>JAKEPQ010001018.1:5000000-10000000 GCA_024500445.1 Entomyzon cyanotis | reverse complement strand
TTCTCGCTGTCTTCCAGCGCCTTCTCATACAATCCCTGCATGGAAGAGACCACCTGGAGTCACCTGGAGCAGAGCAGACTAACTCCTCCTTCTCTGTGAAAGCAAACATTCTATCTTTCAGCAGAAAACAGGAATGCAAACGGCAGGTGGGAGTACATATGTTACCTCATGCACAGACCAGCATGCAAACACACCTACATTAGCAGAACATTTTGTTAAATCTTGCAAAACTCAAAACACTTCAAAGTCAGTGAATGACAGAACTAAGACTGCTTGAGCAACCTTATCTTGTCTCCCCCTCTACCTTGGGCATGTTACACTTGGAAGTCTTTAATTATGTGACTGCTTGCTAATTTTCAGGGGACTCAGCATCATTGTGAACAGGATGGGCCTGCTCTGGGATTGTGCCATAAAGTAAAGCTGTTATATGCCTTAATAAAATGGAAGCATGCAGCCTCTAAGAGCCTGAGTATTTCAGAATCCTTTTCCATGTGCGTGCTGCAAGTTCCTTCAAGACCCAAAGCCTTTCTACTGTCTTCCAGAGTCTCACAGGAGGAAAGAGCTTTCAGAGCAATACTCAAACAGTATTCCAGAGAAACAGTCACTCAGTACTGGAGGACACTGGATGGTACTAACTCCCCACCAATGTGGACCAGAACTACATTGTCAGTAGCTTAGGCCTGGCCCCCCTATCTCACATCCTTCCTCCAGTCTCACAAGACACAGTGCAATAGTGAGGAGATATCAGTTTTCTGTGTATTGTCATCTCCACCAGTGTTTGAACAGGGAGAGGACAAAACCAACTGAAACCCCTCTTGACATCTTTTCCAACTGCACAGCACTGCAACCATGATGTCCCCCCTGGCTCCTGGGGATGACTCAGGAAGGCACTCACCATGGCAAAGTAGCAGGCAGCTCGGTTGACATGTAGCTTGCAGAGGAGTTCCTTTGGGATGGTCACCTCATCAGAGGCTGCGTAATCTGCCACATTCAGCCCTTCTACGTACTGTACCAGGGATAGCTTGAAATCCTTCTCTCGGAACAAATCATTGCCCTCTGCAAACAAGTTTCGCACCAGCTTCTGCAAAAAGGCCTGGGCAGCAGGGAGGGAACAAATAGACTCAAGTGGATATTCAGAGACAAGAGAGACTTCCCAATTTCCCTTTTGCTTTCCCATATGTTTTAACAAACTTCTTACCCACTAAGATACTCCTGCTTCCCCATCCTCCTGTAAAACATCAGGCGTTTTGGTAGAGGAGGATAATTCAGTCAAATCCCCATTCTCCTTGAACACTCAAGTGATCTCTCCTTTCCCTGAAAGTTGTCATCCTCAGAGCCTTAACATTTTAAGTCACAGGCAAATTGTGACAGACCATCCCACATTCTTCCCTTTTGGTATGTAAACTAACCGCTGTGCAACAGAACAAATCTTGCTAACTAGAGGGCTCCCAACTTCAACAAACAAAATCTCCATTACCTCATAATCTTCTTGGCTTAGGGGCAATGTGGACCTGAAAAAAAGAAGAGAAAATACTCATGAAACAGGCATCCATGCAAAAAAGGACTTTTGTCCGATGAAGAGATCATTTTTCTGGTCCTGTGTTGATGATCTCAGTGCAGTACTGAACATTTTATCACTGCAAAGGCAGCTGTGGCAAAGAACACAGTTAGGGAGCACTATGCTCAGTGATGGTCACAGTGATGTCAAGTGATGGTTAAATGTCAGAGGGACTTTAGACTAGAGGAGTCTTATTCTCATTTATTTTCTGTGCATACATGATCCTCTGTAATGTGCCTTGAGACAGTCACCTAAAAAACCCCTCTTTAATAAAGTCCCATGAGAGACTGCCATGAAGAATACAGGCATATTTTATGTGCATCTGGCTCTAATGAGAGGCGCCAGAATGGCACTCCTAGACCTCCTCAAATTGTTTGTGAGACAAAAGACATACAGAGATAACACAATCACTTTTCTCTGCCTTAACTTAGCCACACACCTTTAGGCCTATCCCACAAAAAGAAGGGAGAAAACAATGCAGGTTCAGGAGACCATTTAATTCCAACTCTCTTGGCTAAGGCTGAACCACAACACTGGCAGTGCTTGTATGGACAGCATCTACCCAACAGCAGTGAGACTTTAGAGAAAGGTTCTGTTCTTCAAATCGGACCACTTAATTCATCCACGCTTGGTTCACATATATTTATTATTTCTCTTCAAGGACAAATCAATAGGCTCTAGAGGAATCCTTAGCACCTTTCATAGCCTTTCTCACCTACAGTGTATATGTGATCTTATTGTGACCTTATAAAAAATAAACATTTTTTAGATTTCATCTAATTACTCCTTAAAACTAAGTACGGGAAATGTCATGGCTTTGTAAGAAACATTCATGCTGCTTATAAACTTGGACTACCTCTTTCATATCAAAACAAACCAACATATGGCACTGCTCCTGGTTCAGAGTGCAAGATACACCCCAGATGCACAAACTACACCTCATATTTCTGAATTATTTTCTTCTCCAGAATCTTGTGCACTTTTATAAGTGCTATCAAAACAAACCTCACAATTACATCTCTGAAACTGGGTTACCAGCCTTATTTAGTCTCAGACTGGGATGAAAATATCATGGCCATACTACAGGATCCAAATATGTAACATGTAATATTTAGAGGGGGAAGTCCTACTGTAGAGGCACAGATTTCAGGTACAATAATTGCAGAGCTCAAAAGAGACCCTAAAAAACCCCAAACCAATCTGATTACAATCTTACTACGTCCTTACTCACCACAGAACCTGGACCTGAGTTTGATGCCTCTGCTAACTCAAACATTGGAGGGAAAAATACTACAGTATTTTATAAAGAAGTACTTGGATTTGTAACTACTACATAAGCAACAACTTCAAGCTCTACAAGGCCACATGATATTCATAGAAGAGTGATCTGTGACATCTACCAGGTTGGCAACTGTAAAAGAGCCCAGGTCATCTATTTTTCCTACAGGCACAATATGGGGTACCTAACAAGTTATGTACCTTGTTTCCCCACCTACAGAATTGAAACACTGTCTCCCTTCCTAACAAAGGTGGGATAACCCTGTCAAGGCAGCATTTTGAGATCTTCATGCTGAAGATGATGCAGAAGGTCCAAGTACTATTAGCATTATGCTGACTATAAAGACCATACTGGAACTGCAGCCGAGGGCAAAACCAAAGCATATTAAAATTACAGAATTTCGACTTTAGGGAGCTAGTAGGACAAGAAACACCCTGAAAAATCACAATGAAAATCCTCAGGACCAGTATCTCTTTCCCATGCAGCAAACCCAAAGCACTGAACAGGAAAACCTCAGTTCCTGCAATCCTCCATAGAAAGAAAACCACCTCCAAATCCACAGGAAACACTGAGGTTGTCTACTTACTGAATGAACTGAAGTCCTTTCTCTATTTCTTGCTTTCTCTTCTGTCTCTCCATTATAGTTGCTGCAGAGGAAGAATAAAAAGAAATAACACAAAGTGAGTCATTTTAGGTCTTGCTGGCAATTAAACAGCACAGTATTTTGTTTGTGCCTGAATTTACTACTAACAAAATGTTCCAGACCAGATGCCCTGAACAGCGAAGCCCATGATTTATCCACATTGCAGATACAGCACGGCAAGCAGCTCACTACCAAGTATCTGCTTTTTCTCACATGCCACTGACAGGATACATGGGCAAAGAGGAATTACTTCAATTTGAGCTCTCTACTTAGGCTGCCAGTAAATAAAGCAATGGGAACCAACTGTTATCATGACTGCCTTCTAGGAAAGTGAAAAAACCCAATAACATCTTTGCCTGCGCTGGCAATCATTTCAGGAATTTGTGCTGAGACCCTCCCATGATAAGCAATTCTGACCACTATTTCTCTGGGACAGATTTAAACTGGTTTACTGTGCAGCATATGAAACAAGTAATCTACATAAGGTATATGGAGTTACAGCACAAAGGGAGATGCAAAGGAAGGAGATGGAATTGCTTGCTGTGGTCTACATAAAAAGACAGCACTGAATCTCTGGAATGGGAATTTCATGCTGAAAATCAGCAGGCAAGAGCAACACAGACTGGTGAACTCTTCTTTGGAGAGGAAACAGAGCTCCATCCTGCAGTGTTTTACACTGGGGTGGGCAACACCTTAGGAAGGCTCAAGAGAGAATTATCCACACTTCATCCTCTGCAGTTTGACAGTAAATTTTGGAATTTGTTTCTCCGTGACCTTTCTCCAAGGTACTTGGTACAGGTTTGCCACACAAGAATAACGCAGGGGAGAAAGGATGACACTTTATGGCAAAACTGAGATGCTGGTGACAGCAAATTTCACATCAACCAGCTGTGACCGCAAAAAATGCTCAGCATTTGAGGAATAGGAACTTAGGGACAAAGGCAGCAAGTACAGAAACACTGAGGTGAGATGAAGACACTGTACCTTCCAAGCCTGGGATTGCCTCTGAAAAGATATGAGAAAAACTAACGTAATTTCTCTACCTCTACACTACAACAACTTGAAGAGCATTATCATCCAGCTCCCTTTTACATTAAGATCATCCCTATCATTCTAAGATATTTTACAGCATCAATGACACACTCAGTCTGAACAGAGTGAAGGGGCCTTTAAGGTACATAAAAATCAATCTTGACAACTCAGCAAGCCCTTATTGATTGTACTCTGTGCCACACAAAATGTAGAACTGATACCTGCCCTTTACCAAGAAGAAGAGTTGGGGGAAGGGGGAAGAACTGGAGTGAGGAAAAAGACCAAAAAAAAGTGGCAGCAGGAGGACGAAAGAGCTTGAAAGTGACACTGTGCCGTTTGTAAGTCATCGGGCATTAAATTTGGGAGCAATCTGGTTCAAGCAGCAGGTAGGAGATTTTAAGCAGCTGCACTTGGAACAGGATGGGCAGCGCAGAAAAAAAAAGAGAAAGCCAATACACAAGGTGAGTGATGATCAGCATCTCTACAAAGGCTTTTAACAGAAGTGATGGAAAAGAGCTGATATACTTCAGTACAACACCAACAGAAGGCCTGCTTGATTCATAAATAGCCAGGATAATGAGCAATCAGGAAGAAAAAAGGAAATTTAGATTGTGAGGTTAGTATGATCACTAATGATACAAGCAGACAGGCTTGAGAGATAGACAAGGTGAGAGTGGCAATTCATTCCATTTTTCTCCATGTATGAAATTCTGCTAAGACAGAGGAAGTTCGAGAGAACACAGAAGGGGAAGAGGAGCAGTAGGAACCATCTCCACAAAGACAGCAGTGAAAGACATGAAAGAGGACAGAGCCATCCCAGAGCACTGTACAAGAACTGTGAGGGCCACCAGAGACAAGAGCGAGGAAAGAGTCTCCACAGGAACTGACAACATAGAAACTGTGGGGGAGAAGTGGAAGGCAAGAGGGAAGTGGACCCTCCCAAAGGCTCATGGGCAAAGCACAGGGAGGAAGGATGAATTTCTAGCTGTCTGGTCCCGGAATACACTAAAAAACTTCAAGTACTCCAAAGAGCCTCACCTTGGACCCCCACCTGTGCCCCTCTGTCCATGGCCTAGGAGCTCCATTTCAGCTGAGGTCCAGGTCCTGAGCTATGCTGTAGGTGAACCTGTCCTCAGTTCTATCGCTGGGACAAACCTTGGACCTCCACTGCAGGCAGCTTGTCTCCAGTCCTGTCTCTTGGCACCATCTCCTACTGCTGGACTCGCTGGGTGGACCTGGACCAGATTCACCACCTCATCTTCTTTGGGACTGTTGATGGACCATGGCTATCAGCATCTAGTTCTGCCCACACTGTTCAAGTTTGGTGGGACTCTATTTCATGAATGAGGGCATTGCTGGTGACTGCCATTACCTTCAGCTACTTGCTCATCCTCCCTGGAGGTGCAGCCCTGCTCTTACTGCTCCCTGACACGAGTCATGCTGGAGAGAACAAAAGTCAGGGAAGTAAAGTAGCAGCTCACTGATCTGATGAAAAGGGAGATTATTGATGACTGTGGGGAGAGCAGTTGAACACTGGCTGGTCATCACAAAGTCAATGGCTGCTTTCCAAAAATGCCATGGCACACCTTTACAATTGTGTATATCCACAAAACATCACCACCTTGAAAAGCTTCTGATACACATGGTCTACTTCTGTTTCTGAGCTCAGCCTTTAAAACAATCTGCAAGGAACTGAATCTGAAGAACTAATCAGTACCTGTTCTCACAGCCACCCTGATCTCACTGCTAAAACAACCTACACAGCAGGATATGGCCCTGTGTTACAGTGAGAACTGATTACTGTTGCTTGCCCAGAGAGAAGGGCATTCCAACATTACTGACCCAAACCTGGAGTGCAGCCAAAGGACTTCTGGGAATGGCTACAGAATGTCTCCTTTCTAGAGTCACTCAACTATTCTTGCACCACAAAGCTCTCCTTCTGTTTTTTCTCTCCTCACCACCATTGACACTTCATCCAACATTAATATCTCCACTCGTGCTTCATGTGGGTGGCTGACCAATCTATTGCATCTCTGTAAGTCTCACAATACACAGCTACAGTTTGATCCTTGCTACAAAACCCTTGTGAAAAGCAACCTTCTGTGCCCTGCATACCATTTATGCTCTGCAGTTCTACCTTCATATTCAACCTAGAACCCTCCATTGCCTTCTTTAGACATAAAACACAGGCCTGATCTCCCCTCTAGACTGCTGCTCCCTGGTACTGCCCCACATTCCTCCCTCCTTGCAAGTGGGTGACCAGCTTTCTCTGCTAAAGTTCTGTCACACCTCGAGGCTTATGTCATGATTTTGCACCTAAGACTCATCTCCTCATGGCAACACCTTCAAAGTGTACACCATGTGCTGCTGCCCCAACAACTTCTTGCGCACCTCTCAGGAACAATTACCTTTCTTTCTCCTTTGATGTGACTCCACACCAGCAATCTCCTTCTCTGTCCTGCCTGCCCCAACCACTGCGGGAGGCTGCCATTCAGACTCCTCTTTTTGCTCCTCACACCTCCTTCCCCACCACCTCAGCAGCAAACTCAGTCACTTCTGCCTCCCCTCATAGTTCCAGCCTCTTCACTGTGTTTAATTTAATGCTCAGACCAAGTCATGCACTCATTACACCAGCAAACCCAACACACAGTGAGCCACTCACATGAGCAACACTTCAGTTCTGCTACACACTACACCACAGCTACCGCATAATTAATTTTAAGCACAAAGTTTGTTTAGCTTTTGTTTTCTTGGTCTTTTAAATATTTTTAGAAACATAGTAGAAAACATTGTATGAAACACTGTGTCTAAGCATCCCATTCCCCTCCAACCCCACAAACCTCTCTGTCCAGACTTGCCCATTCAAATCACCAGCAAAATTCAAATCCTGAGTATTTATATCCCCACTACAAAGCTCTTGTCCTTACAGTCCAGAGACATTTATCCTCTCTGGTCCAGCATCTAGAGAGAACTCTATTCACAGTTCGTCAATAAGTAACAAACCATTTGCCAGACAGGAATAAAATGCTACAGCCAGGCAAAATTGTTTTCTTGCCTTCAGAAGAAAGCATGAGCCAGTGAACTGGATGACTGAATCACAAACTGGATGGATATGCTCTAGATGGGTAGATGGTAGAAATGCAAGATGAATGGAAATACTTGAATTTATCTTATCAAGGACACGGGTGTTATTCATAACCCTGCCAGAGCTGAATTTGGGTAAAGTTTTTTATACCGTATTTCTGAGATGGCAATGAGTTGACACTTGACCGACTTCCAGGCATTGACTGTAACATTTCAACCAGAAATAAGCACACCGAGATGCAAGTGGCAGGTTGTAGAGCTGAGACTGGAGCTCCCCAGGAAAAAGGCTCTAGGATACACTGGTCTGCAACATGGAAGTCTTTCACTGGCTACAGTTTGGCCACCTCAGTAGTGCAGCGAAATAGGTAACTGGGCATGCATCAAAGGACAAGCTGCAGAGCCCACTACAAACTTGGGCTCCTGCACACTCCTGCAGCCGCTTCCAGCCATGTCCCACTCCCTGGGTCTGACTGCTTCTCACAGCCAACAGCTCTTGGATTGCCCACCACCATGGTGTGCCCACCAGGCCTGACTCCTCCATCCCTCCCCGCACTGGCCAACCCAAAGCACTTCCACGGCCACTGTCTCACATCCCAGCACCCCACTAGTGCCACTGCTGCTCCGCAGCACCGCTGGGGTCATTGGGGTGCCACCAGCTGCACCCAGCAATATTCACTGCACCCAGTGAATGCAGAACAAGGTAGCATCAACCAGCTGACCTCAATGAAAATAAAAGCAGTGACTCTGAGCTCCCAAAATGGGGATGGTGGTGGGGGCTAAAAGCCAAAATTGACCACCTCAGCCCCCATGACCCCATTTTCCACTTCCTTCAGCCTTGTGTTGCACACATAACACCCTCATGTATTACAGGCCACCCTTCATGCTGCACCAACTGCAGCGCAGCCAAGCAGTGAGGAGAGGACGGTAGGGTGACGCTGCCCATCCTTTAGCCACTTGCTCTTGGCTTCCTGCCCACCCAGCTCGCATTCCCCTGCTTTATTTGAAAAACTAAATCCCGGGGCTGGTTCCCACACGGATGGCGCGGGAGCGCTCGCTCGCCTCTTCCCCCCACCGGCAGCACTAGGCCGCCGATCCCCGGCCTTGCGTAGAGGCCGCCGCGGAAAGAGGCGCCACATCGGCCGCTGGAGCGGAGAGGGGCCGGCGGTGCTTCCCGCACCCCCGCGGCTCTGCCGGACGCCGGCACCCCGGCACTCCCGCAATCGAGGCCCTGCTGGGAGGGGTCTCCCGCGGCAGGAGACATCCAGGCTTCCCTGGGCAAAGGAAAATAAACCAAAACATACTCTTCCTCCTTCCCCACCCCCATCCGCTTAAATAAAAATCGCGTATCTCCAAGAGTCTGGGAGGCGGCTTTAAGAGGAAAAAAACCCCAAAAAAACCAACACGTAACGTCGCCTGCCACCCGGAAACTGTCTAAAACATTAAAGAATTAAAACCAAAAAAACAAAACCCAAACAAAACCAAAACACGGTCTTCTTATTTGTTAAACTTTAGAAGACCCTACAGAAGGTGCACCTAAAAAGCAATTCCAAAGGGCTTCTTTGCCGTTTCATGGGGTTTGTACCAAACAAGAAGGGGAAACTGCAGCCTAAATACAGACCAGAACACAGATCTCGAACCTAACAAAACACAAACAAGCACAAACGCAATTAATACTAAGTTTTCCATATAAACCCAGGGACTTTTCCCTAGCTATCCAGTTTTAGACTACTACCACATTTTCTTCCAGGGGGTGGGATTAGGATCTTTGACAATTTTTTTTCTGCAAACCCCACATTTTTGGCGGAAGAGGGTTTAGCTTCAAAATCTCACCCGTACTATTTTTCACCGCTTTTTTTTTTTTTAATTTCCAATTACACAACCGTTCATCTATGCAGTTACTATCTGAAACGTTTACTTTCTAATGAAGCAACATCCAGAATTTCTTGTTTCTCAAGTCCACCCCTTTCTACATACACAAACACACACACATACCGAATTGATTTAAGACAAAAATAATCCCCCCAAAATAATAATAAAGAACTCACCTCTCCTCGGGTTTCCCCCCACACTATGTATAAACTTTCCTTGATAAATGGTATTGTATTACTAGAGATATTATTAATGTATTATTACTAGAAGTAATAATAATAGTAAGTGCTATTTAATTATAGAAGGCAGCATTCTGCTTCTGGATCGGCTGCCCCTGCAGCTTCCTCCATGTGCCTCCTGATCTCTTTACTTTCATTTCCAGGTCTCGCTCTCTCTCGCTCGCTCCCAGCTGCACCAGCAAGAGAAAATGCCTCCCTGCACATCCTCTGGGCCCTAGAGGCTACCGCTTTCCATTACAAAAACTCACAGATCTTTCCCTTGTGGCTGGTTTTGAGATTCTTTAAGGTGAACTAGGCTTTAAAAAAAATTCTTAAAAAAAAAAAAAAGCGATTCAGCAGTCGACTCCACATTCTAATTTTAATGCAACATTTTTTTCTTTCTGGTTATCTTTGATATAAAAAAAATATAACCCAAGAAAAAGCCAAGCTGCCTCTGCAGAGGGATTGCATGCATACGAACGCAGCGAGGAAGTGAATTATGAGACATCCCCCCGCCCCGGGATTATCACATACGTGAAGCAGTGACCCTTTTGCCCACCCGTTTATGTTCGCTGGACGGGGGCCAGAGCCATCGCTGATGGCAGAGCAATTATCTCCTCCAGCCAGACCTTAGTTGCTCCACCCTGCACTGCTGAGGGGGTTCCCTGTAAATAAGATCCTCTGAAAACATAAATCTTTGGGTGGAAAGGAATATGCAATACCTCCCCCCCCCCCGCAAAAAAAGGAAAAAATATATATACATATCCATATTTCCATATTATATTTTATATGATTGGGTACTATACAATCTACATTTATTATATAATATAATATATATAGAGAGAGAGAGAGAGAGAGAATATATATATGTGTAGATGCATATATGCAGCGTGTATATATATAAAAACCATATTAATATAACATTTTGTGTGATTGGGTATTATGTAATCTACATAAATATATTATATGTATGTAGATGCATATATCTTTTTGTATTTATTTATTTATACACATGTGAGTTTAGGCACTTTTTGGAATTGGATTTTTGGCTTTTTTTCATCCCAAATCCCTCAATATTTCCAGAAAGTGGACTGAATCTCCATAGCAGTCCATGCTGGCAGATCCCCAGGAACACAGCTGCAGGTGGGAAACAGATGCTGAGTGGCAATGGTTGTGAAGATCCAGATACACAGACCACCTTAGGTGGGGGGGTCACCCATCCCTGCCCAGCTCCACTATCACTAACTTCAAATAACCCTCTGGAATATGTTTTATGCTCATCTCTCAGTACAGCCTCCCTGGTAAAATAGTTTCCCTCTCCCTAAAGGGTTCCATCTACCATCAGATTAATAATTTCCAGACTGACACTGGTTTAAATTACCAGCTTTTTTCCAATGTAATCAGTGACATGTTTACTCCTGTCTCACTTCTCTATTTACAGTGACCCACAAGAATGTCACCTTGTGCTTTGCAACTATCTAACTCCGACAAGATTCAGAGGCAGATAGAAGGTAACATTTGAAGTGTAACAAACTTGCTCAATATTTAAGACATGTTGATCAGAATAGGAAGGACTTCATTATACAGAGTAGGATTGGCTTCTGGCAGCATTGTCAACACAATAAACTGATAATTTGTTAAATATAGGCTGTGAATTATATAGTGTGCTACATGACACTGGAGAATGCTGTCTAATGCTCTTCATAATATTTTATTACAATGCACATTTTTAGGTATTGATTTTGATCCAAAGATTGCTACTGTCTATGGATAAGACAATGTTTATTTTTATTAACTCCTCAGGAGATTTGTTATTTCTTGTTTTTAGGCAGTGACACCATGACAATGAGTAGAACCTACCCAACCTGGTACTCTGGTGCAGAAGCTGCTGGGCAAAATGTGCATCAAATGACAAACCCTGTGTATGGGGTGGTTTTGGGCAGAAGAAAGGAGGAGCAGGTCTGGAGGGAGAAAGTAAACATGGGGAGAGCAGATATGCCAGATCACAGCAGGAGGGCAGCCTCATGGAGCCACCACCAAATGAGTCACAGAGCCCAGGACTCCTCCAACCCTACAGCATCTGTGAAAGGAAGACATCACCACTGGATGAGGAGAAGAAAGGTTATGAGGACATGAGGAAAAAGAGGAACAAAACCAAAATGTACACACAATCAAGAGGTATGATGGAATAAGTGCTAGTTTTTAATTTAAGGACACTAATTTTCAAGACTGCATTTCTCAGTAGAAAGTGATGTTGTGCTTTCCTCCAGCCCAATTTCCTTTGCTTGTAAGACTGAGAGGTGTCCTGCAAGGTGATGATCCAGCATGTACAACTCCTCTCATGAAGTAAGTTCCTTCTTTAGTGGTTAACATGAAGATTTTCACAGTTTGAAAAAGTGGTTATTGAGGTTTCAGTCTCTCATGAGCAGGTAGTCAGCAAGAGCCAAAACACTGCAAATACCTGTTACAAACAAGACACAGTGTCATAGAAATTACTTTGATTTGAAGAGCTATTTTTTAGGAAGAATGAATGTATGGATCTATGCTACAGTGGCATGGTACACCTACATTCCAATACAGCTGCACTATAGTAAATGACTTTATTATTTTCCCTCTGGCACAGGTAATTACCCAATATTTGGTAGACTGACGGGGAAGGGAATCTGATGTATTTGGTAAGATCCTGGTTATTAGTAAAAATTATGAGGAACTAATATCCAGTGCCGAATTTCTTGCTTATATTTTCCAGGTTCAACCTCCTTCTCAAGATCACACTAATTTATACCCTCATCAACTCTACATATTATGGCAGCTTTATGCTGCTCATATACAAGCATAGTCTAGTGCCTAAGTGGTTCTTAATTTTCTTCGGTTGCAAAAGAAACTCCTGTTATTATTTATGAGGCTGGTCATCCTGCACCATCAACTACTGACGTTCTTTTCTTGGGTCCATATAAGTGTTTGCTGTTGCTTATTAAAACCACAGTTGGGAAATTTGTGAGACACTGGAAAATGCCTCTCACAATATTTTGGGACCAAATGTCAGAATAAACCCTGCATATGGCTCATCTCAACAGTGATCTCACCAGGTATTTTCCACCTGAAATGGTACCTACCTCAGTGCCCTTAAGTTGCAGGTTGCAGAGAAGGGACTGAGGTGCTGTACAGACCCACTACAGTAGCAGGGAGGTTTGCACACAGCTCATCTTGCCTCATCCGATGTACTTTTGTTTCTATACTTGGGAAGAAAATGTCATGCACAACGTGCACACAAAGCTGTCACACAAACCAAGGCTTTTTTGCATCCTTAAACAGGAATGACTTTGCACTCCAGGGTGAAAGCAGCAGGATGAGAGGATATAGCCTTATGCTGTGCCAGGGGAGGTTTAGGTTGGACATTAGGAGGAATTTCTTCACAGAAAGGCATCGGGCAGATTGGGCATTGGGACGGGCTGCCCAGGGAGGTGATGGAGTCAGTGTTTAAGGAAAGACTGGATGTGGCACTTGGTGCCATGGTCTAGTTGACACGGTGGTGTTTGGTTATAGATTGGACTCGATGACCTCAGAGGCTTTTTCCAAGCTAACTGATTCTGTGATTCTGTGAAATGCCTTCTTTCCTTAGCCGAACGGTCTGACGGTAACATGCCAAGCAGAAACAGGACACCGGCAGAGTCATTATCTAGGCGAGGCTTCACATCAGAAGGTGCTGGTGTCCCACCTGCGGGCATGCGGGAGCTCCCCCGGCGACCCTTTTGCGAACGCGGGCTGAGAAGGGGGCCTGGGCACAGCCCCGCGCAGCCTGTCCCGGAGCCGCGGGCAGGAACGGAACTACAGCTCCCGGCGTGCCCCGCGGCCATCGCCGCGCGCGCCCCCGCAGCCCCGCCCATGCGCGACGCGGCAAGGCGGCCGGGCTGCGGTGCGGCGGCGGAGAGCGCCCAGTGACGCCACAGCGCAGCAGCCAATCCCGGAGCGGGGAGCAGAACTGCCGGCGTTCAAATCCTCCGCCTCCCCCGCCCGCCCCTCACCCAGCGGCCCCGGCGCGGCGGCGGCGTGAGGCTCCCGCGCCTTCCCCGGCAGCCACCGGCGGCGGAATCCCCGAGGAGGTGAGGGGCTAGGCGGTCGCTGCCGCCGTTAGCGGCCGGCGGAGGGGGCTGTGCGGGAGATGAGGCGATCCCGCGGGCTGACGAGCTCCTCGGCCCCGCCTGCGGGGGGCGCTCCCATGCGCGCCCCTCCCACGCGCAGGCGGGGGTCCCCCCTCGGGGGCGCGGGGCACGCGTGTCAGTCCGTGGGGTCGTCTCCCCGCTCCCTCTCCCCGCGCCGGGTGGGAAGGGGCGCTCCGGCCGCGCTTTGGGCCCCGTTACACGCGGCGGGGGGGGAACGTGTGACCGGCGCTCGGCAGCTCCCGCGGGGGAAGAGAGGAGCCTCCAAACGCCCCCGGAGCCAGCAGCGCGGGGAGCTTGTCAGAGGCTGGCGGCGGGGGAACCTCGGGCTGGCGCCCCGCGCTACCGAGCCCCCCGTTGCTGGGCGAGCAGCAGGTAGCCGGTGTGTTGTCTGTTGGAGTCGACAAAGTGTTGCAATTAAAGCATTCGTCTGAACTAAGTTTTGACCATCAGGAAGTGTAAAGTTTCCTACAGCCTTTAAGAGAAAAGGAAACATTTCTTCAGACATCTCCGGATCTTGGCTGTATTTGCCAAACAGACTAACTCTTCAATTTTTTTTTTTCCCCCAAAGCTTTCTCTGCGGAAGAATTAGCAGTGAAGAAACCTCTGGTAGGTTGACAGTTGGGTGTGGCTGATGCGTGCTATAAAACATATTTCAGAATGTGATGCTGGGTTTGAATGCTGAGATCAGAAGTAGTCTGTGTGTAAGGTGAAGAAAGTAAAAGGAGATTTCAGGGAAAGAGAAGCCCAGAGGATGAGTACATCTGTAAAGAAGAACATAGTAGAATGGAACTGATTTTTAAAAGTAAGGTTGTTAATTGAACTAGGTGAACAGACTGACTTCTTCAGATATTAACTTCTGTTCCTGTCTGGTAAAGCCTTCATCGTTTGGAGGATGTCCTCTTTTTCTTCCTTCTCGATGTTGGATTGGCAGAGGTTTGGAGTGTCCGCGAGTTTGGTGTCTGTGTAGTCTGGTAGGAGTGGAGGAAGTTATGCGGACTTCTTTCTACTGGCAGCATCTACTTGAGGGGATAGTCATCCTAGAAAAATTATGTTCTTCAGCCTTGGAGATTTTTCCCCCTTGTTTCCAAAAGCAATATTAAAATTAAAGACCCCTGAAGAGAAGTCATACTCTGAGGAAGCTGGAGACTTCACAGATGGGTATCAGGAGGAAAGTAGGTATATATAGCTTTTGCTTAGGGGGTGTTTTAAAACCAGTGCTGTTGAGCTCAAAGAGCTGCATGAGTGTGGGGTCTTTTCTAAATCAGACAAGAATGGAAGAGAACCAGTTTTCTGCTGTAGGAATGAAACCTCATCCCTTCTGGTATCTAAAGTCTGTTTAAGTGTGTGGTTTCTAAGCATTAGTTGTGTGTAGTCTTTTATCCCAGAGGAGGTAGTGGGGTAAGAAACATACTCTGTTTATCCTGCTGAATGGATGGAGGCCAGTTCCTTCACACAGTGATTAATATTCATTAAATAATGCTATGCAGATGCTACCAGGCATGGCTAGCTTCAAACTTGTGCCTCTAGGCTAAATGTTCATGAATTTATTGTGAGTGTAAGATCATCCTGTTTAATGTGTGATGAATTTGTGTGGAACATCTGAAAGGAAAGAGCACCCAGAAAGCTGAGAGAGTTTGGTATGCAGCACACACAATGTTTTCAGCAACTCGGTAGTTCTGGAACTGTGCTGACAAGGGCACTACTGGGGATATCACTGAAAAGGAAAAGCAATTGTGTTCATTCTAGATTGCTTTGAAGAGCAGGAAAAGTGTGCAGCACATATAATTAAGGGATAGGGTTTGAGGAGAGAGGAATACGATGTTGTAATTGTTAGTCTTGCACAAAGACTAATGTCTTAACGTGGCCTTAATCCGTAGTTTTACCTACTGTTTATTTAAGAAGTATAACAACTTCATCAAAACCCAAGTCTTGTCAGCATTGGAAGAATCAGCACCATCTGACTGGTTGGCTTTGGAATATTAATCTAGCCTAGCTGTCTTAATTGAGCTCTGGGGAAAGCACTGAAAACTCAGTTAGATATCTAAGTAACAAAAATCATATTAGTGTTCGAATAAATATGGTTATTCATACAGGTTATGTATTGTAGTTTGAGAGTTTTTATGATGACAATTTCTTTTAATTGACAGCCCTTAACTTTTGGAAAGAGCAAGAAAATGGCGTCAGAAGACATCACTAAGCTTGCAGAGTCGCTTGCCAAAACCAAAGTGGGTGGTGGACAGTTGAGCTTCAAAGGCCAGAGCCTTAAGCTCAACACGGCTGAAGATGGTAAGAGAGAATACCCTTGTGCTTTGGAAGTGTTTCCCTGCAGTTGTAAAATCTTGTGGTAAACCTCCTGCTAATTCTGAATGGACAAGTTGTCATAATATATGTGATGCAGGGGTCTGTCAGCTACAGCTGCTTCTGATAGAGGCATTTCCTTCCCTTCTGATACCCTGCTTTGACCTGGTGCCCTGACAGTGCTGCAGCTGCTGTAATTGGGGTTTGGGTCCCTGGTTTGTAATTGCATTATTGGTGTTCTCTCTAAGTGCTTTTGACAGTCACTGGGTGTTAGAAGCCATTGCTCCTTTTAAAAACAGTGAGCAAGTGGATCACAGCTCTTGGAACAAGACAAGAGCTATGATCCACTTGTAATCCATTGCCTGCTGCAATAGTTCACTTCTTGTGTCTTGTTAGTGTATGTGTGTTTCACAGTGAGAAAGTCTTACAGTGGCTACTAATGTAAATATCTGGAAAAAAATGTATATAGTCTTAGATCAACATTTTTGTCATTCCAAGGAAAACAGCATGTTTTTTTCAGAGAGGTTATTTGCGACAGTGCTTATTTTTTTGCTAATGCTGAAGGTGAAGCTTTTTTATAGATTGTTTTAGTAGTTCAAAGGCACTGAACTATGAGGAAAGGCCTTGGAGCTTGGGAACAATAACAAGTGCCCATTGGCAGGGGAGGCTGCAGCTTGCTTCTTTGCCTTGCATAGGATTACTGGAAAGTTAAATTGTTCCACCCTGACTTGTTTGCTAAACAGACATTACTTTTGTCTGTCAGTGGGAACCTTTTCCTGTTGATGTGATGCTAATTCCCATCAACTTCTAACTTAGTCCTTACAGCTTTGTAGGGACAAAACTCTAGCTTCTAAACCATGTGGTGAATGCTAGAGGATTTTTCTTTTTTGGGAAGTAAAAAAACTTTTGCAAATAGGATGGTTATCAGAATAGAACTAGAAAAATATTGAGAAGCTAGGGTAGGGAATGGAGAATGCTCTTTCTGGTGACCTGACACTTTAGCTCTGTTCCCATTGCTGTTTCAGGGTCCTTTCACATAATGTTCTTCAGCTATTCTTGCTAGAGGTTGAACATGTATTACTGGATCTCAGAGGGTTACTGTGGTAACCAAGACAATGGTTAAAAGGCCAACTAGATTATCTGCTTTTTGCAGCTGAAGAAGTGATCAAGCAAATTGAGGAATTTGATGGCCTGGAAGCCTTGCGCCTGGAAGGCAACACAGTGGGTGTGGAGGCAGCAAAGGTTATTGCCAAAGCCTTGGAGAAGAAAAGCAAGCTCAAGGTGAGAGTCTTAAGTAGTCAAGGGAAAGAAATAATGTGGAAATACTGAAGGCCTGTCTAGGTTCTTCCTGCAGAAGCCTGCCTTGAGTTACCCCCGAAGCTTGCTTGGTGGCTCTTCCAGTAGGAAGAGCAACCTTATGTAAATACAGCATAACTTGGAGACTTTGGGATAATGGGAACACCTTCTGCATTCCTAACTTCTTGTTTAGAAGGCTTCCAATCTTAAAGCTGGGAAGCTGTGTGAGGAAGAGTCTCTCTTGGAGGCAGCACCTGTAAACAAAGAGCCAAACAAAACATGAAGCTCTCGGGAAAGCTGAGTTGGGTCTTCTGGAGAGAGTCTTGAGAGAATGTCCATGTAGGAAGGAAATAATGGAGGAAATGCAACAGGAGGTTTATCTTTGCCCGAGCTGTGTTTTCCTGCTATTGCTCTAGCCTAATTTTAAGGGGATGCTGTGCTTCTAGAGACAATACACTGTCTCTTGAAGGAGAGTGGTGTGAAACATTGATACACATTAATCACCCAAGTGTGGCTTTTCAAGTAAGTTCAGATTGTTGAGCTTCATACCTTAGTAAAATCTGCATACCTAATGTATTCTTCTGTTTCCTGTTGCTTTTTTTCCTGTGGTAATTTTCTCAGCAGAAAAAAAATCCAGCTTGAACACAAGCAAGAATTCTTATGTAATGTTTATGGTGTGCATTTCAGCTACTTTGTCCTTGCAAGTGAAGTGATTGTGACACTGGTTCTTGTAGCTCTTTAGTACAATCAAATGACAGCACAAGGGAAGGGAGACAGCATTAAGCTGTCCCCAGTGATGTAATGCAGTTTGTATATGTAAATGTTTATTACAACTGTGTTGGCCTAAATATTTTAGTGGGTTTTATCTGTATGCTTCTTATTTTAGAGGTGTCATTGGAGTGACATGTTCACAGGGAGGCTAAGGTCTGAAATCCCTCCTGCTTTGGTAAGTAAAAACTAGATCTAAGACTTCTGACTAATGTAACCTCTTTTCTCACCTGTCATGCTTTTTGTGGGAGTCTGTATTTTGGTACAGAGCTGATCCTTCTCTGTGCTGTTAACACTAAATGTCTCAGAATAGGTGAGTGATTCTCTTCTGCTCTTCCTGTATAAGGTGGAGAGGAGTTGATTAAAAGATAAATGTGAGTCCATGCTAGTGAGGGAGCTTTTCACTGGGAAAAACATCTTCATGACCCAACAGATAGAATGAGAGCTAAGGTTTTTAAATAAATCATTTGGCTCTATCTTCTAAGACCATTACAGAGCTGCCTGTCTCTTTGAGTCCTGTGAAGCCAGAACATGATAAGCTCAACATGATGAAAACAATATTTCTTTCAGTAGTGTAGATGAGGAAACTCACTTGGAAAAGTATTTGACCTAAAGGGATGGGATAGTGTCTTGACAACTGATTTATGGTTACCTTTAGCTTAATTTGCACAACTTCCTCTCTGGAGTTAGCAGTGAAATTTTATTTCCTCATGCAGTTTTGCAGAATGTCTTCAAAATGGAAATTTTTTTGCAGCATCGCTGTCATACCTAGCCACTGCATTGATGATGTCACTGAAAGTTAATCCATTCCCTTCCACCCACTGCCATCTGTTTCCTTACAGATCTCTTTGGGAGATGCACTCATCACTGCTGGAGCCCAGCTGGTGGAGCTGGACCTGAGTGACAATGCCTTTGGGCCAGACGGTGTGCGTGGCTTTGAGGTTCTGCTGAAGAGCCCTGCATGCTACACTCTGCAGGAACTCAAGCTCAATAACTGTGGCATGGGCATTGGTGGTGGCAAGGTAAGGGCTGTCTCATCTTTGGGAATGAGGTTGGAAGGGATCTTGGTGATCACCAACTCCCCTGCTCAAGGCAACTACACCAGGTTCTTCAAGCTTGTGTCTAGTCAGGTTTTGAATAGGGAGACTTCACATGCTCTGTGAATAGTCTATCCCAGTGTTTAACAACTATCACAGTACAAAAGGGAGTTTGTGTTAAAATGGTATTTTCTCTGCACTGGCTTGTGTGCATTTGTCTGGCTCTGCCTTCTTTATACCACCTTCTCCCCTCATCCCGTTGTTCTGGCTGTTTTTACACATGGATATCTCCCCCAGCACCTTTTCTTCTCCAGCTTTAATAATCTTAGGAGTCAGTATTATCCTAGTGAGTAAAATTCTCTAGTTTTTTCATCATTCTTGGAACCCTTTGCTGGACTCACCCCAGTATATCCATGTAGGCACCTGATATTGGACACTGTACTTGGATGCATTTCACAGGACTAAGTAGAGAAGGATCTGACCTGCTGTGAGTCCTTTTTCCCAAGGCAGCTGAGTAGACTGACTTTGCTTCAAGTGTGCATTGGTAGCTCATAGTCAACTTTCTATTTGTAAGTGCTTGCCTGATTAAGAGCAAAATGTTCTTGATGGCTCAGTGTGTTTTAGTGTTGCAAAATTATCAATTCTTGCCTAAGACCATAGCGTGCAAGTTTTGCACGTAGAGACAGTTTTATTGTATCCCCTGTTGTAGAAGCAGGTACATTTCAGTGATGCCCAGAGTGTTTCTTGAGAGGTAGATCTACAAAACACAGTTTGATTCCTGTACAATGATATGCTGGGGGAGTATAAACTGCTTGTTTTATCTTTAGATTTTGGCAGCTGCTCTGAAAGAGTGTCACAGGAAATCAAGTGCCCAGGGCAAGCCTCTTGCTTTAAAAATATTTGTGGCTGGCAGAAATCGTCTGGAGAATGATGGTGCCACTGCCCTGGCTGAAGCCTTTGGGGTGAGTATCAAACCAGAGCTGCTGTGACAGCAAATTGGAGCAAAGTATGATTCAGTGCTGGTGTTCAAGATGAGGCACACAGAGTTTGCCTCAGCTTGGAGGCAGGAGCTGGTGGTTGGTTCGCTAAACTCATGATGTTGCTGCTGAAACTGGAGTTTTCAACAAGTGGAATTAGAGTTGATGAGTGTTTATGTGACATAAATTTCCAAACACATAACTAGTGGCTGTGTAAAGTAGTCACCTGAGGGAAAAACAGTCATCTCCTGAGTAATTTAATAGTCCTATTCCTTTTCCTCTCCATGCTAAACGTTGTTGACTGGTGCTGGGGTAGGTATTCCAGCTTGTCCTCTTGAGTGCTGCTTTGCCTAGTTGTTCAGTCATCTGGCAAAAGCAGCCCAATGTTTTTACTAGGATCATCTGGTCAGAGCCTGAAGTGCTGCCTGGCTTTCTCTAGCAGTCACTGGCCCACTTGCACTTTTGTTGGAAGAAGAGGATTTGCTGTGGTTGGGACCACCTAATTCCCTTTTTTTTTTTTTTTCTCAGTTGCTGCTAGAAGTCACTTCTAAATTGTAATGCATATTGTCAGGTACATTGCAGGTTACAGGTTGACTTTTTTCATAAAGAACTGCCTGGATGTTATTTTGATTAATCAGTAATCATGCCAAAAATAAGACTTCTTAAATACTTAAGAGATGCGTAACAGTGTGATTCATGGAGAATTAAGATTGAATGGCACTACCGAAGTGGGGTTAATTATTGTGTTATGTGACATGCTGTTTAGTCCATAAACAATATTTATTCTGACTTTCTTACGTGTTTGCTTCTGCAGTCAGGGCAAAATGTAGATTTTAGTTAGAAAAATACCATAGCCAGTGATGTTGTGTGATCTGTTTCAGTGTTGTTGAACCATGGGTGAAGAACTCTTGTTTTATGTTATCTAGAATAGACATATAGGACAATGATATTTGTGGCTTTTTAAATCAGGGCTTTGTGTTGATCTGACATTTGCCATGAGTCAGCAGTTTCACTTAGACTTTGTGACAGAAGTGCTGGTAAATAATTCTCTAGAACCGATGGAGTTTTGAAACTCAAATAATTTTAAGTAAATCCTAAGAGTGGAGCAGTATACTCTTGAGCTGAAGTATGTTTTCTAACAGCATTTTTTATCAACATCCTTTCCCAGATCATTGGGACTCTGGAAGAGGTCCATATGCCACAGAATGGAATTAACCATCCTGGCATAACAGCACTGGCACAGGCCTTTGCTATCAACCCACTGCTTAAGGTTGTAAACCTGAATGACAACACCTTCACAGAGAAAGGAGCTGTGGCCATGGCAGAGGTGAGTTGTTTTAAGCAATTGGTTTGGGTTTTGTCTCAAGTCTAGTTGGCATTACCACCTTTGGGTTGGTGGAAGCACATGTGATGTTGTGATGGGAAGGATGACATTCCAGGAGTGATGGTCACTTCTTGTGTCTGAAGTCACTTACTTGCTTGTCTACTTTCAAATCTGTGCTGTCTTGCTCTGCAGACTCTGAAGGCTCTTCGACAGGTTGAAGTGATCAACTTTGGGGACTGCCTGGTGCGTTCAAAGGGTGCTGTTGCTATTGCTGATGCTGTTAAAGAAGGGCTTCATAAATTAAAGGTATTGTCTGCTAGCTGTCCAGCTCTTATGAAGAATGCCAAGTTTTCCACTTCATGTTTTTCTGTTCGTTGTTCTACCACTATGGGTTACTTTAAAATAGGATTAATTTCCATGTAGGTTTTGTCCTCACAACTGAAAACCAGCAAGCTCTGCTGTAGATCAGTGGCATCCCACCATCCAGCTAGGGCTGTGCTGTGTGGAGGTGTACCAGTGATCTGTTTAATCTTTGCTTGATGTTTTTGCAGCTGTTGGCTCAACTCAGCAAGTGCTACTCAAGCAATCTGATAATGGAAGTATCTGCTTTTAGAACTTCCCAGAGCCTCATGAGTGGGAACTGACATGTCTCTCTTCATGAACAGCTTGTAGTCTCTTCAGCATTTTGTAGCTCCTACAGTTCATGCTTTTACTTTGTTAGAGCATCAGTCAAAGGTCCAAGTATTTTTAGTTTTTTGGTGATACCACAGCCTCCTATGTCAATATTTGCACAGTACTTGAATCTGACAACATTCTGGATAGGCTGAAGTGAAATTGATAATGTAAGCAAACTAGGATCTCTAGAAATGCCTGCCATGAGTCATAACTGCCCTGAGACAGATGCTGAACACGTGATTCCTAATCTTCTAGTCAAAGATAAAAATTCATGTGAGTTCAAATATCCATTTGCACTTACGAATCTGATACAGAAAGAAGTAGGTTCTTTGTGGTGTGTGATCCCTTGCTTGGGCTTCTGTTGGTTCTGCTGGAACCTGTCTGAATCTCCCAAGAAGACTTCAGTAATGGTATATTGAGATGAACAGCCTGAAGTTAAATATTTTTTTCCAGAGCACAAATGGTTAAGGGAGGGTAGTATGAAGCAATTGCAGCTGATTTGTTCTGTTCAAGGACTCCTTCCCTTCTGCTGTTAATATTCAATCTCTTCTCAGGAAGGGATTGACTGAGCACAATGTGGAGTGGTGGGGGATGGTGTCTGGCTGTTGAGTAACTACTCTTACTATTCCACGTGGTTTCTCTGTTGGCTGGGGCTATCAGAAGTAGTACCACTCATGGCTTGTTTTTTTGAAGGCCTTAACTAGCAACTGAAGTGTCAAATGTGCAATCTGTTCGGTACGGTAGCTGCCCTTCTTCTGTTAGACCTTACTGGAGTGTGAATTTTGGAGTGCTCTTGTGACCCTTAGTGAGTGAAGATCTCTGACTGCTAAGGACTGAAATGTCTGCTACCTTTTAGGTGAGCAGTGATCTGTAGGTGTTTTAAAATTATCACCTTTAACAATACTGCTCTTAACATCGGTATGTTTCAAAATTCTTCTTTTAGGTATATGAGGTAGGAGTATGTCAGGCTTTATTTTCAATTAAAAATACTTTTGCTGGGAGCTTCTCCAAATGAGAGTCTTTCCAAGACATTAGTGAGGACATGAAATTTATGGATATGATAGTTGTTAATAGGAATTCTGCAGACAAAAATGTTCTTCTGCATTTTAGGAACTGAATTTGTCTTTCTGTGAGATCAAACGAGACGCTGCTCTGACTGTTGCTGAAGCTATTGAAGATAAGACAGAGTTGGAGAAGTTGGATCTCAATGGTATGTAAGTTTGCTAAATTAAAGTATGTCTAGTTTGATTCCAGTGAGTAACCAATAGGAAGAATGTTGACAGAACCACATTCTATTTTTGCAATTGTCAGCATATAAAAAACAGTACTCAGAGTAGCTGAACTTGCATGACCTTGGGGCAGGAAATTGTTAGATCCTGAAAGTTTTCTTAAACCACGAACTCGGTTAATTGTTAAGCATTTTTGGTACATCTCATAAGGTGGAAAGATTAATCTGATACCTGTACCTGTTTTCAGTAAAACTCTAATTATTCAGTGCCATCTCAGGTATTTCATACTTGCAAACAAAAACCTTTGTGTGCAACTCTGCAGAAGAGTGTGAGAACATTGACTTTTGTTGACTTTTGCTGTTCATACCTTGAGTCACTGCATTTAACTGGTGTTGTGCTGTGTGTCCTTGTTTTAGAATCACTAAGAACAAGAGCTGTTTAGAGAATTCACAGGAAGTGTCTCAAACACACTCTGAAACATTAGGGGGTTTTCATTCCCAGCCGGTGTGTAATGCTGCTGAAATTTGTTTAACAACTGTTTGATTTTGTCTGATAAAGTGCAGTTTGTGTTGCTGCCTCTGAGGTGTTGTGCAGAAATGGCATATAACTGACTTCAGAAGCAAGAGACAGACAAATACAGCTAAATACTCAAGGACAAACTTGTGTGCACCTGTCAAGTCTACTCCCTTTCCTCTATCAACGTAGGTAACTGTCTGGGAGAAGAGGTATGTGAGCAACTCCATGAGATTCTTGAAGGTTTCAATATGGCATCTGTGCTGGGATCGTTGAGGTAGGCATGGTACCACATTTAAATCAGCAGTTTTCTGACAATTTTCATGAACAGTTTCATTTGCCTGTCTCATTTTAAAATGAGAACTCTCTCGTTGCTGATGGATGTTGATCTGAGTGTGGAGCACAGCCAAGCATGTGTCTTGAAAACTTGTCTTGTTTTCATTGATGGACTTACCTTAGCATTAGTGACTGATTGTGTTTGTTGATCTTTTCTTGCTATTCTCAACTGGGCGACTGATGACTGAATGTCCTCTTGGTGTGTTGTAGGTGAGATGTGCTTCTTGCCAGTAGGACTTTGAGGAGAGGCTGCTCTTTTGTTCCTGAAAAGTTTTGAGTGGCATTGTATAGGAATTCCAGGTGTGTAATTAATGTAATCTGTAACATTCAAACCTTAGTGACGATGAAGGGGATGAGGATGATGATGAAGAGGAGGAGGATGAAGATGAGGAGGAGGAAGAGGAGGAGGAACAGCAACAGCTGAAGGAGAGAGGAGCAGAAGAACAGGGGTCACTGACTCCTAAGAAGATAATTGATTCACAGGTAAGCTTACTTCCAGCTGGATTTCTGTTTTGTCAGCTGGAGGAAAGTAAAGGAGGAAATGAGATTCTGGAGTCTGAACTTGAAGTGCTGACAGGCATTCACATTCCTGCATGGGCTGGCACTATTGTAGTGGGGAGATAACATTCAGGAAATAAAAATGGATTAGTTGAAAACTGTGTTTTGTTAAAGTGTGCATGTATTACACATGCATGGAGAGAGTAGAGGTTGTAGCAACACATGGGTAGAAAAGGTCTTCTGTGTTCAGAAGGTGGTGGGGATCTTGCACATGCAGTGCCATGCCTTTGTGCTAGCATATCCTGGCCATTCCAACTCCAGGCTTAGGTCAGCCTCAGGCTGTTTTCAAGCTGAACAAATTTTTTCAAGCTGAACAAATTCTGACCTGGTATAGCTATGCCCTGACCTGTCCCATGTGCCTTTGCTGAACCAATTAATTTACTTCCAAGAATAAACTTGAGATGGATTCTGCCTGTTTCAGGCTTCAACTCCAGTGCCATCTCCTCCTGTGGATGTTGCCACATTCCTTGCTTTCCCATCACCAGAGAAGCTGCTGCGACTAGGACCAAAGTGCTCTGTGTTGATAGCTCAGCAGGTAGGTGAGCTGGTGCTTGTCTTGATTTTTCTCTCAAAATCATTTAATTGCCAGAGGTGATAACTTGATCTAATTTGCATATTTTCTCCAGTGATCCCAAAGAACCTTATGGAAGCAGATGATGCAGTTAATGCTTAAACTGGCATCAGAACTTCTACATAGAGTAATTTTTTGTGTTCCTTGTGCCTTGTGCTATGGCCAAGGCAAAGCTGATGTCAGTCAGCTCAAGACTGTAATTCTTGCCACAGCCCTAGCAGAGACCCATGTTGTGTAGCTGTTTTGCAGTGAATTGATTTCTTTTTTTTTTTTTGCTTTCAGACAGATACATCAGATGTAGAGAAAGTAGTCGCAACTCTGCTAAGGATATCCTCAGTCTTCAAAGATGAAGCCCCAGTGAAAACAGCAGTGCATGAAACAACAGGTGACTGAGCCTTCCTTCACTTTGTGGTGTGATCTGGTTCAGTGCCAAGGACACCACTGCAAGGTGGGGACAGGCCACTGGGCCTTCTTGTCCCTGGCAAATAACAAAGTGCCCAGCTGTGTCATGCTGTTGTGTGGAGTGAGAGATTCATTCTGAACCTGGCATATGTTGTGCTGCCAAAGCTTGGTGATGGCTCTGTTGTAGCTGCTGTTGCAGTGGGCTGCTGCCGCCCTTACTGCATCTCCTTGATGCTGGGCTGTCAGTAGCCAGTAGTTCTGTGTTCCAAGGTCAGGTACCTTTCCATGGGTGTTTGTTTAAAAAGTATTTTGCAGGAAGTAGCCTCCCTAGTGTAGTATTACAAGAATGTAAAGAGAGACCTCCTAATTGATGTCTCTCTTGATCAGTCTGAAACATCTTTAATTTCTTCAGGAAGCAGACATTGCCAACATGGGGCAAGACACAGCAACTTACATTCAAACAAGGGACCATTTCTCACACTGTATTGTGGAGCAATAATTTGGGTTAGGTCTGATAAGTGTGTGGACCAATAGTATCCCTTCACGGTTTTGCTTGGAAATGGGAATTTCCAAACAATCCTGGGCATCTGACTGCTGCCTTTCATATTTTTCAAATCTCCCAGCAGTTCAGTTCTCCCATAGACTGGCTGCCTATCAGTGTGCAAAATAACTGGATCAATTGTTTTTAAGACCACTTGAGGTGGCATATTGTGCATTTCCCTAGTTTGGAATTTCTTTGGAATTCATAGACATGGTGCAACTCTTGTTTGTAAAGGAGTAACATAATAAATCTCTGAAGTTGGTTATGCATGGAACAAAGGATATTACTGTTGTCTAAAGTGTGCTTGTGTGTATATTTATCTCTATTCCTGCTTCTTCAGGAAAGGTAGAACCTGGCAATTGCTTTCCTTTCATAAAAGTAACCATCACCTAATAGTGAGGGCCCTGCTTAATGTCTGGCACTGTTCTACAGCCACTCTAGTGATTTCTGCCCATTCTAAGAAAACAAAGTGGTCAGAGGTCAAAAGCAGGTGCCTTGCCCATCTTGTAGACGTGAGATGTTAAAAGCATTGGTTTGCCCATTGTTTGTGGCACAGTATTGGCCCTGAGGGAGCCCAGAAAACAGCTGAATAAATTTTCTGATTGTGTTCTCTCACTCCTTGTGGTTTCAAATGAAAGGTGAATTGTTGCTGGCCTTTAAAAAGTCAATGCTATACTTCTTGGTGTTCTAGTTCATCTGATCATGTTTATATGCATGTGTTCACATAGCATACATGCTCAAATGCACTGAGCAGAGCATCTGGTGGTGCATAGGACTGAGGTGTATTGCATCTGAAGCTTGGCAGTGTGAAAATTCTTGTGTGGGCTTTGTGCGTTATATTTTTTTCCCCCACCTTGTACTTAAGGGGTTTTACCTGTCTGAGTGTTTCAGAGATTATAGTTACAAAGACAAACGAAATCTTAATGGATGTTAACAGCTGAGTTTCCATATCTTAATCTTAAAATCCGTAAGTGTCCTTTTTCTGCATTGCTTAAAATAATGTGCTTATCTCTTTTTAGATGCCTTGATGAAAAAAGCCTTCAGTTCTGCCACGTTTAATTCAGATGCATTCATCACAAACCTTTTGATCCACATGGGACTACTGAAGGTGAGGAAGCAGGAAAGAGTTAAGTCATGGTCTGTTTAGGCTGTTGAAGACCAGACTGGCAGGATTTTGGGTAATTATGTTGCCATGGAAGCAGCTGGGTGCCTGTGCATGCCTGATGCTCAGGGACAATGGAAGTCTGCAGGTCCAGCAGAAAGTGCAAATTGCAGGGTTGCATTAGGATGAAGGATGTGTCACCTTTTTGTGCATCTTCTGCTTAATGTGCTCTGCATACTTGATCATCCCCTGAAGGTAGGGTGGGTCAGGCAGGGCAATAGTGCTGCTGCTGGACTATGGTGTCTGTAAAAGCCATGTCAATATTATTAGTTAATGGGGTCCTTTAAAGCATTTCTTGAGAGCATGTCTCAAAAATGTGTATCAGCTACTCATGCCAGATCAGTAGCATTCTTTCTTCATGCAAGAATGACTCCTTCACGCTTTGGAGTCTCTTTGCCAAATGCGAGTGTTAAGTAGTTACAAGGAATAAATGTATTGTGAGAAAAGATGGAGGGTCAGTAGGAAGCCTGTGATTTGCACAGAATTAGTAGCTTTATTTTCAGTGAGGTGACTCTGGAGAAGTTGTGTCTGCAGACTTAAATGCCTTTGCCTGCTTGTGCTACAAGGGTTAGTATTTCTCACTGCCTCTTGAGCTGGAAGCTGAGAATGGAAACTTGAACTAAGACAACTCTAAACTGCGTAAGAGCCATAATCTTGTTATAGCAGCCTACTATTAAATAGGCCTATGAATGTCCTTCTGGTAATATCCAGCTTGGGGTCCAGGCCTTTGTTGATATACATGGATATTACTTAATTTCCTAAAAATCAGTTTGGCCTCTCCCTATATTCATTGTATTCTGGACCAACACTAAGCTTCCCACTTCTCAGAAAGGTCAATGGAGCCCAAGGTTCCATTGCATTTTGTTCTGCAGAATGCCTGTTTTGAGGACTGCCACCTACCTCTTGCCCATATGGAAAATAATGTGTGAGGCACAAAGCACAGAGCTGTGCTCCAGAAGAGTTCTTTCAGGCCAGCAAGTAGCACTGATGATAAAGCCCTTGAAGATTAGTCCAGATTGTCATCTGTGATATGCCTAATTCATCACCAGTCCCTCTATATGTGGAAAGGGTGCATACTCTATTTCCATACTCTATTTTCAGGAAGCACTTGAGCAAAGATATTCTTAATACCATGAACTCCAAGGTCATACACCAGGAACACAGGTCTAGGTCCTGTCTGCAGAATGAGGGGTTTTGTTGAAACGCCAGTGGAGAAATAAATGAAAACAATGTAAGAGTTTGGTTACATAGGATAGCATCACATTAGGCATAGGAATAGTTTATGCATCATGTAAGCAAGGGGATGACTGTTGGCTTTATCTGGTACATAATTGTCATACCAGTTCTGGGAATATTGAATCATATTCTGGAGGAAGCCTGTCAAAAAACTGGAGATGGTATAAACATGAGCTACAGAATAATATAATAAAAATTATGTTAAGGCAACTGAATTCTTTACGGACTGAAGTCTGGTGAAATTCCTCAGGAGAACACTTTGACACAGGGCCTGTGAAAAGATTTGGTTGTTTCACTTGCAGGTTCACTACTTCTTTCCCTATTACTACTGCTGACAGTTGATAACTACTAGAATGCTCTTGATCCATTATTTCAGGTGCTGATGCTGGGAGACTATGGAATTGGCCACCTCTGTCTTGCACTTAATCTAGTGACCAGCTTTCTCTGCTATAGTGTGTGGGAGTGCTTCATTCAGAGAATTCATTGTCTGTGAATTACAGTGGGTTAGATCAAATCCCGATTGTCTATCTGACTTCTTGTCCATTTCTCAGAGTGAAGAGAAGATCAAAGCTGTTCCAAGCCTCTATGGTATTCTTATGACCTTGAACCATATGGTCCAGCAGGATTATTTCCCTAAATCCCTGGCCCCAGTTCTCTCAGCTTTTGTCACAAAGTGAGTATTGTATTTACCATGCAGTCTTTTCTGTGGGAGCTTGTGAAACTGTTTGGGCTTAATAGTTACATGCAGGCTGTGGTGAAAGCCCACTAAATGTCTGTTCTGAAATTGAGAATTAATAGCTTAATGGGCCTCTACTTTTATCTTGTTTACTGCAGTATGTGAGGTTCAGAGTTTAAAAAAAAATCTTGATTCTAAAGAAGGAATAGTGGGAAGTTGGCTTTGCAAGGAAATGGCTCTGAAGCAGAAACTGCTAATGCCTCTCAGAGAAGAGCTGTTTTGTGCTTAAGGAAACCTGCTGTGTTTGTGGCCACTGCTTGAATGAACTGTGGGTACACTGGATCTAACTATGCCCTGCAAATCATCCTGAGTTAAGAGGGTCAGCAGAGCTCTACCAGAGTTGTCATGCTGTGTGACACTGAACACCAGCAGATGAAAACTGTGAAACACAAAGACTGAATTTGTTTTTAGATGGAACTTCCTACTGTGACAGCAACAAAGTTAGTGATTTTTCTGAGAACTAGATTGGTAGCCTAAGTACTGAAGAAGCTGCTTTTACTGACTGCCTGGACTTAATGTTGTTACTTCCACTATAGATATAGAACCAACCCCTGCCCCTACCAGCTTTAGGTTCTTTAATATATTAAATGGTTATGGAAGCCATATCTCTCCTGGATTAAATCAGTGTCAACTTCAGCATTGATGAGACTTGGGAAAAAAAGCCCACCAAACAGATTTGCAATAGGGTTGAATACTACTGTTCAACAGTCAGAGGAGAAACAGTCCAAAATTGTCACAACAGCAGAGGTCTGAAATTCTTTTAGAGCCTGGTGGCTGGCTCAGCATAGACCATGTGCTGTGTAAGGTGAGAGCAGCTTTTTAAGAGGTTCCAGAAAGAGGCTTAAGCTTTCCTGAAATTCATGGTATATGGGTTATATGCAGCTGCTTAGGACCCATTGCTGATGAAAGGTGGATGCATCAGATAGTTGTGGTCAGTATGAAACATGGACAGTAGGAATGCAGTCAAATATTGATAATCTGTCTTGGCTCTACTGGGCTTGGCAGCTGGACAGTTGTGATAGCGGAAAAGAGTTTTCCAAGCACTGGTGTGGCTGAAGCTGTCATAGCTGATGTGTAGCAGTGGTTTGTGCCCATAACCACCAGCCATGCTAAGGTAAGTTTTGGAAAATAAGGTATCTTGTTTACACATGTGCAAATGCCAACCAGAAGTCCTTCTTGTGGAACACTTTGTCTGCAGTCTCCTCTCTGTCTTGAGTCCAGTGACAAGCCAGTGACCGTATGCTTTACCAACTGAACAAATACACCTCCAACTTAATCATTATAGGTTTAAGCAAGAGGTACTAGGATTTGCCATGTGAGATTACCCAGACAGATCACTGAATTTCTGCTCTTTCCCACACTGCTGCCTTGCTTGCTGTTGCTTGTTGATGAAGCCCCAGCCCTGAAACTGGAATTTAAATTGCTGGAATCTGAGACTACAGAAGAAGAACTTTGGTTCAGGGCATTTGACTGTCCTAATTATTTATGTCATGTACCAGTGCCCAGAGTAGCCTCTTAATTCTTAAGTGTCCTAACAAATTTTTTTCAGAAAAGACACTTGCCCTTCCTCTCCCTTTGTGTGCATGTAGGCTTCTCCCAATAAATGTTTTTAAGCTATAGATGATGCTGTATGTGACAAAATAAAGAGTAAAATTTTGGTCTTAATGAATTCATCAACAACAAACCCACTGAATCCAGAGCCAGCATTTCACTACACGAACAAGAAGGGTGACTTTCTTGGTGAAAGTATGAGACTGTTCATAGGTTCTATAGAAGCTGAGTGAGAGTTGAAGACAGATCTGTCTGCCTTCCTGTGGTAGGTATTGGTGCTAATGCCAAGCCTCCACTGTCCCTCATGCTATGAAATTCTTGGAGCGGAACCTTTTCTGCTTTGCAAACCTGTTGTAAGCTGTGATTTTATAGGGAGACTTCTGTCCTGTGCTGCATAATGAAGTCCACACTAGATGCAAACAATGTATCTTTGCTAGATGAACATAGGCATTTCTTACAGTGCTTTCCTTAAGGGAACAAGGCCAAAAGCTCTTAAATCTGGATGTGGGTAAATGTAAATAGTTCAAGAACTCCACAGTCCAGTTAAAATAGCCTATTGTGCTTTAACCCCAGCTGCCACCTAAGCTCCACCTAGCCACTTACACCCCAGCGTGATGGGGAAGTGGAAGACTGAGAGTGAGCAAACGTCTTGGTTGATATAAAGATGGGTTAATAGGTAAAGCAAAAGCTGCAGCTGCAAGTAAAGCAAAACAAAGAATTTACCACTTCTGCCATCTCTAGGAAAGCTCCATCATGCCTAGCTTCTTCCTTCTGCTTTATATGATAAGCATGATGCCATATGCTATGGAATATCCCTTTGGACAGCTGGGGTCAGCTGTCCTGGCTGTGTCCCCTCCCAGCTTCCTGTGCACCCCTGGCCTACTCGCTGGTGGGGTGAGAAACAAAATGCCTTGATGCTGTGGGAGCTCTGCTCAGCAGTAACTGAAACATCCCTGTGTTATCAGCACTGCTTCCAGCGCAAATCCAAAACACAGTCCTTCTTGTGAAGAAAATTAACTGTCCCGGCCAAAACCAACACACAGCTTCTCAATTAACCTCTATCCCTTGTCTCTTCTTGGAATTCAGTCAGTAAAATCATAATCCTAAAGTTAGACCTCTACCTGGTTAGCCTAGTTATAGTCAAGGCTCACTGGCCTCTGTTTCTGCAACAAATGTTGCAGATGTACTTCCACTCTGTCAAACCCATGATTCCCTCCCTTGCAGAAAACTGGTGTGCATTTCTGTGGTATTTTCTTGGATTTTTTCCTCCTTTTGGTTTACAGTTAGCTTTTTTGGGCTTTCAGAGCTGTAAAGTTCTTGTAGCTGCCTAGGCCAGAGCTCTGCTGTGTTTCACTGCAAGGGCCTTCTGGAGTAGTCACTTAGCTCCTTTCTTTTGTGACAGTTTGTTGTTGTAGGCAGTTTTCTCTATTCAATAATAATTTCAGCATTATGGATACAGACTGTAAGCAGTATCTATCTTACTGTGCTTGCTGCCAATCCTTATTTGGGTTTTTTTTGGACACAAGAGGGTGCTGTGAATCCACATGTGCTTTTTCCATAATTTTTAGGTGGAAACACTGAATGTGGATGTGGGATTTTGTTTGATTGGGGGTTTTTTTTGGTTTTTTTTTTTTAATGCTGCTCTTTGCTGTTCAATTGCAGCACACCATTGGTCTCTTTCAACAGTCTGTAATGCAGTGGCAGGCAGATTAACTCCACAGCAAATATGGAGGATTTTAGTGCTAGAGGAGGCTTAGTATTAGGAGTGTGGATCCCTGCTGCTGAGGGATCTTGTCTGTGATCAACATCAGCAGTCCAGGTTCTCTGTTTCCAAAAATGGGCAGCTGCCTGGATGGAACCAAGCTGCTCATTGCAAACAGGGCTGGGTCTTCCAAAGGTGAGGGCTGAAACACTTCTCCCAGCCACTTTGAAGATAAACTCCAAGCTGTAATTCTGTGACACTGTGTGTTCAGTGTGAGGCACTGAATGGCTCTTGGTGGAATAAAAAGGGTTAAGTCTTCTCCAAGATGTGCTTCTGTTAAACTGCAGCAGACATGGAGGGCTGTGCCGAACTACCTCTGCAGCTATTGTTCGTGTGCTGTAAACCTGGAGGTGAACTGCTTGCTCCTTCCTAGATATTCCACTCTTTATGTCAGCTCACCCTTCTTTCCCAAACTGAGTAGCCTTCACAGCTGTTCATTGTTAAAGGTTAGTTTGCTATGGTGAGGTAGGAGAGAGGTAAAATTAATGACTTCCATTCTCAGAACAGTGGAAAACATTGGATTAAAATTCTTTGGAGGAAGTTCCCTTATGGATGGATAGAGGCTGTTAGAAATTTTAGTGATGCTGAGCCAGCAATTAGACTGCAGTAACAGAAATATACATTACTGGGAGGTGATGGGAACATTACAGAAGTTTAGCCTCATGTTAACCCTGCAGCAAGTGTATTTCCATTGTTTAATTTCAGGGAGCAGATTATTCTGTATAAACCTGACTTAGCTATTGCAACCTCTGTCCTGGGCCCTTTCAGGTGATGTTCTGCAGGTTCTGTGGGCTGTTTGTAAGGCACCCTGAAAGGTTGGCCCAGCAAAGCCAGTTACATGTTACTTGACCTCAGGGGAGGAGAGGACAGGAGGTTATGTTGCTTCTTTCAAAGACTTAAAAGCCCCAAGACCAAAGTCACCATCAGATTATAGATAGCAGATGACTTGGTGAGAAAAGATTTGAGTGTGAACAGGGTTGTCTTATGTGTTTAGGGCCCTGAACAGTGAAATTTATGGAAAATCCCATTGCCAGAAGAGAGGAAAGGGGGTTTCCACCCCCACTCACATCATTCTACCCAAAATGAGATGCTGGGCTGCAGAGATAAAAGTCAGCAGCAGAATGTTTATACTTATGGAAATGTTCTGATTCTTGGCCATTGTCTTCCTGATTTGGACTCAGCATCAGGAGAGAGAGTTTTCCACAGCAAGCTCTGAATGGGAAGCAGTGATCTGGGCAGCAATGCCAGAATGGTTTTGGAAGAGATAACTGAGAGCAAAACTTGTAGGTTTTGGGGCATGCAAGCCCAGTGTGTTGGAAATAGTGTTTATTTGCTCTTTCAAAGGCAGATACAAAACCATGCGTAAATTCAGTGTTTTAAATATCTCTTTCTCCTCTTTTCACAGACCAAACCGTGCTCTTGACTCCTGTTCATTTGCTCGCCACATGCTCTTACAGACCCTCCACCAGCTGTAAGAGACAAGAGATGTGCCCTTTCCTTCCTCATAGGACTGTCATCAGCAGAGAACTCGAAGCCACATAGTGGGAGAGGATCCCAGAGCCCATACAGACATGCTGTGCTGTCCCTTTTTTTTTTTCCCTCTAGGAAGTCTGTTCTTCCTTCTGCTTTCATAAACTTGAACAAATCCTGCTGAATTGTCTTCCTACTCCTCTTGAAGTGATTCTCTGGTCTGTAGGGCAGGTGCTTATGCTAAAATAAGTCCATACTGCTTTGAGCTCAGCATGAATTGAAGAGTTCTCCATTTTGGCTGCAGTGGCAAGGGTGTGCCAAGACTAACACGGGGCCCAGAAGAGCTCTCATCTGGATCAACCCAGTTGGGCATATTATTTTATTGGACTTTGACTCCTGCCTGATAGCATTTAGCACTGTGCCAGAGGGAGGCTGTGCTGCTGCTGCTGCCCCTGCTTCCCTGAGCCACTACAGGGGTGCTGCTCATGGGTCAGAGGGGTGAAGTATGATCCCCTTTGGTTCTTCTTTCAAATCCATTGTCAAAGCAGTGTGTGGCTGACTTTTAATATACTCTTCCCTTTCTGCTGTGGCTTGGAATATTTGTGTAGTGTGGCTGATCCTGGTGGCCATTGCTTAAGGGAGCAAGCATATTTTATTGTAAATTTTTTTTGCCGTTGCCCGTGTTGTTCATTCTTCCTGCCCTTTTCCTTCTCACTCTAATTAAATAGGCTTGATTTGGAAATTAATACAATCCATGAAATCCCTATGGAATGTGTTCCTTTTCTCTTCCCTTTGACAAAACCCTGGGCCTGTGTGTACTGTTCACGTTTGAAAGCCAAGCATGTGTAAGAATATGGAGAGAGAAGGCTGTGCTTTTCTCTTGCACTGAACAAGCAGCAGCAGATGCCCCTGAATCTGTCTGGAGGATTGTCCATGTGCCTATATGGGTTTGTGGCACCTGCCTGTACCACTCCTGAGCACACAAGATCAGGCTGGTCCTGCTCCCTCTTCTTTCAAGCCTCTGAGAATCAGTACATCTCTAAGGCAGCACAGAGTTGTTCCTTCTCTCTCTGTTTTCAGGTGGAGACTGTTCATCTTCCCTTACCATTGACATGCAGGATAAATAGTGCTGGGAAGAAGGCAAGGAGACAGAGTTGGCTGTCTTTTTGTTGTGAGAGGCAATGTGTGCCACAGCTGGCACATGCTTGGCCTGGATGCAGGAAAAGCTGGTGTGAACTGACAGGCTGTGCAGGCAGCATGGACAGAAAAAAAGGCTGGAGACACTGGTATGAAATAGTGTGTGGTATGTGCCAGGCGTACTCATGTGCACTCTGCTTGAATTCCTCCAGCATGTAAGCCTGTTCTGGTGAAACTGGGGTGGCTGGGCGAAGTTTGGTGTGGCTGTGACCCAGCAGACTCAGGGAAGCAGTGTGTCTCATCATTCTGGTGGCAAAGTGCTGGCTTTTGGGTAAGAGCAGTGTCCCCTCATTAAAAAGAGGCTGCCCTGAGGCTAAGAGGCTATTCTGGTTTCCCAGACTGAAGCTGAACTCCTGTGTCCAAATTGGTAAAAAACCAAAGGCTGATTTTTATCTGCACCTACAGGAGTTTCAATCACTGCAGTCTGAGCCCTGCCTTCTTCACCTCATCCTGTCCTTAAGTTTTTCTGTGAGCTTGAGGGCAAAACTGAGACACAAAAAACCTTTCTGTAAGTCTTGAACCTTGTGTAGCTTTCTTTGAAGCTTCATGGTCTCTTGCTGCTCTTTGCATCCCTCTGCTATGGAGAAGGATCACGGAGAAGACGAATGTGATGCAGAGGCCAAGCCAAGGGGTCCACCTCTACAGGAGCCCATCTGCAGTGGGTCCCATGGATCATGTGTGTGCAAGGATCCCAGAAAGGCCAGAGGGACGTGCTGCTTGCACAAGGACATGTGGGCCAGATCCTGGAGGAAACCTGTGCAACAAGCTTTGAGTAGCCAAGCCATAGCAGCAGGCAAGTGTGAGGGTTGATCCAGTAAGTTTTTTCAAAAGCAATATTTAGCAATAAAATTTTCACCTGGTATTTAGTGTCAAGATGAGATGTCTGTAGGAAAAAGGGGGGTGTGAGACTAGAAGTGATTGTCTCTGTAGAAGACAGATTTGCTTTTAGATAGGACATGGATAAAGAAGTCCCTTAAAATTGCATTATGGTTTTGGATTAGGAAAAAAATGAGGCTGGGAATTACTAACTCTGGTTTCTATTAGAAATTGCTCCCAGAGGATGACTGTTTCCCAGCGGCACTGTGAAGGAATGTGGGGTCATTCCAGTGCTGCTTCAGCCTGTCTTGTGCAGCCATTTCACCCCAAAAGCACTGCTGTTGTCAGATGTATTTTTAGTTTGAACTTCTTCAGCCCAGCAAGGCAGGGGTGCTGCAGAGTTCTGCATGGAGCAGTTCTGGGCATGTCTGGGAGCAGTGCAGTGATAGTAATGGGAAGAAGCTCCTTGCAGGCAGAGGCCAAACAAATGGAAAGCGAAAGTATCTGGCCTGGCAGAGGTGGGTTAGACCCGACAAGTGGAAGTTCAGGAGTGCTGCCTTCATGTCCCATGCTCCATCAGGGAGAGCAAAGACTGGCTGCCTCCTGCAGCCTCAGTAAAGCTGAAGCTGGTGAGATCATTGCTGGGTAAATTAACAAACTAAAAGCCCGGGGTGAGGCTGGGGAAGGGCCAGATGTGGCATTCAGCACTTGATATCACACCTCACCCTCTCCATGGTTCTCCAGCAGAGCCCAGGCCACCGCCAGGGAGGTTTTGCTGTCCAGGCTGTTATCCAGGCAGGGGTGGGTACTCCTGGCGAGGGGAGATGATGGAAGAGCCAGGCAGAGGGGAGCAGGGTGGGCTGTGGGACAGTGTCCAGAGTTGTGGTGGGGATATGGTGGATGCCATGGATGATTCCACATTGGCTAGCAGATGGGGTTGCTGCTGAGATGCCACGTGGCCAGCAACAGGACAGAGATGTTGTAGTTCAGGTGGAAGTAGTCAAGGTTCCTCAGACCACTGAAACTGCCTGGCTGGAGCCATTCTACCACATTGTCCCTTAGGTGGAGGTCAGAGGTGGCTGGCAGGTCTGGGAAGAAACCAGTGTCCATACTCAGGTATACTGGTTCTGGCAGCTGAGATTGCTGAACAGGGGGGAGGGCTTGAAGGGGAAGGAGATAGTAGTGTCACATCTTCCATATTTTTGTCAAGCTACAGATCTGCTCCTGTTCCTGGGAGAGTGAAACAACAGTCTGGGAGTAAAATGAATGCCTCCATGTCCTTCTGTAAGCTAATGATATGTCACACAGGCACTGTCACCCCAGCCTCTTCTAAACAGGCAAAGAAGCAAAATGAGGAGAGCAGAGGGCTGTAAACGTGGCACAACTGGTCAGCTGCCTCTCCTTTTGCTCAGGCTTACCACTGCCATTGCAATTTTGGCTGGATGTCATCTTTCTGCCCTGCACCTCTGTAGCTCCTGCAACTAACACAGCCGGCAAACCGTGAATGCAAGCCCCACATTGGCTTTGCCAGGCTGGTGCTCCCAGCCCCCTGCGAATCGAGAGGGAGGCAGTGTCTGGGTTGCTGCCCTCTCTCCAGGGGTGGCTTACCCTTCCTCCCCCCTTCCTTTTCCTCCTCCCACGTTTCTGGCTCTGCCCGGTGAGAGCTGCTGGGAAAGCAACACAACGGGGCCCATTCAGTTCTCACTTCTGCAAGGACAGCAAACACCAGTGCAGGAGCTCGGCAGTTGCCAGACGAGGCAGGGGCTGCTTTCCTCTATTCACCACGTCTTGAAGTTCAGGTACTCCCAGCCCCGGGTGTAGGAACCCTCCAGGTATGTGGGAGGGAGTGATGGGATGATGCTTGGCATGTGGCAGCACCCCAGGCACAGCACAAAGACTGAGTCTGGGGGCATTACACTGGTGGCACTGGCCAGTGGGTGTGCAGGAGGGGGCTGACCCCAGTGTGTGTGTGGGCTGCAGCAGGACTAGCTGTGGTGACAGCAGGAGGACAGAGGTGGGGCATGGGACCAGAGGAGACAATGAGCTACAGTGGGCATGGGGCTGTGCACCACAGTGGCTCCACAGGTTTGAGCCTTGCAGACCCCATTGCTGCTGTCTCAGAGCTTAGGGGGTGTATTGGTCATATCTGCAGCCTGCTGCCTCCTCTGTGTTTGTCCCAGCCTTGGCCTCTCTCTGGTACCTTCGCCCCAGGGGCTCACTCCTGCCCAGCCAAAACCAACCTGTCCTTCCTGTAGCTAAACAGTGGAGTTCTATTCTAAACACTGGTATGAATAGCTTAGGGGAGGAAGCAGAGGGAGTGTGCAGGGTAGGAGACAGAGAGCTGGGAGGCAGATGACCAGGGTGGTGGAGACATGGGACATTTGCATTTAAAGGGTAGCAGCTCAAAAGCCTGTGTGATCACATTCCCTGGATGGCTATACCTGCTTGCCTTACAAAAACAATTGTAGGAGGGATATTGATAGCTAGTACAGACCAAGGCAATCTTAAAATTAGTGATATGTGAAGAAAAGGGAGGGTGTGGGCTGGTGTGGGGTGTCTGCTTCAAGCCAGTTCCCTGTGAGTGACCTGCTAGCTGTGACCTCTACTTTTCATTCCAAGTATTCATCCTCTCCTTCTTCCACTCTCTTCCTCATTTGTAACTTGTGAAATCGCAGTGTGAGAGCAAGAGACAGATTTGCCCCACCACGTCACAGCAACAGCCCTCTTGGCACATGGGGTGCCAAGCAGGCAATGCTGTTTGGGGATGCATGGGAGCCTGGCCTCTCTCCTGGTCTTACTGGTGTCTCTTCCCAGCCACAGGTGCTGTCCAACATGGGGCCATCCTGGGGGCTCCTCCTGCTCACAGCAGCCCTGGCAGTGACAGCTGCCACCCGCTGCCCTGCACCCTGCATCTGCGATAACCTCCGTGCCCACGTCCTGTGCCTCAATGGGAGCCTGATGGCCATCCCTGACACCATCCCAGAGGTGGGCAAGGGAAAGAAAAGTTGAGGGATGATAAAGTTGAGGGAAGATAGGTATGGCAGCCCTGGGGTAACTCAGTGTTTTATTTGTGTGACCGACAGCTTACTAAAAAACTAGACCTTCGGGGCAACAGTTTCACGGTCATCCCAGCGGGAGCCTTCCTTGCTACCCCCTATCTCACACACTTAGACCTACAGCATTGCAAGGTGGAGAGGCTGGAGGAAGGGGCTTTCCGGGGGCTGGGGAGGCTTGTCTACCTCAACCTGGCCTCCAACGGCATAGCCCTCCTCTACCAGGAGTCCCTGGATGGGCTTTCCTCCCTCCAGCAGCTCATTCTGCAGGGGAACCGCATTGAGGAGATCCAGCCGGGTGCTTTTGGCCATCTGGGGTCCCTCACTGTCCTTGACCTGAGGGCAAATGCTTTGGTCTACCTCCCAGACATGGTCTTCCAGGGTCTGCAGGTTCTTAGATGGCTCCGGCTGTCCCACAATTCCCTCCATGTGCTCGGCAGCGAGGCTTTTGCCGCTCTGCCTGCCCTGCGCAGGCTGAGCCTGGACCACAACGAGCTGCAGACGCTGCCTGGCGAGGCCCTGGCCAGGCTGGATGGGGCTATCAGGCTAGACCTGGGTCACAACCCCATCACCTACGTGGCCGAGGAAGCCCTGGCCATGGCCTCACTGAGGCACCTCTTCCTGGACCATGCCTCCCTCCAGGACGTGGCACCCGACGCCTTTGCCCGCAGTCCCCAGCTTCGCATGCTGGACCTCCGCGAGAACCAGCTGCAGGGGCTGCCACCCCTGGCTGGGGCCGGGGGGCTGGCGAGGGTCAGCCTGGATGGGAACCCTCTGCTCTGCTCCTGCCTCCTGCGCCCCTTCCACAAGTGGCTGGCGAGGGCACGGGTACAGGCCGAGGGTGCCTGTGCTGCACCCCCTGCCCTCCGCGGCCGATCCCTCGACTCCCTGAAGCCCCCTGAGATGAGGTGCAGTCGCCTCCGGCCACCCACTAGCCCCACCACCGCGCCAGAGCAGCTACGGGCAGCAAGCAGCAGGCAGTGCCCCCGGGGCTGTGTTTGCTCCCCCGATTTCCATCATGGGTCCTGCGAGAACAGGGACCTGCAGGAGATCCCTCGGGACTTCCCTGGGGACACCCGCCTTCTCGACCTGCGCCAAAACACCTTCAGGACGGTGCCACCGGATGCCTTCCCCGGCCTGAAGGAGCTGGTGTCGCTCCACCTGCAGAGCTGCAGCATCAGGGCGCTGCAGCCCGGGGCGCTGCGGGGGCTGGAGAGCCTGGTCTACCTGTACCTCACCGACAACCACCTCTCCACGCTGGCGGCCGCTGCCTTCGAGGGAGCCCCGCAGCTGGCTTACCTCGACCTGGACCACAACGCCTTCACCCGTGTGCCTGCGGGCGCCTTCCGGCTCCTGCCCAACCTCATCTCCCTCCATCTGCAGCACAATGCCATCGGGGAGCTGGCAGAGGGTGACCTGGCTGGGGCCAGGGGGCTCCGCTGGCTCTACCTCGCTGGGAACACCATCAGGCGCATTGCCCCTGCTGCCTTGGCTCCCACCAAGATGCTGGAAAAGCTGCAGCTGGAGGGAAACCACCTAACGGAGGTGCCCACAGCAGCCCTATGGGGCCTGCCTGCCCTGAGTGAGCTGAAGCTGTCCCAAAACGCCATCAAGCACATAGGGGACAATGCCTTCCTGCCGGTGGCCTCCAGTCTGCAGCACCTCTATCTGGACCACATGGGCCTGGAGCGGGTAAGTGTGTTACAGGACCAAGGGGCAGTGGCACCACAGGGCATATCACAGGTTCCACTGCCCAGGGCTGGTGGCTCCTATAGGGGGATACAAACAGATGTCCCCATATTCCCAAGGCTTCAGGAGATACTCTGTAGCCTGGCTGGGAAGCCAGATTTCTTCAGGCTCAGTTGTGGTATTGCCTTGCTTCAACCTTGCTCCAAGCTCCTGTGGGAGAAGCTTTCTCCCTTCAGTTCTTAAAGACCCAATTTCAGTGGGGTCCAGATCATTCCCTAAATCACCTCCTTCCCCAGTGCTGGCCAGATTTCTCTTTCTCTTGTTACAGGCTGCCCTGCAAGACTCCTCACTGCTATTACTCAAATATTTCCATCCTCTCAAGAAAATGGTGTTAGGAGCACCCTCATAAAAACTATGTATCTTAACAGCACACAGGGATTACTCTGAGACCTCCTGCATGTGACCTTTCTAAGAAGCCTGAACAGGGGTCTAGTGAGCTCCAAAATGAGACTGAAACTGCTTGAATTAGTTAAAGTTACTTGAATTCCCCCCCTCTTTAAAGCAGCTCTTCCACAGGGCCGCCAGGTTCAGGACAGGTTCTCAGGCCCCCAAAGATGATCAGAAGTGCAGGGGCAAAGATTTGCTCCCCTGCCTCGATCAGTATGCCTCTGACTCACCCTCCCTCCATTGCAGATCTCCCCCCATGCCTTCACTGGCCTCGGTCCCAAGATCAGAAGCTTCTACCTAGAGAGCAACAAAATGAGCAACATACCCGACATGAGCAACTTCACGGGGCTGGAGATCCTCAACCTGCAGGATGTGCCTTTCCACTGCGACTGCCAGCTCCTTCCACTGCACAGGTGAGCACCACGAGGTGGAACAGCCTTAGGGATCTGCCTGGGGGAAGCTGGACCCTCCCAGAGGGGAGGCACAAGCTGGAGGCACAAGCTCACAGCACACTGGCCATTTCTGGTCTTTTCCCATGGTGGTGAGGTGGAGCACACACCTCTGTGCAAGGATGGAAGTTGCCTGGGCTTTCTGGGTGCAGGAAAAGCAGCCACAAGCTAAGGTGGGTAAATATTCAGGTGTTCAGAGGTCACCCAGGTGACCTGGCCTGACTTGGAAGAGATCATCCACTTACGGGCACGGAGTTTTGCCTTTCCTTTTGTCCTGTCTCATTCCTTTCCCTGATCTTCTGCCACAGGTGGATCAACAAACTCAACCTCCGTGTAGGGGCCACCTGTGGGTCCCCTGCAGAAGCCCAGGGGCAGAAGGTGAAGCTTCCCACCACTTTCCAAACTTGTCCTGCCTGGGGCCGAGATGACACTGGGGAAACCAATCCTCACAAGACTAAGGCTGCAAGCAAGCCCAGCAAGAAAAAGAGGTCCAAAAAACCTCCAGCCAGACGCTTCAGTAAAAGCAGAGCTTATGTTCCTTAAGGTTTGTAGGACAAGTGCTGGGCATACAATTGTACCTACATTCTGGCTAGAACGGTTTTTTCTAGACTTGTCCCCACCGTGGAGACGTGGATATTGCCCAAGGCACAAAGGAGAGCCTGGTGCCACCAAAACAATGTTGATTTGCCAAAGATGCAGGTTTGGTTTTGCAGGACACAGAGGCATGTTCTGAAGAGTCTGCAGCATGTCTTGGTAATTCAAAAAATTAAGCCAAATATTGCTGCTTCTTTCCAAGGCTTCCTCCAGCCATGTGGAAAAGCTGCTATCTACAAGTTTGGTTTCGTTTTTGAGAGCACTTTCACAGCTTCCAAAACCATAGAAGAGCCCTGAGTGGGACTGCAACTGGCACCAACCAGTAAGGTCCTGCACTGGTGCAAATCTTACGCTAGAAAGCTTAAAACTTATTAGTGAAAATGTTGCCTTAATTTCCAGCAGTTCCTCAGAATTAAAACATAAGCAGATGGAAACCTTTTTTTTCCTGCAGAATTTGATCAGTGATCTGACTGGTGAAATGGGATCAGTGATGCTGTAAGTGATCCCATCATAAGCAATGTGCTCAACCTGTTCCTCATGTCTGCATAGGTTGGGACCCCAGGCCCTAGAAGTTTGCCTAAATTGAGAAGGCTTTAAAAGGTAGATTTACAGATAAAGATATGTTTTGACTTACTCTGCATTTTGGTGGCCTGGAAAGCAATACACAAGCCTTTGGCTTATTCCTGAAGTTTGTCACAGGGCTTTAGGGTACAGATTGTAGATCAAATTTACAGTAAGTACAACTGTTAAAAAAATGAAAAATTCAAACCATGCTTTAAGTCCTTTGAAGTTCTGGGTTAAAGCAAGAAATGACAGAAGCAGACACGTAAGTGCAGATGAATATCTGGTTTTGAGGCTGGTGCCATGGAGGTTTTGGCTTTTGTGACAGTGGGGTGTGCTTTAATGATTGTAACATTAGGGAGGGATGGAATCCACCTCTCTATAAAGCATAAAGGGTGCTAGTGAGCTCCCTCTGCAGGTGACTCGAAGAGCTACCAGACATGGGAGAAAACTTGCAGTTTTACAGAGGTGAGCCAGGGACTCCTGAGGTAACAGAAGCCATCAGGGATACACCAAGGACATACCTCAAAGGAATTAAGGGGTGTTCCTCTAGGAAGGTGATGCAGCCAACCAGCTGAGGTGCCTTTATACCAAAGCACGCAGCATGGGTAACAACCCAAAGGAGGGGCTGGAAGCCACCATGCTGAAGTTATGACCTTGTTGCTATTACTGAAACTTGGTGGGACAAACTGTGTGACTGGAGTATCGATGGCTATGAGCTGTTCAGAAGAGAAAAGGGAGGAGGGAGAGGTGGAGGGGTTGCCCTCAATGTCAAGAGGTGGATTGAGAGTGAAGAGCTGTCTCTGAAGAACGGCCATGAGCAGCCAAAAGCCTGTGGGTAAAATCAGACTGAGGCAACAAAGGGAAGTGTTCAAGGCCAGGTTGGATGGGGCTTTGGGCAACCTGATCTAGTGGAAGGTGTCCCTGCCTACAGCAGGGTTATTGAAACCAGATGATATTCAAGGTCCTCTTCCAACCCAAACCATTCTATGATTCTGTGAAAAATGTCTCACTTCTTCTGGAGGCATCATAATCTTTTATTGTTTCTTCACCTCTTTCCATTCTTTCTGTCCTGATTTTCTTGGGGCTTGCAGTGCCTAGACTGGAGAGCACAGCACCAAAGGGGAAGCTCCTTTTCTGACATGTCCTGCACTCATCACGTTGGACAGCAGCTTGTCATCTCCAGCCACAGCCAAGAATCCAAACTGCCCTTTTGTGCTCTGGCAGCCTCTTTCCCTGTTTTGAACTTCTGCTCCAAAATGTGCCTTCAAAATCAGGCATGCACAACCACAGCAGCCACCCTGGTCATGCTCCTCAGCACACCTGCAGTCTTTCTGCTCTTTCCCAGGGCTTAAAATGACAAGTCTTGGGGAAATTTTCTTGCACAACAGGAAAGCAGAAGTGTGATGCTGCAGGGTGGTCTGCTTTATAAAGGGAAGGCCCTTTTGGTCCTCTGCTTCCCTTTACCAGGACCTTCCCTAAAGAGCCACAAGGAGAAGCTGCTGTAGGCAGCTGGGGGATACTCCAGGATCAGTCTGTGTCCTCCTGCTTTATGCTGCTGATGGGAACAGGAAGATGTGTCTCTCCAAATGCATCTGAAGGGTCAATGGTTTCTTCTTTCACCCGCACAGCAATGACTAACAAGAGACAGCCAGAGAGAGGGAAAAAATAAGTAAATAAAATCAACTCATGTTGACTCGCACTACCTGCAGCACCTCCAGCTCTGTTCATGCAGGTGCTCAAAATGTCCCAGGCCCTGGGGTCAGCCCACTTCCTGAGGTTCCCTCACCACAGGCACCGTTGTCATGCCAGTGCAAATCTATCCATGGTCACAGCAGCACTCAGGATGGACTAAACCCTGGCAGCATGCAGTTGCTGGCTCCCAAGAACAACTCCTAAGGGAGGAAAAGCTGGTGTGGTCCATTTTCAATCTGCCTGAGTTCATACAGGAACTTAAACTTAGGCAAACAGGAAGGACCTTCATGACTGTCCATCCCTATGTGCAAAAGGCACCTCCAACCACCCTCCTCCCCCATACCCACTAGGGTTGGCAGGTGACCAAGCTGCTCTTCTGGTCACCACAGCATGAGGGGCTATGTTCACATGCTGCAACAGCCCTTATGGGGATTAGGATGTGACAGCCACCTCTGACATATCCACCTTGTCTCTCCTCCCTGACCTCATGCAACCAGACTGCTCAGCAGGGCAGCTAGGTCCTCAGCAGGCATTAGCAGCACTGAGATATTGAGCTGTACTGGTGGTCCCTTCTCAGGAGGCAAAACCTTTCCAGGGAGAGCAAGCAAAGGCTTTCTTCTACTCTCTGGAGGAGCAGGGAAGGACATTTGACATGCTGCTGCCTTTCCCTGTCTGGGGGCGGCCATGACTCAGTGGTCAAGAGGGTGTACAGGGCAGAAGTGGATGTGGCTGCAGGGTAGAGTAACTCATTCCCTTACTCTCATCAGGTGCTGGCTCTGGCAAAGCCCGGCTGGCAGCTTTTGCTTCTCGTCTTGTATTTGTGGCAGAAGGCTTCTTGACAGTCTGCTTGACACTGCGGGCTTTAGCAGGTAACTTTTTTCCTTAACAAAGAGATAACAGAGTATGGGCAAAAGCGTGTTACTTTTCCCCTGGAAAATCAGCAACCCTGCTCCTCTGAGAAACCACACGCCAGGGACCAGCACAACTGAACAGAAAGCTACATGGTCGTTAGCTGCCAACTGGTTATGCAACAGAAATGGCCTACTGGAGAAAAATTCTATAGTCATCATCTCAACATATGCTCCTTCATGTTCTCCTTCATTAAAGGCAAGGCACTTCAGCATGTGCTTAAGTTCCAAGGAGCAGGTCCTCTTGGAATCAGTGTGGAGTCAGCTTTGCTTACCTGTCTGGGTCTAGTCCTAGGCAATGAGCATACTTGCTGCAAGGCACAGACACTGTAACTGTAATGTTCTGGTTTTTAGCTGACCTCTTCATTTAGGTTGAAAATCTCTACATTCTTTAGATGTCCTTTCCCCTCCACCCCCCAGGAAAGAATTTCGTGTCTGTCTACATGATTTGCCACAGCTACTGCAACAATGACAACAACAATGACAAGATGAAACGATAAAATGGTTTCTACTGGCCTCTTCAGCCATCTTAAGGCCTTCTTTCCCTCAGCACAAAGCAGGGTCGCTCTCCAGCTACCCTCCAGCTGCAGCAACCATCTCTCTCCAGCCATGGACACAGCAGGGAAAGCAGCACAACCTCACACCTGGAAGCAAGTGCCATATATACCTTGGCCAACAGAAAACAGACTGCAAAACAGATCCTTCCCACACACAGCTCTCTGCTCTTTAGGAAACAGGGCAGGTAAGAAGGATGAAGCTGTGTTGGCAAACCCACAGCCGACTGAGGGCATCCACAGCAAGACAAGGCCTCTCTCTCCTGCTCTGATGGGACATGGACAGGGTTCCTCTAACTGGGCCCAGCCTGCGAGCGAGCGGGAGGGCGCTAATCAAACATCACTCACTCTTCTTTCCATAGGGTTTCTTCTTCTTCTTGGGCACCTCCTTGGCCTTCACTGGAGTTGTGGGCTCTGTCATGGAGACGAGAGGGAAACGAAAGCCAAGTCCCATAACCAGTAGGTAACTGGGATGAAGTGACATAAGCGAGAAACAGATATACCCGTCCCCCCCAAGCCAAAGCCCTCTTCCCAAGACAACCAGCTGAGGGGAAAGCAAGGCTCTAGTGCAGTTGCTGTCTGTGCTTCCAGGTGAGGGCCCAGGGTGGCAGGCTGGGGCAGCACAGGGGAGAGAGGCCCAGTACAGACTTGGCAGGGGCAGTAAAGAAACAAGATTTGTAGTTTGGGACAAGAAGGAAACGTCTCCAAAGGTGAGGCAGTGGCCTCCCTGTGACAAGGGAAGGAACGAACTCTTGAGAGGATGCTCTTACCTTTTACAGACAGAGTCAGAGAGTTGATGAGAAAAGGGAGCATGGGCTGAGCTCCCACTGCTACCTGGCTAAGGTTTTACATATGCTTAATAAAAGGGAGCTGTGCAGGGATAGAACCACCTGGAATTCTACCCAACTTCCTCAGGAACAATTAATTCTCTGTTGGTGTGTAGGTGAGGGAACAGAGGGAAAACAGAGCCAACCTCAAAACTCAGGCTGTTTTCTCCCCATCAGACTCCTCCCTCTGCCAGCTGCTAGAATGTGTGGCAATAGAGGAAGATTTATGGTAGCCAGTGCAATTGAAGGAGGCCATTTGCTTCTCCCTACAAGGCCCAAAAACCAAAGGAGCCACTAACAGAACAGGAAGAAGGAAACCTTTATCTCTAGCATTAGAAACCACAGCAAAATCTTCACTCACCTGGAACCACGGGAGGTTGAAGCTGGTAGCCTGTCAGCTCACACCACCCCACAGGATAAATGTCTGGAGACTCGCAGTCCACCCACTGGTCATACTCGCTGTCCCAGCCATCGAAATGGATGCTAAGGAGACGTTGGACTACACGTTTCACTGTGGCCACACAGATGAGCCGGGGCTCCATCAGGTCCACTGCCTCCACCTTCATGCCTGCTTTGAAGCCATGGTTTGGACAGTCCTGGGTGCATAAAAAATGAAAAAAGAAAAGCCAAGGCCACTGCAGTCAGTCCAAACCCATATCTGGCCAACAGCACCCTCACACAGGCTAGCCTCCACCCTAAAGCACTCAGAGAACAAGCCCACAGATCCAAAACCAGATCCAAGGCCAGCTGTGTCCTTAGTCAATCTCAGCCCAGGTGCTGCAGCAGTTTTGCTGATGTAAAGCAGCTCCCACCCCTCACCCAACAGGCCAGCCACACAACCACAGGCCATAAGCCATGCAGAACCCACCAGGAGCCTGGAGCTCACAGAAACACTAGAGAATCACAGGTCACACTCAATAGGGACCAACATATCATTGCACCCACAAAGGCAGGACACTCATGTCCCTACCAGCCAAACAGGGCCTTTACTTAGAGAGTACATACTCCTGGGCCTTGAGGTCTCCTTAAAAGGCCAACTGCAGCCCAATAGAGTCATTGTATATTGTCTGTCCTGACTTCAGGAAGGCTTTTGACACTGTCTGCTGTAAGAACCCTATAGATAAGATAATTGAACTATACAGGCTGGGCGCAGAAGCAGCAAGATAGATTACAAGTGACTGGGCCTAGAGGATAGTTATTAGTGGCATGAAGTCTAGTTGGAGGCTAATAATTAGCAGTGTAGCCCAGGGGTTAATACTGGGTCCAATCCTATTCAACATCGTCATTAATTATCTGGATGACATGTCAGAGTGTCATGTCAAACCAAGCAAACTTGATTGCGGTAGAAAACTGGGTGGAGAGACAGAATATACTACATGGTTGTGCTGCCATCCAGAGGCACCTTGACAAGCTGGAGAAATGGCAAAATCCCATACCTGCAGAGGAAGAACCCCAGGCACCAGAACAAGCTGGGGGCAGACTGATTGGAAAACAGTTTGGCAGAAAAGGGCCTGGGAATCCCATTGGACACAGTGATGAACATGGGCCAGTGATAAGTCCTTGGGACAAAGAAGGCTAATGGTAACCTGTTGTCAGCAGATCAATGGAAGTGATCCTTTCCCTCTGCTCAGCACTGATGAGGCCACACCTGAATTGTTCCCTGGTACAAGAGAGACATGGACATACTGGATAGAGTCCAGCAAAGGGCCAGGAAGATGATGAGGGAAGTGGAGCATCTACTTTTTGAGGAAAGGCTAAGAGAGTTGAGATTGTTCATACTGGACAAGAGAAGGCTCAGGGGTACCTTAATAATGTGTATAAATGCCTGAAAATGAGAGTACAGAGATGGAGCCAGATTCCTCTCAGTGCCCAGTGCCTGGACCAGAGTTAACAGGCACAAACTGAAACACAGGAGTTTCCCTGTCAACATCAGGGGAGACGTGTTCTACCATGAGTGCCAATGAGCACTGGCACAGGTTGCCCACATGGTTGTGGAGTCTCCACCCATCCAGAAGTCATTGGACATGGTCCTGAGCAACCTCAGTGATCCTGTGACAGCCAGGGCTCTCACACTCTTCCTTGCTCACGCCAAGCATCCCTACACATCATTTCTTCCTGGCAGCACTCACTGTGTTGAAGAGCCGTGATGGAGCAGGTCTTGCTTTTGTCTCTTCCAGGTATTGTTCCCAACTGAAGGTCTTTGCATTGTACCCTGCAGCAGGAAGAAACACTAAGAGGTAAAAAGGCAGTCACTGGGTAGACCAGCTAGGGGAAAAGGCAGAGTAGGCAGGAAGGAGGTACAGCAACTGGTTGCAAAATGGGTTCATGAACCAATACATACAGCCTGATCTTGGACATGAACCTAGTGCATGGATTCCATGGGAGTCCAGCACCCCTCTCCAGCAAGCAAATACAGAAAAGTGCAAGTTGCAGTTCTCAACATCCATGTCAGCCATAGACCAGACCACAGAAAAAGGTGAAGAGCTTCAGCAGGTAGGAAGTAGTATGTTCAAACACACCACTAAGACCAATCTTTCTTTCTCCCACCAGCGGGAACATGAAAGGAAGATCGAACAGTACTGCACAAAACCGCTGCAACACGGAAGTTCAGAGCAGGCTTTTTTGGGTATGGCTAGATGAGGCAGCAAAACCACTCCTAGGGTGATTGACTCTTCAGAGTTTAAAGAAATACTCGTGTCAGGTCTATTCGTAGAGAAAAGAATAGAGATGACTCCTGACACTTAAATACTGACTCATGCAGCAATGGCTCTACTTACCCCTTCCCACCCTCCTCATCCTTTAAAACCTCTTCTGTTCAGTTTCTGGATCATACACCTCTCCTACTGATCTGCCAGGAGTTAACCAAGACTTGGTATATGGGCAGAGCTCAAACAGCCTGGCTCTCTGAACTAGCCCTATCTCCCTGAAAAACAAGTGGATTGGGATCTTGTTTTCATTCATCAGAACTTGACCTCTCTCAGAAAAGCAGCACCCATCAGATTCTGCATACAGGTTTGTACCCCAGGGCAGAGTCCAAATCTCACCTTTTGGAGGGGTCAGTTCGATGTTGTTCCTCTTACAGAAGTTGACGGGGAAGATGGCGTGTGAGGAGGCATGATAGCAGAACCAGTCAGAGCCATCATCAGATGTGGCTCCATCAATGCTGATCATGAGATACCCATCCAAGAGAACCTGAGATGGGAGTGAAGGCATGAGTGTAGAGCTTTGCTTGCTCTAAATCCTCTCCTCCTCACAAAAGATTCTCCCAAGAGTCCCCACAGATCAATCAAAATTGCCACTACACAGTAAAATGCAATGTTATGTTCCCCAAGGCATGCAGTAGCTTCTCCTAATATGCTAGTCAACACAAGCTAATCCCCAAAGCAGCAATTTCAGCAGGACTGGGACCAACACTGAGAGCCTTCTGAAAGGACTATGTGAAAAGCCTTAAATAATCAGGAGCTCTGTTCTCCCCCAGAAACACTTTATTGGCAATCCAAAAGCCCTCTGCACCAGCCAGATCATGAAGTTGTTACTGGGTAGAAGGGAAGGGCACCACCCTTGGATTTGCTACTTTGTACAGCAACAAGCCTTGTCCCATCCTGTCACTCACTGGTAATTGATGCCTACCAAATACAATAGGCAGGCCAAACTCTTCCACTTCCATGCAATGGCTGAAGGGAACATTTTACAGACACAAATAGCTCTCCTAGCATCCAACTGCCAAACTCCAAGTGTCAAAGTTCTCAGCTTGAGTTCTACGAGGGCAAACATCTTCTTGAGGAAGCAGGAAAAGCCCAGATTGATGCTATGCTTTCAACATTCAACATACTTCACTGAGGAAACCGGGGCAAACAATTTACATCTCAACACCAGCACAAGAGTAGAGCCTATTACCACCTCAAGAGAGACTGAAGGAGACACATCTATCCTCACCTTCCTCATGCCATTCCCCACATAGAGGTCACCTCACAACTCTTCCCTTCTTTCCATAGAGGCCTCTCCATGCACTCTCAAAGCTGGAGAATAAATCTTCCCTACTGCACGCCCAAGGGCGGAAGAAGGGTGGCTGTCAATCACAAGCACTGGACTCTAGCTTGCAGACCAAGCATGCTCATCTTCACACAGTCCATTTAGGCACACATGGACAACAGCTTCTCAGACTGCTGAGGTAACCTCCCAGTTACCTCCATACAACAGCCATCCATCTCTCTTGACAGCCCTTTCCTTGCCCTCATGTAAAATCCTACCTGGTCTTATTAATTTGAGAAGACCCGAGAAGAAGCTGGATTATCTCAAGTAAACACAGCAGACCCCCTTAGGCCCACTGAACTTACCTTGCAAACAGTGGCCACACAGATGTTGCCCAGATTCAGGGGGTCAATGGCTTCCAGTTTCATGCCTTGCTCAAACCATCCACCTTCAGAATAGACAGCTCGTACCTAAGGGAGACTCTGATATACCATGTGCTGCCAGGGCTATGGGACAGTCCCACCCTGACACCAAGCACAGCAAGTGTAAGTAGGATTAGAACTTCTTCACTTGGTTCAACTCAAGTTGGGAGGTGAAAGCAGAAATATTAAAAGAAATATAAGGAGGCAGCCAAACCAACACTATGTTTGTGTCAGCAACCTCCTGGCATGACTCTGGTCAGTAAGAGCCAAGCCCAGAACTCAGCTACTGCTCCACAACAAAGCAAGCAACCTCATTTCAGTCCTTACCAGGAGGATCCAGTTCCTTGCTGGAACTAGTCTCTCCCATGCAATCCTCTTCCCTCTACAACTCAAAGCTCCACTGCTTGCCCTTCAATTGAGTCCCTCAATCTGTCACTGTCCTTTAGTTCTTTCAGCTTTCTAGTTAGACCTGCTCCTGCTTAACTACGGCCTTGACACCCCTTACTGCCCTTAGCTGTAAGAAAGACAAAATAGCCACCCTCAGAAACCCACACAGCAGGAGGCATGCCCAAGGAAGGAAGTGCTTTCAACGCTTCCTTTTTTGTGACATCCACAGAAAGGCAGACTTGTCCTACCTTCTTAAACAGATAGGGGACAGCATCACAGTAAATCTTCCGGAAGGTGGGATGGTTTGCCATGTCATTACGTTTTTCTTCTGTGAGGAATGGAAGAAACACAGAGAGGTAAAAATCCTACAGCAACTGCAGTAAGAAAACATACTGGTTATTAATTTTCCCATGAGAGCTTAGCTGCTATAAATGCCCTCAATATGAGACCATTTAATAAAAAGAACAGGTCAGTCCCTCTACACTTCTCATAAAATGGGCTGTGATGAAGGGCTTGCTCAGAAGCAGCTGGCTCAGCTTCCTGAGCACTACTGATAACACCTCTACATGCAGCTGTAATCACCAGGGAGAGGCAGCAAGGAATAGACACACAACCAAAAAGATCAGCAGACCGCAAGTCTTGCTTTTTTTCTGCCAGCCTAAGCTCATCAACAATTCCTCCTGGTAAACTCCAGAAAAACACAACTTGATGGCATCCAGTGTTACCAAAGCCAGCACATATTTCCTTAAAAAGACTATAAAGATCTGTGATGTTGAAAAGTCTGCATTCTCACACTAATGGGACAGACTGCCTGCTTCAGGTCAGAAATCCTACAGTCCCCTGTCCTGACCTGTGATCACACGGCTTTTATCGATCCAGATAAAAAAGCAGCAGACACAAAAGTAAGCTGACTTTACCTGCCAGGTCCTGAGGCAACTGCCTCGCTCCCAGCATGTCAAGACTGGTGGCAACAGCAGGGTGCAGGCAGTTCACAGCCAATCAGAAGATGGTTGCAGTGGCCTGATTCTTACCTGTCTTCTTTATGTCATGGCCCACTCTCCGTGACCAGCCCACAGGATGGATGAGGGGACTCCACATGTGGCACCAGAAGTCATCATCGCTGTCACCGTCCTCATAAAGGAGTCTCAGTCTGCCCCCAATCACAGTGTCCACCACTGCCATCCGTGTCTGGGACACGTGGTTCTTATCCACCACCTCGACCCGCATGCCCTGCCGGAACGGGTACTTCATGCTCTCCCCCATCTGGCAACAACAGACAGAGGAGGTGAGATCAATCACAGTTCTCCAAACACTGGACTTCTGACTCTCAGAGCTACTCCCTGGCACTAAAACAGGGCAGGGAAAGGCCAGGAGCTACACTGGCCTGTCCCTTCAGCAAAATGCCAAACCTCATTCCCAGTATTTCCCAGCAGACTACATGACAATAGCTTTTAAAGCCTGCCTATGACCCAAAGGAGAAGCTGTTGTGCTGAGAGGGCACAGAGGCTGTGCCATTACCCACAGCATCACAATGGGTAGCTTAGGAGCATGTGGAAGCACTCATTGCCCCAGACCTGCCCAGGTTTCAAGGCACACAGAAGTTGAACAGATCGGAACCAGAAGAGACATGCTGCGCAAGTCTTGATTTCAGCTTCATTTCCCCCATGCAAAATGACAGCCTCCCACGTTTACCTTCATGTGGAAATCCACTGGGATGGTCCTGGCTCCCACCAGTTTTTTCATGAGGTAACTTCTCCAGTCAGTGTACTTGGCATGGATAGCTACATATGGACAGGAAAAAAGCCCATCTTAATGACCAAAATAATCACAGCACCACACTACGCCTTTCGTCTCTCTGAAAGTCCATTAGTACTAAAAGACCTTCTTCACACTCAGATTCTGTACTGTTTTACCAGCTTGCCCACACATCTGCCTGAGGGGATCACCATTACAGAGTGAACAGGGCCAAGGAGACATTCAACTCCACTGATACAGATGAGGAAGTGGTAATAGAGCAAAAACACATGAGCCATACCAAGCAAATCTCAGCTTGCCACAGAATTCCACTACACTGGCATCCCTCTCTGAACTGCTAGTTGTGCAGGGACTGGAGCCACTGCACTTACCAGAGACGCTGCCCAGGACATAGGACGAAAAAGTTACCCCAAAGTTTAAGCCCAGCCATCATGTGGGTTAGAAGGAGGAAAAGCCACCTGTATTAGCCTCCACAGGTCTGACATCAGCTCTCCATGCAGCATCCCCAGCTCAATGACAGGGAGATGCAGAGGGAGCAATCCAAGCAGTCTCCAGCTTCCCTAACTCAAACTGCTGCTTGTAACTCAAAGCACAAACAGAGCTGTAGTCCTATATGCAGTGGGAGCACCTGTCCTCCTGTGCTAGGCATAAACCAAAGCTCCTCCATGCCCAGATATGTGCTGACCCCTCTTGCCCCACACTCACTTTGTGGTGGTACCAGGATTTTGCTGTTGACGGCACACCAGCCAATGGGGTGAATATCCACTGTGCCCAAATTGCACCAGAAGTCATGACCAGCATCGTTCTCAAAGCCTTCATATCGCAGAAGGGCCCTGTATCCTGACAGGACAGAGCAGACAACCAAAGGCATTAGAGGCCTAGAATCTGGCACCACAGGCTTAGTACCCACAGCATGGCCTTCAGAGCTCTGCACAGATTACCAGAGTTTCTCCAGCAACTATTCCTACAAATTGCCCAACAACCAAAAGAGGAACCACACGCTGGTTTCCTCTCACTCTTGCACCATGGTATTTCCTGTTCCAAAATCTCTCAGCAGCTGTAGAGCTCCAAAGAGCTGCTGTTTTGCTTGACCAGCTCCCCTTAGCTCTCTAAAGCTGCCCTCAGAGCTTAGCTGTGCCCAGCTGTCGAGAATTACATCGGAGACATACCCACAATTTGGATGACAGTTGCAATCCAGTACACACGGCTGGGGAGCACAGCATCACTGTTCAGCACTTCCATTTTCATACCTTTCACCACATCATCCCACTGATCGAAGAGCGGCACCTGAAGGATTGGGGAAGCCATGTTGGGAGAGGGATGTGGACAATCAGCAGGGCTAAGGCCCTTCTAGCTTTCAGAGACGTGTCTTAGGCAGCTACACTTTCACCTTAGACACAGGTTTGCATGCCTTACCACTCCTACATCTGCCAACGCCTTGCAATACAGCTGACCTGTCCCAAACATCTCACTGGGGCGTTCACTGAGGATCCCAAAAGGCAGAACATCATATAGCAAAGCTTAACTATTTCAGTGCCAGCTGTCCTATTATCCCAAAGGAGCTGCTCCCATTCCTCTATGGCATAAAAATACCCAACAATCAATAAAACTGCCATGTCTGCCTGATCTATCCTCAAGAAAAAGGAAATGCTGTCAGTGTTATCAGACTACAACTCAAAAAGAATATAATGAGTCTTATTAGAACCGGACATGCTGGAGGGGCAGCTACTGCCAGGCTCACATAAGCTGAGTTCCTCTCTGCACATCACCCTGGGCTGTGCTCAGCCATACTAACAGCAAAGTTAGCTTCCCACTATTATCTCCAGTCAGACCTAATTCTGCTCCCAGTCAGCACTGGGCTGTTGCTACTGATGCCTGGAAAATAGAATAGATCTTCCCAACAATCTCAGAGTGAATATAAAAGCAAATCTTCACTTGAAAGCTTTCAGATACACAATATGGAGAAAATGGCATGTGGTATAGTAATTCTACAATTTTTATAAGGTTAGTCAATGAGTATACTCATCATATACTGTCCAATTAAAAGGTTAGTTGGTTAGGTAATAATTCCTGGGGTCCTGACAGACTGGAAGCAGTCCAGAGCTTTCTTTTGCCCAACTTTTGTTATATCTGATTCAGCTTCTGGTTGGAAAACAGAATGTCCTTGTAGTTGGTTCTCTTCTTGGAATAAGACTAAACAATATTTAGGAATGTGTTTATAAGGTCAGCTTATTGTTCCTAAATGTGGGGAAGAAAGATAGGAAAAATACCAGAAGCTACACCCATGCTTTAGCTATCTACAAAGCTACAAATATATGAAAAATATAAAAAGCTAAAAATCTTAGGCATCACTACCAGGAGTGTTTCTATCAAGTCCCACTCTGCTTCCTTCCCCCAAAACTCCTGGTCCCATTGTGAGACTCCCATTCTTAGCTGCAAGAAATCCCAACTACTTTCCTTGCATCACCTGGGGCTCAATAAGCACCCACTGGGCCTCTGCTCACCATCTGTCACAGGGGCACAGGGGAGGCCCATGCAATGACACACCCATGTGCCCTGCCATGCACAGCAAAGTAGAACTCACGTGTTTGAAGCAACTGACAGGAGCTGCCTTGTAGCTGTGCTCCTTCAGGTACTTTCCCCAGTCAAAGCCCAGGACGAGTGCTATAAGCAGACATGAGAGCAGAAAATCAGGTGAGATCACAGCACAGGCAAAGAGTTACCTCTGGACTACAGCCTGCAGTGTCCAGGCACTAGGACATAGCACAGGGATTATGCATTCCACTGCATTTTCTCTGGTGAGAAACTAGACCCTATGAGTGCATGCTCACTAGCCCCCGTATTTTGCCAAAGAGGCAAAATATGTTATTAATCAATATTTACAGTCACTTGCTTTTGGAAAAGGGGGAGCAGAAAGGGCAATAAAAGGAGTCAAATCCAGCCCAGGGCTAAAGCACTTCAGGGAAAAGGCATCCTTTCAGGGCTAAACAACTTTACAGCTTTCCCTCTCAGCAGCAACACTGCAGGGTCATAGCAGCAGCACTTACTTCCCCAGAGGGTGCTGGGAAAACCAGAAATATTAATCTGAGAGATAAATCCCACATTCACTCCTGGCGTAAGGCTACAGTTTTGCTCCAGCAGCAGCCTGCTCAGGGATCACTCCCTGCTGCTGCCATGCCCCAGCACTCCCCTTTTCCCTAACACAGTAAGTTGCTGCTCCTTCACCTGCAGTGACTGGTTACTGCTCAAGCTGATCACTGAGTGACTTGGGGGGAAATATTAACTGCCTGAAAGCAGTCGGGCAGCGAATGGCTGGCAGAAGCAGAACACCTTTAAGTCATCGTTGCCAGCAGAAGTCAGCACCTTGTGGGACTGAGGCCACAGAGCTTATGCTCCAGGTCAAGTCGTACAAGGAGTGAGGATGAGGCTACACTAGTGGATGGGCAGGAACCTCCATCAGGACATGGAGAGAAAAAGACACTGCCCTGTGTCCTGCCAGACTGTGTCAGAGCAATCCACACCCATCGTACCAGTACAAGGCAGTGTACCAGAGAGGAGGAGGAGGACGGCAGAGCTTACAGCCCTCGAGTTGTCCCCATTTCTATGACTCCAGCAGCTACACCTCCTCACACCTCACCTACACTCACCATCCTGGCCTGTCAGTGTCCCATCTGCCAGCTGTCCCGTGCCCTGTGAATGGAGGAAGGCCCCTATCTTGGCCGACCAGGATGCCTTGTGCAGAACTTTAGCTTTCTTCGTTGGTGGTTTCCCCTACAAAAGAAGGAACATTAGAAACAGTTATGGCACTGGAAACTACATCATCCCCTGCACCTGCATATGCATCTCTTCCTTGGGCCAATTTTCAGGTTCATACAATATTTATTAACGCTCACAGGAACAAGAAACAGCAGGTAAAATATCAACATGTCCTTTCTCAGCTTTTAGGGAGCATCATCTTTAAGCTGGCATTCCTTCTCTGGAGACTTCAGGCAGGAAGAACAAGCCACTGGGAATGCCAGTTTGATCTTTAATTAGAGAGCAACCACCTACCCCTACATAAAGACACATTCTGCTCCATCCCCAGGAAAGCTCATAGAATTACAGAATCTCCCTCAAAAGCTGGAAGTCTGCCTTCCTAAAGTTCAGGAGCCTGACTTATATTCATCAAGAATATAAGTCATCCTTACCTGACCTATATTCATCAAGATTACAAATTACAAATGCATGACCACTGCAGCCCAAGCTGCCTCCAATCTTGACATCCCCAATCAGTTCACTTATCTTGGTAACCATCAAATCTACTCTCGTGTTCCCTCTGCTACAGCTGTCTATCCCTCGGCTTAAGAAATTACCCCCCTTCCATTCCAGGAGTCTCCTGGATTACCTACATCTTGCCATTCTACTTTTTGCAGGTATCAGGGTGGTTGAAATCCCCCAGCAGGACAAGAGCTTGCAAGCACGATGGAGCCTGAGAGCCAGATGGAAAGGTTTTAACTCACCTGCAGTCTGGCCAGGATGCTGGCCTTTTTGGAATTTGAGGAGTAGCTTCTGGAGCAGGAGACGCTGCAGAAACGTTTGGTCTTCGAGAAGAAAGCCTCCCTGGTGCCCACAATCCCACACATTTCGCACACAGCTGAGAGAAGGAAGGCCAAAAACGTGAGCATTTGGCAGAGTCAGTGCACTACAAGGACAGAGCTGAGATCAGCTAACAGTCATTATACAGAGCAGATCCCTCACACAGCCCAGAAAACGCAGTCTGAATCCAAAGTTGCTCCCAAAGCATCCCCAAGGTGCAGCCACACACCCTTCACTGCCCCTGAACACATTTTAGGCAGCACAGGCAGTACCTGGCTCGGAGCCACTGTCTTCTGTGAGCCGGCCTGTGGATGGACGGTGCATCGGAGAGGTCGAAAGCTCTCCAGCTTCCCGGTCTGCCACCTCATCATCACTAGACTCCTCCAGACAGGAGCTGCTGTCACTGCCCATGCTGCTGTTGTAGCACGTGAGGCTGTCATAACCCCCAAAGATGTCCAATTCATCATCCTCCTCATCGTCATCGCCGTCCTCCTCCATCCGCTCCAAAGATGAAGTTTTGCGGCAGAAGGCAGACACCAACTACAAAAAGAGTCTGCTTTAAAATAGACATTTTACACCCCACTGCACAACAAACCTGTCTTTGCTGCCAGGGGGCCTCTTGGGCTAGGCAGTGCCCTCGGGGCAAGCAAGGAGTCCACATAACAACCCCAAAGGCAGGAGTCTGAACCGTTATCCCCAAATAGGTCATTTCACTGGTATGCCACGGGCTTCCCAAGAGGGAAGTGCCACAGGGCTGTGGCTCAATAGAAAACAGCTTGAGGAACATGGAAAAAGGGCAAAGCATCTGAAGAAGGACAGATGAGACTGTCCTTCCAGGCAATGTTTCTCCCAACACAGTTGCACTGCACAGCACAGCAGTGCAGACACCATCACAATAAAACCACCAGACTTCCAGAGCAGAGCACAAAGCTGCATGTTCCTGCCACCACAGATCACAAGAACAGCACCACCTGAAGTCAGCAGGGCCATTTTGGCCCTGAAGACAGTTGATGTCCTCTGGAAACTGTATGGTCTGCAGCTGGCCGTGGTTCAGAAACTGCACCAGCAGGATGGCAGAGCGTTTGTTGATTAGGTTTTTGCCTACAACCCGATGCCTCCACAGCTAAACATCTTTATTAGCTCTTTGTATTTGCTGTTACAGCAGAAGAGCTGTGAGGCAGCAACTGAAGAAAGAGCACAGAAAGACAGTGATTGTGTCTCAGACTAGGAGAATCTTGAACCAGGCTCCAAATAAGCACGAAAGAAGCTGGGAAAAGGTGTTAGCAACTCATGAAGGAGCAGCAAGAAGTCAGCATCAGCATAAAGAGTGATGGAACAGAAAGGCAGACCCAAACAGCTACGTGAGACAGGAGGATACAACTGTTCATCCACGTGTGCTACAAAAGATCGGCAGAAAGCCCATCACCTTCCAGTGCTAAATTCCCTGCGATCCCTGGAGTCTGGCTATCATAGACACACGGCCAGGAAAATCAGACTTCACTCACTGCTGTCTTCCCGCATCCTTGGCTTTCCCACAAAACAGACCCAACGCTCCCAGGCTGTTCCCTGAACAAAGAGTTGCTCTCCTGTGGATCCAGACCCTCAGACAGCATTCCGGATGTCTGAAAGGCCTGAACTCTTCTAAAAAAGTAATATTTTCGTCGCCTTCTAGTCCCTGTGAGGGTGCACCTTCCACCAGATGGTAAGACGTGAGCACCCTTGGATTGCTACTCTTCCTCAACAGGCGAGTGAAACTTGCGGACACTTTACAAGTCCCCACAGCTCCCAGGCAGGGGCAGCATCACCTGGAGCGCCCTCAGGAAGCTGAGGGGGACGCAGGGGCCCGTTCCGCCGGGATCACACGGACCCCCCGCCGCCTCCAGGAGCAGCCCAGTTTGGGCCCCGTCGGAGGCCCCGCCGAGCCCCCGTCCCGTCCCGTCCCGTCCCGTCCCGTCCCGTCCCGCTCACCTCTCCCCGGTCCCGCTCCATCGCTCCCGGGACGCCGCCAGCCCGCCTCACGCGCGTGAGGAGCGCTCCCCGCCAGCTGCGCGTCTGATTGGCGGGAGCAGCGGAAAGGACAGCAAATCAGCGGGGAGCTTGTTCCCGCCGCGCTGCCCGCGGGGCGCGACGGGAGCTGTAGTTCTGTTCCCTTGGCCATGGCGGCTGGCGGCGGTCCCGCCCAGGAGCGGGGAGAGGCCGGGCCCTGCTGACGCCGCAGGGCTCCCTTCCTGCCTGCAGTTCTGGATTAGCCCTCTGGGTCCCAGAATGGCTTGGGTTGGACGGTATCTTAAAGATCATCCGGTTCGAGCCGCCTGCCGTGGGCAGGGTCACCTTTCACTAGCCCAGGTTGCTCAAGGCCTCATCCAGCCCGGCCTGGAGCGCTCCCAGGGATGGAACATCCACAGCTTCTCTGGGCAGCCTGTGCCAGTGACACCGCCCTCACAGGAAAGGATTTCTTCCTGTAGCTAACTTAAATCTGCCCTCTTTCAGTCTAAAACTGTTACCCCTCATGCTGTCACTACCTGCTTGTGTAAAAAGTCCATCTCCCTCCCGGTACAGGAAGGCTGCAGTGAGGTCTCCCCAGACCCTTCTCCAGGCTGAACAGCCCCAGCTCTATCAGCCTGTCAAGAAGCTTATGTAAAGGTAAGTCCCTAGAGTCAGTTCTATTTTTGACCCTACCCCTTTTATTTTGTAATCACTGCCACTGTGTTGATGTTAAAAAAAACCAACCAACCAAACAAACAAACAAAAAAACCCAAACAAACAACAACAAAAAAGGCTGTACTGAACATTCCTAGTCTGTACAGACTTTGTAGTGAGTAGCTGTACAAATAACATATGATGCACAATTGTACAGTCAGCTCAGGTGAGAGTAAAGCAGCATGAAAAGGTTCATTCCAAAGGCTTACCTTGCAGATCCACATTGACTGCTCTTCCAGACAATCCAAAGGCTCCGGCACGAGGCTACAGCCTGTTGATCTAAACACAAAGGAGTGTCACTACCAGAGCGAAACACACTGAGACTCCGGGATAGTGGTCAAAGCCTCATTACAGGGACAGTGGTGGGGAGCTGGCAAAGCCAGTTTGCAGCTTGATCAGAAAATTTCCATAGCGTCAGGGGTCCTCCACATTCAGGTTCTCCAAACAATCCTCCAGCCATACTAAAAGTAGAAAATTGCTGTAAAATAATACAGTTAATAATGAAATAAATAATAAAGACTGTTATTCCCTTCCAAATTCTGCTAGACTCTGCACGGCATGACAAACAAAACTGTTTCCAGAAAAGACAGAGATACAAAATTAAAGGTCATTAAGTCTTTCTACTGCAATAATGTTTCATGGAACACATCATGAGCTATAGCTGGTGTGCATCCCCTGCTTCCTTTCCAGAGTGGAACAAGCAGCACTGCTCCTTTAGGTCACACACAGGCTGGCTCAAGGCTTCTTGAAGGCTTAAGGAAAAATGAGTTCTGTGTTGACACAGAACAAGCTGAAAGGCAGTCCCCATCCCATGGCTGTTCATTTTCCCCTGAAGTTCTAGATAAGCCTGTTCAATAAATAATAGTATTTAAATAAATTAATTTTAATGTGAATCAAGTTCATTTTGATTAAGGAATACTTACATTCTTTTCAATGATAAAAACTCTGTAATGTAACATTAATCATGATAGTTCTGTAAAGCCAACTCCTTTCTTTAGGGAGAGAACAGCACTGACAATCTCAGGTAACTAAACCCCAAAACTTAGATTAGACTTCACTTTTCCTGTCTCCTTCCCTGCTGCTGTTCTGGGCTTGGCTTGTGGTTTGATGTCATCTGCAATAAGAATTTTAGACAGATCAGTGTGTAAAAGGGCTGCTGTCAAGTGAAATCACTTGAGAATGAGTCCAGGCTGCAATGGAGGGATTATTGCTGCAGGACAGGGGGCCAGGCTGCTTTCTCAGGTGCTCAGCTCCAAGGTGTGCAGCTTTTGTACTTCAGCATCTGCTCTGTCCCTCATTACCACAAGTTCCTTGAGGAGCTTTGGCTCGGTGGCTCTTTGTGCTTGGCTACAGGGACTGTGCACTTATCCATTCTCTGGAGTGGAAAGCTCATGCTCCAGGTCCCCAGGCTTCATAAATTCATCTGCTGCTTCTCCAGAGCCACCTCTTTTAGTTTTCTACTCTGATATTTCAAAGAGCTCATGAGAATCCTGGTGTTCCAAGGGCCCTTTTTCACTTCCAGCACTAAGTGGCAGCCATTCTGGTTACAGGACTTCCAAATTCTTGTGTGCAGTGGGAAGTGGCACATGGCTTTAGTTAACACTCTTCCTAGCTGACACTGTGAAAAACCAAAAAACATTGAAGGACTTAATTTCTATCATAAGCACTGGGAAGGGAACCATTTTGGAGGGAAAAAAAAAGTATTTATAGACATGTAAACCTTAGCCATACATTCACAATTTGAGAAAGGAAAGTAAGGTAGATGAGCTTGGAAAACCAACAAGCAAACAGAAGGGATAATAAAAGAAAACATATTCTGCTTAACCTTTGGCAGACTAATTTTACCAAGGTAACTGTGAAATGAAGAGAGGCATGTCCTGCACTGTGTCAGAACAGGCAACAGCCTACTTGCAGGTGGGAGATTTGAGCAGTTGCTGTTTTCTAGATCTCTCTCCTGTGCTGAGGAACTTCCCAGAAAACCCTTGTCAGATCACCCTTAATGTTACACTGATGTTCTTCTGCATTTACAGCAATTAGTCATTAAGTAACACTGGACAATAGACACAGTAATTGAGCAGTTTATGTGGAGAACTAATAATCCAACCCCTGACCCAACAGGCAACCCAGTTAAGGGCACAAATACTAAGTTTGTCTGTCCATCCTTGATATTTTACTACTACATTAGATCTGTCAATATATGTCAATATATGTCAACACAACTCTACATACAAATTCTAATAAAACAGTAAATATTTGTCCAGATTTAGAAGAAAATTTAAAAAGCAAACAAAAAAACCCAAACCAAAACAAAACCCCAAAAAGCAACTACACCCAGTTTGAAGGCTGTACTGACAAGGGGCGGGAAAAGTTAACTGTCTGGGAGATAAATCTTAGTTTGAAGTGTTTATCCCATCCCAGACCTCCAAGAAATCTGGCTTTTGAGAGCTGAGCTGTGCTGCCTCTTGATCCCTCTGCAAGCCTGGGAAGATGTGGGGCACCACCATGTCCTGCCAGACTACCTTCCCCAGCAGAAGGAGCAGCCTGGACCAGGAAGTCCATCTAATAGCAGAAGATGAGATGTGACACCATCCACGAGGCCTGGCACACAATATGTAGTTTACCAAGGTGGAAATCCCTTGGCATCTCCTTTCCCCAGTCCCAGTTAAGGGCCCTCTCTCACTGTGTAGTGACACTGGAGAATTGGGCCCATGTGACAGAAAAAAAGGCTTGAAATCTTTTAATACAAGCTCTGACTGAGACAACAGCAGGCAAACAGAAGAGCGCCTGAGGTAGTTTGTTGGTTTTGTTTTTGAACCCATGAATCTGGGGCTCTAACTTCTGGTGGCTCTAATGCAGGCACTGAATGTGGTTACAAGCCCTGGCAGTGTAGGGGGTGGTAGACCCATGTCACACCTCAGGCTGCCCTGGCTCTCCACTGACAAGCCTGGTGAGATACTCACTGTATGGCTCCCAGACCTTTGGTCACCAGGACATTGTACTGGGAGCTCATTTCAGCATCACACTGGTGTGGGACAACACAGACAATGAAAAGCAAAAGTGAAGAGGAAACAAAACAAAATGAAAGTGTCCTTGCTGTTCAGGATAACAGAAGTTCTGTGCTTTCAGCCAGAGAAGGAGGGTTGGCAAAGAGCTTTTTTCTGGTAATGACACTGTCACTGCCTTCCAATCCCTGCTATTGCCCTGGGGATTGTGGGGGCATGAGGAGAAGCAAAATACCCACTGACTGTACTTGTGGTTGCATCCCACACAGCTCTGTGCTCCCAAGATATGCCAGAGCCTGCCACCACCCAGCACACCTGGGGAAAACTACAGCTGTGCCAACTTCACCAGGAGCCAGGAAGGGCTTCAAAGATGACTGTGGGCAATGGTGCCAACAGGAATTTCTCCACCCTCCCCAAATCCACCACACTCCCTGCAACAGGGAGAGTAGACCATGGCTGATTGCCCATCAGCTACCCACAGCACCAGCCACAGAACAGGTTTCCTTTCCAAACATCCAATATGCCCTTCTGGGGAGCTGAAACCAAGACCCTGTTCTAAGGGAGTGCAACTGAGGCAATTCAAGCAAATAATCAAAACATTTCTAAATAAAATACCAGATTGCAGTTGGGCAGGCAAATGCTGATGCACATGCCACACCTCCAAGGCTGACAGAGTGACTTTCCAGCAGTGATGCAAGCACAGATGCTGCTGCAATCTCTGTGGATGGAGCCTGTTTTGCTCTCACACTTTCAAGGGCCCAGCTAGGCTCTGTCTCAAGCCAAGATCTATGGCACACAATCTGCTTTGACAAGCTGAAGGAAGAAATGGCTCCTTGGGCAAACTGGCAGATACCCCAGGGTTGTACTGTAGGAAGGCAGCTGCTAAGAGGGTTTGTAAAGTCAAACATTCCCCAGCCAAAGCACCCTGTGGCTGGTCTTCAAATAAAAGCTCATTTTCAGGGTAGGAAGCCTTATCACACACTTAGGCAGAACTATTCATTAGGAGCAGACTCATTGAGTGCTGCTGTCTTCCACTACAGGACCTGCTCCAGACTGTCCAGGGAGGCTGGGCTGGAGTCCTTGAGTTTGGCTGAAACTGGAAGCAGCAAAATCAAGGACATGGTGTCTGCAAAAAGACCATCTTGGAAACAGGAGGTGGAGTTTCTTGCAGAGAAACTGGGTATCATACTCTGGAAAAAGCCATGGGAAAAAGGAAACAGAAGCTGGAATGGCTGTCACTGTCACATAATCTATCTCAGCCTTGCCACAGTGCTGCCACTGCATGTAAGAGGCTCTGTCAGGCTTTGCCTGGGCTTGTCTTGGCCTGCCAGGAGCTGTGTTGTAGCTCGTTTTGCTGTTAAAACAGTTGTCTAATGACCAGGTGACTGCTACCAACATTGTCTTGGGTTTTGTACAATTATCTGGTGTCTAGACTTGCATCCAGTACAAGAGAGACATGGACATAGTAGTGTGAATGCAGGAAATGGCCAGGATGGTGATGAGAAGACTGGAGCATCTGTCAGCTGGGGAGAGGCTGAGAGAGCTGGGACGTATTCATGCACAGGGACACCTTGCAGGGGCACAGGGGTGTGGACTACACAGAGAGGCCATGGCATCTCCATCCTGGAGATACTCAGCTGGACATGCAATCTGCTTTAGGTGACTCTGCTTTGAGCTGGGAGGTGGACAGACAATCTTCAGAGGTGCCTGCCCACCTCAGCCATCCTGCCCTTCTGTAATAACAAGCAGCTCTGTATGGAACAGAGCATCTACAATGACAGTATTAGAATTAAAATCAATGAATAAATAAATGCATCAGGGTAGACACACAGAGTCACAGATGATACTGCAGGCCCAGGCTATGAGCAACTCACTGATGGCCAAGTCATTGGAGTTTTAGAAGTAACAATGAACAAGTATGCAACATATGCAAACCACTCCATAAACAGTAAATTGGGACATAATGAGTAACAAGGAACCAGGAAAGCACAAGGTTTAACTTTTATGAACAGGTGTCCCCAAGAGTGAGGGATAAACCATAAATATTACAACCCTCTTCATCTCTGACTTCAGCCATCAACCCTAGGACTCAAAAGGACATTGGAAAGTCAGACATTAGAAAGTTTACATCACTGAACTACACATTATTTGAGTATAACCATTAGCTTTGTTGTAATGGGACAATCATTATCTGATTGGATTGCTAGAACTTTGGGTGTGAGTTCTTTTTGTGGGTCCAACAGTCTAATAAATAGGAGTGAAACAACCTACTCTTAACTTGGACACAACTGAATGGCAAGAGGTGACATCTTAATTTTGCTGCCATCCTGAAATCCTCCCACTAATTGAAACAGCCAGAGTAGTTCCCCAAATGGTGGGGTCTTGTTCTCAAGTAGAACCAGGGAAAGGAGAAGTGGAGGGATGTTGGGAAAAGAAACCCAATGCAGACTTAGGACTATTGATCAACCACACTACTTCGTCCAACTGAACTTGGCTCAGAATCAGCACCTACAAAGAGAGACAGAGCAGTTCTGCTGTCACATAAAACACGTCATGGCATCTTTTAAGCAAGTCTGTGTTGGCATTTGAATTTGGAAGATCTGCAGTGTGCTCTGCAAGGTCCCGAGGCTTCCCCACTTCAGATGCTTTGATGCAGGTCACGACAAATTCTAACCACATTTTGTGTGCTAACTCAGCGGCACAAATGAAAGCTGTTTGCACTGAAAGCATGCAAGTCAGAAAGCTGAGCACACTTTTCACTTCACTAGCTTGTATGTGGTCAGAAGGAATTTTATTTATGCTCCACCCTGAGAAGTCCCCCAAGGCTGAAGGTAAAAGTAGGCTTTGCTTGCTGGGGGTGAAGGAACAGGAAAGCTTACTGTGGAGAGCACAAATTTAAACAATCCCAGGCTGCTGCCCTGGCATTCAACACATTGGGGTTTTTTTACTTTCTGCTCTCAAAGGAGAGGGGAAAGGGCTGGTCAGGAGCAGTCCCTCTCATTGCAGGTAGAGTAATCATGGGCTTGGTGCACAGCTGTTCTGCACCATGCAGGGGTGAGCAGCATGAGGATGAGCCAAGGGAGAATACCAAAGCACAGGGCTGCTTTCCTTAAGCCTGCCATGAACTTTCCACCATCTTGCTGAAGGCTTGCTACCAACCCCATTTTTTAAAATACAAGATTCAATGTCCTACTTGTGTTTTATATCCAAAGATCAAGCATTTTACTCCCATTTTCAGACCTCCACCATTCATTCACATTGTAACACACCATTACTTTTGTTTGGCACTCGGCTGACCAATCCATGTTTACTTCCTCTGTCATCTTCCAGCAGCAGCTTCTTGAGGTCTGCATTATTTGTCTGGGATCTGCAGATCCACTGATGCTCCCAACACAGCCGGCATTGCGCAGATGTTGTGCTCTGGTCACATCCTTGGGTCTTCCAGGTGCATAACAGCCTTGTGGCAAGTTATTCCCTAGACAGCCAGCACTGTATGCACATGCACACTGTAAGGCTGGATTCTGGAAAGCCCTCAATGAACCAGCCACATCTGTCATGAGCAGCCCGAGCACAACACACAACACACAACACGATTGGATTAACTCCACGTGAGTGCAGCTGCAGACAGCACACAGCTGAGGTCACTGCATGTGTGCTCCAGGGTGACAGCACTTGTGTTCAGGAATGCCCCTGGAGCTGGCAGGTCACCAGATGTGACACAGGGGGACTCGGCATCCACACAAGCTTACCTTGTACTCACGCTTCAGTGCCAAAAGGCGCACAATATACTTCAAGTGAAATAGGATCTTTTAATATCACATATCCAAACAAATAGTTCTCATTTCAAAATGCAAAATAGGTCCTTTGAAGATCAGCTGCTCCCAGGCTGCATGAGCACGGTGGGGCACAGCTGACTGGCACAACTGTCGAGGTCAGACCTCGTTTCTTTGGTAAGATACATGCCGGGAACAACGCAAATGCACAGTTGTACCAAAAGAGTCCGGTTAGAAGACTAATTATTACTCCACATCCCTTATTAGAGATTTGCATTTTAAAACAGTCATGTACATTAAATAGCTCTCCGATATCTAAATAGCAAACATTTGAAGTAGCACATATTCCGCTACCCCCACCATTTTAAGAACAAGCAACACATGTGGGAGAGAAGGGAAACATTAAAAACAGGCTGTCTGTCTCACACAGTTTATTTAACAATAGGTAATAAGAAATCAATTTTAACAGTCTATACAGTGATCGAAAGTTCTTATTTATAAGTAACCAACTTTAATTGCATGATATACAACATTTGAGGGTTTTTTGCTTTCTATTTTCAAGTTTTACAGAAAGTGGAAGAGGGTGGGAAAGGGGCACGGGAGAGAGAAAGCAAGCATAAAGAAGAAACCCCAGGGACTTTTTCTCAGGTTGAAATAATCCCGTTGGAATTGTTTCTTACCCTCTTTTTTATGTTTTTTTTTCCTTTGTTAGATGTAAAAATAACGAAAAAAATTCTTTCAAGAAAACAGAAACCACAATATATATACTACATCCATTTGGCAGCTGCCCCTGTGTATTTGCAAAAATGTTGTCTTCTCTCTACATGTACAAATTACTTTAATACTTGAAGTTTTTTTTAAGCTCAGACTCTTGTATAGAAAATTCTTGGAGGACAAAAGTAGACTTCAGGAGGGGAACTGAGTTATTTCAATATTTTTACATTTTTCAAAGAATTGACATATTTCCAACCAAAGAGGAAAAGACTGGTATTTATTTATATATATATATATTTATATATGTAATGTATTTTTAAAGCAACATTAACCCCTTTTGTCCTCCGGTTTTAGGAAAAGGTTCTCCTGTGTTTTTCTGTTGTTCTGTTTTTGTGGTGGTTTTTTTTGCCGTGACATGAAAAAAAACCAGAATAGGGAAAATGTTTACCATCTGCCTCAGTAAATAATAACTATCAATATTACATACTTTCATTAATTTAAAAAAAAATAAAACCTATTGGAGGCATGAGCAGGGCATCCTTTGGTGAACCACCAAAAGACCACCCTCCTCCCCCGACCTCCCCAACGCACACGAGGAAAAAAAAAAGCCAAGAAAAAGGACTGGTTATGATTCCAGCCATAACAAAAATATATTCTTTTTACTCTACTGTCCCTCAGGTTCGTTGTTGGTTTGTTTTTAAAACCACAAACTACTGCTGCAGAGTTCAGATGTGTTCCAGGGAAAAATGTTGTTTTAGCTAAGAAAGATTCAAAAAAATTTGTCTTCAGTACAAAAAGTCTTGCGAAAATAAGTTTTTTAAATTTTCTTTGTTTTTTAATTTTTTTTTTTGCTCCCAAAATGCTACAACGTGTCTAGTGTATGTCTAGTGTACTCTGTGAAAGGTTTGAATTCAAGTCTGAGTTCTCGGAGCTGAGCCCCAGTTCCGTGGCGCTTGTACCATGGAGGCCTGCCATGCCAGGATTGTTAGCAAGCTGGGAAAGCATTGCACTCTGGTCCGGGCTGGCAAAGTGCCCTTGATCCATGGGGTTAGCCTGGGCAGCTACCAGTCCTGGATGCGGGGAGCTGGTCTGCGGGGAGACGTGGTGTGGAGAAGGCTGCGGCTGCATCCGAGGGGATGGGCTGGAATGAGGGGGCTGGGACTGGGGCCGCGGTGAGGGTACAGGCTGCGGAGAACGCACTTGATTGGTGAGCGATGAAGGGAGCTGCTGGCCCTGGAGGTGTGGGGACTGGGCCTGATTGGGGAGCATGTGCTGTTGGGGGCTCATTGGATTGGGCTGAGCTGGGGACCCCATCTGCTGCTGAAGCAGCCTTTGCTGGAAAGCCTGTTGCAAACTGGCTCCTGTCTCTGCACTCATGGCCTGTGGAAGCTGGCTTATTTGTCCCATGTTTCCTTGCTGCATCTGCTGCATGTGATGCTGCATTCGCTGCTGCTGCTGCTGGGGATACCCGACGCCCTGGGGCTGCTGAAACTGGTTGTGGTTGGCCATCCCTGGCCCCAGCGCCGGTCCCGCTCCCTGCTGCTGCTGCTGCTGGTGGCGCTGCTGCTCCATCATCTGGTGCCGTCTCATCAGGAGATCTCGGAACTGGGGAGCCATCCCCGAGTGATTCATATTCATCTGCTGCGCCTGAGGATTCATCCCAGCCATGGCCTGCTGCGGCTGCTGCTGCGGCTGCTGCTGGGGCATGCTGGGCCTCTGCACTCCTGCTTGCATGGGGTTCATGTTCTGCATGGCCGGGTTGGGGTGCACCCCTCCTTGCTGCCCTTGCATGGCTTGCTGCGGCTGGAGCCCCGGCTGGCCTTGTGAGATGCCAGGCTGCCCGGCCATGCCCTGCGGGTTCTGGGACCCAGCGTACTTGGCTGCCCGCTGCTTGATGAAAGCGGCCAGCAGCTGAGGGTTGGAGTGAAGGATGTTAAGCACCTGCTGCTGCTGCATGGGTGAGCTGGGAGACCTGAGAGTCCGCAGTAGGTTTTGTAAGGCCGCCTGGGGCAGAGGTGGTTGTTTGGGCTGAGCGGTGCCAGGTACCTGACCCATCCCTGGCTGAGGGGCCATATTCATCGGCTGACCCGGCTGGGCTACTGACATCATGGATGGCCTCTGCATTCCTGGCTGCAGCTGAGCTTGGGGTAAGGCCCCCTGCACCCATGGTGGCTGCTGCTGAATTCCTGCCGGCCCCATTCCTTGATCTATATGGCCACCGGGACCTCTGCCGATCTGCGGAGGGTTCATTCCCATCGGTGGCATCTGGGGCATCTGGTGCTGAATCGGCCTTTGGAAGATCTGAACCTGCGCCATCTGGCGCTGGGTCTCCGCTGCCCGCTGGATCTGCATGGCCATTTCCACCGCTGCCGGAGGAGGACCCTGAACCGGCGGCTGCGGCGGCTGAGGTGGAGTCGGAGGTGTCACCTGGCCACCTGCCTTGCCCTGGGACACGGCGCTGGGGGGCTGAGTTCTTGGCATGGTGTAGGGCGGCATGCTGTTGGGAGGTGCAGGCTGGGGCTGCGACACAGGCTGAGGTGGAGGCTGGGGTTGTGGTGTTTGTGGCGTCGGGGGCTGCTGGCCCGTTGGAGTCGTTGGGGTGGCCGGCGTGGGCGAGGGCAATCCTTGCTGCTGGCCCGCCACACCCGTGCGCTGCATGCTCGCCATCCTCCTCCGGAGCATCTGCGCCTGCTGCAGGCGGTGCTGGAGCTGTTGCTGACGGAGCTTGTGTTTGATGTTGAGGCAGAAGGGCACGGGGCACTTGTTCTCCTGGCAGTGCTTTGCATGGTAGCAGCAAAGAGCTATGAGTTGCTTGCAGATGGGGCACCCTCCGTTGGTCTTGCGTTTGCAGCCTTTGGTGTGTTGGACAACCCGTTTCATCTTCTGGCAGGACGGCAGTGAGCAGTTGGCATTGCGACACTGGCAGGCGTGGACCAGAGACTGGATACAGCGCTGGATGCTCAGGCGGCGGGAATCGCCAGGGCTCTGGGTGGTGGCAGTCTGCTGGTTGTTGCTCTCATCATCTAGACCGAGGCCTAATTTTTCCATCTTGTGGTCGTGGTTTTTAGTGTTATAGCAGGTGATGCACAGGTCATAATCCTGAAAAGACAACAGAAGGTGAGTTATCAGTGTTCCTGAAACTCCATACAATAAATGAATAAATGATGCCATGCCACCGTAACAAATTACTCCCAGCCTGTTCCTGGCAAATTGTTGCTCTAGGGAAAAATTCAATCTTTCATGCCATGTTGAGGTACTGGAGAAAGAATAAATCCAAATTATAGCGTGTGGGTGTAAGGGTGTCTGAAAGCTACACAAATACCTTGAAAAACAAGTTTGCTCTGAGCTGCTAAAGTCACACATTATTCAGCTGGGCCAGAAAAATCCCTTTCTTTCCCAACAGGACAGGAGAAGAAACAGGGAGGGAAACGAATACCTGCTCATCTGCTCCTGCTTCAAAAGAGGGCAGGAGTGGCAGAAAAGGTACTAGCTTTCAAAAAAAGAGAATGAAAGCTGCATTTTCAGTGTGCAGATGTGAGTTAAACAACAGAATATGCTGAAAGAAGGACAGAACAGCATTTACATTCTGTGAAAGCAACACCACGTGAGTTTGGGCTCAATAATTGATATTTAAGAAAAAGACTTAAGTTCTCAGGATCCATTAAATGATAGGAAATTTAAAATTTACTTTCTGGTATATACCAAGAAGGTAAAAGTACATGTGCACATATGTGTACATATATATATACATGCACACATACGTAACCAGAGGAAATGGAAGTATCAAATTGTAAAGAGAGCTTCTCAGGATCAAGTCTGAGACAGTCATTCCCTTCCAGCAGGCTAAAAAACTAAGTTACAAGCCAGATACAATGATAATCCAGCTTCTAGAGGGCATTGAACCAAACCCCTGGACTCAATCTTCAAACACACTGGCTTTGCAAACACTTCTGAAGACAGAAATGCTGTTTGCAGCATTCTACAGAGATACAACAGATTAGTGAAGTTGCCCAATAATTGGGATCTGACTTGCAGCGCAGCAAAACCTCTGTGCCAGTACACCAACAGAGAACACCCTTAACAGGAACACTGCAGCCCTACACTTCTGACTCCAGGAGAAAAAAAGTATGCATGGCTCTTCAGAAAAACCAGCTGATCCTACCATTCCAGCTCAAGCAATTGCTACAGTTCCCAACTTTTTAGGCAGCAGCACCTTAAATGAACTACAGAAAACAACTCTATTTCAGCTCTCCACAAGGCAAAAATCCCACCAAGCTACAGATTAGTAGAACCATTCGTTATGGAAAATGTTTTCCCTCCCTTCTGAAGTGTCAGCAGATGAGCTGTACAGATCTTTTTCCATCAGTTAATAACGAGAAATCAGTTCAGGTAAAGAGCACTCTGAGCACAAAGATACAGGGAGAGCAGCAGGGAAAACTTCACCAAACATACCTCACAGACAGTGCAATGCCATCTGGTCTCCACGTGATGCTTGCACTCATTGCAGGTGTAAACAAAGCGGTCTTGGCTCTGGGTATGCAGTTCCACTAGCATGCACATGGTTGACCACTGAGCCCTTCGTAGTGAGGAGAACTCGAGGTGCTTGTCTCTAGCAAGGGTTAGGAAAGCATCACGCCCATCCATCAGGTCACACGGAATGAGGGGGTCAGGCTCAATGATGGGGGGCAGGGAGTTGGCTGCAGGGCCAGCAATGAGACGGATGACAAAAAAGACCTGAAAAATAAAAAGGTTTAATATGCCAGCACTTAAAGATGTTTTGGTCACCAAACCTCATTACAGAATGTACAGTTCCAGGATCAGCTGAGACTTGAACAACATGCTGCCAGGTGGTGTGCTAGTAAGGCCTGGGAAATCTGGGACCTCAGGGTGCCCTGCAGGTTCACCTGCTTCTGAAGCATTAGGTGAGGGGCACTGGACTGAACAGTAACAGAACTGTTGTGCCAATCTAGACTGCTAGGAAGTTCTGCATGAGCATGGCTGCATTTATTCCCACTGCCCTTGCAGCAAAGAGCGCCCAGACTTACTGGTACTGGTCTGTCTGGTGAGCCACTCAATTCTCCAGCCAAACCTGTACAATTTACAGGGCATAACTCTGTTTGAAGTATCAAAGCTTTTTTACACCTCTACTGAAGTAAAAAACATTTCTCATTCAATCAACTCTTACCTCCTTGTGCTTCTCCATAGTGGCATACAGCTTTTGGGAAAGGTCATTAGACACATTGGGCATGCCAGGCTTTTTCTTATTGCCACGACTCAAGCTGCTCTTGTTTTTACTTGTCTTCTTATTGTTCTTCTTTTTGGCATTTTTGCTGTCTCCCTTGCTCACCTAGCAATTTTAAAGACATTTTATGTCAGGTATCTAAGCAACACCACATCAGCATTTTATTATTTTCACATATTCTATAACTGCAGGACAAAACACACTTCACAATAATTTACTCTGAAGACACACAGTAGGGTCTCCAGAAACATTAAATTAATTCCATTAGAATCACACCAAAAGATATCAAGATGAGCAATGCATACACCTAAAAATATTAAAAGCATAGGTGCTCAGGAAGTGCAAAGAAAACATGTAATGAAACTTGTTTGTCTGCTACAGCTGCATACCGAATTATGCAGCTGTACACAATTGGACAATTACAAAGGGGTTCAGTAGATGAATTCTCAATGCAATTCAGAATAAAAATAACTTGAAAACTGTACTTAATAATGCACTAACCAAAGGTAAGAAACACTTAAATCACCTAGATTTAGTTTGCTATAGCTCTGACAGATTTACTTTTAACAGACTGCCTTAAACTGATTTTGATATGAAGGTGTGGTTGAATCCAAAAGGCATTAGCACTGCAACTTCTAGCATGCACCTGCCTCCTGTCATACCCTGCAACAGTCAAAACAGGTCAGCTTAATTTCAACTATATTCAGTTAGCAATGAACAGTTTTATTCCTTGCTGGGCTGCTCAGAGAGCCCCTCAAAACAGCATAAGATGATCAAGGATCAAAGCAATTGTTAGCCAAACGAACATTTTTCCTAAGCTTAAAATAACTTTGCCAGAATGGAAATTCCCAGTGAACATAGTGACTACCACTTCATTTGACAGTACAGTTTATTATTACCCCTTCTTCAAGAGTAAAACATAGAATCACTAAAGAGTTAAAACTATTTGTAATAATAATAAAGTTAAATAGTAAAGTACTGCAATCCTGCCCCCCCAGGATTTTGGGGCAGGCTGTGAAGGCTCGACTAAATATTGACCAACCTCACACACAGAGCTAAATGATCCTTCACAAGTGGTTTCTGATATAGTAGAGAGATGAGGACTTGAAGGATGATGGACTATACCAAGGAAGATAATGACTATATTGTGAGGAGAAGAAACAATACCTTCCCTAAGAGAGATGCTAGTTAATGCAAATTTGATATCAAGTCACTTAATTTCCTACACTTTGTTTAATCGAAATTCTTGAAAGAAGGTATTGCAAAGAGCAGCACAGGAAAACCGTGATTTTTAATTGTAATGTTAAACCTAACTTTTTTGATCCAAAGATTTTCCAGCAAAAAAATTCTAAACCCCCCCCAAAAATCTAGTAACTGATAAGGTGACGAAGCAGCAGTGCTTAAACAGTTAGCTAATAAGTACTACCGTGTGAGCAAAACTACCAATCTCATCCTAGACTCACCACCTCTTCCACAAAAGCTCAGAGCATCCAAGGATGTTCAGATGCATAAATTCTGCATCTGTTCACTTTCAGATTTATTGTTGAATTAAGAGGCATCTCTTTTATTTTTGACTTTGTTTTTTTTCAAGCAATGTGAAAACTTGAAATGAAAACTTTGAGAATGAAAGTTGCACATTTTCAAAAAAATTGCACAAGACACCAGCAAGAAATTTTTCTAGTTAAAAGTAGCCCAACAACAGTTCTGCAGTAATTTTTGCTTCAGATCCTCAATGCCTTAAACCTACTAAATAAACCTATTGAGAGTCACATACTAACTCACAGCACTCCATTACTTTCTCAGAATATTTTTCTAAGATTGGTGTTACAACATCTAAGTTAGAAAGAAAAGAGTGAGCCACTATTCAAAAGCTAAAGCTTAAGGAAAAAAATCTGAATCAGGTTGAGGTGACATTATCATTGGTAACAACTGGATTTCAGCAACAAAATACTCAACTAGCAGCTGTTTCAACAAAATTGCCTTTGGTAATTAGATAGTTTATAGCCATTTGAACACCTGCTGTTCATCCAAATGTAGCTTAGTGGTATTTTACCAGTTTTAATTTATAAACTGTAAAATTGAAATTTATATTAGAGTGAAAGGTAAAAAAGCCAGTTAACCAAAGTGCCTTGCCCCACTCTTTTTTTTATAATCAGCCATATATAATCAGAATTTTTACATTAAATCATGAAATAGCAGAAGCATTCTTACATCTGTGCTTTCATTACTAGTGTTTTCTTCTCTCTTCCGTTCTTCTTCCTCTTGCTCTAGCTCCTTAATGCTCTCCTCTAGAACATTAGGCCAGAAGTCCCCTTCAAAGTAAGGTAGCTCCTTTGCACTTGTTAGACGATCTTCTGTTGCCTGCTTAAATATATCCTAAAAGAGTGCAAAGCCACTTTTAGTTATCACTATTACAAGTCACATAACGAAAGGCAACATTCTCAACTTGTGACAAGAAAAGGCATCAGCAGATTAAACAAAGGAAGGCTTAATATTTCAATTTGTTTTATGAGAGCACATTCTAAGTGCAAATTTAACACTGTAGCAGTTACAGTTTGTCAAATACATTTCAAATATTCCCACTCAGAAGGAATAAGTTGTTACTGTGTGCTAGATTTCAATTTGCATTCTTACCAATTGGGACAACACAATCACTATCATGTCAACACTTGCTTAAGTCCTGATAATTTTAAAGATTTTACATACTTCTAACTGCATCAGCATCCTAAGCCTGCAATTTTATCTAGCACAAGGAGATTTAATATTCCATATATTTTCTTTTGCTCTTTTACAGTATTCTTCAATAATTTAGTTTGTTCTAAGGAATCATTTCAAGTCTCCTGCTAGAACGATTTCAGAAGCTACACATTTTGAAGAGAGTATGTTGTAACTCTAAGCTTGTGGCACTCAATTCACCTAAAACTAATGCAGTAAACACCAAGAATCAGGCACAATGCATAAGACAAGGAAGAAATTAAGACAAGATTGGTCAATCTCCCCCAAGTACTTAACACACCTTGTAATCATGGACGATGCGCTCTGACACAGACTTGTCCAGCATCTTTTTGTACCACTCTTGCAGTCGCTTGGGTTTGGGTATCTTTTGGTCAGGAGGATGGCAGTGGAAGATATAGTCATCTCCTTCGCTGGGTGGGCACGCCCAGATGTGTCCAGTAGTATACCTGGCACGGTCAGACAAAACAGGGACATGAGGCTGCTGACAAAGGACACTCGCGCGCTCTCCTCTGACACCAGGTGGCGCCACCGCCGAGTTGCTGGCTGCTCCCAGCTGTAACAATTCTGTCCTTTCACCGATTTTCTAAAATCCAGCGCTAGATATGGAGCAGACATGTAAAGTGTGCACATTTCACAGCCTGCATAGAAATCAAAGCCTGATACAAACCTGCAATTGCCATCTCCCAATTAATGGGAGAAAGATGGAGTCTAGGTATTTCAGTAGTAAAAGCTTCAGACAGAGCAGTAATATATCTGGCAACATTTTAAAAACAGATTTACTGAAAGAGAGAATTCACTTTTCTATTGTAAATGCTCTGGTTTTTGAGAATCAGTTTGAAAGTTTTAGAACTATATCTGGGAAAAAACAGTCACTGCCAACCAATGTTATTGGGTGCACAATCTAGTGTACTATTAAGATAGATAACAGCCAAATAGTAGCATCTGCAGAGAATATAACACCAAAGATCACTTCTTCATCCTCAGTTCTTCTCTATTAGTTTTTGAGGAGAACTCCAGTAGGAGGAATAATCAGATCATTAAAGAAAAACAATCATCCTTGCCCTGTTGAGAAACAGCTCTGCAGAACCCTACCCAAGCCTGGGAGCTGCAGCCAGTTGTCATTCCTTCTGCCTGAGAATGGAGAGATGATACTGCGTGACCAATATTGTTTTTCCAAAATGAGAACCTGATGTTACCCATTAGCACTGAAAATAGCATTAAGTAAAGCTGAGGCTTGAGCTCTATGCAGCAATTGTACAGACTTACAGGTTAGAAAATAGACAATAAAAAAGCAGGAAGAAGCCTAATATATGCTTTTGAAATACTAAGGAACACAGAGCCTCACCAAGGTACTGAAGATAGTTACCACTTACCTCCACTTCAACTCTCCTAACTTTCCTTATCAACTGCTTTAAGCATAGTTCCTAATAATTTCTCCACAAATAACTCCACCAACCTACATTATGTACCTTGACAAAGTTTACTTCACTGGCCTTTCTACTTCAGTAGTCATGGTAATTTAATTTCCACCTTTCTCATTACTGCAGTTGTTTTGTGCTGTCCAAGTCTATTCTCCTCTTTTGTTCCTAACTTTTCAGTTTCTCACAATTTCTACTACTCAAGATTTCTTATTGGCCTTATAAAACTGTTACAGAGTTAATCAGTACAGACAAAATACACTTTCTCCTTATAAACAAGGGTAAGAACTTAGTTGCTAGCCCAGAGGAATGACCTAATTAAAGCCGTGGCATTACACAAGGACTTCACTATCAACAAGGACAACAACATTTTATGGACCAGAGAAAAGGCTCACTTTTTCTATTTAAGTTTTATGTAAGTTTGGAAACCTAAAAATATCTGAAGCAGAGGCATCCCTTGAAAAGCCTGCAATCCCTTTCTCTCTTCTTCTTTTCAACTATACACAGTTCTTGTCAAGTTATTCTATCACAGGTTGATACTTGTACTATAGGATGTAGTAATTTAATTTGCAACAAGAACTACTGAGCACAAATGCTGCACAGAAAAAAATGTTATAAGATACTTACCCTAGTTTCTTAACATATTCTAGATATCCAATTAGTATTTCATGATAGACAGCAGTCCTCAAGCATTTAGGGCGGAAGAAATGAACACTGTCAAGGTAAGATATATACACTCGCCTGAAAAAATAAAAACAAAAGAAAGCATTAAAAAGAGGGGAGATTTTGAAGTAATTCTACAAATTTGTTCATGTTATTTTATATACCTGAAGCATCCATTACAACAACAATCTGCAAAGCTTCAGATCCTAATTTACCTCTAGAAACTTACCCTTCTTTTGATATCCTAGCCTCATCTCCCTAAAACTATCCAATCCCTTCCCTGAAAACACAGATCAGTAATCCTTAAAGCAACACTGTCTGTCACCCAGCATCCCCAGAAAGAAGCAACTCTTAACATACTCCCTTTACAGAACCTATTTTGTTTCTAGAGCCTAACAACACTAAGGTCTCACATAAGCAACATGGAAGCTCTCTACAGAACTACAAGAGGTTCACCCAAATAAGAGAGTACCAAAGTAAAATAGACTTTCAGGGGGTTCCTCACCTTTGATTGGGTGGAGGGCAGTCTGAGCCATACTCCTGCACATGCATCCCAAAGAAGCACAAGTCTACACCATCAATCTCTTCAAAGGCAAAAAGCGCTTTTGTTCGGTAAGGGAAAGACTCTGCCATCTCTCCACTGTCTACAAACCTGCAGACCAGAGGGTAAAGAAAATATCAAATATATTCACATAACAGAGACTGCATGTTACTACTTGAAGACAACAAAGCTGAGGGCTACTCTAAGTGTGATTTTAGTGCAATTTGAAAGTTAAATGTTTGCAGGCTACTCAAATACAAGGCATCCACTTTTTCCTGTGAAAAAGATGACACTCATCACAATTTAATATGCTGATGTAACATCTGTTTGTCATGAACTGGCTGGTGATGAGGTTTTGAATATAATAATCTTTCTTGGACTGGATATTAGAAAAAAAATTTGTTCATAAAAAGGACTGTCAAGTACTGAAACAGGCTGCCCAGGGATGTGGTTGAGTCACCATCCCTGGAGACATGTAGAAGGCGTGTAGATGTGGCATTTGGAGCCATGGTCTAGCAGTGGCCTTGGCAGTGCTAGGGTAAGAGTTGGACTCAAGCTTAGAGCTATTTTCCAACCTAAATTCTAACCTGATTCTATTTAATGCAAGTGTATCATGTAAGCACAAACACTTCCACCTCACCCAAAAGAAAGCAAAATTAGAAATTAACATACCTTGCTTTCATTCCTGGTTTTACTTCAACAGTTTTGTCAGATGCATGTACCACCCTAACTGTGACCTCTCCTGCCTCAGGGTGATTTTGTCGTCTTAGGAAATCATTGACTCTGTTCTCCAGGAAGGTACCAAGTCTTGTAGCTGGTAACCCTGTAGGAGAAAAATACAGCTCTGAACATATACAAAACTGAATTGTTCATGTGTGATTTCTCTACTCAGATGTTAGATGAAAAATGACTCTTAACACATGCAGTATGTTAACATAAATTAAAGCTTTATCTGTAAGCCCCAACACTTCTAGATGGGGTGAGCTGCTTTTCCCCTGAAGGCACATTTATGGCTTATACATTATTTACATGAGTGAAAAAATCTATATTTCAAACCAATTTATCTTGTCTTAGAAGTCAATCACAATTAAGGTTTCTCTGGAACAGTGGTTATTAACTACTTAAACTGGATTGCAAAGCACTTCTTTCAGACATATCTTCACGAGCAGACATTGCATTTGGAAGTATATTCTGTCTATAAAGCCATACTAGCCACATTAGTCTCTCCACTTACCAAAAGAATATATTTCAATAATGGAAAGAAAACTAAATACAACTATATCTGCAACTAACATGCTTTGTTTGAAAATGCGAAGCTTGTAACCTATCTTCATACAAAAGAAATACAACATTAGCTGACAAAAACCTTAAGCTGAAAAGGAAAGTAGGACTCCTGGTGTAACATGGCCTGCCTCAACATTGGCCATTACTTCAGGTAGAGTTACACATCCACCAATCAGCTTTTTATTTTTCCAATTTGACACCTTTCAGTTAACTACCACTCTACTACATTAACTGTGCAATAATTTCAGGTTGCTAAAAACAAAAACTAGAAGACTGGAAAACTAGATAGGGTAAAAGAACCCTTCTATTCTTCCTGTATTCTTGGTGAATCTAGGGAGTTTTGATTTTGGAGATTTTGAAAAAAGACATATATGCTAAAGCCATTCACTGAATGGTTTTCTGAATTTTGATGCTATTGGTTGGCCAGGAATTCTTATATTTCAGAAGAAACATAAATCCTCATTATTTCTAAGAAGTACATCAACCTAAAAAGTTTCTGAAAGACTTACTTTGTCTACTGTGCAGATGGACAATGCCTACAGAAATTTCTTCCTACACTGCCTTCGAATCAGCTGCCTTGATCAAGAAGAAATGTCTATACAACTCTGTCACCAGGTGATACACAACATTTATCTCCAACAAAGCTTTTAAGAGCAGCAAAAGTCACAGCGACTTGAACATGTAATCATAAATTTAAGTTAGACTGCAGTTACACATCAACTGTTTGCCAATGCTATTGATACTGCAATTGAGATAAAAGGATGTGTATCTTGCAGTATAAGTGCTCTAAAACAGTGTATCAGCCTGCTAAAACAACTATTAACTAACAGCAACACCTGTGAATGCAAACATTTTGAACACCATAGAACTGATGGTCAAAACTGACCCAAAATGTCCCCCTACAGCTCCAAAAAACTTAAATTAATGCAACATAAGCATATGCAACAAGCATAAAAGCCACCTCTTCCCCATTTTTAATGTATTATTTAAATCTGCTGGTGCAAGTGTCAGAATCTTACTTTTAGCAGAGAATTTGTTCTCTTTCCTGGTCCGTCCTGTTTTCTTTAGGCAGCCATCACAGACGAAGCTAAAGCAAAAATAGGAGAAAGTGAAGTCTCCCTGAGTCAGACAAACAAATTCTCTTCCATCTTACCATTAGTAGCAAAATCTTTCACCACATCTTATCTAGTCTGAAAAATACCTTAACAGAAATTTGAAATAAAAGACAGCACAAAGAACAGTGCGAGCAAAACCAGAACTGTTTCAGAGCTGCAGAGGAGGATCTAAGCTCCAGGTGCCACATCTCCTACCAGTCACCCACATCATCACCTGCAAGCCCAAGAAAGTCTCCACTGGCAGGTCTGACAACACTGGCTCAAAGTATTCCTGGAGCAAGTAGGTTTAAACTGCTGTCTGTGATGAAGGTAAGACACTGCAACACCAAGCAAAAGGCTGACTTTTTTTTCTAAATGCCCTAATACACTGTAGACTGAAATGATTCTATGATTCTTCCTGACTTACAAGATCCACCCTCTTCTGCAGCAATGTGGATGGGACAGCAGAATGCTAGAACTCATAGGTTTTTGGCAATAAATAGGGCATTTAAACTCTTATAGAGCTTTATCAACATATAATTTATCATTCTTTTAATGGCTTTTAAATAAAACAGAAGACAACGCAGTATGTTGATCAAGAACCATAGAGTATCTAAAGAAAACTATATTGGTTTTTAAATTTAATCTGATCACTGAGGTCAAAACAGTTGATTCACCTGTTAAATCCTTTGGTTGTTACAAAATTTTTTGAAGTTGACAAAGCAGCATGATTTGTACAGAAAACAAATCAGTCTGAAACTGCTATCAGAACTAAAAACATCTTATCATGACGAGCTAGCATTTCTAAACATAAAAGGCTGAAATGCTCTCTTCCACACAAAGAAGCATTGGAAACACTAAAGATCAGAAAACTTCACACACAACACAGTAAGATATAATGTCTAAATTTGATGTTACCCTACAGATTGTGTAAATTTTTAGGGAATGTAACTTCTTCTATTAAACAGTCTTTTAAATATAACCAATACAAGGAAGTTCATGCATGAGCTCTACCAAATAGTAAATATGCTATCTACTTAATAAGGAGAAATTCCTCACCCAGAAGGCCAGATTATCTCATTATGAAGAACACAGATCTGGTGCATTTTTCTTCCACACTCTATACATTCAACAAATCTGCAGAAGAAAAAAAAGCAAAAAAAAGCAAAGGGAAGCAAAAGTCAGTAGTATCATTGCTTTTATGTTTTATAATATTTTATTAGAGCACACCTAGCGTTTAGGCTTTTGAGTCTATTTAACACAGAGGGCACATCTATGCTGAGAACAGCCTTCAGAACAAATTAAGAACCTGCCAGCTCAAGTCAGGCAGACTATGTCGGGACACATTATTATTACCATTTGCTTGTCTTACTGCCATCCACTCATTTTTTTCAAGTGAAGCCCTTTTATGGATAAAATCTGTGAACGGCTTGTTGCTATAAAGAGTAGAGGAAAACAGATTCACACATGTCAGAAAGGAAGAACCAGGTGAAAAACTCAGCTGTTAGTTGCCCCACTATGGTTGAACCCTGGGGTACGTTACAAATATACTGCAGAAGGGCAGGAAGGAAAAATACAGAAGCAAATATCTCAGTCACTTTCAGAAGATTAGTAGAGATTTAAGGACAACTGAGATAAGTCATGTGGTCTATTTCCCAGATGTTGGTGAATATAATTTTGCAAAATGTGTTAGGCTGCCTCAGGTATTGGGACAATCTGATTCCTTTTGAACATGCCTGTGTAGAAGTTTGAGACTTTGATCAAATAGTTGTAATCTACGTAGAGCATCTGATATCATACTGTACGTCAGGCTTATAGTCTATCTTCACTTTAACAAAGGGAAAGGAAAGTTATGAATCGAGCTTCTATTCTCTCCTTCCCACAGCCCTTGTAAAACAGAAGAACTGGCTGACCCTTATGCCTTTAGAAGGATGGTGTGGGAACAATAAATATCCTTTTTGCTCATTCATTTGAGAATGAAGATAATGTTTGCAGAGTAGCAGCATAGGTGTATAATGCAGGACCATGTAGAGCAGCTTCAAAAAAACTGCTCAGGAATATCAAGAAAAGCAGCTGGGTCACCATCATCTTAGTTTTACTGAATGACTACAGTTCTGCTTCCAGAGCAGTACAGAAGAACTGGCTGATTCAAAATATAACAACTTTTCCTTTTACTACGACTGCCTGTAAAATACAGCAACTAGAAAAGCCAACAGCACCAAGAGCTACTGCCAAGTGACTCAAATCAGTTCTGAGACTTGAGCATTTGCCACAACCAAGTTACAAAGCAGAGCTATCTGTATTCATCCTTCTGTTGAATCCACATGCAAGACAACAAAATGGAGTAATTTCAGCCCATACATCCAGTGTTACATATTTCTCAAGCACAGCCACGGTGGTTTGAGTTCTGAGCACAGAATGCCAAATGTGCTGATTACTGAGCAGCCCCTACTGATTAACAGAGTTGCATGAAATTGGAAAACATTCAAAGACAAAGCTGATGGTGAATGGATAACATGTATCTTACAAAATAATTATAATAAAGTGAGGATCATTCAAAGAGTGACAGTAATACTTACAGTTCAGGATCCAGTGTATCATTTTTCCTTTTTGAAAACTGTTCTTTGTTTATCGTGCTATGGAGAAACAGGCAATAAAACTCAGTTTTAACACAAGACAACAAACATTCATGCCATATCACACCTATCCACAAACCAAGACAAAACTTACAAGCAGATTTTTTCAACACTCACTGGCACAAGGAAAGTAATTGTATTTTACACAATGACAGACAACTGAAGTATTTGCCACTCCACTTTGTCTGTGGAAAACATAATTTTTTATGGGAGAATAGTTTGTAGAGAACAACACTGTTCCCTTATTCAGTTTTACTACAGGATAAATATTAAAGCTTGTTGACAATTCAAGTTTTGGATGGGTTCAATCAGTATTTAGTAGTGAAAAGACTACTTGATATGCCTCTCATATTCTTCAGGCAGAGAATTCCAATTATCTTTCATTACTGAGAAAGGTAGGTTATCTCATTTCAGATTCCCCTAGCCTTTCTCCTACATTAACTTCAAAGGAAAAATTTCAGCTTACATACCCTGCAACCCCAGCCCAGCCATTACTATACACTATCTTTACCTTCCCTATGTGATTTCAAAGCACTAAAACTCCATCTTTTTGACAGTGAGGTCCCAAGTATCTTTTAAATTACCTGGTTCAAAAGAGCCCAGAACATACAAGAATACTCAAGTCTGTGAGAATTTACCCCAAGGAGTGCTCTGTGTAACAAGAGGAGCTCAGTATGTGCCTCTCTGAGAAGCAATGACACAGACTCACTCCAACTTGCATGAGAAGAATTAACCTTCCCATCTCCTCATTTCAGTATTTATTCTAAACAGAGCCACCTGCAGAATACTTGAAGCTCCTTATAAAATAAAGTTAAATATCTCAATTACCTCAAATTATTCTGACAAAATAGTGCATGGAACTTAAACAGGACCAACCATATATATTCATATGATGTACTCTACTCTATGACTGTATATTGATTAAACTTAGGGTCTTTGCTTCTACTAGAGTAGCAATCCACCTATCCACAGGGACATGGCCCATTGTACTGACCAGCATACAAATATAATTTCTTCATTTTTCTTTCCAGAAAGATAGATCACAGAATCCTAGGATGGTTTGGGCTGGCAGGGACCTTAAGAGATCATCTAGTCCCACCCCCCCCCACCATGGTCAGGGACACCTTTCACTGGACCAGGTCACTCAGAATTCCAACCAACCTGTCCTTAAACACTTGCAGTGATGGGGCATCTACAACTTCTCTGTGCAATCTGTTCCAGTGCCTCACCACTCTCACAGTGAGGAATTTCTTCCTTGTATCTAATCTAAATCTACACTCTTTCAGTCCACTTACATCTTCCCAAGCCCAAACAGATACTTTCAGTACTGTTCTATAAGTATTCACTAGTGCATCCACAACCTGGCTCCAAATGAAAGTTAACTCAGTTTGTCCAATTACCAACTTCAACAACTCTTCCCTGGCTTCAGACTTTCCTAATTTGCTCATTTTCTTCTACCTGCAGGGTTGTTACACTGCCTTCCCCCAAAGGGATTTCTGGAACAGCTCAAAGAGTAACTGCTTGGCACTCATTTGTCCCTCAAGGGCTTGCTTAGCCTCCCAAAATTCTGCTTCAAGATTATTTTGGAGTGAGGCATGAGGAGGATACAGCAAAATGAGAGACTGCCCCAACAGTTTGCCACCAACACGGCAAAATACATGCACAGCCTTTTACTGTGTTCTCAGCAACTGCACAGCATGTCTCATAGGTAGATGGCATTCCAGCAGTGAAATACTTGTATGGCAAAAGGAGGTTGCCCGCTTCTGATTAGGATGAAAAACAACCTGATGTTGAATACAAGTTTAATAGCATAGCTAGTGTATATAGAAAATGTACATTTGACATTCAAGCTATGTCTGTCACATTCTTGCCTGCAGGCACAGTTATTTTTCTGCAGTAGAATACTTTCACTTTTTTTCAGAGAAAAAGCCATTTTCTTCTTTCCCTTCTACTGGCAGAGTTGCAATTCTAAGCACTAAGTGCTTATTTTTCACTAGTTCAGTCAGTCCAGGTTTTCAAGACAAGCACAAGTCCAGGCTTTTATGAAGGATGGATCGTCCACCTCTGCTAGCCTAAAAACCTACAGCTAAACTCCTTTCCGAGAGAAAGCACTGTAGGCCATGATTCAGCTCACAAATGCACAGCCCAAGCAAACACAAACAACTCACGTTTGAGGTTGTGATGGGTCATCTCCCAGAGAAACGCTCTCCCCTTGGATTTCGTTGAAGCACTTCTCACAGAAATGATACCTGTCAGCAAGAAGGCCATATTTGGGTGAACTGCTCCGTCCACACAACACAGCCCAAGTCAAGCAACGGAGCCACCAATCACAGCAGGCCAAGGAAGGGACAGGAGCAGAGAGCAGGTCATCAACGGCGACAAGGATATTCAATGATGCAGATTTATGGGCCCCACATTGTGTTTGGTTGGTTTGGTTTTTTGGTTTGGATTTTTTTTTGCGCAATCAAAGCCAAGTGCAGACAATGACAAGCATGAAGGAGAAATTAAAAAAATAACACACACACGAACAAAGAAATGGGGGTTTGCAGGACGAAAACAAAAACATAGAAGCAAGACAAGACAACACAAAGCAGAAAGCCAAGGCAAAGCACAGATTAGCATTAAATCTCTCAAATGGGTTCACAAGCAGCAAACGATAAAAACAAATTAAACAAGAGTATTCCATTTTAGCATACCCATACCCTCTTCATTTTAATAATCCATGCCACGTACAGCAAAGAATTAAAATGAGACAGGGGAAAGAGCAGAAGGAAGGAGGAACTGCTACTCTGACTTGTACATCAGCACAGCAGTTCTGTTGGGAGGAGGATCTGCAGGAGATCAATGGAAGAGGGGTAGTCTTCCATCTTAAATGTATCAATGCTGAAAGGTCACAGAATTCTCTCCCAGTTGAAAGGAAAAGCTAAATACCATAAACTTGCAGAACAATAAAATCTGTCCTCAAAATTCTTACAGACTAATTAACAGAACTGTCAAACTTCATGTTAACTAACATTAACTAGACACATAATGCTCTACACAGATATGATTCTGCCATAGCCCAGTTTGCACGTAGAACAGTCCAGTCATCACTACAGCAAGCATTACAGAGAAAGCTTTCATTTGTACTTGAATAAAACAGATTAATTCAAGATTCTACCCTAGCCCTCAAAAATGTTCTAAAACTGTGGCTTCTCCATTATAAGGCATGCTAATTGAGTGCACAAGACAGCTAAAAATAGAAAGAAAGAAAAGAAAATTCAAACAAGTTCATTAAAAAGCCACACAAATCAATGTTATTAGTAGCTGTTAGGCTAAAAAGACAGGTTTCAACCTTCTTTCCCAGTTTTCATCTGAGGTAATGCAGGAAGCATTACTTCTGGAATTATACATTTCAGTCTGTAGATGTATATATACATCTGTATATTATGTAATCTACAAGCCACCTGTAGGCATCTGTTACAATGCAAACATTCCCTTCTAACATTTGAAAGCATCTCAAACATCAGACTTCTGAGCAATAGTCTTTTGGTTTATCTAGTACTTGCCCACAGGCAAACATAAACAGAAGATACTGACATGATATGAAAAGCTCTACACTATATAGAAATGTAAAACTACAATAGCTATTATAGGATACTACAGGACTAAGGAAGTAGGAGAAGACTAAAAACCACCATTCGCTGCTATAAACCTTTATGAAGCCTTAAAAGGTTAAGATATAACTTGTATGATCTTTGATTGCTTTCATCTGACCAGGTGCTTAAGGAAACTACATTTCTTGAAAAATTTTGGCTTTCAGTTAAAATCCTCATTGGTTTTGTTATTCTAGTTTGTTTTGGGGCAGGCTTTTTTGTTTATTTGAGGTGTTGGAATGAATGGAGCTAAGGAACTAAATAAAATGATGGATCTTGGCATTAACCAGTCCCCTGCTCTAACAGGTGGATTCTGGTGGCAGGTGAGAGAATATGGGAATATTAAAGCATGTGTTTCCCTGCTTCTTCCTGTCTCATTTCCACAACTGGCAGAGATGACTAGCAAGAAACCTCCTATCAAAAGTCAAGTTTAAATCCTTAAATAAACCCGAAGCAAAAAACATACTCAAAAGAGCTGTAGAAGTGACAGCATTTTATAGAGCTACTGATAGCTACTGCCAAGACAATTCCCTTTAGGAAACTTTGTGAGAAAAAGCAAGCATCAATCTGCTAAAGATCTGAATACACAGATCTTCCAATTAAGATGTGTAATACAGAAGTTAGTTTGCTCTTCAGCATTAACATCACGAGAAAAACAATGACTTGCCAAAAATAATATGTATTATGAGCATTATTATACTTTCTGCATCATCTACTCAGGGTTCTGTATGAAAAATACTGCTGCAAAGTAGGAAGCAAAGGCAACAGACTTGTATATGTGATTTGTAGGCAACTGAAGATTTAATTAACTGCAGGATCAAAACGTAGTAAAACATCACATTTCTGCAAACAGAAGAGGAAGAGCAAAGGCTGCAGTGAACTTTTGCTCAAAGGAATCATTATTAACACACAAGGCAAACTATTCAAGAGCACTTCCAGCAAAAGCTTTTGCCTTAAGACAAAGGTGTACACATATAAAGAGGGTGTCTATGTAAATACATGCATGCCTATAACAGATTGATTGCAGCATGCACAAAACTGCACCAAGTGAGTTCTGCTTACCTGTTCTGGTAACTGTAGTAAGTGGCATCTCTAGGGATGGTGCATAGCTGTTTGCCATAGCAACACAAGGTCTGTGGTGAGAACTCCAACTGCAAAGAGGAATGGGTCAACTTAGTACTTGCACATGTTTTCACTTGCTCTCCGTGGGAAGCAAGTGTGACCCAGACAGTGAACATTTCTACTTTACTCTGTGCACAGGTCTCTCTGTACATAAAGTGTATGAAGTGCTAGTCACAAAATACATTCAATGGGCTTTTATTCTCAAGTTAACTCTTCTCCAAAGACAGAAAGCACATCAAAACAAGACAAGGGAAACACAATTTCAATACACAGTGAAATACAGAACTTCTGCAGTAATAAAACCACACCTGTTTAATTTACAAAAGCCAAAGAGTTTGCCCTAATAAAAATAAGCCTTCTGTTACTGATTTTCCCCCCCAAGGGCTTATATACAAATAGATGATTTAAGCACTAGATAGAATTAGAAGATCCACAAAATACTCAAAATTAGATTACTCAGGATTGCTAAATCCTAGTAAACTTTCAAAATTCTTGACACACCATAACTGATAACAACTGCAACTGCTGCATTTTTCCCCTTCAATTCAAGGAAGCAAGCAGCAGAGTGAAGGTATTTACTTTCTTACCTTTCTTCCACAGCAATAACCAAGGCTCTGCATAACTGGGTCAATTTCTTGCTCAAAAACCTCTGCCAGTTTGGAACAGTACTTGTACACCCGGGATGTTTTGCGGTTATACAACCAGGCATTATTGAACATGAGCCAGATGTCATCTACATACTGCCACGGCTCCTGATACTGTCCTGTGTCCAGCTTTCTCTTGATAGTAGAAAGATCCATGGGGTTCTTCACTATGTCAAAATAATCCTGCAAGGATACACAGCACATCAAAACCCTACTCAGAACTACGTTGTGACATGACAGCATGAGCATGCTCAGTGTATAAATTCTTCTCATCAAGAAAAACAGGTTCCTCCCTGACTTGATTGTCAATCTGCTTGTGACACACAGAATGCAACCTCTATGTAATACCACATAATTCCCCAGTGCTTTCTTTTCATTATTCCTTTATTTCTCAGGTGCTGTTGCTCATTCACAAGTAATGAAATAGTCACTCTAATTTTAATCAGCAGAACAAGTATTACAAACAGTAGAAAATGCCAATGTTTTTGCAGCCATTGTGATCCAAAGACACACAAGAGCGTTAATATAAAGAAACAGTTTTTAGTAAGCCAGAAAACCTAACAAAAATAAAAAAACTTTATTCTATGATAAAACAACCTGTCTCCTCTAAAGAATGCCTTTTTCTAATTTGCCATCAATTACGGTGCAACTTCTAAAGTCTGCAGAATATGACACTCAGTTGAAAGCTTGTTAAAAATATTAGCAAGTGTACAAATGCTTGTAATACAGCAGGCCTTGAAACTTTGCAGCATCTGCCTTAAAAAAACTCCACAGCAAAACCAAACAAAAATTCAGGCAAAAAACATTGGCTGAAGCACCTAAGTAGGACTTCTACATATATGTATTTGTTTATATTTTGTAAACTTGTGTCGTCAATTCAGAGAGCTTAAAAACACAGACCCTTGAATGATAATTATCTTTTCAAGACAATTCTAAAATAAGCAGAAAATTCAACCTAAACAATGCTCTAACTTAAACAGTCTCTTCCTTTCCTGTAACAGATAACAATCATTAATGGATATTTTAAGTGGGTTTGATCAGCTTAATTTCCTACATCTTCAGACAAGATTCATACATTACGAGAAACACCTACAAAATTCAGCAATGAAAGCATCACAACATGAAGCAACAACCATAAAAAGCCCACATAGCATTGGGGTTCTGTTGGTAAATAATTCCAATGCATGGTTTATCTACTTATTTATTAAAATGAACATAGAACCAAACCAGCACTCCTAAGTCAGACCTTTTATGTTCCACTGCCTAAGCTAAACCTCCCCAAACGCAGCAATATAAAGATGTTAAAAAGACAGACTTAAGCTGTTCTCAAACAGGTATATCAAAATACAGTAGTTTTGAATTAAAACCAGGAAATTATCTTGCCAGGACACTCACAGGAATTCCTAGTAGTTGGGGATCCACAGGCTGTCGAAATGGAAGAGACTCTGGATCCTGCCGGTAAAGTGCCTCCAGTGTTGGCATAAGCGCCTGCCGCAACTCTTCTGGCTTGAAAACTTTGAAAAACAATCACCGTTAGAGAGACAGCAGAAACAGCTGGAAGGAAGAGACCTGCTAGAAAATGTGATGTCTGTGCAAAAAGGCTACAGACAATGCCTTTACGGTATTTAGCACAGCTTGTTTATTCTCTGCAACACTGAGTCATGAGGAGGATATTGAAATGATCACCTGAAGAAAAGGAGATCATAAAAAGACATTGATGAGTAGAGATGGTTCACATTCCAGATACATCCCCTCTCTGAGGCCCCAAGAAAAAAAGCTGTCTAAAGAATCTGTGATTTAAGATTTCAAATCTCCATTGTATTGACAATTTTACTACAGCTTAGTGTCTAATTCTAAATGCTTAAAGAACTTGCCCAAAGCCAATTATAAGCACATGTATTATTAGATATTTTTGTCCAAAAGCCACAAGGAACAATCCATATAAGCTTACTAAGCACCAAAAAGGAAAGCCCAGGGGTTTTTCCCCTGCAGAGATGTCTCTAGGGAGATGCAGTGAATTTAAGTAAGAACAGTGTTTCTGCTTACTTTTTTTCTTAGACTGCCCAGCTGCTGGAGAAGACTGAGTTGCTGGAGTAGTAGGTCTTTCTTCCCCCTCTGGTACTTCAGTCTTCATTTCAGGTTTCTTCTCTTCTTGCTCCATTGGGTCTGGTTTACATTCCTCCACGACTGGTTCTACTTTAGCCTGGAAAGCAGTTTGGAGCCTGTCACTTGAATCTCCTGGGAGGCCACCCATCTACATTTCTGTCCTTCAAACCCATCTGTCATGCTGCCCACCCACTCTTCACTCCTTTGTAGTCAAAACTTCCCTAAAACTTGAGCAAACGTGTTAGAATGCATCTCTAAACACTGCAGTAGTAGCAATGATGAGCTGTTAACGAGTTCTGAGCTGCAAGTAGACACATGGGTACCTCTCCAGCTCTTCAGGCAGTTCTAACAGCCTCTCGTACACCAGAGCTGCCAGGATGATGCAACTGGCAGCCACACTCCTAACTGTCCTCGGTGACAAGTTGTCAGAGCCCAGTAAAGCAACCCATCATGTACATACAGAATCATTTAGATTGGAAAAGACCTTTAAGACTGAGTCCAATATTAACCTGGCACTGCCCAGCCCACTGCTATGCCATAGCCTAAAGTGCCACATCTACATATCTTCTAAATACCTCCATGAATGGTGATTCCACCACTTCCCCAGGCAGCCTGTTCCAATGCTTGATAACTCTTTCAGTGAAGAAATTTTTCCTAATATCCAATCTAAATCCCCCCGCCACAACCTGAAGCCATTTCCTTTCATCCTAGTATCTATTTTAACAGCTGTAGGACTGACCCAAGTGCATTTTCACATTGGCATTTACCAAAGCAAAGTCTCATAGCAAACACATTATAATGGTCCTTCCTGTGGCCACCGACTTCTACCACAATTTCACCAGAAAACACAAACCCTTCTTCAGGAATAAGACAGAGAAGGCAACAATCAAAACTGCAGCAGCAGCAGGTAGTACCTACAGCTCCCACTGAACTCTGGATGGAATGACAGAAAGCATCCAGCAGTACCAGATGAAGATATGCTACCCATCATCTGGTTAACAATCTCACCTCAGATTTCTCCTCCATTTGCATCTCTGTTTGTTCTGGTTCCCCTTCTTCTGTTTTAATCTCCATTTTCACCTCCTGCAAGGGTGGCTGCTGCTGCTCTGGAACAGTCTGCTGAGAGTTCACCTCTGTGCTGCTGGTGGATGGGGGATTGGACACCTGCCCATCAATGCTCACAGCTGGCTGTGAAAGCTGAGAGAACAAAACACACATTACAAACAGGCTTCTAATGAACTTATTTTTCTTTCTCTAATCTATGTTTTACCTATACATTTCCACCAAGTTTAAAAGCAGTCTAGTCCTTCTATTTGCTTTTCCTGAAGAATATAGTGTGCCATAACCTCAACTGTAGGAAAACATGCATCAGAAACATGCAGTGGAAGGCCTGGTAGACAGATATTGTATATAAGCACCCTATTGTATATAAGCACCATGCATGTGTAGCCGTAACCGAAAGCCTCATCCATGTTTCAGTGAATTTCAAAACATGCATTAGAATTCTGAAAAATATGTCCTCTCTGGAAACAACAGATGATCCACTGACTTTTCTTGATATAAAAGGTTACTCTAAGCACAAAAAAGTCCCTATTTTAATATTAAACATGCTGGGAACACACAACTGAAAATTAAACCATACACACAAACATTTGCAGGGACAGCACAATTGAAGTATTTCCTTACAGGTGTTGTGGGGTGCTGAGGTTGCAGCGGTGCTGTTGGTGTGGGAACAGATGCAGTCGTGCTCTGCTGTGACAAGGGCTGCTGCTGTTGCTCTGCAGAAGGGGTGACTGGAACTGGAGGCTGGACTTGTGGAGGCAGCTGTGCCTGTGGAGGCGTTGGAGTCTGCCTTTGAGGGGGGTGCATAGTTTGGGACTGTGGTCCAGGTGGCATTGCCTGAGGAGCAGGGGTGGGGGCAGCGGTGGCAGCCGCTGCTGCCGCCTGCTGTTGCTGTGATCCCAAGCCTGGGGGCGTGTGGTGAGGTGTTGGGGTTCGGCTAGGCACCGGAGAAGGAGAGTTTCGGTGCATGGGAGGCTGTGGAAGAGGTGGGCAGTGAATATGGCTCCCTTGAGACCCTGGAGCCATTGCAGGAGAGTTCACAGGACAGGAAGCGCTGGTCATTTGTGCCTGTGGGAAAACAGGTACACATTTGCAATGATTTGAAATAGAGAAGCAAGAGAAATTACTGTCCAATGTCTGCTTTCCCACAGCATACTTTAAAAAACGTGAAACTATCTGCTCTACTTTTAAAAACTCTTCCAACAAGCAGAAATGGTCTATTTGATTTATTTTTTTCTACACAAACATAATGGCTGTTTTATAATTTATTCCCATCTCTTAGGGAATTTTCAATAGAATAACTTATACTTGATATATTTAAAGAATGGCACACCTACACTCCCAGCTTGCAAAGTATTTCCTTCTAAAACTGCATATTTGTGCATCCTGAATATGGGACAATGCACCACAGTCAAAAACTGCATTCAAATACGCTTAATGTGCCCATGCCTCCACCCCCAAGACTAGAAACTGAATTTATCATCACAAATAAGTACAGCTGTAACTCTACCATTATAAAATTACAAAAAAAAATTGTATTGGTCAAGATAAAAAACTGTAACTCCACAATAATCTTGCCTGCAAACTAGGAAGAAGCATCAGTGAGAAGCAAACTGACGTTCCCTACTTCTTCCTGGCCTGAAAGGTTCTTGCTGAAAAGGGAGAGGGAGAGGACAGAAAGGAAACTGCTAGACTGTAAGTTCAGATCTTCAGTAGTGATAACCCTCCTTATCCCCCAAAGCCAGCAACACACAGGCCTGGATAGACATGCCTTTTTATAACTTATTCTGCCACCTTTTAATTTCTCAGGCTCTGCTGCTTCACTGCTCAGCAAGAGAATCTAAACTACTGCATGCTGAATCACAATTTCTTCTTTGCTCCGTAAAAACAAACCTAAAACAATTCCTCTCTAACACTTAAATTTAAGCCTGAGAACAAGTCAACAATGTTTCACCCTTGCCATTCCCAGTGCTACATCAGAAAAATGAAAAGTCTCAATAAATGAATTTGGTTGACCATAACTCCAAAAGTCTCTCAAGGAAACAAGTTGTTCTCCATTACTACAAACTGAACAAACATAACCAGTATATGACAAAGCTCACTGACACCACTTCAAGAAATTAGAAACTTACTTGAGAAACTGGTGTCTGATTGCCAGGCTGAGTCATAGGCATGCTTGCTGTGTTCATTCCCGGGGAAGAAGCAGGGAACTGAGTCTGTTGTAAAAATTGATTCTGACCAGAAGGCTGACCAACTCCTGGTTGCTGCATACGTGAAGGAAATCCCATCTGCTGGAAAAGAAAGGAACTCATTTCACACAATATGCATACACCTTCATACCATTTTACAAAAAAAAAAACCAAAAAAACCCATGTATTGTGTTGCAGAAATTGATGCTCACCACTTATCTATAGGATGCAACGTGAAAAGCCTGCTTATAGCTCCTCTCGAGACAGAATTTACAATGATTTCTCTTAAAAGCTAAGTAAAAGGATATTGATTTCAGATTGGGACTGTAACTTAAGATTTATTTTGGTTCCTTGTTTTAAGGATGCAACAAAAATCCACTTCAACTTAATTTTTAGGCAATTCTTACCACAAGGATCTAAAGATTTACTATATATCAGACAGATCTTAGAGGAGATACAAAAGACAGAAACCAAAGCGCCAAGAGAATGAAGAAGTGATGCTTGATTTATTTTTAATTTTCTTTTATTTATTGATTTTAAGGAAACCACAGCCAAGAGAAGCAAACCTGTGAACTCAACCCTGGAGGGAAAGCACACTGACCTGGTTCATGGCCCCGGCCTGACTTAGCTGTCCAGGGTGCTGAAGAGGAGGGGTTTGTCGGGGTCCCATCGGTGACAGCTGCATGTTCATCTGGCCAAACTGATTCATTCCTGTGAGTTTGTGCCAAAAAAACACTTGTAAACAAAGGCCTGAAATCTCCTTTGGGCACCATTCAAAACTTGGAGAAGAAATGCTGGTTTTTTCTTTCTAATTTTGCTTTCTAGCAACCAGCTTTCAATCTAATATTGCCTGCTATTAACTATTTACGTGGAATAATTTTAAATATAGTGTCCAAGCTACCACACTCTTTCAGAATACAGGCCAGCTTTTTCCCCCTCAAGAGACCTCTTTCCACTGTTATCAAAACTCATTAAGTTTGAGAACAACTGTAACAAGTGACAAATACTGATAAGTGTCATACCTGCTGTGGAACATCAATTTTCTACAGAAAGTAGCATTATCTTAATTACATATTAGGAATTTACTTATTGAACCTGAAACTGTATCTTAACTTCATCAAGTACTTTGTATGCTGGCTATAACACATTTTGGATGTGTAACAAAGGTTCTGCCCTTTTATCCCCAAGCAGTAACTCTCACCACATTCCTTCTGCCACCATGTCCTCACCTGAGCTGGCTGGGCTCACCATGTTTAACTGATCCCACCATCCTATGCACACATGATCAGAAATTCCATAAGCATCAAGCTCTTTATTTAACAAAGCAAGCAGCCAATGAGCAGCTCAAAATCACTCAATTTCATCAGTAGATGAAATGCTACTAGAGATTGTGTTTTACATTTATTATATAGTTATGTAAGAATTATACAGTACAGATAGCAATTTTCTTAATAAAATGTAAAAACTGCACATGAAACAAGGTCTCTGATACTTCAGTAAGAGCTGCCCAATTCCAAGATTCCTTCAAAAATCACAGTAGCAAATTTTCTTCAAATATTTACCTGGCTGTGCCTGCATGCGATTCATCATCTGGTTTGGCACATTGGCACGTATCAGGGATGGGTCAGGAAGAGGACCATCTAGAAAAAAAGACATTGAAATAAAATAATGTAATTCAGAAGACCACCAGGATTTGTCTACCAAGCATTTTAGTGAGAATTACACATTAAAATTCATGTATAAAAAAATAAATGTACACAGTCCAGTAACTAAACATTATTCAAAGTGTGGGGCAGACTCAAGCACTGCCTCAAAAATGTAAGTACATCCCATTGACAGAAATATCCTCTGACTTAAGAGTCAGCTTTCAGCACGTCGGGACAAATTTGAAGCATATTATCAAGGTACAACAATGAACAGTAGCTCACAAACACGTCAGGTACCCATGAATGGCTAAATGGCCACCAGCCTACTGAAATGACAGTACAGGATTTCCTGCACCAGGTAATCAGTAACCCAAAGGTTCTTACTTGCAGACATTCCTGGCTGTGGCTGTCCCATATTGGGCCCTTGATTCATGGAAGCCTGTGGCATGCCCGGAGCATTTGGGATCATATTTTGCTTCTGCAGCCTGGTTCTTCGTTTCTCCTCCAACTCCTTCTGAATCTTGTAGATCTTCTCTGCTAGCAAGTGATAGTACTCTGCCTGTTGGGAGGAATAAAAGTCAAGAAAGAAGATGACACACACATTAAGGAAAGGCAACAGGTCCCAGTGATTCAAACTCGCAAAGCAGCCTTGCATGCATTCTGGCTTGGGGTGGGGGGTGGTCTTCCCCTTTGCAGGGACTGTCAGACAGGAGGGCAAAAAGGGGCACTGCTCTCTACTATTAGACCAACACCAGATATTTCTCTTCTTGTGTCTAACACTTCTCTGGGACAATCACAGTCAAGAGTTTCAACACTGCTTTTAGGGGACTGTGAGAAGTCTCAGGCACAGCACATCTCAACTCGAGGCACACCCAGGCAGCAGCCTTCAACCCATCCAGCAGCACCTAAACCCTTGCTTCCTCAGCTTGGGAGTCCCATCTGTGCTTTCATTCCTCTTCCTCCCCAACCACTACAGGATCAAGGTAGAAATACAGAGGACTAGATGACAGGGGATGGCATCTCACCCTGCTGTTGGCTGATTCATACATATCCCCTTCCACCTTCCGAGCATATGCCACCAGATTCTCCATGCGCCGATCCTTCAGTGCTGCAGGGTCAGGAGTAGGAAATATGGCTTGGACTCTGAGGGGGGAGGAAAAAAAAAATAATGCATACAAGTGATTAGAATGTTCCCAGACCAGCATTAACCCCAGTGGTTTGTACACAAAGCAACATGCAGATCGGCTGACAGACTGCAGCACTGCCACTGCTTCCAGGGGTAGATGGACTGAGTATGGAGTGGGAAACTTCCAAGATCACAGCCCCAAAACAGCAGATGCAGCTCCATCTTTTGGGCCTCTGCTTTCCCTTCTCATGCATCCTGACAGAATTCACTCCCTGGCCCTCTAGGTTTGCAAATCAGGCTTCCTTCTGCCCCACTCCCGCCCCCCAATACACCACGGGGGCAGCAACTCACTTAAAAGGAGATTGTTTTGATCTTAGCTACTCACAATTTATGAACAAGGTGGTTTCGGAGATCCTGAGTAATGTCTTCGTGCCACTGCTTTCGAATTCCGGTATTGGATGGTTGAGCTGTTGGCATTGCTCCCAAACTGGCAACATTGGCGCTTTCACTCATCATGGGGCTTCAAAAACAGAGCAAGAATTGAGGGCAAAAGTCTAGCCCCAGCTTAGTCATCTTACAGTCATAGCCTCTTTTAGAATAATGTTAGGACAAAGTGCTAGTTCAGCCATTCCCTAATCAATGGACAAACTCTGCAGAAATAGCTACACAGATACCAAACCATGGCATGAAAGAGTACATGCTGTTCTACCCAAGGATTTGGAAAACTGCAACAGAAGCTACAAAATCCAAAGGGAGAGATAGCCATCAATGACATTTACCCCACTGTTTATGCAAGACGTGCCATGAGATCAAAACAAAATCATTGGGGTACAAAAGATTCAACTTACTTTTGAGAATTCATCGTTGAATGTAACATTGAGTCAGGCAGCAGATTAGGGGGTTGAACCCCTACGCCTCCATTCACTCCCATAGGATTTGCACCTAGAAAATAGAAGAATACAGAAAAAATTAAGAGCCCATTTACCATGCAAAACCATTTATTGTTCAGCAATAACAAGGGTCTAGAATTTCAAGTACTTGGACTTTTGTGAAGAGAATTTAATTACCCGTTGTTCTCTTCACTCTCTTTCTTCTACAAACTTAGAAAAAGCCTGAGGCACAACACTGGTCACCTCCAAGTGAAGTATCAACTCCATTACTCCTCTGCACATCTTCCTGAACTTATCAATAAACAAGCAATTTCAATTTGCTGCAAACACTATGTCCCAGAGTCCTTTCCTGTGACTCTTTAGTTAAAGATTTAGACCACTTCTGCTTTTTTGTTTATAAGCAGTTGGGTTTTTTTGTCATTCAGAAGCTTAGGATATATATTCACAAAGGCTTCAAAAACATAGAACATCAGCTACCACCTACATCAGAAAAGGTCCCCTCTCACCCACTCCATACTTAATGATCCTGCAACTAACTCCAATGCTTGTAAGAAGGAAAATATGACAATCCTTTATAGGAAACACTTCTAATTTGTTACATAACAAAATCAGATTTTCTGAATCACACCAGATCCTAATCACCATAAAAATTGCCTATTTTCTTCACACACTACAGTTACATCTCAAATAGTAAAGAAAAATGCAGCATATTTCTGTCTGGAGCTTCCAAACAGATCACTGTGAAGCTGCAAGGAGCGTGAAAGGCATTACCAAGCTTCACTTATATTTAGGACATTGGAATTCTACAGAATCTGTACTTCAGGCAAAATTACACACTGTATAAGGGAGAAACCCATTGAAATCAAGTATATTAAGTCTAATACATACCCCTAATATCACTGCCAAGTATTTAACAGATTTTTCATAAATCTGTTCCAAATTTCCCTTCCCTTAGTCCTTTTCTTCTTCCCCCACTTTGCCATCTGAGAGCACATCAGCATGTAAGACAACTGTCAACCTTTACCTTAACTCTCCCTTTTTCAACTGTCAAAACCCACCATTTGTTTGAGCCACTTAGGACTGCATCTTTTCAGATAGCAGTCCTCATCAAATCCTGCTGTTTCTCCTAAACTAGCCCTGTTGTCCTGTAGGCCATGACCTGGTAATTCCTGTCTCACCTGTTGTAATTCCCTCCTTAGCCACCCGCTCCTAATAAGGAACCAACAGTCGAAAGTCTACACTCTCCATGCTTGTCCTTTCTACATTAAGCTGCAGTACTTCACTCTCTAAGAGCTTTTTTCAATCCCATTTCATTGGATTTTCTTAGAAAACCTACAAGAAATGCCCACTGTTCTTCAAGGAATGCACAGGCCAAACACTGTCTTTAAGTAATTACATACATTAAAAAACATTAATCATTTTGCTTCAGAAAATGCTCTAAAGCACAATAGAAAACCATATTATTTTAATCTAATTGTTTTAAGACTAAGCTCTCAGGACCCTTGCCCTTTCTTCTGTTTTTACACACTGGAAGGTTTAGCAAGTCACATGCAATCTATGAGGGTCAGTCACCTCATTAACAAGTCTACTCTACCCAACAGCCTTTTCCTGAGTAACTCAGGAACAGCATTCCCTTTGCAGAGGAAAGTAGCAGTTGGTTGCAGGCTGCAGTTTGTGTATTTCTGCACCAATCTCTCATTCTGCACACAAGCTCGTCATGGGCATGTAGCAGGATCACTGCAATCCCATACAAGCTTGTGATAAATCACTACTAGCTCTTCTTTCCTCTTTTCCATTAAAAAAGCCACATCTGCTTATGCAACTCAGCAAACAGCTAGGAGTGAGATGTAATCTCAAACTATCAAACTCAGATTTGATGGTTAAAGGTAACTTCATTTGACACCAGTGATAGCCAGGTTCCAGTTAACTGCACTTCAAATTGAAATTCTTATTTAGTCTTATGGTGTTGCAATAAACCACTTGGACAATTCAGAACTATGTGAAATCACATGACAGGATTCAGGGAGGATGTCAGTTATTCACTATTTTTCATTTTTTAAACAAACATATCAGATACAAATGTAAAATGCTGCACTCTGAGTGACAAGGAAGTACACTGGAATGCTGCCATTCCAATGCCTCCATATCCAATTAAAAACTCCCCAATAGCCCAAAACTTGCATTATAGTACAATTATAAAGCTACAAAAAAAAAAAAGCCCCAAACAAACAAATACAACCCAACACAAAACAAAACCAAAACTAAAAAACCCCAAAACAAACAAAAAAACCACCACCTTGGAAAATTAATTCTCAAAAAGTATTATTTTTCCGAAGAAACTAGTTTTCCCACAGAACTTGTTTTCCAGAAGGCACCTGGGCCCTCTAATGTTCCTGTTCCACAGAGCAGCTTGCTATTTCCAGTCTAAAATACCACAAAGCCCTACCTTTTACAAATTATCTAGCAGTATTAAGCTAGTAGGTTGAAAAAATTTGCATTAGAGGTAGCATGGGGAAGTCACCTGTAGTTTACATCTTAACACTAACCGATGAACTTACTCATAGGATTCATAGGGCGAAGACCCTGGGGTGACTGTCCCTGCTGCTGGTTCTTCACTTGAGCCTGGGGCTGCGTCTGCATCTGGTTCCCTTGATAGGTCAGTCCGAGGGCTGCGTAGGCTCTCTCGATGGAGCTGGGGTCTATCTGGCTGGTAGTGTTGATGCTGGGCGTTGTCTGCTGCCCCACGCCCACAGAGCCGGTATTGGCAAGTCCTACCGCAGCTCCGCCCAGCAGCGCTGCAAGAGACACGCCGAGTTAGCGAGCACAGCAAAAGGCAGCCAGAGGCCCACCAGCACAGGGACAGACAAACGGCAGGCTGGCTGCTCAGAACTAAAACATCTCCTTCTAGAAGGATGCAGAGAAACAGATCTGAAAAATCTGTCACAAAACGGAGAGAAGTTTTGACCCAACCAACCAATCCAACAACATGCTGTTTTCCCGTTGAGCTGCTCAGAGGAAATCCCACTCTTAAGTATTTAGGGCACATCTGCTTGCTTCAAACTGAAAACAGAGGCACACCATGTCACAGAGGCCAAAGGCAGAAGGGTACATACAGCTTTCCACCAGCCACTGCAATGCCTTTTTGCCCTTTTTGCTTTTTTTTTTTAGTTTTCTTAAACTAAGAAATAGCTCACATTAGTCACAAGAAGAGCCCACAATAACATTAAAGAAATGAGAAAAAAAACCTCATACAGGTAACACAATTACAATAATCTTGCCAAACATTTTGACAGGGAGACCAGAGGGACACAAAGAGAAGGGGGAAGTGACATCTGATGCAAACAAAGAATGAAGACAGAACGAAGTATCAGGGCTGAAATGACACAATGTGCGTGTGCGCACATCTGTCTCCAGAAACTGTCCAGCTGGAAGTAGCAGTAATAAAAAGCCAATCATTTGTTTGAAAGAGCTGTGGTTTGTTCACCCTTACCTCTTTCTTGATAAAAAAATAAAGTTAGAAAGCTTTCGTAAACACTAGCAATCAGAGCCAGAGAAATACTCTGAGATTAAAACAAGGAGAAAATCACATTAATATATTCTCAGGTTTGAGAGCATCACCACTACCACATGGGTGCAAGAAAGTTTAACTCCCAGCATGCATTTTATGGCTTATTCAATACACAGAATTTCCCAGCAGACTTACATTGCTGATTTCTTTTGTCCCCAGCATTTTTGAGAGGCAAACATACAGGACAATCATGTCTTGTACAATTCTTCCAGTGTGAGATGATTTGTCGGGAAGACGCGCAATGTGCCACTGAGAAAGAGAAGGAATGAAAAGCTTTTACAAACTACTGCAAGTATCTCCACATGGTCAACACAAACTGGGTAGAGACCAGCCTTTTCTCTCAGGGCACACATCTATAGCAACACAAGACAAAGTATTGCTTGAAATAGTTCAGCACTAAGAAGCCCTGAAAATGCAGCTGGAGATTTCTTCTTGTACTACTGTCTCAACCAAAGCCTACTCAAAAACCCCACATGATATACCCAAGCCTATGTCTTCCTGGCTTGAAGGATAACTTCATGTATCTCAGGCATTAGGCATACAGTGCCAAGCAACTGGGATGTCAACAATTGATACAGAGGAGCCTAGGCTATCAAAAAGGGAGACTACATTTTCGTAGGACAGAGAAGTTGCAAGTGCCATCAGCAGTCAAATTCATGGCTAGGTATTGCTCAAGATTCATCTCTTCAGTTTAAGGGAGACAGAGTCCTATTTACAGATTCCTGCTTTGTGTCTGCCTTTAAGAGAAGGCACCATCCAAAAGATCTTACAGTGAGTTACTAAGTTAGGCAAAAGATTTTTACTCATCTCTTTCTTGTGTCTTGTCCCCTCTAACCTGCCTAAACTTTAGAGGCTCAGAAGTTGCTTACAATTCCCACCCTTAAGCAGACAGATAAAATTTTTTAAACTTATTTCCCGAGTCACCCACTAGTCTGTCTCTTTCTAGGAGCCCTTCTCCTCCCTCAAATGTTGACCTCATCTACATAACCAGTCCCCCACTTACCCTGGCAAGATTTGCCAGCCTGACAGTGTGTCATGTGGTTCAAGACATTCTTCATGGTTCGGCAATGCGGGAGGTTGCACTGTCGCACCTCCCCGTTGGCCTGTTCTCGACGCTGACACTTGTGAGCATGTAAGAGGAGAACGAGTTGCTGCTGAATGAGTTTGCGCTTTTCTGGATCTGCTGTCGGTGCTCCAGACCCCATTCCTTGAGAAGCTGCTGGCCCCATCCCAGCTTGCTGAACCTGGGGAGCCTGCTGCTGGCCCTGAAGAAGGTGGAAAAGAAATTACCAGAAATAAATCTATTTTTGAAAGTAATTCATTTAGCAAGTAAACAGCAACACATGAAAAAGTCCAAGAAGAGAAACTATTACTACATTCCATGATTAGGTAAATAGCCTACCTATGTGTAGCTCTGGAGGACTCATTAAAAAATGCCTCTTAGCAACAGTCCTGGCAATTCTTTTGCCAGCCACAATTTCCTCCCCATATCACTCTGTTAGTCCTAGCTCGTGTCTTATCAATGGCCAGCAGACCTTTGCACATGCTCACAGGTTAATTTGCAGTGCTAGACCAACCAGAAAATATTAATAACATTTAGATCTCAAATCTCCTCATTTTGGATGCTAAAAAGTTGCATCCACAATTCTTGCATTAATGAAAGAAAGCACATTTAAGAGTGAATAAAGTTTTCTCTCTCAGTATAAGGTGTCTCAAGTTGATTGCTCCTAGAAAATAAGAATGAAAGGGAAGTCCTTGGAAGCTTTTAACCTTTTTCCATCAGCAAACTTGCACATAGGCATTCAAAACAAGCATCTCCTAGTCTATGCTGAAGATGAAGCACAACCTCAGGATAACAAACACCACAGAACTAATGTTCAGGTATGGCAACATCTAGTTTGTCTCCTCTGCTTCTGTTTATTTGTTCAGAATCCTTTGTATTCCTTTCAGGTGACATTTGAGGAACACTCAAATAGGAGAGGCTCAGGTACTCTGTGTTGCTTGTATCACTTCAGTTCAACAGATTTCAGTTTGTAACTGATTCTTCCAGACGCTTTAGAGGATGTTTCTGGAGATCTCCAGATCTTTAGACCTCAGCTACCTATATTCCTAAACACCAGCTCTCCTGTAGCTCTTGATTACTAATATTAACCTTTCATTTTACAAGGAGACTTCACCAATTAGTCAGGCCCTCAGGGTTTGTGCATGTTCCAATATGACCATAACTACTTTGTTTGCAGTCTGGTGTTCTAAATGACAACTGTGAGAGCAGCAACTTGACATTTCCAGGTTCAGCTGGGTACCAGTTCAAAAGAGTTACAGGCTCTGCACTGAACACAAGCTTGACAGCTGGGGTTCTGAGCAAGTTTTGGCGGCTTTTTTCTTGATTCATACAACCAACCAATTTGCTTGTCTTCCAGTGTTTCATGCTCAACTTAAAAAATCATTAAATAAAACTCACAGGATTGAGCTCTTTTTAATTTAAAGGCACTAAAGTTAACTGGAAATGGTTTTTCAGCAACAGTTAGTAAGAGCAATACACTGACCCTCCCAGGGGGTGTGTGGGAGTGGAATTTGAAGCAGGAAGAAACACAAGCTATATTCAGAACAGTGAATTTGTTTCCTAAATTTAAAAAAAAAAAAAAAATATATATAGGGGGAAAAAAACCTGCAAGACATGTTGTATGTTATACCCCTAACCAATTTAAGCTTTGAAAATGAGGCATCAGTGCTAAGCTCAAGGCAGGGAATCTAACATTAAGGCATGTGGTGAGGCACTGGTATTTACAAGCTTAGGTCATCTACTTTTCCCACCTTACTTCCCCTTAAGTCCTGCTGCAATAAGAGTGTGGAGGTAAAAGGGAAAGGTACCAGGGCTACTGCAGTTGCCAGGGAATCACCTCCAGCATCAGGACTGCTTGTGTGTGTTCATGTAATTCACAACAAGAATGAACACATGGCTGGGGCTTCTAAGCCCTATTATAGGTAGTATCTGTTTGAGAAAGGACACTTTTCTTTCCCAAAAGCATCAGTGATTACAAGCAGGAAAACAATTCTCCAGACCGAGATACTCTGAGGAGAAAAGGCCCAATACAGCAACAACAAAAGAAGGGATGGGAGAGGAGAGCAGAGGTGTCCAAACAGGTGGCAAAGCTCACTTCAGTTAAGGAGCTCCATTTAATTTTCCCTGTTAAGAGGGTTTGAAGGGCAAAGCCTGGAGATGCAGTTTATCAATACAGAAAGCCCAACTTAGCCCTCTCCCTCGTATCAGTCTTAGGAGTTGAAACAAGTGCATCCTGTGTGGATTCAGAACACATATTCACACTGGGTATGACACTGCAAAAAACGTAAAACGCCACAAGACCAGCGCATATTGCTCCTCTTTAATTATCAGAACATTTTCTGAAGACACCTTTCATTCTACTTACCATGTTAGGCATTCCTGCCCCAGGAACTGGCTTCTTGTCCATTGGAAACTGCGGTAAACTATTCTGCAGTCCAGCTTTATTCTGCATCTGAGGCCCAAGTCCACTGGCTCCAATCTGCTGCCCAGTATTTTGACTATAGGGCTGGCCATAAGGGCTGGGATTGCTCATCATTCCCATCTAGGAATTAAAATGGTAAGATGTTCAAGTAAGATAGCTTAAGTTCACAAAGTAAAAGGCAAATTTATACTTCAGAGAAGCAAGAGTGATAACAGCCATGAGCCAGCTGCAATGAAATACTGATCCACATGCTTCCCCTGCTCCTTCATGCTCACAGATTTACCCATCACACAACATTGACTCCCCAGCTAGACAGTTCTTGTAAACACAACAAAGCCAACTTAGCGATCTTTGAGATCTGACTGGACAGAAGCGGCCTGAATATTTCTTTATAAAATATTTGATTCAACAGATTTCTCATTTCAGCTTTCTGAAAAACAAATTTGTAACATGGACTACACAATTCTTCCAGACTTGGGTTCTCCTCCCTGCACTTGTGCAGGCTCCAAACAGAGACAAGTACCACCTTCATTCATATCAGCAGAGTTTATCCTAAAAACATCCTACCCAACTGCTAGCACTCCCACAGCTCCTCTCCAGACAGCCATAACAATGCATGTCTGCATTATCAGTACGCAAACATTTTTTATTTAAGAATGCAGCACAGTCACAGGTAACATCTCATACAGTCACACCCACTCATTTGCAGTACTAAAGGTCTAAGGAAAGGACAAGCAGAAACTCTGCAAACAAAACAAATCTACGGAACCATTCACTCACAGGGGAAATAGATTCACGTTTCATACGAGCCACATGCATATTCAACAGTTTTAGCGTACCAGAATATACCGTTTGTTGTCTTGGAACACCCAGAACCTAAAGAACAAGGAGCAAGCTTGCCAGTAAAGTTGTTTGTCCTCTGACATTTTTTTCCATTCCTTGCATTCCCATCTATTTTCCATGGGAAATCTGGCCTTCTAGGACCAAAAGAACTAGACATAGAAGACCAGAAAAACTGGAGATTTTTGCTAAGATTACCAAGTTCTCACCATTACTCAGGCAGGATCCTCAAGGAGCCATAACTCATAAAAACAAGGGCACAAAAATACTTTAAAGAGCTGTGTTGTTTCAACTCACATTAGCATTTGACTAGACAATGTCCAGTCTCCTTCATGCTTCTTGGTTCAAAGCATTTTCTTGCATTCAAAGAAGAACGTAACTCCTATGGCGAGCTTGTTTCTAATCACTCCTACATTTATTCACAAAGTACCTTCCCCTAGCAGAAACACCTTTTTTTCTGCTCACCGAGCTTCTTCAACCTGCACTAGAAGTAACCAACATGCCCTGAGATTACCTGCAATTAGTCACACTTCGTTTTTTCAGTCTGTAACAATCTCCAATCCATTATAATAGCCTTCAGTTTGCATTTACAAAATAAGGCAGGATCAAACTCAAGCTACAGGAAAAGGAATACAAATTTCACTAAAGAACCTGGCACTTTAGACATCTGATATGCACAAGTGAATTCACTTGAGGACAGCCCCCCTCCTCCACACATAAGCAACAACCATAATCACACAGCAGTAATTCATTAGAGAGCAATGAAAAAAAGCTCTACACATGGCAGAAAAACAAACTATGTAATGATCAGGCAGAACTAAAAGCCTTCCTTTCCACTGCCATGTCTCGACTGCAATGAATACACCTGTGGTGACCAATGAAGCAGCTGCTGCCAAAACCAGGGCAGGTAAGACTCAAAGCCTTCCTTCCTCTCCCTCAGAAGACTAGTAAGATCATAAGTGCAAGATGTGCAGAAGCGAAAGGGAGAAGAAAAGCGTAAGGAGTCAGCAAACACACTTTCAGAAATATTTCCCATTATCATTTTGCCTCAAACTGACAAACAGGTTTTCAAGGCTTAGTGAAGGCCTGACAGGGAGAATTAGTCCCTTAAGAAAACAAGCTATGTTTTCCCATAGGATAGCCTGATCTCTTTGGCTCCAGAGAGAGTTTTGAAAGCAAGGACATCCCCAAAACTGTAAATGCCTGTGTGAAGTTTTCAAGTTCATTAACAATCACAGCTCCCAAAGTCAGTTGACATCCAAGAGTGCACTAAAGCACAGACTATGCTGGCCATCACTATCACCAGCCCCATTTGACTTCTGTAACTTAAGCTGGTATCAGCCTTAAAGAACAAAAAACAAACTGAACAATTCAGAATTAAAGGCTGAAGGCACATTTTCATGACTTGGTGTTACAGGGAGAAATCAAGATGCCCAACTCAGACAATTGGAAACTCCACACACTGATATGAAAGGATTCCAAATAACTGTGGCCTTGTGAGCCAGCTCTGTCCTGACTACAGGATAAGAAGCCCAAACCGAGACTTTAAAAAAAACCCACTCTTGCTATGTCACCGAAAACAGCTTTCTAATGAAACTCACAGATGAGTTTTCACCAAGCCAGTCAACACATTTCCAACAAAGCTGGACACAAACTTTATGTGAAGCATCTGACTTTTTCAAATTACTAATCAAGTTGGTTCAGCACAAGGATCTCTGATGCTTTCTCAAGCATCAGCCACTGGCATTGTTTGGAGTGCAAGACCAGTCCCCTCCAACACAGCTCTCTCCATGGGAGAAACACGGGGTTCCCCTCCACCCCACTGTGCCAAGGGACCTGCCAAGGACCAGAACACTACGTTCCCAGCTCAGCCTAGCTGTTTCTTACTGGGGTGATATTTTCCCATTTCAGGCCACAGGAGAGGCAAAGACCAGAGAAGCACAGGCCAGGGTGACAGGCAAGCACACCAAACAGACTCAAAGCCAGACACTCAAGCAACACCTAAGATGCTAAAAACCAAATCCCTCAAAGTCTCCCAGAAAAAAAACCAGCAGCCACTATTTGATCCAGGTGAGACTGACACCTGCCAGATCCTCAGCTGAACCTCACAGCAATGCTCCCCAGTTCAGTCATCACAGACTAACCTGACACCAACCACCCGCATGAGACTCTAGACTGAGTCAAGGGTCATTTGGGAGATTCTCCACCTGGCACAAGGTGGCCTTGTGACCCTGCACAAGAAGCAGGAGCATGCTCATGTTATTTGCTGTGACACGGTGAGAAACATGAATAAAAGAAAACATCTAACAGGAAGAAATGTATGGCATGACTACAGAAGGGAGATCAAAATAACCCTGTATAATTTTATCAGCAGGAAACAACCAGAAAGACTGCCACACAGTTCATCAGCACATTCATGATCTATTGGGAGGGGGTAGATAGACAATCAAGTGCAAACGAACCAGCCAAAGAAAGGTGGCAATAGTACCACTGCACAAGAGAAGTACAAGGCTTCATCTGCAATACAATGCAAAAACATACATAGCTTAATTATAGCTACAAGTCAGCAAATACAACCTCTGTTTAGTTTTCCCAGCCACTACCTCCTTTCACTGCCCTTCCTACTTTTCATATCCATCCAAAGTTTTTCTTCCTCTCCTCACCTCACAGCTTCAACTTACTTTCATCACATTTGCAAGAACTTGCACACAAGGAAGAGCAGACAGAAATACAATTTACAGTAAAGAAGAAAACAAAATCATAAAATGATGATATGTAGCTAATAGAAGACAAAGGTAATCTCAAATGATTCCACCTTGTACATACACCATAGAAAACAACTTGACTTTCCTGCCTCCAATGGAAGCAGGGGCTGTCAATACCAGAAGGGTGAAACATGTGCATCTCTCACCATGGATGACATGAGTTCAGGAAATGTCCTAGTTTACAAGCAGCATCAGATAGGGCTGTTCAGATACACCCCCATCTAAGAGGAGCAACTACAAAACCAGAGGAAATTCCCCAAGGTTTTGCTCTAATGCCATGAAACACACGCATCTTCAGTTCAGAAGAAGGTCAAGTAACTAACTCTGCTTGTACTTTTACTGTTAATACCATAGAGCACAAATTGTAGAGGAATACCTGCTACAGGTATGCACACAGACATTGCAAATATTCTGCTTTTTCTCTATAAAAACAACTGCTTCATTAACAGCCCAATATTTGAAATACAGCTAGATATTAGCAGTAGTATTGAACCACGACAAGCTTTTAGACTTGCAAAGGTAAATATAAGCATGGAGAATTAAACAAGTAGAATTAAGTTTTAATAACATTCTTTTAAAGAATCCACCATTCACAGTATCAACGTTATATGTCTATCAGGGAACTTCAGTACATGGACTAGTTTAAGACTATACTGATGGTATCTAGTATCCTTCCATATCCACATGTTCACAAATGAAAGTTAACTAACTTTGCCCAAACAGAAAATTTAGTTTTAGTAAATTCCAGCTGGGTCTTTAAAAACCAAGAATTTACTGTACATCACTTCCTAGTGCCATTCTACTGAATGGTGAAGCATTACTGAAGTCAGGCATATCCTAGCCAGTGGTGTCTGCTGCATTCTTTCCAAGGACTGCTATTGATTATTATTCTTTGCATTTAACTGCATAATATTTTAAGATACCTATTTCAAGACACCAGCATTATGTTACTGCTATTTTTGCAAGAAACTCCCCATGCCACTCCAGAAACTTAAGACTCCAAGTCTTCACTGCTTCATTTTTCCCTCCTAAACAAACATTCTTCTCTTACTCTGGAATAAAGTGAGCAATTATTCATTTTTTTCCACCTTGGTTTACCAAAGAAGAGAAAGCCAAGGACTGGAACTCACATAACACGTTCAATGGCTTAATGTACTAGATCATATGGTATGCTCAGTCACAGAGTCTAAACAGCATGGATACATTTACCCGTTGAATGAAACATCTACTGAAAAAAGAAAGGCAACTGAGAACACTGACCATGTATCTATTTAAAATGAAACCCTGAATATGCTAACACTAAGGAATTACATGATGCTTTTATTTTCCTTATCTAATTTCAGAATTTAAGGGTGTCATTTTCAATCTCTTCAACTCAACAGTAATTTATTATTATGAATTTTTTTTATTGTTCTATTTAGAGAAGTTAAGGAAATTCTGACAAATTATATTTGTCTTTGTAAAATACTGCCATTGAATCTTCTTAACAGAGGTTAAACTGATAAATCATAGAGAGCCTTGTGCATACTCAAAGAGTAAACCAAATGACAAAGAATTACTACTGGGACTAAATGTTTCAAGTGAAATGCTCACATAGCAGAAGTAGTAGTAATGCCCTTACTAATCTGAACTGCCTACACATCCACTTCATTGCAGGAGTAAGGGAACACTTCTTGAATCAGTTAGAGAGGAAATGTAGTGACCTGAAGGTCAGGTGAACTTCATCACTCTGTGATAAAGCAGTGCTATGACAGAATGCATAGAGCAACTTCTACACAACATACCCTCCTCCCCTCACACGAGGCTGGACAGCTAAGACCCTAATAGGGGACACTCAACAGAGCCCAGTGGGAGAACAAAACAAAGGCTTTAACTAGACAAAATTCCAAATGAAGAATGGTTCAAAACAGAAAACATGAATCAGGTTTTAGCAAATTCAAGCTCTGTAATAAGTTACCTGGTCACATTTAAATCCAAGCTGTAAAACTATCTAATGAAACAAAAAGCCTGAAAAATACTCAAATGATGAAAGAATCCAAGCATTACAAAAAATTTCCAAAACACCATTTTAAGCGCAAAAGGCACATCTGTTATCCTCTTAACTTGCACAAAACAAAGCACACAGAAAAAACCCCAAACAAACAATAAAACAAAACTTGTTACAATTCCATATCCTCCAAACTTCTAACACTTCCTTTCAGAGGAGATATTCACAGGCATTTTTAAGCCTGTACTGTCACCAAAGGATTCACACCCTCCTCTGACTGGCAAGATCAACTCCATTAAAAAACCCCCTCCCTAATACATGGATACCAGCTTTCCAACTGAAGAGTATAACCTGGACCTGAAAAACAATTTTTTTAATGACTATGTGAGTTTCAATTTGAGTCTAGTTTAGTTTCTCAACACAGCTTCTCATACAACTGGCACAGAAATGACATCCAGACAGAATTGCTTCTTCATATGTTGTTGGCTGCTTACATCAGGGCATAAAGCTACAGCATTAAACCACAGGATGGAAACATCAGATTGATTTCTAGTTTATGAATAGAAGTCTTTAGTGGCACTAGAAATTTACAGTGGCACTTGGGATTTCAAGTCCTAAAAGTAACATGCACAACTAGAGAAGGTAGGAAGTACATGGCTAATGTGCAAAGCCGGTGTTCCACTCTATTGCTAGTTTTGGGAAGAGAGAAAGAAAACAAGAAAAGAAGAGAGGAAGACAAAAGGATAACAGAACAAAGCAGAAACATAACCATTTTCACTTTCCAAATTGACTAGCCCCTTGGAGCTCATCTTTCCTGTTAAGAAAGCATAACAATGTCCCTCCCAATTACTCAACATCCCAGGAAACCTAAGCTATTCCATACAAACCATTGCACAAAACACCTCTATTTCACTGAGAGAGAACTCACAGAAGCAACCCTCCCATCACCTAAAGGGGCTGACTTTGGCAAGCTAGCATGAGGAAGTTGAACAATCACAACCAAAGCATCTTGTCTGGCTTTTTTTCCCTCCTGCTGAAGGAGAGCTTCTAGATAATGCACTTTTTTTGCAGCAATGAAGGAAACCTACAGAAGCTATTATACAAACTCCCACATTAACAGCAACACACTACTAAATTTACCAATTAGAAAAACTGGCTTTTAAAAACAACTGCGTAAGGTTCTCTGTTTTCATCTCCTTTTTGAAGATTTGTAGGTGGGAAAACCCAAAAGCAGATGGGTGGGGAGATAAAACGGTCAGACATTACTGTTGTCAGCCTTTGCTAACTCTACTGTATGAAGTGAAATACAGGCTCCCTGCCAACAACCAAACCAATTGAAGACATTCTGGAATTTCAGCCTCCATTTCAGACTGTTCTCTCTCATCTGGCTGTTTCAACTCCTTTATGAATGCCATACCCACTATACTTTTAAAGTCTCAAGATTTTTTTTATCAGCAATTAAAGAACTCCAATTTTTCAACCAGTCTGGGACTATGAATTAAAAAACAGAAGTTGTTGTGTATTTGGTCTGAATACTCTCAAAAGCATAAAATGTTCTTACTTTAGATATACAGCACATTTTGGAATTTAAGTAAGGAAAGGCGGCAATTTAATTTTAGACTAAATCAGACAAAAGCTTGATTTTGTGCCCTTTCTTTACTTTTAGATAAATGAGTTATTATAGTACATAACCCTACTTTAGCTCTGATAAGTAAGGATAAAATTGCATTTCATTCAAAAACTCAATACATCAATTTTTGATCTCTGAATACAGCTTTCTGAAGATCAAAATGTACTTTTTTTTCTACAGCCAGAGAATAATGAATGAGGTGTTATATAATTCCTATACAAGAATACTTCAAGTAAGTACATATTTCTTACCACTGTAAGCTACGTTAAATTTTCTACTGTAGTAATCAAGCTTTGCAACAACTTTCCTATCAAGCAAAAATATCTGAAATGATCAGACCACAGAATCAACTCATTACTAAACATATATACATCTATATACACACACACTCCCAAAAGTTAGCACACTGAGCTTAAGCAAGCAGCTAATACCAAAGACTTTAATAATTAATGTTCACAAGACACTAAAGTAATTTCACTTAATATATCAAAGCATAGCAAAACCATTAACACACAGCATAATTTTTATTTGTGCTTCAAATACATTTACAGACTGTAACTTATCATTCCAAGTCCAAGTGGAGTGACTTCAGGCTTTGCACAATAGATTTACGTATTGCAAAGCACCTTACAAAACTCTCCCCTTATTAGCCAAGAAACACAGTTCATTTAAAGTGAACAGAAACGTTTAAGTATTTTCTAGGCTTTTGATCAACACACAAAAAACTGGAGAATAAATACTCAAGTGGCTCCTACTCTAAGATGGCTAATTGTGCATGACAAAAATTAAATTTAGCCATCTTTTTGTCACTTAAACCAGTAGGTCTTCTCTCATCTTTTCAGTGACTTATGAAACAATTTTCTTCCAACCTCCTAGATTACAAAAGCACATTTATTTCCCTCTCAGTATAAAAAAATATTTTTTTTTAGCTTTTTGGTTAACTCTCCTATAGACAAACCCATTGCAAATTTTAAAACTACAACTGAGTCACATTAACAGTCTTAAGAACCCAATATTTGTCTTCGGATGTTAACACAAGCATTCATCCTTCCACCATTAACTCAAATACCAGTCTCCTACCAAGGCTGAGGTAAGTCTTAGCACATACAGTGAGTAGGTCAGTCGATTCAAATCTGTATGTGCCTCTCAGCATCTGCTACAGCACAAACACTCAGTTGATCTCGGACAACAAACACTTTCATTAACAGTCATACAGAAAAAAGCACCACAACATCTCAAAGCTCCTGATGGATTCCCATCACACTCACGATCCAGCATCCCATTAGATGGAAAAATACAGTTGCAGACAAAGCATAAAACAGCTAAAATACAATCAAGTTACTTTTCAGCCTCACTGATAACATGTACTGTCACCAGATTTCTAAAACAGGCTTTTTGATCTAGTCATAGTCTTGCTTGTTGTGCAAGATTCAATTTTTGCTTCCTATGACCACCACAAATTCCACTTTAGCAGCATATAAACTATTTAATCCATGATACAAGATTCTTAAAGGGAAAACCCTATAGAATCCACACTGCAGAGGAACAAATTTTACAGAACAAAGTCAACAATAAAGAAGGTAATAAAGTTTAGCTTGTTTTACCTTGTTCATGGCTCCAGGCTGTGGCCCTCTTAGTCCAGCCTGCCCTCCCATCTGTGGAGTGCCTTGTTGCAGTGTCTCAGCCAGCAAGTTCCCAGCAGTACCCATTCCTGGGTTTGGATATGGCATATTGGGTCGCCCTCTGCCTGCTCCAATCGAACCGTTCATGACTTGCCCCTGCATCATCCCCTGGCCGTTGCCTGCTGCCAGCATCCCAGGATTCATGCCAGCATTCATCCCTGTGTTCATTCCCATGCCAGGCTGGTTAACTGGGCTGTTTACTGTTGGCATCATTGCTGCTGTGGATTGGGCAGAAGGACCTTGGTTTGGTCCACTTGCACCCATAGCCATATTGGGAGAAGTCAAGCCAGCCTGTGCCATGGGGCTTTTCACCATGCTGTTTAACATTCCCATTCCAGAACTATTTTGTTGGGTTTGACTGGCCATGCCCTGGCCAGGGCCGCCAACCCCCATATTGAGATTTGGGGAGCTACCAGCCCGTAAAAGTTCAGACAGCTGCTTGTGTTTAGAGGCAGCATCTTGTGCCAGGCCAAGGCTGGTCTGCAGCTGATTAAGGTCACCACCATTGGTGAGTCCAAGTTCTGTGGAGCTGATCAGTTCATCTGGCAAGTCATGCTCGAGATCAAAGAGTGATCCAAAATCTGAAAAACAAAACAGATTGTATGTGAGGTCAGAGCAATCAATAGTGTCTTGGAGTTTCTACTTTTAAATTTCAAGTAATTAGTAAGACTTGATGTTTTAAGTTTGAGCAAAATTCCCGAATCAGTTGTTACTGAAAGCTATCCAATTTGTCAGGATAAAAGTAATTCCAAAGTCTATGGAGTCTAAACTGAAGGCCACTCTACTTCAGTCTCCTACCATTTGTGTTGAAAGATCACTGAATATCTCAGACTATGACCTCTCAACTTGGGAAGCTTGACAAGGGAGGAGTGAAAAAAATGTAGTGAATCTCTTGAGTTAGCCAAGGGAATTAGACAGCAATTGCAAGAAACAATTAACAGATTGATGGGAAATACTGTCATTGTAAGTTTTAGCTTTCACTTTTGGAACAGCCATAACTAATACAGCAATATCGTTTCAAAAAAGTTTACTATTTATAATATAAAAAATGGAGGTTTGGTTATAGGGTTTTAGCTTAAATTGGGGGGTTTTGCATTTGGTTTGGTTGGTTGGTTTGGTTTCTTTTGTTGGGTAGCTGTTCATTTTTTTTTATTCTTCCACATCCAGTCATTACCAACACTGAATTGCCAAATTTCATTGCACTTCACTGGACAGCCAGTATCTTCCCACAACAAACACTGTCAGAAAACAAAGTAACCCTCCTGGCCACAAAGCTGTGAAAAACACTAGGATGAAACATCATATGCTCATCTCAAGAGCCGAGGCAAAGCAATCCCCAGGTAACTAAGTGGCAAAAGATTGCTACTTGGAATATATGGATACAAGAATATTACTAGTACCCAGAATCGATCTGCTCAAGAGAACAAGAAGTTCTTATGCCTGCAGAAGTAGTACACAACTTGGTCTATTTAATCTATGGCACTTTAACAAGAATAACTTGGAAAACTTAGGGTTTCTGACATGCATTAATGAATGACTACTTCCCTCTCCAAATGAGAGGAGCTGGCAAGGAGAGGTGCTGTGCTGGACTTTGTTCTCACCAGCAAGGAGGGGCTGGTGAGGAACGTGAAACTCAAGTGCAGCCTTGGCTGCAGTGACCAGAAATGGTGGAGCTCATGATCCAAATACTCATGGAAAAAGACTATAGCTAAACAGCACATAAGTCAAAGCTCACCGAATTACAAATCTGTTTAAAATGTTTCACATGATACTGTAGCCAAATTACCAGACAGTGGGACTAACAGAGTTCCTACAACTTCACAACTGCTATCACAGATAAGATCATGAGTTCAAAATTCTGAAAATACGGTATTTTGGAGATTAGCAAGAATGCAGGTACACCACAACAAGGATTTTAACACTCCTTTTATGCACTCTACATTATTATGAAGCACCAGAGGCAGAATGAAAATTTCCACTAAAGAACTTTTAAACTACTAAAATCAGTTAGCCCACTCTTCATTACCATGTACCTTGTGCTAAAAGTTACATTTTGCAAGACATGCTAAGGACTGATCACTCTTTTGCATGACTGGTATTTTTGAAGATTCAGAAGTAAAAAAACAGTCAGAAGAATAAAGCTTAGTCCAAGTTCTCTTTCATCTAAAATGATGAACTTTATGTTATGTGTCAGTAGACTCATCTAAAAACACCCCTCTCCCCCATCCCCACAAAGAAACTGAAAATAAAATGAAAAAAACCTAAACCCAAACCAACTTACAACGCTTAGTGGTTAGCTTAAGAATTACATACTGATGAACATGGAAAGAGTTAGTGGAAGAGATCCTCAAATTAGAGATCAAGGAAATGGAAAAAGCACATGACAGCTTAAAACAGCTTTAACTGGCATCTTAGGAAACCTGTTAGGACACCTTTAAGAGACAACTGTTCAAACACTACAACCAGAAAACATTCTGGCTAATAACCTGACAAAGAGCCCACAAGTGAGGAAGGAGTAAAAGACACAATCAGGAAATGACAAGTTAGTCGGTTGTCCTCAATGATGAAAATCAAAACTGAAAACAAAAGTTAAGTGACTGAAAAAAATATGACCCAGCAAAAACGCTGTACCTACAGCACAACCATCATGGCAGCACAGACACCTCCCATCAGCACCCACACAGTCCAAAGGCCACATTTTTGACTGTTTGTAGTTGGGCAAAGAATTTCTGCTCTTGAACAAACACTATTTACAGTTCAGGGCAAGTCCCAAACCAAAAATCCTCACTTCACCTTTCCTGACTTCAGACCATTGCATATAAAACCCTTTCAAAAAACCACCTGGAAAGTGATCGGTAAATGTTTAAATATGAAAAACGAATTTGTTTTCAAACTACCACATAGTATTTTCTCAGGAAGACCCATTTAGACAACTTCAGATGTAACACCACAAAGGGGCAGTGCAATTCTTGTTTTGAGAGACAAAGATTTGGTCTTCTTTACTCACAAGAAAATATCAATGTGCTTCCCTGAAGACCTCACTCTTCTTGAAATTCTCCCTCTTCATGAATGAGGAGATAATTCCAGCTTTAATGCTTATTAGCCCATAACTAACAGGAGCATCCAGGTACAAGCTATCTGAGCTCCTTGGCTTGGTCATTCTGTGACATCAGTGAACAGGAAGAAAAATGTCATAAAAACTCAAAGTGGCATTAATTCATTTTATTAATGCCTTAAAACACAATGTAGCACCAGCTACATTAAAAAACCAAAACATTCCCAACCTGAATGGTTGTGAAATAATCCTAATTGGGTTAGTTCTTAACATCAAAACATCTAAGATATTCTTTCCATATAAAACTAACTTGTTTGTTAGGATTTTAAATCCTACAGAATATATGACAGATGATTCATCATAAAAGCATACTAGCAGCAATTAGCCAAAATTGTAAGTAGTAACTACCAAGAATGCAATTTTCTGGTGTGAGTTTGTACTTTTTAGAAGTCTTTTCCGAAAATAAACCTTCAAAGTCTTCTTTAGCCAGTAAATAGACAGTAAAACTGGAATAAACTTTCAGTTGTATCTGGTCAGCTATGGAAATTACATTTTTAGCCAACTGCTAGGAAGCAGAGATTTTCTGATATAGGAATGAAAGACAATCTCAAATGGTCATAAAGATGAATAGGACCTTGTGTATATCTAAAAACAGTTGCAATCCATTTCACTCACCTACACAGAATTAGTGCCCTAAACCCCACTGTAGAGTTCTACCTAGGACCAAGCCAAAAACTGACAAGACTGGGCCAGACAGATCACAAACTATGGGAAATCAAGATCATATATACTCACACAACAGCTAAAGGCATAAAACCTTCTCAAAACAACATCTAAGTAGTAGAGCAGAAAGTCTTAACAGGAGATCATCTCAACATGCAAAGGCATATAATAATTCCTTTTGGGAACTGTAACATTATTGAACACTTAGCAAGTCTTTAAAAAAATAAATTGGCCTAACTTGCCCTGGCCACATTAGATCTGTAGTGAGAAAGTGAGTCAGAAAAGACAGTAGAAGGAGCAGGTCCATTGCTTTCAGTGGCAGTTCAGTTAGACCGGATTAAGTAGTATGAATTGTGCCCTAAACTGTGAGAAAGCATCTTCAAAAGTCAGATTACTGACCTGAATTGCATTCTATGGATTGTTTTCTTGATTTTAGGTCCTACTTCTAAAATGTCTGCCTTTGACAATGTCTAATCTGCAAGATGCAAGGAAACTGCCAGCCTGGGTTGAAAAGCCATCTGGCACCAAAATGGACTTTAAACTAATTTATATGCAGAGTATGCAATCAAAATCCTTAAGTCAATAAGGCTTCAGTGCCTTATCAAGTGATCAATTTTCAAATTAGATACAAAGTATTTATTTCAAGTTAGTTTTACTGCAAGAGCACCTGTAGCACCAGTGATGCAACAGCTCTCAAAGCATGCAAGGCAAAGCAGCAATTTCTGACAGTGCTTATAAAGCAAGGAAAATATATCAACTACTTAGCAAGGAAATTGACACGTGTTCAGGTGGCACATATGAGCTTCTTTTACATGCTTTCTAGCCTACAGTCAGGATTCCATCATTTTCTCATTTCTGGAATAAGACAACAGAAGAAAACAGAAATTTCTATCTATATGGAAACTATCTGGTTCTAGCAAATGTGCTACAAAATAGCAACACTTTGCTCTCCTGTGCACTGTACCCTCAGACACAAGACACTCGAGCATTCAGTCTCAAGAAAAGTTGGCATAAACTGAAGAAAAAGCATCATGTGTGAACAGTGACACTCCAAGAACCCTCCATGGCAGATAGGTCAGACAACTACTGACTCTGAGCCTACCCCTGGTAAGACCAGCAAAGAGGTAAGAAACCCAGCAGTTCCAGTCCTTGCTTCCCATTTATTATATTCTGAACAGAGACACATCAACTTAGAAAGCTGCTGAACAGGCATCTTTTAACACAAATATTTCTGGAGTCCAGAAACCTATTAGTGGATCAAATTATATCACAGCCATTGGGTTCACAACGATACAAGTGGACAAGGCTTAATACAGGACACTGAATACAAAGCAAGCATGTGACAGGGTTGACAGGAACCACAGATGATGTTGGACCACATGGAAAATATGATACCTTTGCTGTGCTTTCAGACAAAGAAGAACAATAAGGTGCTGAGGTCGGTATCTTCCCCGCACAGGGGTACAAAAGCTATCCAGAACTGAACAAGGTCTACATGTAACAGAGAAAGTGCCCAGAAGATACCACCAGTATTCCAGAGAAATCAGCCATTCAAGCTTGCAGTCAAGCTCCAGCACAGCAGGCCATAAAATGGACTGTCTGAAATACCCTTAAAAAAAAGCCAGAACTCAAAACAGAAAACCAGAAAAGGCGGGACAAGATAATGAGACGCAATCTCATAGGATAATCCTCAAGTATCCATGAAAATGCAGAAGCAAAGGTGAAGCACAGACTTGAAACAAAGTGCTAATAAAGTCATCGGTTCCCAAGGTCTCTACAATGACAAAATTAAGCTAGACATGTCCAGCCAGTTTTATCATGGAAAGAAAAAAAAAACCAAATTACAAAAAAAACCCAAACAAAAACCCACATGGCTAAGAAAAAGGCACACACCAACCTGGTAGGAACCTTGCTCTACAACACTTTGGAGATCAGGCCATAAAATTCATTAAAGAGGGGGCTTCTTAGGTAGATCCTCTATGAAGCTACAATTACCCGATGGTAACACAAGCTTTGCCAAAATGTTCTCTCTAACTTAAAATGTAGAATTAATTTAAATTAATCTACTAAATTGACTCAAAATGAAGGAGCAAAACATCCACATCAGTTTAAGTTATTACGGTCTAGAGTCATCATTGCAGCTACTGCTTCCAAAATCCTCAGACAGTACTCCCTGTATAGCCCGAACAGGGGAATGATCCCTTACTCAACAGTAACTGAGAATTCATATTCTATATTATGCTATTTGAATAGCAGTCATAACAGTGTTAGCCTTGGATATTAATTCTGTTCCCTGTAAGAAATCAGGAAAGCACTGCCACCTTTCTTCCCTGCCAGTCCAGAAAAGACCTGAATTTCTCCACAACATCAAGAAACACAGTAATTTGAGGTAAGACTGCAAATAGCACAAACAGAAGACATATTAAAAAAAACTTATTCAAAACACCTGGAAGACAGCAAACACAAAGACATAAAACATGTTAGCACATTACGGTAGCACACAACTTCTGGCACAAATATTTTTTTAAAAAATCAAACACCTGCTGATCGAAGTCCAATTCACCATCTAGAATGCACATGATTCCAATATTAATTGTAACAGTCAGGCATAAATGTAACTATTTTACAAGTGTGAGCAACAACAAAAATCATTCTAAAGCAGGAACAACATACCGTTCAACATCTACTGAAGTCCTAAAACTAGGACCTGACTCTCTCTATTTTTTAAGCTATCCTAATCCTTATCCAAATACTGGTGTAAAACACATGAATTTTTGCTTAAGGAAAATAGTCTCAATTTTGTGAACTCTCAATAACCTGCAAGTTTAAGTCATACTTGTCCCCAACTAATATCAACAGAAATGTCTATTTCAGTAGACTCTGATGCTTGTTTTCTGTGGCTTGAGAAGAAAATTGCATTTATAACAAACTTTAAATTGTCATATTCAACGTTCTTCAAAAAATGGTATTTAGAGACACATAGCAGGTGTTAACCACTGAAAACCACAGTGAAAATGCAATGGTTATGATTGTGGAATATCGAATTGTGACTGTTCTAGGGAAACAGAAGTGGTGTAATCATCTGGAAAAGACTGGGGTCAAAAAATCAAGAACAGGATATGTTTAAATATTTAATATTACCTAAGGAGGAATTCCAGAGAATTTTTATTTATGTACCTGTTTATTCATGCTGTTACCTGGCACAATACAAAGGTACTAGTCTTGCCATCACTGGTAGCTCACATAAGATGAAGTTTTGACATTTTAGTTCCAAAATGCTGAAGTCACAGCATTAATAACTTCCTTGTGAACATGTTGCTATTTGCATAAATTTCATTGGGCTACCTTTAACTTTACTCAAAAGTCTCTAAATTAGTATTCTTATTCCCAGTGGCATCTGTGTATGCACACAGGTCTAAGAGAAAGTTAGAGAAAGTGTGCTGTGTTGGTGGACAAAAACTGGGTACATGCAGATAGGATAGGAACACCCTTATGTGCACAGAACACACTGAATTAGTTTTAGAAGTGATTACAAATCAGTTTCAAGAAAAGAGTAAAGTTCATTTCATTGTCAAGTTAACAACGACTTGGAAATGATGCAATATGCGTATACAATTACCAAAAAGTCAACTCATTTTTCTGAGTTCATTCAGCATTACTTGGGAGCAAATGCAAAAAGCAATGCTGAATTGATGTACAAAAAATATACAAGTAAACAAAATAACAAGTCAGCAGATCAGACTTCATTATCTTAAACCAGTAATTCCCCAGATTTCCTGAAATTACATTCAGGAACACGTAAAAGGCAGTTTAGCTTCAGCAAAATTTATACTCTGCAAGCCATATATCAGCATTTTGCTGGAATTCTTCTTTTTATTAGAATTCTCAAAAGGAAAAACCTCCAAGAGCTAGACTATTTTAGTTCATTAAAAAAGTGTGCTGCAATCTCTCTTAAAACAAGAGAAATTATCTATTTAGTGATATTTGGAAGTTCTATAAAGAAGGACATAGCAAATCATGACTCTGTAAGCAGAGACTTTTCAAAACTCCTATACTTAGATCTCCTATGGGGTACTACAAAAGATGCAGTACAGAGGTGTTTCACACCATCAAATGGAAAAGAGCTAAATCCTTATCTGCCCCATCTCACAATGGCCAATAATAGAAAATAACCTGTTTTTCAAGGTTCTGTACCTAACTTGCACTTTTTAATGAAAATCCTAGACTGGTCCCCAATTTCACATCCTTGATGTCAGGTGTGTTCACAGGAACAGTATCAACTGAGCAACAAGTTACTGTGGTTTGAGTTCACCAAAATTCAACACTCCTGATTTTCTTCAAAAAGATTTTGAAGAAATAGGTGCTTGAAGGAGAATATTGCACATTGAGTTTTTAAGAAAACTTTAAATACATTCATATGCCAGTCCATTTTAAGAAAACTTGTTGCTATTTTGGAAGAGAATATGTTGTCAGATACAGTTCAGGGAGAGGATCTCTGCCCTAGTTTAAGTTCTACTTGAAGTTCTACAAATTCAAGGCAGACACACAAGTTCTTTGTCAGGCACACCACCATATGCAGAGACAGATGTATTTTACTTCAGCCTGCTGCTACAGTTTAAGTAAAGACAGAAAAGCAAAATCCTTGGAGACAGGTGTGCATTGCTTATTTGTCAGTGAAATCTACACAGCAAAATTACTCAATTTGTCAAATAATAAATCTATGTGATTTTTGGGCAAACCCTCTCAGAAGGAGCACTAATTCAGGTGAAGAGAAAGGCTGAAGTAGTATCATTAGACTGTTGGAACAAGCACTGAAAGGCTGCTCCTCCTAAAGTAGCTAAGCAAGACAGTGAGGTGACACACTGGAGATGATCAAGTAGCCTACAGAGAAGATGCAGGAAATATACACCATATCATACAAAATTGAAAGTTAATAATGAAGTCATTTTCTCTAAGTTGTAAAGATACAAAAAGCCAGAACTCCTACAGTAGAAGTTTAGCATTTATCCCCAGTATCTTATTAGACTCACATCCCCCAAAAACATATACTAAATCCTAGAGTCTGATAGACCCTTCCCAGATAAAATTCGGTTTTCTGCAAATGCCCAATGGACCAATAACCTGAACTCAATGCAAGCCCTGCTCAAGGACTGTGAGGAACAATATGCAAAAATCAGTAAGTCTTTTTTTTTTTTAATCTAGGATTTAAATTCTCAAGTTGAACAACAAAGGTTTTTCCCTGCAATATTAAACTTGTGAATCTATTTTTAAATTGCAATTGTAAACTGGTTTTCCAGTCTCAGAGGTTTTTCATCTGTAAGTGCTCAAGACTCGGTTTTACACCATGGTATGTATGGTGCTCATGTTGGAGTTTTTTTTTTTTTTAATTAGGTACCTTTCTAACACTGCTCAGAAGAAGTACCCACCTATGTCAGAGACACAGTCTACTTGGTGAAAGACACAAAATAGATATAGCAGTTTGGAAATCTAAAAGGTTCACAAGCCTGCAAGATTTTCTTTAAAAAAATCACTGAGCATCGTATGAATGATTGGTTTACTTTTTAAAGAAGTCTCACAGACTTAAATTCTCTTAATTTAAATTTATTCCTAATAGAGTTACTTTGAGAGCCTGTTTAGGTATACGGCAAAGATAATCATTTTTGCCACACAAGCATTCACCACTGCAATACTTGACTCACAGTATATGCCACCCATCAAACGACATTTTAAGGCAAAACCAGCAAAAAATATTGCTTTTAACAAGAAGGGGTGAAAACGTTTAACTGATGGCTGTAACTTAAATGTAGCTAATTATTTGGTCTTTAAAGTTAGCTAGAAAACAGATTGGTGAAAAGTATTTAACTTTAAATGTAGTATATACAAAAACACTAGCAAAAACCACACAGGTCTCAGAAAACAGAATTGAAAAGGGCAGTGAGGCAAGAGTAATACAACTAATTTTGAGAAAAGAAACATCCTGATCCATTTGGAACAAATGAAAAGATGAGTATCAGTCAAAACTGCACTAGTCCAGAAGAGAAGTTTTGTTACGGGTCTTAGACCTTTGATGTGAGGGAGAGCAATATTTGAAAGGTCAGGAAGAGTTCCTGACAAAAAGGAACATATAGACTTTACAAGGATGGATACTACAAGGGAGAGTGAAGATGTGCTGTTGCACAGAGAATCGTGACTTTTGGATATAGCCAACTGAAGGATGTCTAAGCACATAACACAGGTACATTCTCTGATATAACACACATGGCAACTAATTGTAGAAAACTGACTTCCAGTGTCAAAGCAAGCCCAAAACACCAAGCACTTAAAATCTTATTTTCAGATCTAGCAGCCTGAAGACATGACACTATACACAAACACACTGACGTACTCGATTTTTATTCTGTGAGGAAACACAGCAGTTCTGAACCCAGAGCCCAAAACACTTTCCCAGTTCACAGCAAACAGGTTATTTCTAGGTGGGAAGAGGAGCATGGGGGTTGTTGGTGGTGTAAAATACTATTAAACTCTCCTGTCCTGAATATATCACATAGGAATCTGTACATAGCAATTTCAGCACACCTGTGTTACTGCAGGAAGATGCGAGGGATCCACAAATAAAAAGACATCTCCCTGCGTCCCAAAGAAAGGAAACCAAGTGGTTTAAAGTATCCAATTGAAAATCTATCTCTATGAATGACTTTCACCCATTTTACTCTAGGAGATAACTCCTTAGGATGCACTCAAATTATTCTGTTATAGTGGGAGAACTAGTATGCACCAGTTTGCTAACATAACGTTTAAGAAACTCTTGTTAGAGTAGGTGCAACATATCAAAACTGTTGCTACCAATCAGGAAAGGTAAGCAACACTGGCAAAGGAGCTACACTGGCAAAGTACTTCTGTCAAAGTAACCATGCTCATACAGAAGTGTCACAAAGTCACTGTTGCCCCCAAAAGATGTCCCTCCCTGCAGAGTTGCAATGGCCCTCAGAAAACTTAAGGCTCAGACAAGATACATGGATTGTTACCATCCTTCTTTGCAACAAATCTAACAAATGGGGGGGGGAAAAAAGGTAGAAAAACCTGTGGGAGTTGAAGGGAATCCCACACAGTCCCATCTCTGAAATTATTCTAGAGCTACACAACATTAAAAAAAAATTAGACCATTTTAAAACTCTAATAAACCACAGGGCAGTGACAATACCAACACATTCTAAACTACTTCAAAACGGTTATTACAATATATGCAACAACCATTTCAGTTTGCCTCCTAAAGGATGAATTGGCTTTAATAAAGCAACTTAAAACTACACTAACACAGAATGTTCCATGGCAAAGCAAATTCTGAGCAGGGAACACACGAACCATCCATAACTTCTACGACAGAAGATGCAGCAGTGCAACAGCAGTGGGAAATGCAGCTATATTTGGCTGCTGCCAATAATTCAAGCATATTAGGACAATCTTTGCTGACTTCTTTTAGAAGAAAGCCACCAACATTAGAGTTTAGTACATTCCAAGCCCAGAATATGAGTATCATCCAGGTCTACAGTGAAAACATGAGTCAAGAGACTCCTCTTAGTCTTCAATATAAATACACTTAACATCTGCAAGTTTGGGAATAAGTTAACAGGAGTCAGTCATCATTTTCAGGTATCTAACAAACTAAAACATTTCTGATTAAGAAACTAATCAAAAAGTTAACAGCAAAAACAGCACTATGCACAGGTGTTGGGAAAAGTTTCATCAACAGTGCGAGTTTCTTGCCTTTCTCCTTCCCTCTGATGGGGCTGAGACTCTAACAGTTTTAAAAAGAGTGCTTGAGTAAGTACATAAGCACCACATTATTTATTTTCTATAATTAACTGAGGAGTGGGGACAATACAAGATTCTATAAGGGGAATTTACTTAATGACAGCTGCGTGCACAATTTCAAAGCAAATTTAACCAACAGATAGGTTAAAAAAAAAATGTAAACTTCAAAGCAGCTTCCCACACCAGCAGAAATGTGACAAAAACTGCAGTCTCAAGCAGCAAATGAAAAAATACAACCCTCAAAATACATTCACTGGTTCATAGGTTGGATTTTATTTAGAGAAACACGTATGGTATGTCATGTTAAAAAACACAAAGTAAAACTGTGCCATATTCACGTAATGAGTTGGCAACTAAAAAAAAAAAGCCAGAAGATTAAGAACTCTTTTATAGTTTTTATGTAGCATATATGAAGTGCCGCACCACTATAAACCTCTGCATAGCTATTAGGTGATGACAGTCCCAATCATTTTGGGAAAATTATCCCATTATGCACACTATTGAAACTGACCAGTCCCCAGTGTTTCACCAAAACGGTAAAAAAGTTCATTTATTAAGCTGCCCAGTAAGTTAAAAACTAAAGCATTCTGCGAACATCTGCACCTGTTAAACTAAAATACATTTACAAATTATCAAACCCTTATTTGATCCTAAATGTCTTAACTTAGATATGTGTGTTCATCGGAGTCAAAATATGCCTTTAACTTGCATATAGATGAATTTTTCTCACAGAACATTTTTATTTCACCTCTCTAAACAGAGCAAAATAACCACTATCAAGACAAATTAAAACCAGGTACTACTGAATTAACTACTGGTTTCCAAATCTAGCACAAAAAAAAGCCAACGACTAGCTCTAGTGAAAGAGTAGCTTCTCCAACACTCTTCTACTCTTACTAGAGACCTGTTGATATTAGGAATAGTCCTGTCCTCCCATTACAACATAATATTGGCTCTATTTAATATGCACTAAAAGTCACACACAAACTTTTCAGAACTAAGACATCATTCACGAAAAAAAGGCAAAATCAAAATTTTGGAGATGATTCCAAGTAGAATCACATCCACTGCTCAACCAAAACCCTGCTATTCAAACCTGCTGGTAATTGTCAAAAAGAGCTTTTTAGGAAAAAATAAAAACAAAAAAAAACTCCCCAAGCAAACGACTCTTCCCTTTTCTTGCCAGTTGCTACCTGCATTGAACAAGAGCACTGGTGCCTTCAGAAATGCCACCACTGACCAGACTCTGGCAGGAGGAGGCCTCCTCCATATCCCATAAGCTAGCAGGATCTAATGTGAGTTCAAAGAAACTCCTGTGGGACAGGTAACAGAGTATTCTCATAGCAAAATGACACCAAATACTCACCTGCTTCACCACAAGCATTAAAAAGCTGAACAGCCCTTTTTTACTCCATCCCCCTTCCCAGTACAACCAGTTCATATTTGCTAGGGATTGGGACACCTAAAATTTCCAAGCTCTAGCTTGCCTTTGCAGGATCACCAAAGACCTTTGGAGGACTGCAGAGATGCCCCTTTTATCTTCACAGCTTTTAAGTCTACGGGGGAATTTCAGACATTTTGGTCTCACAGCAAAGAAACAGGAGATGCAAGATGAACTACACTCCATATTGATTCTTAATGCAAATAAGGTGAAATAAAATTTCATCTCTAAGAAGACAAGAGTCTTGATAAACCTTACGCCACAAGCATAACATCTGGATTTTGGTTTTAGCTGTTTCCCCAAAGTCGACGGTCTATTTGAATCAGAAAAACAGTATTTTGATACCCTTCCACGAGGAAGAATAAAGAAGGATTGTAAAAAGTAAAGCAAATAAGCAGACTGCACATAAGAAGGAAAAAGAAAAATAGAGAAATAAATCTCTCATTTCTAAACAAGCTGTGAAAAAAACCTCCACATATGCAAAATAAAGTTAAAAACAAGACACATTGGTGTGTACACCCGTAATTCAACAATAAAACATACAAAAGCATCGTCTTTAGCACTATTTCGTATTTCTGCAACTGGCATTATGCTCAGCAATGAGCTCGGTAATCACTACTATTGTGAAAGACACGAAAATGACGAACTGTTAAGTCCTATCTGCAGCTGATCAAAAGCACAATAAACCGAACAGCTTTGCTTTCAATCACTTCCAAAAAACCAGAAGGGCAGAAACATCCGAACACCCTCCCTATGCCATTAACGCCAATAGGTTCAAACAGAGCGAGAACAGGAGAAACAGACGGGAAGGAGAAAGGCAGGCTCGAGTTAACAGCAGCAAAACGGAGGAGGAGATTTAGGCAAAAGAGGGGGGGGAAAAGAGCAGTAATTGCGGCACCGAGAGGTGGGGAGGGCTCGGGCCCCCGAGACTGACCTGTGCCGTCGCTGGCGGACACGGAGAGCGCCGGTGAGGAGAGTTTAGGCCGCTTGGCTGAAGGCGGGCCCGGCTCCACCACATTCTCGGCCATTTTTAATTTTTTAGACAATCACTCAGAGCAGAGAGACGGTGGGGAGTGAACCCCGAAACCTTCACGTTCTTCTGGGGCCCCGAGTCAGCTGAAGAACAACAATAACGCCGAGAGCGAGTGAGGAGGATCTGGCGGAGGAGGGGGGCCAAGTTCCCCTTTTTTCTGCTCCTCGGGCTCTGGGAGGGCGGCAGCGGAGAAGCTGGGAGAGGTGGGAGCTGGGGCGGGGGGCGGTGAGGCCTCTTCCCCCAGGCGAGAGGGCTGAACGAAGATGGGAAGAGCAGGTAAAGCCCCCGCCAAAAAAAAAAAAAAAAAATTAAAAAAAGAAGGAGGCTGGTGAATTTTTTTTTTTTTTTTTTAGTAAAATTAATCCCGGCTGTTGTGCTGGAGCTTCCTCGCCGCCGCCACCATCATCATCTTCATCCTTCGGGGGTCTCCTCCTCCTGCTGCCTCCTCACCGCCGCCATCAGCCTCTTCCTCCTCGGCGCCGTCCTCCTCCTCCTCATCGCCACAAGGAGGCGGGCGAAGGAGGGGAGAGGAGGAGGAAAAAAAGAAAAAAGATCACCGTCCTCTAGCAGCGGCTCCTTCCCCCTCCAACACCACTCTGCGAAAAAATACCCACCGCCAGCGACAGGGCTGGGGGGAGGTGGCGGGGGGAGTGGCACGGCGTGCGCGGGGTCCCCAGCTCCACTCGCTTCTTCCTCGCCCGTCGCTAATGGCTGCAGAAAGGGGAGCTGTAAGGATGAGGAGGGTGAGGATAAGTCCCAGGAGTCTCCGCTTCACATCTTGTTGTGCAGGGAAGGAGGAGGGGTTGTTGTCCTGATGGAGGCAGCACAGATCGCGGGATGGGGAGGTGGGGGGCGGGTTTCAACACCCTCTCTGCTCCCCTCCTCTTCTCTTCTTTCCCCTTCCTCTTTCTCTCGTTCGCCGTAGCAGGCTGCCCCCCCTCTCCGGCGCAGGCAGAGGGGCCGATCCCACGGCAGCGGCAGGAGGAGGAGGAGGAAGAAGCCGGCCCCTCCCGCCCTCGCTGCCTACCTTCCCCCTTCCCGGGCGGCCGAGGACGGTGGCAGGGAGGGGGCTGCCAGTCTCCGCTCCCGCGGACCCACGGGAGATGCGGGGCCCGACGAGCGAGGGAGGAGAGAGACCCTCGGCCGCCGTTCGGGCGCGGTGGGGACTCCCCTTTCGCCTCCGGGAGGGTGGGGAAGGGAGCGAAGAGGTTGCTAGTCGGGGTGGGAGAGGAGGCCGCTCAGCGACCCCTCGAGAAGAAGAGCGAGAGGTAAAATTAAAATAATAAAATAGGAGCAAAATCACGGCGGGGGAGGCCGGGGGACTCGCCCCGGCACGGCCGGGCGGGGGAGGGGGTCCCCGGCAGTGCCCGGCGGGGGGGCCGGGGCGGGACGGCGGCAGCGCGGGGGCCGAGCGCAGGCTCCCTACTGCCCCTGCCTGGCGCTCCGGGGGCGTGTGTGCGGAGCGGGCGAAGCGGGGGCGCAGGGCAGCGCGGGGAGAGAGAATTCCGGGAAAAGGCGAAGAGAGAAAAGGAAACAGAAAGAGAGAGAGGATAGCGAGGGGACGGGCAGGCTGGGGTTGGGGGGGGGGGGGGGGGGTTGCGTCTGGGCTTCTCGCTCCTCTCCCCGTCCCCTGTCCGAGCCCCTGGGTCTCTGTACGCTGCCCTCCCCCTGGCTCGCCCCGTCCGGCTCGGCCTCTCGCTCCCTCCTCCTCCCTCCGTCGCTCACACACAAACAAAATGGCGGCTGTTGTTCCTTCGCTCTCCCGAGCCCTCGGAGGGAAGCGGCGGCGACGGCGGCGGCCGGAAATGAGCCAAGAGCCCACGGGGGCGGGGCGGCCGGCGGAGGCGTGGCCAGCGCCGCGGGCGGGGCCATGGCGGGGGCGGGGCCCGGCGGCTCTCGCGCACACAATGGAACGCGGGGCGCCGCCGCGGTGGGACTGCCCCGGCCGCCGTCACGAGACCGCGCTCGTCCAATCAGCGCCCGCCGCTCGCCGGGCTCTTCCGCAAACTCCGCTGGCCCCGCCCCTCGAAGGCGAAATTTTTTTCCCTTTAAAAAAAGAAAAAAAAAAAAAGGCTCCTTCTTCCTGCCCCGCCCCACACGCCCTTATCTGTCGGCCCAAAAGTGCGTGGCGGCGGCCCGGGGGAGCCTGGCTGGAGCCTGCCGGCGTCCAGCGCTGCCGCTCCGCGCGGTGCCTGCTGCCCGGCCCGGTGGGCTGAGGCGCCGGCGGGAGCAGCGCGGTTCTTCCGCCGCCGCCCTCCCTGCCGCCCTCCCTGCCGGCTCCCGGCCGGTTCCCCGCGGCGCCGGCGGGCGGGGCGCTGCTGCCGCCGGTCCCGGGCCGTGCTGCGCCACAGACATGGCAGCCCGTCCGGCAGCCCCCGGCCTGCGGGAAGCGGGGCTGGCAGCGGGACCCACAGCCCGAGGCGGGCGGGTCGATGTGCGAGGTCACAGAATCACGGAATAAATTCGATTAGAAAAGCCCTCTGAGATCATGGAGTCCAACCTATGACCGAACACCACCATGTCAACAAGACCGGGGCACCGAATGCCACGTCCAGTCTTTCCTTAAACACCTCCAGGCAGGGTGACTCCACCGCCTCCCTGCGCAGCCCATCCCAATGCCCGATCACCCTTTTTGTGAAGAAATTCCTCCTAAACTGGGGCTGTTCTGTCCTGCCCAGCCCGGGGGTGCCCACAGCTGCCTCAGGCTCCCGTCGGCGTTACAAAACATCAACAAAACCTGCACACTTTCTGCCAAAGGATCAATAAAGCCACGAGCCCCGCGCTCTCCGCCATAGCCGCGCCGGGGCAGAGCGCCGTGCGAGGGACCGCAGCGCCCTGACAGCGCACCCGCCCCGCCGAGGGCTTGGCGCAGGGACAGGTGACACTGCCGCGCTCCTTCGCCAGCCCCTCAGCCGTCCCAGAGGTTATGGACCCGCCATGAGTTTCCCTCAAACCCCAGCGGGCTCATCCGTGAGGAAATGCCCCATGCCGGCATTTCCCTTCCGTGCGTTCGGGCTCCGTCGGGCCGCACAGCACCGCAGGATAGGGGTGCAAGGGAAATGCAGGCACGTGCGTGTTTTTAATGGAAAATCGGGGGGTGCTGATCCAAAAACGGGCATTTGCGAGGGGAACTTCCCTCTGCCATTCACCCTCGGGGCTGGGCTCTCTGCAATCCGCGCAAGACCCGAAGCAGGTATTTGGGAAGAGCCTAGACTAAACACAGAATCCCCACTGCAGCCTGCAAGAGGAGCCTAGATGCAGGGAGAGATTCACAGCCCTGTGAGTTATCCACCAGCTCCTTCACGTACTCCCACTCTTCAGCTTCCCTTGTTTGGGCTTTATTTCAAGCGAGATTGTTGTTGTTGTCTCCGCCAGCACGAAAAGGAAAGCACAAACCGCTCCTAAAATGCTTAAAGATTGGATTAGCCGTCCTGAAAAGTCTGGAAGCCATAGGCCGTGCACTAAGAGAGGTGGAGGAAGCCTTGCAAGGACAAATAAGCCTCAGGAAAAGAATCTGTCGAGCAGAAAGTCTCACAACTAAAGCTATCAGGGCTAACAGCGTTAAACTTAATAGTGACAACTTAGAAACTAAGTTAGTGGTTCTCACAGGGTTTTTTGCCCTTTATTGTTTCTAAATTTCCCAAAATATTCCAGTTATAGAAGCTTTATATTACCTCGATTTTTTTCAGTGACGGTTTCCCGTGTTTGTGAAACACTTTTTTAACACAGCTGAGACTAATCTTAACTTTTTTTTTTTTTTTTTTTTTTTTGGTCTCCTTAAAATTAAAACTTGACTGAAATAAATCTATATAAAGTTTTCAGACCATCTGGAGACCCTTAGTCAACAGCTCAATAAGGAATTAGTGATGGCTTTAGAAAGACACTGTGGTGCACATAAACACATAAATGCTTTTAGAAGTCAGGCTCTTACTAAACAAGAAGTTTGGAGCAAAGAAAGTGTTTCAGACAAGAGTTTTGTAATACTTGTTCCTATCTAGAGACTAGATCCTACCACACAGTTCAACCAAAATTGTGCTGACAAACAAAATAAAGTCTTTTTCTTTTTCTTTTTTTAATTTTTATTTTTCTTGTTCTTTTTCTTTCTTTTCCTTTTTCTTTCTTTTTCTTTTCTTTTCTTTTTTTTTTTTTTTTGGTGCAGCTTAGCCTCTGGTCTGGGTACCTGTCTATCTACCCTTGAAAAGGGTTGAGGGAAGCATACCAGAACTGTGGGAAACATAGACTCTTAAGTAAATGCTACCAAATCAACATATATCTTCTGAATATTAATTATAGATATAAGTGATTAACTGATATTTTAGTAAAGCTATAGTTCTGCCTGGAAACTTCCTACCCACTAGAATATCTTAGTTCTTTAGATATTGGAAAGTCATGTTCAGTTGGCTTTCCATTTTAGAGATTTAAATGCAAGCTGCAGTATATGGAAAATAAATAGGAAAAAATGCTTTTTGTGTTTTTTCTCAAAAAGAAGACATCAAAAATAAGTGAAAGAGGAAGAAAAGGAAAATAGGGTTATTATAAACCAAATAATATATATATACAAGGACCAAGAAACCTTCAACATCTGTTAAGTTTTCTGAAAGCACTGCAGTTTTCTTAAATGAACCTTAGTACATGCACACAACCCATGACAGATAACATTACTGGAAAGCATACTAAGAAGCAAATACATAAACCTATACAAATAAAACCAGGAGGTTATTAAACTATTAAAAGTAAAACATACCTATTTATCTAACACCTGCTCCTCTTTGCCTCAGTTGCCCCTCCATTCTTACAGCATGGAGAGTAATATTTATCCCCTGAAAATAATATCTAGAAGAATTCATTAGCTCATTATTGTCAGTAATTACAGTAGTCATTATGCACTTTGAGATAACTGGATGAAAGCACCAAAAGTCTGGTTAAAATGAGAATCTGCTCAGGAAAACAATAAGAGAGGAATGCAGAGCCTTGAACTTTTATCGTGGGATCTTGTTTGGCCTTAGTTGGTAGTTACTGAAATTTGTAAGCATGCCCAGCTGCTTTGAGGGCTACAAAGAACAAGATAAGATCCCTTTGTACTGCAAAGGTCAACGTGATGCCCAGAGCTCAGCAGCCCAGCTTCAGTGAGATGAGCAATGAGCGGGCAGAGCAATAATCATCTCCCTCAGCCCAGAGGGAGCTGCGACTGTGGCCTTCCCCTTCCAGCTGCTGGATGGAGATGTGGTGTAAGATCTCAAAGTCACCCAAACCCCACCCTAACACTGCTTGGGAAATCACTTATACCAAATAAAACTTCCCCACTCCCCTTCAACGGGATTTGCCCCACAGCCCTGTGGCCCTTCAAGTGTCTCCAAAAGAGACAGACTCATGGAATCAGAAGCAGGAGCCGAGGGCACTTCCATCCTCTCGGTCCTGTTTCTGCCGGCAGTTTCCAGCTCTGTTATCTTCTGTCCCTGAGCTTTCCAGGGCTGCTGTTCATGTCTGGCAGGTAACTTCTCCTGTTTCCCAGTTACCTCCTGCCACCACACAGTACCTGGGCAGGGAAAGAGGAGTAACCCCCTTCTCTGTGCCAGTGAGGAGATCTGCATGTGGAAGGTCCTTCCTGGCACAGGTCAGAGGGATGAGGAAATTATTTAAGGCTGCAATTTTTGCAAGCAATGCCAGGGTGCAGCTATATTTCTGGAAAGCAAGAGCCAGCTGTGCCGGAGCAGAGAACATTGCTCAGCGCAGCATCAACATTAAAACCTAGCAGCATTTTGATAGGAGACAAATTTTATTAAAACCATAAGAAGCAACCATCCAATAGCTGGTTCTTTCTTGCGTCTAGCATATACATAAAAGAAAGGGCTGGCATTCTGACAGCAAGCAAAATGCTTTCAGTCCTCAGCCTCAGAAACACAGGCTTCCTTGGTCACACAGTTTTCAATAGCTGCAAACACAGAGTTATGTTGCTAAATGTTAAGGGCTCAGCTGTTTACCAGAAGAATGTTTCCTCCCCAGAACACATGGTTTTGCTTAAAAGAAGTTCTCCCAAAAAACCCCACTTTATTTAATTAGCAAATGCAACATTACATTTCTAACAAACATGTCATGCAGTCTCCCCTCACAAGAGCAAAATAGGAAAAGAAGATAAAAATTGGTGTCTCAGTTTAAGAGAGGGGCAGAAGTACACCCTGCCTAGGAAATATTGCAGCTTTGAGGTCTGATGATCTAGAGCCAAATCTCGTGCTTGAAATGTATATATCCTCATGTGTCGCTTCCATGTCCTGGTTCATGCTGAAAGCACAAATGTGGAATCAGAGTGGGAGCCTTGTGTGCTCTCCCAGCTTTTGCCAGGGGCTGGTCAAATCTCTGTCTCTCACTTCCTAGGCACAGCTCTCTCCTCTGTAAGAGAGAGGTAATCCTACTCCCCCTTACAGAAAGCACATTCAAATCATTAAATAAAAATGTAGTACTCTTGTAGCACCTAAATGAATTTACATTGAAATTAATGCATTTATATCAGCAGTTGATTTATCCCAGACTATTACCAGGATGCAAGCAAGAGCTTCTAGAGTGAAAGTATTATATTTTTAATTAAGGGCCCTTGAACTTGCCGCATGCTTTGAGCTTGTGGAGAGTGAAATGATGGCAAATTTCTGAACAACTCAGTCAACTCAGCAAAATATTTACAATTTTCCACTAAAAATGATCGTTGTGAGACAGAGCTTAAGCTAACATGGGAAATCTGTGCTGAAAGAATTACAGATATTGTAGCGACCCAAAGGAAGCATACTGTTCACATTCCTCTTATTTCTTTTGACTCTTGTATCCAGTGGAAAAGTTCTTGATAAGCTTTATTGCACCGCAGAGGGTATAAACAATGCACTTTGAAATCTGCTGAGCTTAAACCCAAAACTTATCTTTTCATTTGCTTCCTGAATTGTCCCACAGACACAAATCCATGCCACACATGTGTTTATGAAGAACAGCTTACATTTATTACTGTCGTACAATCCCTTCCTTTCTTCTTGGTTTTTTTTCCTTAGTATTTCTTAAATTTTTTTTACTTGCTACAACATTCTTCTATATGCTGAACTGCAATGTGTTGTTTGATGTATGCAATCAAGATGCAAAGAGAGGGGAAAAGTAACTGCGTTTTTTCTGCTTTAACAGTTTTCATGTTTCAAGATTTAAAGTGATTCCTTCAATGGGGTCAAGCAGGAATTTACACTGTAGCAGGGAAATGTACTGAATCAAGAGGTTTTCAGTACAGAGGGTATTGGCCTTCTCACAGAGCTAATGGGACCCTGTTATTCACAGGATAATACACTTAGTTAACACAATCTGAGCTGGTTTTACAGCTGCCAGGGAAGAAAAAAATCCACAGGAAATATAGATTTGGTTGTTTTTTTCTTTTTTCTTTTTCTGCTTTTCTCTAAAAAGATCTTGTACTTTCTTGGCTTTGCGGCAGGAGTTCTCTCCTCCTACATGCAAATAGAAGTCAATAATTAACCACAAACACCAAAAGACAATTGATTCTAATGCAACCACTCTGTGTAAAACAATAGGGTTAATCCTCAGTTCCCTACCTTCCTAAATTATATGGATTTATCACTTCTCTTCCCAGAAGTTTCCTTGTGAACTTTCACATTTCAATGCCTATGAGTTTTTTCCTTTTGGTCTACATTTCTTCCTAGTCTTCCTACGTTTCCAGGGCCTCCAGCCCTGGAAAGATCATTTTTGCATAGCAGAGCTGGTTTATGGGCTGATTTGTGGTATTCACTCCAACATCTTTTGCCATCTCAGATGCCTTCCCTTTGATTTCAGGATAGACATGGCAGAGGGATGCCACAGCATGCACCAGATTCAGTGCATGGAGGTGATCACAAACAACATCAGTGGGATGTCAGGGAAAGGCCAGTTGCCTAATCCAGCACAGACACTGCAATAAAGGTGCAACCACCTGGGAGTAAAACTAAAATCTTTTGATTTGGTCATCAAAAGATTTGGTCATTAAAAATCTTTCATACACCAGCAAGCCCCAGCGAGAAGGGAAAGTCGCGATTGGCACAGTGTTTTGTCAGCAGGGACTTACCATTCTTTAGAAGTGAAGAAACATTTAAGTAGCTTTTAGGGGAAGGTAGAAAGCTTTTCTAGTGGTCAGAACAGTAACTATTTCAAGGTTAATGTTACTCCTCTGTCCTCAGTGTTTTTGTGACTGCAACTTTGTTGCTAAGTAAGAATCAGCTTCAAGACAGCGAAACACCGAGCATGAGGTGCACAATCAGCATCACAAAACGACAGAAACTTTGGTCCTTTCACCATCATATAAATGATAAATAAGTATTTTGTGCAGATGTTTGGGCCCCATGTGAGGGGGGCTTGGCCATGGACATTCTGCATGGTGCTTCCAGGCCAAGCACCAAGACCAGGAGAAGCTTCTCTGGGTGACCAGGGCACTGAGATCCCCTGGACAGAGAAAATTCATTTGTCTCAGCAGGAGAAAAAGGAGTTGTAACATCAACCCCACAAGAAATCCAGTTTGCTGCTGCTGCTGCCCTGCAGGGTGAGCATTGGCCCCATGTTTGGGAACGGAGAGAGGGGACTTTTCCTGGCCATGCTGGGTGTGCTCCTAGCTTGCCTGCTGCCTGCCTCCCCTGGGACATCCTGGGGGTGATGTCCCAGACAGCTGCTCTGACAAAAAGGACAGTGCTGCTGGACAAGGGGACATGCAAAACTTAGAACACCAGAGTGAGAAGCATAGTGAAAAGTCTGGCAGCTGGATGTGCCCGTTGTCTTGGCAGCTATGCAGGGCTTTTTCTTGTTTGCTCTGCTACATGTAGGCATCTGAATTCCTGCTGAAAAGAAACAGGGATGTTCGAAGCCTCTTGTGATTTTGCAGTTTGCTGGTTCATATGTCTTCCTACCTGTGGCACTCCCAGATATATATGTATAAATGCATATGTATATTTATATACCTCAGAGGTATTTGGAATAAACGTGTTTTGTTTTGAATATTCAAGCCATCCCAGCATATTTAGCTCCTGCAAGAAAAATCTTCAAAAATTATTTTCTCCCCAGTGAGCATCTTTCACAGAGGAGCACATCAGCTTCCAGAAGGTGAGACGTGAACAGGAAGATTCCCTGTTCCATGCAAAGGAACCGAGCCAAGGACTAACAACAGTGGTCTGACACTACAGTTCGGAGGGTGAGCGCGTCTGTGCTTGCACAGAAGTATCCCACATCAGTGCAAAATGGGCCTGTGGATTCCTCCATCCCTCCTGGGTATTTCAATTAAAAGCTGAGAAGGAAGTCCAAGAAAATGCCTAAAATGGCTTGAGTCCTTCCTCAGGATCTGGAAATGGAAGTCTGCGGTGACTAACTCCAGCCCAGCCACCAAACCCCTCCCTCCCCGACTCCGCATTGCTCTGTTCATTCCCAGCTCCTCTCCTGCGTTTGCAAACAGTCGGCAGTGGAAACAGTGAAGCAGCCTGGCTTCGACCGCCAGCAACACACGAGTGGTATGCGACTGCAGCAGGGACAGTCACCAGCCCATCCCGGTGTCTAACCGAGGAAGAAGTGATTAAAATCGGACGGGGGAAGTCTTGATTATAAGCAGAGGAATGACTTTAAAAGAGGCTGCCGCCACGCCTGCAAACAAAGCCCAATTTAATCCTTCCATTGACTTAAATTGGCTTTTAAAAAGGCCTCTAAAAGCTTCTCCAGTTTAAACAAAAACCGAAATGCTTGTTTATAATTTTTAAGCCAGTTCAGATGATGTCTTCTGACTTCCTCCCAAATCTAACAGCAATATCCATAAAAAACAAAATCAGCTAACTGAGCCGTCAGGAAAGCTGCATCCCTTACCCACTCAGAGTGGGTAATATGAGCTTTTTTTTTTTTTTTTCCCTGCTCATTCTGTTGTGATTATGCATTTGACCCAAATATGAAAGCATCAATCCAGAAAGAAGAGTTGCCTGGGCACTGGGAGCTCGTGCACTAGTGCTGGGTTACTCCATGGGCACCAGCCCACTTCCTTCTCTGTTCACTCACATCGTGCAACAAGCATGAAGCCTCAGTCCTTCTGCTCAAATATTAACCATGTACATGCAAATACCCAGTGAAGAGCCTTTTTGTGTGATTTGAGCTGTTCATTTTCTTCCACCACCCATCCAACCTCACATACAAGTCCATTGAGACTTGTCATCAAGTGTGGTACCTACGTGACCAAATGTGTCATCATTTGTGTGGTACCTATCCCACAGGAGTGCAAGATCTCCCCTGATATCTAAGAATTATGACAGTCCAAAAAAACAAAGAAAAAAACGGGATGCTTGTCACCCCAGTAACATGTTATTTAAAATTTTATGGTTCAAAATCTCACCTTCTCTTTCAGTTTTATTCAGTCCCAACTTTTCCCCTAAGGACTTTGAGAGTCAGAGCTTTGTATGCTCATGAGTGAAGGCTAAGGGAGGACAAATCACCCAGTGTGGGGCCCAGGATGCCTTGTCTGCTCCTCTTTGGTTGTGCACCATGGAGAAAGACATCCTTGAAGCGTTTGACTGCTTCTGAGACGATGCCTTCTGTGCCCTTCGTTCAGCAACGCAGCAAGATTTTTGGGAGATGCTGGAGACCAAACGTGGCCAGAGATGAGCTTGTTCACAGGGTGTATGAGGTGTTGGCTGGAGAGATGCAGAGCTGAGCTGCTGGCATATGCCCTACCCAAATTTAGTCCTGCCCTCAGGTTTGTGACCTCAGTGACTATTTGATAGTGTAAACCTACCTTGTATATTCCCTGCAGAGGTGATTAAAAAGGATGAACACATGAAGGAACACCTGAGCAAGAATATCAGTAGATTAATTCATTATTTCTACTAAGCTAATTAAAGGCAGATCAATTAAGTGATCACATCAAGAGCATGATTAAGATCAAATCAATAAATCGGTAGATTCAAATGGTTGATCATCAGATCGTATATCTATCAAAGTGACTTGTGAGGTTGCTGCTGAAGGAATTAACTAGATTTTAATCTTGTCTAGGAAGATTTCAAGGAGGAGGCAGAGTCTTTTCAGGCTAAAACCCCAGTGAGCTTTCCAGCAGATGCAGTGACTCCTCGGGTGAAGAACATAGGCCTTTGAAAGATATAAGGATATTGAAGGAGATATCTCTCCTGCTTTGAAGTGAGATGTCCAGTCTTCTTTGGATTTTTTGCCAAGCTGTATGACCCAGGTAATATAATAATCTTGTTTTTGCTGTGTTTGGGGATGTAACATGGCAGGCATCACCACTGTAACTTTCTTTTAACACATCTTTCTTAAACCTTAATTTTACTTTTAAATGAATTAACATTTATTGTCTCTATATGCCCTGTTTCACAAGTGGCCCAGTTTTTCTCCACTGCCAAAGCAGAAGGGGTGGTTAGGTAAGCCAGGCTACTTCTGAATAATCTTGTTTTCAGCTCCAAAGACTGCAACCGTAAGTAATTTACTACTTAATTTTAGTAGTCCTCCAAGGGTATTTTTCCCATCAGCACATCTGGCCACCCATTCATACCAACAGAAAACCAAGAAGAGATGGAATCAATTCATTAAAACAAAGGTAAAAACAAACAATGTAATTTCATCATTCCTTGGAGAGTTTAATTCACGTCCATATTTCTTCATTACGCCAAGCACAGCACTGAAGGCTTCCTCTGGGCACACAGCCTGGAGTCTGACGTGGCCCCAGAGCAGGCTGCAGCCTGCCCAGCCCAGTGAGAGCTTTCCTCAAGTCTAGCTCATCTTCCTCTATATGTAGTGCAAGGCAGAGAGGTGATGTTGGTGTTTTTATTTTGGGTAGTGGATGATACAAAAGAACTGTGTTTCCCTCATCATTATCTTTTGTACAGGAAGACTTGCCAGGGAGGTGGAAGTTTGTCTTGCAGCAGAGGTAAAGGGAGTATAACATGCAGTAGGTGGAAATCTCCCAACTTTCAGAAAAATACCTGGTATCCTACTCAGCACACTTTCTCCTTGGTACAGTTTCCTTGTGCTAGTTTTTCCTACAGTTAAAATATTGTGAATTTCTTAATGGAAAAGAATTGGGATGCTAATTTGGGGTAAATTTTTCCCTTGCTCTCGTGGCTTCTGATCTAAATCTACAAAACAGTTACATTATAATGACTATTTGACCATTAATTTTTTCAGTACTCTACTCTTTTTTTCAGTGACTCTACTTTGGGTCTATTCTCATCCCATAATGTCATTCAAATTCAAATGTATTTGAATTCCCAGTTCATGGAGGCCCCAGGCTTGCTGCTAATGTGGTGAAGGTGTTTCACATTTCTTTGTCACCAATGTGAATTATAGTGTGCCTGAAACGATATATGGGCCTTAAAAATAAAAACCTAAAATGTAAAATAAAAGATGCTCTGGTTCTCCTTTTGCAGAGACAGCACAAAACAGGGGGTGAGCTCTGCACAGTGCTCTGGTAGAAAGTAATTTCCTGATTTAGGGTGATATGTAGGTAAGGATTTTGACTGATCTCATCTATATGTATATTCAGTCTTTCCAGGATGCTATTAGTAAGCATACCTGAAATTTGAATATCATGTTTTATTTTATAAGGCCTCTTTTGTATTACTTTTAGGGAGAGTTTTCTGTGTTACCTGCAACATGACACAGCTTTGGGTCATCTGCAGGTTTAACCAACCTAATCTTTCTTCTTTCAGGCAAATAATTTACATGAAAACCATGTACAGGCCTGTGCCCAGGACAGATCCTGGCTCATCCTTACTTGGTACAGACTTTCATTTGGAAAATAAATCACCTTTAAAGACCAGAATAGCACAGGTCCTTGCCACTAGCCCTCTACTAATTTTATCAAGTGTGTTTCTCTGCCTCATTTAGCAGAACATTGCATGAGACTGGGCCACAGCCTGCCTGGAGCTGAGCTGCTGCACCTCTGGAGTTTTTGCTGTTAGTCTGTTTTGGGAGGAAAGCTGGTTGGTGTGGTATGATTTGGTCTTGACTAATCCAAGTTGGCTGCTTCTCATCTCATTGTCATCTCCTGGAAGTTTAAAAATAAATTAATTATTTTTTCTAAAGAGTTAAAGCTAGACTGACTGGTCTGTGATTCCCTTGGCTTCTCTTGTCTTCCGTTTTCTGTTCACAGGAACTCCTTTGCCCTTTTTAAACTTGGGGGGGTCTTGGCATATCCATCACAAATTCCCCAAATTAACCACTGCTGTCAGTTAGTGCTGGGTGAAATTGCTCCTGCACAGTGAGATCGAAAACATTTACCTCATCTGTGTGCTCTCTAACTACTGCTTTCTTTCAGGCTTGCATCTCATTCCCTTTCCTGGCTGCCTGTTTCGCAGTAATATATTCACTACAGACTGATAATAAAAAAAGTATTAAGGACTTTGACTTTATTGAAAGTATTTATCAATAGCTTTTCCTATTTATTGGGTAGCACAGCAACCCTTTTCCTTACTCATCTTGGTTTTACTGTGTGAGATGAAGTCCTCTGTGAACTGTGCCCCATGCTGGAGTCAGGAGTGTCCAGTTCTCTTTTTTCAATCAGTGCATGGCAGGGAAGATTGTGTGGAGCCAAGCTGGTTGATGTCTGGCCTCTGTTGGTTTCTAATTTATTTATATTTTGAAGTTCTTCAGGGCTCAGTCTCAAATAGACATTTGGGCTGCCAAAGACACTGAGATCACCTCCCATCCCCACTGCTCGTGGTAAGCCCAGACAACCAAATAGCTGTCCTGAGGCCATGTTTCTGAAGGTCTCTTCCCAAGATCCCAAAATCTCCACATCTGCTCAGTGATTCTTTTGGCAAGGGGGCCAGCAGCAAGGTCTCTGCCTGCACAGCCTCTCATCTGTCTCCCTGAAGGGACATCCTCCCTGTGAAGGACAACTCCCAACGTCCCTTATAGAATGCTCCTGCTTCTCCTGCTGTGGTGGATATTGGTGATGTTCCTGAAGGCTGAGGCTCCCCTGCATCCTTTTGGAAGCCCTGTCGCTATGGCGACTGTGTGCAGCTTTATGATCTGTTTGTTGTCCACCTCTCTCAATCACAAACACTTCTGGAGCTTTTATATTTTCAGTGATTTTAATTCAAATCGCTAGTGAGTGGTTTTGAATTCAAGAGGGAAATGATACACTGTGAGGAAAAACTTCCAGAAACATTTGTGGGCCACTGTTGCACTCTTTAATCTTTTTAATGATTTTTAAAAGAGATTTTTCCTCAATTTTATACTCATTTTGTGTCATTATCACGCTGCTCTGAGAATATCAGAGACAAAGAGAAAAATTTTTACTTCACTCCCTGTTTTGGATGCAAAACTCACCAAATTGCTCTCCATGATCCAGCCAGGGTGGCTGTGGCAGTGAGAGGAGCAGCAGAGCTGCCCACATGCTCCCCTGTTCCGATTCTCAGGGGAACAGCAGGAGCCAGGTGGGATGGACCAGAAGCTTTAGGGCCTAAAGGCAGTTTTACTCTGGAGCAGACCTGTGGGTAGCTTGGGAAGATCTCCTTCTTGGTGCTCCCAACTCAACTAAGGGATGAATGGAAGGGAGAAGCAATGATGGTGAAGCCTCTGAGTGTACATGTGCTAACTACAACCAGCTTTGCTCACTTGCTTATTCATCACCAAGGGACATTTCAAACCCTGGTGGTCTCTTCTTCCAGCTTACAAGCTAAAGCTTTTACCTGCCAGGTCATGGCACTTCTGATTTGGTGATTATTTTAATGAAGGATCACAAGTTGCACTTGTATCCTTCTTGGCCTATCCCTCTTCAGGACTTCTGCCTCTATTTATCAGAGAGATTTTTTGTTCCTTGCCTTCTGCATATTCTTCCACCTGCTCTGACCTCTCTGCCACAGCAGTCCTAGGAGGAAGATCTGTTCAACTTTGACAAATGTTAGTATTTCTGCATTTGAGAGTAATAGTTTAGGGAGGTATTTGCTTTCAAAAGCATTTAAATATCTCTCTCTACCTTTGTTGCATTTCAAAATTTCACATCTTGTGCTGACATGGGAAGAGCTGTTACAAATGTGGAAAACCTGTCTGAATGCCTGGGATAACTGAACGGTCTGAAGTGCTTGGGCTGATCACCCCCTGTATGTCAGTGCTTGCACCCCAACGTGCATCAGCAAGTCAAAGGGTGATGATGGTGGGTGCTTTGAAAACCTCCAAGTGCAGTCCAGCATTTGGCCTGAGGTTTGCAGGGAGAAATGTATGGAATTTGCTCTGGCTGAACAAGGTGGTGATGAAAAGTTGCCTCCCTGTTTTGGTAGCAGTCTGTTGACTTTTGGGAGGCTGCTCCTACCAGTGACCAGCACGCTCAGTTTAGCAGTTTAGCCCAGATGTTATTAAAAAGCCATTCCAAGTCCTCTGGCTGGCTGTTTCCATTAGTGACAAGGTTATTAGCATCAGACAAAATCCCAACTTTTGTTAGGAAGAATGTAAACAACTGCTGTTCACAAAAGAGATGCTTCATTCAGCATCCAGGAAGAAAAGAAAAAATGAGGGGAAAAAACCCCTGTCAGGCTGCTGCTGCGTGATTGGCCTCCTCAGTGTTGTCCTGCTCCTGAGTGAAGGGCCTGAAGGCTGTTTAGTGACAAACAACAGGGGAAAAGTATAAACTTAAATACAAAAATTCCCATGAAAAATGCCTCCATACAGGCTTAGGTGTCACCTCATCCCAAAGCCAGCTCCTGCTGCCTATTACTTAAGCTTGGAGCATCATTTCCATATGTATATATATACTTATAGCGAAAGTTTTAAGTGGATGCAGCATTTGTTGAGCTCCCAGAGATGTGGGCTATCTGAAGTGCTGTAAATATGAAAAGTATTGAACTCATTGCAATCCAGGGTCCCATACTGGAATTATCCCCCTGCTCAGGATCTCAGGGCAGAGCTCAGTACATTGGATCAACATTGATCTTACCTTTTGCTACAAAGAAAAGGAGGCTGGAAAAACCTATTTTACTGTATTTTGTCTAAGATAATTGAAAGAACACCAACTGTATTCAGGATAAAACAATCAATTATCACATCACTGTGGGATTTTTCTTTCTTCTTCTAAATAACCCATCTCCAGCTACAAAACCAACCATCTTCTGGTCACACAACTTTGCTGAAGGACCCATTTTCAAACTGTTTCCAGCTCAATCACAAACCACCATTTAATTGGACTGAGTCACAAACTTACCCTGCTGCAGCCCCTAAAACATCTGTTTCTGGAGCTACAAGTAGGTCCTAAAGTGGTATGAGAAGGATATTCAGGAGCAGATGGAGACGGCTCTGGGTGGGATAGGCTCTTCAACTGATACTAATTCCAGTTTTCATGGCACAATGGGGCAAGGAACAACCTGGAGGATCCAGAAGGGATCTGTGCAGAGCAGAGCAGGACACATCTCCCATCCACACTGTTTGGCAGCACATATGCCAAGGAGAGAAATCATCTTCAGAATACTGCCAGTGGGAGACCCCAACAAAGAACATGTCCAGCCCTTACCACCCCAAGATATGTGTTGCTTTGGGGTCATTTATGCAATCAGGACAAAGCAGTGATGAACTGGGATGTTGAGTTTCTCAGAAACACCCCATGGACATCCTAAACCCCAGCACCAGCCAGCAGCCAGCAGCCAGCAATGTGGGCAGCATGTGAACAGATTGCAGAACTCACCGGGTTTTTCAGCTACTTCTCAAGCTCAGCCCTACCCTGTGGTCCTGGTTTCTGTGCTTCTCTGAGTGAGGCTGACCCTACAGCCCTTTTTACTTCAGCTGGGAGCTTACTGCTGTTAGCGTTATTGATTCCCTCTGCCTCTCCAGAGAATGGAGTATCCAACAGCAGCAGATTCTGCTCTCAGGAAATTGCATGGCCTCAGGACAACCCAGAACTGGTTGAGAGACCCTAGAACTTCCCAGCTAGAGATTCCCTTTCCTGTTTTTGCTGGTGCTGTCTAGTAAGTCCAGGGTGATGTCCCACCATGCCAAGATAGGCTCCAGCCACCACACTGGAGCTGCAGGGTGAGCAGAGTGCTTCTGACTACCCATGCTGTTGCTGCTGCTGCTGCCGGATAAAACATTGTGAGGAGATGGGATGGGCTATCGGGAAGGTGGTGGGAGGGCTCTGGCAGTGGCACCTGCCTGAGGTTGCAGCAGCTCCAGGGTGATTCATCCTGGACCAGCAGTAATCGGCTGCTGAAACGCCGAGCCCTGAAACTGTTTCGTCATATTTAGCATTTCCCGCTATATAACACGCAACTTTGCAAAGGGCTCTCTGCTCAGTGTTTGGCTGCAGCAAAGCCCTTAGTCACCTCCTGGTCCCAGCAGCAGGACTCCCTTCCCTGTCAGTCCTGGGGAAGGGAGAAGACAAAACAGATCTTGCAAGAGCAGGCAAATTACTTTCGCTTTCTCAAGGGAAAAACCACAACCAAACAAAAAAAAGAAGATTGTAAGAGGAAGTGAATACTTTAAATCCAAAGTGAGTTCCTTGATTATAGAAAAGCCAGAAGAATCTACTGGCATAGCAAGGGGGGTTGCAAGTGCCTGAGTGAAGGCTGGGAAGTCTTTCTGTGCAAGAAGGTGAACACACTGATGGCAAAACAAGTGATCAGAATTTTGCTAACTTCTTGCTGCAATTTTATCTGACAAGGCTCCTGAGCTGAGCTCAGAGCTGAGAAAATAACTGCCCCCTCAGCAAAGCTCCATGGGCTGGGGGACTGGCATTTCAAGGCTCCAACATGCTCTGAGAGGAAGATAATCCTGTAGAGAAGGTCTACAGAGAACATTAAGCATCAAATGTTTTAAGACATTTGGTTGCATAAAATGGTGGTGGATCCATTTTCCAAGACAGGCATTTTGTTCATGGACATCTGGAGAGCTTTACCAGAGCTTTTTGCTCCCTGCACCACCACCTCAGTTACCAAAAATTCACTGCCAGAAACAAACAGGTAGAGATTGCAGTGATCGTAGCACTCCTGATGGGAGGCATGAAGCAGATGCTCTCAAAGGTTGTCAGGTCCTCCTGTCCTGTAACCAGCCCCTCAAAAGAGGCTGCAGCAGGAGCCCCCCAAGCACAATAAGGCACATTCGTGGGGCTCACTGCCCCATGCCGGCAGCCAGGCATACTCTGCAATCTGCTGTAGCCTTCAAATCACCTCTAAATGCTATCCAAAATACCCCTGGCTGGCAATTCAGCAGTGGAGTGTCTCCCATCCTCAGTATGATGTCAAATGTCCACTCTCTTTGGTATGATGTCATTGGGCTGTGAGGCTCCCACACCTCTGTAAGTAAGAGAGACCCCTGCCAATCTCCCACCCCAGCAGCCAGATTTATGGGCCAGTGAAAGGCCACCCCAGCCATAAACCAGGGAGAAGCCCTTGTAGAAATAACCCTTGTCGTTAAGTCCCAGTTGAGATGCATGGTGCAGTGCATCTCTTTCTTTGAGCTACAGCTCCAGCATCTCCACAGACTTCAGTCAACATCTTGTAGATGATATTTTCAAATTTCCCCTCCATATGATGAAAGACTGAAAGTTCAATTTATTAAAAGAAATAATTTCAGCTCCTGAAGCTGAGATTTCAATTTCATCACCTCGCCCAGGAGCTGGTACCGTGGCACAGATGGATAGTGTCTATCTGTTAATCCAGACCCAGAGAGAAGAAAGGAAAAAAAAGCTTGTTGTTTCACAGTGGACCAAAGAGAGAAATCATTTTGGAGGCCTGCTCATACTGGAGACTCAAAAAGTACTAATGCATTGAGGCCTTAAAGTGTGTTTTTGCAGAGGTCAAGTGCATGTCCCCAGCATGGAATGAGCAGAATAAAAATTGGCATTAAATTCTGTGTGACTGAAACCTTGATTCAGAGTCGCTGCAAGTGAAAACCCCAGAGAACAAGAAATGCTGTTAGAGTTGTACTACAAGGCTTTGGATTTTTTTTCTCTACCCCTCTGGTGCCTGATATTCCTGCAATTAATTTAGTCTACGTTTCTAACAGTGTGTGTGCAGAAGGAGGGGAAGCAAATTGATTTTTGGGTTTTTTCCCTTGTATCAAAACAGTATGGTTTGTTAAAAGAAGAACTTACATTTCAGCCCCAACATATATTTCTCTTACATTCTGGATAATCCTTGAAAGACACCCCAAACAGTACATTTTGGGAAGGCAAATGATGCTCACAGAGAGGAGTGTCAGAGGACCTATGTACTGCTACAGACAGAAGACAGGTGAGGACTGGGGCTGTGTGCAGGGATTTTGTATGCTGGCACCAGAAGCACAGGACTGCCTGGAGGCCACTCAGTGGGATGGGAAATGGTTTGAACAGCTGAGGACAAGGATGGGAAGTCACTGACAAATTACTTGTGATCTTGCTGTGACTCACTACAGAGACTTCCCTACCTCAGCTCGTCTTCTTGAGACATCTTTACTGGTGAGTGATTCGTGGTGGTTTGTTTTTTTTTAAACCAAACTTAGAAAGCCACCCAAACACACGAGCACTGAGTAATTACTGTCCATGTCTAGCACCTAAATAATAAAAGTGCTTGCGCTGCGCTTTTCTGATCCAAAGTGCTGTAGACTCTGAGTAATCATTTCTAAACCTGTGTTACAGATGTTTGTGTTGCTTTTCCAGGCCTGCCAATGAGAAAGCCGAGGTGGAGGATGAGCCTGGTGTCCTGGAAAAGCTGCATAGTCAGACTGAGAGAGTGCGGGTGTGGCAGAGCTTTTCAGCTCCTCTTGCTGCACACAGCCTTTTCGCAAAGGCAGAGCCGGGACACATCTGTGTTTCTCTTCCTGCTGTCCTTTTGGACACCATTCTGCATGCGATTGTGCCCATGGACTAAATACCTTGAAGCTCATACTTTCCAGGAGATATACATTACCTTGTCTTCTTCAAGCCTCTGTATGGCTTATGCTGCAGCTGAACCCAAAGCACAAGTGAGGGAGAAAACGGTAGTGGAAATTCAAGGAAAGAAGACAGAGAGGCTCTGACAGCTTTTACATCTCCTCCTAAAGTTGGCATGAACATACACGGACTGGGGGAAGCACACACCACATCTCTCTCTCACAGCAGTTTGGAAAGGGGGTAAGAGGACCTATCACCACAAATCCAACCCATTTTCCTGTAAAGATCTCTTGTTGGAGATTTTGTTGCCACCTCCCATTGCCACCTCCTGGCTCAGTAGACCTGGGGGTGCAGGGTCTGCTCTGGCAGTGCCTGCAAGTGTATGGGAAAGAGGCAGAGGCATGGCTGGGGAAACAGAGAGGTGCAGAGCAGGGCGGATGGACCAAGTGTCCAGATCAGAGAAAGAAAATTAAAATCCAGAGGGATTTCACAGAGGGAACCCTTCCTTCTCCTGGATGGAACTTTGAAGGGCTGTTTTAAAACATTTTTAAATGCACTGGACTGAGGAATAAGAAGACATTTTACATGCTTGAGGTACATGCACATGTTGCTTTCAGGTATGTTTGTGGGGTATTTAGGGACAGCTTGATATACTTAAAATGCACAAGATAGTCCAAGATAGACTGAAAATTTGGGACAAAACTGAAGGACATTATGTTGTTACAACCAGATAAACAGTCTGTTCCTCTTTCAACGTTAAGCAGATTTTACAGTAGTTATTTCTATGTGTTATCCTCCTGTTTTGTACTTCAGATGAAGTGCCCTCTCAAGAGAATGAAACCCCTCCATATCCACATGGCTGGGGGAAGCTGCTCTGGGTCCAGCTGGGGAATGAAACCTGCCCCTGGAAAGAAGTTAGCCATAATCAGTGAAAAGACTTGTCAAAATTGCAGAGAGGGCCTGTAATTAAAAAAATAAGTAAAGCAAAACAAACCAAAACCCAACCTGATTATGTTAGTCTCATTATGAGGAATTTAGCTTACTCTTACTTTACTCTACCTGCAGCTCTCCTTTTTCAGTGGCTAGGAATGGAAACACATATTCAGTGCTTGCCCTGGTTCCAGAACTGTATTCTGTCCAAAATGTAAAATCACTTTGGTTAAATGCTCTGCTCTTCTTTGGTCTCCAGCCTTTAAGCATTCACTCATCAGTGCCAGTGTTCAGACCCTGGCCTTCGTCTGGAGGCAGGAGTGTCAGTGTTTCATCCTCACAGTGTCAGAGGTTTGCAGTCAGATGTTGGATAAAACCCCGCTTCCCAAGGAGACTCTCACAAGCTGTTGGAGCTTTCTGAGCCTATTTTGTCCATGAAAAACATATTTTAGATTCATAATAAGGAGTTTATTCCAGGTCTTTTTCTATTTTGTATGCAATATTTTCATTATGGCTCTATCTGTGCCAACACCACGGGCTGCTATTTTGTTGTTGTTCCTGTGAATGAAGTAAATAGCTCTGCATTCCAGCTCACGATAATAACATAGCTATATTCCTAGTTGGCCTTGGCCAAGACAAGCTATTAAAATGAGTTTTGTTTTATCATGTTTCATGTTCTGAATCATCTTCAGGAGGTGTGGATCTGGTGGAAAGGCACTGAACAGGCAGGAAAAACACCAAGATGAACCTCTCATTCCAGGATCCACTGGGACAAAAGCAGTAACATTCCTTGTCTCCTAATGCTGTACAAAGGTGTCTGTGATAAAAGGCTCATTTTTTTATGTGTTCAAAATACAGCCCCTTTTTCTGCCACTTGTAACTCACGGTGAAATGCCTGTGCTGACTGTCCTCTGGCTTCTGCTGCGGGGAGGTGGGCAACTGAAAATGCAGCACTGGGCTTTGTCGGCTGCTTCCCTGTCACTGGAGTAATTTTGCTCACTCGCTGTTCTGATACGGTGAAAGAAAGGTTATTTCATATGACTTGAAGTGTGCAGCCTGATACAATCATTAGGAAGCTTTGACTGAGTTATAAATAACTTGTGATGCTAGCACAGCTTTGAGCAGGAATCTCTCTGAAGCTCCTACCTTGGCAGCCGCTGTCAACACCTCCCCTACCGTGGAGGCAGCCCATGATGGCAGTGGCTGGTGGGGATGGTGGGCTGAAGAGACCATCCTCGTGCTCACTGCATGATGCTGCTGCTTTCTGCTTTGCTGCAAATTGAGGAAGGCTCGAGCCCTTTCCTCTCCCTGCACTCACCACCCTAAGCACTCCTTGGCACAGGCTCATTGCTGTATTCCTGTAGGGTTGCATCCATTCCTGGATCCCATAGGACCTTTGTAGGGATCCAACATCACCCATTGCATGGGAAAACCTTATTTTTGAAAGGGACCAAAAAATTTTAGGGCAGTCAGGAGAGAAGCCTTCTCCTCAGGAAAATAAGCCTCTAAGCAGCTGCCAGTTAGCTGCTGCAACAGCTCATGATGTCAGGTAGTGTTTGAAAGCCAGAGATTTATAATCCAGAGTCACATCACAGGCAAATCAAATCTGTGATGAAAAAAAAAACCTGTAATAAAAAGATTCAACACAGGAAGTCTGATAAACTGTTAATTTTACTTAGTATAATTATGGTATTTACATCTAGGTAGCGCTGACAGTTCAAGGCTTTGATATACTGTAACGTGATTTATGGGCAGTGGAAAGGAGCTGGGTTGAGCTCATTGTCCTCACCTCAGGCACATCTGCTCTTTGTGCAAAGCTCTGATGAGCACGTGCTGCCACAATAGATACGACCATCCACAGGTGCCTCCTGGCAGAAGCACAACATCTTCATGGGCTGCTGCTTGGAGATGACCAGGGATTATAAAGCAGTAATGAAGATACTATATTTATAGACAGCTCAAAGAGTTTGACAGCATGCTCAAGGGAAAGAGCCAAAACTGGTGTTCTGATCCCAGAAGAGAAGTGGGAAAGGAGAAAGTAAATGAGGCTGCCTCATCTTGCAGAAGCTGCTTTTAGTGCTTCAGTAGACGGTTAACAGTGGCCTCAAATCCAGGGCCACTGTCATCACCTATAGCTCCGTTCTGCTAATGCAACCTACAGCATAGGTGAGGAAACAGCCATAAAACAAGTAACAGCTGGGGTTCTAACAGCGATTTGCAGCACAAATGCTGCAGCTGCCTGTGATTTTGAGGACTTGTTGTGTCCCTCTCCCATGGATGCCATCCTGCCCCTTGGAGGTCTCCAGCTGTAAGCAGGATGACCCATGTCAGTGAGGTGGTGGAGGCGGTCACAGGACAGAAATACTGCATGAGGACAGTGATTGCAGAAACAGTAAAAACAATTTTTTGAGAGATCTCATATGTAATATGGGAGCAGAAGGAACAACTCTGGGTGCCAGTCTCATGTTTTAAAGGTGGGTAATGCCTGAACCAAAAAGAGACTGGCGTTTGGGTTTATCATCGATGAATGTCTAAAATGAGGCTGAGCCTTGTGGGTGACATCAGGGGACACAGGAACAAGGTCTGGGAAATGGGTAAAAATCCCCTGAAGCAAATCCAGCATGGACCTTTCTGCTTTCTGAATTTACCCTCCTGAAAATTGTGTCCAATACACTTGTTTGGATTCATATTTACCTCAAATATCTCAAGAAGATTCCATTCAAGAAGATGGATAAAATGAAATCTGTCCTAAAATAGCTCAAAAAGAATGGGGTATCTCATTCTGCCTCCTATGTGGGAGCAACATTCCCTTGCCATCTTACCACCCCATTAGAAAGGTACAAAGCAGCACTAAGAAACCCCCAAAATATCCACTGTGAGGATGAGTTTAAATTGCTTCTCATACAAGTCTCTTTAGGGAGTCTTGGAAGGTTTCTCTAGAAACCAGAGGCTTAGGACAATCTTCACAGAGCTGGTGTCTTTCTTTGTAGACTTTAATCTCTGAACATTACACAGATCAGTGATTTATGAGTATTTAAATGTTTGGTCTCCACTTAGCTAAGCAGGGAGATGGATGGCCACTCACTCTGTGTGGAGCAGCAGGACACAGGAGCCTTGGCACCTGGAGCCATCTCTCATTCCCAAAATGGAACGTGAGTAAAAGGTTTTTGTGACAAGCATAATGACTCGCACACTGAAACTATGCAAAACTGAACTCATGTTTTACAGAAAAGGCTGCAGCTCTGGGATGAATTTTGGCAAACACACGCCCTTCAAAAATCCACAATACTGACATTTGGTGAAGGGTGGGAGGGAGGGGAGTGCACAAAACATCCAAGCCCATGTTTTTAATTAAAAAATCATAATGTTTCATGTCTAAAATATCAAAATGAATAATTTCAATGCATCAAATACAACTGCGATGAAGAGACTGCTCCAACAGCACACCACTTCTCTCAGTGAGTGCACGGGAGATGAATGCCCTTTTTGAACTGCATTGAAAATGGTGTCTTCTAGGACATGGGAGAGGAAGAGGGATGAAAAAGATACTAAGCAGGCTGCATCTTGAGAGAAGAAAACCCTCTTTAATCTCCTTCCCAGCTCATAAGCATCCATTTGAGATCCAGCACAGGAAGATGAAGAGGAGATGAGAGCAAGAACAGCATAACCAGAAGAAAAGCACACGTTCTCAAGGGCACCATCAGCACACTGGCACTGTGCATTCCCATCTTGAGTTTTGATACCTACCATGCTGGTACCTCTGGTTCCTTTCCAGAGGAAACTGCTGTGCTGTCTTCCTGGTTTATGTGTTGGAGCAGTGAGGTCAGAACTCACCTTTCATGCAAGGACCCAGAAATCAGGTGACAGAGCCAAATTCACAGTCATATGTAAAGAAAAGGGGGCAAACAGGCAAACTCCAGGTTGCTGCAGTGTAGTGGGCAAATTCATCAAGGCAGCAGGCAGTTATGCATCCCCACACTCAGATTTGGCCTCTCCAAAATCAGCTGGTGCTAATTTCCAATGGATTTTTAAATCACAACCTCAAATGCCGATTTTTTCCCTTTTACAGCCAGGACCGCTGCTGAGTATGGCAGGATGCAAACACCTGGTGAGCTACCCCTTCTATCCAATGGAGGCTGGAAAGTTGCTAAAAAAGGGAAAGAACATGCCAGTGTCCTGTTGCTGTGAAGAAGTCAAGTTGCAGAGAGACAAAACAGAACTTCCAGCAACTTCTGGCAATGAATGCTATATCAGCCCAGGTGAGCCCAAAATCATCCCACTAACCCCCTCCCTCAGGCTGTGGAGGAAGGGCACCACTGGTACCTTGGATCTCCATGGGAACCATATCAGAGAGAGGGGAAATTAAAGAGGAGAGCAGAGAACGAACCAGAGTGAGCAGCAGGGAATGGGGAGAGGGTGGTGGTAGGGTGAGGGGTGTGTGGAAGCTGTCCATGTGCTGAGGTGCCCTGTGGTGAGCAATAACAGGCTTACTGCAAAGCCTGCTGCACTGGAGAGGAAAACTGAGCAATGTCTGGTGCTTGTGGTGGGGGGAATGATGTGTTTCCTCACAGCAGATTAAACCAGCAGCAATATTGGCAGAGGGGGCTTGTGAGGAAAAGCAAAAGCAGGCAAGAAGAGCTCGCTCTTCCCAAAGGTTTTGTGGAAAACGTGGTGAGAAAAGCAGGGAGACAAAGGATGCTTCTCTACACCCATCCTCCTCCTCCCCTCCAGCCCCCCAGAAGAACCTGCACTAGGAAAACACCCTCAGCAGTGTCACCTCCTCCTCTTTTTCTCCAGCCGTGGCCTGGGGGTCTCCAGGCAGTGATGGCTGTCACCCAGGCTGGGGTGAGCAACCTGGTGCGCCAGTGCCCACTGAGCCCACCCAAAATCTCCTCCTACACCGCTGAGGGGCTCATCCCTTCATTGGATGGCAAAGCAGCTGCCATAGGCTGGAAGCATGGGAGTTCATGGCTGTCCAGGAAAGGGCTGGCAGCGTGCTGGCCAAGCAATGCATCACAGGCATGAACTCTGCACCGTGCAAGTGCTTCCCTGCTGTCCCATGACAGCAGCACGTTCCTGCTGCCCGAGTACAAAGTGGGATCACACCCACACTGACAAAGGGAAGAGCTTGTGTTCTTCACCAAGGGTAGGCCCCATCCTCCAGAACATCTCCTTTCCTGCCTGACAGCGGTAACAAGCACAGAGACTTAGTCTTGGACTCTGCCTCTGCCCATCTCTGAGTTATCTTCTCCCCCCTTCTTAGGTGCTCCTTTTTAGCTCAAGGAATGAAACTCGTGGCAGGGTCAGTCAGGGAAGTGCTGTTACTGCCATTCTCTGCCCTGATGCCTTTGAAGGTGGCAGTTTTCCAGAAACATTGCAGATCTTCCCAAGTGAGTGCTCCCCACCTGGAAGCTCAGCTCTCTGCCTGCACAGATTTTGCTGCAGCTCACACACCGCCAGTGCTGCTTGGCTCATCTTCACATCAGCTCTGCTGAGCATTTTGTGGCCCCAGACCACTTGGGGATGCCATTAGCTCCTTTTTAGGAGATAGTGGGAGAGGGCTGACAGCTGTGGGCCCCTCTTCTTGCCTGCACACAGACAACTCCACACTCAAAGGTGTATTTTCTCATGCGTAGTTGGGGTTTCACCATAACACCTGACCACCCAGAAGTGAGAGCAGCTCCTGAGGCTCCCCTGCAAGGGGGATTTTCACAGGGCCACCTAAAGCAATTTCAAAGCTTCCTCATTCCAGCTCAAACAGCTGCATCTCCACAGATACTCCCTCCCTAGCTAACTGAGGCAGGACATGATCATGAAGTTCACTTCATACTGTGTTGCTACAAGCCTAGCAAACTAGCAAGCCATTTTTCTCAGACATCAGACATTTTTCAACCAGCAGACTCCTGACAGCCTGGCATTTTTTTAATGGATGGTCGGTAGTGATTTTGACAGGAAACTTCCTGTCCATCCCCTCCTACTTCCACACAGTGCAACGTGCCGCATCATCTTGGTGTCACATTGTCCCGATTCTGGCATTTTAATACAAGATAACTGAGGGATTTGGCGCATGAGGCACAGCTGATGCCATGCAGCACCTGGAGCTCATTGTCTCTTTTGCAAAAGGCAGAGAAGGAAGTCACTGTCTGGTTATTTTGGCTGCTCTCTGCCATGGCGTGCTCAGCAATGCAGCTTGCTTCAGCTGACAGACTTGTAGAAAGGATCAGAAATGTCAAAATTACCTGCTCCACAGCAGGTCTACCAGTGATTTGTTTTTCTCTAAGCCGGGCAGCTGCAGGATACACTGCTCACTGCAGTTTTAACTGTCATTTTCTCCTGATTTTATTTTCAAATCCACAGTTCACATGCATTCTCCATTTATAGGATCGGCAAACGGCACTGACACGGTCTTTTCTCCCCTGTGCACCTATCTTCCCCATGGGATACTCAGAAGTGTGCCCTATTCCTCCTTCCTCCCCAAGGAGCTCTCTGTATTTTGCAAAAAGGGGAAGCTGTAGTCAAAAATGATTGTTGCTTCAGGAAAAAAAGCAATGGGAATAAATGGGCTTTCTCCCACATCTAGCAGAGGTGGAGGGGCTGAGCAGTAAAAGTTAGGACAGAGCAATACCAGCCTGAGCAAGCAAGCATTCCCCAGGGAAATGGGGCACTTTGTGCCCTGGGATAAAAGAGATCTCTTGTACCTTCACTTGGTGCTGCCTGTGCCACACAGCTTCTCTCTGAAGCTTTTCCTCGTCTCTCCAAACACAACCCTTAATGCACTACAGAAAGCAGAGCAGCCAGCAGCTCTGTGCTGCAGCAGCCATGGGCTGTCACCTTTGCAGCAAGGGAAGTGGCAGCAGGGCCACTGCAACGGGCAGCAGCTGAAAAAGGATTTTCTTTCCTGGGCCTATAAGCAATTGGTGCTTTACACTCTGTATTTTTCCATTTGGGAAAACCAGGTTTGGGACAGACACTACAAAAGCAATCTGAAATCAAATTTAACAGTTCGAATTTTACGCACTGCAGCAGAGCAGACTTTCAAAGGGTGTAGGGGAGAGTGCCTGTAGTCAGCCATTTGGAGAGATAGATTTAAAAAGAAAAGGCAATAAAAAATACCAACCCCCCTTGTCTTTCTGCAGGCACAGCCTCAAGCAAATGCACATGAAGCCACAAAGAAGAGGAAAGCATGTCTGTCCCCAGCTAAAAAAAATATGCTCAGGGCAATATACATAGACGAAAGGGGGATGAATCAGAATGATGTAGCTGCACCCAAAAAGAAGTTCTCAAGGATATAAACTGGTGAGCATCTGGGTACCAGGTCCTGAAAAAACAAATACTGCAAACAAAATGGTCAATCAAAACCAGGCACATCTGACACTTCACTCATCTGGACAGGATGTTAAATAGGAGTTCAAACTTCAGGGAATGGCATTTAACCTGGATACCCTGTTGCCTGGATGAATACTTGGACCACTGTTGAGATCATCTTCCCTCTCCTCTTCTGTTTCATTCCTGCCTTCATCACCAAAACTACTTGGCAAATTCAGGATAAGCTTTCTACCAAAAAAACATGGTAAATAAACTGCCTAGCCACAAACTCTCCTAGTCCTACTTGTTCCTGTTTACATCTTCATGGTGGAAAACAGTGAACTGCATCATTTCAGAGCAATGATGCCAACTGATAAAATAATCCTGACATTTGCTTGCTGCAGATTAGAGAAAGCCCCAGCAATTACTGGAAAACCTGCAAGTTTTGGTTTTGTCAATGGCCATCTTTCTCCTATCACTACAGTACGCAAATGTTTAACATCAGCTATCAAATTTCCCATCCTCAGTAACTAGCAGAAAAATGCCATCTAAAGATGGCATCATGAACAGCCAATGTCAGAAATCTACCATGTCTACCACCACTGACATAAAGAGGCAGCCTTTTGTAGCAGGAAGAATTTCTTGGATGCTGTTTTAGTTCCCAGCATCTGCTGAGGCTGTTGACACAGAGGGCAAAATTTGATACAGTGAGCAGCATACCAGGCCATTTGGCGCAGGAGACACCAAACAGAACATTATGTAGTTTTCAAAGGAATAATTTTTGGCCAGTTGGACTCAAAGTGCGAAAAATACCAGTAGAAAGTCAACCAAGAATTAGTTTGCTTATATACTGCTTACTTGTAGCTTTCCAGCCAATCTAGCACATGAATTTCCTGAGTTTACTTTCACTCAACACATGAAAGTACTTTATGAACACTGACAAAACATGACATCCCGTTTCTGTTCCCCAAAGCTAAACAGCTGGAACTGGGAACTTAGGGAAAATTTCCTCTGCAGGGGAGCTGGTCTAGTCAAACTCAAGAGCAGAAGCGAGAGAATAGTTTCTGATGATGACACAACGCCTAATTGTATAGATCATCATTTCAACTCAGCTGTAAGAAAGCACAAAAAACTATTTGCATAAACTACTCTTAGCCAGGCCAAGTCCTGCACCCACTGCACTACACAATGGAGCTTAATACCGACCTCAGTGAGCCAAAGGTGTGGTTCTCAGTTGTGTGGGAGTAGGACCAAACTCACAGTCAAAAGCCTGGCACAGCAAAAAGAAGCACTGCCCAGTTAGAGAGTTGAGCTTAGCTGAAGTCCCTGGTCTGCAAAAAATTCTCCTCCCTCACACTCTGATTGCCCACTCCTGAACACAAGACATAAAACTTTGACAGGAAGCTCCAGCAAGACTTTATTCAGTGGTATACAACAGGAAGAAATTAGCATGAAAAGAGAATCGTATACATTACTGACTTTCCAAGTCACTAGAACAAGCCCACAGTGACAAGAACAACTGAGTTCGATGACATAACAAGAAGCGTGTGACCATTTCTCTAGTGTCCATACCTGCAAATAGATAATATATTAATGTTTTTTAAAAATCATAATTCATAGTAGTGCTGATTTGGGTGGATTTATTTTCATTCTACCACAGCATAATTAACATGTAAATGGGATGAAGGTGAAATGATGTTAAGCTAATCTTAAGAATTTCTCCACATTTCACTTTTCCTAAAAGTCTATCTATCCAGACACCAGTTAGAAGAGAGCCTGAGCAATCCACAACACCATGTGCAAGAGATCTCATTATCAGCCCTGGATCCCACTTCAAATATATCCTGCATGAAATAAGGCCAAAGCTTGCCATAGCCCCAGAAGTAATACTGAGCACACATCAGAAGATAATAATTCATGTCACCATTTCTCATCATGCTGCCCATGCAATGTTAAGTGATTAGCCAGGCAACATGGACTCAGTTTTCACTGTGAGTTCATGAAAACATCTTAATATCAAGACTATGGTACTTCAGTTGTCATGTCAGTGATGATTTGCACAATTGACTGTACCAGAGACCAAAGACAATCCTCAGCAGTTATAATATCTGTTATATCTGTTTTGCTTTGCTTCAATCTGGACTCTGATTAGAATTAATTAATTTTTTAAAAGTGGGTGGGGAGAGGGACAATCCACAGCTAAGAAAAGATTAATGGATAAATGGTGTAGAATGAAGCGATAGGCAAACTTTCTAACTATTCTCAATGTACAACTACCTCTCAAAATATGATTATCCCTCAAAACCACATTATTGGATCTCCTACTACTACTCTTAACATGAGATCTTTAAAAAACATTAAATAAAACAAATAATACAGAAATTATGAATTAATGGGCCAAAGCTGCAGGAATGGCTATATGGACAGCTGATTTCCAGATGCTAGGAGATCAGCTGCATTAATCTCTGAGGCTATTAGAGTTATAAAACAAATCATCAAGGTAACAGAGGGACCCAATAAGATGTCTGGCACCTCAGGAGAAACACTTTGGAACCCAAGCAGCTGAATTCAGGTCATTCTCTAAACCCAAATTGCTCAAGCAGCAGCAGTATTCACCTGAGACTCCACTTCTAGCTAATTCCACATCTCTCCTGCTCTCCATTCTTTAGAGGGAATGTCAATAGAAATCACTACTTTTTACCAGCTCCCACTTACCCCACAACTGTTTAGACTTCCTTCAGAGCTCATTTAGAACCAGCTGACTAAGGAAAGGTCCACATACAGCAAGGTGGAGGAAAAAACTTTCCTGAACAGCAACTCTGCCCTCAGACACACCAATCTCACACTGATCTTTTATAGTTACAGAAGGACAATAGGACTTTTCATCTTGAAACCTGTGCAGGATACGTACTTTTGGAACTCCCATTCCCTGTTGTCCAGTGGACATACTTGGCGAGTTTTGAGCCAGCGAGAGATGCAGTGGAAGTGGAAAGCATGCTGGAAGACAAAGTTCAGATCACATCATTTGAGAATGTATGAATGCATCTCAATGTGAAAACTACCACCGAAAGCATCACAGTAAGAAAAGTGTAGCAAGAGCTTGCAGGCAAAGGTGGGGATGACTGATCAATCAATTAGCTAGTAAACACCAAGGAAGTGATCCACATTTTCAGAGAGGAAGAAACATTAGTGAAATAGCAGCAGGGAGCCTGTTTCACAGTGCATGCAGTGGTAACTGACTGACTTTTGATGAAGGAGAGAATGCAGAGTTTAGCAGCTGCTAAAATTGGCAGAGCAGATGCTGGTAAGAAGCATAATCAGAAAGAAAAGAGAGGATTTCAGACTGAGTAGCAGGGATGATATGAATGTATACATGCTGAAGGAAGCTTTTTGTCAGTTTGCAGGAGATACCAGAGCCTGAATAAAAAGGAATTTGCAAAATTAGAAAGAAAAAAAAATCTCCATTATGTGTTTAATAACGACACCCTTTTCCACACCCCATACAGCTACTTAAAACCAAGTTTCCACTTGCAATGACTCTCACACACAACAAAATAATTTTGACACTAGAATATTCTGACATTATTAAAAATTTTGCTCTTATCCTCTGCAAACAGAATTGCAACATTTATAGTCCTGTTCCAGCATTATCACAGTGTAAATCAATCCCACAGCACAGTGAAGATGGGACTAGGCAATAGGAAGTTATTCCACTATGGAATATTTTATTTTCCAACTCAGGTCCAGGCTAGCTAAGAGGTGTTCAGTTTTGGAGTTCATGTGCTAGTGGGACCAGGTACTAGGAGTCCAGAAGGCAACACACCAGAAGAGCTGGAGATGAAACACTAGAATTGATTTCATCTTCCCCCAAAACTGGAAGCAAATTGCCAGGTTACCCCAAATTGACTCCTTAAATTAGCCTGCACAAAGACAAATCAAGCATGCTGACATCTAAGCAATCCTATTACCACAGGGAAAGGAAAAGGTATAACTCCTAGGCAAACCATGATCAGGAAAAATCATGAGCAGAATGCAAGATTTATTACTCTTAAAAAAAAAATTAAGGCTCATTTCCTCCCTTTGCTTCTGTCTTATTACATCCCCCCAACTTTCACTTTATTTTATTTTCTTCTCTCTCTCTCCTTTCTACATTCTAGTAAGCACATGGACTTTAAAGTTCTTATTTCTGGAGGATTATGTGAAACATGTTACAGAACTCATTCTGTCCCAGGTCTTCAAAAAGAAGGATAGCATCACCCCACATGAGCTCCACAACACAAGTTTTCCTTACATTGCAGACGCCCCATGCAACTGTGCACTCTTCAGAGGTAGCCGATGCTTGGTTTGCTTGACATTCTATGCCTGAGAAAATAAAGATTGAACACTTATACACAGCAGTTGAAGATGTACATGCAACACCAACTGGTAGATTTCTTCATAATAGCAAGTGGAGGGAGGGGAGGAAGAGATCTTTGTTTTGTTGTATTTAACACACCAGAAAGTATCAAGAGCTGTGGTTTAATGTGTACTGTTTTTCCAAAAGTATTTGATCAAAATATACTTAATCCTGATTTCCTCCTTCCTCTACTTTTTTAGTATTCCAGAGTTCCAGAGGGCAAGAGTACATAGCTCATCTGCTGGCAACATGTGTCTGCTTCCCAAATTTCAAGGAGAAATATTTTTTTTTTCCTCTTGTGTTCAAAGAGATGTTTTATGATGATCAGTTGATCATTTACTTAAACTTCTTACTCAGGTTTCTCTCAATATAAATTCACTGTCTTGTCAGATATCATTTACTTTATTTACAAATTAATTTGCTCATGTAATGCTGGAGTTTTCCTGTCTTTAATTTACAGTCTTGCAAAAGGTACACCCCAAATATACACCATAGGAAATACAGATTAAAAATGTACAGTTTGGACTTTTTATACCTTGGCGCTGAGTACCCAGGGTGATCTCCCAAAAAACCCCAACTACTTAAGAGTTTGGGTTACGTTTCGGGCTTTTGCATGAGATGGTGTGGATAAAGGAGATGAGAAAGTGAGGAAAGAAGGAAGAACAACACTGAGAAAATAAATCCTGCAAGCTGGTTCTCCATTCTAAAGGCTGAACAATTCACTTCTGCTCCAGCTCAAGAAGAAACTTTGGAAGAAAAACAGATATTTCCAACTCCTCCACAGTCAGCAGCACAAACTAAGATGTGACAGGTCAGTTAACCTTGGTCACGAGGAGCTACTCAAAATAACACTGATGCCTAAAACTCAGTAGCAACAGCTGTTCTGCAAGATTTGAGTGAACCTGTATTTATCATATGGTTTATATCAAAGATATGATACACCACAGCAGGAAGTCCAAAGCTCAATCCCTAGCCTGCCTATAGAAGAAAACAAATTCCAGTACTCCTGAAATGTCTGATGTCTTGATTTCCGAATCTCTCAATACATGCAGCAACAAAACTAAATCTGATTAAGAAAATGGAAGATGCTCAAGACCCTTGAAGAACTTAAATTACTTTGGATACTTGTATAAAATTCTACACCTGAGATTGTTGCAACAATTTTACTATTACTGCAGTATAGACTCATGATCATGGGATATAGTACATTAAGTTTTAAATATCTGGCCAGAGTTTGTACAGTAACAGAAACTAGTGAGAAGACGAAGAGTAGGAAAAGATGAGGAAATTTATCTGAAGGGAGAAAAGTCAAAGGGTAAGCAAAATTTAACTCAGGAAGCCTCTGCTGAAAGCAAGGAAAATACTCCAGCATACAATATACTTATCTTGTGTCTTCTCTTTCCTTGCTGGAAACAAAGTATTGGGCATATTAGACATGAAGTCCATCTAGCCTGTTTTTATGTCATTTGTCTTTTTTTTTTTCCCCCTAAGTGCCCCTAATCTGGAGCTGCATGAACACAATTTTTAATTTCTCAGGATTTAAAGAACTCCATTTTGCCTGGGAGTGAGAGGCCAAAAAGATGGTTTAGGTAAGGAAAAGAAGCAGCGCTGACATTCATTTCTGTGTTACTCAAACTTTCACTGGCAGTCTAAAGCATGACAGTCTCAAAAGTTTAAGAGGACAGATGAACTTTTGTGGAAGTGGCTGAGGAGTTCTCTGGTGGTGATGTGAAGCCCTTCCAACAAGACACCCAGATTTAGTTCCCTCGTGAAACACACTAGAGACTACTGCTAGCACTGCTATCTTTGGCTGCCAAAAAAGGCCCTCCCAAAAGCTGAAGCACTTTTTGGTCTCCTACTTGCTTCATTTCGGTAAAGGACAATATATCAACAAATAAAAAATAAATAAAACACATGGACAATCTCTGTCATAGAATGAAAGCTGATAATTCTGACTCTTGAAAGAAAAAAAAGCTATTTACCATCTGCTGACCCAAAAGAAGCAGTAAGAGACAGTAATAGGTACTGGAGGAATACTGAATGACTCTTCTGTTGCCTTGCTTTTGACAGAGTATCTGCAGGGGAGGGCAGAAAGCTACAGCTAAAACCTGAAATACCTGTAAATAATTGTGAAAGATGCAATGGAAGCATTTCAACTAAGGGAGTTGCGGAAATGCATCTTATATAATGGCAGCTTCTGAATCTTGGCATCCTTAGAACCAGCCCACTTCCTATATGTTTTCTATTGCAGCAATCACCTGAATTCACACATCAAGAAATAAATCCAAACCCATTACACCTAATAAACATCCTGGGATCCTTCTTTGGATTCTATGCAACATATCTTTGTGAAGCTGGATTCATGGTACTTTGCATGTTACTGTCAAAGCGAGGGGACAGTATTTTCATGGCACATTTTACACAGTTCAAACCTATACTGGATATCTTATTACAATATTACATTACATATTTTAGACAAAAAGATAATCCAATATACTAAACACACTGTTAACACTCCCCAGCTTACCATGCTACAGTGACAGCACCAGAGAGCAAGCTTTTGAAAGAAGACTAAAGTAAAATCTAAACAGAACCTGGGTCTTTCCAGAAAAGAAAGAAACCAAAGCACTGACAATCTACTCATTCCTTCTGTACATTGAATACAAACCAAATCGAGGGCAGGGGGGATCCTTTGAATCACGTTATTACCGAGTCATAAGGCACACGTATGAGGAGAACTCCATGACACTTTGACATTGATCCCTAACTTTATAACATTAACAAACTTCCATTACCATCACTGGAATTACTTATCAGTCTTTTAGTGGTTTCCCATTCAAGGTTTCTTTTCATCGCTAGGAGTAGGAGACTTTTGTATCCTGCATTTTATCAAATCGAATCTTGTGTTGTTCTTCCCTGCACATTCTATTAATTTTTTCTCAATTTGCCATCACTTCACATCTTATGTTTGAAAATCTAATTAAAGGGTTGTTTAACAACATTAATGATCTGTAACAAGGAAGTAAGCAAATCCAGAGCCAGCACTGATCTCGGAATACCAATTTAGATATCTCTTCTACTCTGTATACTGTCAATTTTAGTCTGTCATTTGCAGTCCAGGCTCCTCATAACATTGCTCATACACAAATTAATAACTTGTTATGCTTGCGCAACTCAAAAAGAAAAAATATTACCTATGCCTTTTTCCTTTATTATTTTTCCTAATCTACCTGTGTACTTTTCAACTCCACCCACATTTTGGTAGGACTCCTTAAAATATTTTTTTAAAGAACTGACAAATGAAATTTATTATTGAAAAATAGCATTTGTCCATTCTCCTTACAGTTCCTCCACACCTCTCCTTCATCCCATATGTCCTATTTGCTATTTATAAAAAAAATGCAAATATATGAGACTGTATTTGGTCTGTCATGGAAGGTACTATTAATTTTGAGGCAGATTGATAGAATGAAACACACCACCATCTACTATCTAACAATACATCCCACTTATCATGAATAATGATCTTGAATTACAGGATTTTATGTATTTATTCTATACATTTGTAAATTCTATAAATGTAACCTACGTTCTAACAAATCTTTGAAATTCCATTTGTGAGTCAGCAACATGCTTTCCTCTCTAATATAATATAAACCTGAGAGACTAAGTAGCAGTCCAGTGTCCACCTCCTTTTGAAACTACCTTCCAAGATAGTACAGCTTAGAGACACTTAGAAAGGAAATCTTTACATCAAAGGACCTCAATATATTTCATAATCCCTGTTCCCTCTCCCATCTAACAACCAAGAATAAACTGAAGCATGGACAGGCAGTAGGTGGCTCAAAATACAAACATATCTGTCCCAAAGAAGAGAAGTGAACCAGCCTAACCCATTTTCAGACCTGTGTGTTACAGTGAATTTTCTCTTTATTAAAAATAAAAAACCAAACCCACCCAAACAAAACTTCGGAAAGTAATTTTGTAATTATTATTTAAATATGAAGTAAGATCAGGTGCATCCCTCTGTAGCTGTCACTATAAACTTGAAGTCTCATTTTTCTGAAGTGTTTTATTTTCATACAGTCTTATTGACAGTAAGTTACCAACAGTGCTGGTTCTAAGCGTGACCATATAAAAAAAAAGTGCAACGAAACTATTCCAATGGGATCAGGACAAGTCATCCCCAGGCACTGTTGTTGGACCTGGGCTTGTTTTGGGGGGCCTCACATTTTAGGAATACAGCCTCACATTTTAGAAATACAGGCAAATTTCTATCCAGGGTATATTAAAAGGTCTTCTGTCCCTCACAACTGCAACAAGATGGACAGTTATGGTGCCAACAGTACCTTAACAGTTTTGAGGAGAAAAAAACCAAGGGGTTTGTACTCATCACCAATACTTTAAGGGACTGAAATCAGAGACTTCATGCATACACACCTATTTCATGATAGAAACGAACCATCAAGATCATACAGGAAAAAAAGAAAATCAAACCACTACTAACAATGTATTGTTTTCAATTTTGGCATTTGAATACTCTCCTTTGTAAGTGAACAATTAATTTTCTAAGTGGCTACAAAATTCTCCCTGCTATAACAGGTACTAAGTTAGTTAGGTGAGGTAGGTTTTGTAGAATGAAGAGTCAAATTAATTTGCTGGTCCATGCCTTTCCTTGCCAGACACAGAGTGTGTTAAAAGACTTCATCTTAGTAAGTATCATCCAGAAGTTGATGGTCAGAGCAACCTTCCCAACTCTGAAATTTAATACCTCGCTTTGTAAGCAAAGCCTGTCAACCCTGGATAATTTCAATTTCTCTTTATTATTACTCCTTTTCCTCTTTGTTGCATTCAAAATATACTCAGCAGCATCATCTCACCTGCTGATATGGCATCAAGTGATCATATTCTTTACAGGAAAAGGGAGAGGGAAAAGCAGTATGGTGACAGCAAAAATAGATGACGAGATTTCAGCATTACATAAAATAGAGATTAGCAGAAGACTTAGCTCCTAACTGAAAGCTTTGTTTGCTGAATGATATCCTCAGCTGGGGTACTTTCAGCTATTCATCACATACACGTCCAAACTGTCAAATGTGTCCCCCACCATTTTACTTACATAGATCCATAATGTGGTTTCTGCAAATGGCACAGTTATCAACCACAATGTCCCATGCCCACAGAGCTACAGCATTCCACTAGAGAGAGGGGGAAAAAGAAAAACATAGTTTTGATTCAGTTTACAGTGGACAGAAATCCTTGTTATTCTTCAAGACCCCATATACTTTTTGAAATAGAAAAGCTGGGATATTTTTAAAAAAACCATAGTTTAGAGTAATTCTCCTTTATGAGTTCAGGTTACTAGGAAGCAGTGATACGTTCCTCTCACAAACCTCCCAGACCCAAAGTCTCCTTGCCACTTCAAAAACATGATAACTCCCACTGTCTCCCCCCTTTTTTTTGTGAAACAAATGCAAACATCTGGATTTCTATTCAAGATCCAAAAGCAAGGATGCAGCTCATGCCAAATCCTCTATGCTGAAGGAAAGGACAGTCCTTTAGAAAAAGGCCAACTCAGATGGCATTTTTCTTAGGAGGAATTCCCATCATTTCCAGCAGTTCTTCTATTAATCACCCTTCAGAGCAGCTGGGGTCAAGAACTAAATCTCTAATGCTACTCTCCACTGACTCCAGAATAATCTTCCCTACAAAAGGTTAATAAGCAACACCCTATCAGCAAGGCTGAATATCAAAAATTTAAAGTACTCCCAAATGAACCTTTCAAAGACTTCCCTTTTACATATCAAAAAGTAATAGCACCATCCCATGCTACTTCAGGGGAAGGGTTTGAGGACTTTAGGGCAAGCTACACAGAAAAACATGACACCTTTTTATTCCTCCCGATAAAAACCATAATCAGGACTTTTGTAAACTCATTAAATAAATGGGCCTGCCTTCAAAGCAATCCAAAATATCATACTGGTAGTTGGAATAATCTTCATTTACTGTTTAAGTAGTACAGACTTTTTCCTCCTGACATTTTTCAGTATATGATTGTACTGACTGTACAATAGTAAATCTTCTCTATTGGTATCCATTTCCATCTCAATGCTCTCATTGCTTTCCCTCGGTTTGGGATTCTGAAGGAAGAATGCAGACTTCCAAGTATTGACAAACAGTATCGGACTTTACTTCACTTTTTCATTAGTACTGATATAAAACATATTCACAATACTATTAGATCTTTTAGGACATGCACCAGTAGTGACCTAATTTTTTCCCCCATCTTCCAAATTCAAGTCTTAGCTGGCCTTCTGGCTGAGATACTCACCTCTCATGGACTTCATCCATACCTCAAGGCAGCTGAGATTAAAGTTCTCAGCACCCTTATCTCTCCACACACTCCAGTACTTAATCTCTTGTCCCATCATGGTCTACTGTGACAACCCACAGGTCTGTACCGAGCCACACATACAACAAAGGTCTTGGGACCTTGCTGGGGAGGAGGAATGCCACAGACACATAAATGGTGCCACTTCCTGCCCCTCTCATTATTATCTGTCTCTATTTCCAAAGCACAAGCAATTACATCACCCAAACACTTCCTTCTGCACAGATCCATGTGTTTCCATCATCACTGATGGTAGCTGCATCTCAAACAAACTCATCTACAAGCAAGAATCACTGGAAATGTTTACTGATATCCATTCTAGGGGTAACTTTTCCCCAAATTATACCTTAGTACAAGCCCACACAATCTATCCCTGCTTCTCTACACCCTCGTGAAGAGGCTTTGACCAGCACCATGATCCAAATGACAAACTGGTGGCACGGGACAGGAAGAGAGAGGTATTATGGCTGCTCTGGGCGAAGAGGCAAAGCCAGGGTGGCATGAGAATATTTGCTGACTAACACGTTGTTATGGCTCGACTTAAATAAGGAGGAAAAAAAAGTCAGCCATAGACATTCGTGGAAAGCATTTTACGCAGCACATGGGGCAGCCCCGGCGGCTGGGCCACAGAGGCCGAGGGTGGTGGGGAGGCGGACGCACTGCAGCGCAGCTCCCGGCCCGGGCTGCCCAGAGGCTCTGGGCACGGAGCACCGGGGCCCTCGGAGCGGCAGTTTCCGAGGGGAGCGAGCGCGGAGCCTCAACTGGGCCAACCCCGGCCGGCACGGGCCCGCCGGCGCCCCTGCTCCTGCTGCCGCCCCCGCCCGCCGCGCCCGCTGATTGGCCAGCTCCCGCCGCACGTGCGGCCGCCCGCCTCAGCCATTGGTCCGGACGCACGCCAGGACTCCCCGCAGGCCTCGCCTCGCCCCTCCCACCGCCCCGGTGCGGAACCGGGCGCCCGGCTCCGTGAGGGGAGCGGGAAGTCGCCCCCTCCTCCGCCCCGCTCGCCGCCATCGGGCTGGCCCCACTCCCCCCGGTGTCTCTGGGAGCAACCGGAGCAGCGCGCCGGCGGGGCCTCACTTTCTTCACTTCGAAGCGCTTCTTGCCGGCGCCGCTGTTGGTGCCGCTGGGGGTGTCCACATCCATCGCGGCCGCCATTTTGGGTGCGTGAGTCGGCCCGTCCCGCTCGGCGCGCGTGCGCGGCAGGGCGGGGCGGAGTGGGCCGGAGGAGCGGAGAGCGGCGGGCGGGGTCAGCTCTGGCCACGCCCCCTCTCGCGCCACGCCGCGCCCCCTGGCCGGCAGGTGCGGGGCTGAGGGGCGCGCGCGTGACCGCGGGCACGTGAGCGCGCTCCCAGGGCGGGGCCGCGCCCAGTCACCTCAGCGCTCCCCGCTGGTGCTTGGGGTCTCGGTACGGCGCCTCGCTAAAATCCCTTGGGATTCGCCTCCCTGCTCTCTTCCCGTGAGTGGCTTCAGCCCTCAGTGTACTCCTAGCTTGTGTTCGCCCATCGTAACCGATGCAGGGCGAGGTGGGGCGGCGGTGTTGCTGCTGTAGCCCTTTTGTTCTCCCGCAGTCCGAGTTTTTTTTTGAAAGGAGCATGGAATTGCTGGAGACAGGAAGCGCAGCGTCCAGACTACGCTTGCGGCGTACAGTTTTGGCTTACAATAGTTAAAATCAGCTTTAAATGGGTGAGTTTAAAGGTGCTGCCAGAGCTGCCCAAGCCCTGCCTGTTCTGTGGCAAGGATGGAGACAGCAGGCAGCTGGTTCTGGGAGCTTCCTCCATCAGTACCTTCCCCAGAACGGCAGTGGTAGTATTCCCCTTTGTATGGAAACTGAGGAGAATACACTCCCCAGCAGGACAACTGCAGGTCTTGAAATGTCATCCAGCTTTGAAGGTCCCTGGAGATGCAATCTCTCTGCAGAGTCACCCCTTCTAAATCCATTTATATACTGCTGCTCCTTGGATGTGGGGAAAAGGAGGCTGTAGAAGCACTAAAAGGGACATTCTCTTGCAGAGATACAGGCAAACAACATCAGTACTGTACCTCTCATAAGTACTTGGGCTCAACAGCACTGCTCTGGTCTGGCTCCATTGTACCCATCTTGCTGTATGCATACAGCTTTTTCCTGAGACCTGCTGCTTGCTGGGCTGGAATGTCTGACAGTCTCCAAACAAACTTTATTCTAAAGTAGGGACCTGCAGTAAGAATAAGATGATGCTGTCATTGGGTGTGTTAGAATAACTTTAATATCTGGATTGGGATTAATATTTGAAAGACATGTAACACTTGTGCTTTGATTTACGCACACACCTAAATATTTGCAGGGTCAGGCTGACAGACAATAAAGGTAAGTTTGAAGAAGAAAAATGTCCTTCCTCTTGTAAACACTCTTTAACACCTCTCATTATGTGCGTGAAAAGCTTCCATTTCACTGAACTGCTACTTTCCCCAGATGCTGCTTGGTTATGGGGCGTCTCTACTGCTATAAATTGCAGGTGCATGAATTCAAGTTTCCATCCTGATGCTCTGTATTCAGGACAATTGCAAAGGAGTATTTTGAAAATGGGAGGTGGGTGCTTGAGAAAATGTGTTTTTCACTTTCAAGAAAAGAGCTCTTTTGAAAGCAGAATTTACAAGATTTCTTATTAATAAAAGCATCAGTTCTAACCCTAATTCCTAAATGTGTATAGCAATGTCCCCAGTAGGACATTTCTCAGTAAGAAACCAGGACATTGAACAAACAAATAGACTAGGGCATATACATACCCGAGAAATGTTAACACTAATTTTTCACTTTAAGTGACTACTCTAATATAAAATTATAGTCTCCCCACCTCATCTGATGTCACCAGTGGGAGGTGGTCGCAAAAGGGTGAAAACCATGCAGCCAGCAATCATGTGCTCTGGGTTTATCTTTGGGTGTCTGGCAGCAAAAACAATGTAGCAACGCACATCTCCAGTTAAGTCTTGATAAAAAGGTGGTGGTGTTCTTAGGAAAACAAAAAAGATAGCAAACATGGTGCAGGATCGAACACATATCTGCATATTTAATTAATTAATATTTACTGATCTGTATATGCAGATATATTGTACCACCAAGTGCATTAAGAGATCTCCAATATGCTTTGCAAAGTGAAATTAGTGACATTATACTCCTGCACATCATAAAAAGGGCTAAGCTTCTTTCTTTGCTGTACATGAAATAATCTGTTTTCTGTTGATTTTAGTGCCATCTCTAATCTCTTTCCTCCTAGGAAAAGTGGAGCTCTTCAGACATGTTTTCCCCTCTTTAAGCTATATGTTATAGAGGGTTGTCAGGAGCTGCTGCAGAAAGAAAGTCTGCAGCTTTGAAAGGCATCATTCTCGAAAGAAGTGTAACACTGTGGTCCAAATTACCAGGGATGCTTTGAAGAATGGATCATTTTTCAAATCTCTGGGACATGCAGGGGAAAAAGAAAAGGCTTCCAAGTTGAAAAGGCAGGGAAACAGACTAGGTGACGTGTGACGACTACTGTGAATATGGTTAGTCCCAATTAGAATGAGACAAACTCTCTCTCTGGATTGTCAAAGATTGTTCTAAAAGGCAAGGTACCAACAACCTTTCAAAACCAGTGTACTCAATTTTAGTCACTGCCCTTCTCCTTTACATTCATTCTGTTGGTGGTTTGTTGTTTATTTTTCTGCAGCCACCAACGTTATCCTTTGTGGGATTTATCCCTCAAACGGTTCCCTCCTTCCATATGTGGAGTCTTGGAATGCGTGTACCTGACTGGACTGCTGTGGAACTGCTCCTGGAGGGGTAGCTGCTTGCAGCCCTGACTCTGCACCTGCACAGGGACCAGGCAGAAGACCTGGTGGTGGTCATACTGACACAATTTGTCCCTCCAGAGCAGAGGGATCTACATGGCAGTGGGAGGGTTCCACAGAACTGAGTTAGAAGGAAAATCCAGACAGGAAAGGTGGATTTGCTTAGTTGTATCTGCCTGAGCTGTTTGCATTCTGCTTCCCTGCTCCAGAGAAGATGAGCAGTTATCATGACTAATCCTCTACCATGACAGGGTCTTTCTGGGGCACTTGGGTCACTTAGGAAAGAAAGAGCTCTGAAAGAGAATTGCAGCACTTTCAAACACTCTTCAGAGCAACAACGTTCCTTTACTGTACAGTCATGAGAGTAAGAAGGGGCCTTCCAAGACTGCCAGGAGCCAAGAGGGGGAAAAAAGGGGAAGTGGCCCCTTTCTAAGTGCTTACAAACTTCAAGTTTTCTCTTGCCTTTCTCTGCTTCACCTTCTCAGTGCTGCCTGCTTAAGGTGTGGTTTCAATGGTGCCCTAAGCAGCGTCAAGCAGGAATTACCTGGTATATGGGACTAGTTGCCAGTCAGTGGTTGCCATCCAAGGAGCAAAAATCATGTGCACTTTATTACTTTTTAAAGAACTGTAGGGCTGACTGGCTGGCTGCCCTCCAGTTGCTGATGCTAGTAAAACCATGAGTTGGCTAAGTTGGGATTTCTAGCACCGTTTGCTTTTGGATGCACAAACCCACAGACAGCATTCACAAATTACTGTTGGGGCAAAACTGAATCTACGGTTATTTTGTGTTGCCACAAAACTTTCTCAAAATTCACAAAGTAGGCAAACAACCTCCCACCAAGGCTCTGTACAAGGCTCTGTAGCATCTCCAGCTGATTCAGTGTGCTTGGAATAGGGAAATTGAATTCAGAGAACAGAGCCAGAGGGGTAGATTAAGCAATATATCCCATAGATTTTTGGACCAGATTGTGCTTGGTTTCTGCAGAAACCCAAACCCCCCGCCTCTGTGTATGTTTTCCAGATGATGGTCACATTAAGCCCCATATAGTACCCCTGACTTTGTAATCCATTGCTAAAACCTCAGGAGAGAATGGGAGCCTCCAAACTGGCTAAAAAGAGCAGATGAAGTTCTGAGAGGAGCAGGTTGTAGCATTTAATGGAATGGGACTTATTGTTGGCCTTCTTTCTCCTGCCATTTTATCTTAAGATAAAATAATATGCAACCATTGTGGCAGCCTGCAGGAAAGTGTGTACTTGCAAAACCCATGGTATGTACTGATTCTGCCCAATGTCCTGCAGAGAGCCTTTCCCCAAACGTGAATAAAAAAGCAATTGGGGCTGTGGCTGTAGGCTCAGCAAATGACACTGTCCCCACAGTGGGAATCTCGGGCCCACACCATGCCTGACAATCAGCTGCAGCTGATCCAGAGAAACATAGTGAGGACAGAGGGATGCCAGTGTGTTACCGTGAGGATGTTGGGCTGATTCCATTCTGCTTCACGAAAGGGCTTGAAGCTATCCTTCCTCTGCATGAATACCCCTGTGCTCCCCATCCTAATCCTTGTTCCCAGCTAAGGCTCTCCATCTCGAAAGGAATCCAACACCAACCCCACCTCCTCCCTGCCACCCCTTTGCAGTTCTGGGCGCCAAGCTGCGGACGCTGATCGCTTCTGGCTGTGCTGCCACCTCCCGAGAGAAAGCAGCATCCCGGCTTCTGCTCAGAGGAAAAGAAACGTTCCATAGCCAGGCTCCTAGCCTGCACGGAGATCCCCGCGGGAGCCAGGACCCTCTGTGCCGCCGGCAACCTGGGGAGGCAAGACGTGGGACCAAGAGTCACCACATCTCTAGGTCAGCTGCAGCCTGGCCACCTCTGTTATTCACAAGACTGAAGAAGCAGAAGGGTGAGACTGCCAACAGCAACTGAGGAAAAATGCATACACAGGGAAGAGTGAGGGTTTGAGAGAGAAAGAATCTGTAACGTGAGCTGGAATCCCAATCAGATGTCAGAGTCAGGCTAGGATTCTAATTGAGAGAGGACAAGGCTTTCAGAGGGTAACTAACAGGAAAGCTAAATATCCCAGAAGAACTGCATGAGGTGACAGGGGGCTATGGGATAGTCCAAGTGCAGGAGACTGCAACATTTGAGTATCAGGTCATAGTCTGCATCTCTTTCGTTGCTCAGACAAGAGTTTTCAAGGTGCCTTTTATCCTCTTAAGGAGGATACAAAAAAAAAAAAAAAAAAGTTATGATAACTCAGTACAAGTAGTTGTATTCATTTACTACTGCATGTAAGCAACATTGAAAGATCTGCCAGGCTAATTAGCACTAGCCAGGAAAAACCACAAGAGTAACCAAAGTAGAAACACAAGCTTGCCTGCATATAAATCAATAAACTCCTACTGATTTGGGAAATCCATGAACCTTCAGAAACATGAGGGGAGGCAGTTCCAGACTGCTGTGTGGGAGACACTAAAACACTGTTTACAGATATTCTTATCTACAACTTTTCCCTGACAGTCTTGAATGTGGTGAGAGAGTAATAAAGAGGGAATAGGCACTAAAATCAGACGAAAAAAAAAAAAAGGTGGTCTGGAAGCTACCTCCACTGTCTCAAAGATTTTTATGATTTTTGAAAAGAAGTGAGAACCATTGAGCTGTAGCTTTGCATTTGTCTTCCCATACTAATTCTTTGTTCTTTTCCCAAGAAATATAGTATCCCAAAATTCCTCCAAAGATCTCTTTTGACTGAATCAAGTTCCTAAGTGCAGGCCCCGCTCAGTAAGATACAATTCATTAGCTTTTGCCATCCTTCTTTGTTACAATAGGAAACATGCTTCTGTTGGTAAAAGCATCTTGTTGAAGTCCCTGGTAGTCATAGCGAAGGCACCATTTGACGACTGAAAACTGTGAAGATCCAAGTTTTTCTGTCACTTTTTTTTTGTTTGGGTTTGGGTTTTTTTTTTTGTTTTTCTTTTTTTTTTTGTTAGTGTTGGTTTTGTTTGTTTTTAGGCAGGGGGGATGTTGAAGACAGTTCAGCCGTGATTTCAGGGCAAAAAAAATTAACTAATTTTATACAATTTCTTCTAAGACACAAAGGAATAGGAAAAAAAGATAGGTGGCCCACAGACATGGCAATTTCTGGTACAAAAACTATATGGATGTTACAAAAGAAGCCAAGAGTGAAGGAGCCATCAATCCTCTGCCTCCCATACCAGCAGGAACAAAAAGTTGTGGTACCTAACTCAGATAGTCCTCAGAAGGCAGGATTTAAAGTATTTCTGGCATTTATGAATGCCTGTTACAAATGCCTAGATAAAGACAATATACTGAGGTTAGCCTTGCTTTGGACTTCACAGGAAAGGTTATTACAGCATCTAGGTCAGCAAATCCCACAAGAGATGGTCTCTCTGCCAGTTCTATACTGAACATTCCTTGAATGTATCTTGCTGTGTGAAACACCCTTTCCTTCAATTTCCAAACTCAGCACAACTGGATCTCCAGAACCTCTGTGGAAAGAAGGGCTATTTGAGGCAGTGAGCTTTTGCTGATCAGAGTGCAGGAGCTTCCCAATTCTGACAGCTCCAGGAAATGCAGAAAATAGGGGCAAGCAGAGAAGCAAGTGTAAGGTGCAGAGCCTTTGTTAATTTTTGTTCTTGGTAATTTACCACTGCAAAGTGACATAGTCCCTTCTTCTCTCCCCTCCAGTCATGGTGGCAGTTTTGTGGTTTTTCCTTTCTCCTTCTACTCACCAGCATTCATAAATTTTGCTTACTCAACCCAGTTTAAGGATTCACTGATTTGTCCTAGGAGAAAGAGAAAAGAGCCATATCCAGCACTAGGAATACACTCCCACTCATCTGCAGTCAAGAAGACTTTAAAAAATAAAAGAACAGAACAAAATGCAACAGCTTTGGAGACATTCATCAAGACATATAGAAAGTTCTATGAGTTTACTCCACTTGGTACCAAGGAGTGAATTCCTTTACCTCAATATACAGAAATACTCATGAGTTTATAATGGAAGATTCTTATGTTTGAGCTCACTCACATCCCATAACCTTTTGCAACTCTGTAACCATTCAAGATAGTCACTTAATTGATCACAGGTTGATAATCACAGGTTTGAATGGGAATATTATATGTAATTTTGAGGAACCAGCTGGAAAAGAGGCCAGAAATCTACCAGTACCACACACAACCAAACCATCAGCTGTCACCACCAGACCCTTTCAAATCCCTGGAGGAGAAAAAACAAAGGCCCATTCTCTTACCTCCTTTTGTTCATACAAGAACCTACCTTTGCATTTAGGTACTTTTCTCCTGCTGGGGTTTGGACCGGCAAAGAGAGCTCCAAAGTGCCCATCAAACAGCAACCTCCAGCTAGAAAGGGATGTGAAACTGAGAAAGTGCCCTTAAAACTCTTATTTCATAGAGCAAAACTGACAGATAATTAAAACATCTTGGATAGTAAAACTGCTCACTTAGTTTCCTCAGTTCTAGGACGGGGAAATGGACCAAGATGACAATTTATCTGGATAAGAGTGGGGTGGGAGAGGTTGAAGGACCAATAGCCTCCAGAAGTTCATGAGTGCAATTTACATTCCCATGTTATTGGATTAATAATTAAGGTAGTTGCTTATACTAAACCAATCTTCTCTGAATTTACTTTTCTCTTCTATTTACTGCTTTCACCCCTGCTTTATCTCACAGCCTATTTTATTATATTATTCTATGATTGTTGGTGTTTTTAAACTCAGTTGTTAAAACCCAGCTTACAGGTTTGTTGAAACGTAGAAATTATCAGGTAATCTTTCCCTTCTACAAATACCCATTTTATTCTATCCTATTTGCATTACCAATCAATATGGGGTGAAGTTCATTTTGCATCTCCCATTTCTTTGCTCTTTAGAGCAAAATCTTTGAAATCCCCCTTGTAGGCTTAAAGGCTGTGAAGATCAAGGGGCTTCTCTTCAGTCTTGCAAAGGTCTTCAGTGATGTTTTAGGAGAGAGGAATAATCTATGCTCTGAAAACACCAAAGCTGCTCCAAAGGCAAACTAAAGGTTGAAAACCTTAAGTATCCCAATCCTTGGCAAACATGAACTAGAGGGGATTTCCTTTAAACTCATTTTGGATCTTTTTAATCTGTGAGATATGGAGGAGGCTTCCTCCTGCCAGAATTTGGTGAGTGGTGGCATTTCTGCCTTTTTCACTACAGTTATAGCTGCCAAGAGAAAAGTGTAAAAACCATCCATCATTTCACAGTGAACAGGTTTACAAACACAGATTTTGGATGAACCTTGGATGTTTATTTGGAAGCTTTTTACTGTGTTTTATAGTCATTCCTCCTCTTGTGACAGGGATGAACAGCTTTCATTCCATTAACTCTATCTCCCTCATGTTCTCTGTTTGAGTTAGAAAAAAAGTTCTCAAAGAACCTGGAGGGCACATTTGGGACTCACGTACAACACAACAGTGGTTTGTTTGCAGTGGCTTAATTTAAATTGGATTTCACATCAATTCGTTGAACAGCTGAGGAACCCCATGTGGACACACTTGTTTGCCTTAAGAGTTGTCTAAAATCAGTTCCTAATCGATTTAAGCTCCACTGATCAGATTTAAATATATACTTAAAAGGTCAACACAACCTTTTGCATTGATTTAATGAAATGATATTGAAAGCAATGCTTGAGTAAACTGGTGCAGCTCTGTGTAAAAGCTGTCTGAATTAGTGTAATATGGATCGTCAAAAAAGGGAGAAACATTTCTCCCCCTTGAAGTTTGCAAATTCAGTCTCTTGATTGAATGCTAGATAGAAGCTGATGGATCTCTCCTCTGATGGAGTCACATATTGATTTTATCATTAGATATACAAAACAAATGCCTAATTCAGTAATAGGCACACGTTATGCCTTCCTTTAATGGTGCTGATCTAAACCAGACCAATGTAAGCTTTAGCTCAAAATCACACATATTCCTTCTTCAGTATGAAATTTCAAAATTCAGGAATGTTTTTGAAATCATGATCTTTAAAAGATGAGAATTAAAAAAGATAGGACCTCTAACAAAATTGAGAGAAATAAGAGCATGAAAGGATCACTTATGTCAGGAGCCTATTTCGTTGTTTAACAGGTGCAGATATCCATCATAAATTAAGCCACATTTGTGCTGAGTGGTTGAATTGCTGAGGAACCACTTTATTGGTATGTGAAATATTTACTATGTATAGCTGGACAGATTCCCAGGAGTTCTGATGAAACACATTAATGCACAAGAAAGAACATCCTTTTCTCATAAGACTTGTGAAATCATAAGCTTTGCACCTCTCAGTATCTCATGAAGATTTTTTAAAAACTAGCTGAATTGTCCAAAAAATGTATCTAGAATAACTACTAAGAAGGTCTTTTTGGGTAGAAAATGTTCTCTCTGTTCAGGAAAGCTCCTCTTATAGACATTAATATCCAAAATAAAACATACTTTTATTTAAATTACATTTTTCTTCACCCTATGTAGAAATTGCCTTTTTCTTACAGAAAGGTGAGAAACCACATGTTGGTTTAAACAATTTCAGATGCCCAAAAGAGAAGAGTGATACTGGGATCACTTCAAAAAGTGCATTAACTTACAAGTCAATAACTAACATTTGGCTGGGAATTATTTGCATGTGCTCTTTGAATAAGGAGCGCTGTTTACTAAAATAACTTATTTAGACAATTCAGCTATAGATTTCTATATCCGTGGAAGAACCAAGTAATGGAACAAAGGTAGAAGGGACTTCTGTTTCCTATCTGGAAGTTCTGAGTTCTCACCTGTAATATGAGATCTGGGTTTGCTATGTAGAATAATTGATCTTCATGTCAAATACAAGCAAATCAAGCTCTTAGAGTGTTACAATATGCAAGGGAAAAAAAGGACATCAGTAGCAGGTTAGCACAGACAAGAAAAGTTTCAAACAAGTATAGGCCACGTTCCTTGCAGCTGAGGAGCCACATAAAAAAACCCAGCCAAAATTAAACAGCAGTAGGAGCCAGTATGAACTGTGCTATATTAAAAAGCTAATACTGAGGGCCATGGAAGCTCAAGAGTTTACATGGGCAGCCAATAAAATGCTAATGTAACTAACACCATGGAACTCTGTGGAAACCATCCCTCTGTAAATTTAAAAGTATATTAAAAAAAAAAAAATCCAGAACAAGAAATAATACATGTATACAAATCTGCAAAGCTAATTTTTTTCTCCCTTCATGACTCACAGGCATATGCCACCAAGATATACATATCATTTTCAAGGATGTGTGTCTCTGAGATGAAAGTGAGTCCTCTGTCCCACCTGATAAAAACTGCCTCTAAGTTCAGGGAACCTGAACATGAGTAGTACAAATGTCATTCCATCCTCTAAACATTATGAAGTGGACTGCTCACACATCTGAAGCCCTTCTATAGACTGGCTGTGAACAACAGTATTTATATTCTTTTTAAACAGATGATTGTAGAAGTATTTTGCATGCTTTATTTATATTACATGGAAAAGAGCTGGTGTGCAAGCCAGAATATTTATCTATGTGCTGGCTTTGAATTTACATTGAGGACATTTCAATTTCTAAATGGTCAAGGAAAGAGTATACAAAAGAGGCAACAACTTTTTATTATTATTTCTTTTTTAATATTTTTTAAAATTTACTATGAGGCACAGAAAACAGATGGAAAGCTGTCAAGGGTCAAATCTTCCTTTTATTCCCAAGAAATACAAACTGCCCATGTAACAAGGGGATGAAGTGTTTCTCCACAAACACTGCATGCATTAGGCTAAACCCATCGCACTAGTTAATTTTAAATAAAATTGCAGAATAAGTGAAGAAAGGAATTTTTAAATTGTAATGTTGAGCATTTTAATTAAAAAGGGAACTGTGGCTTCTACCATTAGCACTAGCACATTCATAGAGACGTGCAAGAAAGACCTTGCATTCTCATGGAATGGACATTTCCTTCTGGCCCACATGCAAAAGCTCATAGAGAATCTGTTGCCCTGTTACACCCAAGCAGCACAGCCACAGCCCCGTGGAGAGTGATCCTTCTAGTAAAGGGGCTGCCAGATCAGCTGGGAGAAATTTTCTCCATTATTTGAATGCATCATTAAAACTTAATGTCTCAAATACTCGTTAGAGTATGACAGAGAACATCAGTCACTTCCATAAAGACTGGAATTCATGGGAGCAAAAGTCCTTTACTAACAAGTAAAACATTGCTGGGATAACACTGGAAACACTTGTTCCAGTTTCCACAGGCTCAGCAATACTTCAGCTGGTCTTTTTACGAGGACCAGCTGAGGGTATGATATGTAATAGCAGCCTGTACAGAAATCACACTTCCAGTCAGAGACTGGAACATGCCAGTTTGAGACCACTCTGATCTCAGCTACTTACTTAGGAGATTTTACACCTGGGAGCAGCAAAAAGGATGCTTTAAAAATGTTTTATATTAAACATCTACAAAATTAATTCAATTCAAATTGTTAGCTTTTGTTAATAAATTAATCTTCTGCCTAACTCTTTTTAAAAATGTGTTTATTGCATAAAAAAGCCAGAAATAAAGAATCAAATTTTTCCTTGCCCAGATTTTTATTTAAAAATGTTTTTAGTCTTCTGGTTTATGTAACTATTTCAAAATTGCTAGAAGAGGATATGATACTGCAACAACATTTTTCAAGAATGCTTCTATTTTGCAGTAAAATAATACCCTATTGAAAAAATAATATACTTAATGAAGAAGTTAAGGTCCATGTGTTCCTTGATGCTAGTGACCTCTAAAAACATCCTGAAACAGATTAAATATTATCATCAGTTCAGCCACCTCCAGATAAAATGAAATAATGATTTGTGTGCAAGCAGGTTACAAGAGACTGAATGGAAGAACCTGAAAAGAGAGCAAAATAATGACATGACTGTCTTGAGAAGATAGAGAAAACAATGAATTCTAATTGAAATTTCAATTCCTAATTGAAAAGAGAAGTGTGCAGAAAAGCACATGATGTGTGTACATAGGCTCACAACCCTGCTCCTCCAGGTGTGGAATAATGTCACAGAGACATCCTTCTGGTCATTGTTTGGGGCTGGGACAAGCTGCCTGCATCAGATCTTCCCCAAAATTTTTCCAGGGCAAATCCAGGTTATGAGTCCTGTAAAAGGTCACCCCTCCTTTTAACTGCACTCTGGCATTCAGATCTTCTAGCATACAATCTGGAGCAAGCTTTCCAATGGAAATGTTCTGAAAATATCACGTGACAGGATGAAAACATCTCTCCCACAGTATATTTCTTATCTGTTAAATATATTATAGCTAGATCAATACAAGTATACCAAGTGGGATAGGAAAAAGTTGGAGGTACACAAAATTTTATTGTGCCTGTTAGATTTCAAATGTAAATCAAGAGCAACAAACAGACAATGAGGATTTTAAGGAAAGACCTTTGCTACTGAGATCATTAAAGTGATCAGATGTAACAGAACACAGACAAGGATGGGCCTTTCTTGAAACACCATATCCTGAATGCAGAATGTCACCCAAAAGGCAGCAGAATTACTTGGTTGTCTCCTTTGTGCTCACTCTTCAGGTTTGGATTTTTTCTTTCACTTTGTATTGGCATGAGTAGTCTGTGATCAAAGCCAGATGATTCAGGGAAGACTTACAATAAAGGGAAGACTTAGATAATGTCTGGACAATGCTTGTGTCCTGTACAGTTGCTTCTTTTACGGGAACAAACATGATGGCAAAAAGAGGGGCAGGCAGGGCAGGTCCCAGTGTAGTATGGATCCAGGTCCAGAGGAGTCACTTTTCAGCCTCTTTCGTATCATTTTAAACACACCAGGATTATGTTAAGTACTAGAGGAAAAAAGAATAACAAGGAGATGGCACTATTTATCAGAAGACTTGATTTTCCTTTTTGTGTTTGTACATATCCAAGATCTTTTCTACCAGAGGAGAGTCATGCAAACACATATATCTTTTCATTGCGTATTTTCTTTCTTTCCTCTCTGGTTCTTTGTCCTTCTTGCTAAACTTTGAACAGCCCTGTTGTGCAGCTCTGAGGACTCTGAGAAGTGCTGTCTTGAGCAGTTGTAGACATTTTTACAGAAGTACAGTCACAGTTCCACTGTCAAGGCTACACTGAACCCAGAACAAGTTCATCAGATGTATAAAGTTGCTCCTTATCCTCCCTATGAGGCCTGTTTGGGGCCAGGGGGTGGGAAAAAAGAAGTGCATAGATTTTTGATGATGGGGTGGTTAACTGCTGGAGCAGATGACTGAAAGAAGCCATTCTCCACCTAATCCTTCTCTGTCCATCAGCCTTCTGATCAAGGCTTGATGCCTTACTGAGGGATCTGTTGCTGTCACACACCAACCACGAGGCTCAGCACTAAATTGAGGAGGTGAAATGCAATGGTTGTAATAGGAAGGTGCTCAAACTGCTTGATCAAAGGTGTCCTCCCTCCTTCCCTTTCATTCAGTGGCTCTGTTAACAGAATATAGGCAATATTGTGGAAGATTTCAACTCAATCTTCTATTAGCTTGTGAATCATTAAGAATGAAGTCCTTAAGAAATGTGCCATTTGGTGCAATTGTTGTCTCAAATGAACTTGGAGAAACAGTTTATCAGTCTTCTGATGTATTATAATTAAAGTTCACTAAAATTTCAAAGAATTGCACACTAGAGGAAAAAAGCTTTTGTATCTAATTGCTGAGATTAATTTACAATTACCAGTTTATTTGGAATTTAAGTTTGTACTACAATCCTATTTTCCACTAATTGTTATACTTGTTCAATTTTATATCTCTAAAAAGCTAAGTTAGAATGGTACATTTGGGTTCAAAACTCATGGAGTTTACAGTTTTAAGCTTCAAGAGTAATAATCACATCTTTCAGACAGCACATTCTCACCTTTTTTTGCAAAGGCACTCCTCAGGTGAGAATCACAGAATGCTGTCTCCTGAAAGCCTCATACTGCAGGGAAATTACATTATAAAAGTGAAAAAAACCCCTGAAGGTGGAGGCAAAGTTAAGGCTACATGGCAGTGGCTTACAGTAAAATACATTACAAAGATAATGCAATTATTCAAACCCCATTTGAATAATTGCATAAAGTTCCATTTTACCTGGAACTTCTAGGGTAAAATTAAATGTAAGAAGAAATCCAAACAAAGCACAAAGAAATGAAGAGTCAAATATCTAAACAATCTTAATTATGCTTGGAAAAAACATATTTTAAATCTCTGACCTCTAACTTGCTAGAAGTCGCAATATTTGCTTGCCTAATATGTGATGTTTGTATATAGAAATTAATAATTGTGTTTACATAGATATTATTAATTGTGCTTTTAAACGTGAATGATACCTTTCTACTTCATTGTTTTTAATGGAAAGCTCATGAGAAACCTCTCTCTGTTCTGCAGGGAAGAGCAAAAAAAAATACAAGCCTTTAAAAATTTCTTAATCATCTCCAAGTCCACAAACGTAGAACTATCTCAAGTACAAACTGCATGGTTTTGCCTGGTTACAGTCACCACAGTAACATCCATGTAGCTGTTAAATAGCTCATCTTCTGGAAAAAAAGAAGCGGGTAAAGCATAAATTAAAAAGCAATATACATACCAGATACTGCAATGCATCACAGGAACCTCAACAGCACCATACGAAATCTGACAGTTGGTCAGTGCAACAAGCACACCAGAGGCTACAGCTTTTGGCTCCAGTCTGGTACCTTTGCAAGCCCAGAGGGGCAAGAGTTAGAAGGACAGTAGGAGATTAAGGCCTCTGTGACAGGAGCAGCTGCATGGGGATGTGAGGACTGGAGATTCCTCAGCTGTAAGAAGGGCTGTGCCTCTCTGTCCCACTGGTGACAGGAAGACACAAACAACTGGGCTGATGGACCTCAGGCACAGTGTGTGAGGGGCCAGCCAGACCCAGCTCCACAGCAGAACCCTCGTAATTGCTTATGCCATATCAAACCTTGTCTATGCAAGAAGCAATTGTAAAATTGTTAAGCAGATCCTGATGACACATTAGAACAACAGCACAGAAATACCAACACAAACTTCACAGAGGCCACACAATAGAAATGGTCAGTCTGCCAAGAGGTGGTAAGGAAGGATGCTCACAGGTAGTACCAGGAACACCAGGTTTTGTAGCCTGGAACAAAGCCTGCAGAGAAAGCTTAAGCCCAACGCCCTGCTGTGCCATTAACAGCTGAGCTTTCTCTGAATGACTCTAATATTTGCTGCGTGTTCATGACGGAGATGTAATACTATTAATTACAGAGGCGCTGGTTGCAGCTCCCGTAGGCAAAACAGATGTTGTGTGTTACACTCTCTGTGCACTCATTGTGTAGACTCAAAGAGCAAAGTATATCATCCCCAAACCTAAAGCACTACCTGAGTAAAATATTCACATAATGAGAGATTACCTGACATCTGCTACCTATTTCCTGGTGCAAGAGTCAGACCACGTAATCTTAAACTTGGATCAGTGGCCAATCCCATTTTGCATTAATCTCCCAAAGGCACACAGAGGCAGAAGCCTTGCTCTGCTGGGAATAAAAAGAAGCTGAACCTCTCTCCCTCTCACACAATATTGCTCATATTGGCGTGATTTACTCACAAAAAAAAAAAAAAACCGCAGTGAGCTATTTGCCTGGAAAGAACTGCACTTCTAAAAGTTTTGGCTGGAATGCCAACTTTTCTTAATTGAACCTCAGGCTGAGAGTTCTCAGCCCATGCTGCATTGACATTTCTGCTTGAATTCTGAAAAACTGAGATTCTTTTAAAAAGCCACCAGATCGTTATGGTCTTGGGAGGAAAAACACCCAATCTAGAGCTTTAACCAGTGTCAGTTCTGGCTCACCACAGCATGTCTGAGACCAGCATTTGCAAAAAGCTCACAAACCAATACTGCACATTGCTCCTGCAGTGCTACCTGTTTCCCCAGCATCCCCATGGAAGGAACATATTGAAGCCTACAGCAGATTCTCACTTCTGGGTCTAGAACCAACTTTCTTGTTAAACTTTTTCTTTGTTCAAAAATCTCATTGTCAGGCTTACCCAGACAGGAGTTATTCTTTTTCTTTGCCATTGTTAATGGATAACTCTGTCATGGTTGTTAAAAAGGCATACATGGTATGAGTCAGCAAGTGAAGGTGACTTCACCTGACACACAGGAGGAGCTGTAAATTCTTCCTTGTTCCTTTCTGTCCGTTTTCTGAAAAGCCTGGTTTTGGTTAGCCAAATATTGGGTGGTGCTTCAGAGAAACAACCAGGGTAGGCTGAGGCATAAGTTGTCCCAGGAAGACAGGGATTCATTGCTCCACTTGCTGCTAGGGAAGAAGGCTCAGAGCTGCCAGGCAGTTGAGGCAGCAAGTCAAACTGAGAAGGAGAAAGGAGCTGAAATTGAGTTTCATTGATGGTGCCTCACTGTCCATTTCAATTATAAATTCTAATTTAAAATGTAATTTGCTGTTATAGCTCTTAAATACAGTGAATTTTATAGACCCACTCCCAGAGCCAGTGTTGTGAGTGTCCAAATGATGATTTTTAATCAATCGGAGGCTGTGCACACATGTAGGGAGCATATTTAGCAGATGTGCTGTAATGATGTCAGAATTATAAACTTAAATGCACTTTAGATATGCATACCAATAAAGAGATGCCTGTATAGGCTTCTGGACAACTCAGTTTAAAAGAAATTTAAAACCATCCATTTATGTCAGTGAAGAGTTTTGTTATCCAATTACACAAAGTATTAAATATCTCATCATAATTAAAACATTTTTGTAATTTATCTCATACAGATTTTTTCCTAAGTTTAACTCTTTTCACCTTATGGTAATTCTCCTGGCAGTAATTACTCAATTTCCACAGCAGTAATTTGGATAGCATAAGAGCATGTAACCTCAGCCTTGCTCCCTCCATTATAATGAAGATTTTCCCTAGAAACATATTTTTTCCCTTCACATTATTTACAATATGACACATGATCAATAATATGAAACTGCATAAAACCGTCTCATATTATAATTCTATTGATTTTTAAAAGAAATAATTAAACGAACTGTTAAGACCAAGTTCATCAATACAATCTGACTCTTTTGTTTCTCCCTACTGAGTAGGACAAATCAATCAGAGTTATGAAACAGCATAACCAGTTTTCTGGAGCTATTGCACCATTCTGACAACATACTGAATAGCCAGTTTATGCCCCCGTTGTTCTCTCATTGCTCTCCCATCCCCCTGCACACATCCCCACAGCTCCAAATCACAACCTCTTCCTGATTCTTCTCTTACTGCATTGTACAGTTCCCAAACCCTCCATCTCCATTCTCTTTACCTTACTTTGCCACTTCCTACACCGCCATGTCCCTTTGCAAAGTAACAAACGCAATTTTAGGAAAGACATACTGTATTTTTCCACATAGAGGTAGAATGCCAAATTGTGTTAAATGTCAAATTTCATTCCACTTTGATGACAGCAGCAAATCTGCAAATTGGTACCTCTGCTCAGACTGTATTTAACAACAGGACTTTACTAGTTCTCTGCAAGGCAAAGCAGTCCCCTGGTAGAAGGTGAAATGGGAAAGCCAAAAACTCTCAGGGCTCCTCTGGAAGCACAGCAACTTCTCCATAGGGATGGCTGGCTCTCATTTTCTCTCTGATGCCCTGAAGGCCTGTGCCATATGAACTAAAACCTCTCCCCACGTGAACTTGCATATCCCTCAATTTCTCTTTCACTCCTCTCGATCCCACCAACGCCCTCATCAAGCAGCTGTCGACTTGTGGCACCACTGAGAGCTGCTCCTGCACCCAAGTGGTTGGAGCGAGGAACCTCTTCTGTGGCAGAGGCAGACAGTAGCTCTGGCAGGATGGGATCAGCAACAGGGGAGATAGACCACAAGTATGTGCCATGCCTGCAGCCAAAGAACCAAGCTCTTTGGAGTTTCTTGATGAAGGTCATGTGAAATATTCAAGGCTTTGGCTGTTTGCAAGGGACACTGCAGCATGTGTGTAGGTAACTGATTATTCATCTCTGCAACAAGTGAGAAGAAAGCCTTCAGAAATCTAAGTTCATAGGACACAGATTTAATACCTTCTGCAAAATGCACCCTTTACATGGAAAAAGAGATTCAAAACAGCTGCATTTTATGCTGAAAGAATGGCTGAACACAGTGGAAGCATTACAGAATATGAAACAGAAGGAAGAATTACAGGAAGAATATGCATGGCCTAAATCAGACACACTCAGCATGGTGGGTCTCAGCAGCCCCAGCAGATCCATTACTTTCCACTCAGCAGAGTCACAAACACTTCTTTACTAACAGAAACATCCATCTGCAGCATTCATAAGATCTATTGGTGTTTACAAGTTGAAGGATTTTCCTGAGAGGAGTAGGAATTAGTGTGTGTGTGTACATTTGACAATGTTCTTTCAAGTCCAAGACAGGTCACACACAATTTATAAATTTCCCTGAAAAATAAAGCTGTTTTTGGAGGTGCATGTATCTATTCAACAGCATGCAACTTGATGGCCTGAGAAATGACTTTCTACAAATTGTTTTATTTTAAAAATAATTTTTTATATATGCATTTTAAAGGCTTATTTACAGTAAGTACAATTATTAACTCTGTTAGATGCATGGGCAGATGTGCAGATCAGCCCCCACACATATCTCTCAGATTAATGTTATTTTAAGCAGCTTACATAGTTCCAAAATCTCCAAGATTTAGCCCAGTTGATATGGCTCTAACAGGTGTAATTGGAACAACAAATGTATTACAGATCAGAATAGCATCAAAAGTATTCATCAGGTCTGTGTTCATACTTAGGAAACCTTCCACGTAACATTTTAGGCTGTAGCTATCACTGCAACAGGAGTATTTAACCAGCAGTGCCATCAGATATTAGCAGATTTTCTTAAATAAGTGAAACATGATACACTAAACCCTGTAAAAGTGTTTATTTTTGTCATGTTTAGAAAATAAAATTATGTCATATTTTGGCTGGCTTTCAGGTGCCAAAATTCAAAGCCCAGTGCATGCACCCAGCCCACATTAAATGCACTGAGAGATGCAAGACACTGCCCACTTGGCCTTCACTAAGTGAAATGAAACACAGAAAAAACAAAAAGAACAAAGAAGGGGGGGGAAAAGTGCAGATTTTGCTAGAGATTACACAGCAAAAGAGCCATAGGTCGAACTCCAGAACTCTGACTACCTTCCCCACATGCTTCTGGCTACATTCACTGTGGGGAATTAGGCCAAACTGGGGTAGAGGCAGTGACGTTGATAAGAAAGTAAAATGGATTAGGAAGCAGTGACATAGTGGGTCAAAAATAGACAATCTAGGAAGAGAAGAGAAAGAAAATTCAGAATAACAGATGAAGAGCACTGAAAGCTACCATAAGAAAGAAAGTAGGGTGATGCAACAGCAAATGTAAATAACAGGACATACTCTGATGAGAGGCATTTTTTGGACATGTTAAATACCTGATTCTCACAGTATTTTCAGTAAATACACAGATGCTGTGCTTGGCTCTAGTAGGTGTATTTACTATAGCATACAATGGCCTGGGTAGTAGGCTGATGTTGAGGGTAGAAAACTCTTCTCTTTACTCCTTACCCAGCCTAGCCCCTAATCACAGTTCCAGTTGCCTCAAAAATATTATCAGAGCAATTGGCAAAACCCAAAACTCAGCTCTTAGCATGCCCTCAGAGCTCAGAAAAGAAGAATTACTTTAAATTCTGTTAAATTACGTATAAAAGCCACGTAGAGACTTGACACTCACCATATGGTAGACTCTTCAAAAACACACTGCTGAAGTTGCTGGCACTTAGAGCATACAGCAAGCATAAACCAAAAAGGCACTGTGACTGTCCCAGAACTGGACACCTCACAGCTGGGTGACAACCAATAGCTCACCAGTGGAGTCCAGCATAATCAACATAGCCTTGCTTCCAAGGGTAGAGAGGGACTCAGAGCAGGAGAAAAGAATGGATCTTTGGGACAAAAGGAAGAGAATGTGGAAGACTGCAAGAATGGGTATGTCTAACCTTCTGAGCCCTATTTGTCCTTTTTGAAATTACCAAACACTCCAACAAGTTGAAGACCAGATGAGGTGTTTTTCCCTGCTGCAGGCCTATTTTGCATATGCCTGAACAAGGACTAAACACATCCTTATCCTTAAAATACTAAGAGAATTCTCCACTGGCTTCAGATACAACCACCTCTCAACCAAACCCATCTTCCTGATTACCAAACTCTCTCCTTACATGATTCAGTAAAACTGAAGCTGACACTTTCTTATCCCAAACCACATATAAAAGCTTAATTTTTAAAATCTGACTGTTGTGAAACTACTGCTAAGGGGGAAAAAATGGGGCCTTGGTCTCAGCAGTTGTGCCCATGCATCTGGTGGCACTGACAAAATTCAACTCCCCCCAAGGGCCCCAGAACACATGGATCCACACAGCAGAGGGATGAATCCACTCCCATGTCCTACAAGAGTTCAACATCAGCACAAATCAGAAGAAAAATGTACACGGAAAAGGTTGCATTGCTTTTTCATTCCTCAGCACCCAAGCCTTTTGCATTCCACTGCCCAACCCGTCATGGAAACAGCCATCAACTGTCCATGCCCTCCATCACTTGACAACTACAGCCAGCTACAGGGGTCTGCATCCCTGCAGGGCTGCGTCTCCCAGGGAGGATGGAAGAGGCAGAAATGGGGCATCATGAGCTGCGGCCACAGATCTGCTCAATGTGGTAGATCTCCTTGGGACAGTCAGCAGACAAGACAAGAGGTGCATCCTCTGTTATCACAACATCATCCTCAATGCGCACACCAATGCCACGAAACCTCTCCGGAGCACTCACATCATCCTCAGGGATATAAATGCCTGAAAGAAGAAAGGGAATTAAAATACGTAACTCTCTCCAGAACACCACCTTTCTCTTACTACACCATGAGGAAAGCTGGATTGGATTTTCAGCAATGTAAGGTGAGCTTGATCCTGAGAATTTTTAATATGGCAAGCTATTCTCTTTCCCCTCCCTCATGGCTGTTGGTGGGCAAAGAAAGGAAAGTGTCCCTCAGTGCCTACAGATATTAGCACATTAATAAAAACTTCCATAGTTACACCTGGCCTTTTCCACACTTCTTGTTCTCAATGTTACATTCACAATGATGATTTTAACAATGTTCTGAATAGAGAGAGACAAGAGGCAAGCATTAGATATCAGTTTCCAGCTGACAGCTCCAATTCTAGTGACAAGCAGAAAGAAAGATTCATCACAGTACGCCTAATCTGCAAAGCTAAGTTGTGAATCCCTGTAATTGCAGACTGCAATGCTTGAGACACACTACCAGTGACTGGTAGAAGTTCAGTGGCAGGAACACAGAATGCAGCACAAGTGAATTGACCCTGTTTTTCTGCACTGCAGTTCACCAGTGCTGCACCATCTGAGCTCTACACTACTCTGCTTCCTGAGTTTACTCCCACTGTGCATTAACTTGGCTATGTTTGGGAAAGAAATGGGTTTTCTGGCACTGTAATGACTTTGGAAGGGGAACAACTTAAGGCTTTCCAACACAGCTATAATTTCCAGTTTCACCAGAAAGGACCTGAATGCTTTGGTCTGCAGGACCAACTAACTACTGAAAAGCAATACTGTGACCCTCAGTGTTGCATGTTCCTGTCCACCACTGACTGCTTTTACCTGGTTCAATGGTTATCACCATGCCTGGCTGGAACGGGAGCGATCGGGATATATCTGGGGTATCATGAACATCCATGCCCAAGTAATGGCCCACGTGGTGTGGGCAGTACTTTCGAACAGCCTAAGAGAAGACAGAACCAGCGTCACAGAGGCAGTCAAACACAGCTCAATTTGTTCCAATACAACACAGGGAAAAGAGACACAATAGTTATGTGCTTAACTAGCAGTCTTACTGCCATGACTAGGTCATCAGGGGCTGCCTTGCATCTACCAGAACTGGATGGCCCTTAAAAGCCACCAGTTTTATTATGAGCACATTGCAGATCGCCTTTCCCCCTCACTGAAAAGAACAGCCCAAACCCATCACCATCTCAGCATGTCAGGCAAGATATTAATTTGCAACTCACTGAGCTTTGCTGCCCCAACCCTTTCCCTCCCTTACACATCAAAGCCCTGCATGACTCCCATCAGCAGACCCTGATAACTGGCAGCAGTGGATACAGCTGCTCCAGGCTGTGGCAAAATCTTCAGCTTCCTATGCACAGCAGAGTGAATGCTGGGCCGCTTTCACTCAGTTGCTACAGCATGATATTAATCCACCTCTACAGGGCACGGGCACCATCCCAATCTCCTTCCCTCCCGAGCAGGAACTGGGAGAACTCCTTCCTGCCCCACGCTGCTCATTGCCAGGGCGCTGAGCCGCAGGCGCTGCTCCCGTCTGCCTGTGCTGCCACCTGCCGGGAGAACCCGGCACGACTGCTCTGCCTCGAGAATCCTGCCGTGGCACCGCAGGACAACTAAATCCGGCAGGAACCTGTCCGGCTGCCAAAAGCGGCAGCGCCGTCACCTGATTCCGCCATCTTTGCACTATTTGCATCAGCAGTCATGCAGCTTTGCAGGGAAAGTGACTGGATAAACTTCTCTAACTGCAAACTAATCCTATTCATCTGCAGGTTCAGCTCTAAGGCAGACCAGTTTGCCAGTCTTATTTACCAGGTGGCTCTGTGAATCCCAGTACTAACACAAAATGCTGCAGAAGAGGCAGCAGGTGGAATGACTGAGAATAGGCTCCACCTTTTGGTGTCACTGCAGATTTATGTGATGTTAAACATTTCACAAAACTATGAGTAACTGCCTGCAGCCAGCCCTGGATCTGGAATCTTGTGCTACTGCCCATGTCCCTGTAGTTCCCTTCAGACTGTGCTCTAAAGCTGTTTCTGCACTGGCAAGTAGCGCAGAGCAATGGGAATGGATCTGCAAAGTGAAACAGCCAAGGAACTAATGTTCACACTATGTGCAGATAAGATGGGAGGTTACTTCAGACCAAACTGTGCACCAAACGGTTGAAATGCATCTTGGATTTAGCCCTGTCTCAGAGAAGTTCATTCCTGTGCTGAGACCAGCCTGCAACACAAATTAAAGCAGCGTGTGGCAACAATGAGAACCCTTGAAACCACATTCCTGACCAAACTAAAGCCGCTAACACTACCCAAGGATAAAACAATCAGGATTAATAGGGGTAAACTAGCGTAAAAAAACTTAAAATACCTTGAAGAAATGGCTGTCAGTGATGCTGCTCTCCAGGACACCCAAGTCTTTCAGTTTCTGTCCAATAAGGCTCAGCATGAGACTGTAGATATTTTCCAGACTCATGCCTGGGGAACAGAGGCTCAAGCAGGACTTCTGGATATCCAGGACAGCTTGATAAAGTTCTGCTTGGGGTTTAGTGAACCTGAAGAGCATTGAGCAAAGGAATATCTTACAACTAAATCTCTACCCAGAACCTATTTTGGGGACAGATTTAGTGCAAGGGTGGAGCAGGGGAAAATCAGAAAGCAAAGTAACTATCTCCTTGTATGAAAGGCCAGACAAAACATCACTGCAACATGCCCTTCAACACAGTGTAGGGTTTCTCAGCTGAGAACCTAAACCTCAAGCAAAGCAAGGCACAGCTACTGCAGGAAAAACAATGCACTTGAGTCAAAACATACAGGAATCAAACAAAAGCACAGCAACATCACACCAGCAAATTAACAGCTGGCAGAGCTATGTACACATCAACTAAAACTCCTGTTTTCTTACACACAACTGAAGTCAGCCACAGCTGAATGTACAAAAGCCCTCTCTGCACTTTAAGCATGCTGTAATAGCTGAAAATAGCAATAATCACACATATTCATGCAGTAATTAATGAGGCAGTGGGGAATACAGCTGAACGATTATTTTATATAATTTGATTACTCTGAAGTACCAGAGAATAGGACATGGTAAAACTATGATTAAACACACACTCAATCCATTAATTACTTAAGAACTTATCAAAAAATATCAAAAAAACTTATTGCAGCGTACCTTCCATTGACAGGCCAGGTACGTGTGATGTCACTCACATAGCAGGAAAACTCACATCCACCATCTAGCAAGACCAGTTCACCATCCTGGAGAATAACAGGAAAGAATGTAGTTCAGTCCAGCTATTAACTGATTTTTCTGACTGAGAGCAAAAAAAGAGGTTATGCTTCTGTTTTCACAAAGCAGCTGCAGAAATGTGAATTCCTTTTAAAGAGTAATACCTGAGGTACTACTGTTTATAAATAGCTATTCCAGTTGGATTGTTTTTTTGCAACATAGTCTCTGGCTGTTATGCTTACCTACTATCTGAACCTTTAACATGCGGATTTTCAAATATTTTGGAGTAAAAGAAAAAGATATTTGCTTGGAACTATTGTGCTCTCTGAGACATGAGCCCCATTCACACCTGGATCAGCAAATTATGCCTATGATTCCTTTCACTAGAAGTTCTCTGCTACAGTGACTGAGACAGAGGAAGTTTGCAACAAAAACATTATTTCTGAGCTCCCCACGGGATCACTAACAGCTAGAAGTTTAGCCTTGTCATAGGATATAAGGACACAGCAAAATCACTTAGTCTCACAAAATCTGACAGTGAATCACTCCTGTAAATGCACTGGTGAATAGCTTGTACTACCTTCCCCTTCCTCTTCTAGGACTTGGCTGCTCTAACATCTTTCTGAATCTATCTGGTGATGAAGCAAAACCTTTTGGTGATGTGATTCTCCAATTCACTTCAGCAAAACTGTTCCGTATCAATTAAATCACTGACTACACATCTCCCAAAAAGTCACACAGAAGAAAGACAAAGGGCTGGGAAAACAGCCACTGCCTTGCTTTCCCTCCTTAAAGGGGCTAACAGCAAATAGAACAGAAAGATCTTCAAAAGGTTTGGATTAAATTCTCTATAGATTTACCCTACTTGTAGAGATTCATTCCACAGATCAATGATTGTGCCAGCAGACACGATGTGGAATGACAAGGAATAATTATAGCACCTTAAGGGAAAGAATAAAGAAGCAGAATTCCACTGCTAGTGCTACTTCCAGTGCTAGCCACTATCATTGTGTACACTTAAGCAGCACATAGAGACGCACAGCAGATAAGCCAGAGTGAGCAGATCTCACTACCCCACTAAATAGGCCATTAACTATCCATTTAAATGGTACTTTTTAACTTTTTCAGAAAAGTTGGTTCAATTCTTGAAGGCAAATCTGAAATTACAGCACCTGCCATCTTCCAAGCAATTACACAAGCTAAGTAACAATTTATTGACTAAGGGAATTCAGCCTCTGGTTTGATTGTCCAGTAAATGCCTCATGTTGTGTTTGTCCTCTTTCTTTAAAGCAGAGCCCTTTAAGCAGAAGACTGAATGAAACATTCAGATACCTCACAAATTAGACACTTTGTTAGCCTATTTGGAAACAAGATCTGCAGGAAGCAACACACAAAGGAAAAGAGAGAATCAAGTTTATGGGTTTAACCTCCTCCTTAATAGTTTTGAAAAAAAAACCAAGTGACCGTCATTTAACTGAACAACTTTAAAAGAAGCAACTGGAGTTACGTCAGCATGTCTGACCTTGGATGACAGAACAACAAAGGAGGCTTCTTTCTGCCAAAAGCAGCTTGTCATATCTTTTGTACATTTGTCTCTGCAGATCATTTCAAGGTCTGCTAGCATGCCAACTTCAAGAAAAGACAATGCTAGTGGGAAAGTTTCATCGTGCATTAAGACAGAGGAAAAACATGTTCCTCTGAAAACTAAATAGTGACCAGAGCAGTGAGGGAATATTGCTCTTGAAAATACTTACCTGAATCTAAAGGTCTATTGTCAGGAAAGCTAGAAAGACCCAATTCAATGAGAATCTTCAAAATAAGACAAAACATATTCCACCTCTTGACATTTAAAGCTGATCCTTTCCCTACTTGTTCCCCTTTCCTGCTTTGCTGGACTACATGGAACCAAAATGCTTTTCAGCTTTACCAAAGCAGGAATGCACTTTGCCCCTTATGTTGCAAGGCCAAGCAATGCAAGGGACAGCAGAAGATCCCCCCTGGTGCCTTCATTCTGCCTGAGACAGTGGCTCCTCTTTTTTGTGAGGCCCCCAGCACTGCATGCTGTTGTGAGAGCAGGCATGTTCACTAAATTATCTGCAACTTTGTTTGCAAATCCTTATGCTGCTCAGAAAATACTGCAGCAAGCACTGAGAGGAAAGAAAGACAAATCTGCCACTGACCATAAAATTGACGAGAGCAGGATGCTTTTTACTTGCTCACTTAAAAAATATGTATTTAAGTGCTTTGATCTGTTCAGTCAAAACAAAGAGCAGCTAGGGAACATATATCTGTGTCACAGCACTGCATTTCAAGTTACTGGACAGCACACAGGTTACCTTGATGAGCTGATTGTTCTTCACATAGTGCAAAGTGTTTGATCTGTTGCCACCAGCAACAACAGGGGGGTATGCCAAGATGTCAGCACCACGAGCTCGGCACTCGAATTCAAACTGGAGTAACAATTCAGAGAAAAGGAAACTGTTAGTGCTAATGCAGGTGATTTACTGCCCTAGGGCCACAATATTTCATGTCCTACACATGTTTTCTTAATTTGTACAACACAAAGTGAAACTGGAAAGTAAGTTTACCAAATGAAAGTAGTCTTGAATGTTTTCCAAGAGTTCTGGAGGAGAAAAAATACAGAACTATCTACTTTTCAAGAGTTTTGTAAACCCGTATCTGGTTTCAGGGAAGTTCTTTCTGGTATAAGCTGTTCAATGCTGTCTCAAACAATTACTACATTGTCATACATCCAGATGAGGATTTGTTCTTATATAAAGTAATGCTCTTATTTTCCATATGACTTTGTGAATTTTCCAAGATCCTATATACCAATATGACAACAGTCATGGTTTGTTGCCGTCTTTCAAAATTGCAAAGTACCAGCAGATTTACAGCAGTATCTATTTTCACAACTGCTGAACTTAGAAGGTTTGAAAGCATGCACCACCTTGATGTCTGGGGGGATAGAAGAAAAAGGCACCATAAGCCTCAAGATCTTTACCTTTTTTGAATGACGAAGCTTATGAAAGCACGGAAATGAATAAACTCACATCTATAAAGACCCTCAATATATTAATAGCATGTCTTTTCTATGATTACCAAACCCACATGGGACAGAACACTCCAGGATGCCTACATGGAGCAAAGGAGGTTTTATGATCCTGATCTGGAGCGAAAAATTGATCTGTAAAATACACTTTAATTAAAGTCGTTTTTACAATTCAGTACTACCCAGTGCCATGTCAGCACAGGCCCATCCATGTCGTAACAGAGGGTCAAATCCTGCTGATGTTTCTCAAACAGGCATCTCACTGCAATTCCTTACAAAAATCCTTACCAAATATGCGGGCCAATTAGTCCTTATTTTGTAACTGAGAGGCATCTAAACTGCTTCAAGATGGCTGTGGTAATCTGATGTAGTAAGAGGCTAGAGGCAAGAGAAGCAGGCTTTACAAACAGGTGTTTTAACTAATTAAATTTCATACAACAGACCTGTATTATAGGATAAAGTAATAACTTTACCTCTGATTGTTTAGCAGGTTTTGCATTTCAATATAGTACAAAAAGACATCAACAGAGATAAAACTTAGACAACTGCTACACTCCTTATATAAGGGCACAGGAAGTATAGCTAAAGAATTCCTCACACTGACTCTTCTGCATGTCCAAGGAACCACAAAACCTGGGCAAAGAAAAAATGTGCTACAGTGGGAGATACATGATATAGAAATCTGACATTTCTGGTTTCCTGGAAGGATAACCAACCTCCAGCCCTTCTATCTCACTTCCAGCCACAAAATACTAACCTTTGCATACAGAAAGGCTTCATCCACTGGGGATTTACTGGCAAACATCGTCTCTGTGAAAGCCTATGAAAAACAAGGGATTTTCAGTTAGCAAAGGAGCCTGAACGTGAGGGAAATGCTTTTTTCCACCTGTTACCTTTTGAAGAAGACCTAAAATCAGCTGGCCCAGAACCAAAGGGTTTCACCAACTTCTCTGGTGAAACTGCTGTCAAGACTAGAACCAGTTAATCTCTGTTCCCTAGGAAATTGTATTTAGGGGCTGATTGACTCCAGTTTTTGGGAAAAAAAAAAGATTAGACGATTGTGGCTGATCCCATGGTTAGGCATGTTAGAAGTTGTCTCATTTATGGATTCCCTGATGTATAACAGGATTGCCTTATGCAGCTTTTCCTTCAAAGAAGGGCAAACTGTGCCTCTCTTTTTTATTTGGCTCTCTATTTTAATAATATTTACAAAAACATAATTGCATTTGAGGTATCTGTCAGATTTGTTTAAAACTGGCCAATGAGTTCAAAAGGCATTTGAGAGAGAAGGTGCAATGCAGACACATATATAGGCAATGTCTTCATAAAAATCCTGTTTCCTCAAAATAAACAGAATAGATGTGAAAGAAAGTGATCTGGAGAAGCAGAGGGTAAGCTGGGAAGCCACTGAAAAGACTAGCCCTGAATAGATATTGCTTTTAAACAAAGTCCAACAGCTGCTGGCTTGTCTTCACTGGAGTTATGCAAATTTAGAGAATATGGTAGTCCAAGCAGTCTTCCCATTTCTCCTTGTCCTGTGGAGGGAGCCAAGCCCAGCCAGTGGCTGAGATAAGAGCAGTTCAGTAACAGATTAGAGCAAAGCTCTCCTTCCAGCCCATATCACCTCATCAATGGAATGCACTGGTTCATTTGGAGAGCACGCAACCCCTTTACCTCTGCTGTCACCCGTCCAGCTATCTTCATCCTCTCAATCTCTGCAGGGGATTTGATCAGCCGAAGCTTTTGCACGAGATGCCGAACGCCCTGGATGTGGTTCTTGCTCCGAGCTTTTATCTCAGCCAGGGGCTGCATGTAGTCAGAGTGCAGCTCTGTATGCACTGGTTTTCTCAAGTCATACCAAACCATGTTTGACTCACCTGGAATACAAAACAAAAGCTGACACAGACAAAATTAAATGTAGAAATGTCCTCCCTATACTGAACAAGCTCAATCCTCCTAAACCAGATTTATTGCTATTTAAGAAAAATAATTTTCTCTGAATATACTTTTGCAGACCATATAGACACTTTCATTGTCACATAATACCAGCAATCTCTTCTAAGTCTGGAAGATTACCAATTCATAGCATGTAGATTTGGTGACAAATCACCACTTCTGGGCAAATAATGGGGTTTACAACCATCACTGAATATATGCATCAGGTGCAGATCCATTCAGAGTTGCACTTGTGTAAATTAAGTAGGCATCCCATCACAGTGCACCTTTTGCATTGTTCTCCCATTCAGCCTGTCCACACAGAGGATGGAAGGCAATTTACCTTTCTGCATGGAATCAACATCATCATCAACAGCTTCAGAACACTAGGGGGAACAACTGCTTATTTCAGCCATGCAAAGAAGATGAGCTTACTGAGAACAAACACATTTACCCACGTGGAAAATGTATTCAGAACATCAGATAGCACCCACGTTCTCCCCACAGGACAATTTAAATGCAAGTGAGTAGAAAAGCCATGGTCAGTCACTGCTGATGTCCACCTAGGCTCTCCTTCTTTGGTGACAGTAACCATTAGCAGGTGCTTACAAAATGTGTCTGAGAAACTGGGCATTTATTAGCGTATTTCCCTTGGCTGATTTACTGCTTTTCATGCACCTCTCCCCTATAGAATTACAAACTTCTGACTCCCTTTTGACATTCCAAATTTTCCATTAATGATCTACAACTTAAAAGGTGACAAAACCTGCCATGTGATAATTTCATTCAGTGTTCCCTTTGTTTTTAAATTAAGAAAACCAGCAATTAATCATCATAGTCATCCTCTCTGTGCTTTCCCCAACTGTACACATCTCATACCGTCCCTTGTTTTCTCTTTTTCAAGCTGAGTGAGTTTGCTCAGCATGTATCTCGCATGCATTTCACACCATTTTTTATCATTCTTTGCCCTGTGACTTACCTATTTTCAAGACATTCTTTTATGAATCAAAATAACTAGATTCCAAGATGTTATTTAATACTCCAGAATTCTCTCTCTCTCTAGTTGTGTGACCCCTCCACAATCACACTTGCCCTTATTATATTGTCATAAGCCTTCTTCAGCTTCATTTTATAATGCATTTAAGTTCCCCCTGGATTATAAGTATTGAGGCTACACGGTGATGTTAGATGCAGAAGAATATTTCTAAAGGACAGCAGTGTTTATATTTCAAGGGCAAGTCACTGTCTAGCTAAATATGAGTGGACTAACAAGCTCCATGTGTGGATCATTTTCCAAGTCTACTATGAATAAAAAGCCTCCAAGTTTCCTATACTTCATCTGGTTCTGGCTCTGTCAGCAAACACATATGACTAATACAGTAACATGGTCTTGCTTATGCCGTTCCTTAATATTTCATGGATGTGCAGACTGGCATTCACATGGATACATGAGAAATTAAAAAAATTTCAAAACTACATATCCATTGGTGGCCCTCAATAAGCTAACATGAACTTCCACCTGCCTTTGTCACAAGCACCTCCCTGCACCTCCCCAAGTTCATTTTAGCCTTTAACTGATGTCACAGACCACCTCCCAAACCCATACTATTCAGACTCTGCAAACCACATCTCATCTCATTCCCTCTCTGTTTTTTGTTACCTTTCAGCTTGGCCACCAAGTGCCTGAACTCCTCAATGGTGTAAGCTTCATCTACTCCTGTGAGAGCAAGTGCCCCATCTGGGCCTGATCTGGGCCCATCCCACAGCTCTCGATTTGGATCTCTCCGGGGCACAAAAAGTATGGATTTGTGAGATGGCAGTGCTTTGCCAGGAATGCTCTGCAGCACCAGGATGCTGTCAGGCTCCTGAAACCCACAGAGGTACAGGAAATTAGTGTCCTGGTGGAAAATATAGGGGATGTCATTGCTCATGTAGTATGTGGGGTTGGATAGCAGAATCACTGTGTGGTCCAAGCCATGCCGGCCATGGGCTTCCTGCTGGATCAACACCATCAGTTTGTGTCGGCGAAGAGCATATTCCACCTGTGACAATCCTGGGGTTACCTCTCCTGTAAATACAAAACAAACCAGATAGAGAAATTCAAGGCACTCAGGATATTTTATCTGTCACATGCCTGATTCCTGCCGACTCCCTGATGCCTTCCATGTGCATGGATTCATTGTAATCCCTCAAAGCCTTTCCCTTGCTCCTCTTCAGCTTCCATCCTTACAGTACATCCTCACTCAGTCTGATTCTCCATCATGCAAAGACAGAAATTGATTTTAACCAACTGGATGCTGTGTTACCTATTTCTGCGTAAAGGGAGAAATCACAAAACCTGGTAGATTTAGACAAACATCCAAATGCTTTCAGAGAGATGTGTGGAAAAAAAAAAGGGGAAAGGCAAACTGAACTTTGACTGTGAAGAACTGATGGGTTTTACAGCATCTGGACATTGAACAGAAGTTTGTCTCCTGAGGTTGAGCATTAATTTCCTCAGATAAAGTTAGAATGTCTGTTCAAATACACACTAAGTCAACTTACAAAGTGCCTATTTCTAAACCACAAGGGGTAGATTAAGTGTCAGAGATTCTGGGAGATCAGGCAGAAGCACAGAGGTTGCAGAGTCTAACCAGTCACAAGATTCCAGGCAGAAACAAACCACGGACTGCAGGCTGGTGTCAGACTCCTGTTAAGAGAAGGGATCTTTTCCAGGGCGTACGTAGCTTTTCTCAAAATTTACAAATTCAGATTTTCCCACAGTTAAATACTGTATTTCTAGTGACACTAACTCAATAAACGATCTCTTAGATGAAGGTACTCTTTCAACTGCTGCAGTCCCAAAAGACACAAAGTACAACAATCAAGATACTCACCAAAATAAGACTGAAGTTGAAAGGACAACCAACAACAGCTGAAGTATGTAAGTATGAAGTACTTTTAAATTGTGAGACTCCCTAATTATGATCTAAATTAATATAAGAGCTTCAATCAGTGCTTTGGCTAACGCCCTACTTTAACATAGATTGCATTTTGATACCGTTAACTTTTCACTTTCATAAACTTTTCTTCCTCTTTCACATATTACACAGTGACAATTCTAGAACAAAAATTTACATTTGAGTTGTACTGCATGGATTCTTGCATGGGTGCAGTGGGAGGGGGAAGTTCTACCCAGAATGCTTTTCCTTGACAAAGGAGTTTTAGAAAATTTTGTATGTTGTATTTGCATTAAATTTTACACCTTTTCAATTACATCCTCAATACCTATTAGATGTAAGAGTCTTCAAAATGAACCAAACAGACCCAATAAACCCACCATTTTTTAAATAAACATTTATTTTTCTCTGTAAATGTAGAAATGACAGAGAACATAGAAACTATTTTAATGCAATCTGGCCTCAGAATTCTGCAATACTATACTGCAAATTTCCTATGTTCCACTGCATTCCAGTCAGCTTTCTAACTGCCACAGCCCAGTGAATTTCAGAAGCTGCAATGGGGTGGAACATAGGGATCCAAGCTGTCTTCCAATTCTGAGGCCTGGAAACTCTCTTTGCATTAAAGGGATCTGCTTTTTAAAACAATAATTGCAATAAAAAAGTCATATTACTTTAAGGAAAACACCTCTCCGTTGTTAAATGGGAAAATACTAAGGACAGCTGGAATTCCCTTCCAGTTCCAGCTGCACTCTAAGGAGTCAGCCTCATTTATTGTGAGCTGTCAATCAGTGCCCTAAGCAAACTGATCTAATGCAGAAGTTAGCCCAGCTTTGAGCACAGGGGGAACCTGTTAACTTTGTGAGGTTCCTTCTGACCTGAACTATTCTATAACTAAATACAGAGGTGTGTGTACATAGACACACACATATTCATCTGTTCTCCCTTTATACCCACCCACGGAAGAACACAGAATGTTTTCCTGGCCATATTCTTGAATGTATTTTTGCTGTAATTATTTTTTGGGTATTTTGGATTTAATTGTGGTCATCTCATACCTACATGCTAATTTTCATTAATCTCAAAAAAATGCACAACCTCAGGTCCCATCACTACTGTCTAACTTCACAGTCTCTTTTTCTCCTTTTCCTCATACTGAATACTCCTCTGAACAGGACACATCCTTTAGACAAGTAGTGTCCATCTATCAATGCTCTTCCTCATTCACCTTTATTTTGTGACTCACAAGACATGGGATATGGACCATTCTGACAGTTCAGCTTGCACAGAAGACTCCCTTTTAATAAAAACCATATTTATTTGGAGGACAACAAGCCCACAAAATGCCACTACCACAAAAGGTCTGCAACACCCAAGTAAACAACCCTGGGTACACCACGAGAAAAAAGTAAAAAGCTATGAAAGCTATCCTATGTGAAGCCTATTTTTGGAATCAGTATCATCTCAGACAAGGAAATGAGCTACTAAATATAATTACTGCCTAATGAAGGTAATCATAAACAGCTGAAACCATAGACAATTCTATCATGCAGCAAATCAATACACTCAGAAAAACCGAGACAAGAAAATTTCAACGACTGGCTCATGCAGGACCCAAACCTCACCTGGTTTGAGCAGATGAGGGTGTGTGAAGGGGCTGGGCTGCCCCAAATACCGGTTTGGAATCTTCTTCTGCTGGGCAGGCTGGATGGAGAATCTTCGGAGAGCACATGACTTGCAAACTAGAGGAAAAGAAATGCACCATGTCAAGGTAAAAAAAACCCAAAACCCTTTCCAGTTTGGAAACTGCAGAACTTTAGTCTAGTCATCAGACTCTTAACAGCATTTGCTCACTTTTATGACATAAATATCCTCCTTAACTTCTCCGTTTGTTGTGTATCATAATGGTTCACAAAACAATGTGCACACAACTCAACTGACAATCAAATATTCACAGAACAGATAGAAAGAAATTAACTTATGCTAAGCATGACAATCCAGCAAGAAAACCCAGGAAGCTCCGTTGGTTTGCACATCCCAATTCATACAGTTGGTGTTCATGAGACACTCAGTGCTCTCCCTCCCTTGCTTCCCTCAAACACCACAGGGCTCCAAGCACCACACCTGGACATTGCCTCTTCCTGACTATGTCTTCAAAAATGTCATTCGTCAAAATAACACAGGTTTATAGAGCAGTGTGATTTTCTTTTCCTGTATGGGAGATACCCAAGAGTCCCTGTTTATGTACTGACTTTCCACGGCAGTAGCATTAGCCAAACAGAATACAGTTATGTATTCCACTTCCAAATCCACACACAGCCAAAGCAGGTGGGTTTTAAAAACAACAAGCATGCATCTGGGAGCTGGGACTGGGCACAGTAAGACAAAATCTAGAATTAAAAATGAATTGTCAGAAACCTTAGGATTCTCGGTCACAGCCTTTTGAAGAACTGCTTGTGGCTGAATTCAATTCATCAAGACATGTGGAAGGAGAGGGCAGTCAGAAGGCAAACATCTATCAGATGTTTTGGAAAGTGGCTGCTCTTTATGTTACTTACCATGTGCCTACTACAAAATCAGTTTGTGCTGCCACAGCACGGCACAGGATTCTTACAACAAATGCTATTAACTCTTTACTAGCATAAGCGAGGATAACACAAGCAAATCATCTGCCTTTCAGGGAGCTGAGGCTCTGAGGCTTACAGCAAAACACACAGACCACGGATTTGCTGCGGGAGCCAGTACGATTAGCCTCTAATTGAAGATCATTTATGCATGACAACTGATATAACACGAAGCGTTCACTATGTGATGCTGAACTAGAGACCCGGGCGGTGAAATGTATCCGCAGCTTTCTGTGCAGTCTAGTTTAAAACTGGTGCTTTCACTGTTCCTCCCCACGTACACAGCACACAAACAGGGCAGCTCGCAACGAGACCACACAGCAGGATTTAAATAAAGCAGCGCCTTGAAGGAGTTGTTTAATTTCCCAAGTTACTGCCTGTTCTTCCCTAGCGTTCAGCCCTGACCGGGGCTGCCACTGCGGCGCCGGGAGAGGCGCTTCCTGAGCCCCGGAGGCGCAGGAGGGGCGGTAAGCGGTGTCGCTATTGGAGCGGCGGGCAGTGCCGGGGCGCGGAGGAGGAGGAGGAGGAGGAGGAGGAGGGTGTCTGACCTGCGGCGCCGCGCCAAGCCGCCAGCACGAGCGACAGCCGCGACATGGCCGAGCCGCACCGCGGGACCTCTCTGCGCCGCGGCAACGCGCGCTGACACCTTCACCGCGCGCGGCCCGCCGCCAATCAGCGCCGCCGTGCCGGCTTAGGCGCCCGCGGAGAACGCCTGCCTCGCCCGCGGGGGAAACCCGGGCCACGGCGGAGGCGGGCGGCAGCAGCGGGAGGGGAGGGCGCCGCACGGGCAGTACGCGGCTGCCGGGCCACGCTACTGCTCCTAGAACGTTCCCCCGCCGCGCCGCCGACAGCCGGGCCGTGACCGGCATGACAGTCGGGGGCTCGGACAGGCTGGGCGGGGCGGGCTGGAAGGTTCCAGGGCGCCGAGCGGCGCTTGCGGGCGTGTCCCTGGCGGGGGCGGGCGGAGCCATCGCGGCCGGCGGTGCCAAACCCCGCTGTGGGCGGGTCTGAGCGGGAGCGGCCTGTGGTGGGCGGGGCGGGCTGGAAGGTTCCGCGGCGGGTGGGCGGGGGACCGAGGGAGCGAGCGAGCGCGCCTGGGCCGCCGCCGTGCCGCCATGGACTCGCGCAAGCTGAGCGAGCTGCGGGCCTTCGTGCGGCTGTGCAAGCAGAACCCGGGCCTGCTGCACAGCCCGGAGCTCGCCTTCCTCCGCGAGTGGGTGGAGAGGTCGGTGCCGGGCCGCGGGAGGAGGCGGCCGTGAGGGGGCGGCGGGGCAGGCTGTTCTGGCGCGGGACGCCGTGAGGGAGGGGGGCATGTCGCGTGTCGCGTCGCCTCGGCGCGCCGCGAGGCCGGGCGGGGGGCGCGCCGTGCCGCCGTGGGTTCGCTCCGCTCCGCTCCCGCGCTGCGGCCTTGCCGTTCCTCCTCCCCTGCTCTTCCCGCCCTCTCCTCCTCTTCCCGCCGGGGTTACTCCTGGCGCCTTAAAAAGACTTGGTAATTTTTTGTGTCGTTCCCCTAACGCTGGCTATTCCCGTTGCAAAAAGTCTGCCCCCTGGCCATCTCAGTGGCTCAGCTTTCCAGCCTGGAAAGCCCCAGAGTAATACTTACGGAGCTAATTCTCGCATTACGCAGCAGAGTTGGCTAGCTTGTCTTAAAAAGGAGCCGAGTTTCTGGGGAGGTGAGTGGCGTTGATTTGCATCCTGGTACCCAAGAGCACAAAACACCTGGCAGCTGTAGTTCCTGTCCCAAACGTGTTTTGCTCTTTGAAGTTTATTGTCTCCAAAGTAGTGGAATTCTCCGCTCCCTGTGAGCCATTCAGGTACCTGGTTACGCTGCACGTAGTCTATGTGCGCCAGGCCTGTGGTAGCAGATGCTTCTCAGTTAAAAATCCTCTTTGGGTTCCACCCTGAGCGCCCAGAAGCACGAGGCTGGAAGGGTTGGGATTCTTTGCTGCTGGCAGAGAACCCACAGAACTGCTGTGTTCAGCTGCCGTGCCTCTGCTTGGCTTTTGTGGCTCCTACGCTAAAGAATTCTTGAGAAGTCAGGGACATGCTCTCAGGTGCACATTTTATGCGAAGGGAATTTAAAAGATTTTTATCTACTGACAAACTGGGATTTGTTTGAGAAAACCTGTTTTAATCTGAATGCATTTTAGACTTTCCTGCTGTGTAGTATTTGTAATTAATTGAAAAGCCAGCAGGATTTTGTGTGCATCGATGTGTATATATATATATATATATATATATATATACAGAGAACTGAACACTGGCGTTTCACAATATGTACTATAATGAATATGGCCACAATTAAGTGGTTAATCGTGGTTTTTTACAGTGATATTTAATTTTTTTATGCATCTGAATATTACTGTGGTTGTAAAACAACTTGTATTTAACTGAACTTGGCTTTGCAGTACTGATAGTAGATATACCTCTACTTGGGAAGGAGATCAATGTCTGTCTTACCCTACTGCAGGTCTTCATTCCTTTTGCCACTGCATAAAATACTTCAGTGCCTTACCCTAGGTTTCTTCCAGTACTTCTGTTGTGTAAATCTGAAGGTGTGGACAGGCTACTTTAAGAGGGAGAGGAAGAACACTGATTTCTTTTGGCTGAAGAAAGTGTTAGGGAATGGAAAGATGACCATCTTTCTCCATGTTAATGGAGAGGGCTTTAATTTCCAGATTAATTTGGAGAATTTATATTTGGTGCTTGTCTTATGAATACAGAAATTACATTTAGAGCCATGGAATGTTTTTTACATGTAAAATCTTCACTGAATGTCTTTATCTCAGAAGATAAAAAGTACTTCAGAGCCTCCTGTACCTTTCTCAAGTTTTCTGGTTTTCTTCACATATTTGAGTTCAATATTTGCCTAATTAATACACTTGGATGTGGGACGCACGTTACCTTCCAAGGAAAACTGTCTGGAAGTCTGGTGGGTTTCCCTCTGTCTTTACATAATAGTGCTGCTTGCAGTAGAGCTATGAAGTGCATTTATAGGGCCTGATCATTCTTTGGAAACTGCTTCAAACAGCATGGCCCATCTTTAGGTGGAAATAAATGTGATAACCCTTATATCTCTGTCTGGCTCACCTGGATTAATCTGAAAGACAGGTTTGTTTACCTAGGTAGTGTTATGAGTCATTAAAATAATGACTGAATGATACTAAAATCCATCATTAAATCTTTCAGCTAAAATTCTGCTAATTGCTTTGAATTTTTTTCCCCTTAAACCTAGTGATTCTAATTTAAATTACGCTAACTACTCATGAAGCCAGAATGGGGTGCTTTATTTTTGACTAGCTGTTGATATTGCATCAGTAACCTTAAGTCTTACCTGTTTTCCTGCACTTGTTGTTTTCTAACCTTTATTCTGCCTAGCTGTTGTGTTTAATTTCTATATAGATGCTCTTTGTAGTGAAAGCATACAGTAGTGCTTGAGTGTGTTTGGAAAGTATTTTGACATTCCTTTTAGTCATGCCCATTTTTTCATAATTACATAAAAATACAAATGTTTTACTTGAATTATGAAATGAGTCTTTAAAGGAAACACATTTCAAAACCCTGCAATTGAACAAAGAAACAGTAGTGGTCTTTAGAAATAAAACACAGAATCCCTAACTGATGAATAAGGCTTTTTGCCTTTTTTTATCGTTTTGTTCAAATAGGTTTTTACCCTTTTGAATTCACAGTAATCCAGTTTCTCTCTAAAGGTAATTTTGTTTTCAATAATAAAAGCAGATACAGAAATCACCTTTTGCAGTTCTTCCAACAAGCCATAAACACGATACTTCTCATGGCTGTGATGAGTAGAAATGTGCAGTCACTGTTGCAATGGAGTCCTGACAACTCCCAGTTGTTACTGGCATCACACATATCACAACTCTTTGTGTGTCTTCTGTGTGTCTGTGCTTTTTCTGTAGCTCAGCACCTGCCTTTTCCTACAAGAGTGTCTCGTGTTTCCATATATACAGCTGAGGTTAAATACATTGCAAACTTTGCATATATCCCTGTTGTGCAATCATTGTAATCAAATACTGGGTTAAGAGATTTTAGAGTAACTTGTTTTTGAGTTATTCTGGGATTATAACTGTAGTTTAAATAGAGATTAACAGGGTGGCAAAAATATTTTCAAGGACTGTGAGTGAAACTGTTTAGCCTTGGCAGTTCATGAAATAGCATATTATAAAACATGCATGTATATTAGTAAACATTTCTCAAACTGATCTAAACTTGGGTAGTTTTTGGGGGTATATGAAGAGGACAGAGGAGGTTGACTAAGTTGTTTCAATCTTGAGGTGATTTAAAGTGTTAGAGTTAAAACCAGCTGATACCATGGATATTAGCTATTAGCACTGCTAAAATGCTTTGTAATTTGTGGTTTTCCTTATGCAGAAGAAAAGTTCCAAGGCTTCATGAGATGGTCCCTGTAGTCCTCTCCTTGGTTTTTACAGCCTAATAGAGAGCTTTGTGTTCTATTGTCAACCTACGAGGGCAAAACTTCGGGAGGAGCAGTTAGGACGTGTTTGTGTTTTCTGCCTAGCTGGATAATGATTTCTCAGGCTGCAGTTGTTTAGTCTTTGCAATATAACTTCGGTTAAGTAATGTCAACATTCCAGGGACACGTGTAGGTTGTTGCAATAGCTTCAGAACATGCTGTGGTTTGTCACTTGTTGGTTTTTGGGTTTTTTTTGTTGGTTGGTTGGTTTTGGCTTTTGGGGTTTTTTTGCCAGTTTTTCCTTGTAAATGAGAAGTAGCTTAAATGCTGTTTGCTTGCCTTTTGCTGCAGGGCCTTGTGCCAGGAACTGTCAGTCCTGTCAACTCCTTTTCACTCTTCTACCCTTTCTCCCCCAATTTATCCATATCCTGTTCTAGCCCATCTCATTCAGATTTGTTTTCAGCCAGTTTGAGGCCTGATTCTGAGATGGTACAGGAGGGAGGAAAGGGGGGGAATGAACTGCAGTAGCTTGACTTAAGAAGCTGTAACTTCTCATCCTTGGGATACAGTTTTATGTTGCACTAGTTCCTGAAAGCAGATAGTCCTACATCCTTCCAGTTCCTCCTGCCCACACCATCCCTGTTTGCCCACCTCCTTCTCCTCTCCCCTGCATCCCACTTAACCAGTTGTGTGGGACCCAGAGGGAGGGGGGAGGGGGGTTTTTTTTTTTTTTTTATATATATAGAAAAAAAGAGCCCCAGAGTCCCCCCACCCCCCCCCCCCCCCCCCCCCCCCCCCCCCCCCCAAAAAAAAATTTTAAAACACCAAATTTTTTTTTTTTTTAAAAAATAAAAATTTCCCGGGAGACCCCAGCACCCCAAAAAGTTGGTTGTTGAGTTCGTAGAAACATTTTTATATGAAATCCATCAGTAGGTGGCAAATGGGGGCCACCAGAGGATGGCTGGGAATGGTATTCCTTGTGGCACACTGTCATAGGTATGATGAGATGTCCTGTCAAAGGGTTGGAGAATTCAGCCTCTGCTTATTCCTGGCTGCTAACCAAAGTCAATATCATGTGGAAGTTTATTCTAAATTGACAGAATGCTGTCTCTACAAAGACTGCTCCTTAATTGTAGTGGAGAGGTAGGAATATTGCAATATGTACAAGAAATTATATTTTTCTCTAGGCAGCAAGTTTTTTTTAATTGCATATGCATTTTAGGATGTTCTCTTTATTGTTGGACCTCTGTTCAAAAAATAATTATGATTTTAGTAATAACTAGAATAATAACATTTAGTTTTGATTCAAACATATGTTACATTTAAAGAAGAAAATCCATTTGATCCCAGAGGCAGCTTTTCCTTGTGAGAAAGGGTGGGTGGGTGAAGGGTGATGTGAGTGAATACAAGTCTCAATGGAGTTGTACAACAGTCTGCATTGCACTACACTGAGAATAGTGTGGGGGATGTGTACTCTATTTGCTGGTTTGACAGTGAAATGGATCATCATGTTCTGTGTTACAACAAAAAGCTGAGATTATGAGGATTTGAATCAATAAAATAATGTCATTCTTTTGATAATCTTACTGTTTTGTTTTGTCTTTTCTGTTTTGCTGAAAAGTATGGGAGGCACAATACCGCCTGCTCCAGCCAATGCCTCCACAGAGGAGACAAGTAAGGTGAGATATGAAGAATTTATCACTGAAAATTGATGCTGACAAAATTACTGAGCAGCAGAAGGGGGAAAATTGCTGTCAGTTTTCACTCAGACAGGGTGGGTGAATGTGAGAGTTCAGTCTGAAACCTGCCCCATTGTACATGACTTGTTACAGATGGCTTCCTAGTTCATTTTAAGTGTTATCATGCTCCATTTCCCTAATCCTGAATGCCTGATGTTCTCTGCAATGCAAATGCCAAACAAAGTCTTGATTCCTTTTTTTTTCTGTTTTCTCTTGTCTGTTTATAAACCACTTCTCTAGTCATTAGTGGATTAAATGATAATCTTTTCATGAGAAGAAATATTAACAAGCATGATAAGTAATGACGTGATCAGTTGAACTATGAAATTTTTAAGGCAGCATTGTGGAAGATGTTGGTTTTTGTTCATTTATTTTAAGGGAGAAAGTAAATTTGCCTTGTAGGTGTTTATATCAGGATTTTTTCAAGTTTGAAATTCTTTTGGAAAAAAGATGGTTTTTAATTTATTTAACGAGACAGTGGATGCTGGAATTAGTGGCTAGTTAGAGCTATATGGAGGGATTGTGTGTATGTACTGAATATAGTCTGTGACACTAAGTATGAACACAAGCAGCTTATATCTGTGATAATAGACAGGATGTGCTAAGTTATGGGATTCAGATTAAATTTAGTTGGAAATTGATATGAAAATATTTGAAATTTTTGAAAAAAATATTCTAACTGTGTACAAGTGGCAACAATCTCAGACCTTGGCAAACAAAAACAATATTTTAATCATTGTCATCAGCTTATTGTTCCCTGCTAAAGGACCTTAGTTAATATTATTAGATTGAGAGAATTTTTGATCCAGAGAATGTGTGAGGGAAGGCAGGAAGATTGGGAGGGTTGGTTAGTAATCACTGCAGAAGTGGATCTGGATTGGGTGGTATTTGGATTATTTGGTTTTGGTTATTGAATTACAAAATTTGAAGGACCAGCTTCACCAATAATAGAAGTTCATGAGTCCAGATTTGGGCTCTGAAATATTTGCATACGTGATAGACGTAATCTGAGAGGAGGGAAAATGATTCAGCTGTATAGCAATCTGATTTTTCTGATACATTGTTATTTATGAGAGTGGAAACAGAGCATCAATCAGAAATAATGTGTGCTTCCAAATATGTGTCTCTCTCAGGGCAAAGCAGAGGAGCACCCAGAGGAGCCAGGTAAATCACCTGAACCAGAAAGTGAAGAGAGCGACTTAGGTGAGGAAAACAGATTATTTTATTGCATTTTGGCAATGCGAAAATGATTCTGAAAATCCTGTCTCTGTAGATGGAGCTTAGCCTTGCATTTTGTTTTTTTCCCCAGAAATTGATAACGAGGGAGTGATTGAACCAGACAATGATGACCCTCAAGAAATGGGAGATGAAAATTTGGAGGTAATATTTTCAATGTGGCAGTAGGAAGAGAGAGAGGGAGTTTGAGTGTAATCAAGGATAGCAGCTGAGGGAGGATGAGTAGTCTATTATCTGTGTAGCCAGCTGTTGTTTTGTCTCTTTTTCTTCTAAACAGAAAACTTATTGGCTTAAAATTACAGTCTTTTCCAAGGTTAGAGTCAATCAAAAAGTTCCATGTGGAAGATCAGGTCAGAAAACACCAAAGAAGTTTATCAAAACACCCTGCAAACCAGATATATAGAATCCTACCATTATTCAACTTAGACTTGAAGTGTTTTATAGCTAAAAAAAATGTTGGCTAATGTCTTCAAGCTGAAAGCAAAGGTTTTGTGGTTTGTATTTTTTTTTTTTGGACTGTGATTTCAGTGCAAATTAAAATTAAGGTGCTGGAATTGGAAAACTGAAACTTTCTTCTTTGGCATGGTCTTACTGTGGTAATTCTGGCCTAGACTCTACAGTGTGTATTTTTTGTTTTATTTTGTTAGGTAACTGAAGAGATGGCAGATCAAGCTAATGAAAAGAAGATTGAAGCCATAAATGCTCTAAGTGAAGGTGATACTTTGGGCTTTTTTTTAGTACTTATTCAAGGACATTAGGTTTGGTTCTCCTATTTTAAAAGGAATGTAAATATCAACTATTTTCAGTGCTTTCAAGGAAAAGAAAATGTACTTCTTGTTGGATACCCAAAACTATCTAGAACATGAAAACTTCAAGTACTGTTTTTCCAATGTAGCCATAGGTTAGGGAAGGATGGGAGGGGGAATGAGGTAGTGCAGCATCTTAATTACAAATTAATCATTATAGTAGTTCCCTCCATATTACAATTAGTGTCTCTAGTGGTTTGTCTTAATGCAGTGGAAAGGTGTATAATAAAGATGTGACATTCTATTTGATTGCATTCAAAGTTATATATACGAATCTAACTCTGAAAAGTCTCTCAAGCGGTACTTTTGGAGTTTGTACTTCAGTAACATAACGAGAGGGAGAAATTGATTTTTTTCTTTGTTGATAATGTTCTATCTAAGAAGTGTCTGGGCACATAAAAACATATAAGGCAGGTTTGGGAATTTGGATGTAATTTTGTTACATAATGATTGAAACTTCACTGGTACTTACATTTAGGGGACCTTCAGAAGGCTGTTGACTTGTTCACAGAGGCTATCAAGCTGAATCCTTGTTTGGCCATCTTGTATGCCAAGAGGGCAAGGTGAGTTATAAACTAGTGATCTATGTTTCTATCTGTTCTGTTTTTTTCCTTAAGGAGTCTAAATATAAGTGAACTTGAGAAGTATGTAAACTTAAACCATGGGAGGGAAAGGGAAGGGTTCATTTCATGCAGTTTCTCTGGTACGTCACTCACCAGATTTGCTGAAGCAGGCATATAAAGAATCTTGATAACAGAGTAAATAACAGAATGGTGTTCCAAAATACATTGTGGTAACATTGCTAAGGATACTTTCCTCTCTGACCTCGCAGGGGGAGCCCTGGCAGTCACACACTATCTTGAGCTGGGACTGAAGCCCCTTTGCAGCTACACACCCCACACTCATGCAGTCAGACCAGCCTTCCTTACTGTCTTGACCCTGAATTTCCCATAGCAGAGTCTCAGACATCTGGATCCTTCAAATAATTTAATCATGATACAGTAACAAAATAATAGCTCGAGTTGGTGCCTCTGAGGAGGGATCCCAAGCAAAGGAAACCCATGGCTTTTATACCTTCACAGTCTGTGCTTGTAAAAGTCTGGGGTCATGGGCTCCTGCAGTATCTCAGAGTGTCCAGTCACCTGGCTGGGCCACAGGTCCCTGTGCAGAGGTTGACACCAGTTCTTGCCTGGGGCTCTCACCACCCAGAGTTCAGTCTTCAGCTGACACTGCAGCTGCACATGGAGCTATCTGCACTGAAAGTATTCCTCAACACTATTGCTTTCGGTATGTTGAGATAGAATAGTGCTGGATTACAAACACTGGTAAAATCTGAAGTTTATTGTGGGATTGAAATGATATCCCATTTAGGTGCAAACTTAATTAAGAATCCTGTGCATTCTCTCCCTGTTGTACCTGCTAAATGAGTTTGTTTTTAGATTCTGTTCAACAGTCTTGTGTTTGAACAGAACCCATCTGTATCTCAACCTGTTCACTACCCACCTTACTGCTAATTACATCTACCAGGCTGTAGATGATGCATTGGGAATTTTCTAACTTCATAATGCACAAACATCTTTATCTTCCTGATTTTTGAGGAAGGCTGGACAAGTATGGGTTGCAGAAGATGATTTTTTTTTTGTTTTCACACAAAAGACTACTAACCATGGATGATTTGATAATTTAGGGGATGTTTTCCATAGCAAAGTATTATTCAAAGAAAAGCTCAACTTTCATGAGAGTAATCAGTTTATTTATTTAACTGTTCCATTGTAGAACAGCTTAACTGATACTTGCCTTGCTGGTTTTTTCATTTCAATATCAAGTTTTTGCATGTAACATTGCTTGTGTACTGCTGCTTTGATCCCCGAAATTCAAAGCTAATTCACTGCAGCAGTGTACCTTAATACACTGTTGCTATTGCCATTGTAACAGTATTTCTAAAATCCCTTCTAGTGCCATATCTTCTCGGGACTGGGTGTAGCAATAAAAACCAAGAATGTTAGGAGAAGTTTAAAAGTTCCCTCACTTTGGTCTGTTGTAGAAAGAAATGAACAATATACTGGAATATTGTAAAACTTGCTTTGCTGATCAAGTGCTATGAGTAATCCATGCCTTAGGCTTTGGTTCTGGGGGGTTTGTGTGTTTGAGAGACTAGGGCCCTTGTGGAGCCAGCAGCATTGGAATGGCTCTCATTGGTGAGGTGTAGCTCTGGGACACTTCCCTGACATAGTGTCCACCTGTTTGTTCCTGGAAGAGAATGTGTGCTTGCTTTGTAACAAGCCTTAATAATGAAGTTATTTACATGCATTATAATTGTTGATAAACTATTTTCAAGTAGATGTAAAAGGGAGATGCAGAATCAGATGTAGATATAGAGGTTCTGACGTGGAATATGTTGAATACAGAATACTTTTGTCTATTCAGGAATGTTTTTTAGTGTTACCCTCAGAGATTTTTAATTTTAAATGCTAGAGTCTCCTAAAGTACCACTCTACCAGTTAGTCTGATATGCTTGTAAAATTTGCAGTTTTTACACTTAACTGACAAGGAGCTGGTGCTTCTTGCTGAGTTTGTGTTTGTTTTGCTGCTTTTGATTTTGATGACTCATCTCCTTTCTCCTTTTCCTCATGACTCTAGCTGTTGATCCTTGTAGCCAGAATAACTCCTCATGCTTTCTGTGTTACTGTGTTGAAGACTGTGCAATATGGCATGCAGAATAGTATTGTAGTTCTGTTCAAATTGCTAGTTGGCATTGGCTATAGACTCCAAGCACCATGGGGCTGAACTGTCCTTTGCATTTATGTATCTTTTCCTTCTCCACTGAAGTTATTCTTGCTGACAAGACTGGAGTCTGGACAATTAATGCTTTCAGTTCTTGCAAATGATTCACCTACAATCTAGGAGGGTGAGACTAAATTTTAGTGACTTTATCACTATGAAATCTTTTTGAACTCAGCTCTTCAAATGCATTATCTCACTAGCTTGCCTGTTAGTCATCCAAAATTATTTCCAGCTTAAGTTAGTAACTTGGTATTTCAATATGTATGATAAATGTTCTTGTTCCCACAGTGTTTTTGTGAAACTACAGAAGCCAAATGCTGCCATTAGAGACTGTGACAGAGCCATCAAGATCAATCCTGACTCGGCACAGACCTATAAATGGAGGGGGAAAGCACATAGGTAATGAACTGCACTTGTACTTGATATTATCTTCAGTTGGGGGCAACAGTTTTGTTCATACATCCTCTCCTTCTCTGGGACTCTGAACTGTTTGTCTTGTACCTGAGAGCAGTAGCTGTGAGCCAAGAAACCATTGTGCTGAGTATGTGGCTTAGAGAAAAGAAAGGATGATGGTGATTTATTAATGGCAATTTATGAGTAGTCCTCCTGATACTGTGTGTACCCCCCACCCCCATCTTCTAATGGCTTACTGCTTTTCTGAATAACATTTTCTAATCATTTGGTTAAGATTATGAGATCTAGGACTGCATGTTTTATTTGTTTGGAGGTCTTCTGTTTTCACTTGTTTTTTTACTAACGTATAATTCTTGAACATTTCTCTGCTGTCCTTATTTCTTAGATCTTAGAGCTCTTTTATGTAGTAAATTTAAATGCCTGGTTATTAAGGAAACCATTTGTTTCAGCTGAGGAGTGGTATTAAGCAAACAGTGTAATTATTTAAAATGGCATTAGGCTTCCCCCCAGCTATAGTTCAACCTTGCTTTTTTTTTTTATAACAGTAAATCAGAAAAAAAGGTGAAAACTTTCATGGCCTGTATAAAAGTGGAAGAAGTAAATGCTAATATAACTTTAAAAAAAAGCATTTTAGATGGAGAGTAGTGTCTGCAATTGTAACTGGAGCATAGTTTGAATTAATACCTCTGTCTGTGATCAAAAGTACTTTGAGCATTTAGTAATACCACCATTTGGTTAAATTTTTGATTATCAAGAGTTTGTATAAATTAATAGTAAAGAGGTGTGCATAGAGGCTTACATGACCTCTTCAACTAAGACATGGTGCATCCAGTCAGGAAGTTTGAGGGCTGAGTAAGAGGACACACTTGAGCTTGAGGTGTAGTAGTGGTGGAGACTTGTACAGAACACTGCATGTGTAGACTGAACATGTGCCTAGCGGTGCAGAATATTTTTCTTAGTGTGCTTCATGTGTTTAGTTAGGGTACCTTCTACCTGTTAGATCATTCTTTATGGCAAACGATGACATGATCCCATGGAGAGTTTTTTACTCATTGTTACTTCAAGCAAAAGTCACTGTGAGGATAGCAAGCAAGCAAGCATCCTCTAATGGTATTGTAGTGTGCAGCTTAGAGGAAACATCGTGATTATTAAACTTCTATAAGTTCTTGTAGCTCTAGGTAAAAATTCTGAATGCTGCATGGTTAAATATTTTGAAGAAGTAAGTGTTCCATTTTTCCATCTGACTGTTGATGTCTTCTGAATTCCAGACTTCTTGGCCACTGGGAGGAGGCTGCTCATGATCTTGCATTAGCTTGTAAACTGGATTATGATGAAGATGCGAGTGCCATGCTGAAGGAGGTTCAACCAAGAGTAAGTGGGGAGGAATGTTGGAGGTCTTTCCTGTATTTGTCTGAGTGACATAGCTGCCTTCATATTCTTCCAATGGGCATTGTCTTGTAGAAATGTGTTCCTGTGTCATCTGACACTTCAGACTGAGTTTATAAATAGTTCTATCTTCACTAACAGCTGTTTGTGTCTGTGTGTAGAGAAATTGAATCTGTGGGGCTGGGCATGTAACCAAAATATGAAATGTGTTCCTTTTGAAAATGTTAACAGAAGAATCTGAAGCAGTTGAAGTTTTTCCAGGTATTTTAGAATCTTCAGAAAAGAATCTGAAGATTCTTTAGAATCTTCAGAAAAGCAAGAGATAGCTGATGATGGATTTTTTTTTACAAGATATTTCTGAGTTGATCGAAGCTTTGTCCTTGGGCATGTGTTCCAAAGGAAGCATTTTGCTGTGGTTTGTACTTTCATTAGTCAGCCCCATGAGGGCAGCCTCAGCTCTACACACTGGTTTTCAGCTGTTCTCCCATGGCTGACGCCAGCATTCTTCTAAGGAGGTAGTTCTGTGTAACAAATGTGACACTATTGATAGCAGGATTTCTTTTTCGTCTGTTTTTGCCTGCTTCTTTGAAGTGGTTGACACACCACAGATGGCAGCTGTAGCATTGTGTTGGGTTTACACAGGAAGTTTGTGGAGACTGCAGGGCTGGCCTCTTGTAAGAAGAGATGTGAGGCTGTCCCTGTGTCAGAGGGAACCAGTTTCAGCTGGTGTCAAAGCTGAGCAAGTCAGTGATGCTGGTGGAGCCTCTGTGATAACATATTTAAGAAAGGGTTAAAAAATGCAGCATGGTGTCTGTGAGAGTGAGTGGTATAAAGAAGAAAAATATGAGAGAAGCAACCCTGCAGGGACACCAAGATCAGTGAAGAAGGAAGCAGGAAGAGGTGTGCTAGGCATGGGAGCAGAGATTCCCCTGCAGCCAATGGGGAAGGTCATGGTTAAGCAGCTTGTCCTTCATGAGCCCATGGAGGTCCACAGTGGAGCACATATCCACCCTGCAGCCTATGGAGGATCCCATGCCAGAGGAAGTAGATGTGCTTGTGGAGAGTCCACTGGAGCAGGCTCCTGGCAGAAACTGCAGCCCATGGAGAGAAGCCTACACAGAAGCTGGTTTTGTGGCAAGGAGCTGCAGCTCATGAGGGACCCATGCTGGAACAGTCTGTTGTTTAAGCACTGTACCTTGTGGGTACAACCACACTGGAGCAGTTTGTGAAGAACTGTGTCCTGTGGGGCAGACACATTGGGGCAGAAAAGGTGTGAAAAGGAAGGAATGGCAGGGGTACAGTGCTATGAACTGATGACAGCCCCCATCCCATTGTGTTGTTCAGGGTGAGGGGAGGAGATGAAAGTGTGGGGAATGAAATAGTAAAGCTGAGCTTTGGGAAGAAGGTGGTTTTAGTTTCATCTTTGTTTCTCATCATCCTGCTCCATTTTCAATGGACAATAAATTAAATTAATCTTCCCCATGTTGAGTCTGTTTTGCCCATGATGGTAGTGGGTGAGTGATCTCCTTGTCTTCATCTCAAGCTAAGAGCTTCTCCATCTTATTTTCTCTTTCTGCCTGTCCTGTTGAGGAGGGGGGAGTGAGGGAGCAGCTTAGTGAGCATCTGGCAGCCAGTCAAGCTTAAACCCTCCACATGCATAAACATTCCTGTGTCTAATAACTTCAGCTTTCATCTTTTCTACCGTGTCTTTGCTGTCTCCAGCAAAATGACAATGGAAACCATTTTACAACCTATTAGTCTTCTGTTTCGGAGACTATTGATCTGTGGTTAATGTAATTAGGTCTTAGGGCTCAACTGGTTTTCAGAAGAAGTATACTTAATGCTTGGCTGAGGGGGAATCTTTTATTTCCCAGTTAATCTGTTTGAGCACAGAAACAGCAGAGTATCTGTGGTACATTGATGTGAATCCCCATGCAGTTCCCAACTGCATGGGAATTTGTGTATGTAGCTCTAAGGAAAAATGTATGATCTTTTCATGGGTGCTTTTCAAAATCTTCAGTAAGTAAAAATGGTGAATTCACCTAATTTATTCACTTCAAGCTTTCCTAGATTTTTTTTTACTTTGTAGATCTTTCAGCTAAAAGTCTAAGATTCTAAAAACGTTTTGATCATTTTGAGAAATACTTAGAAATAACAAAAATCTAAACTTTGGAAACTCTTTATGCTTTATTAAAAAGAAAACAAAACATTTGCCTCTCTCTTAACAAGCCATTAAGTGACATCTGGATCTGATAGCATGTACTGCGTTTTCTATCATTCCTGCTGCCTCCAGTGTGCTTTCTCTGGCAGATGCAGCTCAGGGGTGATGTAGGATGGAATGAGTCTCTCCTAGCTAAAATAAGTTGTATCAAAGCTCTGCTACTTATAAAGTGCTACTTATAAAGTAATTCTTTCCTTTAAAGAGTGTTCTAAAAGAATGTAAGAGTATCTGTTGTCCTAGTAGTATCTTTGTTCTTGCACCCTGATTTTGCTCTGCATTTATTAGTAACGGGAATGTTGCAGAATAGCCATCATACACAATTTGTGAAATTATGAACCATTTTTGCAATGATTTATAAGGATACATTCTGTTTTGAGGAAAGCTGTGCTGCAGTTAGTTCAGTTGTTATAATGAGTCTTGAGCGAGAGTCTTGGGAAGTTCATTGTTAATTCGTCTTTTGCTAGGACTGTAGATTTAATAAACTTGAGGAAAAAGTTAGTACGAGGAAGCAAACTTCCTCCCCACCAGCCCTTTCTTGGTTTGGTTGAGGAATGATTTGGTCTGCTTGTGTCTGTGTGTATGTTCTGTTGAGGCATCTGAAACAGCAGTAACACTGTAACAAGTATGTGTGTGCAGTGGGAGTTACACTTCCTATGGTGCGCTTTTCCAGGTTAGTTGCTGATTTGAGCCCCAGAGAAATCAGTATTTCAGCATAAAAGCATGAAGGGATATGGAATAATAACATGTTCAAGTTCTAATGATGATGCAAGTCCCAAAACTACTGCAAAAAAATATGCTAAAATGCATTTTCTGGTGAATCCAGTCAGGGCTGAGTAGGCATGAATGACTGATTGCCATGGGAAAGAAGTAGCAAATGGCTCCTAAAACAAAGAGGCTTTCAGGATGTGAAATCAGATCTTAGTTTTAAGAGCTAGTAGAACCGGTTGGTTATGCTCACATGTATTTTGTATTGAAATATGTTGTGTGATGTGCTAGAAATGTATAGGAACTCCTGGTATTCCATTGCTACAGGCTCAGAAAATTGCAGAACATCGACGAAAATATGAGCGGAAGCGTGAAGAAAAGGAAATTAAGGAAAGAATGGAAAGAGTGAAGAAGGCACGGGAGGAGCATGAGAAAGCACAAAGGGTGAATATTTAGGTTTTAATATTTCTTAGTAATTTGGAGAGTGTCATGGTAATTGTCGGTTGAAATGAATTACAGGGAAAAAATATTTTGGATTTTAAAGAGTTGGTTTCTGTCTTGGTTACTTGACCAGTAATGAAATCCAGAGAAGAGGGCATTGGAGTTCATTTAATTTTATTGCTTATTAAGAATAGGCAGAACTATTTCTTGTCAGTGGTTTTGAACATAGTAGAGTGCTTTGTTTATTGTGATAATATATCTGCCTGAAACAGTCTTGGCTATTTTTTTCTCCTAAACCCACTTGAGCAGTAGAAAACAGGCTGCAGTTCCATTGTTTTGTGTGGAATGATATGCTTTCATCTGCAGGAGGAAGAAGCAAGACGACAGGCAGGAGGAGCTCAGTTTGGTGGCTTCCCAGGTGGCTTCCCAGGTATTTTATTTTTAAGCACCAATACTTGAGGTAGGGGTGGCTGGTTTTTTTTATATGGAATATTGTAACTGCAGTTTTTATAGCATTTGTTCTTATTATATGTTTTTAGAAAAATGTCATGTGAAGTTTAGAACTTGTCTAAAAATAACTCTTGGAGCACTAGTGGTAAGAGGGATGGGATTCTTTCTCTTAAAGAGGATTGATGCTGTGTAGCAAGTAAAGGGAAGACAGAAATCAATAATTGAAGGATAGCAGAATGAAAGGATTTAGATCTGGGTAAACAAGAGAAGCAGAACTTGCTTGATAATGTGTTGAAAAATGAGTATAAAAATGTTTTCTAAATTACCCAGGGTGCCTTGAATCCATTCTGCTTAAGAACAGTAGTTTTCAAGTTGAAAATTTGGATTGAACATGAGGGAAATCTGTGCTGATTGCAAGCTATTGTTAAACAGAATAGTTTTTTAAAGGAGATAGTGCAGATTACCTTATAGAAGGGTTAATCCTTTACAGTTTAACAAAAATCAGGCTTTCCATGTTATACAATGAACTGGGGAGAAACAAAACTACTAATGCTCTTGAAGATTGAGGTGTAGTTGAGATATGCTGTTTTGGGCTCCATTTGGATCAGCAGCCTGGTAGAGACCATATGTATCATGGTCAGCACAGCTGGGGAAGCTGCTGAGTAAGGATTCCATAACAGAATCTCAAGCATTTTGCTTTAGGGGTATTTTTCTTGGTGTTTAGTTGTTGGGTTTTTTTCCTTTGGTGGTACAATTTTTCAAAATCTTAAGTTCCTGCCAAATGTGGAATGTGGCTGGGACATAATACTACTGAGCCTCTTCTGCCCTAAATTGTTCACCTTGGGCATTCAAACTCCTTATGTTCCTGACCTTGAGACCTACCTCGTTTAAGTTAACCAGAAAAAGAACTGCACTCATTACAAGCCTCCTATTCAGTTGGGTTAAAAACATGGATGAAATAACATGTAGGTGTTCACAGAGAAAGTGAAGACCCTGTTTTGCATTCAGTGGACCAGCTGTAGCCTTACAGAAGACATGGCTTTAGAGGTGTGGAAAGAGCAGTATGTCTTGGTCTCAGGGTGCATAATTACTGTATAGGTGAGTTAAATATTTTTCATCACGCATTTTTCTTGTGGTGGATTTTTCAGGTGGCTTTCCTGGGGCTGGAGGGATGCCAGGAATGGCAGGGATGCCAGGTCTCAATGAGATTCTCAGTGATCCAGAAGTTCTTGCAGCCATGCAGGTGAGTATTTGTTAAAGTCAAAGCTACATGTTCTGAATGGGAGAGGAACAGTGCCTGTGAGCCTCAGGGGAGGAAGGGAGATGTGACCTTTTGGATAGCAGTGGGGTGCTTGCTTATTTCTGTTGTAAAATTCTTTCCTGATGTGTGTGACACCAGACTGTCTGGATTCAGTGTTAGCTATTTTGCAAACTAATGGAAGCTTAATTAAAGATGACACATGTGTTCTGCCCCTGGTCGATGATGGGCAAAACTATGTGCTATGTACAGTTGTCATCTCTTTAGAAAAAGTCTCTCAGATGGTCATTTTCCACACACTATAATTCACTTGCTTATTTTTTGAATGCACACACTTTGTAGAGGGATAATTATGCACAATAAAAAAAGTTAATATTTTTCTACCACAATATATTTATAATAATATTGTGATGAGAATTGCCTTTTTCTTCGGAGATTAAATGTTTGAGGTCTTGCCAGAGACAAAGTGTTATTAGGGTAGTTCTTCATCTGGCATTTTCTGAATTCATATTCAGAAAGCTTACTTCCCTGTGGGCTTGATTAATTGCTCAATTAATTAATTGCTCAGTGTCATGACTACTTCTACTCAAGAAAAGTATTTGAGCAAATTAAATGGAACATATCTGACAACACCAGTTATAAGGGCAGGTGGGCAAAAAAAAGTCAGAGCTATATAGTTACATTCACATTCTAATATGATCAATTATAAAACTGTTTTGTTTATTTTTCTGGATTGCTGTGAATAAAGTAGTATTACGTATTGGTCTCAGATAATTGAAATAAAGGCATCACAAGGGAACCTTATTCAGTATGCCCTGGAATCACGAAAAAATCATTACTTTCCATGCCAAACTTCACGGGTTTGTTCCCTTAATGGTTGCTGATGTTGGAAAACACACCTTTACTTAGGCTGCCACAGTCAGCAATGTTGGCTTGTATGCAAACCATGCAGAAAAGGCCCCTGACTTGTAGCTGTTTTCCTTACTTGGCTACTTCCTGCCATAGCACTGGAGTTTATGATTGGAGGTTGCTGAAAACAGTGTTGAGGTGAAGCTAAATATTAAGTGCTTGTCATATGCCTTTGAGAAAACTCCCTTGCATGCTGATTACATATGCCTCAACATAGGGTAGGACTCTGTTGCAAGAATGTGTGTTGACAGTGTTTTCTGATAATGCAGGCAGGCTTTAACATGTACAGCCTGTTAGCAAAGCCTTGAGTCTCTTACTGTCCTCTTTGTATCTAGATATGATTTATTAGCACTTGATCTGTGTCTACACTGCCACCTTTTCCTAAAATGTCCAACTCTGCATTCTGGTCTTTTCTGAATTGGCTGTGTAAGGTCTAGTTTTACAAGACAGTAGTTTCTACTGCTTGGTGTCTGCTCAGTGCAGCTATGAAATATGTTGATGGATAATGTTAGTTGGCAGCTATTATATCTGTTATCTGAGGTAACACAAAAATCTGAACATACTGAATCACACAAGTCGCTCCAAAATTGCTTTTTAACTGATAGTCTGTAGAGGTTTTTTGTAGTGAGGAGTTTGTGTCAAAACAGGAATATCCTAAGAGTAAAGGCCACCACCTCAGTGTCTTTAGACTTGATACAATTGCATCATTTTGGAGACTGTTGTCCACGAGTTAACACTGAAATATGCCTGAGTCTTCTAACATCTCAGTAAACCTGACAAATGTGTGTGCCTGAAGACAAGCCAGATTAAACTGGTTGTACTGTTAACTTCATCTTGTCATCCATAGAAGCAACCAAGGAGCCAGATAAAGCTGCCTGTGAACATGTTTGGGAAAGTTACTGCTTGTCATGGGCATAAATCTTACCTGCTCTAGGTGAACCTGCCTGGGCAGGGGGTTGGCCTAGATGATCTCCAGAGGTCCCTTCCAACCCTAACAATTCTATGATTTTGTGATCTCTGCAATCCACTATAAAAACTTCTTTCTTGAGGAAGATCTCTGGTTCCATTATCTGAAGATTTATTCTATTGCATTTCTTTTCACAGCTTCTTAATGGTAGCAAGTTGTGACTTTTTGCAGTGACTTCTAATGTATGTTATTTTAGCTTATTTGCCCCTAAGCTTTCTAGTTTACAGGAGAATTGACTGAAATTTTAGTGTGTTTTATTTTACTATTTTGCCTATCCTGGAGGGTTGTCTAATACTTCATATCTTGCATATACAACAGCTTTCTCTTTACACATGACTTTTGCATTTTGGAGTCAAGTAGAAATCCTTTTCATAAGGAGTATGTGTAAGATGAACCTATAGGTTCCTTATTTGACATGTAGCCATATGTTAGATTCAGACCTCCAAAAAAATGTGTTAAGTTGGAAAAAAAAAAGTGGTAACTTTTTTCTTGGAAGTAGTATTTTTCCTTTTGCAAGTAAAGACTAGAGCATTAGAAAACTGAATGTCTCCCTGGTACCGTTAATGGAATGGCTATCATTCCACCTTATGTACTTAATATTTCCCTACAGAAATGTTGATATCCTCAGTCTTACACTTTATTTTGATAGTATTGTTCATCAGTGTGAAACGTTGGATGTTACAAACACTCTCTAAGGTTGAGAGCTTCCAGGAAGTCACACAAGTTCAGAATCATTTACTTGCTGTGAATTTATAGAAAAGTGAAACACATAGCATAAAACTGGATATTGAACACTCATTTAGGTGTGCTTTGACGCAAACTAGTGACTAAGCTTACTCAGGTTTTTGTTCCAGATTCATGTATTAGTGAAGCCACAGACTTAGCAACATGACATGATCTTTATAATCATATGCCCTATTTTGAAATCAATTCAAGAAGTCTGAGGTTGTGAAAGTCTTCCTTTTTTCTTTGCATGGGAATCCTGTAAAGTGGAGAGAATGTAGATGCATTCTCTTTTCTGAGAATGTCTCTCTTTTCTGGACTTTAGTATTCTATTTTCCATATACTTTCTAGATTACCTTCTGTGAGGGAGACAACACATCTGTAAATCCTCCTGTAAGACTGGACTGTTGGTTCCCAACATGTATAAAACGTGATTGAGGTGTGTGGGTGCTTTCAGTGGAGTCCACACCTACCAAATGCAATTTAGGATCAGACTTGTTAAACAGCTTTGGACTGAGTCTGATGCTAGAATAGATACAGGATGGTGTTATTGTACAAACAGCTCTGAGCACACTGGCTGGGTTTTGAAGGTTTCCAAAGAACACACCTGCCATAGCAATGGGTTAGAAGTTTAGGGAGCAGTTATCTTTTGGTGATACTACTTAAATGTCCTACAGATAACAGCAGATGAAATTACAGCTAACATCTATGATTTGTATTGAACATAATAAACTGCTTGCACTTCTGTTGAATTAAAATTCTAATTTTTGTAGATATTGCTTATCATGGAAACCTTTTTCCAGACTGAGATACACAGATTCAAAATGTTCAAAACATACTAGTGTAAAACAAGTAAAACCAGTTCAAGTTCAGTGGAGGCCAAACGTATACTAGAATTATGGGAAAAAGGTATTAATGCTTCTCATACTGAATAGAGAAGATGGAGTTGGTATTTTTTTGGGCTCTGACTTTATTGAATATGTGGATGTATTTATCAGCTCCAACATCAGCTCCATACATCCATAAATGTGGATGTATTTATCAACATACTGTGATGAGAGATAACAAGGTTTTCTTCCAAGTGTGGTTTCTCAGCGGAGGTGAGGAATGGCTGAGAATTAGATGCACTTTTAAAAGCCAAACATTGCCACATCGTCTGCTCACAACCCAACAGTTTCAGGCTTCTGCTGCTAGAATGAAAAAATGAGAAAAGGATGAGAATCAGCTGTTGCTCAGAGTACAGTTAGCCTATTACACATGCTACACACATCAAATTCCTACCTCCTTCAAAATGCATTTGAAACTTGTGTCTGTATTTGATAGCTCCTGTCTGGGGAGACAGAACTCTTATCCTATCTCCCTTCTCACACACTGAACTATTACTGTAATTTCAATAATGACTCTGGTGTTTACTGACACAGCTTTACAACATGCACTGTATTATTGGGTTGTCTTTATAGACTTCTTGCCAGAAGTCTAATGTAGTCTTGTCATGTTAAAAGCTGAGCAAGACTAAATCCATGCGGAACCACATAACCACTTCTGTAGAGTTGTTTCACAAATGCCCTAATTTTTTTTTTTATTTTTGTCCTGCAGGATCCAGAAGTTATGGTTGCATTCCAAGATGTTGCCCAGAACCCAGCAAATATGTCCAAGTACCAGAGCAATCCCAAGGTCATGAATCTCATCAGTAAATTGTCTGCCAAATTTGGCAGTAAACCGTAAAATCCCTGGTTCTTAAAAATCATATCTGAATGGGAAGGATTGGATTTGGCTAACCAGTGTTGCAATAAAACAAACCATTTTACCTCTGATCTCCTTAAGAAGAGAAACGGGGTGTTCTAAGGACAACTGCTCTCTAGCCCCAAGTATTGATTTTGTTCAACTATTGGTTTATAGCACTCAAATTACATGCAGATGACCTAGTTTAACCATCCCTTCTTGTCCAAGAGTTGCAACCTTTCATTATAAGAATTACAGACAATTTTCTCTGAATGAACCCTCCTATAATAAATTGTAGTATTCCAGGAGTGTAAGATAAAAACATGCTATTTTTTAAAATTGCTCTCACTGAGCAAAGGGGCAAGAACTTTAACAGCTGAAGTCTGTCTTAATCCCCTTAGGACAGAAAAGTAGCAAAGGTGGGACAAGTCTGAAGAATTAACTGGATAAAGGAATTGTCTGCGAATACAGTTTAATTTTTTTTAATGGGTAACAGACTTCATAGAGCTATATTATCAGTATAATCATGCTAGCTAGTTACACACTGGAACTTCTGGTAGTACTGCAAATACTATATAATTTTGATCACCACAACTGTGCAGCAAAGGTACAGTTCTATCCTTTGCACAACTTGGCATGAAGTATGTATTGCTGAGGCCACAGATGTTTCGTTACTTGTTCAGTTCTTGTCCAGCACCTTTATGTAACATTTAATTTATCAGTCTGGGTACGGGAGAGCAGCTTACTGTCTGCTTGTGCTCTTGTCCTTTCCCAGTCGGCAGGCCCTCTGCTGGTTGCACTCACCCTTCCTTGGGGCCATGCTTACCAGGTTGCATCTATTTGGAAACTTTAGGGAAGGAATCTTGTTCCCATCACTACCTCTGTCCCACTGAATGCAAGCCATCCAGAACATGTACATGCAGAGTTACAGATCAGTGAGGGGGAGAAATACCCAACAAAATTGCAGCTCTGAGTTCTGAGTCAGTTTGAGTCCTTACATGCTCACTGATTAAAATTCCTTGGTCAAAGTCCTGCTGTCTCTGTAGAGGTGATGACTCTTTCTTCACCACATTCTGTAGTCTTCCGTCTTTTCTTGTAGCCTCTTGTTTAAAAAGAAAAAATAAATCAGTTGTTGTGGTTTCATGCCTCCATAGTTTTGAGGCTTGTGATGTAGAAGAAAAGGTGAAGTAATTGGAAGGAGAACACTCTTCTAACACATGCAGTTTCACAGCATGGGTATCCTTGAAGCAGTGTGTATGCTGATGATGTTCAGTAGATTTGTCTACCAACAAAGACAGTTGTTCCTTCTGTTTGTCTTGGCTAAAACCTCCTTGTGGGAAAAATGACCAGTTACTTGTTCACAACTTGAGTCTCAACGTCTCTGTTACTCTTTTGTAATTCTGTATCTTAAGCCATAACTGATGTTACCATTTTTAAACAAATCTGGTTTGGTGTAGGAACTCAACAGCAGTTGCAAAAAGGTAAATCCCCAAATGCTCTTTTTCCTACTAATGACCCTGCACAAGAAATGTGAATCTTTTTGCTTAAGAAATACAGTTCTGAATACTTCTGTTAGCCTTTAAAAATAAAATATGGTTTTGAAAAACACAGCTTTATGGGTTTTGTAACTTTCTGATAAAAACTATTTTGCTTAAATTAAATGTGGAAGTGCTTTAATTAAACAATATATATAACTTGTTTTAAATTGAAATGAAATGCCTAAGGGCTTGTCTTCATGACCAAATGAACTCAAGTTACAGTTGTGTTGCTGTGTGTGTGGCTTTTGCTCATAGTCTTGATCTCCTGTTCCTGGGAAGAAATACTTGAAGTAGGTCACCCCTCAGTATAGGCTGAATCTTGGCTTCTGCATTCAGGCTGATACATATGTGTTGTACACAAATTAGAGTGTCTTGAATATAGATTTATTCCCTACAGTTTCCTGTTACTCCATCTTAGCTGTTTGTGTCTGTCTACCCATGAGAAGTCAGAAGTTACTCCTAGCTAATAGAAATGGTCATATCTGTGTCCTGCCTGCTTGCTTACACATCAGTCGCCCTTATTGAGAGTTGATTGATTCAATAAAGACATTCTCCCTCATTTTGATGTTGGCATTAGCAGTTTAGCTGATTTCTTGTTCTTTGGGAATACACATCCTATGACTCCCTTGGTGTGTGAGCTTTTTTGGTTTTAGTGTTACTCAGCAGGTTAATTGACAAGCTGTCTGGACTGCGTCTCAGTTCCCCGAGTTGGTGTGTGGACATCTAAGCAGCTAAACTGGTTTGAACAGAAGTACAAGTGCAGAATGCTAACTGCACAAGAGATGAGCAAAGATGGGAAGTTCCAAATGTGGGATATAAGTAGCTAAATAAGGAAGTTGTTATTTTATTTGCTTGCTCCTGTATTTACTGGCAGCTCCTTCAGGTTATTTGTTCTGTTGCAGCACAGAGTAGGGGTGGTTCTTTTAACTGCAGTGGCAATAATTAGCTCTGCTGGCAGTTTAACTCTGAAAACTGCAAGAGCAGATTGATGTCAGCTAGGACAGTGTGCTGCCAGTCCTCCCCTGGCTCAGGTGTGCCTTTCTGCCTTGTGTACAAGTCCTGTACTGTGCTGATCCCATGCCACAGATTAGGTGACCTGGGCTGCCCAGGAGTGCAGTTGACTGGTAGCAGAGGTTCATAGCCTTGCTCCTGTGTGTGAGTCCCAGGACTTGACTGTCCTCTGTGGTTCAGCTGCTGCCCCAAGGGAAAATAAGTGTCAGCTCAGTTTCCACTTCCAGGCTGTTCTAGTTCACAGGGAGTTCTTTTGCATAGTGATGTGGAGAATGAAAAGCTTGGTGCCTTTACCAGAATTTTTGGGAAATTTTTTCTCCCTGCATTGTTGGGCTATGAATAAATGGTATTTGCTGATTGGCTTGGTTTGTCTTTGTGGGAAGGCAGTGAATTGGGTTAGAAGGAGCCTGACTGTCTCAAAATTGGGTGAAGGCAGGTGGGACAAGCCCAGGCAGACCAGTGATAGGCCAGAAGCAGAATGGGCCAATGAGTATTAAAAAGCCATATAAAGGTAAAACCATTTTACAGAAACAGCTTTTGGCAAGTACCATATGTAGTTTAAAATGTCTGTCTTTAAATGCCACCTCTTTTTTTTTCTTGTTACTTTCATGGCTTTTGCATCTAGCTCATACAAGCCACACTATTGCATATGCCTGTACATCCCTCTTGTGTGGGATGGAAGAGCAAATAAGATTGTTATGGGAGCTCATGGCACCTGCTGTCCAAGCAGAATCCTTCACCCCTATGGATGAGGGGGTTGTGGACCTAGCCAGGGGGAGCTGGAGCCAGGTTAGCTTTGGCCTGTACCTTCCCATGGATCGTGGCATGCTGCTGACTGGAAGTGTTTCGAGCCTGTTTGAAATCCCACAGGACATGTAGGCTGAGGGATGCTGCAGTGCTTTCGGGACTGTAGAGCAAGCAAGTTGTTGAACTAGTGGTAGAGGCTAGAGGGTTGTTTCCTTTTGTTTGCTGCAGGGCAGTCTGATACTGGCAGTTACTGGTACTGAAATGGATCGGTATTCTAGAGCTGGAATGTGGTTCACTAGGACAACAGTAGCAGTATTTTTTTTCTGATGCCTAAAGAAGGGTGTCTCATAAACTGTATTCAGAGCTCTGCAGAGGTGGGCCTCAACCTTGCTTCATGCATGATGGAGTGAAGGCAGCATTGTAGGAAAGTAGTTCTGGATTACCAAAGAGCTGAAAGTGGAGTGAAGAATGGTGGTGTGCAATCAAATGCAGACACCTCCATGTTCAATGCCCCAAGACAAATCGTAGGAGGTCAGTAATGTGATAAAATGCAAATACAGGGGAAGCAGGAACAGTTTTAATGTGGCAAATAAATGAAGCATGTCAGGTGGTTGCTGGTGGATCTGTATTATGGAGCAAGAAAAAAAATTTAAGTGACCAGGCTACAAGTCATTGATCAGCTTGTGAATCAATCAGAGCTTGGGTAAGTCATATTCGCTTGATGTGATCCTCACAAACAGGAACTTGACGTAAGATAAACCTCCATCCCTACTGACTGGAGATGCTGAGGTCCCCTGGAATTTAAATACCGAGGACTCTCCTGTACATCTGAATCTTGATGACTAACCAAATCCAGATGTTAATTTGTAATCTTGCTAACAAAGTGTTACTAGTGTATATGTCTGCTGTACAAACACATTTTTGAAAGCTGTATTCTAGATGGATAATCTTAGACAAGCTTGAGATCTTGTCAATAAATAAATGTCTTTGCAGAATGTGTTACGTCTCCTTTTGTTAAGTGGGTTACAACTTAGGCACCTTCATTGTTGCACAGGATTTTTAAAACTGTATAAACATTTATTTCAGAGGTTACAAGGAATCTGTTGCTACTGTATGTAAAGAAATTAAACATTTATCATTACAGGGTTTAGGTTAGCAGTTTATCTTAGAATTTCTTCCTGATGTACAGCAGCTGCAGCAGTCCAGATGGTAAGCATAATTTTTATAGAACAAAAGGTATTCAGAAAGACAAGGTACTTATTACTCAAGTGTGAAGTAAGTAACGAGGTAAAGTCTAAAGCAGGTAATAATAAATTGAATTCCATTCTTGAAACATTTAGTTCTCTAACATTCTCACTGGTGGGTTAGAATTACTAGAAATGAGTTGAATTTGCATTTTGCATTTCAGAAAGAAAAATAACATAGCTGAAATCATGTAACAACCAGCACAGTGTTCAATAAAATTAGCTTTTAAAATGGGCTGAAGGTACAAAGAAATCATAAGAATTAGATGGAAAAATATCAAAGTACTGTATTGAGAATGAAGTGTCTGAGCTGCTGCCAAATGCAATTCCTCTCATTAGAGAAAATTCATTTTGATGTTCAGCCACTAGTGTCTAGTTCTTATTTGGAAAATAAATCCACCAGTGATTTCTTATTTCAGATTTTTAAAACATTCGTCTAAGTTTTAGATTAGATTTTTTAAATGTTTGGTATAACCTATTGCTATGGTTTATAAGGAAAAATTAACACAACTGTTCTACAAGATGATTTGCCATCACACTTTCTTGTGTGTAATCCTACAATGAGGAAGAGTTGTTGAAAAAAATAGATTTTTCAGAAGCCATTTTGTTATCTGGCACATTTTTGCTCTAGTCTCTTTTGTGAAAACTTTTCAAACCAGAAAAAGCAAGATTCTGAACTGGAATTGATTACTAGCCTTTACCAAAAAAAAAAAAAAAAAGCAAAAGCAGAAAAATGTACATTTAGAACTGATGTTAGACATTTATCAAGAGACTGTGGGGAAAAAGCAACAACATCAAGGCAACAAAATTTGTGTTTGACAATTACGTAGTCTATGTAAAACTAAAGGTGGCTGAGGGACATTTGGTCTAGTTATGCTGTTGAGCAAGTACCATGATAGGAGATTAAATGTAATAATGGTAAATGCAAGTAATTTAAACTAAAAAGAATTTCAAATTTTATGATATCCTGGACCTAGATGAAGTGCATAAGGAACATTCTGTGTCATTCCAGAGCCTCAGTCAAAATGTGTTCAGGCAAAAAAACTTAAGAAATGGGCTTTTTTATATGTTTGTGATTACCATGGTTGCTTCTGGAAGGGGCTGGTTTTACCTAGGCCTTAATACTTAAACCTGATCTTGACAAGTTGGTGTGATCAAATTCTCTAATGAATTCAGTTGTCAGCACATACAATCTCATTTTTTAATTTCTGGCTGTTTTTATCTGTGATGTACTGGGAGTATGATCCAGTTTATCCACTTTCTCTGAGAGATAAAGTTTTGCAACAGATTCAGAAAGTCCTTTTGAAAGTAGTAATTAAATTCTGTCTTAACATGTTTGCACTCTCTAATGAATTTAATTTCTTAGCAAAAATAAAGGAGATACATGTTTCAGAATTTTTAAAAAAATTAGTATTAAAATACAGAGAGTAATAGGGTAAAATTAGTTTAAGTGCAGAATTCATCCTTTACTTGCAAAGGTAGGACACAATGCAAAGGCAGTAAATTTGACCTCTGGAGTCACCAACAGTATCCTCATTCCTTGTGATGAAGCAGAAATAAGTTTGGGTCAGCCAAAGAAAATTAATCAAGGATAAGATTTCTCAAGATTGATTACCTCCTTGTAGAGGAATTACACAAACTAGAAATTATAAAGGTACAGTTCGTGTACAGAGAGTATGTGTCTACTTGTAGTTGCTTAACTTAGTTCATTTCTTCCAGGCCTTCCAGCAGAATTGACAGATTTGAAGAAAAGTAGGGAATTTGGGCCTTCTGTCCTTCCTTAAACCCCACTTGTTTGTGTTATGTGTTTGCCTGGACACCTGTTGAATTTGCAGCATTTCTGTGGAGACCTCAAGGCCATGTCTTCAGGAAACCTTTTATGTAGGTAGGTTTAGATAGGTTTTTAGGTAATTTCCTTTTTTTTTTTTTTTTTTCCTGAGTAGAATACAAGGCACATCTTGTTTAACTAAATCTGTAGTGTACCCTTGTACTTCTTGGACAGCTTCACTAGGTCTGTGTGTTCCAACAATAAAGTAAGTTGCTTTTAGAATATTGTTGTCGCATTACCTGTTAATACTCTGTTTTGCAATATATACAGGGCATAGTGTTGTATTAACAGTATTGCTAAATATAGTAGAAATAGTATAGTTTCTTGGGTGCATGTTTATGATGGAATTCCAGTCTGCAGTATAAACTGACTCTGGTGAAAGCTTCCCTTCGCACAAGAGGGACAAAACCACAAAAACTAGCAAACTATGTCCTGTTTGAGGCATTTCTCCCAAAAGCTCATGGAGGTGATTGTGCAGTCACTTTGTGTAATTGTTCCCTGAATTTGCTCCTGCCTGCATTAGTGACATGAGATAGCCAGTGACCTGTGTACACCTTAATTCTAAATTAAGGTCTGAGTCTTTTGTATGCAGCAGTGTGTTACAGGTGAGTCATTAAGAGTATGTCCACGTGGGCTTAACTAAAAAGGTTTTATTAATGATTAAATGATGACCAAAGATAATTAATTGACAACTGAATGAACAGTGAATGATGGAATTGTTATTAAGCAATAATTTAATGGTAATTAAACAGTGATTTAACAACATTTAAAATTATCGTTTAGTCAATAATTTACACTCTGGTCAAACACTACTTCTTACTATACATCTAATTATTAAGCTATAGCCAGATTTATAGAAAACTGCAGCTAGAACGAAAGATGAGGATGTAAGAATAGAAACCAAAGAGCCCAGGAGTAACATGATACAAAGCTAAAGAGAATATGCATTCCTATCTTTAATTATACTTTTTTTCTGAAGTATAGGTGAAACTAACAAAAAGGGAGTGATTATTAACACAGGCAAACCTTAAAGCTATCTGGAAATGAGTATATTACATGAGAACAGGAAAAAACCCAACAGGATACAAAAAGACATGGGTATCATCTCCCAGGGGAGGTTATGAATTGTGGCATGTCCAAACTCATTTAATTTCCTCAGCTCTTTAATACTTGTGGAACCTCTCCTACATAAAGGGTTAAGAGGGGGCTATAGGATTATTGATATATTCCCAAACTGTGTGTTTGATAGCCTTGTCTCTGTGAGCCCTACCTGCAGTGAGCCATGGCTCCCCTGTACCTTGGCCAGCTAGTGCTGTCTTGCTAGGGCTTCTCATTCCATCCTCAGCCACCAAAGGGTGTGACAAGTCAGAAGATGTCCTGTTCCTAGTGGTGTGCTTCGGCTGCAGGCTCTCAGCATGATGGCAAAGGCGGAGCAAGGGCTTACAGACTGGGAAAAGGAGTAAACAAAACAAAACAATAGAATTGTTTAGTTTGGAAAAGACCTCTAAGATTGAGTGCAGCCACAAACCCAGCACTGCCACATCCACCACTAAACCATGTCCCCAAAAGCAACATCTACATGTGTTGTAAATTCCTCCAGGGATAGTGACTCAACCACCTCCCTGGACAGCGTGTTCCAGTGCTGGGCAATCCCTTCATTAACGAAATTGTTCCTAATATCCAATATAAGGCTCCCCTGGTGCAACTTGAGGCTATTTTCTCTTTTTCTGTAGCTTGTTATTTGGCAGAAGAGGCCAACCCACCCCTTGCTATAACCTCCTTTAACTTGTAGGGTGCAATAAGGTCACCCCTAAGCGTCCTTTTCTCCAGGTTAAATATCCCGTCATGCTTGAAAATGCATCAGACTCGACTGGTCCACAAGGAATAAGAAGAAATTATTGTCTTGAAAAAGGTGTTACTTTAAAGATATAAGACTTTAGTTAGGTAGAAGGGACTGTAGTTAGCAAAAAGCAGAATGAGAATGTGAAGTTTAGTATTGCTTCCTCATTGTAATTAAATGCTTATGGTAAATGTTTGGGAATGGGAAGCACAGACTCACAAAAGGGGTCATGTTGAAGAGGGACCACAGCGGGTGATCTCGTTCAACCTGTGTTCAACAGGCTCATCCCATAACTCATGGTGATGCTTCTGGGTCCTTTTCAACTCAGACTGTTCTGTGATTCTCAAGTGAAATAGCTAAAAAAAAAAAAAAAAATCCCAAAACCCCCACCACAAACTCAGCACTGTTGCTATTAAATATGGCACAAGATTGTGTCTAGAGGGTTCTTGAATGTCTCCAGTGACGGAGACTCCACAACCTCTCTGGGCAACCAGTTCAATGTGTGGTCACTGCATAGTGAAGAAGTTCTTCCTCACGTTCAGGTGGAACTTCTGTACCTCAGTTTCTGCCCATTGCCTCTTGGCCTATTGCTTGGCACGGCAGAGCAGAGCCTGGCTCCATCCCCTTACCTGCCTCCCTTCAGAGGCCGATGGCCACTGATGAGATCCCCGCTCCATCGCCTCTTCTCGAAGAGAAGCGAAGCTGCTAGCGGAGAGAAAAGACACTATTACAGTTACAGAGGAAGCAACAACAACGCATTTCCCGGATAATTCTCTATTTTCCCGCGAAGTCCCCGAGCCGATCCCAGCCGATCCCCAGCCGCCTCAGCCTGCTCCCCGCGCGGGGCTCACGAGGGGCGGGGCCAGCGGCACGTGACAGGGCGGCTGCCATGGCGGGGGCGGTGCGCGGCAGCGCGGAGCCGGCCGGAGCTGTGGGGCCGCCGGGCCGGGCGGCGGAGCGGCTGCACCAGCAGCCCCCGAGAGCCGCCGCGATGTCCTCCGTCGCCTCCTACGAGAGCCTGGTGCACGCCGTGTCCGGGGCCGTGGTGAGCGAGCGGGCGAGGGGCTGAGGGCCCAGCGGGCGGAGCGGCCTGGCGCGGGGCGCGGGCTGCCTGCAGCCTTTGTTCGGCCGAGGCGGGCCGGGGGACCGGCGCTGGGCCCGAGCAGCCCGAGCCTTCCCTGAGGGAGCGGGAGCTGCAGGGTGCCCCTCAGACAGCCGGGAGTTGGGCATCACCTCAGCGGTGAAGTGTAAGCCTGCCAGAAGCTCAGGCAGAGCGGCAGCACTTCAGCTGGGTGAGCCCAGAGCTGTACAAGCATCGTCCTCCTGCCACAGCCTCAAGTGCTTAGGAGTTGTGAAGGGTGAGGCAGCCCATTAGGTGTTAATCCAAATGGAAAGCGAGCGCAGTGCAGCCAGACGTTTGTGTAGGTTACTGGATTTAATTTTTTAAATGACGCTTGTAAATTAAAAAGTTGCATTTGTGTAGATTTCCTAGTATGCGCAGCCCTTGAATTTTTGCTTTCAGAGTGCTAGCTCTAAATACCAAATCAGCCTTCTGCTTGCAACAGATTAAGGATTTTAACGCATGTAGCATGCTGGATTGGGCATACTGTTGGATGGAGAGAGCTCTTCATGTCTCCCAGAGGGTGAAAGTCGCTAAATGTTACTAAACAGTAAACCCTGTAACAGGCTGCCCAGGGAGGTGATGGAGTTTCCCTCTCTGGGGACATTCAAAACGCATCTGGATGCATTCCTGTGTCACCTGCTCTAGGTGACTCTGCTTTGGCAGGGGGGTTGGACTGGATGATCTCCAGAGGTCCCTTCCAACCATGGCAATTCAGTGATTCTCTTGTAAAGGCTGATTCTAACAGGAAAAAGAAGACTCTAAGGGATGTTTTGGTTTTGTTATAAATAAACATAAGATTTTTGTCTGTTCTTTAAATTGTTTTAAGTCCTCTTATTTAAACATCAAAGGCAGTGGGGATTTTGTTTCTGCTTTTAAAAAGTGTATCCCTCTCAAATGATCTCATTATTGAAATACAATCCATGCTCCTTTTGCTGGGTTCTACAGAAGTCAGTAATACTTTCTATACCTTGCTGTTAGCTTCTCACTTCAAATACAGATTGCTGTAATCAGGCTGTGCCCCTGAACAAAACTTGTGGTGTGAACCAAACTTATAAATCCAGCCATAAACCCAGAACTGTGTTGAAGTAATGCATCAGAAGCATATGTCATACCACAACATGATAGTTTCATTTGTATTCTAATATACTGAAAGATAATATACCTTCTAGGCAACCTAGTCAAATTTGAGATGAAGGAATAGTTTTGTGAACAGTAAAAAAAAACAAAACAACATTGCATGATTTCCTGTGAACTTCAGTTGAATTATAGAAGTATTCTTTGACTTTGCGTGTAGCTAAAACGTAACCTTCCTGTTGCAAAAGCCACGGGGATGAGAATTTTATAGGAGCACTATAGCAGCAGTCAGGCTGCTTTGTTGGCTGAATGTTGGCTGAAAAATAGTACTTGAAATTTTTGTTAGTCCTATTTTTTATAAACCCAAGCTTCAGGCTGTGGTCCTGCACACATCATCTTGGGAGCAGTCATCTCAGGCCATTTGTTCTGGCCACCTCTTGGCTGCTGCACAGTTGTTTATCTGGTGCTGTGACTGGTCAGTGAACTGATGTGACTGGAGAAGTAGCCCAGTGGAAAAAGTTGTTTTTCAGCCAGATTAGTTTCTTTGTCTGCATCATCCTGTAGGTGCCCAGAAAGTTATACCGCCAGATTGAAGGAGTCAGGGGTGCAAATACAGTTGACCAAGAGGCAGGGATTACATGAACCAGTCTGTACTTGTCTCTGTGATTATTCAGTGGTAATGAGACTTGGCAAACTACCGAGATGCAGTGCTGACAGGGAGGTGGTGGGAAGGCTGACAGTGGAGCCTCACCCTTCCAGCAGTGCAGGGTAAAACATGGCAGCATCTGTTCCTGCAAGCAGTAGTATAACTTACTTTACCTGCTGGTCTCAAGTGCAGTTCAGCAAGGAATCGGAGTCCACCTCAAGGGCTTTTGTTGTTGGGGAAAGGACTGGTCCTGCTCATCCCTCTTTTCCTTCCTTCTAGCCATGGAACCCTGTCTTCTGGGCGCCTCCTCATCATGGAATTGAGTTGTTCCATTTGTAAACCCAGGAGAAAAGTAACTTGGCTTTTCTATTTCCCTCAATTTAGCAACAGGAGGGGAGAGAGTACAAAGTGGTTTTTATGTGCAGTGTTCTGTTAGGTCAGCTTAGTTATCTCATGACATTCTCTTGAACTATAGTTTCATGTAAGTTTTAAGCCAGTTTGACAGTCAAACACTGGAACAGGCTTCTTAGAGAGGTGGTTGATGCCCCAAGTCTGTCAGTGTTTAAAAGGCATTTGGAAAATGTGCTTAAAAATGTGCTTTAGCTTTTGGTCAGCCCTGAAGCAGGGCAGCAGCAGGGCTAGATGATCATTGCAGATCCTTTACAACTGAAATAGACTATTCTGTGTCTCCTGTCCACCTGTTTGTCCTGTGTGACACTAGCCCAACTACCTCCTCATTTCTATTTTCTAATTTTGAGTGCAAGTGTATGTGTGTTGCTGCTGTATGGTGCATTGCATTGAGAGTAGGATCCAGCATAACTCTCACATTGGGAGGATGGAAGCAGGATGAGTTGAGCAGGGGAAGGCTGGAAGTTGTAGTGACTCTGCAGTCTTGTTCTGTGCATAGGTGTAACTGTGTTTTGAGGCTGCCTTCAAAATTACAGTAATGCACCTCTCATTGGGAGGTACATTACAGCTCTTTCTGGCACTTTTTTGTGCTGGCACTGACCTTCTGAGATATATTTCTAATAAATTTTCAGTCGGATCTGTTTATTAATCCTACTTGCTGTTCAGCTGGATACATGGTAGGTACTGAGAGTGAGCAGACACAGGGCAAGTACATGGGAGAGCAGAACCAGCTGTTTTGGCAAGAGCATAAACTAAATGGTTTAAAATAACCAGGTAATTGTGGCCAAGTCTTTCATTTTGTAGGCTACCTGGTGTTACAAAAACTGGAGAAACTGAAGTCTGGTTAAAACTTCAACCCAGAGTTGGTTTAGTGTTGGAAACATCACTGGAAAAATAATCCTCTGCTGCTGGTTGTAGAGATAGGTCCAAGCAGCCTGCTCAGGAGCTGGAGTATTTCCAGAGGCAAAGTTCACTTAAATGTATGGGATAAGACAGCTCTAGAAGAGCTCAAGTCACACTGTGCTCTGTGCTTTGAACACAGCATTGAGTCACTTGCTGAATCCCAAATCTACCCCACCATTTAAACAGTTTGCATGGCTTTTTTTTTTTGGTTGTTGTTGTTGTTAGACTTCTTTTCCAGAAGCTGTACAATGTTATTGCTAAAGTATTAAAAAATGAAGAAGGTGAGTTATTGTAGGGAGAGAAGGAAGATAAGGGCGTTTGCAAATACGTATTTAACCCTTTTGTAAAGAATGGTGTATGATAGCTTTTCCAGTTAGAGGCTTTAATGGTTGGCTCACACCGGAAGTTAAGAGGGCATTGTATTCACAAGAAGTAAATCTGGTGACATCTGGGTCATAATTTAATTTGTAATCATATATAATTTGTGCCACTGGGGGTGTCTTGATAGGCAGATCTTTATTGCCAAAACTGGAATTTAGTGCAAAGCTAGAGTAAGTCCTGGAAAAATGTACTATCAGCTCTTCAATGAACAGAAGTTTCTGTTTGGTCACTGTTTTCCTATGTCAAAACAAGGTTGTTGTTCCTTGTGTCAGTCTTTTTTTTTTTTAATAAGCTAGAAATTGGATGTTGAGGCTAGTGGGAGGCAGAGAAAGAGCAATATGTTTGTCTTGTGATGCCCACTAGATCAACTCTCTGATTTCAAAAACTTTCTCCTTTGGCAAAAAGCTTTTAATGGTTTTAATTTTAGCTTGATCTAATGCAAGAAAAAAAAACAACAAAACCCTAATTTGTAAGTATGGGACCAAAAAAATGCATTGCTATGTGTGCAGTTTATCCCCTTTTTAAACTTGCTCAGCAGACTGGTTTCTGGGTGAGAAGTGAAGGGCTACAAAGAGTCTAGCAGGCACTGTATAAGCGACTGATACACTATATAGCCAGTTTATTTTGTTTTTCAGGGCAGTATGACTGCAATGACTGTATTTTTTCCTTTGGATACAGCTAGGCTTAGACTTCAGGGTAAGTGTCAAAATCTAGTTTCTTTGTACAATGGCGTTTCTGTTCATCTTGGCCTGGGCACTTGTAAGGGTGGTTGTAAGGGGGGTGTTTGACACAAACAGGAATCTTACCTGTCTAACACTAACACCATTTTTCCAGTTGAAGGTATTTCCTCCTTTTGAAAGTTGGGCAACCTTTTAATTAGCTGAAAAGGCTGTGTGATCTGTGGATAGACATGGCTTTTAAATGATTATCTAAGACTGAAGAGAAAAACAAAGATTGAGATTGCACAGGATGATATTTGTGTGTTGTTGTTTTTGCCTGCTGAGAACACTTCAAAATGGAGGAGCAATATCATGAAACACAAGTCTAGAATTGTTCCTGAGGATAGTTTTAAGAGAAAAGTCAGGGTTAGAACTGGGATTAGGAATATCCAATATTTACAAAAATGCAGATGCAGGTATAAACTGTTGTTCTAACACTCTATCTTCTAATCAAAAGTTACAGAATCACCAAGCATTTTAGTGCCATGACTAAAGCTCTGTTAAGGGCTGGAGGGAGATCATCAGCCAGGTCATCAGAAGTATGTGGTTGAGAAATTAACAGCTTTCAGTGGAGGAGAAGACTGTTTTGCTAAGTCTTAGCTGTTTGCAGATGAACTGTTGGAGATTGCTCTGCTACTGGTGCTAGTCTGGTGTCCAGGGAATAATTTTGAGAGCAATTAGGCAGGCCTGATTTTAGTCCTCTACCTAAGGGGAACCTACCTTCAGTTCATGTCACAACTGTTAGGAACTGGTAATTACAGATATTCTGGAGCACAACAAAACCTGCTAGTCCGGGGAAGAATAAAAAAAAGGAAGTAGTCTTACCTAGCAAATGAAAATAAGGAGAAATAGGGAATTTCTTTCTTTATGAGGAAGAAGAAACATGTGCTTGTAGGATATATTCAGAATTGCAAGGATAAGGATTTGAAAAAGAGTGCTAAAAATTTGAATAATCTAAAAGTTTGATTCTGCTGTTTTCCAGTTGATGAGAAGCGGAAGTCAAAGACAACACCAGCAGTCCTTTTGGAAATAATCAAAGAAGAAGGCCTGTGAGTAGATACTAATTTTCTGCTTGTCTTCTTGTGGACAAGCTCTAAAACTAATTTGATTATGCTTTTAAAGTGGAACACTTAGCCTGTATCTGTGTGGAGAGATTTTTATTCCAAATTGAAATGTCTTCACACAAGTGTGATATGACTTGCATAATCTTATGTGTTCATCTTTAGCTGACTGGGATTAACTTTCTTGAGCACCTTATGCAATTGATCTGTTCAGTGATGTAACTGTGCCTTCATTAGTGAGGTAGCTGTGCCTCCTCAGAAATGCAAATGTACCTTCATATACCTGATCAACCAGCTTTGTCTGCCTGGATTCTTGGGTGTGTCAATTTCTTCTAACCAGGATGAAACTCCTGGACAACTGAGGCACTTTGAAGAAGAGAATTGAGGCATGTTTCCCAGATGGAATGTTTTTTTCTCCTCCTAAGCATGTAGAAGTAAACAACACACGACACTTTGTGCTGCTGGGATTCAAGATCTGTCTAAAAGCAGTTAACTTTCAGCAGTGCTGTGCTTTATATTTGTCATAGTCTGAGCTGAGCTAGCTGGGAAAAACAGTTGTATGCCTGTCCTTGTTAGAATTATTTTCCTAACTGAATCCGTGGAACTCCTAAGTAGACTAGACCTTTAAGGACATTAAAGCTAACAAAAGTTTAACTTGGCCCATAAGTTGCCACCTTTGAACTTGGGCAGTTGTATGCATGAGGAGCTCTCTGCCAGCTGATCTCTCCTGTTCACATTCCTGCATTACCTCTGTCATGGGAGGATGGCAAGTAAAATCCAATTAAAAAAAAAAAAAGGAAAGAAAAAAGTAAAAAAGAAAAATGAAGACGTTAACTGAAGTGGAAAGACTGCAGAAGTGGTCATCCTACTTCTCCTGTGAAACAGGAAAATCAGTAACTCTGGCAAGAGAGAAACGTTGCTTCTTCCAAAGGTATGGGAAGGCCTGGCTGAGCAATGGTACTAATTTTAGAGATGTGTCTGAAGTAACAAAAAAAGCCAAAACATGAATTTGAAATGTGATATGAGATCATAAACATTTTGTTCACATTAGCTTGTAGAGTCTTCTCTCATTGTCATACTTTTGTAGACTACACTGCTTTTCTCGTGTAGATAAAGCAAATAGGTTTAGCTAAAGGACTTCCTGCAGAAGTTTATCACACAAGTTGGCTTTTTTCCTTTGCACTTCCATCCTTTTCTAGGTGTTCTGAAAGGTGTTCACTAGTGTACACCAGGTTTTTCTCAAGGTTGCAGTGAATAATGGATGCTACTACTGACAACTTAAGTCATTAAAATAAACTCATGGGTTTTGGTTTAGTTTCATGTTTTGTACTGCAAGGTGTTTCATTTGAAAATCATCAGAAGTGATTCTTAATAAATCAAGCAAGCCCAAATTAACACTCTCAGTTAGAGGACATGATCCCTAGAGGATGTTTCTCCCTTTCTTCTCCAGCACAGAAGAGATAGATAATACAAGAACTGTTTTAATTTCGCTTATGAATAACTGCATAATCAGTTAATTTGTAGTTGTATCTGTATGGTCAGCTAAGCCTGTAACTTCAGAAACAGTCTTAATAATAAGGTGTATTCCCAGCTACATGGGAGGGAGAAGCACTTGATGGATTTGAGATGAAAAAGTAGCATTTACATTTTAAGAAAAGTTGGATGCTGCGTTTACCAGCCTTGCATCTTTTACAGTCTTATTGGAGATTCTTAAATTCTATGTACTCCCAGTATTTTAATGAATACTAAAGGGCCTCCATAATTACTGCTGTTGGGGAAATTTCTTATGCTTTTAACATGATACCAGCTCTCTACCTGTTCTGTGCAACACCAGTGAAGGTGTGTATCATTACCTTTTTTTGGATGTGTTGTAGAACATGTTGGGAATGTAGGACAGCTGTTGAGGTGTCCCTGTTTTACAGGATCATCAGGCCTGTCAGGGAAGGGAGTTTTGTTAGCCAGCTGTTGTGAAATCATTCCTAAATCAAGACAGATTTAGATAGTATTCAGTTTTTTATCTGTGATTAATGTAGTTAAACTTAACTAGGTAATGTCTTTTTCTCACTTACCTGACTGATTTGCCCTAGATTTTACTAAGGTATTTGTTAAAAATTCTTACCACCTGTGTATCTTGTGGCCCAGGTTGCATCCTTTGCAAAATTCTCCTTGGTGGAGTATATTAATTTCTGTAACTAGTCTTCAGTTTTTGAATTTTGTGGAAGAATCCAGATACTTTTTTCCTTGCTCAGGAATTAAGTATGGATTGTTACCACTGTTGATAAAGATCTATCTGGCTGGTACTTTATTGTATCTCTGGCATCCTTCACTGTCACATAAAATCAGCCAGATCACATAAATATTTTGCTGATCCTTACTGTGACTTTTTGCTCTCCATTAGGTTGGCACCATATCGAGGATGGTTCCCTGTTATCTCCAGCCTTTGCTGCTCCAATTTTGTTTATTTTTATACATTTAATAGTCTTAAAGCCCTCTGGGTCAAAGGTCAGCATTCAACCACTGGAAAAGACTTGGTTCTTGGAGTGGTTGCAGGTAATACTTAAAAATCTCCATTTTGTCGAAAATGTATTTTTGGTATATTCTGTCTAATGATTTTCTTTATGAAGTTCTCTGGAGTTCACCGTGAGTGCTCATATCTCCCACTGTATGCAGAGCTGCTTCTTTCTGATTGTTCCTCAGTTCCTCAGTCCTCCCCACCTCCTGAGGGGATGCATAAACTGATCCTGTTGTGAATTCTGGCACAAAACACAGTGCTCTTGTGGCTTGGTATGATATATGGTGTCTGGTGTGGTGCCCACCAGGTATCTAAGCATCATCACTTAGGTGCTGAAGACAAGTGGCAGGGAGAGCTGATAGTTGGGCTTTTTTCAGAGGAAAAGATACATGCCAATTTTGAAATAATTTCAATTGGAGTAAGAAAAAAATTTTAATGTAAGCATTTGGGTACCAGTTTTCAGACTTGGTTTTGGGTTGTCACCTGAAAGTGACAGGAAGTTCCTATATGTATGCAGGTCCAATGGGACCTTTTTAAATCTTTTTTAATCCATCCTCTTATGAGGATGCTGCCATACCTTCTTTGAAGGGATGATAATATTAGTGACTTTTCTAGGAAATCCAGTGTGAAAAGTTACCACTGTGGGCCTTGTGTTTGCTAGTAGTATTCTTCAGGGGCAGTTGCTCACGCTAATGCATAGAAACAAGCTGATTTTAAAAAAAAACCCCATGTAAAAAAGGCATCTGGGCTTTTTTTTTTTTGTTTTGTTTTGTTTTGTTTTGTTTTTTTAATGTCTGTGTAAAATTCCATGTAATTATATTTTGGAGCAACTGCTACAGGAATTAGGGTACAAATCATGATTTACTTTTCCCATATGTTGTGTTGCTTTTTTTCCTCTTTCCTACCAGAAGTTTCAGTAGCATGTGAATCAGGGGAGAAAGGGGGATAAGAAAACATTTGAAATCTTCTGTTTCTTGCTGAGTTTCTGTGTGCTGTGTTTTGTGTTAGGAGTAGTGAATGTACTCTTGACCACTCCTCTCTGGGTAGTGAACACACGCCTGAAGCTACAAGGAGCAAAATTCAGAAATGAGGACATTGTACCAACCAATTACAGAGGCATAATAGGTAAGCACCTCTTGTCTTCAACCAAAGAGAAGTTCATGAAACGAAATATATCAAGGACTTTGAAGACTTTTGTTCACATAACTGATTTCACCCTGTAATCTCTGTGCTACCCTGTTACTTTGCAGTCATTGAGTGTTACAGGAAACTTGACTTGGCTATTTCTGATGGTAATTAGGAGTTTGCAGTGTGCACTCCTGTAGATAAAATACCTTTTGCAAGAGCAGATATGTTATCATACAGATAATGGAGCAGTAGTGAGCCCTGTGAGGTGATAGCTGGGAGTGTGAGTTTGGACAGACAGTCTAAAAATTAAACTTCACTCTCCTTAATCTCTTAATCACTCACATGTTTAGGCTGTCTTCCTTTTAAAGCCAACCAACCAAATAAATATTATTGTAATTTTGAAGAAGGTTTGGAAGACCTTAATGTTGATGCCACGCTTGTAAAAGGACAAAAAAGAGGGGCTGTCTGTGCAGATGATAAGTTTTTTTTATGTTAATGGTGATGCAAGCAAGAACCTCCTTTGTCACTACCTTTCTGTTAACTTCTGGATTAAAGTGGAAGATAAAAATACTTGCATAGAAGACTGCAGTGAATTTTTACACACTTTGAGTATTAGGCTTGAAGTGTAACTTCTCATATCTTTTATATTTAGAGTTTTGTACTCAAAATTTTAATGATTTCTTCCCCCACCTTTTGTCTCAGATGCCTTTCACCAGATAATACGGGATGAAGGAGTCTTAGCTCTGTGGAATGGTACTTTCCCCTCCTTGCTGCTGGTCTTCAACCCTGCCATACAGTTCATGTTTTATGAAGGCTTTAAACGAAAGCTTTTGAAAAAACAGGTGCAAGTGAGTATGTTTTGAGGCCAGATGATGAACATGTTCTGTTATAATACAGGTTCTTTGATATGCATCCCATGAACAAATTCAGAATGTAGATTTGGTTTTGGTTCTTGTATTTTTGAGTGTTTTTTTGAATTAGTGTATCTCAAAAGGATCCAGCATCGTGAAGTGAGATGAGAATTTTTCATGTTCCTAGGGAAGAGATTCCTGTAACTATTTCTTCTGCCTGTAAAAATAAAACTGCACCTCTTGTCCACATTTGTTTGCATATGCTCACAGGTAGAAGTAGAAATTTAAAGTAGAGATTTCAATTCTAATGTATCTTTTATAAGTAGTTACATACAGACTGTTTTGAAGTCTGCTTTTAATCCTTTTTGCAGTAAATAATAACTTTTTTTTCCATGAAGACCTCAATTTTTCAATATAATTTTTCCAAGGATGGACACTAGAATTGAACATAGCATTACAACCATACTTTTCTGATTCTCTAAATAGAGTTATAATCATTTTTGTGTCCTTGCTTTGTAGACCTCTTCTTTTTCCTTATTTTTTTTTCTCTATATCAGATATAGCATCTCAGCTGAATTCATGTTCCTTTTATGTTCCAGCAAACTGAACAGCATTTGTGTTGCATTTTCTGATGATGTCATAACATATCTTTAAGCTGCTGTGCTTTGCTGTTAATTTGTGATTTCAGAATGTTAGGTCATATCAGTGTGTTACCAAGCCATCTTGTTTTTCCTCGAGACATAGTGAGATTATTTTTACATGAGATTTTGCATGATCAATGAGGCTTAGGTTTTTTACTGTCTTTAGTTAATACTGCAGTTGTGGCACTCCATTTGTTCCTGGTGGATCTACTTGGTTACATTATACACAATACATTTTTTTATCAACAAACTTAGCTTCTGTCTGCATTGTTATTTTCCTGTTGGCCAATGACATAGACCCTGAGATTTCCTGAAATCTTTACGCCAAAGATCCTTAGATAATTTGGTAGCAGTACAGAATCCCCAAATATAAATGGGTAATTGGCTGTTTTGGTACTATGTGGAAGTAAATCTGTTATTTATCTATTGAACAGCTCACATCTTTGGATGCTTTTGTCATTGGTGCAATAGCCAAAGCAGTTGCCACCACCCTCACTTATCCTCTGCAGACAGTACAGTCAATTCTGCGGGTAAGTAATAATTTCATTTCAGGGTAACTCTGCCTCTGACTTACCATGCAGGCCTTGTTCACATGGCTTGTTTTTATTTGTGTTAATGGACCCATCATTTTGGGAGATACTTTGCCCAATGCAGGTCACTGATTAGAATGTCCCTTCTCTTTGGTTTTGATCAGACTTGGTATACTGGTGCACATTTGTTTCAAATAGCTGGTAGGATTGCCAGCATAATGTATTGGTACAGTGTCTCACTGAAGCTGATGCATTGTACTGCTTTTAGACACTACAAAAATGTACATTTACTTCTTGGAATATAAATGAAAAATGCGTCAAGTGGGAATTTAAAATTAAGTCTTCTAAACCACTCTGTTTCCATGTAACCTACAGTAATAATTTTTAAAAAAGTTCCATTCACAGGCTTTGTTGTTCAGATGATGGTCTAACCTTGTCAGCGTTCAGAATGTGATTCATCATGGGAAGCTGAGCTCCCTCATAAATAATATCTTTAACCACTTGCCTGGCTGTGTAGGCTAATTGTAGTGGTAATGGAAACACACTTATTCTTACTTGCAATTTGTATATATGCTGGATAACACTGCTGCCTTCAGTGTGTACCAACATTGTTGTAATATTGACACAAGACAAAACTGGGGGAAAGGAAGGAAGAAGGAGATCTGGCTATGCATAAGCATATTGTACTTTAATTTCTATGCTTTAAAATATGTTTTTGTAGCAGTTAAATATTTCCACTTGAAATATGTTTTCCTAAGTAAAGAGAAGCCTTAACTTGCCTGTATGGTAAAGCCACTGTGTATGTTCTAAAACATGGACAAATTTGGAGAATTAGTTTAATTATTGAAAGTAAGCCTTCCATGCTAGGGGTATCACTTTTCAGACTTCTCTAATAGGGGAATTTTCTTGTTAATTGTTCATCTGGAAAAAGTAATTTTCAAGCAAGTTTTGTAATTATTTGTAACTCTCTAATTGGAGCGGAATAAATGTATCTTGATTGTCTGTAAAAAGACAGTTAGGATGTTACATTTCAAAGCAAGAGGACTTGAGTATATTTACTGTGTAATTTTGTCAGCAGTCATCTTTTCTGAAGTTTTCATAATTTTTGATCAGCTGAGTTTGTGCTTTTTTTCCCATGTCTTATCCTATTTTAACAGCCTGGATGCATCTCAGTAGCTAAACTAATAACAGACTTCTGTTACAGGAGTGGTAGATACAGGAAAGAATTTAAGCAAAAACAGCTCTGTTTTGATAAGTTGCAACATCAGTCTGGTTTTAATTTGTGATGTGTTTTGTGTGGAGAGCTGGGAGGAAAGTTGGGAGTGCTCTGTTTTAGCTTGAGCATTACACAGCAGTGCAGCTGTCATGAGGCTACATCCACAGAACAGCTTCAGCCCTCATTCCTTTTCATGGTTCCTAGAGAAGTTACCATCTTGTGGCTTCATGTTTTCTCAGTCTCCTTTTAGCTTTTTGAACAAAATACTTCTGTCTTTTGACGACAGTGTTTAAAAAAAAAAAGTGCAGTCCATCCTCTCCCTGTGATGCTGGGGAGCACAAGGACCCTGTCTCTAGTTCTGCAGTCACTAGGGCTGACCTCATTCACCTTACTCTATGAAAGAATATCCAGAAGCCCTGAACATGTCTGTTGAGGATAGCAGAAATGTGCATCTGTGACATTTGTGCTGTGCAGTTCAGGCTTGCTTTACTTTGTGATGTGTTCTAATCTAAAGTTGGCATTGTTCAAGTTGATTTTTTTGTCGCTCACACTAGGTGATGTTAAAAAAGAAAAGGTTATGAGTAAAGGCTTAGTATTTTCAGAACTAATATTCTCCTTGCAAAGAAAAATATATAGTTGCAGGTGTTTTTTGGAAACGATTTTAGCAGATATACACACAACCTAATACAAGATCAATGTACACATCATAACGAAGTTCTGTCATCAAAGTAGAAGTACAGGACTTTTTTTTTTTTTTTCTTTTTAGCCATAGACCTCTAGAAACTTGCAACTTTTTTGAAAGTTATTAGGGTTCTTTTAATAAAGTCTCCACACCTTTGCTTTCAACTCTTTGGCACAGGTATCTTTTTGCTTTCATAGAATGAACAGTTATCCTGTGTGATTGACAGTAGTAGCAGCTTCCAGCCTTGCCATTTCATGTGTCTCTCTCCTTTTCAGTCATTAACACTATGTGACACTGCTGTTGTTATTGTGCAGTGACCCTATTCTTTAGCCTATGTGTCAGTAAACAGCAGATAAATTAAATTTGCCTCTGGAGACACAACAATACTGTTCATTTGGGATCACTGAGAACATTAAAAGTTATCTTTAAAACGAAAGTCTCTTTTCTCTGTCGTAGAGAGTGCTAGTCCACTTGGGAAATCTTCTGCAGTAAATATGAAGTGTTAACATCCTAGTGAAAAATTAATGTTTTTTTTCTCTCTTGATGAACAAGTTTTGTTTGCAGTACAAAAATTGTCCAGTGCTGGAGAAAAGAGTAGAATGAAGCATCTAATTGTGGTGTAGTGTGGAAGCCTATGAGTAACGTGGGCAGTGACTGATGCTGTAACTTGGAAGCTAATTAGGAAGTTTTTGGGGGGTGTGTCTGAGTCTTTGACAATAATTCTTAACACTGATTTATCAGTACCAAATGAGTAGTTGCTGAAGAGAAGATTGTGGATTTTGAGCGCATATTTATCTAATAAAGGAAGATTTCCATTAGCATTCTGTTGCTGCTGTTTCCATCCAAGTTATATTAAGACACATAGTAAAGGAACTTGTGTCATCCTAGTGTTTTCTTAAAATTTCTGAGCTGCCTAAATCAGCTGGCATACTTTACCTACTGTCAATGGTAATTACTTAGACCTAAGAAATAGCAGTTGCCTGAGCAAGTTCTCAGAAAAACCTCATCCACATGCAGTTGCTCAAGTTCACCTTTCTTAGCACAGAACCTTAAAACAGACTTCAAAAGCTATTAGGCTGTGCTGTTACAAGTACAAATGTGCCAACTCTTGTATATTAATAATTCATAGTTACAGCTTGCTGACAGTACTGTCAACCTGTATCAGATAAAAGTATCAATGAATGCTAGAAAAGGATTTGCTGAAGTTGCTAGTTTAACTCTTGAGGCATAAAACTACAGCAGCAGCTGTCATGCCTACTGAAAACCAGCTTGGGGATAAGCAAGTCCAGTGAGTAAAAGAGAAATATTGTTTAGGCCAGGTAGGTGGATCAAACAATTTTGAATTGTTCCACAGCAGTTCACACATAACTGTTTGCTCCAAGACCATTGCTGGGCAGCTAAATTTTGTGTTCAACATTGTAATCTCAATGTAGTAATGGTTTGCGGATGTGTGAGGGTCTGAATCTTTGTGAAGGGAAAACTTAGAAAGCCAGAAAGAACTTGTTTTGAAGGTCATATCCCTTCTAAGACTCTGCAAATTATGCTTTTGAGATCTTGAAAACTGCTTCCTCTAGAGCAACTGAAAGAGAAGAAAAATGGCCTTTGCTAGAATCCATCTTGAAACCAAAACAAATTACAGTAGTATGTACAGTTTTAATGCCTGCAGTGTGAGCTTTGACCTCAGTTCTCTGCTGATGGCCATGTAATGTGGAAAATGTTTATAGAGGTTTAGGATAGGCTCTCCAGATTTCATGCATGTATTGTGTTCTCTGCCAAGCACAGTGGGGAAATAGTACAGCAAAACACTCTTCCTTTTTTTCAGTTTGGACGCCACAGGTTGAACCCAGAGAACCGAACACTGGGCAGTCTTAGAAATGTTCTTTATCTTCTTCAACAGAGAGTGAGGTGAGCTTTCCAACTTTATTTCTCCTACCATGATATAGAAGACTTGAGTATTACTAATATTTTGAAAATGTTGCTGGATCTGGATTTTGTTTCCTTTTGCCTCGCTTAAACTTGACATTTGAGTCAACCTGGTTTTTGTAATATATTGTAGAATAAGCCCACAAACCCAAATTCTCCTAAATGTCTGTACAGTAAGTGGTATCAAGGATACATATGGATACCAATTCTTTTCACCTCTGATGTTGAAAAGAAGTAGGTTTCTTGCACAAAAGACCTTAAATTTCTGCAGAATTTTCTCTTTAAAATTTTCTTCAAGATAGTTGGCTCAAGATCAAGAATGGGTTTAAGATTCCTACAGTTGTTATTAATTTGTGATTCTGATTTTTCTTTGTAGTGTACTGATTTACTTACAGAAAGCTATTCATACGTGTTTTTCTGTTTGGTTTTTTTTTTCTCCTCCTTAGGCGTTTTGGGTTAGTGGGACTCTACAAAGGCCTTGAAGCAAAGCTCCTGCAGACAGTCCTTACTGCTGCTCTTATGTTTCTGGTGTATGAGAAACTGACTGCTGCAACCTTCACAGTCATGGGATTAAAGCACTCGCGCAAACATTGAGAAGGGACCTATGCCAAAGATTATGGGGTCTAGAAAACATTCCATTTCTGAGACCTGGCTGGGTAACAAAGGGTCCTCACTTTCTCTACTTCTCTTTTTAGCCACCTTTATCTCCAGTATTTGGAGAAATCTGGAATATACTCTATAGGACCTGTTGCCACAAATTCAGGGGTTGCCATTCCCTGTTGTTCTGTGGACTCACTGTGTTAAGAAACAAACCAGAGACATTATTTAAGCACTTGACATGAAATTTAAACTATTAATGGATTTGGTTGATATTCTTGGCAAGAATGATTATCTCTCACTATGCTTTCTTGTTTGCCCTCAAATCATCCTCAGCTATTCTTGTATCTTTACCTTCTGTCAGCAGCTGGTGGGCCTGGTTTTGTGTTATTTTCCTTGACCTGTGTTTGTCACTTCATATTTGGTTCATTAAAATAATTCATAAGGAATAACAATTTTGGCATGGTTTTCCTTTACCTTCAAATATGTCTGTGGTGTAGGATGTGATGTTGTCCAAAATACCTGGTGGTGAGGTCTCTGAACTGCTGGAATGGATATTACAAGTGAGTGGGCATTCTTCTTGAATCCAGCTATTTTGAATCTTGACAATTTTCAATGCAGATGGTGGCTAGATAGGAGGAAATTAACCTCTTGCCTTTTCAGGCTGAGTACCTCAAGCTGCCTCAAGAAAGTGGGCTTGCTGCACAGAAATACATGACATTTCCCCATTCCTTGTGAGAATATGTGAATTCACACCATATTTTCATGCAGATGGGGCACTGCCCTAAGCTTCAGAAGTGCTATGCCCTCTCAAAAATGGGCTTTTAGCTATTTTTCCACCGATATTCCCAGACCATAAAGCCTAAAAGTCATAACTGTTGTCCCAGTTAATGTACCTGTGTATGTTATTTTTGCACAGTTTTGGTCAGTATTCCTAGACCATAAAATCCAGATTAAATCCTACTCAGTCCATTGTTAAGCTGGCAGAAGAGTTGTTCTGAAGAACAGTTTTCTCTTTGAAGTATTGAAAAATTTCATGGCAGTTTAACACCAAAAATGTCTGGGAGAAGACTTAAATGCTGCAGGAAATAGATTACCAAATTGTAAAATGGCACCTGTTTTTGGAGTCTCAATTGAGTCAATTTTAAGTATGAAATTGTAAAACAATTCTGCAGATAATATCTTTTGAATAAGAATAAAAGCTTTTACATAAATTCTTTCTTTTAAGAGTGCAGGAAAAATGCCCTTAATTCGATACTGGTTGACTTTCAGCAAGTAGGATTTACATAGACAAGTAAGAATGAAAAAGTGCAATGAGCTGTAATTATATTTTGTTAAAGGATGAAAATGAAAGACTGGGACCTCACCACTGGAAAAGAACGAATAACAATTCTGCAAATTTCAGTGAAAATACTGAAAATACTGAAATGAGGTGCCCTGTGTAAAGGTAATCTGCTGTCTTTTTGGTATTTTTAATAAGAAATTTGGAATTGGTCGTATGGCTTTTGATAAGCTACCTCACCTCAACATTCCTGCTATCAGAATCATTGTGGGGAAGCAGAGTGGTTCTCATACCAGTCTGGCTGAAACCTGTATGGCTGCCAGGAGCTGGAGTTCAGCACCTCAGACTTTCCTGGTCTGTAGCATGAAGGAGCAATTCCTCCAGAAATATTTTTCTGGTTACTTTATCTATAAGAAGAAAGTAAATGCTTGCTAGCATTTACTAGCCAAAAAATACTTGTCTACCTGCCAGTGTGGTTCCAAAGGGATAAAGTATTTCCTTTTTGCAAAAGAGCTGAATACAGAAACCCCATGTAAAGGAGTGCTGGCCTTGGCTGTGTCTGTGTTACCATTAAGCCTGGAATAGACATTTTGCATAGGAATACAAGCAAAAGCTACTGAAGCTGGGAGCATCTCCAGTCTCCTTTTAATGGTAGACCTGTGGCATTTAAAACTTTTTTTGCTAGTGCCTTCTCCAGTGTTGGTTTAGACATTAGACTGAAATAACTGAAAGACTACTTAACCTTGTGTGACTGAGCCAAAATGCAGATGGTTGAGGAATTATTTAGTCATTTGTTCAATTGGCAGGCAAATGTTAATGTTGCAGCTGGTACCTCTGCCTAAGTTTTCTCAGATGTAGTTTGAACAGATTATGACATTTCTGTTAAAATGCCTACAATTATTTCAGGCTTCAAAGGCATAGGTGGTGAGTATTTTTGAGATTAAAAAGCCCATAATTTGTCAAAGCAAACTATGAAAGACTATTTTTAATCTTGATACTGGAGTTGTAATTCATCCTTTGTAGATAAATACTCTCCAGAAATAAATCCTAAATAAAATAATTTTACTCTATTTTAAAATATATTTACATAAATTGTTATTTCCTCCTGTCCCTCTCGTGAGCAAATTACAGCTTCAGGGGGTGGTGTAAAGACATGATCCAGCTAATCTGGCTTTGTAGATTGGTCATTTTCACTGGAGAAAAATAGGTGTAGGAGAACTAATGACACAAACAAATGTTCCCATCAAACAGCAGAAAACATACAAATGTTCTTTTAGACACAAGTGGCTCCTAATGGACATGGCTGTGGCAGTTGAAGCTGGAAATGGAGCATGGAGGCAGAGTATGAGGTGGGGTGGCAGAGGCAGCTCTAGGCACAAAAACCTGCAGTGACAGCCTTGGTTGCCAGTGCACTGCACGTCTGCTGTGCAGTCAATAGTAACTGTGTGTTCCATCCAAAAATGGTGTAAATTCACTTTGAGAGAACTTAACAGAAAATATTTTCATCCTCAGGTGAAAAACAGACGTTCTCCCTATTTTTTAATACTGTTTCTGAGAGAAAAGAGAAAGGAAAGATGATTACAAAAGACAGCAGCAGAGAGGATCGTCCGTCTTAGCTGAGTTCCGTCATGGATAATTCTGTCCTTGGCTCAATTTAGGAGATTTAAATTTAATCCTGTGCTGTTCTTTCTCTTTCCCACCCTACACTTGGACCGAAGGTAGGAAACCCCTCTGGCATCTTAGAGGTTGCAAAGCAAGTGGCTTCTCAGGTATCTGTGATGCTTGGGATGAATTCTGCTCCAATTTTTTATTCCAAACCATGTTTCTTGTGATTGTAGGTTTGCTTGCCTGTATAGTAGGGCAGTGTTTAACACATTTTAACTTATTCATTAATGTTATTTGTATGTATATATATCTCATATATGTATCTCTTGTGGAGATATATATCTCTCAATATATCATAGCATATAACAGAAATGTTATTTGCTAAGCCTCAGAAGGATGACAACTGAGAGGGTATGTGTTTTGTCTTATGTAATGTTGAATTGCTGAGTGCTGCTAAATAACAGTATTTGCTGACAGAGCTGGCTGTACTTTGCTGGAAGAGTCTCTCCATCAAACAATTTTCCTTTTCTGGTTGCACTGAAGAAAGTTATTAAAACCTGAAAGCTGGTGAATCCCCTTTGTGGGAGGAAAAACAGGATTTACCTCTGGTCTGACTGAGAGGAATAGAGTGTGCTGCACTGCAAAGCTTCTTGTCTAAATTAATCCTTCCTTACATGTCTTATTGCTCACCTGCTGTGGAAGGAAAAGGGGGAGTGCTGACCCTGCTCCTTGCTGGACTTTTGTAGTAAAGGCAAGTAAACACTGTCCATTCACAGGAAAAGACAGGTGAGCTTTCACAACTGGGGTATTCCTTGCACAGTCGTCTGTTGAAAAAGGTATTCGTTGCCATCAATGGAATTATTTTTACACCACATGTCAAAAACATTTCTCAACTGATGAGCATGGAGCAGGAGAGCACAGGGCTGTGAAAGAGAAGGAGCTGTGTGGGAGGCCTGTAGTGTTTATGCCCATTGTTGGGGGTTATGTCTTCTTTTTTTTTTTTTTTTAAATCAACATGGTTTAAAGCAAAGAAGAATGAGGATGATGTAATGAGGAAGATGCATATCTAAACCAGTTTGTTTTATGTAATTTTTAATCACCTAATCTAAAAAGCTGAATTCTGTGTCTGCAAAGGCTATTTTGTGGGCATTATAAACCTCTCTGCCTCTTGCAGTTGCAGTCATTCACAGCAGAAACAGAGGTTTTAGGGCATGGTGTGGTGGTGTATGTGGGCTGAAGAGCCTTCTTCAAAGCAAGTTTTCATGGTACAGAAAGGGGCCAGGTCCATCTCTTGCACAGATAAAGCTGTGCATGACCACATGATCTCTACAGGGCTGTTGATGCTGACTTAGTACAAAATTTTACTAGTGTGTAACATCATATATAACTTATATAATATTCATAGCTCACAGGTTTTGACAGCACTAGATAAAAGAGGATAGCTTTAGGATTCAATGAACACAGCAAAAGCTTTTTTGAGCTGGCACTACACCATGCAGTAAACTGCCTGCTACCAAGTTATTTTAATGTCTTTATTCTTCCTCTGCTTTGTGTTTAAAAGAAATGGACTCCAGAACTTTCTGGAAAATGATAACTAAAAAGACATCTCTCCACCTTTCTGTTTGGCTGACAACATTTTTCTCTGCTGTTCATACCAATGTAGTGAATCTGTCAGGGCAGCCTGGAGCACAGCACAGCCTCTTCAAGATAAGGGGCAGAAGCTTGTGCAAAGATGTATTTATTTCTGTCCACTGCAGTTGGGGAAGTGCCAGTGCAGTCACTGCAGCTGGAGGAGAGGAAAGAGCAGGAAATTGCTGGTGCTTCAGATCAGAAAGCCCAGCAAGACAAGAGTCCCCATAGCTTGCAGCAATTAGAGTGATAACAAGGCCAGCATCTATCTGTGAGAGATTCTCCAGCACATTACCAGATCCTGGTGTAGCACTTGCACAGTGGAGTTTGGCCCATGGGGGTGCTGTGGCAGCACTAATGAACTACACAGTTCACATCACCATCTCAGCTGTACCAGTGGTGAGAGGCTTCATCTTTGCAATCCCTGACTGAAAACTTGGGTGTATATTCTTTTGGAACTGAAATGGTCTGGATAGTTGGGTATTTTTCTTGCAGAATACCCCATTACTCAGCAGTTTCCATTTGCTGTGTTGCTTCCTATGACTTTTCAAACCAGCTGAAGAATATATAGGTGTGTCTAGGTTGCTGGTATTTTCTTTTGGATTTGTTGCCAAAATTACATAAGGCATTTAGAAGCTCTCCCAAGGGTGGCAATATGCTAGAGTGTAAGACAGTTGGAAAGGACTTAAAAGGCACAGACAGTTAGTGGTCACACTGGGAATAGCACCTCAGAGAAGCAGATTTTAACCACAAGGAAATCCTCTTCACGATGTTGTTTGTAGCTTTAATGCCGAATACCAGATTGATTCTCATGTGCCGGGCTCAGGGATATCTGTGCAGAAGAAGCCTTGGATCAGCCCAGGTTTATCCATAGAAAAACACATTATTCTGACTTCAGCCAGTGCCCAGTGCACACCGAGGGAGCTGCAATTGTTAGTGCTTGTTATCCAGCTGTCGTCACAGTGCACGTTGGTCTTATTCTTAGTAACAGCTAATCTCCTCTGTACGCTTACATCCACAGATGGAGGATGAGGTTGGGGGTTTTTTCCCCAACAGGATTTATTTTGAATTAGAGAGAAGTGCCAGCCAGGCTTTGGCTGGCTTCACTGTGGATTCCTTGCTGAAAATTTTCAGTTTACAATTCTTGGCTTGGCCTTTCTGGTCTTCCTCTGTGATGGGCAGAAGATTTCAGCATGTCTGGGAGGATTTGAGACGTGATAGGGTCTCCCCTTATTGTTTCATTGTCTCAGCTGAGTGATGGCACATCAAGGCCCAGAGTTGCACTGTTTTGAAAGAAAAAAACTTTCCTTTATCCCATTGTTTTGGGAAGTTCATTGTTCTTTCAATGTCCTTGAGGAGCCATGGTGACTTGCTGATGTGAATGTTTTATGGAGTGCTGTCTTTCATGAATGCTAATGTGAGAAAACTAATTTGATGGATTTTTCTCATAATCTTTCCTCATGCACATGTCCATGCAGTCCCAACCTCACAGTCACCTGCTGCATATAAAACAAATGTCTTCATTGCTTTTGAATTATTTCTCCAAGGCTTGCTTTGTGGCCATGAATCAAGAATGGTTTGACGCCACAGTTTTCTAGTTTTGAAATTCCCAGGATTACAGAAGGCAATGTATGAGGATTTTGTATTTTTTTCATGACAACCTTTAATCTTACTCTTCCTATACTATTTTGAAAGATACAAGTTGGAGATTTCATATGATGCTTTCAAAACTCCTAAAGTATATATCAAGAATAAAGCAGAAAGTTCCAAGAAAACTGAAATACTGTGTTTAGTGGATATATTTAGTGTTTAGAGGATAAAATGGGAAAAATTTCCTCATAAGCAGGGAAGAGAACAAAGAAATGGAGAAAGAATTAGTAAGAGTTATTTCTTTTTTGCTTTTCTCTGGAACAAATACATGTAAGTTTTTTTTAAAGCTGAAGGAGAAACATTCATGGAAGCCTTTTGGTAACAGAGGGTGCATTGACCTCACCTTTGGGAAGGTATATTTTGTTTGACTGGCCTTCTAGAAATGAAAACTGACTCTGGAAGCCTTTTAGCTCCCATGTGCAAGATGTTAACTGCTCCTGTAATGTGTCGCAAGGTTTCATATTATTAGAAGGTATAAACATGTTCATATACATAAAAACTACATTAATTTGTGAAGCTCGGTGCCCTGAAGTTCAGCAACCTATCTCATACCCCTTCTCCATGATAAATCTGTTTTATTCCTGTGGAGTTACAAGGGGCTCAACCCGAGGAGCTGGAGGGCAGTGTTGGTATTAATTGTAATTTTGGTGTGTTCTGTTTTCAATGGGTTTTAGTGTGTCCAGCAAAGGAGTTCAGATGCCAGGAGGTGGCAGCCAAGTCCCGCTGCCCTGCCTCGTTCTCCCTCACTGCCAGGGATTGAGGCAGAGGGACTTTTCTGTGAGCCAAAAGAAATCAAATTACAATTGGCAGATTGGGAACCTTTGCCTCGAGGGAGGGCACACCAGAAGCTGGGAAGAAGGAGATGCCGTTCTGCGCACGTAAGTTGTATTCCGTGGTGGGTGCTTGCCCTTGGGCTGTGCTTTGTGCATCCAGTGCTGCTTGTACACGTTGATGAGGTTAATTTTTTTCCTTGGTGTCATTATAGCATTACAGTGAATTAAAACCTTAGGTGAACCTCAGGCCTTTGTCTCAATACAGGCAAAATTTTTGTTTGTTGCCATGTCAGAACATTATTGAATTGACTATGCTGCCTATTGCCTTGAATAATTACCTATTGCCTGTTTTTCCTTGGGGAAAGAAATATTCTCTAGTTTAAAAAATATATATTGGATCAAAGTGAGGGACAGTTTGGCAGGAAGAAAAAGAAATAGCTGAGTAGTGCCTTTCAGTGCAAAACATTTCATAGGGGAGAGTGAAACCCACGGAGTTACAAGAAATGGAAAAATGAAGTTGCAAAGAAGGAAGAATTTGTAATGGATTGAGGCAAAAGGTGTTGTCTGAATTTAGGCCACCCCAGGGATGTGGCAGGATGGTATTTTCATATTGCTGCCACCAACACCAAAACCTGCTATTGTCATGTTTATTTCATAGATTTGACATGATTCTGTGAGGGAAAGTGAATTATTTAGGCCGACAAAAGTAGATGTTGCTATGTGTGATTGTTTGTATTTTGACTGTGTTTCTCACTAGTACTTGGCTTAAAGATATCACCACATGACTTCACAGTGCCACCAACATCCATGGTTTCAGTCTCTGCTTTCTGGTTTGTGCAACTGAGTCCCTGCTCGTGCCCTGAGCCTTGAGCCATCCTTCCTCTGCCCAGCTATGACTTTACCACAGCTCTCATCCTGCCTATATATACTCCTCTTTTTTTTTCCTGAGGAGTTACTTTCCAGTTGCATTGGAAGGTCAAAGGTGAATGAGAGAATGTGGCCCAATACCTGTGGAAAACACACTTTTTCAGTTGTAAAAGCCTGGATGGTTTGTAGAGTAGCTGTACTCGCTGACTTCCTCTGTCTGAGGTGACAAAGGCTTCAAAGCATTGCGTTAAGAAAACTGACCCTTTGCAACAAGAACTGTCCCAGGCAGCCACCTCTCCAGTTGCTTTCAGAGACAAATTCAGGCTAGTTTCCACAGGGCAGTGATCTAATATTCTATACACTGGAAGAAATGGGGAGGAAAAGTCAAAAGTCATCTCTTATGTGAACAGCACAATGACCTTGAACTCCCTTATTTTGTCCTGACAGATCTTAATGCTCTGTCATTTTCTCTTTACGGAAAGAAGCGTGTGGTTCTGGAAGGCAAAGGAAGGGAAAATTGATGTAGCCAAGGAAGGACATGCTTGTCAAAAGGCTTCTTTGCAGCACTGCTCTACAAACATAATTAATGTTAAAACAGCATTAATGCATCTTGACTGTCCCTTCCTAGCTGCTGGAGCAGCTAATGTGATGTATGACATGACACCTGAGCATGAAGCTTGGCTTTCCAATGCCACACAAAATGACATCCAATCGCCCTTGGCAGGGGATGGCAGTAGCAACGCCATGGCAGAGCCTCCCCAGACTCCGCTCAGCCAGCTGTCCTCAAAAGCAGAGGCACCAGCTCCAGAGGGACAGCTGTGGCACACCAGAGCGAGTTCTCCTATATGGGGGGCCTCTTCCTGGTCCCTATCCTTCCCAGACATCTCTCAGCACAGGTGAGATGAATTGCTGTCTACAATTCCTGGCTGCAGCCCTCTTTGCTGAGGGACTCTGGAGCCTCTTGGCCACTCTCTAAGGAGAAGTGAAGCTGTGGCCTGTGGTGTGAGGATGATGGGTCCCAGTAAGTGACTGGTGGCTGTGTGCAAGCTGGGCCATGTGGTTTAGTGGCAGCAGGCATTGTCCAACATCCAACGTGTCCAACATGTCTCTACAAATGTAGCACAGGGCATACAGTGCAGTTTGGTCCATGTGAAGAGACCATGAGTAGCTCCTCACAAAGGTCTGGGTGCTACCAAACTTGACAGCAGGGCTCTGTGATCCTCCAGTTGTCTTAGTGTGATTCAGATCATGTTGTAAACCTTTCCCAGGTGTCTCATGCTGAGTAGAAAAGGGAACATGTGCTTGATTTTAAAGCAAGTTGTGGTCTGTTTGTCTCATGATCTGTAAAATGGGGATAACATCTGACCCCCCTTCCTGAGAGGAGAGACCTTTGTGAAAGTAATTTTCTTGTTCACTGCTTTGGGGTCAATGCAAATGCTATGTGAATGTGACTTGTTTTTAAGCTGGAAGAGTAAGCTGGCTCAGTTCTGACTTTTGGAGGGATTACTGCTGACACAGCACCATCAGCTTGCAGAGATGTGGCCAAATCAAGTTCAGGGCAGGTTAAAAGGCAGACAAGGTCTGTCATGGAGAGCTTACAGATCAGGTTTGCTTTCAGCACTCTGGTAGTCCCTACTGATAATACAATTACCTGAAAGCAGTTTGTATACAGTGGGGCATCGGTATCTTATCCCAGGTAAAAAGTGACAAGAGGAAATGGCCTCAAGTTGCACCAGGGCATGTTTAGATTTGATACTGGAAAAATTTCGTCACTGAAAGGATGTTCAAGTATTGGAACAGACTTCCCAGGTGTTGAAATCTTTCACCCTGGAAGTGGTCAAAAAATGTGTAGATGTGGTGCTTAGGCACATTGTTTATTGGTGGCCTTGGTTAATGGTTGGACTCAATGATCTTGGAGGCCTTTTCCAGCCTAAACAATTCTATGATTCCATGATAAGATCAAGCAGGGATTACAGCTTGATGCTCACATACAATGCATTGCTCCAATGTAGAGATAGCTGCAGAAAGTCCCCTCATTCACTAAGCACACAGTGAGAGATGTGAACACGTCTCCTATTTCTTCTAATCACAGGTAGAGGTGCTTAGAAAAGCTCTGTGTTATCACCAGGAGAGGCTTTGAATAACCCAGGACAGAAGTTTAACATCTTTCTTCTCTTGGCCACAATGCAACTTGTGGCTGGGGAAGTGCACTGAGACCTTTCATCCAGTGGGGGACGTTTTTGGAGACCTCCTGAACCTCAACAACTCTGCCCAGAGATGTAAGCACAGGAATTCCCCTTCTGACTTATGCCTTGATGAGCCAGGCTGAGTTGTTTGATGCAATCAGCTGCTTCTGGACAGGAAGCTACACTGTACCAGCACCGTTACCACTGATGATGAATTATTCCTGCCCTGTCTTGCAAGGAGTCTGGTAAGAGAAGCCAAAAAGCATGGGAATATGAAAGCTGCCTTCCTCCTGGTCTCTTCCTGATTGTCCTTTGTGTGGTGCTGCCTCTTATGGTGAGTTTGTATTTTCTGTCCGTCGTTACAGTGATCACTACTATGGAATATAGGTAAAAAATGTAAGAAAGGCAAGAATGGTTTAAACTCACAATTGTTTTCAGTAGAGGAATCCTGGAAAGGTGAGTTTGGCACACTAGTTGTGCAGAAGACAGCAGAGATCTTCCTCCTAGCTCTTTTGCTCAGAAAAGAGCTGGCAGGAATGAGAACAGTGTCTTATCAAGACATTATTTTATAGTTCTCTCTAGTGCCAATCTTTTTAAAAGAGACAAGCAGAAAAGGAAGGAAGGGCTTCCTTTCCCCTTTCCACCTTCACTGTACAAACACCTTCTTGTCATGGTAATAGGTGGGAAACTTACACTTTAAATACTTTACAAGGGAAAGCAGTTCTGAAGTTCCTGGTTTGCTTTCCCATGTGTCACTTTGCTAGGACTGATATAAGGCAGAAAAAGGGAGAAAACACAGGTAGTGGGAAAACAGGTTCATTCTCAATGGCTGGAGTTATGTGTGCAAAATGGGGTAATTTTTTCTCTCTGCTTTTCAGTTGTAGGATGCATGGTTGGAATGAGGGGGAGTCAACTGGATGTACTAATTATCTATAGGAGAGCATTAGTAATTTTACAGAAAATGAGTAATCTTTCCCTGTGTCATTTTTCATAGTAGATTCATTAAAAAAAAACCCAAAAAACATGGGAGCTAAAATACTTGGGCATTTTTCCTGTGGTTGTCCTTACCAGAAGTGTCACAGCACTCAAGGGAGCTGTATCATTTAGATGATCTTTCATAAGTCAAGTGGGATGAATCAAAGGGCAACTTTGGCCCAAGAGTGCTCAGCAGCAGAGTGTTCCTCACTGCTTTTCCCAAAGCGAGAGCATAGAGTCCAGGATAGCAAAGGGAAGGCCCTACTGTGTGCAGCCAGGGAGCAACTTCAGGCTCCTGAACACTCAGGCGAGCAGCTGATGGACAGTTTTCATTTGCCACCTCCCTGAGCTCACTACTGATGTTTCATGTCTGACACTGAATGCATTTCCCTTCCTCCCAGGCTAAGCTGGGGCAGGTGACCTGGGCTCTCTGTGCTGCAATGGAGCAGGTTGCCTGCTGGTGAGAGTTGAGTGGCTCCCTGTCCTGAAGGGAGGGGAACCATCGCCTCTCCTGCCTCCTTCCACTGCTGTTGGGCAAGCCTTGCCCCTAAGGTGAGCCACAGCCAGAAACATCTGAAAACTCTTAGCATGGGACAGTGGTTGAATTCTAAACTTCATATGTGCGTCAGAAAACAAAAGGAAAATAAATCTGTGGCTTCTTCTGTAACACACAAAGGAGCTTGGGGTTCTTGAGTGAGAGCTAGTCTTGAGAAATTTGGGCTGTTTGGTGAAAAGTCCTGGCTGGCTGCAATTTGTGATGCTGATTGAGCAAAGTTGTGGGATCAGGCTTCATTTTTCAAAGCAAGTACCTCTTGTTCTGATTTAATTCCCAGGCAACAAACAGCGGCTACACATCTCCTATCAAATAGCATGTGTAGGTCACTGATACAAATAAACCTCTTTTCACAGAGTGTGTGTATAGATACAAAATGCATGCTGGGTGGTTTAAGTAGTTTTGAAATATAGGATTACTGCGGTGAGTCACACACATAAAATTTCCACCTCCCTTCACAATCTAGACCACTTCACCAAGGCAGGGTGGGAGAAGCTGTCACTACATCCCTGTGAGCCAAAGCATGTCCAGACAGAGCAGTCTCCGGTGTTCCTGGCTGGGATGGGCAAGGATCCAGTTCTTCCTTATGTGAAGGTTCCTGTGCCTCATGGTGGTTTCATAATGTGCTTTCAGGGCCTCTCAGTATCCCCTTTGAGATTCTCCAGTGATAGAAGAGGAAAGAAATCCGGCCAGGTTTTGTTTGCACAGGAAGGTATTCAGGAGCAGTTATCAAAATTAATTTCCTGAGTGTGTAATTGCAGGAACAGGCGAGCCCACGTGTGCTGTTCAGGTTAAGTCATGTTATTCTTTAATTCTTGTCAGCCTTCTTTCAGGCAGATGTGTCCATGAGGGGTTGAAAACCCCACAGCAGGGAGAGCCAGAGGCCCTTCTGCTGCTGATACATCTGCCTTTTTCTAGGGCCCTTCATTTCATTGCTCAAACTCTTGTTATCCAAGTGGAAAAAAAAAAAAAAAGACCAAACAGCCCCCAAAATGAAAAAAAAAAACCCAAACCAAGCTAAGTTAAATCTTCCTGGAAACATTCAAACATACGGAAAAAGAAAATAAGTGGAATGCAACCAAAGCTGCCTTTCTGGAGACTGATTTCTAATGCCACCAACAAAATATCAACAGTGACACCCCCTCCTGCACAGATAGGGACAGGTGCCAGCCTGAGCCACAGCCTTGCATTTCATCTGAGCTGGGAGCCTCCTGGAATAGAAGGGCTGGGTAGAAGTGGCGCATTGTGCTGCCTTGAGGGTGAGCAGGCAGCTAACCTGTGGCCAAACCTGTTGCCATTTCTGTCCCTTGTTGTACCACAGCCTGTCTGCTGCTGCCATCACCTGCCAGCTCCTGCCTCTCACCCCAGAGGCCCTGCAGAGGCTTGGAGGCTTGCATCATCATCATCATCATCATCATCATCATCTTATTATTTCCTTCCTGTGTGCTGGTCCATTAACATCCCGGCCTCCTAGAGCAGCTTTGTGGTCAGCCCACAAAAACTGCACTGGAGGCTTGTGTGAATATCTTTCCCTTCCTTTCCCTTGCTGACCTTGCTCCTGCTGGACTTTCCATCCACCTCATGCCTGTGTGGTTGTCATCAATTCCCAGTTCCTCTGTTCTCAACTGCCTCCTGTCCCTCCTCTGTGGTGTTTCTCACTGGTTGGCTGCTCCCTCCTGACCTGAGGGGCACCGGTTATTTTCAAGTTTGGAATGCGACACCACAGCCATGCACATCCACTGTTGGCCCAGAGAAGCATGGATGGGTTACAGGTGCAGATGGATGGGCCCCTTGTTCTGGCCTCTGAGGTTCAGGGACAGCTGCTCCCCTCTCTTTTAGTTGTGCTAGATAACAAAAGCCCTCTTCACCCATCCTAACCGTCATTCACCGCCCCTGGCATTTCACGCCCATATGGCTTTGCTTCCTCCTGCCTCCATCCCAACCCACCTTCCTGCTAATTCTGCTTTGTGCTGAAATGTTTATCTCTTGGGTAATTGGCAGCTTCACCCCCTCAGTGTGCCTGCAGCCCTGCCGCCAGCAAGAGGGATGTGCTTAAAGAAAAGTCCAGCTCCATTTCAGCAGGTGTCAGACATCCTTTGTGCACAAAAGCTATTGGTGAGGAAGGCACCAGGCCAAGAGTTAGTTACAGGAAAGAAGGAAACTAAGTGATGTTTTTGTACAACATATTCCTTTTCATTGTGAGTACACATGTGAGGATGGGTGGGTGAGAGCCTACAGAGCCCTTCAGAGGAGGTGCTGTGAGGACCAGTGGCAGGGATTGCTTCTTTCTTGCTCTTCCCATTCATCTAATCTCTGTGTTTCCACTCCCTCCCTCATTTTCTCTCCCTCAGCTAATTTTGTGCTGATTCAGCAATCCTTGTCAGGAGCTCAGGCTGCAGTGCCAGCTGTGTCTGCTTCTATGTTGTAACCTATTCCTGCTTTAAGGGTCCCTACAGGAAGTGAGTACTGCATTTTGATTTCTCTGTGAGTTCCCACAATCTCTGGGATGCTCAAATCTTAGAATCATAGAATGGTTTGGGTTGGAAGGGACGTTTAAAGACCATCTAGTTCAACCTCCCTGCAACAAGCAGGGGCATCTTCAACTGTATCAGTTTGCTCAGAGCCCTGTCCAGCCTGACCTTGAATGTTTCCAGGGATGGGGCATCTGCCACTTCTCTGGACAACCTGTTCCAGTGTTTCACCACCCTCATTGTAAAAAAATTTCTTCCGTATATCTAACTGAAGTTGATCCTCCTTCAGTTTATCCCTTGTTCTATTGCAACAGGCTCTGACAAAAAGTTTGTCATCTTACTTCAAGGCTCACTTCAAGTACTGAAAGGCTGCAATAAGGTTTCCCCAGAGCCTTCTTTTCTCCAGGACTGGGGTTGAGGTTCTCTGGGAGCCAAGCTGCTGCTCCTTTGCATCCCCTCTGTTCCTTCAGCTCCTCTGGGATCAGCTAGGGGCATGGTTGCTGGAGGGGACCTGCTGGCCAAAACTAGTTTATCTTTTCTGCTGTACTGGGTGGCTGCCATGGGATGACAAAACCTCCTTGGAGCAGCTAGACAATAGCAGAGAGAGTTTGTCAGGGTTCTTTATTTTATTTATTGGTAATTTTAGCCATGAGTTCACTGATGAAGTTGAATACATTCATTTAAATAATCTTTTTAACAATAAAATTTAAGCTTATGTCACACAGAATTTCCCTTTTGTTATTTGCTTAAATACTCCTGCCCTTTGGCTGTTATTAATTACATCCACAGATTTCTAAACAACTTAATCTGTGGAAATTAGAGTTTATGGGGAGGGCAAGATCTAGAACATCTGAGAGCAATATTCCTGTTCCTTTTAAACATCATTAATTTGTATTGAATACGGCAGTATGTAAACAAAATGCCAGCTGTACAGCAGAGGATAAAAATTACAGGGCAGTGAAGCCAATTAAATCGATTGCTGTGGGCTTTGCTTTTCCCCTGTCTCCTGGGAAGGGCTGGGTTGGAAGGCTGGCAAACATAGGTGTGGACAGAAGGACACAATATTTGTCCTCTGTATTTTAAAGGCACATTGTCACCACTGCATCAGATACTGTCACCAAGACATCTATGATGACTTTAGAAAGGGGCTAAGTTGCTATTTCGGCTCTCAAGCCACTCTGCTTGGCATGTTGGCTTTCAATGCATCAGAGAGTCCTTCACATCCAATGTTGAGCAATCAAATGGTCCAACTAGCCCCCAAAATAGGGACAAGCTCATAATTTTATTAAGAAAATCTATTTAAAACTGAAGGGAAATGTGTCTGAAAAGACTACTTTTCTAAAACAAGCATGTAAGTCTCTAGATCAGCATGTGATGTCCCTGCAAGAGTGTTACTGTTTAAGGTTACTTTTACAACAGAACTTGAAGTTTTGGCTTCTTCAAAGGTTCTTTGGGATACAGAAATCTGCACTTTGTCCTGATTGCTGCCAGCATTGCAACAGGGGAGTCACCATTGATGTATTCTCTGGGCTACAAAGATGGAATAGTATCATGGAAACAGAATCATTTATATTGGAAAAGACATTTAGATTGAGTCCAGTTTTTAACCCAGCACTGCCAAGTCCACCACTAAACCATGTCCTTAAGTCCTACACATCTTTTAAATACATCCAGGGATGGTGACTTCACCACTTCCCTGGACTGCCTTTCCAACTTCTAGACAACCATTTTGGTGAAGAAATTTTTATGAATATCTAATCAAAACCTCCTCTGGCACAACTTGAAGCCATTTCCACTTGTCTCTTGTTACCTGGGAGAAGAGGCTGACTCCCATCTTACTGCAACCTCCTGTCAGGTAGTTTAGAGAGTGGTAAGGTCTCCTTTTCTTCAGGTTAAACAAACCCAGCTCCCTCAGCTGATCCCCATAAGATTTATATTCCAGACCTTTTGCCATTGCCCTTCTCTGGACATGCTCCAGCACCTCAATGCCTTTGTTGTAGTGAAGGGCCCAAAACTGAGCACAAGATCTGAGGTGCAGCCTCACCAGTGCTGAGTATGGGGGCATGATCACTGTACTGGTCCTGCTGGCCACAGTATTTCTGGTACAAAAAGTCACAGCCAATGTGTTTATGATGTCTATTTTTGAGCAAAGTTTCCCACAGGGATTTTCAGCCCTCTGTCACTGGCAGAGGTCAATGAGGTAGTGGTTCCACTGGACACGCAGCTGGCTCAGATGTGGTTCAAGGGGTCCATGTGGTTTCTCAGTGGCTTTTCTTCATTTGCGTCAGGTGAAGGGGAACTCCCAGTGGGTGTAAGAGCACACCCAGGGCTTTTGGGACATACACCTCTTTCAGCTCATTTGCTTCCTTTTTTTGCTCCCTGATTGTATCTCAAACTGAGCTGAAAAGGATGTTGGTTTTGCTTTGTGTGAAAGGACGAGGTCACCCTTGAAAGGAAAAGGTTTCCCTTGAAATCTCTTGCTGTCCTCAAGGGAAATCCATGTGGGTGGGTTTGGAGTGCTGCTGGCTCACAGCATCCACCCCACAGCAAACTTGGGTCACTGATAGCTGAGGTTCTCCAGAGCCACCCACATTTGGGTGTGGACGAACTCTTCCTCAAGCTTTCCTCTCTTCGCATAAGGATTTGGCTGGTGCAGGCCAGCTGGCTTCCACACCAAGCCCAATTCCATTTATCATGACATGTGGGACTGCCAGCAGCAGCTGGTTGACATAACAACTGCATTTTCCAGCACTGGAAATAGTGTTTCCTCTTGCCCATCTTTGATTCCTGTTATCCCAAGTGGAGGCTTTTGCTCTGTTTTTGTTTTATTTTCCTCTTGAGGAAGGCATAAACACATTTCTTAGTTTCCTGCTTGGAGCAAAGTGGCTCAGTCAGGACCAAAACCAGCTCTGGGTGTTTGCTCGGGGTAAAGATGGGGAGTGTGTGGCTTGGGGTAGCTGCATAGAATCACCTCAATTCTTTCTGCTCCTAAATTCACCTTCCTAAGGGCTTCAGACTGGGCTTTGAATAGTCAGTGGCCATCTCTGCTCTTAATCTCCCTGACAGTTTTGCCGTGACCTCTTAAGCCTGAAATGCTCTGTGTAGCGTCAGCCACAGCTGGCAGCTGGCCAGTCCTGTGAGCACCACTTCCAGCCAGCCTTCCAGTGTCCCTTTCTCCCTCTGAGACCTTAGCATCTCCTGGTCTCCCCAACTGACAATGAGTTTTCCCCAGTCCCCAGTGTGGTGCAGGGCTGGCATCTTGGGGACCCTCTGGCCTCTTGCTGGCTCTAGGGAAAGTACTGCCTGCTGTGGCCAGAGCCTTAGCTGGTGGGATAATTTGCTAGCTTCACAGGTGATTCGCCCCAGTCGAGCCCAGAGACACTTCAGAGACCAAGTCAGAGAAGTGGGTATTTGCTTTATTCGATGCACTGGGTGTGTGGGAATTGTTTCCACCAAACACACACACACCAGTACCTCCAAAGGCACGGTGTTATAGGTAAAATTCATGAATATTCATTACATTCCCCAGGACAGGAGTGGTTATACAAATTACTTCTTATAAGTTATTAATATTACTAGCTATTTCTTGTGTTCAATGGCAAAAGGATTCCTTTTGCTCCCTTTTATCTTGATAAGATTAAGGGAATCCACGAGGCGAGAACTGACGGGTGCCGTGCTGGTGGAAGGGGCAAAAGCTCAAAGAAACAAGAATGGTTGAAGTGCAAATAGATTTGGGTTTTCTATTTGACTACTCCTTTCTCACAGGCAACCGAATTTCAGAGGTACTTTAACCCTGTTGACTGTTCTACATCCTGGCCATGTGCATCACAGTGCACACCATGTGCTGGTGTGGGTGATGCCACGAGGGAGTGGCACCATCTGTGGGACCCCTGCTCCCTGGCAGCCCTTCAGCTGTATGAGGGGACACTGATGGCTACAGGAGGCAGGGCATGGCAGCCAATCTGTTGCAATCACATTTGTGTCCTCCCCTGGAAAACCTTTAGGCTGAGATGAGCAACTTCAGCCTGTAGAGGAACGCAGCAGGCAAGGGGCTGGAGGGAAGTTGTGTAGAATTATAATACCAATTCACAGCACTTCAGGTAAAAGGGCAAATGAGCTCTCAGGTCCCTGACCCCAGGGACTGCAAGCAGCATTGTTTGTCCTGCAGTATGTGAGAAATCCCCTAAACATCCCAGGAAATCTATTTGCCAGGTCCTGCAGAGCTGAGCTCAGCATCACCCCCCTTTTCTCTGTTCATTCCCCACTTTGAGCTCTCCTAAGCATTTGCATGGTCAAACTGTTCACGGGCATCCTGCTTCCCAGATTTCACCTCATTTATTTTGCATGTGGCACCCTCTGCCTGACTGCCTTATGTCACCTGGCCAGCAGGTAAGTAGGGTCGGGGTAGGGGCAATGCAAGGATGGGAATAAATTGGACCCTCATCCTGGCTTAATCCTCATTGTAGCATTTAATAAGCCAGTGCAGGGAGCAGATCTGATGAAAAAGCGTTCCTGTTTGGTTTTTTTCTTAAGTTTTATTTTATTTTATTTTATTTTATTTTATTTTATTTTATTTTATTTTATTTATTTTATTTTTCTAAACTCTGCCTACTAGGTTGGTTCTCTATGGGAGCAGACAGCAATGTTGCCATGTGTAGCACAACGAGTGTGGCTTCTTTCAGTGGCAGAGCCCTCCTGCCAGGAGGGAGAGGCCAGGGGAACATAATACTGGGTGGAAATCCAGTTTACGAAGGAAACATTAGTATTTTCAAAATCATCAACCAAACTTCCTACCTGCATGAACAGACTGGTGAATAGCATCACCATCAAGCTTTTGCAGCTTTGTTTTCCCCTGTCCCCATCAAACAGAAACAGAGTAGCAAATGCAATTCCTGAAGTATCACTAATATAGTAAAACAGCAAGGACAGGTGACACAGGACTGGGAGGAGAGACAACAGCCTGGAGGTGTTTTCCTGTCCACAAGGAAGCCAGCTTAGGTCTGAAGTAATGCTTCTCCTCTTCCCAAACAAGGAGTGACTGGGACCAGCTCTTCCTAGGTTTTGCTTGATGCTGTCGTTCCTAGAGAAGTAAGAAGTTGCTGGGTCTGAGGGGAATGAATTTTACTAGGAACTCTTGGACAGGTTCCCACTTGAACAAGGCTTGTAGGAAAGGGCCAGCTGACTCACTGCTGTGGAAGAGGTTGCAGCCAGCAGATAAAAGGTCTGCATCACCAGGTGCTGTCAGAATGAGTGTTAAATTAAGTGTAAGAGAGACACACTGTGCCTAAGGCTCAATTAACTGTTCCTTTCCACCATGAAAGCTTGCACTCATGCTTTTACTCTGCCTCCTGCTTTTTAACTGAGCTCTGACTACCACCAGTTATTTAGCAACAATGTCTGCCTGGGGTTCAGCCACGTCCACATGTGAGCAGCTCTTTCAGGGCTGTGGTTGAAGCGAGTGGTGAACTTCAAAAAGACAAACTCATTTCACTGAGTGAGTAATCAGAGCTTGGGCCACAGAAGGCTCTGAAGGATGAGGTAGCTCTCAGCTATGGCAGCACTGGGAAGCCCAGAAGCCATGTAAGAGGAAGCTGAACTATGAGTAGAACTGGGGTCTGTGGCTGTCATTATTTGGAGAGGTTTATTAGGGTGTGGCACTGTGGATAACTCACTTCTGGGAGTTTTTGTATTTGCAAAGCGAATTGACCAGAGAAATCTTGTGCAATGACTGTTTCCATGTTTATCCTGAAAACTTTACCTTTCATTGCTGCTTTCTGTCCCATTGATCCTCTTGGTGGCACACAGAGCTCCAGGTGGTCTCGATGAACTCATTTCCCCTCCCTGTATGTTGCTGCTGCTGGTGGCTCACACAACTGCTTTATCACCTAAAGCTTTCAAGGAAGCCAGCTTGCTGAGACTTGGATTTCTGACAGAGAGGAAAAAATTTGAAGGTAGGAATCACGTTTATATTTATCTTTGAGTAGTGAAAAAAGTAGGGTCAGAAAGGCACCCACCTTCTTTTTTTCCATGTGAAGATTGTCTCTGAACACAGGAACAGGTGGGTCCAAGTGGGGCAAAAACACAGACCGGTTTCTCCATGCTCACACATCCATGCCCAGGGAGGGCTGGTCATGCTCATGGCTGCCATCTGAACCCAGGGGCTGCATTTTCCTGAAGGGCTTTTTGTGGAACATCCATTTAAAGAGATCTAGCTGTCTTTTCTTCCTACCACACTGGGGTTTTAACCTGGTCTCTGTTGGGGTCTCTGTTGGGGTTCAACACTTGGCTCTATAACCCATTGTGCCAGTGCTGCAGAGGTGGTGGCTGTGCTGAGGTGCAGCTGAAGGAAGGAAAGGCTGGAGATCTAAGGGGGAAGCATAAGCATTGCTAGTGAGGAACTTGAATCAGGAGATGGTGGCCTCAGACTTCTCTCCAGAGTTAAAGTGGCCAGGTTGTAGAAATAAAGCCACAGCGCTGGGTATTTTCCCCCTGATGACCCCCAGTGCCATGCCCTTCCTCAACAGCCAGGGACACCCCCTTGTCTGCATCACTGGATTATGGAGCTCTGCTCACAGCAACCCAAAACACAAATAAGCATGGGCTGAGATGGTCTGACCTCATTAGCACCTGTGTTTTCTGTCTTGATACCACTAATAAAACAGCTCTTGAGCTGGCAAGTACAAGAGCACTTCCCTTATTTTGGACAGTGCATGGTTTTCTCAGGATAAGGATGTCTGAACAGCAAGAAAAGACATACAGTCACATTTGTTCTTGCTGATGCTGACCTAGGCTATGTCCAGCTACTTTCATGGTCATATTTTCAGTGGCAAGCACAAATACCACCATTGTTTCATTGGTGTTATGGACACATCATTAGCAGCTATAAAGGAGGTGGGTGCTCATAGAGGATGTAGGTGTTCTTCCTCCACACAAGTCATCCTGTTGGATATCCTTGTCCTTTCACATTGATTTGTCTTCCATAAAACCAAATCAATAGCTAAATCTTGCAGCTTTCTGAAGGCACATGTACGTGGCTTTTCCAGTGCCTCACCTAGCTATAAAACTGCTGACCCAGCAAGACAAACAAGGCCACATCTGATTATGAGAGGCACAGGAGGGAAAATGCTAATGGCTGAGTTCACCTGACCCTTCCTCTTACCAAGCCTGATTTTAAGTTGTTGATAGTGTTGACAAGTGATGTGTGCAGAAAGTTCCTGTGTTGGGTGTCTGTGCATGACCTGTACTGTCTCAGGAAAATTTTAGCTAAAACAAGACAAGCATTTCCCCATATCTAAGGGAAACAAGCTTTATTAGCATAAAAAGAAAACTACATCCTCTTTCATGAAGATTTTTCTAACACAGCTAAGCCCTGACTTCAGGCATAAAGTTAGTCTTTCTATTACCCTCTGCTCCATGCCTGTTGAGATAAGAAGCCTTCAAATAAAAACAAAGAGTGATGCTGTCTCAGTTCCCACATTTCCTTTGGCACAGGCAGACTATGTCCCCAAAGCAGGTACCATCCTTGATGGAACAGAGCATTCTTGGGAATTGTTCCTCCCAGCTGTAGGATACTAGTATGTTACTGGTATTATTTTACCTGTTTTATATGTTATTGTAATTATTACATGCTGTTATATTAGTAATTATAATAATCTTGGGGACACATTGTCCCTGGGATGTTCAGCAGTTCCACTATTTGTGTTCAAGTGTGGCATCTGGGTGTATGTTAGTGGAACGGGTAAAAGGGTTAAAACAAAAATCAGGAACTACAGGGAAAAAACCAGTGGCAGATATCTGTGGAGAAGAGGATAATAAAACAGGATCTGAAAAGACGGAAGAATGGGGCTTGGGCAGGAGAGCGTGGCAGGATTAGGTGGCAAAACAAGAGAGATTTAACCTGCCTGTGTGTGCTTAACCATCCGAGGGGTCAATGCAGTTCATTCCCCACCCTGCTCCAGCTGAAGCAGTGCAGAGCCTTCTCCAGCACATCAGCCGTGCTGCCAGCCCGGGGCTGCTGTGCCGAGCAGAGAAAGAGCAGAGAAAGAGCAGAGCACTGCCGGCACGTCTCGCTCGCCGCCCAGGGCTGGGATGGCTGTGGGCTTTGGCCCGGGGCCAGCTGGGAGCCTCTCCTGCAAACAACACCAGCTTGGAGCTCTGATTTCTGCTATCTCGGGGTGGGGGGGATGGCAAAAATCCGGCCCTCAGGCCTTGAAGAAAGATTGCAGATGTTTGTACGTGCTGGTAGTTCCTGGGCCTTGTATGTCTGTCTCGTAAAACACACCAAGGATTTTCCCAGATAAAAAAAGGCACATCACTTGGCAGAGAGTCACATCTGCGAGTACACGAGAATGAAAACATCCGGAGAGCGCTGCCCTTGAAACAAAATGCCCAAAAGCTCAAAAACGAGGAGGGGAATGGAGAGTGCCACGATGGCAGCACATTCCTATCTGCTGCCTCCTTCCTATCAGCAAACATTAGCCATCCCAGGCCAGAAGCCAGCAGAGGCAAGTACTGAGCTGGATGCCTGAGCTGGATGCCTTCATCCCAGGAACCAAGGCAGCAGGAAGGAGAAGAGTGGTGGCTCTGCACAGCCTGGCCCTGCCGAGGCCAGGCACAGTGGGGTGATGCAGGGACTTGCTGCCTGGCACTGTGCCCATGTCCTTTTAAACTTGTCATCCCATTTCCAGCAGGAACCCTATGCCTTCTTCACCAAAGCATAAACACAGAACAAGGGAACAACGAGTGCTCATTCATTGCACGTTCGTTTGCTTCAAGAACCAAAGTTTATATAGTTTAAAGCTTCCACATGCCACTTTCACCAGTGCCCCTGCAGCCTGGTAACTGGGATGTGACTGAGAGAAACAAGCAGTGGAATACTTTAGCGTGATCTAACAGTAGAGTTATTTGATCTGGGGTTTGGTATACACTGAAAATGCCAGCAGTTAATGGACTGTGAACATGGTGCAGCAGCTCTTTGCCTCCCTGCTGGTGCAGGAGTCACTGCTTCATAAAGTTAAAGAGGATGTTCTCCTTTGCAGCATCTGTTCCACTGATCTAGTGACCAGCCTTGTTTTGCTACTCATCTGTCAAAGCACAGCCATCAATATACAGATATTTCTAGCCTTCATTTTAAAAAACCTTTATTGAAAAATAGAAAAGTCTGTCTGGGAAATCAACTTTGATCTCTGGTTTTGACTATTATCATGACTTTAAATTTCCACAGCTTCAAACATTTGGCTTAGCTCCTGCTACAATTTTCTAAGACAGTGCCTAAATTTAAAGACTGTATCTATTTTTGTCTGAAGTTTTAACATTTCCTCCACTTGGACTGAACATGCTTTATCACATCCTCTAAACCCCAGGGACACTCCAGTGAAGAGAGAGCACTGTCAATGTGAAAAGCAGTGATATTGTCCCAGTTTCAGACCCATCTGTGGCGGCCTTTTACCTGGATCAGACATTGGTTTTTTCTCTGCACTTGAGGCTTACCAGGGAAAGGAGGACACCAAAAAAAAAAAAAAAGAGAGAGAAAAAAGCATCAATTCTGTAGTAGGAAGATAAATCACTCTTGTCAAATGTATTTGTCTCCATAATGGGAAGAAGTACTTTTTATAGGCTTTTTATTTTAGACATGGAAAATCATGATGTGTCTGTCCTCTATGTGCAGTGCCCAACACAAGATTGTGCCATTCACTGTATGCGTCATTTACTCTATGTGCCAGGTTTCTGCTCAGTTTTAATTTACTGCTTCTGAGGGATTTCATCCTCTCCCTTTTGGGGATTGTTCAAATCAAACAGTGATTATTGTTGGCTCTTTCCATTTTAGGCAGCCACCATCACCATAACTTTTTGAGTGGTTTCCATACAAAAACCCACAACAAGAGTGAAGCTCGCAAAGAACTCAATGTAGTATCTGGTACTTTTCCTCTTCCAAAATAACTACTTGGAGGAAAGGGTTTGTTTGGTTTCTTAGGCTTTGTACAGTTACTTATTTTAGGTCGCTTTATTTAGTTTATATTTTTGTTCCTTGTACTGAGCCAAAATTTTCCTTTTCTCAAATTCACTTGGGTGCTCCTGGCTATCACACTAGTACCACCATAACCACTCCCCTTCTTGACATTTATATCTTCCAAAGTTTCGTGAGTTATTATCACCATTCTCTTCTATATATATACTTGTCATTTGACCAAATTATGCATTGGATTTGTTTAAACATTTTAAAGCATGGAATCACCAGGGAAAATCAAACATCCTTTTGAAGTCTTTCTGGACTCCAGGCACCTGTTTATGTCCCTTTATATCCCCTTTAAATCAAATACTTTTTGTCTTGCTATCTGCCTCTTCGCAAATGTGCAGTCACAGTCCTTGCCAGTCTTGGGCCACTGACCTGACAGAGAGACCCAGGGACAGCTCTCATGAACAGAGAAGAAGGGACTTGCAACATCTTAGGGAGAAAATTGGTAAACAGTGGCTTAACATCAGTCTGTGTATGCAGCAGTGAGAATAGGGTGCTGGAGAGCTGACATCCATAGCAGGGGGAGCAAACATAGGGTCTCTCAACATGTCAGGCCCCATTGCCCACATGTTGACAGATTCCAGAGATTAAGATGTCAGGAACATGGTGGCTGCAGAGAAGGTTGGATTTGTTTGCTACAGCAGAAACAGCATTAGAGATGCAGACAATGTCCAGGAAATAGATGATGCTCAAGAAACAAAGTTGGACAATATTAACCTAGGAGATTCTCTGAAGACTGGGTTGCTGTGAAAAAAAGAAGCATAGTCACAAAATACAGATTTAATATCTTTTTTCTTATGTTTGGGACAGAACAGAGTGGTTGAACAAACATCAGTCACTTGACCTCTATCTTCATCTGTCACATGGTGTTTTTCTGCCAATGAAAGTGGCCTGAAAACAGTCTTTGAAATTCCAGCTCAGACCTTTACTAACACACCCCAGCAGTAAAACACATACTGAAAAGAATACCCCTGCAGGCTACTATCCTATCTGTGACAGAAACCAGTAGATTATTCCCAGAAAAGTTCAAGAGAAGAATAGAATAACTTGCCTACAGAAGAAGTTATTTCTAGTCATGGGCTTTCTGAGGTTGTTCTATGCCCTGAAGCTAGAGGGATTTTATCCCTCAAACATGAAAGAGAGAATAAAAGTAACAACCTCTGATTATCCTCTTTTTTCCCCTCTCTAATCCTACTTAAGACTTAAGCTGACTCTTGTTCTCAATGGCGGTCTGCAAAAGTCTCACAAGTAACATGATTCTGTAGTAAATAAATTTCCTGTACACACCTAATATTATTTTATCTATTTATGTAATAAATATGTCTCCTGTTACCTACTTCAAAATGCATCCCTTTTTGGGTTCAATGAGTCCTCATGCAGTATAGGAGCAATCAGGGCACAGTAGTGCACCTTCATAGACTTTGATATTTTCTGCTTTTCCATTATGTTTCCTTTTCTGAACGTCTCCCTGTAAACTAAATAATCACCAGGGACTTCAGCATAGCAGTATCTCCCTCTTTTTAATCATATCTGTCCTTCAGTTCCAACCTACACCCTTTCTCCAGTATCCTTTTTTTGAAACAGGATTCCCCTGGTATTTCAGGCAAAGCTGCCTGCTGACATTACATACTGGCATCATACACATTCCTGGAGAAATCAGCTCTGTGAGAATGCTTTATCATCAGCCCCTTTGACCAGATGTTTAACTCTGACAAATGGCTCCCTGGGAGCAGAAGGAGCTGTGGAGTGTTGGAATCCAAGATGCTGAGCAGTCCCAGCGCTAACAATCCGCCCCCGGATTGTTCCTGCTTTGCGTGGGCTCGATCAGGAGAGCCCTGGCCAGCAGCCCGTCAGTCACTCCTGCTACATTGCCAGCAGCTGGAAGAGCTTTTGGTGTCTGACAGGCAACTCTGCCACACGAGGATATCTTTCTTTGGGAGCAGATTCATCTGCTCAGTTTCAACGTTGTGCTGCAGCAGGGACAGGGGGAAGGGGAAAGCAGCTCCACTTGAATTTCATTCCTACTTCCTTTGTGCCTCTTTGTTTGTCTGGGATGCTCATTCTTGGATTGGTTATTTTGTAGGAACATCAAGCCTGTCTGAGAGAGGTTGCTGCTGTGTTCCCCAGACAGCATTAAGCACTCATTCTTTTTTTTCCTCTCTGTTTGTTCCCTCTTTTCTCAAACATAAATCAGAATATTCTAATTTCTCTCCAGAGCTTTTCCATCTACTGTTTTTAATATATATTTTAAATCACATTTTAAAATGTTTCTTACCACAATTGTAAATCTTGTTATTGAGTCTGGAAGGCTGAATGTTATGTTAGCAAGCCTTACCCAGACTAGGGAGAATTTTGGAAAGACCAGGTGTGTTAGTTGGGTCGAAGTAAACAGATAAAAGAAAACTGAGGCAGAAGAGGATGCTGCACTCATTTTGGTGAATATCAGCATACTCTGACATTGTGTTGCACAATTTCTTCGTGGTGTGTCTTTGTCTGGGCACTGTCAAAATCCTGCTCCAGACACCATTTAATGCACCTCAGATAGGTGAAGGTGGTTGGTCAGATCAAAATGCCAAAGGAACTCTTTCCCAGCAGATGGCAATTATTTTCCTCTACTATTTTCTGCCTTCCCAGTCTGTTTGCTTTGAAGCCTGTGAGGTCATGGCAGTGTCCAGTTTTACTGAGGCTTTTGGACAGCACACTCTCTGTCCAGCACCTCTTCCAGAGAGTGGGACCCCACAATGCAACTCCCCCAAGCTCTGAAAATAGCTCTGAACTTTCCCAGCCTCTGCATGTGTTGCTTGGAACCGCAGCCCTGCTGGATGAGTCAGCCCTTGCAGGGTGACATCGCAGCTGAAATCAGACCCGGGCTTTGCAAAGAGAAATCCAAAGATCCTCTTGTTGCTTCATGGGAAACATTTAAACGAAGTAAAGATGAGAGTGTCACACACTTCCTCTCCCCATGGTGATTACTCACCACTCTGGGGAGCCCCCAGGGTTGTGTGGGGATCAAATCTCCTCTTTCCAAATCCTGCAGCTGCACCTTCTCTGGCAATGAAAGCTGGAGAACTCCTTTGAGAGCAGACTTTGAAGTTGGAACAGCAGCTGGGAAGTAATAGAGTCCTGATCAGGATGTGCCAAACCAGAGTGGGCTCCAGCATCTCCTTCCAGCAAGCTGCTGGAAAAGGAGGCTCCATCCAAAAGACTGGTCTGGCACCATAAAACCTTTCCCAGCTTTCTCAACTGTTTGGTTGTCACAACCTCTTGTTGCAGTCCATATGCCTCTGTGGAAGGGAAAAAATGTCTTCTGCAAATGCCACGATATGGTGTAGAACAACAGGGACATAAAATGGGCCAGAGATCTTTTCTCCAGTTAGTTGCACAGTTATATCACTGGGATATTACCAACACACAGTCTCTGTGTTTCAATTCATCATGGTTTAGTCTGAACACTGAATGGCAGGGTAACAAGACAGGCCCTTTAAATGTAATGGTCTTTTGGGAAAACGATGTGTTCTGTGGTCTTGCTTAAAAATAAAAGGCTAGCAAAAGGGCACTCTGTCTAAGTTGCCTCAGATGTTTCCACAGCACTTGCAAATCCAGTGTAATGAAATCTGTTGCCAGGTAAGTAAAATCAGTGTGGAAATATTTACTCTTGCCCCATACTGAGTGACTTTGCACTCGTCTAAACACAGATGTGAAGATGCCTTTCTTGGCTCTTGAATTGAGGAAAGAACTTTGAGTTGCTGTCAGGAGGGTAACAATGGTTTCTTACTCCCAAAGACTGGAAATGCTCACTCCTTACCCTGTAATTCTCTTATCCTTGTTTAGCTGATAGCTATGTCTGTCTTTCTTATGCAGTTTTTTTATCAAATTGCTGTAATTTAGCTATCACTTCACAGGTGGTAGAGGCTATAGACTCCTCTCTGTTCTCTGAAGTTCCTACTGTCTCTGACAAGTCATTGCATTGCCACCAAATAGATCCCAAACATTTTGCAGTGGGAGGACAGAGCCAAAAGACTTGGTAGATCAGAATTTTGCCTAAGATCACAGCATGACATGGAAGGAAGAAGCCTCCAAAAGATGCTCCCTAAGACCCTTTCTAATGCCTTATCCATTCAATGTGCAGATGAATAGGATCAGTAGCAAAATCTGTGATATAATTGGAAAGGTAATATTCATAGCATCTGAAAAAATATTTCCCCTCAAGCTGAAAGGGAAGGTCAGTGTCAGATTGGTGCTTTCATGTGTCACTGTCTGTTGCTCTGTGGGAACAGACCTGGGAGGCAATGAACCAGTGTTTGGAAGTCAGTCTAGGGGAACAGGCAGGAAATGGGGTTTAGAGACCCATGACAAACTCTCCTTCTGCATAGTTCTCTTCTGATTTTGGGGAAGCTGCATGCACTACTGGTGAGTCACAGCAGCTGGAGGATGTGAGTTTGGCTCCATCTAAGGGAAGCAGTGAAATACTACAAAGCTCCAGAAACGAGTTGGTGTCTGTTCCAGTCTTTTTGAACCAAAAGATGGTGGCCAACCTTCACCTCTTCTCATAAACCACAGCATATCTTTATCCCTGTGATTTTGAACCGATGAGTTTGTAAACTGTGTTATTTACTATAGTAAATGCTTTTCTATCTATGTGGGTTACAACTTGGAAGCCACAGCCTCAAGTTAATGATTAATGTGTTCTTTGATAGAAGACACTAATTATTAACCCTGGACTCTGATACTAGTCCACCCGCTTTTTTACGAGCACTTACACTTCCCCAAACAATTTCTTTATTAGAACTTCTCGTGCTTGATATTTGCCTAAAGGACATACTTTTAAATAGGATTTCAGTTTCCTTTGCTCTGTTTTTCCTACACATTACTCTTTCTTTGAGCAGCTGAGCAGGCAAAATCCTCTTTTCTTGTAAAGGGCACAATAGGAAGGTAGATTCCTTGTCCAGCAAAGCTTAGATTAATAGAAATATGTTGGTATTTACCAAACTGAAATGGCTGACCCATTTCAAAATAGAAAATCCTTAGTAAAATAGGAAAATAAGTGTCTCTAACACTTTGAACAGCCACTGAACTACCTCTCTAAGATGTTTACATCCTTGCCCAACTCCTTTCTTAAGAGACATTTATACTGTGGGGATTATAGGACAGAAACCAACCACTGCTGTGCAGGTCATGGAAAGTAAGAATGAAACAATGTAAAGAGCATTTAAATTCAATTTAAAAAGTTCAGTTTAAAAAGTGAAAGCAACTGGCCTCACTGAAGGCAAGGAATCTTGTTAGGCACTTTTTCCAGTTGTCTCTTGCTTGTCGGGACTTGATTAAATAAGGCTGAGAACATACCACCTCCTCCTAGTTTTACAATGCAACCCCAAAATCAACTGTTCTTTTTAAAGCTCTCACAAGGACTCCCAACTCAGCAGGACTGTGGCTCCACCCTGGGGGTTGCAGCAGCTGCCTGCTCAGAGCTGGACCATGCTGTCTTCACAGCCCTCTGCTCTCCATTAGAGCCTAATCTTCACTGTCTACAGCCTATTCCTCATTCTGTGTACCCAAACACGTCTGATCTCCAGTACTTCTGCATCCTCCTATTCCTTTTCCCTGCCCAGCCTTGTCTGGCACACCCTCCTCCTCAACCTCTGCCCTGCAGCCTGTGAGGGAATTGTAGGCTCTGGCTCGAGGCCAGACAGGGAAGATGAGCTGATGAGGTGATGGACAGTGCTTGTTCTGCTGGAAGGGCTCATCGAGTCCTGATACAGGCAATTATGGCCCGGCAGAATCTGTCTACATGCAAGTGCTCTGCTTGGGCAGAGGCACCACAGGGGTGGTTTCCCTTGAGCCCAGGTCAGAGCCTTGCAGGAGCCTGGCAACAGCAGCCAGAGTACAGGCTCTGCCTGAGCCCAGGGCTGGCAATCATCCCTGTTTGGCCAGGTGTCTCTGGAAGGAGCTTCCCCAGAGCCCTGGGAAGTCCCTGCACACTCTTGTACACACACACACATGTGAGCACCTGCTGCTGAGGTCTGTGCAAACCACTGGAAAACCTGGGATCTTGCTGAGCTGCTAAGATGCATGTTACCAGTTAGAAGCCAAGTTAGCAGAATTCGCTAGCCCGCCAAAAATGAAGCTGGACCTGTAAATCTGTGCCAACAAGGTTCTTTGTCCATCAGGAGATGATTTGTCCACCACCAGCTTTTTGCCAAGACACTGCTAGGCATGTTCTGAGTTGTTGGGTCATTAAGGTTTCTGTAATAGCTTATGGTTTTAAGTATAGTCATCTTTAGATGGCTGAAGGCCATCCAGCCTTTAATGTTAAGCCTAGCATTGAGCCATTTTAAGAACTTTATTTTTAGAAAAACTCTTAGGGACACTCTTTACTTTGCTCTCTTGGTTTTCTGTTCCCCCATTCTTACCTGCTTTTCTTTAAGGCGAAAGGAAATCCAAATGAAAAAGTGAATGTAATGCTAAGTCAATGGTGACTAAGACATCAGGTTAGGAAAATCAAATATTTCTGTGCAAGATAACAGGCTTAGTTGTTCATGGTAAACACCCAGAAGTAACCTGATTTTGTAATTATGCAATTGAGTTCAGAACTGCACTTAGAATCAGTCTCACTGTAATTGTATTGAATTCTGTTGTATTCTGTTATACTGCAGTGGAGCCTTACTTTGTTCAGTGTAAACTTTCATCTAACACTGAATTCAATGGAAGTAATTTAATATACTTGATTTGCTGCCTTTACCAATACTGCAGATGTTCTTATGTATTTGTTAATAAAATGTGAATTTAATTAATTAATTAGGAGTCTTAACAATATTGAAAGCTACTGAAAATAACATGCCTTCAAAACTAAAACAAAAAATCTAGATTGCATGTAATACGTGTTCTTCACTTGTCACTGTTCCTGGTGAAGACAGAAAGATTTTATGGACAAGAGGAATTATTTCTTTAAGGTTTTCCCTACTGTATATTTATCAAGGCCTGTAAACACCTTTGAAAACTTCAGAAAGACGTAGTACACACTGAAAACAATCTGTAACATGCAGAATTTGTAAATCAGTAGAGACCTTAGTAACCAGTTGGTAGTGACCAGTGAAACCTACACACAGAAATGAGGAGAAATGCTTCCATCTCTTAAATATTCATCTCTTTGAAGGAAGATACAGTGAGTAGAACTCCAGCTTGTGAACTGGAAATATGGGCAGAGCTGTGAGCTTTGCCATCAGTTTGTGGTATGCCCTTGGACACATCATCTGTCCTCCCCTGTTCTGTAAACAGATCTATTAACAAGTCTCCTAAGCAAATTATTTCAGGAATGAGCCATGCTCCATTGTTGCTAAAATTGGCAATGTGGAACAGGAAGACATCCATGCTTTCTCATTCACTTGGGGCATTTGTCTCAGACCCCTAAAGAGCTGTTAGAAAACATGGGAGAAAGGAAGGTGAATGTTCCTGCTTTGTCATTAAACTTGAAACTCCCAGAATTACCATCATGCACGGGAATGTTTTGTGGTTTTGACTCTATTCTTCCACTAAAGTACCTCTGGAGGGTAACCCAGTCAAACAGCAGGGAGAAGAATTATGTTACTTGAAAGATTTATGTGCATAGCCAAAGCTGAACTGGATCCCTGGGAATGAAAAGCAAAAAGCTGTAAATGTCAGGACTGGAAACTAGGGCAAGATAGTGGCTGACTGGCAGTAACTGGCTAAGAATTTGGTTCTTCTTAACATGCTTGTACCATCAAGCTTCTTATCATGAAGTTCCCAGATTAATTTTACACGGCACAAACATTTTTTCCTAACTACTTCACATACATTGCTTTGCAGTTATATCATGTCCTCCAGCTCTCTGACTATATGAGAGAATAAGGGAAGGCCAATGATGCCTTCTTTATATCACTTGTTATTGTACACCTCAGTCTCTTCTTTGTTTTGAAAGGTGATCCTAACTTTTTCAGCTTCACAGAGTGAGACAATCCTTCACGGAGCATTGTTATTCTCTGTCATGACTCACATCTTTTTGGGATACAGTAAGCAGGGGTGAGAGCAGCACTGCAGGTAAAGTGCACTGACTATTTATAACGATATTGTAACAGTCCAACTATGGTGCTCTGCCCTGCTCTTTAGGGATGCCATCATTCCTCTATTTTCTCCACAACCCCACCCCAGCTAACTCAAGTTTTCCTTATGGACATTCCACCCTCTTGCACCATTTATTTTCCTGGCTTTGTACCACATCAAGAAGCTTCGTGCTTCTCCAGGAGAAGGAACCACACTGCCCTGCCAGGCATCCTCCAGTGCGGTCACAGGTCAGGCAGCAGTAGCAGCACAGCCCCATTGTCGGTTGCTCCGGGATTTTGGGACTCAGGTACCCCAGAACTGCTGTTCACACATCAAAGTGCGGGAAAGTTGGAGAGGCATTTCATTTGAAGATTTCTGCTGGCCAATCCCTGATTCCCAGCAAACTCTTTTCACTGAATATCATCTTCCAATTTCAGATTGCGGCAGTCCGGCGATAAAGCTGGACAATCCCCATCCTGCTGCATTTGATTTCCATTCAATTTAAGGTCCAGCCTCTGTCGGGAACATCCCATTCACATTCCTGCGATTGGGGGTGGGCGGTGCTGAGTGAAAACACGGGAGAAAAGCGGGTAAATACCCGTGACTTGGCATTAAACCTGACCCTCCCAGCGCTGCCATCCCGCACGGGACTACTCGTGTTTTTGAGGTTTCTATCTCACTCACTCACCTCCACGCCCCACGGCGCCCATAAAGGCGGCGCTGCCCCTTTAAGGCGAGGCCCCGCCCCTCCCCGCCCAGCTCACTCCCGCCCCTCGCCCCTCCCACGATGACCTCATCTCTGCCCTCCGATTGGCCGCACGCCCCGTCAGTCAGGCCGCGCCCGCCCTCGCCCCGTTAGCTTCCCCAGGTGCTCGCAGCCCATTGGTCACTTCTCCTGCCGCTCAGCGGCGCCTCGCCGCGCTGATTGGCGGGGCGGGCGGAGGGCGGGCGCTTCCGCGGTTGCGAGGCGCCGGCCGGCGGTGGCGCGGCCGGGCTGCGGGAGCGGGGGCGGCGCTTCTCCCCGGGGCCGGGCACGGGCGGACTGGGCGCGATGGAGCCGTGACCAGGTGAGCGCGGAGCCGCGGCTCGGCCGGGACCTGCGGGGCGGCAGCGAGAGGGAGGGAGAGGGAGGGCTCGGGCCCGCCCCAGGGGCCTCCCGCGCCGGGCACGGCTGCGCCCCCTCCGGAGCCCCGCGCTGCTTCTCCGCGCCCCTCCCGCGCTCAGCCCTCACGGGTCCCGGCGCCTCACGCCCGGCGGGTCGGTGCGTTCGGCGGGCGGTTTTGGGCTCTTTGCGGCGGTGGCGGGCGGGCGGTGCTGGCAGGGCTTCCCAAGGGTCTGCTGCCATGCCCAGCGGGCTCCCTGGAGCCGAGTTAGTTTCCCCGCGGAAGGTGCTTGTCCCCGCTGCGGCTGGGTGCACGTCTGGGGTAACCCCGTGTGTGCCAGCCGTGTGCCTTCCTCTCCGTGCCTGTAAAACCTTGTGTCAGAGAGCACTGTAATTTCACATCTCCCCCGACCACGGATGAAAACTGATAATTCTCCATGTGTGTCAGTGGAAATAACCCTCCCGAGACCTTTGTCGTCTGGATCTGCGCAGCCTTTCGCTGCATTATGCAAACTTTATGTTCATACGGTTCTGTGTGGTTACATTTTACGAGATGAGCCTTGAGTGAGCTGAATAAAGGGTTTGGGGTTTGCCGCTGCTTGTGTTGCTGCTTTCTGCTATAGTTTGTAAAGACAGTATCAGGGCCTGTGCTGTGAAACTGCATTTTAGTCTCTCATCCGTAGGAAATCTATTTTGAAGACATTAAAAATGTTTCTGTTTAAGTCTGTAGTTCCTTTTCTGTATCTTGGAAACCAAAACATGCCTTTTGTTACTTGGTAGGATCTGAAGACACAGCACAGAGTATTTGGGAAATATAAAATGTAGCTATTCTGAGCTGGATGTGGATATCTCAACATTCTGTCTTTATTTTAAATTTGCATTTGACATCAGGGCTAGTCGTGGTGTAGCTGACTTACTGAAGTGTGTTTTCTGCTTGTGTGTTGGTTTTCAGGTAAATATACAAATGAACTTCCACCACTGATTTCAAAATATATTTTCTGCTTACACAAAACCCCTCACTAGGTTTCTGTGAAGACACTGTTCAAATCCATACTGTCGAACTGGTAGAAGTGTAATGCCTTTAAATCTTCATAAGTATTTCCAAAAATATTTCAATCATTACTGAATATGAAATGAAAAGGACACCCATTTGTTCCCATTTGCTGCAGTGATTTAATGAGTGATCTAATAGTTATGATTAAATAGAATCTAATAATAGAATTTAAAATAAGAGTATGATCTGAAGCTGACTGTGAACTCCTTTTCTGTTCTTTAGATTCGTGCTTTCTGCTGAAAGGAGAGAAAGATTCTGGTAATTAAGAAGGATGAATTTGCCCTTCTTAATTACCAGATATTAGCTTACTGAGCCTTTTCCAGTCCTTCCTCACTTATAATTTAGAAACCAAACGTGATTTCAGGAAAAGAGTGAAGCATTGCTAGCTACAGCTTCTTAAGCATCGTGCTGTTCTGTACAAAATGTAAGCAGTGCTGTGTTTGCTGGTTCCAGCAGCTGTGGAAGCAGCCTTAATTTCTGTTTAATTAGGACCATGTACTCCTATCATCATGTGGGAGAAGGCTCCCAAATCTTCAGGCAACAAGCAGATCATGAAATAAAATGCAAAGAAAGGGAGTACAGAAGATATTTTGACATAGAACTAACTAAGAGAATGTGGCATTTTTCCAAAAGCAGTCTTTAATTTTTCCTTCTCTTGAATGTGAAATAATGGGAAACTCTTTAGGTTTAAGGAGGAGTGCTTGCTTGCTTATGGTTTTTTTTTTAACTCTGACTTCTACTGGCATGGTAAAGCAGCAGCATTTTTCACAGACTTTCATCCTTGAACCTCCAGGTGAAATGTACATTCAGGCAATCAAAGTACCCCTTAATGATTATGATTATGATGATCATAATAGTACTAGCAATCCCTACTGGATTTCCTTCACTACTGAGCCATGATTAAATTCCTGTATGGTATTTTCTGGGAAAACAGCAGTTGTACTAGAGAGAGAAGTGTCAGAATAAGAGAGACTTGAATGTTGGAGCAGAACGCAGACAAATTCTTAGGATGTGTCAAAACATTATCACTAGATTAATTGTTGCACTCATTTGGAATGTGCAGGGTGTCTCCTTATGTGCTTTTTACCTCAAAAGCACAATTTGTAGCAACTCCAACAGTCTCCTGCCTTTATTCTCTATACTCAGCTGTCCTTCCTGTGTTGTAGATAATACAATTGGACTATCTCAATGTCTGTTTACTTACTGATAACTCAGTACTGTGATTAAGATCCCTTTTGAAGAGTACAGTTGATTTCCTCCTTGTAAAAAGAGGTAATAATTAGCAAATCATATTACAGTTATACAAGACTCTTCCTTTAAAATTGAGGTGGTGGTTTTGTTTTTTTTCTTGGTGGTTTTTTTTTTTTTTTTTGAATCAGTTGTGTCCTGAGGGTCAATGTCTTTTCCTGAGAAACTGTTGGAAAGGAAGCAGAAAAAGCAATTGTTCAGCAGTCTCAAACTGTCAAACATCTACTCTGGGAAAGCCAAATCTAATTATTTCCTGTTGGACATATTGCTGAATTGAGACTGCAAGCAGAGGATGTGGTTACACAGACATTTCTTTTAGTGGTGGGGCTGTCTTAAACAGCTCATATTACTATTTGCCTTTTTTTTTTCCCCCTCCCCACCATGTGCTGTCACCTCAATAGTTGATGTCTATCTGCATGCTAGGCCAGGTTAGAGACATGATTTTTAATCTGGGTGTGTTCTATTCCTCTCCCCCTCAGACCTCCCAAGTAAAAGATGGGGAAAGCTGCAGGAATGCATAGCTGGAGTGGAGGAGCGGATTAGTAAGAGTTACAGCTAAAAGGAACCATAGTTTAGAACTGTTCCTATGATTCTTCATTTATGTGTGTGTGTCAGATGAAATGGATGAGTTTGTGTGAATTCAGAAACTCATTTCTTTGTCAAATACTCTGTTCAGTTCTTCAGGGATGCTGTGTGTGTTTGGTTAATGTGTGTGTTTTACCTTCTGATCTTTGAATGCTTTCTGGAGTTCAAACACTGCTAAGTGGCTTCTTCAGGGGAAATGAATGGCACTGAGGTGAGGACAGTTTTCATTTCCAGACGTAGATGTGCCACACTGCTCAGTCAGAACCTTCAGATTTTTAAATGTGGATTGTCCTTGCAGAGGGCAAACAGTGCATGCAGCTTATATGGGAATGTGCCATCGGTCTCATATTCTGTTTTCAAATGTGAAGAGACAATGCTAACAGTATTTCACTTCCTTTGATCCTTTCCTGTTTCTTATTCCAGACACTTATTTTCCACTTAGATAAATTTTAGAGTTTGATACTGAGCGAGGTAGTGTAATTGTTTAAATTAGTTTGGTTTATATTTCAGAAATAGGTGTAATGAATTTAGTTTGTGCAGCATTCCTTTCCCTTTCCCTCCCCTATTTTCTTGTCCATGTGTGTGCAGCATCATTAATCTTGTGGGAAGAAATATTTTGGATTCAGGCACACAGTCATATTGTCATATTGATATCTTCTCTGTAAGAAGGTGAAATTTAACATAGAGTCACAAGTCTCTTTAAATCTTGAAAGCTACAGGCTAAGTTTTTAATTGGAGATTTTTTTTTGCACCTTAACCTCATGCCATCCATCTGCTTTTGCTCTCCTACTACAAACTAGTGGGTCGACTACTTCTGCTTATCCTTCTTAATTAACTTGTGCTCCCTATTTCAGCTTGTTTGGGCCCTGCTGATCCAGAAAAGCAGGGTTTTTGTGGAGCACAGCAGAGGAAGCATGGTAGCTGCTGCTGCATGTGCCAGCATGTTGTTTGTTGACAGCTGATCACCGGGGGCTGCCTTTTTGGCACTGAAAGAAAAACTTTCTCCTGGACATGGTCAGGCATTGCTGCTGCTGTTGTCTCTGCTTGCCATGGGTGCATATCAAAATGTGTATGTACCACAGTGCAGGGGGACTGGCATAAAGCAGTGCAGAAATTTCCCTATTTTGCCATCTTCTAGTGGGGCAAATAAATGTGCTGACTACAGATCATCCTCAGAGTATCTGCATGTTAGGGGAACAGGAGACTGAAATGATACGTCTAGTTTTGTGAAATTAATTTTGGTCTGGGGCAGTCTACATCGCAGATTGTTTCAACCTCAAATGAGTGTTTCCTGTAACATATGGCAATTATGAATAGTTACAGACACACTAGGGAGGGGGTGTGTGGTTCCTTGAGTCCTACCCTTCCCGTGGTTTAGTGGAGCACTGAGGATGTCTTCATTTCACGACTGATCCATATGGCTGACACCCTGTTAAGGCTTACTCATATGAGATCATCCTTTACACACAATCATACCGACGTTATGATGAACTCATTCGCTCTGCAGTTGTTTATATGTGTGATGGTATAGCTCTGAGCAAAGATGAGACAGAATTCACTTTCCGTCAATTACAGGGAAGCTTTTCTGCCTTCAGGAAGAAACTTTTAGAAAAAACAAAACATTAAAAGACTCTACTTGAGTTATTAAAAAAAAATTACTATTTTTGTCCTTCCTAGTGATCTTAATAGCAATATAGGTTTCCCAACAGAATGTGATTACAGTCCCCATTATGACTTAATTTCTATTCCACTGTGTAAGATGGACCCAAATCCAGAGGAGAGGTTTCTGTGAGTGACTGGTGGGGCCAAGTTAATGTTAGGCCTAATATAACTGTCTCTAAATTCACTCTTATATGTCCTGTTGGACATGATTTGTAGGAGCAGATCACTTGAGTCTGAATCTTTTCAGAGCCTCCATGTGAGAGACAGTCTGGGTTTGGAAGGATGGGATATGAATTCTGCTTTGCCGTGTTCAGAGTTAGGTGTCATGTCAGTGAATTTCTGTGTTCAGATGTGCTGAAACTCCAAGCCACCAGTGAAGGCAATAAGCCATTGTAATCACTGGAATAGCAGTCATTTGGCTTGAACATGTAAACACTGACATATAAACATTTCCACTGGATGAAGAAGTTTATCAGCAAGATGAGGCTTCTGCATTTCTTGGAGATGACACTATTTTTTCTTCAGAAAATCTAGGACAGTAGAGTTCTGCCTGCATTGACTGTACAGTGAGAGGAAAAAGGCGTGTTGGAGGAATGTTTTGATTGTGCTGTGGGCAAAGAATAGCAAAAGCAGTTTAACTGTGGAATTTTGCCAGAAAATGTTTCAGTTATCAGATTAATCTTTGCTCACTCACTGCAGCGTAGAAGGAGCAGTAAAAAGCTTGTCTTTCATTACAGTTGTAAGGCTGTTCTGCTAAATATTTGTGAAGTTTGACTTGCTAATTTTGAAGGCTGGGTGTGTCTGGGTTTTCTGTTGTTCCATCTTGAAGCTGGATTGAAATTCCATGGAGTGAGTGAATAAGGATAATGATAGGAATATATTATACCTGCAGCATCTCTTAGCTTAATAGCACACACATATTAGAAAAAAATTTGACAACTGTTCATGCCTATTGCAAGTCAGTTATCTCCTATTTGGGGTTCCGATGACTAAGCAGTAGATCACAGGATATAATACTTTAACCACCTCAGATTGGGCAGGAACTTTGTTGGCAAATGGGACTGAAAATTTTAAAGTTGACCTTTTATTGGCCAGAGTATCTGGAATAAAACTTTAGTTCTTGGTAGAGAAAGTAAGAAAAATATCTGATGTCTGGGAGGATGAGTTTTGTGTGGGAGAACAAGGATCTCTAGGCACCTAAGAAGGCTAATGGAAGTGTTGGAAACTCAGGAGAGGTAAATAAGGTAAAGCAAGGAAGTTATTGCAATTATTTGTCCTGTTTTCTGAATTGCGTGTCTGCATGTTCACATACACAAGCACCTTATTTTCTGAAAGAAAAGGTTTTGAAAAGATGCCAAAAATCAGTGTGTCTGTGTGCACCATATTGTGCCAGGTGAGATGTCTATCCAGGCTGGCGTTTTGTGTTTTTAGTGTTGGCTGGTTGTTGATTACAAATGCCTTGGAAGGGATGTAAAACTGGGGTGTAAAGAGAGATTCCTCCCTTTCTGCTTCACCCTCTTATCTGATTAGGGATAGCCTGATATAGTCTTCAGATCTGGGCTATTCAACAGTTGAAAGTTTTCTGGAAAAAATTTCACTGAAGAAAATACAAAGATTATTTTGACTGGTTATGAGGTTTCACTTCTGTGAAAAATTAGCAGCTGTCCTGTACCAGGACAGGCTGATCAAGAAAAGACTCAGTGTTGGACTTGTCTTGACTGAACTGAGATTCTGGAGAACATGAATCTTAAGTGCTGGAAACTAAATGCAGCAGCATGGTGATTGTTCAGCTTTATCAGTGCTGTTGCAGTCTTAGATTGGAAGATGATATTCAGTGAACCAAGATTACTGGAAGTTAGGGATTGGCCAGCAGAAATCTTCAAATGAAATGCATCTCCAACTTTTCCACACTTTCAGGTGTGAAAAGGGATACCTGAGTCTCAAACCTAAAAAACCCCAAAGCAGCAGCAAACTAAAAAATAAAAATCCCACTCAAAACCAAACTATGCAAAAAACTTACACCGAAGTCAAGATTTATATGGATAAATTTCACTCACATGTAATTTGTGATTTAAAGAACCAACATCATCACAACTAGGTTTTGATGTTATGTGCTTAGTGCTATCAGGAGAATGTTCTAGCAAAATTATTTTACCAAATTATGTCAGGTACTTTGTTCATCATGTTGGAATAGCAAACTCTTGACAGTGGTTAATTGTTTGCTATCTTTGTGGAAGACTTTCCTTAACTTCTGGAGGCCTTTTGGCCTTGCCTCTTAGGAAATCTAGGACCTGCCATTATGTACAAAGTACATTGTAAGTATGTATTTCATCGTGTAGTCTTGCATCATTATCATGCTTTAATTACAATTGTATCAGTTTGACTGCTTTATTAAAAAGAAAGTAATTACTTTTTATGAGTTCTCACGTTAAATTAATTAAGTAGTTGTAAGTAATTCTAAATATTGACTTGATGACAAATACTGTAAGAGGTGGCAGAATGACTTCTTGATTCTGTGATAGAGCCATGATAAATGTGTGCTGGCACATTTTATTCAGAGAATAATAGAAACATTCTCTGTAAGGGAAGTTTCTGAAGTGGTAGTGTCATTACTTTTTTTTTTTTTTTTTTTTTTTAATTTGAACCAGCATTGTAAATCAAATTGGCGGAGTTAAGTGGAGGAGAGTTGACCAAATAGATGTGCAATTCATTACCTGTAGCTGCTTCTAAACAGGATAAACAGAATAAAATTCTTCTATTTGTTGAAGACTCACGTTTTGTGTTACGCTGACTATCCAAGCATTGAGGCCAATCAGTCTAATTATTCCTTCTGATGTTGAAGTAGTAGATAGCGTATTCTATTTTTGTAAAAAATTTGTTTCCTTTTCGCTGGAACTATGTTAATAGTCACGTCCAAAGTCCATCTGGTCTGAAGTTTGTATCTGGGGAGCTGTCTGCTCCTTTTTTATTTTATCTTACTGACAAAATATCATGGCATCTCGACTGCAGTTGTGTGCTGCTGGTGTCTGAGAAGCCCTAAAAGTCTGAAAAGCTCGGAGGAGGAAATGGAACGGAAACTTTGATGTGTATTTTTTTTAAAGGTTGCTAAGGAAGTAGGAGTAAAAGTATGACAACTTCTAATCCTTTTTATTGCTATTTGAGACAATGATCTTCCAGAGCCTCTGAAGTAATTGTTTTCTAGTCAGGTACTGCTGTGCATGCTTTTTAGAGCTGTACTGCCAAAGAAAATGGTGTGTCACTTCAGTACATTTATGAGTTTTTTTAAGGTGCATGGGATGGTTCTCCCCCTCCTCCAAAATGCGATTCCCATTGCAGTCTTGACATATCTCTGAAATGTACTTTTATCTTTTTCCTGTTTTTGTGTGGATGGATAACTTGGTGTAATAAACTAGTTATAACAGTCTCCAAGTTTTTCTGTCTGATGTTTAAGAATGATTTCTCTACAGGGTGTGGACAATTGAGTATATTATTTGGGGAATATTCTGCCTTAGTAGATCTCAAACAATGCATTCTTCAGAATTGGCAAAGCAGCAGCCCTAAAGTAAAATTTCTGCTCTGCATGGGTGTGTTTACCAGCGTGGCAATCTTGATGGTATCTGAATCCAACTTCATAGTGTGTACCAAATGAATTAAAGATTCTCTGTAAAAAGAATCCTGGATAAAGGACTTTACTCTTAAAGGAGAGAATGGGCTATGTTTGGTTTTATTTTATTGTTTTTAAATCTCTGAGTATTTGTGTCCTGTTTTCTCTTTCAGTGACGGGGGAGAGAGCTGCTGGAATGGAAGTGAGCTGGGTTTGTCCGTGGGAACTGTGAGAAAGGTATGTATTGTGTTCTTTTTTCTGTCTTTAGCCTGCACCTTTTGTTCTTAGGTTTTGAACTGAGAATTGCTTGTAGTCACTAGATGTGAGGGATAGTATTGTTCAGAGATGAAATATTTTGAAATTTGTGTGACACGTGTGACATCTGTGCAGCAAGGACTTAATAGTGTTAAGAGTATAAACAGCACATGTGTCCACTTTGCAGTGCTGCTGAGCAATTAGTAAGACTTGTTGTTTCGAAGAAAGAAGTGGTTGAATGTGGCTGAATTTGCTATCCTATGAATTGGCAAAAAACAGCAGCAGTTCTGATTCCCCAGCTCTCCACCATGTTTTACTCACATTGATTAGATTTCGATGTTAGGGAACACTTGCTACTTCTTTTCAATAAACTGGTTAGCTTAAATGAGACAGTAATATTGATCTTTGCTTCTCTATGAATCACTGAAGAAAATTCTTACCTATTTTCAGTAGTGGGGAAATCTGAGGGTGGAAGGTCAACTGTTGTAAGAGAAAAAGGGAACAGAATATCTAGTAAATCAATTGCTGGGCCTTCCACTTAATGAGTGTCATGCTGGGTAGCTGCATTAGAAGATGCCAATAAATACAAAGAAATTTGAATTCCACACCCAGTGTCCGTTGATGGGGAGGAGAGACAAAACCAATTCAGATTGGTTTAATTTCTGTAGATGGTTTCATAATGTCATGACTAAAGAATGTGACTGGGGTTAGAAAACTTCTTGCAGGCTGTTTCAGGCTTTGGTTTCACACTATACTTCACATGAGGTAACTGAAAGCTGTAATTTTTCAATGGGCCCTGCTTCTCTGTTTTTTTTCTGTGTTTGTTGGTTTAGGTTTTTTTTTTTTCGTTTTAGAATGAGATATGAGGAATCTATGGTTGCAGGGTTCAGATTGCTATCACAATGGGAAAACAAGCATTATTTCAAGGTGTAGCTTTCCATCAGAACAGAAAGCTGAATTGACTTGCCCTGTGGCTGTAGAGTCACTGCTTGAAGGAGAAATGGTGAGAATTTCAAAGTGAGGTGAGGTGATACAATATGAACATACTATCTCAGTCACAGCCCATGATGAGACTGAATTGGATAAAATGTAAAACTACTTCCTCAGATACACAAAACTCAGTTGCCAAAAAACCTTGCCATAAATCCTTAAGATTCTAAAATTTTGCAGTTTTGCCTGCTGCTTTGTGCTGCAGTGAGTGTTTGTGCCAGGAACTGAACTCACTGAAATGTAACTACTTTATCTTTGTTTAAATTCTTCTTTTTATTTAAAAAAATAAATTTAAACATTTAATTTCTTTTATTTTACTCTAGATTTGTTCCCTGAGCTGTCTTTCCTGCCTTGCCCAAGTCACCACTTTATTATGTCCTATGTTATCCTGTTCTAGACCCAATTTCAGATCTTCTGTCTCAAAGTGTATTGTTTCTTCCGAGTTCTTATTTCCATGCTTTTCTTGTTGAATAACTTTCTCATCCCAGTCTGCCCTAAATCCACATCTTCATACTTTTTCAGCTGTGAATTTCCAAGTCAGAGCTCACATCTGGCTGCAGATCATCAGCATTCCCTTTTCTAGTTTGCTGTAGCCTCCCTGCTTCCATCGGTTGTTGGCAGCCATTGCCACATGCCTTTGCTGCTGGCTGAATCCATTGCTTCCATTATTTGCCCCTATGGGGTGGGGATGGATGCTTTGCCTTTAACGTGAAGGAGATTTTAAAAGATGCATCAGGCAGCAATTGCAAGGAAGTCAGCCAGTCAGAAGGTGGTGGAAAGCAGGCAATCCTAAACACACTGCAGTTCATCATGCATTTCTTTGGCAGCAGTGCGGGATCAAACAGCTTGCTCCCTTTCTCAGCTCCCTCTGTTTTGCTGGCATAGCTGTTTTTGTGGCCATGGTGAGCCACTGGGGAACACATCCTCCTGGAAAGAAGTGTTTTTCTGTAGATTATTTTCCATCTGGTCCAGTACATGTTGTCTCTGTAAGATTTATGCTGGTTTCACAATGGGGAAGGTATGAGAGTGGGAATGTGTAGCAGGCTGCCTAAGCTGGCACCGCTGCTAGATATTTGAGTGTGCTCTTTGACATTACAGTTAAGTTGATCTTTCAGTGTGCTGCTGTTGCAAAGGCAGGTCAAACCTCTGCACAGCTGTGCATTTCTGCTTCTTCCTTTGCATCAGAGCTGGTGATTGTGCAGCCACAGGGCACGGCCAGCCAGCCAACTGATCTGGGAAAAAATGGTTTCTGATCTTTTGCAGAGTAAATTGTCTGATGGTTTGGCTGACCCGACTCACCCCATGGGTGCACAATCATTAGATCAGACAAAAGGAAATCAGCAGTAACCAATAGCTTGGTGGCAGTAGGCTGAATTCTTCTTTTAATTATGATGTTGAGCTCTAGCGTGGCCCAGGCCTAAAATACATTAGTGTACCATTGACACATGACACCTGAACATGACATCTTTTTTGCTCTCTTTTGTTCTTTGAACTTCAGCAGAAATTGTTATTTCTTCAGTAGCTATCATCTTCAGTCTCACAAACTAGATCATTCATTCAACACACTGAGAAATGGAGAATTCTAATTTTTTTTCAGCAGGGATTGTTTATTATAAATATCATTGCTAATCTCAGAACTAGCTTTGGCATTATCAGTTCTTCCGTGTACCCATAGTTCCATCAGCTTGAAAGCCACAAAGTTCCTCCAAATACATCTTGAAGAATGAAAAATATTTCTTAAAAAATAGCTGGAATGTCAAACTACATTTCTTAGCTTGCTATTTGTGGCTTTAAGAAATTAATGTTTAATGATGATTTTTAAAGACCTCTTAAAACTTTCTATCACTGCTGAACTGAGTGAGACAAATGTTCATGTTTTAGGAAGGAAATATTCAGGGCTTGAGAAATATCATGATTGATGGGTGGTTGTTAAAATCATGTGCAAGGCTGTGTTTGTCTACTGCACAAATGATGCAGTTGATTGCACTAGATGTACATCTTTTCTCCCGCAAGTCCTCACATCTCTATACAGCTGTTCATGCCTTTTGTCTGATAACATTTCTTGCCATTTTCTTGCTGACCCAAGCATATTTTGACTCTTGTACTGCTAGATTTGCTGGAGGTGGTAGCAGAGAGAGATGGTGAAGATTCAAAGATATTCTTTGTTTCTGCAGTTTTACTGTCATGGTACACATACAGATTCAGATTCTTTAGCTCAGATAAAGTTGTACTCATCTGTGTTTTACCAGTTTCTTCATTCCCATGTGTTGCAATCTTTGCCTTTATAATGCAGGCTTTGCAGGGTAGTGGCTTGTGATCATGGTAAGATGAACAGTTTACACCTCCAAGTCACTGGTTCTAATCTAATCCAAAATTTGGTTACTTTTTGATTACTTTTGCCCCTCTCCCCATCCCTGCTCCCAGTTACTGTGAAAGTGGAGGAAGCTGATGGCAGATGCATTTTGCAGAAGTCAAATGCATGTGGAATGAGTGTGTTAAAATAAAATCCCATAATCTAACAAGGCCTCTTTTTAGACCATAGTTTGGTTTCTTAACTTAAGGTGGTTCCTGAAGAAGTCCTCAAGACTATCTCTTCCAGGATACAGTCTTTGTGATGTTTGCCTCGCTACGGACTGTATTGTATATACTTTATAGACAGTGTCATCGTGTTAGCTCTCAATTAACTGGAGAAATAATTCTCCATAATGCCAACAGTTGTGTTTCTAAGTTAAACTGACTGACAGGAAATGAAATAATTTTTTAATACAATTTTGTAGGTCTTCCTGTTGGTGACTTTGATATCTAAAGATATCTCCTGCTCTGGTTGTTTTAGCTTCTCAAGCTAACGTGGTGCTTCTGCTTCCACCTGCTGAAAACTTCACTTCTCCTGGGTTATTCTTTTAATTTGTGATGACCTGGGGGATATAGTTGCCTTTGGGCATGTCATGGAATTCTCTTCTAGTCTTCTCACTCATTTCAAAGATTCGTCCACTTTGCCCCAAGATTGCTTCTTGGCTGGATGATCTCAGCTGGCATAATAATTTAACAGAAGGCTGCCCTTAAGTTTAAAATAAAAAAACGCCCTGTCTACTCAAAATAGCCCAGCTGCACACACATGCTGTTGCTGTTAGGTGCTGGAGGTTGCTTAGCAATTCTTAAATCAGTAGGAAGTTGCTATTGCCCTGGCAACTTGGTCCTAAAATGCAAACAAGGGAAAGCTGTTTAGAGAGGTGTCCTTTCTTGATTTGGGAATTGTATGTGTTTTTGGTTTTTTCCCCCTGTGGTTCTCTGATTTTTTACTTACTTATTTTAAAATTTCTTTTATGCTTTAATTTTAAGTTTAAATTCCTGTATGTTTTACTCTGGTTGTTGAGTTTTCATGTAAGGGAGGGTGATAGTGTTATTTGGTTCATTTAAATACTGACTGTCAAGATCTTGATAATGCCATGAGTATGTGAATATTGCCAAAATTATGTAGGGGCAATAGCATGCTCTCAGGAGCCAGGAGTTTTTGAATTATGTTGCTGCAAAACACAAAACTACTGTCACAACAATACAAACATGAACCATGACAATAGGGGGAAGTGGATCTGCTCAAAAGAAACAGTAGATTTACTCGTAAGTGTATAAATAATTTTTATCCATTTCTAACTTATGAAGACATTTGAACAGTTCAATTTCAGATAGACGAACAAGGCAAAGTCAATTTTGCACAAGGTGTAAGATGAAGAACCACAGCCATTAAGAATATTCAGAAAAATACTCCCTTTATCAAACCTGCAAACTATAAAGCCTGAACTGCTCTGAAGCTTGGTTTGCATGGTAGCTTTTTAAGTGCACCCTCTTGCCACTGCAACACCATATCACAGTAAACACACAGGAAACCTGATTAGCTTAGTTGTTGGTGAAAACATACTCTACTTTGCATTTAACATATTGACAAAATGACTTACAGAAATTTCTCTGAAAGCTGCTCATCCAGAATCATTGATGGATAGCTCAAAGCCCAGGAGGTGAGAGGGAAATAAAATAGACACATACAGAATGGAAACCTCTCTGACCAACAATAAGCTAGTAAAAAGTAAACTGGAAGGGGAAGAAGGAATGAGGATTAGTTTCCTGTCATTTTAGCTCCATTAATCATCCCATCATATGGGCAGACAAACACCAATGTTGGCACAGAGAAGCATCACAGGCATGCATCCAAGACCTCCCCTTTTGGCAAGAGCTAGCTTAGATCAACTTAGCTGTATCATACAACCACATCCTCTGGTTAGACACTAAACTGGCACTGCCAACAAAAGGAGCAGTTCAGCCTGCTCATTCCTCACCTTCCTGTCAGCCAGCACAGGCTGAACCAGATCAAGGAGCTGATCTGTGTTCAGTCTGACCTGGCCACACTCACACACTTACTAGTTTTAAACTGCATCTGTTGCTGATCTTCCTTACACAAGGAAGTAAAAAAAGAAATTAGGATGGCTACTTTTGGTAGCAGTCATTTTAAGGTGTTATTAAATGGTTTAATCTATCTAACATTTATGTTGGATATGGAACACATGCACTATGGTGACATGGTTTTGTGTATAGTTGGGAGAGGACTGGGGAACTGATTTTATTGAATACCCAGGAAAAAGTGTCTGGTTTTCAGTTAAATAGATTCCCCAGATGAAGAAGGGACAGGATAGGGACAGAAATGAGCAGCTGGACATTGGAAGACTTAAGGGTTGCTTAAGCTTGTGTTGCTGCTGTAGAACATCTGTGCTATCACAGCCACTCTTGTCTCAGAAGCAGCTGGCCCAAAAGTAGAAAAATGCTATGATGGAAAGGTTTTGCCTGGTTAGGCAATAGATACAAATCCTTGAGGGTACTTACCCTTTAACCCTTATTGAGGACAAGAAGTACTTGCTTTTAATACTGTCCATCAGCTTCTGGATGAGTCACTTAAAGATCATGGCATGGCACATTTCTTTATGGGAAAGTTTCTAGTCTGGTTGGAAATGACAGGAAAACAAACATTGTAAAATTTTGATTAGCTTCTAAATATTAATGTGTGTAACTATCTGATTGATCATTCTACAGTGACAGTTATAGAGTGGTTTAACTGTCTGGGAACTCTAGAAACAGACTTATGTTGGTTGCAGAAAAGGATTCCATGTCTTTCACAGGACTTCCAAATATTGCAGCAGGAATGATTATAAATCCTCAAAGCATCTTTCAAATCCCTCTCTGCCCTCATCAGACTTTTAATTGAAAACATTTAAATCAAACGCATCCAATTATAGCTTTTATTGTAGTCTTGAGGACTGTATGCCTTTTTTGTTTTTTTAATATGGGGATATGTTCCATACTAAGACTTGGCACTGATCTGAAAAAGAGTTCTCTTTCCCTTAGGTAGAGGCTAGATGTTTGGATGTACTAATGGGTGTAAGCTGGTTCTGTCCCTGTGAAGTGCTGGCAAAGCGTTGGTGATGCTGCACAGCAAACTGCACCTGGGACCTGACTTAGCAGTGTGAACCAGAAAACTGACTTTTACACCTGGGTCGGTTTTCTCATTGGTTTATTGTGTCATTGCAGAGTCTTGTTCTGGCCTGAAATGGGAGGTGATGTGGAGGAAGGAGAAGACAGGAGACAGGCTTACCAAGTGTATTTAATGGGTCATCCCAGTTAATTTCATTTGAGCTGCAGCCCTACTTGGACTGACAGTATTGTTGTTCAGACTGTTTGAGATGCACAGAGTCAGACTGATTTTGTTGGTTTTTTTTAAATTTTGTGGCAGTGTTCCACTGCACCATGCTGGTTCAACTGTGCCTTGTATGGAGGAATTGATCCAGATGAAAAATTGCATTTCAGCTGAATCAGCTTTCTGATACAGCTTACAATATGGCTCTACTAGCAGCACAACTGCTGGCACAACTCAGGACATAGTGGCAGAGCAAGAATGAATGTCAAGTCCAGGTTTACTTAAGCTGTGATCCTTTGATGTGGGACAAACACTGACTGACCTGCCAGCCAGGATTAAGATACCTTCCATCTGTGTCTTCTTCTGCATGAGTTAGGAAATGTGCAGGTCCAGGTAAAATTCTAGATAGTCCAGCTGCTGTGATGAAGTCTTGTTGGACAATTTACTGGAGAAACTCTGGTTTATAACCCCAGTACCAATTAACATCATTTAGTATGGTGTTGCTCAAGGTCCCATAGCAAACTGGTGTGTGAACACTGATCTCTTGCTCCTTGTTGTGCTGTAGCTCGCTCTGCTGGACTGCTTTTACTGTGGCTTTTATATAAATGGTACAGTTTCAGTAGTCTGGCTAATGTGACTATACTGATTAGGGAAGTAGATTCTGTTTTACAACACTGTTGTTAAAGTGGTGTTCAAAAGGTGATTCTTCTAGCTCATCATGTAGCTTGCAAATTCCTCTTGAAGAGAAAATCCAGTGTGGTAGAAGCTCCTAAGGACATTTGCTATTTACCTAGTTGAAGGAGATCTTGCATATTTGAGACGCATCAAACTTTTTTTTTCCCTTTTGAGAAGAGGAAGGAAATCTTTCTTTTCCAGGGTAGATTGAGGAGGGAAGGTTGGGAATCCTGCCATTCCAAATCCTTATGGGGGTGGGTGTTAGATGTCTGTCACCTGTTGGTGATTTCAGGCCTGGCTGCACTTGTGCTTCCGCATGATCTGCCCACCATGAGGAACCAGGCAAAGTGTAATGTCTCCAGTGCATCTCTCTCCATCCATAAAGCAGATTGGCTTTGGCTCTTCTCATGTGGTGCCAGCAGCCCTTACCAGCCAGCCTCCTAGCTGAGCAACTACTCTCCCTTTTAGCCCCTTCCCACAGGTGTCCCATCCTGAGGCCAACTGTATTGGTTGTGTTTTAACTCATTGCAGCCTTTGCAAAGATTGTCATGGTGTACCAAACTCCGTTCTTTTAAGTCTGTGGTTTAAGAGTGTGTGTTTTCAGGTTTTCTCTATCCATTGTTAAGAGAACGGCATGATACCAATTTTTTTCCTCTTTTCAAATTACTGTTTCAGTTTGCTTTCAGATGGAGATGGATATGATTCTATGTTTGCTTTGGACAGGAAAAATATCAAGGAAGGGGTAGGCACTTTCTAGCCGAATTTTAACTGAAGGAAAAGCAAATACTTCATATGGCAGTAAGGTTTGGCTCAGTCTCATTTGTTTTGTTTTAACAAGTACCAGCTTCAGTTGGTGGTTTTTGTTGTTTTCTATTTTTTTTCTCCACCCTTCTTTTCTTTGCTTCCGTTCAGATCATGACATAGGGTCCTGGGAATGAATGTATGAAAACATAGATGAAATAACATGTTTTTATTACCAGTAAATTTTTATTGTTGTCTTAAATATACACTGAGGAAATTCTTGAAACAAATTTTTGTACCACTTATAGTTTTGTTCTGGATATTACAGAACAAATGTTACTAATCAACTGAAGTATGCAACTGAAATGTAAGAGGGGAAAGTGACTATTTGAGCTCCTTTGTCAGCTGTGGATGTGTTGGTGTTACACTCACCCAGGTTAATCATGAGTGTTAAGTGGGGAATACTTAATAAAAAACTATGTTGTTAAAATTGTTGTTTCAAGTTTATGCTTTTTGGTTGATTTCTGGAGGATTATCCTGATGGTTCTTACTTTGCATCTTTGCAGGTTGCTTTGCCTGCATCTTTTTGAAGATTTAGCCTCTACCTTTTGCTTGCTAAATTACAGCAGTGCAGCAGAATCTTTTGAGTTTAGACTGGGTGAAACAGCAGCATGCTAAGAAGGAGGAGACTTCCATCCTTATTAATCAAAACCAAATATGATTGCCCTTGTATAATGTCCGTTACTGTTTAAATGTTGACACAGTAACCATTTCACTGGAGACTTACAGCTGGTTTGTTTCTGTTTAAATTTCTGAACAGAAAAGAATTTTAATTTGAACATAGTAGTGGCTTTTGAATACCTACTTAAAGAATTACGGAAATATAATAAAACAATTAAAAATTACTTCTTTCATTAAAACCCTTTTTATATTGCACATTTTGGTTGCTGTAGCTGAGGTTTAAGACAGGAAAGCTTTTTCATTTATGTGGATTATTTTTCTTTTATTCATTTTCATTGATTGTGAATGGGGAAGAAAGAATGTAACGAGAATTATTTTTTTGAAATGCAATTGATATTTATCTGAAAAGCCTCATTTGTTTTACTGCACTGTCCTTCCAGGTTTATTATGAAGGTTTACCTTACCTGACTGGATTTCAAATCGACTGTTGTTAAAACACTATTATTGACATAAAAGGAGAGTAGTCATGAGTTCAGCAAGGTTCTGAATAGGCTGACTTCACTGGAGTGACTCAATCTGTGTCTTCTCAAGTTTGGGTTTCTAAAATACCAAAAATTGAGAATGTTCTCCTACTTTCTAAGAAAATTATAATAGTCTGTAATTTCATCAGTAGTTTCTGTGGTGATGCTGTTGGAGGTTTATGCAAGATTTTAAACTGCTGAGTTGAGCAAGTTTCAATGACCCGTTGGATTTCAGTTGATGATGATCACACAAGCTCAACCATGTTTCTCTACAGCATGGAAGACAGCACGATGAACTGGACATATGGCTAAGACTCTCACGTGTAATTTATGGGGTTTTTTTTTCTGTTGTGTCTTGCAGGTTGCCATCACGAAAGCCAAAGTGGATTTCTCCGGCGTGGTGTGCCTGCCCCCTTCCGTCATTGCTGGAAATGGGCTGGACGGAGGAGGGGCTGGCGACAATGACGATGAGCCGGTGCTGGTGTCCCTGTCTGCAGCCCCCAGCCCGCAGAGCGAAGCTGTTGCCAATGAGCTGCAGGAGCTCTCCTTGCAGCCCGAGCTGACCCTCAGCCTCCAGCATGGACGGAACCCCAACCTCCCTCCACTCAGTGAAAGGAAGAATGGTAGGTGCTACAGTGTGCTCATGTCTCATGTCCTGAGTCCTCACCAAGTGGTGGTGTCATGATACGTGTTCTGATGACAGATCTGCTTTTATTGCTTCTCGCTATGTTTTTTTGTAGGAAAACTAATGATCTGGAGTTCACAAAACCTAGTTACATTGTTTGATTGGAAGGATTGATGTTACTGGCCGTGGAAGTTCTGGGGAGCTCCAGTGATAAATGCTTTATATTATTATTATTATTTTAGGTGGATGCCAGAAACAGCTTCCCTGTACCTTGTGGTGACTGAGTTGTGTAAAGCTAAGACAGTCAAAGGAAGTCTTAGGTCACCTTCAGACTGTAGCCATCTGAGGATTTTTTCTTTGCCACCTTGGTTTGCACTTACCAGGGTTGAATAAGTTTCTTACTGCAAGGTTCTTTTAGACTTCCTGGAAGGAGAAACAAGACCTAGAGTTAAAAATTAAATGTCCCAGTTGGCTGCCTGATCTGAGAGTGAGAAAGGCCTGTCTATGTTTCTCAAGTTGCAGGAGCCTTATGGGCAACTATATAGTGGTAACAATTTAGTGGCAAAATACAGGGTCACTCAGTGACCAGGATTCCTGGTTTTGAAAGACTGTTAACTGTCTGAAGCTTGGGATCACCAGGCTGCCATGAAAGCCTTTGCATGTTCAGTTTCATCGTGTGAGAGTGAGGAAACCATTTGATAAGTGATGGCTTCTGTTTGTGAATTCCTTTTGGTGATCGCCCTTCACGCCATCTTCTGGGGTGATGTTGGTAACTCTTGGCAATATGAGGGTCTTGCTAAAGACTCATGCTATCACCTGCAAGGTACTGTGGATTTGAGCATGGTTGAGTCCTGTGTCCCCTACAATGTTGGACATTATGGAGTTGCATGGCACAGCATATTGGAAATGCTCGGGAGCTTCAGAGTGGCTTTAAAGCCAAAACATAATGTTTGTGGTCAAAAATTTAGAATATGGTCACTGAAGGACAGTAATTTTAGATTGAAGAGGTGCCTCACTCAACATGGCTAGATCTTTATCTCCAGAAAATGACCATGCCCTTCTCTGAATAGTGTATCAGTATTTTGTGATTTGGAAGAGTTGATTAACTTAAACCCAAAGTCTTGGGTTTTTAAGAGGATAAAAAGAGTTTCCTGATTCATATACATGATACCATCAATATATTATTAGACATATCAGACATGTTTACAATAAATGGAGAAGATAGATATGGCAATAACAGTACAAAAAGCTTCTAATCCTCAATGTTTGCATTCTTCCAAGATAAAATACAACAGATGGAGATGAAGGTGGTGATGGTAAATAGAAGAAAATTGGAATGTTAGTCAGCAAGGTAGACTGATCTCAGCACATCTTGACTAGTGGTAAATTTGGGCATTTTATAGTTATGAAAGCAAGGAGAGATTTAAAATGGAATTTAATTGAGATAGCATTGAAACTGATAGAGGGCTGGAACATGGGAAAAGCATATGAGCCTTTGTTTCCAGCACCTGTTATCTGACCACCTGAAGGTGACATTGTGATTTTTCTGGAAGCAGGGTTCTTCTCTTAGCCAAAAAGGCATGACCAGAGGTCCTGAACTGGGAAGAAGCAGTTTATTCTTAATGCCACAAGGAAAGGGATACTAGTGCTGGGAACAGATAAGAGTACCTTTTAGAAAAATGAAACTTGTAGCAGCACTTTGAATGGTATTGTTATGGTCAGAGGAAAGGATATTCTGGTACAGCAACAAAAGAGTCTTCACAGGGTTCATTTGTTTGGATAAGTTTAAAAATTGGTATTTTGGGAATATTTTACAGAAATAGATGGTTTCCTCTATCAGAATAATGTTATTTTTATGGACTCGGCCTTGAAGCTGTATCATTGTGGGCTGCAAATCTGCTTGACTGGAATAGATAAAATAGAATTGTGCTTTAACAGCAATTGAACAGGAACACCTCTGCCCATATCTTTTGCCAAAGAAAATTAGGATATTCCCGGAAATGACTCATTAGGTGGGTCTCTTCAGAGCTGATTCTTTATCAGGGCTCAACACAATAGTGGGAATTTTACTGCTGGAGGGGCAGCTTTTCAGGCAAGGCATAAAGTCCAAAGTCCCTGATCTAGATTACTTGAATATTCCTTATCTTTGGAGGTACACAGGAGGCATACAATGCTCTTTTCTCCTAGGCTGCAGTATTTTATATGTTATTTGTGTGTACATTCATTAAAATATTACAGTGAATGAAAAGTGCTGTTGAAATTAGGTTATTTGCAAACTGTCACAGCATAAAAGAACACTTGGTTTAGTGAGCTGTTAAGAAATTTAGTGGGCTGTTAAGAAATTTAGCTGATGCATTTTGAATTAATAAATGTCTTCCTTCAAATGGGAACTTCACAGTTATGTTGGGGTGGAGGTTGCACAGCTGTTGAAAGCTGTTGAGCTTGTTAAAACTCCTTTTTAAAATACAGTGTATCTTTGTTGTTGTGTCCTCGGCTTTAAATATGTTAAAAAACAGTCAGAGATGATCTGCCAGTTGAGATGGCAATCTGCTTAAACATTTGAGCAATCCAAAATGGTTGTAGAACATATCTTGTGCAGTGAAGCTCCTTCTGTGACAACTTGCCAAATTCAAGGTATGAGGAAGATTCAAGCAGTGGGAGGGGAGGAGATGGTAAGTAAGAGACTTGCTGGAAGCTGCCTATCTGTGTCAAAGGGTCTCCTGTTTGCAGTTCTAGACAGCCACTGCTGACTCACAGCTGAACTAACTACTCATGCCGAGAGCTTCTAACAGATTAACTCCTTCTGGAGTTTGTGCTAAACAGACTTAGCTTATCTGTAGATATCTGTAGAAAAGTATTTACATGGGTTTGTACCGTATTTGTTGCAACAGACTGTGGTTCTGAAACATAAACTGTTAGCTGAATTAAAATAGAAATTTCTTTGGCTTGTGAAACGTCATGGAATTATGTATCCCATGGGAAAACAGAGTGCAGTCCTGTACACGCATGCTGCCATAGGCCCTAGGATGGCAGATTCCTTTAACATTTTTTTCTTGTTCCTTGGAACTGAAGAGCAGCAAGACACAGTTTCTGGGGGTTTTCTTGTTGGTTTGGGTTTGTTTCAGATCCAGACTTCTCTTCATATTCTCCCATATCACAGCTACATGTTCTCCTTGTAGGCGTGTGTATCTGGAAGGATAGGTACAGCTGGACACATGGGTGTAAAGGCCTTAAACAACTTGACTGAACAGCTGCTATTAAATTACACTAGATTAAAATGCAATAAAAGATATTAAGGATATAGAATTTCAGTTTTAAGCATTTGAACATAGCAGATAGCTAGGAGACAATTTTTTGTCACTTCAGCACAAGGAAACCTTGTGTGGTAAGGTGTTAGTAGACTATTTGGACACAATTATTGGGTTCTATTCAGACACTAAGCTTACTGGGACATTTAAGGTGTAGTTATTTAATTTGTACTTCAAAGTAGGTTTTCTACCCCAAATTTACATTCCTTCTCCTTTTCTACCCATGTTCCATCGTGGCCTCAACTTTCTTTAACTATGAGAGATTACCTGTGACTGACTCACTCATTTCCAGTGTTGGAATGGCCAGAAAAAGGCCATTTACGAAGTCATCTGAAGCTCTTCAATATATCTTGATTTTTCTCAGTCGCCTGTACTAAGATGCCAAGATAACTTTTTCCAGCCCTTAGGGCAGGGCTAGAACAAGTCCCTGATGAATGCATTTACAAAAAAAAAAGGAGGAAAAAACCCCAAGTGATGAATATACAAATCATAGGTAGTTTGTTTTTGTAGAAAAAGAGAAGTCCTTCTCCTTAACTTTCATTTGAAATTACGGTAGTTGCTCCACCAGCTTGTTGACCCTCTCTCTTAACCTGTTTTCCCCAGATGAATTCATAGTTATCTTTGTCCAAAGGTCATGAAAAATATTATGTTAGAACCCTCCGACAGTCCTGGTTTCTTCTCACCATAGGCTTGTTTAAGATGAGGTAACATTCTTTCCAATGAACTGTTGCATTTTATGATTACCGGTCTGGACAGAACTTGCACCAGCTTGCCGGTGCTTGGGGTTTACTTGATCTGGGATATTTGCCTTCTACAAAGTACCATATGTGTTGGGGGAAGAGAGTCAGCCTGGAATGTGTGGAATTTCAGTATGACTCAAGTCATATAAAAGGCATGTGCTTTAGGTATGGAAAGGTACTCCTGTTACTGCTATACAAAGCATGGGATAAATAGTTGCTATGTAAGCTGTTGGTGGTTATACTCAGAAATTGCAGAGTTGAACTTTTGAAATGGTTCTAAAGAGCTAATTTAGTGCCTGTGTTCTTATGCCCATTTATGATTAAAATACAGAAGTATTAGGGCACCTTTTTTTTTTTTTTACATAATTGTGTAGGTGATTGCTCCTGTAATTCTTTTATTAGGCTATACATTGCTATCTCCCTCCTCTGCTATCCCTTTCCCATTTTGAATTGTCATTACACTGAATACAGTTAGATTCAAATATTTCAAATATAACTTATTATGGGGGGGGGGTTTGCAAATTTTATGATTGTCTTCTTGTTACCGTGATTTTAAAGACATTAATAATGTTTCCTTAAAATTGTGTCATAAACTGTCATTTTAAAAAGTGAATTATGTGACTCATGAACTCATTTGAGAAGTTAGGCATGTTTACTTATAAACAAGGATGGTATTTTATTGCTGAGAAAGGGCTTGGAACAGATAAGACTATTCTGAAATTGTTTTCTCTGTGTTTGTGCTTTGGTGTGCATTTTGCTTTTTTTGTTATTTTTTTGTTCCAGTATATATCTGCCTTCTGGAATAGTGTGACTCAAAGTTACATTTAATTACCAAACGTTGGTTACTGCCTAATCCAGAACTTAGATGTGAAGAAGATTAAGTCTGTATTGTAGCAAAAGGACCAAGACAGGAAATATATAGCTTTTTCTGATCTGTCCTTCACACACATTCCAGTGAGGCTTGTTGTTTTCTCTTGTGTGAGAGTAAGGGGAATGGTTGTTAGAACAAAAACAACCAGTCTGTCTTGGATGGATTTGTGTTAAGAGACTTTATGTCCCAGGAGACTATAAATTTAGCATGCTGTCTGAAAGTTTCTGATAGAGCTATGAGATCCCAGAGCATGACAGAAATGACTGGCCTGTTACTGATGGGAGCTACCAAACAACTGAGAAGTGGTAATCTCCTTGAAATATTTTAAACAAACTTAAATAACGATGGGGGAATAGTTGAGCTGGAAAGAATAATGCCAAAGGCAGCTATAACGTGACGGCTTTAACAAGTTAGCTCTCAACAAGGTTTTTGTTCCTTATCAAGTTAACAAGACTAATGCCCTTCTGCAATCACTGGTTCATAATACTCCTCTCTCTTCTGTTTTTCCTTTCCAGTTTCTCTCTTTCTTCAGTTTGCCTTTGAGGTTTCAAGGTTCAGGGCTGATGGATGAACATTAGACATAATTTGATAGCTGTTTAAAAAACATTCCTTTTTCATGAATTTAAACTGCTTGCTAAACAAGTGAGGCCCAGATCTGGGTAGCTGTTTTGTCTGTGTAAGGACTTACGTTACTGGTTTTGCTGTTTTGAGTATTGAGGGTAGTAATGGAGAAAGGAAGCCTGGCTCTTTAAAGGGAGAATGCCATTCAGCAGAATTCTCAAGCTGTTCTACTTAAACAGAGTGGCTGCTTCATGCAAGAAAGGTTGCACTATTTCACAATAGTCAATTGCTGTTAGTACTTAGCAAACTGAATCCTAGCTTTGGGACCTTTGTTGCTTCTGTAATGTGTGGCTTTCTATAATTCATTTTTATTGGAATACCATCAGCCACTTCTGCAACAGTAGCTCTCCCCCTGCTATGATCAATACGTTGCCACAGAGTGTAATGAAGGAATCTCTGTCCCAAGACATCTGGTAGTGCAGTCTTCATCTTCCTTGCTGGTCAAATAAGCAATATCCTGGTTAATGCTTTAAATGTCCTCTGCCTCTTCATGGTCACAAACAGTGCATATGTGCATACTTCAGGGAGTTAAGTGATGTTTCTGGATACTGCAGGAAAGATTTCCTTTCCACTTGGGTCATACTGCTTCCTCTTGTATTTCTTTGTATCACAACAAAAATAAGCATACCTTCTGCTAAAAATGGGTGTTTTCCTTTATTTATGATGAATATGAATATTCAGGGTAGGTGGTAAAGTGATTTATTTCTCTCACTAGTGTCTCTGAATTCTCAGGATGCAGTGCACTGCTGCAGTTCCTTTTCATAACGATTGCACCAGCAAGAAGAAACGTTTTAGGCTTGCAATTTTTGCCTACTCTGGCTGCAAATGTAGGGCTGCAAAGGTAGCATTTGAGTATGAGAGAAGCCTAAATGAGCTGATTCTTGTCCTTTTACAACACACTACTGATGTAAGGAGTGTGAAAGTCAAATAAATACTACACTATCATCACTCTAAGGGATTTTCCTGCATTGTTTAAAGCTGCTAAATGGGTTCTTGCTGCCTCCTTTAAAGCTCCAGATGTGTTTGTGTGTGGGAAGGAAGATATGTTGCTAAAACCTGCCATGCTCTTCCCTCAGCAGTCAAGCAGCTGTTGGGGAGTTCATGTATCTGAGTGCTAGTGAAGTCCTGAAGTTATTTCAGATTAGAGGGGTTAGAAAACAGGGCTTAAGCAAGTTTTGGACACCCAACTACTCATTTTTATGAATACTGCTGTGGCAGGAGAGGCATTCTGCTTTGCTGCAAAGAGAATTAAAATCTAAAAATTGGTCTGTATCTTAGATGCGCAGCTCAATATATTTTAGGGCTTGGTACAAATATATGCAGTTACTTACTGAGATGACCTAAAGAGAAATGATGATGAGCCTTGTGGAAAGATGGGGAATAAGGGAAAGATGCTCTGGGGACAGAAGCCTTGGAATTAGTTTGTTAAGATAATTAAATTATCTGTTGGGCAAATTACTTGAGACTCTTTAGAGACCAAGACTGAATTTCCTTTCTTTTGGGAGCTAGAATAATCTAGTGAGGAAAGACTTAAATCTATTTTTATCATTTACTCAATAAATACTTAACTATAAAAGTTTTATCCACTATCCCAAGTAATTTGAAACTGATCATTTGGATGTGGGAAACAAGACTGAATTTTTTTAACCCCTAATCTGGTTGGATGGAGGATGTGATCCAAGGTGGGAAAAGTCTTGAATGACAAAGGGCAGTTTTTTTGTTTGCTTTTGAGAAACATACGCTACCATCTGTTAAGAGTAGCTCAGGTTTAGTGATCAGTGAGAGGAGTAGATTAGGGAAGTAGTTTGATTATTGAGAAAAAGGACTGGCAAAGACTGAAGAAAACTGACTGATCTATCAGCAGGATGTATATAACTTTGGCCACGTTGTTTCAAAGCTGAGGATGTCTGCATGTTTATGTTAACACTGGGTCTCCTTGTCCTTGGAACGAAATTGCCTCATCAGCAGAGCCCCTTAGGGGATTGCTAGTCTACCCAAGACGTCATCCTCCTCTTATAAGAGGGGAAAACTGCCAGTTCTAGTGTCTCTGACCCCTTCCTCCCCCTCCCTTCGACTTACAGAGCATCAAGGGGTGGAACTTGAGTTCTGCAAACTACACATCTTGCTCCCCCTTTGAGTATTCATTTTTCTCCTAGCAGTAATTTGATCTTGGGCTGTTCCAACTTGCCTGTAGTGAATAAGCAGAGAACTGCATGTTGAAAGACTTGAGTTTTCTCACTAGGCACAGTTTTCATCATATAAGGATGAGAATTTCTTGCAAGTTTTGAACAATATTAAAGTTGAGAGGTCCTCTTGGATTATTTTTTTTTCTTTAAAATATCTATGTCTATATAAAGAGAGGTCTTTAAGGGTTTGTAACTGTTGAGAAAAGGATCGACATGACATTGCTGGAACCAGAAATGCAGATGACAGCACTCCAATCAGGTATCGCTCCAAACATGTCCCGTGGCTAAATTTTGATAGTAAATCATGGTTGCTGAACTATATAGGAAGTGCCAGGAGGCTGTGTGACTTTGGATAAAGACAAATTGGAGAACTGTGGTGATTTCATGTGCAGGTTGCAGATGGGTACTTTTTGGATGTTAAATACTCTTCAATTTAGAGCTTCATCAGAGATAAAATTATCTCTTTTTTTCTTCTGTTGTTGGTCTCCAGTGTTATATTTGTGTGATTTATGAAGATTAGAAAACTCCAGTTAAAGCTAAGACCTGTTCTAAAGACATGTTCCTCCATTTAACTTTTGAATGATTTTTGTGGTTTTACTGCTAATTATTTTCTGATTAAACATATTCTTGATACTTTGGAGGGATTTTAAATTGTGTAGTTTGGGGAAAACTCTAACTTGAAACTTTACAATACTTGTTTTATATCTTGAAAGTCTGTTTCCTTGAGAATGACAATGGTATTTTGTTTACTTGGTTCTGTTGTAAGTACTGTGGCCTTTTCTTGATGATGTGCTTACCCATTAGATATGAACAGATGCATTTGTCTCGTGTAAGACATGCTAGAGCGAGAATTACCTGTTAATGGGAGCATGATATACTTCTGCAGGGCATTTTTATCTGAGGCTCTAGGACATTATGTAGTCATGAAACTTAATAAATATGTATATATATATATGGATATGAATGACCTTTGCTCTATGGATGGGGACAGAGACTGTAACCTTGGTAAGACTTGACCACAAACAAAAGTTTGGGTTTGCATTTGTGTACTCTTAGTCTCTTACGCAGCATTGTCTGGAAAGCAGCACATAGGTAATGCCAAAAGTGTCAAGACAAACTTGTTCCTGAAAGTCAAATGCTTTTTCTTAAGTAGTGACTGGGAAAGAGACAAGGAAAACAATTTCTTAGTTTAATGTAGGGTTTTTTCCCCCCCAAAATTGCTGGGTTTTGTTTTTCTTCTTTTTTTTTTTCTGAATTGACTGTTAATTTCACTAACTTATTTTTATGGGTTTTTAAATATCTGTGAAGATTATGTATGTCTACAAAGATCCTGTATGACCTTTATTTTATAGTCCTGACATGTTCTTTGTTGTTTAGAGAACCAAAGTATGGTTATTTTCTATCTCCTGTCATAGGTAGGAAAGACAGGCCTACATCTTATGTAGAATTTGTAGTGTTCATCTCAATTCAGAAGAGTGCTTATATGTAATACATCATTCTTCTTGCAGTCTGTGAATTTTGGAGGTAGGGTTTAGACACTAACAAGTTTGGTATTGAGCAGGATGCATATGGCAGGATAGTATCTAAACTGGCTTTCTTGTAAAGCAAGCTCTTATGTAAAGGCCTGAAAAAAGGTGTTGAATTTAACATGTTTTGTTTCTAATAAGGTTTTAAATTTTTCTTTCTAATAAGGTTTTAAATTTTTCTTTTCCCCCAAACAAGGAAGAACCATGGAATTTACATTTCAGGGTTCTTGTAACTGAATCTGCGCATTGTATTCTCAGGAAACTCACATAATAAAATATCACTTGTTAAAATTAGGAAAACAGCCTTTGTATTAGTGTTGCTTTTTCTCAAAACTTGATTTGTGGCTGTGTTTCTTGTTTCTTCCAAATTATGGGAACTCCTGAGGCTTACATTTAATCCTGAGGATGAGGGTTTCTCCCTCTAAGGAGTACTTGTGTGGAGCTTCTGCTTAAATCAGCTAGCCATAGTCCTAGATTAGGCAGTGGCATTCTGTAACGTTGAGGCAATTTCCTGGCAAGCTTGGCCTACCTAATGAGGGATACAGATTTATTGCACCTCTTCCATCAGTGGCCACTCTCTTCTTTCCTGGATCAACTACTGCTGGAAAAATCTTCAGCAAGAAGCAAGCGAATGTTTACGTAAATGGATTCGCAAGATTGGAGGGGAAATTGAGTGTGACAACAGGAACATGGGCATAGTAAGTTTTAAAGGTCTGTCTTGAATAATGGAAGTGTATTACAAACTTCTACATAAGGAAAAGAGCTACTTGAGGATGAAGGCAGTTTGTTCAGTTGTAATATTTAGAGACTTCAGATGCTGTTGATGGCTGCTTTTGTTTGGCTTAGTGAGGTAGTTGTGTCTTGGGCAAACTACTTGAGACTTCAGGGACTGAAATTGGTTCTCCTGTCTCTTGAGAGCTAGCATAAGGAAATGAGGAAAAAGACTTAACTTCTCAAATCTTCTTGGTCCTGATGTTCATCTCCAGCAGCCCTACTGGAAAGATGGAAGCTGGAAACAGTTGTCCCAGTCAACTCATCAAAGTTTCTGAACAGCCACTGAAGAAGTAAGAGAATCATGGCCTAAGCTGGGTAAATAAATTATCCTGGTAGAGCTTACACAGCTTGCATTCCATAGACCAAATGTTCTTCAAGACTGCAGGTCATGAGGCTGTGCTTATTTACTGCTTGGGTATTAATGGGAGTCCACCCAAGAAGCAGCAGTGTCTGAAGCCATTGTTGACCTAGGACACAGTGTTTGTATTCCATGTTGGTGGGCACATAAAAAGCAACTCCTTTGATACTGAAGATGAGAAAACATTCTTAATGTTTTGGAGAAAGAACTGAGGGGGACATTACAACTTTACTCTTCTGGGAGCAGAATAGTTTAAGCAGGGAGTGACTGTTTCTTCAGAACAAAAAATAACTGAAGCAAGAACAATATGAGCAATGAGGTACATATTGTATTAACCAGAAAAAATTGAATATGCCTGTCAAACTGAAAACAAGGAGGAGTAAAAAAAAACCAGTACAAGTGGTGACAGCTGAAGGAAAAAATAAAAGTGAAAAACCAGCTGAAAAGACATTCCAGAAAGGCAGTAGACCCAGAAAAAAAAAAAGCGAAAATAAGACCTCAACTCAAGTGCTGTATTTGACATCTCATTGGACGACTGAACTTAGTTGAAGAACTGATATTACTGATCCAATAATTCTAAAAGTAGACATACACAGTGGGGCAAAATTCTACATTCATTTTCAAGTGTATAGTTTTGGAACCAGCCATGTGCCAGTTTGTGTGTTTTCATTCTGTTGACGATGAAGCTGATGTGCAGATCTGTACCAAGCTCTTAGCAGTGGGAGCTCCCTCATTAGTGTTTTTTCTCCAAGAGTCACTTGGTCTTTTTTGCTGCCTTGACTCTCTCATCATCTAACTAATTTGTTTTCTTTGTATTTATTTGCTGATTCCAAAAGCTTGCTGTTACCTTCCCATTATCTACTTCAACCTAATGTCCCTCTGAAGCCTCTTTTTTTGTTCTCCTGAAGCCTTTTTTACTATTTCTGTCGCTGTCTAATTATCCTGTATAAAGATCTTGCAATTCTTTTGCAAGTTGCTGGTTGGTCACTGTTCAGTTAAGGTATGGACTAAGTAGTTTTTGATGTGACCTGGCTTTGTAACAGACTGGCCACTGAAAGAATGAGTAACAAATATTATTTTTTCTTTTTCTTTCTTTTTAAAGGAGAGGCAAGAGTGCTAGAAACATTGTCTTTTTTTGACACAATCTACAATTCAGCAACACTTAAATGTTTTTTGAACAACCATGTGAAGGACTCATGCAACTGGGGGAAGTCTTGGGAGTCTTGGGTGTGCTGCTGGCCTCTATATGCAAATTTTATGCTTAAATAACAAATACAAACTTTCAAATATAATTTCACTTTCTTTTTAGTTGTTTTTGTCACAAGTTTCTTTTTATGGCTTCTAGCAGGTGGCTGGGCAGAAATGTGCATGCAGTACACATACAGAGGTGTAGTCAGCCAGAGAGAAACCCTAAATTTCAGATAATTTTTTCCTGACGTTTTGCATGGATGGGTAAGAGTTATGGCCACTTAGGGTCATGTGGAGTCTAACAGTGCATTGCCAGAATTAATGGATGTTAGCACTAGGCCAAATGGCTACTTCTGTTAATGAATTTTACTTCCTTATGATTTTGCTCTACTTAAAACCTTTGTTCACTGTTCTGGGTAGCATTGATTTGTTTCAGTGCATAGCACTGTCTTGGTATATATTGAACATTAATAATTGTCCCATTTTAATTTTAACGTCTTTCTATGAGTATACTGAAAAAAACTGAGATTGTTCAGCATAGTCTACTGGATAGCATCCTTGGGTTTTGATATGTTTGTTCTATTGACCTGCTGAAAAAAGATCTTAAAATCTATTAGAGATCAAGGCAGGTATGCAAAACCAGAAGTAGGTGGATCTAAACTGTCAGAAGTTTGGTTTAGATGAACAAGAGGGTTTTTCCATGCATGTTTAGAGAACAAAAGAAGAGCTGTTTTGAAGTCAGCAGGGTAAATGACCACAGAAATAATTTACTTCTCTATGGTGGATAAAACTTGACTTCTGTGGTCTAATTTGCTTTGCATCCAACTGGTTCTGAAAAAGGAACACTTGTTTCAGCTAAAAATTAGTGTTAATTTTGAATCGAATGCAAAACTTCTCTCATTTTCCAGGAAAAAGTTGGATTTTCAAGCTACTTTTAGCAAATTAGGGATATATTAAATTCAATTTAGGAAAAAGCAGTGCTTATCCCTTTGTTCTTTCTTTCAAAACACAACTCCCAGGCTCTTTTTCTACCCTCTTTACAGAATTTAAGTTGAAATGCTTTAGGGATGTCAGCTGCTAAACTGCTTTTAATGGGAAGAAAGGGGACAGACAGCAGATCTGTGTATTCTTAAAAGGGAAATGTCCTTCTCTTCAGCTCTTTCAGGAGTAACAAATGTCAGAGCTGCAGTTTATGTGGTTGGTGTTGTCTTTGCTGTTTTAAATAAAGTTAAAATTCAGTATTGGCTTTTAGTACATGAGGAATGACCTTTCATTGATGCAGAAAAATGACTTCTAACTCCATCTTGTCTTTTTCAAGCACCTCTTACAAGGATTTTTTTTCCTTGCTGTTATTTTCATTTCCTAGTGAGAGGTTTTTCTAGTTGTGAGATTTCTTTTGCATTTCATTTTTTTAGAATAGTAGAACTTCTTTTTCTTCCCTTCTCCTTCCAACATGGAATTTCAAGATTGCAATGAGTTCTTGAATCAACACAATTGGGATTTTGGTTTTAGATGGAGGATGGAGCTGAGGGGAAAACATCCCTGTCTCTATAGTTTGCATCATCACTACTTTAAAAATAGAACTTTTGATTTCTGTTTGGAATCTATGGCATTTGGAAATGTAACCTTTTGTATCTAGGTAGCAAGTTCCTGGGAGTGTAAAGAGTTCCCTGGTTACTGGTACAGCTCCCCGAGTGTGTATATTCTGAGTAGTGACAAAATGACTCTTCACTGGCTTTTAACCAGAATCCTGCATGTGATTCAAAGACTGAACAAAGTTATGTGAGCTTCATCGTCATCATGCAGGGGGAATTCTTTCCGAAGCAGCAAATGGGATGTTCCTGAAGTCAGATTTAAATATGGAAATTTTTGTGCCCAAGCTACAAACTGCACAAAGTTCAGGGTTGGCTGTTAAAAGACATGGAGTGAGGAGTGCACAGCTGTAAGCTGCACATTAGTGAGTTATTCCATTCATGAAACATTTGAACATAACCTTTTGCTACCTTTTATCCCTGTGATTAACTATTGGGTAAGCAAATCACAGCATGGTTGTGTTAGCCAAACTAGAGTTAAAGCATTGTACTGAAACTGAATATATAAAGGATGCTTTTCTTTTCTTTTCTTTTTTTTTTTTTTTTTTTTTTTTTTTTGTGTCAAGAATGATAGTCTACAATAGAGAGTACTCATTAGAATCAATTAGTTGAGCAGTACCTATTTCTTCTGACAACCTTAAATTTAAACAAGAAACTCCTGGAAATCTCTTTAAACCTGGAGTAAGTATTTGTTGAAGCATTAAATCATCTTTGAAAATAATATTTTTTTTCCTCCATCTGCTTTGAGCATGCTTTGTTTATTCTTTTTATACAGCCAGTGTTACCCTATAGGTTGAGAAAGAGAGAGTAGTAAAAAAAAACCACTCAGGCAGCCTTTTGCCCTTATCCATTCTGTGAACTAAGATGAACATGCAGGGGGCACACACAGGTTACTCTTGTTCTAAAACAGTAAAGATGTGGTTGACACAAAACAATTATTCACTGACTGCTTTTATCTCCTAACCTTTCTTATGGCTCCAGCTTACTTTAAAATATAACTATTGAGACATAACTTTAGGGGGTGTGTGTGCATTTTAACCAGTTTCCAGTGTACATTGTCATCATCATACTGCAATTTTTTGTATCATTCATCAATTGTTATTAAAAACAAAATGGAAGTTTAAAATACATGTAAAGTCACGTCAGGTTTTGTATGTTGTAACTGTAATCAAAACAAAGTCTTCCTCGCTGTGAAATTAATGTATTATGTATAATGGGCCCTGTTTAGTTGTTATCATATTCTGTGAGTTACCCACTCATTTACATGATGAATATGAATCATCTTTTCATTAGGAAAATAGTTCAAGTGTATTGGAAACATGAAGTGAAAAAGAATTACTTTATTCAGGTTCTTATTTGGGGTTTTTAGGCACAATTGTATAGAAATTATTATTGATTACGTATATAGGCTCAGACTGATAATTTTTATCTTTGTGGCTCAGGCAGATCATAGTCATCTTTGTGGCCTGCTGCTGATTTAGGTTCTGATTAATATCTGATCGTGTGCTCTGCTGAGTCTCTCTAAACTGGTGTGATGATGACAGCACACATTCTCTGCCTGAAGGGATGCACTGCAGACACACATCCCTTCTGTCTCCCACTTACCTGGTGACTCCTTGCTATCCAGTGTTTGCCAGATTTCAGAGATGACTAATGTTTAACAAAGTGCTCAAGTTTCCATGCCTGTGTGGTAGCAGAAATTTACATTATGTTTATAGTCGGAATTATTTTTTAATAATGGTATCCATGTCCAATCTACATTTTGAGTGTAGGCATTAAAATAGAGGTTTTTAATGTCTAAGCATCAGTGTGAATCAGTCTAATGTTCTAATGTGTATCCAGAGCTGTATAGATCAGTGGTAGGGATTATAGGTAACTGTAGAGGTTTTGGGAATGTCTCTGATATTATTGTTTGCTGCTACGTGGAAGCTACTATAAATAAATTTTAGTATTAACCTGTTTGCTATCTCCTTTTACCAGTCTCAAATGACTCCTGCAGCACAAAAAACCACTCCTAAACCAAACAAAAAAACCCTCCTAAACCAAACAAAAAAAGCCTTCAAAAAACCTACCCCCAGAACCTGAAGTGACCTATGGCTTTGTGTTGCATCTGGATTCTCCTTGCTGCTCAGCTGCTGCACCTCAGTTCAGACTTACAGCACCCTCTGCTGTTCTGACCTTAGGGTTCTTCCAAGGAGAGAGTGGAACTTGTTCCAAACTGTCTTTTCAAATGGAGAAACCTCACGTGGTTCTCTTGAGGTGGTCTGCTTTTTCATTTGTGGCTAGGGAAACATGAGACCTGCTTTATGGAGGTGAAACTAGAATCTTTATCTTAATAGAAGAAATGTTGCCCCCTTTTCCCCTCAATTTCTCTGTCAGGAGAATTTTACTATCAGAATCAATATAGAAAACTAGTTTAATTACATTGGCTCAGCTCCCTTTTGTGATTAACCTTAGTGTGCTTTAAGAATGCTGTATAATTTAGCAATAGTTTAAGTGGGTAAGAAGTCATAAAGCAATGGAACTGGAATTACTCTTCAGGGTTGCAGAGCCCCCTCCCCTGCTGCTGCAAGTAATCAGGTCATATACTCCCCTACACGATTTTATCAAGCACCACTTTAAAAAGTGATAGATTTCTCCCTCATACTGGAAAGCTGTCCTAGAATTTCTCTCTTTGGGTTAAAAATCTTCCAGTTTTCAATATTAAATGTGCATGTGTGTCAGAGGCTTTCAGCGCAACGAACTCCTCGTACTTAAACTGATGCAAACCTTAATGCAGGCAAAATATTTTCCCTAGAAGAAGCTTCATCTATTTACAATATTCTTAAAGTAGGTGAGCATTAACAGATTACTAAATTAGTATCTGTTAATGTGACCTGCTCAATGGGTTTTTTTGTGTTTTTCTGTGGTGATGCTTATTTTAAATCAAATCCTCTAAGTAATGTTAATGATGCTTCACAGGCATTATGCACAGCATTGGATTCCCAACATGGTATGAACCTATTTAATTATCCCATGTGAAGAGTAGGTTGAGAAATGTATTTGTGGTTCTTTGTAGTCTTCCATTTTCTTTGCCCTGATTGTTTTTCCTTAAAAATGAGCATATCCCAAATGAAGTTGCAGCTTCCAGTGAAGCACAAGCAGGCTTGATCAGCCTGTAATGATAAGTGACCGTGATGAGGTTTTCTTCCTCTTTTAAAAATTCTGCTGGAGATACTTTGGTTGAAGCTGTTGTTCCTTGTCTGTGTTTTTCAATATTTGAAATTTGGACTTTGTCTTCACTGATGTCAACTCAACTACATGCCTTTTAAAAATAAATTGAGTGGTTTTGATTTATTAAAGTTACTGTGTGGCACTAAGGTACCACCAGTTAAAAACTGCAACTCCCAAAACATTTAGTTCAGAAAGTACCTTGAGCTTGACTTACTGCAAAACATTCCCAAAGCTTAGAGCCTTCAATATTCTTTCACTGAAAGCTGAAATAAACAGCAAACACTTTCCAGTATAGTTTTGCTGATTTCACATTACTTCTAAGTAAGGAAGAACAAGATTGAGATTAGTAGACTCCTCATGGAAAAACCTCTATTGCTAATCTTATCTTGAAAATGCAGAGATTAACAAATTTCTGTTATCTGTTTCTGTTTATTCTGTTATTCTGTTAATCTCAAATTGCTGGAATATGTAGTATGAGAAAAGTGCTCTCTCAGGCACGAAAATTTCAGCTCATTTACAAGTCAAAGCATCTTTTAAGTTTAAGGTAGAAAGTTAGTGGCAGCTTTACATGGTCCAGAAGAGAACAGCAATTTTAGACAGACATGCAGCATTCTACAGAATTTTAAGTTTGTTTTGTTTGTTTGCTTTTAATTTATTATGATTTCTATATGGCGTGCAATATACAATCTCAGTTCTGGATTTTTTTTTTAAATTTCTGTTGTTCTTATGCCTATTTTTCTTCTCCTCTTAGTACTGGGCTTTTGCATTATGGTGGCAGACAAAGTGGCTGCTTCTAATAAGAGTCTGCTCCACTCCTCCCAGTTTTCCTTGGAGAGAAGCAGTCGCTGTTTGCTGTGGTTGTTGATTTAGTGCCTGGGAAGAATGAGGTTTTTTTGGACCCCTTCCTCATCTCTCTCTTGCTAAGGGAGCCTGCGTCATTGAGAAATGTTTAACCTTCTGGCCCTGAAGCAGGACTGGAAACTTTGCTGCAAAATCTAGAAGCTAAAACTAGATCTTGAAAATGTTATTTTTGTGAGCTACTCTTTCCTTTGATTTAATTGGGACAGGAGATTGCAGAGCTTGATTTAGAATTTTGAGTAGCAACTAATTTGGAGAGTTAGCAGGGGGGAAAATAATTTCTTTAGTGAAAAATGGTGAGTAACTGATTTAGGGGAAGAGGAGGGAAGAGCTGGGGGCAGAAAATGGAAAACTGTGGGAGGACTGAGTGGAGAAAAATGTCCTAAGATCATAATTCTGGTGTTGTCAAGTACTTGAGTAGTTCTTTCTAACTTATAGGAGGAGGCTGACTGTGTATAATTTTATTCCTATAACCTAAGTTGGTTGTGGAGAGCCAGGGGCCTAAATTGTGGTGGGAGTCTTCTTTCCATGGGGTTTAATTGATTTAATAATTGATTGAATAGCAGATACTACTTCGTGTATATGTCTTATTTTCCCAGATTGTCCGTTTTTTCCTTCTGCCTCCTCCCCTATCCTGGACCATGTTGGTTCTTCTAACACTTCTGCAGAATTTCCAGATGTCTGGCTGCCCTGCTGGAGCTATGGTCCATTAACTGAGAGTGAATAAGACATTCAGAAATCCCAAACATTTCTGCAGCATAACCATAATAAATCTGACATATCATGAAACTGTTGTGCTTGGGCTAATTAAGTATCCAGTGTGCTTGTAGTACAAAGAATAATCCTGATGTGCCCACAGAATGTTGATTTTATTTCACATGCTCTGGCAATCTATATGCAGCACATGCCTGTATGTTCATCTTCAAGAAATGTGGCAGTTCTGTCTCTTGAGACCCAATCTCTTTATGGTAAAGGGATTGAAACTAAAACAAAGAAGCTTGACTCATGGGTGAAATAAGAGGAAAGAGTTTAAACTGACCCAATGATTTCTCTGACCAGTGGAAGGGAGGAGAAGGGGTTGTACTTTCCTTCACTCCTGTCTTGCAGCAGCAGCTCAGTGCACCTGCTGCCCCCGCTTGGACCACTGGACTTTCTTGTGAGAAGCCTAATTCACTTTTGAAAACAAAGCCAATAAAACCCTCTCACTTTTCTGATGGATCAGTGAGCCTAATTAACTCATTGAACTTCCTTGCGAAACCCAGAGCCCTCAAAAAGAAGGAATGATGAGAGCATAATGCTGGATTATTTCATCTGGCTTGGGCAATATCACTTAAACTCTGTACTGAGCAGTGAAGCTGAGGAAGCAGATAAACAGTTCCAACTCTGAAGTCATAAGCAAGATGAGAAAACTACTGAGCTCTAGGTCATGGAACCTATAAATGATGGGGGTAGTAAGTCCAGGAGACAGAAAAGATTGGATAAACAAAGAATAATACACAGTGCCTGATAGACTCAAATTATTAAGAAATACATTAAATTAGAAGTGAGTGATTTTTTAGGAGAACGTTAAAAATATGTGCATTTCCCCAGTAATGAGGTTTGTCATGTTAGAATTTGCTTTGTTTTTACTCTGAGGTTGCTACATATCTATGGATGGACAAAAAAGTCACTGTAAGAAGGGTGGTTACACATCTCTCACAGAATAGTTGAAGTTGGATTGCAACTCTGGAAGTCATCTTCCCCAACCCCTCTGCTCAAGCAGCTCCACTCAGAGCCAGTTGCCTGGGACTGTTCAAATGGCTTTTGAATATCTTTATAGATGGAGACTTCACAACCTCTCTGTGCAACCTGTGCCAGTGCTCAGTTGCACTCACAGTGAAAAAATTCTTTCCTGATGTTCAAGGGGAAACCTCCTGTGTTTTGGTTTGTGCCCATTGACTCTGGTCCTGTCACTGGGCACTGTTTGAAGGGAGTCTGGCTCTGTGTTCTTTGTACTGTCCCTTCAGGTTTTCAGATGATTGAGATCTCCAGTATGTCCATGTCTCTCCTGTACTGGGGACCTCAGAGCTTGAGCCAGCACTCCACTTGTGGCCTCATCAGTGCTGAGCAGAGAAGAGGGTCACCTCCCTTGATTTGCTGGGAACATTCCTCCTAGTGCAGCCAGAGGATACCTTCCTTAGCCTTCTCTGTCCAAGAGCACAATTCTGCCTCATGTTCAGCCTGGTGTCCAGTGGAATCCCCAGGCCCTTTCTTCCAAACTGCTTTGTAGCCACTTAGCCCCCAGCATGTGCTGATTCACCCTCTGGGCTCAGCCAGTCAGGCAGTTTTCAATCCACCTCACAGTCTCCTCATCTATACTTCTATCAGCTTCTCTGTGAGGGTCTTGCAGGAGGCTGTGTCAAAAGCCTAAGGCAGGGTAGACAATACCCACTGCTGTCTTCTCTTACACCACATCCACCTCTCCACACTGTAGCTGAAACCTAAAGACAGTTTTGCTGTCATGCCCAGGGAAAAATATTTTCTGATTGGAGAGAATTGTGAGTTCATAGTAAATTCTGGCCTTACTATAGCATAGTTGCTAAAATTAAGCATATGGCAATGTCTGTACTGTTAAAATTGGTTTTGTTCTAAAGAGTTTGTTCGTAAGAGATTCTGTTAAGCCGAGTGCTAGATGTACTGGCAGTGAGCAGCCAAGTCCTGTCAGATCATAACAACTGACAGCCATATAAAAACCATATCCTTTTCCTTTGCATGTTTGTCTATTCAATTAGATTGTCCACCTGTTTGCTTTTATGCAATCCCACTTTAATGGTCAGTCCCTCCCTCATGTCTGGATTCATAAAATAGATTCAATAGCCAAGGAGGGAAGGATACAAGGATTTCTAATTCCAGTTCTGACATGCGGACTCTGTGTTACATGTAAATCTCTCTACTTGTTTTAACCCAGTTTATCCAACCAAAGGGTTTTTTAACAGATTTGAATTGTTTAGAATCCATAAATGTGAGGTTCTGACTGATAAATTCTGGTAACTTGTACCAAAGTGAGAAAGAAAGATCCTAAGGGGGTGTGAGGCAGCTAATGGAAAATAGTGACTAAAGAGACTTCTCTGCACATTGTTTCAGGTGAGCTTATAGATTTAGGAGGAGGCAAGCAGAAAACTGATGTCTGAATCAGAACATCATGTTCCAAGCACACCTATCTTCACAGTTATAAAAGCACTTAGGCTCCATGCCTTCCAATGCATTTGGTGATTAGAACTCCTAAGATTTGGCAGGTTTTGCTGGGAAGAGGATACACTCTCACAGTTACTTGCCTTTTTTCTTTGCTTTCATGGCTGAGATTACCAGAGCTCTTGAACATGAGATAAAATTTGTTTTTGAAGTAATCATGCTCCTTGCAAAGGAGGCCTGTCTCTTTGCCCCCTCTGTTTTCTTTTGGGTAACTAGAAGGTCAGATCAGACAACATACAGTATGTTATTGTGCTTTCCCTACTTCTCTAAAATCTTTTCTGCCTTCAAATTTTGCCAGTGATTTTAGTATCATGGGCACTTAAAAAAATAGCAGTCTCAAGTATGTGGAAGGGTCTTTGGGGCAAAGGTTTGGAACATGGATATGTGCTGGCTAAGTTTAGGATATAAAACTACAGCATTAGTTTTTTGTGGCAATTCCCAGTACACTTGAATTTATATCCTGATACCAAGCAGCAAAAGCAGGGTAGCTCACCCTGGTTTTCACTTCAGGGAGCTCTTGTCTGTGCAAGATTGCTATTTCTTGCTTGAGCCTGGATTTTGCTGAGCATTTTTTTCCATCCAGACATGATTCTTCTTAAATGCCTGAAAAAGAACTGCATATTTTAAGTCAATTGAGATTGTTTGGGGAAAATGCTATGTTTTGGTCCAGCACCTATCAGTATTGTGACCAAACCATAGGGGGAGGCACAAACAATGTATGAACTGGAAGAAATGATAAATTTCATATCAAGAGTCTGTTTTCTTTCACAGCCTTGAAAAGCTTGAGATAAGGGAAAGTAAACCTGTGGTTTGGTTGATGCAGAATAGGATTCACTTTAAAATGTAATCTGTGGAGAAGGAATGGTAGTGCTGTCAAAACTACATCTTCCTAAAGTGATAGGCAAGTGAGTCCCATGAAAGCATTAAAGAATTTCTTCCACCACAGCATAACCAGAATATTTTTCCTGCTAATCAAAAGCTGAGTAATTTAGCAGCATGCAGGTAAAAACTATCCCAAATCTAGTTTAAAATGCTCTCCCTCCTGAGACTCATCCATTATGTTGCACTTAAGGTCTGAGAGATCTGCATGTGTGGAGGGGGATGAATCCTTACAAGACCCTGAAAGTTTTTTCCAGGATCAGTGTGTCCATATCATGAGTTTAATCATATTATGGTTGTGTGCCTTGACATTGTTTCAGGCTTATTTTATGTTGTAGCTATAGATTAAAACTCAAACACACTATACATTTTTATACTGGAAACAGAAATTCAGTTGTTGAAGCCACCATGAGAGCTTGAGATTGGTGTTGATATATCCAGGGAATAGCTGAATTTCAGCACTAAAGGAGGAGTTTGAGCATTTGACTTTGGAGGTGATTTGTAGATTTTTGGCAATGCAAGAACTGAATTTTACATTCTGAAAAGAAATTTATTTCCTATCTCAAATAATCCTGACAGTAGCAGTTTTTTACTCTGGGGTAAGATGAGCATCCATGATGATGGAGAAGGAGGCCACTACTTTTAGTGGCAGCTGACCACTGAATTGGTTTAGAGGTATCATAAAACTTTGTCTCCTACTTTACCTCAACCACTACTACCTGATTGTGACAAAGGACTTGAACCACTTCTAGAGAAAAAGTTAATAGTTGAAAAAACCCCACATCTAAAATTATTAGGATTGGCTACTAACTTATTAAATGAATGGGATGGTTTATGGACTTTTTAGAATTGTATCTTCATTAGTGCATAGTTTTTTCAAGTTGTGAAGAAATCCTCTGCAATCATAAGGGGAATATAGACTTTAATAAAAATCTGGATTTTGGGATTCTGTATCAATTTAGCAATTCTGTATCAGATTAACCAACAATAATGGTTAAGCCTCAACAATGTTGTTACTGCCCATGTAACCAATGTATTTGGAGGAGGAATAGTAGCTTTCTGGGCAAATGTCACAATCCTATAGTGAAGGTTTACCTAGTAGCAATCCTGGTAGTATAAACTGAGAAGTAAATGACAGGTTTGCTAATCCTTTCCCAAGCAGTGCATGAACACAGAGTACAGCTTGGCTGTTTCCTTTCTTGTTTAGGTACTTTAAAAATAGACTGCATTTTTGAAGTGTTTGTAGGTAACCCACTTGTGCAGTAAGTAGGAGGGTTTGATAGAGAAGAAACCTTTTATTGCCAGATGTTTAAAGGATGTGGGAGAGGGAAGTGCAGGGTAGCTTTTGCTCAACAACCACAGGAATTAGTGACATAACTTCTCAAACTCTTAGACATGCCTTAACATGAGGGGAAGAGTATCTTCCTCCTGTCTTTTCCCACTTATTCCCTCCTAAAAACAATTTGCCGTTTTAAGACAAATTCAAATTGCTTCCTTTTCCACTCTATCCTGCTAACTAACACCCTTGGTCTGGCAGCCAGAACTTCCTCTGTTTTTCTGCTCTTGAGAGTAAAACCAAATGTTTTGGACTTTGCTGTTTTCACTTGTTCATAGTGGTTTAAATTAAAGCCTGGAATATCTGTAAGAGGAAACGTTTTGAAATGTTTTGAGAAGTCTTGTGCTCAGTGTTCTCCACTGGTCACAGTGTATACTTGCATGTCAGTGCTGTTCACTTAAGAGTTGGGCTTGGTGCTCCTTGTGGGTCCTTCCAACTCAGTATTCTCTGTGATTCTGTGTGTGATTCCTGCAACCTCTGGGTGCTCCTGCCTGTGTGCAGTGGTGGCAGTGGGGAAGTGCACATCTGCACGTGTGTGAGCACATCTGTCTACCCCTGGAGAAGTTAAAGTTATTTGGGGTGCATGTGGGTGAATTAGCAGATTAACTGTAGACAGGAAGACTGATAAGAGCAATTTAACTTGAACCTTGAATGACTGTCTCTGGCTTGAAACCTCTAATTCTTCTATAACAAGTGAAGTATTGCTCTTAGGTAAGAGCAAGGAACTGTTACTTCCTTTGGTCTAAGTAATTATTTCAGAGCAAGATGGGTAATAGCTGAACTAAAGGAATATATGGGAATTCCAGTGTGGTTCCAGCTGGAGCAACTCTCACTTAAGCTCCTCCATTGGAGACACACACCCCACATTAGAGATGTGGTACTTGATGGGTGAGCTCTCACTGTGAAGCTCGTTGGCTTAGCCGAGGTAATTTGAGCTAATCTTTCTAACTTTGCACTGGAGCAGAGTGAGAGCATTCATACAAGCAGTTCTGGGGGGCTCACTACCGGGTGGTAACTTGAAGAAGGGCTAGTAACTTTGAACTATAAAGAGATACGCAACAGTGTTTGCATCTAACCAGAATTTATCAACCAAAATGGTAAAAATAACAAATAAAATGTGCTTGGATATGTGTGTTTAATTTACTTGCTTGTTTTTGTTGGTCTTTTATGCACAGTCGGCTGTAGTTGTTTGGGAGCTAGTTATAAAACTTCTTTCTCTTAATCCCTCTGCTTTTCCTCTCTAGCCTTTACTGTGAAGTTTTCTGTCATGGACAGAGTCCTTCCACTGCTTTAGTCAGAGAAATCTACCATTTCTTCTTCTCTGGGCTAGAAATCTCTACTTGGGCAACGCCTTTTTGTAGTCAAGGAGTGTATATGCAGCTTTTTAGAGTACAGCTTTGACAGAACTGCTGCCATTGGTTTTCTGAAGAAAATCCAACTAAATTAACCAATTTGACTTTAAAAGTTGCACCATCTTTGGCTGCATAGGCAATACCTTCTGAGCAGATGTAACACTTGCATGTTGTAGTATCAGGAGCCTGTGCTAAATAATGCTTTTCTTTGGACATGATCTAGAGAAGTCTAGACTCCTGGACCATTTCCTTCTCCTTATCACACCCAGCTTGCTCAGTGCAAGGGGTCCTGGAGGCAGGACGGAGGGGAGGCATGGTCCATGAGTGAACCAACATCTCTTCTTCCCTTCCTCTCTCTCCTTTGCCTTTTTTCTAGTCCTTGTAACAATATTTCCGGAGACTCTTTGCAACACTGACATCTGAGTTCCCGGTCTGGGGAGGGGAGAGGTGGGAAAACCAAAAGTTTTGGCTTTGCTCTGCCACACTTTGCTCCTCAGGTCTGCAGAGCCTGGGAGAGAGGCAGGGCTGAGTTACTCAGTGTTAGCAAAGGGGGATGGGATTGCTGCTGCTGCCTTTCCACACCTCACTTACTATGTTGACTTGCCTTGCTGGTTGGAAACTGCTTATCTACGGAGTTAATCAAATGCAGATCAGAGTTGCATTCCTTGGGCTGAACTGATTCTTCTCGGTCCAGTGTTCTGCAGATAGGGATCGAGGATTTCATGTTCTGCGTGTTTTCAGGGAAAGGCAAACTGACATCTTGGCTGAATCCCAAGGAATGGAGTGGGTGGCAGAGTTTATATATGGGCTGGGGGTTGATTTGGCTCTAGCTGCTGTGTAAAGTTCACTTTGACAGCTGAAAGATGCAGAGAGAAGCACTTTCAGAATTAGAGACAGTGAGGTAATGAGAAAGTGACATAGGAAAGGAAGTGGAGGGGGGGAGGTGGGGGAAGGGAGGGCTCAAAACTCGCCTTGACATCATCTGATAGGTTTTCCACCCTGTGCAGCAGCTATTTTTATGCTTTCAACTCACAGTAATTACAGCTCAATGACAACCAACTTGCCAAAAGCAGGGGTGGTGGTATATCCCAGAGTGGGTTGGAAGACTGAAGAGCTGCTCAAAAGCTACAACAAAGGTCCAGATTCCCAGGCATGGCTCCTGCTGCTGTGACCTATTTTTACATCTGCATGGTGGCTTACCTTTGGCTACCTGTCACATCTAGGTGTTTTCTGAATGCTGACTGGCAGCACTAGCTGTCACCAGCTGGTTGAAAAAAATAAGAGTAGGTGAACTTCAGGCTCTTCCTGAGAACTGGAGAAGCAAAAAGGTACAGTGCTCCCAGCCTGGCTTTTCTTCCTCTTCCTAAAGATCATTGTTGGTGGGAGGAACTGTTGGTGGATCCTGGGAATACCCAGAGCGAACTCACATTACATAAACGTGATCCCTAGCTGAGAAGTAAGCAACACAAATGCTCGTGTGAATTCTGTATTTATTTTGAAGTATAAAATGAATTGAGTTGTAAGACATCAAAGCTTTACAGTGATATAGTGCAGCATTCTATTAGTTTTCCAGCTTTTGTCTGCTTGCTAGAAATCACAGACAGATCTTCAAATATAGTGGGCTCGTACTTCTTCTTAGGATTCATCAGGCTTAGACCTTAACTGAGGTCTCTCATGTTGCCTGAATGAGCGTATTTTGTAGCTGTTTGCCAGTTTTTAGCAGTACTTTGTTTATATTTCCTCACCAAATTATGTGTATGCAGATCATTGCAGGCATTGTGTCCTGTGAGAACATTATTACTGGGGGAAAGAAGAGAACCTGTGTTGAGCTGCAGAGAGGACTGGAGGTGAGAGGAGGAAAAAAATGCACATTTTAAGGTGGTGGTGGAGGTTGTAAGCACATTTTCTATCTGCTTATTAATTTGAATTTTAAAATGCTGTATTTTTGGGGGGGAAAATCTAATGGTGCAGTTTTGTGTTATGGCTGAGCTCATCCAAGGTCTACCCTATGTCAAGATTGATGTGGCCCCTCTCTCCCTTCCCTTGGCTATTGAAGATAGGTACAAGAAGAGAAAGTTAATGAATTCATTAAAATTTGTCTGTATTTGCTCAAAGTAGTGAGTAGGTGGTGGTACCTCAAATACAAGTGTTGCATTCCATGCCCACCAGGCCTCAGAAGGAGCAGCAGTATCTGTGCAAGCCGTGTGTGCAGCTGGTGCAGCATCTTGAGGAAGAATACATCCCCACAGTCTGTATCTCATTTCACACTTGAAAGTCAAAGGATGTGTGGCTCAACTGATGTCTCATGGATAGATTGTGAGAATTGGGCCTGATGTTTTTCAGGTGAGAAATCTGTGGCAAATACTGGGTGCCCTTGGTAAAGGGGATTGTTTTGCCAACAGCACTTCTGCCAATCCCAGGGTGGAAGTTGAGCAAGACACTCAATGTTGGGCGTGCATTAGTAGGGGTTGATCCTAATTTTCTGGAGTGGTTAAGCAACTGAAACTATTGTTGAAAATTGTATCTCTGCCGTGAAATGGATTTTCCAGTCTACACCTCTGATTTCCAGGGTAACTGTCAAAGTCGCTTGTTCTTACTGTGCATTGGTATTTCTGTCTGTCTGATCATTGATCAGACTTTCAAATCTCTTACCAGTATATCAGGATCCAGTACAACAAATTAAACTTTTTAAAACTTTCTTGATGCTTATAACCAAGTGAAAATGGTGTCAGTGTTTCATACAAGACAGGTTGCTCTTGGCCTTTGCTTATCTATTAGAGTCCATGTTTTGCAAGGAGGTAGCCCACAAGTGCTTGCTTGTGTGTTGAAGGTATCCTTCAATCTGGGCCATTTGGAGTTAGTCTTCTTAGAGCATGGAGGACATTATCTGAGTCCTTTTTCAGAGTGCTGTGGCCCAGATAACTTGGATAATTGCTCCTTCCACTAAATAATGCTGCAGGACAAACTTGATGGTGTAAGACAAAATTTTAGAATATCATGCTCAGCAAATAAAAGATTTACCTACCTACCATTGAGCCAGTCAGGTGTTTTTCTATCCAGACTGTTTTCTGCATAGGAAAAAAGACAGGTATGTCTGTGTACATATCTGCAGCTCTGCAATAATACATTGAAGGGATCAGATCTTCACCAGTTCTTAAAGTTTTCATCAGTACTTGGACAATGTCTTAGGGCTGTTTTGGCAATACCTGGGTATTGGCAGGTTGGCTGGACAGAGCAGCTAGCTCATATTTCCCAGGTTTCGCAGAGTCCTGCTAACTCAGAGGCCCTGGTTGGCAAAATAATAGCAGTTTCTGACCTCTGTAGCTGAATCCTGTCATTTTTACCATCCAGATTTTGCTTGCCAGGGAAAGTAGAACTCGGTCTGGTGCTGGATGGTTGTTCTTTAGTTATTACAGTAATTATGGGAGCTCTCTGCTCAAGCAGAGTATCAGGCCTGACTCAATGTGCAGTTTTGTGTTGCTGTGGAAAGGGGAGATCTGGACAATGTGTTTCTTTACCTTCTCCTTCATCCTGTCTTTAGCACTCTAGTGGTGTGGGTGTGCTGGGTTTGTTTCCCAAGGCAGGTCTGCACAGTGCTGTGACTGCTAATGCTCACACAAAACCAGGCTCATCTATTTATGCAGTAATTTTACCTTACTGGCTAAAGTTCTCTGTGAGACTGAACCTTCGCCTGACTTTTACAAATCCTAAATTTAAGATGAAAATTTCTGTTGAGTATATGGTGGTAATTTAGGAGTAGTGCAATTACAGAGCTTTATATTATCACCAGAAGTACTTTTTTAGTCACGGGACTATTGGAGTTTGGATTCTTTCCTGGGTGAAGGTTGAACATTTTACAGTAAGAAGAGTACTCTTGTAAGTACTCAGAAATGTCACTGATGCCATCTAGCATTTGGTTGAACACCAGTAATATCTTTTCTTAGATATTACTTTCATTATTAGAGACATTTTTCCCTGTGATTGTAATTCCAGCCTTGCTTTAAAAAATGGCTTGAATGACTCTAAAACTATTTGGAGATGAGAAATTTTTGTATTGATTGAGACAGGAACAGAATATGAATTGGAGACTGTTTCTATAGTGTTTAGAATATTCATCTTTTTATTTTTGTAATGTCCATGTGGTTATCTTTGCTTCAGGCTTGTAGGATGACACTGATTACTATTAACCTTTTTTTCCCTGGGAAGATACAAGAATACTTTTTTTAGATATGTGTAATCATTGGACAACTCTTTTTTTTTGTTTGTTTTTTTTTTCACCCCAGACTTCATTGCACCTCTTCTGATTCATGCTTAGCAAAATTCAAAACTAACAAAGCTACCAGCTGTACTGTTGTTCACATGGAACGTGTCTTTCCCTGGCTACTTCCAATTCCAGTACCATGCTGGGGCAGTATGTATAACCAAAATTTGTCAACCATATGGCATCTGTTCGTGATGCATGTGAAATAAACCCCAGATGAGATGACTGCCTCCATACAAGCACTGATTCTGAAGTTCTAGTGCTTGCAGTAGAGTGTTATTGATTTGGGGCTGCAGATTATCTTCAGGTAGATGTTTCTACCAGGCTGGGAGAAAGGATTTAAGGGAAGAAGGGGTGAGAATATGTGCTTGTGCAGAGGTAGACTGCTGTTACCTACCTGTATGTGGTCTCAGAGCAAATGCACATGAAAACTCTGTTTCTCAAATTACCAGTTTAGCTTTTCTCCACAGCTAAAACTATTGTTTCTAAGGGTTTAAGCAAGCAAGGAGAAAAAGCACGTGGCTTGTGCCCTCAGAGCAGTGGTGTTCTCCTAGCTGTGTGCACAGCGTGCTTACAGCTGGGAGATGCAGGGGGAGAGAGGGCACTGCTCGATCACATGATATTGCCTGTCTGGCAGGTGTCTGCAGGGTGAGTAGAGAAACCAACTGTTCACTATTTTGGGTGAATGAGGTTGGCTGTCACTGCAAGTGGCCCCACAAAGAAGTCCACGCATCTGTTGATAAGCAGTGCTCTGCATACTGGGTTCCCGAATGCTTATAGCTGCTTGCTGAAACAGTGAAGTTTCTGTCTGAGCTTTGAGATCGTAGGAGGAAAAATTTTGCCAAGAGCCTTGCTGGTTTTAATCTTTAGATGTTGGCTGTCAGGGTTTGTCAGTGCCTACAGAACCTCTCTGTTCTGATGCAAGCACAGCCTTGGAATCCAGCAGTAAACTGATTTTTTTTTTCCTGCTCTACCGCTCGGTGCAGTGACCGAAACCTGGTAGAGAGGGATTGCAGTTGGGTCTCTTGTGAGGATTAAACATCCCTTCCAGTTTCCTGGGACGCCTCCCGTGTTACAGAATCTGCCTTCAGGTCCAGGGATTTCCTCTAATATGTTGGATAAAGCCAAGACACTCCAGCCTGCCTATGTTGGGATTGTGCCGCTTGCAGAGACTGTGTCAAAGCAAGGGAAGAGCTGTTCAAGCACATTTCAGGATTCATACCACAGCCTACGAGAAGGTTAGGCTCTGCTTTCTTTGTTGTAGGCACTGTATGTATGATTCATTTGTGGGGGCTTTTTTTTTTTCTAATTGTTGTGGGTTTTTTCCCTCCTGCATATTGAATCTGCCTTTTTTTTTTTTTTGTTTTTTTTTTTGGTTTTTTTTTTTTTTGTTTTCTGGGCAGTAGTCCAGATTTTGGGTTTCCCACTGACTCCTGTGACCTGTTGTCCCTGAGGGCGCTCAAGCATGTCACTTGACAAGCCTGGAGGTCTGTATCTAGTGACTTACAGTGCTGGGGCCTTGAGACAATTTCACTTGCATTTGGAAGTTTTGATTTCAAACTTAAAATTTCTACCTCTCCTCTGTGTCTGCAGGCCTTTCATGAGCAGTGTTTTAAAGCTGTTTCATTAACAGTGTAAAGGCTTGTTCTGGAGTGGCAATTCTGCCTTGAAGAAGATAAGAGTATAATGTTTTAAGTTTCTGTATGTTCTTGTTTTGAGAGTGTGCAAGGAGTGTGGTGTATATATCTGTGATTTTTTTTTAGTTGATGGTATTCTTCTGCAAATATATGTGATTTTTTAAATGAAGATTTAGCAATCCTGAAAGATTATGTAGACAGGTCAGAGTTCAGGGAGTGATATCTAGAAGGAAAGAAGAGGACCTAGAGGGATTGAAAAAGATTGAGAAAATGAAACCAGGCAGTGATCCATTCATAGTACACAGCCTAATAAATATTAACAAACAGGAGCTGGAAAAAAATTACAGAGAAGAATGGCAGAACATCACAAAAAGCCAATGGCATGTTTTGTTAGAAATACTTGATCTGTCTAGCTACAAGTGAAATTTTAGTAGGAACTTGCAGAAGTGAGCAATGGTCTGGAGTACAGTGGCCTCAGGATAAGGTGATGACTGATTTTAAAGAGCAAGTAATGTCATCAGAAAGGAGGGGAAAATAACTTTCTGACATTTTGGACAGCACAGTAAGATAACGGAGGGGGTAGGTGTCGAGGACAAGAATCCAGATAGAATAAGGCCATGTTTGTTGCATAAAGATGGCCAGTATGTGGAAGAGGATTTTAGCAGTTGCATTTAGAGGATTTTTGTCTGGTGTGTAGCTCTAGGCTTGCTGAAGCTGCCAAACAAAACTGTTAGGTTTCTGCCCCCGATTGTCACTCCCCCTACCAGGACTAGTTAACATTTATCAAGAGCTTGTTGTTAACGTTTAAAAATATTACTATTTTTGTTGCATGTTTTCATTGGAATATTCTTTGTTGAAAGAATATGGAAAAGGAAAGGTAAACTGAAGTCACAGTCCTCAAATTCAAGTTCAGAAGTTATAAATCCATTAGTAGAGGCAGTGTTCCCAGATTTCTTTATCTTGCTCTGGAGACATAGAGCTGCAGCACATCAATCTTCAGAGGAAAAAAACAACCCAAAATTTTTAAAAAGCCAGAACTTGCATCTGTCCTTTATTTGCAAGCATTGATTTTCACAGAAGGTGAGCACTTTGCATTTGGATGTGCCAGGATACATCTTTCATCCAGTCACTAAATACGACAAGCTGTTCAGTGGGATAACACGTAGAACGAGGAAAAAGCAATTCTGTCTAACTTTAATCAATATAAAAAGGTTTGTTGCTGTCTCAAGTTGAAGTGAATTAAGGTCATTGAAATCTTGTATAATTCTGGTTATTGGAAAAGCTGTGTTGACTCTGCAAAGTCCAGCAATACCATCAGCCTACCCCATGGCTAATTCATGATACTCTAATATCATATGTGGTGAGGAAAGCTGCTTTTCACCAGCTACCAAATGAAGGTTAGGGAAGAGAAATAGATGCTGCCAGCCTCTTTCCTGTCAGATAAGGAAAATAATAACCCTTTAGCTTTGCTGCTGCTCCATTCAAGTCTCCTGCAGTCTTGGGATGCCTGTTGTATTTATGCTGTAACAGGCACTGTATTTTGCAGAGCCAAATCTTACGGGCAGCAGAGCAACAGATGCACCCACATGTAAACCCTTATGGAAGTACAGAATTAGCATTGAGCTGAAGCTAGTGACTGTTGTGCATTAGCTTTTGGTCCCTATAAAAATGGGACAGCTTAGTTTTGTTGTCACCAAGACAGAAAGTTCATGAATTTTTCTTCCTCACTCTTTACCACCTCTTAATAAAATTGAGCAGATAAGCGTTGTCTATATTAATGCTGACAATCCTCATACCAATTCTTTTGATGATTCTTATGAGAAGCAGCTATCTGGAATAGACCACATCTTGCATCCTGGTTTCTGGAAAACAGATGTCTCCTAAATCTGATTTATTTCTTTTTTTGAATTAGGACTTGACATTGAAGTTTGGGAACTGGTGATCCTTTCTACACAGAAATGGATTTGACGTGCAGAAGTCAAAGAACTTAAGCTTGTATTTTTCAAAGTATGTATTAGGGCAGTTATCTGCAAAATTCCTAGAGTTCAGGAATCCATAAACATGTTTTCTACTCAAGAATAACTTGGAATGATTTAGTTTTCAAATACTAGAGCCCAGTTTGCAGTTCTTAGACCAGTTAACACAATAGTGTGGTAGTCCCTCATGAGAGATATGAAGAGGGAATTGCAGAAAGCTACTGAAAACCCAGTTAGCATTCATGTGAGTCTAGCTTAGAATTAAGTAGTTCCAAAGCTAAATTCTAACTTTTCCACTTCTGTGCTACATCTTTAATTTGTTGCTCTTAAATGAAACACTTTTTTTTTTTTTTGGCAAGTCCTCCCTTCAAAAATGTTCAGTGTGACTCGAGGGCTGACAGTGAAACTCACCTGTCTTTTTCCAAGATTTGTATCTCGGGGCCCAGACACAGAACAAGTTCCTGCATGCCATCTGATCTGCACTAACTGTGTGCACATTCTTGGTCCACAGCAAATGGGAGGTAATTTGAGTTAGCGTAGCCTTTGATTAAACTATTAATATCTGTTCAGTACTTTGAAGAGATCAGGAGTCGTGCAAGTGCTTGTTAACATTTATCTTTCTTCAGGAGTAACCTAGACCTTATGGTCATTACACCTGTGGGCACCTGGAGGTCCAGCTGGCCTGTGGCCATACCTCATCCATGAGGGGTCAAGAAACCTGCACGAGCAGGCTTGGAAGCTCTCAGTCCCAAGGAGATCCCCAGCAAGAGGGCAACCCCTTAGCCCAAGGCATCTCACAGGAATGCAGGGTGACATTTCTCTGTAAGGGGTGATCTGTGTCTTCCTGCTTCAGAGTGGACCTGAAGTTGCTGTGGGAGATGTGTGAGTGATGCCTCATGCAAATACATGGATAAGCAGTGTCAGAAACCAGTCACAAAAGACACAGATGCCTTTCTGAATTATGGCCTAATGCATCCCACTGTTTGGAATTGTTTATGCAAATAGTGCTCTGGCACATTAAAACACAGAAAATATGTTGAATGTAGGGGGAGCTGATCTGCTTGCATTTCTTACTGCAGATCCAGAGGCACTCCAGACTCCCTTTAGCCTCTTGCTGCAACCGTAGCCTGTGACTATACTTAAAAGTAGGAGGTGCAGTGAAGGTAAGATAATGATGTAATTATGTGAAGCGGATTGAAGTTGACTGTCAGTTTAAATTTATTTGTGCTTTATAGCCAGTGTGCCTCGTTTGACTGTGAGGACTAGAGGTGTTTCAGAGTATTTGTTAATACTGTGACATGAGTGGCAAGCTTGGGGAAAGGGTTAACACTGAATGACTGGGGTTTTTGTAAGTCAGTTTGTTATCAGTGGAGGAAGAGTCATAGCGTTATCCCTGGAGTTGAATTGACATGTTTTTTCAGTCCTGATGCTCTAATGTGTTTCTGGTTTTTTTGGATATGACATGTTTTCCCCTCTTGCAGTTTACTGACCTATTCCTGTCAGTGTAATGATCCCCAGCTGTTGCTTTAGCCCTGGCTATTTTCATGCTGGGAATGGGAAGAGGAGGAGGAGGAGAGGGACAGAGGCTAACTTGTTTACCACACTGTGATCTACTTAATTTGTCAAAAATGACTATTACAGTGCTTTCTGTAGTGCCAAGTAACACTGAAAGGAAAGAGCTGCAGACTCAAACCTTCAAGAGCAAGGAGATGTAAGGACTCAACACATGCAGAAAACAAAAAAAGAGTAGAAACTGGGTGTGGTGCGATGAGTACAGCTGTCAGTAGCATTTATGCAGACAATGCTTTGAACTAGTAATGATACCAAGTAAAATTTTCACTAAGTATTTTCCTGCCCTGTCAATTGAATTTTCTTTGTAGTTGAACTGAGCTTCATATTCAGTGGCAGTGGTGCTGAGGTACTGATAATCCCAGCAACTGGGAAACATATTAATAAAGCTTGAAAAAACTTGTGGGTCTTTCAGATTATTGATTTTTTCATAACTATCTGTTGTTTCTTTTTTAAAGAAAATATCTCTATTTATAGTTTTAAACAACAAATGACTGATGCTTAGACTTCCCAGGAGCTGTTGAAAAGCAGATGCTTTTTTTGAAAATGGAACTATGATATTTAAACTCAAACTGCTTTCTTTGCATCCAGAAACAACTTCTGGAGTTAACATGCTTGTTCAGAGTCCTTGCCCAAAGATGAAGGGTCAGTGACAGGAGTTGCTTTTCCTTCTGTTTTTGGATCCACCTCAGGCTGCCTGTGTAAATCTTATCTCGGTGGTTTTATCATCCACAAGATCTGTCAGTAGTCACCTCCAATTTTTCATCTTGCTGTCACACCTGCAAGTCATTGATCAACAACTTAGTGAATATCTATACCAAGAATAAGTGCCTGCTTAGATCTTTCACTCAACTCCCATATGTCCAGTCTTTTCTGAGCATCGAATTACTGATTTTGTCACCTGCTGCATCAATAAATTCCAATCCAAAATGTAAAAGCAGCACATTTCTTGGCAGGAACCTCTTGAACTTATGATAGAAAATGGGATATGACTCCTGATGTAGCTTAGGTTTATCAAATGAAAACACATAGTGAGCCTGTGGAGCAAATTGTGCTTCTTTTTCTTGCAGGAAGCCCTGCAGTATACGTAATCTGCCCAACACATTAACATGGAGCAGAATTCATAATTTCTTTTACTTGGGCTAGTAAAAGCAGATACGATGTTTCCCCTGGCATTACCTAATATTTACCAACCTGGTATCTCTCCAAACTAAGAGCAGATCTGCAGTAGCTGAAATATGTTGCGATATGATGATTGCTAAGAACTGCAGAATGTTGTTTGCTCATTAGTGTATTCAGAAGAGATGAGATAGGTAGAAGAACTGTACTGGTGATCTGTCAGAGTTTATTGTGCTTATAATACAATCATTCTTTCAAGTGAACAAAGATTTGAACTTTCCAGCCTGCAGTTCTGCCATCTAAAGTTATATTGGCCTGATGCAGCTAACAAGAAATGTGAAAGAAGTTGGTGATAAAGAAGAGGAGATATTGCTTTGGGACATAAACTCTTTGCAAAATTGACAGTGAAAGTTAGTGAAATCCAGGCTTTCTAGGTAGTCTTATTTTAAAACTGGCTTTCAGAAATGACCAGCTGTAGAGAAAACCTTTTGTAAAACAACAGCTTTTTGGAAGTTTTCAGTGGAAGTGCCTGTGGTGGACTTTTCTCTGTCATAGGGACAGGAATCATCTGTTGCAGTCATGCTTATACAGACCTCATTCTGTGGTCTCTGTCCCCAGAGGCAGCTCAAAGGCCTGTCACCATTCTGAGGGTATTTCCCACAACAGCTCTGCTGTACCAGCTGACACATTTAACATCTTTTTGGTAACCTTCCTCACTGAAACACTTGTCAGGCACAAACATTGTGCTGCCCAGCTGGGTTGCTGTGGGCACAGCTGAGTGATGATCTCTGGGTGACAGAAGGAAGAGATCCACTTTTGACTTTTTCTGTGTGGAGTTTCTGTAGCTTCCTGCTGCTCCATGTTTCTCTAGTAGTAAGTGCATGGAGACTATAGCTGTGTATTTTGTATGAATAGAATGTGGCAGTGGATGTATTCTTTGGTTTCTCACCTCTGCAAATTTCACAGCAGTGCTGGAGTCAGAATACAAGCCAGAAATTCCCGTTGCATGATTTGATCAGTATTACAAACAACACATAACCTGTCCCTGCAAATAGTTGTGGGTTTTGTGTCTTACTTTGGTGGATGTTCTTTTTCATCACTTTCTCTTTCCTAAGTTTTCATGCCTCTGTGTTGCACTGAGGTGTGAAGGTCCTTCTAAGCCTGCTTGCAGCCCTTTTCTGTGCTCTGATGTCAAATTCTCCCTATTCAGAAGTGGAAGACAATATTTTAGAAGTAGATGCTAAACTAATAGTACCTTCGTGTCTCTCTGAGCGACTCCTTTACTGCTGCTAATAATATCTGTCACATTGACTGCAGGCAGTGTAGAGTGAGGATTGTATTTTCAGGACTGACATGTGACAGCAAATCTTAACTGCAGTGGCTGCAAACACTGTCCCCTGCAGCCACCTCCCTGCCTCACTGCTGGAGGGGACAACAGAAGGGAAACGTGTCTGCCCTTCACTTGCTTTTGTTCAGTACATGAGTGAAAGTACACCTCCATTACCGGCTGGAAAGAATCTTAAAGAGTGTGTAATGTGCTGCTGCTGGCAGTCCCCTCTGTGCCCTTCAGCAGAGGGCTGAGCCAGTAGTAACATTCTAAACATCTGCAGAATTTGTCCACCAGTCTGAAGTCAGTGGTCATACAGGCCATTCTGGACTGCTGAGTTTTTTTTGTTTGCTGATTGACTTGTTACACAGAATTATATTATTTAAATATTTATAGCTCTGATAGCATATTAAACCTCATAGTTGGAATTGTTCAATGCTGTGGGTCTTCCCTCATGGAAAAACCCACAAAAGTCAGTCCTGGAGATCTGTAGTCCAAACTTTTTTTGAAAGAAAGTAAATACCCATCAAGAAAGGAGATAAAACCCAGTAGCTGGATGTTGTATAATCACAGTGCAAAGATTCTGAGGGACTTTGATGTGCTTTTTATGTGTAATGCAAATTCTGGGGATCAGCTTCCACACTGGGCTCTTGTGGAGGAACTGATTTCTAATGTAGAATAATATGATGGCCACAGCTGAATCTTGTAACTTTTTTACAAGTAGCAACAGAATTCTGATAGAATTTGTACTTAAACCAGAAAGAAGGTGTCAGACTGTTGTAGTAGAGAGGCCAGGATCTTTATTTGAACCTCAGATGCCATGACTGTGGCATGTGTTCTTTGCAGTCTTTGAGAAAACAGCAAAGATGCTTTTAACTACCATGAATTAAAGAAATATGGTAATTCCTTGTAGTATCCACCTGAAATTCTAGCTAAGAGAGAATGCTGGGGCTTGGACAGAAGTTGGTGAAAGGAATGCTAACTAGATAGGGAGTGTTCTGAGTCTTCATTTTGCATGTAATATGCACCTTGGACAAAACCACTTTTGTTTCATGTCCCATGAAATAACTGTCAGCACAATGAACCAGCTGAAGTTGGGAGATGCTCAAGCTACCTAATTTAAAATTATAAGACTCAGCTTTGTGAGTTCCCTATATACCTAGTTAATTATTTCTTCTAAAGGACTGCTGGTTTTGTATTTAAGTTTGCATACTTCTAAGTAATTTTTTCTTCTACTTGAGGAAAAACCACATTTGCTCTCATTTGCATTTGGTTTCAGTAAACCAAACATCTTCAGGTGGTTAAAAATCCGAAATGGTCTTGGAAATATAGAATTATTCCATGTTGTAGTGGAAAACCCAAAACCACAGCTCATATGCTGAAGTGTCCCAGCTGTTGCCACAGAAGTTCTGTGGTATCTTGACCATGGGATGATTCCTGTGAAGAAAGCTTTAAACCTCTGTCTGTAGAGGGTGCCCTGTGGCAGAAGGAAGGCTGAATCACTGGGCCAAAACCACAGTCTCTCAGAAATGTTTGAGGAAGTTTGTGACCTTGATCTGTGAGGCTGTTGGTACCCTGGAGCACTCTGCTGTTGCAGAAATTGAAGTGGGAGGTGAGCTATGAAGGAAAAATATTTGGCCATGTCTGTTTTGCTGCAAAAGGCATGGGAAGATTTCCTCATCAATTTTAGTGTTTTAACATATCTAATTGATTATGTGCTTTGTGGATGTGTCTGGGCACTGTCTCAGTGCTTGATTTTCTTTCTGCTTGTTAGAAATCCACAAAAACACGTCCCCTGAACTCAGAGTTTTAGATACAATGACAAATTATTTAGATTCTGACGTACCTCCAAATGTTTGGTTTTTTCCTTCTGTATAGTTTCTCAAAAAAATATAAACAACTCCATGTATAATCTTTATGGAAAACAAAGTGGTTGGAGCTCTTTCTTCTTATAAGTAGAGATACCTCTATCTTTCCAAGAAAAAAATGAAAAGGATTTGAACTTGTGTTTCCCTTGTATAGCTTGCCTTTTGTACTGTCACCTTAGCAGACAGCTGTAGATCTAATTGTCAGGATATATCTACCCATTCCTGCTTTTCTCTTCATTTGTCCTCATCTGCCATGTCATATTAAATTATCTGGGAGAATTTCTTTCTAGGGTCTTCTTTGCAAGCTGGTTAAGGGCAATGTTAGTTCCTCCTTGTTCATTGTTTCACGGAAAAATACAAATCACTGTAGACTGTGACTCAGATTTACACAGGGAAATTCTCTCTGTTTTTCCCTCCTCAGGACTTCTCTTCCAGCTATATATGGTAACAATGGATATATAGATGGCATCAACAAGTACTGATTACAGTTAATATTTACTGTATTCTGATACTGGTGGGTCAATTTTAGGTAGACCTTTCCACGTAGGTATTTTGTTACAGGTCATCTTGTTGGATCATGCATGGTAGCCAGATTCCATAGAAATGGATATGTGCCTAGTTATTCACATACTTAGTTTTCACCTAACCAGTACTACTGAGACAAAATGATTTATAAGAATCAGTGCCCTGCACAGAAAGCAAACTAACTTTTCCTGTTGACAAGCTTGTTGTGCATTTTTACATGTTGCATATCTTACTAAATACACCATGTTACGTGTATTTCAGGTTAATTCCTTAAAGTTGTGTTTTAACAGTTTCAGTGAGTGCTGAGATGGATTATAGGTGTACCAGGATTTTCTGGTTAAGTGTGGGCGTCTGTGTGTTCAATAGAAAGACTTAGGTGCTAATAGTAACAAATGTATCTGATTTTAAAATCTTAGTATCAAAGGAGACAAAACTGGCATTGTGTTAAAAAGTGTCAATGAATAAAATGGCATTTAGTCCCCCTAAATCTTACGTGTTTAATGAAGTGGCAGGAGTTAAGTCGTGAAGGAAGAAGGTAAAATGCACAGCAACTGCTAGTCCTAATTATAAATAAACATGAAAAGAACCCTGCAAAATTAAGCATAGCTTTCATAGCAATAATCAAGTTTTCATTTATTTGAGTCATATACATGAGTAGCACCTGTGAAATCAGCAGGTTCAGTTGTGTGCAGTATTGAGACCACATCTCAGAAGTAAAAAAGTAAACTTCTAAGGCTATGAACTGGTTCTTCCTCTGGGATCTGGACATTTGACCACCAAAGCCAGTGCTGACTTGAGCCTTGGAGAGCCACTAACAGGAATAACTGTTCTGTCCTGTCTGGAGCTGAGGTCATCTTATGTCTTGGTGCTTGGATGGTGCTACTGATTTTGTTTGTTTTATAGTGCTGTGTCCTAACAAAACTAAAATTGCTGTAAATGCTGGTTTTACCTTCTAAATACAGTTTTTAATTAACATCAGTATGATTTCTACATTTGTCAAATTTGATATGAAGCCTCAAAAATGACCTGCTGAGGTAGCCTGTTGTTCTGTGCTCACAGTGTGAGCCAGTTACTCTGTGGTAATATGTGAGGATGGAAATAGAACCTTTTACTTTTGACTGTGTAAGTGCTTCTGATTTCATATTCTTTAGGGACCACTTTCCTCTGTAGGTTGGGATTTTTGATTCTGCTAAATTAACTGTATCAAAGAATCTGTATTTGTCTGTCTCCATTAAGAAAACTACTTAATGCCTCATAAGATTGACTCATTAAAAGATAATACAGTATTCCATCATCCTTTGAAAACATATTTTTAAATTTTTCCTATTTCATATTTCTTTTCAAGTAGCATGCTCCCAACAATAAAGGACTATTGCCCTGAACCTGTTTTTTGTTTTTGTTTCTAGCCAAAACTAGTCTTCTGGAACACACTCATATAGACAATCAACAGGCATGTGTAAGCTGCATGTCATGTCAGTGATTTTGTGTGACCCAAGAAGATTTTGAACTGTAGAAGCTTTGAAGACTGTGATTTTGTCAAGAAACAAGCCCTTCTTGTTCTGAGAGTGAGAGTCAGTTTATTTTCTCTTTTCCTTGTCTTTTTGTCTTATTAATTGACCAGTCACTCATTCTTCTGTACTTGTCAGCTGTTTTTAAAAGCTTCTGGGCATTTGAGAGCCTCAAGGCTTTTTGAAGTGCTGGATGGAAAAAACCAACTCCAGTGTGATATGACCCACACTGCATCTTTGGATTATTGCTAGCACATCTGCTGAGGAATATTTTGAAAGTTGTTGCTTTGGAAGTGAAGAAACTGTTTTCTCTGGTTTTTAAGCATCACTTGATAGAGGGTTTAGGTCTGCATCAGGCAGAATCATACTCCTGCTCTCATCTGTACAAATGTTTTATGCTTTTATAGGCTTCCTAAGAGGATAAGAAATAAGAAGTGGTCATGAAAAAAGTCTCGAGTACTCTATACAAGAACTGCCTTTGATGCAGTATGGCTTTCTCAATTAAACCTCCTCTTTGGCTTTGCTCCTGCAATCATCTCTGTTGGACAAGCACAGCTGGGTAAGGAGTTGGTCAGTGTTCCCCAAACTGGTGCAAGACACCTTTCTATCTCAGCATATTGCAGCAGGATGTGCTGATTTCTGCAATGCTGCAAAGAAATCCTCTTTCATCACTCTCAGAACCTGCAGTAGGGAACTGCTCCTGATCCTGGTTTTGTTTCCTGTTCAGGATATGCTTCACAGACCTCCTCTTTGGGTGTAGGGAGAGCAGTCCCAATCCTACTTCTCACAGAGAGAAGACCACAGCATGAATATAAATAAGTGGCTTTTGCCTCTAGTGTGAAATGTTCTTGTAACAGTTGAAGGGACCAAACCAATTTTTCTCTCTATTCTTTACCCTCCCAAACTCCATTTTCTCCATAGCATGGTTGCTAAGGAAGAGTGGAGGAAGCTGCCTGCATTTTAATAGCAGCCGTTGTTGTTTCGGTGGAGAAAAGAGGTAGTGGAATGTGAGATAGTCTCACATAGTAAAGAAATAAACTTCTGCTTAACTGTCCCTTTGCCCAGGCTTGCTTCAAGCTATTCTTTAAAATGCATTGAGATGAGCAGAACAGGCTGCTACTCCCAGCAACAGTAGGTGCTTGGAAATTGTGAGGATCAACAGTGTATCTGCTGCTTCTCCTTCACCCCACAGAGGGACATGAATTTTTGGCATCCCCTTCCCAGGGTAGCAAACTGTCATATAATCCCTGCAGTTTGGGTGTCATTTACAGTCTGCTTCACTTAAATGCTTCTCTGTTAACTGCACAGTCTGCTTAAATGCAAAGCCAGCATGTATTCCCCATCAGCAGTTAGTGGATTAAAATGCTGTTAGGCTCAGAAAATTGCCTTTAAAAACGGCCCAAAAAGTTAGCTTTTCTTTGTTAGCTAGCACATTCTGTGTGCTGTGGGGTGTGTTGTCAACAGTATCGGAAAAATGCATCTCTGAAACGGAAAAGTAATCCATCTCAGCAATTTAATTTATTCAAAATTAATTTTGACCATTGTATACTCCCTCAATGATCACAGACTATCATAGCTGAATTTCTCTTACAGCTTCTTGTGGACACTACAAATAGTTTGGTACACTAACAGCCCATTGCTGCTTCTCTAAAGAAAGGTGTTGCAACTGGAGTTTTACAGATGTTGCCCTTGCTGGTGAATCTAATCTGGCTTCCTGTTGAAGCATGAAAAACCTACTGCAAGTCAACATTTGTTTTGTAAGATGGCACAGCTGAAAAATGCTCAGAGACCATTTCTCAGTGTGAGGGAAAGGTTTTCTTACCACAAGGGAGTGAATTCAGTCATAAATGTAGGATATAGCTTCCACAGAAAACAACAGCTGGTGTGCTGCATATTCAAAAGCTGAATTTGGCATTTGCTTCTGGTCAAATGTGACTATTTAATCAGAAACTAGGAAAAAACTTCTCTCCTTAGTGTAATGAGAAGGGCTGCTGGCCAAGTGTTAAGTGGAAAGGTGGCTTCACCCTTCAAAGCAGTAGTTCCATGGCACTATGATATTTGAGTAAGAGGCCCCAGTTCTGCACAAACAGCTGTGACAATTTTGTTCAGCAAATACCCTGTGTCATCAAAGTTGTCTTTTATTGTTGCATATTATAGTTATAAGTTGGTTGCATATAGGCTGTTGCAAACAGCGTTATACACACTGGACTGAAAAATTGGAAAGTGTGTGTGGGCTGCAAATGGTGGCTTAGTGCCACATTTCCTTAGTTTGTGGTCTCTGACCCTCACAAAGTGAACCTAGTCAGACCTGCTCAGTGCTAGGCCAGTGAAAATTCTCCTGAAATACCTTTGTCACTACAGAAGGGTAGAGGTGTTGAGCTAACCGGCAAGTTCCCATCCCAGCTTGTGCTGTATTAGTGCTTTCTTGGGAGTTAAGAGGGTGCTGTGTAGCCCAATGCTTTCAAAATGAGCTCTGCAGAGGTGCTGAACAATGTACAAATAAATGACCATGAGCCCTTACGAGCATTAAATTGCTTTTTACTGCTTTTACTTATGCTTGCACTTTCCTCAGCTTAGATAATGAAGTTAGGCTAATTTCACTTGTTCTTCTGTAGTTTCTCTTCCTAATCACATGGCTTATTGATTGGATGGCAAGGATGAATTTTTCTATCAGGCAGACTGCTTTCACTGAATTTACAAAATTGATAAATAATGTCTGTGGGCATACAGCCTTTCTCGTTAATATGCAGCATATGTCTTGCACTCTCCCATTTTTCATGGGTATCCCAGCCTGAATTCCAGGGAGTTCTGCCTCCCTCAGCCCCTCTATAGGGTTTCATTTGGCTCTAGCAGCCTTGCTTCCTTCCTGTTCTGCACTACTGCTCATGCTGTCCCAGTTGTAATCCACCATATGGCTGTGCTTAATCATTACCTTGGTTGGGCGACCTTAAGCATCTTTTGGGATTCCTTAGCAGAAAGGGTTTTGTAGAAATGTGAGCACAGACTCCCTTTGGCAGTAAGTCTCTATTCAATATAACATGTACAGGGTCTCACCACAAGTTGCAGTTCACAGCCATGTGCTTCTTCTCACTGGTTTTCAAAAAACAGGAAATGTAGAATATTTTTAAAATTTATTGCCACAAACCTGTGAGAGTCTTTGAAAAGAGATTTTTATTTTATTTTTCTCTGCTGACATGTTGAGATGCAGAATCTGCAGTCTGGTTTCTACAGTAGTTCTAGTCACACTACTAAATGCAGTGTGGTTTAGAAATAGAAGGGCTTTCTGATATGTATGTCTAAGGGCAGGCATGCTGCTGCAGATTTAGATGATGAGCTGCAAAAAACAACTTAGCTCATCATAGATACTTGTTCTTGCTTCTGCTTACTACTAGTGCAGCCCTGAACTACCACTGGAGTTGTAAATGTCCTGAAAGTGCAGCCTCTGTGTATTAATTATGCACTGCTTAATCTGAGCTGCTACCAGCCATGAGAAGCTGGTCTTGGAATATGTCTGAGGGTTCCCTGCTGAGAAAATTTTATGAACAAAAAATAATCATGACATGCTCTATTTTACTATCAGGGTAACTCTGTTGATAGTAGCTGTTTCACAATATTATTTGTCATTTAATACATCTCCCACCACTGCAATTCTTCTCTGCAAGAATTCTTCTATGCAATTCCTCATAAGCTGCTGGCAGTGGTCCTCTATTCTAGCTCCCAGATTTCTCTGGGATGTGTTAGTAATTCTTGGAACAGTCCATTAGTGATATAAAAGCATTGTTCAAAATTTAATTGGGAATGTTTCATACTTATGAAATAAATAGATTATGCCCAGTTTTGAGTGGGAAAATCTGACAAGCATACAGATCCCACAAAATATTGCATATAGCAGAAGGGCACCAGTTTGGAACTTGTTTTCTAGCCAGCAGCTATATACTGCCCTTTAATGACCTGATTTATTCTTCATTTGAAAATTAATTTACAGGTTAAGTACATGGATAAAGGAAACAGCAGGTTGTCCATTAGTGATTGAAAGACTTACACTTCAGTCTGTCTTAGTGTAGCTTTGAATTTCTCTGGTCATTCTGGACCTTTGGCTGAGCTCCATGTACAACAGCCTTGGGTTGGTGCTTGGGACATCTGTTAATCTATATATAGGATTCACACACTTGCACATGTAAACAGGTGATCTCCTAAATATATGAAATGGCATTGGGAACTCCAAGTACTTAGTTAAGCCAAAATGTATTCAGGAGCAAACTGAAAAAATCCTTCTTGCCCTCTTCCCTGCCACAAAAATAAGCTGAACTGGGGAAAAAAACTCCCTAGCTTTATGTGCTGATTATAGCTTGTGCTTAATACATATGTACATACATTCTTAAATCCCAGGAATTGCTTAGTGCTTGTAAAAAAGGGTCCTGACAATAACATTTTTTTCTATTCTCCAGTTCAGTTCTCCTGACAGTTGCTAGTTTCTTGCTGTGAAGGGACATAGGGTTTAAAAATAAAAGGTGCATATAATGGGTAGAGGAAATGGGTAGTAGATGGTAACTGATAAAGAAATACGATATATTTAGAAAGTTCATAAGGGAGGCTGCAGTCAGGAGGGGAATTTTAAGGCATTTGGTGAGGTCTCTAGCAGTCTGACTGAGACGCATTTCTAATACATCTGGGAACAGCAGGGAGACTTCAGAAGAGCAAAAGACCAATAACATTGTGCATCACTGCTGACAAAGGGTGAGTGAATAAAGAGTGGCTCATACGCTATCAGTTCCAGGAAAAAACTACGGAAAATTTGATCAAGAATTTAGGTGGTATAAGAATAGCAGTATAATCATGCTGATCAGCTTTTCAGTTTGTGAAAACAGGTCTGCTTAAATGTGATTTTGTTGTTTGGATAAGTGAAATTTGGTTGCTAGGGGTTTTGTCTGGGTGCAACAGACTTTTATAACATCTTTAGCTTAGTAGTGAGTGGTGTATTTTTGTTTTAAGAAGTATATTTGAATTTAATGAAGTACTGCTTAATTGGATTAAGGACTGGTTGTAATCATAGAAAGCAGAAAAGCGTTTCTGGTTGAAATCAGCCTGGTGCAGTCTGAAAACACATGCAAGAGATGGTAAGAGCATGGACAGAGCCAATACTAGTGGGGGACTAAATAATGACATAAAAAAAGTGGTTTAGATCATTTAGGCAAACAGAGACAGTTGAGCAAAATGCACATTAATACAGGTGACAGTACAGGTGTGCACCCAGGAGCAAAAAATGCCAGCCACACCTGTGTGGGGGAGTTTTTTGCTGAAAATCCCTGACTCTGGGAGGTGAAAGGTAAATAGTAGGTGTAGTTAGAAATGCAAGGGCAAGTAGATGGCACTAAGTGGCAGGAAGGGCTAACATATGTTACAAGATGTGTAAATAGGAAGACATGAGTAATAATGAGATTATCTGCACTTACAGCTGAGGAGATGTACCTGGTGCTCTAGGTCTGTGCCTTGTCTGTATATATTTAGTAAGATGTGCTCATTTAGGGTATAGATATGAGTCCCTCGATGGCTCACTAGTGGAAATAATGCCATGCAGGGAGAGATTTAATGGGCTGCTACCTAACAGAGCAGAAATCACTTCGTGGCAATGTGCTGTTGGAAGGATGAAGTCCAACTCCCACCTTTAGTGCTGAGGAATACCTGATGTCCGGGTTGTTCCACTACAGCTCCTGGCTATGTGGTCATCCTCTTCAACTCACTGACGCAAAAACTGTTGCCAGTTTTGGCTGGGCTGTGGTCTCTGTGGTGTCAGTGAGTCCAACCAGTCAGGGGAACACGAAAGGTGATGGGGAGAGTGAGAGATTTGACACCGTTTCAGCAAGGTGTTAGATCAAGTGCTCATGTGGATTGGGTTGTGATAACCTCAAAGCAAATCCAGCAAATGATGAGCTCTCTGAGCAGGCTGGCTGCGAGCTGTTAGCCCTCAGCTAGCGCAGAAGTAGGAGTGCAATCTCATGCTGGGTGGGAGGGAGGGAGGAAGAGTCTGGAACTACCACTTCTGTTTGCAGTTTCACAGCCAAACGAAGGGCCTGTTCCTTCCCCTCTGTGTTCCCTCCTCCTCCTTCTGGCTCTTGGCTGATCCCACACAGAATTACCATGGTGCTCTAAACATCCTTCTTCCCTCTCTCACTTCCATGTACTGAAAGAAAGTAATTTTCTGCCCAGGATCCATATATTAAGAAATCATAGTTTATCTTAAGAAACAGAAGAGAGGTAACTTCTTTGCACACTGTGTGCACAGAGGTACCTCCACAGGTAGGAGGTACTCCTCTTACTGTCATAAACAGTTTCAAAAAAAGGTACAAGAGTCATAGAAGTGGGAGCCAGACAAATCCAAGAAGAAAATTAAATGTGCGTTTAAGAGAGGGTGATTAGGTGCTATGGAAACAACCATAGGAAGGAAAAGATGGATCTCTTTTTTCATACACACAAAGACCAGAACCCTTATTGGAAAATGTATCTTGGTCAAATGCAAACTGCAAATAGGAGGTTGAAAGAAACAGGTAAAACGTGATGATGTCTGTAAGCAGACAAAGTGGCATCCTTAAAATTTTTGATCTCTACTTTAGGGAGTGTACAGTACAAACTTGGATATAATGTATGGAATTAATATACTGGAGTAGCAGAGTGCTTAAGAAAGGAGGCATAAGGGTTATAATGGGATTTCACAGTTAGACTGTAGGGCAGTTTTGCTCTCCAGTGGTTCCCTTACATTCATGTTCACTTTCATTATGTGGGCTGTGCAACAGGTATAAGCTTGACAGAGAAATTCAAATTAAAACAGGGGAGATGAGATGCCTTACCATTCATTTTATAATATTTTATGTTGAGTATCCTTAGGATACTCTTTAGGAGTTTGGGCTTGATTACAAATGGGATTCAGTGATAGATACTCAGGTTGTCCTAATTTGAGACATATGTGTATCTACACGTTCATGTAAAATTTTTCTTCAGTTTTGAAAGGTTGCTTTCTTATAGAAGATGTCTTTGACTGTAAGAACAATCTAGAATGTTGCTTTGATTGTATAGTTTAAAGGGAAACTGCTGTTTTAATCTAAATGTTGAAATTATGACTCTTTCAGGGATTTGCACTAGAAAAAGCCCCAGCTAATTGCATTTCACACGGGTCATGAATATGCTCTGTTATGCTAAAATAAATAGAAAAAATTCTAGTGATAAGGGGGTTTTTTTGCCATGGAAGGACACTTCTAGATGTATCTGTGGTATTTCACGAGATGTTTCTGAAGGTGAATTTCCGAGCTGAGGAAGGAAATCAGCCTTGTAATTTAGAGTAACGACCAACAATTTTGACATATCGTTTAATCTGCACATAGTAATTAGAGTTTCCAGGAGTCATTAGCAGCTGGGGTGTCACTCTGTGTTTATTGGAGGACTGTCAGCTGGTGTTTCTCTTTGTTTGTTTTTTAATATTAATGGTTTGGAAAGCAGTTGGTGCTCTAGAAAGAACTGAGAAACAGGCCTGGCTTTGTGGATTTTTATCACCCTGCCAAGACCCTGCGCAACTTCCTCTCGCCCTGCCTGCAGCAGCCTACGGAAACCTGACTGCTGGGGGCCACTTCTGCAATTGCAGCAGGGCAGGGCAGCAGGGTGGGAGGAGGGTCTTTTCCTTCTGCTGCTCACCAGTGCCTTGGCATCCAAAGAAGAAAACAAGATGCATTTGAAAATGTCTCTTCAGTTGTTTCTTGCACTGATGGGTTTCCTTCTCTCCCCTCTCTCTGCTGTCGTGCAGTGCTGCAGTTGAAGCTCCAGCAGCGACGCACACGGGAGGAGCTGGTGAGCCAAGGGATCATGCCGCGTAAGTACTGCTTAAATTCTTTGCCGTGGTGTTTTTGTGCATGCTTTTTGGTGGGGAATGGTTTCCCATGTGATTCGAAAGATCAGGTTCTATGCTTCTGCATGAAAAACATCCTATGTGAGAGCCCCACCCTGTCCCACCCAACTTGGTCCTTCTGAAGTGTTGGGGCCACCTCTGATCCTGAGGAGGAGAGTAATGGCTGCAAGTGTAACAGCACTGCGCAGCTGGGCTTGCATTTGATCACACTGTGCAGTCTTCTGGAGAACATACTATGTTAGAAGTGTCTTATATGCTTGACTCGTGCTGGTAATCACTTGTAACAGGCTTCCTGCCTCTACGGTTTCTGTTCTTATTGTGTCAGCTCCCCAGACCTCTGAGGCACTTGTAACCTTGTGTCCATAAACTGACCAAAACCAGGCAGTGTGTACAAGATTTTAACCAGCAAGGGTCCCTGTTTTATTTTTGTAGCTAGAAAACAGCTAGAAAGAGCCCTATGGGCATCAGCCGTTGCCCTTCTTGCAGGGGAAGGAAAAATTTGTGGAGCCAGAGAAAGTTAACTTTTCTGGGTAGACACAGAGGATCTACCCTAAAGCCAAGCTTTCACTGTCAGGTTAGTGTTGGAGAAGGTATTTTTCTGTTTTGTTCCCCTCCTTCCCCCAAAAATGCAAAAAAGGTATCTGACAAATAGTTTTGTCACGCTTTGGTACCTCTGAACTAGATGACTTATAGGTGACAATTTGAAGCAAGACTACACAGCAAATGTTTTATTTTTGAGGTCCTCTCAGTTTCATGCAACAGTTGTAGTGAAAGGCAGTGGATCAGGTATGTATTTTCCTCTTTCAAAAGCTTTCCTTCTTCCCTGTTTCACAACCTTTACTTGAAGCTGGTGCAGTGATGAGGATTTTCTCATTTCTTTGGTTTCTAGGGTGCACACTGTAATATGACACAGTGGTGTGACTTAGACTTTGCCGAGGGCTGAAGGTTATGCTGTCAGCTCTCTCTCTGAATGAAAAGAACCTGTCAGCAGCACTCTGTCAGCTGAAGTGGCTTGCTGGATGGCAGTAATGTTCTCAAGAGGTTTCTGGGACCCCTGCTTAAAATTATATTACCAAAGCAAAAATATTTGTCTGTCTAGATAAATCCTGCCTGTTGTCTATTTTTTAACCTGGGGAGCTCGTATATGTCCAGAAGCTTCTACAGAATACACTTACTTGCTTTTGGATGAAAGGCTAGTGTCCCAGTGACTGCCTTTTTACTAATGCTTCCCAGAAGAAAATGTTCCTGACTTCTTTGTGGTCTCCTGCTTTAGGTGGATATGTATGCAAATACTGTATTAACTTACATTCAGTACTGGCTTTCTTCAAAATGTGGCTGGCCAAACTTGTGATTCCTGAGAGGGGTCTGTTTTACAGGCCTTTTGAAAATGAGAGCCTTGCAAGTAATTCAAGTAAGGCATCCAGAATAATTAGTGAGTCCTTAATTTGTTTAAAACATAGCCTAAATTATTAGTCTTTGCAGATTTGTGTTCTTCATTGCTTCATTTATATCTCTTACATGTGAGTTTTGTGACGTACCAAAGAATAACACTCAGTGAAATATCATTGTGAAAATATTGGCAACACATGAAAAGGTCCTTTCTGCAATGGAGAAAACCCACTTAAGCACATCTGTTCTAAACATGATTTGAAATTAGTTCCTCCCAAGTAATGGTATCATTTACCCATACCGGCTGACTGGAAATAACTGCACATAGGGAAATGTTTAAAACATAATTTGCCTGGGCCATTTTTGAAGAGAAGATCAGATGTGAGATAAATTGTGATACTTAAAGCAAAAGTCCCATTTTTAACCTGAGAAGTACAGAGGATCACTAAGGGACCATGTTCATCCAGAAGGCATCTCAGAGCCATGACAGCTTTACTTCTACTTTCCAGAGTCCAGAATGGACATTTTTACTACTGCTGGGAATGTGCAACTATCCTGTACTCTTTCTTCTCTCTGGCCTGTACCTCTTGTCTGTGAAAACATTTAGATACTTAATCTTGTTCTGCTACTGAACATGGCTAGCTGGACTTGTGTGTCCCTCTTGGGTTTGTTAGCCAGGAACCAAGCTCCACACAGCCCTTTATGATGATTCAACAAAGTATAAAATTTGGAATCCAGAGGATGGTTTGGTGATGAACTAAATGAGCTGGAGTGCTCTTTCCATGTCAGATGCTGGTTGGCTTTTTTGTTTTTGCCTTTATTTTCAGTCTGGAGACTCTTAACACTCTTGAGAGAACTGTAATGTTTGTGGTTCTATCTACATTACAGCTTGTGTCAGGAATGTGCTTTTGAAGCTCCTGATTGCACCTGCCTACTGTACCTTGCTTTGCACCACGAAATGAAGTTTGAGAGCTGGATTAAATTGGAATGAAAGTAAAGTGGAAAATATTCTGCCTAGAGCTAATATGCATTCAGCCCCTGGGACCAGACTACAGCTTGTCTGGCACCACACCTCCAATTCACCTTCACATCCAGAGTGTGGATGTCACTTCCTCAGCATCGACCTTGTTTCTGTTTTGGTCTTACTGTGCTTTCCTACATGTTTGTTTGGATTAGCCTTTGATGCAGATCAGTTCCTATATATCTTGAGGCAAACAGATATGGAAAAATCCATGAGCCAAGTGTGGGGGAAGTGAAAGGTTTTGTTTTACATTACAAGCTATGTAGTGTGCAAACTCTCCTTGGTACCTTTGGTTCACCTGACTGAATCTAAACCCCATGTAAGATTTATTCTGCAGATTGGTTCCCTAAAAGAGAAATTTCATTTCAGGCTTCTGAGGTTTTTGGATACTATAAATATGAGGAGTGGGAGATGACATGTTTGCATCACCCTGAAGTGAGAGTGAGAGTCATGCTACTCCTGCTGTGCTGGTTCATAGCAGAACTGGGAATTGCTTACTTTGTCCCATGTGGAATTTTGTTTATATGGTAGAGTGGAAAGGCAAATGTTTCAACATTTTTTTACCAAGTACACTTAATCTCACTTAAATAACCTTCCCAACCCACCAGCCACCTACAGTAGGGCTTTGCTCCACTAAAAGATTAGTGTATTGTAGTGAGAAATAAAGTACTTACAGGCAGTGAAAGAGGATTCAGAATAATTGGGTTTTATGCTTCATTAACTCTTCTTGCTTTCTGTTACCACTTCGTGTAACCTTTTACTAGTAGCAGGATTCATTAGTTAAGATTAAAATTCTCAATTGCCCTTAGAATTTCTTAGAAGAAAGGTGGGAAGCAAGTCTTCACCTGCAGCTGACATACCTGTGATCTGAGCTAGAATGACTATATCTTGAAAAAAGGAGAGCTGAGTTTTCATATTTATTCACGTTTTGGCCTATTTTCTAACAGTGCAAATAGACAAGCCTTTTTGCTATTTGCATTTTTTTGTAGCTATGCTGAGATGATTTTCATCTCCTCGTCCTCACAAAATGCAAGTTAAACAAAATCTGCTGTCTGTGCTCAACTCTTTGAACTGTTGTGCTGTAGAAGAACAGTCAGATGCTGTCATTTTTTACAGCATTGAATTTAAAGGTTATGGCTATTGTAGAGTTTTTTTGGGGAATATTAAACACCCCATTTTTCACTCTTGAAGAGAATGTTTAAAACAGTAGCTAATGCAGTAGAAAGTTATGTGGAAAGTATCTTCAACTAAAACAGCAAAAATTTTTAGGGGAAAGACATTTGGCAAATGTAGCAATACTCAGTTATGCAAAATATGTAACTCTTTTTCTCTTTTGCAAGATTTAAAGCTTCGCATGCCCTTTGTTTTATCCATCAGGATTGTGATCTTTGGCTTCTGGCTGCAAACACAAAACACAGGCAAGAACTCAAGGTTGTCATGTGGCACAGTCCTGCAGGAAAGCTGTTTTGACCATCACATCTGTCTAAGCAGGCAAAGCAGAAGTAGATAATTTCTGGGAATGTGCCTTGTGTTGCTCTGTAGTAGTGCTGTGTGAGTCTCTGCAAAATGACACAGGCATCCTTTGAAAAGGGCATCGTCTGCACTGAAAGCTAGAAGGAGGGTGGCTGCTGTCCAGGCTGAGAATTTCCAGGAGCTTCTTCCTCACTTCAGTGTATCTGATGTTTGCCAGTTTTTGTGCCCACATCCAGCCCCTCTGTATTGTTTGTGTTCTGGGATGCAGAACACATGACTGTATGAGGATACAAAGAGGATGAAAATTGTGCATGGAGATTCTAATGTGACTGCTTTTACAGGTGCTGAGGTGTTCCCATGCTCTAGATCTGTGCTACCAGCACTCTGATGCAGTTTTTGCTTGGATGTGCAGTCTGCTGGATGCTCGAGTTTATTTTGGAGTATGAGAGTGTATTTTGTCCTCAGAGTCCATGAGGGGAGCGTGCCATGGTTCAATTGCAACATGTCACACAATTAGAAATTATTGTAATGCAGCAGGCAGTCTAATGATTATGATCTCATTAGGCCTCATATCACTACCTGCCTTTTTTTTCTAGCTCTAGTGTTAATGGACAAAATGTAATATTTGTTATAAAACTAAAATGCAGTATTTGCTTTTTTGGGAGTCTGTGAGACATTGCTTAGAATGAATTCAAAAGGAATTGCTGTTTGCTGGGGACACTTGGTGATTTAAGGGTACAGAACACAGGTTATGCTTAGGCAGTGTTGATCATCATCTAGACAAACATTGTAGTAGCTGGTCTTCTTCATCCAGCATAGCTACCATCACAAAAAATCAAGGATCTTTGAGGCACTGAATTCAGGAAGCAAAGTGCTTGCCACCTGTGAGTTTCTAAGGTTAAGTCATGTCTCTGTACTTCAACATCTCAACCTCAAAATTTGGCCATACATCCACACTTGTGTTTGTGTAGGGTAGCTACAAATGCTGTTTCTGCTTTAGGCTTTACTTCTCAGTTAAAAAAAAAAAGGTTTTAAATACTTGAAAATCATGCACTTCTAACTTTATTGCATGCCTCTGTATTTAATCTTTTTGTTCATATTTTCTTAATTCTTATTATGAGACTTGTCAATTTAATATATATGTGCTAATTGAAGGAGACCTGTCAGTTGAGGATATAATCGACCTTTGGTTCCTGTTACACACAATAGCTACAGTAGAACATACTAAATGTCAGAAACAAAAGAAAAAGCTAGTTTTATAAATTGTTTAGCTGTTAATTGTGAAGTAGGAGCATCTTCTTAGATGTGTCAGAGAAAGGAGAGGCAGCAAGCTGTTGGAACATGACAGTTATCTACAGGTGCAGTATTTTTCATGGCATGAGCTGTTCTGCCATCGTGCTGGTGACTTCAGGTGCAATTCTTCACACCTCAGCTGTATTTTCCTTTCTACATAAAAGCTGGGATAGATGAACTGCTGTGCCTGTGTGGAGTTTTACTGGCTTGGAACTGTTGCAGTTCCAAGTTGCAGCTAAGCAGCCGACATTTCAAGGTTGTTGTGTGTTCTATTTGAGCTGCAGCTAAACCCATTGCTTTAACACCCTGAAATAACTCTTCCTGCTACGTAATGTATCCCCGTCATTCTCTCACTGCTTTGCATATCAGATCTTTGTAGTGACATTCCTATAGTTTTATGGAATCTATTTATAGTAACAAAGCAAAAATACACATTTTTACTTCCCTGCCTTCTAATGTCTGCTGTTCTGCACATTGGCAACTGCTTCACTTTCATACTTTTAAGCTGGAGCTCTAATTTCGTTTAAGACAAGGAGTTAAAAACGTATACGTGGACTGTAAATATTGTTACTCCCAAACTCGTTTAATAAAATGTACAAACCTGTGAAGTCTTTAAGATCTAAAAATAATATCTTCTTTTAATACTTCATAAACCTCTGTATCCTTGCTATTTTTTGGTTCACAGTGTAGAGCCTGGAACCTCAAATACAGAAACTGCAGGTAGACTTAATATACTCAGTGTCATGCTCTGAGAGTAAGACTAGAACACTAAGCAAGAATTGTAAAACAAAAAAAAAGTGTAGACAACACTTGCAGCTGTATTTCTGTTTCTGGTGTGTTGCACAGAAATCTGCTACTGGTTTTATTTTAGTTTGGTCGTATACCTATAACTTGTCTCCCAGGAATTATTTGCTGGTTATTTGACTTTGATCTTTTTTTCTTGAAGCACAATTTCAAAGCCTTCAGGCTTTGTGTGTAGAAGGAGTCTGTAAATTTAAGCTGAGAGTCTCATTGTTAGAGGCCTAAAAACTGCATCTGCTTTGTTTGTATTTTTAGGTATCTGTCTGTGTGTGTTTTCCATGTGTTTGTATCATCCGTGATTAATAAGAAATGATTGGAGTAGTAGAGTTCATTGTGTTAGGATGGAAATTTGCTGTTTGACCCTTCTGAAGCTGTAGAAGGAAGACCATGCTTAGGTGTTTGATAGGCTGTGTTTGGTCCTTGATCCCTGCCATACAAAAGATTTAACTCTGCTAGTTACAATAGAAATGTAATAATTCAGGCGAGTAAAGTATGATGTGCAATACAGTTTTTCCCTTCATGTTCCCACAGTTGTCTTAGGTTCATTCTTACTTGTTGTCTAGGAATGGTGTCTCCTTTCTATTTTTGTGATCCCATACCTTTCCCACCCTGGGCACTTGGGAAAGTTATGAGAAAAGTTTGAAAAGGCCAATTATTCATGCAAGAAACAGGCATGAAGTCTGGTCCATGAATGCATGGATCAAAGGGTTCCTGGTAAAAATTCCTTGTCTCCTGTTTCCTCTTCAGTTTGGGGGTGGTATAATCCTAATTGTAATGAAGCTTTGCTTTTTCTTATCTTTCATTTTAGGATTTAGGTAATGTCTTTTGAATGCCAAGAGTTAATGGTGATGGATGGAGCAGATTATACATTATTTGTATTTGCTGTAAATGTTTTTTGACACAAAGCCGTAGCCATAGTCACCCACAGATCTGATAACTGTTACCATGGGTGACAACTTCCATTTTGCTCCCGGAGAGGATGAACTTTCTGAGAAATTGCACATATTTTAGATTTTAAATTAACTCAGTGTTGGCCCCTGAAAAATCTTAGTATTTTCTGCCAGTAATTTAATGTTTCCTGTGACAAAGCTATACTTCAGGCTTTTCACACAGTTAATGAAAAACTTCAGCTGCATCATCAGAGAGATAGTGCTGTACTAAAGTTACTGACAGGTTTGCTGGAAGTGGGCTCTGGAGAGGTGCCTGGAGCAGGCATTGGAAGCAGCTTAGCTGCTGTGTCTCCATGGCGAGCTGAGCTGAGCTGAGGGTAGCACAGCTCCCCTGCCTGTGTGCTTCAGCAGCCAGAGCAAGCCCAAGGCTGGCAAGTGGCTCTTTTTGGGAAAACCAGCTGCATGGGCCAGTGCACTGTGCAGGTTCATGAATGTTGATCCGGGAGAAGGGCTGAGTCTATGAGGCATTGTGTCAGGGAGGCAGCACTGCAGCTCTGCCTTCCACAGCAGCCTGGGGCTCAACAAACAGTCCAGCTAACCGGGACTTCATTCGTCTGCTGTTTCCCGTGCCGTGTCTCTGTTGATTGGAGTAGCTGGGCACTGGGGAACCCTCGGTAAAACACATTACACTGTACCTGCAACGGTAGCAATATGGGAAAGAACCTTTATCCAGCCTTTCTTCTGTTTGGGACTAGGAGCACTCATAATTCTTCAATCACAGTAACATTCTCATTGAAGGGTGACACTGAAGGGCAAGCTGCGTTTGTTTGAGTGCCAGAGATGTGTTTCTTACCTTCATAAATGTAGCTGGATTGGCTTTTTTAGGTCAATCTTAATTTTTAATTTTCTGAGTTTATGTATTTAGGGATTTGAATAATCACAATTTACCAGTTGTGGCTTCTTTTCCTGCCTTTAACTTGATGCTCATATTTTAGCCTTAATCCAAGGTCATTTACCAGTGTTGGGGTATGGTATCAGCAAGAATTCGGAAGTATCATGAGGTCTGTGTACTGGATGAGAAGCTCCCCAGAGCTGCAAATGGAGAAAAGGGTGCTGATGGAGATCTCTCTTCTCAGCTGTCTGTTCTCCAGCACCTTTTCATATTTCTGCAGCATACAGCAGCTCTTTGACACTGCCCCACTGGCAGGATGACAACCTCTTCTGTGCATGTGACCCACTTTTCAAATACCTTTTTCTTCCATGCTGTGAGAAATGCTTTTTGGAAGTGGGGTGAAGATGAAGGGAGGAAGAGAGTGCTAACTGCCTTGCTCTGTGGTTCACGTTCCGTGTCTCTTACCAAATCCTGCTGGGTGGGAGCCCCACCCTGAACCAACAGCGGAAGTCATCGAGCCTATTTGCAGCACTTTATCTCATCTTTTTACGAAAGCATAGTAAACAAGAGAGAGAAACCAGAATTTGGTTGAGAGCAGGGGTGCAGCAGAAGGCCTTCTGCCATTCTGAATTAAATCAGCTTGTCTGAGGTTGGGTTTGGACATGACACAAGCTTCTCTTTGTTGTAGCGAAGGAAGGTTTTTCCTTTCCCTTAGGAATGGGTCTAACTGAAGAGCTAAGTATTTGACTCAGTATGCTGAATTTAGCTGTAGCCTTTCTACAAACATTGTGTGTTGTCTTACCAACTGATTTGCAGTTCAAATATCACCTTGTTGTCTGTGATGAGCTAGGTACTATGGCCAAGAAAAGCTCATGTGCTGCCTCTCCTCTGTCAGTCTGCAACTCTGATAGCCTTGAGTAGTGATTTACTGGTTACAGAAGGCTTTGCAGCCTCTGCTTCCCACAAGACACTTGAGCTATGAGGATGTGTGCAGATCCCTTTGCCTTTCTTTCTTCCCTGTGTTTGGTGCAAACCTCAGTGTCTTCTGTCAGCTGCATAAGCAAATGCAGAGTGTATGAGTATTTTGACCTCTTTTTCTCAGCAGTTGGGTCAGTCCCCTTCCCCTGCTGTGTTTCATTCTTAGAGCATCTCAGGCTAGTTTTGATTCCACTTATTTCTCACACTAGGTAACAGGAACTCAGAGATCTGCAGATGAATATCTTTGAAAGCTTTGCAAAACTAAAATCTGCTTTTGGACACTGCAGGATAAACCCTGAGCAGAAATGATGGGGTCGTTTTGCCCAGCTTTTTGTCTCTGCTGTTACATTGAAGATTTCATCTCTGGGCTTTGTATGGCAAGGTGTGGGTGGATGTAGATGGTCTGAAGTGCTGCTGCTTAGCTTTGGGGGGTCGGATAGAAGGACATAGTTGCAATTATAGCTGCAACATTTTTGAAGCAGGGTGGAGGCACAAAACAGTTGCATCATTGATCTGCAGGGCAGTTTCTCAGGGTAGCTGAGGGTGTTACCACAAAGATACTAATGCTTCAGGAATTCTGGAGATGAAGCGTCAAAATGTTCCACAACAAGCAGCAGAGAGGCTAGAGAAATAGTATGTATATGCTAGGAATTTCGTGAGATGCTTGCTCACCAGCCTGTCTGAGGCAGGAAAATCTGCTGTCGGTCATCTAAAGGTGAGGGGTAAAACTCATCCTCCTGAGAGCAGATGTTACAAACTGCCAGACAGTTGTCCAAGTGGGACAAAAGTATGTACAGCTCAGTGGAGGGCACCTGCTGGACTGTGCTGTCCCAAGCCCCATTGGTGATGCTATTGTCCCTTCTGTCACTGAGCCTTTTTTAGTGCTTGTTGGGCCATTTGTAACACCAGGCTGTTTTCCTATGGTGGATGGGGCAATTTGCAGATATGGGGGGCTGTGGTTCAGCAGGGTGGGGGGCTCCTGCTGAGCGCTGGCCTTAAACTCTGTCTCTCATTTCTGATTCTGGCAGGGCAGTTGTGCTCAGCTTTGCTGACACTATTATTTGTGGAGCTGTGCTGTAAACCAGCATACCAATCCAGGTTAAAATAACTCTTTCAAAACAACTGTGATCTGAGTCTGCAGACGGTTTTGTCAGCATAACCGAGGGCTAATGTGCTTTGTCCCAGACCCAGGTACAGGAACAAGGGCAGAAAGTGTAACTGCAGGTTACTGAGGCTGAAAATACCATGTACATAGCATATAGAAATTAAATCAAAAGGCAGGCAACCTAACTGAAATCAGGCATTGCAAAAGTTGCTTCTGCATTCTCAACTATTTCTTCCTTGCATACAATGGAAAACAAAAACTCAACAGCTCATACTGCTGTCGCAGTTTGGCAAGTTTGGTGTGTTTTTTCCTCTGGCAGCACTCTGTTCTCATCAGGACTCACTTAAAGTTAGCTGGATAGTTAGATCAAGGATTCAAGTTAAGTTTGGATGGGGGCAAGTGCCATGGGGTGGTGCTGGAGATACGTTATGGCAACAATTCCATAACAGAGCTCCCTGTACAGTATGATTGGAGCATCAACAGCAAGGCAGAAACAAGTGGGACATGGGAAAAGGGGGAAGAAGAGATCATTACTTAAGCTGGACCTACCAGCAGACTAAATATTTGTTGAAATGCCTTCCGGGGAATTCAGGGTGTTAAATGTGTTTTTGCACTTGGGTTTAGTAAGGTGCTTGAAACAGCCTTGCCTGACATTTTTGGAAGCTGGCTGGGACTACTTGAAGCTGCCTAAGTAATTTGTGAGGGAACAGTATTGGAATGAAGACTTGGTGTCAGACTGGAAGTTGTGTTGAGCAGGGTTATTGGGTGGGAAGGGAAAAAATCAGTGTTTGACACAATTCAGTGTTTTCAGTGATTTGATGTAAACAGAAGAACAGTCTGCATGTTTATTAAGCTCCAGGTTAGTAGGCTGGGGGGAGGACAAGACTGGGACTCAGAATGTTTGGAGAAGCCAACAACTATGGAATAAAATGAAAGAAAAAGGCAGAATGTCTATATTTTGTAATGGCTTGTCAGTGGCATGAGTTGAGGATGAAGAGTGGCTGGCTTGGTCCCAGCTCTGCAGAAGAGGATTGGAGACCTTGGGTGGTTTGTGAGACAAGCACAAGTGAAGGTTTGTGTTTTATGTACACAAACAAGGCAAACTGGCTGGGACAAGTGACTGGCAAGTGTTACTGAACAATCATTTAACTCTGTAAAAGCCGAAAAAGCCTAGGCTGGAATATGTACCCAATTCTCAACACCAGGCTTCAACAAAAAATGCAGATCAAATGGAAGGAGTCCAAAAGAGGCTAAACAAGCAAAGGTCTGGATAATGTTATCTGCAAGGGAAGGTTGAAGCAACTGGCTTTGGTCATTTTATATAACAGGAGACTGTAGGAGAATCAAAGTTTTCAAAAAAGATACATGCAAAGAGGAAGAAAATAAATTGTGCTCTGTAGTGTTAGCAGGTAAGGTGGGGAACAAAGATTATAAATTGTAGGAAGGGAAATGTAAGTTAGACATTCAGGTTTTTAAATAGTAAAAACATCTATGCACTGGGATAATTTCTCTGCAATAATACTGCATTTTTTCATGAGAGGTCTCCAAGAACTGGTTAGACAAACTACTGTAAGGAATAGTTTTGTGTATTTTATGCAGGCTGAGCAGTCAGAAAACATCAGGTGATTGAAGTTTCCTCATCCCTAGCCCTCTGTGGTTGTATCTGATACTTCAGGTACTAAGGGCTGTGGACAGAGTGGGAATGAAGCCCCATGCCCACCTGGTTCACACAGGTTCTGCTCCCCCAGCTCAGCCCCTCATTCACATACACTGCCAGAATGAGCCACCATAGCTGCTATGGCTGAGAACAGCAGAGTTTATCACTGTGGGTAGTTTTGAGTGGAATGGATTAAGCAGCACTCTGGTGAGCAAGCCAGATGGGTTGTGAGGCACAATAATCATTTTGCAGGGATCAGTGCTAAGTGCCTGGGAAGGGCAGTGGTAGGAGCTGGAAAAGGGCCATATCTGCACTGTGGGTCTCCTCTAGAATTTATCCAGAGCCTTATTACTTCAGAGTTCTTCACAGGATTGTATTTTCCCCCTTTTTTTTTTTTTTTTAATTTGCTGTAGTAAAGTTAACAGAGTTGCTCCATAGGTCTGGGATAAGTAGTCATTTCAAAGCCAAAAAATGTGCAAGGCTTAGTTAACTTCAAATAGAGTATGTTTTTACAATAGACACCCTATTCTGTCATGTCAGCCCCATCCCAGATTGCTGAGGGAAGCAGGGAAGGATTTGTGCCCTCTTGACATTTTCAGAGGTCGAATATGAAGTCCTCTGTCATGTTGCCAGCCCAGAGAGCTACATCCCAGTGCACGTTTCCAGAGGACTAGTCATGAGAGACTGAAACTGTTCTTTACAGGATTATTCCTGTAGCAGCTCTGCATTACTTACTGTTAAATGCATATGTATTTTTATTTTTTCCTACTCAGGGATTCTTCTCTTGCTTTGTTCTTCTGTATGCAAGAATTTTCCTGGACTACCTGTGACACCAGCTGAACTGCTGCAGTTGACTTTTCTGACCATTAGCTGTGGTCAGGGAAATGTCACTTAAAGTTCATCTGCTGCCTCATACTGACAGCAGAGGTAGGCAGGAAGGGAGAGTAAGGAATTACTGCTGTGTCTGCACATTCTGGTAGAGAGCCTTTGAAGACTCAAGATGAGTCCTGCTTCACTTGTCTCCAGGGCAGATGTTTTTGCAGATTTAAATGTTGCTTGCTATCTTTGCCCAAGTGGGCCTGAGCTTTTCTTTGGCTTTTCTGTGATGTGCAATGAAAGGAAAGCAAGTTCAGGTTCAAGCACATGTGTATTCACACGCAGCTCATGTGACTTGAAGAGAATATTGTTTGTTCCTTGCTCTTCATCGAAACATGATGGTCAGACTGCCCAGGATGCCTCATTGCAGGCATCAACTGAGGCCTTGTTGGTTCCTCAGCTAGCTGGGGAAGTTTTTTGCATTATTGTTGTAGTTATTGCAAAACAATATCCCTACCATATCTCTTTGGTTTATCTCAAAGTGCATTTCACAGCTTGTGTAACTTTCTCTGGTGATTTCTCTCCATAACCAGATTTACGAAATTAATCTGAGCAGGAACTATTTGCCCCATTGTTGTAGCAATTGTCTATATACTCAACTCATTATGGTTTTCAGTTATTGTTAATTTATTCTACAAATCATTCTTCATTGACTTCTGTAGTCCAAATCCCACATATGATGCCCGGTGTGTTCAGAATTCCTTCCATGTGGACTGAATTCTGCTTCTTACCCCACTGATGTGAATCTAGAGGGACTCTATATTTCACAGAATGTGTCTTAACACCTTCTGTGGCTGCTCCTTTTCATTCTGTAGGAAAGAGCTTGGAAGGCTCCACATGCATTAGAAGTAGTTTCTTACAATGCATTTATGCAAGGGCTTTTATTCTTAAATAGTCTGTTGAGACTTCATTATGAACTTATATTTGAGAAATACTTAATCACTGGTCTTAAGTGAAAAATACTATGAGCAGATTATTTTTCACAGGACCTAGATGCAATACTTTGGAGTTACTGACTCTATGAGCTTAGTTTTCTGTCTTCAAAAGACTTGCAACTTATCTTTAAAACTGAAGTTCTTTAACTTTTCTGTTTAGCTTGATGGTAATTCAGACAGTTTAAAATATGAATATTTCAGAAATAGGAAAAGAAATTATTATGCTCCCTTCAGCTAGCTCTTAATACAAACCACAATGTGGATTTTTTAAAAAAACAACCTACTTGCAGCTTCAGGGAAACTGTGAGGAGTTACTGACACCATCATCACCCTCTCTGGTCGTACTGTGGGACGTGAGCTTTGTGTGCTCCAGAGGAGCCAGGCAGAGTGAGAGATTCCTCCAGGGTTAGTGTGGTCCTGGACAGCAGAGGATCAGTTTCTTAAAACCTGATCCATTTTGGCTCTGGTTTTAAACAGGGCCTGAGGGGGTGAGAAGGTCTGTTCTATGGAGAGCTGCAGTTAACTCCTCAAGCTGTAGTTTTCTGTCAATAGACAGATGAACTTAGCTCTCCAAGTGTTCCTATTTTCATGGTAATTTCTCTTACATGGAGCAATATATGTGTCCTGTGCACCTACAGGATTTGCAGCCAGTCCTTGCATGTGCACAAAACACAGGTGCAGATTAAGGAAAGACTTGCAGCTTCTTTGGACATGAAAAGATAGTAAAGGGGATTTACATTTCATTAGCATTGTCCCCCATCCTTCCAACCATTTCATGTATTTCTTCAGTGTTTCAGAGCCATTCCCGTAAGGGTCCTGGGCATCTCACTGTCTGTTGAAGCTAGTAAAAGGCATTTTTTGGGGGGCTGGTTTTGAATCATGCTCCTGGACCCAGCTTTGGGAACAGTGGTTAGTTTGACGAGAAGTGTACCTGCATTGGACTCTCCAGTGGCCCACAAAAATTTCAGGTCAGTTCCTGTGTCCCTGTGCTGTCAGATGGAGTATGGCAATTCACATGGCTTTGTACCAGCTGGAGATCTGCTCCAGTGTGTTGGAAGATGCAGGAGGCAGTTGCTGCGGTGTGTTTGTTGACTTAGTTGGCCTGAAGGGTTGGGCAGTGAGAGAACTTCCACCATTCTAATTCATTCTCTAAATGTTTTTCCTCTCCACAGCTCTGAAAAGTCCAGCTGCATTTCATGAACAAAGAAGGAGTTTGGAGCGGGCCAGGGTAAGATGCAATATAACCTTTAGTGTTTTGGGAAAGTCAGTAATAGTGTGTCTTGTGTTTTGTGCATCCTGTAGCTGTTAATGAGATGCAGAAGGGAGTTGTTCATATTCTGGATGCAATACAGCTTTCTGTAGTCAGAGGTGTATTGGATGAGGTGTTGTACAGCTTGCATGTGGTGGTGGTTGACCCTCAGTGAACTAGTTGTGCCTGAAACCCATTGAATATGGTGCCTGAATTTTCCCTAGAGTCATCTTCCAGAAGTGACTGATACTCTTCCCCCCATAAATAAATGCACTTAGCATTTTTATTTTTATGGTGTCTCTTTTGCCCTTAAATGCTCTTATCATGTGGAGCTCAGTTGCACCTTTGAGGAAAGTTTCTCTGTTACCTGCACATGCAATTGTTTACCTAGGACATTAGAAATTGAAAACTGAACAGAGAGGATCCCCCCAAAATCTTGTGACACTGAAATCACAGACTTCTGGCCCTACAGAAAGAGGAAGCCAGGCATCACACTTCATGTGCCACCTTTTCTAACTGGGGGGTTTCTTGATAATTTCTGTTCCTCAAAAGGCCTCTGGGGATACTATTTTCTGATTAGCCTACAGTGGAATGAAACTTGTTATGACTAAGTTTTGTTTTAAAAGTGAAAGCAACATAAGTGAAAAAACAACAGCTGTGATTAAGACCTGTAAGGAAGGCCCTTTAAACTGTGGAAGGATTGGAACAGGGGACTTTGCATTAAGACCACTGATCAAAGGGCTTTTGCTTATTTCTCATCTTTTTTTTCTAAAACCTTATTAAGTTAATATTTTATGTGGGTGGCTGAGCAACTATGGTGCAGTTTTCTGACTGACTTCAATACTTCTTTTCTCCTGAAGGCCCATCCTGATAGCCAGTACTTACCAGTCTATTACCCACTGCTTCCAGATTCCCATTCCTCAGCAGTGTAAAGAGTAACACGTTCAGCCTGCCAGGGGCATCTCTGTACATAGCTCTGTAGTGCATTCTCCAAAAAGAGAGCTAAAAGCAGCTCTGGAAGTCAGATAAGCCTTGTCACAGCATTTAGATTCTGCCCCCCAAGAGACAGCATGGGGTCTTCAGCTTAACAAATAACATATCTTTAATCAAATTAAAGAGTATGCCCAAACCACAAGTCAGCCCTGAAAGCCAGCAGTACATGAAAGTATTTTCTGTGAACAATGGAAACAGTGCATTTATCTTTAGTGTAAAAGGAAATCTCTTGGATGTTACCCTGCCACAAGTTAGCAGAGGTGCATACAACGGGAAAAGAGGACTTCAGCTCCTGAGGAAGTCCTTCCCAGTTTGTGTTCTGTGGGGCAGTGTTGCACAGTTGACTGAGGTTATTACAGTAGAAGGTCATCTTTGAAGTAAGCTCATTCTCTGGGTGCTCTGGGACAGGAGATAACTCCCTTCTCCGTTTGTGCTTATTTAGATCTCAGTAACAGCTAAAGATGGTTGTTTCTCTTTGTGCTGTTCAAGATTACCTCACTCCTGTGTCTGATTAGGTAAAGGTGGTTCTTGCTTGTGTATTTTTGCTACAGACAGAGGACTATCTGAAACGCAAAATCCGGTCCCGGCCAGAGAGATCAGAGCTGGTCAGGATGCACATTCTGGAAGGTATGGCATGTGCTGAACATGAAAACATCAACAATGAACTTTATCATAACTACTTTTTTAAAAGCTTTCTATTTTTCCTCTGACCTCCAAAGCTTCCTTCCACTTGGGAGCGGGCAGAAGATCGTGCCTGTTGCATGATTCCTTGGGAGGGATTAAATTCTGCTTGCTCGGACATAATTCTCAGAAAAATCTGCTGTATGAATTCAAATTGTGCAGTTTTGTGTAGCTGAGCAACAATGAAATAGAATGATCATGGATTGCTCTTCTGCTAAGGGACAACACTGTAAAATGTCCAGGAGGGAGTGAGGCAGATTTGATCTGATTAGTAAGCACCTCAGTTTCAGAGAGGGAGTGCTGTGCTGCTGCTGAGCACCAAGAGCTGGCCACAACCAAAGGGAAAAGGTGGACGAGAATTGGGTGACATCAGTTTGAGAACAGTGAATTTGTCACGGGCTACTGCAATTATCTTTATAACCCAAATATACATAATATCTATCATACCTTTGTAGTGCGTAGTTACCTATTGTTACTTATCAACTGTTTTTCTGTACAGTTATCTACTGTTATCTACAGCTCCTTTTCTGAATAGAATTAAAATACTGCTGAAGGGTGTGAGTTGACCATTGTTGGATTTATGCCATTTTACTTACTTTCCCCCAAACAGAGACCTCAGCTGAACCCTCCTTGCAGGCTAAGCAGCTGAAGCTGAAGAGAGCCAGACTGGCAGATGACCTCAATGAGAAGATAGCGCAGAGGCCAGGGCCCATGGAGCTGGTGGAGAAGAACATCTTGCCTGTGGAATCGAGCCTGAAGGAAGCTATTATTGGTAAGGTCAGAGGAGGATCTTGGTGGAGGGCATTTTCCACATGTGGCTGTGATTACCTATCAGTTCACCTGCATGTCTGAGACAATGCAGTCCTATGGCTGGTCTGGTTTTCCTGGCCCAGAATCACAGGCCTTCAACCCAAGGATTCTGAAAAGCAGAGCTCCCTCTGGCCCAGATGCTATGGAGACATTAAATTATAGGGAATGCGGACATTCCAGAATAATGTGAAAGCAATTGTATATCGTGAAGACTCGAAAGACTGTTGCAGATTTTATTCCCTTGATTGCCTCCTTAAAATCCCTCTCTCAGTATAAGATATCAACAACATTGGTCAGGGAGAACCCACTGACTTAGATCAGGAGGGGAGACAGAACGTAAACAGGTGTGATGAAACAAAAGATGTCTGTGAACTCAAAAACTTCAGAGGATTCAACCCCTTTAAAAATAAACCAGAACAGATGTAAATCATGCCAGTGCCATTCCAAGGGCTGAAAGGAATGCTGAGGAATAGCCTTCCCACTGCCTCAGCAGTGCTCTTTTCCGTCTCCCCAGACTGAGCAGTCTGTGTGTCTGTGGTTGTTCATCCCCTCAAACACGCACAGCTATTTAAAGACACATAGGACACAACTGTGAGCAAGACAGAATACTTTTCATAAAAAAGGAGAAGGACAGTGTTGTGGGAGACCCTGGCTTCACTACTGAGCAAGAAGTAGTTGAAGAAGGGTGAACTTGTGAACTGAAGCGTAAGAGATGTGGCTTCCTTCTGAATGAGCAAAGTACATGTCTGGATTCCTCTTGATTTTAGGTGAGGTGCAAATGACAGCATTTTCCTGCTTAGCAGGATTGATTTGAGAAAATGTAGTTTAAGAAAACATTAGTACATTACAAATGTATAGTCATGTGAATATATCTACTGGGCATGTAGATGGACAGAAATGCTAGTAGCAGCCAGGGCCACCACTTAATCCATAGCCCTTGTTGCTTGTAAGACTAGAAGACAATTTGGGATTCTGTCTTCCAGGACAGAAGAATCCAAGAGAAAGTCTGCTTTCCACCACACAGGATGAACACTTAACAAATCATGACTCAGCCTTACACTGTGCAGTCTTCTTCTTTGGTGCCAGATGATCATGAACTAAGCCATGCCACAGAGCTGGGTTTGGGCAGACCTAAATATCTCTTCTTTATACTCACTGATCTTGTCTGGCTAGGAAGCAAGGGAAATGGTTCACCCCAGTCTGCATCATTTTATTCTACTGATAGATAGTGAATGTAAACACTTAAACCTGATCCAGTTTGGGTTCTGTTCTCTCAAGTTTGGCTGGTGCTTTAAGCACAACTCTCTCCATGCCATCATTGTCTTTGTGAAACCTCTAGTGTCAGGCCAAGTAATTTCTTACTCCACTTTACAGACCACAGTTGATGTTTGTGTTTTTAGTTGGACAGGTGAACTACCCAAAGGTTGCAGACAATTCCTCCTTTGATGAGGACAGCAGTGATGCCCTCTCCCCAGAACAGCCAGCCAGCCACGAGTCCCAAGGGTCTGTCCCATCGCCGATGGACTCCCGGATTTGTGAGCCTCTCCCTAACACCACTGGCACATCACTAGCTCAGGTGAGAATGTGAAAGCCTCCTGCAGTGCCCTGGAGCTTTATGCTGATTTGTGGCAGAGGATCATAAAAAGTGAGACTGAGGCTGCCCTAAGAAGTATAGTGTGTGAGATTTCACAAGGGGTCTTAGCTCTGTGTGGTGTCAGTGACATCCTCCTCTGGTTGTTCAGAAACCCTCATGGTGGTGCCATGTGGGGAAGGAGGCAGCCATTGCTTGTTGACAGAGCCTGTGTGCAACTGATCCCAGCAGGCAGTGCTGGGAGATACAGGTGTGGGATTTTGATTCCTCTTCTGCCCTAAGAAGTTGTGCTGCTTCTCAGGGACAACTGAAGCAGTGGGTTGAAGGAGTCTGATTAAAGATTGTGCTCCTTCCTTCTAAGTGGATGCTTCCTGCACTCTGTTAAACTATTTCCATCCTCATGTGTGTATTCATTATGTCTTTTTCTGTCCCTGCAGGGTTCCTCCCAGTTGCAGATTGGCACAGACTCCAGTGAAACTCTTTTCCTACCTGAGCAGCCACCTCCGCCACTGCCACCTCCACCTCTTCTGCCCCCTAGTCTTACCAATGGAGTGGCTCTTACTGCTGCCAAGCCCCCACCAACACTCATCAAGGTACTATTTTGGCTCATGTCTTCTTTGTTGTAGTCTGAAGGAAGATAAGATGGTTACTTTTAAACAGGTTTGGAGTTGGAAGTATTAAATTAACAGATGCAAAGGAAGGAAACATTTCTCACTAGTGTCTTCCTCTGACACTAATTGTAACATATTTAATAGGGTTTTCTGCTCTATGGTGTATTCACCTTCTATAAAAAGGGTGCTGAATGCAAAATGTTTTGAAACAATCAGCGTTATCTATAATTAGAGTCAATTAGTCTGCACTGGATGAGCAAATGATCTGGTGTGCTGGAAAAGGTGACCTGCATTATGGTGCAGTGTACGCTGCTGCCAGTGCTGTGTCTGTAGTGTTGTCTGTGTTAGAGGAGCGTGGAAAGACCCTGAGGTGAACAAACCAGAGAATTTAAAAACTAAAATCCCAGTGTGTGTTCTGGTTTACGTGGGGTGTTACATTATATCAGTGTTTCCATTCTTACTTGCTTCCTCCTTTTCTTCTAAATAGCAAAGCCAGCCCAAGTCTGCTAGTGAGAAGTCTCAGCGCAGTAAAAAAGCCAAGGAGTTGAAGCCGAAAGTCAAGAAGCTTAAATATCATCAGTATATTCCCCCGGACCAAAAGCAGGACAAGGGAGCTCCTCCCATGGATTCATCCTATGCCAAAATACTGCAGCAGCAGCAGCTCTTTCTCCAGCTTCAGATCCTCAACCAGCAGCAGCAGCACTACAACTATCAGACCATCCTGCCAGCCCCACCAAAGTACGGGTCTGCAGTGGCAGTTCTCATAGGAAGCGCTTGCTTCCCAGCACTGTTGCCAGAGACATGGTGTTCTGGGTGTGAGGGGTGGCCACAGGGTGTGACAGGTGTGACACACTCAATCTTGTAGGTTCCAGAGGGCCTCAAAAAGAGCTGGAGCCAGATGAATCAGACAAAAGCAGCTGAAGCGAGTTGGTTAGCACAGCAAGGGGCATGGATATAGTTGAGTCCATTAGTGTGCTTCAGTGTCTAGGGCAGCACTAGTGATGCAGATGTTTCTGAGCGTGGATGTTTGTCAACATTGAGGGCGTCTGGTGTCTTTCCACTGTGGTTTTGATGTCTGTGTTCTTTCTTTTCCTGCAGGCCTCCAGGAGAGCAGCAGAGTGGTGCCAGTGCCCCTGCTGTACGCAATCTCTCTGCCACAGTCAGCAGCACATCTTCAGTATCCTCTGGTCCCAGTGGGCTGATGAGACAAAACAGTAATGCTGCGGTGGGCAAGCCTGGCCCTCTCCCTGCCAACCTGGATGAGATGAAGGTAAATGTCCTGTGAAGCTGCACAGACCCTTTTTGCCATTGTCAGCAGGCAGTACTGAATGGTGTTGCTGCCCCAGAGCAGGGCTGAGGTGGACTGACAGGATTTAGTCATAGCAGCTTACCCTGCAGTCTGTACCTGAGGTTTGTTGGCCTGCAGGACGATCAGTTTAGTCCTTTGTCTTGTGGCTCTGGTAGCTGTTGACAGTTACTCAGTTAGAAGTGTATGTTCTCTTAATGTTGCCCTCTTCTTTTCCCCATCTCAGGTAGCAGAGCTGAAGCAAGAGCTGAAGTTGAGGGCCTTGCCTGTCTCGGGCACAAAGACAGACCTGATTGAGCGTCTCCGAGCTTACCAAGAGCAGAACGGTGCAGCTGGCCAAACAACCCCAACTCCCAAGCCCAGCACAGCAGCTGTCCTCCCTAAAGCTGCCGAAGTGGTGGTGGCCTTCCCAACTGCCAGGCTGAGCACAGGGCCAGCCCTGGTCACCACTGGAATTGCACCAGCAGAAGTAGTTGTGGCCACGGTTACTGGTGGCGGCGTGATGAAGTTTGGGAGCACAGGCTCAACTCCCCCTGTTTCTCCAACTCCTTCTGAGCGCTCGCAAATGAGCACAGGGGATGAGAACTCGGGCACTGGAGATACCTTTGGAGAGATGGTGACCTCACCTCTGACCCAGCTCACCTTGCAGACATCTCCAGTGCAGTTCTTGGTGAAGGAAGAAAGCTCCAAGTCTGCCTCCTGCAGCATAAATGCAGCACCCAAGTCAGAGCGGTTTAGCGCTGGTAACAGCAGAGATGCAGAAGTTAGGGACAAAGACCAGATGCTGCAGGAGAAGGACAAGCAGATTGAGGAACTCACCCGCATGCTGAAACAGAAGCAGCAGCTGGTTGAGATGCTTAGGCTACAGCTGGAGCAGGAGAAGCGCTCTCAGCAGTCTCAGCCAGCCCCAGCAGCTGCAGCAGAAGGAACAGCCCTCACCTCCAAACCAGGAGCATTTGGCACCCAGGTCAAGAGTGAAAACGGTTTCCTGAGTTGCCAGTCTGCGAAGCAATCCAGTGGCCAAACAGACCAATTCAGCCCTGCACCAACCGCTAGCCAAATGGACACTTCGAATCCAAGCCCAGTGCCAAAGAAAGCCGTGATGGTGAAGCAGGAGGTGCCAGAGCTGCCATGCCAGTCCCACAGCCCACAGCTTTTCCTTGGCCAGCAAGTGAGTGACCTCATCAAGGGCACATCCCCCCCGACCCTCATCACCGACTCCACAGGGACCCACATCGTCCTCACCGTGACCAAGCAGAGCACCGAGAGGCAGGGCCTCTCTCCCCATGGGAAGGCAGGGAGCAGCTGCCCACCCTTGCAGGTAGGCAAGGGTCAGATCCCATCAGTTGAGTTCTTCTCTTCCCACTCCAGTAACCATAGGATGCCTTAATGGGGTGGAAATTCAGTGCAGTAAATACTGAAAGGGCTCAGTTGCTCACTGTGGTGGCTGGTAGATCGTGGCTTTGTAAAACAGAGCAGTGTAAGCAGATCTTCAGCAAAAAGACTGGAATTTGACAATGATGAGCTGTGTACAGCAGTGCACGATTGGCTCTGTGCATCACAGGCTGTTCAGCATTCTTCCAAACACATGGTTCTGCCTTTTGTCAGGCAGGATCTCGGGCTTGGATGACAAGGGTTTGCTGCTACAGTTCACTAGTTTTTGAAAGGACAACTATTCCAGTGGTAGTAAAATGAGCAGAGTGTATTTCACCTCTTGTCCTTTACTCTAGAGACTGTAGTTGCTGTGATAGATGGGTCATTTTATCTACCAAGAGCTGTAATCAGACCCTAGGAGCAGACTGTTTGCTTTTTTGGCTGCTTTTTGTTTTAATGCGTGTCAGTATTTCAGTGTTAACAGAGTCTTTCATCAGAGATGATTTACTATTCCCCTGCTGGCATGAGCTCAGCACTTAACAGAAGTGTTCCGAGTGTTTCTTCCAGGAAGGGATAAATATGCCCAGGTTTTATGGCATAAGTCAAACCCCAGCACCTTCCATGACATCAAAGATAATTTTCATTCTCTGCTGATACATTTCTTGCACTTTCTGCAGAGCAAGTGGCAGTGTCTGCCAACAGAGACAGGCACTGAGCAGGCTACATTTGCTGCATAGCAGGTGAGATGTCAGGCAGCTGTCTAAACATCAGCATCCAGTGTTGCCCTTGATACCCCAGAGTATCTCACCTGAACTCTGCCTCTGCTCCTCAAGGGTGCAGCTCCTGTGTCAGGTCTGGCAGCCCTCGAGGCATGTCATGGGTAGCCCAGGGATTTAGACTGGAACCACCTCCTCTCTTAGGACTCTGAATCATACCCAATCTGATTTCTCTGCTCGGTGAAAGAGAAGGATTGAATTTCATAAAGAATAAAGAGTGGGGGAAAAACAAACTTATAAATCCTGTAAGAAACATAAGCCCTGTGTCCATGTCATGTGTCTTTTCTTTCTAGAGCGTACAATCATCGCCCGCTAAAACTTCCAGCCAACCGCTGTGTCAGGTACCTGCAAACACCCCTCAGCAGCCCACACAGCAGCAGCAGCAGCCCAGAGGACCAAACCAATCTAAGGTAGCTCACTGCCTGCTCACTTCTCTCCCTTGGTTTTGTTTGCCTGCTGCCAGGGTTTGTAACCCACAGGCAGATACCGGTGGGTGTTGTCTGTGGATTAAAAACAACGAGGGGCCAGAGTGGGCAGCCTTGATTCACAGAGGTGTCCCAGGTTCTTGAAGGAGTGCTGCTGAACACAAAAAGTGCTGCTGCATGGAAAGAGGGTGGTGTGGGCAGTGTGTCTGCTGCTGAAGGGGCATGGGAGCTCAGAGGGGCAAAAGGGCTTGACGTTTTACTGTCTGGTATTGCTGACCATGCTGTCATTTCCATTCCCCTGCCTTGAGCATGCCAGTTAATTACCCCTTTGTGAAGTGCTATACTGTTTCAGGAAGGAGAGCACCTCTGCCTTTACCCTTCTCCAGGTGCTGGCTGTAAAGAGGTTCTGCTGTGCATCTCCTCCCTTTCTAGCCTGCTTAGCTGTCTCTCTAACCTGTAATTAAGATAAGATACAGAAAGATTATGAAGAGTTTTTAGAGCTTGGAGGATCATTTCTGAGTCAGTTCCTGGAAAGGATATGAAGACAGAAGTAATTTCTAGTATATTTACAGTGAGATATCTACTTTGCAAAGGGTCAATGCCTTGGTTTGCTTTGAGACCTTGGAGAAAGTACAGAAGGTAAATGAAGGCACCTTTCTCCTCAGAGTCCCTTAGCCTGTGTGCTGCAGAGGCATCTGTCCTGACTCTCCCACTCCTTTTGCCTCCATGTAGGGTCAGAAACATGTGGTCTGCAGGTGGTCACAGGGCAGCTGGCCCACACCATATTGTCTTTCTCAGCACCTCCAACCCTTCAGCCTTTCTTTCCCCATGGTTTCCATAAGCAATCCCTGAAAATTGATGCTTCTGGCAAAACCAGCCCACCCAGTTTATTGGGAAAGGTACCCTCCCAGTACATCCTAGTGTTTGTGCCACAGCAGTGGCTTCCAGCCCTTCTCAGGAAGAGAGTGGGCCCTGGCCAGCAGAGCTGCTCTGGGGTTGCTGCTCTACCTGTGTGTCACAGAACAGATGAGCAGCTTTCCAGGGAAAACAGGATGGGCAAGGGCATCAACAGGTACCCATGTTGGAAGTAGCATTCAGGTGCTGCCCAGGGTTCACTGCTCCGGGGCAGCAAGTTTCTGTGTGGGTCATGCATAGCTGCTGTAGAGGCAAAGGCCTGATGTTTGTTTCAACTTTTCTTATGGGCAGTTGTGTGCTGATTCATCTGGTAAAGCTGAGTCATGAGCACTACTTCCTGCAACACTTGGGGTTTCCTTTGGAGCTCTGGTGCTCTCCACCCACCATCAGGCTGGGAGACTTGCTGCCAAGTGAAGCTGGCTTGTGACCACAAAGCAGGCACTGTAGAGGGAGGCGGGTAGAATACAGGCCCTGGATATATTGCACAGAGTGGGCTGAACACACAAGGGAAGTTCCCTTTCTCTCCAAAGTCTGGAGGAATCCCCCACTTGGACAGATGATGCTCTCCCTGTCCAGGAGAAGTGAGGTGGTGGTTTGTGGTGTGACTGCTTTAGCATTGGAAAAGTCAGCTAAAGATTTCCAGCTGTGAGTTGGATGGGACGTTTGTCTTCTTCCCCTGCAGCTAGGGTATAGTGCACAGAGTCCAGGGAAGAAGGCAGGCTGCTGGGGGCAGAGCAGTGCAGACCTCTGTGCAGTGCTTGCAGGGACAGCTGATGTTCTCTCAAAGCAGCTGTGAGACAAGTTGATGTGGACTTTCCCTGATTTGCATTCATTCCCTCTTCTGCCTTCATTCTAAACAGTCCTCATCGCAGCCTGGGTCTCCTGCTGCCCCTTCCCCCTCGCAGATGGACCTGGAGCAGCAACAGCACACACCGCTTTTTGGAACAACTCCACCTCCTCTTCCTGTTCCCTCAGTCCCAATCAAAGAGCCACCACCAGGCTATGAAGAGGCCATGAAGCAACAGCCAAAGGCCCAGGTGAGAGCAGTTATTCTCCCTGGTTTCCTTGGAGAGCAGATGAAAAGGTGCCATTGTAAATCTACTTAGTTCCTTGATGTGGGCCAGTGGTAGGGAATGGAGACAGAACTGCACCTTCCTGGTTGAATTTCCTCTGGAGGGTTTGGGGCAGACCCTAAACCACAGGTAAAAATCCCAAGCCACTCATTGCCATTGCTGACCATACTTTCCCAGCCAGTAACAGCCTGGGTTACAGAGGATCCCGGTGCCATGTTCATGGTTATGCTCCTTTTGCTAGAAAACAGTCTCATCCCTCAGGCAAGGGAGGAGAGCCAGCAGCCAAGGGTGTTGCTGGAGGTGGAAGCTCCTCTGATAAATAGGAAGCTAATCCTACATTTGTTCTCACCAGGAGAACGGCTGTTCCAGCCAGCAGATGGATGACCTGTTTGATATCCTCATCGAAAGTGGAGGTAAGGAGACAAAGCCAGCATTTCGCATAGTCCCTGGGTCTGAGTCTGGGGATTGTAGAGCACTGAGGGGAGAGTCTGTCGTGGCTGTGCTCTTTTCTCTGGTGTCCCTAAGTAGACATTAAGGCACTGAGGGAGATGTCAGTCAGGCCTTAATATGATTCTGTGATTCTTGATGGCTCTGCTGTATCAGATCCGAGCACATCACTTCTGAGATACTGGACAGAGATTGAATTCCATGGAGGTGGGCTGAAAACTCCCTGTAGTGAGGCAAGCACAGGCACAGGATGAGTTTCCTTATGCCAGCTGGTAGCCAGTGATGGCTTAGTCTGGGGGGTCCCTGTGGCCCTGGTGGGTGGGAGGGATCCTTGTGGTGTTCAGCCAGACTTTGCCTCACCTGGCCCGTTTGTTCCCTGTACAGAGATATCTGCTGACTTCAAGGATCAGTCGTCCCCAGCTGGGAAAGAAGCGCCTGTGGCCCCAGCGTGTTCCCCACCGCCCAGCAGCCAGCACTCCTCCGAGCTGGCCGTGCCGGTGTCCTTGGGGCAGCCTGTGCCCGTGGGACGGCTGGAGGACTTCCTGGAGAGCAGCACTGGCCTCCCCCTGCTGACGGCAGGCCACGATGGGCCGGAGCCCCTGTCCCTGATCGATGACCTCCACAGTGAGATGCTGAGCAGCTCGGCCATCCTGGACCACCCGCCTTCACCCATGGACACCTCGGAATTGCACTTTGCTCACGAGCCGTCTGGGGGCATAACCCTGGATCTGGCTGAGGCTAACTTGGACAGCATGGACTGGCTGGAGCTGCCGGGGGGGTCTGTCATGAGCCTGGCTCCCCTGAGCACCGCCGCTCCCAGCCTCTTTTCCACAGACTTTCTTGATGGACATGATCTGCAGCTGCACTGGGATTCTTGCTTGTAATTCTGTGAGCAGAGACTGAAGGGAATGGGAGTGGGCGGGCACAGGCATGCAGGGGGAAGAGGCCAGTCAACCAAAAAAAAAGAAAATAGAATGAGCTCCTAGTATTTGTACTCCTCCCCTAACAGTGTCCTTCCTGCGTGAAGCCGGCAGTGGGCCAGGCCAGGGCAGGGAGAACGGCTGCTGTGGGGGACAAGAGGCAGGAGGAGCTGTGGGGCTAGCAGCCTTCTGTCCACACAACCTGACCCAGCCGGGGTGAGAGCAGAGCCAGCAGCCCCTCTTTCTCCAGGCAGGAGAAGCAATGGCAGCGCATTGTTCCCTCACGTGGGACAGAGCATGACTGGGCCTGAGCTGTTTCCAGAAGCAGCACTCTGCACCTTCCTGGGACTGCAGATAAAAGGGGCTGTGCTGCCCCAGCACGGTTGGTCTTAACGGTTGTGGAAGGGGATTCTACCTCTGGAGCAGGACACAAAGGCAGGAGGGCTGCCTGGGGCCCAGAGCAGCTGCCCTCTGCATCCCCTGCCGTCTGTCAGGGGAGGGTCTGATCTGCTGCAGGGCTGGGAGAAGCTGGGCAGAACAGGCACCTTCTCTAAATGTAGCCAAAGGGAACCAGGGCTCCCCACCAACCTGGTAATGTCTAAGCTGGTTTCCCAAATATTGCTGAGCTTGGCAGAGGCCTGCCAGTCTGCCTGCTTCCTTCACTCGCTTTGGGCTGCAAAAGTTTTTAAGGTGCTAAAATCAGGTCCTTATATGTTAAAACTGCTGTCAGGCACAGCCCATTGCCCCCAGCTCCCACAGCACTTGTGACAACCCCAGGTGAGCAGGGCAGTCAGCCTGGCGTGGGGACTAGGGACATGAAAGAACCTGTGTGTCCTGGGGAGCAGGTGTGTGGCACAGCTGGTAGTAAGTACCATATCACTGGGGGCCATGTGCAATCTGTCTCCCTCCTTTGCTGTGTTGGTGCCTCACTGTAGCACATGCCCCAGTGGAAAGTAGCAGCTGGGGGTGGATGTTATGTCCAGTAGGCAAGGAAGGGGGACTGCAGGAGGGGTGTTGTGTGGCACAGCACAGGCTCAGTGACTGGGAGCACCCCTTTCTGGGAGGAGCCTGGAAGCAGGTATTGGCAGCTGACCTCTGTTCTGCCCTCCCTCCAGTCCCACAGGACAAAGGCAAAAGTAAATGGCTGCTTACTGTGAGCTGGTGCTCTTCGTCCCTGTAGGGCCCCAGGCTGGTGCCTCAGCAGAAGTGCAGACTGAGGGTGGACAAACCCCCAGGATCTCAGATCCATGACAATGCTATTCCTTGGGCAGGCCTGTGGCTCACTCTTGTGCTGTTACTCCTGTTACTTTAAAATTCTTGTGTCAGCAGTAACTCGTGGCCATACTGAGCTGGTGGGACATGGCTTAGGTGGATGTGGCCACCTTGCCACAAGGCTATCCCTGCTTTGGCCCCGAGCTGGGTCCAGGCTGCTCGGGCTGAGCGAGGTGGGGGAAGCTGTGGCTCCTGAAGTCACATGGACTGAGGTACTGACCTGCTCAGGTCACTGAAAGGATCTACTGCCATCCTTTTCAATATCTCCCTGAGGATGCTGTCCCCACCTTTCCCCCACACTGGGCTGCAGTGCTTCCTGCTGGGAAGGGGTAGCTGTGAGCCACATGCTGCTTCCCTGCACCTTTGGTACCTGGCCAATCTTCTCAGGGGGAGGCTGTGCCACAGGGGTGCTGCTACCTCTGCTCCATGGTGGGGCAGGTGAATGCCAACCCTGCACAATGTGCTCTCCCTCAGCCACTGAACTGGCAGCTGCATGGGGTCATGCCTGTTCACAGCTGGGAGATACTCCTGCTCTCCTGTGCCCTATTTGCTTGTTAACTGCATGGGGAGCCACTTTCTTAATCATTTACAGGGGGAGCCTGCTGGCAGTTTCCTTTCTGCCCCCTCCTCTCTCCTCTGGCCCTGAGCTGTAAGCAAGTTGGAGCCTCTTACCTGCCTCCCTCAGTGTGTGGGTTGGGGAGGACACCACCTCCCTCCCCCTTCCTCACAGGCTTTCTATTGCTCAAGCCACAGTGTCACATCCTAAAAATCAGAATAAAAGAGACTGGTGGGCACTCCCTTTATCCTCCTGAAGCCTTCCTCAGTCCTCTCCTCGTACAGCCCTTGTGCTCACGGGGAGCAGTGAGTACACAGCAGTCGCCTTACAGAGCTCTCACCAGCTTCCCCAGGGCAGCTGTCCAGCTGTGGGGTCAGGAGGCAAGGAGTTTCTTAGGAGGAAAGTATGGGGGGAGTGGGAGGATCTCTGAAATCCTAAGGGGAAAAAGTGAGGCTGCCTGTTTCTCAGACACAAGCAAAATCAGGTTATTTTAGCCCATAGTTGCAGTAGACCCCACAAAAACCACCTGTGTGGTTTCTTTTGTACAATTACAAATCTGCAGCCAGTAAATAAGGAAATTACCAGTAAAGTGCAATGAGCTCCTAGAGGAAGGTGGGAGCACTCTAGCTGCAGTCCTGGCCCGACCCACCCCTGGTTCCTTGCCCTGGGCCAGGTACTGCAGTAGATGCCCATGCCTGTTACCAGTGCAGCCCTTCCCAGAGGTTGCTGGTGAAAGGCTGAGCTCTCAGCTGCTCCCTTACACCTTCACCCCATCCACCATCCGGAATTTAGTGACCCTGATTTTGCCCAGAATACTTGCATTGGCTAAAGAGCCCAGAGGACACAGAACCATGAGCCTCACGTCCCAAGGAGCCCAGCTGACCTGTGAGAGCCCCTCTGCACAAGGGGCTTCTGCCAGGGGAGCGAGAGAGACCCCTGTGCCTGCAGGCAGAGGGGAAGGTGGTGCCTCTGCCCCAGAAACGTTAGAAAGTCTTTTCCCCAAGCAGTGCCCAGAGCAGGCTTGCCCAGTTCTCTGCTTTCTTGCTATTATTTGTTTGAATAATAGTTCCATAGTTCTTTGTCGGAAGAGGTATTCCCCTGGACATACAATTTTGCACCCATTGGGAAAAAACGAAGTCTGATGTTCTGCCTCTACCTTGAATGTAATCCTGAATCTTTCTGCTGTAACCACTACTTGTTTGTAATGTGTATTTGACTAGCACGCACTCTCCCTTCCACTATGCAGCCAATGGCGAGGGGTGATCAGCACCATCAGAGCCAGATGGTGTTGGGGCATCAGATCCAGAGCGAGTATTCAACTGGAAAAGGATAAAAGTGACAAGTTAATGGGGGAGAGAATGGATCTTTAAATTGAATTATTTTTTCAGTTACAAATATTTCAAGAAAAAAATCCATTTTATTAAAAAAATTCCAAACAGCCACGTGCTCAAAAACTTATCTGTTATGCTCGTGGGAGGGCTTGGGGCCACTGCCTTTTCCAGCCAAGGGTGGGTGATCCCTCTGTGTCTTTCTCAAACCTAAAAAAAACCCGTTTAAGTGGAGGTGCTTCACCCTTCTCAGCTGCAGGGAGATTCCCTCAGTGTTTGGAAATTACCTACCCTGCAACCAGAAGCGGGTTTTACCAAGGGCAGCTATTACAGTCCCCACCAGCCCAGAGGCTGGTCTGGACCCCAGGTGGTGGTGAGGTGACACTGCTACTTCCACAGCCACATTCCAAAGGAATTACCTTTACCAAAAACACTCACTTTCAAATCAGTACATATGCTGCAACTCCCACCCTCCCATGATCTTGGACTTCTGAACAATTCTCCTAAGGGCCTGTGCCCTGTTATTGTCCCACTTTGCAGCTGAGCCTACACCTGCTTTTTCCAGAGATAGTTCTTGAACAGGCAACACTGCTGTCCCCACCACCCAGCCCTGCTTTCTGCCAGCCTCTCTCCCTTTCCTAAAGGCTTTCCTCCTGCTGTGTCCCTACAACCTGTAGTTTCCAGTATTTCTGGCTTTTCTGGGGCAGGGCTGCCACTGCTGGTAGCAGAACTGGGCTCACCGCTGTCAAATGGCAAAAAGGAAAACTTAAACAGAGTCCTGGCCCTGTCAAAAAATAAGACAAAGCCCAGCACTCTCCCAAGATGCAGTTTTTATTTACAAACCCACCAAATAAAGGAAAGTAAGAATCTATAGTCATCCCATCAGTAGTTTGTGCTCACAGACAAGCGCTTTCAGTAGAAAGTCACAGACTCCATATCCAGAGCCACCACCACAAAGCAGCAATTCTCCACTCTGACCTGTGTCCCCGCTGCCATCGCAAGGCGAGGAGGACGAGTTAGTCTCCCTGAGCCAGCTCCAACCTAAACCTTGTCCTGAGCTACAGCGGTGCCAAAATATACATATTCCCGGAGTAAATTTACAGCTTTTTGGTTAACAGTAAAAATCATCTAGAGACTAAAATGACAGCATGAAACACTCTTGTTTAGGGGAGAGGTGGTTTTTGTCTGCTCCCAGAGGAGACAAGGACCATCCCCTAAGGCTGTTACAGTGGTAACAGGCTGGTAAACTTGGGCAACTCTTGTGGACACCCACGCACCAGTGCCAGGGAGGTGGGATGAAGCTGATGCCAGTTCCATCTTCTCAGCTCCAGCTCCAGGTCAAAGGAACTTGTCTCAGTGTCCCCTGGCAAGGGGGAGCCCTTGGCTGGCATGGGGAGGGGACATGATCTCTCTCCTCCTGTACAGCAGTGAGTCTCTCACCAGCCCAATTCCACATGTAGCTGCAATACCAACTCCCAATGGCACCAGCTCTTGCAGATCAAAGCCACCCCACAAGGGTAATCTTTCCCTTACAGCTCCAGCCACAGACATGCTCACATCCCCATGCGACTGCCAGCCCATGGGGCAGCACACAATGGCTCCAGCCAGGCTGCTCCCCCAGGCACTGGGGGGGAGGCAGGGCTGAGGAAAGCAGAAGATGGGGGTGGCAGAGATGTGGAAAGCTGGGAGGGGGCACTTGGTTTTTGTAGCCAGAACACACTTGTCCCTTTGCAGCATCACTCTCGACCATCACCCCCCTCGGGTCTGCAGTTTGGCCTCTTGGCACTGCTGCCATCTGTCCCAGGTGGTCTGGCAGCCCCCGAGGGGGATTTTGTCACAGATACAAGTGGGTGGGGTGGGGAAGGGCAGGGGGTGAGACTGGAGAGGGTGGGGGAGAGGAATGTGCGCCATCGAGAAGGTCCCCAGGATGGGGCAGGGTGGGGGTCACCCATCTATGTCCCAGCTGAAGAGATGATGCTTCACGAGCATGTCCTGCACCCCTTCCTTCAGTGGCTTCTTCTCCTTCTCCTGCAGGATGACACAGAGACCCAGGTCAGTGCACCACACCCAGAAAAGGGGAGGTTGTGTCTGCAGGTGGAGCCCAACCACACCAAGGACACCCAGACAAAGCAGCTTCCTGCACTTCCCACGTTTGCACAGCTGGCACAGGGAGAGGCCCTGTGGTTTGGAGAGCACCAGGAAAGGACAGCCTGCCATTGCCCTCTATCCCAGCTGGGCAGGGCAGGGCAGGGCAGGGCAGGGCAGGGCAGGGCAGGGCAAGGCAGGGCAGGGCAGCCCCCTCTGCCAGCAGTGCCACACAGCTCCTGCACAACCTGCCCAGGCAGGGAAAGCAGCTCCATCCACAGCCTCTGGAGCGTGCTCAGGAGGAGGCACAGGATGGGCTGGAGCACAAGGCTGAGAGAGAGAGGCAGTAAGCAAAGCCCCCAGCTGAGTGAGAGAATGAGAGATGCCACCTACTCACCTCTCTCTTTATTGGCAGCTCCCAGTCCTGAGAGAGACTGAAGGCAAATTTGCAGAGGACCCTGCAACGCAAACAGAAGAAAGTGATGATAAAACAGACCCCTCCAGACAGCACTCCCAGCCTGTGCCCACAACTGCTGCCCCCAGGCACACAAATACACTGTCTCCTCAGCTTCTTCTGGCATGCCACTAAGCTTACAAGGATAAAATTCCTTGACTGATGGTGTTGAAAAGACAGCAGCAGTCACTCATTCCCTGTTTCCCCCTCCCTGCTGGGTTTCACATCCTGCCAGGCCAAGGCTGGAGGAGGAGCCTGAAGACTTGACTCAAGTGCAGCCCCTACAGAGCCTGGTGCAGCAGCACAGGGAGGCACGGGCAACCCCAGGCTTTGGGGGAACCACAGACACGCCTGGCTGAGGGCTGCACACAGCTGGCAATGGCAGTTTGCAGGTTGCTCTCAAAAAAGCAGAGCTCTGCCAGTAGCACCTCAGAGTTCTGCAGCACCCTCCCCCCTGGAGCAAGAGAAGTGTCCTGTAGCTGAAGTGCAAGCTCAGGCACTAAAGGTGCTTTCAGCCCCTGGATGGGTGACTGACTCCTTCCTGGCTAATGACAGTCCAGCTGTCACCCTAGCACATTCCCTGCTCCCTGCTTGGACTTAGGAGTGGCAGGCAAAGCACATGGAGAGCAGTGGGGTGGAGAAGGCAGTTTCCCCATCAGAGTAGGTGCACAGCAGGAGGTTGCTGGCAGGCAAAGGCTGCCTGCTTGTCACAACAGGTCCCCAGGAGCCAAGCTCTGCTCCTGGATCAGGCAGGCACAGTGCCTCAGATTAAACTGTCTAGAGATGTGTTACTGCCTCAGCACACAGCAGGAAATCTCTGCAGCTGGGATGTCTGGGCAGGCCATGCTCCCATTCACTGGCGAAGGCCCAAACACAGCCATAGTGAGGACCACCTCCTGCAGAGGAGGAGGAAATCCATCCCAGACACTGGCAAGGCCCATGGGGACACTTACCTCAGCTCACATTTGATCTGCACCCAGCCAGGACTGCGCAGGAATGACCAGGGATGGAACCACTTCTCCACGGTCTGCAGGCTTGAGCACAGCACCTCCAGCCACAAATGGAGCACCTGCTCACTGCAATAATAGAGTAGAGGCATGTTACTCAGCTGAAGCCATGGAAAGAAACCCCATCCCTTCGGGACAGTCTATTTCCAACCCAAGACTTGATCCCCAGTCCTGTCCCCAGTGAGAACAGGATAACCCAGTAAATTTGTGTGAGCTACTCCATGCAATAGGATCCATGCAATAGGAGCTCCTTCTTCCAGCTAGGAATCAGGCCAGCACAAGGCACAAGAAGCAAGGCTCACCCAGTGGCTGCAGTGAGAGGAGGGAAAAAAGACGCTGTGGCCTAAGGTAGATTGAAACCACTGCTGCACTTAAGCCCACTCTGTCCCTTTCCCAAGCTCTTTGCACCCACAGTGCTGAGGGTATCAGGGCCAGATGACTCACTTGAGTCCAACACAGATGAGAGAACGAAGCTTCACGTCCATCTGTGCATGTGCAGCATCGTGGGTCATGTTCACAGCCTGAACTGCCTGCCGGAAGGGAAGGTGTGGTTACTGCTGGGCAGCCATTTCAGCAACACAGCCAAATGCTGCCCTCCCTGGAGCTCCCACCCTCACCAGTGCCCCCTGCTAGCACCACAGGGCCTAAGGGAAGGTCTGGGAAACTTTCAAGCATCTCCCTCCAATAGTCTCCACAGGAAACATCCCCAAAGTAGGAGCTGGGCTCTGGCTGGGAGCATCACTCACCCGGTAAAGCAGCTCTTCTGGAGTGAGGACTTTGCCATCTTCATCAAGCCTGTAAAGATCACAGCAGAGACTCAGCCAGCTCCAGAGTCACCCTGGGTACACGCAGGCCTTTCCTGCTTCATACCCCAACAGCCATGAGAGAGCCAGATACACACCCAGAAGCAAACACAGGAGCCTGGCAGACAGAACAAGAGCCACTGCCAGCCCCAAATCAGCACAGGCAGAGCAGCCTGTGCACACCACACCCACAGGAGGAAGGGGCAGACCATGACCCTTCCCAAGGTGCAGAGCAGCATCAGTTTGATGGGCATGCAGGAGCAGCGCACAGACCTGTAGGTCTTGCAGAGCACGAGGCGAGAATACACGGAGTCGAAGTCCCGTTCCACTTCCCGGCTTGCAGCCTAGAGGAGAAGAGGGACAGTCAACACACTCTGCTCTACTATCCCCTCACCTCAGCCCTCTGGCAACACTGCCCCATAAAGGAACTGGGACATCTCACCTCTTCAATGAACAGCCAAGGATGGCAGGCTCCCCCCAGCAGAGATGGCTTCTTCAATCCGTGTTCAAATATGGACTTCAAGGCTGGACAGAGTGTCCCTCGCACCAAGTCTGTCACCCCCTCTGTGACCGAGTCATCTCCAGCGATGGAGTACTGAGGAACAGGAAGAGCCAGCTCTCAGCACACGGCAGAGCACAGAGGTGGTCCACTCACCTACACCTTCCCTGCACAGACCAATTCCACTCCCAGGTGCCTGCCAGAACCCCTTTCCCCCTTCACCTGTCATGCCCTTGCATAAGGCCCTGTGTTCTGTGCTACTGCAGGGGATCTCCGGGGACCTTTGTGCTTAGGTGGTACCCAGGAGACCCCAGCACCATCCTGGCAGTGTTTCACATGTAGGAACGTGATGGTGTGATACTGACTGAGCTAAGGTGTGGAGAGCAACTTCTTCACTCCCCAAATGCTGAGAAGAAGAGGGAGAACCTGGCCTTCCCCACTTCTTCTGCAAACTGCTTAAGTCAACAGCTGATGATGATTGTCTCATACACACTACCCCAGCCTTGAGGACATATTGAAGTACCTGCTACAGTTAAGTGTCACCTCATTACTGTCAGCTGTAAGAGAACTAAGACAAATTGTCCCCTTGAGCACAGCTGCTTGGGGAGAATTCATTGTCAGGATCACAAAGCATGAGCAGGATCCATAGGTAGAGCCTCCAAGGAGGAAAAGAACACAGGCAACTGGGAGCAGACAGAAACACTGCCCATAGGATCCTCCTGCTTCTCTCCTTGCTGCATTCTCAGCTTTCTTAAGGTTCATCTTTAAGGTCCTTTCAATCCCAGGCATCCCACACAGGTGCCCCTGGCAGCCCTCTAGGGCACTCATTCTCCACTTGGTCAGCACGAGAAAGTTGAGCAAACAGGCTTAGGAAGACACACTGCCTGATCACATCACAAACCACTCAGTGGCCAGACAAATCAGACAGACTGAAGGGGGCAAATCTGTGGCTCTTTTTAACTGTGTTTTTTCAGTTATGACATAACCTTTTTTTTAATGTGGAACTTTTTGAACTTGAGGGTCGTTTTAAGTACCTCTTTACTCCGCTCATCCAGGATCTCCACAAATTTTGCAGGAAACCAACCTACAAAGAGTGAACAAAGAGATGAGCCTGACAAAAATACTGAGAAATCCTTACACAAAGCCCAGTGGGAGCTGAGAATAAATCAGAGTTCATAGGGCACAACCCCAAAGAAGGATGCAAGCAGCCTCAAAATCACAGTAATTAAGGCAGCTGCGCAAGAAGGCCAATTGCAGGACACTGCCCACATGCAGCAGTGCTGACATGCACCCAACCACCCTGTGCCAGGAGGATGGAGCCTAAACTTGCTCTTTGCAAGAAAAGACCAGGTTGCTGCTGCATGACTGCTCTCATACATTTCCTCTGTCCCTGGCAGATACTCTAGGTGCCTGGCAAACTCTCTGCTGCCAGAGCAGTTGCTGTAGATGAATGGATGTTCTGCATATCCAGTCCCACTCCCCGCAGTGCAACCCAACCTGTTCTCACCTCTCAGTCCATTCAGCTCTCCCACCCAACAGTGCTCATCCTTCTGGGAAATGATCTGAAAAAGAGAGAGTGGAAATATCAGTTGAAGAGGTTGCGGTGGCAAGAGGGCTACAGCTTCCTGGTTGTGTGTCCACAATGAGGAACTGCTTTCTTCTCAACTGCTTTGCCAATGTTCTCTTCTCACATGGCCCAGGGCCTTCAAGGGCACAGAGCTACATCAAACATCCTGTTCTCCCCAGTTTCAGATGGGAAAAATGCAAATGGGTGCTTTTCTAGTCTTGCCACAGCTCAGTGTGCAATGTTAAACTGGGACTCAGGTTGGACCAAATCCATCTTTTGCACAGCTGTATGGCAGCCAGGAAAGGGACTTTGTGGTGGCAGGGAGAAAGACCCACAAGACAACACTCCCAGGAACACGCTGCCTCATCCCCAGGCAGCCCCCAGGAGCACCAGCTGCTTCTCTTGGGCTCCTAACTGGGCTATGAGCTTATCTCCTCCCTCCGTTCCCTGCAGGAGAGGTAGTGCAGTGTCCCAAACAAGCTGGGTCTGCATGTCCCACCCCGGTGCCTGTCCCCCAGGCTGACACACCGTAATGATGTCATTCTTGCGGAAGCCCAGCTCGTCGTCATCGTGGCGCTCAAAATCCAGCAGAGCCTTGGCTCGTCGCCGTCGGTTGCGGGAACAAGCCACGTAGTTCTCGTGATCCCGCTGGTGGCTCTCCATGCTGTAGTCTGGAGTCAGATCCTAGCAGGCATGTAGATGAGAGCAGAGAGGAATGCAAAAGCCACAGGTGACTCCCAGCTATCTGCCAAAGCCTGCATGCCCCTCTTCCCAAACCTTTTCCTGCTCCCAGCCAGCAGACAACCTCCCAGCACAGGGATGCATTAAGCAAGCCTTATCCTCCTGCCATTATGCCTGGCATGTTCTCTCTCAAGCCCACACTTCAGGAGCATTTGAACAGCCCTGTCCTGTGATGGACACTCAAAAGCCATGCCTGGAGCACACAGCAGTGCAGATCCAGCTGTTTCCACTCACAATGCTGCAGTTCTTGGGATCCACACACTGGAAGTGCCGTGCCACCTGGAGAATGGCCTCCCGCAGGTCAGCCACCAGCTCCGTCTGCTTGATGTTCTTGGCTTTCAGTGCCTCCAGATCGTCATCCCCTGGTGGAACCCAAGCAGCCAGAGGGGAGGAGAGGGAAGGAAAACAAGTACATGGTATTTATTTTTCTGTTAACATTAGAAATAATTGGTTCTGAAGAAATCAAAAGAAATTAACATCAGAAGTACCTACACTAAGGCAGGTACTTTCTGCCCATCTATTCAATAATGTAAATAGCAAACACCAATTTGACTGCATCAAATGTTAAGGAGATGGTATTTCAAACCACATATGGAACTGGAATATGTCATCTTTGATCTGTCTGGGAAATTCATTATATGAAGGTACTACTTCAGAGAAGTGTCTACAACATATAGTTTGCTGAACCTTGGGACACAAGACTGGGGAACTTGCAGTAATTCTCTTCAACTGAAATTCTCTTGAAACTGAATCAGTTTTTGGTTGAACTACTTCTGATATTTGTATAACTCACAGGCTGGGAGCATATTCTTCACAGAGTCTTGGAAAATATTTGAAAAACCAACACACCCCACTTTCTTGTGCCAGTCATGAAGTCAGAGCCAGGAGAGAAAAGCCACCACCTGTTTTAGACCTCAACCTCCCTAAGAGTCAGACTTCAAAGGTTTGGGGTATATAGAAATGGTCATGAGTCCAAAGTAAAAGTTACCAAAGCATCTTTCAACTATCACTAATCCCCCCACGAGTTTTGACAGTCTGTCTCTATTACCTTATGCAGAAAGATACCTGTTGGGGTGGATTCTTTAAACAGTTAATGTATCTGAGTGCCTTAAATACTGGGTACATGATGTTTGGGATCAATGAATCATTTGCTTCTTTTTCTAAAAAAATCAGTTTGTATTAAATTCAAAGGGTACTTTCTATTTTTGCTCTCTCTATAACATACTGAAGATGTGGTAGCTTGATTAACAAAATTAACATTTAAACCAAAGTATTTTTCACTGAATTCCAATGTTTAAAGAAACACAGCTTTTATTCAGGAGCCAAGTAAATCACTGGCTAGCAAATTAGTACTCTGCTTATCTTCAAACAGCATTATAGGAAACAATATGAATAAAGTATGGCCTGAGCTACAGCTGCTGCAACAGCTATATACATATTAAGCTTCTGCTAATTGAAAAGTGATTAACAGTACCTTTTAATTATGTAATCTTAATTAAAAAGACCCAAACTTTAGAAACATACATAGAAGCACAAAATTAGATTTAAAATTATTTTTATAATTGTTTTCTATTTGCTACATTAAATTATTTGAGAGTCAGATACACAGAGCTTAAGAGAAAACTGAACTTTGCTTATGGACTAGAAAAATTGTGGGACATAGTTACTCCCAGTCCAAGCAACAAGAAAATAACATGTCCTCTGTAGACAGGGGTGGGAAATAGAGCATACAAGAACTCTTACTATTCAGAGATATAAATGTTGCAAATAGATAGGTGAGCACGTAGATGTCGGGGATTCCCAGAAACTTCATGTTGTTAAAATAGATTGCAGCTAAAGAAGAAACTAAATCACAGCCTCACTAGCTCTGTGAGCTACTCTCCTTTACAGACATCACTGATTCTTTCTGTCATCTCTCAGTCCCATCTGGCCCAAGTACCATGCTCTTCCCTCTGTACTCAGATCAATCCCACCCAAACACAAGCAGGAGAAATGGGAAGCAAGTTCCACACTCTCCCACCTTAGAGAGTACCCAGCAGAGAGGAAAGCAGCTGGCTTGTCCCCCAGATTCACCTCACTGCACTCAACACGTACACTTTCAAACTTCAACACGTACATTTCCAAACAGGAAACCAGTGCATGCCCAGCCACACATGAGGAGGCTCTGCTTTGAGCCTGCAAGGGCTGATGAGCTGCACAGCTCTGCACAGGAGAATGAACTCTCCTGCATGCCCTTGGTGCAATGCCCACACAACAGGAAAACACATCTTGCACGTATTGGTCTCCACCAAATTACCTTTAATTACGTTCTATTCCTGCATTGGAAATCCAGTTTAACTCCTTGAATCTCAACTAGAAAAAGCCCTGACCAACCTGATCCAACATGAGCAAGAGTCTGCTTCAAGCAGGAGATGTTGGAACACAGACACTGAGAGGTCTCTTCTGAACAGTGCTCCTGTGATTCTATGACTCCTGTCCAAGTTACTACCACACCTGAATTCACTTTAAGGAAGAATTAAGCTCAGGGTAAATTCTCATTCCCTTCCAGATGAGGACTAAGTACCAGTTCTACACAGTAACTATCACTGGCAGCAGACTTTACATTTAGGATTGATTGTCAGTTCGCAATAGAGAGTGAGTTTATCACATACAAACTTTCCTTTCTCTCACATGGGCTGAATTTTTCCATTCTGGTCAACTGCTGCAGGATGACCACCTCTCAGTTTTAACCAACATTTTAAATACTAAGAATAATGTTAGGTAAAAAACATGATGGTCATTGAATAGAAGCCCCACTAAAATGAGAAAACCCTATTAATTATCTTGGTTCTACCACAGATGTATTTTGAAGCTTGAACTTAAAATTAATCTTTGTGCATGTGTATAACTCACTATCACCTTCATAAAAGTACTCAAACACAGTCGAGGAGATTATCTGAGACACAAAGAAGATGCATGTGGCAGCCACGTTCCCTGCCAGTTCAGTCTGTACTGACTGTATGACAACATCACATACAAAAACTCTGAGTTTATGTTGCACAAGCAACTTTCCTGCATTTCTTCACTTCTGCATGCTTGACTTGACAGCATAGTGGATATTCTACCACAGTTTTCATAGGTAATGCTCTATGTGCTTGTAGGAAGCCTGTGACAATATATCAGCTTCCTGGAGAACATCAGAAAAGCTCTTCTCTGGAAAGACCAGTAAAGTCCATTTTTAGATTTACTCACGACGTTTCAACCACAACAGGAACACTGCTTGAGCCCTGTAAATTCAGTATGCTGTCTTCTTCCGGAAAAACAATTCCTGTGGTGACATGTGGCAATTTCAAGAAAGCTAGCCAATTTCAAGAATGGTGATGACAGGAGGCTTACAGCAGAAAGGGCTCTTACGGAGTCAAGAAATAAGTTACTGTTAAACCCATGGAAAAGCTATTCTAGTTGTGTCCTTTCTGGACATATGTTGGCTTAGCTCATAAGTGAAAAAATGAAGACTGAAAAGCACTCACAATATTGAACTCTCAGAATAAGTAAGGGAAAATATAACGATGTTTTCACTTGTCATTTTGATAGGTGACACACTAGACATCCTGCCCTGTCTCAGATGTTCAGAGATGTTCCTGAACTGAGCACAGTAAGATCAAAGAGTACCACATACAGCCTGTGGACTGCATTTGGTCTGCCAGAAAATGTGTTTGACCTGTTTGTCAGAGTGAGAAGGACATCACAGCTGGGCTGAGGTGCAGCTGCTGTTGCTCGCCATTCATGGACTAACAGTCTAACCTAAAATTTACTTTCTGAGCTCAGAGCAAAGCAAGCAAATAGTAAACTGCACTTCTTCCCTCTCATCCTTCAGTTCTGACTCCCTTCTCTCCAATCCCTCTGTTCCAATGTTCCCCTGCTTTGCCAGCTCCCCTCCTTCCTAAGCTGCTACAGCCATCAACTACACATGAAAGGTGCAGGATTGTCCTTACCAAAAAGCAGAGAGGTGATGCCAGATTTCCTGCGCTGAGTCCTGCGCCGCACAATCTGCGGGAGAGAAAAGAGAGAGAACAAAGTGCACACATCAGGACAGATTTCAGAAATAAAATAAAGCAACCCTGCACACCAGTCAGCTTTGGGCAAGGGGTCCTGACAGCTTCCACTAGAAGGGACAGGCCAGTGAGCTGGCAGTTTTAGGCTGCAGTTGTTCTAGTCCGAACACATTGAATCAGCTCTACTGCTTCATCTGCTCCATGTGCAACAGGTTATTTATACCTTAATTATTACAAAAACATAACTGAAATTCAACAATCAACCACAATCCACATAAGTGATTTTAATTCTAATTCAATTTGTTGTCAAAAGCAAGTTCCACATGTAATTGTATATAAATTTCTAAGTGGATGGCTATTACATTTTAGAATTGTCTGAGTGTCTTGTCTGCAACTGCAGATTTTAGTCCAAGATTAAACACAGGCGCACTTTTAATTTAGCTTCTCAAAAGCAGCTGCTGCTGTTGTCTTACTCTACCTTCCAAGGTTATTTTAGTGTACCAGTTTTTTACTAATGAATTAAAGCCAGTTCCAATTCTGTGTGCTTCAAGCAAATTCTGCCAAAAGCATATGTTGTTTCTTTTAGTTTCCATTAATGAAATGCATCACATTTCATCGTGATAAATGAATCTCATGATTGAATGAATGATAATTACAATCAATGCCAATATCCCTTTCATCTGGGGTTTATCAACCAAGACAGATCTGGCAGCATTTCATTGGTACAGGACTTCCCAATGCATTTTCTCCACTGGATAACCATTATCCTGGAGCCAAAAATCCTCTCCAACAAGAGGAGCTCTCGCTCAAAAACCCAAATTGGGTGGGAATACATAAGGGAAAGGTAAAAAGGAAGTAGCAGAGGCAGGTGGGACTCTGTGCACACTCACTTTGGATAGATTGTTGACCGTGGTACTGGAGTTGAGCAGCTGCCCCTGCTCAGCGATGAGGTAGGCCAGGTGTTTGCGGCGCTGTGTCTCCACCACCACATCTGTCAGCGAGCCAGCCACGCGCATGGCCTCCCGCAGCAGCACATCCGCATCTTCAATCTGACTCGGGATGTCTGAGAGAGTGTTGAAGATGGAGGCAGAGTTCTCGGACTGGATCAGCTCATCCTCCTGCAACAACACAGTCATTTTTGCCACACGGAGTGGTGGACATGACTGCTGTGCTCCTGTGGCTGTTAGATGCAGTTTTACATTCAGTGTACAGCCAGGGCAGGTACAACTAGGAAATTCCATAAAAAAAAACTTCAGCAGGAAAAGTCCAAGTTACTTTTACTGTTCTACTGCACTCTCCTCCCCTCCCAGAATTCTAGCCAGCATTTTTTTGAATCACAGCACTCATCACTGAAATAAAATCAACAAGGAAAACCAAACCCAAACCTATTTTGCACCAACCACTAGCACTGGTCACAGCAGGGATGTTGCTAGGGACAAGAGAATGGAAGCTGTACTATAGAGCACCTACCATGTCAAACTGTGCTCCACCTTCCCCTTACTCCCAGCAGGATCACCCTTGCCCTTCACACAGCAAACTGAATACAAAACTGTTTTGCACATAAAAGAGGAAAAGATCAGGCTAGCCAAATCAAATGCAGTCAGGACAATGTTCATCTCTTACAGCACTTAGCAGTGCCATCCAAAGCTTCCCACATGATCACAACTTTGGCTTTCCCTCTCCTCCTAGATTGTGCAAAATCAAGAGGTAGCTTGGTTTAGGTTCAGGTAAGACGGACCTTCATGTTGGGATCTAGATTGACTAGAGGGGGGGCAGCTGATGAGGTTTAATTATGCAGCAACAAATGAGGTACACACAGGAAACAGCAATCTGTAATTTCTGTGAAGTGCCTTGGAAGTTTTTCAGAGCCTCCAGTTCCAAAGGCAGCAGGAAGTCGTCTTCCCGAACACACTCCCAAACCACATCCAGCAAGTGGATACAAAACCTTCCTGCCCCTAATCTCAGAATTAAACATTGAAGTACTACAAAGAAGGAAGAAGAGCTGGGAATTACCTTCATACTTAGCATGCCCAAAGTGACTTGGAACAGCACCAGAGAGCCCTCGTAGAAGAAGAGGTCCCAAATACGCAGCAGCAGCTTGATGTGGACAACACTAGCAAAAGAGGTGAGGAACCAGTGCAAGGTGATCAAGGAGAGCTCTGTGGATAGAGACAAAGAAAATACTCAACAACTGAGGAAGTCAGTCAACCAGTAAAGGTGGATTCTCCGAAGGGCTGTAATCCATGCATTGCCTCCAGGGTCAGGAGGTTTGCTCCTCTCCCTGCTGCTCCCCTTTGTGAAAAAAGAACAATACTCTTTGTCTGCATGTCACCCTGGCAGGAAAAGCTATGGTTTCTAGGGCACATTTTTACCAATGTCATGCTCCTGAAGCAGCTTGTCCAGGCGGGGCAAGTACTGCACAATGAGCTGCCGCAGGACACGCTGGTCTGTCTGCACACCCATGAGGGTGGTGCTGAAGTAAGAGGCAGGAACCAATTCCTCAATGATAGCACACATCATCCAGAAGGCATCTTCCTCCTCCAAGAAGAGCAGCAGAGAGGCAGCCACCTAGGATTTTGAAGGAAGAAAAACTGCATGTCCTAAGAGAAGTAGAACTCTTCCCCCACTTTCTGACATGGAGAGATGGACCAGTATCTAGCTGACAAAAATCCGTACAGCCTCCACTGAAGGGATTTCACGTCAGTGTAATGACTGGCCCCCTCCCCAACAGATGGACCAAAGTCTTGCAGATCTTTGGATGTGTGGTGCTACTCTGCTCTCCCTTCCTTAGGAAAAGTATTCCAGGTGGAAGGGATTTCTCTTCAGGTCATCTGGAGACCACAGTATCTGGCGGCACTACCTCAAATCATTTGCTCCAGTGCAACAACCACAGACAAACTGATCCCAATCATAAAGACACTCAGAAAGCAGGTTACCATGCCAGTGCCCTGACAATATCCAATGTCTGGGTAGAGCCAGGCAAGTCCCCGCAGTATCCTGCGCAGCCGTGGCACCCCGATGCTGTTCATGTTGGAGAAGCAGGCGTTGCTGGGCATTGTGCGTAGCAAGTCCTTTTCAATCTGTCAGGCAGCCATAAACAAGGACAGAGTCAGCTTGCAGCATCTGAAAAACTGTCTTCAGCTCTCTGCACTTCTTCCTGGCACCCTGTCTCAGGGAACTCTGCACATCCACCTGTAAGTCCCCAGGCACCAAAGAAGGTGGCCCTGTCCAAGCACCTGGGGTCAGTTTAACAGCCTTCACTGACATGTAGGAATATTTCAGCACAGACAGTGACTTGCTGGATCCCTAGAAATACTTGTCTAAACTCAGACCTCAGTTTCACCACTAACAACAGTAAATGTACACTAGTTGGGACTTTCATCTGCTTGGATTTCAAGCAAGGCTTCCCAACAAATGTACTTCAGAGAAAAACACAACAAACTGGGCAAATCTGTGAGGCCAAAGGAAGAGGGAAAACACCCTTTAATAGTCTTGTTGGTATTCAGAAACCTTGTGTTTAGGGGAACAAAGGCCCTGGAAGCATCTGCCACAACCTCAACAAAGGTGCATCTGTCTGCCTTTCACCCTTTCCTTCCCTTCCCTCAATGGGTACCAGAATGTTTGCTGAGATGCAACTGCAGCAGAGTTTTCTAGTCTGCAGGTAACATGGGTCAAACCTTTTCCTCGCTGTCTTACGAAAGAGCAGAGCTAAACAATTGGTATTCCAACAAAACAAAGGACAAATACGCCCCACAGGATTAAGCTTTAGCAGGATTTAATCACACATCCTCTCAACTGCCCCTGCTGCAGGTGTCAGGCAGACACCCCTTCCTCCTCACACAGCAAATCTTGCCCTTCCTCCCACTCAGCACTAGGAAGTATCTCCTACCTGTTTGGCAGCGATGGTTTCATCGTTAGAGCTGTTTTTCACGATATCCCGATATGACATCTCTGAGTTCCTCTTCTTCTGCAAAGCCCCTGAAAGGCGCATCCACAGCTGGGAAGACAGGGTGAACAGAGACAGAAGTCACTCAGACAACCACAGAAAGCCATAATCTGACACCCTCTCAACCAAGAGATCCCAACTCCATGCTCTCTTACTCCAGACAGGAGCATCTGCCCAGAACAGACAGCATTCTCACCTGTGGCCTCATGCTATGTGGGATGCCAGCCAGCACCAGGGAGCGCAGCTTGTCTGAATGTGGCAGGGTGACCTCAATTTTGTCCCAGGTGAGGTCACCCACATCGTGGTTGTGTGTGAATTCCAGATGAGCCTGCCACTTGAGCCTCTGCTGTGGCTCCTCCGTCAGTGGGACCCCCAGAAGCTTGCTGGAGTTTGGCTCAGCACCATCTGCTTCAGCAAAGGGAAGGGAAAGAAATGAAGACAAGTGAGAGAGGGAACAGGAGAGGAAATGAACACAAGGAAGGGTGGGGACTAGGATGGCCATCTGAAAAAAGCATGTTCAAAACATTCATGTCTTCCAGTCAGAGCACAGAAAGGCAAAGGTTGGTTTCTAACTGTCTTCTCTACTTAGCAGATTTTATGGTCAAAAGCAAAAGGCACTGGGACCTTGAGAATTAAGAAGCTGTCGGTAGGCTTCTAGTCTCTACTTATTCATGATTTAGAACACAGTGTGGCTGGAATTAAACAAGACTCCAGCAGCAGCCATCCTGCTGGGTTTTGTAAGGATCTGTAAATCAGGCTGACAAAAGCATAGCAAGCCTCAGAACTGGAAAGCAGAAGCTATATGCTCACAGAAGTAATGAGGTGCAAAATGTTAACTTTGGGGATATTTAATCACCAGAAAAACTTTAATAAGGACATTTCCAAATTCACAATGAGAGACACCTTAACCTGAGGCTGGCTTCCTAAAAGAGATACTTTAGCACAAGGACAGGTTTGACATAAGGCACACTGTCCTTCATCACATAAGACATCCCAATAATGTGCTCCAAATCTTTCTGCTGATTTTATAATGCACAGGTCTGTCAAATGTTCTGGCTGAAAAAAATCCCTGTGTTCTGTCCTCATCTTCAGGTCATCGCTTCAAAGAGGATCCTCCATGACTCAAGGCACCTCAGGGCACACATGCAAACAACTTCTGCCCTTATATTATATGGCCTGAGCCCTGGGAACAGCCCCCAGAGCACATAAAACAATTCCTGCATCTCCCACTCCTTTCTCTTCCTCTTTGCTAAGGCAGCCAGCTGTTGTAGCTCAGCTGCAAGAGCACTCCATGCCTCCTCCTGTTTGGTTGCCTGCTTCCGTATCTTGCAGAAAAACTAGGATGTAGGTCTTTCCCCTACAATTTGCCCAAATGCTGAAATGGGCAGAATATATCACCATTCACCTTGGCCATGAGTTTTTCAACAGTCAGCACACTTCACTGTGCCTGCTGTGAGCCCTTACAATGCTACTGAATTCAATGGAGATCTCACTGTGAACTGGGAAAGTTGCCCTTCCCCAGCATTCAGCTGCTAATGGAAATGGTAACTTCTCAACTTTTCTGCCTCCCACCTGTGGCACAAGTGTTAAGAGGATGGAAATGACTGCTGCATAGTCTATGCTCCAGAATCCCACAAGGCCAGCACGTCTACTGCACTTGATTACAAATAGTAGGATACAGAAACTGAAAGGTGGATAGACAAGACCTAGCACAGAATGGTTGCAAAATCCTGCCACACTTGAAAGCATGGGAAGGGCTGGACACAATGCAAGTGGGAGGGACAAGACTGGCTTTACCTTCCTTGTCAACACGGAAACCAAATTCATCATAGCGGAACTCTGGCTGCTCAACAGATTCTTCTTTCTGGGAGATGTGAGGAAGGAAAACAGACATTTTCAGCAGTTTATCACTGAATAACTGAACAGACACACATGGATATTGCCCCATCCCACCACTGTCCACAGTGTGCCCTTTGAGCAACTAGCCCCCTTGCTCTCTAATTTTTAAAGCCTCCCACCACAATCCCCAGCTGAGGAGATGTTGCATGCCATTCCTATTTTGACTTCTGCATGGAAAAAACCTATACAGATTTTCTCAGCAGGACTTGAGCTTAGCATCTTATCAAGATCAGAACTGCCCTCCTGGAGGGACACACAGCCATCCTCATGGGTTCAGGAATATACACACACCAGCTAAAGTGCTCTCTACTGTCTGCACTGCTGATACGCAGCAACCCTTCCTGTTACCTCTGCACACACTCTGCAAATTCAGCTCCCTGCACCACTCTATGTCCTTCCTGTTGCTCTCAAATTTCTTTTGAAAGACAGTAGGCAAAACTGGGACTTGCACCTGTGATGCAAGTCCAAATGATAGGCCAAAGAAACTTAAGGTCCATGACCCAAATCTTAACCTTCCTCATCTGTGCTCATGGTTAGCATTGAGAGATACACACTGGAGGTTACAACCAGGCTTTTTTAATAGGAGTAAAAACCTACAGCTACCTCCCCTTACCTGCAAGCCCACCTGCCCCCCCCCGTGGGGACTCTGGCAAGCACTGCACTGGGGCAGTACCCAAGAAGCATGAAGCACAGCTCACACAGCTCCACAAAAAGCTTTAATCTGCTTTCAGCAAACACTGCAGCTGAGTTACGAAATTCCACAGCTGCTTCCTTCCTTCCTGCTCTGCCCACCTGGTGACAAGCTTGAGGCTAGCATTTCCTGCCATGCACAAGCCATCCAGAGTAGGCTGATGATGACAGGCTCCCTGAGGGTGTCAACATTTTTACAGTGGAGTAATAGTTGCAAAACAGCAGGGCAATAATTCACACAAGTTTCTTTGTACTCTGCAAGATCCTCTTGCGAGAGCCGGGATGCAGCCACAAAACACGTGAAGTCCACAACCAAAGCACTGCAGGAAAAGTGCACCTCTCCCTCCTTTTCCCTGTGGCTTTCAGAGAGCACCAGAAAACACCAGTGTCCCTCTACTTTTGCAGAGACAGAGAAAATCCCCACCCTGCCCCACACTATACCTGTGTGTATTTTGCCAGGATCTCCTGAGGCCAAATGCTGGGAGTGAGTGCTGAGAAGGGACCCCCAGCAGAGGGAGTGTGATGGCCTAAACAGAAAGAGATCAACACATAGCAGTGAAAACTTGGAAGAACACCCTTGGAAGATACACACTCAATACAGAGACAGTTCCAGCATGGGAAAGACTCACTCATTAGTTTGTTCCTACTGCTACTCTAGACAGAGACAGCTCCCATTTCACAAAGGAAGGCTGTAATTTCAGATGGTTTTACTCCTTAGTATTGAGCAAAAGAGGCAAAAAGGCCAAATGGAACTCCCTCTAAGAAAGCAATTTATAAGGAAGATAAATAGTTCCATGGCATCATATGATCACTCATCTGCTTGGAAAAGCTGTGTGATCAGCACCAACCCAGGGGAATCATCACCAAATAAGTATTATTATGCAGAAGTAAAAGCCTCCTATGGACCAGTACCAGCAGGACTCCAAAGATTCCTGAAGCTCTGTCACTCAGGCATCAGAATGGATAATCAGAGCCCTCATGAAGATGCTCAACTGCTCCCTTTTTTTCCCAGAGGGCTGGGATACTGTCAGACATGTATAGAGAGCTGCAGCAATGAAAGTATGCCTACAATCTTGGTCTTTTGTGTTCCACATAAGCACCCTTCTAGTCTCAAGTAGAATCCCTCTAAACAGCTTCCCTTGGAATACAAGCAGACATCAGGTTTATCTGCTTCAGTTGCAAAACATGTCCCAGTCTTCTATTGTTCTATGACCAAGACAAAGGTTTACTTGGCTTTGAAATATAGTCTCCCCCATGGTTACGTGCCCTGAAATAACCAGCTGGATGAAGTAGAAATGTTTAGAAAAAAAGTACAGGGTGGGAGAGTTGGCTTCTATAAGAATGAGAAGACCTAGTTTTAGTAAAGCTTGTATCTCAGATATACACAGCTGAACTCCAGTTATTCTTCAGCATTCTGTCAGCCCTAGAGCTACCACTGTACAGCGAAAATTTCTCACAGTCATTGTGAGCCACTCACTTTGGGGGAAATCTTGGAAGGAGAACAGAACCAAGCAAATCTTGAATGAAAAATGGGGAAAGCAGACTACATCTCAAGCTCTTTCTTCTTCTCTGTTCAATAGCTTCTGCAGGGTAGAAGAAGGAACTGAGCTCACCCTGACTGAAAAGGCACCTGTATCACAAAGCTTCCTCTCTCTCTCAATCTGACCAGAAAGTATGTTCATGTAAAGAATGGCTCTTGGAATCAGGAACCCTCATTATGAAGTTTCAGCTGAAGACAGAGCAAACAACCAAACAAGAAGATACTGTGGCCATTTCTGTGTGCTCACCTGACATTGCAATAGGTAAGGCTGAGTGGCACAGGTGTTAGCAGGTCCAGAAATGCTGTTCTCAGTGGTGAGAGGTTACGCTCCTGTTATAAAAAGGGTGATGAGACGATTCAATTAGCATCTAAGAACATGGCTGGGGACAGACAGACCCCTCACACACAACTTCCTCACATGAAAATTAAATTCCGTAGTATTTAAGTTCCACCCCCACAAGAAATAAATTCCAGCGACTGGAATTTCCTCTTGGTTTCATACCTACTGACCAGCTAGAAAGAGCACACTGTCATTTGCCATATTTCTTGTGAAAATAACAGCACTGCAGGTTGAAAGAATGTCAAAACCCAAGTCAACTTGTAACCCCTTTTCCATCGCATGTTGTGAGTCCTGTATTTAATTATGTAAACCAAAAAACCACACCATACATCATCATTCTCTGAAGACACTGATCATGGAGAAGGGACAGGAATGGTGAAAAGACGGTATCATTATATGCAATAAGCCCAAAAGAGATTTTAGGAGTAGCACCACAAAACACAGGAGTAAAGTGTGCAGGGCCATGGAATACAACTCCCTGAAGGATGTGGATGTAGACAAGATGTCTACAATGTACAGGTACCAAGTACCTCTGCAATGAGCCAGGAACGAGGCTCCTCTGAACTAAATCAGGTGATAGAGCTCCCCTCCTTGCTTTCCTGACACAAGTTAACAGCAGATTTTTATGGGGATTTTTATGGGGATTTCCAGGAAAACAATGGAATAGTTCAGTATTCAGAGAGAGAGATTCTGGACTTTAAGATCAACTTTACAGTTCATGTGTGGGAGACAGCAAGAGCCACCTCTACCGAGCAGATAAAGCCAGTGTTGGGATATATCAGTCACTCACACTTCCTTGGGAAAGAACCTGAGAGCAACTAAAATTTCACATCTTGGATGGATTTTCCAGCTTCCCTTTTCAGTAAAACTACTTATGACTATGAGCTGCTAAAAGGAGGAACCCCAGGGATTCATCCCACAGGCCCTATCCAAGTTGTTTCATAGTGCTGAATAGTAGAAGGTTATATTGCCTTTGCACCTCAGTGAGCTTTCCAGTGAGCACTTGCAGCCAGGAAGCGACTTGCTACAGCACTCCAAGATAAGCAGCTGTACAACACTGCAAAAGCATAAAAAACATCTGTGTCTGGAAACACAAATGATAAGGTTTCCTCCTCACAGATTTAAACAGCTCACTGCCTGAGAAAGGCCAGCATGGATGAACAGATACTCTGATCAATTCTGACACCGACTCTTAGGGCAAAAAGAATAACAAAGACACAAACAAAAAAATCCAGGTTTTGTTTCTGAGAAGTAATGTTCACCAGATGGTCAGTTGCACATCCACCACCTCTGTAAACGTTTGTTCTTCTCGTCACTCTAGTCCCATTTGTTTCCTTAGCACCAACTCTTCTCTTAGTAGTTGAACACATAACAATAATTACAAAATGAGCATCTGCATGCTCTATATTACATGGGAACACACACAGCATACACCCCAAGAAGGTAAACTGGCTGACAATACTTACTTCCCTTTCAACATCACTATGAATGTATTTTGATACTTTCTTCACTGCCTTGCAACCACAGCTGCCCTGTTCCTGAGCCTGCAAGGTTGTCCTTCTCCCCTGCCTTCTCTCAGCCCAGTTAACCCTGTTTCCAATGACTTTTATTAGGAATGCAGTCACCAGTGCTACATCTGTCATGCTTCTCATTGCCTGTGCTCCAAATCCATCCTCAGTGCCTCAAGCTTGTGCCTCAGCCACTATTAACCTTCACTGCATACACAACCACTGCTGACCCAACCTGCTATGGAGGAGCTGGGCCAGGGCGTTGGGCATGTGGCTGAGAAAAAGCCCCATAAAAAGGGAATTAACCACAGTGCTTGGAAACAGGACAGGAGAGTGCTGAGTGAGGCTCTCCTTGCCCCAAGACAGGCACAGCAGAAGGAACACCTCCCCTTGTCCACGTCATCAGGCGCTGGCCTCTGCCTTGCTGGGGATCACTCCCCTGCCTGCTCTCCTGTCCCTGACATTAGAGCACTGAACTTGGTGCGCAGGTTTTTCCTGCCCCTGGTTCCCATAGAAACCTTCCTGCAAGCACCCATCTGGGACAGAGCCCAGAGAGAGCGTGAGGCTCACCTTGCTGCTGGTTGGTTGTGCAGAATGGCAGGGTGAGCAGCAGCAATCACACCAAGAGAAGCCTCCTGCTGGGGCACACAGAGGCAGTGCACTGGGCACTGCCCACGGAGCCTGGTGTCTCCAAGAGAATGTGCTGAGGCCACTGCACCAGACCTTCCAGCATCACAGGAACTGGAAAGGTTCCCTGACACAGCCAGGCACCACCCAGTGTGAGCCAGGAGGAAGAGGATATCTGGTATGTGGGATTGACATACTAAGTTCTTTCCTTTGATTGAGGGATATAAAGCTAGAGCAACTCTCAAACTCTCCTAGTGAGGAGACAGCAAGTAACAAAAGGGGCTCCATGAAGCCTGTGAAACCACGTGTGAAATTGCTGTGTTATTTGCAATGTAAACACTGCTGAAAACAGGCAACAATAAGAAACACAAAGGAAAAAACAGCAGATCCAACAAATACTAATGGCAGCTCCCAAACCCTCAGTACTGCAAAATTAAAACAAGTTCTCACCCACACATTAAGGAGCATCTCCCATGTTTAAAGGCAATTTAAGTTTCTTATAGAAAGCAATTTTGGTCATACAACAGGTAGTCTTCACATTTTGAAGGAAATGGACTTTTTGCTAAAATGCAAATGACACCTGTTATTCAGAGATTTACTTTTTGAATTCAGAGTCCAAAACAAATCACACCATTGATTCCAGCCTGCTAGAGCACAGGTGTAAAGTACCTGAAAAAGAAGGCTGCAAGGCAAGCACACAGCCAGCATCAGGTACAGCCACTTGAAGAACTCCACCTGCAACACCTTTGTTGGAGTTGCAAACACACACCATGCAGGATTATGTCCAATTAGTGTACTTTCCTGTGCAGGTGTCCTTTAGAAATTGATGTTTGCAAAGGAGTCCAGGAAATTTACTTCCACTTGGCAATATTGTGCCTCCTCTGGACACACTGGCTCTTCCCCACAGCTGTAGTATGAGACATTTCAATTACCTGGCTCCTGGCAAACACCAGACAACAATCTCCTGCTGCCTGTGTTTTACTTCCTTGGCCTCTTTTGCCACGTGATCTCCACCTAAGCCTGTGGTGTAAGGCCTGGATGTGCTAAGCACTAAATGATGCTGTCAGGAGCCTTTCAGTAGGATCTTTATTTTGGGACAGAAACTCCTTCCAAGGAGTGTTCTTAACCTACTGATTTTAGCAACAAAAAATGTAACAGCTCACCAAAAAGGCAATATACCTCTAGCAGACAGACCGTGCAGAAGACAAACATTTTACAAAGTAATGTTTTTGTATCCTGAAAACTTTTTACAACCAGTAACTACGCAGGAGCCTCCAGTATCACCAGAAGGACCAGAACAAGCATTACAATTCTCTCTAGAATAATTTTCATCCACTGTTACAAGAACAGCACCTCTGTTCTGACAGTTACAACACCTTTTCTGACAGTATGCCAGCAAGGGAAAAACTCTGTTTTCCTCTGTGTTTAATGAACAGAAAGCAACAATGCATGCAGTAAAGGTGGTTTCCACTGCTCTCTATTCTCTTTCTTTATTAAGAAAAAAGCTTTGGATAAGAGAAAAGTGGGTCAAAGTCACAGTACCCATCTGGAGGCTATGCACTTATATGTAGTTCTAGAAGCCTCTTCCAGGTCAGCTTTACAAATTCCAAGTACATTGCATCCAATTTAACATCTCCCTCAGAAATCAGACAAAAACTCTGCACTGAACTAGGCAGTTCAACTTCATCCTTTCACAACCAGAAAACTTACATTTTCCAAATTATAATCCTGATTTGCTCAATGAAATGTCCAAGGGAAACTCTCAGCAGGAACCCCTTGGCCTTCCTTCCCTTCCCCCTTCAGCATCTCTCTCACGTCAGGCAAAGGCATATCCTGGAGCTGCAAATACCATTAGTCCACAAGTCAATATTTGCTTTGCACACAGAGTCAGAAGAAAACTCCAGCTTCACAAACGAGTACATAAGTGAGCAGAGTACAGCCACACACCTGACCAAGGGGTGGACAATTGATGCAGAGAATTCCTGTCCCTTGCACCCTGACACTCTGGCTTTGTAAAAACTGTGGAATCTCCACAGACACTGATGCACCCCAGCCCCTGCTTAAGGAGTCAATATGGTGTTAGAGAACCTGGGTCATCCCAAACGTTCTGTTTGAGGCTTACAGACCATGACCAGCCTCACACTGCTTTCGATGTTGAGCAACACATTACTAACACAGGCCTGAGGTACTGAGGTAGCTTTCCTGCTTCCTTTCCACAACATGACTGGGAATGAAGAGCTGGAAACTTTAACTGCCCTCAGCACACTTGTAGCACTGGAAGAGAACCAGAGATACACCAAAAACTTAGGGCAGAAGTCAAAAGGGGGTCAAAAGGGGGATGTGAGACCTGGAGAGCAGCGAGGGGGAGGCTTGCAGAGCCAGGTGGGCTGGCAGGCAGGAGAGCAAACTGCTGTCAGGTTATGCCATTGACTGCAGAGGTACCACCCAGGACTCCAGTGCTGCCCAGTCACCAACTGGGATCATTTACTGACAGCAGGAATGTGGCAGGGCAAAGTGTTTCCTCCCAGCTGCCTCAGGCCACTATTAGAGCAACAGAGACAGCAAAAAGTAAACTGGAACTCTGTTTCTCCTGCCGTAAAGCACCTTGTACATTCCTGGCCTTACTGGAAATGTAATTCCAGGCTGAAATGTAACTAAAATGTCCTTCCATGCAACAGTTCTGCTCCTTGCACAGCTTGGTGTCCAGCAATGCCTGCTGCAACGACAGAGAGTGCCCCAGTGGAGCTGAACCTGCTGAACCGTTGCTAGTTTATACAAAAGAAAGACAACAAGTAACTTTCAGTTTTGTTTCCATTGCATCTCTATTTTGAAAATAAAGTTGTGAAAAAGCGGAATCCTGCTTCCTACCGCTTATGCATTGGGCAGACAGACCACAGATGGACTTCCTGATCATAGTTCAATGTGTCAAGCTTGTCTCAGAAAAACCCCTGCATAACACCTACTTCTGTAGAATGCAGATATCCTACATATCAACAGACATTTTATTTCCAGGGCAGAACTGCCTTTTATTCACCTGGCTCCAAAGCAAACAGCACACCAGCTAAGCATGAACTGCTCATCTGTGGAGAACCTCTTGTTAGCCAAAACCCTTGGGATCAGAGGAGGAGGAGTTTCTGCTTTCCTGGTACTCCCATTATTTGAATGGTGAAAAGATGTGTGACAGGAATATAGAGTGCTCCTTGCAACTCACTCAGGAGGATTACAATTGAGTACTGGAACAACAGTTATTGGGGTTTACTACCTGCATCAAATGAGATTAGGAAAAAGGCCAGGATACAAACTAGCAGGATACAAACTCGCATAGTGCTCACTCTCACTGCACAAAAAATTCTCCTTGTTGCCAACACACAGGCAAGAAAACCTGTATGTGCCAAAAAAGCCAGGTCTGCAATCACCCTAGTCTTCAAGCTTAAAGGCAATTCCATGTTAAACACCACTATGCAAATATAAACCAAAGGTTTCTGATTAGTGTCTAAGGAGGCCCCAAACATATTTTCCATGAGAGTCAAGTACTGCATAACAAATGGGCACTTTCACCCAAATAAGAACAGTGCAGGACATAGGCACTTCTGCAGAACTCCACAGAAATTTGTTTCCCCCAAAAAATTCAGAAGTGTTTTTTACCTTCTGGTCCATTGCAAGACTGTAAACTATTTATGAGATGTCTGTGGGAAGCAATCACAACTGTCTGGTTTCATTTGAATACAGAAATTTGAAAGAACAAATTTCTGTTAGAGATGCAGGGCTGAACCAATCAAAGAAAGGTTGAAAGACACTATTGACTGTTACTTGAAGTCAGGTATTATGAAGTTTTATACCACACTCCTTCCTGAATGGTGACAAGCAGTGCCATCTGAGGCTCTCTCCATCTCCAGCCCCTTAGGCCCACCCGGGTGAAAGTTTGATTCTCAAGCTGGTCTGATCCTACTGCTCCCAGTGGCAATGGAAGAAGGGCCTGAAGAGTGCCTCTTCCTTGATACAGCCTCAGAGGATTTGCCGAGGTTTAGCTGTCAGGGTTTGCTGTTATCTTGGTGAGGCACAGGAAAGGCTCAATTCAGGTCACTCTCCTGTAGCTCTGTTTTCTTACTATTTGCTCCAATAGTTGCAAAAAAAAGTCAGATTCACTTCACAGGACTCAAAGCAGGTCTTGCTTCATTTGGCTCCAGAAAATGGCTTTTAAGGCAAGCCTATCCCACAACATTCAACACTTTTCTCCTTCAGGGCTCTGTCTTTACAGAACTCAACTTTCTGAAGAGGTTAGTAACACTCAAAACACCTCTCAGACTGTTTGCAAAGCTCTTATCTAGCATGTCATGGAGGACTACTTAGATCTTTTGCTCCTGCAGAAATTTATATACACAGATAACTTAAGAGGGAAAAAAGCAAAATATACAACGATTGTTAACACATTTGTAACAAAACAAGACAAAACCTCTGGTATTTCCTGATTCTGGGAATCAGGAAGATTTCTTCCCCAGAAAAAAAAGACTATCAGGTTATGGACTTTTTCTCTCATCTCTGAATCATCAGATACTTCCCAGCCAACACTGACTGGGCAGTAACAGTTCTTTTAGTCATTCTTATACCAATATACTCTGTTCTCTTCATCTATCTCATAAAACAAGCCTGATTGCATTTCTCCCAGGGTGTTTTTCTTAAGTCAGAAACAAAATTGCTCTGTTACCAATATAACTTGTTGCACTCTAGTTAAAAAAAACCTGAGACTTCCTCAAAGACAAAACAAATGTGGCAAAACAACATCCTTCTCTTCCCCATCCTGCATCAACAGTAACCCAGCTGACAAGTGAGATTTTCTCCAGTGCTCCCAGATACTCACCCCGTGCAAGCTTTCTGTACCTAAAACCTTGACCCTGATAAAAAGTGGCAGAGAAAGAAGTTTAGGAAGTCTTTGTGTGGCTGAGGACACAAACATGAAGTGCCAACACCTCCCCATCTCTTGAGGGCCACTTGGTCACTGCACTCATGACACAGAATAAAGCTGTTTGTTTACCTCCTCCTACTGGACAGCTGCAAACTCTCTGTATCTTATCCATTTGAATTAGGGTAGGATCTAGAATAACCTCATAGAGATAGAGAGCACCAGCAAGGTCATTGCTGATTTAGCTAGAAGAGCTCTAGGACCACATACGCCAAAATATAAAGCACCTTAACTTCACTACTGCAGATAAAGTTGCAACACTTCTTAGGCTTTATTTTTTTAAAGTTTTCTTTACTTCTGATGTGTTGGTGAGAAGTTTGCAATTAACAGCCAAAAAAAGAGATGACATTCCCTCCATTCCCAAAACAGTTACTACCTCAAATGAGGTATCACCAATCCCTTTGTTAAAGCATCCCAAATACCAAACATGGGAAACAATGTGGCAACACACAAATCAATTCACCAAGAACGGGACTAAGACCAGCAGCTTTCACACAGATCCCTTAACCAATAATCTCTACTGTTACCATGCCACCTTAGGTAAAAGACATTAATTTTTAAAAGCTAAACATTTTGATTATTGCCTGTCTTTTAAGATTATCAAGGTCCTTTAGAACATTGACAAAAGATCCCATCTTGTGGGGAAGTGACAGGTTAAAAGCACAGCAAAGAAAAACCTAACCAACGTTAGCAGAGACCCCTAAAACTGGAGACTTATTTCAGTCCTGAGCAGGTGTGCAGCACTTTCTTCACCTCAACTCTATCATTCCCTGCCCAGTGCAACTCCTCCAGAAATATCCCCCTCCTCTCTGCTGCCCCTCATGAATTCCCTTCATTCTTCCTCAGAAGAAGAGTCACTATGAATGACATCTCCCAGAGAATATCAAACCACATTATCAAAATATCATCATAAACAGGAATTAAGAAAGGCAGAACTTGTCATTTTAATCTGTTAAATGCAGAATGAACATAACTTTGTATTAACATGATACAACCAGTCCCCACCCTGACCCCTTTAATTACATATCATGCCTCTTCTCACCCCCTTCCTTCCCCTTTACTTTACGAATTCTCCAGAGTAGGAATCCAACCTTTGTCTCTGCACAGGGACAATCACACACACATTGTATGGATCCAGAAATAAATAATGAAATTGAATTTTGTTCCAGTGCCTGTTTCTTTCCAAGCCACCACTCCAGACTCTGTAGCATCTGAAAAACTATTCTAGAATTCAGATTATCCAGCAAGCAACTGCATTCTGATCAACAGCTCAGCAAAAGCACAGCAGTGCCCCACTCCATCCAGGCTGAGATTTCCTTCTTGAGTGATTTTAAGATCCAGTCTTGTACTACTAAAAAACCACTGATCTTAATTCCAGTAAGACTGCTTCTCTCTCCCATCTATTTGCATTAAAGAATCCTCCATTTCCTCATGGCACTGTTACTACTTTACTCTCACTTCCTCCCCTCAAAAAAAACCCCCAAAAAATCACAGCAAACCATTCAGAGCAGGGCTGAGACATCATGAAGTAGGAAGCTATGACATCACACAAAAGCTCCACAAACCAACACTGAAACTGACTTGTTTAGAAGGAAAGTACCTGCTTAAATTCAGGCATCCCTCACAAAATTAGGAAGGAAGCACAGCAGACACACAGAGGAAATTTTTTCTGTCCCACCCTTACCAGTTCTGTGAAGAGACATCAAGAGCTGTCCCGGAGCCCACAGCCACTGCCAGCACCGAGATTTAAATCCGCGTGACTGAGGCTCTTCGCTCCCTTGGATTTACATCACCAGGTACGAAGAATTACATCAGTCTCCTGCTCTCCTTCTAACATTTATTACAGCTGACAATCACAGGGCCTGCAGCACGTCTATCTGTGCCCATTGCCCAGAGGATACTGCCATATTTCCATCTCTGTTTCGTGACTGTTCCTTCCCACAAGCCAGACAGGAGACAGACTGTCTCTCCTCCGGGGCACCTCCGAAAAGGCGCAGGCGTGGAGAGCAAATGGGAATGGCAGAGCAGGACCCCCGGGAGTCGCAGCCACGGGCAGGAGAGGCGGGTTGGAGGAGAGGCACGTCCCGGGGAGCAGGGCAGAGCGCGGCGGGGGGAAGCGGGGCGCAGGGAGCAGTGCCCCGGGCAGCCCTCATGGAGCACGGTGAGTCACTCCCCGGAACCAGACCCTGCGTCAGCGCGGCCGGGGCGCGGAGCCTCCCCCGGCCCGGGGGTCCCTCCCTGCTCCCTCGCCCCAGCCCCAGCCCGGCGAGCGGAGCCGCGCACCCCCGGCCCGCACAGCCCCAGCAGCGGGGCCGCCCCGCGGCCTCAGCCCCCGCTCCGCCCGAGGGGGAGCAGGGCAGGGGGTGCCGGCGTGAGGGCAGCGCGGGGGGCGCCGCACAGGTGGCGCACCCGCTGCTGGGGAGCCCCGCGGCGCGGGGGAGGCGCGGGGCCGGGAGCCCCGGAGGGTGAGGGGTGACCCCCGCCCGCCCGGCACCCACCTGCTGCCGCCGCCGCCGTCCCCTCAGGGCGGGCGCGCTGCCCGGCCCGACCCGGCGGCCCCGCACGGCGCTCTGAGGCGCATGCGCGGGAGGCGGGCGGCGCGCGGCGCGGCGGGGGCTGTAGGCTGCAGGCCGGGGAGCGCGGCCGGGCACAGGCACAGGCACAGAGCCACAGAGCCACAGAGTCAGCGGGGCTGGAAAAGAACTACGAGATCATGGGCTCCCAGCCTATTACCAAACACCACCTTGTCAAACAGACCATGGCACTGAGTGCCACGTCCAGTCTTTCCTGAAACACCTCCAGGGACAGTGACTCCGCCACCTCCCTTGTCCTGTCACTGGCTGCCTGGGAGGAGAGGCTGACCCCTGCCTGGCTAATGGCTCCTTCCAGGTGATTGAAGAGAGGGATCAGGTCACCCCTGAGCATCCTCCCCTCCAGGCTAAACACCCCCAGCTTGTGCTCCAGACTCACCAGTTTTGCTGCCCTTTTTTGGCTCACTCCAGCACCTCAATGTCCTTCCTGAACTGAGGGGCCCAGAACTGGACATAGGACTTGAGGTGTGGCCTCACCCGTGCCAAGTACAGGGGAGAATCAAGAGCTGTAGGGTTGAGAGCTGCTCCTGAAACACTGCTTGGTGACCTCCTCTCAGCAACCAAGCAGAGGGGAGAATTACATCTCTGGCTGGCGCCACTGCCAACTCTGCAGGAAAAGTAGAAAGCCAGGTCCCAAATCAAGGAGTAGAATTCTCCTAAAGGATTTGTGTATCATGCCAGTTTTCTAGGAGGATATTTCCTCTATACCAGTCACTCTTTAAAATTTCCAGGAATACCAATCCAACAGCTCACAGCTGGCAGCCTCTACCTAATAAAGATTTATTTCCAGATGAAGATAAAAGATACATTAGCTGTTCCTCCTCTCTGCACAGGGTTGGTAGGTTTTAAGGAAGAAAGAGGACCAAAGAAGGAGGACTTACGCATCTGTCTGTTTTCTTTCTCGGCTTTCCATCTGAGTAATAGCCTGAAAATTACTAGTGCTCAATTAGAGTTATCCTTTTTAAACAGATGGCTAATTAAATGTTAATAGCACAAGCAAGCAAAACATTTTAAACACCATAAAGCTCACAAATGTTTGAGACAGTTTGAATGCCATAATCTAGGGGCAAAGTAAAGCCAGAGCAATCTCAAAGGAGGGAGATCACAGCCTGAAACTTCCCACTGCTCTGACTACAGTAAAGACAAGCCTTTTGAAATCTTTCAAAAATGATGGCCTCAAGGACAGCAGGTAGTTTCTTTCAATTAGTTCTGCTTTTCTTAATTCTCTTTAGCAACTACGCTTCAAAAATCATCATGTAATCCTTATCATGTCATCTTTCAGGGTCTGAATAAATAACTGAAGCAAGTGGGAGCTTCTTTTACTGCTTCTTCCACTGAAGCAGAAGAAATGCTCTGTGATGTAATAACACTAGAAAAAGAGGTAAGGGAATTATTCCAGTTGAAGTCAAAGGAAGAAGAGTTTGGTCCAGTATGGAATGTCCAGTAAAGCACAGACATTACAGAACAGATCATTCATGTCAGAAATAAAACCGAAACTCTTGAATTTCTCTGGCATTCAATGAATTCCACTAACTTTTTCCTTTCCTTATCAGACAAAACTTCCCTGTAGTAGAGAACTTCCACATGCCAGAGTCCATCTGCCACTCAATACCAAGTGCCTACAGCCAAGGACCACAATCAAAACAGCCAAAACACTGACTGGTTTCTTACCCATCCCTGTAAATACAATTTTCAGAAGCTACAGAGCCACAGCTACAGTATTAAACTAGGAAAGGAGCACTGAAGGAGCACCAGTTTGATAAGCCAAGAAGTTACATGGCCTCTCTCTTTCATTATTTCTAATATTTTGGCCTGTTTGCTCCCCAAATCACAGTACTCTGAAAGCCAGGACACTTTTATTAACTTTCAAGACACCTGGGGAGAAAATTCCAGGGCATGGAAAGATGAAAATGGGAGTGGGCTCAATTCCCCTTGCCTCAGTACTTCAACAAGTCAGTCCTACATGAATGTCAGGCAGCACCTGGCATTGCTCTTTAACAGCTGGCAGTGCTCTGTTAGGGGCCAATGAAAGGTGCTGTGATAAAGTCACCTTGTCACAGTTGAGCATTTCTCAGTAACTCAGGACACTATAGATGGAGGCTTGACCAAGGCAGCAGACAAAGAATGAAAAGCCCATCTGGAATCAAGGTGGCTATAAGGTCTAGGGGTTAAATGTACTGTAGAGAACCAAAATAATGTAACACAGTAAATAGTCTTGGGTCGATAAGGCTTTTATTATCTTCCTGTACCCACACACCTTTGCAGACAATACCTAAAGAGTCAGTTCAATTTTCCCACCCATCTTGCTTTGGTATGGAATCAGCGCTGGTCGAACCTCCTCCTTCAGGAACTTTGCCACCTGTTCAAGATGGGTAGAAGTAAAATTAGGGAAAGGGCTTGCCTCCTCCTCCCCACTTAGACCTGCTTGTCTCACTGGGGGTATGTCCACGGTCAAAAGTGTGAAGCCACAGGGAAGAAGGCCAAGGAAATCAAAAGAGAGAAATGTGTCTTCCTTAGTAGTATGGCCAGTTATATAATATGAACACTGTAGCATATGAAAGGATGCAGGATTAAACTACACATGGCATTACAACCCATAGCCTCTTCCCACTACTCCACCTGTTGAGGAGCACGTCCAGTGAAGGAGGAAGGATCCAACAGGCTTTCAAGTTGTTTATGGATAGGGCTAAAGTAAGAATCAGCACGGACACGGGCAATGAAGTCATTATCACCCCCTTCCTGTTTGACAACAGCTGCTGCTTGCTGAGAGAGAACACGAATCTTCTCGTGGCAATCCTGTAGGGGCAGGGGGAAGAAGATGGGAAAAAAGTCATTCCATTGCTACTGAGCACATGTTCATCTCACCAACTTGTGTGGGAGGAAAAAGTATCAAGGTGTATTGCCCTGGACAGTGCAAAAAGGAGACAGGGTTTGGACTGCTGTGTCTTACATGCCACTATATTAAAACAAGATTTTCTTCATCCTTTCACATGTGCCCTTTGAAGCTAAAACAGTCCAAATGTCACATATGTTTGCTATTGATCTATAATATAAACTAATGACACAGGAATAATTTATACTTCTTCAAATTTCCCAAATACTCTCCAAAGTCATTATAGGTTGTTGGTTTTTTTTTTCATTTGTAAACAGTGTAAAAGCACTAGGGATTTGGAAAAAGGAAAAGAAAATAATCTGTCCAACTTAACAAGCAGTGACACTTTGCAAACCATGGCTTACGTAAGGATAGACTGAGACAAAACCCATTCCTTTGGAATCAATTAGTAAGAACAAGGGAACCCAACTGTAGTCAGGAACCACCTCCAAATCTGACATTGCCATGCTAGTCCTAAAATACAGACACATGGTTGCATTTACAGCCATGCAAGAACCTTCTCCTTAAATGCATTATCCTTGATCTACAATTAGGACAAAAATTATGTCCTGTTTCCTCCATCCAAATGACATTTTGCTCCAGCACTGACCTGCCTCAGGTGAACAGATCTATCTTCTGGATGGTTAGGGGAGGGAGCTATTAAGTAGTGGGGAAAGTAAGTGAGTTTCTGTGCTCTGAGGTGGGAAAGCCTAGAAAATGTGCTGTTCCAAAATTCCCAGCGCAGGAAAACAGAACATACAAACGTGAATATGAACACAAACACAAACACCTTCTACAAACATCCTAACCCCTACAGGTGTGTAGTTAAACAGCACCAGAAAGAAGGCAGGTCAACAAGAGACAGAAATGAATCAGAGAATGTGATTCACATGATGTGACCCTTAATATGTTTAGTCAGGAAGCTTACTCACTGACCCACTGGCATCAGAGACACGGGGAAAAAAATGAAAAAAGGATGTGTCCTGATTAATGTAATGGTGATTTGCCACAAGTGTTTCAGAAAACTAGAACCACATCTATTCTGCTCAAAGCTTCTATCAAACCCTCTTGTTATTCTTGCAAGTTCAACTTCTGTCCTTCTGTCCCTGATGTGGAAATAATCATAGGAAAAACTACCATCTAAAAGGTAAGTGAAAATAAGGTGTTTTATTAAGATGGAAATTTGATTATCAATTTGGATCTGAATTGTGAAATTAAATTATAAGGAAATACAATCTAATTGTGTCTGGATTTATTTACTAAGGAAAATATTTAATTTCAGTTTGCTTGAACACAGGAAACTGAATGAAGGACTATGAACAAAGTGGTTAATATACTATACTGAGTTAGGGAAGAATGACACATGAATGAATGGTTCAGAATGGTCTTACTTGCTTTTTTGTTAACAGCACTGATTCATCCTATTTTAATTTATAAGGTAGCCAACTGCCAACATGTTCCATTTAAAGAAGCCTGGCCTGTGTTCCAAGCTCCTTCAAACACTTATAAAAGGAAAACGCCTACTAGTATCAAATATAAAAATAGGTCTCCCTCTTCTCCAGCAGAGCCAGCCAGATTAACTCAAACACACAATGTTCCTAACAGAAAATAGGAATCTCCACAAGTGCTCTCCCCTCAGAGAGCAGAGCCTGGCTTTGCAGCAGCAGTATAATTCTAATAACTGTGAGAGCAGAGAAATGTGAGATAGGAAAAGAGCCCAGATACATTTGTTTCTCAGGAAACAAACACCAGGCCATGAACAAAGGTATTTTGGACATTGCATTTGTACCTGACGATTGCCTCCAGCCTTCACCATTGCCATGATTATATTCTCTGTGGCCATGAACGGCAGCTCCTGCCGGATCCTTCTCTCAATCACCTTAACAAAAAGAACAACCAGGAAAAATAAACAGCATTATAGAAAGTCTATAGGCAACTGCGAACACTTCACTATGAAGTTTTTTTTCATCTCCCCTTGAATCTCTAGGACTGGACAATGGTCATGGAATCACAGAAAAGTTTGGGTTGGAAGGGACCTTTAAAGGCCATCTAGTCCAACCCCCCTGCAATGAGCAACATACTCATCTGGATTAGGCTGCTCAGAGCCCTGTCCAACCTGACCCTGAATGTTTCCAGGGATAAGGCATCCACCACCTCTCTGGGCAACCTATTGTAGTGCTTCACCATCCTCTTAGTAATAAAACTTCTTTCCTATGTCATCTAAATCGTCCCTTTCTCAGTTTAAAACCATTACTCCTCGTCCTATTACAACAGGCCCTGCTAAAACATTTGTCCCATGATGCAAAGACAAATTCTCAAACTGAACTTAGCTCTGGAAATCCAGATATTGAAGCTGATAATACTTAGAAGCCATTTCTTGTAAGAGACATTACTGTGGAAAAGATGTACAATAATTTTTTTTTTTCTAACCTGTAGTAAGTTAAAGGACTGGATGAGATCTATCTAGATAGTACCTTTTGCTCCTGTGTTCTACAGACCCATTCTGCAATTCAGGAAAAAATATATTTTTTGAGAAGTTTTGTATTTACTCTCTTTTTGGCCTCACAAGAGAACTTTAATGTATGTCCTACAACAGTGAGAATACGGCAAGAACAGCAAAATTCGGAAACCATTTGAACAGGTAAAAATTTTATACACTTTGGCACAGTTGTAGCATTATCAAGGACATACATTATCTCCTGCTTTACCTTTGGATACACCACAAGTCCCTCGGAGATATTCTGCAGTGTACTCAGGATGATGTCGGCTGTGAGGAAAGCCTCAGCCAGACACACACGCCTGTGAAACACACACACACAGAGCTCTGGTTAGCAACTAAGGCCATGTTTCAGTCCACCTCAGATCCTTCAGTTGCTGTAAATAAGGCTGTAAATAGCATTACTGTGGCCCTAACACTGCAGCTGTTCTCTTTTTTTTTTTTTTTTTTTGGTCAGTAGAGAGGAAGAGAGAAAAGGGTGAAGGCACACATAGAAAGCTCCAAGATAATTCAGTGATGACACAGATAGGAAAAAGGGCAGCAATTTACAGTATCTTCCCCTATGTATTCTATGTTGAATGGTCTACTACTGATCCTACCCTCCAGGAGTAAGACATGCTGCATGCTCATGCTGTGCCTGGCTGTGCTCAGTGGGGAATTTCCAAGGAGATCCATGCATTTGGTGAGGGCTTCCTCCAAGAAACCAGCTCCTGGTCACAAAGGAGGCTCCTGACAAAAAGGAAAGCAGGGAAACAAGAGGAGTAGTGGGGACTGAGCTGTATCAGGCAAAATGCTCTGTGTCACAGGGCAGCAAATACAGCATCATCCATCTGTGACAGCAGAGCCTGGCCCATCCTAAACTGTGATCTTTCAAAATATCCTAGTTCTTCAACCTTGTGCTACATCTAAGCCCTCCAATTCTACTACAGTGTCTTAAAACAACTTTGCTGGGTTATAGATTGATTGAACTTTCTTTGGCTTGTTCTCCTTCCAAACCACTATAGCTTTAACAAGAAAAATCCAAGGCACAGATTTTTATAATTGGTTTATGAAATGGACAAATGAGTCTTTCTATTAGATGAGAATAAAATTTTAAATACTCCAGTACATCTCTCAACACCTGGCAGCTTTGGGAAATAAGCACAGCATATCAATCAGTACCCAATTTCTTAAATTTACACTGTTTTCTGCTGCCTATGCAACTCTTTTCTTAATGAGATTAGGAGCTGTGGAGTAAAGTAAAAAAACTTCTATGCTTTCATGAAATTCTATGCAGGTATTATGTTTGTGGAGACATTTTAAATATAACATTCTCATCAGCAATCCTGGTGCTAATCTATAGCCAAAACAGCTGTTGCTCATTGCTTCACAAGTGCCATACCTTAGAAATCTAGAGATTTCTAAGATTCTAAGAGATCAAATTCTGCAACAGAACATGACTTTGAAACTAAAATGTTTCAAAGGTAGGTATGGGCTTTATGCAGATTTAGTACTAAATAAAAGATGGAAGCATTGAATTTAATTGCTGTAATTCACTTGATAATAATTACAGGTAACTTCTGCTCAGCTCAAAATAGTCATAATGAAGAATCATAAAACAAAGCAAAATTTGCTGAGCAATATCCTAAAGACCGGCACAGATTTTCATGAAACAGTTTTTAAGAGTAATTGTGCTCTTTCTCTAGGATCTGAACTACTTCTTGTAAAGAATAACATTTTTCAAAATTAAAATATGTTTCTTTAGATTATTTGGAGAGGGAAGGTATTGAACTATACTTTCAGAAGCAGAAAAAAGTAGGGTCAAAAAACTGCATTCAAAACAAGGAGGAAAATCAGAGAAATGTGAGTACTGTGCTGTTGAAGCAGGAAGACTATGAAAGCAATTTATTATCCTGGCTTCTGTATCCCTCCCTTTCACTGCTGGTTTATTTTGCAGAAGATCTTGACACTGAAATAAAACCTAACAGTTTTTATCTGATGTTACACAGAAAACTAGTTTGTAGTCTCTAGGTTCTATTGAGCCTGCTTTTTGTCAAGGTGGTATCCTGTGTGTTTAAAGGCAGTATTTTCCAAACAGACCAGAGGACCTTTCTGCACGAGGCCACCTGCAGTGGCTGCAGTGCACAATGTGAACAGACCTGTTGGCACTGTCGTCCAGCGTTCGCTCAAACCACTGCACGGAGGCTGTCTGCAGGGGATCCATCACCAGCGTCATCAGGTGCCGAGCCAGGCTGCAGCAGCGCTCCGAACGCATCGGGTTCCTCTTGTAAGGCATTGCACTGGAACCTGGGAAAGGAGGGAAAGGGATGCAAGCAGGGCAGCAGCAGGAGTGAATTCAGGAAGAAGAGATGGAGGGAAGAAAAACTAGTCATACTTTTGACTAAAGCCTCAAAACACAACAGTTTGCTAAGGGCAGTATGAAATAATGAAAATGACACCACCGACTTTCCCCTTCAGATCAGAAACACCCAAATGTGGGCAGAGAAAAAGTGAGAAGACATTTCTGCAATTTTGCAAAACAGAAGCACTACCACATAAAAAGGACAAATAGCCTTACTTTTTCATGCAGTGTTCAGCGCAATCTTTCTAGGCTACCCATGGCAATCTTAGCAGTGTTCAAGCCTCCCTCTGCTCAATAACACTGTCCTTCCACCTCAGATACTTACACTGCTGCCTACTGCTCTAATGAATGGATATTAAAATCATCCACAGAATGTAGAATGGTACAAGTACCAGATAGAACTAAGGCTTAATTTACTGATTCAATTCTATTTAGGGGACCCAAACTTTCTTCCAGCCAAGAGGGAAAACACTGCATTTCCTTTTTCCTTTTCTAGCAATGTCATAATCACATCATTGATATTCTTCTGGCAAGGGTGCAAGGGTTCACCTTAGTTTCATTGTTCCTAATTCGTCTGCTAGTAAAGATCAAAATGCTGAGCTGAAATCTTACTTTCCAGTCAGCTTCATGAGGACTGGAAAACATTAAGCACTCCTCAGACCCAAGTCGTCCTCTCTAAGCAACGGGACATACATAGCTACTTCTGCTCTGCTCCCAAACACAGGAAGTGCACAAATACAAATCTGATTTTAATTACTTAATATCCAGAAACCTTTATGTAAGGTGTTTTTTTCTTTTTCCTTTTCCCTCCTCCTTTCTTCTTCTTTTAAAAGGACTCAAAATACTAACAATGTCAACTCCTGTTAATTTAAAGTAATTTCTGTCAGTGACATTTCTAAGTTTGTTTAAAGGGCCACACCAACAAAAATGAAAAGACACATGCACCAGTCCAGGAAATGTCTCTCATCCCTTACCAATCTGGTCTTTCTCAAAAGGCTCCTCTATCTCCTTTAGATTGGCCAAAAGACGAATGTCAGTGCAAATCTAGAAAGAAAGTGCAAGAAATTAACAAACAGCAACAAACTAACACCCACCAATATATCTTACTCTTAGTGCTCTTGGAGAATCTTTGCATCTGCGTGCAACAAGTAAACTGGGAGCAGTGAAAAATTTGGCAAAAAAACTGATGCTGCAATCATACTTCCTGGCCCAAAAATGTTTATCAAAAAAGCAAAGAAACAGCATGTCCACTGTATTAGATGAGAACAGGACTCCAAGAAGGGCAAATGTTTGCAGGGAATGGAAGACAGATCAGAAGTGAACACTGAAAATGCGTAACAAAATTACACAGTGATTTGCAAACACAGATGTGTGCTCACTCAACTGGGAAAAAACCAAAACAGAAGAAAAAAACACAGATTACTTTAGCCCAAGAGGAGGAAGAGGGACGGAACAGAAATAAATCAATGAAAAGAATCCACAAGGACAGAGAGAATAACACCATTATCAGAAAGGCAATTAACTAGGAGCAAATGGTGAAATTTAAAAACTCATACACCACTAGGAAAGACATTTACTCTAATTGGACCAATTTAGCATGGATTAGACTAATATCTGGCGTGGGAGTTGTTAACCCATCTTAGAATCTGCTCAGTTAACTTGCTTTATTTGTCACTGGACTTAAGATCTTTGAGATCTGAGTCCCAGGCATGTACCCAGCGGTGAATTTACATGATCACAAAGAAGACAGCTCAACAAGGAACACCAATATTTCTCGAGAAGAGCATTCTGCACCATGAGCACCTTCTCTTCAGGATCTGAAATGTTTCTCCCTCTTCCCAGTGTATACAAGTAAGGTGCTCACCTTGTGTATAGAAGCCCCCAGACTGGCTAGCACAGCCAGGACTCCAATATCCACCTTGCGACTGTAGGTCTGTCCTGTGACCATGTAAGCCCTAGAAATAAGCACAGAAGTTGTGTTTTCCAGCCAGACACAATAAGACTCTGAGCAAGGAGTGACATGGCTCTCAAAGTGGAGTGCTGTCACTCTGCCCTGATGATAACAACTTTGGATTCAGGCTGTCAGTTTCTTGGGGCAGTGTGCAGATAGGAGAGAGGTAAACAGAGGAAAAATGAACAGCTGTGCTTTGACAGGGAGATAAGCAGAAGTGGCCTATTTAGGAGGTGAAGTTTCATGAGGGAAAATGCAACTGGGAATGGAAGATGGAAAGAGGGAATAAGTGACAGATGTCAGTTTGGCAGCCAGGGAAATCTGGGCCAACACTGCCAGCAGGGGTCACACATTGCTAAGAACGCTTGTTACATACCTCTTAAATCCTGCCTTTGCAGTCACTAATCTGTCCAGTTCTTCAACCTTGCGGTGAAACGAAAAATAAAACAGAGTTCAAAATACAACTCAGTAAGGTCAGCAGGAGCAAAAGTCATGCTTTGCTTTTCTCAGTTTACTGTCAAAAGTCTTTTAGTTTCTGTGAAGCATCCCTTCCCAAATGCTGCTCACTTTCACACAGAGCCTTGTCAGAGAGCCCCAGAGGGATCGTGGTGCCCTTGTAAATTTAATGCCAGAATCTCCATGTTCCCTCAATGAGAACAGCATTCCAGAATGGAAAATTGCCAAGACTGCAAGTCTGCACCCTGGGATGTCTGACATACTTTGCTGTGGTCTCCCTCAAAGAGCTGCAGGAAGCTGGCTTGAGTGCCAGTGGTGCCTTTCACACCCCGAAAGCGCAGGTCATCCCGAGCCCGCTCCAGGTTCTGCAGGTCCATGCACAAGTCCTGAATCCACAAGCAGCAGCGTTTCCCCACAGTGGTGAGCTGGGCAGGTCTGAAAACAATCAAGAACACAACATGACTCATTGAGGATTTGCACAAGCACCACACTTCACTGCTGAGTCTGCCATTAAGACCTCCCTGAAGACTAATCTCTCCGACTCATTTGAGCAGAAATTAACAAGATTTCACTTAGGCGCAAGGATGTACCAATGTCAGCAGTAAATGGTACTGAAGACCCAAACATTCCTTTCAGGAATTAGGTGGAATTACATTACCAGGAAACAGCAATTCTGTGTCCATGTGCCAGGCAGGCGCCCCCTGCCGGCCCAGAGGGGCTGTGACAAGCCGGGGTGCTACTGTCCCCCACCCTAGTTCTGGTCAGCCAAGGCATGGGGAGCATCATGGCTGACCTACAGCACTGGTGTGAACTTCTCAGCATAGAAACATCTGCATTCACCATGTGATTTTAAATGATTCCTCCCAGGCACTGTTCCTTCTTATTTATAAAAATAAAATGTGTGTTCCTCAGCCTCTGGACAAACACACTTCAACAATGCTGTCAGCCAACACTTCATGTAAGACCTCTACCTTGGAATAAGTAACTGCAAGCTTCAGCGACACTGTAGCCCTGCAAATGCTTTGAGGTGAAAACAGAGGTGTTATGCAGAACCCAGAAACTGAAATATTTCAAATTATTCACATGAACTCCAAAGAAAACCTCCATACTACTTCAAAAAAACATACACATATGAATAAAGTGCTCCTGATGAAGCTCAGACATAAAAAGGAAGCTTGTAAGATCTGGAAGCAGGGACAGGTGATCTAGGAGGAATACAAATAAACTATTCAACAATGCAGGGATGGGACAAGGACAGCCAAAACCACCTGGATGAATTTAGTGTGGTATGTGAAAAGCAACAAGACAGGCCTCTGCAAGTATGTAAGCAGGAAAAAGGAAAACATGGACTTGAATGTAAACGGAACCAACGTCCTGCTGACAAACAACACAGAAAATGCTGAGGCATCAACTATGATTTCACCTTGTATACACTTCTTGAATACTCCTCTGTCCTCTTTCCAAAAGCCAAAACAAATCTAACACAGATCCTCCTTCAAAAAGCTGTAGATGAAGAGGGCCCTAGGACTGGAGCTGATGGAACTGACATGGAATATACAGCATGACAATTAATCAGAGACTTGATCTGATGCTTTCATTCTCCTTTGGGAGGAATGTTAAAGTGCCAGATACTGAGTCTGACATGACCTGTGCTTAATTTTCCTGCCTCTGCTGTTCCATATCACTGGGGTAGAAGATCCAGGCTTACCTCACAGCGTAGTTTAATGCTCCTGAAAACAGTCTTCATGAAGCAGGAGACTAAACTGCCCCAAGAACAGAACCACCTAGACCTCACTGTCCTTTGACTCAGTAGCTGTAGTAAAAAGTAGCCATTAACAAAACTTTCTAGGCTGCAGCTGAAAACGACTTAGAGAAAAACAAAGAGAATGTGACTGGAAGACAGGCTTAGTGCAATTCCCAGTCATGATTTTTGAAACAGCCCAGAATATGCACATCTGTGTTTGCCTGGAAGTCATTCTTTATGAAGCTGTGTTGAAGAAACTGCTGACAGCTAGTCAAAGCAACAGTCCAATTTCCTGAGACAAGCCTGGAGTCAGGCACATTTGTCTTTTCTGAACCACCAACTGCCACTGGTCAGAGATGGGAAAACGGATGAGAAAAGAGCAGTAGCAGGTCAGTTTAACCAAAGCACAGACAACAAAAAGAAAGCAAAGGCTGATGGCTACTTACTGGTAGTGAGTGAAGCCCAAAGCAGGCATGTCAGCGTACTTCTCAGCAAAGTCGGCCAGCCGGCTGATCACCCTTGCGAGCTGGTGGAAGCAGGAAGGATAGAAAACAGGTGGAATGAGAAAGAAAAAAAAACCCAAACGACACAGCAGAAGTTAGCATGCTTAAGCACAACATTGTGAGAGGGGGAAAAAAAAGGGGAAGGAAAAAAAATGTACAGGGAGGGACAGGTGTGCAGCAAGAGACCTTGAGGGACAACTGTGCAGCCTCCTCTAATTGCAGAATATGGTGTGTTTCAGCTTTTCAGGGCATGCATGCAATTTCTGCTTGCTACAAAACTCAAGCAAGAGCTAACACAAGTCATCAGACTTGAGCTCAAACTAGTCTAATCCTCATGCCCAACCACTTCTGCAGTTGGTTCATCCTTGGGTATTTTCCTTATTCCTGGAAGTGGTCAGAAATAAAGCTGCTTTGGATATAACTGACACATGTACAGTCCAGGACAGATTGGATGCCAACTCATTCAGGTCACCACTGCACTACACTCCTATATTTGACCTCAGAAAATTGTATTATATAGTTTCTTGAATGCTAACACACTCCTAGGAATACAGCTAAGGATAAGCTTAAGATAACCCTAAAAGCAATACAGTGGCATTCTGAAACCGGTAGCTGTGGTACAGATAAATGAGGCGCTGCTTGTAATTCCCACTGTGAGCAAAGAAGCTCAGGGGAAAGACTTGACAAAGGAAAGGAAGGGAACTCTTCACTTTTTTGAGTACAACCCAGACAGACAACTCCTCCCAGCTTCCCACAAAGGTTTAGGAAAATCCACGTTAAACACAGGCTATACACAGGACATGAGAGCCTCCCAATTCTGCGACACTGCAGAACCATCTTCTCACCTTGGGTAGCAGCAGGTCAAACCCATCACGGAGGACAATCAGATCCTGAAAGAAACAAAGAAAGGAACTCTGGGCCATGTCTAAATGATCAGAGAATGGTTTTCTCTCAGGGAGGACATAGATAACTAACATACGTTTTGCTGGCTCAAAAGTCTCCTCTTAAAACAAATGCTTTGCTTTCCTTCTTGTAACAGAACTTGAACTCAATTTGCTTATGACAAAAATGCTGGATCCACCACTGCAGCTTTTATACTATCCATGGAAAGTCAGAATGAGTGGTGGAAAACCTGTTTCCACCAAGTGCCTATGAATGACTTTTGTGAGGTTCTCGGGATTGCCCATGGAATGGCAGACTAAATCATACAGTCCCAAGTGGAAAATACAGGCACTGCAGGTTAAAGACAGCACAAAATTAAGTGGACTGATGAGGCAGCAGTTGTCTTTACTCCTTCTTTTGAGACTGAGGTACAGCTGGGCGCCAGTGTCACAAGGAAGGTAATATTACTTAAAAGCTAAACAGGTTTGCAAAGGAGAAAAAATAATCACAGAGCAGCTTCTCATGTGACAAAAGCAGCTGTGAAGTTGCAATGGCTTGAACAGTGGAACAGCAACATATACTGACAAATCAGGCTTCAGTTTGCACTCTGTTTTAGATGAGGTTTTTCACAAATATTTTACAGTTCTGTAGAAGGGTGAACTTGCTTTTTCACTTAACATACTTATCCATTCTCTTGGCTCCTGAAAAGCTTGTTTTACCCTGAATTACGCAGGGGTTCCAAGTAGCAATTGAAAGCTCATGGACCTTATTCTGTAAGTCAGTGAACTCTTGCCCAGTGGTGTAACTGATAAATTATACAGTTCACGTTTGTTTATGTGTTTGCAACTCCCCCCTTATCTCCTGGAATATTTAACACACAAGCAGAGGTCAGGGAACAGTTTCCAGACAGATCTAGCTTCACATCTAAAGAAAGAAGGCAAGTGGAGCTTGCCGTCCTAGCGTAGCCAGGTTTAAGAACTGAATTAACTCCAACGATAAAATTAACAAAAATGTCTGAAAAATCTCTTTAATATTTTATAAGGAAGAGTTTACAAAGAGCTATAAAATAAACAACTGTAGCTTTGTTTTGCCTAACTCTGCAGGCAGGAAACTGGAAATGTTACCGTGTTATCCCCTACGTAGCAGGACGTTGCTCCAAGGTGGATGATGGCTGCAGCTTTTGGACAGCAGTGGGCAAAGGTGTGCACGTGGGCCATCACATCGTGACGCAGCTTCTTCTCTTCCTCTGCTGCCATCTTGAAGTCAATGTTGTCCAGATTTGCTTCCATCTCCCGGATCTGTTCATCGGTGATAGGAAGCCCAAGTGACTGCAAGGGGAAAAGAACTTTTCATTGCTTTTTCTCTTTACCAATAAACTGAGACAGAAGCTGTTGAAATAATTTAATCCCATATGACATCTCTCAGAAGCATGGCAATTTGGTATAATTGAGCTATAATAGCAAATGCTTTTATTCCAGGACTCTCCAGCCTTTTCCAATAGGATAGGACTGTTCATTCTTAGATCTTCCTCTCGGGCTCTGTACTCTCCTCAATCACATAACATTCCTGTGAAAACTGCAAAAATTAAAACACGTGGGGAAAATTGATATAAAAATAGTATAGCTACACTTCTTTTAATGAAGTTTACCTTTTGGGTAAAGACAAATCCAGCTACCATGTAACTAAATAGCTTGTGTCAGGAGAAAGTCTCTGGACCATAACTAGACCTAGACAACTGTAAATAGAGGGCTTAGAACATATGGAAAGGTATGTATGTTTTATATGTTTGTACCTTTTAAAAAGTCCTGAAGTACCTCATCTCAGACTGAATATGAAACCTTCTGAAATCAGTGACTTGGTCTGGAAGAAGATGAATGCTCCTAGTTCATGTTCAAAACCAATTGCTAGAGCTTTCCAGCAGGCTGACTTAAAACCAAAGAAATACAACCACAAGATTACACACTGGTGTAATTCTTGTACAAGCTAACTAAGATGAAAAAAAAGGTCTTTTCCTGATAGAGAGAAATTAAAAGTCTCACAATGAATTTGGCATTATTGCCTTCTCAAAATTAAAATGCTACTGTCCTATGCATTGGTAATGAAATATCACCAACTAGGAAGTTTCCAGGATTCAAAGTATTTAAAAAACTGGTTCTGCTCAGAATCAGAGTGACTCAAAAAATGTTTTGCAGATGTGAAACCCAGAACTGAAGAAGACAGCAGTTGAAACAGATATGTCCTCAAGGTCCTCATCAGATAATTAGTGCAGATAATTAGTAAGCAATTATTGCAAGCATATACATGACCATGAGTGTCCAGCAAAATGAGGAGGAGCACCTGGCCCCAGACTGCTGCCTTTGAGTGCACCAGTAGAGACTCTAACTGCCCAAAAGCACAGGCAACTCAGCAGGCAATACACTCTGGTGACAAGATTAAAATCTCACGCCTTGCTCAGACATCCATGATCCTTTGGAAAAAGATGACAACAGTACACAGTCATGCTGTGGAGAGGAAAGTCATGGAGAGGAAAGAAACAACCCCCCAAAAAGGGATGACTTGACACAGGAACACATGCAAGGTAGGGTAGTGCCAAGACAAATGATTTTCTTATCTGTCCACAAACAACACTTGAGGCCTCTTCCCTTTGAGCTTTTGCTGATATTGGCAGCACCTTGGGAAGAAAATCAAACGTCCTTCAGACCTCTATATCTAAGAAAACCAAGTAGGAAAACTGCACAAGGGAGAACACAAGGTTTTCCCCAAAGCATCACAGGTCAGTGAGGCCAGTGAGGTGCTCTCTGGATTGTGCTTTTAGGGTGTCATTCCTCCAAGACTGTCCCAGTATTTTGATGCACCACTCTAACAGCTCTAAGTGTTCACCACTATTCCTAAGGGATGGGGCAGAGCAGGTGGATGACATGGTGCAGCTCCTGCACAGAGAATGAGAACACTGGGCTGCTCATCACATAAAGAACACACGACAGAAGAACAATGAAACTTGAACTGGACAGAAAAAACAGATGGAGGGCTACTATAGAAAGAGAGAAAACATTTATATTTCACATGTGCAAAACATACTGTAAGCCAGTTTGATGCTGCAGGATGTCAAAGCTACTTGTATGAGAAGGGAGAGCTCCATGAAATTTATAATTGACTTTGAAATACAATTAAGTCAAGAGTTCAAGATAAAAAGTTCAAACAGAAGAATCACAATACAAAGACATTTATGCCAAAAAGTTAAACTAGAGTTTTGGGATGGGTATAAATTCAGACACTTCAGCTCTTAACCCAAACTTTAAATCCTGTCAGTTGGGAAAAGGTAAGTTTTTCTTACTAATCATATGCTCTGCTATGTCTGCCCTTTCAAACTCCTGGTATTGCCTGCTGAAATGAGCAAAACACTCTATAGACTTTCTGCCAAATTCAGTTTCTATGGAAATAATTTTTCTATTCTTATCTCACATATTCCAAGTGGACCACTTGAAAATTTCACCTATTAAGTAGAGTGAGTATTGAAGCCATTCACCTGGCCCTGTAATTTTACCTAAAATTTTACCACTAAGTTGCATGTCCTCACTCTTACTACTCCCTGCAACTTTCAGAAAACCTATGGTTAGATCTTCCTACATCTGATTTATCAGAAGACAAAAGGAAGTATTGCTCAGATTCTTCTGTTACTTTTTGGTTTTTAATGTATCTGAAAAGATATGCTATGTATCTTCACTAAGAACTACTGAAGAAGCAATACATGAATATCTTGAAAGTGAGGATATGCGCTGCAGTATATTGCCATAGTTCATTTTTTACTTGGTATTTGGGTTGGTTTTCTTTTCCATAGAAATACTATACATCTTCTACAAGAAACCTAAAGAAACTGCTTGTATCTGTAACTAACTGATCACTGACAGAGATAACAGGTGCTGAAAGTAGCTGACTCTTCCTCCTTATGTCCAGAGCTGACATTAGATGACAAACTGCTCTGGAATGAGGAGACAGATAAAAATAGTAGTCTCCCTCTTCCCACTATGAAAAGAGAGCTCAGGAAGTTGTAAGACCTGTCTCTATTTTCTGGGAACAAAATTCAGGGGTGACAATGGAACAGAAAGCAACTGTCAAGAAATGGGGGAGCCACAAGTTCAGGGCTCGGGAGTGGAAACCTAGAAGCCTCAGACTGGCTCTTTCAAGCAGATTGCTTTGTCCTGTTGGGCAACTCACATATCCTGTTCTTGAACAGAAGAAAAAGTGATGATTATCTGCTGGAATGGATATGGTTAAAATGCCATGCTTTGAACATGCAAACCTCCTCAAGCATGCATTCATGGTATTGGCACTTTCTGTGCTAGATGAGATTTGCAGCTTTCTCACTCCAGCATCTGAACTGTGACAAAACCAGGCGTGTGGTACTTTGGAAGATGATTCCTGTTTAGCACAGCTGTATAATTACATCCTCAACTTCTGCAACATCACATTAGTCCAGCATATTATTGACAGTGACATGATCCTTGTATGAAGAAGGAACACGTTAATGACACTCTGCACTCTTGTTCATTCTCCAGCACAGTACTTCTCTGCCCAGGCACTATTAGTAACAGCCAGACCTAGTGCCTGGATTGCTCCCTAACAATCCCAGCATTTTGAAAACAGGAGCTGGGCTCTGTACAGAACAAACGGGCACCTATTGAGTCTGAAAGACAAAGCCATTCCGTCAGAAAGTGGGGAGGTTTTGTGCATGTTTTTTCTTTGGAGTTTTTTTGGAGAACACGTTACAGCTTTTTCACTGTCAAAAACCTGGTAAGAGTCACAAGAAATCAAGTTAGTGCATCTTAAAATCTGTCTCAGTTAGGATATAATAATGGCTGTACATGTACCCCTAATTAGGACCAAAGTCAAAATCAGAAGTTTTAGCTTAAACTACACGTGGAAAAAAGTTAACTTCATATACTCTGCTACCACAACAGCTTGCAATCATATGGACATAATCTCAGTTGCTGCTTCCTAATATATGAATTAATAATACACAATATCAAATCTTAAGTGGTATTATTTTTTTTGTGGCACTCAGCCTACCAGAAACATCACAACTACTTGTGGGGTAAACGTTCTGCTGACTTTGTAAACATATCTCGGAAAAAAGGGGTATCTAGGAACAACTGGCTGCAGATGCAGGGGGTGGCACGGAGTGACAGCCATCGGATTGAACGGGACAGTGGACCTCATCCGTCACACCTCCTGGAAAGCAAACAGCAGAGCGCTCGGGAAGGACACCGATGTTTGCTCAAAGGCAACCCCTCACCGAAGATTGCTCAGCAGAACTTTTACAAATCCAACTTTACACTGCAAGCAAAAACGCAAGGGGGAGGGTAGGAGAGGAGCAGAGGCGATTTGCTGAGGGGCGACAGGATTGTGTACAGAGGGCTAGGCAACCCTGAACTCGCACAGCCGCCACCCCCTGCGCCCCTTCCTCCCCGGAACACGCCGAGGGGCGCTGCAAAGTTGCCCTGAGCGATTCCCCCTGGGTCTCGTTTCTCAAGGGTAGCTCCAGCAAGGTACGGCCGATTCCCGCCGCTTGCCGGGCCCTGCTCCGCCACAGCCCTGAAGGGAAGCGGCACGCTGACGCCACCCCGTCCCCACGCTGACCCGCCCCGTCCCGTCCCGCCGTTACCTTCTCAGCCTGGGCGAGGTAGAGCCAGAGGCGGCGCCAGGTGCCGAACTTCTTCCTCTCGCTGAAGTTGTAGGCCATCTCGGCGCTGGCGTAGCGCGACACCAGCGGGGAGCGGTACCGCGCCATCGCGTCCTCCTCCTCCGCGGGGGCCGCCATGGCTGCAGCGGCTGTGGCGGTGGCGGCAGCTGCCGGGGCCGCGGATAAGAGCGGGAGGAGGCTCCGCCCCGCCCCGCCGCCCTAGCGGGCTCCGCCCCGAGCCCATGGCGAGCCCGGCGCCCCCCAGAGCCCGGAGGCCAAGGCGGCCTGAGGAGCTCCGACACAGCCTGAGGGAGCCCGACCCGGCCCGAGCAGCTCCGACAATGCCCGAAGTTCTCCGACCGTACCCGAGCGGTACCGACCCGGCCCGAAGTTTTCCGACAATGCCCGAGCGGTTCCGACCCGGCCCGAGCGACTCCGACAATGCCCGAGTTTACCGACAATGCCCGAGCGGTTCCGACGCGACCGCGGGACACAAAACGCGCAGAAAACAAGAGCTTTAAATGCTTAGCAGCCAAACACATTTATTAGTCTTTTTTTTTTTTTTGTCTTTTTTTTTTCCAGGAACCCAAAAATAGTTTGTAGTTATAATGTAAGCAACTGAGTTGCACATAATACAATCATATCTTTCAAAAAGAAAAAAAAAAAAAGGAAAAACAACAAAACAAACCAAAAAAACAAAAAACGAAAAGCTGTTTAAAAGCAAAAAAAAAAAAAAACCTTCAGAAAACTTATATAAGTATTACACCATCTCTCAGTTTCAATGAAATGACGACGACTTAATTCCTTATTACTCTTAACTTGTCACACTCCAATAAAACATCACCCTTTTGTTTGTTTTTTTCTTTTTTTTTTCCTTTTTTTTTTTTCTAAATCCAGCATGAGAAATACAGTACCTGCTATGGCAAAAATACACATAAAATGCAACATTTCAGCTTATTTGTACATTAGTAGAGTTTAAACATTTTATTGTTTTTTTTTTCTTTTTAAGTGAACCAGTGATCTTAAGTACCACTATACTAAAAGTAAAATAAAAATATAGAAAAGGAGGAAAAGGGGGCAGCCAGCCTTACAAGAGCACCTTCTAAAGTGCTGAGTTTCTGTGTCCATGGAAAACCCTTAGGAAGTTGAAACATTTCTGAGAATATGGGATGGAAATTAAAATGAAACCTGGATATGCAAGACATTGTGTCATCTCCTCTACATTCTCCCCATTTGTCCTGTAATTTTCTTTACTGCACACTATAGAAGGAGGGGAGCAATCAGAACTAAGGTAAGAGTTTAGTAAAGGAAGCCATTTCAAGTATAAGAAAAAAAATAAACACTTACAGGTAACTTGCATGTAGCATCAATATACACACAGCCACTATTTTTATTATTACAATGTCTGCTTCTGGGGACAGTGTTTCAGCAAGAGGACTTTAGCTGTACCTTCCTGTTACCTATTTATGTGCAAAGTAGAAAAGCTGCCTTTTCTAATCCAGCCATATTGGACATCATTGATTTTCTATTCTGCCACCTCATCCCTTCATTCCATAAGGAGAGAAGAAGGTGTCATTATTTTACCAAGACTAGATGAAATGCATCTGTTTCTCCATTCCTCTTCCAGACACACCCTTCTCCCATTACTTGTTTGCAATGAAGAGGAACTTGCCAAACTCCCGATGCCCACCAGTAGCCAGTTTCCTGAACAGGTAGAAGGCATTTACCTTTGTAAACATAATCCCTTATGTTTGTGGAACTCAAAGCAGCATTTCACACCTCCAGCCAAGCAGTGGAGATGAAAATAGATCAGAATGCTCCCCTGTCACTGCTTTTCCTCCTCCCCTTTCCTCTTCCACACCCAGGAAGATTGCATTTGGTTACTTTTGTTAGAAGGTGGGGTTTTTTTTGGTTCTTTGAGGAAAACACTTAGCATTTAGTTCAAAGTAAACATTACAGAATTACCATCATCAGAGTCATACTGCTGTTTGTTCTGCTTTCTAGATGAGAAAGAAAAAGCACTGTGCATCAGATATTCTGCAGGTGTTAGAGCAGATGTGGCAGGAAACCAAGATACCTATGTATGTAAATCCCACAGGTGCACACGCATCACTTCAGCTTCTTTCTCTGCAGAAATCACTGCATACACTTCACCTTGATTACTGGCAGAGATGGAGAGGGTGGCATAGGGCAACAGTGGAGAGATGTTCCTAAGGCCACAGGGAGCAATGCAGGACAGAGAGGACCAGGGAGTGTCAGACAGAAAGGTTTCAGGTACAGAAACCATATCCTTGTCATTTCAAATGCCAAATTCCAAGAGGCATGGGCTCACATGCACATCCCTGAGACGCACATCCAAGAAAGAAGAAACAGCGACCATGTGATTGAGAGGGGAGAAAGGAGCAGAGGTTCCCTGACAGCTGTGGGATTTACCCAATGAAGACCTCTTCACCCACCACCCTCCCAGAGACATTCTGGGAGAGCTGTAAGGCATATACACAAGCAGCATCTACTATCATTCTCTCTGTTCCTACGTTTTATTGGCAGGTGATGGCTTCTGTATACTGTGGACAAGAAGAGACACTGCATTTGAAGTGTGACTGGTAACACACTGAAATTAACTCAGGGAAGGACACAGAAAGCTACTTTGTCCTTTATCCCTGGAGCAGCAGCATAAAGTGGCCAGGTTCTTCATCTTACAGTCCCCTCTCTGGAACTACACACCACCACCTCCCCTTCCTGATGGCAGGAAAAGATGTGTCTATTCGAAAGATGACATTACCAAAACTGCCATCCAACGGCAGGGAGAAGTACACAAACTTACTCTGATTTGGTGGTCTGGTGAAAGAAGCAGCAAGCTCAAAGTACTTCAATTTTGAAGCTTATCTAAAAGTACTGGAGACACGTGACCTGTAGCAACACTGGCATAACTATATAAAGGAAAGAAGAAGGAAACAGGCATAAAGACTGAGGAGTATGAGTAACTGAATCTCTATTGACTTCTGAGTGTCTGATGGCTTCAATGATTAAAAAAAGGGTTATCTCCCTCCACACAAGCAAACATATAAAGAACTAGCGATTTTGCTGTGAAAACCTCATAATACTTCTATCATGCTTTTTTCTTTAAAGCACTTGACAAACATTACTAGTTGATCCTCACAAAACCCCTGTGAGGTAGGTAAGTATTATTAACAACCCCGCTTTACAGGTGAAAAAACAAAGGCAAAGTAGTTAAATGACTTGCCCAAGGCAAGGGAAGAGTAATGGCCGATGTTAAAATTCAGGAGTTCCAGGCTTCCAGACCTGTGCTCAAAACCACTAGTTCAAATGTCTTTTTACAAAGGAGATAACAGATGGAAATAAAAGTCCATCAAGTTTAGAAGAAAAGCTAAGATTTAAAAGGTTACATCAGAAGGGGAAATGTACCACGAGGTATTTTTGTGAATGAGTTTAAACTTCTGATTTTTCTTTTTTTTATTTTCGTTTTTTTTTTTTTTAAAGGCATTCTGACAGAGTGGAACCCTGATAAGATCACATCTGCAAGGCAGGCACAGATGTGAGAGTGATCATCAAGTCTATTACTTATTACAGTACTGTGAATGTCAACAAAAATAAAACTGCTGCATGAAAACACTGAATACAGGCAGGATAATCTCTCAGTTTATGATATTACACCTAAGATAATGCCAAGGATAATGCAGGTACCATGGTTCACCATGGACAAAGGAAAAAGTCAAGTCAAAAGGTCCCTATTACAATGACAGAGAGAGCAGTGAGATCTACGTTTTTCTGAAGGAGACTCTTCCTGGAAGCTCAGCAAGCTTCAAGGAACGCACATAATTCACAATGACTGCATTTTGGAGATGTGAGGAAGTAAATCCTTTTCAATGACTGTTATCATAACACCTTATAGCAAAAATAGGATAGTTTCTTCTAAATAGAGAGGACCTGGTCAACATATCAGTCTGCTTTCCCTAAAACTTCACACACTGCCAACATTAGTGCTAAGTCACTGGCAGCTACTGATATTGAAAAAACACAGTCCTAGCTGGGCTGTAATCAGCACTAGAAAGTAAGTACCATCTCCACCATCCTGCCCACAGCTGTGCTTTCACTGTATGAACTGTGCCAGAAACAGCAGCAAAGAAAATTCTAGGGATAAGGCAGGGTAGATATCAAGGACCAGCCATGTTCCAATTATCCTGGAAGAATACGAGGACTGCTGAAATGCAAAATGAGTAGTAAATAAAAAAAACCCCAGTGCCTGTGGCAGTGGGTTTCCTGAGCTTGACAAGGGCCAGAGCACAGGAGGTGGCAGAGAGTTCCCCAGGTAGACCTGGTGTCCCACTCACCCTTTTGGCCCTGGCTTAACACTGCGTGGCTGAATTCACTGCCCTGTGCGAGGCTGAGAGCTGATTTTGTTTTGCAGCCAACATCAGTTATTCAAATCTCTGCCCAGTTATCTATTGGCCAGCTTCCGACAAAAGAAAGATTCTTATCAATTCCTTCTTATTTCAAAGTTATCACTTCCCCACTTCCCCAAACTATAGTGGATATGCCATGGACACAGAAACTCCTGAACAGTTTAGCAAAGTATCTTTTGTCCCCTACACCCCCTTTGCAGAATGCATAGTTTACAATTCACTTACAAAATAAAGAAGCAATGCTGACCACATATGGGACCTTTTTTTTTTTTTTTTGAAAAAAGAACAAACAACCTCTTCTTAAGTTCAGTATCAAAATTCACATTTGCATAATAATACATTTCAAGGCCATTAGAGAGGAATGAGAGCGAAGCAAAGAAAACTGCAGAGTCTCTCCTCTCTTTGTCTTCCTGAATAGAGCTGAGGGATCCCACTGGAGTTTCTTTTCAGGGTGGGAATTACAAAGCGCTACAACAACAGCTCTTGATCTTGTACACCTCATGTTTTGGGTGGGACGAAGAGGTGAATTATTAGGAAAAAAAAAACAAATGGAAGGAGACACTGCAGATTCCCATGTTTAGCTACAAACAGCTTCGAAGAAACAAAAAATTACTTCAGATTTTTTTCCTTTTAAACACTTCTACCTCACCATTTCAAAAACTCTTTTTTTCTTCTTGTGTAATACCCTGTTCATTTAAATGGCAACGTTAAGTGTGCTGGAAGTTGAAGGGTTGAAAAAAAAAAAAATTCCTGTTTCACGTATCAGGACACGGGCAGAGAGGGTAAAAGTGTGCCTGCACCCACTATTTAACAGAAGCTACAAAACATCATCTTCTCTACATGTATAAATTTGTCTCAAACATCACTGTGTTTCGATTTTCCAGTGCTTACAAAAAAACCAAAGCCACACGCACTCACACTCATGCACACGAACATAAAGAGAAGCCACATAATACATACACAAACTCAACCTGCAACGGCAGACTAGCCTAGAACTATCAACAGCTTCTGTGCATCACATGACATCCCTTTGCACCCCCCACCCCAATCTCTACCACATATGAATACGTATTGTGCAGTGTAGAGACCAGCCAATGATGCTGCTTGTCAAAACGGGACCAGTGGGCTGCAATCTCAAATGTCCGACCTCTTGAGAGAATAAATTGACCACTGTCTCCCCTCCAGCCCAAGTGGTCTCCTCGATTAGACAGTCACTATACTCACAAAGGCACATTCATAAATACCACATTTAACTTACTGCTTGTAAAAACATAGGAGGAAACGTTAAGCGCTTATACCTCAACCCATTCCTACTGACCCAGCAAGAAGTATCACAATAACGTATCACTTGGTGAGACCTTACTCCACCTTTAGAAGGTACATATTAAAGAAGTCTTCCAACACCTCTTTTAATTTTTTTTTTTTGCATAAATGAATGCTTTTTTTTTTTGTTTGTTTTTGGCTTATATATTTTGGAATACAGCACACTCACTATAAAGCTCTGTTGTAAGGCTACCCCCTAAAGTAAGGCTGTTCTACCTTGGCTTGCATTTTTGCTTCATTTTGCTTCTTCTCCACACGTCCCCAAAACAAAACAAAAAAACCCCACACAGCGCCTTATATAGAAAGGGTAAGCCATATCTGGCAGGGAGAGGGAGGGGAAAGAAAGCACATAATATCATAACCATGTCACTAGAATAGCTATTCTAACAAGCTGTGCAACCTGCTCAACAGTAAATGATGAAGAAAATGATTACTTATGGTTGGTTGTGTTTCATCTGAAACAGGAGGAGCTTCCACTTCATCTCAATTAATAAAAACAAACATAAAAAAAAAAAAAAGAGGAAGTTAGTTCTGCGAATGTAACAACACACACCAATAGCCAAGACGAGGCATTTAGCGCTTGAGCAAACATTTCTTGCCGAACACAGCCTCCTCTGCGTGTTCATGCAAAATTCTCCAGCCTCTTCCCCTCTGCCCACCACAGCCAAGAATGTTTGCTGCTAAAATACTTAAATACTTAACGCCTGCTGGCACAATGCATTCTTCCCTTTTTTTTGTTCTTTTTCTTTTTCCCTGGAGTACTCTGTATTACTTTACAGAAAGGCTGTCAGAGTCAAGTCAAAAAACTCCCTTTCTCACGGCAAAGTTAACAGGAACCCGAACACTGTTGAATGTCACCAGTCCCAACTGTCACACATACAGGGCAAAAATGGCTCTTTCGCAGAGGGCACTTGATTTGCTAGAAGCTTGCTAGGACTCTGGGAGACTTCTAGAGAAAAGCTTTCCTGCATAGCTCGATGAAAAGCAACACGCAGGCAAACTGTGGATGCAAACAGATGTTGCCTGCTGTGTGCTACAGACAAAACTGCATCTATCGTGGCCTGACAAGTTTTAGAAGAGGCTCCAACCCACTAGGAGCTGTGGCGCTTTTTGTAGCACAGGTGAAACCTTAAATCACTTTTCATACAAGGATCAGAAGCTATAGTTACTACATCACAAAGTTTAAAGTCACGTAACACCACAAAATAGAGAGCAATAATTTCAAACAGGACCCTGACTCAATTTTAACAACAACGTAGACAGACCTTTAAAGTCTACTGTAGGCAAAGCTCTGGTTGGTGAGTCATTACAAAATGGACCTGTTTCCTATTATCTACCGCAGGGGAACTTTGGTAAAATTCAGCAACACTGGTATTTACAGTGATGGGACGCTTATGCAAAACATCGTGAAGGACATGAACTAGCAAGGCTGCTAAAAATCTCCAGTTTGGCTCCTGTCATTTAGTCCAACCAACAGGTCTGCTACAGCCTAACTGCTGCTTTGTGGTTTAGGTTTGGATGTGAATTCAGGACAACAGGGAGTACCAGCTCTGTCTACATTGGGAAACTTCACATATTTCTCCCCATTACTGTTAACATCCTTCTGCCACAGGTGGAAGCCTAGTACTGGAGGTAAAGTGAAAGAAAGAGTTTGGGTTTTAGATATCTGTATTTTGATCACAGTGGGAATGACCAATATGATCTAACAGTATCAGTTCCTAAAACTGCAAAACAGAAGCAAATAATCTACAGAACTGAAATGATATTGTGTGCAAAATCAATTTAGACAAACCAACAGATTCTGCATATGTTGCTTCAGATTCAGGACCAAAGTTGCACTTCAACAGCATTTGTTTACTGAGTTTTTTTTGGAATTACTTTCAACATAGTTGTCTTGGTATCACTTCCCTGCCCACAAAGCATGCATGCATATTTACAATTAAGAAAGCTGCTTCTGTTAAGGGAACCTTACGTCTTTAGAAAAACCCCCTACCTTCTACTCAGTCAGGACTATTACCCTGAGATGTTAACCAGCCTCCACAAAACCTGCATTTCAATCCACTTGAGAATCTGGATACGAAGGTCACATGATTAACAGTGAAGGTGATGTATGCAACACACACTGGAAATACAACAGGTCCTCATCTGCTACACTGACCCTGATCCAGCTGATTTCCTTGACCAGGCTAGGTCAAACTTGGATACCTCAGATACACAAACAGTGCTCCTCTTAAAGTCAATAGGAAAACAATATGCACAAACAAAATCAGAAAGTTAAGAGTTAAACACAAAGAATGAAGCAAAAACCCCAACCTAACCAAAACCTCCCCCCAAAAAACCTACAGTAGTAGTTGGATGCACTCTTAGAACACAGTGGAAGATGTGGCAGCATTTTTAGGAAGAAAAAATAGGGCAAAAGTTCTAAGGAATAAATGCTTGGAAATTTCATGTGAAAAAAAGAAGAAAAAAAAAGAGGCCAACTTAATATAAATGCTTAATTGTTATTTAATCTTTGAGGTGGTTATCCCAGCCAGCTTGTTGAAAACAACCTGTTTATATTGCAGAGGTAAAAACATACTTGGCTTAACATTCTTACTCATTACAAAAGCCACTTAATGTGAAACTCAAAAAAAAAAAAATTATAAAGAAAAACCTGACACCCCATGATTTTAAAAAAACCCAAACCAACAAAATAATCACTCTCAAGACTGCTGGGCAAGCATCCAGGTAGAAACATAAAAACACTGGGAAAAGATGGCAAGTATTCCAAAGTAAATGTCCTAAGTCTAAACACAGGTTTCTGAGCTGTACCACGCTTTGTTTTGCTTTCTAGATTTTGTTGTAACTGCTAAGATGAAATACTCAAATGGAGCAAAGAATTATCCAACAGATTGAAAACTCTCAGCTTGATAGACACTAGGGTAGCAAAAGGTAGGGTAAGCAAAGTGGCTGGATTTTTATCTTGAAAGAGATGCCTAGAGCCTGTTCCAGGCTGTGCTTTCCCCAGCCTCTTCTCCCTACCTTGCCAACATGTTTAAACAAGATGCTGCCACGGACTCCCTCCCTGGAATAGTTTTGCAAAAGCCCAGAAGTACCCTAACATCAATTCCTGCTGCCTTTTTGCTGTTAGGAGCTCAAATGGCAGCAGGATTTTTAAACACTAAGCAATGGGTTGTCCCCAGCAGTCGAGTCTGGTTAGCACAATGCTCAGACACCACTTGCAGTGGCTGGGAGTTCCATGACTAAGCCATACAGATCTGTCAACTGTAGCTAGAAAATAGATTAATGTTACTTTGACAATGCAGGGAAACTGTCACTGAGGAGACAGTCACTAATGCTTACAGGATGCACATTCAGGAAACGAGGAGCAGACTGTTGTACTACAATAGGTTTGGACCCAGCAGACCGCTGAAACTTAGTTGTCAACCCTTCAGCAGTCAGTCACAATCCACTTCCAAGTGAATGTCAAGTCTGTTGGCTTTTTTTGACTAAATGCTACGTTTTCCTCTCTTTTAGGCCTCTGCTGATTTGATAAACACAGCTTCTGGCAAAGCACTCAAATTCTCTCGTTAAAACAAAACAAAAAAAGAAGTCCTAAACTTTCTAAGTAAACCCTCCTTCTACTGGCCCATGACAGGATTTTTAAAGCACATTATTATTACTGCTGATGCATTATTTTCAACAGACTCACATGCACACGCAGCACAACATGAAAACACTGGGCAACTGCTATGAGAAAGATAGAATTTGGCATCTGATTTCTTTTTTTAATAATAATAACAACTTACCTCAACTACTATAAAGTAACTCATTGCACGACTTGCTTACGCGGCATGCTCTTTTTCCCTTACAGAATGGGTACATCTATTTCCATGAAGTGGCTACACTGCCTCACTTTGCCTCGTCTTCCCTCCCCTCCCCTACTGTAGGGCATGTGGGTGCATGTAACAAGGCACTAGCGCGGTTTTTGTGGTTTGAGCCGAGCCGTTTCAGGCCGAGTAAGCCCCTGACCCTTAGAGCTGGGAGGCTCAAGCAGGCCATCCCAACACGGAACTCTGAAGTTCAAGACTGTAAGCCCTGACAGCCAGCAGCAACAGGGTGAACAGAGGAGTTTAACAGCTATTTCCCTCATATAAAATGAAACAGAAAGATTGGGAGGTGGGGTGGATGAAGAAAAGCAAGCAGCAAATCTCCAAGTGGGGAATTAAACTGACCAAAATAGCTGAAAACAGGAAAGTTATTTCCAATGTACGTTTTCGTGGAGTATTTCCATATTGGTTTTTTTCCGTACTGAAAAAGGCAGGTTAATAAAACTACTTCATTACTGAGTATTCTGTCAGCACTGGTTTTCTTTAGCACTGCTTAGAAGTGGTTCAAAGAAGCACCATCGTGTATTTCCTGCTAGTCCTCCTAACTGAGGATTCTTTCAGTTAAATTCTACTGCATTTTAATAAGGTTTATACTTTCACTCTGCTTTTAAAAAGGTGCTTGGAAGAATATTTTTGTTTAGTTTTAATCGAGAGGGAATAGTAGATTTCCATTCACACACTTCTCTTCTCCATGCAACTGCACACGTCTGCATGAGTAACAAAGCACTATAAATCATAACCCTTCTCCCACAACTTGTTTAAGATTGTAATGAATTCCTGTTGCTGATATTGAGAAGTTTTCTTAATGTATCTTAATTTAGAAAGTCTTTAAAATTCTTGATCCCTCGCTTGACAGTAACATCTGGAGATTTTTTCTTTTTTTTCTTTTTATTTTTTTTTTTAGCATTTTTATTTTAAAGTAAAAACTTTCAAACATTTTGAAGATTCAGGAACTTGTAAAAGTTTATCAACAAGAAACAGCCATCTATCTAGGATAAGATAAGGTTAAATAAACCATCTTCAAAAAACTGGCTTCCTACCCTAGAATTCCTGAGAATGCTTGCAAATTTAAAGCAGGAAAACAAAATGTTAAAATAAAAACAAAAACACTGTTAAATGCTCCCAGAGTTAGTCTTCATCTAAAATATATATATGCACTTTTTGGTCTTTTTTTTTTTTTTTGTACGTTTTAAATTTTTTTCCCTTTAAGCTTACAATGGAAGAACAATTTAGCTTTTCTTTTTAAATATTTCAAATCCCTCATTATGTCTTGTAAACAAGAGGGGCTCTAGCACCCGGCTTTCACCGTAGTATCGCAATGAACTCAACTAGCCCAAAGTGCAGGAAAAGGGACCTTAGGGCAGGTTGGGAGAGAGAAGTGAGGGTGGAACACAGCAATGAACCAGCATGTATAGCAAATCATGTGACAGAACAGATACTGGCTTGCTCAGGCCAAAGGTGCTTCACTAGGAAGTACTGCTGGCACAGGACTTTTAAGAACCTGCTCTGCATGTCCGAGGGTGCTTGGTTTTTGAGCAGAAACAAAGCTGTACAGATGCCTGCACATGAGGGGCACTAGCCAGCTAGCAGGAGCTGAAAGAGAGCATTTTGTTTCTTTGTGCATGGTGGGATAGATAAAGGAGGAGACATGATAGGAAAATATATTCCAAAGGGGCCAGAGTATGCTGCACACTCCAGTTTACTAAACAAATACAAACCTATTCATACTTTTTTACCACATAACACTTTGCATACAAATCTACAGGCATGTGTATATGCAGCATTTCCCTCAGTCAGTCTTCCTTGTGACATTGGGTTTACATAGAAAGGGCGAATTAAATACAACAGCCACGTCATTCCCTAGCCCTTCCCTCCCACCCCACAGGCACACTCACACTCACACACACTCATGCACCAACCTCCCCCCATTACTTGCATCTGTTTCTGCTTCTCCCCACCAAACCCATGAGTTCAATGGATTAGATATGGTTGTATCCTTCAATGAAAACGCTGAAGAAACAGACTCCACTATCTGCCCCCCTCAGCCAGGTGACAAAAGCACTGCTCCCTCTGAGGGCTGGAATGGACAGGTATGTGCTGGTACAGAATGTCGGCACTTGGTTAGTAGAACAGCTGGACAAAGCCACGTGGAAGTCCTAGCACTTATGGAAAAAGTACCGGCATCTCTCTTCCCTCTTCCCCCGGCCCCACCCCCACTAAAGACTTCCTGCTTCGTGTCAAGGGATGCTCCTTCAAGTCTGCTACAACTCTTTTTGTAACAACAGGTCTTAAAAGTTTTGTTCCCAGCGCACACATGCTGGCTATTACTGTAGATTATAGGTCACCCCTATCCTGCCCAGAGTACTACTACACTGATGCTAAAAAAACCCCAAACCTTTCCTTAAATACAGAAATTAAAAAGCAACAGTACAGAAAAAAGTAAAAACAAAAAACAAAAAGGTGCAATACTTTTTTTAAAAAAAAGTCTTTGCTAGTTATATACCTCCCTAAGCAAAACCACGTACACAGGAAAAAACACAACACAGAGAAACAAAAGGAAACCTTTGAAGTACACACTGGTTTAAGAACATTCGTAAGTAAACGTTTCTGTCAGTGATGGTCTGGCGCTGTAATGACACCAAGGCCTGGCACAGGTAACGCTCACTGTGAAGGACGCAGGAAGGAGTTAGCTGCATGTGCTTTCAGGAGATGAGGCAGGCTGGCCAGCACTTTGCTGACGCCATTTAGCTTTTTGTCAGTTTTAATACAAGCAGTAAATCAATTGAAAGGCTAATTTGGTTGGGCTGGATTTTCAAGCTTTTGATGGACTCCTCTAGAATGAGTACGGGTGCTTATTTAGGTTTGGGGGAGAAAAGAAACACTAGTTTCTTTTAAAGGTACTGAAGCTGGCAAGAGACTGAATAAGAACATTTGTCTAGCTGCACAAAAAATGGCAATGTCTTCTTTCCTCCTCTTTTCCCCTTGTTGGAAGAAATAAATGGCTTGCATTATATAACAAACACTCTAGGGTTCATTTGGTACAAACACCCCACATGCAGACATAAATAAAGACACTGTTACTCAAAAGACAACATTGTCTCCCCGCTCACCAAATCCTTTGGATATGGCAGTGTTCTGCTCTACCACAGGGTTAGAACAAGGGCTAGGAAGCAACTATCCACTCCGTATGATCTGCAGATTTCAGATAGCACCCTGCTAAAATGAATTTAAAAAAACCCAAGGACAAATTTTAATCCAGCCCAACTGGATTCTGCTTCAGCCACAGGGACTCCACCATGCCTGTCTTGCTTTCAGAATCAAGACATGCAGATGGCCAGCCAGCCCGTAGACCATCAGCAATGCAGCGTTTCAAGATTATATATAGAGAGAAAAAAATGCACACACACAAACATGTGCACACGCACTCACACAGAAACAAGCACACGTGGGCAGTTACATGTGCCAGAACACACTGGTACTTATCAACCAGCCAATCACAAAGTGTTGGTTTTTTTGTTTTGTTTGTTTGTTTTTTTCGGTTTTGTTTTTTTTGTGGGTTTTTAATTTTTTAAATTTTTTTTAGGTTTTTTTTTGTTTTTGTTTTTAAAGTGAGGCTCCGTCAAGTCTTCCCCTCCCTCCCCTTATTCTTTTGAACCCCTCCCCTATCCCAACCCAACATGGTAGACCTAAGGACGGAAACACACCCAGTGCAAACAAAGTTAAAAAGCTATTTTTTCAGTATATATGTTTCTTAGCAACAACTTCCGTATAACATGAAAAAGTGAAAAACTAGAAACTAATTTTTTTAATTTTTTCTGTTTAAATTTAAATGGTATGTGTACTTGCTTCACATTGTCTTTCTAAGTTGGCGTTCACGATTCAAGTATTTCAAGAGTGATATGTTCTCTTTTTGGATTCATATTCCAAACAAAAAAACTGAAGTTATATAAGGGAGGCAACTATGTGCTCAGACAGTCTGTCAATGACCCACCTTTTTTTCTTTCTCCGTTTTCTTTTTTCCTTTTATAAATGTATTTATTGCAAGTTGAAAAAAACGAAAAGGTCAAGTTAGTGCTGCTGCTGTTCCAAAAAAGGTCACGAGGTCAGAGTTGAAAGTTCTAAGTTCAGATTGAATCCGACCCTCCTCCCAGAAGGTCTCCAGGTAGTAAGGGAGCAGGGCTGCCCATTCTGTGTGGATCCTCTACGCTTGGGACCCCCACAAGCTTGAAGAATAGTTTGGGGGCCCCCACAACGAAGCGCCAGTGAGATCACCCCCACTGCTGCTGCCGCCGCCACCACTGCTCCACTGCCCAAGCCCTGTTGACCCACCAAAGAGATTCAAAGCAGGTCCAACTGGATCTGTCTGGTTCTGTCCTGTCTCCAGGGATTGCCAGCCTGCTGCGGGTGCACTCGGGGTTGCTGCAGGTGTAGGGGGCTGAGCTTGTGCCAAAAAGCGACTAACCTCTTCATCTGTGGCAAACTCAGCCAGGATGGTAGTGTTTCCCAACACACACCTACAAAGCAAGACACATAAGAAAAAAAACATATTTGAGGGTCAAAAGATAGGGCAAGGGATTCAGAAAGCATGGGAACAACACTAGTAGGAGTATGGTAACAAACCAAAGGAGGTATCAGCTACCTTGCTACAATGGAGCAGACCTGAGAAACTTCAGCTGTTCTTCACAGTGAAACTCACCCAAAACACAAGAACTTCCATTTTATAAGGGGGAAAAAACCCAAAAAGCAAGAATACCCCAACCCCCTTGCCCCAACATTCAGTTACGCCTGAACAAAATCTTTATAAATTTAAACTAAGATCTTGAATGTTAACACCAGGAGTAGGTAAATGCACATAATGACACCTTTCAAACAAAACAGAGGAAGAACAGGCTAAAAGCCTTTGAAATTCAGGAGATTAGTACAATTCAAAAGTTTTCACTGAGTTGAGGGGCTTACAGCACCAACCCCTCACACCCCCGTAAGTTTTTTGTCTAAAACCTTGCTTACATGTGCAGTGCAGTCTGGGCCTTGGCCGCCTCCTGTTTGGTGTTATATCGGATGAGGGCGGTGCCCTGGGTCAGGTTCAGATGGAATGTCAGCAGTGGGCCATGCTGCATGCAGATCGTCCTCAAGGTTGACCCATCAATCTAAGGAAGAACAGCCAGGATGAAACAGATGTTTGGAATTATTTCTCCAAACATATGTCAATCCTGATTTTGTCACAGTAATTGAAAGATATTCTCTCTCAGAAAGAAAAACAGATGAAAGCAGTGGGAAGTAAGCAAAGGTGACAGAAGTTGATTTTCGAACAGGAACTGGTGTGCCTTGACTTCTCACAATTACATGGAGTTTGCTTCAGTATGGAATAATCTGACTTTGCTTTCCTGTTCACTTAAAGCTTGAGTCCAGTTTTCCCTCTCTGAGTTTCTTACACTGTCAGCTTTTCCAGTAACTATATACAACTTGTACTTCTCACCATCTTCAGTCATCAGAATTTGTACCAAATGAACAAGAATATCTTAGTCTCCAGCTCTCTGACTGCAGTAGAATTCAGACAAACTTCTATGTAAAAGGTTTTTGAAAAACCGGAAATACCTCTACAATGAATTTTTTTAAAATTTATTTTGGTGCTTCTTTGTCTTTGTGGTTTATGAAACAATGACAGAAAAGAGTCAGTGATCTTCCTGCCAAACCCACCAATGTCCATTCTGTCTCAACTAATGTTTTCACAGCAGCTGTTGCCTACATTCCTTCTGCAGCAGTAACAGCTTGTTACTTACCTCCAGTAACAGCTGCTCTCCCAGGTGCTGTGAACAGACAGATTCCATTCTTGGTGTGCCACAGGAACATGCACACGTGAATGGGATCTGTATGTGCTAAGGCAGTGCCACTTTCTTCCTTCTCTTTCCCCCCTATTTTATGAAACAGCTTCAAATGAGGGAAAAGGAAGTTGTGTGGGGATACAAATACGGTAAAACCAGAGAATCTTGAAACGAACATGTTGTTCCTTCCAAGCCTAACCATTCCGTAAGTCTATGAATCCATCTGAACCTTTACACTTCCTTCTCTCTAGAGCACTGACCCACAATAAAGAGAGAATCTGTGATGAGACAATTATGATCTGCTTCTCTTTCCTACTAACTTAAATGCCTCCAAAATATATTCTTCTTCCATTAAATAATTCCTAAAGCAGCATTAAAGCATTTTACACAAGCCAGACTTAAAACTGTGCTTTTTCATCACACCACTTCTTCCTTCACATCAAGGAAAACAATCTTTTCTGTGAAAGGAGCACAGTTCCCCATTTTGGGTGATCTGACAGAGACCTCCGTTTTTCCTTTCACATCAGCCTTTTTTCTTTTAGACTGGTGCAATATGGTACATTATCCTGCTGAACAGGGGACTCTCTGTCTAGACCTCAGGGTGCTGTTGATAATCATATAGGCTTTTCCTAGCCCTTGAATACAGGACTAATTGGGAACGCTGAAACCAGGATCTCCACGGAATTCATTCTGAATGGCAGCAGGCTTTGAGAATACTTGCAGAAATAACCTAACAAGACTGGTTTTGGCAGGAGTGCTGGAAAAATTCTGCGGTTTCACTATGGCAACACTGAAGTGAAAACTGGCAGTTACATCAAATTTCTTACTGACAACATCCCAAAGAACAGCTATAAACCATTCCACATTATAGTAATGAAATTTACCCTCCCTTCTAAGAAAAATTTTTCTGTTCAGTAATTTTTATAACTCTTAAGTAAAGAAATGTTTTAACAGTCACATAGCAAAACCTGAACATCTTAAAGTTAGCTGAAGAGATTACAACTGAAAAACCAGTCAGACTGCAGTTCAGTTAGTAGAATTATGTTACATATGCTGACAAATCTGATTTTGTCAGATGTTACTCAAAGAGAAACAACTGAAGAATTCACAAATCCTTGCTAAAGCAAACAAGTTGCCAGAAACAACCACAGAAAATACCTGTGGAGTGAGATTGTGAAGAACCAGCCAGTAGCTAGGACGAACTGAGCCACCGTCACTCCAAGTAGATGCTGCAAATTATAGAACAGAGCAATCAAGACAGATTAGATACAAAGAAAAAACATGTTTCTTTACAGTTAGGTCTTTCAGAAAAAAACAGCATTATCAGCCCTGTTAAAACAGGAAACTCTAATCTTCAGTCCTGGAAACGAAACTACACCTTTCCTCACTTTTCACAGCAAGACTCATTTTACTAGAGTTTATCTTTGAGGAGTCTCCCACTCACAGCATGCATCTAATCTTGAAAGGCCTCATGTAGCAGGTAATTTCTAGCAGCTTTCAGCCCTTCTTCACTTATTCCCTGCAGCAGGACCTGGGATTCCACCCCCCACCTGCCCCAATTACTGCCAGCAAATTTCCATTTTTCCAAGAAAGAACTCTCTTTTATCCTTTTACCAGACAATCGCAACTTTCTTTCCTCCAAACCACTGGTGCTACAAAACATACACTGCTCAGGTCTGATCAGTGGTGCTGTGAGCTGGTTGTTCTCACCAGAGCCAAGCCTTGAGTCCTGTGTCCCCCAGCCCCTGACCGATCGGGGTGCTGTGCTGTTCCATGGAGATGATGGTTTGGGGTTGGTCAGGCCAGGGGGTGGGCGGGGCAGCCCTGTAGTGTTCCTTGAGGAAATATGGTTTTTCCACATCTTGTTGGAGAGATGAGCGGGATTGTGTCCTATGGGATCTGGGGACCATGTTGATTTGTAATCACTGAATTTTGCTAGAAGAATAAAGAAATTGTATGTATTAGAGAAACTGGTGAGATTAAGTACTGTCCTATCACAGTAAACCTTTTAACTGCATTTATACTGGAGACACGCGTGAAGAAGAAAACCATACAACAGTTAATTTATCATACCAAAAAAACCCATTAGTTAATCTTTGCTTATTTTATATATGCTGACAAAAAAAAAATTCATATACCCAGATCATTTATGATAATGTAGCTGACTGCAGAATGTTCCACCATTAGTCAGATGAACAGCAACTTTTATGTCCACACTACATTTCCTGAGAATCTGAGAATTTCTTACACATTTGGGCACTACTGACCTTTAATGACCTTCTTCAAGTAAAAAAATCCGCAGAGAACTGAAAGGAGCATTCACCATTCTTGGTCTACTAAGCTAATGTTACCTCCTAAAGATGTCCTCTGTACAAGATCAAAGCTTTCTTGTGAATCACAAATCTCACACAGTGTTGACACAGCAGTAACACATAAAGAAGGGCACTTAGCTGTGTGGCAGCTGCACTTTTAAACAATCTTGAGAGAGCATTTTTTTACTAAGAAAGCATTACCAGATGCCTATTTGAAGACCAATAGTGGATATCTTTAACACATTTAAAGAACACTTTATAAAGAAATGCAATAAAAGACAAAAATAAAAGCCCTCCTCAAAACACTACTATTGGTCATGAATATTTGGGAGCTCTTCCTAAACCATTTTTTTTAAAAGGCAAACCACAAGTTCTCCCACAATTTCTAACACCAAGGGACATTTCAAAAGTCAAAATTCCTTGAAAATTCCTCACTGTCCTGCAGTGAGAACCAGCCAACACAGATATGGCTATCTGGGGGAAAAGGCTGTGTCAGACATTACCTTAATCGTAACTCTCATGTACGTGTGTGCAAATATGTGTTTAACTCCAGTCACCAACAGAGAGGGGTTTGTTTTTTTTTAAATTACAGATTTAAAACAAAGTGAAAAAATACAGATTTACAATATGCCAGGGCATCATAAAATAACACATCTGGAAACAAGACCATAAAGCTTTCAGCATGTACAAGCATGCTTTAATTTAAAGCTGGATCTCTGTATTTCCATGACACAGTAACAGTCAGCAGCAAGCAGGTTTCAAGCACTAACCTCTGAAAGTTTATGAAAGTGCTTAAAAATCTGCTTTTATTAGACTCTGCTTTAGAGACAGGTGAATTCTCAGGCTATAACAGGGGAATTTTATACGTCACTAGAATGCTGCATTCAGATACTGCTCCAAACCAAAGTCACCTCACAAACTGGTGTCAGGAACTCAGTTTTTCTTAAGGACTAAAGAGTACTTTCCACACATTTTGTGAAGATGCTGAGGTAACACCTGAGCACAGGTTTTATTCAGTACGATGAGAAAACCCCAAAGTTCAGGCCAGATGTAGTTCTCAGCTCTGTTCATCACCTCTGCTATTCGCAATTGTCAAGATGATGTCTTCAAGAAAAAGCTCTGACATTTGCAAGAAGCTTAAAATCCAAATGGTTCATCTGGAGCAAGTATTTCCAGTATTTTACTCAGAAGTGTGTGCAGAAACAGTTTTTTACCAGAAAGCTTTGGAGGCCTTCTTACGAAGGATCTAAGACAGGTATTTATGTTTATATTTACAAGCCAACCATTAAAAGCCAGAGGACTAAACATCCTCATTGTCCAGATTTTAGGGAATGATGAGTGATATAAAAGGCAAGGCAAAAACATTCCCTTCACAGCACTGCCCTGTTCTAAAGTCAAAATAAATAAAATCACTCACCATTATCAATACATACAAAAGCAGGTATATTTTAAAAATTACGACATGTCAATAAATTGTACATGCACTGTTTTATCTTTCTTTTTGCACCTGCTGGTTCCTACTGCTCTATTCTTTAACGGGCATAATATACTGGTTTTGGCTGGGGTACAGTCAATTTTCTTCATAGTACCTGGTATGGGGCTGTGTTTTGGATTTCTGCTGAAAACTGCTGGTAATACAGATGATTTAGTTATACTGCTGGTAATACAGATGATTTAGTTATACTTATATATAATGCTTTTCTGTTTCTCACATCCTCCCACCAGCAGGAGGGATAGCGGTGCACAAGAAGTTGGGAGGAAACATAGCCAGGACAGCTGACCCCAACTGTGCAAAGGGACATTCCATACCATATGGAGCTATGCTCAGCATATAAAGGCTGGGGGAAGAAGAGAGAAGGGAGATATGTTCAGAGTTATGGTGTTTGTCTTCCCAAGCCACTGTTACACATGATGGACTAAATGCTCCAAGTGGGACAACCACCAACTATTGCTAAGTGAAAAATGCTTTTCCCGGGTAACTTTCAGAGCCTGCATACCTGAAGTGCTATGAACGTTGGTGAAGGAATTGTCAGAGGCACTGTAGGGCCAGGCACCAGGTGAAGGCAGCGAGGTGTTGAGAGAAGAATTAGACCCTATCAAAGAGAAGAGAAAAAGAGGAGACCAAGTTCACAGAATTTCTGAAACACCATTAAACCTGAAGAGAGCGACTACTGTGGCAATGCCAAGCTTTCAGGTGATGGCAGCCACGGTGCAAAGGGCACAGAGCTTCCTTCTCAGGCAAATGCAACAGCCTGTTTGCCTGCTACACTGAACATTGCAATAATCCCGAGTATCAGAGCGACTTTGATCATCACAGAGCAGGTGTTTGCTGTTTTACCTGTGGTGTTGTCCCGCAGAAGTTGGTGGTCAGTATCTACAATGGGAGATGTGGCTGTCCCCCCCAGCACACTTCCAGGGGTCACATAGGGGTCAGATTCAGGGTCAATGTTTTGTATACCTTTCCATGGCACTCCTGGTTGGAACTCTGGGACAGGAGAGAAAAAGGAATTAGATGCAATCATGGAAATGTCAGTTACTTTCAGCAATTACTTCTAGTATTTTGGGAGGGTAATGTTCCTCAGGGGAAAAAAGAAGACTACATTTTAGAATTGTCATCTATTTCACAATTCCTCCCACAGCACTAGCTCTGATGTCTGAATACAACTCTACACTACAAAAAAACTGGCACAAGTGCATCCAGTATGCCTTTAAGTGCTTCTGCTTTGCTACATTCAGATGAGGTTTCAATAGTTTTAATGCATCCTATGTAAGATATGTAAGGTTAGATGCTGTACACATACTTTGTGTGTGTGCAGAAGCCTCTCTCAAGGAAAGACTACCTACCTTATGGGTCTGTAAACACATCTGACACATCACACTGTAGGTACACACACATTTATACATTACCTATCAATTCTGAGGTGAGATGCCTTGCAGTAAAAGTAATGTATGCACTCATTGACATTCTTCATGCTTCCCAATGAGATGGGATATACTTCTCATGCTTTAGTTTCAGCTATAGCTCCAGGCATGCCAGAATTTTAAGACAATAGGATGAATTATATTAAATATGAACACACAAAGACTCCAGTTACTGTAAGAAAAGTCAGTAACTAGGTTCCTTCAATAAATAAAGTGCCACAGTCAGTTCTGGAAGCAGTGGTGCAAAAGTAAAACTGACAAACACAAGTAAAGAAGCTTCGTATACTGTGACAATTTGTGTGTGAGGAGAGTGCCAAGGTGGCAGATTCATCCCTTGCAGATACTAGTACAGAATACAGAATTCCCAACCTGAATTTCTGAAATAATCAATAGTAGAATATTTCATTGTAATCAAAGATCCATTATTAAAAGCAGGATCCAAGATGCACTCTCTAGAATGAAGCCATGTGGATGAATCTGGCATGGAAGGGTTCATTTCAGTCACCTTTGTAACGAAGAAGTATAATCAAGACTTTCACAGACAGATGGAAGAAAATATCATACTAGTGGTTCAAGCAATTGCCATAATAAAGGCAGTATTACACTGTGATAATGCATAGGAGAATCTAAGAGAAGACAAAAGAAATGCCCCAGTGGGTGAGAACTGTGGTCCTTCTATTCCAGTATTTTGTGAACAGTAGTAGGAGAAACACCATCAAGGGACAGAACACAAACCTGGCCACGATCTGAAGACTACTGGCCTCACACTCTCCCAGTGTCTACAGTCATCCTAAGATAACAGACATACCCACCATCTGCTAGCACCAGCTTGTGAAATTGTTTTTCTATCAGTTTATCCAATCACTGTTTCAGTTGGCTAGTACCATGTCTCAAGAAGCTCTGAAAGCAACACAACCCAGAAGTGCACCACTCCTGATGGAAAAAAAGGCTCCCATCTATTTAAAATTTATATTCTCTTAAATCCAGCATTTGCACCACAGTTCTAGCATTGCAGGAGTCACAGAATTACAATTCTGAATTTATCTTGTTCACTGCCTTCATGAGTTTATAAACATCACTTTCATGACTTTATAAACATCATTTACATCTCCCAGTCTTTAGTAACTCAACAAAAGAATCCAGGTATCAACACTTCTAACACTATGAGGAATCAACACTGCATCAAGGAAACGCTCTGCTCAGCTACTGCCAAAATACTGCCCTTCCCTGACAAGCAGGACCACCTCACTGTTAAGGAAGAAGCAATACAGCTCTTGGGTCTACTCAAAATACCTTCTCTGTTCTGAGACAAAGAATCCATGAATACAGGCTAGAACCTGAAAATCAGAACTTGTTTAAAGAGGAAAAAAAAGAAAAAAAAAAAAAGAAGTCCAAGTTTTCTGTAAAGATTCTGAGAATTGGTGAGACAAAGTTGAGTGCACAGTAAGCTCTAATCAAAAGGTTAATGAATATACAAACAAGGCTCCAAGGATCAGGCATATTATTGTTTATGAAGACATTCACTCATCAGTGTAACTATGGTCTGGAAAAGCATTTCCTTGAACTTCAGCATACTGACAAATTTCCAAACTTTCCTTTGGGGCTGATAGTTGTTATCATGCACATTCACCAGATCTTGTCTACAGACATGCTCTTTTATTTCTAGACAGTAAAGAAGACATGAGATGCATTTCTCCACTGATATTTGAAAGGTTCTCTCAAAAAATTCAAACATGAGATTATTGTGAAAACCATGACAGACACATCCAGGTCAGTTTGCCTGAAGTATGACTGATCTTGGATGGGAAAATTACGGTCTAGTATTACCTAAGTATGCAAAGTCTGTGCAACATAACCAAAAGACATAGTTCTCACCAATGCAGCAAAACTTGCTCTCACCTCCAGCAGTGATACCAGTTTCACTGGGGACCACTTCATTTATCTTTGTGCTGAACAATACTGCTCTCTTGAATGGCAGAATTTCTGCAGCAGATGGCATTTAGGAGGAAAACGCGAAAGGTGTAGTCAGGGTGAATGCTGAGTGACCACTGTTTTCATTCAAAGGAAAAATGCACCTATTTCAAGAGATTTTCTCTTGTAAACTCTTTTTTGTTAACATCTTGTTTTCCAACACTGGGAGGAAGAATTCTATCTCCATGCCAGGAACTGGCAGTGAACCTCACCTACCAGCTTGCAGAGAAGGACCTAGAGTGTAAAGTCATTTCAGGTCTCCATTCTTCATCAGTGGTGAAGATAATGATAGATCATGATATCAGTTTTCCTTCTCAATGAAGTCCACAAGGAAGACAGACTATGACACAGCTCAATTGGCTGATGGTTATAGAACAGTAACTTGTCCCAATAGCCTATGGATCTCATAGGAGTGGAACAGCAGTACAGCAATAACTGATTAAATGCCACATGCCAAAACCCAGGATCTGTTACATGACACCTGCAATCATAGTCTTGGGTTACTCACACAAGAAATTAGTGATGGTATTGAGGATCTCAGTGGAAGTTTATGTTCAGAATTTGTGAACTTCACTTATCCTCTCACCATGGTGAGGCAGCTGGCAACAAAAAATTTTACTTATCACTGACATTGGGGACTACAGAAGCTCTATGGTATCAACAAGAGGCTAAGAGTAGCTATCCAGCTCCTCCCTTCTTTATCAGTTTTGGTACCAAGAATCATACCAAAGCCAGCAGCTGCTCCAAAACTTGGAAACATGGCAGAGCTGATCCTCACATGTCTCTTGTAACATTTCAAGCAGTTCTGTCCTTCTCATTATGATACAGGGGAATGGTGACTAAGGAAGCAAGTTCAGCAACAATGAGTCTGTGAGGGAGGTCTGATAAAAGATTACATTTTGATAGTTTCTGGCATTGTGAACAGCAACTCCAGTCCAAAAAAACTCTGTACTTAACAACCAGGCTGACAGAAGTGTAACACAAATCCACCTGTACAGAGAGCAGTGAGCAGAAGGAAAATTCATGGATATGCAGATGTTTTTGAGATAACTAATTCTTTAGCTCTGTTAGCTCATCAGTAAATATTTTCTTGCTGGAGTTAGACACTGAGGACTTCCCTCATAAAAATCTTCAACTACATTTTCTAGGTTTCCTGCAGTTGTTTCTGTCACACAGATTCCTAGGCTTTCTGATGCAAAATCTGTGCTACTGCTTTATCCAAGAGATGTTCCTGGACTTTTACTTTTTCATGCTTGAGGGGATACACAGCAGAGGGTTTGCAGTTAGTAATGTTTTCCTGGAATGTAACTATCTTCCAGACAAGAGAAAAATTACAGCATCTGCTATATGCTGAACAGCATCAGTGATTAATCTGTGCAAATTCAAATACACCACTCTGTGTTTAAATGAATGTTTTATACAGCAAATTATGCATGTATTCAAGTACATATGTACTTTTCCTAGAGAGTTTTCTAGCAGAAACAGAATTCTGCCAGTGAAACTAGAAAGCTACAGTCATGTAGATTTTAAGAAATGAGCTACAGCCTGTCATCCCAAAAGCAACAGACTTCTACTCAAGCCACAAGATTCCTGAGCATAACTGAAGCATTGCAATACTCTTCTACCCTTTATGCAACATGAACAAAGATAAACCACAACAGTGTGGTGTTTCCACCATCACAAAAAAACCCCTACTTCACGTCTTTTTCTTTCTGATTCCACACTATCAATAAGAATTTTTACACTCTGTGTTAGCCTAACACAGCAGAAATAAGGAATCAGTACAAAAGAAGGGAGATGGAGTTGTGTATTCTATGAACACATGTTTTCATGAAAATTTCTGTAAATGTCACAAAACCACAGAAGATATGAGGTCACCTAACAAAAACCAAACACTCTTCAGGCAATTCAGCAGTTATCATATTTTGCCCAGCACTTTTTTACTGGAAATTCAATATTTATGTTCTAACTTAATGTGCAAGAAATTTCAAAAACGAGGTAGTCCAAGCCACGCAAGTACATTCTTTGCAATGGTTTTTTAAGTAAGTATGATGAGGAAAGGTCCAGCACATCTATCCTAAAGCAAGGACATAACCCCTGCCCTTATGTAATACCTGGAGGCCAGCTGGCATTGCTGGATTTACTTCCAATCTTGTTTGTTGGTGGAGATTTGGCAGGTAACCAACTATCACCAGCAGGGCCTGCATGGCTGCCGAGTGGGTCGCCCTGGATTATGTCAAACTGGTTGTAGGGCGATCCTCCGCGAGCCTTTCCAGGCGGCACTATTGCACCTGAAGAATTAGAAACACACATTTACACTCAGGAAAGACAGGCATCTTTAGGAGTATGATATACTAAACCAAAAATATTTAAGATGCATCCTGGTGATGCAAGACATAGTTTCATCTAAGCTATTTCACGTCTGGCAAGATGATCCTATGAGAGCATTCCCAGAATTCCCCTTCTCACCATTTTTGTGCATATTGGCATCTTGTGAAGCCACAGAGGGCAGCCCTTCCATCATAGTCCACTGCTTAAAGCGGGATTCTGTTCCAGCCTCTTTCCCTCCCACCATGCCATAATCCATGCCACTTGAGCCAAAGCCTGTGAAACAAACAAACAAAACTCCATTGTCATTTGCTGCTTTAAGTGTCTTTCAACTGGGAGCCATTGTGACCATAAGAAAGGTTAAAAAAAAAAAAAAAAAAAAAAAGAAAAATCAACAACAGCTAAGGGTATGGTAAAGGGGCATCTTCCAAATAAGTGGGTTAGGTCAGTATGCCAAGATATGCTTCCTTTTTAGGTTTGTTTTCTTCCCATGTAATGAAAAGTAACACAATTTGATTCAAAGCTGACATTTGTCATAACCTTCACTCCAATGCTTACATATACATTACTCATTTTTCAGACATAATTGATTAACATAATTACCATATTAATAATATGGAAGCGACAGGCAATGCAACAAATCTCCTTCCACAGAGCACTTACCACCTGAACCGTATCCAGGTATTTGCCCTTTGGTCTGTAAATCTGAGAGACCCACATTCAGAGGATTGGGTACCATGCTGTCCAAATGTGGCTTAGGCCCAACAGGGTGGGATGGTGAATGCTTCATGCCAGGCTGCCTCTGTTGCTGCTGCTGGAGGGCACTCACCATACGAGCAATCTGCAAAGAAAGAAAACACCCAAGGTTCATCTATGCTATGCTGTAACACAGAATTGCCGTAAACATGAAGAAACAGTGACTTAAGAGATCCAAAAGACCCTGCTCTCCAGAAAATGCAATATGAAGAGAGCAGATGACATTACTAAAGTCAGTACCATCTCTACTTGCAGACTGCATTTCCCCAGCACATTTTATACTTCACGACTGACAAAAACAGTGCCACACACCTGTTGCTCCTGCTGTTGTCGCACAGCTTGAGATAACTTTCTCTGGCTCTGTAACAGCTGTTGCTGCTGCTGCTGCTGAAGGAGGAGCTGACATGCCTACAAGGTAAGTGGGAGTGGGAAGAGTGAAAATACAGAGCTCATCAAGTGAAATGTAATTGCTGGGAGCTATTCACTAGCATATGCCTTGATCAGAACTTAGGTAAACTGCTTCTCATTCCACTCACTCGAATAAAACGACAATGAAACGCATTGGAAGAATACCACATCCTTCACTTGTTTCTAACTTAACATTGTGCAACAGAATTACTAGTACCTGCTTTATTACCATCACTACGACTACAAGGCAGAAGAAAATTTCATTAAAAAAATCAACAAACAACTGCTTTCTGTAAAAAAACATGGGCCTATTTGGTTTATCTGCTGCCTTCTAGCAGGGCTTTACTACCCCATACAGCAAATAGGGAATACTTGTACAAAAGTAACACCAGTAAAATAAAACAGAATTAGAATAAGCACAAAAAGAAAACTCTTTCAGCAGACAGTTTGTAAACAGTCTTGTCTCACAAGATTACTAGCTACTTACTAATTGAAACTGGGGAATCTGTGGAAGCTGGCTCAGCATGGCAATCTGTTGTGGAGAAAGCTGGGGGCCCATATTGAAAAGACCAGGATTCAAGCCACTGTTGGGAAACTGTTTGAGCATGGAGGCCGAAACCTGCATGGAAACCAGTTACATATCCTGAATGCATTGCTATGAGGAGAAGATGATGAAGTAGAAGTATTTCTATAGAGGAACAAGTATGACACCCATCTTCAATGGTGTTCTGGGAAAGACATTACAGATTCATTAACACATCACATTTAAACATGCAAAATCTATAACTTGGGCAGAGTGAATACCTCACTTGATTGACAGTATACAGTATTACATTTGTGGATGCAGACATACACACAAAAGGCTCCTCCCCCAGCCAATCAGGTGCAGGAGACTGCACTAAATTTAAATGCTGATATATATGCAGCTAACCAGTAATCACAGCACTGCATTATCACATTAAAAACGCACTGCTTGACAAGGGAAAAGAAAGGCTTTGAGGCAGTCACCAGAGCAAAGAAACAGTGCCTCACAGAAAGAGTTAATCTCTTTGTACACTGAATAAGATATAGTAAAAGACAGGAGTAGGTGGAGAAGAATCCCCCCATTTCTCCCTGTATTATTTGAGAGTTACACAAGTACAATTCAAGAGAATCTCAAGAATTGTTCACCAAGCCCAAAGCAAAAGGTAAATTTGTACATTTGGAGACCCCGAGGTCTTAAGATTAACCTCAGCAATGTAAATGTAACATGTAGCCCTTCATCCAACCTCTGTTTTGGGGGGGGACAGGAAGCACAGGACAACACTATTTAAAAAAATTAAGCAACCTGTCACACTTCAGAAACACTTCAAGCTTTCACGTTTATTTGCTCTTTTTAACATATTTTGCAAAAGCCTATGTAAAACACAGGATTCCCAAATCCACTTTTGAGGTTTAAAAATACTGGTAGCGAGCATTTACCATCAACTGCCTTGGAATAAGATAGAATGCCAATCCTTCTGCGCTGAGTTTTAAGTAATTTCACTAGGAATTTTAATGGTTTTATCTTATTTGTTTTTTCCATGTCTTAGTCTCAACTTGATGTTAAAGACAGGTGTATAAGTAACCTCAATGATGCGTTCTGAAGGCTGCAGCTCTACTTTTATAAATAATCAGTTGCTATAAATTCCTTACCTGGGGAGAAAGGAATTGGGGAGGCACTTGCGCCCGGATATTGGGGGAAGGATTTAGTGGCTGCACTGGTGTGTGCATGCCCCTCGATTGTGCTGTGCTGTTTCCAAACAAACCATGATTGCCACCCTATAAAATTAAAGCAGTAGTGAGAAGATGAATCTTGCAGGATAATGGATTTCTATGCTAGTAACTACATATCAGTAACAATGAGCCAAATACTGACTTAAACATTGGAATTATGTTCCCTTAGAATTACAGATGTTTGTCTAAAATTAGTAATATTCTACTGGGTTAAAACCACTGTACTACATATTTGAGATGCAGGCTGTTTCTCTTCTAACACTGAATGGTCATGCTTATCTACTTTCTTCTAAGGACATGACTAACCTAATGTTTTATTATTTTGCACCTTACGCGTTGGGAAATGGAAACTTGGAGTACAAACAACAAACTAAGAACTCCGTTCTGTTGGCTTAAAAGTATGGCAAGACTGTGTCAATAAGAATTCAGGTCCCCCATTTTAGAGAAGACAGGTACTTTTCCTAAGCAGGTTGCTGAGGCATCACTCATAAGGCTATTATTTCCTCTGCAGGCCTTTCATTACCTGAAATTTGAATTCTAAAATAGTATTAAAATTTTCCTTCTGCTATGAAAATTTCAACATTCGGGATTTGCATATTTTCCTTCCCCTTTTCTCTCATAAATTGGAAGAAAATTTTCAAGTGAGAAGACAAATTGTGGGTTTTTTTTCTTTCAGTGATTTATTTTCTAACACAAGAATACTTGCTGTTTGAATTTTTTAATGAGAAGCATTTACTGATTTATTAGCAACTTCTCTAATAAATCCAAATGCATGAAAAGACCAAAGAAAATTTGTGATTACGTTCCACAATTTCAGCCTCTCGAGCAGACTTTTTTTGGTACCATTTTTCAAAAAAAGTGACAAGAAATGTTATGAACAGTCTCCTACACTAAGGGCCATACTCTCTTGCTTCTAAAAGCTGAATCTCATACTCCAAAGCACCCTTATGTGGCATGATTTTGTCCTTTTAGTTTCGAGACCCTCAGAATTTTCCATCTCCTGCTGTGTATTAGGATGTCTGTGACCCTCAGATACCTGGGGTTCTGAAGAGTGTATTTTCCACTCCTCAGACATCACTCCCCATTCTGCCTGCCCATTGCTGTACCCGACATAACTTCATCATTTTTCCAAACTGAGATTATGCAGGCCTTCACTATAACCTTTCCTATCCTTATATACCAGGATTTCATAAATCCTACTATAACACCGTGCATCCTGTGCTATCCTTTTGCTCAAACACAACAACACTTGCTCTCCCTCTTGCTTCTATACCAGCAGCACTATGGTTTGTCTCATTCACCTGCATCCCCCTACACTTAAAATATCTTCTCCTTCAGAAGCAACTCCTAAGCACGCAGGAAGACAAACAAAAAACCCCAGAAGACAAGAGGTTTTATTCTGGAAAGAGCCAGCTGGAGTCAACTACACATTAAAATTTTTGAGAGGCCTTGCAGCTGGAGTTACACTTTCAGCCCTCTCTATAACTCCACAGAGTTCTGCACACTGAGATCAACAACATGCCTGCAAATTTTGGACTTAATCTGATGTTCAACACTGTGTCACATAGAAACAGAAAGACAACACAAAGAAACACCATCATGTTAGGTATGTGACTACATAAGCTAGACCAGTTGCAATAATTAGGTACTATTCTTTCATTTCATAGTATTCCTAAAATAATTCCTTCTGGAATAATGCAAAATGCAATAGCCAGAAATTCTTCCAAGCTGCAATTATTCACTTAATTCCTTCCCTACCATTTCCCTGTACACAAAAATATTGCCACTTCAAGAGCTTTTAAAGGCTACTATATCAATCCTTACTTTGGACTGTGAGGAAGGGAGAAGGGAAAAGGTACAATGCTAAATCACCGCAACTTTTTACAGGCGTATTTCTACATACAGACTCCACTCAAGAGTCTGAAAAAATTAAGTGTTGGGGTTGATAAGGCAAATCAACTACCTCTAAGTGGGTATTAAACCAGCAATCAAAGGATGCCACTAAATTCTTAACTTCTGAAAGTCCCATCTACCTGCTGTTGCACTGTGATTTAGGAAGAGGCCAACAAAACCAGAGTATGTTCTGATGCTACAAACCACAGTGGATTGATTCTCAATGGCCTGATACAGCTGCCATTTCCATTAACAATATTAATCTACTCAGCAGAAAAACAAATGCAAGCAACCAACTAACCAGGATTAAGCCCAGGTTGCAGCCTTATAACAATGCATCTTATAAGGTGGCCTGCTTACTTGTCTAGCAGCGAAGTTTTGGGGACTGAGCCCTGAGCCGATTGCCCCAAGGCCGACGTTGGATAGTGTGGAACCAGAGGGAGACAGCTTGTAGCTGGGAGAAGGGGAGAAGGGAGAGCAGGGAGCCTCATCCCCAAGGCACCCATCTTGATTGGAGAAAGGCAAAGTCAGCTGAAGCAGCAGTTAGCCAACAGCAGGAGTTGGTTAGTGAAGCAACAGAATGCAAGAGGAGAGAAAGAGGGACTGTGAGTGACTAGGAAGAAGCAAAGTTAATTTGTAATAGCAGTTACAAGGACAAAACTTCTGATTCAAACGATCACTTGACAATTAAGATTTTGGTCCAAGGAGATAATTGATAAATTCCTACGTTTTCTTCTTAAAAATACATTTTGAACTCTCATGAAATTTGTTTCTGAGAGTGGCTATTACCACTACAGAAACAAACAAATATTGAATGAATTCCTAATGTTAGCACACACCTACGAGAATACTTTGTTAGGAAACGCATTAGCTTTACTCATGGTATTTATTAATTATGCCACCAGAGGGAGTTGACAAAACTGCTTTTTGGCTTATTATACCAAAATGGAGGAGTTAAAAAATTCCTTGACAGTTAACACGCCTTCAGAATTTTTAAACCAAATTTATCTTCCATTTTACATGTGATAAAATGTATTAAAAAAAACCCCAACCCTAGAGCATTCTGAATCTATTGGACACTCTCCAATTCATAATGTGAAGCAATTAATATTTGATAATAACAGTGAAAGCTTCTGTTTAAAATAGGCAAGAATATGAAAGAAACACTACCATAACATACAACAGATGTCACAGAGAAACAGATGTCATACAGAAGCTTACAGTACACGGACATACAGCATAAGGGGTTGTGGAATTTAAAAGGGTGTTTCCAATAAACGCCAGACATGAAAGGAGAAAAAAATTTGGAAGACTGTGATTACTTGTATTTACTTAGATCTAAACCATTTTTTTTACAGTAGATGGCTGCAGTTAGTAGCCAAAAGAATCATCATGATGAAACCTATAATGAATTTCATTGCTACCAGTTTACCCTTCCAAGAAAAACAAAAGGAATTTCTGTCCACATCAAAAGCAGTCTATTCTAGAATAAAAAGCCTCATTCTCCCCAGTTAGTTTGTCTATGCACACCTCGTACCTGTTTTATACACACATTCATTCTACAAATATAACTCCCCCACACCTTTTACTACTGAGCTCATTCAGGGTTATTGAATTTTTAGCACCTCCAGACAAGTAGGGTAAAAACTGGGACCTTGAACACAGAGATTGATACCAATTTATCTAAAGATATTTCTCTCACCTTCTCAAAATAAGGCCCACTATCTGTGGTTCCCATGTCTTTGGAATTAGGTGGACGGAACCCAGATCGATCCTTTCTCATCATGTCATTAAAATCCCCGAGATTCATGGCTCGTTTATCTACCTCAAACTTCTTATCTGGGAGACCACCTGTAAAAAAAGAGGAAATTAGTGCAAATAATCTCTACCATGTTTCATGACAGTAAGTTCACAGCCAAAGAAATAATCTTTAAGATCAGGGTATAAATTACATCCGTCTTATAATTTAGCACAGTTACAGTTGGTATTGAAAGTGTTGAAAAATTAATGTAGGACTTTTTATTTAAACACTGAACAAGCCAATTTACTTTGTAGAGTTTAATGTGAAGTATTTCCCACAATTTATGTATAGATATAAACATATGCATTTCAACCAATTATAGTAATTAATACCTAGTTATCGATGTCTTCCAAAACTTGCACTGTTATTTATAGGCATTCACTATGTAGAAACACCATTCTTTAAGTTCTCTATGTATTTGACTAGGTCTTTACTGGTTTTGATATTGAGAAATTCTTTGAGAGGCTTTGAAAAATTTGGTCACCTGCACATAATTCAGTCAAGTCTCCCACAGTTACATGAGATCAACCAGTACATTGTAACTTCAGACAGACAACCAATCTCCCTCAGCCTGTACACAATAACACAGCCAGTAACAGAGACACTTCTCAGACAACCCCTGAACTCATCAGCCATTGTTTAGTGAGTGATCTGGCAGAATATGAAGAGATGTCAATAACAGATAACCAAACTGAAACATACACAGTGAACAAGACATTAACTTTCCCTGTAAGCTTTACCACAGCCAAGAGCTGACCAGAAGTTTTCTACCTTACACACTAAACTGCTACCAAGGAACAAATTTTTTGGTCATATGTGGCACCTGTAAGCCATCAGATGTACACTGCTATGTTGAACTAGATGGAAAACATCTTCATTTTAAAATACGGATGTGACAGCAATGAGCTTTACTGGTATTTTTAGTTTTAACGAATACTGTTTAGTTAGTAGGAGAGATGGTCTTTCCAAGAACCATTTTAAAAACATGTCAGTACAATTAAAAAGAAAATCTATGACTTTTCCAAAGGAAGTTAGTGATAGATAACCTACCTACCCCTACCACTGACAAAACACTGAACCTTTATCAAACAGAGCAAGCAGCTAATCACTCTAATACCTTCAAAACAGTGTTCCTTAAAAAAGCTTCCCAAATCCAGCATCTCTTCTTAATCTCCAATCCCAATCTAGTAATATTCATAGATATACTACTGCCAAGAAGGTATGAAACTGACCACTAATTACATGGGTTTTTCTTACCCCCACAGCTTTCAAAGTTGATCCAGCTTCATCCTCTCAGATGCCTTCAATACCATTTATCACAAAACAGTTGACAAATCACCTACCTATCTTAGCTGGAGTCATACTGACCTGGATGAGCTTGTGATGCTCTGATCCCTTTCTAACACATCCTAAAAAGCTACAACTGGCTCTGCAAAGTCACAAAGTGTCACACACAGCTCAATGCTGTCAATACCTACATCAAGCCACCGCACACAATGCCAGCAATGTGCTACCAAAAGGCTCCTGTGCTTTTAATTCCACACAGGAAGCCCTGGCCATTAGCTGCTTGAAAAGAAACTGAAAGCGAGGCACAGTTGCATCACTGTCTGAAATGAAACTGGGTCAATGCCAACACAAGATGACTAAGCCACAGAAACACCCTTCTGTCTCTCCAGTTATCCCAATGATCCAATCAACTCCTCAAACATTACTGAATGATGCCTTGTAAAACACACAGAGCATTAAAAGAGCACATTTGAAGGCTTCAAGCACAGATATGCATGTCACTTAGTGCTGAGGCAGCTGCTTAAACTTCAATATAAACAAAGGCCTCATTGAGACAGATGATTGCATTCCTTTATCCCATTCATAGAAAATTCTAGTGCAACCTTGAAACCTGTCCTGTGAGTCCTGTCTTTTGCACTTGTCAACTAAAGTTATAAATAATGCAGGTGGCTAAAGAATAGCTTTACGTTATGTAAAACAAGACAACTGTTAAAATCTGAAAAGTCTGAATTACCCTCTGCAGTAGGCAAAAACATTTGTGAATGAATAAACATGAAGCCCCAAATTCCCTACATGCAGAAACAGAACAGGTTAAAAGTTCAACCATCTTCATAGAAGAAGACCCTATCAATGCTTGGATTTCTCAATTAACAGTTGTGAAAAATGCAAAATCAAACAAGGGCTTGGAAGATGACATACACTCTCCTAGTGCACAAAAAAACCATCTTTTAAGTCCATCTCTCCCACCACATGCACAGAGCTTAAAAAAAACCCGAAAAAAAAACCCCGAAAAAAAAAACCCCAACCCTGAATTCCATGAAGAATTATATCATATGATCCGGCACTGGGAAGTAGGAGACAGAAACTGCTGCTGAGCAAAGTTATCCAAAACATTTGCCAACAAGAGACTCAACATGGTTAAAATAGATACAATCAGTGGGGTAACCCAAATGGAGAAGACCATTTCAAACCTTTTCTGCTTGACCACAAAAACATTTTAAAATACTGATCTTACACCTCTGCCTTAAATTTACATCGTGCAAGCTTATTGAGCTAGCACATGCACTTAGATATTGGGTGTTTCATCTGAATGCTACATCAAGTTACAGCTTTGTAATGTATTTACAATAGCCAGCTGCATGAATTGCATTTGAGTCAACAGAAATTTAAAATAAATTTCTCAATATTTACTGAGAATTTTTTTGAGCATTCCCTGATCTGCAGAGGTTTTAACTAATATATTAAAAAAGACACAAAGGTGATTGTCAAACAGGAGAAAGGAAAATACAAAATACTAAGTGGTTCTGACAAGCTACTTTACTGTAGCAAACTTCGTATCTCAGAACTTAGAGCACAGGAGATACTTCAATGGGGAAAAAGAAGTTATATCCTATTTTCAAAAAAGATAAGCTACCAATTTAGGATATTTGATAGAAAATGAAAAGAAGTACATGAACCCCAGGCATGTTATCGATCCATCTCTTTTCTGTCTTGATCAGTAAATAAAAGTATTGCTCTAGCTCTTGAAATAAAAGGGGACACACTCTTTAAACAAGGAGACTGAGATCAGTGTGGTAAGTATTACTGACAGTGCTTGATGACCAGAGCCAAGGTGCCCTGAGCATACCAAAGCCAAAGTTTCCTTTGACATATGAGGTCTCCAAGCACAGATTTAACTCTGCATTTATACACAAACTAGAAAAATATCATGCTGGCAGTTATCTGTCAGAAAAACCTGGTTATGTTGTAATCTTGACTGAAAACCAGTTGAAGAACAAGCCTACCTCACAACTAAGTCCAGCTTTGGGAAAAATGAACTACTGAATCCCCTATGAAGTGTGATAGACATTTTAAGAATACAATGGATTCTAAGCTGAGAGACACTGCATCTGTCTGGAGTACATTAGGACACCAAACCCAGAGCTGGTATCAGATCCAAGTCTTGACTACCACAGCTCTACCTTTGTGACCACACAGCCCATGGTGCTTAAGCTGTGTAGCAACTGAGGTGAAGGCATCCAGAACATAAAATCTAGTTCTACTGAAAAGTAATTTGTAATAGCCTGAGGCAAGCAACTGAAGAAATCAATAATGGAAAATATTTTTTTCCCCTCATATCCCCTCCAGGAAGCTGTAGTAAATGGCATGTCCCACTGGCATGAGGGAAAACAATCCTCTTCCACCAAATGAAAAAGATTTTCACTTTCTTGAAACAGTAACAATGAACGCAAACTACAAAGATTAAAAGTCTCAAAAGGTGTCTCTGCCTCGAGTTATAGCTCTGCTCTGTACAGGCATACATCCCAGTCTTGCACACCAAAGCTCACAGACAAGACAGAGGACACTTTTTACTCTACCCTTCTATTATCAGGAGTGCTAAAAGTAAGGATGAAACCCTTCCAAAGTACAGCATGTCATCCTCATGAAAATACTACATGTGATCTCACATTTCAAGCGCATTGAAATTAAAATATACGCACCTACAGACAAGTCCATCTTACTGCCTGGAATGTCATCAGTTTGACTCTGGGGAAAAAAACAAAACAATTCAGTTCAGACTTCTATGCAATGCTGAGAAATATTTCAGAAAGGTGGAATGCAGAAAGAACACACTTGTGCCAATGAAAGTTGTACTTTAAACTAAAACTGAACACAAGGATTTCTGATCTCAGCCTGGACACACCTTGCCTCAAGCCCCTAAAGCTGTAGGTGACAAGTTTACCCACATGAAAACAGACACATGAACACATGCCACGGAGACAGACACACACAGGGCTGCTCCATAAAATGAACTTCTGTCCTTGTGTTCCTGTGGTCGAGTGACAAAACACTGAAAATAGTGGCCACAAGATTCTCCAGCTGGCAGTCTGGGACAGGGTGTTCCCATAGCCTTCAGAAGCATCTAGCAAGCTGAATTAGAGCTTGGGAGCCAAAAGACATTGCAAACTAGTCCTAATCATGTCAGTGGCAACTGCACCCCTGGACTTTTCACACAAATGGTATTATTATCTTTTGCAAGCCAGCATTACGTATTATTCCTGCTTCACAGGATGACAACTAGTACAATATTCTGCAAAATATTTTACAAATCAGCTTGTCAGAAGTTCCTAAAAAAATTATATATAATTATTTTTTAAATACTTCCCCTTACAGCTCTGTCTTTTTCTCGATGATCTGATACTTATTTTTTCACTTTACCAAGCAATCTTTACTCATGGATTCATAATGAGCCCTTTTTGTTCTAAAAAGACCCTCTGCACAGTACTTCAAATGTAAGTTCAGCCAAGACAGACACAGGGCTGTAAATCTCCTTTTCTGATAGGTGGCTGAGATTCAGAATTAATAACCTGGACTAATCACAGATGTCTGACACTACAGGTAGGAGCCTCTATCTCGAATGCTCTAGACGGCATGCTATGAAAATAAAATTAAAAAACCCAAACCAAAAAAACTCCAAAAAAACCACCCCACACCAAAAAGCAACAACCCCTCCCTCCACAATAAAAACACACAATACAGGAAAACACACATCCCCCTCCCAAACCTATTATTTGCAAAGAAACTGCAACCTCAGAACAAGAGTTATCATAGAGTAACTTGAAAAATCAAAGCAGAGTTGTTTTTTTTCTGAGAAGCTGTTCTGAGCCAGCTATTACAGGAGTTACAATCAACATGCCAGCACAGCAAACACAGATAAGTAACTGTGAAACAGCTGATCTTTTTACTTAAAGCTTACAGCTTTTTCACAAAGTTGGATTTTCTTTTTAAAAAATATACTTACTAGCAAGCCCATATTTGAAAACTGTTTGGATAAAGGGTTCATCCATGAATCACTATTTCCTCCTTTTAATGCGCACTGGAAAAAAAAAAAAAGACAAGAATATTTTTTAGAAACTTTTTGATTTCTTAAATTCTCTTTTATCGTTGAGACACGTAATTTGTAAAATGAAAATTCTGGTATCAGAGAAATTAATCTCCTGAAAAAATTACTGAAGTATTTGCATGTTTGGAAACATTTACCAAATACTCTGTCTCGTACAATTGCTCACTGTTATGAACACTGTCATGTAGAATGTTTATCACACCTTCAATTTCATTCTGCAATCTGGAAAGCTTGGTGAACATCGTTTATTTTTCCCTCTGTTACAGTTTAATACATTCTTTAATCCAGTGTATACAGAGGAAGACTTCTTCCTTGGCTTTCTTCCCTTTAGCATGGTGTCTCTTGCACTGGGACTGTGCTGACCAGGCTTTCTATTTGGCCTTAGTGTAATTTACAGATTATCAAAACCAACATTAGCATAGTTCAACAGTGAAGAAATTTTTCAGTTGTTTTGGTGATTAAAATAAAAAAAGTTTTAAACAACAAAAGAGTCCCTGAGAATAATTTCTGCAAAACAAGAATTGTAGAATTCCCTACCATGTCACCAACAGTATTTCCACGTCTTAGGAAACTGCTCTGCCTTGCCTTTTGAGTCTGCCCTACCTATTTCATGAGAAACAAGGGTTACTGTACTAGAGAACTTTAATGCAAACAAGTCTTAGAAAGAAATTTACTCAGGACTAAAGCCAAACTGCTGCTCCTGTTTGAGGCCAAATGTCAACAACAACAAACATAAGTCAGACATAAATCCAACAGTTAGAAATAAGAAGTGCACGAGCCAAAGGAACTGTGGAATCCAAACTTCAGCAGGCTATGCAAGAACAACAGCAGCAGCCTAACACAGAAAGATGTGTCAGCAAGAGAAGAGAAATAGCCTTGGGATACTTATTTTCATTTAGTAATGGCTCTGCAGCTTACAAACCAAAAGAATTTGACACCTACTGGAAAATTTATTAGTCATAACAGGTGTAATAGATTAAAGCAAATCCCAAAACCACCCCTTTTTTACACTATTTTAAGGAGCACATTTCTGTAACTCTGCAAAACCTTCTTTAAAAAATAACTACATAATGCTCTAACCTATCAGTCAGACTGTTTTCAGACAACACAGTATTTATGAATCATTCAAGCATTTTACCTTCATTTGTGTTTTCTTTCCTCCTTGCCCCCAGCTTGTTGAGTTGTGGGAGGAACTGCTTCCCTGAGAGCCTGCTGTGTTCCAGACTCCTCCCTCCTCCTCCTCTTCCCAGCTGGAATGACGTGTTCCTGTCACTGGCCCATCACTCTCTCCCCAGCCATCTTGCATAGATTTAGAACCTTTAGGAAAAGAAAAAAAAAAAGCTCAAAAGCAGTCTACAATACCATGCAGCTGGTGATGTGACATTAGCTGAGATCATCAGAATCCCAAAGGAACTTAAAAAAAAATTCAAAAATGTGTCTTCACTCTAACAGCTGTAAAAACTTGTGCACGAATCCCAAAACCCAAGAGATTTGGTGGCATGTTCGTGTGTCATGTTTTGTAACTATTTTAAAGAAATGTCAAACCTTTAAAGATATAATAACAATCAGGACCTCTTATACAGATACAGCTGCATTTAAAAGGCAATGTATTATTTTCAAGTGCAAATGAAAGCCTTCAAAGCACACTCAAAAAGCAGGGCTGCTGAAGACTCTGGTTCAGGAAGTCTATTACTTATTTTCCTTCTCACTTCAAAATGCTAACTACTTCCCTTGCCCTACACTCCTTCACAAAATTACAGAAACAAACAACTTTTAGGAACAACAGCTAAGTAGAATCTGAAGGCAAGGACTTGACATTGTCCTCTGGTACAAACACCAAAAGTAGTTCAATGCAAAAAAAAAAAAAACCAAAACAAAAGAAAAAAAAAGAAAAAAAAACACCCACAAAAAAAACCCCACCTCTACTTGAAATTCTGTTACTAACAATGTCACTAAAGAGACATATTAGCAGAGTTGTTAAAGTATACCAGAAAGCTACAACCACTTCATTGGTTTAGACTTTTCCCTCTTGGCTTCTTTTCTTCCTGTTACTCTCTAGCATTGTCATGTGACTTGGAATTCTAACCTTTACTAAAAAGCCATCAGGAGCCCAAATCCTCATCCTGTCCACTATCCAACTTTTCTTCCTGCTCTAACTTCATTCTGCACATTTAGTCCCATATTTATTTATTTAGCATTTATCTCCTTTAACAAAATTTCCATCATCATCATCACTCTTGCAATACCTAATTCTTTAATTGTCTGGGGTTTGAATGTGAAAATCAGAAATAAGAACATCAACATACATACCAGAAAGTCTAAATATAAAAAAAAAGCAGAATTGTAATTAGTCTATAATAGGGATCTCTACCCTGATCATAATGAAAATAAATACAGCAGCATTTTACGGTGGTTTAAGAGAGACCTTAAAAGGCCTCATAAGTAAGCCCTCAGATACTTCACAGGAAACAGCTTTTGAAAGTCTATTAATTTAGGTACTCAAACTGAGGGTTGCTTATGAAACATACTGGTCCAAGTGCAAAAAATCTACCTCTTGACCCTTTAATCATGCTAGTTACACAGAAAAGGCTACATTTAAGGATTATGACTGCAGAGTCAATAACATAATCTGGAAAAATTATACTGGGCAGTCCCTGAAGCTTTAATTTATTTCTGGTGACAGGGCTTAAATATATACTATGATACTGATTCTAACTACATGACCATAGATAATTTTTCTGCACTGACAACTCTCAGGTCTAAGATTCTTGAACATGAACCTGGACAGTGATGTAAAAGACACTTGTCTGTATGATACCTGCTTTGTCTTTTGGCATTTATTTAGTAAGGAGGTATCAACACCTATAGTACACAAATTAAATTTTCAAGACACAAAAAAAAAAAAAAGAAAAAAGAAGAAGATATTACAGAAAACTGAATTTATTCCTACTTCTGCCACAATATTCTTATGCAATGCTAGCAGAACTACATAAATCTACTTTTTTAAACATGTGGAGAATGACCTATGCTTCCTTCTTTGGCTCCAAACTGACTTTTTTCCTTTTCCAATCACAGGTAGTCCGTATCCTGTCACTAGATTTTGCTCTAGAGCTGGGGACAGCTAACATACAGAACAGCACATGTGTATTGCAGTTCTTTGGTTATGGCACACATACAGACCAGTCAGGGAAAGTGACAGAGCATGCATAGTCTTAAAAGATTGTATTAAGCATTAACAAATCAACAGGATTTTCAATGGATCAATTTCAGAAGTTCTAATTTTGGTCATATTCAGGTGTCTTTTTACAGAAAAAAGAAGACATCCATCTAAAATCAGCTTAGCATCCTTAAAGTGCCAAGTCTGTGTGGCAGGCAGGGGAAGCCTGTCATCCACAAAAGCCTGCTATAATAACACCAAGGAAGCAAAGCTTTTTTGTTTCAGAAATGGCCAAATAATTTAATTGTGGTGGGAGGAAGGGAGAATGACACAACAGCACACTATCCACACAACACTTAATTCCAAACGATTACATGTTGCCAAAGCAACTTCTAGGCTGGAAACAGTTTTACAGTGGGCATCATCAGTCAAGTTCAGTAACACTTGTGTATCATCAGTAGTTCCTACAGGAAACTTCATATCCAAATGTTACTGACTTTGGCAATAACATTGACTTTGTTTGTTGTTTTTTTCCCTCAGAAGACTGAAATAAAAATTATACAAATAGCTTACATCATCAAGAATAATATCCACAAGAACTCTTAATATAGCAAAATTTTAACTTTGAAGCAAATTTGGGAAATATTTCAACATCTGATTCATTAAAGACACTGCTGTAGGCATTTAGGTTCGACCACAAAGTGCAGTTTTCAAGAGTTACAATTTTTCTCACTTGCACAATTTAAAAAATCCATTCAAAGCCAAGTTGCATTATCAAAGCACAGATGACCATGTGATGGCCTGCACACTGGGATTTATCAATACTGTGCATTCCTTTTCCTGATATGATCAGAAAAGGTGACTTATCATGCAACAAGCAGACACCCAGAGAAAGAGAAAAATACACATTTCCTTACTCAGAGTGTTTCAGCACTTCCAGAAGAAGAGCTGCCCATTTAATTACTCAGTTAGGAAATTTTTTACCAGCTTAAAAGACAAAGTTTCAGTAATTTACAAACACTTAATACTCATCCATCAAAATCCTCCAATAACATTCAACAACTGCTTTCAAGCCTCAGATAACATCTCCACAGGTGATCCATGTCAAAAGGCCAAACACTAAAGATCTGCAGGGCAATTGCAAAGGAACTGGAATGGGGATGTACTCACTAGATTTCATGGCATTCGGGGCGTTGGAAGGTGCATTCCCCCAGCCTGTAGTCGATGCTCCTGTATCATCCACTTCACCCCACCCGGGACTGGTTTCGTTTGGCTCACCCCAGGCAGATGTACCGTTGTCTGGGGCAGGTGGAGTGCTTTTGCTCCAGACTGCACACAGGAGAGAGAGGTTTCATTACAGACTATTTAGACAATGAACTATTTACTGCAGTGCAGCATCACCTCGTTCATCTACTGCTTCGTTCTTCTAGTTGAGAACTTTAGGTTCTCAGTAGTGTGAGTGCAACAGAATTAACGACAGTTCACAACAAATTTAGAGTGGGCACTGACCTCCAGGGATGAAAAGGAAAAGAATGAGTAATACTCTTCTCCCAGGTTAAACATGAACCCCACATCTAATACTGCCCTCCTGTCTGTGAACTTCTGTGACTAATTACAAGCATCTAACTTGAGGGTTTTTAATACTGAATAAAGAGAAGGGACATATTTGCAGTACATATTAAATCAAGACAGCATTCTTTAAAGTCTTTGAGTCAGAGGAAAAGATTACATAACAATAACATCTTAACATATTTCCAGGCTATGTAACTTTCTCTTATCCTTATTTTAAAGGAGAAAATATTTTTCTAAGTATTCTTTATCACACAGCAAAGCCAAACTTGACTAAAAAACTAAGTCACAGACTTACTAAATTTCAATTGTTAACTGAGTATTTCAGAGCAAAAGGTTTTTGACTAAAAAAAAGCAAAGATTTTCTCCCCTAAACCCCAACAGTCCAGAGGAAAGGAAGCTCAAGGGAGACCTTATTGCTCTCCACAACTACATAAAAGGAGGCTGTAGCCATGTGGGGGGAAGTCTCTTTTCCCAAGAGACAAGAAATAGGACAAGAGGAAATGGCCTCACGTTGCACCAGGGCAGGTTTCAATTGGATATTAGGAAAAGCTTTTCACCAAAAGGATTGTCCAGCACTAGAACAGGCTGCCCAGGGAAGTGGTTGTGTCACCATCCCTGGAGGTATTAAATGACCTGTAGATGTTGCACTGAGGAACATGGTTGAGTCATGGGCTCAGCAGCGCTGGGCTTACTAAGTTTATGGCTGGACTCAATCTTAAAGGTTTTTGATTCCGTAATTCAACCTGTTCTTCAGAGCTCAAATTAAATATGCAGATTTGTAGGCTAACAAACATTTCTTTTATGGCAAGGTGACCAGTATTCAGATCATGGTTACTGAGGCACAACAAGCAGGGGACTGATTGATTCAAATTTTAGAGACACTTGAAATACAGAACCAAATATTCAAATGAGAATTTGGTTTTCTCTTTAGAATAAAACTATCAGGAATTGGGAGCTACAAGCATCTCTCTTATGCATTAAGGTTACAATATAAGGAGCTTGCTGAAGAAAGAACGAGACTAGTACCTGATGCTTGTGATTTGCTAGTCATCGGAGTAGGAAGGCTCTGCTCCCGTGGGGCCTGTCCTCCTTGTGAGTTCTTGTCCCACAGATTCACATTCTTGTAGTTGTAACTGCTAGGATCTCCCCACGCTGAAGTGCCATCATCAATATCCATTTTTCGACTGATTGACTGTGGAGAAGGTTCTTCCCAGCCACTAGGCTCCTCCTCTTTGGGGGCAGCTGGCTGTGGTCCGCTGTTCCAGTTCGGGTTTGGAGGTCGCCCATTACTCGGAGTTTGGGGGCGGTGGACCCCAGGAACCAGAAGACTCCTGCTGCTGCTGCTGGTGCTGTTGCTGCTGCTTGTTCCAGGAGTTGGGCTGTCGACCCGTCTCATTCCACGTTGAAGTTCTTTTACAATCGTCCCATCCACCCTTTGAAGCAGAGCTCGTATTTGCACCGTTACCCCAAGTTCCAATCTCATTTTGCCCACCTTCACCCCAACCAGACACTGGCTTATTTCCTGCACTTTCCCAGTTGCTGTTTTTTGTTTGGTCAACTTCCTCTCCCCAACCGTTCTTGCCAGAAGACCATCCTTGATTAGTTTGCCGTCCACCCCACCCCTGATCCTTACTAGAGCTGTCGTTCCAAGAGGAAGATGATTTTTCTTCTTGCCTTCCTCCTCCCCAATTAGAAGAATTGGAATTCTTATAGTCATTCCATCCTCCAGTATTTTTGGGATCCTTCCACTCCGTTGGGGTCGAGAGCTCACCCCATCCAGACTTGTTTTGATTGCTTTGGCTGGGTACATCGCCCCAGCCCCCTGAGTTCTTTGTCTGTGTGGCAGAGCTCTCCCACCCCTCAGTTCCTTTATCAGACTTCCCCTCGGGCCGTGGCATCTCTTCGATATCCCACACGGTATCTTGCTTGATTTGAGTCTGGCCCCAGCCGGTGTTTGAAAGCACTCGGGGGTCCAGGTCAGTCCTGCTCAGCAAAGTCTGCAAGACTGCCTGGCAATCGGGATGCGTAGGCCTGTATGATCGGCGTCCAGAATTGTGACTGTCGCTGCTTCCTGCTTTGTGGTTGCTTCCAGTGCTTTGACCTCCAACCTCACTTCCTGCAGAGCTGGAAGACCTTCCCCAACAGGGAGCCTGGGAATTGCCTTGGTTTTCAGGAAGAGGGTGGCCTTTTTGATTGTCCCATGCTCCAGTGCTAGAATTTGGTTGGTTTGGACCACTCCACTCTCCAATCTTCAGTTCATCAGACCCAGACAGCTGTTTCCATTCTCCCTGAGAGACCCCAGATGTTAATTTGTTCCCTTCACCCCATTTGCTTTCATTTGCATGCTGAGGGCCAAAGTTCCAAGACCCACCACCCGTAGACCGGTTATTGTTATCCCAAGAATCACTTCTTGACCCATTAGGTTTTTGAACAGAAGCTCCTTTCCAGGAGTCCTCTCTATCCTTTCCATTGTTCCCATGGTTTCCAGAATTGCTCTGCCCAGAGACTGTGTCAGTTCCAGAAGACCCCCTAGCTGTACTCCAAGATCCAACACTCCCAGTCTTTCTTTCTCCAGTGCTTTGAGAAGGGGTGTCAGTGCTCCTGGAAGGGTTCCCCAAGCCCATTTCAAAGGGCATTCCCTTATTCTCCATAGGGTTTGGTGAACTTAAGTTCAAGGAGTTAGTGTTTCCATTTTTTGGTCCATCAGTGTTATGAATTTGAGCCTGTTCTCTGCCAGAGACAAAGTTAACACCCGCATTTTCCATCTTTGACTGCTGTTCCCTAGAGGTCTGACCTACTGTGCTAATCTGTGCATTGGAGCTACCACTATCAGATTCCAGAGTTCCTTTCCTAGAATTGCCCTCTTGAACCAGTGCCGGCCAAGCAGATGGGTTGCTATTTGGGTTAAAGTTGCTGAAGCCAGAACCGGGACTGATTCTATCTTGTCCACTCAAGTTCCTCCAATTACCTAGTCCATTGTTACTCTCGGCAGCAGGGTTGGAAGATTGAACAGATTTAGCCTTGGGATCAGATTTCCAGGCCCCAAGATTACATTCGTTTCCAGCGCTTCCAGACTGGCACTGGCTTCCTTTTCCTTTGTTACTAGTGGTGCTTCCTGGCAGAGTGTTCTTCTCCAAGCCAGGGTTCGAGGCACTGTTGTTATCGGTGGTGTTTTCGGAAGAAGACTCAGCATCTTTGCTGGCAATACAAGGCCACTCTTCCATGTCAGACCCGTCTACAATCACCTTGTCCCAGATGTGAGTTGGGTTGGCGTTGGTGCCGCTGTTGGAGGCGGCTCCAGGACCCCAAGTGGAATTTGCATAATTTGAAGCAGCAGCACCTCCAATTGCTGAATCTAAAAGAAAAAAAAAAAACCCAAAGCACCCAAGAAGATCATTAATAATCAGTATTATTTACAAGCACAGAACATCAGATTTTTGACACCAGTTATCCCACTTATTTTGCAGTGCATAAACTCCATAGTAACCGCTGCAGCAGAATTCATAACTGAGCATGTACTGTTACTACCAGTACCAGCTCATATGACAGCTTCCATGAAAATAAGGCAAACAGCTTAAAAAACTGGATAACTCCCCTCCCAGCCTCAATTCCCATGTCATATATTCCAAAGTAAAGATCTCAACTTCTGGTTGTTAATACTTTCAATAGAAGATAAGATCAGCTTTCAGTGCCTGTCTGAGGCTTTCAGTTCATTAGCTTAAACAATGAACATCCAGTGAATGCCTCCAGATCCCCCTTTACTGAGGCCCACCAATAAAGATCCAGACTTTACAGCAAGAACTCCCTTGTAGGCTTTGAATATTGATGAACAGTGGTTTGTCTTCACCCAATAAACCTCAGCCACCAAGATCCAAAAGATCAAGCAGTTCCCAAGTACATTCTGTTCCTTCTGTTGCTTTAACCTCAAATGCAAACTGAACAATAGCAAGGAAGTATGACTCCACCGATATTTTTATCCGTCAGTCTTTTTAGCACAGAGTAACCCTTTTTTCTTCCAATTAAAAAACTTTCTGATTAGACAGATCACAGGAAGAGCTTAAGGAGGACAGACAAAGACAAGCTCAAAAGACTGCAAGGTTACTGTCTTTTGAACTTAGAAACAGTTCAGCCAATGAATGATGCACAGGCAGCTATGAACTTGGCAAGATGTTCAAATCAGTGACTTTAACAGAGCATTTAACTTCTGTGAAGACATTCTGAAAGTATTAAGACTGGGGTGATTGCTTACACACAGCATGCTAAAACACAATTTAATAGATTGTTTTATGAAACCAGCTTTCCCTTGCTATATTTGACAGTGCCAATAATCCTAACCATTGAAAGACTTTTACCAATAAAATTCAAACCTTGTTGTCCAAAACTGTCTTGTATGTCCTGAATTGTCATTGGTATTGGAAGAATTGCACAGAATACCCATCATCTCAATCCCCTGTATTGGTATGAGACAATAGTATACAATAGTATACTTTGTGTCATCTTTCAGATGACACCTGCTGGCACACTAGTTTTGCCAGAAGGATTTCAATCCTGGTAGAAAAAGGTCCATCTGAAGAAGGATTACGTGTTGCCTTTTAATATTAAATCCTCACCCACACCACCTATGACCATCTGGTGAATATAAGACCGTGAACAAGTAGGTAAGCTGCATTACCTTCCCCTTTGGCAACCTGCTTTTGTTTTCTGTCATGTGGCAGAAATGATTAACTACAGACAGACTGATTAACTACAGTCTCAGGGCCTACATGCCCGACTGAACTGGGCCCAAACTGACGTTCAGTTTGTCAACAGCCAGATCTGAGGTGGGATAAACGATGTACAAGGCAGGTAACAGCACCACACTTCCACAAGCACTTGGATGGAGCACCTAAGGATTGCACTGGTGTTTCCCTTGTCCAGCTGCTCATTCCCACTCCTCTGGCATACCTACTCTCACATGCTAGCACATATGTTCTTGCTGCTATTCAGTTAGGTGAATGGGTAAAATAATCCAGACTGAAATTAGCTTTAAAACTCAACCTGATTTAATTTTAATACAAGTCAGCTCCCCAGCCCAGTTACTTGTTATGGTGAAGAAAAATGGATGGGGTGAGGCAGATCTCAAGAACCCATATGTTTCTTGGCACTCCTGACTTACATCAGGATAATGCAACTAACCACTGGCTAATAAAGCCACATAACATCTTGGTTGTTAATGCACCATTAAACAAAGTGTAAAAATATGAGAATTTATAATAGCAAATTTCAGCCTCAGGAAAACAAGTATTAGGTGTCAAATAATTGCACAGAACTTAAGGAGCCTCTCAAATACTTCAAAATGGTCTTCATACAGTACACCCAACAGCAAAAAAATGCTGCTCATGAGAAGTGTTGAAAACTTTCAGAATGCTTCACTACCACAAATTCTCATTAGCCAGTTATTACTACAATAACTGTAAAGGCATACCAGTGCTAGGATTTTATACAAGAACAATAGACTTTTGGGCATGTTTTGTTTCAGGTGTTTTATCAAAATCAGTTCAGTCCAAGATATCTGTTTTTAAATTGATTAGTTGAATTTTTCCCACTGCAGTTTGACATTCACTTTCTCCTTTATTAAAAAGTGAGTATCAAAGATAAGGTAAATAATCTGTCAAACAGGGATTTTCTACAAATGAATTCAAGTAGTGAAACCCCAAAATAGAATTATTAATTTTCCTAGACTCCTTTTTAATAAGGACAGCCATCCCATCTATCTTATCTGATTCTGAACAAGTCACCTCTGTTTTCATTTCCAAACCACACAGACTTAAAAATATTTATGATTTCCAAGACAGTGATAAAAAAAATCACCATGCCATTGATCTGACACGATTTTCAAAGACAAACTCAGACATACTGGTATTGTTATCATCTTTTTGACTTTCAAGTATTAAATATATCCTTATTGTTAGAATTGAAGTTGTCCTTGACTTTCCAGGTCACTGAAGTCTTTCTTCGGAAGGCAGATATCTTGAATGGAATTTTGTTTGTTCTATTATAATTTAAGAAGAAATATTACAGGTACTGCAATTCTCCAATTCACTATAACTTCCCTATGCTCATAAAAAATCAAAAAATCAATTTACGTTCTGGAATACAAAATAAATGGGAAAGTAAAAACAGAACAGTCGCCACTTGCACGAAAAGGCTTATCTAAGTAGAAAAAAACCCAAGATTACTACCAAAAAAAAAAAAAAAGGAGCAATAGGTCATCATTCTGTTTCATCCAGACAAGACGTGACAGACACCTGCCCTTTACAGACCCAGCATCTACATGTCTGTTTTACCAGATGATACAAAAATGTGACAAGACAGGAAATTCATGTCAAAGCAACCTAAGAGCCATTAAGAACTACTCAGTGACAACCATAAAATGCTGTTTATTTATGCATTCTGTTTACCTTGCTGCAGAGCATTTCAGCAACCAATTAAAACCACTCAAAACATACTTGAAAAAAATTAAACCTCCTTCTTGTTCCATCTAGTAGTAAAAATTACATCCACTGCTGCCAACAGAAGCCTGCATGCTGAAACAGCAGAAGCTCTCCAAAAGCAATCCTCAGGAGTTTTGTTATATAATGACATACTTATGGCACAATTTCAGCCATCCCTTTTCTGCCATGCACCAACACACTCATTTAGTATCATTTATCACCATCACTCGCCTGTTGCAGTCCCACTGTCGCTCTGCAGCAGTGCTCCTGTCACTGTTTGTGCGTTGTTTGGGTTTGCTCCTGGTGCTGCTGGGGAGGGAGGCCCTGCTCCACCCCCGAGGAGCATGCAGGATGGCGGAGGGGGCTGCCCACGTTTCAGTAACACTTTGTGGTCCTGCTGGCAACGGAATCGCGGCGGCACCTCCCGAGGCATGTAGCGGGCGGCGCTTGGCGGTTGTCCGTTCGGCACTGCCACCCTTTTGGCATTGTTGCCACCATTGACTGGTGGCGATGGAGAGTTGCCAATTGGGCTGGCAGCCACTGGTTGGCTTAAACTTGGTTTCGTCACTTCGGGCACTGAAAAACAGGAAGGATGAAAATCAGAAGTTTTTCCACTTAAACCTGTGTTAGCTGCAAAAAACTCGCTGTGACTCTTTGCTTTTATTATTTTTCTCTGAAACACTGTGCAGCTTCCACCTTCTCAACACCCAAGAACAATTTAATTAAAGAAGCAGGAATAAGCAGTAGCAGCAGACCTTTTGCTTCCATGCACAACTCTGCAGACCAGGATGAAACTCAGCCCTCATCAAATATTTTGCTCTAAGCCCAAAATTTCTTGTAAATGTAAGGCTGGCAAATAATATACTGGCAAATACACAATTATTCATTTTATAACACGAGCAGTCAAATATAACTGGCTCCACCTTCCTGATCTTCAACTGGCTTTTGGGTTGTTACGCATCATCTTTATGGGAGATCTGAAATCACAACTCAAGTTTTCACCTGTTTACTAGGCTACACAGCCACTGCCTAAACCAACAAAAAGAGGGGAAATAACCCACTTCCTCTTGGATTCAGAGTTAACAAAATGAGTTCTCCTTGCTGCTCTTAAGTAAGGCAGTAATAGCTGACTCTAACCCAAAAGGCAGTTCTACATAGAGAAATTGTATTTGGCTCTCTTAAGGTTTCCCCACTGGTCACCAGGTTCCCTACAAGCAAAGACAAGCTGCTCCTGAGGACTATTATGTTTTGGAGAGGAAAACCACAAATCCACGAGGAGCTAACATGATCACAAAATTCATTTAGGAGACTTTAGACGAACTGAGCATCATCAGTAAAACTTTTACTCTTACAAATGTGAGATCAGCATAAGCAGGTCTCTCTTTGGCAGCATGAACTCATTGTTCTCCACATTTTATTTTTATAAGGGTTTTCCAGTTTCTCTATACAGACTTCATTGCCCAACCTCCAAAAAGGTGTTCTTAGCCATAAAAGCAAGTTACTATCTTAGTCCTTTTCTTTCAATAGTGAAAATTTCCCCACACAATTTATTGAAAACTGATACAAAAACAAGATTAAATATATTTTTACATCAGCTCAGTTCAACTTTCAAGATGCTCACTCATCAGTCCTGCCTTCTTTACTGGACTTTTATGTGCCTGAAGTTTCCAAACCCAAGTGATTTTCATTCATTTTGGTATTTCAATATAATCAGTACTTTTGCTGTCTTTCATTCCCTCTATAAAGGTGGTTTCAGTCTTTGGTTACTTGTGTAAAACCTTTGTAAAACAGCAAACTGAGTACTTCAGCTAACTTATCCACAAACCTCATTATTTCTTCAAGTATTTTGATGCTGACAAAAGATCAACAGAATAGTTGTAGCTTCTCCATTTTAATCACCTCAGCTTTCATTTCTTCTGAATGCTCATATTCAGTATTTCATTTTAAGTCCTCTTCCTTTTTGAACAGTTTTGACCAATATCTGAATCTTGGCTCAAGTCATTAAAAGTACTCCTTAGGATCAAAGATTCTTACCTTTGGTTTTTTGATCTGTGACCTGCAAATTAAGAGCAAGAATGTGAGTAGAGTTTTAAGAAGCTCAAAACAAACATTGAACAGGTTGTACTAAATCACAACCTTAATGTATTAGCACAAGAACACAATTTGTTGTTGAATGAAAATAACCAACTGATGAACAAGTCTAAGTCGTATTCCTAGTTATATATACACATAGATATATACAAAGTTTCCAAAAGTACTACAACTCCTGTAATCATTTTGCCTGATGCAGAAGTCCTGGAAGAAACAATCATTACTTCACTCACTATGATTTTAAGTATTCAACCCTCCTCCTCATCCCAAACATGGGTTTCCAACACACAAATAAACATGCGCTTTAGCATTACAGTTCTCTGATTTTGGAGGCGAAGTACTGTAGTTAGAGTGTAACAAAGGCTCCTTCTATGAGAAAATCCTCACAGGGGACTGTTGGGGTCTGAAGCAACCACAGTGGTCTGTCTCTCAGCCATCTTCCCATTTCACCTTTCCCAAAACATCTCTTCCAAGGAGAAGTAATTCTAAACCTTACTGGATTCATTTCCACAATTACAAAAAGTCCCAGCAACACCTATAAAGGAAATCTACTGAATGCAATGAGAAGTTAATGACTGAAATAGGCATTCATGCTGGCCAACATACTCAGTATGGGTTTTGCTGTATCCTACGTTGTTTCAGCACAGCAGATTTCAAACTACAGCAGCGACAAACACATCGCTGGTATATTCTCTGGAATCATGTGTATTGTAGCATTTTTTGAACCTGTCCATCATGAGTTCCACTACACAATAATGAAAAAACCCTAAAGATCATCATGTGCCAGGTTCTATGACACCTATTCTTGAAAGAAATTGCTGAACTAGTCCATAATTCTGGAAAGCACACAGCAACAGTATAGAATAATGAAAGCACAAGTAAAAAGCAGTTTATTGTTGAAACTAACCAAGCCAGAACTCCTTTGTACAGTAAAGAATAAAAAGACAAACTGCACTGAATTGCTATGGCATCATTTACTTTGCAAAGATGGTAACTGCAATATGCAAAGTGGAACATTCACTGAAATACAAAATCTTAAGCATTGTAACTTCCCAGTCATACATTATCCCAAAGTCTCAAAGACAATAAAAATGCATCTGTACTACAAATGTGTCTGTACCAAGCCAGACAACAATTTTCAACTTCACTTATGAAAAACCCTGTATGCATCAAATTACATCTTCTCCTGTAACAGGTAAAAATTCTGTTACACACTTAATTTACCCTGGTGGCTCACTACTAAAGAGAAAGGGGAAAATATTCATAAATACAATCTCATAATGCTGGTAAGTTTACTATAGTCAACAGTAGACATGTTTAGTAAATTAGTAACTTGTCTACTTGGAAAAAAAACCATTTTACTGAATTTTTGAAGAATTCTACATGATAAACACTAACTCCTTTAGATGAAAAAACCCAACAAAAAAAACTTCTGCTTATGCTGCCTCTCTCCCCTAATCAAAATGATCTGGTTTTGTGATTGTTTTTGTCTAAAATTCAAAAGCTGAAAATACGTGACAGTGTCTCAGACTTACAGCTGTCATCTCTCTGTGGGCAACCTATGAGCACTGGCAGGGTGGGAGAAGCTACAGTGAATGCTAAGATGGAATAAAGCTCAACCTACTGACAAGCTACCAAACAGCCCCCTGGACACCAACCACAGGTATATTTAAGATGTGAACTTGCTTGTATAACCTCTAAGTGATTTTAAAAAAAAATTTTTTAAGTTTCAGATGATCCAGACAGAACAATTGTTTCAAGTTTAAAAATGGTACCCTGAAATCACTACTGCTTATTTGGTGAGCATCTCCACAGTCACTAAGAATGAACATGCACATTCATGTTTTGTCCATTTGGCTGCCTGCTTTGCTGTTCTTTGGTACCTTCAACTATTACTGTGAAGTTTGGCCTCTAGGAGATTAAATTACTTAAGTCTTTACCCTTCCTGAGAGTTTGGCAGAGTAAGTACTGAGCAACTTAGTAGGTGAGAGACCACATGGGAAAGCTGGCAAATCTTTTGTATTGAAACCATCAATTCCTCAGTAAACACAGCACTGTTATCAAGATTATGAGTACCTTTTCAAGTTTCCCTTTTATCACTGACTATCAGCACATAATCCTCAAGTCTCTACTCTTTATTCATAAGGGTCTGCTCCTCCTGGTTCCTACACAGACTTTTTGTACTTGAACATTAAACAGCACCAACTCTGAGGCAAAACGACACTGGAGAGACCTCATCCTGTAGCTGCTGCTCTTTTGCACTGTTATTTGGGAATGTATCAACTGGATGAAGATAACTGAAACACAAACATTTATCTGCACTAATTTAAACTGATAGACTCAAATTGGTGAAAAAGCCAAATTAAAAATGACCCTGGATAAGCCAAAATGTAACTGAAGTTGGTGCTGTCTATTCTCAGCAGAAAGCCACAGAATCTTAGAGTATACATCTGATCTTTCATTAGATCTGTTACTGAAGCAACTCAAAACCAGACTACTGAAAGATAGTAAAGCCTTGAGCTCTCAGTTTCACAGCATCATTGAGGTTGGAAGGGACAGCTTCTAATCCACTGTTCCCATCCCTGTCCCCCACCTGGCCCCATGAGTCTCCTCAAGTCGAAACAAAATCATCAAAACTAGATTGCACAGGGCCACATCCCACTCAGTTTTAAACATCTTCAAAGACAGAGGCACCACAGCCTCTCTGGGAAACCTGTTCCAGTGGTTGCCCAGTCACATGCACACACAAAAAAGGAGTTTTTTTATGATTGAGTAGACTTTCAATATGTGCACAACGCCTTGCCACTGGGCACCATGGAGGAGAGTCTGCCTCCATCTTTTTACTCCCTTCCACAAAGTATTTAGATACAAGTTCAAATACAAACAATTTAACATCTTATTACTATCAATACTATTTATGTTTCAGCTGGATAAAAGAATTCAAATATCAAACCCCACCTTCTGAGCAGAGTCTTTCTTTTTCTTATCCTCTTTCTTCCTTTTCTTGTCTTCCATTAACTGTTCTTCCCTTTCTTGCTCCTTCTCTCTGTAAAAACACGACAAACAATGGTCTGAGCACAATCAAGTTGTATCAGAGCCACACATACTATAAAGATCTTCCCTGCAAGAAAGGCAGTCAGGCTACCAGATTCCTCTTATCATACCTGATTTCCATTTGAGGGCTTCAATTGAATTGAGATAAGAAAAGCACCTTCTAGCTCAGTATGGCCACAACCATGCCACACGCTGCATAAGGGAAAATTCCTTTATTCAGATCAAGTCTGTTATGGCAGTTCCCTATATAAACTAATCACATGCCTGATAGTAGAAAATATCTTCAAGACATTTTGGCCAAAGTACCCTTATAATTGGGTCATGCTATTATTTAACGAAGAGTCTCATGAATCTTTTCATATGGTTGAAAAAAAAACCAGGGGGGAAGTTGTAATTTAATGTAAGATGGTTTGGTCTGATACAACATTTATCTTCGCAAGGGGAAGAGATTATTCTATTGCCTGTAGCTATGTCACTCGTAAGAGACTAGAAGTGTCACATCAAATCAAACCTATCATTTATTATACAAATCTCTAATTTAATTTCTAGGCTATTGTACCCACCCACAGAATTTTTGTGATGAAACTTGTAATATAAATTACTTTCCAGGGAATCTATTTTTTCCCACAAGAACATTCTTTCAAAAAAAGGAAAAAAAATACATGCAGCTGCTATTGTTGTCAAGCTATTACTTGTTGCTATGCTCTGTATCAAACACGAAAGTACCGTGGAATAGTTAATTTACTGCATAATACTATTGGCTGAGCTGTTTCTATGGTGAATCACATTTTTGTTAACCAGTTCTCTTCACCTCCTTAAAAATAAATTTAAGGCCAAGTTTCCAGCTTTCTTGGAGTAATTTCTTTTTACAGGGAAAGATTAAGACAAAGATTATTAATGTAAAAAGGTGATCTGACAGATGAGGAGTAGGATCAGAGACTCTACAAATGGGAATCAAGTATAATCCACAACCTTTCAGAAGAAAATGTTATAAAAACCAGAACAGCATTACAAAACTGGAGTTTATAATACTACTGAACTCTTTCTTGTATTTATGCCTAAAGCAAAGGTCTCTTTTGACCACAGTTTAAAAAACTGAAGGGTTGAGTTGGCTTTGCTGTCACATCATTCAGACTTTTTCTTTAATTGCATTTATACAGTAAAGGTAGTATCTTTGTTTTCATTTTCACTGAGTACTCCCAAACCAGTGTGCAAAGAGACATTTACACAACTGATTCCTACAAAAATATTTTGAGATGCTATGTATTAGCAGCTTCCTAATCGAGGATTTCCAAGAACTCTTAATGACAAAGGTTCTGTATAAAATAATAAATGGCTTCCTGTTTTCCTGAAGTTGGGCTGTCCTTCTTCATGGATGGATAAAATTGGTAATGGCAAGATGAGCCTTAGTAACAACATCCTGAGGTTACCACCAAATGCAATTACTGCACAATTTTTCAGTGAAGCAGTGGGGGGCTTAGTGCACTTTGCACTGTCTGTCATAGCACTGAGACAGAATTTTTCATTTTCTTTGAGCCATAGATTGTAAGCCATATGAAAAGGCTCTCCTGTGACACCCTCATCATTCAAAGTTGCTTTGACTTCAAATTATGTTTACTACTTTTGTACTGTCAAGCTTTGTATACCTTTTGGGCTGCACCGCAAGTTAAAAGTACACTATTTCCAAAAAACTTTCTTGCAGCAGGCAAATGCTTAAAAAGAAGTTTAAAAGTTTTAAAAGAGCTGCCTCAAAAGAGCTGCTGAAAAACGGTAGGATCAAAATACAAAATGACTTCCAGTAACTGCTTGGCACACAGGCAGCCTTCTCCTTAAAAGCACTTTTCTTACTTTTGTGAGCAGAAGAGCAGGGAATAGAAAAGAATAAGAAAAGAGTCACATTCACAATCACCGCTGAAGCTGTGGCTCACAGTGACATGCAACACTAAAAGGATCCAAGGACAAAAGATCCATAGCCTGAAAGTAATCACCTAGTTATGGTCTGCCTTTGTGATAAATTTAGGACATGGAGACTGCTATTGCTGCTGCCTTGTTTTTTGATCTATGTGGACTAAGGCTGCTCTTTGCTTTGCATGACACACTCCCCTTCCGCTCTTTTAGAAGAGATGCACATTAAATATTCCATTTGGCACATCCCCAACAACAACAACAACATAGCAGCAACCAATACTTAGTTTACTTTATTAACCAAAACTTTATTTAGGCTTCAGTTCACGTAAGACCTGCTGAGGTGGAAGGGACCTATCTGAACAGTTGGGCTACACCACATGTACAAGACCACAGAGTTCCTGACAAAGCACTAAGTGAAACCTCACTAACATGTTGGAAATGTGAAGTAACATTTTCCAAATGGCAGAGCAAGAATACATGCTACAGACATGTAAGCAATGTATAACCATGGTGAAAGTTCACCGAATTAGAGGGGTAAATATCTTATTGTTATTTTGGACATCACATGTGTCATCTTCCCAATTCCACTCTTAGATGCATTTCACTAACATTTGTTTTATGATCAATGATTTTCCTCTTCAGTTGGATGCAAGACGCTTGTTAAACACAAGTTTAACTTGTAGTGTTAAGTGTTCTGAAAAACCTAACAGAAACAAAGCTTTCAATCACCTCCTCAATTCATTCCAGAGATCATGCTGGCTATGAACTTCTCATTAGCCAAAAGACAGTTCTTCCTGGCCTGATGAAAACTGTAGTGTTCATCACATACACTAAAGCAACCAGCTGCCTACACTGAGGAGATCAACAGGAGGAGAAAACCCATCAAGTACAAGCAGAGTGAATTTAGAGTAATACAATGGGGTGTGGTTCCGGGTTTTGTTAGGAGCACACTGTAATGGGAACACGGACACACCACAGCCCTGAAGAGGAAGTCTGCTAAATAGCAATCAGCAGCCAGCTTTTTACTCCACTGTTTTCCAAGAAAGCATGTGTTGATCTAAAAATGTGACCTAATTGCACTTCAATATTTCCCACACAATCTTAGAATCAACATTATTGAAAATTATTTTAAAAGCATATTACAGATTTTAATTCCAAGTATTTAAAGTAAGGCATATTAACATCTTACAATTCATGAGAAACTCTAAGTTGTAACCCAAAATGTTTTTTTATTATAAAAATCCCAAACAAACCCAGTAGCTATGATGCATTACACATTATCTAAGTTCTTATAACAACTTCTTCTGGCTAAGTCAAAAGCAATCATTTTAGAGAAAAGAAGTATTTTTACAGTAGTTAACTAAAGATGTAACAGGAAACACTTGTGAAGTCCATGTTGCTGAAACATCCATTTCAGGAAAAGAAAAGAAATAGACATTCAAGAAATGTATTTTCCCTCAAAGCAATTTACCTGTTTTGGAAATTGTTAGTTTTCCATGAAATTCTAATACTAATTTTTCCAGAAAAATTCTATTTTAAAGAGTTGTTCTGACAACATTATGGATTTAAGGCACAGGTAGAAGACAGAAGTTGCCTTCAAAGCTCCTGCTGTCACGAACTGAACTGAACAGAGACGAGATGACATCCTACACACTGCACACTATCTGCTGCCAACACACTTTGATAGGCAGAGATAAAGCCTCACACAGAGCATTAGTCTACACAAACCCCACAGTCCTGTAAGGTCACCCTCAAACTAAAATTGCACAAAAAATCTAAGTGAAATGAAAGAAATGAAAATACTCAGAGCGGCACTTTAGTGCATGCAACTCCCAGTTCCTTCTGCAAGACTGCAGGACAATAGTATGAGAGTCTGGAAGTTGCTGATAGGCGAAGATGTGCACAGATAGCAGTGCTGTGAGTCATCTTCCCTCCTCCTGACCTCACACGTTATCTCACTGCAGTACAGTCAACTTGAGTTAGCTACACTGTGGCACAGGAGTGACACTAAACTTCTACAGGTGCACCCTGCTGTCTGTGTTGTAATAAGCAAAGGGTGATTTACAAACCTGCTTCCAAATTGTGAGCCAACTCGTACATCTTCTTTCAGAACACGTGGGACTCTAACACTGCACTTGCAGGACGAGTAGCACTTTTATCAGAACAACCTTCTGTCTGTCTAGCTACCAGGTTACCTTAACAACTGTTAAATCCTCCCTCAAGGCATTAGTAGACAGAGCCAAAGGCCTTCACAATATGCAGAGAATGATTTGCATGCAAAGCGCACTGTCACCTTGAAGCAAAACTTGAACTATTAGTAACTCTTTCTTATGGATAGGCCTCTAGTGATGCAAAATATCAGACCACAAATATATTTCAAGTCTTCTGGAAATAGACAGACAGACTTAAAATGTGATAAAACCAGAAATTTAATCTACAATAAGGTATCCAACTTCAGTCAAGATTTGAAGGAAGAAGAATTTCCAGTGAACTCTAGCTACAAGCCCCTAGTTTCTCAACATATCTGAATGTATTCTCAGTATTTTGATAAATTATACATCCTGGATACCAGCAGAATTAGGCATCACACACTGGTGTCTCAAATGTGTTGCAAAACACTTTTATAACAAGTTCAAGTCCAGGTGCAACTCCCAAGACAGAAGTTCCTCTCAATCTATACAAGAACAAAATCTCTTACAGAAAAGTAAAATGTCTTCAATAGTGCTGTTTCATGAATACCTTGTGCTGCCACTGGCAAGTGGTTTTTATTCCACTTTATTTCTCTTCATCAAGCTCTGTCCCTGACCTTCACTTGCTTGGACTTTCTCTGGAACTCAGCTGAGTGGTATGGGAAGCCAATTCAAGTCACAGTAATGAATTAAAAAGTGTAAGCTGATTAGAACTTGCTCAAGGGTCATGAGCAATGAAGAAAAGGCATAGTACAAACTCCCAAAAAACTTCTTTCACATGCAAGCCCTTCTTGCTGCAGCAATGAACACCGGCAGTCTACAGCTTGAAATGCTCAAGGTGGACAAAAGCTTTAAAATCATGTCAGGAAACTCGATACAAGAGACTAAATATGAAGCAAAACTAAATGCACCACAACTGGAGCATAGAAATTCTAACAATTCTACTTCACTTGCATTTAACATATCCCACTTAACAGACATGCTCCATTATTTCAACAGCATGAACAGAGCATGGCGTGTCCAAACATGCAAGTGTGCTCCAGTGCGTTTAAAGAGAACATCAAACAGAAGCAAGACGTAACACAGCATGGAACAAATCCCAGGGCTGACAGACCCTACATTCCTAAAGGTAAAATTACTTCCACTAGACTAAGCCATGTAAATAAAGAGTTATGATCTTGCTGATCAAAAGAGTCAAAATGGGATTAATTCATTTTATTAAAAAATGTTAAAATACTCCACATCACAGCCTTCTTTCTCGTTATGCAATGCTTGCATGCATAGACTAGACAGGCGTAAGGCATACAAAACCTGGTTACACAGGAGAAAGCCATTTCAAAAGTCAGTCTTTAGGCTGAACTGACAAAAATGGAGTATGAAATTACTTTACGCCAAACTACTTCTGATGTTTACAAGGAAAAAAACCTGATCTTTCAGAATAGCATTCCTGAAGATCCAGGGTATAAAAACTTCAAGGATGGGAAAAAAGAAAGATTACTTGTTTGCTTGAAATGAGACTGAGGTTCACAGCACCACTGAACAACTGCAATACTGATGGTAAGGGATAAACTGTGCAGTTCAAAATTGACCATTTAGTAAAAGGATGATTGTCCCACACTTTCTGAATGTGAGTGAAATCAAGATAGCAGAACTCAGCCCTTCGGTAGAGTACAAAATAAGGACTTTCATATTTGCAACATGTGTAAACAGTATATACACCATATGAAAGACAAAAGCCTGCCATCTCTCTCTCCCAGGGAAAGCTGCGTTCTTCATACACACACAATATATACTCACCAAGTATTAAACAAAAATACTTTAGAAAGTGTGTTTTTAGAAGTGCTCTGTAAAGCAGCATTTTCAAAAGATTATTATTTTCCTATAGTTCCTCTTCAAGGACTTGGAGTAAGCTGTTTTTTCTTGTCTTTGGCCAAAAACCAAAACAGTGTCACAACAAGAAAGTTGCGTACTTTATTTAAAGTATCTGGCACAGCTGATATGCCTTTATCGCAGTGCAACATCAATAATTTGACGCTGCTGTAGAAAATAACCAACTTTAAAACACCAGAAAACTGACTTAGCTAAAAGAATGCTTTTCTAAATAAATACTCCTTATAAACTGCTATTACATTTGTTAACAGACTGAAATTATTTCTTTGTGGTGTATTCTATGTAGATACATATGGACAATGATTTATTTAATGGAGAGAAAACAACTTTAAATAACTGGATGGTATAAGCCCTACAGTACAACAACAAATGCTCAGAAAAAATGAGGTTTTTTCCCTCAGTTCTTCAGCAACTGAAGGGGTGAAATGTTACCTGAAGAGGAAGGGGATCAATTTCAGTCCTAAGAGTCTCCTGTTAATAAGAAAACCTTGGAATATGTTAAAAAAAAAATCAAAATTAATTTTTTTAAATAGTCTGTATTTCTTGCTTGCACCCCTTTAAGCAGAATTACTCTTTCCAGCTGTAGAATTTATTTTTTTTTAATATAATTTTTTTTTTTTAAACTGACTTTCAGATACAATCTAAAGTTTGGAAATATTAGCCAGTTGATAAAAAGGAAAGCTTTAAGAAATTGGAGAGCTATAGGCAAAGTTCTAGAATGGAAGAACTGAGCAAGTTTTCTCCCTTATTTCAGTCTTCAAACACTTCAGAGCTCTTGCAGATCTGTAATTAGTATTTCCTAGCATGCACACTCATGCATACCAAACACACAGGTAAAGTGTGTTTAGACAACTGAGAAATGTGGTAAAAATAGCCCAAGAGTGGCAAAACATTAGGTTAGAAATTTGCCTGTAATCAACATGCCCTGTAATATATCATATCAGAGCATCCCCTCAGCAAGACACAGTTCTATTCAGGACTTTCAGGGTTTATGAGATTATCAAAAAGCCTTACTTTCCTCTAAAAACTACTCACACATGCAGAAAACTGCATTATCTGCAGTTGTTTGCCAAGGCAAATGCCTGTGTCGTTCTGAACACCACAAAACCCACATGGAGTAACGAATGTGTAACAAACAACATGGACCAGGTAAAAGCTACCAGAATAAAATCAAGAAAGAACTGTCTCTGCTACAGGCTTAGAGAGACACAAGTCAGTTATTTGACAGGGAAGAGATAGCTGGCAATCCTCATGATCTCTGTTCCACTACAAATCATCTCTTGTGGTAATATGAACTCTTTCGAACCCCAATTCTTACTAATATAATAATGTCAGCAAGTAAGATGACAGACAACCTGGCAAAGTATTTCTGACTTCCATTAAATGAAGTCCTTCCATTTCTTCAATTTTGCGTGTGTGTGTGCGAGTGAGAAATCACTCACAGCCCTGGACAGATGACCACCCCAAGGGAGCTGCTGTTGAACTTTTCTTAGTATGTGAAACACATTTTTTCACTACACCATCCAAAAAGAAGATTTGACATCCCTTCACTGTGCAGACAGAAACACCCCCAGAGTCCTACCTCGCCATGCAACACGAGGTCTTAAATGAACTCAGGCTGCCTGGGAAAAGCGTCAGAAGTCAGCTAAAGGACTAATTATTAGTCTGCAAGTGCTGTGTGCCAGGGTTGCTTCGTATTAAAAGAGACAAATTTTACCAGTTTTATAATCTCAAATGGTTTGCCTATCGGGAGAAAAACAAATCCTTTTGTTTGAAAATTAACAGAACAAAAGATACACAATCTTCTCCCTAAATAGTCCTTTACAGATTGGTTTTTTTAATGTTGGGGTTTATTTTTTCCTGTTTTTTGTTTGTTCATTTGGTTTTTTAAAACCAATTCATCTTCTGAAACGAAACTAACTTTCTGCACTAGATACATTATACCCTTACTGGCGTCATTACCAGAATCACAAATAATTCTGACTGAAGTAGCCTCCAGAAGTCAACCAGAGTCTGGTCTAACCCCAGACCCAACACAGAGAGATCATCAAACAAGTTGCTCAGGACCTAGTCACATTCTGACTATCTCCGAAGTCAGAGACACTGTGGAGAACTTATTCTACTTTTTCACTCCACACACTGCATTTGCCTCCCTGATACCTAATCAGAATTTTTTTACTGCAACTTGTGTTTGCTCTCTTGTTTTATCACTGTACACAACCTCTACAAAGAGTCTGGCTCTTGATACCCTTTCATGAGGCAGCTGAAGACAGCACTAACATTACTCTCATAGCCTCCTATTTCTAAGGCTGAACAAATCCAGTTTTCTCAGCCTCTCCTTGAGCAAGATTGCTCCAGAACATGAATCATCTTAACAGCCATTTAACATGTCAGTGTCTTTTCTGTATGAGAGCCAAAACTGGACACACTGTCTTCAAGATGGACTTAAAAGTGTTGAATCCCTTCTCCTGACCCACTGGCTATACCTTTGCTAATACAGCATAGCACTTGGCTGGTTTCTTAAGAGCAAGGACACCCTGCTGACTCACACTCTACTTTTCTTTCTCAGGACCTTCTGATGTTCTTTCTAGTCAGTGGATGCCCAGCCTATGCTATAGCAGTGTGTTGTTTTGACACAGGTGTAGTACTTTCCATTTACAACTGTTAAATTCCAAGAAATTTCTGTCAGGCCATTTTCTCCAGCCTACTGTGTTTCCATTGAACAGTAACCTTAATCTCCAGAGGTGTCAACCTCTCAGCCTCATTTGGTTTCACCTGCAAAGGTGCTGAGGGTTCATTCCATCCCACCAGATCACATCATTAACAGAGATGTTGAACATGCTCAGCCCAGCGCTGACTCTCACAGGGCACCAGACTGCCTGGCTGCCCTTTGCACTGCTGGACCAGAACTACCTCTGTGTCACTGACTGGCAATGCAGCTCTGGATTACTTCTTCCAAAAAATGTATTACCTTAGAGCAGAATAAAAACACAGCTCTGTACTTAGTGGTCCAGTGAGCAGGAAACTAATTACAGATATGTCCTCTGCAGAAGGACTCCAGCAACAAGCCCTACATGAGCTACACTCCACTCTAGGTCAACCTCAAACCTCTACTGGCAGCTCTGCCAGTGCCTTACTGGGGCTTTGAACAGGTTACAAACTGGGGCCCAAGTACTACTGCCACCCTAATAGCTCATTCTTGTAGGTATGTATGGGAAATGCTATTAAAAAATATTTACTGTTAATCTAACTGCAGTTAAAAAGGAAATGCTAACTCATGACTACAGCATAAATTTAATTTTAACATAAGCAGCTCTGTACTTTCTTAGATTACAAACTTCCATCTTAAATGCCAAGAAAAGAATTGTTTTTCAACACTAAAAAAAGTCGCAGGAAATAATCTACTTGCTATGGTAACTATGCCACAATACACACAACAATTATGACACTTGTTTTAATGTCAGAATGTGACATTTCAGAAAGAATACTGAAAAAGTATAATACAGTTTAATCAAATGAAACATTTTCTGCCAGAGCATCATTTGTGGCACCAGCAGACACTGTACAGACAGTAAAAAAACTGGATTATACAGAACTTTTAACAACAGAAGTAGTTATGTTTATTTTGAACTTTAACATTTTGTGGATTATGCCTGACATTTATATATATTTGCGTTTCTCAGGCAAAAAAAACCCCAAAACCTAAAAGACATTCTGGTAAAGATCCAGACTATCTACAGATAAGGGAAGGTGAAAATAAAGAAAACATTAGACAACACTACATGATTACAGTGTTACTTGCTGCACTTTTTAACACACTTGAAAACAGTGGAGGTTTTCTTTCATGACATGGCACTTCAGAAGGGATCAAGAAAAAAAATTAAAATATAAGTACCAGTTAAGCAGTTTCTGTTTAGTGACAGTTAAATTACTGGGAAAAAATCCCTCACCAAACCAAGCCCAGACAGAACCATGCTGCTTACAGGCAGCTTCCACTGAATGGTGAAGTGGCTGACTTCTGCCTGCCTGGGGATATTATAAGGATACCCTCACAGTTTCAGAGTGGTGTAATTTACATTTCATTTTAGAAGCTATCTGATTGTTTACTTTTATTCAGTTTCCAAAGAAACACTCTAAATTTATATGCTATGAAACCCAAAACACTTCATGCAAGTTAATAGTCTAACAAGCATATTACATACCTCCAGATCTGTATAATATTATAAAATTTTCCACACACAGTGCTTCAGGGCACTGTACTAATGAAAATAACATTTATCAAACTGGCAGTCATTATTTTAATTATACTAAATCAAAATACTAAAGGAAGAATGTATTTAATTTTATCAGTGTGAAGTTAAGAACAAGGCTTTCCACACAAAGTTATTATTCATTGGTTGTAGGTCAAGGTGGAAGAACCAGAAGGCTAAGGTTGTTTTTCAAGTGTATTAGAAGTTCAAACAACACTGTACAGCTTGCTCAGATTTTCTTGGCAAAGGTATTAAGGTTTGTATTTTCCACTCCATTTATTACCTGAGGCAATATTTATTTTTAACAGGTAAGAAAATTCATTCAGTTACTTGCTGCAAATACACAGTTACAAAGTTTCAGGACTGTCATGATCCATATCAGGAAGTCTAAATTAAAGGCAGAAGCAAGTAACATATTTTGCAGGTCTGGAAAATGCTGTATAAATCTTGCCAAATTACTGTATCTTGGAACCAATCTACCTACATATATGTTCAGTATATTCAAGGTAAATTCTTGATATTCCATTATTACTAGGCATGCGCCATAAATTAAGGCTTATAACTGGGGTTATATAAAGTTTGGGGGTTTGAGTAATTGCTGCTCTTGAAGACTACAAACCATAGTTTATTCTCAGGAGGGACAAACCCTATTCTTCTTTATCCTTGTGCTAGCTGAGCTGAGAGCTAAAGCAGGACTAAAGACAAGTAAAAAGCCCCCAGGAACAAGCTGTACAGCCAGACTGCAATAAAGCAGGACAAAGATCCAGGTGCTTTCAGTCTGAGTCCACCATACTGCACGCACATAAACCAGCACTTAAATTCAATTATGCCTCACACTTCACTGGGCAAGTTTTTTACCTTCTAAAGTACTTTAAATAAACGTTGAAAAGCCCCCCTTGCTCTAAACCACATTTATGTGTTTTATGCAACGAGTAAAATGCAGATGTAGCACCGTGTATGAAATAAAACCCCTGTATTTGCATGTGTGAAGCATGGCAAATAACTATTTAATGTTACTGTGCCTTATATAATTAGGCAAATACCTAGCTGGCTAAGTCTTAAAGAGATGTATACTTTTCAGAAGTTCTTCGCTATCTTGTAATTTTAATGACAGTATGTAATCATAACCTTCCTCTGTCAGTTGAGGGAAAATCCTCTCAAGTGACTGAGATTTATATTATTATGCAAGAGACAAATACAAGATGCTATAAGATTTGATTATCAATTTTGACAATCACGAAGCTCAAATACAGACAATACTCAGTCTGAAGAAAAGAACTTGTTTAGCAGTTAAGTGCCATGGATAAGTGAGTTCTTAGAATGCAGTGAAGATTACATGCAGTCCCTTCACAGTGAAGTTGCAGTTAAGTACAGTGCATGCTGAACCTAAATGAGAGAGATCTGTAAGAGGCAAAATTCAGTCTGGTCTGTGACTAGGTAACACATGCTCAAGTTCTCAAGCTGACTCTGAAATGAAACTAACATCCACCCCCTTCTCACCCTTTGCCCCCATTAATGATCTACTTCCTTAAGAAATACCTGCTACCTTTAGCAGCTCAGTAAAGTTGTGTATGTTTGGGGTTTTTTTACCTTTTTCCCCCCCCTTGGAATGGGCTTGGAGGAGGGAAGAATGGCATTTAATAACACATGCCACACAACACAGCTTTCCCAGGATATGTTACAAAACAAGAGACTGCATGACCTGCTCAAGGTTACAGAATGACTCCATTGCTCACTCTGAATTAAAAACTGGTATCCTCCTGACTCCTCCTGTATTTTCACTAATAAAATAATACCACTACTGAACACTTGCAGAGCTCCTTTCATCACAGGATGTCAAAAGCCTCTATAAATATTAATTAAGCATTGCAACAACACTAAGAAGTATGTAAAACTTAATTCTGCACATGAGTAAACCCAAGCAAAGAATAAATAACTATGTTCAAAGCCCTAGGAGAAGTCAGCAGTATGGAGAGAAATGGCTCTTGCCATTAAGGAGCACTCCATTACAAACAAGGACGTAATTAATACTCCAAATGTGATGTGAAGAGCCCTTGATCACCAATACATCACTATAAAACTGGTCATGTGCAATCCTGCAAAGACCACACTGAATTTCAGGCAGCATTCTCATGAAGACACTAAGTTTGTCTTCCTCCAAACACAGAAAGCAGTTCTCATGAGATTTTTTTTAATTCTGTTTTTCTTGTTTGGCAACTTTCCTAAGTGAACACCTGAGAAAGTGTGGTACTCTTTCGTACTTTTACAAAATTAGCAAATAATATTGAGCTGAGAAACAACTCAAATATGAATTCAGACCTCAACTGTAAGTATGCTACTTCTTAACATTCAGTCATGTCCTCCAGTAATTAGGGAAGCAAAATACCAGTTTAAGAACTCAATATCCATTCTCTAAAGAAATAACCACAAGTCCAAAAGTAATGTTTTCGCAAACTATGATGGAGTCATCACTTAACTGAGAACTTGGTGATTTACAGCTTGAGATAACTTGTCCACATTTGACCTGCTGCAAATATTACTCTTTTACAATAATTTCCTCTTTCCAGTGACTGTAACTACCACTGTACCGCTGCAACACTGATAGTTTTACCGTGAAAGCTGACCACACTAAAACACAGCTTAATTTGCTTCTGTGTCCTTCCACACTTGCAGACTTTAATGACAGGAGTGAGATTCATTTTTGTATTTCATAAAATTGCTGTTAGCCTACTGAAAAAAACCCCAAGATGACCAGCTGTGAACTCCTGCAAAAATACAGCATTTTTCACTCAAAATAAACAGAATCTGACATTAATATGGCTGCAAAAAATACTTTTGATTTGGAGAAAGACTACTGTTTTCTATCTAACACAAAATAACATGCACTAAAAATATTTGCAGATTCACTTTGCAGTGAACTCTGTGTTAGAAAAGGAGACTACTGTTGCAATGTTAATAAAGAAATTAAATGAAAAATTGTGTAATTCATGTTTCACCGCTGCAGCTGCTCAGGTTTTTCACTTTTTTTTTTTTAAATATTCTTAATAGTTCAGCAATAAATTTTATTCCACACCAAAATAACAAGATTAAGTTAAGGCTGACAAAGTTAGTTGGCTGAATGAAAAACATATTTGTGTTTTACATAAAGTATCTTTTTCTTCTGGCTACTGAATGAATGCCTGGACATCGTGTTTTGGATTTTTTCATCCTTTCAAAAGGGCATAATCAGGCAGTAGAAGCTTAAGTCTCTGGGCAATAAAGGTGTGTGTATCACAATTATAATTTTATCTCAAGTTCTCCTATACCACAAAACCAGAGAGCATTTCAGTATTACATTTGGTACACAACTTTCACATCACATGAAGCAAATTTTCCTCCTTCTTACATGGGACAACAGCCACTTAACATAGTTTATGTTATCATTCAAGCATTATGCCTCTAACAGAGGACCGATGAGATCTAACAGCTAGGCTTTAATAAATGGTGTTCCAGCCCCACCAGCTCTTCAGGAATCAACAGCACAAAGTTGCTGAGTCTTCCTGGGTTAAACTAATCACCCAACCTTCAACAGAAAACTCTTGAAGAGTCTAATCAACTCATTGCCACTTAGAAGCAGGACCAAGTTCAAGATCAAATACTGCTGAGATGTATCCAAACACATGTGGAAACAAAGAGGGAGCAGGCTCTCAGTCTGCAGCTACAGAAGCTTCACTGAACAGCAGTAGTATCATGTGCCCTGCAGATAAAGAGACCTAATACAGACACAACAGCTATGCACGTAACTCCATGTCTGGAACAGCACAGATAGGTGATCTTAGCCAGTACCCAACAGAGTTTCATTATCTTCACAAAGCTGCTGATCCCTAGCTTCTATCTAGTAATGGATATCCTGTGCAAAATGTCTAATTGTACTGCAGCATATTCTCACACTGATGAGACACTCCGTAAGTCACAGAGGACGGTATGTATACAAAGAAAGGAGTTACAACTATACTGTTACAGACAATGGCTGTACTAACATAATCAAGATTCCACTGTAGATTAAATAATGTCAAGATTCCCTATGACACTAGTAGTAAAGCGATACAGTATTTACTGTATCAATAAATCTATTTTATAAAGCTACTACTCAATATTCGTGGTCTATAAAAACCTAAATTCTGGTGAAACAGCAATGCTTAATTGTAAGCCAGGTGTTTCACAACAACAACAACAACAAAAAAGCTTAAGTACCTTTACCACTCTAGGTGTGTAATTAAAATACTGCTCTGTCACACATCAACTCTGGCACGCATTTCAGATTTCTTTACAATATGAAAACTTACATAAACTTCCTCCTTCCCCACTTCTGTATGAAGAGTCAAGCACTGATAGAAGTTACCTTGATAAATTAAATCACATACACTGTGTCCTTCAAATGGCTTTCAGAATCAGATGCACCACACCATTCATACGATGGAGCGATATTTGTGAGATTTACACTTGACACCAAAGTGAGCCATTTTGCTAACAGACCATGCCCTCTTGTTCTGAGGCTTGCACCTGCTGTTAAAAAGCAGACAGGCAGGGATCAGATCTCATTAGATCCTCAATGAGGGTGACAGACTGCAGACCCTGCTCAAGAAACTAGGTAAATCACAAGGCAATTAAAGCTTTTTCCTTGCTGCATTGCTACAGATTTTCTGATGGCCAAAGCATGAGACTAACTCCTAGAATATGAGTGAATAAATGAAAGGTGTGGGTATTACTAAGAAATTTGATACACTTTCAGCCAATAAAGAAAAGTGAACTTTATTCTGGTGAGTTAGCTCAAACTAAAGAAATATTCTAGACTTGATATCTACTTCCAAAACATCAAGACCTCAAGGGCACTGAAAAACAACTGTGTTTGGCTCTTAAGGAACCTTCAAATGTGTTAAGCACTCGGATTCTTTGCAGAGCCTGCTCTGGAAGCATTTCATCCCCAAATGCTGCTTCTCACCCTCCTTACTGCAACCAGCTGGCCCATCCTTTTCATTAGTCATTTTTCATTCAAAAATGAGATTGATAAATTATTATTCAAAACATCACAAGTCAATACTTCACATCATCACTCACAACTAATTAAGATGTAATCTGAAATTATTCATTGGCACACAGAATGAAAACTAGAGAATTGTAAAGGAACTGTGTGCAGGAAATGGGAAAAACAAAAATAACACAGTACAAGTGCAAGCAAATACTTGTTTTGAACTATAAGAAACTAACAATCCTTCCTTGAGAAGCTACTTAATCAGCCAAAAAATTTTAAAACCTCTCCAAACTTGTCTTCTCATACAATCACTTCCGTTTTGAAGACAAAGATGTGATTATTTTGATCTAAGAAAATGATTACCTGACATCTCAGAATAGCATAAAGAACCAAACACCCCTAACCAAGACATGCAGCAAGTACAAACACCACTGCACTCCTTAACACCTGTAACTGTATTTTTTGCTATCTACAACTGTGAATTAATCATCTGTGGGGAATGCTGATCACTGTTCTGAGTTAACAGAATCATACCAAAGTTCTCTGCAATCTACTGGTTTGTTATTTGTGTGAGATACTGTAAAAAACTGGAAGAAAGACACAGACAACCAAAACATACTAGTGAGTAAAAGGGACATTATTATACACTTCCTTAAAATTCAAAGACTTAAAATTGTTGTTTTGCTTTTGATGAACACTAAATTTGACTTTAGCTGTGCACCTCTCCTTCCCTGTGATGAACAAATTCTTTAACAATAATTCTAAATGCCAACGTTAAATTTCTAAGCATACTATATCACCCAACCTACATTTTAAAATATGACTGGTATGTATCAAGGAAAAATTTCTTCTGTTTTAGTAATCCTCTGGAAAACATTTGCACTGTAATTCAGTAAGCAAACACGTATCAGTTGACACATTTAGTAACAATCCCCCCTCCACCTCTTTTTCTCATGTATTCAAGCACACTTTATCTGCACATAATGCTTGAACAGGAATGCAGAAGTGCCTCACTATTGGAAGATTTTCAATCTGTAATTTCTCCTCATGTTTTTTGCAAGCTATGTTTGGAGAAGTAAGACAGCTGTCAGTTCTCTACAGGAAGCATTATTAGGAAGGATATTAAAAGTTCACTCAAGAGCTTGGTATGAGGTCACAGAAAACTGCAACTACTCGATGATAAATACATTTTCAAAAAGAGACCACTCCAAGGACAAGTCAGGTTAGATGGCCTGAGACACCCTTTTACAGGGTAACTTAGGAAACCACAGAAATGTCTCTTTTTCATTTCAAAAAGAATGTAAAAGGGTGGAAGCTAGCATTCTATAGGCCACATAACCATAGCTGTTTAGCAGTTTATTTTAAATTAACTAGCCACAATAGTTGTGAGGTAGAAAGAAAAGCAGCTCTAGAAAATAGTCCATTAATAAGCAGAGATGATTGCCACCTCTCACAGTCAATCTGGTAAACTATTTTTGATTCATCCATTTTTACAGTCCTGATACTGAGCACCATTCTCTAGCTGCATTTAAAAAAAAGTTAACTTATTTCATGCCTTCTGGAAATAAAGCATAGATCTAGTCTAGACATGAAACTCTTACTAATTGCTGAATAAACAATCATTTCCTCATTTCTTAAGCAAAGACATTAGAAAGTTTCAGTGAAAAGTGTTCACTGTATCCTCAGGCTTTTGTCTAAACTAAGGAGAGTCTCCACCAGGGAAAGAATTTCTTTTGACTATGCTGTTATTCCTGTGGAATTGGTGTCTGCCCAATCTCAGCAGTCAGTCATCTGAGAGCTTTTCCTATTTGCATTGAGTACAGTAGACAAGATTTTTGAAATCTTGATTGAAGGTTCTCATTGCTTGTCTCTTTCCAGGAATCATAATTTACACCTTAAGTGATGAATTTTACTTGCTGCTTATGTCATTCACAGATAGAGTACCAGATCAATTTCTAACTTCAATCCTGTGTAAGTATCTCCTGCTTTTGAATGCAGTAGTTTAAGATCACTTCAGAGATTTTTAAAAATAGTATATAATCAATTTGAGGACTGAATACATATCTTGCTTGAAAAATCTAGTGTCCACTTATAGTCAAGAAGATGGAAACATTTTAAAACTAACTACACATTACTATCAAAGAAGAAATTTCCCTTGTAAAGCACATCAGCTCTAGAATATCTATATTCCAGAAAGCTTGCATTCCTTCACAACATGGCAATTCACATCAGAAAACTGCTTCAACATACACAAATTCTAAAATGACAGGAACTTACAAACCACATACAACATGGCTGTGGTTAATCTTCCAGGCACGCACCACTCTCTTTTTCTGATACAGAAGAGGGAAATCGTAAAGCAAGACGCAATCCAGAAAAGAATTCAAAATGAGGAAACTACTGAACTGCCACCTCAGGGATTACAAGAGCACCACCACAATGGTACATAGAAAATAATGCTAAGTTGCAAGAGAAAATGTGAGGTGAAAATTATAGTGATATAAGTGAAATTTGCCATTTAACATATTTCTGAAGTACCGAGATTAAGCTGATTTGTCCTGTTAAATTCTCCATGCAAGTAGTGTTTGCTACTTTTGGGTTACTTTTTGCCTTTTTTTTTTTAATTTTGATTTTTTTAAAATTATTTTTAATCAAAACCACATATTTCTCATGTTCAGTGACATCATGAAACACAAATGCATAAAGCTCACAGACTATTACCTTCAAAGAGTAACAGAAATTTTTCACTTCTGAGTGGTTAAAAGTGTGCACTCTTTTTCAGCATCAGTCTGAACAGAAACGGCTAAATCAGAGTAAATTAAAGCATTCAGCACATAGATCCAGCTAAATTCTGCATCTTTTCAGTGATGAATCTAATTTTGACCTCTGCTGACAGTAGATCTGAATACTCCTCCTATCTTTAATTAACAACTACCTCTTCCTGTCTACCAATGATAAATGCCACAAGTGTGGAACACAGCAGTTTAATTTTTTTTAGACACTAGGCAAAACCAGTCTATGATCATGACATGAATATAAGACATTCACTGTTCCAGAAAACACTGCACTTCCATAATCTATTCACTTAAACCTCCTCTCGATCCTCTTTAAGAAAGGTAGCTCTGCATAAAGACAGGTCAACTCGTTGCTGCTATATAAAGTTGAAGGTTAAAATACGTAAGCTGATGTGGGAGACTATTTCCTGCTGAAAGAAAAGCCCTTTAAACACTAGAACCTCAAATCTAATTTGTCAGCTTATTGATGCTTCCATGCATACTGCCAGTGCAAAGCATCTATCTTTCTATGAAGCCACTGTTTTGGAAAAATGGTTAATGCTACCTAGCAAAAAAGTTACCATGACCTTGTAGTAAAAATAAAACAGAATTCAGTCACACACATAAGCATTTAAAATTCCAAATTTTAGGTGAAAGACCAGACCTTTAGCTTTAATCAAATCTATCTGCTAAGCTGGAAGTGCCAACTGGACTTAAGAGTTATCAGTAAATGTGACTTACACTTGACTGACTTAAATAGGGAAGTGCATCAAGTAAGAGCTGCCAACTTCTTCTTATGCTGTTTCTAAAGAGTATGAAAGGAAACAAAGGTACAGTGGGCCTCACTGGAAACATCATTTAGTTAAACCAGCCTTTGATAAGCTTACTCTTAACTAACACTTTGTTTTAACAAGAGTGGGGTAAACTTTATTCAGCCACTGAAGCTCTGCTACCAGCTTAAATCAGGGGGCAACACAGCTCATAATGAAACAAGCTCAGCTGAGTCTCCCACTCAGCACTGCAAGAATCTAGCCCAGAACACTGTTACTGGAGGTGACTGGGGAGCCACTCCAAACTCAGATACTCATCACTACGTGGTTACAGTATTTCTGGAAGACCTGCTGGGAAGAACTATACAATTTAATTACCACACATTCCCAGCTCTAATAGGTGGATAAAGCAAGAACTGCCACTACAATGTCCATCTCTAAAGTGGTCCAGGCTTATGCAACAAACCTGACAAGCCCAGTTTAAATGTTTCCTGAAGCCACAGCCAAAAGCAATTGGGACTTGTAAGCACTCAAAGAGCTGAAAAAAAAAGGGAAACTCAAAGCATTTTCCATGGGGCTTGGTTTGGAGTGAGTGGCTGTGTGGTGCATGGTTGCTGGCTGGGGTTAAACCACAACAGTGCATGAAAAAGGAGGGTGAGTAATAAAGCAGACCACTGTAATGCTTAATTAATTATTCTGATTTTCATTAACTACCAACAAAACTTTTAGATGCATCCTCAAAGTGCACAGCACTCAGTGACAATCCTTTCCAATGAATGAGGTATAGTCACACTGCACACACCAGGAGACACCAGTGCTTCAACCCCTCAGAAGGGAAGTATTTTATTGTTAAGCTTTTGATACTTGGACTTCTTGTTAAAACTATTTAGCATTTTTGTTACTTTTGACAGACAAAATGAAAATTACTTTCTGGTAAGCAAAGAAAAAACACCTCAGTGTTTTGTTTGGTTCTGGTTTTTTTTAGTTTGTATTCTCTGGCTAAGTTCAGTCTTCATAATTTAGGAAAATAGCCTTACCATACATTTGCAGAAGGCCTCAGCAAGAAACAACACACAGATTAATGTACTCCAGAAAACAAAAAAAAAGATACTTTGCTGCTAAAGCTTGGTATTAATGACATTTTGCCTGGAAAAGAATTTACTGTGAAATGGACTTTAAAAACCCTGTCAAATTTTTACCAGCACAGAAAAATAGTTCATAATGGTGATGTTCATTCTATAATATTATTTTAGATGAAAACTGTCTTCCTAAAGGGAACTCCTGAAATAACCAGAACTGTCCATACATTCAATAGAAGCTATTCCAAGCTTTTACTTCAGGAAGGAAGAGAATACCAGGCAGCAAACCTACATCATGTTCTCTTCTTTCATACTGCACTGAAGGATAACAATGTTTAAAGCCTCATTAAAAAGTCCACAAGTGTTAAATATAGAACGTGGATTTCAGTTTAATAAACAATCAACTTCAGGCAGACTGTCTCTGAACTAGGTTTTCACTTCTATTTTAAAACATCAAAGAAAATAAAATTTTAGGGAACTTCTTTATGTCATTAGTATTTCTCAAGGTAGCATGCAGAGCAGCAGCTTTTCAGCCCTGAATTCCTCTACACTCAGAAAAAAGTCCTTAGTCTGACCTCAAGACACTGCTCTAGGATTTGTCACAATTTATGACCCAACTACATTAACCATGTTCCTTGGCAAATGGAAACCCACAAGTGCTGAGCCAACTTTTAACACCAAAGTTTTAGCACTTGAAATTTTGAGAAAGGCGTATTACACAATTACTTTTTTTTTCACTTGCATTACGATTTCGGTTAAATCAGCTTTGTTCCCTTAAATCTGTAAAGGAAAAAGAAAGCATCATTCTATTCACAATTCAATACAGCTGTGTATGACTGGCTTCAGCCCCAGGCCACAAGCCAGGAACTTCTGAGTTCAAGTCTGGCTCTGCCTCTGACTTTCTGTGTGGCCTTCAGAGAGCCTCTGAATTTCTCTGCTGCTGCTCTTCCATCTGCACACTTACCTCACAGAAAGGCACCTGCTCCGTTTGCACAGGCTTTGCCCAAACACAAAACCTGAAGGGACTTTGAGAGCCATTTTCACTGTGTCTTTAACACCTATGCCCTACCAAGAAGTCTCCACCTGTCAGTTGATACCTGGTAGTTTTTAACTGCACTAACTGCCGACATGCACTTATTACATATATGCATACACATACCCATATCAGACACACACAAATATAGAAAGATGTAGTAAGCTGGAAAATAGACAATTATTTCAAAGTTTGTTAACAAACATGATGAGAAAATGAAATTGAGTTACATGCTACAATTAAACTCACAATGAAGAGCAATCTGCAACCTTGCTCTTATTAATGCACTTGAGCCAGTGATGAAGTCTGGTATTAACAGCTTAACATTAAACACACAGGGGAAGCAGTGCTCAACCTAAAATGATCCCAAGAACAAATATTCAGAACATTACTTTAACAATAGAAAAATGGCCAAAGAATGAGAAGGAGGAAAAAGCATTTAAACTTAACCAAGTTATCTAACAATAACTGAAACATCATTTAAAAGATAAGTTTTTTTAAGAAAAAGATCAAGGGAAGTTCGACAAACTTAAGTTGACCCTACACTTTCAAGTCTATGGTAGGAAAGTTTCACTTCAAATTACCTAGACTGAAGCAGAATGCAATGGAGACTGACACAGCCAGCCTCAGCTTTTTCTGAGCACAAATCACCCCAATACTGCTCATCATCATTAAAATAGCCACCTTTAAATCCACATCTGAGAAACAATCTTCTCCCCAAAACTTTATCAACACAGGCTGACTTTCCAAAAATTAACCTGTTTAGTTTTTAATGGCCTAACTATGACAAGCTAGCTTAAAAAACTCAGCAACTGTGGCTTGATGGGTACGTTAAGCTGCCGAAGTAAATTCTAGACTCAACGTTTAGCTTTTGTCTGCTTTTGCCTTTTTTCATCTTGTTATACCTAAAGACTGGTGAAAACACACTTCCTACAGTTTTTCTGTCAGGATATGTATTTTATTTATAGTAACTGGCAAACATAGAGCAAAACTGCCTCCTAATTAACAACACAGCAGAGCTAATTTGATGCAGAATAATGTGTTATTTTGTGATAAAAACACTCACTCAAGAACTTAATCAGTCACCATTCCAGAATAGCTACCACGCAAGATGAAGTGGTTAAATGCAAATTCAGATAGCTTTTGCACAAAGAAGACTAAACTCGTTCAAACAGCTGAAAAATTATCTGCATGTAATGCTTAGGATTCTCCTATCCCAGGTCATTTACTAAACCTTCCTACTATAATTCAGAGGCTTTCAAGACACATTTGCCAACTAAAGAAAGTCAGGAGAAATATCTTACTGAAGAAGTACATGTAAGCAAATTTATCAAGAAGATTAAATCTCCACCCAGATGAGATTTTGTTTATAGTTTCCCACACCACACTGCCACCAGTATGTTTCAATCATGAATGCTACAGCAAGGCCAGTGTATTGGTTAGCAGGCATTCCTGCCAGGGCAATCTAGATCTGCTCTGAATAGAATTACAGGACACAGGGAAAGGCAAAATAAAACAAAATAACCCTATTGCCTTATACTCCTCCTCTCCCAGCATTGCTTGGTCTGGTTGATGTGTATAAAGCAGATAATGTGAACAATACCTGCAAAGGAACAGATAATTTGACTCTGTAACACAGGGCTATTTAACTTAAAATTCCCATTAATATTGCTATAACTAACTTCTGTAGCACCAGCTGGAACCTTCTTTTACACTAGGCTCAAAAAAAACTTTTGGGGTTTTACTTCAGGTTAACCAAACATTTTTAGAGTCAATTTGAACCTAGCCCACATTCAGATTCCAACCAGTGCACACGAACTTGTAATGACATCCACAAAGAAAAACAGAGCTAGATATAGAATGACATATATATAACCTCAACAGGACATCCTCTATTTCCATGTGCTCTATTTTTTTAACCAGTTTAAAGTATATTATTTTTAATTTTTCTAATGTTTATCATAAAAGATCCCTTGAATAAAATGGTGAGGTAATAACACTAATAGTACCCAAGTAAAATCTAACAGAATAGGAAAAGTTTATTTATATAGTCTTAATTGGATATAGAAGAATTCATTTTTAAAAATTCACCTGGGAATTAAACAATCTAATTACTATTTTCTGTTTCACAGGACAACTGGTTTTCAGTGCATATAGGAATGAGCTAGGAAAAAACATTTGCTAAGTTTTGGTACCTTCTGCCCTCTCCTCCCCTGCATATAGTAGATATCCATTTTCACTTTTAACATCCTCAAACTCTCTCCAAGCAAGAGGCAGAACAGCCTGGAAAAGATCCAGCAAGACCTACCAGATTAGAATTTCCAAGCATTATAATACCAAAATTCACTTGTATGTTGTGATCAAATCATCCTCCCCATGAATTATTCAGCAAAAGGCTGAGCATAAACATGCTGTATATTTAGCTGGCAAAGTGAAGTATCAGAATAGATCAGTTTCACTTTAGTTGATCAAGTTCTCAGTAGTAGTCAACCTCTTGCCAAAGAAAGCTGTTTTGTAGTCAAGTATATCTAGAGTACCAACACAGAATTAGAACCATGTGTTTTAAATCAGACCCTGAATCTGGCATGATTGCTTAAGCAAAATTACATACAATTAAAAATATAAATGCTAATACAGAAGCTGCAACAAGAGCATTAACACTGCCACATTAGCACTCTAATATTAAGTTGCAATGTCTTCTACTAAAATTTAAACCGGGGGAAAAGAAGTGGAAAAAAACACCAAAGACTTATTTTAAGCAATGTTTAAGTGACAGAGGACACTGCATCCTGGAAAACTGGATGGCTCAGGCACAACCATGTTCACAAACACAGAATGAACCACAATGACAACACATTTGTGTATATTTGCCACAGAGCACGTGTAAAATGAGACAATTAAGCTCAACTCTAATTAATGGTTAAGTGGCATTAACAGATTATATATTTAACCTTTCCTATTTTCATATAGGTCAACTAGCTAGAAAAACTCAGAATGTACAAAAGCTGTGGTGTGTACATGTTTTAAAACCCCCAATTCTAGCAGTGTCACTGCAGCTTACGTTTTGCCATTTTCCTGTGTACACAGAGGCTGTGCCCAACAGCGAGTGAGATTACAGGTGGACAGCAGATTTATGACTGTGCTGTTCAGCAAATGCTGTGCTTAAAGAGGGGGGAAAAACCCATTGAGAACACCAGAAGTAATTCTTCCATTGTTTTATTTTTCAAAGGAATATTTCTTCTCTGATTCAGAAATTAATTAAGACAGTGTTCTGTTTTAGTTCAAATCACTTTAGCTGTTACACCTGTACTTCAGGAAGCCCTAACTCTACATCTGCTAAGCACACTGGGAAAGATAAGCATACTTCCCTTATAATTTATGTATGCACAGTGGGGTTTCATGTACTTTCAAGAAATTAAGAAAGAATGGTCACCTTGATTTAAAAAAAAATTTATGCCTTTCTGCCTTTTAGTTGCTGAAGTAACTATGCTGCTCATAACACACCCAGCTACGATGGAGCTCAATGTCAAAATGATGCTCTTCTGACAAATTAGACAACTATTTACTTGTTTGCAGAGACTGTATCTATAAAAATAAACACAAAAAAGATGAAGTGGTTTTTTGCTAGACTACCTCCAATATTTTTTGCTGTTCTTATTGGAGCTACTTTAAAATGTGTAGATCTCCCCCACTGTTACAAATGTGGCCTCACACATCCCATCCGAAGAAGAGAAGCACTCCCCTGCTGGCATGAAATCAAACACAGTTCTATCTTGATGCCTTGTTTTGGTTTGGTTGTAGTAAATTCCAAGGTTACATTTCACTTCTGAAGGTCTCAGTTTAACATACATTTTTATTAAAAGACATCTTTCACACTTTTAAGCATTTTTCCACCTATCAGGATCAAGGTACTTTTAGATGACTTTCTGTGCCTAACATTTACAAACATCTATTTAATTGAGTTCAGACACAAACTGTAGCACTGTTAGGAGCATCAGTCAACTGTCACCGTTATTACCTGTGGTTTTCAACAAAACTGTCCTCACTAGTTTCTCTACAGTTGTATAAGCACACATTTTTCCATGGTGTTTAAAACCTGTTTTGGTTTGTTCTGCCTTTAAAGTTCATCTCGTGTTTTATTAATCTATCTTCGCTCAGCTAACTGAAAAACCTCCAAGGGTTGTATCTTGTGTTATGTTTTCCCACATGACTAAACAGGCTAATTAAAAGTAGTCCTGTATGTACAATATTTTGAACAAGAAGTCTTTCAATTTATCATTGCTGTAACACCCAAATATCACATCAACCAGTTCTTAAGAAACAACTTTTCAGAAATTATAATAAAATATACAATTGCAGTGAGCACCAGTGCATTTCATCCCTAAACTATAATGCCAGCATACTGTGTACAGAGAGGAAAATAGCATTTAAAATGACAATACCCATAAAACCTCAGCAACTCCTTTCAGAAGTGTGTTGATGGCACAAAAGAAGAAAAAAACCCCCACGGTTTGCATATATTTATGCTGCTCCCTGAATATATGTTTTGTTTCAACAATTAAAAAAAAAACCAAAATACAACAAACCAAACAAAAACCCAAACAAACCACAAAAATGATGTTGTGTTCTTTAGTAGGAAGCCTATATGTGAAGGAGAATTTAAGCAACGAGAAGGGTTAAATTTGCAGCTCTGGAATTGGAATTCACCACAAATACAGAAAGGAACTATTCCTCCTGTGTTCTGAAGAACAATTATGGCACCATCATGAAAACAAAATAGAAATATTCTCCACACAGAGTACTTATCTCCATGATACCTCCACATTCGCCTTCAATGCTGAAGTGGCCAAAACTGCTATCCTGACACCCAAATTTAAACAACTTGTTTGACCAATATTTGAAATATGGCACATGTAATCATACCATGTAAGACAGCTAATGCTAGCACTATATTAGCAACTAAAGCTTTCAGAAGAAATACATCTTTTTATTAATCTAACGTGGATTTTACATCTGTATAACAAATGAATTCTACAGCAGTTAGCACTATATTTAAAATTTAGCTACTTGAAATCTAAGGTAACAACACTACAACCCTGATACTCACACCTGATCCCCTTGACAGGACATGAAATATAGGTCCTTAGAGCTAAACACCTTTTGTATCTTATTTTCTTACCTCAAACCTTGAGCTGTTTAAACAGGAAACCAATACCTAACAAGGTGAAATAACTCTTAGGAGGGCAGCAGGTGGTTTCTTCATCGATTAAAGCAAAAACCCCCGAAACTTTTCAGTTATAAACAACTACCAGCTGAAGAGAGTACCAAGGGTACAGATTCCAAGTAATATTGTTCAAAATAAACTGTAAATTAAACTTCTCACCTTCCACCCTGGTCCAAAAGGAATGTAGACCCATAATGACCACAATTAAAGAACTCTGCTTCAAGATGCAAGACAAGCTTCTAAAGGGGTATTAGGAAAGTTATGGATAAAAATTGTCTTCCAGCAATACTCTAATTCTATGGAATTTTTTCTTCATAGATTTGGATGCTCTCTCATCTACTAAGCCACCTATTAATAAGTAAGAAACAAAAATTTTAGAAAGGTTAAGTTTAGCTGAAATTAGCCGGCAAAGACTGTATGATCTTACAAAGTTTTTGGGTTTTTTTTTTTTTCCTTCTCAGCAGGAGAGAAAGAGGTTAGAAGAAAAGCAACTGAAACAAAGCATACTGATCTTTCAGTCACTTGGTTTCCCTGAATTTTTTTTGACATTAGAATTGCAGACTCCTGTATGTTGAAGCTCAATGGTAATAAGGCTTTTCTTGTCAGTAATTTCTCAAGAATCTCTGGGATGTAGTGCAAAAATCTCCAGGGGCTCTGCTGACTACAGACTTCACTGTAGCTTTCAACCTACTAAAACTGTCTGCTTTCGAAAGGGGGAGATTCCTGTAGATACCAATAACAATTGATATGCAAATGCAAAGACAAAAATTAAATAAAGCTTCTGAACTCAGCATCATCACTGCAAACTGAACGAAGCAAAAAGCTTCTCCTACCCCAGTGCCTCTGGTAAGCTTCAAACTGATCTAGAAATTGCAACTCAAGTCAGGTCTCTCAGAATTAAGTGTTTTGTTCCCTTTGTACTGCAGGAACATACCCAATACAAACAGGGTTGAGAATTTCCCAGATTCACACTTAAAATCCTATGGTTGCACAGACTGCATGGTCCTCAACACACCCTGCAGTAAGATCTGAGGGTTCAAAAGTATATTTATAAGAGGAATTATTTTAATTGGTCTTTCCTATTCACAGTTACAGTCTCACAAAGCTGCTTAAATGTTTCACAGACTTCTTATTGGAAGGATTTCTATTATTTGCAATAGCTGCCTTTTGTCTCTCCCATGACAGCTTCTGTAGCTAGGAGCAGTTGCAATTATTAGAAACCACTCTGTATCACATCACCTGAACTACCAAGCTATATGTACTAACATGTACACATTCTGGAAGTGTGGAACGTAGGCAGTAATGCACAAAGGCAAAAAACCCACACAGATATGGAGAGTACTTTTCTGAAGTGCAGATTCTGGGAAGACTACATCCTACAATACCGCCAGCTCAGGACACAATTCAGGTTTTCTTTACTTCCTCAGTTCAGCCATCCCATTCTATAGCAATTTTTATCACATAAAATACAGTAATTCATGTTTCAGTCCAGTAAGTACCAAATCTGAGAATACTCCTACTTTATACTGCATCTGAAAACAGTTCTAATGTCTAATTATTGTTGGTTAATCAACAAGTAGATTCAACATATTCTGGCTACATCAAGATCTCCACCGAGCCCAAGAAGGCTTTGAATAACAAAAGCCATCAGGGTACATCATGTCAAAGACACAGAATATTTTTATGGCATTTCCTCACACAGATACCTGCCAGTAACATGAGGGTGGAATCTCGTAAGTTCATTAACCCTGAACAGGGAGCATGTGTTACTTCATGTATTAACTGGGTTATCCATTACTATTAAATGCTTAATGACCAAAATTACCAGCAAAACACACTGTGCAGACTTTGAGCAGAGTTCTTTTTTACTGGCTTCCTCTAATTTAAAATTTAAAAAATAAAAACAAAACCCAAAGAAACCATCTCTTAATTTCCATGCTTAACTTAATATACTGCAGAATTATTTCAAATATTTGCTAGCCAGTGAAGAAAAAAAAAAGTCACAGTATATAAAATGATGACAGCCAGACACGTTTTCAAAAAGCCTACTGAGATGTGTCACCTCCATCTGTGTTTAACTGCATGCACGTAAGGCCACAAAGAAATCTCAAATACGAGCCATCTTGTAGGTTTACAAAGTTGACCTGCTCACCACAGTCACTGCACTAATACACTGCAATGTGGAGTGCATTCACACCATTATTTGCATAAATATCTGCTGCTTACATATTCAACTACATAAAAATATTACAACGCAACGCCTGAGAGGAAAGGGTGAAGAATAATGTGCAGCACCACAGCAATTTTTTCATTTAACCTCGCAGAATGGAGCATTACATCACACTCTTACAATGCAGGAGGAGGAGCCTGTTCTCAGAAAGCAAGCTCCAGCTATTCCCCTTTAATTTTTCGCTCGGTTCTGGAGGGAGTTGCAAAAATAACTCGGATTTAAATTTTTAGCAACACAGAAGGCTGTTGGGGGGTGGCGATGGTGGGGGGGGTGGGTTAAGCGAGAAAGCGCAGCTTGTTACCTACATTTACTAAGGTGCGGATGAATGTTCGCTCTCTCTCTCGCCAGAGCACAAAACCCCAGCATCCCGCACATTCCTGAATACCTGGCGGATGGATGGGCCAACAGCCCGGCCGAGCCCCGCGGCGGCAATGGCAGCGGCAGCGGCGGGCCCGGCATGGCATGGTGCTCCCTGCGTGGAGCCCCCAGCATGGAGCCATGGAGCTCCCGGCGTGGAGCCCCCAGCACGGAGCCGTGGAGCCCCCCAGCATGGAACCATGGAGCTCCCGGCGTGGAGCCCCCAGCACGGAGCCGTGGAGCCCCCCAGCATGGAGCCATGGAGCTCCCCGCGTGGAGCCGTGGAACCCCCAACACGGAGCCGTGGAGCTCCCGGCGTGGAGCCGTGGAACCCCCAACACGGAGCCGTGGAGCTCCCGGCGTGGAGCCGTGGAGCCCCCGCTGCTGCCCGTGCAGCTCCGGGGAAGGCACGGCCCCGGCCCCAGCCCCAGCCCCAGCCCCGGCCCCGGCCGGCCCTGCTCCGAGCCGGCAGCAGAAAGAATGCCAGCCCGGTTTTTATACATGCAAATTTTTGCAGCAGATTTAAGAGCTCCGGGTGCTGTGGGGAAGAAATCGCCGTTTAAAAAGGCTCTATTTAAATAAAACGAGATTTTCAGCACTATCTTGTACTTCAATACGAACGATCTTCTGTAATTTGCCTAGGCGTTTGAAACTACAAATACCTTTCGAATCCACACGGCGCTCGTGAGGAGAGCTCCTTCTGAAAAGCCCCAAAAATGCACTAAAAGTGCCGAACACGTCCACGAGCAGACAACATCTGAAGCAAGTCTTTGTGCTAGAAAAGACACCTCTGCAAAACCACGGCTGGAAACGGGCAGCTCCAGCTCTTCAAAAAAAACCTACCGAGAGGTAAAAACAATACAACATAAACGAACCACTAACCTCATAAAGTGCAGCAGTGCTTAAATCCAGCGAGTTGAGGCATACAAGGTAGAAATGGAAATGGAACAAAAAAAAAAATCCAAAAAATGATTCCGTGTTTTTTTGCTTTTTTCGTTCAGGTTTTTTTTTTCCTTTTTTGTAGTAGATTTTTTTTCTTTTTTTGCTCTCTCTGTTTCTGTATATTCCCAGCGTTCAGAACCCGGCGGAGCCTCGGTCGGCCATTTTGGCTGCGCTCCCTGCTCGCTCCTCTCTCTCGCTCCCTCCCTCCCGCTCGCTCCCTCTTGCTCTCTCTAAAGGAAGCAGCGCTCTGGTGACCTTCAAATACGGCCGCCTCACGTGACCCCGCGCGCGCTGTCACTCACCGCCCGCGACACGCCCACTCCCCGCCCTTAAAGGGACAGCGCGCTGCCCGCGCCGGGACGGCCTGCCCCGACAGGCGGCGGAGGGTGGATGTGAAGTCCCTCCAGCACCGGGAAGAAACCCCTTGGAGAACTTCCCTTGGAGAGGAACCCCCGTGTTAAGCACAAGGCCATCCTGACTCGAGGACAAGAGGTTCACGCTCAGAGCCAAGTTAATCCGGGCTGTGAGCAGGCTGCCCGCACGGCACGCACACATAACCCGCGCTGCAGGTAGAGAGAGGAGAGCAGCCGCAGGACAGCACAGCGAGCTCGGGCTCTCCTGCTGCCTTGCCTGCTTCAAGGCTCAGGCAGCACCTCAGGCTCCACAGCCTCTTCCCACAGTTTCCACAGATAACCGCTTTGACAGTGGAAACAGAATCCCAGCATCTTGTAACAGAAAACCCCCCAAAACTGCAGGATGTCTGCAGATGTTCCCCTGAATGTGCAGAAACAGTAAAGAACACGGTTCAGCAAAAGGAGATGGTGACGCCAGCGTGATCCTGCCGGGAGGAGACCTGCTCCTGAGTCAGCCCAGCACAGGTAGGAAATGCTGGAGCTCACTGCGATGGAGCCATGCCTGGGGAGGGAACAGACAGCTCGCTCCTTCAGACATAAAACCACTGACCAAGTGCAAGACTGGCAAGAGAGTCCATTCTGAAATCTGTGATTCAACAGGAGGGCCTCCCTTACCTGTTGCAGTCTTATCTTTTTCCCAGTCTCTGCACAAATCTCTTCAAATTGATTATGATCTGATTTTCCTTTATATGCTTCATCCATGCAGTAAGCAACAGAAGGAACTTGCCATCAAACCCTGTTAAGCTGTGCCTTCACAAATTTATATGAAAACCTGCTCTTGCCAATAGTTACAGAACCACAGAATACTCTGAGTTGGAAGGGACCCACATGGATCATCAAAGCCCAACTCCTGGCCCTGCACAAGCCACCCCAAGAATCACACCCTGTGCCTGAGAGCATTATCCAAAAATTCTTGAACTCTGTCACAAGCATGGTGCTTTTGCCAATACCTTTGACAGGAATTCTTTAAGCAATCTACACCTAAATGATAGCACCATGGAATGAAACTAACTTGAAGATGCATGGGAGAATGCTCCAAAGGAATTAATTTGGGGGGGGGGGGCCAGAAAATCCACATCTTATGAATGGGAACAAAAATCATTAGTATGTATTATCGTAGAACATAAACCACTGGCCTCATCAGGAGGCCATGAAGGCTAAGTATGGCTCTGGTTCTGACACATTTTGCTCCCACCCTCATGGAAAAGTACAAAAACTCAAATGGGGATTTTGCTACCGAGGGAATTTCTTCAACAGGGCTACAGCCTGCACTGTAACCATCCATGTCTGCAGGCTCAAGAAACTCTGGCAATAGCTAATGTGAGTTGCATTTATGGGTACTTCATGAAATAGAAGCAGCTGGATGTAACTGCTCAGGTTGCTCTGCCTAAACCAGAGCAGAGAATCGCCCTGCTGGATGCAGCAGATTGGAGTGCTTTGTGGCTGGGCTAATCCAAACACAGCAATTTAGGAAATGTGGTGAAAACTCAGGGAACATCTTATTTGTGGCAAGACCCAAAGAGAACACCACAATTGCTCTAAATCCCTAACGACAAAATCTAAACCAACTGCTAGGCCTCCGATTCACACAGTTTCATAAAGGCAAATATATAGGCGTATCTATGAAAGAGCTATCCCCCTCCTGAAAAAACACATTAAGTACTGCAGCTACATGTTCTATACACGTTCACACTGAGTATATGGCAGTATGCACTAAGCTACAGACAATTTTATTCCCTCTCAAAAGCCAGATTGTTTTACTGAGACTTATAAATCCTCTTAACTTGACTAGGGCTTGCCAACTCTCCATTCTGAAGTCCTGGAAGCTCTTACTTCAAGGAGTTGATAATACTGTGATGACTTTCAGAAACAAGCACTCACTTGAGTTACTGTGTATCCAAGTGTAAATCACGGCTATAAAATTTCACCTTAGCAATTTTCTATTGACAAAGCTTTTTAATCAGAAAATAAGCAAATAATCAGTGAACCAAAAATATTTAGAGAGGCCGGTATGGGCAATTCTTAAATAGCCCATAAGCTTTAAGTAGCTTTAAGTGAACTTTTTCAACCAAGCTAACATTTTTTACCTATTCTTGTTGGCATATTGATTAAGATAGCTAACAAAAAGTTTTTGGCTTTTTGTTTTGATTTGGGAGGTTTGTTGAGTTTTGTTTGTTTGTAAACAAACAGAAAACAAAGGAGTAGAGCATAAAAATACATAGCATATACAAAATCTGCACACCCCTTTTCAGAGGGCAATTGCATTTCAAAAACAAAACCATTAAGTACTCTGAGGCCAACAGGCTGTTAATAGCCAGTGTTAATAGGTTATATCCTTGTTATGTGCTACTAACTTACCGGATTATAAACACTTCATTTCTAAGCTCCTTCCACCTGAGGATCATAAAGCACTTTAAAATCTTTAATGAAGCTTCACAGTGCTCCTGTGAGGACAGTATCCAGCATGAGCAGACATATACAGGCACATTAAGAGAGATGCTTACAACTGTGGATTCCCTGAGCTCATACCACAACTGAGACAGGAGAGGAATAGGGTTTTTAATTCGTATCAAGCTGTATTGTGGTTCTAGTAACAACTCATCCTTTTTGACGACCTATCCATAAGAATCAAGCAATTAGGCTTCAATATTATCTGTATCTGTAATCAATATTACAGGCATTCTGCAGTGTCCACTGGAACTGAGGTATCCACACCCTCCAGCTGTCATCTCAAAAAGGACACCTGGTCTGTTCAACCTGCAGATCTTTACTCCGTTTTAAAAGGACTTGAGTTCATCCAGTCTATATGCAGAACTCCCTCTTTCATGAGCTGGCATTTTGTTTGGTCACAAAGTCCTACAGCCTGATGTCATATCTTACTTTGAACACTGCACCCTCCTCACCCCAACACTGGACCCCACCCACTGGGCTTTCTACACTGCCTATACACCCACAGCAATAAACTGAAGATTAGTTTTTCCCCTAGAAAGTTTGTCATAGCTGACACTATGAAAGTGAAAAAGTCAATTAATCTCCTGGTAACACAACTCCTCAGCAGAAATCTCAAATATTAACAAGTTTCACATAGCATGAGAAACTTCACCAATTGTCCTATCTCCTGCTGGTGAAGAGTTTGCTTCCTGAAGCATTCGAGGAAAAAAGGCAGATTTTACTGCCAAAGTGAACTGAAGCCTGCATATCCTCTACCCTACTGCAGCTCATCAGCTAGATTTCCCCAGATCTCCCAGAAGTGGGGTGCAGTAACAGATTCAAGATAATTGGAGGCAGATTACTCACCAGTTCCCCAACCAGGCACCAGCAGTCCAACTGACCTGGATTACAATCCCACTGAGCTCACCTCTTCAAATTAAGAGGGATCAGAAAACTGCCTGTCTTTCCCGAGATCAGGCTGAAAGTACAGCTCAGGGTAGAGACATGTATGCAAGGACTACCTTTTGTAGTTGTGCAATTTCTAATAATAAAGAGCAAGCAGAGAACCCCTTAAATTAAAGAACAGGATTTAAAGTTTTAACTATTCCTTGTGTGGGCTAAAACTGCCATATTGTTTATTTTGAGTGAACAATTAAAAACAGTCTCAGTCTGTTGCTGTTGAGTGGCTAGCTGAGGAATGACCCAAGTTCTCAGACAAGGAAAGAGAGAAGAGAGCTTTATTGTTTTGAATTCCATATATATAGAGAGTTTACAGAGGTGCCCCAGATTGGTCAGCCTGAGACCTCCCCCTAGGCCCAATTGGCCAAGCCCGAACTGACCCAATCCGGAGACGTTGTTTGCAAAACATCCAAACTTTATCTTTGTTTATGAAACATAGCAAAACGTTCCCACGGGAAGGACCTGTGCTAGTCACATCGGTCCTGGATAATGGATAGTTTAGATCACTTTTAAATTATTTTCTCTGAACAGACAGAGATGCTGAAGCCCAACACTTCTGAAAATTGAAGATGATAGCTAATTCTGGCTGTACCAACACACTTTTAAAGTCTTCACAGCAATTTCACCTAAGCCATTGAACAAGAGTGATGACCTCTCCTGGAGGAGTGAAAAACTTTCAAGCATTCAAACATTTTTCAAGGCAAAACACTCACTCCGAAGGAAAACTAGGGTTTTGTTTTGGGGTCCTCCCCTTTCACACTTGGTAAACAGCAAGACATTTTATGCTGCAGAACTGTGGAAACAGAGCTGGCAGAGGTTTTAAGGATAGTAACCAAAAGAATAATGTAAATTGTGTCTTCAGAGAAAAATACCGTGATAAAAAGCATCCAACAAAGGAAAAGCTTGCTTGGTTTCTGAAAAGATTACACCAACTTTTGCATCCCTTACACAAAGGCACCTATCAACACATTTTAGGAATTATTATTCAAAACTTATATTGCAACACTGCTTTGGAGCCCTACTAAAGCTCAGACCTCATTCATATTTTGCCAGGGACAAAAGAAAGAATACAAGGCCTGAAAACTTCAGTTTAAGAACGATGCATGACTTCAAGCCCAAGCCAAGTTCCAACCCTATACATTAATGAAGTGCTCAGGAAAAGATAATGAGTCAGAAGGAAAACTTTATTCACCAAACTTTGCAAACACTCATTTTTCCAACTAATTTTTCCTCAATCTGCCGCAATACTTTCCCTTGCTGTTCAGCCTAAAAATAATCTACCACTGTGCCTCCACTTCTTCAATTCCCCAAATGCCCTTTCCAGACTGGAGAAAGAGAAAGCTTTTAACAAAGTTGTTGGGTGAACAACAGAACTGAAAGCTCATTTCCTGCGAATCTCTGTCACACATCACTGAACCTCTACTTTCCACACTAATCCTGGCTTCCTGCACAGCCAGTTCTCCTTTGATGCCAAGGTTCTAACAGTATATTGAGCCCTATGCAGATCTCTTCCCATAACTTTTTTTCACCTCTTTCGGTGCCTGGGCTGAAAAACTAGCATATACTGCAGCTAATCCCAACACACAGGATCAACTGTTAAAAGACACAACCAGAACAGATAATTATTTGTCTTGTCCTGAAACCTTTCTGTTAGTGGGGAAATTAACTTTGCTTTCTTCTCCAGGAAGCTACTTAAGTTTAATATATCAGTAATTATATTACAGTTTCTTACTTCTCTGCCTCACTTGACCACAACTGGACAAGAGACTATAACTCACTCAGGAAAGATACAGACATGAAAAATCATTGCATGAGACTTAGCCACTCTGGGAACTGAAAGCATCAACCCAAACACAATCTCCCATCAATGAAGTCCACATCTAAATGTTGATTGAGTCTTTATATCTATATCCTTGGACATTAAGTAAGGACTTTCCAGTAACACAGCATGCAATAAAACTTGTGTGAATTTGTATTCTTAGAATTATTTTAACCTGCTCCTTGTTATCATCCCAGAAGCATCGTGATTTTGAAGCTTATAATCCTATCCTAACAGGTCTTCCTCTTCAGTTCCTAAAATCCTATAAACTGCCAAAATATCAATGAAATGGGAGCAGGTTATCTGTTTTATGCAATTCCATGAATGACAGTGAAAAGAGAATCATAGAATGGGTTTGTTTGGAAGGTCCATTTAAAGATCACCTATTTCCAACCCCTCTGCTGTGGGCAGGGGCACCTTCCACTAGAGCAGGTTGCTCAAAGCCCCATCCAACCTGGCCTCAAACACTTCCACATATCTTTCAAATAAAGAAACGTTCAGGGAAATGGTATAGTATGTTATGCCACCCATATATACAGCAAGTGTTGCTTTCTAATTGTTATTTACAATATGTATTTACCATGCCAGTTACATGACTTATTCAACTGAGTTTCCATCAACCATAGCTGTTAGTGTGAATTTCAAAAGGAAGAATGCAACAGAAGAATAATTTCATTCATTAAACCCTTCCTTCACCCTGTTTAAGCTTTGGAGCTTTAAACATTTTAAAATAGCAGGAAGCCTTTTCATCTGACCAGGTTAGAATATTTGAGAAAAAAATTACCTTTCATGTCTACAAACACTTTACCACAGTAGGACCCATTCTTTATATGGTGCCTTTAGACATGCTCCTGCTGAAATTCAGCACACTCTACTCAAAGCAGATTTCTTACAAATACTTTCAGGACATCTCCCAAAAGACAAGGAAGATTTTTGGACTGAAAGACTCATTCTAGTTCAATTCTCCCTCCCCCTCCACACACTCCTAAAAGGAAGCTATACTGCACTTTGGTTTTGGGGGTTTTTAAATTTATTTTTGGTGAGATAGCTCAGTATCTCTCTGTGAATTTTTTTAACTTGTCTTTAGTTTTAGCAGGAGGAGTTCACTGGGCCGGAAACTTCTTGAGCAAAAGGAATTTCTGGCATCTTGGTTGAAGCTGGCACCAACCCATTTTCCTTTGTTCTCATTAAAGGAACCATAATATGCTAAGTTAAATAATAATAATAAAAGCAAGCCAGACCAAAGCAAAACAAAAAACCCAAAGTAAAAGCAGAATACAAAAAGAATGCATATTCAGTGGATTACTGTAAGAGAGGATTTCCCTAATTTGACTATTTTTTCTAATAAAACACTATTTATTGCTGCAAGAATCTGTAAACTGATCTTTCCAAGTGACTTGAACATCTTCCCTGAGTAATTTGCTTTCATGTACAGTCCTTCAGTTTGAAATGTCAGGAAAGGAACAGCTGGCTATCCAGGCAGAAAATTCTACAAGCTGTAGCTGTCACAAATATTCAAATGCAGGCAGTAACCTAAAAACAGTGTGACTCCCAAATACGAGCAACTTCGACTAAGGGCAAAGAGTTCAGCAAATTCAACCTATTCAGGCAGGAGTAAAAGAATTCATATCAACTCTCCAGATCACCGTATGCTGGAGGAGCAGTGCAGCTTAAGAACTCCAAAATACCTCTGTAAACAAGTTTTTAATTCATACCATGTTGACCACATAGTACAATATTTTTAGTCATACAAAGTCAGTAATATCTTCTGCATGGAAATAAAAGAGCTTGCTTTTCATCCTTCCCTTCCCCTTTTTAACCAATAATGATCATTTCATCAAGGGTCTAAGTAGGATCTGCATCTTAGAATCAAGACCATTTACCTTTCTCTACTTTAACCTCTGGTATATCTAAGCCACAGCACATAGTCCTAAAAAATTTTATTTCCTGCACACAAACAAAAAGAGAGCACAAATTCATTAATTTAACATAAAAACAGTAGTAGTTTTTTCCCTTTCCCTACTTAATCTCCTTGGAAGGAATATTCAACCATTCATCTGGGTGTAGACACAAAAAATACTAAAGAATTGATGATTTTTTCTTTTAGAGAATGAAGCAGAGAAAAAAGCAGTGAGCATTTTAAATTGGATGGAAAAGGGAAAAAAAAAAGTTTTAGGACTGTCACTCATACACATTTATGATGTCCCTGACTTGTGCTAGCACTCCAAAAACTAAATTCTTAGCAAATCAAAATTAGCAGCACTAACTTGGCCTAGTTACCACAGAAATTTGTCTAAATTGTATTCTCACATTAAGAATATAGACAATATGCTAATTTAGACAGGACTCAAAATTATTTACAGCCCTTTTAGAATCATATGATATGAGGTTGGAAAAGACCTTCAAGACCATTGAATCCAACCAGCATTGCCAGGTCTACCACCACCTTAAATGATTTTACTTGCTGTTCCTTAAGTCTGTTATCTCACTCCCATGGCAGATGTCATCCAAGAGATGTTATCTAAATAGCAAAGAAATGATGAAAAGAGAGCCATGTTCAGCCATCCACTCTGCACATGGATACACTGGAGGGCAGTTATCCCAAGCAGCTCCTGAGGAAGTTGGAAACTTTGGGAGAGAGAGAGAGAAAAGGAACAGCCACTAATCAAACAGACTTAAAAAAGCCCAACTGATTGGACAATGAACTTGAGATGTCAACAGAGTGTCCAGAAACAGGACAAAAGGAAAGGGACTAGAGGACAGGAGTGGGTGGAGGAGTGGGTGGTGGTGTCTGGAATACAGAGGCTCTGGGATTTTAGGAATTTGATCAGTGTGCAAATGCTCTCTCCTTCAAAGTACAGTAAGCTCTGTAAGACAGCAGCAAATCAGAATATCCTCCATTCCACTAGCAACTGAACTGCTACAAACTGGAATAACTAGGAAAAAAAAATCAAGGTCTCAGGGATAATATGTGACACTACTCTGGGTAATTTGGAGTATCATATTTATAAAGCAAGCAGTCTGGAAAATATATTTTCTTTGGTTTTGCAAAGACAAGTGTGAAGTCGTCTCCTGATCAGATGAGACTGCAAATTCAGAAGCAGGCTCGGTGCACTTCCTACGCAGGACAAATGCAGATCTTGGGGGATGGGGAGAGCCCAAACAAACTAGCCTGTTCTTACCACAAGACATCTGGAAGAGAGCACTATAAAACCCTAAGAAAAGAAGTGCCAAAGCATTCACACTTAGAATGTACACTGTCCAAAATATTTTCCTCTCTCAATATTCAGCAGTGGTGTAGACTAAACACATTGTGATAATACGTGGGAACTTCACTTCCAAAGTTGACTTTTTTTCTGTCAGACTCCCTTTTTTTTCCTTAACGGTCATTTGGCTTCTGTTTTTCCCCACATATTGAGAAAATACTTGCAAAACAGCAGTACACCAAGATGTAGGTTAGCTGAGGTACATGAAAAGCCTGTATTTGTTCCTGGCTTGAAAGGGGGAAAAAAAAATATCACTGAGGACATGAAACAGGGAGTCTTAAAAATCATGAAATGACAACTGAAAACATTTTCAAGTCTAACTTGCAGAAGTGAATGCCTAATTTTAAAATATTTTAGCTTAGAATACTCAGGCAAGAGTTTTCCCGTGGGTAATACTCATAATTTTAAGTACAAAAAATTCAAAATATTTAAGTGTAACACTGAACTGGTAAAGTATGGAAGACAATTGATGAAATTTTTGCCATTTTTAAGTGTTTGCATATAAATTCTGCATATTGCTCAGAAGTATTGCATTGTAAGGATGCAAGTCAGCTTTTGCAACATTATTGACTTACCAGTCATGGCCAAAACACTGCTGTCTCCAGAGGTAGAGATTTCACTCCTGCCTCATCCATTTCTACCCACTCAGTTGCACAACAAAGGGCAATTCTTTTTACTATGCCTCAGGGTCCCCTTAAACACACAGGTAGACTTGCCTTCAAATGCAAACTTGTCTTGCCACTCACTCCACTGTATGGAATAAAAACATTTGTACACTCTGAAGGTGATGAAAATATTCCTTAATTCTTAGCTGGACCAGTTCTCATTTTGTTTTAGGTCTCACACCCTTAAATATCCTATCAAATTTCTAAGGATATAAAAGAAGAATGTTAGAACTCTTCCACTCATATGCCAGTATCAGAGCAAGTTTGAGTTATCAGGGTCTGAAGCACAGTCTGACACGTCAACAGAACTTCAATACCCTGTGACAGAAGTGCCTGGTGTGGTTACCACAGACATCCCACATCTCTCTGGGGTGGTTTGTCAGGATATTGGGCTTGTTAGGATTTAAGTATTTGGGGACATTTCTCTAATGGCTTACTTATTCTACACACAAAGAGAACAATCAGCCATATGAAAACAGCTATACCTTTACAAAATTCTTGAGTGTAATTCAAGAAATAACTTGCCATGAGTTTCACAGAATTTGGGGTGATGTGCAAATTTAGGTACTCAAATCTGAGTTGATAATCTGAATTAGGATTTGGAGAACTACTTTGAAAATCCCAACATGCATCTTCTGAAAAAAACAGTACATTTAACGTCAGTACTGCCAGTAAATTAAAAAAGTGTAATGGCATTCAAGGCAAGTCTCCATACCTTCTGTAATATCAAATGTCCTTAAAACATCAAACAAACCCCCTGTTATACAAGCATTTAGCTAACTGTTTACTTTCAATTTGGTAAGAACAATGTTTTATCCTACAGGGACAGAAGCTATGGCTAGCAGGGACCTTTATGGAATTTGAACCCTTCAAAAGAACACAGCAGTACTTCAGAACAATGTCTATCATTCTCACCAGCCAAAACACACAACTTCAGGATATACAACTGCAACCTTTTTATAATTTTCAGCAACACCCTGAAAGAGTAAGACTGGTTCTTTTATGCTGTTATAGCAGTGATGTTTACATGTATCACTGACATCAGCAGGCTGCTGAAACAAAGACTGGCCTGCAAACTGGCTTCTTGATTTCACTTAAGTTTTCACACAGCAAAACAAACTAGGTGAAGGGAGGAGTTATTCTGCTGTATAAGTGAACATAGCAGTAAGTTTTAATGAAGACTGGGCCACGTTCAATGCACACATTCAAAGATGAAAGGCACTGAACATAAATTCTTACTGAATATTAGGAAATTTTATTCACTGTGAGGGTGATTAATATTGCAACAGACTGTCCAGAAAAGTTCTAGAATATACCTGAGAAGCCTGATACAACTTAGAAGTTAAAGCTAACCTTCAAATCTGGCCCCCCTTTGAGCATGTAATTAAACAAGAATGACTTTCAGAGTCTATAATTGCTGTTTCCAGGTGAGGCCGATTTAGCTACTACTTTCTTTTAACTGTAGTGTCACGGAAGTCCAGGAATACATTGAACATTCCTGCTGAAATGTCAAAGAAAAATAAAACACTGTTACCAGTGTGTAAACAATTTTGTGATGCTCAGTGGTTCCAATCTCATCCTGGCATTACTGCAATTTTGGAGGGTCCCATTAAAAACACTTGCCTCAGAATCTGTACATTGAACTACTAAGCCAGGGAAAAGCCCATTCAGTAGGTCTAACCAGTGACACTTTCTAAATTACAAGAATGATCTTGTTTTGATATCTTTCTTATAATATGAATCACTTCCAGATGCACAAACTGTCAAGATAGCTGGAGATTTTCCTGTCCCATTACTACAAAACAGCAGGTGGGGAATAGCCAGCTGAGTTACTTCAAACAGTAGCTGCAGCTTGGCTTACCTTGCTACTAAATGTGAGTATGAACTTGGCTCCCTTTTTGTCTGAATAGCTACTGTCAAACAGACTTCTCCATGTGCCAGTTAGGAAGAGTAAAACATTTACATTTATCTTATAAAAAGGAATACTTTTTCACTACCCAATCCCTTTCACTCATAGATTAGGGTGCATACATTTCTGGCTCTGACAGCAGGGGATAATTAGCACAGGTAGAGCTGCTAATTAATACTGCTAGAGCTAGGAGCAGAACCTCAGTTTAAGGACTTCAGCAGAATTCTTTTTGCTGCCCCTGTCCCTGCTCCGTGCTCATCAACAGAAGGCCAAGTGCTTTGGAAAGGTATTTCTGGATCACATTTGCCTCAATCTTTGCTCCGGTAGCAACAAAGTAAAAGCTCTATTACAACTGGTAAGGGCACAATAAGCTGCTGCCATGTAAAAGATAAGTATTTTGTGGGGGTAGATAATATTTACACCTTAAGCATGACAGTTCAGGTCAACCTTTTCATAATGGATGAAAATATGAGAGAACAACTCTAACAAAATGTTCACCTGTAATTAGGCATAATGACACAGATTTTTCTCCAAAGTTTTCCTTTGGGAGAGAAGGAAGGAAACTGGTTTTTCACCAAACATATTAGCCACATAACAAAATAATCTGCCCAAGTGTAACACACAGTTATATCCCATCCTTTACCTCTTAGAGAGGTAAGAAAGGAAAAGGTTACAGAGTAGGTAAAAACTAAGAAGTAACAATTTATCAAGGAATCCATTGGCCCTCAGCCAGAGTAGGAGAATGGTCTGAGATGGCCATTAGCAGCTCCAGTAGTCCAGAAAGGTTCTCTTCTGAAGTGCAGTTTTTAGCATAAATCACTTCACTGCTGCACAGCCATGACAGCTTTGTGACACATGCACTGAACATAAGCTGCAAATCTTTCATAGGACTTGACATGACTGTGCCTATTCCATATCTCACTTGCACTAAGGATTTTGAATGGGTAACTTCTTCGTAATTAGCCTAAATTGAAATAAATTATATCCATATTGTAGATGATCAGTTGAAGATTTCTGAAGACCTTGTATACAGTCTAACTAGGTAATTCCTCCCCATAAAGGTGACAGGTATCAGCAGACAGCAGTTCTCAAGTATCACCTACAGTTCAAATAAAAATCTTAAAATGCTGTAACTTTAGTATGGTAAGTCTGTTTCAGAGAATTATTCAGTAAGGCAAAAGAAAGGCTCACAACATTGCAGCAGGGTTGTTTGTTGTTGTTGGGTTTCTTTGGGTTTTTTGTGTGTGTGTTTGTTTAATACTGGAAGGCGATCTTAAAATGTCAAGTTTTTATCCCCTAGTCAAACTGGGGGAATAATCTATTCCATAAAGTGCCAGAAATCATCCATGAATGCTGGCTCCTTGTATTCCATTATGAAGCTGTACCTTAGCAAAGGAAATTTCACATGAAACTGGGGCTAGGTAAGAACTACTGCACCCACTGAAAGTCTCTCAGAAGTACCTTTTTATTTCTCTTCTTCATTGTCCACTAAAGCTTTGAGTCCATTGAAATGGAGATAAATATTAAGAAATTTGGAGTGCTTTCCTAGGAGGTTAAAACTGGCAGACTGCTCTGGCACTCTGGTGCAAGTTAGTTCCCTTGCTGAAACCGTATCTTCAGAACACTTCCTTAACCATCTCAGCTCAGACTTACCCAGATTAGGCTGCCTAATGAAAGGCAATTAAATTACAGTGGCCAACTTTCCTGAATAGCAAATTAGTAGCAGCCAAAGAAAAAACATTCCATCTGCATAGCTGTAGAAGCAGTATATTCTACGAAGTCTAATGACAGCTGGAAAGGGAAGGAAACAGCTTCAGTAGTGCAGCTATTTCTGTAGAGAGCATCTGACTCCACATTCAAACTTTGAATCTACCTTTTGCTAACAAGCTCCAATTTTATTTCAAACCAGCTAGGAGGACAACAGTAGACAGAGGAACACCAAATCACAGAACCACTGCAGATGGAAGGGATCTCTGAGATCATCAATCCCATCCCTTTGCTCAAAGCATGGTTACCTACAGCAGGCTGAAGCAGGTTTGGGGGTTGTGACCTGCTGAGTTTTGAGTGTCTTGAAGAGCTATGAAGGCACAGCTTTTCTGGGTAACCTCTTCCAAAGGTCTGACCACGTTTAACAGTAAAAAATGAATTTTTTTACTTGTGTTTGAGTGGAGTTTCCTGTATTTCAGTTTCTTGCCTCTCCACTAGGCACGACCGTGAAGAATTTGGCTTAGTCTTCCTTAGTCGTCTCATCAGGTATCTATACACATGGATAACATCCTCCCCCAAATTTTCTCATCTCAAGGCTAAACAGTCATAGCTTTCTCTGCTTCTCCTCTGTCAGATGCTCCAGAGTTCCTCTCTGTGGTCCTTCACAAGACCCAGTCCAGGATGTTGATGTCCAGCTAATTCCCATTGCAAGTAAGTAATAATACAAGGAGGTAATTTTAGTTTTTTCCTTCTCTTATGACAAGAGGTAAACTCTGTCAAGGCAGACAATTTTGTTAGCTGCAAATTTGATACTGTGGGTAGAAAAAGATTCAATGATTGATTTCAATTTCAGAGCAATACCCACAATTGAATTTTGCTGGCATTATGCTACAAGTTGCACAAAACAACTACCTTCAACTCTTTGTTCCATTACTAAAATTGCACCTTTAGACTTCAATGAAAGTATTATTAAGAACGATACTCCTATAGCAGGATCTGTATGACAAGGTTTCAGATGCCACCAGAACATAAATGTATTAGCTAAAAAATAAAAATACTGCCTATCACTAATCTCATATTCTCTAAGAACCAAAGTTCTCGAGGAGAGAAATAGTGTTGTAAGCCACTTGAAAAGCTCTAATTAAAAATCAGATCAACTATAAAGTAATTCTAGTTTCCACTTGCACCTGAAATAAGACACATAACAAACACAAGGCTATGACAAATCCGACACAACATCCCTCATATTACTCACTACAATAATGTATTTCATTAAACTACTAGATATATAAAGGAACAATTCAGGATAGCAGAAATCTAACTCCTACTTTTTATTTCTGCACTGAGTTTTCTTCTGGAACTTTCTGAAAGTTTCTACTTCAACAACCTTTGTATCTCTTGGTACCACAGTAAGCTGCCCAGTCTGAATAGATAGAAATAACAACAATTACTTTGAGAAGCTTGGCTCATGGCCATGATGGAAAGAATGTGCATGTTCAGCACTAGAACTTCGCTGACCTCAACTTGCCTACCTCAGAAATGGTTTCTCACTGTCACAGATGCAGTGGACTTACAGTTGCCACCTTATCTAGGAGGCAAAGTAGACCTTCACCCCAAGTCACATCCCAGCCTTTCTGTAACAAGTGTAGTTGCAGATCAACAGGAACTTCTCAAGAGGAGATATCCAATTAGGCTTAGGGAAAAAAAGAGTTCTGTGATCTATATTTTCCAAAGACCACCTTGTTGCTTGCTCCAAATGGCAGGAAAAGAAAAAAATTAATTATGATATCAAAATTGAATTAGCATTGCATTAACTAATGAAAAGAATATGGAATACAAACATCACTGAAGTACTTCCAGGACAAGGCTCTGTTCTTCCTAGCTGAACAAAAACCCAGGGAAAAAATCCAACCAGTACTGGATTTCAGTTTGAAATCCTAGGAAAAAGCCTTTTCCTATTGGAAATCTATTATTTTCTTCCCTGATCAAGCTGCTTTGCCTAAAGCACTGTGTACCAGCATCTTATATTGTTCATCCTCAAAAGAGCATTTTGTTTATAATTTTTGATCCTTTACTAAAATGCATTCTAAAGAAATAAAGCTCATATTTCAAAGAGGACTAATCTACCATATGCACACCAAAAGGAAGGCCCTGGTTCTTTCATAGTTCACATTATTTCAGTGAAGAGCAGCTGTATAAAAACTTCATGTACAAACTCACTACGTCAGTGCCAAGCTTCCAGAATGACTATCCCTTTTACAACAATTTCTGATTAATGTTTTGAAATTGCAATGCATATTTCTATGCTTTTACATTTAAGGTAAATCAACATCCTGCCTCGGTTTTTTTTTTTCAGCCACCATCCACTGTCATGTATATGGATATTTAAGGAACCAAAAGGGTGAGCACCAAGCAACCAACCAAAGCTCCCAGCACATTTAAACGAAAGTGCTTCACACCATTTACTATGGTAAGGCCCTTTTAAAATAAAGCGTGACTCACTGTTTGTTTTCTTCACCAGGAGGTGGAGTCTTGCCATGCCCCTCCATTACAAAATCCTCATGTTCCATCTGCAAAGGCAAGCATTGCAGGTCAGAAATCGGTGCAGCAAAACGCACATCACCTAAAGTGGCTCTTTTCATACGCAACAACTCAAACCAGCCACTTTATCGCAGTGGCTGGTCCAGAACAGATCATGTCGTTTCTTAGCAACATAGGTACATCTCCAACCCCATTGCTATGGTATCATTTCATAGCACAAATTTCAGAAATCCTTGCAAGGGAAAAAGCACGGTTTAATGGCTATAGCAAAATACTATCAGTCAAGGTGCAAAGGTTCTAAGTTCTGCTCTGTTAAGGCCTTCCCTTGTCGCTCTAAGTATTATTTCTATCACTTCTTACATATGAAGCAGGAATTAAAAAAAGGTTTATCAACGTCTCGGGAAAAAAATTAAAATTATAGAAGAAACTTATTAAGCACAGAAAGAAACTGCTTTAAAAGCAGAGTAGTTCTTGTGAAAAATAACTTTTCTTTGAAAAAAGACTTTCACCACACACAGAACTTAGTTAGGAGGGTAAAAAAGAGGCCTAAGGAAACCTCAAATAGATGCTGTTCCAATGACAACATAAGGTAGGCATTTCCTTTGGCTCTCTTGTTAGAAGATTCCAAGTGCAGTAAGGAAGTTTTATGTTTAATTGTTTGCTTTTAAAATATCAGTTTTAGGATACATTCTCAGTAATTTTTTTGAGAGAAAGAAGAATTACATTATACTTGCTCATTTGTTAATTATGTGCTCTTCATTTAATCATTTAATTCAGGCAGAAGTTGCACAGGTAGTAAAGTATTCTTCTCTTTATATAAATATTCAACACATGCAGTTAGTATTTTATATAAACATCCAGATATGCAGTTTGCAATGCTCTGCTTCATGTGAAGCCAGCAAACAGGTCACACTGCAATACTCAATAAGCCATACAACAAAGCACTGAATTATAATCACACACAAATCCATGGTCCACTACATTCAACTGGAAAGAGGAGAGAAGCACTATTCAGTCAGTTAAGATAACACAGCTAAGTCAGTCTTTGAAGGGGCAAAAAAAAACCCCAAACCAAACCAAAATCCATCAGCCAATTCCTCTTGTACCTCTACCCTCCCCAGAAGCGGCAAGTTCACTCCTTTGTACATTAATACTGTTGTCAGGTCAAAAATTCTTACAAAATCCCAAAATCTGAATATTGACATCTAACAAGGCTATGAGAAATTAAGTTATTTGACTGCACAGGCACAGCCCTAAGCAAAACCATGAATGAACCAACAAAGTGGTAAACTGTAAGGTGCTAATGCCATCCATAAGACAGACAGTCAATCAAACATGTAATTTCACATTTGTAGACATGTACTCATGTGGCTCACAGTCCAAGCAGTATTTTAGCGTAAAAGCAGTGTTTGAAAACAAGAAAATTTCAAATTACAGTTATTTAATAACTTGGACTTTTATTCATGTATTCCCACCATATCAGACACACTGAAATCTGTTTGTACTTCAGTCCATAAATGATTCCCAAGAGTTCTAAGAGCTGGACTCACACCTGTCTAGCTGAAGAGAAAGACATCCATTCCACTAATTCTGTTGTTGAAAATGCAAAAACACCAAGCGTGTCAATGGGTAAAACAGCTACAGATTTGTGGCCACGCTGCAAAACAGCATGGTTCTGTGAGTGACAGTAAATGTTTAAGAATTAGTCTTACACAGGAGGTGTTTTAGCCTGTTACTGCTATGAGACAAGTACAATTCACATGAATGGTAAGCAAGGGAACAGTTTGTGGCCAGTGCTGGGAAGATGAAATGAAGCCTTTGGGAGTAAAGAAGCACTACACACAGCAGATACAGTGCTAAACTAACAAGATTCCCAAATAAAACAGAAATTCAATGTAATGAAGCTGTAGAAAAGGAGATATCATTTTTTTTTTAAAGGAAGTGTAAAAGGCAATGATTTTAAAACCAATAAAAACTTGGGAAAGGGAAATTAATTATTAGATAATAATCAAGAAATCTGAATGAGAACTGGAACATCTTGCAGACCACCACCAGAACAAGGCAATCAATGAAGTACTGCTGATAAAACTGCTTTATTATGAATTTTATATGAAGAACACAAGTGACATCCCTGTTCCAGCCTGCTTATCTATCAAAGTTTCATTTCAAAGAGAATTGGGCAAATTATGACAAATAACAAAGCACCTGAGCTAAGAACAAGACTGTAGGTCCAGGCACAGTCTCTTTTAAAGCAACTAGAAAACCCCATCTGCTTTAAGAAATGTTAATCAGTTTGCTCTACTTCAGACAGTAGGCAGAAGTACCTGAAATTACTAAAATCCACATTATAAAAGATTGTAGAACATACAGTACAATGGCACAGACCCTCACAAGAAGTTCACCAAAATGATTAATCACTGAGTGAGGAAGCACTTAGGAACATGGCAACTATTTAATACACAATATAAAGATTAATTGGTAGAAGATTCCAAGGGCAATAATAGAGCCAATAATAAAATGCATTAAGACACTAAAAAAAGGTCATAGGAAGGTCAAGGAATTGACTATTAATGAACTAGAGAAAAATCTCTTTTTAGAATGGATAAACACCTAGTCTTGTAGAGAACATTTGGCTGGTCAAGCTTGGAGGATAATGGTTACGTGTTGGATGCTACCTGGAGAATGGTATCAGGTGGGGTGCTGCAGGAGTCTGCCCTAGGACAAGTCCATTAAATATCTTCACCAACAACTTGCAGGGCCAGCGAGGTATAATCTGGTCAGAATTTTAAGATAAACTTTAACTCGGGTGAAGAGGATCCACCAACAAGTCTAAAGTCAGGGTTGCCACTCAGACAGACCTAGACAGGCTGGAGGAATGGTCCTTGCAGGATTTGTATGAATTCAGACAGGACAAACACAAAACACTTGCACCTGAGAGGCTCTGGCAACAATACAGGCTGATGACTGGCTGGGGAGCAGTTCTGTGGAAAAGGTCTTGGCATGAAGCAAGCTGATCTCGAGCCAGCAGTGTGCCTTGTCAGGAAAGGTCACCAGCATCCCAGGCTTTATTAACAAGAGCCTGGCCAGTAGATGAGGGAACTGATTGCTACCTCTACTCAGTGCTTATTACCCCAGACATGGTCTAATGCACCTCATTTTGGGCTCCCACAATACAAGAAATACACCCACAACATGGCCACAGTGGCCACCAAGATGCTGAAGGAGCCAGAGCACTTGTCTTGTGAGTAAAGGCAGAGGGAGCTGGGCTGATTCAGCCTGCAGAAAAGATGGCTTTGGGGAGACCTCAGCAGCAGCCTGTCTGTATCTGTAAGGAGGTCAGTGAGCAGTCAGGCTCACCACAGGGCTACACTGCGACAGGACAAGAAGCAATGGCAGCATGTTGAAACAAGAGAAGTCCACAACAGATACAAGATAACTTATTTGCACCATGAGGACAGTCAAGGACTGGAATGGGTAGCCTGGAGTAGTTTTGTTGCCCCCCTGCTTCAAGTTTTTTTATGGCCAGACTGGGTAAAATCCCTCACAGCCTGGTCTACCTCATAGGTGACCCTGCTTTGAGCAGACAGTCAAGATTAGAGACCTTGCAAGGTCCCTTCAAACCTGAATTTCCCAGCAATCCTATGAACACAAGAACAGATTCAGTTTAATCTTGACAGATAACACACATTTAAAAAAAACCCTACTGAATTCCCAGACCAGCAAGAACCTGCACTTCAGTCTAGAAAAGTCTAAGAAAAATATCTTAGAAAGTTACATCATCAAAAAACCCCAAAATAAAACAACCACTAAGAAAAACTAAGCTATGCTGAAGAAATAAATACTGAAAAGACTACAGCAGATCTATAGCATGTCCTCTTTTAGAATATTGTCTATGATGTGACAATGAAGACTCAAAACCCCTCCACAACACTCCAAAAACATGAGAGCTCAGAATAAAGAAAGGTGGGAGATTTCACATAAATAAAATCCAACATTTGGCCTGCAAATCTCCCTCAATGAAAGACAATACAGCACTGAGGCATACACACACACAAAAAAGCAGTTTGACAGTATTGTAACCAACATCCCCTTTGCTATTGCAATATAAATTATACCCAAGTCACTCTCAAAAATAACACCTGTAAGAGGATTCACAGGGAAAACATACTATTAAGCAGACAAAAAGTGAGTTGCTGAACAAACAAATTGCAACACTGAATTTCACAAGTCTTTTTGGTTTTATGGTTTATATACCTATAGGTACAACGATTTATCTGTCTATTAGAGGATTAGAAATAATAGCAGTATAAGCTTTTCTGTTTCTGGCAATGACATTATTTTCACACAGTGAAAGGGGAAGTTTATATATAAAGATCATTCAACGGACCTTATCCAGTGCAGCAATTTCTGCATTCCGCTTTTGCTGAACCTTGATTCTAACTTTCTTTTGTTTGCCTGCATATGTTAACCAATTTCATGATCAGTGATCTGTATGGTTCACTTGGAAATCTGCAGGTTGTAAAATTTTTGTAGAAAGTGCTACACAGCTTATTTAATGGTCTAGAACCTCTAGAATAAGCTTATAAAGTAATATGCATTTCCATCTTTCTGCAACACTTGAAAAGTAAAATTCCCTTTACTGGGTAGTTCATCTTAATTCAGAGAGAGATATCTGATAAAGAGTCTTCTGAAAACAATTAATGAGCAAACTGGCCCAGTAAAATTCCAGGCATTGTCTTCATTTTCATAAAATTTGTTTTTACTCCAACTATCTATTAATTAATTTTTATATTAAAAAGTACTTAAAAATTTAAATGTTTAGGTCTTATATTCCCAGTGACAGTAATGATGCAGAAAGAATGAGAATGGGGTATTTTAAGTTTTTGATGAAGTGACTATCTGAGGATGAACTGGAGAGAGGAACAGCACGTAAGAGCCACAGTTAGCTGAAAATACTCTTCTTTTTCTCCTACACCCACAGTTCTTATACAATTCCTATGCACATTTCTTCCCCACAAGTCTCATAGCTTCCCTTCACTCTGTCATCACCCTATCCTGTTCAGCAGTCTCTAAGTCTTTTTAAAAAAAACTGGAGCCCACAGTCCTCACTAAGTTTCAGCCATTCAGAGCGTCCAGCAGCCTCAGCAGATCTGCAGCATTCAGGGAAGACACTTCCTAAGCCTTGAGTCTCTCTTGACTTACAGCATATGCAGGAAATGCAGTTGTCCTTACTGTGTAGAAAAAGAATGGAAGGTGCAGGTAAAACAGAACTCTTGGGTCTGTTCTATTGCTCCCAAGGGAAGGAGAAAAGGTGGAGTGGCAAAGGATCTGACATACTTCAGCTTCTCGTAAGAAGACTGCAGAGGGAGCCATTGATTCCAAGAGCAGGAATCAAAGGAAGTGAACTCCACACCTGTTTCTCCTGGCAAGCAATGGAGAAAGCTTCAAGATTCTGGCAGCTGGAAGCAGGAACCAGAAATAGACCCTGAAACAGCAGGGGAGGAATTCAATAGAATTTTTTTTTTTTAAAGGAACTGCAAGTTGTTGAACTCTGTATTTTATTATTTTAAAGCTTTTTTCCCTAAAAATCCCAGCACCTATGAATACCCAAATTTCAACAAAAATTAATCTATTGAATATCTAAATAATAAAAGACAATTTGTTTTATCTAAGTTAAGAGCTGCTATTCAGTATTAGAGACTCAATACTTAACTTCTAGAAAATGAAATCTATCATGAGCTTAGATGTAATAAACTATTTTTTTTTTTTTTGTCCAGAAGTGCAACACCTGTTACTACAGCTTCACATTACTCTTTCTAAAAATATCTTCAGTGAGACCCTAATGGATTTGATTAATGAGTAAACCTTATCTCCTAGATAAAGTCAGCAACACTCCAAAGGGTCAGAAAGTTTCAAGGGCAAAAGCCTCATCTTTCCTGAATCCTGAAGTCAGAAAGCACATTTTCCTAACAACACTCAACTCTTTTCTTAGCTATCCTAGCCCACCAAAGCTGAATTGAGCATAAGAGAAACCAAGCATTTTCTCAGGAAAAAAGGTAAACATTTGTGAGAAATCCTTTGCTTATTATGAAAAGCTATTAATTTTAAATGGTCTTTTTGTCTTCACCATCGTAAAGAAATGTATTAATGCAACTTCATCAGAGAGCTGCTATCACCACCTTTTCCTACTCATTCCACAGTTCCTTTTCAAAGCTGGGATTTTTTTTTTCTGTTTTATTTAAAAAACAAACCAATCAACCAAACAAAAAACCCCAAAACAAACAAAACAAAACAAAACAAAACAAAAAAAGCCCCAACAAACCCCCAAACCAACCAACCAACCAACCAACACAACAATTAAAAAAACCCCAAATAAACAAACTAAAAAGGACCTCAAGCTGATAGGAGATGAAGACTCTTCCAAGCTTTTTCACTCACTAGCATCTCAAGCAGACACTACACAAAAACCTTATCTGGCACATGACTAGACTCTCACTGAGGACGAGCCAAGGTCAAATGCTGCTTTCTGCAGGTTGTGGCAATCCACTTCCCCTGCTGTAAATGATGATTTTTAACACAGCCTGCTGCAGGCCCAGCTTAGGACTGATAAATCTGATGTTTTGTCACAACTCCTGCTTTAACACCACTGTCCTCTCAGCAGCAATGCTACTGTAAACAGGCCATCAGCACTTATTTTGTCCCACTAATAGTTGTTTTAGGGAGAGTTGCACAACCCAGTCCTCGAAATCCAAGCAATTAGTCACTAGTCACTATTGCTAACAGTGGTGGAAGATGTGTTATAAAAAAAGAAATCTCAGAGACCATTTGAGGTCTAACAGAAATGTAATCACTGCTACAAATGAAAGGAAAGCTGAGCCACCTCTCCACCTGGCTTCTTTATAAGCACTCTGGACAAAGTGCATTGGGGAAAATTTTTATCACTAGAAACAGATTAATTAAACTTTTTATTTAACCTCTTTTTAAAAAAATGCAATTTAGCTGCTAACACTTTAATAATTTTTTAAGAATAAGTTAGTGTTGAGCTAGCATTTCAAAATATGCATAGAATAGCACAAATTGTTTAGCAAAATCAGTCCCAAAACATACTTCTTAGATTAAATCTTTATTTCAGTACATAAATGAAAGCATTAAAAAAAAATCTTAGGATAAGTGATTTACACTTATAAGAAAAAAAATTTAAAAAACAGCTCCTAAAATGAGAGAACACAGACTATTTTTCTGAATCACACAGAGGAAAGTCTCAGAGACAAGATACACGTGAAATATATATCCTGAAGATATATAAATATCTTTCAGGACTTTGCTGTACTGTACAGCATTGTGATGTAACTAAATTTTCACTTGAGCCTATTTCTACCTTTTTTTCCTCTCAATTTTGCCAAAGCATAGTCTTGATATATCAAAAATACTACCAAAATACGAGAACCATCTCCTAGCCCACCCAGTATTTTATTGAATCTTCTCAGCAGCATCTAGATGGAGCACTTCAATGTTATTAGCATCACACAGTCCTGATTGGTTTTTCTGTTAGCTAAAAGAGAAGTGAAAACTTACTAACATAATCCCCCTGCTAAGTCACACTTCACATTTAGTGCTCCCTGCTAATCATGTTGAATGCTAACACACTAAGACCACACGTAATTACCTTCAAAAGTTACTAATCTGATACTGGTGCTCGTTAGATGCAGCTTGATGGTAGTTTAACTTCTGGCTCACCAAAATATTAGAAAGAAACTAGAAGAAATACCAACATGGTAACATATGCCATCATTAAAACATGCATCATCCTTATAGAACAGCAGGATGGATTATCAGTGGCAGCTCAATTAATCATTAACCTATGTAACTCAGAATATGTCATTTATGCTACACCTAAAAAAGCACAAAAGCTGCAGCAGTGGTTAAAGACCAGAAGTTTCGCCTTTAGTTTCAGCTGTCATGTCACCAATTAATCACAAGCTATTGCAGGAATAACCCATGGCTCGCTTTCCATGTAATATTTAAAATGTTTGTTCACTAATATTCTGTGAAATACCCAGCAGCTTAACATGAATTCCCTGCTAAGCTTAAAACAAACAGTTTTATGAATATCATCAAAACACCAGTCACACTTTGGAAATACTAAAAAGATTAGGATGCCAGCCACACTTAACATTGTACAGATAAGAAAGTTTACTTAATTAAAAATTTACTGTTTTTATAATGCATTACTGAGCTGCAAAGTATTTCAAATACAACAGCTTGTGTAGGTGTGTGTGTTTATACATAGAGATATATATATATTAAAAAAATATATATATACAATAATTAATCTAAATCTTGCTCTGAAAGCAATTTAAACCACCTAGTTGTTTGCAGCAAGATACAGTTTTGCCAGTAACACGTCAACCACCAAAGATGTTAAAGTCACTCAAGTCATGGTATGACAGGATATCCAGAAATACCATCTGAAAACTTCAACTCGGAAGCTGCCAAGGCAGCTTTGAATGATAGTTCACCAAACTCAGACACACAAAAAAAAAAGAATAAAGCATTCTGAATTTAAGCAAAACTGCTTTCCTTTTCCTGCACCACTGTTGATGATCCATTTTTTAGTGTGTTCCACCCATTTTTTAGTGTGTTTGGTACATACATAGTACGGATGGACCCCAGGAAAATCTGAATTTAGTAACGCAAAAAATTCCCATATTTTATTAAATGAACCTTTTATATTACTCTTCAGCTAAAGAGCCGAAGCATTTCACAAGACATGAATTCCTGCTAACTTCAGCTACTCTGAAAATAACCTTTTACACTTTCATAACAAATTTTTTACACTTTCCACTTAGGGGACAAATCTGACCCTAAAGCCCTTGAACAGTTCACCTCCACAACTACTTTTAGCAGCCACTTGTATGCAACCCAGTGACTCCATGTAGCCAACTCATTTTACAGTCAATTTCCTATTTATGGTGCAGACACAAATGAACAAGTTGTAGCAGTTTAAACTGACATCTGTAAGTGGCTGTTATTCTGATATACATATTGATAACCACCCTGACACAGAAGAGAGAAGTATTAACTGCTTCCTCCCACTTAGATCTGGAAATCTAGATGATGCATTGCCACAAATGGACAACAGACATGAACAGCTAAAAGAATTTTCAAAGGCTAAAGAAAGCAGATGATAATCAGAATTACAGAAAACTAAGTTACACTTTTGGAGTACAGATTTAATCACCTTCACTGCCACAAACAGCGTTTGCTGCTGTTTGTTAGGAATGGCTAAAATGACATAAACCAGGCACACACAAATTGGTGCTGAAGTTATTCTGCCTTAAGAGATCTGACCAGACAGGCAAGCAATAGAAAGAAGAACTGTCTTTCCTGTGTTGTGCGGATTCTGAACACACAGAAACTGCCAGTGGCCCAGAATGTTCCTCAACAGCTGGAGGCTGAGAACAGTTCTGTTATATGTATATATTAACCCTGCTTTAAGTCTGTATTAGGCATCCACTTTCGACCACTGTCGAAAAGGAGAAGGAATACAAGCTACTCACACCCACAGTACACAGCTGCTTTCCAGTTTCTCCAGTTACCAGAATGCAAATCCAAACTCATTTCAGTCACAAGGGAGCCACTGACACTGCTGCTTGCTTGTAAAAATTTTCCAAATTTATCAAGATTATTAAAAAGATTAGCTATCTGACAGACCACCAAACCATTAAAATAGCCACTCATCTCTGGGGCAGAACCTGGGCTTTTCTACAACTCGGCCTCAAAAAAACCCCAACAAACCTCTAGATGCCACAGGAATGAGTTATTTCTCTGGGAATTACATGTGGAAATTTTATCAGTTGAAACCGACCAATATAATTTCAGGGTACTTCTGAATATTACTTAACCTAACTCCACACTACTGCATCTGTAGACAGCTATTATATTCTCCCCTCTTATAATACACTCTCTTGCCTACAAATCAAATGCTTCAGTGACTTTAAGCAAGTGACAGGAAACGCTGACATGTTTTTAAAGTTGTTTTTACCTTTCAGGGGAACCAGTATCACACAATGTGTTTTTGCAGACTTCCAGCATCCTTAGCTGTCCAGTCACCCTCTTCCGTACTGGAATGATGAAGACCATCACTACTATTTTTAGTGTCAAAAATGAAAACCCACACTCTTCTCATCAAGCCTTACATGCATTTCTTCCACACCCACTGAGTGAAGAAAAAATTTTGAGGAACTGATATTCATACCCATCTGGCTTACAAAATGAAAAGGAAATAGTCCTTGTAGGGTCAGGCAAATGTACGAAGTCTTGCAAATGCATGAAGTCAACAAGACCAGTGAATTTTATACCTTTCAATGACTCAGCCAAACTAACAGACTACAAATTGTTTTTAGAGTAAATCTAAGATTTTTAAGTAGGGTAGAGTAAGCTTTAATACCTGTGGCTCGTATTTCTTTCCAAATACCTATCCCACTCAAGTCTGCCCTAAGACAGTAAAACTGAAAACATTCCTCAATACTTCCACATCTACAAGATTTTGTTTCAAGTGGCTGAACAAACAGAACTTTGTCACAATTCACATGCACTACTACCACTGCCGACAATTCTGTGAAGACAATACCAAATGGAAAGAGATCAAAAGGCAATATTCTGAAAAGGTGGAAACTCCTCAAATTGTGTGCCAATAGTATAGCTACATGAGAAGAGACACTTTGTAAGCAAAGCCACAAAGCAATTTCCCCTGTCATCAACATCAGAGAAGGACTATACCACATAAGCTCTCAAATGCAAAACTGCTTTTTCAATCTTTAAGCAAATATCTGCTTCTTTGTCTGCTTTGCAAAGTATAAACTGCTGTAATCAACTGGAAAAGAGATGCTATTGGTTGGGAAAACAAATCTAATGAGAAAATATTCATGAAAAGGAAAGTATCTTTAAAAGAATGGAATAGAGGAGTTTAAACTGATTTTTTTTAAAGACTGAAGAGGTTTTTCCCTTTAGAAATGAGACATGCAGCTAATCACTGCAGTGACATGCCACGCCGGTGCACTTCCTCCTCAGGAAAAGTACATACAAAAAAACTGGATCAAAGAAGGTATGGTGACAGTTCTTACAGATCTCCAAGTCAACTTGGCACATGACGATATTTTCCAAGAGAAAGAAAATACATCATTGTGTTATCCTTCTCTTTTGTGATTCAAAAGCACTTCAGGGTATTTTGAGATTAGAAAACAGAGAGTCATCTTTCAGTTCAGCATCTATATTTTAGCAGTCTTCACTATGGATAAGTAGGTTTCAAATGAGCAATCCATCTTGCCTCTGTAGAGAACAGTACACCCAACTGGCAGAATCCTGAACTCGATCCTGAACTTCTTTTAAAATGTCCAAGCAGCTAGGCTATCAACAGCATTCCTTTACAACCCTTTGAGTAGTACTGTCTAATTCCATGTTCTTTTTTGCAAAGTCCTCAACGATTTTACCTTGTTTATACCAGCTTTTTTATAGTAGACCCTGATAACATACTGTACTGGTTTTGGCTGGGATTGAACTCAATTTCTAGATAGTAGCTGGCAGAGGACTGTGTTTTGGATTTGTGCTGGAAGCAGTGCTGATAACACAGGGATGTTTCAGTTACTGCTGAGCAGAACTCCCACAGCATCAAGGCATTTTGTTTCTCATCCCAGCAGTGAGTAGGGCAGGGGTGCACAGGAAGCTGGGAGGGGACACAGGCAGGACAGCTGGCCCCAACTGTCCAAAGGGATATTCCACACTACATGGCATCATGCTCAGCATGAAAACTGAGGGGCTGAGGGGGTGTGTGGAGGTTGGCAGGGGCTGCCATTGCTCAGAGACTGGCTGGGCATCAGTTGTTTCTCAGCACGCAATTCTTTTACTTTTGCACCATTTGCTCTTTCATGGGTTTTATTTTCCTCTTCTCTTTGTTGTTGGTTTGGGGTATTTTCCCCTCCAAATTATTTATTACATTGCCTTTATCTCAATTCAGGTATTTTCTGACTTTTACCCTTGCAATTCTCCCCTTCCATCTCACTGCAGGGGCAGGAGTGGATGAGCAGCAGTGTGGTGCTTAGTTGCCAGCTAGGGTCAAGCCCCATACCATAATTATAGCTCTTTGTTACAATACCTTGAAATTTTGAAATTTGAAGTTATAAACTCTCAATCAGGCTTGCTTGGGTTTTTCCCCATTTAGAAAGGTCCAAGCATGTAGTGTTTTGTAGGAAGGTATTTTAAGTTCTTTTCTTGGCCCCAGTGTTAAAGTTCCAGAGAAAAACTAGCCCAAAATTTCTGCTCCCCTTGATGGACTAGGTTAACTTATACTTAAAACAAGAGGACTATGTCATAACACTTGTACAAGCTCATGTCGTTAAAAGGAAGAACTATTTTATTAAGTTTTAAGTAATTTCATTCTTTACTGAGAGGTTAATGGATTTTTTTTTTTCAATACATGGTATTCAAATATTTTGGTTTTGAAATCACTCTCCTCAGGAGCTGTAGCACTTTCAGGTTAACAAAATGAAGCTAGCAGTGCATGAAGATGACATCAGTTTCTGTTGTGAGAAATTCTTTGTGCTCCTAATTCTTAAGCTGCTACATTTTGGGAGAAGCAGTAATTGTCTTGTTAGGCAGAATACCTCTCTACTTTTAAACAACTTTACAAGACACTTCATACAAAGACTCCAGGAACTTAGTATAGTTGTAAGTCAGCATTATGAAGATGAGCTGCTCTGACAACTCATGTTCCAGAAAAATGATTGAAACATTCTCTGTGTATCAGGGCCAGAAATGCTGGAAGCTCCACAAGCCACCAGTGGACATCAAAAATTATGTCCACTGGTGAGTTAATATCAAAAATGAATCAACTACCTAAAAATATGCCAAAGCCTATGGATCCAGTGGAGAAGCAACAGCCACATGAGCAAACTGAAACCCACTCAGAATTGTCAGGTACTCTCAAGAAAGTCCACTGGGGTTGAAAGCTCATCTCTTGTAACAAGCCAAAAATTTCCAAAGGTAGCAGGGATTCATACTGCAGAGAATCATCATCTGAAAGCACCATGCACCAGGCCAGTACTAGACTGGAAAACATCTTTTTAAAAATTACAGTCACAAAACATACTGTTCATTTCATTACTGTATAGGCCTGAATGTTTTAAATTATTTAGTGCTATCTGAATAGAAACCCAGTTCTGTATCACTAAATAGGATTATAAGCCTCAGAGATACAGGCATCAAAGTTCTGGATGCTGTGAGTTTAATTACTCAGCTAAGGGGTTCTTTTTTTCACCATATTAATTCTAAATCTCACAAAATGAAAGCATCAGCCTAACCTTTGCACTATTGTCAACATTATGCAATATCACACCAGAAACTGAGCATACCTTACCCATAACTGCAGTTAGTGGAACATTCCTGCTTTTAGGAAAGAGAACTCCTAACAACACTTCCTTCTGAATTTTAACATTCTGTTTATAAATATAAAAATACATAGCTTAACACAGGCTCATGTTCCTTTATTCTCAACATGTATGAAGTAAAAGCAAGAGTTGAGATATTTGAATCATATACTTTTTAACCTTTTCATCATCTCTGCTTGAATTCTTCAGGATAAAAAAAAACAACAAAACAAAACACCCCAACAAAACATAGCCAGTGCCAACAGAGTTCTAAAGAGTGACTTAAATAGTAGGCAAATGCTATCTCACAATTAGACCAAGGGGCAAGAAAAGTAAGAATTAACCAGGCTGAGAACAGGCAGGCCATAATGTAAGGGAAAGATTCACACTGACAGATGAGAACAGGGCAGCAACTTGAAATAAAACAAGGATTAACAGGTGACCTCAAGACAGCCTGTAAGTGGCACTGGACTGTGAGACTGAAAAACCAGGCAAGCCTCAGTGGCTGTGTCACTGGTTTTGAAAAAACCAAAGTATGAAAAAGTAGCTTAATTCCTGGCCTACCAATTCAGTTCAATAATTACTTCTATAAATACTAATGAAAACTTTGAATAAAATTACATTTACCTAACACCATACAATACAGAATCTTCTCCCTTTTCCTGCACTTATTAGGAATTGAGCATTATTACACATCCTATGCAGTCACATTTTTAATCAAAATTTTGTGTACCTAGATTTTTAGCATTCAAAACATTAAAATGGCAGAACTCACTGGTTTTCCTCCTTTCCCTTCTGCAACACTGAAGGAAAACCACAATTCATAAATACCTTTCTATAAATTACTTTAGTCAAAGTGCCTCACCCCCTCTGAATTCATAGGCTTTTACTATGAGCCATGAAGGAACAACTAGGAGAGGAGAGGGAAATTCTACATTTAACATGAACATTTTAATTGCATTTTTTGATAAAGAAGTTTCCTGCATAAACTCAAAACTCCTCTCAACACTGAAAGAAATCTAAAAATACTTCAAATCAGGCATAAAATTTTAGCTTCCTCCTGTAATAATTTACAGCAAGGGAACAACCAAGAAACCAAGTTTAAGTATTGTCTGTGTGGTAATCCTTAACAGATTGATCAAAACAGCTGAAAAGAAATCAGTCACAAACAAGAAGTCCAGTGCTTGTTGATATTTTCAGAGTACCAAGGTTGTTGATGGAAAAAGCGTAGTAATCACTAGTAGCTAATTTGCTACCACAAAATATAATTAAAAATTAAAATCATAATCCAAATAACAGTAAAGGGTGTAGGGTTCCAACCAGACATACTCAAAAATTTCTTTTCCTCCTGGTGCAATGGAGAGGTAACAGAAGATTTCACTTTGATATCAGGGAACCAGAATGACCCAGTGCTTCCTGCCTCCCACCAGCATCTCCAGCAAACACAACTGGGGAGAACACCAGTCCCACAAAATTCCCTTGATTGTACCACACTGGTGAGCCTTTGCCACCCATGGTGCTCGTCAGTCAAAGGTTGGACTCAGAACCAATATTATCATGAAATAAGACTTCCACATCTGTCAAAATTAAGTTAATTTTAAAACCTGCTATGCTCATTTGAAAAAACTGACTTCTGCACAAGTTGCTTCCCCCCCATGTAGCATTAGATAATTATTGGAATCAAGAGTGTGCTATTGACAGGTGCCAGCTGCCTTTACCATGTAGATGCCATTTTAAAGAAAGAGGATTTTCTGTTAGTCTGACAACAAGAAAGAAACTGTGAGATCAAACAATGGAATCAGCTCATATGAAAAGCTCTGGCCACAAAACTAGCAAGACACCAAATGTCTCCAAAAGCAGCCAGGAGAGGAAGGGAAAGGCCATGTACAAAACACACTCTCTGATGGAAAACAATCCAAAGGCTGCCAAAAAATTAACGGGAAGAACTGTAGAAATTTCCCCAAGTATGCAAAATTGAGAAGAACAAGAGCAGAACTCAACAACCACAATATTAAAAAAAATTACTAATTCAATGAAAATGTATGCATTAACAAAAGTGGTAGAAATAAACACCAAAGTGAGAACTGAGTCCATCAGTAACTTTCCTTAAGCCTAATTTCCAAGAAGCTGCCACTCAGTTTGTCAGTCATTTCAAGAGTGGCAAAGGCAAGCATGAAAGCAAACTTTACAACTGTGTCATCAGGAGTCAAGCAAGAACATCATTCTTCATGATGTCTGACTGCAGGGCTTAAATTTTCTAACCACACCTTACATAGTGTTAATGAGTTTGGAAGACATAGATATTTAATCTTTAAAGTGACTTGCTTGGTTCTACATGAGGCACAATTTTTTTTCTTTTTCAAATCCAGAGGAAATCTCCCTTTATCTTCAAGTCTTGACCTGGATGTCTCAGAATACTGAATCAGTCTAGGGTGCCAGAAAATCTGAGACAGTTATGGAACCAAAGCAGTTCACAAGCATAAAGCATGACACATCATTTGTTTTCCACTATATTATATAATCTTCACGTAAAACATTTAGGTTATTTTCCGGTTGGCACCACAAAAAAATTAATTCTTGCAGTACCCAAATCTTTATATCCTGATGTTCATGGTATGTCCATGAAAGATGATTTTGTTCTCATCTCTTTCATAATACTTCATTCAAGTATACCTCATGTCTCCTGGCTGAAAAAGTTGGGAGTGAGTGAGGAGGGATGGGGAAATCACCTGACAAAAGGAAAAAAACTGAACTACATTACCAAATACTTTAAAAAAAAATTCATAGAAAAATCTATCCTCATGAAAATGGGTCACTAGATCACATAAACATTTGTAAATTAAGGGCATCTTTTTAATGATACTTGACAATACAGTGAAATATATTTTGCCTAAATTTTTCTATGACGAACCTTCAACTGTTGTATCTATAAAACTCTCCTGAGACAAGGAAAGAGATGATAATCGTATACAGACTGAGGAAACACTGAAAAATAAACTTCAATGAGTAGTCCTGTACATCACAGAATGGGGAGAAGGACTAGATGTGGTCATTACTTTTTTGCTTATATATACTGATCCTAGATAGTTTTTTATTAATAACACTAAGTACCAGATGTATGATTCCCAATCTCCCATATTCTCTAAATGACAATTGTTTCAAAGCAATACTTCATACACGTTTCGCTGTCCAAAGTCAGTATAAAGAATTTGGTTTTAAATTTAAGTTCACTCAATTTTTGGAGCAGAGATACAATCTTCACCACTACACCCAGAATTAAGCATGCCAAAGGAAAGCAAACCCTTCATTGGAGGAGAAGATAGCTACTTCAGTATACTTCCTGCCACACAGGCAAAAAAAAAAAAAAAAAAAAAAGAAAGCTATGTATCCATAAATATACACACAGGCAGGTGTTTGTATACTCATAAATGTGTATACACACATGCCAAGATCCTCTGCATGTGGTGAAAAGAAAGCACCAATAACTATGCTAAAATCAGTAATTAATTGCAACATGATGTCTCCTCTCTCACATCTATTCCCCACTGAAACCTGTAATCACATCCTTGTCAAAAGATGCATTCAATACCCTGGATTGCTGCAAGTAAATCCACTGATATGTTCTCATTTTTCAGCTCCTAATCTAGAGCCAACCTTCCTTCAAAGCTATTTAAAATTAACACAACTCCAAAAGTATGTGTAGCACAATTGCCAAGTCCTTTCTCTAATAATTAATTATTTCCTGACTTGGTGCTTGCAGCAAGAAAAAAAGTGTTTTTTTCTTAGACCCTAAAACAATGAAAGCATCTCTCCAAAGGTCTATCTGGAAAACAAATTTTAACTTTAGTCTTGTGATTTTTCATTTTTCAGTCTGTCTCTTACGCAAAACTAGAAGCAAGCTAACAACGATTCAAATTCTTGTGAAATGCAGGAATCATGTTTTAAACACAGATCAGTTGCAATGTTAACACTAACTCACTGAGTAGGCAGGACTATAAATTGTATTTATAAACCTATAGAAGAGTATGACAATGACTATGTCATTATAAAAACCAAAGTAATTCATGCCTTAACATTTGCATCTTGAGGCAGTAAGCAAAAAGCAGGACACAACATAGTATTCAACAGAATACTTTACACACTCCTGTCCCAGCAGGATGTGCTGAGAAGCAGAGGTACCTTTAAAAGCAACACACAACCCAGTCTCACAACACAGCACAGCACAGGCTGGCCAGCACGAGGAAACAAGAAGCAGAACACCTTCAATATAGGTCAGTCAGTAATCCACAGACACCAACACCTGCACCTAAGGACCCACGTGTCTAATTCCTTCAGTTAGTTCAGAGGGTGCGTGGGTAGGACAGAAAGCCCTTCCAGTTTTCACAAATTAAATACAATCAAGGTTAGTATCTTTTTACAAGTTTTCTCTTTCCTTCCTAGAAGTGCCCAAAACCACGTTACAATCCTTAGTGGCTGGCAAAATCCCCTGTCTTTCTGAAGGTTTGTCAAAGCTTAATTTTTAAAGTATCTCCATGGTAATAAATAATAAATATCTGCATGTAGGTATTTATTAAAAATACCACCACCAGTCGATGTGTGCTCCACATACACCCCCATTTCAGCCAAGCAAACTCTTGTTCCTCCAAAACACAGTGGCATTTACCTCACTGACCTTGGGACTGCCTTCCTCCAGTATTTCTCCCTCATCAGTTTGCATGGGAACAGGATCTGTGCAAAGCTCTGCAGAAATGCAAAATACTGCCTAAAACATAAACAAAAAAGATATATTTTAAAAACAATGATATTTTTTTTGCCTTTACAAATGTTCTGTGAGATTGCAGTGCACATAAACAACTCTAGGCTACGACATTTAATGCTGCCAGTTCTGCACATATTCACTGAAATTACGTTTACACAGACAAGACAACTGTTAATTCAGGATAAGACAAAACTACTTGATTAAAAGGAAAAAACCCACTTAACAGGAATATACTTTCTAACTTTAAAGTGTCATTGCTGAGTATTTAATGTAGTCACTGATTTTACTCATAAAAGCTACAGTCAGTAAGGAATGATCACACAAACCAGAGCTGAGCAATTCATTCTTACTAGGAAATAGCTTTTGTGCAAATATAAGCTTCAGAAATTCAGTTTACAGATAATCTAAATGTTATTAGTTTGAAACATGGTTAAGACTTCCAGTGATCTCACAGTTCCTATAAAGTCTTACTTTAAGGAATTTTTCCTTGACTTCATTTTAAAACTAAATACATTCTAGAATATAAATGGTTCAAGGAACAGATAAAGTCATTCACCTTCAGGCTAGCATTTCCAGTCTAACTCAGGTCAACAGATCCCAGTGTTTCCAATACTCAACACTACTAAGTAATCTCTTTTTGTTTGACAGTATCAGTGCAGTTCCAACTGAAGAAAATCTGCACCCCAAACTCCATTCTTCAAATTGTCAAGTAACTGATGGAGGATGCAATACAGTTAGGGAAACTCTGCTGTTTAAAATTAGAATGTCTTCTGCTCCAGAGCACAAGGCATCTTTCAAGGGTAATGGATCAAAATAATCAATTTAAGAGATCAAATGCACCAGCATAAATTCATCAGGAATCTCTTACACTCAAAATGCAAGACATAGGCCATGACCAGATCTCTAACATTCCAGGTATATGGAAAGCAAGGGTTCACACTGAGTGCACTGAGTTAAGAATTCTGTTAAAGCCAAGTGCTGTTGGCCTCTAACAGCTGTCCCTCTCAAGATTATGTAACTCTTCAACTGCACTGGCAATCAAAATCCATTTCAAGTCTCTCTACTTCTGCACTTCAGAGCTGCTGATTGTCACCTTCACAGCAGCAATTCCAAGCCTGGAAACTGACAACTTGGGGGGTGCAAACAGTAACAAGGTCAAAAAGAGAAAGCTTGGTGTATCATCTGGATGCATTTTATTGTTAATGCCTCCTTCATTTTATTGTTAATGCCTGTTCAGAGTGCAAGGCTGTCTATACTCCAACTCCCTCTGCACGCTACACATAGGTAGACAACATTTGTCATGGTCATTGACTCAAGGAGTGAAGAACATTATTCTACAAACATTAAGGGCCTGAAGCTACAAAACGCAACATACAACTTAATAAATCTTATAACCAACAAGCTGTTACATTCAGTAATATCACACATTGTAATGCACAAGAGTTGTAAAGACCTACAGTGTAGTAATTTCCTTTTCAGGGAAAAAAAGGAATGACAAGAAAAAAGAACTCTCACCCAAATCCTCATCTAAGTATCCTGCTTTCAGCATATAATCAAAAACCAGATGTATCAAATGCTAAGCATGACATCTATGCCAAGGTCCCCCTGCCTATAACTTTCTTGCTTTTTGCTCTGCAGCCACAGTGGAGGAGGCCAGGCTGGGCAGTCCCTGTCCATGGTACTTCTCTGCCATGCAGCATTTCTGAAACCCACTCGAGAACTTCCAGAGCTGGGAGTTTGGAGTGTGATTTTGCAGTATCAGAGTCAAGTCATTGGGAAGCTCCAATGTCCAATGCCTAACAGCCAAAACAGCTTTGGCCAGAAGGATTCCTGTGGCACTCACCTGGCCTCAAAATCAGAGATATAAGCAAGAATAAACCTGAGCTACAGAACCAAGAAAAAAAACTTATAAATAAAACAACGCCAGTCAGGTCAGACCAAAAGCACTGCAAGGGGAAGTCACTTCTCATTCAGAGTGCTGGAAGAACTCAAACATGAGCCTCTGAAAAACTGATGTGTTTTATCTTCTTATATCTCTCACTACCAGAAGAATTGGCAGTATTTGATACCAGTTTTTATATATTACTCCTGGAAGAAGACAAAAAAAACTACCAACCAGTGCATCTCAAAGGAGGAAAGTCAGTAGAACTAGGAAATTTTAAAAAATGGAAAGGCTACAAGAACAAAGGCAAGCAAGCCTCTCCACAAATGACAGATTAAATACACTGTAACTATCCAGAACTCAGAGATCAGAGTAGGAAACTGAAAAACAGAAATTATAAAAAAGAAAATACAATAGAGAAGGAAAAGAGTTTATTCATTCACTCTTCATTTATCCCATAATTCATGTTTTATCAGCTTTAACATTTAAAAAAACATATTATGTCATACAATGCTTAGTTAGACTGAACTCACTCACAGGGGATGGTAAAGACTTACAAGTTCTAAAAGGCTCAGTAGTTTACCAGAAAACTCCAGTAGAGGAAAAAGAATATCCTCCGAAAATAATTTGTAGCTAGTACGGGAACACCTCTAAGTCATAGACTAAGAGGAGTTGCAAGAGGAAGTTTTTTTTTGTATTCTTGCATTTGCTTCTGGGTTCTTTCAGTACACAAAACATCCTGCAATAAACTATGAGCCCAATTCAATACTTTTTATGTTCTTCTGTATACATGAATTGATTCCCTTAGCCACCAGCACAAGAATGCTGCATTGTAAGTTTATTTATTGCCAAAAGGAGAACTTTAAGATTCCTGAAACCATGGGACACTACATCTGTGGCAGACCTTTGTAGATGTCATTTACAACTGAGGGTGACTTCTCAGCCAACAGAGACTGCTAATTGCCATCACATGAATAAATAACATAATCACTCCATGTTACTGACACCACCTCTTCAGCTCACCAGCTTCTGACCAGAGAGCTGAAGGTGACACACAGGGCAATTTATTTTATATAGGGAGGACAGACAGGAAGTAAGAATTTGTACTATCACCCTATAGGAGTAGGAAAATGCCAAAAGCATAAAGGCATTTATTTACTTATATTCAATACTTCATGTGATGTGTCAGGTTCCCAGATGATAAAGAGAATTTATAGACAAACCATTTAAATTTTCAGATCAAACTCCTATCAACAAAGTCACTCCTGGAAAATGTCAAAAGTAATATAATCCTCTTCTTCCACCCTTGCATATATCCACCCAAACTACCAGAAATGTGACTGAGATCCCCCAATCTTTTCATTCACTTGATATCCTTGATAAAAATTAACTAAGTTCAACTGGAGTGAGATAACTCCAAGGAAGGTCTGACAAATAGCCATGCACTGGTATGTCCACGTACAATGTAGCAAATGCATGTCTAAAGCTAGGAACAACTTTTACTTAACTCTTTAAAATATAATACAGGTGATGACAATCTATTCTCAAAGATAAAAATATTCATTAATATGAACTAGCTGGATTTCTAATGAACTTTAATGCCTACTGCAATACTGTCCTGTCATAAAACAGTATGGTTTTGGGACAATCCAGTTTGATATGTAGTCCTGTTCTTGCTCCATCTCTTTTCTGCAGGACAGATGCACATATTTTGTTTAGTGGGATCAGGATGAAGGATGTAGCTACCAGCCATACACTCAGTGTAAGCAGAACAGTGCAGTATCCATATATCCATCTCTGCACTACTGCATTCCAACACACTCTGGCAAGTAATACCTGAACAAAATTTCCATATACTTATAAATCCCTGGAAACTAATACCAGTGAAAAGGTACTTCCTCCAGGACTAATTTTCCCTCCACATAGAAAGGTCCAGCGTGGAACAAACCCAAGGTCCTCCATAGCAAGAGAGAGCTGGAATTCAAGTGATTTCAAATTCAATTTCATCAAACAGGCCTAACTGGGACTAAGCACCTTATCTAATTCAAGAGCCTATAGTGCAGCAACACTTTTTTTTTTTAGGTTAGCAGCAGGAATCAAATATGGACTAAAGGGCAAAACTGTTCTTCGTTTGATAGTGAAGAAAAAAAACTACTTCAGGCTTCTAAAGAGTGCAGCTGCAAGAGAATCACTTATTAATGTACAACCAATTGTGAATCCTGTGAATTCCCAAGCCTAAACTGGATATGGCCCACTAGAAAACCCCTGAAGAGAAGTAACACTGTGCCAACTGTCACCATTACAGATATTAAGCAGAAATTGAAGGTAGGTCCAAATTCTGTCCCAAAGCAGAACAGGCACATGAGTGCTCTTCCAAAATGGTGATCTTGTGTACATGGATGGCAGAATTGAAACAAGAGCAGCTAGAACAAGGCAGTACTCGACTAAACTATGACTTAATGGGACTGCACCTCTTTGACACAATTGTATCAACACATGATAGCTACCACCAGTCTCTAGGCAGACAGACAAAAATGTGCTCATTTTTAACACAGGATCCAGCCATATTGTATCTAACTGCTAAAGCATTATATTACATTGACTCTGTTAAGAATGTAGAAAAGCAACATAAAATCTAACATACAGAAAAAGAACAGAGAATTTTCCGTCACTTTAAATGCAAGTTGCTCTGAAAGCAAAAGCATTCAGAAGACAAAAAGGCCTTGACTATAACTTTATTGCTTATAGGAAATAATCACTTACCAATTCCAGTGACTTTAAAAATCTCAACATAAATTAACTAATTTTCAAAGAAATGGTACATCATACATAGTAACTTTAGCTTCCAGAAACAAATCACATCAGGCACTAACAAGCTTCACACCCAAACCCACAGGAAATAACACACTAGAAAGTATACAAAAACAGATCACTCCTATAGTATCTTGAAAACCAGCATAGGCTATTGTTTTTTTCACTTCCAAGTTTCAAGATCACAATACTGAACTTTGGTTGATTTTTACCTTTGACAGTTTCCAAGGGCTGCCAAAGCCCACAAGGATCCGTCCTGGCTACATTCAGTGCAAAAACGAAACCCTAAAAGGAGAGAAAAGAAGAAAAAAAGGAAAAAATTACAAGGTCAGCCAACTGCAGTCATCAGTAAAAAAAAAAAATATATATATATAAACAAAAGCCAATTGTCTCCTCAGCTCAGCAAACCTCGGTGCAAAGAAGTGAAAGGAAAAGGCTGCCTTCAGGAAAAGGTTTTCTTAAAATTCTCCCTACAACCTCCCATCCAAATCTGGAAAAACAGTAAACACTGGTAGCATGTGTGAGAGAATCTCCTACTGACTATGAGATTCAACAGAACAGTAGGAGGCTCTAGAAATGTAATTTCTATTCACAACTGGGAAAAAAAACGTGGAGTGAAACTGGTTTCTTGTATAAGAACTGAGAGAACACACACAAGTGTGTTTCCTTGCAATCAAGGAAAATGACTATGTAATCCTACAGTAACTCTTGATTATTAACTATTATGTGTAAAAATTAATCCCATACCTATGAATTGTCAGGTATTTAATCCTATTTTGAAAGGGTAACATAGCAGCAGCACTGCACTGGCTAACAATCAAGCCCATTTCAAATCATACATAATCTGTCTTAACCACAGCTAGTATTAAATACTTCAATTTTGGTTTTGCAAAATGTAACCAACTTCCAGGAATTAAAAGAAGTCCAGAACTACTGGTTTACCACTATACATCCAAGTTAACATCACTAAAATCTAAATTATTCCAGTTGCCATTATTCAGGTTTGTTGCAAGGGATATGAACAAGTGGCATTTTTCTAAATTCACTGCATCATTTTGTTGGCTACTATTCCTGCTTAATGTACAGCATTATCTAGTAACAAACTGTTCCCATCACTGGACTGCCATAAACTGAGTAATTTTTTCCTGGTCTTCTAGCATTAACTAAGAGCTTTCTGGGCATGAATTCCATTCAAACAATTTCTGACTAGAAATTACTTTTGGTGATAAAAGGGAGTCTTAGCTGCCACTGTGGTTTACCTGTCCCTTTGCTAAGTGAGTAAATGTTTTACAGAAGCAAACTCTAATTTTGAATTTGGTTCTGACTTATGCTGTGGGGTGATTCTGATAAAGTAACCAAGAGCACACTCTGCTCAAAAGGCATCCAGCTGTCTTAAAACATCATCTTACAAAAATCAGCTGCTGATGGAGCCACACAAAAACATCACATACTTGATTAGGATATTAGGAAGCTGGCTTAAAGTCATTCACAGCTTCAAAACAATACAGAAATATTCCTGTTTTGGGGTGGTTTTTTTTTTTTTAATCTACAGCACCCTGGCAGGGTAACAGTCATGATTTACTATAAAAATTATCCAGGACAACCCAGGTCTCATTGTGATGGTAATTCTCCAATTCACTTTTCAAGGCTGAAGATGGAAACATAACTCATAATCAATTAGAAATTATTTGGTAGAAGGATAGATACTACTGGTGCTTGAGAAGAGGATTTGCAACCTTTTTATTTCACATGGTTTAGAACAATCTCTTTGCATTACTTAGGTGAAAGGAAATCCAGGAAGGATTAGTACTTCAAGGAAAAACGAACTAAAGATATCACTCTAAACAAAGCAGCTGGGAGGAATGGGAAAAGGCAGAAATCCTCAGTCTCTTATGAAAAAAGAAATCCAGAGAGGAATATTCAGGAATGGCAGCCGCATATCCTACAGATCACTGTGGTGCTCTACAAAACATGACTTGAGAAAGGGTGTCCTTTAGGTTTAAATTCATTGTTGGCTGCACAACTTCATCTTTTGTTCAGTATTAAATTCTTTACACTGATTTTTTGGTAATATATGGAAAATGTTTCAGTTGTTCATGTAGCTATGACCCAAGTACTTTTAACAAGATAAGTAACTGTAACTTGGAATAAATATCACATACATTAGTCTGTAGTGCTCTTCTAAAGGACGATGAGAGTGGAAGGACTATAAAGAAGTTAAAGACAACCTATATGAATGAAATACAAGTCCCACTTCATAGTCCCACTTAAGTCTTTTTACATGAACAGCTCAAATATAAACTAGCAAATCCCTTTCATAAAACAGAACACTCCTGAAGATGTCAAGGGTTTTTAAATGGACAATTATACAACATGATCTGCTCAAGAAAATCCAATCATTGATGAATTCGTGGTTTTTTTCTCATTAAAGAATATCACCCTTTTTGATTCAATGTTAAGGGAGACATGCGAGCCATGCAAAAGGATACTTCTCAAATGGTCCTAAACCAGACTTTCTATTTAGAAAATCCTGCCTCTAGCCTTTAAGTCTAAAGACAGTCTTGAAACATAATCACAGAATATTTTATCATCACCTGCCTGGTGTTCCAAACCATTTACATAAACAATATTTAAGGTGCTATATGTTTCCCCTCCCACTAACGGAAAAGTAAACCAAAAAGCCTATTTTAAAAAATGTTTTGCTTACACCTTTTTGCCACTTTCTACTGCACAAAGCAGCATAAAAACCACTTTTCTGCTCATACTATTTTGCTAAAGAATCCGTTAAAGGTTACAGTGAACGTAAAAGGTATTTGTCTCCACTTTGCTTACAGCAGCCTAGTGTACACTACACATCACTTCTTGACTGTAATCAAGGTTACATTCCAACTATAATCAGACAAAGGCTGCCAGTTGGTTAAGTTTTCCAAAGTCCTTTGTGCTTTGTCCCACTCTGTCTTTTCAATGTGACTGAAGCACACATATATATATACACACATTTATGTGCATATACACATATATGTGTGTAGATACAATATATATATGTAATAAAACATCCTCAAAATTATTTCTACATTTTCTCTTCAAGACCTCCAACACTCTACACCACAATGTTTATGGAAAATATCAAATTGGGGTTGTTGAGAGTATTCTGTCTTAACTGACTGACAGTGTCTTCTTGACAGCACCACAGTAAGAGCTGTGGTGATACCTGGAGCCCAAGAAATTAAAACACAGTGAGTTGAGAATACCAGCTGCTTTTTACACTCCATATCAAAGTTTAACCCACTCAAGAGATTCTTTTTTGCAACTGGAAACACACTATCACTTACAGAAAAACCCCCAAACCATTATTTTAAATTGTTCATCTCTGGTTCTATTAGGTCTTGCAAATCACCGGTTTTCAGGCACAAAAAAGGGCTACTTCACACTGCTAATGCTGCTACTACTTGTTAACAGTAGCAATGCTTGGAATCCCAAAGGCACAAAAGCAGTCATTACCATAAGTATTACAACTATCATGGCATTTAATGGTGCCCCAGTAGCAAAAATGGCACACAATCAATAGGCTCAAAATTCCAGTAATCCGTGTATACTAGCATTCCCAAGGATTCAGCACTGCTGGAGCAACACCAGTGCAACCAAGCCTTTGGGCAAATTTCAGGGCATTTGCAAAGTGAAAAAGCCTTCAGAATACAAAGGACCAGAGTTCTCTAAGGAGAGGTGAAGAGGAGAGTGGATGCTATACTAGACCAGAGACATGAAACATTTTTCTCCATCTTAAGCAAAACGCTGTGATGAATGAGAAGCCTACTTCTCAACAGCTCAACTTTGAACCTGAAAGCTATAAATAACTCCTTTACTGCTGATAATCCCAACAGAATCATCCCATCAGATTATTCCTACCACCAAAATCAACTCAGAATCCAAGGTTTCCTTTCGAACCACCAGTAGTATTCATCAAGTACCACACAGCAGTATGCTTATCAAAACCAGCAGGAGTGACTAAATGAAAACTGATAAGGTGGTAAGCAGCCCTGTGCAGAGAAAAGGGGGAAGGGTGGCTTATTCACTGACAGCAGCAATTACAAGAGCTAAAGACAACACTACCAAAAATCATTCACATGCAGGACAGGATTGGAAGATGATTTCAAACTATCTAAGTCTTACAATCTTCCTGTATTTAATTAGAAGAGTATCAAAGTTTCCTGTGTTAAACTATCCTTTTGCTTTGTTAGCTTTTACAATAAGACATTCGTTGTTAAGGAATTCACACCAGTGGGGCAATACTGGTGCTAAGCCCCCACAGCAGCCACGAGGGCAGACAGGCATCCCCTGCTGCCCGAGAGAAGCTCCAGGTCTCTCTCCAGCTCATCACTCTGTAATGCAGCCTCGGGTAGAAGATTATGGCCAGACTGAGCCAGGACACAGCCAGGAGAGTGTGATGGAGAATGAAGCTAAACTCACAATTTGCCTTTTTTTTTTTTTTTTTTTTTTTTTAAACTTCACTCTTTCATAGCTTACACCCTGAAATTTTCCAAAATAATGCTCCGTATTTATCTCATTTCTAATGATTAAAAACAGAGGGGTTCTTTTATACAAAGACATTTTGACTTCCCACTAGCATGATTATACGTGCAGAGAAGTCCAAGATCTTAGCACTATTATTGTCAAAGAATACAAATGCTGAGTTGTTAAGCAAATAATTCTAAACTATAATTGCAAACACCAACTTTGAACATAACCAGCTGCCAAGTAGAACTTCATCAATACTTATAGCATGACATCAGTCCGAATTGTACTTTTCAGCTATTTCAGCACCTAAGAAAGGAACAGGAAGCTAATTTTCAAAAATCTGTTTTATATTCAACAACATCTTTTCAGTCTTCAAAGAAATGAGGCAATATACTCATTTTTATGGCTAATTTTTAAATTTAAAACCACAATGCAAGTTATTATTGATACAATGCTATTCCTCAGCACCACAATCTTTGCTAAACACATTTAGTTAGTATTAACATTAGTTGAACTACTTGCAAGAAGAGCTTCAGACCTGCTCAGGGCCCTAAATTTTCAATCTTTTGGGTTTGGCAAAAAGAGTTCTTCAACTTTCTCACTTCATTTCCTCTGAAAGTGGCATTTAAAAGAAAGATAGCCCAGCTTTATTATTACCACCTAAACCATAAAAGTCTGCCTTTAGGCTACCTTCTTGAACTACATGACAACTCATCTTCACAGTCAAGCACTCCCATGGATTTAAAAACCTAACTCTTGAAATTTGCTCCTGGGTTTGAATATTCTTCACTTATATGTTACTTTTTGTTCACCTTTTACTAAACCTGAAAATGCAGTAGCACGAATTCTCAATTTTTTTTGGTCAAAACTTTGTAAAACTGAAGTTACTTTTAGTTTATTTACATGCCCAGCTGTGGCAGGGAGGAGATAAGCTGATATACAGTATCCACACACAAGGCAGTGCCAGTTTATCTAGTTACCTTAAACTGGTGAAAGCAACATTATCCAGCATTGGTTAAGTACAGGGTTAGAGCTGGAGACGAGCAGACTAATTATGTCACTGTATTCTTGCCCTCAGGCCATCACAAAGTAACACTGGCAGGAGTGTTTTCCTTTGCTTATTAGACAATGTTAAAAAGTATTTGATACAATGGGACTTCTACTTTTTTTCTGCGCGGAGACACTTCTCCACAGGCTAATTTACTTCTCAATCGACAGGAAGTTTCTCTCAATATGCATCTATTTTCTGCAATACATGAATTGCCACGCACAGGGAAGAGAAAGCTGAAGTCTGAATATGAAAGAACAAGAGGAGCTAACTTCCAGAAAATGAAAGTATCATCAGCCAGTTTTGGTTGCTTCTCTGAGTACTCTGAAAATTAAAAAGGCCAAGCAAAGACAATTATAGACAGCTAATCCACTGCAACTATGGGGCTCAAAAAAAGTGTGAAAAAGCCTACTGTGCAATAAAAAACATCTTCCCCCTTTTCAAATGCCTTTCAGCAAAGTGAGTGTCATCAGAAACATAGGCAGCTTCCCCTAACCTTTCATTAAATGTAACAGAAACATTGAACACCAACTAAAATCTACACCTGTTCTTCATGCTGTCACCACACCACTGCAGAAAGTAGATGAGCAGATCCTGAAGCACCCAAACATTTATCCAAACAAAAAGCACAGCTACAATAATAAAAACTCAGTTTTAGCTTTACTAGCCAACTTTGCTTTGAAAGGCTAGGAAAAACATGAACTAAGCCTGTATGAAATCACCACAAAAAATACTCTTATTATGAGGGGCAGGAAAATACTATAGTATTATAGGGAACAATAGAAAGACAAGATCCATTTAAAATGTGAGGATCCGTTTCAAATGTGAGAAAATATTAAGTATTGATTTCTTCTTCTGTGATGTCAATGAAAAATGGTATGAATCTTAATGAACAGTCACAAACAGGCACTGTTGCTTGACTCTCTCTTATTCTTGGTCTCCTCACCAAAAGAAGACTCATCTGCATTTTTAATTTGCAAGAATAGGTATCTGATACAATGCAATTCAAACCCAACAAGGCAGAATCTCAGCTATTTGACAAACAAAACTATTAGAAATTTAATTTTAAACAAGTTCTGCTCATAATCCAAATACATACAGAAGGATAAGAATTTAAATTACAATGGCTGTAACAGTAAAATTTCCTGCAGAGACACATATTTGTGTCAAAGTGCTCTTTTTTTAGCTTCTTACTTAGAGCAGTTAAGTGGAACTTAAAAAACAAACAAACAAACCCCCCAAAATCAAAACTTCAAACATAATTTTCAGAATAAACAAATTCCCAATGCAGAGGTAAACTGCTATGTTTACAGCAATATAAAAATGTTGTTATAACAACACCAACACATTCAGGAAAAATCTCAATGCATAAAAATCTTTGTGAAAGGATCACAAAGAAAGATACTAAAGCCCATAGAATAGCTGACAATGCTTTAAAGCAACTATTGAGAGCAATGAGTATTATGGCCTTCTTTCTTAACAGGATTTTGAGCTGCTTCCTTGAGATCAAGGATGGATCATAATTCATTCTGGAGTGAAGTATATTTTGGTCTTTGTAAGAAGCTGGGGTGAGGAGCCACATTCCCTTCCTCTATCTCAGAGGCAAAATTTTTTGATCAAAACATTATCCTAATGCTTTTTGCCAAGTTCCTCATCATTCCTCATGCTAGTTGCATACTATTAACTTATGGTTTCTCAAGTCACAGTGTGCAAGCAACAGAAACCTCAGACATTTGAAATAGTGTTTCACTGTAATGGTAAAGTGAGTGAGTGTATAGGTGATTTAATCTTCTACAAAATCTAACTTCTGGAAAAGCTTTTAAATCACAAAGTTACAGTACTGTTGTATAAAAAGCAGAGTATACTGTCAGCCACAGAGAGAAAATAAAATGTACTCTGTGGCACTTCAGTTTTCTCCAGAAGGAGACATCAGATAATTTCTAAGGATCCCCAAACGTCCCAGGAGAGAGCTCAAAGGCTCTCAAATGTACAGGAGAAGAGCTGGACAACCTGGGTCGCTTCAGCTCCTAAGACACAGAAGTTCACAAATGGAGGACACCAACACCAAATTACTGAGTAATCTGTATCTCTTGGCAGTAAGAAGCAGTGAGACAAGAGGACCTACTCCCATTATCATTGGTGGATCACCCTAAGGCCAAAATATATTTAGTCCACAGTAGGCTGACAAGTCTCTGAAAAGTTCCTTGTATTCCCTAGAGGTGGGTTTCCTATCTTTCCTCCCACTCATGTGATACTGCAGTGAGATTTATGCAGAGGTCACAGGGTCAAGGAAGTTGGTAAGGAGATTGCTTTGGAGCAGGCCAGGAGTTTTCAGTTGTGATCATGTGGAGACCTACTGGACCATTCCTAAAACAGCAAGGTCAGCAAATAGCTTTCCAAACACTTAGCTTCTGGATTTAAAATCATACATTTAACAAGTGAAACTTTCTCACAAAGTCTACTTTTGCCACATGAACAACACGCTAGAGAACTGCAGGTACAACCAGTATTTGTGGTAAGAAAATAGGAGGGACTCAAGTAGGAAAAAACCTCTGCAACCCTAGGATACAAGATGATCAAAGGAACAGGAAGAAGCATTTCCAACAAGCAAAATAGCAGCTAGAATCAAAAATCTTCAAACTTGGCAGAAGAAAGCCAACAGTATTCACAAAACTGTTCTCTGTAGACTACAACCAAATCAAAGGGCATACATTTCTCCTATTACAGAACAGATTTAATAATGAAAAACCCAATACATTACCAAAAACTCTTTGTCAGGAGTAATGATAAAATTATAGAAATTAAACACAAGTGAAAACATCAATGACTGCTGCTTCATTACTCATTCAGATGGATTAGAGGACTTCCCCTCACACAAGCAACATGATATTATTGTATCACCTTTTGACTAATCCTCTGCCAGGCTATCTAAAATTATCAACTCTTTGTTTTGCAACTTTGCTTCTTATCCTTTCATCCGCTAATTAGCTTTCCAGCCTCCCATCTTCTAACAGGATCAAAATACATCAACTTCCAGGTTAGATTTTACATATTTATTCTGACCAGTGTCCTGGAGCATGCAGCACAAGTGCTGCCTTATCACACCTCCCATTTCTCCTGACAAGCAGGATGTTCCTCCACAGGCTTAAAAGCTAAACTGGCTAAGAGTTGCTTTTGGATCCATTTTACTCTTTTAAGCAAATATTTCAAAAATTTTAAACAGTGCAAGTCTCAGATCGGACACCAAGTTGCTTCCCAGATTTTCTCACAGAGGAACTATTGTGTTTTTTCTAATCCACAGACATTAAATCAGGAAATACATGCACAATATCCAATTTCAGAACTACTAAAGCTGGCAGGGCCCAGAAATGCAATCCGTACTGACTGGCTGAAACTGGAAAAGGTCATCTCCATAGCTCACTACATGGTAAACACGGAGAACATCCAAACTCCAACCACAACCCTTACACTGATGAAAACTTAAAAACCTCAGAACATTCCCCTACAACATGATGCAAACCATAATAAGTGCAAAAACACCCTCTCCCTCTAACCGCTATAAGAAGGCAAAGGGAAAAAATAAATTTAACGTACTCACTGCCTACTGCTCTAAAGGAGAAAAAATAAGTGACACCAACGCCTTGCAGCAAAGTGTGTTTACTTCCCTGAGGAAATAAAAAATAATGAGTAGAAGTGCAACACAAAGCAGGCATGAACAGAGGAGAGAAATGTAAGGAAGTACAGGAGTTTTGCTATCCGCTGAAAGCGACAGGGAACGGCAATCAGAATATCCTGATTACTCTCACCCCAGTCACCTCGCAAGCAGAAATACCAGCAGGCAACTACTTGTCTGACAGTGACAGCTGGCTCAAGTACCAAAGTGTCCCTATTTTTATTAGCAGATAGTAGCCAAAAGTTTAGTTTAGGCTCACAAGAAATTAACATGAATTCTTCAGTCCATATTCCACACACAGTTTGCTGAAAGAACCAGCAATCTTAGCATACACATTTTATCTGAAAATGGAGAAAGACAGTAAATCCTATGCTGAGGAAGACTGTCAGCAAGGATACACATCTTTTTCTACCACAACTGGTCAAATTATTAGAAATACATGTTACTGTTTGCTCAACATCTCTGTGATAGGTTCTTACAATCAGAACTGAAGACTGAAATTCTCTTGCTATTCCTTCCCTAAGACAGTGAAATATTTCATGATTAAAATTTCTGAAAATGCAAGAAACGGATCATTAAAAGCAATTCCAGAGCAAACACATTTTATAAACACTTAAGTGACAGAAAGCTTTTAACTTTAAAGAAAACTACTGGTATAAATGTGCTAGTATCAGGTATTTCCCTCATTTATCTATGGCCTAAACGTGCTTAATTTATCCTTAATTTATGTGATCACAAACAATGCCAGTTCTTCACAAAAACACATCTACTGACCCAAATTTCAAACAGGTAAAGGCTAAATGAAAAATGAAAACTAATGATAAAGAAGTGAATAGCTGGAAAATGCAAGGTATGTTGTAAATAGAAGCACTGCAGAATTCTGTGAATCTAACAGCAGCACTAAGCAATTACTGAAGAAAGCCATTGCAAAGAAACTGGGAAATGACTGTTAATTGTTATTACTGCACAAAGCAGACAATATCTATGTATAAAAAGATTTCTATAAAAATAAACACAATAATGGCAATAAGTGACTAGAAGAGACTTTGCATCCAAGCATTCTGCAGAAAATGGAGAATAAAGTAACCAAACCATTAAGCAGACTATTAATAAACTCATTCAAGTCAATAACTAAGCTTCTTAGACTTATTCTATGATCTCCAGTTCATACTGCTTAATTGTAAATCCAATCTCATCTGTATGCAGAAATACACCAGCTTTTCTGGAGGGAAAAAGAAGAAAAAAACCACTCAAAAAACCAAGAGAACAAACCCCATTTGAACATATTTTCAAATTAGTAATTCTATAGCAGTCCTTCAATTCCTTCCATCATTCTGGCTGCAGCTATTAATCCCATTGTTCCAGATGCAGCTATCTCTAGATATGATTTTTATTATGCATTATTTCTGCAAAAAAATTGATTTGTAACTTCTTACTTGCCATGACAGGGGGCAGATCTAAGGTAAAATACGCTACCTCAGAGCTACACAAAATTCTCTCCTCAAGCTTCCTCCTCTGAAGTCATCCTCCAACATCAAGTTTTAATGATGAAATATGCATCACCAAGCAAAGCCATGACACACACTCCACCTAAATGTTTTATTAGATTATTCAGTCACACAAACTCTGGCAGATTAAGCTTTGTCAAGATTTTTATTTCCAAACATTTGAACTTTTTATTTAAGTGCAAGTGTAGATCTCTAGCTAAATTTGCAGGTATACAGAAACTGCAGTATATATTAATTCAAAAGTTTGCCTAATCCAAGAGACACTGACTGGTTAATCATTACATTTTTTTCCAGGACTTCCATATTACAGGACTGAAGTGATTCCCTTTAAGCATCCCAAAAACATTATGCCAACTAGCAGTGAAACTTCTGGGCTAATTCCCTACACAGATATAGTTATACACAGAATGAGGTATTCACAAAACGTTTACATGCAATATAGCCAAACAACATAAATGTATAATGACCTCACCTACTCTCTACAAAGACAGATGACCTACACCTTACTGCCCCAAAACCTCAGAGCAGAAAAACTAACACCCAGCTAACACCTCTCCGGGCTCCCTTCCCCCATCCCCAGCCTCAACGTTTTGCAGGGCCATTTCTTCGCTGCAGAATTGTGTAGTTACACCTGCAACTCGGTTAAACTCAGGTGAAAAGTCACCTCTGCAAACATCTCCCCCAAAGGACATCCACCTAGCAGACCCTACATTAACCGTGGATCATGCAGTAAAACTGGAGTTGAACTTTTAACTCGGGGCCTTGGGTAATGCAGCAGATGAGAGATTCACCCACATCTCAACAGAGTGCATTCCAAGGAATCTGTACCATTAGAGAGTCACCACAGGAGAGGAGGGCACATTGCTGAGGAACTTCGGTGAGGACAAACTAACTGCAAAGCTGCTTGAACTTGTGCACGTATTTAATTACCCTACGAATCAAAGCTATCACCTCTACAACACTTGTAGCGGGAACTAATGTCCAAAATCCATTCACATGGATAGCAGCATTACTGGAAAACACTAGGCAAAACAGACCCTTCAAATACAGAGCCATACAACCCCCAAAGACCTACTCACTACTTTGCAAAAAGAGTCACAGTTTTCTGTAGAGGTTGTAAACGTGACACTGAACTCTAGCAACTCGTGATTAAAAATAGCAATTCATGGATTGCAAAAAAAAAAAAAAAGTTAACTTTACAAAGAGATATCTTAAGAAATGTTCATAAGGTTAGTGAAATGTTACCATGGACAAACCAAGTACTGTTTACAGCAGCAAGCAGCTCTGCTTTAGCTAGGAAAACACTTTGTTGAGACTTCGCTGTAGTCAACAAGCCTCAGCTGTATGCTGTAGTAGATCCTCCTACATGCACTTCGGCAAGCAGATCTCAGCTTGAAAGATACCACGCTGCAAGCAGCGCTTATCCACAGCCAGCCAAGCGTCTCCAGAAACAAACACTCCCTCATTTTGCTACAAACAGCTGGAGAAACTTTTTTTTTTCCCGCCTGGGACACACCTCTGAACACGGCCACTCTTCCCACCCGCCCATCGCATCCACACACATTTCCACCAGCATCTCGCTCCACTCATGCAGCGCGCTTTGCTGTCGGCTCTGTCCCCACACTAGAGCACTTCTTCTCCCATCCACGCAAGGGCCCCTCGGGGTCTTCCCGCCGCTGCCCGTGGGTGATGGGGCGGCTCTGCCGGGCCCTGCGCGGGCCGGAGGGGCGGCGGGGGGCAGCGGGGCGCAGCCGCGGCGAGCGGCGGCCGCACGTGAGGCGAGGAGGGGGCGGCGCTCGCCCGGCCGTGCCCCGGGACAGGACGGGCGCTCGCCGGGGTCGGGGCGGGAGCAGCGGCCGCTCCGCCGCCGCCGGGGCAGCGCCCTTGAGCCGCCGCCGCTCGGGGCCCCTCCCGCCGGCCCGGCCCCCCGGCCCTCCCCCGCCCCGCGGCACCGCGGCCCGGCGCCAGAGGCCCCTCGCAGGCGGCGCGAGGGTTCGCAGGGCGGGAAGGGCTCTGAGGGGAGCGCCGCGGCGGGAGCGGGGAGCGGGGATGGGGGTAGGCGGGGGGCCCGTCCCGCACTCACCGCCGAGGCGCCGCCGCGGTGCGCTGAGCCCCCGTTCTTCTCGGTGCCGGGGGCGGCTCCGCCCGCCCGGGAAGAGCGAACCCCGGGAAGCAAAAGGCGAAGAAGCTGCGAAAAGCGTCTCCCCCCCTCCGCCGGCCCCGCCAAAGAAACACCACCGGGGGGAAAAAAAAACCCAAAACCAAACTTTCCTCGCCGCCGTCTCTCCCTCCCCCGAGGAGCACGAACCCAAACACACCGGGACACGCCTCCGCACCGCCCCTCGCACCGCCCATTGGACGGCGCCCCGCCGACCCTCACCCGGATTGGCCGTCCTGCCTGCTCGTCTTCGCCCTCCGCTCCCCTTTCCGCCCCTTCACGCTGCCCATTGGGAAGAGTCTCGGGGATCTCTCCGCCCATTAGCCACGGCACACGTCAATCACAGCAAAGCACCGCCCCTCGGCTCTTTTGATTGGGTTGCGCGTCACTACGCGCTCACTGATTGGCTGTCTTTGCTGGCTGTCACCGCTTAGGGTTGCCCCCCCTCACATCCCTCACTGGCTCCCGGCCCTTCTTCCTCTGCCAGTTGGCTGCGAGATTTGCCCCTTAAATGGGGCACTCCTCGCCCGCCTCTCCTTGTCCCGCCCTTCCGCCCTACGGATTGGGCCGTGGGTCGCACGCTCCGGCTCCATTGGAGAAGGAATGTGCCCGTTACACCATAACGGCGCAGAGACCCGCCCACCGAGCCGCGCTCCTCGGCGGCCCCGGGACCCTCGTCAGCCGAGGCGAGGTTACGTCAGCGTGTGCACTCATTCGCCGGCCGCACGGGCGGGGCGCCGTGACGGGCACAGGCCAGAGCGGGTAAGGCCGCGGTACGGCCGCTCAGCGGCGCCCCGCCGCGGCACCGACGCCACACTGCCGGCCGCCCCAGCCACAGCTGCGGTTCGCCCCGCCCCCCCACGTGCACGCGGGACAACTATTGGGCAGGGGAGGTGTCAGTCGTGCAGCTCGCGAAGCTCATTGGCAGAATGCCGACGCCTGCGCAGCCAACCGGCGGCCGCCCCCTGATGTCACCCGCCGGATGACACAGCAACCGCAGGCTGGGGGTGGGGAAAGGCAGGAGCGTGCCTTTGATTGGTTGATTTCCCTGTCAATCTCCCCGGAGGGCGGGGAGCGGGCGGGGCGATGGCGCGTGCCCGCCGCGCCCCACGTGGCCCGGGCAGCCGCGCACGTGACGGGGAGCCGCCAGCGGGAAACTTGCGGGGAAGGGATTTGCAGCGAGCACAGCGTCATTCCCTGGTGGAACCGCTCCAGACGCACGCTGAGCTCCACTAGCGCCGCGGCGGGCCGGGCCAGGAGCAGCGCTGCGGGGCGGGCAGCGGGAGGCTGGGGCAGCAGCGGGCCCGGGGCGCTTAAGGGCGGCGGTGTGAAGCCCGGGAGGAGCTGGGGCTGGAATCGTTCCGTCTGCAGAGCCGGGATGGCGCAGCGCTGCTGGAGCTCAGGGAGGGAAAGGCAATAATGGGAGCTGTGTAAGCAGGCATGGCACAAGGGTCAGCACAGCAGGGCCGGAGGAGCAATTGCGTCTCAAAAGTGACAGAGAAAGCACTGAGGGGAATACGGGGATAACAGAAGCACGTGGGGGATGAACTGGGAACAGGAGGTTATCCTCGCTGGTACCCATTGTCTGTGCTCGTTCTCATTTCCCTCACCCTGCAGTACATTTGAAGGCAGCTGTTCATTGATGGATGTCACTATGGGACCTCACCCAGCGCTGCAAGCCAGTGCAGTGTTCCCATGGGATCTCCTCCCGAGAATCCTGGTGCAGCCCGATCGGCGGAGCTGCTCAAAGCACCGTTCTGGTGCTGGAGAGAGACTAGAGCTGTGATGTGTCTGTCACGGCAGTGAGCAGGTCTGTGGGTGCTCGGTGACAACGTGCTCTGTGCTGGAAGAGCCACAGAGCCCTGCACAGGTTAGTCACCAGCAGCAGGGACAGCTGCCAGCACAGCGAAGCCACAGCAGAGCAGACAAGATCCATGCACACTCAGGTGTGGCACAGACAGCACACAAGATCCACCCCCTCAGGTGTGAAAAAAAAAACACACAAAATCCCTTCCCCCTCAGGTGTGGCACAGACAGCACACAAGATCCATGCACACAACTCAGGCTACACGAGCAGGGAATCTTTTGATGGCTTCTCCATTCAGTAATGGTTATTGATTTTTACATTGATTGGTGGGGAAAGAGCCCCATTAATATGAATAAGACTTCATACTGGATATGTCCATACTTGTTACTGTAGTGCTGCAAGGAATACAAAAGGCTCTGTATAAATCAATAGGAATTAGTAGTATAACTTTTGGATGCAATTTACCTCTCTTCATCATTGTTTATTCAGTGTGTGGGAACTGTCTGTATCCTGTCAATAACCACATTTATTTTTCATGCTGCAAGCAGAAATCACTAATACATCAAGAATACAGGTTGCAGACTATGGGAGAGAAGGATCTATCCAAGATGCTGACCTGGTCTTTGCCTTAAGTAAAAAAATAATAAAATCATTTCCCTCTTTAAATTCTCTTTCCCCTTATTGGTGTTCTTTTGTGAGCTTTCCTTCCTATGTTTTGCTCAGGGTTTTGGTGTGCTTGTAGCAGATGAAGGAATATGATTTATTTTGCATAAACCTAGGGAACAAGATATTTCCATTTCAGAGGAGCAAAAGATACCACTCTCCGTTGTCCCTGTAGTTTTACACTACAAAACAAATTTGAACTGTAGAAAGCAAGCAGATTTTGTTGGTTTGTCTGAAGTTTTACTGGATGATTCAGGAGTTCCCACCCAGGTTCACCTGTGGATTTGGAAGGAGTCACAGCTCCCAGACTAGTTTCTGGTTCTCACAAAGTCCAAATGCTTAGGAATAATATAGTTCTTCCTGGTTTTTTCATACCTCCCCCACTGCCAATCCTATCCAAAAATGGGACCAAGTTGGACAGTGAAATTGCATTTCTTCATCCACTGGATGTCAGTATTACACTGCCACTGGTGGTGCCTTTCCAGGTGCTGGGATAGGTTGGATTTCTTTGGGGTGAAGTCTCTCCTCTCTGATAGAGAAGTGACATGAAAAACCATTATAACTTTGGGGAGTGGTCTTGCTGCAGTATGAGTGCCCTTTGGCTCCTCCAGGAACAGCCTGGCACCCTGCCTGCAGACATCCCAAATATCAAACCTCTCACAGATTGTAGCCAGAGAGACAGACTTCAGTGCTGGGGTCAAGTCCACAGCCTTTTGTCTCTTACATTATGAAAATACATTACCTCTTCTTTTTTAAAATTAAGCTTACTTGTTGTAAATACTGCATCTGACAGGGATACAGTCTAGAAAAACCCTGCATGAAGGGACTTCTCTAAACAAAGAGTGCTGCAGCTTGGGACAATTCTGAATGCAGGAATGAGAGCGGACGAATTTAGAAACAGCCTCTGATATTTGGAATTTGGAGTCAGGGTTTTTGAGATCTGACACTGGTTTATTATTTCCAAAAGTGCCGTGACATGATTTTTTATAGGCTTGCTAGGTTTTTAAAACAATGTCCCTGAATTAACTCTGGGTAGTCAGTCACTAAAAACTACTGATATTTAAAAAAAAAAGGTCTTTGCTAACCCTGCCTTTTTTCTGCTTCAGACGCCCTAAGCAGCATCTATCTTGTGAACACAGAAATGAACCAACTACTTACCTGCCTAGTCATTAAGAGAAAGGTTACTTTTAGGAAAGCCACAGTCAGCTGTGTGCTGATGCTGTTTATGGTGCTCTATGTTTAAGTGTTTTCACATGAAATGTGTTCTTTAACATATGATACAATGCTGTACTTCATCTGTGACTAAAATGCAGGCGGCACTGGAAAAGAAGATTGGCGTTGCTTAAAAGATGATTCATAAAAATGTAATAAAATAATTGATGTACTCTTGTTATATATAAACTCGGGCTGATTAGATTATTTTCTTACTTACATCTCTTCCCTGGAAGCTGCTTTTTAATCCATCCTTTTCCTAGAAGACTTCAGGGAAGTTTCAGGAAGCATATGGCATCAATGTACAAGGGGAATAAAACATAAATATTTACAAAGATTTTGATCATATTTAAATACCAATTATCCTTATTTAAAAGTGTTTATCCTAATAATTACTGTCAGCAGAGACACCTGCTAAGGATTCAGCATTTCCTATTTCCTTCAGTTGAGTGGTGAGAACTTTTCTCAGCCCTTCTTGTGCATCCTTCGCAGAACTTTTCAGGGAACAAGCAAAAGAGAGGAAGTAATACTTCATGTGCCTGGGAGCTGTAAAAATGGGGATAGAAAAAAATAATTTGTGTTTAAAATAGAGAAGAGCAGATTTCAACACAATTTTTTTTCCTTTCTAAGCCACTCATAACAGCGAAGAAGAAACACAAAAGAGCAATTTAAGGAAAAAGAAAGTAATGAATACTAGAATTAAATTAAATAGCAAGAGGAAATTAGGGAGATGTCAGATGTAATTTTCAAAATTGTATGTTGGTCATGTGATTAGTGCTAACATTCCTGCTTTACAAAAAAACTGTAAAAATATCTTTAATGACTGTTACTGCTCAGGACTTGAGCTTTAAGTCCCAGTCAGACACCTCCACATCTATAACTGTTCTTAATATAGTAGGCTTATTTTGACATCACCTATTTTTATGTGTCATACCCAGGAAAGACAGGCAGTTGCAATAGAAACAAGAAGTTTATGCGTGTCTTGGGCAAAGTGCTTAGCAGAAGTTTCAATTTGTTGTGCTGTCATGCTCACATAATATTGTTGGAAGGAAAAGGGAGAAAGAATTTTGTCAGCCCACAGCTAAAGGGAAAAAATTGCTACTATGATGGCAGTGGTTTTAAATAGAGAATAATTTATAATACTACTTTGTTTTGTTTTTCCCGGAGGCAAAATTAAAACAATGCTTCATTAACGTTATTTGAAGCTATTTTAAATACAGCTATTTTCAGCAAAACAATGCTAACATGTAGAGGTTTCTTAATGAAAAAAGACAATTAGGAAAATATTTTGGAAAAATACTGTAGTCTTCTACGCAGTCTCTTTTTGCCAATTTCTTTCACTATGTTTAGTTCCTGAAAGTGAACCAGCATGCATACAAGAGTTATCAGCTAGCAGTTCTGCTGAGGCTAGAAGCCATGCAGCTCTTCAGACAAGATTTTAATTAACTTTTAACACTCCCATTCCACCAGCTTGGTTGGAGCTATGATACTCAACACCAGTAGCAGCCTGTGCAAACTGTTTGAGTCACCTTTAGCTGAATCTAAATGGAAACTGAGGTATAGGTAGGTGAAAGCAATTATAGCATTTTATTGTAACAGGACCACCTTCATCATCAGGACAGCATTAGAATTTTACAGCTAGCTGTGAGGTAACTGCTACAGGCACTTTCTTCCTTTAATCTCCAAGGTTCAGATCTACCTTGGAGTTTCTATTTCTCCCAAGTTAGCCAGTTTCCTGTGTAGTACTCATTTATGCACCAGTTTATGTCACCCAGCTCCATCCCAACAGAAAAATCAGGTTCTGATGAAAAAAGAGGGCTAGGCACATTCCTGCCAGTTCCTTCTCTATGCCACAGGAGCTATGATGTATATGCCCTTGCTCTTGCAAAAGGGAAATATCACCCATGGGTGATCAATACTGATGCTGGGTAAAGCTCCCACCCATCCTTCTGTAGCAAACTCTTATTAGGACAGCAAGAACATTATTTTTTTTTCTTAAATTATTATTATTATTTTCTGGGAGTTGTATCTGTGTAGTAATTTAAGATGGCAGCTTTCCAAGGCTTTGCTGTGGTTCTAAATTAATTGAGTGTGCTGTTTAATTTTTTAACTAGAGCTTTTTCCTCATATTCAAAAAGGCTCCCATTGTCCTTTATTATTAATGAGATCAAAGCAAGCAGAATGGCTGCCATTCCTCCTTAGTCTGCAAGTGAAACTGTCCGTAGTAGAAAAGCACAGTGCTGTCTGCACTTGTCAGCAGCACTGAAAGCAATACCATCGACAAAGCATCTGCCTTTCTTTGGTCTAGTGAGCTGGACACAGACAGGGAGCAGGAATAATGCTCTGCCAGAAAAAACAGATGAGGAAACAAGGATGGCACCTGCAGAACAGGGGGCAGGCTGAGGAGTTACTGTGGAGTGTGCAAAATGCAGGGCAGAAAACCTGAGGGGGGAAAAAGAAGTTTCCTTTTCTTATGTGTGGGAAATTGTGCCTCCTCCAGGCAGCCCAGGTGAAACAGAAAAAAAAGCCAAAAAAGCAAACTGCAGAAGTTGCTATCAGTTTTGATTAGGAATTTAAAGACAGAATATGACTATTTGTACTCTCATACACTCTGGAATGCAGTTGTATTATTCCCCCTTCATGGGCTTCCTTCCCAAAGTTTCCAAAACGGGTTTTTCATGGAGAAGCATACACTTATATTTTTATAAAAACCAAAACAACAATAAAGCTCATCAGAAACCCCATGCATATCTGAGTTTTAACTGGACAGCTCACTGGTACTTGCAAAGGGACCACAGTCCAGGGTGGTAGGACCCAAGGGCAGAAACTGAGAATAATTCTGGACAGGAGCATCATCAGTAGGAAGAGGAAAAAACCAGCTGAAAGAATGCATAAAACTGAGATCCATTATAAAATGCAGTTACTGAAAATCTCAGCGCAAGGCAGCATGAAGGTGACGGTGGGAAAAATGTGGGGAAGCTCTTTGGGAGGTTTGCTGGACCGAGAGCCAGCACTGCACACAGAAAGGCGTGTCCTGGCCGCACACGGAGCTCTCAGGAGCTGCACTCTTCTCCTCGCCCCCATCAGCTGCAGGCAGACCTGGCCAAGAGCCTGCAGAGCCAGCTGCCTGGAGAGGCTGAAGGGAGCTGGTGACAGCATGGGCTGTGAGTACCAGCAGGAAGAGCTGGGATGCAAAGTGGCCCTGGGTCACCCTGTGTGAGGTGCTGTGAGCCCTGAGGAGGTTGCAGGAGCTGTTCCCATGACTTGGCCTCCAGCAGCTCAGGAACAAAGAGCAGCCACGCTGGGTGAGCCAAGCTCTTTTTTCTTTACTCCTCAAACCTGATTACTTGCAAAGCCCGTGACTCACTCAGTGTCCCAGCTCTCCTTCTGCAACAGTTAGCAGCAAAGTCAATCCAGGTTTGTGAGTAGAGCTTGCTGTGTCACCTCCTCAATGGAAATCTGCCAGAAGCTTCCCTGTGGCTGCCACGGGATCAGCTGCTGGGAGCTCAAGGTGGGGCTGTGTGGGCAAAGCCCTCAGGACCACACCTGGGAACAACTACAAGACCTTTTGGTACTGGGAGATGATCTTTATGGAGACACTGCAAAACTGTGCAGGCACCACTGCAGAAAGAAGACCCATTTACTCAGGAGCTACAACAGTATTTGGTTCACTGTGATATTTTCTTTCTCCATGAGGAAGGAAAGATGATTGAAATTTCATCAAACACAAATGGCCCTTCTAAAAACACCAGGTTCTCTCTTCCTCACTTCAGAAAAAGCCAGGGCTTTTCTCCTAGTCCTTCCCTAAAGAGACTCTTGGATTGGTAGAGGAAAGTAAACATTATGTTGAGCCTTTTTTTTTTCCTGAAAGACAGCAAAATGTCCTCTCTTATGACTGCTGTTCTGGATTCAAGAACCTTGCTAAAAAGAAAGTGTGTTCCTTCTAAAGAGCCATCAGCAGCTCAGTTTTAGCCTGTTTGCTTGGTCATCTGCTTGGACCACACTTGATTTCTGCTGCTAGATTGCTTATTGTCACTGAGGATCTTAGAGACCCTAATCCAGGCCTGGTATCTGTTATAACCTATGGTCCTGCTTCCACAGTGTAGTGCTAACGCTCAAAAAGCATGGCAAATACCCATTTAAGCTGCTTATCCAAGATATTCCAGACCAGAGAGGCATTCAAGAAGACAGGGAGACTGTGTTTATTGAGGGAGTCCAGCTCCTCCAGAAGACTTTCTGTTGCAGCAATTCCTTTTGCAGCAATATTCAAAGCAAACACCCTACAGCATTTCCAAGGGTGTCCTCATGTTAACAGCACTGCTGCGCATGGATAAATTCCCAATTACTTATACCAAGCACTACTTACGTGGAAGATCTTGAAACAAGATGGAACCTGCCTGGAACAACACCCTCATTTTGGCTGCAGGGTGCAGCATCTGCAGCTGGCGCCTGTGCTTGTCTGTCTCTCTCTTTGTTCTTGTGAGTCTGTCTCCTTGGATGCAAAGAGGAAGCTGTTGGTCATACTGGGCTGTCAGTGACTCCAGTTTAAATCCAGCATAACCCCATTGGATGCAGGGAAATGAATCTGGCTTTGCAGAAGCATAACTTCAGCTCTGCAGCTGAATCAACATCTTTAAACATGGTATGGAAATTGGTGAGAAACCAGTAGAGATTGTCCCAACTTTTCCTTCCAGAAAACTTTGATTTGTTGAAATGCTGCATTCATAAATACAGAACAAAGGAAGTGAATATATTACAGTGTCCTCATTGTGAAAGGGCAATGGCAGGTGCTTTGATAAACTAGGAGACAGGTCATTATTTCAGTGCAGTGCCTGTCAGAACATCTGCCTACTGTAGCTCTATAAAAAGTTATTTTTTAACTTCCTTCCTATGAGATTTGTTAGACTGTAAAGAAGAACCTCAAACAAATGGCAGCATAATTTACCAAGTCCTAGAAAAGTTATATTGGTAAATTGCCTTGCATTGCACCTAGGCAATGGACCAGATGACCTAGTGACCTTTTCCATTTCTAATGTCTATGATTACTGCTGTTATACCTCAGGACACTAAACAGAGATATTTTCTTCCTTTCAGTGGCAAAATGTCACTAATGGCCAAGCTAAATCAGAGCAATTGATCCTCCTGCAGATGTGTTGTGCACTTAGCAAGGCAGCTATAGATGATCACGCTTTGTTTAGATTTGCTATTTTCTGTTTCTGTAGTGCAAGTGCTCAGCACAAGGGGACTGTCAGAAAAGGGAAAGATTTTCTGTTAGGAGATTAAGGATAACTAAGGAAATGGTTGCATGACCTATAAAGAGCGGATCATAAATATTGCAACAATAAAACCAATAGCTCCTTCAAAGTTTAAACAGCTTTTCTTTTCAAACACTTGAAGTAAATGCCCTTTTCCCAAGGTTGTCTAGCACCTGCATTTTAAGATTTCACACAGTTTCACCAAAAATATTGTAACTTCTCAGGGAACTAGCTTTTTCTGTTAAATAATCTTTCTTTGTGGAAGCATCCCCTCCAAAAATGTTACATCGCAGGTACCTGGAAGTTCCTTATCCTTTCCTCTAGTAGTGAAGTTTCAGAAAAGCCAGAGCATAACAATAATAAAATAGCCCCTGCTGTGTTGTGTTTCTTAAGCACAACACCCACCAAACAATGCAAGTGGGGCAAGTATAGTTCTACCCTTTAAAGCCAAGCAGCAGCACTTACCTTTTCTTGCATCCTAGGGGGAACCTCCAGACACAAGGGTCTGCCTGCATAAACCCTCAGCTAGAACATTTATATTTCTCACAGTCCCAAGTGTGTAAAATCCCAGACCTGTGCTGCTGCAGCTCTGCTGACACAGACAACTGACATTCCTATTCCACACACCCTGTTGGCGTGCAAGACATAGCCTTTGTTTCTAATGCTTGGTGTAGGATCCAGCTCTGCAGTACACAGCTTGCTCTCCTGTGTGCTCAGCCTTTTTTCCCCATTCTCCATGCTGCCATGAGTCTGTAGCCAGCTCAGGGGAAGCATGAACCAACGTGTTCCAGCAGCCAGATCTCACAGAAGTGTTCCTATTCCACTGTCACCCCATGTTCTCACGTACATTTAGCTCATGTGCTCCTTGGGTTGGAAGTACTGCTTTGGGCACTTTAAAATAAAAGGATCACAGTAGAAAGGCTGGAGCATCTTGATATTAGTGCTGCATCCTGCAATCAATTGGCTGTTGGTGTGATTGCAGAGAGCAATATCCTCGCTAGAAAAGCCACTCCAGTCTGGTAGATCAAATAGCTGAAGAAATATGGGTGTTCATTCAACACACAGCAGGCATGTGCCAAATCCACCCCCGAGCCCGTGCAAAATGCTGAGCAGTCCACAGCCCACTGGTGCAACAAACTTTCCTTTCTCACATGTTGGAAATTCACAACTCAGAAGCTCTTCTCCTTTAAATAAAAAGACCCCCCTGAATAGAGTCAATACTAACAAATGGAAATATCCTTAACCTGACCTCCCTGATCCTTCCCTATGCCTCTGTAAGTGCATTAAAATCAGCTCTCATTTTTATGTTCTAGGTTTCAAGCACTCTGTAATAGCCACAATCCTCATTATGCAAATGTTGTATTTTGCCTCTAAGCTTTCTGCACAAATTCTTTTGGTTGTGTTTTCCTTGTTATGTGCAATTTCACATGTCCAGTGAAATTTCAGCATCTATTAGGAAACAGTTTTATGCCTGCAGTTCTCCTACCAGTGACATTTCTAATGTTTTAGAAAAAGAAAATAAATCCTGACAAGTCAGATGAAAGGCAGAAGTTGATACTGCAGACAGGCAGGCTGAAAAGGGAGGAGTAGAATTAGAAACATCTCCAAAACTTGAGACATTAACACATTATGTGATTGAGTTTAGGATATACCAGCTACTGTGCCCCTAAGTTCTTGTGCAGACACTTCCACCTACTCTCTTACTTTCTTCTCTTGCTGAAAAGCACTGCAAATTTGCCCACATTTGGATGCTGGGTGCTGTATGTTGTGCTGTGGTTTTCTGTAGCCTAACTCCCCAAGCACTCATGCCCAGACTTGTGAGAAAGATGAGAAATACGTGTTGTGCAAAGTTAGGTAAACATGCCAGCCTTGCTTCATGCACAAAGGCTTTACCATTTCATCTACATCCATAGGTTTCTCTTCCAAGATGGTTCCTACAGTCACTGACTGTGCTTTTCCTAAGCCTTGCTTATTAATGAGGATTTCCAAATTTGCATTTCTTCAGCAGGCTAAGGACAGGGGACATAAGGTCTAGGGACACAAAGAGGTCATTCAATCCTGGACTGCCCCCTGATTTTGCAAGAGCACAGACAAAAGTGTCAAGAAACCAAAGTGTAATATTAAAGTAGCAGTGAAATGAGGAGAAGGACAATTTTATATTTCTTTGTTGGAGAACCTCCCTAAAACAAGTGCAGAAAAGAAATGGCACAAAGTGATAGTGGTGCTAATGCTATAAAGAAAGAAGCTCAAGATCCACAGAGCCCTGAGGTACCCTGGGAAACAAGCTTGGATTAGACAGACTCCTCTTAAACAGCACAAATGCAATTGCTACATGGATTGAAAACACTGAAAGATGAAGGTTTTGTTTACTGCAAATACTTTTTATGTACCCTAAGGCCCAAAAGTAAAATAGAGGCTGGATTTATTCTGAAACATGGTCAGGAATTTTAAAACAGGCTTTTGTACACACAAACAAAGAGAGCATGGGAAACACGAGATTGTGAGTTACTTAAATGCCAAGGATTACATTGTACCAGGTAAAACTGAAATGTAGCACAGGGACTCAGTTTCATAAATTAAATGCCATTGCTGATGGGTACAAATTATATAAGAAAGATGGAAAGGGAAACCGAGGTGGCACTTTGTCAGATGCATTTATAGCTGCAGCAAGATACACTTCAACTGCAAAGTAATAAAATAAAAAAAAAAAAAAAAGGAAGGAAAAAAAAAGAAAAACTAAAATGGACATTTGCTGCAGCCTATTCCAGCAGCAAGAAAGCAGAAAGGGATTAGTCTCTCTTAAGATATTCAAAGCCACAGAACACTGTACTTGTGGAGAATTTAGCTGCCCACATTTCTTTTAACAAATATCATCAAACATTGACCAAAGACATTCACCTGTTACACAGAAACCTGCTCTAATCCAGGTAGTACAGGTTCTTAACAAATAAACAAGAAAAATCCCCCCAACTCAGGAAGAGTAGCAGAGAAATTACAAGTGACACCCATGAACACAGTACCTAGATATAACACAGTAAAGAGTTTATTTGTTTGACTTAGAAAAGGTCTCCTGCATAATTAACTGGACACATATACATTAAATATACAAATGCATACCAAAAGAAACGCAGAAGGCACACATTCAGCCAAGAGGCTCCTGAACCACAAAACACTCACCATTTCAGGCCAGAAAGAGAGAGCCATGAGCCCCAGGTTTGTGACTTTCTGCCCAAAACTGGGATTACAGCTGTAGGCCCCATGATGTGCCACACAGGTCAGCCAAAGAGGGAAGGCGATCCAGAGGACAGGCATCCTCTTGGGATTGCACAGGGTCAGGATAAAGATGCCAAAGAGAGCTAATCTGGCTGTTTTGAGTAGCAACAGACCAACAACTGTCTCCCATCTTTCCCATCCCCTTGGGAGGTTGGTGACTTTATTACAAGAGGGGCCATTTTGGGCTAGGAACAAATGACATCTTATTTGAAGACTGCTGTACCTTCAACCTCTGCTAGCAGACTTCCAACATAATTCCTAAGCAGTGCTCTTTGCCCCTCTGACCCCCAGCACGATCAACCACATTTTATCTACAGAGCAAGAGAGGTTCATTTTACAGGTCACAGCCTCAGGTTTCTAGCACTGATCAAGAACCACAATTAGCAAAAACTAGTCAAAATAAATATAGTCATCTCATCCAGACTCGCTTCTGGTGCCACAGGAGCAGGCAAATAGCTCAAGTTCAGCTGATTTTATCTTCAGGGAAGAACTAGTTCCACCAGAGCCTGAAACCTCCACTCTGGATCAACAAGGCTGTGTGCATCCTCAGAGTCACGCTGAGTTTAAGGAGCAGATTAATATCATGCAAAAAAGCAAGTTTGTTCTCTCAAATTAAGTAATTAAGCAGTGCGTGATAAGACTAAGGAATTCTGCTAGCCCCTGGAGTCAAGGCATGAAACTGACTTCCACAGAAAGAATTTGAAAACAAGTGAACATTACCTTTCAGGAACTGGTGTGGCAACAAAGAAGACAAGAAGAGGAAAGACTTTTTCTGGAATGGGGATTCTGTTAGTTGATGAGGTTAAAAAAAGGAGCTCTGACATCCACCATAGGAAAGAGAAAGTAAAGCACATTAATGTGTAAGCACAGAAGGAAAGGAAGGGCAAGTGAAATCAGCCTCTTGGACCATTTGTGAAGTCATTTCACCCAAGATGAGGCAACCAGGAGATAAAGGACTTCCTGGAAAACCTGATCATATATATCAACACGGTGCTAATTAGTTAATTAACCTATTGCACAATTTAAAAAATAAATATTTTAAAAGCCTGGGAGGACAAGGAAGCACCAGATGACACCGTTTTTATCAGAACAAAAAGTGGAACAGCATCAGCCTAATAAATTTGTATCTGATCTTTGCCAACAAAGTGAAATAAATACAGAGAAAAGAAGTCTCCCAAATGTCTGGAGAGTAAGCAAAGTATGGCAAAATCAAACCACTTTCGACAATCCTAAAAACACAGCAAGTAGCTTTTGGCACATGAGCTACACACATGAAGTCAACAGGATAACTCAGCTTTCACGTTACTTCTACATCCAAGTGGTGGTGCCATGTCCAACACCTCTTTTTTTCCCCATTACCAGGAACAATTTTATGAAACAATGCTCATAACATGAGCTGACAGACCCAGCTGTAAAACTACAGCTCGTTCCCAGAAGGCTATATAGAATATTACATAGAGTAGCAAGCATTTAACCCACTCAGTGAAGATCTGTTTAACAGAGGGCACAATACCTTTGGTGTTTTAGTGTCTCAAGACATTCTGCAGAGTAAATAGAGTAAAACAGACCTGCTTGCCATTCAAATTAAATATACTTCGAGGAAAGGCAATTAATCAATCAATGAACTGATCAAATTGCATTTTATCATCAACTACAGACAGCTGTTTGAGTGTAACAACTTCTGCAATGCAACACCTGAAAGAGTCTTTCGATCAGCTTCTTATGTGTTGGGAGGACATCAGTTGCCTTTACTGTGAGTTTGTTGTGCAGCAAAAAACCCAGACGGTTTCTTTAAAAAGCAAGAAAATGAAACTTGTGTTTTTCTGATGTTTGACATTTTTTTTGGCAAGTAGGCATGTTAGTTTTCAGGTGTCTTCTTAAAATTAGGATCTAATTTTTTTAGGTATCACAAGAGGACTTACTTATGACAGCAGAGTATGTAATTTAAGTGGCAAGAAAGCAGAGTGAAATGTCAATCTGCACACTGTAGAGACAAAAACAAACTGTTAATCCACTCTGTTAATGAGTAGAACTGGAAAAGGGATAGTGAACAAGAGGACAGAAGTGCCAGTCAGATCCCATAGTGGCTATGAGTACTGTGAACCTGCAACTTGAAAAAAATCATGGCAGAGGACATACATGATATAGGTCTGTAAAATCACAAGTGGCAAGGAGACAATGAATAGGGTTGGTCATCATGATGTCTGACAGTGGAAGAATTAGGGTCACTCCAGGAAATCATCAAGAAAACCATGAAAACATCCTGACCACAGTTCTTTTTTGTACCACACAATGAATTTAGGGTTTGTTGCCACAGAACACTTCGGAGGCCAAAAATAAAAAAGGATTTTTAGAAAGGGACTAAGTGCATTCATTAAGGCCAAGTCCAGAAGGAACTCTCAGAAAGTTCAGGAAGTCCACAGACTGCTGGAATGGTGTCAGAGAAAGACCTCTGCATATACAAGCTTTGTATTTTATGCCTCTGTGATCACCTGTTACAGGCTATTCTCAGAGGCAGAACAGCAGATCAGATGGCCTTTGGTCTGATTGCATACAATGCTTCTTACGGATCAAAGCTCCCAATTTTAGCATGATGTAGACTTTGGAAAGGTTAACTTCAGAAAAAAAAAAGACATTTGAAAAGCTTGCATGCCTCCTCTGCTTCCACTTTCAACCCTCAAAGATGTGTTCTTTAATCATTCAGTTTCCATGAATGGTAAAAGTATTGCTGAATTAGCAAGAAAGAGGATTTAATGACAGCCACTGAAGTCTGCATTATTGCTCCCAGATCCTGCCCAGTGCCCTTTATTAAGCATTTCTCCTGACCCAGCCTCAACTGCACATTAAACATTCCCCTCTATTCCATTTTTTCTCTTTACCACATTCTTGCTAAATCACTTTGTTCGACTGCTACATTTATGACATGAAACAGTTCATATACTGATCTGCTGGCCACTGTTAGCTAAACCCTTCTCCCTCATTTCTGCATGGGTAAGTGACAGCAGGAATCTACAGGAAGACTCCTTATGGACAAAGGATTGCTAAGCTGTCTGTAAACATCTTTATTTCACCCAGATTTTGCCACTTCAATTGGATTCAGCCTTCCAGCCAGTCAGATCAATAAATTTTTGCAGTGCAGTAGAGTAAACAATGCAACACAGTGATTCCAAGTCTGTAGCTAGACAGACTGAAGTAGCAGCACAAATAAGTCAGAAAATCTCCTGCATTTCTCTGGACACAGAGCAAGCTCTGAGACCAGTCATCACAGTTGTTTTTATATATAAAATATGTGTGCACATAGACATATGGACTAATACATTCATCACTAACCCTCATTTAAGGGACCAACTATCCAAAGTCTGCTCTTCACCCAGTAAATATTCCTCAGCTGGGGGTACCAGATGCATCCAGGACCCGCAGTGGCTTTACAGATCACTGCATGAGGATGTGGCTGTGGGTTCAAAATCAATCAAGAAGTTACTGTTCCAGCTTGTTCAGTCTTTAGTTCTCCAGATAATCCTTCCCAATCAAGATAACACACAGGTGGATTGTTTGTTTTTATCACTCATAGTGGAGTTTGGATTCAGGTTACCTGGAATGAAAAGAAGTTAATGTAGTGTTAATGTTAAGTAAATAAGACGTGGATAAAGTCTGGACTCACATTTCACTCTCATTTTTTGCTATACATCTTGTGTTAGACCTATGTTATTCTGCACTCTCTCGTGGCTTTTTTCTACTGCAGTGAAATGAAGAGACATTAAAATAAGTGCAAATGCAGAGTATATTGTGGAGAAAAAACCACTGCAGAAGTATTTCCAGGCTTTGGCTTGTACCCAGTCCAGCTACAGTGGTATCATCAGGTCCCAGCTGGCACTGAAAAACAGTCTGGCCATGACTTGGGTGGGAAGTTTTCCAAGGAGTGAGGTATGGAAAAAAACCCAGAAACCCAAGTCAGGTCATCTCATCCATTTGATAGCCCCATACATTCTCAATAGAGTTTTTTTTCACATTTTGTTTCAAACATCTTAAGTGCCAGTATTTCCACCATTGCCTTTGCAAGACAAATCCAAGGTCTCAAGGTCTCTAACTAAAGTAGCACAGTATGCTGCCTCCATTTTTTATAATCTTAGGTTTTTCATTTCTCACTCTATGAATTTCTTCTGCTCCCAGTACCCGTACCTTTCAATCCTTGCACTTTTGTCTGCTCTCCTTCCTTACACAGATGTTGACCTGGATGCCTCAGCACAACATTTTCAAGCAATACACAGAAGTGTGTTCAGAGGCTTTTGCAAGGAAGGGAGCTCATCTGTGCTCTGAGCTCAGCAAAGCTTGCATGACTACAGCCCAGGGTGGCAGGTACTGAGAGGGGCTGCCATGTGGCTTGGAATCCCTCTGAACAAGGGCAGGCCCTGCTCATGTGCTCATACAGAAGTATGTATTTATACCTGTGCATCTCCCAAGCAGTTGGAGCCAGATGCCAGTTCAGAGGGAAAACAGAGAAGGAAAACTGCCTCAGGTCATGGTGACATGCCACTGAAAAGTCTCAGCCTTGCTAAGCTTGGGAAGCATTCAACCCAAGGACCAACTCTGAACTGGGCTTCAAGTGAATAATTTTTAGTGTCAGTTTTTTGCTTGTGGGTATTTGACCAACACTCTCCTTACCTGTAGGTGATGGGGAAGAGAAGAGCTCTCTCCTCTCCCCCTCCTTGTCTCCATTTTCTTCCACACTGCATCTTCTTGATGTTCATGTAGGAGGTTGCACTGCAACTTGTCCTCACTTCTGTGGCTGCTCTGTGCTACTGCCTCCTCCCCACATCTCCCCTCTGACACTTCCAGCATGTTACTGCTAAGTTTATCATTACTCCTATCTCCTCACCACCCCTCTTCCCTTCCCTGTCTATCACATTCAAGACCCTCATGTTTTCTTTCAAAGATCTATATGCTTCTCTGCTTAATTTCAACTCCCAGCTCCTTTATTCTTGTCACTTTCTACTCTTATCTTCTGACCTTTTCCTACATATCCTGCTACAGTTAGAGCAAACACCCTCCTTGTATGTACCCAACAATGTTTCCCTCTTTCTCTTTAGAAAAGAGGATGAAAATTCCAGTTACCACCCTTCCATGATCTCACTGGCTGAAAAACACTGCTGATAACTAAGCAGCTATTTCAATGCCATTGCAGTGTCCAGTGTAAATCCCATTTATTGTTGCAAGAAGCACACAAAACTGAACCCCAAACCTGCTACTGATGCCAGAATGATTTTTGCCTTTTTTCTTTTATATATTCTCTGTATTCTTTACACATATTTTTGTAGCCTATTATTGTATTAGTGGCTAGTTTTCCCAGTAGTTTTCCCTGCCCTTTCCCTAGACAGAAAGACAAAACACATCCCTATGCTATCTTGGTACTCCTTAGAAACCAAGGCTGAGACTAGCTCTTCGAGACATATTTTTCATAAACAAGTTCAGTTTTCATTTAAGGAGGGAGGATTCAGAGAGGGTTGAACTGGGGGAAATGACCTCACCTCCTAGGTCTCTCACTGGTGATTTTTGTCAAATATGTTAATTTGCTAAATTTATAAAACTGTATTCACCCTGTGGGGGAAGGTGGGCTTTTGTGGACATTGTCCATATCTGTCCCTGGAGGCCTCTAATAAAGAGCAGCTTTTATATTATCTCCTAAACTAATATTAACTCAAAAGTGTGTTGTTTTATTTGTAGGATCTTTTAGTCATCACTACTAAGTATATGTATTCTTCAACTATCAATCATAAGGAATGAAGGCCAATATATGGAGCAACTCAGGACAGCAGACCCTTCTGAAGAAGCCCACTTTGCTTCTTCCAAGGGAAAACACCAAACAAAAAGTCAGCACCTTCTGAAGGCACACAGCTTTCAGGTTTTTGCAGTATTTCCCAGAAACTGCACATAGACATCACTGCCTTTACTGACACAGTCTGCCCAGCACCAAGTTAAAATTAACAAGATTCTGGTCAGGTTCAGAGCTGCTCTTGTGTTCCTATGTGGGCAAGAGTGAAATTCAAGAGTTCTGTCAATTTGATGATGAGGTTTGAGAAAACTTTGTAAAACAAAGTACAGTTTCCATGCAGTGTGCTAGGACAACACCTCAGGGTGTTGATTCAGTTGCTTTGTTTGGGACATTACTATCTGTGGCCTTTGTATTTTCCAGACTCCCTGTTCTGACTTGCAGGTATCCTTTTCTAGCATGTAAATACTGCAGCAGATTTTCAGACTCCAACACAGTGCACACTTTCACCATTTCCCTTCCCAGTTCAGATTCTCTTCATCACCATTTGCTCCTACAAGACTAAATCTGACTTTTAGCCTGCTTGAATAATGTCTTTCAATTACTCCATGAGCTGCTTGGGTGCGGATCTGGTCTCTGCACACATTTGCAAGGTGGGATATGTCTCTGTGGTACTAGAGAATTAATAGTGACTTTGGAGGATGTGTGTGCAGGCAGGCCCACGGGGCTTAAGTGTGCTGTTTAATCTTTACAAAAGGTAAGGGCAGCTATTTCAAACTGTGAAACTCTGAATAATTGCATCCTAACCTGCCTGCATGCCAAGTACCTTCTCCTTCATTTCTACTTCTTACCTCTCTTCTGTCACCCAGAGTATCACAGCACCAGTTTTTACTAGCCTTGCTCAAAGACAATTTATATTTTTAAAACTAAGTCAGTCCCAAAGTTACCCAAGAACAAAGTGCCTCCTATCTTTATACTGAAGCTAGAACTCTCATCCATGTCTGTGTTCAAGAATTTTTTATTAAATCCTAATGATGTATGTGCTACTGAGCAAGTAGTTGCAGGATCTCCTGGGTAAGGAACTTTTTTTCTGTTCCTCATGTGTCTCCATCTACCTAATGTGCCCTCTACCATCTCTCTTCACATGGCACTTTGGGACTATTAGACTAGAGAAGCTTTCTCTCAAGAACAGTGATTTAATTCAAAAGCAACACACAAGCCACGATCTTCCTCCAGCCTTTTATGACACCAGATGGCCAAAGTCTACTTACACCATATTTCAGAAGCTTTGGAGTCTCCCACTGTCACCATGAAAAGGCATTCTCAATTTGCATAAACCAGAAATACTGGTAAGGACTCACTGGAAAGATTTATCAGGTCAGAAAAGGCACAGAGGGAAAGCTGGTGTGCTGGACTTCAGCACCTTCCCTGGACCAGTTCTCAATTCCTCCTTCCTCCTTACTGAAAGTGTTAGCAGTCTTCAGGAAGTAACAGTGGCAATAAATAAAACCTGAACATAATAGCATAGTAATTTCTTTGTGGAAATGGTCTAGACCAAGCATCAGACTGTCTGGCACAGATCCATTGTGTTAAAAGGAAGAGGAACATCCCTGCTGCCTGGTGCAATGCTCCAGCAAGGTGCAGTGCCCACTGTTCAACCAGAGACATCAACCTTCCGTGCTTTAAGCTGGGCCTAACTTCATCACAGCACTGCGGGAATGCCAGGCTGGCTGCTTTAAAACAGGTGACAGTGAGAATCTCTGATACTGCAAAGTGCTGACGAGTCAGAGATAACACAATTCTCTCCTTCTGTCACTAGAGGGTAGTGCAAGCCCTCAGGTCCACTCCTGCAAGTGGAAATGCCCATACATCTCCCCACAGATCTTCATTGATTCTGGTTTTCCTGGCTTTGAGGAATGGGGTCCACCTGCACACACTGTCTGTGCTGGAAAGGTGAGAGAGGATCTCTTTAGACCAGGGTTTACTTCTGCCTCCCCAAATGCCAAATACAGATCCTAAAATGGATCTGGCTAAAGTCTTTAATAAACTAGCCATGCCTTCTTACAGTTCCTCTCTCTCATGTTCATTTGGTATTTTTGAGTCTGTCCTTCATTCAGCCAGAAATATTTCCAGGAACCTAATTAATCAGTGTTGTTGAGCATCCCAATACCCTGCCCTTCTTCTTGGTCTCAAGAGAATGTCTTTCCATTTCACACCATGGTAGTTGCAAAGGAATTCAGTCTCTCTACATCTGCATTTTGTATTCATCAGAGCACAGAATGGTCTTTGGCCAGACAACTGGAGGAGGTATTTTCTCCTTGGAACTAGTTTATTTTCCTGATGGTGCAGGACATACTGACACCCAGCAGAGCTCACAGAGAGGAAGACAACCATGCCGAGTAGTCCAAAGATTTACTTCAATCTTATAAAACATGTAAAATGTTGGGGAGCTAGCTATGACCTCATAAACTGGTAGAAATCTTTATCATTTGTGTCTTCAACTGATTGAAGCCTTGGAAGGACTCAGTGAAAATATCAATCATGCATTAGCAAAGAAAGAAAAGTTGAGATCTAGTGATCTATTTCTTTGTAGCTCCTATTTTCAATACCTTCTCCCTCATTTCAGAAGGTGGTAAAGGAGCAAATAAAAAAAACTTGCACCCTTTCCTCCACTCCTTGTCCCCTCACCTCAACATAATCACATTTTCCTCTCTTCTCCACTAGTAACTTGTCACAGTAGATACACCTGACTTAACTCTAATGAGGAAAGGACAGATTACACTGAAAATCTGTCTGTGGCCTGCTTGCCAGTACAATAATGAATGTAGTGCTTCTGTTTATTAGGGAAATGCACTTCCTGAACTGACCACTCTGTTTTACACAAGGCAACGTTCACCTTTGTTGCTGAGAAGTACAAGAAACACCCACATGAGAAGTACCAACTATAGTAAGATTGCCATTAAATTGCTTTCAACTTAAATTGCCTGTATCTTTTGATGCAGCTTCTACTCTTTGATCTTGCTCATTTTGATACAGAGGAAATAAGAGGATCTACTCACAAGTGCCTATAGTGGGTATGTTTGCATCAATCAGCCAAACTCAGAACAAGGGACACTGAAAGCAGAATATGCTGGTAAAAGGTTTTACCTGAGTTGCCTCCAGTGCTCCGAACACTAGCATGGCCAATGCTGAGCCTCTCATATTCCAGTTTCATGTTCCCAAGGTCTTCTCCTGAATGTCCTTCACTGGCAAAAGAATTGGCCTCAATGCTTGAGCCTGGAGACCGTTTGGCCTTGCGACTGAAAAGCCCACTGGCAAACCGTTTGCCTTGCTTTGCATTGGTCTGTGCCTCTTCTTTCTTTATGTCACGAATGGACTCTCTGGATTTGGATTTGTTTTTCAGGTCCGCGTGGAGCCGGGACAACAGTTTCTGGGGGCTCCGATTCAGCTTGTTCAAGTTCTCCAGAGGTGGATCTATTTCTGGGTACACTTGCTCCAATGTGACTAAGTCATTCAGGAACTGATTTAACCGTTTCTTTGACTCACTTGTTTCCTCCTTTTCCATGTTTCCCTGATTATCTTGCCTGTGTCGTGAAGCCCAGAGCATCATATCACCACGGGTTGCCCCTGCTACTAAACCATACTTGGGGTTAATGAATTTCCGAGCCACAGTGGAGGAATGAAAGCCTGGCTTCCCAATTCCAAGATGGAATGGGTTAGCAATACCCAGCTCCTTGTATAAATTAACTTCCTCTGAGATGGCATAGAGCTCACGAAACTCAATGTCAAACATCTCCACGTGCTGTCCTGTCAAGACCAGTAGGATGTTTCTGTCAATGTGGGACGAAGTCCATGTGAAGCTAAGAGGAGGAAACAGAACCAACATGAGATTTTGGGGTACATACTTGAGCCAGCCCACCTAAAGAAACCTAAGGCACTACATGGGAACGTGTAGCATTGTGCCATTTGCCCACATATCCTTGGCAAGATGGATCACAATAGATATGAGACACACCATTATCGTTCTCCTTTAGACATGCAGACCAGATCTGGGAGAAAAGGCCCTGAAACTCTGAAGAACAGTTTACCCTTTAAAAAAAGCAGCACTGCATCAACAGGAAGAGTCTCGGGACTGAAAACCTCACTGAAGAGAACTGAGTACAGAGACTGGTGGTGAGTCCTTGCAGACCCCTACCTGATGCACTGTGGAACTATCTCTAGCAGTCTGAAATGGTCTGCCAGGATGGGTATGTTCCATTCTCTGAAAAGGGCCCTATGCCACCTTCCCTGTTGTCCTACTCCTGTTTCTACAGATGCCACACAGATTACAGAAGCTGGGATAAGAAGGGGGAGTGACATGGGAAGAAGACTCTCAAGCAAAGTCATGACCATTCTTTAAACAAAGAGCTTAATGCCTTATGCAAGAGTGACCCACCTGTATGATCCAGTGGCCACCTTTTCACCATCCACCATCAGGAATCGGGATGCCAATGTGCCTCTGATCTTCCCTGATGGCATGTAGAACCCAACTCCTGTCACAGAACGTACGCGGATATTCTAGCAGGGAGGTGAAAAGACAAAATGCCACAATAAATAGGGCAGAAAATTGGATAATTTCCAGCTCCAAGTCTTAACATGTCACTCACATTATCTCACTACTTCTGGGACTACAGCTTATTTAGTATGAGCCACCAGATGGGCTGCAAAAGGAAAGCATAGTGCTGGAAGTCCTGTTGTGATCCCCTGTCTACACAGGTCACTCCTCTCCATCAGTTTATAGCCCTGTCCAAGGGGTCAGCAGCATTGAAATCCTGCCTGCTGTCTTCAGCTATTCACTGGAGCCCACTGGCAAGACAATGCTGTCACAGAAGTGTCTCTACTCATGTCCTGAATAGGTCAGTGAAGAAGAATTTTGGCAGAAGAGGATGGAAAATGTTTTCCTGAAATGAATGGAAGTAGTTAGAAAAAGAACACCTCACCCCAAACCTCACATCCCTTTGGTCAGCAAACCTACAAGGAGTAAAGCAAAGCACTACCCATCATCCCACACCCTTTGGTCAGCAAACCTACAAGGAGTAAAGCAAAGCACTACCAGACACAGAAAATCCACAAAGTTAAGGTTACATGATTTTCAACAATATATGTGTGCCTGTGCATACTGTATTTGCACACTGGACTGATATATATTGAAATATATAAGATATATTTGCACATTGGACTGAATGTTACTCTGCACATGGGTCCTGGCTGCACAAGGCTGAACTGCTAAAGTGTGTAATTTGAAATGCTCTCCCCTCACCCCAAACCCAAAGTGACCCAAATGTCAGTATAAGTTTGGAGCAAATTATCTTGTCACTCTGACACACAAATCTAGACAATTTTCTTCACTCCATCATCTTTTTCTATAACGATTCCTTAACAATGAAAAGCTAAAAGGTACTGTGAACTGGAGTCATAAATCCAGGGCTGGGAGCCAGACAGTCCCAAGCATAACTACAGTTCTAATACTATTCCCTATGATGTTCTGAGAAAGTCAATTCACCTTTGCTTCATTTTTGCCCCATCTGCAGAGCAGAAGAATCAGGAGGATTTAGCTAATGCTAGCACAGCCTCAGATCCCACAAAGAGCTAAGTCCTATTACTATAAACCTCACTGACAGCTTAAATATTGATAGGCTATAGAAATCAGCATGCAGGAATGAGTGATTATAAGAAGGCAGATTTCTTTCAAAAGCTGTTTTTCTGAATATAACTTTTACCTCTTGAATCCACTCCTATTTCCCCCACTGGAATACAGCAGTGGAAATACAAATTCTGACTAACAGTAACTGATGATACTATTGTTTTGCATTCAGCTATTGCTTGATCTGTCTGGAGTCCTGTGTGGGCATTAGCTAATTAATGCTCCCAACACTGCTGAAAGTATTATTACCCTGTTTTAAAGATGAGGAGCCTAAGAAAGAAAAAGATGAGATGGCTTGCCCAAGGCCTAGCAGTGAGTCATATGTGTGGGATGCTGAATGCAGGTTGGGTAGAGCACATGAGAAAGGGTGCCCTTTCCAGTAGTTAGAATAACATTTGTAGTTGGCTGGCTGATCACCTGAAATAATTTTCTTCCTTGCTGATTAATGTTGGATGTGAGATTTGCCAAATCATGGTATGCTGACTGCATGAGACAAGAAGTCAGTCAACAGCTCTGACGTGATATGTAACCCCTGGCAATCAAGAAGTATCAGCCTGTGTGAGCAGAAAGTTTCTCAGCATATAACAAGTGTGGATTTCATTGTGTTTGTATTCTATCACCTATTGTGTTCTATCACCTTCTCTCGGTGGAAAGAAAGCACACTTGAATTTCTGCAGCAACTGAGCTATACATAACACTTAGAAAGGCACAGAGGGGATTGAACTGAACAGCTGAGCATGTAAAACTCCTTGACTAAAGTAGGTACAGGAGTGCACTAATACATCTTGAAATGCAGAAAACAAGCACAATGTCATATAAACATCAAGTCACTTAACAGGTTATTTGTATAATATTTTCTGCCTTGGAGGATCTTGGAGCACTTGCAGACTGCTGTATCAAGCTGTACAGAGGAAGAACAAGCCCGGGTTTGTGCACCAGAGACTGCCCAATAACAAAAGAGGAAAGACAAATATAAATGAGGTGAGATTGCAGGCATTTTCAGAGGACACTAGAGTTACAGTAGTAACAAGTATTTTGGGTAGAGGACCAGTTAGCTCACCAGATGTAAATGACCCCTTCAGATCTGTATTGTTGCAGAAACCTGCTCAAGGTTTGTTTGGTCACATCCTGGCTTATGGGAGCTGCAGTCTGCATTAAACTTCCATATTTCCTTTCCACAGACTTGCACCGCTCCTCATCACAAGAAGTGACTAACATCTCCCTGGCTGCAACTTAACATGACTGGTAACGGTCTAGCCTGACAGAGCATCCTAATACAAATAGTGAGGACTTGGTCTTCCTTGCTTTATTATGACACACTTTTAAAACCTCACCCTGAATCCACAGAAAGCTAAATTAGAATTCCAGTTCAGGAAGTCAGTAACACTGGGACTGACTTGACAGACCTAGGCGGTAGTGCTTTCAAACTGTGCCTAAATACGAGGGATACACAAGCCAGACCCTAAAGGGAGGTGTTGTAAGTGCTTCCACCAGGGAATCCTGCGTGTACCTTCCCCCTAAGAACAACTGCTGGCAAAACTGTGGACTTATCCTATGTGTTTGCCCTGAACAGTTTTGGAAAAGGCATGCTTATTGACAAAGCAGTGTAACTTGCAAGTATTCAAGTCGAACAGGATGGAATGGAGCTAGCTGGGACACCTGCCAAGATCATTACTGAGTATTATCTATTTGTGTCTTTACAAAAAGAGAGCCTCGTAAGCTCCCATTTTCAGAACGTCACAAGCAGCCTAGAAGAGTACTGTAGCAGACAATTAAAAAACCAACAGCACTGCATCACGTCACATTTAGCATCTCTCTCATCTGAGGTAGGAATCAATGACAAAACCCATAAAATACTGGAAGGAAATTCCAAAAGTTTCTTAGGCAGAAACTTTTTAGACTTTCTGATGTGAGAGGAGAAATTCCTTACATGTTGGGAAAATGAATGCAAAAATGTGAACATCCTGCAGGTAAGTAATTCCCTGGGCTTGCTTGGAACTCTAGGAGAACTCCATCTTTGGGCAGGAGTGTCTATTACTGTGGTCTGGATTAATGACCAGAAACATGAGGAGAAAAAGCGCTTATCTAAAAACTGGTGAGAATAGTCACCCCCAGGCCCTGAAAAAAAGAGGAATTTTTGAGGGGCTATGAATTTTGTGTCCATGAGAACTCTGACTCACTTGATCTCTGAAGAACCCTCCTGTGTCAAACATAACAGAAGTGTGACAAACCACGTCCTGTAGGTTCAGGAAGCCATATGATTCATACACACAAGACATGCTCTTACAAACAACCCATGAACATTCCAATGGCTGAATTTAAATACATTTCTAGTGAATTCTGGCCTTCAGACAAAAAGTGAGGTTTCCTCATCTCATGTGTGGAGGTGGTAAAGAACTTCTACTCATTGCAGGGTGAGGTACTCTGTTCCTACAGCAGTTTCCCTCCCATGAGACTGTCAGCAAATCATGATACCTTGCTATCTCTACAAAAATAATACAACACCCAGGAATGTTGCGAAAACACCCATCACTGTACATAGACAAAGGGCAAAATGCAGTGTTAACAGTAAATCTCCCTGTATTAGGACTGTTGAAGTATTCACTCTGCATTGGATGAATAGGGCAACGGGACCAAAAGGGCAGCAAACACAGAACAAAATGAGTATCTGGTGGTGATAGAAGACAGAATAAATATTGTGATCCTGCAACACAAGGTAGTGTATCATCTCTCTCCCCTTGGGACCAGAACTTGCCTCTAAACCTTAAGAGTTATATCTCATGTGGCTGCAGCTTTCTGAGAAAATAAGCCATCCTCTTTATCTTGCACATGCATTCCAAAGGAAAGGTGGGAAGAAGGGTAGGAAAGAAGAATATGCAATTCTTTTGCTGGCAAACTATGGTGAAAACTGGTGAAAATCTTCTGGAATAATGCAAAAGGCTAATGCAAAAAGGAGATAACATTTTCCCTGATGCTGAAAATCTGCAGAAGAAACTCAGACATCACAGCAGATGTCAGGAGAAAGACCAATAGAGAAGAAATGGGTGAATGATTAAGAGTTAACTCAGCAATTTCAATATCCTCTGCGATCAAACAATGTGGGACAAAATGATTCTGCCTGAACAAAACTGGAGGCCCAGCTTGTTTTCTTACTTTAAATCTGGATCTTCAACCCTTGGCACCTCACATGAAAGAGGAAGGGCTGGGGGGAGTCCTCAAGGGGAAGCCTTAACCTTGCTCGAGCTTCCTTGGGTATCTGAAGTCTGTTGCCAGGGAAATCACCACATGATGGTTTCTGCTACACTGACCCAAGCAGCAGCATAGGTACATCCAAGGCAGCCATGCCTGGGAAACTAAGAGAACATGTGCCTTGAGAGGCAAATCACTGGTTTCCCCATTCCAGGAAGAATCTTCCTAGTCATTCCGTAGAACCATATACAGGAATTAACTGCATTGACCTTAGCAAGACTAACAAAAACCTAAGCCATACTGGAAAAGAAATATAATAACCTTCAGGGGAATTTAGGATCTAGTATGAGATACTTGGGAAAAGAGGGGGAAAATCTGAAGGACAGCAATCTGTGGGCTGAAGCTCTGCAAAATAGTGAACAGCTAGGTCAAAGGATGTTAAAAATTTCTTCTCAGTGGACCTCCTTCAATTCAGCTTGTACTATTTTCAGCAGAAGAAGCCTAATAGAAAATATAGCATGGACTGCTATGAGAGAAGGGAATCACAGAAGGGACACAGAAAAGTTTTCTCCTTCTTTTGATTGCATCAGTTCAAACTGTACCTCCTTGGAAAGGATCATACAAGTAGACTGTTGCAGGACCTAGGCAGTGCTGTGGTACATCACTGTGATCACTGGTTTAGGAGTGTAAAGTCTGTGCAGATACCTCTGGACAAAGATAACAGGAAGAGCAGAAGGGGACCTCTTACTGTTTAGAGACAGAGAAGACAGACTAAAAGGAACTCACCTCTCCAATATCATCACAACTCTTTCTAAAATGCCAGGACATCTTTTCATTCACTCTATCCAGGAGTTAAAATATGCAGTACTGAAGACATCATTCCTTTACATGATGACATGGTGAGAAAAGCACTGGGAAACCAGCACCAGAGCAAATGGAACTACTGCTGTGATTTCACAGTTATCTACCAAAGAGACACAAGCCTAGGACACACAATACCACTGGCACTTGAAACAGGTCTGTTATAATGATGTCTGTGTCTTGCTTTCAAAGACACCAGAGGAAAGGAACATCCATCACTGTTTTGGATAAAGATGACAAAACTTCTTGGCTGGATGTCTTTTTGATGAAACTCAGAGCAGAGTGGTAGTTCACAGGAGCACTGTTCAGATATATGCAGATAATTTTCATCCAGGTTTAAGATGGTTCTCCTAAAATGATTAATATGAGACTCTATAATCTTCAGAGCTTTTTGGGTTTTGGTTGTGTTTTGGGGTTTTTTTAAACTATTAATTGAGTGTTTTGGAAGATCCACCCTTCCTCCAGGCAAGAAGGCACTTTTTTCCCCCTGCCACTGCTCAGAACAATTGGATCACAAAGCGGGGTGAGTCTGGCATCCCATAGGTTGTTTCCAACCTAGCAACTTTTTTCAGTATTCAGAACAAGCCAACAGCGACTAAAAAGATGGAAAAAAGAAAGGAATACAATACTAACTAGTAGAAACACACAAAGGATTTCAGTCTGTATGTAGTGGAGTGAGATCCCTCTGAGGCTGCTTCTGCCAGCCAAGCTAGACTGACTACTCTGCTGTGCTGCATGCACTGTGTGAAGCCCACACAGATACAGGACTGGGCAGGAGCTGTGCCTCTCAATCCCTTAAATTCTCCCGCACAGGAGGACTATAAGCTCATTCACTCCTGGATGATCACTGCTGGATAGAAAAGTCTTGATTTCACAAGACTTTGTGTCTTATACGTATACATGTCCTAGAACTGGGATCCATGCAGACAACTCAAACAGCTATTCGGGACTCTAGTTTGAATCCTCATGTAAAAGACCTGTAAGAATCTCCTCCGATAATTTTCTCACCAAATAGTAATTTTTAGGTCAGAAGAGCCAAGAAACAGATCCCTGTCTCGGGTGAAAGGCAAAAAAATCCAAACCTTTCCTTTTATTCTGTATTATCAAGCCACTCTCTAATACCTCTGGGTTCTATCTAGTTCTTCTCTAAGTGCTGTGATATGACTTGTAGGGAGGAAGGGATGTGTTTCCCAGTCCAAGCAAGTTCCAAGGTTCATTACAACTGCAAAAGGCCATTGACCTGCAGGAGATAATGGTTCAGCATTGAGTATCTTACCCGGATCTGCAAGTCACTGAGGTCCAGACATCTGCACATTTCCAGGAAAAGCTTCGCCCCCTCCTCGTCTAGGATTATATAGACTGGGATCCAGCGCTTGTACGCTGCATCAACAATATCGCGGAAGATGTCCCGGTCTGTAAATACATCCATGACCACTGCAATAATCTGCAAACAAGAAGATGGCAGACAGACAACTGAATAAAATATTAGGGACTGAAAGGAAGGCCCATCCCACTGGTGCAAAATGAAGGAGAGCACTGATAGCAGATTATGGAGGAGAAGCCTATAGGGGAGACAAACGTACAGGGATGTACATGCCCAAGCACTACCAATAATAGTAATTTTCTGGGCTAGCTGCTGCACTTTGGAAGGAACTTAGTCAATGTCTATGAGAGTTCTCCTTCTTCTGGGGGCAGATGACTTATCTCAGCAGCCTGAGGAATGCCAGAGTCAAATACCTAGTTTATCTCTGTATTGAGAAACTTCCATTGTGTCTGCAAGGATTCACTTAAATGAGGAAGAACATTGAAAATATATTGGAAAAAAAGACTGAAAACACAACTTTAACACTTAACCTGAAGGTGTGTAATGGAAGAATGAATGTGCAGAGGAATTAGGGCCTGAATCCTCAGACACAATGCATAGTGCTGACAATGTGATTTTCATTTTCCTTATTTTTTTCCCAATTCCCTGTGAAAAGTCTATTCTCAGGGCTGGCTTCCCCAACAAATGATTTACAAAGCCCAAACATAAACAACTCATATTTCTCAGGAAAGGAGTGTGTTCAATATTTGGAAGCAAAATGATCATTCCCACTCTTCGCATGCACTGTTTTTCTGGTATAAAACTAATCCTTCTTTCCAGGCATAGATTTTACATAAAAACAAAAGGTTTCACTGACATGAGAGACAAGCCTGAACATTTATAGGATGAGTAACGACGAAACCAAGAAGGTTACGGGTAACTTTAATGCTGATCTTATACAAAGGGAGAGAAAGACAAAACATATATCTTTTATACCATTAGAAATACCAATTAATTTTTCTGCCTGAAAGAGTTATTTTTCCCAACATTTGAAAGGTTATCAATAAAGGAAACTACTGTTTTTCTAGTCCCTCTGTGTAACATCACTTTGCCAGGTCAGAGCTCTCATGCTGACAGTACGCTGGGAATAGAGTTGCCTAAATTTTAATTTCCCGGGTGCTGGGCATCACAGTAGTAAGCCCAGCTGTGCAGGTGCGAATGGAGCTAAATACTGAATCAAACAGTAGGATTTTCTTCACTTGGAAGAGGTGCAGCTCTCTTGCAGGAGCCCCCTAAGGAAGGGGAAATACTTGTCCCCAGAGACCTCTTTCCTAAGAAAAATGCCCTTCAACAAATGGCTTTTGGGAAAGTGATGCCACAGTAAACATCCCCCAGTGTGTGTGCTGAGTCTCTGCTTGTACAGCCAACAACAACCAACACATCTGCTCCGGCAGGCTCCTTCTGTCAACAGTGCTTACACCAGCTTTTCTTTGTCAGAAAAAGAAAAAGAGCTGACACTGTATTTATGCTCATCATTAACATTTAAGTTCCTGATCCAAGTGAACTATGGCGTACCAAGTCCCACAGTAATTTCTACTAGGCAGGATTTCAGGTCCTGTCTTGGTTCTCCCTTCCCAGCAAGATGCAGGGAATGTTACCAGAACCTCTGACAATTAAAATGCAGTGAACTTGTGCGATTTTATTTCTGAACAACTTCATATACAGGCAAATCATAATTAAAGGCATGAACAGCTCATGCATCAACTCAGGCCTCTTATGCTCCCTCTGCCTGCACACACAGTGGTATGTATGTAGTTATTTAGGAGCAAGGATGCCAGATAATATTCATTTGAAGTAAGAACATCCACATAGGGAATGGATAGCAGAAGCATGAACTTCTTTCTGTCCCCTCCATTTTCAATGAGTGTAATGACTGCAGAAATTACACCCTGTCCTGGACAAACCATTAATTGTTAGCACTGGCTATGCAATGGGAAGGGACAGTTCCTTCCAGGCTGTGGGGCCCTGGGTCAGTTCAGGCTTCTTTGCAAGAGTATGGACCATTGAAAACAGAAGGCAAAACTTGCCAAGGGCAGTGCCTGTTGTTGTGTTTGCCATCTCAAACGCCTGTCACAGCTGGTGATCTGTCAAAATTACCTAGGAGCGTTCTCAAGTACAGCAAGTCACAGCATGAGTGTCTACCCCTGCAAGAGGTTTTCCCCATTTCTCTTCCTATTCTATGGATAATAAACTTATCTGTAGGGCCCATAGGTGTGCCTAGATCTTCATAGGAATTTTAAGATTGGCAGGTTAATGCTTGCTAATCTCATTGCAGCAAGGTAGCTTAATTAACATACATTTGTAAAATACTGACGATAAGCCACCCACAGACATGTGCCACATATCACCAGTATCTGTTTAGACCCCCCTCGTTAAAAAACAAACCCAGCAAAGCCCCACTCTCATCTGCTGATTAAAAAGCTGCTACCTGGAGACTTTTTTTTTTTTTGCCAGGGCCAGCTCAGCTGAACACAATAGGCATAGTTATCTATGAAAAGGACCATTAAACACTCAAATGGCTGTTAAACATGAAACCAGCTTTGGGCTGGGAGGGGCACAGTTTGTCCAGTCTGTGAAAAAGAAAAAATCTACAAAGAAATTAATTATTTCTAGGTGCCAGGCACAGCTATTGAAATAAACAAACTTTCCCAGTTCTTGCATGGTCTACAGAAGCCTTTGTAGCAGTGCAAAGAGGATGTGAAGTTGTACTACTTTGGAGTGTATGGATTTTACAGCTTCTGTCTTCTAAACGACTGATCACACCAGTCACTGAACAGAATTACAGGGTGTGCACAATTTCTAAGAGCAGGGAGCTGAGAAATCACCCACCAGATTAATGCCTCTCTGAAAATGTTTTCTGTGTTTCCCGGCAGATTCGGTTTGAACAAGTCTGCAAAAGTTGTGCATATAGTGTATGCTGGCAGAGGGGAGCAAGTGGAGGAGGAAATAACTGCTTAATTATAAAGCCGAAAACCGAGAAAGCTGCAAAACTAAGCACAGGAATGAAGTTTCTTCCACTGTTCGCCCCTTTACCCAAGGGGCGTGCCAACTCTGACGGGGATTTTTTCCTGGGTGGTCTTCCCCAGGAACTTCACCCACATCCGGGGAGGGTGACGAAAAACCTCATCATTGCCCCCACCTGTTCAAGGCAAGCCCTTGTAGCATCGTGGCTGGTTTGTTTCCTTGCCAGAGGTGCCCTGTCACCACCTGCAGTCATCTCCAGGCAAAGATAAATGGGAGGAGCAGCCGCATATTGTCTGCGCTTTGGCTACTTGCAGTCCAGGCTGGATGGTGTTGAGACCACAAAAAAGAGACCCAGAAAACACCATCCCATAAACAAACACGCTGACCTGTCTTTAACTAGGGATACCTGCACACACCGGAGGGGTGGCTGTGACAGCATGATGACCTGCCTTCCTCTGAAGCCGGGAATGAGGCCGGGACAGGACAAGGCGAACCACGGGCACAGAACCCCAGCTGCGGGGACGTGAAGGGCGTGTGCAGAGTATTAACACCACCACAGGCGTAAATCAGCTTTGGCAAAATGTAACACGACTGGCAACAAGGCGCAGGGAAAGCCAACCATTGTATGGCCAAGGCGCTCCTCGTGCCTAGCAGCGAGGGAAGCCCGGCCGCGGCGGCTCTCGCCTGCCTTCCACCCCACACCCCGAGCCAGCCCCTCGGCCCGGCTGCAGGCGGGCAGGGCTGGCCCGTCGAGGGTCGGGTCGGGCCGTACCTTCTGCGCCTGCTGGATCATCTCCCGCACCACCTCCTTCAGGTGCGGCGCGCTCTCCTCCTTGCGCGGGTGCGTGAAGAGCGACACCCGGCTGATGCCGCGGTAGAAGGTCTTGTCGGTCCAGCCCAAGTCCAGCGGGGGCACCTCGGTGTCCGAGCACTCGGGCCAGTAGGCCAGCGAGAGGGTCTCGCCGCCGGGCCCCCGCGCCACCTTGCCGCCCTCGCGGGGGTCGTCGTAGCCCCGCCAGCCGCCTCGCAGCTCCTGCAGCTCCCGGCCGGAGAGGAAGTCGCGGAGCTGCTCCTTCCTCAGCGCCTCCCGGTACGCCGCCTCGCCGCGGGTCACCAGCGCCTCCAGGGCTCGGCGCTGCTCCTCGCTGTAGTAGAAGCGGGCCTGGGCCTCGGTCACCTTCTCGTTGACGTGCAGCTCGTCCAGCAGGAGCACCTGGGACTCCGCCATGCCGCCGGCAGCCCCAGCGCAGCGCCGGCCGGCCGGGAGCGAGGGCAGGAGCTGCGGCAGGAGGGAGAGGCAGGCCGGGACCGCCTCACCTGGCCTGCCCGAGCCCGCCCCGACGGGTGGGGCGGCCGCTCCCCCGTGCCCTGGGGACCCGGCTGTCCCCGCCGCCCTGCCCCTCTGCCAGACCCCTGCCTGGCCCTGGGGACGGGACACGACTTGCGGGGAGAACAGTTTCTGCGAAAAAAAGAACAACCTGACGTAAGGGATGCAGGATGCGATGAAAGGGAAACCGTGGGATAAAGGGAAGAGACTGGTTGTGCAGCGGCCTAAACCAGTTTCGGAGCGATGTGGGTTAGAAATCTTTAACTAACTTGTGAAATCGTATCCTAGGAGTGAACTTGGTGCATTGAAATAGGAAAACTTCACCTCCGAGGGAAGACCCTCACCCACTGAACACATGAATTTGGAATGCCCTGTACCTTTAAACTGAGGCATGGAAAGAGAAGGCACTAGTAGCTTAGCCAGGTAGTGATGTAGAATCATTATGCAAATATTGCCTGAATAGGATTGTATAAATACTCTTGCGTATGTATACTTTGTAAATATATGTATAAATGTGCTTCCTAGCTTTGTGGGTTTACCACTTCGCACCCATCTCTGTGCAGACATGAAATAAAACAGAGTATCTCAAATCTGTGTGCATCAGCTTCCCCACTGGGTGAAGGAATCCAGATTTGGGACAACACCCTGGCATGGCTGGCCTGTCCCCACTGCAGTGCTTGGAGGAGAACCAGGCCTATGCCACAGGTGTATTTTGGTTTGCAAATGCAAAAAGTCTGTTTATAACTCCCCCCCCCCCCCTCCTTCCTTTTTCAGACTTGGCAGCCACAAGAGGGGTGCTTAAGAGTTGGGGGGACACATGACTGGGGCAGGGAGGTGGGCAGAGCACCACGGTGGTCACAGGCCTGTTGGCTACAGTCAGCCTTCTCTGAATCCTCTCAGAATCCACTAGCAGCTCAGTGACTCCAGAAGAGCAGGCAGTGTGGGGTAGCCAGGTTACAGAGGGGAAGATGACAGAGTGATGTGCCAGAGGCCACCCAGCAGGCTGGTGTCAGAGCTGGGAATAAAACAGCCCTGCTTCCAATCTCTGGCTGGGAGCATGAATAAATACCCACATGCATCCCATCGGAGGGACTGGGGACTGTAATGTTAAATTATGATTTTTGCGAGGTGTGTGATCATTGCTAGGGGCGCTAATCAAGATTCCAGTCCCACTGTGGTTTGCATACACAAAGGATAAAAAGCAGCACTTCCCCACTACAGCCCCGGCACAGCGCTGGCAGGGAATGAGCAAGGAAACAAGGAGAAAGTCAAAGGCAGTGGTGAAATACAAACATTCAGAGGCATTTGCAGTGCTTTACCTGTGCGATTAGCCCTAAGTGCTCACATGCACAAAAAAACTACAGGGGCAGAGCTGCTGGAGCTGCTCTTTGTTTCCTCTCTCTAAACAATCACCTGCTCTCAGTGTGAGTTAGTTTAAAAAAACAAGGATCAGGTGGGCCACCATACTCACACTGTCCTGTTCCTCTCCTTTAGGGAAAAGGGATACTTTTAGTATTCCAGACTGTCTTCAATGGCTTTTCCTAGCATGAAATTCACTTAAAATTTGAAATCACACTTTGCAAAGGTCTACTCCTCTGCCTGTCAAATCGCCTTTAAAAATTAATTTCCATGTAAGTTCTTTCAGCCTTATTTCTGATGGAAATGAGACTTACATGGTCATGGTGTCTGCGCCTGTCTGCCTGTCTGTCCTTGTCTCTTAATAACTTTTGAGCCCACTGTCTGATTTCAAACAAGTTTGGCAGAAGTGTAATTACATTCCTACAGATTTTGTGAAAAATAACCAGCCTGTTAGCAAAAAGAGACTCCATCACAGTCCCCAACAGTGAAAGTTACAACATGGGTTCATGCCTTATTAGATTTCAGATATTCCATAAAATTGAGAATACTAATAAGTGCCTGATCTGTAGGAAGAGCTTCAAATTAATTTTATGCCATCTTAGACACCATAGTCAATCAACCACAATATACAAATACACAGGAGATGTGACTTCCTTAGTGCCAATGCTCACTAAATTACTTGTTGGTTGTGTTCTCTGTTTTTTTTTTCTGTACCAGAGGCTGCCATCAGCTCTGCTATTTCATGTGGGGCTAAATAAAATCTCTTTAATCCTGGATGCTCTATTCATTTGTAGCTACACAATGTAATCTTTTGTGTTCACCTAAGGCTCCCACATGAAAGCAACGGTAGGTTCACAAATATATGTATAGTTTTGTATTTAAAAGCAAGCGACTATTTCCCACATCCAAGTAAAGGCAGCAGAGATTATTTTCACTTTGTTGTGATTAAATGTTTAGCCCCCACCTCTCACTCTAGAAGACAAAGTGTTGTCTGTGTGTTGGTATGATAAATAGGGGCAAGGAACTTTGCAAAAGCTGAGAGAGACCCTTTCCCAAAGCAAGCATGTGTCTCTTCTCATCCCCCCTTCCCATTCTCTCAGCAATACATTCTAACCAAGTCTATTCCTGACACGGAGCTTTTATAAGGTTGGATGATTCAGTTCCTTTTGATTTCTCCTGACCCTCTGGCTGACACCCTCACCTCAGAGTGGTAAAAAGGGCTGAGCAAACAAACTGCCCTCTGCCACAGAGTTAATACAACCCATTAGGACTGGAGAAGAAGAAACTTGGCAGGCAGGGTGTGGGAAAAGTCTTGTACCTGGCCCTGCCCCTCTGGGATCAAGGAGTGAATTCCATTTGCCACTCTAAAAGAGAGTCATTATTGTCTGAGCTCAGGTTTTCCTCTCTCCCCTTAGCACTGGCTCAAGAGAGACAAGGAAGGGGAAGGCTGATTTTGAATAGGGCTGAGGCAGCTGCAAATCCTCACAGAACTACACTACCCATCTCTGGATTTGTTTTGTTCCAGGGGATTACTGGCTGGAGGGGCTGCGTGTGCAGAGGCAGGGCTGGGTCTCTTTACTTTTTTGTCTTTGTTTGGGTGTAATCCCAGGCCAAGTCCTGGTTAAGGTCTTGCTTACTTTTCTGGTCTGATTCCAGAATGTTTTCCAAAGGATGTAAACTAACCTATCAGGAAATATTACCTCTTGTTGTAACCCTCCCCCAGCCCTATTACACTGTTTTAAATCTGCCTTCAAACACCTCCCACGTATAATCTGGTTATTTGGGCCTAATTGCTTAACTTTCCTTTGCGAGGCAGTGCAGGCAGTGCATTAGATAAAGATGACACCTTATATTTAGCATTAATTGCAACTGCACTTGTCCTGAGCACACATCTCTCTTGCTAGTCCTTCCTATGTAATTTCAGTCCCTAAATAGCCCACCTCCTGATGCATTCTTTGATAAATTTCCCAGCAATGTTTTTCATGTGGCATAAACTGCTACAAGCTCTTGTTATAAACCTTTGAGTGCTCAGCTCTTTAGGAGTAAAATTCTGATGCTTTCTCCCTCACCTACTTCTTATTTTGCCCAAGAACAGTTACCATCTACATGCCAAAATGTGAGTAAAAACAGGGGCAGATATTTAAAGAAAAAGTATAATTTTGTGATAAAGTGATCAACAACTGTATAGCAGAAGTTTTTTTTGAGGGGTGGTATCCTCCAAAACAAAACCAACATGATTTACCAAAATGTGTCTGATTCAACCATACTAATTTTTGGGTTGGCTTTTGTTTTGTTTTGATTTTGTTTGTTGTTTTTTCTTTTTTTTTTTCTCCATAAAAATGTTTAACAAACTGCTTAAACATTAGTTCTGCAAAGACAACTAATTGTTTATGTGATGCAGGATACAAGAGAGTGTTTTCCATTTCTCACTGCTTCAGCTACAGGTTAATCTGAGGTGACAGGGCTTTGCTGTCTTGAAATAGAAGAGTAAATAAATAGGTGCCTGTGCCATGGTTGTTATTAAACACTACACTCCTTCCCTGTGCTGGCTGGCACCACAGCAAGACTCACAAAGGCTTGGTGGAGGTTGCATCTTCTCAACTCTCTTCTCTGGATCAGGATCCAGGAGTTTGTGGGGAGACTGCTACGTGCACAGCGAGCTGTGCTCTGCTTGTCCCGAGTCTGAAATTTCACTTGCAAGGGCTGCCAAGCCAGCGCAGCAATGGGTGCATTAGTCATGTCCAAGTACTGGCAGAGCAAAAAAGCCTGAAACAAGGTGATTTCAGGGTGGAGAGGAAAAAGCTCTGGCCTTCCCCGCTCACCCTCCAGCGACCCAGAGAGCTGCAGGCTGTGGAAGGCAGGTGTGTCACTTCTGCGGCAGCAGTGACAGACTGCAATCCGGAGGATGAAGAAATGCTTTCAGATGCTTCCTTTGTGTCACATTACAGTGCCTCAGGGAGAAAACCTAGCTGAATTGAAGAATTGCCGCAAATGAGTCAAGTGCTTCTGGCCTCCCACTCACATGTTTCCATGTGAGAGTAAATAGGTAAGAGAGTCCTCTGAAGAGAGCAGAAAGGAACAACAGCGTTCACAGGCTCATGTCTTGCAGCAAGGTATTTGCTGACTGAGCACGCACAGAAAGACCTTTAGCCATTTTCCCTGGCTGCTTCTCTTCACAGGGCAGCACTTTTAGGCAGTTTCCTGTAAGAAATAGTGCTGACCCTGGTCTCTTGCTCTTTCAACACCCAAACAGGCAAGGACTCAAACTGGTTGCAATTCAGCTGAGCTATCCTGAGGGGCCTTGACCAAGTCGTCTGCTGTGCCTCATTCCCATTCTCTAAAATGAGGAAAATACTACTCCACAGGGCTGTTATAGAGAAGAGCTTAAAAAATAAAACCCCAAACCAACATCACCTACATTTACTTTGGTTTCTCCTTCAGGGGGTGGGGGGAAGAAATAAAAAAAGACAGCTGTAGAATCCCTTTGCAGATGAGCCAAATCCCGAATGGAAGCTCTTGCTGAAGAAAACAGCGAGAAATCAGCAATGCATTCTCTGAATAGGATGCTTAATTGCAGCTGTAATTATGTAGCTCTCAAATCACAGTGTGCTTTATAGACAAAGGAACACCAGGAATGGGGCCACTGAAAAATTAAGATAGCAACAAGTCTGCAGCATCATACACTGACTTGTGTACTGGCCACCTGTCAGTGTGCATTGCTATCAGCTCTCTGGGGAAGAAAATGCTCAGGTGAGAGCTAACAGGAAGAGGAGTGGAGCAGACAAGGAAGTCTGGAGTGGGTGTCCCAGGCAGAGGCTGGAAGGAGGAGTAGCAGACTGGCAGGAAGCAATTAATGGGACTGTGTGGATATCGTGGAGCAGACCTCCAGCCAGGCAGCAAGAGCAGGTGGGAGATGGAGTTATGTGCTGATGACAAGGATGAGATGTGCCAATGTTATGTGGGGGGTAAGAGGAAGTGAGTGGAGGGGATGCAAGAGAGACACGAGGTGCTCAAGAGTGAACAAATTCATTTGAAAAGTTGCATATTCAGTGAAGGAAAGGAAAGCAGTTGGAAGCAGAAGAGGGTCCAGTAACTATAGAGTTTTAGACATCCTGGAAGATGACTAAAAAAAGCCATGGAAAAATAGGAAACTGTTTTTATAAGGAGGGGGAAAGAATATAACTGTGAGGCTTGAATAGGGGGGAGAGAAGTTACAAGTTGGCCCTAAAAATACAACAAAAATTCACAGTTAGGAAGCAGTTTGGCCCCCACAATAAATGCAAAACTGTGAAGGGAGTGGCACAGGAAACAAAAAGGGAGATGGAGAAGGCTGAAGCGTAGGCTTAGACCTGGAGATGGAACAAGTCGGTCTGTGATTCATGAACATAAAGATACAGCTAGATCTCAAGATAAGGTAGAAACGTGTTTATTTGGTTTCGAAGGTGCCCTTTACTGATCAGCATAAAAGGGACTCTGATGTATATTTAGCTTAAAAACATTCAAAGAAGCAATGCAAAGGAGAAATCAGCTGCTCATGACCTTATCATAAGCACTGCTAGCTTCAGAAGATCCCTGCCTTTCCCTTGCCAGTGCATCTGTCCGGCAGTGTCACACTGCAGGCGGATTGAGTGGGTGTAAATGACTCCCGTGAGTCAGAGAAAGCAAATAAAAGGAGCCAACCAAACCTCCCTCCAGAAAGGCCATACCAGACAGACATGTTGGAGGTGTGAAAGCAAAACTTTGCAGGAAGTCATGTTCAAAATTTGCTGTTGAACTTTTTTTTTTGCTTTACAAATGGAGAACTAAGGTCATAGAAAAAGTACCAGGTGACATTGCCTGCCTCTGTTCCAGCTGCTCTTTGTGTGGCCAAACCACCGTGTGGCTAGACTGAAAGATTTCACAGCAGCATTTATCCCAGGCCATAGCACTGCTCCAAGTAGGGCTGCACTCTGGGCACCCCAAAGCCACACACAGAGAAACCAGCATAGCACCTTCATTTTGATACTGAGGACATTACTGCTTGGACTTAGTAGGGAAGAACTTCTCAGGCAACCAACCAGAGGCATGATGATGGTCTTGGTCCTGAGATAGTGTCACAGGAACAGTGACCCAGGCTGTCTCTCCCTGCGTCTGTGGACACCTGAATTCAGGCTTGGAATATAATAATTTCAGATCAGCATTGGCAACAAGATCTGGTTTTGAATTCTTCCAAAAGCAAAACCCAAATGCATAATGCACTCATCTTCCTCCAGTGCCTGTTTTTAGATCCATTTCTTTTGCAACTCAATTAATCAAGATTTTGCTGCTCATTTTAAAATAAATGGCATTTCTCTTAGGAAGGTTTATAGCTTTCAGTCTTAGAGGTTTAAAAATAATCAGATGGATTCTGAGCTAATCCAGATTCATAAACCATTCTCATCTGTTAATATCTGAACACTTTGATCTTTATGAGATTTTTTTCAGCAGAGGGGTATTTTTCAGACAGACTGTCCCCCACTACTCTATTTTGAGGCTGTGGCAGGTTACTGTGCTGCACCCTCATGCAAAACACATAGGAGGATGGGAGGGGGAGGAGAAGCTGCAGCAAAAATAAGCCACAGCTCTGAGTTTATCCATGTTCCTTTTTCCCCCTTCTCCTGATGATGAAGAATCCTTCTCTCTCTCCTTGTGTTTAGCTTATCCTGCTCACCTACTGTTTTCTATTTGCCCTGTCATACTTAGGTGGGATGTTTTAAAATTCTTCCCTTGAGAGTGACCCCGGGCATTTTTCCTTTTACTCTTCTAGCATGGCTGGCTCAGGAACAGGTTTCTGCTTGCCAGACCCCCACACCTTCTTTCTACTCTCCTGTATTTATATTCTTCTACTGGAGAAGCAGCTGCATCCCCTGGGGAAGAGAGCAGCCTGTGGCAGATCCCCATCCCTACCAGAGCCCCTCTGCTCTGACAAGCACAGTGAAAGTCCAGTCTTCATGGCTCTAATTCCACTTTGTTGAGGCTGTCAATTAGTAGAGGAAGCAATGATTTGATTTATTTTTTCTCCTCATGCTGGCAATTGACCTAAGTCACCGTAAATGCTATTAGACAGCAGATGAGTTTGGGAAGGACTGCAACTAATGGCTTAGCATTTTGCATTTCTCACAAGCATTTAATTTATCCTTCTACTCTTCGTGCAAGTTGCATATAGCATGTAGTGGGGTCATTTAATGAGCTCAGGTAAGGTAATTACCTTGTGATCCTCTTTCAACACTGCAGAGCAATGTGAAAAGCAAATCACAGCTCAGCTATCACTCATGCCAGTGCTCAGGGTAACAGTGTGACAAGGCATGTGTGGGATGCACTGGTGGCCTTGGTACTGAAGGGCATTAGCTGCAGCAAGGCTCCTTTGAGATTGGAGATAAGTCTACCACGGCAGCCTCTACAACATCCCAGCCTCTGTTCACCACCTCCAGGAAGCTATGGCTGGCAGCTGACATTGCAGAACAAGAAGGTCCATATGTATATCCCAGCATGGGAGAGTGGGTAGCCTGACATTTAAGATGAAAACCACCCTGCTCTGGGTGTCCAGGACATGCTGCTCTCCACTGCTATGGAACTACAGAGCAGTGCTGGGGAATTAATTCACTTATCTGGAGGACAGGGAGGTTGGATTGGGTTGTCTGTCTGCAGCACTAGGTAACCTACTTTTGTGAGCACTGCCTTGGCAAATTAGTTAGATCAGGGTTATTCCCTGCCTTCATCTCCTCAAAGGCCTGCCAGTTCCTTTTGTTCTGAGCTCATCTGTTTGGAAGGTAAACACATGGTACACTCATGATGACCTTTAGAACTAGGAGCCTTTACAGTTTGCATAACACTGCAGATACATATGCCATGATAATAAATATAAGTTAGAGCAATTACGGAATAAATTCTTGCCCCAAAGAGATACCCTGATGCAAAGGGTGGAGCATACTGCCCAACAAAGTACAGCTCAAACAGAGAAACCATACTTTATTTTTGGTTGCAAACACCCAGCTTTTTCAAGAGAATGGAAGAAAGCCTAGCCAACGTGGGCAGGCTCCAATGGCAGGCTGAAAGAAGTCAGAAAGCCAGAGGGGATGAGAGGGAAAGCAAAGGAGATGTTTAACTACTGTGTGAGGGCCCAAAGACAGGAGCTGAAAGAGGTGATGAGAAATGCCATGCTGGCATAAAGGAAGGCATGGAAAAGGAAGAGAGGCTTTGAGTGTAACACCCACAACTCTGCCTTTGCCCTGCTAGGCTACCTTTGGCAAATAACTTCACCTTCATCTAACTTCTCTCCTCTTCTTTGCACGTCATGGCACTCTGACTTGCAAATTCTTTGGAGTAAAGACTATAATTTCTGCAGGTACAGGAAGTGCCCAGTGCAAATAGGCTCTGAACTCAGATGGTGCATCTCTGTGGTGAAGAACAGGAAAATCCAAAAGAAGATGAAAAGCTGTTGCATGGGCTTGGACACAGGCATGGCTCAGCTGGTAAGAGGGGATGAAGGAGAAGAGGATACTGGAGTGGAGAGGGCAACACCGACCACTGAGAGCACAGCTTGCTCATGGCAGTGGGATAAGTGCAAGAGCAATGAGGAGAAAGAAATGTTAAAATCATGATATGTGGGTGGAGGTGGGGAAGAGACAGGCATTGGTTCGGTAGAAAAGGCAGGTGCTATTTTAGTCAGACTGTGTTAATTTCAGCTCTGATGTAACTCCATTTACGTCAATTTTAGTCAGTTGAATTACACAAAAGATTAATTTAGGCCAGTGAGTTGAGGCAAGAGTGATTCAGCCCAAAATAAGTTTTGGGGTGCAAGGAAGAGATGTGAAACAAGGTGAAGAACTGGAGCCATCGTGGATTTGGAGAGATGTTGAAGTAGGGAGGGTGGGGATAAGAAAGGGTGAACCAGAGGGAGCAAAAGCAAACAGGCCACAGGACCTGCAAGGATGTTTGCCAATGATTTTCATTGCAACTCAGGACAATTTGCAAAGAAAGGCAGTCTGCTCCCTGAACATTGCAGGTACTGGTTATTTACACCTTTCTCTTCTCATGGTCCACCTCCCCTTGCCACTCCTCTGAGCAGCCTGCACACCAACATACCGTACTCAGAGCGTTCATAACAATTAAGCTTTTGTTTTACTATTTTGGTTTAATCACAAAACATTCCAGGTTTAACCTGAAATACGCTTTGGGTGAGGGTTTCATAGGGCAACAGCTACATTTAGCAGTGAGAGTGGCTCTGATTCACTTGCAGTGTAGCTTCACTGGAGTCGATGGAAATGAACTTGTTCCATTAATTCTCCAGAGACAGCATGAAAGCCAAATGAAACCAGACAGGGCCATTCTCACGCTGACAAATGCATCCACACCTTAACTCTTAACAGCCTGCCCATGGAACACATGCAAAAAGCATCTGAAATACTTGGCAACATCTTGTAGATTTGCAAAGAAGTGCCTCTCAACAATGCACAGGAAATAAAAGAATTATGCCATTACACTTAACAAAATGAAAACAAGAAATAATTAAGCACATCGCTCGCTTCCTTCCCATTTCACTGAATTTCTTTCCCTGCATATGCTTTTCATCTATTGTTTCTGATGCCTCTTTTAAATTGGTGTTTACTTTCTCATAATTCCATGTACTGAGAAAATGTAACACCCATGAATTCTTGAGGTTTCTTTCCTTTCCTCTGTCCTCATTTCCCCTGGCTTTAATTTTTTCATTAATTGTTTACATTTTTGTTCTTTGAAATCATGGTCTTCAATTGCATTTCATTTTCATTCCCTTCCTCTCTAGCTTGCCCACATTTTCATTCCTCAGTTCTCTTGTCCCTTGTTCAGCATTAGATTTGGTTGAGAGAAGAAAGTCAGTAGGCTGTAAGGTTAAAGAGGAACTTTTAACTATTTTTTGGACACCAACCCTGAACTTGGCTCCACCAGTTTTCCTCCTTCCACAAGTACTCAGTACTGCACAAGAAATAAACACCTACAAAGTGCTTTCAACTCATATTCAATCACCATAATAAATACAAACTCTCTTCTGTAACATTCAATCATTATATTTAGTCTTAATATCATGCTTTTCATCTGCAAACACCCACACAAGTATTGGTTAATTTGTCCTCACAGCAGCCCTGCAAGGTAGGTAATTACGTGTTATTATCTCCCTTTTACACATAAGGAAACTCTGGGAGAAATTATGAAATTCCTAACAAGCACATATACCCACGAATCTAAGCAGGCACTAACTGAATCTTGTATAGACACACACACACACAGTAGTCCACAAACACTGTAGTGAAATTTAGGGACACTGAAAATTAGGGACCCACAAGCTCAGTGTAGGACATGAGAGAGATGCTTGGCACATTAAACCCAAGAAAAAGGAAATTCCCAGACCATGAGATTGCCCTGGACAGAAGAGGAGAGGCAAGGAGCAAACTGCCAGCTCTCCACAGCACACACTCTGTTTTCTGGGCAGTATTTCATGACATCCCATTCCTATAGGTGAGCAAATGTGCAAGATGAGCTCCTCCTCCCCAAACCACCAAGGTTTGATTTCATGTTTGCAGTTTCACCAGTGGTGACTGCCCTCGCTCTTATCAGCACTTGTTTCTGACAAGAAGTTGGGAAAACACTGTCATGCAAAACCCCCAAGAGAGCTCCTGACCTATTTGAATGCTAATGACCACTCAGTGCTATATCCCACTTGTCCTACTGCCTATCAAGATGTCAGGATAGGAAGATAATAGACCTTCTGGTCCACAGGCAGCTGCACACACAAAACCATAGAAATAGGGAAGAAACATTAGTGGGGAAGTCAGAGAACGAAAATGAAGACCTTAGTAATTACCTTTGGTCCGGGATGTCAGCAGCCCTCACCAGAGCATCCTGTGTGCAGCAACTCCCTTCCACCACAGGGACAGGATGCTCTGTTCCCACCCCACGTGGTGCTCTCCCCACAGCAGCCCTTGCACAGCAGAGGCTCCAGGGACACCACAGGGTCTGGCAGACTCCATTTCAGAAGGTCAGATCCTCAGGTGCAGTTAGACATTGAATTCCCACTTATGCAAGGGAGTTCTGCTGCAACTATTAAGCATTAGATACCATTAATGGGTATTACATACCATTAATATAAAGTAATTTGATATGAAAATAAAGGCCTATGTAAGGATTTGGGCCTTTGTCACTGCCCTCCATTCAGTGTGACAGTGAGGCTCACATGGTCTTAAAGCCATGGTTCAATGAAAAATACCCTCTTACCCTTGTTGGTCCTCCTGTCTTATCTTCTGAACCCGTCACAGCCTCTCTCAGCATAGAGATGTCCAGGAAAATGATTTTCATCTTGTCTTTCTTTCACCCCTGGTGTTTTGGGTATGACCAGGGACAAAGCTATAGGACAGAGTTTGCCAAGATTAACATACATTGCTTATTCCCTAAAAACTGACTCAAGGCCCCATGTCTTCCCTGTATCAATTAAAATATTGTTAGGTCTGTATCATTGCTAGAATTATTCCTATTCTATATGTTCTTAAAATCCATTATTATTTTTAGGTTTTCCAGTCAGAGTTATCTCCTTGATATATTTGGTTTTCTGTGTCAGGTTTTTGCATTTTCTAATTTCTGCTTTAGAACAATTGTGGTCTTTTTCTCTTCCCCTCCCTGGTTGATGTATTTTACTTTTTAATTTCAAGTTGCTGCCTGACCTGTGCCACTATGCCAGCACAGGCTGCTGCTTCCTAAAACTTACACTGATGCCAATGCTGAAACTTCAGAGTTCTGCCAAAAGCTGCTGACTCTGGATTCCTGCATCTTGTGGGTTCTCTCTGCTTCATCCCTTATTAATTTGGATCAAGAATTCATACCACAGGAGTGACCTGGACTTCCAGGCTAGTTTATGAGCTGAGCATCTGGGCAGATGTTGAGGGGAGGCCAGCCCTGCATGCAAACTGTGAGTTGACAAGGTGAGCCAAAATGATTGTTCCAGGTAGGAACTGTCATCCTACAATTGTGCTGTTCCTGTCGACTTGCCTGTACACCTCTTATCACCAGCTGGAGGCTGCAAGAGCTCTGGGGCACAGCTGTAGTGCCAGCACTACAGGGCCTTGGCTTGGGTTTAGCATTCCCAAGAGCTTACAGCAACTTGGAGACAGTAGGAATAAAGACTAAAATAACACTTGCAAAACTTAAAAAATAAAACACACAAAAAGAGAGAGAACGCTCATATCCATGACAGGTGCAAGGAAATGGAAAGCAAATGTACAGATCTACATACTCTTGAGAAAGGAAGTGGTAGGGATGGTGAACTTTAGGAACACTGTAGAATGAATTTAAGAATCATAATTTAAGCTGTGGGTGCAGGATGAAGGCATCAGAAGCTACAATGATGAAGACAAGAGGTCCCAGCTGATGTGGGAGTGCAAAAAGAGAGATGCAAACAGGAGGCTGATGTGACAGCAATGCTGAGGCACTCAGGCCTTGTCCTTACATGGAGTAAACATCCTACAAGAAAGAGTTCTGCAGCTATGCTCAAAGTAACAGGATGGTCAACATAAATGTGAATTTCTCCTGTACAAAAGACAGCTGTATTAAATGTAACGAAATGAAATTAGATGAAACCTTGGAGATTTCTTGTCCTTTCATGAAATGAATTTTCTTCTCGTGAAAGGAAATGACATGAAAAATCAAGGAATGAAATGAAACTTAACAGAATGAATTGAAATGAAATGAAGTGCAATGAAATGAAAATGAGCATAATGAAATGAAACTAGATGAAATCTTAAGATTTCATTTCCTTTCATGAAATGAAGATTCGATGAAATGAAATGAAACTGAAGAGTGAAATGAAATATCAAAAATGAAATGAAACATCAAAAAATGAAATTTCAGAAAATAAAAGGAAAATATTCATCAAGGAATGAAGTGAAATGAAACTAAACTTCATGTAATAAAAGGAAAATAAATGAAATTGAAAAAAAATGTAGTGAAAATAAATGAAATTGAAAAAAATGAAAAGGCAATGTAGTGAAATGAAATTAGTCAAATTAAATCAAATTAAATTTGCCATTTCATTTCCTTTTATGAAATGAAATCTAGGCATTTAATTTTCTTTTTTTTTTTTTTTGTACTTTCATTTAATTTATTTTCATTATATTAAGTTTCATTTTGTATCATTCTTTGATTTGTCATTTCATCTCCTGTCACACAATGAAAATTAATTTCATGAAAGGAAATGAAATCTCAATTTTTCATTCACTTTCATTTTGTTACATTTTCTTTTTTTTTGGGTATTTTTAATTTCCTTTTATTATGTGAAATTTAATTCCATGATTTGTCATTTCACTTCCTTTCATGAACTGACGATTCATTTCATGAAAGGAAATGAAATATCAAGATTTTATCTGATTTCATTTCATTCTGCTTCCTTGTGTTTCTTTTTATTTCCTTTCCTTTCACTTGATTTCATTCCATTCCATTCATTTTTCTTTCCTTTTATTCCGTGAAGATTCATTTCATTTAATTTCATTTTTTGATGTTTTATTTCTTTTCATGAAATGAATTTTCATTTCAGAATTGAAATGTTCAACAGAACTGTTGAACAGAACAAACAGAAATGAAATTAAATGAAAAAGAAAGAAATAAAACAAAGAAAGGGAATTAAATTAAACATAACGAAATTAAATGAAATCTTGATATTTCATTTCATGACAGGAAATGAAATGAAAAGGCAATGAATTAAATAAATGAAACTCAATGGAAAGAATTGAAATGACAGGAAATGTAACAAAATTAAATTTGATGAAATTCTAAGATTCCATTAACTTTCATGAAATGAAATAGCAAGGAATGAAAAGATAAAATAAAACTTCATATAATGGAATGAAATGGAAAAAAATGAAAAAAAGAGAAAAAAAATTGAATTTAATTGCATATAACTTCATTTCAATTCATTCCGTTAAGTTTCATTTCATAAAAGGAAATGAATTCTCATGAATTCATTCCATGAGAATTGAAATGAAATCTCGATTTTTAATTTCATTTTGTTACATGTAATATAATTTCACTTTATTTCAATCCATGAAATTTCAATGTATTTCACTTCATTCCCTGATTTTTCATTTCATTTCCTTTTATGAATTGAAAATTCATTTCCTGATAGGAAATGAAATATTGAGATTTAATTTAATTTCCTTACTTTTAATTTCCCTTCATTTAATTTGATGTCATTCCTTGATATCCTTTTAATTACTTTCATGAAAATTAATTTCATGAAAGGAAATGAAATGTCCAGGTTGTTATATTTCCCTTAATTTAATTTCATTCCTTGAATTTTTATTTCATTTCACTTGATTTTTGATTTAGATTTCATTTAATTTTATTTCATTTAATGTCATTAAGTGACATTGGATTTAATTTAATTTCATTTCACTTCGTTTCTTGGAAATGCAAACCCCCTATCTGTGTGTCTGGAAGCTCCACCTCTTATTTTTGGAGCCCGAATCCAACAGGTGTATGTGTGACTGGTGTTGAGTGTTTGTGAAATGCCTGTGCTCTGCAAGTCGAGCACATTTGAAAAGAGAATCCGCAGCTATTATTCTGGTCAGCTGATGCTGAAGATTTCAACTGGTGAGCTCTCCAACCTGATAGACGTGACGGATAGCAGCACCCCACCCAGAAAGAGGAGCATCAGCACCGAGTGGCACTAATAATTCAGGGCTTTCACAGGGCAGCGACGTGTCTCTCCTTTTATTCTTTTACTCCTGAAAACTCTTGCGGATGATCCATTCTCCTCAGAATTAATGTTGATTATAGCATGAATGACTGAGAGTCTGACTATTGTCAAATTATTTTCCCTGGTCTAATTTACAGTCCAGAAAAAAAAAATTACAAATAACACAAAATTCTTGAACTTCCATCCTGAGTTCTTTCCCCCTTTCCTGCCTGCACTCTGATCTCCCCAGGGAGCTTTAAAGAAAGGATCCCCTACTCATGGAAAGGCTTTCTGGCAACCTCACTGCCAGGTAAGTTCTCATTTCGCTGAGTCGGCAGCACAGCACGAGGTGATCTCAGAGCTCCTGCTGCCAGGACGGGGAGGTTCCTTCCGTCTTACCCTTTCTGCTCCTGGCTGTGCATTCCCACAGCTCACCCTGCGCTGGCTCTGGGCCTCTCTGCTGCCGTCGGTGAGCTGACTCAACTCATTATCCCGGCAAAGAGCAAGTGGCTGCCTTTGTGCAGGGCGGCAGCGAGTGATGGACTGACTCACCCGCTCTGATGAAATCACGGCCATTGTTATTAGCAGACCCTCTCCGTCCGATAGAGCGCAAATAGCTACCATCACAATGGCAAGCTCAGATACACAGATATGCTGCGTGGAGCTGATTCTCTGCTGCCGCACATCCCTCTTGTTCACACCTCTGCCAGGTGGATGTGGAAAGCTGCTAATTCAGAACGACCTGCAGACGCACTCGACTCTGACGAAAGGGACTCTCGAAGGGGCAGAGCAAAGGGCAGTTTCCCAATCCCTTAGTGCTGGTAGTAAACTTGCAGTTGATTTTTTTTTTCTCCATAAATTCTGACGAGACAAAAAAAAAAAAAAACCAAAAAAAAACGTGTCAGTGCAGTCTACTTCTAATCCAGCATTTTGCAACCAAAGTTTTGGTGTGCTGCAAAAAACATCAACACCCCCCTCCCCTCAAACCAACCAAAAAACCAAACAACAAAACCCTGGCAGAAGACATTCAGTCATAAGAAGGGGCACCAAGCACTGATTCCTGCTGCTTGTTACTATCTGCTGCTACTGCAGTAGTACTCTTGGAATTTGACCAGGGAGAGGGACTGCTTAGTAGCACAGGAAGTTATGACACATTCAGTACAGCACACACATAAAAGATACATTGCAAATGACCTCTTTTTCTTTTCCTTATCTGTGGCTGGATATAGGACCACAGAATTCATATATATGCATGAATCATAGATATCACTGAAAGGCTTCCCAGAAGCGCAACTTAAACAGAGACTCACACTTCAGTCATGGTTATCAGGGCACTGTCACCATTTCATAGCTTTAAGTGCACAGTGGTAGACTCATGTCCTAAACTGCCTTTTTTCCCCCATTTTTGCTCTCATTTTTGTTTGTGACAAACAACTGCCATGGCTGTATCTTTCATAAATCCTGGTGGAAATGAGCTGTTTGGACTAGTGGGGAGAAGCCACAAGACACCTAGGGATCCTTTAATTTGTTTGTTTCTTCTTCCTCCCTTTGCTGCCTGAGCTAATTTTATTTCTGCATGTCTACAAGGATCCCTGCACGCCTGCTATTTGTGAAATTTTGCATTTTCACGTTGGCAGGCTGGACATGGGCCAAGCACCTCTCACTTGCACAATGGCAGCAGACAATGTGCTTTGAATTTGCTCTGCATGCAAAGGTCAGTGACCTTTCCTCATTCACTTGCCTTGTTTCCCTGCTGTCGCTGTAGCTCACAGATAAGTCACGGAGTGTTTTCTGCCGGCAGTTCTGCTTATGTAAGAAACTTCTTTTGCATTTGATGTGAATTAAGGCTCATGAGTTCTGTCACATGAAAGTTTCCTCTAAAAAATTGGAGAAATTGGCAAAGCTCTGCCCTCTTCTTCTGTGCTATTAAAGGCTTTATCGTGCATTCAGTTCATGGTTCCCCATGGAAATACAAACTTTTCAGCAGCAAGGACTGGCTGGGTGTCAGAAACTCTTTAGTCCATGCCTGTGTTTAGCCAGTAAATGTAACTGCCTTCATCATCTAGGGAACACTAATGGTTTTGACTGACCTCTTCAGGGTTTAATTTAAAAGCACCTGAGCCAATTGCTTTGAACAAATATTTGAAATGAGGTGTCTGCAGAGCACTTTCTCTAAGCACAGAGGCAAAAGCTAGGCCATGGGCCCAGGAGGGGCACTCAGGGGCAGCAAGGTGCTTCTGGGGCTGCACTGGGCAGGGACAGGCAGCGTTGCCTAATAGTTCTCACACCTGGTCTGGTGCGACCCAGGCTCCTTGGCAAAGAGCTGCAGAAGCAGAAAAAGAGTCTGAGCACAGCCCTAGCCTAGCTGGCCACAGTTCTGTCCCACCAGACATCCTTGTTATCCCTATGATCGATATTGATATAACTAAAGACCTGCTGCTTCCCACTCAGGGTGGAGATCACCCTTCAGCTCACTGCTGGACTATACCTGCTGGGGCATTGCTCCTGCAGTGCGGAATGTTCCAGCTGATGCCACATTGCTGTTCAAGGCTGTTCAAGTCATGTGGTCTTGGCTGCTGGATCTTTCACTTTTGACATCTTTGGTTGCTCTCCACAAGGGCTGCAGGCAAAATGGTCTTTCAAGAGCCTGCAGCATTGGGATCCTGTTGGGGATTAGGGATGAGAGGTGCTGCTAAAGAGAAAAAATCATGTGAAAACCTTCAAATTTCCCTCACAGCCCAGTGAAACTGAGAACTACTTTCCATTTAAAAAACAACAACCCCCACCCAGGAACTTCTTGTCTTCCTGGCACAGGAGGCTGGCCTAGCAGCCTGAGCAGGTGTTGATTTTGTGGCAGCTCTGAGGATCATCTCCACAGTGCTCTTACCTGTGAAGAGTCTGATGGGAACCAGCCATGATCCCGTGGTTTCTGCAGCACATTCCAGGAGCACAGCTGTTACAGTAAACGTGTACACCAAGGCAGAGACACCTCTCTTTTGTGGAACAGAAAACTGCCTGCACATCTTTCACATGCAAGGAAATTTCCATTTACTCTTTAAGCTCAGCCTTATTATCACAGAGACATTTCTAAACAAAATATGGATTTGCAGCAGAACATAGGCAGAAAGTTCATTCAGACAGGAGAAAGCACAGCTCAGCTGTGTTCATCAAACTTACTTTTCCATGTGCAAGTACAGCTTCCTCTGTTTCATTTGTTATAATAATGTTTGCCTTCCCACATACTTTTCCTTATTTATCTCTGTTTACAATCTCTTTTCTCATGAACTGTCTTTCTTGCTTAAGAAAAATAAGGAACAAAATGCTCCTCTGGTTTTCCTCTTTATTCCTTCCAATTTGGTTTCTCAGTGGACTCTCCTGGGATATGTTCCAGAGGTTTAGTTCTTTCTGAAACATTGACATGTGTCATGTGAGCTCAGTGCACCACACTGTCACCTTAAGGCTCCAGTCCTAGTTTGCTAATATGTACCTCTTGCATGGGCAATAAGACTCTGAGGTTTTCACAGCACAGGTGCAAGTGAATCACCAAGATATTAACAAGGATTGTATTACAATTAAAACCTGTTGGAAGAAGGAGCAGGCAGGGTATATGGTTAGAGGAGAGGAGTGTCTTTCTCTTTCCTTATTAAGTGGCCTGATCTATGGGAGAGAGAATTTCATAGGAAGAAAATGGCACAGGGCACAGAAAATGTCTCCATCCTACAGCCCTTTCTATCCCCCCCAACATTCCCCACCTTGCCCACACCTCCCTTTGTATCCGGAATCTCCACTGACTCGGGAATAGTCACAATCCTTAGTGCTCTTGTTTTGCTGGGAGGAAAACAGCTTTTCCTGTGGCAGGGTAACCAAAAAGCAGGCTGACAGCTGTGCCCCCAGCTACTGCCATGTGCAGTAAATGCAGGCAGCACCGCCTCTGCTGGGGAACAGGCAAGGCCAAAGCAGAAACAAAGGAGACTGGGCATGGCAGCCCCGAGCTTGGCCCCTGCACAGGGCAGCAGAGCAGGGCACTGGTGGAGTTATCACAGGCGCCGTGAGGCTGTTGCCTCCTGGTAATTTTGCTGTCATTAGGTGCTGCTCATAATGAGAAATCATGATTTTACTGTGGTTCTGGTATGTTGTCCATAATTAGCGTGCAGTCCTTTAATACTAATTACCTTAAGTATTAATTCCTTAAACATCAATTAAAAAAATCACGTGAAAACTTACCTCTTCCTCAAATGAATCATGAGTTAACATGGGGGTACTTACAATGCACTACTTAGACTTGCTTAATTAGTTAATCTCTGTAAAGGGGTTTCAGATGCGTGAAGAGCTATCAAACTGCTAAGTGCATTATCTTCAATTAATTTTATGCAACTACATCTTCACTACCAAGAGGGTCTTTAGAGTGCTGGGGAAAGAAAAAGGAGACACTGCTTCTAATTTTAAAAGTAACTAATACATTAAAAAAGGAATTAATTGAAAGATGATTTGACATGATGGGAATAATTGTGAATGCACCATTTCTTTTGTTTCAGCCAGAGCTGAATATGAAAGATACATAACTTTTATCCTTCCTTTGCCTTTGTTAATCTCTGGTTTCTTTGCTTCCATCTCCTCCTGGCCTGAATTCTCTCCTCCTCTCCCTCAGTGAGTATTAACCCTCTCTCTTCCAAATTTGTTACCACCTTAGCAAAAAACCAACTAACCAACAAACAAAAAGGTTAAAAAAGGGCAAATCACACCAAAACACTCTTCAAACTGGAGTCACTGAGGTTACACCCTCATACAAATGATAAGGTATCTTGTTCCAAAAGAAGCCTCGTGGACTTCCATTCAAAAGAAGACACTAAAGTCCCAGAACAGAACTCCTGCAGGAGAACAGGGCCAAGTCCAGCCCAGGCAGTCACATTCCCTTGACCTCTGTGGTAGCCAATAAGTTCTTAATGTGTCTTTCAAAGTTTTCTATTCTGTTTAGAACTTATATGCCTTGTTAAATAGTCTCACTTTACTTCACCCATTAATAATCTGCTTTTGGTGGAGTTCTCAAAATGGGCTCTTTGTGCTGATACTCTGTCTAGCTGGCAGCTTTATTCAGACCAGCTACATTGAATTGGGCTTCACCAAGAACCCATTTCCTGGGTTCTTTTTCTCCCACTGGGACACACAAAAGATAAGAATTTTTTTTCTGTTGTTACTGAGTCTGATTTGTATTTAGAGGTTTTCACTTGCCTTTTCTTTCTTTTTCAATAATGATTAATCATCACTTCTCCTGCCTGACTGCTGAGCTCCCACATGTTGTGAAAAATTCAGGTAGCTTGTTTAATATCAGCTTGACTGAGCAGTGGTTATGCAGTAGAGTCCCTTTCACAGGGTTTGTATCATTTTTAATGTGTATTTGCAATACATTTCTATCACATCTTGGCATTCCCTCAGCAATTATTTGAAAACCTATTCATTTACCTTATTTTATCCAAGAGAAACTGGAACAGAGAACAGACTATTTGATGGCTACAGCTTTATTTTCTGCATACTGTAAAGTAACAGCTTAACCTTTGGTTGAGACATTTCTCTAGTTAGCCAGAGTTGTGTACACAGTGATCCTCAACACACCAAGTTTTCAGAGAAATAATTTCTGCTACCAAACCAGAAAAACATCTTCTTTCCAACCCTCCCCAATTCAGTTTTACAAAGTGAACAACTGAGGGTTATTACTTGTTATTAAATCCAGTAGATACTAATTTAGCTGAAGGGCCTGATCTGCCCTAATCAGGCTATCTAGCAGAAGTGTAGTACCTAAGAGAGCAGCTTGAAAATGGGTAAGTTGTTATGGGGCGCAGAGAGAAGAGCAGGACTACCAGAAGAAGCAAAAAAGTAGCTTCTTGCCCTCCCATATGTTCACCACTTGTATGTTTGTACAAAAGTTTACAGGATTCTCTCCCTCCATCTGGTATATCCATACAGTCCATACACACAGTATGAGATGGGTAACCCAGAAGCTATTAAGAAAAGTCTAGATTGCCTCTATCTCAGCCTAAAGCCCCTTCACTTTCCTTCCCTAACTGAAGGAATAATGTGGTTACCAATGACCATTTAATTCACATGGGTGTTCCTCCTGCCTCTGAAAGAAAGATGGAATGGAGCCTGAAGAGACTAGGAGTGCCACCAGATCCAAAATGAAGGGATAGGTCCACCTGAATACTGAACCTGAAGTTAACCTGAAGCCTGTCATTTCTGAGAGGCATTTCCACTGAACAAACCTAATTGCAGGAACTTATCAATAGTTAGCCAAAGAGGTGACAAGGCAGGGAGGATCCAGCAAGGTCTCAGTGAACAGTCCAAGATTTTTGCTCCCTCTCCTTCATGAGTGTGAAAAATAGGGGAAAAAATTCTCAATCTTCCTCAAAGGGTTCTCTTTCATACCAACATTTCAAAAGATCAATTGCCAATAAATTAAGACAAATCAAAAAACAATGTATGTCCTGGTGACAATGGAAGATGCACTCCTCTGTCCCTGTCATGTCACAAGAGCAGTTCGACTGTGCCACACTGTGTCCTCACAGGAGCACTGGTGTCACATAGTTGGCAGGGAAGAGACCCAGTTCCCCACGCAGGCGCCCTTTCCACCAGGATGGGTTGGTGTTGTCCAGGACCTCTAAGATGTCTCCACTGCGGAAGCCCAGCTCGTCGTGCTCCATAGCATCAAAGTCGTACAGGGCTCGGACCCACAGCGTTCGCTGGAGAGAGGAGACAGGCAGGGAACAAGGAGCTAGAGTCTTAGAGATCATCTTCCTGTCACCCCTCTTACACCCCTCTTAACACATATGTTCACTAAGCAAGGACAAGCAGTCCTGAAATTTAGACCAACTTGCAATTAAACCAGGAAGTGGCCAAGATGCCAGGAAGGAGGGACCAATTTACTGGGATACCCAAGGGACTGTGTTTGGTTTCTCAGCAGCCTCAGTGTATTTGTGGGTATTTTGCACCACAAGGTGAAAAGTCAGACTGAGAGCAGCTCCTTAGGAAATAGTGGCTCTGTTGCCTCCGCCCTCTATGGGCAGCCAGGACAGCCATATCTGAAGCCATTTATGGGAGCACAGAAGGGCTCCTGCCTGAGTCCTGCTGGGCTGTAACTATAAGAGAATTGCTCTAGGGAGCTGGCCTGGTGTAGATACCAAAATACGTCCTTGGCCAGCAGAAGACTGAGAGAGCCAGCACACAGGTGAGAGTAGAGAACATTGTAAAGAAGGATAAGAAGGATACTTGCTCTTTCAGGCACTTCTGGGGCACAGGGGAGGGTCTAAAACATTCTTCAGACTCTCCCCAAGATCAGGCCCCTGAGGTCAGAAGGACTGGGGATCCGTTTGGGTATATCAGTTTATTTGGGGTATGCACTGTAATGTGCACTGTGGTTAGACCTTTTCTTATGAGAGCTTAATTCTAAGAGACTTTGCAGTCAATCTCCCATTTTGGCCAGAAATCATATTTTAAAGGACATAGCTTGGGCTTCTTTCTGGGAAATTGCTGGCATCCACACCACAGGGCATGGATAATTTAGGAGGTGTATTTGGCAGGGACAGATGGAGATCTGTTTAAAGACAGACTAACTTTTGATAAATCTGCCATTCATGGCCCTGCTTAGACCTGGCTCTTAGTTATTTGGTTGGACATATAGACCTTCCTATAATTGGATTTGTGGCTTTTAGATCACTGATGGGATGTAGCAGGCAAGAGCATGTTGTTATTCATTGCCACAGCCTCTGAGAGATAAAAACCATTGTATTTTGAGCTAGACTAAAATAAAGATTTGTGGCTTTTGCAAAAAAAAAAAAAAGGGACATGCCCTTATTTTTTATCGTGTTCCAAATCTACTAATCCAATCTGTTCTCTTTCTCTCACACTTGAGAAGGGTCTGCTGTCCTTCCCTTCTCTCCTTGGATCTAGGTCCTCTAGTTGTGGGCTAAGCTGTACATTTCCTCAAGGAAGAGGAACATACTTTAGGTCACACTGAGCTTATGGGGAAATAGTTTGGAGTTGGCAGTGGAATCACATGCCAAGGCAGAGAAAGACACCATATTCTATGTGGGCATTCACATAAGTGGGAATTTGCAGAGCAGGTAGTTACTTAAGGCCAACTGCCTGGTATGGATCCAGGTAAGGGAGTGGTCTGGGGTGCCTGCAGACACACATCTGGATCATGCCCACATCCACTGTGCTAAGAGGCTCTGACAGCCAGGGGTGTGAGGTAGGTGAGCCCTGCTTTGACCACAAAGTAGGTCTGAGAGGATGAGCCAGGAGCAGGTAAGTAGAGCTGAGTGATCTCAGGCCTTCTCAGGACTGCAGCAAAAATTAGTGGAAGAGACAGTGTGACTACAAATGCATTCCAAGACAGAAGGATCACTGCAGCATGGCACAGCATCATGAGGCAGCTCTCCATAGAACTTAAAAAATGCACTGCACATCTAGCTACTGATGTCAATCACCACCTGCCTGTGGTGGCAAAGACAATTGAAAGTCTTTTGCATTAATGGACGTGAAGCTCTCTTGGAAGAGATCATTAGGCTTTCAAAAATGTCTTCTGCTGGACTGGACTCATGCTTGATCAAAAACCATGGGTGAGCTTGTGCTCGTTCCAATGTCCCAGATGCCTATTTCACTGAGCTCATGCTAAGTTCCCTCTTCCAGTGAGGCTGCACAAGACAGCAGAGAGCAGTTACCAGAACAATGCTCATAGAACACTGTAGTCCTACCCTCAGAGTGCCCCAGAAACAGATTCAAGTGGCTGGAATAGAGTCTTGAGACTCAGAAATGTCTTGTAAGACATATCCTGCCAGGCACAATACACAACTCCTCATACAACCTCCATGTAGGTGACATTGTCCAGACTGTTTGGCCATGGCTAAGGGACCCACTGACTTGGGCAGATGAGGCCTTCCAGGTGCATCACCTACCGGTGCCTGCTGGTGCAGTGGGTCTGTGTGTCTCCGTTGCATTGCTCCTGCACTTCCTTGGCCATGATCCCTTACTCCATGCAGCACATCTTTCCTGTCCAGACTCCCACCATATCTTTCCTAGAAAGAAAACAGCAAAAGTCATGTTGTTGTGGTTTTGGCTGGAATAGAGCTAATTTTCTTTATAGTAGCTGGTATAGTGCTGTATTTTGGATTCAGTATACAAATACTGCTGATAACACACTGATGTTTCAGATGTTGCGAAGTAGTGGCTCACTCTAAATCAAGGACTTTTCAGTGTCTGGCCAAAGGAATATTCCTTACACTTCAACATCACACCCAGTATATAAACTGGGGGGAATTGGCCAGAAGAGGCTAATAACTAGACTGGGACTGGCATCAGTCAGTGGGTGATCAGCAATTGTATTGTGCATCACTTCTTTTTCTTGAGTTTTATTCCTCTCGCTCTTTTCCTAATCACCTTATAAAAAATAGAAATTACTATTATTAACTTTGTTTCAATTATTAATTTGTTCTTATCTCAACCCACGATTTTTACCTTTTTCCTGAATCTCTCTCCACTCCCACCAGCAGAAGGAGTGATTGAATGGCTGCATGGTACTTGGTTGCCAGCTGAGATTAAACCATGACACATGTATATACTGAGATGTATAAATGAGGGAATTTAATAGTCATTAGTGGGCAAGAAGACAGGGGCAAGCCCCCAAGTAAATAATCTTAGATGTCTGCTTCCAATACAGTGCTCCAGTTCTGCAAGCAATGACCCTCGTAGAAGAGGTCAACAGACTGTTCTATTTTGGATTTTACTTCTTAGAAGCTGAAAGTTTACTGGCCTAAGCTGTGTTTCACAGCTGCTGAGAAAAATGGTCAGAGAGGGGCTTTTTGATCTCTGATAAAAGAGATCTCTTGATCTCTTTTTTGATCTCCAAAAGGAGAAAAACTAAAGTTACTCTGACTCACAATTGAAAAGCCACACTTGCCATGCTTGCCAAGGGGACTTTAGCCAGTCTGGAGTTATTATGACATAGTCCTGCCCACTCCTTGCTCTTCCTCTGTCCCATATGCTGGTGGAATGTCAGTGATGCTGATGCAGCTGACGGTATCTGAGGACTCACTACTTTACCTTTCTTTGGGCTGCTCCACAGGGTAAAGGACAGTAAGCAAGCCTATAGATCTAGTAGTCAAATTAACCAAAGAAGAATGAGACTACATCAAGTTCAAAGAAAAGTAGCCCTATCACACATCTGGAGGTACATCACACATCTGAAGACAAAGGCAGACCACACATCTGAAGTCCTATCAAAACAAACTGACCCAGGCAGATGGAGAGAGGAAGTAGGAAACATCTGGGAAGCAAGTTCTCTTTTGTGTGCACAGCTGAGAGGTGCAGATTTTTGACCAAGTGGTTCACTCATTACCAAGCAATAAATGCCTGGGCTTGATGTACCAGCCCCTTGTTCCTGGTAGTACCTGTTGCTGCTGCAGTAAGGGGATAGGATGCTCTACATATCTCTTGGATACAGAAGAATTTTCTCCAGCTGCTCCTCCCAGATAGAATCCTTCCCGACCTATCCATTCTGGGCTCCCACCATGTCTCTCCTGATGGAAGAAAGATCACCAAAGTGAGGTCAGGTTTTGCTTCCTACCACATCCTTGACTAAATCTGTGCAATCATTGCACACTGATCTCTACCACTACCCTCTATTCTGGAGGTTCTTTCAAACAAAAGATCCCACCCCTCTGAACAGAAGGACAAATCCGGAATGCTGTATTTTAGATCTTTGTCATAGCCACTCTCCATCTGAAGTCAGGGTAGTACTGGGAGGTGCTGGGCCGAAAATATGGCCACTGATGTGGGGATCAGTACAGGAGCCAAGCTCTTTCTTTCCCTTTGACTTCATTTGCCTCTGCAGTGAAATCTATCTATTACAATCACTTTATCACATGGCTGTATCATCTAGAGATTTGAATTGTGAACAGAAACCCCACTGTGATGAGTGCTAAACCTACCCTGCTGTGCCCATCATCATAACAAATGTACAGAAAGTTTGCCAAAGCAAACTTGACTTCTGTTCTTTCATTTGCCTGTCTGCATCTTGGAGCAAATACATCTCTTTCCCTTCCTGCTCACAGTCAGCCCAAACAGGTTGTTTTACTGATATACATGCATACAATCTTTCTTTCCTTCCCCAGTCTATTCATCACTGTGGTCTCTCTTTTACAGGTCCCAGAGCCTCTATTTTAATACCTTACTAGGGCATTTTTAAAGCTCTGGATAAGTGGTCTAGAAAGAGACAAGAACCCAAGCCCCTTCTTCAGACTGAAAAATGTATCATCTGTCATTTTGAGCCAGCAAGAATGACCCACATGCAATCTATAAAACTTTACTGCTGTAGTCAGCAGGTAACATACTTTCTACTTTGCCTCTACTTGCACATCCTGGTAATTTAATACCAGAATCCGTTCCCAGTAAAGCAGGACTTTGGTTACTGCAGTGACCAGGCATGTCACTGTACAGTGAGTGTAATGTGTAGCAGTCTCTGCTCTGTCATTTGTTTGTTCCTCTGGCACAAAACCAGGCATTCATTGGGCTGGGATTTCTCTGCCTTCTCAACTATACCTTCCCTGAAGGCATATCTTGTTCCCATATCTGCTATGTTCTTCTCAGTAGTACTTTCCAGTTCCTAGCAGCCAGGTTAACTGCTCCAGGTTCTGCCCTCTGTTCCTCCACATTCCTTTTACTGTGTTTGCTCAGTAGCAGAAGACAGGCAAGTCTTCTGAGCAGACAAACTTGCAGTTGTAGTTGCACTCTGGGTGTGTGCAAACACACTAAGAAACCAGACTCAAATTCTTCTCAGTAACAACCTACCAGTCAGCACTGCACCTGCCCTTAGGAAGTCTAGGCATTTCAATAAGGTAAGTCCTGCTTCCCTTGGCATCTTAGAATTTTCACTCTGAGGTCCTAGCACAGCTTTAGCAAAGCACCTCTATGCAGATTTGAAGAGTCAAAAAGTTCTGCTCAATTATATAACTCTACGTCCCACTGAATCCACTAAAATCTGCATCTCAGGCCCCACCAGTGTAGTGATGTGGCTGGGTTTCCAGGGACAGACTCATCACCTCCCCATCCTGAGACATTATCATGGGATGACCTCCTTCCACAGAAAGGTTTCTGACTGAGAAACTCCTAAGGACAGTTTGTGTTTACCTTCTCTTCTTGGCTGTTGTCCCTCAGGAAGATCTGCTTCTGCCTGGAGATGGAAGTTGTCTTGTAGTAGTCCACTAGCTTGTTTAGTGAGTGGAATTTCTCTGTCCACAAGTAATAGTTACCCTTTGAATCCCTCATCACTTTGAAGTGTTGCACATCATCTTCATGCCTGGATTCCATTGGAAAAGTAAGAGATCATCAAACAGATTGCACTTTAACCTTTTCTGAAGAAAGTCTTTTCCAGAGGGGTACCAAAACTTCTTGCTTGACCAAACCTAGACTTCTGGAAAGTCATGCAATGGCTGTCCTTGTGCATACTGGACCCAGATGTGGCTCTATTTCAGAAGTCTCATTGATTTGCAAACACAGAGTTTTTGCAGGGCTGCCCAGCCACTAAGCACTATAGAACAAAGCATAAGGTTTTAAAGCCTCTCTTTCGAGATAAAGGCCACAGGAGTTTCCAGGGTGAAAAAGTGCAGCTGTAGTCTGCCCAACAGCCTCTGTAGGTCCTGTTAACATCCAGTCTGCATTGGCTATAAGACATGTATTACACATTTATACACCACGGGGATCACCACTACATGCAGACACAGTCATGTGAAGCCATACACTACGGTTTATAATTGTACAAATCTAGTGTAACATCATTACTACAGGTCATTCTCCCTATCCAAAAAGAAAAAACAGAAGGAATTTTCCAATGCAGTTAACCAGCCAAATTAACAGTCTCAACTTTCTGCCCCTTATTCCCCCTGCACCTCCCCTCCTCTCACCTCATGTCTGATGTGTACAATTCCTCTTTGCACCAGATGTGATCTGGTTTTGGTACCCACCTCCATGCTCTGTGCAACTCCAGGAACTCAAAACACTCTTCTCAGAGGCTACATCTGCACAAATAAACTAAATGGGTACAGGCAGGGACTGAATGCTATCCTTGACTGCTACAGTCCTAAGCTGTTAAAGCATTAGCAGGTTGTGGTTGAAATGGAAAATCTCTCCTTCAGATAGTGCTGGGCCATGGTCAGGAAGACAGAATGGGCCAGGAACTGTTCACAGGGAGCTGCTTGAATACAGCTCTTCTGTTTGGTGGGGTGAAGAGGGTTTAGCCATAGAGAATCTGACCTCTGCCACACTGCTTGACTTCAGGGCCAGAGAAAGAGCCTAACTGTACTTAATTTGTTGGTGTTTATTGGTGTAAATGTAAACAGAATGTTTTCCTGCATTCCTCCTGGGTACTTTTTGAGCTGCCTGGATCAGCAAATACACATCACTTAGAAAAGACATCCTTAATCACGACTCTAATTAAAACTGGTTATCAATTGTTTAACTGAAAACTGGGAAACCAATCATCATTTAAGACCTCTGCTTAGAAGCAAATGCTCTGAGAAATGCTGGGCTACAGCAAGTGGCTGAAATGCAGCCGGGCTGCAAGCATTGAAAAACCATTCCCTGTCCAATGGCTGTTTAGTGACCTGTGGGAAATAAGTTAACAATGTAATAGCAATCTCTTAATAGGTAGTAGTAGAATTCTTGGATTCAGTAACCAGAGCTGTGAGGGAATTAAAACAAATGGAAGACACATATTAAGCACTGTGGGAGACTTTCCATATACCACTTTGCTTTGCTGTAGCTCCTTCAGAGAAGGAGGTCACCAGGGGATGCAGTTTTGGAATGGGGCATTCACTGTGTCACTTGAAAAGAGGCAGAAACATTTGGGAATCAGATGCCTAATTTGTTCTCATTCACAACAGAGCAGCACTACCAGGGACTGGTAGCGTACAAACTTCCCAAGAGGTGACATCACATTAGGAATCCTGTCAAGAGGGGGCTAGGGACACCATTAAACAGGAAAAGAAGCAGGAATATGCCGTGAGAAGCAGATACCTGACAGAGATGGAAAAGTCACCATGAGAGTTCTGACTGGCTCGGACGATGAAGCAGCCAACTCTTCTGCTCATGAGAAGGTTCTCTGCTTCATGGCGGGATATCTTCTCATCAAACCAGCTGTCAAGTGGGAAAATCATGGAGATGTGAATAAGGATGTGAATTAAAGTGAGGAATAAAAAAAGTTGAGGGTGGGGAGAATGTGAATAAGCAGGGTGGAGGAAAGAAAACAAAAGGATCAGAGGAGCCCACATGGCTACTCCCAGTGGCCATGTTATGCTTAGGTACAGGGTTTGATGGATACAGACCATTTTCTCTGAGCAGTAAAAGCACATAGAGGCAAAGAGAACAATGTAAACTTTAGCCTGCTAAGAAGCAATACTCAGCTGAAACTGTAATTACAGGCACAGTACAATAAGGTGTTAGTCAAAGAAATTGTAAATTACAAATGTGTATGTATACATATATATACACATAATTCTCAGACATATACATCAAATTGCTTTTTGGCAAACTGATTGAAAATTACTGGGCTCTGATGGATATATTGCAAGGAACACACATAAATTTTTAGCAGAAGCAAGCCATGAAAGTTTTAGTACTAATAAATTGGTTCCTGCAAGAGTTACAGTACCACAAAATCGCAGAAGCACAGCATACATAAGCACACTTATGCAAATTTAGCCAGGCATAGCAAACAATAGCATAAGGCACTGGACTAATAACGAGAAAGTCACCATAGATAGCAAAAGAATACAACATCAGTAAAATATTTTCAGTGGAGACACAAAAATTCACATACATTTGCATGTGTCCACTCCATGGCTAATAAGATCTACAATCTGCAGTCTTTGCTTTTACGTAATGCTTAATTGCCTGTATAGCATTAAAATTGAGGACTGATAATTTCCTAAGCTCTGTAATTTCCAATTTGGAGTTTCTTATTATCATCACCGTTTATCTATGTATCACTAGCAAAGGGAAATCAGACTTTGATGAGCCTTGATAACCAGTCTCAATGATTACCTGACAATAAAAAGATGGGCAAAACCAATCCATCAAAAATAGGAGGCAGCTTTCTTCCCTACATCTGGTTCTGTCATCTGGCCTGAACTGCTTCAAAGTGCAGACGTGGCTCTTAGAAAAGTGTCAAAGTGGAAATATTTCTTCACAACTCTTGCACAGAGAAAGCAACACAAGAAAAATGTGTGTGAAAAAGAAGCTGCCAGTGCTCCTGAGTGATGCCACAGCCCTGTGAAAGAGCGAACAAGAACAACTGACTAGAAGATCTCATCCCCCTGAGGCCCAAAAGTACAGGCCCGTATTTGCACAGCAAACTAATAACGTCCTTCAGCTCAGCCAAGCAAGCTGGCTTATGTCCAAAAGGCCAGTAAGTGCCACCTCCAAAGGGGACAGAGGCACTTATTTGTAACCTCAAAATCCCTGTGTGCTCCCAGTATGACTGCTCAGGGCACTAGTGCATTACAGCCACAAGTACAAGGTTTGGTACATGCTCTGCTTTTTGGCTCCTGAAATGCTGCAGCACTTTTGAAAAAAGAGGACAATGAGAGGTGCTTCTGGGAGCATTTCTGCTAACTGAAAGGTCGTAAAAATCCTATGCACTGTCATATTTATGGCACAGGGCTGGAGAGCACATTTAACATGCATTCCAGCACGCATCAGTCCTTTCTGAAAGCGGCAGTGCTGTCTCCTCAGCGGGAAGACAGAAATGCAGGTATTTTGTTTGGGGATGTGTGTGTGTCTGAGAGCAGGGCCGCATGTCTGGTCTATCAACTCTGCCGATCCACGAGTAACACCAGCTGTCACAGTCGCGCAGCATTGCACTGACCTCTAGTGCACCGAGAGAAACTCACACGCACTTGGCGGGGGGAGGGAATGCGGATGGCAGGGTGGGAAAAGGGAGTCAATGCAGTTAAGAGCCGAAGGGGGAGGGAATTTCTTTTTTTACAATTCGTTTTCAGAAAGAACTCTTGCTCTTCCTTTTGTGCTTTGCTGCCAAGACTTCACATCACGACTATTCTTCTCTCTGAGGACATCTAAATGCAATTCCTGCCGCATCCCAGCGACATCCCTCCGAGCAGCAGTAACAAGAGTCACTTGGGAGTGACAGCAATCATCGAGATCCATTTAGCTCCGAAAGAACAGAGGATGCTTTGGAGTAGAAATATGCTGCTCTGGCAGAACTGTGTGTAGAATTATGGCAACTCTTGCCAGCCCCAAAGTGTAGGGTGTTATACCCAGCACTTCCTCTGTCCTGTCCTGTCCTCCTCTGCATGTGCACACGTGCTCCTGACAGTGCTCGGTGGGAAAGTGCCACGGTGGTGACACCATTCCTGTCACACTTACAGGGGAACATGGAAATCAATGAAGTTCTTAGGAACGTAGCCCTCGTGACTTCTCAGCTCAGCCTTGTACCACTCCTCCTGGGAGCTCAAAATCTGCAATGGAGAGATGGATGGAATAAATGTTTCTCCCGAGAAAGGCAAAAGTAACTAAGAATCTGGTAGAAACCTAGACAGTCTTATAAGAATAAAAGAAAATGCTACATGTGCTCTACTTCCCACCCACGGTGCAACAAGGTTAGTGGCTGATGACCACTTCAGCACAAGCAAGCGATAAAAGAGTTGGAGCAGAATTAGACAGATTGCTTGTTAACTTTACCCTTTAGCCTGACTGCCTGTCCAGGCAGCCAGGGATACTGTCTGTGTGTCTCTAATGCCTGTGAAATGGAAAAATTCAGCTTTGAAAGACTTAATAGGGATTTAAGTTATTCTCCGTGTTGCCTTTAATAGTTGGTACTGGAACATCCCAGATTCACACGGGAAGAAGAAAATATCTGTGAAAACTCCTCTGACACATGGGTATGGAGGGATATGCAGCTGTATCTGTGTGTGTTACAACTGCACAGATGTTACCATGTGCTCTCACACACAAGAGATTCTTTAGTGAGTTAAGTCTTCAGCTGCCCTGAGCTTTGCCAAGGTAGATAAAAGAAGGAGGCAAAAAGTATTTTCAAGACACTATTATACTTAGGAGTTTGTAGGATGGCTGGAAATGAGTCCACAGCACACACTGGAGCAACTTCAAGTGTGCTCACATTAATGTTAACTGTAATGGTCCTTGGGAACTTCCCTGCTGACCAGGGAGGGCCCAAATTCACAACACCCTGGCTGATGGTCCAAGATACAGCCCCAAGCTAGAGAAGAGAGGACAGGAATACAACCATACTGGGCTTTTACTGCAAATGTTGTGGTCTTTGGTGTTTTGTTTGACATTCCAGTTCCTGGGATGGGATTCTGCTGTATGAAATAGACCATGTTTCTGCTCTTTCTGGTTTTGGAGAGGAGCCTAAAAGTATGAGCCACGACAGTTCTAAAAGGAGAAAGCAAGTGGAAAAGACGTAATTTAAAATCTATTGTTAACAGTAATAATACTTACTTTGTGAGCCACTCTCATGGTTTGGGGAGCCTAAGGCACATTCTAACTGCTTCATATTGGCAACAGGATGTTACTGCCTCTGGAGCCAATTCTTCATTGCCTTCCCTGCCACGTAGACCTTTTTTATGCATTTGAATTCAGAAAACTTAAGGAATAGAAAGCTGTGGAATTCCCTACTTGTATAGTCACTGCTGTCCTCATGCCTGGGTGCTGGGTTAAGGATCTTTCTTTACTGCTGTGGCCAAACATAGGGGATGATAGCTACTTCCTGCTCATGCTCAGGCCCTCTCTGTTGGAAGTGGGGTTTCTAGAAAACCCACCTGCTGTTTGCCGCTGCAGGGCTGGCAGGTTTCTCTCAGTGTGTCATCCTCTCAGAGAAGGATGTGGGGGGGGAAGAGGGTGGATTTCCTCCTGTCACTGCTGGTTGAGGGCCTCATGTTTCCTGTTTTCTAATCTCTACATCAATACTTCATCTTATCTCCTTTATAAATCAGCAGGTTGTTACAGGCAGCATGAGGGGGCTCATGATGGGGTATGAATGTTTGTGTGCCTCTGCCAGAACAGAGTTGTAACTCAGGCTGATTTACTGCTACTATGGCTCAGGTAGCTAAGGCGTTATTTTGTTTACCTCAAGGACATTAAAGCAAGAGGCAGTTTCATTTTTCTGGCAGTGAATTCTCTATGACAACTAATAATAATAATAATAATAAAACTGGTGTGTAGTGTTGACAGTTTTCATCAGTAGCTTCCAGCATACTCTGAAGAGAAGCTCTAGCTTACAATGATTTTACAGGAAGGGAAACTGAGGAACAGAAAGAAAGTGATCTGGCCAACACCATCACCCCAGCCAGGAACTTGATGGAAGTCTCCAGAGAATGATTTCCTTAGAAAAAAGGTGTCAGTAAGGGTCATGGAATAGCAGGGACTGACTGGGGAAGAATTAGGAGTAAGTGTTTATCTGTGCTGAAGAGAAACAGTGATTTCTCCAGAGCCTTGTCACAGCTCTTTGGAAAAATTTGGAATTAATGAGTTCTGGGTGCTATCAACTTTGTTTAAGTCCCAAGAATTAAAAGACCAATAAAATAAAAAATGGTGGAGATGGAAAAGGCAAGGCTGAGACTCAATATCTGATTATTAACTGGAATATCTGGGCCTGCACAGAGAGGTAGCAAAGTCTCCCTGGCCAAACAAGGGTTTACATCCTATTGTTGTACATCATCCCTTTGGACAGTGGCAGAGTTAAGGCCTTACAGAGGAGTAATACTCAGGCATTTTCAACTGAAACAGAACATCTGGGTCTGAGAAGTGGATAAATAATTAGGGTGAAACTTCAAGTGGCTTTATTTGTGGGACTTTGGTAGTGTTAACAAGAACTGTTCTACCATAAGACATGCAAATCAACTTTAAAGAGAATTCCAGATGCTCTATATTCTATAGGATCAACTCTACTTCTGCCATTGTCCCATTGCTAAATTTCTGCAAGGATGTACATAACATTATTAGACCAGGACCTCTTAAACCATTCCATTATGTGTGTAACAGACTGTCTCATGGAATTTTCCTCTTCTATTTGTAATTGCCTAAAAAGCCTGCAGCATCTAACAATAATTACTAACAGTGAAAAGTTCTGTAAGTTCTATAATGAATAATAGTTTTCTTTTGAACAGTTTAAGAGCTGGAAATAAGGAAGACAGCAATCCCTCTGGACAGCACTCATCCTGCCTGCCTGTAGACATAGTCATCATAATGTACTCACTGTGGACTATTTACACTGTCAATGAAAACAGCCAGGACCCTCAAAATCTGTCTGTCAAAGATCTTGATCTCTGCCCCAGCAAAGGTACTTACCCTTCCCTGCTGACTACTGGAGGACTGCAGGGCAACTAAATCCACAGTTTACGGACATAAAATCATTTAGAAAAGTGGATGCAGAGTCAAGTAACCTGGGAATTGTTGGTTGACCTATTGCAAACCCTACAGGAGATGAGTATCCTGCATTTGTATCCTAGTTAGTAGACGTCAGTCTTCATCTGTTTTGTCGAGGCAAATGGAAGCACAGAAAGATGTGGCAGCAGACTCAGAAATGCTGTTTAGTCAAGCCTGGGACTGTACTTACCTTCAACACATCCCCAGCCTGGAAGCTCAACTCGTCTTCTCCAGAAGCAGTGAAATCAAACTTGGCAATGGCTTCCATACTATGACTTGGGGGCAGAGCAAAGCTGGAAGAAGCATATACTCGTCAACATCTATGAGCTACTGGGATTGTGGAGTCTAGCCTCTCAAAAGCTGATAGGCAGTGCTGTGATTTGCATGTGGAGAAGCACGCACCAACTACTGGCAGCCATTATTCCCTAGACATGGAAAGACATTAGCAGGTAGAGGAGGCTCATGGCTGAAGCTATAATTAGCTGAAATCAGAAATACAAACAACCTATAGTGTATGCTTATTCCAACAGATCTCTTTCTTAAGAGCAGTCTCTGGGAAAAAACCTGTTTAGACCAACCATTACTCCGTCACAGTTCCCAAAAAAGCAAGTGACTCTGACCTGCAATAGAAAAATGCATTTGCCCCTGCAGTGACTTAATCTTTACCTCAAGAGTGAGACAAATTGTGGACAAAACAAACAGTGCTGCAATAAATATGTATTTTTTTCTTGGACAAGAGCCACAATACTGAAGGTTGAAAGTCTTTCCTTTGTGATGGCTTAGCATGGGTGACCACAACTTTCAGTGAGGAAAAACTCTTTGCAGAAAGGCTATATTCCCTATTTTGAAGCAGGCAGAGAGTTAGCCTACATCAGTGCTGGTTAGCCAGGAGTCTGAAATGTATCAGACAGCCTGCAAACCAAAGCCTGCTTTTCAGCACCAGAGCAATGTGGCAGGGGAAGTGGCAAGATGAGCTTTGCTCCTTCACCACTTCCTGCTCATGTAACTCGGATGTCCCCCAGCAGGACCATTTCTGTAATCAAGAGTTACCAATTTCAGACGGCTGGCTCATGCATGCCACAGCCCAGCGGTGAGGCTGCCAGTGACAAGAGACAGCCAGGCAGTGCCACATTAAGCAAGCTCACTGCTGGCACATGCTCTTGCAGCACAGCTTGTGAAGACCATCAGACAGCTCCAATACAGAAGTAATTTTTACGATTTCTAAGCTAGGTTCATCTGGGAACAAAGATCCTGAAGCCACAGGTTCCACTACCTAACCTCAATTCTCACAAAAACACCAACTCTCTATGGCTTGAGAGGGAGGGCCAACTTGCATGATCCAAAACATTCTTAACCAGAAAACTCTGGAAAGAAACCGTACAAACGAACGAACAAACGACCCTACTTAGGGTTAGATAGTTCTTGTGCATTAGAACTGATATAACATCCCCCAAATAAGACGTGCTGATACTAAACAAGTTCCAGAACTCTGCCACTTTAAAATCAAAAGACTACTGCAACCCTACTACTCAATATGTGCTGTAATGTTCCTCCTATGACACATGGCCCAGGGATTTAACTACCTGTGTAACATGGATCCAGGGCCCAGCTCTGTTACAGTGCAACTTAAACTGCTGAGAATGAGCTGGGAGAAAGTCTGCAGGGCAAAAACTACAGAGGCAGGGCTGTTGGGACTGCACCAGCATTAGCCCAGGGATTCCAGAAGAAAACCACCAACATGGGAATATATAAAACCCCAGAGTAAAAAACAAAACCACAGTTTAGCTGGGATAGTCAGTCTAGCTGAGGACCTGTCATGAATCATTGGGGTCATTGAGTTGAGTTGTCAGTGCCATCAGTCCTGGCCCAGCTGGTGGCAGATGGCAACCATGGAGGTTGACTCTTCATATGTGATTGATGCCTGCAAAGAATCTTTGGGTGCCTTTAAACAGGTGAGGAGTATGCTAATGTTTAGCATAATATTTCATTAAATCCTAACTAGGTTCTGTGTGTGTTAACTGTATAAAGCAGTTATTTATTGGCTAAATTGTCTGTTTCCTGCTTGCAGAGTCCCTTTGCATCTGAATAAAGACGCCTGAATAAAGTGATCCACAAGAGGGGCCAAAATATCACTGGATATTAGTTACAAGCACTTCTAACTATAAAAAGATGTTTATATGCTTCCTAGTGGATTCTGTTACCACTCTCTTTTTTGCTGCTTATAGGTGAATTTATATCCATGTTACTGATGAAAGGTATGCATCAATAAGGCAATTTTTTGGAGGTCCATAGAGAGTTTTGCTTAATAGAGCATGAATCTGTTCTAGAGCACTTGGGATTGCTTCAGTGCCAGGACCTCCCATGTAGGTTTGAGTACCCAGCTCAGCTAAGATCCACTATATGCCTGCTATTTCAGCCTGCTGCCTTAGGCTTTCAATCCACTTCAATACTGAACTCTAACACGCCAAAGCACATTGATACTTTATTCTCAGGCTTCAGCTTTACAGCTATTCCAAACATTTTCACCTCCTATTCTTTCTGTCAACCTACTGATGCTCTTTAGTTCTTGCTTTCGATACCTTTTGCAGATTAGGGTCACCCTCTGATCGCCCTACTCTTATTCCAAGGCTTTGGTGTTACTCTGCAGAGTTACTCTCATGGAAGAGAACTGAAGGAAAAGACTACAGGAGAATTACTTTAATAAGGGTTGTTTTTCAGTGTTTTATCTTGCGGTGGTAGCCTGCTGCAGAGAGATCAGAGCCAACAATGCAGATAGATCCTGGAACTCCAAACTGCAGACCATTAAACCCAGCTTGAGGAAAAGAACACGCTTAAAAACAATAAACTATTTAAATACGAATCCTGTCTTTGATTTCTGTACCTTAGACACAGAAGAGACAGTGGGGGTTCTCTCCGCAGGGGGCAAGAGAGTAGAACACCTTTCATTTTTCAATATCCCAAATATTAAAGGTGCTATTGGAATGTGGCCCCCTCTGAAAGAGAAGAGTTTGTGAAACAGTTAAAATCTCCCCTCTCACTTCTTTTTCAATTTCAGCAATCCCAGCCTCGGGGAGAGACCGGGAGACAGATACCTCTTCAAACAATCTAACACATGGATTAAATGTGCCTTTCATTGCCAGCGGCAGGATTTAGAAGTGGCTCAAACACCGTCTACAGTGTTGGCTGTGTTGATAAATCAGCAATGCAGTAATGCTCTGGCCTTAAGCTCTTCCCCCACCAACTACTAAAGCAACACTAGCCAATAATCCTGTCTTTAAACTCCAGCCTACCACTTTTCAGCACCTGAACTTCAAACAAGTTCTGTTTTTCTGATCCTGTTCCTCCCTCCATATGTAACTCGAGAATCCCCACTCCACATGGGTCAATGCTGGGCCCTCATGAAAACTCCCCTGCCATGAGCCCATTCTTTCCCTCCCTGCATGTGTGTGACTGAGCACCACCCTACAACACAGACAGGAAATCTTTTTCTATTATCACAACTTACATTTCTCAAGCACCTTTTATCCCAAAGGACAGTGCTGCAGTTTGCAGACCAAGTGACAAATTCCGCTTTTAACTCCATGGTACAGCTCCTTTAAGCTTTTGATAACCAAGGACAATTTTAGACTGTGCATAATGTTCTCTGTGAAAATCACCTTTGTAGAGAGTTTAGCATGAAACTTATGCAATGTTCAAAGAGGAATTTTTTCAGTTCCAAGTGTGAGTTGACCAGTACCCTTCATTTTGTGCTGGCTTTCTGCACGCCGGTGAATTTTCTCTGTGGTGCCCCATCGTAACAGGGTGGATCCAAGGGGCATAAGGCTATGGCAGTTCTGTGGGATTGGTGCAACAGAAAGTTCACAAAAGGAAAAGTAAAAATCAGCATGGCTTTCAGAGTACAAGGTAGGCATCTTAGTTTGGCGTAACACCATTCCCTGAGCAAGTACATCAGTATCTGTGTTGGTAGAAAGTGCCAAGGCCTAAAACACGTCAGCAAGCAACACACTCTGCCAGCACAGTCCCAAAGAGTTTAACACCATTACCCTACACCATGTTGGTTCCAAATTCAGCTATAACAATGCCAGGGAAGGTCACCACCTATGAAGAGTTTATCTCTCAGGGACTGCCCAGCCTCAGCCTTCCCCAGTCTCACATATTTACATCAGAAGGAGAGCAAAATTACAACAACATGCTCTCCTAATGGAGCCATATGAAAAATAGTTTTTATTTGTATGCCCGTAGCATAAAAAATTGCACACATATCCAGTCTGAAGGTTCATCCAGTGAGGCTTTGCACCCAGATACATAGCATGAGCTACTGTGTCTTTGTTCGGCTCTGCAAGACCAAGCTATTGGACTGATGAGCAACTGGGGACAGGATTCAACCCTGAACACCTGTACAGAAACTCTAGATGACATTTCAGCAGAAACAATGGAGAAGGGACCTGTAATCTAGAAGAGCTGTGGCAGATAACAGCTTTGTTTTCACCAGCTAAGCCACATACAAGTGGCATGGGAATATTTAGTTCCAAAAACACAAACCTCTTGCTACGGAGTTAAGAGTGCAGTTTCACTGACTGTCAGTGATAAGGGGGTAAAATTTATAAGGGAGAACAAGTCACTAAAAGACTCAGAAATGCTGCATTTAAGTCTCGGCTATTCTGCCACCCAGAGCAATGCACAGCATTTGGGCTGAGCCCGTGTGCTAACAAAATAAGCCTCCTAGCAACTGGATTCACAGAACAAACAAACTTTCAGGACTCAATATCCAACAGCAGTTGGTAAGAAATGGCCCAAACTAGGATGGTGCTTAATCTCCCTAGGGAACCCAAGTCTTCTGTGCTACTTCTCATCACGACAGAGTACAGCTGTGCAGCAACATGGGAAGCTGGTGCAACAACAGACCCAAAGTGAGCAGCGCAGTACCGCATGATACTGTGCAAGTATAAAATCCCAAATCTTTGCTGTGCTAGAAGGGTTGGTGTGGGGAACTGGGGTGATGGGGAAACACCTCCTTCTGTTTGCCTACCTCCCCCCTCAGATTCCAGCTGGTCAGATTTGGCAGAGGCATAGGGATTTGTCCTGCAAAAGCACTGCCCTGTTGTGAAAGCTGATAAACAAGATGGCCCTGGCATCCCATGCTCTTCCCCTACCACGCAGTACCTCACCTTTCCTTCCAAAATCCCCCTTTCCTCTGTTGTACCTTGTCCCACCCAGCTTCCCCCACTGCAGTCTCAGAGCCGTGCTCAGCCCATACCTTGCAGCAGGCTCTCCTCTCCGCTGGCACTTTGCTCAAAAGCAGGAGGTGTATTACCACCTAAGGCACGGAAGAGACAGAGAACTCAGCCTGTATCAGGCTCCTCCCTGCAGCGCCAGCGTAACACATCAGTAACAGGTCCACATGTGGGGACAGGGACAGTCAAGAGTGGGCATGGGGGACAGAGGAACACAATTGTGTCTGTCACAGGATAGAGTGGGCATGGACAATTACCATTCTCTAATGTTGGAAATATTTGGTACCCTGCATATTTAAAATTGTGGTGTCAGTTCAAAAGGAGTCACCTTGGCTGCTGCTTCAGCCCAGGGTGATTTAACAGATGAGTAGAGAAGGGTCCCTGAAAAAGTGCAAGTTCTACCCAAATAAGGAAAACAGAAATGAGCACAGATCTGCTAAGTTAACTGAGAAACTGTAAGTCCGTTGAAAAACATATCTTGAGGAACAAGTAGCTGAAGACATAAAAACATGTAATAAAATTATTTTCAAAGACAACAGAAGCAGGAAGCCTGCCAGAGTGTCTGTAGGGCTGACAGATGATTGAGATGTAAAAAGAATGCTCAAAGAAGATAAGGATGAAGCACAAAAGCGAAAAGAATTCTCTGCATCCATGCATCTTTCATAGGGGTATGAGGAAGTCCCCACACTGGGGTTTTCTTTGCAGAGAAGAGCCAGGGGAATGATTTCAAGCTGAAGAATTGGAAGAAAAGGTTTTAAGAAAAAATAGTAAATGAACAAGAATAAATTTAAGGATTCAATATTTTAAAAATCTTGACTGAAATTGAAACAAAACATGAAATAATAAAGGCTGAGCAATTAAACTGTGGCATACAATTCTAGTCTTAACTAAGCCTCGGTATTAGGAAAAAAGCAGCAAACACAATGCCAATGTTTGAGATGTGTTTTGAGGGGATGCAAGGCACAGGTCTGACTTCTGGATGCCTGAAATGGGTAGAAAGAATAATGATGAAAAGAATTACTGCCCCTAAGAGAGAAATAACATACCAAGTCCTCCTCACATAGCTTTTGTAGAAGGAAGTCATATTACACAAATCTGAGTTCTTTGAAGGTGCTGATGAGCAAGTGGCTATAAGTGATCACCCAGTATAAAACTTGCATTTATACATCCTTTTTGATGGAGTCTGTCACCAAAGATTCTTAAAAAGGCCTCCTAAGCTCTCAAAGAATAGGAGGGAAGGTCCCATAGAGGATTAACAACTGATTAAAAGTTAGGAAACAATTTGAATGTGCTGTTCAAAATATTCATAAATGATCTGGAAAACACGAAGTGACAAAACTTACTGAGGAGAAAAAAATCCAGGGTCATACAAATTAAATCTGATCACAAAGCCTTGCAGATGGTTTTAAAAATACTGTTGAAATGCAAGACAAATCTCAGTGCTGATGACTGCAAAAGCAACGGACATGGGACTAAACAAACGTAACTACGTGAACACAGCAATGAACTTAAAATTAGCAATTACCACTTAGGAAAGACACCTTTGAGCTGCTGTCTGAGTTCTACCAAAGCATCAGCTGAATGGAAGTCAAAAAGGCAGGTTAGGAAGTGTCTGAAAAGTGGCAGAAAACAAACCAGAAGACAACACCTTGTCACAGTACAAATCCCTGGGGCAGATGCTTGAATATTTGTCACTTGAATATTGCAGCTAGGTCTCATCCCTCCATCTCAAACACAGAGACAGTAGCATTAGAAATAGAAGAGAGAAAGTAATTAAAGATGACCAAAGGAAGGGAAAGTTTCTGAACAAGGAAGGACCAAATCAAAGACTGGGATCCTTCACGCTTAAAAAAAGCTGTCAGAGGGATAAATGCAAAAGCAATGTCAGAAATAATGAGAATCATGGAAAAGGTAAACAGGAGCTTTTTATCCATCACTTCTGATAACATAAGTCCTAGGAGTTCATTCCAAGAGTGTCAGAATCTGGGAGGCCATAGGGAAAGAAGCTTCGACATGTACTAGTCCCATTCTTACTCTCCTTCCCCAAGCAGCTGTTGCTGGGCACAGCATCATGGACTGTGAGGAACTTTAACCTAACCTAATTCATCCTTTCTTTTGAGCTGTGGCACTTCACCAAAAAACCCCACAATGTCCTAGACCAAGACAACTGGTCCAGCAGCAGGCCGGTAAGTGGTAGTCCCTACACATGCACACACACTGCCTTTTGGGGAGGCAATAATCTCCCTGGAATATCTGTAAATTAAAACAGTAGTGTGAAAATTATGAAGCACCCAGACCGGTCAGGAATAGATACAATAAGAGCTCCCTCTGAAGGGGGTAATCTCGTAGATATTTTGCTGAAAAAATATACCAGTTCAGAAGGCAAGGGGCTAAAAAGGAAGAGTAAAGCAGCTAATTCTTGCCATGTTGTGAAAAGTTTTAAGTGTGGCTATCAGTACATGGGAAATACAAATTTCTGTACAGGCAGGTGGGACAGCAATCCTCACAGTCTTCTTGGGTTTAAGCTCTGTGCTTTCTTGTGGTCTGTGAACAGCATGACAGATTACATTATGTTACACACTGGAACGACCTAATTTCTCTGTTTTCTACCATGATGTGATCTAATGGGCCCCCCAGCAAGAACGCTGCTGGTGACTTGTCACTCATGCTTGCTGCCTGACAATGTCACAAAACACCACATGGATTCCTGTTATGTATCCAGAACTATTGCATTATAATATTAAATCTATTAAATGTCAAACCATAAAAGATGTGGCTTTCTATACTATAAACAAAACACTCAGTACTGGCAAGCTCCCAGCAATGAGAAAGGAGAAGAAATAAGATAGAATAAGGAATAACTCTCTTTTCTTTCTTTTCCATTTCTATATATTCCTCCTCCGTCACACTTACAGTAACACATTAACCTCTTCACCTTGCAGAATACATCCATCACTGCTATGCTGAAAAATATGAAGAAACATCCAGATACTACAGCCATAAGTAATGGAAACAAACCTAATGGGAAGGACATCAGACTCCATGCATCTGTGTTTTAGTCAATCTCCTTTAGACAACTGGGTAAAACTCAGCCCGGGCAGACAGGTTATTCCACAGCTACCTGCTAGAGACTTCTTATGTCATCATCTACTACTGACACATACTAGGCAGGATGACCAAACCATGGCTGTGACACAGTCTGGGAAGACCTGGATTTAAAAAGCTTGAGGCAGATAAACTTACACCTGCTTTTGCACTTAGGTGAGTGACCCAAAATAGATGCGTCTGCAAACATCTGAAAACCGCCTAAGAACACACTGTCTCCCAAAAATATTAGTAATATTTGCTGGCCTGAAATTTTCAAGAGAAGACTCTTTTTCCAAGACATTTTATTGACTTCAGTTTCTATCTGGGAAGCAAGAAAAAGAAAAAGAAAAAAGAAAATGGAAAAGAAATAGCAAAGAAAAAGGAAAAAAAGGTTATTTCCAACAAAACATATACATCAAATATTTTGTCTACTCTGAATTATTTGAATTGATAATATATGAAGAATTAAGTGGCCAGGGTTTGTTAGTCCTCAATATAAACTACTTTTTCATGTTCTTAGCTTGCCTCCAGAAAGTAACACTGTCAGCAAGGGAAACAGAAGTCAAAGTGTGGAAACTTTGGAAAGGAAGATTTCAATTGTTGTGTAAGTAATTGTTGTAAGTGATAACTCAGCATCTGTGGAATTGGGAGCATCAGGACTGTAAATCCACATAAAGCTGAATGTTATGAATGGAGGCTGTCTCATCTTTCCCAATCTCTCATCTATTCCTGTTCCCACACTCAGATATGCTCCACACAGAGCAATTCATCCACTCACAGCTTTGCTCTCTGGAAACAGCTGCTCAGGCTGTCCACAGTGACAGGTCATTAGTGGGCAGTTATTTTTTTCAGGACTGAGTGCACAGGAGTGGCAGTGCTATAAAAGCTTCCCTGCAGAGCTCCATGAACTGATCTGGGAAGAGCTCTTTCCCAATTTGCTCTGCTTCCTGTTAGCAAAAATTGTCTTGAAAGCTCTGTGTCTTGTTGCTCACCTGCAGCAGTCTTCTTTGATCACGTCCCAGGATTTTCAAAAAGCTCGGTCATCAGCATCAGTTGCAAAGCTATTGCTATTCTAGTGCTGATCTTGTCACCATCGCCCTCACAAACCACATTCAGTTTAGCTGATATGACTACACCTACTGTTCTTGCACATGTGGTACAATTATTTCAATTAAAGGTGTGAAGCCAATTCTCTTGCAGGAATAAGCTTTAACAGTAAGAGTACTGTTCTAATTCTATGGTTGTGCATCCACCAGGAGAGTGTACAACTTAACTGCCTGGCCCCATCGATGCAGCACCATTTATTGCAAGGGGATGTGGCTTTAATCCTGAACAATAGTGTTAATTTGCTGTTTAATTCATACAACGCTTCCCATCATTCTGCTAATTGATCTCCAAAGATACCCCCTACCATTTCAGCTGAGGAGCATATCTGTACTTCTGAGATGTTTTTCTTTGGAAGTTTATGGCTATGATCCTCTACTTTCCTATTCTAAAGAAGTACTGGCAAACTTGATGATATTTAATATTTTTGTCAAATCCTTTCAAACCTTCTAACTTTTTCTTCTACGTTCCCTACTCCATAATTCCTGCTACTGAATTATTATTATACTGTCTCTCCAGCAGCTTTTTGATTCTAATCAGTGAGGTTCTCTACCGTCTGCATTTGTATGGTGATTACACTGAGCCAGTCTTGTGACATCCCAGATATCATCTTGACAGCAATTACAAGACCACAAGAACTGAACTGTCACAGAACCGACTGGAATACCAGAGGAGGAAGGAGCAGACTACAGCAGAGAAATGGAAGTTTGACTTATTTTTCTTCACTACCAAATAATTCTTCTGGATTTCCACAGGTTTTCTTTAACTGCTGCCCAAGAGTGCAGGCAGGAACAGCTGCCTTACAGCTTCTGTGCTGCCAGCTGCTCCGAGGGCATGTAGCCAAAGCATGCCTGCTGTGTTCTGTAGTGTTTCATGTAAGAGGTTTCCAGCTTAGGCCTGAAAACTGTGTTTCAAGGATTGCTTGTTGAGACCAAAGAAGATCCAGCTCACTGTCATGGGGCCTCTGATCACCATGGTTTGTGCCTTCACTTGGAAATCTGGATTAATCTGCCAGCCCAAAGAAGGTTGAAGGCCACAGGAAAAGATAGACAGAATATGGTCCTCATGAGAGCACATTTTCCAAGTCTGTCCTACATTTATCTCACATAGGAGCAAAAGAGGGCCAGTTACTCAGGGCAAGAGACCACAGATCTTGTAGCCTGACCTCTGCTCTGGAGCCTTCCACCAGCAGGACTAGCTTCTGATCATCCTAAGCATTGAGAGAGGTCTAAGAAAACTTTCTTCTCCTTGCTGGTCTCTTTCAGAGACCCTTAAGTGTTAATCAGGTGATCTCCATCTTCATCTGTGAACTATACTAAGTTACAACAGTAGCAATTTTGGCACATCTCACTCTAATTATTCTTTGTGCTAATTACTCTTTAAAGTGTTCAAATCTTAAAACACCAAAATGCTGCTATTGATCAAAAAAAGAACCTCTCCCCAGTCTTTAAAATCTGTTTATTACCACCCCTTTTGAACACTAACAATTACCAAAATAAGTCCTAGAAGCTGTTCCAATGGTACCCTGTGCATCCCTGAATGATAAACATGACAAGAACGCAGGAATCAGAGGTCTGGGCTATTATGATAATGGCTAATTTTGAAATAGCACTATTAAAATTGGAGCTACAGATAAGCTAAGCAGGGGATATCGAGCCAAAATCAATGTGGGTTGCATGAGCTGCCGATTTTCTTCTTTGCTGCATGCAAAGATGGTAGATGGAGAAAAGAAGGGAGGGAAAAGAGAATCTCCTTCAGTGATTTGAATCCAGTGCTGGAGTGTTCAACACAAAATTCCTTTCCAGGATTTAAATTTTCCTTTGATGAGCACCTTTTGACTCAGTGGGATTTGCAAGGCTTCCTTTTCAAGCCAGAGAAAAGTAATCTCACTCTTTATTTCTTCCCCCTCCCTGCACTACACCCCTCTAATCATGATTAATATATCTAAACATGCCTGATTAAGCCAGACAGATGATGGGCCCCTAATCTGAACAGATCAGGGCTCTGGAGCTGCCAAAGTGAACCTGCTGTCTCTCTATCAGACAGAGCAACAAGGGGTCGGTAATGCAGCTCCATTAACTGCTTCCCACAGAATGAATTTTCCCCGACTGCTCCTCAAGAGCAGACACTTGAGGAATGCTGCCTGATGGGAAGTTGCTTTGAATCGTTTCTTTCAGCACAACTGTCGAGAAGCTCCTTCTCAAGCCCTCCAGACAAACAACTAAAGTATGAAAAATGTAGCCACTTCCTTCTATGCTACTTTCTTTTAAATCTCCTCATACCTTATCTTGCTAACTGCCTCTCAATTTCTCTCATCTTTTCTTGGTAAGCTTCAGCACTGACTGATACATGGTGCACTGCAAGTGTGTGGTTATCAGAAAATCAATTCTGTTCCCACTGTGCCTGTGTGTGTATGTGAGCAAGGGATCCATTTCTGTGTAAAGGTGGAGCTTGCACTTTGTGAATTCATAAAATTTAGCGCTGCAGAAGACCGCTATGATCAATGCGCCATATCAATACACCAATGAACTGCCTGCATTTAGGTTATTTGCACTGATATTAAAGGTTCATTGAAGGATAAATGGATACAGGGCAGAAAAAGAGCAAAATGTACACCTCTGAGTTTGTTCTGGAATCTGTGCACATGTACATAGACTTGCTTTTATGCAGGTGTAGCCCTTTACAATCTTTATCCCCTGAGAAGATCTACTTCTAGTAAAAGACTGCAGTCAAGAGGGACCCAAGTAGGCATCAGAACATGTTTGGGCTCTGTGAAATCCTCAGACTACTTATCCTAAAACTGGTTAATAATTTCAAGTACCTTCAAAGCCTCTCTGAACCACACCAGCTGTGAACAGCTCCGGGGAACTCTGCTAGCTGCAAGTCAGATGGAGAATTATACTTCTCAAATCGATCATACTAGAGACTGGGATGAAGAATGATGATATATTTCACACATTTATGCTGTCAGGGAGGACTTTTCAAAAGTCACTTCCAAAGCAAAAGAGTCAAAAACAGAAACAAGAATCTGTTTATCAGACTTGATTAAAAACAACCAACCACAGGCAAAAAACCCCACCTACAATTAGACACAGATATTCCAAGGTGCTTTCCTTATATTTGGGTTTCAAAAAATGGGAAAGAATACTCAAGATTCATTATTTCCAACTTTTACTGTCAGAGAGAGGACTCAAAAAAACATAGTTTCCAGCATGCTTTTTGGTAAATCTGAGCTCTTGCACTGTAACTAAGAGCTGAGGAATTCTGGTGTTCATGCAGGTCTGTAGATGAATACACACTGGATGTGCATGTGAATGTTAAATTCCCTTGGTCTGTGCACAGTCATGCACTTTGCAATGTGAAATGGAAATCTAGGGAGACAACCTGGAAATATCTGTGCTAAAATAGGAGTAAGTTCACTTTATGCCATTGGTTAATTTCCACATCATTTATGGAACTCCTCTTTTCTATGTAAAATATGAAAGATGTAACAGAAAGCTGTAGTTTCTTTATTTCTGGGCATAGCACAGCCTAGAGAATTCATTACATTAAGGCATTAATCCAATCTAGTCGAAATAGTTTTTAATCTTATATTGGACTCTGTATTGAAGCAATACATTTGAGTGGGATATGTGAACAAAATGTTATGAAGATGTGCTAGTATATACAATTGGGTACGTAATACTACATTTCCAACCAGCTACTACATGTTTTCTTGATAGGACCAGCTGATAAAAATTTGTGTAAAATGGGAAGAAGAGCGAGATCAGTGATGAAACTGCTATGTTCCTTGGGGTTTTTCATGTAAGATTAGTCCTGCCATCACAGATAATTGTGCAAAATCTGGAACTCTAGTACTGAAATTAAATTGTGTGCCAATAGATATGGTTTTGCACGAAGGTAAAAACTACAGTTAGCTCAGTAAGGAAAAGTAGAGTTTGTCCTTTTAAACATAAACCCGTTTTTGTACAAAATTTCATCTGACAGCACAATTTGTGGATTTTTTTTTACTGAAAAGTTTGCTTGCCTCTTTTCCCTTGTATATTTTTCCTCTCCTCTTGTGTTTTATGAAAGAATGACATGTAGAAGTCTAGTTCCAGATGTATTTAGCTATGATTTTGTAAACACAAACATGGGAAATCTGATAACTAGGTTTTCATGGTCCTCTTATCTCGGACATGCTATACATAATTGCAGCTCACAGCCACCTCACCTTTGTTCTGAGAAGAACTGACAAACTGATACACATACAAAGCTTCACATTTAGGTAAGGACAGAGAAACTGAAATGCTACTAGTAAAATCTGTTGTGGTATAGTAAGCAAGGTTGGGATACCTTCATCGCATAGTGGCCCCACTTGCATATTTACCTTTGGAGCCTCTTTGTTGTATTAACTATATTTTTTCTGCTTAATGGGTCTTCACAGCTCAACTTCCATTTAAACACAGAAGCTCTTTTACAAGTGCTACAAAACTGCATTTCTATAAATTAAAGTCAGCCCATTTGCATCTGCATTTGGGAATGGTTCTGAAAGGGTTTTAAAAGAAATCAATTACAATAATTCATACATATAAAGATGCAACTGCAACAGTCAATCCAACTTTTCTCCTCATTATAAGTGTGAATGCCAGCTTGTTACTATTCCTGGGGTTTTCTCTGCACAGTGATTGTACCATTTTAAGTAGAAGTGTGGAACATATTTCATGTTTGTCAATGCATTTTTTAGTTCATTTGGATTATGATACCTCTGAAATTAAAGTGCAGCAGCAGTAGTTCCTGTATGATTTAACATGTAGATATTTTTACTCTGAATTAGGAACAACTCATTCTTGTTTATCTCAATCCAAAATTGAATTATATCAAATTGGAACCAGCTCTTATTATCTGGAATAAAAACTCCTGGTAAGAATATTGGTTACTGAACTAACGTGTAGACTGAAACTTAATTAAGCATAAAGAGTTCCTTACAGGTAGATCAAGTCTGACATCATATGTTTCCCCTTCCCACAGCAAGGGCGCCATCATGGCAAGGAGGTTCATTGGAACATCTCTGCATAACCCTTTTACACCCTGCAAAAATAATCACAGTCCCAGTCCTTGAGTGAGCAAGTAATCGATTGCAGCTCTGCAGCAAGGAGCCACACAGCCTTCAGACTACTCAATAGATTGCATGTGGCAAAAAGGGAACACTGCGCAAAGGGCGTGAATGAGTCATTCGACATTTCAGGTTGACTGAAGACATTCTGCTACATTTATTTCTAATCTTGATGTGCTATCCACATTTGCATATTAAGCAGGATGGGAAGAAAGATTTAAATTATTTGCTACAATACATGCATGGAAAACAGTAGACTGCATGTGTGTAAGAAGGAGAGATTACATGCACAAGTGGGTGAACACAGCATCACATCTTTACTACCCTCATACAGGAGCAGGCATTCTACACACAAGCCTGAACACATCTCAGCAAAAGTATGTTTGAACCTGTGTATCTCTAGGGAACTGATTATAAATCAAAGATACTCATTTGCAGTATGCCTGAACACAGGAATAGAGGTCCCATGAGCATGCTTCAGGTGATGTGTGTGTTGTGTTTTCTTTGGCAAATACAAATCTGAACGAGCTGGTCTGTGTACACTCGAAGGGTAGGTATGTGTGCTGTGTGCACATGGGTGACAAGGAGCACCCAAGAGCATGAGCAGGTGTCAGCTGAAGCTGGAATTTATACATTAGTCAAACATCATTAGCAGTGAAACACCTACTGAAAGATTTCCATAGAAAGACTACGTGGCAACCTCTCAAACTATGATCTGGCCTTACACTGTGCTGCTTCGCTCCTGCTCATGCTTCCAGTCTGAAGCACAAGTTCACAGGCAGTTTGATTTCTAGAGTTCACCCTCAAGTCTGTTTGATCCTTGCATATTTAGCAACTTTAAGCATTAAGCCTTGAAAGTATAGGCCCATCTCTGAGGCTTAGGAGCCTTAGTTCAAGCACTTGGGTTTGAAACTCTACATAAAGACACTGACTCAGTTCTGATCTAAGAAAAATGTACCTATCCATATGGAGACAGATTCTGGTGAAATGCCTCACAGGAAGCATTTTCCAAGGATGAAGAGGCAAACATAAGGTAGTTCATGAGATATTCAAGTCCATGTGATATGGATTCAGTGCTTTAAATTGAAGATAATCTTGCTGCGAATATGGAATCAGTGAGCCATGCATGAACTAATTATTGAGAAGATGAAATATTAGTTGGGTGGGGCAAGCAGAGTGGTGAAATCTTGCTTCAAGCTAAAAACTTGGTTTTCAGCTTTGGTTTTGTACAGAGCTAATGATACATTTACATCTAGAGGAACAGACTTGCAGCATATTGCATAGGTAAAGAGCACCACCACGATCTGAGTTGGGTTTTCTAAAAAAAAGTCCAAATTACTGTGTCCTTGAAGTTGTTAAAATTTGCTAACTGCATAAAGCTCTGTAGATCCCCCCCACTACTCTGCAAGTTATTGATACCACACTCAATTAACCTTGGTGAGAGAGAACAGAGTGGACATTGTCTCTCCCAGTTTCAGTCATTTTTCCTCAGTGACACAGTTTGCATACAAACCACTGAGGAGCAGTACTTAAATCTCCAAGTAAAAGTGCTTTAATGAAAACAAAAGTGCACATTCGTGACATTTGTATTCGTATTAAGCCTTGCATGCTTCGTTATCTCAAAGCCTAAACGTTGGACCAAATCATTGCAGATTACGTCCCATTAAGCAGAGAGTGCAATTCTAGTTCAAAAAGTTTAGAGAAAATCTACTCTTCGATTTTTTTTGGGTGGCAATTGCAGGCATATTATTGCAATTCCAGCTTACCCACTGTGCTTGTATTGGCTTTGTACAGAAGATAAAATGAATGAGATGAAAATCCAATTTTTTTAGGGAGTCCAAGGCACACTTCTAGAGGTAAAGATCTATCAAGCACTGGAATGAATTGGTGATGCAATCTGGGTATACTCCACACAAAAACATTTTGTAAAACCCATGAGGGTCTTGAACAGCAGTGGGAACTCCAGATGTGCTGAGGATATCACAGCTTAGGTAATCAGGGCAAAGGCACAATACGATCTACAACATCTACAAACCAGTTCACATATACCCTGAGAATTTTCTTTGGCTGATGTGCTGAGGATATCACAGCTTAGGTAATCAGGGCAAAGGCACAATACGATCTACAACATCTACAAACCAGTTCACATATACCCTGAGAATTTTCTTTGGCCCTATCAGCTCACTTAAGCATGAGAGTACGATTGTTTTACCTAGCTTTTGTTCTCAGAATGAGAAATGGGGATGTACATATTTAAAGAAGCCAGGTGTTACATTCAGCGTCACATTAGGGTCTGTGAGGGGAGGAAAATACACTATTTCTTCCACACCACAACAAAACATCATGCACAGTTATTCCTACAGATACACTCCAGAATACACAATGCTGATATCAGTGTTGTCATCTAAGAATCTTCATGAAGGAGAGTTGAAAGCAAAAAAAAAGAAAACCCAGGGAATTGATATCTTATTTGTTGAACACTCTTATATAGTCTGTTGGCCTAATTATTGTAACTTTGTGCTACATCTTTTCTCCTTAGCCTTTCACTGTCTTTCCTATCCATAAAGCGAATTACTTGAAGCAAATGGCATTTCTCCATATGATGCTCCGTAACAAAAACCAGTGGGTCAGAGCTGCCTATAGAATCCTAAAATAAGTAGATTAAAAAGGATTGTGGCCATCCTGCAGTTCAAGTCCCTGAACACAGCAGGGTTAACTTTGAAATCACACAAAATGAGAATGCAACCTCATTTTTCTACAATGACTACCCTAATGAAACACAAGTCTCATTCATGCAATGATATAAATCATACACATGCCTAGATCAAAGATATATGGAAATCATTTAGGAAGAAGATATGCATTAAATGATTTGAGATTTCCTTTCAACATGCATTCATACAATGATACTGATTTCAGTGTTAGACTCCAATTATACCGCTGCATGTTATCAAAACACACACTAAAATGAGGCTATCATTACAATCATTATTTCCTGACTTTTATGTGCTGAAGACCCTCATACAGTTTTAAAAAACTGGAATATTTGTAGGTGGAATTCAGGAAACAACGCAAAAGAGGAAAGTAGGGGAAATTCCAAACTGGAAAAAGAAGTTACTTTACTAGGCACAGCGGAAAACACTATGTGTCATGTACAGCCACCAAAAATGTGTTCTTCTTCTACATACTTAGGAAGTCAGCAGAAGAAAGTTTTGAGAAACACAAACTGTAGGAACTGTGCAGCTCTTGCCCTTCAAGATGCATTGTGAAGGTGGTAAGGGCTCTGCAGTGAGAAAACTGCTAGTGGAGGCAATTACTTGTCACAAGACTTAAACAAGGCCCATGCACCGCTACAGGGAGATTTAACCCCCCAAAACAGGGATTCATGTGATTACCTCCACAATGAACGAGATTAATTTTGTCCAAATTAAATACATCTAAAAACTTTATCAACACTGCAATTCTGCTTTCATACAAAAAAAATTAAAACCCTATTATGCTCACTGCACTTCCATTTTCTTGTATTTATCAGTTTCTTGTATTTAATTTATTTGCATTCAGATTTAAGGATTACAATGTTCAGATTCATTACTATTGCATATCTTGCTATATTTGGTTACGTTAGGCTGCCTCTTCTGTCTTTACAGACAAGCCCTGCTTTTTAGTTTAGCTTTGCAAAAATGATTACATTTAATAAAGTGATCATCTCTGTAAAAGAAGCCAATCCACAAATATTCACAAAGCATTCACTGAATTTTGAGATACTGCTTTCTTCGTTGCTCTGTCTGATGGTGGCTGTACTTTGCTCATCTCTACAACTTAGAAAGGGAAGCGGTAGATATTCAGCCCTCCCGAAGCTCGGGTTAATTAAGCATCTAAGATTGCAGAGCAGAAGTTGATGCATTCAAAACCACTTCCTAAAAATGTCATGCCAGGATTTAGACTGAAAAGGAGAAAAACATTTCAAAAAAACATTCTGCTCAAAAGTTAAAAAATATTTCAAGCAAAAAAGTTAAATTAAACATCCAAACAAAGCTGTTCAAAATAGCAATAATTCATTAGGAAAATAACCACTGCTCATTCCAAGAGATTCCCAAGGCATTTCACAAATCATGAATTATATTCAGACTCACTTTGTATATCTGGTATCCTGATAGGCTCCATCAGGGTGGGGATGCAGCAGTGCTGGGCATGCACCACACACTGCTGCAGTTTCTCCCTGGTGTTTTTTAAAGGATTACAGCCATTCCTTTGCCTGCTAAAACTACCCTGCACTTTAATTAAGAAGCCTTATTACGAACTGGCATTTTTCCCTGCAGCCTCACTGAAAATAACATTTATCTGGACATGCCTGGTATGAGTTAGCTGAACTGCTAAGTTTGAATGTTAAAATATGATGACTGTGTCCTTTGACCCCAGATTTCCCTGAAGGGCACCTCTAGTTTGGCTGTTGCTTTCTCTGACTCTATTTATCCCTTCACCTAACTATGAAATCCATCCTCCAGTGCTTTTCAGCAGTGCCCAGCAGGTTAGGAGCAGAAGCAACAACTGCCCAATTAAAATCAAAATGTCAGATATGCAAAGGCAAACTGTAATCAAACTGACCTGCCTGGGCTATCAGGGCAAAATGCCTTCAGGCTTATGTAATTAGCTGAAGGATAATTGATGACCACAGGCAATCAACCTACAGATGAGGGTCTCATGTGCAAGAAATGTGCTTGGGCACATCATTCAGTATTGACTGAGAGAAAAGGCTTGACTCTGAGTCACTGACACCATCTCCTGAACCACTGAGGCTTTCCTTAGAAATCTCCCTGAAATTACTTACTGAAATCACAAAGTGCTTGCAAGACTCAAAGCAGCGGCTACAAGTGTACTACCATTCCCAGTGTCTCTGTAAGTTATGGAATGCAAGGAATGGTAAAAACTGTTTAGCTCATTGTGGAGAGGAAAAGATCCTTCATTTGAGGATGGTGCTCTGATGATTTATCACAGTGAGAGGACTTAAAATAAAAGCAGGTGTGGGGAGCTTTAAGGCCTACCAAAGAGACATAAATCAAGCCAGAAAAAGGAATTTTTATTCTGGAGTACTAATGGCTACCTGAAGAACTGTTCTGAAATAACTGCCCTGGGATAACACTGGCAGAGCTCCCCATCCAAACAAGCCCTCCATCTTTCCTCCCTTCTACTTCCCACTCTTTCTTTACCTTTCTCTTTAGAATGAGAGCTTGATGAGGCCTGGGTTTTATTCTGCTATGACTTTGCCTGCACCTCAAGAACTGATGAGTTTCATTGGTTTTCTTTTTTTTTTTCATATCAACACAGCTACTGCTCATTAAATTCCCAATGGAATTACTACCCTGATATAGCTGTTAGAGGTACACCTCCAAGGAGGCATATTGCATTGACCACAGCTAGCCACAATGCCATAAAATCACCTGTGCCTTCTCTTCCCTGAGATTCTGTACTGAGGAATAGACCTGGAGTAAACCACTTGACTATTAAAGCACTGCTTGTTTTTGGCGATGAAGACATAATCTCTATGAGTACAGAGCATCCAATGTCAACAGTGTCTGAAAGTCAGCTGAAGCCTTTCTGTAAAAGAACTAATTAATAATAAAGCTCAGGATGCTTAAAGAACTGACCCTCAAAAGCCCTGGAGACTTAAGGAAGTATTTCTAAGCCCATTCTCCAGTTGCAGTTATTAATGAATGATTAATTTCTACAGACATCATCTTGTGCTTGCTTCAACCCTGTTTGCTCCAGTGACTGCAACAGTCAAGGGGAACAGTCAATGAACAATGTTGAAAACTAGTTGAAAAAATAAAATAAATTAGTATGTACTATGGAGGTACTTGCCATGTCTGTGCACGTTCAGCTGATCTGAATTTTGAACTTAAAATACAGACTCAGTGGTTTTACTATGTATGAGAAGCACAGAGTACATTAAGAATTACAGCATTAACTGTAAGGGCACATAATGAATTTCCTGAGATGTTATCAAGTAAATCTATTAATTAATTTACTAAGTAAAATTATTCTTAAATATGGGTTCTTTAAGAAACTTGACACTTTGGGTTTGAGGCTTCATTTGTTTTTATAGCCACAATAACACAATAATTAATCCGGATTTTTATTCTACTTGAAGATCACAGAAATATTGTGTAGACAATACATGAAATTTTTTTCCAAGTTTTTTTTACCCGTACAATACTTTTTAATAAAAAAAGTTTCCCTTCAAAACCCCCTCCAGTGTTTAATTTATTCCTTCAGCGACGAGCTTTCAGGACACCTGAGCTGCCCACAGTTGGAATGGTCCTTTCAAATTGTTCACCACTTCCCATTGAGATTTTCAGTAGACAGTAGAACCTCCACCATCTTTCAGCAGAAATAGTTGGCTTCACTTCTGTTGGAAACAGAGAGAAGCAGCTGCTGCTCGGAATGAGGAAACGCTAACTGTGAGCAGCAGCGTCAGCCCCACTGAGAACTGCCTTGCTGTGATGTTGTGGGAAAGGAAAAATATTTTCTTGAAGATCATTTAAAGCTAATCTGACAACACCAACATGCAGAGATTTTCATGATTGAATGGGCTTGTTACAGCAAACGGAGAAGAGCGCATTAAACCATTCAGGCACATAGTGCAGGTGTCATTACTTGGGGTATAGGAGATTACAATATATGCCATGTCAAATCAGTAGGCAAAGGATGCAAGTGCTGCACGTGGCCTCTGCTGAAGGTAATGACATGATTATGACAACACCAATGTAATTTTTTGCAATGGAATATTGCATGTTGTTCATCCCCTTCTACTAAGAATGTGGCAGTATTTGATGGCCTCAATGACTCAAGCTTCACCTTCTGTCAAAGATGGGAAAGAATTTACAGACTAGACTCAGTTCTCTTTGAGACCTGAGTAAATTGGGAGATGTTTTTTGTTTTGATGGACTTAATCTCAGAGATCTGTTACACTGTTAGAATTATCAAGAAAATACAGTCCAAGCAGCATAATGACAATACAGCTTGAAACTTGATAATACCGCTTGAAACTGTAAACTAATCTTCATGACAGAATTAGAAAGTGTTTGCTCCATCCCTGTGTAGAGCTCTGCACACTTGGTTCACAGAGGGTTTGGTCATCTCTCTCAGAATCAGTATTTTTGACCACTACTAGGGAAGGGTACTGGATGTGACAGACAAACAGACTGACGTGGTACAGCAAGGGCCACATAAAAACAGTGAGAGAGAAGCCTCCAGTGTCCTGGCTTTACACACTGTACATTTCTGCACAAAACAATTACCAGGGCCCCATTATGCACAGAGACAATTTCAGAAGTTGATCCAATCCTATGATAATCCCTGTTTAGATTGCAGGGTTATGGAAAGTACCTCCTGTGCCAGAACTCAGTTGTATCTTGGAGTGCCTATGACCTGGAAATATGATGTTACTTATGTAGCTAGATTTTAAAAATAAAAATGGCATGCCAGAGCTCCGAGGGTTTAAGTTTGTACTCTGTGAGATACTGGTGGATTTTTCATGATGAGATAATAAAAAAAACCAAAACCTGAAGAACTGGAAAGGAAAGACTAGAGAATGTAAGGCATAGAGTGCCTCGGGGGGAAAAATGGCATGTTATTAGTACTGTACACTGCTCTGAAAAGATAAAGACATGTATAAAAAAAGACTGAGTTAGGGAGAGGGAGGAAGGATGGGTCTCAAGAGTTCCAAGAGAGGTAAAAAGAATTCCATCATGTGTTTGCACATGATGTTCATTTAGGCATTCAACTAATTTTCTTTTATCTCATAATATTGTGCAGTACTGAGCTCTGATCTTAGTGCCAGGATAATGTGTCCATTCTTAGCATGCTTATTCCTCAAAGATATGTCCCTCCTGCTTAGATATTATTTAAATGGTACTTTAGCAGAGTTCTCCAATTAGCAAAACAATTATAAAAAAAATTAAGGCTACAGGAAGAATTCAGATCCTTCCAAAACATTTTTGTTTTTATTCTCATCTATCTGAAATCCTTCCAGAAACAGTATTTACAGCAACTATGCTTCAGAGATAGCATTCTGGGCTAAAGTCAAAAGAAAACAAAGATGCCCTTCCTCTCCACCAGATTACCCAGCTGGGTAAGTTCCACATCCCTGGGACAGTAGTGATCAAACATCAGAAGCATTTGAGTACAATGTCAGCTCACTAGAACGGCTGTACCATGGGGATTAGTTTGTGTCTTGACCCGTGAAAACTGTACTACACACATTTGTTAGCCCAGCTAATGTCACTACCAATTCTACTCATGTTTATGCAAGTCTCTGTCCTTCCCCCCTTTAAAAAAGTGCACATTTGAAATCATATTTAAAATTAAATTATCACATAAAATGCAGAAACAAGTCAGCCTTGTCTAGTGGTGAAAAAAGAAGAGTAGGAATCCATTTTCCAAGTCCAGCTCAGCTAAAGATTTGCTGTGCATTCCTGGGCAAGTCACTTCACCTCTCTGTACCGCAGGACACATTTAAAAAATGCAGTGCGGCCATATATGGAGATATTTCAATGGAATGGGGTGCCAAAATCCATAATTTTGCCTTCTTAGGGCAGCTTATTTTTGCAGATTGTCAAGTTAGGCTGGTACAGCTTTAGTGCTTCTGTCATCTCAATGTCATCACACTCATGAACATGGGCCTGATTGTATTTATAAAGTGAGAGCATTCACACTCACCTGTCTTAAAGGCTGGGCAAAATGCCCATCAATAGGCAAAAATGTGTGTAGACATTCAGATGAAAGGCTTGTGCAGGAAAGACAGAGTTACTGAAGGTAATATCTTCCTTTCCTGCTGGCCAAATATACAAAGAATGGTGGAAAGCTAAGCTAAAAAGACTAAGAAGACTCCTTCAAGGGAGCTACAAAATAAAGATTTTTGAAAAATACCAAGGGACTTACGGATAACATTTGCACTGACTGGAATATGGCTGGTAGCCAGCCCTGAGCTTTAGATCAGGTGTGTTGCAATCATATTGAATATACACGTGGCACATGGTTTAGCAGTAAACATGGCAGTGCTGGGTTAAATGGTCAGACTTGATTTTAGGAGGTTTCTCTGACCTTAAGGATTCTACATAGCAATTTGAGGAACTGAAAAAAGACAGCATTGGTACATTCTTCTTAGACCAAAACCAGACACTGGATATGAGGAAAAAAGGTAGAAGAAATCAGGGCCTTATAATATTATAAAATTCTAAGCAATCTAAAATGAGCCCCAAATATACTGGCATATCAAATGTTGGTAGCAATATTTCCTTGCTTGTCAAACATATGGCATTTTGTCAGCCACAGTGGGTAGGTTCTTCCAATATCAGAGACTGAACTTGCTGTATTTTATGGTGTGTGTATGTATATATATATATATATATATATATGCACATATATGTTACAGCTCCACTAAGAGGAGAATTTCAAATGAAAATACTGTAAAGGGAAGAAAATGAAGATAATTTTCATTATGTGAGACCAATAAAAATAAACCAAAAGAGACTGCCTACAGCAGTAGTTCCAGATCTGTGGCTTAGTAGCAACCTCTTGCCTGCCAAACTTTCAGATATTGCTTGTGGCTAAAGTGAGCTGCTGTCATGCTGCAAGTTGATTGGGAAGGCAAAGTGTAACATCGTGCACAGACATTAAAACTGCACTGCTGGCCCTTGAATCAGCAAAATCAGAGGGCACTGGTGTATGGTGTCAAGAGTAAATGTAATCATGAGGGGAAAAAAAGGAAATTCCATGTGACCAGGTAAAGAACACAGTTTGAAGAGGAAAGTGATGTCTCTTATTAGAGTAATGGCTATAACTCTAGAAGCCAGACAAGCTTGCAGACCCACTATACCTTATGCAAACTAAAGCAAGAAGGCATAAGAGATCAGGACAAACAGCTTACTTGAGCAGCAGAGCCCTGATTTTCTGGAAGTTGCCTGTTTTGCCTAGGCAGTACCTTCAGTCTTAATAATCTTAGGAGATGTGTGCAGAAGGGTGTGGTATGAAAGCAAATCCAAAATCCAGACAACAAAACTAAGCTAAATTTAGCTGTGTACATTTCACATTGCATATCCATCCATCTCCAAGTTATTCTGCTTTCTTGATAAAAATGGGAATGACAGTGCTATTTTGTGCTTAATCTCTTACCCGTGGGATTGTCAAGTTCAAATGCAAGAAAGAGAGAAAAAGAAATGTCACCAAATAGGAAAGTAAAGGGAATTGCTTCACTGTGAGAGCAACAGCATTTGTTCAGTGAGCTGCTGCTAAGGAAACAGGTTTTCTCCCTATCTGTTCCACAACTCATTCTGCCATCACATCATAGCCAGAGGTTTCGTCCTATTCAGAAACCTGGGAGTGGAAGCTAAAGCATGAACCTTCCTCTTTTTCACTTTCAAGTGGAGGACTGGCACTGTTGGCTGCATCACCTACAGTCTTCTATGCCAAAATGTAACTGGTAGGCAACTCTTTCTCATCCCAAAACCCAGTTCCTCCTGCCATGCCCATTTACTAAAACTTCAATCATTATAAAACCTTTCTTCATCAGGCAATTATAAATGTGAAGGCTCTCTTGCTGCTGCTGAAGAGCGTTTAGATTATTGTTGTTTCTAAGAAAATTTTGTACTGGTAGGATGCTACCAAATCATGTCTTGGAGACTGATGTACTTTTTCATCTACAAGACAAGTATTATGAACTTTATGCACACAAACACACAAGAAACACATGCAAGACCTTGCTGCATAGCTCTATAGCACTCCAGTCTAAAAACATGTCTCGCAACAATACTGCATGTTATACTTAAAATGTATTTAAAAGCTTTACAACATTAAAAAGCAATTGAGGAAAAATTACACTCATGTCTGACCCCTTGAGAAAGCACCACATTTCACAGAGGACATCAAAAGAAGGGTCAATGATACCAGATCTCCAGTTGCCAGAAGCATCTTTCTTTCTAGGTATCTTGCCCCTTTTGCTATGATCACAATGAGTGTCTCAGAGACACAATAGTCTGATCTCTCCCAGAGCAACCTTAAAGTTTCTGAGAAAACTGGATATCTCTTTGCTTTGTGCTGCTGACTAATGAAAAAAATTCCCCATTCATTCTTTTCTTTGCTCAGTTCCAATAAATACACTCCTCCTGAGCACAGTCCTGATCCCCCACTGACAAGCAGAAAAACCTGATGCACCTGCAGTGGAAAAGAAAACACACTGAATCTCAAGCCTTGCAGCAAAGACCTCACTTGTTTAACTCTAGAAAATGCAATGCTAATTTAGCCAACGTGTCTACCCGTAAAACACAGAGAAAGAAGCAAGCACCCAAGCAGATCTGTACCTTTGTGGCAGGTGGTTACACTCTGGTCTTTGAGGATCTGTGATGAGACAAAACAGTGGCAGAATGGCACGAGTCTCATAACAACCTGTCTTCAGCACAAATGCTTAGCAAGGGCCAAAGTGTGCGGAGCCATGTGGGACACACAAGTTTTCAGCCCAGCATCTCAGCCTCTCCCTCATGAAGCACAGCCAATCAAGCTGGTAGAGTGCAAACCACAAACCACGCAGGACCTGACAGGCACAGCAGCTTATTGAGCTTGGTGTGGGACTCAGCTTAGTGTGGTTTTACTCTCTTACTGCGAGGGAAACTGCTCTAGAGCAGTTTCTCTGAATGCTACAGCTGTGCTGGGGCACCTCATAACTTGCTCAGTGCTCAGTTGTTTAATATATCCATCAGGAAAGCACTGGCCCCTTCGGATATTAGTAGTGATCCCCAAGAGCAAGCTATCAAAGGTGTCCTAAAATCCACCCTCTTATTATGGGGGGACAGCAGTGGCCATAAGTCATCAGCATGTGAATTTATGAAGCATCTCTCCTGCCACACATCCCCTGATGTGACAGAGTCCATGGGTGTATATGCACAATGCACCCACACGTGAAAATGTTGGATCTCTGTAAGCAAACGCAGGCAAATGCAAGGACCATCTTGTGCCTGTGTAGGCACAGGGCAAGAGGGAGTTGATACGAGAGAGAAACCAGAATTTCACCAGATCCTGCAATAAGTGTGAACCAGGGGGCTGTCTTCAAGCTGTGAGAAAAAGAGCTATAAAAATGTGATTCTCACAAGAACACAGAAAAGGCACATTTGCTTATTTAGCTGTTGCATCCATTTGGTTGCTATAGCAGAAGCGTATTGCAGAGGCCTGGACAAGAATGACTGCTGTCTGCCCAGAGCAGTAATGGTTTATCTGGCCTGTCTTTACCACCTTTTGGATGGTAAAATACTTATGGCTAAAAATAAAGCTTGCATCTCCTCAGGTGAGAGCGGCTGCACAGACACCATTGGATTACTACACTAGAGGGAGAGGGACTATCAGTGGCTGGAAAAATGATTGCTACTGGAGAGCAGAAATCCGCCTCAGCTAACACCAGCCCCTGCCCTGGCCCTGCCTGGTGTCTGCAGTTGTTAACATGAGGCATTTCAGAGGCAACAAAAAGGAGTTGACATCAAGTGAAATTCCCCCTGCAGCCACCAGTCTAGGACCTCTTAAAATCCTAGCCTGAAAACATCATCTAAATTCTGCCGGGTGGCTGTAAGCCGTGAAAGGGCCATTTGCTGCAGTGAAATAGATTCATAAATTACCGAGTTCCTGAGGCCACTTTTCCTTGTTACCATTTCCTTGGATATGGTTCAGAGCCTGGCCAAATGATCTGTACTTTTCCCAGCCTGTTGCTCAAAAGCAGCACAAAAAAAATTATTTTAATTCCTAATTATTGTTGACTTTGTAGAACAAGCAGCCAGGTTGCTGAGGTTCCATCTGTGTTCTTCAAAAGAGCACAGGTGTTACAAACAGAAATAAGCAAAATTGTATTGGTAATATTGAACTATCTAGTGTTGAAAAAAAGTATTCTTAATTATATCTTTCGTTCAAAAAGTTACAGAGACCAATTAAGGTGTTTTGTAATTGCTTTTAAATCACTCGTTTGCCATTTTTAATAGTCTAAGTACTTAAAATATGAAATGTTCTGATTTTCCAGCTCAAAACAGCTATTTATCTCACAATTTACTTTGATTTGAATAAAAAGGTAAAAACACATTAAACAATAAAAAAATGCATTTGGGCAATGCACAACTTTCCATTTGGCTTAATACAAAATGCTCTTAGCTATTCAGCCAAAAATATTTTTTGTTTTGCGTTAGAGATGTCAATCTTGCCAGCAAACTAAAAGTCAGTTATATATGCACCATTGTAGCATTAGTCACATGGAGGTGGCTCAAGAACAGAGACACAGAATGCAACAATCAAATGCTGATGTCTCATCTACCAACACTATTACCTACACAGTGTTCAGCTTCATTTATATGGCATGATTTGTCTGACATTAACTGACAAATAAAAGCAGAAGACTGGAAATTATTGCATGGCTATATCCAGGCTTCAGGTTTTTATAGTCTCAATGGCTCAATTTGAATTACTTAATTACAATACAATGACTTAAATGCAGACATCTACCAAATTTCATATTTCAGGGCGGATTTTTTTCTTTGTTTGTTTGGTCTGGGTTTTTTTTTATTTTCAGAGGAAGATCTTTTAGGCTAATAACTTCTTTTAACTATAATTCAACTATTTTGATATGTTACCACCAAAATACTGATATTGTAATGCTATGTCAGTTAGTATGTTCTTTTTACACCTCTGAAATATTCCTGAGATCCTGAAGTGAGGAGGAAGGGTATGCTGGCATCGTTCATGATGTTCCTTTTGTATGTGTATAAACGTTCAAGCTGTCACTCAGGAAGTTTTCACCATTTACTAAAACCAAAGAAACAGAAGGAAGTGTGGCATACACATCAAAATCCTAGACCTACAAAAAATCAAACCATCCGTGGACCCAGCTAAGGAAAACATGGGTACCAAGGATTTTGTAAAGCAAGGCTTGATTGGAGGAGGATTAGTTAATCAACTTGTAAGGAAAAGCAAATCAATATATCCTGCCATATAACCAATGTCACAGAGCAACTCAGAGAGAGAGAAAGAGAGAAGCATACAAAGGGAAAAAGGAAACTCATGACTGTAGTTTTTTAATAGCTTCGTTGAAACACATGATAAAATCAGATTCTCTCAGCAGGAGACAGATAAAAATGGACTCGATTTGAAGTGCAAACAACAAGAAGACACAAGGAGTTGTAAAGCATACAGCACCTTCCTCATAAACATCCCACTTTCTCTCTGTTCCAAGTGTTTGCAACTGTCTCTCCCAGCGAAATCTTAATTAAACCACTATATTTCCCATTTAAGTAATTTGAAAATGTGTGTAGTTTGATAAAAAGGTTAATTAGTTCTATTCTTTAGAAAACTGAAAAGGTACCATTTTGATCTTTTGCTTGAAATTCATGCCAATCCTTGCATTAAAAATATCCCCCAATCTGGACTGCGGCAGGTAGCACACAGGAGAAACATGTTCATAAGGGGGGCTGTGGGAAGGAGGCTCAGATGGAAAGCAAATTTTATTATGAGTTTTAATATTTTTATTTTTTATAAAGTATATTGCAGATTGTCTCCCTTCTTGAGGCTGGTTGTTTGTCAGGGCTTGAAATCAAATTGATACGTGATGGAAATGGACCTTCTCTGGTGACTCAGCTGGGAATTGCACAGAAATCTACCCAGCCTTATGCTAACCAATAAAAGGAAGGAATAAGAACAGGAACATCTCATAATGCTGTGAAATAACAATTCACAAGCATCATTTAAAAAATTTGGAGGCTGAATTCCTTTTTTATGCTACTGCTGCATTGACCAAAATGCACCTGCAATTGGGTATACGAGCTGGGAAAGCTGATGGATCCAAGCCAGTGGGTCTAGAAAAACTGGTGTTAACATTTAGCACAGCAGTTCAATGACAGATGCAAGCTCTTGTTTTAATTCCTTTACCTCTCTGCTCTTTTTTGAGCCCTTCAACAATTCTGTAAATAGAAGAGATGCAACGGACTGACATGAGACATTTCCTTCCCTTCTCCCTATTTGCAGATATTGTTCTTTTGCTGTAATGTAACTTTCACTGACTGACATTTGCATTTGGATCTTGTTTTAGGGGTGATCAAAATGCCAACTACATTAGCAATGTAAGTCAATTGAAGCAGTGGTTTAACAGTTGAAGGTGTTAGGCTGTGTTTAAACAAACTTACTGGACAATAAAATTAACCATTTTTTCTTTCACTTGCTAGGGCTCTCTCCATGCTTTCAATTGACTTTTCATTGTGAAACACCTGAATATTTTGTTTTCAGCCTGTAAATGTCAAAGCACTTCATTATTATGGCATACATTATTGAGTAGAACCAAGCCACTTTCCTTCTAGTTTGGTATCAAACTGTACTCTTGCCAAAAGGAGAGGCCAGACATATTCTCTCTATTTTCTGCTTGGGTCTGTTATGGTTGCTATATCTTTGGTTAAGGACAGTTGAATGGGACCAAAAGGTTATTGCAGAAAGCAATATGCAGTTCTCCTGTGCATTAATTTTGCTACCATGGAATCCTGATTTTGGCTTTCTTACGCAGATGAGAAATGGAGGATGAAATTATCTCTGCCTCTGCATCTTTCTCCAGAATTTTAAGTAAATGATATCACAGAATTGTGGATATCATGAACATTTCTGCCAGCTCCTTTAGTATCCTTGGGTGGATGCCATCAGCCCCACAGACCTGTGTGCGTGTCTCAGTGGTGTAGCAGGTCACTGACCATTTCCCCTTGGGTTATGGGGGCTTCATTCTTTTCTCTGTCCCTGTCTTCCAGCTCAGGGCTATGGGTACCTCCAGAACAATTGATCTAAGCATTAAAGGATGAGGGCAAGATGGCATCAAGTGTCTTAGCCTTTTCCTCATCCTTTGTCACTATGTCTTCCTCTACATCAAATAAAGGATGGAGATTCTTTGTGGCCCTCCTTTTGTCGCTGATGTATTTATAAACATTTTTTATTGTCTTTCATGGCAGCAGCCAGATTAAGTTCTAGTTAGTCTTTGGCCCTTCTAATTTTCTCTTTGCATAACCTCACAACATCCTTGTAATCCTCCTGAGTTGACTGCCCCTTCTTCCAAAGATCACAAACTTTCCCTTTTACCTTGAGTTCCAGTCAAAGCTCTGCTCAGCCCAACCAATCCTTCCTCCTTGTTGACTCATCTTTCAGCCCATGGGGACAGTCTCCTCCTGTACCTTCAAAGTTTCCTTCTAGAAGAATGTCCAGCCTTCCTGGACTCCTTCCTTCCAACCTGCCTTCCAAGGAACTCTAAAAACTTGTGTAATTTCATGATTGCTGTGACCAGGACAGCTTCCAATCATCACATCACCCACCAGTCCTTCTCTGTTCACAAACAACAGATCCAGTGGATGCCTTCCCTAGTTGTCTCCCTCACCAGCTGTGTCAGGAAGTTATCCTCCACACATCCCAGGAATCTCCTGAACTGTTTCCTCTCTGCTGTGTTGCACTTCCAGCACACACCTGGCAAGCTGAATTCCCCCCCAAGAAACGGGACCAACAATTATGAGACTTCTCCCATCTGCCTATAGAATATTTTGTCTGCCTCTTCACCCTGGCTGGGTGGTCTGTAACAACCCCCACCTTGTTGGCCTTTCCCCCAGTTCCTACCCATAACCACTCAACCCTATTGTCACCCTCATTAAGCTCTAGACAGTCAAAACACTCCCTAACACACAGGACTCCCCCACTGCCTCTCCTTCCTCACCTGTCCTTCCTGAAGTGTTTACAGCTATCCATTGCGGCACTCCAGTTGTGCAAGTCATCCCACCCTGTTTCTGTGATGGCAACTATGTCACAGTCTTCCACTTACTCAATGGCTTTCAGCTCCTGCTGTTTTTCCCCCGTGTTGCATGCATCTGTCTAGATGCATGTTGGCTGGGCTATTGTCTTGCCACCTTTTTTGGGAGGGAAGTTCTAATTCCTAGTTTGGGTTGTTACATTTGCAGAAATGTGTTGAGTTTTGTGATTTGGAGAATAAAATAAGCACTGTGAGAAGTGTCTGGCATCACTTGCTGATTCTAACGCAAAAGAACTAGAAAAAGTGCAAAAAGCTTTGTAAAAATAACTGAAAAAAGTAAAAGTAAGAAAAGAAACCTCTAACAATTCTTGGGGCCTCTCAAGTTCATTAATGGGCGAGATCACTGAACTAACAGGCAGCGCAGTTTTTCCTTCTGGATTATGGACATGGTTATGCCCCTGGATGAATGGCTGCAGAAGGATCTGGAGGTTTGTGTTCAAGTGCCTCACATGGTTGGGCTAGTTTATAAACAATGGATCAGAGAAAGTCAGACACCATTATAAACAGGGCTTCTTCAACACCGAGACATTGCAGAACTTTCAACATATGGATAACACTGAAAGGAACCAAGGATGACTTGAGAAGGCCTCAATTAAAATTAGTACATTTGGAGTTGATTATTTAAACTAATTGCTCAAGGAAAAATTAGCAAGTAATTACAGCTGCACATTAGAAAAAGTGTAAGAAAAACAACATTTCCATGCTATTTTTAGAAAAAAATACTTAAAAACCCCCAACACCTTTACAAGTAAGAACTTAGAAAAAAGCTGGCTTTAGGCTCACATATAAGTGGAAGTATTTTTGAATATAAAGACAGATGAGCTGAAACACTGAACATTGAAAAGGAATTAGCATTTGGCATTTCTGAAAATTAGTGGATTGAAAGTAAGCAAGACAAACTAATATTTTCTGACTCTAGAACACATATTAAAATAGATTGGTCTTTATATTACTTTCCTATAGCTGTATTTTCCTAGATTAATAAAGGGAATTGGACCAAAGGCAGTTAGAAGGCATTTTTGTATAAAAATTCCTACTTACACGAGTACTGATATGAGAGCAGATTAATTAACGTGGCTGCTCAGAGCAATGAGAGCCCAGTTAACCCAGGTTACTAAGCAGCACCCCAAGAGTCCGTCAGCTGGGAAGCAAATCCTGAAGCAGTTTCAGCCAGCAGGTTTGCTCATTCTGCAGTTCTGACAGATGCCACAGGTAGAAACAAGTCTGTTTTGAAGCAAATGTGATTTTGCCAAGAAATCACACTGAAGATGCTGTAATGCACAGAAGAGCACCACTGTGGTGTACAGAGTCAGGCAAAAGGCCCAATTGGCCCAGAGTCCTCTAGCTGGGAGTGCCAATATGATCTATTTACAGAAAATGAGCAGGAAGAAAGGAAGCAAAGCAAATCTTCTTGATATTCCTTCCAGGAATTCTTCACTGCAACAAGCCTGGCTTGACTTGTTGAGCCAAAGATTGTATCTGAACAATTATTTTTGAGAGCCACCTATTTTCTGTAAATTTGCCTATGTTTTTGTCCTTCATTACATCCTGTGGCAATAAATGCAACAATTTATTTAAAGCACAGTATGTAAGAACACTTTCTTCTTTTTGTTTAAAAATTCTGTCTAGTAATTTTGATAAGTTTGTTCATCCTCAAGAAGTTAGGTTATGATAACTTCATGGACTTCAAATTGGTAATCCAGTGAAGTTTACAGTTAAAGACAATACTCAGTGTTCATCACTCAAACATCTTTACCATTGATATTTAAGCAACTTCTACTTCATAATTAATAAAATAGGTTGAGAAATGTGGTAGTTTAGGAAATCTGTATCAATATATAAAAGCTGTTGTCTTTATTTTCAGTATAATATCTAGACATTGATTTTGACTGTCAACCTGCAAGAAGTTCTTGATAATTACTAACATCTCTATAGAGAAAAGTAATTCAAATACTAATCAATTAATACTAGAAATGTATCCACCCTACAAAAACAAGTATCCAGTTTACAAAATTTATTCCAGCTACTAGAAAACCTCACAGAGAATCTGAACCTAAGAGGGCCATGGAAAGTAAAGTTCCTATTGTTCATCCTACTGTTGAGTGTTTCTTCTTACCCATTACTGACACGCTGATGGAAGAACAAATCACCTTCTATTCTTGCTGCTATGATAATTGGTATCTACTAGCTAGAGGAATTGTACATTTTAGATATTGTCATCTGGCATGTTATATCAGAACCACACTTCCAAAACTTTTTCTAAAGGATTTTTTTCTAAGAAAAAGGGAGAATGAAGCACCAGTAGAGCACCTGAGTTTTTGTTAAAAAAGAAATCAAGGTAGCTGTTGCCTAGATTTTCTATATGATAGATTAAAAAAAAAGTCAAGAAAATATCCTGCAATAACTATCAGAAAGTCAAAGCCAGAGACAATCTTCTTTTCCTCCTCCCCCATCTTCACTGAAAATACAGCACTCTCAATTAGAAGTAGGGTTATTTACATAGGACACGGAATTGCTTATCAAGTCAATTTGCATTCTGGGGAACAAATAGATGGATTACAGTATCGTGCATAAAACTTATTCCTGCTGTAGTGATCCATGAAATTGCAGTTAATTTTGCTGAAATGGAACATTATATTTTTAAGTAGAAATGAAAGAAAATGAGGAGGAGGAGGTAAGCCATAGGAACTGAACTTGGTATACAAGATTAAATTATTAGTAAGAACACAGCACTGCTGGGAACAGCATGAGCTGCTACATGAAGCCACTGACCTGTTGACTTTCAGACACAATCAAGTACCTTCCTTGCCATAGGAAATTAGATGAATTATGGGTAGTGATGGGCCTGTCACATCACACATTCCCGTCCTTGAGTGATGTATGTGAAAGTGAATTCCTGCTGATACAAACTCCATGCAGCTCCTATTGGCTCTGACATGCCAGCAGCATGCATCTGCTCTGTGCAATGAAATAATTGCATTGTGATGCTTCTACAGTACAGCTGCGCATAATGATTTTGCTTGGTTTTATACTGATGAGATAAATTCAATGCTGTTTAGTGATTGTATAAAAATCTGGGGGCTATGAGATTAAGCTAAGGAAAACTCTGACATCATAAGAATTTGCATTTCAATGCCTTTTTCCCCCTCTTTCAGTAAAAGAAGGCACGTGCTTCCACCTCCACTGCTGAACTTGAAAGTAGTATGTGGCTTAATGTGGTTTCAGAACAAGTCAGAAAAAAACCAACTAACATTTGGTCAGTCAGTTCTAAGATGCTGTCACTGTCTGAAACCATTAATTGCCCTTCACCTGAATTTTGTTAACTAACAATACATGCTGTCTTACTCCATCCTACTTGGGAACTAAAATATCCCAACTTCAAAATCCCTCTGAAAAGGAATTTGAAAGCCCTGTACTCATCAGTGACAGAAGTAACCACATGAATTACCAGCTACAAACTCATTATGTTTGTCCATCATGTCACTGTCACCCCAGACCAGAATTCATTAGTGTGATATTGTCAGATTCAGTGCTTGCAAAACTTAACAACAGAAATCCAGAATGAAAGAGGAAAAGTAAAGTTACACAGAGGAGGAGATCCTAGTACTGAATTTTCAGGTTTGCAGTTACAAGAGAGAAGGCAACCAGAGGTCTTTCAGTGTCTGCAACCTGTCTCTTGAGGCATTTTATAGCATATGTTAATGTCTTTGCTCAGCATGCCCAACCCAGGAAAAATTTGCCTTATCTTCCCTTTCCAATGGTTTCTGACAGCATCAGATGTAGTAATATGACAAACAAGCACCAAGATAACTAAAACATAATTAGATGTTGTATCTCCTATATTATGCTGTCCCCTGAGAGATCTACTATCAAAGGCTGCTCACCAACATTTAATTTCTTTTTGCTCCTATCAGACTTTCTTTCTACAAACTTCAGCCTAAACAACTCAAGCTTATATTTTAAGACTTATGCTTGCTAAAAGTTTAATTGATTAAAAATGAAAAATCTTTCCATGTTAAGAAAAGTGGCATTTGTTAAAATAAAGGTTTAAAAATCCACATAAAGCAAAAAGTAAAAATGATAGGCCAACAGCTTTAGATAATGGGGGAAATAGAAGTCTTCAGGAATAAAATAATAGATCTGTTATAGTACTCTTTTGTCACAAATAGGGTTGTACTGTAGGTGTTTAAATCCAGCAAACATTTCTCTGTCTCAACCTGTTTTTCTGCTATCTTAGTCCCTATTTGATAAATCTTGGTTTGACCAAAAGATTTAATCAAAATTTAAAAGCAGAGTCTATTGATGGTTAGTCTTAAAATAGCTTTACAGAAAGTGCACTGGGATACCACAAACAGGAAGACAAAATCTTGCTTTGGGTCAAGACTGAGGTGCCTGTGCAGAGCTAGGAAGAGAGCATCAGCTGGGAATAACAAGTAATCAGTGCAATGGAAGCTTGCAATAGCACTGGGACTGAAAGTACTAGAAGAACAGACATGCTGTAGAGACCATAGATTAAATGCTCTGAAAAGGTGGGTAAAGATCAACAGAGTGGTTACAGCAGATTTGTAACACAGCTTTCTTTATGCTTTATTCCACCTACAGATGTCTTATGTAATTTAGACTGGTATTCACACAAACTATGTAAGATATATAGGTAAAAGGAGAAATTAATTCTTTGGGTTTTAAGCAGGGTTCAGAAAAAGTCATCCACTTTCCAGGTAGATCACTACTTCCAGAATAAAATGCCAGATGATATTCATTGTGAATAACATGGGAATAGGATGTCTATTAAATCAGTATGGCTCCATGCCGCAGAACAAAGAGAAAGTGCCCACTTGTAGCACATTTTCAGTTATTTTTGTGCAGCTTTTGCAAAGATTGGATACTCCAGAAGTCTAAAAAACATCAAGGTTGTTTACTAATGAGTAAATAATTCTACATAACATTTAAAATGTAAAATGGAAAAAGGAGAAGCTTGTGAATACTTAATCTTAGCAGGAGTTAGTTTCGTTTGGATAATCTTCTAAATTGCTGTAAATTTCACTTGAGCTGAAGTTGCAGTAGGAAACTTGACGAAACAATCCAGTGTTTAATATCACAAAAAAATTACTCAGAAGTTTAGGCTTGATTTTCTAAGACTGAAATGCCAGATATTGGATACAAAGTTACAGGACATGCCTATTTAGGTTGACATACCATCCAAACCAACCAAAGTCACTGTGCCCAGCATTTAGTCTATTCCTGCTCTTTTGAGCCTGACCCATCAGTCCTAAATATTTTTGTATTTTAGATGCAGTCAGTATACCATAAAGGTTGTAATGTTGTCTAGTTTCATCAAGAGAAAAACAGAAGTGCTGCAATTTTTGGACAGGGTGAAAACAAATCTTTTGTGACGTGACAAAACTCATTTCAAACAGAAGATCATATCTGTTTTTATTGGTGGGGGATGTACAGTGTATTTGCTGCATCTAATGCCAAGAGAAGTATATGAAGTCCTTGCTGGGCCCTCCTCTGCAGGAATATCTAAGATTTATCTGTGTAGCCACTCCAGGTGCAGCAAGCAGGAGGCACCTCCATGTTTATGTCAGCTGCAGCGTATGGTCACCAGTTGGCCAGCATGCTGTGTTTAGGCGTTGTGAGGTCTTCAAACAACACTTAATGTTTCCATACCATATGTACTGTAATATATAATCACCACGGGAGTAGAGTCTAATGTTTCAGCACAATTTATTTGCTGGCTGATAAAAAAATTAGCTAACACTCAAAATGCTATTCGTTATTAGTCTTTTTTTTCCTTTTTTTTTTAAACCAGGACAGAGAGAGAGCCACTATAATCTGCAGCTTTTCTGCCTTCTGCCTCCCCCAGTTGCTTTCTTCTTCTCAACAGACATGACCTGCAACTTTCTCCCTTTTCCAGAAAACAAACAGTTTTACTCAAGTAGTTTCAGCTGATCTGTTTCTCAAGTATTTGGAACACTATGTAGCTCCTAACACAAGAAACTTCAGAAATGCATTTTCTGTGGGAGATTAAATTATTAAATTATCCTAATAAAAAAGAAATTTCTAACATCTTATGTCCTTTTTTGATTGGTGGTGGTGTATTTCAATTGTTCCATATTGTAATATTAACTTCAAACAGACTTGCCTGGGAATCACCATAATCTTGGAAATGATTATATGTTTTCTCCCCCGCACTGAATTCTGTTCGCAGTTAACTGGGGAAAAACAATAATATTCCAAAACTAAGAAACTGAAGAATCAGAGTGCCCCCAGCGTGTGCTCCACAATGCCTTAAAGAATATGTGCATGGTCCCGTGACTTTCTTCTTTCCAAAGCAAACTGATGCTGAAAGATACATTTATGCTCTTGTCAACACAGTAGAGAGAGGTTTCTTTTTTTCCCCATTGTGATTCCTATGACTATGTGGAATAATACAAATATATTAAAATTTTCAAAGGGAGCCATCCCATTCCTTCCTCTCAGCTCCAGCTATGCACCTGTGCAGGAGGTTGTACTCAAATAATGCCAGTGCAGAACCAAATAACTTTTAGAAGATGGAATTGTTTTTTTCCAATAGTGTCTTAATCTCATGGTTGAAATTCTAGGGGAAGCTGAACAGGAATCCATGTTGGGGAAGAGGAGAAGAGAAGGGAAGTTGTGAGATGATCCACTTCAACAATTGTCAAACATTGAATGCATTTAGCTGTATTGCTAAATGCACTGCAGTGCGAAGTGCACCATTTCACACAGCTCTGGCACAGACAAGACACTTTAAAGTGTGTGTAGATGGCATTGCCTTTGCATGCACTTTAAGAATATTCTATATATGTTACCTCTATGTTAAAAAGTACAGTGCAAATTAGAAGTAGTCCAAATACATGCACTGTTGATTTCAGTTATCTAGATCTTCCTCTGATCAACTGTCTCTATGGAAAATGTGCTGGATAATAACAGTTCTATTCAAGGACTCAGAAGTACTAGAACATAGTGAATTTAAACTTTTTTGATCAGTGGAGTCCTAATGATTGCACAGTTAAGTTGCAGTCTTCTGCCCAGAAAAACTATGACACCACCATGATGGTGGTAGTCTTATTTTCCTGTGCTCTCAGATCCCTTAGAAGCAGATGATGCAACTGATAGATGTACCTTGAAACGTGGATGAAAGACTGAGAACCCCTTATTAGAGTGAGTTACTATAGCTAATAAAAGTTGCATCAATTGTCTTCAATATTCTACAGCAGTTTCAATATGGATGTGCAAGTCCTTCATAAAAATCTCACTTAACCATATTGAATGTGCTTACAAGGTCATTCTCACTGGAGGTAACATAAATAATGACATTTGCTCAGATCACAGTGCATGACAACTGCCTCCTTCAGAGCTATGCACAAAATGTGGTCAGCTCACCCAGCAATCCCAATGACTAAAAGTTTTAACACACATAATGCTTGTATACAACCTTAGCAATACATGGTTAAAAGCTGAAGGAAAACACAAAGTGGGGAAATTTTATTTAAATAACATGATTTTTGTCCTATTTTCAAACATTAGTAATTCTGGTTAAAACTACCATTGGAACAACACCTAGGACATTTTTTTCCCTTTTGGACGTTAGCAGTATCTGTGTTTTATCAATCTAAGGGGCTTTAAGTTCTTGTAACATAGGTGTTATCATCTTCACTGCATCCAAGTCTTCTAACTTTTAATAAAATGATCACATGAAGACAAAGCTCAAAACACAGTCTCAGATTTCACTGCAGGTAAAGGGTCCTGGTGTTTTAAGACTGGCTACCATCAGAGATGCCCAGCAGGGTTAGCTGAAAATCCATTTATGGCATTGTCTTTAATCAAAACACAAGAAAAAAGGTAGATTTTCCCTGACAACAAGAATGATATAACCCTCTCCATCTATACTTGGGGGAGTCTCTCATCAGTGTCTCTCCTTTGGCTATAAATTATACCAAAAGCCCTCCCTTAGTATCTTGTAACCCTGAAAAGATTGGCTGGTTTTATGGTTGAGTCACTGCACTGAATGCAGGACTGCTTTATTATTTCTATCACAAATTTCCTGTATAGTCTTAGATGAATAATCTCTTTATTCCTCCAGTGGTAAAACAAGGCTTAAATCTCTCAAATTCATAAGAATATTCTGAAGATCAGTTGATTAGTCTTTGTGAGATAATCTGATATTAGTGAACAGATGCTTCAAAAAAGCCAGTAAATAATCAGTGATCTTTGATTTCTGGTCTTCCACAGCTTTTGTTGAAAAAAAAAAAAAAAAAAGAAAAGCTTCCCTCTTAATAAATCCCAGCTGGATGACTGTTCTTTTTTCACTCAGCATCTCTCACATTACTTTCTATGGTGGAGCCCATTTTCTTTCCTTCTCCTTTTTGGAGCTCCTTACTCTTTGCCGATTTAGTACAACATATGCTTTCCAAACATATTTATTTGCTGCTTTTTGTCCTCACATTCCCGAGTGTCTTATAAATGCGTGTACATAAAAGACTTCAAACAAAGAAAGAAGACTGCTGCAGGGATACCACACAGCTAACAGATAAACAAGCTATTAAATAGTTAGCTATCTGGTCCCTTAATTATCATGTCCAAACACCCACCATGGGAAGTCTTGGAGAAAAAATAGCATAAATTCCATAGAAAATACAGTGAGGAACTTTTAATTGTGTATAATGTAATATTATCTGGGTCCTAATGTTAATCTCCTATTCTTTTAAATTTAATTGGGATTATTACCCACTCGAAGTAATAAGTATTTTGGGGCTTATGTCTCATCCACAGCTGATTCCAAGGTCAGCATCTTCTATGGATGCTGGTGTAATAGAAAGTCAGAGTAGTAGTCTGCACTAAATTGTCATAACTAATTGTCAAAACCCAGTGCAGCAAAGTTCGGCTTGGGGACTCCTAGTATAGAACTAACAAGGTGTGGTCCTAACAGCCCAAGAGAAATATGGAGATAAGAATCCAAACCAGGTGCACATACAACCTATGTCAGCCTGTGTCTCCACTGCTATACACCTCTCTGCTGAGCTCAGTTCTGCAATGCAGAAATACACAAGGAAAGACACTATGATTCCCTAGGAAAGACACCATAATTCAGAACACTGTCTGTATGGAAAAAACTATTAAAAGCTTTCATGTAGCCAGCAAAAGAACATGCACACACTAAATAACACCAACATCTTTTCACTTTCCTTCTGTATTTTTTTTTCACATTTGTCTTACGAATAAAGATTTCTCTCAGGAAATTGCATCCTTAAAATTAGTTTTTCAGCTGTTCCGTACTCTCCTGTTTTGCTCTATGTATTATGAAGCACGTTTCTGACATAATGCTGCAATAGCATTAATGTTAAAGTAGTACCTAGAAGTGGAGGAGGGCCTGATCCTGGTTTGCTGAGGGTGTAATTTTTACACAAATGAGCAAACCAACACAGCTTCTTATATTCATATCTCCCTGTTAAAAAAAGGAAGCAGGTTGCTGACATGGAGGATATAAACACAGAAGGCAGCAGGTAAGAACAGGAGGGCCAGGCTGAGCTGTGAATCTGTCTGGCTTTGTCTATTACTGTAAAGAGTTATAAAATCTGTTAGTATTCAACTCCAGCCAGTGGCTGTTGGCATTGCAGTTAATGGACCGAATGATGCCTCAAAGGCATTTTTCTACCCGATTAATTCCAGGAAATTTAACATCTGTGTAAAAAATATCACCCCTTCCCCCATAATAATTAAAAAAATATTTCTCAGCAGAACATTTTTCCAAGGCAGCATCCATGTCATACCAAAATCAGCATTCTCCAGCACCCAGGCAAAAGCAGCAGTGGCTAAAGCCAGACAAGTTCTCTTAAAATGTGAAAACAGAGGCCTATTTCATAAGTAACACTGATGTACTTAGAGGGGAAGAGCTGATAGATATCTAACAGATTTATTTAATCATGATTCTATTCCCTCACCTTCCAAGTAATTAACTAACAAATATCAAACCAATGGTATTAGCAGTCAGTTGTGGGATCCACACAACTGAAATGAAGGTAATGATTTCATTTGTCAGCTTTTCCCTCTGGTATAAATGCAATAAGAGCAAAAATTTAAGCCCATCTTGATGAGTGACTAAGGTAGTTTTCTGCCTGACTCCACTGACAGGAATCAAACATGTATTGCAACAAACGTACAAAATTAGCATTTAAAAATTATGTTCAAGATAGAACTCTATAGTCTGAGCATTACCACTTCCTCCAAGTCCTCTGTTGCTCTGTTGGAACTGCACAGAATGATGTGCAGCTCAGAACACTTCAGTTTAGGTTTTACTGAGACATTGTGGTATCTTGGGCTAGAGTTCATTTCCTTTCACACTGTAAAATTGTACTATGAGATCCCAGTGAGACACCCATTTTGAATAGTGCCCTGTACTCATGTTTAGCACTGTCTTACATCATGGGTGATCCTGTTTAAATCAACCAAGTATTATCTAATATGAATAAAATACCACAATTTGACTCAGCAACATAAACAAGGGATTAGGCAAGTTGACTAATCTGGCATCTGGCTACCAGTCAGCAGAATTGAAGCCCTCTAGAATGTAAAATACTCTCTAATTTTCAGAATTACATTTAATAATAGTGAATGTATGCATAATATTATCGAGCTATAAAATTGCCTGGGTATTCTAGGGGAAAACCCTTTACCCCCTTTATGCTGCATTAGATTGCTCAGTTTGTAGTTTCTGCAGAAGACTGTTTCTAAACAAGTTAATTAGTATCTAGTTATCAATGTCTTATATCTGTCATGTGTGAGAAGTATTTCACCTAGGTAGTTAAAATGTTCAATTTAGAAGATGTTTTATACATAAATATATCATCCATATTACTCAAGGTATGTGCATAATAACAGAGTGCTGAAAGCTTTGAAGAACCAACAGTCATCATGTAAGGCAAACATGCCTGTGTTCCTCCTCTAATATCAAAAATAGGGAAGGACACTAGTATGACCTATATTGAAACTAGCAAACTGAAAAAAAAAATAATCTATGAAATATATATAAGCAGCTACTCATTCCTTAGAGTTTACAGTAGAGAATACAGACCATGGCTGGATCTGAATTCAGACATTGAGTAAATGAGATTTTCAGCCATGGAATTGCAGAGCAGCAGGAGAAGAGAGGAATAAGAAAAAAAAGAAAGAAAATTCAAATCGGAAAGATTTTTATCTGTCCTCAGAGAGGCACTTTTTAAACAAATTGTAACTGTTTATAGCTCTACACTCTGTGACTCTGAGGACATATTCTCCAGCCAAGGCAGGTAATTTTTTGTGCACTTAGGAGGGGAGGAATATGCCCCCCAAATATTTTGCAACATCTTCTGAGAAAATGGAGGGCAAACTCTTCTCTGTATTATTCCTACCTGCCTGTGATGATCATTTCAATGGGCTTTGAGAAAACCTCCTGTAACTAATTTGCCACTTTCTTGAATATAAATAATTTCCTATAAATTGTGCCTCCTGCATTTTAAAGAGGTTAGGAAATTATTTTTTTTGTTTGTTTTAAAAGCATTATTATATTACAGCAATATTCCACCATATTCTTGCCAAGTTTCTCATTAGTATCAGCAGCATCCAACACAATTGAACTCTTCCCTCTGCTCAGCAAGCTGCCTTCTCAGTGGATGATGAAACTTGGCATGGATAAGGAGTAAATCTTATTAGTGATGCCCACACGTGCTGTGCAAGGACTCGTATGTGATCTATAGTGCTGGAGAAAGACGTGCAGACTGATTACAAAAGGGGATTTTGTAAAGATTTCATCTCTATGGTTGCTCAGTCAGCACAGGCAAAGCTTCCACATCTCTCTTTTTAAGTGGCTTGTGATAAAATCTGCTTCAGTCCATCTTGATTTCCATGCACAGGCTGCTGGAATTTAGGAAAGCAGGGCTTTCCTTTTTCTAGTTTTTCATGCTTTGGAATACTAATATTAACATTTAGAAAGTACTTTACTGTTTCAACTCACTGTCTAATTAAATATCACCATGAGATACTGAGTCCCCTAAAAATACAGCAGTTGTTCAGGCACAGTACTGCACAATGGTATCTGATGTTATGCACTTCTGTTCTAAAAATAGGAAATTGCTGTGATTTCTCACAATATGATAGCGGCAGGGAAACACTGACTTTTTGACAATAATGGCATTATGTGGTACTCTTCCTGAGATTAGGGGTCTAGTTCTTACTGATGGGAGCACTACTGCAAGGCACCACAAAGAGGTTCTTATGAGTTTGAACACTATCAGGTAGTTTCATTCCCAATTTTGCATTCTGTGCCAAGTTCCCCAGCTGCCTAACCTGCTTGCAGGCTCCTGAGCTCCAGCTGGAACCAAATGCAGAAGTTCTTGTAAGGAGAGTCTAACCACATTTCAGATATGATTGCAGGCCATGCCTAGAGCAGCCTCTTCTAATGTGTCCTGGCAGTTCCTTCTGGTGTGGCTCAGAGCATGTGTGAAATGCTGTCAGCAGCAAACTGGCTGGTTTGTTTCCTTGCTGGTAAACTAAATATCAGCCTTAACATTATATGGGGCTCTGCCACAGAAACACAAAATGGTTGAGTTTGGAAGTAACCTCTGAAGGACCATCTTGTTCAAACCCATGCTCAAGCAGGGCCACCTAGAGCTGACTGCCCAGGATCATGTCCAGATGGCTTTTGAATATCTCGAAGGGGGAAGACTCCACAACCTTCCTGGGCAATGTGTGTCAGCTTGGTCACACAGTAAAAGAGTGTTTTCTGAAGTTCAGATGGAGCCTCTTGTGTCTCAGTTTGTGCCCATTGCCTTTGGTCCTGTCAGTTAAAGGCGATGGAGTAGCCTGCAGGGAGTCAACTTGGTGGAAGCTAATCCATGTATTTCATTCCACTTTCCAACTGCAGTGCGTGGCACAGGACCATCCAGCACAAAACCTTGGGATGCAAGAGTTGCAGCTCATGCTGAAATGTCTTCAGCTCATGACATAAAGGTTTGGCATCTGCTGTGTCTCTAATACCAAAGGTGTAAAGCATTTCCTTCAGTCAACTTGACAGATATTTTCTTCCAAAATTTACCCTTCAAACTCTTAAATCTCAGCAACAAATGTCACATGATGACAGCAGTAAGGCTGCAGCAAACCCATTGCTGTTGTGCTTTTTCTGCCACTAAGCCAGTGGTATCAAAACTTGTGTAACCAGCAACACAAAGCCACAAATGCAGCCTGCTGTGTGAGCATGGATGACCTTCAAGAAAAGCAACGAGATAACAGTGCAATTGCAGGGATGCTAGGCCATAAAGACAGCAGAGGAGGAGACAGAAGCAAAACCTTACCCAGGCACAGTGCTGGTAATTGCATCTACTTAAGGAGAGAATCTTGCACACATGGGACCAGATTTTAACCCCCATCAAACAAAGTAGCTCTGTTGAGATTAACACAGTGCTGCTTCATATTCTATGAGGATCTCCCTACTGGCATAAATCAGCCTTCAGAAATATGGGCTCTTACTTATTTTGCTGACTACTGCACCAAATATGACTGGTTTTTTAGCAGAGCCTTCCCTATCCCTCTGTGGAGCTGCATGGTCCTGTGACCACTGAAGTGCACATGAGCAATTACTGCTGCAGTGGGAAAGATACGAAAGAAAAATGAAAAGTTACTACAAAACAAAATTGCATATCCTAAACCAGCCTATTAAAGACAAACCATAACCACTATTTAAACCACCTTGCTTACAGTTAAATTACAGCACACCAATGTTTCATCCCTGGCAAGCATGAGTGAGAGTTCTATATTGTGGAATTTTATAAGATGTAACCAGAGCGAGGAAAATAACTGTGCTCAATAAATGTATGAAAATAACCACAGCAGGAAATTACCATTAATAAAGTCCAGTTAGAAAAACATCTCCCAGGTTACTCAGGGCTGCTTCTCTTTCCATTTTCTTGTTAGTTTTTAGAAATATAACCATCTCTTTTCAAAACTTCACACAGACAAAACTTTTCCTGGGAGCAGTGGTTCCTACATTGCTTAAGACCAACATGTCTGCTCTGGTGAGAACAACTGATGTCAAGGAAGATGAAGTCCAAATCTCCAGGAGATAAATCACTCACTACACTTCAATATACGAATAGGTTTCTGAGAATACTGTTGAAATGATGTAATTCAGAGGATATAAGAATAATGGCACAAAATTAGACCAAAGGTTCCCATAGTTCAGTGTCCTCTGTTCATCAGTAGAAGAACCTAAGCACTATTTTGGGAAGGACTACAAAAAGCAGGATAAATTCTGGGTGATCTTTTCCTAAAATAATCTTGTAGCTTCAAGCCATGTAATAGCTTTAAAGAACTGACATAAGGGGTGAATGTAGAGCATCATGTTCAATGGCCACAAATGTATTTCTCCTCTGAATTTGTTCAGGCTGGTTTTGACACCCTTTCTGATCTTGGCCTCCTCAAAACCCTGTGGTGCTGAGTTTCAATTACATGCTGTGGGGAAAGGTGTTGTTTTGAGTTTGTATTAAAGCTAATTTCCTACAGTTTATAAATTCACTCAGTGTCCTTTACCTCCTGTGTTGTCAGAAATAAAGAGTAGTCATTTCCTATTCACTTTCTGTGCTCCACATGTCTTTTCTAGATCCAGATAATATCTCCTGCTTTTTTTTTTTTTGCCAAGCTAATGAAACCATTCAGTACTTCCTCAGGCATAAACCACTCTATACCTTAAATGCAGAGCATCAGTGAGCAAATGCACAATGTTTTCTAAGCTACCAACACCAAGCCATGAAATGCACAGTTTTAAATATTTCAGAGATGCTCATTAATTTAGTATGAGATCCCCCACTTCAGCAGTGCAGGTCTCAGAAGACAAGTTGAGCATGAAAGGTGAAAAAAAAAAAAAAAAAAAGCACATGCAAACCAAATATTTCAGCTTAAACATTAAGCTTTGAAGGAATACATTTCATCCACACAGTGCTGAACCTACAACATTACCCATGCAGATGCTGAATTCTGAAGCAGATCAGCCCTTTTCCTTACTGTCCACAACACGCCTTTGCTGTTTTGCTGGAACCTTCAAGAATAAAAGGCTTGATCTCTGTTGATCATGGCCAGTGCTCAAATTTTTCTCATGTGAATCTAAGACTCTCATTCTCCTTAGTGTTTTGTGTAAATTCTAAAATACTTCCTTAGGAACTCTGAAAACGGCATCCACACTGAACTGGAATACTAGAGCAGAAGAGAAACATATTTTGCCACAAATGTGGAATTAGCATTTACAGGCTCATAGTTACTTTATTGATAGCAGACATCTCAGAACACACATAATGTGCCCCTTAGATTTAGAAGGAACACAGGTATGTACAGAAAATTGAATTTGGACTTTTTCTTCTCAAGCCTGTTGGGGATGGGACAAGATGTAGTGGACAAATGGGAAGGCTTAGGCAGAACAACAGACATAACACTAGGAAATTGTTGGAATGAGAAAGAAATTCAAACACTGACCAGGCAACTCCAAAAAGAGACTTTCAATAGACACCTACAAGTTTAAGCAGAACAAACTACAGTGCTGAACTCAAACAGTTCATTTGCTGCCCAATGCATCAGTCTAAGTGAAGGCAAAGTTGCTTCATGGATGACAATGCACTCCACAGCCCCTGAGTGAGCAACCATTCGTTCCTTGAAAAGACCTTGGAGAGGAGAACTGAAATATCAGGAGGATGTCCTTCTGAACATGGGAGCTATCACTGGTATTGATCTTCCTTGTTTACTTTTGTAGCTGGCTTTGCAGCTTCTGCATACTTAAAAGTCTCTAAATATTCTTTTGCTGACCTCTATGAATTCATCAGGTCAGAGGGAAAAGTCAGAAGTTTGGACTTAAAATCTAGAATTAAGCAGCTACAAACATACAGCAAATGGAAAATTTAGACATTGGGCAAAATATTAACTAAAAATGTCTACTACCTATCATTTTGTAATTTTATCAGTTCTTTTGATTGGTTTAACTACAACTGTTCTGCACTAAGACAGACCTAAAAACACAATGTCATTTCAATCCCAAACATTGTTAATTTATCTTTTTTAGCCTTTCATAAAAGTTGCAGTCTCTTTTGTTTTTTTTTCTTCCATAAGAGCCTGACAGGATCAAGCATGGCTATTGGAATAATATGTCTATCAAGTGTAGCCTGATTCTCATTTAGAAACAAAACAAAATAGCAAGCCATTGTCTTAATTTGGAATGAAACCCAAACAAATAATTTCAGTGACTCAAGAACAGTTTGTCAGGTTTTCCACTCATTTTTTGTTTTGAAGTTCTTAGTTTCCTTTTCAATGCTAAGGAAAACACATGTTGCAATGTGTTGAAATGCTGCAATGAATCCCCTCCCTTCCCCCAGTGATTTTGGTCTAGTTTTTCAAGACTGAGAGGAAGGGGATAAACAAAGATGAGCCAAACTTTTAGATGCTCACATGAATTAAACTACCAAGACTTTGAAGTTGTGCCAGTGTGAGAGCAGTGTGAAAGAATTTGGACTTCTCTGATATGCTCTTTCTTTGTTGTGATGAAAAGGAACAGACAAGGATGTGGGCTATTCTTTTTTGTTCTTTTGTCAGCTTTTCTTATTGTTCTTATATTGTCTTGAAGAAAGATAAACAAAGACAAGTATGAATTTCAGGGCACTTCCTGAAGAGCTTTGTGTTCAAACTTGCATCCTGTGCATCATCAGGAAACTGCTTTCCCCTTCTACATGTCTGTGTCTGTTAATCCACCCACACTGCAGTCCTATAAGATCATACACATTTATGTCACTCAAAATTCTACTGCTTCCAGTTATATGTCAATCACAGTTACTCCCTGTCTACCCTGGGTGGCTGTCAATCTGTTACCCAGGGCAGAATCACTTTCACCTACTCTGAGAATTTATGCCTTTCATCATGACTGCAGAACAGAAATATCCTTTGCTAATAACAGGTGTTAGCTGTGTAGAGTCATAGAATGGTCTGGGTTGGAAGGGTCCTTGTCCTGACATACTCGAGGGTTATTTACCATTGCTTCAATTGTATTTTCTTTATCACCATCCTCCTTTAAGCAAGTTAATTTATTCTAGTATAGCAAAAAAAAAAGGTCTTATTTCCCTGTTGAACCACTGTCAGCAGTGCACTGATAAACCCAATCTATTTAAACAACTGGTGTCTTGCTGTAGATTTTAAGCCTTTTCTATAAAAGGAGATAAACATCTCAAATACTACATGCTTGGATACCTGTTGTGTGTGTTATCAGCCAGTACATAAGCAGAGAAACCTGTTACCAATTTCTGCTTTCTACTTTAAAAAAAATCAAACCAACTCCAGCAGGCAGTTAACTAGAATTTCACTTTATGAAAACAGACACAAATTGACTGACTTCACTGGATCAATAGCTCCTCATTTCACATGAAGACTTGGTCTACCATTTTGACAGAATTAAGAGGTATCACACCTGTCTCTGCATGACTTCAGATATACTTCACTGACATGTGATGAAGCTTCCATATCAGGTATGAATTTCCTGTTAAAGACCGTATTCCCTTCCTTAGGTACTCAGGATGCTCTGGGTGTGATTACACGGTGTCTTCTCCCACTCCAGATATGTCTAGCCCTTTCATAGCCTATTACACAACCACGCAGTGCAGCTCATTTAATTTAATTCTTAAGGACATTAACACAAAGGATATGATAAACCATGAGGCATTAATTAGAAGCACTATCAACAACCCATAAAAGACAGCTCATCTTAAAACTTAGATTTTCAATAACAGCTATGGAAAAGCATTACAAATATTCTGTATGTTTTAGAATAAATTCTTTCTAAGCATGAAACCTGCACTTTAGTTGATGAGGTCTACTAAATAGGTCCTCTGTTTTGTTTTAAAGGTTACTAGAGAAGCCTGTGAGTGCACAGTGAAGGGTGGGGTAACACCCTTCTTGCCCTGACAACACAAAGGAGGATCAGCTCTAGTTGCAGCAGAAGCACCAGTGATATTTCTACATGCTGCAGGGGAAACATCCTACTCTTCCTGAGCCCTTGTTGCAGAGGAGAGAAAGAAACAGTCAATTTTTTTACGTGTGTTAAATAATATCTTTGTCTCATCATATGTATTTTATGTATTCTTAAGCATTTTACAAGCATTGGCACTTGGGCCAACTGGTTCATTACACACCAATACCAAATACATTGCAATTTGCAACTACTTTGCCCTTCTTCCTCTTCGTACAACTTATAATGGATTAAAAAAAATCTTCATAAAGATCAGAGTGACTTGTGTATGAACATTCACTGTGTCATTTATCATTTCTGTATTTCTTTGTCATCATGACTCGGTGGCGTTCAGCGAAGGTGAGCAGAAAGCTTCCACTCCCACAATATCATCAAACTGTTCTGCCAGAAGCTCTGCAGATGAAAGGCCACTGGTGGTTAACAGTGCTGTCAGTGGTGCCTGAAGCAAACGTATGCTGTTTAAGATGTGCACAGCTTGAACAGGACAGATGTCCTGCTTAACACAGGATCTTCAGCTTCCTGAAGTATATCAAAATGAGTCTGTTTTGAAAGCGATTGATTAATGAAGTATTAGAAGAGATAGCAAAGCAGGTTCTACCCCATGTATTGTGATATCTATTTAAAAGTCCAGTCTACAAGGAAGAAATTATATAAATAAATGGGGATTTTTTTTATTTGATTCAGGCAACTATTCACAAGTGCAGATGCACTTTGCACCTGCAGACATTAACTGCTTGCTCTTGAAATTTCTACCTCATGGTGTTGAAGTTCCATATAGAGTCATAGAATAATTTAGATTGGAAAAGACCTCTTAGCTCGAGTCCAAACATTTCCCTAACAATGCCAAGTCCACCTCTAAACCATGTCCCTAAGTGCCTCATCTACAGCAGCATTACATTTTTGCATGCAGACCTCTTTGCTTGTTCATAGGCATCTGTTACCTTTACACTTTCCAGCTTCTCATGTTCCAAAGCATATCACTACATTACATATTACAAAGTAGAGAACAATACACTGAAGTATGAAACTCAGCCTCTACAGACACCTGGCACACCAAGGGGGGCATTTTCCAAAGAGAATAAAAAGTGTTTTGGGAAGGATGTGTAGCAGGGGAACTTTTTTGGAAGCAGGCAGTTATAGGGAGAGAGGCACACAGGACAGAAAAATAGAATGAAGGATCAGAGCCAAATAACATGAAAGGGGATTTCAGGCCAAGAAGCCTGAAAGGAAAATTCTTATGTTTACTGAGGAAAAATGATTGTTAATATTTTTAAGATTCATTTTGCATACTGTTAGCGTAATGGAAGCAGTCCCTGAAGCTGAGTTTTCTGTATATGGATTTCTAACAGCTGACATGAGCTTAAAATATCTTTTTATGTAGGAGCAGTTCAACTTCTCCCCAATATGTTCTGTGCTTTCCTCCTTCTATTTCACTGGGAAATCACTCAGCTTCTTTGAGGACAGTCCACCTCTGCCTCCTGCTGCCTCATCTCCTGCACCTCCAATCAAAGTCCTCTGGAACGTCACCATTGATGTCATCAGCAGAAGATTAAGACAATAAATGTAAGGCATGGGGTGGAAGAAGTATTTGTAGTGGGAACAAGTCAACTATCAAGAAGCCAAGAGCCTATTTTCATGGCAAAATGAATGCTTGTTTCCTTAGAGATGAAAAATGAGGAGGAGTCAGATGAAGGAAATCTTGGGGATTAGAAAGTGAATTTAGTTTAGAAATTTTTTGTGTATTCAGTGAGCTTTCAGTAACTCTTTACATTCATAATGAAGACATGAAATTGAAGACATGAAATAGAAGACTTAGCTTAGCTTGTCTAAAATTGGTTTTAGGTATGCATACAGGAAGTGTATACAGAAAAATACCCTATTGAATTTTATTCCTTTCCCCTGACTATAAAAACATAGGAGAATGTGTTACTATTAATTGTGCATATAAAACAGGCTGTAAATTTCTTTCCAAAAAGTCTGTGAAAAAACTGTGGGTGGAGGTGGTGGTGCTGCCATGACAAAAAGGTTCATTTTTACTCCTGTTAATGCAATAAGTCACCACAAAAGCTACTGCAGTAAAAACCAGTTAAAGAACTAAAAAAATAGGAAAAGCTTAACTATACATAGCACTGCAGTTCCCTTGCATTTATCCTGAAGAGAGAAATAATCTTTCTATCATATTAGCAAACCTTAAATAAATTGAATTTAATGCAGGAAATTGCAACTCTGTTTTATATATTGTTGCTTATCTCTCTTATTGTAAATTTGACTGTTTCACATCAGATCCCTGCCCTCAGCACACAAGACAAGCATGGAACAGATCTAGCCAGAGGAAGGGATTCAACATAAATAACCTAACAAATTAATAAAAAAGCAAAGCACTTACAGGTCATCTGCATTAATTGTACTTCTCCTCATGTATCTCCTATACCCCAAAATTTATATGTTGCCATCACTTGGAAATAATTCCAAACTAGATCATCAATCTCATTTACTACTAGTTATACTATCAGCATCTAGAAAGCAAACAGCTCTGCATCTAACTGCTAGATACACATTCACTTGTCAATAAACTCAATTAAATAATGACATTGTCTTCTCTAAACTGTTTGTTATTGTCTTTTTGGTGGAGATTATGACCTGCACATTTCAACCTTGCAAAACAAAACATATGAATACTTTTCACATGCTTCAGTATGAAGCCAGCTCATTAGCTTAAAGAGGTGATAGTGTTGTAAGGCAATTTAGCTGATGTATGAATATCCACACTTGAAATGTGAAAAGGTGTTTTGTGTTACTAGAAATAGGGAGATTTTAAAATATTTTTTAAATATTATAATTTTTTTAATGTTAGAACTTCTATTTTGGCAGGTTGTTATAAATTAGGCTATTGGTATTGATTTTCTATCCTAATCTTCAGTAAACCTTTTTTCTATACATTTTATTCCTGATTACCACTATGGTAGGAAAACAAGAACTCTAGGAAAAAAACCAGTGATGAGGCAAGATATTTATTTAAATAATGACTTGTACTGTGGTAGCACTTAGAGACTCCTGTGAGGAGTCTTCATTGTGCTATGAGCTGTGATTTAAAAATCAGTCTTTGAAAAACATAATTTTGTTTTGTGAGAAGGCAACAGGCAAATCGTGAGGGGAGGAAAGGAGCAAATGACACAATTTTGATTAGATTCATGAACAGTGGAATTGTCTGTGGCTGCCTGAACAGTTCTTGCCTGAGTTGCAGCTTACTGGTGAGTACCTAATTTCATTTCTAGAAATGAGAGCAGTACAAACAAGAATACTTCTTTTTCACTCAGGTTTTCCCTACTGACAAAATGGTGGAAAACTAGCATTGCTCTCTCAGTGAAAGTCATTCTAGCTTTGCAAATGCAGCCCCCAATGCCACTCTTTCTTGTGCAGTCTAGTAAGTGCTGTGTGTATTTCCTTACAAATGCGATCTCAGAGCTGCCCAGAACCTCAGGTATATCCCTTGAGAACAGAGGAAAGGTATAGTTCAATTTTTAATAAGCAGCAGCCACCTGAAATTGGTGCAAGCTGCTTAGCTCCAGATAAAGCTACAGCAGTTAAACCACAGTTAAAACCTCAAAGAGAGAAGGGCTGAGAATCAGGAGCGCATCCAAAAAACCTGCAGATTTAATTGACTCTCCTGGTACACTGTAAGCAAGCTATGACTACAGTCACAGGAAACTTAAGTAACCTTTATTTTGTTTTCTAGATCTTTCTGTTCTTTGAAAACACAATTAATTTTGTTGCTCACATTTCCCATGCTGGAGGTTTGCTACCTGCGGTGCATTGCAGTAAAATTCAAGGCTGGCCTCTTTAACAAAACAAAAAATGGGTTATAAATGAAACCATCATATTTCCCAGGGGTAACTTTTGAAACAGATCTAGCAGCTTACTTTTGCCTTTCTCTGGCACCAGCTGCCACCAGAAAGTCTTCAGAATACAAGTTCCCCTGCCTTAAATTAGCCATAGCAGAGCACTTGAATCTTACATCCTTTTAAACTGCCCTGCCCTTCAAGAAAACCCACAATGAGCACTGGAGATGGCCCCCAGACATGATACAGAGATGGCATTTTTTTCATTGGTTATGACTACAGTGGAGACTTCTCTGCCTCTATTTTTTTTTCCAGCATCTTCAGTGATTGCTCTGTAAAAACAGCCCCGAGTTTGCCAGTAGGCACCTCTTTGAAGGGAGGAATAGCCCTAAAGCATGGGCCTTGGAATAGAGCTGCAGTGAGGAGTCATTCCTTCAGCTGCATTTAGAGATGCATTTTTTAATTTTTTTATGTACCAGTACACTAAAGAAGTAATTCTGTGTTAGAATATCAGATTTCTACCCACTGCAAGCTGGGGCAGGTCAGACCTGCAGCCTTTCCTGTAATATTCTGCTCAGGCTCAGCACACATGAATTATGGTAGTCAGACCACTGGCCTTGTCTTCCAAGCTTTCTCCTAGAACTGACAAGTTTGGTGCTAAAAGTGCTACTTTCTTCAAGGTAGGCAGTGACAGTAAGATTTTTTTCATCTCCAAAATGTCCAGAGCAACTTTTCTCTGACTTAAACCAGATTCAGCTACTGAAACTTGTAGTCTAAATAAACCCACTGTCCTACCGTTCTCCTTGACCTAGTTATACTCTGCGTTTTTTTCTTCTTTTAAAAGTTGTCATGGATTTGTTAAAAATTTTGGCTTCATTGGGGCATCAGTCAGATTTGAGTATGCAATTCTTTCTTAATTAATTTTCCCAGCTTAGGAGACATGAAGGTTACCTGAAGATGACAAGTATCAAATTCATTGACCCTTGTCTAAGATGTACTAAAGCTTCTCACAGCTTGCTTAGGAGCAAGAAAAAACAACTTTGAGACACTCAGGCCCTAACCAGCAGGCTGTACTGCAGTAGTGCAGCAACAAGAGAACTGCATAAAGCACAATTATATTGCTTTTAGCTTTCCTATGTTTCCTCGCTGGCACCCAGCCCATTTCTAAGCTCTGCCACAATGATTTCTATGAGTTAGTTTTCCTTGATGTCAGAGTAGCAGCTGAGCAATTAATTCTTTATTTCATTTTGAAAATGAAAAAAGGTGAGTAGCAAGCTCTTCGACTACATTGTAGGCAGTTTTTGCAAGCAAAGTAGTCAGATCTGTTTCTGTTTAGATAAAACAGAATATATTTTTTCTGAGGTAGAGTAAAGAAAACAAAAAATAAGTGATTTTTAAACATTAACTCCCTGACAGTATAAGTGCAGTCAGCTGCTCTGCAACTTGTACTATGAAGCATTTAGAATAATTTCCAGGTACCGTTCAGAGACAGAACTGAAAATGACTGTCTAAACAGCCAAATGCTTCCATCCTCAGTGTCTGGGCTAAAGATACATTTTCAGATCACATCCACAGCACTACACTTCTCTGAGAAAGACTCTCCTCAGTTATACCTTTTGGTTTATGAAGTAAAAAAGAAGGTCTAAAATGACTATTGAGCAATACTTCAACAACTAAAGACAGAGCCAAGCCTTCCTTTAGTTTTAACAGGTCCGTTAAATGCAGAGATCAGTCTGCAGAGAGCATGTGTTCAGCCTGCTGACTTCCTGTGGGTGTTTGGGGATCTGCAGCGGGGTGCAGTGCAGGTGCCCTCAGCTGCTGCCAGGGCAGGGAGAGTTCACCAAGCCCACCCTGTGCTGCACAGGCGAGCTTGTGAGGATCCAGGAGCAGCAGTGCCACATCCACAGATGGCTGTCTCAGGGCCAAAGAGCCCTGCTCTTTCCATGCAAGCTCCTATGCACAGCTCTGTCTCTTCTGGCTGGGAGCCAGGCATGAGGAAGCAATTAGAGCAGTGCATCAAAACCAAATGTGAGATTTGTCTCTGCAATCCCTGTCCTTGCTTACTGAATTCTTGCTACACAAATATCTGGCTACTGGAACAGAACTGGCTCCTAAAATATATTTGACATCATGGATCATGGCAAGTCACCACTAGCTAAGGGTCTTACAGAGATTATTGAACATGGATAAATCCTGTTTTCTCTTTTTTTCACCCCCAGTGGGCTAGTATTAGAGCTGCATGAACAATTTCCTCCAGCTGTTTCCATACACAGAACAAAAGTACTTTCCTTTGTTCGATCCAAAACCAGTTTTATCAGTTAAAAAAAAATTAAGATGTTCAATTCAATCCAAAATATGTTTTCCTTGTTCTAGGCATCTTTAACCAAAAATAAAGCAAAGGAAGAGAATGACTATGAACCTTAACAAATGTGTTCACCTAAGCATTCATGACTACAACACAGTTCAGCACATGACTACAGTTATCCCACTTCCCAGATGAGTGCCATCCCCAGTTTTTGGCTCAGTGAATATTTCAGTTGTCCCATGCAAAGTAGAAAAGTCAAAACAGGAAATTTCTGAAGCGTATTTGTGTGCTAGTCTCACAGAGTCTCTCCCTCACATCTAAGATTTCCTTGGGGGTCTGGTAGGTCTCTTTGGGTAAGAAAAGGATTTTCTTTTCTTGGATGAACCTGGGTGAAAACAGAAAACATTAATTTCTTCAAATTCCCTGCCCAGCAAATTCAATGTTAATTCTTGAGTTGTTTTGAAATGATAAAATGAAGTACTGAACAAAAAGTCATCAAGCTTTTATCTCTGTACTCACTAGACAACAAGATGTCACCAAAGAGAAAAAGTACCCAGGAACTAACATTTGTAGTGTATACTGTCAGTAAGATTAATTTCATTACCTGTAGGAAAAACAGTAATTTATGCCAGCAGACATCCAGCTTTGTGTTCAAACAGTAAGACTATTATAAGGAGTAATTTTTATTCCTGGTCATGGATAAGTAAGTGGTGGCAGGCTTCTCTTGTCCATCACAATACCATCTACACCTTGTGCTTGGTGTCAGCTATTGCTCCTCTCTCAGGTCAGAGTGTATGACCTTTCTTAGCCCTGTAGATCATGATCACTGACTTCTGCTTTATTTGAACACGTGGGTGTTCATTTTTTCTTAGCACCTGTGATGTGCACAACACCAATCTCCAATGTTAACCACACTGTTATGAAGACTGTGGTTCTGCTCAGCTCAAAGAGGTGTGAACAACTGATTTGTCCCTTATTACCTCTATTAGAGTTTCTAACCCCTTGGCTACTAGAAAGTTTTGCGTGGTCAAGAGGCTGATTCAGGCAGGTAATTTGGGCAGAAAGCCATTTAGTTAAGCAATCCAGGGAGTCTTGCCTTCCACATTTGTGAATAAAGACAAACTGGAAATGACTTTGACCTTTTCCTTAACACATCACATATCACTGAAGAATTTCAATATAATTGCAGTATGGAGAAGTTTGTGTTTTCATTCTTTCAGCCCAAGGCAGAAGACTCTGGACACTTCAGAAGCTGCCAGAAGACTCTGCTGAAGCCTCCTAGTGCCTGCAACAACTCCAAGGGCTGTTTTGAGCATGGGCCCTGCCTTTGGGACCCACGTGGGAGCTGCACTCAAGCAGGAGGTGATGGCAACATAGCAGTTGGAGGGAAGGAGGAAACACTGGGAGGTCTTTGCCCAGAGAAGGGAGGGCCCTGCGTGGGCAAGATGGCAGTGTGTTATTTACAACACTTTCACACTCCTGGCTTGTGATAGACAAACAAACCTGTGCTTCTCACAAGGGGGGAACATGTGAATGTACTTGAAAAGAGCATCTGAGGCTTCACGTGCTGCGGGAGGCTGAGAGCAGCTGCCCCAAAGCCTGCTGTGAGCACTCGATAAGACTCCAAAACTCTTCTGGTCACAGAGCAGCAGATCTTACCCAGCTCCTCCTGACTCCTCTGCCTTAAGAGAAGACCTTTTCTACTGAGAGAGACAAAAGATGCTTTTTCAGTGGGAGCTCTTGCATCCCTTTGAAACAACTTCATATTCTGCCTGTTACTTACTTCCTGTTCCCAGAAGAGGATATTTCTCAAATATCTTTAAGTAATTATATTTTTTTTCCCCTGATACCACAAAATACACCCCTCTCCTGCCTGGTTGTATACCCCACATTCGGTTAAAAAGGGTATATGCTCACTGCTATAAACACTTTTTTTCCTTTTTTTATTTTTTCTTTTACTGCCTATAATTGTTTTCCAGTGTCCCACTTTGCTGGCTTGTGCTGCTGCCTTTAACTGAATACACTTCATTTTGATAGCCCACTAATCTTCCACCGTAGCACTCTCTACTGAGTCCCAAAGAGATAATAACACTTCTTGTGGTTTTGGTTTATACTGAGTACTCTTGCCAAAATTAAATTCCTGCCAAACAACAGAATCTGTAAGAAACACAGCTATTCTTCTAAAGGCAAGGGGTTGTCTTGGCTTTTTTGGTTTTTTTTTTCACAGCATAAATACCTTTACATGTGGAGCTTTTTGGGTGGACTCTGCCTTTTCCATTTTCTCCAGTATCTTTTCTTACAGCACTTTGAACTTTCTTGAGAGAATGCCCAACCTTTTCTTAGCAATGAGACACTAACTTTAACCTGTTGAACACCGAAAGTGTAGCAGAGCAGTTTTTGCTCTGTGGATATATGTTTGAACCTGTCTATGTCTCTCTCTCAAACCAAACAAAATCAACATCTCAAGTACATGATCCATGAGCTGTTGTATGGGCTACCAAACTTCTGTTTGGCAAACTCGTCTCTTTCTAACCATTATTTTTGGTTCTCTGATGTCTCTTTCTTGGCCTGAAACTTTACTACTGCCTGATTTTTCATGAAAGACATCAAGAATTAGGTAAAATGTGGATTGCCTCCTTAAACCATTTGCAACCTACCCTTAAATCTCCCAGACTTTCCATATTTCTACAAATGTAATACCTTTCAAATTTCTGGTACGTGGTTTCATAATTGAGTTTTACTGTTGGAGTTGAAACTATTTAATACATCTAGTGCTTCAAACCCAGCTATTGTCAGAAAATAAAGATCTATTCTGATTGCCTTCCGTTTCTGGCATCCATTCCTTGCAGCAACAACGTTCTGTTTAAATTATTTCCAACTGTCTTCCATAATTCTAGGAAAAAAAGAATAATCGTCTCAGATGAGGCTTTTAATGGTGCCGTTTTTCCATTTGGGATATTTTAAAATTTCACTTAACTCCTAGTACTATTGTCACTCAGCTGTCATTTAACATCTAATAAAGGTCTGCTTCATGGAGTCTCTGATTAGAATTGCATACCCTGAGCTGCTGCACAAGAAAAGTGACCTAATTGTTCCAGGTTGCTGGGCCAGAGCTTCTTAATTCACTAAAAATTCAGGGCTAGAGGGCAGCAGAAAGAATGGGAGAATACTCTGCCATTCCCCCTCTACTGTCCACATTTTGAGTCATGCAAATCAAATGCACCTAGCCCTAATACTTGCAGTTCTGTGCACTGATTAAAACACAACTTGCATTCTTTTTGAGAATATTTGCAGAAAAACAAAGTGAGTGGTAGTTAAACTCCTCCAAGTGCCCCTTTCCCTTACAATCCCTTGCCATTGAAGCCCAAAACTAGATTCCTAGGTATTTATACAAAAGCAGGAATAAAGGAACCACAACTTTTCAAGAGTGGCTGGCAGTCGTGGGCTCAGGCCAGTGCAGTGCGAATTCCATGACCAGCTCTGCAGTGCAGGTCCCAGGCTGTGTCCCAGGGCTGAGGATGGTGCAAACTGAAGTGTCCTGCACAATCTTGTCCTTTGGATGTTGAGATCAGAAAACACCCTGGCTCCTTCCTGCCCGGGCATATAAAAAGGACTGCACATGGTTGCTCTTGTTTAAACATGCAGCTTGCACACAAAGCAGGGCAAACCATGCTGTGGAGCCCACCTGCCTCAGCTTTGACAGAAATACTGAGTTCAAGCACTGCCAGCACTCTTGAAAGCCACAGAGTCTCTTGAAAAACCAAAGAAGAATTTAGCACCCCAACTTCCAAGCATTTAATCTTTAATAATCTTGGTATTTCCCCAGCAGGCCTCCTTCCCTGCTTGCAGAAGGTGACAGCTGCCACCTCCCTTTGAGGACAAAGTTGAGGACAGTCCCCCACAGAAGCTGTAGCCAGCCCTTCACACACAATCTGTTTTTTGGTTCGGGAGGTTTATAGAGCTTCATGGAACTGCAGAAGCTTGGCTGATAGCACATTTGCCTGCTTAACTGTCTCTGCTGTTATCTAATAACAAAGGAAATGAGCGTTTGAGGGGAAGGAGAAGGAGGAAGATGGAGGAGGAGAAAGGACGGAGACAAATTAAATGAAGGTGAATAATCAAAGCAGGATTTCCGGATACCAGATATTCTGTGGAAAAAGTTTGGGTGGGCAGGCCTGTAGATAAACTACAAAGTACTAGCGTAAGAACTAGAGTCCAGTGAAAAACAAGCGCCCCACAAACCACAAGAGAGGGAAAGGATCAGTACCTACGATATTTCTCAGCTAGAACTCTACTTTAAAGATGTTATACTCATCCACTTCACACATCAGGTTCACCCCATGTAAGAAAGTCAGAAGGCATCAGCTACCATATATGTATTGTTACCTAACTGGAAGCCCTTTGGATGTGTATTCTGCTAAGCTGGAGCATGCAGGTCCAGAGTGAAAACGTCTACCCGAATTTAAGATGCTTAAAAGCTTTTTTAGAATGTGTACATTTGTACAGTTATTTCATATCTTTCCATCACTGGAGGGATATTATTGCCTCATCTTTGTGTATGTGGTAGAAGATAGAGAAAAAAAAAAACCTGTCTCAATTAGATGTCTGGTAGGACATTTGCAGTTACTGTTAAAGGACACAACAGATCTACCTTTAAATCAGTTCATTAAGCAATTCAAATTCCCTACTGTATCAACTGTTTAGTAGTACAAGCAATTACTACACTGGCCTTTCTATTATCTCTGAGCTCTATTTCTTTCAGCAATGTAATTATTGAAGGCAAGATTTTCTTCACTTGCACATTCTCAAATCAAGAGATAAACTTCAACTTTTATTTTTTTTTTTATTAATCCTTAGTCATCCTTGCTGGCTCTGCTTTGTAATCTTTAATGGGATACAGCATATCAGGCTACTGGAGAAATTGCCTACAGAGACAATCTCTGAAAAAATCTAGCTTTCTGAAAGCAAGCTCTGGTTGGCAGTGCACGAAGAACAACACAGTGTGTGACTATAATGAAAGTAAATCAGCAATCAAGAGGAAATGGCAGTTCAGGTCTGTCCAAACCACAGGTGCAGGGACTCACATGGCATCAGCTTTTGCAGCCCTGAATTACATTGCAGCTATTAGAAGAAACTCCACAGGATCACTTGTCATCTCCTGCATGACAAATTGAGCTCTCTCCCCATACAGACATCTTTCTCATCATTCTAAAGAGGCCTTGATTTGGATATAGCTCTAAGTCACACGTAAGTCTGTGCTTTGTACTTCTGTAGCCAGAGCACCCCATGAACACAACCAAGCTCTGCCACAGAAGATGCAGCAGTGCATAAAGTGACAGGGGATATTCTGGGTTTGGAGCTGCTAATGGAAGGTCTGAGAAACTCCCTGCACTGGGGTCTTCTGCACATCAGTTATGACAAGCCTCTTATGATACCTGTGTTTTCTCAGCCAAGAAAAAGTGACTGAGAGAACCTAGTAAGGGAGAGGAGCCACATCAACAGACTTCCTAGCATTTAAATGAAAGAAGGAAAAAATACTACCATATGCTATACGGCTCTTGGATTTCTGCAGATGGTACCTTCTGTTGCACAGTTGAAAATAAATAAAAAGGATTTTACTTAATTTTTGCACAGGTCCTACAAAATTTGTCCACATCCCTTGTGTGCCAAGTAGGAGTAGGTATGTTTACTCCTCTTTTTAATTTACCACACTTTCGCTGTATACCTTCCAGCTGTTCATCGTATTTTTATACATCATGGCGAGACAGCCCAATGCTGTGGGGCAGCCTCTGGATTTATATATGGCTCTTTAGTCTTTTTATGCAAGCAGCTTCCAAGGATTCTTGCTCTGGGAGAGTTTTCTGTGCAGGCTGAAAATTTCTGCTACCTTTCCTTCTCCACATGGTTCTGAGTTTGCTAATGATCACATTTAAGACCATTTGGTGCCAGCAGCTAACTTCCAGGGCTGCTCAGTGAGCGTGCTGTATCAATGTGGAATGAGTGGGTGGAATGTTTTCAACTGTTTTACTTCTTAGGGGAAAATAGAACTAATCTGGTGGTTTTAACAGTTGTGCTGTCACTGGTACGGACACAGTGATGATGAATAAATTGTTCAGTCTTGACAAGACCTTCATCAGCAACAGCAAGATTGCTCATTAGATTTCACAGCATACACAATTCAACTACATTCTGTGCATCTGTGGTACTGTCAACTGATTAGGATATTTCTTATATATATATATATATGCACACACACACACACATCTTCTTTCCCTTCAAGCTTTGATGTTTGTGGCTTAGTTTATAAACAAACAGGAGTCTGAATCTTGACATTTTACTTCATTCCTAATGCATAATACTCTGTACTCTGACTGGAACTTAGTGTGTTTATGAGAATTGCTCCATTAGGAACCACAATATAATCATCAGAATAACTTCTTTGCAAGAGGCTGTGCAAAATCAATTTTACTGGTTGATTTTGGTTTATTATTTCTAAGCTATGATGGGTATTTGTTTTAATGCCAAATGTTTCTGTAAATCACCTGTATTAAGCATTTACAATTTGATAGCTAGAATTAAAAGGAGTTAGATAACTAACCAAAAGCTTCCATGTCACTCCACAGTGCATTACATTAATTAGCAAAAAAATATATTTCACCTTTTCAATAATAACAGGTCCCTTTACACATGCAAAGGCAGCCAGTGTTCAGGGGTAACTGTGGGTTGACAAAGAAATGGGCCATTTTACAAATGCTTTCAGTGAGGGCCTTGGAATTACCTTCTCAGAGGACAGAACAAACATGTGAGGCATGAGATGTTCCTTAAAATTGAAATATTTTCTCAAAAAAAAAGTCTCAAGGCTATTGTCTAGAGGAGTAGCAGAACATATTTTCTTCAGGAAATAATAAGAAAGCATATTCTGTGATCCCATGGGTGCGTGAAAATCTTATAATGAATGTTTTCACCAGAAAAAACCAGCTCTGAATGACTTTCACCTTCTCCTGGGATTCAGTTGACCTACTGTCTTTAAGCCAGTTACTAACACATGGCATAAATGCCACTAAACTTTATAAGAGAGTTATTTTTCCTGAAGTTTCTGGAGAGCTTCATTGCTCTCTTTCTGATATAAAAAAGAATTGAATCAGCTGTTATCCCTGTTGTCTAACCAAGACTGGCGCACCTGTTTGTTTCCCAAGATCACAGGATGATGAATCATGAAGAGATGAGAGGCCTGTGTTTAGAAGCTGTAGATTAATCTGCAATAATTTGATCACTTCAGCTCACTTCCTAGAGCATTGATCATAAAACCCCACAGCAGTGACCTCATACAAGTACTTATTTTTCTCACTCTGAAATACATGAGGAAAATATTTTTCACCAAATCAGGCAGTCTATTGGAACACCATAATGGCAATACTGGTTCAACAGATAATGAAAAATGGTTCATAAATTGTTTTTGTTATACAGATACTGGATTGAAGCCCTGTGGAAAGGAATCCAGTATCCAGCAATCCCTCTGTTGATTAATTGGGTTAAAGTTTCACTATTTTTTCCCCAAATGCCATTACAAGAAAGCTTTCTCATAGTTTTGTTGGTCAGGAACTATTAGCACCAAACCATCCTGTGATCCTATAAAAAAATTCTTGTCTGGGAACATCTTAATCCATTGTGAATGGATAAAGATTTCTTTATCTTGACAGTGGCATACTGATACTTCAATAGTTCTAAAATATTTTTAAGAAGTGTATAAATTATAAGAAACAATGTGTTTTTCAGGAGCATTCTACCCCTCTTGTCTCATAATTGTGTTTGATTTATTTCTTACCATTCTCCCTGAGCTAGTGAGAGTTAAACAAAATTGCTAAGAGATTCCTATCCTCTAAACTGTATTTACAATTTTCCCATGACAAAGAAATGCACATTGTCCTCCTGGACATAAATTTTGCACAGTTCTGTCCTGGCTCAAATGTAATGAAGCCATCAGGGTCTTCCTGACTGTAACTAAGTTACAAGAAGAAAAGCCTCCATTCTCCGTAAACACAGACCATTTAGCAGGAGAATAAGACAGTCTAATCCATGGCAATTTAGTTATCTTAAATACAGCTGCTTTATACTTTTTTAAAAAATTCAGTAATAAAAGAAAATCCCAGGGAGTGCTAAGTCATTCTTAACTTCATCAGAATTCACTAAAAAGAGCTTTTTAGCTTTTTAGCTCTATTGCCTTGTTTCAGAAAAAAACCAAGAGTGCTGGTATGATAAACTGCTATTGCCTTCATGTCACCCTGCACTTAATTTTTCCAAATTGATTTCTCTTGAGAAACTGTAACAATTACCCAAACACAATATTTCCTGTATTGTTATGGATTGCCAAGGCATGTTGGAGAGTGATGTCCTACTGCTGCACCATATTAATTTTTTTTTTACTTAGCTCTTTCATCAATATTACTACTTGTAGGTAATTTTTTGTCAACAGGGCTCTTTAGACTATAAAGCAGTCTGAATACATTTCAAGCCTTTCCGACCTTGTTGAACTGTACCATAACTGACAAGACTTACATAATTTCATTTATTAGGCAAGGAGATGGCCTTCAAGTAATTTATCTAGCTAAGACAGAAAATTCACTCTCCTAAATTTCTGAACAAGTAGAGGTTTATTGCAATATCCCTTTCTGATGTCAGTCAATAGTATTCATTCACCTCCCTCTTTTTGATAAAACTGCACGGAATTCCCTGTTGCTAGAACCGGAGTTGGAATAAGTCGATATATACGGGGAGCAACAATTCATTTTCATCTCATTTAGTATATTTTACTCTCCCCCTATGGGATCAGTGTCTCTCTGGCTGGCAGTCTGTCTTGCTGTTTTATTCCAGTCGCACTTTTTACGTTTTCACACACGTAAACATCTAAGTGATCTTAACGTGCATCATTGGAGAAGGCCAAGGAGGAGGGGGAGACTTGGGTCACTCACAAGGCCACCTGGGTTCACTTGCTATTAAGAAATGAGTCCTTAACAGCCACTGTGTGTGTGGAGGACAGGGAGTGACATCATTATAATATAATGCAGCACCATATGGTTTATCAGCAGGTCAAGCTTTATCCTCTGATCACCCTGTTCATGACTCAACAACACTTTTTTTAAAATTTCAGAATGATCATATCGGTGAGGAAACAAGACTCTCATGAGTTTAATATGTTAGAATGCAGAGTGCATTCTGAATGCATAGAATAAGCATAAATTTAAGATTATAGCCATGTAAACTTTATATTCCTGATTAGTTAAGATGGTTTAGCAGTGAATATTTACAGATGAGCCTCCTTCTCTCCCCATTTAAGTACATAAGAACTGTCCTATGAATTGCAATATAAAATCTCTTTTTTCTTAGCTAATCCAGCCCCAGAAAAACAAAACAGAAACTCTTTTTAAATCTTGATGTATTAATGGAAAATAAACCCAGATTTAGCAACTTACACTTATGTTCAATTTGCTATAGTGATTGCAATTTGCTGTTCATCTCAGTTTCCCATAAATTATTCTAAAGACCTACTTGATAGCAGTCAATTTTTCCCCAGTTGTGGCATGGCACAGCTGGAGCAGACGCTCGCTGTGGGAATCTCAAGTCTTCCTCCTCCATAAATGCAAAGGAATTCAACAAGATCTTCAGCTAAGATTCTTTTAACAAAAGTAACCTGCCATAGCATAACAGTCCTCAAAAGATCATCTAACAGGCAAAAGAGAGGGGGGAAAAAGGGGGTACAGAAAGTGGTCACCAAAAATGTCCTTTTAGAATCTGCACTGGGATATGTCCCACTCGTCATGTACAGAAATGATCTAGAAAAAAACCTTATCATGTAATGACAGACTTTTTGAGAAGCATAAATTAATCAGATTATCAAAGACAAAGATTGACCACAAAGAGTTGCCAAAATACTGAACAGCAATGTTATAAAAAGGCAGAGGGGATACAGTGTAGGTAAAACACCACCCTTGAGGAAAACCAACAACTTTACACACACTGAGTAGCTTTGAGATGACAATCACCCCCTTTGAAAAAAGGGCTTAGCATCATAAGAGAACTGTGCAAATGTCATTTCATTGCTCATCAATGGCCAGAAAGCAAATGTAATGGCACACCCAATTAGGAAAGGAATAGAGACCACAGGGGATCATCATTATGCACCTGTATGAATTTATGGTGTGCTGAAATTTTGAATATTGCATCGTGTTCTAATGTCATTCCCCCCATCCCAAACTATCCCCAGAATCCTGTAACAGAACTGTGAAAGCTAGAGATAGGCATCAGACCCTTAAAAACCACAGGTTAAATAGTGAGGAAGGAATTACTTGAATACAAAAGCAAACAAGGGTGATATTAAAAAAACCCCCAACCCAAATGGTAGACCTTTCATTAAGGCATAGATGATCTGTGGAACTCCTTGCCAAAGGATGTTATGAACACCAGAAATGTACCTAGATATAAAAAGTGACTGAACACATGCGTGAGAAATAATCTATTCAGTATCATCGCATCTAAAAGCACCACCTCTATCTGAGAAACTCCCTGAGCAGTAAAGGGGCTGGCTGGTCATCTAGTTTGTCAGGTCAGATATTCTTCTGGCACAATCCCATTTGTAGATTACATCAAAATACATGATAATTTTTATGTTGAGCCACTTATACTCTCACCCACATGATTAAAACATCCCCCACACCCCATCTGTGACACATTCCCTTTCTGTGACATAATTTTCGTTTGCTGCCTTGCAGGTGCCACTTCCTGCCCTTCACAGACAAACCAAACTATTTCTCAAGCAGGGGGCTTAAACAAAAAAGGAGATCATATTACCTCAAATCCAGTTTTCTATGCCACCCTGAATCCTCCTTTCAAGAAACAGTCAGCAAGCAAAAGACAAAAAATCCATCTCGTTCAATCCCTGATTGCCTGTGCCAAAGGAGGTCATGATTTCCATCGAAACCCAAAGTCAGAGATCTTTTTTCCACACAGTAGCAAAGCTTCTGTGAAGACCCTCTAGCTTATTTCATTCAATGCCTCTCAATCTCAGGGAAACGCTTTGGTGAGCAAAGCAATTCTGAAGCCAACACCTTCCTCTTGGGACAGCGTGCAGGCATCTGACAAATCTCTCTATCCCTCTCCAGGGCAAGGAGAATTTACACAGTCAATGCTACATGGATTTCTTAAATCTGTCCACTCCCAGTCTACTTCCTAGGGCTTGCTGGATGAGAATTCTCTGCCAGCTCAGCTAAGAACATTAGCCCTTCACAGTTGAGTGTCTGTTATCAGCATGACCTTTTGTGCTGTAGGCAATTCTTACCATCTTCCCAGGTGAGTACAATATTGAATATGCTAAGTTGCTTCAAGGGAGTTCAGGCAGTCCAGGGTTTAAGTAATCATTATAATTTAAATAATCATTTTTCAGCTGTAGGTCTTCTTAGTAAAGGCTAAAATCTAATAGTGAAAATGAGTAACAACCATCTTCAACAGAGCATTTAAAAATCAGGTAACACATTTGTGTGCATTAACTTAGATGGTTTTAACTCTGTGCAGAGGCTCTGGTTTACCAATCACAAATCTTTTCAGTGATACTACACTAGCAGCTTCATCAGGGACACAACAAGCCGTTCCTAGCCCCAGACCCCTCTGTCCTTCAGGGAATTCAAACCTTACAGTTATTTCTATGCATTAAATGCTTGAAAATGTTCAAAATCTTAGTTTTTAATTTGGCAAAGTGAGAGAGATGTTCTTAAATCAACATGAAAACAAAAAATGCCTTTGTTTTTTTAGCTAAGCTCAGGAACTGCCTCTTGCTTTTGCCTTGCCACACCACAGCATCATTTACCACTGGGGAATGGCAGTGGCACTCAGAGCACTTGTGCTGCTGGAGGAGAGGCACTGTGCCAGATAAATTTTCATATCCTCCACATAGCTGTTCTGCAGCATGCAGAAAATTGTTTCAGAGCATCCTAGGGTGAGTGGCCACTCTGAAGATGCTGAAAGATGCACTTTATTCCAGTGGGGAGATATTACTGCCAGCAAGAAAATACTGTACATACCCAGAATAAAAGAGAAGCCATTACCATAGAAGTAAAGAGAAGAGAAGCTTTTTTCTCAAAAAGACTGTTTAAAAAAAACCCAAAAACCATCCTGCATCGTTACTGGCACTCGGAAGTACACAGTCAAAAAGCCAACATTGCTTCCTGCAATGCAACAGTTTAAATCCACGTATACCTAAAATATTTCTGAAATTAATACACGGATTTCTATTTAGTTAATGTATGAGTATTATTTTCATAGGCACAGTGTAATTTAAAAGCATTTAACATAATCTCACAAAATGATTGCATCTTATCTGCTTTCTCATGTGAGTCAGACCGGTGCTTTGTTATGCACTGGTATCTCTCATCAGCACGTTACAGTGTGGCAGGGGCAGATTGCTGTCCACAAGGACTCTTTGTCATGCCTCCTAGTGAAAAGGAGCTATAAAACTTTTAGAAGAGAGACATCATTGCATTCCTCTACAGGCAGGGAATTAAGCCTGTTTCAGTCACACTCCTGCATCCCAAAGAAGATATATTCTGTACAGTAATAAATGACTGAAGGGTTATTTCAAGCCAGCATAATTAATTAGCTCAGAGACTGAACACATCCCCAGTTGGCCCTAGGAGGTAGAGGAAGGATATAAAGGTGGTGTTCCCACTTGCACAGTTAGTCCTCAGTGTAATCTTGTCATTGGTTTGCAAGGCAGTGCTCACAGGAACGGTGTAGGAGAGAAAACTCGCAGGTGGAGAGGGAGAGGAAAGCATACGTGACTCCTGAAGCCAGCAGCTGCTCTGCCTGTAAATCTGCACCTCGATGTGCTGCTGCTTAGTATGCTGTGGGCTGGGTAAATGCTTTTTGGAACACAGATGAGGCCAACATCAAGCTTGAGACTGTGCCAAGGTCAGTGTGGCACACTGCGACAAGTGAGACTATTGTGCTTAGACTTTCTGAGGATTTTTTTTTCTGTAGGTGAATGGCTGTTCTGGGAAACAGAAACCAAATCCTCATTAAATCTGTAGGTACTTTTGCTGACAGCAGCTCCCATTTAACTCTCAACCTTCTTTCTCCTATTCTGATACCCTCAGGCTTCCCTTAAGAGAAGAATGTTTCATTGCCCTCCAGTGACAGGCCCTCCATCCCACAGCTGTCACCAGCTGGTGGAGCAGCTCCACCTCTGTCAAATCGCACACTCCACCCGGGAGGTTACAAAACTCCAACTGAAGGAGCCTGTGAGTTGCAGAGCTCCCTCCCTGCACTGAGAGGAACACCTCGAAGGTTTCTGCTGTGGCCTCTGCTAGTGTTTTCTAAAGCTTTTTGCATTTATAAGGTATTACCCCTAAGGAAGATATGTCTTACAAGGATTTGGCCTTGCCTCTCCCTAAACAAAAAGGTGCCTGAAATAAATCCAAGTAATGCTCATTTAAAGGGTAGGAGATGGGGATCTAATGACGTATAAAAAATGAGGAGCAAATAAGCACAAAGAAAACTATCCTGATTCCAGCCCCCTCTCCTCATTTTCTCTTAAAAGCAGCAAGCCAGATGTGGTTGTGCAAAGGAACCCCACAGCCAGTCTGTTCTTCTGCAGCACACACAGTTTTTCCCTTCTCATGTAAAACTACTGGCAAATATTTTTGTTCAACATTAATCTTGCTCCATGACCCAATTTCTACCTCCTCCACAATTTAGGATATTTTGGCAGATGCCTGTAATTTTTATGAATTAAAGTAAATGTCAGAAGGAAAGCTGCTCCTCCCATTCGTCTCGAAGAGCTGGAAATAAAACCCAATGTCTAAGGTTATAAAGCTCAACGCTCCATTTTGGAAAATTGCTAGAACAAGTTTGCTTAGCAGCTTCACATTAAAAAATGTTTCCAAAAGAGTTTCTGAATTCCCTGAAACTAAATCAAAGACCAACACAAACTATGTCCCGATACCATTTTTGCAAATGATTTTTCCCATAGCAGCCTCAGTCTACACACTTATTTTAACACCAGTGCCTTAATATTTTATACCTTTTCAGATAGATTTGTAACAGTAGAATTCTTGAAACAGAATTTTTAAAGCCAAGCTGGTTCCAAGCTGAACTAACTGTATTGCATTGATCCCAAGCCTCAAGAAGGCTAAGGAAGGAAAACTTCATGGTTGGAGGTGCAAAACTACAGAAATAGGTGTAACTTCACACCCATTCTTAGGATTCTCATGGGGTAATTTGGACTCTCTCTCATCAGCCCCACTTTTTTTCTTTTTCTAGATTTCCTCCAAGCCAGTTATTGCTCCACAAAATTCAAGGAAAATTACTTTCCCCAACTGGACAAGAACCTTGTGTACCTTAACTATTTGCCCCTTACAGGCAGCAGTTTTCTTACTCTGAGTACTTTCTGAGATCCACAGTAGTCCACTTCTGATGCAAATGATTCACATGGCCTGGCTTCAGCTCCTTTTTATTATGAGGGATAAAAGACTTAGCAATGGGGAAAAGAAGAAATGTGAAAAGACATAAATGTTTCCCCAGACAGTGTGATGGGACAGAAGGGCACAGAGACAACCAAGTCTTATAGCTCTGCAAGTTACTTGGGTGTTTTTCTTCCCTTCTGTCCTTAACATAGTAAACCTTATATGCAGCCCTTGGTTTGAAGCTCTCAGAGGAACTGACCAGTTTCGGGTCCCTCAAGACACTGGAGTGGGACAAATTATTATAGCAATGACATATTATCTTTTTTCCTACATAACTGTAGAACATACATAGCTTCTAAATGCTTGCAAAGAACAGAGATCCCATTTTGAAATTCTCATTTAATAGTGTTGGGCTACAACTTCTGAAAAAAACCCATTGAGTCTGCAATACCAGATGAACACTTCTAGTCTCAAGATTAATTACGTTAATGGTCTAAGCAAAACTAATCTCCTCTAACCCAGACAAATTAGTGTTTCCGTGTGGCTCATTAATCCCTGCTTCTTCATCTGAAGAGGCCCTGTTGCATAGTACCAACATATGCAAAAGAACAGCATGCCAGGAATATCTCAGATTGGAAGTGCTGAAAACAGAAGAATTACCTGGTTGGATCTAGACATCTAAGGTAGCATTTTGTACTCTATCCAGATTTTATTTATAAACATGCCCCCCTCCCAGTTTAAAGAAGCCTGGAGTATACCACTAAGTGCTGTGATCTTCTGCAATCCCATTGAGAATAGCAATTGAAATTTAATGAAAAGCTATGTATTGCACATTTCATCAGAGAAAGCTGCTGCCACCATGACAATGGAGGAAGGAACCAGCATCTGTAAATCTAATGACCTTGCCACTGACATTCATTCATTAATAAGAGTTAAGGATCATCTTGCTGACAAACCTTCATGTATGGTTTCAGTAAAAAGAGACAACGGAAGAAACCTTTCCTTAACCCTTTCAGTCCTTCTTCAGAGGTTGGGCTAAAGAAGAGGTTGTCCCTGCCAGCCCACCCAGGTACCACTCCTTGAGTGAAGGAGCAGCCTAGCACTGAGCTCAGGTTCACCTCTAGCCGTCTACTGCCTACATTGTACCCGTGCATACCGAGAATATGCCTGGGTTATTCTCCTCAGCTGCCAGTACCAATGCAAGCAACAAGCATGGGACCACTCAAGGTGCTGCCTGGGATAGTGCAGAAGTTACACTATAATTAAGTTACACTTGTGGTAATTCTTGATTTAAAATGACTTTACTGCTCTCTCATGGTGTTTGATCCTTGAGGCCTGAAATCCTCAGTGTGCGTGCCACTGCTTGCAAATCAATTGTTACTGTCAGATAGTGTATTGATTCCTGTGGTGCAGTGCCTATGAGCAGCAGATGCAAAAATGGCAATTTCAATTACTAAGCAAAACAGAAGATTTATTTGTGATTAGATGACAAGAGGAAGACTACCACCAGCTACATTCTGGGGAAGGAAAAAAAAAATCCAATGTCCTTACTTTGCAAAAAGTACAGAAATCTATATAGATTTCTACACTAGATACATCCAGCTACATTGTTCCTTTTCCTGCATTGTTGAAATAATTGATAAATATACAGATAAAGACATAAAAAATGTATATGCTATATACACACACACATTTATGCCATAACATACCCATCTGAATGAATTCAGACTAGAGAGAGAAGTGTAAGAGGGTGATTTTCCCTTGAACTGCCCTGTGCTACCCAAATTTTGGTGAATCAACCACATTTTTTTATTGCCCTCCATCATCTCTGTACCATCACTGGCCTCACTGACTTTAGCCTGACAAAGCACTTCCATGTGGGAAGTATATCTCATTGTATACCCTGGAGATAAGTGGAGCTGAATGAATAGGTCCAAGAACAACACAGCTGGGTGTCCTTCAGCAAAGAGGAGAACCATGTCTACATCTTCAGGCCCCTGATGTCACACTCTCTCCAAGTGCAACCGTCACTAGAAGAGCCACACCATCTCCTGGCAAAGAACTGAAGGAAGATTTCTTTTTCCCCCATGTTTTGGCCACTTTTCCGACTGACATTTTTTCAGCCCTAGCTGTGCCAGCAATGATGACCTTCCCTACAGAGCCCTTTTTCCTGATGTGTGGGCTCAAAGGACTGTGTTGCACCGCACAACACGCTGACTGCTGCAACAAGCCATCAGCAATCAGCCAGCCCTGACAATGGCAGTGACAATGCCATCCCCAGAGAAGGGGACAGCAGCAGTACACATGGGAACAAAGCCTCTCTGCCTTTGGCCTGGTCACCACTGTTTTCATTGCCATGTGCAGATGTGGCCCAGGGCTGTTCAGCTCCCTGTTCCTCTGTGCCAGGATGCTGCCAGGGATGTGACTGCCACCCACCCAGGCCTGGCTTCCACAGAGGTGACAACTAACGGGACACCCGCGGAGACGGCTGCCCCTCTGTGCTCTCATCACAGATATTTCCTGTCTGTGGTTTAATCTACCTAGAGCAGGTCTGCATGGGCTGCAGCTGGGCTTCCTCCCACCGCCTAGAGAAATCTCAGCTGTGTTACAGTGACGTTGACGTGGTGTGAGGTGGCAGGGCTGGAGTCACCGGTGACTCGCTGACCACGGCGCACCAACCACTTCCACCAGAGCAGTGCGTGGGCAAGGAGCAGAGTGCAGACACTGCACTGGGGATGTCCTCTAGGTTCTTCACATGGTGACATCTGCAGTCCCTGGCCTTGGCTCACATGTCATACCACAAGCTTTGTCTATCATCTCCTGTTTCTTGGCAGGAAGAGAGACTGTTCCTGCATCTAAACAGTAGTAGTGGAGTGAGTGGGCAAAGCAGCAAGATCCAAGGGAGGCTGCAGGGCATTATTCAGGGAAGAAGACCCACTCAATTTCATGTTTTCTCTTCTGCTGGAAGGGGAGGTAGGGAAAGCAACAGAAAAGCAGCTGGGATATGCTTCAGCTGTTATTAAGAGAAAGAATACTCCAGGCTGCTTTCAGCAGCTTCTGATTCAGCTCAGAGCACAGCTTCAGGGGACAAAAAGCAATGCTGTGAAGGGCAACATCTGAGGCACAAGAGATACTGAATACAATCTGTACACCCTCATACTTTTTCTTACTCTGCGCTCCCCTAACCCTCTTTCTCCAGCTTAGTCAGGATATTCCTGGCTAGAAGCTGGTGGATGAGAGGAAATCGGGAATTTTTTTTTCCCCTGCACTATGGCTTCCTTTTTAAAAACGACATTGCTTTTTTGGTTTAGCAACATCAACAAGGTACACTGTTAATAACACACACAAGATAAAACATTATTTTCATGCCATTTCAGACCCTTGTGCTGGTCCTTGTACCATTGTACAGTTGTTGAAGAATTATTGTACAGAGTTGAAGTTATTTCTGAGACTGTTAAAACAAGAGCAACATTTTCCTGAATCCGCTTTGCAGAAAATCATGTGCAGGAAATTAGCTTAGAAATCTAGAGAAATCTGCAATTAGACATTAATTTTTCCATTGAATGTAAAACTGGGCTAAAGTAGTTTACAAACTCCACTGCTTCTTGTCCCTCTTCCATAGCCCAGCACCACCAGCCTATGGAACAATTTTTTCATGGGGTCTTGAAGGAGGCTTTGCTGTGGTCCAGAGTTTGCTCTGTGGAAAGCCAAGTAAGTGAGGATAAAAAAAGCTGGATAAGTGCCAGATGCTCTGAAAAATTCTACCTTTACAGTCAGTGAGTATTACAAAAATTTGAAGAGGCCTTGGCAAATGTTTAAAAAAAAACTCCATTTCCTAAGTTGATCTGAAATCAGGCTTTATGTCAGCATTTCATCAAGGATTCTTGCAAACCTGAACTTCTAGGCCAAGTCACTTTTCAGATAGAGCCTGAGAAAGAACCATTTACAAAAAGCAAACAGCACAGTTGATATTAGGGTTTCCTTCCATCAAAACAGCTTTCAATTGCCAGAAATATGGTTTATTGGCCACATATCACACAAACAAACAATCAAGAGAATGGACTTTGTTACTGAGGGGATTTAGAAGGCTTCAAAATGGGATTCAAAGCTAGTTAAAATCATAATCACACAGGCAATGCCAATTCTCCATGCTGCATGCACATGTACACCAGTTGTGCAGTCATAAGGGCCAACTGGCTGAGAGAAAGTATAAGACAGTATTCCACTTTTGCAGGAATGTTTACTTCAGAGGCACAATATGTTCTCCTGACAAGGAGGGATTATACTACACATGATCAGGAGTATCTCATTGCAGCTCGCATAAAAATTGGTCTCTGACAACACCAGAGTTGTTTAATAGCACTTGACATATTAGTAGCACACACAGTATTAGCAAGAGCATAACAGTCTTTGCTAAATAATCTGTGTAGCTTTATCAACGAGCAAACACTGCAGAGGCACCAAAATCTTTATACGACACCCTTCACATATGTGAGCAAGAATAATATTGTCAAATCCTCTCTCAGCTGTGACATCTTCCTGTAAGATAGGCATGCCTAATATTGGTGGAAAACACTTTTGCCAAGGAAAAAGGCTCCTTCTCTGATAAGCTTGACTTTCAATGGGGTGAGCAGTCCTCATTCGTAGCATAGTCTGCACTTGTCCCCATCCATATAAGTTTACCTGTTAGACATTGGGCAATATGTTTTTAGGAACTCCCATTTTCAAGGTCATATGGCTTGAAGCAAAGTCCATTAGGGAGACGTTTGCAAGGCTGAGTGAATCAGGATTCTTGCCTAAAGAGCTGCATATTTTCTGTCTGACATGCCTGCATTGGTAGGGTCAAGATGTACATGATATAAAGGCAAAGCAGTCCGCTCTGCTTTCTGAATGTCACTGGGAAATGCTCCATTTAGCAAGACTTTAACATATTTCCTTTAGCCTAAGGACAGCCTGAAGCCTGTGTCTACCCTAAAAGATCAGGATTTATTTTCTGGGACCACATAGCAAATATCCTCAGTTCACAAAGCCTTCCTTGTGATGGCCAGACTTGCTCTAGACTCTAGCACTTTATATTGATAAAATTGATATCTGCACTAGGAGCCTTGAAAAAGCACTAAGAAGCAAATTATCCCACCTTACCTACAGCCAGCCAAAAATTAAAATATGGTGAAAGGATGTGACTAGGATACCATTCAGTGAAAGATGCAGCTTGTCAACACAAAGGCTTGCTCAGTAATAACACTTCTTGGGTGAATATCATGGGTTGGAGTTCAGACTGGATGAAGATGATATAAAATTTAGAAAAAATTCAGATGTCTTTTTAAAACTTATTACAGAGATGAGTCAGAGTATTCTGGCATGGGTTAAGAGATGCTCCAGTCTGAACTTTGCAACCTGCCAACTGACTAAACTGCATCAAAAACTGAATCATAAAATTCTGAAACTGTAGCTCTCAGTGGTTGTTTTGTAGCACCAACCATCCATTGGTGAGCTGCCCCTGGATCTTCACAGGAGATGTGTGGGCTCATCACTGGCTTGGACAGGGGCACTGTAAGATGTACCAGAGGTAACTGATCTACCTGGGCAAGTCAGCCAATGCCCTTACACAGAAGGTTGATAGCCTTTGGAAATATTACTTTGCTCTTCAGAAGACGTGCTGATACTCTTGTGTGCAGTGAGATGAGCTCACTCGGGGCTGGAATAACAAAGGAAAGCTCCACCATGATGACTGAGTGTGTGCCTAAGTCTATTCCTACCAAGCCAGGCTGGGAGCCCCAGCACTGCATTCCCTGGTGCTATCAGTGAAGGGAAGACTTTCCAGTTCAGATCCTAAAACTGTAAGACAGTGCCTGTAAAAGTTAAGAGAGTGAAACTGTTTTGTACTTGTGGGAATCATTATCCACAGGGATAACAACCTTCCCAACAGGTGGCTGCCTGTGCAGTGTCACAGGAGCAAGGGCAACAGTATGTTCTTCTCCATGTCCACTGGCTGAGCAGCACTGTGGCACTTGCTTTCAGATTTTCCAGTCCCAGGGATGCATTGAATGCCATTCTGTCAGTAAGAGTCCTCTCAGTGAAAAGAAAATCCAGTTTCTCCTTTGCCTTGCCCTGCTGGCCTCCTCTCCCCACCCCGCTCAGTAATGCAGCAGGACACTCTTTGAAAGCCGGGTGCTCCTTGACAGCCAGTGACATAATTTACATTTCTATGGCACATTTCACACTAATGGATATCAAAGGACATTTCAAAAGGTCTTTCACAGAGCAAGTCTTCTACCTGAGTTATGACAAAACACTGCAGCACAGAAGTATCACACAGTAACCTTATGATGAGCAGCAGAGATGAGTATTAAAGGTAGCTACAAAGGGAATTTTGGAAGCATGAGTGCAGTTTCTCACATCGGTTCTCGCCAGAACATCAGAACCAATATCATCCCAATTCTTACAAAGGGTGGCACAGAGGTCTCAGTAGCTACAACAATTTCTGTCTCAGGAGATAATGTGTCCTGAGACAAAAATCATACAGAGAAACTGGAATTAGTAATAAATCCAAAACAAATGAGTTCCACTTACTGGGTCAGTCCTCACCACAGCCTATCATAAGCTTATGTCTTCCCTTCAGCACATTGTCATCAGGCTCGTAATGACTTGTGGTGAGATCCCAACCCAGCTCAAGGCAACATGTCTGGATGTAGAGGGCTAATCCTTTGCCCATCTACACTGATGAGATGTCACTGGAGTGATGAAGTGGGAGCAATTTACAGCAGCTGAGAATGTGTCACATAAGGCAATCAGACTTAAAAGAAATGTGATGGCAAGGGTCCTAAACATTTTCAAAATACTGCTGTCAGACCAAATCTCAGCATACAAAACCCTTCTTTGAGAAGTTGTCAGAGACCCAGATGGGTTACTGGCTGATTCTGTCCTTCCTGGAACACTGTGCTCCTTTTCAGTTATTATTATTATTATTCCTGTACCCTAAGCCCCAACTGTGAGGAGCCTGTGGTGTGACATCATCCTTAAGACTGAGCTTAAAATTGGCCAAATGTTCTGCTGAGCTTTCTTTCCCTCCCTGCCTTGGTGGCTAAAACTTTAGCTTAAAACATTTATTTTTCATTATGTCTGCAAAATGAGGAGTTTGAAAACAGACCAAAAAAACCAAAAACCAACCTGTAAAAGGCAATTAATAAAACACACCAGCAGTTCCAAAACTGTTCAGAACATCTCATTCAGCAATGCATTGAGACAGAACTGCAGCAAAGCTACTAAATAACATGTTACAAAGCAAAACCCAGGAAAAGGCAAAATAATAACTTGTGGTTTTTAGCATCTTTTATCCAAAGTGCTTTGCAGCCATATACGCATATTATATAGGAATCATTCATCTAACTGAAATATAGCTGGCTTCACTTCAGAAATAAGTTGTATAAAACCACACACAATAAAATTATATTGCAAAGTCAGAGAGAGGAAAATGAAAAGCAACTGTTCTAGCTGAATTACAGAGCAAATGCCAAGTCAGCAGAATACCACTCTCTCTAGGAGAAATTTAGAGGAATATGGAGGATTGCATTCAAACTCGTGTGGAAGTTATCATGGCAACACTAACGACTCAGCCTTTGGGTTTACCTCTAAATGCAAATCTAGTACCTCTGGCAGCAAAATGTCTCTACTAGCATTAGAGAGGGCCCAGGTGATACCCAGTGAGTGATCAACATTCATTTCTGAATCACCTGCATTTCCTCAAAGGTCTCCCACCTTCTTATCAACCACTGAAGCCTGGTGAAGATTAATATTTCTCAAGAGTCAGTATGAAACTGCTTGTAACACTTCTGTTAGGCCAGGAGCACTCAGCAGAGTTTCAGAGAGAGGCCAGTCAGGCTACAGGACATGGTTGCTTTTACTTTAAGTACTGTGGTTAACAGTGTGATGGGAATGAAGTCCCTCATATGCCTGTGTGATTGCATGGAGAAGGCAGGACTATATTTCCTGCTGTGGATCACATTAGCTAGTTAAGGTGCACAAACCCCTCTAGCTTCTGAAGCTTGGAGATCTGCACAAAGGTGGCTGACAGGCCACCACACTCATCCAAAACTACAGTGCTAATTACTGTTATTCATACAGAAATTTGCTGTTGCACTCTTCATCATGAAATCCATGTTACAGGCAGGAGCCTTGCTCTTAGGTGGTTCTTCATTTTCCTCACTGCCTTCAAGTGCCCAGCTCTCACACGTTTGCATCATAACCAATTTCACATATTCAAGTGACCAGCATTTTATTCAGAAGCCTTTGATGATGGATGTCTGGGGGAGTCAGCTCTGCTCTATAGCTCTAATTCTGGTGATTTGCCATTTCAAGCCTCAAAGTGCATTGAGCTCTAAGTGGTTCCCATGTAGAGGTTTTCCTTTGCAAATAAAGGCTAAAAAAACATGCATGTAAGAGAGCTGTGATACTGCAGAACCCAAATCCATTTCACAGAGCAAGGGTAATAGCCCTGCATCAGGAATTTCCTTTTTCTTACAATGCACTGCACTTCTAATGGCCTATCCCAGCACTCCAGCAGAGTGAGCCAGAACTCCTCTTACAGGTAGCCCCACGCCTCTTTACACTTTTAGCAGGCTTAGAAGATTGCAGAAACGCAGGACAGCAGAAACACAAAGTATAATTCATTTTTCCTCCCAACCAGAGGTGCACCAGGCAAATCACTTTGCACATCCTTTTCCCTGAGAAAGTTGCATCATTAGTGGCAAGAAGTAAGTGGGATACCCAGGCTGGCATTTCATCACAACACTCCTGTCTGTAGAGAAACTTCCACTGGCTCACAGTGAGATGCATTCCCTGCTGAAGCAATATCACTTTCTGCCACCTTCATGTCTGTCCTCTAGTCCTCCAGCCTCACAGCACAATTACAGGACTGCTGCAGGTATACTTGCCCTCTTTCTTTTACACAGTCTGTTTCTCTTCCTCATTCCCAGATATATCAATAAAGTGACTGTTTTCTGTGGTTAAAATTATATCCCCAGACATTTTAAACCTGCAGTCAAAGTAGATTTGACTGGTCTGAATTCACCTTTGAAGAAAAAATAAGAACATGGAAAGGTACTGGAATAAAAGCTATCACAATCAAAGACTGGAGATCTCCAGCTATGTCTTGAGAGATTTGATCTGGATATAAGAGAGCCCTTCCAATTTACGGAAGAACAACTACTGTGTGACTCTTTCACCTTCAAGTCCTCTTATAATTTCTCATCTCCATGTAGGTTTTTTGTTCCTAAAAGCTATCCCTTTCCAAGCTATTTACTACGGCATCCCATCCCGAACACAGAAAATACCTCCCCAGCCAGGGAGCTTACTGGGACAGACACGAGTCAGTCAGCACCAACTGACAAGGAATAATTCAATACAGTCTATTCTGCAGTCTCTGGCCCTGGGACACTAATCCAGAGGCTAATAAAGCAGTAATCCCTTGCTGATCCGCAGGCTCTGTTTCCCACATCATTACTTCAGGTTATATCTGCTCTCACCACCCTAAACCTCCCTTCCCCTCCCTTCTTCCCCACCTTGCATCATCCTCACTAGCGTGACAACATTACAGCCACCTTTCAGGACCCACCCAATGGAGCCATTGATACTCACTTATTCCAGCCTTCCCTCCTCAATTGCTGCTATCCCAAAGCACAGGCTATTTGGTTTGCTTTTTGAGCTGGCAGGGTTTAGCTTCTCTTGGAAGTGCCTCTAGTACCCCAGCATGGAAGCTGTTTCTGGTGCCCAGGGAGCTGCTGAGAACCAGTAAAAAAAGGTTCCACCTCCAAAATGGGTTTTCCCTCTCTGCTTTCCCAGGCACCCCAACCTGTCCCTGAAGGGGAGATATACAAATTGTCCAACCTGAGGTCTTAGTTGCAACCTCATAATCTCCATTTACTCTGTCAGCTGCTTACTCATCTGTAATGGGAAGCTCTCAGTCTTGTCATGGATCAGCCAATGCCCTGCTTCATCTTCCTGTAAACATCTCTGGCAGGCACAAGGAAGGAGGAAGCAAGGGAAAAAGACTTGCAGGTCCCTGGCAAAGCATGTGGCTATTGGCCCAGGGCAAGCCCTTTACAAGTTTGGTCTCCCTGTGGTCACTATCAGATGTTACAGAGAAGGTAAATGATACAGAGGCATCGATCTTCTGTGTTAGGCTCCTAATAAATAGGAACTGTCCAAGGACCTGAAGCATAGGGTTCAGCATAATATCAGTAAATACTATGTGTTCTGAAATCTCTGGACTTTCTCAGTCAGCTCTCACACGTCCAGCACAAAGTGATCTTGCAGAGGTCTTGCTTTCAGTGGTATGCTGGGACAGGGAGTTAGCTTTACAGCATGCTTTTACTTAGCCATGATCTGGAGCTTGGTTCCAAGCTTGCTGTCTTTTAATTTAATCAGATGTCCTTTGAGTAAGGTGCTGTATTTTAGGCATGCCAAAAAGGCTGATACAGGGAGAGCTGAAGTGCTGTTTCTCTCTCACTTTTGGAAAAGCTCACCATGAGAATTTATCCTGAGACATAAGAGCCAAAGAGCAAAGACAATAGGAGCTTTAAAAGGATACAGGAAAAGAGATAGCAAATGCTCCCAACATCCATCAATGTGTAAGAACAAATTACTTGCTTTCAGCAGGAGTCTCAGGGTGTCGAACACTTTTACTAGCAGTGAGTATAAGGGTTACAGGGTACATTACTACATTGCAGGGTAGGCTGTTCTGAGCTCTCTCCCTTGATTTTTGGGGATAAGAAAGGCTCTCCATCTTTCACGTGGGTTTAACTTTACTCTGATTTTTAAAAACAAAGCAGCACTCAAAGTGATCTGTGTGCTTCAAATCACAAACAAATCCATGGAATACAACACAGCCACAGCAGTTGCCCTAGCTGGTAAAGTGCTATTTAAAGTGGACTAAAGCTGACTACAGTCCCTATTTTCCATCTGTCCCTCCTGCACCACTTTCTTCTTCCCATCTCTCCCCATAAGGAAAAAGGATGCACTATAAAAAGTCTACAGGTTAAGATGTTTCAGCTGCTTCTTTACTGCCAGCTAAGAAGGAATAGAAATGCAAAAGCAAGTACAGGCAACAAGCAAAAGCAAGTTATCACCAACAGGACCGCCTTAAAGATTTGTGATACTTCTCTAATGCCACATTCACAATAGCTATGTGTAAAAATCTGGACCCCACCACTGCTCCCCATGTCCCTGCTGCTTCCAATCACCCACTGACCTGCCTGCCCTCCATCCCTACCATGCTCAATGGAGAGCTCCCCTGCAGCCTGTCTGCAACACCAGAGGAGATCAACCATGCAGTGATGCTGAGAAGCAATGCAGCAGTGTCTGTGTCCTTCCTGACAACTCACTGCAGCTCTCAAACACCACATACTCCCCCATCATTCCATGAGGGTGAGGAGACATCACATCCCTGCTGGCCCAGAACTGCCTAAGAAGAAGTGTGGTGACCTGGGACAACCTGTGTGTACAGGCATCTGATGCAAAAGGACATCACAAGGCTCTTGAAATAAACAAAATAAACAAAACAAAAATGCCAAAACACCCCCACGCCCCAAGCTGCCACCTCTTTGATATGGTCTGTGGCTGCTAACCTGCCTGTAAACACTGCAGGTGGGCAATTCATCAGCCAGCTGCATCCTCCCACGTGTCACTATTTCCTTCTGTCCTGCAATGAGGAGAATTTGCCAGCTCTCTCATGTCTCTGACAAGCACACAGGACCCTCATGGCTCCATCCACAGAGCTCCTGGCTACCTGTTGGCCCTCAGTGTGGCCTGCCTGCATTTGACGGCACTAGTGTGAACTGAACACAAGGACTGTGACAAAGCCATGCTGCTGCACTGATGTCTAAAGATGGAAAAGTTAGGCAATCTCTTCTCTTCTGACCCCATTGCCCACTCCTCCCTCCAAGAGACCAAATCTGTGATGGCAACACAATCCCTCCCCATGAACACCTTGCATCAGCCCAACTGCTCCTACCCTGGTAACAGCTTCTGTCCCTATGCACCTGACTAGTTCATTTGGGATTACAGGCACAGCATATGCTTGCTGCATCCCTGTCCGTAAGCCCTTTATGGAACCCCTGCAGCATGAGGATACAGCACACGGAGGTGGCAGGGGGCTGAAGAGAGGGGAAGGATATCTGAGAGCTGACTAGCCTGTCCTCCCAAAAAGACAATGACAACTCACAATTCATCCACTGCAGCTGCTCCCTTTTAACACCTTATTTCGAATCTTTACAGAAGGAGAAGAGATCATGAAATTATCTGTTGGGATTTTTTTCAGCAGGTTTTCTTCCAGAGAAGAGGCCAGAGCCTGACAGCACCCAGGCTGCCTCCAGCCCTCTGTTTATACCCAACTGGCTGAGGCACTGCAAGTCTGTGTGTACACACTCACATCTCACCCACCTCAGTACTGACCTGCAGAAGGCTAAGGGAGGAGGTCACAAAAGTCAGAAGCTGATGAAGATGTTGCTTAATACTGTATTGATTTTTCTGACCTGGCACTGACAGATCTAAACTGAAGCCCAAAGCTGTTAGACCATTGCCAAATCTCAGTTACGTGTTGATGACTTGTTATACTGCTGACCTGGGCTGGACCCACAGCATAAGTAAGCCTAAGAGGCTTAATGGTTTCCCCTCCAAGGACTTATCATCTGACATTTCCCTACTAGAAGGCAACCCGATGTATTAACCAGAAACCCCAGGGGTCATGCAATAAATCTGCCTTTACTGGATATTCACCTTCACCTCAGACATTGGCTGCAAGAGAACCATGGCTTGGCAAGCTTCACCTCATAGCTGAGATCACAGAATCAATTAGGTTGGAAAAGATCTCTAAGATCATCAAATCCAATTGTTAATGTAGCACTGCCAAGTCCACCACTAAAACATGTCCCCAAGTGCCACATCTACATGTCTCTAAAATACCTCCAGGATGGTGACTCAACCCCTTCCCCAGGCAGCCTGTTCCAGTGCTTCACAATCCTTTTGGTGACAAAATTTTTCCTCATTTTCTATCTACCCCTTCCCTGGCACAACTTGAGGCCAGTTCCCTCTTGTCTTGTCACTTTTTACTTGGGAGACCAACTCCCATCTTGCTATGATCTCCTTTCAGGTAGCTGTAGAAAGCAACAAGATCTCTCCTGAGCCTCCTTTTCTCCAGCCTGCCCAGATCCTGCTCTAGTGCTTTCTTCCCTCAAGCAGGTCAACACTCCTGCCCAGGTTTGTGTTGTCTGCAGTCTGACTCAGGGAGCAGTCAATCCCCTCATCCAGACCACTGGTGAAGAGTTTAAACAGACTGACTCCAGTACTGAGTCCTGTGGAGCACCACTGGTGACTGGCCACCAGCTGGATCTAAATCTATTCACCAGCCATGCTTTGGGGTTAGCCAACCACCAATTTTTTTACTTAGCAAAGTGAAAACCCAAGGCACAAGCAGCAGTTATTTGGCTTCTTGGCCTTCCCCTTGATTCTGACCCATCAACACCCAACCCTACTGTCACCATCATTTAGGTAGTTTTAAATCTCTTTACACAAGTCTGATCAACTCCTGTGCAAAGTTCCTTTCCCCCTTTTGAGTCAGGTGTACTGTGTCTACCACCAGCAGGCCTGTCATTGTATAAACTGATCCGTGATCAAAATCCCAAAATTCTGCCTGTGACAGCAGGCTTGTAGTCAGGTATGGATCTGCTGGCTTTTCCTGTTTCTTTCCTCATCATTCCCTGCAACTGGAAGGATAGATGAGAACACTGTTTATGCTCCTGATCCCTTAACCAGTCATCCCAAGGCCCCAAAGTCTCTCTTGAGTGCTCTTGGATTTGGAACTTGATTGCTGCCTACCTGAGAAATCAATAATAGATGAAAATCCAAGGGCCATATCAGGGTAGGAAGCTTTTTTTTCTTCTCATCTTTAACCTGGGCCCCAGGAATGCAGCAGACTTCCCTAAGAAGTGTGTCCAGTCTGCATATGGGGCCTTCTATGATCCTGTTTCCCTCAGAAGGGAGTGTCCTATGAGAATGACCAAGTCTTTAATGAAGAAGCAGTTTTGATGCAGGGTGGAGGCTGATTTAACCTCACTGGCACCTCCAAGCCAGATGAACCATCATCCCTCATTATTGCTTTCTCCACTTGCAGAGCCTTGTACCTATTGTGCAAATGCATCTTGAGATACAACACAGCTAAAGCAAGACTTAGCCAGGATGGATTCCCAGGAGAAAGAGATGTTTTCCCCATCTCAGGAAGGGGAGAGAGAGCTTGTTTTGCTCATTCTCTTCTGTCTGAGCTGCAGATCCCCTTGTACAGCTCTATTCTTTTTTGTCTTTTCAGGTTGTGCACACAGAATCACACTCTTGATCTCCAGGCTACATTTAACAATCACTTTACAACAGTCCTCAAGGGGAAAGCTGGGGAGCCTGCTCTGCTGAGCTCTGTGGTTTGGAGAAGATGCAAGTGAGTTTACTTAGCTAAGCAATCCCACAGGTTTGTTCTGCCCTCAGCTCTGTGATGTTTGGGGTTTGGAAGGAAGACAGACTCCTGCTGGAGGAGCAGGGGCATCAGCTTCTCCCCAAATTTTGAGCTAGAAGAGCATTAGCCTCAAGGATATCTTCTCCCCCCATGAGAAGGTGGCAACAATTCTCCAACAGGCTGAAATACAGATTCTTCAAACTCCCACCTTTACCTTAAGACTGACAAGAACTCCCCCTGCTCTCTAATCACCAAAAGCTTTTTCCACCTTCTCCCCCAGCTGTGGAGTCCTCTGTGAGCACAGGGACTTTATGCAGGCACTGATGGATGCTGATTGCTGTGGATGAGGGTGACTGTGCATGAAGAGAACCCCAGCAAAGTTCAGTGGCTTGGAAGAGTTTTCCTCAAGGGGACAGAGCAGTACAAGCACAGGATTGTCCCTGTCAGACAGCTCATTTTCCTTATCCCTGTCCAAGAGAATGAGAGAGCACTGTCTGCCTGCATTAGGTGGTTGCACTGTTGATAATTTGCAAACAGGCAGAGTTCATTTGGGGAAAAATGCAAAGCATGGCAGGGCAGGAGAAGAGACACTCTTTAAAAACACTTTTGTCTTTTGTTAAACAAAATTGTAAGACCTCTGAGGGGAAATCTATACCTAATTAAAAGTTTAGCAAGTCCAAGGAGATATTCAAGGCTACGGAAACCAATTGGTGGGAGCCTGAGACTTACTCACTAGCCCTTAATATGTTAATTCACAATGTTTCTGAGAGAAGAACATGACCCAGAGCTTCACAGAGTGTCTAAGGCATTGCTACTGGGAGGATCAGGTGAAAAGTTTTAAAGTTGTTAGAGATGGCAGCCATTGTTCTTTCAGGAGAAAAGAGAAAAAGCAGCTGTTCAGCTATTTTGGAATAGAAAATTGCAAAAAAAAAAAAATCTACCTGAATCAGTCTTGCAACCACCAAAGGTCAGCCTGAGTTTCCATGGTAAGCATTTCCACCAGAAGCTTAAAGCAAATGGTGATGGCAGTTTTGATGGAGGGGTGCAGAGAAAGACAGGGAGGGCAGGATAGGAGAGGCAGGCAGGAAACCAGGGAAGCATTTCCAAGAGAGACATGGCAAGCTAAGGCTGAAAGAGACACAGAGGTTTGGGCAGCTGTGCTCAGGGAAACATGACTATGTACGTTCCTTGTCAACAAAGAAAGCAGCACCAAGGACAGACCTTCCCCCACTTTCAATTATTTATTGAAGAACCCCTTCACTCCTGAGCTTGTTGTTCAGGTCTGCAAGTGGCACTGGCTCTGGAAGGGTTTGGGGAATGCTATGTCTCCTGCAGCATGCACCACAAAGCAAACCCCAACAGAAGGGCTGCTAATGTAACTTGGACAAAGCTGCCACTCACAGAACCACAGAGTCACTTAGGTTGGAAAAACCCTTTAAGGCCACGGGGATCAGCTGTTAACCCAGCACTGCCAAATTCACCACAGCTGCACATCTTTTAAATCTGCTCAGCACCTCCAGCTCCAAGCCCAGGGCATGCAAAATCACAAACACAGGTCAACAAATAGAGAGGAGTAGTTGGAGGGTTTTACTCTGGGGCCCAGTAGCCCCGGCATCCCACCTAAATCCCTGCAAGGCCAGGGGCAAAGACACACAGAAAGGATCAGCTTCCCCCACCCCACTAAAACACAGTCCCAGCACAGCAAACCCATGGCCTGGTTATGCACATACACTGCTGGGGAGAAAAAAAAAAAAAAAAAAAAGAAACCAATTTGCTCTGCTGCTTGAGCAGCCATCCCTGAGTTACTGAGAAAATACCATAACTTGTGCAATAGAGCTTCTCAGTGGCAGCAATAGCAGGAGGCAGACGCAGCACAGGGGACAGAGATTGCCAGCCCCCCCGCCACCCCCGCAGCACAGGCAGACACACAAACTTACCTTTCACTCCTTCCTTCACTAACTGTCTTATCGCCATGGCAACTGTAATCCTAGGTCATGCAGCTAGGAAAAAAGAATAAATATAGCACAAATGAAGATATACACTATCGCCAAACACAGCCTCAGTGGTAGAATCTAATTTTCATTAGAGGCATAACAGTGGTTTTGCATAATTATACATATATTAATGCCCAACATGCCCATCTTCAGTGGAAATTCATTAAGTCAGTTCTAAATAAAAAGGATTGCTCATTGCAGGTCAATTTTTTTTTTAATTTTAAAGCAGAAAATATTTCTAAAAGCTCAAATCATACTTTCACAGCCTTTTCTTAATCCTGAGATTAACAGAGAAAGGAAAACATAAAGTCAGCTCTCAAGTAAAAAATGGCAAAAAACATAACAGGGAGCTTTGCTGCTTTTGCAATGCAAAGAGTGAGAACAAGTAATAAAAAAATTTGGCCAGGTGCTGCACTGTACCTGGAATTGAGTCCCAAAAGAAAGCACCTCACAGCTTTTGGTGCTTGTGGTGAAAGCAATACAGCAGCATCATACTGAGAAGAACACACCGCTGCAAGCGACCGAATGCAGGTTTGGCTGGCACCAGAATTTACTACACAGCTTGAGGTCAGCATTTACAAGAGGAGGCTTATTTACTCTGATGGCACCGATACAATACAGCAGCACCAAGGGACAGCCCCAGCCAAGAACACTGTAAAGCAGAGAAGCCTTTCCCTCCATCCCTCCTTCTTTAATTTGCTTCTCAGGTTCCTTCATTGCCTGCTGAATGCAAACACCTGAGGCTGGTATGTAATACCCCCTCATTCTTACTGTTCCCAGGTGGGCCTCATCTGAGTGACTGGGAGCCCTTGGTGCTGGTCAGAGCCCACTTTTCCTTTGTGTGGGGCAGTGCCTGAGGGTGGTTTCTGTCACTTCAGGTGGCAGGTGCCTGGGTATCTGGCTCTGGAATATCTGGTATATCCAGCCTCTGGAACTTCACAGTGAGCTCTTGTATTGCAAGCATGCATGTGGCTCTAAGGATGCTCCCAAAATCCTGACCTGGTGCATACTGGACTAAATAATAAAATAAATGCAGCATCCTGAGGAGATGTCTCTTTGCTAACTTCATCAATATCCTAGCCAGGGAGGCAAGGGAGAATCTAGTACTTGGGTTTGTCTCCACAGAGTTTTATTTAATTCCTCACTCACTAAAAAGGCAAGGAGAACTAGGACAAAAGGGAGAGGAGGACTGGGTTTGAGGGAAGGGTTTAGGGGTGGAGGAAGGAAAAAGGGGGATGTGGCAGAATAAATGGAAAGACAGAAGAAGAGATAGAGAGAGGTCTGTCCTAAACAGCAACAGAAATCTCTCATGGCTGTCAATCTTTAGTTCTTCTCCTCCTTGTGTCATTATTAGTACACACTTCAAAGCTCAGCCAGTGTGAGGGAGAAATCTCCCTTCTCACACAAGCTTCTGCAGGAGGGAGAGGGAGCTCACTGCCTGTCCAAGCCTGTGTGTGTCCTGGCCAGAGTCTTGCTTGTCCTTCCCTCTGCAGTAGGGAGCCCTTGCTGACGTGGACTTCTGGGATGTTCAGGAGATCCAAATGTGGCCCCTTCACACTATGAGCATCTCCTGCCCCTGCCCTGGAGGTACCTGAGCCCTGGAAGCCCACTGTCCATAATGAAAAGAGAAATAGCAGCTTGCTTCAGATGTTGCTGGTCAAAACAGTTTTGTTTTGGTTTTTTAAAATAATGAGCATACACCTCTGGCACACTTGTGCCTGCTGTGTCTGTCCTCCCTTCCTGAGTGTCAGCCCAGACAGAAGAGGAACTTTTTAGAGAGGTCAGATGGGGCCTGACAGAGGGTCCTGCTGGGCATGAGCTGTGAACTCAGTGGAGGAAAGAATCCACCTTCTCTCTGTGGAGCTGTGCTGTAGGTGTGTGTGGGTTGTTTGCCCAGGATTTCCCACTGACTACAAAGGCTAGCCAGCCTTCTACTGACCAGAGAGCAGTGGCAGTGCTAAAACCTCCAGAAAAACAGGGCAGGTGTTCAAATGTCTGCGATAAAGTTTACTTTTAGGAGCAGGACAGGAACTGAGATATGGTGGCTAAGTTGGAGAACAGATTCAAGATCTTCTCTGAACTGGTAAAAAGAACAATACCAGCCACTACTCTGATTTTTGTGTTGTCTGTAATTACCACCAATGAGCCAAATACATGAGCTCAGGAGGGAAAGGGATGAAAAAGGAGATGGACGTGTAGGAAGGAATTGGGATACAGCTTCAAGGAGAAGCTGAAATATGACCTAGGAAGCTTGTAGAGACAAACTTGTAGAGTCTCAGAAATACCGCTATCCCCTGCTTCTCTCCCACTGGCTCCTGCAGTTTTGATACAAGTTTGGTCTGTCCCTAGGTGTTCCTTTCCTGCAGGTGTTCCTTTCCTTTCTTGCATGGACAAATCCCTTGACATGGGAAATCAAGCAAGGGGAGCCTCAGCACCCCTCCCCACTCTACCTCTCAGGGTTTTTTAAACCATGTTACCTGCTGTGACTCCCACAGTGCTGTGACAGCAGCATGGAGAGGTACAGCTCTGCTGGGGACCCTGGCAAGCACGGTCACTGAGCCACACTGAAGCAAAGCAAAGCAGTAAGGATTCAAGGGACACAATCCTTGTTCCCCTCTGAAGGGACATTTAAGCCAGCTGGAGAGGCAGAGGGGATGTGTGAACATATCCAGCAGGATGAGCTTTATGATTTAGGCAAACAGTGTAAATGCCTAAGTACTTACATCTAATACCTTTCCTGGCACTTCCACAAATGGACATTCCTGCCCAGCTGTGCAGAGCAGTCTCAGATGATGTCTCACAGCAGGGACCTGTGGAATTCCATCCTTCTGCCTACAGGCACACCTGTAAACCTTGGACGTGCAGAGTGGAGGGGACAAGCGAGTGATGCTCAGCCTGTCTTGCAGTGGCTGGGGATCTCTGCGCCATGGATGGCACCGTGGAGGGTGCTATCATGGGGTATGAACACGAGGCAGGGGAGCTGGTGATTTGTTCCAACACTTTGCTGAAGTCAAACAGCAATTCCTCACCAGATGGAGAAATGGAATATGTGGCAAAACTGCACTTCCCGGTCCGGTGCTGAGCTGAAGCTGATGCATGCTCAGCCAGGGTAAAGGCTCTCCTACCCCTCATGGGCTTTCACACGTTCCCACAGCAACAGCAAGGCAATCACATTCCTCCTTCTCTCTCGTGCACACTGATTAAAATCATGCTCATCACAAGTGCCTCAGCTCAGGCACCCAGCCCTTTAATTGCTGCAATGAAGGATATGAATGTAGGCGATTCTGAGGCCAGCAAAGCAGAAAATTAGCATTTAGCGTGAAAATGATGCTACTGCATCATCACCAGTGCAAAGCAAACAACACAACCAGCCAGGCTGCCTCTTTCCCTCCCTACTTGCATGTTTGGACTCGTCCAGTGCTGCAACAACCCCATTGCTTCCCACACACCTGGGGCTTGTCCCTCTGAGGCTGTGCCAGGAGACAGGCAGGGGCTGCAAGACAGCATCTCCTTTCTGACTCTGAGCTCATGGTGAAGCAGGTTTATACACTCCTGCTGAAATAATCCTCCCTCAGACGTCAGAAACACCACATTAGCTGCTGCACTGATTCCTGTGGGATTTACAGAGCAGAGGAATGCAGCAGCAAGTGGGGGCAAGGCTGGAGGGAAGAAACCTGCACCCTCAGGGTGTCCTGTCCCTCAAGGTCAATCATCCATTTCAAGCCAGCAGTCAGATTGTCTCCTTCAGACCCTTAGCTATCTCTCTCTATCATTACTGCGAATTCCTCTCAGGCCCTCTCACCTCTCTCTAGGCCGGCTGGACACAAATAGACATTAAAATACTGTGTCCGTAAAAGCCTAAAAGGAAAGGCTGTTTTTTCACCAGACAGGCTGGGATGGAGCCATCATCTGGTTAATTATCGGATGATAACTGACCTTCCAAATCTGTGAGCAGTGCAGAGGTGCCTGCCATGCTTTCCCGCCCCAGCCAGGGCTCTGCACGCTGGTGGTTTTACCTCAGAGAGAGCCGCCATTTTCCTGGCCTCCTCTGTGTAGGTGCCTGACCATCCTCGCCCAAAAGGGAGAGTATTTCAACATGTTTCGACATGGATCTGTGACCTCTTTGAGTCCCTGAGCAAACCAACGATGCTGAAGTGCCACAGCTCGGGTTCTGCATAGCAGATGGAGCAGCAATTTACACTTGGCAGGCATGAGGAGGGTCCTGCTGCAGGTGCCCTCATGCCCCACCCGTGATCTGCCGCAGCTCCCTGCCCACCCCACACCCTCTTTCCCCTGCTTACAGACACAGGTTGGGCTAGCAGAGATTGCACCCTAGCTGAGCCCAGGCTGTGCCCTCAGGCTGCCACACTGTGATGTTGCTCCTTGTCCCAGGCCCACAGAATATGGCTGCAGTGGGCTCCTGGCCCTGCAGCTAGCAGAGACCTTCGCAGCTCCTCACAGACAGCGTTGGGCAGACACTGCTTGTCTCAGCGCTGTGGCCACTGCTGGTGAGCAGTGAGCAGTGTCCCAAGCAGTGTCCCGAGTCAGCACTTTGGGCTGTTTACTGCTTTATCCTTGAAAAAAGAGACCAGTGGGAGATCTGTTTATAAGCTACAACCACTCTGAAACCAGTATATACCTACACCCACGCACATACACAAAGCAGCAGTGACTATGGAAGCATACGAATAAATATTGAGCAGACAGCAAGGGATTTGCAGAATAGCCTCTCTGGTTTGGTTTTTTTAAAATTTTTTATTCAATGTGATGTTGTTTGTTGTTGGCTGCTTTTTTTTCTTTTTTTTTTTACCTTCCTGATTTATTTCCTAGGCCTGGGCTTACAATAACAGCAGAAACTAATCAGTGGCCAATAATGATTAACAGTCTGTCACGTGTTATTAGCTCTACGTTCAATGTAAGGTAATTTCAAAAATCTGTGCCAAGAAATATAAATGTACAGGGAGGAAGGGGCAGTTGTATGTATATAGAGGGATTATACTCACAAAAGAAGATATTTTATCCACACCAGCCCATTTACATTGCACTCAGCTTTTCTTCTTAGAAATATCTATTATTATCTAGAATATATGTAGTATTTCTGTAGGTAGATCATCTTGAAACAAACTCTTCATATGATCCAGATAAGGAGGTGAGAAAAGAAGTGTGTAAGTGAGAAGGTAAATTAACTGTGTTGGTGAAGTTGTAACTGAAAGGAGAAATGGGATCATCCACTTTCATTGTTATCCCAGTGATTACTAGATGCAGCTAAGGATGACAGTGGTAGTTCTAGAGGAAAGTCCGCCTGGTACTTCATCTCCAAAGCCATGATAGCTCAAAAGCAAGTGCTACACCAAGAACTTGTAGGATAATAAAAATGCTTGCCTGTGCATGGGCCACGTACCTTGAGTTCTTGCATGATGCTTCTCCTCCTTATGTGTGGGTGGCTCTCTCCTAAAAAGGCACTTTTCAATTTAAGATCAAATCTTGGATTAAAGATGTTTCACAAAAGAATATTTTCTCTTTAGATTGCCATCCACACAGCCCACAGTATCACTGATTATTTGTTTTGAAGCAGCATCTTAGCCCATATAAGTGTTTCTGACTGAGGGAAGGGTGGCTGCCCTGCCTGCTTGTGGTTGCTAGACTCCTTTTTGAAGATACTCTGCCAGACTCTGTGAAGAACAGTGCTATTCCCTTAGCAGCATAAGAAAGAGAAGAACAGAAAGAAAGTTGTGGCAGCAGAGCTATGAAAAATCCCACCTCACTGTGGTCATAACAAGCAGGTAACTTACAGTGCAAAAATTTCCTCCAGGATGAGTAAGCTGGAGGAAAGAAAGGGGAAGAGTTGCAGGAAGAGCTTTGTTTTGTGTGATGTACTGTGTGCACCGATGCTGCCCCAGCAAGCAGAAGCAAAACAAAACAACAAAACCCAGCCACAGCATCTTTCAAAGTTATCCAAAATAGTACAGATAATTCAAGCAGCATTAGACAAAAGGTTAAAGTGCTCTGGTCTCCAAAAATGTCCTTGGGCAAAAAGTGCCTCTCCCACTGCTATCATTCTGCTCTGTGGACCATAAGGCAAAGGGAGAGCCGTATGTGTCGACTTTGGCAATTACAGACATAACCACTGAGAAAAAGGATTTGTATTCCTCTGTGGTCACAGCACTGCACAGCACAGGGGGAGTGTAAGCTGGAGCCTGCTGTGCTTTTCATGGCAACAGCCCAGCTGCTCATGGGAGCAACTGCGTGAGGTACGGAGTCCTCCCTGCTCTTACTGATGTCATGGGCATGAAGGATGCTCAGCAGCACTGCTGACATGAAAAGTGAGGCTGAGAACGAGCCCTGCCATGCAGCTCATCTTTGCAATCCCATGGCTGATGTAAAGGAAGGGCAGATTGTTATTGCTGATTACTGCAGCTGATGCTGGAGCAAAAGCAGAGGTGTGCTGCAAACCAGCATCTGGGATGCCGGTTTTGGTGGGGGTGAGAGCTCCTTCCTTGTAAACTGAGCACATCTGCTCTAGAAGTGGCCAGGAGGCATAAATATTGAATAGCAGATTGCCAGCTCCAGCTCCTGCGTGACAGGATCTCAGTAAATGCAAACAGGGGCCTGGAAATATGCAGAAGAAGGAAAAAGTGCTAGAGAAGAAATATGTGTATCTGTAAATGAGATGGAAGAAATTAGTGATAACTCAAAGATATGGAGATAGTGAGTTCTTACTGGAAAGCAGTCCCTAGCAAGGAGCAAAAATAACATGGGGAAAAAAGAGAAGCAAGGCAGATCTCATAAAGTATTTGTGAAGACCAGGGAAGCAGATACTTGGGAAGTCAGGTCACATAAACTGAACTGGGTGGCAGACATCCAGATGCCTGACTTTGCAAAGTACCAAGCTCTTACTACAAGGTGCACTGTGTGTTTTGTATCGCAGCTAGTTAAAAAATCAGCAGGGTTTCATTTTTCACTTCTCTGTGGAATTCTTGCGATGAACCCAAGTGAACCAAAGCCACTTACTTCCATATCTTCCATAATAAATGTTGAGTTTTCAGTCACATTGGCTAAAATTAAATCTCTGTCCCTGAGCCGATTTTAGGACGACTTTTACTCTCATTGCAGGGTGTGTGTGTGCAGGACATGTTTCCTGCAGGCACCTCACTGCCTGGAGACCCATCTTCAGTGCCCCATGGTGTGGACAACTGCTCTGGGGTCTTGAGGACTCAGTCACCAGAGGCCAACCATGCTGCAATACCTCTGTGATGCCCTTTGGGAGCATTTTCAATGTGACAGCCATTTTGGCAGGAAAAGTTGAAAATTCCTTGAAACACTTCAAGGTTTTCTGCTTATCTTTCACCTATTTGAAAAATTATTTTCCTGCTCAGTAATGTTTTCAGTTCTTCCCCTCCCACCCACACTCAGCTCATAACAACTTCACAGAGGGCAGGTCATGTGAGATCCTTTACATATGCCTCACAAAAACCCCCAAAACAGAACAAACCCCAAAAGTCCAAATGCACCATCCTGCCAACTGTCCTTGAAGGAAAACAGTGGCCACATTGGCAATTGACTTCTATATACCTAATTTCATGAGGAACTGTTTGTAGTAGTAAGGAAGATGGATGAAGATGTAGAAGCCATGAAAACTACATCTAGTGGTATGCATCACTCATTTGGCTTGCTGAGTCAGATTCTCTGGGTTCAGAAATACTAAATACAGGTGTGTTTTCCGTGGGCAGATTGGAGGGGTTGAGGATTCCATGTTCAAGAGAAGGTGGGAAGCACAAGGGATGGGCTCTGCTCTGCAGCTGCAATGAACATCAACAGGCCCAGAGGTCATAGCAAGAGATGAAAATTTACAGGAAGGGCTTAGAAAAGAAAAAAAAACACCTCAGAAAAATGCTTAAAAGGGGTAGAGGAGCCACCTGGTGAGCCAAGATGAAAAGAGTTAAATACGCCTTGCTTGGCAGAACAGCAGCGAGAGCAGGACACGGCAGCAAGGTGTGAGCTTGAGAAGGGGCTCAGCACTGAGCAGGGAGAGGGACTGCTTTCAGTGGCAGACGTGGGGGAGAGCTGGGCACAAGGGGAGTGTGGCAGCAGGACAAACCAGAGCAATATCAGGCTAACGACAGCAAAGAGCACCTTGGCAGGAACTGCCTGTGGTAGAGTGCCCTGTGGGAAGTGGAGAGTATGGGAGGCTGAAAAGATGCCTGAGAAACTCCTAAGCTGCCCTCAGGTGTTGTCTGGTAGGTGGGTGGGTGATGATAGAAGTTCTTCCATGTGCCAACAGCCAGGCATAGCTGGGAAAGGCAGCTCTTGCCAGGAGAAACTGCACAACCTGAAGTGCCGCAGAAATCCCCAGCAAAAACACAAACTGTGCACTGGGCTTTAGTGTTCTGCTTCCTCTTTGGGAAGGATAGATGTTTCCTCCTTCTTCTTGAAACAGTTAGTAAATAATTAAAAGGGAGAGACAAAATATTCTTTAAAGATAACCTAGTCTTCTGTTTCCATGGTAACCTCCTTCCTAAGCCAGAAGCCTTTTGCTCCAGTCATACAGTGGAGGGTGAAAGCCCTTTTGCAGGGAGGTGGGAGAGGTGGCAAGACCCTGCTGGGAGGTGAAGGAGTGACATCCTGCAGAGCAGAAGGACTGCCATGAACCCCAAACCACAGGAGAAACAAAGATGTCACTTCCAGGGACAACTGGGAATAAACCTAGAGATCATCCATCCTAGGGGCTGTAGTTACCCTGTGAGGTCACCACCACCATCTTTCCCACCATCTTTTTACCCTTCTTCCCTCCCAGCTATCCCAAGTGCAGGCCACGCTACTCTCATGACCAAATATTGGGGTAATTTCTGGCACTCCACCAATTTCTGATCTTTCTCCCATTTCTCAGTTGAAACATTTCACAGCCCATGCAACTTCCAGGACAGCTTGGAGTCCCCCATGTTCTATTATGGCCAACTTCCTTGCCATAAGGGAGCACTCTGTGCATTGAAGTCTGGGGTCTGGATGGGTTTCAACTCTTTGGGTTTTTTGGTAAGCTCTGCCTCTGGCTTCAAAGCAGCTCTGGGTTTGGGTCTAAGCCTTGTGCAACCCAAGTTCATAGTTCAGCCATTTAGGGACTGACCTCCTACCCTGAGGATATGAAACCATGTGTCTTGTCCCTTCTCTCTGCCCATGGGACAGCAAGCAGGGGCAACTCACGCAAAGAACCACCAGTGCAAAAAAAGCATTTAAAGACCCTTATTATTGCTTTAATAAATCTGTATTTGCATCCTTTTTGCAAGGACAAGGACCCAGGCACTCCTGTCCTCTCCTCACAGGTCTGACCTCCCTGCAGTCAGCATGCACACTTGCAACAGAGCAAATGAATTAAGTCCACACAGTAATTATCCTTTTCCTGGCTGCTGGTCCCATGGATGTGCTTGCTGTTTACAACCCTGGTTCATAAGGTGCAGCAGCTGCTTTAAAGTCAGACAGGTCACAATAAAATCAGAACATTTTTTGTGCTGTCCTCTTCACAATACTTTGTATGTCAGCTGGGAGACTTCTGTGAGGGCTGGAGGGGCCCTCTTGGTCTGATGGAAAAAATGGGACAGGGAGCCCTGCTCCTTCTCCTCAGTGCACCAAACATTCCTGTCTCCATTGGGCTATCATCTCCTCGCTGCCCTTCCCAGTCTGTCTTCTCTAACACATCTGAGTGGAACATTCCTGGGGTGGTATGTGACATCCCAAATTCTTTGTTCCCCTTGGGTGGCTGATTTTCCTACCCACTTGCAAATCTGGAAAGGGTACAAAACCTTGGAGTTGCTGCAGGAGGAAATCCACGCTGGCCCTGCCAGGAAGGAGACTTGTGCAGTTGAACCACTGGAAAAGCAAGGAGGGATGCAGCCTCTGGAAGCTTTTCTGCAACCATATTGGGATAGGATTGTGTTTACTGGACAGAACCCTGGGTCCTGAGGCAGGTCATGATTTGAGGGGTCGTTCTGCCCTCGCCCTGCACATTGCAGACATCCCTCTCCCACAGCCCTGCAAGGCAGAGAGAAGAGCTGCAGTTCCCCTTGTTCCTCTCTCCCATCTCTCCGGCTATGGAGCCAGTTGGCCTGGACACAACACACATCAGCATCCTGACAACGACATGCACACACTAACACACACACACACACTCTCATATTCACTGCTCTCCATGTCTGTGGTTGGCACTGAACAGGACTCTGGTCCCAGCTAGACTGATGCAAACCAGGAAAATGCCAGAGGATGATGCCAGAGAGGAGACAGGGCCACCACCAAGCTGAGGATGTCCCTGTAGGGTCTTCCCACTGGGACTGGAACAGGGTTAGCCCTCAGCCAGGGGACTGACTGTGTTTTGTGTTGTTGAAGCCCCCTTTGCTTTTATGTCTTTTAATATTCTAGTTTTTGTATTCTTTTAATATATATAGCTATAGATACAAAAATAACAGATAGGTTTCTCTAGGGGTAATTTTTGCACCTTTGGGCTTCTAAAATAAGATATCACAACTACTGCAAATAAAAGGGGGACATTCCATTTCCTCTCCCCTTTTTACCTCCCACTTCCCTTCCACCCTGCCTCTCCCACTCCAGATATCCCCATGAACCTTGTAAATATTCTCCCTTTATAGTTTTCTTTCTTTGGAAAATGAAAAAATCAAACCCAACAAAACAACAACAAAAATAAGCCACATGGCCTCCATCCCTCCTTCAGTGAGCGTGCCTGCTGTGTTCACACATTTCCTTCAAAGCAGGACTTTTCACCTCAAAACGTTTCCCTGTGCTCCATGGCTATTTGCTTTTCCCTGTTGCTGGGGCCAGATTTTCACCTTCTGTAAATCAGCATGAATCCACCTCAAGCCAGAGCTCTGCTGCTTTACACCAACACCACATTTTGCCAATTTACACCCACCCTGAAGGTCTGGCCCACAATTTTTAACCTTTGAAATGGAAGTGTGGACAATAAGGAAGTTCCCAGAAACAGGCAAGGCAAACCAAACCCCAGATGCTCTTCCCCTGCTGCTCACCCTGCTTCCCTTCACTCCACCCTCATGGTTTGGCGTAGCAGCTCCTTCAGCCCCCCCCCCCCTCTCTTATTCCTCCTTAGCACTTTCTGAAATTCATAATCTCTCGGTAAAAAAAATAAATAAATCGATCTCTCTATATATGTATATGTATATAACTAAACAGCTGCCACGTGGCAGTCACCTGGCTGGAGGGTCCTGTCCCTACCAGCCCCATGGCCTTTTCTTGTCACTGTAGTCTCTGGGGTGATGGTCCAGGTCTTGCCCTCAGGCAGGACTGTTCCCGTATTGCTTGCACTCTCCCACACCTCTGAGGTACGGTACCAGAATATTTATTATATATATATATGTATATATATATATATATTTACGTATATATATATATTTATAAATTTTTGTTTGCCTGTTGCTTTTTCTTGCAAATCCTTTGGAATCGCTGCCAGGGAGAAGCTTAGTGAAACATGCTCCCCATGCCAGCGGCCGAATGCTCCCTCCCTGCACCTCAGGGACCCTCATCTGTTCCTCTTGCTGACTCCGTCGCCCAGCTCCAGCTCGGAAGGGAGCGGGGAGCTGCGGTCCCCTGTCCCCAGTCTGCCGGAGCCATCCGGCTCCTCTCCTTCCCTGGGCGAGGGGGTGTCCTTGCAGAAGTCCGTCACCCAGGAGGGCATGGAGAGGAAGCCCCGAGGGTCGACGGTGTAGAAGGGCTTGGCGTGGTGAGCGGCGGGGCGGCGGGGCGAGGGGCTGGCCTGGAGGCTGCTGGTGCTGCTGCACTTCTTCACCAGGCTCAGCGCCGGCGGCGGCGGCGAGAACAGCGACGTCAGCGACAGGCTGCTGAGGGTCTCCGAGGGCTCGCTGTTGTTGCCACCCCCGCGCAGGCTGCTGCCAGCCCCCTCCTCGTCCGAGGGGTCCATGGAGTCGTGGTGGGTGCAGCCGGGGCTGGTGCTGCCGCCGCTGCTGTGGCTGCGCTGGTGGCGGCACATGCTGCGCAGGTTGAAGAGCCCCCCGGCCCCGCAGGCTGCGGCGGCGGGACGCGGGGGACAGCGGGGCCGCCGGGGCTCTGTGGCTGCCCGCCGCCGGCACGGGGCACAGGGCCACCGGCAGGTCCAGGGTGCACTGCGGAGAGTCGCTGAGGTTCAGGCTGTCCTCCAGCGTGGTCTGCAGGCTGCCGGCCGAGCTGCTGCTCCGGCTGTCCAGCGACGTGTCGCTCTCGGGGGGCTGCGGAGCGGGAGCACGGAAACACTGATCTCAGCAAGGAGGTGGGCAATGGGCAAGAGACCTCGCCTTATTTGTTTTGGGAGTGTGAGAATAAGCCGAGGTTACAGAAAGGGGGAAAACTCCAATTCCTCTCTCCTCTGCTGGGAAGGGCAGCTATAAACCAATCAATGCTACAAAGCACCAACCACGCAGCCTGCCCAGGGGATTTCTGTCTGGGTAAGGAGGAGGAAAGGTTTCGATATTTTGAGCTGATATCATTCTGCTTCAGGATGATTCTACCCCTCCCATGTGCACTGCTCCACCAGAGGGAAGGGATGCTGGGTCTGAGCCCTGCAGCCCCCACCAAAAGGCTCTCCCTGAGCACTGATGGTCTTGGAAGCAGCGGAGCAAAGGTTCCCTATGGGTCCTCACTCATGGCTTCCCTGTAAACCTGTCACACAGACTGTGGACACATCAAAACTATCAGCTGGACAGGAATCAAGGGACTTCTGTACAGACCTCCCCTGATTAGAAAAATCAGCAATATCAGGGGAGAGAAAAGAGGACCCTTTTGACCAGCACTACTGGCAATGATGGCATTTAAGGCAGAAAGGTGGGGTCCCCTTCTAGCAGGAAGAGGAAACAGCCTTAATTTCCCTGTATCAGGGCTCAGCTAGTTAAGCTGCATTTCAGCTGTTCCTAGAAAATTGGTCTGTGCTATGAGATCATCACTGGGACACTGCACTGGGAATGACTCATGTAGGACTGGAAACAGTCTTCTGAAGCAGTCACCACAGGTATTCAATACAGTCTGCATCACACAATCAGAAGTTTACCAATTTTTCCTTTACAACAATTCAGTACTTTTGTCCCAGTGGTGTACCAGTTTTTCCTCTTCATGTCTTAATTTATACCTGAAGTTTCAACACTGCAACAATTCAGTGGTCTCAGACCAAGGCTAAATATATCCTTGGTGAATTCATACACATTTGTATTGTGCCAACTGTGTCTGTCACATATAAATGGATAACATCTGATTTCATGTTTTAGTTTGTCTGGAATAGAGTGCCGCTGTTCATGGAGTATCTTCCAAGAACAATAACAAGCATCTCTACTGGGCTTTCATCTCTGCCTCTCCTGCCTCTCAGAGACACCTGATCTCCTCCCAGTGCTTTTATTTTTCTCTTTTGTTAGCAAGAAATAGCTGCCTTTTCAGAAAGAGATGACACCTTTCTGGGATGCAAGAGTTAAGTGGGCAGGGCAAAACAATGAGCCTAGGGACACAGTCTGTGGATGGGGCACTGAGGGATGTGGAGGATCCTTCCTCTGCCCTCCTCCTCGTTCAGCCCCCTCTGTTTGGGTGAAAATTGAGTTTTCCTAGCAGACAGAAGCAGGGTTCCTCACCTGATGGAGAAGTGAGCAGTTCACACCTGGAGATCTCAGTGATGCCCACGAGCCTTGCAGAGAGATCTTAGGAAGGTTGCGTGGACATGAGGCTTTCTCAGGCCCTGTCTGTGTGGCAGAGATGGCTGGGTGGAAAAATTCTGCTGGTACAGGTAACAGAGGGGAAGATGCACCTGGAGGGAAGGGGCTGGGAGGGACTGACAAAGCATCAAAAGAGAGAGGAGAACAGAAGCAGAAGAAAAAAAAAGAAGTTGAAGAGTCCTCTGATTTTATTTGGTGCCTTTTCTGCTGTTACACTGAGCAAAGTCTCAAGTCCAGTGAACACAGGATATTCAGGAACATGCACTTCTGGCCAAGAAGCCTCAGTCTGATGTTTAGACTAAGGATCCCACTTTTTGCACAAAAACCTGCACCAGACCTGGAAGATCTAACACAGCTCAGAGCCATAAAGTAACTGGCCAGCTCTGCTGTTCCTCTCATAGAGAAATGCTAAGCTATAAGGCCTTGATTCATGTATGTACCACTGCCAGAGGACTTTTGTCCCAGAACCTCCAAGGCAAGGGATGAAGTGAGATAAATTAAGTAGTGATTTGGGAAACCTGGGGACCACAGGAGACCAGGGCATGTTCAAGACTAGAACTGGAGCACTTCCACCAAGGGCAGACATGTGTTACGTGTTCCCTGAACCTGAGCTTGGTCTCAGTGGGCAGCAGTGTTTTTCTGTGCTGAGTGACACAATTAATCCAGCTGGCATGTCACCAGAATCTGTCCCCACTTTTCTCTGACCGTGCACGGGTGCAGTACTGTGAACGGGGATCAGCACTTTCACAGTATTTCACACAGTCATGTCTGAGGGCAGATATAAAAACTAGCAATAAAAATGAAGGAACTGCTCCTCCCCCCATTCCTGAAGCAAATAAGCAAACTGGAAGCTAATTCTTGGTGAGTGTAACCCCAAGTCACATTAACTCTCCTCCTAGCAGAAGGCAGGCAGGGGAAAAACAGAGCTGAACCAACCCACACTTTCAGCAGACCCGGAGAATGAGAGCCCTGCTCACCTTTGGTACTTTCATGCTTCAGCCAAGACTGAACTGAGTTGAAAGGAGTATTCTCCATTTCACACAGGTAACTGTCTGGGTTTGTAGAGCCATCCTCATTGGATGCTGGAAGCAGGCATTCCCCCAGATTGTCTGCCCCATTGGAGTCAGGGTTGTCCTGGCCATCCTCCTGGAAAAAATAAGTGAGGACAAAGCCTTGTGAAATTTAATGGAAGATGATAGAGCAGACTTTTCAAAGCCTCAAGAAGAGCTGATTCTGATAATACCTTCAAGCTAGCTAAAAGATGCTCAATTTTCCAGCCCAAATCCCCTAACTTTTGACTAATTCACAGGAAGAAGTCACTACTAACAGCAGTGAAGAGAACTTTCAAATACATGTATCATTTTGTTCTCCTCAAATCCTACTCCACAGTCGGTCTCTATGGAAAAGCTCTTGAAAAATGACCAGAATTATATTCCTCAGCAGGGACACTTGGATGAATACAGAGCACCTGAAATGAGCAGGGGCATAAGTACATGTAACATGCCCATGGCTGCCTGGGGCTAACCTTGATCTCCTTAGGACTCAGCTGAGCAGTGTTTCGATTGTCTGACTCATCTCCTAGAAGGATGGAAGAGGACTTGTCTGAGTTGAGGGATAATGCTTCCATTTCAGCCAGCTGGACCTGCAGGAAGGGAAAGAAGCTATCACACGTCATGCCTGGAATCCACATTTCAAGCAGTCACACTGTTTATGGTGGATAAGTGAGAGCCTGTAGACCCAAGATCAATTTTAGGTTATGTTCCTCGGATACATCAAGAACTGCCTAACCCAGATCTGGGCTGGGCAGTAGAATTCACTTTTTAAGAAAGGTTGAACATATGATCTGCAAGCAGCCCGCCACCAGTCCATGCTCCTCTAGTGCCAGAATTGGAGGAATGAGTTCTGAATCTGTGACAGCGATACAGCTGGCCCAAGGCCCTGCAAGTGAAGCCAGGCAGGCAGAGGGGTCCCTCAGGCTGGTGACAGGGCAGCCGGCTCTGCTGAGGGATGAGGAGTGGACCCCTCTTTCTGAAGGCACCACAGACAGCCCTGCTTAAACATGAAGATGCTTTCATTCCAGGGAATGTCATGCCTCTTGCAGTCCATGCCAGTATCATGCTTTTCATATTCTCTTACCTTCATTACTGAAACCCTGTTTCTCTCCAGCTTTTCTGCATCTTGCCTTTCCTCTCCCCTCTAACCTACCCCACACCTCACCTAACACCATCTCCCATTCTGTTCTCCATCTCTAAACTCAGCCCTCCCACACACCCACACTTGAACTCTCTCGCTTTCTGAAAGTGAGTCTGACCACTGCATCTCTCTCATTCTTGTGCCTCAGCTCTGCCCCAGTCCCATGCCTGACCTTGCTTCATCTTTTGTCCTGTTTCATATCACACGCACCCCTCTCCCATCCTCTTTCCTCCAAGCTTTTAAACCCCCTCTGCCTGACAACTCTTTCTTGCAATGCCTAAAAATCATCTTTTTCTACCAGCCTAAGCAGTTACTCTGTCCCTCCTGTGCTTGGATTTCCATCCCTGGTCTCTAGAGTGCCACCAGCTTGCACCAGCAGCAGCTAACTCGTGAGAGATATATTCTGGGTTGTTTCGTCAGGACAGCTTCTGGCCATGTGTTTGTGTTTGCAAGAGGCAGGTACAGCTCTTGTGCCATGACAGCAGGTGTAACATTCGGAGAAACGACTTTTGAGCTGGAAGTTTAGTGGCTTGTGCCAATGCCAGAGACTGGAAGAGGTCTCCATCTGAGGGATAATGCACTTTAAACAAACAGAATGGAAAACTGGAGCTGGATTTAAATAAAATGCACAAATGACATCCTTATTTGAGGTACTATTCTGACACAGGAACATGGTGCTGTTCAACCATGGAGAAAGCCCAAAACCATCAACTGCTGCTCAGAGCACGAACGCACAGAGAGCCCACAATGAGCTTATGCCAGGGATGCTACACAACCACCAGTCAGCAACTAGTTGTGTAGAGAAGCACAGCCTTCATTCAGTCCCACTTATGTGTTTACTTTTCTATTGCTCTCCTAAGTCCTGGCAACACCAAAACAGCCTTACAGCTGTGCTTGTAGAGATGCAAGCATGACGTGGTAACATCTGTGACTACCCTTGCCATCCGTAAAAAAGGATTTCAACAAAAGCCAGAACAGTCTGTCACTGAACTGCTTGCTCGAAAATTCTGACCACCCTGGGATCTACACAAAACCCGCAATCAACAACGTTATGACTAAATAAACAGCAGGTGTGGAAACACATTTCACTGGTGTTCACTGACAAACTCCTACCATGGCTAAACATGCTTCAGTCATCAATATACAGATGTCTGTCGACCATACCAAGAGTGAAAGGATAGCAATGACAAGAGAAGAGGTTAGCACCACGAAAAAAGGAGCTTTTGTTCTTATGGCTTCCTTTACAGTAGAATATTTTAAAATCTGCTGAGTAAAGATGAGGAACAAAAAATTTTTTTTAATTACAGTGTGGGAGAAGGGGCTGTTCACGAGATCACAGTCCATAAAACCTGCCAGGAACATCAGTCTGAGACACTGAACCATGCACACATATCCCTTAGAAAACAACTAGCTGCAGATATATTTTTAAAAACAGACCTATGATTACAAAAATCCTTAATTGCACAAATAATTGGCTTGAAAATAAAATACCAGGAGCATAATTGGGAAAGGTGCTAAGTGCTTCTGCTCAATGCCACAAAAAGCTTAGAACACATTAATGAGTTTGAGCATATGTTTGAATGTAGTGTCCATGCACTGTGGTCAGCATCTTGATGAATTAAACTACCAGTGAAATTGGAGGGAACATTTTTGGCTCACAATGTGATCTTTGTCACAAGGGCAGAGTTAAGGCTAATAGGGTGGACAGCAAGCAACTGTTTTTTTCTAATACACACATATTGAAGAGGACTAGATAAATAGTTTTGCCTATGTAACTTGCTGTCAAGTGCCTCTGAGACTGCACAGTTCTGTCTGTGTACAATACTCATTTGGATATGTTGATGCACAGGACTACACTCTAATTTAATGGCTGTATGCATTGCTGGTGTTAGCTATGACTCCATATAGTGATTTACTATTGAAGTGTCCTCAATTTTTTTTACTTTGAAATATGAAGAGAAGGTCAGGATCAATTGTGGCTTAAAATCCTAAGGTGTAGTTTTGATTCATATGATCCCAAATAAAATGTATTTTTTTAATATATATTTTATTACTAAACGTATTCTTGCATAGATAATTTCTTTTCAATTCCACATTTTAGATGTACTAAAATATCAATTTCAAAAGTAATTTATGGCTCTATAACAGCCATTAGAAAATATGATCTAAGAATAATTCTTCAGTTGTGATAATTACATCAAACTCTGCTTTGGCTGTGAGTTGCTCTTGAAGATTTTTCTATCTTCTTCCTTTGCTGGGAAGGTAAGAAAATGGGTTGTTGTTCTCTTCATTCGTAGGCGGGACACTGAAGACTATCTGGGAGGTTTTCAAATGTAGCAAACTAGCTGCAAATGACTTAACTTCGGGGTAATCATTCTGGAATGCCTTAGGAGATCTCATTTGCAGAGAAAGCTGAGCACCAATTGCTGAGCATAAAGACTTAAGCAATGGAAATTGCAGTTAATTGAACACTAGTTATTTGGTTGCATTAATGCAGCATTCACTTGTGAAGTGTGGAAGCTGTAAACGACAAACTACAGCAGTGTCTGCATTTTGATACTTTGAAAGGGAAGCAGTGGGAACAGGCTAACAGCTGAGAAGCTGAAAAAGTATCAGATTATCAGAACTAGGCATCTGAAGCCACACAAAATACTGCTTTCTTCAAACATGGGTAGAGTTATCTGCCAATAAGAGCTCTTTCCCAAATTGCATTGTTTCATTATAAGCCATAGCAACATTATCAGTTGTGGGGAAGGAGAGGGTGAAGTTTGCCACTGATGTGCCACTGTCAGAAGAGCCACACTACTGCTACAAGTCTGACCACACAAAATCAGAGCACCTAAATACAGTAAAATTGTTTCAGAAGTAAAATTAATTCTGCTACTCACCTAACCCTTCCCAGACTATTTTGCTCAAGTTTCACAATCTGAAAAGACTAATTAGGAAGTAGCTTTCCAAGGCATCTACCAACTTTAGTAGCTCAAGTCCAAGCCATTTAGTGTCCTGCTCTTAGCAACAACCCATTTGTCAGCTAACAAACTTTCTCAGTGGGCCCATTTTTATTTAGTTTTTGCTCAAACTAATTAACTGGCTTTCACCACAAACCAATCGTTGCTCACAGACATGACTCTATTCAACAAGGCATTTAAACATGTGCTTAATTGATTGACCTCAACTGGGAATAAGCAAGCACGTGCTTAAAATGAGGACAAAACATCAGCTGAAATCTCCCGAGTGCTCTCATTGGGGTGAGATCCTTAGAGTCCTCTATCCAACATGAGCCTGAATCTAGCCTTTTCTTGCAGAATTGAACACAACAAGAGCTGCCAGGATGCCTTCATAGTCATTTCTCGACGGGTCATTCCTGACCCGTGTCCTGTCACATCTCACTTTTCCACCACCTCAAACATCAACGTGTGGCTGAGGAGGGCAAGCCTGTGCTAGAGGCAGTACCAGCACTTCACAACAGATAACAAACACAACAAGCTCTACTGTCTACACAATCTACAGTCAGGAGCACACACGGGACGACCTGCGGGCACCGTGGGTGTGGGTGTGCAGGTCTGGGGGGAAAGAGTCCCCTCACACATCCTCGTACGCAGGTTACCTCTTGCTTGTCATGGTTACACTTCTCGCACATGGCCGGCGAGGAGTAATGATGGAAGACGGAGCCCGATAGGTTATCGATGATCATTAACTCCCCGTCGAAGGAGTCCTTAATAATTAAAGAGACACTGTCCAGCCATAAGTTCTCCTAGGGGACAAGAAAGGGGGGAGGATGGGAGAGATCATTTTAAGAATGTCGAGTTTTTTGCTTTCAAGTTTCACGTGAATTTGGGGCTGGAATCCAGCCTGATTCATCTGGAGCAGCATCTTGTCCTGCAGGTACTTGCACAGGCTCACTGGGGGTACATTTGCTCCACAGGGTGTGTAAAGGTGCAAGAGTTCAATGAAAAGAAAGTAAAATAAGGAGGGACAGTCTTCACTCACTTTCAGTGCTCACGTCTCCCTTCCAGCTCTGCTGGAGTCACTCACTCTCGATCTCCTGAACTCTTCTCCTGAGCTCCCCTCTCAAATTTGCTCCTGTCACACCTTTAGCTGATCTGCTCCATCCCTCCTCTGCTGGCCCTCAGGTTCCTACACCATGATGACAATGAACAGGACACACTGCTGTCACAGCCTTGTCCCTACATGATCCTGTCAACTCAAAAGTCTACTGCTCAAAGCAAACCTCTCACCCTGAGGTGGAAAACCCTGCTACTGCTAAGCCCTCAGTCATCTAGGCTGCCCAGCTACTGCCCACAGCTACTTGCTGCAGTCTGGTTAGTAAGTTTAAAGGTGTACTCACCTGGGCTGGAGAGTAACATCTCATGCACAGATGTCCTTCAGGATCTGTTCTACCACCACCTCCTCCTGTTCCTGCTCCTTTTCCCTGTCCTGAATTTGGAGAGCCTGACTTGTGAGAGCACAGCCCATGAGTAATTTCCATCTCAAGCTCAGCATCCATCTCTGCATCCTCCTGGGCCTCCTTGTTGCTGTCGTCGAGATGTTTCATGAGCACAGCTACCACCACGTTGATGAGCACAAACTGGGCTGTGAGCACAAAGCTGACAAAGTACAGTGGGGAGATGAACTGCAGGTTGCTGAGACAGCTCCGGTCATCGTGGCTGCAGTCACGCAAGGTATCCTTGAGGGGAAGTTGGGATTGAGAGGGAACGATGGAAGGAAGGAAAGACTAAAGTAAGAATAGAAGCTTGGCAGCTCTTTCTGTCAAAAAACACTGATGCCAATGGAAAGAATAAGGCAAACAGTTCTGTCACTGCCTATCCTGTGGGATAATGAGGTCCCCAAAGAACCTGGGACACTCTCTTTTCATATGCTGACTGCTTCAGAGCAAAACCATTCAAAGGTGTGTGAAGCAAACGTTCAGACCATCACATGTTGCTGCCACTGTTGCCCCATACATGTGAACAAGACCAAAAATGAGCAGTCCGGTACTGCTTTCTCTCATCTATACTCAAAATCACCATATGTGACCAAAGAACTTTTCTTTCTCCATGTCCTCTAATGGAAGTATTTATTTTGTATTTTCATGGTAGCTCTTCAGGTGAATGCAACATCCAACACACATGTCCTGTGCACAGCTTTGATAACAGTCCTTACTACAGTGGACATTCCCTCTTAGCCTGAATGATTTTCTTGTTCCTCCCAAGGAAAATAAGCACTTTTCTTAATCAGATGTCTCTAGGACTTGATAAGCCCAAGGTTTGAGTTACCATGGTGGGGAGAGACTCTGGACCAAGCAGGGACCTTATCCAGCAACACAGCCTCTGTGTTCTGTGCTTCTTCCCTTTGCTAGTCCAAGCTCTGCTGAACACACCACACATCAGAATTTCTCTTTCCCCACAAGCAGGAGATCCTTGTCCCTAAGGCCCAGTTACCTTCATGATCCCATTCCAGTTGTCGCCCGTGGACACCTGGAAAAGTGTGAGGAAAGCCATCCCAAAGTTCTCGAAGGTGGCGTGGCGGCTCATGCCCTCGCAGGGGTTCTCATCATTGCACACTGAAAAACAAGGGCAACACAGCACTCAGGGGAGGACACACTGCCAGCCCTGAGACAACAGCATGAACTCACAGCCTGAAGACCTCAGGTGTCAGCACCCTTCCCAACACTTCACTGTTGGCCATCAATATGGAAAAATCCCTGATGGCCCAGACCTGGGATACCAGGCAGTGTAACTCTGTTGCTCAGGGGTATCCTCCCAACATGTCATTGTGCTGCATTTCTTCTTGATCAATATTCCATGGCAAGAGTTACAAATAAACTTTCACAAATTTTTTCTTGTAGTCCTGCAGGCAGTGTCAGGGACACAGTGCGGGAAAAGCAAATGTTTAAGAATGTAAGAGAAACCAGAGGCTGTTTTTATTTTGTTTGGCTGTTGTGACAACAACAATTTAGAGGGAAATTCCTCTTACATCAATTATGCATAAGGGAGAATAAAGTCCATCAAATAATTCAGTCCCTTTATAGAGAAGCACTGATTTTGAGAAACTCCAACCAGCATGTCTGTAGCTCACACTGGAGCATGGTCTGCTTGAGACTTACCCAGTTTTCCAAAGAGCTCCACTCCTAAAGCAGCGTAGATGAAAAAGAGGAGCATGAAAAGAAGTCCAAGGTTTCCCACCTGAAAGCAAATGGCACTGTCAGCCTACCCCAAAACCTATTCCATCTGGACAGCCAAGTGTTTCAGCATTTCAAAGCCTGAAGAGAACAGCAGTGAAATCCCGGTGCACAAATCCAACCAAACAATTGTTTAACACTTGAGAAATTTTCAGTGATGGCTCCAGCTGCAACTTGACTTATTCTTTTCCCAATTGCTTCCACTCCATCACAAGCTCTAGCCAGGGCTGACTGAAGTGAGCAGTCTCTGGGCCAGCTGCAGACAAGCACATTGGAGCAAGGTGAAGCCAGTTTGGCTGGGTGAAGGACAAGCAGTGAGTGCCAGCATGGAAACCTGTCCTGCAGGGCTGCATGTCCCACCAAACTGCCTGAGTCCCTGGAAGTTATGATCAAGGGAAGAGTGCAACAACAAGTGTTCCAAGGATACAGGGACACAGGTACACCAGCTCCTGCCATGAACCCTGCAGAGCACGGCAGGAAGAAGAGTAAAGACACATTTTGAAATATGTGTAGAGAAGAAGAAAATAATAGACTACAAAGGCACTGAGAGAGGAAGCAGAGCTACCTTTGCATCTCGTGAATAATAGGTCAAAGCCTGATTTCTGGGCCTGCTTGCCTCTGAACTGCCTGTCTCTCAGCACATGGGGCAGCCAGGTTATACATGAGGAGCAGGAGTGGGTTCTGAAAGAGTGAGGCTGGACAGTAACAGAAAACGCCAGTAATGGTTTGTACTCTGTTGGTGGAAAAAGAGAAAGCATGGAAAAATTAAGGATCTAACCGGTACATGAGTGTTTTTGAAACACTGAACAATTTCTGGTCTATGTGGTCACTGGGCCTATGTTAGGATCACAATTTCAGGAATCTAATTTAGTCATTGCAACTGCTGTGCCATCCAAATTCAGGAGAGAAATAAATGATTCAGCCCACCCACTCCCCTGGACTGCCACATCCTGGCTCTCTACAAACTCAGTGGAAGGAATTATTTCTGATGACTAAATTAGACACCATAGTAAATGCTGTGAAAACACAGTGCTGGGTCTGTGTCTACAGGGCGTTAAGAAAAGGAAGTTAATAAAACTTAGCAAAGGGCTACATTTCCAAAGGGCTCTTTAAAATTAAAGCTCTATTCACTATTAAGAGTCGCTGCAGTGTAACAAAGACAGGAAGGGAATTGAAACAGGACAACTGGAGATGCTTTGTATGCCACTAGCAAGCATCCCTGATTTGAGTCTGAGCTCCAGGAACAAAAAGAGAAAGGTCAAGAAGAGGATAAAGTGCAAGGGAAAGGACAGCTTATTTTAAACTGCTTCTTTCGGCAAAGCCAATAAATCTTGGAGAATAATATTGCAGATAATTCAATTGTCCCCTGAAGACCCAGTGCATAAAATATGGAGACTAAATTCATTCTTTTAACAGTGAAACTGGTGGATTTTAGACTTTAAAGTTCAGATTTTTAGACAATTTCAAGTACAGAGTGATTTTTTTTATCCCTGCTATACAACTTTATTAAACAAAGCCAACTATTACAGGAGATACTAAAAGCCAGTCAGTAGGAAGTCATAGGCTTTGATGCTGGAGGGATTAAGTATTTGTTATTATCTTCCAGGGAATACCTAGAGGCCAAATCTTTAGACATCTGCTTGTTTTGTGGCAGATATTACTGACCTCCAATAGACCTGACCCACCAAGTTGGTTAGCAAAGGAGCCCTAGGTAAATGGGAGACAGAAAAATCAGAAATAAGAAAGTATGGAAGGATATACTTGTGGTTTGTTGCTAGGACCAGAAGCAGAGATTCACTCACAGGTCCCAGCTGTGCTCTTTGCCATCTTAAGCAAAACACGTAACTGTCTGATGACTCAGTTTCTCTGTCTACATGACAGGAATATGAATATTTCCTCCTCTCTTATTTATTATCTATATTTTGGGGATAGAAGTTGAATCCCATCATTTAAGTGCAAATATATTGCACAGTTCTCTTACCAACAGTTTCTAGACACTAACTATTTTATCTGGTTCTTAATAAGTGTGTGCATTTATCTGGGTTTCAGAATAAACATGCCACAGACATGCAGATACTGGATCTGCAGACCTGCTCACTCCCAGATCCCTGCCTGAGAAAAATCACCTGTTGTGGCCCCTGGAATGGAAAAGAGCAAGCTGAAAAGAAGCTGCATTGAGCCAGTCTGTGGCAGCAGAGCCAGAATTAATAAAAAGTTACGTCCCAGATCTGCCTGCACTAAGAACATCCTTCATCTCCCCTTCCTTCTATTGCCCAATGTATCTCAGCCTTCAACTACTCTGAATGATATTGTATATCCTACATATTAATTATTATTGCTGTTATTAGTATTACCATAGCAAATCAGAAATAATCATTGTTTAAGAAAAGGCATGGGAGATCACACAGAGCTCAGGATCCATAAAAGATCACAGCATTTCCCTCTCACTTTTGTGCCATCAGATTCCTCTAATTCAGACTGACATTTATTGTCACCAACATCAGAAGTAAATTCCCTGGGTAAATACTCATGCTGTTTTCAGATTGATTCTCAGCTCATCATCACTCACCAGCACTGGCACATTAGCTGATAAATCAACTGACAAATGCCTGTGCATTTTGATATCATGCAATAGAGTTGCCTTCTCGGGGCCTGCCAAGGGACTGGTCTGATGTATGATCCGTAGAGCCGCTTGGTGCCATTACTCCTTGCTTAACAATTCTCCCCCAACAATCCGAAAGGAAGGGGACCAGACTCCCTGCCTGCTCATCCATCACGGAGGATGCTCACAGTGGGCTTGAAGCCTGTGTAAAGCACCGTGTCAGCATCTCGTTTGGGAGCAGCTGCCACTCACAGCTCATGAGATCCTTCTGTCTCGATGTCTTGCGGCAGACACTTCACTGCCGGCTGTGTGAGCCACAACAGAGCGTGTCACTGCTTCTCAGATACCAGAGACTCAGAAACACAAAGGGATCCAGGAGGAGAAAAGAAGAAAAACTAGGAAGGGGGAGGCACTGGCTAAGAAAAAGAGTGACGAGAGTGCGAATGAAAGAGCAGGAGGGAAATGGGGGCACATTCAGGGAAGGGTGAGAGATGCAGTGACAGAAAGATTTCCTTTCCTCCTGAAATGGCTTCCAATCACTCTTCCTTTCTTATGGAGAGGGAAGAAAGGAGCCAAGCACTATTTGCAAACAGTTAGACACTAGCTAGACACGATGGGAAGAAATCTACTCTTATCCAAGAGTCAAGCCTCACTTCTTTCACATGCTGGAGAACAGTGATGTGAGGTAAGCTGTAACCCCATGAACAACATGAGAACTTGGACATGACCTTCAGGCAGTTGCCTGCACAACACAGTAGACACCACCTCTGGGAGTCCACAAGAATCAACCCTTTGGAAAAAGGGACAGAAGAGGAGAGTATTTTGGGAAGATGTTTTACCTGTGGCAGGGCTTGAACAACTGTATCCAGCAGCGCTCGCATTCCTGTGGCCATCTTCAGTAGCTTCAGAACTGCCACAACAAGCACAAGAGAAGTGTCAGTCAGACTGAGCTCAGAAGCATCCTTTGTGTGACTTACTAATGACAGAGGCACAAGACAGATGTCTCCCCTTGCCCTAGAAAAACTGGACTTTCCTCTAATTCCTTCTCTCCCTTTTGGCTGTACAACCCCAGTTGTTTCTTCTCCTCCAGTTCATATCTTTTTTACTACTCTGTTTCTGCCACCCATGCATATTGGGCTCCTTCTGCTTCACCCAGACACTCTATCCAAGTGCTCTTTTTCCCAGTAACATGTATCTTAATTGTCCTTCTGCTTTGATTTTTCCTTCCATCATTTTCTTTCTTCAGCCATCACTGTTAGGCCATCTTAGCACCACCACCAGGAAGATTCAGACCCTTACCTGTGTAAATTTCAACCTGCTTGGTGGCCTCTTCTCCCCATACCAGTGCCATACTTGTCCCATAAATGAGTAACAGAAAGTTCAGCTCTCACATGATCTGCCCTCCCTCCCAGTCCTTCACCTCCAAGGGCTCCAGAAAGCCTGAGCTTCTAGGGTATCCTAGATCCTAGAATCCCTGCTGGGATGTGATGAAGGACAGCCCAGAGGCTCCTCCAGGGCTGGAGGACAGGGCGAGCCCATGACTCTGTGGCCACTGTTCAATGAATCATGGCACCAAGTCCCCCTCCCATGGCCACATACAGCCCTGCCTCTGGCCAGTGTGTCTCTCACCTCGGGCGATACGCAATACCCTCATGATCCGGATGATTGTTGGGTTAATTGGGAGAGCGGCGTTGATTTCAATCTCTTCCAATGTGATGCCCATGACAGACAGCAGCACAATGGCCAGATCTAGCTGGTTCCACCTTAAGAAGAAAAATTGAAGAGAATAAAGGAAGATAGAGTTTTTCCATTTCCCTGCAAAAGAAAGCGAATTGTCTCCACTTCAGCCTAAACATTTCCTTATATATGAGTTCAAGGCCCCACTCTGAGTCAGCCTATATGGGCTTTTCCAGACAAACAGAGATTCACTTTGCACAGACCCCGAGCAGCCAGAGGCAAGCCAGCCTGATTTGAAAGCGTGGAGCTGTGTTACTATGGCGCTATGCTTTGACTAATGGGCTCAGCTTTTTACGGCCTTACTACCTCAAATCAACTTTGCTATATATGTTCTGCTTCAGCATGCTCACAGTTTGCCTCAAGGGCATGAAAAAAATGTCTCTCTCTAACCTCATCCCTACTACTTTCTAGCCTAACCAGCAGATGCCAACCAAGAGGCAATTTTTGGACAACATTTGCTGTTGCCAGGCATTGCAGCTAGTGGAGGATGAGGTTAGGTCCATGCTGTGCAGAACTGGGAGGCAGCTGGAGCACTCTGCCACCACTTCACAGTCTAGACAGGGAACCATCCTCAAAACCTTCACCCCAAACCCAGCTGTTCCACAGCCATGGCTGACAACCCTCTGCTCACCTGTCTTTGAAGAATCGGCGCAGACCAAATGCCACCAGCTTGAGGACTGCCTCAAACACGAACACAGTGGTGAACAGGTAGTTGCAGTACTTGAGAGCTGTCTCCAGGGACTGCCACAGAAAGAGAGGGTAAAGAATGAGGCAAAGGCAACATCGATAACCCCCTGTGCCCCTCCTTGGGAGAGGGGACTCTCCTTAGTGCCAGGAATTCATTGTGGGGTGGGGAAGCTGCCCCGTGCTTCCTACCTACTTGAATGTGGAGGTTGCCTACTAAGGGCAACCACCAGCTGGCCCCTGTGCCCCATGTTCTCCTCCGGATCAGTTACTGCTCCTTTCTCCTGCACTGTTCAGCATAATCAGGAGGAGGAGGGTATTGCAAGAGAATCCAGAAAATACCATCAGGCTTTTCTTCTGCCCGTAGCCTGTGCCACCTGAATGACACCAGCACAGGTATCAACCAGGAGTGAAGCACAGAGGTTACTCTGGTTGTGGATACAGGTCATGTCTGACTGAGGAAATCCTGTTGTGCCTTGGTCTGGAGCCAGCACATCACACCTCTGAGCTGTTTGGCTTCTGGCTCTTTTACATGCTGCCCCTTCACCACCACCAAGGACCAGTGTGAGCAGTAGGCAGCTTTTGATGGCATTTTGTACTGGGAGGGTTTGAAGTGCTTTGAGAAGATTGTTTAACAGAGCCTGACAGCAGGCTGGCTTTCCTAGAGCTGTGATCTAGGGAAAGGAGTTGAAGAGTAAGGAAGAGGAGTGACTTGTTGAGGAACAAAGATCTGATGTGAGGATGCCAACAGATAAAGGTTGAGAGCTCCTGAAACAGAAAGCTGGGCAGCATCTAGGTCAAGATGAAAGCTGGGCAGCTGGGCAAAAGGGGGCAAGAAACAGAGGAGCCTGGCAGTAGATTTGAATGAGGACAGGCAGATTCAGCTTCTGATCAAAGTTGAGCTACCTCAGACAATCTGTTCAGACACCAGAGCTGACACCTAAATCAAGGGTCTTCTGAAGAGAAAACTGAAATGCCACTGGGCTGGTATCATGATGAATGCCCTGTCTACATATGGAAGGAGAAGGCTCCTTTGATACGTGCAGCATACATTTTTCCCACCAAAAGCATCCTCAGCTTTGCCAGGAACACTGAGAGGTACATGGTCTGTACCCAAGCAAAGAGTAAAACTTATTTGGCCTCCAAGGTGCTGTATTTGGAATCACACCCTGCAGCTGAGAGGCTCTGCTCAGCACTTCAGCCCTAGAGCTTCTCTTATGAAGATAAGGTGGCTTGGTAAAGGCATCCCATCCCATGACAAACAACCAGCCACTCTGGTTCTCTCAGGTGAGGCCATGTGGCAGGGGAATTGGGCTGACATTTGGGAATCTGATGTGAAGTCTGAAGCTCCCAGGGACACTGCTGCTTCCACCACTCCTATTAGGATCCAGGGGAACATAAAAAGCAGAGCAGGCAGCTAAATTTGGGTGACCCACATATCCACTTACTAATATAAAGCACAGAGACTTAATTGCACCATGCTTTCTAGGGGCTTGACTCTTGCTCACATACCTTCTCTCTATTGATTTTAATGGATAACAAGTGTCTGAGTAGGACCTACCTTTCTGGATACATATGAAACTCTTCACACAAATCTGCCTACTACAAAACTAACTCCTACAAAACTTTAGTTTAGTAGTTTTTAGAGACACCCAAGTGTCCTACTTACGCTGGTGGGCAGTGGTCACCAGAGAGCTGTACCAAAATAACAATATCTAGAGGCAGGACTTATGTCCATGATCTTACTCACCACAGGTTGGTTGTAGTGCTCCAAGGACATAGTGACCACGTTGAGGCAGATGATGAAAGTGATGAAGATGTCCAGGTAGTGGCTGGTGCAGACCGAATGAATAAGGAGGCGGATGTGGCAGTAGGTAGCATAGTACGGCAGACGCTGCGCCTCTTCAGTGGAAAGAGGGATATGGGCAGAGTCAGGAAGAAATTGGAAGAAAGAGAGAAATGGGTAAGAAACACTGAGGAGGGAAAGGCATAAGACTGGTATAGGTGTTGAGAGAGAAGGGAATGAAGCTGGGAGAGAGAAAAGCCAGAAAAGGATAGGTAAAAGATAAAGAACATACAGAGGAAGGAAAAAACGAAGAAGAAATAAAAAAGGAGAAAAGTGCGGAAAAAACGTAGGAAAAAAGATAAAGAACAGAACACTAGAAAGAAAATCTGTTAGTCTATGTTTGTGGGATTGGTGCTAAATCAGCATTTCATGTCTTGGCAAATTAAGATCACTTATGATAAAAGGGAGCAGATGGTTCAAGGAGAGGCCCTGGGGTGTTATGGGAGAGAGGGGGAAAACAGGAGCGGAGGAATGGAAAGCATGCCCATAGGCTGTGAGTGGAAGTCTGGGTAGCAGGGATGATTTCCAGGGGCAAGTATACTTTAGCAGTTTTTATCTAAAGGTAACACAAAACAGGACAGAAACACCAGGATAAGTGGGTTTCCTTCACAACAGAGGGTTTGGGATCCCAAGGAGTGACATTACAGCACTGATAGAAAGAGCCAGGAACAAAACACAGGGGTTTTCCTCTTATTTTTTTTCCCCTCTTCTTTAAATTTGGGTTTAAACACAAAGAATGGTCTGTTCAGGTCCTTATTCAACCACCAGCTGAGTTGCAGGAAGCCCGTGGGACTCTATCCCAAGTGCAGGAAGCATATCAATGTATGCACACCCTGTGTCAACAGTGCCTGTCAGCATGTGCACAGGGATGCTTTTGGTACATTATCTCCTGAGGGTTCTAAACCCCTCCCCAGTGCCTTCCCTGGAGTCCCAGCAGGCCTCATCAGCCACCCTTCTTCCCCAGACCACCCCTGTGAGGTGTGTGGGGACACAGCAGTGGTGCGGGGAGGAAGGCTGAGAGCACGGCCACAAGCAATGGATTTAGGAGACCAGCCCATTGGGAAAGAAAAAGAAGAGGAAAAGGTTTTTCTCAGAAAGCCTTGGCCTACGAACCAACCAAACACTTATTCTGTGCCTTACTCCTTCGCTTCTTCTCCAAGCGTCGCAGGCGCTTCTCCTCCCGGCGCCGCGCCTCCTCGGCCTCCTGGTGCTGCCGGCACTTGTGGAAGTTCTCCACCACCACCCCCACAAACATGTTGAGCACAAAGAAGCTGACGATAAGGAGAAAGGAGATGAAGTAGAGTAGCATCCAGGGGTTGTTGTTGGTCACTGGCTGGAGTGGGAGGAGAACACAGGCAGTCATTGTGTTAGCAGTAGAAGGATAGGGATGCAGGGGGCAGCAGGGCAACAGTTCCTGCTTTACAAGGTATTGAGATAACCATGTGTGGGCCAAAGAAGGAACCAGCATGCCCAGAGAGACACGTGGCATTATTGCTTTTTCATTACAAATAGATAAATGCCCAGAGACACTACTAGACACCCCCAGCATAGCCACACCTGCACCTCCCTGCATGGACCAGACAAATCCATGGACCTGCCCCCTTGCAAATAAGTGAGCAAAGGATTCAGAAGGGGCAAGGAAGGGATTCTTGGTTTGAGGGAGATATCTGAAGCAGGATGTTAAAGCATGCTTCTGCCTTACTAGCACAAGGAAAGTGAAAAAGGTCCTTTCACAAGAAAGTCCATGTACCTGCTGGTCAACAGCCACAGCATCTAGTCCATTATACATAATATTGACCCAGCCATCTTTGGAAGCCAGAACAAAGAGGGACATCAGAGCCTGCAACATAGAAATCAAAGCAGATGTGAAGCAGGTGCATCTGGCAGGCAGGAAAAAAATATCGTGGGTTTATGCTCTAACACACACAGAGTGGTGAAATACTCTTCCTGCGTCTCTGCACACATCAAAACCTGCTCCTTCCCCTGTGGAGGACAGGGAGGGGGTAACAGGAAGCCATGTGCAGCCAGCCCCACCAGAGGAGAGAGTTTGTGAAGAACATCTGCTTCGTTGCAGGAGAAAAGAGAAAACCAAGCTCTCTGCTGCCACCACTTTTCTTTGCCCCTCATCCTGTGTCATCCTGATACCAACCCAATAGTGACACAGCTTCTGCATGGACACCCCTCCCAAATAACTGCTCCTTCTGGCCCAGGCATCACCTTCCCAGGCACTGCATCTGTTGCCTGGGGAGGAGACAAACCCTGGGATGGGTTCCCATGGGAGGGAGGGGCTGTGGGCAAACTCACCTGTCCCAGGTTGTCGAAGTTATACTTGTGGTGCACCCACTTGTAGTTGGCTGCCACGCAGTCAGACCGGTTGGTGATGTTCCTGATGTCAACCCCCAGGCAGTGGTAGAACTTGCCCTTGAAGAGCTGCAGGAGGGGAGTGACCCCATCAGCCCCTTTCCCCACAGGGTTCCCTGTGCTTTCTGGGATGCACAGAAGCTCCCGAGATGCTGCATGGCTTTCAAGACTGCCAGCTGCATGACAGGGACACCACCAACACAATGTAGAGCACTGGCTCAAACACTGCAAAGGAGCCAGGACCACCCTTGTGAACACACCTGGCTTTTCAGCCTCCTCCACTGCCTCAAGGCAGCAGTGACTGTGAGCCCACCATCTGACAGCCCTGAAGGCAGCCTTTCTGGGTACAAAGAGAAAAAGTATCTTCTAATCAGTCCCCTAGAGTAATCTTCCCTCCCTGCTTCCCAGTTACTGAGAGTGCTGATGGGAAAAGATCTCATCTGAGGGTAAAGAACCAGAAAAAACCATCCCCTTCTTCTCATATATATTTTTTTTTTCATAAAGCTGCACTGCACTGCTGTGACTCTTCTGCCCAGGGCTCCTTTCCCCATATGGAGGGTACTGGATTGTGCATTTGTACAGATGCATCAGAGCAAACTAAGTATAGTGCATTCCCTGAGATGGAAGTAACGCCCACACCCTTGCTCCTCTGCAATGCAACAGCCAAAAATAAAGAGGATTAAATAAAAAAATTAAAGAAGGTCGTGGGTGGATTTAGGGCTCAGAGTGAGGGGGAGAAATAGAGCTGACTGGAGGTGGGGTTCATGGGAGCAGGCACTGAGCTGCTTGCCCTTGTGGGGTGACATGGATGTGCCCAGAGAGCCCTGTGCTGTGCTAGTCCTGGGCTCTCCCTGTGATGCTGACCCAAACCCTGAGCCAGCTGCTGCCAGGTGTGAGTGTTAACTCCTGTCTCTCACGTCCAGCAACACCTGACCTTGCTGAGCACCTGTCTGTGCTTGCCAAAGGCTGCGTCATTATGGAGACAGCTTGTGGATAGGAGCAAATATGGAAAATTCACTGGCTTCCCTGTCTCTCCTGATCTGCTTGGCTCCCTGTGTCTGTTTTAGGAGCTGGGGGTACAGGAGCCTGTGGCAATAGGAGTGGGGGCCCAAGGGCTGTTTGATGGACAGTAACAGCCTACCTGCACACCCAGGATGCCAAAGATGATGAAGAAAGCACAGCAGATGAGGACAATGTTTCCTATGGGCTTGAGGGAAGAAATTAGTGTCTCCACCACCAGCTTCAGGCCAGGGGCTCGACTGATGACTCTGGAAGGGAAGGAAGGGCAAGAGTGACAGAGGGACAGGGCAGGGGTGTTTGGCCCAAGCTAAGTATTTTCAGCAGCAGCAGAGCCCTGTCTCCCTGTGCAGTGACCCATCAGTGGGGGTCACTGCCCTGTGATCACAAAGCCTCTTCTCTCCCATGGATTCGTTGTTTGATGAGGCACCGCCAGCATCAGACCCACTTGGCTAAGGGGAACCTCCTTGTGCAAAGACCACACTTTGCCGGGATCTGCCACAGCTGGATCTGCCACAGCTGGATCTGGCTCTGGGACCCTTCCTGGGGACAAGTAGTGGGAAGAGGGGCCGAGCAGGGCTGGGTGTGGTTCTGACCGGAGGGGACGGAGGGTGCGCAGCAGTCGGAGCACTCGCAGCACCCCCAGGATTTTGGCACCGCCAGCAGAGGCCACTGAGACCACAATGTCAATGAGAGACACGAAGACCAAGAAGCCATCCAAGATGTTCCAGCTGCTGCGGAGATAAGCCTGGTCCCCAAAATACAGGCCTAGAGAGACCACCTGGAAGAGAGGGGAAAGAAGAGGGGGTGAAATGGCTCCTCTCCACATTACTTAGTGCAGGGCAACGATGGAGAGAATGGGAGCAGGGGGGAATACTGATCAACTCCTCATGACACTGAAGTGTCATCTCAATCTTTTCCTTTCACCTGGAAGGAAAATGTCTTTTTTCTGCCTCCCTGAGTAACATGACACTGCAGGTGAACACCAGAGACCTTTCCCTGCCACACCAAAGCCTTGGGGCAAGTCTCCTAATTCAGAGGTCACCTGGGAGGTAAAGTCAGGCACCAAAATTCATACTTTGGTTCTTAAAGGGATAGTTTGTTTGTCAGCAGTTCTCAAAACCAGCAGGTGCTACAGAAATTGGTGGCCATGGGGAGATCTTAATACCCTGCAAATCACAGTCAAAATTCAGATATGAATCTTAGCGGTTTAACTTCCAACACACAGTTTTAGGACTTTTTCCCAGTTTCAAGAAGGGAATAACCAGGTTTTCTAATTGTTGCAAAGTACTGTGACATCTATTGAATAATTATCTCAACAAAGAGCATGTCATTAATATTGTTGTTATGTCCCCCATTCTCGGTCCAGGAGAAAAGGAATGGACTTTTGACATCATTACAAAATCCATACTTGAATACCAGCTATCTTTCATGAAATCTAAGATCCAACTGGATCTAATGCCTAGGATAAACATTGCCTCTGTGCCTGACAAGAGAGCTCTCAACCCCAGGCAGCATCTGCTTTTACAAAGGTAGAGGGAAGAACTGGCACACTGAAAAGATGGACAGATTTTAAAAGGGTGCTGAGCAAACATGAACCATGTTTGACACTGGAAAAAGGCTCTGAGCTGTTCTTCTCCGGTAACTTACCTTCAGTGTCATCTCAGCTACAAAGATTGCTGTGAAAATGTAGTTGGACACAGTGAGAAAGATTCTTTCCTAGAAAAAAAATAAACAAAAAAAGAAAACAAAACAGAGAAAGACCTTAAATGTATTTTGACTATTTCTTGTTACTCTGTCAGGCCCCTCTGATGATCCTGATATTTTTGCATTCCTGTGAAGGGTCTGAAAGTTGATAGAATAAGTGAAGTGCCCTTGGCAGAGGTCAGTGCTAGGCAGCTTTCAGCTCCTACACCTTGGCTGGGACATGACCTATGCAGCTCTGCCAGAGCACACTGGATGGGATTTTTTTGCATCCTGCAAATCTGGTTTCAAGGCACTCTCTGCCCTGTTGTGTCAGTGCTGCTCAGTCCTGACCTGCTGCACTGACCTGAGAGACCTGGGTCTCCTTCCCAAAGAGCTGCTGAGCACAGACCACAGATTGTGTCCAAGTGCAGCAGAATCTGGCAGTCAGCTAAGGCAGACAAGCAGAAAAAGTAATTTCACTTGCCAGCTTGAGCCACCTCCAAGACAGCTCAAGTGCAGCACACATGAATGGTGGTGGGCTATTCCTACAGCATGGAAGTGACTTCTACCTTTCAGTTCCCAGCCCTTTTCCCTTTTGCCATTCATCTCTTACATGCAGGTTCCTGGAGGAGACTCTTACTTTCCCAGACGTAAGGAACTAGGGTTTCTGTATTATAATGTGGGTTGCCCAGTTATAAGACCCTGCAGGGGAAGCACACACTTATGTCAATTACTAATTTTTGGGTATTTGAATAGATGAGCTGGTGTTTAATGCTGAAGTTCTTCCAGAAATCAAACCAGCACCAAGAACAGTTAAGAACCACTGTTAGAGGTCGTGCTAAGAAGTGGGTGACAGGTATTGACAGGTATTGCTCACCGTGCTTCTGTGCTCAATCTGGGGTCTTTCCAGGGCAATGGTGATGCAGTTCAGGAAGATGAAGGCCAGCACCACATGGTCAAAGAGCTTGTGAGCAATGATGGTTTGGCAGAGCAGGCGAAACCTGCAAGAGAGTTCCAGTAGGCGCCTATGCAAACTAAATGAAGACACTATTCTGGTACCAGGGGAGGAAGTATCAGTGTTATGGAGTCATCAATAATACATTCTTTATCCTCTTTGTATTAACATTAGTATTCCCTGCCTTGCTTTGCCATAAATATTTATGATTACACAAAATAAAAATGGGATGCTCCAAAGGGAGGGAAGATCACAATAGCTATTTAGGATGCTCAGCTTTCCTTTCATAGCCAGAATCTAGGAAAAGAAATGTCGTTTGGCTGCAGGAGAGACAATGGAAGAGAAAATACACATTCTGAGCTGGTAGGTTTAAAGTTGCAACCTAACATCAGAGGATGTGGCCAGCAGAGCACCAAAATCTGCCCCATCTTCTCAACCCTCTCATGGCAAAAACTGCACAAACCTGTTCTGTGGAGAGAAGAGATATATGGACCAGTCTTCCCGTAACTCACACCAGTCTGGCTTATAGACTTCCATCATCTTCCGGATGCGAAAGCACAGGCTCTGTAGGGATGCAGCAGAAGCAATTGACCCTGGTTACCTTCCCAGCTGTCTGAGAGAAACATTTTTCCTTTCATATCTGACCCAAACCCACCACTGCCTGCTTTTCTTTAAGTCCCTGATTGAGGAAACCAACTCAAAAGCAACAAGTCATGGAAAAGAAGGCAGAAGCTGCTTTGCCAGGGCTCTTTTACCTCTTGGTATCTGGTTTCCTCCCTGAATAATGACAAAGAAAACTGCTGGTGTCCATTCTAGAGTAGGATGTTGTCCATGATGCCTTCTTAGATGTGTTAGAGGGACTGTGTTACATGAGGGTAATATTTCCTCCCTACCTCAGCTATTTGAGAAGCCAGGACAAAAAGGCCTTCTGTTGGCACTTGGGCTTGGAATTGCACAGAGACATATGTCAGTTCCAGCTTCTACTGACCTGAGCTCCACTTTTTCCACCCTCTGATCTGCTCACAGATTGCTGTCCCCAGGCTGATACCACAAAACCCACTTGTCTTGTCTGTGGTGCCTGTGCTTCCTGCTCTGGTCTGCTGATGTTCCCCATGAAAAGCTCTCACTGTTACACAGCCTGACCTCTGCTATGCTGTGGAAATCACCAGCTGCACTGCTCTGAAATAACAGCTGACCACATGTATGTCTCACATCTGCCTTCCTCCCACCACCCACCTTGCAGGCAGCCTAACAGTGTGGTTTGGGCTTGTCTGTGTCTAGAAGGTCCTACCTGCATTCAGTGCTGTCCTTCAGCTTTCCTAAAGCACCTTGGCAAGCTTTCCCATCCACATGCAAGAAGACTGACATTTGAGGATGGATTTGGGGTTTCCCAGGGCACTGTGGTGTAACTCCAGGCTCCTCCACCAAATACTCACATAATCTATCTCTTCATCATCCTCTCCCCGTTCTTTGTGGTTGTTCATCTTCGGGAAGATCTCCTTGACAATGCTGGGCATTTTGCCATTGCAGTCCTGATGCTCACTGGCCCCAGGCGGTGCTCCCAGCCTGTGGGTCATTCTGTGGCCAGAAGGGACTGAGGCCAATTCCAGCAGGTCACAGGAGCCTTTATTATCCAGGGAGAGTGTCCGGCGGTGGTGAAACACCCTTCCTGTCCCATCGGGCTCCCCGTCTGCCGCCTTGTGCATTTCCCCAGACAGGAGGGACTCGTGCTCAGCCGAGGGAGGTTTGTGTTTCAGGCTGTGTCCCCTGGCCAGGCTGTTCCAGCTGGAGCGGCGGCTCCCCCAGGCTCCGCTGCGGCCCCAGGCACCGTAGTGGGAACTGCGGGAGCTGGACTGTAAGAGAGCGGGATGGGGACTCGGTGACTGCGGGCACAAGGAGGGAGCATGTGATCCTCTTTCACATCACAGGCTTCTCCCTGGGCCCCTAAGCCAGAAGGCTGTCATTTATCAGATGCTGAGCAAGTTGAGTGGTGGGAATTTAGGAGCAATCTCTGTAAATCTGACAATAAATTGATAATGAGTTAGTAATGGAGTTGGCTGTGATTACGTTATAGCACCATCTGTGTGCAAAGCACTTTCGGGGAAGGTAAGTAATAAAGCCAAAGGCCAGGTGCCTGATATTGTTACTTACACCAGCACAGAGCAAGAGTAAAGCTCTCAAAAAGTCTGACTGGCAGCTTTTTATGCTGCCCTGAGGTTAAGGATAACACCAGGTACAGGGTGATGGATCATCTGACACACCATCTCTGAGCACAGCCTTAGTAAAAGGAAGAAATGAGAGAAACAGGCTTGTTGGTTACAGTCCAGTCCAACCACAGCAGCAAGTTATCATGTAGTATGTGGCTTCTAGCACTCCCTGTTTGGAAATAACAGGGGCATGAGCCCTTGAAGCACTGAGGCTTCAGCTCAGCTCCCCAGAGCTGTGTGTGCCAGTGGGTGGGAAGCCCAGGAGCTGATGTTACAAGGTGGACAGATCTGAGATGCGCTGGTTAGACAACCTGCAGGGCCTGGGGAAGTGCTATGGGGCAGCAGCATCTGCTGTGGGGAACTCCAAGGCAAGACTTTACACTGTGACAAAAGCTTCCAGAAAACCCAGCTGTGATGGGATTTGGTGGTTTTGGCACCACCTAGATGCTCCTATGCTCTTAACTCAAGGCATCATTTTGTGTTCTTTACTCTAGGAAAACAAGGAAAAGGCAAGAGGAAAAAAACCAAGTTTCAGTGTAAGAGGAAGACTTTCTTCTTGGTGTTCTCCCTCTCCCACACTCAAAGGAATATAGATAACTAACCTGGAAATAGACTTCAAAAATCTGGAAATTTAGATAAATAATGTGAAATGACCTGGATTCTAAAGACAGGCACACAACCAGTTGTGTTAGAAGCCTACAGCAGCAGTGCAGTCCTCCACAGCAATCCCCAGATGATGGCAGAAAGACAACAAAGTGCTTGGCCTTCAAAAGGAGGGTAAGACACACATTTATACTCCCTCACTCACCAAGGACCGCTGGTCATAAGTCATTCTCCCCAGGGACATCACACTGCTCTTCCGGGAGCCAACAGCAACACGGACCTGGTCAAGCTGCAGCGAGTTGCGTGAAGAGTTGGTGACACCCCCAGCAGCCACTGGTGGGTTGGAAGAGGGCAAGGATGGGTCCAAGTGCCCATTAGGTGTCACAGGAATAGCACAGAGCTTGGGATCTGAGTGGAGACATGCAGAAAAAAGAATGAGAAAAGAAGAAGGTGGGTTCCTTGCTATCCAGTGACTGGTTCGATGCCTAAGCAGCTTAGCATGTTAACATTAGATTATTAGCCTTTTAGCATCAATCAACATCGATTCCTCTGATTTAGGGAGTTATGACAAATGCAGTGCAAGCTGGAAAGGCTTTAAAGTAATTTCCTCAGTCTCCAAAGCTGACCACATCTCTCCCTTGGGGACAGACAGACGAGCAGTGGTGGCCAGGCAGCCTCAGACTGACAGGCAGAGCACAAAGCCGAAGGAAGGGACGAGAGTGCGGTTCTGCATGCCAAGAGCAAAGACCAGCATCTTCAGGTCTGAACAAATTCCACCAGCTGTCAGACTGGCCACTTAAAGCAGTTAGGCTGAAACACTGAGCAAGAGACTAAGATGAAGGGATAGCCACAGCCATCCATGTACTGTGGTCACTTTAAAACTCCTGCAATCGTACTGCATACAAAAACTGCATCCCACTCTATCCTACTACACTGTTCTTCTTCAAATGATTGATCATTGACCTTTAAGATCCAGGATACTTTTGAGGGAAATGTTAAGTCCTGTGGATGACCATCAGCATTTTTTTACATGCATGGAGAGGAGAGGGAGTTAGATTTTAATGCCTGAAAGGACCGGAGCAATCATTTTTGTTTGACTTATTGCATAATGAAGGTCACCTATCCGTGTTTGCAGGACAGGCAGCCATGAGTGCACCAACACCTCTGTAACCTCTTCCTCCTCTGCCATCTTAGGGGGTTGACAGCCTACATTCAGTGTAAGCTCTGACAGGGTGCAGGCATGAAATTCAGGAAAAAACTGTGACAAGCCAATAGCAGGAACCACTGCTCCCTGCTGTGGGACCTGCATTTAAGCTCAGGAATGCGCCTGTGGTGCTTGTCTGAGTTGTGCTGTATGCTTGTGCCTGTCCTTGCATCTTGCTGATTCTGATCTTGTCTTGCTGTCTGTAATTGTTGGCTTGACCTCAGACCTGCCTCAGCACTGTGGGCTTTCTGGTAATCCCTGAACCATGTGCAGACCCTTATGACTGTCAGTGGACCTGCCCTGCTCACCTTGTACAAGAGTGTGCAGTGTGGCTCCTGCCCTCCTGCCTGCCTCTCTGTCCTGTTCAACTCCTGGCTCACCATCCATTGCAGAGCAAGCTACTCCTGCTGCTCCCTGCCGTCGGGTCCTGTTTGAAGTTTAATACCTCCTGTAGAAAGACTTTCGGTCTTTGAGGGAAGACTTCGAGGGATGGAGACTTTACCAGGCAGTTTGTACTCAGGTTGTTCCAACTCTTAATTATCTCTCCTTGAAAATATACAGCTTTTTTCAGCCTACATTTCTCTAGCTTGAGCTTCCAACCTTTACAATCTCATTATGCTTTTTTCTGCTCAATTAAAGAGCTATCTACCATCACAAACACCTCCTTATGGTCTACAACTACATAGAGAGAGATCAAGTAACTTTTCTCATTTCTCTCAGCTTCATTAGTCTCTCACTATGAGGCAAGGCTTCCAGATTTGCCTGAGTCCTTTTTACAGTCTTGGTATCCCCTCTCCAAATGTGGGTCTCAGATTTGAACACAGTGTTCCTGAAACAGTGACCCTGAAGATAAGCAGAGACAGCCTCACTTCTCACTTCCAGTTGCTGTTCTGGAGGTCATTCAAGAACCGTTCCACTTAGCTACCACATTCCTCAGGATGCCAACATGTTTCTGTTTTTCCACAAATAACACCACAAACTGGCATAAAGTTCAAAATTAAAACTGGCAAGTTCTTGGAGGTGGGAGTGAATTTTCTGCAGAATCTGCTTTTAGATTTCTTGACAAACAACAGTAGGACACAAGCAAATAAGACTATTTGAGATACTGTACCTGAGCCTTCCTGGACCTCCTGGAATTGATCAAACTCCTCCATGTTTGAAGAACTCTGATCTTCATCTGAGTATGACCGGTTGGCATCACCCTGGAACACACAAATTTAGAAGCTGGGAACTCAAACAGAAAGGACCATTTGTTTTTGTCTTTCATTTCTGGAACAACTGCAAAATTGTCCTTGGCAGTCAGGCATCCAGTGTGATCACTGGTAAGAGTCTTGTGTGATTTGGGATGGCTGATATACTGCACTGCTGCTTTTGGATGGGTAAAGGACTCACCCAAAGGTAGGTTCTGTTGTGTTACACAGAATAGAAATTGTGAATCCCCTTCCAGAGAGCCTCTTTCCTTGTAAGGATTAACACTGTTTTTTTTTCCTTTGTTTAATTGAGGACTACCCTAACAAGCCTTATTCCAAGAGTGAAATGAAAGAGGGGTGATACTTTTTAAGTCCTCCAGTCCAGTATCCTCAAAGTTTCACAAAGGTTCCCTTTTTAGCACCTGTATTCCTCCTCCTGATGAAGCCTTGATGGTAACTCACCTCAGCCTGGAACCCCTCCACAAGAATGGCCACCAGCAGATTGAAGAGTACATAATTGCCAAATGTCATGAGAGCCACAAAGTAGAGGGAAGCCCACGGAGAGGTGGAGGCCATGCCATTGTATAGTACAACATTCCAGTCCTCCTGGGTTAGGATCTGCAACCAGGAAGAGAGGTCAGAAAAATGTGATGGAAGAACATGAAAGGGATTCCCAGAAAAAGACAGTCAAAGAACACACATCAGGACCCTGCCAGGCCTCTGAAATTCCCCATAACCACACACCCACCGTCGCTGTGCAGCTGTGGCACTGCACCAAAAACCTTAGCTGAGTAAGAAACAGAAGCAACCATTAGGGTAGTCATGTGCTGAGGTGCAAGTGTTAAACCTGGGAGTTGCCACAACAGGAGTGACCTTTGCACACTCTCGGCTAGGAAGGAAGGAGCTCTCCTTTTTGAGATACACACCAATCATTTGGTTCCAACATGCAATTGCTCTTCCTCCCAACATCACACGAAAGAGTCTTTTACACAGCCTATTGTGTTGCCAGGAATCAGTGCAGTGCTGCTCAGTGAGGAAAAATAATCTCCTGATCCCCTTCACGTTGCCCTGGCCCACCCATGAAGAGCAAAGTGGGCTCACCTGGAAGACAGTGACGATGGCCCACAGCAGGGAGTCAAAATTCTTCCTGTCAGGAACTGTATCTCCTGTGTCTGTCCTGAGGCTGAACTTGCAACCAAAGATGTGCATTCCCAGGATGCTTTGGAACAAGATGATGTCAAATATAAATATCTCTGGCACCACAATGAGCTCATCAGAGTAATTCTCTTCTCCTCCTGAAAATCTAATGCAACTTCACAGAAGCAAGGGGTACAACAACACAGTCAGACCACTGGGACCTATCTGTGAAGAAGGAGCTACTTTTTGCAACCCTGTAGGTCACCAATAAACTTGCTTTCCATCTGTGCTGACTCAGAGCTCATGTATTCCCTTCAACCTGTCATTCAGATCTGTTCTCGCTATTGTTCTTGTTTTCTCTCATATTTCTTAGTCTTGCCATCAGGGCACCCATGGCATGCACAGACAAACTTTCTTAGTTGCTTCCTGCTGCCCTCCTGCCAGAGTCAGCCTCCAGACTGAACTGTTCCTGTAGCTAGTCCTGATTACCAGACTTCACCTATCCTGCAATAGGAGGTTATGCTCAAAGTCTGCATTTGCTGGCAGTATTTCACCACCCCATCCAGGCTAAAATCCTCAGCTGCTGAATCCAATTTAAGGCAGGAGTAAGCTCAGCCCTTATGAAAAATGTTTGTCCGTGCTGCCTTAGCCTAGAGCAATGTGCAAGATGAGTTATGCAGTCACTCTCTGAAGCTGCTGTCCCCACGAGCCACGCAGTGCCACTCCAGAGCCGACTGCCTCCTCACCTGAATATGAAGATGAAGAGCATGAGGAGCATGCAGAAGGTGGCTACGTTGTCCATAGTCTTCATCAGCACCACGAGCTGGCGGCGCAGCGCAGGCATGAAACGCACCAGCTTCAGCACCCGGAGGAGTCGGAATGTCCTCAGCACAGAGAGCCCCCCGTCTGCCTGCCCAATGATCTCCCAGATGCTGTGGCCCAGAGGGAGTACGAGGGACAAAAGAAAAGACGAGTGAACAAAAAGAAGAAAGCAAGGAATAACAATTCTAAGCTTTCACCTTGGCATTGGCAGTAAAAAGGGGTGAAAGAGTAAATCTGTCTGAGCAAGGCTGTATTATAGGCTTATCCTTAAGTGTTGAAAGCTGCATTTACACCTTAAGAACATCAACGTGGCACTGCATGTTGCAGCAATGAGGAAAGGATTGCAGCATTAAATTCCAGCAAGACAAGTTCTTCTATCACACTTTAAACCTTTGTAACATCTTCAATATGTGCATTTTCAAAATATTTCACAACTAATATTTTTTGTGAGCTTAACAAGGCAGTTGTGATTGCCTCCATCCTACAGAGGATAGAACTGAGGGGTAGAAATGCTGTGTGGCTTGCGTAGCACCAACACCTAGTATCGGGAAAAGACATCTTGGTCTCCCAAACCAGCTCAGCTCCTCCTAGTATAGCTGCTAAATCCTTTTCAAAAAAGTGTGCAAGAACTGTGGCACTCTTTTCTATGTGTATTTCAGTTGATCCCCAAGGCCCTTGTCACCTGATGATGACGATGATACTGTCAAAGATGTTGTAGGGGTTGCGAAGGTAATCAAAGAGACCAAAAGCAGCAAGTTTCAGGATCATCTCCAGGGCAAACATGCTTGTAAACACAACATTGCTGATCTCCAAGATGTTGGTCAATTCCTCTGGCTAGAGAGAATGCAAATTCAGAGAGTCAGAACTCAAAGAGCCCTGAAATTATGGGAAATACAGTGTTACCCTTCCCATGAAACAGGGCTTGCAGGGAGTTGCAAACTTCCATGGGCAAGACTAGGGTGGAGCCAGAGAGCAGCACTTGCACTCCAATTCCATTGCAGATTTGCTACCTTCATCCTAGATTATATCCCCAAAAACTTTCTTCACACAGCCAAGGGTGACCAAGCATCTCCTACATCCTACTCCATATCCCACTCCCCTGGATAAGGGCTGCTTTATTTTGTGCAAAGAACTTGAGTATTTCTCAAAGGAGAGCAAGAGCGGCTGATTTGCTGTCAACCTCTTCCTTCAAGAATTTCTCCCTCTGAGGTTTCCACAGGTAGCTGGCACTTTTATTTTTTCTGAAATTTTGAAAACATTTAAATGACAGGAAAACAGTTCCTCTAAACCTCACTGCACTAATCTACCCCTTTCCCCTCTATTTTTTCACTTCCCCATTTTTCTCTCCCCCTTTCCCCACCAAACCCTTGGTATGCATTAGTTAATTAGTCTTGCTCCATCAGTCCTATGCCTCTATCCTCAGAGTGGTCTCAATAATTACCCAAGTAAATATCAAACTGGGCAAGACAACAGCAAGGAGGACCACACTGCTAAAACTTACCTGTAAGGGACAGGGAGAGCAGGACAGGGTGAAGAATAGAGGAAAATGGACAGCAAAAGGAGAAAGGCAAGTGCACAAGGTGAAAAATCCAAGAATGACACTCGGTGACTGTTGAAAAATAAAAAAGTTATGTCTTCTTTTGCACTGGTCTGAGCTATACCTGGCCACCAAGCTACTCTTTAAAGCATCACATAAAATGGATAGGAACAAGAAAACTGCAAAAGCCTGTTGTAGTGGGCAAGAGAGGACAGACACTTCAGGCACTGCGGAAACAAAAACGTAAGTCCCTGCAGGTCAGAGACAATATTTTTCCCATTAAATCAATATTATTGCCCACCAGGAAGGGAAGTCATGGTGTCTCCCCATGTTCTGCAAAACTGCTGTTTTGCTGAAGGGTGGCCTTTGCATTGGCCATGCCTGTTACTTACTCAGCTGGTGGAAAGGGAAGTGAGGGAGGAATGCAGCTCTGGTTCTGACTCTCTGCCTGAAGCTGGGGGCTTTAATCCCTGCTCTGAGCCCCCCAGGTGAACAAATGAACTGAAAACTGCTCCTTACATGTCTGGCTTCTCATGCTCTTTGTTAATTTCTTGCATTTCTCATTGCAGCTTTTTGTTAAAATAGTCCATGTCTTTAAAACGAAAAAAGAGGAGATGGATCAATTTCCATCCCTAGTGACATCTGAATGGCAAAACTACCCTGAAAATGATGGAGAAAGGAGAGGAGATTAAAGAGAAGAGAGAGAAGGAATGAGCAAGTGCATGTGGGAAGGGAGAGATGAAGATCTCTTCACCAAGACTCAGCAGTAACAACAGTTGCTGAGAACATGAGGTCTGCATGTTAAGCTGAGATGCCAATTTCAGCCTGGATCAAACCATTATGTTAGTGAAAATGAGCAATGTAAAAAAGCAACAGGTTATGATGGTGGATTATCCTCCTCTCTGCTTTCCATACATCCTCTCTTGTGCTCTTGTAGAGAGCAAATGGTGTTTGAAAAACCATGCTTGCATTTTGCTTGTGGAAAAGGTCGCCTGTTCTCCTGTCCCTCCTTGACATCTGTTTTTCTAGTCAAGGCTCACCTGTTAATCTGTTTCTAATGGGCCATCAATCAGCCCCAGCAAAGCATGCTTCCTAGAGAGCAGAACAGGAAAGACTGAGCAGAGAAAGAGAGATGGGCAGAGAGAAAAGCAGAAAAAGAGAAATCAAAAAACAAAGCTGAAAAAAATTTAAAATAAATTCACTAGCACCCACAATAAGTGGAGAATGAAAGATTTGTTTTAAGTCGTGTCGTAAAGACACTTGAGGAAGAGGACAAGCAAACAGGGGGAAAGTGGTTCTCTCCTTTTCTTCCTACTGACACACAGGCTCTCCAACACAGTGGATGTGTCACCTTGCAGTTCTGAGGGCTCCCCAGGCTCCCACAAACAGCACTCAGGCATTGTCGTCTGAACCCTTCCTCCTCCCAGGTTTACCCAGAAACTGCAAATTGAAGCATCCACAAGCAAAGAACTGAACTCAAGGCTACTTTAGTCCAAGAAAAAGCAAGGAACACCAGAAATCTCCCCACAAGCAGTCTCTTCACACTGCCAAGACTGATTTACCCATCACACTAGAAGTGAAACTTGAATGGGAGCTGAGTATTGGGGTAAGGAGGGTGGCTTGAAGGGGCAGAGATCCCAGGGGTAAGGCATGCCCAGAGCCAGAGTTTTGACTGGAATGGTTAACCTACCTTGTTATGAATCTCTTTCCCAGTCCATGAAATTATCTAATTCACATCTTTGTGGAATAAAGTCCTTCATCTCTAACAATGCAGATCAAATACTGAGAGTAAAATATATGGTTCAGATTTACTTCAGAACTCCTGTCCAGTGATCAGAAACTAGAACTGGGGCAATAGAGGGCAGCAGCTCAGCTTTTTTGTCCCTTTCCGTTTCTTACCAACTTTGGAGCTCTTTTGCCAGATTAGATTGAAAATATAATTAGTCCATTATCTGACAGCAGACAGAAACTCCTGCACCATAGGAAAGGTTAAGAATATGCAGATCACCATGAAGCCCCTGCAGGAAAAGTTTCTCCTAACCAGGAGTAAATCTGCAACTGCCTAGAAACTGAAGAGTAATTGATGTGACCTATGCAGAACAGCCTTACTGAACCTGCATGTCACTGCCTCTGTGATGGGAACGTGAAAAATAAATATTCCATAAAGAGGTCTCTCCAGCCTGTCTATTTTTACTCAGAATTTCCAAGTCACTTGACAATAATTAGAAGAGCCATGGAAATCAGCCATGGAACAAGCCAACTAGTTTTTACTTAAGTTCAATCACCACCCCACAACAAATGCAGGATGTCATGAGTGTTACACTCTAGTTCTACCAGGCTGAAATAACGTTGTTTCATCTACCACTCCAGGGAGATGGTTCCATCATTTAGTAAATGTCAGTATGATGAGCTGGCTTGGACATTTGCTGAATGTTTCTGACAAGGAGCAAACAGTAAAAAGAGAAGCAATAACTGTAAAATATGAACTTGTGAATGCAATAAATGCTGGTATAGAGTGAAATCACACAGGCTAAAGGATATGAAGGTACTAATCCACAGGGTGGGTCTGGTTAGGAAACAGGGGATCATCATCTGATCCACAGAGATAGACCTCATAAAGTATTGATCTAATGCACGAAGGAAAACTGTAAGTAGATACTGGAGAAGATAAATAAACCAAGTTACTCAGCAGTTGTCTAAAATGGCTGCTAATGGCAGAGAGGGTTGTGTCCAACAGGCCATTCAAGAAATACATGATGAGAAAGGCAGCCTGGGACATTCAGCTGGGACCAGCTTTTCATCCTCATGCTGAGTAAGGGAGAAAAGTCAGCAGCACCAGACCCACTGTGAATATTAAGAAAAAAATAAGCCTCTTAAAAGGATTCTTCTGGACAGCCACAAGAATCTAATATTTTCTACACTGGATTTTAAAAATAGACACTTCCAAATAGAGGCAGATCTGAAGAACTGCAAAAACTATTTTAAGCAGGACAAAGCTTGAAATGATGGGGTTTGGCTTATGCAATGTCTCAGCAATATCTGAAGGCCTAATATTGAGAATATTACATGGTATATTACTCACTGATGGATTCAAATAAATGTAGCTTATTGCAAATGATGTCTTGTTATAAGATCATGGATTAAAAATGACTCATAGAAGGGCAGTTTCTCCCAAAATGAGCTGATTTTCCTCACAAGAAATATATATGCAGATGGAAAGTGCTTGGCCACACAATTAGGACAAGACAAAGGACTGGATGAGTAAGGTAAACAAAGCCAAATTCCAAGCTGGTTTGAATATGAGTAAAATTTTTGGAGTTGTTGAGGTTAAGTCTTCTGGAAGAAAATCACCATCAATATTAAACCCCTGAATTGCAACGAATGGGTTTAATTCTTGTTTTTCTGTCTGTTGGTCAAGACTGGGGAACTGAAGGTGACACTCAGCCTGTGCTCTGTCCCTTGGGTTCCTCTGTTTATGAGCCTGAAACTTGTACCTCACTCCTGCCATCCTTCTCACCCCTGATGGTTGCAGGAGCTTTGGTCATCTTGCTGGTGAATAGCCTGTGAAAAAGTGACCCTGCAAATCACAGGTCTTGGTGGGCAGAGGGGCTTTGCTGGATTTCATTCTGTGAAAATGTGTGCTTCTGGGAGGAAAGACAGCAGGAAGGAGAGAAAAGTAGGCAATGAGGCACCAGCCTGAGATGTACTGACGACATGGTTTGAGAAAAACTGAAGGAGAACAAAGGGAAGTACAAATGCCTCTGTGCTTCTGAGTTAGCTACTGCCTGAAAAGAACCTGAAATTCATGGTATGGTCTGAATATTTCAGTCTCCTTGTGCCAGGAAATCAGAATCCAGTATACACTTCAAATAAACAGGCTGCACCACATTTTTCAGTTATGATCAGTTTGGCTGACATCTCTTCTGGTAGAAACAGCATGCAGGGTCATAAGCTTTTCTTAGCTACTTAGTGATGAAAAAGTGATAGCACAATTTTAAGGACTGCTACTAGAAACCCCAAGGCTGCAGAGGCAGATCCCCCTCTGCTCTGGGCTGTACAAACACAGCAGAGGCATCCTAGAAGGGCTTAAATCTGCACATACAATAGCCAGAACATGAGACTCAGTTCTCTACCTGCAGCTCAAGTATTTTTCTGTTAAACTATTAGTCACGCTGTGTCCGTTAAACCAGGATGAACAATGGCTCTCCCTGCTTGGTGATCACATCTTTAAAATACCAGTGGGCAGTTTTCAAACTGTCCTGAGCTCCAGCCCTTAGTCATCTCTCTCCTATGTGATAAATACATTGCTCTTTTCTATCTATTTCCATGAGTCAACCCCTCCAGCCTCTTCTTCATTCTTCTCTTCTCTGAGCTCCTGCCAGTATTTTTCTGCTGCTGAAGCATCCAGTGCAGTTTTGCATTCTGGGATCAAATTAAGGTTTCACAGCCTTGTATCAGAAACTAGCTGGGCTTTGAAAATTGGTTTAAAGCTTGATACGTGGGTGGGATCCAGACATCTGAGGCTTCAAATATTGGCTCAGACACTGTGTTGCCTCAAACTGGGAATTTAAGATACTCTGGGTCTCAAGGTATCTCCATCATGATACAGCACAGGACAAATCTGAGTGCCTTGCCCAAATCAAGCTCACTGCCTGTCTCTTTGCTGCCTGAGACTGTGTTCAGGACTAGACTTCACCTTGGCTCCAGAGCTTCAATCCAGTCAACATCTCAGCAGTGCAGTGATCTCTTGTTTTGTGATCTGGGCAGACACATGGAGTGAATCTTGGTCACATTCAGACTGGCAGCATAGACCTGAGACATGGATGTACAGCATGGATTCCTTCAAGACAAAGTGCAGAAGAGCTACCAGCCAGCAATGCAGATGCAAGGTCAGGGCAATGCTAACACCCTCTGACGTTGGCACTGCACATCACAATGTAGACACAGCCTCTGTTTCCCAGCTATAAAATAAGGGCACACAACCCTTCTCCACTCACAAGTCTGTCATTAGGATAAAGTGCACAGAGGATAAAGTGACTCAGAGCTGCCTGCAAACTACTGGCGTGAAAATCAAACCTGCACTCACACCTGCTGTTTGTGTCTGACCTATCTATCTCTTCTTACTCTCAGGGCAAAGGGAAGGCTCAAGCAGCCTGAGCCCCCAAAATGACTGGAGATCAGAGGTGGTGCCTTTCCTGCCCTTCTTGTATAGATAGAATGTGCTCAGACATCTCTTAATTAAGTTGGGAAGGCTAGCAAGCTGATGGATTTGAATTGAGATGCTGGTGAAGTGCCTGTGACATCCCCAGAGGCCACATTAAATTAACCAAATAGACTAAGGATTCAGTAAGCTAATGAAGAGAGAAACGAGTGAGAGAGATGAGGAAGATGGAAGAGACGAGGACGGTGGAGAGTGAAGCAGACAGAAAGAGGAGACAGGGCAAAAAAGAAAAACAGAGGGATGAATGACCCGAGGAAAAGAAAGGCATCGAAAAGAGGTGAGAGGAAAATACATGGAGACAGAAGAAGCGATTAAGCAAAGGTATAAGGAAGTAAGAGACCCTGCAAGGTCCTGAGGCTTTCTCCAAAGTCATGCTGGGACCATCTGTGCTGCAGTCTGGGGTCCAAATTGCTCAATCTCTGCCTCCATCAAGTTGCATCAGCTTCTTAGCGAGGCCACAACCCCCAGCAGGACCCAGCAGTCCACCTTGTGCCCTGAGGTGCTTTACCTGTTCGTGGTGCTCAATGCCCATGCTGATAGTGTTCACCAGGATTGCAATCATGATCCCACGGTTGAAATACTTGCTGTCCACAATCACTCGAAGCTTGACCCTCACTTCTCGCCACATGTCGCTGCAGAGCTTCAGCCTTCCTCCTTCTTCCACCTCCTCCTCCTTCTCCAGCGCCGAGGCACCCTGCTCCTCTTGGCTGCCCTCTCCCTCCCCTTCACTGGCTCCTCCATCCTCCTGCTCTGAGCCAGTGCTATCCAGGACTGAGAGCCTTCTGGATGCTTCGTGCTCTGCCCTGTGGCATCGGGGGCAGTTGGTGGGGTCAGAGGTGGCTGTCACAGCGATGGGCTGGGCTAAGCCCTGGGGAGGGCAGCCAAGAGAGTTGTGCTGCTGGCAAAGCCCTGCAAAGAGAAATGGTGATGCTTAAAGAAGGAGACTTTAAAAAAGGCATTCAAAGTGGACACCTGTTTGGCTTCTAGGTATTTAGACAGCGTAACTGGCTTTTTAGCTGTAAGGATGGTTAAGCACTGACTCATCATCTCAAGGGCAGCAATAGAAGCTGTTGCCATTGGTAGCTCTATGCTGACAGGCCATGTCTCCAAAAATCATGGTACTGTTCAGCTTGCCTGTGATTAGGCTCAGTAGGGTTCATGTCCACCAGAGAAAGAACTGCTTTGTCTAACGCAGAAAAACTGTCTGCAAAACTTGTCACTAGCTTGTGTTAAGTGGGAACTGAGGGGGAATATGGTCACAAGAGCTGCTTTTGGCATGAACTGCTACAAGTTGGGTCTGAGAACCCCCAGGCTGAGCTGAACTCTCTAAAGTAGAGAAACTCCATTAACAAAGCATCTCAAGGGGCCAGAAGAGGTAGCACAAGAACACTTCCTCCTAACACTCTGCACTCTGAATCAGAACAGATTCCCTAACTTCAGTGAGAAAAATAATTTGTGTTCCTTGATCCTCCATTTGGGCCTGGAAGATCAAATGGATACTGGGGGAAATAAAGCAATTAATTCATTAACACAGTGCATGAAGCCTGCAGAAACTTTTCTCCCAGCAAGTAAAGAAAATGAAAGTTTGAGTATGCAAGACCAGCTGAAGGAAAATCTGTCTTTTTGCTTGTTAATGGGAGCATAACTCAGGAAAGGCGTCAGCAAGCAGTTAATACTAACTCTATAAAACCATTTTTACAGTGACTTTTCCAGCCAGGAACCCAATTTAAATGATACCTCATATCTAATTTTATGCAACAAGAGTAAAATTGTATCAAGAGAAATTGTCTCTATTGTCCTTGCATATCAACCAGACTTCTTCAGCATCACTCCTTAGCTTCAGGTGACACCTTACTGCAATTCTACTCCCTTTGCCCCTCTCTTGAGGTCTGGCAGCAACTCAGTCTGGGGGGAGAGCTCTGGAGGACCTGCTGTGCCACCAGGTCCAATCCTTTGCCCCACTTTGTTACATCCCCTAATTCTTCTCTCTCCCAAAATGCTATCACCACCCGGTTGTTCATTTGAAGCACCAGCACAAGCAGGACCTCTCAAAATTGACAAGTGAAATGATCATAAAAGGAAAAATGCCAGGAATGACTTGGTTAACCTTGTCTGGAAGAGGGGTAATTTTTTCTAGGAATTACTATTACATTTCCTGCTCTTTTGACCTTTACAAGGCTTTCTGCATCACAGATTCATCACAAAGTGAGTTTTGTTAGATTTGGACCAGAACTCCTTGAAAAGGGTTCAAGTCCTGTTCTGATGTTGCCACTTCCACTGATAATCATGGACAACATGCGTTTTACTCGTGGAATTGTCTCTGGGGCAACTTAAAAATAGACTCCAGACATGGAGCGCTTTACAAGCCTCTGAGTGTTAATCTCTTTACGGTTTCTGGATTTCAGACCTGGATTATCCATGTTCCCTGTTTCATGCCAGTCACCCCTACCTTGCTGGCCATGGCGCAACACTCAGTAGCCGATGTAAATTTTAATTCTGTGCTTTGCAGGCTTTGCAAAGCTGGCACACAGAGATGCTCCCAGTTCCTCTCACATTCCCGCCACCACCATTTCCAACCGTACCCACGCGATCCTTACTGTAGCGCCTCTGGCTTTTCCTGCTGGCGCCAGGTTTGGCCTCTCCAGTCTCCGCGTTGCCGTGGCGCCAGCTCTGCACGCTGTTGTAGAGCCCCAGGGTGCGGCGCTTGGCCTTGCGCAGAATGTGGCAGACGTACTGGAAGATCTCCTCGTAGCAATCCCCTGGCTCCATGTAGCTGGCGACCGTGCTGGAGGAGAGGTAGCGCGCCCTCTGCTCCTGCATCAGCTGGTGCTCCCGCTGCTTGGTCTCCGAGAACTGTGTGGCGATCACCACCAGGCACAGGTTGATCATGAAGAAGGAGCCCACCTGGCAGGAAAGGAGAAGGAGGGAGAAATGTCAGCACGTGTGGGAGTGGGAATGTGAGAGGAGGGGAAAGGGATTGGAGGCACACAGAGGAGTGGGAATGAGTCTGTGCATGGAGAAGAGGATTCAGAGAAACCCAGGAGTGCATGGGCTTGGGTTTTGAGGCCTCACTCAGCTTCACTTCCACACAGGATTTAGAGCTATGGACTGAACTTTACTAAATTCAGTCTAACCAAATTTTGGCTCTTTTGATAGGCTTTGGGACCGCTGGTAAGTCAGTGAGAAGTTACATACAAAGGGTGTGATGAAAACTGGACTTTTTCATACCCTCTCCTTTGTGTTAAACAAAAGGTAGGAGACAGACAACCAGTTTGGTTGATTTCTCCTCTGCTTATTCATTTACTACTGGAAAAATCATGCACTGCCATTTATAGTCTTCAACTCTTGGAAGAAATGTCAGTATTCTTGGATCATTTTAATGACATACCAGCATACTTAGGGCACATTATTAATTTCTTTCATTTGCACCTTAATTCTCCATATAGGGAGCTGGGACTTCCCTGAAATGAGCAAGCTCTTGAAATTAAAAAGGATTTTACAAAAACAAACAACTTTTAGAAGGATGATGAGTAGTCTAATAAAACCATCCTTCCTTGCTTATTTACTATTTTTCTGATACAAGACATAATCTATTAGCTCTTCTTTAACTTGTTCTCCAGCCTAGGTAGGCTTCTCATTTCAAATGCAAAAACTGTAAAAAACACACCTCCAATTTCTTAGAAACAGCAAACAAAATGCCCAAGTTCTCCCTAGTCTCCATAGAGAAGCCCAAATGTCTACCAGGCTTATTTTACAATTTCCATGTCCCCTTTAAACCTCAGTTTTTCTATTTATAAAATGGAGCAAGGATTTATTGGTGCTGAGAGTTCTGGAGGCAACTCTATGTTACATATAATGAAATTAGAGATTAATTTCCACTAGGAGATCTATCCATAGATACACAGATATAGGATAAATCCTGGGCTTCAATATGATGATAATTTCATACATAAAAGGGCTGGTAACTATGTTCAAAATAATTTTCAAAAGCTATGATGCCTTGATTGGTGCCTGTGTCCTGTAGAGCTAAAAGTGTCAATAGTGCACTGATAAAATGCAGAATCTAAACTCTAGAAAAAACCCACATATATGTACTGCTCTGAAACAGACTCTGTGGGGTAGCCCCTGGGAGGAGATAAAGCACCAGGCTCAAGGTTTCTGCTTCCCCTGGACCTGAGCATCCCTGCTAAGGGCCATGCTTGCCCAGTTTCTCCTGTATGAACTCAGACAGGACACAGTCCCTCCTCACTGTCCCTCCTTCACAAGCAAACAGCTCTGACAGAGAGCACGATTCAGTCCTGTCTTTGCCTTCACATGTGTCCTCTCCTGTAAAGCCTTTCCAGTAAAGAGGACAGAGCAGGCAAAGGTGATGCTAACCTGACCCCAGTGCTTGTGAATGGAAAAAAGGGTTTAATTCAGCAAGTACTTCAGAGCTTGTTTCACCTGTCCAAGCAGCCTTTCCCTCAGTTCACAGATCTTACTGCCCCTCTGACCAGCCTACCCTTCCAGGTGACCCTTTTTCTTGCACACAGGTGCTCAGCAGCTGTCAGTATTCCAAAGGGAACGTGTCTCTGCTGGCACCTCAATAAACCTTTGAAACTTAAAGCTCTTTCCAACAAGATTCCACATAAGGACAATAAAGTATCTCAAAATAAAGGGCTTTTTTTCCTCCCCCCCTCCTCCTCTCAGCACCCTTCAAAGCTGTTCTAATTCTGTTTCCCTTCATCACTGAACCCTTCTCTTCTCTCTCCTTCCCCCATATTTCAGCCTATTTTCCCTTCAGCTTCTGCATGCGGCCTTGAAAATTAAAATAATGCCTTGTTCAGATTCCTTTGCCTTCACCCAACACTTTCCCTAGTCTGTGATGTCTTGCATGTTTTATTTTAACTGAAGAGAGTATGACTGGGAATCCAAATTCTTTTTCCCTCTCCTCAGCAGCATGATACTTATATGTGTTTTCCCCTTTGGTTCTGTCCCTCAGCTGGCACGGAGTGGGGCAGGGCAGGGCAGGGAGCAGCTGTGGGAGCATTTCTGGAACACTGCTCATGACACTTCCTGGTACTTTGCAACTTCCCACAACTCCATGAACAACAAGCAATCAGGGCTTGCAACACCTTCTCTCTAAGGCACAAGCAGAAGAGCTAAAGGGCTGAGATGGCCTCACCAGGACTGCACTGTGGGTTGCAACTAGGGTTGAATCTGGAGCAGAGTTCAGGTTCACATCACCAACGTGACCATTTTCTGCCATCTGCCACCAGATGAACAAAAAAGGCAGGAATGAGAGGACTGGATACGGCAACTACTCGCCAGTCCTCATCCTTTTAGCTAGGAATGTCAAACACAAAGGAAATTAGCTTGGTTAATCCTTGAGACCACAGGCAAGTCCATAAACTCTCAGGCTCTGCTGAGCCTGACAGTGCCTCCCAGCTAGGAGAAGGACAGGAAAGGTCCCAGAAGGCTCCTAATTGAGTGATTCATCTCAGCTGGCTGAGAAGAGAGACAGAAAGTGTCACACATGGAGTCAAAGCATGTGACTGAAGCAGATGGAGACCCTCGATTCAGAGCCCCAACACAGGGGTCCTGTTCAGCCCTGAGACTGAGCTGTGCTTTGGTAAAGCAGATTCTGGCCTCATTCAGCCCTATCTCTGCAAAATCTAATAAAATCTGACTAGTGCTGCAGATACTGACTTGTCAATTACTTTTACTGCCGATGCCTGGTTATCCAGCTTGCCTTCTGAGGCCCACATTTGTAAGCACAGAGCACTTCAAGAAGGCCTCTGAGTGCTGCAATGCAGATGCCAGACTGAGGTCAGAAGAACTTGCTCTGGTCCAGGAGCCATAGCAGTGGCTGAGTGGCTGGAGAGGTGTTAAAAGAGACAGCTGGACCTCAAGCAGGAAAACCCAAATGAAACACTGACCCAAGAGCAAGGAGCAGTCCTTCTTTCACGTCACCTCCCTGATCTCTTGTCGAGGGGGAAGCCATTTAAAATCTGCTGAACACATAAAATACTTTTCCCAGGTTGTTCTACAAGGCTACTCAGAGTGCCAGGGTCGGTCAGCACTCCTCTCCTCAGAGTCTGTGCAGGATTTCTAACTGTGCTGGGAGAATATCCAGGTGGTGGAGCCTTCTTCCTGCCATATGAGTAGCAGCAGGTAATGCCCTTATGAAGGTGTTTGCAGATATCATTGTAGGAAGAAGTCATGGATGAAAGCACAGCTCTAGAGAGAAGCTGCAGAGATCCAGCCCCAGAAGAGTAAATCTGAGCCATGGCTGGAATGTGTGTGGAAAAACAAAGAGTCAGGGTTTAAAGTCATACTTTAAACCCTGAGAGCAATCCTGCTTAGAAAGCCAGGCCTTCCAACTGTGGGGAAGGAGGGGAGGATAAAGGCTAGAAGGACTGTACTTCATGAGACTTAAAGAAGGATTGGGATTTCTATATGAAGATTCAGACAGAAAATGCAGCCAAGCGATACCAAGTTTGCAATGTGGTGTTGCTATGTGCAAAAGATGCATCACAAATGACAAGAACGTAGCAGAAAGGCTAAATATTTCCTTGGCCTAACTCCACCAAAGGTAAAGAATATATCCCACCTAGCATATGGCTCCTTTGCTCTCACCAGTTCCCAAAGTAACCTGAGATTCATGTTCTCCTGTGTTTGATAGAAATACACCTATATGGCTTCTGCAAATGAGGAGGGAGTGTCTAGAAATGTCAATGACACTCTGCAGTAACATCTCAGGTGGAGTGTTTAATTGAGGGTTTTCAGTGCAGAGACAAAGTTTGAATCACTGTGAATCCACATGATGTGAGCCAGCACTAGAAGGATATTTAGAAACCAAAAATGTGTTGACAGAATTTATGTAGTTTGAAACATGGGAGGAGGGGCAGTTTTTGGAACTGGCCTACAAAAGATTGGGCACACCTGCCCCCCTGGTTAAACACTGACCCTGCACAGTCCTTCTTGGCACTAGGAAAAGGAGTAAAGTATGTGTCTAACTGCATATTCTACAAATTGGGGTATGCTGACCATGCTGCTCAACGGGAAAATGCAGGTGGGTACTAAATATCTATTGCACTGTGGGACATATGAACAAACTTCATGTGAAATGATTATTTTCTGAACTCACAAAAAGCAGTTCACCTCTTCACAGAGAACAGAGCCTGAGGAAACTCCCCCCTGTCACCATCCTGTGCAATCACATCCCTGCACTGTCTCTTTGGGACTCTCAAAGTAAAAGCACCATTCCTTAAGGTATATTTCACCTCTGCTGTCCAGGTTCACGCTTCAGCCCACAGGGAGCAGGTCATCTTTCTATTTTTCTCCCCTTGTCTTTCCCTTGTGAGGGAAGAAGTCCATAAGGCAGGGTGAATTAAAGCATATAGTAAGTTTTTCATAACTTGTCTGACCTGAATGGGCCAATAGATTTTTTTTTTTTTGGGGGGAGCCACCCTTCATATGTACAGGCTGCAGAATTTCGCACAGAAATGGATTTAAGTTTGCTTTGTCTCAAGTCCTTGTATTCCAGCTTGAATTTAAACTAGATCCTGTGCTAGGTAAGTCTGTTAGTGTTACTGGGTGACTCTTTCTGGAGATCCTGTTTCCAGGAGGGTGTGGCCCCATAGGACAATGTTGGGTGAAGATCAGAGTCTCAGCCATGTAGACCTTGGAAATGCACACTGAGGTCCTTACTAAGTGATTTAGAGCTAAACTGCATCTACCACGTGCAGATTATAATTTATGGTTCCTGCAATTCATCCCATGTATTTTCATTTTACTCTTGTCTTTGAACCCCCAGGTGAGAAAAGTGCAAGAGCCCTCATAAAAACAAAATCCCTCCTTGTTAGAAACAGGATATTCCTTCCAAAAAAATGCACTTATGCAAGGGAAGCCTGAGGAACAGAAAGGCAATGGAACCATGTTTCTCAACTCTCATCCCAGGTGAAGATAATGAATATCCTTACAGAAAACCAACCTTCAAACTTCATTTGTATAAATCCACAGGGCTTATAAACTGCTTATTAAGTTCTCATTGCTGACACACTTCTCTCTTTCCATCCCACCATCCACAAGGGATCTCACACAGCCAGTTTATTTTGGACTGCTGACACTTTTGGAGCAGTAGCTCCTTTTCGTTCACAGTGAGGAAGTAATTCAGCATGACAGACCCTGAATCTAACAAAATGTGAATCTGAGACTCTGAACCCGAGAAATCCAGGTGCTGCCAAAAGCTCCTGGCTCAACATGGCTCAAAAATTACTCAAGAGCCTAAAATGTGTAGAGACCAAGAAGAAGGGCAGCGAAAGAAATAGTTTTCTGTGCTTTTAAGCCAACTGGTTTGGGAAATTTACTTTGCAAGAAGATTTACCAATGAGAATATTATACTACACTGGGCATGTATAACTTTAGAAATCAATCCTAAAAGTATTTTTGAGTTAAAGGTAATAATTTGTCGGAAAACTATATGTGTGATCCTGCCACAGACTCTTGGTGAAAATCAGCTAGCCAGATTTCTGAGATTCCTAGAAGTTTGCTTCCCCAGGATATAGGTTGATCTAAGACCTGTTTTTTGTAGGCTCTTAGATTGCATAGCTGACATTCATCAAACCTTATACTTACTATTATTAACAAGATAAAGTAGATAAAATTGTAGAAGGAATGAGCATCCATCACATAGTACATGATCTCCACCCACCCTTCCAGTGTGATCACCTGCAAAGACAAACAACAAGAAAAACAGGAGGGAAGTGGTTTTCCAGAGTTCACTCCTCAGTGTTTACAAGCAGATACTGGCAGGACGATTGCAACCCAAGAAAGGTGAGAAACAACAATTCATTTCAACGAAGCCAAATTTCCATTTTGGGAAATCAGCATGGTACTGCTTGGTGACACTGGCATCCTGTCAAAGCCTGTGAGATCATTCTAGTCCACAGCAGGAATATTTCATTAAAATAGTTCATTTCCCTGGATCACAGCAGGGGAAAACCTGCAGCAGGTTTCTGTGCCCCTTGGACTGGACACTGCGTACAGCCGGAGGAAAAGAAAAAAACCATGGATTTTGGCTCCCACCTGCAACGCGTGCTGGGAATTAAAAAAAAAAAAAAAAATAAAATTCCTTTAGTATAGTTGTCTGGACTGAAGGGGAAACTGGTACAAGGCAGCCTGCAGAATGGAGCTTATTTCAGCAAGCTCCTGGAACTGCTCTATGTCCCTCCCCATCTTCAGGAGCACCGTTCACGTGTGCTCTGTCTCCCTTTTACTTTGCACCTGTGTCGCAGCCTGCAGGAACTACCACCAGAACCCAGCAAGACTGAGTCTGAAAAGCAGAAAAATAAGCTTGAGGAGGCTTGCAAGGAGGCTAGCTCAGACTTACCTGAAATATCACAATCCAGGCGTAGCCAATGTTGTCGAAGTTGATGGCACCCTTGTGCGGGTTGGCGTTGCCGGTGCGGCACACGTTGTAGTACTGGTTCCAGTTCACACACATGCCACTGATGTTGAACTCCTGCCGGACTGAATTGTAGTAATAATAATCATCCTTGTCCAAACAACACTCGTGGCCTCGCTCCTTCAGAGGGGGGATTTCGTGACAGCCCATAATTCCGTTGTCTCCTGACAGCGAGCAGATAAAGGGCATCTCATCATCTTCCTCTGGTTGGTAATAAGGGGGCAAGACAATGTCACCTTGTCTGCAAGAGATGAAAAAACCCCCTCACATTAAAATTTCCTGTGGCAGAGAGTTTCCTATCAGTGACACTGGTGGAGCTGGGGGCCCCCATTCTGACACAAGGACCGCACAAGGTAGGGCATTTCCAGGTTTACTGCCTCAGCAGAAGGGGAGAAAAGACAGGGCACCTGAAAACCAGGAAATTTCTAGGGTGAGTCCCCAGTTTTCAGAGCTTTCCCTGCCATCAGATCACCCCAAGCCAAATTACACAATCTGCTTGCATGGAGATGAAGAAAAGCTGGAATGCAGAGATTTGCAGTCTGATCATTCTCCCCATTAACATCAAAGCTAAATCAGACTCAATGACATTAAAAAAGTTCATCAGGCTTTACTATGAAGTGTTCATATATGTAACTGCTGATGGACATGTTTTATAACATTTGGTAGTGAACCTTCTGTACTTCTAAAAAAAAATTCCAGTTCATGCATAATTAACATTGCACAGATAAGCCTTAATATTTGAAAATGGAAAGATAAAATTGACTTAACCTTAAATTTGACTCCTCCTTGACAGCTAGCATTATGGGTGCAATGTTTCATGACAAGTTCACGTTTTTTTCAAAATAATGCAAGCACCTTCCAAATGCATGAATAATTAAAATCATCTGTTCTTGCCTAGCTGCAGATGAGCTAATATCAGAAAAGTGAAAGGTGGAGATGAAAAAAAATTTGATTAAACCCTGTCTGGTGTATTCCTTGCAGTGCTACAATGCACAACTTTCACACTGTGCAAATGCAGAGTTTTTCACTGTCATTGGACGAGGACAGGTGTTGATGAAAAAGAAAAGACAATCTCTGATTGGAGACTAAACAGGACTAAACTACAAAGATGTGTTGGAACTCATCCTCATCACTGGTGCATGGGTTCCTTCAGAATTAATTTCCCTAGTAACGGTCAGCCAAAAATTTTTTAATATCTGTCACTGTGAAGGCTGTGGCCCCAATTCACTTCTCAGTTACATCAACTCTGCTTGGATGTAATTACACTCATTGCAGAAGTGCTACTCCTGATTTACATAAAGGACAATCATTCTAAACATTACTTTTTCCCCAAGGAATAAATAAACACAGGAAATGCCTGCTTTAAGCAGCTCCTACCCTGCAACTCCACTGCTGTTCTGCACATTGTATTTTCACACTTTTTTTCCAATTTGAGATGATCTAAAGCTTCAGAACTGTTTAATCTCTCTAAACTGATCTACAGCTCTAGGTTTTCTTTAAGCATTCTACACTGATAGCCCTCTTGGGATTAGCATATGGTTTTAAGAAAACATTTTAAAGCCTGAGATCTACTAAAGCCAGAAAGTCAACAGGAGGAGCTGTGCCCTGAAACTGGGTAATCAGAGAATTCATGGCAGGCAGGAGCTTTTCCACCCCACTGCCAGTGGGAGGAGTAAAGCTGTGCTCTGCAGACTCACCTCTGAACCCCCCAAATAAACCTCTGATACCTGTAATTGATCCCTGGGTGGCTTCAGGCTCTCTTTGCCAGAACTGTTCCTATGTTTCCCCACGAGTTTTCTGTCCCATTCAAACAGTCATTCTTGGCTTTCAGATGCTCTCACTTCTACTAACCTAGCTGTAGGACACCTCTCCCACCAGCCCTCTGTCCCTTCCCCATGGCACGGGCCACATGCAATTCTACTCCTGAAGTTTTCTTGTAATTTCTCAGTGTCCCTCCAGGGGTAGTGCACTACTGTCCAGAGAGTGACCCCAGTTTCATCTTGGAAGTGCCAAAGATGTCCCTGGAAGCATCAGGCAGCACTATGGCTTTCTGTAATATTCCTGTGAGTGTTGTTTTCTGAAGAGGGAGCAGGTTCAGGAGAACAACAGCATGGCTGATGTTTCAGAGTTTCAATTCATTCTGGGTATAGGAGCAGCATTGTATATCACTGGGCATGGCTGGAGGGCTCAAAGGACCAGGTTTGATCTGTGCCTTGATCAAATCCAAATGAGCCCAGACAGCTGCTGTGAAGACAGAAGAAAACCATCTCTCTTTGCCCACCCTCCCTTTCCACTGCAAGACATGACCAATGCCCTGCACTTGGATGAAGTGATACACAGAGAGCCTGGCAGAAGACACGAGCAGCAGAGGGAAAGAAAAACATCCTGGAAGAAAGACAGGCAGGAGACGTTTTCTCCCAGTGACTCACATTGTGAAGTTCTCCTCCATGAAGCAGCGGTTGCGGAGCAGCCCTGCCCAGAGCTGCACCCCGATGATGCCGAAGATGAAGAAGACAAAGAAGCAGAGGAGAAGGACGTTCCCCAGCATGGGCAAGGTGTCCAGGAGCAAGTTCACTAGGATGCGCATGCCTGCAGGGGAGAAGAGAACCACAAGGAGCAAGTAGGGGACAGAGAAAGAGGGAGAAGGCAGGAAGGAGAAGAAAATGAAAGAAGTTTACAAGACAAGCATTAAAAAAAGAGAAAGCCCCATGAAAATAAAAGCAGAGTGTCAGGGATTAACTACTGTCCAAACCAGGCTAGATTTATGGTTATTGCCCTTTCTTGTCCTAACCTCTGCTGACAGGCAGCCAGCAGAACTGCTGTGATTCCATGATCTCTTAACCTTAGGCCTCCATCTGCAGCAGAGAAGAAAAGAGAATGAGACTTTTGGTGCCATCAGCTATCTGACTGCCATCCCTCCCTCCCCTTTCCCTGCAGAGGGACAACAGAGTGACAACCGTCCCAAGACACACATCAGCTCAACAGCCCCAGCATCCAACAGCTCAGACTGAAAGCCATCCCAGCACAACAACTGCATGCTGCAACCTATGAGAGCCCTATTGACAGACCAAGGCCAGCCTGCCAGTGGGATGAACCCCTCCAGAACATAAAAACTGGCATAGATAATTGGTTTTTTCAGTGGCAGTATCAGGAGACAGTCACAGAGACCACAGTGTCCTCCCCTGGCTAGTCCTCACACCCCAATGGGGCTAGAACACACAAGTAGCAGGCACAGCCCAAAATGCTTCCAGCGCAGAATCTCTGCCCAGTGCAAATGTTTAAAATAATTTTTTTTTTCTCTCTAATTACCTAATGAATTATTCCTGTGGTTTTATTTTCCCCTTGGCTCTTCAGCTCCCAGCCAGGAGTAGGGGTAAACATAGGCTCGTTTCTCCATGGAGCTAATGACTTTTCCTCTGCTCTCCAGGGATGGTGAAAGTCTAGAAATTCTTCTGAGCATCACAGTACTGCCTTTAGCCCTGTGCACACCTCACGAGGTTGTCTCTCCTCGTCTCCATGGAGGTCCTTCCCCCAGGTACCCAGAGAGTTCCTCACTGAAGCTGTTCCATGTAGGCCAGCAAATAATTAGCTAATTAGGTATTTATAGCCAATTCATTACTTCAGATGGCAGTGGAAGGGGAAAGAGGAGGGGAAGATAAGATTAGGATTCTCTGGCAGCCCTTTGAGGCACAAGATAATCCCCCTTGTGTAGCCAGCATCAAGTAATTACCACACAATACTATACATTATGCTCCAGGTCTATTCCCTGGACTGCTGGCACCACAGAGGGGGAAGGGAAGGGAAGTCCATGCCTGCCTGTCATGGGGCAGGCAGGCATGGAATTCACAAACACTGAAGGGAGAGGGAGAAGTGTGCGTGCTGTGGAACACCGGACCAGTTCAGATTAGTAGAGAATTTTGGGGACAGAGCGAGGTGGAAGAGACAGGAGTGGTATTTACAGGTAGGTGAAGATGCTTAATGGTGCCAACAAGGGATCATGAAGGATAAGGGGTGATGGCATTAGTTCTAAGACCAGGCTTTGGAGTAGCAGTGAAGCCCTGCTGCCTGACAGTCCAGCTGTGCCACCAGCCACCATGTAAGGCAGCTTCTAGATTAATCTAGCTGTGCCAGAAATGCTGCAAGAAGGGCTGATGTTTTTCAGATCAATTGATGCTAGCTCCATTTCAGAGCTGGGTAATGGGAGAAATGAGGCTGCCCTCATGCTGAAATGCAGAACAGACAGAACAGACATTCCCACCAGAAGTTTACAGACAGTACGCTTGTTGGGTCAAAATTTGCAAGAATTGATTTTGTCTATGTTCCAAGAGAAAGCAAGTGACGTGCAAAACTTGTCTGCCTTTTTCTTGGAAACACCCTGCCTGCCCATACATTCTCCATCCTGACTCTCAGAGGGATTACTGATGTGCTCTCCACAGCTCCAAGATCATAGCTATTGCCCTCATGTTAGGCCCTCTGGGGTACACAGTGCATGACCCACGAACTGGCAGGTGGCTCCACCAGTTGGTGTCTTTTCCATAACAAAAAAGCATTAACAAGTTCTAAGATCAAATGAAACCAATTTTTTTTTTCTTAAATATCACAGTTAGACAGATGAATCTTTCTCTTCCCATTGATGCTGGCTGTGGATATGAGATTGGCTCTTCCAAAGCAGAAATGCTGAAGCTCTGCCCATCCAAACATTCAAACATCAGTTGCAATTGCAGGAGAGAGAGGTAAAAAGGCTGAAAGGCCTAAGCATAAACAGGTGATGATTTACTGTAGAGCCTGGTGGCCAAAACAACAAGGTCTCTAAAGCAGCTGCCTGACAACGGAAATGGGCAGTGCAGCTTTGGGGGTATTCTGCTTTGGGGAACTGGGATGCCTTCCTTTTCCAAAGTGCCTTTGCTGGACAAGCTGCCATCCTCAGCAATACCACTGCATCTTGCATGGCAAATTCTGAAAGGTGCTGGAAAGGCAGTTCATCAAAATCCTGCTGCTGCCTCCTTCCCACCTTCTACTGCCTCTGCCTGCTCCTCTGCCACTTTATTTTTCTCTTGCTGTGCCTACAACTCCTCTCTACCTCTGTGCTGCTCCTCAGATTATGTGCACATTTTTCCCAGCCTCCCTCCCCACTGCTGCCTTTCCCCACACCCTCATTTGTCCTTTACCATTGGCAGAGCAGAAGCCATGCTGGCTCACAGTAAGGAGGAGATATGAAAGGGACAGTGACCTTTTCTGAAGCATCCTTTATAAAAAAAGGAAACACTGCTCGAGAAGAGAAAGGAAGAGAGACTGGGCAGTCTGGAGGAAAAGCAAGGAGGAGAGCATTGATGAAACAGCATTCAGCAACCAAACTGCCTTCCAGGACATCAAATATGAAAAGGTTTTGCTCTTCAAGGGAAAGAAAAGCTAAAAACATTAAATATTCATGAGTGCCAGGTGTGGGCTCGGAAAGGTCTTTTCTCCACTCACTCTGACCAGGAGACTGAGGGGAGGGAAGGGAGGAAATGAAATGGCCTCGGCTGTGAGCATCCAAGGAAAGAACCTCACGGAACAATGCTCACATAATGCTGCCCTGCTGCTCACCCCTGCCCTTGGGCAAGGGGCAGAGAAAGGTGCTCGATGGCACCTCGAAGGCAGGGCTGCTTCTGGTAAGATATCCCGAGAAGCAAAGCCACAGATGCGTTCACCACTCAAACACAGCAGGAGACGAGGGGGAAAGTATGTCACAGGGGTGAGAAGTGGTGGGAAGGTGAGAGAAGTGCTGGGAAGTGAGCTACCAGGAGGAAGCACAGGGCTGAACAAAGTCTCCGAGCTTCCTCCGGGGTTTGGAAGAAGCAAGTAGTCTGTCTCACCCTGGTGGCATCCAGAGGTCCTTCCTGACAAATTCTGCAGACACTACAGTGACCCCAGCTCCCTCCAGACACTTGCCATCAACCCTCGTTAGCTCGGCCGTCGCAGCTAAGCGGTCTCGTCTGCCGTGTGCCAACCCCGGGGGAACCGCGGCGGCGGCGGGGAGCAGGCGGGCAGGGCTGGGGAGGGAGAGCTCTGGGCAGGGCAGCATCCTCTGTGCAGGGCTGGGGAGAGGGAGAGCTCCGGGCAGGGCAGCATCCTCTGTGCAGGGCTGGGGAGAGGGAGAGCTCCGGGCAGGGCAGCATCCTCTGTGCAGGGCTGGGCTGGGGAGAGGAAGAGCTCCGGACAGCATCCGCTGTTCAGAGAAGGTGTGCCTGACCCGCCACAGCCTCCCCTGCTCATCAGCGCTGCCACTTCGCCTTCTCTCCGCCTGCCTCTTCCCAAGCGCGAAGACAGCAGAGCTGATTCACTCCGTGGTGCTAATCACCCTGTGACATGAACGGGGGACTGCCTTAGGAGAGGGTGAGAAACCCTGTTTATTCTGGTTTCTTATCTCTCGCTCACCTCTGAGGCTTTCAATCTTCCCCGGGAAGTCAAAAGGAGAGAGCAATTTGAAGCAAGCATTCCCGTGCTTGGGGTAAAGCAGATGGAGGAGAACATAATTCTCAGCACCCATCTCAGCTGCATCGCGGACCAAGCCACCCATTGTCATTTGAGCTGGAACAAAACCAAATCTCCATCCCATTAGCACTTGTGACTGTAGCTGGCAGGACATTTTGCAGAATGCAGAGACTGAAGTGTCATTCTGTCCCTCAGCCAGGCTGCTTGTCCAAGCGTGCCTTCTTTCCTTCCTCCCCTGCCCCAGGACACATGGCAGTCCATCCAGCTAGCATGTGGTTGGCAGGATTTTCCTGTGCATGCTCCTTTATGGAAATTTTCAGAATTGAGGAACCGTTCCAGCAGATAGATTGTACAGAAAGTACACAGAGAGAGACATGCGTATTTTTTTAATTTTGCAGCCAGCCCCTGTATTTAAAATAATCTCAGTTTGTGTGCACAGTGCAAGCTGGTGCTCCAACTTGTGGCCGTCCTCACTGATCTCTTGCTGACCTGAGGCTTAGCTGTCATTTCACACATTGCATTCATAAACATCAGCTCAAATATGGGGCCAAACTACTGCAAAGGGACACCAACCAGTTGAGGATACAACAGCAGACACACTGCCAAGGTCACTGACATTAAAACCCACAGCTTCCCTCACCATGCAGATCTTTTCCCTTTGCTGCATTCCTCCAAACTGAGGCTTCTTCTGCAAACAACACATGCAAGCTGAAGGAGCTCATTGGGAAAAGCCAGCACGCAACTCCAGATGCTTTGTCCTCAAGCTGCAAAGCCTCACTCACACTGCAGACCATCACCACCTGCTCTGCACCAAGGCAAGAGAGAGCACATCCAGATGGATGGCCAGACCCAAATTAAGTGAGCTCTGTGGAAAGACAGGTCCAGCTGACAATATGTGGTACTGAGAGACCTTAAGCTAGCTCTGCTGCTAAGGGAAAACTGCCCCCAGACACTCTGACCACATTCAGAGAAAAGCAAAGTCTTCCCATTGGTCCGTTTGTCAGGCTCTGGGTGCATTTGGAGGATACATTTAGGGTTGGGGGTTTAGCACGTGCAGGTGGTCAGCATGATGCACAGCTCAGGTAAGTTCCTCACCAACTCCCCAGTCTAGCCTTACAGACAAGCAAAGTTTTCTAGCATCCCTGCCTGGCTCAGACACCTCATCCTAACAGCCTCTTGATGGCATAAGTCATCTCCAGTGACTTCCCTGAGAATACTGGATCAAGTTCAAGCATGAAGTGCCCCAAGTCCTTTCCTTCAAAATACTCCTCAGCTTAAGCCTGAGGTAGCCAAAAGAGAGACTAAAACTCCAGGAAAAAAAAACTGTTGGCCAGAGCTTCACCCTGCTGGAAACAACAGAGCTTTCCACAGTAGGTTCAGTGTACACTCATATAGGAGAAAAACTTGAAGCATGCTCCAAGGCTGTAGAAACAATTCCCTTGGGATCCAAGGGACTAACACAGACCTCACCTCTTTTCTGTCAGAGAGCAAGACATGGATCAGATGAGGTCACAAGCATCAAAAACAAAAGTAAGAAGGGAGAAAAAATGCACCACTTAAACACCTCCTAACAGACGTTCAGCTAAAACAACCACCAGAAAGAGAGTGCAAATGAAACCAGAGAGAAGCTGTCTTTCTTGGAGGGGAAGATGAGCAAATAAACACAGGGGCACTGCAGAGCCACAGTGCTCAGTAGGCTGCCAAAGGGGGCTCAGGTGGTGCTGCCAGAGGATGTGGAGAAGCAAACTCAGAAGCAAAGCCTCCTAATTGCCGACCTAACCCCAGGGTTGCAGCAGCCTCAAGAAAGAGAGCAAAATCCAGAGCATTAACCTTGACACCTAAATGCTGACATTTCTGGAAAAAGAGTGCCCACAGTCCAAGCTTTTCTGTCATCCAAAAAGGCAACACACAAGCTCTGCTGCAAGGCTGCACCTTATTCTGGATGCTGAAAGCCCAGCTAAGGTTCACAGATAACAACAGAAAGCTCCTCCTCCACAGGCAGTCACATTCAGTACTTGCCACCACAGCACGGTTGGTAGCCACATAATCTGTGCCATGAGCAGAAAGGATGCAGGCAAAGGTCCCAGTCAGCAGCCTCCTTCTTCACTCTCTTGCCATTATCCCCTTGCAAGCTTTGGCCTGGTTAAGCAACGTTGTCTTGGAGAGTGATGACAGGTGTCAGATTATTTCTTAGAGAGGTGTCTCTCTGGGGGATTTCTGTCATTCTGTTCTTTTTTGTAATACTGAACATCTAATAAGCAACACCTACTACCACCTGCTACAGTAGTTCATTCACTGATCATCTCATTTTTCCCCATTTATCACTGCAATGATGACTGCATTCACTTTCAGTGAAGAGTCTATTAAAAACATGCAGTGCCCGCTTTTCTTTCAGAGGTGCAGGGGCCACCCAACACCAGGGACAAAAGTCAACTCCAGCGCTGTGGCTGTGAGCCACTTGCCTCCATTCTATAAATACCCTTAAGTTCTTAACAAATCTCTAGTGCTGTGTAAGTGGGACAGGATAATGCAAAATATTATGTAAAACAGCGTTAATGCAACTTCTGGTTAAGGTTTAACAGGGCTAATTTCCTCTTGCTGTCACTAGCATGAATCATGTTTCTTTCTACTGGAGGCAATGACATGACATTATGTGAAATGAGTGTGAGCAGGAGAATCGGTCCCAAAATACACAAAGATAGAGAAATTTAAGGTTATGATTGTAAATTGCCTTGCCCACACACACAAAGTTTAATTTGCATTAGTGTAATATGACATTATCATTCACCCCATAATACACTGTCATTATTGCTCACATTTCCATGGTATCCATTGCTTGATAGGTCCCATGGGACAGATTTTGCAAAACAGCTCAGCTCCCATTTAGGCAGCAAAATACATGGCTGGGCTTTCGTGAGCACTGTGTACACTGGAGGCTGAGCTTGTTTGAACAGGCAGCAGAATTGTCACAATGGGAGCTGTGAGGCACTGAGCATTTTTTAAAATTCTGGCTCTGCAGGTTCCCCTACAGGAAAGGGGAGAAATAAAGATTCCATCAAAGGTCTTTCTATGGCTGGTTTCTGTAATGATTTGGTTTGGTTTTTTTCCAGGCTTGCTTTACTTCCAGTTACACAAATTCTGAAGTGCTGTTACAGACTCTTGGGATTTTTATTGTTGCTCTTGGGATGCACAGCAGAAAACTACAGGTGTGAAATCTTGCTGTGATTTGACAATCTCAGATTACAGAAAAAAAAAAAAAAAGAGAAAGAAGTTTCTATTCCCCACTACTATGGATGGAAAAAAGATATGAGTCACAGGTCTGAAGGTCTGAAAGCCATAGAAAAATTAAATATAATCTGTGATTGTTTCTCCTTTTTCAAATCTCATGGCCTTAAACCCATCTGAAATACAATATGTGACTTTTGAATATTTGCTAATAATAGTGAAATTAAGTGGACTGGTTCAGAGAAGGAAATATTACTTTCTCCCATGATCTGTGACCACAAAAAGTAGAAACTAAGCAATGTATGATACAAAACAAGGCATTTCCAAGTCTATACTTCCTGCATTTCAGTGTTTCCCAGATCATTACCATGATGCTACAATAACAAAGGAATATAATTTTCATTATGTTTTGGGGGTTTTCTCCCAAATTTACTTTGATTACCCAGTTAAACACCTGGCAATACACTGCACACTTGGAATCCACATGAAAAACAGCACTGAGACAGACAACAAGTAAGTAAAATTCGAGCCTGTCTTCAGTGATTGAAGACTTATATTAAGTACAGGAAAAAATTGTTTACTGTGAATTGATTACTGCAGTGGAATATCCAGAGAAGCTTGGATGCCTCATCCCTGGAAGTGTTCAAGGCCAGGCAGAAGGGGCTCTGAGGAGGTGGAAGGCAGGAAGGCGTTCCTGCCCACAGCTGGGGGGTTGGAAGGAGATGATCTTTGAGGTCCCTTCCAACCCAAGCCATTCTAGGCTTCTATGAAGACTTCCTCCAGCACTACAAAATGTGGGTCTGGCTACAGACCAATTGGTTTGTTAAAAAGCTTCAGAAAAGCGTTGATTTGCCAACCCATCCAGCATATTTAACTGAGTCAGTAAATTTTCTTTATACTATCCTTGACTTTGTACTAGGTTTGATTCCCTCCCCTTCCCTCCCTCCCTCCCCCCCACTTCTCTGCATCATCATCAGACCTTTGTGTGCTGTGCCTGTCACACCCTACCACCTGCCTCCCATGCAATTCTTTCTAGCCCCACTTCTTCTCTGTTCTCATCTCTATTGATCCTCATTCTGCTCTGCTCCCCTTTGCACTGTTTCCCTTTATCCCCAGCTTGCCCATCTAATTTAGGGCTTGACTGACTTGATAAAGAGCTGCACACACAGGATAGTGCAGCTCTGAGTACAATTCCATCTCTGATCTGTCCCCCTCTTGGAGGAAAAGCATCCTTTAATGGGCTGCTCCAGGCAGGAATCACAGTGCTCTATTCAGTGCTTTGCTCCATTTGGTTGGGAAGGGAAAGGTTGGCTTTTCTCCATCCTTTCCCTGCCCACCTGTCTGGGACAGAGCCTACAGAAAACCAGCAGCTCCACCTCTAAATACATTTCAGTCACACAGCCTGACCAGGCAATGAAAAGGGCTTTGTGACCTCTTAACTTTTGAGTGTGGGTGATGGGAGGTGATTTCACTCCTGTGCCTTTGCTAACCTGCTCAGGCTCTGTGAGTGGGGTTTGTGTGTCACCAAGATGTGATAATAAATATTTACTTATATAAAGCACCTAATACAAAGAACTGCGAGTGGGGTAAGTTTAAATATTTGGAAAAATCAACAGTATCTGAGTTTCAACTATTGCTTCACCAATAAAGCTGAAAGGAGGGGAGAAATGCACTTCCAAAAGCGTCTATTGAAAGAGTACATTTTTGAAAGGGAATCAGCATTGGAAGAGAACAAGCAAGTGACAGTCCTCTTGCAAAAACACTGAAGCATCTGAAGCAAAAACCCTGTGGGGGGTGCTCAGAAGAGGATTTTCATAATCCCTTTGCACTTCCAACTGCTAGGGCAGGACTGTGCCTGTCAAATGGGCTTAGTTTGTGTCTGATCTAGCTGTAAATGAGACTGTTTTACAGCCTAATATATCTCAGTCAGAAGCTAATTTCACACACGCTCATCAGTGAAATTAGTTCTTCAAAAACACATTTAGAGAAGTAAATGTCATCACTTTTCCCCCATGCCAAGTGCAGGGTTCATAGCCAGATTACTCTGTTTCAGGTGCTGTTGCAGCACCAAACACAGGTAGCTTGGTGTGGAATACAGATTTAAAGCAGCCCTGTACATGTAAAACATCTGCTTTTCCCATTTCAGCACTCAGATGCTTCAGATTGTTTTTATATTGGTGCTTTGGTCTAGGGGAATGAATGCAGAGCTAAAGATGTCATTTGCATTCCTCAGTCTGCTGGTGACACTCACTGGGTTCCGCTAACCTGGTGTGAAGCAAAATACTAAAAATAATAAGTTGTGGTTTACATCTTTGAGATCTGTAGAAGAGAAGTAGAAAAATTCAGTCTGTTTGGACCCGTGGAGCTACTATAATTACAATAATTAATAAAGAAAAATGGGACTAGACCAAGATTTTAATATACAGCACTTGTACTACAAAAAAGCATTATTCAATTGAAATAAAACCAATTCATTAGCTACTAAAACATTCAGCAAAATGAAAAGGAGGACAAGAAGAGAGGAAAGCATTTTTATACTAGAATGGCATGATTGAGGATTTCTGGTTTTTAAACTTTTTTGTCAGGACCCAGTATAGCAAAAAATATCGAACAAAACAAACCACCTAAAATTAGGCAGCATAAAGCTGTATTAAAATGGATGGGCAAAGATTATTTTTGTTCTGACTGAAAAAAACACATTTAGAAAAAGCAGAACTTCCCACAGATCTGAAATTTTATTTCCTGCACACCTAGTAATAAAAATATAACATTATTTTTCTAATACCTATAACTCCACATGAGTATCACTGCACTTACATACAGACTATTAGCCCATATATAACCTTCCACTCCATAAAATTCCTTTGCAACAGATTCCTTCATTTCCATACAGTGCTCAGCTGAAGAACTCTGCTTCCAATTGATGAATCAGCTACTAAATTCTAAGTGGAAACTGGAAGACATCAAACATAACGCCAGGGCTCTTCTTTGCATAAAGCCAATGCAACAAGAAAGAGTAAAATGAAGAAACATTTCCTTCTTCAATGTGAAAAAACTTAATAACAGAAGAGCAAGAAATTAAAATTATCAGAAAGGCTCACAGACTCGCTGCTCAAAAGCAGGGAAAAATAAAACAAAACCATAGAATTGAATCACATGGCGACAGGACCAGACCAATCTCTAATTTTTCATTTCCTGCATTTTCAAACATAACCCCAAAAGGCAGAGCTCCTGGGGTTGTAGCCAGAAATGCAACAGGTAAGAGGAAATGTTAATGAAGGTGTGAGACATATTACAAGACCAGGTAGCCTCATGTTTTCTTAGTACACTCCAAAGGTGATGTGAGAATGGAGGAATGCTCAGGTGGGGCAGAGCCCCAGGCTGCTCCAGACAGGAAATCTGAAATTTCCTGTCTGGAATGTCAGTAGCACATGCTGCTGAGAATGGCAAGAAATGCAATCAGTTGCTGATAACCAGTAGCTAAAGACCAGCTCTAACACCGAGGGAGGTTTCAAATCCAGAAGTGTCTCTGTGTTGGTTTGGAAGGGACATTAGAGATCATCTAGTTCCAACTATGGAACAAGAACGCCTTCCACTAGCACAGCTCCCCAAAGCCCCATTCAAACCCACCTTGAACATTTCCAGGGATGGGGCATCCCTTGGAAAATCCCACTTTACTTCCTTTACTTGCACAGTGCCACCTCCTGTGGCAGTGAGTTTTACAGCCTAATTACAAACTGGGCAGAAACTCTCATTCTTGTCACAATTCTTGGACATTTACTACCTTTTGGTTACACTGGATGTCCTTTCCTTCTTCTGTCACGATTCAGAGAGACTTTACATCCTTACATGTATCCTTTATACCATAGATAATGAGTACAGCACACACAAATAGAATTTGCCAGCTCCTTGTGGGATATTGTTGCAAAGCCTCAGCAGTCTCACTGTGAGAAAGGGCTTTCAGTAGCATGTTAAGAATGAGCATGGCTAAGCAGAATTTCCACATATCCAATTTGGGCATTTAAACTTCAGCCTTGCCCACCTGCCAAGAATATAAAATAAGTTTATTTAACTTATTTGACAGGTGATACTTTTTCTTCTACCATGTTGCTAATATTTCCTTAGAAATTCCTTCTGGATTTCCTCTCTCCTGATTTTCTGTTATCAATTTTTTTTTTTCTTTGTGTAGTATGAAATTTCTCTCAAACATGACCAAATATCTGCCTTTGGGATTAACCACCCCCCACTCCTTTCCTCTCCCCAGATCCCTCACACTCACAACCATGGCCTCAATCTCCCTCTACACCTCCTGCTGTCCTATTTCCCACTTTCTCTCTTAGCACCTGCAACACCTCCAGCTTGCTATCATCAGTACATCTCACTAATAGACATTCCTCTTGCTTCAGATTAGTAATGAAGAACTTTAAAAAGACATTAAAAAAAGATTTGTGGCCAAAGGTCCCATTAATTATGTTTGCTGTACCCCACTAGGCACCATCTTCTGATGCAGCTCATTCCCATTTATCACAAGCCGTCGTTTACAGCCTCTTCACTAGTTTTCAGCCCTCAAGTCAATGCTTCCTCTCCCAGGGAATCCAGTTTCTTTCTCTTTTTTTTGTTTTAATTAATGGCAGGTTGTCTTTCTTCCAAAACATTCTCTGCATATAAGCACAGATTTATGTAGCAAGAAAAATACATAAAGGTTTAACCGCAGAGTGGAAATTAAAACAGCATCAATTCCATACAGGTAAAGTTCTATACTGATGAAAAGAGCAGACAGGCAGGGTCAGGGCAGGGACAGCCAGGGGAAATTCAGTGGCATGTGCTCTGCAAAGGTCAGGAGAGATGATGGAAAGCATGTCTGGTGCCTCTGCTCAGATGGAGCAGGTCCCTGGTGGGTCACACCAGTTCTGACGTGGCTCACACTGCTCCCCCCTGGGGCAGCTCTGGCTGTTCCAGGAGATAAACAGGAATAATAGAAAACCTCAAGTTTCTGCCAGGCAAGCTTTCCTCCTGACCACCTTTATCCAGCAACTTAAATGGCAGACACCTCTGAGTTAATTGGATGTCATTCCAGATGTTCCCATTTGCCACCAAGGTTAAGTCTGCCCTGATAACAGAGACCAATCTCTCAAAGCAGTCTTTGAGCACAAACCCACAGGACTCCTGATGAAGCAGGGAGGAAAGGAGACTGCACAACACCAGGATGGTGCTGCTCTCACATAGCTGCCCATATCTTCCTGGAAGGGGCAGGCCTGCCCTGCACAGCCTCTGGGCCACCCCCCTCCCAGAAAGGTCCTACACCAGGAGCAGGGCTGGCTCCCAGCCCTCTCCTCTCTGGAGAATAGCCAGGGAAATTGAGACAGACTAGGGGAGAGGTTTTGCTGACAGTGAATAGCCAAAAGCTTTTCCTGACTCCCATCTTTATCATCCCATGATGGACCTGTTACACTCCTGGCTGCTCTCTCAGTGCCCCAACCAGTGGCTCTTCTGCCTGGTGCCCTCCTGCCACTTTGGGCATGCAGCACTGTGCCTCAGTTTCTCCTTCACACCTTTTAGTAGCCTCTGTTCAGGTCTGTTGCTCTTACAAAGAGTACATCCAGGGAGAAGGACAAGATCCCTTTCTAGAGGAGCTTTGCATGAAGCCAGAGTCTCTGAAATCCACCTCCACAACATGTTCAAGAAATAGGTGACATCATGAAAGTGACTTTGGCACAAGGAAAAACATATGATGCTGGCTAGAGTTCAACTGTGCAAACTTTCTCAGGACTGGAAAAGAAAAAGGAGCACCTGAGCTTAAATGAAGGATTAGGAGAGCTCTGGCAAGGCCACTGCAGGCAGCCTGATCACAGAGATCATGGAGAACAGCAAAGAGATTTCCTGCCATTCTGTAAGACTGAAAAACTTGCAGAAGAAATGCCTATACTCAGAGTTTAGTGCTCTTGCAACCCCTGATCCTAATGGCATCGCAGCCTCTCTGCCAGTTCACTTCCATCCACCTGGATACAGCACTGCAAAGCCTAAGCCACCTCTGTCAACATTTCCAAAGTTCAATAACAACAGGAACACTTACTTGCTTCAGGGTTGCAAGGGGAACAGCACTGATAAGAAAATAGCAAAACAAAAGAAGGAGAGGCAAAGAAAGGGAAGGTGGAGGAAGAAAAGGTTCAGCACCACCAAAAAATGCAAAGCATGGTGAAGAGTCTGGTCTCGTCCCTACCCTCTGGGAAGGGAAGATGCAGTCAGATATGCTGGGAGGCTGTGGTTTTCCTGCTCATCCAACAACACCTCCTAGCCCTGTGATGGTAAAAAACCTGCACACACCCTACAGGAGCCTCCATTCACTTTGTACCTGAACCCTGCTGGGACAACACCACCACACACAGCCCTTCTGACCATGTACTCCCCACAAGCTGAGCTGAGAGGTGTGAGAGGGAAGCACGACTTACTAGGCACACGGTTGATAGCTTTCAGGGGTCTCAGGACACGGACAGTACGGATTGCAGACAAGTTAATGTTTTGGAGATCCAGGGAATACTCCACCATCCTGCAGAAGGGGAGAGAGAGGGAGAAGGAGAGAAAAAAAAAGAGAGAAAAAGAAAGTTTAAAAGAATCCAGAATTTTAGCTTGAGCCACAGATTTATCATTCCTTCATTGAAGAGTTTCTGGAAGTCATGGTGATGAAGCCTGAGCCTTTGGAAGCAAAACTGAAGTCTCTGTGATCCCTCCAGGAACAATCCCAGAGCCCATAGCTCCTCTGGCACAAACCCCAGTGAGAAGTGAGTGTATTCCACACAGACACAGGCCAGGAGCTGCACTAACCCATCCCTGCTGCAGCATCAGGAGAGGAAGGATGGCACTGAAATTGCACTGGCAAGGTGCTTCTTTCACATAGTAACAAAACCTCTTACTTGAGGCACTAACTGCTTTGATTAGGTGGAAAGGCTTCCCCCATGGCTGTGAATCACTCCTTTCTGACACCAACCAAAAGGAGAAAAGCCTAATTTTAGGACATATGCTAGACCTTAGCTTTCCTAACCCAACAAAATGTGCTCTAAATAACCTCAAAGTGCAAATAGGTGTGAGTAATGCATTGGCTTTGCTGCAAGAGCAGCAGGTGCAGGTGACAAACAGTGACCTGGCCCAGCAACCCTTAGTCCAGCATTTTCTCCTCACCCAGAATGGCAAATATCCTGTCTCTTTGAAAGCATGGCAAGAAACTATTATTCTGATAATTTATCCTGGCCAGCAATTTCCATCGGAGGATCTCAAAGCATCTCATGTTTTCATGAACATAGGTACATGAAGCTTCCAAAAAGACATGGGCTGTTGTCACCAGCCTCCCTTGGGTAGCCCTGATGTGCAGATGGGATCAAGAGGGTGATAAAGTTGACAGGTAAAAGAGCAGCAGAGTCAGGACAGGAATTGCTTCTGCTAAATCTCTTCTCAGATACGAATAATGAAACGACAAAAAGCTCCCTTTTCCTTAGCTTTTTAACAAGACTCAAGAGACAGGGAGGTATTAGGGACACACAGCCGTTTGTTACTGCACCCCTTCTCTGAACAAAAACATTGTTATTTATACAGAAAGACCCACAAGTCAACATAAAGTTGAGCCAAATCCCTCCGACCGGGAACCACTGAGAACTGAATGAGAGAGCCAAAGTGAGCTGTCGAGAGGAAAATGGGGGCACAGCCAGTCAGCAAAAAATAATCAGGGAGAGACATTGAGTGAAATGGACCAGTGGACTGATCCTTCTATTGATTATCCTCCATTCAAGAGGACCTTGAAGAGCTAATGCCTGGTTATCTGTCTACACTTTCACAAAGGGGACTTGTCAGAGTGATAGATTTTCAAACACGATGGGGTAAACCTGTCGAAGTGTTGTGATTATTCTCTCTCATGCTCTCTTTCTTCCTCTCCCTCATTCCTTTCACTCGGTTCTCTCATGCACTTTTAGGGTAATTGCATGAAATAATTCTTCCTCTGAAATGCAGCGGCATTCACTTACCTCCCTGGAGCTGTCAGCTCCACATATACCAAGTGCAGAAGAAGAGACAAGGGATTTCATGCAGATAATCAAAATATTCCCACCCTCCCCCCAAAAAGCCCTGACCCCAAACCAAGCAGAAATATTCAACTAGCCGACAGAAAGCATTACTGATAGGCAGAGGCTCAGGATAGAGTCAGATGGAATTGGAAAATGGGCCCCCAATTGGAAATTGGGAAAAGGAGCCTCATGCTGCAGTCTGTACTGGGGTTTGTCTATGCACAGAAACAGGAAGGCTTCCAAGGCTGGTGAAGTCCCACTGAACTTCCTTTCCTCTCCTAAAAACATCCATCCCCTAAGAGCACTGGGTTGAGGTCTCATCTCTGAAGGCAAAAGAAATTTTTTGAGCAGTAGCAGAACAACCTGAAACAGAGTCAAATACCCAGTAAGTTGTTAGCCCAAAATATATCTAATATCAAAAAGTGGGTTTTTTCTGAACTGCAAGGACCCAAATTGGAAGCCCTGAAGAACACTGTGGCCCTCAGAGAAACCAAGCACAGGGCTAGGGCTGACATGAAATCAATGGGCAGAGGTGACATCTTTTCTTAGCCTTAACCATGCAAAATTAATTTTAAAATGTTTACAAGCCATTGGGTTTTGTCCTCTTGTGGCTACAGCATGGGAGCAACCTTAACCAGGTGCACACCTCCTCCCTCTCCTAGCTGGAATGAGTTTGCCACCCATGTAGTGCAGTCCCTGTGTCACTAGAAAATTATTAATTGTCAAAATAGTGACCGTGAGTACTTTCAGCACAAGACAAATGCTGCCTTAACTCAACTCTGCGGTTCAGCCAGCAGCAAGCCAGCCTCCTGCAGCCCTCAGTGGCCACAGATTCACAGATTTACTGCCATTTCATTCCAGTGTAGCCAGACAGAAGGAGCTGAACAGACAATCACACTGCCAGGGAAAACAGCAGGCTGTTCCCAAGGATGGGTTAGAAAAGGGCAACTGCTGAATCTTTTAGAGAGCAACTTGTAACAGAAATGAACTCAGCCCTAGGAGGCCTCAGGGCTTCAGTTCGATTAACAGACCCCTTCTGCCTGCAGTTCTTCCTGAGGCTTCCTGGTCTTGGCTGTAATTACAGAGAAATCCAGGAAGCTTCGATCCCTGCAGAGGAGCTGTGACTATTGTAGTCACACAGATTGTATCCAAACAACCCCAATGCAATTCCAGTGTCATTTTGCATTAGGGCCTCTCATTTTTGCCTTTTCATTCCCAGTGATCACTTCAGCATCACTTATGTTCACGTTTCTTTTTGTGCAAGGGCAGCATGCCCACACCCTGCAGGTGACCAAGGTGCAGTGAAATTCCATTGATTCCCAAAACCCCACCCATTTTCTGTGTAGGTAAAACTGATACACCCAAGTGGTGCCCCTTTCCTCTAATGAAATGGGATCTCTGTTGAACTCCAGGAGATTCCCAGGCTCCTTGTCCTTGCTTTGTAGCAGCTCAACACCATGAGCAAGGGTAGCCCCCATGACCTGACTACCCTTCGTGTTGTTCTCCTCTTTCTCGGCTGCTTAAAGCATGTCTGGTTAGCAAACAACATAAATTCTTGAAGGTCTAGGGGCAGTCAGACAAAGCCTAGGATGTGGGAAGAGGAGGAAAGGAAAAAAAAACAAAAGAAGGCTCTGCTGGTTGTGAGTTCTTTATCATGAGGGAACTGGGTGAAATGCCTCTCTTCAGAGGGAATAAGCAGCTCATTTCTGGCACTGCTAAAGTATTTTGTGGCCTCTGGTGTGAGTGGGTGAGTGGAGGGACAGGTTCAGAAGCTTAAACTATGCTAAATCAGGCAAACTTCTCATCTGTGATGGAATTTGGGCACTGAGCTGTCAAGATAATTGAATATTTACAGTAACTCTTCTTCCCTTGCTAGAGGTTTTCTTCTTCAAAACTTTCCACATGAAACTCCTCTGGAAGGAGAGGGGATTGGTACGTGGTGTCCTCACACCACACAGCTCAAGACTGATGCATGTTGGAAACACTGGCAGGGTGGGAAATAGGACAGGGACACTGGCTGCATGCATAGGGTTCATCCTGTAGAATCAGGGGGATGCCAGGCAGGGAACACCTCTCCACTCAAGCTCTGCCTCCCTCCCCACTCTCAAGGCATCCCACCTGCTCCCTGCCTCTTCACATCCCTCTGACGCACGCCTGCCTGCAACATTTCCACCTCTCATCCTAATCTTTCATCTTAATTCCCAGTTTTTCCATTTCCCCCTTGACTTTCCTTTGTGTTTTTCCACTTAGGTAAACCTGCTCAGCTGAACGCAGCAAGGACCTGGAATTAAACAGAGGTGAGACCGAGCTGCTGCAGGGAACAAGTGAGCAATTTGTTAGCACGCTGACCCTGACCAGAAGGTCTCATGTACCTCTGTCCCCTCTCAAACCACCAGAGCAGACAGTGAGTACAGAGGGACAAGGGGGCATGGAAACCTTCAGTGCTCCTGAGGCCTCAACAACACCAGAATAGCTTCAGCAGCTACATCTTGGCCCTTGTTTTGTCCTCTGCACCTGTGAGCTCGAGAGTGGGCTTGGATCTGCCCTGGCACTGGAGAAGAGCAGAGCTCATTGTCCAACAGCAGAAACACAGGGCCAGCGTGGCTCTGTGCCAGGCACAGCAGCCTGACCAGCAGGATGGAGGAATAAAGCTAAGGCTATCTAAAATAGACATAGCAAGAGTATGAAAGCCACATAAGGAGTCCAGAAAATTCAGACATTATCTGCTGCACGTGTGACCCAAGATAATGTATGTATGCAATGCCTCACTAGCTGCTACCTCACTGTTACATTCAATGAAATCCATTATTAAAACAATCCAAACATTACCATTTACCTCTTCATATTTACATCTCTTTATACCTTTATTAAATACTTATTAACTTTCCTAATCGTGCCTTCTGAGCTTCTATTTGCTGAAAATTAGCAGCCAAGAAATGTTATTTAAAACCCCTTCTGAAATCATTCATGAAAAATACCGAGACAGTATTTTTCTTATGACACAAAGCCAATATGTTTTTGTCAAATTCAAAAGCTGCCTAATTCCCCTTCTCTGATAGACGTTTTCAATTGAAATCTAATTAGCTGCAGTCTAATCAATTCGGGGTTTTTTTTGTCAAATAAATTTGGGTTTGGCACTGAAGCCAAAAACTTCATGGCTGTGACTTTCTAGCTGTAATTTCAGACTTGCTACGAGTCTCTGTGGGAAGTGAAGCTTTTCCTGCCTGTGGACTTCTGTTTGATCCTTACATCTATGAGCACCTGGTTTGACCAGGGCAGAAGACTTTGATTGATCTATGCTCTGAATTCCTTCAGCTTCTCAGCTATGTCAGGGTTTAAAGGCTGGTGTGTGCCTATACCATGGCTGGATGGGATTTAATCCACATCTTCTATGTGTAAGAAAATGCCTTCCTGTCCTCTGCTCCTTGATTTGGCAATCAAATTTTACAAGCTGCAATTTCTACCACTTTGAAGATCTAGAACACAGGAGTCCATAGGAAAAACATAAGACTGTCAGTTTTCTCTGACTGAAATTCTATTCTGATATGTATGTCAAAAGGTGGAGTTGACATCTCTCCCTTTACCAAAATGTCTACGCCCTGATATATGATCCACAGCTCAAATCTTCCACCTGAAGTTTGTGGGGTGGTGGGAGACTGATTTAACACTAAATTCTTCCACTTCAGCCATACACACCAGGATGAGAAGGTCTCACTGCCTCTGCTCTGGCTTCAAAGGCTGTGGCTACAATACAAAGAAGGAGCAGAGTTGGTAGTCTCACTGGACAATGTACTCCAATAGTCCCATATCTCCCTTATTATTGAGCCATCCTAGAGAATGGAAATTTTAAAAATGCATGTGCATCTCTAGATCCATGCAGCCCTGCTCCTCTGTGGCCAGAGATGTAGCAATGGGCAGGGAACATGGAGAGCAAGGCTGGCCAGGCTCCCCCAGAGGCTCCATCAGCTGAATCTGTGCCATGGAAAGTGAAGGCAAGCAGTAAAATCCACTTACTGGAGTCCACAGCTGCCCAGACAGTGGGGACCACCAGCACTAGGGTGACAGCAGTGAGGCAGGAGAAAGAGCACACAGATGAAGGTCTAGAGCATGAGGCACATGTGGCATTCAAGACACCTCCTGTCGCCCCTTGCTAGGGCTGGACATGCCTGAGTTTGTACACAAGGAGAGCTGGAAGATGAATCCAATCTCTTGTAAATCCATCTGGACACGTTAGAAGCAGAGCTAGGAGATTTTGCTGGGCCTGCCCAGACACCAGGCAGAGAGGAGAGCTGCTGCTTCTGCTCAGAGTCTGCAGCCACAGATGCACTCAGACCAGCAGCTGCAGACAGGTTACTTGCCAGTCCAGCAGGGCTCCCTACGTTTTTAAGATTTTTGCCCCATGCCTGCCATATTGCTCTACAGCTGGAGCTACATCCTGATTTTCCCCAAAGGTCCCATGGGCTGTGGCAAAAGTTAAAGGCTCTTTGAATATTTGGACCTGATTTTTGCTATATGGACAGTGTGGTGCAGGAGGCATGGGGCTGCAGGAGGATCCCAGCACTTACCCTGCTATCAGCTCACTTGAAATAGATAGGTAGATATATTTAAATATATATACCTGAAGAACAAACTGTGCATTTGCACCCATTTTGCAAGGTTTGGTGCCCCTGGGGCCAGGCTTTAAAATGCACCCTAAATGGATGATCCAAAATCCTTTCAACATCTACCACAGAAAAAAATGGAATAACACATTAGGCCTCCAAATTGCTCCGCAAACCACAGTGTACCAAGCTAAGTAGTCCTGCTTATCTCTTTTAAATTTAGAGCTCATTATGCTGCAAAAAGACAACTCTCTGCTGACACAAAAGCTGAAAGACAGAAGAAAAAAAAATCCCTTGCTAGTAAAACAAGAAATGCAAAAATTACACTTTTTTTCCCCATTTATAAAATATAATAACAATAAAGAGTCTATAATTCTGTTAGCAAAAAGACATTTCCCCTGGGAGTGATAGATCAATTACTAATTACACAGCTCCAGAGCTGAGATGCTTTGTATTCTTAAAAAAAAACACCCTGCAACTGTCCCCCCCTCCAGCACAAAATATTTTTTAAAATTTTTTTCATATTGCTGTGCAAGCAAAAGCCTCTGAAAGCTTCCAGAGCCTGTGAGACTGGTCCCTTGCTGCCTGGAATGTGATTATTTCACACCCTGGAACACTCAGATTTCTCTCCAAACTGTGTACTAAGAAAAAATGTCAGAGTTTCTTAATAGTTTCAGAGACATGATATGAAAAGACATAAGCAGGTTTTCACACTGTGAAAAGAAAGCCAGAAGGACTCGCCAAGCTCAGATGACTGAATACGAGTGATGGGGCCTCACTTTTAAAAACCAAGAGTCAGAACACATGCTCTGAGCTCTGTATTTCACTGCTTAGGGCGCAAAAAAGGGAAGAAAAATTTAAAAAGAGTGTCTGCATTTTTGTCCTGTGAGCCTGCTGGTTTTGCTTTTTTTTGGGGTTTTAGGTTTTTTTGTGTTCTGGCTTTTTATTTCAATTTTTTTAAAATAAGCCTAACATTCACATGGTAGGGAATTGGCTTTCAGGGAGGCGAAAAATCAGAGGCAATAATTGAGAGCTACATGTTACACAGGCAGGGTAGCGCTGCCTCCTTGTTTTGATTCTTCTCTGGTGTGATTCATTTCGTTTTGATGACTGCTTTCATTTCAATATGTTGCACATCTAGGGATGGTTTTACTGGGAGAAAGCAAATGAAATAATTAGTATCATTAAGGAGGAAAAAGCGAGTGCATGTTCGAAGGGAGGGCTGTGCTGCTGCTATTTCTACCTTTGGTTACGATGCTATTTAGCCTGCTGCTTGCTGGTTTCCATCTTTATCTGATCACTACTTGAAACACCTAATTGCTATATTTATTACAGTTTTCTTTAACTTGCCATAATTTTATAGAAAATTCTATTTGGCATCGAGCATTAGCTAACTAGGGTTTTCTGAGCATTCTGCTGTTTACCCTGCTGCTAATAAGTATTTAATGATCTGAGATTTTAAAGTCATAACTATGCAAATTCTGGCCAGGTCCCTGAAGGACTGCAGTTAATTAAAAGCAAAGAAAAAGCAGAATATTGGCAACACACTTTCTTGTGCTCCTCATCTTGTGAGATTAAGGCCAATTGGTGTTTTTCAGGCTAAGAGGCACCTTCCCAGGGTGGAAGGGCACCATGCAGTGATGGATTTGTTTCCTGGGAATAAGTGGGCATTTGAGGATGGGGGGCTGCTACCTCCCATCCTTCAGAGAGCTTCCAGTCCCCTTTCCTAGGCTGAACTTGGGGCTATAAGTGCTTTCCAAATGAGGAGAAATTTGGTTCTCAGAGGTGCACACAGTGATGCTGCACACGTTTGAAAGGAGCTTGGATGGATGAGCTTGGGAAGCATCATCACTCCAAGTTTATGGAAAGGATGTGATATCTAAGGAGTTAGGGGAAACAGAACTCAAGGACAGGTGATAACTATCAGGAAGAAAAAGATAAAAGCAATATATCAGTTAATAGAAATACTTTCCAGGCTCCTGGTGTGGAAGCTGCATAAAGCACTCCCAAAGGAGCAACTAAGGTAAAAGGCACAGCAAAAGTGCTCTGCTCAGTCTAAGGGACTATGAGGCTTGCCTGAGAAGAGATCTTCAGCTGTACAAAATCCTCTCCAAAGGCTGCCTAACTACTCAGAAAGGAAAGGATGCTTTGGAAAAGGAATGAAGATAGCAGGAGAGCCGTGCTGCCATACTACAAGTGAAATGAAATTAAAAAGCAAATTTAGGAAGGCTTTCAGACTTCAAGGACAGTATTTACCCATGATGAGGTGTTTTGAAACTAATTTTTTTTCTTATCCTTATAGATATACCACATATTATAGACTTGGATTTATGACCCTTTCTGAAGAAGGTGGACAAGAAATATTCAGCTGAACTCCTTAGGGGCACATTCTGGCTAACAGGCAAAAAAGTGATGGAGGAATGTGGTAACCAAGTGCTGGCTTGGCCAGCCACATAGAGCATGAGACTGGCAGAGCACTGGGTTAATCCTGTACAGAAATATTAACTAGCATTTCATTAGAAGAATAATTAGGTTTTAGAGAACTGAGGGAAAGACCAGTCAGAAGATTGTTAAATGAAAGACCAAAGGGGAAAGTGATAAAATTAGGAAAAGAGTTAATTCTTACAGAACCTCCATGTCAAGAACAAAACTAATCAAGGCACTAAAAGATGTAAAGAGGAGAAAAATAGTGTTGGCTATACACCAGTGCCACAGGCCTGAGCAATAAAGAGAATAAGAATTGTTCATTTTATGAGCATAATGCCTAAATGGCATTAGGAAAGCCTGGTGGTAAAATCTGCATGAAAGGAATATTAAAATCAAGGATTTTAACTAGCTAGGGAGGCTCAAACAGACAGAAAGAAAGAGAGGGGGAGTAACAAACTCTCAAAAATGGCATTTTCTAGTACAGAATCAATGACAAAATACTTGTGGATTAATTTTCTGCCATATAGAGAATTCCTCCTGGCTAGAGAAATGGGCTGACAGGAGCTACATGGAATTCAACAGATAAATGAGAGGTCCTGAATTTGGGCTGGACTGCTGGATGGTGATGCTGCTGAAAAGGAGCTGCCAGTCCTGGGGGGCAGGTGACACACAGTGGGGAAGGACAGTGACATACAAAGCTGCACCAAAGGGATTGCAGCAGGTGGATGAAGGACAAATTATGCCCCTCAGTTTGCACTTGGTAGACAGTATCTAAAATAGTACATTCATTTTTGGCCCTCTAATAAAAGAAGGTGTTAATAAATGGAAACAAGCTCAGTGGAGAGTCACCAAGGTGCTCAGGGGTTGGAGCATTTGTCCTGTGAGGAGAGGCTGAGGGATGTGGGTTTGTTCAACTTGGAGAGGAGATGATTTTGGTGGGACCTAGCAGCAGTTCCTTGGTACCTACAAGGCAGCCAGTGAGGAGATTTAGCCAGAATCTTCCCAGTGCCACACGGCAGGAGGAAAAGACACAACAAACATAAATCCAAAGAGGAAAGGGAGGCTCAGACTTGTTGCAGAGATACAACAGCAGTGGGGCTGGGATGAGGAGAGACAGTGCCATCTCCATCTGGCCCAGACCACCACTAAACTCTGTCCCTAAGCACCAGTCACATCTACATGTCTCTTAAATACCTCCAGGTGTCAAACAAGTCAGACTTCAATTCATGAGCTGTGGAGTGCAGTCAAGTGGTATTTAGGGATATTTGTCAGGTATCCAAGAAGCTTCAGTAGAGACAAGAAAGGTGAACAGACTGAAAACAAAGTACATAAGTGAAAGCAAAAGCAACAGCTTAATAGCAGGAGAGGGGAAGGTGATACCAATGAATACAAGTTAGGAAGATGGACTCATAGAAAAATTGTAAGAGAACTGAATGAACACATAAAATGGTATTAGTTTAGGAACAAGAAAACAGAATTGCCACTAACAGGACAAAAAGGCAAAAAACATCAGTTAAAAAAAAAGTTCTCTGGGGAAGGTCAGATGATGTACGTGCACCATAGATCATAATGAGCTAATTTCAGCTCCAGCTGTGATCAACTATTTTAGGCTGTGCCTAAATAGGGATTTTCTAAGATAAGCAAGCCTGAACAATTTGTATGCAAGAGCTTTAACAGAGATGGCCAGAAAAGATCTGGACCAGTGCTGATAATTTTTGATTAGACTCAGAAAACTGGGAAAGCATCCAAGGGTCAAAGGAATTCTGATGTTGTGCCAGTACACTGTGATCTCAATGAGTGGACTGATGCTGGTGACAGTACAGTAATGAAATCGTCAAAATGCATCTTGGATAGGTTATGGATTAAAAGCAGATAACAAAATTAACCATACCTAACACAAGTTTAAGGAAACATAGACATCATCAAACTAATGTGCAGTAATTTCTTATGAGATTACAAGTCTGGTTCACACAAGTAATTAGGTTGATATGGCTAGAATGATATGTAATCATCATGACATACATTAGCTAGAGAAAAACTGTGTAAGTAATAAACCTCACACACAACACTAAATGGGGATTCATTTGTGAGCAGATGTACTTCTGTAATGTACAATTCTTGCCACTCTGTTCTTTATTTATTTATCACAACCTGACAGAAAACTAAAAAAAGGTCCCTGATGGATTTTGCAGTTGAGGCATATTTTTGGGAGAACAGACAAGAAATGAAGATGACAAGTCAGGGATAGAACAGCATGAACTGCTTTGGAAATGCAAATAATATGTATTCCAGTGTGAAAAAAATGGAACCAACATACATCTGTGAACAAAGTTTACTGTTCCTACTAATAGGAAGGGGTTTTCTCTCTTCAGAAGAGGAGACAGGGAAAAAAACCCAACCAATCAAGCTTGGAGGCAATGAAGAAAGCAGCCGAATAAATTGATAGGGAGATGCTCTGATTGAATGATTTGGATACTGCAATACTTGGCTATAGAAAACAGGACATTTCAGGCAGGAATAGAGAGACAATATTACAGTCACAGGCACTGAAGCACTGATAGAGTATGCTGTGTCTCGTGCTGAAGTCCACCACTTCTAAAAGCTGATTAAGAAAACTGGAAAAAAAACCTGATTAAAGAAAAAAACTGATTAAGAAAACAAGAATATCTCAAAATGCCAGAATATCCAAAATGCCATTCCTCACACCAAAGGCAAGGTCAGGATGGGATTTGGCCACAGTGTGAGATCTAAATGGCAAACTCCACTGTGATAACAGAGGGAAGTAAAGACAGCATTCTCTGAAAGATAGACCAGCCCCTCCTCAGCCTCCAGGTAACAAGGAGTTAAGGAAAGATTTGGGGCATATTTTACAGGGGACACACCTGTAATCAAAGCCACACAGTGAAATCCTCTCCCCTTTAATCTACTTACCTATTGACACAAATAAATTGCATAGCAGGTACCAGGGATGCCACAGAAGAGGGAAAAGAAAGACAGAATTGCCACCACAGATGACTGATTACAGCACTTGGATTATGAGAGGAAGAACAACCACCCCCTACATGGAACTCATGTCCCCAAGGCCAGGGGGACACTCAGATCAGGGGTACAAAGGGATGATATCTCCCTTCCTAGAGGGACAGAGGCATCATCTCCAACCACACGTGAATGCAGCTCTCTCACAGGACACAGCAAACAGGGGAAATTGCTCACTCTTTTATTGCTACAGAGCTGCCTAGCTTAAACAGTCGATGAGTATGAAACAAGCAACTCTTCCCCTAAATCCACACACATTTAAACTCGGGCTGACATTTCCAATCTGATTAGCTTTCTCATTATCTCAACTTTCAAACCATCACCGGCTCCCAACTTGGGGAAGCTGCCCTGTGAAGTTGCCTCAGTTCAAGCTCTCCAAACACACCCATCACTGCGGGAAACAAATGACGACAGACAAGACCTAATCACAAGCGGAAGGGAAGAGGGACTCCCACCAGGACAGCTGGTGTGCTGAGCACAGTCTGCTTGAAACGTCTGGGAACTCACAGCCTCCTGTCACCAGCGAGCAGTTGGGAACGGGAGCATCGACAAGCTGAATCTGCAGCCCTGCTTGTTTGTGCACTCAAGGGCATTGGCACTCCTCAAACCAAATTGTCTCTCGTGATTTTTGGAGCTCCGAGGGGAACAATGAGGGAGAGCACTGACTTGTAGCTGTTGGTTTGGATTTTTTCCTCACTCTTTCAGGAAAAAAAAAATGTTGAAGGTGGTTTGGGAAGGGAATGTGCGAGAGGGGAGAAAGTTCTGGTGATGTCAGCTCCTATCGCCATGGAAACAGAACATTTTTAGTGACAATGGAGTCTTCCTCCTTGAGCTGCTGGGTTGCGTGGGGAGCAGGGGCAAGCAGGGCAGGGGCACACGAGGGAATTCAGCTAACTAAAACTACAGCTTCTGGCTTTCCAAGGAAGTGAGGAAATAACTACAAATGATTGCCTGAATACATGGTTTATGTAACCAAAACACCGTCTGGGGCAATAGCAGCAAATAGTCATTATGCTCTTGGCTAAAACGTGCAGCGAGCCAGATGGAGACAGCTCAGCTGCCCCACAGAATGGATCCCCTCTGCACTTCGCTTTTCCATGCTGCAGTTTATTCTGTGCAACCTCTGCTGCCTTGCTGGGGTTTTTTTGGAAAGGGAGAAGGGAAGGGAAGGGAAAGGGCTGGGAAGTGCAGTCCTTGTTCTTGAAACTGAGAGAAGCTGCATGTATTCTTGGCTGGGCATTGCTTCCCGACATCACGGATGTTTCCTGAAGACTCAAGAGCCAAGTTGATGGCCTGCCTAGCAGAAAATGAGAATCCAGGATCATGAAAGGGAGAAGGCTCTTAGAGAAAACTGATCAGTCTCTGATCTGGATCTAACTCAGTGACATGGAGAAAATGTGCAAGACTCAATGCAAGGTGTCCTCTCTAAGTCAGAGTGCTAAGGCAGCATCTGGACCAGAGTAAGGTGAAGCCATGATCCAGGTCTGGGATCAATAAGGATAAAGGCTGGGGCTTACACAGAGGTTAAGTAAAAGCCTGCAGTATGTAAGGACAAGTTAAAGCCTTGGATTTGATTTAAACAGTGCAGACAATTTTAATGAATTTCAAAGAATAATGAATTAATAACCACAAGCTTTTATAACTCGAAATACATTATATAGTCATTAGCTCTATATAACTAAATGGAAAAATCTTTCTTTAGCAGAAGTCCTTTGAGATCAGATATTCTAATGAGATTACTATCATTTCATTCTGACACCTCATGAGGACAATTGAATAGAAATCAGGAAACAAATTTATTTCAGTTTTGGACTTAAAATAAAAAATCCTCCACACTGGTTATTTTATATCTAAGGAGTTGATTGGAAGTCTCCTTGGCATTGAAAGAAGTTCAGATATGAGCTTTTTTTCCTAGTACTGCTATCAGATACACAAAAGACTCTGTCTCTCCTCAAATTCCTACCAGCAATGGTGACAGAAGGAAATACGTAAATGGAGTTTGCTCCCTTCTCACCTAGGTAGTGAGGATTTCACTTATTTTCAGCATGAAGTACTTGAGCTCCCCCTCTTTCATTTAGCATTGCCCCACTGATTTCACCCTCTCTTCAGGGTCAAAGATACCATTCACATCCCATGCTTGCAGGGTCAGACCCCCAGTTCCCAACCCTTTTTCCCTCACATGCTGGTAACTCCACCAGGAGCAGAGTCTTTCTGCCAACATCCTGCACCATGTCACCCACACAGAGGGGCACCATGGGCTCCAAGGTCCCCTTTTCAAACCCACCAGCTCTTCCTTCCTCAAAGGATGCTGTGCTAGGCTCTTGCTTTCCCTGCATCCAGTCTCCAGCAGTTTTACCACCAGGAGCTCAGGCTAGAACATAGAATGATCTGGCTTTTCTCAGCACCATGTCTCAGGGGCTTTAACTTTAACTGGCACTCCTCATGTTGGGGCATTTGAAATCAGATGTTAAACACAGCAGGCTCAGCTACAAGAAAGGTGTTCCCATCTCACACATTGTGTTAATTCAGAGAAGCCTACAGATTTCATCTGCCTGTCCTCCTTTCATGCACAACCTGGCCGAGAATCAGACTTCAAATTTTTACAGCTGCACTGAGTTTGAAAATCTCTGCTCCTCTCAGAAGCAAACAATTATCTGCTCCTCCAGAGGGAATGATTTTCAAGTCTTGCTGTAGAAGAACTCTGTCAAAAGCAAATATAAAGATGGTGCTGCTCCACACCACGGGGGAAAACTCTGCAAAGTGAGCTCAAACTCACTGCTAGCTCAGTCAGTAATACCTGCACTGCCAGGCAACAGTGGAGCTGATAACTCCTGGCTGGAGAAAAAGAAAATTGAGGGCTTCTCTCTGAAAAGATGTTCACTTTTTTCTCTTCTGTGAGAAGAGCAACATTACGTATTTATTTCTGACTTTTTTTTATTATACTGCAAGGCATTCTAATTGAAAATTAGAATTTAAAAATTATAAAAAGCACATCCCACTGGTATCAGAAGTGGGCATTTTGCTGTGATTTAACAGGCAGATTCTGGTAGACTTTCCACTTCATACATGCAGAGAGAAAAAAAAAATTTAAAAAAAAAAAAAATCAAAGCTTCACCATAGCAACTTTGTTGTAAAAAACCCCTCAAATGTCAACTTGTCCCAGAAGTACTGTGGGTAATGCTGGTGCAATACAAAGACAAAAAAGTCCTGGATAAAAACCACTACATTCCTACCCTTGAAACACTGCTGCTGGAAACATAAAGGCTAGCTTTAATTTGGTTCTGGTAAAGGTTACACCTCTTCTATCCAGACATTATAAAACCACAAAAAGCCAGAAATGTTTCTGGGTAAGCTCTTCAGCTGGTACAAGTCGACACTCTCTGGCCAAGTTGTGCTGGACAGATGGCTGCACATCAGCTGAGGAGCTAAGCTACCTTGTCTGCTCTTTCTTCCATTGGCTGCTTACCCCAGCATGCCTGATTCCAGCTTGGCAGCTGCACTGGAGTAGCACCAGAGTAGAAAAACTTTCCCCTCAGTTACATCATTTCTGTTCCATACAAGACACTAGTAAACCCAGAATAAACCAGAAATTATCAACCTACCCAGCCATGACAATGAAGAAATCCAGGCGATTCCAGGTATCTCCAAGGTAACACTTCTTGCCAAAGATCCCCAGGGCCACCATCTTTAAGACCATTTCCATGGCAAAGAAGATGAAGATGAAATCATCAAACACCTGCCAAACAGAAACCCAAGAGCATATTTAATAAGCATTCTCATCCTTGGACTTTAAAACACAGAATGTGAGAAAAATACTAATTTCAGTACTCCTGAAAATGAGTTAGAGGCAGGGCTTGAAAAGTTTTTTCCATGTAGCCCTGGCATCACAGCTTCCTACTGCTTAAGTTCAGTGAGGGCTTTTATAGTTTTTTCACCCACAGGTGAAGTAATTGATGCAGACTCAGAGACTCCATACATAGACTTGAAAAGTGGTGTTGGTTCAGCACCAACAGATCCAAGCCTGGCCAGAAAAACATTGTTTTTCCAAGATCCCCCCAGGAGGTACTCCTCACCACATTGCTGCAGATGGCTCAGCTGAGGACATAGTGCAGCTTCATGCCCAGCTTGGAGAGCACTCATCCCTCACAGAGAGAAGCTTCAGGTGCCTCAAGGTCTTAGCCACAACCACACTATGGATGACACCCTTTGCTGCCTCCTTCTCTTTGGGGAAGCAGCAACCACAGCTGGTGTGTTCATAGGCTGGATGTACTCGTGGCCCTTCTAAGCATTCCTTTTCTTTCCCTTCCGTCTGGGCATCCCGAATGCCACACTATCTGTGGAATCAATAACAGTCTTGCACATCACCAGACTACCAAATGCAGTGGAGGCTGCTATTCTCTCCTGCCTGGATTGTGTAAGCTCAGTTATTTCTCCCTGGCTTAACCCTGAGCTATGTGTCATGTAGGTGTCTGTGCCAGAAAACCCCTGCTTATGGGCAGGATCAGGAAGAGTAGTATTTCATGGTCACAAGTAAACTTCATTCATTCCCTCTGCTGTCCCATTGTGCCCCTCAAAGCAAGCTCTTGCCATTTTACAAGAGGATAGCTCACTGCCAGGGACAATCCTGCCAGCCTTGCTGGGAAGGTGTTGCCCACACGCTGAAGGAAAGCATGCATGAAAATTTGTGACTTGGACTGAAGCACCGTCACAACAAGAAGGAAATCTGCTTACCTGCAAGATTTTACACCTGTCAGAAAGGCAGTCCATATCCTCACAGGGCTGGTACATTCCCAGGGTGACACAGTTTAGCAAAATCACCATCATGCTGACACACTCAAACCAGGTGGAAAAGAGTAAAGGAAAACTGCAAAAGCATCGTGGCTGAGATCAGCTTGCTCTAGCCTTCAACTAACAAAATAGGAAGATTAAGGGAAAGAAGGGCTGGCAGGCTGATTTATTACATTCCCATATTTTCCCCACTTAGTTCATCATAACTCCATCCCTTGATTAAGCCAAAACTCTTTTGAGAAAGGGAAAGTGGAGGTAGCACAAAAGGCATAAAGTACTTAGACAAGTCAAATCATTGCCATAGTTAAACACAGGCTTGCTCCTCTCCTGTTGGTTTGCTGAGTCCCTTCCCTCATTGGTTTACTGAATCTTCCAGTCATGGAAGAGACTTTCCATGGTGGTCTATACCTAAATGTATCAGAGATCTCCAAGATCTAGGGATCTAAATCAAAACAGGCAGATCAATCTCTACATGAGCCTAGCGATTATTGCCCTTCTGGGAAGGGGATGCAACACAAGGCTAGAACTCTCCCTCTTCCCCTCTCAGAGAAATCTGGGGGTAAAGAAGTGCCAGTGGTCCATCTAATCTGTTATTATGCATCCAGCAGTGTCCCACACTGTAAAAATTCCACAATCTACTCAAGTTACTCAGTAACTATGGGGAGAAATTGTGTTTCTCCAAGCTGGTGATCTGTTTATGCCCTAAAGCATGAGGATTGATAGTCCTTATAATTGTTTTCTCAGCCACACTGGTGTCCCTGCAGATGCTTTGCTCATTCATTTGAATCCTTTGTTGATAATCTTGCTGAAATATCTGCTTCGATAATAGTTGGCAGCCCTGAGCTACATTGGCTAATTATACTTTACATTAAAAATTGTTCCCTCCTATTTATTATTAATTTGTTGTCCTATAATTTCATCAAGTGCCACTTCATTTCTATATTAGAGAAGTGGATAAAAATGGTGTATTTGTGTGACCTCTGCACTCTACACACTCTAGCTGCCCTCTCTTCACCATCCCTCTCCTCCTGAAGGAGTCTTAAATCCCAATACACACTTATCCAAGAACTCATTTACAGCATTTTAGATCTAGAATTAAGTGCATTTGTGCAACGCCTTTCCAGTGTTCCCATTGCAAAGCAATGATGTAGAGTGAATAGACCTCCAACCTCTGGCAGAAACATTCTTGGGTATTTTACACACCTCACAACAACACATCTGCTCAGTTTCCACTGTCAGACAATTTTCTCTTTCTTAAATAGAAGAAGCATGGAATTATCTACTTAAAATACAACCCACTGAGTGCATCCATTTTCAGTCCTTTCAGTACTGAATCTAAAACAGTGGCCTGTATCTCTGATCACTTCTGAAAGACACTCAACTTCTGTGGTTTGTTCTGAGCAACTCTGCCATGCTCATTCTCTGACAGTGATTTATGACTAAACTGCACAATCTGATCTAGAAGATTATTAATTCTCTCTCTTCTCCCCCACCTGGCTTGTGGTGAGCTACTTTCAGTCACAAAATCAGACAAGAGCAGGGCACCAGTTCTACTGTTCTAATGATGCTCCAGGGTGATTTCAAGAATGTGTTATCACTATCCCTCACAAAGTTAATCCCACGTGCTCTACAAAGTAAGGCATATGGAGCCCACCCCTGCTTTTTGGATATCAGCTCTCAAAGTTTGCCAGCATTGTCCAGGCTTCCCAAGAATGCTGCTGAACCTCTGGCCATCCCCAGGCTAGTACAGTGATCTTAGAAAAAGCCACTGCCTCACAGTTTTCCTTTCTGAGCAGCTGGAAATCCTGAAGAAGCACACCCAACCTGCAGCAAAAAGGAAGAAAATACGAGGAGAAAACCAGAGCATCTCCTGCCCCGAGTCAGGAGCAGTTGCTGCCTGCTTGGGTCGGTGGAGGGGGTAATTAGAACTATCTGCTGCCTTCAATGTATCACCATTGTCAGCCACAGCTACTGCCTCCTGTCACCACAGCAACAGCCTGCAGCCAGGTTTATCATCTTCCTTTTGGCGATGCCTCCCCTCTCCCACATCCCTCACCCCCCTCCTTTTCCCCGTGCCTGATCCTGTAATTAATTGCAGCTGCTGACAAAGCCAGTCTTCGTAATCTGCATCATTCAGTCAGAAGTTTCATTATTAATTAACTTCTTTCAAAGTTTAAATCTCCTAATCACAAGCAAACCCCTGCACATGTTTTCCCCACCCCGCTCCACCCTTCCTCACTGCTTCTCTCCCTTCCCACACCCTCGGTTATCAGCATCTTTCCCAGGGAATTTTGGGGTCTCCAAGAGATTTGGGAAACTAAAAGGAGACCCACACAATTTCTTCCCATGGTCAGCTTCTCTCCTTGGCCACCACAAGGTGCTTCAGAGGAAGATACCAGAAAATTAGCAGCAATCCACTGTGTAATAATTTACTCTTAAAGGGAGGGTTTCCCCCCTAACTGTGACAGTTCACAGTTGATTCAAGCCCTTTCAGATAAAAGGAGCATGGCCCTCATTAGAAAAAAAGAAATACAGCAAAACAGAATCATTTCCTGAGTTAATCACAGAATATTCTGAGTTAGGAGGATCCACAAGGACCATTGAGTAACCACGGGCTAGTCTCACTATCCACATAAATATCTCTTCCTTATAAAAGTTTTGCTAAACTCAATTTCAGCATTTCCTGGTGACATCAAGATGCATATCTAGATGAAGTACATTTTGCCTAAAAATCTTGCACTGATTCTACAGCTGGTGCCTGCCTGTGGCAGCAAGACTTTTCTTTGCTGCTGGGTGCCAACCCTGTCTTTCTGCACCCTGAGCTGCAGGGCAGAGGCAGCCACTGAATATCCACTGACCCTCTGCTCTGCCTTCCTATGGACAGGGAAGCTCTGGGATGGGGAGACACTCAACAGGGTCATGCATTGCCAGCATACACCAGGAGGGACCTGTCATCCCCCCCCAGACCATCTGGGATGGGTTGAAGTCACGAGTTACAGGATAGTTAAGGAGATATATAGGTGTTTCTGGGATATGTTTTGTGGTAGTGCTTGATAGCACAAGATGATACTAGAAACAGGTGATGGGAGACAGGCAAAGCTTTTGGGCTCAGTTCCTGAATGACAAATAGCAGGAGCAACATCTGCTGTGTTGGAGCTGTAAACACCTTGCACCTAAAAAGCTGAGTACCACTTAATGTTCTTGGGATTGACTTTAATCTCTGTTTTCCATCACTGACAAAAATACAACATAGCAAAACAAAACAGCACTTTTGGGTCCCCTCTCCTCTTCCTCCATCATCAGCTGCAGAGGCACAGGTAGCTCCCCAGAGGCTAGCACTCCTAACAGCACAGAAAATATATAAGCTTTAAAAGCATGACAATCCCTCAGTGTTTCCTGCTGCTATTTCCAGACTACTCCTAGGGTATGCCTTGTGCCAGTTAAAGTCCTGAATATCTCAGACCTGTTTAAGCTGCAGCAGAAATGCCTGACTACAAAGCATTTACAGCCAGGGCAAAAGCCAGCCGGCCCTGTGGTAGGACTGATCATGGCTGAACCTGTCCCTGTCCCAGAATAGAGAGCAGAGCAGCTGAGTGACTCAAGAGGAAACATGGAGCCTCATGCAGTGCATCCCAAAAACCAGCTGCCCTGCTTTGGGACCATCCTGCAAAAGGCCAGGAGGATCTTGTACCTGGAGCAGGACAGTTAATATTCCAATTATAATGGGAGGAGTGATTTGTTGTAAAGGTCACAGAAAGCAACAGCCCCAAGGAAAGAAATGCTTGTTTTCTCTACCTCACTGCTGTTATCTTTTCCAAATGTTTTCACAGGCAAGTTTCACTTTTTGTCCCCTCCCACTTTTTCTTGTCACCACGCAGCTTTTGTGAGTGTTTTTCCTCCTGTGTTGATACATAGGACTTTTGTCTTTTTCTACAAAAAAAGCTGGCAGAACCAACAGGGTTCTTTCTCTTCAGCCTCAATTTGCTGTGTTAACTCCCTGGAAGAAGTTGAATGTAACACTGTGTTCACTTGAAAAATACTTCTCAAAAGGTGTTTGTGTTCAAATAGATCAAAACAATCAAAACATTTTTCAGAACAAAAAACTTTTAAAATCCTGCTTTGGAAAGACTAAAACATTTCTTCTTTGTCTTTTCAAGTGAAAAAAAAAAATCAGCATAACAGGAAAAAAGGTTGTATTTTTTTTACCAGACATAGAACACTCTGATTTGGAGTTGTGAGTTTCTGTTGGAAATTAAATGCCAACACCCAGCATTGCAATGTTGGGATTTCATGGTGGCCAAGCCACAGGGGGCAATTTGTAAAGCTTTTTTTGCAAGCACTCAAGGTCGACATCCTCTAGGTGTTCCCATGTCATGCAATCCTGTACTTTTTTGCCCTCATCACATTATCATTTATACACGCTTCTCATGAAAGAGCAGCACCTGAAGGTCATTCTGAGGTCTTCAGGCATTGCTGAAATCTTCAAATTTTCAATAATACTGATGCCAAGGAAAGGACTGCAGTACTGCCAAACACAGCAAGGCTGCTATGTTGATTTGAGAGGAATTGGGGAAGACTCAAGTTGTGTTGGTGTTACTGGGAGGAGGACAAGAAACTGCAGAAGAAGGAGGCAGTGGAGAGATTTTAAATGCTTGGCAATGCTTCTGTGTTTCTGCCCTTTGGAAAGGACTTCCTATCAAGAACAGATCCATTACAAAAGACAAAGACTGAGTTGTTCCCCTGTTAAATCAGATAAACAGCAAAAAGCCAAAGCACCATAGGTCAGACTCTCTGATCTTACTTCCAAGAATTGCTCAGAAAGTGGGTTCTGTACCAGGCCACGCAGGCTTTTGGTGACATAGCTTAGTTTTCATTAGGTTCTAAGTTAAATTTGAATTAAAATCAGTTGTTTCTCAAGCATCACATAATATTCCCCTTCAGAGTTTGGCAAGGATTAAAGATGGCTTTTGAAAAATTTTGTTAGGTTTGCTTTTTTTTATTACAGAAACAAAACAAAACAAATCTCTCCTTTCTTAAAACCCTTCCCGTAATGATTTATTCAGATCTTCTAACTGCATCCATTAAACTCTCAATATCCACTGAAACCAAAAATAATAGAAAGAAATTTCTGTCAGAAAAGAACATATAGTGAAGATTAAGAGGCTGAAGAATAAACAGATATTAACACAGTGAGGCAGGTCTTTAGATCCTCGAGAAACAGGGAGACAACAGATCTAACCAAGTGCAGAGCCCCTAATCAAACAGGAGGCTACAGGGAAAAAGCAAGGCTTCTTTAAGACACCCTTCACCACCAGGACTCAGCAGTACTAAAGCTAGCATGAATACACCAAGAATCCTGCCTGGCTGTCACACCATTTACATGGATACATATTGGTCTTGTAAAGCAGCCTGCTGTTGTCTCCAGGAGAGGTGAGCAGATCCCACCTCTAATTATTCAAATATCTCACCAATACCATGCATCTTCATCAATGCTGCTACACAGCCCTGCTATTAATGATTGCCTCCTGCCTGTAGCAGCTGAGCCCCAGAGCTTCTCAGCTGGTAATGACCCACCTCCAAATTGCATCTGTCTTTCAGGATGCAACACAGCATCTGTTCAACAGCGTGCAGAGCTCCTACAAAGCTGTTTACTACAGAAAGCATGAAAACATATAGTACTTAGAGAAACAACCCACCCAAGAACCTCTTTTTAGGTCAGAAGAAAGTAATGACCCAAGTTTAAACTTAAGCAGGGTATTAGAGGTAATAACTGTTCCTGGAGAAAGAGATTTTCAATATCCTCAGATGGCTGGGATTGCAGTTGCTTGTCTTTCTTGCCAGGAAAGCAATACTCCACCATGCTGTGGAACCAGTTCAAGACTGACTTGAGGAATCACACCTCCTGCTGACTCCCAAATGGTGCCTCCTGCAGCATTCTGGCTCTGCCTTGGAGATTGCTATCCAAAATCTCACCTGGCTTCGCATTAGGAGCTTCAACAAGGTCACAGCATGAGGCAATAGGACTGCAGCTTGGAATGTTATTATGCTGTATGACAGGTGAAAGGATTTTGCTCCAAAACCTCCTCGTCAAAGTGTCGGCTTCATCAGTGGCTTCCTGCTGCAAATGGAGTCATAGGAGTAATAGACACCAGAGAAGGACCAGCTGAGGAAAACCCCTGAACCACAAAACCAGAGTCCAAACTGTAAAGCTCTTACTTCTTACTGATATTTCACGTATCACAGGCAATTCCCTACTGACATCAGTGGAAAAGTAGGGACCTTAGAAGAGTCAAGCTTTGGTTGTGGATTCAGTTGGACCTCTGCTCCAGAGAAGAGCTGAACTTGGCAGGCCAAAACACAAAGACATTTGCAGACCAGAAGTGATTTCAATTAGTAATGTGCTCCAGAGGGACAAAATCTGGATTTTAATAGCATAGCTGGATGTTCTGATACAGTGCCCCATCATACATGACCCCAGGAAGTGACACAATCAGAGAGAGTGACAGAGTCACCATTCTCTAACCAGAGCCTGAGCCATGGGGGGTGAGGTGGGTGTTGACTTTTTATCAGGTAAAAAGTCTGGCTGTGGTCAAGCTTAACTGGTGCTTTCCTTCCAAAGTATAGTGTTTTGCAAGAAAAAGAAAATGAAATCAAAATATCTCCAAATCCTCCCTCTGCTTCTGTGCTTCATTGCTCTGTCACCCAGCAGCTTCATCCCAAGTTTTTCAAGTCTTCCTCAGCACCTGTCAAACTGATGCAACACTCCTGCCACATCTGGTAGTGCTGCAGTCCCTTCTGTCAGGAAAGGTTTGAATAGGGTCCTTATCTCAGCTGGGCCCACTAGATATAACCACTAAATAAATACAGCACCATAAATACAGCCTTTGTGTACCTCAGCGTCAAGAAAGGGAGAGGAAAGAACTAGTGATGATAGATTTGGGAGGGCAGGGAGGAGAAATTTAAAAAAGGAAAGCCTTACTTTTACACCTCCTTACTGCTCCTAATGTTGCCAGGTTTGGTTATGGATGGATGTGGGGTTTGTCCTCTTGTTGTGGGTTTTAGGCTCAGAGGGCCTTGGGAAACCATCTGTGGGGCATGAAGAGGATATTCCAATGAACCTCCTGAAGCAGTGCTGCTGTGCAGCTGCCAGTCACAGCCCCCAGGCTGGAGGCACAGACATGTGAAGGACAGAAATGTGGGTTCTGGGTGCTGAACTTCACAACAAATACACAGGAATGATGGAAACCTCTTTCTTTGGATAAGAAGCCATTTCCCTGGAGAGAAAACCTCAGAGAACCGAAGGGCAAAATCCCATCAAACAATAATTGTGTTCCTATTCCTTTTCCTCGCACTGGGCTCTTTGTTCCACATTGCTGTCTTTCTAACCCATAGCAGTTCTCAGATGTTGAAGACTGCTTTTTCCATTCTTTGCAACTTCCCACCTATCCCTGTCAAAGGCCACACAAGTTCAAGCTGAGCTGAGAGGGATGTACAACTCAAACATGTCTGAAGGGAGTGCAGGGCACCTTTAATAAAAGGTCATCTTGCCGAGCAGGAACATGAAGATGACAATGAAAATACAAAGGACAGATTAGGGACCTTTTCTCACAGTTTTAAAAGGTGTGTATGCCCTTCTGCACAGGGGCTCTTCCCTCTGCAGTTTTCAGGGCAGTTATCTTGTACCCCAGCACATCATCTGGTGAAGGATGTGGAAGTGAGCACCTTGCTCCTCCAGACAGCCAGTTTCCAAGGCTAAATTATCTTAGAGGCTACTCTGATTCCAGTAGAAATCCTAGATTAGAGGGGCAGAAAGAAAGGCAGAGTAGCTTTATCCTTTCTCCCTTCTCCCAGCAGCATGATGTTTTCAGTGGCTGGAGCATCACTAAATCGCTTTGTGCTTAGCTTAGCAGGCTTTTCTGATGAGTGCTTCAGCACAGGAAAAAAGATGTGGTGACAAAGCTTTGCAGCAAAGTAAATAAAAATTAATTCAGAAGTGGAGGAAGTGATTGGCTGAGGTCACTCAGAAGAAATTGCATACAGTCTAAGCAAAGTGCAGGGCAATAACAGAGCTGGGTATGAGCTGTTGGTTTTTTTCATTATTGACTGTAATTAAAACATGATTTTCAGAGCTTAAGTTGCCACCCACCCCCTATTTTGAACACACATTTTTCCTCTCACAGTTTTTGATTTTTCTGCAGGTTTGTAGCTGGCCCCTCAACCCTGGTTCCCAGAGGGTACTCTGGGAGATTTGGCACTGATGTCCTGCAGGACACATGCCTGGAAAAAAGACTGCAAATGACTGAGCCAATCCATCTCAGCAGATAACTGGAAGCTAGGAGACTCAGCCAGCATGCAGGCTCACAGCAGCTGCTGGAACCTCCTCGAGATCACAAGTGGGCTATGGATGCACTCCTGGAAAGGAAGATCCTGATGTGTCTGTGGGACAAAGGTACCTGTGAAGGGTGGGAAAGATTCTCACTATTTATGTTTCTCATCTGAGGAGGAAAAGAGACCTGTGGTGGGTGAGCAGATGTGTCAGCACTCTCCTAGTACATCTGGTCTTTTCCATCCCTCCTCTTACATCCTGCAACAAAGAGCAGTCAGTGAAAATGAGATTATATAAATCGTCTAGTGCTTTCAAGACACTGTGTGAACTTTCACTAAATTCCTCATCTACCTCTTAAGGTACATAAATGCTTCCCCTCTGTTACTGGTAAGAAAGCAAGCAGAAGAGGAGCAGGGTTTTTTAAAAGTCACCTAGGTGGGTTTTCCAATGCATGAGAGATTCTTAGAGACTGGTTTTCATGAGTGTGTAATACTTTTAATTTCTAACACAGCCAACAAGGTTAATGAAGCTCTAAACCTCCAAGCCGTTGTCTGCCACTATCTCAAGTCAGATGGCCAAATACCAGAGTTCACTTTAAAAAAAAAAAAAAAAAAAGAACAAAAAACCCAAACGACATTACCCAGCAGTGACACAGTAAGTTACTGCTAGGGCTGCACTAAGATCCAGGTGTTCCTGACACCCAGTACATGCTCACTAAAGGTCTCAGTTTCCTGGCTAGTTGACAGATTGCACCATGCCAGGGAAAGGAGCCAACATGACTCATGCTCAATCACTGAGATGTCGACAGTGCTGAGTGCTGTTTTAGGGGGAGGTTAAATGCTGGGAATGTGCTAAGCATTAACAATATTAAAATATTATTAGTATTATTTATGAGGTATCTCCACGTGTCCTAGATGATGCTAGCCAAGATCAAATTATGCAAAATGTTACATAAACATGCAGTAGAACATGCTGCCTGCTCCAAAAGGTTTTTAATCTAACTGAACAGGACAGGCTAACGATGCATTATGATCTCTGCTTTGCACACAAGAGCACAGAGAAATGAATGCATTCACCCAAGGGCAGACAGGAGACATGGGGCACAGCTGGGAACTGAGCAAGAGTCTCCCAAATTGTTCTCCAGCATCGTTGACCTAAGATAATTTCCCATCTCCACTACTACTGCATTTGATGCAGACAGTGCTCACAGGGAAAATTATTTTCCCAAAAATCTTTCCTGAGGACTATGGGAAAAGTGTCCAAGTTCCACTTGTACTGCATGTAGATTATCATAAACGCAGGGCTCCCTGCATCCAGAGAGGTCTGTGTCCATCCAGGTGTGCAGTGGATGAGCAGGCAAGAGCAAGAACACACATGGTCTCTAACTCCATCTTCCACTGATACCTTCACTGGGACCTCAGGATGGAATTCAGCCCCTAGTTGTGATATGGTAACACTGAAACCAATCTGACACCCACACATCTCTCTCTCTTTTCCAATCTGCCAAAGAATTTGCTACCTCCCAAGGGCACTCCAGGTTCCTTTAACAGAAGCACGCTATATAAGCACAAGTTACCAACACGTTTGATGGCAGAACGACCATCTCTGGAAAAGGCAGTTCCTACACAGCATGTTGGCTAATAGGGCAGGCGAGCTAAAGCCTCCATCAATCAGTACAGCATAGCTCTACTGCCTCTTTGATGTCTTTCTGCCTGCTGTATTCATTGCCTCTACTTAGATTTAGCACTGGTACCACATTTGTATTCCTGTGACCTATTTGTTTCCATATAGATTCAACTTCACACGCTATTTATTCTAGAGTTTTTGACAGCTTCTGGAAACACACGTTTCTTCCTTTTATTTACAGTCCAACTTACTTTTCTCTGTACAGTTTCCAGTCAGAAATTTTGATGATCTGTAAGATCTCTTCCAACTCAAACCATTCTATGATACTTTACATCACTTCTGCAGAACGCTTCCAACACTTCCCTTTCACTTTTCACAATCAAGTGACTTTACCACAAAGATGGAATAAAGATGGTTGTTCAGCTGAGACATAGCTAGTGCAAAATGTTGGAGAGCAGAGGACAAAACCCAGCCATCTTCCCCTAACCAGAGGACAGGGCTACAGTGAGTTCTCAGCAGCCTGAACAGGTCCACTGCAGGGAAAGCTGCACCATGATGCTGACATTTCAGCCCCTGGAGCAGCAGATCACCAAGGCAAACAGTCACCAAATTACTGGTAGCCTGCCCAGGTCAGCAAGATGAGACATTGTCAATGAGGAGCACCAGTGACCAGATATATGTGATAAGTTATTTCTTGGTGGATTAGGATGGCTGCTTCATGCCCAGTAGAGCTCTGTGTCAAAGAACCCATCAGGAGTAGTAGCTTCACTCGCTGTTTTCCAACATAACATACTATCTACAGCTAGACTCAGGATATCTACAGCTGGAATCCCCATCAACTTCTGCAAATTTATTTTCCAAATCCTACATGCAGCATGCTTTTTCAAACAGATTTAGCAGAGACTTAAAGCTTATCTTCTCTACACAATCTTCTCATTCATCTGAGAAGGTGCCCAGATACAATCAGACATGGAGTCAGAGGTGTACTAGGAAAAACTACCACAGAAGATTTAGGCTCCTCACTAATAATTTACCCTTATATTTCAAGACTTACTTCATACAGATTCTTATGTACCTGACACTGACCTGTGCACCAAGCACTCATCCATTTTGCTGCCAGGATGTACACTGCTTCTTGTGCCCATCCCCATGGGATATTGTGCTGGGCAAGAAGGATGTCTGTTTTGCTCTGAGTCAGGTAAGGGTCAAAAACATTTTCCCTCAGGTATCTGCAGTCACCATTTATCAGCAACGAAAAGAAGGGACAGCTCTGTCATAACACCTCTTTGAAAAATGAGAAACCCCCTCTGCACCAGAGTTTTTTTTTTCTGGAAGAGGTGTTGCCATACCTGTTTTTGTGGCAGGAGGCTGAGGCAGGAGGCGTCAGCACCTGCACAGCTCATGCACAGCTCAGCCTCCTCTCAGGCACGCTGTGAGCGCCCACTTCACTGTGCTTAAAGAGCTTTCTTATTATTTATGACAGCGAGTGGAAGGAAAAGAAAAACCAGAGCGTAGGTCAGGATAGCAAAGACAGACTTGGCACACTGTGAGGAGACAGCCACTGTGGACCCACAGTAAATCTCCAAGAGCGACTACAAAAGAGCTCCCATCTTTCACAGAAAGAACAGCCTGTCCCTAAAGCCAGCTCCACTCCCAGCCCCTCTGCCATCAGGGAGGATGACAAATCCCCAGCTAACAGCAGGATGGCTGAGGTTCTGCAGCCCCACAGGGACCCTTGCCAGGCAGTGCTGGGGGCCAGGGCGGTCACAGTGTGCCAGGGCTGCAGCCAGACACCCACTCAAACCCCTGCATGCTGCTCCAGGCTGATAAAGCAATTTTCCCCACCCGACTCTCCCTCAGTCTGCACTCTTCCCACCCACCTGCCACTAAAATTGGAGAGGAGTGTACAAAGGAAAATCAAATTTGCACCAATATTTTGCACACAGTGACCCGTATTATAATTTTTTCTTTGTTAAAGTTTAGCTTCATTTCTCCAGGATAATTAGTTTTAGCAACACTTCAAAAAAACCCAACTTTTCAGCCTCACAGAGGCATAAGTTTCCAAATGACAATTGTCACATCAGGCTGCAGTCACACACAAAGCTTTCAGTGGGCCTGTCTATCTCTGTGCTTTAAGTCCATTTCCACAAAGACTCCACACACAGCTGATCCTTTGCTTCCCTTCCCTGTCAGCACTCACACTTTTCTCTCTCACTCTTGCTTTCAGCTTCCCGGATGCTGCCTGACAGGATTTTTTTTTTGAAGGTGGATAAAAAAGAAATTATAGACTAAGGTTGGCCCCATTAGTGGCTGCTGCATTACAGCTTTTCAAAGGAAGGATGCCTATGCATCTGTAACACACACAAGCATGTAGGCCACATACATAGGACAGTCATCAGCTGATACAGGTCTTTCCCTGGGAAAGCAGGGACATTCAGGTGATTTGATGGTCTGCCAAGTGATTTGTTTCTTCACACAGAACGCCCAGGCTTTTTGATGACACATTTGATGCACTTATTTTTAAATGGTCAAAGTCCTCTATTTTAAATCATTTATACCTACTTGGAAGCTTAATCTCTCTCTTGAGAGGGTATTTTCTTTCCACGTTTGAGAACTCCCCTACTTTTTCCAATTAACCCTAATTTAAAAGAAATGGAGCAATAAGAAATCATTACTCTCTCTCTGCATTGCACTGAAACCCTGTGCTCTGCATAAGGAATTGCTGTGATCCTTTAGCACCTTCTGCAATTACCACCACCGAGGTCCAGAACAAAGCCACTGAAGCCAGCAAAGCCCTCCATCCTCACAGAGTAAAGCAGACACCTGTCAGTCCACAGCACAGAGAACTTCTCCAAACACAGCTAAGACCCTGACAACATAAGTTAGGGTTAGACAACCATTTCCCCTTCCCAGACTCCATCAGGTCTTGGCTACCTCACCTCTAATCTCAGTAGCACATAAATTGGGGATCCATACTTATTTTGTTACATAATACATCAGGAGGGAGCAGCATGGATATGCATGGATGGGTTTGTCTTCTCATTTGGGGCAAGAGTAGCACTAACAATCCCTTTTCACCCAGACACTGTGACCACTCTGGGTGAGGTTTTTGCTTCTCATTTCTCACCCCAGAGCTCACTGACAGTTCCACCAGCAGGCTGGTGAGACACAGCACAAGACTGGGATAAAGCAGCCAAGGTCAAAGAGAGCATGAACCTATGAAACACATGTCATTCCTATAGAAATGCAACCAGTTTTGTACCTGATCCAGGGGGAATCATCCTTCCATAGGAAGGAGTCTCCCAAATTCTAGCAATTCTCCTGCTTCCCTTTGAGCTGTGAAATGGCTCAAAGAAGTGAAAAAGCAGTTTAGTATTGGGGTATATAATGGGCCATCTTTTTGAAACAGAGATGGCTCTTTCCAGCCTTAGCAGATGGAAGCTAATGGCACATTATGCACCTAACCCTGGCAGGGACAGAAAAACAGCTGCAGGAAAACAGATCTGAATTCCCCAAGCCCTTCACGATGCAGCCTCTTTCTGACGTGCTTTAGAGCATGTGGTGGTGTAATGGAAAGGTTTTATTAACACCGAACTTGCATAACTCAGTTGTAGGTTTTAACCCAGTACAAATCATGTCAGTAAAGCCTGTCTGCCTAATCCCCATTCTACAGCTGGAAGAGCAGAGGACAATGGCTCAGCTGAAGGAAATACTGGGACAACTCCAGTGCTTACCACCCAATGGCTTTTGAAGGGTCCTAAATTTGTACGTTGGGCAGGAATAGCCTGCAACTCCATCAGTCTGTGGAGCTCTACACCCATTCAACATATCAACATAGAACCATATCTTAGCTGATTGGTTAGTTTGGGAAGGAACCTTAAAGATCATCTGGTTCCAACCACTGTGGGCAGGAAAGACTCCCACCAGATCAGGTTACTCAGGACATCACCCAATCTGGCCTTAAACCAAGGAAACAGAAGATGGCAACTGCTTCACTCTTGCCAGGTAGACCCAACACTGCATATGGGACAAGACCACACAATTGCAGTCCAAAACAGAGCACAGATTTGTTATGGTTGATTTATGAGACCACTTGCACACATCTAAGCACATTTTCTTCAATGCAGACATAGTGCTGGACAGACTCAGCATGGTTTTGAGACACTCACTGAAAACTGCACGAGAAACTTCCTCACAGCAAGGCTGGGATAAAGATATCAAACCCATGGGAGCTGGGCTCCTCAGGAATCTTTAAGTGGAAGTAGAGAGACACCCAGCACAAGTTGTCTAGTAGAAAAGCCAGTTAGTAAGACCAGTCTCAAACCTAACATGGAAGATAGTGAGACACAGGGGTTTTATCAGTAACTACAGCAAAAGGTGGATGGATTTAGTGCTTGTGACAGAATGATGAAGAGTGAAGCCAAAATCCAGGGCAGGCCTTGCTTGACCAAATTCAATCACTCAGCTCTGTCACTTCTGATTTCAGATTAAAACTGCTACCTCTTCCTATTAGCAGCACCTCCAGCTTGCCTCACCCTATGCACAGGTTTAGTGAAACATTTAGCTATGGTTATGGTTTCTAGCCTTGGAAAAAGCTCTCCATGCTGCCAGGCTCCTTTTTCTGGTGTTCTGTGACAAGGTCTCTGTTCAAGCATTTCTATTCTCTTTCTTTGTCATGAGGTTACTCTGTTTCTAGACTACACAATTATATCATCAAGGTTCTCAACAGCTGTACCATTTATTTGATGATGATCAAATCTGGAGGAAAAAAAATGCAGATCTCTGTCATGTTGCTGGATGTGTCGGGAGAGAGGAACTGTTTATTTTTCACTGACCCTTTAAAACAAATGTTTTTCTGCCTGGATTAGAAAACATGCCTCATCTGAGTAAAATTTAGCTCAAATCTCCTTTCTGTTTTTCTGTTGCTATTCAAACAGGGAATTTCAGAGACTGCTTCACTGATGAGAAAAAAATGGATTTGGTTTATTTCAGGAGTGGAGGTTGTGCCTTGGTTCTCTCAGATATATGAAACATCCCTTGATTGTGCAAATTCATCCTGATGGTGTCTTTGTGTTCTTGTCATTCCTGATTTATGGGGGCCTTTTCTACACTCAGAAAAAGAATTTGCATTTCAATTTCCATTACTTGTTCCTCTCCTCACAGCACTCCAGCTCTGGAAGGGAGCTTGTATTCTGCTTTTCCCCAGCTGCCCCATATTTCTCTGGCACTGGGGAGGATACAGGAGAAGTAGGGGGACTACAGGCTCTTCTCTACAGGGACAAGGCTCATGCTGCCATGATCTCTGGGGAGAAATACCTGTGCCTGTGCCCAGCAAGGACTCTTGGCATGTTTGGTCCTGTATCTCAGCCCTTCCTCCATGCTGTGATGGAAGGGCAAAGGCAACAGCTCTGTCTCCTGCCTGGTGCCCAACAGAGGCCCTTGCTTGCTCACCTGTTCTGAGAAACAGCAGCCAATAAAAGAGTAAGGAGGACTAGAATGGTCACCCTCTCTGCCTTTTCCACTCTTGCAGGGATGGCAGGAGAAGCAGGAAACCCTCTTGGGGACTCACCCCTTCCTTGTTCCCTGGAGTATTGTTCCTGTCCTGTTCTAAGGTGAGCATGCAAGCAGATTCCTATCCAAAACCACCTGAAAGCATATCACATGTCTTGGACAAGTAGGTTGAAAGGGATCTGAAAGCCACTATCCCTTCTAGGCTTCATCTTTACCCCTCCTGCAAACCGCACTGGCCGCAGTAAGCTCCTGTGCCAGCCCAGGCACTGCACTCTGAGCCCTGTGCTGCCTCTTCTCATTTGTGCAGTCTGGATGGGCTGTCACAGGCACCCTGGGCATGACACAAACCTCTGAGCCTGCACAGGGGGTGGCCTTGGAGCCAGCAGCATGTGGGAAAACACCTGGGCTGCATTGCAGACCCCACCATCCACTGTGCAGCTAAACTGGGGCTTTGATAGATGTAGTTCATGTCTACCTAGGAAACATTAGCTTTGAAAGAAAAAAGAAAAAAAAAAAAGATAAAAGATAGCTTCAGAAACGGAGGAGGAGTTGCCAGGACACATCAAGCTTTAAAGATGTGAGTTGCAGAAATGCATTAAGGTTCGTTGTTCAGAGCTGTCAGCCCCACAGCCGTTATCAAAACTGAACTCAGTTAAAAATAAGAGAAGCAAACTGAACCTTATTGAGCATTTGTTTGGAATTTGAGGCCACAGATTGCTAATAGGTTGTTGGAAGTCAAACGTCATGTTCCATAAGCCTGTGTCATCTTAATTTGCAATGGCCTGAAACAATTTATTCAAAAATACATTTTGCTTTGACTTGTTTGAAGTACATTGTTTTGACCTAAGGGTTTTGACTATCACCATTACCATGTTGACTTTTACATTAACATATAAAGCCAAAGGAAATACGCTGAGCTGATTAAAACATGCACATCATTTCCAGGGGGCAGAAGGGTGACAATAAATTTATGCTGATTTCATTGAATCAGCAATTTCCAACTGAACCCAGTTCTAGGGCAAAGTTCTCCAGAAGCACCATCAGGAATTCTCACACTGTTCCCAGTGTTCATCTGAGAGACTACATGAGTCTGGACAGTTCCAAACACACAAACTTTGGCCCTTCTTTCTCCACTGGGCTCCTTATTATTGACTTTCAAATGTTTGTAGAGAGAGCTGAAAGCATTATGTTCAGCAGTATCTGCCCTATTTATCCAGCTCCCAGCTGGCTGCAGAGTGGCTTTCATCAGTGGGTCTGAACTCACAAATGCTGACACAGAGATTATCTGCCCTGTGAAGAACAGTTTAACCAGATTAATCAGTGGGAGGTCCCCTCAGCCTCTTCCCTGCAGAGCCCTACAGCAAAGGATTGCCATAATCTCAGAGCCTATGGCATATCCCCCCCATCCCCCAGGAGGAAGCTACCTGATTCCCCAGGGTGCTTAATCCTGTTTTCCAGACTGGGTTTGGCTGCTTTGCAGTGCCTACCCTCCCCATTCAGGGAAGAGCCAATCCTGAAGGACAGTGGTGGGATGGGGCAGGAGATTGAACTCATTTTCCATACCCTGGAGCTGGCAGCAAAGCCCCATAGCCCTCAACCCCTTAAACCTATCAGGTTTACACAGCAGGGTGAATAAGGCGAATTACTGACAGTCCTTTCTCACCTGCTGACTCCAATTTGCTTGTTTTCATTACAGCAGATAAAGAAACAAACCCTTTAGTCAGCAAATCCGAGCCCAGAAATCAATCACATTCCCTCAGAAGCTCGTGCATTGTCAGAGGAGACAGAAGCAGGCAAAAGTGATCAAAGAACACCTTGCCCAGACTGAAATAAGGGAGGAAGGGTTGACATTAGCATTTCTACAACTACCTCTCCTTTTTTAATTTTGTTCTTTTACTCCCCTCTCTCCCCTTCAAGCCTGGCTTTAAACATCTCAAAACAGGCTGATTTTAAGGTGAACTAGATATCCTGGCAATGGATGATGACTAATGCACTATGAATGACAGAAACTTGGTGGAACACTAAAAAGCAAATGACATATTAAAATACCTGGCTGCAAGTTATACAGAAAAGTGGGTTCAAGCCAAAGGTTTGAAGGAATAATGCAGTCTTTTCAATACCTCTCTGGAGTTAATTCAGAAAACCTTAAAACCCTTAAGGGGGAAAAATATTTGCAGAAGATCATACCATCAACTCTGCATGAATTCACAACCCCAGGAGTTGCAATGCATTTATAATCCCACGCTGCACATCTATCATCAGGGCTCTAGCTAAAGACAGCTGGGTATGCAGTTTTGAAAGAACACACAATTTATGGACAATTAAGATGGGAGAATTCACCTGTAAGCTGGCACAAAGAGCACAACAGCTCCTCATCGCTTTAAACAATTGTTTCTTGGAACAGCTAATTCAAGCACCCACAAGCAAAAGCAGCAATTCCTGACTTAATTTTCAGCAACATGCAGGAACTGAATCAAGAAGTGACAATATCTGAGCCCTTAAGTAATAGGGTCCACAGTGTAATTAAGTTCAGTGTCCTAGGAGGAGGTAGTGAATGAAGAGTTACACGACTGACACTAGATTTTAGAAGACTGTTTAGAGCACAACAGGAGTCATTCAGAAGGACATTAATTCAGTGTAAAGGAAGCAAGTGCTGTGCAGATGGTTTAAATAATATATAAGAGATGTGGGAAGACAGCTCCTGGTGGGGTCACAGAGTCTGCAGAGCATACAGGTTATTTTGGGGAGCCCAAAACAGCTCCCAAGACCAGAGAAAATTCTTGGGCGCTGGACTGACTTAACCGAAGCAAGGCAGATGGCCAACACAATAAGTGACACTGTCAGCTAAAACAAACTGATTACTCTGGAAAACCCACATTAAAGCTGCTCCAAGTCCTCTCACAGGGTTTTGAGATGCAACAGCCCGTGCCCAGGAGCTGGGATCCCTGCACCCCACTCCCTCCAGCCAAGCACAGTGCCGTCAGAAAAGGTGACCAGCTGCAAAAGGAGGGACACAGATAATAAGCAGGACTGGCTATCTCAGGTTGCAACCATTTTTGCAGAACCTGAGGGGATTCAGAGGAAGCTGACAGATGTGATGGACAGCCTGGGAACCCTGTTGTCCCCTCCCTGTTGTCTCCAATTAGGGGAACCTTTGGGTTGGTTTCAGGTCCCTTTTACCTAGGAAATCCTCTTCCCTGCTGCAAGCACCAACTGCATTAGCAATACCCTTGATTCCTGCCAGGCAGGGCTGTCACCACAGTATATTGCTGTCTGAGATTTTTGATCTGCTATTGCATTGGTCCTACATCTGCTGTAAAGCACACAAAAATATTTCACAGTCTCTGACGTGTGAGAGTACATTTTTGGCAGCTTGTTCTGGACCTAGCACAGGGGCCCATGATTGCAGGGTGCCTGATAAGGCAACTCCAGCCATTCCTCTTGCTCCTGAGCTCATCTGAACAACAACAACAAAAATTATAGAAGTGTATAAAATAATAAAACCAATAACTGGCTCCCAGTACAGGGTCAAGAGGATACACAGTCATTAGAAGATGGCAAATCCAGCCTTGAAGATATGAAATACTGCTCTGCCTCACTCCTCTCCTCCCAATTTCAATAGATGAGTAAACAGCAGAGCTCTGCCACAGAAGGCAGCAAGACCAGGATCTCCACATCACTCAATACAGAGCCAATCAATCTATCAGAAAATAAATCCATATGCAGAGTTATCATTGAAAGAGACTCAAAGCCCCATCACTCACACCCATCTCTAACCCATACTCATGGAATAAATCCACACTTGCCTGCAGCAAGGTCTGGGCACCTTTTTGTGAGGTGCTCCCTGCTGTGGTTAATCACCAGCAGTTATGTACTACACCAGCCCCAGCTCAGCCATTCCTCTTTCATCCGAGCTGGATGACATTTATAATCAAGGCAATCACATTTACTGCTTGATTTTTTGAAGTGCCTAAGCATATTGGTGTCATATGTGGAAAAGCAATCTCTGAGCCAGAGAATGAAGCAAGTAAAGGGCAGCTACAAGTCACAGCAGATAAAGTGGGCACCAGCATTAACTTCTGTGATGCTCATTTGGATATTTTTCTTCTTCCAGGACCAGCTTCCTCTCATCATTTTGAGTCAGATCTTCACAGATCAGGCCAAGCAAACCCCACTTAACAAACCCTTTTTTATAAAAACAATTTGCTTGTATTGGTACAACAGCTGTGATTCTTGCTAGTTAACAGCCCAGAAGGTAGAGGCACCCTTCAGGCACTTGTCATCTTCCCCACCAGTCACTGTCAGAGAGACCAAACCAGCATATCAGACTCAGTCCAGCACCACAGACACCCAACATCCTTATCCCTCTCCACATCAGCTTCTTCTGTAAGATAAACAGGCAGAGGAATGTTTGCTTAGCTCAGTGTCCTAGGAAAATGCAGCTACAAGATGGTATTGCATTGAGAACTGCTGAAGTGACACAAGCCAGTTTCAGGATAAGTAGATTGCTTTGCCAGCCAAGTTTTTTTTGCATTGCTTTATCTAGCTCAGTTAGCCTGACTGCCAAATGCCCAAGCCTTCTCTGAGCTTCCAGCTCCTTTTCAGTCATGGCACTTGACCATCTTTTCTTTATGGATTGCCAGACAATGAGAACAATGCTCCCAATTCCTAATTAATTCTCTGCTCATTTCCTTATCATTGAAAAGGTGTATGCATGCAGGACTGAAGCTTGCACACCTGCATTATGAGCAGCTAGAGCACGTTGCTTCCTTTCAATATAAGACTGGTCTAAGTCTCAATAGTGTCTCTCCCTGCCTGCTGCTGCTTTTCACCGCTCCCAGCATATTATTTATTCCTTCTCACATCCCTCAGGGTATTCCTCATCTCTTGTTCCTTTTGCATCACTTCCCACTCCTTCCACCCCACCCCCTGCTTTCCTGCCCCACTGTAAAAATTCCAAATTTCTTCTCCTCCATTACTCTCCTGCCACCTTGCTAGATGTCACTACTTATATTCCCTGCACATTTCCACCTTTGCCCTAACATTCTCACTTTGCAGCCCTCCCTCTTCTCAGGAAAGCAGAGCAGGGAGGGGAAATGCCACCTCTCATTTTTATACACACCATAAACCCAGCCTGTTTTTAGATCAGGCTCTGACAGAGTCAGAGCACTGGAGCTGCCTGGGATAGCTAATGATCTCATCTTCTGCAGAGCAAACCATGAGCTTTTCTCTTGGCTCATTCTCTTTGACCTCAGCACAGCCTTATATGCTGAACTCTGCCATCCTCCTGGAATTCACCATTGGCATCACACAGTTTCTGGTGCACTAGCTAATTCTGGTGAATTAGCTTGCAGGTGCCAAAAGCCACGACGAGGCATTCATCAGCTTAACACCTTCACATGCACAAAATTCTTTTGAACATTCAAAATATTTTGGCCCTTTCCCCCTCCATAAGCCTCCAGCATTCCTGTAGCCTTAAAGTAAATCCTCTTCATCCCTGGGACACAAACTTTGCCCATTTTTGTAAATTCCATCCAGGTTTCCCCCTTGACTTGTTGCTAAGTTGAACAACCCATAATTAGAACTTTTAATTCTTTCTTGGTGGAAAAGGAAAAAAAAATTAAAAACTAAAAAAAACCCTAAAAACCCTAAAAAAAAGAAACCTTTAAAAGCCCCCCAAAAAACCTTAAAAAGCCCAAAAAAACCCCTCCAAAAACCCTAAAAAAACCTAAAAACCCCAACCCCCCCCCCAAAAACTTTAAAACTAAAAAAACCTCAACTACCCCCAAAAAAACTTTAAAACCCCCCCCCCCCAAAAAACCCTTAAAAAACCCTAAAATAAACCTAAAAACCACCAACAACAAAAAAACCTCAAAAACACCCCAAAAAACCCATAAAAACAAACAAACCAACCACCCTGAAAAAATCCACACACACCAAAAAAACCACACAAAACCCAAACAAACAAAAAACCCCCAATCCTTCCAGATCCTTTGGCATTTCCCTTGTTTTCTCTTTCACTGCTTTTCCTATTTTTGCTCTTCCCAAAATCCCTCCCAGAACTTGGAGTACTCAATGTGTAACAAGCGCAATCACACAGGAAAAAGGAGGACTACACAGGTCTGCAGTGTGATTTCTTGCTGTACACCTAAACAAACTCTTTAAAGCAGGGACCATTTTCTCTTCCTATGTTTACACAAGGTCTACCACAGCCAGTTCCCAATCCTCCCACATAGCAGTGAGAACAAAGTGCTCTGCACTGCAGAATTTAGGCTTTTACAGTTTTTGTTTTTAACCTGCAGAAGTCCCCTTTTCAGGACCAGGTCTCTGTGCCAGTGCTCCTCAGGAAATCAGCCAAAATATTCTTACAGGGGTGCATTGATCACCTTCATTTCCTTAGGAAACAGAGCTAAAAATAACAGTAGTAATAGCATTAACAGTGCAGTTCAAGACTGCTATGAACTTTTCTTCTGATACTTTGATTTGTAACTTCATATCTAATTTACTTACCTTTATTACCTGTAAGACTCTCCAAACGTTTGCTGTACATCTGAATGGCTTGCAGATGTACAGATGGGAACAGTTATTTAGGGAGAAGCCTAATTAATCATCACTACAGTTTTCCTGAGTCTCCCTTTACTGCAACCTTCATCCACACTTTTATTTCCTCTTATCCTGACCCATTTCCCTATTTTGCCACAAGTCCCACTTCACTCTACCACGTCCCCAATATCACTCATACTGTTCGTGTTGTACAAGGAAAAGCTATCATCTTTCTTGCTCTTGAATAGATTCATTAATCTCCAATTCATTTGGAAGAAACTAGTTTAAACTTCCCCTTTTAAAAGTTTTGTCTCTGGCCTCTTTTCCATCCTTTTCTGCACTAGAAGTGAAACAATGCTGAGGACTGAGGGGCCAGGAAGAAAAGCAGCTCAGGAACAAATCCAAATCACTTAAAAATTCAGTAAATAAACCAAATTGGGGGATTAGCAGACCACACTTTACACTTGGAAAGCATCTCAGAAACCTCTGTACATGGGAGTTTTCAAGTTAGGCCCCACAGCTAGAATAAAATAATCTTTAAAAGCACAATATCCAAACACCTGGAAGAATATGCTGTGACAAACTCTTTTTTTAATATACTCTAAATAAAATAGTGTCTTACCACCCCCTGAATATTTCAAACATGACAAGCCAGTGGATGAATAAAATCAGTCAACATTTGCACCACATCAGTGTTAAAATCCTTACTACAGCAGTGAATTTTGTGACAGATAAAGACTCGTTTCTAGGCTGTGTCACATTTTACTTAAACACTCTTAGCTAGAAATGAGAACACACAGCAAGCCACAAAATTGCAGACAACACAAGTTATTTGAGGTAGCCAAGACCAAAAGGAGCAGGGAAGAACCTGAGTGAGATCTAAGCAAATAGACTGTGATAATAAGTTATATTCAATGTTGCTAAATGCAAATAATACCTCTGAAGAGGAGAAAACTGTATATTATTCACACATCTTTCAAATTTGTGAAATAACTCTCTTACCAAAGAAAGGAATCTAGATGGCAATAGGAACAGCTGAATGCTGAGCTCAGCTTACTGTGCAGCTGTGGCAAAAAAAAAAAAAATAAAACCACCACGATGTCAGAACACAGGAGGAACAGGATGAAGCAATACAAAGACTGTGCTGAGCCCTCTATAATTCAGGGCTGGAATCACACTCAGATTATTATATGCAGTGCTGATCACCATCTCAAAGAGAGGGGAAAAAATTGAAATGGGGAGGGTGAGTAAAATAAAGCCATGACCATGATCACACTATGCAATTTAAGAGGAGATACACTGAGCTCTTTCAGATTGAGTACCCATCTATCCTAAGGCCATTCCCTATGCTCCTGTCTTCCCCACTGTATATCAGGAAAATCAGACACCTGAACTTCCCCCCATGTAACTCCCTACCAAGGTGTTTCACTTGTTTCATGACTGGCCTACAAAAAAAACAAAACAAAACAAAACAAAGAATCAATCTTGCATTGAATTTAACTCCTGTATATATTAAAGCTCATAGCTGGAAACATCTCTCTTGGTTTTTTTCAGTGGTTCATTTCTCCCTTCCCTCTCCTGTTGCTATTATTGAATTCCCTACTTCTGTTATGTAAAGTAATTTGTGCTATTGTGTTCCGAGAATACAGCTAGCACAGTAGATAGCACACAAAATAAGCTGATATTGTATCACTTATCTGAAAATCTGCGCTTACAGCAGAGGAGAAAGGAGGAGAGAGGGGGTCTGGGGGGGACCTGGGCACTGCCTGGTGGCACTGCATGTGCCACTCAACATCCAGCAGCCCAGGGGACATGGCACATGTGTATCACAGACCTTCAGTCCCCACCATCCCAGGTGACAATCACCAAGGAACAGAGATTCATGGGGCAAAAGGGGTCTTTCCATCCCTCTCTTCCTTTGCCAGGGAAACAGTCTGCAGCAGTGCAGGCTCCTGGCAGCTCAGAAGGTTGCCCCTGCTACTGGATCCTGTTCTGTGTGTCTGAAAGAGGAGCTGTGGCAGAAATTATAAAACTCTCCTCCTTTTGGATGAAGGAAAGGATTTTGTAGCACATGGGTTTGCTTTGGCTAATTAAAAGCACGAGGCCATGCAAGGAAAGCAGCACTTTAATAGCTGAAAATAGCTGGAATTAAAACTAATCACGAGCATTTAGTATGCTACAGATAAAGATGTTGGAAAGTGTTTCAGCCAGGGGGCTGTGGGCTGCCTTTGCATAGCTACAGGATAAAAGGTACAGAGTCCCTCAGCAATGCAGCATCACATCCACCTTTCTGCCTGTGTGCTTTACCACATTCCTTGGGGGATTTAGAGCCCTGCCAGGGGGACACAGAAAGCAGCAGGGCTCAAGGACTAAATCTTAGCTCCCACCTTGACACAAAGTCACCCCAATCCCGGATGAGGGAGTCTCCAGATGGTGCCTCAACAGGACATGGAAAGGGCATCTCCTTTGCCACATGGAGATGGAAAACCTCCAAGCTCCTAAGGCAACCAACCACATCAGACAGCCAAGAGCCACCAGGTACCTCACACTGCTGAGGGAGGGTGCCTAATTCACCCCAGTCCACCCCCTGCCCCAGGCTGAAGCCACAGCTTGGACAGCAGCCCTCTCATCATCCAAACCCTGCTCTGACATGGACACAAAATGGGAAATCCCTTGAAGCACATGGATGCTCATATTCATGGGCCACTGCTTGGACCAGCTGGCTCATCACTGGCCATGGAAGATTCCCCCAAGTGGGGACAGAACACACATTTGAAGCAAGATTTTTATTAAATTTGAGGTTACATCAGGACAGTGAGCTCTTTCTAGCTTCCTAGAAGTTTCCTACATCTCCATTTTCTAGCATCCTCCTACAGACCCTAATCATGAATGATTTATAACAAAACTCAGAAGAAAGGGGACTCAGCTTACAGTTCTGAATGGCTTCTCCCCACAAATTATCTGTTATCCCTTTTGCTGATTTTCTGTCATATTTCTGAATATTCAAATTGCTTCAGAAATGCTCTCTAATTCGTTAATATTATATTTCAGCTACTGAGATGCAAAGATGTACAAGTGAACAATTCTAGCCCACAGTCACATGGTCATAAAATGGGCACTGGAAGTAAAACAGCTTTTGAAGATCTATCACAGGCTATATTTTCATGAACCCACAGCTCACACCAGGCCATGCAGGTGAGGACACCTGCTTGTGTGAAGGGCAAAGATCAGTCACATCACAATGGGACTCGGAATTTAAAGAACACATCAGAGTCTAGATCAGTGGAGCACCACTTTTGCAGGCATATTCTCTGCCCTTAACCACACTCAGCAGGGCCTAAGACTGCAGGAGGACTGAATTTATTTAGCTGACCTCCTGTGTGGCAGACAACATGACAGTAACCCTGCAGACCTAAACAAGATTCCAGTGTTTTAGAGTACCTGGTGGCACCTGTTCAGCCATAGGAGTACCTGGTGGCACCTGTTCAGCCATGGAGTACCTGTCACCTGTTCACCATAGGAGTACCTGGTGGCACCTGTTCAGCCAGAGGAGTACCTGGCCATAGAAACTCAAAGTGCTTTGCTTCTAAATTGACCTGATTTAATGCTATAAAATGATAGAAGTTTTCTATAAAATGATAGAAGTCAGAATGTCACTATATCCAAATGTGTAAGTGGGGGGTGGTTTTCCTTTTCTCTAAAAGAGGCAAGCTTTTTCTTATCCAAGCATCAGATCCCTTTGCAATAGCTTCCACCCACTAGCAAATCACCCATTTTTCTGATGACAAGGTCAGCAGCTCCACCTTACCACTCCCAGCAGACTGTCTCTCCCACATGGCAAATTCACAGCAGAAATAATGAGCCATATCCTTTCCCTGTAGGGCCTAGATGGGGGACAGTCAGCTGTCAAGCAGCGTGATCCCCATTCAGATGCCACACTGGCCAAATCAGACAGCTTGCTTCAAAGCAAAGAAAGGCTCAGGAGTACATGTTCTGCCCCACCAGCAGAGGCAGCTAACAAAGAGCTTATAAAGGCCATATTCTCAGGACTTCCCCCAGTAGGCTAAGGAGTGTTTATTTCCCTTCATCCTGCACACTTGCCAGACTATAAACAGGTACTTGGATCAGCTTCAAATCTGTCAGCACAAGGAAGATGGTGACAAACTGGATCAAGTTCAGTGTAGGGCCACCAAGGAGCTCAGGGGGCTGAAGGTCTTGCACTGCAAGGAGAGGCTGAGAGACTGGAGAGATTTGACAGAACTAACAGCCCTCTTTCTAGCACAAAGAGATGGAGCCAGGCTTTTTGCTGCAGCACATGCAGGAGAAAAGGAAACAATAGTTTTTAAACGAAATGGAAGCAAAAGAGCCATCCCTACTAGTGCAGCTATTGCAGCCATTGATCGCCCAGAGGGGTGGTGCAGACTCCATCCTCTGAGGTTTTCAAAATCCAGTTGGACAAAGCCCTGAGCAGCCCAGCCTGAGTCCAATGCTGAACTTGCTTTGAGCAGGAGGTTGGACTCCTGAAGGATGTCCTGAAGACCCTTCCAGTCTGAAGGAGTCAATAATGTGTTTTGGGGGTTTTTTGCCCCTCAAAACCACAGCATCAATTTCCTTAACTTTTATTCTCATCCTGACATGCAAATATAGTGGACACCCCAATATCTAAATAAAATGGGACATCTCTGAAAAACTAAACCTGTTCCTTAATCACACACCCACACAAAAATCAATGGACATATCTGAGGGAATCTTCCCTCTCTTCATGCTAGACAAAGGCAATGCCCCTTCTGCCCTCTACACAGAGATCCTTTCCTGAGGACGGATGAACTATTTCATCTCTCACTCGTGTTTATTATGTTACAGCTCTGCAGCTACCCTTACTCTATGATTTGACAGTCTTGTTCTCTTGCCAGAGAAGGAAGAAGTTTCTCTGCTATGACATGAAGAGATGTCACTTTGGTATTCCTGTCATTTTCCCCAGATGCACATCACTCTCCCAGTCTCTGAGGGAATGCGCATATTCATACAAAGTTGGAAACAAACATGCCTGAATCAGCCCCTAGACTGGGCATGCATACACAGCCTTGTGCTAACACACCCACCCACTCGAAGATTAACTAAATTTTGACCTGATTGCATCCAATTAACCTGAATTTCTCACTTTCTTGCAAAGCGGTTTCCTTCGCAAGCCCGTTGGCCTTTACCTCGTGGCTATATTGTAAGTGTGATGCCCTAGAAAAATGCAATGCAACGAGAGAAAAATAAAGCAGAGAGCATAAATGAAGGGGAAAAGAGATAGCAGAAGGAAGATGTGTAAATGGAACAAAGAGAAAAGGGGGGAAATGAAGAGAAATAAAAGCTAAATAAGGCACAAAAGCAAAGTATGTAAAGCTGGTAAAAGTCATGGGGGTGCAGTGGATCGAGGAAGAGTACTAGAAATATATTGGACCAAGAGAAAAAGGCTCCAGTCTGGGGTGTAGGGGAGACAACACAAAGCCAAATCCACAGAGCTAATCAGAAGACATATTAGAGTAAGCTACAATCAACACAGATTGAGTTCCTGGAGCCCATCACTCCCCAGGGCTTCCCCGGACAGCTGCCAGGCTCCTCCATTGCAGGTGCATCTCTGGCACAGCAGATCCAGCATGAGCTGGGGACATCACATCCCATGGTGACAGAGCAGAGAGAATGGGGGCAGACGAAGATGGAAAGAGAACAAACCAGAAATGGTATTAAATGAGACCAAGCCCATTTATCAAACAAAGCAGGAAAGAAATAGAGACTTATTTTTGGATAGTGCTTCTGAAGTGAGTAACCCTGCCCCCTCCCTGCTTCGTCCTGTAGCCCACCTCCCTCCCTCAGTTCACTGCTCTATTTTGGGTTTAATTATACGCTGTGCACAGGGACAGAACACACCAAGATCTTCCCTGGTGCAGAATTTAAACTCTTCTATTTTACCTTTACCCCTTTTCGTTTCACACAGGCTTATTAAAAGAAGGAAAAGAAAATAATTTTGTTTCTCAGATGAACCAGAACACCATTTGTTTTTCCCTTTTTAATCAAGGCCTCTGTGCCTTGGTGTTGAGGTAGCTCTGTCAATTATGAGCAAAGGTTTTACAAGGTCATTTTTTTTAGTTCCTTTCAAAAGAGGACATAGCCTGAAAGGGGAAAAATGTAAACAACTGTAAGAGACGAGGTCTGGGCAGAGATAAGGTGGGACTAGAGGAGCCTGTCCCATACAGAGACCATCTAGCATCCCCCCTACAGCCCTGGGCTGCTCCCTGCAAGAGGTGCAAACCTCACTGGAGTCACCCTGACATGAGGAGAGCACCAGTTTTGGGGACAGCACACAACAAAGACCATGAGCAGGCAAAATAAATTAGCTCCTCCCAAGTCACAAGAGCCCACGCAAGATTAAAAAGAAGTTGACACCACCTCAAAAAAACTGTGCTGATGGTACCCAGGATAGACTTGCACTTTCTACACACTTCTTGTCACAAAATAAAGCCTTTCCTTGCCCAGCCATCCTGCTCCAAAGCAATCCTCTGCTGCCTGAGACCTTGCAATTAGCACTACTAATTGTTTGCACAACTGCAGTGCTTGCATGCCCTGGTCTAGTCAGAGCTCATATCCCAGGTGCTGCACAAGGGAAAGGAGAGAGGTGATACCTTCCCCTCCCTCCAGCATATCTCAGCAGCCATGGCATTTGAGGCAGCAATATGGAATTAGGGTGGAGGAGGTGGCTCTTCCCCTGCAGCCTTCAGGAGCAGGGAATGCAATCCCTCCTTGCAGCAGCTCCCAGCAAAGCAGGCACTCCAGGCTTTCAGGTGAAGGTGACAAAACAAGGCACAGGGCATAGGCAGATGTCAAGGCAAGGAGCCTCTTTTGTGCAGAGAGGCACTGGTGTGGGACCTTCCTCCTTTATTCTTCATCAATGGAAAGATGAATCAGTAAATGCACATGACAGACTTAAAGCTCAAATATGTCAATCTGAGGAAATATGGTTCTTTAATGAAGAGATTAGGCTCATACACAGAATACAAAAGGACTGAGCAAGTCAGAGACTCGTGTGGAAAGCTGATTTAACCTTAACCCAAGCCACAGAGATTTTGAAAAAAAAATCTGTGAAATGCAAATTCATTTTACAATTAAATGCAAATTTAGGCTCTAGACAGCAGAAGCATCTATTCCAGGTGACATCATTCAAAAAAAGACAAAGAAATCCCCAGAGCTGAAAGATACAGAAAACTAAAGCAATCTCAGATCATCAAAGTAGAAGTACAAAGGGCCAACTCCACACCTCATCACAGCCAAAAAATGATCCTCTGCTGCAGCTGCAACAAGCTTTACACAAACAGAAAAAGAAAACCAGAAAACACTTACCATTTAGTCAATTACATCATCAGTGCCTTACACACAAGAAATGCTTTCTCAAAGTTACATTACAGCTGTAAACAAAACTTCCTGCATGCTTAGGCAGCGCTGGGACAGCAACCACACGTTTTGGTAACTGCAGTGACCACAGTACAAAAACTGCTCCAGGAGTTGGAGTTCCATGGGTCCTGCTTATTGGTCCCTTCCAATTCAGGATATTCTGTGATTGCAGCTACAGCTGAATAGAGACAGAGCTATCTTGTTACGCCAGACACTGGTGCTCTGAGCAGCATTAATCATAGAAAGTGAATTGCATATCTAAGGAAAAAGCACAGAAATCGAAGGCAAGGCATGCTGCTTATTCAGAACTCGAAGTACAAGTGGAAATAACTATTTCCACCCTGGTCAAAGGGGAAAAAAAAAAATTCACTGTAGCACTTGGTGACAACTTTCCATAGAGTGCAGTTTAATGTGTTGAATGTGAAAGCCTGCAGCATGGCTGTCTTCAAGGTCCTGCAGAGAAACACAGGGCTCCTCTATTGAGTTGCCCTCCCTTCATGACCTGCATGAAGATGGAGGGTAATCACCACTGAGTCATTCAGACTGGATTGGAAAACAAACTCCAAGCAGGAGGAAGAGGAGGTGGAAGCAGCCTTCAGGCTGGAGGTCAGCTGTCAGATGCATTTCAGAGGCAGAGCATCCAGGAAAACTAGTTTTCAAAAATAAATTTGAAGAAAATCTCATCTCTGTTGTGAGCAGATATCCATCTCCTGAGCTGCACAGAGAGCTGAGGGATGAGGATTTCCCTCTGCTGACAGGACTCGACATTAAAGCAGATAAGTGTCAGACTCCTGAGGCACAGGAGCTCTGCAGGGAGCAGGGTCTCCCTTGCCTGCCTGTGTTCCAAGGCTGAGCAGCCACATGGAGTCCCTGCTCTCTGAAACTAGGAGTGCACATGGCAGGATTTCTGCTGCAGAGACCTTTGCTGGTCTTTCAAGTCTACGTGGCCTCTTTGCAGTAGCTTTCCTTTGAGACTTCTGCTTCTCCTCCAAAAGGGACTCAAGTAGGATCAAGGGATTCAAGGGATGGATGGCACAGACACCTAAGGCACTTTCCTTAAGGAGACAGAGCTAAAAATCTCATTTCTCCCAGCGTGCAAAAACCATAGTAGTATAGAAAGTCTGGAGAGGTGTAGAAAAAGTAAAGCTTCCTGTAAAGCCAGAGTCTGTGGCTGTTACTAGAAGTGTGAATACTGCCTGAGAAAACCCTCTGCTGAAGAGAAAAAACAAATTCCCCAAAGTCACAGGAGATTATATATGCAGGTACATACAAGCATTTTGGCAAAAAGCAAGGATTAAGCTTAAATTAATGATTGTGCACGTTGTTTGGATGTCATATGAGAGCTCTCTAACTGGCTTTAAATCTCCTCTTCAGGTCTTGCAAAGACTAACTACTTAGATCATTACAGAATTACAAATTAGTGCATTTTCATTATTAAATAATGCATTTCTAATTAGGGTAATCCATTAAAGGAACAATTAGAGAACAGGGCCTAATTCTCCCTGTGTTATTCCACTTCTCCTGGATTCTGCCGTGAACATGACAAAACAAGCAGTGAAGAGCACCCTACAGACAAGCTTTGCTACAAATACGCATGCATTAACTAGTAAATGTATTAAAAGCATTCTTATAAATAGAAAAAAGCATTTGCACTCCACATTAGCGATTCTGGAGATGAAGCAGCTTTCAGCAAGCCACACAACAGCACAACTCCAAACCATAGCACAGCTTTCCCAAACAAGATTCCTGCTGTTCCCCGAGGTCACTCAAGCCCACCTTTTGAGATAAAGGTCATAGGTGTTGAAGTATTCTGCCACAGTAACAAATCTCAGTGGCTTTTGCTTATCATGCTTAATTTATCCATTATCTCCAAACTACAAGGTGGCAAAATTTTCCTTTGGGGGGAGAGGATTATGAGGAAAAACTGGATGGCCACTCACATATCTCACTAACTGCAGAGAACCTCAGCATGCCTTCATGGGTGCTCTCTGGTGATGCAATAGAGGCTTTAAAGCCTTGCCATGTGTTCAACTCAAGTAACACACAAAATCCATAATCTATGGGCTGATCACAGCTGCACTCATCCATGCAAAAAACAAAGTGAAGAAATGCATCTTCCACATGACAAATCTGTGTGCAGGGTTTGCATGTATACATGAAAGCAACCCTATTTCCTGGTTACATGTGCACAGAAAAACTAATAGGAATGGACATATATTTATATGCAAAGCTTTAAGCATATATTTCACATCTGCTGGAGATTAGAGATCCAGCAGTACCTTGGTTCAGAAAGCACTGGACATTTGTTAGTGCTGTTCTCTGCAGGGCAAACAGTTCATCTCTGCACATAAATCACAATTCATCTTCATTTCAAAAGCCCAGCTAAGGACTAACTCGCACGCACATGAGCTCCTGATGAAATGCTGGCAGATACCACAGAGGAGGATTCTTTACCTATGCCCTGCTAGGAGCCAAGCAACAGCCAAGCTCTGGATCAACCCCCTTTTATAGAAAATTTGACTTGCAGTGAACAAAGATAGCTTAAAAAAAAATAAAGGAGAAATAGCCATAACAGAACCTAATCCACAAAGATTTGTGAGTGCAATAAAAAAAAATGCAGATCTACTATTAAACAGTAAAAGCACTCCAGGAAAGTGCTGGAACATGGCTTGGCTCCAGCAGCTGGTTTGAGGGATGTAGAATGGTAAAACACACTGATCAACAGGCTAACTGTAAACTGTGATTTAAATAAGTCAGCAGTAATGCCAGCACCATCTATCCATTCCCTCCCCCCTCCAAAAAAACCCAACAAACCCCCCAAACAAACAACAACCAAAAAAAAGGGACCAAAAACTAAAACCAAGCAAACACAAACAAAAAAAAAAAAAAAACCAAACCAAAAAACAATAAAAACCCCAAAACAAACAGAACCCCCCCCCCAAAAAAAAAAAACCCAAAGGTTCAGAAGGCATTTTGTTCCCACAAGAGCAGCAGCCAGTTGCCTTTGTACTGCAATCTCTACATAGAGTTAACAGAAAACACATCCAGGTGTTTCGTAACCTTGCTTTCAAACATAGTATTATGTAGTAGAGAGAGAGCAAAAGATTTAACTGGCTGAAAACATTTTGAAAGGTTGTATGCCCTTTAGCTTGGTTTATTTTATGCTTACCTTTTAATACAGAATAATAAACTCCCTGATCTAAAATTACAATCTCATAAATATCAAACAGATGGCTCTGAGCTCCTCTTAAGAGCATGCTTTGGAGCAGCACCTAGACTACAACATACAATGCCAAAGCTGAGAAGATGATGGAGCTTGTTTCACCTAACAAAGCCACTTCGCTTTTCTAAAAATTACTGTAGTGGTGCATGGTGGGTAGCAAAAAAATTGCCCTTTATTTCCAGGTAGAATACAAACTGAGAAAACTGCAGGTCAAGGGAGGTGATTGTCCTCCTCTTCCCTGCTCTCATGAGGAACCAACTGGAGTCTGCATCCAGCTCTGGGTCCCCAACATAAAACCTGTTGGAGTGAGTCCAGAGGAGAGCCACAAAGATGAGTAGAGGGATGGAGCACCTCTCCTATGAGGAAATGCTGAGAGCTGGGGTTGTTCAGCCTGGAGACGAGAAGGCTCTGGGGAGATCTTATTACAGCCTTTCAGTACCTGAAAGGGGGCTTAGAAGAGAGCTGGAGATGGACTTTTTGCAAGGGCAGGTAGTGAGTGAACAAGGGAGAATGGCTGCAAACTGAATGTAGGTAGATTTAGATTAGATAATAGATGAAAATCTATACTGTGAGGGCAATGAGACACTGGCACAGGTTGCCCAAAGAGCTGGTGGATGCCCCATCTCTGGAATTGTTCAAGGCCAGGCTGAATGGGGCTCTGAGCAACCTGGTCTAGGGGAAGGTGCCCACGTACCTGATGGGGGTTGGAGCTAGATGTTCTTTAAGGTCCCTTCAGGGCCAAGCCACTCTGTGATTTTATGAAAAAGCCAAGATTTTATGAAAAGATTTTATGAAAAAACCAACACCACACCACCATTGCTTTGAGTGACCTCTGTCAATGTGCAGGTGACAGCACAGCAGCTGCTCCCACAGGCAGAGTGGGAGCATTTTCCCACCAACACTTGGACTTGCAGTTCTCATGCAAGTGTTATAACTGGCTATCTCAGCTTTCATTAGAAAACCAGCTGCCTGAAAGGAAGTCCCTCCTCCAAGCAATTTCGGTGAAGAGTCTTGAAAACTGGCACCATAATAATAAAAGAACAAGAATTGCACCTTCATTCTCCAAAGGAAAAGGTGTTTTTTAGTGTTTATTGCTTCTGTGTGTGCATTACACTTCTCAGAGATGACAGCACTTGAATGAGCAGGTTTTCACAGCTTTGGGAAAGGCCAAAACCTGCCCTGGCCCTTGTTATTCCTCAGTTCTGAGGGGTTTCATGCAGAAACTATGCACACATCATGTATGGCAAGCAATGCACACCCCACTCATTCTCAGAACCAGCAGGGAGCTGTGACCACACCAGCACAGCACTGAGCCCAGGGTAACACAGGGAAACACTCAACACACTTTATTGCTTCAGTTCAGTGCCATAGGTATTTCAGTTCAGAGTTTGTGCCTTCATCCAAACCACGGCAGTCACCCTTAGAAATGCAGCTGTCTCTCCACATCCAGATGTGCAGTATTTCAAGTCAAATGATGAAGAGATGCCTCGTTTTGCATAAGCAGCAGTTAGAAGTTTCCCTACTTCTTGCAGCAGGAGCAAATTGGGATGGCACTGGCCAGTGACAGAAGAGATCAGTGAGAGGAATGCTCTCAAATGAAGCTGAGCAACAGCAAGAGAGAGACACTTGCTCAAATGCTTAGTGGTCACTCCTGCCTCAGAAACCAAATGCAGGCAACAAACGGACTTAATTTTGCAATGGGAAGAAAAGCTCAAACAGCATTCTAGATCATTTACTGCAAATGAAAACACAGGAGACCAATCCTTAGCTGTGAAGCTTTCTAATTACCCAAAGCCACACTCATTTCACCTTTTTACCTCCTCATCAAGATGCACACAGAGAACCAGACATCCCATTGGACAACAAATACATATGACGAAGAGAAGCTAAAATTGACAATAAAGAGCTACATCTGTCTCTGCTGGATCCTAGAAACACACCAATGGAAAGATTAAATTTCCTATCACAGATGCCAACAAGTAGACATCAAGTACTTTTATCCCCCAGAAGACATCAGTTATCCAAATCCAAGCAAACCCCACACTTGCAAACACAGCTGGGAGAGAGGCAAAATAAATCAAAATTTTACTATGACATATGAAACCATCGTTTAGACAATCAACCAGCATGGCTGACATCAAACAGTTACAGCTGGAAGTCAAAAGGTGAAGCTGCTAGCCCTGCTGGCTATGCAATTATGTACTGCAGAGGGCAGCAGGTCAGAAAAATAAAGAAACATCTTTACTTTTGGCATCAAAATACTTATTACAGGAAAAAAAATATTAACCATTTGAATTCTCAAATGCGGCTCAATGGGGCTCCTTATCCACTTGCTCAGCACTTGGACTTCTCCCTGTATTTGGTCCTTGTTCATACTGCTTTTGTAAAGCAGGGCAGCTATTTTGGCAGCCAGGAGCAGCAAATCCTGGCAGCCAGGCATCATCAAGAACAGGTGTCTGGCTGCTGTCGTACCCTGCAGATGACCTGCTCTGTTATGAGCCAGAACTTACTGCAGAACCTGGATACTCAGAACTTACAGCAATCATTGCAGGCCCTGTGGTGTTATGCTTCTTGCCCCAAATAATCCTGTTCTGTGAAAATGAGATGCTTTCCATGGAAGAGCTTCCGTGAAATTGAGAAAACAACTTACTATTGAAAGACAGTTGCGATGAGAAGCTCTCTGAAAGAGATCAAAATAAAAAGGCACAAAAGAGCAAATAACTAATATTTACCTGAAATACCCAAGACAAAGCAGACAGATGTTCAAACAGGTACATAGACCAAAGTGGGATTCCCTCGGTGAAACCATATTTCCTACGTGGGAAACTTCCCAAATATCCCCTGTATGGGGAAAGCAGAACCCATATTTCCCTGCTTGCAAAACTGGCAAGAGTTTAACACACATGTTTGGCTCCAAAACAAGAACTGATGGATGCTCCCAGCAAGTGCCAAGGCAAGATCCCACTGATCAGCTGTCCCTGAGGAGGCTGCAGCTCCCAGCCCTGCTGAAATCCAAGCAAGAGCTTCACAGCCAAGGGTCTCACTCCACTGTAAGCTCAGGGAGCAGCTGCCATGGCATCACCTGGAGAAAAACATCAGCATGACCCCAGTGTGGTGTGAAGCATCAGGGGTGGCTGAGCATTGGAACAGGCTGCCCAGGGAGGTGGTAAAACCACCATCCCTGGAAGTGCCCAAGAGGTAACTGGAGTTGGCACTGAGTGCTGTGGTCTAGTTGACATGGTGGTGTGTTCAGTCAAAGGTTGGACTCGAAGAACTTGGAGGTCTTTTTCAAATTTAATGATTCTGTGGTTCTAATATTCATCACTTCAAGCATGTGGTCACTGATTCTGTTATTTTCATTATGCACTGCAGACCAGAAATCCCAAGAACACCTTGGGGGATGACTGACAGCTCACTTCTGCATCTAAGGCACTTTGAATATAGCAAGTGCCACACTCCACAGACTCTGAAAATCACTAATCCCATGTACTTCTAATTAGGATTTCAAAATTACTAAATGCTTCTGATTTCAATCTGTGCCCACTGCCATCTCCTCTGTATAAGCAAAGAGCCAAGAAAAGTCTTTTCCTCCCAGGGGCGTTGTAAAGATAAATTAATGTTTGTGAAGCACTTGGGTTCTATAGTGATGAGCACTCAGATACTACTGTGATACAAAAAAAAAAAAAAAAAAAAAAAGGACTACGAGGAAATCAATAATCCTATCTCCAAAGCAAGACTTACACAGTGTGTTGTCAATAAGGCCCAGAGCCACACACTGAACAAACACAGGAAAACAAAGTGTAATCTGGCTGCTCATTAAGTGAACACCATCCTTCAAGCACCTGACAGAAGTAAGAGAACAGTGGGGAGAAAACATTGTCTGTGAACACATAAGAAAAGGCACCTGCCAACTTACTTAATTCTGCCACTTTGAACATCAGAGGACTTGGTTCTGCTAAAGTTCCTTATGTTTCCATCCTCCCCTCCTTCTATTACTCAAGGAGGCCTTGAGTTAGCCACCAAGTGGTAAAGCACAAATTATTTTTATTTTCAGGTGATCAAGAGAAATCCAGAAGCACACCTAAGGTCAGCCTCAGAGGGAAAGGGAGAGTTTGGCTGATTTCAGCCTTAAATTTTCACAGACAGGACAGCTATCCTAGTTTTGGCTGGAATAGAGTTAATTTTCTTCCTAGTAGCTGGTACAGTGCTGGTTTGGATCCTGTTGGTAACACACTGATGTTTCAGAGGTTACCAGGTAGTGTCTCACTCTAAGCTGAGGACTTTTCTTTCCTTCTTCAGTGAGGATTACAAGAGGCTGGGAGGAGCATGGAGTACAGCTTGACCCACTGGCCAAAGCAATAGTCCATGCCGTTGAAAACCTTGTCCAATATATAAACTGTAAGGAATTGGTCAGAAGTTGCCAATCACTGGTCAGGAAGAGGCTGGACATTGGCCAGCGGGTGGTGAGCAACTGTACTGTGCACCACATGTTTCTGTCAGGTGTTATTCCTCTCTCTCCTTCTCATTACAATTATTATAATTAGCAATATTACTATTGTTATTATCCTTTACTTTGTTGCAATTATTAAACTCTTATCTCAGCCCCCAATTTCCATCTCTTCCCACTGGGGCAGAGTGAGTGAGCAGCTGCATGGTGCTTAGTTGCCAGATGGGATTAAACCACAACAGCAGCTCATGCACCAGTCAGATCCTTGACTGGAAGACCAGTCTTGGGCATACAAAAGCTGTAATGACAATGCATTCTGAATTCTGAATCAGACAAAAAGTGGAAAATATTCAAACGTTAATACTGACATTCTAGTAACGGTCATAAGAGAATGAACAGCTGAGAAAGGTTGTTTTCTTTCTGTGGAAAACCATCTTCACAGCAATTTAAAGTAGCATTTCCAGACAAAACTGGAGCCATAAACCCAATGGCCAATTCCAGTGGACACAGAATTTAGTGCTGTAATTCTTGTCTGAGCTGAATGGGCAAACCTAGAAAGACTTGTTCCCCAGAAAGAGTAATCCAGGTTTTGCTGGAGTGCTATTGTTTCAGCCAGAGCTGCTTTTGATATCATGAATAAAATTAAGAGGATAAAACAAAAAAAGGGCAAGGATACTTCCCTTGGTCCTAGGGTTAAAGAGCAAGTACTCCCAATAGGGCTAAAGTAGAACAAGTCTGTACATGCCATGAGATAGCTATTCACCAAGGAGAACAGCAAATTAGGAGAGTGCCAACAGCCACCACACATTGAATTAATGACAAGAAACAACATCTTTATGTAATAAGATCCAGTGCGTCTAGCACTGTAAACTGCAAGGGAAAATTGAAACATGTACAAAAAACCTGAAACACTTCCAATTTTTTCTTCCATTTTTTAAGCCTTGTGCACGCTGGGACACCTCTTCCTGCCAAGGCAAAGAATAGAGAGGATCTGGGGAGTGAAGGCAGAGAAAAGGCAACAGCAGAAAGAGCTCAGGAGTTGGAGAAAACTCCTCACATCCCTATGCCTGAGGAGCAGCTGCACGTTCACACACACACTGCTCCACTGCCAGCCTCATCACCTCCTGGAAAGCAGCACCAGGAGGTGCTTTCAGGAGGTTTTCAGCACCAGAGAACAAAGCCCCAGAGCTCCAAATTCCAGTCCTTATCCCTGATAAGAGCCCCCATGGACAGGGTGCCACTGCTGAGGGGCACAGAGCTGGTGCACTCTGGCTGACAGCAGTCCAGAAGAGCAGGACAACAATCAAATGGTACATGTTCATCACAGATAATGGCAAAGAGCTCACACACGTCTCTCCAATCCAGGAGGCAAGGAGCCCATGGGAAGGTAGGGATGCAGTTCTAGTTGGTAAATCAGGCTCCCTTTTCCAGTCTTTGGTGGGGTACTGGTATCTCTGTGGGCTTTCACCTCCACATCTCAGCCCCAGAGAAAAGCCTGTCTGAAATTGAGAAATCAACTCTCAGACAAATAAACCCACTCCTGGGGGATCAGGCTCTCTGAAGTGACTTGGGTTTGCCAGCACAGTGTTCACCTGAGCTCAAGAGCCACTGCAATGCCAAAGTGACTCAGACACACACTGTCAAGCCTGCAGATGCTCTACAATGAGGTTGAGCTGACCACAGCCCCTTTGCTATCCAAGAAGCTCTTATTAGCAGTTCTCCTGAGGATGTCCATGTAGAACCTGCACAGCCTGGAGACATCTAGGGCTCTCTGCCTCTCAGGTGAGCTGGCTGATCACACAGGTCAGCTCTGCTGAAGGTGGACAGAAAGCCATCTTGCAAAGCAGCAGCAGCCCTCCTGTGAGTTTCACATTTTTCTGGCCATTCCCTGTCTTACCACCTAGGAAATATGGATTTGACCCCAGGCCCCAAACAGCTTTAACCCATGCTTATTCCAGGTTGCTTTATCTCCTACTCTCATCATCAAGCCCTCTCTCCATTAGACACACAATATTTTCCTGTCCCTCAGCTGCCACCCAAACTGCCCTTGTGCACCAGGACCTGGAGATGGCTGGGAAGAGCCAGTGCAGGAGCAAAAAGCTCACTACTGCAACACCTTTGAGCATCACCTGCCACATTGTGGGAAGTTTCTGAGCCCCATAAATTCCCTCCTTGCATGAACATGGAGTGCAGGTTTTCAGGACTGGTTTTTCAATGCCACCAAAGGTCAGAGCTGACTTAAGTCACATAGAGAGCCAGGTGGGGCCAGTTCCCAGTCCAGGGAACACCAGATGTCCAGCTCCCCCAGGGTACTACAGCTGCACTCTACACTTTGAATCTCTTTCCAGCATCCTCCAAGCAGTGCTTCCTCACCACTGCTTCAAGGGAAAGCAGAAATGTCAACTGAGGTTGCAATGCATCAGTGAGGGGTGGGAAAAAATAGCATCAGGTAAAGGAGAACTGTAAGAAACAAAGGAGAAAGCACCCTGGGGAGGTGATGTGAAGAGATTAGAGAGATAGAAGCAGACACACTTAATAAGGTAAGAGCTATCAAGGTGATAAAACATTAGATAGGGACCAAGGTGCCTAAAACATAAAACAGATGGAGAGAGTGGTTTGGGAAGAAGGCAAACACATTTATATTCTACTACAGGAGACTTCAAGGTAATGTTGCACGTACACCTGAGTGCTTTGCCTACAAACCTCCCTCTCTGAGGAACACAATCTTCATCCTCTTCTAATCAGGGCTCTCTCACTGAGTCTCATCTTGCCTTCTGCCCAGACAGGGATAACCCACAAGGGAGAGCTCAGCCAGAGGATAAATAAATGAATCAGTGTCCCTACCCCACTGCCCACCAGGCTGTGCCACCCACTGGCAAATGAACACCTCTCGAACTCCCTCGGTGTTCACAATGGCTGCTGAGCAATTGTGTTCACCTTCTAAACTTTAGCCCAGTGCTAGGGAGAATTTTTATAAGCTGTCCATTTCTTTAAGCAACCTCTTAGGCAAATTAGTCACTTTATCCAATTTAAAAATAGGCACTTTATCCCCCTTCAAAACTGCTGACATCGGCTGTATCCAAACATTTTTTTCATTTTCCCTTTTGACCTCTTTAGGTGTACAGGCTGCTTCTACTAAAAAGGGGGAGTGCGTTCATTGATTATTCACCCCTCTAAAGCCTTGATCATCTTGGCATCCATTAGCATTAGTCTGTGTTATTGTCAGTATAACACCTGTGAGCAAGGACCAGCCCATGGGTGTTGAAAGCAGACTTTACCAAGGCAAATAGCATTTGCTTATCATTTTCATTAAGAAGTTAAATAACACTCCTGCATGACCCTGACTCCTTTACAAGGTTGTTTTTTGAATGCCCATCAAAGCTTGGGTTCATTCATCCCATTGCCTTCCTTCCAGACCACTTCATTCTTGCAGTATCCTATTAGGTGTAGTCCTGAAAACTAAGCATGACTTTAGACAATGGCTTAGTAGGTCTTAAAACCTCAAATTATGCTGAGTCTAAAGAAACAGGCATGGGAACAGCACCTGCAGCTTAAGCCATTACAAAAAACATTGGGTTGGGAGAGTAGGAGGACTACTTCATATAAAATAACACAAGTTACTTTGAATATGATTTTAAAGAAAAGTCAGAAATAAATGATCCTCTCACACAAACAGTGGAAAAAAACCTGGTTCCATTTAAGCCACCTGCACCTCTTGCTGACAAATACTAGTGTTATGACTAAATCATAACTTCAACCTGTGGGAGCTTGAGCTGTTGTGAAAATACAGAAAATACTGCAGATCAAATGGGAAATACAAGGGTAATGCAACAGGTCTGTGCCTTTGCACAGTGGAACAAAAACTCCTGCCCAGCCACTGCTTTCCTTTGGCAGCCCCAAGCTGCTGAATCGCCTGTGTACTTGATTGCTGTGCTACAGGTTTGTGCTCAAATGAGCTGCAAGGCATGCCTGAGCATCCAAGAGGTAAATTAGTTGGTCAAGACCTTTCTCTATAATCATGGACTGCAACCACCACAGCCTAGAAGGAAAAGGTCACTCCAATTAGATGTTTAGAACTAAGGCTCATATACACTCAAGAAAGAGAGGTAGATGACAAACAAAGCAAACCTCAAAGTAGAATTCAGGTTACTCAGAGCCAGGCTAACGTGTCCAGTGAAGGGTCCCCCACTTGGGGGGGCATTCCATCCTCTCAAAGCCAGAAGTTCAACTCTATGTTGCATCTGTCTTCCCAGCAGAGGAGAGTCAGAGCCCATATTTACCTCCCTCTTGCAGGGAATGCTCTTACTCCTGATCTGCTTTCAGCAGGAGGGATGGAGGATGGGACATCACAGAGCCGGACAAGAGACACTTGCCCAGCCTGCTCCCTCAGAGCTTTAGGCAGCAGGTAAAAACATGGGGTGGGCACCACCAGATGCTGACACTGTGGTCTCCAACCCCACAAACAGTTACTGATCATGAGAAAGAAATCCCCACCACGAGGTGTTGAGCAGAGCAGATCCTGTTCCCTCCAGAGCTGGAGGTCCCATGTCCCCCTAAAAACCCCCTAAAAATGGTCAAGTGCCTTGAAAGAAAGGGGAAGGAAGGGTGGTAGATGATAATAAGAATTAAGCAGAAAGGATGTTTAAAAACAAAACAAAAAAACCCACAACTGACCTAAGAGTTTACACTCTCAGAATGCCTACACAAGTCAGGGAGCAGTCAGACAAAGTAATATAACAAAAACAAATTAAAAATGAGCATCTCAAGTTGGACCAAACATCTGTCCAGACTGGGCAGCAACACAGCTACCCAGAGAAGTGTGTAAAAATGGGATGAGCAGACACAAGACTTCCCCCTTAGGCACTCTTCCAGCTGCCAACCACTCTCAGCTCAAGGACTTCCTGAGCCAAACCAAGTTTCTATGTTTTTTCACTCCTCCTTCATGGATTCCTCCTAATGAGGGAGGAATGAGAACAGCCAAAGAGAATAACAACACTTGAGGAGAGCTAAGGTAATGCTCAATATCAATCTTGATACAGGATTATAGTGAGACAGCATCAACATGCAGGCATCCCATACATAATCTACTCAGATGTGAACTGCCATATTGCCCTTGCAAATTCAGATACATGTTTCACATCTTTGGAAAAAAATCTGATGAAATGCTGCTGTCTCATACTGTGACTTTTATCAATAGCCTTAACCACATATTTCAGTACCTAGGAACCATTACAAAAATGATGGGGGGAAAACCCAAAAGGTTTTTTGAACATTTTCCGTCTGTGAATACCAAAGGGTGGGGGAAAAAACCAGCCCAGGCTTATTGGAAGCCATCAATCCTAGGAAGGGATGCCAGTTCGTTATGAAAGCCTGTTATTTTGTCATCTGAGATAACATTTACTTTTTGTTCACTCCTTCACATTTATTAACTCATGCTGGTGGAGACCTGTAGCACATCCTGCCTTTAAATACAGTAGCATTTGTCTGTGTCCTGTGATATTTTCTGATACCAGACAGTGAGCAATCAACAAAACCTGGAGACCAGTCCCAGGCTCACTTGCTTCATGAACCACATCAAATGCACTTCAGATCCTTCCTTCCATTATTGCCCCACTCAAAAACCACCCCCAAACCCAAAAACTAACATGCATTTTCTAACCTGTCACCTGCAGAACTCAGCTGGATCAGCATCAAGAACAGACAATTTCACCTTTTTAGAAAAAATCAAGCATGGTGCACAGGGACAGGGAGGCAGCAAACAGTGGGGAGGACACACCATGCACAGGAAGATCATAAAAGAAAGATGCAGTACCTGCCACCCTCCAAATGAGGTCTCCGGAGCTGAAACATTCAGAATTAAATCTGGACCCCTTTCTACATTTAAAACCAGCATCTGCTACAGGTGTTGAGATTTTTTTTTTTTTAACATAACCAAAGCCTGATCTAAATTACTGCGTGAATTTAACACTGGGTTTGTGGGGTATGGGAAGGAACAATGTACTTATTTACTGTATTTTTTAGCTTAATGGACATGGTTTTCTCTCCCTTCTAGATTTAGTTCCCAAACTAGGTCATGGTGATTATACACATCCAGTCCAAAGGCAACAGCTCGCTGCTCTCGTGGAGGGAAGGGGAGCAGGAAAAGCAAAGGGTGATGGCATTGCACAATAGTGGTATTTGTGTCTAGGCAGAGTGCAGCAGACAATGGTCCAAAACTCCATGAGCTGAGACAGCTGAGCTTTCCCATTTCTTTTGGGCTCTGCCGTTGCCTGGATCCTCAGCCACTCAGTCACATTCATTACACTTCAAGAGCTTTGCCTCTGCCAGCCAACATGGGATAAAGCCAGAGAAACCCTCGTGGATACTTTTACAACCAGATTCTGTTCCTGCATCACCTCAGCTGAGCTCAAGGCATCATTGAACTGACACAGGTCAAGTCATCTCACTCCCAAGAGCAGATGTCAAAAGCAGCAGGCACCAAGTGGAGGAGGAAAAGGGCTAGAGAGATTACTTGAGAGTCAAGGAAAAAGACATTTGTGCCCAAAGGAGGCAGAGCTACATCCCACCCCAGCAGCAGGAGAGGGGAGCAGTACCCAGCCAGACTGAAGTTGTTTACAGTGAATTAGGTGCTGCAACTTTGGGGAACAGGAAAAAGAGGAAGGATGTGAGGAAATATAAAACAAAAGCAAATTAAGCTTCACAGTTGTGTCCAGCATAACTACACAGCATCTCACCTTGGGAGAATGTAAGATCATAGAATGATTTGAGATGGAAGGGATCTTAAAGATCACCTGGTTCCAATCCCCCTTCCTCACTCACCCCACAAATGCCACCCACTAGATCGGGTTGCTCAGGGCCCCAGAGATTAGAGGGGAGATGTAAAAAAGAGAGCTACATGTTGTCAGAGTATTTTTTTTCATTTATCAGCCAAGTTTTTCTTGTCCCTCCTACCCCAAATCTCACCACCAATGAGAAGCTAGTCTGATAGAGCATCTTAAATATTTCATGCAGCCTTCAGACTTGCAATCCTTCGCTCTCCATCTGCTTCAGCCTGGCCCTGCTGGTATCTCAGCAGGCCCATGGCAGACTGCCTAGGCAAGGGCTCCTTTGACCCTCCCTTTTCTCCATCCAGCTCTCTGTCCTCTCTTGCTCTACTAAGCCTTACATTTTTCCTTCTCTTCACTCTGCCTCTATGGAAATCAAGTCCCAAACTGAATTTCTTCCTCCCTTTTTCCACACTTTTCCCTCACAATTCCCTTTCCATCAGCTTTCAGTCTCTTCATTTCCTCTTCTATTAATTTTCAGTTTTATTTTCATTAATGAGATATTGCCTCAGGTCAGGATTAATAACCCAAACTTCAGACACCATTAAACCATCAGTAATCAAGTGTGAACACGAGAAGCCTGGCAGTTCACTATGAAGGAGAGAAACCTTCTCCATGGAGAATCAGCATGCGGCACTCAGAGAAACATGGTTGTTCATTTTGGAGCTGCTCCCTCCTAGAGGAGGGGTTTGGCTCACTCTGGAGCCCCAGCAGAAAAATTCTGTCCCACTGAAGGGAACCTCACCTCACCTGATCTGCTCAAGAACCACAGAATAGCACCCTCATGTAGAGGAGCAGCAGAAACTTCTCCCTCTATCACCCCTGCTCCTTCCTTAGACAGTATTTCCCCCTTATTAGATGAAGGAAAAGTGACTCAACTGTCTCCTTATCAAACAAGTGAAGTGAAAGGAGGAAGTAATTTTGGAGAAGGATGATTGTAGGCACAGACAAGTGAGGGCCATTCTGGCTGCACAGGGACTCCTGCGTCACAGCAAGTATTAGAGACAAGAAGACCATGACAGGTAGTGCAGCGAGACATTGGGCCATAATCAGAGGACTGGAGTGAGCAAGTTGTGGAGGAACAAGGGGTGAAGACAGTGACATTTCATAGGACTTGTCCCCAGGACCCTGCAATGGAGTAGTGTGGCTTACCCAGCTGCAGGGCCAAGGCAGGGACAGCAAAGGCACCAGCAGGGAGGAGGCTCAAAGACCGATCACAAGGCAGTGTGAGGTGCACAATGGTAAGAAAAGTTTATAGAAGTGACACAGAGCTAAGCAAGATGAGCAGGGTTAAAGTGGCATGCTGTGTCTTTTCCTTGCTACCAATCTTTCTAGGTCATGTTACCTGTAATATCCTGTAGTCAAGGATCTTTTGACATTTCTACTACAGGACTATCAACACACTCAGAAACAACTGAAGAGGAAGCTAATTAACACCAGACCTCCACATAGCCAGTTCTGTTCCTGTTTATCTTAGTGGAAGTACTGCTATTGGTTCTGCTGCCTTCAGTCCTGCAGCCACATTCCTGGCTCCCCAGAAAGTTCCCTTTTCCCTCTGTGCTTTGTTGTGCATGCAGAAGCTGTGGCAGGTGTTCTCCCAGGCTCCCACAACGTGGGAAAGTGACACATTTGCCTGGGGCAGAAGGTGCTGGGGAAGCTGTTTTACCCAACCTGTGTGGGGGAGTGAGTTGTAGAGAAGCCTGGGTGGTGAGGGACACAGAAACCAAGGAGAGCACACTACAGCAGGAGAGTGCCTTTGCTCTGCATTATTTTTAATCTCCTCACCATTCTTCTTTGACTGAAGGGGATTAGAGAAGCAACAAGGGAGCTTTACTGCCAGGCACACCATGGCAACACATCAGCTTTACAGACATACCAGCTCCTAGGAGCACTAACACTGCTTCCTCTCGTCCCCCAGGTCCTCTTTCCCGTGCTGTCTCCATGCTCCAGGCTGCCTGGCTGTCCCAGGAGGTCCTCCCTAGCAGTTCTTGCTCAGATACACAGAGAACCAGTGATGTACCCAAACTGGAAACACTCACAATGCTTGAGCTATTGCATCTTCCCATGGACCTTCTTTCCTCCTCTTTTCCTCCAGCAAGACCTGCCATGTGAGCATCCTGATGGAGCAGCATCCCGATGGAGCAGCTAGGCTCCAGCTCCTCTGGGAGCTCAGCTCCCTGCCTGCCACCAGAGGAGAAGGCAGATGATGTTCTGCTTTGTCTCCTCTTCCCACTGTGCCTTTGTGAAAGCAGAGAAATGACAACAGCTGCCTCCCAGTCTGGGGGATGGGGTGGGAGGTACGAGCATTTGGGGGAAAGGAGAATTAATCTGAACAAAGCACAAGCCAACTGAAGCCGAAACTCAAACTCAACTTGCCAGCTCAGATTTAATTTTGTTTCAGTAAATGCCTGCTTTGAACAGAAGCGTGAAACCAGCACAGACACAAAGGTTGTTCTTTATGGTATACTCACCCTGACCAAAACAAGAAAGGTGGCCAAAGTCCTGCAAGAGAGAGCTCATTCTCTTTTCTGAAGCTTACACCCTAGCTGAGGAACCCAAGAGGCCCTGAACTGGGGTTAACAGAGAACTCTGGATTTCAGTGGAGCAGTGCCAGTTCATGAACCACAGAACATACAACTCAACTGCTTGAGCACTCACCTGCACTAAGACCAGCATCTCTGAGGCTCGACACACCTTGCTGCAGCCATCAGGCAGGGGCAGCCCTGTGCCCACCTCTGACAAAGCAAGGCTCTCATTACCAGCCATTTCCTGGGTGTGAACTCCAGTCCCTGTAGCACACCACATTTTTTAACCAAATCACACCTCTCATCTCTCACTGGCTGCCTGGATATCTCATCCCACAGGTAGGTGCCCAGAAAGAGTTGGGAGCACTTTGCTCCCACCATCATCACAATTTGTTGCACTGGTGATTGACACTGTGATTCCAACCCACCTGAATAACATTTGGGAGCTCACTGATTTTAACTGTCAGATGCCTTTCAGTCCCTTCCCTCCCAATCAGTGACCTTCAGATGGCCAAAAATACAGCAGCCCACTAGATTTTCACCACCATGACCTATTCTCTCCTCATAATTCAAGTCTTCCCTCTACCATTTGAAGAGCAACAACAAGTTTAAATTGTCACCTTCTTTCAAAACCTTTTCAGTCCCCCAAGGATTTTAAACACCAGCAAAAGGGTCCCCCTTTTCCCTGTATCCCTCTGGCATGACCCAGACAGATGCACAGGGGAATGCACAGCAATTCTCTCCCAGGGATAATTGCAGAGTAATTCACCAGTAGGTCAAATATTTACCCAAGACTCATCAATGCAAATGTTTTCTAATCCTCCTGCATCTTTCAGGGATGGCAAAGAAATGGTGAGTACAGCTCTGATTTATACAGATGCATATAAATTAGAGTAATAAAGAACTCAGATGATTTGTTATGTAGTAATTGTATCACTTAATCAAATATCTTATTGTGCATGTGTATCGATATAGGACTTAATAGTATAAAAGTAAAACATACGTTGCAGTAACAGTTCCTATACTTTCTTCTGCCCAATTCTCAGTGCATTGTGGTGGTCTGTCTGCTGCTTGCTCACATTTCTGCTGGGAGCCACATTGGCTCCACAAGGTGCATGAGGCCATCCCAGAGTTTCCAAGCACAAGCTTGTAGCTACATGCCTGAGGGCACCAGGCATATGCAGCACACTTAGTGGGGGAATGGTGAAGAGATAAGCCTATAAATACAAACCTTCAACACTATTTGGGGGAAGCAGCACAGTCTCAGAAGAGGTCATTCAGCAGGATGAAATAATCCCAGGTGTAACTATTAAAGCCAGCAAGTAAAGACTTGGCATCAGGTCCTCCACTGGGAATGTCTTTGTGTTCCTGAAAAGCTACCTGAGACCCATGAAAACATTAATCACCAGAAAAAAATAATAATCCTGCGTCCAGTGGGGAGAGGTGTCAGAGCAATGGATGAGGAAATCCTTCACACATGCACACAAGAATGGGAAATGCCTTAGGTACAAGGCAAAGTCTCAAGTGCATGACATTAATCAGCTTAATCACACTCAAGAAGTACCCAGAGAAGTCAAGTGGCTGGGGAAGGAAATAATCACTTTTGTGCTCTCCTGGTAGAGCTGTCTAACCTGTCACCTTTGCTTCCACTGATGGGATCACTGACATCCTCCATCCAGTGGGGAACATTCCAGGTCATTCACCCACCCATCCCCTTGCCTCCACACTGCAACTCACATCTCTATTTCCAGTGCTATCCAGCACCTTCCTGCTTTCCCTGCTCTGTGCCCTCAGTGACAGCTTCCCCCAAGGCTGTGCTCCTCAGTCCCTGAGAAACTCTGCCCAGAAATGCCTCCAGAGCAGTGTCCCTGTGCTCACACATAGTAGCAGTGAGGACACTGACTGCTACCACAGCCAAATAATTCTTGGGCATTTTTACTTCCCAGAAAATCAGGAAGTGCAGTTTGTGCACAAGAGGGGTGTGCCAAGTGCCACAGGCAATCTTTCGAAATGTAAAGCTGGAAGGCTCTTCTCTCCTAACATGACAAAACAGGGACTGCTGGTGCATTTAACTACTCTGCGAGAGACACCTGGTATTTATCCCCACTGCATCTGTCTCAGCAAAGGGGAGATGTTGGCATTACCTTCAGGGGCTTGCAGCAGTTCCTCTGCTCAATTTCCTTCCCTCCTCCTCTGTCTCTCCCTCTGATGTTGCAGGGGAAACAACAGAGGGGACTGCAGCAAGCACAGAAGGAAAATACAGGGACAACTCACCACAGCACAAGGATAAGGGGGCACAAAGCCACATTGAAACAGAGCAGAGAGTAAGAGAAGTCAGAACAGAAACAGGCCAGGCCTCTGCAAACAGATGGTTGGCCAACACATATGGCAAATTCCATTCTGGTTGTCCATAAACCACAATGGTGCCCTGACACATCTGAAGTGACTGCAGCCCTGGCATCGATGACTCCTCCCTAGGAGTCAAATCCAGCACCACACAACCCTGGAGCACCAGCTCACCTCAGGAACGTGGATCACAAGTATCAGGAGTTTCCTGAGGGTTTGCGTCACCTCCAAGCTGCCACCTTCCTCCTCCTCGTGGAGGAAGGTCCAAATACAGACTTAACGTTACTTCTGCATCTCCAGAGCATGCTGAAAATTCCCGTGGAGCAGAGTATCCTAGACCAGATCTCCCCATCCTGTTTGCCCCCCTCAGAGGATGTTCTTCCATGGGAAGTCCCCCTTCATGCAGGGAAGGGAGCACATCTTGCCTTGTGCAGTTTACGTGTGATCTGGATTCATGTCTCACACCCAGATAGAGAATCCCTGATGTGACAGCTCAGGAAAATCAAATGAAGTGTCAACCCTCTTTCATTTTCCAGTGAAATAACCCCCATACGGAAGAAAACACAGTTTCCCCAGACATCTGCCACACATTCCAGAAAAATGCATTACAGACATGCCACTAAGTGTGAAATAGATTTTTAAAAGTTAAAAAGCTATTGGATATTTAAAGGATGTGTGACATATCACAATATGCTGTAAATGCATTTTAAAGAAATAACAGCACCTCAAAGATACTGTGGAGGGATGCAATTAATTCTGTGCTTTGAAAAAAAATCCTGGGTTATGGTTTTCTGGAGGAAGAATTTTTTTTTAAAGTACCTACTTTAATAGTTAATTATTGCACTGTAGGGGAAACTTGAGGTTTCAGAGAGAGCTGACCTATATGGTGGGAGGCTGCATGCAGCTACACTGATAACACTAATTTTAATTAATCCTACCACAAATTCCTCTTCCCTCCAACACCCTGTCTGATTTGCTTAGAGCTTCATCTGACTGACAGCTTGAGCTGAAACTTACATAGCAGGTATGACTGCTAAAGGGGAAAAACTAAGTTGAATGTCAATGCTTGCAAATAAAAGAAGTTATTTTGTCTGCTTATAAGTATCCCAGATTTTTTTTTTTACTAGCACTTGTTGCTAGATGCTCCAAAACACTGCTTTCACACTGGGCAGCAGGGTAACCCAAGACCTTTTTCACTCATCCTCTAACAACCCATCCAAATAAAGATAAATTAGCAGCTGCCATAGTGAAAAAAAAATGTGTTTTGAATATGCTCAGGAGAGCCTTTGATATGACTCAATCCAATAAATTAAGACAGAATTAAGGATGAATGTGGAATCTCAATTTCTCCCTCTCCACACCACCTTCACAACACAACCTTTCATTGCATGTTCAGGTTTGTTTTTTTCCCCCACAGGGAGGGATGGCTTTCAGTGAGGACAGTGATGTGATGCCTCTTCCAGTGGGCCTTACAGGAGTTTGCTGGCAGCAGGGAAACAGAAATAAGTGGGAATGCAAAGCATGCAGGCTCTAGGGCAGGGAAATGGCCCAGTGGCCTTATCTTCCTCCTGGGCCTCTCAGTCCCCCACTTCAGTATCCTGCCCCAGATTTCTCACTGGTCCCTGGCCCCCAGACCTCAAATCAAGGTTTTATTAAGGGATAAAAAGACTGCTACAGTGGAAAAGTCAGACAGCTTTCAAAAACTATGCTACCACCTCATGTAAAAATGGAAAAGAATGTTATCCATTTCTTTGGTTCTCTTTGTGTTCGTGGCCCTCATATGAACTGCATGAGATTCTTCAGAGATCCTGCTGGGCAGGAAAGGAAGCAAAAATATTACTCAGCACCCAGCAAAGAAGAAACCATATGATATGAGGAGTTTGTCCACACAGGGAAAGATAACAGGGTCAACCTATTAAAAAAAAAAAAAAAAACCAAAAAAAAAAACCCAGAAAATTGGGAGGCTTTCTCATCCCATGTTAAAAGCATGGGATGAAATAAATGCTACAAGAAAACAGTGAGAAGACTGCTGCCTCCAAAGGCTTTTCTGGTATAAAGCAAGTGGGATACCATCTAGAGCCTCCTCCACTCACTGAAATCCCACTTCCAGAGAGGGGTCCAGATGGGAAGACAAGACCAGTTGCCAGCACAGAGGCTGCTAAACAGTGGGTCAGCAAGTACAGAGAAGGGAGGAACAAACTCCAAAGCTGGGAAGAATCCTCCTCCATCAAGAAAATTAATCAGAAAGCAGCCACAGGGAAAGAAAAAAGCAAGCAAAAAATTGCCTTGAGGGAAAAACACATCCTTCATTAAGAAATATCACAGTTGACCAGTGGCAGTGAACATCAGGCAGTACCAAAGGCAATATATTCTTACTGTTGCATTTCTATGAGCCTGTCTTTTTTAATATAACTCACTCATGACAAACATTTTCAAGGTCTGGCCTGAATCTCACATGTGGTCAAATCAGAGCCTGCCAGAGTCACCTGCAAAACCAGGAGACTTACTCAAAGCAAAAATTACATCACAAGCTGGTAAATACGTGAACAAAAACAATTACATAAAAACTGTAGTATATCACAAAACATACTTTTCTCAGAGATGTTTTAGCTTGATTATTGTTACAAGCTCTTGTTAACATCTGCTAGCTGACTGGTAAATGGTCTGTAGAACATTTTGTAGAAAATAAGGACTTGATATTCTTAGGGGAGTACTACAGTGAAGCATTCTTGGCTGAGATGCAAGATGCAAGGATACAGGTAAAGACAGGAAGCATTCCTTTTGGGGTGTGTGAGTGATGGGGCAAGGCAGACATGCCAAGTCCTGATGTTTCAGTATGCTTCCAAATAATGAGCAGGGCTTAGAAGATGAGCAGATTTTTTGGATCTTTGATGTGAGAGACTATCAACCTCTGCATGGAAGAAAATATCTCTCCACCCTCAAATATTGAGCTCCTACATCTTTCATGCCATGCAAGAGAACAGCTGCTGTTTGTTACAAACTGCCTGTTCCAATAGGGAGGTTAATATTTTACCATGTGTTTTCTTTCCTTGCTTCCCTCCTTGCCTGTTGAGGCAAATCTCATAGCTAGCATTACAAGCACTGGATTCAGCAGCTTTCCCCTGGATGAATTTGTACTGATGTTAGCCCTTTTCATCCGTGACTCTTTAGGAGGAGAAATCCCCCAAGAGGTACATTTGGTTCACTCTGCCTCTCATGACATCCAGCTGCTACAAGCTACACACAGTCCTAAAGCCCTTGTATTTCAGCATTTTTTTGCTACCCTAGGGAGGTCTTGATAAACAGCACCAAGTTATTAAAGTAAAGACGAAACATCCTTCACAAAGGTTCAGGGGTCAGGAACAAGGCTGAGACAGCTCTGTTGGTTCAACTTTTGTAAGCCAATCCTTGAGCACCTTGCCCAGCTTCCAAGCTGGGGCACAGGGCCAGGAGATGGCAGGCACACAGCTCCCAGGCAGCACGCTGGGCTCACATCTGTCTGCCTGCCCACCAGAGCCAGCCCTGGTGAGAAAGGATGAGCAGAGCACCAGCTACATCCCAGAGCGGGCCAGGGCCAGCTGATCCCGCAGCCAGTGTCACCCAGGCTGGCTCAGGTCACCTGCCAGCACCCTGTCCCTGCTCCCAGGGTAGATGCACCCCTTGGACTCTGCTGTTCAGATCTGCACAGTGCTCCTGTTCACTGACAGCTCACCATGGGGATGTCACAGATGCCACCAGCACGCTGGAGGGCACAAGAAGATAGCAGCTGACCTGGGCTTGGAATGTTCTAAAGAAGGATGGAAGCAGCCTGTGAGTACAAGGAAGAAGCAACCCCACCCTGCCATGTAGAAATCCCCTCCAGAGATGGAAGAAATCTGCCATTTTCACCGGTAAGGTCTGACACCTCTGCAGAACCCTGGCCTTTTCCCTCCCTCTAAGCCAGTAAGTCATGTCCTCTGTTTAAATCCTACCTCCAGCTCTTCCCTTTAAACCCTGACCTTTCACCCCAGGAAGCCTGCTGTCCATAACAGTGGCCAAAAGAGGCAATTTACAAAAGGAGCCAATTTAAGGGCCAGAACAATCAGTGCAGACAGGCTGCTAGGAGCAAAACCCAGCAATGACAGCAAGGGAAATAAAAAATAAAAGAGGGCAAAAATGACAGACTGCCACAGACAGAGAGGAGAAGGGATAGACAGGGTGGCTAGTCACAGGGGAGTCTGCTAGAGGAGTTGCAGGGACTCAGAAGCATCAAATCACACTCAAGGAGGGGGAGCAATGGCTTCTTTTATAGACTGAAGCACAGTAGGTGATGACAAGGGGAGGCTGGGGGAGAGAAAACCAAAGGAAGAAAGGATAAGCAAAGAGTGTGATGTATCATTAGCGAGGACAGATTTATCTTTCCTTTTGGATGAATTGCAGTTCGTAAGTGTAAATGGCACCATTGTCTCAGGGGGACAGATGGTCCCACATCACAGCTCTGCTCATCCCCCATCCTGCCTGAGGGGGTTGCTCCCCTCCCTGATCTGCACGGATGCAATGGGCATGCAGAAAGCTGGAGAAGGGAGAGGCAGGGAGGCCAAGCTGAGCTTCCATCTCCATCCCCACCTGCTGACCTTGCAGTCAGGGATGGGCAGGTGGAAGCTGTTGCAGCCACAGCACTGCTTCTCCAACTCCAGCCCTCAGACCAGCCAACCCATCCAGACACCCATACAGCTTCTCCAGCAGAAAGCTTACACTGCCATCACACCACCTTCTCACTTCACCAGTCCTTGATGGCAGTCAAAGATCAAGCACTCCTGCTGATTGTCTCAGACCTACCAGCTGCCCTCGACACCACTGATTTCAGGGGTTTGCTGAGATGGCTGCCAAGCTCAGTGGGGATTTGCATCATCTGTTCCCAACCTGGATAACCTCCACTCATCACTCCCCATCAGTGCCTTACATCTTCATCATCACACTTCATCTCTCATTTTACAAGTCCAACTTGTAAAATTTTACAAGTCTCATCTGCCTTCCTTGCTCATCTCAACCCCATTCCCTGGCTGCTGGTCACAACTCTGTCTTCTCCACATTGAATAAAAAAAAAAAGTAACCAACCCCCTGAGCTAGCCTGCCTCCTTCTCCAAAGGTTTCAATGAGATGATTCCTTCTCATTTCCACAGCTGAGCCCAGAGCTCCCCTCCAAGGAGGGGCAGCAGTCCCTTCCTGATGGAGGAGCACAGCTCACACGAGGTAGCACAGCACAAACTCACAGCCCAAGGAGCAGCAGTGACAAAGAGCAGGGCATGCCCAATCCACACAGGATCTGTCCCCTTGAACAGCCACAGCCCCAGTTAGTGACCCTTCCCACCACTGCTCAGCACTCATCCCATTGTTCCCACCAGCCAGAGGCTGCAAAACCCCATTGAAGAGAAGCAGCTGTGCAACAGGACATCCTTCATCCCTGCCCCTCAGCAGACAGGGAGGCACAGGAGAGGCTCAGGCACTCCAGGAGGGCTGATGGAGGTGTGTTGAACCAAGCAGGATCAGCGGGCAAAGCAAGCACAGGACACAAGTGGGTGCAAGCTTGAGCATGGTCCATCCTACACCAAAAGGTTGTGCCTATCCAAAGACAGCCTCTTTCCAGGACTGTAAAGATCTTTCCAGCTTAGAGGCTGACAGCTTGGCAGACTCTTTGCTCCTGTTCTCTCCACAATGGGCCAAGTTTTTCATAGCCTTTCATCTTAGCCATACTGGGACCAGCTGCAGGCCATTTGCTGCAGAGGAGCTGCAGCTCTGTGTTAACTGCTCCTCACCTGAAGCAGTTCCTGACAAGTGTTATACTCACAACCCACAGCTGCAGGCCCTTTCCCATGGTCTAGGGTGGGAAGAGTGTCAAGTCCTCAAACAGACAGCTGGTCAGTTTGTTAGCTGTTAATTTCATTAATTCACAGTGTTACAACAAGACATGCAATTAGAGGTCTGGTCAGAGTAGTTTATAGGTCTTGAACTCAAAACGAGCATTTTTATTGCCCTTTCTATTCCTACAAGAGCCCCTCTGGCACTCTCACACGCCCTGTTCCAGTGTTCACAAAGGCTGAAAAAGGCAAACTGACCATTTTTTCAAAGCATAAATGGTTCTCATCTCCAAGGCAAAATATATTCCAGTGAATAAGCACAATATGCTCCAGAAAGGTTTTTCAGCATTTGTTTCAGTTCAGAAATGCACTTCTCAGAGGGATGGGGAGGTCCCCCAGCATCCATCTGAGCACATCATCCCTCTCTTCTGGCCTGGATACCCCCAGACTGCCACAAACACAGGGTGCTGTGTGACAAGAAAAAAAACAATCCTCCCAACCTCACCTGAACAGCAATGGCTGGTGCACACAGGTCTGGTTTTACTAGGTATAGCAGAATAACACTGATTTATACTAGACAAGGATATGACTTTGCATCTTCTATACTCTCTCACCCTGCACTTTCCACATTCATTGACCATAAACCCAGGGACCATATTAAGGCACCTCATCAAAAGCTCTTTCAGCAAGAGCCCTAGGCCCACTTTCCTGAAGGATCAGGGCATGGAGGTCTAGATCTTTTATTGCTTTTGAAACATATTAGGGACACTGGGCAGTACAAACACACAGCAGAAGTACCCCTTTCCTAACCCACAGGCTCTGTGGTGTTTTGCAGTTTGCCTTTCCTCCAGCAGAAGGAATCTATCCTTCAATAACAGCAAAAATGCTCAGAGATTTGAATGAGGACAGTAAGGATGTGCCACGAATTTTCAGCCTTATTTCCAATTTTGTTAGACCCTATGAACATTAAATCTTCAGTCAGAGCCCTGGTTCTGCTTGTGCTGTAGTCCTGCTTCATTTCCAAACCATGGTCTTTGATTTGTCACTATAAAAAAAAAGCCTCCAGGGAATAAGCTAAAGGGATGGGAGGCAGGGATTTATCCTGTTTCAACATTTGTGCTTAGATACACAGGGCCATCTTGCAAGCCAGCCAAATTTAGACCTCATCCCTTTACATCTGCCCACTTGCCTGGGATTGCATACATCTCACATACACACAGCCCAGCCAATTTCTTACAGTTCTCAAGCATGCAAATCCTCTTCAAACATATCCATCCCTTGTGAGCTACTAATGACAATGCACAAGTTTAAATTCCATTTACACCATGTCTGGCTGTGCAAATGGTTCCTCTAAACTTCCCCTCGTAAATTTGCACATCAAATGACCTGCACTAATGGTACTCCCTTGTCACTAATTTTGTGGAGACAACTTCTTTCCCAGCTACTTGTGAAGGCTCTGAGCTCCATCATGCTCCCCCTGCCTCTTGCCTACCAACCACAATCAGCAAACAGCTAACCTAAGAAAAAGCTGGAATTTAGAGAATTGCTTTTCTCCAACCCAGACTCCAGGTGGATGGAGTTCTACTCCTCCTGCAAAACTAAGATTGCCTAGTATTTCATTATGGAAACATTAAAATGTTCAGAGTGCACAATTTCCAAAACTAAACCTGCTCCCCTAGTTTTCCCTTTGCCTTCTTCTAGAGCATCTGGGAAACCAAACAGCATAGCAATCCTAAGTGCAGCCCAGGATGCTGCAAACCCTACATCCTGCTCTCCAGAAACTACTTCTTCACTAAAGGAAGAATAGGAACTTGCAGAGAGCTCCCTTACTCTCCAAAGAGAGGCATTCAATTAAGCACACTGAATTTTCCACTACAGTCTGGGAGTCTGTCAAATATATACAGAGAACCTGGATGGTTTTCAGACAGGTAGAGTTAGGTGAGGTAAAGCCTAACCAGCTTTCCAAGGGGAGAACTAACAGGGAACTTAGGTTCAGTTCATGAGGGCAGGAAATGTCTGCTTTAAGGCAAAAGGGGAGGAGAGCAGTTGATGATAGATTGGCCCACTGCATTCAGTGCCTTCAAGTATTAATCAAGATAATGCACAATTGACTTATTAGAAGTCACTCTTATTTGCTAATAGCAAACGTCATTCCAGCTGAGAGCCTGGCAGAGTGGCAGAAAACCCAGCAGGACCTAAAGCAGTCTTGCTCCCTCTTAAAGCTTGAAAAGCATCTGGCACATGCCCAGGGGAGCAGCAATGCCACCAACACTGTACACCCACTGGAGAGCTCTGGCCAGCTTAGTTTCCCATGCAACAGGTGCAACTGCAAAGTTGACTTAGCATGTTGTGGAGTGCAGAGGAGTTAGATAACCTCCTACAGGAAATAAAAATCTTGCAGTTGGCAGGGCTTGGGTGTACAGATATGTCCTCCTTGGCTGGAAGGAGAGCACAGCAGCAGCATCTGCATGATTACATAGAATTATACAGAGCTGTCAAAAGTCCTCAAATAAATGCCACACTCTTCATGTGTCTTCTGAGACAGACTTCTTAAGAGAGATGGGAGAGACCTGCCTTTAAAATAGAGGCAACATACACATTTTACTGTTTTTCAAATGTGCACATAAAAGCCAACACCAATGACCCCAAGAGCAGAAAGGCATGATCCCTAGGTCCTCACAAATGATGAATGCTGCTTAAAATTCATAAGCCACTCAATTTTTGATGTATTATTACACTTTCTGGTCACATTTCCAAGCTTCCCTCTACCTACTAGAGATTCAGGAACTATTATTTTTATTTATGTATACACACACACAAATAAGTATACATGTGGAAAATAGAAGTAAAACTCAGATGATTACTACTAAGGAGCTCAGGCCTTAAGACAGTCATCAATTACTGCAAGACTTGCAATGAATTTGCAGATCATGTTGGCTTATTAAATAACCACATCCAGTTATGATAACTGTGTCCAGGGTTTGACAGTATGCAAGCTTGAGGCAGAAACAAGTACAACATACTGCAGAATCTGCACATACAATTTCACTGGACAAAAACAAATTGTCCAAACTGGTATTTGACATGGGCATATTATATATATAACACACTTATTCACCCAAAGCTTAATGAGAAACAGATTTGTTGTGCCCTCAACCACACAGCACCTGAAAAGCAGAGATTTTGGCAGCCCACAGCCCCCATGCACCACCTGCCACTGTCGCCAAGAGAATTATCAATCCACACAAACACATTTTCTTTTCTCCTCCAACATCTGATTCTGCACTTGGCTCTCAGAGGGCCAGCATGAAACACCACTGTTGCCATCATCAGTCATCCCATACTGCACTGACTCACACATAAACAATGCCCATGGCACCAGGCAGGGAAGAGGTGGGGAAGAGATGTGGAGGTTTCCTCTGTTGCCAACCAAAATGCCCAAGGCCAGTCCTGTTTCCTTGTGCACTGAGCACATACTCCAAGCTGACAATGCTGCCAGTAAAAGCTACAGGAAAGGTACCTCCAGAAGCAAGGTGGGATTTTTAGCAGCAAAACCTCTGTTCAGTGGTTTTTAAAGCTAATGAGCTACAAGGCAGCTCCTCAACACACACAGTCATATCAGCTTTAAGAAGTCACCCTGCTCAATACTCTATAAAACACAGCTCCCAGCACTAAAAATTAAATGTGCATATAAGCTTTTGCTCAACTGGGGCCTGACCTGCTGCTCCTACACCACTGAAATCAGCTGGAAATGCAACACTTCACTGCTTGAGAGCAAAACAGAAGCCCAAATGGCCAACAGCTTCACCAAGGGGTTGGTATATAACAAAAAGCAAGAAAATGACAGAGTAGTGAACTGCAGAGCCACTCACATTACTGCTACAGTTTTAGCATTGATTTTATTTTTTAATGGCACACTTCACTCATGCTCTCGCTGTCATGCCAATATTATAAATGCAACAGCAAAGGGAAGTCTGGGCCTCCTGGGAAGCAATTCTTTTAAAGAAAGGCTCAAAGGACAAACCAAATCTATTGCATTTGACCCTCAGGATGGATGAAGTGTACAGTCTTTATGGAACCCCAAGGAGTCAAATAGCATTGCAGACATTCAGGCATCTGTCATAATCTTCTCATAACTTGCAAAGTGCACGAGGATCCATTTGTAAGGTGCCATGTGGCATACCCATTATTTAGCCCCAAACATTTTATAAATTCATAAGATAAATGCCATGTGGTTGTTTTGGAAACATGTTTTTACACTTTTCATCCTATTCCCCATCCAAGCTTGACTTCAAATCCTCTATGACAGACTTTAGGTTTTATAAAAGGAAAAAAATCCTACAGCCATTCTCATAACCATATCTCAAATACTGGCTGTATTAACACTCTAGCTGCAACAGTTCCATGATCTACAACTCAGAGTGGTCCAGCCTTCAGTTATCAAAGCAGAAATTAACCTAAACAAACCAGCTGGCAGGTTGCTCATGTGCTGCATCACACCAACTCCTTTCTCATCAGGAGACAAGCCAGGCTCCAGGTACATTTTGCATTGCATACCCAGCTGATATGGTACTTATCTGTCTCTCATAAGGTATATCAGGATTTTAAAAAAAAAAAAAAAAATCTGCTTCCCACTAAGGTTATTCAAACAAGTGCTGTATGTAAAGCTACCCCAAAAATGTGCAAACCAAACTTCAGAGCACCAGACTCCTCTTCGCCACACACTACAACAGCAAGAAGCACAGTAAATAATCCCTTTGGGGAAAAAAACCCCTGAGTTTCACATTGATCATAGTCCTCTTCTTAAAAGGGAGTTAGGATCTACAACTTTTGCAATAACAGTATCACACACCTCTAATATACTTCCAGAAGCAATTTTATAGAAAAAAAATAAGTGGCTCTTCCTCCTATTACTGCACTGCAGCAAAGCAATATGGCAGCTGTTTAATAGCACATAACAGAATTGCAGGACTGCTCAGGAAAGGGGAAATAATCTTCAGGAGAGGGGGATTTAAGTAGTTAGAATGCAATTACCTAAATTGAAATTTGGTGGTTAATGACCTCGTGCTTAAAAAAATTGCTACATAGCCCTTAACTATTAGGGCTACCATTTTAAATCTCATTGACAGTACTTCCATAACAGCAATCATAAAGCTCTAGCCTAGTAAAACATTCTACAAGAAGATTAATAGGCATTTAATTAATGCCCCATCTTTTTGCTGAATCTTCACAGAAGGCCAGGTGTTGACCTATGGCAGTGGCTCATCCTGCCCCTCCTTAGCTTAAGCACATTGGAGACTCAGTAGCTCAGTATAACAAGGATGAAAGGCTCATCCAAGGGAAAAGCAGGCAAGCTTATCAATCCTTGGAAGACATGATTTGCTTTTCATAGAAGCATCTTTTACAAAGGGCCTGACACCCAGCCAGGGATGAGGCCACAGTGAGGCATCTGCCACCAGGCCATGCAAATACAGCCTTTTAAATATATTCTTGCTGTTAAAAAAAAAAGTGTGATGCAAAGAACATATGATTACATGTAAGAAGCCTTCAGGGTGCAGGAACAACACCTCATTAGAAAAATAAAAAAATTATGTGAACTATTTATTGCATGATCCATTCAAAAAGAGGAGCACAAAGGGTTGAGGGGAAAATAAGAGAAGCTGAATGCTCTCCCCTCAGCCTCCACTAATCATGTAATCTCCCAACTTCACACAGCTGGGCTGAAACCTCAGGTTTGAAACAAACCTTCCAAAAGGTTTCCAGCACACCCACCATTGCCCTTCATGCCCTGGTGTCACACATAGCCACTGGTAAGGTCATCAACAGGTGATTGGATGAGGCTTTTTCCTTCTTTGTATAGTTTTTAATAAAAAAAGTCCTTTCCTGAGTCAAAGAGCACACTTTGACTGCAGATTAGAACAAAAGTAATATTGAAACATTAAAATAGCCCAATTTCTTGAATAATAGTTCCAACAGCTTAAAGCAAACTCCTTGCAAAGTACCAAATTGGAGGGATTATTTTGAGTCACTTTTTAGCCAGAAATAAAGACAGACTCTTGTCTTCTTCCACCACAACATCCTTCCCCCAACCAAAAGCAAGCCTTCATCCCAAACCCAAGCTGTTACTCTTCTTTCACTTCCCAAATCTAGCCTTTTATCGAGACACAAATGCCTCATGCTTTACTCTGACTCCTGCTCTACCACATGCTGGGACAATATTCCCAGGACATAATAAGCACAGGCACACAGTGGTAGAAAAGCAATGCATAATTCAATACAAAGTTTTAAAATTTTATAGAGCAGCCAGTAGAAAGGAAAGCAGAATATCTAAGTCTCCAATGTGTTCTGAGCCATAACCTGTGTTTGAGATTGCAACACCTCTTCAGTGGTTTTTGAACTTTAAGACAAGAGCTCAGAGCTTAAACACAAACCTTTACTTACACTTGAAATTAAAACAAATCTCAGCCATTTAAGGTCAGCTGTTACTGCTGATACTCCTTCAAGTCTTCAACCAGGGTCTGGCTCTTAAACCTGAAAATACTCTTGGAAACATTTTTCTAGCCTCTACTGTATGCCCAGACACTCAGATTTAACCTAGAAGCCAATACTTCAAAACCAGAGCAAGCACCCTTACAGATAATACCCACTTAACTAGGAACCAGAAAACTTCCAGGTAGAAAATGCTGTCTAGAAAGGCTAAAAAAATAGTCCACATAAAACCTCAGACCAACCTCTCTGATGACTCATCTTCTTCTCCATTTCCGCCACACCATCAGTGATCCCACAGTTCAAAGACCAGCAGCTCTTCTCTGCCTGGTTTTTATATCCCATGTGGCTCAGGAGCCACAGAGGCCTCCTGGGAGGCTGCAGCTGATGAGCTCTACAGGTGGCCATTGTTTGCCCTGAAGGGCTGCAGGGACCTTCCCTCCATCAAAGCACTGAATAACACCTGTGTGTGATTGCTGACCATGGAAACCAGAACATGCTTGTGTCCCAGACACCTCTCACAGGGTGTATAGAGCACAGCATCAAACTCTCACATTCATTCCTGGCCAGACATTACAGCAAGACACTGGCAGGACAGTGACATGTGCTAAATGGAAAGGGGTCACCTAGGTATTCCTGCAGTCAAGGTGCAGAAGGAATGGTGGTTCCCTCAGACACATCTGTCAATCATAGCAGTCTCCAGAAAGCCCCTGGGCTAGCAGCTCCTCCCCTGTCCCAGGCAAAAAGGGAGCTGGGCAAGGGAAGAACAGGCTTTTCCAATATTCCTCTCCTCACATCTCCACTCTCCCTGCATCCAGTCCCCTGTGCCTGGCCCTGTCAGCAGCTCTTTCTGAAGTCCCATCTTTCATAATCAATTTCTTTTGATCACACGCTTAGACAGCAAAGGTTCTGTTTAAATTCAAGCGATGAACAAAGAATGTCATTAAATATGTAATAAACGTTATTCCTTACCTGCAAAGCACTGTGGGAGGGCAGGATGAGGGAGGGATGGGGCAGGAGAGAGCCAGAGGCAGGGAGGGAGAAGGGGCAGCTCAGAAAGGATATGGGTTGCACACCATTTTGATGCACCAGCTGCGTGGGCTGGTGGTCTGCTTCAAGCAGAAGAAGACAACTGGGGCCAAGTCAGGGTAGGGGACTTCAGGATCCGGCGGGGGAGGTGACTTCTTCATCCTCCCCCAGCTCCGGGGAGGACGGCGGCTGCTCCGGCGGCGTTGGTTGCTCCGAGATGCCCAGATCCACAGGCTCCAGGGGGCAGATGGCAGAAGTGTGAGGGGGCTGTGGGCCTGCAGGCCAGGTGGAGGGAGGCTGGGGGACGTACTCTGCCATGCCAGCCACGAGTGAGAACCCCTGGAGAGGAGGAGAGAAAGAGAAATTGAATCCCACGAGGGATCAGCAGCAAAAGCACAGCACATCGGTGCTCTCCTAGCAAGTCCAGAGCTGGGGAGAGCTGCAGGACTGATGGCTCTGACAAATGATAAACCACATTCACATTTGGTGCTGAAGCAGTTTTAAGCTCTTTTCTGCCAGTCGCCCTCTCCACCAAGACTCCTCTGGCCACTCCTCTCCATCAGCATCTCCATTGTCACCCTGTGACACCCTGTCAGTGCTGCACCATCTCAGGGCATGGTGCCAGCTCTTTTGGGAGCAGCCTGAGCACCTTACAGAGCACAGTATTTTGAACGTCATGGGCCCATCCTGCCCTGCAGTCCTTCACAGGGTCCTGGCAGTCCCAGGTTCAGCGCTGCTGCTCCAGCTCTCCCATCTGAGAGCACTCTGGGCTGGCCCTGTGTCACACAGGCTCTGCCAGACTGACACTGACAAATGCACATCAAACCCACGAACAACAATCCCTTGTTCAAACAGGGAGATGCAACGGAAGCCAGAAGTGGAATTGAACATTAAGCACCTTTTACTGGAGCTTGTTGAGCTCTCCCATGTTGGGGCAATGGAAACACAAAGAACAAAGGTTACAAAAGTTATTCCACTAGCCAGAATGGTCAGAGAGCATGGGTGGGCATGAGAAGGGCAGGTCTCAAGCACAGTGGCAGCCTGTGCCAGTTTTGGTTGGGGAAGGGTTAATTTTCCTCATAATGGCTGATGTGGGGCTGTGTTTTGGATTTGTGTTGAGAACACTGTTGATAATACAGATGTTTTATTTACGGCTGAGTGGTGCTCACACAGCATCAAGGTGTTTTCTGTTTCTCACATCACCCCACCAGTGTGTTGTCTGGGGGTGCACAAGAAGCTGGGAGGGGACACAGCCAGGACAGCTGACCCCAACTGACCCAAGGGATATTCCATATCATATGACATCATGCTCAGAATATAAAGCTGGAGGAAGAAGGAAGAAAGGGGGACATTTGGAGTGATAGAATTTCTATTCCCTAGACAGTGGTATGCATGATGGAGCCCTGCTTTCCTGGAGATGGCTGAACACCTTCCAGCCCATGGGAAGTGGTGCATAAATTCCTTATTTTGCTTTACTTGAGTACACGACTTTTGCTTTACCTATCAAACTGCCTTTACCTCATTTTTATCTACCTTTTTCTCCCTTTTACTCTTTTGATTCTCCTCCCATTCCAGCTGGAGGGTAGTGAGCAAGTGGCTGTGTACAGCTTAGCTGCCAGCTGGGGTTAAACCACAACACTCCTGCTCACTGCAGAGCACCAAACTTCCTAAAATCATCACTGCTGCCTGGGTGCTACCTGTTCAATAGCAGAGTGGAAATGGCTTGTCAAAGTGAGGGAAATGAAATAAACTAATAAACTCCAAGGCTTGGCTTTTGAGGGGTGTTACACAAACACTCTTAGGAAAGAGAGCTTGGCCAATGACTGCCCATTTCCTTCCCTCCATCCTGTTGGCATGTTCAGCCATGGGCATCTGGAGTGCCCATGCTGTCAGCACAGATTTAAAAGCCACACAAGGGCCCTCAGACACACTGCAATACAGAAAGGGATGATCAGCAGCAGGAAAGGATGTGTCTGTCCGTGGCACAGACCTTACCTCCTTGCATACTGGCCACAGGTTATCCTCCCTGGCACTTGTCTCAGTTCTCTCCACTTCAGGATCACAAAGCCTGAGTGCACCTCAGTTGACACTGCTCTGCCTTGGCAATGCAGCCTCGACATTTCAGCCCATGGCCCTTTTGATGCCCGCACTGCTGGATCCGTGCTCTCCAATGCTCTCTGCAGAACTCATCTCTCAGGTGCTCGCCAACCCCTCCACCTTGGGGTGCAGTGCCCTGTCATCCCCAGACAAGACCCTGAAACCTCTGCCTACCCATCCTGTTTTCTCAGCCTCCTGCTCCTAAGACACACTTTGATCCAAAGCTTTGCTTGTTCTTCGAGGCTTGGTATTTGTCAGAACAAAGAGCAGCAAGTGCAGGGGTTTAGAAAGCAGACATAGTGTCCCTTAGGGAATAGCAGAGAGACTCTTTGAATTCATTATCCCAAAGGCCTGCAGCTATTGGAAAGAACAGATACCATTTCTCCTGACTGGCTTTGGGATGTTGTTCATAATTTTTTAAGCCCCGTGAAAAAATTGCCAGTGAGCCCATCTCACCATCCAGTACCACTGCTTTCAAAAAACTTTCGCCAGATTTTTGATTCTGGGCACCCATGAAACTTCTTGTACCACTTTTCCATTCCCTATTCCCACCAGCTCCCCATTGCCTGCTCTGAGCTGGCTTCCTTGCAGGCTATTAACATGCAGTGGCTGAGCCCAACTTCCCTCCCATTACAGCGCAGAGGAGAAAGATTAGCAGAGACAGCCAGGAGGAATTACTTATTATGGTGCTCAGAGCATGCACACTGATGAGGGCATGACAATTCCAAACTGCGACGTACAAAGCTTCATAATTACCAGTACAACTGAGCAAAGGAACAGCAGAAACAACCTCATCAGCATTTCCCTGCTTTCCCTTCAGCAAGCATCCAGGGCCTCTTCTCCATCTCACCACTGCTAGATGCAGCTGGGACTTTGGGGTGCTGCTCTGCCCATGTGAAACACACATGCACAAACTGGGTGGAGTGTGGATCACGGACAGCTCACCACTCTAATTTGTGCAGCTCAGATTGACTCATTAGGGCTCATATGGACACAGGGCTAGGTGAATCCCTTTGGAAATCCAGAAGCTAAATACAGTCCTTGAATGACAACTGCACCACTGGAGATGTGAGTAATACCTGCTACCTTCCTCAGAGTAAATCCTGTTCTGCCTCCCAAGGCTGTGATCATGACGTATTTCCTACATTAAGCAGGATTAATATTCTGTGTCAAAAGAGAGGGGGAAATTAAGCAGTGGGGTACTTTGGAGCTCTTCACAAAGTCAGTCCTCCCATCTCAACTTCAAAAAAGAGTAGAGTGGTTTTCCTGCCAGAGACAGGTCCAGGGTCCTCTCCGCTACCCTTTCAGATGTGGAGGTATAAGCTATTTCCTCTGTTTTGGTCAGGCTGCAACTCATGCAATGCTGCTATTATCTCTGGCATTGCAATCACTGGCCTTCCTATGCTGTAACATTGCTCTGTAACTTGGTTGGAGTCAGCCTGCTACAGTATTTTAACACAGGGTAGTTCTGTTTAAATCAAAATGAGGAATGAGTTTGGCAAATGCACATAACTGCATACATAGAAAAATGTGCATCAATGGAGAGGATTCCTACCCAGATAAAAGACAGCAATAGTAAGACTTGACAGAATTACAAATCTCCAGAACTTTCCTTTGGGATGCTTCTAACCTCCCCTTTGTGCAAGTGCAGCTTACTGTGACTAGGCTGATACAAGAGGACAAGGATACATGGTTATGGGGTGGACTGATGCATGTTCTTCCCACTCAGCCTTTAGCTCAGGCAAGCCTAACCCCAGCTGGTGTGGCAGGCCAGACCCATCAGAAAAAATTAAATCCTCCCCACCCTGGACTTTTCTGGCCAAATATCCCCCAAATACACAAAAACATTCCTCTGCAGAAGTCACATACCACTGGAGGAGCGATGCTGCACCAGCTGCACTTCCCTCCCAGGGGAAGGGAAGTTATTTGTGGGCTGGCAGCTCCTCCTGCTTCTCTCCCTGCACAGCCTGTGCCAAAGCCTTCTCTGGAGCCAGGTCTTAAGCCTGCACCATCCATCTCCAAGGACCATTTAAAACCACCACCATCCTGAGCTGAGCACCCAGTGGTGCTGCATCCGGCACACACACCTGCCCTGGACACGTGTGCTGGCAGGGAGCTCATTGACTTGGCAAGCACAGGAGAAGCTGACAGCCTCTGGCTCAGCCCTTCCCCAAAAGCACCTGGTCCTGCCAGACTACTGAGTAGGAAGAGAGAAGGATGCTCTAAAACAGCAAGAGAAGTTGTGGACATAATGAGAAGTGGAAATCGGTTAGGAACAAAAGGAGGAAATATCATGATGCAGGAGAAGTGCTGCAGATTAGGGGTGTTTGTCCCAAAAGGCTGATGTCACCTCCTGGCAGGCATTGCAGAGGTCTCTGCTCAGACACACTCCCTGCTCAGGGCTGCAGCTGGCACCCCAGGGCTGTCAGTGCCATGACCTGCCATGAGTGAGCCCAAGGTGTCCTGCAGGCACCACACTGCAGCTCAAGCAGACTCCCAGCTCCTCACTGCCCCCTTGGCAGAGGGGCTGACAGGGGCCATGTCTGGGGGAGGGCAGATGGGACCTTTCCAAGGCTCATGCAGGCCTTTCTGGACCATTGCAGGTTGACAGTGAAAGGGTCCTTTGGAGCCAGCCAGGAGAGGGAAACACTGGAAAGAAGTCCCAAGAGTACTATCCTGGTGCTGTAGGGGATCCACCCAGAGTCCAGTAGGATGACAACTCCCATTTCCTGTGGGACCATCCTCAGAGATCACCTTCCCCAGCATCAGCCCTAACCCTGTATCCTTTGCTGGCCCACACTGCCTTGGAGCTGCCCCTTCCTGCCTCACACCGACATCACTGGGCTCCACACCAAACATGAAAGCGCAGAGCATATTTCCTTTAAGAGCAGCTCAATGTACACACAGCACCTGCCATTCTGAGGGCACAAAAGTCCTGTCCAGACCATCCATCACCATCAGTCACCCATTACTCAGAAGCAGCAGGAAGCACAGCAGCCACTCTGTCCTGCTAACACCCGTGCAGAAGAGGGACAAAAACGACAACCTCCTGCTGGCGTTGCAGGGGAGAGCAAGATGGTCCCATCAGCTGGAGCAGCACCTGAGGCACACCTATTTGTTCATTTATCATCTCCAAACATCCATCTGAGAGCTGACAAGCATCTGGGGGCAGGGCTCTTGCAGCCAGCTTCGCACTGGCCCAGACTGATTTTAGGAGGTCTCTGCCTGAGTGGCACATTTACAAACCAGTGTGGGTGACCCCGTTTGGCAGCTGCCTGAGCCTCCCGGGGTGCTCTGCTGCACACAGCAGTGAGCCCGCGTTTGTTTGTTGCTATAACTGGCAAGTGTTACCTTTGATGCTTGCGTCTGGCTGCGGGGATGTGTTAGTCATACGGGTTTCACATTTGCAGCGTTTGTCGTGGTACAATATAATTAGTGGTACCCGGCTCCCTCTGTGTTTGTGTTCATGTGGCACTGGCATGTTTCTCTGCCTGTTCTTGTCTGCTTGTGTGTGCATGGAGTTGTGTGAGTGCCAGTAAGGAACAGGGTCACTTTGATTAGCAGTTGATCTGAAACAGGAGCTTTTACATCTCCATCATCTCAGCACCTCCAAATGCAAGGGGATGTGGCAGAAACCCAGCAGGGAGTGTTCCAAATGGTGCTTGAATCCATTGCTCACAGGTGCTGGTGTGCCCACACACCCCTGAAGCATGACATCCATGGCCTAACACCAGAGCCAAGGTGTCACAGCTGCCCTGCCCTGGTCAAATGCCCAGGACTTTCTGCCTTCCAGCTGCATGCTGATTGATTGCTGTGCCTGCTCTCCACACGTGCTACCATCCTCTGCTCACCCTTTTCACCCTGCTGATTTTGCACCCCTCCTCCTGGACAGGGAGCAGAAGAAATTCCTGCATTCCACTGAGCAGGGGAAGGAGAAGTCCAGCCAGCACAGGACAAAACAAGCAAACTATCTATCCTGAAGCCTCAACAATACCCTGCCTTCAACCTGGCCTGCAGGCAGCACTCGGCAGCTGTAGGAAGAGCAAATCCTGATGTTCTGGACACTCCCAGCCTCATCATCACTGGACAATCAATGTCCCCTTTCCTGTCGTGTGGCTGGGATAGCCCCATCCTGTCCATGCCTCTGGTCCCTGCCCCTGGCACAGCAAAGCAGGAATCTGTTTACGTTGCTAAGAAGCCTTTGGACAAGGCGAAGGAGATGTTATGGAGACCAGTAAAAATGTTGCTGGAGAGACAGAGAAAAAGTAAACAACGGGAAAAGAAAAGGTATAGGAGTAATATGGTCACTTCGGGTGTAGAAAGTACAGCAGGCAAAGAAGTTTCCCATTGGAAAATCATTACCTGGCCTTAACTATGTGGAGTGTTTGAGACCCAGAGGTGAGAGCTACTGAAGACCTTAACCTTATCCCACTGCTTCCCAGAAAATATTCACACTTGTTTTCAACAAAATATTGCCATTTGTGGTGTTCCAAAGAAACAGGCTCTAAAAGTCTCCTTTTGGGGATGACTCCATACTGCAACAGACCCATCTGTGTGAAGACTCCACCCCAGAGTCAGTGTTTTGCTTTTCAAACCTGCCCCACTGGCTCCCTGTGATCTGCTTTGGTCTGCACAGCTGCCAGGGATGCCTCCTCCTCCTGCACAGGGACACCTTTCACACGAGAGGATTCCTGTCATGTCCCCTCACTTAAACCACCGCTTTTAGCCGAGCCACACATCTTTAGCACTTAATCCTTGCCCATAAATTAATCCCCTTAGCCCCGTGGTCGTTCCGCGCAGATCTCACGGAAAGCCGCCCTGCCGAGCAGCGCTGTGCCGATAATGATGTGCCAATGCCGCCTTCCCGCAGGGCTGGAGCCCGAGCGGCCCAGGACAGGGCTGGGAGCCTGATGGCTCTTGCTGGCCCTGCCACACTGGCCATGTCGGATGTGCCATCTGCCGTCACGCCTTGGTGGCCTGGGTCGTCCCTTCCTTGTCCCTCACCAGGTCCTCAGACCCTATGTAGCAGATTATTGATTGCCCTCAAAAGCATTAGCTTGCATTTTTCCTAAAATTAAGTTTTTTCTGCTCATCTTTCTGACCTCACTAGTTCCCTTTGTGTTATTTTGCTGCATGCCCACTGGCAGGCAAAAACCTGGTTTATCATAATCCAGGGAAATCATTAACATGCTGTTTACTCCCACCTCCAGGTCAGCAACGACAATGGCAACTAAGATGGTCAGATGAGGATGATGAAGAGGAAGATAGTGGTGTCATAGACTACTAGCAATGATGGCTTTGAGGCCATCCTCACACTCTTAGCCCTTGAGCCAGAATATGAAGTGCTAGCAGGAAAGGCAGAATGTGCAAATACCTCAGCTGTGCCTCCCAGAGAAGCCCATGCTGGGAGAACAGAGCTGAAGCTCCTGCCCAGCACGGGGACAGAATCCCAGTGCTGCAGCTGCCAGCATTGCACCTGCACAAGAGGATGGAAAAGGGCAGCCTGGCTAAGACAGTGAGAAGCTCTGCTGTTTCACACCGTCCTTCTTGGATCAATCTCTCTGCCCTTTTTGTCTCAATCCCAGTGTCCCTTCAGGGCCTGTTGTAGCTAGCAGGAGTAGGAAAACAGCAGCACACAAGGAGTGGGGAGACCCCAGGAGACTCCCTGCTCCCTGTCACAGCACAGTACTGAATGCCATCTCCCACTTCTGCACAAGCATCCTCACCACACCTCCAGATTTTGCCCAGCCCACTGTCACTGCTCACATCTGGAGAGGAGATTCCCTGGGGTGGAAATGGAAATGGGGAGGTGGAGACAGTGAGGAGCACATCTAAAGAGAACACAACACAAAGGGCTTTGGGGAGCATCAAGAGTTACATCTACAACCTCACTCCTCCCTAAAAACTACTGCTCCCCCTCAATTCCTTCAAAGGAAATAGTCTGCATGAGCACAGCTACACATTTGGAGCAAACTAACTCTTGGCGAAAACAAAAACAGGAAGGGAGCTGAAGCTATGTGGAGTGTGACGATGCCCCAGGCTCTGCCTCTAGAAAGGAGAGAGGATAAGGGAAAGAAATGTAGCTATGAAGATGGGAATCTTCTAGAAGCAGAGAAGAGACAACGTCGCCTGCAAAGGCCTACAGGCTGTTCAATCTCAGGTCAATAGACAGACCAGAACCTTGTGATGGTTCCCTGCACCCCACATGATTTGATTACTGACATTCCTACTCATTTACATAAGCTTAAAAGTCCCCTTCTCTCCCTGCTGTCACCAGGGGAAAAAATAAGCAAAGCTGAGACAGTTGCTTGAGTAGAGATCACTGAAAAGCAGCAAAGACACCAATGCAAGCATAGCTGACCACAGACCTGAAATGGATCCCTATAGTCCAAGCCAAATCCTTGCAACCTTGCCAGAAAACCCAGTCTGAAAGAGTCCATAAAGAATTACTCTGCACCCTGCCTGCCCCCATCCCCACTGCCAAACTCAGACTGGGTTTAAAGGCAAAGTAAGGAAAAAATAAATGCCCAAGGAAGACAAGAAATTGAGGGCATCATCACTGCCAAAAGTCCCCACTCAGAGAGGAGATGCAAGATGGTGCTGGGCACTCTGCACACTTGTACACACAGGCACACATTTGCAAACACACATGTGCAGCAGCAAAAACAGCATCCCATCCACTCCTGACCATCTGATCTGCAGGAAAATCCATTCCTAACCTCTGTCCTGGAAAGCAACTTAATTGAGCCTGTCAGCCAGACACACTAAGCCAACAATGAGAAATGTTTAACACCACTAAACCCACCTGTGCTCTCTGTACAGCACTGTTTTTGTAGCCACAGCCAAACTCTGACACTTCAGAGAAGGGAAATATAAACCTTCCTGACCCTCTGCCCCCCCCATCCCAATGATTATACCAGACAAACACTTTCAGCAGTCACATCACAGCAGCAAAATCCCTGGTGCTTGTCACTTCACCTGCTACCAACAGCGCAGGTCAGCAGCTCCTCTCCATCCTGCTCAGCCCCACTGCCATAACCCCAGGTTCAGTGGTTTCACAAAGCTATGCCCTTTGCTAGACCTCCCAGGATGCCCCCATGGAGCTTTACATCAAGGCACAATGGAGCAGGATGTGGTGCCCATGCTGCAGACAATGATTATGTCAGAAACAGGCACCAGCTGCCCTTGGTATTGGCTTTTATTTTTTTTAATACACACACACAATTGATAAGAGAGTAACAACCTTTCCTTTGGGAGACACCCTTCTGCTCCTGCCTTGGTCACACAGAGACAGGGCTTCTGCACTGCATTCTGCAGGTGCTGAGAAGCACAAGCCACTGCAGAAAACACCAACAAGCAGCATTTCACACCAGGAGCCCTCAGTGTGTCCACTCGCCCACAGGATGCAAGGATTGGTATCAACCTGCAAAGCCACTGGTAACTGAGCCTGGCTGAGCCCAGAGACCACCTCCCTCCTGTGCCACCACAGCAGCACACACCTCCAAGTTTAAGGCTTTTTCTGAGATCTTCTCATTGCAATTAGTCCCTGATACACTGGGCTGATTGCTCTTCAGGGCTCACTGCCGTGCTTCAAACACCAGGGCCTGACAAGTACCGGGAGAGCAAGGAGTTTATTATGAAGTTACTGGGTTGATTTATGCAATTTGAGTTATGATTAGAGGGCCTAAATAAATTTTGTATCAGTATAAGACATTTTTCAAACCACTATGTGATTTCTAAGAGCTTCAAGGTATGCACTTCAGACACAGATGAAAAAACTAAATAAGCTGCCTATATTAGGTCATTATAAACAACAATGCACCTCTGCATAACTGTGAAGAAATGTCTACTTATCAAAAGCAGTTTGGGGTTTGATAGATCTTGAACACTCTTAAAGTCAGCCCTACATTAGCCCATCTAATAAATTTTTAAAAATACAACTAAGAAATGGTAATACATGATCTAGTAGATCCACATGTACCACTTAATTTCTTAACTTGAGGTTTTAGTACAGCTCTGGGCAACTGCAGAAATTCACCTGCTTGCTTGAATGTGCAGGATTAGGACTTTGATTTAATAAAAGATTAAATTTATTTTAAATCACTGCCCCACTCTTTTAAAGATTCCCAACACTTTGTGTGCTTTTCATGAGTTTCCAGCTGTAGACACTTGTTCTCTTTGAGAAAAATGAATAAAAATCAGTTTCAACATTTTTTTCCCCCCTAGGAAAAAAAGCTGACCAAGCATATGGCTTCTTTGCAGCACAGCCTGGAATTTCAGGCTTTTCCCAAAATCAAAGGTGGCCAGGACTCAGCATAAGCCACACTGGTGTGGGACAGGGCAGGGCTGTAGCATGAAACAGGGCTGTAGGCTGGCACCAGGTCACTCTGGGCATGGACACATGGGTCCTCCAAAACCAGACCAGGCAGCAGGAATGGAGGCAGGTGGGAAGTGAGCTAGTGGAAGGAAGGAAGAGCAAGCAAGCAAGCAAGCCCAGGACTAGAGGAGATGCCAGAGCTGCAGCCTGGGGCACAGGTGCATTATTGGCACTTCCAGGATGCTCAGGACAGGACCAACAAGAAAGGTGTTGCTCTCTGGAGGACACAGGAAAGCTCACCCAGCATTGCAGGTACACTGTGACAGACTCCAGCAAGCCCAGCTGGTCTCCTCATATCCCAGCCAAGGTTACTGTGCTACCCAGAAACACCCACAGGCAAGCACTGAGCTCCTTGTGAGGCAGCATCCCCCTCACACAAGGCTTCCCCTCACTCCCTTGATGGCTGTGGATGCTCTGGCCCTGCATCAGCCAGATCCACTGCCTGAAAACACTCCTGAGGCACCAACAAGGGGAGATTTTGAAAGATAAAACATGAGACAGGTTGGCATAACCCCCTTTATAATAGGCACTGTCAGATTGATCCGGGCTTCACAAGGCAAACCCCTTAGATGTGGCAGATCAAAGCTTCTTCCTTGTCCCCCTGACTCTCCTCTGAGATATTCACTACCACATCTCCTGGCAAGGCACGTGTGCATCTCCTGGTGCGTCAAGGTGGCCAGTGAGATCTGCAGAAAAGCTGCCTTTCCCCACATTCCTGCTGCAGTCAGGGCCAAGGCTTTCCCAGACAGGTCCTGCACCCTTGCCCAAGCCCTGCCAGTGGGCAGTGAATCCAGTTCCATGCCCAGATTCCATCCCTGCCTGCCTCCCAGCTCGCCTGGGAGAGGATTGTGGCCCTACACCTTCACTGACAGGCATGCACTGCTGCCCTTCCGAGGAAGCTGGCATCCAATGCCAATGCCATGAAACTATTATGTTATTTAGTGGAGAGAGGAATAAATGCTGTCAGTCCCTTGCAGGCAGCTGGCAGCTGCCTCCTGGCGAGGTTGTGTGACTGCCCAGACCTCAGTGACAGGGCAGTGCTGGCTGGGGGAGAGATGCTCAGAAGGTGTCCTCAAAATATAAAGGGGAAGGGGGGCAGAAATTGGCCTCTTGGAATCCCTTCCCAGTGCTCCAAATTAAAAGTTTCTTTGCAGGTAGGGTGTTAAGAAGATAATGTGCTTGCAGATTTCTTCCCACTGATAAAGAAGTTTGCATGTCAGAGTTAAGACATTGAGGGGTAAGCAAGGTGGGGGGTCAGCAGACCCCTTCCTTCTTTGAGATAATAAATTCTCAATCACTACCCCAAATTTAAGACCAGGATCTCTGCAACAGCACACAGAAACAACTGACAATTAATATAGCAGCCTTCTAAGCGACAGAGACACAGAACCAGTAGCAACCTCCAGACCAATGAGAAAAATGCTTCCTATTAGCAGAGAGAAAATGCAGAACAAGTTCTGCTTTTCAACGTTTACCATTTTTTTTCTGCAATAATTTGCAGGAAGATTATACATGTTTGGGGTTTTTTTTCTTTCTGTCTTTTTTTTTTTTTAAACCACTGGTACTTTTCACACAGCTGCTGTTACCAAGAAGCAGAAGGTAACCACCAAGAGGGTTACAAAAACCAGTATTGGCAGAAAATATGCCTGATAATTGCTGGTCAACAATGTCTAACATTATATCTGTTTCCCTTCTTTTTTATTTCTTCTGTTTCCACCCCCTCCACCCCCTGACTCCAGCCAACAGCTTCCAGTGATGTACAGAAGATGATGCATTTGCTATATTAAAGTACATCCTATTCTGTGTCCCTTTTCAGAATGTTGCACATGCAATTGAAATGGAATAACAACCATAAACAAAACAAGAAAAGACAATTTATGAAACCTGAACCCAAGACCCAACTCTTGATTTGGAAAAAAAAAACCAACAAAACCCAAAGCCAAGAAGACCCTAAACAGTGGGAAGGTTTTAAGAAAAGTTATATATTTACAAGTCTCAGGCAGTTACCTCTCCAGGGAGGAGATTTTGTAACCCTCCCTCTTTCCCACCATCCTTCCCCATCATAACAGAACAAACTAACCAGGGCTAAATTTGAAAATCCTGGGATTATTCACACTCCTTGTATCATTTATAGTCACGTATAGAGAGCTGCTGATTATCTGTGAGATACACATTCCCTGCTGCAATCGCTCATGGACATGAACTACTGGACACACAGTTGTTCCCTTTCCACCACCAGCACTGCCCAAAACACACACCAAAATCAATTATTGCTACTTGTTGGGTAAACAGAGGCAGTCTCACATACATGGGCACTGCACATGGACATACACATACCACTGGACATGCACAGGGAAACAACTTTCCTCTCCGGAAAGACAGAATTATTCACATTACAGACATGTCTACCCTCAGCTTTTACTTCTGCCAGGGAGGAAACAGGTATGAAACAAAACAGGAATGATGCAGGTACAGGGGTGGGCGCAAGTTTTCTATTAAAAGGACAGCAAAACCAAGAAAACGAGACAGACACAAGGTTAGCCAGGTGTGCATGCGTCTCACCTACCTTTGCATGGAAAAGAAATCTCCGAGGGAGAAGTCTCCAAGTCAGAGAAGCAAAATAAAATAATAATGAAGATGCTTTGAAAAAATTCCCCCACCAAGGAGGAAAAAAAGGCCCCCCCACCTCCCCCCTTGCACACAGGCACACTCACACGCAGACACACACACCTCTGTGCCCGGGGTGGGGAGGATAGGAGAAAAAAAAGATCAGGATCAGCTGAGTGATGGGGAGCAAAGAACCTGCCGGCGAGAAGCAGGGAGTTGTGTTAGATCCGTGCCTGCAAGGACTGAGCGTGTGCAGGAAGGAGATGGTTTAAAAGGAGAATACATGGTAAGAAATTGTGGCTGCTCAGGCTGGAGTCTGGAGCTCTGGAGTCAGAGCAAACAAAAAGAGATTAAAAAAAAAAAAAAAAGGACCCCTTCCTTCACGGGAGGGCTTGGGGGGTTTTGTCCCTGTGTGTTTTTCCAGGCGGGTGGTGTTAAGAAGTGACAGAAGCTTCCTCCCAAAAAGACCAGAGAGATGGTCAAAATAATTGTGGGACGCTGAGAGGTGATGGAGGTGTGGGTGGGGGCAAGGTTAGCTATTCCATGGTGGGAAAGTGAGGAGGAAGGGCTGGTGTGTGGTTTCTGTCTGTCTCGCTCTCTCTCTGTCTCATGGTGTGTTCACCAACGGCTTGTGGAGCGAACTGCACTGAGAGAGAGAGAATAACTGTTCAGGCAGAGAGGGAGAGCGAAACACCGTCCTTACAGTGACACCAAATGTCTTTAGGGGAACCTACAATTAGAGGCACAGAATGCAGGGATCCTTACAACACGGGAGGAAAGGAAGAAATCCTCTTGCACACCATCACACACCTGCATCCATGGTAGGGGGTCTCAGGACAGCTGATTTGTCCCTGCCTTCAGCCCACTCATCCTTCCTTTTCTGGTGGATGCTGGCATTAGCATTCTTGCTTATCCTTGAACTTTTAAGGATGTGTCCCTCCACGGGTCACAGATCAAGCAGGTTAGAGAATTATCACTTGGGAAGAGTTAAAAAACCAAACTAACAAGCCTCCCCAAAAAATCCTTCCCTCAAAACCAATCCCTCCTCTCCCCCCCTTTCTGTTACTGGAACTCAGGGGGTGGGAACAACTCTCTGCAAATTAGTTTTCCATGGCATTTTTTGAAGTCAGGGGGAAATGAGAGGGATGGATAACGTGCAGGAATCCCACCTTCCAGTGGCTAGAACAGAGTACGGCCTCCCCAAGCCTCATCCAATGGAGGGACAGTACAGCCATCTCCCCCCACTGGTCCCATTCTGTGGCTGAGCAGCCCTGCCCCACGTCAGCACAAACCCCTCATTCTTGAAGTGTTAACCTTCAATTTTCCAGCTTGGGGATCCCGAGTCAGCTCTGGGAAAGAGACACTACTTGAAGCCATCACAGTCCTCAAGGCTTTTCATGGGTTTTTCCTGTTCAGAGCAATAAAAACCCCTCATGTTATGAGACACTGAGACATTCTTGCTTCTACCATGGGCATGTATTGTAAATAAGAAGCTAAAAAATTGCCCAGTTGCCAGCTGGAGTGAGATACAACATACACTGCAGACCAGAAGCTCTCTGCTTCCTTGCAGGGTTCCACAAAGCCTCTCCAAACCATTCTCACCAAGACAACATCTGCTCTGATTGTCACAGACTTTGCAGTGCATAGCTAGAATAGCTGGATCAGGGGAATTACCACACCTAAACTAAAAATGGCTGGGAAACCAAGGACTTTCATCATACTGAGAAACAAGCCCTTGGACATTAAATCTCCACAGGAAGGCAATGGAGCAAGCCCTCCTTCTGGTAAAGTCAGGACCACTCTGGTTTTACCTCAAGGTAGCCCACATGTGTTCACCACCTAGGGTGAAAAACATCCTAAAAACTCTCCTCTGCCATCCATCTCTGTGTGACTTGGTTTTGCTGTGCCAGGGACTTGAGGCAGAAGTCAAGGAGGCCCCAGCCACTTACGTCACATAAGCCAAGCTCCTTGGAGCTTGAGCAATATGGTTGGCACAAATTCTGTCTCTCATGAGACCCTTAAAAGTCTTTTGAACAAAAGCAATGGCTGCTGTCCGCTTTTAACAGAACACTTTCGTGTTTTATAAAGTGTCTAATCTTGTTACCTCTCCTGAAAGGCAAACTCAGCCCTCAGAGGATCCTCAGGCTGTTCCAGAAGTGCTAAAAAAAAAAATAGAGAGAGCAGTGTTATAAACAATAGGAATGTTGTGAGCATCAAAAGTTACCTGATTAACAGCTCCCAGGAAAAACAGCTCTTCCTTGAACAAGTCTATTCTGACTTTTTCACACCAGGGCTGCAGTTCCATGGTGTACCCATGCATCTTCCACAAGCTGGAAAGATATTTTATCCCATGATAATAATTTTTGGTGGTGGTCTAACCTCTCCCTGCCCAGGATCAGAGCCTGTTTTTGTGGAAGCTGTGCAAGACACTGTCTCTGGTCACCTTTGGCCCCAAACATGCTTGTGGTTACCCTGAGTTCACTGTCCTGCTTGAACTGGAAGGCTCTGATCAGGAGCAGGGAGCCCTTAAAAGTGAAGGATTTTGTGACATACCAACCTCAGCTCCTCAGTGTGATGGGGATGTGGTGCTGGGCACAACCCCAGACCCACAGTACAGTTTGGGGCAATACCAGAACTGTAAGTGTCCCAAAAGTTGGCTGAGGCAGATGCCTGAACAGATCACCAGACAATCTCTCTAAATCTAAATCTAGACAATCTCTAAATACTCAGGTGCCAGGCTACTCCTTCCTCAGCCAATTCTGGGCAGCCCCCTAAGAGATTTTCTCCTCCCTAAGGGTCTCACCAGCACCACACAGCAAACACACAGCAATCACAGGCATTCACACTCCACATAGACACACAAATGCCTTCCCCATTCCTGCAGACAGAGCAGGGGCTGGCTGACCTTCTAGTCCCCTCTGCTAGCAGGTCCACCCTGTGCTGCCAAGGTTAATCTCCTTGGCTTCTTCCTCACCAGCCTCAAAACACTTGCCACTCCCTCTCCTCATAGAAATCATCTGTTATTCCTTCCTGAGAAATAGAAGTGCTTCAATTCTGTCCCTGAAATGATGAATCTGAGCATTATATGATTTCAGATGCCAGTAATTCACCAACAAGCCCCTTCAGGGGGAACAGAGGAAAATGCAAAATTGAATTTATTCATGCATGAATATCAAATGAGAAAGAGAGAATGGGGAGGAGGGCAGGAGAGAGGATGAGACAGGGTGGAGAAACAGGGCAGCAAGGGGAGGTGAAAGACACAGCATGGCAAAGGGAGATGAAGGGTACATGCAGAGGGGCACAGGAGGACAGAGGCACATAAACACATGCTCAGGATAACCTGTGGGTCATCTCTCATGTCCTCATCCCAGGATCATGTCTGTTTGCCTTCCAGCATATCCACAGCATGGGGATAAAGAGGCCTTTGAACTCTCACTCAGACAAACCCTCCAAATTGATAAAAACGTGCAACAAGCCTGGAAGGAAGGGAGAGGAAAAGGGGCTGGGTGGGGAAATGGAGTCATGACATTCAACATGTCGCGAATCTGGTGAAAAGAGCAAGCCTGGGGCAGCTCATGCTCCAGGGCAGAGCCTCCTCATCCCACACTCCTCCCCATCCATACATACTGGAGAGGATTTCCAGGGGCTTGCTGATGCGTACACCACAAGCATCCCCCAAAACAGCAATTCCAAGCCTTGGACTGGGACACTGTTGCCCACCCTGAGCAAGACCCTCCTCTCCACCATCCACAAGGGAAGGGACTGAAGATGGTCTCCTTGACCTGCAGCTCACAGGGCTCCATCTTCAACCCCCAATGAACATTCAGAGAGTTTTGTCATCTGTCCTGAGTGATACAGGTGGGCTTGCTTGGAAGTGACCTGGGGGTAGATCACACCAGAGGTGAGGCATGGCACAAGCTGGTCCTACCATTGCATCCACAGCATTTCCAAGAAATCCCTCTGTCCTCTCTGTGATTTTTGAGAGGAACAGGAAAGTCTACATTGTTCCTGTCACTACCTGAGCCAGCAGCACTGGCTGGTGAGATAGTAGGGAAAGTACATGATTCACTGCAAGTGCTTAAGAGGGTGGATGAGGGGAGAGGGAAAAAGCAGGAAAGGGGGAGCCATATCAAAGCAGAAGCTGCAGGGATAGCTCGGTGAGATGCAGCCCTCTCCTCTGCAGGTTTGCATTTGGCTGTGGGCTGAGCCCACCAGGCAGCAACCTACACTGGATTTAAAGGCATCTTCTAGCCAAGACTCACAGGCATCACACTGCCTCCTGCCAGCCTGACCCAGCCCCAGTCCTTCTTGACAGCCCTGATGGCCAAATTGTGCTCCCCTGCATGGCAATGGGAGCCAAACACTGAGAATTTTTTTGCTGTGGCCCCAGGAATGGCTGTGCAGCCCAATCCACCCTCCAGCTCATCTGCACAATGAACAAAACCCCTTGGAGCTGGGTCCACTGGGTGCCCAGATCAGCCATGGCTGCTTGTTGGCTAAGCTCATCCCCAGACATGCAGCAAGGAAGAGGAGCAGTCAGACAGAAAGCAGAATTCATCACAGTGCTCCCAGGTAGGGCATCAGGTCCTGCATCTGTTGCTGTTATGGGTTTATGTTTGCTGCTTCCAGGAGACAGTGCCCAGCTTTTCCCACACCCTTCAAAATAGAAAGAGAAAAATAAAACGAGAGAGAGAGAGATGTAAGCTCTGACGTGAGCCTAACTTTAGATCCAAGGGCTGATGACTCACTCCACTGGGGGAGAAGTGGCTGAGCTGGCTGTAGGTTTCTGTTTATATACCTCACTGAGCTAAATATATAGACTGAGAAGTTCTTCTGTTCTGGCCCAACAACTTCAATCTGCATTTTATCCCTCTACATCTTAATGTTCCCTTCCCTACTAAATCTCTCTCTCTTTTCCCCCAGCATTGCCATCCTAATCCCCTTTATGCTTGCTTTGTTGTAGGAAATTGAAGAAACACGTCCCCACCTTCCACTCTGGTGTTTATGGTTAGACTGACAGGGGATTTCTGGGAAATGATTCAGTGTTGTGGCTCTTAAGCACAGCTCCTCACACGGATCTGCCAGTGCATTTCAGACCTGGCCCAGTGCTCTCAGCCACAGTGCTGGCAGTTGGATCCCATGACACCTCCTGATCCCCTGGCCCTGATGGCTCCACAGCTCTCAGGATGAACATCACTCCCCTCCCAGGGATCCTTTCCTCCATTGCTCCAGCATGGAGCTCCACTCCGGACCCCACCCATGTGTCCCAGGGCTGGCAAAGTGCTGTCTTCTCCAGCCCACTGCCCTGGAGCAGAGGCACTGCAGCAAAAGCAATATCCACAAACCTGTCTTGGTTTCCCAAAATTATAGGTCCAGAGTGGTGTAGAAGAGCTGAAATAGATGTTTGAGGACACAAGGAACATTTCTGGTTGCACTGAAGGCCACTGTGGGTGTGTAACATCTGCAAGTTGGGATATCCCCTCACCTCACCCCTCCTCATTCAACAGAGCAAAAATGGGGATGGTAAAAAAAAAAGAAGAGTGTAGAAAGAGGCAAGAGGGAAATTATAAATTAATCCCTCCAGCAGAGAAGAGAGACAAAGAGTGTGCAAGAGAAAAAGGAATCTCTGCCCCCAAAGGGCGGCTCTGAACGATGGTGGCAGACAGGTTTCTAGATTGGAAACAAAGACCATTTACAAAAAGGTGGTTTTACCAAAAGTAACAGTGGAGAAGAAAAACATAATGAAAGTGTGCATTTGAGGGAGAGGTCTCCAAGGGATGGAATTCAATTTAACACAACAGCTCAATCTAGGGAAGGAAGATCACCTTTGCAGTTTGCTAAGTAGCTGCTGGGAAGAGGAGCATTGTGTCCAAAAGCTCTCTCTGAATCTTCCCTAGACGTAAGTCTGCAGGACCCAATGGTGAAACCTGGATTTGAGGTTCCCCAAGGCATCCCTTGGGTTTGGACCTAGAGGTACATCAGTCTCTGAGTCTCTCATGGTCTCATGCAGTACTTATTTGTCACCTTGCTCAAAACCTTCTCATCTTCACTCAAAATATTAGGGAGCTGATTTCCCAGCAAGCATCAAAGCTGAGCCATCCTGATCTGCTTCACCCCACTGATCATCCAAAGGACACCATGGAGAGCCTGCATAGATCATTCTCCATGCAAGAAGCAGCAGAACTTCATTTGGAGAGCATAATCAAGCTAACGAGTGTGTTTGTAAAATGCCTGTTGCAGGACAGGCTCCGCCTAGGCTGAGGTCAACAGCATCCAAGAGATCCAATACCCTCTTGGCTCAGTTGTGCTCCTGGGCTCTGTCAGGCAGCCACACACAGCCAGAGGGAGGCCAGAACAGGCAAGAGGCATCCTCTGACCAGCAGCTACTCCAGGAAGCAGAGAGGAAGATGTCAAGGGCTAGAGAGCACCCCAGGGTAGACTGCTGTCTCCTCTCAGGCATGTTCATTGCTCCTTAAAAAAAACATAGAGAAAATCTACACCTCGAATAACACATAATCCTTCTCATCACCTGCCCATCACTTTGGCCTTAACTCTTTGAGGCTCTGTGCCACGTTCTGCACAGCTGCTTTGTCTCATCTGGCTTTGGAGCCAGAGAAGCCTCCAAGGAAAACCAGCAAACATCTGCACTCAGCTGAGTGGCAGGGAGCAGCGATGGGTCGAAAAACAAGAGGACTGCTGGGGCCAGTAAGAGAAATGGAGGAAGATTTAGAAAGGCAAAATAACAAGGCAATCTTGTGGTGCCACCTCGTGATGGGTTTGCACAACATAGCCTGGGCCAAGAAGTCCTGGGACCAAGGGCAGAAGTGGAAAAGTATTGAGGTGGAAGTCTATATGATTTAAGATCAACAAAAAGTTGAGACCCATTCACGTTTGCTACAGCTCAGGAAAGGCATGACCTTGACTGAAACATTGCTTTTCCTGAGAGCAGCAAAAGCCCAGGGAGGGCAGTAGACAATTCTCAGCACAAATGATAGAGGACACCGAAAATGCTGATGGATTCAACCTTTTCCCGTCTCTTCCTCTGGCAGAGAAGCTGGTGGACTAAAGGCACAAAACAATATAGGAATGAAAAGGAAAATGTGCTTTTTATTGTAGGACTCACCACTGCAGTGGAGGGGTGGCTGCAAAGATAGATGCCTTTTCCTGAATCAAAAGCATAAACTGGCACAACATGAAAGGTTTGAAACTCACCTGCTCTCCAACATAACCAAAAATTTATTTCATCCAACGATCCTTATTCTGGGCTCTGGAGCAGGAAGAAACAAGATCAAATCCCCAGGATATAAGCTTAGAGGAACCTTTCTTATTGGGGTTATATCTCCCCAACATCATCCCTTTCCAGCTGTCTCTGAAGCATGGTGCATACTGATTTCCCCTCATCAGGGGGAATATGCCCTTCCATGTACTTGATGCTATACGAGTGAGGAATTTTCCAGGTCTAGAGATTGCTGATGTACTTTCTCTTCTACTGTTGAAGTACAAAACAAGGCATCTCCTCCAGCATTTTTCAGCTGGAGAAATGTTATATAAGCACTTAGTTAGTTCTCATCTCAGGGACAAGGAAACTGAGGTTCAGGGAAAGAAGGTGATCCATTCAAGATCACTCTGCAGAGCACATGCAAATCTAGGTCTGCCCAGTCCCAGCTCAGCACCCACACAGTGGATCATCCTGTACCAGCATCCAGCTGGGAGACCCTCTGGATGCCAAATATCATCAAATGGAAACCAAATCTGACACTTGAAGGGGTGCACTGCCATGGGGAGAGTGAGGAAGGTGTTTCCTGCTAAACCTTTCATCACACAGCTGCATTTTTCCCTGGGATGGGCTGTTTAATTTTTCTGTGAAGGAAGGGTATGGGCAGAAATTAAGATCTTGAAGTAGATCAGCTGATCCAGTGTGGCATATCCTGTGCTTCTAACTCTTGCCAAGTCCCACAGTCCTCTTAAGTATATTTTCCAAATAAGAAAGGAAATAGAAGAGACAGAGGGATATAAATATTGGAGGCTAAATTTGAGCTATAGCAGCGCCTGAGGGAGAAAAGAAAAAAAAACAAACAAACAAAAAAAAGAATCAGAGAACAGTTTATCAGATGCAAGGTTAGGAAGGGACAGGGGTTATGGTTAATAATAAGCCAGTTTGCTGTTCTGCTCCCAGGCTAGAGCCCAGTCTCTCACTCCCCTCCCATCCCACCTCCCACCCTCCCTGTCGCTCACTCTTTCTGCTCCATCACCTCCCATCAGGCTGGGGATTTGATGCAAGGCTCCTGCCTCTTCCCATGGCTTCCCAGCACTGACCTGGCTGTCAGCATGGCACACCCACTCCCTGGGCTCACTGACCCGCCTGCCAGCCCTCCACCAGAGGGTGGGAAGGGAGTGCTTGGGGCACCCAAAATTGCAGGGAGGAGTTCTGCATTGGCTGACGATGGAGCAAGGAGAATGGTCTGTGTGAGCACCCAGGGCTGCACAGGACAGCTGGGGCTGAAGAGATGCATAGAGCCACGATGCTCAGCCAAACCAGTTTGGCCAGCTGATACAGCCACTCCAGTGCTGGTAGCCAGGCAGTGTCTGCATGGCACTGCAGTGTGCCTGATGTATGCCCAAGGGCTGCCCAGGGGGCCTGGGCAAGGAGAACAGCACTTATCTCCAGCTTGCAGCACAAGCAGGCCTCTTGTCACCCTATCCTACCCTCTTTGCTGTAGACTTTGAGGGGAAAAGCCTTCTTCTCCTGCTCTGAAGAGCACTGGGATGCATGAGGTGAGACCCAGCAATGTGGGGAGCAGGCAGCTGCTAGTGAGTTGGATAGGAAAGAACGGACTCCAGCATCTAAAACTGTGAGGGGAAGAGTAGGAAGAGTGCCATGTGGAACAACTCCTCACAATATACAAAGAAGAGACCCGCAAAATGCTCTGCCCACACAAGGACAAAAAAACACGTGGCTTCTTGTCTCCATCAGCACTGCAGAGCCACCATTTCAAAGAAGAGGTGCCCTGATGTCAACTGGGCAGCAGGGTAAGGGTGAGGGCCCCAAACTGGCCATGAGCATTTCAGAAATGCTCACTCTCATCTGCAAATCAGGACAGTGCAACACCATCCTCCCCAGCAAAAAGGCTGTCACACAACTCCAGGGAGAAGGCTGCTCATCTAAGACCTGTGGCTACTAACTGGGCTACCAAGCTAACTAACTGGGGCACTCCAAGTCCAATACAGAGCTCCCAGGAGGCAGCCCTGACCTGGGAGAGAGCCATTGCTAGCTAGAGAACTGCTGTGGCATAGCAGGCATAGACTCTGTATCCACTCCTTCCCAGTCTCCTTGCTGGCATCAGTCCCTGGTGACCCTCCTCATTCCCCTTCCCTGGCCACCACGGGACTCTGAAAAGCAGCCAGGCAGAGAGCTCAGCTGCTGGGAAAGCCACCAGGGCCAGGAGGCCTGTCTGTGCCTAGAAATGCCCTCCATCACTCACACATTTGCCCACACATGTGCACAAGCACTCACAGCCAAAACAAGGTCACCCTGTGCCCACACAGGAGCATCTTCACATGCATGGACACCACCAGTGGTGGGATGTCTCTGAGGCAAATGCATCCAGAGACAGGCAGGACTGCCTGTCCAAGGAGAAGCATCAGGCAGGGCTCAGGCTACCTGCATTTTCCTCCCAGCTGGGGCACTGGCAGGCTGGGAATCTCTGTGTGAGTCACCTTCCCCCTCTGTGCAGAGGGTATTATCTCAGTCATTTTGCTGAAGTGTGTTGGAGCCCAAGGCTGAAATACAGCCTGTAGGAGCAAAGTGCTTATTATATGTCCTGAGCACATGCTTGCTGCTTCTGCATGCATCATTGCATGTGAGCTGAACTTTCAGCAGTGAGGGAGGGCGTGGGAAGCAGGGAGGGAGAGAGGGGAACGAGGACAGGTGGCATTTCAGGAGCAGAAGTGGTGAAGAGGTGCAGGCAGGTGGCTGCAAAAATATAGGTGCCAGCTAGGTCTCTCACAGCCACTGTGGTGAGATCCCAAGGAAGAAAGCAGCATAAGGAAAAGCAAGCAGGGAGGAAATAACTTAAAGCTGGGAACTACAGCATCAGGGAGATGAGACCTGAGCATCAGGGAGAATACTGTATTCAGCTCTGAAACCCCCAGCATAAGAAAGACACAGACCCACTCAAGCAGGTCCAGAGGATAGCCACAAAGGTGATCTAAGGGCTGGAGCATTCCCCTGTGAGGAAAGGCTGAGAGAGCTGGGGCTGTTCAGCCTAGAGAACAGAAAGCTCCAGAGAGAACTTACATCAGCCTTCCAGTACTTAAAGAGGTCCTGCAAAAAAGATGGGAAAAGACTCTGTCATGGATCATATTGATAGGACAAGGGGTGATGGCTTTAAACAGAAAGAAGATAGATTTAGATTAGATATTAGGAAGAAATTCTTTACTGTGAGGGTGGGGAGGCACTGAAACAGGCTGCCCAGAGAAGCTGTGAACATCCCACATCACTGTGAGTGTTCAAGGCCAGGCTGGAGGGGTCTCTCAGCAGCCTGGTCTAGTGGAAGGTCTCCCTTCCCATAGACCTAATGATCTTTAAGGCCCTTCTAAGCCAAGCCATTCTATAATTCTATGATTCTGTGGCATAAAGAGGATGAAGATAAAGGTGATGAAGATAAAGGAGGAGAATGAGCTTCTGATAGCCCATAGGACAGAGAGGGGGAATAAAAAATTGTGGAGATAAAAAACTGTGGAAGGGTGAGATTGGCAGAATCTGGCTGTATCATTTTCATGTGCTGTTTTGCACCCTGGCTAGAGGAAACAAAATCACAACCACTCAGGTATGTTGGCTGGGGGGACCTGAAGGTTGGTTTCAAAGGCAGTCACCCAGGGAAAGCTCATCTGTTCGCTGACTGCAAAACTCCCCAAGCAGTACAGTGGGTTTCCACTGCTGAGATGGTTTTCCAAGCAGCATGGGAGCTACACAGAATGAATTGAAAGCCTCTCCGCCCCTTAGATCAACACTACAGACACTTTCAAAAGAAGACACACACACACACATAAAATCAGCTTTCCTTTAGACACCTTTTTGGCTCACGTCTAAGCCAAGACTTAGCTAGAATTAATTGCCTTAGTGAACAGCAGTGCACTCCAATCCAAGCCTTTTGAGGCAAATCTGATGAATGACTTCGGTTTTCTCAGAAAATGACATGCAGTCAAAATTGTATTTGAGGAGTGAAGGATAGCATGCCTCTCCGTAAGGACTTACAGTTCCATGGGTGATGGACAGGTTTTCTTCCAACAGCTTGAGAGGGATGGGGGAGGAGAGCACAGCACTCCTCCAAATTGCTGGGAGAATCATGCCACCACGAGCAGAGATGCAAAAAGCATGACCTACCAGAAAGGTACTGAGAAAATGAAGATGTTTAGACAACAGAAGATTGAGAAAGGACATAATAACCGAATTCAAATGCACACAAGTTTGCTGAAAAAGGAGAAGAGTTCTCAGTTCTTAGTGTCCACAGTGGACTGAAGCAACCACGGGCTTACATTGCAGTACAAGGCATTTAGTGATAAGGAGGGCAAGGCACACAATTCTCAGACTGCCTCAGGATCATCCTGCACTTCAGGGCTTTGAAACCAGGCCAGCCCAACCTCTTGGGAGCAATGCATGCATTGGTCATCCCAAGATGAGTATGAAGTCAGTGACATCCTGAGGACACAGCCAGGCCTGTCTTCTGTGGGAGTTTATTCCCAAATGCCTGTGGCCACCACCACGATCAAGTGTTGCTATTGTGATGCTTTTCGTGGAGAAACAGCAGCTGTTTCTCCCCTGGCCATTTCTTCCTGAGCAATACCCATTTATTTTGTCTTCCTGAGAGTCTCACAGAGCCCAGCATGTGTTTGCAACACTTTGTGAATAATAACACTCATATATCTCCAGCAAAATAAAAAAACTGGGTCAGCTAAGGCATATGCCTGTGTACATGAGGAGCAGCCAATGCATCTGCCAATGAGCCCTACAGTGGTGTAGAATCCAACCCACCAGGCCCACGGGGGTTATTAGCCAGTGTGCCTCCATGGGGTAAAGAAGGGAGAGTTCATCTATAACTGGGAATATAAACCCATTTTAGTGACATTTCACAGGTGAAATCATGAATAAAACAGCACCTGAGAGAGGGTTCTAACAAATTGCTCATGCTAATATCCTGGCCACTGGAAGAAAGGGAGTGAATGTGCAATTACCCCAGCTCCAGAAGCTACATCTTGTGCCTCCAATTTGTGTAAATACGTATCAGAAAGGTGCAAATAAAGCCAGAGACACATACCTACCTTCTGTAGTGTGCAGGAGGGAGGCTAAGGAACAACATTCAGAAGGGAAAAATGAGTCAGGAATGTTGGGGAAGAGCAGAGACAAGACAAAAGCACAGCATATTGCAGCACAAGAGACTCTTTTAACTCAGAGGAATTTAGAAAGAAATGAGAACCCTGGCTCACATGCTGTAGCAGGCTCCACACACCTGGCCAGGAGGTCACAGGCCCCTGAACCCATGGGCTCCCCACTGGCTGCAACCTCTGTATGTAGATGCCAAAACAAATACACTGCATTAGAGAGAAGCTAAGGTTGCCAAGAGACCAAGACGGGGAATCTTTGATCTGTCCCTCCGCAGCAGGCAGGACCTTCAACCACCTCACGTACACTCATGTGCATGTGTACATCCATCCCTGTAGGGCCACAATGCAGGCTGAAGTCACACCCTGGGTTAGAGACAAAGTTGTTTGCTGAAGCAAGGCAGCCAAAAAGGAGAGAGAGAAAAGCCTCAAGCAGTGTGAGTCACGGGTTGGAGCTTCCCAGCTGGCCATTTCTCTTCCCATATTTTACAAAGCCCTGGTGACCAGCGGTGGGTTCAGTGAAAAAGCTGTGCTATGTCATCTCAGCATGGCCCCACATCCTGCACACTAAGGTGCAGCCCCCAGGAGACAGAGAGCTGTGTGATGTTACCCATCGCCCCTCAATCACCTCCAATCACCTCCAATCACCTCAGCAAAACTGGCTCAGGCCAGTTCCCTCCCTGAGACATGGATGGGAGACAGGAGAGGGCAATTGCCACTTTTAATGCATCCAGCAATAATCAGGCTGGCAAGGATGTAGAGAGCACAAAATCAGGCAGCAGGAGCACACAGGCAGGGAGCCGGAAATAATTACCATGATACTGTAACCAGAAAACACAAGGCCAAGTTATTTACCATACTAATTAGTGTTTATCCCTGTTTATGGCTCCACATGGCAGAGGGATTGGAGGCCTGATTGGAGGTGTAAATGCTTAAAGGAATAAGCTCTGGATATTAGAATTAGACACCAGGTCAAGGGAAAGCTTCTGCTGAGCAGAGGAAAGGGAGAGCTAAGCTCTCTTCCTCTTCTTCATCTACCAGAGAGTTGGAGCTGCTGAAAGGAAGACCCAGATGGTTCTTCCAGAGCACAGTTATGGGGAAGTGCCCAGAGACTGCTACACACTATTTATCTGCTAATGCATCTCCATATCTTCATTTCCCTCAGGTCTTTTTCTCCTACACTGTTTCTCTTGGATGCTGCAACCAGATTAAAGATTTCCCTAAAGTGTTCCTTAATGTTCCTCCTTCTAAACTGAGTCTGTTTCAACAAAATAAGACAAAATTTTTCCTATATTACAGCAGAGTTATTTTTCCAAGGCAGTTTTCCCACATCTTCCCCCCTTCAACATCTTTATCTTTTTTATTTCTGAACAGATTCAGAATAGAGGCATAGGAGGAAGGGAGGGATCTGCTGCATATTGCAGCAAAGGTGAGCATTAAGATGAAAATTCAAGAGCTTGTACCAGGACCCCCTGCTCCAAACCCTGGCCTAGCCCTCTCTTTGGTGTGATCTCCACTGGGATGTTCTGCCCAGCAGCAGCCAGTCAGCCTCTGCTACCTGTCCTCACCACTGCCTGCGACAAAGCTGCCTTGGCAACAGCAAGAGGTAGCTGAAATACTTCCCTAACCATTTCTTAATTTGTTTTAATACTGTAGGCTTTGTCATGGGGAAATAAGTCTCTGGAGGTGCTGCTCATGCTAAGGAAAAGTCTGAGTGCTCAGGCACTGGGCACTGCTGATCTTTCCAAGCCTGGCTCTGTCACCCCATCCTGCAGGGGCTGATTCGCTCTTCCCTTGCATTGCTCATCGCCCACACAGTCTCCCCCAGAGAAGCCCTGCAGCTGGTCTTGTCTCTGCCCCTTGTACTTTATTCTTCAGCTCAAGGACTAAAACAGTGCCTGCCTCTCTTCTGTGAAGCTCTCTCCCAAAATAAAATCAAAAAGCAGTGTTGGCCCCAATCTGTCCCTGTACCTTCGCTCCATGCTACATTACCAGATGCTCTCAAGGAGCTTGGCATGTCCTATTTGCTTCCATCGAGGATGTGATATCTGAAAACCCCTGGGAGACAATGGCTTTCCAGTCTGGAGAATTTGACTCCCCCTCTGCATCAGATGTGTCAGAGCAGCACCTGATTTACCTTTTCCAGTGATTTTCATCTGTCTGGTTATTCATGAGGATGTTTAACCCACTCCTGGGCAAATCCCTGAAAGTCAAACAAGTTACAGTGAGGTGGAACTGTGAGGGAAACAGTCTTAAAGTGAGACAGACTCCAAGCAGGCACTGACCCTTTGGTGCATGAAAAACCATCCCACCTCCGCTGATTCTGTCCCCTGCAAAGGCCCTTGGGCACCTTGCCTGCCCCCAGCATGGCTGGCTGTGCACTACAGCCATGTCACTCTCCCCAGCTCTCCCACTATCAGCACCCTGCACTCCTCTGCTGAGGAGCCACAGCAACCATGGCCATCTCAACACAGTCTCTAAGCACAGCCATGACCAAGTCATTGGTGCCTATCTGGGAAAGGCATTTAATTTCCCAGATAAAAATTAACTCACAAAATCAAATTGAGTCTGTCTGATGATCTGCTTCTTTCCTCTATCCTCTTCCTCCAGGATAATGTCCTTATTTGCCCAGTGCCCAGACTTCCACCCCTCTCACCCATATTATCCCCATCATCAATCACTGCACCGAAGGATGCCACCACACACCCTACACAGTCCAGACACCTGAGAAATTGCCATCATGAAAGGAAAATAAACTTCTCAAGGGGAAAAAGTGACTACATCAAAGCCTCACTCTCATCCTTCAAAGAAGGCTGCTGTAAGCTGTCTGAATTCCAGTTTCTAAACCTCCCCTCCTCCACGCTCTTGTCACTTTGACAGGCACAGACACACCTATAACGCTTCCTCTACACCACTGCCCTTCCAACCAGTGCTCCCATCATGCCAGGAGATCTGCAAGGGCATCTGCATTTACATGTTGGCCACAGGTGAGGGGAACCCAGAGCTGTTCCACATGGTGTTTATTTACCCTGGCTCTTGTACAGCTGCATGACAGAGCCGAGCATCTCCTGCCTTGCCACCAGTCTGTACATAACACACCCTGACACACAGCAGCTGTTGGCCCCATGGACCATGTCAGAAATTTGCAGACCCATATGCTGGCAGCTCAAGCAGTACAGACTCACACCTTGGTGAGCAGGAGGCAAGGGGCAGCTTATTCACTCTCCCAGTGTACACACGTTCCTGGCAGAGGATGCTCCAGGAGATTCCTGATGTCCACTGCTGCAACAGAGGCCAGTGCTCAGTGTCATTTGTTCCTAATGCCTGTGTGCATCCTGCAGCCTCGGTACAATTGGTTTAATAGCCAATCTCTGCTGGGAGGCAGCTTAGGGAGGAGAGGGAGAGAGAAAGAGAGGAGTGAGGGGGAAAGCAAGCAAAACAAAAAGAGAGCAACGTGAGTAGGAGCCCATAAAATAGAATAACACTGCCAGGCAGAGCAGCAGCTGAATTGCCTGTGACAGGCAGACCCTCTCTGCACCTGGGATTCAAATACAAGCTTATTTTCCTGGTTTCTTTGAGAGACAATGAGTCCTGACTACCTGTCAACGTGTACCCAGGAGATGTCACTAGCAGAAAAGGGCCCCAGGTGCTCCTGACCCACACGGCTGACACAGTTATGAAGGCTGAGGTCACAGGTCACATTTCTCAGAGACGAGCAGTGAGGCGCTTAGAGGGAAAAGAAGAAAAACTGAGCAACAACAGAAACCAGAGATCCAAAACAATGCACCTGACATGGCTCCTGGAGTTCCCAGAGGATTCAGGAGAGCTTTGCCTCCTGCACAGCTCCTCTTCTGCTCATCAGAGGGGCAGGGGAGCAATCAAACATGTGCCTTCAGACAGACACACTTCTTCCCCAAGTCCCAGCAGATGCACAAGTGAAGACATCCATTCTTTCCTCAGCTTGGCAGCTTGCTGAGGAGCCATGAAGGACATGAGACTCACAGAGAGGTAAGGTCAGGCTGTGCCAGGTCTCCTAACGAGCAAGCTACACTCTCAGCAGCCCATCAGGACAGGGTACCAAAATCAGCTGTTCATGTTCACCCATAAGGGACCAATAGAGGATTTCTTGAAGACCAATTTCACCCTACACCCTTCCCAGGGCTCACAGCGGGGGGACAGCCCCAAAGAGAGGGGCCACCAAATGGTATTTTTCCTTCCCCTTCTTGGGAAGGAGCAGATCAGGTCATGCCACTTCTCCTGGTGAGACAACCAGCCACTCCTGTGCTCTCTCACGTGTTCACACAAAGGTTCCACCTGTGACTCAGCATCTCCCCCTGCCTCCTCCTCCTCCTCCTCCTCATCAAACCACCTGCACACCCTTCACTGCTGCAACAGGCCAAGGAGCTGCTTCCAATTAAAAGCTGCTGTTCTCACCACTTTTTTTAATAAGAAAAAAGTAATTGAAATTTAATTTAGTCAATGACCAAGCAACAGGGTGTGAAAATGAGCCAGCGTTGGCTCAGGTTCTATTAGGAAAGAGCTTGAAACAAGAGCTGTGGGAGGGGATGGGGGAGTTGCCTGGGGTATCTGAGGGGGATCTGTACAGGAGGTTTTGAATCAGGGTCTTTTGAATCACCACATCTCCCAACCAGATTTCTTCCCTAGCCCACCCCCTGCATTACGTGTAAAGCCTCCTGGAGAATTCAATAATCCCCATATTCCAGTGAAAACTTCCCATCCCCACAGCCTGCAAGCAGTGCCTATTCCCTGCCCTATTCCCATCTCTTTCCAGCACTGCTGCGACTAGATCCCAGTCAGAGTTGGCAGCCACAGGCCCATCAGCACAAACTGCTGGCTGGGAGGAAGGGAGGGAAGCAGAGGAGTCTTGGGGGCCCAAGAACAAGACAGGACTCGTGAGTCATCCCCTGCATACCCACAGCCCCCGCTGGCTACCGCCAAGCTCCAGGAAGATGCTGAATATTCGATGAAGGAGGTTTTTTTTAGATCTGCTGAAAATGGCAAGGGAAACTCCACTGACAATTTTTTTAAAAAATAAAAAAGGAAAGAGAAAGATCACAATCTCATCGCCACAGCCAGTCTTACACCTTCCCCAAGGATATGTTAGAACAGCCAGGGGTGTGAGAGGAAAGCAGCCCGTGGCGGTCTGTTTCTGGCAGGCTGAGGGGATGGAGGATGAGGGAATGGCTGTGTGAGGGTGCAGTGTTGCCATCCCCAACAGTCTGGATGGGTGCAGGAGCACAGGCAGCCTGCCTTTGCACAGGAAGGGACAGAGCACGTGCTGAGGGAAAGCATCACCTGCCTCTGACACCTCTGCTAGACATCCAGCATCTCTGTCCTGGTTGCCACTAGAAGACCTCATTTGGGAAAGGAAAGGTTAAATATGATATTTTGCAATGCCAACCTGCCCAGCAAGGACAAGGCTCACTGGTTGTTTTTACAAGGTTTCACATGAATCACAGCAAAAGTGTGGGGTGACATGGGGTCAGTGAGCCTGTCTGCTCTTCCCCCAAATCAGTGAGGCAAAAACCACCTCTTGCTGATGTTAGCAAAGTAGGCATTTTCTCCTCCTCTTGGAAAGCTCCTTCACATCAGCTGACACAGGGTTAAATCTTCCCACTCAATAAGACCTCAGCCCAGTGAGAGAGGAAGCCTCTGTTGCACCTTGGTGTGCCTGTCAGAAAGAGATGTGGCACAAACACTTTGTTCTAAAGCAGAGTGCTTGGCTGGGGAGGTGGAGGGGAGGGTGGGAGTCAGGAATTGCTGGCAGGGATGTGGGGCAGAGGTTCTGGCCTGAAGCCCACCAGCTCATCATCAGAGGAAACACAGTGCCACCAGCATGGTGCCAGGAGAATTCGAGTTTCTCTGCGCAGCTGAGGGAAGGGAGGGTACTTGTGTGTGTGAAGGAACAGCGAGGAAGCAGGATGCAGAGATTTACAGAAATTATAGAAATTTTGTTTTCTCCCACTCTCCCCCGCCCTGTCATTTTCTCTTCTCCACTTTTTCTTCTGGTCTCTGCCTCACCTTCTGTCTTTCCCTCTGTAAGCACTTGTTGGCAAATCTTCTCCGAAAAACAGTTATTTTGAATGTGTGTTCCTCTACATCCCTTACAATATTTTCTGTCTCATTCTCAGTATCTTCCTTGCTGGTGAAGCTGATCAGCTTAATGATGATAATATTGAACACGATGAAATGGCTTCTTTCACACCAAAACCAATTTTATTGCTCTGCTTTCAGGTATTAGCAACTTCCATGCTTTTCCTTGTCACTTCAGATACAGAAACTCAAATATCACCTTTTTTTCCCCTGCCATCTTCTCCACTTTGGAAGGGAAGGACATTCTCTATCATATATTTTTAATCTGTTCCTTGAAAAAGCCTGAGATGTAAAATGGACTATTTTAGTCCTATCCCTCTTTCCCAGTCAGATGTCACTCTTGGGAAAGCCAATCTCCTCAAGTTAGTGGCTTGCCTAGTGCGGAAGTGGCAAGTGATATATTCCTTGTCCTCATGGCATCCAGATCTCTGCCTAGACCACATTCCCATCAGTTTTGTGCTCACTGCACAGAAAATAACTCCCCCAACACAGAAGCTGATGGTCCACAGTAGGGTCATGCTTTTCCCAGCAAAATAAGCCAACAGATCACTTCTGCTTGTGATTCACCCTGGAGGAGAGAACAGTGTGGGCTCCCCATTTCACTGTGCGTCACAGAACCTGTCCCCCGTGGGAGCCCAGAGAACAACTGGTGTCTAAAGGTATCTCTGGAGGCCTCCAGTCCAAATCCCTGCTCAAAGCAGAGCTAACTTCAAGGCCACAGCAGGTTTCCCAGCACCTTCTCTGCTTGAGTTTTGAGTGTCTCAAAGGAGGCAGACTCCAAAATACCTCTGGGTCAGCATCTCACATCGGATCCACCTTAATCTTTAAGATTTTCCTTCATACAGAGTTGAAATTTCCCCAGCTGCAACTTGTCCTGCTGCCTTGATGTTCACCTCTGGGAAGAGTCCAGTTCCATTTTCTCCACACACGTCCCCCATTGCCTGATCAGTCAGATCCCCCTTTAATTGCTTTCCTCCAGGCTAAATAAAGCCACCACTCTCAGCATCTCCTCTCAAGTTATGTGCTCCAACTCCTTAATCATCTTCATAGCCCTCCACTGAGCCACTCCAGTTTGCCACTCTCTGTCTTGTAGAGGAGAGGAAGTACCTGAGTCTACCTCTCCTCGCTTGGGATCTCCCTAGGTTGAACTAAATCCTGCTCTGAATGTTTCCTCCTCATTATTTTACTGTTAAATGGATGGTAACCAGCCTCCAGGTTAGGTTATTATTTAGGTTAGGTTAGGTTATTAATAATATTCAACAGAAACTGCAGTTTGGATCACCAGGTTCATAAGACTGTATCTAGATTTTACTATCAGCAAATCAGCTTCCCAGTGCACAGGAAAAAAAATCCCTGAAAAAATCAGGATGAGGTATCAGATGATTTTGTAAACCTCTTATCAGGGATGAGGAGCCAGAAAACAGACCTAGTCTTGTCTTTCCTGCCCAGCTGTCACTGTGGTTTGGGAATTAAATCACCATGCTTTATTTATCATCAAAATTTTCAGCCAACAGCCAAAACAGAGAGGCACATTTTCCCTCTGTAAAATATACTCGGCCATATCTCAATCTCTCTCAGCATTCACTTCCACCCAGCATCCCTAAACCCCTTCTCTTGATTCTTAAACAGGAGGGAGACAAGCTTCAAGAGTTCCATCTGTACTTGGTGAAGGGCGGAGGAAGATACAGATTCACACCATCTTGACATAAAAACAAACAGAAAGGAGCAGGGCCCTGAGACAGTGGCGTGGGGAAGACTCTACTCATCCTGCACCAAGGATGATTGACATGGGGAACTCACTGCTGAAGGATATTGCTAATGCAGACAGCTTGAGTGGGTGTTTAACTGGAGGTGAGTGAGTTTAAAAGGATAGATGGCACTTAAATCTCCCAATAACTCAGGCAGCATTTAAGGGCTTCCAGGTGAACATTTGTGAAAGTCGTTAGGGATTTCTTCTTCCTTCTTCCCTGCCAGTCACGTCAAAAGAATCATCACATGGGGGGTCAAAGGGGAAAGATTCACATCCTTCTGGCAGATCTGTGCAGTAGCTCTTCCCCTTTGATGGAAGTTACCTGGTGACCAAAACACATTCACCCTGGGAGAACAACTCCATGGAGAACTTCAGCCCCAAATTATCTAGGGGGAAAGTGCCACAAATCCTGGGGATGGGCACTGTAATTTCAGTTATGTGGAGATATTTGAGAGGGATTTTGAGTGAGATGCACAGTCCCACCTATTCCAATTCCCCTCCCTCAAGCTCCTGTTGCCATGGCAATGGTACTGACAATTTCAACGCATAAACCGAAATTTGCATTTTAATGGAACATAATTAGAATGCTGAGATAAACGATTCTTCCTTGATAAAAGGTAACATAAACACCACATCTCACAAATATGCTCTACCAGCAAGTATTGCACATACACACATACACAGAGTCTATACATCTCTGGCTGTGGGAGCTGAGAAGTTGCTTTCAGTTCCTTCATGCCTAGCTGGGAAGTTTTAAATCCACCACAAAACCCCACAATTTCCAGAATAAAAAATTAGATTTACCAGATGTTTGCTGCAAACTGAATTTATCACCTCCTAGCTGCTGTCCTCCCATGTTCTGCTTCTCTCCCAGGTCCAGGCAGGGTCAGCCCATATCTGCTGTCCCAACACTGAACCCTGAGATGCTCTCTGTATGCTCACAGCTCTCAGGGGCTCAGTAGCAGGGAGGATATCTGAGGGACAATGAAAAACCTCTCACTCTCGAACTGTACTAATATTTATTTTCCTTTAGGTTTTAGCTAAATTTGTCATGAGATGTGCTCTCATTTTGTTTTCTGCAATATGCCCAAGAGAGTATTCTCCAGCTCTTGGATCAGGAAAGGAGTACTGTGTTAGCACCTATAACACACTGTCAGCCGAGAGGCCAAGTAACTACAAGAGGGCAGAAGGAGGTTTTAAAAAGGAAATGTTTTCAAGACATCTCTCGTTACTTCAGCAAAAGGCAGGGAAAGGGGATGGCTCCCATTCTGCACCAAATAGGAAGGCAGAAAATTAATTTCTCCTGCCCTTGAAACAAACTAAATTCAAAGCAGGCAGCTGGCAGGAGTGAATATAGACAGAAGAGAGAAAGAAAAAAAAAATAAAAAAGGAGAGAACAGAGGAAAAGCAAACAAGTGAATCAGAAAAGCCGCAAACTGCCTGGACATATCATTTGGCTTTTCAATTAGGGAAGTGAAATGATGCATACTTGGGTAGGGACAACCACCTGGGAGAGGCTTAAAGTAACAGCAGCCCAGACCAGCTGAACCCACTGGGCCACCCAGCCTTCACAGGACTTCAGGCAGCTCTGTGAAGAAGGGGAGGGCACAGGAGTCACCTCTGCCATGAGGCAAAGTCATCTGCCTCATCTCACCTGCCTGGGCTGTGAAAGCAAAGCCACATGTCCTGCTGAGCAGCACTGACAGGGCACCACTGACTACAAGTTGCTATCTGCCAGTGCATCAAGTAAATGACACACAAGTTGCTCCTCAGAACTCCGTGGCCTGGATCTGTCCATTTTGTCCTGCAGAGAGCATGCCAAGGGCTCTGCTTCAAGTCCTGCACCTTCTATCAGCCCTGGCTAACCAGCCATGTCCCCTCTATTAGATCTGTATGATTAGGGCCCAGAGGGCTCAAGCGACTGCCTGCTCCTCCTCCATCATCCCACACAGTAGTCAGCCAGGTGGAATCCTGATTCCTCCTCCAGGAAAGTCTTTTAGTCCTACTCCTCTAGTCTGTACAAAAAAGAGCATGTCTGCCTCTCACCACTCCCACCGTCCCAGCTAGCAACCCCATTTAATCTCTCTGCCCTCCTTCATTTGCCAGCATCAAATATTAATTGGGTTGCAGTTGATTAGCTTAAAAATAAAATGAACTAACTCTCCTAAACACCATCTGTGCCACTGATACAGTGGTTCATGGGTCATTTATGAGTTAGTTACTCTCCCTTAGGACACCATTTACAGATTCTCCACAGTAGGGACTTCTCAGATGTTGGAGACATGGTCCCATGGTCCAGCTTACAAAGTTTTAGAAAAAGAGAGTGGAGTAAGGCAAATAAGAAAGGAAAGAGATGGTGTCTTGATTTAGAGGAACTTGAGCGCTGGGAGCCAAGATCAAGGGATAAAAGGCCCACCTTGCACTCATGCCCCACACCTTCAGCAACAGGGACCCCGTGACTGGCTTGCCACTTGTCACTTGGCTTCCTTAGCATGGGAAAAGACCATCCCCTGCCAAGCCTCCCTCCAGCACTCACCCTCACCAGCTCTTGGGGCTCCTCTCCTCTCCACAGCAGCCCTGCCAGAGGGGCAGCACCGTGGCCACTTAGGGTACAAAAGTGTGCTGTGGCCAGGGCTACACATGGGACAGTAAACAGTGATCCAGGGCTGAACTCTAATTAGCAAGAGACTTGTGGCCAAACAGGTATCACGACCCACAGGAGATGAGCACAACTCAAACCAAAGTCACCCTGATGACTCTCAGACAGGCTGGGTGCTCAAAGGCAGTGGTATGGATTTGCACCCCAAAGTCCCCGTGCATCTTGCTGGTTCTGCTCCCAAAAGTTGAAAAGGATGGGTAAAACCTACAGCAACTCTACTATTGTTCTGTAAATCCCTTCCGTGCCGTCCCCCTGCTTCTGGCAGAACCTTCCTAAAACTCATCCCCCGTCTGAACACCCATCTCTCCTGGCTGCCGTGCTCGCGGCAGGCGAAACTCAGCCTCACAGTGACATCTAGTGAGGACAGCCCTAGTGGAACCACGCTAGGAATGACAGCCTGGCCTCGTCTCCCGCTGGCATTTGTTCCCCGGGCATCAGGACACAGAGGGAGAGCAGGACATGTGGCCCTGGAAAAGGCAGCCTGGCCCGCGGGGGTCTCATGTGGCAGTGTGTGGATGTCTGGTACCCAGAACCTCCAGGGCTGTCCCTGCACCCCAAGAGAGTGGGAGATCCCCAAGTCCATGCCAGTGGAATTTTCAGTGCTTTCTAAAGAGTGTTTTCTACACTGTGCCCACGAGAGGTGGATGAAAAGGAAGGCAAAGGAGGAGAGGAGAGGAGAGGAGAGGAGAGGAGAGGAGAGGAGAGGAGAGGAGAGGAGAGGAGAGGAGAGGAGAGGAGAGGAGAGGAGAGGAGAGGAGAGGAGAGGAGAGGAGAGGAGAGGAGAGGAGAGGAGAGGAGAGGAGAGGAGAGGAGAGGAGAGGAGAGGAGAGGAGAGGAGAGGAGAGGAGAGGAGAGGAGAGGAGAGGAGAGGAGAGGAGAGGAGAGGGAGAGGAGAGGAGAGGAGAGGAGAGGAGAGAGAGAGGAGAGGAGAGAGAGAGGAGAGGAGAGGGAGAGGAGAGGAGAGGAGAGGAGAGGAGAGGAGAGGAGAGGAGAGGAGAGGAGAGGAGAGGAGAGGAGAGGAGAGGGAGAGGAGAGGAGAGGAGAGGAGAGGAGAGGAGAGGAGAGGAGAGGAGAGGAGAGGAGAGGAGAGGAGAGGAGAGGAGAGGAGAGGAGAGGACTAAACATATAATTTAGAGAGACTCAACTGCTGGGAGTCAAGAATAAATAGTAAAAAGTCAGGTTGAACTGTCACCCTCCCACGGCCTCAGAAACTGTGGATCCTGTTTGGAGAAGCAAAAGCAGTAAAAAGAGACAGCAGTCAAGGAAACAGGGAATAAGACAAGGAAAGACAAAATGCAGCTATTAGAGAGAGAGAGAGCAAAGAAAGGAAGGGGATAAAAAAGGAGAGAGAAAAAATTACAAAAGCAGAATGCAGGGAGAGAAGTCTGGCACTACACTGACGAATGCAGCATGCCAGCCACAAGATAGAATATCTTCCCTTGATCTGAGAAGCTTCACAAGCTTTTCTGTGCAGTTCTAAGCAATTCTGAAAAAAAAAAAACCCAGAAATTAGGAACCCACAGTGTGTATCACAACAATAAACATCCAGCCCTTCAAATCTGAAGGGACTGAGGAACAGGAGGGGACATGTTCCACCCTGAGTGACTGAAGCAGGGACATGCAGGATAAGATTGGGCTGTGCCAGCAGAGGACAGAGCAGGCAGGATCTGCAGCAGCAGCAGCAGGCAGTGCTGCCCCAGCTCCCCCAGCTCTGCTCTGCACCAAGCAGCACAGGCAGCCTCTAACAAGGCCTGCCTAAGGCAGCAAAACCCATGATGTCCCCAGCCCACCTCCTGTCTGTCTCCAAACCCTTAATAATTGATGACAAGCGTAACTGGCTAAACTTTGCTGCATTCCGAGCCAGCTCTGGGGCTTGTAAACATTTTAAGGAGCAGAGAGGCTGGGAACAAAACACAGAGCCTTCTACCTCATTGCCACTGCTTTGAAAGTAGCCATGTTCAGCAGCCACTGACATTCCCCAATTTCACATCTACACAGCTTTAGGATTCGTAAGCTCTCAGCTCTAGTGCAACCTCTTCTCTGTGTATTTTCAAGCTCTTTACATGAGAAATCAATAATTCCACTGTAACCAGGGTAAAATATATCCTCCCTGGAAGAAACAACACTTTATTTCATCAAAGACCACAATATTTCCAGAACTGAGAACCACCACTGCCTTTTTACAAATTCCTCTAGTTAATGAATGTTATACACTGAACCTTGCCCCAAAATACTCATTTCAGTTTCTGTCCATTTTCTCTGCATTCAGTGGGTGAATTTCTCAGATTCTGGCATGGAAGACCTGTATTTCTAACTAAAACACAAGAGAAAGCCACAAAGCAGGAAACAAACCACATAAGGAAGGAATAAAGGTAAATTGAAAGCCAAAATTGAAACAAAAGAAGGCCAAGTGTCAACAGGGAGGTCAGTTTGCAATTGAAAAGGGAAAGATCAATTCTAGAAGCACAAAAGGGGGAAAAAAGATAAGTTGAAGTCCAGAGGCAAGAAAACAAAAAACTAAAGTCAACAGGTAACAGTCCAGCAGCTTGAAGCTGATTTGAAAGGAAAACAAAGGTCCTGGTAAACTTGGAGGCTCAGATGTTGATGTAAGTCTCATCAAACCCATCACTAACAGTGATTTTTCTGGCCACAAAAACCTTGTGACACCAACTCTGTATTATATGCAAATTATTACTAGCAAAGTGCTCTCTTCTGGTATTCTAAGCACAGAAGAAAGACTTGTTTGGTTTTTGGGTTTTTTTCCAAGTAAACCATTTCTGTTCTTAGAAGTATTTCCTCTATCTACAAAGTGGCCTTTTAGAGCACCAGCAGAGCTACTGATGCTTGTTCTCTTCCCATTTGGAGCAAAAGAAAACAACAGGTAGAGGACAAGGATATGTTGAGAGTTGCTAAATCTTTGTGCCTCTTTATCTCCTCTGTATAGGATGTCTTGTTCAGGGGCAGAGTTCATTTCTTAGTAAGAGTTCATTTCTTACTACAGCATCTTGTACAGTGGGAAGCCGATTTAATCTTAACCTGCTCTGACATTATCTGCAGAAGCTGTGCAAAGCAGAGCCAGATTCTTGGTGACCTGGAACAGGTCAGTGAAATGTGAATGGAAGAGGCAGGTGTCTGCACTGGATTAAAAAAAATAAATAAATAAAACAGAATAAAAGACTTTCTGTCAGTCTAAAGTAACTAGACACTTATCCATGCAAGTGTATGGATCAAAGCATTGCCCAGCCCTTGTTCAAATTCAGTAGGCTGGAAAGTTAAATTGCTTTTCAAAGGCATGTCACACTGTTAAAGGACAAAGGTTCCTATGCACTTGAGGTACACGGCAGTCAGTGATCCATGGCTCTTTGTAGGAACAGTGACCACAACACAAACTGCTTCAAATTGGCAATCACAGCTAAATATTAATTGCAGCAGCGTTGGGTATTGCTGTTCAAGAGAAAATACAGAATATGGGAAGTGGTAAAACTAGACAGGTGCTGAAAGCAAAGCACATTCCATAATCCACACGTGAAGAAACATGCTGAGGTGAAAATCTGTCATACATCAGCTTAAAAATCAGTCTGATTCATTTTGGAAGAGACAATACAGATATATGTGTCAGTGTGGACAGTACCAAGCGTTCAGACATCAGGATTCCATTTCCCAAAATCATAAAACATGGGTTTTTTTAAAGCCCTGAACTAAATAAATGTTTCTGATTGTTATATTTTACGTCTAATGCTGCCCTCAGCTTCTGTTTTCTCACATCCTTCACAACATTCCTTCAGGCTGAGACTCCTACATAACCCCCTGAATCCAGAAGCTGGAACATAAAGTCTGCAAACAGACAGCTATTACCAACTGCCACAGACAGCAGAATGGTTAGAAATTAATATCAGTTATGACTTTGTTAGCATCTGGTACAGAATAATAAGGTGGAACACACTAAATCAGATGTCTTCCAATACCTAGAATAACAGGGAAAAGAATAGTCACTCCAAGATGAACCAGGAATTTTATCCACATATTAAAGCAGGAAAAATTACCATTTTTCAATGCCACAAGAAAGCAAGCAGAAAATAAACTGATAATATTCACATATGGAAGTTACTTAAAACTCCAACTGATCTGTAGGCTGGGTTATTAGTACTTGAAAAGCCAGCTACCCACTGAGGCATGAGATTTAAAGAAAGCTATAAAACATGAACATTAATGTCAGAAAGCTTTCTAAGACAGCTTAAATCTCAGGAAGAAAGGCATTCTCAGTCTGAAATGCAGCACCTATGGTTTTTACCATCCAAACTCAGATTATTCAGGCTCTAAGACAGTGATTTATTTGGATGTTATACATTTAAATGAAGACCATTTGGCATTCATTCTGTCCCCAAAGTGCTTCAAAGAGCTAACTGAACTGATTTTTGAGGGATTGCAAAGTGATGAAATTTTAATTTTATTCATCTTGGATGAAATTTTAATTTGAATAGAGGCCTTAAAACAGTATAATGAAATACTGACTTTTTTTTTTTTTTAACTGACATAGACAAAATCTCCTAACATAAAAATTTTAATAGTACATACTAGTCTGGAAAAAGCTATTTGTAGAGTCTGCTCAACTGCTTCCAACAGAGACTGAGTAAAAGAAAGGCATAGTTAAACATATATATCATGATGGCATAAGAAGCATATCACCACTGAGAGACTGATAAAGCTATGGAAGCTCCTGCAAGGAGAAATATAGTATTTCACATGCTGTGCTCAGCATCAAGCACATTTATCAAAAGCAGGTAGTTGACTTGATCTATGGTCAGCAAAGGATATTTTATAGTTATGACATATAGAAGAGATTAAGTGATCCAAATGCCTACATGCTACAGCTATACAGAGTTAAAGTAACATATACTGCACAGGCAAAATGCAGTTCATATTAAGAGATGGTTGTACATTCCTAACACAAGATAAAAAATTATCTTGTTTAGCAGTGCAGCAAAAAGATGTGAGCATAATTCTCTATTAAATCAAGGAGAAAGGGAAGACTCTGCACCTCTGTCTGAGGAGAGTGAGAAGTGTTGGTTGTCCCAGAGCCACCCAGCAGAGACAGGACAGATGCTGTAATCACCATCTCTGGTAAGAGCAAGCACAGCTGCAGCCAGAACGCAGTCAGGAGAAACATCAACAATCATGCCCTGAGAAAAGCTGCCAGATCCTGTGAAAAGGAGACAAAGAAATGTAATGTATTAATAATAGGTACGTGATTTCATAAAGCGTGAAAAACTCCACAGCCTGTGTTAGACCATGATCTTTGGGCACAGATCCAAACCTGGGGAATATGTCAAACCACAAAGTGTGCATCCATTTAACTTCTTGGTGAACTAACCAGCTCCAAGAGCCTGACCAGACTCTGAGGCAGGAGGCTGTGAATGCAGTTTAAGGAAGTGCCTTGCCTTCCCTCTTCAGCAAAGTGACCCCTGTGCGCTCATTAAATTTTATTCTTCAGGTAATTGCTGACTGAAATCACAGCAAGTCTGCACCCAGCCTTGTTGGTCAAAGGAGGAGTTGCCTGCATTATGGTTCCTTGCTATTGAAGGTATTTAATAGGAAGGGAGTCAGGTTTTCTGAGAGACCTACATAACTGAGAGCATTATTAATTGGCACAACAGAAATGGAAATAAGGTGGTATTGGTAATGGTTTGCTTTTGAGGTAGAAAAGGAGATATGTTTTCCATGAACAGGATAATAAATCAGTGCAGCTTCTATCACACTAATTAGTTAAACATGTTTTGCAGTGTTGGTAACAAAGATGTCTTTGCATCAGATGCCTGCATAAGGCATTTATGAGGTTACACCATTCTGACACAAAGCATGTATAACAATCTACTAGGTGATCCTAATAAATGATACAAGCATAGTGTTTAATGAGTAGAATAAGCTATCTTGAGTATACTACGCAATGTGTAACCACTAACAGCTTACACAGAAGCTGTAAATTGTATTTTAGGGGCTAAAAGAGAGCATTTGACTGATAAGGTATTTTTGAAAATGCCTTCCCCATGGCATTGGCAACTATCATGTATCTCACTCTGACTAAGATGAAGATAATCTGAGTATACAAGCAACAACAACTTTTCTGCTATTAACCTTCCCTATTGCTTTCTTCAATTTCAGCAATAGGCTATTAACTCATGGTTTTTTGGCTTCTCCTTCACAAAGACACAATAACCTCTTTGCAACTTTGTGAGAACTTTCACACAACTGGAAGGACAAATCTGACAGGGAATGAGATGAGCAAGTTCAATTTTCCACCAGCTACTAACAGAAGAAAAGAAAATGGAGAAGTGGTCTGCATTACACGCACAGTGACCACACCTCCAAAAAAAAATTTAAAAATTAAATTAAAAGAAAAAAAAAAAAGGAAGTTCATTAAAGGGAAAACTAATGTAAGAAGTGACATAGTGAACAAGCAGCAAATGGTTAATGTTCCCCAGCCCTGAAGCCAGGAATAGGCACCACGTAAACCCTGTCCAGAAAAATGTGTTATCACCATCGGCAGAAACTGACACAGGATGTCGGTATCCATCCAGGGAGGGGGTCAGGAGAGAAGGAATAATTAAAGACAGGCATTGAGGTGACATCTGCAGGGGCTGGAGAACAATTCCCAGAGAATTACTGTCTTCTAACAAATCGAGGCTTAGCTGTTATCAGTCCCTGTTACAGATTATTACTATCAGAAACAATGAGAGCCATTTGTATCCCTTTCTCCCTGCAGGACATGTTTGAGGGAGAATAAACCTCTTTCCTCCTCCAGTGTCAGCTTGTTACTGGCAGCACTGGCTATAATTGAATAAGCTTTATTCAAATGATGGCTAAATTTAGCAGATATTAGCATGAAGTCTCTAGAGGGGTGAAAAGTGAAGAAGAAAGCTTAAAACAAATAGACTAAAGTAACGCTGCATAATAGATGCAATTTATGGCAGAGTCAACCTCTCTGCTTGATGAGTCTAGCACAGTTAAATTTGGATTTTGGGAACTTGCTGAGACAAAACATGACACGCTCCCCTTTCATCCTGGCCTGTGATGGCAGGATTCCTTGTGTCGTCCACAAAATCAGGTTCATTACCTGGTGTGCAACAAGCCAATAATTACACACCTAGGAGAGACTTTGTTTATTTATTTCAGAGCTGTGTGAGCCTGGGTGCTCAGTGACATTCCACAAACCAAGCACACCCACCAGGCTTTTCACACCATCATTTATGTGCAGAAGTTCAGAGTCTGTAACTTTCCAATCACAGCCCCTGCGTTGTGATGGGATAGTAAGAGAAATTACAGAACCCCAGCTAATTTCTGTGCACGCTCAGGGGAAGGGCTTCCACCTGGGCAGGGGTCTTTTTGACCTTTAGGAATGACTTTTAGTATTGTAGAGAACCTACATGGACCTTGAGGATATTGCCAAGTTAGCAATGTGTACATACACATACACTGACATCTTGATTATCTACATCCTTGAGGGTTAGTTCCAGGATATCCTTGAGTAAGGGATACTAAATGCTCTCTGCTCTACTGACACAGAATATCTGACTTACTAGACCCTTAAAGTTTGTTAACTCCTGGATGTCCTTGACTAAGGGGTGCTGGCTATTCAAAGTATTCAAAGATCTTGCACCAAAGAACGTCCTGACTTAAGATAATCTTGATATTTCACAGATTCTAGTCCAAGTCTCTGCCAAGTCAGGGTCACCTAGAGCAGGTGACAGAGGAACATGTGTCACGTTGAATGTCTCCAGAGAGGGAGAGCCCACAACCTCCCTGGGCAGCCTGTCCCAGCGCTCTGCCGCCCTCAGCCTGGAGCACTTCTGCCTCCTTTTGAGGTGACAATTCTTCTGCTTTAGCTCATGGCCACTGCTCTGCGTGCTGTGCCGGACACAGCACACAAAGACAGCGCTGTCCCCGGACACAGGACACAGCGACAGGGCTGTCCCCAGCTCCGGCCGGACACAGCACACAGCGACAGCGCTGTCCCCGGACACAGGACACACAGCGACAGCGCTGTCCCCGGACACAGCACACAGCGACAGGGCTGTCCCCGGACACAGGACACACAGCGACAGCGCTGTCCCCGGACACAGCACACAGCGACAGGGCTGTCCCCGGACACAGGACACACAGCGACAGGGCTGTCCCCGGACACAGCACACAGCGACAGGGCTGTCCCCGGACACAGGACACACAGCGACAGCGCTGTCCCCGGACACAGCACACAGCGACAGGGCTGTCCCCGGACACAGGACACACAGCGACAGGGCTGTCCCCGGACACAGGACACACAGCGACAGGGCTGTCCCCGGACACAGGACACACAGCGACAGCGCTGTCCCCAGCTCCGGCCGCTGACTGACCGAGCCGGCCGTGCTGCAGGGCTGCCGCTTCCCGCCGGGCCGCTTGAGGCGCTGTGGGGCCGCGCCGGGCCGGGCCAGGCCGCTCTGGCCTGTGCTCTGTGGTGCCGGGAGAGAGCGGCGCGGTCATGTCGGCAGCGCTGCTGCGCCGCGGGCTGGAGCTGCTGGAGCCGCCGGGTGAGCCCGCGGGACCGGGGCGGGGCGGGCGGGCGGAGGGAGGCTCCCGGGTGCGGCTGCGGTGACTCCGTCCCTCTTCCCGCTGCAGGCCGGGCAAAGGCGCCGCCGGGAGTCCAGCGGGGCCGGCCCGGGCCCAGGGCGGCGAGGCGCAGGAAGAGGGCAGCGGAGCCCGGCAGGAACAAGGCCACGGTCAAGGGCAGAGTCGTCAAGTCGGCGATAGGTGAGTCCCGACCCTGCACAGCGCTCGCACCGGGTAGCCGTGCGGTGTCCCGCAGCCACGCTGCCAGTCGCTGTATCCATCCATCCACCCCACCCCATCCTCCTGCACGCCCTCGTGGTGTCGCTCAGCCTCACAGGCTCACCCCTATCCCCTATCCCTGAGTAGAAGCGGTGTCTTTCTCCCGGGGCTTTGCTGATCCTCCTGTGTGTCTCCTTGTGAGCTGCCTGGATGAGCGGCTGATGTGTTTTGTCCCTTTCTGCTTTGCCCCAGAGGAGTACCATAAAAAGAAGCCTGTGGATCACTTGAGAGAAAACCTGAAGTACATGTTGAAGGGACGACGTGTTGCAGACAAAGCCATCACAGAACAAGTAAGACTCCAAATAACAAGGTGGTATCTGCTGTTGTCCCAGTGACCAGCAGGGTAACATCAGTGGTTGCCTCTCACTTTTCTTTGGAGGCTCTCTGGAAAACAGCAGGGTTCTTGTAGAACAGCAGGGATGCTGCAGGTGAGCTTGAAAATCTTTGTTTTGTGGTTTGGTCTGGATAACAATGACTGTTGTTTTTTCCATCTTTGTATTGTCTGAAGGTTCTTGCTCAGAACAGAGGCAGGAAGTCCAAAGATCAGCCCCCAGAGAAGACAGAAAAGAAGAAGCCTGAAAGCACTGTGTTTACCGAGGAAGATTTCCGTAAATTTGAGAGAGAATACTTTGGGATACCATAGACATCATGATGAGGATTCCTGCAGCTCCAGTCTTTCTGCAGCTTCTCCAGTCTGGCACACAAGCCTGGGCATTTCCTTGGTGTGTTTGAGATGGCACATGGGGGATGTGCCTCTGCCAGCAAGTGCCTCAGTGTTGGACTTGCAGAGCAGCTCTGCGTCTGGGCAGAGCTTGTTGCTGGCCAGCTAAAGCCACAGAGGTGCTCTTGGCTCTTAGGTGTGTTTGCCTTATAATTATCTTTCTGCAGCCAGCATGTCTTGCATTCTTAATGTAGAAGGGTGGACCAAGCCAAATAAAAATCTTTCTCCCCTTCCTCAGGATGTAAGGCTTCTGCTACCTGTGTTATTTGGCAGGGAGCATTGAAAGTACTGTGTCTGAATGTTTTGGATCAGCATGAATAAATTTCTGGAAGGGAAGGATGCTTTGAAAGACTGTTAAACTTGAGTAACCCTGCAGTTTGGGTTCTTATGACAGCCCCTGTCAGGTCTGTCAGTCGTTGCAAAAACTTTTTATATGGGATTTGATTAAATAATTGTTGCAGACACTGTCTCTCTTTGCCTTTGTAATAGTGATTATTATGACAGGCTACACCTGATGAAGATGAACCATTGTCACTGCTGTGATCCAAGCATTCCTCTCTTTAGGGTGACTCAGTTGTGTGAATGGCCTCTCTGATTCATGTTGACACATATATTTAATCATCTCTCTGACATGCTTATGCCTTCAAAGAGTGCAGGCTGGAATGGAGCTGACTCCTCCATTTTGGCTACTCACCATCTTCCCTCTCTTGAAGGAAGAGCTCTCACACAGAGAAAAGTTGTCCTTTGGATGTTTATACCTGAATGTCCCACCGAGATTTAGCCTTGCCAGGTCCTGTAGCCAGGAGGGCTTGTGACCCAGATGTTAGTCTCGGCATCAAATTAAAATCTGAGCCTGGATTTGTGCTGCCGGGTTGAAGGGAAGTTGTTTTCTCTCAAACTACCAAGTTCCCAGCTGTAACAAACAGAAGGCCCAGCAGGTGGGAGTGTTGTTGCAGAAACTTCGTTGCTAAACCACTCTAAATGTGCTCCTGGGGAGGTCCTGCTGCTGTCTTTTCCTGCTACTTACCGAAGAAGTTGGGGGGAAAAAACAGGTAAGAAGGATAATGCCAAGCTTTGGTTAAACTCGGATCGTCTGACCTGAGCAGCAGCTGCTTGATGTCAGCACAGGCAGGAATTCACTTATCCCTGCCTTCTGATTATAGTTCCTGGTGCTGTCCTCTTAACTCTGTGCCTCCTCTGCTGAGCTCTTTTCCTCCTGTCTGCTTGGGAGGGAAGGTCACTTGGACGAATGAGATCCAGACAGGGGAAATAGTGATCATACTGAAGTGTGTGTACTGGAAACTGGGTAATAGCACGTGGGAGGGGATTTCTTGTAATAGGATCAAGTTCAACAATCTGCAGCCAAAAGTGGTAAATATAGAACAGTTCAAAGAACAATCTTTTTTTTTTTTTTCAGTTTGTTCTTGCTTCCAAAATTTTAAAAATGTAAAAGAAAAAAAAAAAAAAAACTTCTTAAAAGAATGGAAGCACTGTTGTTTGAAAAAGTAGTTGAGCAAAATGTGTATTCAGCACATGTCTCCCTAAAACTTCTGCACTGTGTGCTTGCTGCAGTGCATGTGAGCTGGCCTAACACAAGCAGCTCTGTGTCGAGCTGTCATGAGGATAATTAACTGTGTGAAAAAGCTGGCTGTGCCACAACTTGATTGAAAGAGGTAGTTTTCTGGGGTCTTATTTTGTTTTAAGCCTTCATCTTCAGTATTTGGCATTTCCTATGACCCCACAGAGGTCCTTCATGTCATCTCCTGCTCCTCCTCTACATCCTTGTTTCCATGGTTGTTCAGCTCCTTTTCCTGCAGGCTGAGGGAAGCAAAACCATCCTTCCTTGCTCCAGAAAAGGGCAGGAGGGTAATGTGGCTCACTCTCTTTGTACAAAACCCAGCCTGTTTGTTTACAAATGTAAGCAAACAGAAAAGCTCTTCTTTCAAAGCTAATGAGGAACTTTAAAGTGAGGCCCAGAGCAGTTCTCCACGAGGATAATAACACTCAGAACAGTGGAGTTTCAAAGCTGGGTGGCAGCTCTCATTACTGGCTGGAAATACTATTAGGGCAAACACAAGTAATCAACATACTTCTTGAGGCATTATGTAGTCAAGGAAGGCAAAGCTACCTGGCAGACTGAATTTTGCCATTTGAAACTAAACTTGATTGTACAGTCAACAGTATCCTTAAACAAATTAAACTCTATTTAGTGTGAGGAAGGAAAAAGAAGCAGAAGGGAATGGTGACTCTACAGATACCACCAGCAAGGGTGAAGATCTAACATGTTCCAGGCTTGACTTTCTCCCTCTCTGGCAGAGCATGAGCTCCTAGGAAAGCAGAGCATTGCCACCTGAACTCTGGGTGGGTAAGGACAGGTGGTACCCCTTGAAGGGGATGTTTTCAAAGGAGAGGAGAGAACAGGTACCAGCCTGTTGCGTGTGCATGGTGCTAAGCTAAAGCCAGGCACCTTCTCATACTCCCAGCTGCCTGCCTAGCCATGCCCAGAGCATGCCAGCTCTCCAGCTCCATGGCTGTGCTGGATACAGGAGGTGGCTACCTACCTTGGAGCAACCTGCCCCATCCCTGGAAGTGTTCAAGGCCAGGCAGGATGGTGCTTTGAGCAACCTGCTCTAGAGGAAGGTGTCCCTGGCAGGGGGGTTGGAATGAGATGATCTTTAAGGTCCTTTCCAACCCAAACCATTCTGCGATTCCACATTTGTTCTTTGCAGTCAGACTTTTCTGCCTGGTAGAAGAGAGAAGAGGGGGTTAGAGAAGCAGCAGCTGCCATAGCTGCTGTTCCTAGCTGACCTCCAACCTGTTTCCCACACTGGAAGCTGTCAGGCTGCAGCCCACAACAACCTTTGGAGCTGCTGGACAGCATTTCTTTCCCGCACATCTGCGAGCAGCGGCGCAGGGATGTGTCCCACTGCTGCCAGGCCAGCGCCGCGTGCTTGCTGAGCTCATCAGGCTGCTGGCTCCCTTCCCAGCTCTGCGACACCAGCTGAGCATCCTGCAGCAGAAAATAGAGGGAGCTGAGCTAGGGAATGGTGAGGGTGCCATCTTACAGGGAATCTCCACCCACACGCAGCAGGGAGTCAGAATGGGCGGCGGCGGCAGCTTTAATATAAATGCAAATAAAAGCTCTGGACTGTTATTAATGTGGCAGAACCTTCCCACGGAAAATGTTTAGAATAGTTCCCAGATGCTTGGCCTTGAGCTTGTTTAGTGTGAATAAGATTCATCCAGCCTCTTAATGGCCTATTGCTCCCTTGTTTTGTGAATGGAAAGCAAAAAAGGAAATTTGTTCCAGTGGGTACAAGTCTCCACTTCCTTACCACAGAAAGCAACAACAGCTACTACCAGCACTATGTGTGTATTGGAGAGGGGAGGACTGCAAATGTAAACCAAGAAAACATGTTTGTTCAGGACACCAACTTCTTGCCTCTGAAATGACATAGCAGTAACAAACCTGGCTGCCAATGAACTTGCTCAGGCAAATGAGATTGAAAATGCTGAAAAAGCTGTAGAGGGAAATCGAGGGCTGGGGGAGGGTCCTAAAAACCTTTGCCTATCTTACCCTCTGGGGTTTTTTTCCATTACTGCCTTACATTTCGGTCTCACTGATAATCAATGCAGCATCAGCACCTACAGCACTGACAAGCTTCTGAATGTCTCAGATAGGGGACTGGCTATTGTAAAAAGGGTGCAGCAGGGCCCTGAATAACTCAGAAAAGTTACAGCAAAAGGAAGTTTCTAATTTTGAGACATAAAGACACATCAATTCGAGTAGAAATGAGGAGTGTGAAAGAAGGCAGGCTGCCTACTGTCTGCTTACAGCTCAAAATGTGGAACTCCAGCCAAGGCAGGCTGAAGGGTTGGTAGATTTGAGAGGGATTAAAGGTTTGCATGTCTATCCATAGCTACATTAAATAGGATTAACAGAGCCAACCACTAACTGGTGGAGGCAGGGGACATAAAAAGCATGACGGTTGCTCTGCAGCTGTCTACAGGGTTACACACACTTTTTTCTGAAGGAATAAGCTGTTGGCAGGGCTAACCAGTAATGTAGCCAAGCTGGTCTGTCCTGAGCTGCACTGTTTGCGTGCCAGCAAGATCATTTATCTCCTTTAATGGGAGGCAGAGACCAGGGCTCTTTCTCCACCTGCCCACAAACTGCAATGGAGATGCCGAGGAGTTTCAGGACTAGGAGATTCTCTGCCCTACATAAATTAAGCTGACACAGCTGCTGCGCCTGGAACTCGCTCCCTGCCATTTCTTAAAAGGGTGTATGCATGCAAAGGAGAGGAACAGAGCTGCTGAAGGAGAAATGAGAGGAGGCTAGCCATCACTTGGAGAACATGCACTGTGTAACAGGGAAATTGGAGCTTGTGGGTGCAGCCAGCTTCATTCAGTGACTTCATTCACTTATGACACTGCATGAGTGCACTGAAAATAATGCAAAGGCAGCATACCTGGGATACCTGAGCAGCCAAAATAGCATTGCCTAGGTCAGGAGACCGAATTCCTTTGTTAATTCACAGGGCATGAAGGATTTCAATGGGAAAGTCAGCAAAGGTGAGCTCATAGTAAGACCCCAATACAACCTTTGCACTGAAAATTAAGAGTAACAGGAGTTTATGTGCTGGACTGCAAGGCAAGGCTGTGAATACAGCAGGACAGAAGAATATCCCCAGAAGCTACCTGAACCATAGTGAGAAAAAATAAGTATGCACAAGATGGAAATTATTCCTATAGCAAGGACAATAGGGATCCTGGATTTTTTTTCTCAGCATCTTCCTAAGTCTATAGGAAGATTAAAAAAACCTGATATTCTTCTGGCCAAAAATGTATCAATTTCCCACCCCCAAAAAAAGGCTATGAATGAACTATCACTGTGTGAAACTGTATCAGAATAAGCTGCATTTTCTTTCTATGGTCCAGCTCAGGAGCACTGGAGGAGCACTCATCTCCCAAAGGACAGCCTGTCCTTGCAGCTATTTCTGGGCTTTCTGCCAGGGCAAAAGCTATTTGGAAGATTTTATCATCATTCTTTCTTCACTCTCCAACACTGCAGCTGTGGATTTATTTTTGTAAGTGTGCTGCAAAGGTGCATCTGATTCTCCCCACAGGCATGTGAAGAAGTTGTCAGCAGTGATGGTTTCCCCTTCTGCTTTTGAAAGAGAAGGGCATGCACCTGGGTCTCCCTAAAGGCAGGGTGAAGAGGAGGGTAGTTATAAATACCGTGATAACAGCAGAAACAAGTTTGTGAGGAGGGGCTTTGCAAGTAGTGAACTGCAAGAGGTAGTTTGGTTGTGTGGGGGAACATTGGACAGCACAAAATTGGCTGGAGGGATCAGAGCCTGAGGGTCATGCCTGGTGTGCGTGTGAAGTCTACTTCACTGCCCTTAATTCAGAGGAAAAATAACTGAGACAGAAATCCCATTAGCTGTGCCAACTTCAGATTCAAATAGCTTTTATATAACGCAGATTGGAGGAATTCTGCTGTTTCCAAGGATGTAGAAGATCTAGGCTGCCCTGGGGGTAGGTAAAGCCTGCATTTCATGCACTACAATCTAATTCTGGACATGGTATCATGCTCTAGATGCAAGCTGCAAGGATTCAGTTGAAGCACATTTGTGCTGCGAGGCTCTGAGAAAAAGGAGAGAGCTCCTGCGGTTTGCAAAATATAAAATCAGTTACTAGGCAGGAGGCTATCAGACTTTTTATCCTTGCGGGCTGGAATTTGTGACGGTGTCCTGGGTGTTCCTTGGCTCCTGCTACAGCCTGGACAAGCTGCTGGGCTGCAGAGCCAAGTGGAATGATGCTTGCTGTGCCTAACTCAAGCCTGAAGGAAAAGTCTAGATTTAAAAAAAATGCAGAGGAAGAGTCAGCCCTGATCCCCAGCCCCTGTAAAATCTTAACTAAGTTACTAAGTATGGAAACACAGCGTCATTTCAGCAGGCGTTGCATGAGATTGCCATATGGGCTGCCTCTGCAAAGCCACAAGCTCTGAGCCTCGGCAAGCACTGACAGTGCTGACTGCTCTTTAAGGGCAGATTTCTGACTCTCCTGCAAGTTCTATAAAACACACATGGCTGCAGAGCAAAGCAGCACAGATGTGTCATGCGTTCCTTCTCACCTGCTCCAGCTTTGATCTTCCTTCCCTGGAGTGAGTGTAATTTGATGAACTGGAGTTGCATCCTCTCTGCAAGACTGTAGAAACCAGGATCATGTACTTCCTGGCCAGCTCAGGCACTGCCTCATCTGCCTGCAGTGCATGGACACAAAGAAAAATTGGTTTTAGCCACAAGTGGCTGACAGACAGCTCTGCCATGGGGTGGAGAGGGGATAACTGTGCTGACAATCTTTCCAGGCTTCGGGAGAGCTGAGTACAAGCAGCAAAACACACACGTGCTGCTCCCTCAGCCCTGGCTGCTGCCAGGTGTAAGCAGAAGTTGCTGTGGCTCTAAGTGAAGAGGTGGTGGTGGCCCTGCAGTGGGAAAGGGGGATCAGTACAAGGAGGAGGGTGTTCTCCTGCACAGGGAAGCCACCAGCTCATAGACTCACAGAACTTACTGTTTTCTGAGGCTCAGCTGAGACAAACAGCACTGTCACCTCAGGTGCAAATTTGACCAAAATCTTGGGGCTTTTCTGCCTCTAATAATCCCCATCCCCTGCACAGGACTCATGCAGCTGATTTGAGTGAAACCTATTACTTTGGTTTGTCTCCCAAACCACAACAGATTCCCTTGTCCCTGCTTGCAGTCTCCAGGTTGCAGTGCATCCCGTTCATACAATGCATGGCCATCAGTGCCCTTACCCAGGAGGTTTGGGACTACTCAAACACGGGGAACTCTGTCTCATGAAACTAAGGGGAGGAAATCAACTCCTCAGAAAGGATGAGCATGTTCACATGCCAAAGGGATTAAGTGCTGTTAAATGGGGGTATCAGTGGCAAAAAATAATAAAAATTAAGCACACAGAATAGTTAAAAGTGGCACATCCCAAATCCTAAAGGAATCCAACCACCCCACACACAGAGGTGCTGCTCCAGCACACCAGCACCTACCCTGCACAGATGAGGCAGGGCTAGAGCTGAGCTACTTTTATGGACCAACTTACCTGCAGCCTTGACAGAAATCAAATTCGTATCTACAGCTTAAAACCTGACTCACTGGCTGGCTAAAGCAAAGGCTTTTGCACTTCTGTGCAGGAAAAACACCCACCAGAAAGAGCACTGCAGTAACCCCACCCATCCAGCCCGGTTCCCAGCAGTCTGAAGGGCCGAGGAAACGCCTCCTGCCCGCGGCTTGGGCACTTGGAGACCCACTGGCAACATGAGGAACCCAGTTAACACTGATGCTTGGTCTCCTAGCAAGCCATTTCTTAAACCGGCGTTCACTTTGCTTTTTTTGTCCCCAGACCCTTTTCCTCCCTGCACGGACAATGTTCAAGTCTGAAGGTAAGCACCTCCCACCACATACTATTACTGACCTTGTGTCTTCCATCACCATGGCTTATCTTCCATCAACTCTCCAAGCTGGACCCAATTTGCTGCTGAAAACCGAGGCACCTCAGTGCAATCCCCTCACTTTAGAATAAATGTGAATTCTTGAAGGAGACTGGTCAACTGTGACACTTTATTATATAAACACTCCAAGACACTTTGTGCACATGCACCACATCCACCACCCAAAACCAGCAGAGGAAGTGTCACACTTCACTCTGTAACAGCTTTTTGTGCTTTTCTTACACCCAGGTGTGGTTCAGGTCACGCTGGTTTTACAAGTACCACTCATCACACACCATCATTGCACATTTACTACAAAATTATTTATTAGACAGCAATACACAGCTTTAGCAGGAAGCTTATTTACACGCACATCAACACTGCTGACTACCCTACTCAGGGACTCTAGTTCTTTTGCCCTTGGCCTTGCGGACCTCTTCTATCAGATCTTTTAAGTACTGAATCTCCTTACTAAGGGAATCTGCTTTCTCCTTCAGAGCCTGGTTCTTCTGCTCCAACTCTCTGCACTCCCCAGACAGTGCCTCCTGCTCCGCCCTCTTCTTCTGCCGGTAACGCGTGGCAGCCGTCTTATTCTGCTCCATCTTTTTCAGTTTCTTATCTATTTTCTTTTCTCCTTTCACCTTTGCTGACACTACCTTCTCTGCAGGGTGATCATACGGTTTGGACCGCACAGAGCCACAGGTGGCATCTGCAGGGAACTGGTTGCCATTGGGGGATCCATTGGGGGATCCAAGTGAATTGGTGGGGCTGTGTTGGGGGGTCCCCAGGTAGGAGTCCGGGCTCATGCATATTCCACTATCATCTGAGTGGTTCTCATCCTCTTTCTCAGACTTGGTGATCACCACCACGACAGCGGGGCACTCCCGCTTTCTTTCTCCTTCCAGAACATCCACTTCACTACCTAGTTCTAAACTAAATGAGTGGTCTGGAGTGGAAGTCAGAGACCCTGGGGAGAGGGGGAAAGACCAAAGGGAAGCCAGTGGAGCCACTGGGTCTGCTCCAGCTGGGGATTCAGGGAGATGGGTGATTACGTTATTTATCAGTGGAAGTTCTTTGTTGTGAAATTCCTGGATGGTAGCGTTATATAGATCACACGTGTCTTCCAACGTGGCCATCAGCTCGTCTGGTGAGACGGTGGCTTCCAGATGTTCCATACCTAATAGGGCATCGAAATCAAATTCCTTCAGATCCATCTTCTCCACCATCCACTCCATGCCAGAGAAGGCATCCTCTGCACAATGAAAAAAATTACCACTTCAGTAAATCACCACCCAACATCCAAAACTCAAATTTTTGAAAATTATCTAGCAGCTCATAATTCAACATCTTCCCTAATGTATTAGCCCAAAATGTGTTAACTATCAGAAAAAATGCTCTTCCACTGAGCTACTGGAGACTTCAGGGTACTATGTAAGCAGCTTTTAAGACATTCCAACCCTCACAGTTAAAACCAGAAGAACTCAGGGACATTTGCAACACACAACCATGCTTTCTTCCTGTTACCTCTGCCAAGGAACAGGGCCATTGGCATCTGCTTTGTTACTGAAAGCCAACACAAGCGTCACTTTACCATAACCAACAATTCTGTGTTGTGTAAGCAACATAATACACAGCTTCCCAAGCTGAGGTAATGCATGTGAGACTGCCTTCGGATTTATGAAAACCTAGCAATTTATTTCCAACTGGAATGTTACTGTGGCGTTATGTAATTGATGCCCTTTATGGAAATAAGGAATACCTTACCCTGGCTGCTATCTATGGTGTTGACTAAACTGTCCACAGCAAGCCAATTGGAGGAGACTGCCTTAGCCTTGTCGCTGGAGAACCCATGCGAACAGAGGGGCTCGGCCACCTCCAGGTAGTCATCTAGGAGTCCCAGACTCTCCTCAGCCACCGAACACGGCTGGCTGAAGGGGGATATTGTATCCCCCAACAGCATCTCGTTGTTCAAGAAGCTCATTTTCGTCAGCTTTTAACGCTTTGACGTCGAAGGATGTAGACAAGTACAGGGTCTTTTCGTCGACTACAGCAATGCTGCTGTGCGATGCCTTGAAAAACCTGCGAACAGAACTCGAACTCATCAGCATTCGCTCTGCCCAACATAGCAACCTTTTAAAGCAGCGGCACCTCAAGAAGCGTGGCGGAAATTTACAGATTGTCTCACTTCTTTATTTCGGCGCTGCCTCCCTCAGGCCGGCCCCGCCCACCCGCCGCCATTTCGCGCTCCCTCCCGCCGCCATCTTGTGTCTGCCACGTTTCCAGCGCCGCTCCGCACCGCCGATGGCCAGGGCAGGCTGAACGCTACGCTACGCTACTCTATTATTTAACATTACAACTGCTGCCAGATTAGTAACAACCCCCATTCGTCTGTCTCTGTGATTATGCCTTGTACTCAAAACCCTAAAACCTCTAATGTCCCATTTCCCCCCCAAGTACAGCAGCACTTCCTCTCACGGGGGCAAAGAAACCCTCCTCAGGAATATGCCTTGACTCCCAAAAAAACCCTATGAAAAAAATATTAAGTAATAAAATCCTAGACTTCTTGAAATCAAGGTTTCTCGAACGACAGGAAACATAAGCGTGCCTCATGAATTCTTTCCGAATGGCATTTCCTGCTATTTCTGACGCTCGCCGCACCCGGAGATGTTGAGCCCTACAAGGATGTCCCCCCTACACACCCATTTTCGCGTAGCTAGGTATTTTATGTATGATTTTAATAGACCTATCTCATCTCCCCCCGCTCGCGGTGAAATACCAACTACCACCACACGCGTGATAAACCCACCCCAGAAGCCCACTTGAAGAGGGTAAGAGGGAACGATCAACACAAAGGAGAGGAAGCAGCCGTCCCTCACACACGATACTCACGCCATGGTTGCAGATGCCGGGGGTGTGCTGTGGCCGCCGCCGCTGCTGCTGCGCCTGCTGCACTGGCCGATGCCGCCGCTGGCCCTGCCGCCTTAAAGAGCCATGGCGGCCAGGGGAGGGGGCTGCTCGTGTCCGCGCCGCGCGGGAGGTGCTGCGCGCACTGACACCGACACTGACACAACCCAGCAACGGGAAACAATGAGGTGGCAGCGCCTCCTCTCCGCCCTTATATATGAGCCACCTTTAGCCTCACTAGATGCGCCTGAGGTATCCTTCCGCCAAGCGTCACCTGCCTGTCGCCAGCACCTACCGCCCTGCGGCCTGTCTTTCTGGGCTTCTCTCCTACCGTTCTGCTACGAGTTAAACACAGGAGCCGCCGACAAGACACCACGGCTCCACGATGGGGCAGCTGTGGAGGGACTATATGATGTATACATCCGCGCCAACCGCTCCCCTGGCCGGGCGCGGCTGTGCCACGTGACCGGGCGGCGGAGGACGCTCCCCCCGCACCGCCGGCGGGGAGCGCTGGGGGCGAATTTTACCCGCCAACAAAGACGCGGAGCTCGCGCCGAAGACGTCACGCAGCTCGCCACGTGGGAAGGGCGGCGCTCATTGGCTACGGGAGAGCCGTTGACGTGCACCGCGAGCTGCCATTGGCCAGGGTCCGGAGGAGACCAATGCTGAGGGGAAGGGGGGAAGAAGGAGCGGCGGGGCCGGGAAGTGGCCGCCCGGGAGGGGGAGGCGCGGGAGCGGGGCGAGGAGGAGAAGCCGGGCAGGGAAATGGCGCCCGCCCATCGCAGCCCTGCGTTTTCCCTGACATGCCCCTCTCGAAGTAGCACACGCTCCCCACTTTGGTTTCCAATGGCCCCTTTTGTTCCCCACACAAAGCCCCGCTGAGGTCGGGCGGGAGCTGTCGGCTGCTCCCCAGGCTGAGGCGCTGGCAAGGCGCCCCTGAGGCGGCTGCCCGCCATGGCCTCCTGCTGCCTTAGATAACGCGCTGCCTTCCCTCCCTGCCTGCCCCGCACATGCAGCGCGTAGATTAGAGGCTCTCCGAGGCTGTGTGTGTGTGTGCGTGCAGGGGGAGTCTGCCCGCAGCCTGCGGGTCTCACAGCGGCCATGGCGCCGCACCGACGGAGAGAGGCTCCTGAGGAGAGCGGCTGCGGAGCCGCGCCTCCGGGCAGCCGAGAGCGTCAGTGTCACCAGTGCCTTCAACCCATGCAAGGGCTGAAAATTAACTTGGTTATTCCACAACTGCGGAATGACAATGTCCTCTCCTGCCTTGCAGTTTCACGCTGATGTAGTTGCTTCTCTGTACTCTGCGCTGACATAACTAGACTGGTGTGAGCATAAATCGATCACCTACAGAGCCCCGCGGTTATTAAGGGCAGTGTCACCTTGGACAGCTTTCAAAATGCGGTTTCGCTATTAACCTGAGCCAAATCTACTTGCTTCCAGGAAAGAAGTCAGACCTCTTCCCCCACCCTGTTCCTGCTAAACAGTTTCACCAGCTGGCCTGTCCCCCACTGAGACAGCTCACAACAGGAAACTGACAGGGGTCAACAGATTTCCCCTGGCTTCAGTTCCTTCAGCATCATTTCAGTGGGGTCACACGAGCACTGGACAGCTTCGGTGAGCTGGGAGTTTCGGTACCTCTGTCCTTCCTCACTGTGTCAGAATTATCCGGCTGCAAAAGGTTGAAATTCCACGTTGCCAGCCTCACAGCACCATCAGCTCTGAGAGCTGCTGCTCACCTATTCAAACATCGTCCTGTGGCTCTGCTTGCTCTCAGCTATTTCTGCAAAAGGCTCCACTATTTTCCAGTTCGGGCCTCAGTAGTATTTGTGTAAAGCCATCACTGCGTTTGCTCAGGTTTAACTGCCTGGAATGTCTTAAACAACTTGACTGATAGTTTGTAAGGATGGGGTGTGACCCAGTTTCTACCTTTAGCAGTCTGGTCTTAGCATTGTCACTACAAAGCAGGGTACGTCACTCCACATCTGTAACGTGAACACTAGCTGCTGAATTGAAAAGGGCAATCTTCTCTCTGTTGGTTTGTTGCTATTTTATTTTGGTTGATTTCCTTCCTTCCTTCCTTCCTTCCTTCCTTCCTTCCTTCCTTCCTTCCTTCCTTCCTTCCTTCCTTCCTTCCTTCCTTCCTTCCTTCCTTCCTTCCTTCCTTCCTTCCTTCCCTCCCTCCCTCCCTCCCTCCCTCCCTCCTTCCTTCCTTTTCTCCCTTTCTCTCTTTCTTTCTTTTTGTTGTCTAGAAGCAATTACAGAGTCTGGAATGACTCATTAAAATAGAGGAGGCAGAGAAAAAGGTCCTCCAATGCCAAAAAAACACCACAGTAGCAGTTGAGCAGTCTAAGATAACTGTTCTGATAAATACACCACAGAGGCAGTAGATCTTGCTTCAAAACAAAATTGAGCGGATGCAGCAGCTTCTAAAGAAGCCAGGTGGGTGATTGGCTGTGTGGATGGGTGGACAGAACTTCCATGTCCTCACTGGCTAAGGGAGAACTCTCCCATCCACTGCCATGCCTGCTTTCCCCTCCTTGAAGTGAAAAGAAAAGGGCAATTGTATGACCATAACAGCAGCTAAATAAACAGAAGTGCACCCAATACATATACACCCAATCCTTCATCATGAAAAGATAATTATAGATTTCTCTGAAAGGACTCTGGGTATGTGTGCGCAAGAATCACGTAAGCAAAAATGAAGCATGCAATGAGGAACTTAACCCAGATCTGCCTGTTTCCTAGCTGCCTGCTTTCCCTTTTGTGTGTGAACTGAGGTGGAAATTTTCTGTGTTATGAGTTCCAGACAGATTTTTTTTGTAACAATCTCCGATCCAGAAAGTGAAATCAAGTAACCAGAAGCTGGCCATTTAGAGAAAAACATATTTTTCCCTGTTTCCTGCAGGACTGCAGAATAACTGTTGTTACATCATTTTATGAGCTATAACCCTAATTCCTTCACAAATTATCTTTCTTCTATTGCAGATATTATGTCAGAGATGTCTCCACTGTAGCTTGAGGTTTTGACCAAGCTAGAAGACACTTCTTTAAGCACAAGTAACAATTTTTTGGGAATTTTTGTACAAAAAAATTACAAGTATTTTCTAAGCAGAGGACTACTAGCTACTCTCTACTAACTCAAAAGTGTCTAAAAATGACTTCCTTCCCAATATTACATAATACATTTGTGGCTCAGAGACTGAGCAGCTCTGAAGAAAATTTAATTTACAGCACAAAAAGATGGCTTCTGAGGGAACATCAATTTGTGTGCAAGGTGAGTGAAGTCCTGCTGTTCCATTACCAGCTTTATCACCGTGGATATTATTCTCCTGCCCTGGGTACCTTGGCAAAGAGAGCTCCTGGGATAAGATCCTTCCTGACACAGAAGCAAGGGGCCAGCTGCAGGAGAAAGGAGCTGCTCTTCCAGAGCTCCCTGCAGGATAGAGGCTGAAGGCCTGGCTGGGAAGCGAAGAAGTGCCCTGATAAATCCACCACTGCAGAGAGCCACCTCCAGCCAAACAGCATCACCAGGAGGTGGAAAACTAATATTCCTCCATTCGCCCTCCTTCTTCCTTTAGATGGAAGGTCAATATATGGGCTTTAATAATTTCTTTCTCTTTTTTTTTCTTGTTAAAGTAAACATCGCAAAGGAAAAGAGGTTTTCTTTTTCCACCAGCAGCAATACAGGAGACAAACATGCTGAATGCTGTTAGTAAGCACAGCAAAGACCGGGAAGACGTAAATGTTTCCATAGCAACATCCCCTCACACAGTCTAGACAGGCTGCATGTGATGCTCTCAGGGACTGTCAGTGGCAGGGAAACTCGTGGGCCTCTGAAACAGGGGAGCAAGGGGGGTGGGAGGAGTGGGTATTGCTGGGGCAGGGAGGGGAGCCAGCAAAAGGAACGGAGATAGAGATGTTTGTTCTTCTCCGGAGCGCTTGGAAAGCTGCAGCCAGGGGAAGGTCGGGCTCACACTGCACGGGGAGAGGGCATGATGGCCATGGTGGCACTGGGCAGGCAGCTTTGGGCTCCCACTGAGCCTCAGTGCCCCAGAGGAGGGGCAGATGGGTTTCCTGCTGGCCCTGTGCCCTGCTGGGCTGGCTGGGGAGGAGAGGGCATTGCCTGCTTTGCAGAAGGGTGAGTGTGAGGGCAAGTCCCCGAGGGGATTTTTGTGAGGGTTAACTTGAACCTTCCATCAGGAGGGACAGGAAGCCTTGCCCTGCACTTCAATGAACAAAGCATTTCCAGAGACCAGCAGGAATTTTTCTGGGAGACAGTGCTGAGGGAAACACAGGGAAGGAATGAGGCAAAGCAGAGAGACATTTTGAGTAATTTCGAGGGAGAATTACCCATAACCTCTATGGCACTGACTAATTCACAGTGCTTGCTTGCTTTTCTCCTCATGTGGTACAAACAGGTATCTGAAATATCTTTTCTGCCAGATTCTCACTGTAAGCTCTTTAGGGATTTCTTTATAGATATTCAATTTTAAAACTAGATTGGAAAGCAAATATATGTGATTAAAGATCAGACTGGGAGGTATTAGCATCCATCTTTTATTACATACAAACATAAAATAAGTTATCCATATGCTCTGCCTCATTTGTTTTGGACTAGTACACCAAATGGAATATCTAATAAATCATTCATTACTTACCCACCCCCTCACTGTCTTCTGTTTCCATCCTGCTATGTAAATATCCCTGACATTAGAAATGAGACTAATAAAAAAGAGGATTAAATCTGCAATTTACATTTGCAACTTACAGTTCAATTATTTTAGACAGTTATGGAAACAATCCTGGTTGTCCACCTACATTTTTCTTACTGAACAAACGTGGGCATGCCAAGCACATGCTGATAGCTCACAAAATACGTGTCTCCAGAGGCTTAGTTACTCAGAACCAGCCAGGCTGTGGCCAGCTGCCACAAGTAAAAACATTGTGCAACTCTGGTAAGAGGGAGGTGAGTTGTAACTTGCCCAAGCATGAGTTTCTAAGTAAAGCTACAATTGGCTGAAAATGATGTTTAGCAAAAAATATGCATGAAGGAGGGAGAGGAGGGGGTGCTGATTTTTGTTGAGACCACTGGGGGATATTTTTGGTTTTCTCACTGTCCAGCCTTGTTTTATGATGATGAAAGGACTTGGGGGGTCAAGAATAATCCTTCATGTGCATTAGCGCATGTGGGCTCAGTTTAGCACACAAACAAAAGCCTTCCAGTGATCCAAGCAATAAAAGAACAGAAACGTATTTCATGTTTCTTCATGAATAGTTATGTGAACCCCCCTGCAGACTGCGTGCTCAGTGTATATCAAAATGTATATATCTGTAGGTTACCAGCACCTGCTGGAGTCACACGTGCTGGGTGTCTTGTGCCACTCTGTGCAAAAGGATGAAGAGGAGAGCAACAATGCACATTTCTTCTCTTCTAGCAGCGTGAAGTTAGCCAGAGCTGAGGCATGACAAATAGGTACAGATTATGAGACTGCAGCATCTCAGCCCAGCCACCAGTGGGTGAGTTAACAGCCCATCATCACCTCAGTGCATCTCTCTTTCCGTGTCTTGGTGCCCCTTAGGCTGGTCAGCCTGAGGACCCCTTGCTGAACCAGCCCAGCAGCACTTGCACTGCACTACTGAACCTGGCAGCTTTCCACCTGCAGGTGGAAAGGTTATTTGAGCTCTAGTTATTTCAGCCTCTGTCTCAGTGAGGGGAGAGAGGGGGATGTGCACAGTGAAAGGCTGATAATACCAGCCTATGCTCTGGGAGCTCCTCTGGGGGATTTGGTTTTCATTTCACGACACTTTAGAGTGTTTTGATGAGGCCAGGAAGAGAAACTGTTCATGGGTGTACCCTGTGAGTGAAATAAAAGATTTTTAGGGATCTTTTGGGGCTGTGTGAGATCTCTTTGATTCTGATGCAGGCAGGCAGCTTCAGCAAGAACACTGACAAACCAAGTAGTTCAGATGAAGCTCTGAAACTCATTTGAGGACAAGTCACTGTTGAGGCTGTAGCTGCCCAGGTCCCTGGGGAGGAACACTGCAGCTATTATTCAGTAATAATTTTCCACTCTCCATAGGCAGCAGCTGCTCAGTGATTTACCAGCAGACTTTGCACTGGTTCAATATATACTTGTTTACAAAGGAGGAGAGAAAAACTCCTGGTGGATGTTGACACAATTGTGATACCATTGAGTTTATAGCTTTTCCCTGAAGGAATGTCATTTTCCATCCTAAAGTCTCTGTGTTAGGGGATTTGGCAAATATGTCAGAAAGAAAATTGTTTCAGAAGACTTTGAGCCTGCTCTGCTCCCTACCTTGTCCTGGCCTCAACAGGAGACAGACATCTCTGGGTTTCAGGCAATGCTGGTGCTATTCAGGAAGGTAACATTTGAGCCACTCACCTCAGTCACACAGTCTCAATAAGACACATTTTGGATGCTAAGCACTTACCAGAAATACAGGTCTCCCCTTGGCAAGGCAAAAAGGGTAAGTCTGTCCCAGGGCACAAAGCTTGGGAGTCACCAGTCTGCTGGTGACACCAAACATCTTCCTTTGCAGTACAAAGTGATGGACTGAAGATGCATAATTTTTTATTAATTTTCTTCTTTTATATAGAAAAAACCTACAAAATTAAAAAAAAAAAAAAAAAAGAGAAAAGTTCCTAACTCAAAACATAAGCTCATTACCAGGTTCAAGAAAAGGTACTGGACTACATGCTTTCTACCATCTGTCTCATGACCACAGGCAATGATTTGGAAAAGAGGTTCGTGCCTGGGCCACGTCCTTGCCTGAGCAAAAACCACCCTCCCTGTGAGTGCCAGAGAGCTGGGCCCCTGCCAGCTTGCTCTCTAACAAGCACCGTGGGAGCTGCAGCTCTGCAGCCTCTGGGACTGCTGTACCTTGTTCTACCTTGGCTTCAGTGCACCTCAGGCCCTCTGACAGTGCCTCGCTGCTGCTGCAAACAAGCAGCAGCTGAACATGATTCACATCTTATTATCCATATAAGTGGTGGTACTTACTGTCTCCAAGGCCCCCTGTGCTAAATAAATTCAGGAATCTGAAGGAAAAAATGTCTTTCTGCTATACTGCTTCCAGGAACAATTGCTTCTTGCCTTTCAAGGGAGATATGGAGCCTGCCAGGGCACTATGAGTTTTGAAATAATGTCTGTTGTGGGAGAGGTAAAGAGCCAACACAGTCCATCATTTGCCATCTATGCCCTCGTGTCTGCTGCCTCTGAGCTGTGTTCTTTGCAATGCTGAGCAGAACAACACAAGAGGGTTGTACAGAACTAGGATTATTGACGTAGGATGCCTTATGGGACAGTATCACCCCTGTGCTTCTGTGGAACAGTGACAATTCTACCACAGAGAGAGGAAGGGGAAGAGTGGAATTGCACTGGAGCCAGGCAATTGTTGCCTAACAAAGGAAAATCCTAAACAAAACAAAAAAACACAAGTGAGCAACTTTGACCCATTATTTGTATGGAGAAGGCTTTTCATGAAGAATGTGGTTAGAATTTATATATATATATATATGTATTTCCCCTGAGAAGCTTAGCACTGAGTGAGTGTTAATAGATAGATCAAAGAGCTACTTAGCCACAGGAGCCAGGGAAATTGAGAGAGGAGAGCAAAATAAAAATCAATCTGACTTGTAGTGTGTTTAATGTGGTTTTGTTCAGAACTGACTTCTGCATGAGTACTTAGGAAAGCTTAAGATCATCAGAAGTTTAAGTTCCGTGAGCCAAACTCTGTCCTGCTCTCTTTGCTCTTTGTAAAATAACTGTTTCCTACCTACAGAATGATTTCTGATCTTCCCTGCCTTACCCTTTGGTCTTACCACCCTCTTTTGCCTTATTGTTTGCAAGATTATTCCACAGGATCACATACTGTAAAGAAAGGAATAATACCCTGCGCACCACCACATTCTGGGTCCTTGAGTTGTGAGTAATGCTGTCCTTCTGAAAGTATGCCAGTAAAAAATTTATCCTTGATGGTGTAGGGGCCACATTTGTTAAATGAGAGCTATTCCAAGAAGGTGTTAAATGTTAAAACAAAACAACAAAAACAAGGGGGAAGAAAGAATAAAAGGGAGGGGGAGGATATTTCTTGAATCCCTCAGATTGTAAACTCAGATAGTAACTCAGCCTGACAAGGATAAAGAAGATAAAATCCAGATATCTCCAACAGTTCCCCAAATGTCTAGACTGCAGCAGTTCTCCTAGGGCTGGAAGCCAATACTGGGTTTCACTGGTAGGAGGTAGAATCTCCCATTTCTTGTTTGCTACATCTGTGGGCAAAGCTCAACATTTCAATATCCACTCCCATATTCAGTAAGCCATTCTGGAGCCATTGACCAGTGCAGGTACTGAGCAAACATATTTCATCTTATCTGGAAGAGAAATTCCTCATTTGGAAAAGGCTCCTCTTTTTTTCCATGAAACTAAAATTTGGAAGAGGCTCCTCTTTTTTTTTACCATGAGACTAAATTTAAAAAGCAGCAGCTGTCTGCAGCTTTTCTGAAGTTTACAATATTAACATAAACCTTAAAAAACCATGGATGCAACTAAGTATTTGGGAATCAAAAAAGAAACATTAATGCAGTTCAACAGTTTAGCATGATAATCCCAAATGTGGGGTTCAGTCATCCTTTCTTCCCCAGTTTAAGATTAGCTACAAAATAGGCTGGAATTCATGTATTTATTTTTAAAATGAAGAGATGCAAAAATAAGTAAGTAAAATGTAAACTCAGCTACATTAATATCCAGGACAGGACTGTGGTTATATAACAAAGCGGGTAATATATTTTGCTTTTTCCAAAATTCACTTTCCTCCTAAGCTGTTTGCTCCTTAGGCTAAGAACAAAAGAGATTCTGAGTCTTTGCAGCCTGGAGAACTACTTGTGCTCTTCTTCTTTGTTGCAACTTCTTCCATACTTGAAATAATTACCATCACTCCCCTCAATTATTTCTTCTTTACATTAAACAAACTTATCTTTTGATCTTTCCTCCCTATTCATGCCAGGACAGCTTTTATGCAAAGATGCAAACCACTGCATATATTAATCCTGCATTGCAGGCTCCAGGCATTCCAGGGGCTTTAACTTGAGGGGTAATACCTGTCACAGATTTCACAGAGCAGCTTATTTTAGCTATTCCTGTAAGACTCTGTATGGCATGAAATGTGCTTGATCTCATCTGATATGTTTCTGCCACAGGACAGATTAAAGGAAAAAAACAAAGAAAGACCACCAAGTGCTATTAGAAAAAAAGAAAAAGCTGGAGATATAGACTCCCATTTGTAACATAAAATACCCTCCAAAATAGTTAAATGTTAATTACAGAGTCCTCATTAAGACAAGTCACACAGGACAATGTTGCCACTGTAGCATGTCTTCCAAGAATTAAGGAGCCTGGGACCCACCAAAAGCAGCATGACTTCACACTTGATTCAACGTCCAACATTCCCACTCCGCCTTCCCAAACAGGCACATAAAACTGGGTTTTACAGCAAAGAACTTCACCACACCAGACACAGACCCCTGGCAAAGCAGCTTCCTCACCGCCTCAAGGCTGATGCCTGGATAAGAGAGGAGCGCATTTGGGAGGGGCGAGGCCTGGCACACAAAAACCAAGGTGCGACTAAACAAGGGTGGGGGAGCCAGCAGGAAAGTTTAATATCACAGAGGCACGGAAGCCTCAGAAGTCAGGGGAGCCACATGAAAAGCAGGTGCCTGTCAGGGCATGCGGACTATCTATGGGAGAAAGGATGGGAGGCTCAGCGCCGCAATTACGCATCGTCTTGTGACTGGTGAGAAAGCTGCCAGGAGTCAGGACGCTGCTGCAGCGAGCTGATTGCTCCCTCGAGACAAGCTGCAAAGTGCTGAGTGCCCAGAGCTGCGAAGAGAAAGCGAGTGAATCAGCAAGGGGCATGTCAGTCCCCAAGCACTGGTGTGGTGCAGAATTATATCGGCATGAAGGTGATGCACTGAGATGAAAGCAGAGAGTGAAGCTCCTTTGTTTATAAACATGCCAAAGACAACCAGGTTACTGTGGAAAGTCATTTTATTTCAGAATTCCACACACTCTGTCACAGATCATGCACTTGGACTTTCCCCTTTGCAAATCCACAGCCTCCAGGCCTGGGAGAGATGGGGCATCATCTCTTCACTTCTCACTGCGTGCCCACATGGTAAGAATGAGGGCCCTGATGGCAGCTTGGCAGAAAGCAGCCTCCTGTTTCAATAATTGCTTTTAAACACGGGAAAAGAAATCCATCTGACTTGAAAGATTAGCAGTGGAGCTCAGCAGCAGTGAAACCCACAGCTGAGCAAGTTGGTCCTCGCCCTGTGGTTACAGGGAATAAGATGACAATCTCATGGGAAGCTTGTGTGAGCTAAGCTACAGCAGAACACACGGAGACATTCTTGGAGCTGAGGCAGCAACCAGCCCAACACATGCCCTGGGCCTCTTACAATCAATCTGTCTCTGAGCTGCTCTGCCAGAAAGGTGGCTGGGAGCTGCCCTTTTCACATTCAGCTTTAGGTTCTACAGATTTGACCAGGAAGGAGCCTACCGATAGGTAAGCCAGCCCTCCAGGCTGTACATCCACACATGTACTGCATTTAATACTGAAAGGTGCCTGCTTGAAAGACTCTGCAACATTCTGTTTGACCCACAGGCTGGGTGCAGCATTACTGTAAGTTTCCTGCATACTTACCCTGCACCTTCTTCCCTGCTTCTATTGCCCCTTATACCTGACCCTGCTCTTAAAATATTCCTAGTTGCAGTGTCCCTGTGACCCATCACATCTTTGGCCTTTGTCAAGACTGCCACTGCCAGGGCAGCTATTGCCTGCTGTGGTGGCTGCCTGTAGGAAGTGGTCATTTGCCTCCTGAGAACAGGCTTGTGGCTAGCTCAGAGGAGGGCAAAAGTGAAGGGAAGAAACGATGGAAGTGGTTGATGCAAGTGAAGTGGAGCAGAGTCTACAGAAAAGGCAAAAAGGCAGCTTCAGTCTCCATTTGATACACAAATTGAGCTCAATAGCAGCAAAAAATGGCCATAAAATATTAATTCATTAGGTTGCCAGGAAGAAGTAAAAGCATTCATGTAAATAATTATATACACAGATATGTATGTGACAACTGTTCTCAAGTCAGCTCAGACAGTGGCTTCCTCCTGTTTCTATCTTACCTTTTTTTAATATCTAGAGTTTTAATCATTTTCAACCACACTGCTGTAAAAATGTGAAGACCACGGTACTGGAGTATGCACCAAGTGAGGGGTGACATCATCCTGAAGAAATGAGCTTTGGGGGAACTCCTGACAACCCAGATATTTTAATATTTTTGTTGACCTTCAAGTAATGAAAAACAAGGGGAATTTCCCCCAATAGCCTATAGGCTCCAAGTCTCATCTGTCTGCTTTTAGGGTAGGAAGGCTGACATCAGAAAGGCAGTGGGGGGCAAGGGAAGGAAGAGGGGAAAAAATCTGGGAACCAGAGTGAAGAGCAATCAACAGTTGACCAACACTGACTGCTGCAAAACTTACAAAACACAGTCATACAAATGGGATTCCTGTTAACCTTTGATAGACTATAGACTTTATATACACACACAAACTTCAAAGTACACATCTGGCAATCTAGAAAATACCAGTACCCTAAGGATTAAATAATTTAAAATGCAATGTTGCGTTATCACTGTATACAGAATGCTATCTGACACATCGGTTAAAATGGACGGATTGTCCGAGAAAGATGCTCCCTCCCTCATCTCACCAGCACTGCCTCTAAAAAAAACCCAGGGTGAAAGACTTCCCTCTGTGGTTCCACTCCTGAAATTCACCTAGAAACTTCTCTGTCAAAGAAGGGGGAGGTCCTGAGAGGAAGGGAGGAGAAAAGGAGAAAACTATTCCTGCTTTTTCCAAAACCTGCTGCTGCAGCACTTCTCTCCGCTGGCTAAGGAGGTTGGACAGCACAGGGGAAAAAAGGTGCTAAAGCTGGGAAAAGGCAGACATGTTTCTTTAACAATAGCTATGCTGGTCTTTTGAGATACACACAGAGCCCCAGACTTGGGGGGACACCTTCCCTCCCACTTTTTGAAGACAGCAGATGGCTTAATGCAGAGCATAAAGAGTCTACAGCCTGAGAGCAGCCATAGACAGGAGTGGGCAGAACTGCAGTGCCAAAGTCCAAACAGATGGAATGGGAAGGTGTGCCCTCACCAGCTTTCTATGAGCATTTGTAAACTGGGAGCACTGGAAAGTCAGCACATGGGAATGAGGAAGGGGATGGACAGCCTCAGTTCTGGGGCGGAGACCAAAGCACACAGAGCAGATGGCAAAGCTAATGTATCCATAAATGCCAGCTCTGAGTATGTACTCTAATAACCAGTGTATGGGACAGAACCTTGCTAATGACACCAGTTCAGTTCTATCACCTTAGACTTAGAGCTGGTGAGAATCTGCCTTGTATGTGCTTACTCCAAAGCCCTTTGAGGCATGCAGTCTTGTTTCCACCTCCAGTAAACCAGAACAGCCATAACCTCTTGGGAAAAAGATGAAAAAAAAAAAATTCCCCATTCCCATGTGTCTCCCACCCCTCCCCCATAATCACCCTCTCTTCCTCTAGGCCAGAGACAACTAAATAGCTGCCTTGTTCTCCACTCCCGAGGCCATTCCCAGCAGATCTGGCTAGGCAGGAACAGCAAGCTGTGCTCCTTCGACCTCATCACACAGCCAGACCATGAAGGTTCCTCCCTCCCTATGACACCTTCAACAAAAATTGCCCATCCAGGAGGTTATGTGGCAGCAGACTGGACAAACCTTGGCCCTTAATCCCAAACCCAGCTTGCAAAGGATGAGAAGGCTCCATAGGAGCAGGAGTTGTGGGAATTCTCCAATTTCAAGCTCTACAGCCCTAAATATTGCCAGTGTAATCATTATCCACTCAGAAATACAAAAAAGATCCCTATCCAAAATATCTCACTCAGTCTGTCCTGCATGACTGGGCCAAAGGGACAAAAAAGAAAGGAAAGTGAGACAGTGTGGGACAGCATAGAAAAAGAAATGAGGCAAAGTCAGGCTGAAGGAAATTAAACTACCTCAGTGCAAGTCTGCTAAAATCATCACTGGATTTACCAGCCCAGTTCCACCTTCTTCAGAGCAAAATGGACTTGCTGCAGTAAGTGTACTACAGAAGAAAGAAGTGCATAGTTTTGTTTAATTTTTTTGGTAGACACTTAAACTTAGCAGAATTTATGTGAAGATCTCAGAGCTGCAGTTTTAGCCTCTCTTCCCTAGCCAATGGGTACCTATTGGGGCAGAGATGGTGGAAATGGACCAGTAGCACCAAGAAATTCAGTGGGAGCACCAACTCCACAACAGGAATTACTAAATGAACCAAAAGGAGGGAGTGGTAGAGAGAGAGAGGGAGATAGGGAGAAGTGGAGGAGACATAATTCGCAGTAATCAAAGTCTGCATTGGCTAAACCCTATCAGCACTTCCCTAGGTAAGGCCCCATTATGTCTGCAGCAAGACCTCTGGCTCTGACAGAGAGCTGTAGAGGGTGTAGCCCAACTCATCCACTTCTTCAGGGGTGAGCTCTGAGAACAAGTTCACCTTGGGGTTCAGAGCACTGGGGAGGACACCTGCCTCCAGGTAGCAGATCAGCCCCTTCAGTGCCTGCAGGAAGCGATCAGCCAGCATGTCCTGGGACCAGTCAGGCTCCTCCTGAGACAGGTGCAGGATGACATTGGTGAGCTGGCTGGCAGTGAGGTGTCCCAGAGCTGGGTTTAACTTGCATACTGCTTTGAAGATCTTGAGGCACAAGCAGCGGCAGCCAGCATCCCCCTGGTCCAGGGCGTGCAGGCGAGCCGTTTCTGCTGGCCGCAGGCTCAGTCGCCACAGGTTGTCATTCTGGGCCAGTCGGTGAGGTTTGGCAACGAGGACAATGTCACCCAGGGTCAGGGACGGTAGAAAGTCAATAAAAAGATGCCGATCTGCATCGTACTGGACTTCCAGAGTCAAATCTGCTGGGGGAGCTGCTGGACGGATCACATAGTCCAAGAGACTCCCAATTGCTGGCCAGTTGATGGAGCCAGCTACAACTTTCTCAAAGGTGTCTGCTACAGTTTTGGGGGAAAGGTAACCTCCCACCACACAGCGGTCCCAGTAGCTGCTCCCACGAGGAAAGTACTCTGGGTTTTCTCGACGCACCAAGTAGAAGCCAGGAATGTTCATGATAGTGTCCTCCCCGGGGATACACGACCACAGGTTCTGCTCCAGCATCAGGGGTACAATGAGCTGGATGTGGTCAGCTGTCACTACCTTTCACAAGAGAGAAAAGTCGGTAAGAACAAGCTTTCTCTCTCCACATTCATTTTATCCACCACCTTTAGATAGCCTCCTGTCCACAGGAACCTGGAATAAAGATTCAGCTGTCTCTCCTCTCTGCGTGGGATTCCCAGCCTCCCTTTGTTAAAAGGCATTCTGAAGGACTATTTCCAACCATCAGTGGGATAATTCCAAGGTATAACTGAAGCTAGCGCTTACGTGGTATGCACTATTTAGGGACCTGACATGGACTGCGTCTAGATGAATCATTCTGCCTCTAAATGTGCTCCTTGGTTGTGAGATGCAGCTGGCCTAGGGCACGGCAATACCACATGACAATTTAAACAGAGTATTAAGTTTCTAGACAAGCTTCCATTGCCATGGTTTAATAATCCCATGCTACAGCTAGGTACACTGCCCTCACCTGGTCTGCCACATTGTTTGGGAAAAGGTCATTAAAGATCCCTTTTCACCAATGTGATTAAGACCCCAGATCTAAGTTTCACTGGACACTCCATGCTCCATTCCAGAGCTGTGACTCAAACAAAGAAGTGTGCCTCTGAATCACTCACTATAGCCATGGGCATCTTGCCATCAGGGAGATATTGCAGCAGGGACTGCTGTCCAATCCAGGTCTGTCATGCATTAAAAAAAACAAAAGAGTAGGAAAGACCTACATGAATATACAGGGAATTCTAAGGGAATATGATGTATTTGGATGGATATAAAGGGACAGAGAGAAAATAGAGGTCTACCAGAGAAACCGCAAGAAAAACACGGCTAAAAGGAGGACAGAGGGAAAGGAACGAAGGACTGAGATATTTTGGAGAGATAAAACAGCAAAAAGCAAAGGCTTTGCAGACAAGGACAGAGTTTGGCCATGCCTGTTCAAACAGCACTGTGGAAATCAACGCCTGGCTCCACAGCAGGAAAGGCAACACCAGCGGCATTATTACTGAGGAATTACTGCTGTGCTGAGCCAGCACTGCCAACAGGGAAGCCTGAAATGCCCCTGCCTGGTCAGCCTCCTGAAAAAGGAGCCCCGATGCATGCACAGAAGTTACCTGCAGGTCATCGTAGAGGCTGCCGCTGAGGTACATATCACGCAGGGGCATGTCGGGCAGCTTGGCGCGCAGGAAGCTGCGCAGCTCCGTGCAGATATCCACGGCCGCCTGCTTGGCCCGCGCCTGCTCGTCCGCCGGGATCGCCACGCGCCGCCGGTAGTACGCCAACAGCTTCTCCTGCAGGGACAGACGAAGGCGGGACTTCTTCAGCTCCACTTGACTCCTCTTGGCAGATGGCTTGGGCTTTGTGGGGCGAAAAAAGTCTGCAAGACAGGAGGAAAAGCGTTGAGGTTGCAGCTGATTGCGCTGTGAAGTGTTCCGCAGAACGGAATCTGCAGCGCGGAACTGCAGTCTCCTAGGTCTCGGAAAGCTCTTGGCAGACATTTTGCAGGCTTTGCAAAGGTACCACTCCAAAGGGACGTGCTGAGGAACTCCAAAACGTACTACTATGAGCATCAGAATGGATGAAAATAAGTTACTAGATCTGAAATTTAGACAGACTAATATCGTGTTCAAGGATGTAATTTTAATGGCTATATGGGCAGTATCTCAGCTCCATTTCATCAAAAGTTCAGTGCTGTTACCAGTTCAAAAGCTGTCAGTGTGATGCCAGACCAGTAGATAAAACACTTGTGAAAAACCATCACGATCTCTTTGAGTTTTTAACATTGAAACAGATTATTACAAATTACCAGCAAACCCCAGTCCTGACTAGCATATGAGATCAGAGAAGATTGTGCCACCTGGAAATGAAATAGCTGCTTGGAGTCTGATCAGCAGAGTTACCAGGATGATGAGCTGATAGATCCTGGGGCTGTCCCAGCTCAGGCCATCACAGCTCCAGTGATATCCCCCTTAAACCTTCAATGGACAAAGACCAGAGAGCCCACTCTGAGGCACCATGCAGCAACACGAGGTTTATGTTGCCACCTGCATCATTAAACAATGTCTAACCTGCACAGATTCTCTGAGCCACTTTTTCTCTGACTGGTTTCCCAAACAAATAAGCCAATGCTTCCCATTTGTTTCAGATTTCTCTTAACATGGACCAAGAAGTTATCAGTGAGAATTAAAGGGGAATTACAGATCTAAGAGAGCTTGGAAAGGGCTGTGATACCTAAGGGGTACAGGAAAAACCCCCTAATCAGTGGCCCCATTAAAGCAATTGGCTGTTGCAGATCTTTGGCAGTGGGCATTTGGCCACACAGCTCATGAAGAATGGCTGACCAAGCTGCACACAGACTCATCTAGCCCAGCCTCAGCAGCTGCTGTCTCTTGTCCTACTGGCTCTTTTGAACAGATTTGAGCTTTTTTTGTGTAAAGGAAATAATGCACAGAACCATAAGGAACTGAATTTCATTGGCTATTTATGAAAAAAATTATTTTTCTATACTGAGTTTTAGCTTATTTCTAATTGAAGAATTTAAGACACCATCATCAATGTTTTTATTCCTTAGTCCATATGTCTGGGGACTCATCAAATGACCTAGACTCCATTTAACACAGATATCTAATTATTTAATACTTCCTCAGCAGAAAATCTATTGCCATCCCAAAGACGATGTCGCTGTTGAGCCGCTAGCTGAGAGAAGACTCAGGTTCTCAGACAAGGAAAGAGAAAAGGTGTCTTTATTATTTTGATTTCCATATATATAGAGTTTTCAGAGGTCACCCAGATTGGTCAGCCAGAAACCTCCCCCTAGGCCCAATTGGCCAAGCCTGAACTGTCCTAATCTGGAGACGCTGTTTGCAAAACATCCAAACTTTATCTTTGTTTATGAAATGTAGCAAAATGTTCTCACGAGAAAGACCTGTGCTAGCCACAAGACAACTTCCTTTAAAATAATCTGGAAATCAAGTTAATAGCTTGATTCTGATTTTTAGTTAAAATGTCAAGTGTAAATCTCCCAGAGTGACCAAGGATAGAAAATAAAAATGGTGAGAAAAAAGAACCAAACCCATATAACAAAACATTGTTGGATCCTAAATTACTGATTATCCCACTTAGAAAGAAAACTGCACTTTCTATAGACTGATGGAGACAAACTCAGTAATAAGCAGCATTAAACAGGGAAATGCTGATCCAGAAATTATTTGGAAAATGGTAGAAATAACACAGGAAATACTCTTATAAATTGCTAGTACATTCACAACTGCAATATTCCCCCACTTAAAAAGATGAAAGCAAACTGGATGACCCAAAGAAAGATAACACAGTGCTTGAAAGACTTGAAAGGAATGGAATAGTTTTCTATCAGGAAAGAATAAGTACTCAGATTGAAACAGAAAAAATGAGGGAGAATAAAGCTTTACACCACGAAGTCATGAGAGACTGAAGAGTGCAAATAGATGACTATTATTGACTAGTTCCCAATGTCAGTTCTGATTCTTAAAGTTACCAGTGGACCTGCTTAAAAGAAAAACACAAAAATCCAGGCTTTATGGGCTTGGATGACTGTGATACAGGAGTATGACCGTGCCTCTTACCTGTGTCTGCAACTGCAGGATCGGTGGGAAGGGTCTGCAGGGAGCGGCTGAGACTGGTCTTCATCTCCTGGGTCAGCAAGCGTGAGGAGGACCCCAGCCAGTTTGGCTCTTCCCAGCTTCTCTTTCCCGACTGGCTCAGGCGAGTGGGGCTGCTGGGAGCGCTGATCGCCCGGTCGTACATCTAAACCAGGAACAGCTCGAGTCACCCAATGCTTGCATTCCACCCAGGCCATTGTCAGCACCCCAGGTCCTTCTCCTCCCCCTTCTCTCCCCCAGCACTCACCCTCTTGACAGCCAGCGTGGCGATGCCCAGCATGGCAGCTCCCCCCACGCCCAGCACCAGCCGCGCGTTGGACAGCACGAAGTCGATGGCAGTGCCAATGCCGTTGTCATCCTTCTTCCCTTTGCGCTGCCCAGCGCCTGCCATCTTACCTGCAGGGAGGGTGAAACACACACAGGGTCAAAACACACAGCCCTGATGGGTCACTGCCTTCTCCCCACCTCGTGCCCACTGCCCACTGCCCCCAGGGTCAGAGCACGCAGACACAGGAAGGGACCACCTAACCCTGCAGCCTCCTCATTTATATTTTTTATTATGCAAAACCCTATAACCATTCAGCTATTTTTCTTTTAATCCGTGCTTCTCAACCAAAGCACAGCCAATTTATTTTCTGATTCCTAACATGACAAGTGTAATTTTGCTCACAGACAAGGAAATACAGGGTTGGTCAACTGCTTGTAACAAAGCAGAATCTTCCCCAGGAACTGACAGGCAGTCTCAAAGCTTGCACTTCCAGATTAATTTCTGAACAATGTCCAATCCCAGATACTTTAAAGACACCCAGGAATCAACAGTAGAAACCACAACACATCATAAAGGGAACCACTCCCTTGCCTTCACTTGATGTTTATTCCTGCCCTCGAGGCTGGTGGGTTTGACAGACAAATCATGTAAAACACTGACATTAATATTTTCTTACATGGGTGCTTTTGTGTCCTCCAATTTCCACTTAACCTGACCTTGAGATTTAAATTTAAAGAGTCTCTCTGGCCAACATGGCCTCAAGCTGCACCAAGGAAGTCTCAGGCTGGACATCAGGAGGAACTTCCTCACAGAACGGGTGATTAGACATTGAGATAGGCTGCCCAGGGAGGTGATGGAGTCACCATCCCTGGGAGTGTTTAACCTGGACGTGACATTCAGTGCAATGGTCTAGCTGACAAGGTGGTCATCAGTCAAAGGTTGGACTTGACCTCAGAGGTACTTTCCAATGTAAATGATTCTATGATTCTGTAAAACACACCTTTACCACCACGCTACTCACTGGTGGATCCCCAGTGAACCTACAAGAAAACACCTCCTCAGGTCACACAGGAAGAGTCAATAAACTCTTCCAGTGTGACCTGAGGTCTGTTTTCTGAGTCAGTATCCAAGGTTCTGAGCCTCCCTGCCTCATTGGGATGGCTTAAACCTGCCCTAAAGCCAAGCCAATCTCAGGAGGAATGTTCCTGCCTGGATACATCAGGAACACAGTGACTTGTCACCCCCAAGCAGAAAAAACCCTGCACTTTCTCAAAACTCACTATAACAGCAGCACATAGAATAGGTTTACATCATTGTAAATGACCTACCTGTGACCTAATGCATTTGTGAAGAGAACAGGAGAGTCCTCCTGGTGTGCCTGTGGAAGCACCTTCAGGACTTCTTCAATAAACGGGTGGGTAGTGAGCGTTGATCATCTCTTCTGGCCGGCGAGGGGATTTCGGAAAGAAGAGGGAGGTAAGCTGGCCCAGTGGGAGCTACGGGGAGTCTCTACACCAGGCCTCCGAGCCCGCTCCGCAGGAAGGCCTGCCCCTTCTCCAGCTGCCGCTCCCTGTCCTCCAGCCGCTGCAGCCCCTGGTTGCGGCGGAACTCGCGGCGGACGGAGGCGAGGTAGAAATCGCGGTCGGTGTAGCGCAGGCCGCGGCCGCGGCGCAGCAGAGCCCGGTACAGAGTCAGCACCGCCTCGCGGGACCACGAGGCCATGGGGGACGAGTGCGCGGCGCGGGCGGGCGGCCTGCAGAGGAATGACCGAGGGCGGGATCCGGGTCAGCTCTTCCCTTCCGAGGGACGCGCCGGCCGCCGCCTCAGCTCCGCGGCGGGCCCCGCTCCGTGCCGGGGCCGCCTGTCCAACGGGAGTAACGCGGGGTAACGGCCCGGCGGGGCGCGGGGGCTGTGCGGCCCCGCGGGAGGAGCGCGGCCGCCCCGCACTCACCGGCAACGCGCGGGCCGCGCCGGGCCGCTCCCGGGTCACCCGACAGCGCCGCGCTTCCGCTTCCGGGGCCGCGGCCCCGCGCCCGCCAATCGCAGCGCCGGCGCCGCGGGCAACGAGCCGCGCGGGCTTGAGGCGGCGGCGGCGCGGCGCTGGCGCCCCCTGGCGGGCGGGAGGAGAGCCGGCCGTGCCCATCGCACCTTGGAGCTCGGGATGCTCCGGCGGGAAGGTGCGGCTGGCCCAGCCGTTTCAGCCCGGGAGCCGTGTGTGCAGCTCAGGAGCTGTGTGTGGAGCCCGGGAGCTGTGTGTGTGTGCAGCCCAGCCCGGGATCTGTGTGTGCAGCCCGGGATCTGTGTGTGCAGCCCGCCCCCGCAGAGAACGGGCCCTTGCTGCTCCAGGGTCACGGAATCGCGGATTCCACCAGGTTGGAAAAGCCCTCTGAGATCATGGAGTCCAAGCTCAGACCGAACAGCACCTTGTCAGCCAGACCATGGCACTGAGTGCCAGGCCAGTCTGTCCGTGAACACCTCCAGGGATGGTGACTCCACCGCCTCCCCCGGCAGTCCATCCCAATGGCTAATCGCCCTTTCTGTGAAGGAATTCCCCATAATGTCCAACCTGAACCTCCCCTGACAGAGAGAAGTGGGTTAATGTTGCATCTCAGCAGCAACTCTGACTGTGATGGTTTTTACAGACTGACATATCAAATTCAAACTCCTTATCTTTATCTCCCTAAGAGACCAGGGCCTGGTCTGGAAGCCTAAAGGCTCTGGGAGAAGGGCAGTAGCTGGCAGCCTCTCTGGGGTCTGCCTGAGCTGATGGAAGGAGATTCCCAAAGCCAGAACCTTTTGCCCCTCTGTGCAGGTGTAAATACCACTTTTCCACTCTCACATTCTCTGCTGTATGCCTACTCTGGGGCATAAACCTTCCTCCTTAGCCATCCCCTCCTCCCTGGGTCCTACCAAAATATAAAACATAGTGTGCTGTGCCTGCCCTGGAGGGGAGGGTGAGAGAAAGAGCAAATGGTGTGTGACAAAGGAGAGCCACATCACTTCACACACTTCCCTGCGACACCAGATATGACAGTGATGGAACTGAACAGGAAGAAAAACAGAAGCTCTGGACTGGCTCACTCTGTGCCAATCTCATCTTGTTCATTTCCTCTCCGAGATAAACAACCCCAATCGTTTTGATCTCTCTGAGAGCGAATTTGCCATGCCCCTAATCAGCCCTTTCTGAGAAAGGCTTACTTGAACTGCAGACAGTATTCCCAGTGAGGCCACGCTAGTGATTTACATAATAGCATTATCATATTTTCCATATTATTCTCTCCTTCTCCCTTCTGCATGCTAATATTTTGTGTGCGCTTTTTTTTAACCTGCAGCTACTCTGAGAGGCAGGGGTTGTGTGACATCCATATTCTTTCTTGAGTTGCTAGAGAACATCTGGAGCTTTGTAATTCTTATGTGCAATTCGTTTTTCCTCCTCTGACCTTGCACATACCCAGTTAATCCTTGGCAAATATGTGGTGCTGCCCATTTGCCACATTTGCATTTTACTCAGTCCTTTCTGATCTCCTCAGGAGTCAATAGCTTTGAGTCATCTTTTAAAAATGTTCGGTATATTGCTCATCTTTGTTTCCAGATCATCAGTTCATATACTGGGCTATCCAAGACCTCGGAGGCAGCGTTCATATTCCCTACTCTTAACCTGCTGCCAGAGTGAAAATCGATCTTTGAACCTTCCTCCCGGCTTCCTGCCTCCTCTTAGGGTTGTTAATCCACAGAAACACTTCCCTTCTCACAGGAGGGCTCTGGGCAGGTGTGCTGGTGAACCCAGTCCCCAAAACCCCCAACTCTGGATCAAAACCCCAGCAGCCACACGTGGCAAGCCCCTGGTGCTCTACCAGTGGGATCTGCCAGGTGAGGCCAAGCAGTGATGGACTTCCTTGCTGCCCTCCTGCCATGAACACCCCCTCCCCAGCCTGGCCCCCTTGGCTGGTGCCTGTTTGGGTGTTTCTCTCTGTTTTTCCCTGCAGCCCCCAGGCTGGCTGCCAGCTCCCGGGCCCTTCGCCAGCAGCTGTATGGTGTGAGCTCCTCCACCCACACCAAAGTGTCCCCAAAGTGCCCCAGCCCCTGTGGGGATGTCACTCGCTGTGCCCACTGCCTGACATGGGCTGGACTGTGTGGGCAGGTCATTCAACCTGCCCCTTCTCTCTCACAAAGAGGGGGGTGAGTGTTAGGGCACATGACTGCTGTACGAGTTCCAGACCTCTGGTGACATTCTGGGGGCTGTAAGCTTGAACTCTGCCTTGAGGCAGTGAAGCAACATCCTACTGTCCGCAGTGTTTCCCAGCCTTTGCTGATCCACAGCTGCTGGGACCCACCCAGCACCCCAAAGGCTTGTGCTGCCCTGAGGGGGAAAGCCCCAGCACCCCATTGCCTGCAGAACCCTGTTGCCTGGTGGCTTCTTTGCCCATGGACTCACTGGGAAAGGGGTTCCCCCTGTGACTCCAGCCTGTGTCCCTGTAAGAGAGGGAATTTACTTGCCCTGATGGGGCAAGGTGCAGGCAGAGAGGAGGGAGTACACCTTCACTGTGCTCCTGGAGAACAATAACAACCTTTGTTTCCCCAAATGACCCAGTGAGCTGGTGAAATATTAAAGGCAGCATGTGTGACAGGGCACAATAACCCATGCTGTGACCTGGGATGAGGCTAAGACATTCCCCTACTGTCCCCCTCCTCCTTGGGAGTCTCTGGAATCTCCTCTGCCAGTCTTCTCATGCTTGCAGCCAGTGCTCCCACTCGAGCAGCCACTGCCACAGGCTTTGATGGCCACCAAAAGCAGCAAATGGCTACCTCTGAGCCCAGCTTGCAGCCTGTGCTCCTGGGAGCCAAGTGCCATCCCCAGGGCTTCCATTCCCAGCCAGGGAGACCTCTGGGCAGCAGGGAGGTGAATGTGACCCTCAGAGCTGCAAGTGGCATCTTGGAGGGGCTCTGCAGGGATGGGAAACAAACTGTGCTTGGAAACAGAAGGCTGGTCTCTTAGAGGAGCCAGAATGCAGCTCTAAAATGTGAGAGGGAAGATGGACAGTGACCCACCAATGCTATCTGAGCTTAAGCTTAATATCCTTAATATCTTCTAGTAAATGGACCTTGCAGAAGGCCTTTTGGCAGTCTCACCCTGTTCAACAGATCTTTCACTACAGCCCTATTTCTTTCCCTTTCTTGAGCAGTCACAAAGATTAATGGCATTTGGGCTCCTGCTCTCCAGCTGTGGGCTGAGCTAGGAGGGGTGGAGGGCCAAGGATGGCACAAGTGGCTTCATTCCCTGGAGCCCCAGCAGCTTTGATGCTGAGTGCATGTGGGCAGGAAGACATGTGGCAAGGGAGGAGAGAGCACTGGTACACATCCACCTTCCAAGGAGCATTCCTGATTCACAGCCAGGAGCCACATTTTAGCAGGGACAGTAAATATCTGACCTGGGGAGCCACACTCAGGGTGTGTTTTTGACAGGGGTGAGAAAGGAAAGGTCCCAACCTCACTGTGGCTGAAGTGGGGCTTTTCAGAGCCCCAAACCTCCATCCCTGCAGTGCAGGGAGCTGCAAACACAGTCAGTAGTGAGTGGTCTCATGTGTGAAGCAGAGCTGCTGCCCCTGCGAGGAGCTGCACTGACAGTCACTGAGAAGGCTGTTTTATTACCTAACAAATTGAAATTGTTCCTGTAGTATTTTTACAACTGGTCTGTGCCCACCTTCCTTCTCAGCACGACTCGTGTTTCTTCAGCCAAATTTCCCCGTGGCTGGGCTTGTTGGGGTCTTTCCTTATTATTCCCCCACTAGTGAGATTCCAACCCCTGGCCTCTCCCACCCCATTTTTCACTTTGCACCAGCTGCACGCTGCAGGGGTTTACAGAGCCATTTAGAGACCCTGCTTTTGTGAGTGCTGTTATCCTTGCAGTGCTGCATCACTCCCACAGCCCCGTGGGCTTTCTGCAGGGGAGGTGTCTGCAGAGAGCAGAGGGCTTGCAGCTGGTGCTACCACCTGCCTGAGCAGAGCTGCACATGCTGACCTCAGGCTTTCTTGTGCTCCTTGGCGTGCTGTGTGCAGGGATGAGGCCCTCCCAGCATGAACAGGGGATTTTGGGTTGTGTAAGGGTTATCTGGACTCCAGCATCAGGTGTGGTTTGGTCCCATGTATGTATAGACAACCTGAGAAGGGTTTGGCTGCTGTATCCTGCTGCTTCTCTTCTTTTTCTAGGCAAAGGCACCGATCATACACCTTGCCCCATTAAGTCACAAGGCCTTAAATATATTTATTTCTGTCCCATTTGCCTGGTTTTGGTTTTGCAGTAGTCTGACGTTCCCTTCTGAGTAACAGTTTGAGACAAATGCTTTAAAAACACTGGGAAGCAAACAGAAGTGGGTAGATGTTTTCTACATTCTTTTATTTTTGTGTGCATGCCTGGTTCTTAGTAAGTGTCTAAGGGAAAAAATAAAAGATATAACTGATGATTTGTTGCTCTCTCTTTGGAAAAGGTCCAGACTGTAGAACAGGGCTAAAATGCCAGGAAAGATTTTGCTGCATAGAGGCAGGCTTCTACTATTTGATTTCATACATTCCTTGGATAACATTTTCTTTAATTTGAGATCCTGGAGAAGTCATTTTAGATCTTTATTCAGCACAGCTTATTTGCTCTTCTTCTCAGTTTTCCTTATTTTTAGAAAGGTGAAGCGTGTTCCCAAATTAAATTGTTACTGGGATGGACTTCAGCCAAGAGGATCCATGGTTCAAGCCATAAGGCACAGGAAACCTAAGAGTAAAACAATGGAGTTTTATATTGTGTTTTGTTTGGCAGGGTGAAGAGAGATATGGCCTTGAAAGATTTGTATTCTTACATAGCTGTAATATATTTTAAAAGACAATAAGGACTATTTTCACTTCTCACTTTGCTTAAAAAAAAATAAGCACTCACAGAAATGCTGGAATTGCCAGATTCTCCTTAGTTCCAAGTAAAGGTTCATGTCTGGGGATCTCAGAGATGCTTATAGTAATATCCCAAACATTAGCTGAAGCAGCCTGATCCTTTACATTTTTGCTGATCTGCATGTCCCTGCTGCAGCTACAAAGGCAGAGCTTGCAGCAGCCTGGCCCCAAGCCAAGCTCTTCCACCAAGCATCCATGGATTACATTCCTTAGGTCCCTCACCTCAGGGATCTGGAGCCCCTTCCCCAGATGGGACTGCTTTGCAGCGACAGAGCAAAGCCCTGCAAAGCTCACCCTGTGCCAGGTGAAGGTTTGGCACAGCCCAGGAGCCACCAGAACATGTCCCACTGCCAGGAAGCAAGGACATTCCTCCCTTCTGCCATGGCTGTGCCCAAATCCTCTCCATGGTGGTGCTCTGGAAAGCAGGGCAGCCAGTGCCTGCAGCTGTGGGCATGTGAGCATGAAGCCATTTGCTGGTGATGCTCTCCAGGGCTGGGGTGACTCTCCCAGGCTGCCTGCCAGCCAGCTGAGACCTCACTGCTTCCCCAGCTGAGCCGCTAAAGCTGCGAGATTTAGAGGCATAATATGAAATTGGACTAATAATTACAAATTAACTGTCCCTGCTAAGCAGCGTGCTAAAATGCATCCTTACAGAGGAACAAATGTATGTGAGCAACAAAAGCAAACAGCCAGCACAAAGGGGTCTGCTATCCCCTCTCCAGCTTTCTGAAAGGTGTCTTAAGTTCATACTGAAGTCACTTTATTTCCAAGTACCCTGGTGTTTGGAAACAGCACATCCATCCCTTTATCAGCCAATCAAGCATGGTGGTCATCAACCATTTTTAGATCATCCCCTATTCAGGCACAAAAATACAGTGATCACTGGGAATGCTGATAATTCTAAATAGAAAATTTTAATTGTTGATTTTGAGTGGCAGGTTTCTTTCATGCCCTTTGTTCCAGAAACTGAGGCAGCAGAAAGGCATTCAGCAATGCACAACAAGCCTCTAGTTTGATGAGACCCTTCCACAAGAGGAGAATTGAAAACATATGGATGGTATGGATGAAAAAAAGATAAGGGAATTCACTGGAGCTAATAATTATGAGGAAAATAACCTGTGATGCTTACAGTCACTATCTCTAAATGGAATCAGGAATGAACGTGAAGCATAAGACACTTAAAAAGGTAAAATATTAAATAGCTGTAGATGGCACATGAGCTTGCAAAAGGCCCTTGCCAAAAGCACTGCAGAGGCCAGATAGTAAGGAGGATTCAGAGCAGGACCAGGCTTTGATACCAAGTAATTGGGACAGCCCAAACTACCTTAGACAGGATTAAAAATAAACCAAAACAAGCAGGTCATGTTCTCTCATGCACCGTGCCAAAAGTCAGCCACAAGAGAGACATTTCTGCAGGGGGGAGGTTGAATTTAGGGCTCCAGGTTTTCACTTGGAAAAATGGATGCATCCAAAGGAGCAAAGATGCTGTCAAGGAACCATTTTATGAGATGATGCTGGTTCCCACATCCACCAGGTCCTCAGAGCCATGTAGCAGCCATCACTCCCCACTCACCAGGTTCATACTCACCTAACATGCAGATTAGGAATCAGTCCCCAAACCAGCTAGGCTCCCCCTCCATCTCCCTTCTTGGGAATAGTGTCCTGCCCAGACAGGAAGCTCCCTCACTCCATTTTCCAGCAGCCCCCCAGCCAGGCAATCAGAAATAAAAGCTGTCACACACATGCCTTGGTTTCCTTTCATACTTTGTAAATTTTTTTTTATTTTTATTATTATCTCCTCCTTTTAGGCATCCCTTTAAGGGTGAAATGAAATCCAACCATTTACAGAGAAAATGATTTCAGAATGTACATTTGATTTATCCTTACAAAAAGTTCATTATTACTTGCTGTTTATAAATTACAGAGTTGAAAGGAGCTTTGCAGATGCTCTTATTTTGTTCTTTTCTTTTGAATTTTTGGCAAGTCCACGCATTCTTTTTCCAAAGCAGGGTGTTCTGGAGCCACTCCAGGAGCAACACCAGCAGTAGGTCCAGGTGGACCCCAGGCTCAGAAGTGCTGCTGGACCACCTCCAGGATGACACTGCATCATCATCCACACAGGCAGGAAAAAACAGTGGTTCAAATTCTTAGTCTCAGAGTATTTCATATCCCTTCTTAATCCATTACCTGTAGTCCCCAAAGCTTTAAAATGTCAGTGTATTGCATTAGAAACAGTTCTCCTTTCTCGGTGCTGGATCTGAGCCCCTCCTGCCACCCCCTTACCCTCCAGCTCCCCTTAACAAGTGAGTTTGTCCAATGTCTGAGAAATCAGAAAGGAGGGGTTTAGGGAGGGGAGGGAGAGCACAACGATGGAGGGATACAGGATCCATTCTCCCACTCACTTCCCTCCTTTCTCACCAAGGTTAGAGGTCAGTGAAGCCAAGATGAGCCATCCCTTCCCTCTTCACCACCAGTGTTCACTATGGAACCAGGAGTGACCCTGGCCGTGTGTCTTCACAGTGCAGAGGCATAGCAGCCACAGGGATTGCCGGCAGGAGCTGGGACACTGGGAGAGAGCCTGGGACACAGGGAGAGTGCTGGGACACTGAGGAGGGGAGGAGACACACAAGGAAACCCCACACAGGCAGAGCAGAATAAGTACCCCTTGTGCTCTGACACTCTCCCTCCACCCCAGCGTGGTTTCCTTGTTCACCTGTCAGAGACACAGGGTGGGCTGGGCAGCACAACAGCAAACACCTCAGCAGGACACAGGGATCAGGGAAAGCAACAGCAAGAGTGGGCTGGAGCATGTCATCCTCCATACCAACCACAGGCACAAAATCACTGCATCTTTTCTGTCACTTGGGTGTGGCATTACCCCCAGATGGGCAAAGACGTCTAACCTGCCCTACTTTAGCAAGCTCACCTGCTGCAGGCTCACCAAAGCCCATGTCCTTCCCTTCACCCAGGGCAAAGGAGGAAGAGGTGTTCTGCAGCCCAAAGCCATGCATGGCACACAATGTCTTTTTAGGTGGGAAGCACAAAGAAAGACAACAAGAGATAGGCAGACAGAAAGAAGTGCACAGCTTGGGTGTGCCATACACTGCTTCACCTACTCCTGGCCCTCCTTTGCAGCAATTTGAAGGTAAAAAAAGGTTTTGGGAATGAAAAAGCACAAGGCTGAAGAGGGCTGCAGGAGAAAGCTAGTGATGCATTCCCTCCCTCCACTGGACAGTTTGGTCCAAGAGAGACAGCAGGATTCACTACCCACTGTCTGTGGGCTGCAACAACCCACAGCCATCAGGCTCTGGTAGTCTGATCCCAGCTCCAGCCCAGTGCCAGGACAAGGTTTTTGGTCTCTCCCTTCTCAGATCTAACAACCTGGTTCAGACAAGATGAAGGAGCCTCAGCGCTCACCTCAGAGATCAGCACTGGGAAACAAGGACCTGACACAAACTGCCTCTGGCTTTGCCTCTCTCCACCACCTCACACTTCCCTCCCACCCTTTTGACTTCCCTCCTGCCTGGAGGGGTGGCTAACCCACCAGGAGCTGGCTGCAGGGTCCCAGCAGGGCATCACAGGCAAGGCTGAGCAGAGGGTAAGCCACCACCTTGGAAAATCACTGTGTGAACGTCAGCTTTGTAGTGTCTGCTCCCTCCAGGGACGAGAAGGGAGATTTTTTAATGACAAGCTCTCTAGCTCCCTAAGGATAATAAACACAGGGTTAGCCAGACAAATTAGACAGAAACATTGACTGGTTTGGCCTTAAATCAAAAAATGTTTAAACAATTCTTGAGAAAGAGAAACAATAAAGAACGCATTTCATCTGTAAAGCCCCTTCCTCCCACTACAACAGAAGTCTGGTTTAAATTTAATTTCCTAAGAATAAGGAAATGAGTAAGTCCAGGAGGCAGGCAGGGCACAAGTCTTGCAGAAGAGCCCCAGCATTCCTATTTCAGCAACACCTTCTTCTCCAGCCCACAGGGGCAGAAGGGAGAGGCAAATCAGAGTGAGAAGAGGATAATGATGGAGCAAATAATGAAGAAGAGAAGGCAACAGGCTGTACTTCAGGAACAGGAGAAGCAGATACTGCAGCTGTGGGCTGATCAAACTCCCAAGAGACCATACCTCAACACTGCAAATGTGACTGCTGTGCACTGAAAATCCCCAAGGACAGCCATGCAAGGGAACAGCTGGTATCAGAGGAGAGGCTGCTCCCACTGTGGAAGATAACGAGGTGCAGCCCCAGAACACATGGACTTTAGCTCATGCTGAAGTGGGGCTCTGGTGCTGCCAAAGCACCCACACAGAAACTGGCTTGTCTTTCTCTTCTGTCTCCAGCAAAGCCTGGCACTGCCCTTGTATTATCATCACTGAGACAAGGCAAACCAAAAGATCCAAGAGCAGACCTCAGGCTCCCTCCTCAGAGTAAAAATGGGGAATGGCTTCTTCCTTCCTTACTTTTCTGCTGCTCAATTGCATGAGCTAACACACCTGCTCTCCTCCAGCTGTCCCTGGGGAAAGCATGTCAGCTGGGTCCCAGTTTCTCTATAATCTCTCTACACAAAGGCCTCCACATAGTCAGAACAGGACCCCATGACTGTGACAGGAGTTGCTTCTGCTACATTGCTAAGTTTGGACTTAAAGAAGCCACAACTTCTCTTCAGGGGAAGAGCATTCTGCCTAGCAAAGTTTGTCTGTCCACCCAGTTTCCAGAGGGGCTTCTCTGCCTGTGGGGAAGACACACCAGAAGTGAGAACAGTGATGGGAAAAAAAAAAACACCAAAAAAACCCCAAAACCCAAGAGAAATAAATACTAACAACAACAAAAAAAAAAAAAGTTCCTTCAGTTCTTCTAAGCAGGCATTATGGCACACAAGATGTGAAAGGAGCTAAGGTGAACTGCATCTCAATTTGATCAGAAAAAGGCATTCATCTTCATTCTGTTCTAGTCTCAGCCTTATTAGGCATCCAAGTTATTTTTGTTGACATTTTTCCCTTCTCTAGAGAGGGGACTAGGGGGAAAAAGGAGAGAGACATAGGTAGGAATGAAGCAGAGGGGCAGCACATGCTGGACAACACAGGACCATGGAGCCCTGATGGAGTTAAGGGCAATGAAAACCCTCCTGCTTCAGAACAGCTGGCCAGAAGGGTCACACTTCTTTGTGTCAATGCTTTCCTTTCTCCTCCTCCATATGATTTCTGCTTGGAACATGAGTCAGTCTTTCCACGGCAAGCCTAAGAGAGCAAGTTCATCATGTTTTTCACCCTCTGCCCACTACAACTCCGGGCACCCTGTCAAGCCATCTGCTGAGGAAGGGTGGTGGTGAGGGTGGAGACAAGAATCTCCCTCCTCAGTGAGGTGAATCAATCCAACACAACAGCAGGCCAGATCCTCACTGCCCATCCCTGGCAAGCTGAGCACCCAGCTGCAACTAGAACCCTCCTAAATCCCCTTTCCTCTCCATGGTCTTCTCTGTGTGGCCCAGGCTGCAGATGTGGGCTGCTCATACTCTCTGGGTGGCATGGTGGTCCCCAAAGTCTCAACACCAGGGAGAGTCAGCTCATGGCCTGTCTCTTCACAAGCTCACCGACAGCCTAAGAGCAGACAGATGTACCCTGTGCCTTGACAGGCTTTGTTTCCCCACAACAACCATTGCTGACTCAGAATTTCACCCTTCCCCTTCTTCCTTTTATTACCCCATGGTAAGAAGGAATAGCCAGCACGTGTAAGCAGGAGCCCTGCTACAGGCACAGCCTGTGGGGCTCTAGAGGCAGCCAGAGAGGCATGCAGCAGTTCCACACGTGTAGCACTGCTATGCAGGGCCAGTGCTGTCCCTGGTGCTTTGCTATGAACTCCCCAAGAAGTCATCCATGCAGAGACTGAGACGGCAGCTCCTGGATCCCACCATTTCCTGCGAGCATACACAGCCAAGCCCCACTACATCCTCTTCCCCCCCAATACTGGTAACAAACAGCCAGGTGCACACCAAACCAAACACAGGAGCACTCATGCACACAGGCAACCATGCACTTACAAACGTACTCTGCCACCATCTGACTGAGTCCCCTGCAGCTTATCCCAGCCCCAGCAGAAGCATGTGCTGCAGGGAAGATGCTTTGGCTTCTGTAGGACAAATCCATGCAATGTTGTGGGGAAAATGAGTGGAAAAAACCCTCAAAACCTAGCTTTCTCCTCTGCTTCCCATCTGCCTGTTCCAGGATTGGTAGAGTACTGAGGCAGGATCCAGGCCAGGACAGATGAATGAAGCCTATGGAGGGGGCTGCACCTTGGGGAGGATACCTTGGAAGCAAAGGATTTCCCTTCCCCAAAATACCCTCTGAATGTAGAGGTGTACAAAAAAAAAAAAACCCCACACAAAACAACAAACCAAAAAACAAAGCATACTGAGATGTTTTTGCACATTCACTCATCCCAAAAATGCCATGACACACATCTGCACACACAACCACTCACAAGGGTTTGTGCCTGCTGACTCACACACTCGCTGAATAGCCCTGGCTTGCATCTATGCTTGCTCCAATCCACAGAGGATGAGGGTGGACAGGAACAGCTGCCCTCTCTCCCCATGGGACCCTCTCAGTCTCCCCCAGAGGAAAATCTGCCAGCTGGCTGTAGGTTCTCTCAGGCCAGCAGGAGAGGTTCGGAAGATGCAAGAAAGTCTTCATGCTACCACAGAACAGGTCCTCAACATCTCTCTTCCTCCTGTCCAGGCCTCCCTTCATGTCACTGAGGAATTTGTGTTCCCAGACATCACCCTGGGATGAAGGGAAGAAGAACAGGAAGGGAGGGAGGGCAGAGACCCCAGAGAAATGGCACACCCTGCCCATAAACAAAGGAAACACAAGAAGAAAAGGAACAGACTAAAACACCCGACTCTTTCCCTTTGTTGTGAAGTTCTGATTTCCCACCCAAGCCTGAGCCTCGGTGGGCTCACCCAGCACCCTCCGCCTTTCGGTAGGGATTCTCCAACAAGTAGCGGAACCGCTGGTAGTTCTTTAGCAGGTATTTGGGAGCATACATCTGCTCCTTGGGGTCGGCAGGGGGATACTCCTGCATAGTACCATCAAACCAGCCACCAGTCCGGATCAGCTCCCGGATGTAATTGAGGTCTCGTTTATCCTCGTAGTCACCCCAGCGGGGGAAGTCCCCGTTCTGGGCTGACACCAGTTTGAAGTAGATCCCCTCTGGGGTGAAACACCAGGAGCAGTGCCAGCCAGCAAAGTGGAGGGGGCTGCCCAGCGACCACTGCACCAGGATGTGTCCCGTGCTGTTCTCGTACTGCCGAAACCCAGGCATGGTGTAGTACTCACGGCGTCGCAAACGTATCCCGTCAGTGGCATAGACAGCCTGCAGCATCCCCATGGTGCAGCCCGAGACCACCTCCAGCGTGCCTGGCTGCTTCCAGAAGAATCCATAGAGCGACTTGCGCATGTGAAAGGCGAAGGGCTCCGTCCAGCCGTCGTAGAGCTTGAGGAACAGCACGCCATCCCGAGCCGGGATCTCGTCAGCGTCGTCGATGATGAAGACGTCGTCCGGGCGCAGGTTGCGGAGGCGAGAGATGCCGTCCCGGGTGAGGAAGGTGCGCAGGTAATCGTCGGCGATCCAGCCGTCCTGGCGGCCGCCGGGGGAAGTGGTCCAGGAAGACGTAGAGCACCTTGTGGCGGATGTAGTCGAAGGAGCCATTGAGGAGCATCTCGCGGAACTTGAGGGGCCGCGGCTCTCCGTAGGCCGTGAAGTTGGACTCACACACCACGAAAGCGTCCACCACGTCTCCCAGCTCGTGGAAGCGGACGTCCAGCAGGTCGAACTCGTGGTTGACGTTGATGGCGTTGATGACCCGCCGGGGGACCTCCCGCGGCAGGAGGCGGTCCTTGGTGGGCAGGTTGGAGTACTGGACCACGGTGGGGACACCGCAGCTGGGGCCGTGCCAGCCCGGCAGGCACACGCACTCCACCCACTTGCGCCGCTTGGCTCCGCCGGCGCTCAGCGGCTTCCGAGCCGGGCGCCCCGAGGCCGCGCCATCCGCCCGCTCCTCCTGCCGGCCTCCCGCGGGGGGCTTCTCCAGCACCTTGGTGCCCGGCTTAAAGCACACGCCGCCGGCTTTGGTACGGACGAAGTATTCTGTTGTGTCTTCTGGCAGCACGAACTCGGCCTTGTGCAGCTCTTCGCTGGCTCTGCTGGGAGGCAGGGGCTGGAGCAAGGGGGAGTGGGAGTACAGGGGTGTGCGGAGGAACTCTGCGCCCCCGGCTCGGGGGCTGACCTGGGGCGTGACAGGGGCATTGTTCCAGAAGAAGCTGGAGACGAGGTTGGGGCTAAGCGAAGCCAGCTCCCTGGGGAAGGTGACATAGGAAAGGGCCTTGAGGAAGTGCAAGAAGGAGATGAGGCAGAGACCAGCCATGCAGAGAGTCAGAAAGAGTTTATGGCGTCTCATCTTCATCCTGTGGAAGAGCCATGAAAAGGAAAGTCACATTCAATAGTTACTGAGGTGCAAAAAGTTTACCACCGTTAGAAAAACAGGTAGGGGATGGCAGGAAGCTGGTCCAAATTCAGCATGCATCTTTAGAGATTTTACTCCAAGAACTACATCCCCACCCCTGCCATCTTCAGTGGGCCTTTTGCTACAGCTGGGTTACACCTAGATGAACCTCTGCTAGATCAGTCTTGTAAGGCCACAAAGACAAGAAAGGCACTGGCAATGGGGCAGAAAGACAGGAAATCCAGAATAACAGGAATTCACGATCCAGTGAACTCACTGCACTTGGCAGATTTGTCCCCATTCACCGATGGAAATAAAGCGAATGTAAACCTCCTCCGAGGTGCATCACCAGAGGGTTGGGGGGAAATGAAGAGAACAGAGAGCAGGAAGGGTGAGAGAGTTGGGGGGCCATGGCTGAAACATGACCAGTGCAAGACAGGCAGTTTTAAAGGACCAAGATCATTAGCCAGACTGCCAGAGGCAGCCTACACTCTCCAGATCTTTTCAGTGTTTGTTCAACACACACCCTAAAAACCCAGCCTTGTTCTTAGGAAGTACTACCCAAGTTCATGCAGGGGACAGGAAAACAAAAATAAAATTCAGATCCTGTCGCATTTACTCTTCTCCCACCTGTGATTCTCAAGTCCACTGTATCTCCATATGTTGCCTTTTGCTTTTCATTTTCTGTGGACCAGATGCTGAGGTTTTTCTGCATCTGGATCAAGGTGACAAAAATAAATGCCTAGCTGTCTCTGCCGGTAATACTGTGCCATCATGATGGATCCATGTCAGGCCAGGAAGAAGCCAGTGGTGCAGAGCCCTTCCCTCCAAACAACATGAAGTATTGCCTTCATCCTCCCCTCCACCAGCCCAGGCAGGGAACACAGAGCTGCTGTCAGGCAGAGAAGTGACTGAAGACTACAATTCAGAAAAAGGACCCAAAAAAAAAAAAAAAGAAAAAAGGAAAAAAAAAAACCCCCACTAATCTCACACAATGCTCCACCAAGGAAAAGCAGAAAAGGCGTTCACCATCTACTGTTTAGGGAAAGAAAAATTCGGGGAGAAGGCGGACATGTGAAAAAGGTCATCCAAAGCTCCTTTGCAAGGCAGAGGCTGTCCTGGAGCACAACACCCTTCCTGCAGTGACAAAGAGGAAGAGATCCCCACGCATGCAACACGTACCACTTTGTCCCCTCCACCTGCTCCATTCTGGTGGCTCTCTCCGAGGCACAGTCTCCCTTCCAGGGCCAAAGTTCCACAAGAGGCACCATCACTTATAAAGCTTCCACCCGGCACACAGCAGTGCCAGCAACGCCTTCACCGGAGGCAGTCCTTGTCCCCGGGGATCACAGGGAGCTGCCCCACACCACCAGCCTCACACATGGCTGTCCCACCTCCCCAAGGGCTCCTCAAGGCTGACACATGGGCAGGTGATGGGGCAGAGGGAAGAAGAAGCCAACCCGCTCCCACCACTTCAGAGGGTATAAGGTGAAATACAGCAAAGCGTGTTTACTGATTAACTTGAGAATTTAATACTAAAGTGAAAAGCCATAAAGCAGTTAGACAGATGGCAGCCGCCCAAAGGAAATCGTATCTGGCCCTCCACAGATGGCTCTGACATGGACTTTGGTAGAGGGGCTGCCCACAGTTGTACCTTACAGCTCAGAAACAGCGTTTCTGGACACTTGGCAGCCACTTTTTTTAGAAGTCACCATCCACTGACATTTCCCCCAGTACTGGGGTGGCAGGGCAAGGAGTGCCACAATCAAACTTCAGACTGCAAGCCTGAAGCTGGTGCAAAAGTTACCGCATAGACATGGGAGGGGAAAAAATTGAAAGAAAAATAAACAAGGAAAAAAGAGAGAGAGCTTGATTCTATTGGTTAATGTTTAGTAGGGGTTTAGATACACTTTGCCACAAGTCAGCAGCAGGGCAGGGTGCTGGCTCTGGAACCACCAGGAGACCATCCTGTCAGGCAGGTGGGTGGGGAGGAAAGGGTGGCTCTCCTCAGGGGACTGCACCAGGGCAGACCCTTGTCTCCAGCACCCATCCACCACAGCTCCACAGCCCGACCTCACACGCCTGGTCATGGCCCAGCTGGTGGGAGGTCACCTTTGTGATGAAGGGGCTGGATACCCTCCTGTTAAAAGCCATCAAGGATCATCTTGGGGCTTGCTGTCAAGCTTTCTTCATGGGGGCAAAACAAGGGGCTGCAGAAAACCCCATGAGCATCTTGTATCCAGGATATTTTTTTCTCTTAAGGTTCTGTTAATGTCTTGCAGAAGCAATAAGATCATTTGTAAGGCAGAGGAATATTCAGTGCCTTTTCCTTGCACATCACCAGTTTTTGCTCTGTCTTGAAGTGTGAGGAAGAAAAGAGCACAAGGAAGCCAAAAACCCACTAAATTAGCAGTGACTGGCTGTCAGGAGAAAGTGTCCCTCACTGGTAAATCAGTACAGCTTTCTCCAGTCAGTGTCCTCTGACTTCTCCAAGGCATTACTTGCAGACATCAGGCTGCTCTCAGACGCTGAAACCCAGGCAAGATGAACAGCTGACCTGCTCCCATACAGCAATCCCAACGCCTGCCAGGTAACCCTGGTTTCACTCCAGCTCCTACAGGGCACACAGATGCAGGGCAGCCAGCTTCCTCTGGGCCAGCCCAGGGCTGAAGGCAAGTGCTGAAGCAACCACACAAGGCACATCATCTTTTTTTTCTCAGATGGCTGCGATGCTCTGCATGCCACGGTCAATTCCCAGACCAAAAGCTGTAACTCTTGACGTTCAACAAACCGCTCCACTTTCTGAGATGCGGCGCGCCATGTCAACATAGCAGGACATACGGTCTTGGGAAGCAAAGCATATTTTCCTCACTTGACATTTGCATACATCAGTATCTGTCAGGCTCAGCATGTGGCTCTGCAGCTCTTCACCCACGGGCACAACGAGCTCCGGGCAGGGCTGTGCTGCTCTGTTCCTGGCCAGCCCTCCCTGGCTGCTCTGCCAGGCAAGCTGGCCCTCCAGTACCCTCTGCTGTTCTGCTGCTGACACGGCCCAGGAGGCAGTTTCCACGGCTCACTTGGCTTTGTTAGGGAGTGGGAACATAAAGCCATTTTCCTAACTCCTCCTGGAAGAGGGGAAGCAAAGAAGCAAGGTGTGTCCTTTTCAAAATTTCTTCCCTGGGAACCACCTTCATTCTCACATGCCAGGGATTCCTCTGCCAGGGAGTGGAGAACACTCAGGCACCCTTGGGTGAGCCAAGACACTAAATACCATCAGTCATTTATCCCTTCCCATATCCTCTGATCAGCCCTGCAGTGAAAGACGTGTCTGGTGGCAACTAGTTGGAGACAAAGGCCAGCAAGGGAGGATGTTATTACCCACCCTCCCCATCCAAAACATTTACATGTGGTGGAAATGAGAAAGGAGGTACCAGTCAGGGACACATCTCAGTTTGTCACAAAAGAGCCCAGCTGCTCCAACACAAAGCAGCCATCAGTGACCAGGAACACAGAAAACAGCAAGAAGAGGTATTTCCCTTCTGACAATTTTGAGTGAGGAAGGGAAAAAGAAAGTCAACTTGATCTCTGGGAGAGTGATCAAGTTGCTGTCAGGTTAAAAACAGCACCAAGAAAAGCTTTAATGTTCAAGAAGAAAAAGCCTGAAGTAGTATGGACAGTCAACTCCATTAAGACAAAGCTCTTTAGGGAACACAGAGTTATAAACTGCTTCAGCAACACTCACTCCTGGAAACACAAGCTGAAAGCTCCTCTTTGTAAGGGATCCCTTTGATATTTCCTTGCTTGAAGTTCTGTCTCTATCATGCAGGGGAAGGGCTTTCAGAGAAGGAGTGGTATGCACATGAGTTATCCCCAGGCACCTGTTACCATTCTAGTGACCAGTTGATTTATACCATCCTGAAATAATACACTTATTTTTCAAGAAGCCAGAGAGAAAGATGTGCACCGATAAGAGCTGGCAGCTCACCAGCCTGCATGTTCTCTCCTGGAGAACACTGGCAAGAGGCCACACAACAGGCTGCTGGATGCAGGCTACCCCATCTTGTCAGGGCATGGGACTCCAGAGTCCTTAGACCTCTCCCATGGTTACAGTGGAAAAGCAGCTGTGGAGAACAAGTCAGAGCAGAAGCTTTCTGCTTTTTCCCCCAATACCAAAATGCTCATCTTCTCTGCCTAAAGTTATCCCTTAACACCCATGCAGTAGCATAGTTGCTGATCAGTCAAGACACTTCAACCCAAAGCAACAATTCAAAGCAGAATCACTTTCACACGGCAGATTAAAACCTAGTATGACTTCCATCCATGACTCCACACAGAGGGCCCAACTCTGTCTCTGCTCCAGCTGAAGACAAATGGAACAAGCTCCACATTTCTGAAGTACTAGGTCTACCTGGCATCCCTGAGCACAGGAATCACAACAGGCATCAGAGCCACAGTGCCTCTAAACGCTCTCAAAATCTCAAGTTACATTTGTCCTGCAAAGCAGCCACGGAAGGAGAAACTATAAAACATAGTATTTGTCAACAGCTAAAACAAGCTCAGGGACAGCAGGACTGTGCTTTGTTTAAGGGCAGGAAAAGAAGATTATTCTACATTGCAGGAAAATCTGAGAGAAGCAGGATGTACCAGAAGGTAGCTAGGGCTCAGCATCTCTCTCCCATGGAGGATGCCACAGTGTTTTCAGGGACTGCAAGCTATGAGAACATCAGCAGGAAGCTCTGGCACAGTCACAGCACAAGGTGGTTTGAATGTAAGCAGGTCTGTATCGGCTTCCCTTCAAGTTCCAAGGGTGGAGTACAACATTCTTCCGTGACCTTCATCAAGAGCTGCTGCCCACAGCACTAATGCAAAACAGCAATACCTCACACTCCATGCTTCCTCTGCAGCCTTGAGGCAACTGACCACAGAGTGCCACTGACTTGCTGCCAGCCCAAACAGCTGGACAGAGCCATCCAGCACAGCCGCTCTCCAAGCAAGGTCAGGCTGAGGGAGAGCAAAGCTCTGTCCTGAAACCTTCTCTCCATTTCTGCAGGGAGGTGAGGAGAGTGGTAAGGTAACCACTCAGCAGGGTGCTACTAGAACTTCCATTTGATTCCCAGAGCTGCCTTCCAGGCACCATTAATAGGTCTCACCAAGCCAGAAAGAAAACTGGATTGAGGAAAAAAAGATGGCTAAAGGGTGAATCTACACAAAACTAAGGTGAGATTGGCCAGGGAAGGGTGACAGCACAGCACAAAGGCATTGCCTTCCCCTTCCCAGGGAAGGCAGGCACATGATGTACATGCAAACCACAAGCCTCCAGATTGTGTGCAAGACAGGTCTCAACAGACCTGCAGCATCTCCAGTCAACAAACAAACCAACCAGTTGTCTCTTTTGTGCATTCTTCCCAGAGACCCAAGTGCCACACCAGTAGCTACTGTCTGTTGCACACAGAAACTACGATGGATGCAACAAAAAACCTCCAGCTTTTTTAATGCTGCAGCTGCTCACCTCTGCAATTCCAGAAGGACAGTACCTTCCAACTCCACACTTTCCATGGGCTTTCATTGTTTCAACTGTTCTCTCAAGTGTCTTGTCCTGCTCTTCAGGGGACTCAGCCTTGGTTATTTTAGATGCCACACCTCCAGTCACAGTGAGACAGCTGCACTCTGTGGGACAAAGCAGCTCGTAACCCTCCATACAGAACACATGGGACCTGGAGATAAAGTGGTCTTTGTTGGCAGGATTTTGTCTCAAGACTGATCTTCCAGAAGTCAGACCAGCATCTGAACACCTTCAGAGTCCATCATAAAACTCTCCACTCAAACAGACTGTTCTTACTGCAGCTACCATATTACTAGTAGCAGCATAATTATATAATTCTCCAACCCCCAGTTTAAAAGAAGATCTCAGAGAAGACTAGGAAACTCTAGTGAAATCCAGTAATGGCCTACAAGACACCAATTTAATTTTATCCAAGAAGTACTTGGACATCACAAGGGTGCAGTACTGCATACTGAAGGAAACTAAGCTGGATTTCCAACTCCACTGGAATCTATCAAATATTCTTCTCAGTATCCTTCAGATGTGCTGGGCTCCCTGGTAGCTAATCCCCTCTCTCCAGCTAAATCCAGTCTCACCATAGGAATTTCCATGGCTTCAGAGATGCTTCTGCACACTCTAATCCTTCAGAGGCTCTCAGAAGCTTCACCTTTCATTTTCTTAGCATCGCTAGTCTGAGCGCTAAAGGAGAAGCAGCACCTCTCTGCCTCACTTATGCCTGATATCCTGGAAGGACTCTTCCTCTGCCTTGCTTATTGCCTCCTCAAAACATCTGGTTCCACGAAGTCTGCTGTGATGGCCCTGGAGATTGCATCACCACTTGGCTCCAAGGTTGGGCCTCTCCAGGCACCAGAGGGAGAGCTGAGGCATTGCTCATTGCACTCACCCAGGCTGGGAGGCCCTTCTCCCAGACAAACATGGGATTGCTGCTGCTCCCTGCTCCAGCAGCCCAGCTGTCACAGTCACTGCACAACTGAGTTGATCAGGTCTTCTGCTCATTGATTTCGGTGTGTGACAGGGAGGGAATCCACCATCATGAGGAACAGGAAAGGGAAAAGGAACAACACTAAAAAGCAGCAGCTGATGTCCTCAGACAGACCACAGGGTAGTCAAAGTAGTATGCAAAATCTCCCTGCTCGTTTTGGTGCCTTGCAGAGGGACAGGTCAAAACCACACTGTCCCAGAATAAAACCAAATCCTGCTTTCAGAGACTTCAAGCAAGGCATGTGACAACACAGGCTGTCATGTCAGAGGTTCTCCCCCTCACTCACCACCATCACAGCTTACCCATCCCTCAGATGTCAGTTGTATGAATTCAAGTTGTCAATCACATGAAGTCCGCTTTTACAGCCATATCAGCAGCAGATCTAACTGGGTTAAAAATAAACTTGAAGAAAACGCCTAGGCATGGGAACAAGCAGCTGACCAGCAGAAACTTTTTAAATTATTTCACCAGTTCACTTCTGATCAAAACATATAGATGTAGATACATCCTCAGACACTCAAAATTACAGAACTGCAGGCACTGTTCATCTAACCAAATCTCCAGCAAGGCCCCCATTCAACCACCACGAGCTCACTAATTCTTCCCAGCAGCATCAGGGAAGGAGCACATCTCAAGGAGGGAACTGGAAGAACCACCAGCAGCAGGTAACTGCTTTCAATGCAGATCCTGGCAGGCACTCCATGCACACCAAGCCAGTGGAATACAAGGCACAAATCCCAAGAACAGCTCCAAGATGAACAGTCCAGAGCTGCAGGTCTGTGGATGAAGAGCACGTGGCAGACACGGCAGATCAGGCACACAAACCCTGTGCAAAGGCAAGCAGCAGAGTCCCTGGGGACTGTGACAGCCCAAGCAACAGGGAGATGCAGGCTGAACAGCCCAGAGGAAGGTGCCCTGTGGGCCTGGAGTGAGGCACTTAAAAGAGGAAGGAGGCAAGAAACACTTGATGCCATGGTGATGGGTGAAGTGCACAGACCCACGCAGGCAGGAGAAACCACGTTCACTCCAGCTATTTTTGAAGCGGGTGGCAGTTGTTTGTGCATCCCCAGGATAAAAGCTCTCCAAGATGGATTGAGGAGGGGCATAATTAAACCCCAGGAAGACAATAAATAAAGAGAGGCCATGGAATAGCAGCAAGATCCTAGTGGCCAGGAGAAGAGCTGGCCCTCCATCCCCACCCTCCTTCCTCCCCCATCCATCACCAACTACTGGGGTTTGGCAGTGCGCTCACTTTCCCACAGTAGCCGATCTATTACTGTTTGGAAGAGCCTCTTCCTTCCCCTCCTCCCCTCCTTTTCAGGCCACAGGGGTCCTGCTTGGCAGCCCCCGGATCCCCCTCTACTCTGAATGTCTGGTGACCAGCCAATCCCATGCAAAGAGCATTAACCCCTCTTCCCCAGAACAGCCGGAGAAACCTGACTCCATGCTGAGAGGTTTCTCTAGGGTGTCTCTCCCTCCTTCTCTCCTCCCCTTCCCCAACCCCCGCTGCTCATTCTCTTGCCTTTTTCCCCCCTTTCCTCTCATTTCCCAAAAACTAACTCCAGCTCAGGGAGTGCCACATCTTCCCGAGAATGTTGCACAAGCCCATGGGAATTTTTCTTGGACCACGAACAGACCCTTATTTATTTGTCTCTTCTGCCTTTGTTCTTCATTTCCTCTTTCAAGACTTAGGCAAGACCTCGACACAGTGCTGCCTGGATTCCCCCGCTGCCACTCCACTTTGTTATTATTTTCAGAAAGAAAGTGCTGATAGGCAGAGAGCTCTTCAATGCCTTGCCCTAAGGCAGGAGTAAGTCTGCCAGACTCCCACCTCTGGGCTGGACAAAGGGCATGAGCTCAGGGGCTGTGGCTTGCAGAGACAACCCCCTGCTCATGTTTTCCTTCTGAGTGCAGCATCGCAGCCCCTCGGATTAAATCCACACCAATCAATTCTGCAGTCGCGGCTCTGCTGATAACAGGCATGTGGTACCACAAAAAGGGGCAGTTTCCCAGAATGAAATCAAAAGCCTCCTAATGCACTTAACTCAGGGTCACATAAATCTCTCTTCTGCCTCCCACAGACAACTGGATCTTGTTTACAGGCATTGCAGCAGGCCTGGGTCTCAACAATATGTTTACTACTTCTGCACAAACATTCCCTTTCACTAAGCAAAGCATTACCCTGATCTCCAGATTAATCCAAGCAGAAAGAACTGGGAGCAGGTCTATGGGGAAAGAGGGAGAAGGTTTGTCTTCATCACCAAAATCAAATGCCATCCTGGACATCACACAGATTTGGGGACCACTTGTCTTCATATTCTTCCTTTAGGATGCCCTATTTCTTGAGAAGGATGAGGAGGAATTTTGCATTTAGCCAGGTCCTGATGCCTCAGAGAAGAGGGAAAAACCATTTGATGAAAGAATGGGTTTTTTCAGGCTGAAGAGCCCAAGAACCAGGCCAGGAAAAGGTGGGACAGCACAGCTCATCCAGGGAACATATACTGATTGTCTGACTCTGCCCCAAACACAAAAACCACAAGTGGACACTGTGCAGATGCAAACAGGGAAGCTGAGCATTTCTGCTCAACTGTACAACAGACAGAGCAGTTTACTACCACAATCACTTGATTACAGGCCAAGTTTTGTCTTCTCCACCCTCAGCCCTTTTCCTCCCCGTTCAGGTCTTCAGTAACACAAACATTTATATTGAACTGTGTTTCTGAGAAGGCAGCTGCCACAAACAGGTCAAAAAGGAAGGAAAGGAGAAAGACAGAACTCATGTGTAAGCACATTATGAAAATCAGTCATGAACAAGAAGGATGTGCAGTGCAGGAGGGGAGCTGTGGTCATGCAGAAGTCAACAGGACAAGCAGGGCAGGAGCAGGACAGCCCACCTGTATGTCACAGCAGCCTGCCACAGCGAGGCAGAGGGACAAAGGGCATTCAGCTCACACATAGCTGGGCTGGGGACTCAGTCCACCCAGCTCATCCTCATGACGTTCCGCTGCTGCAAGAGCCTGTAACAAACTGCCCCAGTCTCCCTCTGCCCTCGGTTGGTTTCTCCTCAGGGTTTAATCACGGAGAAGTGATGGGAATTTCAGCTGCACAGTTTGCTGCTCAACCACTTGATCTACCCAGTGCTCAAGTCCTGATGATCTTGTGTAAAGTCCAATGGACCGTGTCATGACAAACCTAAAAAACACTTTGGCAAGACAAAATGGGCCTTCAAAAGAAGATGAAAAAATGCTCTCAAGCATCTAAATATTTTAGAGAACAGTCCAGAATATCCCTGCCCCAGATCCACAACACAGCCCTGTAACTGAGTCAGGGACCAAATCCAAGCACCAGATTCATTGTCTCCAGCCCAGCACAGTCTTTTCAGTGCAAAGACAAGGCTCTGAACTCAGGAAGCTCTCACAGTTCCAAACCATGGAGATGCTCACCAGTATCACACACCTGAGTGATGCAGAAACCAGACCTGCATTTTCAGGGCAGTTCAGCTGCACAGAGCCTCATGTGAACAAATACAAGCAGAAAGGAAGCCCACAGCACTTCCTCATCACTAAGTGATAGACTCTGGATGCCTGACAAACTCCCCTTCCCTCCCCCCCAGCACTCACGGGAAGTGAGAAGACTCTGTTCCAGAGCACAACTGCACTATAAATAATTCACGAGACTGCTAAATTATTCAAAAGCAATCCCATCGTCCCCCCGGCCAAGCTGAATGCAGGTGTGGTCAACCCTTCCTCTAGAAGTTGCTGCTGGATAGGGATCCTGAGGCCACAGAGGCTTTGTGCCAACAGCACATATCTGAGAGCACGTTGGCCACTTGCTCACAGCCAGGGCTGCACCGAGCAACGGCACGACAGGAGGTAATTGGGGACACAGGGCTTATGGGGAAACAGCAGCTCCTCTAACCCACCTCTTCTCCAGAGACCTCACATGGCCCCAGGAGCAAGTGGAGAGAATCGTGTCTCTTCAAGCAAGGCTGCTCTGTAGGTGTTGTCTCCATGGATGGGGTTAGCTGGCAAAAGCTGCAGCTGGACAGCATTGACACAGCGAGGCAGGGAGGAGAGGACTGCTGGGGCAGGTGGGAAGGAGAAAAGGGAACAAAAGAAAACTCTGGAGGCAGTACAGAAGGAAGAGTTTTGCTAGCACAAATAACATACAGAGAAGGCTGAGCTGAAAGCAGAGGTAAACACTGTCTGTTCTGCTGCCCCAACCCTCTGCCTTCGGGAGATCCTGCTTCCCTGAATATGAGGGCTTCCAAAGTTTCCCTTGGAAATGGGGTCATTAAGCAACAGTGCACAGCTCACGCTGATCACTCCAGGGCACCGCTCTCCTCATTTACCCTGCCCTTTGCTCTGCCTCAGAGCCAGCCCTCACACATGAAAACACAACTTCCTCACACTCACTGAGCACCATGCACTCTCAGCCCCTACACAGACAAACCCTTCTTCCAAAATCCTACCTCTCCTAGCTGCCACAGCCTCCAAGATCTGTCCATGCCCAACATGCTTGGCCTCCACCTCCTCCTTTTGCCTGCTGCCCAGCTGGAGGTTTTTGTGTTGGTGGAAGGAGGAACTGAAAGCACTACCATAGCCCTCTCCAGCCCCAGCACAACCAGCTTCAAATCTCACAGCTCTAGCTTACCTTCCCTTTCTTAAAGGGCTCAGCATCTAGGAGAGAGACTCCCTTTCACATCTCTTTGCCATGCTGTCTCCCTGGCTTTCTGCTCAGCTCCGGTATCTGCATGGCAAAACGGGGATCCTGAGGCAGATAAAGGCAGCGTAGAAAATACCTGTGCTTAGATCACAGGTTTCACAGCTGCGAAGCCGCTATGCAGCAGCTCTGATTTGCATTAGTCTTTCGGGTGTGCTCCAGATCTGCTCGCTGCAGCTCTGCCATCATGCGAGAGACACGCAGCAATATCCCAAGATAAAAGTTACCCCAAAGCCTTGGAGAGATCACGGAGTTTGATCCTGCCTGCTAACCCCAGCCCAACCTGTACGGATTTACACACTGAGGGGAAAACGACACTCCAAGGGAAAGGCAGCAGGGAGCTGGGATTATAGATTAGGCAGCAGATCAAGAAGGTGATAGCTATGGTGAAAAGTGCTGCAGAACCCAAGCAGTGACTAGAAAGCTCCCGATAACCCCTGGCTCAGCACCCACACCCTGCTGTTCTCCAGGATTCAGGATTCCCAAGACAGCCAGCAGCAAAGCAAGTACAGGCAGTGTGGCACTTCAGCTGCTGCTCTCCTGATGAGCTCCTGCATGTGCCACTGAGCATGGCACAACCTTGCTCCATGCCTCAGTTTCCCTGTGTGGGAAATGTGAGACTTCTACTCCGGGTAAGGGATTACCTAATTAAAAGAAGCTTAATAGGTTGCTTTGAGGTCCTTAGAGAGAAACGCTGTCAAAATGCAAGACACAGATGATCCTCAAAAAGAGGAGATGCCCTCTCTGCCTTCCTCCCTTCCAGTGAGCCCCATCCACCTCTCCTCACCTCTCCTGCAGCTTGCAACTTGTGCATTACAGGTTGGAAAGGACTGCTGGCAAAGCTCAGTGTGGTCATACCCCACAGCCACGGCCGATGTTTTGGAAAAGCCTATTTAGACACAGACCTGGGCACTCCCCTAGGTGGGGAAACAAGGAACCTTAGCTGAGGTCATCAAGCTGCCTATTCAGCTAGGGGGGTTATCTCGGTACAAAAGGCCAAGGCCCCAGCAGCTCACAGCTCACATAACTTTTGCTGTCCTAAAGCACGGAATAATCACTTCCCAAATCACAACTCTAGAACAAGCCCTTGCTGTTTGTAAAGCAGCCAGCTCCCTTCATGCTGCCTGCCTGATGAAAGCTCGAAGCGCAGTGCTGCACTGCCTTTCACCTATCAGCTCTACCAGGCAAGTTTCTGAGCACAAAAATCTACCCACCCTGCTACAGGTATTCAGAGGTCTGAAGAGCAGGAGGTACCTGTTGTGCTTCAGGAAGAGCTCCGGGAAGTAAAGGGTCAGCATGCCAAGACACACAAAGAAGTCAGAAAAAGAAGGTAAAGAAATCATGTGTCTACCTTCCTGAGATCTGCAGCCAGAGTTTATTCCACAGGGATGCAGGCATGGAGTGCTTTTGTAAATCCTACACCACTCTTCCAGCACACAGCATCTCTCTTGACCTTCTCCAGGAGAAAGGGGGAACTTACCACCTCTGTGACAGCAACCCTGCCCTGGTCCCTGGGACAAGCAGCTGGTCCTGGCACCCCACCCAGCACCGCTGCTGCAGCACAGCCCAGTCCTTGCAAGCCACTCACCTAACGCTATCAAAGCACCCCAAACCCAACACAGAGCTGCCTGCAAAGCCAGGCTTGGCCACTCCACGCAGCTGTCATGGCTCCTCAAGGCCAGCCTGCATCACTGACCCACCAGCACAGTCCATGTGTGCACTGCAGGTACATCACCACCTTTCCGAGAACATCCAGAATGGGGAACAGTGGGCATTTCTGAGAGACCCCCACATCCCCTTACACTCCAGTGCTCCACGTGTCTACCTTCCCCAAATTTCAGACGCCACTGTAATGCTTCAGCATTTTGAGCTAGTGCAGTGCAGCCTGAACTTTTGTGCAGAACTGATGGGTGACAGTAGCAGAAAACAGGTGGGCACAACTACCCACACTTTTCTGCTTCTGTAGCTAGGGCTGATAACATGAACCAGCCCTTTGAGGCACCTTCCCCTGACCTAGCCATGAAGACATCTCTTGTGCCAGTCAGTCCGCCCTCCGCCTTCCTCTCTGCCAGAGTTACTGACAGCTGTACCAGTCTTCGTTAGCACCACCTCCTCCAGCTACATCCCACTGATTGGGTCACAGACTCCAACAATGTACAAAGGGCTCATTTTAGAGCGACTAACCCCACCTAAAACCTAATCGGCCTTCGGGAATGAATGCTGGCCCAGCTTGCCCTGTCTATCCATCACCAAACTCCCCCACTTCCTTCTCCCACCTTGATGATCCAAGGCAGAGCCTGGGGGGAGTAGGGGTGTCAGCTTGTGATAGCACGTGCACCTCAAGGATGCTGCTGTCAAGAGAGGGGGAAGCTCAGACACAGCAAGCCGAAAACTCAGCTAGAAACCCTGCCACGAGACTGAGTTTATCTCTGCTTGCTGACAGGTCAAAGCAAGGGAGGGACAGAGAGAAACTTGTCTATCCTAAGGTGCCCTTCACAGGCTGAACGAGCACAACAACATCTCCGTGCACTGCCCTGAACATGCCATACCCATGATTGCTTAAACGTGCTCCACATTCATTGCAGGCATAAACTCTACAAAAGTGCCTGTGTTCCATGGTAAGCACACCCAGCAGGACTCATGTGCATTGCTCCATGCCCCCAGCAAACAGCCACCCCCGTTTGTCACACAAGCATCCCTTAAAGACACGCAGTAAACACATTACAGTGATCTGGCAGGCCCCAGTGTCACACTGCACTTCACCAGTTGTGCGTGGGAGGAGGAGGAGAAAGGTAAACACAAGGCACATGGGAAGCCCACAGGCACACGAACCTCACAGGTATGCTCCTCAGGCAAACACACCGAGTGTGTCTGCGCCTGCCACACACCTGGCTGAGGCTCAGTGGATTCTGTGCTCACCCTGCAGCCCCAGCAAGCCTCCAGGCCACCTATCCCTGTCTCATGTTGGGCACAAGTGCTCCAGGTAAGTCCGGAGTTGTGAGCATCCACTGAAGCTAACATTCCTACAAGTACACTCACTATTTTCCACCTTGCTCTTCTTGACCTCCTTGCTGAGGCAATCCCTGCTTGCCACACAGGCAACTCTTTTTCCAATCTTACCAGCATCTGCAGGGAGTGAGGCAGGCAGGCAGCTCAGATCTCAAACCCATTTTGGAAACAGCCCTCAACACCCTGTGCACCTCCAATGGAAGTGAGCCTCAGCAGCACCTAGGACCAAAGGAACACTAACCAAAAGGCAGCAGCTGGGCCACCAAATTAGGAACTAGGTGAGAAAACTCACCTGCAGCTAGCCAGAATCCATCCCCTTTCCTAAGAATATAATTGCCACATCCAGGCCATTAATAAACAAACTCTGCAGGTAAAACTGAGTCCTCACAGGGAGGAATGTTATACCTTGTCATGGATTTCTTACCACAACTACAAAATCACCTGAGGATGTAGAGGAGCTATAAATCTTTGAGGGACTTTTATGACATGCAATGGAAGAGCCACAGCTTCACTCCTCTTCTGCAGTTTGCATGGCTTTCACTCAATCCTTGTTTTACAGTGCTATGGGGGGCTGGAGATACCCCAGGAATAGCTCAAAGGACTGCTCTCCTCTCACTCCAGCTTGGAGGAGATGTTCCCAGCACTGCTGCTGGGGATGAAACACAAGCACAGGTGCTACAGCTGTGTTTAGGGGCCTTTGGAAACTGGAGGTTTGCTGGGGTGTAGGGACACCCATAATCTTTTCTCCTCTCAGAGATGGATCTCCATTGCCTGAGAGTCAAGCAATGACTGGTAGGTCCTGCTTGATTTTGGCTCTTCTCTGAGGGGTTGGCAGCAACTAGGCTGCAGCAGCAGGAGTGTGTTTCCTAAATCACAGGCACCAGCTGGACTCAAACACAACTTCTGCAGGTGGGACCCACAGAGCACAAGAGACACCCTTTGGTGAGGTATCCTGCAAAGTTCCTGCTGACTCACACCCTGCTAGGGTGAGGGATAGAGGGGCAAGAGTAGGCAGGAATTTGAAATTCAGTTTACACAGGCTTGGGGGTTCCTGGTGACTCAAGTCATACTTGTGAGCAGGGGTGCCACCAAGGGTTTTCACAGGCTTGAACTTCCCACTCTAGGGGAGAGATCTGGAATTAACTGGAGGGTCGTTCTGTGGGAGAAGAGGTGTTCAGCACCCACACTGTGAGCTGGAGTCAGGGCAGGCTCACTCCTGACCCCAGTTCTGCCCTAGGGTGCAAAGCAAAGCGCAAGACCCCAGCTTCATTTCTGGGAAACAGGCAAGGCTCCCATGCGACCCAGGTGCGGCTTGAGGAAGCTCAGCCTGTGGAAATCCCCGAAGGAAAACCACGAGCTGAGGCTCTGAGAGAAGCCTCTCTCCATCCCGCGCCACGCTCCCTCCCTCACTGAGCTGTCTGGGGAAGTCTAGAGCTGCAGCAGATGCCGTGCACCCCATCAACCTTGTCACGCTCACCCAGGGAGCAAAAAACTCCCTCAAGGACCGAGCTACACCAGCCTGTGTCACTCCGGCAGGACGCACAGCTATCCCAGCCCACAGCAGCGGCCAGAACTCGGGTCCCCGCGTCCCTCCGCGGCCAGCAGCCCCCAGCGGGGGAGCCGCAGCCATCTGACACGGCGACAGAGCAGGGCAGAGGGGACGTTTGAGCACACACATATACATTTGCATGGATGTTTTCCCTCCCACGCACGCACTCCTGTTACTCCTTCTCGCTTGCTGCAGGCTTGGCACGCATCCCCAGCCCGTGCCCTCCTCGCAAGCCGAGCGCGGGCAGCAGATGGGCCTTGGCTGCAGTGCCCCGGCCGGAGGGAGGCTGCCTCCATCCCCGGCAAGCCCTCCGCTCGGGCAGGGGGCTGGCAGCATCACCGCCCTCCTCCCCACAGCCGATGCTCCCTAGCAGGGGATGCCGGGATTATGGGGGGGCGTGGGGAGGAGGGGGGAGAATAAAAAAATAGCACTAATATAAATAAATAAGGAGCGCGAAGGTGGGGGCTCGGCGGGGGAAGCCTCTCCGGCAGCGCTCGCAGGGGATGACGCCGCACCCCCGGGCCGAGGCACAACTTGCAGGTGGCGACAGCGGCGGGGGCACGGAGCGATGGGGGACGGAGCGATGGGGGTCCCGCCGCCCTGCCCGCAGCCCCGGGCGGCTCCCGCGGGGAGCGCTCTGCCCGCCGCCCCGGCCCCGCCGCCCGCCCGCTCATTCACTCACCCCCGGCCGGCGCAGTGTCGGTGCCCGCCGGGCCCCCGGCGGGGCGAGGCTGCCGCTCGCCCCCGGCCCGCCCGCCGCCCCCCGGCATGGCTCGGCGCCGGCCGCGGCGAGGCGAGAGGCGAGCCCGGAGCCCGCAGCCCCCCGCCGCCTTCCTCCGCCTTCTCCTTGTCCGCCGCGGAGCGGCCCGGCACCTCCTCCCGGCCGCGGGAAAGGATGCGCTGCGGAGCCGCGGCGAGCCGAGCCCCGCCGGCAGCGGCGGGCAGGGCTGCAGCAGCCCCTTTTGTGCCGCCCTCGCCGCCTGTCTCCTCCCCCGGCGCGCCCGCCCGCCCCCCGGGCCGCCCGCCCCCCGGGGCACGGCACGGCTCGGCACGGCACGGCTCGGCTCGGCTCGGCACGGCAACCCCCCCCCCCCCCCGCCCCCCCCCCCCCCGCACAAAGGAGCCCTGGGGTGGGGGGTGGCGGGGCGCGCAGGGCCCGGGGTGGCTTATGGAGGGTGGCTTATCGAGCGGGCTGCGGTAGCCAGCGCCGGGCCAGGCGGTGCCCCCCGGGGATGCTGCGGGGCCGAGGCAGAGCCGCCGTGCCGCCCGCAGCCCCCTCAGCATCGCTGCCGGGGGGCGAGCGAGGGCAGCAGCACGCCTGGTGTGGCGGGAGGGAGGCGAGGAGGGCTGGGGATGCGGGAGCTGCCTTGCCCGGCGACATCAGGAAGTTTTGCTGCGGTGCCAGAAATAGAACCTGCGCCTGCTGACTGCCGGCCGTGCACCCTAACCGCAAAATCTGCCTTTTTCCCAATTCAGTTTTTCCCTGCCTTCTTCCACGTTGGGCCCATCTTTGGAAAGGAAAACAAAGGCAAGCCGAGCCATAGCACAGCCACCCCCTCTCCTCTGCCCGAACGGCACCGCCACAAACACGCTGAAACACAACCGTGGGACCTCATCCCTTACCAAGAGCGAGCGAAAGGTCTAAAGGAAGCAGAGCCAGAGCACACCCTTCCTCGACAGCCTTCCCATTCCATGGGAATTTGGGAAAACAGCTCATTAAAAACAAAGCATCGATGCCAATGCCAAACTCGCCAGTTATCAGATAAGCGAGCTGGGCAGCGAGCTGGGCAGAAGGTGAGAAGTGGCTCTGTCAAATTGTCGCTGCCTCTTCTGAGCAGCAGTTGTGGCAACCCAACGGGGAGTTTGCCCTATGCTCTGATCTCCTGCCTGGCAAGCACCAGAGAGGGTTTCCATGGGAAAGGGTCGCCCTAATTCTGAGTTTTAAGGCCAAGATGGAGAACGTGTCAGAGCTCAGGCGAAGAGGCAGCATGATGGAAGGGGAATTTTCCCCGATGCAAACTCAGCTAGAAGGATGAGTAAAGACAGCCAGAGGTCAGCTGGATTCAGAAGTGCCTCTAGAGTATTGTAGAAGTATTGAGGGAAAGGAATGAGGACAGAGGAGGAAGACAACGTTACAGCAAGGGAAGTTCTCACGACATGAGGGAGGTCATTTGGTGGCAGACACAATACCACACCAGCACAAGTCCTTGAGGACACTGAAAGGCTCCATCTTGATGACTACAATATCATATTGGTGGGAACACACTGGGAAGACAACCATCTCTGTGGGTCTGGGATGCTCTTCAAGACAGTCATGGGTCCCTGGCCGTGAGCTGGGTTTTAAGGGAGTCCTCAGCTCCTACATCCCTAGGGAGAATTTGACAGCCATGATTCAATTTACATTGAGTCCATGACTGCTTTACCTTTTTTTTTTTTTTGGTTTGGTTGGTTTTGAGGTTTTGGGTTTTTGGTTTGGTTTGGTTTTTGGGGATTTCTTTTTGGTTGGTTTTTTTTGGTGTTTTGTTTGGGGGGGTATGGTTTTTTGTTTGTTTGTTTTGGGGGCATTTTTGTTTTTGTTTTTTTTTGTTATTGGTTTTGGTTTTTTGTTTTTTTTGGGGGGGGTTGTTTTGGTTCTTTTTTTTCTTTTCTTTTTGAGATGGCTGGCAAGTGACATCATTAGCCTTGCATGTGTGGGTGATTTCAGCTCTGGGGAGTATAAATCCTATTAGGGATGGGTAGCCATCACCAATTCATTTCCCTCAGCCAGTGAACAACCATCAAGGAAGGGATGGTTGGCACTAAAGGGAGGAAAATGTCACTATTTCAGGCCTCCTTTGCTCGTAAAACATTATCCCTTGGCTTCAAATATTACCCCTGGGGTGATGTGAAGACAGCTAACGCTTTTCCATGTTAATGTGGTAAAACTGAAGGCTTACAGGCTCACCCAGAGATTGCAAAAGTTCAGGAGCATCAGACCACAAGTCTAGAGGTAGAATAACATCCTATGCACTGAGAGACACCTGCAATGCCACAGCTCCCCACTCTTGTGACAGTGTTTGCCACGCTGAGCACTCCTAACTGGAGAGACAGGCTCCTGCAGCCTCCCTCAGCTGTCTGCTCCTCTGCTACACTATGCAACCATGTGGAGGGGAATGTGGGATTCTAGCTTCCCCTCTGAATCTTTGCATGAGGAAAGACAAGCTTTTGTTCTTCTTTGCTGAGCTGACCCCAGAGCAGAATGGTGCAGAAGGCTGTTGTTTCAGCATGTGCCATCACACTGCCAGATGCAACAGCTTGCTGGTATCTCCTTCCCACCAGTGCAACTGCATCTGTACCTCCTCTCAGGCAGGACCTCATTTCCAAAGCCATGTTGTTCTGGGTTTGTGGGTCCAGACACAGAAATTGGGGTTTTTAATGTGTTTTTACTAATGGTGTTGTGTGCTTTGATGGCACCAGAGTGAGGCTGTAGTCTTAGATGTAGTATCCAAGCACCTCACAATTCCTAATTTACTCAATCATCCCCTCGCCTAAAGGTAAAACCCCCAAACCTTTGGCACTGTTTGGCATAAAAGAAACAGAGCATTGGAAAAGTTATGTGATTTGCTGGGGGCCAAACAGAGAGGTTGTGGTAAGGTAGAAAATTGACTGTGGATCTTGAATTAGCACCCTAGCCATCGCCGTCTGTGGAGTGTTTTCTCTCTGCTTTGTGTACTTCAGTTTGAGGCATGCTGGACAACCTCCCTTGGGATGAGGAGTCATTTTTAGCCTGATTCCTTACAGAAATGAAGCTCTCACAATCATGTTGTCTGTCTGCCTGTCTGTCAGCCGCCCACAATACTGTTTGAATCCACTGGCCGATTTCAACCGAGCCCAGCAGCAAGGAAGGGATTTCACAGCAAAGAATTCGGATGAGCTCCATGATGAGCAGAAAGAGGGGAGGGAAGAGAGGAAGGAAGAGAATGCCCATGTGTGCCTGAAGGCTGCATGGCATCCAAACATCACTTCTGGCATGGCATGTGATGCTTCCAGCCCCTCTCTGGGGCAGGAGAGAGGGATTGAGGGTAGATGTGTGGGGTGGTGATGCCAGGAGTAGCTGAGCACACTGCAGGGATGTCCTGGGCATGCAGCAACCCCAGGCACGAATGCAGCAGAGATGTTTCTGCCGCTGGCAGAGCAACTTCTGCTCTCCACGCTCCCTAAACCCTGCCGGCTGCTCCTCCGGGGAAAACAGCCGATTAACATATTGCAATGAGTTAACCTTAAATGGTCTAAAAATCCAAATGTCTGCATGCAAATGAATTCTGATGGAAGCAGCAAGATAAAACACCAGCCAGCCACAGCTGAGCTTGTTTACTAACTGAGACACTTTCGTGTTTGCAGCTGAAGCCAAGGTGGTGCTCTCAGTCCCGTGACGATTTGCAACTCCCCGCTCCATGCTTCTGCCTTGCCAGGTGCAAGGCTTTGAACCAAAATATCACTCTAGATGGGTTTTTTCTTATATTTTGGTGGCCATGATCTGTGACATGCCCTGTTTTCTTCCTCTTGGGCAGTGCCAAAAGTGGGTGGTGTGGCCAAGAGCCTCGAGGCAGGGTGTCAAGCACACGTTGGGCTTTACAAACCCAGCAGAGCTTGTAGCCCCAACCTGCCAGCCAAAGGCAGGGGATGTAAAAGCCCTTCTCCATCACTTCTGGGTGAACCTGGTTTGCACCCGAGGGGATATGCACACCCCAGTTGCTACTAGGTAACTTCTCTTCGCCTTGTGGCTAATGCTGATAAGTGATTCTTGGTCTCTGTGCATGCAAGTCATTGACATTTGGTTAACTCCTTCGCACTGAGTTCCAGAGCAGAGTTAGTGGTGGCACAGCCAAACTTTCACTGTCGCCCTTTCTCCAGAAGATCACCGAAAGGTCACGTCTTTCCCCCCGCCCCTTTGGAATTAGAGTCCTTTTAATGCCCTTTGGAGCTAGACTCTGCAAACAAAGTCCTCCTTTCAGCCAACCAGTCTTGAAATCCGATGCCCTTGTTCACTTTGCACTGCTGGTGGCAGGGAGGGAAACAACAAAGTGACATTTCTATCGGTCAGAAGGCAAACGGCATAAGACAATGATATTTATCTCCTCCTTGAGTGCTCTGAGGCCTTGTATCTAAAGAAAATTACAGTCACTGGCAATCACCATTCTAGCAATCAGGCTGTAGTTGAGCAAGTGGGAAGATGAACAACTGCTGGTACAAATAATCAGGGACTGACCCTAATAGCAGGATCCGCCCAGAAAAAATGCCTTGTGTGCTGACAGAAACAAACAAATGCCTTTAAACTTGCACTGGTGTTAAGGAACAAAAAACTTTGCCAGATAAGGACTGTTTGCTCTCATTTAGGGGTTTCTGGCAGCCCTGCTCCTTGGATTGTTTGCTGAAATGCAAATAGCATCTGACTGTTTTCAGTTTGCAGTCCTAAAGACAGAGAGATTGAGTTTCATCCTCATCTCTGACTGCAGAAGGATTCATGAAAAATCCAGTCTTTCTGCAGCTGGGAGGGCAAAGGAGGGCAGTGGGCATGGAGGCAAAGGGTTTCTGCTGCCACCAGCATCCTGACAGGCCCAGCTCACACCACATCTACCTGCTAATGCCTCTCCAGCCTGCAAACTCCTTAGCATGGAGCTATATTTCATGGGAGAGTTTTAGACCACCTGATGTATCAGAGCTTCCACCACTGTGTCTAAGAACAACGGAAACATAAGTAATACCAAGTCAGTGGTGGCTTCTCGGAAGGGTGAAGCAAAAATTTGGTTTGGCAGCAACTGAGTATGTTTCAAAATAAGTTTGATTAAAAACTCCACTGTGCAGTTAGTAAAAACAGAAGTGGTTTCAGAGGCATCTCTGCAGCAAGGCAGTGGAGGTTTTTAATAGCAATCACAGTCTCAGCTCAGGGCACTGAGAATCCTGATGTCACTGCATGCTCCTGTTCTGAATCACCTGCTCTGATTATGACAGCAAACCCTTCTTGCAGAAGAAATGCTGCCTGGCTGGGTGTTTTCTGGTGTCTTCCCCTCAGGAGCAACAGCAAACAGAAAAGGAGAATGTTGTCTGCCTTCATTTCTCTAGTTCTTTTCACTGCTTGAGCTTGGGTTAGCCTGCACCCTCTGGAGTGCAGGGGGTCAGTAATTGCCAGCTCTCCCAGCTATGGACACATGAGCCAACAAATAATCACTATTTGGCCTTGGGAACCAGATAAGCCAGAGGATTTTTTCTTTTTTCCAGTGTGCAGAACTGAGCAAAACGAAGGTGAAGGCGAAGTTAAAAGGAACACATCTCCATGAATGATGCACCAACAGGGGGTGGAAGGACTCTGGGAACATGCTGGAAGCAGTGGGTACCCCAAAGGAATGGCTGGGTGCAGCAGCCCTCCTGTGGGGATACACGGAGTGTTGCTCTGGTCAAGGAGAAGCAGATGACCTCCTGGAGGGATGCACTTTGCTCCTTCCCAGGGCTGAGTTTTGCTCTTCACACTTAAGAGTGTTAATTTGCTTTTGCAAACAGAATCATCACAACATGAGGGAGGAAAAAAGCCTGGAGAAAAGTGAACTGCACTCCTCTCTCCTCTTCACACACAGCACCCCCAGCTATCACCTGTCACCCCTCTCCAGTCCCTGATTCACAACTTTGGAGACACTGTGTCTCTCCTCACTAACGCAGGCTCAGGCTAAGCTGACCCACCTCTGGGCTTCTCTGGACTCGCTGCCTCCCCACCTCATGTGCTCCTCTCATCTCCCTTTGCTGCAGTTCTGTCCTGCTGGGAGTTCCTGAGGAGCTGAGAAGTGCCATGGGCAAAGCAGGGGCAGCACAGTGCAGGAATCTGCCACTTGGGTATAGTTTCCAAATCATCTAAAATGGAGCTGTGCCATCAGAGAAGGAAGCCCTGGTCCCATGGAGATGCTGAGGGGGAAGACAAGACCATCACATGCTCTCCACAGCCTTGCCATCCTTAATCCTCACCCAGGGCCTCTTCCAGACCCAAATTCCAGCACCTACATGTCAAGTCACTCACCAGTCATGGTATCTCTAGGCATATTCCCTCCCAGCACTGTTCCAGGCAATAACCACAGCCAAGACAGGCATATGTTGGGAAACACCTTCCTTCAAAGGCACATCCAGTGCAGCAGCAGCCATGTGCTTGGGCGTACTGAGATGTGTGTCAGAGTCACTTTGCCAGCATGAGATGGAAGGAAAATGGCATTCTGAGTGTTTGTTCTCTGGTGGCCATGTCTGGAGGGGTTTTACTTTGTTGTTTGCATTCACTCCAGAGGAATCTTCACTCCTATCAGTTTCTGGCGTGTGCCCTGGTGTGTGTGATGCTGCCCATATCCAGCACCCACAGAGGAGGAAAAGCCCTGGTGCCACAGCAACATCATTCCATGGGCCACTGCCTCAGAGCCTGATGCTGATCTCAGTGTTTAATGCAGTCAGTTGCTGCTGGGTCTGAAGGAGGAAACCTGGGGAAGTGCAGGGAGGAGCTGTGTGACTGGATGTGGCCAAATCCCAGAGCCCACATCCTCGCCATGATGTGAAGCCCAAGCCATAGCCAAACTCTCTCCTGGACCTGCAGCTCAGCTGTTTGACTCCAAAGCCTCTGGCTGAGCAGTTGTGCTTGGCTTGCAGCCAGAGGGATGCCAAGAGCTGCTGGAACAACCCAAGAGTGAGACGGTGGCCAAGGGAAGGATGCAAAACAGAGTGAGAAACCACAGGAAGCTCCCTGTGGCTGCGGTGAAGCAGCAGTTAATTCTTTGGTGTGTGCTGTGAGGGCCTAGAGTGTTCACCAGTGGTGGGAGAGGTTTGCCTTGGGGCACCTGGGAAGGGACACTGGGCCTTTTTTTTGGAATTTGGGGCTGTTGGCCAGGACCAGGAGCGCTCACCTCAACCTGTGGATTTTCTCTGGCTGCCTATTGCTTGGGGATAGCCCCATCACCTCTGAATTGTGACTTTTCCTCCCATAAATCAGAGATGGAAGAAACACATTAAACAACAGGCATCCCCATTCTCTTGCAGAATTGCTCCTGGGACCGTGTTTTCTGGAGTTTGCTTTGAAACCTGCCCCATGCTGTGGTTTCTACTGCAGCCTCCCCGAAAGCACATCTTTGCCTCCAGGGTCTCAGGTGAGGTACCAGTCCAGCCATCCCTTCTGCTTTCATTTGCCCTCCTCTCTTGGGCCTTGATGTTGATCTGAGGCTTCCTTGGTTCAGCATCTTTTCTTGTCTTTTGGGAGCACATCTATCAAAAAGCCACAGGCTGGACTTTAGGCCACCCAGCCATGCAGAGACACGGCAAGTGGGTTTGGGAAGGGGATGAGGGTAGGGCCAGAAGTACTGCAGCCCCTGAAAAGCACAACCCCATGGCAGGTGAAGCTGGCTAACATTGCAGCCAGCCTCTCTTGGGAGCCCAACAGGTGCTGTTCCCCAGCCTTCCCCCATCCAGCCTCCGACACAGGCAAAGGCACAATGGGATTTGCAGGCAAAGGAGTTAAAATGCTGCTGACTGAATGTGCTTTGACTGGGGCAGGATTGATTTTCCCAGCCCCTGTGACTGATACAAGCATGTCCAGCCAGGGAACTGTAAAGAAAACAGGCTTGAAACCAATTTCATTGCAACCAGTGCCAGCTGCATGCATTGATAAGGCCTTTGATAACATTGTGGAGAGGAGTTGTCAGTGTTGGGCAGGGCTGTCTCAAAGGCACAGCTCCTTCACTGCTGGCAGAGGCAGATGGATGCAGCTACAGGAGGTGCTTACTGCACCCAAAAAGCATCCCTTACAAGCAGTGAGCAGCCAGGGCAGCCCCGTGGGGGCAACAATCAGGACACAAGGGAGACCTCAGCCTGCCCCATGCTGTGCTGACAGGCTGCTTGCACCTCGGTCATATTGACTCACAGCTCCTCCACCCCTGAGGACAAGGAGCAGAGTGACATCCTGGAAATAAAATAGCTGCCTGTCCCTTCAAAGGGGAACCCCAAGGCAGGGGCTGTTGTCTGTCTGGAGCTAGCAACTACAACCCGTGGGCCATTTGCTCTCCCCTTGCATGCCTGTGCTGTCTACATCTCATTTTATTGCTCTTTTCTGAAGTGCTCGTGAGATACAGAGGCTTATCAAAGCATCCCAGAGAGAACCATTTAAACTGGCCTGGGAGAGGTCACAGGCACAGGCAGGAAAGCCAGTGGAGCCACCATCAGCAGGGCTGTTCTGACCCTGCAGCCTCTCAGCTGGCAAATTTTGGCTGCGTTGGCTTAACTGTGCTGCTCTCCCGGGCTGCAGTGAGTGAACCAGCATGTGAGGCATGAGCTGGATTGGCTCTCCCAGGCTCATTATTCTGGCTGAGCCATTAAACCCTGCTCGGGGTGAGGGTTTATTGCAGGGCTAATGTGGCTGTGCTGCCACGAGCTGCCCAGCCTGGCACACTCTCACAGAGACCCACAGAGCCCTCAGCAGAGATCTGCTCATCTTCTAAGCCAGGACAGACTCCCAGCTGCCCAGAAACACAGAATTCAGAAAGCACCCTGAAAGTAAAACGAGACCTGGAAAGGAAATGATACCAAAGGATCTGATTGCATCTGAGCTGCCTGCAGCTGAGTGGGGTTAAAAGGTAACTGAGCCCGACTTGCTGTCACCACCAGCCTCCTCCTCACGAGCAGGCTTGGCCTCTGCCTGGGCACTTTCAAAATTACTGGGTCAGCCTGTTTTGCCAAAGTGGCTCAGGTTAACCACGACCATTTCATGGCCAGGCTTTGCTGGCTCAGCTCTTGTCAGTGCAAGCAGAGCTTCACGTGGGGTGGCTGGCCAGGATCGGTGCTGTCCCAGCCAGGGGAGGGAGGAAGCTGAGTGTCAGGGTGCAGCTGCCAGCAGATGTATCCCTGTGGGTCACTCAGGGCTGCCAAGGTGACAGCAAGTCGGGCTCAGTTACCTTTTAACCCTGGTAAATTTGCATGCTGCAAAGTGCTGCACAGGGCTCACTTCATCATCTCACCTCCCAGATGAAGTGTCACAATTCCCTGTCGTGCTTGGGGCACCTCTGTGGGAGGAACACCAAAGAGGCTGCTCGTGTCACCCCTCAGGCCAGTTCCTGTGGGAGAAGTACCTGGCCAGGAGCTGCCATGCCCCCAGACAGCTCCCTGGTGGGGATGAGCTGGGGCTGGGACAACAGAAAGTTCTTCACCAACCTCTTGTCCTCCAGGTGCATCCCTCACTGGCACTGCCAGGCTGTCACAGGGCCAGGAGTACACTGAGGCATTTTCCAAGCCCGAGGTCCTGTCACCAAAAGCCTCCTGAGTTTGCAGAGGGCTGTGTGCTCCCATTCGTGGTGTTCCTGCCCTGCCTGGAGAAGGGCTTTGAGGTGCCAGGAGAGCCTGGTGCCAGCACCAGAGAGGCACGTCCAGGGGGAGCAGGGTCAGTGTCCTGACCGGGTGTCAGAGCAGAACAGGGGCTGCTCTCCTCTCCGGATGCAGCGCCGTGTAACTTTAGCTCCAGGCCATTCCTATTTGTCTTTGCTTCTTGCATGTTGTGAATAGATATTAGCTCAAGCTCAATGGGCTCCACGCAGGTCTTGGAACCAGATGATTCAAGCTGGGATTTGTTCCATATCTCGGGTTTCACATGTTTTCTTTAGCTGCATTTTAATTGGGGGGGGGGTGGGGTTCCTTTTTTGTTTCATGAGATGTTTTAGCCAGGTGCCATTCCTTCACAGCTGTAAATATCCCAAATAAATCCTATTCCTGGAATATGTGAGGGTGAAGAGGAAGTGCCCTACAACATAACAGGTCAGGTTTTTATCACAGCTCTTCATCCAGAAAACCATTGGGAACATGTCCACATTCGAAAATGTCTGGCACTGGCCTGGAAAACAACGTACAGTGTCAGCAGAGCCCTAAAGAGAGGAGTGTAACGTGGTTAAACAAAGCCTGGATTGGGCTTAGCTCACCTTTATTTCCAGCTTCAACCTACAAACCTCTGCTCTGACTGCAGCTGAGCTCAGGTCCTGCCAGTAATGGGAAACAGAATTCTCTTTTTTTTTCCTAGCTGCTTGATTTCTTGTGGGTCACTCCTGACAGGATGGAGTAACCCATGGGTTGTTTTATACATCCTGAGCCATGAGGGGCCAGGAAGAGGCTGGTGGCCAAAAATGAGGTTGTCTGGTCCTATGTGGACTTGTCAAACCTCATGCAATGAATTCCCATTTCCACTTCTTCCCGCTCCAACAGCCATTTGTCCCCACAAACTGCAGCAGTTCTGTTTGGGCCATGGGTCAGGAGATGGGCTAGAAGGTACCTCCAAAGTGGGTCCTGTATTTGGAGCACCAACCCCTCAAAGCCAACATTTTTTTCATCTGTGGATTGGTGTTGGGAGCCCTCCTGCCTCGTGAGGGGTCTTGTGCCTGGGAGATGAGAATGCTCAGAAGTGTTATTGACTTCTTCCCTCGGCTCCTGTGCCATGCCAGGGCCAAAACTTCTCTGTCCCTGCTCACCACAGGTTGGAAAAAGCAGCAAGAGGCTACATGCACTCCCTCTAAGGAGCCAGCAGCATGTTTGGACCATCAGCCTGAGTTCTGCATCACTGCCTGGGGTCTGCATCCCCCTCTGGAGCTGCTGCTGGCTTGTCCAGGCAGGTACAGGTGTTAGCAGCACTGTAACACCTCTAAGGACTGGTTTTACAGGCTGCTCCTGCCTTTTGCTAGCTCCCACTCCCAAATTAATTTGGGGCAACTTGCCACAGGCTGCCCTATCTCACGGGTGCCCCAGAGCTGGGTTTCCCTGCTGTGCTTACACACTGCTGGCCGAGGGCCAAACCACTCTGTGAATTGCTGTTCTCCTTGCTGCTGGGCTGTTTCAACAGCATCTGATGTGACATCAGAAGTGTCACAGCCTGGGGGAGTGCAGGATGGCCCCAAACCCATGGGTCTCCCAGGAGCCACCCGTGCCATGGCATCTGACTTGGGAAATCATGGCTGGAGTGAAGGGAGGTGCATTTCTGGGGGCTGGAGGATGAGCAGCCCCCTGCTTTGCCCACCCTCACTGCCATGCCCTGCTTGTGGAAAAAACCCCTCCTGAGGAAGGCAGAGAGTGAGGGGGGCTCTGAGTGCCTGAGGGGCTTTTGTCATCCTGCTGGATCCTGGCTGATGGATGGCTGCAGGCAGCAAATTTGAGCAGCATCTCCATGCCAATTTAAATAAATAAATGAGTCTGAATGCTTCGCCTTGCAGAATGGCATCTCATTCACCCGTTCGAGCATCAAATACCTCCGGGATTCTTTGGGTCTCAATTTGCAGAACTATTTCCCTTTCAAGTGCTCTTTTATTTTTCTTTTTACTTATTTAAACCTGTTTTTCCTGTAGCGAACAATCCTTGCACATGAAAGCAAGCAGCTTTTGGATGTTGGTGGAGCTTTCCTCCAGACAGAAGAGGGATCAACAGACTCTATTTAAAAAGGTCTTCCCCAGCCCTTGGAGTTGGTGGGGATGCAGAGGGGTGTTCTGTGGTTCAGTTTTAATTTGAGTTCCCCAGGGCTGCCGGATTGCTTGCAGGAAGCTCGTTGCTCACAGCCTAGGCTGAGTGGATGTGCTGGTGCTGTGGGGAAGCTCTCATCCCCCCTGGGCCAAGTAGCAGCTGTGGGAGATACTGCTGGTGGGGGCTGCAGCCCCCTCCTCAGCCCCATAGGTGGGTCCCAGGAGCTGGAGGGTGGGAGCAACATGTCTGTGTCCAAAATACCACAGATGCCTTAAGGACAGAACAAGCTCAGGCCTGGTGAAGTTGCATTTAGCTTCAGTGGGATGGGGGAAATTGAGAGGTGGGAAGAAGGGTGGGAGGTGATGTCTGTTGGCTGCATCCCCTCTGCTGAGCCCCTTTTGCTTTTCAGGGAGCTCTGGGCCATGGGGGTTGCAAAGAGCCACCTGGATAAGCTAAGGCAGCTCCGAGGCTGGAAGAGCAGAGCACAAATGGAAATAAGATGGTATTATTTTCTTTTTATTTTAATCCAAACACAAGAATATTAAGCAATCTAATTCATGTGTTTGAACACCTGGGCGTCATACAAAGCCGAAGCACAGAAGCTTCCCTGTGTATAATCTAAAACAAACATCTTCTAGCCAGTCTCTTATCAAGGCATGATAGATTGGTGAATTAATATAGGGGCTTAGTTAAACTAGCAAGATCTGTGCTACAGTTTTTGGTTATGGCAGTGTTTTTTGACTAATTCCTTCCATCCACATACCCCCTTCACACTGATCACCCTCTCCTGCCTCCAGGTAATCTGCTCAGTGCAGTGGCCAGGCATGGCACATCATATTTGGGAATAATCTGCAGAATTTCGGGGCAGGACACACACACACAGGCTCAGACTCCTGCAAAATAGCCAGGAGCAGTTCTCTGAGCACAGTTTCCTTTTGCTGACACTTGCATCCCCCCTTTTGTGTGCTGCAGTGCTGCTCCTAGGAGGCTTTTTGCTCCAGTGCAGGAGGAATTGCAGGGGGTTTGCCCTGCTGAGGGTGTCTGCTCTCCCTCTAGCAGCAGTCACCATGGTCAAAATGCTGCACATCAGCCAGGCCACAAATAAACTGCTTGGCCTCATCTTTTAGACACGTTGAGTAAACACAGTGCAAACTCTGCTGCATCCCTTCAGCTCCTCCATCTTCCTGCCAGCTCCTCGTGAGCCCCAGCTGCCTTCCCTGTGCTGCAGATAATGGAGAATTGACTCTACCCCTGTTGTGGGTTCTCCCTGGCACCTGTGGGGAGGACACACTCCCCGTGGGGCTGATCTCCCCTGGTCTGTCTCATTTCCAGCCAGGCTGTGTGCTCACTGTAGGCAGAACAAGGGGAGTGAGAGTGTCTCTCTGACATGCCTGGGTTAGCCAACGATGCTCCCCTGTGGGAATGCCACTGCTGCTGGAGTGAGAAACTAGAGGTATTTGGGGATTCGAGAGGAGAGCAGAGGAGCTGGGGATGAGCTGTACATCTCTGCAAACAGACATGGGAGCTGAGTTCAAAAGGCTGGGGAGCACTGTCCTTAGCTCTGCAGAAATGGGTTTCTGCCCCTGATGGGGTGGTTTGCAAATCTTTTCTCAGATCTCAGCTGTTAAAAGGCAACTAAATCCACTTTATAGTCCTCAGCCTCCCAAGCCTGTGCTAGCACATTGCAGCCCCCGCTGTGTGGGCAAGAGCCAGCTCTGGGAGCTGTTTGCTGGGAGGAAGCTCAGGGCACCTTGGCCAACACTACAAGTGGCCAGGACCAGGACAAGCAGCTCAGGGCAGTCACTCAGTCCCTCCTCAGCTTTCTATGCCAGCATTATCCCTCTCTACCCTCTTCTCTTCAGCTCTTTCCTGCCCTTAGGGTGACAAAACCCAGTTTTGCCCACATCATCACCCTGCCATCACCTGTGCTGGCTCTGCTCCAGTTTCCCCAGTCCCCAGAGATGTGTATATTGCTCTGCCCCCCTCCCTGTGAGCTACCAGCTCAGCAAGGCTGAGTGGAATTTGCTGCATCTTGCTGATGTTTCCCAGGCCCTGAGCACTTCTGCAGTTGCCATCCACAGCACAGCCCCCACGGTGGGAATGACTCCAAAACCAAGCACCACAAGCAGGTCGGCTGCTGAGTCCATTCGCCAAGCCCAGCCGGGGAACTGATCTGGCTGAAAAAATCCTTTATTTTTGTTTAAATTTCGTTTTTCCCCTGGGTTATTTTTTAATCCAGATCAGCTCCTCGACCTGGTTTCCTCTGGCTGCTCCAAAAGAGCCGAAGGGCAGCCTGGGGGTAGGCAGGAGGCTGGGGACACTGGAGAGTTCATCCCACCTGCAATAGAGCTGCAATGTCAGCTGTCCAAGGCGAGTTCAAACACCAAACTCTGGAGCCACTTCCTTCCCTTCTTCCCCACAGATCAGGAGTGACACCTTCCCACAGAGCAGTCTGTGCCCAGGGAGCATGGCCACTTGCTCCCAGCTCACAGGAGCTGGCTTGGAATAGAGATTCCTTCTCCTCTGCTGCTGAAACCCTTTGAAATGTGTTTACATACCAGGAGGGAATAAAAAGTCAGAATTCCATTGGTGTTCGGCCAGGGAATCATTCCCATTTGAAAACCCTTGTGTGACTCAGTTTTTTTGATCGTACCAGCAAAAATAAATGGAGGCACTGAAGAAGGCATGGAGAAATCAGCAGATCAGGGTGCTTGGACATCCCAGCTCCACAGGGCTTTCTCTCTGGAGGCTGTCCAACATGGTGTGTCACACCAAACCCTTTTGGTTTTGATGCCAGTTATGTTTTCCTGATATGCCAGTGGGTTGTCCCCACCAATTCACATACCAGAGCCCCTTTTTGTGTCACCTCCCTGCCACATGCCCACCCCAGATGATCTGCTTAGCATGGCTTAGTGAACATGCCTTCTAATGAGGCCATCACAACCCCAGCATTGCTGCCTGGGAGTGTTTCTGCAGCAACACTGCTGCAGCTCATGCCTCTCCAAGCTATTTTCCACCACAGGGACTTCAGCAGCACCGGATAAGTTGGGAGCCTGGAGCAGCTCCCTTTGCCATCCTCCTTTGAACTCATTAGTGAAGATGCCAAGCCTTGACTAGATATTTAGTTCTCTGGCACTTCCTTAGGCCTCTGTGCCCTAAATAGCACTCAGCAGTCATTTATCATCTCAGCCCAGGTCCTGCAGGCAGCGTGCTTTCGCATAGCTGTATTTATAGCCTTGTCAATTTTCATTCTCTTTTTCAGAAACAGAAATACTGATATTCTCTGCTGAAGTTTCCTGTCGAAGCTGCCACCCACCTGTGGTTCAATAAACACCAGCCACCTCTCAAGCAAAGTTTGTCACAACATAATCTTCTCTCATCCCTTGATCTCCGCTAGCTGTGGCTGCTCATCTTCTGGAAACCACCCTCATTTCTGTGCTGCTGGGCACCACGTTGGCTTTCCCAGTGGATGCAGAACCTTGCTAGCCTTCAGACCTCACATCCCTCCCCTGTCACAAACTCATAGAATCATTTAGGCTGGAAAATACCTCCAAGATCATCAAGTCCAACCATCAACCCAGCACTGCCATGTTCTCCACTGGTTCACACTCTTCACAGCTGGTTTGGGAAACAGCCCGTGGGGCCATCCATTTCTCCAGGAATCACAGCCCTGCTCCGATGCTCCAGTTCAAGAAATTGGTCTAATTAGAGAAGAGTGAAATGCTTCTCCTGCTTGGAGAGCCTCAGGTCCCCCGCCTACTTAAAGCTCCACACAGACCATCAGCACGCCAGCGTGTCTCCCCAGCACCACACGCTGGGCAGGCAGCTGAGCAGATGTAGCCAGGCTGTCTGGAGGTGCCAAGCATAACAATTAACAGCAGCTTCGTGGTAGGGTTGGCAATGGCAGCTGCAACCTGCAGGCACGTTTGGCTGCCCACCTTGCTTCCAGGCACAGCACAGACCTCTTGCAGCCCTCCAAGAGGCACTGCTGGCACTCAAGGAGATCACAGCAAGGATCCCCTGGTGCCAAACAGCTGCAGGACATCAGTGTCTTACCAAAAATGAAGTCTCACAGTGAAGAGCGCCAGCTAATATGTGCCTCAGCTAAATTGTTGAATATTGCACCTTATTTCTGCCAAAGTGCTGTCTCTTTGGGTTTTTTCATGCTGGACCGAGCTGCAGTTCTACAAACACAGAGTCACTTCATACAGGTGAACAGCCTTGTGGAGCTGGGGAGGGAGGCTGCCATGCTTCTTGCTTGCTGCAGCAGGCACAAGCTGCTTTATTAGCTCTTAATTACATCCTTGCTATCCAAAATTCTGAAATTTGCCACTAAAGGCAGATAGAAACAAAAATGTCACACTTTGCAGTTCAGATATTTGCAGCAATGAATAATACACTCACACAATCATTTACTAATGGATACACTTCTCTAATTCCTTTCCCCCTCCAGATATTTGCAAAAGCTCTTTTCATTCCCATCACACCTTTAGCAAGCAGTAAGCCATTCTGTGTTTTGTTGCTCTTATCTCTTCTCTGAAAGCTTTTATTGACTGCATGTTGGTTTTGTCTCCTCACCTTTTCCATTTCCCATCTAGCCTTTTTTTTTTTTTTTTTTTGTTATTTTGCTGTTGTTTCTTCAAGCCTTCAGATCTCCAAGAAGTCCCTCGTGGAGCTATTTTGGTTATTCCTCAATGCAGCAGCTGAGAACTCCTGGAAAAGCTAATGACAGGAGCAACAAGGAAAACCAGAGTTGGCTCCAGAATGCATTTGGATTAGGGGTGAGGAGTTCAGTAAATTACTGAACTACCTGGATGAAGAATTCTTATCAAAACCTTGCACAGCAGATCTAGAGATTTGATCAAGAAAGGCCCTGGGGATCTCCCCTCCCCTTGTGCCCTACCCATGAGCATGGGATAGCCCTCTTCCTGGCTGGATGAGCAGGACCCTGCCTGGCTGCCCCAGAGGTCACAGATACATGGGGGTTTGGCCATTTTCTGAGCAGGTTTGCAGCCAGGACAGGCACTGAGGGGCTCTGGCAGTGACAAGGGCAGGAGGAGCCTGGAGCACACAGGCAAACAAGAGCCTCTACCTGTTGTGCTGTGATGCCAGTTGCTGTTGGAGGCGCTGGAGTGAGGGACTTTCCGAATCTCTGAGGCATGAAACCACTAATAGCTCAGCTTTGATCCCACTACTTTGAAAGGAGTCCTGAGTTTTCCAAAGCAACCAGCTCTCACCAGAGGCTGGAGGCTGCTGCCTTTGCCCATTTTCCCTTTGGTTGGGAGCTCTGAGCTGTGTGTCCAGAAATGCCCAAGTACCTCGAGGAGCCTCAGTTTTGGATGACTGGGCTTGTGGCTGCTTTTGGAAACAAACCACAGTGGCTTCCCAAGATGTTTTGGTGGCTGATGGCCACTTCAGTGCCACGGTAACCACAAGGGTTTCGTGCAGAAGTGTTTCTGTAACTTGTGAAGCAGGAGGTATAGGGCTTTCTGCCCTTCCAGAGCCTCTTGCTCTCTGAGTCCTGACTTTCCTTGTTACCAGTCCTTTGGACATCGAAGCAGGTGGTTCACTGAACACCTTGCTCTGCAGAAAGGGCCTGGTGTTGCTCCCCATCATCAATTGTTTATTGTGAGGCAGAGAAAAGCTCTTTGCCCAGCTCAGGCAAAACCAGCAGAAGAAATGCAGAGTTTCTAGGTCGTTCTGTTCTTGAGAGATGAGGCAAAAAGAGAAAACAGGTTAGAAGGCTCTTGAAACACCTAGCAGCAAGAGGGCCAATGGCCAAGCATTGCACATCCCAGAAGATCAAATTCTCTTTCACATGCCTTGGAAACACCTCATCCCTTCCCACAGGGCTCCTGCTGTTTGCAGCCCAGCGAGCTTGTGGGTGAACTGATGCTTGTTTGGGGCAAGAATTGAGGGGAAGATTCACCTCCAAGCAAGAAGCCGTAGTGCTGGAGCCATCCTATCTGCCCTGGCTCTCTGGAGCATTCCCAGCTTTTTTCTTTCCATGCTCCACTGGAGTCTAATCCTGCATGCAGCAAATTCCTCATGCATTTTGCTCTTATTCCTTCAGGGCATCTGTTTTCTCTTTCATTCTGTCTGGCTGTTCAACAGCCTGAACTCAGTAACTCTAATCCCTCCATCTTCAGTGATATTCTCAGCTCCACATAATAAATATTAACAGCTTACACGTATCTTGGGGTTCTTATGCAAGGGCTCCAAATAGCTTTATGGTTCATAAGCACATGGGGCTCACTTTATTTGCCAGCAAAATGCAGCCACCGATGAGACAGCAGTTGTTTAGCAACCTACAGTGACAACACACAATAGTTAAGACGGGAAGTGAAGATAAATATCGTATCCATTTGAAACTCCAGGAGGGGATTGGAGTTGGCAGAATATAAGTACTCACGCTGAATTTTTGCCAGAATGCTCCGAATAGCATTCCTATGCTTACAGAAAGAGCTATAGGATTTAAAATACCTAACCCATCCCTGGTGGTTTATTTGCAATGCACGTTAATGGCATGGACGTTTTAGGATGCCAGCAATGCTCTCCACTGGAGAAAGGCGAGTCACTTGAGTAATGAACTGTACAGGATTACTCTAGAGCCCTTCCTCAGACATTCTAAGGAAGGAAGAATCAGATTATTTTGTATAAACAACTATCTATTAGCCATCAAATTAAATGATATTTATATCTTTTAGGCAGATTCACCCTTCAGCTATGGCTATCTCCACTCTGAGAAGACCCAAGGCCAGTTGTGGCATTTTTTTCAGTGATGCCACAAACTCTTTGATCTCCTAACACGAAAAGGCTTAATGTGGTGGGGGAAAAAAGAGAGGAGAGGGGGGAGGAACACATTCCTTCCTCTTCAGAGGGTGGAGGTGGCTGAGGTAGCAGAGACTCTGGTTGAGGATGCTGCATTACCCTTGTGTGATCCAGAGAGCATTGGTGGCATCAAGTGGCACTCGTTCACCATGTGCCTCTTCCCTATCGGAAATTTCAGGTGTGACAAAAGCAACCAAGTGGATGGGAGCAAACCAGCCTGTCAGCTTCAGCTGATGCCTGGGCTGCTGAAGAGAACCCAAGCCCTGTGTGACTTCCTCACAGACCATGTACTTGAGCCGAGCACTAACTGCTGGCCATGACCCTTCCTGGCTATCCTCTGCTATTTAAAGATTTTGTTATAAATGGGTGTGCTGTTCAGCTAATGGAGAGCTTAAAATAAAAAAGTCCCTGGTGATCCTGCAGCAACAGAGATGCTGGGAACCTCAGTTTTAGGTGGCATCAAAAGTGCCCCTCCATTTCCTGACCGACAGACCACAAGGCAGCTCGAGACTTTTCATGTCTCCCTCTGATGGTTTGTTCCACCCCAGACCAGGGTGGAAAGGGCACAACTGCCCTTTCCCAGTGCTGCAGAGGCCTCCATATGTCTCCTGGGACCATGAGATGTATGGGGGGCCAGGAGGGGCAGGCAGCTGCCAGCATGGGTGTCTCACCGACATCCACCAAGCCCCCTCCACTGGGTGCTCCCTACTGAGCTGCTGGAAAGATTTCTCTGCAGGAGAGAAGCATGGAGGGGCAGAAAACTAGGGATGGGATGGAGGATGGGGCATCTGCTGTCTCCCATTCAGGCATTTCCACCTGGTGAGGTGATAACCTCCTCCCAGCCTGTCTCACTGGGCAAAGCATTCCTGCTACTCCCATTCTAGGGACTGGACTTCTCATTTCTACCCTTGCCTTGCAGGGGGATAGCTCTTGAAAAATAATATTAGCTGCTTTTAAGACAAACTTGTCCTGCATATTCAAATCTTAATTTGCCAGCTTCTGTCCTGCAGACCTGTGAAGCACAGCTGCCCTGTTTTTCTCTGTCTAGGTCTTTACATTTCTAGTAGTTTTGAATTTCACTACACTGCAAAAAGGCCCCTGCTCTTGTTTCTCCAGATCACTCTGGTTCTGTCCTCTGCTAGCCGCTCCTTCATTTTAAAGGGGCAGGGGAGAGGAGGTTTTTCCACTGTTGTTACAACCTGCATCTTCCCATCGCTCCCTGAGGACAATATTAAATACCAATATTGGCTCATGAGCCTCCTGCCCCTGTACACAATGTTCAGTCTGTTCCTTTGACCTGCACTCCTAAGCCATGGCTTACAGAGCATGCACAGAAAACCTATTTTCCTCATCTTTTTTCCAGTGGCTGTACAGGCACAGCTTAGTGTGATCCACCCTCTCCTACCCACTTTATTTTTTTGTACTTCCTAAACTGGTAATGATGCCTAAGGATCAGTTTGTTTTGCATGATCTGCTTTATATAAGTGTGTTTGTCAATTCTTAAACTTTTATCTGGAGTATCCACTTGCTGGAATGCTTCCCATTGGAACGGTTCTTGGTATAAGCTCACAAATACCAGAGATAAATGGGATGGGGAAATAAGCAAGAAAAACTTGTTTATACAGTTATTTAAATCTGTGCCAGGTTAGGGAACACAGAATAGCACAAAACCTTTAAAACTTCATTTTAGTCCATACCAGGGTCACACTATCCTGTTAAACAGTCACACAACAATCTGGAGGATAGCACCCCCAGGTCAAATGACATTTCAGAGCAGCCCTGGACAGCAAGGCCAGGCTGGGCTCAAACACCTGAACTCTCTGCTCCTTGTGGGGCAGAGGCAAGGGCAGAGGACAGGATTGAGGGACTGCCAGCCCCTGCCTCGTTCAGCCTCGGGGACAAGGCACCAAACCTCCTGCAACTCTGCTGCCTTTGCCTTCGTGCCACTGAACGTCACCTCCCCGGCAGGGGTGGAAGGATCTCGACAGGAGGTGCCTGTGCTGGCATGTTCAGCACACCCAGCCTTCCTGGGAACTCCAGAGGGGCAGGGAAACACAAGCTTCTGCAGGCAGTCCAGCAGCACATGGAATCCTGCAGGGCAAAGCCGTGCCAGTGGCACCTGGAGGGGGCACAGGCAGAGAGCCACCCACCTACACACACGGGATCCCTGCTGAGCCTTCTGAGGAAACGGGCACTTCTCACCGCTCTGATCCTGCCCACATGTTTCTCAGCGAACTCAGGTCTTGCCTCAGGGCGCTCAGTGCTATTTAATTTTCCAAAGGGATAAATCCCCTTCTCCTGCTTTCCAGGCTGGCATGCTGCAAGTGCCTCAAACTTGTACACATCAGGGCTTGGCTACACACCGGACTTAACTACAGCATCCCCTGCTGCATCATCCTAATCCCCTCCCATTCCCCTTCTTCCTAAGGTGACAAGCCTGGACGCAAAAATCAATGCAGGAAGGAATCCCGGGCAGCTCTTCCTCTTGCCCCTTCTCCTCTAATCCCCTCTAGCCCTCTCCTGGCTTTGGCTAGTGCCTCATCACAACTCCCCAGAGGAACCGAGTGCTGCGGGTCACCCCCGAGGCCTCCCGGGTTTGCGAGGCAGGCTGAGGGGACAATTGGAGCAGGGAGGGAAGAGCCTCGCTTGCCGCCTGCCGTCAGAAATCTGAACTGAAGAGGAAGATCGCCGCGATCCCGACGCCTCGGCCAGCAAGTCCAGGGCTGGGCTCACCCCGGTGTGCAGCCAGCAGGACTCCTGCTCTCATGGCTGCACAACTCCCCACTCTGACTCGAGGGTGCTCATCTGCATCTTTAAGGCACCACGACAGCGTTGTGACTTCCAGCTGTGCACTACCAGGTGCCTGTACAGGAAAACTGCATTACAAACTCCACCTGCCTTCTACAACTTTCCAGATGGCTTGCATTGAGGGAAACAACATGCATTTTACCTACAAAAAACAATTACCTGAATTTATGGTTTGACTCTGAGCCATAATTCAGTGCCAAAGCTCAGCACATAAGTAAACAAAGAGCTTATGTTTTTAAGTTGCCTGCAAGGCTTCAGGCCACTTTCTCAGAATCTTTCCTGTTGCAAGGTTTCTGGAGGAATAGAAGGTTTCACCAGGAGGAGCTGTCACACCCACACATGACATTATAAGGAAGAGAGCAAGCCACACAGGTGCCAATGACTGTAGCTATAAGTTATTTATTCTGCAAAATAGAGGTATCTTCTATGGAGTTGAACACTGGAATCACAGCATTACGAACTGAGTTGTGGAAACATTTTGACAGCACACGCACACACACATGTGTACACCTACACACGTGTACACACACAGCCTTCCTACGGGCCCTGACTCTGGGTTATCCACAAGGAGCCCTCTCTGCACCTTTGTTTGCAAAATCCTGCAGTAAGGGTTGCATTCAGGACCCCTTCCCCTATTCACAGGGCTTCCCAGGGCTGGCCAGGATTGGGAGCACGGCACAGGCAGCACATGTGTAGTGCACAAGGTCCCCTGCCCAGTGTCCAGCACATCCTGAGCAGGAGCTAGCTCAGGGCAGAACGCGGCCCTCAGTGGAACTCTCTCACTCTTGCCTCAGTCCTTGCTCACCAGCTGAACACAAGGTGTCTGCAGGAGGCAGATACATGTTAGGACACAGTCAGTGCTCCCTGCTCGCCATGGTCCATGTTCCAAAGCCGGTAAAACTCTGCAAAATCCACGTAGGGCTCCACACGGCCATCCTCATCTGGCTGGAGTGAGTGGGTGGGTCGGGAGCGGAAGAGACCTCCGTCTGAACTTGAGCTGCTGCTCTGAGTGTGAGTGTTGGTTGACTGCAGCGTCACAGTTGGGCTTTGGCTAAGGAGGGAAAAAGAGAGAACATAAGCATCTTTATTTTTCTCCACCTGATGCATTGCACAAGAAAAACACCAGAACAAGCACCAGTTTCTTCACAGATCAAGCTATCCTAGCAGACAGGTAAAAAGTTGCAGTCACTTGCTCTATGAGAGCACTACAAGTGTTGAGAACTGACTGGAATTGACCAGCACCAAAGGTATCTGACTCACATTAACTGCAGGGCTTTAAGTACAACCAGGCATCTGAGGGAGAGAGAGGAAGCAGGAAAAAAAAGGCATGGACTCGCTGGCCTCCCCATACCCAGAACAGTACGAGCTTTACGGGAAGAGTCTGGCAGCAAGGGGAGCTATTCTTGCGTGACCTGTGCTGCAGCCAAAGCAGCTCTAGTGCGTCAGCGTCATTGTTTCTGGAGCTACAGCACACAATACCCACAGCGCTTCTTCACTGTGCAGTGTGCACACACCACCCTGTGCCAAAGGCTAACCTAAACCGCTGCCACTAACTAGAGTGACCTGCAAAGTGGATCCAAAGAGGACCCAATTCTAAGATTTATCCACTTTTTTTTTCCCTGGGCTCTGCCTGTAAGCAAATCAACTTCAGCAGTGCAGCCTCTCCGACAGCTTTACAGGTGACCTGCATAGTCCCTCTTCCTTACTAAAATGAAGGGCACCCCACTCCCTGCGTGCACAGCACCCAACACACTTGGCACACAAGATCCAAAGAGAAGGGCTGCTCACTGCCAGAATGCCCTCCATGAACAGCAGATGCTGCTCCCAAGGCATGTCGCCAGAGCTGGCTTCAGAGCTGTTGCTTCACTCATTCCCACTCCTCACACAATCTCTCTCCAGCTAACACATTACGCTGGCTGTCAATACTGTAGGGGGGGCACAGGCATGCTCCAGATAAGGAATGACTGACAGGTAACTGACAGCTGTCTCTGCTTTTCAACCACTTTACACAGTGTGAGGTGCAGCAAAAAACTGTGGGTAGCAAGAGAGCAGGACTTTACTTAGTGAGGGTGGGGGTGGCTTCATCCAGAGTTGAGCTGCTGTGAGCACCATTGACCATCTGGCCTTGGGAAGGCATGACAAGGGACAGAGTGACACTTGTCTTGCTTGTGCTTTGGGAGCTGGAATATGGCACAGAGACTGGGTAGACACGGCCTCCTGAGAAGGGAGAAAACAGAAGTTATAAAATGCAGTTCAGACAAGAGCAACTGGGGGTGCAGCACAACAGGCAAAAAACCCCAAGAATTTATATTGAAGTGCCTTTCTTAGATGCTGTACTGCATGCTGTCAAACTGTCACAGATTTCACATCTCAAAAGCCAATAATCTGTTTAATTAGAAAATTCCTTCTACACCAACTACCTCCTCTCCACATGTGAGGTGAGTGCTGGATCTATCAAGAGATCTTATCTTCCTCCCCCCATTTTGTTTCAATCTCTCCCCAACACACCTTGCGTTGGTGTCAGTGTTGGCTGGCTCATCTCACCCAGGGGGTACCCAAAATTCCTCACAAGCAGCGTCATATCTTCGTGACGGGGACAGAACTTGGACCGTTCCCCACCGCTGGCAAAAGTGTCACAGTGAATGCGCTTAACCCGGTCCACTACTGCTTGTGCCACAGCATCCAGCGATGTCTGCTTGGCAAACTCTGTGGCTATCATGGCTGCAATTTCCTGAGCAGAGAAGGGGAAAAAAAAAAAGTCATCAGAGGAGAGATTTTTAGGAGATTTTGGAGGAAACCTTCTCCTGGCATCTACGAGTTTTTATGGCAATTCATCTGACTCTGATACTTGCCTGTCTCACCTGCTGATAATGCACCTTTGTGCCTTGAGTCACCCCACTCCCTTTAATGGGCTACTCCTAAGGGACAGGCAGCTGCCTACAAGAACTGGCTTGGCAAAGCAGCTCCCATATTATTACAGACTGGAATGGGGTGGCACAGGCATTTAACCTGGGCAGCACTGACAGGACAGATGAGGAGTTCAGCCTGTACCAGAGCAGCTGACACTACTGGAGTGAGTCAATAATAGCCATGGGAATGTTTCCCTTGGGAGCAGGCTCACCTGGTTGGCCTGCCCAGGCCCATGAGCTGCCTCCAGAGCTTTGTAGAGCCCTTCCGACATGAGCACCAAGAAGCCGGTCACCCCATCCAGCGAGTGCCCTCCGTGGATTTCAGGCTCTGCTATGATGGGCTTAGATTTAGCAGCACTGGAAAGACACAGTAGTTTAGCATTTAATGGTGACACAGCAGGTGAGAATGCAGTGATCATGAAAAGGAGGGCTTGAAACCCCAAAGTGGAGTTTTTCTGACCTGAGCAGTTCAATATCAGTATAGCCGTATTTGACTTTGTAATCTCCAATGCGCCGAGTGCTTTCCTGCCCACGAATAGTTCCCACTTGTTTTATTTTCCCTGCATCCAAGCCTGCCAGATTGAAAACCAAAAATGTATCATTAACTTTGTGAAACTTGCAGAACTTCCTCCGAGAAGAGAAATATCCACAGCTACACAGAACTGTAAGACAAAACGAGACACTGAAGAATCATCACAAGCTAAACAGGGAGAAAAGGAATTGCAGTTTGCTGCGTTCAAGGGACACCAATTTACTAGTTCCAAGCTAGGAAGGAGAGAGGAGAAGGGAGAGAAACAGAGCCCAACAGGCATACTCTGAATGCAACAGCTGGCCCTGAGACAAAGCCCACATCCTGGTCCAAAGCCACCAGCAGCAACTGGCCTGGGTGCACAGGCATTCGCTGAAAAGGCAGGGGAACATCTGCGCCTGTCAACTCTCGACTGTGTGATGGGAGGAGAAGGCAGGAATGAGGAAAACGTGTGAAAGATTCTGCTTTTTCTTCCACCTATTATTGACCCGAGTTCCTAAGCCCCACATGATAATTTCACTAATACATTAGAATGCAGAAAGAGGCTGTGGAGTCTTCCTCACTGGAGATATTCAAGAACCTGTACAATATGCTCTGGGATGATCCTCCTTGAGCAGGAGCTTGGACCAGATGACCCCCTGTGGTCCCTTCCAAGCTTACCCATACTGTGATGCTGAGAAAAGAGGAGCTATCTACAAGAGGCACTGAAGTTACTTAAGTGCTCAAACTGATGTGGGCTACTCCTAAAATAAGAACAAAGACCAAACAAACATTTATTTAAACTAACTCTTGGAGATATACCTCTAGCAGGGGCTAAGAAGTAATCCCATCTTGAAGAAGGTTTTAACAGGGACCATTTAAGTGCAGCTATTTGAGGCAGGACTTGGAGCAGATGAGCTGCTTACCTGGTCTGTTCTGGCAACCTCCTTTCCTCATTACACTTAGAGCCATCAGCCAGAAAACACTGAGATTTTATCTAGGGATGACTGTCCTCAGTACAAGGTGAAGGCAGGGGTCCAGCTGAAATTCTCCCTTTGAGTCAAACCAAGCCTTGCTGCACAGATGGCTCCACACCTACCCCAGCAGTAAGACACAAGTCCTCCATCTGCTGCAGACCACAGCTGACTCATCAACATGGCCTGGCTCATCTGCCAGCTCCTGGCAGGGGGTACACACCATCCACACACAGAAACACAGGGAGGCTCAGAGGATGCCACAGAGGTCATGTCAAACAACAGCAATTCTCCCAGTGCACTGAACAAGCTGTGGTGTGTTGGCTGAAGAACCACGAAGGCACAAGACCTCTCCTACCCTTCCCCCAAGACAGGGGTGGCACAGGCACCATCATGGCAAATGCTATCCCCTCTACTCTCTATCACTGTGCCCTACAACAACCTCTCTTGGGCCACCAAAACAGCCTATGCACACTGTCCTGTTCTACAGAATCTCCCTTCTGCTGGGACTGCAACCTTAACTGCACCAAGTTAAGGTTGGTACATCTAACAGATCCCAGTTCACCTATGGACTGCAGCTAAATTCTGCATTTTTAGCAGTAAAAACACAGTCAAAAATTCTCTTTCCCTGTATTCTTGTATTCAGTCTTCTGTTTCACAGCACATATCCCTAGTGCAGGAGTAGAAGTGGGAATGAAAGAGAAGTAGAATAAAACAAGACCTAGCAGCAGAAATTACCACATCAGCAGCCTTGCCAGATAAGAATATACCTGCCAGGTGAATCTAATGAAGAATGCCACCTTAGATCTACGTAAATAAAAGTACAGGACCCAAGTATCTCAGTAAGAAGAATTTGGTACGAGCAATCACACAAGTGGTCTGGGTTAGCTCTAGACCAAGAAAGAAAACATGTCAAACACTGTAAAGGAGAAGGGAAATTGCCTAAAGCAAAGTGTCAGCATTAAGAGTTCAATAGTTACTGATGTGAGAGCCGTAAATGCCAGTGCTTTGCCTGGCTCTGTCTGCAGTGAAGCTGCTTTTTTTCAGAAGCAGCTTGTACAAAGGCATATTGAAATGTACCATCCTGAGGGTGAGGCATCACACAGAACTTAAAGCACCATAACTGTGGTTTGCCTCCACAGGAGCCGTCACACACTGTCCACTTCTGTCCACTTCACTTCTACCCTCTGGCTCTGTGCTTCCCCTCCTGCCTTCCTATTGACTACAGCAACAGCTGGAGGGCAAATCAATGGCAGTTTGGCAGCTGGACACAAAACGAACTCGAAACTTGAAACAAAAGCATAGTTTTCTGCAGGGTCAGTGAGATGAGCTTATTCACTCTGTAGCCTCAGAACGCCTAGAAAGGCACAAAAAGAAGGCACTGAACTTGTCATCTGAAAACATAGCAAGCTTCTTTTTGTGGTTATTTATTGTTCCAGTGGCTTGAGTCATTCTTGGCGCCCCAGATAAACAGTCATGCGATGTTCTCAGCTTAGAACACGAAACCCAAATACTCACCCAGCTGAGAGAAACGAAAAAGTTCATCCTCATTCTCTGTCGTGTGGTCCACGTTGAGCTGAGTCACCTGCAGCCCATCCACCGTGGACTTGCAAAGCAGTGCCCGATTGGTACCTGCAGTGGGAGCAGCGAGATGAGGCACCAGATAGCTCTGCCGTTAACAGGGAGAACATAGCCAAAGGGAAAAGGAACAGAGAGGGGAATAAAGACAGAAAAGAAGAGAAAGGCTCATGTACTGTCTCATCATGATCTCCAAAAAGCAGCCTTGCTATCAGCACAGTGGGCCTGCTAGGCAGCTCTTCATCAAGATCTGAGCCAGTACCTCCCAAGAAAGTTCTCTATTTCCCAGTGAACTGCACTACTCCCCTCAAGCCATTTTCCCTCTGTTCTTTGGCCATACACGCCACATCAGCCAACATCTGCAGGGATAAAGAGGCAGGCTGGTTTCAAGTGCTTGCATAAGTAACAAGCATATCACTGCTTGGCCACAGACCAAAGAAACTGTCCCCCACATTCAAATTTCTTTTACTTCCTAGAACCCTTGCCATCCTCAGGAATGCTGAGACTGAGCCACTGACAAAAACCAACTCACCCACATTGGCGATGTAGAGCTTGTTGTTGAGAACGACAGCCACAATAGCCATGGCTCCTCCAGAGATCTCCTGCTCTACAACCTTCAACCTCTCCACAATCTTCTGGTACTGAGGAGGGAGCTGGTGGTGAGGGACACCCTGGAACCCAAAATGAGGGGGAAGCTTAAACACACAGTCCACAAAGCAGAAATCACAGCTGGAATAAAAATTCTGTGGGGACTCATCTTGACATGTCTTACTTAGCCTTGTGTCACGCCTGTGCAAGACATATTATTGTTCAATCCCAGCAAATGGCACAGCTTTGATACGGTTCTGGAGAGGAAACTGCAATACATCTGAAGAACAGAGGCCATACTTGCCCAGATGGCATACCCATTTGAGTCCTTGCCTCTCATCTGCATCATGTAGCTTTGTCCTGGAAGAGCCATATGTACAGGCTAAAGTCCTCTCTGTGATACACTCAGTTCCTTACTCAGATCACCAATGATTGGTCTAAGCAGGCCAGTATGAACATAGGAAATGGACCAAGGCACCTGCTTCACTTCATGCAAGCTTCCAGAAGAGAACCACAGAGAAGTAACTTGCACTTACAGCCTCCCTTGGCTCAAACTGACTAATATGCCCTAACCTCATCCAGCAATCTGGAACATGGGACCTCCAGCAATCTCTGCTCTTAAGATTACATTACCTCTGGTAGTTGAGACTGCAGGCTGGCCTTCTCTGCCAAGGCATCATCAATGGACTCCAGGAAACTTCTTTCCACCACATCAAAAGCCTAAAAAAGGCCATAAAGAGAAACTAAGGTCTTATCCAATGCCTACAGACCTTTGGGGCTACCCATCCTCACTTCTCTAAGACCAGCTCATAAGAGTGGATCATCACTGTACATACAGACATTCAAGGGTCACTACATCACAATGAAACATAGTTGTTTCAGCACAACTAGTTAACAGCTTGTAAAAACAATCTGCAACAACTCAAAACAGAAGACAACACCATAAAAATTACATTCACAGCAATGTCAGAGACCTATCTGATCTTGTGCGTTGATCCTCTCACTCAAGAAAGCACACTCACAAATCCATCTCCCCACACATTAACTTCTCCCCTTCACTCACTGTCATCTCCTTCACAGGCTGACTTGTTCCTACATGTCCAGGGAAGACTGGCTGCAGCTTCCTGGAGAGCTCTCAGCACTGTGCTGACAGAGCCAGGGGACAGATGGGAATGAGGCGGGAGTGAAACAAAGCACTACAGATGCTCAAGATGAGTGCAACTGCAACCACCAGATGTTTCCAACCCCCAGAGAAACCAGATGCTGCTCCCCTGATGGCGAACAGGAGGTGGGTAGTGCGAGAAGCAGGAGCTGCTCCCACTCAAAGCTTCTTTACCTGCAGCAGAACTCGGCGCACGTCAGCATCGCTGTGATCTGCGTGGAGCTGGCCCAGCAGCAATTCTGCAGAGAGCCTCTGACCCACAAAGTTGGTGACTCGGTTGCCATCATAGCCATTGAAGACACCATAGAGGTAGCAGTTGTTCTCACTCCTGCCAAGAGGGCAGAAGCAAAGAGGTCACAGGTGTCCCTAAGACACAGATACAAGTAGCAAGTTCCCACAGACACCTCCGGCATGCTCAGGCCCCACCCTCTTCTTCCAAGACCTGTATGACAAACTAAATACCTCTTTTACCTGCACTTGTGCCAGCAGGAGTCGGGTGCAACCCACTTACCTGAATTTTAACCAGTTGTCTTCCAAGGGATGACCCTCTGTCCCCTTACCATCCGCACTATAGGAACGGTTTGGAGCTGAGCCCACCCCAGAGAGATGGCAGGATGGTAAGTCATCTGTCCAACTGGGCTGCTGTTCCTGCCAGACAGGAAAAGGAAAGAGACCATGTAAACCCCAAGCAGCCTGAGTGAGGATTGTGATCCAGTACAGGTTACCAGTCCAGCCCCACACTCTTCTCAACCCTTCTCCCTTTGCTAAACGGGTAGTAACACAGACAGTAACTTCATATTTCCCTGCTGCAGAAGGGAAATATCGCTTCCCTTCCCGCTGGAGATGAGCTCTGGCTGCACTTCGGCTCTTGCTCAGAAGAAACCAGAAGTGAAATTTGCATGCAAGTTTTGCACTCCACACAGCACAGCACCAGCTTAAGCTGTGGTGAATCAGATCCTCACGGAGCCGGGGCACGGGTGCACAGGGAAAGTCCTAGATCCTCGCCGGGCTACTCACCCAGGACAAGGGGCTGGGGCCTGCTGCTGCAGCCAGCAATTACAGAGACATCCCCGGGGCCGCCATCTCCCTCTGGGCCTGCAGACGCCAGCTGCCCCTCTCACAGCGGGGCACCCCGCAGCCCGCAGCGCTGGCACGGCCCCCCAGCCACCTGCCGCCCACCGTGCGCTGCAGAGCGGCGGGTCGGCCCAGCGTGCGGCTCGCTGAGCGCGCAGGGACCCCCGCAGGCCGGGACCCCCTGCCCTGAGGCGGCACGGGGGGCGGCAGAGCGGCGACCCACCGCCCCGCCGCGGGGACACCGCCCCCCTTCCCACACGGCAGCGCGGGGGGCGGTGAGGAGGAGGCCCGGGGAGTCCCTCGCACCCACCTGGGGGTGCGTGTGCGCGGAGGGGGGAAGGAAGATGCCACTCACGGCCTGCAGCAGACTCCTCCTCTGCGCCGCCATCTTGCAGCGGGAGCGGCCTGCCCGCCGCCCGCCCCGCGCCGCCACAGCGCCCAGGCTCCGCCCGGCGGGAGGCGGTGCGGGCGCAGAGCCGCACGGAGAGCCACGGAGCCGCGGTGCTGGGGATTTACCTGTGCTTGCATCGTCCTTGGGCTCCAGGTGTAGTGTAGACATATCCGTTTGTAACGTATGGCCTTCGGGTGTGTGAGGGTGAAGCACCTGTTGGCCGCCACTGCCACAGTGTGTGTGTGAGGAGGAGAGAGGGACAGGATTGTGAGGATCATAGACTCGTGGGGTCATCAAGGTTGGAAGAGACCTTTGAGATCGTCCAGTCCAGCTGTCCACCCAGCACTGCCACTGTAAGCCCCAAACCACATCACCCAGCGCCAGATGCCTCTTAAACACCCCCAGGGATGGTGACTCCATCCCCTCTATGGGCAACCTATTCCAATGCCTGACCACCATAACAGTGGAAAAATAATTTCTAATATCTAATCTGAATCTCCCCTGTCTCAGTTTAAGGCCATTTCCTCTATCTCTCTCACTGCAGGCACAGCAGAAGAGACCAGCCCTGACCTCACTACAACCTCCTTTCATGTGCTGAAAAGAGCAATGAGGTCCCCCCTAGCCTCCTCTTTGGACTAAACAAACCCAGCTCCCTCAGCTGTTCCACACAGGACATGTTTTCTAGATCTTTCACAAGCCTTGTTATCCTTTGCTGGACCTGCTCCAGCGTCTTGATGTCCTTTGAAAGTGAGGGGCCCAAAACTGAGCACAATACTCGGGGTGCAATCGGTACTGTGAATCCTGGATCCTGTGAAATGTGGTCACACAGGCACCACACCCTTGGCATCCATGTGTCTCAGCTTGGAGTCTGTCCCTTGCCCTTTCCCTCTCTCTTTTGCAGGCCATAACAAGGATGTAGTTGGACCATGCCCTCAGGGCAGCAGTAGGAAGGTGTCTAGAACAGGTGACAAGTGGTTCTCAATACTCACAGCATTTTGGAGCAGTTCTTGGTAGTCTCGAGTCAGGCACAACAGTGAAATTGCTTGTGTGCCTGCCTGAGCAATACAGACAAAATCAGAGATCACTGATTTTGCTCTTGTTTAAGATTCTTTCTTGGCAGACGTAGGCTGTTTCCATTGAATCGGCTCAGCTGGAGGAGGAGGGGAAGACACGAGATTCAATCTCACAGCTTTCTCAATATTGTAAGTCAGCAGAAGAGCCCTCCAGGAGCGTGAATGGCATATCTTACTGTGAGTGATGGCTGGCAGTCAGGCTGTGGCAGCAGTGGCTTGGGGAAGAGCCCTGTGTGTTTCCCTGTGTGTTTTGTGGCTGCAGGGGCTCCAGCATGAGAAACATGCAGTTTCAGTCATGGGTAGCAGTGCAGTTCTGGAGAGGGTGGGAGTGTTAAGTCGTCTTGACTTCCAGCAGTGCCTTGATAATCTTATAGTGACATCTTTGTGGCAGATATATTCGATTCAGATGTACTTCAGAAATAATTGCCAGTTAATTAACCTCATTCTATGGAATAATGGCTTTTGCTGCAGGGGTTTCTGCCAGAGGATTCCAGCTTCCTTTCCCGTAAGTCCTTTGTTTTTTTACATCTCTTTCTTCAAAATATACAAAGGTTACAGATCCTTTCCCTTCATGCAAGGCTCACAAATATACAGACATTCAATCAGAGTTAGGAACACAGGCAGATTTTTTTTTAAAGGTTATATTGTGCAAAGATAGAAGAAAATGCTAAATTTACAACCTGGGTCTACAAACAAGGTTTAGGCTTCTGTATAAACTTGGTCTTAGTGATGTCATTCAGAATATTCCTGTGGGTAAAGCTGTGAATAGGTACAAATAATTATAGGAATAGGTCTGAAGCCTGTGTTAGAAGTAGGATAGACAGATTTAGTACTGAAAAAGATTTGTTTTCTTGCCAATATCATAAGAAGTCCTGGTGCTGCAGAAAAACGCATAGCACAGCATTGTCCGTGTCATTAAAAAGCTACAGGCGAGTGTCTTTGCTTTAAAACAGGATGACACTTTTTCAGCATTGCAGCAGCAGCTTATGGTTATTTAATGCCATTGAAGGTTGCAGTCATGCACCTTGATGAGCACAGTCAGACTCTGTCCTTGCTCAGAGCGACACTGAAATCAGCAAGGCTTTGGGTGTGACCTGAGACTGTCAGCATGTATTGCATTGCAGGACTGGGAATTCAGGAGTCATTTCTGTCTTCTTCCATCCACAAGTGAGTCCTTTTGAGACTAACAAGAGCAGAGTCTGTATGAGAGTGCGATAAGGCAGAATGTGAACTCAATGAGAGAGCAAAACAACTTTCCTAAAGATACAAGATACAAGATACAGAATCTGCCACTTTCCTTGTTTGTACAATAGCTTGTCACCTCTTGCAGTTAAAAATGTGCCCTGTTCCTAATTTAAATATCTGGCTTCAGCTCATAGTCACTGATCTTTGTCATTTGGGGTTTCTTTTCTGCCAGTTTGCACTGGAATGCAGACCTGGTGCAAAGCATTTTTTTCTTGGTGTAAATACTCATGCCAGATTCTTCCTGAATACTCCTGTGATTCTGTCACTGAGCTTCTGCCCTAACCTTGAGTGAGTCAATTAACTACTTGGCCTGGAAAAAAGTGAATAGTAGGATTTAGCAAAAGAGGCCATTTGCAGCATTAAGTGTATATTTGTCCAGCGTTTCACAGTCCTCCAAAGGAAAGTGGTACAGAAGCTGGTGAGCTGCTCTGTGAATGTCTGCTCACCAAAAACTTTATGCAGCACTTGGAAGATGAAATACTGCACCGAGTTTCTGTTGGCTGTATTGATCAATCTTATTTTAACCTTTATTTATGCTTACTTTCTGCAAATCCTCTCAGAAATTGCCATGCTGTATTCCCATGCAGCCAAAATCTCCCCAGGAATGCAGGATATTGGTCACTGAACCTCACCATCCATGCACAAGTAAATGAATTACATGATTCAGTGGCTACCAGATATACAGCTCCCCCTCTCATGTTTCTTGTTCCTCCCCCTCTCTCTTTTTGTAATTATTCTCCCATTTTCTCTGTCCTCAGTGCTAGGGATTATACACACAGTATTCCTGGTGCCAAGCTGTACCACTGCCTTCCTGTTTTTATTGGAGTTTTCTCTGCAGGAAAGGAAGAAGCATGGTCACTGCTCGGCTGCTGGATGAAAGATGAACAGCATGACTGAACAACATGCCATGGGGAGCAGGGAGCTTGGGGCAGCCCTGGCACAGTGCTCTTGCAGGCACTCAGAAACCCGGAAGCATTTATTGGATTGGCAGGAGAAGCCATCACATCATTTAGTTTCTCTCTACTGATCATGTGTGAGATATGTATAGGGAGATTTTTTTTTCTGTTTTGATTATAACAGAGGCTGTGTTATAGAGTCTTAGAGTCATAATTTTTGGCAAAGCTTGCAGGAGGTGACATGGAAAAAAGGGTCTGACAGCCAGTTTGCCACACTTGCTCTGCTCCTATGGCAGACAGAAAAGGATGGTGGAGGGGTGGTGGTGTGAAGCCTCACGCAGCTCCACCCCGAGGTCACCTCATCTACCTTTACCAACTTCAGCCTGATGCTTCCCACAGGTACAGGTGCCCTAATACTCCTCACTTCTTTGCAGGTCACTGTTTGTAGGCATGCTGGAAGGGCAGAGAAACAAGACATGGCGATAGAAAGAACAAGTATTAAGGAAGGAAAGCTGGAAACAACATATTCCTTCCCCCAGCACCCTCTGAGAGTGAGAGGGCCAATGTGGAGAGCTACTGCCAGAGAAAGGGGGAATGGTGAGGGTGTGCTGATCTTGCCAAGAGAGTCAAATACCACTGCAAAACAGAGTTTGTACAGTTTTAGGCCAGCTGGATTTTTGAGGGAGGGAAATGGGTTGTTTCATATAATTTTATTTAATTCCTTGATACACTAAACAAAATGTTTTGAGTCCTGGGATTATGTGAACTTTTTTTTAAAAAAAACCCCAACTTTATAACAGAACTGTTTCTAGATGTCATGGCTGCAGGGAGAAGCTTCAAAACATGACTCATACGCATTTGAAATACCAGAAAGCAAAATAAAAGAGATTTCAATCTATTAGAAAACACGAACAAACTAGTAATGTTGGAGTCCTATTCATTTGAAATGCTTGCTTTTGGCAACATCTTGTGTCACCAGTTTTTAACTCCACCTGCTGCCAACACAGACATTTGCCTTTCTGTGGGCTCGGTATCTCCACAACACATCCACCCCAAAAGCTGTGACTGTAGGAACAGTCTTTGTCCAAACAAAGATTAATCATGAGACAGATGGGTCGGTCCACCAACACTTTTGCATACAATCTGATGTGCAGCTGCAGGGTGTGCTCAGTTGTGTCCCCAAGAGGGGAGCCATTCTGGAGGACTGGCTAGAGCCTGTTCACCATCATGTGCCTCTGCTTACTGTCCTCAAACCCCACAGGGGTTAGGAAATGTGATGCTCAGGTACTCGGGTGACAGACTCATTAAAAGTGGATGAGAAGGAAGCTTTAGCTAACCATCAGCACAGGATGGGATTTTGAGTTTCATTTTTACTTCAAATCCTGTTAAAACAAGATCCTTTTCAGTGGTGGGCTACCAATTACTGACACCCACTGTCAGCAAAGCCCTAAGAGCTCATTTCCCAGGATCTGATTGTGTTTTGAAAACCTGCAGTACACCAGACACCCGAGAAATGGTCACACATAGGTGAATAAAGATGAAGACACATCAAAGGACTCAACAGATCTGCTTCCCTGGGTGTGGAAATACAGGTGTTTATTTTCATATAGGTTTGTATTCTATATACCTGTAAGTTCACCATCCACACCTCCTATTGCCACATCCTTTTCACAATGAGAGTCCACTTCAAACATGGCATGTCAGGTTCCTCACGTTTTCCTACCGATTAGGTGAGAGACACTTGATGGTGTGTGAGATTTGAAACTTAAGCCAAGTAAAAGAAGTAAACATTAGCTCCCACTGAAACATCTCAATAAGGGCAGTTCTTTAGGTTTCTTTCCTCCATTCAAGCCACTGATTGTCACTAAACTTGCCAGCTTGGCCATGCAAGAGCACAGGAGCCAATGCTCTTGTAGCAAACCAAGCTAAAAAAGCCATCCCTCCCCAAAGAAGAAAATCCACACCATTTTATTTTCCATATAGTATGGTTATTTTGAACGTCATAACTTTATTGAGACACCAGTAGTTACCACCTTCACTTTGTTAACCACAAATATATAGGACATTGTAAACACAGGTGCCGAGGTGGCGGGGTTTGCTGTAGTTGAATTTCGGAACAGATGGGGACAGGGGGAGGGAGAGGAGAGGTGAAGGGACACTCGGGCTTAGACAAGACCACTCAGAGGATCCTGTATGCGGCAGGCCATCCATGAGTCATCGTATATACGTATATATGTATAGCTTTATATTATACATCTTTTAAAATATATATATATAATATATATACTATACACAGGCAGTAATGTGGCAGGGGAAGGGGCAGGGCAGCCCAGGTGGTGTTACAAATGCCACACAGGCAGCAGGGGGTCGTCTGGATGGATGGTTTGAACTTGCTGCATGAGGTGGCCTCACTGGGCTCTTTACCTTGTACCTGCTCTGGAGATGGGAGCTGAGACTCCTCTGGGAACCACCCTGCAATGCTGCCTTCCTGGGTCCTCCCAAGTGCTTGCAAGGGTACAGGGACAAAGACACCTCCTCCCCTGAGGGAACTGCCAGGAATAATGCAGAGAGGAAGGGTGTGTGATGAGGTGATGAATGGGGTGGTGATATGGGTAAGACAGGGATGGGGACACATCAGGAAGCTGAAGCCACAGATAAAACTGGGGCAAGGTTGCATCATCTCTTTGCCCTTCACAGCCTCTGCTTCCACAAAACAGTCTCTTACTTGGGGGCTTCATTAGATGAGATCAAGGGGCCATTGCTCCCTACAGGGGATGCATAATCCTCTGTAATCTGAACAAATGGGGGGAGAAGAAAGCCGCCTTATTATTTCGCTTACACAGCCGTCCCTCTGATCTCCTAATCTCTAGAGTGGGACTGATCTCACCCACACTTAGAATGCAAAAGGACATGTTCCAGTCAGCTGCTCAGATCTCGCCTATGATCACCAGAAATAGGCAGCACCTTATCAGAAGCACTTAAGATAAGATAACCAGCCCTTTGGGTGGGTCTGTATGTCTCATCAGCTGAAGAACCAGCCAAATGCCACTGGAAGTTGCATTTTGCATTGTAAAGGACTAAATGCCAACAAGGAGAGTCCCACTTCCAGGTCTGTCACCCCACTGCAAAGGCTGAAAGCACATGAACCCAATCAGTATGTTTTCTCCCACGAGCAAAAGCAAGAAGTTGTCCAAGTGTCTACTGTTGTAGTGTCCCCTGTCACATTAATGCCTTTCTTATGACACAAAGCAAGGAGAACAACAGACAGATGGGAAGTAACTCAAGATGAAGCCACCTGGCTCATGTCTCACTGAAGTGCTGGTTTTGAGGGGGAGGTTCATTCCTGCCTCAAGCACACCTAGGCCCATCAGCTGGTTACATGAGGAAAGCAAGCCAAAGAGGATAAAGAAAAGCTTGCTCATTAGTCAGCCCCGAATGGTGTTCAGCCACCTACATAACTCTGATGGGAGAAGGGGCATGCAAGATGCTCCTGCACCACACCCCAAAAGAGAGCCCCAGGTAGACCCCCCAACATACTGTCTGTACCTCTCCTTATGTGCCTGGTCACTCACGGAGAAGGGACCTCCCGAAAAGTACAACACATTTTTGTGCTGAGGGCTGGTTATTTATAGCCTCCTCCTCCTCCTCTTGGTTCCCTCCCCCCACCCCAAATGAAAACATGAAGGATGACACAGATGAGTCTGGGTGAGTACAACTGATTTCTCTCCTCCTCCACCTCGTCATTCATTCGTTCTTCTCCCCTGGTGGGAGACAGACTGGAGGGTGCTCCCCCCACATCCAGTCACAACAAACCTCTCTCAATAAAGTAAACCTGTCCCAAGCCTAAATATTAGGCTGAGCCCACAGAAAATGAAGCTCGAGGGGCTTCCTTCCAAAAAGCACCCCTCCTATTTACAGTATTGCATTCACTCTTAGCCACAGAGCAAAGGATGTGTGCCCAGTTGCTCCTGCTGCGTCCTTAGGGCTACCTGATCCCTCCCTCCTGTCCACCCCAGTGGGACAAACCTGGGGAGGACAAGGCATGGGGACAGCCACCTGCAGCACAAGTGTGCTGGTAGGAACAGGGAGAAACGGTGCCTGTATACACTGGAGAACACTGCTCCACTTCATTCTGGAGGCTGCTGCTCTACAGTTTATCCCTTCCCTATCTTTGTGGAGCACTGGGAGGAGGGAAGGACTGGTAACCTCGGTGTCCTCCAGATGAGAAGTTCACACAGCCACAGGCCAGACCTGTGTCCCATTCTCCCCACTCCTAAGGGTGCTACGAGGAATAGGCTGGATGTGCAGTGTGGGCACCTACAGATTTTGGATCTGCTCCTGATCTCTGCTACTGGGAGCAGTATTGCATCAAGCAGGGTGGCTCTCTGGGGGATGGAGCTCCTCACTGCTGCAAGGTAAACCCTGCTTCTTGTGCTCTGAGAGATGTCTGTGCCCAGGAGAATTGTCTACGTAGCTATTGCTGAATTATTTCTGTTTAGGGGAAATCTGGGAAACTGTCTTCACCCACAGACCTAACTTCTAACCTGAAACAGAGGGTGGGCTTCCACAGCTGTGTCTTGGAGCAAAATCATGAAGGGTGTGGAATGATACCCATATGAGCTCTATCTAAGAGTCACTGCTGCCACCTAGGCGAGGCTTCAAAGTCTGAGACGCTGCAGAAGAGCCCTAAGGTACGGTCTGTGGCAAGTACAGAAAGATCAGTTTTCAGACAACTCAGTCTGGCCCCTCCCAATTCTCTGCACACCAAGACCTCCTCCCCATCTGAGTGGGGGAGCTGTGCAGGGCAGGACCCTTCCCCACTTGGTTGCACCCCTGTGCAAGAGCCAGACGCATGCTGGCCATCCCAGCAGCAGTATTTCTTTCTAAGTGGGGTCCTGCTCCATTCCTGTGTGCTACAAAGATGGTGTCAGCAAGAGGCTTTGCACTACTGTAAAGGAATAGAGGAACAGAGGAAGGTTCAGCAGGACCTGAGGAGCAAAACTGTCTTTCTTCTCCTCCCACCCTGGGTGAAATGACAAAGCTCTGCTCTCCCCCTTGAACCAGCCCAGCTGGGGTTGAAGGCTTTCAGGGCTCTCTAGAAGATTACCTCCTCAATCCTTCCTCTCACAGGCACTGTATCTGGGCCCAGAGACTGGGCATGGCTCCTCTCCTGCCTCATCAAACACTGGTCTGAGAAGAGCAGTGACTAGCAGGACATACAGGCAAGGGGACTCAGCTCCACCTCAGTCCAAGGGGGCCAAGGAAGGAGTGAGTCTCAGGGCACTACCGCTCTGCTCTGCTCAGTCTCTCGCTGTAACCTACAGACGTGCCTGTGACTTCTGATTGTACCTGCAAATCTTCGTTTTTCCCTTCCCATTTTCTCTCCTTGTGCTCACCCCCCCTCCCCAATACCACTTCTCCCAAACCTTCTAAAAATAAAGCACCCCTCCCTCACTAGCATGTGGCAGGGAAAAGCTCCCATCTTTACACGGAGGATGCTGTTCCTTCTGTCCTCCAGGCCTCTCCTCACACTCTGGTAAGCTGGCTCCAACAGCATTCCCCTCCCTGAGCCACCAGGTGCTCCAGACCAATATGGATGCTCCCGCATCTACTCCAACCTTTAGTGATACCATCTCCTCTAAGAAGGTCCCCAGTCCCTCTCATTTCTTCCGTTCTGCCTCCAACAACCCTTCCCCTGCCCTGCCAGTGCCATAGCTCCTCTCCTGTCCACCAGACAGACTGTGCCCTCTGCAGCAAGGCAGGAGGGAGAGGAGGAAAAGGAGGACCTTCCTGTCAAAATGCAGATTTTGGAAAAATTTGGTTCTGGCAGGTAGCTTGGTGGGAGAGAAGAAAGGTGATGGGGAAACCTTTTTTCCATTTTTTTTTTTCCTTTTTTAAAAACAATAAATAAAAACAGATGACCCATAAGGCTGGAGCATAGCTGAGAGCCACCTCTTGTACCACTATGCACGTGTCTTGTTTGTGCCTCGGCTTTCTGCCGGCAGTGGGAAAGGGGGCAGAAGGGAAAGGGGAAGGGAAAGGGGCATCGGTGGCTCAGTAGTTCTGCGTTTGGTACCCCTGTGTCTCAGTGTCGAAAGCATCTGCTGGAGGGGGCTGCTGGTACGTCCCCACCGCATCTGTAGCATCCTCCTCGTTCGTGTAGGGAGCATAAGGCATGCCGGAGTCCTGGCTTGGGTCCATGTAGTCCTGGGAGAAGAGGGCCGAATCGGCACCCAGCTGGAAACGCTGATACGCCAGGAATGCCTGGCCCACCTTTAAGGGAGGAGGTGGAGGGAAGAGATGGGAAGCAGAGAGGGGAGGGAAGAGGAAAAAAGAGGGGGAACGTACCGAAAAAGAGAAACAAACAAAAGTGGGGTTAGTAGTGGTTACGGATTAGTGTGCGAGGCCCGCCTGGCAGACCGCCAGTGAAACACCCCAAGAGCATGGAAATCCAGACTGTTCCACAGAAAGCACGAGCCCACCAGGAGAGAGGAGGACTGGGCAGGGATGGCTGCGAGTCCAGCTGGCTGTGTGCAGCCTGCCAAGGCTCCCAGCTCTCTCTGGGATGTGCAGGGCACCTCCTGTCTGGCACTGGGGTTTCACCAACATCACACGGGCCGCAGAGGCTCAGCTGGCATGGGATTATCCCACTCAGCCCCTCCTGGCTGTGGGAAGGCAATCTGCCTTGGCAACACCGCACAGGGTTTGGCTGCTGGGCTGCAGGTACCAGCAGCCATTTGGCTCATAAAGGCTGATGAGAGCAGGATTTGACTCTGAGTACTGAGGTAGAGATCACCCCCTGTAACCCTCCACCAATCAACATCCGCAAGGTGTAGCACAGACCTCGGAAAGAAGCAGCAGGAAGCAAGGCAGCTGCTTCCCAGACCAGGGGATGGTTAGCAAGCAGACTTCTGTCTCCTGCCTCAGGCACTGCAGGCAGGGCACCTTTTGGTGGACTGGGGGAGCCTGGGCACAGGGTTCAGCAGGCATGGCTCATTGTCTCAGAGCATCCCTGAGAGAGGTGAGCAGTCTAGCAGGTGATGGGGGAGAGGTTTTTGGGGAATAAGGTCTGGGAAGAAATGGAAGAGGTAAAATGGTGGGGGCAGAGGGCATCTCCTGTCTGAAGTATTAGGTCTGAGCAGTCATCAAAAAAAAGGCACAGTGGTGTTACACAGCATTAGTATGGGTGAGGAGAGAAGGGAGCAGAAGAGGAGAAGAAATTGCCAGTTCCAACTCTCCAGAGGGAGATGCCCCATTCCGTGGACAACTGCACTCCAATCAATAGTCCATATCTTCCCATCCCATGTCCTGCAGTGACCACAAACTCATAGTCAGGGCATTGGAACCAGCTCTACTCAGTGACCTCCTCCAGCTGCATCCTTCCACCCCTTGCCCCAAATTCTGCCATCAGCAAGGGGCACTAAGGCAGCAAGGATGGGGAGTTAGGGAACAGGGTATTGTATTCCTCCTGAAAATTAATGTCTTTGAGTCTCCGGAAAGCCAGAAATGCCAGGGAGCCCTGTGAGGAGAGAGAGGGGTGTGGGAAGGACAATCAGTAAGGTAGAGCAAACCAGAGCGTTTGATTGAAATAAAAACAAACCCCAAGGAACCAAGGGAAGAGGACACCTGTGCATGAGAGAGGATCACTGCCGGTGATGGCACCTCCAAAAGTGTCCTGAGGGACCCCTTGCAGAAGCCTTGCTCCTTGTCACACTTTCTCCTGGAGCCTGCAAGGGGCTTTTGGCAGCACTCGAGTGCAGGACACAGCTCATGAAGAGAACACACACACTGCTGTCCCTTGATCCTGCCCGGTGTCACCATGGCGAGGGTGCTGACAGCACAACCCTTTGCAGATCCCTTCCCTCTGACAGCTCCCTGGTCTTATGGCACCTTTCCTATCTGGCCCCTGCCAAACATCAAGGCCTGTAGGAAGAGGAGAAGATAAAGCCACAAGGGCTTATGCTTGGAGACAGGGTTAAAATGCTTTCCTGCTTGGCACTATCCTGTCACTTCAGAAAAAAATCACTTGTGCTTGGTGCTTTCAGAGGCAGAAGGAAGTCATCAGGGATATTTATATTGCACACTACAGTTTTTCCAGGAAGCTAGCAATAAAGAACTGCTGGGGAAAGGGCAGTCTCAAGACAGCACCGTCACCTTCCTAAGAGGTGACCCAGTGAGATGGCATTCCAGTGGTGGGTGCAGACAGAATGCAGAAGAACAATGATGCCAGCTTGCATGACAGGAGCAAAGCTGTGAGGGAGATGGGTGCAACCCCTGGCCTGGAGCTCCCTTCTCTGCTTAGTGTCTGTAAGGTGAAAATGCTGTTGAAGTCCTCTGACACACAGGAAAAATGGTTAACAAGCTGTCCAGAGAGGTGGGGGATGCCCCATCCCTGGAAACAAAGTCAGATTTGAACTGGGGTCTGAGCCACCTGATCTAGCTGAAGATGTCCCTGCTCTTTGCAGGAGGGTTGGACTAGATGGCCTTTAAAGGTCCCTTCCAACCCAGATTGTTGTATGATTCTGTGATAATGGTGGCTGGGAAGCTGGCTTGTCCAATGTCTGCCAAGAACACTCCTTACTGGGATATGGGACTCTCTTTCCCACTGTGCTTATTAGTGCTCTAAAACCTTCTTCCACGTAAGTTTTTGAGTCCCTGTTTCTCAAGTTTACTTCCCAACCACCTACTCTCCTGCTTTTCCTTCTCAGAAGCCATGTGAACTGGGATCCCAGAGGGAATCACTCTTACCCAGTCACTTTTCATTCCCCACAAGCTAATACAGGACAGAGGACATTTGATCCAACATCATGGCTGCAGTACTCACCCAGGTAAAGATGGAGAAGAACGAGAACGTGATGGCTGCTCGGGCTGCATCCCCTCCCTCATTCAGTGGGTTGTCCTCTTCTTTCGAAGCTTGCCACTGGTTGGTCAGAAAGCAGAAGCCAACGAACCAGAGGAATGCCCAAAAGGCTGGGATGGACCACCACCAGCATGCCAAAGGGAAGGACAGAGACATCAAGAAGATATGCGTGAGCTTAACATATACATATCACATTTCTCTGGGAATTTCAACCCTCTGAGACCCATCACTATGTTGCAGACTGAGCAAAACTGACTGCTCAGCCAGTCTGAGCCCAAGTGAGCTGGCAGGCTCCCTGACAGCAAATTGTCAAGGTGACAATAGGTGTCTGCAAAAAGCACCTCAGGAGAGTTCATTTGCTTGTGTTTGGATTGATCACAGGACTTGCATTTGGCCTTGGGAGCGAGCCTGAAGGGCTTCCAGTACTAGAGCAATCACCTGGGCTCTATGAAACAGCCACTGCTTCACAATCCTGTCCTGCAAGGACAAGTAAAGAGCAATTCCTTCCACGGGAGCTGCAGAAGAGTGGGAAGCAGCTAGTCTGCAGTTGCACAGAGACCAGCTTGTGCTCAGGACAGAACAGCTCAGGGACTCACATCAAGGAAGGACTGAAGGATCACTAACATGATGTGCCCCCAGGAAAGGGGTGAAGGTAGGAGGTTCTCACCCTCTCTGCCAGGCACAGGCAGACACCTGGCAGTGTGGGAAATGGGCATTGCTAAGCAGCAGCAAAACAGGGCACAATCCTTCCCCTTCTCTTGTCAGCTGTTGATAGGACTGCTAGGCAAGGGGCTAACTGTGAAAGAACTTGCAAGCCCAAAGTCCTTAGCAAATTGAGGTGCTTCACCTGATCCTGCCCTCACCCCACTCCTGGCCCCTTTGACACACTCCAGGGAGAGCCTGACATGGAGCAGTTTGCCCGAATGGCCAACTATGGCCAAATGGCCAGGAAGCTCACCCGAGACTCCGATGTCCGAGAGCACTGCCTTCTTGCGGTCCTTGACGCTGCTGATCTGCGGGAAGTAGGCATCCAGAGCCAGGTAAAGAAGGCAGCTGAGGAAGGCGAGGACACCCACGGTAATGCCATAGTTGCAGGCATTGTGATTGCGGTTGAAAATGCAGTGCTCTTCCACCTCGTCCACGCGGTTCACGTACCCTTCATTGACAATGGAGCCAAACACCACGATGGAGAACACCTGGTGGGGAGGGAGGCCGGAGACATGTCAGGGCAAGCCCCATCTCTTTGGAGCAGCACAAAGGAGCAGAGCTCCGCAGGGCACAGACACCCTTCACCGGCACCTCTCTGCTCTGCTGAGCTCCCGCCCTGCTGCCTTGCCTGGGCTGTAGCCACAGGGAATTTACTGGGGACATGGTCTCATTTTCTTTCTGAGGATTAACTTAAAATAGGACATTTTTAGATTGAACCTTTTTATCCATCTGACCTAAAGCAATGCAAAGCGATTGCAGTCTGGAGTAAGGGTGGCTTCTCACAGACACACAGGGAGGTGACATGGAGTGTAAATTGGGATATGGTTTTGGTGCTGCATACAGTGGCTTCAAGTAGTGGAAATCCTCTTAGTCTGCACTTATTCTCCCACTCACTCCTTTCCCTTCAAGAGATTAATTGTTTCTTCCACGCATCTGTTCACTGATTTTATCTATCAAGCTACTATGCTCTTTTCCCCATCCACCCTCCCACAATCCACAGCCCTGCTTGCTCTGCAGCTCCATCCTGCTGGGCTTCCATTCTCCCCATGTCCGTTCTCTCTCCACATCTCTCTCCACCAGTTTTCCATCATCCCAGTCCATGCCCACCTATCCTTCTGCCCACTCACCCATATGCCAACATCCTCCAGCCTTCCCCACAGATTTTAGGGGCCAAACATCCCTACTCCACTTGTCAGGACCACTGTGAGTGCTCCCTATTTGTCACCACTCCTGCTGCTGCATGTGATTTTAAATCAGGCAGAATTAAGGATGAGTCCAGGTAGAAATGCCCTAATCCGCAGTTGCTGGTCTAATCTTTGCTCATGGGCTTAGCCTTTGTCGCCTGCCACAAGGCTGTCCCTCTTTGACACAGCAGGTTCACCAAAGCAGAGAGCTATTTACAGCAGTCCCAGTCCTGCCTCTCAAATAAACAGCTTCCCCTTCCCCACAGAAGAAAGAGGGGAGTATTAAGGCAGCATGCACAGATTTTTCTTTGTGGGGCACCTGGAGACCCTCAGTAGGAACAGCCAACTGGAGGCTGCCTGCAAGAGCCTCAGGGAGATGGGGAATAGGACTTCAAGCATATGAAGTGCCCTAGGACATCACCAGGGTACTCTGCCACCCTAGGAGATGTCTGCACAACAAGACCTTGCACCCTTGGAGCCACCACCCCATCCCCAAGAAGAAGGAGCATACTAGAAGGCCAAGTCTCCTGCAGGAAGTGGTTCTAGGTCTGAGTGTTTGCTAAGTCAGGATCCAGTACCACTTAACCAAGCAAGCACCAGAAGACAACCCAGAAAGCAGAGAAGCAGCTTTGTGAGTGCAGGGAAAATTGATTAATGCCAACCCAATACACCACCGATCATCAGTGGGGTTAGATATCTGAGATCCACAGCACAGACCTTTGCTGCTTGGCCTGTGGCATCAAGAACCAGAGGAAAAACCTTACTCACAGTCCCCCAACAGCCCAGGGGTAGATACTCAACACCAACGTTTCACCTGCCAAACTCTAGCAAATATCCACTGACACCAATATTATTTTTTCACCTCAAGACTCATAATTGGGTCACACTTGGCTTGCTGAAACTGGGCGTATCACACTAGAGCAAACTAAAAAAAGCTGGAAGCTGGTGTTCCTAAGCGTAGGAACTGTATAGGTTCTCTGAAAATCAGAGAAGCTTTTTAAGCTTAGATGTAAAATAAGCAATTTGTCCTCCTCCTTCTTGTAAATGAAGATTGATCATATTTTGCAGAAATTGCCCATGAAAATTAAATAAGAATCTCTTCTGCTAGAAGCAAAGGTTTAGTCCTCAAAACTTCAGCCTGAATTGTTTGCAAAGCAGGAAAATTGCAGACAATTATAGCCAGGCTCTTTCAACGGGATGCCTCACCTTCACCACAGGCTGGGCTGACAGGTCTGCCCAGGATCATTGGCAAAAACACCCCATTCCTCTGACTGGAGGAAGAGCTGACAAATTCCTGAAGTGACATCCCAATGTGAGGCTGTGACCAGCACTGATGATGACACCTGAAGTACCAACCTCCATATATTGAGCTTACAAAGTGGGTGCCCTGTTTTCTGCAGCATTAGACAGAAAGCTTATCTTCTCTTTGGAAGATGAGGGACAGCCTCAAAAGTGGCATAGTCTGGTGTTCAGTTTTGGTTTAGGACTCAAAACTGGTAAGATGTTGATTCCCTGAGTCAGATAAACTCCTGCAATGAGCTGTATTGTGAGTCTCTGCTTACTCATTCGGGATGAATGAACTTCTGTAATGGTATCTCCCCAGAGACACATCTGTGGAGATATATCCTGATACACATCTTCTCTCTGCTCTTAGCTTTGGGTTTGCTGCTGGGCTGGACAGAATAATTTCATTTTGCATTTGCTCTTTCATACCTTTACATGCTGGCACATCATAAAGGCACAGCTCAGAGTCACAAGACCAGAGGAACATCTCCCTCTCCCTGATTTTCAAGCAGAGGTGGCATTCCTGACTTCCTTTCTTCTTTTGCGGTCACTGAAGATGCCAAACTTCTCTCCTATGAAGAGAAACCTGTTTCACAGCCTGGAGATGCCCAAGGTATGATTTACAGGCAAGCATCTGATTTCAGATGATCTTCTGAGTTTTCTGGGGAGATTCCACTAAGCATGTTCTCACTTGTGAGCAGAATAAGACACTGTGGATGCTTATCTTCTGTGTCCTGAAACAGCCATCCCAGAGTACTCTTTGTGCTTAGGAAAGCTTTCTATGGACCAAAGCACAGTAGCTTAAGAGATGTCTCCTTCTCTGCTCTTTTCTCACCGTTGGCATTAGCTTCTTCCCTCTGCCAGCCTGTCACCACCCTGATGGCATAGCGTAACGCTGGAAGGACCCACTGAGCACAGAAGCCTCGAGCTGGGCTGGATTACACTGACTGGGCAAGAATGGGCAGGCTCAAACCAGAGATTCCAGGCAGAGCTGGACAGCAAAAGAGGCAATTGTTGCTGCTGCTGCTGACAGACAACATCCCGTTTTATTCACATGATGTCCATACCCAGAAACTGTTGCGATAAAATTTTCTTAAAAAAAAATCATAGTTATGAGAGCTTAGATCTTGCAGCCTTTAGGAGAAACTTCATCCATGCATACATCACCCATGGCAGCTATTCCTTGTTGGTAAGGGAGCAGCTGAGTGGAAGCTCACTGACGTGGCAAGTCATCTTAGAAAGAGCAAATATATTTTATTTCCTTGATTTCACAATCCATGCCCTGCAAAGATGATCCAAGCAGCAGGTGCAGCATGAATGACTGCCTAGATTATAAAGAAAGCACCAAGTTTTCAAGGATGAAGTGTTTATGTTCCTGTTCCCATCACATCTGCAGCACTTGTAAAGAAATGCCAGTGACCAGCAGCACTGGCACGAGCCTCTTACTGCTCTGTGATTCTGCTGCTGGTGTCTTCTTCCCCCATTTGGCACCAAGATGCAGGCAAGTGGCTTGTCCACAGCCTAACAGGAGGCCTCCCAAGGCTCCCAAATGCAGCCCATCCTTCCACTCTGCAGAGGGAGATCACTAGCCACTTTCTTATGCTGGAAGAAAAACCAGCCAGCCATCCCCAGCTTTGTGCACTTGAGCAGCCTAATTTCTTCAGCAAGACTGCTTAAGTCAGTTAACAGGACTTGAAGTAACTAGATTTTTAGGTTCAGAGGGTTTCTGTAAGCCTCCAAGAGCAACATCAGTTGGGCAGGTGTGCAGCCTGGCTGGAGGTACACATTTAATAAGCAGTAATACATTTGGCTACACTCAAAAAAGGGTCAGAAAACAGCACTTGGAAAAGATCTGACCAACTCAGCCCTGCTGCTGGGACCCGGCTTTGCTCCACTTCACCACTCCTTAAACACCATGTCCACACAGGGTGTTTCAATCATTTTCCTCGATTCCTGTTCTCATCCAAGAGCTTCGAAGACACCAAGTGCAGCCCAGAGCCAGGTGCATTGCAAAGCTGACAGAGGCAGAGCATCGTGCCAAAAGACGCAGCAAAATGAACTTAATGCTTAGCACTGCAGGGAGGAGATGGAGAAGCTGAGAGTTTTCCTCTCCTCATTTCTCAAGGGGCTCATGCTGACCATTATAAGCATGTAAGGGCTTATTACAGTGAGAAAAGTGCAAAATTCTGCATCCTACCATAAAATACCTGATTTTTGCTCTTGGTAAAATGGGTGAATTGATTTTGCCAAAGGCAAAGGTGAGAGATGAGAAGAGAGGCTCTTCAGTCCCTCCCCACTGCAGGCTCAGCCCTGCAGAAAGCCAGGCAAAGCCTCCTGAGCATCATGTGAGGCGCTTTCCACCATGCTGCCCATCCCTGGCCGTGCATCAGATGCTCCTGAGCATCATGTGATGTATGCAAAACACAGCCAGCCTCTGGCAGTGCACTAGGATTTTCCTGCACCTCATCCCAGGACTTTGTCATGCTGCCTTCCTGACTTCATCCCCAAGATCCCCATGATGGCTGTGGTGGGGAGGAGGCTGAAGAGGGTTTCTACCGAGCTGCCTGCTTGGGCTCGCTGCAAGAGCCTCCAGTCACAGCCTCTGTCGCACTGCGTGCTGCCTCTCCCTCTCACATACCCCCTTTTTATTCTGTTATAGAGAGGAAATAGTTTGATGACATAATATTCCCCGTGGGACTTCAAATCAAATCCCCCTCAGGCAGAATGAAGCCACAACCTCTTCTGAATCTAATCTGGTAATGACCAGAAATAAATCTGTTGAAAAAGGAAAGCAAGAGCAGGAGATGGTGCAAATGATAAACTGGCAGAGATGATCTGGCTTTCATTTTTATTCAGCCACTTGCAAATGGAGTCTCTGGAAAGCTTTGGAGTGCCCTGCACAGACATGGATTATTATTATTATTATTATTATTGTCATTAAATCTACTTGTATTTAGTTCATTTTGAAGAAAACATATGCAGCTTTTGAGATGCATAGGACTGGTAGCTTGGAAACAGGCAGCCTCTATTTATTCCCCCCAGCCAGCACCACGCAGGCAGCAAGCAACTCCTGCCCACAGTCTCGACAGTGTCTGAGCCTTGTGCAGGTGCTGGAGGGGGGCCAGCCTCCCTGGACCCCATTTCCCTGAACATGGGACAGGGGAACAGCATGGGTATACCAGCACCTCCCTCCCAGCTCACCCTCCCTGGCCATCAGCCACATGGCAGCAGCTCCCCAGCCGGGGCTGAGCCGGAGCAGGTGACTGAAGGGAGAAAGGCTCTGCATCCCTAATTCCTGCCATGGGATCTGGGACATATTTCCTGGCCAGCCACCTTTTTTTTTTCCACACATGGTTTGGCAGCTGACTGCCTGGCCATTAACCCTTCTGCCTCCCACCAGACCTGTGCCCAGGTCTCACGCACTTCCCATGGTTAAACAGCATCTTCTGTCCCACCACTACTGGTGACAACCCTCCACAAGCACATGTCCATGGTGGTATCCAGGTCCTTTTGTATGTTCTAGATGTCCCTACATCACTATGCCACTGCTCAGCAAAGTGACCACCCAAAAGTTCCATCTTTTGCCAAGAGGAAGAGTTCAGTTTTCTTTCTAGCAACACATCTCCCCCTCCTTGGCTTGGCTGTGCCAGCACAGGCAGAGAACTGCACCCCCTGCCACCTGCAGTGCCTGCTCTTCTCGCAGCCACGTGAGTCCTTTCTGTTGCCTTGTTTTGCCACAAATATTTGTCTTAGCCATGTCCCATCACCATGCCGTTCCTCTACTTCAACCCTGTGTGCCTCTCATGTTTTGAGACAGCAGATTATATATGGCTGTCTTTTTTGCTTGTGTTTCTGACTGTCTTTGGTCCCTATGTGCTACTTCTCAAATTTTTATCTGGGAATGCCCTAATGAGACATTTGTTTCTGCTCCAAGATCCTTCCTGGAAATTCTATGCTGGAAACAACACAACCTGCTGTATCCAACCTGAATCACCGTGCAACACATCTATTGTTCATTTTCTGACATGGCCTTTCACCCAATCCCACTGACAACAAACCCCAAAAACCTTTCTTAAGCCAGCCCAGGCAAGGGCATCCCACAAAGAACTGTCCATAGGGCTTGACTGAAAGCACATGCTTTGAACTGCTGTGTTTCTTTCATCTGCACCAAGGTATCTTGCAAGCACACAGCCAGCGAGTGTGGTGGCTGCAGCAAAAATGGGGGGGAGGAGAAGAGGCAGAAAGCATGAGCTATGGGCCAGGAACATGGGGAATGTCTCAGCTACATTAACTTGGGACAGAAAGAAGGTAGGAGTCCAGTTGCAGCTGGTTTTAGACTAACAAGGCCTCCAGGCTCTCAGGATCAGCTTAACCACCATTGTAAGCCCACACTGCATGTCCTTGGGAAGAGACAAGTGGTGTTGTAAGCCAAGCATGAGTGTGGCAAGCCAGGGACCTGCTGGCAAGGCAGGACATGGGGCTCTCTGCCATGGTGTGGCTTTTTCCCATCCTCCAGCTTGCAGGTGCCAGCCTGTCAGGGGGAAGCCAGGAATGTGGTTCCTGTCCTTCACCTCCCTTGTCTGCTCAGCTGGAGCTGCTTGGGATGTGCTGTGCCTGTAGGCATAGGGGACAGCAGTTCCTGTTCTGACAGCTCAAATGTTCTGGATGCTCCTATCAGCCAGAGGACATGGTGGCAACAGCAGCAGGTGATGGAAAAGGAGATGGAGTGCCTCTCCTCACTGAACCTCCCTTTGGAGAGGCAATGACCTTGGCGTCAGAGGGGGACTCAGCACCTCAATCTGTGTGACAGGTTTTAATGGGCTGCTTTGTCTGTGCAGCTCTGGTTGGATATACTCTTACTCAAGCCCACATCCAAGTAAGCTGGGCCTGCTTCCAAAAACAGGGTTACTTTTGCCTTGTTAGGCTTTTATATCGAGCAGCTCTTCAGTTTCTCCAGCAAGCAGGTTTTCAAGCAGACAGGAATACCTGGAACAACCTGTTTCAATTAGCATTTTACTTATTTATGGCGCCAGCACTATAACCAAAGCCTGTGGGTTGCAAAGGAGCCACCCAGCTCCCCTGCACCAACTGTGGAGAGCATTGCAGGTCAGGGCACAACGGGAACAGATAGGGATGTGCTCACACTCACTTTATTTCAGTCCTGGACAATCCTGGAGTTATGCAGCTCCAGCTCAGTGTGGGTCACCCAGCTCCACTACCTCCAGCTGCAGCACCAATAGCTCCAGCTTCTGAGTCACCTAAACATCCAAACCTGATGTGGGCACCCTACAGAACCACCACTGATCACCAGCATGCACACCAGGCAACCTTTCTGTCACAGCGACACTCACTCTGCTGTGCCTGACCTCCAAAGCACCCATGAAACCTGAGCTGCCTCACAACACTGTCGTGGTAGACAGATGTTCCAGAATTGCTAAACTCTTTCCATAGTTTAGCATTCTCCTTGTCAAATTTATCCTATCTCCTCTTCAGCAAGGAGCAACATAAATAATCTTCGGTCATTCCATCTGTTCCTGATCCTGCAGTTCTCCCTGGAGTTGGCCACCACCTCACCTGGGCAGCAAACTCCCTGGGCAGGAGCCAGTTTTGGTGCCTGTTGATAAAAAGCCATATGCACCTCTGTGCCATCATGAAGCTTACTAAAAGGCAGTATGACCCAAGCACAAGGTCACTGCCTGAGGAAGCAGTCATGAGAATTTCTGCTCTCAGTAAAAGCTCATCATGTGAAACGAGCCAGAAGGAGCCTCCAGCTTGCCCTGGGGAGACAATGGACCATTCATGCCATGAGAAGGATATAGGCAAATGAGATCTCAGGAGATGGCAGGCAAAATACTTTCAGTGTGTGCAAGAGCATGTGAAAGGAAGGACTCTCAGAGAGACCACAAGGAGGGAGAGCCCTTGGCCACCAGAAGAGTTTGGTTCATAGAGCCTGGCACTAGAAAGTCTAAGTATGGATGCAGTCACAGTTTATAAATACCCAGGGGAAAACACCAGGGACAGAAAAGCACGATTTAAACTGAAGGGCAAAAGATCACAAGAGCAAACGGATAGCAAACACTTTTAGAGTGGAAAGCCTCTGACCACTGGAACCACAGAACCCTCTACCAGAGGAAGTGAGGAGGGAAGAAAACCATGAAGTAGTCTTTTTTCAGCAAAGCTCAACCAATTTATGGAAGGGGCCATAAAGGGTCTGATGCTTGTGACAGCCTGAGAGAGAACCTCACTGCTCACAAGGACCCTTTTGGTCTCAAGTTTAAAAAAAAGACCAAAAACTACCACTAAATATTTGGGGTGAGCTTTTGGTTCCCCTGCTTTGTTAAAGGAGAGGTGCTCAGGAGGACAGACAACACCAAGCTAGTGGAAAAGCAGGAGAAGGAAGGCAAAGCCTTGCACCACGATGGCCATGCCACCCTCCCTTGCTGAACTGCTGACCTGGAGCACCTCCAGCTTCTGCAAAAGGACTTTAATTTCCAGTGCCAAGTGAAGTGCCTAGGGTAAATCCCATCCTGTCCTCTGTCAAGGTCACATGGGCAGGGAGAAATAGTGTGGGGCCCCAAGGAGATCCCACTCCCCAGCAAGTGCTTCTCACCAGGAGGGACCTTGCAGGGCATAGAAATGAGCTCAGCAAGCAAGCCAACAGTGTCTGAGATACTCTGAAGCAGATTAGGTGCCTAATTAAAAAACAAACGTATTTTTTGTTCTCTCTCCCTCACCTGACGCCTTTGGGAAGCCAAAATCCTGCAGTGTTTGGATGAAAGGGGAAAAAAACCACCAGACTGAGAGGCAGGTAGAGAAAGATGAAATTCTGCCACAGAGATTAGCAACGGGAGAGCCTTTGTAGGTCACGTCACGTCCATCATCCCTGGGCACACGGGCTGGCTCCACTCCAGCCTCTCAGGGGCAGGGGGCACGCGTATCCCCTCTCCTGGCATCCAGCAGCAGCCCTGGCACAGCCAACCCGCTCCCAGCGTGATGTGCTGCACTGTAAACAAGCTCGGGCAGATGGACAGACAGACAGAATGCCCGCATTAATCAAGTCCTCAGCTGTCTTGGGGCTCTCCGGCCACCCTCCGAGTCACCCGGAGGGGACGTCACGCACCCACCCGGCTGGGAGGACAAGAACAACCTCACCACCAACACCAGCAAAACAGGCCACCTTCTCTTTTCCTCGTTTCCACCACCTGGCACTGCTTTTATTTTATTTTCCCAAAGCCAGCCTGCCGCTTTGCCTCCCAGCTCCCATGCGCATGTGTCTCCCCTGCTCTCCCTCCCTGCCCTCCCTTCTCTGCTCCCGGCTGAGACCTCAATCTCTCCCCCGCCAGCTTGCTGCTGCAGCTCTCGCTGCCTTAATCCCAATGACCTTCTTGCACAAACGCGCCAGCCCCATGGGATCACCGTCACGGGAAGAGGGACAGACCTTCCCCCTGACACCCCCGTTAGACTCCTCTTTCCCCTCGCCCCCTTCCCCACAAATTATAGAGTGGAAAACATTACAGGGAAAGCAGGTTGGGGGGCTGAGAGAATAAGGGTAAAACAGAGCAACATCCAGCCCCCACAGCCCACTCAACACACTCCAGCACGGCCTGAGCCCAGCACCTCCTGACCCTCAGGGAAGCAATTCCAGGACTGCAGCATCCCTGCTCCCGTGTTCTCCCTGTCACCCCACATCCTGCTGCCTCCCTGAATCCACCAAAAACCCACAGGCATGGAAGAGTGAGAAGACACTCCACCCCTGGAAACCACCAGAGATGGAGACAGGGTCATGGTCCAACCTGACTCCCCTTCCCACCCAAGAAACCCCAAACCAGACTGCTCTCACGCCTCATGGGCCTATATCCACATAAACATATATATATGTACATACAGCTGTACATCTGTGTGCACACATACATGTACATATATATGGAGATCTATACATACAGAAATATATAAACGCAGAGACAGATCCCTATATCTAAACATACCTGCATATATATATATAAAAAACAGAGATACAGCCAAAAAAGCTATGGAATCTGTTACATATCTGTGTGTGTACGGATCAGGCTGTGTGGAGACACACTGATGGACACACGCACATTTTACATGAGGATACATGCACATATACACGCATATATAAAGCATATAACAACAAATATGGAACACATAACAGCACATGACGATAAAAACACATAACACCATATAATGGTATGTAACACACAGCACAATGATTTTATACATGTATATACGTGTGTGTGTGTGTATAGATGCAGGAGTGCAGGAAGGTCGGGGTCGGGCCGGTGGCGGCCGGCCGCCCTGAGGGAACCCCGCGCCCCCCGCAGCCCGCCGGGTCGCCCCCCGCCCCGGTGCCGGTGCGGTGTCTGTCGGTGCCTCCCCCGGGGCCTTACCCAGGAGACGAACCGCAGGATGGTCTGCGGCTGCCGGATGAAGGCCTGCGGGTCGAAGGCGCCGCCGGCTTTCCCCGCTCCGAAGGCGCCCCCGTCCATGGCGGCGCGGGGGTGGGCGGGAGGCAGGCGGGGGGCTCGGCGGGCGGTGCCGGGCTGCGCCGAGCCGAGCCGGGCTGCGCCGAGCCGCGCCGAGCCGAGCCGTGCCTGGCAGCCCGGCGGCGACGAGCCGCGCGCGCCCGCCCACGGGGACGCGCCGCGCCGGGAGCGCGCACCCACCTCTTCCCCCCGCCCCGCCGCCGCCGCCGCTGCCCGCCGCACATGGCGGGACAAGTGTGGGGCCGGGCCCCGGGCGGGCTCCGGGGCGCCGCAGGGTGCGGGGGCTGCGGGGCGGGCGAACACCTCCCGGTGGGAAGGCAGCCCACCCCAGACCCCTGGGGGAGGATGGGGGCGATGCCACTGCTGGTTTCTGCCAGCCCCCCGCCCGCCCACACGCCCCGCTCGGCCCCTGTGCAGTGCTGGGCTCCTCAATACTAGACAAGGAGCTATCGCAGAGGGTCCCGCAGAGGCCACAAAGATGGTTGGGGTCTGGAGCATCTCGTAGGAGGAGAAACTGCGTGAGCTGGGCCTTGTTTCATCCGGAGGAGACTGAGAGGGGAATCTCATTATTGCGTATAAATATCTCAGAGGTGGGTGGATGGTGCTAGACGCTTTTCAGCGGTGCCCAGCAGAGCGATGGCTATACGCTGAAGCACAAGAAGTTCCACTTCGACATGAGGAAGAACTTCTTTGCATTCAAGGTGGCAGAGCACTGAACAGGCTGCCCGTGGAATCTCCCTCTCTGGGGACACACACAACCCACCTGTGTCACTTGCTCTGGGTGTCCCTGCCAAAGGACTAGGTGATCTCCATAGGTCACTCCTAACTCTAAGGTCTGCCATTCTGTGATGCTGCCCCACACAGGCTCCCACAGAGCCAAAGGCTGGGCCCTTGGGTGCAGCACATTATCCCAGAGGCTGGCTCCCCCAGCAGATGCCTGCCCCTGGACAGAGATGCTGGGTGAGCCTCAAAATCACACTGCAGTAAAGGCTGGGGCTCATTTCCAGCATCCCTCACCCTACACGCACTGTGTCCCTGGGAAGGGGTGGAAAAAGGGCCTTTGTGAACATGGGGAGTCCAGGTTTTGGGGAGACTCCCCTGACTACAGGAGGCAGAGACTGTAAGATACACGCCTTGCACTCCAGAGGTTCCAGCCTTGAGAGTACCTTGGGCTTCTCCATTGCCCACATTACCACCACGGCCTCCAGCACAGCCAGGAAGGGATGTGTGGGGAGAAGCCTTCCAGGCTTAGGGGCAATTCCAGCTCCTTGGCCCATGCCTTTTGTGCAGAGCAGCTGCATACCAGCAGTCTGCTGGCTGCTGCAGAGTCCCTGATAATCTGTATTAACAGGACTGAAATGGAAAGCAAGCCCTTGGGTTCTGACATGGTCCCCGAAGCTCAGCAGTGGAAGCCAAAAACGTACCAGAGATAAAGGCAAGTGTATGGGGGAGATAGAAGAGCATTTAAAGCCAACCCGTGGGCACCCATTAGGAGTTGAACCTCCAAAAGTGAGCAGCCATCCCTCATCTTTTGCAGGGCTCCTTTTGAGGGGCAGGTTGGAGATAGAAGATGGACATTCCTCCATCAGAAACAGCCATAGAATCCTAGAATGGTTTGAGTTGGAAGGGACCTTGAAGGTTAATTAGCCCAAACCCCCCTGCAATAAACAGGGATGTCTTCAACTAAATCAGCCTCCTCAGAGCCCTGTGCGACCTGACCTTGAATCTTTCCAGGGATGGAGCATCCCTGTTTTAGGAGGATGAGCTGCAGTGCCAGCACAGCTGGATCCTTAGCTCTCCAATTCACAGTGGGATCATCCCTGGCTGCAGGTATCTCCCCACAGTGTTGTGTCAAACACATCCTTGTCCAAGCCCCAGGAGATGCTGAAGGCAAACTCCTGGTACCCCATGTGTGGGAGGCTCCAGACCACCCAGCTCTGTGTTCCACTGATACTATTGCCTTGGGTTTGCATCCCCTTCCATACCACGTGCCATGGTGGATTAAGGCTCATGTTCATTATAATAACACAGATGAAATTTCATGAAATTCACTGAAATTTTGACATTCCACTTCATTTCATGAAAGGAAAATTCATTGAATGAAATGTCAAAATTTCATGAAATTAGGTGAAATTTTGAAACTTCACGGAATGAAATTAACAAAATGAAACGATATTCCATTAAATGGAACTTGATGAAATGAAGCTTGATTAAATGCATTTTCATTGAATGAAATGCCAGTATTTTATGACATGAGATGTCAAAATGAAATTGATGAAGTTCCATTGAATGAAACCGAACGGAATGGACTGAAATGAGCATTATCTGCTCTGCCCCGTGCCCGTGCGCACTCAAGTTCCCCACCAGCCCCTCCTGCACGCCGTTATCCGCGCACGGCTGCCCGCGCACCTTTCTGGCCGCGCTTGCCACCCGTAGCGCCGCGCGCTCACCGCCCCGCCCACCTTCTCGCGAGACCTGGGGCGGGGCGCTTATAAAGGCTGCGCGCGGGGCCGGCGGCCCTTCCGGCCCGGCGCGCGGACAAGATGGTGGGTGCTGAGGCCTCGGGCCCTGCCGCGCATCCCGCGGCCATCGCCGCCATCCCGGCCCCGGCCGCCGCGCCGCCCCGCGCCCGCCAACCTCGGCACCTGCGGGGCGACGCGCGGGGCTCATTTCGGGGCGCGGGCGAGGCGTTGCCGCGGGGAGAGCGGGCGGGCCTGTGCGGTGCGTGGCGGGGCGCGGGGTGTGGAGGGCGCGGGTGGCTGTGGGGACATTCGGGGCCCCTTGTTCTAGGAAGGGGGATGGCTTTTCTCTGGAGATGGCTTTAAACTTCGCTTAGGGTAATTCGTGCCGAGTAGTTTTGGGTTTTTTGTTAAATAAAGCCATGTTGATTTTCAGTTCCGTGCATAGCTGCACAGTATTTTTCACTAATTTGGATGTAATACCGCCTGGGTAAATCTTTGGCTGAGCGTTCTCCGGAGGGAACCCAGTCTTTACGTGGCTCTCAGGTTGCATAGGGAGGCTCTAGGGGTGGTACTTGAGAAGGCCTTTGGACTTTTAGAAAATATACTGCGCTTCCACCTAGAGTGACTGACTCAAAGGTGGATGTCGAAATGCTGGTTTAGTGTAGTTTTGCAGACTGAAATTGTTTCTGTAATACTTACTTTGGTACTGATTCATTGAAAGATGTGAAATTTCCTGTGCTGCGTTTTCAGACTTGTGGGGTGGACTGAAATTCTGGTGGCACGCTGTGGCCAAATTACAGTTTCTGTGGTTCCCCAGCTAGAGGGGGGTTTGGTGTCATCTTAAAATTAACTTTGAAGGGAAGGGGTGTTAATGACATGTGGGAAGTATGTAATTGGGGCATGGGGATTACATTCCTGTAATTACAGCTGATACTGGGAATTTTTAAGGCAAGGAGAGAGTTGGCATTGGCCCTCAAAACGGTGTAAGCAAGTCTCTGTAGCGAGCACTAAGTGTGGGTTTTCTCTCTGCAGTCTCACCGCAAGTTCTCGGCCCCGAGGCACGGCTCCCTGGGCTTCCTGCCCCGCAAGCGCAGCAGCAGGCACAGGGGCAAGGTCAAGAGCTTCCCCAAAGATGACCCCAGCAAGCCTGTCCATCTCACTGCCTTCCTGGGGTACAAAGCTGGCATGACCCACATTGTCCGGGAAGTTGACAGACCTGGATCCAGTATGTATTAATGTTCCTCTTGATGGAGAAGGTGGGTTTGTTTGGGAATGGTGCCAGGTGGCCTGTTCAGTAGCAGCTCTGGATTGTAGTCCTAGCTTGACTTAACCTTACTCCAGGTCCTTAGCAGGTGGTGTATTTCTGCTGTAACTGCTGGTTTGGTTTAGCTGTAAGGTCACAGGCTACTTGCAGTGTCTCTTCTGGATGGGGGGCATCAGTCCATTGCCTTCAGCGTTTAAGAGTTGCTGCTGGAATTAATTGTGCTGCATTTCTGTTTTCATCCAGAGGTGAACAAGAAGGAGGTGGTGGAGGCAGTCACTATTATAGAGACTCCTCCCATGGTCATTGTGGGCATCGTGGGATACGTGCAGACTCCTCGTGGTCTCCGTAGCTTCAAGACCATCTTTGCTGAGCACATCAGTGATGAGTGCAAGCGCCGCTTCTACAAGAACTGGTGAGAGAGCAGGGCCTTTGCTGGTCTCAGGCCGTGGTTTGTACTTTTACTGCTGGGTTGGAGATGATCCTAGCACAGCTTTTTGAGGAGGCTTTTCAGCAACTAGTGTTTAGCTTTGATGGACTGGCTTAATAATGGGTTAGGCTGTAGGAATAGCTTCATGGGCTGACAGCGTAATTTTAGGTAGTGCCCTTCTTGGTGTGGGTGCAGTGGCTTTGGGTTAACGGGCTACATGTGATGATACTTCGACGGGCGGACATAAGGAAATCGCCTCTGGCGCTTGTTGTTGAGTGTCGAGTCCTGACTGTAGCCCTGTTTTCTCAGGAAAGGGGAAGACAAGTGTCACTTCTGGTTGCCGTTCCAGGCACTGTTGTTGTGATTGAAAGTGTGCGTTTGCCCGAGTGCGGCTCCAGCGTGTCTGGGGCTTCCAGCCTGTTTATGAGCTTGGCAGGCTCAAAAGACGTCAGAGTGGAGCAATAAAGATCTCAAGGGTGTTTCAGTAACGACCTTGCTGTAGGGCACACAAGGGAGGGAAATTATGGTATTTTGAAGCAGATCACAGTCATCTCACAATTACTTTAAAGATGTTTTCTTTTCTGTTATTGTTTGACATCTCTTTACAGTCTTTTGTCTTCTGTAGTGTGAATGTTAATGTGCTTTGGAATTCTTGGCAGCTCCGCTCAGCTGTGGCAGTTTTGCCACTGTCTGATGAGCTCCAGGCTCCGCTTGCCAGTGGAAAAGAGTTATTAGAAGCTGGCAATGAGCCAAAGCCAACTGAGGTGGCAGCTCCTTCCGCTCATCCCCACTTGCTGGGGATTGATGAAGGGCTTAGCCAAACCTTGTCTCTGCTCTGCTCCTGAAGGCACAAGTCCAAGAAGAAGGCATTCACCAAATACTGCAAGAAATGGCAAGATGAGGAGGGCAAAAAGCAGTTGGAGAAAGATTTCAATAGCATGAAGAAGTACTGCCAGGTTATTAGAGTCATGGCTCACACTCAGGTAAGTGCCTGTGGAACTCGGGTATGCTGGAAACAGCTGAGAGAGCAAGCTTGAAACTTGATCTGTTTCTGTAGGAAGATTTCTGCCTTCCCTTGCAGCTTGATGCTGACTATTCAGCATGTTACAAATTCATTCTCTAAGGAGCTGTGCTCTCAGGATGTTTGAGGAGCTTTGGCAACCACTGGCAGTCTTTTGGAGGAATGTCCAGAGGAGACTGAGCTGTAGTAGGAACTTCTGAGTTGGCTCTAAGTGCAATAAAATGTCTAGTTGTGACATAGCTAATTTAACTAGAATCAGTTTCCTATAGTAGACAGTAGAGGTAGTGTTGCAACTTCTATTGATTCTCTCACCAATTCCCTCTGTACTAAATACAGTAGAAGTAAATGGAAATATGATCCAGCCCAAAGTGGCCTTCAGTGTGGCAGGCTTTATCAGTCAGAGAACAGTTTAGGTTGGAAGTGACCTTAAAGAGCATCCAGTTCCAACCCCTGCCATGGGCAAGGATACTTTCCGATAGGCCAGGTTGCTCAGTCCCCTGTCCACGCTGACTGTGAACAATTGTAGGGATGGAACATCCACAGCTTTTCTGGGCAACCTGTGCCAGTGACTCATGACTCTCTTAAAAAAAAGAACAAAACAAACCTTTAGGTCAAATTTAAACTCACCCTCTTTCAGTTTAAAACTACTGCCCTATGTCTCTTGTCCTTCCTCAATGGAAGGACACTGGCTGATGCCTATGGGGTTAGAGATCTGTGTGCTGCTGTGGGAGACATACAGCTTCCAGATTAAATGATTTGCAAGCCACTGTACAGCCTTTCCCCTTATTGTAGAGCATTCTTTAAGTCCTGTATCTTGGAAAAGGATATTAGAAAAGCAGATTGGGCCAGGACTAAAGGAATACTGTGCATTTCAGAAGAGCAGGAGCTGAGTGTCACACTTTGTGTGTTCTAGATGCGTTTGCTCCCCCTGAGACAGAAGAAGTCTCACCTGATGGAGATCCAGGTGAACGGTGGCACTGTTGCTGAGAAAGTGGATTGGGCCCGGGAGAAGCTGGAACAGCAGGTGCCTGTGTCAACAGTCTTTGGCCAGGATGAGATGATCGATGTCATTGGAGTCACCAAAGGCAAGGGATATAAAGGTAAGCACATGGAAATCCTTCTCTTTGTGATAGGATACAGTTTTTAATGAAATCCTAGCCTTGAGTTTTCAAAAGTGTGTGTGCCAAGAGCTGGGTAGGTAAATCCATACTGCTGTCACAGTTCAATGATGAGACCATGGAATGAGCGCTGGGCACAGCGCCTGACATCCGTGAGGAGTCATTCCATGCTGCCTTCCTTCTGAGAACACAGCCCAGGGACAGCCAGGGAGGGAGCTTCACCAGGAAATGTTAATTCCTGGGACGCCGGCTCTGCACTTCCCTTCTGCTACCTGGGGACTGCAGCTTGAAAGGTGGCTTAAGCTGTGGTTGAAGAGTTTGGTGCCATGTCATCTTGACAACAGTTGTCACTGCTTTGGTCCCTTGCAGGTGTCACCAGCCGTTGGCACACCAAGAAGCTGCCGCGCAAGACTCACCGTGGCCTGCGCAAAGTGGCCTGCATTGGCGCCTGGCACCCTGCCCGAGTGGCCTTCTCCGTGGCCCGTGCGGGCCAGAAGGGCTACCACCATCGCACTGAGATCAACAAGAAGGTTGGTGCCTCTCAACTGCTGGGAAGGAGTGAGAGCTGGCTGATGTCGCTTGCTCTGTGACAGTGAACAGAGTGGAGAGTTTTGCTTGGGGTGTTTGGATCTGTTAGAATGTTGTCTTGGGGGTAGTGGCCATGGTCCATTGTGTTGGATAACTAAAATTCTTGTATGGCCACGTGTTTTCAAAGTGCAAGACTACTTCCTCTGAGCCTGTGTACAGACGTCCTTGCATTTTATCTACCTTTTGCTAAGCAGAATTTTTTTTACGTTTTTAGATTTACAAGATTGGCCAAGGTTACCAAATCAAGGATGGAAAGCTGATAAAAAACAATGCTTCAACTGATTATGACTTGTCTGACAAGAGCATTAACCCTCTGGTAAGTTGCTGCAGCTCTGTGCCAAGGGTCTGCTTGTAAGCTGCAATCCTAAGAGGCAGATGGGTCTGGTGTAAGTCACAAAATGATTGAATGAAGAGCTCTCAGCTGCTGTTGCAGGTGGTGGTGTTTAGTCAGTCTCAGCATTGACTTGTGGGACTTGCAAATTACATTTGTTATGTGGCAGTAGTATAGAGAGATGTTACAAACCTTGAATGGTACTTGTAAATTTACAAGGAATAACTTGCCAAGGAAAGCTTTTGCTGTTTTGTTCTTCTGCTGTTCTTAACAAAGACCATACAGCACCTAGTAAATTGCTACATCAAGAAACTTGACCAGTGAAAGGTAATACTGGAAACAGGATTTCAGTAGATTTGGGAATGGCCTAGGCCCAGAAATGGTGTGGGATCTGTAGGCAGATGTGATCCCTGGTCCTGCTTGGTACAGAGCACTGACTGTTCTCTCCTTGCTCAGGGAGGCTTTGTCCACTACGGCGAGGTGACCAATGACTTCATCATGGTGAAGGGCTGTGTTGTGGGGACCAAGAAGAGGGTCCTAACCCTGCGCAAGGTGAGTAGTGCAACCTACTGTCACACGGGCTGGAACAGTTTAAGATAGCTGTGCTGCCTCTGGTGCAAATGTTTGCTGCTTTGGGCAGTCATGGGGCTTGCTAGAAAGAAAAGTACCACACACAAACTTACCTCATAGCAATGGTTTTGGGAGGGCATGAGGTCATTTCTGCAAGTAACTCAGTCCAGGATTGTCTGTAGTGACTGACATGGTTTAGGCTTGAGAATTCTTGTGACCATAAGGACCCTGGCTGGCAGAGTGGGCCTCATGTGCTGCTGGGAGCTGACCAGTCTGCAGCCTTGGAGGCCAAAGGTGCAGGATAGATGGTTTATTGTCAAGTCTTCTTTGCGCATCGTAGCAGCTGAAGTCTGAGGTCAGAGTGAAGAGGAGTTAGCCATGGAGGTGACAAGAAGTAGGCAGTGTACTGGAAGCTGAAAGGGCACTGCCACTGCTGCGTACTCACCTGGTATCTCTCTTTTAGTCCCTCCTTGTGCAGACCAAGCGCCGGGCCCTGGAGAAGATTGACTTGAAGTTCATTGACACAACTTCCAAATTTGGTCATGGCCGCTTCCAGACAGCTGAGGAGAAAAAGGCTTTCATGGTAAGGGCACTTCCTGGCACTTTTGTGTATCACTGTGTTACCTTTGAGCTCACAGCAACTGATAGCTTGGCCTTTGGGATGTCATGTGGCCGAAGTTTCTGTGAAACACAGATTGTGTAGCTTCAGTCTAGAGGCTTCCTCCTGCCAACTTGGTTATAACTGCAGGGGGCCTGGGGTCTCACTTCCCTTATGACAGCTCTTGGTGTCCGAGGGATGTTGCCATGTTTGAGCACAAGTTGTTCAGTGGTGACACATAAAACAAGCACTGCTCCATCTCCTGCAAGAGCAGGTCGAGAGGAGGGTGCTCACTCACAGTGGGTGGCATTCCCAGTTTGTCACTTGCTGGAGAAAGCAGCCAGGAGTGCTGTGAGTGAGGCCGTGGTGGGATCTGAGCAATGCCGCGCTTGGAGCCGAGCAGGAGCTTCCCCCCACCAGGTGGCACCAGGCGTGAGCAGCCCAGTGCGGCTGTGCCAGGCTCAGCTTTCCTGAAAACCTCTGGATGTGGGGGTGGGGCGTGGGGTTTCCAGTGGGTTGCAACATGGAGAGCTTTTTTTGCCTTGATTTCTTTACAGCTTTGTGATTGGGATATGATGTCTTTTGTGCAGACTGCTGTTTACACAGCTTGTTTTTTGTGACTTTTTTTAGGGACCACTCAAGAAGGATCGCATTGCAAAAGAGGAGGCAGCCTAATGGGTGGAACGGTCCTGTGGCCTGTGTGCTCTCAGACCAAAAAATAAATATTTTAAAGAAATTAACTTTGCCTCTTGGTTTATACATTACTGTGTCAAGCCTGGTACTCTGATTGCAGGTTCTACACCTGGGACAAACCAAAGAAGCAAGTAAAGCTCTAGTTCATGAGCATCCACCTTACAGCAGGGTTCCTCTGAAAAGAATGCTGTTATTGCTGGTTTTGGAGAGCAAAGATTGTGAGTCAGAGACTTCTCTGCTTGTGTGAAATAGTAAAGCAGCAGGGGCCCTAAATGTGTTTGCTGTTGCTGAGGACTCCATGTACCAGTCCTCTGCTGGGTGGACAGAGAGCTTTGAGTCAAATGGGTTTTGAAATACACCACTTCAGACAGTTCAAACAATTTTAAGTAGCTGGTGGATGCTGGTTGTTGCCATGGAAACTTTTCCGTTTCCATATGGCAGGGGCTGTAACCTGCATACTTGGCAAATGCAGTTTGTTGCTGTCCCTGAGAGCAGTAGAAAGCAGCAGGTATTCTGAAAAATTCAACCTCACAGCAGGTGGCTGTCCCTGCATGCACATGCTGTCCCTGCTGAAAGGTGACAGGAAGCAGGCCTGGCTGGGTGGGGAGGAGGAGGATCTGCATCCCACTCTCTGAGGAGGAGGGAGAACTCTTGAGTGCCACTGGTGTTGTGTTACTGCCTGACTCAAAATACCGTGCTGGCTGCTGGGGAGATGGTTAGGTCTGTCCTTCACTGACCATAATTGGAGACACGGCAGCCATTGAGGCAGCAGCTCCAGACCTTTGCACCAAAGTGTGGCACTGTCCTGAAACAGACCTGAAATAGACCGGTTTGGCCCTAGTTGCCCTATCTGAAATGTGGAGAGGTGTGATGTAGAGATTTTCTGCGGTGGTGGTGCATGAGAGCCTTCTAAGACTTAAAAGGTGGCAAGACGGAGGAAAAACATTTACCTTGTTTCCCTAGAAACCAGACTGGAAGACTAAAAGAGCTGCCTGGCTCCCTGTCAGCCTCATTTAACACATGAACCTGCTGGCTGATTTCAGCCAAGTGAAATAAGAGAGGTCTCACCCTCCTCACAAGCCTCAAATTGGCAGGTAGGTGAAGAACCTTAAATTAGGACTCTTGATGCAGAGAAGTGGAATTCCCAACCTCTGTCCATCCTGAGCCTACAGTTTTATGGGCAGCTCTGAGGAGTGAGGTTTTCCTCCTCAACTGTCAGCCAGCCTTAGGTGGGCTTTTCACTTTTTAAAGCTGGTATGTACTAGGTGGTTAGGAAGGGCATGGCTCTGAGCCAAGCCTGTCTGCTGCTGCTTCCATCACACCAGTCAGATGCATCCAAGGGAATTGGGATTACCAGGATAAATGGATGTGTTGGGGGTGAACATCCACAACAAACTATGCACTGCCTTGATGAAAATCTCTAAAAGCACCTGTTTTTTTCCACACCTTATGGTGGGAGCTCTGGGATGCTGATTTTATTTTGAAGTGACGATAGATAGCAGAGGGAATTTTTAGTCAAATTGGCACCTAAATAGATGGAAACAGTCCCGAAGGAATGTCGTAGTTGAAGATGCTCGGCTTGTGTCTGGCAGGAGGAGTTACTTTGTCTCACAAACCAGTGCCAGACTGGAGTTTGTTTATTTTTGAAGTGATTGTTGCTGACTGATAAAACAGCGGATGGGGGGAAAAAAAAACCCACAAAAGCGGCTTCCTGGAATCCGAGGGACATCAAACGTCAGGAGGTGGCGCTCCTTCCTCTGCAGACACTTGCTGCCGAGGGCTCACTGGTGGCACTGGCCTGGAGAAGAACCCTGCTTCTCTAGGGCACCCGGGCTGCATGGGTCCTCTCTGAGGGCTCCCTGGAGCCCTACATTGACACCCCGGTGCTTTTCTGGGGAGCTCCTGAGATCCTGGTTTGGGAGGTCCCTGCCAAGCCATGTGGGTGGGGAGTGAAGCCATGGGATGCCAAGCTGGCTTTGGCAAAGCCTCCCACTCCTAAAACCTGGGGCCACCTGGTTTTAGGAGTGGGACCTAAACAACCCTCATCTCTCAGCCTTCCTGCTCCAGCAAAGCTCGTGTCCTCTGTTTTCTGACAATCCCCAGTGCAGCAAGCAGCAATTGTTGCAGGTCACACATTGGTCCAGCAGCTCCTGAGAGTCAAGAAACGTTTTTAGGGTGACATGTTTTTTTTTTTAATGACTAAGCTTCTTTTTTTGGCACTGTCATCTCATATCCTGCAGCTCTGTGAATGCTGTGGTGATGCTGCTTGAGTTCATCTTCCCTGCTCCAAAATGTCCAACAACATCCCAGTCTAGTCAGAAAAGATCCCACACCCCAGTGATGCTCAGACCAGCCCAAGAGCCACAGGAGGACAGCGACAGCCCTGACCCCGCTGAAATAACCTCAAATGCCGTGGGAATGTGCCCTGTCCCAGCTGGTGGTGGGAGGGCTGCGGCTGGGAAGCAGGACTGGGTTTCACCCCCAGCACCCAGTGCTCCCCAGCTGCCAGTGGAGCAGAGCTGGGACCAGCACTCCTGGGTGTGGGGCCGCTTTTCCAGCAGCATCTGGCTCCAGCACTGCCTCTTTTCCTTGCCGAAGATGAAACGAGATGCAGCTGTGATGCTGGAGCGGAGACCTTAGAAGTGTGCAAGGATGCCTGGGGGGGGGAAAAAATCGGGTTCAAGTTGGAGGTCTTGGCTCCCGCAGTCAGCTTCACAAGTGGCCCAGCTGACACCCTGCCTTCCCACCCCGGCCCCTGCCTTTGATCCCAGTGACAAGCAGGGAGCTTCAAGTATGCTCGATGGGGGAGAAGGGCTGACGAAGGTGCCCCGGGGGAGCCGCGGCTGGGTTCACGCACTGCGGCAGCTTTTCTGCCGGAGCAGCTCCGCCGGGCTGTTCCGAGGGTGGCGTGCGTTTGATTTGCAGCCCCCCCTGCCTGAGGACTTCTTTTGTACCTGACAACTTGCTGGCTTCTCCCCAACCCTTAGAAGTGCCTGTGGGATGTGGGGGGATGGATGTGGTGGGGAGTGGTTCCCCACAGAGGCACTCCCAGCGTGAGGCAAGGGGGTGGCTGCAGCTTCCTGTGACAAGCAAAGCCAAAGCTGAAGTTCCCCCATTCCCATGGCCAGCAAGGCCTGCTTGCCATGGAGATGTCAGTAGTCCTGGTGCAGCACCGCTCCCTGGCTGGGTGTGGGACTTATGGGAGCCCACGTGAGTTTTGGGAAGTCTTTTCATTCCTTCCCCCAGCATGGTGCTGGAGAATCACGTGTTTCTGTGGCGACCGATGAGCGCATTGGGGAGGACTAAATTTATCTTCTACAGTCTCCCAACTTCCCCAAAACACAGTGTGGGGCTGTTCTCCCTTTCTTGTAGGGACAGCCTGTGTGCCATGTCCCCTGGATGCCCAGGTGCCACCCAGTTCCCCACAAAGTCCAAAGCACTCCGATGTCAGGCAGCACTCTTGGTAGCATGTGTGGCATCAAGTTCAAACCCAAGGACTGAATCAGGGAAAGGCATACACCTGGATCTGACTTGGAGACCTAAGGGACACAGGGACACCTCTGAGACTGTCCACCAGGCTCAGGTACCACTTCACACCAAACTGCCACATCACAGAGCTTTTTAAATACGTATTTTTTAACTTTTTATTGGTGCCACTGGTGGTAGAGACTGAATTAAGCCAACAAGGGCTGTTCCTGCTAGGCACAGCCATGCAGGCAGTCAGTGAGAGAAGCTACCCCCACATACATCATTCCACAGGGATAATTCCCCCTCAGCTTTATGTCTCAAGCTGTGTGCTCTGTGTTCTGCCCCTATCTCCCACCGTGTTTGAGGGGTGGATGGAAAGCAAAGCTCATTATTCCCCTTGGGAATCAGCCAGCAAGCGGGGCTCTGGCAGGCCAGGTCGGCGAGGAGCTGTTGATGGTGGAGGTATTTATAATCTTTGTTTGGTTCCAGCAAGGCTGGACGCCCACTCCCGCTTCCCTCCATACAATGAGATCAAACAGCTCCGGGACATTTCCTTGCTCCTTGCAGATGAAATTCTTGCATCTGCCGACCTGCTCCGCCCTGCCTGGGGCTGCAGCCTCTTCCTTCGCTCGAAGACCTGGAGGGTCACCGCTGCTCTTCTGCCTCTAAACAGGGGATTTGCTTGCTTTTCCCACCTCACTCCCCTCCATTTTGAGAACTTTTGGGTGAGAGGTAGAGGTCTAGGACTGTGGCACCTTCCTCACCTCAGCTTCATTCCCTCTCCCACTTCTGAAGTACCTCAGCTGTGTTTGATGGGTGACATGTGGGCTTTGGCCATGGATATCACTGCAGCCGGGGCAAGAAAGAAGGAGTGTGCTTGCCCAAGGCAAGGGCAAGGTGCCTGGCAGGAATTTGTATCTGTCCCACACATCCATCCTCTTCCTTGCTGCCTGGCCCTGGTGACAATCAGGGATAAGAAGAGGGTGAGATCCTAGGACAGCAGAGCAGTTGTGCTGGGCAGGTTGTCTGCATCACTGATGATGTGGAGGCAGGATGTACATCCTTGCTGTTGGAACCTCTTGCTGCTGGCCTCATCCCAGCCAAAGGCCCTCACCATGCAGCCCTGTTGGGGATCTCACCAGACCCTTCCACCAAAGGCCATTTTGCTCTGGGGATCACCCGTTTTGCAATGGGAGAACACCATCACCATGGCTGCTGCCAGAGATGCAGGAGGGACAGTGTGCAGCATCCCTGGGGAGGTGACATTGAACACTGGCAAAGGCAGACTGTCCCCCAGGCTCTACTTGGGGCAGAGTGGAATCGTCCCCTGCCACCCAGCCACTGGCAAGCAATGGGCAAATGCCAGCTCAGATTCACCTGCCTCCCCTCCAAGAGGGGTTTTCCTGCCAGGCAGGAGCAGGTCCTAGGGATACCAGCCTGCTGGTGGAAGCTGTGGTTGGCCATATCCCAAGCCATGCTGTGTTGTCCTGTCCATCTCCCAAGGAGGTTTCCATTCCCTTCTCCAAGCAGGAGTCTTCCCAGGCGTGGCAGGGGGGCCTGGCTGTGGGCAGGGGATGCAGCTGCTTTTCATGTCCTCCCTCATAACACAGCTCATGCTCAATCTTTCAGCAGGTCCCTGTGATCTAGGGGTAAATTATGGGTGTCATGTTTGGGGCAGCCAAGAGGGGATTTTGGAGGGGGAGGTAGCAGGGAGCAGCACAGGAACAGTGAATGGCTGGGGAAGAACAGAGCAGGGTGGTCCTTAGCTGGATTTTGGTACCTTCATCTACTCCTGGAGCATGCCAGGGTTTCAGGCTGTGCTTGGAGAGCTAAAATGCACACTTTGAGCCTTCAGCATATCTTCTCCTTCAACCCAAGCCTTCATCCCGACAGGAAACCCTCAGTACTGTCCCCCGTGCCTTCCTGCTCCTCCTCCTTGCCCCCAGGGTGCTGAGCTGGGTCTCTGCGGTGCGGTGTGGGATGTGTGCCAGAGGAAACAGCGGAGACGGCGGCGGGGCAGGACCCAGGTGTGAACCCACACAGGTAGCAGGGCTGTGACTCAGCCAGCCGAGAGAAAGCGCCGCGCTGCCCCAGCTGTCGGCACGGCCGTGGCCAGGAGAGCTCCGGCGGGGAAAGCAGACATGCCATGGCCTCCCTGCTCACCAGCGATTTGCTCCAGCAGCCCTGCTTGGCTGCCCCGGGGCTGCTGGGGTGCAGGAACACTGAGCCTTCAAATTTAGCTTGTTTCATTCCTATGGGCAAAAGCAGCTCTTTCCCCGGGAGACTGAAGAGACATGTACCCCAAAGCTTTTCCACCCCTGTGCCCAGCCTAGTGGCAGATTCTGATGGGGTCCAAGCATGGAGACCCTTTCTCCTTGCAGGCCACCTTCCCTCATCCTTCTCTTTCTCTGCAAAGAGTTAAATCTCTCTCCAATTCGCACCTTTTCCCCTCCCTCCTGCCCCCGGGATAATGTTTAACCGAGCTCATTGCTAATTAAATATCGATGACCTCAGGCAGGTTTTGTTATCGTCTGGAAACACCTGATGCATGTGTCACCAGAAAGAGTTTTTCTTGTCTCAAGTACACCGGCAATCCTTGAATTCAGGTTGGCTTTTCCCTTCCCACCCTGCCGGCTGCCCCTGCCCATGGGCACCGAGGCTTTGCTGACAACGGAGTGGCTCGTGTGGGCTTGTTGTAGCCGCTCCTAATTGCAGGGGACAGACGTGGTGGGGAGGAAAGGTTTATTTCTCCTTTCCTTTCCCAAAGCATGGCCACTGCTGCCCGCCATCCCCAGCTGAACAGGCTTAGCTTGAACTTGGTGGACTTTCCTCTTCTGCGCTGAGTCTTTTCTTTCCCACCTCCTGTGAGCATGGGGATGGCCTGGTGTGGAGTTTACCTCTTCAGAATTTCTCCTGGGATTTCCCAGGGAAGCAGCAAAGTCCCACAAGAAAAACTCCCCAGTCCTTCTTCCCCAGGTCTTCTCGAGGGGCAGACCTGGAGTAACTAACATTGTCAGGATGAGCAGGCAGGAGCCAAAACCCTTAAAGGCTGCAATGGAGAATGGGATAGAGAAAAAAAAGGAGCAAAAGAGAAAAACAGTGAGGAAAGGGAGGTTGTGAAGGGGTTAGAGATGTTATGGGAAGGGGTTTTGAGTACATTTTAGGCAAGATGGACTTTTACAGGGCAGAGCTGTATCCTAGATGGATTTGGCACTGTCCTCCTGAGCTGGATGTGTGGAAGAGAGGGGACTCCTCAGGAACTGCACAGCAGCTGGGGTTTCCTGCCAGGTCCACCAGCCTTGTTAACAGCCTCTGAACCTCTCTGCTCAAGCAGGTCTCAGCCCTGCAAAAATTCTCGGGGCTGGTTTTCTTTGTGGAGAGGAGCAGAGGCTTTGCTGACATCATTTTCACGCTCTGCGGTATAAATAGCCAACCTGAAAAACAAAGGAAAACTCCCTGTGAAGACCATGTAAGGCAGAGCTGCAGTTGCACCATTTATTTATTCGCTCACCATGTCTATTTCCTGCCTCTGTTGGTCAGAGACCTGTGTTGGCCAAAAATCAGCTTTTCCTCCCTTGCCAGGAATTTATGGAGCAGCAGCACTGATGATAACGAGGGAATGACAACCCCCTGGCCCTGACAGGATGAACTCCTGTCCACAGTTGGCCTCAGTCCCACCAGTTGCTCCAAAGCCAAGTACATCTGCTGGGCATCTACAGGGCTGGGCAGCGGTGCTCTCCCCTTGGAACAGCAAGGTCAGGGCTAAGGCTGGAGGGATCAGCAAGGCTGGAGGGATCAGTAAGGTTGGAGGAGTCAGTAAGGCTGGAAACAGCATCCTGCTCCAGTTTTGCTCTGCAAAGCTGGTATTCACTGGGTGTTCAATCTCTAGGACATCTCTTGCACCCCTTCCAAGCCACCCACAGCCCCAACGGGAAGCAGATGCCGCGTCAGAGTGGGGCACAGTGCAAAGGTTTCCATAAAGCCAGGGAGGTGTCACTTGGGCACACCCAGAGCCAGATTTTGCAGCCCCCCATCCTGCAGGTCCCTGCCATGCAGGCAAAGGGAGCACTCGGTCAGGGACAAGCCCAGCACCTGGGAGGGGGAGGCCAGCGCAGACACAGACCCGGCTTGTTCAACAAGCTGGAGCGTGGCTGCAGATGCATCTTCTCCAGGCTCCAGCTGTGCTCCTGCTCCTGCTTCCCGCTGTTTGTTGCTGCCTCCGGACCTGCCAGCAGATCAGTCTGTGCATGTGCTTCCCAGCTAGCTCCAGGCACCATCAGCCAGGCTCACTCAGGTCCCTTTTTCCCTCTCCCCAGCTGTGCTGGCCAGCTTTGCACAGAGTGAAGTGGGCGAAGCTTCCCTGTGGCTCCAGCAGCTCCTCGACAGCAAGCTGTGGTGAGCAGCTGGAGATGAGACCTCCTTCAGAAGATCCAGGCAAGCATTTTGGGCCATGGGTGAAGGTTCCCTGAAATTCAGATCTCCATGTGGGATGCTAAGCAATCCCAGCTCTCCCTCAGGCATGCCTGGATTGGAGTGATGAACACACAGGTCCAGGAGCACTGCTGCATGGGAGCATGTCTGCAGGCATTAGCTCTCTTGTCCTGCCTGTAAGACAGAGCTGCCTTCAGCTCTGTTCATGGATGCAGGCAGATTGCAACTACCCTTGCCTGTTCACCAAAAATGCTCTGTCCCCTGAGAAATGGAGCGGGATTGGCAAGGGAGAGCATGGGAGAGCACGGCATGGCACCTTGTTACTCTGCTGACTGCTGATGGAGACAGGAGCTGGGGCCGGAGGGGACAGTGCCAGGGCTGCTTTGCCCGGCCACCATGGCCAAGGTGTGGGCGTGAAAGGACCTGCTGGCACATAGCAGTTCCCCTTTCTGGCTGCTCACTCCCCTGCCTGAAATCCCCACTTTGCACCAGTAGCCCCAGGGGCAGGGAAGAGAGGGGTGCCAAAGGTTGGTGTGAGCTGTTCGGAGGCCTGACTCTAGGGAGGGTCTTGTCCAGAGGACTGTCTCCTTGATCATTGTTATCAGGATAATTCTCCAGCCGCTTGAATCCTGTTTTTGTGCTGGTGTTGCCTGGCTCTACGGGAGTGAGGGGGGAGAAACACAGGAAACGGTAGCGACGGAAGCAGAATCATCTCCTGGAGGGAGCGAAGAGCTGCTGACGCCACTGAGGCGAACAAAGAGATTCAGAAGGAGTTACACATGGGCTTGTGCTGGAGACAGCCCAGACAAGTAGTCTCAGTCCCGGTTTACTGCTCACCTCATGCCCCTCCAGCAAGCTGCACCTCCATCTCCCCCAGCCCAAGCCCCCTGCACTGAGTTCTGGGGTGCAAAGAGACCTCGGGGGGTCCCCAGGCGAGGAGTGGAGGCAGCTGTAAACTAACACTAATGTTCTTGGCATGGAGAAGCCCTGGAGAGGGTGGCCTTGGGCATGTCCTCTGCTCTATCCCCAGCTGCTGCAAAAGCTTTGGCTGCTGTGGTGGAGTGAGGGTGGCCATGGGAACAGCAGAGCACTCAGTGGCAGCGTGGGCGCCGCTGCTCAGAGCTCTTCCCTCCAGCACCCCGAGTGCCAGAGGGGCTGTCCCTGTGCCTTGCAGGCACAACAGGCCCTCTGTCCCGCAGGCACAAAAGGAAACTCTCAGCAAAAAGGTCAGAGGGCCTGGCATCCATCTCACCCAGGGCCAGGAGGAGCATGCAGCCCCAGCTTGGCAGAGTCACAAGCTGTCCCTGTCCTCATCCCCATCCATGGCATCTTTCAAGTCCTGAGGAAGCTCCTGTGTGCTTCCTCTCTTGAAGGTGCAGGTCAGGAGTGCTGCATCCCAAGTGCCAAGGGATCTTCCGTGTGGCTCTGTGGCAGGAAATCTTGTCTCCCATAATGGAGCAAAGCCCTTGGGTCTCCTAACTGCTGGTGCTGTGGGGTGCAAGTGCCCAGCCAGGCTGGGTTGGGGAGGTCACCAAGTGAGATGACAGTGGACATAGCCTTCTCCTCGACACAGTTGTGCCAATGCAATTCCCCCCATCCAGTACCCATATCCGTAATTCCAACAAGAGGATGTGCACCAAAGCTGCACGTAATGGAGACACTTTTTCCTTTTACAAGGGGCAACATTGACATCTTAGATCCTTCTGTGGCTGAGGAGGAAGAGCCCATCCCAGCCCCATCAGAAGTGGACCCCCTTCTCCATAACCCCATCCCCATAACCCCATCTCCATAACCACATGCGCTGCCTACTCCAGAGCTAGGGAGGAGCATTTCCTCCACCAGCAATGCCACGAGGGTGAGTGATGCTGTGGGACACTGGGGAACCATTTGGGGTGGCAGTGCTGGGGGAAGCTTACAGCAGCCCTACACTGCTGCCTGCAGAAAGGGCAGCACAGCCAGGATGCTGCTGCTGCCAGGAATGCCTCTAATCCCCAGCGTCTGCCTTTGTGAGCAGTGTTTGTGGCTGGAACACAAGCGTCAAAATGTCATCAGTCCCTTATCTGCAACGTATCTGGGTCCTTTTGGTACCTACTCAGCCTCCGAAAATAGCCTAGCAGAGAAAAAGAATACATTCCTAAAATAGCAGCACCGCTCGGGCTCGCCGTGCTGGAGCTGACACCTGGGTAAGTGCCCACCGCAGCTTTGCAGGGAGATTTCAGATCCATTCTCCTGTGCTTTCCCAGCCTAAAATAGCAGCCACACCTCACTGCACCGGGAGGCTGGCAGGTGCTTTCCAACTTGTGCCCAGAGCAGTGTCAGCTGCTGCCTGGCCGCCCTGTGCCACCGCAGGGCAGCTCTGCTTGCTGTCCCCTGTGAGCCTCAGGCATGTCCCTGTGCCCACACTGCTCACACTTCCCATGACAGGGCAGGGAGGTGTGTGAAGCCCTGGAGCTCAGCAGGGGCCAGGTGAGTCACCCCTAGGGATGCAGCCAGCGATGTGGGAGGAGAGGGCTGGCTGGCTGCCTCTCCTGAAAAGGAGAGCTGCTGAGGAGGAGGAAGTTGGGAGGAAGGAAGGCCTTGTTTGTCTGTTCCCAGAGCGGTGCAGGAACTGCTATATGAGGAATTACCTGACCTCAAATCTCCAGATGCTGTTCACTAACTTCCTCATTTGAGCCTCCCCCAGCTCTGCAATCTTGCCCTGTGCTGTGCTGTGCTGCTGCCTCCCCTGACTTACTCCAGCACTGGCAGCTGGTTTCCTCTGGGCTGCAAGGACTCTTCCTCCTCCTTATGCTCCAAATTTATCCACACCTGCTCTTCCTCCTGGATGGACCACATTCATTCTGCATATGTGGATCCAGAAGCCCAGCTCTGCCTGGGAAGGCAGGGAAAGCCACGGTGAGTGGGTGGCTCATGAGCTTCCAGTGGCAGGGAGGATGCTGCAGGTGTGGAGTGTCCTGTGGGATGCTCTGTGGGACCCAGGTGGGAAACTGGGGACTCAGGATGTAGGAAATTGATGCCCTGCATCTCTCACTGACACATGCTGGCCTTTCACACACACTCTGATCCTACACATCTCGTGTTGCTCCCCGTGCAGCCCCTGCCTCGTGCAGTGTCACACAGCTGGACTTCTCAGCATCCGTGAAGGATGAGGGGATAAGATCATGACACAAAGGTCTTTGGAGACTATTGCTTCCTCTCTTGCCCAGCCCTTTAGAAGGTCTGGGCAAAGATGTTTATGCAGAACACAAAAGGTTTAGGAATGTGTGCTGGATTGTGAGGGATGGAGCCCAGCATGAGATAAATGCCGATTGGGAAGCAGGATCTGGCACTGCTGCTCTTCACATTGAACAGTGTTTCCTGAGGCTGCTGAGCTTGGGAGGGCTGGGGATCATGAAGATAAGGTGCTCCCAGGATGTAGTCAGGGGCTGGGGTGTCTCAGAGCAGGGATGGAGGCACATTTTACTGCAGAACAAACCTGGGACTCTCACGTGTGCTCAGGGAAAGGATTAATGGAAAGGTGTGCAAAGGAAGGGGAGATGAGCAATGGCATGTGCTGGATGGAGATTAGAGCAGGGATCTTTTTGGATCAGGGAAGACTTCTCTTTCAGGGATCATGCTGGGAATTGGGTAAGTGCTCAGAGTACCTCTAGGGACAGAGGTGCCCCCAAAAGCAAGCTTGAGGGGTAGAAGACAAAGGAAATGGATTGATGAGGTATATGAGGGAGAGCTGGGAAGGTAGGGAATGGCAAAACCTTTGTTTTCCTCCAGGGAGGATCTGTTCAACTGCAGAGTCTCCAACTCTTTGTAACCTCATAGCATGCCACCAACCCATGTAAGTAAAAAGGACAAATTAGGGTCTGAGACCTTCCAGGCTGGGGCAGGAAGGGGGGTTATGAGTCAAAACAACAAAAACAGCATTCTTGAGGAGGCTAATTTCAAGGCTGGGATGGATCTTCTGAAATAACAGGTTATTTCTAGACTTAGGAAATGAACCAAGTAGCCCACAGGCCCAGAAGGAACCATGGGGAGTTCTCCTACCTCTGAATTCAACAACCTGTTGTGCAAGCTGAGGTCACTGGTCATTGCAGAGGACAGGAACTCAGGGAGAGGAAGAGGGGACAGGATGCTTGGCCAAAATACCTTAAGAAATGATGTTAAGGATATCCCCTCTCCTCCAGAGCCAAGATGTGACAGTACCTCCCCAGGGCTCCATGGAGAGCAGTGGTGAGAGGGTCACTTGCAGCACGTGTTCCCAGGAGAGGTTGCCCCAAACCTCTCCCCAGCTCCATCATTTTTCCTAGCCTTCCTCTGACTATAGCACTGGTTTCCCCATTTTTTTCTTTTTTCCATTTCAGCATGAGAAGCAGCAAATGAAACCTTCCAAGCCCAAGCAAACAGGATAAACATGGGCCAAGACTGAGCAGGGAGTGGTGTAATGGCAGTGGCATGAGATTGCTGACCTGGGAGGAGCCATAGGGACAATGTGATGAGTTTTAGGGGTTTGGAAGAACAAACAGGCTTGTGCTGCAGCAGCAGGAGAAGCAGGAGCTTCAGTTATGGCTGAAGGACTCAGGTCACCTCAGGCAGGGAAGGTGCTGGAGCCCCTTAGGGTCTCTTTGGTCACCTGATGGACAAATGTGACTGTTTGAACCTTTAAATCCTCAGTAGAGCTCTGTGAAATGCTGATGGTTATCCAAAGAGAGGGGGCTGTGCTCGTGAGCAAGACTGTGGCAGAACTTGAGGAGACATGCACAGCTTTCCTGGTTCCTGGGAAAGGAAGCCACCATCTGTTAACAGAAAGAGGAATACTGATGGAAGAGCAATTTCAATAGATAATCTCTCTAATTGAGACAGGTGACAGGATGCAAATTTCCCTCCTGGAGAGACCTTTGTGGAGACCTCAAGCAAGGATGCTTCTGACCTTGTCCTTCCAGTCAAGGCCAAGTGCCAGAGTGAGAAGAGAAGAGAAGAGAAGAGAAGAGAAGAGAAGAGAAGAGAAGAGAAGAGAAGAGAAGAGAAGAGAAGAGAAGAGAAGAGAAGAGAAGAGAAGAGAAGCTGAGGGTCCCCAGGACCCTCCTTGGCTGCTCCCCAGAGCCTGAACTCCTCTGGGGCTCCATGGGATCGCTCTGCAGGCCTGGCTGGGGATGCTGGGAACCAAAATAAAGTATCCCACATCTAGGATAGAGAGACCCCACAGCACCAGGCTATGTGCAAACCTGCCTTCCTTTGCCAGCCAACATCTGCTGAAGGCCCTTACTCGGGCTGTGCTTAATCCTGGCAGCTGCGTCATTCTTCCCCTCTACCCAACCCCCTTTTTCCCCTGAAGAAATTTCTATGAGGTTTTTTTTTTTTAAATTGGCTTTGTCTGTTTGATCCCTAGTTCCTATCCAGGCCGAACAAGGAATGCATCTTACTGGAGACAGGATAGAGGACTCTTGGAGTTAATAGTTTTCTCCATTGTCTTTCAAATGTGTGCTGAGATGTCCGTAGCTGGGGGACCCATTGTGCTGCCTTCCTGCTTGTTTTTCCAACAGTCTCCAGTGAATAAAAGCAATGCAGAGCTTGTAATACACTTTCCATGACCTCTAATCTGGTGTACGATCTATCTCAATTGCCAGGTCGAATACAGTATTCATTAGCAGTGGTTCCACCTCCATCTCATCTACTTCTCCAAAATCCACCCCGAGCTATCCCTGGCTGCCTCCAGCTTCCCTCATCTGCACCACCATCTCCACTGCCTTCATCCATACCTTCTTGTCCCTCCTCCCTTCTTTCTGCTCTCCCAAACCATGTGTCCTCCCCTCTTCCCCTGAGCATTTGGTCTCTGGAGGTGCTGGCACAGGGGTGGCTGTGGCAGGGAGGTGACAGATCCTGGTGAAGGAAAGCCTGCACCTTCAGGAATGTACTTCCTGGGGTCCATCCTACCTCCCCGTTGCACAACGAGTGGGTTGGGGTGATGCCACTCTGTAATTACCAGCCCTGGCAGCACAACAGGGAGCCAAAGCAATGGCTGGATGGGACTTGAGGGCAGACAAAGGCTCTGGGTTTGCCTTCCCACCCTGGCTATGAGCTCACTCTGCCGCGTGGGCTTAATGACATTCCCAGATGCACAGGCACACAATGCAGCAGGGAAACCCTGCTCTCCTGCCGTTATTTCGCATGGCTTCTCTGGGAATGTTTGCCCTTCCTACTGCTTTCCTGTGCTGCCAGAAGCCCTCAGGTGTCCCTCAGCTAGGACAGCCACCTGGGCTCTAAGGATGAGTCACCCTCTCTTCCCGTGCTCTCCTCAGCCTTCCCTTTGGCAAGGACTGGCAACAAACAGCGGGAATGAATCAGAGGCCAGGGTGGCTGAGGGACCAGAAACCCATCCCTGGGCCTCCTGGCATATGTGTCCCAGCTACAGCACCACAGGGGACTGGGCATTACCCATCTGAGTGACAAGGACTGGTGATCCCAGGGCACAGAGAAATCTCCAAGTCATCTCACTGGAAGCTGTGCTTAAGAAGTCCCTTCCTAAAAGGATTGAATTCAAATTGTGGTCTTTTCCAGCACCAAAGAGACACTCCCAGAGCTTCCTCTGGACAGAGGAATGATCCCTCTCCTGTTCCAAAGGTTTGTGCCCAGGTGAAGGATAAAACACCAGCTTCATGCTTTGGTCTTCTTTCTCCATCACCCAGATTTTCTCTTTGGTTTTTTCCCTTTCATTTGCTTCTTCACACCTACGGGTAGCCCCAGGCCTGGATGTCTGTGCCAACCTTGAGTTGCCAGCCTGTCCCACTTGAGCTGCCATTTACAATGTCCCTACTGTTGTCAAGGCAGTGTGGGCAGGAAGGTGTGGAGCTGGGGCACCAGCACAGCCCAAATCTCCAGCCAAACTTTGTCAGTCCCATCTGCTGAGGAGGCAGGTCCAGTCTTGCTCTGGGATTCCCAAGTGCTGTGCAGCTGAGCCTCTCCTCACAAAACTGGGAAAGGGCTGAGCCTCACTGGGTCTGCTTGCTTGCAACTCTCCCATCTTCTTCCCACTTCCCAGGGAGCCCAAAACACGCTTGTACCTCACTGTGCCACACTGCTAGGGCTGGTCACTTTAGGCATCACAGCCACTAAAACATGGGCTGGGAAGAAAGCTTGGAAAGCACAATTTTCTGGACTGTGTCATGCAGGGAACAAGGGGATTGGACTAAGCAGTCAGAGTGATTGTCTTTGGGTTTAGAAAAGGCATCTGAAAATCAGCCTCTCCTTCTGGAGATTGTTCAGGTAGTAACAGAAGGGACTTATGGTTTGGTAGTGCTGCTCCTCTGTGCCTCTCTTCCCAGAGCTCTGCTCAGTTCATCCCCATCACATCTGTGGAGGCAGGAGACAAACTCAGGGCCTCTGAGAATCAAAGCCTGCACAGCCCAGGCTGGGGACAGCACAGGCAGGCATTCAGATGCTTCTTGCTCCCTCTCAGGAAGGTAGTGCCTGTGCTGTGAAATGCTACCCAAATATTCTGCCACCTTTATCAGCCTCGGCTTTACTGCCCCTAATCTTGCTCCCCTTTTCCGAATTGCTCCTCAGTTTACAGCTACTGATGTAAATCAGTGGGATGCCATGCCATGCAAGAGCACTCAAGGACACAGGGCAGATGGTAGGGAAGGACAGGGGCCATGGCTGGACTGCTCCTGTGGGAATCCACCCACGGTGACAGTGGCAGCTGAGGGTCCAGGGGAGCCCAGGGGGACAGGTCCAGGGGTGCCCTTTCTGCTGCAGCTCAGTATCCAGGTAAGCTGCCCACGACTCACATTATCTCTGATGCAAGGCAAACAGAAGGGGGAAAGTGAGAAGGAATTCCTCATCTGAGAGGGTTCTTATCACCTTTCCGCTTCCCTCCCCCTGGAGAGATAGGGCAGCAGCTCAATGCTCCGTTGTTCCTCAGGGGGCCTCTCCTCCCCTACTCCCATCCCCGTGGGGATGTGATGGGGGCTCCTGGCCCTGCAGCTCACCAGACACCTTAGGCACCCTCTCCCTGCCATGTCTGAACCTCTGCCCTTACCAGAGTGTCCACCACAGCACCTCTGGGCTTTGCAGCCCTCTGGGAATTTGGTGGTTTCATGTTGCTCCTAGCACACACTCAGCTGGGAGGGTGACATGGCTCCCCACAGCCTTGCTCAGCAACAGGTAACTGAGGCTGAGGAATAAAGCTCAGGTTCTTGTCAGCCCTGCTGTGGGTTGCAAGGTGCTTACACAGTGACCTGAAGCAATTCACCCTCCGACAGAAGCACAGCAGGTCAATCTTGCTGTCTGAGAACAGGAGAAGGCAGCAGCAGGTGATTTGATGTCCCTGTAGCAGTGAGATCCCCAGGGCAGGCAGAAGAGCTGAAACAGTCCCTGACATGGCATGAGGGACAGGCAGACATGAAGGAGACCCATGCTCCATTCTGCAGGAAGCAGGAAAAAATGCTGGTCAACATCACCATGAAATCTGAGGGCCTCTTCCACCCATCCCTGTAAGAAGAGCACTTGGGAAAGATTTTATGCAGCACGCCAGCTGCCAGAAATGGCGAAGCTATTGATCATCAGGTTACAGAGTGGTGGCATAAAATCATGTGAATCCAAGGAGTGAACAGATGGCCAGCCTGAGTGGGGATGAAATTATTTTGTGGCAGATCTGACAAGTAGCTCAATTCAGCGTTAGTGCAAGAACTGGATTTGATTTGGCAGAGAAGACAGGGTGCTTGCAAGGCTTGGTTGTGCCACGTTTATTCTGTTCTCAGGTTTTTCTTCATCCTGAGATTGTTTCACTCGAGTTGGGGATGCACTCACAATTCACTCAGCTGTGGTTTGATGCAGTTGCTCAAATATTGGTTTCCAGTTTCATGTTAGATGCAGTAGTGTATCCTGCCTGTATCCTCCAGCTGCTACTCTAGACGGTCTTGGGCTCCAGTAACTTCCATGGCAGATCTGCCAGCCCCCTTCGTATGTCTCAGATGCAATAAGACATCTCAAATTACTCTAAACCACTGCATTTTGGCAACAGGATCCCAGGATTATGAATACACTGAAGAAAATATTTAATATTGCCTAATTTTTGTCCTTTTCTGACAGCGCCTTGGGGATTTTAGGTAGGCAAACCTCCAATGAAGTGGTCATAAATCAATCAAAATAAAAGGATTCGCTCAGCACAGGTTTGGGGGAGAAAATATTTGTAGAGCCAAAGTCAAAGAAAGTGCAAATATTTCCACTCTGTTTTCCCGTGTTGGAGGTTGCAAGGACCCTTCTCTCAGTAACTGGTATCTCTCAGAGAAACACAGCTCTGAATGTTTTGAGAGTTTAGAAATGCCTGTGCCTGATAAGCTGGTTTGGAATCAAATTGATCACAAATTGTGAGCGCAGTCTGAAGAAGATACCAACCAAAGAGAGCAACTCTGACCTCAATAAGAACAGCTTGGCTTGCCAAGCCAAGCCCGGGGAGGGCAGAGGGATATTCATAGCTGAGAACAGTCCTCTCTCAGAGCTGTCTCATTTTGGTACCTCTAAAGGAGAACGCCTGGGAAAGTCCCCTTATTTTTTCGTTGAACAGGAGACGGTGCCAACGTAGAGAAGCCTGGCAGAGCACAAGGGCAGGTTCCAGCAGGTTCAGCCAGGGGCACTCAGGCTCTGGAGGCTTTACCAGCTCCTTGCAAGCAGAGAACTCTGCCCTCCTGGGGTCTCCAGCTGGCAGCATGCTTTGGTGGACCTCCTTCTACAGGCAGAGTTTGGAAGAACAGCTCTGCCTTCCCCCTTTATTCCTTATTCCCCTGGCTTGCAGGGGAAGGATGTGGAGAGTTTGTGAGTAAGGATCCCTAGGCAGAGGAGCCTCCTGGAGATTTGCAGGCATATCCAGGGGCACAGTGAGGTTCCACAGGGCCTAGGAACTTTCCTAAATGAGGATGTCTCATAATGTAACGAGCCAGGCTCTCTCAAGAGGTACCCAGGGGCAAACTGCTCTCGCTTTTTTTTCTCCCTGCCGCCCTGCCCACCCTCCAGCTCATCCTGGGCATGTTAAGTGAATTAAAATTAAACGCATCTCTAATTTATCTCCATTCTATTCTCCCTGGAGAACGGTTGTCCCAGGGTGATCCCTCTGATAATGAGAACTGCTTTCGAAAATTAAAAGATACTTGTTACAGAAACCCCAAAACCAAATGCCTTGAGATTAACGAGGAGGCTAAAAAAACCCGGTGAATGCAAATTTGCAGAGATTAGCAGCTGTTCTAATGCAAGATGATCACCCAATGGCATATGCTTCCAGAGCATTGACTAAAGCCCTACAGAACTATGAATAGATTACGAAAAAATGCTGGCAATTGCTTTGACTTTGTGAGTGGTTTCATGGATATTCTCGAAGGCAGGAATTGGTGAGGCAGACACCCATTCTGGACTGATGAACCCTGTGTTTCAGAAACCAGGGTGGGACTCACGACCCAGACATATGAACGTGAAATTGGAGGAATATTTGTTACTGAAATTCCAGTGTGTTTTCCAGAGAGCTGGGATGAGGGGAAAGGAAATGACTGCCAGAATGGCTCCAGCCCTGCTTCTTTGTGAAGCTTCAGTAAGAAGCACAAATGACCCAATGTTAACAGGCCAGGGAGCAAAGGTCTTTCTCAACAGGTGTAAAAATCCTTGGCACTATGAAGGTAGCACTTCATTGTGATGATAGAGGTGATAAAGGTGATGGGATCCTGTGCAGAGGACATTCCTTCACTATGCAGCACAGCAGGAGGTTAGACTTTGTAAATCACAGCTCTTGTCTGGGGAGTGAGATGTGTAAGAGGAGATTAGGTGATGTCGGTCCTAGGTGTGGTGCTAAAGTCATTAAAGCCCTGCAAGCTCTGCGTTCAAGATGGGAAGAAGAGAAAAGCACAGCCAGTTATGGGAAAAGCAGATCCTAGCCAAGGAAAGCCCTGAGCTTTATGGTGTTAGATATTTCCCAGCAAGGGTCCAGGTGCTGCCCACACAAACGCAAGCTTAACCCTGTGGAAATTGGCTGTGTACAGACACAAAACCTCCCCCAAGCAGGAGGCAACCCAGACCTTCTCCGACGTCCTTGTCCCTTCTACCCCCTCATCCCCCTCTGCCCTCTGCCCTCTCTTCCCTTCCCCATGCTCAGATGTTCCAGCAGCAGCCTCCATGCTCGCTGCAGTCTGCGTGCCTGGCTCGGGTGACCTTTCTGGGGACAATGGCTGCTATTGACTCTGTGCAGGCATGGCCAGTGATGACACAGAGCCCCAGACGCAACGGGACCGTGGTGGCAAAGAGGGTCCTGCCAAAGAGGGCACAGCTGGGAGCGGGGGAGGCTGGCTTGGGAAAAAGGCTTTAGCCACCAGCCTGCCTTTCATGGCACTTGGTGGCCTGTGCGTCACACGGGTGGCTCCGTGCTTAGATACGCTTCTCAGCCCGTTTAGTGCCACTGCCAGGTGCCAGCAGCTCTGCACCAGGAGTTAAAGTCCATAACGGGACTTTAGGAGCTTACAGTGGTGGGAAATACCTTCCCATGTGCCCACGCAGGGAAACAGCTTTGCTAGGGGAAAAAACCATCTCACACAAATCGGGAGAGATGCACGCTTTGATTCACCGAGTCCTTTGTGGCTGGTGTACCATGACACTGCACTTGTATTTTAGTAGGCATTTTTCACACAGAGTACTTTGGATGTGGAGCTGGAAGGCAGGGACTGATTTATCAACTAAACCCCACTAAGCCCCTCTCTGCAGGGCTTGGGATGTCTGCTTCCCCACATCCTCACCATGGGCTCACAATTCCTCCCTGTCTCACCCGGGCAAATAAATGAGTCAGTACACACACAGCAACTGCAAGATGGAAATTGCTATCTGAATGCTGTGATGATGATGAATATTACCATTGTTGCTAAAAGTTCTAGTGCCAGGCAGGACCAAAGGATCTGTTCTGTATAACTCATGGTCCCTCCCCCATCCCCTTCCAGCTTCCCTGCATTTTTACAGAAACATCAGTCCAAGCTTGACATTTCTACTCAGCACCACCTTTCAGCAAAAATCACAGGTCTTTCTGATTCAGAAGCCATTGCTGCATCCCTGCCTGGAGCTAAAACAGCACCAGAGAGCACCTTGCTGCTGACAAGGCCAGTCCCTCAGCAGAAGGAGGTCAGCATGACTCCAGATCTAGGATGCAGTAAAGGTGCAAATGAGAGGCAGGTCTGCTCCCTCAGTGTCCTAGCGTGAACATCAAAGGCTTTTCTAGCCCCACCACAAGCTAAACTGCAACCTCTCAATACAGAAGAAGAGGCAGGAAAACAAATATATAGTATTAATATACTGAAGTCTTTAGATTGGTAATTTCCATCAGTGCTAAAGGCAAAAAAATTGCTCTGGAAATATGTAGAGTCAGGCAGGAACCTCAGTGCAAACCTTGAATGAGGAAAGGCATAATATTGGAAAAATGCACTGATCAGTCCAGAACTGGCAGGTTTTAAAATGTGCTCACCATCCTTGGCTAAGCCAGCACCTGGGAGAAAAAAAATCAAGAAGGAAGGGGCTATCCTCTCTTCAAATCCAATGTTTTATTCCAAGCCAGTCAGCCAGGTTGCCCTGCAGACCACCAGTGAAGCAGCAAACACCTTGCTGGCAATGTCTGAAATATCTCACTGCCCCTTATCTGCTGCTGCCCTGAGGGTTTACTGCCTGTTGGATGAAGGAATCCCAATTACACAACCCTGCCTCTCCCTCCCTCTGATGAAAGTGGCAAATGTCTCTGTGCACATATGTGCAGTGGGGTTTAAAGGTCCATATCAACTTGTCCTCGACTTGCAGGCCACTCCAGCCTGAGTTCCCATGCATGTCCTTGGGAATGTACCTCCCTCAGAGCAGAAAACAGATACCCAGGATTTGTTTTGCCTGCTGGGCAGTTTCCCTGAAGAAGTGGGAGAAAAGGGGGGTTAATTCAGGGTTTCATTAACCTAACAGTTGATTGCAACAGAAACTTGTCCTATATAGGAACTGTGTCAGGAAACAGGCTGAGGAGGAGGGGGAGAAAATAGTGGGTTATAGCAACCCTGCAGCTTCTTCCAGACTCATTTCCCTCAGCTGAGTCCCAGAAGAACAGAGCAGCTCATGTGGGTTTGACTCCCAGCTCCAGGCCCACCAAACTCCATGGAGGCAAGGAGAAGGCAAAGCTGTGCATGGCTGCCTCACATAAGAAACACGGATGATCCCACAGGCTGTGTGTCCCGTATGGGGACATGTGTGAGTCCACAGAGAACCTTCAGGCCATTTGCATGGCATCCATTCCCACGTATGAAATTACATGGCAAAATCTCCCTGCACACACTTATGTGGCCTTCTGGAGATGTGCAGCATCTTTTGCTTAGAGGCAGAGCCACAGCTACATAAGTGTAGGGATACTCCTCAGTATGAGGAGAGAGGGATAGGAAACAAGTGGTTTTAGGATTGTTTTCCACTGGTCTAGGCTTCTGCTGTCAGCAAAGGGGTTGGTCCAGCCTGGCCATGCCTTTTCCAGCTTCCCCTGTCAGCATGAGCAACCAGGTGGCAGGGTGGCAAGCTGGAGCTGATCAGGCTGAAAACGATCCCCGCAAAATGGATGAACCAGGGTGAAGGGAAAAAAAAAAAAAAAAAAAAAAAAAAAGAGAATGCACAGCTGGAAGGAGAGGAGACAAGGCAGGAGAGCTGCTTTCTCCAGAAGCTTTTTTCCAAGTGACCCGCGCCAATTTTGAAACCACACCCTCAGTCACAGACAGAGATGTAAATACGTCTGTTCCCAAGCAGAGCTGCATGGTGGGGACAACCATCCTCCCCAAAAGCACCCACTTGGCTGCCCTGCATGGCTGTGGCCAGCCATGGGGAGGAGGGAGGGAACAGCGCTTAGCTCAGGAGCTTCTGGAAAGCCCTGGAGCAACTTTGGGAATGTGTGAGAGCTGCAGAGGTACAAGAAGGAATGGGGGATGGATGGAAGGATGGAAGGAAGGAAGGACGGAAGGACGGAAGGACGGAAGGAAGGAATTATTGTCACTGGAGGGGGCTTTGTGTGACAATCATTGCTGAGATTCCCACAGCCCTGGCAGCCCTGCAGAGAGACCTGCAGGGAGTGAGGGAGGGAGAAGGAGAAGGAGAAGGAGAAGGAGAAGGAGAAGGAGAAGGAGAAGGAGAAGGAGAAGCCAGACAGGTGCACAAGAGGGTCTGTGCCATTCCTAGAGCTGTGTTTTCTTGAGATAAGTCTGACCTATTCTCAGTCACTCTGCAGCAGCAGCAGGAGCTGGCCTTTACGTCTGTCTTGACCTTCTATTGTGGCTCAAACATTGAAGGAGATTAAGGCAGTGATCAAACAACTCCCAAACTTTGAGCCATACCCAGTAAGGGGCTGCAGTAATGCAGAGAAGCCCAGACTTGCTGACCACTGCCAGATCCAAAACAGCCTATCCAGCATGCCCATCCTGTCCTGAACCTATGCCAAGCAGATTGGCTTGGGAGGCTGGGGCATCTGGAGGGTTCTAACTCACAGCATATGCATCTAGAGACTGTTCCCCTCAAAATCCTGTAGGATGCCTCTCCAAGCAGGAGCCAACCACCACCAATGGCTTGGAGTCCAGTCAGGTCACTGTGGCACCCATCATGCTATTACATTCTGCTTAGTTAAGACAAGTCCAGATCCAGGTCATAACTGGTGGGAGGGAGGGGAAGGGAGAGAATGAGAAGAAGGATGGCAGAGAGACTGAGATGTAGCAAAGGTACCAAAATCCATATTTCAGGTATCCCTGGTTGGCCACTTCAGTGGAAAGGAGGAGGTCTTGTTGAATCTTGGAGCACAAGGCCCTTCTCAAAGTGAGGAGCAGCCATTGTACAAGACGTGTGTGCCATGAATTCTGTCTCCTGCTGCTCACACAAATATCTGGGCAGGTAGGCAAGGGCAGAAAAAAGGGAATGTGTGAGCCTCTCGTCACTTCCAGACCAGGGCAGTCAGCCCAGTACCTTTTCCTCAATAAAGGGGATAGGAGAAGAAAAGCAATGCCTTTCCCCCATTCCTCCTGGGGAATATTTTCAGGGGCAACATGAAGAAAACACAGTGGTTTACAGGTTTCAACACAATTTTCAGACTGTATCCCCTTGCTGTGCCTCAGGTGGATGAATGCATGCACCTGTGTCAGACAATCCTCATGCAGTGACCATGGCCCACTGCTGGCATTGGTGGCACTGCTGGCAGCATGGTGTGTGTGAGGGTGGCAGGCAGCCACCTCTGCTGAGGTCAGGAGAGTTGCCCTGGAATGGCACATGGCCAGTGCATAGGGAAAGACTAATATTTGGGTGCAGAAGCTAAAGATCTGCAGACTAGGCTTTACTTCAAGTCCAGCCAGAGCTTAAGATGGCTGGTATTTAAAAAAAAAAAAAGTTGTTGGTTCTTTTTTTAACAGCAAAAAAGCATCTTTGGATCCCAGCTGGGTCCAAGGGCTGGTGAGACGTGAGGGTATATCTGTACCACACTCCTTTATCAGGATTTTTCCATTCTCTGAGGTATCTCAACCCTGCGTCTGCCCAAGATAATGGAGAGGCAGCCAAAATGGCATTTTAAACTCTTGGCTCCCTCTACCAACAATTGGACAAAGCAAAGAGGCAGGATGGGAGAAACTGGCTTTCTGGAAACTTCTGTTAGATGGCAAGGGGTCACACCCCCTTCAATAGAGATTGGAGTCGGGGGTCATTTTACATCTGCCTTTAATGAAGAATGGTGGGAAGGGAAATTTTGCTCCGATGAGCTAATTAAATATATATATAATTTCCACTCCGTTAGAAAGGAAAAAAAAAAAGCCTTGGAGCAGCTGCTAGGTCATTGTTTGTGGATTTAAAAATAAAAGTTTCTTGGCATGGGGTTCAGAGATGGAGGCAGTATCTTGCGTTGTCACTCCAAAGAGTAAGGGAGAGTGAGTAGGAGAAGGATGAGGCCAGGCAAGGATAGCATAGCTCAGCTTGACTACGTGTTGCTCAGGTGTGTCTTGGCTTTCAAGCCTCTTTTCCCTCTGGCTGGTTTAGGTAATCAACATCCTGCCCAGATGGTGAGCCTCACCAGGGACAGATTTACAGGCCCCACACCCTAAAGGGGCTGGAAATATCCTGCCGTGGGGATGGCTAATGCTTGGCAGTGCCATGAGCACATTGGTGGGGCTAAATGGCCCCAGCCAGACTCACCTGGGACCTTCACCCCATTTCAGCTCAGGCCAGGTACCTGCTCCTGAGCCATGCTGTAGATGTATCTGTGCCTAGCCTTGTCTCCTGATGTCCTGCTTTCCTCACTGGTTGTTCCAAGTGGACTCCAGTCTTCAGCTGGTGCTAACTTGGTCTCCAGGATGCACCTTGGGTCTGTGCTGCAGCCCTGCCTTCAGCCCTGTCTCCTGCTGCTCCTGGCTGGATCTTCATTTGCCTAAGGCTGTGACTGGAATCTATTGTCACCTTGGTGGTGCTGATCACCTGTGGCACCATGTTTGGGGTGTGCTTGGCCTGATCTGAGCTCTCCTCAGTGCTGAGCTGTGCTGGAGCCTGGTCCTGGGGCTGTGTGTGACCCAGACCCACAGCTCCTCCTTGGGTAAAGGCCACAGACCTTGCACCCCACTGCTTCCCTAGGGACCTCAAGGTACAACTGCATCTTTTTCTGTCCCTACAGCTTCTCAGCACTGACTTTCCCATGCCACCTCCCACTCCCTGGCTTCTCCACAGTGGGGGCTTGGCACTCCTCCCTGCATCTGCCTGCCCTTGGGAGTCTTTTTTCATCTCTGTGTCTCTGAAGCAGATTCATCTGCCTGCACTGCTTCCAAGTTATGATCCCAACCTGGCTCCAAGTCCCCTGTCCCCACACTGTGACCTTAAACTGGTCCTGGGCCACCATCCTCACCCAGTTCCATGACCCTGCTGTGTGTCATCCAACCCACAGCAGGCAGAGCATTTCACAAGGAGCCATCCACAGAGCCCAGACCTCCACGAGGTGTGAGAACATCCCTTGATGTTATGCTCCTTTTAGCCCCAGCTGTGCTGGAGGTATATCTGTGCCTCTGCCTGTCTCCAGCTCTCCTGGCTTCCTGACCAGTTTTCCTTGACAGACTCTACACCTGCTTTTTGGGTCACTTCATCTCCAGTCCCATCTCTGTCTCTGCTGAAGTATGGAGGGAACAGCAGGGTCACACCTGGGCTGGAGTCACACCTGGGGTGTCCCCTCTTGTGGAGCAGCCTTCTTCTTGCTGGTGACAAGTCACACCACGGTAGGAATCCTCATCTCCAGGGGCCTTGGTGGTGGATTTTCCCTTCCCACCCTGCTGCATCCATTAGTCTGATGCTTTCTGGCAGCAGCTGCACATGGAACTGGAGACCTGAACTTTTCCATTCCCCAGCCTCCAGCGCTGCCAATCCCTTCGAGGTGGGAATGGGCATCAAACTCAGTCCCCAGCAGCAAACAGGTTCCAGCTCTTCCTCTCACTTCCTAACCCCTCCCTGTGAGCACCTAGTGCTGCTCCTTCCCCTCTCCTGTCCCACTGGTGGCTCTGGCATGCTTGGTGTGCTGTCATTTTAAAGAGCCTGTCCCCAAATGCTTGGCAAAAGGGAAATTAGCAATAATAGTAATAAAAAAGACTCATAATCCCCCCAGACAGATTATGTAGTCAGGGAAAGAAAGCAAAGCAGGGAGGGCCTGGCTGGCCTCAAAGCCCTGTTCCACCTGTTTGTCAACTCAGTGACCAAGTCAGAGGAGGCTCTTGTGAGACACTACTCAAAGCCGAAGGAGGATGAGAGAAGTTTTTCTTGCTTTTAAGCCAGTCCCCCAGCCCACCTGCCTAGATTCCACTATTGGAAAGGATGTCTGCACCTCCAGACACCCCACAGACATGCTGGCAAGCTTGAGTTAGCTCCTGGTGTCCCTCTTTGTGCAGAAAATGCTGCTGGCCCATGCTTCCCTTTCCACTGACACTGAGCAATGCGGTCAGTCTAGGCTTTTTTCCTCTCCAGGAGCAAGGCTGAAAGGATTCCCATGTGTGCACTTAAGACATGTCTGTTCGTCAAGAGGTGTTGGCTCCCTCCTCACTGTGGTTATGGGAAGGCCTTTTTGTTTAAAAAGGAAAACAAATGAATAGATTCCCCTGACACCCAGACTTATCAGGCACAAACCCAAGGGAGTCCCTTGTTTAAACATTGGGAGTACATTGCTGAATAACACCACTCCTCTACTCCTCTCCCTCCTCTCTTGATTTTTTTTTTTTTTTTGGGGTTCTGTCAGGCTTTTTTCTGCCTCTATTTGCTCTTTCTGAGCTTCTTGCTTCTGGCCAGACTTTCTTGGGGAAAGTGGGAGGGCAGTGAGGGTCCTACAGGCTTGAGTTCTGGGCTGGAACAGCACAGGGGCAGCACAGCTCCAAGGATTTACCATGGCAGAGATGTAGGAGAGGATGCCATGAGCAGATGGAAACATATGGACAGTGTTTGGGACAGGTCAGGGCCGTGACATGAGGAGGCTGAAGTGGGAGAGAAAGTTTCCTCTCTCCTGATCTTAGGTTTCCCTCCCTTTTCTGCACATCTAAGCCGGTGAGGAAAAACCAGTGTGCTCCCCTCCTCCCTGCCTTACAAAAACAGAGACTAGAGTCAAACTTGGAATTCCCCTCTGTCTCATCACTGGGGAGACAGGGTCTTGGTGGTGATCTCACCCCATCAGAAACCTTTCTGTGCATAAGGCTAAGCAAGCAATGAAGAGGGAGGATGGGGAGGAGGGGAGTTATGGCAGGAAACCAAGAACATATCAGACACTCTAAATTTAGATCTTTTTATTCAGCTCGGACAATATTCCTTGATTTCTCATTGTTCGGGAGAGGGCAGAGGGCAGGGGATCTATTGAAAGGCTTTGTCCTGAGAGATGCCACTTTGTCTGGATATACAGGGGGTGGAGGAGCCACAGATCATGTTGGTCTGGCCTGGGGGAGAGGTGTGTGTCCCACAGTACCCGATGGCTTTGGGATGGGGTGGTGGGTGGGCACCTCTGGGCAGCCCTGGCACCTGTGGGGCAGAGCTCAGGGCTGCCCTCAGCCCTGCATTCCCAGGTGAGGATGGGCATGGGGCTGCCATGACCTGTGAGCAGTGCCTGTGCTTTGGGGCAGATCCCCATGACAGACACAGGGCGTGTAGGATAAATACACACCCGCTCTATACGTCTCGCTGCCTTTCCGGCACTGCGGCTCAAAGTCTATTTTTAAACTCCCTCCTTTATTACACAGGCCAGAAGATAGCGGCAGCCTGCCTCCTGCCAGGCCAGGCTGCTGCTCTCCCACACACCCCAGGCAGGATGGTGTCCCCACACCTCATTGGGGGCATCCTGCCCAGTGCTGAGGTTGGGGTGCAGGGTGGGCTATGGGTGGGCACGACCTCCCTCATCTGCCCAGGCTCAGGTGCAGCAAACTGGGGTGCCTGGCTGCATCTGTGCTGCTGCAAGCCAGCTGCTGGCACAAGGGTGCTGCTGCAGAGCGTTTTGTCCCGCTGCATCAGTGGGATGTCAGCTCTGCTCAGGGCCCGCAGCTTAAGGGGGGTAAATGAGCTGAAAGTCGGCTGCAGCATCACTGAATCTGCCTGCTGCTGGTGTCAGTAGCACCAGATGGGCGGTGTCAGTACCACCAGGTAGCACAAGTGGGGCTTTCCATCCTGGCCGATGCCCTGACCCCAGGCAAGGAGCACTGAGAGTGGGTTTTGCTCTGTGATGTGAGCAGCAACAGCAGGTGGCGGGGGCTGGGGGGGGAGAGCCGCTTGCTTTTGGTTTTCGACCCTCATCTTTATTTCACATCATGAGTCATTACGTTCTGAGCTGAGTAACTGCTGGGGCTATTTTTACTCCGGCTCAGCAAAGCTTCCTTCTCGCTGCTGCTGCCACCGCCGCTCGCTGCGGACCCGGGGGCAAAGGATGGGGACATGGTGAGTGGCACTGGGCGAGGGCAGGGGAAGCAGCGTTTGGGGTGGTGTCAGTGGAAAGGGGGACCTCTGCCCACCTAATCGATTTGGAAACAAAAATAGTAAATGCCTTTTGAAAAACAACAGATGACCTGCGATGTGTGGTGTATTCACACACACATACGTATGTATTTATTATACTGGGAGAGGGGAAGGGGGGAGGGAGAGAAATTCCTTTCGAGTGCTATTCACCAGTCTGGAAAAATAAAGAAGGAAAGCAGAACATTTTTTCCTTTCATCAAAACAGGAAAGAGAGGGGGAATGGGGTGGGGAGCAGATCCATAGACATAATGGATGGTTGCCAGTGTAAGGAAATTGTTCCCTTCTACCCTAAACTTGGGGGGTTGGGGTGGGGGAGAACGATATGGTAATATGATCAGGGAAGGCTGCATCCCCTCCTCCCCACTTGATGTAGGAACGAGTATGCACGTGGGAAAGTGCTGGGAACCCAGTGCCCCCAGCCTTGCCTTTTCTCTTTGAATCCTGCTCGAGCTGCACATCCACAGGGATGTGAAATGCCTTTGCCTTCGCCTTTTCCTTCACCTCAAAGCATGGGGCAGGAAGGCACAGCTGGCACTCTCTCCCTCTCTGCCCTTGTCAGGGACTGTGCCCTGCCCTCTGCATGTGTCTGCATGCTCTTCCCACTTCCCCATCCTCTCTGCCAGCTTTCTGCCAGGAATGGGTGAGATGAAGGAGGTGGTGAGGGGCTGGGGGAATCCCTCTGACGGAGAGAGCCAGGCGGAGGGGGGTGGTTCCCAGAGAAAGCCTGGCAGGTCCCATCAAACGCTTGCTCCCCAGGTGACACCTTCCCTTTCCCCTGGAGCCGCTGGCTCTGTCGGGGTTTTACTCATCCTTGGAAAGCATTTTCCCTGCCAGCGCCCGGGGCGGGAAGGCAAATTATGCAAGTCCTGGGTGCCCCGAGGCTCTGCCTTTCTCCAGCACCAAATACAAACACCAAGCTCCCTGCCTGCCTCCTTCCTTTGGTCTCTCTTCTCCTTTCCTCCTTCTTCCTCCATCAAACCGAACTCATTCGGAAGTCGGGGCAGCTCGCATGTCAGCACCTCTGGGGCAAACGCTGCAAACCACAGCGTGAGCTCCGTGCAACAACCCTATCCTTACCCCTGGGCTCGGGATGAACCCCACATCAACCGGGCGATGCGCTGCAAAACCAGCTCGCCCACAGAACGGATCTCCTGGTGTAAACGAGGTGTAAAACTTACTCTGGGTGCCTCATTTCAGTGCCGCGGCGTCTCCCCTCCATTGACGGCTGCGGCAGCCCCACGGCGTAGGCGTAGGAATTGCTCATCCTTCTCCTGAACTTAGAGACCAGAGCAGGAGCAACACCTAAGTTAGATACCTTGAGTGGGCGGACTGACTACACGTTGGCTGTCAACACCTCCTAATTTCTTTCCATTGATTGTTTTTCAAAATAGGACTCATCATGGAGAGGCTGAGACATCTCAGCTGTTCAGACTGAGTCTTGCTTTCCATTGTAAGCCCTGTTTTTCTTCCTGTTGTTTCATAATTCTCTACCCCCTCTGAAAAAAAAGTAATAAATTAAAAATATATATACATATATCACCCCTCACTTCTGTGGATGGTGGCTAGCATGATCATTTTTTCCACCAACACGAGATGAGGTGAGGGCAGCCTTGCAGCAAGGAACTGCCTATTGTCCTCGGACACGTGTTGCTTTCCTCCCTAGTGATAAGAAAATAACCGGGGAGATGAGTTCAGCAGTTTGCAGGTTTGAGAGCTGTAGCAGTGGTGAAAGTGTTTTAATAAGAAATCCTGCTGCAGGCTCTTAGGAAATCTGTTTTTGTTGTGGTTTGTCTGCGGGGCCATTGCCAGCTAGCACAGTTGCAACCAGATCTTGTCAAGTCATGATGCTCTAATGGGACATTTTTATGGTCTAGCTGCTTCATGTAGTCTCAAAATACCTCCCTAATATATGCAGTGGTGATTTCAAACTCTTCTCCTTTGACATCTGGGACACCAATAGCCCCACAGACCAGGTGAGGGGGAGATCCAGTAGTCCCCATTAGTTTTAGGGGTTTTTGGGACAGATGTCAAACTAATTTCACAGAAGTAAGAGAATCAAAGGAGCCCCCAGCAGGCTCAAGGCAGAGCAGTTTTAGATGCATGCACCCCTATTGAATTCTGTGCCAGTGAGACTGACCCAGCCAATCTAAAGACCTCACTAGAGAAAAATCTGTCCCTGTCTCAGAAACAGAAAGACTAAGGAAAAACCACTGAAGCCTGAGCAGCTTGAGTATCACTTTGCTCTATTTCCAGGCAGGGTCATAGGTAGATGATTAGTCAAATTCCAAACATCCTCTTCCTTGCTGTCTGGAGGTTCAACAGGGATTAACGTTTTGTTTCTGATGTCGAGCTTCTAAAAACTGCCCAGCATCATCCACATGAAAATAAATAACTCTATTTCTATCCCACCTAGCATGTAATATAACCGGATATTTAAAAAAAAAATGCACACCACACATATATCTCCCCCAAAATCAGGCCCTGCAGCAGCTCTTGTTGGTACCAAGCAGGAAATTTGCAGCAGTCCCTGCTAGCTTTCTGCTGAGACCTTCTCCTCTCCAGCAGCAATATCTCTCCCTGCTGAGGAATTTGATCAGCCCTCCCACACGCAGGCTGTTCTGTCCTGGCCATGCAGCCACTACAGCGTGGGGGACTCCCTGCACAGGTGGCCTGGAGGTGGTGGAGCCACGCCAGCTTATTTGAGGGCAGAGATCCTCAGAAGGCACCTGGGCCTCCACCGACCCCTTAGGAACTGTAAACACATAGCAGGGTCATGGACATCCAGGACCTAGCTGCCCTCAGCTCCCTCCACACAGATAGAAGGACTTCTCAAATCCTCCCCCTTCTCCCTGCTGACTGCTAAGGAGCCCAAGGCTACAGCGTTTTCTTTGGCTGGTGCCATCTGGAAAGAGGTGAGATGGACCAAGGCCCTTTTAAAACCTTTTTTTGAAGTCTCCTACAGATTTCAAAAGGAGTTTCAGCACCCAGGTGGACATTAGGGTTGCAGCTCCACCCTGCTGGGGGTTTAGAGCCAAATTATCATCACTTGAAATGGCTGGTACGCTGCTGCTGGGCCAGGAGGGAGAATGAGGAGAATTCTAAGAGCGTCCTGAGGAATTTGGGGTGGGACAGGGCTAACATGGCTGGAGCATCTAAGTTAAAGTCTTGTTAAGGTCTCTGATGGTGGAAATGAACAAAGGTATGCCTTGCATTTCCACTTCCTCCCCCTTGAGCTCCAAAATTGGAACTGAGCCACTTGAGACTTGGTTTGAGGGACTCCCAGGACCCTCCCTATCCCTGCACTCACACACCTCAGATGGCCCAGGCTGTGGAGCTGACATGGCTCTGACCAACTCCCCACCTGTGGGGAAATCTGCCCCCTCTGCTTCTGGGTTAGGGTGAATGAAGGTGATCCCTTGTGACCCGAGAGAACCTTGACATGCTGCCCCAGAGGAGCCAGGCTACTTTCAAAAGGCCACAGAGGGTCCCCAGTACTCCTCATGTCCCTGTGCTTCCTGACCAACACCCACACCCATGAGACCAAAGTCAGGTTCAGGGGTGTAGCTAGCCAAGCTGGGAGGTGCTGTCAGATGCCTGCTAGAAAGGAGCATTTGGAGGGCTGCCTGCTGCTCAGTCCCAATGGCTGCTCCTTCTGTACCCGGACAGTTCAGATGGTGCAGATGCGAGTGCTGGTGTGTGTTAGAGAGGGTTGGCTGCAGGAGACTCGCAGGCACCCAGAGAGTCTAAGGGAGCATGTGTGATGCTGCGAGATGAGGCCACTGGTGTGCCAGTGGGTGTACGTATGTGAGAAGGGAAGAGAGAGGGGGAGAGTGAAGGAGAACACATGGGTGCCCAGGGATGTGTGAATGAGACAAAATTTGCACATAGCTGTGCATGCGAGCGGCTCGAGCAGGAGCGTGTGCGTAGCATAGAAAAAGCAGGGAAGATGCTTGGGATTCAGAGCGAACGCCTGCCGAGCACCTGCGGTGCATGACGGTGCAGGAATGTGTCGGTGGATACACAAAGATGGTGCAGAAACCCCTCCTGGCCGTGCCTGGAGTGTGTTCTGCGAGTGTGCAAGCCGGCGCCGGGAGATCACTCGTATGTACGTGAGAGGGCGTGCGTCCGGGTGTTTTTTCAATAGGATGTGACTCCTTCTTGAACTCACCTGTTAGCAGCCTTCCCCTCCCCATCCCTCTCCCTCCACGGCAAATATCTGCTTGCTTAATTTCCCTTCAGATGTTTATTACATCGCGGAGATAATCGTGCAGCAAAATACCTCCGGGTGCCACGAGCAACACCAGATTGTCTTATAGCAACGTGTAAATTTCTCTGGCTTCTTTTTTTTTCCCCTGCACACAAAGAGATGTAAGATATTAAAGTCATCTCTCTCCCTGGAGCTAGTGGTGTAGCAGGGCAGGGAAGGCGGCGAGTGGAGCTTGGAGAAATGGGCTCCAGACTGAAACAGCGAGAACCTGGGGCCAAAAAAAATAACAAACTACCGTGCCGGGAACTCCTCTCTTCTTATCTCTTGCCGAGGAGGCAGGAATTTCTGTCCCCATTCCTCACGCGATATCGAAGCCACATTATACAGGTTGCTGCAGCATTAGTCATTTTTAATTAATTTATCATTTAAATTAACACACTTTTTATTTTGTCAGCAATGAACTGCTACTCCCTCACTAGATTTGTTCCTTGATACCCAGCCAAGAGGAGGATGGCAAGTTATGCTCCACCCATTCCTCTCCTTCATAAAAGGAGCAGCCCAGAGTGCCAGCTTAGTCTCCCTTGCAGCTCGCAGAAAATAGAGATCCGTCGGCTCACTCGCCTCTCCTGCAATTTTACCTTTTCTGCATTTTTTTCTTTTTCCTTTCCTGTTGCAACAGAGTGCGGGAGGCAGCATCAGTGGCTCCACTTTGAGGCTTGTCAAGGCTCAGCGCACACACACACGCACACACTCGCAACCCAGAGCAAAAACATTTGCTCTCACCTGTCTCCAAACCCAAAGCAAACCTCCCGTCCAAGCAAACAGCCGACACTCGGAACGAGAAGGCACCCGAGCCAGAATCTAATGTAAAGGGAAGAAATTCAGTGTACACTGGCAACTTTTCTCTGAAAACCAAGCGGCCAAAAGGAAGGAAAGGAGCATTTTAAGAAGAGGACGACTCAAGGAAGAAGACTTCGTTTTTTGGATTTCACACCAAACTTTGGAAAAGTTTTTTTCTTTTAGTTATTATTCTGTGCACCTTCTTCTAAGAACATTGAGACATTTTTACCTGCATGTAAAAGCTTTTACATATATATATATACATACATATATATATATATATATTTAGGAGGGAAGAAAACCAAGAGGAAGAATAGTATGTGGACCACCTAGCCAAAGGCACCACTGAAGCATCCCTTGCGGCAAGGGGGACGCAGACTCTGGATGTGTATAATTCCGAGGGACTGCATTTTTTTCCCACCGGGCTTATGAGATAGCGCAGAGGCTGACGAGTCACCGAGAATTACTTCTGTCTCCCCTCACCACCACCACCGCCACCTCCACGTCCTCCTCCACGGGCTCCCGCGACTCTCCCACCTCCTCCCGGCTCGCAGGGGACATGGGAACGCCCGGCGCCCTCGATGCCTGAGGCCGGGCGGCCGCGGGGCTGTCTGCGGGAAGCGCTTCCCTGCCGGGGCTCGCCGTCCATGTGCCCGCAGCCGGCGGGGCCTGGAGTCGGCATGAATTTCGGCGTGGTCTTCGCGTTCATCCTCTCGCTGCCCCTGGCCCGCATGGAGGTGAGTTTCCGCCGCTGGCAGCGGGCGGTGCTGCCGAGCTGCCAGCCCCGCGCTGGGGAGAGCCGGCGGCGGCTCCGGCCGCAGGTGCGGCGGGGCGCAGCCCGGGGGTGGCCGGGGAGCGGCGGGGGAGCGGAGCCGGGCGGGCGATCCTCGCCCTGCTCCGCGGGAAGGGCTGCGGCGGGGCCCGGGCGGCTAATGGCGGGCAGCGACCGCCGCCCCCCGCTCGGAGGGCAGTGCCCGGTGGAGCGGGCACCCCGCTGGAACGGGCACCCCGCTGGAACGGGCACCCCTCTGGAATGGGCACCGGGCTAGAACGGGCACCCCTCTGGAACGGGCACCCCGCTGGAACGGGCACCCCACCGGAACGGGCACCACACCGGAACGGGCACCCTGCTCGGAGGGCAGTGCCCGCTGGAGCGGGTACCCCTCTGGATCGGGCACCCGGCTAGAACGGGCACCCCGCTGGAGCGGGCACCCCCCTGGAGCGGCCGCTCCCGTCGGGACGGGGCCGCCGGAGGGACTCACCTGCGAATACATCCACCCGAGAATACACCCACCCCCCTGTCTGCCCCCGGCTGCAGAGACCAGGCTGGAGTGGCTCCTGGTTAATGTGGGAGCAGGGATGCTGCTGGGGAGCCCCGGGGAGCCCGCAGCTTCCTGCCCTGCCTCGCCCACGGCTGTCACCCCGGGGCGGGTGGCAGCTCCCTCGAGCCTCTCACCCCATCCGGTGGTTTTGGCATCGTGGCAGGGAGTGCGCAGCAGGAACCGAGGCCCCCTTGGCACCTCTGGAATAATGCACAGTGTGAAACCCACCCTGGCATTGCCAGGGGGGCAGTGGAGAAAGGGCGTGGGGCTTTGGAAAGGGGGAGGAAGGGGATGGTGTGAGTAGAGACGCCAACACTGAGTGACATGGTTGTTCAGCAAGGTGTGTGCCCAGCTGGGGCCATGGGAAGGGGCAGGAGGTGAGTGCCTGTGGTACCTCCACAGTCACACGAATATCATGCCCTGCAGTCCTGCTCAGGAAGAAGCTGAGCAGAGGGTAAGGGCCAGGTGGTCAATTTGAATAAACACCCCAACCCTCTTTGGTTTCCCTATGTGGAAATTGAAGCCTCATCCCCAGCCATGGCTGAGGAAAAGGAGCCCCAAACCCCCAAATGCTTTGACCTCTGCTGTCACATTTCATCATCTGATCGTGTGCAGATTGAGGGGATCAGAAAGCCCCTAACATTCCCACACAGTGCATGGTTCCCACTTCAGCTCTACCCAAGATGGCAAAAGTGTGGGTTGGATCTGCAGCTTGATTGTCAGGGGCAGGATTGTCAGTTTCCACCAAAACTTTCCGTCCTTTGCATCATTTTTCTCTTTTCCTTCCTCATTTTTGAGCAGGGTGAGTGGGTGCACCCCTTGTGGGGTGGCAAAGAAGAGGCTGGGTGCGAAGCATCACGTCACCTCCCTATGGGCCCATTTTGCCCTTGCCCAAGCCGCAAAAGGAAGCAGTTAGAGCTGTGGGCTACCCAGTGGTCATGTTTGTTTTGGGCAGAGGATGGTATTTCCTCTGTGGATGGCTCAGATCTCTTTCTCCCATGCAGCGTGAAGCATCAGCTATGGTTGGCGCTGGGGAAGGGTGAAGATGGAAGTGTCTGATCCCAAGGAGCTGTTATTCAGTAGCTGTAATCAGATTCAAATACTGCACAAGTCTGTGACAGCCTAGTAGGCTTAGAGTTTGATAGTTCTGGCCTGAGGTTTCAGGGGAGGGACTGTGATATTTGTCACTGTATGACCAGAAAACCAAGAACATTTCTGCTTGGGTAGATGCTTCTGCCTGCAGCCAGTCCCCACGGTGACTTTGAGGGCAGTGAGTTGCACCCTCTGCACCAGGCACACACAGCTCCCACCAGGCTGCTGAACCAGAGTCATCTTCCAAATGGGGCTTGCAGCTCCTCCCCAGCCCTGCCAGACAAAGTGCATGAGGAGCAGTAGCTCCCCAGATCAACAGAGGCCCTGAGCAAGGAGATGGAGCCTCCTGAGTCCCTCTCCTTCTTTGATCACACCCATCTGGAGCTGGAGGGCCCTGGAGCTCTTCCAGCCGGAGGGAGTACAAGCCTCAGCGGGAAGGTATTTGCCAGTTGGGAAGCGAGGATGCTAAAGCCATTTGCATTTGCCCCACGGGCTGTAATAGTTGCCTTGCAACATTTACGGAGATGGGCTGAGCCAGTCGTGGTTGTGCCGGGGTGAAGCCCCACTGGCAGTGCTTTCTGGAATTCCCAAGGAATGGGGTGCGGCTGGGCGCTTGCTTATAACCTCGGCCCAGCTCCCCATTGCGTCTTCCTGCCGCAAGGCTCCGGCGTTCCTCTCTAGTCTCCCTAACACGAGGCAGTGACAAGGACAAAGCAGTGGAAGCTGGGATGGATGACATGTCTGGGGTGAGCTTGTGGAAGGAGCCAGGCGAGTCGTCCCTGCCTCCATCTCACTGTCAGCTGATGTGCAGCAGCAGGAGGGAATGACAGGGCTCCTGCGCTGTTTCCAGTGCTGCTGGTACACAACCAGCCCCGGGGGTGGAAATGCCTCCAGCCCTCGCAGGGGAGGTGTGGGGGCAGTGTGGAGGAGCAGTGGAGTCCCCCTTGGAATGGAAAAAGGGTGGGCAGGTCTGGCTGTATTTTAGGAACACAGACTAGATCAAATGTTTGATTATTTTAAAGGGGGAAGACATAAGCTGCGACTCCAAGTGGAAGGGGCTCATGTGAAGAGGGTTGTGCCTGCTGCAGGGTGCTCTGGCTGGCATTTGCCAGGGTGCCCCTGTAGCCAGGAGTGGTGCTAGAAGGGTGGAAGCACTGTGCCAGGAGAGGGCTGGTGGCAGGTGCTGCTGGTCCTACCCTCTGCCAGGGAATGCAGTGGAGTCTCCCCTCCGGGTCCACACATCAGCTTCAGAGGGAATTAAAAAATGCTGTTTGTTTGGGTTTTTTTACCTGGCTGATCACTCGAGGCCCTGCTGCCAAGATCCCTAGCCACAATCAGTGTGGAGGTGCTCAGAAAGTCCTCTTCTCCCGGGCAGAGGAGCGGATAGCTGGGTGCTTCCCTGCCCTTCACAAACTGGTGCTGCTGCTAGCCTTCTGTCCTTCTGTGTGCAGTCACACCAGCTCAGAAAAAGCAACTGGAGGAGTCCTCACCTTGGGACTATCCTTGTCTGATTTCTTTGAGCCCTGAGGGTCTGCCTTCCCTGCTGGTTGCACAATCTTTTCTTCTTCCTCTTCTGTACCTACCAAGAGACACACCTTCAGGCAAGACTGTGAAACCCTTGCCAGAGGCTGTAGATGGCAACATTGCATATTACCTTGCACCAGCTTGGCAGCAGCTGATGGCAAGGGGACCTTTCAGCATCCCTGGTGTTCAAAAGCATAAGCTGGGAGAAAACTCCAGCACAAGAGGTGGTGGAGCTAGGAAGAAGGCAGATTTTGGGACAGTGCATGTATGGGGAGTGGGAACAGGGGAATTGCTGCACCTGTATTGATTTGCAGTAGCCAAACAGTGCTGCTGGACATGTGGGAGGAGGGAAGCAAAGCTGATGTGCCAAGAGGCCCCAGTGTCACAGCCACAGCACAGGGAGGCTGCCAGGCAGGCAGGGCGCTGTCCCAGCTGCTCTGCTGCCTTCTGTCAGATGTGCCATGGCCCCTCAAGCACCAGCAGCCAGCTCAGGAAAGGGAAGTGAACATCCCTGCTAAAGGACTGGCAGGTTGGGGGGTGCCCTTGAGACTCAGGGGAGAGTCAGAGTCAGGAGCTGGGGAGCAGAGGGAGGGAGGGAAGAATAAACTTTCTTCTAAGAATTCAGGGCCTCGCAGGAATACGAGGCCAGGCCTTGGGGCACTTGACAGCCAGCCAAGAGTCCATTGAGACAAAAGTCTTCTTTGATCTGCCGCGCAGTTAAAAAAGGAGATTGTTAACCTGTGTTAGACAAATAACTCCAGAGGAGCTGCTGAGCAGGAAAAGCACCAGCTGCTTGGGCTGGTCTGTGGAGGATCCCACCTCTCCTGCAATGCTGCTCTACCATCTGACCCCATGGGATCAGGTGGAGGTGACTGATGGACCCTACTGCTTCCCTGTGTCCCAAGCCTGGGTGTGTGCAGTGCCCTGATCTGAGAACCCCCCAGGCACAGAGGCATGGCTGCTCCCAGTGACAGACCTCAGAGGCAGCAAGGACAAGCCACGCAGCTCAGGTTTGTGGCTGCTCTTAGGCCAGCCTTGGGCTTGTTTGACAAGGGTAAAGTAAGGAGCTTCACAGGCTTGCAGTTGTCACTGGCAGAGTTGCCTTACAAAAATGGGGGAGGAGGACAGGATTATGAGCCATGTGGGCTGGTCTTACACCAGAGCCATGCTGGTAGTATCTGCAACAAGAAAAAACTGGCATCTTAAACTGCTGCTGCGAGCAGGGAGTGGAGCTTATTCCTACAGGCAGTCGCCAGAAATACAGCTCCCGAGGGCCTGCGTTTTCAATCCCTGATTCATATCTTCTCCCCCTGCTCAGCTAGCAAGGTGACACCTCCCAGCTCGCTTCCAAAGTCACCGAGTCTCGTAACACCTGCCCACGCTCTCCCCCAGCAAGTGCCAGAGTTTAAAATAAAGTTCCATTTCCTACACGTATTAAGTGTCAGGAAGGTCCAGGGGCATCCGTGCAGAGCAGCATTCGTACACAAATGCATTTGGCTGACAGGTGCAAACATTGAAAGCCTGCAATTTCACCGCCTAGCACTGAGCTCTGACTGCAAGTACTGGGAATTGCAAATGATCCCTTTTCCAGTAAACGTGTGTGGCACAAGGCAGGGAAGTGCTGCAGAGCCTCTCCGGCGCTGGGCTGTTGGTCCCCCTCTTCCTCACGCAGCAGGAGATGTCAGAAGGCATCTTCATTTCGCAGCTATTCAGTGATCCCTGAATTATACAAGTCTCTCTCTCGCTGTGCATTCATCACTGGTGCTGCTTCCCCCTCCCTCAGAGACTGAGGAAGTAAAGCCTGGGGATGTAAAATCTGCTTTTTGCTGCAGGCAGACAGCCAGATCTGTGGTGAGATGTGACAGTGACAGGGATGGAGCGGGGCAGGAAGGCTCAGTCTGACTGAAGCTCTCTGGTGGATCTGGCTGTGGAGGTTTAGGACCTTAGCATTGTCTGCTCTGCAGCTCTTCCAGGAGGTTTCTTCCCCTTGACTTGGGCTGCAGCAACCTTCACATCCCTGCATCCTAGTTTAAGTTATAATATTAGAGGGTGGTCTGGCAGGGCTGAGGAGGGAGCACGGCTGTTATCCTGCTATGGAAGCAAACGGTGGGTGGCCAAGGACAGGCATGTGTGAGAGCGTGCCAGGCTCAAGCAGCCATCCAAAAGTGGCTGCAGGTTTGGGCTAAAGCCCTCCAGGTTTAAAGCCAACGTTTAGCCACCTGCCTGGTGGCTTTTCTCGACTGCGAGCGGAAGGGAAATGTTCTGCGCTGAACGCAGGCAGGGAGGGAATAGCTGTACAGTAGGAGGACCACACACATGCCACCAACTGTCCATAAAAGCCCACACGAAAATCCCTGCGTTTCACAGGCGCACAAGCCAAGCTCTCCTCTCAGTTACAGGGACATGTGTGGGGCTGTGCCTCAGACGCCATCCAGCACCCGGCTGAAAGAGCAGCTTTTCCGCTTGAGTAGCCCTGAATGAAGAGAGCTGGGAGCTAAGCAAACACTTTGGCCAGTACTTTCCTCTGTCTCTTTTTCTAGTCTTTCGGAAGTATGTTTTAATCAGCACTTGCTTTCCCACACCGCTCCTTTGTACTCTTATTAAGTGCTGTCACCAGGGCCCACTCTAGCCTAGTGCCGGAGTAAAATTCCCAAGAAACTGACGGCATTGCACCTGCCTGCACAAACTCTGAATTTGGCCCACCTTTCTAAAGATGACCTTGCAAAACCTGCTTCCTTAAGGTTTTTTGGTATGCAGTGACATCCAAACTCCCGTATGTTTCTTCCTCCAAATCAGCTCCTCAGCCCAGCACCTCCCTGCAGCTTTTGTGGTTTCACCGCGGGCTCAAGCCGGAGAAGCCTCAGCCGCAAAGGTCAATCTTCATCTCCACCCCTTGGCCTTTTTTTTTTCTTTAAAAAAGAGTATGCAAATGATGTATATTATTGGGCCTCTGTGGTTTGAAAACACACGCGCTCGCACACGCACATACACACGATAACTGACAAAGCCCGTGAGGGAGTTTTATAACAGAGGGAAATATTGGGAAGGTTTTATCTGATAGTGTAAGGGAAGTCTGTTAAAACGCCTTTACTGCAGGCAGCAGGAATGAGAAGCCACCTGGAGAAGTCATACGGCACCGGAGAAGGAAGCCTTGCTGGCTGCTTGCATAGTGTTCGGGGCTGTGCTGCACACCCAGGGGTATTTTTTGCTTTTTTAGTCTCCTAACAGCTTTGTTGAGAGGCAGCAAGAGAGACTCTCTTGCTTTTGCTTATATTTCAGGCTGGTGCCTTCATGAGGCATAAAGCCTTCAAGGTTTAAAAGCCAACACAAGACCTCATGTGTTAGTGTTTCTCTGGTTCTGTCGTGTCTCCCCATGCTTGATTCTCTGCTCCTGCTCCATGACACAGTATTTGCAGATCATCTCTCTAATGCTTGTTTCTCCCTTTCTTTTATTTTTGTCATCTGGCAGGGGGACCCCATACCCGAAGACATTTATGAGATTTTGGGCGGCAGCTCAGTGCGCTCCATCAGTGACCTCCAGCGTGCCCTGCAGATAGACTCCGTAGGTAAATCTCCTCTTCACCAAACATTCCTCTATTTTTTCTTAAGTCTTTGGGGGGGGCTTGGGAAGGGATATCCTGTTTTTCAGCAGGCATACTATCAATATACCTAATTGTAAATATAGGAACCATTCAGGAGCCAAGACCTGTCTATTTACACACTTATTGCCCTGAAACTTGTGGGAGTTAGAGGCAACTAGATTCTTTTTTAGATCTCCTAACTGTCTGGTCTATTGAGGTACACTGGCTTCCAAAAATGTTAGGAGATGGGCAAGGTGAGTGGAAGGAACTGAGATCACCATTCTTCACGCTGGGAGATGCTCAGGCAGCAGGGCTTGAATTGGACGAGGATGGGTTTAGGAGGCGGCAAAATGGGAGGTGGAAATAGGGTGACAGAGGAGGAAAGGGTTTCCAGGTTTAGCATCCTCAAAAGGCCACGGGCTCCCAGAGGCTCTTGGGATGAGAGCAGCAGAGCACGTGTCCGTGGGTGAGACACGGGCCAGGGGCTAAGTCAGGCTAGCGTGGCTTCACCTCGTGCCCCTAGATAAGAGCTCCGGGGGCCGCAGTGCCCTGGGGTCACTTGGCCAGGGCTGAGCATGGTGAGCAGCAGGAGCTCACAGGCGAAGCGTGGAGGGGTCGGCACGTGTGGGAACTGGAGCACGCGCCACGGCGGCTGGGCTGGCCCAGGAATTTATTTATAAACGGTCGCTTCAGAGCAAATTCCTTTCTATTCTAACCCTGCTCCCGCCCGTCGTCCCCCAGCCCCCCCCAGCTCGACTTCTCTCTCGTGTTTTGTCTGTTTTGAGCTTTGTAATCCTTGCCGAGACACTATCTACGGGGGAACAGAATTTCCTGCTTTTGTTTCCTATGCCAGTCCAACCACTGGCGCAGTCTCAAAAGCATTCCCGCTGCCTTTCAAAACGGCCCTGGAGGGGCAGGGGGGAAAGCGAGGGGGGAGGGCACCAGCTGCGTTCAGCTATTGTTTGTCTTAGAAAGAGGCGACGAGGCTCCCCACCACCACCAGGGCCACTCCCTGCCCTCACCAGTTCCCTCCTCCTTGTCCACGAGCCACACAATGGGGCAACTTCCAAAATTAGCTGTGCTGGATTGTCCCAGGCTGGTCCATCCCCCACCCATGCCCGATGTGTTCTGTGCTGATGTGGGGTGTAGAAGGACAACCTAGAGGAGGGAGGGACGTGATTCTCAACAGAGTTGTTTTGAGTCAACAGTGGTTGCTATTTTTTTGCCCCCATTTCTCTCATCAACTCAACTTGTGCACCAAAGGCAGCCCCCACCCTTGTTTGATAAAATGCCACAGGATGGAGGGGTGGGCAAGGAGCAGCTGAGAAGATGCATCCAGTATTTCGTGGCCCACTGTCTACAGAACAGATACATCTCTATCACAGTTACTAACCACCCTCATGGTTAAGATATAAAATGGGCTTATCTTGTTGGCTCCAGAAGCCACAGGGTATGGGAGAAGGCTGCAGAGCTTTGAGTCACTGGTTTCACTTCACAGATAGAAAAGGTTGGTCAGGGAAACAAAAAGTGCTGCTGTTCCTTTGTCATACCCCATGGCTTTCATCTGTTCCCAGGTACTGACTGAGGGGCATTGCCATTTGCTTGCCCTGTGAAGAATTAGCAAATTAGTGTGTTAGCAAAATAATCCCAAAGTGACTGGAGCTATTCCCTGTGCTGTCTGTGCACCCTGTGTGTGCCACAGCTGCTTGCCTCCACTGACTGCATGAGGAGCCAGGATGAAGCAGCTCCAGGAGGCAGATGGGCTGAGATAGTGCTCCCCTGACCTTGGGCATTACTGCAGACCCAGCAACAGAGGTGTGTGGAGTGGGAGTCATCTCCCTTAGCTGTGGCTGCCCATGTAAAGCAGTCATCCAAACACCTTCTCTATTCCAAAGACAGCAACAGGCTCTTCTAAAGTGTGACCCACCAGTTCTCATTTTGGGTGTCTGCCTCAGGGCAAGATGAATGATCACACGTTGATCACACATAGAATTGATCTCACATTTCCAGCCACTTAAAGGGTGTCTGTCTGTGTGCCCTACACGTAGATGTTGACTGCTCATTGACAGGCACATGATTCCTGCCTTGTGTGAGAGGAATCCAGCCTCTGTGCACCCATTCCAAATCCTTCAGCCGCTGCTTGAGACCTGAGCAGAGAGCAAAGTCTCTGCTCCGCTTTATGAGAGGGCTGCACTAGGGCAGGGCTGAGGAAGAGGAGTGGACATGATAGGTAAGGGAAGTCTGCTCCACCACACATCTGATAAACAGAGATCTTCCACTGGCCCCTAATTCCCTTTAAGAAAATTGCTCCCTTGATGCTGACGTCCATTCAGTTTCCTTCAGCTGCTAAAGCAGGTCAGAGAAGGAAAGAGCTGTGGCTGGGTGGGAGCTATCTTCCAGCGCAGCCATTGTCCCGAGCTCAGGAGGGGCTGCGTGTTGGAGTGCTCCATGGGGATTATGGGCATTTCTCTATTCAGCACTTCCTATGGGAAAAAGCAGTGGGGTGGGAGGGAACTGCTCAGGGCTGGCCTGAATGCTATCGGTCTTCCTCTCCCATCGCTGAGTGAACCACCTCCAGATCCTGCCTCTTACCTTAGAGCAGTATAGAGGAAAAGTAATTTTAACTTTATTTTTCTGTTCTTCTGTCATAAAACTGCTCTAACCTAGAGCAGCTGAGGTGAGTTGGGAGAGAGAAAGCAAGCACCCCACCTATCACCCATCACCCCCTTCACCTGCCCTCTCACCTCTCACCTCTCCCAGTCCCAAGCCATCCCAGCAAGGTACCTCAGTGTAAAATACCAAGTGCTCTGCTTGTCCCATCTGGTCTTTGATGCTCCTTGCTGTTACCCTGGTCTGAGCTGGCCAATCTGAATCCCTCTGCCACTCCTCTCTGACACCAGAAAGTCCTGACACAAGCCTTATCTTCCTTGAGCTGGAGTTTTCCTCTCCTAGACCTGTCTGTGTCCCCTCTTTCATGATAGGCTTGTTGCTTTGAGCTGCCCAGTCTGAGCAAAGAGCACAGCTGTGACCTTGCTTGTGGATTTACACCTAGCATGACATCCTGGGTCCATGGCTTATCCCGTGTCCCTGCACTTTGCCCGGTGATCTGAGCACAAGTGCCTGCTGTCTTCTCCTGCCTCTACCTGGTGCTATTAGGTCATGTCTTACCCTTTGCAGAGCGGGATAGCTCGAGCCTGAACCTCAATGCAACTCTGCCCGATCAAAACCCTGTGGCCCTGTCTCGAGAGCGACGAAGCCTAGGTGAGTTGGGGGTCATGCACCTTGTGATTATTGGGGCACTCACCTGAGCAGCCATGGGTGGGTCCAGATATGTGTCTGAGATTTAAAGATAGAGGTTATAGTGCACCTGTATGTGTGGAGACATGAGAAGGAGGGTCTGGGCCTGGAGTAGGAGCTGGGTGCTACACCCTAGGAGGGCAGGAGAGGGAGTCTGGACTTCTGTGTGCTGCTCTGCTTTAAATCCCAATGGTGCTGATTTGCTCTAAAGAGGTGTTATCTCCTGCCTAGGCTGCAGTGAGAAACACCATTGTACAGGGGCTTCCTCCACAGGGCATGGCTCTGTGCAGGGAGAGAGCTTGAGGGGTGGGAGAAGGAGAAAGAACATGTGTGTGTGTGCATGTGAGAGCCGCGCAGGGTCTTTCCCTTCCAGCAGAGGTGGCTGTAGTGGGTTGGTGACAGCTGCAAAGCCCATTTCATCCCCTGTTTTTCTCCTGGCCCTCCGTAGATGCTCTGGCAGCAGCAGAGACCGCTGTCCTCGCCGAGTGCAAGACGCGGGAGGTGGTGTTCGAGATCTCCCGCAACATGGTGGACAGCACCAACGCCAACTTCGTGGTGTGGCCGCCCTGTGTGGAGGTGCAGCGCTGCTCCGGCTGCTGCAACAACCGCAACGTGCAGTGCCGCCCCACGCAGATCCGCGTCCGGCACGTCCAGGTGAGGAGCACACCTCCCGCCGCTTCCTCCTCCTGCCGTCCACCGCCGTCCCTGTGCCCCAAAGCCAAACCAGGGCGGGTCTCAGGTGCCGGGCTCGTGCAGCCGTCTGTCCCCTCTGCACTGGCCAAGCAAGGTGACGTCCCTGCCAGCTGCTGGTGCTGTCCAGCAGCTGGGGACTGTCACCATGCACTGTCCCCAGCTGCAGCTCTGAGCCACGGCCCTTTCTGAGCCTCGAGACAGCCTTGTGTGCTGTGTTAGATGAGAATAAACAGGGTGCTTTCATTGCAGGAACTGTTTTTGATGCAAAAATAGGAAGGTTTGCAGTGTCAGTCTCCATCCCCGCTCTGCTGCTGCAGCTTCTTTCCAAGACATGCCCTGGAACAGCTTCTCTTTCTCAGCCCACAGTTACCTCCTGACCTGCTCCAGCAGCCAGCAGACACCTGACAGCTAACCTCTTGCTCTGATCCTCCTCTCACAGCTACCAGTGATCTCCTCACAGCTTCCTCCCAGACAGCTTGTTTAAAAATAATATTCATCCCATACTAATCCTCTGCCTGAGCCATAAGAGATTCCCCCAGGCAGGCAGCAGAGGTTGGCTGGAAGAGACTGTATTCACACACAGCCCTTTTCATCAGGAAATTCCTTTCTCAGAAAAGCCAGGCTGAATGAGGAAAAAATGGGGGGGAGCAGGAGTTGTTTTTCTGGAAAAAAACAAGTGAGAGGTCAAAAGCCAGCCTGAAAAAGTGACCTGGAAATGGTTTCTTTGAGGACAGAGGTCTCGCTATTGTTTGGCTGGAAGTGTTTGTCTAGCGAGCAGCGTGTGGTCTGAAGCGTGTGGAGTGGGCTTTCAAGGAAAGATAAACAGCCTGGCTGCCTCTGCGCTGGCTGAGGGATGCTGCTGGGGGCAGTGGGTTTAGAGGAATTCCATCCCAGATGCACAGCAGAGTATTTATAGCTTGTGGAGCACTTCAGGGACCACAGAGTTGTTAGATAAGCTGAGTGGGGTCAGGCCTGGCTGCAGCTGGAGTGGGAGGACCCCCTAGAAAGCTTGTGCCCTGTGGTGGGATGTGGAGCAATGAGTCTTCCCTCTGAGTCAGCACTGGTGGAGAGTCCGAGGGAATTTCCAGAGCACCGCCTTTCCCTTGAAACACAGAGCCGAGGGCTTCAGCCCTGCGAGTTATTAAAGAGCTTGAGACAAATTCAGACAGGCCTCAGCAGAGCTGGTGAGGCTGCCTTAGCTTCCATCAGACCTGAGTTTTTCTCCTTTTGCCCTTCCTGTAGGTCCCTGTGGGAATTAGTCCTGGTTGCCCCCAGGTCTCTGCCACCACATCTGTCAGAAACAGGCTACCATGTCTTGCATGTTCCATGTTTCTGTCTGTACTCAGCCGGTCATCCTGCTTAAGCACTGGCAATAGTTAGGAACAGGGGAACCAACCAGAGACATCCCAACTTGCCTGGCCTAGGTCTGCTCTGCTGCCATGATCAGAATTATCTCCCACACATGCAAACTCTGAATTTGATCAGTGCTCTGTAAGCTGCCTTCTGACCCTTTAGAAAGAAAGCCAATAAAGTGCACTGACACTGACCAATTTTACAGAGTGGGAGCCGTAGCTGTATTAATCTTTTGCTTGTCTTGCTCTTGTAAATAGGTGAACAAGATCGAATTTGTCCAGAGGAAGCCAAAATTCAAAAAAGTCGTTGTGCCTTTGGAGGACCACGTGCAGTGTCGGTGTGAAGCTGTGCTCCGACCAGCCACCAGGAACATCCGCCCAGGGCCGCGTGAACAGAGACGTAAGGGTCTTGGCTTTAGTAGAACCAAGGGAGGTGTGAGAAGAGGGGCTGGGGAGAGAGAGAAGAGACCTCCACAGGTTTCAATCTGCTTAGCTCCAGTGAATCCTAAGGGCCTTCGCTGGTTTATACCAGAGGGACCTTTCCCAGGATGTCTGCTTGCCAGGAAGGGACTGAAACGGAGGGAAAAGAAGGGGGGGAAGGCGAGAGGTGAGGGTAAGGGCATGGTGGGAAAAGGGAGAGGGCAGAGACTGTGGAGAACAGAGGACAAGGAACAGAAGAACAGAAAGAGGCCTTGTGGCCCTCCTGTTGCAGAGCTCTTTGTTGACAGTGTGTGGAGAAGGATATTTCAACAGGAGCCGTCTGCCCCTGGCTGTACAGACACTCTCCCCTCTGTTTTGGCAGGCTTGTCACCGGCGTTCACCACAGCCGCTGTCTCACAGAGGCGGCGAGTACGCCGGCCGCCGGCGCAGAAGAGGAAACATAAGAAGTACAAGCATGTCAACGATAAGAAAGTGCTGAAAGAAATCCTCATAGCATAGAAGTGCTGGCAGGGGAGAGAGAGCACAAGGCAGGTAACAGCAAGCTGCTTTTCCAGTCGGAAGAGATGTCCTCTTGGGACATGGCATATTAGACCCTTCCCACAGTACTTACCACTTGCTCAGCACAGGGCTACTGCAGGGCAAAACCTGGGTTGAAGGAGGGGGAAGAATTAGGTTGGGTGCCAACGTGTGCATTCTATTTATGGAATTAAGGCTCTTTGCGAAGTTGGAATGATCATGCTGCAGCCATCCTTGCTCTCAGGCCCCACCCTCTCCTTTCCCTGCCTCCCTTTCAGGCAGAGAACAAGCCTGACTTCTCCCTACACCTAAATCCCCTTGAGGTCCATGTAATTCATCTCTTCTGTGGAGAAACTCCTGTTCTAGTTTCTCTATTGATTCTCCATTGAAAACAGAGAATTAATGTTGCTCTGGGGATCCCTTTCCCATTTATTTCATGAATTGAGTTGGCAGAAAGACTGAAAAGCAGCAACACTTCTGGTTCATCACTCTCCTAGCGGGAAGCCTATGTGCATGAGAAAGGTCATACCAGGGGAAAGGAGAACTGGAATCTCTGGCAAGAGATCTGGACTTTGTCAGGCCAGGGTCTGATTCTTCTCTCCATCACTTGTGTAAACAGGAGTAATTCCCTCATCATCAGAAGAATTTCACTGGTTCAAGGGGAGGGAGACTCAGCCCTGGTTCCCTGTGAGAGGGAAAGGTGCAGAAAAGAGGGAAAGAGTAGCCAGGATGCAGATCAGTGGGACCTGAATTTAGGGAGAGGTGACAGAGCTCAACAGGGAGAGCCCTGGCCCATGGCTCAGCAGTTCCAGCTCTGCTGCAGCCCCTTGAATAAGCCCAGGCCACTCATTTCACATTCACTTCCCCTCTCTTCAGGAGAGGGGACAGCAGGCTTCCATGTGACTGGGGACAAGGGGCACCAGGCAGTTTCTTGGGATTGGGATTCCCATGCTTAGCATATGAGGGCTCTGATAATCCCAGGATTCTCCTGGCCAGCCTGAATTTCCCATGATAGAAATAATGCGAACTCATGCAAATCTCAGGTCTGGCTCAAGCAGTTCAGGGGCAAAAATAGAGGAGGTCAAAAGTCCTCCCAGGGATCTGGCAGTTTGGCACAAATATTTCCAGAGGAGAAAAGGGGATGGGAAGGGAGTTGCAGGGGGAAAAGGGTTACATGTTCTAATGCTGTGTCTGGTTTTGTTTCCCTTCCAGGTTTATTTAATATATTTGCTGTATTGCCCCCATGGGGTCCTTGGAATGACAACTTTTCCTCTTTGTCCATCTGCCTCGATGTCTGATTCAGACAGCAATTGGTGCTTCCCTTTCCATCAGTGGACCTTCTCCCACCAAAGCCTCCCTTTCATTTATTAGCATAATTTTAAAGTTTTACACACACACACACACACACAAAAGGAAAAGGATGACCTACATCCTTGAGAAAAGAACAAAATACAAACAAAACCATGAACGCCAACAGCCACAACTCGCGATGAGAACAGGACAATCCCTTCCCTGCTACAGAGGACAGGATGGAAAATGTGAAAAGGAAAGCGGGTCCAATTTCTTCCGAGGGAAGGAGAAAAACAGATGGACAGAGTGCAGAAGGGGAATATTCTCCCTTTCCCTCGTGATTCTGGTAAGGCTGGGGGGCCCAGCTGAGATCTACACTTGCACTGGACCTACATTTTGGAAACAGGCAAATCTCAGATTGCGAGTGGCGACCAATGATGGAAAATGCACTAAGGACTTTTATCACCCTACCTGGACAGATATATATTTTTAACGTGCGTGTGTATATTTTATTTTAAAGAAGAAAAACCAAAACCACTAAGATATACGACATCTCGGGGAACAGAACAAACAAGCAAAGAAACAAAACAAAGAAGCCAAATGCATTCCCCCACTCCCTTTCCCCTCCTGCTCCTGGTGCTGACTGGAAGGTGTTTGGATCATGGGGAAGGAGCACACGGCAGCAGAATCGTCTCCACGCCCCCTACCCCTGCCAAGGGGAGCCATCTTTGCACATGCTGGTGGAGAATTCAACTTTCCAGGCTCGGATTCAAATTATTTTTTAAATCCACTCTGTATGTGTGCGTGTGTATATGTGCGTGTGTGTGTATATATATATATATACGTGTGCGTGCGTGTGCGTGTGTGTATGTGTATTTATACATGCATATATAAAAATATATATATATATGTTCCTAAATGGATTTCATTCCCCAGTGGCAGGAAGCTCAGAGGCATGTGCATGCATCGGCTTCACTGGGCTGGCAGAAAAGCACACTGTTACTGCAACGTGCCTGCGAGGCACAGCACTGTGTAGGTATAGGGAAAGAAATGAGGATGGTCCTCACAGTTGGCAGAGACAGAAATGAGCTCTTCTAGGCGAGGAGGACTCAGAGAACAACTGGAGAGTTGGTTTTAGAGTCCCTCCTGGGCCACTGCCTGTCTTCGAGGAGGGAGGAGGACTGTGTGGGCAGGGGCTGGTTTTGCACAGGTAATAGTCAGTAGCCATTAGCAGAATTGTTACATGTGATGGGAATTCCCAGCATCACCTTGGAGTCAGGGTCTTGGATTGTGCTGTGCTGGGTGCTGCAGTGACACGTGAAGAAATGCCTGCCCAGAGCAATCACAGCTTCTCCCCTCGCACACACACACCCCTGTTGTGGGGCAAAGCTCTGGAGGGAGGTGGGACAGTAGCCAAAGCCGCAGCCTGTGAGCTGTTACAAGTTGTGGAGGAACCCAGTCCTCACCTCCTGCAAGCCCAGAGCACTTCTCATACCACTGCCAAGGCAGCACGTTGCTCCCTCCCTCCATCCCCAAGCCCTCAAGTCTTAAGACACTTTGTTTTTCTGTTCCAAAATCTGATTCTTTCGGTTTGTAAATATGGTGAGGTTTTGTTTTATTTTATTTTAATTTTTTTCCCTTTTTTAATGTAAGATTAATTTATACTCAGTACTGTATTTAAAGTTGTAAAAAAAAAAAAAAAGAAAAAAAAGAAAAAAGGAAATCACCTCTTGAACAGCATTTTCTCTTTCTTTTGTGAGCTGAATGAAAAGCAGAGGCCAAACCAGCTCACTGCAGGGCACAGCAGGATTTCCAGGGCCTCTAGTTTCCTTTTCAGGACACTTGTTCTGAGATTGCAGAGAGAAGCAACCAAAGCTGGGAAAGTCCTGAGAGCCCACACAGAGCCCTGCCCACAGCCATGCTGTGCTCCTCCTTCCTCACTTGGGCTGGTTTGAAATGACTCAGGTGCTGGGGTTATTGTCTTGAACAGGTCCCCTTCTCCTTAGCTGCTCTGCTAGGACACCCGGCCAGAATTTCCCTGTGCTTTCATCCCATCTCCGGATTCCTCTGCTTTGAAGGGCTTGGGACAGTCAACACTGTTTACACTTCCCAAAGCTGTACAAACAGTTGGCCCCTTCCCTCCTTAGTCACATCGTCTAGACAGCAGCGCTCCTTCCCTTGGTCGGAAAGGCCATTGCATTTCCCTTTCCTCCCAGCAAGGGAGGTATCACACAGCTGGCACTGGGTGCCATGCTGTGGGGAGCAAAGGCAGGTCCTGCCCCGTGCCTCAGTTTTGGAGTCCCCCCAGCACATGCACAGCACCCTCAGTCTCTGCCTCAGCTGTGACATAGACCCAAGTGGAGATTTGTGCTGCAGTGGTGAACCTGGGGACTTCAGTTCAGGATGTCCTTGAAGGACAAGCTGGACACTCATGGGTGTGCACCTTGCTGGACATGGTTTGTTTCGGGGTGATGACACTTTTTCCCTGATCTTCCAAAGGGAGAGACTAACAGTGAGGTCTGTCTATCCACAAGAAGGAAAACACAGGCAAAATTGCAATCCCCACTCTGATTTCCATAGGATCATACGGGGAAAAGAACAATTTTTGTCATAAGTCTTATTTGGGCTTGAGGGCCTGTCAGCAGGGACTTTGAGAAGAAAAGGGTGCAAAGAGGGGTACAAGGCACAGGAAGCATGGGAGCATCATCCTGGCCTGGGGAGTGGGAGCAAGGGCTCAGTGTCCCAAGACCCAGCACACCATAGAGGTGTTCACAGACGTCCCCAGGCAATCCCATCTGCAAGTGTGCTCTATGCTTTTAACAGCTTGGAATGAACCTGTGCTGAAAGGCTGCCAGCCCTGGCACCTGGAACCCACCTGGTACCCACTCCTCAAAGCCAGACTCAGGAAATAAATCTTGGCAGCTCGCTGCTGGAAAGTGTCTCGTGTGGGGATTCCAGCTATTGTTGCACCCAGTGCTACAGGTGATCTCAGAGGAGCTGGGGAGTTCTGGCAACTCTCCCTGCTTTAATTGCTCAATTGCTACTTTAACTAAAGGCCCAGTCTCAGGATATGTCATTCAATAGGAGGTTCAACTTTTGATGGAGGAAATACATCCAGCCTTCCAGGCAGTGGAGAGATGATGCAGCAATGGATCCTCCCATGAAAACACAGCTTCTGGAAGCAGCAGGCAGATGGGAGAGAAGGCTGTGGGCTGTTCAGGTGCAATGAGAAAACCCCTGTGTTTTAGAGCCACACTTTGTGGGTTTTAGCATTGACAGTTTGCAATACTAAAGCTGTTTCATGGGTAAATGAAGTGAAAAATCAGTTTGCAAGAACAGGCCCGGGAAAACCCTTGACTGCTTATTTTGTTGGTACTAGGAACACAAACAGCTTAAACTCTCCACACACCTGGCTGTGGCTCAAAGGAAGAACCTTCTCCAGCCCAGGCATGTGGCACAAAGCCCACAGAGGCATTCCCCTCCCTGTGCTCAGCTCGTGCCTCCCTGGCACAAGCTGTGCCCCCTCTGTGACAGCCACCCTGTCCTGCTGCCTGACCCACCCATTATCCAGACATGGTTTCAATGGAAACCAGTGCCATCCCTCTTTATCCCAGGGTGGGATGGGGATGTGTTGGAGTGTGGTCCTATCTCATTATCCATGCACAGATATCTGGTGAGCCCCAGGGGTGGAGAAGCCAGCTGTGCCAAGGGAAAAGCAGGGCACAAAGAAGGAGGAAAATATGAAGAATTAAAAGCTGTTTAGGAAAAAAACCCTCAACAAAACCTGTTGCCTGAGCATGCAGCTGTTCCTCACTTGCCTTCAGTCAGCCCGTGACCAAAGGGTGCTGCCCCTCCCTGAGCCATGATCTGCCCGTGACCAAGTGAACTTGTGGCAGGCTTGGGAATTTCCCATCTTAAAAGACACTGCGAGGAAGCCAGGCAGCCTCAGCTGTTTGTGGATTTCATCGCAGGCTTAAAGCAACAACAGAGCCCCCCAAAAATTGAGTGCTGAGAGAAACCGGAGGTAACCCCAAACGCTGTGGTTTCCCTGCAGGGAGTGCTGACACCAGGACTTAATAGTCACAGCAGTGGATCTGTGGGGCTCTTGACAGAGGAGCCAGGAGATTAAAGATACCAAAATATAAAATTATGGCAGGGTTTACCTACCATTTTTCCTCCCCCATCCAGGCAGATACCAAACGGGACTCTCTGGCATGATGGACTGCCTTGGATTCACAGCAAAGGCTGGAGTAAAAGCAGCCTCAAGGGAAACAACCCTCTTGTTTTATTACTTTTTTATTGCTATCTCAATAAAGCTGTTTGCAAGGGATTAAGCAGCAACCCAAACACGGCAGGGACCCAGGCAGCAGGGAGGTTTGTGGTTTGACAGTCGATGCACTTTTCAAAATGTTTGCTGTGAAATTTTTTTTGCACATGCTGCAAAAAATCAATGGATGCTGCAGAAACACCAGGCAAGCAGCTTGGCTGTAGGTCTTGCCCTAGCAGCTTCGGAAAATCCCAAGTTCCCAAATGTCCCGACCTTTGGCCCTGGTCAAAGCTAGCTGATGCAGTCAGTAAAGGCAGTTTGGTCCCCAAACCCAGGACTGGCTTCGCTGTTTTCTGCACGAAGAGAAAAAATTTTTCAGCAGGAATCTCAGCAGAGACGCAGTGAAGAGCAGAGGAGATGGTGTCAGCTGCTGTTGGTTTCTTCAGCCGTGAGCAACAACATCAGAGACAAAAGTAGATGAGGTCAGCACAGGAAAAGTGCTGATGACTGAACCAAGGTGTGCTCCCAGAAAGAAGCCCTTCTGCACTCCTGCATCTCCCCCATGGAGGGGATTTCAGCATTCCCCAGACCTTGGCTCCATGGATATCAGCAGGCTGGGAGGGTGCTCAGGAGAGCTGACATTTGGGCATGCTGGGGTGTTAATTTCTCCCAGAAAGGAGGGCAGAGGGGTTTTCTGTGACACCACACACACTGGCTTGGTGTCTGTGAGGAAAAGTTCTGGGAAGTGCTTGAGTTTCTGCAGGGTGCCTGCAATTTCTCCTGGTCATCTCTCATGCTGAGGGGCTGTGCAAAGTGGCCTGTGCCTTTAAAATCTGCAGAGGTGTTATTTAGGTGGAAAAAATGTTTCACCATGACCGTGGATATTGTTTGCATTTCAGTAATTGACCGAGGAGAGACACAGAGAGAGAGAGAGAGAGAGAAGACCTTCCTTCCCTCTGACAGGTTCAGGAATTTTTTCCACTAATTAAGAAGAAAAACAAAATGCTTGCACTGGGAGGGGGATGGGAGGAAAAGGGGGTCTCCCTGGTGTCCCATAAACCCGGTAGCCATGGACAAAACACCACAATCACAGCATAGCCTTGCCCTGGAAAGTTTGAGGCAGTTCTGGCCGGTGGAGCGAAGCAGGAGCACACCTCTCACTCACAGCAGACCCTGCTTTCCAGCATCCCAGGCTGGGTGAGGAGCAGAGCAGCTCCCTCCCAGAAGGATGAACAAATATAGATGAGGCTCCTGGTCCATGAAGGGCAGGACCAGTGCCTGCTGCAGCGAGGTGACAGCCAGTGGTGCAGGTTTGTCCCCTGGAGACATGGCAGATGCTTTACACATCAGAGCATCTCTCTGGCTGCAGTGAGGTGCAGTCAGATAGTGGTAAAAGGACTGAAATGGGTGTTCCTTGCATTTGGGTTTGGCTGGGACGAGGCTCTCCCGGCTCCACCGAGGCAGATGTGAACAGCCCAGTAATTGAATAAAACATTTTCCCAGCATGGTCACCTTCAAGTGTGCTAAATGAAACAGAAAGGAGCAGCTGAACAGGATCTGCAGTTTTTTCCCCATGATATGTATTTTCCCTTTTCCATGGATAGTCCCACCGGGTATGCTGTGACCTATTGTTGTACTTATTTATTTACTCAGATCTTGTAGATGGTTTCAAAGCTTGTGGCCAGGAAGGAGCAGCCAGGTGCTGTTGCCATGTGGGACAGAAAATCTGCTCTAGTTTCCCACTTGGAACACAGATAAAGAGCCAGGTGCAACCCCCAAGCCTGGGACTGAGCCCTGCTCCCTTCCCTCCTTGCTCTAACCTAGAAAGTGGGATATTTCATTGCAAGTTCATCTTGTGTGGCTTTTTCCAAGCAAGAGGTTAGGTGGTTGAAGTGGTTTGGGTTAAGGAGCTGCTTCTCTTTTTGGGGAAAGACCTGGGTGGAGTGGAAGGGTGTTTGAGAAGCACTGGGTACTTGGAGATTTCCTGGTGCCATACACCACTAATCCCTGAGGAAGGACAGCCAGCAACAGGGGATTCTTTTCCCCAGCCGGAAAACAAGAATTTTATGAGCTTGGATTAAAAAATCCTCCAAGGAATCTGGGTGCATGTGAGCACCCATCCAGGAAGCAGACAAACATTGGGAGCTGGCACAGTGCTGCTGTACCCACTGTGGTGCCTTGCCTGTGCTGTGGTGCAAAATGCAGAAGGATGTCATCACTGCTGGCAGTGTCCCTGGCATTTGGGACACTTGCGACCACAAAGCCAAAGTGTCACAAGTGTGAGCTGTGAGTAAGGTGGATGAGTCCTGAACCTCAAATATGACAGTCCTTATTGAATTGGAGTGGAGGGAAACAAGAGCCTGGAAGGCTGGGTGCCTGTGCTTGGCTAGAAGATGTTCCATCTGGGACTCCTGCAGGCTGAGAGAGGTGGTGACTCCTGTGCTTGAACTAGGGAGAGCAACTAGGTCTGCTGCTCCCCAGCACTGGCAGGAGCTGGCTCCCTGGGCCAGGAGATAGGATAGGAGAGGTCACAGTGCCAGCTTTTGGCAGCTAGCAGAGGTCCTTGGGTGTGGGCATCTGCATCTCAGCTCTCCATCGCTAGTCTGGGATGCTGATGGTTCCCACCCACAGGTTTGAAAAAAGGACCTGAGAAGTTGTGAAGAGCTGCCAGAAACTGCTACGGAGAGACACAGTGAACTTGTAAAGGAATGGGAGGGTGAAGATAAAGCCCAAAGGAAGAACTTGCTTTTTGGGAACTTTTTCTTTCACTCCTTTCCACCCCTCACCCAAAGACCCCTCCTGCTTGCCAGGAAACTTGGTCGGGGCAAGCATTTTGCCACCTGGCTTATGCACGCATCAGTCAAGGAAACAATTCTGCAATTGAAAGAGGAAATCTCTGTCCTGGCTATTTCCAACCTCTATTGTTTGTTACCCAACTCATGCATTACACAGACCAGTAGGCAAGGCAGCAGGATTGCAACACTATGCATGTGCTTTCAGACATTTAATTTTAGCATTGCGTCCTCTGATTTGTGGTACTGAGAAAACCCAGTTCTAAGGAAAGAGGAAACCTGTGTTTCTGACACTTGATTTTGACCATAAAAGGAAGCAGAGCATTCGAGTGACCTAACAGGTTTAGTCATTCAGACTGTAATCCTCTGAGAGTCCAGTGAATCCCTGCTGGGGTTTTCCCATTCCCAAGGAACTGGATTGCTCGGGAGCCCTGGGCTGAACTGAAATCCTGGAGTGACTGGAGCTCTGATTAAGCTTCTGATCTTTGGACCTTTTCTCTGGGCAGTACAGGACACACACTTACCTCTTCCCAAGCAATCTCAGGATGGGACTGACTTTGCCAGTGAGTGTCAGACCTTGACACCTTTTCTCCTAGACACCCAAATGAATTTTTAAGGCCCTTGTCTACATGTTGTCCAAAATCTTCCTGCCCTTCCCCAATAACAGGGCTCTTCTCAGCTGCAGGTATAAAAGACAATTTGAAAAGAAGTTGAATGTAATGAATTTAGGAATAAAGAGCCTCTGTGCAGCACTGGGGGCTGAGTTTAAAGTGCAGAAGCTCCCTTTGTCTTGTTTTCTTCTGCAGGTTTTCTTCTGCAGCATGGCTTAGTCCCCTTCTTGCGGGGAGTAAAAAGCCCTTCCATGATAGGAAGGAAACTGGGAGCAATGCACAGCAGCTCTTCCCTACAGATACAGGAGCTGAGACAGCAAGGAGCTGCCTCCCTGCTGAGCAAAGGCAGCTTAGCTGGTGCTGACTGCTGTCCCACAGATACCGTGACCTGGTATTGCAGGGATTCCCCCACCAGCAATACATCAGAGAAACACACAGACCTACCAAAATCACAGTGGCTTGTGGCAAGTTCCCACCCCCAAACCAAGCTACAAGCAAACCCCAAACCTCGCCAGCTCCTCACCCCACCACCTTTTCACTGGTGGTGAAAAGGCACCACATGCTGGGATGAGGCTGAGACCCCTGCTGCATGCCCAGTCATGGGTGTGGAAACTGCACACGATAGGTTTTCTTCCCAATGGCTACAGTGAGGTCTATCACCAGGACTCCCTCAAGAGCTTCCCACAAGCCTGTCCAGGCCTAAGAATGGCTGTGTTGGCCACTTCCTAAAATGCAGAAACATCCTTGGTTTTGTTTTGCAATCTTGCAGACATAACACGCTTTCAATTCCTCAAAAACAGTGTTCTGCATGTGACCAGAGGCACTGTCCTCTGTCCTCCTGGTCCCTTCCCCTTCCAACAACACGTGTGTGCAGCTGGTAATGGGAGCCAGGGATACTCCTCCTTCTTAAGTGGTCAGTGGGACAATAACAGTGCCTGTTTCATTGAGAAAGGTACCAAACCACAGAAGGAGAAGGTTGTGGAAGGCAAAATGGGAAGCTGGAGTAGGTGGAACAGGGGTGTGCGTCAAAGGAAGAAAGAACTCTTTCTTTTTTCCAAGTACCTGGTTGTGCAAGACCCGAGGACTGTGATTTGACTGTGAGACAAAACCATCATGAAATAGCTTTGGCCAAAGGTCAGCATTGGCTGTGTTTGGTTTGGCGTGTCAGTGAAAAAAAGAAAAAAAAAGAAAAAAAAGAAAAAAAAAAGAGGTCTTCTTGCTACAATTCTTGAAATATCTGGATTGCAGATGCTGGGTCACCTCTACAAGGGTGGAGGAGCTGGGAGCAGGTTGAGGCAGCCAGCTGAGAGCTGGCTCTGTGATTTCTTTGGGAATGAAGCAGGGCTATGGGGGTTTTCCTGCACCTCCAAGAGCTGAAGCAATGCTGAGAGAAGGAGCGTGTCCTGTGGTGTCCTCCATCACCATGATGGTTCCCAACAGCGGCTTGGGAGTGGGGGAAATGCCAAGCATCCTTCACTTGTCTGGATACAGAGAGAAGTCTGGCTTATGAGCTGGAGATGGAAGAAGAGGAAGGAGCAACAGAAACATGCTTATTGTGAGCTGAGTTCCAGTGCAGACCAGGGTAACTTCTGCTCCTGAATATTCCTGTCTTCCCCATGCCCACACTCCAGCAGGCAAGAGAGCTGGGCTCTCTCATCCAGTGGGTGCCCTGCTCTTCCCACGGGGCTGTTTTGCAATTGCAGGCCAGGACAGGAATGCCAGGAATGCGAAATCCCGGCACACTGCCCTGTGTCCCGTCCCCGTCTGTCCCCGCCGGCTGCCCCCCGCTTCCCTGGCCCGTCGCAAGAACAGGATATTCACCCGAGCGACGAGCGACATACACTCACACACGTCTTGTTATCAGGAAAAAACACTCAGTCAGCGTCTGGAATGGGCTCTAATTAACTGTGTGGCCACCGGGACTTCCTCGTGGAGCCGTGGGGAAAGCACTCGCTCGTGATGGGATACGGGCAAGTGGGCAGCAGGGGATCAGATCTTCCAGGGCCACCAGCATGGCAAGGGCTGGAGGTGAGCATTGAGTGCCAGCACAGCCCTGCCATCACCCAGTGATCCCTTTCCTCCTGCTCTCCCTCCTGGCAGAGCCACAGGGTGGCAGGGAGAGCCTCTGCAGAGTAGAACATCCAGCCCCACTGCAAGGTTTCACCCCTCCTTGCCATGGTGGAGTTGGGGTCCCCAACTGAGAAGTGCCCCCAGCCCCATCTCCCTGCCTTGGCCACCCTGAGTCATGTCAACATGTCCCTGCTTCCAGCTCAGGCTCTGCAAAGACGTCCTGTCTCAGGTAAACAGGATCTCGCCGCGCTGTGTGACCTTGTTTACCTCCCCGAAAGAATTTGGCTGGAATTTTTTTTTATTATTTTTTTTCTTCCTAAGGGCTGGTGAGTCACCCTGCAGAAATGTGTGCTGCCTTTCCACACTGACTCACCTCTCTGCCCACACTCCTGCCTTTCCCTCCTGCCCCCCAGCTCTGGGGGGGTTGAGAAGCCCCTGATGCTGATGATGCAAACCAGGTACTGGTGCTGGTGCTGGTGACAATGGCCGTGGCAGTGGCATCTCTGCCACAGGAAATATGGCCAAGCATTCTGGCAGTCCCTGTGCCAAAACACAGGAAGAGAGCCAAGAAATTACCCTGTGCATTGTCAACTCCAAAAACACCAAAGAAAACAAAACAAAGCAAAAAAACAACCCAAAAAAAAAAAAAATTGTCCTCACTGGAACAATTGCCCAGAAGAATAGAAAAGAGAAAAAAAAAAAAAGAGGCCAATGGACCTGGCCCAGTGCCAGGACCCTTGTTTTCCTTTCCCAACACAATGCACGTTAAATAATACTTCCTTCTCACAACAAGGCCCTCCTGGGCCAGTTTTTTGTTTTTCTCCCCTGCCGTGCAGGGGTCGGTCAGCACAAATGGCTCCCAGGAGCATCAGCACTTCAGGGCTGCTGCTCATCCCCACTGCCGTGGATTGCCTGTTCCCAGCACTGCAGAGGAGTGAGAACCCTGTGGTTGGGCTGCTCGCCTCCCCCTCAGCTTTCTTATCAGGAGCAGCAGGCCCTTCAGCACTTCTCCTGACCTCTCCCACCCACTGGCATGATGCAGGATTAGCCTCTTTGCAGGGTAACATCTCCTCAAGGTAAGCTAGGTAGTTATCCCAAACCACTGCCATGGAACCATACTCAGGCTATGAAGGTATCCATATGAACTAATCACAGTGGCCATATCATATATGCTGATTTATTGCCAGAGTAAATATAACAGAATAAGAAAACAATATGCATTACAGGTGGGATGAATGGTTCATGACATTTCTGGCCAGGCTTCCAGACTGGGAGGAGGGGAAGCCCTGTTACTTGCACCTCGGTTCTTCAGTTCCCATGTGGTTTGTGCTCAGTTTTTTTTCCTTCAGGATTTCTCTTTCCAGTGACAGTGTCACTGGCACCACACTGACTGTATTTAAAAGTCTGTGTTGCAGAGGAATCCAAGTAAAACTTGTTTTGTTTATTCTGATTTCTTTCCTGAGAAATTTAACATCTGAGATATCATGCCTCTTGTTCATTGGCACTATCAATCAACAGTCTCCAAGGGGCTGATCAGATCCATATCTCTTTCGTCTGAGGATTACTGGGATTTCTGATTAAATAACAGGTGCAAGAAAGAAAGGAGTTGTCCTTCTTTAAATCAAACAGAGGCCTTTGTTCACAAAATCACATCATTTCAGCCGTATATATGTGTCTCCCCAGATTTCTGCTTTCTTAAATGAGGACATAGGCTGCTGGGCAAAATGGAACCAGCGGTTCTTGGGTGCTCCCACAAGGCTCAACACTCAGTCAACAGCTGGCTGAACTGGCCAGCCTTGTCCTGGCACAAGGGAAGAGAGACAGCCACTGCAGTGGAGCAGCAAGTGGCAGGTCTGAGGAGGCATTTGGTGTGCATTTGGCCCACTGACGCCCGAAGCTGAGCAAACTCATTTGTTTCAAGGATTGACTTTGCACACTGACATTCCTGAGGCAATCCAGAAAAGCCAGATCCAAGGTCCCACCTACCTGCATTGTCTGTGCTCAAATGTCAGATCCTGCCTCTGAGTAAGGATTTGTGTTCTGGATAATAACAAATGCTTTGTGAAGGTGAGATCTTCTTGGCACTATTTTGGTCTGTTCTTCTCCCACCAGAAGATGAGCCTGTCCTGTGCTACAAGGGTGTATGAGCTCAGTCACATCAGCAGTCAGGGTGATGTCACTGACCAACCACTTGGTCAGTGAAAGATAATTTCTGAACAAAGTTAGCCATGACAAAGAGGTGCTGGAGATGGATTAGTGGCAGTTTATTAGAAAGGAAATTGGGGCAGAGCTGGAACATAGCATGCAGCCCTGCAGAAGTCAGAGGGTTTGTACTGCCTGTGTGTTTGCTGTGCACTCCATGCATTCCCAAACCTGCCCATGTGTGGTGGACAACAGTGGGATTCACCTTACAACAGATGTCTAAACATTGGCTCTGAAGTCTCAGCCAGCTGTCTCATCTCCCTCGATAGTAAACACAGTGAAATGGGCATGGCCAGAAAAAGAACTTACTTCCCTGGCTTAAATTTTTAAAGTTTGGGATGAATCATGCTGTGGCAGTACTCAACTCTCTCTTTTGTCCAGAGAAGGAGACAAGGGTTGTTAGTGTTCGACTGCTTCATTTTCAGTCAGCTCAATTTAAGGTGCTTAATTTTTAGCTGGCAAACACCAAGAACAGCGAATCCCACCTCAGGAGAACAATGTACCAGTGTATGACAAGCAGCAGCAAGTCCAGGAGCACAGCTCCTCTCTTGATTTATTTAACAGCTACAGTTATTGCTTAAACTTGATCAGGGGAAACACTGTCTCAGCAAAATTCATCTTGCTCAACATGCAGACTATGCCTTGTCCTCTAACGGTGCTGTCAAAGAATATGTCCCTCAGGGACCTCAAAACATGTAGGAAAGAATTGCTGGGGCTCGTAACTTGCATCTGAGTGTGGGGTTTTCCCTGGATCTGGCATGGCATTTGTTTTTATCAGCTGCCAAACCTTTGGCAATTCACCAGCTCCCGATAACGCAAGTAAAAACCTGGAAAAGACAAATCCAAACACTTAGCCCACATTACTGTGCACAGGTGTCCTCGTGCCTGGTGGCAACAATCAGGTTGTCCATATTTGCCTCTGTGTCCAGGTCAGCCCCTGGGCACCAGGACTCAGTGACGAAGAGCAGCACAGCTGGCACATCTCCCTCCTGCCAGTGGGACGTTGGTGGAAACTTTTATCCAGCAAATGTTTGTTGCTTGGCCTCCTCCTGTAAGGGAGCAGATGCTGAAAGTTGTTTGGCTAGCTGATTAAACAAATCCCAGTGTTTTCTGCCAGACCAGATGAAATCCAGCCTTTTCAGCTCCCCTGGTCCTTACAGTTACTGCTGAATATTCCGCTTTGAGAGTGCCATTCTGGCCACAGCTCTAATAACCACGAATCCACATTTGAAATGCCTCTTGGAAGCACCAGACAACTACAATACAAAAAGGAAGCATTCAGGTCAGGCTGTGTATGTGCTCTTTAGACCAATTTGAATGCTCTTCAGGACTCAGGCTTGGAGGCCTGTATAGATAAGTGGTGGGCTTGGCTGGTCGTGGGACATCTCATGTGTGAGCCTGTTGAGGGCTGTGTCAGTGCCATGCCAACTCACCAAACTGAGGTATTTTCAAGGTGATTTTCAGAATGATCACTTCCCATAGCAATCTGTCACAAGGAATATATGCTATTTTGACCAGGAAAGTCCATCCCTAGCTCCATTTTTTCCCTCACTTGCACCAGGTACACATCTGGAATGTGTGATGAAAACCTGCCAAGTTCATCTGTATCACAGAAAGTGGGAAGCAATGGGGGATGACATCAGCCACGGCTGAGTCCTGAGAAATCATGTGAACATTTATGAAAGGAGATGTAAGATGCTGCCCTATTTGTTTGGTGTCTCCCAGCTCCCTTCACTCAACTATAAACCTCCTGTAGATGATGCCAACCCCAGTAGTTCAATGATTCCACCAACGCACAACCCATTGCTCCTCTCTCTTTTGGTGAGCAGAGATGTTACTGGAGATAAAATTACTACTTAGTGTTTTCCTTACCATTTATTTTGTACATTCCCTTGTAATAAACTACCAACTCCCAACACTAAAAGAGGATCAATTTAGATTAGATATAAGGCTTTATGAGGTGGTTAAACACTGGCAAAAGTTGCCCAGCGAGGTGGTACATCCTTGGAAACATTAACTTGGACAGGTCTCTGAGCAGGCTGATCTAGTTGAAGATGTCCCTGCTCGTTGCAAGAGGGTTGGACTAGATGATCTTTAAAGGTTCTTTCCAACCCAAACCATTCTAGAATTCTATGGAAACCACTGGGCATCATCATGAGGAGCTGCAGCAGTCTGCTTTGGGATGAGGCACATTCATAGTGACAGCTTCACAGTGACATCTGTAATGCTCATTGTTTATTTTTTCTTTACTTTTTACAAGCTATCCTACAAAATAATTCTATTCATTGGTAACTTTCTTGCCATGAACTTCCAGGCATTACAATGATTAGTGATCCTACAGAGTTCTACATCTTTTAAGGGGGTTCAATTACCCATTTGGCCAACCTGTACCGAGAACCATCTTTCTATTGGGTTTTCTAAGTAGACCTGTCAATCTTGCTGAAGCAACAGTTTTCCTCAGAAACAAACCAACCTACGCTGCAATTTCAGGCTCTTCCTAAGAAAGGCTTTTCTAAAATGCAGTGTAAGGCTGAATAATTTCAGATGAGAAGCGTAACTGTCTACTGAGAAAAACGGGAACATACACACCATTTTAAGCCCATTACAGAAAGAATTAGAAAGTCACGTGGATGCAAAGCTAATATCATCCTCTAGATAGTAACTGCTGCATCTAGTACTGCTCAGCAATGTGCAAAAATAGAAGTAGACAGAAATCCACCCAGACAAAACCCAAGATATTTTTCTGATGTCAGTCAGGTGGCCAGAAATGGCTCCTGAGCTGTGAACATCCCGTTGGATGTGAACATCTCTGACTGCCCCAGCAACCCCTCCTTGCCCCCATTCTCCTGGACACCTGCTGTGTTCTTTGAAGCAGGGACATGGCAGGCTTTTCCCAGAAGCATGTCAGGACACAGAAGGAAAAGCAGAGAGATGGATTCTATCTGTCAATTCACGATGAAATACAGTGACACCCCTCAAGTCACAAAAGAAAGCTCAATTTTTTCTAGTTAAAAAAAGTGTTTGGCTCATTCCCTAGACCAGCTGCTTCCTACATAAGTAAGAGGCATGCACAGTGTACAGAAAAGAATATTTGACATTCCTAATCAATTAGATAAGGGGAAAAAACAGTCCATTTTCCTGTTCAAAATAAAATTATCGTGGTTACTTCAGATTTCAAGGGCATTTATCTTTCAGCTTCAGACAGAGGGGCACTGAGTAGACTGCAGGTTAGTGACCCAGGGCTGTAGAATGACTAAGCTGCCAGCTGGAATGGAGGAGCCCAGACTCAGCTCTAAAGGAGCACTGGGATGGGAACTGCTGTGTCAGTTGTCAGCCAAGTCTAGGTGTGCCTCAGTAGAGCCAGGACTGTGCCAGGCCGGGAAAAACTGGCAGCATGGGAGGAGGGAGTTAAAACACCTCAAACCAAATTGCTCAAGGGAAGCACTCCCAGATCTTGCCTGCACACTCCCTGGCTTTGAAAGCTTGTGTAAACATTTAACTAGGGAAATGCCAAGGGAATCAAGGTGAGGAAGAAGGTGGCTGAAAGGGTTGTAAGAGAACATAGGCACCTTCCCAGCCCGAGTTCAGCTCAGGATGTTTCAGTGGAAAAGGCACAACCTGAGGTGTGTTTTGTACCTTTTACTCAACAGCACAGGAGGCTCCAGGCCCTGGGGCAGGTGCTGGGCACCACTGCCAGCCCTGCAGCGGAGGCAGAAGGAACAGGTACAGTGGCATGGTGCCTTCTTCTTGAAGACCATGTGTCTCTGGATCACCAGCAGCCTTTGAAGACTCTCCACAGGCCAGTGAAGAATGGATGAGGTCTTTGAGAGGACCAACTATGCTGTGTCCCAGTTCAGGGGAAAGCAGCAGCCCCTTTGTATTGCCTTGCTGCAACCCGGGTGAGCAGGTGGGCTGCAGGTCCCTGGTATGGGATTCACCCCAAGCAATTACAGACTCCCCCTGCAGTTCTTGAAGAATTCAATCCTGGACAGCTGTATCAGAAATCTCAGTTGCGGCTGCTTTGTTCTTGCAATACCAAGCCTGTGTTCTTCCAGTATTTCTCAGGACAGCATGCTTCCCTAACAAAAATATATTCAAATAGGGCAACGAAATGTCCGAGCCCACAAACCCTTGCCCAGACTCAGGGAAGCCCTCTGAAGGCTGCGCTCACACGTGGAATCTTGGGCCTGTAGTGCCACCTAATGAACAGGCGCCGCTCAGAGCCCACATGTCATGATGCTGCTGTATGCCGGGAAATCAGGCAAAGGCACTTGGTAGGGCATTTTTTTACTCTCTAATGCCTTTCATCCCTCTCCCAGTGCTTAAAAAAATATTTATTTGATCGTCTCAACCCTGCTGTCAGGCAGCAGATGACAATAACCGTGTTCTGTGAACAAGTTGAGGAGGAGCTTTTTGCTGAGCCCAAATACACAAAACAAGTCAACAGAAGTTGAGTAACAAATGAGAGTTAACTCCTTTTCCTGTGTCACTTTTGGAAATAGTGCTTCCAAGGGACAGGGCAAAGAGGTGACACAGAGCAATGCTGCAATTTGCACCTTTCTCCTGGGATTCTCTGGCTTGTTCCCTGTGCACCAACAGGACCCACATGAGTAATGAGCCATGAACTCCCATCTTTCAGGAGGCAGAAGCTGGGCTCTGTTTGGTTGGTGAGGACAGTGGTCAGGCATAAGGATCAGGAATGGCTCCCAAGGTAGTAAAAGACATTCTCTCGGGGAGAAACCAGCTGGTGTTTGGTTTTTACATGGGACGTTGTCAAGGAGAACAAACGTTCCACACAAAGGGAAAGTTTCATGCTGATCACAGCATCTGCCTTCTCAGATCCAGAGAGCAAGACACTGAGGTGCCTCCAAGGACTGAGTTCTGTTTTCTGGCTTCTGCTGATATAAGGAGCAATCCCAAGGGACAAACCATCACCCAAGGCAGGGAGCTGCCTTGAGGCAGCAGGCAGACAGTGTGGGAGAGTTCAGTCTTTTCCTGGAGATTAGGAGTTAGCAAAGCAGGAGATCTGGCCACAAACTCCAATCATGTCATGACTGCACAGATGCTGAACCCTCAGCTAAGTGAGAAACAGACTCTAGCCCTATAGCTGGTTTTTAAGTCTTTCAATTTTTTCAGAGTGTTTCAGGGGCAGAGAAAGTGAACAGTGCCACTCTGGCCCTTCACAAAGGAAGGAACAGGGGACATACACTGTCTCACATGCAAACAGTCCTCTGAGAAAAGAAACATTTTTAGGGCTGGATGCTCTACAAACAGGTGGTGCCAGGAGAAGATCATACAGGAGAGTGGGAGTCTTTGGAAGTTTTAAGCAATGAACAGCTGAAGAAGTTTCCATAGAGCATGTGGGAGCCAAGGCTTTTCAAAGACATATCATATGTCCACAGATGGGCAGGCTTTCACTAAAACAACAAAACTCAAATTAATTGAAACAACAAAACTCAATTTCATTGAAACCACAAAAATATTTTTAAAGAAAACAAACCACAAAAGCACTTATTTTCTCTTGCCCACCCACACTTCTAGTCTAGGCTTCAGAGCAATGAAAATCCTACTAGAGCTTCCTGTGGAGGAATTTATCTAAAATGTGTGTTTTGTGTACCACACCAGTGTGGTTCAGTCTTGCTGTGACAAAGTGGCCCAGGGAGAAGGCAGACTGATCTCTAACTGTTTATCTTGAAAAGAAGAGATCAGTGTTTCAGCACATTTACTAGGACATGTTTTGCATGAGTCAGGCACTGGATGACATGTACAAACAGCCAGGAGTTGTGGTCAGGACACAGATCTCCTCTTGCCCAGGAAAAGGACCAAGCCATAGCTGCTCCATGGCCCAGTGAACTCTGAATTTGTCTTACACTGAGCAACTGATTTAGTGGGTGAATGTGTGTTTCCCTTGCTCTTGAAAAAGAAAATAATCTGGTGTTTGGGGCAGTCTCAGTTTGGGACAGTTTGATTTTATGGTTCTGAAGACAGAGAAGGGATAGAGCCTTGATCACCAGCACTACTGGGTTTGTGCAGTAATTGTTGAAGTATCATATAAAAGGTAGGAAAACAACAAATCCTCTTCCGGTGGCATTTGTAACAAGTGGTAGCTACAATTTTTTGCACTGATCCTGCTCTGGGAAGTAGCTGAGCTCTATAAGGAAGTTGATCTAGCACTAAAGCACAAGTGCCAGCTGTGTCAGATTGGGATTGTGTCAGTCTGGGATTCTATGCTCACCATCCCACTAAATGGTCCTCCAGGGACCTTAGATCTGCACCCAAGATGTGGTCACAATTAAAAAGAAATGCTAGGTGCTCACATCTAAAGAGGATGGAAGGCTGAAGTTGACAACTGTCTTGTATGCTGTGTAAGGGGTGTAGAAACCCTGTGCTGGGCAAAAAGTGGTTAAGGATGGAAGCGAAATGACACTGAACCCACAGAAAGTATTTTTATTTATGTCAGACCCCAACCAGAGCTCTCAGGGGGTCCAGCGCTTGGGCCAGATGATCTTTCCTCTACCCTCTAGGACCAGCTCCTTGGGCAAGGCTGGAGGACTTCCACATTTGTTTTCCTTGTGTCTGCTGTGTAACACCCGCAGGCAGAGCACTACTTTGGGCTGGGGCTCACTGGCTATCCAGCGTGGGGAAATCCCAGTGCTGGGAGCAGATCAGAGCCAGGTGGTGAACACACAGCAGCACAGCCTTAAACACGCCGTTCTCTGGCTGCTGGCGCCGAGGGCTCCGGGTAAGCAGAGGAGCTGCCAACTGGCAGCAGGGGGCAGCTGCAATCCTTCCGTGGGTTCTAAGAAACTAACACTAAAAGCACTGATTGATGTGAGCATACCGACAGAGTAGTTTTTCTCGTGCCCTTGGGCTGAACTGTACTGATACACGGCGCATCCTTAGTGTCTTCCATGCTTCCGTGGGGAAGACGGGGCTGCTCCCCTGGGCCATGGCAGCACCCTCTGTGCCTGTTCACTGTTCTTCACTGCAAGGTCCTTTCTTGAGGTTTCATCAGGCAGCGTTTCTTCAGGGATATGCTGGGTGGTTTTGAAGCAATGCTGATCTTTGCTGCAGTCTTCTGAGGGAAAAAAAAAAAAAAAGAAAAAAAAAAGAAAAAAAAGTCTTTGGCAGGATTGGGCTTTGTGGAATATAAATGACCATTAATAAATTTTTAGTGTTAATGTAAGTGCTTGTATCAACTGGAAGCTGAATCGCTTAATCAGGCTAGCAGCAATTAAAATGGTAATTTTTTTCTGTACTAGATTCTGCTTGCAATTTTTACTCAAGCAAAACTCTTTGAAGTTAATTGGAATTTTGATTAAAGCCTCCTGGATCTGGGTCTCTGAATTTGTACTAAGGAAGGTTCAATATTTGCTTTGGTTTTCTGCACATGGAGTTCACTGCTATATATTAGTGTGACTGTACAATTAGTGGTAACAAGAACAACTCCAATAAAGATTTCTGTAATCTAGTTCTTGATATACTTCAGAAAAGGTCTTTTATCACAGAATAGCTTTTAAAGTACTGCTAAAACAGGCTGTAATATCTGAAAACCTTGATTGATTAAATTGTTTGTCTTAATTATTTCTAGTCACTACGAATGGCTCAGTAACATTCACTTAACGGTAATTCAGAACTTGGATGGAGTGGGAGGATGGGAGATGTTCTTGCTCTTTGCCTTCAGCATTCAGGTTTTGGTTGCCAACTCAAAAGAAAAAAAAAACCTAATGAAGTTACATTATAAACATTGGTAGAACGAACAGTAACTATGGTGTAACAGCTTTTAAAAGTAACGTTTTGTCCAAATTGTTGCAAAATAAACCCCAAGCAAACGCAAAGCCCTGACCAGGCTGCAGTGAGGTAGTACTTTGTGACAAGTACTTCAGGCAAAGGAGTGCTTTTCTGAAAACTGACATAATTGGCGCTTAAACTTCACTTGGGTCAGTTGCTGGTGTGGGAAAAGCAGAAAGAAAGAAGGAAATAATCGCGTGGATATTATATAGATAATACCAAGCACGTGGATTCTTACTATATATCTCTGTTTATAAGAAGAGTATTAGAGGTTGTGATCAAAATGCAGGTCAATTTGGTTTTGAGAACTCCTTTGATATCCATTAATAAATTTTATATATATATATGTATTCTTGACCTTAAGAAGACATTTATTAAATAACGAGTTGTAAACATCCTGGACTAATAAGTGCAGAAGTTTATCAGTAATTGAATTAATAATAACTGAAAGTTTGTTGTGAATAGGGGATTTCTTTCTTTTATTTTATCCTAACGTGGTCATCGGAGCACAGTTTCTTCCCTTTTCCAGTGTGACACCTCAGCAAGTGGATTCAAACATGAGGAAAAGGAATGCAAGCAGATCCTTGCAATTCAGAGAAATGTTCTGATCTTCTTTTGTGTCTACTTTTTCTGAAGGTCTTAATTTTGAGAAACAAAGAAAATTTTACCTTAAATATTTTCCCTATTCCCTCTAAACCACAGACACAGAATAGGAGAAAGGAAGGATTAAAAAGTAGACAAAAGCTTTTATTATTAGCAGTAATTTTGTAATATAATATAAACGCCTTGAATATCCAACAGCTATGCTATTACAGTACCAAAACCCTGTTCTAAAGGGTAGAACCCTGCTAGTTCTGCTTAGTGGTTATCCCAAGGGTCACCATTCCCTGACAGTGGACTTTGAGCTCTTAGATGGCTGCAGCAAGGATAAGCATCCTGCCAGTTACCCAACCCATACCTGCGGACACAGCATGTTGTGTGAAAATGAACACTTGCAAACTAAACGGCTGACATTAACACACTCTCATTGTATATTTGCCATTTCTACGGTAAGGTTTGCGCTGTCTCAGACTTTGCATACAGACAGCACTCAGTGACACTCAGCCACAGTAGAGGAGCAACTGATCACACTTGTGGGAGAGCAGGTAGAAATGTAGAAATAAGTCCCTGTTCTGATGTAAAAAAATTCCTAGGAGACTTCAAAGAAAAAAACCCTCAGTCTGTTGTTTAAAGCAGTGGGCGGGAAGCGAAAGAACATTTCTGCATGGCAGATTGATGTGCACGGGAGCCTGGATACCTGACTGCCTGCTCATGGTGTCCCTGTTTTCTCATGCCTCACCCCAAAAAGCCTTGGTCCCCTTGAAGAGGTGGCCTGAGTCCTGCTTCTTCCACGGTGACTGACAGCTATGTGTGTGCTACATCCATAGAGCCCCTTGGCACCTGTAGAGGCCCAGAGGGACCCTCAGGACCCTGGACATCTCATCGACCAGACTAACACAGCTGGATTGACACTGAAAACAGGATTATCGGCTGGATCGACGCTGAAACCAGGACTGACATCCCATCTACTGGAATGACACTGGAACCAGGACTGGTGATCCCTTTTTCTCTTGTCTCCTCTTTTTCAATTTCTTTATTTCTCCCTCTCTCCCCTTTTCCCTCTTCCTTCTCATCATACCCCTTTATCCAGAACCCACTGCGGTGTGCTCATGCAGTAGATCATTGGTCACACGCCAATTTCCACGCCAAGCGCGTAATTTACTAGTAAAACTTTCTGATAATGTTTGCGGGCCCTCTGACTTTGGTCGTCGCTTTCCACCACGAGCATCGGCGAACCTCGGGTGTTTCCTTGCCCCGAAAGCCGGGCAGCGGCAGGCAGCTCGCCTTGAGGCACCTGCCGAGGGCAGAGGAGCCGCGCCGGGTTCCTGCCGCAGCGCTGCTCCGCCTCGGCGCTCTGCCGCTAGCCGCCTCCCCAGCCGCCGCCGGCACACGACCGCCGGGGGCCGCGTTACGGTGGAGAACGTAAATGCCACGGCTCGGCGGCGGGCAGCGCTCCCTCACGGCGCTGAGGGAGGCGGCGCGGCCTGGGCGGGAACCGCCTGAGGCGCCGCTCCCGCCTCCTTCCCCGGCTCCCGCCCTCCCTCACCCCCCGCGCCCGCCCCCTCGCGCGCGCGCCGGGGAAAACGTTGCGCAGGTTCTAAAGCGGCGGCGGGGGCGCGGCCGCGCGCGAGGGGGCGTGTGAGGGGGAGCGGCGGGGAACGGCCGCCACCACCGCCGGCACAGCCTCGGCCCGCCGGCCCGCCCGCCCGCCTGCCGCATGGAGCTGTCGGCCATCGGCGAGCAGGTGTTCGCCGTGGAGAGCATCCGCAAGAAGCGCGTGCGGAAGGTGGGCAGCGGTGGAGCGGAGCGGGGCGGGGCGGGGGGAGCGCACCGGGACACCTCTCGCCCCTCCCGCCGCGCACCGGGAGGGGGGAGGCGTGGTGGGCGCGCTCGCTGTCCCCCGGTCCCTGTCGCTGTCCCCCGGTCCCTGTCGCTGTCCCCCGGTCCTTGTCCCCCTGTACCCGTCCGCTCACGGCCGCGGGGGACACCGGCACCTGCCCGAGGCCGGCGGGCGGGGAACACACGTGTTGCCCGTGAGGTGGTGCGGGGCGGAGGGGCGGCTGTCGCTGCTGGGCTGTCGCTGCTGTCTGCGGGATGAGTGCTGGTGACACCAAACCGGAGAGCGTTTGGGAAAGCTCCCGTGACTCAGTTTCCCCGGCCGTGGAAGCGCTCCCGTCCCCGCAGAGTGTTGCAAGGATTAACCTGCAAGCAATGCAGTGTGTAGAGATCCTCCGGCGCAAAGTTCCTTATAGGGCAGTGTTTTCCAGCCGTGGGAAGCTGATGAGCCCCCCAAGAGGAAAATGAAACCGGTTCTCTGGCTCGAGTACCCGAGTGCTTTCCTTGCTCTGCTCTCCTGTAAAGTGTCCGTGGCTGCAGCAGTGGCCCTTGGAGTGTGGTCGTCCTGCATGCACGAAGGCCTTTGCCATGCTTTGGGAAGTGCTTAACAAACCCCTCAGTGCACCATTAAATATTTTTATAGTTGTTCGCCTTGCTTGTGGAGCCCTTGAATGCCGTTTCCAATCGCTACACTTTTTTTTGTTGTTGGTTTTTTTCTTTTTAAACCTTGTACTTACAGTGAAAAAATAAATGGGTAGCTCTGAACTTCAGCTGTGAGCTGCTGCTTGCTTGGGTCGAAAGGATGAGTGCCTGTGATGGATGGAACAGTGTTCGAGTAGAGCATGTAGCAAATGGAAAGGAACATGCCAGAGATGCTTCATAGGTTCTGAAATACTGTGTTTCTTCTCTCTGCTTAAAAAAAGATTCATCTGACATTTGCTCCTGGCATACATCTCCTTCCCACATTTATGCTTGCTGACTTCTTGTAGGTTTGCCTGTGAATGTATGAATGGCTCAGTCTTGCTCTCTGGTTGACTTTTAGTGTTCTGCCTGCAAGCCTTTTGCAAAGCTATGCGCTAAGCTGATGGTAGTACAAGTGTGCTTAAACACCCCTGTGTGCCCATTTTCTGGAGAAAAAGGTATAGCAAGTGTAGTTGAATGAGGAAGTGGCTTTGTTTTGAAAATACAGTGATGGGAAACAAGTCTTTTGGTTGCAGAGTTCGGTCCTGTTGATTGGTTGCATCTCATACTGTAGCCCATATTTGGTTCCATAGTTCACCTGTTTTGTTCTGCCTTTTTCCACCCTCAGGGTAAAGTAGAATACCTGGTGAAGTGGAAAGGATGGCCCCCAAAGTAAGTTGTGTTTACTTGTCTGTTTTGTCTTTAATATTCTCTAATAGCTTGCATTGTGTCTCTGCAATTGAGCATTTCATTCATAGTGGGTAATGGCTTGTCCCTCATTTCAACAACAATAAACAAAAGTAAAGAGCCACAAACCAAACCCAAATTTGTTTGTGAATTGGCAGCTAAGGAATACAAACTGTGTGCCAGTCTATTCTGACTGGGTTTTGCCGCCACTGAAATATTTCATTGAGATACTTTCTAGATACAAATGTTTTTGAATTCATTATGAGTTCAACAAAGAACCCAGATTCTTCTGAACTTGGAATGGCTCCTGCTTTTCTGAGTCAGCACCAAGTGGACCCCACTTTATTTTTAGAGCTGTCTCCAGTCTTTTAAAATAGAAAACATGTAGATGGTCTTGTCTTCCTGTCGTACTGCTTCCTCTCTGCAATTCACCAACGGAAAGGGGCAATGTTTCAGATTTATTGATTGTAGCCAAATGCAGGTGATCTTTGTCCCTTGAAAATTACCGCCATGCTTTCATTTCCTTGTCTGAAACCTCCTGTTATTTTGCATGCCTTTCTGCTTTTGCTTTAGTTGGTACATTGCAAAAAGGCAGAAAGGTTTGGGTTTTTTTCAGCATTGCTGTGCACTGTTTACAGATACTTCTCTTATTAAAATGCAGCTGCTTCTGAAGAAGAGCGATTGCTCGTGCTTAAGCAGTCTGTAAAATGCTGTGAGATTAAAAGGATTAGGTAACTGGAGAATATTACTATGTCAGCTAGCAGTCTAGTAGAGCAGCTTCCTGGCCAGCCCATATGGGGGCCCTGTCTTTGCTTTTCTGTTTGTGCCTGTGTGTGTACATACACAATGTGCGTGGGTACAGCAGTGTTACACATGCAGTTGCTCTGCGTGTTGCTAAGGAAGGGGAGCCGCTTGTCACTGGTTCATCCTCACAGCTGCAAAGCAGGGCCCGCCAGGATGGTTCTGGCAGGCTGTACCCGGTGTCCAAAGAGCTGAAATGTGTTCTTGGGTGCCTAACTGTCGGGTCTAATCCTTGTGATTATAGGCCATATGTGAAGATAAGCAGCTTCCCCTCTCTCGTTGTGGTGGGAGAGGGTGGCTTTATTCTTCAAAGTTCTGCTGTCAGAGTGCACTTGTTGAGCACCAGCTGCCATGAAGTGTGGGTCACTTCTTGGACTGCTTCAGCCTTAAATAGCCAAGTCTTATTTAATCGCTGATGGAGGGTGGGAAATGTATTTGGAGGCTGCGAGGCTTCATCCCCTCTTGGCCAGAATACCAGTGTTTATCCCATTCTTCTTTCAACAAACGCATTGAAGGCCTTCTCTTGTAAAGTCCCTTGCCAAGAAAGAAGGTGGGCTGAGGCATGGCGTAATATTTCCTTGGACAGACCAGGCCTTATTCTTAACTGCTGCCTTTCCTTGTCCTGTGCCTTGGAACTCTGAGGGAGACAGAAACACTTTGGGGAATTTAAAGCACAGCTTCCTCAGGGAGCAAGGTGATGTCAGGGTTCTCTTCTTTTGATGTATGACATGTCCAAGCATCTTCCCTCTTTCCCCAAACTCCAAATGTGAAGACTGTTGATTTTTTTTTTCCCTTCCTCCTGCCTCCTTCCACTTTAACTGTTCCCTCAGTGGTTTGAATTACTTAAACCAAACATGCTCGGAGCATTGAAGTCACTTTCATCCCACTAGCAGTCTCTGTTTCTTGTTTCTAAACATACATATGCCCCTGATGGCATGCAGCACCACAAGCTGTTTGTATCTTTGTGTCTGTTTCCTCATCCCACATCATTCCCTTCCTTAATTACCTTGTTGTATTGCTCTTTGTAATCTCTGTACCTATTATCCCATCATTCCCAATGGAAGCATCATGGAAGGGGCTAAGGATAGGTCAGTAGTTTACTGCTTTCACAAGCAATTCATATTTGACTTTTTTCCCCCTCTTAATAAAAAATTCTTATTTGTGCCCTACACCTCAGATTTATGGATTGCACTGCTGGAGTCAGGGAATGGAGGAGTGACAATCTGATTCTAGCTACAAGCTTGTTTACAACTTGTGTTGGAGTTAAAAGGAGGGGGAAGAGGAGGAGTAGAAGGAGGGGGAAGGAAGATCATATGATCTGTGTTTTCCAGAGTGCCTGCTCTCTGCAGTTTGCTGCAGCCTGGGCTGTGTGTACCCATATATAAAGCTCCGTGTGCGCGCGCGTGGCAAACTCAACCATGTTTTTTTTATATGCAGTGTTTTGCCACTGCAGCGGAGCCAGAATTTGAACTGCAGAGAAAAAGGCAACACCCACCGGGGTGTTTTTTTTAAACCAAATCCCTTTTCTTCTCCTGCCTATGAAAAGCAATCCAATGACTTTTTTTCCCCCTTGTGGTGTTATTTTTCTTAAATTTGTAGGATGAGTGCCAGAATCCCTGCAGCTGGGAGGAAACCTTCCTCTTTTCAAACAGCATCTTGGCTTTGACAGCCCAGTCAGGTTGCTGCAGGAGGCTTGAGCAAAGGAAGGAGGGAGGGAGAGAGGGAGGGATCAGCTGGTTATGAAGACATGTCTGTTCTTAACTCTCTGATGTACAGCGCACATTGGCATATCAGAATGTCATATTTTTGTTTCTCCTTTTTGTAAATGAATTGTATTTTCATTTCTACACCCATTCTCCAGGAATGCTCCTGTATTACTGTACCTTTCTTCTCTCTAATGGAGAGATAAAAAGGAAAAACATTCCTAAACCACCTCCCTGTGTACATATAGGCATGTATCCCATGTCCTCACATGCAGCCTGTGCTTCATCCAGAAATGTAAACATCCTAAAATGGTTTTTTGCTATTTAAAGGCAAAATGCACCCTTTGCACCCTGTGCCACCTGCATGTGACTCCTCTCTGGTCCTCCTCCCCAGGGTCTGGGAGGAGCTCTGCCTCCAGGCATGAACCTCACATTTCAGGAAAACTAGTGTTCTGAGGTATTTGAGGCTTCAGATTTGCTTTCTTGCTTTAGAGTTTGTATGATAGAGACATGACACCTACCTTTTCTGGGCAAACATGACCCCTAAGAAGTAAATATACTACAGAGACCACCTAGTGATTCTTTCAGCTTCCACAGTGGGAGCATCTTGGCTGCTTCTCCCTGGTGTTAAGCGCAGCTGTACACTTTGGGAACCAGTTTGGAGTTGCCTGCTAGGTGGGTACAGTCCTTTCCTGAGCATCTGATTCCTGTCACAGCTGTCTGGCTATTGAGGAGAGAGCTGGGGCAGTGAGTGACACTGTTCCCAGGTTACTTTGGGAGCAGTGTTGGTGGCCCTGACCCCAGTGCACTTGGGGTACTCTGTATCGATGAGCTCCGTTCCATAGGAACAGCCTGTAGGGGGAGCCGAGCAGGAGGAGGAGGTGTTGGCAAGTGGCCATCAGCCTGCCCCAGGGCCCAGGTCCCAGCATGTTTGGTTGAGCAGCATCAGTGGAAAAAAATTAAACTCTTAAATGAATCCTTTCAGCTTCAGTGATTAGAAGTAATTAATAACGCAGGTGAGAAAGCATACTTACTCTTTAAGCATTCTAAATTAAGAGAGACCTATATTTCAGAAAGACATATCAGACCGTGTCTCATTGTTCCTTGGGGTTTGTTGGATTGCTGCAGATGAGACCTGTTTAGGCGTGGACTTAAAAACAGTTTGTGAGTGTCTGCACAGGCTTTGCACACAGTGTGGAGGGGGCCCTGGGGAGGAAAGTCTTCCCTGTTTTTGTACAAAGAGCTGCTTGATGCTTGGCCCTGCCTGTTTTGGGAACGGGAGGTGGTGTCTGTGGGAAGCTGGGGAGGGGATGGCTGGGATTCCTCAGAGCTCTGGCAATGTTGTGGCAGGCCCCACCGACCCTTGTGAAGACAGTATCCAGGGCTGCAGCACACTGGTAGCAGGCCTGCAGAGAGAATGTTTCATTAAAGTATTGTTTATTTTTTATTCCTTATGTTTTTCTTCAGATACAGCACATGGGAGCCAGAGGATCATATCTTGGACCCTCGCCTGGTAGTGGCTTACGAAGAAAAGTAAGGGCACATATTCTTTTTCTCCTTGGGCACAGGAAAAGAAATAGTGTCTTTATTTCATTATGTGCATAAAGTGCCCCTGTTGTCCCTACTTCAGTCAAAGATGAGATATATAGCAATGAATCCTGCTTGAGTTTTGTACCCTGGTGTTGATTGAGATGGACAAGACAGGGTTAGAGCAGCTTTGATTGGCACTGTTCAGGAAATGAGGCCAAGAACATGCAGAACTGAGCCAGAGAGCAATCAGATTCAGGTTTTAATTAGGTCCAGAGCTGGACTGGAGTGATGTGAGGTGGGAAGTTTCTCTAACCCATCCTTGATTAGTTATGTCAGAAAAATTCCCCTATTGCAAGGCTTTCACTCCTACAGGAAGCAATTCTGGGATGTTTTCCAAGCTCATACTGGTCACCATTGGGTTTTAGTGAAGGAAATTGAAGGAGCTATGCTGCGAAAGGTTGAAGTCCCAACTAGGTTGTGTGCTGTGGTATTTAGTACTCAGCTTGATTTGTATTCCTCTTTCACAGGGAAGAGAGAGACCGTGCATCAGGGTACAGGAAAAGAGGCCCCAAACCAAAGCGCCTCCTACTGCAGGTAGCCTCTTGCTCTTCTGTGTATTTCTAACTCCTTAGCTGCTGTGCTGCTCCTCTGCTCTCACTGAGGTGGAAACTGTCTGTTTGCTGTTGCATGGACAAAATTGGAGATAACAAGTTAACACAACAACGTGAAATCAGTGTTTAGGCAGATAGTTTTAACCTGTTAGCTGAAGAGCTAGCTAATTTGCCTTTGAAAAAGCAAAGCAAAATAAAACAACAACAGCTCTTTCTCTCTGAATTAGAATTTTATAGAGTATGGGCCTGGGTAGTTGCAGGTTACCTGGTTTGCGTGTTCTTTTAATTTCACTTTGAGCTTGGACCTTCCATCAAGTCAAAGGTAGCCTGTGGCTGGAAGTGGAGTTTCAGCATGCTTTGACTGTTGCCAAGCAAAGCAGCCAATCCTAGGAAGCAGATATTAGGAAGTGGTTAGAAGGCAATTGAAGAGGGGAGAGACACAGTGTTGTCGAATCAGCACACCTTATCCTAGCTCATCTAGATGGTCAGAGACTGAGCAAAGAATATTTTCCTGGCTCCCAGTGGGGAGCCCTGACTGCATGATCAGATGCCTGCTCTGACCCTTGCTGCATTGGTGTCTTGGCAGCGGCTGTATGGTATGGACTTGAGGAGTGCCCACAAGGGAAAGGAGAAGCTCTGCTTCTCTCTTGCACGGAGGTTTGGAGGAGGAGACAGTAGCCTGCCAGGGGCCAAGACAGGGCAGGCAGAGTTTCCTGAGAAGACTGGGGGTGCAGTCCTGCCATTCTCTCTCCGGAAGCAACGCAAAAACCAGAAGTACCTACGACTGTCAAGGAAGAAGTTCCCCCGCATGGCGAGTCTGGAGAACCGAAACTGCAGGCATGAGTTCTTCCTGAATGATGCAGTGGGCCTAGAGGCCAGGCAGAGCCCTGAGGACTGGGAGGCCATGCAGCACACCAGCAAAGAAGGTAAGGCCTGTCACCCTTTGGCTGTGAAGTTCTGGAGCATGTGAAGGGTGTTCTTCATCCTTCCTCCCTGGTTACCTCCTCCTGCAATTGTGGTTTAGGTCAGGTCTTCAGAGCAGCTCCTGCTGGCCCATATTATGCCCTTCTTGTTTGCAGGCTTGTTTCTTTTTTGAAGAGCACAGATTAATTGCGTTTTTTTGGTCTTGTTGCCTCTCTGTATTCTTACATCCCTGATGCCCCTCCCAGTGGTAGAAAACATGCAGAAGATACTGCAAGCTATTCCCCTCTTAAAATTTTATCCCAGCAGGGGTGACACACAAGTGTGACAGATATGAACTCTCCCTCTGTCCACATTATCCATGTGCTCAGCCTGCTTGGCTCAAAGGACTTTGGCTGGACAAGCTTGGACAGCAGCACTTCTCTCATAGTGCTGCTCTGAGAAGCATACAAGAATGCTGCTAGGAAGTCATAGTGTACTTCCCTACCCCCTCCTTTGCTTTCCTTTCCACACCCCTCTTAAATCCTCTTGCTATAGAGCTATGCAAGAGAGGGAGAGTGATGAAGTGAGGATGGTAACTTCTGCCTGATCCCACTGAGTAGGCAGCATGAGTGTAGGCATGGGAGATGTCCAAGCACATTTGGCATTTTGAGGAAGGATACCAGCATCTTGTGCAGGAGGGCTGTGGGATGTGTGTGTTGCTCTCAGTTACCAGGGAAACTCTATCCCTGCATTATTAGAGCTTCTGAAGGCGTAGCTTTCCTGAGGAGTGGAAAACCAGGGCTTGTGCTGCTTGTAGTAGCTAAGGGAATCCTGTTACTCCTTGCTAGGAGTAGTTGTTAGCCAGGCTGGATTAGACAGGATCTTAGGGAGAGGGCTGTGTTCTGGGAGTCAATGCTATTCCCTTCTTTCTGAGAGGGACTGGAATGGTGCCCAGAATCCAGGGAGGCAGCAAGGGGAGTAGCACAGAGGAACTCAGTGTTACATCCTGGCCGTGAGGAAATGTGTGGGGCTGTTCTGCCCTGGAAGTATGGGGCACTAAAGCACTTGGGGATCAGAAGAGTAAGTGGCACTACGGAATTGTAAAACTGTTTTTGTTCTCCTTTTGACACATGGCCTGCATGGAATCCCAGTTACTGTTAGGGGGAATTGGACTCTTTCTGGGGGAAAAGAGGACACCCCAGATATTTGGGACAGAAGCCAGGAAATAACACTCTTAAGGGGCTCTTGTTCTTTGCCCAGGTTGGGACAATAAGGTATACAGTGGACAGGTAGAGTGACAGGGAGAGGGTGTGTTTTCCTTCCTCTCTATGTACATGGCAGTCTCTGGGGGCTGTGGGGAAGTGACCCTTTGGGTGGCAGAGGGGCTGATAATTATTTTTACAGTGAGAAAGTGCAAGAATGCTTGTGTTTCTTTTATGGAGCTGTCTGGGAGCAAAGGAGAGAAAGGAAGAGCAGCTTCTTCATGGAGCACTAGTGTTGGATTTTTGAGAGAATCACACCCAGGCTGCATTGCAGGTGCAGTACAAGGCAGACCCTCCATTTTGACTCCCTTAGGAGTATCTGAAGAGTGTGTGTAAGAGATCTGAATTTTTGCCTTTTCAGCAGGGTAGGGCATTTAGAAGCAGGTGAGCTCAAACCAGGATGAGTGTGCTTTTCTGACAAAAAACCAAATTAGGGGCTGAGATGGGATGAGAGATATTGAGGAATTGTGGATGGTTAGATGAGCTTTTTTTACAGGTGGTTTTACAGGGTCTTTTGACCTCTGCATAGGCTGCTCAGATACCACAGTGTATCTGGACACCTGATTCTCCATTTTCCCTTAGCCTCTGAGGGGAAGGCTTGCACATATTCTTTTTTGCTCTGTACATGCTGACTCAGTACAGGCTGAATTCACCTACAGTTTGTCAGAAAGGAGACCCTTTTTCCATCCTTTTTTTCCCCTCTCTTCCTCCTCTCTTCTCCCTCACCTTCTCTCTTTCACTAACATGCTCTTATCTGCCTTTCCTTCTGCAGCAGATGTGGATGCCAGTCTCCCTTGGATCCCCACTGTGCCCCCCAGCGAAGTGACAGTGACAGACATCACGGCAAACTCCATTACCGTCACTTTCAGAGAAGCACAAGTGGCTGAGGGCTTCTTTCGGGACCGGAGTGCACAGTTCTGAATCTCTGTTTGCAGTGCTCCCCAAAAACAGTGCTTTTAGGGTGGGGCTAGGGAAGGGTTACATTATCCCTTAACAGAAAAAAAATCCAAAATGTCTCCTCTTAAAATGTTTACAGAGACCTTTTATTTTTTCTCCTTTTTCCCCTTTCAGATACGCAAAAAAGGGCAGTATAGGGGGTGTGTGTTTGTCATTGCTTTGTCCAGCTGAAAAACTGACAGCCCTTTCCCTGGCAAAGACTCCCCTCCTTGATGTGAAAGCAGCAAGCTGAACAATTTGCCTTTTATCCTGTCAAGTGGCGGCAGCTGCATTTGTGGGGAGAGGGCATGTGGAGGTGGAAAGAGAGCTGGATCTCTAGCCTGCCGCCTTGTTCTGCAATTGATATCCCCTGGATAAAGATCCATCTCTGTACATTGCTCTTCCCACCTTCCTCCTCCCTCTCTTCCTGCAGCAGTGAGAGGCGATGGATCCTACCTGTGTAGATAACTCCAGCCTGTTAAGACTTTCTCTCCAGTGCTGTTTTCCCTGTGGCCTACTGTCAGGACTTCAGAAGCGTATTTGCCTGTCTGTGGTAAGTCAGTCTTTGCAGCACGGGTCTGTATAGACAGCAGAGCTTTCTCTCTTTGATTGTTGATCATGTGGAAAGACTGAAATGCATCTCTGAAATCCAAATTGGCAACATAAATTCAATTTGCCCTCATTAAAAGCTCAGGAAGCCAGCATAGTCAAGACATACCATTCTGTATATGCTAAACAGGATTTCCAGGCTTGGCTCTGCTGCATGAGGAATGCATTATGGAAAGCGGGGTCTTCTTACCCTTTGCCAAATTCAGTATTAATAACAAATCCTGCTCTGAATCTGTGGTAATAATTTGGTTGAAAACTGACTCCTCTCCCCTGGGAGGAGGGGCTAATAGGACAACTGAAGCATTGCCTGGCACTGCAGACATATCCAAGATACTGGCACAGACCCAGGACATGGGAATTGGACAGAACTGAGCTAGAAATGGACCTTGATTAGCAGCAAAATCTGTTCTTAGATCCCATAGAGAGATCCAAGATAAACAGTATGTGGGGAAGGCATGTATTAGACTTGAGGAGGGGAAAAAAATTCGTAATTCTTAGCAATGAGAATTCTTGGATTGTACTGCCAGAGTGATACTCCTCCATGACTTCAGTCTCCTCACAGTATCTGTGATCCTGTACTACTTTACTGATAGGAACTTCCCCTTGGAAGGCTTAAAAATCTTTGCCAAGGAAAGCGGTCTGCATTTCAATAGACCTGCCTGATCTTGCACTTAAAAATGCCTTGTGCTGGACTGCCTGTGACACTTTGAGGTTTTTGAAGAATTGCTGTATTTTGAGTTGGTAGTTTAGCATAGCATCTGTTCTTGCACATGCATGTTCTCTTCCATTTTTAAAAGCAAATTTTATTTAAATAACTTAATTTTTTAAATATAGATCTTTTCCGATGGAAAGCAAGAAAAGTAAGCAAGAGTCTAAAGTGGGAACTGCAGGACAGAGTGCTGCAGGGTAACTGGCTACTGTCATGATTACTGTCATCAAATACTATGTTTCCTTACTCCACCCCACCTGAAACATCTCTTATCTGCTGTATTTATTAGAAATGAAGCTATGAGCCTTCTTAGCTCTGAGATAAAGAAACCTATGGAAATCCTCAATGTGTTTCTTTGAGGGGCTTGGCTACTGGCCTGCAGAATCTGTGAGCTCTAGGGTTTCTGGTCCTTTACATCTACTTATTGTAAAGTGCTTGGACTGGCACTGTGGGTTTTTACTAGAAGCAGGTTTTACCTCAGATAGGATATGGCAGTTCAGTGTAGATTTAGGATTTCCCCTTCCATCTCAGAGCTGTTTGAGCAGGCCTGTCTTTCATGCCATGGCAGCAGTTTCATGATTGCTGGGAAGATCTTGAATTTCTGGACTGACCTTTTGTCTCTCAGAGAAGTAAGATGGGAGTTTTATTATGGAGAAATCTGAGAAGGTGAGAAGTGGAAGCTGCGGGGGGGAATTATGTGGTGGGAGGAAGAGTGAGTGGGAAAGAAGCTTGCAATAGCTAGCAAGGGCAAGCTGATGAGGTAAGCGTGCAGGCGCAGGATGTTTGTTGAACGTGGGTGTCCAGAGCGAGGCTTCTGTGTCTGGAGTTGCACCCTCTTTTGCAGGATGTGGGGTCAGACGGTGTTGTTCCCGTCACCCACACACCCCCTCTTCCTGACACCTGCCAAATATGCTGAATACCTGCATCTCTCTTCTGTTGTGATCAGTGGACACAACACATGGCCCAGTCCACTCTTGTGGGTTGTAGCAGGTCAGGTAGTGGTGGTTGCAAAAGCTTAGTGTTTTAGCTTATTTTAAAAAAAGTCTTGAACTGCAGCTCATCCTGCTAAATCTTCATGGCATTTATAGGATCTGGTTTCTTTATTCTAATGCAGCAACTGCTGCCTTTGTCATGTCTTCATCTCAGTGTACAAATACACCAAAAAAAGCTTCCTATTTACTAAGTTCCTGGCTTTGGCTGACATTGGAAGCAATATCAATCCTGCAGCAGGAAAGAGCTTGTCCTAATAAACTAGATTTCCACCCTCTGCTTTTCTCTCCACTCACCAGCTGACACTTCTCAACGCTTTGTTTTGGCATTTTTCTTTAAACATATTTTCTTTCTCTTGCAGTGGAGTTTTCAAAGACCTGTGGTGGTCTTTCAAAGAGGATCCACCCACAGCTTCATATCTTAATCATTTTTTTGGATCAGTCTATCTTGTGTTCTGCTGGTGACTAATCATCTCACTACACGAAGTGTGGAACAAAGTACCTGGCTGCCATGCTGCTTTGTGTCAACGAGGAGCTAACCATGACGGGGTTAAGACACAACAAGCTGCATGTGCGTGGGTTTGGGGGTGTGTGTGTCAAGAGGAGTTTGTGGTAGGAAACTAAGCGGTTACTTCGTTGGCGTGGACTTTTTTTTTGACATTCATGAATTCTTGTTTATCTCAAAGATCTTTTCAAGAAGATTTTTCTCCTGATCTTTTTAAAATGTGGCTCAGTTCCACGTTGTCTGCTGACATAGCACTGTAAGCTTCCTTGGTAGAGCTGGTCTTCAGGGACTTCAAAATTAGCTTTATTCCACCTCTGCAGGTGTAGAGATGTATGAGGGTTTTACTAGTGATGGAAAGATAGGTTGTCTGAGTTTGTCTCTTCTCCCTGATACTGTCCATCTGCCAGTTCAACCCAAAATCTGACAATTGCATTGGGACCTCCTGTGCTAACATACCATGAAAATCAGATGCTGTGTTTGGAGCTTTGTTAAGCATTCCGTTTGATTAGGAGAGCCAGAATAGCATCCAGCTGAAGCTGAGTTTAATAATTCTATTTGAAGCACAAGCTGAGAATAGAAATGGGCTAACTCTTCCATACCTTGTTTGGCTCCATGGCTGTAAACAAGAAAAATAAACTTCAGCCAGTGGAAACTACTGAACTGTACACAAGAAACAACGTTCTCAAAGAAATGCTCTAATAGTCATTCTTAAACTGTTTCCATGTGAAAATTTCCCAGCAGTGTTTGGGGGACAAAAGTTTTTATTTCACTGATCTTGCAGTGAACTCACTGTATATGTGGCAGAACTGATGGGCTTCATGAGACTGGAAAGCCTTTATTGTTAACACTGTGTTTTTTAAAAAAAAAAGTATATGGAAAAGACTGCCTCTGTTCCTGGATGGTTATAAACTAGATGTTATTGCTCTGATATACAAGTGATGCCTTGGAACAGCAAGTTTTAACACGTAAATAGTGGCATTAAGTAGCCTCGTAGCTCCTGCATGCTCTTTATTGTCTTGCATTTGCTTGGGGGCACTTCTGCTTGTGAAGTCAGACTAAGGTGATTCTTTTTTCTTCTTATTTTCTTTTTTTTTTTTTTTTCCAAGCAAGACCAGGATATTATTGTGAGAACACTCAAAAGCAGTTCCATTTGCCAAAATAAGCCCAAATTTGTTAGTGAATTGACTGTTGTTTATGTCAGAGCCTCAGACATAGAGAAGCTTATTGAGAAATGAATGGCTTTTTTTTGTTGTTAATGTTGTGAATCTGTCCAGAATTGTTCTTCTGGTGTTTTGTGACTGAATGTATAAAATTGTTTGTTCACCTCACAGGGGGCCCTTGGCCCCAGTACTGTTTCATGCTGTACGCCAGCTAATGCTGTTTGATGGTTTCACTGGAATAGAGAAGGGAGGCCCCACACAGGCCAAAAAAATAGTCAGGGTAGCTCAGGCAAGACCCTCTGTGGTAGCCACAACAGAGGTTGGGGTGTGGAAGACAGTGGGGGCTGTCAGCCACATCTGTGTATTAAGCAAAGCAAAGTCTACCACCACCTCTTCCTCTCCTCTCAAGCTTTGAGCTTTTATTTTCAGAAGTACAGAAAGTGCAGAAACCTCCTTTTCTAAGGTTAATTGGTATCTACCCATTTTCTGTTCCTCCCTAGCTTACCTGCAGCCTAGGAAGAAGAGGCCAGTGGCTCTTTCTGGGAAAATAATAGGGACAAATGCTGGTCTGGAAAGAGAGCTGCTCTCATGAGGTGGTTGAGGAGGGGCCTTTGGGTGAGTTGTCAGTTGAGAGAGAAGGTGTGTTATAAACAAAGAACTTGTAGTGAAACTGATCCCTTGCATCTGTGAGTGGAGTTCTGAATGGGCCCTGCAGAGAGGTGAGTGCTGCATTTATGTATCTGTCTTCTGCCATTTGGGAGTGCAAGGGAGATGTGTTCGTTAACAACTCGCATAGGGTAATTTCTGCATGGCAACGTGTAGCATTGGAAAATGTTGCTTTTGCCATGCCTGTTGTAAAGGTTTTCCCCAAGGGCAGGAGAAACCTGTTTTGAGACAATAGCTTATGATCAACAGGCTACGTTGTCCTGTGGCTGAACTTACTGCCCTCACAGAGAAAGTGTGAGCTTCTGTGTGTCAAACCTCCTGGATTCCTTGCAAGTATCTGGTCAAGATAGGAAGGCCTATAAAACAGCCCCAGGACAACTGGAAGGAGAGAGAAGCAATCACTTAAAATGGAATTCAGCCCCTTCAAATCCTTTCCTGTAACTAGCACTTGCTGTAGAGATTACCCCTTCTTCTCTTCCACCTCTTTCCCCCTTAACTTCTTGAAGTATGGTGGCTGTGGAGGGAGCAGGTGAGATCCTGGTTAACTGGGAGTGGTAGAGGTGCAGAGCTCCATGGGAGCACTTGGGGCTTCAGTGGATTGCTACAAAGTGGGATGGGGTAGAAGCCTTGCTGCTGAGATTGCCTCATCTACTGTGGGCTGCCCTGCAATAATGCTAGGGGCTCTTCTTTGAGAGCATCAGTCAGATGTTGAAAGGGAGAATTCCTAAGACTGGTCAGAACCTCTATCACAGCTGATCTCATTACTGGGGTAGCAAAGTTTGGGCTGGGAGGGGGATTTTGGAGGAGGAGGTGGAAAACCTTTTTTTATTATTATTGCTGGTTTTTAACCAGAAAATGTAGTGTCAGCACAAAGAAGCTTTTTGCAAATCTGTCAAAATGTTAAGCAGCTTTTTTTTTGCTTTTAAATCTGAAGTATGTTTTGAAGCACTTTGGAAATGCAAAGCACTAGGAGTGCTAAGTACTCCTTATCGTCTGTCTAAAAGTGGCATTTAAAAAGCAAAAGATGTATCTGTTTCTGGCCGCTGGCTGCTCCTTATCATTTCTTCAGAGCTGCCACCCAGCCCTTTGCCACCCTCCCATGGCTGGAGGAGGTGAGCGTGTGCCACCATGCCAGGAGCGGAGGGTACCCTGAGGGAGAAGGGGAGACCTGCTAAATCCCTCACTTGCCTTTAGGGTGCAGGCTGGCTTCCTCCCTCCTCACCTCCTTTGACTGAGGAAAGGGAAAAATGAAGCTGAGTTTCAGTTTGAGTGGTCCTAGTCTGGAACTATGACTGTTTCTTCCAGCTCCGGAGACATCTTTATAGAGTTTCCTGTCTGAAAAATTGCACCTTATTAGCTTAATTGAGGAACGAGGAGATGTCTGTCCTTCTGCAGGGAATGGGGAGAGGAAAGGAGGGTGAACCAGGAGCTGTCTTGAGTAGCTGCTGGATTTTTCCAGAGGCCATTTCCTCACCTCATCTCCAACAGGACAGCAACAAAAGAACTAAAATAATTTAGATGAAGCTTTTGTTCTGTGTATCTCAAGAATCTTTCGGTCAGGCTAAAGGGGGAGAACCCTTTTCCCTCACCTAGTCAGCTCTACAACATGGGTTTCAACACCACAGTTCTCTCGCTGGGTTTTCAGCACCGACCTTTTCCCTCAGTGTACGCACATCGTTCGAACTCTTTTGCACACTGACTCATCTAATTTGGTGTGCTCTCTTTCTGTTGCAGGGGGAAGATGGGGGACAATGGGGTCAGTTAGAGGGGAGGGTCCCCAATTATTTTTGTTCCTGTCTCTTCAGTTGTTGCTGTTGTTCCTGTCAGCACGCCAGAGTATTGGAGTCTTTGCACACAGAAAGCTTCCTTTTGCACAGAATGAGCTTCTAGCTTTTGTACAGACTAATTGAATGTATTTGGGGAGGGGGGAAATAGGGAGTAAACCAATTCCAAACAAACCAATCAGAGTATAATGCCTTTTCTGAGCAAGTATGTGCTGTAAAAGGAGATTGTAATAGCAAAGGGAGGGCAGGCTCAAGTATAATTTGACACAAAGTGTGGTTTTATTTTTGTACTGATATGGATAAGAGACTGTACAGCATCTATTTATTTAGATGACTTATGTGGTAAATGTTGCAAACAAAATTATTAAAATATTAAATATGAGAACTGACATTTACCTCATGGTATGTTTGTGTGGTCATTTACCGCCCCTTGCATTAATTCTACAGCTTAATTATTTTCCAACAGTCACTTCTATTGGTGTATAAACATGCGGTGCAGCTGGAAAAAGAATGGAAAATGTGCATGCGTGCGTGATGAAGATCAGTAAAGAAGGATCAATGAAGAATGGAGCCTGCAAAAGGCTGTTTCTGACATTATTCATTACTTTGATTGGAGGAGGTCAAGCTTTTATTAATTTTTAACCCACTGGGTAAGTTAGAACTGTACAGAGGTGACCTGGGATGATTGGTCTTTGATGGATTATAATTTGAAGAGGAGAACGCCGATGGCCGGGTGACTGTTGCTCTGGGTTTAGGGAGTTCTCTATATCCTTACACAAGGCTGCAGGTGCCAGGACAGCTCTGTTGGCACCAGGAGAGTGCTGGTGTGCCCCATATCCTGCATCCTGTGGGAATGGAGAAGGACTGAGGCTCCGCAGTGCTTGCCAACAGGAAAGCAGCTCTTCTCCAAGCCAAAGCCTCCAGTGGGCTGGGCAACAAGGCTTCCAGGGGCCTCTCCAGGAGCACAGCTGCTCCTGGGTGCAATTTGGCCCCTGGGTCACCCCAGGGCTTAGCCAAGGAACCCAAGTCCTGGAACTGCTGATACTTCATGGAGAAAATCCCAAATGTCATTTAGTCCCCTTGGGTGCCTGGCTTGCTCCCTCAAGCTGTGTCTCACTCCATCCCTGGAGTGGGAGGCCAGCTGTTTATTGAGGTACCTCGGTAAGAGAATGGGGCTGTCCAAGATGCCTCTAGTAGATGTAATGTGGGGGTGCATCTGAACACAGCTATGGCATCAATCACAAAAGCATGTGGAGCAAAAGCACAGGGGGATGGGGTGCATTTCCTGAGTCTCTCATGGCTCAAGGCTGTGTGGTTAGGTCTTGCCTGTGTTACCAAAGCACTGTCAGCATGCTTGCCTTGAGCCAGGGAAGCTGGAGATGAGTGATGGCATCAGAGCAGGACTCCAGCCAGCCACTTACTTTCTGGCAGCAGCTAGCAAGTCAGGTGAAGATGTGAAAAGCTGCAGTGCAGAGTTACGGGAAAGCCTGCTCTAGAGATTGTGTCTTCCTACCTCTGCCAATGCTGCAGAGGCTGGCTGGTACTAGAAACAGCTTGTCCTTTTGCATGCATGTGTTGGCTGGATTAAATGTTAATCTGGGCAGTCCTTTTTTTTTAATAATCTGTTGCTATGCCGCCCCTCTGATCTGTGCAGTGAAGCCGACTTGCCTTGCACAGCCCTCCCCATCGCATGCCTGAGAACAAGGGCACTCGGCGAAAGGGGAAACCACACGGTTCAAGCAGCTCAGCGTTCTCCAAGAAGCACAGAGTGAAATGCAGCATGTGTGACCCCTGCGATGGCAGTCATTTCCTGTCTCTTCAGTGCCACACAACTTCCCTGCTCTTGCTCCTTCTCTTCCCAGCATTTTGCTTGCCAAGCGGCTGTTTTTGAATCAAGAATGCAAGAAATCTGGGGGACTTGTGTAATCATCCTGATCCATCGGCAGCCTAGGCAGCTGGGCCTGCTTTAGGAACTCCTAGGCGGGCCCCAGGGATATCACAGCATCCCACAAATATTCTCTCTCTGCTACTTAAAAAAGTTACTGGGCTGGAGGGCTGGTTGTTCTTGCCACTGCTTGGGCCATGCTGAGCCACCTGTACCTGGTGCTCAGAGAGTAACATGGTCAGCTCCAAGTGAGCTGCCTTTACTTGTGAGTGTTTCAGAGTTGCAGCAGGGAAATCCCAGCACACGTTGACCTGGAGGACCATAGTGCCAAGGATTTGCTTGAAAAGGTACGCTGCATTGGCTTGAGGGGCTGGGCAGTGTGCAGCTGTTCCCAGTGCAGGTGAGGGAGTGACCATGTGCTTTCCAAAATCTGCTGCTCCTGACAGTGACCTCACTGGAGCAAAGAACAGCAGAGTCAGCTGATGAACCCTTGGAGCTGTTCTCCTGGGGATAAGTGCCACTACTCCTGCCAGGTCCACAAAAACTGAGCCTGGAGGCAGCTACTGACTCTGAGCAGGTGAGTTTCCCATTATCAAGTGCCATTTAAAAAATACATATAAATATTCTTACACCTGCCGCTCTCCCCCTGTGCCTAAACACCGCTGGCCAGTGGTTTTGATGTGAAAGATCTTGCTGCTTTCCCAAAGCCTATTGCTTCCAGGCACTGACTTCCCTGTGCTAGTAAGAAGAGCTACAGCGTATCCTATGGCACCAGGGTCTTGCAGGCAGCAAGTTGCCAGAAAAATATTTTTATTTCAGTGTCTGTAGTGAACAATAGCTGTTCTGGGAGGGCTGTCGTCCTAGGTGGGTTGTTTTTTTTTAAAGTGTTTTACTGGAAATGTGAATGAAACAAAGGAAATGCCCAACAATGCCCTGAACAGCTGGATATTCTGCTACTATATTGCTTTGTGAGAGTAAAAGTTAGATGAAAGTATTAGGCAATACCTGCGCAACAGCAACTTGCAGTGATTTGAGCAGTCACTGTGGCTGGAAAGAAGGTTCTGATGACAGGTGGAAGGAGAAAATAACTAGAAAGAGCACATGGAGCTCTCTGAAATGCTGCTGCCCATTCTGGTCCATGGATAAGGGTGCCTTGTGCACGAGCAGGGTGTGGTGCTCATGACCCACACATCTGTTTTAGGACAAGGCCACCAGTTTTGGCTGCTGCACATGTGTTTTTTTCCCCTTTTGATTTAAGGGTGGATGATATTGCTGGTTGAAAGTTCAGTTACTTGACACTCAGCTACAAATGTAAAAGCAGTTGTTTAAACAAAGTGAACAGTAAAAAATGCTAATTTAAACGTGGATGGTGTTAATGAACACTTAATGTGCAGAGTTAGAAGAGTGAAAAGCAAAATCCAATGGGTGTGATGGGCTTGTTTTTTGAAGTCACCTTCACGCATATGAAGAACTGAGATTTAAAAAAGGTGGTCTCTAGAGAAACTGGGCAGTCCAGAAGGACTTGACCCACTCTAGGTGAGAGTCTTGGGCTTTTGTTCTTGCCTGGCCTGTGATGCCAAACACCCAAGAAAGGGCCTCTAAGAGCCTGTTCTCGAAGAGAGGGGTATGACCTAAATGCAGAATTATCCGTGTTGAAGCACGCTGTGGTTCAGTCCCTGACCACAGAAACACCTCGTTCTCCAGGTTGTTCACATGTCCTTAACCTGCTGGTCACAATGGGTTAAGAGAGAGCAGCAAAAGCAGGACAACCATTGCCTATAGCCCTCATCCCAGCTCCCACTTTTTCCAGAGGGTATCTGAGATGCACTGCCTCCTCACCCAAAAACCAGGTGAGAAAGTAGAACAGGCCAGATAAGATCCTCCAGGTAAGGGAGGACCCTGAATTCCACACAAAAACAGCTGCAGGGCTGTGAGCTTCCATTTTGAATCACAGAGAATTATTTTTGACTGAGGTTTTTGTCATTTTAGCACCTGCAAGACAGTGTAAAGTATGCTGCAAATTAATTAGGGGTTTGCAGTTATACTCAGGGCAGGGAATTCCTCCAAGTGACTTAACATTTTTCTGCTTTCTTCACAGGTTTACACAGCACGGTTGGCCCATTTACCTTGCAGTACCTTATACTGGCTCAGAGATTGTACCTTACACTGGCACACCCTCACACCAATTAAATGGAATTTAAAAAAAAAAAAAAAGATAAGGATTTAAGCGCCTTTATTGCTAGTTTTTGCCTTTCTACGTACTTCAAGGCTGCCTGCTTCCCCGCTGGAGAGAGCGGGTGACGGTGCATCTGCAGCGGGAGAAGAGCAGCCTGCCGCCATTGTTTTACAGTAAGAAAAAGGCCCCGTTCGGGCGGGAAGGGGCAACACCGCCGCCATGCCGGGGGTCTGCCCGGGCGGGATTTGCTTCCCACCCCTTCCTTTCGCTCCCCTTCCCGCTGCGTCGCAGTCCCGCGGGCTCGGAGACCCGGCCGCCCCAGTCCCCACGCCCCGCCCGTGGCGCGGCCCCTTTAAGGGCCTTTACCCACGGAGGGGGGCGGGTCACGCGCGGCCGCGGCGGGAGGGGGCGCGCGGGCGTGCGCGAGCCGGCGGCGGCACGAGGAGGGCGGGGCCGCGGGGCAGGGGGCGGGGCGGCGCGCGCGGGCGGGCGGGATTATTATGGGCTGTGGGCGCCGCCGCCGCCGCTGAGGGGGAGCAGCAAGATGGAGCTGTCTGCAGTGGGGGAGCGCGTCTTCGCCGCCGAGTCCATCATCAAGCGCCGCATCCGAAAGGTGAGGGGCAGCCCCGGCGGGGGCTGCGGGACCCCCCCTCCGCCCCCCCAACCTCGCTCCCGGCTGCCGGGCCCCGGCCGAGCCGCTGGCCCGCCCGCCGGGCCCCCGCCTCACACCCCCCCCCCGCCTTCTTCCCCGTGTGTTGCAGGGGCGCATCGAGTACCTGGTGAAATGGAAAGGCTGGGCCATCAAGTGAGTGTATCCCGCCCGGGCTGCGGGGATGGGGGGCACGGGATGGGGCGGAATGGGATGGAGGAGGAGGTGTCTGTGTGTGTGGCTGAGAGGGGATTTGGACACTAATCCCTTCGCTTGTCCCCTCCGCTGCTGCCGCCCCGGCAGGTACAGCACCTGGGAACCCGAGGAGAACATCCTGGACTCCCGCCTCATTGCCGCCTTCGAGCAGAAGTGAGTGTTCATCCCCCACCCTGGGCTGGGGGGGCTGCAGCAGCAGGTTTGGCTTTGGGTGGGCGAGCGGGAAACAGCGTCCAGGCTCTCCTTTTTTTTTTTTTTTGGTCTTTTTTTTTTTTTTCTCCTTTTTTTTTTTTTTTAACTTATATGCTTTTTTTTCTCCCTTTGGGAAAAGTTTTAACTTCTTGACAAATTTGATTCCCTAAAGGGAACGAGAGCGTGAGCTGTATGGGCCCAAGAAGAGAGGACCTAAACCTAAAACTTTTCTGCTGAAGGTAACTCTTATTTAAATAACTTAGGCCTAGCAAAAAAAAAAATTTCTCAAACCTTGCTGGTGCGTGCCCTTGGGAGGAGTGGACTTTCAAGTGACTTGTGCCTGATGCCTGGCTCTGGGAGCGCGGGGAAAACCCGACAGGAAAGGGGGGGGTGGGCAGAGGCGCAGAAGCGTGTGAGGGGAGAGCGTGTGTGCGTGCGACGGGTGCCTCAGCAGGACGGTCAGAACACGCAGATGTGCGTGGTGGGGCTGCAGTCTCTTTTTCCAATATCCTCTCCTTCTCGTGGCCTTCTGTTGCCGCAGTGGAGAGCTAGTCAGTCCTGTTCCCTCTTCCTTCAGCAGGCTGTTCCATCCGGCCCGTGCCCTGCAACTTAGCAGCACGCTGAGCGGTCAGGCAGCTGAGGCGGGAATCCTGCTGCCACTTGTGCTCCTCTGATTGCATTTCAGGATGTAGGTGCTCCATGGGAGTTTCATGAAGGGTTCATGCTTTGATCTGTAAACTGCAGGCTTGTTTTGCTTTTGCAGAGAGTGGGGGGGTGGGTGGGAGGAGGAGGAGTGTTTCACCTCTGCATGCGATGGCAGCTGAAGTTTCCAGTTCCCCTCTGACACACTCAGCATCTCTGCAAGATGTCGTAGCATCTCTGCCTGCTTGCTGTGAAGAGCAAGGAAGGTAGTACCTAGTGCAGGCCTTCTTGCCCCATATTTCTACCTTCTTTTTTTTAAAATTAAGAACTCTGGTAACTGCATGACTGTTACGTGAGCTCTGTGAATTTATTACAGTTTACAGACGAAAGGTTTTGCCCTACTCCCCTCTTGCCTCTCCTTTCTCTCCAGCCATCACAATCTCAGACTTCAAATGAGCATAGAAAGAATACACCTTTGTACAGTTCAGACAGATGAACAAATCCAGAGTTCCCCTGGTTTTATTCTGATACGAAGCCCTGGAACAGCCAGTGTGGACCCTGTAGTAAGGCATCACTATCACCAAGTCATCCTGTGGCTTTGGGCAAGTCGCTTAGGCTTTGTGCGTGTTTCCCCATCTGTGAAACAGGTTAATACTTTCCTTTGCCTGGCAGCAGTAGGAGCTTTACTCAAGTCAGCACAGCACTTTTAACTGCATGAGCAGCAGAAAGCACAGTGAGGGTTTGGGTGTCACCTCTTCTCTGCTTTGAGGGGGCATAATGAAACACAGAGAAGAAATGCAGGAACAGGCGTATTCTGATGCTCTTCATAAAACCCAGGGGACCATGGTAATCCTTGTAAAGTCCTGCTGATGGAACTGTCCTCCCTCGTTGCCTGTTTTTCTGCTAGCAGTGTTCTGTGTATGTAGACTGAGAATTACAAACATATCTGATATGTGCTACCTCTTATGCTGTATTCAGGGAAACCAAGCTAGTTGGCTTTCCTCTTTCTGGCAGTCATGCATAAAATGTAACCCTTGTGTTTAGATTTCCGACAATGCAAAGGAACGCTTAAAGGGAAAACCACCAGCTTGAAATAGTTCTCTGACTGCATTAAAAAATACTGGTATTTGTAACACCTGACACTGTTCAGAGCTGTAGAGAAGTGACTATGCTATGTGTAATCAGTTTCTTATATTTTTGATTCTGAATGTGATATGGCCATATATATTGCCATATCACTCATTTTAAAAAAATCACTCATTTTCACTCATGTAAAAAACCAAATCCAACCCCCAAATTCCAAACCCACTCATTGCTTCTCTTTTCCCCTTACCCTTTAAAATCCCCCTCAACTTAACCTGAATTATTCAACAGCATCCTTTGAATCATGTCCATGACACGTTTCTGTGGCACGTCTTCCTTCTGCCAGCTCCTCAAGCGGTAATGAAAACCTGTAGGATTGCAGAGCTGGCTCAGTACTTTGTAGAAGATGAATCGTGATAGGGAGCAAGATCAGCTCTCCTGAAGGCTGGTGCCACGTTGTGGGAGAGGCTGGCAGGGCAGAACGCTACCACTGCCGCTTAGTTTGCACCTCTGGGAAACAGAGCTAGTGGAACTGTTAGTGCTCTGACTCGCTGTTCCTCTGTGACTTCGGATCCTACCCTAAAAATAACACCCCAGGCCAGGCAGTGAGAAGTAACTCTGTCTCAGCCAGCCCCATCTGAACTCGTTTGAGCTCTGTTCAGGCAAACCACGATCAACATAACCGCGGCTAGAATTGTGGCAGAGATGATGAGATGCTTTGCAGCTCAGTTCTTCTGACCTCCGAAGATGCACATTTGACCTCTGCCAGCCCCGCTGCACGGGTGGTGCTGTGGGAGGAGCAGGATTGGGTTCTGCCTCATGCATTGCTAACGGTATTTTCAGTTCTTTCAGCTACAGAATTCTCTTGCCAGTGAGAATTTCAGAAGCAGGGGAAGAAATTTGATTCTTGTATTCCAGAGGGAGTATTTGGAGTTGGCAGTTAGAACAATATTCTTTTTGATCTGTTAACTGAACAGATTAGGTCTGGATGCAATGATGTTTAAGCAGAAATCTGGCCTAGACTGCTTTGATAGACTAGTCTGCCCTTGGCTTGGTGGCTTGCTAGGATTTTTCTTATGTATCAGTGCTTAAACCTAGGCTTGTGAGTCTCCAGGGTGGCATCAGAGTAAATGCCCTGATATGCCACTCAGTCCCTTGGCTTGTGTGGGTGTTTTAGCTTGAAACTGGGACTAGGTTTATCCTGGGATTAGTTCTCAAAAGTTGCCGATAGGCACCCAGGGGAATTCACAGAAAGCATTCCATCAGGTTAGTGGCCCACGCCTTTGGAAAAGCTTTGAAAAGCTGCATCTTTGACCACCTGCTGCCTTTGTAAGCCAGGCTCCTGTTTCTGAGAGCTGTCTAACACTTGCCCTTTCGATCAGACTGCAGAGTCAAATCACAGTCCAGGCTTTGTAATATCACTATCAAGATGGCCGGTGTTGAAAGCGACCCCTGCAAACTTCAACTGCAAAGTTTTGGGCAGGAAGTGGGTCTTTATCCTTCACATGCTAGGGGCAAACTTTTTCCCACAGCTGAGATCAGGCTTGGCGGGAGGCTGTAATTCTTGGGAGGCTGCTGATGTGCTGCGGCCTTGTGCTGAGCGGATGGGAAGCGAAGTCCTTGGTCTGAAATGGGCAGCGCTGTACCTAAGGCTCTTACCTTATTTCTTAGGTGTTTGGCAGAAGTTGTTCTTGAGCACAGGCCCTTCAGCATGGACACTGGTGTGAGGTTAGAAAGAGACATAGCACATGCTGTAGTGATCTTTTTTCCGGCTCGGTTTGCACTTTTTATTTCACTTTTTTCCCTAGGCACTCTGCTGTGTGGAATGCAAACCTCACCAACACATCTAATAAAGTCTAGCAAGTGCTATTCAGAGACAGAGCTGATCTGCAAGCTCAGTGGGTGGCTGGCAAAGACCCCCAGTCAGGGTGGCCATAAATACTAAGGTGACAGGAGTGAAGAAGGTTAATGGGAAGGAAGAAGTAAGGGAGAGCAAGAGTGAAGGGAGATTGTTAGTAGAAGAGTGGGGGAAGAAGGGGCTGAGCAGCATGGTGCTCTGTCACTTCGCCCTTTCTTGAACTCCAAAGTTGGAATTGGGTTTCTTTTGATCTCCCTGTTCGTAAATTATCCCTGAGTAGTTTGAAAACAGACCGTTCCCCTTTTGTAGCATTTTGTTCCCAATTCAGAGGGAAACTTTAGTTTATGGCAGTGTTGCTTGGGAGAACTGTGCTATGAACTGGCTTGCTTTTGCCTTGTCACTTGGAAGACTGCAGAAGAAAGAGAGTGATAAAAAGGCAGAATGGCAGCCAAAAAGGCAAAAGAAGAGCTCTTGCAAATGCTTTTTGGAGCAAGGACTGTGGGAATGCAGGTGGAGAATAAAAGACAAAGCAGACCAAGTAATTTATGAGAGAGTAGCGCTACTATGGTGCAGCAGCACTACTGGAATTGGCTTGATTTTGAAATAATTAACTAGAAATCCATTGCCTTACAAGGTCTTTGGTTTGGTTTTTTTCTTCCAAACTGGAGAGATTTTGATACAAATCAGGTAAGAGAGGCCTTTCTAAGCATGTGTCTGTGTACGTGCTTGTGTGCCTCAGTGTGCTAAGGGAATGAATGAACAAATATGCTTGCTGGGCCTCAAGGGACACTTATTCAGAAATAGTAGGGAATGGGGGAGATACACTAGTTCCCAGGGGCAGTGAGGGAGAGCTGTACAAGATAAATAAAGGTGATACATATCCCAGACGGGAAGAGGGGGAAGGGAAGCAATCCCAGCAATTGGCTTGCTCTCATGACAGAGCACTGCAGCAAGCCTCCAGAAGCTGCATCCTGATGTAGGCTGAGCTGTAAGCAGAGAGTGAATTGCTTCGTATACATGCTGAGTACCTCTTCAGCAGTGAGCACATCCTGCTGGTGAAAGCAGCAAAACCCAGAGAGGTAGTTTCCATTTGGAAAACTTGTGAGCCAAGTAGCAAACTGTGGTGACACTGCTGAAAGGATTCAGCTGGTTTGTTTTTCAAAGACCTTATCCTCATATGGCTTGTGAGTGTGATCGAGAAAACGGATCCGTAACAGGGAGAAGTGCATTTCCAACAGATAAAACTGAATGCTAATGCATCTCCAAACCAGAGGTAGCAAGTTACTTAATCTGAAGTTGGAAACAGGGGGAGGAGAGCCTCTGCGCTGTCCTCTGCAGTGAAGGGACAAGTTCATATAGGTGATGCCTGAATAAACCTGATCCTGTGGTAGGAATACTCAGCTTCCCAAGTGAGAAAGCTCTGGAGGCTGGTCTTAGATAAAGCTTCTGATACGATTTTTCTTGAAACCTTACCTGGAAAAACAATCTCAAGGTAAGCTGAATATTTGCATAATGCTCTTTGGAACTTGCGTTGAAGCTGGTCACTGGGGGATAGCAGTGTAGCAGCAGGGGAGGACTGTTGGGCCCTGACTTAACCCTCTTAATAATCTGACCGAAGTATCTATGCTGCATGTGGTCTACCTGGAGACTACTGAAGCTGGAATTTAATAAAGGCAGATAGCTGAAACATGAGTTAGAAACAGCTTCAGCCTCGAGAAAGTGCCCCAGAAGTAACTGGAAACGTGGACACATAGCACGTAAATGAGACCTAGTGGTTCTGGCACACTGGAAAAGTCCAGGCCATGTACCAGGGCTCTGCACTAGCTGCTGTGCAAGCACAAAACCAAGACAGGTCTCTGTCAAAACAGGACAGAAGCTGATTAATGCGTACAGGCAGAGAAAGTAAAATCAGCAGGGCTGTGCAAGTGGCCCAGGTAGTGACCATCCCAGCATTATCACTTCATTTAATGTGGCTGATGGGAAGCTTTGCTCAGGAATTTTGGGAAGCTGCCTTCTTTCTCGTGGGTGATGGAGGCGGTGCCGGTGGAAGGTGGCAATTAGATTTGACTTGGAGCAGAATGGCACAGAGGGGGCAGAACTCCCCCCTTCCAAGGCATGATTACAGGGTGGGGAATTAATCTGAAAGATGTGCAGTGCTGGCAACTGGAGAGGCCCTGAAGGATACCTGTGTCTATCTGCTGAAGCTGTAGAAAGATTTTCACTGATGCATTGGTCTGTACCCTGTGCCTGGCTTCCATGTCCTGTATTTTGGAATGGCAACATTGTGTTGCACTTTGCTCTTGTCTGAGCAGTTGTAAATTGGTGAGAAACCCAAAGCACAAGAGCAGCAATGCTGGAAGGGCTGGCTGTGATGGGGAAGGGGACTAAAAGGAAGAATAAATTTGTTAATTCAGGCTGTGCTGGTATGTAATGTCAGAAAGCAAACTGTATCTTGTCCTTGGGTCTGCCATCTGCTTCAGAGGGACCTGTGAAGAGATGGAGCAAGCACAGCCCTAGATGTGCATTTGCCTGTGACCTCCTGGTGGGGTCTGCAGTGTCTCCAGGTTATGTATTGATGGGACTGGGAGAGTTGATAAGTGGTACAGGGCGTTCAGCTGGTGCTGTTGCTGTACTCAAGCCTGTGTGATGCCTGTGACAGGAACCGTGTCGTATTTTCTCAACAGTTTGGGGCATGGAGTAACGCACGGGGCTAAGCAAAGAGAAACTAGATGGACATTGGGATGCTTTCTGCTACAGCAGGATGTGTTGGGGTTTGTGTGTGCTGGGAACACTTCCCTCTAGCTAGGTGGAAACAGCCCTGTGTGTTAATGTGCAGAGTGTCTGTGCCCTGCCTTGGGGTTGTGCTAACTTGTCTGGTTTTTTGTCAGTCAGCTAACACACACATAGTGTAGGTCCCCAGTCAGGATGAGCCTTTAGTCTGTATTTTCTTGTACAGTCAGAGAAAGAGGCCTCATTTTTGCAGTCCTTTTAAAGCCAGGATACAAGTAGTACTGAAGGCTGTAATCATCCAGTGTTAGTCAGAGAGGAATAAAATATCTTCACGTCTCAGTTCTCTGCTCGTTTGGGATCTTCTGTGGTTCCCATGTGTATCTCTGTGGGAGAAGAGGGGCTCTGGGTAACAGCAAAGCTCTGGAGCTGTAGGGCCAGGACTTCGAGCTTTTTGTGCAGGGGCTGGCTGGGCCCCTTGCTTAGATCTGTTAGATCCCTGCCTTTACACGCACATTTTTTTCCCCAGGCATTTCTCTGGTAGGAGGCACAGCCTGCAGGGTGACAAAGGAGATGGAGTTGAGTGCTAAGCTCTTAGCTGGCAAGAAGCCATCCCGATCTTGGCGTGTGCAAGGGGTAACGGGATGGAAAAGTTGGGGAGGAAAAGCAGCTGTCGTCTTCTAGCACTGCAGTTCTTGCTGTGCCCACGAGGTGGGGGAAGCTGCTCGCTGGATGGGCAGTCACAGGGTGGGGGCTTGCCTGGCCCCTCCAGGCCTGTGTGACTTCTACCTGTCACCACTGCTGAGAGGGAATATGGAAGGGGCTTGGTTTGGGAGAGTACTGGGGTGCAGGTGGAAGGATGAGCTGTACAAGCAACAGTGCCCTCATGAGATAGGATGTAAGAATACCTTCTGGGTTTCCATGCCCACAGGTTGTACAGCACCAGCTTACCAATGAAACTCTTCCTGCTGCCAGATAATGTTCCTGTCTCTGGTACATGAACCAGGGCATGTTTTGGCACCAGAAGAGCTTAAAAATCTTGTTCCCTGGCCTGGCTCTTGGGGAGGGGTAGCACAGAGCAGTTGAACTGGTGCTATTCCTGCTCTGGTCCCGTGCTATGTTTCAAACAAGTGTGGTGTTCAAATGGACAAGTCAATGTCTTTGGAGATGTAGTTAAATTTGACTTGAATTCTAGCTGGCCTTATCTCTGGCTTTAAACACTGGACCTTGCTCCCACTGCACAGTAAGGATGAATGAGTTGCTTGTGACCCTAGTTAAAAATCAGATCTCTGAATTTCTTGTGTTTAGCAAAGACAGCTCCATCAGACCACTCTCACCAGTCTCTGTCTATGTTCCTCAAGACTCCCTTCTACCATGCTTTTCAGAGGTGATTCTCATTTCGCATTACTCTGCCTCTTCTCCCTGATCTTGTGCTTATTTTGTAGAGGACCTGGTACAATCCCAATGTAATTTTGGCTGCTATCTCAGCACTGACAGCCCCAAGTGCTTAGGATGATGCTGGCTTCTTTGGCTGACAGTGGAGGGTTGTGCACATTGGCTGATGATGACCAAGGGGGGTTTTGGAGACCATTGACTGTAATCCTGAAACATGCCTGGGAAGTAGTGGTTTCTCCCTGGGGAAAGCACCTGTCAACAGGGGCGCGGCCTAGGGAGACATTAGCTGCCCAAAAATTATATAGACAGTGTCCTGTGCCTGTCTACAGGCTGTGCTGGAGCTATCAGTAGTTTGCAGGTGTATACCTGTGCTTGTCATTAATGCTGGATATAAATGTGTCATGGTACTGCCAGCGAGAGCTTGGCCTGAAGTGAGCAATGCCCGATTTGATATCTGGCTGCACCTAGGCTGCCTCTCTGACCCTGTTTGTTTTCTTTCTCCCCACCACCGCAGGCTCGGGCCCAAGCGGAGGCCCTCCACATTGGGGATGTACACTTTTCTGTCAAGCCTGGTTCTAGTACCTCCTCTCCCAAACTCCACTCCAGTGCCGCGGTGCACCGGCTCAAGAAAGACATCCGGCGATGCCACCGCATGTCCCGGCGCCCCCTGCCCCGTCCAGACCCCCAGAACGGCGGGAGTGTGGGTGGTGGGGCTGGCATTCGTCCTCCTGTCTCGCCCTTCTCGGAGACCGTCCGCATCATCAACCGTAAGGTGAAGCCCCGTGAGCCCAAACGCAGCCGCATCATCCTCAACCTCAAAGTCATTGACAAAGGTGGGAAGCCAGCCAATGGGGCCGGGGGCCTGGCTCGGCCCAAGATCCCATCCCGAAACCGTGTAATTGGCAAGAGCAAAAAGTTCAGTGAGAGCGTCCTCCGCACCCAGATCCGCCACATGAAGTTTGGCGGCTTTTCGCTCTACAATAAGCCGTCTGCTGCACCTACCCCCCTCTCTGGAGGGCAAGGGGGAGGCTGAAGGGTCCCAGGCAGCCTCCTGTGGGCTCATTATGGGCTCCACCCCATATGATGCCCCCAGCTCCAGCTCTTCTGGCTGCCCGTCACCCGCTCCCCACTCCTCCTCCGACCCAGATGATTCCCCTCCGAAGCTGCTCCCTGAGACCCTCAGCCCAGCCATCCCCGACTGGCGTGAATCAGAGGTCCTCGACCTCTCAATCCCACCTGAGTCAGCTGCCACCAGCAAGCGTTCTCCCTCGGGAGGGTGCAGTGGAGGGCAGACGCCCTCCTTGTCCCTCTCCTCTTCTGACCCAGAGCAGGAGGCTGGTGACTGGCGTCCTGAGATGTCCCCTTGCTCTAATGTGGTGGTCACAGATGTCACCAGCAACCTCCTCACTGTAACCATCAAGGAGTTCTGCAATGCAGAGGATTTTGAGAAGGTGGCAGCTGGCAGTGGTGGAGGAGGCAGCAAGTGAGCAGCCAGGTCCCCCCGCTCCAGGGGTGTGGGGGGAGCTCTACCTGCAAGAAGTCGTGGTGCGAATGGCTGTCCTTAGTTCTCTCCTTCTCCCCTTGGCTGTCCCTCTGCCCTCACTGCCACCCTTCCTCCTCCTTTCTTCCTGCCCACTTCCTCTTGCCTGGAGGCTGGAGTGTGTCAGTGGGGGTGTGAGAGCACCCACTGTTCCTGGGCATTGGTACTGCTAGGAGGAGGCAGGGAGGGTTGTGGTGGGGCTGGGGAGTGGTTGTTTGTCCTTGAATGTGGTGTTGTCCAACGGGTGTTGGAGCCTTCGGGGCTGAGGGATGAGTGAGCATGTGTCTGTGTGCCTGTGCAGGTGGTGAGGAAGGTGCTGCTCTTCCTCATTCCCCTTCCATCTTTAACAAAAACTGAAGAGGAGCTCCAAACCCTTGAGGGGAGGATGTAAGAGGATTGGAGCCCTTGCCCACGTCCTCCAGACCTTCTCTGACAATGTGCATGCAGACTCTTCCATTCTTATGTTTCCCCCTTGCCATGACTTCCATCCTGCTGTTCTTCTCCTCTTGGCCTGTGGCCTGGATCTGCCCTCTCCTCTGCTGTCTTTGTGGCAGTTGCTGATCCAGAGGGGGAGAAGGGCAGGTGAAATGTCATGCCTGGAAGGTGCTTGAGACAAAGCTGGGGTGGTGGGGGGTGCCCCATGCAGCCTATGCCCCATATTGGCTTCCCCTTTCCTTTGACTATTGGTGCTACCTTGGCAGTTGTATGGGCACTTTCAGGTGTCCTGATCCCTTCTCTTCTGCATCTTCCAACCTGTTCAGCTCTTCAGGAGAAGGGGATGAAAAGAGGAATCTGCTTCCAGCCCAGATCTTCCTCCTGATGTTCATCACTTGCACTTGCTCAGGGGAGAGGGGCACGAAATGCCTTTCCCTGGTCTTTCCATGGTGGAAGCAGGAGTGGGCTGTGCATCCATTCTTCCATCTGTGGGAAGATAATGCCAACAGTGTGATACTGCCCAGCCGCAGAAGGCTGCTCTCCCGCCTTGTGCGTAAGCATCCCACGGCCCTCTTTGCTTCCTCTTGCTCCTTCCAAAGGAAGGAGGGGTGGATGCTAAGGCAGGTCATTTGTTCTTCCTGCTTTCTTTCATCTCTTCTGCTCTCCCACCCTGTGGTCGGTGGCCTGGAAGAGGTTTCCCCTCTGTCTTTTCAGCATCTGAAACAGCCCTTACAACTGTCAGCCAAAGGTGCTCATAAGAAATACCTGTCTCTCTCACACCGTATGCATGTGTGCTGGATCTCTCCCCAAAGCTCCTGTGAGCTGATCTAGAAATTCCTTCTCTTCACCCCTAGCAAGTAGGAGGGAGCAAGACCACGGCTTGCTGTTTTATCCACAGTTCCCTCTTTCCCTGACCAGCTTTGTTCACATCCAAAATAAGCTCTATTTTTTCCTGCCGTTTCTGGCTTGCTCCATTTCTGTGTGGGTCCTAAGCTTCACGGTGAGAAGCCGTTCCTTTGCTCGCCTTTTGTCCTCTACTTGCATAGGATTGAGCCTGTAGGGGCAAGGAGAAGAGGTGCTGGTCAACTGGTGGGAGAGCCTCACCCTTTGCCCTGTCCCTGGATGGGGCAGAGGGATGTCACTTCTACGTAACATGCTGCAGAGGTGAAAAGGGTGGAAAAAATTCCTCATGCCAGGGCTCATTTACTTACAAATCTGCCCTGAGCGGGTGAACACAAGTGGAATTGGCCCCTCTGGTGCTTTCACACAAGGGTGTTGGAGCTGCTGGCTCCAAGGAGTGCTCTCCTGCAGTAGTGATTTTGTGGTTGCAGTGATCTGAGGATAGAAGGGAGGCAATTTGTGGGAGGGAAGTAATACTTGTCTGCCCAAGAGACATCGTCAGGGTGGTAGAGGGATAGACCGGCTTCTGACCTTAATTAGGGCTTTTGTACCAGAGCTTGTCTATTCCCTGCCTCCAGTGCCTGGGTTGGTGTAATAAAATCTTTGCTGCACTTCCCACAAACCTTGCCTTGCAGTGGGTGGCATTCCAAGCTGTGGGAAACGGTGAATTCACACCAGTTGTGGTTGGGTGTCTACGCAGACAGTCCGAGGGGGATTCCAGGTGCTGTTAGCACCACCCTTGGTACACCTCTTCCTTTATCTTTCCTTGGTTAAAGAGCTTAGTGGACTCTTTGGGGATGTGCTTTCATTCACAGCTGAAGCTAGGGGCAGGGAGAAAGAGACTTCCCTGATCCATTCACCAAGCTAAGGCTTTCTATAACTTGTTGGACTTGTGTGCGTGTCTGTATTAATACTTGCTTGTATTTTTGTGGGTGTTCTCTTTTGTTTGGATTTTTTTTTTGCGCATCTTTCCTGTGCCTGGCACACCCAGGGATCCCTTATGTTAGCATAGCCTATCCATTTGACTGCAGCTTCAAAGATGAGCAGTTTGTAGGCGTAGGGAAAAGCTCTTTCTTAGGAAAATAGTGAGGAGATTCTTCTCTTTTTCCTCCCCCTTCTGAACAAGAACTAATCTGTGGCTGTGAGATAAGAGGAGCCGCTTTGTGGGGTGGATGCAAACCGGCCAGTCACTTTAGGTTGTTAAGTTACTGTTTGGTGTGTATGTGGTGATGTGTTTTGTTTCGTGGTATCAAGGTTCTGAAAAAAATGTTGAAGCGTTTCAGTGGGAGATAAAAGGGAACTTTAATAGGAAACTCTTGATGTGTTTTGGCCAAGATGTGTTACTTGGCAGAATTCTTTTCCCCAGTGTCTCTTGTATGGTGTTCTTTGGGGGCAAGGGGCTGGAATTGTTTAATTGAAGGGGTTTTGCCTTTCTCCAGAGTGGCAAGCAAGGGAACTGTCTGTGAAGAGCAAAACAGTGGGTCATTGTAGGGATGCTCCGCAAGGACCTTCTTCCTGCGGTGAGGAGATGAGGGGACTTGTTGCAGCAGAGAAACTCGTGCAAGAGATCCTCTTTGTGGAGGAAGAAAGGAGTATGATCCGGCTTGCAGACACAGCTCACCTGCTTGTGTGACAAATCCCTCCCTGGGTGGGTCACCAGGTGGGAACCAAACCCTGAACCTCTGGATCCGAAATGAGGATCCCATGCTGTTTCAAGTTAGAGGTTTGCTAACTTGAATGCAGCAGTCGCCTCAAGTTCCCTCAGGTGGACAAGACACTTGAGGCTGACTAACCTCTCGTTGTATTCACATGGGCTATGCTCCTCCTTCTGAATTTTTGCCCTTGCTCCTTAATGGAGGTAGGAAAGAAGATTCATCCATGCCTTTTAAAATGGGTGTGGAATTGAGGGAGGAGTTTATTTGAAAGTATCCCCTTCCTTTCCCCATAACCCTTAGAAAAAAAATCAACGAAAACAGGGAAATATTCTCTGTGTCTGTGCCATGTTTGTTCTCGTTGTCGTGTTTTTAGAGGAGATTTTATGATGGAGTGGAAAAAGTGAAATGATTAGTTTTGCATAAAAAAAGAAAAGTTTTAAAAAAAATTTCTACTGGGAGAGAGCGAGAGAGAGTTTAAAAATGAATAATAAATGCAGTGATTGCACAAACTGTAGTGGTATTAGATGGTCCTTAGAGAAAAGAGTATTTTGTAGTATTGAAGCATGTGTGTCTGGGATGGTGTTTGGCTTGCTTGAACTGGAGGGAAAGGCATTCTAGGACTAAGCAGCGATCTCTGAGCTGAAAAGGCAAGTTGCATGTTGGAGGAACCCTGTCTACAAACCTTTCCTGTCCTTGCCTCCCAAGTGTTGGAGTGAGTTCCCTCCCATACCCCTCCTGTGAGCTAAGGTGGAGTCTCCAAGTGGTTTTCTGGCTGAGCAGCCCTCAGAGATGGCCAGTCAGGTTCTGCCAGAACGTGGATCAGGCCATCAACATGGAAACAGTTGACTTACTTTGCATGCACAGCAAGCTGCTAAGATTTGGGGTTGGCATGTACCTTTCCTGCCAAGTTGCTGTCTCTTCTCTTTTCCATCCCCTATATCCAAGCAGAATTAATTGTGGTGGGCTTATTTCCTGGGAAGCAGATATGCCTCCCCTCCGTAGGGTTTCTTAACTTCTTCCAATATCAGGTGGGAGGGTGGCAGTTTTCTGTATAGAATTCACCACATCAGGACAGAACTGAATCCTGTTGGTGTGTATTCCAGCATCCCTTCTCTGACAGTGACCGAATCTTTAGAGGCAGATGAGAGAGCTGCTTTGTGTGCTCTGATCGTGTTGCTGGGTGATGTGAACCCTCTTCTTGAGGCCAGCAAATGCTGGAAGTTTTTAGGATGGAGAGGGGAGAGGAACACCCTGACGGGACTATGCTCAAGTAGGGCAGTCTTCTGCCCCAGTTTCCTGTGGGGTGGTGGGGAAGAGTTGCCTGAATGTTCCGTCAGAACGAGGAGGCAGCTCTTGTGTGCTGCCTTCCCCATCCAAGATGTCTCTGTTGGTGTTCATCTGGTGCGTGGGAGTGACTGCAGGGAAGAGGGAAACCACCAGATGTTGGTGTCTGAACAGAAGATGGCAGGCAGGGACACTTGGACAGCTTTTCTTGTCTGGACTTCTCTGGTGCCCTTGGCTTTGCAGTGGCAGGTGACTGATGTCTCGATGCCTCTCATAGCCTGAGCTGCACTTGGGAAATTCTGTGTCTGCCCATCAAACTGTCAGTGCTTCCCATGGCCTTTGACTTGGAACAGAAACCTCCTGTCTCATGCTTTCTTCTCAACAAGCAGTGTGGGACTGGAGGGGCATGAAGCTAATGAGATACTAACTCCTTTGGGGATGGAAAACAGAAATAGTGTGGTGAGCAGGCCCAACTGTGGTGAGCCACTGCTTAAATTCTGTTTTCAAAAGAGAAAGGGAGCCTTTCTCTGTGTCTCCGCTTACTGAAGTTCCCAGGGAGATTTTATGAAATAAATAAAAAAAGGAAAAAAAAAAGAAAAAAAGACAAAGGAGATCACAATCATGCTTTTTACCAGGTAGGAGCTGTCTGTAAGCTGAGTCTTCCTAGGGATTTCACTCCCTTCTCCAGCCCCTCTTTGCAGAGGAGGCTTCAGCAGCTCCCAGCGTTTGGAGATTATCACCTTCCTGGGGACTTCATGGCAGAGAGGTTGCCATGCTTGAAGGATGGTGTCCTGCGTTCCCCACACTTCTGCCCACCCCAGGCCATGGCATTAGTGGGGCTGCTCAGGAACAGGTCCTTCTTCCCAGGGAGGTGTAACAAACCTGGAGTGCGTGTTTGGCTAAGTGCTTATTTTCCCTTTTGCTTCTTTCCCCACTTTCTGAAAAGACTTTTTCCTCCTTGCCTGGCACATCCTTTTACTCCAATGTCGCTTGCTTTTGCTGCATTTTTCAATTGCCCAATAATCATGCAAGAGCTGGGATCTTATTTACTTCTTACATATGAATATATGAATATAAAAGAAACCTCCCCCCCTTTTTCCCCATCTCACCTACCACCCTGTGCGCAGCCTCCCTGATCTCTGCTCTGAGGGTGATCTGCTGTAGAGGGTTAACTTGGGGTTGGGGATTCAGTGCCTCGTGAGTTCTGTTTCTTCTTGGCTTGCTGTGGCCTTTCTGCCAGCTGTGTCACTGCCCTGTGCCTCTGTCTCCCTCATGCAAAGGGGATGGAGGTGGAGGGGACCATCCTGCTGAGGGTGCTGGCAGCTCAACTCTTGAGGCATTTGCACAGAAATGGAGTGCTCAGTATTGCTTCAGAAATCCCTGTCTGTGCTTCCATCCCCAGCTAACTCCAGGAAGTATCTTCATTTCACCAGTGCTTTGAGGTTGAGAAAATAATTGTCTTCATTTTCTTTTTTCCTTCTATTTTTGAGGTCCTTTCCCAGAGTGCAATGTATATGGTTTCTTTTTCGGGGTGTAGATGGCAGGAGATGTTGGAGTCTGTCTCCATCCTCACCTTCGCCTTTCCGTCCTCTGCTCCTCTCGCTTTTCGACCTTGCCCCGTATCAGACTGATGTGGTCAGAGGTATTTGCACCCTTGTCTGTGCAGGGTCAGCCTTGGCACCAGGAGCTTCTCCCGTGTCCTCTGTGGTGCATTCTGAGGTGCTCTGTGTCCCACCTGCCTCACCAGTAAGGATGCAGCAGGGCCCTGAGTTCTTTCTTTCTTTCTCTAAATTTCTCCTTCCAGAAGTGAAAGGAGATACAGTCAGTTGCCCTTCCTGTGGTGGTTGGCTGCCTCTGGCAGCTCTTCTGTCCATTCCAGCTTCTCTGTGGTGGGAAACAAAACATCTCCAGGGCCATCCAAAAGTACAGTCCTTGGGATGAAGGTCCTTCCAGCCCAGGTGAGCTGTGTGCTTTGAGCCCACTCACTCCAGGCAGTGGCAGATGGCACTGGGGTGGAGGAGCAGGATGCCCTCCCTGTCCCTGGGCTGAGTGGGGCTGGGAAGTGGGCAGCAAGCAGTGTGCTGTGGCACAGGAAAGAGGTAAGGTGACAGAACAGCAGCAAAATGCAGTCAGAGTGATGCCAGCTTCTGCAACAGTTCACATTATGTGTCTGCTGGGAGGAGAGGGGCATGGTGAGACATGCAGGCAAAATGTCAATTCCCATTGCAGGGCCCTGGTTCTTTACTTCATTCCTTGTTCAACTGAGCACTTAGAGCTCACACTAAACCTCCAGAACACGGCTGGGTGGCTCAAAGCACTTGGTGGGGCTTCAGGGCCTCCTAGGACTAGTGGGGCTTTCACATGCTCCCAAGCAACCCCGCAGCTGGCCCCTGCTCTCTAGGGATGCTGAGGGTTTCCTGCTGGGCAGAGCAGCAGCTAGGTGCACTTGCACAGGCAGGTTGCTCTTCAGCTGTCCTGGAGGGAGACTGCTGCTTCCAGCCCCCAGCTGCAAAGTGGGGGCAGAATCTTAGGTCAAGTTCTCAAACAGAGCAAAAAAATTAATCGTTGTGATGACTTTTTTTAGAAAAGAGTTGTCATGCCTGCACCTCCCCCAAGCAAATCAACTTAGTGTGCTGTCCTCCTTCCTCTTCTCCCCTGTGCCATTAAGCCTTGTACACTCCTAAGAATAGAGAGGACTCTATTTTGGGATTTTTTTTTCCCCCATTTGTTTTCTTTTTGCATAGAAAGTTGTCTGCTGGTGGTGGAGGACAGGGGCCTGCTTCATCTGTTCCTTCCTTTCACCTTCCCCTGTGCCAAGCTTAGGCTCAAATGCTGCAGATTCCTGCAAACACTGAACTTGGAGCAGGCGAGTGACCCCCTGAGTTCTGTGGTACTTGGGTGCTTCAGATTCTGCCTGTGCTTGAGCTTTGGCAGCATCAGAGCCCTATCCTTTCTCTTGGAGAAGGTTGGCCCTAGCTCTAAGAGTGCTGATAGTTCTGGTGCAACCCATCTGTCTCTTCATTTCCCCTCACTTGGCATACAGAGTGAAGGTGGTAATTTTTTTTTTAATTTAAAATAAACCTAGATATGTATCTTGTAATTTTTTTTTATTTTGAAAAAATGCATTTAAGGATTGTGCACGGATGAATTGTATATCTATATATTATTTTTTTTGTCTTGCAATTTTCATTTTAAATATAGTGTTTGTTCAGTTTTGTTTTGTTTTTTAATCCAGTTCCCAGCTGGCTAAACTCTGTCCAGAGTGGATGGGTGGGAAGCAGAGCCACTGGAGGGGTGATTGAATCACCCCTTCCCTTGGTGCTTCCCACAAGAAACTGGTTTGCTCCAGGTTTGGGGGTGGGGGTTGTGCTAATTACTCTTGTATTCTTGTACATTTTGTTCTTTCTGCTGCTCTTGAATATTGTATCAATGCCAGAAATGGGGAGTTAAAAATTAAAACAAAAAATTAACCCCAATAAATTGTTACATTCCAAAACCTGTTGTTGTTTCCTTGGGTGGGCTGTGACACGTGGAGCTTGGAAGCAGGGCTACGGAAATGCCTTACCTGAGCCCGCATGGATCAGCTCTGCAGTCAGACACAAACACCTGGTACATTCTTGGGACCATGAATCAGTCCTGGTTTGGTCTTTGGACCTTTCTGGACACAGAGAAGCTCTGACAAAAGACAACGGAGTGTTCTGGAATATTAAGGGAAGAGGGAGCATCTGGGAAAACCAAGCTGCATCAAGTGGAACCTGAACCACCTCTTCCCAAGTGCTTTGGAGAATCTCCCATGGATCTCCCACATCCTTTTCTTTTAAGAAATTAGATCTGAGTGCAACCTAGTACTTGGTAGCTGAAAAATGCTTTAGGCTTTTCCCAACTCCAGAACATGTGCTTAAGTGCACTTTATGACACGCTAATCTAAGAAATACGGTGAAAAATCCTCTCCCTGTGTGTAATTGAAGCCCCAGATTCATTCTGTTACTCTCAAGCCCATAGCAGCTGCATAAAAAGACTCAGCAAAACTTTTAGGGAAAAGTGCTGGTGGTGGGAGATGCAGTGGGGCAACCAAGTGGGGTTTGGACAGATGCCCTTCAGGCAGGCAGTAGAGAAGGCAGGAAGGCAGCACTTCTGGGTACTGGGAAAGGGCAGTGACTGGGCACAGCTCCAACCAAAACATGCTCAGGGCTGCCCTTCAGGAGGGTGTGATGTGGTCTCACCTGGAGGGGAGAAATTGGGCTGAGCTGGGCATTCCTTGGAGAGAGTTGCTGCCTTGAGATACTTCTGCAGTGTCTGAGTTTTGGAAAGCCACAGCAGAGCCTACTCCAGTGGTGACATGACCTGAGAGGAGGGAATCCCCCATCCCAGAGGCATCAGGTCATCCTCCCCTGGGAAAACATTCTCCCCTCACCCCACTGCCCTGCTGGCCTCAGCATCATGAATGGGCCAGGGTCTCATGCTGGCCGGGCTGGAGCTGCCTGGTTCCTGTGGGGAGGGTGGGATGCAGGGCAGCTTTGGAGCCGCAGGTGTCCTTCCCCTCAAGCCAGCAGTCCATCCCAAATGTCCCTCTCAGCCAGGGGGCACAGCAGGGTGACCTCTTGTCCCACCTTGCCCTGCCTGCAGCCACCCCTTGGGGACAGCTGCCAGCCCCAGACACCGTTTGGGTGTTAATTAGATGGAAGAAAATCCCTTAATTGCTCGCTCCTAGTCCCTCTGGGCTGAATCCATGAGCTCTTGTTAAATCCAGCTTCTGTCACCAGTCCTGTTCACAACAGGAACCAAAGGCTCCCCAAAGCCCCACATTGTCTTCCCCCACATCACACACGGGACGGCAGGGTTTTGGCAGCACTGCATCCTTGCAGGGCCGGCTGCCCATCAAGCATCCCTGAACTGTTATGAATTGTTATTTGTGGGACAGAGAGGCTGCTCTGGCTACTCACTAGTCTGAGTCATCACCCCCTGCAAAAATCTATTTTTGCCACCTCTTTGTCTCTTGGTAGAAGTTGTGGTCCCTGCTGAGAGAGAGGTTGGGACCGTGGGAGCAGTGAGCTCTGCCTTCCTGTAGTACCCAACTCTTCCCCATCCCAGCATGGGTGAGTGGGGCTAGGCTGGCCCAGAGGGGCTTACCCTACCCTTCACTGCCAGAGTGGTGTCAGCCAGAGATACAAACTTTGCCACCATGATCCACAATCCTGTAACCTTCAGCAATAAAATCTGTATGTTCAGGACAGTGCAAAGTCCCCAGCACAGCACCACTTCCCCTGGCAAGCTTTGTAGAAGCAAACGGCACTTTTTTCTGCAGGGTTGCAAAGGATATCCCTCCCACCCTGATCTGCACACTGTGAGGTAGGGTGGGCTGGTCCAGCACTCACATGGGTTCCTTTCAAATCCACTCCTGCCAGGGTGGGCATGCTGCAGGCAGGGGGCGAGGCAGCAGTGTGCAAATTCCCTGCTGCTGTTAGCAAGTGGCAGGTTGGAGGCAGGTGGCCTCCCTTCATGTCACAGGGTGCAGGCTTCTGTTTCCTTTGCATCCCACACCAGTGCCCATTTGTCCCAGCACACCAAGCACTCACCCTCCCTGAGTGCTCACTGGCCTTGCCACTGAGGCCAGATGCCTGTTGCTTGGGCTTTCTTCACATCCACATGCTCAGCCTGCTCCATGTCCACCTCCACTTTTCCTCCCCATCATTGCTTTCATCCCTCCCTCTTCCTTAAACCACCCCATCTGTCTTCTCCTCCTCCCCACAGCCTTCCAACACCACAAGTGAGGCAGGTCTCTTGCTGCCTCCAGGGTGAGGGTTTTGTGGGGCTGAGGTACAATGCACTCTGTGGGGAGAAAGGGTGACTGTACCTTGTCAACAGCATTCCCCTCTCTGTTCCCAAAGAGCCAAATCTGGAGTCTTTGTAGCTCTGGCCCCCGTGCTATCCACTCAAAAATGCCCTGGGGGGAAAGAAGATGCAATCTTTACCGTTGTTTCATAGCCAGCACTGGAGCTGTTCTAAAAACACATGCTCCTGCTTCCCTGCCGGCTAGGAAGGATTTCTTGCCATTACTGAGTAGAGCTTGAAATTGATTTTGTTCTTTTTCCCTCTTCTGCTCCTCTTTTCATGGCAGGGCTGTGTCGCCAAAGCTCCAGTGTGCCTGGCGAACAGGAAAGGGCATGGCACAGCTTCTGTTGGAGCAAGGAGAAAGTGTTTGTCTGAAATATCTCGTTTAGGAGCAGTTAGAATAGAGGGATGGTGGTGGAAAATTAAATGCATTTGCCACATGGATAACATGGGCATGAGGGGCAGAGGGTGAGGCATCCCATGGTAGTGCTCTGCAACACTCCTGTCTGAGATGGGAGAGCAAGACAGCTAAGAAGTTTGCTAGTTTAATTTTTAGGAGAAAGGCAAGGAGGAAAAGGCCCGAAAGACCCTCACAGGGAATGACTGATAACGAGGCTCTCACCTTCGGGGTGTCAAGGGGCCCTTTACTTCTAGCCCAGGCATCTCGCAGGGGAAAAGTCCTCCCTCGGGCTGTGCCGGAGCAGCATCCTCTCGCCGGCGGCTCCCGTCGGACTGCCTTCAGCGAGCCCGAGTCAGGGCTGGCCCCGTCCCCGGGTGCCCCCGGGGTGCCCCCCCTCCCCTTCCCGTCCCCTCGCCCGTTCTCCTCCTCCCAGCGCCCGGAGCGTCGCGCTTGCAGCCCGGGGAGGGTGCTCAGCGGGAAGGGGGGTCACCGAGCGGGGCACGGCCGAGGGCGGCGGCGGGGGCGGTACGGTGCGGGCGGCGCCGCCCGCCACATATAAGCGAGGCGCGGCGCGGCGGGGCCCCGGTGCTGCTGCCGGTACCGTCCTTCCCCGCCGGCTCCCTCCGGGCTACCCGTCCGTCCCTCCGACCGTCCGTCCCCCTCTCCATCCCCTCCCTCTTCGTTTTCTCGCCGTCCGCGGGCTCGGGCCCCCCACGCCGCTGCCACCCTGAAGTTTCTGGCGGTGCTGCTGGCGGCGGGCATGCTGGCTTTCCTGGGGGCCATCATCTGCATCATCGCCAGCGTCCACCCGGCCGGCACCGCCGCGCCCGCCGCCGCCGCTGCCGACAATGACTCGGCCGCCGCCGCCCTCCTGCCCGCCGCCGACAAGGGGCTGGGAGCGCTGCACGGCCCCGCCGAGGCTCTGGCCAGTGCCGGGCCGCGCCTGCCGGGGGGCCGCCGCTCTTCAGCCGCTTCGTCTGCACCCCGCTGAGCACCGAGTGCCCGGCCACCGGCACCGGCACCGCCGCCGGCAGCGCCGCCGGCCCCGAGGAGCTGCTGGCGCTGCGGAGCGCGGCGGCCCAGCTGCGCCGCACGGCGCTGGAGCAGAAGGAGCGGATCCGCATGGACCAGGAGACCATCAGGGAGCTCACCGGCAAGCTCAGCCGATGTGAGGGCGGCCTGCAGAGCTCCCCTGCCGCCGCGCCGCCCGCCGCCGCCGGGCTCCGCGCCGCCCCGCGCCCCGGCACCATGGGCCACCCGCCCGACGAGCCGCCCGCCGTGCGGGGAGCTGGAGGAGGCTGTCCGCACCCTCCAGGACCGAATCGACCGGATAGAGGTGAGAGGGATGCTCCCGGGGGTCTGGGAGGGATGCTCCCAGGGAAAGATGCTCCCAGGGGTTGGGAGGGATGCTCCGGGGGATGATGCTCCCTGGGAAAGATGCTCCCACACGTGCCATTCCCCAGGCTTGCAGCCACATGCACCCCAAACTAGCTCGTCCTCCCCATGAGGCTTCAGGAAGGTTGTCCTTGCCTTGCTCTCTCCTGAGATCTCTGCCCAGGGGCAAAGGACTCAGCTTCAGCCCCCCCATCTCCTCCCTCCATGCAGGGTAGTCCCAAAGAACCAGGGCTGCCCTGCTTTCCCCCAGTCTGCACCCAGCTATGGTACCTTGCTTGCCCTGTAGCACCTGCCAAGGACTGCTTCAGAATAAGTTGGCAGCTCAGGGACAAATCCTGCCCTTTAGCAAAAAGGTAAATCCCATCTGATGCCATCATGGTTATGAATGGGACTCCTCACAAAGTAAGGTGCAGTGCCACCCGCTGTGAGCCTGGCACTCCTTCCCCACATGGTCCACAGGAGCTGGAGAGGGAAGGGCACAGTTGGAGTCATTTGCTGTACCCATTCCTGTGGCATTGGGCTGGTGACATTTAGGATGCAGACTCCTGGTCCCCACTCTGGCAGGCTCAGCCCTGGCCCAGCCACAAGCCAGTGGCACCAAAGGCTCTATGGTGATGTCTGTCATGGGGCACATCATGGAATGCATGTGAGTGTTGATTTATTTGGGCTGATATGGGCTCAGCAGTCCCATGGACCTGGGCAGACCTTTGCAGGATATGGCTGTGGCAATGGTCTTGGCACGTGAGAGCTGCAAGAGGAGAGCTGTCTGTTTTCCCTGTGGAGTTTCCTCCAGGTAGGGGTTGTTCCCTGAGGTCTGTCAGGTGTCAGAGCCACCTGCAAGGAGCCTCCTGCAAGTCCTCAACCTTCTCATCTTGCTGTTCAGTTTCCTGTTGCCCTCTCAACTCCTCCCTGGAGTGTGGAGCTAGGAGGGAGGTCATGCAGCACCCTGTGGGGTCTCTCTCCTCAGTTTTGCCCTTCTGCCCCCCTCACTACAGCCATGTGGGCACAGCAGCAGGCAACAGAGAGGAAATTCAGAGCCACTAAGGTCACAGGCTGAGAAATGAGACTGGGAGAGAGGGTTATTGGAATGGACAGAGATATGCACAGGAATAGAAAGATAGCGAAAGGCAAATGCATAGAAAGACAGAGAAAGGCGAATAAACACATGCATACAAGAAGGAAAAGAGCTGGAAGATGAGAGGAAGCACCTGTGAGACGCCAGGGTAATGCACACACAGGCACAAGAAGAAACACAGAGGCACACCGGGTGCATGCAGAGAGAGTGGGACATGCAGCCTGTCTGACGTGTTGCCCAGAGCCAAATGCAGCCAAAGTGAGGGACAGACCGCCCCCCAGAAAAACCCTGCAGTCCCAAACAAATGATTTACCATCAGTGGAATAACACAGCAGGCGTGCTCACCCAAGAAACAAAGTGGGGAAATAAGTCCCTGCACACATATGGGGTGTGTTCTTTAGGACCAGGCAATGCACAGTGGGACAGTGCCCAGCACATCAGTTTGGATCCTGGGGAGCATCAGGCCACAGAGCCATGCTCTTCCCCCTTCTCCGTGGGGCAGCATCACCCATGAACTGCCCTGGCCCCTCTCCTGGGGTTTCTGATGATGGTGGGAGGTTTGGGGTGGAGGAGGAGGGTGAAGCTCACAAGAATTGAAGCAGCCTCTCACACGCATCCAGGGAGCCTGAAGTGATGCTGGGATGAGGCTCATGCACACACTGAGGGGGAAGCCAAGTGGCACACAGCCAAAAATGTTCAGTTTTGTGTTGCCAGGGGCCTGAGGGTCCCACGTATACTCTGCCGGGCAGACACAGCATCCTGAGGCTCAGTGAGTCCTGCCAGGTGAGGAAATAGGGCAGCGTGTTGCAGGTTAGCTGGACTTTGTCTGTCCTGCTCCCGCCCAGTAAAAAGTGTCACCTGTGTGCACCACACCCCTGTGATGGCCGCAGCCCAGCCAGCTGAGCCTCCTGGTCACACCTCAGCCATCCAGTGAGGGTTGCCTGTGGCCTCCCTCTCCAAATTGCCTCCCACCCCATGCCAGGAGCAGGCATCTAAAACTTCATGTGGGGTACCTCACTTTTCTGTCCTACATGGCTCCAGCTGTCATCTCTGGGAGCCTTCCTGGGGTACCCCATGACACAGGAGGCACTCTCAGCCTCCACAGCTATCCTGGATGGTGGCAATGCTCATCCCAAAAGGTGATCCTGGATGGGGACAGTTCCGGGGTGGCCCTCATGTGCTGAAGACTCTGCAAAACCCATTGGGAAGGAGAGGAAATGCTGCCAAGTCTGTGGTGGCTTAGTCTCGGAAGAGAGATGACACAAAACGCCATCAGCTGCTCTGGGAAGGCTGCATCCCAGGGAGTCTCCAGGCAGGTTTGCCAGCAGGGATTACTGCTGGATGCTTCAGAGCTGGGACTGAGGGGAGGAGGCTGGAAGATCACTGATCTAATCTGGGCACTTTCAGCCCTGTCTGTAAGGCATAACAAGATTTATTCATGCACTGAAAAACCTATTAAGGCATTTGTTTCTTAGTTTTGTCAGCATGGCAGAAGGATTTCCCAGGGGACAATGCAGGGAGGGTCCCCAAGGTCTTGCTCTTTGTCCCCTGCCATTTCCGTGGGGCTGAGCTAGCATCAGCACAGCAGTCACACATCTTCCCTAACACCACCCGAGGCACTGATCGTCCTTTCCTCATGCACAGCAGCCTAGATAGGCTTTTTCATCCTGGTTTTGAGGGTCTCCCCCCTTTCTCTCCATACATGCTCGTGTCTGTACACTCAGGTGCATCTTGAAACACAGAGCCGAGGGACCCAGGTGCTCCTTTTCCACGCTTTTAGTTATTGCTGCAAATGGAAAAGGAGCAGAGAGAGAATTGCCTGGGCTGTGCCGAGATGCAGATGCCCTCCTTCTCCCCATGATCCCTTGCAGGAGAGCAGAGCGGGAGAGGAAACAGCCTGATGGGCTCCATGGGGGATCTGCTGGAATTGCAACAGCCTGTTTGCTCCTCAGCTGGTACGTGGCTTTGCCATTGGGGCTGGTGACCTGGCTGCTGGCAGGAAACCCTTGGGTAAGGGAGTGGGAATGGCAGTGACCTAGCTGCTTCCCTGCTGTCTTCATCTCCAGCAGTGCAGGGATGTAAATACCCAAATTGTGAAAGTCCCAGGCTCCCCCGAGCGTGGTTTTAGTGGGACAGGATCAATGGTGAGCTCTTCCCTTGTGAGGAAGAGGGAAAGGCTGATGCATCCCTGTTTGTCTTCTACTCCATGCAGTCCCTGTTGGAGTTTAATGATCCCCAAGGTCCTGCCTAGGTCAAAGAGGTGGCAGGGTCCGAAAAACCCCAGTGCAGCAGGTGTGCCATCCTGCAGCAGTGAGCATCCCAGGGTGGCAGCCACTGAGGAGTTTTTTGCAGGCTGGAAGGATTTGTGGGTCCAAGGAACAGAATGGGTCTGCTGTGTGTGCACAGCCAGCTGAGCATCATGATCCCTGTGATGTGCCAGGGCTCCATCCCGTAAGCACTGTCCTGTGCTCCTGCCTGCCCTGTCCTGGCAGCCAAGGTGGGCACTGGTGTGCTGGCAGCTGAGGGGTAGCAGCAACACCCAGATTTGTTGGTGCATTGGTAAATGAGGCTCTGATCTCCTTATGTAAATCAAAGTGCATTTGCTGACTGAGGGCTCCAGCCCCAGCGAGCACACGCCGGCGTGGCTGCCGCAGCCCCCTGCCCCCACCTCCCCCTCCCCACCCCTCTGCCAGCTGCTGACATTCAACGTGATTAATATTATCTGGCATCTTTCAGTCTTTTTCGCCCGTTCTGGTGGCCAAAAAGCGTGGAACGAGCCTCCCCCCACACCCGCTGCCCACTCCCCTGCTGCCTGTACGGCAGCAGATGGGAAGCCGGGTGCCTGTGGAACAGGCGGGGGAGAAGGAGCTTCCCCCCCTCTCCCCTCCCCAAAGGTCACCGGTAAATAACAGCTGCACATCAACCATTAATAATTTTGCAAATAATTTGCTTTGTAAGAAAGATGCTCGAGCAGCAGCTCGGAGATGAGGATCGTGGCTCGGAGATGCAGCCCAGCCTGGCATCGGGTGATCATCCAGTACTACTCCATGAGGTAGAATGGGGAGTCCAGTCTCCTGTCCAGCCATCATCTGGCTGTGGGGATATGGATGGTGTTTGCTGGGATGGCTCTGAAACTCTGCCAGAGGAGGGTACTGGCTACAATCCCTTTCCAGAAGGAACATGGGGTCAGCAGTGGTTCAGTCGGCCACGTGGCTCCGGCTGTCAGTGCCCTGGCTGCCAAGTTGGGCCAGCAAGAGCTGGAGAGAGGGCTGGATGGGGAAAAACTCAGGAAGGGGGAAGAAATTGAATGGGAGAGACAGAGTGTGCATGGAGGGAAGCGTGAGGAAGAGATGCTCCAAAGCCAGAGAAATGGAAAAGCCATAGGGAGAAAAGTTACAGAGGGGAGAAAATAACAGCAGGGAGAAAATCAGGAGGAAGAGGGAGGTAAAAAAAAGCACTCAGTCACTACTGAATAATGTAGGGCAGGCTATTGGGGGCTAGTGAGAGTGACAAAAGCTCCCAGCCTTTTCTTTTTTCATCATTAACAGATGGAGCTGTGCACGAAAGCAGGGATGTAGGCTCCAAACCCGCAGCTCGAGCAATCAAAGCGTGCGGCAGACAGGAGCGTGCCAGCCTCTGCCGTAGCCAGGCGGCCTGAAAGGATGAGAAAAGCTCTTGGAGCCCACGGGATGTGGCCATAGAGGCAAAGGCAACCCCATCCCACCTGTGCTGTCCCCTGCCAACGCAGCCAGCTCAGCTTGGGTACAAATGCAGGCAGCCCCAGGTGGGAATTATCTCTGCCAGAAGGATGAGAATTAATCTTTCCACTTAGCTTCCCTTCCCTCCTGCCATCCCTACCCTGCCTTTCATCCAGCAGATCCCCAAGACCCCTTCAAAACAAAACAAAAAAAAAAGCAAGAGTGTTAAAGCCCCTTTCCCATTGACTAATCCCTCCATTTTGCAAAGATTAAAGGTGGGATGCTCTTTGCTGGGCACTTTTCCCTCTCCAGAGAGGTTTTTCTCACTGGAAGAGCATCCTGAGTGCTGCCAGAGCAAGCTGGCAGTGAGAGCTGGCAATTGGTCAGGGCTGGCAGATGTCCCCTGCACAGCCCCTCTTTTCTTGCTGGGTTTTGCTTTTCCGTGTTGGTTTTCCTCACAGAACCTGTGGGTTTGCCCCGGCAGACCCTGCTGGGAGCTCTTGCAGACCTCAGGGCATCACAACTTCCTTTTTATTTGTAGCCTGAGCATGTTGCTGCCCAGAGAGGGTACATTTGTGCTCACACCAACACCATCTTCTCACTTTTCCTCTCCCTGCTGTTTCCATCCGTCAAGGTTGCATTCTGCCCAGCCAAACCTGATTTTCTTCCAGCTTTCCCCTCCCCTCAGTTGTTCATGATGGATAGCAAAGATTAGGGGTGATATGGACAGGCATCCCTCCTCTTCAGCTCTGTGTGCATGATTATCAGGTCCTGTCTAGCCTGGAGAAGCAGGATGTGAGAAAGAAGAAAAAGCAGGAAGCCACAACCACAGATGAGCGTGCTGACCTTCTCCAGACAGCTCTGAGGCCACAGGGAGGCTGCTCAGATCAACAGGGATGGCATCCCCTATATCCTGCCAGCACAAGCTGTGTGAATGTCCAGGGCTGAAGCAGCCATGCAGATCCCTCAGTGCCAGAGGAGCCAAGGGTCTCCATGGCTGCTCCAGCACCTTTGGGAAGGTCTGGCAACATAGAGAAGGTGTCACCATCTTTCAGAGACACTAATGTGCTAAGGACATGGGGAAAGGAGAGGGCTCCTATTAACAGAGAGACCCCAGGAGCATGGCAGAAGGTCACCTCCCTTCCAGACTGGTTTTCTTCCAGCTGGCATGGGGTCTCCCAGTAAGGTGGGATCTGGGGTCTTTGCAGACTGCAGTAGCAGCTGGGAGCATCTTCACCAGCTGCCATGTTGGATTTGCCATGGGAAGAATTTTGGTCTGAGTGTTAGCCCTGATGGGAAAAGACAGGCTCAGTGTCCCCAGGTGATGGCTCATGCCTTGAGGACCAGAGACACGACAGCCTGGCACCAGTCCCACTTCTCCATGGCACCCTGCTGGCCTGGGAGAGGTTGACTTATGGAGAGCTACCTGGCCCACGTGCACACACCCCCGCATGCCGGCTGAGCTGGGCTAAGAGGATTACAGCCCCATTAAGGGATGTTAACATGCTGGCTATAGGTAAGCAGCCTCACGAGCAGCAGGAGTGGCCGGGAGCTCCAAGGTCCTTCCCGCATCATTTCCTCATCCTGGGAGGCTGCCTGCAGGAGCAGAGCCAAGGGATGACCCAAACATCCCATCCTTGCTCTGCCTCTGAAGCAGCAGAAAGTCATTAAGAGCAGCCAAGCTTTGTTTTGCAGTAATGAGCTCAATGGGGGCTCTGAGAGGGGTGGTACAAAGTCAGCTGGAGGCTCTTGGAGAAGACCCCAGTGCGGATATGGGACTGTCATCCCAGCACTACCTGTAGTGCTGCAGGCTGGGCATGCCCTTATTTAAACTCTTACAGTGACATTGTGCTGAATTTTCTCTTTTGTCCCTCCTATTCCCTCCATCATGTCTGCTACCAAATGCAGCAGGAGCTGCCAGCCCGCACCAATGGCTCAGCACCCACTGCCCCAGCACTTGCCCGTGACGCCCTCCACACCAAGATGGAGCAGCTGGAGGAGCAGCTCCTTTCCAAGATCCTGACCCTGCAGAAGGAGCGACAAGCTGCCAACACTGACCGCAGCCAGCAGCAGCACCACATCGAGAAGGAGCTGAACTCCCTCCAGAACCGGGTGACGGAGCTGGAGCATGGTGAGTCCAGCCCCACAGGGATGGAGGTGGGGCAGGGGAGTTCCCACCCCGAGGTACAACCCCAGGAGAGTCCCAGGTCACCCTCATCCCAATTGCAGGTGCTGACCTCCCTCTCTCCTCCCCATCCCTAATACATAGGACCACTGGGCTACAGCCCTCCTGATGCCTTCAAGGTGACCATCCCGGTGCAGAACAACTACATGTATGCCCGCATGAAGAAGAGCTTGCCGGAGCTCTACGCCTTCACCATCTGCATGTGGCTGAAGTCCAAGGCCCAGGCAGGGCTCGGCACCCCTTTCTCCTACTCTGTGCCGAGCCAAGCAAACGAGATTGTGCTGTTGGAGTGGGGCACTAACCCCCTGGAGCTGCTCATCAATGACAAGGTCAGTCCTTGCAGGAGGGGGAGGACAGAAGCCCCTGCCTTCATCTTCCCTGCTTCATTCCCTCTAGAAATTACATTCTGGGGGCACTGGTGTGGGGAGCTGGGAGGAAGGGGCCCTAGGTTTCTGGTGGGAGGCAGGAGGATGGGGAGGGTGGCTCATTGGGGTGAGTTTTGAGAGGGAGAAGCAGCACATCTGGATGTCCTTAGATGTTGGGATGCCACCACCATGGGGGTGCACTGCTTACCCTGTGAGGGGCTGGGGAGAGCCTGGGGTCCCACAGTAGTCCTACCGAGCACCAGGATTTTGCTCTTCTCTCAAAGGTCGCCCAGCTGCCACTGAGCCTGAAGGACAAGGCCTGGCACCACATCTGCGTGGCATGGACCACCCGTGACGGCAAGTGGTCGGCGTACCAGGATGGTGAACAACGAGCTGCTGGTGAGAACCTGGCCTCCTGGCACTCCATCAAGCCCCAGGGCGTCCTCATCCTGGGGCAGGAGCAGGTATGTACTGGCTCAACACCGAGAGCTGCCAGTTAGCATCGCTCTAGTGGGAGCTGGCTGGGGGGAAAAGCCCCCAAATGGGGTGAGAGCAGGGGGCAGCATGGGCAGGAGCACTCGGCACGGCAGGTGGCTCTCCTGCCTGTTTATCTGACCTCCAGGCTGCCCACATGGGCTCATTGTCTTCTCTTCCCTCTCCCTATCCCTTTGGCCTCCTTGCCTTGTCTTCTTGAATCTCTTCCATGCATCCATCCCCTCCCCTCCTTGCCGTCAAGCACCCTGCTCTGCTTCTCCCCAGACTTCTCCCTCTCCCTCTTGCTCCGTTTGCCCCCTGGATGCATGTTCCTCCTCTTCTCCTCATCCCTGTCCAATCACTTCTCCTGCTCTTTCCCAGGACACCCTGGGGGGCCGCTTTGATGCCACACAGGCCTTCGTGGGAGAGCTGGCACAGTTTGGCGTGTGGGACCACATGCTGGCGCCAGCAGAGATCCTGGGCTTGGCCAACTGCACCTCCCACCTCCAAGGAAATGTGATTCAGTGGGATGACCAGGCTGTGGAGGTTTTTGGAGGCGCCAGCAAGGCGGGCTTTGCCGCCTGTGAGGAAGGCAGGAAGGCATGAGTGGCCCCCAGCCCTCTCCCCAGCACCAAGGAGCCCGGTGGCAGCCCCAAAGCAGGGAGCCCCTTTCTCCCCTCCCAGACCAGTGAGCCTTGCTGGGGCCATGCTTGAGCCCCCCCATGCTGGTGTCCCAGGAGGGAGAGGTGCCCCTGGAAGCCTCCATGTTGTCCCTGTGCTGGTGGTGTGGCTTGTCCTCCTTCCTGGCAGGCTGGCTCTTGACGCTCATCTTGCCCCACTTCTGTTTTGGGTGGACCTTGCTGTATCTGCAGGTGTCCTTGGTACAGTGAGGGTCCTCACCTTGTCAGCCCCAACACGGAGTGGGAAGGAGAACTCCATCTACTTTGGGTGCAGTACAGCCTCAGTGGGATGCCAGGGTGCAGGCATCACCTGAACACATCCCCTTTATTTATTTCTAGCAACCCCACTGTCTGGTTTTATGAGCCTGCATTCCAGGATCTCACCTCCAGCCCCACCCCTTCTCCTGCTGCCCTGGTTTTTCAAGTGTGGCCCCAGGGAAGCTGAGGGAGAATGGTGGAGTCAGTGAGGCAGCTCTTATACCCCCTGTACCCCTGCCACTGCCTTTCCTGCCTGTGCAGGGCTGCCCGAGGGGAGCCAGGCTTTTGAGGCAGAGGGAAGAGAGCACTCCCCACCACCTCCCAGCTGACAGATCGATCAGCCACCAAGGGAATGGGGGAAAAGGGGCAAAGCATCTCCCCCAGCGCTGGCCGAGGGGGAAAGAGTGCAGCACTGCCATCGAAGGGAGCAAAAGCAAAAAAAAAAAAAAAGAGAGATGGAGGATGGTGGTGGTCTGAGGAGCCCTGCCATCCATCCCCCAGTCTTTTGGTCCTGGATTGGGCTACTGCCCTTGGCTCCACCCAGGTCCCCTTCTTCAGCTGCTCCTTGCCAGGATCAGGGCTGCCACTGGCCTTGGGACTGGGAGGGTGAAGGGGCGGGCTGGTGTTTCCCCTGTGGAGTGCCTGAGAATACACTGTTTCCACATTGTGTGGTCACCAACATCTCGATGTGTGAGTGTGTGTACGTGCACATGTGTGTATGTCTGGGGGTGGTGGGAGGGTTATTTTGGGGCTCTCATGGTTGCTCAATGCAGTGTTCAGCTTCCAGTGTTCCCCCCTACCCCGAGTCCCACTCTGGGCGACAGCTGCCCCCACCCCTGGGGGAGGCAAAGCCGGCAGGAGGGACAGCCCTGCCACCCCGCATCTCCCCGCCTAGGGTCTCTGCCAGTGCTGGGGGGGACACGGCGGGGATGGGGACAGCCCTTGTGCCAAGTGGGAACACTGTGACCTTCGCGCACCCTGACGAGCTGCCCCCTCTCCCTCGCTCGCTCGCGCTTTCTCTAATGCACGTTCGTGAAAGGAGCCCCTGACGCGCACCCGTGGTGGGACGTTTCTTTTGTAAAGCTGATTGTGAACAATAAACGTGATGTTTTCTGTTCGAGCCTCCCGTGGAGCACAAGGTTGCTGGGGGGACGGAGGGCACTGGCCAGCCCAAGCTGAGGTGACCTTGCCCTGGCTGCTTAGGGTTGCATCACTGAAGGGAGCTGGCCGGACCCATCGCTGGCATTGCAGGAATATCACCACAAGGGTTCGGTATTGTTGCCCCAGAGGGACAGGGGGGTGGTGTCACAGTTTGATCTACCCCAGTGCAGAGCAGCATGGGGTGCAGGCTGCTGCTGGTGGGGCAGCAGGGCTGGGGGATGCACCTCTCCGTGGAGGAGGACTGCCTCCCCAACTCCAGGGAAGCAGAAACAAGTGAGAAATCATGGCCACGAGGTCAGAGCATGACAGCACAGAACTCACATTGAATATAAATCTAATTAAGTGCTAGTAATGAGTTTCTGACCTAGCTAGGCACGAGATGGTTCAGGCATGGCTCTTGGAGCTTCTATTGTAGAACAACTCGTGACCAGGTCTATATGGTGCTTTTGCCCCTCAGTGGGTCCTGCTCCTCCTAGGAAAGGCACAGCCTCACCCATATTTGGGGAAAACAGAGCCCAGTGCCAGCAGACTCATTTTTTCCCATTGCTGGCATGCTGCTGGGATCTCCTCCCTGAGTCAGAGCTGCCCACCCCAGCTCCCACTTCTCCTTCTGCCATAAAAGACAAGTCTGGCATTCTCACCTTCAGCACATCTCCACAACGTTGAGGGTTTATTTTGAAGAAAAAGTATGTACTTCAGCTAGAACATTGGATCAAGGGCTTTGCAGAGCTGGAGGCTCACACTCCCATTACTGAGAGGAGAGGGTTCAACAGGTGATATCTGCTCATGCACCCAAATAACAGCAGCATAATTAAGAAGGGCAACATTTTTTAGAGGAGGAAACATCAAAAAACATTGCCGGGATCATAAACTCAGAAAGAGGTCAAATGTAGGGGGAATCTGGTCCAGAAGATGCTCCCCTCAACATGGCAGAAGCCCTGTGAGAGGGCTCTTGGGGCTGCTGGCGAAGGCAGGAGAGGTGTGAGAGGATGAACAAGGATGGGAACAGCCTGGCCGCTGATGTAGGCTATTGGCATAACACCCATCTCCTCTGGAGCCTGGAAACCCAGCCCACGTTGAAACTGTGTGTAAATCTGCTCCAGAAAAGCAAAAACAAAGGGGACACCGCAAGATGCTTGATCAGGGCCTTTGGTGATGCCCTTCTTATCCCTGCCAAATGATGCTGGCATGATCCTAATCCCAGCCATGTCCCCGGGATGTGTGGATCTGTCACTTCTGGAACAGGAGAATGGGGGGAGCCTGGTGGCACAACTTCTGCAGGGTGAGCTCTGTTCCCCCAGGGGTTCACAGCCAGTGGGGCAGACCTGGGGGCACACAGGGAAATGGTAGAATTTTCTCAAACCTTTTAAAAGCTTCCAGCAAATGCCTCTGCATAAGGCTCTTCAGGAAACCGAGGCATTATGGAGAGATTAGAAACTGGCTGGGAGACACAAATGAAGAGCAGAAATAAATATTTGATTTCCATCCTGCCCTGGCTCTCTGCAGGAAGCAATGTCTGCTTCTTACCCATCTGAGGAGGAGGAGAGCAAGATGAGACCATTTCTTTTCGTTAAGTTGAGCCTTGCAAGAGCTGCAAACCTGCGACAGGGCTTAAAAGGTGGAGGAGATGACAAATCAATAGCACTGCTGGCTGGAAGGAGTAATTACAATGACTTACACATATTGCTTGCTTCTAAATTAACCAGGAGCACTCAGGAGAAGCCCCACATCTCTCTAAGGGCAGCTGACTGGAAAACAACGTGTTGTGTGCAGAAGAGATGAGGAACAACAGTCGCCCTTGGGTGGAAGCGGGGGGGTAAAGAAGGAAATTTTTAACAATGGTGTGGAGAAGAAGGTTTTGTGGTTGTGGTAGGTGCTTCAGCTGTTTGGCTGTGTTGTGTCTAGATATCCAGGATGGGGGAGAAAAGGTGGAGGGCATCCAAGAGGTGGGCAGTGCAGGGCTGTGGCAGTTCAGCAGGAGCTGGCACAAGAGGAGATAGTGTGGGAGACATGAGGATGTGGTGGAAACCACCCACTATCTTCCTGCTATCCTCCATCTTCCTGCCAAAGGGCTTTAGACACACGTCTAGGAGGGGAAAGAGACTGCCATTCCCTTTCCTAATCTGCAGGACTCGCTGCTGTAGGGCTTTCTGCTAGCCAAGGGCTTAGCCATACTCAAATACCACCAACCCCACACTCCCAAAGGGTTTTGTCCCACAGTGAGGAAGATGAAGTCAAACATGGCAATGGAAAACCTTCAGGCCCGAAGGCTATTAATTATTGTGTTTGAAAAGAAAACACTGAAATTTCTAACCCCTCCAGCCCCTGGCCCTCTTTCCAGAGGGCACCACCACCCATGCAGGCTCTGCTTTCCCAGGGAAATTGGCAATCCTGGCACCCCCGAGCTCAGAGTGGGCTTTGGGGATGTCTTGTGCTTCCCAACACCTGCAACCTCAGCAGAGTTTGCATGTCACAACTCCCTGCAGTGTGTCAACCTCCTGGTCCCCTCAAACGAGGTCAAACCAGCCTATACTTGTCCCCAGGAGGTAACTTCCAAAGTCCCCATTACCTGCTCTGCCCTAGCAATGGGGCGCTACCTAATTGCCTCCTTTCACCTCCCCGTCCTGCTGGGAGCCTCCCCTGCTCCCTCCCAGAGCCAGGAAGGCTCATTAAGCCTTGTGCAGTGCTTGCACAGGGAATGTGCCATGATTCCAGAGCATCTGGCACAGGAGCAGCCCCCGCACGGCTGCTAGTGCTGCAGCAACAGACCTTACTAACAGTAGCTGTCGTTACTAGAGGTAGTAGCTACGGGATCACGTGTGGCACTATGTTTCCCAGCAGATCAGGGGATCCTGCTGTCCCAAAGTGAGCTGCCCTGTCCCCCGGCACAGAGGCTGAGCTGCTTCCGGATGCCACCCATTCCTAGACACCAGCATCCCCATCTCTGTCTTCCCTCAGCTTGACATGGTGAGGGTTCTGATCCCACTTAAATGTGGCTTCAGCATCCCCACAAGGCCACCTGAGTGCTCATCCTGCCTCCAGAGAGCTGCATCCACACCATCCTGGGGCAGCTGCAGGGTGGACCTCAGTGTGACCCAAGTCCCCAGCCTTGGCCCTCTGTCTCTACCCAAGGCAGTGTGGAGTGGTGCCAAATCCCTGGGCTGTGGCTGACAGGCTGGACAGCAAACTCCTGCTTTATCACAAAGAGGAGATGGGGCACAGCAGAGCCTGTGACCACTGGGACAATGGGGAAGTCCCAAAACCTGGCCAGAAGCAGGTAAGAAAAGAAAGAAAGAAAAGAAAGGTGCCCTCTGCCTGATGGAAGAGTCAGCCTGCTGTGTAGGTAATGATGATGGCTAAAAGAAAGCATGAGGCAGTGTATTTATTACATATATGTGTATTTTGCAGTTAATGGTTACTTTTCTGTGCTCAGCTAAGGAGTACAACACACCCATATGTCAGGACACAAATGGCACTTTGTGTCCCTGCATTTCACTGTGGCTGCTGAAAACAAAGGGATGAAAGAGTTTCTACCTGTGATTAGTGGCAAATAAGGAATTACCAGCCAGAGTAAAGCTAGAATTCCAGCTCCCTACAGACCCACAGAGGGGAATTGGACTCCCACTCCGTACTTGCTTTCACCTACAAAAGGGCACATGGTCATTTGGTATTGGAAACTAAAGACCAGGTGATGTGCTGTCTCTGCCTTCAGAGCCAGCAGCAAAAGGACAAGGACATGTAACCCTTGTTGGCTCAACAAGACTCTGGCTGGCTTGCAGAATTATACAGAGGCAGCCTGTGGAAACCCTGCACTTGAGGGTCCAGAAACCAACTGCTCACATTCTGTTAAACCTCAGTAGATTGAGACAGGCCAGCAAGATGCTCTCCTTCCTCAGGAGGCATCTTTGTCTTGCAGCCCCACTGTATCACCCACCACAATCACAAAAACATGCTTTTACCCTATCTTTGGGCCCGCTGCAGTTTTTGTTTGGCCATTTTCCCTCAACTTCTCACCTAGGAGCCACTGATGAATAATCCTCACAACCAGCCCCAGCATTCCCCAAGGGAAACACTCCCTGGGGTCACACTGATCAGGACCAAAGCATGTTTAATTGAACCCAGAATCACACAGACATGTGTGCTCCCTCCTGCCCCATGCACAGAAGCACACAAACACACCAACTCACACTCACTGCTTGGTAGTAAAAGTGGGTGAACTACACAGGGATTAAAGCATTAAAAAAAAAACACAGCGAGAATACGGTGCTTGAAAGCGCCGTGTCCCTGGAGAGATTAGAGTAGCTGCCTGGAGATAAAGTAATGATGACGGAAAGATCTTCTTCCTCGCAGAGATTCTCTTCCTAATTATCTTGTCTGAAAAGAAAAAAAATGATGATCTCCCAGCTTTTATCTGTCTCTTGACAATTTTAGCTCTGTGCCTGCCTCGTTGCAAGAGGCCCAAAAGAGGAAGGAGAAGGAATTAGCCCAGGAGGCAGGAATGGTAGGAGAACGAGTGGCACAGGAGGCTGTGCTTCATTTTTGTCACCACCAGCAGCGACAGCAAAGGAAAAGATGAATGATCATTGCAGCTTTGTCTTCCTGAGCCCAAAGGCAGCTTCCCTGCCTCCAGCACTGCTCTGTCAGGCAAAGGACAGCCAGGAGGTCGGATTCACTGCTGAACCTGTGAAAGAGATAACAAGGTGTTCTCCCTGTGATCATAGGGCAGAGCTTGGTGTTATCGTGAGGGAAGAGGACTCATGAGCAGGCAGGGGCAGGACAGTGCCCAAGTTGTTCCTCCCCCACTCCTTCCCTTCTCAGACAGCTGGAAAGCAAATTCTTCTCTCAGCAGAGAGCAAGCAGCAAGAACATTTCAAACACACACCAGCCAGAAGGACCACGTGAAAAATCAGACCCACTAGCCACTCTGCAAGACAAGGACAGCCACTGAGGGAAACCCAGGCATCACACCCAGCAGCTAGGGCTTTGCACAGAAGTCTTTCCCTTGGTATTATCTTGGAGCTTGCTGTTTCTCCACCTGTATTAATTTCAGATGAATACAACCCTAGACCACCCCTGAAAAATGTTTAAGCTCTGGTTTAGAGGCAATTGGAGACAACAGAACTTTCAGAGCAAGTCCAGAGCCACAGAAAACCTCAAAACAAACGGACATTACAACCACAAAGCTACAGAGGGCGGGAAGGAGGTGATTTGCTCAGTGGGGATGGAAGCTGGTGCTATAAGAGCTTTTTGCAAACTCATTATTCACCTCCACAGCATCACTTTCTCCTTCTTTGCACTCCTATTGACATGCAAGTACGAACTGTTGCCTCTCCCACTCAATGGGAACTGTTTCCAGTTCTGGAGCTGGACACTGGAACAGACCAGGAAGGACACTGAGGTGCTGGGGCATGACCAGAGAAGGGCAAGGAGCTGGTGAAGGGTCTGGAGCACACGTCCTGTGAGAACCAGCTCCCTCCCGCAGAGGAAGGAGGCTCAGGGCAGACCTGATCACTCTCCCAAGTCCCTGAAAGGAGGCTGTAGCCAGGCGGGAGTCGCTCCCTTCTCCCAAGCAATCAGACAGGACAAGAGGACAGAGCCTTAAGTTGCACCAGGGGAGGTTCAGGTTGGACAGCAGGAGGAATTTCTTCACAGAAGGGGTGGTAGGACGCTGGGATGGACTGCCCATTGGGAGTCACCGTCCCTGGAGGTGTTCACGGACAGACTGGCCTGGCACTCAGTGCCATGGTCTGGCTGACAAGGTGCTGTTCGGCCACAGGCTGGACTCCGCGATCTCAGAGGGCTTTTCCAACCTGATTTCAAAAAACGAACCAAAACTGCCGCCTTGTTCTTATATTTACCGTTGCTGCCTAAAAGCATAAACCAGCAGAACCAGGCCCCTAAGGCGCTTCAAGTCAGACAATACGAAGTTGCCGCACGCCAGGCTGGGGGCGGCGGCGCGGCTCCGCGGCACAGCACAGGCGCTCCCTGGCCACCCCAGCGCCCCAAGGCCCCGCGCCGTGCCCGCAGGGAGGCCGCCAATCAGACGCGCCGAGCGGCGCGCTCCGTCCAATGGGCGCCGAGGTGGGCGGGACTTCCCGCGCCTGTTGCTATGACAAGCGCGGCCCTTCCTTAGCAACGGCGCTGGGCCGCGGCGGCCGCGCAGGTGAGGCCGCGCCTGGAGCTCCGCTTGGCGCCGCCGGCCTAAGAGCTCTTCCTCCGCGGGGCCGAGGGCGGCGGAGCGGCGTGGCGGGGCTCCTTCGGGCGTGCGGTCCGTTCGGGCCGCGTTCCGCTGCCTCGCACCCTCGGGCTGTGGCCGCGGCACGCCCCGGGCTGGGGCTGGGTATTGAAGTGGCTCGCGGGGGTTCTGTCCTACGGAGGTCGCGGTTTGGGTGCGTCGCCTGACACTGTGTTTCGTTATCCCTTTTAATATGGGCTCGCCCTTGCTCCTCCGGGTAGGAGGGGAAGATGCATTGTTGTGGGCGAAAGAACCAGAGGGAAGACCATGGTGAAATGCTCTGAATCCCTCAGTCAATGCTCAGAGCGCCTCTGCGTTGCCCTAGCAGAGGCAGGCTGGTAATGAGGCCCAGAGGCACGTCCAGTGTTTTCCCATATGTCCCTCCCCAGCTGACAAATGCTCGGGGATCTGAGGAGCAAGTGCACAAATGAGACCAAGATGTCCCTATTAAACATTTCCGTCCAGACAAGTACGCAGATCCAGTGCCTAAAATACTCCTACCCTTGTCTTGTCATGTGCAGTTTGAAACTCTTGCAGATAATAATGTCCTGGGAAAACCCTTTTGGAATTAATCAAGAGTAGTAGCAGCTGATATATTGTTCTCTTGTTCTCTGTTGAAAGCTGTGGCTTGGCTCAGCTCTTCCCTCAACCTCCATTGATGCTTCTGGGAAGTGCTGTGCTCTTGAAGCCTCACTTGGGGAAAAACAGACGGTTTTAAAATTTGTTTGCATTAATGGTCTGTGAGCTAAGACTCTCAGTGGGGTGTGAAGGTGGTGTTGAGAAAGCATGATATTCTCGTAATAGTTTCCTCTGCTTTTTGTTTTAATTCAAAGCCTTCTGTCTCTTCTCCATGTTTGTTTTTGTTGAAGCTGTGTCCTCTAGGGCAAGAAGCAACTCCTCCTGCTGAAGCTGGTCAGAGAGGAACACAGAGCCCTGTTCTGCTCAGCTGGCTGTGCCCTAGCACTTTGCTGAACTCCAGGTAGCCCCTCTGCCCCTCCTGGAGTCTCTGTGGAAGGATCATGGAAGAAACGGAGGAGGAAAAAAAGGACGAGGCTGATTATAAAAGGCTTCACAGTTTTCCTCTGATTAGGGTAAGGAGGGGGGATGGATTACGCATTTACCAGTGTCAGAGACATGAAAATCTGCCTTCGTTCTTACTAGCCTTCTTCCACTGAGTAGCTGCTGTGAAAACATGTATACTGGTGGTCCTGTGGAGGATCCCTGGCTGTCACTGCTGCTTTCTCCCTGTGCTTGACCTCTGCTGGGGAGCTCTGTTAGCACCAGTGTTTCCCATGTCAGCCAGAGGAAGCCTGGGGCAAAGTGTTCCATCTAATAGGTTGAGCACAATGCCTTTGGAGCCTTTGGATGCAGCTTGCTGTTTGTCCTAGAGAAGCTGGAGCAAAAGATGTTGCTAGCCAGCCAGATAGCAGCAGCAGCAGAAGAAAAGGCTATGTAATTTAGACTTCTTTGTTACTCATATAGCAATAATTAAGGACTGTGGTTGAAACAGTATTGATGTGTTTTCCCTTTATCTTACAGCAGAAAAACTGGCAAATATCTTGACCTCCTCCTTTAAGCTGTACTTACACAGTGCTGGTTTTCATGTAGGTAGAGGAGAATTCCTCACTGGCTGGAGGAATGGTTCACTTATAATGCAATAAGCCATTTTCATATTTACTATGTCTAAGCCCCTGTTAGAGCCAGTGCAGAAGTAAGAGCTACTTTCTGTTGTCTTGTGTCCAGCTCTTCTTTTTCTGCTCAGTTTGTCTTGTTTGTTTGCTCTTTCCAGCACTCGGACATGCCGGAGGACATGCGCATAGAGACTATGGAGCTGTGTGTCACGGCGTGTGAGAAGTTTGCCACCAACAATGAGGTACTAGCCACATCCCAAAATGGCCAGCCCCCTGTCACTGCAGCTCAGAGAAGCTGCAGGAGCAGGGATAGTGATGCAGGGCAGGGTGGAGTCAGGTCCTGACATCCTGTTACTCTCTCCCTGCACTGAGCAAGGATAGAAGGAGGCAAAGTGCTTGGCTAGATCTCAGATTTAGTTCCTTTGGTCTGCAAGATCCATAATAGCACTTTGCAGAGGTTAGTAGCAGTGTTGCCTCCCAAGCCTTACCTCTTTGCTGATCCTTCCTTCCTGAGACATGCTTCCACTCTGTTCATCAAATGCCCCGTGTCCTCAAGGCTTGGTTCAGAACTGCGTGGAGTCTCTTGTTTTGGGGATGAGTACATGAAAGTCTGTTAAGTGTTCCCTCTTGCCTTTAGGACCAACAATAAAGGGAAAGCACACCTTGCTTCCTGAGCAGGGCACCACATGTCACTGCACAATCTTCTTGTCACTTTTTTTTTGATCAAGCAGGGTGTGACCTGGGAGAAGCAAGCTTTTTAAAAGTCAGCCTACTTTCAGTGTTTTGGTAATTAGCTGGAGGGAAAAAAAATGGACTCCTGTAAAAATAGCTGCAGCTTAGTGACCTGAATCTCCTCTCATGGTCACTGTAACCAGCATAACTCCATGAGCATCTAAGGCAGAACTCTTGCTTCAGACTGTGGGAACAACAGAAGTGATGCAGTTCTTTTAATTTCTCCTAGCTGCCATGCTGGAGGCTGCTGAGACCTGTTTTACCCGTGGGTGTACCTCTGGGGAGCTCCCAGTTCCTGCAGTGCAGCTGCTCTATCTTTTGCCCATGGCTTGAGTAGTCTTAAAGGGAGGAGAAGACTAGGGGGATGTTTGCATAAAACCTCTCTGGTTGTTTTGTCTCACCCTATGCTCTCTCCCTTAACATTCTCCAGAGCGCTGCCAAGATGATCAAAGAGACGATGGACAAGAAATTTGGGTCCTCCTGGCATGTGGTGATTGGGGAAGGTTTTGGCTTTGAGATCACTCATGAGGTGAAGAACCTGCTGTACATGTTCTTTGGTGGCAGTCTGGCCGTGTGTGTCTGGAAGTGCTCCTGACCCCTGGCCAGGTCCCAGACTTGCTGAGTACAAGAGATTTCTTCCTGCTCTTGACAAGTTTTATATGATCTGGAGGTGGGGCTTTATTTTTAATACTTAAATGTCAAGATTTCTTTTTTTCATACTGACGTAACAGTTCTGTGGGATACATAAAGTTGGTGCGTGTGTGTGTATAAACTGGATAAACTGTCCTGTCCTTGCTTGTGGGATTTCTCATCTGTCTGTGGCTCTTTCCTTGGTGTTCGAGCCGAAGCAGGAGGGAAGTGAGAAATAGGTAATCTCACAACACGCTGCACAGCAGCACTAGCAGGGGAAAGCAAAAAGGTGCTATCTAGCCCAATGGTTTCTTTAACTCCTACTTTACTCCACGTAGTTTCCTCTCTCCTCTGCTTTCTCCACTACCATGCAGTACGGCTCTGACCAGCACCTGTCTTTCCTCGCTTTGGATGCTGCTTATACATTCTTCCTCCCTTCTAAAATGTCTGTGCAGACCTGACAGCACCAAGGTTCTCCCTTCAGGCTGCCTGTGGAGGTGTGAGCCACAGGGAAGCAGTCCCAGCTTGCCCTTCCCTGCTGTTTTGGGAGGGTACAACAGCTGAGCTGCCTTGGGTGTAGGAGGTTGCTATGCAAACTGCCCCCTCCTTTCTCACCCACAGCGCACACTGAGACAGCATGAAAACACAGGCGGCTGACAACGCCTGGGGAGTGGGTGAGAGCTCTTTTTAAGGCTCAAATGCCTCCCTGTCAGTTCCTGGGGGTGTTGAAAGTGCTGTGTACTTTCAGCATCTTGTTTGGAGGCTGACAGAGGAAAGAGGCTCCATGTGAAACATAACTTGGTCATCAGAAACCTAATGTCTTTTTGGACTTGCATTCTTTTAGCCTGTTTCGTTTTTCAAAGCTGTTGGTGTTGGAGGATCAAATGAGCGTAACTATGTTACGTGTATGGCTTATTTATAAAACCTGAGGAACTGTGTTTTTTCAATAAAAAATCAGTAAAATGTCTTTGTGTGTGTTTCTGTAGGCAAAGTAGTTCAAGAAATATGGAAATAAGTAGGCAATGATCTAGTATAGGCAGAAGACAGTGACAGATCTCCATCCTGCAGGTTTCCCGTGTGATTCTCATCCTCCCTGTTCAGTTCCTTTTACCAGTGCAAGCCACGATGATGAGGAAGGTTGCCAGGCCCATGGGGCTGCTGGCTACATCCCTCAGTCCAGGCAGCTGTCTGTAGCAGCAAGGGAATGTAGCTGTGTCTGGTCCCTGCCAGTGTGCCTCCACTCTGACTCTTGGAGTCTCATATTTGTGGCTTCCTTAATTTTCAGATTTCCTCTTAGAATGTTGCCAGCTGACACCTCTAGTCCACAGTTCAAGTCTGAAGGATCTTTCTGCATTAATGCCTGTGGTGGATCAACCTGGTCTGAACAATTCCTTTTGTTTCTTTTCTGAACCTCAGTGTTATGCTAGAGATGTCCTTTCTCAATTTCATTATGTCAGAGAGCCAGGAGTTGGAGTAATATGAAGACAGCTAAGAATTATTTCAAATTTGGACCATCTGTGCTTGGCTGGGCCAAGGTAGGTTGGTACCATGCATGATGCCTGCCCTATGATCAGGATTGCTGTGCTGTGTGGAAGAGCCCAAATCCTTTGAGCTGTCTCGTCGTGTGGTTGCTCTGTGTCCCTCCAGCTGGCTGCCTTTACGTGAAGGTAGTGCTGTTGACAACACTCTCTGAAGCTGGCAGGTGGAAAAGATTATTTTCTCTTCTGCAGCTTTCTCTCTCTTCTAAATTCAGAGGAAGAGGTAAAGCCAGTGTCTTTGGAATGCCCCATGCCGGAGTGGGATAATACCTTCAGCCATAGCACGGTCACTTTAATTGTGCCTCTGTCTTAATGAATAATTAACTGCACTGTGCATATGCACAGGCATGCTGGTCGTGGGCATCTCTGCAGGGTCGTGGTGACCTGCAGATGACCACGGGGAGCTGCTTACCTCAGCACACAATCTCTTGGACTTGCTGCCTGTTTATCTCCTTGGCCACCAGCTGACCAAAGCTAATGTCTCCATGACCTGCATTGGCAACAAGGAAATGGTGGCTGCTGCCCAGCCTTCTCAAAGCCTGAGTGTGCAAAGTGATTGAGGTGAGCTGGGTGTGAATGTGCAGCAAGTCAGCTCCTGCTGCTGCTCTCACTAGGTAAGTGCAAGGTGGCTCCCAGGAGAGTGGCAGGCTATTTTTGTTCCCAAGGGTAACAGCTTTCCTACAGGAAGTTCCCATGAAGAGGCAAGCCCTTGTTAGCTGGTTTGCATGCCTGTCGTTGGCATGGTACCTGAAAGCACAAGGGTGTCAACAGGAAAGCTGGAGAGGGACTTTCTGGCAGGGCCTGTTGTGACAGGACAAGGGTTAGAGACTTTAAAGTAAACAAGGTTTGTTCTAGATTGGATATAGGGAAGAAGTATTTTAGAATAAGGGTGGTGAAACACTGGAACAGGCTGCCCAGAGAGGTGGTGGGTGCCCCACCCCTGGAAGCATTCAGGCATAGGTTGGATGAGGCTCTGAGCAATACAGTCTAGTTCAAGGTATCCCTGCTCATTGCAGGGCCATTGGACTGGGTGACTACTAAAGGTCTCTTCCAGCCCAAACTATGATTCTGTGATGCTTGGGAGCCTCTAAGACCTCTCCACTTTTTACTGTAAAACTGCTCTCAGTTGCTGGAGGATTTTTCGTTATGGGTTTTCAGTTCTTTCAAAGCTGGGAAAGTTGGCAACACTTTGCTTGCTGATGTGTTTCCCTCTCATTTCTTGCCCCCCTGCATCTTGCTGCCATTACCCATCAAAGCGTCAGGATTAGTCAGAGGTAGAAAATGAGATGAAAAACGCAGGGTGATGGATGGGTGGCAGCCAAAATGACTCTTTCTATCCACCCGTCCCCTAAAGCTGCGATAGCAGCTCAGAGGCTGTGCTTCATGACTTCATCCCTCCCTGCTGAGGGGACACGGGCAACATCATTATCAGCTGCCTATGAGTCCTGATTCGGAGGCAGCAGTGAAAATGTCCTCGGATGTAGGGCTCCTCCTCCACCCCAAGGGTGACTGGAACCTGCTGGGAAGATGGAGGAAGAGCTGGAGGGGGGAGATGAGAAGAAAGAGGTGCAAATTCAATCACATCTCTATGATGATGTCATGGCAACGAGGTACATCGAAGTGTTTGTCAGGTGATTGGGGCAGGCTTTGAAGGTCTCCAGCTCTTCTCCGTTGCTGCAGGCTCATGTCTGACTCGCTGAAAAATCTTTTGGTTAATATTTAATGCCAGCATTGAAGTGCTAAGGGTGGCAAATGCCTCACCTGAGCCCCCTGCCTTTGCTTTCCGATGGGATGCTAAATCAGGGTGAGGGGGTAGGATTGCAAGTTTCACTATCTGGGAATGGGATTAACAGTCGGGTGGCTTCAACCCATAGGGTCCCTATGCCTATCTGACTCTAGGACGTGGAAAGGAGGTTTTTATCCCCTCCAGCCTAGTTTGGAGCTGGTTTGGGGCAGCAGGAGGAGGAGGTCTCCCTCTCTTCTCAGTCTCCAAGACTGGCTCTGGAATAAAGTCATCTGTGGCCCTGCTCCGGGAGCCGAGCCCAGTTCCTTTGATGCAATCAGATAGTACACGGAGTTGGTGTTTTGGTTGGTTGTTGTTTTTTCGTTGTTTCTTTTTCCTGAGCTATGACCTAATGATCCCATGTTCCAGCTACAGCCCCTCCTAGGGGCCTTCTTTCTGAACCGTGTGTCCGGACTGGAATCAGCAAACTTCCCGCAGCCAGACGCTGTGTTCCCTTCCGCAGGGAAACCATCTGCTCCCCTCCACCCATCTCCTTCTGCGGGGCTTCGAGCTCGCCAGCCGGGCAGGAAAGCTCTCCTCCGCCTCGCTTGCCCCGGCTCTCCTCGGCCATCTTGCTAGCAGAAGGCTCGGGAACACGGGGCTGGCTGAATCTGGGGCGGCTGATGGTGTCAGCCGGAGGCTGTTTCCAGGCAACTGTCGCGCCGTGGGACACGCGAGCCAAGAACACCGGGGACACCGCGTTCTCAGCGCGCCGCCTGGGAGGGGACCGAGGCAGGCACGGAGGGAATCCGGCACAGGATGATGCGGAGAGGGCAGTGCAGGGATGGCAGCAGAGGTGGGGGTCTCCAGAATATCCCCTCCTGCCCACTGATCATCGTACCCGCCGTGGCTGGGGGTGAGGATTTCCGAACTGGCTGCTTCCACGGCGAGGAAGGACTACATGATGTATGGGATTTCACATACCTTCTGCATCCTTTGGAAGATCAAAGAGAGAAGAAACATAGTGCCAGACTCTGTACCCCAGCCCCCAGACTTGTTGCGGGTGGTCCTGTGCTTCTCTGCCCATTTTCAAATCCAAAGCTCCATCCCGACGAGTCATGAACCATTTTTGTGCATGCATCCCAGCTCTGTGCCCCTGGGTGCCACTGAAAAAGTTAATTTCTTGTAAAAGGAAATGCCTTTTCCTTTCAGAAGCTGCCAGTTCTCCCCAGCACTTGGTGGGTCACACTGCCCTTCTATGCCAATGCCCAAGGCAATATCCCCACTCCTGCCAGCCTGCCTCCCCTACCTGCTTTAGAGGCCCTGGGAGCATCCCTGCCCATGAAACTCACCTGACTGGTAGCCCTTCCTTACACTGCCAGCCCAACATTTCCCCTCACAGCAATGTTGATACTCAATCCCCTTTGTTTTATCCAGTTTGAGTGGTTTTTGAGAGTGGGCTTGACTACAACTATTTTTGAATGGATGGGAGAGGGTGATAAAATTGATTTGGCCAAGCATTGGGGAAAAAATCCTTCTGGATTCTGGGAGTGCAGCTATGATGAAGATGGGGAATGGGGCTGCATAGTGCTTGGCAGTGTGTGTGCTGCAGAGAGACAGAACCATTTTAATGCCCTGTATTCAAGGAAATGTTCTGCAGCCCTGTGCAGGTGACCGCACAGAGAAACAGCACAGTGGGGGTCATCTGCAGCCATTGCTGTCCCTGAGCCAGCCTTGCAGCTATTGATTTGGAACTTGCCCCGTTCACTCTAACCTTGGCAATGCCAGCTCGACCCTTATCAGTGCTGATAAACCCCGCCACAACCTCCTGTCCCATCCTGGTGGTGTCACACTGTGAGGTGCCGTGGTGACAGATCTTTCCTGTGGCTCTGCCCTTGCACCAGTTGCTCTTCTGCTGCGATGCTCTAAATCCACGAAACCTCTCCTATTTCTGCACAGAGGCTGCAGCCACAGCAGCATTTTTAACCCTGTGTGGTTGCCCACCCCTTGCTGGGTGTTTTATGTGAGGAAGGATGCGGTGCCGGCTGCAAACGCTTTTCCAGAGGAAATTTAAAATCAGCCTTCTCTTTCTTCTGCTCTTGGCCCTTGTCGTGCACCTGGTGATGGATTTTGCCTTCCCCACAGCCCACAGGCCCTGTGACTGCGATACAAAAGCACCAAAAGCTGTGGGTGTCCCACCCAGCAGCCCTGTGCTGGCTGGCCTCACAAAGCTGAGCCTGCGAATCCTTCAGGATTTCAGTGGAAGCAATGGCTCCTTGGAGAAAAGTTCCCAGCCACAGAGAGTGGGGCTGCACATAAGGCCTGGAGAGCCAGGGTTCCAAGAGCAGCACGAAGAAGGGAATGCAGGGTGGACCAAGGGATCAAAGCTGGCAGCACTCTTTGAGCATCCTCTTTACAACATCCCGATCCCAGAGGTGACAGAGAAAGACAAGCTGTTTATCGTCAACCCCATGGAGAAGTTCAGCCTGCGCAGCAGCGGGAGTGACGAATGGTGAGGAGCAAGCTCAACCCTAGCTTGCATTTGGGGTATATGTGGGTTTGAGGGGACAAATAGCAGGGACCAAACATGTAGTTTCCTTATGTAGATCAGCATCCTACCCCAGAGGGGCCCCCATTACTGAGCATGCTCTTCTCATACCTCAAATCCTCTCTTAGCCCTGAATTTTTGGGCTGCTACCCACAAGCCTGTAGCACACAGCAAAGCCAAAGGAGGCTCTTGAATTATTCACTGTATTATGGATATCTATTAGGTGATGTCCTCAGCTCCTTCCCTTCCCCAGTGCAGACTAGCCCTTAGTCTGTCTCTCTGTATGTGAGGTAGTCCCTGCTCCATATTTGTAACCAGTTGTATCCCCCTCTCTCAATACATTGAAGATGCAAAGCCTGAAATGTAGGTTACTTCTAACCTACCATTCCTGTCCTGCATTTTGCAGGATATTGCCTGACCTTTTTAGGCTCAGCTGTATGGTGAGCTCACAGCTGACGGCTGCCTATTTTTATCTTTGGACTACTAACCTCTAATTAGAAGGGAAGATATTAAAAGCTTTAGCATTGTAACGTGTAGCAGCTTCCTCAGAGAAAGCACACCTTCCAAAAGTGGTGCCTGCTACAACTGGGAGAGAATAAAATCTGGCTTAAGAGATTTCCACAAATGGGCATTTGTCTTGTCTCTGAGGACCACCTATGGGTAGCTTTGGGTCTGATTTGATGAAATTGATGCACAGTCTGTGTTTTGCTAGAGAGAGAGAGATGGATTTGGGTTATAGATGCCCTGGGCTAACTGTCCTATTGCAGTGCTACTGTGTGCTCACACAGAGGTGGAGCAGATAGCCCCAGGGACTCCCTTGAATACCAGCAAACTGCAAATTTGCAGGATGCACAGAGACAGGGATAGTGCTAAGCCAAACTTACCCGGCTGGGGAAACCAGGGGTGTGTGATAAACCCATCCAAGGAAAATGGGCTGTCGAGGATGGGAGTTTGGGTCAGTGCTGGGGATGGCTGGGGAGCCCATGCTTCTCCACCCGTGTTCTGTAGACACACGTGTGTCCCCAGAAAGCACATGGAGGGGTGTAGCAGATTGTACTCCTGGGAGCTAATCCCTTGGGGAAAAACAATGAGACGATCTGCTCCAGCATGGAAATAAATGCATGGATGAGAGAAGCAGGATCAGCCCAGGGATTTCCCATGGGGGATGGAGGGAAGACACTGTATCCCATCTGGCCATGCTGGTGGGTCTTCCTGGCCACCAACCCTGGGTGGGATCTGCCAGGTGCCAAGAGCCCCATGGAGGACACATGGGGCAGGGGGTTCCACTACCATGAAGCCTAGAATGCATCCAGGGCTGGCTCTGGGCTGTCTCCCCACCTCACCCTCCATGCACTGGCTCCCAACTAAAAGCTGTCATTGTTGTTGGGGTGGTGGTGGCTGTCGGGCTGCAGGGTCAGCAGCAGTAAAGCCGAGACGCTCCTCCCGACAGGGAAGACAGCCTATGACACCTACCCTGCCTGGCTCAAGTTCCATGTCGGCATCAACCGCTATGAGTTGTACCCCCGCCGGGACCCCTTGTTGCCCACGCTCCTCCGGGATTTGGCCACACAAAAGATCATCAGCTCAGGTACCTCCATCTCCCTGCCAGCACCCTTACCCCACTGCCTGTTGCCTGCCACCCTCATCCCCTTGTGCCTCCTTTCAGTCCAGAAGTCTGGCGGGACGCAGCTCAAGCTCATCATGGCGTTCCCAAACTATGGGCAGGCCCTCTTCAAGCCCATGAAGTGAGTAGAGCCTGGGACAACCCTGTACCCCACCCACACGGTCGTGTTAGGGTGCGAGGAGTGGCCAGAGGGGAAATGCTTCATGTGCTGCCTCGCTTCAGCACCTCCATCCCAAAACTGAGGCGAGCAGAATGGTCCCCTTTCCCTTGCCTTCCTTGGCGGTGCTTGCTGCAAACTGGGTGCAGCTTGTGATGGGGTAGTGACCTCCAGTGGTGGAAAGAAGAAGGTGGTCCTTGAGGACCATCCAGGAGCCTCCAGTCCATGAGGGCTTCCCTGCCCTTGCCTTTAGGGCAGGGGTTGTGTGGGAGCCTGGATACAGGGCTTGGAGCCACACCACCCATCAGGAAGTAACTGGAGGAGACTGGGTGTGGCTGTGTCTCCGGTGTCACCAGGGGACGCAAGGTGAGTGGTGGTTTGGAACTAATCCCATGCTTGGAGTGACCCCATTCATGATGATTGCCCCCACTGCCCCCTTCCTTCCAGGCAGACCCGGGACCAGGAGACCCCCATTGATTTCTTCTACTTCTCAGACTTTGAGCGGCACAATGCAGAGATTGCAGCCTTCCACTTGGACAGGTGGGCATAAGCTTTGCATCCAACCCTGCCCTCCCATACTGGCAAAGCAGCAGAGAAACTGCTCCTCCATCCCACCTCTCACTCCCTGTTGTGAGTGATACCTGTGTCTCCTGTCAGTTTTAATAACTCACTGTTATTAAACCAGCTGAGGTCAGTAAGATATGGTTCCAAGTCCTGTGTTTCAGGATCCTGGATTTCCGGCGAATCCCCCCAGTTTCTGGCCGGTTGGTCAACATAACAAAGGAGATTCGTGACATCACCACGGACAAGAAACTGGCCAAGACTTTCTTCATCTCCCCAGGTGAGCTTTCATGCCCTCCATCTTCTCCTGTGGCCACTTGGATGGAGCTCACCTGGAGCTGGCTGCTGCTGCCCTGGCTCCCCCTGCACTGGGACAAACTATCCCGCTGGAGATTGCTCCAGCTCCCATGGTACCCTGCCACAGGCCTGTGCTCCTCACAGCTTCCCTTGCAATTGCTTTGCTGGTCGCACATGGCCAGAGTGCATGGAGCATCCTCCCCTGGCTGCCTGCTGGACCACTCTGCCTGGGGTCACAGGCTCATTGCCTTTCTTCTGTCAACCTTTGCTTTGTCCCATGGCCAGCGGGTAACGTCTGCTTCTATGGGGAGTGCTCCTACTACTGCTCCACCGAGCACGCTGTCTGCGGCAAACCGGACCAGCTGGAGGGCTCCATGGCTGCCCTGCTCCCTGACAAGACCTTGGCCAAGCGCCGCTCCTGGCGCAGCCCCTGGCGCCGCTCCTACCACAAGAGCAAGAAGGCTGAGTGAGATGGGGCATGGGGGGTGTGGGGACATGGGTCAGCAGAGCCATAGGAAGGTAGGGGGCTGCCCCACAGCCCCTCTCTCATGGCCCTGTTCCCCTCCTGGCCTCCAGGTGGGAGCTGAACCCCAACTACTGCGCTCAGGTGCGACAGACGCCGCCCTATGACAGGGGCCATCGCCTCCTCGACCTCATCGACATGGCCATCCTGGATTTCCTTATGGGTGAGCCCCTCCATGCCTGTGCTGAGGGCTGAGGAGGGCCTCAGGACCAAGAGGCCCAAATGACTCCATGTACCATAGTACAGTGCCCTGTGAGGTTTGTTGGCCAAACTGTTGTTCAGGCTGCAGTGAGCCACAGCCTTACACACGAGAGCACAGGGCTCTCTTTGAGCCTCATTGTACCACTAGGGCATTTCCCAGGCTGAAGTGAAAGGTCAAGAGATTCCAGGGAGACTCCAGCTGAATACCCTGGACATGGGAAGCACCTTCCAGCATGCTCTCACATGCAGCCCCTGGAGAGCCAGAGGCAGGAGTGATGCTCCCCAGGGCTCTTGCTGCCTCTCCTGTCCCTGGGCCACTTCTTCCTCCCTGCACTGTCCCCTCACCAGCATCTGACTTGGAGAGTTTCCCATCTCCTCATTCCTGGCCACCCAGCCATGCCTTTGCCATTACTTCTGCTCCATTTGCCCCTGTTGTCCCTCTGTGGGGCTGCTGGGATGAGCAGGGGCCTGGAGGCTGTGGGGTCTCTCCTCAGTTCCCCTCCATGGTCATGGCCACCAGATGGACACCTTAGAAGTGCCTCCAGCCCTTTTCCCCAGGCTCTGGGTTTCAGTCTTACACCAGGAGCATGCTGTGTCCCTGCTCCTATCTCCCAGCCCACAACCTGATGGCAAATTTGTTGGCCTCCCACAGGCAACATGGACCGGCACCACTACGAGACCTTTGAGAAATTCGGGAACGACACTTTCCTGCTCCACCTGGACAACGGTCGTGGGTAAAGCTGGGGAGTAGGGGAAGCAATCACAGCAAAGGGGTGGGGGGAGACCCCCAGTCTTGCTGAAATGCCTCCCTGACACCTCCTGGTGGGCTTCTCCCCACCCCCAGCTTCGGCACGCACTCGCGCGATGAGCTGTCCATCCTGGCCCCTCTCCAGCAGTGCTGCAGGTAAGGAGCTGCCACCGCCCACCCCGGACCTGCTGCTGGGGAGAGAATCCTCCTATGGAAACCTCTCCCTCCTCATCTCTGGCAGCATCAAGAAGTCGACTTACCTGCGGCTGCAGCTGCTGGCCACCCAGCCCTACCGCCTGAGCGACCTGCTGCGGGAGGCACTGGCCACAGACCCGCTGACCCCCGTCCTGGCCGAGCCCCACCTGCAGGCACTGGATCGGCGCCTGGGGAAGGTGCTGGCAGCAGTGGGACACTGCCTGGCCCGGGCAGCCCGCCGGGAAGAGGTGCTGGTGGATGATGTGGGGTCGTGGGTGTGATGGGGGGCTGGGTGCCCTGCTGGATTGGGGTGTTTTGGGGTGCTGCTGAGGATGATATGGGCTCTATGTGCAGCTCTGATGCTGTGTAGAGTTAGCTTTTGGTGGTGTCAGAGCTGGTGGTGTGATGAACCAGGAAAGCAGGTTGTGAGGATAGCTGGGACAGGGAGGGAATTTAAATAAAAGGTTTGGCCTAGTGGTGAAGACATGAGCTGTGATCTTCCCCATCAAGGCTGCTTTCCCAGCGTTGGCCTGTCCTCACGTGCCTGGACGTGTCACTTCAGCCCTCCAAAGCCTTTTAGGAAAGGGTAGGGATTTTTCCTGCCTTTCCCCAGCAAGAGCTGCCAAGCTGGAGCAGCTGGCAATCTCCACCCCTGCCCCCAGCACGGTGATGCCCTGGTGACCCCCAGAAATAGAGCTGGGACTCCCCACTGCTGGTGTGGGGAAAATGAGGCACAAGCTCCCAGCCACTCACCACTTATCTTTGCCCCACTCTTCCCACACCCACTCAAAGACTCCCATTGCTCTGGCATCACCACCTGGTCCTCCACAGGACCAGGGATGCAGCAAGGACAACCCCCACTCCCCCCAGAACATCTTCCCAAATCCCCTCAGAACTGCCACTGACTCCCTTCACACCCAAAAAAGAGGCTCCTGAGGAGGGGATGGATTGACCCAGGGCTGTGCACCCTATTTAGTGCCTGGTGGCTCAGCACCCAGCTTATCCCCTGAACCTCCCGGGGGGGTTAATCCACGCAGGGTTACGTCAGCTGGAGCAGGTGCCATTGTGACAGCCACTGCCAGTGTACCCAGGTCGGAACACGCGATTGCCATCAGCATGGCCAGAGATAAAGGTGCCACTGGGGAGAGGAGATGTCCTCTGTCCCAGCCAGACACTGGCAAAGGGATGGGAAGCCACGGGAAAGGGTGAAAAAGGGCAGCTGGCACAGTGGGAGACGGAGCTGGTAAAGCTAGGCAGAGAATTTGGCTGGAACAAAAAATGGGCTCAAAAGGAAGGGAAAAAAAAAAGAAAAGGGAGACAAAGAGGATCTGTCTGCGTTACACAACGGGGCTGCGGACGCTGAATCAGGGTTTGTTGCAGTGTGCCCCCCCAGTGCTGCCAGCACGTCCTCCTGCCACTGCCCTGGCTTGTGCCCCAAAGCCCAGCACACGGAGGAAAAGGTTTCAGCACTGTTTTGCAATAGGTTCCTCCCCTCTGCCAACTTTGTCTTTTATTAACTCTTTATATAAATACCTTTTTGCCCCATACCCAAAGCCCGAGGGAGCATTTCTGCACTGTGCCCCGCAGACATGGCCTAAACAACCGTGTCCAGATGCAGGTGTCCAGTTCCCCTGACTCAGAGCTCCCCCAGGCAGATCTCCTCCCGAGGCGCCGTCAGACTGAAAACGCGGGGTGTGGGAGGGTAGCTGTTTTTTCAGCCTGGTGAGTCTGCAAAAGGTCCCAGCTGTGCCGCAGCGGTTCAAGCTCCCATGGGAGCAGCCCGGTTTGGCTCCCATGCCCCTGACGAGCCGGCCCAGCCGCCCGTGGGGCAGAGCGATGGCAGCGAGGTGTCTGGGGCCAGCGGCAGGGCAGCAGAACACGCCCGCCCAGTCGCAGCGGCGTGGGCACACGGGTGTCGAGCGGGGCTGCCCACGCCCCGGGGACGGGTTCGGCTGTGTCGCCGTGATGGGGTGTGGGATTTTCCACTCCGCCAGCCCCAGCAAAACCCAAGCGGGGCTGTGGTGCAGCCCTGCACCTGGGAGCTCCCACTTTGAGCTGGCATCGCCCACGCCCTTGGCTTGACTGCTGCCCGTGCTGGACACGGCGGGAGGAACCCCAGGGCTGAGGTGCTGGGGGATCAGCTCCTGGTGGGCAGCAGAGAGTGCGGATGGACCTCACCATCGGCCCCCCCAAAACGCGGAAAATACAATAAATGAAATTAAAAGAACATGCCACTAGCGGTAATGACAAACAGCAGTGATGATGATGATAAAGAGGTCCCCAGCGGCCGGGCAGCGCTGGCTGCCCCTCTCCGCGGCGGCGGGCGGGGCGGGGCGGGGCGGGGCGGGGCGGCCCGGGGGGAGGGCGGGGAGGCGGGAGCCGCCTTCCCCCGCAAAACAAAAGGGAGCGGCGGCCGAGAGACAGCGGCCCGGAGCAGCCGGGAAGGACGGACGGGATCGTCGCCCACTGGACGGTGCTTGCCGGTGGGTTTGCGAGGGGTAAGCCGGGGCGCTGCGGGCGGGCCGGCTCGTACCGCGGCCTGGGCGGGGGAAGGGGAAGATGTGTCGGGCCGGGGGGTCGGGGGCAGCCCCTCCACGCACGGGTGGGCGATCTGCGGGAGGGGAGGGGAGGCGAAGGGGTTTATCGGCCTGTAAGGGGAGGTGGCTCCATCCCGGGGCACCCCACGGCTGCCAGCTCGGGACGGTGCTCGGTGTGGGCCGGAACCCCTGCTACAGGGGTGGGGTCCCCGCGAGTCCTCACTCGCATCCCTCCAGGGACCTTCCCACCGAACCTCCCCTCTCTCTCCCGCCCTCTCCCCGCCGCAGGTGAGCTGAGTTCCCCTCCGTGCCGCCGCCATGTCCCGCCGCAGCCAGCGCCTTGGCACCACCCGCTATTACCCCGGGGACGATGATGCCACGGCCAGCAGCAGCAGCGCCTCTCTGCTGGCTGGGACACAGCTCCCCTTCAAGGAGACCACCGGCAGGTTAGCGGGGCGGCAGTGTGGGAAATGCCCCAAATCTGACAGGGGCGGGGCATTCCATCCCACACCAGGCACCTTCCCGGGAGGGCTGAAGGGGTAGCTCGCTGAAGGGAGCGTGACGGCGAGCCCGGCTCGTTCCGGCATGGCCGCGGCGGCCTCGCTGCTGGCTGTGCTGCTGCTCCGGAGAAAGCCCCGTGCGCCCTGTGCAGACACCTCCGCGGGCCGGGCACGGGAGCCGGGCGGGGGTGGCTGGGTGCCAGCTCCGGCTGCAGCTGGATGGCGGCGGGGAGGGAAGGGAAGGAGGAGGGACGGAGGAGGGAAGGGAGGGAGGTGCGCTTCAAGTGCCGGCCGGAAAACCGCAGCGGTGCGAGCGGAAGCGGTGCCCGGCGACGGGCGGGAGGCCTCGGCTGAGCTGGGGTTGCAGCCTCCGAAAGCTGCCGCCATCCGGTGCGGGGCGAAGCGATGCTGGTCGAGGGGTTTCGACCCATTTCCCATTTCCCCCCGCCGTGGGTGCACTGTGATCCCCCCCCACCCTGTAAGCACACATGTCTGATGTGCCTGTTCTCGCCTCCTGCAGGACGATCAGGAGGAAATCGAGTAGCACGAAGCGCCTTTCTCCTGCCCCCAGCACCCAAACCTCCTACTACAGCGAGTCCATGATGAGCGAGTCCTACCTGGGGGGCAGCCGGGGCCTTGCTGCCCTGGGCAGGTCCGTGCTGGATGATGACCTGGATAGCAGCACGTACTGGGGTGAGCCCTCCCACTCTCCTGGGGCAGCTGGGGACTTCCCTGGGAACTGGGGGTGGGGGCCCCCGGCGGGGCGGGTGGCCCTGGGGGTGAAGGTGAAGTCTCAGCAGAACTCTGTCTTTTGGGGGCAGGTGGGGAGCTCTCCACCAGGAGGAGAAGAGGCACAGGGGACACTGAGTCCAGTAAGATCAATGGGATGCTGGAGAGCAAGACATATGACACCTACACATCTTCATCTGGGTACTCCTCAGAGGATGACTATGCTGGTAGGGATGCACCAATCTCTCTGTAGTGGCAGGAATGGAGGGGAGGCATCCCTAGGGGGACCAGCCCAGGGCCTGGCTGTACCCTCTGTGCTGCCAGTCCCCACTAGGTGCCACCCCCAGTGCAAAGCCTTTGCCGTGGGCAATGTACTGAGATGCTGGCTGCATTGGTGACTTGCTTCTTCCTTTCCAGGTCACTATTACTCAGGCCAGAGTAGCTCTGGGTCGGGTCTGAGAACTGCAGCCTCCCGGGTGGGCTCCTTCCTCTGGCAGGTGTTCACCTCCCCAGGTGAGTGGAGGGCTGGCTGGAGCATTTCTAGCCACAGCATCCTTGCCAGTCAGCATCTCTACTCTCCAGGTGCTGTGTGTGCTGTTCCCTGTTCAGGCGGAGGGGTTTTATCCCCTTGTGGTGCCACCCTTGGGCAGGGAGGGGACATCTCTGCCAGGACCCCTCCTGAGGCTTGTTTTTTCTCCTGGCAGTTCGGTTCATCGGGTGGCTGTTCTCAGGGCTGGCAAGGGCCTGGCACCGCCTCACCGGCACAGCTTCCCACCTGGACAGTGTCCCTTTCTCCAGGTGAGTTTGGTGGCAAGACACCAGAATGGGAAAAGCATGGGCAAAACCTGCAGGACACTGGAGAGGGGAGGCCTGTGATGGGTGTCTTGTGCCAAAGCCTGGCTGGGCTTTGCTTTCCCTCTGGGCCCCCATCCAAAGGTGGTAGAAAGTGGCTGCAGTCCTGCAGATGCCTTTTTTCTTCTCCATGCTCCAGGCGCTACCCACGTCTGAAGAGGTCCCTGCTGCTGCTGCTGCTCCTCCTGCTCCTTGCTGCTGCCGCCTACGGTGAGCCAGCCTCACTCGATGTGCTGCCCTGAGATCTGGGGCAGTGCAGAGCATCCCACTGCCATAGCTGGGGGATGGGATGGCCTGGAGCTCAGTGCTCATGGCTTCTGGTAGTGTGGTCCATCTGCACCCCTCTGCTGGGGTCTCCTGGTAATCCCAGGAGATGCTGATGGCTGAACCTCTGCATGCCCACCCTGTCCACTGCTGTGGCCCATTCCCAGCCTGTGGTTTTGATCATCTCATCCTTCTGTGTGCCCAGGAGCTTGGTACTTCTACCCATATGGGCTGTCGACTCTCAGCCTGCCTTCCTTCCCATGGTGGGGAGCTGGAAAGCTTTCCTCCTCATCCGATGTTCCTGGGGCAGGGGACCTGACCACGCTGGACCAGGTGAGCTTCAGCAAAGGCATGGTGGTGGTCCAGGTGGGAGGAGTGCCTTGTGGGGAGAGCTGGGACAGTGTGATCCATGGCTGAGCAATTGCTTCTATCATGTGAGGAATGGTGGAGAACAGAGCAGATGATGGCTCCACACTGGCTCCCCCAGCTTGTGGCCACCTTACTCTTGGGCTGTCCCTGGGATGGAGCAGGGAGAACATCTGCCTTCCCCTGGGAAGCAACAGATAGAGAAGATGCCACTGACTCTGGGGAATGGGTGGTCAGGGTCCCCTTTCACAGGGGTCCTGTGGAGCAGGCACATCCCTGGGGGGCTGCATCACACCCTGGTTTTGTCGCTGCAGGGGGGACACCAGCTCCTGGCTCGCTTCCAGTCCCTGGAGAAGCGCTTTGAGGCACTGGAGGCCGAGCTGTCGCGGTGGGAGCTGCGTCATGGGGCGGCAGCAGTGACAGCAGGGGGAGAACCACCCCCAGGGGACATCCTTGCGCTGCTGGATGGGCTGGTGAGCCGCCGGGACACGGGGCTGAAGGAGCATCTCCGCACTGACATGACCAACCACGTCCAGGTGAGGGACACGGCGGGAATGCAGGGAGATGGGGGCATGCAGGGCCAGGCTCTGATATTCCACCCTGTTCCTCATCCTGCAGGGCGAGCTGGATGCCTTCCGAGCCCAGGTGCAGAGGGATTTGGACGGGCGCCTGGGGAAGATGGCACAAGCATCTCGGGTAAGGGGATGAGCATGTGGTGGTACCTGGGTGGGACACCCTCACCAGTGCTGTCACAGGTCTCACGCCTTTCCCTTTCCCTGGTAGGAGATGGAAGCACGCCTGCTGGAGCTGAACTCGGAGTGGCAGAGGTAATGCTGGCTGTGGGGCAGAGCCATTGCTCTGTTAGGGGTAGGCAGGTGGCTGGGAAAATTCCCCTCAGCCAGTCTTAGGAGGGGCTTGCAGGCCTGGTTTGCTTGGGACAAAGGAGAGATTGAGAGGCATAGTCTGGGGGGGAAAGGAAGGAAGGAAGGATACATATGTGGGTGTTGGTAGGAGTCAGCACTGTGCCCTTCTGGCCAAAAAAGCCAGTGGTATCCTGGGATGCATTAGGAAGGGCATTGGCAGTAGGTAGAGGCTGAGTGAGGTGATCTTGTCCCTCTGCCCAGCCCTAGTGAGGCCACATCTGGAGTGCTGTGTCCAGTTCTGGGCTCCTCAGCTCTAGTGGGACATGGAGCTCCTGGAGCAGGTCCAGCAGAGGGCTGTGGAGATGCTGAAGGGACTGGAGCATCTTTTATGAGGAAAGGCTGAGGGAGTTGGGCCTGTTCAGCTTTGAGAAGAGCTAACTGAGGGGGGACCTCACCAATGTCTATCAGCATCTGAAGGGAGAGTGGCAAGAGATTGGAGCCAGGCTCTTTTTGGTGGTGCCAAGCAATAGGACAAGAAGGAATGGGCAGAAACTGCACAGGAAATTCCACCTGAACATGAGGACAAACCTCTTTACTGAGCAGAGACAGTGCACTGGAACAGATTGCCCAGAGAGGTTGTGGAATCTCCCTTGCTGGAAGTATTCCAGAACCATCTTGATGCAATCCTGTGCAATGTGCTCTGGGATGACCCTGCTTGAGCAGGGAGATTGGACCGGCTGACCCCCTGTGGTCTCTTCCAAACTGACCCATTCTGTGATTCTGTGGCTGGCAGCTGGGCTCCAAGGACAATGGCAGCAAATGACCTTTGGCACTGTCATTTTGCATCACTGAGAATGCGACCCTTCTGTTGAGGGGTGAGCTGGGGATGCTTTCCCATGGGATGCAGTAGAAGAGGTCACTGCCACTGGAATTAAAACTTGGTCTGGAGATGGGGTTGAGCATCGGCGATGTGGGATGAAGCTCTTCCTCCAGTTTGCAGAGGGGAACTGGGCCTGTTGGAGAGGTTTTGTTACCTTTCTCTCGGCACAGCTCCGTGCAGGAGAGCCTGCGAGGGACCTTCCAGCAGGAGGTGGCCAAGCTGGAGCAGGAGGTGGCAGTGCTGAGGAGAGAGCTGGCAGGCCTCAAGTCAGACCAGGAGGTGATGGGGAAGCACGTGGAGGGGATACTGGAGCAGCTGAAGACAGTGCGGGCTGATGTGAGTCCCTGGTTCAAGCCTGTTTGGCAGAAAGGCAAGCAAGGGACTCTGCCCCAGGGCTGAGCTCTGTCCTCACCGTTTCAGGTGGAAGCACAATTCCCAGTGTGGATCAGTCGGTTCCTGTCACAGTCCCAGCAGGATGGTGCCGCTGCCTTCATCCTCCAGCGGGAAGACTTGCAGGCAGAGCTCCAGGCTCTGGAGCGCAAGATCCTTGCAAAAGTCTTGGAGGACCGGAGACTGTCGGCACGGGATGCTCAGGCTGGTATTGGAGTGGCCCTGCGGCAAGGAGGGACTGCAGGAGTGACAGAGGAGGTGAGTGCTGGCCTGAGCCCTAGGGACATGAGGTGACCACAGGGGTGGGGTTGGGGACTGTGCCCCACTTCGTGTGTGCAGGGGGCTGGCACGTGTGCCTGGCAGAGGTGTTGGGACAGCCCCCACTGCTGGGACATTGATCCTGGGCTCACAGGATGCAAGAGCACCTTTGAAACTCCTTCTCTGCCACTCACCTTCTTGGGCTGTGCCTGCTCTCTGCTCTGGAAGGGGTCACAGGTGCAGCCCTGCAAGGCACTTACTGACTGTCCTAAAATCCAAGCTTCTGCTTGTGCATCCTTCACACAGAATGTGGGACAGGTGCCAACAAGGCTTCCATGGGTGGAGCATCTCGCTTATCCCCATTCTTCAGCAGTGCCACCGAGTTGTTTGGTGCAAAGCATTTCAGTGAATGAAACCAAGGGAAAAAGTGAGCCTGCTTGCTTTGGAAAGAGTTGCTGGCAATTCCCTGGGGAGGTAGTGGAGGGAGGGATCAAGCTGGGATTAGCAGTCCCCCATAGCCTGTGCAAGCTTTGCACACTCTGTAAAGTTTAGACCCAAAGTGGTGCTGCAGGGTCTTAGCTTCTTAGGCTGGGTTTGGCTCCCGATGGATGCTCCAGCCATCTCCTTGTTTTCTGGATGGGGGGAGCTCCCATCAAGGCCATGGGACAGGGCAGGAGGGGCCAGCAGATGAATGATTTGGGGTGGTCTGTCAGATTGTGTCTGGTAGTACCTCTTCCCGCTCTGGGCCAGCCTCCCTTAGGGACAGGCAAGTGCAGGGTGCCTGGGCGCTGCCCCTTCATTGCACAGCTCCTCTCCCCTGGGGTATTTTTAGCAACCTCTAAGGAGGCTTCTCAGCCAAACACGTGTCCTCTCATTTTTGCCGCGGTGATTCATCCCCTGGCTGTCCTATCCCCTGGCTGTTCTGCGGGGAAGTCCTTGCACCCTCCATCCCCGCAGGGGCAGGCAGGTGGGATCAGGATGCCTGTTCCAGTCCGTCACCCTCCTGTGCCCTCTGTTCCCACTGCAGCAAGTGCATCTCATCGTGGGCCAGGCCCTGAAGCGCTACAGCGAGGACCGGGTGGGGATGGTTGACTACGCCCTCGAGTCAGCAGGTAGGTGGTGGGGCTGAGCCAGCTGTCCTGGGGAGGTGACTTCAGGGTGCTGCTGTGCAGCTCACCTGCTGCCAACCCCTCTCATGCCAGGGGCCAGTGTCATCAACACTCGCTGCTCAGAGACCTACGAGACACGGACAGCGCTGCTGAGTTTGTTTGGCATCCCGCTGTGGTACCACTCGCAGTCCCCCCGGGTCATCCTGCAGGTGGGCATGAGGGGCACGACTGGGCTGGGTCTCCTGTGGGGTTTATGGGGCTTTGTTGCTCCAAGCCACCAGCCAGGCTGATGGGAGAAAAATGACACTGATGGTGGTAACGTTGCTGGTGTTCTCACTTCCATGCTCATAGCCAGATGTCAACCCCGGGAACTGCTGGGCATTTCGTGGCTCCCAAGGCTTTGCTGTTATCCGCCTCTCCGGCATCATCCGCCCCACAGCCGTGACGCTGGAGCACATCCCAAAAGCCCTCTCACCCCAGGGGACCATCCCCAGTGCCCCCAAGGACTTTGCTGTCTATGTGAGTGCCTTCACCCAGACCTGAGGGAGAGATGGGGGGACACAGTGGGTGGGTGCAGGAAGGGAGGGCTAACAAACCCCATTCTTGGCTGTGGGATGCTCTGGGGGGATTGGTATTACCCTGAAGAAGGGGAAGAAGCAATACTAATGGGGAGAGGGGCAGCACCAGGTTTCAGAAGGAGTTTGGGGACACAGGGACAGAGGGGCTTGAGTAGGAGTAACTTTTGGTCTTCCCCCCACTTCATCCTTCCCCACTGGTCCCTGTTCCCATTTGACCTGGAAGAGCAGGAGCAGGGGCCAAGCACGCTTGTGTCTCTCTCTCCCTCTTCTGCCCTGCATGTGTGCATCACCTCTGGTCTCCCTCTCTGACAACCCCTGGTTCTCCCTTTCTGCCTCCCTGCCCCTCCATAGGGCTTAAAGGAAGAAGGAGAGGAGGAGGGCCTTCTCCTTGGACAATTCACCTACAGCCACGATGGTGACCCCATCCAAACATTTTACTTGGAGGTAAATGCTTTGCCCTTGGAGCATCTTGACCCCAGGGAAGAAAATGGGGCCTCTGGGGTCTCAGCCTTAGAGAGCTCTCAAGGGCTCAGGTGTTTCTTTTCCCTCCTCCCCAAGGGTGACTCCGTGGGCACATACCAGCTGGTGGAGCTGCGGGTGCTGAGCAATTGGGGTCACCCTGAGTACACCTGCATCTACCGCTTCCGCGTGCACGGGGAGCCGGCGCACTGACCCCTGGCTCTGTGGGATGAGGATGCTGCCAGGCTGACGGCAGGAGGGGATGCGTCTGGTTCACTGCTTCGCAAGTAGAAATCCCGGGATGCACCAGCAGCTGCCCCAGGAAGCTGCTCCCCTGAGGGGGAGGAGAAGAGCTGGTGTTGAAGGGGTGAGGCTTTCACTCTTCCAAGGACCGGGGTGGTGAGGCAAGAGCATCCCACATGGGTCCTAGCGCAGTCTGGCTTGCGTATGGGACATCTTAACTTTTTAAGCTAACTTTGTATCAGGTCTGCGCTGCCCCTTGTCCCTGTTGCCCCCCTCCTTTTCTGCTGGTGTGTCTTAGCATTGCCAGGGCTTGGGAAAGGTGGGTGTAATTTTGTGATGTGCTTCATGCGGGCTTGGGTGCGATCAGTGTGTGGGACTGTGGTGCCTGGCTTGGTGCTGCTCGAGTAGGTGGGAGCCACCAGTCGTGGCCACCAAGTCCCCTCCACACAGCGTCGCTTCTCTTGCCTTGGTGTTGGTTTGGGTAAAGGTGTCCAGCCCTCAAATGCTGGGCCAGCAGAGAGGAAATAAGGCAGTATTAATGAAGTATTAACATAAAACGAACGGTTTGGGGCAGCAGGAGGAGAGGAGCGTGGCACGTGTTGGTGGCAGAGCCCAGCTTGGTGCTGCCATCCATCCACTAAAGCCCTCCTGCTGCCAGTGGCTGAGTTGGGTCTTGGCGATGCTGTTGGCCTCCCTGGCTGGCTGCCTCCCCAGTGTTAAGCTTGATGACCTATTGAAAATTCCTGTTGCCTGCTTTTCCTTTGGGGTTTGTTCTGATGTTTTTTTTTTTTATGAGGGGTGGGAAGGGGGGCTATTTTCCAGTTGGGGTGTTGGGGCTGGTTTTTTTGGGGGTGGGGTTTGTAATAACAAAGGGAACAAAGACTTTTTCCATGCAATTTGTACTTAACCAGAGAATGTTACACAGTGCCACTTGGATGAGTGGCTTAGATGTGGAGAGGGCTAGAGCTTAGTTTAGTAGGAGAATAGTGCACACTGTAGGATAAGCTAGAATAAGACGAGCAGAGCCGTTTAAAATTTGGACCTCAAGGTGGTGGCTTGGTAGCTGGGCTTGGAAGCTGGGGTCCTCTGTGGCCTGCTCCTGGTGGGGTGCTGGAGGCATTCCTGCCCTCCTTGCTCTGGGTGTCCTCTGAGACTGCAATGCGTGGCTGTGGCCTTGTGCCCATGGCTGCATCTGTATATACTTGACTGTCAGCAGCAAGGGGAAGCTGCTGCCCTAGGGCTCTGCAGGGCTCTTGGGGCAAGAAAGGGGGCAATTGTCAGGGTTTGCAGGTGCCAGCATGCAGAGCCACCCTCAGCCTGCAGGGCTCCCTCAGCTCCTGGTCCCTGATGGCAGATGGCTGGTGCAGGCTGACCTCCTTTCTCTTGGAAAGGCTCCCTTTTCTTCCTAGCTCTCCTCACTGGCATTGCTCTGTTCTCTGAGCCCTGGCTGTGGGAGGACTGGGCCAGAGCAGGAGGGGGAGTTCTGCCTGCAGTGGGCATGCAAATCCTGCCTGTACTGTTGGGATGGGCAGAGGCACAGCAGGAAGGATGCACAGGGACCTTCCCCAGGCTGAGGAGTGCCAGGGCCATCTGGCCCCTCTGCCTCCTGGCTGCCTGCATCGCATAGGTTGGCTTAGGTTCTTGGGTGGTGTTTACAGGCTCTGGCTTTGTTTTGAGTTTAATTGAAAGAAAAGCTAAAGGGCTCACGGTCAGTGTTTCAGCCCTGTCCAGTGCTGGTACTGTCCTTCCCCTGGCACCATGAGAGCACCATGAATTGATTCCCACTCTGGTGGTCTCTGCTTGAAGCACTGTAGGCATAGAAGAGGAAGGGAAGGGATGGAATAGGTGTCTCCTTTCAGCATCCCCTGATGGGCATCAGGCAGAGCTGCTGAGCCTTGACTCCCTCCATGCCAGCCTGGGGGGTGAGGATGGTGGCAGCACTTCCCTTCTGAAGGGGTATCCTTGCTCCAAGTGAGGCAAGTGAGCTCAGAGGGCACAGTCCTGTCTCCAGCAGGTTAAAATTACCCTGTGGAGCCTCTTGCAGAGCTGGGAGGCCCTGCTGCAGGGAGAAAGCTGACCTGGAGCCAGATCCAGGGACTATAAATTCTCTCCTATATTGAGCATAGTCTTAATTCTTGGCATCCACAGCCAAAGTTATTTTAAACTTGTCTACAGCTGCCTGCTTGCCTCAGAGTCATGTCTGTGAGTGCACTGAGCACATGGAGCTGTGCTTTCATGAATGCCTAGACCTGTTCTGCTCTCGGCAGACCAGCTCCTGTATTTATTTGAATGATAAAGAGAGAGCAGAGATGAAGCTCTCCCTTTTCCCCACCTTTCTCTGGCTGCTGGAGCAAGTGCCATAACCATGAGCCTGGGAAAATCCCTTTTCTTAGGTTCCTTCTGGCTCCCTGGTCTCTGGCTTGGACTGTGAGGGCAGACAAGGCCTTTGCCCAAGAAAAAACAATTTTGTGGTGAATCAGGCATGCTGGTGAGAGGCAGGAAAGGTGACCTCTTTCCCTGAGAATGGAGCTGTAGTGGGATCTCTGCTCCAAGTGGGTGTTAACTGCTGGGTCTGGGTTAAGGGAGCATTTGGCTGTAACAGGGCAAGCTTGCCCTGTCCTTTGCAGGTCAAAGTCTCTGCTGTTCTAGGTAAAACTCCCTGGAGACACCAGTGAGAACTTATCTGGGCCTTTATGCTCTTCTCTAGCTAGTTTAAGAGGCCTCACCCAGGATCCCCAGGAACATATGCTGAGGCTACATGTGGATTTTCAGCCCCCAAACTCAGCATCACTGCTGGGCTGCGGCCTGAGCACCTGTACTGAGTGTCTGTGGCTGCTGCCTCTCCAGCTGTAGCTTGCAGCATTTCTGCAGCACTTCCCAGAGCTGCAGAAGAAGGCACATAAAACTGCTGCTTCAGCATGTGCATCCTCTGCCCAGGGGTATTTAATCCTAGAATGAGCCTGGTGAGGCAGGAGAAATGCAGAACAGCTGTGGAAGCAGATTTCTCTTATTTACTCCATTTCCCTCCTCTATTCTCCCTTCTTCTCAGTTTGCCCTACACACATGTTACAAATTAGCCCTGCAGAAACAGATGGTTACAGACAGGAGTTTGTATTTGATGCTGTAGCCTGTTGCAAATGCTGCACTGTTTTGTTCTTTCTATTTTTTAATCAACAGATTGTAATTTATGCCTATGCAAGAAAAAAAAAAGACCAAGACAAATAAATTATATCAAAACTGCCCCGAGTGGTTTGGATGTTTTGTAACTGAATTTGCTGTTGGGAATGATGCATAGCTAGTAGATAGACAAAGCTATTGTTGTAGCTCTTCTTCTGTGTAGTTTTATGCAAAATCCTTATTTTTCAGTCTAATGTACTAACTCTATGGCCACCAGTTGTCACCTTGTCATTGAGCAGGCTCAAGGATGCAAAAACTGCTTGAAACAATGGTGAAAACAAGACTTACTCCTAAAAAGTCAAATTCCTTGGGACTTCAGTGACTTGTACTCGACTTAAGTCTGTGATCTCATGGCTGTGCCTATCCTGCAGTCACCTCCCAAGCCTTCCTATCCTCTGCTGGGATGCTTTCTCTCTGGAGATAGGAAATCAAGATTTCAGCCTCGTTTTCCAGAGGGACAAAAAATCAAGAGGACACATTTTTACTTGGAACAAACTTTTTTAAAATTTATTTTATAGATCACACCAGCCCGAGTGATCTGTAAAATGCTGGTCACAAAAGAGAGATCACACCACCTCCTTTGCACAAATTGAAGTGAACCTTCTTTCAGTCTCGGCAGTCTCCTTCATTTGGAGCACAAGGAATGGAGAAAGAGAAAACCGCCTGGAGCTCCCTGCTCCCCTCAGAAGCAGAGGGCAGTGAAATCAGATGCAGTTTGATGCTGCTACAGGGCCAGAAGACAAACAAGCCAGGCCCTCGTGCCCTGTTTGCCACACCTCACACCCCCTCACAATGCGGGTGCTATTAGTGTTGTAGCCGCCTGTAATTCCTCCCTGGCCAGGAGAGTGCTGGTATTTAGGCACATAGCTGGGAAAAGGACTGTCCAACCTCCCCCTTCCACCCGCCCTGCAGTCTCTAAGGCAAAGGATTCTTGTCTCCAAACCACGTTTCTCACCTCTCCCGTGCTGCTTGATGCTCTTGGAGTGCTGGTGTTGGCAAGGGGAGATGAGCTCTGCCACTCAGCTGGCCTGGAAGCCTAACCCGAGTCACAAGGTGAACTGGAATGAACTCCACACAGGTGACACAGAGCGAGGAACAGGACCAACCCACTAAGGAGGGACAGAAACTTTGCAGTCTCCCTCTAATTAAAATAAAAGTCCTTCATTGGAGGAGGAAGCCCTCAGAGAAACCGAGCCTGACCGCGCCTGCTGGGAAGAGCCATGATTTGCTTAGGATGCCACCACCTCCTCAAAATGCTACCACGCTCCCAGAGCTCACCACAAGCTGGAAGAGGATGATTCCTGTCCTCACCGGAGCCAAGCAAGGAGGCAGGGTTAGAAGAAAAGAGATCAAAATAAGCAGGGAATCAATCACTTGAACAACTCATAAAAGGGTTAATAAAACCATTCCAACAGTAATCGGCAAACTGTCCTTGCAGGGTCTTCTTGGAGAAGCCAGAATTTCTCATTTAAAAAAAAAAATCTTAAAAAAAATTAAATGAAAGTCAGAAAAATTACCATGTACTTTCAACCTTGAAAGCACTTCTATAAATTTGGTACCAATTCATTACTGCCCTCTTTGGCCAAGAGGGGAGAAGACAAATCCTACCTCTACCATGGCAAAGTTTGGCCAGTGAGTTCCAAAAAGGTTTTGGAAATCTTGGAGTAAACAAAATCAAGGGGAGGTCATGTTAGCCTGGTGTCTCTGTTCCAAAGGTATCTTGCCACCTGTGACCTCTGTCCGTCGAGGTGAGAAGGCTTTCTCTGGCTCAAGGGACGGACTGAGTGCTCCTGCACTATTCTTAATACTGTCAGTGGAGCTGCTGCAGCCTTGAGAGGCAGGTTAGATTTGCTCCAGTGTGCACTGAACAAACACTAGGAAAAGCAACACGATGGGGAGGGGAACGGGGTGAGTAAATGTCTGCCCATTTAGCTCTGTTGCTAGTTAAAATTTTAAGTGCTATCAACATTATTGGAGGATATTGAGCATAGGATCCCTGAACTTAACAAGTGCTTTCCACTTTGTTTCCCTCTTAGATCTCCAGCTAAAGAACTTTCTCACCATCTCCTTCAAACTTCAGTCATTACGACATTAAATTAAATCTGCTTAGAAATAGTTTAAGAGGGAGGGAATCCAAAACATATTTGGCATGAGGCCACAGTGGTGATGAAACAATGCCCCATGGAGCCACCCTAAACAACCTGTTTTAACCTCTGCAAGTCTGAAATTTCAGGCATTTGATAATCCCTGGATCTGAGACAGCAAATAGGGGGAGAGCAGCAAGTCCTGTGAACAGAAAGGAGCGAGGGAGGAGGGAGGCAACTAACTGGCTCTTTGCAGCTCTATCCAGACTCTCCTCTCATCTTCATGCACACAAAATATAATAAAAACTAATAAGAATAAAAACTAAGCCCATGATGTACAAAAATGTGTCGACAGGGGAGGAGGAAGGTGTCAGTTACTCAGTTCTCTGTCTTATCACCTTCATTAGCTTATAAATTATGCTCCTCTCCATTGCTTCCTGCAGGGAGGAGGGACGATTCTTCTGCAGCCAATCAGCTGGGATGGGTTTTGGTTTAAGCTGCTCTGGATCTTTTGGATAAGAAATGAAGGGAAGGGGAGGAATTCCTCAGAGAGGAGGAATAAGAAATTCAGCAGCCACTGGCAGGAGTCACACAGGCTCCCTGAGATTTCACTTTATGGCGCTGACCCCCACGTCGACGGCCTCCTCCTCCGACTTTTGACTGAAAAACAAGAATACTGGCTTTAGTGCAAAGCAACCCCTCAGCTGGGATATCAACACAGCAGGAGCTCAGATGGATCACACACACATTCAGACAGCGTGAGGGCAGTTGTGACTGGTCAGCTTCCTACCACTGCAGGAAGCAGATAAAGCAGGAAGGGGACAGACACACCATGAGGGAAGGAGAAGATGCACCATGAAGTTTTACCCTTCAAGCTGGGAAGACTTTGATTTCCCAAGTTTCTGAATGCTTCACTCCCATGAGAGCCAGAAGGTGCCATGGGGTTCGGCATACAGGAAATCAAGGCCTCAGGCTCCCTTGACTTTGTGCAGAATTGAAGGAAAGCCCCACCACCCCCTACCATGGCTCTCTTGGTGATGTGACTCTCTTCCCGACCTCAGCAAACCCACTGTTTCTCTTTGAGAGCAGCCAAATACCTTATTGCCCTCACGGATGTGGGGCTCTTCATCCAGTGCAGGCTGAAGGGATGCGGCAAGGAGAGAGAGGAAGAGGTAAGCAAGAACAAAAGCAACCCAGAGTCTCAGGGGGGAGGGATGAAACAAAGAGCAAGCTGGGAGCACTACTTACAACCACAGTGACACTACAAAAAGACAAGGACAAGATGGAGGACTGGTGTGAAGCCCCAAGCACATGCAGAGGGAGAGAACCCCTGCCAGGGGGCCCTCTTTGATCAGCAGTCTGGCTCAAGAGAGTGAGATTTGACCATGGCAATTAATATAGCTAGAATTAAGAAGAGGAACACCCTGTTGCTTGACAGAGCTGGTTCCTGAACCCTTCACTTACTAAGTATTGTACAAGGAGACGACCTTTCTTCTATCAGTAATAAAGCTGATAAATAGGGTCCCAAAGCCTGCAGTGAGAATTGAATTTCCATTCCTTTCAGGCCAGAAAGACTAGGTACCCTTCATGGACAAGCTGAGCTGAGAAGTCCTAACCAACAAAGCAACCTGGATAAATTTCTCTAGAAAGAGACAAACCTTTCCTCCTTCTTGTATGTCTCCACCTTCCCTCTTTGACAGGGCTGACAACCTATGCCTAATACTCAGGTTGTAATTTCTCTAGTGCAGGGATACTCTACCTCTCATTCAGATATAGAAGACCCGTTCTATGACTGTTGCTAGATGTTTCACTAGCTCAGCTACTGGGTATATGGAGACACTTCTCCACTGTGCACATGGTCAAGCAGTGAAACAGGTTGCCAAGGGAGGTTGTGCAGTCTTCCTCCTTGGGAGGTTTTTAAGACGTGACTGGATAAAACCCTGAGCAACCTGGTCTGACCTCACAGCTAATCCTATTTAGAGCAGGAGGTTAGACTAGACATTTCCTGGGGTACAACCTGAATTGTCCCAGTACCCTGAGTGGCTGTCTGCTGGAAGGTCAGCCAGGGAGTCATCCAGTCATGAGAGAATTATGATTTCTGCTGTGCACTACTTATATTTCTATTTGTTTCTGAGGCACATTGAGTCCCAAGATGAGTTCAAGGTATGAGGGGATAATGTTTGTGCTTTTGAGTGCCTTTCCTCCAACAGGTGAAACCAGGACACAAACAGCCAGGACAGACATAGTATTTTCCTCACTTACCAATGGTTGCAGGGCAGTAGGTGTCAGTGGTGCTGCAGCTGTTGAGGGGGCCTCATCCCCAGCTGCTGGGCCTCCAGCTGCTGTCCCAGTGGTGGGAACACCATCCTCTCGTTTCGTAACAGCTCCCTTCTTTGTTGACTGCATCTTGATCTGCTGTGGCTTGGAGTTCATTGGTGAGTTATTGGTGGTCTGGAGTAGCTGCAAATTGCAAAGGGAGAGGCCAAACCTAGCATTAGAATAGCTAGGCTGATCTGGAGAGGTTCAATGCTGCTTTTTAACAAAATGCCTCAGGAAAATTTATAAAAATAGCCATGAGGAGAAGAATGCAGCAGCAGCAGCTGTTCGAAGAAACCAGAGAGACCTCTGAGCTTCCACCCTTTGAAAGGGCCACTTGGCTGAGGTGACCCTCTAACCTCCACAACATGACTCAAAGGGACCAGCTACAAGATGTCAGAAACAGACTGAGCCTTAAGAACCAGCAGCATCTGGCTCAGCCCCCCGCTTTACATTCCCTTTTTCACACCAGCTAAAGACACATCGGTCATTCGCAACCCACATCAGGGCTGATGCTTGTGGTTGAAACACAGCCTCTTCCCTCAAATTTCCAGAGCTATCCAGATCCTCCTGCTGGCTTCTCAGTGTAGGAAGCAGCTAATGGGCAAAAGCAAGTGGGACTCGTCAGCCTTTACCTTGGTGATGGTACCCACAGCTTTGGTGCGACCTTCCCGGAAGACCAGCCGCTGGTCTATGTGCAAATACTCCGGGGTTTTGATGAAGCGAAAGTGCACCGTGGCTTTGTCCCCTGTCCGCAGGCAGTCCTTGTCCATGCTGAGAATCGTGGCCGTCTGACGGATGCTGCCACAATGCACTGTGAATGTAAGGCACAAAGGCTTTCAGCAGCCAGGGCCATTAGTGGAACGAGCTTCAGAGACACATCTAAGGCAGCTCCTCACCCTACAGCAAAGACCACAAGGGTCACGCAGCTGCCTTTGTTCTGTCCCCAAAAAGAACATGCACATAAGCTAGAACAGCTGCCTTCGAATCGTGCCTGTCCTGAAGCACCCTCGACAGAATCCTACACACCAAGGACCCAAAATGAGTCTTTCCATCAGCATTTGAAAGTGGAGAATCTTTGCACCACAGAGATCCAGCACAGGCAGGCACCAAGTACACTTGAGGGCACACATCTCCTTTTTTCACCTTATAGCCTCTCCCACTCTCCTCTGTCAGCTCCCTCCCCTCTCCCTTCCACATTGCTGGGAAAGGCAAAACTAGGAGCTATGGCATATATTCAGGTTGACAGAGACATCAGGAACAAAATCATCTCAGGGTAGATCCGATACAAACTGCTACCACTGGAAAACAAAGACAAAACAACACTGACACACATACCCATGGCCTGATATCGTGGGCTGATGGTGGTCGGGTGATGGAGCACCAGAATCTCTGCTTCAAACTCCCACGACGCTTGTGGATTCAGGCGGGGTGACACCATCACCATGCCTTTCCGGATGGAAGAACGCTTGATCTGAAAAGTGGAGACACAAAAAACCTTAGCACAATTCTCCAGGGAAGAAATTTGCTGCTCTGGCTGACTGCATCTAGCGGAATCCTATGGGATTTCACAGATACTATCTCATGCCCACCAAAAGGCAAAGCAAGAGCTTCACAGCTGTATGTTTTGTGTATGATTTTACATAAAGGTTGCAAAAATCAAATTCAGCTGAAGTTTCTAAGGAAGCTTTAGAGTACTAGAAACGCTGGACACTGACATTTACCTCACTAATCATTTAAAAACAAAACCTACATCCTGGTTGCACATTATCCAAGCAAATGATCTCTCCAAAACCATGATGTCTACTAATATAACACGATAAGCCTGGACACATGAAGTATAATGTAGGTCAAACTACACCTCCTTAAAATCAATGCAGCTTCTATTGACAAGAAACCTTTTGCAAGAGGAATCATATCAAATTCTGCTGATTTTTAAGTCCCAAATCATGCAGCTGGTCCTACAACCCAAGAGGAGTAGTGTAAATATGCTGCCTGGGATACTAATGCAGTTCCAGCACAAAAGGACACTTTTCTTGCAATGCCTCCTTTCTTAGATATCTCCAACATCATTACCTAATGGCATTGCTATCCCCTGGCAGCTCCCAGGAGGTAAAACCAGGATGTGGAACCACAGAGGTTCTAGGAGATTTCATTCCACTGCAAAGTGAGGCAGCTGAGGTTTGTAGAAACAGCCTGACTGCAGCTGAACTCCAAGAACACTTAAAATTAGGAGGGCAGTTCCTTTTATGGGGGGTCTAGAGGAGATCATCTCACCTTCTTCAATGCAAAGGAGGCAGTTTGTCCTCCCCGCACCTCCTTGACAGGCATCCTCTTGCGGTGGATGGACTTGACAGCAATAGGGAGGAAGTTGCCAAGGGGATCTGGCCCCAGCAGCAGGGTGTCATTTAGCTTTATTAGGCCTCTCAGTGTCGTCCCAGACACAACTGTTCCTACACCCTATGCCAAAAAAGGAAACACAGTAATTGTGGTTACTTGGCCAGGCCAGCAGAAGAGCTCTAGAACTCTCCTCTCTAGAGAAGATACCTTCTTCAACCTAAAGGAAGGAACAGAACACTCTTCCAAATACCAGGCCCCTTACCGGGACAGAGTAAGTATCATCTATCTGGAATTCTGCTGGCTCTTCTTCCCTGTAACTGGTCCGTGGAGACAAGAGATTAAGAAACATCTTCAGCAAATCTAGATTCTCCCCAGTAACATTTGAAATCTGGAAAATTGGGCACATCCTGTAAAGGAAAATTGACGGAGTTAGTTCACCTTCCTACCTGGCTTTCCACTTGTAGGGAGACATCCAAAATCTTGGGACTGAATTCAACACACAGTGCTAGGAAGGGAGAGCCTGGCAAGCAGTCAGAGGCACAACACCCCATGTTTGAAAACCTGCAACATTGCCTCTGCCTTCTAAAGACATTTGGGAAAAGGTGTAAGGTTCCAGGACTGAAGGAAGCTGAATACCCTGTTGTCTTCTGCAGACTGCCCAGAAGCAGCCTCTCATTTCTGCCTCAGAGAGGGGAACACAAGCAGGTCAACCTCAAAATCAACACACTCTTATGGAATCAACACACCACATGGCAGATGCAACCTTCACACATCTAGACAATGGGACTCTCTGAATCTCCTCACCCAGTCTCCACATAAGATTGAAAGAGAAATGATTCTCCTCTACTCCCGTTACCTCTCTGAGCTGAAGTTGGAGGCTGTTACAATGACATCATCCTTGCTCTGAACCAGCACGGGAATCTTCCTGCACCCTGGGGACTTCAGCAGTCGCTGTAACAGCTTCAGGGTTTCTTAAAGGGTGAAATGAATATTGTTAGGCCAGCATCTCCCGTCTTTAGAAATCGCTTTTGGGGGGTCTCTCCCCGAAGGGAGACGGGTGCTCTGGCCACAGATAGATAGGAGAAGATGGCTAAAGGTGAGACTATGAGTTTGCTGCAGCCCAGGTAGGACTTAGGAGCCATTCCATCTTCCATTTCATGCCAGCTAGCCTGCTGCCAAGCGACACCACACATGAACAGACAGACAAGTTTGCATCTGCAAGTGCAATGCTGTGAAGTAGACATTTTATAGCTGTCTATTAGCAGCTTTAAGCAGTTACAAGGGATTTCCTCTTTCTAGAAAGGATTTTGCATTGTGAATTAATTGAAAACCAGGACTCAGGAACGGAAATATTTGAGAATATGTGAACTGGAAATCAATTTTGACCAAGAAAACCTCAATACATTTTCCTTGGCAGTCAACTTGCCCTAAGAGGCTGGAGAAGCATGAAAGAGGTAAAGATTATCATCATACACTACGACAATGTGGGTGGAACATACTCAGAAATCAGTGTTTTGGGACAAATCACATGGCTCCCAATTTTCCTCTCTCACCTCTTTTTAATTTATTTTCTAAGCCTTAAATCTAGCAGCCAGCAGGGGCATTACCTAATGCACTAGCATCAGCCTCCTACAAAATGCCTTACAATAAATAAAGAAAATACAAAAAATGATACTAAGAGCTTAAAAGAGCAAATAATTTATATTCTACAATTGTCATCCAATTAGATGGGGTTTTGTAAACAAATGATTGCCTATGGGAAAGTAATGTTTTGGATACAGAAACACAAACATCTAATCAGGCCATCTGCTCTTCACAGATATACTTGAGTCAAATCTTGTGTCTATTTACTTTAAACAGAGCATGTCAGGGGAGTAGCTTCTCCCAAGAGCAGCTCTACTCTCCTCACACTGAGACAAAGGTTCTTCTTCCTTCCCAGTTATTATCTGTTTATTTGCCAAACATCTAGTATAGAGATATACAGATTATCTCCTGATCACATGCATCTATTCACCTGAAACATATTAGGATTTTTACAGTAATCAACGGAACTACAGACAGTACCAGGAGCATTCACTTCCCTGATCATCAAAAAACCCCAAATTAACCACAGCATGTTTCTGAAGGTGTGAGAAATGCTTCAAGAGAATTTTAAAAGTGAGAATAGGTCACAGCCTGAAAAGATGTCAAGCATGGGTTAATGGAATACTGCTGGGATTAGAGGTGCTGCTTTAACTCTGCTGAGAAAAAAATCACTAGCCTGTGCTACTCGTTGCCACCCCTGCTAGTGTATAATCCTGCCTCCCATCTGCTATCATAGCCCACATATGCAGCTGCTTCAAACTATGATTTATAAAGTGTTGGTTGGTTGTTCAGACAGAGGAAGGAGCTGCTGTAGTTATGCCACTGTACCTGAGAAGTGCCCAGGTGAGCAGGAGGTAACAAGCAGCTGCCCCTTCACTAACAGCTGCCAGAGAACAACTCTGATCACAGCTTAAGATCCTACTCAAACTGTGGGAAGGGAGGAAAGCAGCTTTCAAGAGAACTTCCAGGCTCTTCCTCCAGATTTAAATACCCAGAGAGAAAGCAAAGCCCAAACCCCAAGTGTGTGCTGCTCCTCTTAGAGCTCAGTTAAGCAAAGCCTTGCAGCAAACACTTTTGGGCTGCTCAACTGAGTCGCCGACATGGGTAATTTTGACATGGTGACTACAAGTGAATCTCCTGCAAAATGAGCAAGGGAAAGGGATTGATTTCTGGAAGGTGTTTAGGATGCAGTCAAAACCAGATAAAGCAGCTTTCTTCCAGCAGTAATTCCTGAACCCCAGCAGAGGACAGCAACATGTACAGAGGTAAGAAATAGCCCTGGAGAGAGCCTGTAGGACTCACCTTGCAGGATGTTGGCAGGGCACATGTCAATCTTGGTCACCACAACAAAGACGGGAACGTTAAGTGCAAGCGCCAGGCCTAAGTGCTCCTTGGTCATTCCAACAATCCCAGCGTTACTCCCAACCTACACCAGGGATATAAAATACAGGGATGTCAATGTTCCTTCAGCAGGAAGCTGGATTACAGAGAAGGCTTTGTGTCAGATGTGCAGTAGACTGTGATTAGGTTGTAGATATGTCACTGGGAGTGTATGACCAGACCGAGCTCATCTCAAATGTTGTTGGACACAGGCAGAAGACTGACTCATTTCTCCCCAGTTTTAACAGGGTTTTCTAGAATTTAGAAATCTTCCCATTTTCAAGAATCACAAACCTCGGGCCAGTCTGGGACTGACAGCCCTGGGGTGCTTGCCTCAGAGTCCAGGGGAGATAGCCACAGATGCTTCTTTTCTCCAGCACTGTGAGATGCTGCCTCCCTCCAAAACCCCACAGACACTTTGCAATAGGAAAAAAGTCAAGGCTGTTAAATCTGTGAACAGCCCCACTCCAGCTGGTATGGTCCATCTTTCTTGCTACCTACCATAAGCATGCAGAAGTCAGGTAAGTGGCCGGTCATGCCAAAGACTGTGGTTTTCAGGTACTTTTCGTGACCAGCCAGGTCAATGAAAGTAATGACCTTGGTGGATTTCTCACAGATCTTTGTCCATTCCAAGCTGCCACCATGGCTGTCAGGTTTGTTCACCACGTTGCCCTCGCTGTCGAAGCCCAGAATGTCATTGCCCACACTGCTGGTGCGGCCTGACTCAATCTCGTGCTTGTGGCGGAAGAGCTTTTGCCGAGCAAAGCCTCGGCCATTGTCTAGCTCGCCGTGAGTCAAGACACCCAGCAAGGTGCTCTTCCCTGCGTCCACATTGCCAACCACTGCTACCCTGCAGAGGAAAGGAAAAAGGAACCTGGTAAAATATGGGAGCTGAAGAAATGAACAAGTGATCAAAAAAACCCAAACATCACCGCTTCTGCAAATAACTGGCTTTTTCTCCCTGTCCTTCAAGCAGAGATTATAAAACGTTAGATCTTCATAAGCCGAGCAGAGATTCTTTTACAGTTATTAACTAACAGTGGAGATCCCAGACTCCAGGGCCTGGGATGTGGAAGACTGTGGAAATATGTCACTGGTGTCCAGAACATAGTCGAATGCAACGTTGCTTGACACCACACAGTGTCTCTACTCCGACTCCTTGTCTCTGCAATCCAACATAAACACTGTGGCAATTCAAAAGGGAGACTGAATCCCAACTTGGTCTAGAACACCTCTGCCTTTCTCACATTTCTCATGTTGCAACAGCAGCAAGCACTAAGTAGAGCACAAAAATAAAATTGTTGTTCCCAGAAAAAGATAAGCTAAAAAAACTATGAAATGTTTTGGGAGAAAGGCATCTCCTACAGCAAGCTCCTTCTTTGACTCTGATCAATGTGGCTGTTATGGCTGTTGGCAAATGTTGAAATCCACTCCATCCAGGTCTGGGCAAATTCTCAAGTCATGTTATATAAGCTAGTATATGTCCATTAAAAGGTGATTTGGATCATCACAGTCTTTAACAGAACTGGATCCTTAGTCAAAAGTATTGTGTTCCAGCAGTGTGCATATATAGACATACATAGAGCCACACGTGCACATGTGATTCCCTTCTGGCATTCCAGCATACAAAAGATCCCCCAAAATGTGAAGCTGTCACTCAGAGAGCAACAGCCCTCTGCCAAAAAAATTTCCACCAACAGTTTGCTCACAAAAGAGACAGCAACAACAACAAAAAGGCAATTTCACAAGCAAGGAGTGGTCAAGCTCGACTCCCTTTGTTGAGTAGCTCCAACACCCAGACTCAAAGCGGCGTTGCTGGCTCAGCATCACGCACTGCTCACACGGTAAAAATGCAGCTGAGCTGCTGACTAACCCTGGCTCCACCCGGCTCCTCACCTGACCTCCAGGAAGTCGTTGTCACCCACGCGTTTCCGAACGAGGTAGTCGCGCACCTTGCCCCCCGCCTCCTGGTGCTCCCGCAGGAGGATCACGTCTGCCTCGATCTGCTCTGCCATGCTCTTCAACGTGGCATAGGATGCCTCCATGTCTGCTTCACTCAGACCGTACTCAGTCCCATCTAGTGTGGTGTTGAGGAGACAAAGAGCAGTCAGTGAGCACCACCTTGCAACAGGCAGCGGCAGTGTCATCCTGCCTGGGAGCTTCATACCCATCGGGATTTATGCATGGACTGGAGATGACAGCCATGTATGCAGAGTAAGCACCCTTGGCCCAGAATAAAAAGGGATGGTCTTCACTCTAAGTCTTAAAAGACACTAGAAAAGCACCATCTTCCATCTGGAGGAGTTTGCTTCACAATTCTTACAAGCAAATGTGTAGGGATTGGCAAGAAAGACATATTTCGGTCTAATTCCCTTACTTCACATGCTGAAGGTACTTTGTGTCCTTCAGTCAGATAAAGTATCTCTTCTCACATTGCAAGAAAAGGTTAAGCATTAACAAAGGAAAGCTCTGACTGAAACATCACCACAATTAGCCAGTAAATGTGGGACCATCGTAAACAATCAGCTTATTTTATGAAACCACACCCCAAGTACACATTTTCCACAAGTCTGACCTGCACAGCAATTTCTTTAGCCCCCACGTACTCCAGTTAAAACAATGTTTTTGGCATGTTTCACTGCCTTCATCCCAGCACTTGAAAGAAATGCTGACAGCACACAAGACCAGAAAAAAGCAAGGAAGCACTGCTTCCTCTGGGCAGCTCACCCAAGCAAAAGAGCCGACAGTCAGACCATGCCAGAGGCAACTATCTAGACAGGGTCAACAAATAAAGGTGGAGAGCCACACTGCACCTGGATGACCAAAGCTATTGCCATGTTTGCATGTTCATACGCATGGCTGACTCATCAGCTGGTAAGCAGGAATTGCAGTTTGCATGAACTTATCAGCATTTTAATTACAGCGCAGCTCTAAAACTAGCAGAGTTATTGAGCAATTTCCAACCTTGCTCATAAACTGGCTGACAAGCTGAAGAGACTGAGAGAAACTAAAAGCCTCATGTCTTGAGCCTTGGGTTATAGGAGGGGAACAAGAAGTAGGGGACAGGAGAGGACAAGTGCCTAGGGAGCAAGGGAAAGGTCACTACTGGTGAACTAATGAGCTTCCTGTATCAGTCTTCATTCGCTTCTCAGTCAGCTGAGTTGGGTATCTGGGATGATCAAAATCACAGATGCTGAAAGGGAATGAGAAGGAGTGACAGTGGCAGGGATACCAACATCCTTTCTCTGTTGAAAATATCCCCATATTCGTCAACTATGCCAAGACCCAAAACGAAGTCAGAAGTTTAAGCTCATATTTTAAGAAACAAACTCAACAACCACCAGTTAACACTCTCACAAGGTATGCTAGGTATTAGCCTGGTACGAGCCTGACTAGCTAGACTTCCACTGCAGATGCGCTTATCCCAAACACCAAGGATTCAGACTACATGTGGGAAGCCTGCTGGGAGGCAAGAGCATAATCCCTGTGATACTGGCTGCATGAACACTGGCCATCTAATTCTGGTTCCTTTTCTATGTTGGCTGCTTCACAAAACCCCAAGAAAACCCAAGAAGCACACAGTTCTGAGGTTCCACAGCTCTCTCCCTCCATTATTTCAGCCAACCCTGGCACTGACAACCAGGGTTTCCTATTCTTCCTCAAACACAGCAAATGTCTGATCGTGACAACTTCATATCCAGTAGATATCCAGTATACTTGAAACATGCCTTTAGCCTTACGATAACCATAGACAATTATTTTATATTCAGAAATTTCAATTTCAAAGCAAAGGCATGCTCAGTATTATTTTATCAGTATCAGATGCAAATATTTAAACTGTCAAAAAGAACTAAAAGGTAATCCATGCTAACTGCTAAAATCTGCAAAGACAAATGACTGCAGTCACACGCAAATTAATGTGACAATAAGGGTCTCATGCTGAGCAAAGGAAAACCTTTCCCTCCATAGTACAAACACATACTAACAAAGAAAGTCAGCAGTATATATTTTGGCTATGTGAAGTATCTATAACACATTCCTGTGGGGTAAAAATATGTTATTTCCAACGGAGCAGTGAACAAAATCAGACAGAACAAGACCTTCACAGATATTGAGGACATCTGTACTAAAGCTGATACTATGATTTTAGATTCTTTGTCTTTTCCTGGTGTGCTCAGACAAGATATGCCTTATTTCCTAAAAAAAGAACTTGCATGATTTTATACAAAAAAATATGTTTAGCTCCACTACGTAAGACAGTTGTTGGCAGGAATAAAATAAAGAATCTGTCCCACATGTTCTGCTATACTTTATGGAGGTTCTTCTATTATTCTGAAAAAGTAAGAATTACCTTTAGCAGCTGTCCAGTTAGATGAACTAGGGTTTTTCTTATAATTTTAATGTTTTTTTGTAATTTTCCTGGGGAAGCTATACTCACCTGATCCTTGTCCAATGACATAGATGGTCTCCCCACATCCCTCATCAATCCTCTCTGACATCTGCTGGAGCAAACTGTCATATTGCTCTGAAGTTGGACTCACCATCACCAGCTGGAAAAAAAGATTGAATATCCAATTGCAGATGTCAGGCAAACAATTTCAAAACCAGCCTCAGTTACAAGGACAATCAATCCATGTGCTTTACTGAAAGAGAGGGGCTCTTTTTCCAGGACCGCTTTGTGGTGGTTTTGTTTTGTTTTTTAAACCAGTTTTGCTGACAGCTATTTCCTTGTGACACTGCATAAGGTTGTTTTGTCTGAGCTCAGAGTTCATTTATGCTGGAAAATACACTTCAAAGCAAGTTAAGAATACCAAGCATCTCATTTCGATGTAACCAGTGTTTAAAAGCCACATTTAAGTGAACACTCCAATATGTTTCCATGCAAGGAAAACAGAGAGGGGAGGAGATATTTTCTCCACAGAAATTCCTTAGCTGGGTACTCCCCAATCTCTGTTGTAAAGAGTGCTGCTGCTCCCCCAAAACATGACAGGACAGCCAGAGGAAGCCAACCAGACCTCACTGCAGAGCACACCTAGGCATCAAAATCCAGAGAACCTCCTAAGTCTTTAACATATTTCATGTCCCCTGCTGTTTTCTGAGAGGCCACAAGGAAAAGAGAGAACACAAATAAGCATTATTTTCAAACTCCTAAAAGAATTTTAGGTAATTCACACTACAGTGCTGAGGGGCACACATACAAAGCAATTTATATAAGCACATCTGGAGGTTCCACCAGTGGAGAGCTGCAGTTTTGTAGCTCAGCAGTTGTATTACCAACAAGCTTTGACTGCAGCTATTGCAATAATCAAACATTCTTTGCCCTTCCCTCCAGGAGCATCAAGAGAATGAAAAAATAAAACAGAAACAAAGCAGAAAATGAAGACAAGAGAATGCTTCAGGAATGATTTTTCTTAGAACCGAATAGTATAGGACCATTTCTGGCAGAAACCTGCATTGCTCACACAGTACAGCTGAGGACACTTGCACAGAGCAGCCACAACGGTGGCCTGGCAGTGACAGACCAAGGACACCTCCATCAGCCACTCCACCTGCTCTCTGGCTGCCTCCATGGTTACAAATCTGTTGGTGGCTGAGCATACCAGTACAGTAGCCTGATAGCTGTAGCAACTGAGATACGCATTTCAGTGAAAAAGGCACTTTTACTTAGAGTTGTAAAGGCTGTCACCCACCAAGAGCCCTATGGGTAGGCACACCTGTGCCACACTGCAACACTCAGTGACATCCACAGCTGTCCCTACATAAATGTCCCAAAAACACACCCAGAAAGAAGCACTTCCCTTCACCATGCACTGAGACCAGCCTGAAATCTGTGCCAGATTTGCCTAAAACATATGGTTTACAGTAGCTGATAATAACATCCTCAAGTGTGCCCAATGTTCTCTAACACAGCCTGACTTGTTAGCACAGTTAACACAACATGTTTTCAAGGAGAAACTACCTTTACTACTACTATTACTATCACTATTACATAGCTGATGAAGGCCTTTTATGGAAATCAAGAATATAAGGGAACCGAACACCCCAAAAATAATGCTTAAGCAGCTTTCAAAACCATAGTGATGCCTGCTGGGAAACTGAAGCATAGACAGCAGGTGCTGGTTAGGAGGTTTAAGGCTGCCAAAACAATGCTTTCCTCAGATGTTAAGGATCCCACAGAGCAAGAATGTGTCTGCAAGGGCCAGGCAGCTACAAGAGATACAATCATCTTCACGTGCCCTTTTTGGACAAATGCCCAACCTAAGCCTTTCAACTACTAGGCATGGTCTGCAAAGCCTACCAAAGTCCTCTGACCTGGAAGGTCACAGTATTTCTATTTCATGCTACAAAGGACTGGGTTTTGCTTTTATTAGTTTTTCTTTCAGTCTGTTTTCCTTTCAGTTTCGTTTTCTTCTTGAGGGAAACCACTGGATGTAAATGTATTGAGAGGGAAATCAGCAACTGTTGAGAGGCTCAGTCCAGGCAGGAATGGAAGGTTGTGTTCTGATGTGTAGGGCTCATTTTGCCCTGCAAGTACTTTCAGGAATTCCTGGAATCACAGCAGACAGGGTCACTGTTTAAGCCAGTGCACCAGTAGAAGTAATGGATTCAGGAAGATCTATTAAACAGGCTGTAACACACATAAAGATCAATAAAATAACAGGGGTCACCAGTATAAGGCACACTAACTTCAGTTTCTTCAAGTCTCATCACCAGCTGTATTTTTCTATGAGTCCAAGTGCTTCAGCAGTGTGAGCAACAGGGTGCTGTAACAACTACCAAGGCACTCAGCAGCTCATTGTACCCTTTCCTCACGTTGCCAGGCAGGAGGCCTGGCTGCCTCAAACAGCAGAGGCTCACTCACATCAGCTCAAAACACTGTTCCCCCACACTACTGCTTTCACTGCCATGCAAAGGTGCTCCTGAAGGGTGTTCCAATGCCAGACTGCCTCCAAAGGTTACTCTGGGGCCGATGAAACTTACAGTTGGTATGACATAGCAGGACACCAAGAGAAGTATCTGTACATAAAATAGCAGCTTTCATGGATCACACCTTCCAGTGCCATTCAGCATTTTCTGACAACTACTTCTGCAGTCGCAGCCCCAGCCAGTTCTGCAGTTTCCTGGGTCACTGCAAGACTTGATGAGCTGTTCGGAAGATCTCTTTAGCTTCCTGGATGAAGAGAGCCTGTTCTCTGCCATCTCCTTGGTTGAAGAGAAGCCCTCCATTTTGGCCCCTCTGCTTTTTTTGCTCTTCACCTTCAAGCAACTCCCTCCATGCTTGCCCTACGAATGCAGGTTTTTAAGAGGTTTTCACAAAGTCAAAGATGTTCATTTTTGTTCTTTCCATTTTGTCAGGCACTGAGCAGTTATCAGCAGGAGCCATGGGGCTCTAGCAACCTCAGATTTCCTATAGGGCAAAAAAGTAACAACCAGTTACTGCTTTATTCTTAAGACACCAGAAAGAAACACAGCTCAAGTGTGAAATGCCATCTCTAAAGTCCCTTCCCAATCTCTGGGGAGAGGCAGCTTTGCCTGCCAGGGTTTACTCCTGGGAACAGACTGGACTGTGCCATTCTGCACTGCCCAACAGCAAGCAAGAGCCTATAGCTTTAATTAACAGGAATTTCAAAACACCAGTCACCCCAGAGCTCGGGTTAAACCAGCACTACTACAGGCAGTCCTTACCAAAACAATCCTATATCCATGAGGCAGACAAACTGTACGTGTTAAGAGCCAACCAAATACTATGTGGTATGTAGTGCTGTTCTTTATTGGAAAAACAGACCCTTGACATTTTGCATGGTTGGAAGGCCACCATCAGCCATTGAGAAGTTGGGGGAAAGGCACCTTCTCTAATGTCATATTTTGTTTTCTACTCCCTGTAGACATACACTGTTCAGGTAGATCTAATGTAAGTATCAGCTTCACTAATAGCCTTTTGTGCTATGATTTTTGACCTGAAAGTTGATTACTGCTGCAGCATGTTGGCACTGAAGGGAAAACAAACATCCATTAAGATCAACATGATAATGAATTTGTGCTGATGAATGGAACTGTTTGCCTGACCAGTTGACAAGGTGCACTTGATAACAGAATCCCCAAGTGTTCCACTCTAAAAAGAGCTCACCTTACAGTGAACACACAGGAGACAAAAGAATTAACACAGCCAGGGGGTGGGACAGAACTAGCAACTATCAAACAAACTGATTGCAGGGGGAGTCCTCATTCTAAGCAGGGATTGGAGGGGAACAATTCAACTGGGAAGACAGAAGAGATGGGGGGGTGTCGGGGAGGCGCAGGTTAGCTACTGCATTCTCACCATATGGGATTGCTGTTTTGAGCACACAGTGGGAGATTAACTTGGAAAGATGGAGCAGAGCTCACAGTTTTAGCTCTCATCCAAGATGGGGATGAACGAAAAGTCCAGAGAAAAGACAGCAGGTGCACAGTGCTATATGGAAAAGGAAATTGTAATAAAGGTCAAAAAAATGCTTACCTACCACCTCCACAGCACCTGCAGATTTCTAGGAATGGAAGACAGACTGACACCACAAATGGGAGTTTGTGGGAGAAAAGCACTCTTCTCTCTTTGCCGGAGTTTTGGTCAGGTTCCTGGCAGTCAAGAATCAGTGATGTAGTCCTTGGCATCCTCCTTGGCCCTCTTCCACAGTAGTCACATCCAAGACAAAGCACAGATCAATATTGGCATCCTGTATAAAAATCTTGTCCAGCTCATAAAGGCACGAACAGGTGGCTCACTAGATATCAAAGGTTTGATTTCTGTTCTTTACTGTCTTGTAAGTCATCTCCATAACGTTTGTTTTAATACAGCACACATTGTAAAATATCCAGTCATCCACTAAAAAAAAAAGTTTCCGTGTCCACAGACACAGTTCCTCTTTCTGTTTCTCTGTGCACAGAGGGTAAGAAAGTCCAGGACTCTGGAACAACTTTAGCTGGATGCATGAAGAGGAGGGATGACAGAAAACTAGGAGGAAACATCGGCTATGCTGACTTCTGGATCACATAATTACAAGTTTTCAGGAGACTTTAGGGTGGGAGATAGCACCACAGTACATCAAAGCCCTGGCAGCAAAAGGCATACAGTTAAAGAGATCAGCTAATTAAGAAAAAACAATAGAAGACAGCGTGGAAAGGTAGCTAACGTAGTCTGTCCAGGCCCCGGCACACACATATTACTACAATGTACCTTCCTGCAGGATGGAAGTGAGAACGGATTCTGACAGAAATAAGACCACCATACAGTTTTGTCACTGAGATCCTAGAAAAGAACTGCACATGGTGAACAAGCCTTTTTTGTGTTAACTCAACCACGTTTGCAAGAGCAAGACACCCCTGTCACTGGGCCCTTGTGCTCAAAAGTTACAAGCTCTGACCTTCTTGTAAGATTGTGGAGAAAGTCCCAGGAACTAGTACAACTGGCCGCAGAGATAACTACAGAGACCGAGCGCGGAGGGCAAACGTCAGCGGGACGTTGCAGAGCTGTCAGCCCCAAACCTGCGCTGGCTGAGGATGCTACACCGGCCGCGGGCTGGCGGTCGCCCCAGCCGAGGCGGGGAAGGCGCAGGGCGGAGCAGCCTGCCAGCACTCTCCTGTCCCGGTCGGGGTACGGGACAACTTTGCTGCGCTTCTCCCGGCCGCCTCTACACAACACCGCTGGCTCTGCCGCCCGCCCAGGTGATGCCGGGGCAGGGGGAACGCTCAGGGGAGCCTCCCGTCCCGGCGGAGCCCCTGGCTCTCCTGAGGTGCGGGGAGCAGCCAGGCTGAGGGGCAGCCCGCCGGGCACGGCCGACCGGCAGGGAGGAGGGCAGCGGGGGCCCAGCGGGGTGATGGCGCTCGCCGCCGCCCGCCCCCCGCCGGGCCTACCTTACTGGTGAGGTCGATCTCGGGCTCGCCGTTGAGTGCCTCGCCGTCCTCGCCGTCGAAAGAGGCGCGGAGGGGACAGGCGGCCGCCGCCACGCGAGGCCGTCCGCCCGGTGAGCCGGGCTCCGGGGCGAACATGCAGGCCGGCACCGGGGAGCCCCCAGGAACCGGGGATCGGTTCCGTTCCGCAGCCGCCATCTTCCCTTCCCTGCCCGGCCCTCCGCCCCGGCACCGCCCCCGGCCCGCCAAGGCGGCGCCCGCCAATCACCGGCGGCGGAAAGGCGAAATTTGCATGTTGCCATGGCGACAGCGGGTGGAGTCGTGGTTATTCATGAGGGGAGGCCACGCCCCCTCGAAGAGCGCGAAGCCAATGGGAGAAGCACTGCCAGCTCGGCTTGTTTTCTACACATACACACACACACAACAGAGCCCGCTCGACGTGGCCGGGGCCGGCTGTCCAATAGCAGAGCTGGTCTTCGTGACAAACAACACTGACAGCCAATCGAATAAGGGATCTCGAAGGAGCGGGTGGGACTAAGGACTGCCACAGAGCCCGCCCTGGTGGGTGGGCATTTTCTCGGGCTAGCCAATGAGAAAGAGGAGATTTTTCACTGACAGTTGCGTCAGCCAATGGAACAGGGTGGGAGCGCGCCAGGTGTCCCTGCAGTCCGCAGGACCTGCTGTCCCAGCCCGTCGTGCTGCCAGCCCGCGGGGTCCGCAAAGGGCCTCGCCGCCCCTCCCGCCCTGGCCTCCCGACAGAAAACCCCGACGCCTGCTCGCCATGCGAGCCCACAGTGTTCAGACCTCCGGCAGGGGCCGCCAGGCAGGACGGCAGCGCCAAGGAGGAAACCCCTCTGGCTGAGGGGCTCTGCGGGCTGGCAGGGGACCCCGGCAGAGCGGCAGGGGAAGCTGCCTGTCCTGTTCTTCCGCCTGGCCGTACCCGCGCTTGTGGCACCCCCGCCGCAAGCCGCAGCCTGTGGCACGGAACGAAGCCGAGGGAGGATTTACGTTTGTTTATTCAGCGGGCGGTGAGGCCGCTTTCACTTGCGTCCCGCCTCGTTTTACCGTTGACGTCAGAGGGGGCGGGGCCGACGTCGGCGCGTGCGGGGGAGCGCGCGCGTGTGTGTGTGCGTGCGTGCGCGAGAGTGGCGCGAACGCGGCCCGGCGCGCGCGTGCGCCGGCGCGGGGCGGCCCGAGGGGCCGAGCGGGCGGTGAGGAGGCGGCGGCGGGACCCGACCGGCCTGGCCCGGCCCGGCGGGGCCCCTCCAACCCTCCCCGGGGGACGGGCGGCCGAATCGGCCCGGCAGCGAGCCCCGAAAGGCTGGGTGGGGGTTAGACGGGGGCCTCTCCTCAGCGCGGTGGGCTGCGGGGGTCGCTGGGCCTTGGCCGTGGCAAGCGGCTCCCGCCCGGGTGGTTGTTGTTGTTGTTGTTGTTGTTGTTGTTTTGGTGGCGGTGGTTGTTGTGAGGGCGTAGGGCGGGGAGGGCCGGGGTGGAGAGGTGCGAGGCAGGCCGTGGGGCTGGTCCCGCCTGCCCTACCCTCGCTCCCACGGGCTTTGAGCTGCCTGTCGTTGCTAACGGAGACTTCCCTTTGTCGGAGCGCAGGGTGACCTGTGAGGAATCGCCTTCCCCGCAGCCCGGACTTGGGTTTCTCGTGGCCTAGCAAGAAGCGGTTTCCTTTCCCGAGCTGTTGGCATCTTCCTGCCGGGATTCAGTCGTTCCCAAAGGAATGGAGGAATGCAGCTGATAAGTGCTTAACCACCCCTTGCTCCTATAGGCAGCACCAGGCGCTGGCTTCATCTTCTCCCCTTTGGCACTTTGGGGGTGGCCCTCTCCTTGTTACCTGGTCTGGGTACCTTTTTTAGTGGCGCTTGTAGGCCAAAGGAGATGGAAGAAAAGGAGAGATGTGATAAATTCCAGCTGGTACCTTGGCACTAAGGAGAATCGTATATTTTGACGTTTTTATTTTTTTTTTCTGTGGAGGGGAGGGAAATACTATATTTTATGGGGTATGGGAGGAGGGAGGAAAAATCTGTTGCAGATCTTCATGTGGTTTCTAAAACCAGCCGTCAGAGGCAATTACTGAATAGACTGAAGCACAAGAAGAGGGTTTCTGAGCTGGAAGCAGCACTAGCCCGCAGAAAAACGGGGCAGTGGGCTGCTGTTGTGACTGTGGAGGCAGAAACTTCAGCCTCCTTCATTTTTCACCACCTACTCCCCACCCGCTCATCGAGAAAATGAGTTGCGTGCCATGGAAAGGTGACAAGACCAAATCGGAATCGCCAGAGCCATCCCAGCTACCGCCACAGCATATTTACCATGAGAAGCAGCGCAGGGAGCTGTGCGCCCTCCATGCCCTCAACAATGTCTTCCAGGACAGCAACGCCTTCACTAGGGAAACCCTGCAGGAGATTTTCCAGAGGTAGGATGCTCTCTGTACTGGCAGTAGCTTACCCTTGTCCTCTGCTCGTTGGAGGAATTTTTGGGTGTTGTTTGGGGAGAAGTAGAAAGAAAAGGAGGGCTCCAGAGTGTGACATTGCTTTGAACTGAATGTATTTTTTTTCCCTCCATGCAGAAATTCTTTCTCATTTTACTTGTTTCTTAACCTGTTCTGGCTGCCAGTTTTGGGTTCAAGGGCTTTATTGCAGATGCTGTCATGTGGTTGGACTGCTGTCTTCTTCCCTACACACCTTAATGCATCTTCTGCCTGTCTTCCATAATTTTGCCTGTGCCTTGTGTAGATAAATTATCTTGATGTTAATAGTGGATTTGGGGATTGCCTTGGGAGAATGAAGGTGGCAGGAATGACTAATGGATCATCATAAAAACTTACTGACTTAATACTGCAACACTTAGAAGTTTTTTAGAAAGTAGGAGTTTTGCCAAATGAATGACTCCTTATTCAAGTGGTTCAGTGAAGTTCTTCAACTATTAAGGTTTTTTTCCATGCAACAAGACCCTATGTACTCTCTCAAACTAGATTTAATTTCAGTAGCTGGATGCCCATTTCCTGTGGAATTGCTAAATGTTTCCCAGCAGCTTCAGATAATTAATAAAGTGGTTTTGAGTTTTAAGGGATGAGTATAAATTATTAATGTGGCCTATGCAATAGCTCATATTTTGCTCAGTGTTTATTTTAGTGTTTTGACGCTTTGTGGAAATTCTCCTGTGTGAGCCTTTATAAGTTTTGGTGACCCACCATCGATGGGCCATATGGGAAAAGGGTTCTCTCATACTCAACCTGCAGATGTTGTAAACATTGTGTGAGTTACAGTTGAATACCTGTTACCAGCAGTTGCCAGTGTCTCGTGTTTGTGACAGGTAGGAGATCACACATCATGGCAGCAGATGCTGTGGGACAAGGCAGTTGTGATACCCTGTGCTGGTGAGCAGGGAGCTGCATGCCTGTTGCTCCTCTCCTGGAAACTGGCAAATTTATGAAACTGGTGCTTAACTCATCAAACTCATGCCTGTCTTGGCAAAAGAAATGTGGTGAAGGACAATAGCAAATACCAGATCAAAATGCTGTCTATTATAGCATGTAGACAAAACTCCTGCTGGTGGAGTGGAGCTGGTCCATGGCAGGCTCAAGGTACTCTTTGTCCAGTGTAAAGACACTGTGGTTTTGTTCCAGAGCAGCAATTGTCAGAATCTTAATCACAGCTGGATTGCTCTTGGCCTGAAGCAAACAAAGGCAGTTCATGTGGTAGGAGTGTGATGATCTAATTAGTTGGCTTTCATTGCGTTTGGTGAGACAGAATTAGTGTGCAGCATGAAACCTCTCAGAAAAAGACTGAATATTAATCTTGTTGGACCTCTTTCCCTAGAAGGGAGAGTTTGTCTTTTATTCCAACCTGGAGTTGTTCCATCCTGATACTCAGATCAAGATACACAGATTGATTCAGCCCCATGGTAGTATGGAAAGGCACATGGATATTCTTCTTGGAAATGGATGAGCTGTAAGCCATGCATAAGAATTGCTGCTGCCTTTGTTTCTGTTGGGTGACTACTTGTGTGTAGCTCTTTGATTTGCCTTTAGGAAGCGTGGATTTAGTTGCCCTTTGTATGTCACTTGTCTTTCCTGTGTCTAGTCATAGTCTATGTATTGATAAAGGACTGATGAATATTTTCAATAACCTACAAAAATATTGAGGTCTGATTTTTAAACCCAGTGTCGATGAGGTAACGAAATCACAAATAAGCTCTCTAGCTTTTACCACATTCCTTGGAGAATGATTGAACCACATTGCTTAATCATTAGCTTCCCTTTTGCTGCATCCTACTGTGTAAGGCCGGGGTAGTCTGATGATTATCATCTCAAGCGTATGCCAAAACTTGGTCTGGGCACCCCTCTGATTTTGTGGTCTTTCCCTCTTCTTTCTTCTAATACAAGAAATACCTTTCTGATGTTCCACTGGCTTTTGTTCCAGGAAATATGATTGCATGTTCCAAGTGTTGCGTGGAGATACAAACAAAATCTCTTTGCTTCACTGGAGTCTGCGTATTGAGACTTGATTAGGAAAGACAACTGCATGCAGGAATCTTGGAGCCCCTTGTGTTAACACAACATGTTGATAGAAGTTTCTGACTTAGAAAGATCAGGATGATTATTGCCTGGATTTCTGTCCAGCTTTGTCAGTCTTCCTCAGCTCAGTGGCTAGATAAAAAACCCAAACAAAACAACAATTTAATTCCTTGTCTAGTCAGAATCCTTCAGCTGATGATTGTGGACCCTGCTTAATACGTGTGGGTCAAGATGTTGAGATGGTTCTTGGTGCAAGTTTGCTCACAGGTTCTTTGTTGACCATGCTGGTCTCCTCATGTGATTTCTGGGGCTCTGGAAGTTATGTGAAGGAGCAAAGATAAATGTGTTCTTTCAGCTCTTGAATAAACTTGTCTCTGGAAAATGGTGCCATGCTTCTTCAGCCCAAAAGGTTCTCTGAATTGTAAGGCTGGCGCTCAGGAGCATTGGTAGGTTGAAGCAATGATCTTGAGAAATTAGTTGTAGCCAAGTGATCTCGCTTTATGGAGATGCTGGAAGAGCTGTGACAAGCTGCATGTTCCATCTCTGTGATTAGTAAAATACAGCCCCAATGGTGGATATTAACATTTTTTCCTCTTACTATGGTGCTGTGGACTCCTTTTCCTTCTGTAGTGAACTCGCTTTCCAGACTGTTCTGCTGCAGTCTGCTCCACTGCAGGAAAACTCAGCTGAAGCCAAAAGTTACATGTCTGTAGCCTCTCCAGCCTTGATTGCTCTGAAATTCCCTACGCAATCCACAGCTTTATTCTTCTTGTCAAATGCCTTATGCTGTCAGGGTGTCACTGAAAACTGGGAAATAAACTCTCCAACCAGTTGGTTAGGTAAGAAACCTGACATTCAGTACTTTGTTCAGCATGCTGGGTGCCTGGGCATCACTCCACCTAACATGTGCACCCAGCAGCCTAACAGACCAGGTTATATGCATGAAACTGATATTTTTCCACTGCATATCAATTACATATGCATTACATTTCCTAAATATGTGCATATATGTTAATTATTTCCAGGGATTTATTTGGATATTGGTTGGGGTCTTTTGAGGGTCTTTAGTGGTCGTTTGGGAATATCCCATTCCCCAAATTTTCCATTTATGGTTCTAGGTCTTCTAATTAATCAATTCTCCTTGAGAATATCTCAAGTATGTCATCAGGTCACGATGCACTTCTCTTATCATTCTTTGCCCTGGCACTCTTATCTTTGTTCTCAAAACTAAGACATCTGCTAGTACATCTTAATCACTTATATAGGTAAATAAGGAAGCAGTAGCTGGTACAAGACTATTAGTCACAAATGTAGGGAGTTAACACAAAGCCACACTAATCTCTGGCATTTGTACTAAGTACTATATGGCACAAAACAAAGCATTAATCACAGATAAGGGGATCAAATACTATTGTGCTAAAGTTAAAAAGAATTTTCCAACATCTTCCCCCACTGCTGCATGGACTTTTTTTTTAAAGAAATATAATTTGTTTGGTAACAAGGGCAGGAATGCAGAAGGGCTGAGGGATTTTCACTGGATGAAATACGCCTGCAGAATATGCGCTGTGCTAAAGACTGAAACCGTGCAGGAGCATTAGGAGTTTTGGGGATGGAGTTGACAGGAGGGAGAGGCAGGTGAAATGTGGATGTTTGGATGATACGAAATTTGAATTTTACACTAGCAGAAATAAAGGAGTCCTTATCAATGAAAAGAGCAATTCATCGCAACAGAAGTCATCACAGGGGGGAAGAGCTTTGTGATTTCTGTCACGTGAAAGGCAGGATCCTTGAAGGCTTTGTACATCCAAGTTACTCTTAATGCTTTACTTAGTTCCCTCAGCCCCTTTGATGAGTGATAAGGGGGGATGCAAACTTTCGTGTTTAAAATTAGTCTCTCCTGTTTGCAGGCTGTCTCCCAACACCATGGTGACCCCCCACAAGAAGAGCATGCTGGGGAATGGGAACTATGATGTGAACGTGATCATGGCAGCGCTTCAGACCAAAGGCTACGAGGCGGTTTGGTGGGATAAGCGCAGGTACTGAGAAGTTGTATGATTCTGGATGTGGCTACTGTTTGTAAAAATGAGAAAGAGATGGAAGTGAAAGCACCAGAACATAATCTTGTTGATGTCTTGTTTTCTGCACTCTTTCAGGGATGTTAATGCCATTGCCCTGTCTAACGTGATGGGTTTCATCATGAATCTGCCCTCCAGCCTTTGCTGGGGCCCCTTGAAGCTCCCCCCCTCAAGCGACAGCACTGGATTTGTGTCCGGGAGGTGGGAGGCACCTACTACAACCTCGACTCCAAGCTCAAGGTGCCCGAGTGGATTGGAGGTGAAAGTGAGCTCAGGTAGGATTTCTGCAAATCCTTCCCTGTTGGAGGTGAGAAATCTGTCCTTAAACAGTTGGCGATTGAAACATGTATGGCTGACCTTGAGTAGTAAAAATTTGAGAGTAATAAGTAAACCCAAAAAAGGGCTTTCTTTACTGGAATTTTTGGAAATCTGGACCAAAAGATACTGGCAAAATGTTGTTTTGACTTTCACATTTATTGGAAGTAATCCAAGTTTGGTATTAGAAAAAGCTGAGGTGCAGAAAGGGACTATAAAAACATGTCAAATGACCAGGTGGTACACTACTGCTAAGGACATCTAAATGACGGGGTGTTCTTTTTCTGCAAGAAGAAGATTTTTCCCAGATTTGTTGGAATTATTTTAAGTTATGGCAGGATTCTTGATCTTGGAAAGAATCTGAATACGAAGAAACTGAACTTGGTTTTAATTCTGTTTTTGCTGCCTTGGAAAGTTAGAAAGTGGCATTTATATAGACCTGTTTCTGCGGAGGTTAAGATAATATCTATCTGATTCTGAGAATTTTCTGGGTAGAAATGTTGAATATATTGGGGCAAGTTTAATATGTGTTTGTGGGTTTTCTTCTGTCATAAAATAACTAAAGACAGTGGGGGTTTTCCCTTATTTCTTGTCCCATCTGAGTAGTTAGTTGCATTTAGTTGCAGCAGATGACAAAGTTCTACATTCAGTAGCACTTGTTTCTGTTTCTCTTTACGGTAGGAAATTTTTGAAACACCAGCTGAGAGGAAAGAACTGTGAACTCCTACTGGTGGTTCCAGAGGAGGTGGAAGCACATCAGACCTGGAGAGCTGACGTGTGACCTGGGCCAACTCTGTCCTCCCACTACAGTTCTTCCCCTTTACCAAACTCCTGATGTCGTAAAACCTGGATAATGGGTCCCGACTCTTCTTGTCTGGAATTTCCTTTGTTAGGCTCTTCTCTTCCTTCCTTGGTGCAATAGGGCAATGGCGCAGGACTTTGGGGGGTGGTGGGGAAGAACTGAGAGCAGAGTGGTGGAACCTGGAAGCCAATCACTTTAATTGCGAGGTGGATGAGCTGCAGTGCCCTTTGGGCAGCTGGAAGGCATTGTGTTCTTGAAAAACTGGGCTGGGGGAAAGAGTGCCTGGAAACCCTGGCCTTCCTTTCCCCACATGGTTCAAGGCTGCGTGTGGTGGGATGCTGCTCCCTCCAGGGCTTGTCAGGAAGGAGCAGGGACTGAGCACGCTGCCACCTCTTTTCAGTTCTCTCCCTCCAAAACAAGTTGTTGTGAAGACATTTGCAATTTCTAAGGGTCTCTCAGGACACTCAAAACACTAGGAATGGTACGGTGCTCAGCACGACCCTCTGCTTCTTAGGGCTGGTTTGTGCCAGGAATTAGGAAACAATAATGAAACCAGTGTCATCTTCCAAGAAATTCTTTGGGTAGCTAGAGGATTCTTCCCCAGGGTCTCCAAGGATTTATGTATGTGGTGAGCGGTTGTTTGGCAGTGTGTGTCTGGCTAAGGTGACGTGGAAACAGCAAGCACAGGCTGACTAAGGAGTATCAAGTTTCTGGGACTGGAGAGAGGCCACAGTCTGCTTGGGTTTCTTCGTGCTATGGTGGGGGTTTTTTACTATTTTTAACAGTTATTTTGGTTTTCTGCATGGTCACCCAGTAGTTTAGGGGCTCCTTGGAGAGAGGAATAAAGCTGAAGAGGTTTTCAAAGAAGTAATTCTCTTTTATTTTCCTCTCTCCAGAAGTCTAGCCCACAGTCATGGATGTCATGTGAAATGAAAGAGGTCAAGCTGTAAAATGAAAATGGGCTGAGGAGGGAGGCCTTTATAATAGCAGTCAGTTTTGTCCTTTTATTGTTACCAGTTGCTGGTGTGGGAGCTGCAGAGGGTCCATCAGAACTTTCAGGCGTTGGAGACACCCTGGCTTGGTAGTTGAACCAACCTCTCCTTTAGCATTGGCTGACAAACATTCCATTCATGGGTGAATTGCTTTTTCCTGCCTTCCGTGGGGAAGAGAGACTAGACATGGGGACACTAAGAGGAATCTCCACCGGCTGTTTTGCAGCCACCCAGGCGAGCTGTAGCTCAGCCATGCCTTCCATGGCAGGAGGAGGAAACACTGAATTTGGAACTGACTTCGTTGTGTTTAGTGCTTCCTGGCTGAGCTGCTGTTTGCTTTTGTCTTCACATGTCTTGGTTGAACAGCAACCTCTGGGACCTGATGGAGCTCGAAGGATTGTGCTCCATTACGCAGGAAACTCACTACTGATGTTTCAGCTGGTGACAGGAGGGCTTTTAACGACCTTTTCTCAGTTATTTTTCTCTTCAGAGCTCTGCAAACGCATGAGCAGGTGCTCGAACCTGAGAGACCACCAAAATGGCACCATCCCAACAGAAAAGAGAGGCCACATGAGGATGGAACGATGGTGTTTGCTGACCCCTGGACATCTGGCAAGCACTGTTTTGCAGTCCTTTGAGCACAGCCTCCCACAGTCAAGGGCAAATGGCTCTTACATTTTAAAAAGTCCTATTTCGTAACACATTCCAATGACCAATACCAGCTGGCAGAGTTTTTAAACACTTTCCAGGCAGGATGTTCAGCCTGCAGGCATTCTGCTCCTGACTTGAAGCCATTCTTCAAGAGGGGAAAATATAAATCTCAACAGCAACATTTTCTATGCTGATTGAAGTTGCACTTTGGAGAAAAACCCTGTTTGCATGGAAACTGCAAGCCAATGGATCAGTGCACAATATGCAAAGATGTTTTAAAATACTTTGGGGCTGCTTTCCTCTCCTTGTATGTCAGCTGCTTTCCCGGGGGAGAAACAGTGTGATCCAGCTGCTCAGGTAAAGGGAAAGTGTGATCACATCCCCGTGGGAGGTGAGGCTGCTGTGCCCGAGGGTGGGTGAGCTGGTCCAGTCCCACTGCTCGGGAGTGGGGAAGCCCCTCTTTGTTTTCTTGCTTGTTTGGTTTTGTTAGAGCCTTGTCTTGGGTTTGTTTACAGAGATGTATTTTGTTTAACCAAATATTGAAAATGGGAAAAAAGTTTCCATATAAATGTCCTATCACTTCTGTATGTTCAACTGAATTGTTCTGTAACAAAGTATGTAAAGGATAAATAAATTTTTTTCTTTGGTTATAAAACCACCATCTTTCTGTGATTTAAGAACCTTGAAAGGCAGACACTGGTGCTGAGGGAAGATCACCTCCCTGAGAATTCCCTTAAGCCACGCCAGGCTTCCCCTCCCCTCAGAAGGTGACAAAGCCACGTCGGTCCCTTCTGCACTGCCATGCTGTGCATGAAATGGAGATCACTACCCAGAAATCCTCCAACAGCTCTGAAAGAACTGAGCCTCCCTCCAGGACATCTATTAAAACCACACTGCTCAGGTTGGATTTATTTAATATTCCATACAAAAAAATACGCAGCTGATGTCTGTTCTACTTTATGAGGCAGAGAATCTGCGTGGATGTGATCGTCTCAAACCTGGCCTGCTGCTCCCTCGGTTCTCACACACACACAGAGCTGCAGTGAAAGTGTTTCTGCAGATGCATCTTTCCAAAGAGTATTTTCCATGGGGTATTGATTGCCACTGGCACCCCTCCTTCCTCTGCTGGGAAAGTCACACTTCCAGCCACCACTGTCCTTCAGCTCCAAATCAGGCAGGAAAGCATTTTTCTGTCTGACTGCTGCTGCTTTTCAAAGCCTGACCTGTGCCCCGGGGTGTTTTCTGGGGGCAAGGAAGCTGGCAGAGGAGCTCCCCCAGTCCAAGTCTGTAACTGGTTATGGCATAGTGATTGAATAAAGGAAATACTCATGATTTCTAAAGGAGAGGGGGATGCAGACAGGAGCCATCATCAGGTCCAGAGGAGGGGGGGGCTTCCCTCCCTTGTTATGAACAGGTCAATGTCCCAAAGGAGAACCAAAAATGAAAAAAAAATGCCCTGACCCAACAAATCAACAGTTCAATATATCATAATCGCAAGGTCTTCCCACTTGATACGAATCCAACTCAGCTTCCGCACATTAGATTTTTCCAGACAGCGGAGGCAGGGCCCCTGGCATTCCCCCCGGAGAGCCCCGTGTTGGGTCCGAGGAGGATCTGCAGAGAAAACAATTGGTTGAAGGCTTTCAAGGACACTGGATGGCTTCCCATGCTGTCCCCCCTCCCACAGGTACTGGTGGCACTTTGCAGCACCACTCCCTCCCCTGGACAGCCTCCCTGCAACAGCCAAGGTCATACCAGACCATACCCCCTGTTTCAGCCCCTCACAGCATATTTTGGCTGGAGAAAGCCAGGTTGTGCTTGCCAGGGATTGCCACCAGCCTGATGCTGGGAATCAGCAGGATTGACCCATTAGAACATCCAGCCAGAGAATCTGGTGGGATGAGTGAGGCCACAGCACACAACAGACTGCACCCTTCTCCCCAAGCTCCCCCAGCAGCTGCTCACTGCAGGAGCTGCAGGCACTCCCAGCCAGCTCTGCAGGGCCAGGAGAGAGGGCTGCTCGTTCCTGCCTCACCTGTCGCTGCTGCAGCTGCTGCTGTTGCTCCATCTGCAGTTTTTCAGTTTCAAAGACGACAGGAAGAACCAGAATCATGAAGGAGGTGGTACCAATCCACAGTGCTGCTCTAGAGAATCTATCAAGGAGAAACAACATTAAGAATCACTTCTTCAGTCGCTTCTCATTGGCACAATCCTGCGCTTCCCTTCTGTGCCTCAACCATAAGGCTTCCTCCAAATCCAACCTCGAGGTCCGGGGTGTCCCCTTATCCCCGCCCTCCCCACTCCGCCCAAAACCAAAAAGCGTGGCTCTGTCGCTCCCCACAGCACCTGCACTGCGCTGCCAGAGGCCAAAGCCCCCGCGAAAGCAGGAGGAGCCGCCCCGCGCCCCCGCTCCGCCCGCCGGGCCCGCTGCGAGGGGCTCCCGCCCGGCCCGCCGCCCCCTCACCTGTACATCTTCTGCGCTACCGTGAGCGACAGGTCGAACGTGGCCCCGGCCGCCGACCGGACGCTCTCGGGGAACATCTCCGTGAGCCCCCACAGCCGCTCCGCCAGCGTCTCGTCCAGCTGCGGGCGGTACCACCGCGTCAGGCCCCGCCGCACGGCCCTGTGCGCCCCGCGGGGTCACCGCGCCCGCCCGGCCTTCCCCGCCGCCCGCCCCGATACCTCCTCGTCGTCCTCCTCCTCCTCCTCGAGCTCGTCCTCCAGCTCCTCGGCCTTGGCCGCGCCGCCCTTGGGCAGCAGCTCCTCCGGGGACAGGGACGCCGAGGCCGCCATCGCCACCAGACACGACGGAAGGAGCGGCGGCCAGAGCGCCGCCGGAAGAGGGGTAGCCCTCCCACCACCCAGCCCGGGCGAGGCGGCGCCCCCTGGCGGCCTGGAGGAGCACCGGCCGCCGCCCCCCGCCTCGGTCCGCGCCACGCATCACAAACACCCCAGAACCGGGTTTAATTGCGAGGTTTTTTTAATGTAAAATATGCAAAACCGTCGAGAACGAGCAACTCCGACATCCTGCTGGCCCAAGGCAGGTGGTGAGGCTTGTACAAGCCCGCATGGGCTCCCCAGGGGGAGCGGGCAGAGGTCTCCCCGCTTTTGCAAGCAGAGAAGACAAGGAGGAGCCCAAAGAAAAACAAGATCTTCTCTACTGCCCGTTGTCCGGCTGCCTTAGAGAAGAGGGTACCTGTGCTGGGCTGCGGTGAGGAAATGTAGCAAGGTAAAGTGCTCTGAGGAAAATCGTGTTAATCAACCGTGCTGTGGTGCCGAAGCAGCCATGAGCAGTACCCACGGCACCACACGACACTGGAGGCATCTCGGCACTCATGGTCCCGTGAAACAAAGTACCTTCACTCAGTACCAACACGGCTGGGAGGCCCAAGCCAGCCCCAGCATGCCGTGGGCCAAGACCCAGAACCAGCCCGGCCACCTCTTCACTTCTTCCTCCGGCTGTTCTGCTTCAGCTCCTCCAGCTCCTTCTCCATCAGGTGGGACTCGGCAGTGGTCTCAGAGAGCTGGAACGCACAGCAAACAACAACAGGAGTGAGTCAAAAGCTTGTGAGGCTTTTCCAGCTTCACAGCACAACCGAGATTTAAAGCCACAAGCCAGGACCTGCGGGAGGAAATTTGTTCCCGTTGAGCAAGGGGAGGCTGCCATGTCACACTTCACTGAGATCACCTGGAAAACCTGGAGAGCAGCTAGGGCTTCTGCTAAGTGTTCCAGCCACAAAAGCCACTTTCCAGTTTTAAAACATGTAAAGAGTAAGGAAAGAAAGTATTTTTTCAGACTGTCATAAAGGCTAAATAACTTATTAACTGAGAACACACATGTGTTCTATTTCACTGAATGTCTCTCCAGATTTTAAGCACAGAAGCTGTGATCTCTGGGTAAGGTTGAATTTTGGTTTATTTACTGGAAATTCTTTCATCCACAGGTTTACACACAGAGTAGATGTCACACCCCTCATGACAGCAGATTGAAGCTTTAATCTCTATGACCACAAAGGGTGGCTGTAACTCAGTTTCATAGCTAGGGCAGAGGCCAGAGTGGCAAGAAAAATTCCATGTTCTGTGCAGAAAGGGAAAGAGGAGACATGATGCTTGAAGGGGCTTCTCTCTTCTCAGTCACAGTGTTCATGACAAGCTTTGATGTGGGAGGAACCTTCCCCTCTTCTCCCAGAGGGGATCAGGCTTTACTCCCACAGTCACTTTGCCATTACACCTGTGTTGCACTAGGGTAAAGCAGAAAGTGGGGTGCAGTGAGAGCAGCCTTCTTCAGAGGACCCAGCTCGGCAGGTAGGAGTTGGGAAAAGGCTCACCATGTCCAGCAGAATATCCACTTTTAGCCGAAGGAGGTTGTTTTCTTCCTCCAGCTGCTGGTTTCGTTTGCGCAAGCGCTGCAATTCCCTGCGATCCCCCGTGAAGCTTCCTAGTTCTTGGAGGAAAGAAAGAGGTCAAAATACAGATTGTCAGCCAACCGTGGCTACTTCAGACCAGAGCAAGCTGAGCTGCACTCTACCTGACACCCACTGGCCATTTTCAAACTTCAGGCTCTGGCCAGCAAGGTTCATTGCAGGGTTGCCATATTCTAGGCCCAGCTCAACCTCACGGGTGGATCTATCCAGCTGCAGGGAGAAGATCACACTCAGCATTTCAAAGAATTCCAAAGCCACCCCTTTGCTCTCCCATTTCTTAGTGACTGGCATTCCAGTGGAAGATGCTGGTCCAAATGGCCCTGGAGCCTGGAATCCTACTTTGGTCATGTACTGCTGCAGTGGATGACTGGCTCCTCTCACTGCCATCCCTGCACTTTCTCCCACCCAGACACACACTCATCTCCCTGCACTTGGAGACCACTGGTGAGAAGTTTCAAGTGACACAGTTCTGGACTGCAGGTGGGGTGATGATGATTCTTCCCTGAGCTATTCCATTTCCAGCTTCATGTATAGTCACCAGTGGTCAGGAATGGTGCCACACCACAGGAAGAAAGCAGCACAGCTGGAATCACAGAATATACTGAGTTGGGAAGAACCCACAAGGATCGAGTCCAACTCCTGGCCCTGCACAGGACCATCCCCAAAAGCTACACATGTGCCTGAGAGTATTGTCCAAACATTTCTTGAACTCTGTCAGGCTCGGTGCTGTGACCACTTCTCTGGGAAGTCTGTCCCAGAGCCCGACCACACTTCTGGGTGAAGAACCGTTTCCTGTCCCAGAAGCAGCTGGGAGCTCTTGTAAGGATGATGGCACTCACAGCAGAAGCCACCCACCCCTGCCACCAGGAAGCACACCTCCAGCAAACCACGGGCGCTGGGACTCACCAGGTGCAGGTTGGACAGCGAGGCCCATTTCCTGGGGGGTGTCTTCTTCGGGCTGAAGGAGTTCCCAAAGAGAGGCATCACACGCTGCTGGCCAGGCCTACAGCAGGCTCCTGAAGGCGCAGGAGGGACACAACCAGTCTGAGGCTGTGGGCCAAGAGCAGGGATGTGACAAGGCAGCCGTTCTCTCCAGGCAGAGCCCCTGGCTCTCAGGCCAGGATGATGATTTGGGGAGGATCCCGGCCACCTCCCCGCCGCTGCCACCAGGGAGCACCTCCCTCGCACCTCCACCGCCACGTGCCCGAGCCGGGGCGGGGGACAGAGGACGGACGGCGCGACGTGTCACAGCCACCCCACCCACCCTCCCACCCCCTCTCCCGCGCCCACCCCCTCCCCACGCCGCGCTGCCGCCCTCGGCCGGTACCCCCAGCCCACGCGGCGCGGCGCCTCGGGGGGCACGGGCCGTACCACCCTACGGGCACGCCGAGGAGCCGCAAGGGGAGCACCGCGGGGTGCTCTTCCCAGCGCGGGCCACCACCGCGATGCTCCTTTGTTCTGCTTTCCCTCCCGGCATCTCACTGGCGAAAGCAGCGGGCTCGGCAAGGGCAGAGCCGATGAAGAACACCCCAGACCCCCCCGCTCCGCAGTGGTAGGGTCAGCCCCGCGGTGCGGGGGCGGTTGGGCCGGGCTGTTCCATCGTGCTTCGCCTCCTTTTTTTTGGGGGGGCGCACCTCTCCGTCGGGCCGCGCCCGCTCCCGGCGCTCGCCGTCCGCCGCCGGTGGGATCCGCCGCGTGTCCCGGAGCGGTTTGCGGCCGCCGCGTTGCCGTGACGACGGGATCCGCGGCTCCGCTCCGCCTCCCGCGCTGGAGGGACTCGGGGGCGGAGTGGTTTGGGGTGGGCTCTGCTCGGGGTCGGCTTGAGTCAGCCTTGTGACCGCGTCTTCCTTAACACCTTCCCTGAAATGCTCCAATCGCTTGGAGGAGTTTTTAAAATTGTTTCTGGCGGGGGTTGTTTGTTTGTTTTTCAGAGGAATAACTAAACGCCGTTGGGCAGAGAACCCTTCCGTGCTTGGGAACGCGGGAGAAGTGGAGGGGGTCTGGGGTCCTGGACTGCACGGCTTCGAGGGAGGATGGGTGAGGAGCTGGAGAGAGAATAATCATACAGAACCACAGAATCAATTAGGCTGGAAAAGATCTCTGAGATCATCGAGTCCAGTCTTTGACAGAACACCACCATGGGAACACGACCATGTCACCTAATGCCATGTCCAGTCTTTTCTCAAACATCTCCAGGAACAGTGACTCCTCCGGAGCAGCTCCTCGCACACCTTCCTTTGAAGCAGTCCCTCCCAGCATCCTGATTTTATGTGCACATGGCAAAGTCCTCCCTTTCAGCACATGATGGAATAAATTTAGATTCATTGTGTTACTTGCTGGCTTGTATTCCACGGGAGGAGGCAGTGGCAGTTGGTTTGGATAATATTTTGAATGAATGGCACGGGTGTGTAACACATATTAGCAGTACTTTTTATGTTACAGAGGCAAAATGCCACTCCTAAATTATAAAATAATTCTCCAATATGTTAGAATAGTGTCTGAAGTTACTTGCTTCATTGTTAAAAAAGCCAATGTTCAGGACTTTCCTAGAAATTTTGGATTAATGAGATACTAAGCTGCATACTATTGTTAAAAGGGAACAATAAAGACAAGAAGAAAAAAAAAGAAAAGAAGGGGACAGGCAGATAAAAGGAGGAGAAAATAAGAGAATCACCAACATTTTAATTTGGTTTGTACATGTACAAACCCCATTAATACTCCAGGAAAAAAAAATTATCTAACAGTCTTTCATTCCCAGAGTGCTTCATTGGCACGCTGCCTTAAGCGAACCAGAAAATTGCTCACTTGGAATGAGAATTGGAAAAACAGCAGAGTTAAACGTTGTGACTTGAGACAAGAAAAATCTCTGGTGCTGCAATATCTTTTGGTAGTCCAGTTAACCAATATCTGGTTCTTGCAGGACACATGCTATAGAAACAGTTGCCTTCTGACCCAGTGTACCAGAGTCTGTGCACTGCAAAGCAGTGATTTTTGCAAAAAGAGAAGTGATTATAATGGGGGGGAAGTCAGCACCCTTAAAAGTAGAATAAATACTCACTGTTCGGAGCAAGGTCTTTGTGAAATCGTTGTGGCTTCTACCATTATTTCATACTATTATGTGTGTCCATATACTGGATAAGAAAGATGAAAGGAAGGTCCAGATAAATGAGGGTGAGAACTTTGGAAGAAAAGCTGAGAGAACGTAGAATTAAAATTTTAAAATGAAAAAATAAAGGCAGCTCACCTGGGTGCTTTTAAGACCCAAAAACCATACAGGATAGTGAGGGACCGAGCTCTTCACACTCACTGTGGGTTTTTTTTGTTTTTGGTTTTTTTTCAGTAATGTTCACCTTCCTAGAAGAAGCCTGTATGTTTCAGCACAGTTGTTGCTTGAGTTCTTGCCCTGAGGAGGGTAAGTATTGTAGTAATACATTATAATTATTGTAGAACTAAACTGTCTTATGCATCCAGGGTCTCAGAGTGATTCTCTGACTGGAACTTTCTGTGGAGAAGAGACTTGGAGAAAGCTGGCCAGCCCATGCCCACTGCCTTGGCATGTGAGGTGAATGCTTCCTTCTGTGCCTGGTTGCTCTGCCCACGGTGGGTGACACCTGTGTGAATGGTCTCACAGTTGGTAGGGCTTGTCCACAAGAGTTCAGAAAGCTTCCCCTGGAGACTAAGAGAAGGATGTTCAGTGTCTGATTTCCACTGTGGTTTGCTTCAGGAGTCTTTCATCTTCTGCATGATTTAACTAAATTTTGTATCTTGCCAGACTCCATTTCCTTAAAAAATGCTGTGGAATTTTCTCGCTGCACCAACCTCCCAGGCTATTTTGGCAGCAGCTTTTCATCATTGTTTCTCCACCTACATCAGGTAAATACCGAGACAAGAACTGACTGTTGCTGTTTCTAGCATTGTCTCTCAGTACATTGCAAATATATATATATACACATATATATACACATACATATACACACACATACACACATATATATATATGTGTATATAGATATATAGTTTGACATATGATTTTCAGCTATGTTAAAAGCATTATGGTGTAGTACTGTGCATCCTTCTGTGCCTGTCGCTCTGTGGGGAAAAGGACACCTGGCACACACTCCTTCTCCAAGGACAATAACTACAGAGATTGCTTAGGAACTGCCAAAGCCCTTTAAATGGTGAAGAACCTGTATGTTACAGTCATTGTGTAAAGAAGCTGGGAAGCTGCCTGTGTTCCCAGGAGGCATCTTTGAGATGAGAGATTGACAGGATGAAGATAGGGCTGTAGCACATGGCAGTGGGGAAATTTTGGAATAGACCCAAGCAGTTCTTGTTAGCCTAATTTGGAGCATCTTCTTCAGCTTTTTTGGTTCACAAGTGATAGAGAATCTATAGCTTAGATGTTCTCAGAGCTGCTTTGAACTCTGCATTGTTTCTCTTGCCTTTTTTCATATACGCTTTGGGATTATTATTGTTCTCTATTATATCAATAATTACAGGGAAGCCCCATTGATGGTGAATTCAGTAGACTTACTCTAGGCTTACTCTGACATCAGAGAGAATATTTATTTTAGTTATTGTTGCTTGAAACTTACCTACATTGCCTGGTGAGCTAAATGAGACTGAGTTTAAAACCTATAAAAGAAAACTATTTTAGCATATTGAAATTAATTCCCTGCTCAATTAAATTTTTCAGCAGTGAAGTAATTCCTGTTGCCTCAGTGCTGTGCAGTTAATGATGTCCATTCTTTTAGAATCCTAGATATTAAACACCTCACCTATATTTTATTGACAAAGCAGGCACCTCTTCTTCTCTCTCTGTTTCTTTATTTCATTATAGCTAACTCAAGAGATAAAAGAACAGCCGTTTCACTGCATTGTAAAGACATGTGCTTTCCTCCCGCTTGACTGTCACAGATTCCACCACCAGGAGGCCCTCATTCCTGTGCTTAGAGCTAGGCAAAGAAAACAAAAGGAGAGCGAAGAGAGGTGGAGAAATCAATGCGTGCAAGAGCAATGTGAAATTAATGCTTGTCCTGTAAATAGAGATTTTCAGAGTACTTGGCAGGCATCTATTAATTAATTATTGCAGGTATCCTAATATGCAACTATTAGTTGTGCTGCTACTTTTGGAGATTACAGAGTTTCTGTCACAGGTGGTATCCCTTCACTAAATAGTCAAGTGATAGCCAGGAAGGTTCATGCCTTTGTCTTCTGGATGAATCTTAGTAACCTAAGTAAAATGATAAAGTGCAGTAAAGCACAGGTTATATTTCTCATCTCTCATGTGTGCCCTCTATCACCCAAGGAATATGCCTTCACCTACTTTGCCTCTGCCTTCTCTCTTTTAGTTACCTACTTATTCACAAATCCTTAATTTTCTTTCAATTTTCACAGCTGACTTTTATCATCTCCTAAAATTCTAAATATCTGCACTAACACTCTGTCTGATCGTTCTATTTTGCTGACCAGACCTTTAAATAAACTGTGAAGAATAAATGTTTTCATCCTTTTTTTTTACCAAATCATTCTCCCCTACTGGCTTTTCAAAGCTGCAGTTGTTACTTTGGCTGAAATGAAGACTCTGTTATTCAAAGAACAATGTGTACATGATCTCTGAACTGAAAAGTTGTCATTCTTTTTTCCTTAAACCCTACTTTTTTTCTCTTCACTGCTGAGTCAAGCATTGTATATCTGCTTCTTTACTTATTTCCCACGGTCATGTTTCAGTACTGATGAGTCCAAGACATAGCTTTGCAATGCAATTTCAGAATGGATGGTAAGTGAGAATAGTTTTCCTCCTGTCAGGAAATGCAGTTCCTGCAAGCTGTAAGGTTGCAAACTGAGTTACCCCTTGTCTTTCCAGCTCAGTTCCTGCCCTCCTTCCCTGAATTCACACATACATACTACATATTTACATTTGGTTACTTGGGCCTCTCTTATATGTACTAACATGGCAAACATGTACCCTCTACTCTAAGAAGCAGAAAAAGTGTAAATGAAGCCGTGATGTTGTATGCAAAGTTCCCAGGCTTCTGAGGAAGTTTTCCAATCATTGCTCACCATTCTGGCCACGTTGTTCACTTGAAAGGGTTTACACAAATGTGAAGGCAGTTGAGCCACTCACATGCTCTGGAAGGAATCCGTTTTTTCCTGAGAGATTTTGCCACAGGGCTGTCCTTGGTGACCAGGAGACCAAAGGTTCAGAGAACATGTGCAGCCCACACAGCAGTGAAAGCTTGTGTTATGCTCTGTTTCAACTCCGTTCCTGTTATATATGTGTATATATGTGTGTATATATGTGTTATATATGTGTTATATATGTGTATATATGTTATATATGTATATATATGTTATATATGTATATGTGTGTATATATAGATATATATATATATATATATATATATATATATGTGGCTGTTCTTTGTTTGCTTCCATGCATTTCATCCTTTTCTTTGTCTCTTACTTTCACAGTCATCTGTTTCCGTGGCTCACTCGAGAGGTCCTTTCCAGGAAATAAAATACTAAACCTCCAGTTTGTGGGTTCCTGATGAGCTGATGCAGGGAAAGGGAATACCAGGAGAAGGGTCTCAAGCATCTCTCAGTATGGGTTGGTGTTTTGTGCTCTGTCGTAATGCTTCACCACTGGCAGCTGCTGGAGACAAGATGTTCAACCTTTGGATTGTGCTGCTGCTGGTGTTGCTTATAAGGGAGAGCAAAGAGGGCCTGCACCCTAAATTCTCTTCTAAGCTGATTTCATCTCAGGCCTCAGATGTTTGTACTGTGCTTTGCCCGTACAAACAAGTGCAATTGTGTGCTCATGAACTGCATCATGAGATTCTGTGAAGTTTAGTGTGTATAGCTTGCTATGAAGATGGCAGAGAAGTGCTAAGTGTTCTTTCCTCTTCCATGTTGTTTCACCATTCCTTCTATATCTTCACTTAGGCACACTGCATGGTGTCTAGTGTGTTCAGCAGCAGTTAAGCAGGATCTTCATTGGTTCACAAGGGAAAGAGAACCCTGAAAACATAAACTTTGAATTTGCATTAAATGCCCAGGAAAACTGAGCCTTAATGGAGGGTGCTCTCTCTGCATAAACTTAAAATAAAATAGAAACTAAGTCTTGGATTCTAAACTTAATAACTGTGTTCTTCATTGTGCTGCCCTAGATTCCTTCAAGATGACAAGCAGTTCAGAGAAGACTGGTAAGACTGGTAAGAATGCAGGATGAAAATATATCCACAAATATGTGTGGACAGCAATTGGATGTATCACAGAAGATCAGGCTTTCATTAAAAGTATTCCTTGCTCTTAAGGAAACTTTCCTTGTCTGACCATCCAGAAGCCACTCTGTCAGTCACACTGGGACTGAAGCCCTTTCTCAGCAGGCTGCTCCAGTGACCCAGGAGATGCCTCACTTGACTCCCTACACACCCCACACTCACAAAGTAAGACCATCTTTCCTTATGGGCTCGAGACAGGGTTTCCCTTAGCAGAGTCTCGGACATCTGGATCCTTAAAATAACTTAATCATGGTACAACAAAAAAAAGCAGCTCAAGCTGGGTGCCTCCGAGGAGGGACCTCAAAGAAAGCTCTGGGCTTTCATACCCTCCCAGTCTGTGTGTGTGAAAGTCCTGGCTCTTCCAGCTGAGTCCTCAGCTCCTGCTGTGTCTCTGTCTGGTCACCTGGCTGTGCCACAGGTCCTGTTCCCTCTGTTGTGCAAAGGTCAGTGCCAGTTCCTGGCCTCTTGCCTGGAGCTCTCACCAGCCAGAGCTCAACCTATGGCTGACACTGCAGCTGCACACCGAGCTACCTGCACTGAATGTGTTCCTCAACACTCTTCATCTTGTTACTATAACTGACAAGTTTATCAGTTTGGGTTTGTTGGATTTTTGTTGGTTTTTTTAAAATCAGTTTGTCAGATGACATGAAAGAGGAGTTGTTCCTTAACCATTCAGAAAGACTTTCTTGAAGTCCTCGGCAGATGTTCCATCATCCGAATTTCAAACACATGCCCCACAAGCACCTTTTGCACTTCCTCTGCTCTTCAGGGATGGTTTATTGCAGGTCATCATTCCCCAGGCAACACTCAGTGCCTATATTGTACACACTAGCCAGGATCAGAGATACAGCAGACATTTCCTTTAGAAAAGAAGCACAGGAAGAATGTGGTAGAGGGAAAATTATACTCAACTTTGACTTAGGCACCAAGTGCTTAAATATTGTGAAGAATCTCATCTTTTTAATGGGAGGGAAGGCATGTCATATTTAGAAACTGGTTCCCAGCTCACACATCTGTGTAATTTGATTCATTTTGGAAATAAAAGCAAATGAAAATCTGAGTCTCTGAAGATTTAAATCTTGTCAGTCTGAAAGAAAGGGAAATTGTTTTCATGGGTCAGCAGACAGGCTGTTCTCACAATTCATTCATTCATTTACAGTTGAAGTAATGTGCTACTTCAGTTCCAAGATTAAACAACTGGTAGTGATAACTTGTTGTCACAGATCATGTCAGGATGTCAAGCCTTTTGTAGAACACGGGAAAGCTTGTAATTGAAATTGAGACAGGTGAGCCAGTGTGCAGTGGGCTGCAAATAAAGATAATCTGCCAGTAAAAAATGGGGATTGCAGTATCCAAAACAAATGTTCTTATTTTATATTTAGTCACCTAGACAAGTAGTGAGCTTCCAAAATGCTCCATAATAAGCATTTATTTTGCAGTCAGTGGGAACTGCAGGTGCCCACCACTTAACCTTTTACTGTTTAATTATGAGCCACTGATTTAATTCCTGGTTTGATATCTTGAGACATGAATGGCCTGGATGATGGAGTATAATGCAACAGCATGACCACTGTAGTGGGTAGAGAGAAGCAAATTACTTTGAAATGTCTAACAGAAAACCATGGGAACATGATTTTTGTTAGTGCATTAAGGAAAAGGAAAAAATGCTTATTTGTCACAAGAAGGGAAAGGCTCTAAGCACAGAGATCAAAGAGAGTAAGGGAGAAGGAAAAAAAGCAAGAGAAGGATATTTGGGCAACGTAGCATGAAAGAAAGCAAGAACAGTGGAAAGAATGATAGTGGAAAATGTACACAGAGGCTGCATTGAATCAGAGACTGGGAATGCTGAACCAGATACAGAAGCCTGTAAGGATATTCAAATGTTTGATAGAGTCAAACATTTATTTCTCTATAAATGCTTTGGAAATAAACTGAGTTATATTGCTCTTAAATTAAGAACAATGCCTATATTGTTATACACGCTGTGATTTTTCTTGTATTGTACATTGAAGCAGGGAAGGGAGGTGGGGTGAGGAGAAGAAATAGGTGATCAGTCACAAGTCTGTCTGTTCTGTTAAAATCTAGAGCCCTTGGAAACAAGCCGGCAGGAGAGCAAGTTATTGTCCTTAAAATCTGAAATTAGGTACAGCAAACATTTTCTTTTATATTTACTCATACTACCCATGACTTCTCTCAGCATAACACACAATTTACTCAGTTTTCAACTTGCTGATTTCTACATACTTTTGTAATGAAAATTTGTGCTGTCACATGTCTGTCAACAAGTGAAAGCAAAATCTGTGGCTTCTCTTGACCCAGCTGAACTGAGTTTGGTTTGTTTTTTCTTTTAATAGTCACTATTAGAGCAATGCTGATGGGATCCAGATCACTTTTTATTTTTTGGAATCCCTGTCTTTGCTTATCTTTGCTTTGCTTTAAGTATCATCACAGGGGTACTGCCATGCTGCCAGCCACATTCCACCTGCCACAGGCAGAGCCTTGTCATTACAGCATGTTAGAAAAAACCTTTTAACCAGTGCTGCTTTGTCACCAAGGAGTGGCAAGGGGGAAACATACTTCACTGAGGAATTATGCAGGGAGTTAAATTTGGGAGAGATTAGTTTGCTTATAAAACTGTCTTAGAAAAACACAGTAACCATGTGATGTTACTGTTATTTTTTTTATCCAGATCGGCAGACTGAAACACACAAGTGTGCTGTGATTTGTTAATTTTGTTAAAGCAGTTTATGGAGTCAATAAATCTTGAGGGAAGAAACATTCCAAACTCGCTTCTGTTGGAGACAGCTGACTTGGCTGAGAGCTTTGTGGAATAATTCCATCAGTTGCTTTTTACTAGATAAGGACATTACCCTGGTGTCAGAGCTATTTTGCAAGCCTACAATTGCCTTCTATGACCCTGAAACTTCTCCTGCCATTTCAACAGGAGAGGATGCTTTTATTCTTTTTCCCATGACTGCATTGTGGTGCTGCTAGCACTAGTGCTGCTGTATTTTGCCCTAGAGACAGCAATGTTTCACTTGGGGATGGGCCAGACTTTTTAAAGGGAATGCATGAGAACTGAGGCATTAATCCTAACAATATGATAAATTACTGAATTTTTTTCTGCCTTTCATTTCTCTTGAAGGAATTGAGACATGGACAGGCTTCTAGCAAGTACCAACCTCATCAAACAAGCAAATCTTCTAAGTCCAAACAGGTAAAATATAAGCCAGGGATTTTTCCAGATACGTAATGGGGAAGAAAAGGTTAAATACTATTTCTTTTACTAAGAATTTTCAGATTTGTTGTTGTGTAGGCCTTTGCTATGTGCTCTCCATATGTGAATCAAGGGAGTGTGTATACACAGATGTGCATGTGTTTATCAATCCTAGACAGCTGGAACCCATCAAAGCTGCTTGCATGTGTGTGTTCTTTTGTGTGCCTAATTAGTGCAAATAGCTTCCTTAGGTTTTGGATTCACTGACATGTGCTAGGCATGGGGAATCTGGACTGCTGATATTTAATATTTCAGACTTCCACGCCCAAGATGCAAAGCTTGAAAAGGATAAGAAGGAAAGCATTTGGAAGCAGTCTCAACATATGTTTGAAACTAGAAGACTAAAAATAGCGCCTGATCCTAGAGAGATGACGCAGTGTTTGGAGAAGGACAGGACATGATGTCATAGATTGAGTTAATTTTTCTCTCTCCTGCTGATATAGCTGATTTGTTGGCACCCACATATGCCCTGCAATTAAAAAAAAAATAAATTCTTAAGGGTAGTTGCTCATGTAAAGGCAGTCTGGAAGTGGAATTGCTTTGCACATTTTAGTGTTGCTTTTTTGTCAGTTTTTCTTACAGATTCTTTCCCTAAGCCATTAAGGTCCCTGCCCTGTCACCACTTCAACGCTTTTGTCTTCCTGAGAAGAATGGATGAGAGGGACTTACTTCTTTCTTTGGAAGCAGGTCCTCTATCCTTTCAAATATGCTTGAATTCCTCCTGAACCAGCACCCAGAAAAGTCCTTCATCCAGACAGTTCAGACTCCTGAGCTGATCTGCAGATGTTTTTACTTTAAAAAAAAGTTCTTCAAGACCACTCAGTCATTTCTTACAAATGCCTGGGATGAGAGATGGTTGTTGTTCTCTTCAGCTTCTTATCTCCAATTTGGTTTTGCTACATTAGCACTGTGATAGCTGAGGGTGGGGAACAGTTCCTGGTCAGTTAGGAACATCTCATGGCTGAAGTTCAATATGAAATAAAATTCTGAAATCAAATGTTTGAGGGTCTTGTGATTTCCTTCTTGTCTGATGCTCATTGCCCTAAGAAGAAAGGTCATGTGTGAAATCTGGTCTCAGAAACTCTGACCTTTTCCTCCATCTTGGATTGCCTGATTGTTAAAACAGGAAGTGCTGCCTTAACAATCCAGTGGAAGAACAACAGTGGAGGACAGAAAAAATAAGAAGAAAGACTGCAGCAGAAAGTACTGGGGTATATTGGGACCCCAGTGGGAGCTGTTATTGAGTGGGAGTTGTGCACCTGCACAGAGTTTCAGAAACACAGATATGTCATTTATAATCATGAATTCAGCAAACACACGAGAAGGAGAGATTAAAAGCTTTTTTTCAGATATGGGCAGAGAAATGTTTATTAAATAGACACACTTCCAGTAAGGCCAGTAAAGAAACCATGGTAATCCAAGGAAAGGAGAACAATGTATTAAAAAAGAATAATCAGGCTAATGAATCTCTGAAGTTTAAAGGTTTAAGATTGAAGAAAATCACTAGCTGGACCACTACTGAAAATAACGGCTCTACTATAGCACAATCAAGGAAACAGTATTTCAATGCCAAATACAATTCCTGAGACCTTTAAATGTTATTCTAAGGTAAAAATAACTGTATGATGATGCACTCAATGCCTATACAAGTTCTGGGGTTTGAAAAACAAACTGCTGATCTCTTGTGGCCAATAGCCTGGCAAACATATGGAATACAAATATTATCTGTGGTTTACATACAAACTCACTTGTGGAAGCAGCAGGCAAAGCCAAGAGTAAAAAACTGGCCAAAAGACAAGCATGTTCAGTTCTGCAGCATGATTGGTTTTAAAGAAAAGCTGATACCAACTGAGAGGCTGAGCTTTTCCAAACTGATAAGGAATGCGGAAAGACAGTTAAGTTTATTAGTTTTTCAAGCAGAGGCTCTTCAAAGTTTGGTGGGTTTTTTTAAATGAAGAAATGTCTCAAATACCAGTGCTGAATTTCTTCCAAATGTGAATTTTAAAATGTTTTTCCTGTAATATATCATTTTTTGATGTGACCTGTGAATTCCGCTGTGACGTATAAATTTAAAATTTTCTATCAGCTGCACTTTAGATACATTATTCTTTCTGAAGCATGCCAATGCAAATGTTGTCCTGAGTACAAAACAGAGCAGTGTACTCAAAGTCATTATTCACCCTACTTGACAACAGAAGCACTCAGCTTCTTTGAGCTGGAATGCATTAAAGGGGAAAAAACCCCATTCAGTGAATTATGCTTTTTTCAGCTGTAACACTGAAAACTCTGCTGTCCTATGTTTGGTGCATAAAGCTGCTTTGCTTCATGTTTTTTTCAGATTGATTTGCAGTGCTAGTGTGTGAATAAATTAAAGAAGCAGTGACTCTTTTGGCCATAACAGTTAAAACAGTATTTCCAGTACTTCCAACTTTGTTTGCATTAGGAGTCAGAATATTTTTGGCATGAAGAATACACGCACACTGAGTCCTGTGTTCTGCAGCATTGCAGATGCATCCGTGAGACATTTTCTTGTTTAACTTCCTTTCTCATGAGTTATTGCAGTTAAATCAAGTTTTCTGACTCAGCTTCCTGCAATGAAGCCTTGTTGCTTCTCTCTCATTTTTTATCATGCACCAATGTGTTCAGCTGCTGCCAGACAAATTCTACCCCCTGTATTTGCATTCAGTCCCAGAAAAGTCCCTCTGTCTACAGGAATGGTGACACTCCACCAAATGGCAAAACCGATCCAACACCATGCTGAGGCAGTCTTTCCCTGTCTCTCTCCCCCATCTCCCAGCTGCCTGATTCCATCTTCTCTTTTTTACTGTTCAGAGAAGCACCACAGGGAATACGCATAGGAGAAATGCAAATCATAATGCCTTGCTGGGTTAAAGCTAAGCTCAGGCTCACTCTGAGAGCTGGATTGGGGGTGTTGGTTAGGGCAGCATAGGAACCTGGCCATGCTCTGAACTCTGATCAGGCCCCTGGTGCCAGAGATTGGCCACATGATGTATTTCATTCCCTTGGGGAATGGCTTCCCATTTAATCTGTGAGCAGAGGATTGTTTAGTCAATTCTTCTGGTTTACTTAGTGAAATGAAGATATTCACCCATGGACTTTAATCAGGCCTGTGACTGAGCTGTGATTCAAATGCAAGCTTGTCAGAGGCATTGTCACCAAATTTGAAGACTGATAACAGTTTCGCATCAAATAAATTTTATTATTGCTTTCTTCATCCTACTTTTATCTGATCTTGGAGGTAATTCAAATGAACAAAGATATATGCAACTGCAATTACTACTCCCACGTAGCTACATATGTGGGCAGTCTTATTTCATAATTAGTCTGTTACTTCTGTTTATCATGAAGTTAATATTAAGCTCAAGTAGAACAAGGTGCACTTATTCCAGAACAAAAATCTATGTATGTGGAGTTAGTCAAGAGCAGTTATTTTGGAATTTGCAACAGCTGTTTAGAAAGCTCTCGCAGTTTAAAAAAAGATCTGCACTTCCCAAAGTATACATTTCATGATTCAGAGTAATATATTTTACCAACTGCATTTCATTTTTTTCAATAGCGATTAAAATAGAGATTCGATTTTTTTGTATAGAGACTGATAAACTGTAAAAGGTCACAGCAGCAGTCGCTCAAGCAGAAAGAAATGTCAAAAATGAAAAAGCTGCTTTAAAAAGATACATTTTTTAAAATATCTGTTCGCATAGGTTGGAAATGTGCTCAAAGGGTTAGCATAGTGGTTAGGGTAGTGGTTAGGGTAGTGGTTAGGTTTGGGTTAAGATTAGGGTTAGGGTTGAGAGAGACAAAGAGCCTACAGCTCCAAGAAGACTGGGGCTGGAAAAGGCATGCCAAGGCGACCATGCTCCATCTGATCTTATGATATGTGGTGCCAATTATGAATGTTACTATCTTTTTTTTTTCTTTTTTTTCTCTTTGTTACCCCTGAACCCAGCTCCAGGTCAGCATTTCTTTGACTGATCACTGGTGAGTTGTTCACAGCCATTGGGCTAGCAATGCCAAGCCTGTGCCTCACCTGTTACCTTTACATCCCTCAATTCCTCAGCACATCTTGTGCTCCAACTTCTTGAGCCTTCTGCTATTGTACCAGGCCTGCATTTCTCTGCACTGCATTGTGCTAGTCATAAATCTCTTTTTCTACACAGGATAAACTGTTTGTTACTGCTATTTATATAAAGTGATGGCTGTACCACACACAGATAAACAGAAGTAAAACAAATTAGCCATAGACCCGGTTAATTATGGAAACTGCTGTCACAGCTAACCATGGAAAGGATCCAGAAGGGGCAAGAGAAGTTCAAACAAAGCAAACCTAACAAGTCTCAGTACTGAGGCCTTGCACATTCAGTACAAAGCTTATGGCAAATTACTCAGAGTGGCAATACCTTATTCCAGGGCTGCATGGTTACAGTTTTAGCCCCAAAGGTCATGAGCAGATAAGAGCAAGCTATACACACTATCACATGTGCCCATCATCTTTGGGCATTTTTTAGAACTGTTTAGAACTGCTTATGCTGGCATTTTTTTCCTCTTTCAGGGTAGAAAAAAGCATATAAGAATTAGAGTCTCAGTTATCTGAACTTTTAAAAGTAGAAGTTAGCTCAAAGATTGTATATTTTTTACAGATAAAAATGCATGGCATAGTGAAAAGTAGGCAAGGATAGGCAAGCCCTGAAATTGTCTGGTTTTTTCTCAAAAGATAAAAGAAAATTCACAGCCTCCCCAGGCAAATGAACATCTGATTCTGCTTTGAGCTAGCTAGTCCCTTGATGTCCCTTTCAGCCCTATTGTTCTCTATCACCAGTTTATTTTTTTATCTTAAATAAAAAATTCCTTGTGCATTTTCAAAGTGGACAGTTTTTCTTATCTCCTTGTCTAGATCACATGTCATATACTGATGCATGTCTCCATAAATCCTCTAAATCTGTTTCTGTTTTGCCAAGCTTGAAAGTGGCCTTGTTTTTTCCAGTTTGCTTTTTTTAAATTTTATCATGTCATTCTTAATTATAAAGAATTGCTAATTTCACAATCACCTATTAAAATAGTGAACCTTGTGGTGCTTGGACTGCTATCACTTACTGTGTTTGTATTGTTGACATACAGATTATTTATTTTTCATTTAGAAAAATAACCATTCCTGAATTGTCTAGCTGGTGTTTTGATATTACTGTTATCTTCTTTGCCAGTCACATACAATTTGTTGTGTTCCTGACTTGCCCTGGCACCTCTTTAATACCAATGGGCACAGCCCTCTAATTCATCATTTCCTCCATTGCTGTAATGCTGAACCATGGTCTGGATAAGACATTTTGATAGAAGAGAGATCTCTAATCCTATAATATATCCTTAGCGATTAACTAAAAAAAAATTAGAGGTAGCAAAATCTGTGTCTTTTTAATGCAGGATCACTCCCAATACTGTAGTATTGAGTACTTCTGTCAAGGCTTTGCCTAAGGATCTCAAGACTGCAACAGAGACATATCTCAGTCTCCCAGTACCAACTCTATTCCTTCCAGTAATTCCATTTTAACAAGAGAGCTCTCCTGTTACTTCAGTCTGAATGATGAAGCTTGGCTGATCTGGTATTTTGCCAGCCCTACCCTGAGACCCATTATATGAACAGAGCTTTTGCAGTTTATCTTAGTTCTGACCAAAGAGATGGAAAACAAAACCCAAACAACAACAAAACCCCTCACTTCAACCATGGATGAAGTCTGTGAGGATGAAAAAAATCAGCTGGATACTTAATATTTTATGGCAATGGTTTGATTTGGTCCTTTTCTTGTCCAATCTGGTACAAGATCTCAAGTGAGAGGAATTATGTATCACAGTGGTGTATCTCATTCCAGTACCTCACTCAGAGCTGGTGATGAACTGGTCAGCAGCAGAACCTGTAAAAGGGAAGGAGCAGACTGAGACTGTGGGCCAATATGTAATGGGATGGGCTCTGTGGGGTTACTGCACAACACCAGCTGGAGGCTGAATGAGCAATTAATGATCACACGTTTTGAAGTTGTAGGCTCTAATTTATTGCCCAAAGTAGCACTTTGGAGTTGGAAATTATCTTCAGATTCTGTGCATTCATTGACCTTTCTGAGAACTGTTTTACAAACTAAAAGGATAATGAAGGGAAAGTTGTTTACAGACAGAGGTGTTATCTGTTGCAGAGCTACTCAGGAGCACCAGAAGGGTCACTGTCTGCCTGTGTATTCTGTTCTGGAATAAAAGCACACTTTGTGAAGGAATTCACCTTTAAAGGGCTGTCCGCCTAACTGCTCTTCTGGAATAGTTCTTGCAGAATAATGCAGTTTTCAAAAGCAGCGGCAACCACTTTCCTCTGTATAGACAAAGCCTTGGGCTCCCAGGATTAGAGTTTTGGTACTTATATAAATCGCTTGATGTTTCAAATGGGGACCCTGTGAGCACTCCTGTGGATGTGCTGATGATGGCACAGGTTTTGTTGTTTGGTTTCCTGACTTGGCTAAGAAATGGCTTGGAAAAGGTGCCCTTAACCTCCCACAGGCAGAAGGAAGGTGGGGAAGTTTTCACAAGGCCCTTGAAACAGGCAGAGATGCTGTTCCCATCCCTTCTGCCATTTCAACCCCACTCAAGGAGCAGCCAGGAACTCCTCCTGCTCGCAGGAGATGTGATGTCTCCTTGCCATGCAGTCCTGTACCCACTGTGCTACCAGAGGCGAGCTAAAACGGGCGATTGCTTTCCAAACACTGTCACCAAGAAGACTGCAGATGTCTCGTAGAAGCGTTGGTATCCTAGAAAGCACCTTTCCCATCCTTTTAAAATGGCAGATTAAGTCATGTGTATGACTCAGCCTCATTTTCTCGTCCTGTGACTCCAGGCAAGTCACTTCTCTCCCAGCTCTGTGACAGGTTTTGGCCATGCAATCCAAAACCGCCGTGTGTGCCTCGTTGAGGGAGATGCGTGAGTGGCACCCTGGAAAAACAAAAGCCAGAGCCGCGTTGAACTGAACTCCTTCCAAACCAACGCGGCTTCAACTAAAGCAACCTTTTCCAGCCGTAGAGTAAGGGCAATGCGATATTCCTTGGAGGCGGCGAATATAGCAGTTGATAAATCACGGGAGATGGATAATTGAGGGCGATAATTGAGGTGTATTTCAGCGCGGGCTGAGAGAAGGCGCAGCGCCCTCATGGCGCTCCCCTCAGCCCCGCCCTGGCGCCGGCGGGAAGGCGCAGGGCAGGCCGAGCCCTCAGGACGAGCAGGGCGGGAAGCCGTGGCGAGCTCGGAGCCTTCAACCCGGGTATCGCACCCACCCCCCTCCCGCCCTCTCCCGGTATTGCACCCACCCGCTCCCCCGGAGCCTTCAGCCGCTCTCCCGGAGCCCTCAGCCCGGGTATCGCACCCACCCGCCCTCCCGGAGCTGCCCGGGCATGAGCTGGGATTTTATTATTTTGATGGGGAATTACGGGGGAGGGAAGTTCAGCGGTTCCCTTTGGGAATAGAAATGTGCATCTCAGGAGGAGGCAGCAGGCAAGGAAAAGCCAAATAAATCCGTGCGTTGATGGCGACTAATCACTTATTTTTCTCTGAATCAACAGATGTGAGGTCCCGCCGTGAAGCCCCTTGGGGCAGATCGCCCCCGGCCCAGGCAGTTCTGCCTTTTCCAGCAGTTTTCTGCTGCATTTTCCAGTTCTGCCAGCCCAAAGCCAAAGGGAATTAGTGGGACCAGGTCCCTTGTCACTCCCGGACACTCCCCTGTCACTCCCTGCCGCATCCAGGGCTTGCTCACCTGCCCTTGGGTACTTGAGGTGGCACAAGATTGTTGGTGTTTCTTAATGGGTTTGCTCTATTGTCTCACACTTTCACCCTTTTATCTGCTTCACTGCAGGCAGTGGTGACTGGAATCCTTCAGGTGTACCAACACACCAGCAGCAGGAGAACCCTCCACTGAGCAGGATTTTGTTCATACCTAAAGTTTTTAGTAGGGTGAGGTATAATATCTCCATTTTCCCTCGTAGCCTGCAGGAAGACACAGGTCTGGGTCTGCCTTGTTTTTCTGCTCTGATATGCCAATTGCCTGAGGATGGGGAGTAGGAGAACAATCCCATAACCTGCTCAGTGGTGATTGAAATGCAGGATTATTTTTGTGAGGATGTTTTTAATGAAGGAGATTATAATATACTTTTAATGCCTCTTACATTACTTGTTTTTCTTCCTTTAGTATTTGAAGCTAAGGGATTTTTCAAGTCTCCCAAAGTATTTTTTAATTACTGTTTTACTGTAATTATGTGAAGGCATGTTTTGTCAGTCCATAATTATCAGGGTTCTGAAATAGAAATTAAATATGTCCTAACACTATCAGAAACAACTGGTTTTATAAGAATATTTCTATTAAATACTAACAGAATAGGATAATTCTAAAATTCTGATATTTTGTTCCTTGCTTTCCTAGTCTCTATATACCTAAGATTCTTGCAAGCAAGTTTGTATCCATCTAGAGGCTGAAAAAAGGGCTTTTTGCTGATATTTAGCCCAAACTATCCCAACCTCTGTTAGACATAACCCATCTTACAGTTTGTGGATTTTGGTAACTAGGATGAGCAAGTAAATATATGCACAGTTTTGATGAGGTGGTTTACTAAACTTTTGATCATCCATAGCTAGAACAGCAAAGGTAAGCTCACAATTAAGATGGAAGCAACTTAACCCATTTACAAAACCACAAAAATAATACAGCAATTTGGTTATAAGATCATATTTCTAAGGAACTGCTTTGTATTTACTATTCTTGCATTCATAAAATATAAGGACGTCACACTTGCTTAGTTAACCGTTCTATCACTAAGTGCCTATTCCAGTTCTAGGCCTTGCTTACAGGAAGTCACATAGAGAGGGCAGTGAAGTTGTGGTGGAGTACAGACAGGGCAAGTTAACAATGAAAAAACATGCAATCAGCTCTCTGTATGTGGGTTTGCATAGTAAAAGCCTCAGATCTTTATTATTCTGCTCTTGTTCTCTGCATGCAAGCATACTCCTTACAGGCAGTACCTGCACGGCTTCAGCATTTATTGGTCATTTTGAATCTCAGCAAGAACTTTAAAACAAATTCAGCTTTAATAGTCTGCTCTCAAGATACATCACTATGGAGCTGTAGCCTTCTCAGCACTGTTTTGTGGATTTTCTGTCACATGAAGATGGGGAAGCTGAGCTGTTGCATTGCCTTTCCATTACCCATTCTGTCTGCAACTATGCTGACTTTTGTTATAAAAATACAGACGGCCTTTAGCATTCTTACCAGAATAAATTCAACTTGTGATAATTCACTGCAAGTGTTCCCACCTCCAAACATAACTCTGACCCAAGATTCTCACAAGGGAATGAGATCTCTTTTCCTAATACCTGTGAAGGCCTTTGTAGCCAAACTGGTTCATCTGAGTGTAAAGCTATAGATTTTTTCCTTTTGGTCTGGTACATCAGGTAATGAAGAGTTGGAAGCAGAATCCAAATTTAAATCTGTATATGATGTCATACTGGCAGGTTTCTGGAGTTCAAGGACTTCTTAGGAGTCCTTTTACAGACATTTACTCATTTATTGCCTCCCCAAGACTGACTTTCTTTGCATTTCCCAGTAGTGATCAATACGTTATTGCAACTCTTTCACCATGAAGGCCATGGAGGATCAAGTAGTCCAAGAAGAACCAGGATACCAGGACGATGAGGTAAATTTAGGATTGGCTGAAAACTATGTGCAGCAAATGTTATTTGAAGGTATTTTGATAGTGTTATGAAATCCATGGAGGGACAAGAGGTCCCAAAAACCATCAGGGAGTTCAATGCATTTAAAATTTTGTTCCATTCTACTACCAAGAAAATCTCATTCCCCTAGTCCCTGGCTCTTCAAGTAATCTTCATTAACCTTTCAAACACTATGCACAGTTTTTAATAGGATTATCATTATTTCATTATATTTTACACTTCTATATTAAATGCAAGGGGACTATCAGTTAATTTTCTGCTTCAGAGGAATGGCCATCAGCATGAAAAGACTGAGAAACTATGGCAGAAAAGCTCCAGATTATGATGATAATAACATAAGTATTAGCACAGCAGAGGATTAATTGCCTGGGAAGATACACTTCATGGAGATGATGATAGGAAATGTGTAGGCCTTTTGGCTCACTATGGCTTTACTTATTTCAGTTGTCCAACAAGTTATGTATTCTTTGTGAAAAAATCAATAAATGTTTACACATCTGAAACAGTCACGTGGTGATATAGATGTAATGACAAGAAAAAGCAACATTATTTTATTTTTCTGCTATTTTGTTTAGGAATCCTTTTTTCAGGATATTGACCTGCTGCAGAAGCATGGAATTGTAAGTATTAGCAATCACTTGACCACACAGAATTGTCCTTGAAAAGCTACTGTAAGATTGTTTCCAGAATTGTATACACATTGATGCAAATAACTGAACTTCCTCCTTGCAATAAATTCTAACTCAGTCAGTGGAGACAAATTTTGCCTTTGGTGATAAGATAGATTTTTATAAAATCTCATTCACATCAGATTCCTAAATAAAGTGTCAAGATACTCAAAGTATTTAGCACCTAGCACTCTTGAAAAACCAACTGCTTGCTAATTTATTTGAAAACTGTGTGATAGATTATTTCCTGTTCCTGCCAATCTTTGTAATTACTCCTGCATTTTTGGTGCCTGTGAAATTACACTGTGACAATTGTTGCTATACTATTTTCAGCATGCTGGTGCAGGGGGTAGAGTAGGAGTGAGGAAAATATTAGTAGGTAGAGAAATAAGTGGTTAGTTTTCTTCATCAAATGTGAATTCCTATCATTGTTACCATCATTATCACATAAACGTCATCTATTTATTTGAATTACTATTATTATATGTTTATCTAGGAGCCTGGCTCATGGTTCAGAATCCTATTATATTCAGAGTTATAAAAGTTGGGTTTGCCTGAAGAAATGTGAGATTTAACTCTAATAAAAATGACTACAGACAGCTACAGATGGGGAGGACATGACACAATGAGTCATCATTAGTCAGCACTGTAGTTAATGGGCTGAGCATGTCAGCAGTGCAATTGTTGACTTTTTTTTTTTATTGGCAGTTCATTGGCAATTTTAAAGATTGTTCTGAAGAAGAATCACATGGTTGGGAGCTCTAACTATGGGGCAACACAGGAAAAATATAGAAATTATTGCATTAAAAATATAACAAGCTGTTCAACAGGTTGGCTGACCTGAGCTGGAAGGGCCAGAAGGTATTACCCAGCCAGTATGAAAGAAGGCATGGCATTCACAGAATGATACAAATGTATGAAAGAGTTTGAAAACTAAGAATAATGACTCAGGCTGTTCTGCTGGGGTTAATAAGGGTTTTCTGCTACTTTCCATTATTTTTTTCTTTCTTCCAAGTGGTTATTCCCACACCTCAGGGGAAGTTTTATTCTCAGCTGTGTCAGTTTAAAAGCTTCATGTGAACATAGATGACCCATATCAGTTAAATTCATTCACCTGAAGATATAATTTTTGTGGGTTTAGATTTTTTTTCCCCAAGGAGCAGAGAGAAAAATATTTACTGGATCTGCCAGTGTGGCCACAAAGAGAGTCAGATTAGCACAAATGAGATTGTGGTTTGGTGTTTGGTAGGATTTAAGGTGGTGTTACCACTCAGCCTCCTCTGAGTGTCACACACATATCACAGGATGAGAAATAAGCTTCCAAATAAACATGACTAATTTCTCTCACAACCCCCCTCCCTTCTTGTGCTCTATGTACCCACACACTCTAGATAAAGAGATAGTACGTCCAGTTCATAATTTTTTCCAAAGAAAAATCTTGCCTGGAAATGGTAAATTGATGCATTATCCCACACCTTTCACGTAGTATGTTTTGTTGTGAGTAATCTGTTCTTGCTTCTAAATTTCCAGGGATGTCAGAATCATAAAATGAGGTGAGAGAAGGCAAAATATGTCAGTAGGGTGTTGTCTGAAGTCGTGCTGTTCCCAATTTATGAAAAACTAGTAGCTCACTGCAGTCCAAAGTGTCAGTCAGATCTGCAGGATAAATGTGTTTTAAACTGGACATACTGTGAACATGCAGAAACATCACAGCCAGCCACAGTTACTGCCAGCTTTGATCGAGAAAAACTGACATGGAACGGGGAGAAGTAAATACCCAGACACCTTTCTCTCAAACATACCAGGAGCTGCTCTCTGCACCATGATCCCTCACACCAATGTTACTCAAAATTTTCTTTTGTCGGTGTCACAAACTACACAATGAAGAGTTTTCTGTAAATCTGTTCCCTTCTTGGTGAAAACACGTACATATGAATGTAAACTTAAAAAAAATGTTTCAAAGGTTTACTTCACCTTCTAGTTGTTAACTGTCCTGAGTACTCACAGAAGGGAAATTCCTTTGCAGAACGTAGCAGATATTAAAAAGCTGAAGGCAGTTGGGATTTGCACGATCAAAGGAATCCAGATGACCACAAGACGGGCACTGTGCAATGTGAAAGGGCTCTCAGAGGCCAAAGTGGACAAGATTAAAGAAGCTGCAAACAAGCTTGTTGTAAGACAGTCACTTTCCTGAGAGTTTGAACTTATGCTGGCCTGTCTAAAATGCTGTGCAACATTTCTCTTAGCAGATTTCCCACTGCATCATTAAAATAATTTTCAAAATTACTCTGCCTGTTGCTCTAAGGGGTAATACTTTATACTCCTCAACAACCAGACAAATGCTGTGGTGTTGTTCATACCCAACCCGTGTGAATGAGGCTGGGGGGAAAAGAAGATATTTATGTGGGATATTGCACTTTCAACTTCAGGTTAAAGCTAAAATAAACCTCTCACATTCTCTTTGGTCTTCCCTAGGAACCAGGCTTCCTCACTGCCTTTGAATACAGTGAAAAACGGAAGATGGTATTTCATATTTCCACTGGCAGCCAGGAATTTGAGTAAGCTTATCTCACATCCTTCATCCAAATGTTCCCCATAATGATTGTTATTGTCTTTAATGAGACAGAGAAATATAAGGGAATAAACACTCACCTAGGACATGTAGGTCTCCTTGCATTTGGAGTTAATGCTGGCTTAAAGATGCCTGCATCATTAAGCATCAAACCAAACTCCTTTTCTAAGGGGAAACTGAATTTTATACAGTCACTGTAAATAAATACTTGGCATCCAGAAATCTTGAATGTACCATTTTGTCACCTATCAAAATAATCTGCGGGTTTCAGGTCAAAATTACAAGTCTTCAAGACCTCCCTTGAGATATTTATGGAGTGTTATCTTTTCAAATCTTATTTTCCCTCTTCATTCTTTCCAGTAATAATTTCTATAGATCTTTCTCTTGCACACAAAAAGAGAGGTAAAGACAGAGTTAATTCTTTATGAATCAATGATCATTTAGTGCCCTGCACTTAATGCATCAAGCGAAGGGCTTTAGGGCAGAAATTACTTTCCTTAAAGTAGCAAACATGACTCTCTTTTCCTTTCCTCCTGTGATTTTGTTTGTTTGGGTTTAACTATTTCATAATCCTCTCCCTTTCTGCAGTAAACTCCTGGGTGGTGGGATTGAAAGCATGGCAATCACTGAGGCCTTTGGAGGTGAGAGAACCACATTGAATGAGTATTACTGAACAAAGAATTACAACTTAATTTAGATTTTAATTCAACTTGGACTACTTCTATTAAATTTACCATATTGTAGTTACAAAGATGAGTACCTATATGAGTGCAAGCAGAAATAATCCAGTTCAGTTAGTGTTTTCCCCTTTTTCTTCTTCATTTGCTTGCAGGGTAAGTTTGAGCTGAGTAATCATGACTGGGCATGCTGATTCAGTACAACATAGCATTATTAAGACTATTACAAACATGCCAAAGTTCCCCCTGATGCAAAGTGTTCCTTCCCAGTAACAAAATTGCCACAAGAGGTATTTTATTTATGCAAACTTGGGTACATTGCATTTTATGTAAGATTTTGAAATTATAATTAAGCTACTGTAATGGTACACTAGATTAGTTGGTGCTTGACACTTGAACAATAGGAGTTCATAAAACACAGTACTCTTCCCTTTAGAAAAGATAAACTGGAGACTAACATGATTTGATAGAATGAGATTAATAAACTTGTAAGCTTCTCCTTGATAATTTTACTGAAAATGAAACTGGGCTGGGTTAATGGAATCAACCATTTCTTCCCCACCCTACCCTCCAGTTATCACTTTTCCACAGGTATTAACTTCTGCACACAAGAGCAGAAATGACTTAGCAGTCAAGCATGATCAAATTAAAGCATTTCAGATTTTGCTTTTCAAGTAACATATTTCTCCTGCACAGTATATGATTTAGAAATTGAGGTTAAATGATTTAAGAAGGTAGAGATAGAGGTGAATTTTCTAAGTAAGAGTGCTTCTAAATGCAGTAATTCCTGAATCTGTCAAACTTGGAAAAAGAAACCTTGATTCTTTTTTTCCTTTTCATTATTTAACAGAGTTCCGGACAGGCAAAACCCAGCTATCTCACACTCTTTGTGGTAAGTGTAACACCTTAAAAGAGAGTGATGTTTCTTCTTGGTGAATCCATCGTTCCCAACTACATCGGAATTAAACACATAGAGACAAGTCAGAATTTTTTTATTTCTAGAAATACAGTGAAACAGACCTTGGTGACTCTTACCTCCATTAACTGTGTTTGAGTAGAGAACTCATAAATTATTACTTTTTTATACTGCTCACATCCATGTAAGTTTTGCCATAAGGAGAGCAAAAATAATAGGCTGTCTTAGAGAAACCAGTGAAACACACCACCTGGAAAAGCATGGCACAAATACGGGTCACATGTAGGTGGGGGCTTTGCTCAGAAAAGGGCAGAGGCAAAATTTTTTCTCAGCAGCTCTTTGACTGTCCTGGTTTCAAGAGGTTTTGCTGAATATGACATTCTGAAAGGGCACTGAAAGGATACTACTGGGTGTCAGTAACTGGATAAACAAAGATTTTGGCAGTCACCATATTTGGGCAGTGCCAAATACAGCAGGACTCTGATCTTCCAGAGATATCTCTCGATGTGTAAATAGTAGTAAACAATAACTTCAATAACTTTTAATGCTGCTGGAATTACCAGACACTGGGTAGGCAAATTCTCTTAAATGAACTCTATATTGTAAAGTGAAATATGGCATGTTCTGGAAAAATAAGGCCTCTTCTGGTTAGCACAGTCTAATGGTCAGCAGAGTCATACCCTTTTGCATGAATGATTACAACTGGATTGAGTATTTTAGCTTATTCACTCCAAAGAGACTAAAACCACAATCAGCAACTATTTGCATATCAGGAAAAATTCATATCCAAATAATTTTTGATCATATGAGTTACAGCTGGAAAAAAAACCCTACTAAGCCAATAGAATTAATTTGGGCAGAAGATTGAGAGGATGCTTTGTGTGTAAGAACTTATGAATAATATCCCTAAAATATACAGATTTAGTGATGGTACTCAGTAAAACAGTTTTGACACCATCAGTTAAATCTCATCTGATCTGTAATTGAGAAAAGTGGCTTGAGTTTATTCTCAAGATGGCAGTCAGACAAGATACTCCTGATTTTCACATTGATTAAAACTGATGGCTCTTTGTGATATGGATAAACTATTGTATTTTATTTAAAATATACTAATAGAAAGGAGTAAGAAAATATTTTTGCTGCTTTTTCACTTTGATCTTCTATGATTCTCCATAGTGACAGCTCAGCTCCCAGGACCAAATGGCTACACAGGTGGAAAGATTATCTTCATTGATACCGAAAACACTTTGTATCTTTTTGACTGCTGAAAGCTACAGGTGTGATGAACTGGAAAGACAGTTTGTTTTGTTATAAGGAAGTAGGAGGCTCCTGATGTCTTCATACATGTAAAACATTATGACTGACACAGAAATCCTGGACAGTGCAGTGTGTAGCGGCCCACAAGGAAGTGACTTTTTCTTCTGTCATTTCATGTAATCCAACCGGGAAAAAATAGAGTTAGGAATTGGATTTTACTTTAACTGGGTTTGTTTTGTTTTGTTTGTTTGCTTGTTTGTTTTGTGGGTTTTTGTTCGTTTGGTTGGTTTTGGGGTTTTTGTTTTTCTGAGATCTAGTAGGCCTCCTACAGGTTATAGCAGCTTTTCTATTCAAGATAAATTTATCTAAGTACTAAACACTATTTTTAACACTGCACATTTGCAGTAGACTGTGTATAAACAAGTTTTGCTCACAGCTAAATTCCTAGAGCACAGATATCCATATGTCAACCCCCCCTGCCTCAAACCCTAAACACAAAACTATTATCATCGTGAGCCCTAAACTATCTTTAGGGTACGTGGGACAGCCTGAAGACAAAAAGTCAAACTTCTCTAGGATTAAAATAAATATTCTTTTTTTTTTTTCACCCCCCTAGTCCTATTTTGGAATGGAGTTTTATTATTTTCAGAGCATGAAAGAGAAATCCTTAACTCTGACTAATGCCAGCCGACCAGACCGCCTGCGTGACATTGCTGATCGCTTCAATGTCGACCACGAGGCTGTGCTTGACAATGTGCTGTATGCACGTGCATATACCAGTAAGAGCATTATTGCAACTGCCATGATAGCTATGGTTTTTTCTCTAAGGTACCCATCTTAATAGATCTCAGTTTATTAGCAGCTCCAATACACCCTGTCACAGCACACTGCTTTAAAAATTCAGGGAAGTTTAATATGGAACTTCTTTGGGAGTGCAATATAAACATAAATAATATGATTAAAACAATTTCTGTGTGTCATTTAATTCAACATTTTAAAAGGTGGTGTGAGTAATTTAATTCAACATTCAAAATTAAAATGTTTATATTGCTTTGCAGTTCCTAACACAACAAAAAGTTTTCTTCATGCAGAGTGTTGTGAAGATTTTCACAAAGAAGTTTTGTGAGAAAACTGGAACCTGCCAAAGCACAGGCACTGCTGGATAGATTGTTACTGGGCACTGGATTTAAAACAGCTGGCAGTGAAAATACGAATGGTGCAGACATTTAAATTGGAATTTTAAAATTCATGCTTTTGTTCCTTCAGAATTCTTTTTAATTTTTCTTGGCAACTCTGCATCCCAACAGGTGAACATCAGATGGAATTGCTTGACTATGTAGCAGCCAAATTCCATGAGGAAGCTGGTATCTTCAAGTTATTGGTACAAGATCTTTTTTTCTGTATGCTCACTGTTTTCAGAATAAGTTTTCCTACTTTTTTTCACTGTGTTTACTTATATAGCATGATTACAATGCAGATCATTGACTCCATAATGGCACTTTTCCGTGTGGATTTCAGTGGTCGTGGAGAGTTGGCCGAACGACAACAGAAACTAGCTCAGATGTTGTCAAGGCTCCAAAAAATATCAGAAGGTAAGGGAAACATTGCAAGATTTGGAAAACATGGACTGGAGTCACTACCAGTAGCTGTTGGTAGCACAACCACCTAGTAGTCCAAGTGTATTATCAATCAGGCACTGGCCCAGGAATATTTCCTCACTTTACACCTCTCAGTTACCAAAAAGATCAAACTGATAATATATTATTTCAAGATGACAGATGGAGAAAACTTCTGGAATTTTCAACATTTAAGAGTTTTTCAAGAAATACTGTAAGGCCCTAAATGAGATAATAGGTTGTAAAACTGGCCAAATTTTCAGTAAGAGTAATTGTTTTCCCCAAATTTCGACAGTCTAAATACAAAAGAAAGACAAGTAATAGAAAAGAGGATGAAGGCACAGAGAAATAAAAAAGCCATGCCTCCTGCCATTTTCTCAGTACTTTGCAATGCTTTGAGGGATGATGACAGGATGAATAGAGTTCCTTCCCTTTGGAATGTCTCAGAAATGTTGATGAGCAATGAATAAATGCTTTTCTTGTGCAGTAAAAAAAAAAGGCAAACAGAGAAAGGGAAGGAGAGGGGGCTGAGGGTGGGGAGCCAACAGAGAAGACAGGAGCTGAGAAAGACTTGTTCACTGGAATTCTGAAAAGTGCTCATTTTTGGCATATTACAGCTGAAGCCTTGAAGGAGCAAATCTAGGCTGTCTCCTGATTAACTGCAGCCATCAGTCATAAAGAGTATTTGCTTCTCATTCATTTGACATTTAAAGTGCTTCATTAGAAGCCTTGCTTTTACCATGGATGAGAGAATATTTTGGAATTCTAATTGGATGTAGTCTACCTTCTTTGCATTGTTTTCTCTTGCAGAATATAATGTGGCTGTGTTTGTGACCAACCAGATGACTGCTGACCCAGGAGCAACTATGACGTAAGATACTTTTTCTCTCTCTTTTAAAAAAAATTCCTGTATTTTGTATTATGTTTTTCATAGAGAACTGAGATTGTATGGAGCAAGAGGCATTGAAATGAAAGCTCAGATTGGTCATTGTTCCCTCTGGTATTAGGAATCATAAGTAAATGACACCTATGAGTCCCTCTCAGTTTTTGGAATGAGCTTTTTTACGTTTATCTGCTGCCTGGTATGTTTTCACTGGGACTTAAATGAAGAAAACGAGCTATAAAAAGTATTGAAAAAGCACCACATTTTCCTTTGAAGCAGTTTATATGTAATGTTTAAGGTGTGTATTTCTTGAGTGTGTTGAATTTAATGACAGGAAAATGATGCCAGCACTGAACATTTGAACATCTTATCCTGAGGCAGGTGTGTTAAAATCAGATTTCTAATGTATTTCCCTATTGATTATTCATTACTGAGTTGAATAGGCCTCAGCCTGACATTTAATCACAGTACTAACCTCTGGAATTTGCACAGTGAACCACCACAATTTTCTTGCTAATTCAGCTTTCAGGCAGACCCAAAAAAGCCCATTGGGGGCCACATCCTTGCTCATGCTTCAACTACCAGGATCAGTTTGAGGAAGGGGAGAGGGGAGCTGCGTATTGCAAAGATCTATGACAGGTAAATCACCTTTCCCTCACAGGAGGGAAGCTGTGTTATGAGCAACCCTAAGGTGACAAAGTTCAAGGTATCAAAACTTCCTGGATGGTATATTAGGAGAAAATCTGAAAGGGCAAACTAATTGGCAGATTAAACAACTAATTAAAGTTGTCTTGCATATCGCATGCATTAAATTACATAACCTTTCATCATAAATCCTTCTAGATGCTCAGCTCGTGATGAAGACCATTGAATACTTTGGTAGGACTGGTGGTCCCTTGGCAGGAAAATTCTGGATGTCTTAAATTCCTAAGTTTTCCTGACACAATAATTTCACATTTGCTGATCTTGATGATATTGGTCACGTTCTACAGTTTGCACATAGGTATAGAGGCATAACCTCTATTCCAGGTTGCTGACATGCACAACATTTTGGAGACTATTTTACAACTGCATTTAACAGGGAGAAACCCACAAGTTTCTTGTTTGTTTGTCTCCCAGCCCTGAGATGCCTGAAAATGAAGCCACGTTTGCAATAACCACTGGAGGGATTGGAGATGCCAAAGAATAGGTAAAAAACCGATGTAAAAGTACAGTTGAAAACCAGCTGGGTAGTTGGGATGAAGATTTGTGCAAGGTCGATGACTACCTGCCTGCATTTGTTTCTTTTGGGAACTGTTTAAGATATTTTGGGAGAACACTGGGATGAACTTTGTACAGCTCAATTTTCCTGAACTAGAATTTAGTTCATTTAGGATATTCGTTTTTCAGCTGAAATTTCAGCACACAAACATTTAAGCAATGACTGTGAATTGTTCTTGGAATCCTTTTCCTATGTTTTGTGAAAATCAAACCTGTCCTTTCATATGAGAGTCAATATATTCTTTCTTAATTTATTTCAAAGAAAGTGTCTAAGTAGTAGAATTTAACACTGTGAAATGGAACAGAATTGGAATAAACTCAGTTATAAAATTGATATATATAGATGGAAAAGGCAGTGGGAGGCACAACAGCTCAAGAACTTGATGGATTTTCATGTCCTGTAAAGGAACAAGTAATTTTAAAAATAATTTTTAAGTGTTTTTATCTTGACTAGATAATGTTTTTATTTAGCATTTTCTACTTTTTGGACAGAATGTTTTAAATCTGTTCTTATTAAAGTTAAAAATAAAGACTACGAATTAGAACAGAAGTCTGATTATGTGTGGGTGCTTTGAGTTAAACTTTCAATAATCTCACTGATCTTTCATGAGAAAAATAATCTGGGTGTAACCCAACACCTTAAAACCTTTTGTCTAGTTATCTAAAGAAACAAACTTAATATAATTGACTTGTTATTCTTCTAGTATAAGTAAGACTATTAAATATTACTATTAAATAATATTAAAAATTGTTACTATTAAAAAGAATAAAATTCATTGGCTAGATAGAGGAGAGAGAGAGAGAGTGGCATCAGCATCTACACTGAGGAAAAGGTGCTTAGGATTCAGCTTGCTGAGGGAGTCAGCCAGCAGAGGCACAGCTTGGAACTAGCCAGAGATGGAGGTCACAGAGGGCAAAAGAAGCAGCTGGGAATAAAGGGGAAAACAGGGCATTGGGGGCCAAAATGACATTTCTGTTTGCAGTATCTCCAATGCTCATGGAATTGCTTGTTTTAAAACAAACTAAACAATACATACACACACACACACACACACACATATACATACGTAATAGGAAAGTCTTACTATGTCCTCTGGTAATTAGAATGGGTCTAATTTTGGTATCTGGTCTGAGAACTTGTCCTCACTGGTACAAGAATTTTTTTTGTTTAGATTAACAAATACACGTAAGAGAACATCAAGTAAAAAGGCAGCAGTGACCAGGAATTCATCCAAGAGTAGCCTGACATTTTATCCAGGCTTCTCTTGGATGAATTTGAGCTTGCCTTCCTTAAGTGGTTTCTTAACAGATAGCTGGTGTTTTCCCTGAAGTAAAGCACTATTTTTCACAGTGGAGAAAAGTCTCAAGAGTCTAAGGCAGGGAGGCTGGCTGACATTGTCACCAAATCTGCGGGAAAAAATACAAAATCCCCCCAACAACATTTTAATGTTAGAGAGCCAAGGCATTCCTTTATTATCTGGCCAGGGTGTTGTTCTGGCCAGGATGCACCACAGAAATCATCTCATCTACACACAGCCCGGGTGTGCAGAGAGAATCATTCCAGGATACACACCTTTTACTCGATTTTTCGAGTAAAAATACATAGGAAAGCATTGGATCAGTGTTCATTGGTCTAAAGTTGAGCAAACGCCCAGTATTCAGTTTCCCATTGAATTCAAATCTCCTCGCCTCTGATGCTAATTAGATTCTTCATTCTTCAGTTTTTCTTATCAGTCCTTTTTCCGGGCCAGGATGTCTTCAGCCCTGGTGGAGGTGGTCTGGGGTAGCCGTTTGTGATAGCCACTGATGTCCCGTTAATGGTCTTTATCTTTCTGGTTATCTTCGGGGTCACTCCCAGTCTGTTGATGTGCTGAGTCCACCAGACCTCATCTGGTAGAACAATGTCCTGAAAGAAACCTAAAATTCCTTTTCTCCGGGTGAAGACAAACAAAACCTTTGACTAAAGTTACACAAAAGTTTTAACCTGATGCAATTTTCCAACAATCGGAGAGAGCCAGGAATGGATCAGCCATTGTCATTTAATGCATTTAGTGCCAGGCTTTCCTACACTAGGCATTCATATCCAGTGGCCAAGTACCCAGTGTCAGTGAGAGCGTGCAGTGTCACTTGACTCCCTGCCACCCACTTAAAAAGACCCAGGTTTCTTCCAGTATTTTATTTTAAGCACCAAGATTGCTTTTTTCCCCTCACACATGTGATACATACATACATACATACATATATATATATATATATATATACACACACATATATATATATAGCATGTGAAACTAAAATGGTAACTTGTGTGTCGTTCTAGGCCGTTATTTTTATCCAAGGGCCTGAAAGTAAAAGGGACTCGCTTTCCCTTCTGCCAATATAACAAGTTTTTGATAACCTGATGGCCCAGGAAGCACTGCTGCTGGCGCTAACACGGTTTGGGCTGGAGCTGGGTTTGGTTGGTGTAACCCCACCGTCTGCGGGATGCAGCTCCTTGTGCCAAGACACACTGACTTAGCGATAGCACACACACAGCACAAAAGGATTTATGGCCTGTGCCGCGGAATCGCCTCAAAAATCGTGGATTTTTGTGTCTTTGAGCGAGGAGTCTCTGGATGATCTGGGGAGTTCTCTCCCGGCCTGCTAAGGCGACCGCAGACATCATGGCGGCTGTCGCTCTGCTCCTGCCCCAGCGCCGCGCCGAGATGCCCCCAGTAATCTGACAGGGAATAACCTCGGCCTGCCGGAGCCGCCACAGAGGCCCGGCCCCGCCGACCAGTGTCCCGTTATTGTCCCGCTATTGTCCCATCCCTGTGCCCACAACCCCGCCGCCACCTCGGCCGAGCCCGGCGCTCGTAGGCGACGGGCCGTATTCTTCACACCCGCTGCGCAACCAGCGTAACTCTCCGGCCCGGCCTGCCCGCTGCGCGTAGGAATGTTACGCCAAGCCCGCCGGGCTTTGCCCGCCCTACGCCAGCCTGAGTTACGCACTTTGCGTACGCCGTGCGCTTACGTAACATGCGCCTCGGCCTAGGTGTTCCCGCCGTGCAGAAGGGGTTGCGGAGCGCGCTCCTTGCGCAGCTGACTTTGGGGAATAGCGTTACTCCTCCCCTCCGCCGTCCTCACGCGGGGCCCCGGCTCTAAGTACAGGACGTTACGCACCTTTCGTAACCCGCCTGCTAGTGCACGGGGCGGTGTTTCGCCGAGCGCGCTTAGTGCGTAGTTTGGTTCCGTGAATAGGCGTAGGTGTTTCGGAGCGCCGCAGTTTGCGCAGCGCCGGGCCGCCCGTAACGTAAGCGGAGCGGGCCGGGGCGACGGCGGCCATTTTGTGCCGGGAGCACGGAGGAAGAAGACGCTGGTGTCTCCACACTGCCCGGGCCCTGGAGCCGACCGAGAGCCCCGCCGTTCCGGCCGCTGACGCCCAGCGGGTCGCGGACCCACTGACCACCTCTTCTCCTTTTGTGTCCCACCAAAGAGGCGAGGTGGCGCAAAGCGAGGCCTCCGAGGCGCAGCCGCCTCTGGCTGGACCCTCTCCCCGTACCCCCAGCCCCTCGCCGTCCCCACGGCCGGCGTTCCGCTGCCTCTCGCCCACCCCTCCGGGGGCGATGAGGGGCTTTGGGGACCGGGGCCGCGACCGAGACCGCGGCGGGTAAGGGAGGGATCGGCACGGCCGGGGAGCGGTGGGGAGAGCCGAAGGCTGGCGTTGCGGGGCGGGGGGAGGCCGCGGGGTAGGGATGCGTGTGCTGTGGAGATGTCGGGGAAACCAGCATCCCGTTTGTGGGGATTTTCTCCCCTCAGAGTCTCGTGTGGGGGCGGCGGTAGTTGGAGACTTACCTATCAGCAAGGCGGGGTGGTGGGTTTTGAGTGTTTTGTGTTTTTATAAATTTTATTCAGCTTTTCCGTCGTTCGTGTGTAACTAATTCTGAGCCTTGCTTGCAATTTTAAGGCCTGCATTCACCCTTCCCCCTGAATTATTTTCTGCCAGCCCCCTCATTTACCCCGAGACACCCGTGGCACCTTTCCCCCGGCAAGCCACGAAGGTCTCGGTGGCTCTGGCAGGGCTGGTTGGTCCCTCTGCCTGCCCTTCTGGCTGTCATTGCTCCTTCTGGACTCGCTGGGAAGATGGCACTGGGGGGGGAGATCTCCGTCAGCTGCGCTCGCAGGTTTATTGTGAGAGGAAATGGGATTGGAAACGCTGCCGTGCGGGGTGACTTGGGTACTCGGGAGGGTGATCTGGGTGAACGTGGTGCTGGACCACATTTTCTATTCCTTCTTTCAAGTCAGTATCCAGCTTACATAGTGCAACAGAAATGGTTTGTGCGGTAGTGTAAAGGCCTAGTGCTTGATACTCTTGAATCTGTTATTTACAGGAAGTTCGGCTTGCAAAAAGCTTTTGCAGGTTTGATTCGGTGTGATGTTTTTCTTTTGAGAACGACAGCAGTAAATACAGTGGCATTATACTACATAACTAGATTGAGGCTGGAGGTTTTTAACGGTTGAAAGGAATAACTTTCGTTATTCGTGCCAGGCCTTTTAAAAGAGAAAGTTAGAACTAATTTCTGAGAGTGGCATTTTCAGATCAGGAGTAGTTCTCAAGGATAAGCAAAAAACCTACCATGTGGGTTCTGCTGTATGGTAGGCTAGGTCTCAGTTAATGAGATCTAATTCAATTTTTTTTCTTTTTTTTTCCTCCCCCACTTCCTTTTCCTCTTGTTTTCCCTTGCCACTGGGAGATTACAGAATATTTTGCTATACGTTGCAGTGCACTTTGACATTTCTCGGTGTCTGTGGAGGGAGATAGTTGTATCATTGCTTTATCTTACACCCACATTTAACATTCTGAAATTAAAAGATACTTTCATTTTTTTTTCACAGAGAGGAGGGTTCTGGTGTTTTTCTGCTAAGAGATTTCCAGCTCAGTTTAACACAAGGACATTGGAGTAAGCGCTTTGGCAAGTCTGAGATAGGTCAGAGCACAGCTGTTTTTGGAGTTTAGTGAGTGAGTTTGAGTAGCAGACTTATATACAGTTACTTAAAAGAGCACTGGCCAAAGCGTTGACACAACACTTGATGTGCCTTAAAATTAGTATAATCTCGTTTTCTGTAAAGTCTTTAATTATAGTGGATGTTTCTCTTTTAGATCAGGGGTTTTGCATGTGTAGAAGAAGTGCCTACATGCTTCTTTGTGAAGTTTCTGGACATTTGCATGAAAAATCTTGGGGTTTTTTTGCATATTATCCTGGAAGCTATAATGCATCAGAATTCAATTTGTTACCTACATCCTTTTAAGGTGTGAAAATATTTGTAACCACTGACAACCGTCTTACTTCATAAATAATCTCTATGAAATGGTGGGCCACCCAGTGTGCTGGTTCAGCACCATTTGAAAGTTTATCAGCACTTCTTTAGTAGGCTAATCACATGCAAGCTTTCAAGCTTCTTGTCAGGAATGAGCTGTAGGTGACATCTTAGGATGGAAAATTGTAATTTTGTGCTCTGGAATGTATCAGGTTTACTCAGTTCTGTCCCAGAAATGGTAGCACAAATAATATTAGGGAAGAACGTTTTGAGCTAGCCTGAATTTATGTTTGAAAAGAGAACTGTTGGCAAACCAGGGAAATATTCTTATATTTAAATCAGTTTAGTTGGAGTTGGAATCTCATTTTACTTGGAGTCAGAATGTGAAGTGTCAGTTACTGCCAGTTTAGCAGATAAACCCCCACAGAGGCTGTGTTCAAGGGCTGCTGTAGGGCTTCCTTCTTTCAAGTCAGTATCCAGACATGTGGTGTGTAAGAGTGGAGAACTGAAACTATGTGCCTTCTGTGTAAAATATGAAATTTTTTTCCCTCTGGATAGCTGTGGAGCAAATATTCATAGTACCCAGCTCTTGCAGTGTCCTGTCTTGCAATCAGGCCTGTCAAATGTTTCCTTTCACAAGGGAACTCATTGACCCTTTGGACCTCTGGTGGACTTGAGTGAGGCTAGGGATGTTGTAGGAACTACTTGGGTGCTGAAAATGTTGACATTTTGACCTCAAGTTTGCATATCAGTAATAAACACCATCACTAAAGGTGAATGTCCCTGTAAATGAAAGTCTGTGCCTTTTTTTTCCTTTGTCCTGAAAGGAAACATAACCCTTAAATGCATTTTTGAAGTTGTGTTTCACAGTCTTTTTCATATGACAAAAATTGATGACTGTGCAGGCTGTCTGGGGGATCTGATAGGCACACTGATAAGAAAATAAGGGGTATTTCTAGGAAAGGGAAGAAGACTAATGCACAGTTGCAGCACAACAGACATTTTAAAACGAACTTAGCAGGTTTTAAGTTAAATTATATCTACCATGCTTGGGTTTTCCAACAATTTAACCACTTCTTTCTGTTAGAATGTTGATTTGAGTTCTGTTTCTTTGATCTTTTAGTCACTATAATCTGTAGTGTCCATTGGGAAGTGGTTTAAAGAACAAATGTACTTAATATTTGAGCCGATAGTTTTGCACTTAAGATAATCCAGAGAATTTTTTCTGCTCTTGTTTATTTTTTAGAAATTCTTCCACTCCCTCCTTCATCCACAAGTTCCTCCTGTAAGAAGGTTGCTTAGGGATTTTTGTTGCTTTCAGTCTGTTTCATTACCAGTTTTTTATTTATTAGTGGACTACCTGGGTAAGGTGCAGACATTTTGGTTTTGCTGTCTAAAAGTTGTTTTAAATGGGCATGTCTCATGAAGTCATGTTTAGCAGAAAGCTGTAGCTTTAGGACAAAAATGGACTTGATAACATTTAGAAAAATTACTTTCTGCTGAGTTTGTACAATACTGCTGAAAGTGATGTCACTTTCCTTTTGGGGGTGTTAATTTAAAATATAATTCATTATATTTACAGTAAATAATCATTCAGTGCCACTGGGTTTTTAGTTACAACTTACTCTCTGTTTTACTTTCATTTCTTTCAGTTGTTTTCAACCTTATAAGTTATAAAATTAACTGATAAATCTTATCGAGAAAGAGCAGTACCTTTTGGATTGTTCTGGTAGTTAGAAATTTTTTGGTGAACATTAGCTTCTTACTCTGTTCAGTCTTCATCATAATGCATTTGAAAGAGGATATGGTTTTTCTCAATTTTTTTTTCCCTGTGTTTTAATTTTTCTTTTTAATTTGTTGATTACAGAATTACAGATGGCCTTACAGGCTTGGCTAGACTTGTTTACTTTCTGTTCTTCAGTCTGTTGTTTTTCATTTGAGGCATACTTCTTGATAAGAAACGAGAGAAAATACAGAGGGGGAGATGGTGAAATAGCTATTTAGTGTAAAACTAACCTTGAGAGAGAAGGAACTTGCAGGAAGAGATTTTTTTTTCATCCCTTTTATGTAACCACCTTGTAAATGCTGTCAGTTTCAAGACAAGTGCTATGGGTGTACACACAGCCATGTCCTAGAGAGAGGAGCTTTAAAGGGGTGATTTATAATAACATGGTTTTTGGTTCAGAACTAGCCTAAAGCAGGTTTATGTTATTTCAAGAAGTTCTATACCATCATAGTGGTTGGAGGGGGTGACTTGATAGAACGTTGTGCTCATGTGTCACCTTGGGGAAAAGACAATGGGAAATTGTTAAGAAAATTCCAGAGTAATTTTAAAATACTGGTAGTAATTTTAAATACTAGTAGTATTTTTTAAAATAACTAACGTTCACCTTCACAGGTTTGGAGCGAGTCGTGGAGGTCCTCTTCCTCCAAAGAAGTTTGGTAATCCGGGGGAACGTTTGCGTAAGAAAAAATGGGATTTAAACGAGCTGCCCAAGTTTGAGAAGAATTTTTACGTGGAACATCCGGAAGTGGCCAGACTTACTCCAGTAAGTTCCGTGTTATTCCGGCCCAACAGCAAAAAATGTCACAAGTTGAAAAACTTGTCCTAGGAAATCTGGGACAGCATGCAATAGAGCTGACTCTTCATTAAGCTTGTTTGGCATGTGTGCTCTGCAGGATGGTGGTTCTAGTTGCCTTTATTATTTAACGTTAACAAAGGATATGCTTCTCAGTTGTTTTTATATGAGATATTTTACATTTTGTCGTTTGTAATGCCTCATCATAATGCTTGTCTGGTCTAGCAATTTGTTAGTGGAGATAAAACTTAAGAGAGTTACAGCACTGGAGAAGCCCTGAAAGAACCTAAGATAACAAACGGAAAGTGACGTAAATACGGGAGAAACGTTTGAAAGCAACATTTTATCATAAGAGTAATTTGGTCTGAAGGAGGCCTTGGGGACGTCTCTAGTCTAATCCTCTGCTCAGAGCAGCGTTAATGGTAGAACTAGAGCTGGTTGCTTAGTGCCTTGTCCTTCTGAGTTTGAATATCCCCTGGGATGAGGAGAATTTCTATCCTCTCTGGGTGGCTGTCTCAGGGGGTAAAGTTTCTCATGGGATTTTGAACATCTTTCCTATAGCGACCTATCAGGTAGTTGAAAGTAGCAGTTAAAGGTCACTGTTAGCCCAGTCTTGCCCATGCTAAACCAATACAGTGCTCCCAGTGTGTCTTCATATGGCGTGTACTCCAGCCTCCAGCTTTCTCCTATAATTGGACACGCCCCGTTAAAACAAAGTCCTTCCTACACTGGGGGCTCAAAACCGGGTGCAGTCCTTTGTGTTTACTCTGTAGATACGGTAATCTTCCTTTCCTAGCTAACTTGAGTCTGGTCTTCTATTCTCTCTTGTAAAGTATTTTCATAATTAGAAATAAAGAGATTTTGTTCTTAACATGAGCCAACAAACAAAATTTCATTATCTGATGGCACAGGCTTACAAATCCTTATGTGAAATATGCATATGGCATAAAGGAATTGAAGGGGGTATTTACTTAAAGATACTACAATTTGAGCTACTGAACCAGTTAGCATGAGCTGCTGTAGCTATCTTTAGCTTAGCCAGCTAAAAGGATTTTCATGTTTTCCCCAGAAGTAATTTTTTTTTTTGTTTTGTTTGTTTTTTTTTTTACTTTTTAATTCAAGTTCAAGAGAGTCTCAAAAATAGTGAATCTACTGCTTTGGATAAAGTGCATATGTGGTATTGACGTGTCTCTATTGATTTCTGATAAGCATTAGAATAAGGTCATGAATTGTGGAAGCATGTTGCAAAGGGCACTTGGACTTGCAAGATAATCTAGAGAAAAATAAAATACTAAACCACTTTTTCTAATCCTAAGTTTACACTTATGTGGCTACACATTTCAGAAATATGACCAGAAGTTTCTTAAAATTGTGAAGTCCTAGGTTATCATTATGATGTTGTCAGAGCTTCTTTCATGCTCTGAAACAATTCCAAGCAACATTTGAGTTGCAAGTTGTCCAGCAGGAACTCTGTATTTATCTACCTCTGGAATGTGTTAATTGAAGAAAGACTGCCTTGCCTTCTGTTCATGGTATATTAGGACCTATTTAGTTTGTTTAATTGTTAGCACTGTCACATAAAACATGTTTCTTATCCTGTATTTCTAACCGCTTTTGAAGTTGTCGGTCATTTCTGGCATCTGGAAAATGTGTAATTCCTAAAAATATCCTGTTAACATACTTTTCATTAAAAAGGGCTGGTTGTAAGAAGAGATAGACATTAGTCCTTCTAGGCTATGTAGACGTCATACCTTTCAATATTGGAGAAGCTGTACAATAACTCAGTCCTAAAGTAAAATCTTTAGGAAAGCAGTCTTCTTTAGATCTCTGTATAATTTAGTTCTCCAACAAAGCTGTTACCCAGAGGTGTGAAGAGAGTTAGTTGTTAGAAACATGCACTTTAAGTCCCTGCTGATATTTGGAATTTATTTCTTCTTTTTTTCTATCTCCATAAATAGTATGAAGTTGAAGAGTTGCGAAGGAAGAAGGAGATAACAATTCGGGGAATGGAGGGCTGCCCCAAGCTGGTGTTTGCCTTCCACCAGTGTAACTTCCCGCGTAAGTATTTTTGCCTTTCTTTAAGATCATGAAGATTGCTCAGAAAATACCTAAACAGTTACTGGTTCAGTTCTCTAAAGGGTTCCTAAAGCCTCGGTTATCCTTTAAGAAATATTTTCTTTTCCTTAATACTGAAGAGTATGTGATGGATGCCTTGATGGACCAGAACTTCACAGAGCCCACTCCGATTCAGTGCCAAGGCTTCCCACTTGCCCTCAGCGGTCGTGACATGGTGGGCATTGCACAGACCGGCTCTGGGAAGACACTAGCAGTGCGTATTCTTTCCTTTTATTTCTTTGCCTAGCTTTCCTGGTCACCTGGCAGAAATTACCTGTGGATTAGTTTTTATGCTTTCCAGTACTAGCAGTGAGATGATTACATTTTTAAAACTTGCTGTATTGCATCATGGGGGACACTTGAGCTTCAGCTCAAGCCAAGACTTTCAGTACAAGCCTGTTATATTCACAGGTGTGTGTTTTGTGCATGTCTTCCTGTTTGGATGCTTAGTCAGTTCTCTTTGGTCTACACATACACTATGGTTTACAAAACAGGATGTTCTCTTCAGCGTGTTTGCTGCATAAACTATGCAGGTTCAAATAAAAAATGGTTGAATTTCTACATTGATTTTTAACTGCAGTGTTGAAAAGGATTTTTATCCTTTATGAAAAGCATTGGGTAGGACCATGATTACTCAGTTCTGCTAACTTGTGCTCCAAATTTAAGTGAACCTTCCTTTCAGAGATGCTGAGCAGCTACATTTTGTGCTCATGCCAAGCAGAAACAGTTGGGCAGCAGCTCTGAAAACCTTCTGTTATGCTGGATAAATGCAGGTATCTGGTTTTGCAGAATCACAATTTATATACATTATTGAATACTGTTTTCTTCTGTTTTAGTACTTGTTGCCTGCAATTGTTCACATCAACCACCAGCCATATTTGGAGAGAGGAGATGGCCCAATTGTAAGTGCTTGTTGATTCTCTTCCTTTTTGTATGTATGGCATGACATTGTTAATGAGATGGGTGCTTTATTTAATTGATGTATCAGAATAGTAATTTTTCCTACCCTATTTGTATCAAAATAGGATTTTTTACTATCACAATGTGAACATCCCACTCAGTTGAAATTCTGTGCAATTGCTGACACAGTCTAAAGATACTTGAATGTTTTAGCTAATAAAGAGCAGATGGTCCAGCTTTGCTTATGGTTTCACGTTAGAGATGTGTATGCAGCTTGACTCTTCTGAATCATTTCCTTTCGCAGTGTCTGGTTCTGGCACCTACTAGAGAGTTGGCCCAACAAGTGCAGCAGGTGGCTGATGATTATGGCAAATGTTCAAGACTGAAGAGTACCTGCATCTATGGAGGAGCGCCCAAAGGTCCCCAGATCAGAGATTTAGAAAGAGGTAATTTTAAAATGGGTGCTTGCAGTTTCCGGAGGAAGTGGTATTGTAAAATCTCTGTAAAAATAAAACTTCTCAAAACCTGTTTGGAAGGGCATGAGAGTGAATGAGTGTCTGCCTCATTTTCTAGTTGCAATGATTGTTCATGAGATAGTTCTCTTTGTTGTGTAGTGACTTGGATATCAGATTTTCTTTCTGGTTGCTCCTTGAACTTTCTACTTGTAAAGATCATCAGGGTGTAGAAATGGGAAAAGGAAACTTTCCAGAAAGAGAACAGGTTATTTTAGGGAAGTGCAATAGCAGCATGTTTGAGGAAGGATTTTTCTTAAGGCAGATTTCAAGTTTTCTGCCTGTGTTTGTTCAAATAATCAAACTCAATTTCTGAGTGTGTAGAAACTTCTGTGGACAGCAGGAGGGGTGTGTGTTTTTTTTGTTTCGTTGCAGGGTTTTTTTGTTGGTTGGTTTGGTTGGTTTTTTTTTTAATTGTTCTTAAGCACGAATCACTCTGTACCCTATAAGCAACCACTGTAACACAGTAGTACTTAAGTGACCTATAATTTCAAATGCAGGAATGTGCTGATGGCTTTCATTTTCACTAGATTAAAAAGTGTAGTCGTATTATGTGAAAAGATGCAAGAATTACCAAGGCAGACGTATATACAGATCTATTCAAGAAATCAGAAAATTTTGCTCACCACTGCAGTTTGCAGGGTCCTTTTTACAAACTGCAGTAGTGGGATAAGGATGTGGTAGAAATCTGTGGGACATCTATTCAAGAAAACAGTAGGGCATCCCAATTCAAAAATAGCATTTTCAATGGAATGGAGTCCAGGATTTCATGAAGAGTCCTTGGGAGGATCAGCTTCTTGGGTTTTTGCACACCTTTCTGGAGTGCTGTAAGATAGATATTCTGCTTAAGAAGAAAACCTTTTTCGTGTCTCTTCTTCCTTAAACTTACCTTCTGTGGACATTTCAGTGACACTGAAATAACTGTAAGATTTGGGAATTGGTGGAAAGCAGATCCTCCTTTTAAGGAATGTGTAAATTGGCAAACCCAGTATCAGTTAGGAATATTTGAACTCTTCTTTTATCCCCACAAACATTGGCAGGGTGGTTGTCTCTCACTATTGGTGCATAATTGCTCAGTAATAAAGCCCATACTTTGGCTTTATATTTCAAAAAAAAAGTGAAAGTAATTTGATCCATATAGCAGGGGGAGAACTTCGTGTTTGGAAATGACACGTCTCTAGACTGCAGAATTCTGGATGAAGGTCTGTCAGGCTTGAGTAGAAGCTTAGATCACTTCTGATTTTTGGACAGCTCTTCACTGGTGTTTTTCTGGCAGTAACCTTTTAGTTTCTGTACTGCATTCTTTATTCTAATGGCACTGTAACAGTAATTTCAGAATGGAAAAAATATTAAACGGAACTAGGGCTTCTACTGAAATGACTCAATCTTGGGTACGAATGAGGGTGGTGCTTTTTTTTAAAAACAATTTTTCTCTGGAAGGTGATTCATTCTGACTAAAAATACCAGTTGACATTCAAATGAAGAGCCTTACTCTTTTTCGTTATTCCGTTCTGAAGGTGTGGAGATCTGCATTGCTACACCAGGTCGCTTGATTGACTTCCTTGAGGCTGGAAAGACCAACCTTCGTCGGTGTACCTACCTGGTGCTAGATGAAGCTGACAGAATGTTGGACATGGGATTTGAACCACAGATTCGTAAAATTGTTGATCAGATAAGGGTGTGTGACCCTTGTAGAAGGACAGCCTCCTTTGTTTTCCTGTTTGAAATCCAGCACCTTAAGCAAATGTGTTTTTCCTTTTCCTTAGCCTGACCGCCAGACCCTGATGTGGAGCGCCACCTGGCCAAAAGAAGTGCGCCAGCTTGCTGAGGACTTCCTGCAGGACTATGTTCAGATCAATGTGGGAAACTTGGAGCTAAGTGCCAACCACAATATCCTGCAGATAGTGGATGTATGCATGGAAAGCGAGAAAGACCATAAGTAAGTTGATGTTCCTACCATTTCACTCTATTTGTTTGTACTTAGAAGTCTTTGATGCTTTGTAAGCATACTAGGAATTCCACATAGGGAAGTTACTTGTACTGTTTAACCATTGAGTGTTATAAAGTAAGTCAGTCCTGTATTTAACTTATCTCTTGTGTGTATTTTGACCATACCTTTGTACAACCAACAGAAATTCTGTGTGATACTGACTGACTTTCGTGGATATGTGTTGGGTATGTCCTCAGTGTCCTATATTCTGGTATGTGTGGCTATACATCTTGGCTCTCATGTCTGTTTTAGACTGATACAACTGATGGAAGAAATAATGGCAGAGAAGGAAAACAAGACTATCATCTTTGTGGAGACAAAGAGGCGATGTGATGATCTCACTCGAAGGATGCGCAGAGATGGGTGATTAGCTTCTCCCCTTCCTCCACTTTTTTCTAGTGGGAAAGAAAAATTGGAATCAAAAGCAGTAAGGTTTAAATGTTCATGATGCTATTGTTGGGAACAACTTACCCATTATTTTCTTGGCTGAATTCAGTCATTGTTTCCCAGAAAATTCCACTCCATCAAAGCATTAATGCAAGAGAGAGTGTTTATAAGTGGTGCAGCTTTTTTAGTGTATCAGAATCTTGATATGCTGATGGGGACTGTATCAATATAGCAAATGTGATTTGGCTTAAATGGTTGTTTATGTAGGTATTGGGTTTACAGTACACATGCTGTGTGGGTAGAGGCCCGAGAATAAAATATTTCTCAAATCTTACACTTTTTCCCTTTTAAACAAAATGCCAATAAATCTTCCTGTTTCCTTTAATGTATGTACTTTCTATCTATACTAATGTACATCTCTGTTTGGCAGTTGGCCAGCTATGTGTATCCATGGAGACAAGAGTCAGCCAGAAAGAGATTGGGTGCTTAATGGTGAGTCCATCACTGATGGGGGAATAAGTTGGGCTGCTGTACCTAATTTACCTAGACATGTTTTTCTCTGGTCTGTTTTTGGTTTTTTCTGACTTTAGACCCAACAGACACATTTAAAAGGATTGGCCTTTGTGCTCCTAATTTCAGTACTCCTGGGGTTTTTTTGTTTGCTTTGATAAAACACAATGGGAAAATTGTTTAACTCAGCTGGATTTGGAAAAATTGTTGAGGTGTTATATCCTGACTTGTGGGGGTTCTGGAATTGACCCACCTTATCTAGCTTCTGGAAAATGAACATTTAGTATAAATCAAGTTCAGGTAACTTTATTTTTGAAAAATCTTACTTCATAGCATGCTTTGTTTTACAGAGTTTCGTTCTGGAAAGGCTCCTATCCTCATTGCTACCGACGTTGCATCTCGTGGGCTAGGTTTGTACACATAGACCACTCTTGCCTACTGCTGCATATTCTTCTTCTTTGGACGGAAACATGTTTCTTTAAAAAAAAAAAAAATTCAAAGCGTGATTTTCCCCCACATGTGAAATACGTTTTTTAACATTAATCTTTTTTTTTCTTTCATATTCAAAGTCTCTTCCTGCTCCTAATGAACAGGCTTTGGTCTGCAGCAAGGCCTAGGCATGACCAATCGATCGCCAAGAGGGAGAAGAGACGTCCAATTATGCAACCCAACCCTTCCACCACACTCACTGTTCCCCCAAATCCAGCTTTTGTTGCTGGATGGTAGGGATGGATTGCTCTCAGTTCAGAGCGTGTCAGATAAAGTTCAAGTAGGAAGTTGTGGGAGAGCATTTCGACAGCAAATAGCGAATATTCTCCCCATATGACACACCACAGATTTGAACATACTGACCCCAGTGTACATGCATGTTTACCCTGCAGATGTATTCACATCTGAGAAAGCACTGCTCCAGATCTTTGCTCTTGACATGTAATCTTCCCTGCTCTGTGTTCCTTCTAGGCAGGACCACTGAGATGATATATGGCCTTTAACATCTTGTTACCCAGATGTGTAATTGAATCAAAATTGCACAGCTCTGTTCTGGTGGTATGAAAATGATCTGTCTGGATGCATCAGTTGTGCCCCCTTTTATAATAAGCATATTTGTGCTGAGCACAGTCCTTATGCATCTGCCCACCCTAGGAGAGGAGGATGGCTGCTGAAGTGCTCTGAGTGTAATAACAGACATTGAATACTCTGCCCACCCTGAGTTTTGTAGATGATAAACTACTTGCGAGTCAATGTCTCGTTGTAGTAAATTCTAGACAAAATTACTGCAAATCAGTGATTTAACTCAGAGAATCTTGTTCTCAGAGAATCTAGTATGTTAAATCTTCAGTTACCTGAGCTCTCTTTGTATGCTGAAAGGGTGGCTGTGCTGTGCATCATATGGTCACTTTAATACAGGCAGACCATTAATAGACTTGGCAGCCTTTATGCACACAACCTTCACCCCTCCTTCCCCTCCCCCCTCAAAAAATGTCCAGCACTTCCTCAGGAAGTGATTATATGGACTTCAGTCTCTGCCCTCTAGGGTCATGTCTGGACCTGTGCAGTTAGAGCTTGGGCCTGTTGGGAGAAGGGACTGAGGCCTGAAACCAGTTGGTATGAAAGAGAGCTGCTTTCTCTAGCAGCATTTTTTAAACAGGCTTGCTATGTGCTGGTAGCTTCTTTGTGCATCTTGCCTAGACATTTAAAACAGCCTTGCCCCCCTCAAAAAAAAACCAAAAAAACCAACACTCTCCCCCAAAACAACTCAATTGGATAACACTTCAGAAAACAGTGTCCCCACTTCCCATCATCCACTTCACCCGAGCTAAGGGGGAAAGGCATCAGAGTCTGTTTCTTGTTACTGAACAACATCTCTGCTTGTTTTGGGGCCCTGAGTTTGCTGCTTAAAATAAGTCACTTAACTGGCAAACTTCTGGACGACTTCCTCCAAGATCCTGGAAAGTGAAGGCTTCTACCTAAATAACATAAAACAGGGGCGCGCGCCTTTTGGCTGAGTCACCAGGGCTTTCCCTCTTCCTAATGGAACATTGGTTTCAAAAAAGCTTCTTTCAGGTAAGTTCTGAGTCCCGTGATGACTTCTTTTGTGGTAATTCCCTGGAGTGAGGTCCTCTCTCTGCACTGATATTTTTTTATTTTTTTTATTTTTTTTTGTTCAGTCTATTAAACTAAAAACATTGAATTTGTTTTGTTTTGTTTTCCTTAACAGAAGCTTTGATATCAGCTGCAGATCATTCTCAGTGCAGGGGTGGGGGACACATCTACAATCATGGTCTAAACAGCTCTCTAGACTAGCATGTTGGCTAGTTTGTATCTGTCCCGTTTAATAATTGGAGACTGTCTGTGCCGTAGGGTGTTCTGATGGTCTGACAAAGGGAATGTTTCCCAGGTAGCTGTCAAAAATGATTTACAGTCTTAATTCTTGATCCTGCTACATTATCTTCTAAAAGTGCAGGAGGATTGCGAGTGTGCGCAAACACTTTGGAGCATGCTAGACTGGAGAAGCCGAGTCTTGTACACGCTCTGGTCTTCAGCGAGCTGCGTGCTCTACCAGGACCACTTTCTAGTCTGGAAAACACCCTTGCATCTTCCTCTTCCTGCCTTCCCATTCTTTCTGCTCCTCCCCAGTCAAGTTAGTCCTGTCTACATTGGTAGCTACAGTTCCTTGTGCTTTCTGACGGGAAAGCACGTCCTTGTGTCCTCTCTGGTAATTCAAGTCACTTGCTACTGGATGTGCAAAACGGGACTGGCTGAGGACCATGTAGCCTGGAGCTTGTCAGTCTAGCTACACCCCGGCTGTGAAGATGCAATCTGTCACACGTACTCCTCTCTATACTTCACTTTCCCTTTTTAAAAAAACTGTTGCATCAAGGACCCTAGCTGGAGACTCGCGCAGCCCCCTGTGAAACCTGCCTTCTCACTCCCTTTTTTTGGTGTGATTCAGGACTTTGGAGTCAGCAAAGACTGAGGAGCCCCCCCTTTGCTGTAATAAGAAACAGACATACAGTCCCCCTCTTGTCACAACAACCCTCATGTTTTTATTTTTCCTACAACCCCTTTGAAATTGATGCAGTCTGGGCAATAGATGCAGTCTGACCCTTTGGATGTAATTTTTGTATCTTCATTTTTTTGACAATTGCCCCTAAGATCCCCAAATAGGGGACAAAAAGTGTTGGAGGACCTGAAACTTTTACCTGAGCCCAGGTTCTCCGGCGCTTCACAACCAAATGGGGCTACAGAGAAGCGTCTAAGCCAGTTCACAGAGCGAGCGTGTGTGGGGACTTCTCGCTGCCACGGACCCTTGATGCATGCTCCCCGCGCTCCAGTGGTCCCGTGTCAGAGGGCGGAGTTTTCGAAAGGAGGCCGCCAAAAATAAAAGGCAAAGAGACGGGATCGGCTGCAGCGGTTTCCCACAGGAGGAGGGAGTGTGCATCGGTCTGGTAACGAACAGAGAATGTTTCTCTCTTTAAAACGAAACAAAAAAAAAAAAAAGGAAAGGAAAGGAAATCACAAAAATCTGTGTTTTATCTTGGATATTTTTAGAATATTCTTGTTAAAATGCAGATTTTCAATTTTTTTAAATGAGCTGTTAGGGCACTTAACTGTAGAATGGTGCATTTGAAAATGCTGTATACTATAGCGAATAGGTGCTTTCGGTACTTAAGGTGCTTTCACTGAAGTGTTACACTAACATTTACTTGGTTTCTGTCCCATAAGTTTACAAAGTCCATCTTTTCTTAAAACACACAGTTCTGATCTCCTAAATTTTAAAACTATTCTGCCTACAAAGCCATTTTGATAATTCTATTTCCTGCTTCCTGAGTAGGGAATTGCTTACAGAATTCAGGATTGTCCAAATTATGCAAGCTTGCCAGAGCTGGACAGAGCAGCACAGAGAAATGTTAGTGCAATGCATTCTAGTGATAACTACAAAGCTAAGTTAAAATACTTCAGGTCTGAATAATTTTTAATTAGTTTGCTGAATAAACTAATATAATTTGAATGCCTAAAGCTTTAGGCTAGGGAAATTAGTTCACTGTATTTTATTTGTACTGTAAAAGTAAATATTTTTAAGTTTGCTTTTTATTTCATGTTTCTGAGTGGAAGGTAAGTGATCTCATTACCGTTATTTTTTGTTAGACTTCTCCCAACAGAGTAAAAGCTTTATCAGGGCAGTTCTGCCCTTCCTCCACCCCAGTTTGCGCTGTCTGATGGTGATATTTTCACTTTACAGACTCTGTTAAAAAAAAAATTCGAAATTTAATTAGCTTATTCACAAACATGGTCTTTGACACAGGAAGACAGAGAAATGCATTCTGGGGAGGATGACTGAGTGCAGGGCAAAACTGCTTTAAAATTGCCTTTTTTTTCAGGACACTGACCTTTGTTCCTGATGATCTTAAATTCCAGTCTTCTACTCTTTTGGGATGAGTCTGTCTTGTATTTATTCCGTGCAATTACTAACTTTGTATTTTTTTTTCTTATTACTGTCACCTGCATTCGTGCTCCCCACCTTTCGTTGGCACGTCCTCTCTTCTTCTCCCCTTTCCTCAACCCCACCCCTTCACTGTGCTTCGCTCCTGGGCACTTCACAAGACGTGGAAGATGTTAAATTTGTGATAAACTACGACTATCCGAACAGCTCCGAAGATTACGTGCACCGTATTGGCCGTACCGCACGTAGTACCAACAAAGGTACTGCCTACACCTTCTTCACACCAGGAAACCTGAAACAAGCCAGGGAGCTTATCAAAGTCCTGGAAGAAGCCAATCAAGCCATCAATCCAAAGCTGATGCAGCTTGTGGACCACAGAGGAGGAGGAGGTGGTGGTGGAGGTAAAGGCACAAGGGAAAGGGCTATGCAGGGAATATGTTCCCCATTTTGAGGGAGGGAAGATTAGAAGAGGGTAGGGAAGTAGTAAGTGCAAGTCTAAGATAACAGATGAGTAAAAGGGATTCTGTACTTGAGGTCACACGCTTGATGTAGACATAGTACTTCTGTCACAAGAGAGAGGCAGTCCCCTGGTTTACCTTAGCTGTAGAATTTTTCTTCTCATAAGGTCCTCAGGGAGCTGATTTTGTTTGAAGTAATTAATTCCTCACAGCTCCTACTTAAGGACAGGCAATAAGGGTGTGTGCACGCATATACAAAATTTAAATTAGCAAAGAGATGCAGACTTTCAGGAACTGACATACTTTCTCTTCCTTTTCTCTGAAGGAGTAAGAAGTGTCCTTATATTTTCAAATTAGTTCTGAATTCCTTCTGTTCCATTGTCTCTAAGCACATACATAAAGACCCTTATTGAACTTCACGTTTGCACTTTGAACGAAGTGAAGAAGCATATGCACAGCTGTGCAGAGAAGTTACAGTCAGAAGAAGGTGCTCCTTGGGAGCAAAAAGGGGAGGTAGAAGGGGAGAAAGGGTGGCAAAAGTGTACCAGGGATCATTGTTTGAGACTTGTTCATGGCACTAAATCTGAATGTATCCATCGCCAGGAGGTCGTTCTCGTTACCGAACGAGCAGTTCAGTAAACAACCCTAACCTGATGTACCAGGAAGAGTGTGACAGGAGGCTCCGGGGGAGTGAAAGAGGGCCGGAGAGACTCAGGTGGCTTCAGAGACCGTGAGCGTGGTGAAAGTTACGCCAACGGAGCCAACAAGACCTATGGCAGTGCCTACGGGAGCCCAAATTCTGCTTTTGGGGCAGCACAGAGCCAGTATGGTTACACTCAAGGGAGCTATGGAGCAGCTGCCTATGGCACGAGTGGCTATGGCACTGCAGAGTACAGTGCTAGTGGCTATGGTGCCAGCACCACAGCTGCCACGGCTGGGAGAACCTCACAGAGCACTACCCAACAGCAGTATGCAGGGATGGTGGGGCGCTCGGGCCAGCAGCCACAGCCACTCATGTCACAACAGTTTCCGCAGCCCCCTGCCACTAACGTGATGGGCTATATGGGACAGACTGCCACCTACCAGTACCCGCCCCCTCCCCCGCCCCCACCCCCCTCCCGCAAATGAGACCACTTGCTGGTGACCAGTGTAGACCTTTTGCATTTAAAGGAACCTTTTCTTTCTCTCCCATTGTGATGTCTCTCATGCAGGTTAGACTTAGAATTCACTATTCAAATCCCTCGAGCCCATCAAAAATGGCCCCCAGTCCACATTAATGACCCTGTCCTCTTTTCTTTTCTTTTTTTTTTTTTAAGAGATATATATAGTTGACTGGAAAAATTATTATTTTTGTCTTGCATGGTGAGGAATTTGGAAATTTTATTTTCTCTAAAAGAAATGGGTATAAGGCAGATAGGTCCCATCTTGATCATCTTGGTGTCTAAGGTTTGTGTCAAAACTTGCTTTTGAGGGAAAGAAGTTTCTATTCTTTAACATATTAACTTAATTTCAGGAGATATAAAAAGAGATGGGAAACTCTGGGGGAGCCAAAAAGCACTTCATTTAAAAATACAAATGCAAGGGAGCAATGCTCACTTCTCCTAATCTTTTTTTTTGGTTTTTTTTTTTTTTTAATTGCTCACTATTACTGCTTGTAATCTTACTGTAGGTGACTTTTTATAGGAAAGCTCTGTTCATTTGTCTGAGCTGGGTGGTGTTCAGAGTAAAGCCTTGGGTATACTGTTGGTGATTTCTGTAGTTCCAGAAACCCCATCTCCTGCTACCTGTAACAGCCTGCAGTAGGGAGCTTGGGATTACAAGACCCAATGTCAGAGACCAAACTTGTCTTCCATTCAGTAACTGAAAACCAGATGGTTGCTGGGGGTACCGCTGCTGAAATGTTCAGCCAAGTAAGTTCTTTCCCTGCAATTGTTAAATTGCAGCATTGCAAATGTGTGGAGCCTGGTTATCGTTACATTAGTTACTGCTTTCAAGTTTCTGTTTGGGTTATTGAAAGAAGTCTTACTTGAGAGCCTAGAAACTAAAGAGAACTGGAATGATGAACAGTGTTATTTTGTTTGTGTGTCCTTCACAAACAAGCTCCCTTTGCCACGGGGAATGTTCTGGATGCCGCTACGCTCGATAAAATGTGACAGAGTTTTCCACACTTAAATTTAAGAGGTTTGAATAGGGTGGGCTGGGGGGAGGGCAAGGGGGGAGGAAGGGAGGAGGAGGAGATTGCCTGGGTCTCCTTTTCTTGAGGTAAGCGGTGAGCTGGTTAGTGCATCTTGATTCTGAAGCTTTATTTCTTTTGTATCTTGCTCTGACTATTGCTTTCTCTGGCTTTTGAGTGCATTTCCCTGCTCCATTGGTCCCTTTGAGCTGAGCTCTCGCAGGTAGGTAGTATTTTAGAAAATGTTAGAGAAGAGTGAAATTTTAGTAAATACGTAAATAAAACTTGTTTATTTTACAGGCTAAGGTGGGTGTGGGGGGGTTTCCCCCTTTAGTAAAGCATGTTGTTGACTTGTTATTTCTAATACCAGACGGTTCAGAGATGGTAGATGATAACAGGAGTTGGCTGCTCTTGATCTGATAAGATGACGAAAGGATGGATACATCTCCTGGTTTGAGGCACGCTCTTTGCATTAGGAGAGTGCAGGGGGGTTGTGGGTTTTTTCTGTTGGCGTTCTTGCATATGGATGAACAAGGCAGCCCACTCCTTCTGTAGCAAAGTGGAACTTCTTATAGCCCTGGAAAGAGCTTGCTTATACAGAAGTGATTTCTTTTAAAATATAATTTCTTCTCAGAGTAAAATTTTGGGGGATGGATGCGCTTTTTTTTTTTTCTTGTGCAGTACACAGGTAGGTTGCTGACAGGGAGAAGGGAGATTCCTTCCAGAACCTCAGTTCCCTCGTCCCATTTTTTAATTCCAGTGCATGGGCAGGAAGTTCCTTTGCTTGTGTTAAGTGAAAGCCAGAAACATTTTGTTTATCCAGGCACTGACTGAGATGTCTTTGGCCTCCCTCGCAAGCAAATGTAGAGCTTTTTTCTCTTTTTTTTGCATTTTTTTTTTGTTTTAAATATGAGAGTAGAATGCAGAAATGTGTTTGAGGGGTGTAGGAGTAGGACATCTCACTGACTGGCTTTAAAAGGGGTCTCTGGACTGCCAAAGCTGCCTTATAGTCTGTTATAGCTTTCACTTTTGGGGGGTGACTTGTGCGTGTTTAAACATCGATGCCAAGTCTTGCAGTGTTTTTTTGCCATTGAGGTCAGCTGAAGTCCAGGGTCTCGGTTCAGTTCAGAGTGTCAGCCAGACTGCTGAGTGCACCGTGGCATGTGCTGCCCTTGTCCCAACTGGTGCTTTCTGCTCTGCTCCACGTACCAGCTGGAGGGCCCTTGTCGATGAAGCATTAGCTTCTAGTGTTGTTTGCATTGTTTTCAATCTGTAAAAAGTTTGTGGGAGTGTCAGATATCTCAGTTGGGTGTCTCCTCCCCTCCCACTTCCTGAAGCAATTTACTGTTTGGACTTCTCTGAACAATGGAAGGGTTACTAGCTTTGTGTGGGATCAGCATCTTTGTTTCACACACCTGCTGGTCTCTGAACACATTCCTGTTGTATTAATGAAGACTTGAATTGAGAGATTCATAGATCTGTGGTGTTCAGGCACAGGATACTAAGAGCTATGTTACTATTCTTAGTTTGTAAATTGTCCTTTTGATACCATCTTGTTTTCTTTTGTAGGTATAAATAAAAACACTGTTGTCAATAAATTGTGAACTTTGTCTTTATTTCGTAATGTAAAGCCATCTTTGCCTCTGTTATTCCCAGTTCTTAAATTCAAGGAGGTGGAAACACTTCTTGGCAACCACTGAATTTAATTAAAATCGTCCCTGTCTGTAAAATACAAGGAAACTGAAAATAAGTGAGCTGGGAGGATGTTTCAATACTTGAGGAATTAGAAAATTTGCGTAATTCAAAGGCAGTATGTTTTTCTTGAATGTTACAGGACCTGAATAGAGAGAGGGTCAGGCAGAGTTAATTTTCAAGAGCGTGTTAGTTCATAAGGAGTTAAACTACCAGTTTGTAGCATCTGCTGTGTCAGACATGGCCACCTGTGAAACGGGTCAGTTGTCTTACGTTAACAGACTTCATTAGTACATATTCCCTTTACCATGGGCACTTGCTGAAGGACTGAAGGGAGTGACATTTTCCCTTGTGCTGCCTCGGGGTCAAGATAGAGGTGCGTTTTGGACGTAGATGCTGGGAAGAGCTGGGAGAGAATAAATTGCACTACAGTATTGGCCAGCACTAGCACCAAATTCAAGTGAGAAAAAATAAAAAAATGGAGGAGAATAGTCTGATGGATGAAAAGCATTCCAGTTTTCCAAGCCTTGTCTTCCTGGCACTGGGTTGAAACTCAGCTGAGCCATCCGTTAGTCAAAAAGGGCCAGGCAAGGAAAGCTGTGATCTTAAACAGCTTCGTCTTCAGAATTTCTTGTGCTGACTGGAGCATGTCTTCAAACAGGCATGGGAAGACTTAGCTTCTTTCCCTTTAGGACTGCAAAGAGAAAGAGAAGGGGTAATGAATAAATTTAGTGCAATTCAACTGTTCTGTCGTTTAAATAATTTTGTGGTTTCTAACTTGTGATTTAGAGTGCCAGATAGTGGGGTGTCAGGTTTGCCAACTGCGAATGGGAGACAGCCACTATGAAAAGCTGCTAAGAGGGGAAACCACAACTTACTTATCATCCTTTATGTTAATGTTCCTTGTTTTTCTTCCATGGTTACCTGTTCTCATGGGTGGAGCATCTTAATCTTTTTTTCTTGATAAGCTATTCCTGGTGCTTTTCCCTCCTTTTGTTACAGAGCATAGCCTGAATAAATGTCTGTGGCCAGACCCCCAGTGAGCCCTTCACACCCTCTCTGAACTGAACGATGGGATGGCAGGGATGCCTCTGGGAAATGCCAGAGGCCCATAGGCTCAGATGGGGTTTATGCATATGCAGTGGTCAGTGGTGCAGAGTGGCTGTGCCTGGTACAGGGTGGTACCGGGGTGGGCACTGGGGCCCATCTCTGTTGGGTGCCAGAGGGAAGGGCAGTGATGTGCTGAGGATGCACCACATGGGAATGCCTGGTGGAGTGCATGGGGCTGGAAGGACTGTGCCACGCTGAAGAAATAGGCTAGGGAGACCTTGTGAAGGTCAGCAAAGCCAAATGCACATCCTGCCCCTGCAATGAAACAACCCCAGGCACCAGTATGTGCTTGGGGCTGCCCAGCTGGAAAGTGGCTTGGCAGAAAAGGCCTTGGGTGTGCTGGTGGACACCAAGTTGAACACAAGTCACCAGCGTGCCCTCGTGATGAAGCAAACAGCCTCTGGAGCTGCATTGCCAGCAGGGTGGGCAGGGGCTCCTTCCTCTCCACTCTGCCTTGGGAGATCACAGCTGGACTGGTGGGTTCAGCTTGGGGCTCCCAGGAAAAGAGACAGGGATGCACCAGGGTGAGCTAAGAAGGACCACAAGAGCATCTTGATGTAGAAGAACAGGCTGCAAGCTGAGACTGTTCTGCCTTGAGAAGGCTGAGGGACATTTCACCCATGTGTACAAGGAAGAATAAAGGACACAGATCCAGACTCTGCTGAATGGTGCCCAGTAACTGGGCAAGGGGCAACGGGAAGTTCCACTAAAACATCTGAAAATAATATTTTATACTGAGGGTGGTCAGACACTGGCACAGATTGCCCAGAGAGGCTTCATCCTGGAGACAGTCAAAACCTTACTGGACAGGACCTTGAAAAATGTGAGCAGGGGCATGGATTAGATGATTACCCCCTCTGCCCTGACTGCTCACACCCCTGGCCATTCTGTGAAATAGAAGCTTTGGGGAGCTGAAAGCTTCCTCAGGATATCTTTCATGTCCTTGTGTTAAACAGAAAGGAGCTCATCTAGTTTTGAAAACAAGATAAAAAGAAGTAGCATTCTATAAAAATTCCTTTGCAATGCTTTGGTATAGGCTCAGAAGTCTTATTAGATACATTTCTTTATATAACACATTTTTGCTTTCTTTTTCAGCATCACTGCCCTTTTTTCTGAGCTCTTCATAGTTAGAAATGTTTTGAAAAGTTGGGTTTTTTGAAAGAATGTAAGAGATGCAACCTGCTATAATATTGCTGGCTCTCATAAATGACTGCAGAGCATTTGCATATCTTCAGACACCATTTCTCTCCCATGATCCAGAACATTTGAGTAAAAGGAGAAAAAGAAAAGCAATTCTCTTCCTGCTGTGATGTTCCATCTACAAATGTTTTTTTCTTCTGCCTCCTGTATCATCTAAATTTTGCAGCTCTGTCACTAGCAGTGTGAGACTGGAAGCCAGCAGTTGTGTTTTTTCCCCCTTTTGTTCCATCCTCACAACTACAAAGGGTATGGATTTCTCACAAAATACAGGACACAGGACGCATGAATTGAGCGGAGCTAAAATGGGAATTAGTTTAGAAAAGAAAAAAAGGAATTGACGTGGAGCACCTTGATGGCAGTTTTAGAAAGTATTTTTCTGGCTAAAAAATATTTAATGACAGAAGGAAGTCTTAATCTGCCAAGGCCAGCCACCTGCTCAGTGCTCCTGTCACCTCTCTATCAGCAGGTGTGTTGCATGAAGCCACCAAAAATCCATCTCTTGAAACATCAAACATGAGCTGCATTTCTGCTTTTGGCAGACTATTTAGGGAAAGTGAAGAAGGAGGAAAATAGTTGTCCACTCGGCTAATTTCATCTAATTCCATCCTCCTGAACAGAAAGGTGTTTAAAAGTGTACTTCAGCCTCGGCAAACCACAGAATGTTCTATCAGGATTTATGCCCTTGGTGCACTTGTAAGCTCTGGTGTGTAGCCATTCACCAAAGCATGGAACTGAAATGGAAGGGGCATCTGATTTTGGAAAACAGGAGTGTCCTGTCTGTGCAGATGCCCATCTTCCTGCTGAATCAGTTCTTGACAATCAAGAACCTGATCTTCCCTATCAAAGAAAGAGTAGGTTTAATAATATCTCCATATGTCTGCAGTTGCTTTCTCAGGTACATTGTCTGCCTGCAGCTATTTTTTCCCCCTCAAAGTTTTTTTTTTTTTTTCTTTTTTTGGTGTGATTCATAATCTTTCAAAATGTAGAATTGAATGTACCTCAGTTGTTAACTTCCCGAGGTGGGGTTAAACCAGGCTTAACCCTGGTTAAATTCTTGCTGTGTTTCACATGCACATCTAGAGCCTTGCAAGCATTGACACCCACTTGCAGTCAACAGATACGTTTTATAAACTGGACTTCAGGTGCACAACATACATCACAAATACAGCAAAAAATAAAATCATGTAAGGATTAACACATGGCAAGCTGCAGCTCCACCATGCTGAATGAACATTTCAGTATTACACCAACCTGTTTACCTACCTTTGGTGACGTAGAGATAGAAGAAGTCACAGTAGAAGATGGTTTGTACCACCCCGGAAACGACGGCAATCTGGTCGTAGAAATTCTCGGTGTGGTAGCGCCAGACCCAGTTGGCAATGTAGAGAGCACGGTAGAGGCCCAGGAAGAACAGGTAGTGTGTGGTGATGGTCTCTGCTTCCCCCGTCTTGCTGATCATGAAGAGCTGAGGAAGGATAGCTACGGACTCCAGGTAGATGGAGAAGGTCCAGAGTATCTGCGAGGTGCAAAATGAAGGCAGTGGGGAGTCAGTGCTGGTTAGTATGTGTTAAGGCTCAAAGCTTTTCATTTGGCAAACCACTGATGTGTGAGGGGGATGAGCAGAGCTGCTGAAGTTGGGGAAAATGAGCTCGCTCTGCTGGGAGTGAGAGAAGACAGTGCTGAGCTGCTCTATAGATGGTACTGTCTTCAAGGCCTGCCAACTTTGCCTTTCCTGCCTCCTTTTGCTGTTAAAAATCTCAGCTATTCAACACGCTGCTCATTCTGCTGCTTCCCTTCCCTTTTCCTGCCTCAGCTATTCCTTACCTCCAAGGGGGTGAAGCTGTGGTTCTCCAGAAATGACAAGCCTGTGACAGGGACCAGCAGGAACTCGAGGCGAAAGGAGTCGTTCTCACTGTCAAATGTTTTCCGGAATTTCACATAGATCATGTACACGGTGATGTAGGCACAAATCAAAAAAATGACCTGTGGGAGAGAAGGGAGATGGCAAGACTCACCTGCAAGTGCACTTTCTATGCTTAAAGAGAGGGTGGCTTTGCCAAAAGTCAAGATATTGGTGAATACTTTGCCTATATGTTTGCTTAAGGGTTGACTTCTGCTGGAGACACTCCAGGGGTCGGGTAAAACTTGCCCCACCATGAGAATCACATGTTTGAGTCCCTCTGGAGCTCTCTGTGAAGAGTCTGGCTTGGTGGCAGCTTTATATTAATGCTCCTGGTGCACAAGGACACCCAGGCTTGGTTCATGGTGTCTGGTTCCGGTTTTAGTGGTATTTAATACAGCTCAGCTTGCTCACTGACTGTGGCACAGGTTTTTTTGGTCAATGGAGGGACAGTGGCACCAAAGGAAGTATTTTTATCCACCCTTCCTGGCTGAAAAACTGAATGACCATGTACCCTCACCTCCCTGAGATACCACAGCAAGCTGAGGGGAACCTCTCCTGCTGCACTGCCCTCTCCTTACCTTCATCACAGTGTTATAGACAGAGATGAAATTCGTGAACAGGTCCAGGTAGCGGGTTGTGAAGACAAGGGCAAAAAGTATCTGACTCTTCCCAGAGATTCCTGCATGGCAGAGATGAAATGACAGGTAAAGCAGATGAAGGGAAGGACCCACGGGATGGTGGTTTCCCCTTACACCTCCTTTGGAAGCATTTGCATTTAAGTGTATTATTTCATGAGCCAGGGCTGGTGGGTAGGTGCTGAGGTAGCTCTACACCAGGAGTGGCCACAGTCTCCCAAGTAACAATGCAGCTCCTGCTGATGCCCCTGAGTGCTGCCTGTAGGAGCTGGTGCTCAGTGGCCATGTTCACCACTGCGGCCAGTTCAGCGCTTGCTGTCACCAAAAGGCCTTTCTCTTTCTTCCCTTCCCTCTTTGCCTGCCCACCTCACCAGGGATTGTGTGATGTGACCTCTGCCACAGGAGGGAAGAGCTGCAGGACCAGCCCCAGGACGCTGATGGAACTTGGTCGCTGCTGGCAGGGAGATGCAGTCAGGCCCACCCTCTTCTGTACCTGTGATAATGGCCACAGCCCCAGCAGCCCAGCCCCAAAATCTCTTCAGGAGGGAACCATGATTGCTGAGCAGAATCCTCCTGCAGGGAGCTGCTGTCCTGATTTCCTCACCCTGGGATGGGGCAGCCTTTGGCACCTGTCCACCATTGGCAGAATCTCCAACCTAAAGCAGCTTCCTCTCCGGGCTGTTGGTGCTGCCACAACCTCTTGCTCTCATTTTCCACCTCCCTCCCTCCTTGCCGCCCTCCACTTCACCACCCCGAGGCCAACACCTGCCTGAGGCTGTGTGCTTTGCCACATCACATCCTTCCAACACAGCCCTCTCCTGGCAGGGAGACCTCCCAGAGGATGAGGATGACTTCCCCCAAAGAGCCCACGGCTGAGGGCTGCCGGTTTGTATGGGCTATCGCTGGCCTTTCCAGCACCCCTTTTGCTCTTACCCTTCACCAAGCTGCCCTCGAGAAGGGCCACCCTCCTTCCCTGGGGCATGGGAACACTCACCAGCACAGGACTTGGACTTCACGATCTTCAGCAGGAGGATGATGATGGCCAGCAAGTGGGAGACATCCCCCAGGATGCGGAAGATGTTCATGGTGCCGGCGGGACTCCTCTGGGACGAACGGGCTCTTTCTGCAGGCAGGGAGGGCGAGGGCAGGAGGTTTTTCTCCCCCGAGCCTCGACTGAATGAACGTCTCCTTTGGCTCAACTTTCCTTTCCCCTGAGCACGGAGCCCTCCCTTCTCGTGGCACAAAGTTCAGCCTCCCCTCTCCCGTGCTTGCAGATGCCTTTCCCCTGCCAGGCTGGATGTCTCCCTTGTTGGATTCTCCCTCTCCCAGCCTAGGGCCTTCCTTTCTCTGCTTCGAGCTGAAAGTTGGAGTTGGTGTCCCGGAGAGCTCCAGGCTGAGCAGCCCCGAAGCCAGTGCCGGGTGACGGTGACGTGGCTCCTGGCTGGCCGGGGAGGAGAGAGAGGAGGGAGGCGGAGGCGGGAATAACTGCGCTATTTTTCCCTTTTTCTTTTTTTTTCCTTCCTCTTTTTTTCTTCCCCAGCTTGTCTCAAGTTACACACGGAAGTGTGGTTAAAGGGGAAAAGGCAGAGGGAGCAGGATTCCCATCCTCTGCCCTTGAGGACACACCCTCCGGCGAGGGCCAGGCTTCCCAGGAATATTCACCCCGGGCACGTTAACCTCTGTCCTGCTGCCAGCCTTCTGCTCTCTGCCCTTCCCGGCCCCATCCCGCCTCCAGCACCTTCTCACCAATGCTCCACCTTGTCTCCTGGAGCAAAAGAAGTGGGGAGAAATTTGAATTACCAAGCCACTGCGGCTCTTCCACGGCGGTTCATGCACAGGCATTCCCTGGTGTCTGCCCTGCCAGGCATCCCTGCCTTCAGGTGTCCTTTCTGGAGCAATGTGGATCCCAGAGCACAGCCCCGGGGGAAAAAAGATCCTCCCAAGGGCTGGTTTGAAACAAACTTCACTGAAAATATTAATCCTGGATTCCTGCAAGAGGGTTACAAACAACGTAGGGAATGTGCTGAGTGAAAGAAGCACATGGTTGCTGCTGGTTTATAGATTTCACAGAAAGGAGCTCAGTAGTGACTGTTAGAAAGTTTTAATGTCTTTGAAAACAGCACTGAGTGACTAGCTGGGTTTGGATAAAAGAAAGTTTTAATGTATTTCGACACAGCCCTGGGTGACCAGCTGGGTTTGGATAAATCTTGTCCTTGGAGCAGCAGTTATGCAGGGAGATCTCATGGCAGCAGCAAGGGGACCTCTGCATCAAGACCCAGCAATTAGATATTCAATATCTAATCGCTAATATAAAGTTACTTTAGTACAACGAAATGGAAGTTTTAATTATCTCCTCATCCCTGAGCAAACCACATCTGGCCGTGGGTCTGATTTGGTTACTCTTGGATTGTGTGATCCTGCCTGCTCTTGTCCTGGATCTGGCTCTGGCTGCTGCCCTCCCTGTCCCCAGCCATGACCAGTGGCAATCCCCTACCCATCTCTCTCTGTCCTTATGGACTTGCTTGGAGTAAAACCCTTAGCGACTAAAGTGTAAAAATATTATCCCTGGTGCTTTCTGAGAGGATTAACAAGCCTATTAGCATCACCGGATCCCTCTCTGAATATATTTGCATACATTTCCTCCCTGCCCATTAGGTTGGCGGTTGTGTTTTCCCTCTCTGACGCTCCAGCACCTGCATCACAGGGCTTTTCCAGATGGATTCACAGGCCTGGCTGGAAAACACCTGCTTGGCCCCATGAAACTGGAGCCATTCCTGCCTGCTCCCAGCCAGGGCACTGAGGCAGGGGTTGGTGTGGTGGGAGAAGGGTGGGTTAGAGCAAAGGAGAGGATTGGCAAAGGATAGGGACTGGCTGAATTTGGTTTCCAGACATGAGAGTGGAGCTGCCTGGGATTTCACCAGGGCTTTGCAACGCCATGTGGGTGCTGGTGAAAGCCAAGCCTGGTGGTCCTGCAGGTCCCTGGTATGCCAGGTCCTTTTGCAAGTGAGCAAGGAGATTTGACCCATGGAGCAGGGGTGTAAAGCTGGGGGGAAGGAACAGATTTGGGGTCCTCTCTTCCAAGAGACCCCTTCCAATCCCCTGGCATGCAATATCTGAGAGCCCTCATCCTTCTCTTGTCCCTGCAGCTTGTCTCTTGTCCTCTTTGCAGCTTGTTGTCCCACGCAGGGAAAGAAGCCCCCTGCAGAGGGGTAAAACTGTTGTGGGTGGCAAAGGTTTATTCTCTTCATCTTGCACCTTCCCAAAAAGAACTGATGGGCTCCAAGTCCCTCTGTGGCACCAGGAAACACCGGCTGAGGTGGCCATTAGAGGGACTTCAAGGGAGCAGCCCAATCAAGCTCACCCTGCTGGGACATGGTGGTAGGGCTGGGGTGTCCCCATGAGACATCCCTGTGTGGCACATGAGGGCCACAGGAAAGCTGCTGCAGGGCAAGGGACACCCAGGCTCTTCGAGAAGAAAAAAAATTGGCACATGAAATGGTACCAAGTAAAAATAAACCTTCCCTCCTCCCGCCCTGCCACGATGCAAAGCGCCTTGCGCCGGGTGTCTCCCTGCCTCCCAAAATAATGCCGGGTGCTGCCACCACCCCGCGTGGTGATGCTCTCTCCATGCCTCCCGTTTCCATGGTGACCACAAGGAATGTCGCCAGGGTGACAAGGAGGCAAGTGAGCTGGGATTTGATATTAAAAATGAGATTTTGGGGTTGTTGGGTTTATTTTTTCCCCCCCTCCCCCCCTCCTTTAGTTCTATTTTTGGGGTTTCCCTTTCTGCCTCTGCTGGTCTGGAAGGCTCCTCCTGCAGAGACCCTGGGCCAGGCAGCAGCAGCTTCATCCAGGGCCCTTCTCCACCTCTGAGTGTCCTGTGAGGTGATGGCTATGGGATGAGAGGAAGGACAAAAGGGGGTTTCCTTATCATTAACCTAAAATATTTGTTTCCTTCTCTCAGGAAGGCTTCTGTGCTTTTGTCCCTGGTGGGGCTCCAGGTGTCCCACTCCATTTCTGCTGCAAGATGTAGCTCAGGCTGCATCCAGACCTCCTGGTAGAGTGGGCAGCCTCAGAGATTTGTCTGGGAGGGAAATGATTGCACATTCCCGGAGGGGCTGGGGAACACGGTGGGGTTGAGCACCATGGGCACCTCTGTGTCTCACCATCTCTGCCTCCATGACCAGGTCAGTTTGGCTGGGCAGTTCTGGAACACTGGGGACAGAGATGGGATGGTTGGAGGAGGATCACAGAGGGAGCCTGGCAGGTGCTAAGGAGTCCAAAACTTTGTTCTCTTGTTTAAACACTCACAGCCAGACCTGCTCAGGGCAGGGTCAGCTTGAGGGTTTTGCTGGCTTAGCTGGTATCACAGGAATGCAGGACCATGGGTGTCCAAGCAGGGGCTGCTGGCATGGAGGTAGAACTTCTCTTCATGCCCAGGCAGGAGAAGTGGCAGGCAGCGTTTGCTCACCTTCCCAGGAGCTCTTGCTTTCCACTCCGCCCATCTCTCCATCCATCTCCAGCCATCCCTCTCTCACTCTCTCTCTCTCCATCCATTCCACCCTCCATCTTTTCAACCACCCCTCCTTCCTTCTCTCTCCATTCACCTCTCCATTCATCCCTCCAAAGATTCCTCTGCCCATCTCTCCATCTCCTTCCCTCCTTTCATCCATCCCTCCCTCCACCCTTCCATCCCTCCATCCCTCTATCCCTCTGCCTCCCTCAATCCCCACAGCAGCACTGGGAAAGGTTGGCGGAGTGGGGCTATTTTTGGGAGCGTCTCCCTGGCAACGGCTGCCACCACCGTCTGTGGTGGCTTTTCCATAGGTGCTAAAATATTCCACACTTCTTATTAAAGACGGTGCTGGTGGAGACGGGCGGGGGTGGCGAGTGTGAGCCACCCCGCTGCTGGGGCCGGCGGCCATGGGGCGGTCAGGGCGTGGCACCTGGGGGGCACAGGGACAGCAAGGGGCCGGTGGCATCTTCCATGCGACATCCCATGTCCCTCTCGCTGGCTCTGGAAGTGCCTCTTGGCAGTGCTGGGCTGCCACACCATGCACAAGGTGCAGCTATTCATCCTCCTGCTGCAAAGGCAGAGGGAAGCATGGTGAGGTCTCGGGGGAGCTGGCGATGAGGAGCAAAAGGCAGAGGAAAAAAGCTGACCTGAAGCTGAGGTGGCTGCAGGGCTGCACTTGGTGGCTTTGCCCACTCTGGGAAGGAGCAGGATGTCTCAGCTCCATTTCATCCCTTCACCACGTGAAGAGGAAAGGCCTGTCATAGTGCCAGGGGGATGGAACACTTTGCCAAAGGGCAGCTGTGTGGATACTGGCCAGTAGCTCTTGGGAAGCAGCCCCACCGGCCCTAAAAGCAGGGCTTTTGGGCAAGTAAGTACCCCTCTGCACCTGAACTAGATATCCATAGGGATGGCTGCAGAGGCAATGGACAGGCTGGCCCTGCTCCATCCAGGCACAGCAGCCACCCAGGATCCTGCACTGGAGCAGTAGGGAGCAGCCGTGGGTGCACTGGGGTGAACCAACCCGTTCAGGAGGCTGATGTGCTCGTGGTTTGCAGCTGCTCCTCTGCCTGGAGCTACTAAACCCACCCTCTGCTTCCCTGGCAGGGGCTTTGCCAGGTGGGAGCAGGCTATGCTCACCATGGTGGTGTTCACTGGTGCTGGCAGGGGACAGCAGGCTCCAAAGCATGTTGTGCAGGGGTCATCCCGTGTGCCACATCTTGGGATGATTTTGGGATGGAGGATCATGATCATTGCAGGATTGGGGCCCAGAGGAGACTCAAAAAGTGTTCTTTTTAATCTTTTTTGACTTTTCAGTGCAGGTCTTAACACTGGGGACAGCAGATGAGACACCAAGACAGAAACCATGTCCTCGAAAAACTCTGTCCTGGAGCAGGGGCTGTCCCCAGGACCCTGTGCCTACAGCCATTGCCTGTGTGGTCAGGGGTCTCTTTATCCTCTGGCTTTGCTGCAGCACAGTCCCCTGGCCCTCTGTCACTCTGTCCCCTTCTGTCCATGTCACCAAGAAGTGACCTTTTCAAAGCCTCTGAGATGCTACTGGCCATGGAGACCTAGAAGAGGTTTCTTGGACAGGTTTCCTGGCAGGGTAGCTGTACACTGTCCTGGAGCCCTGAGGGCTGGAGGATAGTGTGTCCATGTGTCCATGCTCCTGTCCTCAGCATTACCCATCCCGGCAGGAAACCACCAGCTCTGTAGAGTGGGGAGGCAATGCCCCACAGCAAACCCTCTGCATCAGCTGGGAGAGCCTGGTCCTTCCTCAGGATGCGGTGTCAGCCCAGCATCCTCCAAAAAAGCCCTCTGACAGTAGTTATTTCGTCTCTGTGCACCAGCCCAGCCGGAGGATCCACCTCCTTGGGGGCATCTGGCGGCCCCACCATCCCTTTCCCGCTGCCGCTGGTTGCTCTCGTCTCCCCCATGGCGGCTCCGCAGCTCTGAGCTCACATGCGAGGATGGGCTGAAGTAGCGGAAAGCTGTTGGATCCTACCACAGAGTTACTGACTTCTCAGCTACAGACTGCATAGCAATCAGCGAGGGGGAGAGGCAGCCAGGCAAAGGGAGCGGAGCGCAAAGGGAGGAAGAGTGTCGGGGAGAGGGGGGATCTGGGGACTGGAGCAGGGGGGGCAGCAAGGGGCACGGGCAAATAGTGCCAGAGCAGGAGGGAGCCAGGCAGGAGGGGGAGACCTGAACCCGTCGCTGAGCCACGAAGGCACATCAGCACTCCGTGGGATGGACGCTCCTGGGAGCAAAAAATTCTGAGAGGCAGAGGCAGAAGGAGAGCGCTGGCGTGGGCAGGGCAGAGTTAGGAGAGGAGCAGGTCGCAGCGGAGAAGTAGCTCTTCGGCTGAGAAAAAAATAAACCTAGGCTGGAGGCGAGTGAGGGCTGCAGAGAGACTTCCCCGATTCCTCCGGTCCGGCTGAGGCATTTGATGGTGAGATGGAGAAACCGGCCGCTTTCCCCTTCCTCTGATGCTGGCTCGGCACGGCTGGAGCAGGCGGCAGCCCTCGGCAGGACCCGGGTAAGAGGCGGTGCCGGGGCTCGCTGCTCTCCTCACCGGCGTGAGAGCGGGAAGGGCTTTTTCTCCCTTAGGAAAATAATGTATTGTTTCACTCGCGTTCGCTCTGAGGAACAGCTATAAATATAACTTAGGGAGAGATGCGTGGCTTCGTGTGAGCGTGCCAGTGAATAATAAAGTTGCCTGTGTGCATGGCGTATTGGCGCACAGCTCCCGGGCGGCCGCGGGCCGAGGGGCAGGGGTGGGCACCTGCCTCTAAACCTCCCCAACTTCCCTCCCCGCCCCCTTGCCACCCTCACTTCGGTCGCTTTGCAGGTAACTTCTTCATTTTTTCAGCTCCCCGTGTTTTCTTAGTGTCTTTTCGCCCTGGGCTGGGTCTTGCTCACCTTTTGTTTTTCCTGCGCTGTAGATTCTTCTCCGTGCCGGTCCTGGCCGGTTCGCAGAGGAGAAGGCAGCTGGAGACCTGCTCTCCAAGGTCTCGGGTGCAGATGGGGCTGAAGTGGATGTGTTTGTTCTCCTGCTGCCTGTGGAGCTTTTCGGGCTCCAGACCTGCCCCCCTCTCCCTCACCTTCCACCTCTCCTGGTCCCAGCATGGCTGATTGTGCTGGTGGTGGTCAAACACCCCCCAGACAGGCACAGTGCAAAGGGTCTTCTGGATAGTGGTTGTGGGTGAAGGAGCTCAGCAGGAAGCCATGAGCAAACTACCAGAGAAACTCTGCCTTTGCTCCCTGTTGGCAAGGTCAGCATTCCCACCGGGGCAGGAGAGGGCAGGCAGGTTTGCGTGGTGCTGGCACATCACCTCGGACATCCCTGGCCCTTCAGCCCCCAAGGCTCTCTCTCCTGGGCAGATTGCCTGGAGTCAACCAAATCCTTCTGGCGAGAGCCTGGAGTTTCCCATCCCCACTGCCCAGCCCTGACTCCATCCATGGCAAAGCAAACAGCAGCTCTGGGGCCTCTCCTTTCCCCCCTTCCTCCCCTCGGGGGTGTGCCGTGAAGGGCAGACAGTGACGGCACACACGGGAACGCCTGGCAGAGGTGAGGGAGCTCCAAGACTCCCCTCAAACCCTGTTCTGTGCCATCCTTGGCTTCTCAGGAGGAGGCACCCACAGGAGGTGGGAAGTGTGGAGATGAGCCCAGGGCTTGGGGTTATCTGGAGCCTGGGAGGGACCAGGCAGGTGCATGGGGAGTGACATCGTGACAGAGACATGGGAATGTGTCCCTTCTCCATTCACCACCAGAAGTGGCACCCACTGGAGCCTGAGACACCTCGGCACCTGGACACTCCTGTTTGCAGCCATTGAAAATAATTATAAGGACAGGGAAAATATGTGCCTTAGGAGGGAAGCATGAGTCTGGTGGGGACAGGGGGTGGCGGGGACGAGGATGGATGGTGAGGATGGCCACAGAGAGGATAAACTGGAGAGGGCTGATCTGCAGGGAAATGGGCTCCCTCTCCTCCACCTTTTTCTCCTTCCATCTCTCTCCCTTGTTTGGATGCTAAGATCAAACGCCCAGCCGTGTGGTGCTGGCAGGGGGCTGGCAGTGGTCCTTGCCCCTCGCAGCCCCCCGCCGTGGTTTGCAAGGAGAACCGGAAAGCGAGGAGGTCGCTGGGCTGGGGAGGGATGGAGTCACCTGGCAGGACCAATCCCCACTAGCCCCTCCAGCCTCTTGGCCACCCCAAGCTCAGCCATCAGCCACGCCCGGGAAGCAGCTGCATCCCTGGGGTGGTGTCGGTGACACGAGGGTGCCAGCAAGGGGGAGCAGGGCACGGCGATGGATACCTGCGCCCGCCGCGCTCTGACATCAGTGCAGACGCAGAGCGGAGCACTTAATGGCCTTCTGCCCTCAGCGAGTCCCCCTATCCTGCCTCGTTATTGCACTGGGTTGACTTAACCCGACAGCGCGGCCAGCAATCAATAGATGGATGCTGGCGTCTTAGCAATCGATCCCTTACTCATCCACGCGGCTCCCAGCCTCCCGCTGGCGCTCGTTTTTCTGTGAATGGCAAGGGCTGAGTGAAGCTGTCTGCGCTTGCCTCGCAGCGCTGCGAAACTGAGTCAGGCTGAATTCCTGCTCCTTGACGTCACTGCTATTGTGCCCCTGCCCAGGGCAGGGAGCCTCGCAGGGAACCCCCAGAGGAACCGGCACTGGTTTTCCTCCCCAGACAAGGTGGTGTTAATGGAGATGGTTAGGATGGAAGCTCCTTCTTGGGCAAGATGCTGAGTCTCCGGCAGTGGGGAGCTTGGGACAAGCAAGGGCTGCCTTTGAGGTGGTTCTTGCCCTCAGACCTCTCAGGCTCGCTCTCCAGCAGTGAAGGTGATGCCGTGGCACAGGCAGTGAGGGATGGGAGCAGGCTGCAGTGTGACCCTGTCCCAGCGGCCCCACAGACCCACGCACCTCCACGCCCGTCCTCCTGGGAGCCTGGCAGCAGGCAGCTTGCCTCAGGGACAGCTTTGGCATTCACCCCCTGGTTTATCTGGGGAGGAGATGCCCATCATCTCCTGGCACCGGCCATGCTGGCAGAGCAGCACCACTGCTGCTCTCACTGGAAATGAGAGAGTGGAGGGTGGGGAACAAGATACCCTCCAGCCCGGCACTGCCCCTCAGCACCAGCCAGGGGCTCCTGCCGCCGCTCTGCCTACGCTGCTGCCACCATGGCGGTGGGTCTGCCCCTCACAATCTGGACGGCTGCTTTATTTCTATGGCAACATTCCTCCTGAAACACTTCAGAGGGAGCCTGGTGCTGCTCGATAATGAGGGAAGCAGCGTTCCCCATTCTGTCCCCTACAAAAGGCTCAGAGAAATGACCCTTCCACCTCTCCTCACCTCCTTCCCTCCCTGGCGAGCGGCACCAGCGTTGGTACAATGAGCTGCTGGCCTTGTCCCAGCTGCCTCTCTACTGCCTGCTCTCCTCTCCCCTGCCTTCAGCTCTGCTCTCCCCTCTCCTCTCGCCCGCTCCCTTTCTGCTGGCAGCCTGCTTAAGCACCCGCGCAGACTGACCGGCTGAAAGGAGCCTTAAGAGCAAGTGGATACCAAAAGTGGCTGCCGTAGAGGAGGGTAAAGCCCCGTGGGAGCTGTATAGATCGGCCCCGCCGGCAGCACGGTGAGTGCGGGGCTGGAGGGCACCGGGGATCCCAGGGGCTGGGCAGACAGGCGCTTCATCCCTTTGAAAAGCTCGACGGCATTACGAAGAGGCGGTGCCTGCCTCGGGAGTAGACACAGCGGCCCCAGAAGTCCTCTCCTCTCCCGTTCCCGTTGTTCCCACCACCAAGAAAAGAGCCTCGTGTCTGGGTGGAGGTGAGCAGGCAGAAGTTGCGGGCAGCACCGAGTGCCAGCAGGCGACAGGCAGGTGAGCAGGCAGGATGCCAGCGGGAGCGACTGTGGCAGCCCGGAGGAGCAGGGTATGACAGCAACCCGGGGGGGATATCGCAGTCCTGGCAGCGTGCAGCCGCCGTGTCCTGCTTCTCCCTGCTCTGCCCCAGCCCCATCCTGCTCTGTCGGAGAGCTGGGGGGTAGGGGACGGAGGGGACAATGCTCCTCTGTACTGAATTGGGTAGCACTTAGGCTTGACACCTTCCAGATGTGGTTGTTAAACCTGGCGGATCAAGCTGCAGCAATACAAGTCAGCAAACCCGTAGTGAAATACTCGATCTGCTCTCTGTGGGAATGTGATTTTGCAGCTTACCTGGGATGCTCCCTCTGCTCTGTTTCTGGTGCCTAGCAGGCACGGCTGAAAGGGGAGAAGTTGGGGCCCTTTCAGGAGGCTCGTGGCTCTGCTCAGCTCCTTGTTAGCATAGTGACAAGGGGGCTGAAGGGAGATTTTTTTCCCCCTCTCACCGATGGGTTAGTGCTCAGCAGCAAGGCCAGGCTGGGAACTCAGCTGGGTGTGGAGTAGCGGCTGCAGCCTCTCTCGATCGGGGCTTGGCGCAGAGCAGGCTTTGCCCTGGTTATTGCTCGCCCTTGCTGCTGTCACTGTTGTTATCATCAGTCACAAACCATTCGCAGGCACCTGCCTTGCTGGGTGCTTGGCAGAGGCACTGACAGTCCATCCCTGCCCTGTCAAGAGCTCAACTGCAGCAGGCAGGCAGATGACGTGAGCCACCCTTGCCCCCCTTTTCCTGCACACCGATAATTATCCTTGTCCCCTGACTAGCCAAAAGCCATCAAGACACCCAGCATGGCCAGGCACTTTGAGCTGAAGAGATGCCGAAGCACAGGGATGCTGCTGGGAATGGCCTTACATCAAGGCTCCTGCAGGACAGGATGCCCAGTGAAGGAATTCCAGGGATGGGGGGATTAGGGAAGGCGCCTTTTGCACTGGGCAGTTGAGCTGGGAAGCTGCAGGAGGTGACCTGAGTGCACTGTATCTGCCTGGGACATGAGGACCTCAGGGACACCCCAGAGCCTTCAGTTTTTCAGCTCTTGCAGCTGAAATGCAGCTGAAATGCCCCTGTGTTTCCTCAGGAGCAGGTGGGATGTGGTCTGCACCCGGGCTGCTACAGAAGCTCGGTTCCTTTTTGGCGAAGAACACCACCCAGGGAAGGCCAGGGGCCTTCTGAGCATTTAATTTTTCCTATAATGCCAGCTACAAAGAATAACACCCACCTACCTCACTCAGCAAAAAAAAGCAGGGACTTCTCCCCAGCTGCCACTCCAGCAGCAACCTCTCCTTACAATCCTGCTCAGTCAACCCCCAGCCTCTCTGTATTGTACCCCCAGCCCCATTTTGGCCAGAGACAAGTGGGTGAATGCCAGTGCCAGTCCCACCAGCCCCGCCATGGGGAATTCCCCCTCTAGTCCGAGATCCTGCGGAGCAGGCAGCTGTTCTTGCAGCACCATTGTCTGGACGGTGGAGCCGCAGCAGGGATCGCTGGGGCGGTGTGGGAGCAGGCAGGAGGTGATGCTGTCACCTTTCTGTGCCTCTTCCCGACTTTGTCATCCTGGGGACCTTTGTGTGGTTCCCATTTTTATCTGTTTTTTTCTCCCTCTCACTCTTTCTCTCCTTCTCTCTTCGCTTTCTTCTCTCCCCTCCCATCAGCACGTGGGCTGATCACTGCTCAAACTTTTAATTCAGATGGTAATTGGAATAATAATACGGGCAGAATCCTTCTGGCTCCGTTGCTGCAGCTGGCTTCAGGGAGCTATGAATAGCTCTGAGTCACACACTGAGATGGTTTAACTTCAAATCATTTTGTTTTGTTTTCATATTACCCATCCTCAAGCTCCAGAGCTTCACAGGGGGAAAAAATATCCCCCCTTCTCACTCCACCCCAAAATATAAACCAGGCAGAAGCACATGAATAAAATCCTCTTTTGGAGAGGGAAACTGGTCAGCGGATCATGCCTTGAGGGGCAGATGGGGACTGTTGGCACTTAATCTATTTATAATTATTGAACGAAAAGGCAGAAGTGTGTATATAAAAATGGTATAGAGTTGATTACAGCTTCCTCCCCTCACCTTCCATATGTCACTTGCCTTTTTAATACGGTAAAGCTCTCCTGCACGGTGACTGTGCCTTCGCGTGTGCCCGTGCAGCGCCTGGCACCCTGCCCTGGTGGCACAGAGGAGCGACAGCTCGGCCACTGACTGTGGTGGCAGGACTGCCCCCCATGGCACCGAGCTGCCCCCTGAGCCCCGGCATGAACCCTGGGAATATTCATGCCGAATAGGAGAAGAGACAGAGTTGCAAAGAGGATGGAGAGGACGCCGAATGCTGTGGGTCTGCAAGGCTCTGCAAAAAGGCAAAGAGGTGCCTTCTCAGCTGCGGGTGCTTCCGCCCTGACTCCCCAAGAGGAGAGAGGTTCATCTGCCGTGTTGTCAGCGTGCCCGAGCTGGCAGGATGGGGCTGTGGATGCTGATCCCGAGCCAGCCAGTGCTCCGCAGCCGGTAATGGGGATAAAGGCACAAAGCAGAGCGCAACCAGCGGCTGCGGTATTGACCACAGACAGGAGGGAAGCATTTGCCAGACAACTCCAGATAAAGCAAAGACTAAGAGAGTAAAAATACCCTGGGATTTTTCCATCGCCGTCGCTCACAGTGTATGTCCCAGAGCACCAGATACGGTTGTTATAAAAAGAGAAGTGGGGGAGTGCTTTAGCGTGGACTTTTCTGTTCTGTTTCATGAGACTCTTCCATTGCAAATTTGAAGGAGGATTGACAATATATGATCTACTCTGGCAGGGGCTGGAGAAAGCCTGGGACGTGTGAGGCGCTGCACCCTGTGTTGGGGAAGGAGCCATGGAGACATTGCAGCAGCACCAAGCACCTTGACCTTATCAGCCTGCAGATCCCTTGGGAAGGGACAGCAGCACTGCATCCCCACGTGTCTGCTCAGGGCCAGAGCAGAACCGGGCTGGCAGCGTGGGCTGGTGCAATGGCTTGTGCTGCTGGAGCACAGTGTCACACGGGAAGGAGGAGATGACTGCAGCACCGTGGTGGTGTCCCCAGCATTGCACAATCTAAGACACAGGCAGGGGAAAGTGGTTGGGAGAGAAGGAGTGTAGTGGATGCTCTGGGGCTGGAGGCAGCTGCTGGCCCCTAGAGACCCACCTGGCTGACAGTTTCGATGGCAGTGATGTCCATGCTGCAGCAATTTCCCAAAGGGCTGGGGGGCTTCCACAGGCCATGAAATACATGGGTGCTCATGTACACCCAGGACAGGCAGCAGAGGGGTGGAGAGGCATCTGTCCAGACTGCAGCCTCCTGCCTAGCATCTCTCCTTTCTGCACCCACCAGCTTGGTTTCATCCCACTCCATAGGAGTTGCTACTGACCCTGCAGCTTCCTCCTCCACGTGTGGGTTCCAGGAGGCAGAGCAAGCTCCAAGAAATGTCCTCAGGCATGCTCCAGATTCGTGTCTATGTCCTCAGCCAGGCTTTCCTCCCCCTTGTCCATGTGACAGGCAGGTGCCTGTCCAGGATATGAATATAATCCCCTCCTGCTGGAGACATCTCTGAGCCTTCCCTTTTCATTTCATTTGTGTTTCACATTTCCAAGCTGCAATGGGACCTTTTCACAGCCATTTCAACTATGTTTGCATGGGGCTTGGGCTCCCGGTAAGGCCTCTGGCCTTGCCAATCTGGCCAAGCTGGCCAGATTTTGCAGACAGGCATGTCAGTGGTGGCCCTGGGCCACCAGCTGCTGAGGAGGGACAGTGACCCAATGTGGTAGCAGTCCCCAGCCCAGGGCTTCTTGCCTGCCTGTCTGTCCTTCCCATGGCGGCACCACGCGCTGTGGGGGTGTGTTGGGGTGGAAGTGGGAAATGTGTTTATTTTTGTTCGTCTCCTGGCTCGTGCCGCTCTGAGTTTGTGGCACTCGGTATTACTAACACTTCCCTGTGCCAGCTGGCAGCAGGGGATGAATCAGATTGGCAGCACCACAGCGTAGACCCTTCACTGGCTGTCCAGCCTGGAGTGATGCCTCTGGCCAAAGCACCAGTGATATCCCTATGTCCGCCCAGGGTGAGCCCAAAATGCCAGGGGCTTGACTTTGCTGCTGGAGGTGTCTCAGTAGCCTGTGGGGCAGGGTTGTCCCTTCTGACCCATGCTGCTGGGCCAGATGGGCTCTGTCCCTCCTTTACACTGGAGGTCTCAGGTGGCTTCATGAGCTTCTCTCTGCCCACTGGCAGCACCCCCAAGCTGGGGTCAGCTCTTCAGCCAGGAGGACAGTTTATCCTCCTGCTGCCAAAAAACCCCTTTTGCAGTTGTGGTTGTTTAACCCCAGGAGGCAACTAAGTACCACTCAGCCCCTCTCTCCCTTTCACTGCCCCCAGCTCCACTGGGGAGGAGAATCAAAAAGAAAAGGTGAATTTTGTGGGTTGAGATAAGAACAATTTAATAATTGAAACAAATAATACTAATAATAATAATAATAATCTATTAATATTATTATTATAATCAATAATGATAATAGTAATTATAATAATAAGTAGAGAGAGACAATAACAGGACCCAAGAGAAACAAGTGATGCACAAGCAATTACTCACCACCCGCTGACTGATGCCCAGCCTGTCCCCTGGCCCCTTCCAGTTATCTCCCCCAGTTTATATACCAGGCATGGTGTTCTGTGGCATGGAATATTCCTTTGGCTAGCTTGGACCAGGCCATGCTCCCTCCTGGATTCTTGTGCAGCTCCTCACTGGCAGAACATGGGAAACAGAAAAGTCCTTGGCTTAGAGAAAGCCACTACTCAACAACATCTCCAACGTGTCTGTGTTATCAGCATTATTCTCACACTAAATCCAAAACCCAGCACCGTGCTGGCTACTCTGAAGAAAATTAATGCAGTCCTAGATAGGATCAGGACAGCAGCTGATTGCTTCCTCCCCCTCCCCTGCTTCTGACAACTCAGCACACATGGTGACATCACAGACCTTGGAATGTTGGTGGTTCCAGCTGTCCCCAGAGCCCAGATGCAGAGGTATCTCATTCTCCTCTCCCTCCTGAACATCTGGGTGTTCTAAACAGAGGGATTTTGGTGGCCACAACAAGCACTGCTGAGGCTGCAGAGGGCAGCACACTGCTTGTCAGTGTAAACAGCCTGCATGACCTGTGCTCCAGGAGGACACTTTGGATTCTCCTGCTTGCTGCAGCCCAGAGCACCCTGAAAAATGTCACGGCCATTTAGGCTCTTTGGGCTAATGATGATGATCTACCCAGAATCGCAAGGCTTGGGAGATGATGATGATGATGGTGACAATGATGAAATTGAAGAATCAAGGAAGTACTGCAACTCTGAGCACGCTTCACCCTCAAGCAAGGGCAGTGACAGCTCAGATGACAATCAGACAGAGGATCTGGAAGAACCCATCCCATTTTTCCTAGCTTCCAGGTACATGGTGAAACATAAACCAGTGTGGTTGGACAGGCATGCACTGGAGCATGAGGAGGAAGATCAGGAGTTTCAGAAACCATTTTACGAAGACGTGGGAACGTCTGACAACTTGGCTGAAGATGAGGAGTCCAGCCTGAAATATCACCGTCCTGAGCATCAGAGGTTGCCAGCTCTCCCAACAGCCAATGCAGCAGCAAATGGCTCCCATGACTTTTTGCAGCATGGCTCAGGCCAGGACTCAGGGTCAGAGGCCTCTGCCACAACTGCCCCTGCCAGTGACAATTCTGTGGGACACCCAGAGAGCACCAGGGGAGCAGAGCCCCACATGCTGCACAGGGAGGCTGGTGAGGACAGGGAGTCCCTGTCCCTGCAGCCAGCCTACGACACGCTCAGGAAGGAGAACAGCATGCTCCTACTGGAGAACAAAAGGCTCAAGAATGTGAACCTTGTGCTCATGTCAGAGAACTCTGCACTCAAGGAGCTGTTCGACAGGCTCAGGCAGGACAGCGCTGTGCTCATGAAGGAGGGTGCCATGCTCAGGGAGGAATACAACGAGCTCAGGAAGCAGTATGGCAGGCTGGGGAGTGAGAATGCTGAGCTCAGGAAGGACAATGCCTCGGTCAGGAGAATGTTTGATGTCTTCAGGCACAAACTGGAGAGACAGACCTGCACGGTGTCGAGCCTGCAGGATCAGCTGCAGACCAGCCAGGAAGAACGAGAGAGGGAAGCCCGAGAGCTCCAGTCCTTAGTCCAGCAGACTGAGTGTCATCTCCAGCTAATGACCCGCAGGGCTCTGGATGCAGAAATAAACGTGGAGAGGCTGAAGCAGAAGGTCTTTATTCTCCAAGGACAGCGGGAGAGATTCAAGCTGGGGAATGAAAACTGGAGAGCAGACTGGCCTGGAAGCAGTGAAGCACAACATAGACTTCACCAGGCAAAACCCTCACGAGCTCATAATGTGCACAAATGGCTCCCACAGGCAGATTCTGCCTCAGGAGTGCTGCCTGTTGTTGCTGAGGTCCTTGAATCTAGCAGAAAAGTTCTCAAATTTTAAGCAGAAAAAGATCTATGAATTCTGTGTGAGTTCTCTGGATCAGTGTAGGGTCCGAAGCCATGGGTCTCCCACTTGCAGCCATTTGCTGCAAATAAAAGCATTTGCTTTCCCATTCTCAAATGTGTGTGCTCAGACTGGTAGCCTTTATCCTTTGTGGAAATACTTTCCTTGTGATTAAGGACCAGTTGCAGGTAGTGATGTGGCTTTAGCTGCTGACACTCTGTTTGGGCACTGCAGAGCCAGCAGCAAGTGCTGCCCAGGCTCTGAGCTGCACTGTCCAGCCATGGTGGGCTCTGTCCAAGAGGCTGTGCCACAGCTCTGGCTGACAGGGACCCCCATTTGGGAGCCAGGAGAAAGCACAGCACCACAGCATGCAGCACTCTTCCCATCCCACAGCTCTACCAGCCTGAACTGGAGGTGAACAAAGCCCTTGTATTTCATCTGCTTCCTTTCATCCCATCAGAGGTGATGTCTGGAGCTCCTTACTTGCTGTTTTTCAGTCTGTGGTCCTAACTGGGGAAGACTGGTGGTCACCCCTGGCCAGGTACAGCCCCTTCTGCAGCACTGATGATGAGACAAGGATGGTTCTCACCAGCTTTTCCATCTTAGACAACATCATTTGCTGTTCCTCTCTCCTGCCTGTGTACAACCATTTGCAAGCAGCTTTAAACCTTAGATTTGATCCCCAAATCCTTGGATTTTTCCCATATCTGGCAACCAGTTGCTGTTCATGAGTGAGACTGGGAGGAAGTAAACTAGCTGTCTCTGTCTGCATCCGCACTCTGCACTGGCTGCTGTAATCCAAAGGCTCCAGTGCAGGATTAGCATGGGTGTACAAAGCCCTTCCTAATCTGTGAGTCATTACCCCCTCCATGCATTTCACTTCTCAGCAGCTCTGGGCAGGTGAAATAGGCTGGCTCTTCAGTCTTTGGCTTCCTTATTCTTCTATTCCGGGAGGACTGGGCTGGGACATCTACTGGACATCCTCCCAGGGCTCTGCTGCTGAGCTGCTCCTTGGATGCTGTCCACAGGGCATGTCACAAGGTTTGTTTCCTCTAACTGGCTTCTCCTTGGCTACCCCTAAGCCCTTCCTTTCCATCAGTTCTTTTGGGCTCTACCTATTGCTTTCCTTCTTTTATTTCAAACAAGGGGGGACATTCTGCACACCCTGGAAAAAGGGTGTACACCCTGGGTTAGGCTGGGCTGACGGGGATCCCTGAGGGCTGCTGTGCATTCCTGTGCTTTGTTAGCCCTTGTGTGCAAGGTATTTAGCCTGGCTGAGCTCTTGTCCTGGTGTAAGCTCTGATATTAATATACAATGGCTCAGGATGACGGCCCTGTGAGCTGCTCAGCTGCTGTGCCCTTCATCTGGAGACCAGTGACCGGCTGGCCCTGCTCCTCTGCTGGTGGGAGATGCTGGGGTGTGTGGGGTCTGCAGGCCATGCTCCCAGTTTGTATCCATCAGCTCCTCACCTGCCTGAGCCAACACACCCTGAGCAAAAGGCTGGGATGGGTGCTGTCAGGAGAGGCTCTGACTGGGTTTTGCTTTGTCCTTTTCTGCCAGGTGTGTGCCCAGGAGCGATGGCAATGGCAGTGCTGGTCCCAGCTGGCCAGAGGTGAAACGTGGAGCTGCCCAGTCCCGTGTGAGTGCTGCTGCATGAGCTCCCACGCCCTGCCAGCTCCCACGGCCCCCTGACATCTGATGACAGAGTGAGCCATGGGCAGCGTCCGAGTCAATCGGTGAGTCACCCTCCCCTCAAGACCTGCTGCTGCCCTGGGTGACCTTGTCCTCTTCATCTGGCCCCTCAGACCCTGCCTTCAGACTGCCTTTTCATATATTCTGCTCAAATTACCTGTCAGGGGCTTTCCTGTTGCAAGGAATGACTCCTCTCTCCTTCTCCAATCTAAAACATGTCATATGTGGAGGTAGTGCTTGGAGGAATACTTTGGAGGAGAGGTAAAGCACTGCATGGTGCTGGACCAGAAATTACAGATTCCAGCAGCACTGTAGAAGCCACATGATCCCAGGAATCACAACTCCAGCCACCAGTGCTCTCCTTGCCAGGAGATGTGGATGGAGGCCCACACTGGAGTACTCCAGCTGACATGCCAACACTGTGGGGTGGGAAGGAGACACCCCCAGGGTCCTGTGAGGCTGCAGTTTGTCAGGCATGAGGGCAGAGCAGTCTTCCTGCTTCAGTGATTTCTCAGTCTCTTGATTCCCTCAGTGGTCAGCACATCTTCTGCCATCACATCTTTAAGGAGTATCTGCAACTATCACACATGAGGGGCAGTGTCAGAGCTGGCTGTGAGGGAGGGGAGCCAGAGAGCAAAGGTCTCCCAGAAAGTGTGTGTGTAGCTTCTGCCAAGGAAACTGCCAGTGCTTTGGCTGTTGATTTCCAAATTACACCTTTGGCTTTGGATAAGGGATGCTGGAAGCCACACGTGTTGCTGTGGCAACAGAATTGTCCTGAGTGCAGGAAGTGTATAAACATTGTCACCACATGCCATAAAATCAGTGAGCAGAGCAGAGGAGAAAATAGAAACTCCTAGCCTTGTATTATATGAGGGCCAAAATGGGGTCAAGCTGTGGGTGCTTGCTCCCAGGCTTCCTGGCTGCCCCAGCTGCTGCCAGGTTTCAAAGCCTTGTATTCCTCCTCACCATAAAGGCTGGAAGAAACCACAGAGCTACAAGCTGCTGCTGTTTTGCTGTCCTGTCAGGACTTTGCTAGATGCAACCTCCTGGCAGCAGCACTCAGCAAGTATTGCAGCTGATCTGCGCCAGTTGGGTCAGGTTAGCACCATGGTGCAAGAATCCCTGAAATGAGCTGCTGTGAAATCCAGCAGGGTGGTGCTGTAGCCCTGCGAGCCACCCATGCCTCCTGCCCTTGCTGTCTCAGCGGTTGCTGTGACCCTTCACATATTTCTGACGGAAGTGCTTGTTCCTTCTCCTCCCAGGTACAGCATCGTCTCCACCGAGGAGGATGGACACAAGGTCTCTGCGCTGGGCAGCATGAACGGGCACAGCCGGAACGGGAAGGGCCACTCTCCCCGGCGGAAGCACCGCAACCGTTTCGTGAAGAAGAACGGCCAGTGCAACGTCTACTTTGCCAACCTGAGCAACAAATCTCAGCGCTACATGGCCGACATCTTCACTACCTGTGTGGACACGCGCTGGAGGTACATGCTGATGATCTTCTCCGCCGCCTTCCTGGTCTCCTGGCTCTTCTTCGGCTTCCTCTTCTGGTGCATCGCTTTCTTCCACGGCGACCTCAATGCACCGGCGGTGGCAGGTGGTCCCTCTCTCCTCAAGCCCTGCATCATGCACGTGAACAGCTTCTTGGGGGCTTTTCTTTTCTCGGTGGAGACACAGACAACCATCGGGTATGGCTTCCGCTGCGTGACTGAGGAGTGCCCGCTGGCCATCATGGCAGTTGTGGTCCAGTCCATCGTGGGCTGTGTGATTGACTCCTTCATGATTGGCACTATCATGGCCAAGATGGCAAGGCCCAAGAAGAGGGCCCAGACCCTCCTCTTCAGCCACCATGCGGTCATCTCCGTGCGGGATGGGAAACTGTGTCTCATGTGGAGGGTGGGCAACCTGAGGAGGAGTCACATTGTGGAGGCCCACGTCCGAGCCCAGCTCATCAAGCCCTACATGACAGAGGAAGGGGAATACCTGCCCCTGGACCAGCGGGACCTAAATGTGGGCTACGATGTGGGTCTTGATCGTATATTTTTGGTCTCACCCATTATTATCGTTCACGAGATTGATGAGGAGAGCCCCCTCTATGGGATTGGCAAGGAAGAGCTGGAGACAGAGAACTTCGAGATTGTGGTTATTCTGGAGGGGATGGTGGAAGCCACAGCCATGACCACACAGGCACGAAGCTCTTACCTTGCTAGTGAAATCCTTTGGGGTCATCGTTTTGAACCAGTTGTGTTTGAGGAGAAGAACCACTACAAAGTGGATTATTCACGCTTTCACAAGACGTACGAGGTGGCCGGCACACCTTGCTGCTCAGCCCGGGAGCTGCAAGAAAGCAAGATGACCATCCTACCTTCTCCACCACCTCCCAGTGCCTTCTGCTACGAGAATGAGCTGGCACTTGTCAGTCAAGATGAAGAAGATGAAGATGATGATGAAGTGGGTGTGGTGTTAGGGGGCAACAGCAAGGAGGAGGGAGGTATCATCCAGATGATGGATTTTGGAAGCCACCTGGACCTGGAGCGGCTCCAGGCAACTCTGCCTCTAGATACAATCTCATACCGCAGGGAGTCAGCCATCTAACCCCTCCAGCCTCCCCGTTCCACACCCATTGCCCACAGTCTCCTCTGTTCCGTACCCAAACACTGGATAAGTCCCTTCAAATGTGCCACCAAATGGTGGCAATACCTCCCATGATTGCCTCTCAGCCCCTGAGAACACCAAGGCCTGGAGCTGCTCTGATATTCTCCCTTTCTCGTGAGGTCATACTGCCTGGGAGAGGAGTGAGGATACACTACTCTTCCCAGGCGTGCAGCTTGGGCTAGAACCCCTTTCCTGCCCAGAGACAGGAGAGCAGCAGGCCTGGTTTCTTGTCTCTGGAGAGGTGACAGGAGTCCCTGCCTTCAGTGGACAGATTGGGACCTACAGCAAGTGTTTCTGCTGCTGAGGCTACAGCAGACTTTCTGTCCCCTCTCACTTTGGGTAGTCCCCATGGCTGTCAAGGGTCATCGCCGTCACTGGGAGAGGAGCCATACCTAAGCACTGACCAGATGAGGATGGAAGGGAGAGTTTAGGACTCCTGGAGGGAGTGGGGAAGGATCTCAAGGGAGGAGTTTACTTGCATGTTTGTTGCTTGTTGCACATGAGTCTGTACATAAAGCAGAAGGAGAACTGAAATCCACATTCTTCCACTGCAAACGCCAAGCTAGGAGACAAGGACGCTCTGCGTAGGCTACTCTGCACTCTCCTTGGCTTTTGGTGTCTGTCACCTCCAGAAGAAGCTCGGCTTCATGGACTCAGGCCCAGTTCTCCCAGTCCTCTTGAAAAACATGTTCTGCTCCTCTCCAGAGATACCTGGCAGAGGAGGCAGGGCCCTGTGCTTGCCACACTCAGACTGCTCCCCGGCATGGCACAGCACAGCCAGGATGACAGACAGGTGACCTGACTGGACAGCAGACCCTCCACTTGCTCCTTTTTCCTCCTCCATTCTTCTCCCCGCTGCCATCAGCTGTAAAACTGAATTTGTAACTATTTATTTTTAATAAAGTCTAATATCCCAAGGGGAGGTTTGGAAGCAAAGGACAGACCCCAAGGCTGCAGCTTGGTATAGAGACTGATGAGGGTTATTAGCTCTGGTGTTTGCTGTTTGTATGGCATTGGAGTCTGGAAACTCCACCATGAGGGCTCCCTAATTCTGGGCCACTCTGGTAAAGACCTACAGTAAGAGGCCAGAGAATTTGCTCAGGGAGAAGGTCATACAAATATATGGATGAAGGGAATAATTTGCATTAAAATTACCAATAGGATGGGTTAAACAATCCTGTTTGCTTTGGAGATAGTGAGAGTTTTGCCCAGGGAAGGGTTATAGATATACTTGGTGAAGAGCCAGGGATATGCTCCAGTTGGAAAGCTCAAAAACCCCATAAAAAAACCCCAAAGCCTCTCTTTTTTGCTTGAGGCAAGTGGAAAGAAAATGAGAAAAAGAAAATCAACCAAAGCTAGACCTGTAACATCCACTTTATGGCCATTTAATGAAAGAGATGAAAATCTGATGAGCATTTTCCTTCAGGAGCAGCAGAATCACCCCTTCAAAACTGTAACTGAGATGAGGACAGAAAGACAAAAAGGGGGCTCAGGAAGCTGCTCTGGGTACCCAATAGCTGTGCTATGGTGGGGAATGGCTGAAGAAATTATGTCCCACCTAATCCCCGATCTACAAAGCAGAAAAAAGCATCTCAATATCAATTTGGAATTGGTCCAAGAAGCAAAAGGAAGAGGGGAAGAAGCAGAAGGGTAAGGAAGGAAATAGCAGGACTGAGAGGAAGAAGCAGACACAGGAGGCAGATGGTGGAGAAGGAAGGGGAAAAAAGGAAGAGAAAGTGAGGTTATATGGAAGTGCATTTGAGAAAGAGCACAAATAGACTAACAAGATATGTATACACCCAGATACGGTCATTTCTTGGTTCTGTGGGAGAACAGCTGTCCTGCCCTGTTTTCCTCCACTCACTGCAATAATTCCATTCACCAGAAAAACTCCATTCACCACCACTCTCTGGGCCCAGCCATACAGCTAGTTTTCTACCCAACGAACAGTGCACCCATTCAGTTTCTCCAGGCAGCCAATTTCTACACGACATATGCTTTGGGAGACTCTGTCAATGGCTTTGTGGAAGTCCACAACCTTTTCCTCATCCCCTAAGTGGGTCACTTTGTCATAGAAGGAGATCAGGTTGCTCAAGCAGGACCTGCCTTTCCCAAACTCATGCTGGCTGGGCCTGATTCCCTGGTTGTGCTGCATATGCTGTATGATTGCAAGGTGATTTGCCCCATGACCTTTCCTGGCACCAAGTCAGGCTGCCAGGGCTGCAGTGCCCCAGATCCTCCTTCCAGCCCTTTTTGTAGAAGGGTGTCACACTGGCGAACCTCCAGGTACCTGGGACCTCCCTGGTCAGCCAGGGCTGCTGATTAATGATGGAAAGCAGCTTGGTGAGCTCTTCTGCCATCTTTCTCAGTGCCCTTGGGTGGATCACATCCAGTCCCACAGACCTGGGAGTGTCTAAGTGCTGTAGGAGGTCACTGAGCATTCCCTCCTGGATTGTAGCGCCTTCACTGTGTTCCCTGTCCCTGTCTTCCAGCTCAGGGGACTGGGTGCCCTGAGGACAACTGGTCTCACTATTAAAGACTGAGGCAAAGAAGGCACTAAGTACCTCAGCCTCTACCTCACTCCTGTAGTGATCCTCAGCTCCAGAGCCTGTCTGGCAGAGCAGTTTACCTCAGAGCCTTCACTGAAATGATGGATACACTGGATTTTGGGTGGTTGCCATCCTGTCTGGTTCTGCCAGTGCTGGGGCAGAGCTGCCTCTCCTCACAACTCCAATGCTCCCCACTTGGGAACTGCACTAAATTTGAGGGTTTGCTGGTTTAGGAAATGAAGTCACTCCCTCCTTTCATTATTTACTTATTTTCCCCTGAGGGAATAAGCAGGGGCTGGTATTGACCTGGCTTTTAATCCAGCTTTCAGAGTCGTGTGCCTGCCACTGGCCATGGAAACAAACTAATGGAGCGAGAGAGAAGGACTTTGCGTGCGAGGACACGGGCATTCAGGACACAGGCTGGGGTGGTGGCCTCCAGGAGAGGGGACACCCTCATGGCTGGGCACCTCCCTCACTGAGGTACAGCATCCTTGGGATGGCAGTGCTTGGTGGGGATGAAGTGCTCACAGCCCCTGAGCTCTCAGGAGGCTCATCACCAAGGAGTGAGTGTGCAGAGATGCCAGGCAACGTTGGTGCACCAGGGAGAGGTTGGGACAACACACAGGTCATCACTGCCACCTGGAAAAATGGGACAAGGTTGCAACAAATCTGAGGGAACAAGCATCATTCAGCCATACTGGTTCCAGCCCCCTCCATTTGTCTGAACTTGCTGGATGTTTTCATGTCATGTGTGGCATCAGAGCGGAGAAGACAGTGAGGCATTGAAGAATACTCAGCTAAACCCCTGCTGTGCATAATAAAATTGCAAGAAAGCTTTCAATGCTGTCAGATCATTAGAGAGGGGAGAGAGAAGGGGGTTGAGGGGAGGGGGCAGAGGGAAGGAGAGAAACAGCCAGTGTAGGAAAACAGAGGTGATGGGTGAGTTTCTGCCTATCAGACACTCCTCATGCAGCTGTGCTGCTGTTGGCACACACAGCCCCTCCAATGACACGGTGCAGCACTCCAGTGACTGTTCCTGCAAGCTGCACATGTGCCCACAGGCTTTGCTGATACACAGCAGCAGTACATCCTTCTGCACAGGTGCTTCTTTACCTGCACACTGCAATCCCAGAGCACTCGTGCCCAAGTACACACTGCATGTGCCTACTTGTGAATGCCACACATGGGGGCATAACCCATTCCACACCATAACTTCACCCCATAAACACCCAGCAGCATTCACAAAAATGCCACACAGCAACATCTATCTCAACAAGTGCCTCTCTGGCTGTATGCTGGGGACTCCTTTACACAGCCTGTGAAAAGCCACTGGGAGAATCCATCTTGGAAAACTGTTTGCTATAGAGGAGGCTTGACATTTTTAAGGATTCTGCAAATCAGCTGTCCAGGCCATCCATAACTGTAAACACACCAGCTATATTACCTTTTGCACACAGTGTGTGAGCATCAGGTAGATGATACCTCCTTGCCCTGTGCTCTCCAGAGAAGATACCGTTAATGCATGAGAGAGCACGATGCCCCTGAGGACCTTCCCTCCTCCAGGATCTGATGGAGAGACTGCTTCCCTAAGACCTGCCTCTAATCCTGAGGGGCTGGCAGCTTGCTTTTCAGGGGAAGACACTGCTTCTTTGTTTATTCAACCACAATCTATATTTCTTTCCTGTCTTACTTCTGAACATCTTAATTGGCTCATTATTGAAAGCTATTCAAATACCAGAAAGACAATGGGGAGAGGAAGGACTTTCTCCCCATGAATAAGATCCAGGCACTGGTTCAGATCCTCTACCCCATGACAACTAACCACGCTGTTGTCACTCTTGCCAGCTCTCAAATGAATGTTGTTGTTGTGAAATGACACTTGAGAAACTTGTTTCATGTTTTATTTTTGGTGACACTTTTGGACAAGCCTTTTGAAAAGAAATCGTCATTGGCACCTTTCAACTCACACAAAACTTGCTCAGCAAAACATTTTGGTACACACTGCAACTAAAAATATTTTTAAGAAACACAACAATAATCTCAATTGGGGAGAAAATGAGTTTGGATTTCCATTATTAGGAAGCTGTGCTGAAAATGCTTGTGCTTCTGGACAAACACGTTAGGTTTCAAATAGCTTGGTTTCATCCAAGTTTTGCCCAGGAGTGGATAGGACACATGGCACTGCCCCAGCAGCTGTGTGCAGGCTTGTGACCTCTGCAAGAACTCCTCTTCTGTTTTCTTTGAGCTTTAGCAGCTCTTCTTTGCCTTTGCAGGAGGGCCTGAGGTCTCTCCCAGCTTTTGGACAGGCAATATGAAGTGACCATTGATTTAAATGTCATTAAAAAAAAAACAACCAAAAAAAACAACCCAGAAAAAAAGTCTTACCTTCCCAGGCCATTAAGGGCTTGCCCCCACGAAGTCAATGGGACTTTGGCATTGCCCATGGTAAGAGCAGAGCTGGGCCCTAATGGAGCATCACTATTGGAAAACCCCGCAGGCACCGGCCCTGTGCTAAATCCGCGAAGCTGGGATGGGCTGCTGCTGCATGCGCAGGAGGGGGAGAGAAGGGAATGCAGCCTGCTGGGATGCTGAGAGCTTGGGGTGGTGTAGGGCAGCTGGGGCAGCCTCGCTGGTGGAGACAGAGGGGGACAGCAGAGGGCTGGGGAGCCAGGGGAGCCAGCAGAGCCAGGAGAGGCAGGAGAGGCAGTCTGTTCGCAGCTGCCTGCGGCACGGGATCCCACGGCCGGGAGATGTCACAGCAGCAGGAGCTGAGATGGCAGGCAGCTCTCGGAAGGGCTGCACAGGCTTTTCCTCCTGCCGTGGTCAGCAGGCGCTGCCCTTCCCGGCCGCGGTGCGCTCCCGCCGGCAGGATGAGCGGCGCGGCGACACGGGAGCAGCCCGGCCATTGCCCGGCCTCAGAGCACCACCTAGAGATGAAAGCAAGGCTGGCATCCCCGCGGGGCCCGGCGGCACAGAATCGTAGAATCTCTTCGGCTGGGAAAGACCTCTGAGGTCACTGAGTCCAGCCCTGAACCCAGCATTGCCACGTCCACCACTAAACCATGTCCTTAAGCACCACATCTACGTGTCTTTTAAACGCTTCTGGGGATGGTGACTCCTCCACTTCTCTGAAAAGCTTGTTCTAGTATTTGACAACACTCTTAGTGAAGAAAATTATCCTAATATCCAAACTAAACCTTCCCTGGCACAACTTGAGGCCATTTCTCCTTGCTATTGCTCGTTACTTCGGAGAAAAGGTCAGCCTCGCTTGCTATAACCTCCTTTCAGGTAGTTGTAGGGAGTGATAAGGTCACCCCAGAACCTCTTTTTTTCCAGGCTGAACAACTCTGACTCCCTCAGGCTCCTCATAGGACCTGTGCTCATCCCCACAGGTCCCAGCATCCTTGCAGATCCTGACTGCCCAGGCTCACCCTGTGCTGCTTCTGGCCCCAGTGGTGGTGGGACACTGTGGGGCTGGGCTGGGGCTGAGGCTGACTCTCCAGGCAGTGCCATGGGGCACACCTGGGATTTGGGGGAGGAAATATTTGGTCTGGAGTGGAAGTAGGCTCTGAGAGAACCAGCATCCACTATCAACACTGCAATAAAGGTCAGCCCTCCTGACAGCCAGGCCACGGCTTTCACAGAGCTCACACTAACTCTGGAAACAGTTCAGATATGTGCTACCACTCTGTTTTCTTCTTGGGGAGAAATCTGCAAAGCCATGCCAGCTCTGGGAAGTTAGACAGAGATGACCTTTGTTCAGAGTCAGGTCCTTCTTGTTGCTGCTTTGCTATCTGCTTGTCCTTCAGTTGTTTCTCAGCTCTGCCTTGTTGCACGTGCTCACTGTATGAAATTTGCTCCTTTTTTTTCTTATTATTCAGTCCCTTGGCGGGTCACATACAACCTGTGGCTGCAGCACAGTGCTGCTGTCTCTCCCATGCCACAGGCAGGAGGCCACCATGCTCTGATGGTGGGAGAGGGGCAGTGAAACTGCATGGAAGTGATGTCCTTGTCAGCATGAGGGCTGTCAGGTAGAGGGCTTGCAATGCCCTGAGAGCTCCCCGGCAACAAACTCTTTTGTATCCCCTTGGGGAAATAGATAACAACAGCCTGGCTTGCAAACTGTAAGAAGATTCAGGTCTTGGGCTTCTTCCAGTTCCCAGGGGAAACAACACCAGCAGTCAGTGGACTGCCAGTACAATGCTTAGCTTTGACCACGTCCCCTGCAGAAGGGAGCATTTAGTGTGGGCAGTGCCTCTGCTTTCTGGGCACCGTGGGCACATGGAGCCCAAGCAACTCACTGTCCAGGTCAGGTCAGCCTGAAAAGAGGCAAAGTGGAGCAATGTGATTGCACTGCCCTGATGCCTGTGAAGAAATTCAGCATGGACAGAAACACTATCCTAAAATAGTCTGTGGGACACAAGATATTTGAGCTTTAAAAGTTTTTTTGGCCTCTGAAATTAGCAGGATTATTTTGGTGCTGGCCCCCAGTTTGAAATAGCAAGTTCTCGAAACCTGGGACCTGGCAATATTTGGGTCCCTGGCTGTAATGCATTGATAGAGTTGTTTGGATGTCCCAGCAGCACAGTCACTGAAAGAGTCAGCTGAGGGCCTGTAGAGCACAAAGCCTTGTTACAGAAGCTGTACGACCGAGAGAATAAGGAGCTTGAAATTGCTCCTGACAGGTGATTAGGTGCTCACCCAGCAACAGCCCCTGTGCGTCTACCAGGGACCTGGCACAGGCCTGTGCACCCTTTCTGGGGTATTGAACAGAGGATGAGCTGATGCAGGAACCCCAGAGAAGACTTTGAAGATATTTATAACATGACCTGCAGTCTCCACATGCTTCTCTCAGGGATAGGATAATGAATCAGTAGGAGAGTGGGTGCGAGCACATGACAGGCAATGCAGACCTATAGCAGAACACTTGGTACCACACAGAAGGATCTGATTAAATGTAAGCAGAGTGGAGCCATCATTTAGCTCCAGGCTGCTGGGTTACACCATGTGCCTTTTGTTTTCCAGGATACAGTGTTGTGCTCACTAGCAATGAGGCTGCCTTGAATAGAGAAACTTATGTGACCCTTCCAGTGCTGCGTGAGGCTGTAGGAAAAGCAGGGAAGAGCTGCAATGAAAACAAGCTCTGGAGCAGAAAGCTGCAGACATGGGGTGACTGGCTGCACCCAGGGTGGCATGGTAAAATAACAGGGTGCTCTAGAGTGTCCAAGGAGCCAGCAGTGCTCAGCAAGCCAGTGAGTGCTGATGGAAGAGAGCAGTCTGAGGTCAGTGGAGGAGGCAAGGCAGGGTGAGAGCAGCTGGCAGTGATTGCTGCAGAGGAGGTACAAAGTGTGTCGGTAGAGTTGTGCTGGCCAGATGAAGCTGCGTGTTCCCTGTTGCTCTGTTTGAGACAGCTCTCCTGCAATGGTCAGATGGTCTCATGAGCTCAAAATGCATAGTCAACTTTTAAAGTGCAAGAGCTTTTGGGCCTCAGAGCTTCCCCCAAAACAGCCTACATGGGGCTTACAGATACAAATCATCACCTTCAAGAAGTGAATAGGAGGCCATGGGAGGCTCAGATGAGCAAGTCTTGTGGCCCCCGATGAGCAACAGCATGATGTGAGGCAGAAACAAAGATCCACAACCTCAGTCCTCACAGGGAATGAGTCCCAGCTGCCTCTCGCCCTTTGCTGTGTGGGACGGGTGGTGAGATGGCCTTTTGTTAATCGGTGCCCTGTGCCGGGTGTTCAGCTGGCAAGGACAGACTGTCCCTTCCAGAGAAACCCCTTGCATAAGAATTAAAGAGGAGCCGGGCTGAGATGCTGAACTAATCCACCAGGGCATGTCGGGAAGATGCGTTTTAAGCCATTCTGCCTGCCCTCCCGCCTTCCAGTGCATTGTTTATCTCTCCTGTCCCTCCCACAGCAGTACGTGAATTATTCCGACTGGGCCAGCTGCTTTCATAACCGCCTGTGCTCTGTCCTGTCCCTTCACCCCCAGAGTCTGCCTGGGAGATGTTCATACATGGGAGGGTTTTAACTGCAGCCAGTTTGTGCTGCTGTGAACAACGAGCCACACAGGCTCCCTGCTCCCCGCAGTGCCATTTCACTGCTATGGCCACATGTGCACTCTCCTGGCACACACACTCATGTTCCCACTGGCACTACAAGCTCCTTGCCAGCTCACTGTGCACCTGTGATGCTCAGCGAGCTCCCCGGGGTGCACAGAACTGGCACAGTTGTCACAGGCACTCAGAGCTGCTGCTCCCCTGCCAGGCTGCTCTCCCCACCCATCGCCCATCGGATCTGTGGGATGCCTCATCTCCCTTGAGCTGCACCCTTCACACGGGGTGCAGCTCACACCTGCCACGGACACACTTGTGTGTAGCACATACACACCTGGCACTTGCCAAACACACACTACACACAAATGGGGCCTTGGGCATCATAGCACTGAAGGGTAATTCAGGTTGAAAGAGACCCCAGGACAGCTCTAGTCTGGCTTCCTGCTCAAAGCGGGGTCAGCAAAGAGGTCAAATGAGGTTGCTCAGAGCTTTATTTGATCTTATAAACTACTAGGATGGAGACTGTACAGCCTCTCTGGGCAACTTTTTCCCACACTTGACTGCCTTTGAGGACAGAAAGATCTTCTTTGTATTCAAGCTGGACCTCTCTTCTTTCAACTAATGTTCGTTGTCTCTCATCCTCCCACCAAGCACCACTGTGAAGAACTTGGCTCTGCATTTTACCAAGATGCACAGGTCCCTTCCCACGCAGCTCTTCCGCATCTATCAGGTCCCCAGCCCAAATCGTTGCCAGAGCCTCTTCCTTGCCATGTTCAAGGCTGTGTGCATTTGCCCTTGCTGAGCTCCCAGTGTTCCTGCAGGCCCATCCCTCCAGCCTGCTTTCATCCCTCTGACCGCAGTCCTCCCCGCAGGCATGTTGACTTGTTTGCCCTCCAACTGTTACCTGAAAGCTTGGTGGAAGTGCACCCCATCACCTTCTTCAGGTCATCAATAACCACGTTAAACAGGAGAGGTCCCAGGAGAGCCCCCTGAGGCATCCCACTTGGTACCCAGCCTCTAGGCAGAGTACAGCCCACTTGCAATCAACTGCTCTCTGTGCCTGACCAGCCAAATATTCTTTATGTCCATCTGCATGTCCACCCATTGAGACAACAATTACAAACACCTTTGCCTGGATATCAGAACATTGGGAGACAGTGTTGAAAGCCTGGCTGAATTGGAGATAAATGATTTCCACTGCTCTCTCCTCACCCATAAATCCAGTCTTTTTATCAAAGAAGGTGATTGCATTGTCCAGGGCCCAAATGAGCCTGACCAGCCTGTAGTTCCAAGGATCAATATTTAGGCCTTTCTTTGAGAAAAACCTTGTCTGATCCATACTTCTGTACCCAGCCTCTCCTCCAAGCAGCCTCCCAAACACAAGACACTCCACAGCTGCATTGCCTCCTACATGACCAGTCTGATATTCCACTTGGCCTGACCTGCAAATCTCCCTAAAGGCATGAATGTTGCTTCTCAGTTCTCCATTGCTTTTTCTCAAAGCACATCCCCCCAAAAAAAACCCCAACCAAAACCCAAAACCAAGGGTTGGAGTATTTTAAACGGAGATGTTCTGCTTTCAAGGTGAGGAGGAATCCACAATACTTGGCAAGGCTGACATGGTGACTCCCCTGTGACCTTCATCTTGACCAGACTGCTGGGCCAGGTTCTTCCACCACCCTGCAGGCACACAGGGGCCTTGGTGCTCAGGGAGCACTCAACGTGCAGGAGAGCAGGATGAGGTTACACATCTTCAGGTAAGATCCTGCTGATTCAGCCCTGAGTCCAGCTCCTCCCAAGGAACCTTGGCCCTGTCTTGTGTTTCTCTGCTACATCTACCCTGGCCTGACACAGCTCTGAGAGTGCTCCGAAATATTCCTGTTTGTTTGTTTTATTCCCCCCATTAGAATCACTTTTTTTTTTTTTTTTTTTTTTTTTTTTTTACCAAAGCGAGCCAGCAGGGGTGTAATAAAAGAGCCAGTTGCAAACTGACAGAGGGTGGGAATACCACGAAGATAAAAAAGGCAAGGCATACATGGAAAAAACCAATAAATACATTTAATTACAGGTGTGGCCAGGAATAGCTCCTATTATTAAGGTTGCCAACACTTCCCCTTTCAAGACCCTGTTTTCACTTGCTTATAACTTTGTCAAAGTTTCACCACTGGAGCAGAAATTTTCTATAGAAAGTGATTGTCTCAATTGGAATTGGGCACAATTATTTAGTTCTTTTTGAAAATATGGACCCACCACTAGTTTTCCTGGGCTAGAGGATGTGTATATATGGCCCAGGGGACAAAAGCTGCTGAACTTACGTGCTTTCAAGCAAGGGCTTGGCCTTGGGCAGGAAGTCAGTTTTTGTGTCATGGAAGCTGTGTTTTGCCAGCTTCATGAAACACTTCTATTCTCCCCCACCATCACAGACAAATTACATGGTTTTGTTAAATGTGGAAAGAAGATTCGTCACAGCTTCACAGCTACAAACTTTTCAACCTCTGCTAACCTGCCCAACCCTTTTGGTTTCTGAGGCTGGCATGACAGCATATGGGCTTTCCCAGGGTGGAGCACTGCAGGAAGAAACTGGGAGGGCTCTCCCTTCCAGTGCTGTAACCTGCTGTTATGCGTCATGCACAGCTTGAATGTCTCAGTGCTTTCCTCTGTCCTGTGCTCCTGGCCACCTCTCTTTTGCCTTCTTGGAAGCCTGGGGGAGAAAAGTCCCTGATTTGAATACAGAAGGGCTGAAACTCAAGGGAGAGAACCAAAAATCTGGACAAGAGTAAATGAGACTGGGAGGTAGATGAGGCCATGAGCTGCAGGGAAATGCTGGGTCTGTTTGGGAAAGGAGCTATTGCCTGACAGCTGCTATAGGGACTTGGGTCAGATAAGCAGGAAGACTGGAAGCAGAAAGCAGGGCTGGCTGGGGCAGTGAGATGGGGAATGGGAAGAGCAAAGGAATGGTGATGGTCAGTGGGATGGAGAGAGGGGATGGGAGGAACTCAGCCCATCTGCCTGGGTGGTGGGAGTTTCTAGTGACAGATGATGGAGGGGAGCTCCCATCGTCCATCCAACTGCACTGGTGATAGGGAGCAGCTTGTGTGGAGTGGGACAGCATGACAGGGTGGGAAGACTGGGGCTGACTGGCCTAGGACATGTAGCTGAGCCAGCCTGGTACTGTCTGGGCAGGATACTGGGCCTGGGAATACAGGGGGAGAAGAAACAAGGAAGGGCAAGTGAGGTGGACCTGGAAGGGGCAGTGGCTGAGCCCAGAGCCCAGGGCTCCCTGACAAGAGGGGAAACAAAAAGTGGGCAAGCATGGAGGGGACGAAAAATGAGGGAGGACATCCATATCAGCTTGTGTTTCAGGGACTGGAGACTTCTCCAGTGTCTGAAAAAGAGTCTTCTCCCAAGTCTTCCTCCCAACTCTTACTGTTCCTGTGCTGTTCCCTCAAATGCCACCTGACAGCACATGTTACCTCTTGCTAGTCCTGCTCCATGCTGAGGACAATAGGCAATTGCTTCTCGCTGTTATATCAGAATACACATTTCTCATCACTGAGAAATGTCAGCACCAAGGCTGGCTGTACAACTGCCTTTCAATGTCCTCGTGCATATGAATTACTGTTGAGTCTTTAATTATGTGGCCACAGATTTATTTTCCATAGGACACCTGCAGCACACAGGTTAGATGGTGCTCTGGATGAGTCTGGGCTGTGTCATGAAGAAGGCTCTTTGCAGGACCTCAGCATCATCTCTTTTTGTTGTTGTGTTGTTTTGTTTTGGCTTTTTTTTCCCAAAAGTGTGAAGACAAAGGAGTGACTCATTGCTGAGGTAGTTGTGTGCTGGCCTGGATCCTTGCCCCTGCTGCGGATTTCCTACCTGATGCCGAGCGAGTCACTCACAGCAATCTTTTCAGAGGTAGCTATTAGCTATGTTTTATTTATTTTGGCATTTTGCTTTGTTTTTAGCCTTGTGCTATCCTGGGATCCTGATGTCTCATTTGCAGAAGTATTTATTTCTCCCTACTGCATGGGAAGGGGGACTTGCACTTGACTCTAGAAAATGCTTTAAACTGCAGAGCACTCTGGCAAAGTGCTCAGATCAGCATCTCCACCTTGCAGGCTGTGTTTGACTTTCCCTCCAGCAATGCTGGATCTTCTCTAAAATGCTGCTGTCTTGCTTGGTATGAGTATTGAAAAGGAAATCTATCATTATTTGGGAAGTACTGAGAAACTAGAGTGTGTGTTGTGTGAAACAGACCCTATAAATATCGATCATTGTTCTTGGAGTGGAGGCTGCATGTTCTGAATGAGCTGTGAGTCGATGCTCTGAAGAACTCTGTCATCCCTGTTGGATGTGCCAAGCCACAGGTACCTGCCTCCTCAAGTACCTGCCTCCCCAGGTACCTTTGCTCTTGAATTGCAGGTGGCAATGTGCTTGTTCTCACTTCTCATCTTATCTTGCTTTCACTGGGCTTTGAGAAGTAGAACTTCAGCACAGTATCAAAGTTTTGTCTGCTTTCCCCCTGCTTGCTCACACTTTCCTAGCACACACAAGTGTCTCTGTGGTGAAGTGACCTTGGTCTTCAAAGCAGTGTGTCCTTCTCCAGAGAGTGGGTGAAATGGGATTCTGCTCTTTGTTGATCAGGCAGAGCTGCCAAATGCGACCTGGCAGTTCTCTGAGGTCTGCTAGGTCACTGGAGCTCAGCTTTCCCATGAGTTTTACTAGGTGCTATGAATATCATATACCGTGACTCTGGAAGGCCACCCAGCCGTGACACAAACAGCACAACTCTAGCCCTTCTTTGCCTTTCCTGCCCCAGGAATGACATGTTGGGCAGTGGAGAGACGGGCTGGGTGCCCAGCGAGGCATAGCCCCCTTGGATACACCAGCCCACAAGATCCAGCTCAAGACACATTGCCATGGGTTCCCTCTACAGCGCTGCAGCGAGAGCCCTGGGGACAGCCCAAGGACCTTCCCATGGGAACAGGACAGCAGCCAAAAGTAGCCCATCTTCTGCTTGACTATGAGGTGTCCCAGCTGCAGGGCCCCAAGCTGCTGAGCTGAGGGGCTCGGATTCCCTTCCATGCTCTTACACTCAAAGATCCCTTCCAGGCAAACCAGGGAGACTGGACGAAGTGAGGGCTCCTGGGGCCTCATCTGGGAATGTTGTTTTGAGTGTGTGAGATGAGTCTCACTGCTGGGACTGGGAGGTGAGACAGCCTTCCAGGTGCTGTTGTCTGAACAGAGTCTTGGGGTACCTTGGTTGTCATGTTGTGGTGTGTAATACAGGCCTAAACCTGAGGGGGTGTTCATCTCTGGAGAGGTGCAGAGAGGAAAAAAGGTGCTGCAGCTGCCCACCAGTTTGATCACTGGAGAGGAATAGAGATGGCCCAGCAGAGTCTGTGAGCATAGATTCTGCTTGTCTCTCAAATTTATTCCCTCTCCAACTCAACCCCAGCCTTTCTCTATTTAGGATCCTGCTGCTTGTGTTAGATATGAAAACTTCCATTTTTCAGACACTGGGGCAGAAGTTACCTGTTGCATCACTGGAGCACTGACATCACTGATGGAGACAGGATCCCCATGGCACTGGCTGCTATGTGCATAGCCAAAATCAGCAGCCCTTGGCCCAGGCTCCCTAATAAAAATTACTCCATCAGAAGAGGTGTAACTAGGCAATGCTTGGAGAGAGTTGGGTGTTAATAGATCACATGGCTAGCCAGCACTAAAAGCTTGATTACAATTCAATTAAGGGAATGTTTCTAATTAAAGAGTTCTTATTTTAAGCTGTCAATGATTAAAATAAAGGTAGCTAAAGTGTCCGTACACACTCCAATTTCATCCCCAAGGGCTGCATCTATGTTGGGGATTTCTTCAAATTCCCTCCCGCTGCCTCAGTCAGCAACAGCGGGAGAGTTGACATGGTCACTGTCCTCCCAGACCCTGCACCTGCCTGCCAAGCAGTGTCACCCCAAACTCTGCTCCCACCAGGCATGCTGAGAGCTGCTTCTCCTGCATGCTGATTCAGATCCATCCTTCTTGGCTCTGTATCAGAGCCCCCCTCACTCAATGCCTGCATGAGCAAAGTCACGAGCGGTGCTGAGCTTTGGCAAATCCCCTCTCCACTGATGTGCACCCACCCAGGGAGGGAGAGCAACCCTCGGCTGGATCCAGCAGTAGCTGCATACTATTACCTGCCTTCCCATCTGCTCACTGTTACATAAGCTGTGAAAAAACAGAGGTTCAATGGAGCATGTGTAAGGAAATGTCATTACTACGAAAAACTCAATTAAATTTTAAACTCTCCAAGTGGAGGCAAAGTTCTGTAATAAAACAGGCCTAGCAGTGAGAGAGGGAAGCAGCACTGGTTCCCAAAGGGTTGCATAAATGAGGAATTTATTCCCAGGTCTCAATGGCCTGTCAAATCAGCATGGGCACTGGCTGGCAGGGAGATTCAGAAGGTTGCAGCCCCCCAACTTGGTATAACTTGAAGCAATGACTGCTCTCTGCCATGCACAGTGCCAGCACGGTTGCAGCTTGGGCCTCTTGGTGCCAACAGCCTGTGCTTACGTTGTGTATTTGGAAACTGACATCAGGGGCCTGGCTTAGGAGCATCTAAGGGCTGTTCTGGTGTGTGGGCTCCAGAGTTCTCCATCACACTTATCTCCAGCCCCAGGAACTGGGGTTCTTGACCTTGGGATGACTGGGCCAAAGCAGCTCCTGCATGCTAGCAAAGCATCCTGGTGCCTCCAAAGCTGGATGGCATCTGACTCTTGCTCCACAGGACACTCTGCTCTTCCCTTCCAGCTCACACTATGCTGGGCTACAGCCTTTCCTGCAGTCCTGCTCCCAGAGATCTCCACAGCACCTCCATCCTCCTTTGCACATCCAGCCCCAATCTCACAGAAGCCCCCAAATAGTTCCCCGGCCTGGGCTCTGCTCCTACACCCCTATACAGGTCTGATATATCCTGATATATCCCCTGACTCAGTTGGCTTTCAGAGCTGCTCTGGGGCTCGCTGTGCCCACCTGGCCACCAAACACCCGAGGGTCTGGGGGGAAGGTAGCCTCAGCTTTGCACCCATCTGTCGGTGGGTGCCCCATGGACCTCTGTCTGTCCCTATTAGGCTTTATCCGTGTGCCTCATCATTCGTGTGGATTTGCATGTGCTTCACCCAAGGGGCATCCCCACTTCTGAGGGGAGTGGGCTGAGAAGCCCTGCACTGCGGGGCTGGGGCAGCTCTGATGCCTCATGGGCCTTCCTGACGGACCCCCGCTTGAGATCCGCCGCCAGCGCCTTCAACTACTCGCCGGAGTTGAAGGCCGGCGGGTAGGAAGGCGTCGGAGAGCGGCGGCGGTTGCGCCTTTAACGGCGGGCGGAGGAGGAGGCGGAGGAGGAGGAGGGCCGAGGCTGCGCTGGGTGACATCAGTGGGTTTGGCTCCGGGGCTCAATGGAAACTGGGTGAGCGCCGGGCTGTGCCGAGCACACGCCGGCTGGAGGGGACGGCGAGCGGGCGGGAGGCGGCAGGCAGCGCCGCGCCGCGCCGAGCCGAGCGAAGGAGGGACGCGCCGGGCACGGCCGCCACCAGCCCTCCCCAATCCTCCGTCATCCTCCCCGCCGCGGCCGCCTGGCCTCCTGACAGCCGGCGGAGCAGCATCCCCACACGGCCCCCTTCCCGTCAGGGTGGGTATGGGGGGCGCCCGCCCGCATCTTGGGGCGCAAACCCCGGGGGAAAGGCGGCCCCTCCGGCTCTTTGTGTGCGCGGAGGGAGGGGGAGGGGGCGGGGGAGGGGAGGGCAGGGCGCGATGCGCCGGGCCGGGGGGGCGCGGGGGACAAAAGCCCCTTTGTGGGGGCAAGGGGAGGGGGTCGCCCCCTCCGCCGGCGGCAGATTTGGGGGGCGGGGGGGCTCCCCCGTCTCTCTCCGCCTGCTGGGGCCCTGCCTGGCCGCCGGCGGGCCGAGCGGGGAGAGGGGTGCCGTGTGTTCTCGGGTGGGGGGTCTGCGGGGGTCCCGGCGGGGGGCCACCCCCCGGGGGATTTAACCCTCCACCCCTTCCGTTCACTGATGCTCCCGCTCTCCCTCCCCGGCCCCCCTCGTCGCCTGTTTCGGGGGAGAAGGGGTGTCTGTTTTTGGGGGGGTTGCGGGGGTCGGTGTTTCCTCTGGCGGGGGGCGGCAGGGGCGGGGGGCGATGGCCGCGGCCGGCAGCGAGGCGGGGGACGAGGAGAAGTTCAGCGCCGTTCCCGGGGGTGGCAGCTTTTTGTTACCTACCCGGAAAAATAACAGCCCGGGTACGGCTGTCTTCGCGTAGTGTTTGCCTGTAGGGGGTGGGGGTGTAAGGGACATATTTATTCTTATTTTTTTGTGTGTCCCCCTCGTCCCTGTTTTCCTGTTGTGGCTATTTCTTCCTCAAATGTAGTTCAAATGCGCTGTGCTTGGGGTTTCTTTTCTCCCCCCATCTTATTTGCTCGTCTCCTTTCTGTAAGTGTCTAAGGGTCTGGAGGGGTTTGGTGTTTTGCATTTCAATCAAAATGTTTTTTTTTTATTTTTTTCCTTCACATTTTTATGTGAAAAAAATTACTGTTTTCCCAGCGTCTTCCTTTTTTCCCTTCAAACACCACCCCCCCCCCCCCAAAAAAAAATAGAAGAAAGCCGTGTAAAGCCTTAATGGTCTATGGGTAAAGCAGCCCCCACTCCCCACACTTCCACTGAAAGCCGGAGCAGTGCTGCGATCGGCAGCCTCCATTATGGAGCCGTGGGTTTGGTTTTACATGGCTTTTGCTAGACAGGGTATCTTCTCATTCCCGAGCCCCTCGGGTGGGACAGAGGTTACGCTCCTGTCCCCCCAGCCCCCCTTGGCCCCCCCCTGTCCCCCAAGATGGTCCCCGCATCTTTGGTCGCCATCATTGCTGGCATAGCAGTGTGATACCAACTCTTATCGTGTGTTTATATAATGGCCTTTGTGCCTGTACGTGGGTATTTTATATTATATAAAAGGGGCTGGTGCAAAATGGTGTGTGTGTGGGGAAGCAGCGCTGGCGGCTGGATAGTATTATTATTTTTTTTGAGGCTGTGTAGTATTGGATATTCACGTATGCAAACGCTCATGCAGAGCACACTCTCGCTCTGAGGTTGTATGTGTGTTAATCCCTTATGGAAAACTAAATGGTTTAACTAAATGATTGCCCTGCCGCCCCTGGGAATGCTGCCTTGGCTGTAGAGTGCAGGAAGGGTGGCAGGGCTGGGGGGGTTCAGCCTGGAGAGGGGTGGGAAGGAGGGATGGCTTTTTAAATTTTACGTGTATAAATAATACATAGGGGTGATATAAATTTCACATATACGAATATATCTTTTATGTGTACATTTTTCTTTCTTCTTGTAACAGTAGACCTGAAGATCAGATGATAAGGGCGGAAGCTGTAGATGGTGGAGGGGGATGTGTGTGAAGCAGAAGCAAATGGGATAGGTGTTGGAACTCCTGGAGCAGTTGTTGGGGGGGGGTGGGATTTGTGTATCCTGCCCTCTTACCATGAATCCGGGCTGTTGCTCTCTGGCTATCCTCCGCCCAGGTTTTCTACACACACTTGTGTGTGTGTTGGGGGGAGATAAGGCAAAATGACAGCTGTGCGAGACCATGATTTTTTTTTACTCCATTATCCTGCTTCCCGCTTCCACCCCCGCGCCCCGGAGCATTTTTTAGATTCCCCTTTGGAGCCTGTTGCTTAATCAGCTAGAAGGACTGCTGCCTCGTTTTGTGAGAAACCCTTCTTAACCTGGCTCCTGCCTGTCCCAGGAGGGTGGGTCCGAATTTCGGCTTGGGACTGTGGTGTTGCAGAGCAGTACCTGCTGTGTCCCGGTGCGGAGCAGACCCCTCCGGGACCTCCTGCCCGGTCTCTGCCATGTGCTTGGCTGTGCTCGCCCCAGCTGGGAGTTGGACTCAAGTGGAAGTGTTCAGGGTTTGCAGGCCTGGGTAAACACTCCATGAAGGAAGGAGGATTGAGAGCTGTCTTCTTGACAGTGGTGTGACAGGTTCCCGGGGACACAGACCTTTGATCGTTTATTGGAGTAGGAGTGTAAGCAAGTCAGATGTATGTTAATGTGGTTATACAGAACAGCAGGCAGCGGATAAAAATCATGTCTGTTTGCTGCGCCCTCACCCAGGTACTCCTGCCTCCTAGTTCGGTTCCCAAGGCTCTGCCTACATTCCTTGTAGTAAGAAAGTCAGAAATAGCCACAGGGTTTTGTAGACTTTAGATGCACAGAAACCCACATGCATAAGCAAATACTAGGTGAGGGGACTCCACCTCGGAGTGTTTTGTGTGTGGTTTCTGGTGACTGGATCTCTGCTTTGAGGGTTCACAATGTCCCCTGAATGCCTTGATAGGATTATTTCCCTGTACATCTCCACAGCCCGTCCATTCTTCTTTCTGTAATCCCATCTCCTGGGGCAGGAGAAGCAGCTCGGGGTTTATAGTATGCCCAGAATCCTGTAGCTGGGATTATTTTTTGTACTTCTGTCTCACAAGGCCATTCCTCCCTTCTTTTCTTCAGTGAGGCTTCCTTCCCACCAAGCTCCAGCAAGGGAAAGTTCCTCGCACCCACTTGTGAAAACATGAATCATTCCTCACCTTTCCTGTCCCCAACAGGCTCTGTGTCTGCATTTTGTACGCTAATAAAGTGGCATTGCATAAATTAGGACTGTGGCAAATCCCTCTAAAAGGAGACACATTGACTGTCTTGGGAAGAGACATGGTACCTAGAATAAGTTGGTGGCCATAGAAGAGGCAAGGGAAAGGGGGGCTGTTAGGAGAGGGAACTGCTGGGGTTCTGTTTGGCCAAAGTGTTAGCAGCAGAAGTTGAGGTTGGCAGAGAGAACACACTCTGTGGCTGTGGTCCTTCCACCTAGTTGGTTTTCTGTGGAAGGTGAGTAGGCTGAGCCTGGGCATGTTGATAGGGTATATCAGGTCAAAGGGTTAGCTAATCATCTCAGGTAAAGGGATGAGGAAAGGCCTGAGCTGCTAAAAACAAACAGCCAGCACACCTAGGTAGGCAAGAGAGACGGAGAGGCTCAGGTAGACCAAAGGAGGCTGTGATCCCATCAGCAGAAGCGTGTGGAGATAAGCAAGTGGTGTCCCTAGTCAGTGTGTGCCTCGCAGGGTTCAGTTCAGCAAGATGTCTCCTCCCTGTCCCCTGTGCCGGCCCCTGCCTAGGAGTGATGGAGTTGCTTGCTCCTAGCAGTCTGTCTGTCTCTCACAGCCCTTGGGTCCTGTGCTTCACCACCACTATGGTGTTGGATTAGGACTGGGGCCCTAATTCTAAGGAGAGAAACTCCTTATAGGGTTTCTTATGCCTGACCCTTCTGGTAGCTCATGAAGCTACTTCTGTCCCAGTGCCAGGTACTATAGGGTACAAGAAGCAGTGCTTCTTTAAAGTAGTGTGGTGTGATCACGCACTGGATCTCCTGAGGGAGGGGTCTCCTGAACCCCTCCCCAGTCTCTGAGCAAAGTGATGGGGAAGACATTGAATCATTCTTCATTCTAATAATGGGAACATGGGAAAAACATTCTTAAGAGTGTTCTGTTGCTGCAGTGTTTCTTGCTCATGCTGTCCCTGGAAGTTCAGGAGATCAGGAGAGGTGATAGAAGCCATGTAGAAAGTGAAGTATTTCGAGATTTGAAGCTACTCAGCCTCTGGGTGAAGTGGGGAAGTCTCTTCTGTAGTGTTACATGATTCACTTCCTGTTTCTGCTCTGACTTTGCTCACTCTGTGCTTTTTTCAGCACGACTGAACCATGGAGCTTCGAGTGGGAAACAAATACCGGCTGGGCAGAAAGATTGGCAGTGGTTCGTTTGGAGATATTTACCTAGGTGAGTGTGAGAGTCTGTATCAAGGTTGGTTTTCTCAATTGCATCATTGTTTTGGGGTTGTTTTTCTTGCCTGTTTGTATTTCTGATCACCATGTAAGGTTGGAAGGGGTGGAGAAGAGAAAAAACTTCAAGGAATACTTGAAGTTGCTGCTGGCATTCTGATGGCAAAGAAGGTTGGATGAACTCAGCTTTGCCTTACCGCATACTGGAGACACAGTGGTGGTTGATCAGACTGATTTAGATTTGGACTGTTTGGGGCATATTTGTCATACACCCTATTCCAGCATTCTCACTTCCCCTTCTTGAGCTTGGGTGTGTGTGGATATAAACTCTGCTCACAGAGTGTGTGGTGGAAAGGGAGGACATAGCTATTCCTTCAGGAATAGAAGGAATAAGGTTTTGGGAAGACTGGTAGTGGAAGAGGTGGTCCAGGACCTGTAAGAGAAAGGTCTGAAACTAGGAGATGTAGCACAGGTCAGAGAGCCTGGCCTGGTTGAAGTCCTGGGGCTCAGATCTGTTAGATCTATAATGGGGTTTAAAGTCTGGAATGACCCGAGCTGGGAGCTCAGTGGACAGAGCCCATGAGGTGCTGGGTTCCCTGTTACCACAGCAGGTCACCTGGGTAGAAGTTCTTCCAAACCAGTGCGCTGATGTGTAGATATGTTCCCTGATGCTTTGCCTGCTCATGTTTTTATTGGCTCAAACCATGTGGGGCCAGAGTGGCGAGACTACCCAGCAGCCTGATGGATCCCTCCACGAAGGCTGGTGTTACCTGTCTCTGGTTCTCACCACTACCTGTTCAGCTGTAGTCCTGCAGGCCAGCAGAAGGGCTGCCCTCTCGTTTGGTGTCTACACCCTTTGGGCACTTGCAGATGGTCGTCATGTGCTCCTTGACTGTTAATTTGCTCAGTGGAGTTGTATTTTGCTTCCCAGTACATCCACCACTCCTTGCTTTTGCGGGTCCTTCAATTTTTCCTAGTTTGTTCACATGCTGAGCAGCTTCGAGCCAACAGTGCATTTGAGGTGTGGCATTTCCAGTGCCTGGCAATGAAGGACTACCCTCGAGTGATCTGTAATGTGATGCCTCTGCATAGGCTGCTTTGGATCTCCTTGGCTTCCCCCATCCCCAACACTATCAGGTTACAGAATTGGCCTTAATGCACTGTCAGCTGTATTGTAGGAGAGCTCTTCTAGGATCTCCCAACATCTTCCCATCCATCCCTAAATCCCTTTCGTTGAATACCTCTAGTTCAGATTACTTTTTCCTATGATTGTAAATCACAGTCTGTTTTCAACCTCTGGCTTTTATCTCCAGTTCCCTCTTGCTTTATTATTCTCTCTTGATTGGTGTTGGCAGCCTCTCTTGATTAAGTGTCCTGTGGGAATCATCAGTAACAGGCTTTGTTGCCACCTTTATCCAGAACATGAACAAAGATGATAAATAATGGATCTGGGATCCCAATTCCACTGTGTGCCGCCTTTACTGCAGGCTGTTCCTGTATTCCATTCCTCTGTGACCCTCCAACCGGTCAGTGTCTTGGGTGACAGTGCTTTTAATTCCCAGGTGCTCGGGATTGAGGGATGGTAGACCAGACACAGCATTTTCCACCTATGCTGGGGCTTCCAGCTTTCCAGACCCTCTCTAGGATGGTGTAAATTGTCAGGATCTTGCAAAACATCTGGGATACATGTGTGGAGAGAAAGGAGGTACCAAACAGAAAGGCCTGATCCTATATTCCTCGGTACCACGTAACAGGTCATCCACCTGTGCAAAGCAGGCCCACCTTGCCTGTCACCAAACAGAGGAAGCCCAGTGCCCTAGTGTGGTGAGCACAGCGGGGATTCAACCGAGTTACTTGAATGCAGTATCAAAGCCCTTGTGATGTTCATTGAGGGTGCAAGCCAGCATGTTTTGAAGCAGTGATAGCGAGACTTCTTGGAGCCTGGGTGACTCCCCAGCCTGGAGGGATTGGGCATGTAGTCTGTGGTGCTGCGTCTGGAGGACGCTTGTGCTCATGCTGTACTCTCGCAGCCTGATCTGCAGACACAAGGACTCATTCAGGAGGGCTTCTCTCCTGCACCAGGTTCACCTCACAGTTCTCTCCTTTGATAGTGGTATGGACACAGAGCAGGGCTTGTGTGTCTCTGGGGATTAACAGGGACTTTAACTATAGTTTATCCTCAGCTTCTCTCCTTCAGGGTGTTACTGCCTTCACCTGCTCTGTAACCAGCGGGTGCTGCGTGCTGTCCTCTTTGGGATTTGTTTTTTGTTTTTTGTCTGTATGAAGGAAACTTAGATTTCTACATGGGTAGACACAAAGGATGGACTGTGTTAATCCTTACTGGGGTTTGAAGCACAATGCCTTCCTTCCGCGCCCTACTTTGAGGGATAGATGTGCTAGGGGGAATATTCTCCCCATATTGGTTTGGGAGGATGGGAAATGAGATCAGGCTGCCCACAGGCCTTGCCTAGCCCATTTTCCTCAAAAAATGCTCATTCAGAAGAGCAAAACCCAGTTCGCAGAGGAATTGCCGAGACCTTTGGGCCGCTGGAGGGGGAGGTGCTTTGTCAGAGGTGCTGGCCAAGAGGCAGGGCAGGGTTGCGGGACGTGTAGGAATTGTTTGGCCGGGATGCACACTGGTGGTGGAGAGGAGCTGGGCAGACAAAGCATGCTGGGACCTGAGCTGGCTGGGGACAGTTCCTGGTGGCAGGCTCCTCCCTTGCTGGGAGGGGAGTGCCTTCCCTTTGTTTCCTGGCTTGTTAACTCTCTCTCGCCCTATCTGCTTTCATCCATCTGTTCCCAGCCCTCCATTCTTCCCTCGCCAGGCTGTGGAGAGGGGTGCAGGCGGTGGGGAGTGTGGGGCCCCTGCCTGTTGCCCCTGATGCTCAGGGAGGGCGGTGTTTCTTGCATCAGACATGCAGTCAGGATTCCACTCTGAAAAGATCCCGTTCAGCCGGTGACATCCTCTGTCCCCGGGGCCCCGTTTCAAAGAGCTCGTGATGAATGAGTTGGATTTGTGCAGCCCCCACAGCAGAGCGAGACTGGGGGAGGATGTTAGGAATTATCCCCCATCCTACATTCAGTCTCTCGAGTGGCTGAAGCTAGCAGACTCTGCTGTATTTGTCTGAAACACGGTACTTTCCGGTCTGTAAAGACAGCACAGAACTGTTGCTTTTGTACTTGAAGCTTTAAAAAAGATGGTGGTTGAAGCATGGAACAAAGGATCAGAAAGACTCCTGCCCTTGAATTCCCTCCTCACTAGTGGTGGTCTCGATCTGGGTGGACCTCTAGCCAAGAAATGGTAGAGGGAGCAACTTGTTGACATGGTGAGGTTTGGGGAGGAAGCAAGCCTAAGCAGGTGACCCCTTCAGCAAAGAATAGGTCAGATTGGTCCAGAGAAGGACCATGAAAATTATTAGAGAGATGGAGCACTTCTCACGTGAGGAAAGGCTGAGACAATTGAGATTGTTCAGCCTTGGAGAAGAGAAGGCTTTGGGGTGACCTAGTTCCAGCCTTCCCTCCCTGAAGGGAGCCTACAAGAAAGACTGGGAGAGACTTTTTGCAAGAGCCTGTAGTGATAGGACAAGAGGAATGAGTTCAAACTGGAAAAGGTTTATGTTAAATATTACGAAGAAATTCTTTCCTGTGAGGGTGGTGTGACACTGGAACAGATGCCCCAGAGAAGCTGTGGATGCCCAATCCCTAGAAGTGTTCAAGGCCAGGTTGGATGGGGCTCTGAGCAACCTGGTCCAGTGGAAGGTCTGCCATGGCAGGGGTGTTGGAACTAAGTGATCTTTAAGGTCCCTTCCAAACCAAACCATCCTGTGAGTCTACTTTTGCTCTTCTAGGCCACAGGGTTGTTTCTTCTTTCTCTAACACCTGTGTTTGGGCTGTGGGAGAGTGTGGGGCCAAAGGCCATCTGAGTATTTGAGTTGCATACTCCCATTTTAAAGAATCCGAGTCTTCTTGATGCCTACCCTTGCCATGCCTTTTCCAGCTTTATGTGCCCCCAGATAACACACCCCAGCTGCAGACAGCCTGGGAGATGGATGCATCCTCATGTTTCTAAACACCCAGGGTAATGTGGAGATGAGAACTCATTCATGTTTCTACTGTTCAGGTTCTGAGGATAGGGTTCATTCGAAATGCTAATGCTGCAAAAAGTCAGAGAGACTCATCATTGCTTGTGTGTCAGTGAATGTATTAGGAGAGGGAAAAATTCTCCCTGGGGAACAGACAGGGGAGCTGCTTCAGAGGATTTGGAGGAAAGTCTTCGCAAAGGCAGGGGAAAGAGACAAGGGAAGAAAATATTCTTATCTTTTTTGGATGTCCTGGGTGTTTCCATGCTGAATGAGGGCCAGTGATTGAACACTAATTTAAAAGATGGACAGATACTAGTCCCTTTTCTTGCTCTTTTCCTCCTTGCACTCCTAATGCTTGTAAAGAGGGTCCTGTGGTGCAGTGAAGGGAATGTACAGACTTGTTTTTCTGGCCACCAGTTTTTAAGTGGAAAATGTGAGCATCTTTTCAAAAGTAAGCATTGGGCAAGTATCTTTACCTCTCAGGATGGCTTTTCCTCTTTCCTTTCTCCTGATCCTGTGTTAAAATCTGTATTAACTTAATCTCATTGCTCCTCCTTCCACTCCCTCAGAGCACCCTAAATAATTCCTCTCCCTCCTTGGTGTTTACAGCCTTCAAATATTTGCAGACTGTTGTCATGTCCCATTCTTCCTCCCCACCCTTCTTAGTTGTATCTCTTGTCTATGTTACATATTTAGCTCTTTTAATCTTTCTTAGTAAATCAATCCCTCTAGGCCCCGATCGTTTTTGTTGCTCTCTTACAAATTCCTAGCAGCTTGTCTGTCTCAACCCGGCACTGCAGCATCTATATTATGTCTTTTTGCTAGCAGGCAGCTCTTGGCTAACTTTGTGTACAAGCCAGAGCTCTACAACTGGAGCTGGATCTCTTTAGGATCCCCAGGGAGAAGCAATCCAGTTGTGTGAACATTTCCTTTTTCTCTTTGGTCCCTGGCTTTGGAGGTGGTGTGTGAAAGAGGATAAATGAAGAGATTTATCTGCAGTTTGTCCTTGTGGACTCTTAAAGTCTTATCACTGAGTTCAGGAGGCACAAATTAGCCCGACCTACCAAAACTAGCTATGGGATATCTGCAAAACATCACCTTTGACTCCAGCTTGTGTTTGGCATGTACGTTCTGGAGTAGTTTATTTTATGATGGTGTTCTTAAGCTGCTCGTGATCAGACCTGCTTTCTGTATGTGTTTAAGTGCAATTTTTAATAGTTCCAGATATGAGGAAGGGCTTGTCAGTGTGTGTGAAGCAGGCATGGCAGGGGAGGAGAGAAGCAAGCCTTGAGTGTCATTCCCGTGACCCGTGTACAGATATTCCTTCTTTCCATTTTAGGATGATGTGAAACATCTGGAATCTTTTCAGCTAGTACAAGAAAAAGAGCAGCCTGTTCCTTCTTTGACAGTGCACTTTGGGACCAGAGTTCCGGCTTTTGCAGCTGGCAGCTCAGTTGTTTTCAGAGAGAAGCGTGTGGGGTGGTGGTTTAGTGTCATTGCAAAGTATCTAGCAATACCTTCAACAAAGGTGTCTGGGCAGTTTAATTCAGGACTGGATTCTGCTTATTTCTTCATGCTTCTAATTTGGCATGTAGCAAATGTTTCTGTGTTGGCAAAAGATAAAGGTATTATTAAAACCCTCTAGAGGGTGAAGCTGGGGATTTAGAAATTGTCTATATTGAGCAGGTCAGAGCTGTGGAGAAAAGAGAGCTGAGATGTTAATAATGTCTCCTCCTGAACTAATTGGCTGTGTTGAAATGATATAACTGAGGTAACCAGTAATTTTGCTGGAGAAGAGATACTGCTGAGGGTTCAGGGGCTAGGTTTATGATCAGGGAAAGCTAAAACTTCCACTCAGTTTAGGTCCTGTTGATATGTACAGACTGACCTTCTAAAGTCTGGCACTTTCTGAGATAACAAGGCAGTTCACGTGTATGGTTGTTGTTCTAGCCTGACTTCAGAGTCACACCTGGTTTCCTATTCATGTGCCTTTCTCTGGGCTTGCCTTTGCAAATGGCAGTGGTAGACACTGTATCAAGTTGAAGTGGCTGAATCTCATTTCTGTCATAGAGAATAAATTTCAGGGCAAATCTTAAGGTTTTGGCATCTTTACAGGCCTTGTTAAAAGTGTTTAACTTCAGTGGAAGCTTGTGCAATCTTCATTTCACTCTCATTCCTATGCAGGAGCCAATATTGCCACTGGTGAAGAGGTGGCCATCAAACTGGAATGTGTCAAAACCAAGCATCCCCAGCTCCACATTGAAAGCAAGTTCTACAAGATGATGCAGGGAGGAGGTGAGATGGGGAGGAAAGGATGGGGCCGGGGGAGTGGTTGGAGAAGGAAATTATTCTGGAGGGCTTTAGGAAAGAAATTATTTGGTGTTACACATGATCTTCTCAGCAGGGGATGCAGCATCTATTCTCTGTTCCATGGGCTTAATCTTTTTGTTTCCCCAGTGGGTATCCCCTCCATTAAGTGGTGTGGAGCAGAGGGGGACTACAATGTGATGGTGATGGAACTCTTGGGGCCCAGCCTGGAAGATCTCTTCAACTTCTGTTCCCGCAAATTTAGTCTCAAGACAGTTCTGCTCCTGGCAGACCAGATGGTAAGTTTCCTCTGAAGCATTTGTGCCTACTCTCCTTCTCCATGCCTTTTTCCCCCCACACACTCCCCTCCCATCCCCTCTGCTTGAAAACTGCTGTATCCCAGGCTTTCTTCATTTAGCACAAGTGGCTGCCAGCTTTCTATTTCTTGATGAAGCTGGGGGCCTGGAACCTAGACACTGGTGGCTTTTCCTTATCTCCATCCCTCCTTCCTTTGCCTGCTGCTCGCCTTGTGTTAGTGGTGCACACACAGGTACGTTTGCCTACAGGATGAATTATTGGCACCTATCTTAATTCCACTGCTCGTGCCCTGGGTATAAGACCCTTAGCTTTTCTAGACTGACCTGTCCCTTTCCTGGCCTGGCTAACTTTGAAAGTTGACAGCTGTCAATGCTGAAGTCAAAGTTTTAGTCTGTATAGACCTGCTTCCCATCCTTCCTTGTGATGTTAATGATGATTTTCCCAGAGTGAGGACTGGGCTGGTGTGCAGGGTTAAATTCCATCTCCAGGTCCAGAGGGTGTCTTTTCCTTGGTTGTCATCTTTGATATTCTCTTCAAAGTGTCCTTTTCTTGCTCTGACAGGCCAATGTCTCGGGCAGGGTACTATTTTTAACAGATCTAGTTAAAATAAGTTTGTTTCTTGCTTGTCTGACTACTTATTTATTTATCTATCTGTCCCTGCTCCAGATCAGCCGTATTGAGTACATTCATTCCAAGAACTTCATCCATCGGGATGTAAAGCCAGACAACTTCCTTATGGGCCTTGGCAAAAAGGGCAACCTAGTATACATCATTGATTTTGGTTTGGCCAAGAAGTACCGGGACGCCCGGACCCACCAGCACATCCCTTACCGGGAAAACAAGAATCTGACTGGCACAGCCCGTTACGCCTCTATCAACACCCACCTGGGAATTGGTGAGCCTGCTTGCTGTTGCCCATTGGTGGGACTTTCTCTGGGAGATTGTGTGTCCCCAGAAGGAGGGGGTTGGGTTCTTTGCCTGACTCCACTGCTGACCTGCCTTGAGATGGTGGGCAAATAACTTAAATGCTACAACTGTGTTGCCTCTCCTGCTATGGTGACACTCTGAGCTCCTAAAGACAGAAATCATCTGCTGCTCTGTGTTTGTGCACTGCCTAGTGCAGAGGGCCCTGTTGAGCATCAAGGCTGTGACCTCCCTGACTCTGCTCCTGCTAAATCTGCCTTTGCACAATTTTTGCAGGCTGATTAGATGTGTAAAGGAGACATTCACATGCACTGAGCCTTTAGGAATATGTGCAGTTGAAAGTTTTCTTTTTGACTCCTGTCATTGCCTTCGTCAGTGATTATTCTGTAGCTTTCAGAGCTGGAAGATAGAGGCCCACTGCAATATGGTGTTACCCACCACTGAGGATGGGGACAGCCATGTGCTGGAAATGTACAAGGAGCTGGAATGAGGGGGAGGCTTCCAGCTGCCTGGACACCTGTATTTTGTGATTGAGGATTGGCTGTCACAGGCCTTCAAAATACAAATGTGTCTGTGAACTGCACAACCCAACTGAGGCAGCTTCAGGGAGGTAGGGCTCTGCCCTTAGTGTGCATGGTTAGTACTGTGGGGATGAAACGAGGCTGGGAAAGAGTGCTGAGCAGTCAGCCGGGTCTTCCACTGGTGATGACCATCATCCCAGGTTTTGTAAAAACCTTGTGTAGGTTAGTACATACTGCGCTTAAACCTCCTGAAGTCACCCAGACTCTTGTCCTGGGAGTCAGCCCCTGATGTGTGAGGAACACAGTTAAAGCCTCTTGCAGTTTTTTCTTCTGTTTTCTGACTGAAACTTCTTTCCAGGATTTGACCTCTTTCCTCTGCTAAATTTTGGCTAAACTTTGTTCACAGTGTGAGGCTTCCTTAGTTACCATGGGGTCCATTCTTAGTGGGCTGACTTGGTTCTGCTATTGATTGGCAACTCTGAGGAACAGAAATACTGAAGCTGTCTTGCCTGAGGACCCAGGAAAGTATCTGCTGTGCTTGCAGAGTGTTTTTGTCTCTGGGAGACCCTTCTTCTGAAGTGTATAGCCTGGGAATTTGAACGTCAGAGCAAGGTTCTCAAACATTTTAAACTAACAGCTTCCACAGGATTTCATGTCCATATTCCTGCATTATCCTCTCTTGCAGATATTTCTCAGATATCTGAAGTCAATACTTGGCCTGCAGAAAATGAGGTGGTTTCCCACTGTCTTCCTTGCTTAATACTATAACTGCAGATGGAAAATGCTTTATTTATATCAAAATGGGGAGTGTTGTTTGTTGAGAGTGGGCTGTGATCTCGTGACCTCTTCCACATTATAAAAATAGTTCTCGTAGAGCTTTCAGAGTTGGCCTTCTGTATTTTGGCTTGACCTGCATATATATAACTGACTCCCCATTGAATTCTCAGTCAAGATTTCCACAGCCATGGTAACTGCCACAAGGAGACATGCACAAAATAATTCTCACTACTATGTCTGTCGATTCTTTTGTGTGTGCCTGCTCTGCCTGAACTGATCATGAGAGGCTAAATGTCTGGTTGTGGCTTTCGAACGACTTCATTATTCATTCCACCCCAACTTAGCCCTTTACTACTGATGCTTGGCTTGTGTGTCAGGATGAACAAACAATGTCTAAACAGTAATCCAAGGGCAAATTGCATATGCCATCAGTCTGAGTGCAGCCGCCGCTCTCTCCATGCCCTTTGCTTGGGGAAAGTCTGGGTGTGAGTTACTCTGCGCAACAGGTCTCCGGTGTATTATCTCCACGTTGCAGATAGTTGCCCTGAACGGCATAAAGGTTACATGACTTGCCTGGAGGAGAGGGGGTGGGGGTGTTTGGGTTTCAGCTGGAGTTCCTGTTTCTCAAGACCTTGCCACAGGGTATATGACAGAGATATTTGTGAGTTAGCAGCATTGCCATGGGAACCATCACTCTGAATTTTGTGACTTTTCAGAGGCTAAATTCTCTGTCTTAACGTTACGTTAATGTGGTCTAGGGAGAGGGAAAGAACCAGGTGCTGGGGTATTTGTGTGACAGGAATAGCAAATGAATAAATGCCTTTATTTGAATTTGCAAGCTAAGGGTTGGGCATTCCGATGTCTGGAGGAAACACATTCTTTTCCCAGTGACTGGGGAAAAAAGTAGGAGGCGAGATTGGGGAGGGTTTCCACAGCTGGAGACTTGCCGTTGGGGGAGTCATTGGACTGTGCAGGCTTTGGTTCACGCATTCCAGTCAATTTTCACGTGCTCTGGGGATGAGAGTCTCCTGCACCCACTGTAGCCTGTAATGTCTGAAATAGATGCCCAGGGTGCCCAGGAGACAGCTTGGAAGAAGCCTGATGGGCTCTGTCTGGGTAACAGGAGGCTGGGGGTGGGGGGTAGTGCCTTCCCAAATGAATGCCCTAGATGCATCAGTGTAGGTTGTGCAGATCATAAAGTCCTCCTGCTTGGCCTGCCCTCTGTCACCCATTCCAGATTCCTGTGTGTTTTTAAAGGCTGTTGCCATGCAGTGGGGAGAGAAAGGGGAACTCTAGTCCAGCCACGTGCAAGATCAGATCTGAGTATGTAATCAGGAAAGCATTGCTCGATTAAGCCTGCTTGCAGCTGGGCTGGCTCCAGGGAAGACAGCTGATTTTTAGGGAGTTCTGCATGGGAGCGGCATCACTTCAGTAGGATCAGAGTGGAGGAAAACACTCTCTGGACAGGAAAGAGTTTAGGCTGCAAAGAAACACATTTTGTCATGAACTTTGTGTCCAAGGCAACCGGTCCTCAGTCTTCGGTCTTTGCCCAAGCATGTTTTTTCCTGTCCTGCCACTCACCCCTGACTTGGCTTCTGAGGACCCTGCTTTGGGAAGGGAGTGAAGGTGTGGGCTGGCTGGGAACCTCGCTGGGGGTGGGAGGGAACTGGCAGGAGATTGCTTGCAGAGTGGGTTGGATTTGAGAGGTCATGGTCGGTTGTGTGGGAAGGCGACCTTGTATTTTGTATTGGAAGGGTTTTTGGGAAAGAGGGAGGGAAGGATGAGTGTCTTATGAAAAAGACTTTTTTCATAAAATCAACTTTCAAAAAAAAACAACCTCATTGTAGGAGAGCTGAGATAAAATGGGGAGAGGAAGTGTGATGTGTTATCACAGGTCATGACTATAATCATGTTTCTGGACTGACTTGCTCGGTGCATGCATTCACGTCACTTGTATTTCTCTTTCTCTTTTCAAACTCCAAAGTGAGATTTTTTTTCCTGCTGCTCAGGGATGCTGTGAGTGTTAGTCACTGATTGGCAGGCTTCTAAGAGTGGAAAGTACTAACACTAATGTTTCCTTGGTGTGTAAAATTTTATTTCTAACTCCTTGCTGTCTAATGTTATCTAGTATCCTGAGGATGTTCGTATATGAGGCCCAGCAAATAAGAAATTAAATGTTGGGAGATGTGTAATAGTAACTGAAGATGAAACAAAAAAACGGGATTTTCCTTTATCGTCTTCCAAGATTTAATTCAGGATCTTGTAGGTAGGGTCACAGATGACAGACTGCTACACTGTTTTGTGGTAGCTGCACAACTGTGACCCATCATCTTGGTACTTCAGGCTCATCATAGGTTTGAATCTCACTAAAGTTGTTTAAATGGGCTACAATGACCACATGTACGTGAGGTGCTCAACATTGGGAATGCAGCACAGTCAAACACTTATCATTCAGCATTTTAATAATTAGGTGTTGTGCTTGCAGCTGTTTTTCCTTGATCATATTGCTGTATTAAGACGCAGTTAAGGAATGTCTGCATGCACGTAATGGATTACTGGTTAGCTTCCCAGTTTGGTTTTTAACCCCTCTCATTGTTTTCAGTAAGGGCTCGTAGCATCCCCCACTGACTTCAGGCTCCCTAATCTCATGTCTCTAATTCCGGCCTTCCCTAAATTGCTGGGACTGTGCCCAGGCATATGTTCACAGAATGTATCCCATTCTGGATGGGGTTGGTGGCTGTGCTCAAAAGTGCTGTGCTTCACACAAGTGGAGGTGTGTTATTCAGCCTGCCTTAAGCAGTTGTGAGTTCAAGCAGGATTTTGGAGGCGAGATCCTGATTTATTCCTGAAAGGCTGATTTGCTTGTTCAGTAGGTTTCTCTGGTTCCTGCCCTGCCTTTCCCTACCCCTCTGAGGGGAACCACCACGCTCTAGACAAGAAGCCACAGTTAGAGGTGTTAATGCTACAGCATGGATAAGTCAAGGGCTGGCAAGACTGCAGGACTGAGGTTATCCTTGTCTCCTGTGCTTTCAAGCCTTGGGTGTGCGTTCTGACTCCATTTCCACATGCCTCCTGTCTAAGGATGTAGGTCATTACCCAATATTGTTTAGTTTTGTTTATTTGATATGCATGGTGAGTAATCGCAGCCCTCTGAGAGTACGTGTATCCCAACCCTAGGCCAAATGCAAAACTGGGTTTTTTTCTCTGCTCCCTTCAGCATCTTAAGTATCTCTCAGACAGTCATGTAATTATCTTTGGCAGTAGCCTGATAAGATTAGGAAGTATTAGCCCCTTTAAAGTGGGCAACTTGAGACAGTAAGTTAGTGAGGTCAAAAAATGCTGTTATTTCTGCATGCTCAAAGTAAGACACTTTGGGAATTTGCAGGGCTGCTTTTCCTCTACTGTCTTGGAATGTGGCATTTTCATGATGTTTCATGTGCTTTGACCCAAATGCTCTCTCCTGTCGGTTATGGAGTGATGAGACCCTCCTTTTCTTCTGCAACCACAGCAATTTTTTTTTCCCTTCAACAGTTTTAACTTGCCAAGCCCTCAGGTCTCAAAACAACTAGGAAGTTATGAGAGAGAAGCAGGGGGAAGAAAGAGCCTTGACCCACAGCTTGTATTGTTACATGTGGACGTGTGTATCTGTGACCTGCTGCAGCTACTCTTTTGTCATGATTCAGCTCAGCTAACAGAAAAAGGGATAGCTGTAGTGATCTACTGACCTTTGAATGGGGCAGGTGGTAGCATGTATCTGATACTGACAGCCCACAGACCAGGACATAATCTGCAGCATCTTCCAGGATGTGGCACTGAATCCAGCAAAATGTGCTGTAGTAAATTAATAGACAAAGCTCTTTAGTCTTTCCTCTATCCCTGTGCTCTCCTTTAAGCCATATTTTGCCTGCCTGTTATCTATGTCAGTTGTTGTTCTCCTCGAGATGTAAAGTACTTTCTCCAAAGTGTTTATTTTATTTGGGAGGGAAACAAGGACAAGAACTTCTTGGCAAGATTTGTAGATGAATTTGCAAGCATGTTGGAGGAGTTGGGAGGAGTTAACCAGACAACATTTGCAGTTGTTCAGATTCTGCATCAAATCTTTCTTGAGCTAGCTTGAAACTTAAAATGGCTTGGCTGTTCCAGAGAACAAAGTCAATGTGAATAGTTTTTTTAAGTGTTTTTTGTTTTTGTTTGTTTGTTTGGGATTTTTTTGTGAGCCAATTTCTTTTGTTTCATAAGTAAGCATCTAAAGGTGGGTCCTTGCAATGCCATCTTAAGGGCAACCCTTGCTTTGAGTGGAGTTGGTAGTGATGCCAGTTACAGTCATTCCCTTTTGGAGGGAATGACTCTTTTTTCTTCAAAGTATGCCCCTTTCCTCCACAGCTTGAAAAATGTCACCAAGCTGGAAAGACATCTTTGCACATTACATGTTAGGCTTCTCTAAACTATCAACAAAGTTGTTTACTACAAGACAGGGTCCCTAGTTCCTTGTTTCTGCCCTGCTTAAAGAGTATCAGCAGTTTAATTAGAAGATGTGTTTGAAAGGGCTCTGTTGGACTTAGCTCTATTAGCTTTGTCTTTCTGTGACTACCTCTGTCATGACTAATCCCTGGGTTGAAGAATCATTCTGGGTGGAGAAGTGTAGGTGCCCTTCCTCTGGAACTGGGAAGAGCAAAGTAGGCAGGGTTGCTGCAGCAGTTCTTGAGATGTGAAATTCTTGTGTGAATTAAGGCTTGTCCAAGTGAGGATGTAGTCAGAGTCATTAGTTATGAAGTGGGTTGGGCTGTATGGGGAGAGGAGCACCTTAACTCCTGTAGTATGACCATCATCACAGGAATTTGCTCTAGAATGTCTTCTACAAGTTTGTCTAGCTATAGAAATCTACCGGAGAAGAGAGAGAGGGGTGGTTGTTCTGTTCTGTTCTGTGTTCACCTCCAAAGCTGCGTGATTGCCAAAGCAGTTTTGGTTGCTGCTCACTCTTTGCCCCTTTGTAACTTCTCACAGAACAAAGTCGCCGTGATGACCTGGAGAGCCTGGGTTATGTGCTCATGTATTTCAACCTGGGCTCGCTGCCCTGGCAGGGCCTCAAGGCTGCCACCAAGCGCCAAAAGTACGAGAGGATCAGCGAGAAAAAGATGTCAACGCCCATCGAGGTGCTCTGCAAAGGGTATCCTTGTAAGTGCTCTCATCTTGATGGCTGTCTTGTCTGCTGCTTGGCTTGTCCACGTGCTGAAACCCCCTGGAATCTTGAATCCTAAAGGGCAGTGCCCAATACCTCAGACCAGGATGTGCTGCTGACACCAGTGATGAGAAGGATAACAGAGTGATCGTGGTACAGTTTGGGTTCAGAGGTGGGAAATGTGCTTTTGCAGACAGTCAAACCTTATGGTAGTAAGGGCATGAGAGTGCTGGGAGGGGGGATCTTTAGGACCTTGTGAGCAATTTGGAAGGGGGGTGGGCATTGAGCTGAGAAGGTGTGCTGATGATGCTGAATTTTTACTGATTAATGAGGAGTCCCAGAAATAACCAGGCAATAAAGTAGCAAATGCAGTTCTTTGTAGGTAAACACGGAGTAATGTGTGTGAGAACAGAGAGAAGCCTTGGTCCTCATGTCATGTGCACAATAGTAGGCTCTGGCTGACCAGTGCCACTCACCAATGAGCTGTTGCAATTACAGTAGATGGTTCTGTGAAAACATCAATTTTGTGCATGGTGGCCAGTGAGGAAAGGGAGTGTTAGAATTACTAGGAAAGAAGTCCAAACAGTGTGCATAAAGCCATGGCCCACTTCCACTTTGCATGCTCTGTGTAGCTCTGGTCCATCCCACTGTTTCACAAAGGATGTTGTATAATTGAGAAAAGGCCCAGGAAGGGGTCGAAAGGGTGACCAGAGGTGAGTTGATTTCTGCACAAGTAATGAGTTTGCTGGAACCTGATAAAGAGGTGGGTAGAGAGATAATAGAAGTCTATGCTCTGCCTATACCTACCAAAGTCTGTGTGGGAGCTGATTATTTGGTGGCCTCAGTTTTTGTATTGGAAGAGAAACACAGCTGGTTTCTACCAGCTTCAAAACAAAAGGATGTGGCTCTTGACATAGCCAGTAGTAGACCTGTGGAACTCCTTCCCAGAAGATGTGGATACTTAAAGCTTACATGAGTTCAAGGAAAGATGGGACAAGTACGTGGAAGAGAGATCCTATGAGAATTACTAAATAGTTAGAAACAACATCTAGATCAGGAGGTTCCTGGAGCCAAAAGTAGGTGCTGGGCTAATGTCAGTGGAAGTGTCAGACATGCCTGCTGCACTCTTTCCTCTATCTACTTCTGGCCACTGCTTATGACAGGCTGTGGAGCTGGGAGGACTTCTGGTTAGAGTTGAACTTCCCAAAGCTCATCTCCAGCTCTTTTTTAGGCCTGCATTCCTACTGTCCTTCAGCAGGCACTGTGACTCACTAGGTCTTGCTTGGACAAGCCGACAGAAGGAGATGCATAACATTTTCCGTGGTGAAAAAGGAAACAGGGTCCTTTTGGTGGCCAAAGTGCTGCACCAGCAGGCTTGGTTTTTGTTACACAGCTCTGTTTGTGCTGTCCTGGTCCAACAAGCCACTGTTGAAGGGCTGCAGCAGCTCCATGGTGGGAGCAGGGAGGTTGGATGGCCAACAACAGCATCAGTTGTTCTCTGCTCTCTCCAGCTGAGTTCTCGACATACCTCAACTTCTGCCGTTCACTGAGGTTCGATGATAAACCTGACTACTCATACCTGCGGCAACTCTTCCGCAACCTCTTCCACCGCCAAGGCTTCTCCTACGACTACGTCTTTGACTGGAACATGCTTAAATTTGTAAGTGTGTTTGGCAGAAGGGCTGGACAGGGGTTGGTATGTATCGTGGAGGTGGGGGAGGAAAGCTGGAAACTGCCTGCTGTTTGTGCTTAGCCCTGGTGCTTGAGCAAAGGGACCAGGTAGAGTGAAAAAGAGGCAGAGTTGTTTGGTGTAACTGGGAGTGTAGCTACTGTTGCATTAGCTAGTGTGTCTGATGGAGCATGTGTGTCAGTAGATCTATAGCTGTAGGTAGGTAGAGATAATTTTTCAGGAGAGAACTATATTTGGAGCTGGGACACCGATGTGGATTGCAGTAACAGCTGTAGTTCCATATGCTTTCTCCTCTGTTTCTTTATGGAATAGAATGAGGTCCTTTCTTGGTGCAGTGGAAGATGGTGGGGCGGGCGGAGTTTTGGAGATGGAGCTCCATTTCCTTGGTGTGATGGAGCACTGTGTGTTTTTGGTCTGGGGCTGCTGCTGCCTCTCCTGCCTGACAGCGGTGTGTGGCGTGGGGGTTCCTCTCCTCAGGGAGCAGCCCGGAACCCTGAGGACATGGATCGGGAGCGGCGAGAGCACGAGCGAGAGGAGAGGATGGGGCAGCTCCGAGGGTCAGCCACGCGAGCGCTGCCGCCCGGCCCGCCTGCCGGAGCCACTGCCAACCGTCTTCGCAATGTCACCGAGCCCATGGCCTCCACCCCCACCTCCCGAATCCAGCAGTCCGGTGAGGGGTGTGGGAGAGCTGGGGGAGGGTGCCACCCCTGTTGTTGGCTGGAAACCAAAACGGTTGACTGATGTTCTTGTGTCAACATTGCTCTGCCCCAACAGGCAACACGTCCCCCAGAGCTATCTCAAGAGTGGACAGGGAGCGGAAGGTCAGCATGAGGTTACACCGAGGAGCTCCTGCCAACGTCTCCTCATCTGACCTCACAGGGCGGCAAGAAGTGTCACGGATTTCAGCATCACAGGTGAGTTCCTGCTGCCATGTTCCTGGCCTTGGCCTGCATGTCCCAAAACAATGTTTTTGCCTGATGTGCCAGAGCTGACATGAGCTGGAAGCTTCTGGTGTGGTGAGGGGAGAGGTACCAATTTACACCATTGCTCTTGAGATACATATTTTCTGGAGGCCATGCTCAGTACTGCTATCTTAGCTCTCTGCTTTGCTTGGAGTAAGCCTTCATGTGGTTGTCTTCCAGACCACAGTGGATTGGAGAAGTGAAACAGTAAACTCTTGGGAGGGAGGATGTCCTGAGAGAAAGATGCAGCTTCTCTGTTTTGGTGGTGTTTTTGCCTTTTCCTTCCTCTCCCGCCCTCAACAACTCTTCCCTTTCTTTTGCAGACAAGTGTGCCATTTGATCACCTTGGGAAGTGAGGAGCAATTGCCACTGGACCAGTGTTTGCTTAGGTGAGCCTGGCAACCCCCAAGAATGGAATTGCTGGGGAAAAAAGACTTCATGTTGTGGGGGATTGGTATGTTTCCTTTCACCTTACCTATGGATGTTTTTTGGCTTCAGAGGGGAGAGTAAGGTTGGCTGCCAAAACCTTGAGGGGATGGATTGTCTTAGGTATAAAGGTAGCTTCTGTTTCTCAAGGAGGATAGGAAGGGTGGAGAAGGTGCTGGGTTGGGGAGCAATTTCATTAGTCCCTCATGAATGCTTTCCTGGTAGTGTGACAGTGTTGGGGAGGAGGGTGCTGAGCAGGTAATCAAGTGTGCAAGACTTTGTACACCTACTGAGTGCCTCTTGTAGAGGAAATGACAGTAGCTGGGCAAGGTAACTCTGAGGGGAGGCAGGAGTGTAGAAGAAAGGGCTGATTTGATTTGTTACACTCCAGCTGGCACTGGAAGTGCTGGGAAGAGCCTTTACTCCTAACATCTCTTGCCTTTTTCTCTCTTTTGAATTCTCTTTCTAGTGTCTTCACTGTATTTTTCTTTTAAAAAACAAAAAACCCAAAAACCAAACAAAAACTAAAAAAAAAAAAAATAAAATAAAAGACAAAAAAAAAACCAAACAAAAAAACCCAACAGAATTTCTTTTTGCCAACGATGAGGAGTCGAGCTGTGCCCCCCGCGCTGGTGTGAGCCGTTTCCAGAGGGCCACCTCGTGTCCCCGGCGGGAGCGTCTCCGAGGAGCTGTCGCCGCGGGAGCCGTGCGGGAACACCTCCGCTGCCCCCCAGCCCTTACCGCTGCCCCCACTGGCTACCCCCACTTCCGTCTCCTGGCTCTGTGCTCCTGGTTTTCATTTCTCTCTTTGTTTTTGTTGTTCTTCTTCTTCTTGGATATCTTCTCCTGCTTATGGTTTTTTTTTAATGTTACTTTCAAGTCATATGGTTTTTAGCCATATAAATTTAAACTTTGCTCTCCTTTTTTTCTGAGGGCAGGGGTTGGTGGTGGGTGGGTGAGGTTTTTTTGGGTTTGTTTTTTTTTTTTGGTTGGTCTTTTTTTTGTTTTGTTTTGTTCTTTTCAGGAGCCTTGTGGGCCAGGAGGTAATCAGATTCCAGCCACACTTGATGGTAGAAGTCTGATTTTTATTATTATAACAGAATTTATTTTCTCAAGCATTAAATTTTAAGCTGTGAGGGGAATTGTGGCAACAGCCTAATCATTGACTCGGGCTTCCTTTCCTTGGGTGGCTTCTCTGCGGTTTCTTTTTTGGCTGTTGGGAGAAGTGCCAGCCTTCCCTGATCCAAGTGGTCCTCACATGCCAAGGGATCTCTTTGGAGAGGCACCTGGTCCCATGGAGGATGGGATTGTCGGAGCTGACATACAGGGAGAAATACACTTCTCATCCCTGCAGCGGGGTCTTTTTTTCGTCTGGCTGTGCGTGTTTTTCTATTTTTATTTTTTAATTAAAACTTGTTTTAATTCCTGCGGAGAGAGTGTGGGACTTGAGGAGAAGAGAGGGGCGCACAGAAACTGGAGTTTGGAGTTCTTTCAGAGCGATGGCTCTTGCTCTCTCCTTTCCTCATGCAACCCCAAGTAAGATCCACCAATACATGCACAATCCCTTCCTGCCCTCTCCCACCCGTCTCCCCCCCCCCTTTCCCCCCCACTTTAGTTGTTTTTAAATATAATTTAGGAATACTCAAGCTGCTTTGTGGCACTTGGGGCTTTGAAACACAATGATCACCACTGCGACCTATGGCCTGTAGCAGACACACTGTCACTGTAGTGTGGAGCCGATGGGTTGTTGGCAGGGCGGGGAGGGTGGGGTTAGTCTTTGTTTTATTTGTTTTTACCCTTTCTATTTAACACTTTATTTTTCCTCCCTATTTTTTTCCTAATTTATTTACCCCTCTTACTGTCTCTCTCTTTTTTTTAATTAAAGAGCAAAACTTTTTATTACTTTGTAATTTAAAAAAACAAAAAAAAACCTGAAGAACTTTGGGGGGGATTTTGTACTTTTTTCCTGTGTAAATATTGGACTTTTTTGAGCTTTATTGTGGTTGTTAATTTGAAGTAATAAAGTAGAAAATGATAAAGTGATGCCAGGATCTGTCATTTCTTCCTTTAATGGCCCTGGCATCTTTGCTGGGAGTCACATCTTAACACACAGGAAGCACGGTCTTGCGGCTGAACCTGTTTCTGAATTCCAGGAACGAGTTTGATCAGAATTACTGGAAAAAAAGGCACAGGACTGGAGCGCCTAAAAATAAACCCGAGCTGATCTCTGCAGCTGCAACCTTGGAACAGGCAAGAGTTATGTGAAATCTGATTCAGGATCTCTCGGTTCCTGGATCTGAGCCTCTGGCGTCCCATGGGTCTGGCCTTGAGGAGGAGAGGGATGGGCCTTTCCATGCCATTGGATTTGGGTGTGCACTGAGTTCAACAGAGGTGCACCCTGGATTTTGTGGTTCCTTGTAGTCTTCTGTGTTCTAATCTTCAGGAAAGGGAAGGAGAGGGGCCCAGAGCACCTGACAGCAGCAAACAGGCTCAACTAACTCCCTGTGAAGTGGCACCTGCTGCTTTGGTGTCTGCCGTGGTGTGGTTCGTTTGGGTTTCTCCTCCTTCGGTTGCCTGACCTGTCTGGCAGTAAATTACAACATTTTAATACTGATTTATTTCTAAATCGCAGCTCCTCTAGTTACGCATCCCTGCATTATCTTGATGAGAGGCCTGTTTCTTCCAGGCTCTGTAAAACCCTTGAAACTTATTTTCAGAAACACCTGCTGGGAATAAATTACAGATCTTGGTGACTTTGCAAATTCTTTCCAAGCCTGTTCTCTGCCAGCCGAGCTGGAAGAGCTGTTCCTTTGTTTCCCTGCTGCATGGATCTGCCAGCTCCTGGGGTGAGAGAGCAGGAGGGGAAGAGAAGGTAGTTCCAGGGGTATTGTGTGGTTGCCTCTATCCTGCATTTGTCCTCCCTCCATTTTGAGTGTGCTTTCACTAGATCCGAATAAAAGGGGAGTTTCCACGTTGTAAATCCTGTTTTCTGTGAAAAAGGGGAGTGTTGCCTGTAAGAACACACCCTGCAGCGTGGTGGAGGCAGCAGAGCCGTGCTCGGAGTTCTGTCACAGAAGGGGAAAGCATTGCCCTTTTGGGACATGTGAGGCTCTAGGGATGCATCTGTGTTTCGAGAGGGCAAGTGGAGTTCTACAGCAGCAGGAGAAAATCATCAACCCTATCTCGGTTAGGATGTCACCTCCTTTTGCTAACACAGTCGTATTCAACGCTGTAGGGCGTGGTGCGTTGGCTTTTTTGTTCGGCTGGATTTTTTTAGACTCAAAAAAGCCTGGCGTTGCTTCTTCTAGTCCTTGCAACACTTCTACGTCCGCTTCTTTCCCTCGGAGTTTGGGGGCGATCGGCGCTGAGGTCGAGGTGGAAATCTACCTGGGGGAGAATCGTCCTGAGGCCAGCAGTGTCCTCAGCCGGCCTGGCGGGCGACAAGAGCTGCTGGATGGCCGGAACGCTCCGCTCCGGGGATGTCCCGCTCGCCCCGCCCGGCGCTGCGGAAACACCCCGGCTCACCCCGCGGCGGTACCGCCCCTTTAAGAGCGGAGCGGTGACGTCACCCGCTTCCCCTCCGCGCGGGCAGGGGGCGGGGCGCGCGGTGCCGTGCGCAGGCGCGGAGGGAGGGCCGGGCCGGGCCCGGCGTCGCCATGGGCTCCTGAGGCCTCCGCGCCCCCGCGCCGGTGCCGGCGCCGCCCGCGGGGCAGCGGGGCAGGGCCCGACCCGACCCCTCCTCGCCCCACCGGGCTGGGCCGCGCCCGCCCGCCCGCTGCACGGTAAGACGTGGCGGGGGCGGCCGCGGGCGCGCGGGGCGGGCCGGGCCGGAGGGGCCGCGCTGGCGCGGGGGTGGCTCGTTGATGCGCTACGGACTCACCTTGCGCCCCGCGTCGGCCCGCCGTGGTCGCTTCCCACACTTCTCCCTGCTCCCCCCCAGTTCCTCCTCCCGTTCCGCGGGGTGGCCCGCGCGATTCACCCCGTGTCCCCCCTGCCCTCCGTCCCTTTCCCTCCCGGTGTGCGCCCTCTCCTCCTCGGGGCTGCCCCCGCCGTTCTCCTCCGCGCACGTTCCTCCCGCATGCCTCCATACCTACACACACACCGCCCCACCCCCGCGTCTGATCACAGCCTCCCGGTGCAACCCCCGCAAGCTCGCCCCCGACCCCCGGGGCAGCCCACCCAATTCCTTCCTCTCCCTGCCACCCCGCAGCCTGTCCTTGCTGCAGCTGTGCCGCTCTCCCCATGCACACCCGCACCAGCACAGCCCCCGCGTTCCCTGGTGCTGTCACGCTCCTTGGTGGCATTAGGTGGGTGTCACTGTCTGCACGGGTGTGTCTGGCCCTGGGTGGGCTGGGAACTCAGCACGGTGGTGGGCACCGGGTTTGTGTTTGCTGGGCTGCCCGTGGTTCAGGCTGGGTGGACTGACAGACGCCTTGTGCATGTGCTGGTGTGGTAGGTGTGTGAGGAGGCTGTTACTCTGCTTGTGTTCTCTTGCACTGTAGGTGAGTTGTGGTGGGTTACGTTTGCTCATGGTGTCTTGAAATCTCAATAGCTCTGTGAGGGCTAGATTCAGCCTTGGCAGCTACAGCCTGTAGTGGAAGGAAGGCTTTGGAAGAACGTGTGCGTGACTGAGTTCTGATGAATTGTGGAAAGGGACTAGAGTGATTTCAGGGACAGCTCTATGAAAGCTGTCTGGAACAGTCTGAAGCTGTCAAGAGTGGGTGGAGGAGGAGGAGTGGGAAACCTAGAGGAAATACTGAAGATGGTTGCTGCTTACAGAAAGTTTGAAATTGTTCTTGCCATGTAAGAAGCTTGAAAAGGAGTAATTATTGAACACTTAAAGACAGGTTTCTCCAGAGAGAAGACTGTTTACCTCCGTTAAAGATAAAAATAGAAGACATTGATCAATAACAGAGCAAAGGCTAATAGGATGAATAGAAATGACTTTCCTATCCTGCAAGAAAAAGAAAACAATCGATGAAAATGCAATAGAGCATACATCCCTCTAACGAAGACTTGACTCTTTTAATACAGCAGTTAACTGTACCTTTGAACTTGAGTTGCTGGATGTTACCCTACCCTTTGGTCTAAGAGCTTAGCAGCTTTTCTGAAAAAGACCACAGATTTCTCTAGAAATGTTCATGTTATTCATGTTTCTAATACTAAAGGTTTGTATTCATATGATACTGTTGGAAAAAAATAAACTCTCATTCTCTTAGGATGTTGGCTAAACAATAGGGTTTTAGGGAGAGCTTTTCTTATGCTGAAGGTATTCCAGAAAGGCCTCCTTCAGGCTTTTTTTTTCCACCAGTGTCCCCAAGAAAATGGGCTTCAAAGCTGCTCTGGCCTAGTGGAGCAGGACTTTACGTCCTTAATACTGCCTTTGTTATGGTTGTGCTGTGAACCCTAGGTGGCATGGAAGCAGCAGGTGGATAGCTCTGCATCTGGAGCAGGAGTGATTTGATCCTGCTGTAAAATGATTGGGAAGCTTTACTGCTGAAATCAATGTTTCTGACCAGCTCGGTGGTGTGGACAGATGTTTTTCTTTGTATTCTGCTCAGGTCTCTGCAATTAGTTCAGGGTGCTGAACGAGTTCTGGTTTGGACATGTGGGGCAAGGGGATGAGCACTTCCCAACCACTGGGCATCTTTTGGACTTTAGTTTGTCTGCCTTCTTGGGACATGTGGCAGTTAAAAGGGGAAGGTTCTTAGATAAACTGGTTAGAAAATGAAGTTCAGTATGACAGGCTCGTTTAGCATAACGAAAGCATTCTGAGCTGTCTGGTCTCTAAGATTTGACAGAATCCAGCTAGAAATCTGCCTTGTTCTCTGTCAGCTTCTTTGCCTGTTTGCTGGTAGCAGGCTGAGAGGTGAGCTTTTGCAATTGTGGGATTAGGGTTCTTTTCTTCTCATGGATAAAGGAAGGGCGGGTTGTTGGGTTTTCTTTCTAGCACAAAATAACTTTCAAAACACCTCCCTCGCCCCAAAAGGTGGTCCCTTTTTCTACCCAGTTCTACTGCTGAATTACATCAAAACATGATTATCAGATGTTTTAGTTAAGATAACAACCTTTTAATTTCCGTGTGAGGAACTTACTGAAACCTGTTTTGATTTCGGTTTTAATTGGCATGTGTTTACGTTGAGGGAGATAAACTGTTACCTGCTCCTTCTAGTAGAAGTGCCAGTTTCGTTTTCTAGCAGCTCAAGGGGTATCTTTGAGCTCTTGCAGCAATGTCTAAAGGAAACAGTGAATTCCTCAGGAGTTGTTTGTTGTTTGTTCCTAGCTGCTTCAAGAGGCCAGTGTTGAATTATCTAAAGTATTGAAGGTTGAAGTAAAACACGAAATTTCAAATCAGACTTGTTGATTCTGAAGAGTCACTGCTATGAGTCATTTTCTCAGTGTTTCCAGCCTAAAACTGAGGAAACCAAGGAAAGCAGCAGTGAATGTACAGGTTGGTCTGTCTACAATATGAAGAGGATAGCATAGCCTCAGAGAGAAATTGTATTTGGCCTTTGTACAGTCGAGCTTCTCTAGTACACAGTTGCTGCTGGCTGCCTGTGTAACAAGGCAGCTGTGTGTTATTGAACCGCCCTGGCTGGGGGCAGAAGCTCCTCTCGGGTTTAGAGTTTGTGATTGATTGTGCTCGCCGAGGCCTTGGCAATTTGAGGTGTTTTAGAGTATAGCATTTGATTGGAGTTTTATGTGCTGACTTGCCCAGCTGTTTGCTTGGAGTGCTGTGTCTGTTGTGTGCTGTTCTTTCTTCCTCCCAAACTCATTGGGGTTTGCTTTTTTGTGGTGGAAGAGTGGTTTCCTGTCAAGACATCACACCCTACCAGAATGCTTGGGACTCTGAAAGCGGTTTGACACTGTGATAAGATGGGTTGAAACACTTAGCTAAAACAACTGTAAAGTAGTATAGTGCTTGAACTGAAAACACTCTTATAGTAAAGGGTTTGGTTTGGGTTTGTTGGTTTGGTTTTTGTTGGTTTTTTTTTTTCCACTTTATGGACTACTTTTGGGGAGAGCAACTGGACATGTTTTCAGAGCAGTAATTCCCTAGGAAGGTTTTGGAAGTGAAATTTTGCCATCAAAAGCAGTGAGTTGCAGCCGCCCTCCAGGAGTCTCACCTCAGAGTCTCTGTCTTCTAAGAAGAGGCGGGAGCTGGAGTACTCCCTCATAGCCAGGTTCTCTCTCTTTAAAAATCAGGTCAACCTCCATGGGGCTTTTGTTTCTGATGGTGCAAGTCACTTGTCTAGGAAGGCAACAGAGCAAGCTGTGTCCAGGGAAAATGCAGTGTATAGGCAAGCTGCTCAGGAACCATGCTGTGTCTGGGTTTGACCAGGTCTTTATAGCCCCTCAGGGGCATAATTCACAGGAAACCTGAAAAGGGAGATAACTGACCTGCACTATTAACCCATACAGTACCTGGATATTTGTCTCTCCACCCTCAAGTCTGTCTCTGTATTGAAAAGATGGGAATGTTGCTATTATTATCTTACGGTCACAGTGCCTGGGAGTCTGATGATACTGAAGGATGAGCTATTTGAGGATGTTGTACAATGAAGAGTGACCGAGAGCATAGAGAGTTGGTGTCACGGCCTCACATTTTTTGTGTCTAGCCCCAAAGCGTCCATTTCTGTCTGGGTATTTTGTACATGTGGCCCCATATCAACTCGCTAGTCTGATTCAGCAAAGAAAATGACTGCAACATGTTATGTAGTGCAGCAGTGAGGCTTCAAGAAGGAGAAGAGATGAGATGAAATAATACTTTAAAAGCTGACCTTGCTGACCCAGTGTTCCCTCCTCAGGCTGCAGAACATGACATGGATGCTATTGGAGGCTGCTGAGCTGATTGCTTGGGAGCCTGCAGCTGCCTGGTTGTATCCAGCACAGATACAGCCTAGGCAGCAGTAATATATGTAGCTGTGTCTCTGTCCGAGTTACTTGAGATGAACATGGACAAGTCAGTCACCTCAGGAGGCAGGTTAGAAGTGAGTGAATTTCTCTTCATGGCTCACCACATCTTGTGTCGTCCTTGCCAGGTTTGCTAGGAAAGACTGGTTAGCAGTGGGTGAAGCTATTTTCAGCTAGTTGTCCCATGAGAGCTGGGAATGACTTCTTCTCCAAACTCTCCTGACTTACAGACTTCCTTTCCACCCTCCCAATGACTTTGTGATGGCACTGATATTACAAGAGTCTTAAGCTGAAAGTTACTCATATAAATTCCTTTTCAGGCAACTTCATGCAACTGGGTAATTTAATGTCACAGTGCCTGGAAACACTGGGTTGAACTTTTTTTAAGCACCCTCTCAAGTTGATGCTTGGTTTTTTTCTGTATAGAGAAAATGCCTTGCTATTGATGGCTTTTGGGATAGAGAGACTCCCATGAGTCCAGGAATACAAAGGAATACAAAGGTCCTAATTCTGCTCTCAGAAGTTTGCCCCCATAGGATTTTTATTTTTCTTGATGAAATAGCATGGCAGGAGAGAAGTGTGGAGGGGCTAACATGATTAATGTTAGACAGGAGCAATGAGATTAGAAATTCATGATTTTGGGGTATTAGGAAGAATGTATGTGTCTTATGTCCAGAGTTTAAAAAAAAAAAAGAGCAACAAACAAAAACAAGTCAATGAGTTGTTATTGTAGCAACAACAGAATGGCTTCATAGTGAGTGTGGCCTTGGGTGCTTTGTTGAGAATCGCTTCTTTTACTCCTGCAGTGCTCATCACTGCTCCATGTCTGCATCAGAGAATGATTGCTGGGGAAGTCAGATGTGCCGTTGCCCTCATATGCACCACTGCACAGTTGCCTAGACCTGTGATAAGAAGTCTGGATTCTTCCAGCTCATTTACTTGCTAAATTGAAGTATGGATCTGATCTGATAGATTCTATATGTCATGTTCTGCATGGAAAAGTATAGTCTAGTGTATTAAAAACACTTCCTTTGTGTGTGACTGCCACAAGTTCAATACTTTTCCATGCTGCTGTAGAATTCAAATTCTGATTCTTCTTAAAGTGACTATATACCTTGTGGTAACTTTAAAACTTTTGTCTACCCTGTCCTGGTGCTCGGAGGTGGGAAACAATGAATTCAAGTGGTGGTGGAATAAGTTCTGATTTTACTTGGTTCTTGAGAGTTTGGAAAATGAAATGCAAACTTCCTCTGTCATGTGGGACACAACTGTTTACAACAGATCCTTTTTTCTTGTTGTCTCTTTCCCCTCCACCAGTTGCAGAATATCTTTATAGTCTTTCTGTGTTTCTCCCCTGGGAGCAGAGGGCTTGCCTGGTTTGTGTGGAGTGGGGCTGCTGGGAGTATGGGAAAGGAACGCAGTGCGTGGCCCAAGTGTGTTTGATCCTTTTCTCAAAGGAGTGGTTGGAAGGATGGGGAACATCCCTTCTCCTTCTCTCCCTCCCCCTTTCTTTATTTTTCCTGTCCCCTTCCAAAAAAAGGGACTGGATGTTGGATGTTGACCTATCACAATGTGGGTCAGTCCACAAAAAAAAAAAAAAAGAGGAGGAGAAGGATGGGGGGAGGAGGGCTGTGCGAATACAGTGAGACAACAGAAATTAATAGAGCAGAAAAAAACTCTGGAAAGAAGAGTGCATGGCTCAGGGTAAAAGGGTTTTGTTGTTGATTCTGAGTTTTTTAATGGGCATATGGGGAGGGGAAGCTTCTCTCGGGATGACTGCGGGTTAGCAAAATGGGTGGGGGCTGTGTGAGGTGGAAGTGGAGAAGATTTTTGTGGTATTCCCAGACTTTAATTTCCCTAAAGTGAGAAAAGTAGGGGTGTGACCTTGTTGAAGGTTAAATTGTTTGTGTGTACAGTGCGGTCTTATGCGTATGTAGGCATCGGATCATCTCTTGAATATGGCTTAGTGGGTGTGCACCTTGCCCTGTGGTTTGGTCTTCCTTAGGTGCCTGACTCCTCCTCCACCTTCTGCTTCTGAGCTAATGGCTCCCTGTGCCGCTGCTGCTGCCTCTTCTGGTCTTCTGTCCCAGTGACACTTTTCTCTTGTTCTCTTGTTTCACTGACAGCTGTGACATTGTGACTGGGGCATCTCTTCAGCATGCTCACTCCTCTAAAGAAATAGCATTAAGGAGAGCATTTAGGAGAGCTCCAATTGCATTTGGATCTGCATTCGTTGTGCAGACAGAGAAGTATGTTAAGCTGACATGGAGTGCAGTAACTGTAGATGCAATCACTGTGTGTGTTTGTAAGTCTGGTGAGTGCCTGTCTTGTGACTGATCACAGCATTGCTCACGTGTGTTCAGAGTTACCCATGTGTACCTGTGTGTCAAGTGTGTGTTGTGGGGTGATTTTCACTCACTTGAAGTTAAGAAAGCTTTGCCCAGCATGAGCAGTAAAATGTAAATGAGTTGCAGTAGTTAAAATTGCATGCCAGGTCACATACTTAACTCTGATTGTTTTGGGAGTGCTGCTGGAGAGCTTAAAAATGCACTGTTGGGACCTTTTCATATCTCACAGCTAAGTAAACTAGATGCCACCCCAGAGAGCAAAAGCAATTTAAGTAATAAATGTAGAAGTGTTTGGTTTCTCTTGGATTGCTATCACTGATTTCAGCTGTGCCAGTGACTTTCTTACTGTGTAGTGCTATTTTGTCCTGACTATCTACCTGTTCCTTTTCCTACCTTTTGCCATTTCAACTGGTGATGCTGTGCCTTTGGGTGTTGAAAAGACTTTAATTGATTAATTAATTATCATATATACCTAGCACAATAGAAAGAGCTGGTCCCAGTTGGCATTCTAGGCATTGTTATAATTAAAGTAGTCTAAAATAAACCTTGAACCATTTTGTCCTGTGTTTTTGTATTCCTTGTAAGTCTAGGGCATATTGTCAAAAAACATTAAGCTGCTACTTTCAGTAATATAAAGCTCTTGCTTGTGTCCTAATAGATGCAGAAAGTTCAGGCTCTGATTTATCTACTGCATGGCATTTCTGTATTGGCCTTTTTGGACCCAGAATAAAGATAATTTAATGGAGAAACTCTTGGAGGAATAAGAATTTGAGAGGAATGGAAAATGGTTTGTAGTATTTAGCAAAGTTCAGTATGGTGGATATTTAAAGCAGTGTAAGTGTGGAGTAGGTTTTAAGGAGGAACATTTTCTTGTCTCATAGCTCTCCAGGAGAACCTTGCAGCCAGGTTGCGTGTGTTTTTTTGGTTTGTGTCTTGTACAGCAGAAGGAGGCTTAGCTGTTAAGACTCTTTCATGGGATAGCTTTGTGTATCATTCTTTGCTCTATCAGCAGTTTAGAAATTAAATACTTTCAGCCTCGGATGAGATGATCGATTTTAAAAACACAGATTGTGTTTGCAGATGGGAGAGAACAGCTTCCGAGTCCTGTTGTTTGGGGTGCTATTCTTACTGGCACTGGGGTAGGTCTTGCTCAGAGCAAGCAGATGCCTCATCCTTTACTAGACATTGGTTGAATATGTGCTCAGATAGATCCCATGGAACTGAAGGACCACACCTGAACCTTTCTTCCCTCCTCTTACAACACTTCTGTTGTGTCAGAAATGAGGTTTTCATATTTATGTTTGTTTATCTTTATGCAGAAATAGCTCCTCCTCAGTGGTAACATTTTCCATGCCTATGTGCAAGCCAAAAAGAAATTTTTTGTTACTCGCTTATGCCACATCCTGTCTGTTTTCTGTTCTGAGTTTATTTTCAGCAGAAGCTGCCATGTTAATGTTGCAGACAGAAGGTCTCTGTTTCCAAAAGATACGGGACTGGCAATCTGCTTCTGATGGAGAATTAGTGTGCTGCTGTTTTTCTGTGGATGCAGGCCATGTGGACACATCCCTGCTGCTTTACATCTGTGTGGAGTCTCTAAGAGAACTTGTCCCCATGCAGTTTGGACCTTCTTCTCTATCAAGAATCTTAAAAACAGTGTTTTGTGTCTCTAGGTTTTTATCAGGATAGGTATCTTGACAGAAATAGCACAGGCTTTGTTTTGTTTTCTTTTCCCCTCCTTGCATTGAGAGCACCTCTGATACTCCTAAAATGCTTTCGGAAGATAATAGGTAAGTGTAAGAGGTACTAGTTTGGTGTTTAGGCTAATGCCCTGGCAGCACAAGGCCCTGTCTTGCTCTAATGTACGTAACTTGTAATGAATCTGGGCAGGAACAGGTAACAGCTTGAGGGGCTGGGGCTGTGATCTCTGCTTTCCGTGTTGGAAGTGGTTGTGTATAGACCTCACACAGACCTCAGCACTGCCAGAAGCTCCCGTAGCCCACGTAGAAGGATTGTACTAGCTCAGATCCAAATTTTCCGTCGCCATCCTGGAATACACCTAACCTGCCTCTAAAAGCACTGTGTGTTTACCTAGATGTACTTCGATGTGTGCTTGTTTGCAGTTTGCAAAGTTTGGTGCTTTTCCTGGCTCTCTGTTCTGGTCCTGTTATATTGCAGGTTACCTCCGGGGGGAGCAAGGTAGTCACTTGGAGATGGGGAAAGCTCCAAGAATGAAATCTAGAAGTGTTGAAATATTTTCCTTTGATATATTTAGGAGAGCTCTCCAGAGAGGGAGAGTAAGTGTGCGAGTAACATTACTCTCCCTTGAACTGAAAGCAATGAGCTGGAGATGAAAACGGGATATGGCAGAAGAGTAAGAAATGCTTAAAAATTTATTATGCATTCAATTGGTTTGTATTGCTTTGGTATTTCAGGTTTCTAAATGCCCCTAATTTGACATATGGTAATGTCAAGTGCTTTCCTCATGGTTTGGTACCTTGCAGTGCTGGGAACTGTATGGACAGAGAACAAAAAGACAGTTGTCCCAGGGAGCTTAAAATGCGCAAGAAACAACAGAGAAGTACAGCCAGCTGGGAGGAGCACCAGGAAAGAGATCACAGCCAGGAGCCTGGCTGATGTCAGGTCATTGCACAACTGGAGTAGCAAAATGGGAAAGTGGAGAAGATGGAGGTGAATAGGGAATAGCTTTGTGGCTGCTGGAAAGTACCTTTTTACATAGGAGTGAAAGGAAGCAGGAAGGTGTGTTGTTGCACTGACTTGGGCTGTGATGGAGGTAGGTGTCCAGGAAACAAGTGTCAAAAAACATTCACATTGTCAGGGAAGAGGGAAGCTGCTGATACCAAGGCACTTGATCTGTAGCTTATCAAGGCAATATTTTTGTTGTGACATTTTCCCAGGCACCACCTTTACTGGACTTTTGTTCTGTTGCACAGTGGGGAAGAGGCATCTCAGAAGCAAGGCCTGTTGAGAGAGTTGCCACAGCCCATCCTCACAATGCTTTTTTTAACAAGGTAGAAGAGGAGCTAGCAGACTGAGCTGGTGCTAGTGAATGAGTTGAAATCCACCCTCCTGGTTAAGGCTCCAATCATCTGTGCTTTTTTCTGTTTGTTAAGTATAGACCAGAATTGCTCTTACAGCTTCAGCTTCTTGCATACAGTAGTATTTCATAACAGCTTTGTGCACTGCTTATCCCTGTCTCTGTAGCTGTGATGTGTGGGACTTGAGGAGATTAGAAGGGATAATTTGGAAGGTTTATGTTAATTTTGCAGATTTAGGAGTACAGCATTCCTTCACGTTTGACTAGCAAGGAGAATGAACTGCAAACTAATGCATAGAACCAATAAAAGATGTCAAGAAAATAAAAAGCTGTCCTTGGGAACAACCCTGAGGAGCAGGGGAGTGCTGACGGGTGAAGTGGTTTGGGCTTTGGGTAGGAGATGGACAGCCCTGTTTTGTAAGAGAATTTGTATATTTTCTTTCAGAGCACAGTGCTGGGAAGAGTTACTAATTTCAATGACTGTGTGAATTGAAGGGGGTTAGGTGAAGAATGAGGCACAATCATGTAATTAATGGCTGTTGGTGTATAATCACAAGGGGGCAGTGTTAAGGTTACATACACAACTTCAATTTATAAGTGACCTTGCGTCTGAATACATAACCCCTGTCATGACAAAATGCTTGTTGATCACTTTTTGCTGCTTCCACTTATTTTAAAATGAGTGCAGAGATACAGAAGAATTTCCTTTCAGATCCTCAGTTCTGCTGATGTTACTGATGCTGCATTTGGGTCTGTGCCATCGATGTGGTTTGATTAGCTGGACTGTGGAGGTCCAGGTCCTGTTCCTCCTGGCACCTGTGGTCTGCTGTACAGATCCTCTCCCCCATGAACTTTAGGAAGGGCTTAGCAGCTTCCTGTCTTGCATAGCTCCCAAAGTGCACTGGGATGTGCAGGACTGCAGCTGGCTAGACTTTATTTAGAGCTAGGTTAACCACAGGTGTACGTGCTCTGATTTCATTTTAGATGTGCCCTTTTTGAGTTTAGTGGAAGCACTTTCAGCACTGTTCGTGTTCAATTGCTTCAGAAGTTCTTGGGTAGAAACCCCTTTCTTCTCGAAGCAATAAAAACCTTGTGAACTTGTGTCATCTCCGCCCACCCTCCATCTCTCCACATTTTTAGATATAGTACAGATAATGAAATGTGTGAACTCAAAACTTAAGTTATATTTCCTGTACTGATCAGGACTGGAAAGGAATTAACCTGCTGTGCATGCAGTTATGGAAAGCTGTAACTTGGAGCAGGGATATTTTGGAAAAACAACAACTGGAAAGAACAAAGAAAAGCCAAGTTTGACAATTTGTAAATTAAAGCACAGCAGTTGTGCAGTTCCACCTGTAGTAAAAAAAATCTGCTTAAACAAGTCTGGGTATTTCCCAGGATTTTTCTCTTTCCCCCGTGGAAGAAAGCAGAAATGAGGTGGAGTGTGACAAGGTAACCTCAGGCTGCTGCACACCACTGATAAAAGTGTGTGTTTTGGAAAAGCCTGTGCTGAAGGGGCCATTTGCACACCTTAGCGTGCATGTGGAAAGGACTTGCTACTGGTTCTCTGCTTTTACTGGGTACCTGTTCTCTACTTTGTGCTGTGGCTTCGGGTGAAGCAAGGCTGGGGCAGTTCCTCTGTGAATATATGTTCTCTTTTGTGTTCTGTAACAACCTGTCAGTGAATGACAGATGTGTCCTTCCCTGCTGCAGCTGTAAACTGTGGCAATGGATCATTGGCCATTCTAAAGCCCTTTCCATCCACTGATCATAAAGGCCTGTGCAAGAGCTATGTCTTGTGCTTTTATAGGAGTATTCTGAAAAATATTAGGAGGTTATCAGAAGGAGGCAACATTATGCTGTTCCCTTTGATAGCCACATCAGAAGCAGCTCCTCTAATGGATAGAACCAAGGGCTGCCTGCTTGTGATCTTGGTTTAAGTGGATTATCTTCCTACAATCCAGAGGTCACACTCCAGCCTGCTTATGACCAAATTGAAAATAATAGCTACCTTAGATCTTAGACATTCAAGAATTTGTTCCATTGAAAGAAGATAGCTTTTTATCCAGGAAATGGCCAAGGGTCATGCTGCTTTGAAATCTTGCATATTCTGGTGTTCTGCACGTGTTTTTGTTTGTCATCTGGTTTTTGAAAGCCAATCAGGTTAAATTCACATCATGTAGAAAACAATGCAAAGTTGTAAAGTTAGTAAAATTAGTAACAGGCTGGCTAAATGTACCATACCATACAAATTTTGGTAAAAGCAAGACTTTCATGCTCTTTGTACTCTCAAAGTGAGGAGAGCTTTCAGTGCATACCCGTCCAGTGAAGGTGCTTTGGACTGATTGTGGTTTTCAACAGGGCAGTAGGAGAGGTGGGGATTGCTCGCTGGAGAAATTAGGATATTCTTCTCCCTGCCCCCCTTGCTGCACAGTGACACTGTGGCACATGTTCTTGTTGCTTGTTGCTGCTTGGCAGGCTAACCATGACCCTAGGACACAGCAGAATAGCCTGTACTCTTAGGGAAAATGGAGCTGTTAACTTAGGTGTGCCTGTCATCTTCCAGTATGGATGATTGAGATACTTCTTTCTGATCTTTTTGCAATGGCGTGTAGAGATACGACAAGGGGAAAACTTGGCTTTAAACTGAGAGTAGGTTAAATTAGATACTAGGAAGAAATTATCTAGAGTGAGAGTGGTGAGACACTGGCATAGGTTACCCAGAAGAGTTAGGGATGCCCCATCCCTGGAAGTGTTCAAGGAAAGGCTTGTTGGAGCTCTGAGCAACTTGGTCTAGTGGAAGGTGTCCCTGCCCACAGCACGGGGCTTGATCATTAAGGTCCCTTCCAGCTCAAACCATCCTATGATTCTGTGGTCCCTGGTGAATTCTGTATACATCTAATATATTTTTATTGTGATGATGGCAGTGGCTGGGTTTCATGATCTCTGGGAGGCTGTCAGGGGTTCCTGAGTACCACATGATTTGTTATATCACGAGGGGTGGCAGACTTACCCAGGTCCTGTTCGTAAAACATGTGAGCAGCCTGGTGAAAGGCATGTGAGAGATGCAAAGTACTGTTACATTCCTGACTCCTTTCAGCTGGGTTCAATTGCTTTATGGTTCTCTTCCCTGACAGGTCTTGGCTCGTGGGCAGCTCTTTAGCAATCCCAACTGGAACCTCACACCAAAAGGCACCATGATAATGATGACTGATGTCACTGCAGCCCCCAAATTGGGGTCAACTGCCACCACTCCAGCTGTGGCTCCCAACTTCTCCTGGATGCCGGAGGATGGCAGCCCCACAGCTGTGGAGCAGCCAATATTCCTCATGACCACTGCTGCTCAGGCTATCTCAGGTTTCTTTGTATGGACAGCTTTGCTCATCACCTGCCATCAGGTAAAACCCTGTCACTTGTACTTCTTATCCTTTCATTTTCTCCACATGAAGGAGAAGACCATTTCCGTAGTGTGAATGGAGAGGAAGCACAGTCTTTAATAGCAGGTGTAAAACATTTGGCCATCTCTTGATGGTTTGCAGAAAGGTGTGTTATCTCAGGCCATCCTTTCACAGGTCTTTAGCTGAATCTTGCCATTTTTATATTGTGTCAGCTGTTGGCTAGAAAATCCTAGTCACCTGTTGTTTGACATTCCTCCTTTGATCTCCTGTGCCAGTGGATTCCACAGGCTGAACTCTGCTGCGGAAAGGAGTAGCAGGAAATGTTCTCTTTTAATTTTTTTCCCCTCCCCTCTCTCTGGGGCAGGTGTCCTGGGAGGCAGCATAAGTCAAACCCTGCATCCTGTTCTTTACCTCTCTTTCATGAGGTTGTCATGTGAACTGAAAAATACAGTGGGGAAACACAAGCCCTGTTATTTATCAACCTGTGTTTTGTACCTGTTGGATGGTAGATTCCAGAGTGATGACTGGAATCTAGAAAAGTACAGCCTACTGATGGAGTACAGGGGCTAGTGAAGTTAAAAAATGGATTAGTCACAGATGAATAAGAGTAACACCTGCCGTTTCACCAGCTTGGGTAACAATTACAAGGGCCATGGATCCTCCTGTCAAATTGATCACCTGCTGAGGGTAGGAAGAAATTTTCCTCTGCAGCATAACGTTGCACAGTTAGGCATTAATGTCCTTCTCCAAAGAAACCGATGGAGGTCAGTGCCAGAGAGACACTGTTGATTGAAACGCGCTGTTGTCCTCTTACATGGCAGCAGTCCCTGTACTCTCCTAGGCACACAGATCACAGGGCTCTTTTGACATCCCAAGGGCAAAGCTTGTATTCATCTGAACTCTGGTGTCAGCTGTCTCTGTGCCGGGTGAGATGTGTCACTGGGATTGTCGCAAGGCAAAAATATCTCTAAGGTTCATTAGTTTATTTTCAACCTGTTCTCAGGAAATGAGGTTTTTGTGAGCTTCTCATGGGTTAAGGAGTGGAAGCGGAAATAGTTTTGAGCCTTTCAGTCAATTTTGACCAGGGAGGGGTAAGCAACAGACAGGTGGGGAGAGACAAGCCCCTTTCCTTTCAATGGAAAAGTGAGATTGTCAGTATATGTTTTGTTAGTCTCTGGAGAATCCTCGCAGCACACCAAAATGCAGGGTGAAGCTTCAAACAAATGCTTCTGCCTCTTCAGGCAGCAGAACCAGTCAGTGGTGAGGCACACATGTAATCAGCTGGCTGTTACTATTTCCAGCAGCTGGGACAGCAGCTCAGTGAGAATTGCTGTACAGAGGCCTTGCCTCTGCTGACTCTGTGGTCAACAGAGTGCACCCACAACTCGTGCTGAAGCTCTGCCCGTGTTATTAGGGCATTACAGGAGTTGTGCTCATCTTCAGGGTGTGCTTGTGGTCAATACCTTTTCTAGGAGGTGGGTATTCTGTGAAAAAGCATTTTAGGTGTGGGATTTAATGATGGCTAAGGAACTGTGAGTGGTGGGAGCGGATAGGGTGGGGACACTGTGCTCCCCCCAGCCAGTGACTTAGAGGGATTGGCATGTGTGCAGTCAGACAGAACTAACTGTGAGGTTCCTCTGAGCACACTGCATGAGCTCAGTGCTCTCTTGATGGCTGACCCTTGGTGGCTGTGCTGTCACCCATGTGCAGGATGACGCTTTTTGAGCAGATGGGCTGTGGCTTATCAGCTTTGGGCTGTGCCATAAAGTGCTCTCTTAGGTTGTTTCAGGTGAAAGTCTCAAAAGCATCTAAAACAGCCAAAAGAGTGAGAGTGTTCACAATGTGCATGTGCTTAAGTGCGTGCACCTTCCCTCTTCAGAGAAAAGCAGCCTGCAAGGTTATGAATCTTAGGTACTTAAAAGAGGATAACAGGAATATAGGACTGATAACTGGAAAAAAAGATACGAACGAAAGAGTGTGGGCAAGGTGGTGTAAAAATAAATCAATTCCCTGTAAGAAACTATATTAGAAATGCTTCCATTTTCTCTTTCCTCTCCTTGCCCCTCTCTGCAAACTAAGGGTTGCTATATCAATGCCAGATGATAACAGCAATTTATCTTTTCTTTTATGTTCATCACCTTGAGGCTGCTGGAGGTGATTTACTGAGTTTGTTTTTCCTGGCCCAATTGACTCTCCAGTTCTGCTTTCTCCTCTCTGCTCCTTATACCGCTGATCCTGGTCTCCCCTCTCCATCTCTCAGATCTACATGCATCTCCGCTGCTACAGCTGCCCGAATGAACAGCGCTACATCGTTCGGATCCTCTTCATTGTGCCCATTTATGCCTTTGACTCATGGCTCAGTCTCCTGTTCTTCACCAATGACCAGTACTATGTTTACTTTGGCACAGTGCGGGACTGCTATGAAGGTAAGGAGGGGTCAGGTGGAAAATGGGGGGAGGTGGGAAGTCTCTGCCCTGAGAGAACTTTATTTCTGGTTGAGGACATGGAGAAAGGATTGCTGTCACATACTGAATGGTGTGCCTAACTGGATGACCATGGCTTGCTTAGTGACTGAAAATCATCGAATCATAGGGTGGTTTGTGTTGGGATGGACGTTTAAAGATCATCTAGTGCAGCACCCCTGCCATGGACTGGGACATCTTTCACTAGATCAGGTTGCTCAAAGCCCTATCCAGCTTGACCCTCTCCCTCCCTTGGCCTCTGATCATGACAGGATGTGTTGAGCCTTCCCTCCAGGGTTCTGCAGTGACAAAGTTTATGGTTTTCTGAGGTCCTTTGCTTCAGGAAGGCAAAAACTTTTGGTAAAGCCAAAAAATTTGGGTATTAGAAAGTGAGGTATTGCTTAGCTCCTGTCTCGTCTAACAGCACTTAGCAGCCAGATGCTTTGTCCTGTGTTCCTGGTACACTTTGCTAGCAGTGCATTCTTGTGGTCCCATCCTGTGGCCACTTGTGTGCTTGCACAGGGTGGCACAGCTGCCATGTGCTGGGGCTGGTGAAGTGTAAAGTGCTTTGGAGTCGTGCAGAACAGAGGGTACCAAGCAATTGGGATCTGCTGCAATAATGCAATACCACTAGCACTGTATGTGAAGGAAATGGTTGCTTTCCTGTACATGCTATTGTAACTTCCCTCCTGGTCTCATCTTGAAAGAAGCCTCTGTCCACCCAGCAGGAGAGACTGCACTCTGGCAGTGTATTTTTGAGGACAATTTATCGCCATACTCTCATTAAATCCTAACTCATTGGTGCAGTTGTTTTGGTGAGATCTGCATTGCAGAGATGTGCCCCTGACCATGTGAACAAGTTAATCAGTTGAAGGGACCAGCAGGTCCTCCTTCACATCCTCAACAATGCTCTGGATGCAGCAGCAGCAGATGGCAAACATGCACACATGATGCAAGAAGGCATCTTTGTTTGGACCTGGGTTTTTTTCTTTCCCCTCCCCGTGCGTGTGTATAGGTCTAGCAGGAAGCCTGCTGCTCTCCTAGCAACAGCCAGTATCCCTCTGCCTCTGCTGCTCTGGGAGTTTGCAAACATTTGAGCATCTGCTCAGGAGGCTGCTGTGCTCCAGAGTTTGTCTCAGCATGTTGGCCTGCATGAGAAAACTACAGTGGAGGTGAAAACACCTTTGGAAAGCAGCTTCTCTCCCTCGCTTTTTCTGGGGATTGATTCAAAACAGCCTTTTTGTTCTCTTCCCTCTCTTGCCATCCACTTTCTTTATTTTTTAGGAAGGTTTTACATTACAAAGTGGGGAGAAGCTCTGTTAGGGAATGGCGGAAGAAGACTCTACTAATAAATTTTGAAAGCTGGCTTAAGCCATTTATGGGCTGTATTTTGTAGTGTGTGTTTAAGAGGAGGCTGTTTTGGTGTTACTCTTTCATGTGACTCTGCTTCTGTAACATCAGGGTGTCAGGAACACTGACACAAGTAGGGTTTGTTTGGATTTTTTTTTTTTAATATTGCTATCATGAATACCATCTGATGAATGGGGATCAGGAATGAGAGAAGAGTTCTTTGCTGGCATGATGAGTTTTGCTAGTTAGCACTTACTTCTTTTGGGGATGGATGGGCAGATATTTCTCCTTTTTTTTTTGTTTTGTTTTGTTTCATTCCTCTGATGTCATCTCTTCCCTAGTGCTTGTGGAATGGGCAGCTGGTATTGTAATGACCACATCAGAGGGCAGGGGTCACTGGAGGACAATAGGAAAACCTCAGCTTTTCTTACTCTGGGTGCTGGGAGCTGTCAGCTAAGTTGCAGGAAAATTGAAGGCAAAAGGGGTTACCACAGTTATTTAAATAAGTTTTCCATGGTTGGTGTTTTCTGTCCTAATTAAAGCTTTGGCAAAATCATTAGTGTGTGAACTTCGTTCAATAGTAAGGATTACAGATGGAATAACAATATCCCAATTACATACATAGAAGCATGTATACCACTGGCTTTTATGTGCTGTGGCAGTCTTGCCAGCTAGACACGTCTGCAAGCCGTAAGTACAGTGTTTTGAGACTGTAAGTGTTTTGGGGAGCATGGAGTATCTCTTTGCCAGGGCATAGTTTGGATGCTTATAGAGAATTAGAGCTGATGTCTGACTTTGGAAGATCATTCATGTGGAAAAATTGACCTCAGGTCTAATAACTGGCTGCTTGGGGAGATCAGCTTCTCAGAGTTGTACATGATTAGGTTTCTCTTCTTATTTTAAAATTCCTTGAGCCTTTGGTTTCTATCCCAGATTATTTGGGGCAAAAAGCAGGATTTGGGTGTTGTCATTCCAGGGTATGTCCAGACACAGGTGACCATAGAATACAATGTTGCAAAAAGGGTCATCTTGTCCGTCATTTTGCCCCAGAGCTGTCTGTGACAAATGCAGAAGTACAGTCCTTGCCCTAAAAAAATCTCACAACTTTGAGGGTCTGACAGCAATTACAACAAGTCAAGAGAGTGGTAGACAGGGTGCATATTGGCTCACTTCATGCACATTTAAGTGAGTTTGGATCCCATGAAAAGGAGATACATCTGTAGCTATGGGGAACTGAAATGGGGCAGAGTAGGTCAGTGGTCAATCTGAGAAGGCTGTCCATTGTCTGTACCAGGTTGCTGGGGAAGGTAGAAAAGAGGTGGCCTAAGGAGAAGTTTATTCAGTACCCAAGAAATTACTTCTTTTTGAGAAAATGAGGCACAGAGCCTGTTTTTCAAAAATCTCCACCAGACATGAAAATCACAGAGTTTCTGTGATTGTTATAAACCTTCTCTTTTTCCGACTCTTATGTCTATAGTCTGGTTACCTGGCAGAGACAAACCGTGTTCATTAGCAAGAAGGTTAAATACAGGAGGTAACATATGGCTGATGGATCAGAGATATCTTTTCCAGATTATTTAGTACCAGTGTAATGTTCTGGAATAATGCACAGGAACCCTGCAAAGAATGGCATCTTAGAGATGCCAAATAAAACAGTCTGACCACAGTTTGAAATGGTTCTGTGACCCTTTTGGCATGAGTCATGGAACTGGCCTGGGACCTTGGCCAAACTCCCGTTCAGATAGTCTTGTGAGTGCTGAGGTAGGATGATAAATGCAGTGAAAATAATCTGGAGTGCTTTGAAGGGAAAGGTGCTGCATAAGCAGTCCCTGCTAATGTTTGGTCTGTTGCCTGTACTCTTGGTCCTTGCACCTGTTTTGAAGTTGGTTGTCATTTTACTGTGATTGATGTCTTTGCAGCCTTTGTAATATACAACTTTCTCAGCCTCTGCTATGAGTACTTGGGAGGGGAGAGCTCCATCATGTCTGAGATCAGAGGGAAACCAATTGAGTGAGTATTTATTGTGCTTACAGCATGACGCTGTCCTCCTTCTGTACCCATCTACTATTTCTCTATCCCTGCCCTGAAAAACTGTGTCAGGTGGCAAATGTCTGCTGGGACTGGGCAGTGTGGATGGTGATGATTTACCGTGCTCTGAGACAGATCACGCTGATCACATCCTCTTAGGCAAGCTGGACTGATTCACAGCTTTTCGGGATACTGCCTATTTCTTTATTTATTTTCTTACTCATTTCTCCTCCTTTAAATCTTTTCTCTCTTCAGTTGATTGTGTGTGCCTCCTCTGGGATCTGTGTTTCTCCCCGTGCTACTCAGTTACAGGGAAAAAAATTGCAGTGTATAGTCAGGATGTTGTTCTAGACATGTCTCTAAAAGAGGGTATGGCTGTAACTGCAGTCATTGTTGCAGAAAGCACCAGTCCTGCAACTTTGCTACACAGAAGTAGATAAAGAGGGTAGCAGTCTTGTACTCTTGCCCAAATCTTGCTTGTGAACTCTGTCATCTTGTGTTTGCTCTTTCAGGTCCAGCTGTGTGTATGGGACTTGCTGCCTGTGGGGAAAGACATACTCAATTGGATTCCTGAGATTCTGCAAACAGGTATGGGCTGGAGGGACTGGGCCATCCTCCAGAAATTAAATGTGTGGAGGTGGCAATGGTGCCTTTTCCTGCTGAATTTCTGAGATCTTTGATGGGGGGCTCTAATAGCATTTTGAGAGGCCTGTAGACTGCTGAGGAGAGGAGGTGTTTCAAGGTTGGTTTGTTTGTTTAGAATGATTTAAACATTTTCTACTCAACCCCACATCAGGAAGGCTTTAGCTAAAAGACACAAGTTATCTTCTAGAACTGATGTTAACCTTAGGAAGAAACTCTTTCCCTTTCTGGATTACAGAGGTCCCAGCTATAAGAAATTGATGTCTGTGTTGTGTCGCAGACACCCCACAGTTGTGTAACAACCTCCTGAATTCCCAGTGCTGCTGCTGTGGTTTGGAGCTGAGGAGGGGGTGGAGGTTCAGCATGACACATTGCTTTGTAGGAGGAACCGAGTATTGCGGTGTGTCTGTCTGTGCTGAGCTGGGTATGTCGAGGGCGGGTGGATGGGGGAGATCTAAACCTCTGTACAGCCCTTGTCTGCTCATTGCAGGTCAGTCACCTCTGGCTGTCATGAAACAGCAGGGGAATTTCAAGGCTTTGCTCACTTGCTGAAATGAACACAGGAGGTTTCTGTGGAGACGGTGTGAAGCAGGTCTGGTTCTTTGAAAGGGCTCAGGTCATTGTAATTTCAGTCACTGGGTCTAGATATGTGCCCTGGCTTCTCCTGAACATCATGGCCCATCTTGTGTGTTTTAGCAATATGCAGGAACATCGAAAGTACAGTGCAGCCTCATGGTAATATCCAGGGTTAAGCTGTGCTGCATGAGTGACCATTTTCAAAGGACCACTTCTTTTGCGTATCTGTTCTGTTTGTCCCTGCCCCATATTTTGTCCTTATGGCTTTTCTGTTTTCTTTCCTGATACTTTTATTTTCTAGTCTGCACCCAGTATGTTGTTTCAGCTGTTTCTCATAGGTTTCATTTGGACACCCTTTGGTTGATTTACTGCATTACCTATTCTTTTTGCTCCTAACATTAACTTTTACCTTTCAAATATGTCAAGCATCTGTAACACCCATGAAGGTGAATGAATGCTAGAGAAATAATTTCCCTTAGACTTCTTGCTTCTCGTGTCCCACAGCCTCTGGCAATTATTGCCACCTGGGTTGCACCCGTCTGTGTTTGGAAAGTTTGTTCACAACGGTGAAGACTAGAAGCACACTTTGGGGAATGGGGAAGGTGTGGTTTTTCTGCTGGCCTCCACAAATCCCAGCTCATTTGGTAACTCTGACTTTGGTAGATATTTTTCTTTTCTTTTGCTGGTATCTGGCAGCAATTTTTCTACTCATGCCTGCCCTTTGCTAACTGCTAAGTCTGCCGTGAAGGCTGTGAGGGAGGTGTATTGCAAAGAGATGCTTAAATACATCCGTCCTTCTTGGCTTGAGCTTAAATATTGCGTTGGTGAGAAATTGTTGATGCCAAGATTCACTTTCTGGTACTACTAGACTTCCAGGATTTTTGGGGAAGACCTTTCAAGGCAAATTCCTGGGAAGGCTGGTGTGAAAGGGCAACAGAATAAATGTCAGTGCCGATCTGTGCAGTATCTACCATCATGATGATCAGCAAGAGGAATGTGCTGAAAGGAACACCTTGCCCTTTTTAGCCCTGTTCTCAGCACCTCCAGCACTTCTGTTGCCTCCCATCACCATCACCACCTGCCCAGTTTCTGCTCTTTACAGTCCCTTTCATCCTGAAGAAGTCTGTGTGTTATAGACATTTCTTCTTTCCACCTTCAAGCCCCCCAGCTTTTCTCAGGCAGGTGCCTGTTGTGGGTCAGTCAGTCTGCCTGTGTTGCCTGTGGACCTCCAGCAGTGTGGTGATGTGCTGGTGTCTGTGGTGTAAAATCGGAACAGCTTGTTTCCTTAAAGATGTCTTGATAAAGATTCTTTGCTCGGCCTGCGTCTGGTGACCCTCACACATGGGTCACACACCATCCATGTGCTTCCCATATGCTATAGCATCTTCTAGGGAAGCAACTAAAAATAGTATGTGGTGGTTTGGTTTGCAGGGAAATGGTTAAAACATCCCCAGATGGGAAGGAGGGGAAGCTCAGAGGATGGAGTTGTTTACCAATTAGCTTGACCTTTTCCAGTTCACATATTTAAAGTGACTCACTAACTGGCATGTGCTGGGGTTTTTAATCTCCTTGAAGTCTTATGACCACTAACAAATTGCATCGTATCCAAAGCAATTATTACTGTTTGGTTTTACCTTCTTTCCTTACGTAGCCCTCCCCACACACACACAGGTCAGCACTTACCCAGCCTCTCCCAGCCTCCTTCAGGGAGACACAGCTCACATCTCTTCAGGGACACATTTTTAGGGCCATAAGTCTTCCCTTTTTCAGGACTTTGAAGTTCAACATCTGCAGAAAGTTGAAGAATGCAGTGGCTTTGAGAGAACACTCAGTCCCAATAGGAGCAGTGGTTTATACAGGCAGAATGAATAGAGCTGATCCCAAGTGTCACGGAATCTTTGGGGAGGTTCAGTGAAGGTCGTGTGGATGACAGCAGAATAGCTCTTAACTTGTGTGTGGCAACACACATCATTGTGTTTACAAAACGCCTTACTATTGTGGTAGTTGTCAAAAGTTCCTCCTCAGGCAGCGGGGTTCCCCTCCAGTCTATGGAACCTTCTTGCCTAATTTTGTGTCAGCTGTAGACTGGAGTTTGCTTTCCTTCCCCAGTATGTCCCTGTTGAACTTGCTGTGCCTGTGCCATAGTGCAGTGTGGGATCTTTTGTTTTTCATACTGTTACAGTGCATAAATGTGCTACAGCACAGCCTGTAAAAAGCAGCTCTGCAAGAGTGGGGCTAAGCAGCTTCTAGGAGAAACCCTACAGAGAGGTTTTTCTTCCTATTCTGGACAAGTAGATAGCACATGTGCATCTTCTGAATCTCCTCCATCTCATTTTCGGTGCTTCAGTCCTCAAGCGCAATTGATTAGCAAGTGGCAGAGTCAGACTTCTTGTTGGGTCTGGTTTGTATTGCCTTGCTGAGTTGTCCCAGTGCACAACTGTGGCCCCTGCCACTACCAAAAACTGTGCCAAGCAAAACCAGCACAACACTCCATCATGATGCTGGCTTGGCAGCTTGGCCTCTTGCACCTCCTGCCTTCTCATTCCTCCTCTCTTGTTCCTGTAGGCAACCCTGCAGTTCTGTGTGGTGAAGCCCCTCATGGCGATCAGCACAGTCATCCTTCAGGCCTTTGGCAAGTACCAGGATGGTGACTTTGAGTAAGTTTATTTATTTAGCATGTGAGACTTAACTGCCCCTTCTCTGCCTGGCTTTGCTTATTGTCCATGTGTGTTCTGAGCCGTGGGAAAAGATGGGACTGCATGGGCTGATGTGCATGAGAAAAGTTTTAGTTTCATAGTTTTTCTACCTTGGTTGGGAGTGGGGAGAATGGGACAGGGAAGCAAGAAGGAAATGGACTCTTAGAACTCTCCAGTGACGGTGGCAAGGGGGAAAAATCATGCTGAAGATCCAGGCATTCATATGTATCTTCTCTTTTCAGTGTAACCAGTGGCTACCTCTATGTGACGATCATCTACAACATCTCTGTCAGCCTGGCACTGTATGCCCTCTTCCTTTTCTACTTCGCCACACGTGAGCTGCTCAGTCCCTATAGCCCAGTCCTCAAGTTCTTCATGGTGAAGTCTGTCATCTTCCTGTCCTTCTGGCAAGGTGAGCTGCTTTTCCCTTCCCTTGGTAGGCACAAAGAGCTCTGCAGGGGCTCAGACACAAGAGTTGATAGAGCAGATGTTGATTAATAGGCAGAATGTCTTTCTGTATTCCATTTGTTTTATAGTCATTCATTGCTTTTCTCTGGGAAACCTGTTTTGCTCATTTTCATTTTCCTTTATATGCTCCTGAATCCTTATTATCCCTGTGTGTGCATGTGCACAAGAATATCTACCTGACAAAACCAGCTGATAGGGTGAAGAGTCCTCTGCATTCCTGAAACAATCATAAAGCGCAAGCTGCCAACATTTTATCTGCATGCTGCCATTTTATTGATTAAAGTGGCACATCTAAAAATTTTTAGTGCTTTTTTTAGTGCTCTATAAATAAAATTGTAATGGTATGTCTGTGATGTATGTGAGACAGCAAGCTGGCTGGCTGGATGCAGCGTGTGCTGCCACAGAACCACCGCCGGGAGAAGGACATTCAGAATTCATACACATGATGCAGAGGCACAGTCAGAAAGTTGAAATTCCACCTAAGCTTAGTGCTTCTGACTAATTGGCTCTAAGCATTTCCCTGTTCAATGCCCTACTTAGGTTTACTAAGTTGCACTTCAAAGACTAATTGAGTAGGAACTTAGGTGGAATTTAGGCTGTTGGAGTATGGTCCATCCTCCCTGTTTACAGACAAACTAGTAAGCTGTCTAGTTTATCATCTTGAGCCATCTGGTCACACACTTTGCACACTTTGTCTTCTCTGAAATTCTTCAGCCACTAAGCTAGGGACAGGGAGAAACCTCTTTCTTATAGTGGTGTGTCAAAAACGCTAATATGCTTAAATGAAAAGTTCTGTTACTGCAGTTTTTGCTCTAGCTCTAGTGGAAGTGCTGGTATTGTAAAATGCGAAATGTGTCAAAATTTTCTTAAGAAAGGATGTTCTTTGATGTTTGATCTTTGTATACTTTCAAGTCTAATCAACAAGAAAAGAGGTTTAATCCGTGAAACAACAGCTAACAAACAAGCTCCAAGTGATGTCCAGGTGTTAGAAAGACAAATTCCTTGACAGTAGAATTGTCTTGTTAAGGGTTAGGGCTTAAGATGTTTCAGTGACCTCAGGGGAGGTTAACAAAAGTTGGGAAGAAGGATGTACCACAGATGGTGGGCACAAAGAATGCAGAATTTACAACCCACAAAGACATTTGGGAGAACCCCCAAGATAAGGAGGAAACTAATAAAGACAACTCAGCGACTGTGCCGAATCAGCTGCGACTGAGTGAAAGGTAATTCTGGCAGGGGGAGATCGTGGCCACTGACCCAAGAAACCACCAAATGGAAAGGAGAGAAAGACTGAGTGTGCAGACTAATTAGCATGAGCAGTGAGAGGATCATTAACCAATAGAAGAGAGAAGGCTAATTAAAAAGAGAATTAGGTAATTTTTAGCCAAGGAACATTAGTGGCTTTGTTTGCTAAAATGTATAAATAGCAAAAAGCTTTGGTAGTCATCATGCTGGCTTTGTGGATTTGCCACACAGCACCCCTTTCTATGCAGAACTGTAAATAAGCCAAATACCTTGATTCTTTGTGTGGATTGGCCTCTTGCACACTGTGTGAAAGAACCTATTTTGGGACAACACTGAGATCACAGGAGCACTTACAGAAATATCTGACTCCTCTTACCCTTTTGGATTTGTTTAAGTCCTGCAGCAGTTAGTTCCACAGTTTATATGTCAATTGAGAGTAGAAGAGGATCAGTGTTTGAATATTCTTTGCCTAAATGTATTTTTCTAATTTTATTCCTCCTTTCTCTGTTGTACAAGTGACCATAGGTGGGTGTATGTAGCCCACTCTGTAGCTCCTGTGGTAAGTGAGGTTGTGTCTAGGACATACAGCATGAACATCTATTTCCATTCTTTGCAGTTACTGTGAGATCATGTTTCCTGCACATTTACGTGAACTTGTTGCTTTGTTTAGGGATGCTGTTGGCCATCTTGGAGAAGTGTGGTGCCATCCCCAAAATCCACTCTGCTAATGTGTCTGTGGGTGAAGGCACAGTAGCTGCTGGGTATCAAGACTTCATCATTTGTGTGGAGATGTTCTTTGCAGCCATTGCCCTGCGTCATGCCTTCACATACAAGGTGTATGTGGACAAGAGAATTGATGCCCAAGGTAGGAAGTATCCCAGTGCATATGGCTTGTCTCTTTGGTAGTGAGACTGGGTGGAGACCATTCCCTCAGGCAGCCAACACATTAATATTACTCCCAACCTGATAGCTTGGAAAATGTCACATCCCCTCCTCCGTGGTGTCTGAACAGATTCATTGTGCAACAGCTCTCTGGGGCAGAAACCTTGCCTGGATTGCACTGTTCCCTTTTCAGTTCCCCAATGCCACCCACGACAACTTGTTGCAGACCTGAGGGCTGTAAGAAGTTGCATTGTTTCAGTAGAGTGGGTTTATCCTTCTTCCTGTCTCCTCAAAGGGGAACTCCATTGCTCCAGATTGTGCAACAGACCGAAGGCAGGAGGGACAGGGCCTAAAGCAGTCTCTGTTTTGAATCTGGCTTGGGAAGATGAGGCTGTGCTTTGGCAATATGTTTGTCATGGAGGAGGAGGAGGATCTTCCTTAACGACTTTGTGAGGGTTGGGCTGCTATCAGGAAGATTCTTATTTTGGGGAAGAGGAAGATGGATGTTACCTCTGGGAAAAGGGGGTTTTGTGCACAGTCTATGCAAGTACATTTAGTGTTTACCAAATAAAGGGATTCCTTCCTGCTGGGGGAGATCTGTGCCAAGGTGCGGGAAGACATCAGCCCCTGGGCAGTGTTGATGTAGATGACCCCTCCATCCCAGCCAGACCCAGAGGTTTTGGAAGGACAGTGGTTGCAGTGGGGGAGGTGAGATCTATGGGTGAAGGAAGGGTAAACTGCTGGTCAGTACAGTGGGGAATGTTTCGGCAGTGGGCCTTGTTCAGTTCTTGTTATTTCCTCTTTCTCTTTCTCTGTCTCTGTCTCTCTCTCCTCTTCCTTTTATCTCTCCCTTGCTTTGGCCACTGGTCCCTGATGCAGCTGTTCCATCATATGGGCCATACGGTAGGTACAGCATGCTTTGTGTGTTTGTCTCAGTTGGTTTTTAGCTGGGATGCTATTCTCTCCTGATTCCCAGCCTGCTTACAGCCTGCCCTGTCCCTTGTTCCCCTTTCCTTGTAAGTCTGTAACTCGACTGCCTCACACAGCTGCTTTAGAATTGTCTGGATTATAAGTAGTAAAACAGCCACGTGGGCAGTATTGTGTAGCTTCTGAGTGTTTTGTCACAGCTGTGGGAATCTCTCTCCAAAGAGTTGTGCAGGCTCTCAAAGGAGATCCTCTCACCCCAGCCTCTCTTCACTTTTATAATTGCCACAGATGATCAGCATGCTTTGGTTCTCTGGGGAGCTCATCCCCAGAATTGACCAGAGCCAGAAGCCCACACTAGAAATGGAACCTAGAAGCCATGAGAAATGGCAGCTCCTAGAAGGAGACACAGCTTCCCTCTGTGCTCAGCACTTGGGTGGTTCATTATCCAGCTGTTGCTTCCTTCACGGTATCATCATGACACATGGGGTGGTACTGCCTGTTTCCCTCTTTTCCTTCCTTTGTGCTGTTTTCCACCCGTATGATCTCTTTCCCATGGGCACTTTGATACCAACTAGCAGTCTTAATTTCCAGTGAGTGGAATGGCAAATACCATTTCTCCGATATTTTTAGAATTTCCTTAATATTGGTCTTCTGAAAGTGTTTAGAGGAGCACCTCCCTACCTGACTGTATTCGATGCACACCCAGGCCAGCACCAGTAGTGTGTAGTGGAGGTTGTCACTGTGGGTCTGTCCCATTCTCATGGTGTGTCCCCCAGTTGGTGCTGTGGTGGATTCACTTGGCTCACAGTGTCTGGGTTTAGAAGCACCCCTGGTAAAACTCGACACCATTTGTGTGGCATTTCCTCAGCAGCTGCTTAAGGAAGTCTGTATAACACACCTTCTGTGGGATCTAGGATTGCATGTTCCCTGTTCTCCTTACCTTTGTGTTAAGGGGTGTGGGGAAGGCAGCAGTGTTCTTTACTTTTCCTGTCTTACCCAAACAGGTCGCTGTGCTCCCATGAAGAGCATCTCCAGCAGCCTCAAGGAGACCATGAATCCCCACGACATTGTCCAAGATGCGATCCACAACTTCTCTCCAGCCTACCAGCAGTACACCCAACAGTCCACACTGGAGCATGGTCCCCCCTGGCGCAATGGCAGCCATGTGATCTCACGCTCCCACAGCTGCTCCGGTGCCCGTGACAACGAGAAGACCCTCTTGCTGAGCTCTGATGATGAATTCTAGGAGAGGAAACTGCCAGCATAGGCTGTCATTTTCCTTCTTTTTTTTTTTTTTTTTTAATAATTTATTACAGCAGAAACACACAAGTCATATCACTTCCTAGAGAGTAAAGATTGCAGAAGTGGGCACTTCCCATTAGCTTTCGTGGGTATGGACACGATGAGCAATGCGGAGGTGGTGGAATGGCCAGGACTCCATGCTCGAGCCCATTCCTTACAGCAGCAATCGAAATGAATTGATTCAAGCAAAGCTCCAGGGTTTGGGGCTCTGGCTTCCCACATCTGCCCAACTTGGTGTGGAGTATGACTGGCCAGAGCCTGGAGTTGTAGCCAAAAATGTTTTTGGTTTTTTTCTAACAGGACAACCTGACTGCTTTCTATTTCTTTTCCTGAATGGTTGATGTAGGCAGTTTTCTCCCCAACTCCCTGGTACTAACATCTCTGTGATCCTTGGGAAATAGGATGGGGATGCAGCCATAAGCGTTCCTGAGGACCAGACCAGAGACTGGTCTTTCTATATAGCCATTGCCTTGAATGCTAAACAAGGAGCATTTGTCCCCACCCTCCTGAGCATCTGGTTGTGAGTTCTTGAATCACTTGAGTGAGTGAGGGGGAAAAGGACAGGGCTTTCTTCCTGTTCCTTGGCTCCCTACATCCCCAATTGCCATAAAAGCTTGTTGAAGCTCAGTGGGGATGGAATTACTTTTTCACAAGGGCGGAGTTTTTTAATCACCAGGTGTCCAAGCTTCCCATCTCCCTGGCGTTCCTGTGGCAGGAAGTCTGCCTGGAGCATCTGGCTCCTGCTAACAAGACTGAGGACTGGCTATGATAGATGGTGGAAGTTTGTAGAGCTCTGGCCCCTTCACCCCTCTTTGGGAAGATATGTAAACACAAAACCAGTTTTTCTTCTTGTTTCCTGTCCCCCAGCATCACATCTGCCCCTCTTAGAGGTAGCTGCCAGAGCAGGTCCTGGTCTCTCACAGGTAGCTCTCCCTGTGCTCGTCATCACTGACTTTCCCTGTGAGCTACACAAGTTTTGCCCTTAGGCTGGAATATTCAGGAAGGAATGTTGCACACTCCTTTGTTTTTTATCTCTGTAGCTGTTCTGGGCCAAGCTGGAGCAGACTTGAAACCTGACATGACCTGGCTGGTCAAAATTGTCCCTTTTATTTTCCCAGGCAGCAGTTGCTGCTGCTGCACATTTCACAGGCTGTGCTGCACCTGCAGTTCTATCAAGGGTGGAACCAGCATCTGTGGGAGAATCTTCCCCTTGCTTCTGTTGGGTTTTGGATGATCCCATGGATACTTAGTGGAGCGAAAACAAAAGTGAAAAAGTGATCCCTCTGTAGATCTGTCCAGGGACCAAGAAATGCCTCTTGCTTGCTTAAACTTACTTAGGGGAAAAGTAGGCAGTGCTGCAGCTCAGATGTTCTTACCTGTAAACAGGAAGCAAAATTGAGAGATTGGAGCAAGCTGCTGTGTTCAGCTGTAGTTTCTCCATTCCTCTCCTGCTTGATACTTCCCCTGCCATAAGCAGACCCATGTGGTTCTGGATTGCTCCTTGTTGCTCTACTAGGAGAACTGGAGTGTGGTTTGCTGCCCGGAGTTCACCTTTCCGTTTGTTTCCTAATCCATCTGCTTGTTCATCGAGTTTCTCAGAAGTGACAGTGAGTGAATAGCACCTCATTGCTTCAGCACCTCTGCCCAAGCTGGGCAAAAGGGTTTGAAGAGAGGCAGGTTTGCTCCCTGCTGTGAACATAAGGTAGGGAAAAGCTTAAGCATAGTGCCTCCTCCTCTACTCATGTTTCTGGGGGATCGTGAAGCAGGTGAGAGCAGCAGTACTGACTGTTGAGGGAACTGGAGGCAGGGTCAGTGGATCCAGCAGCTTCTCTGCTGCTGGATTTCCCCATTTACACACATCCTGCAATGACATGCTTTTCCTAAGTCTGTGACTGCTTAATTAGCCATGCAAACACACTTTGCCAGGCTTTGTGTGGGCTTGGTGTAAGATTTCCTCATGCATAAGCCGCCTGGAAAGCAGGGCTGAAGGTTGAATGGGCTTTCCTTGTGTCTTCTATGGCTTTGATTAATAGTCCTTTAATGTGAGATACTTACGGTAAAGTTACTCTCTCTCTTAGGAAAGTGGGGCATGGGACATGATCCCATCCTCCCCTTTCTTTGCATTTGCAGATCTTGATGATGTCCCAGTATCACTTGGTGAGTGCCCCCAGTCTGTTGCATTTGGGTGACAACAGAAATCTGAAATCTGTGTGATTGCCCTATTGAGCATGAAGGTGGTCCAGGCTTAGAGAAGCATTTCTTAGAACTTACTTTGAAATGCCTCCTGCATATATATATCTGTATATATGCTGTGCAGGAGGATCTGGATATTCTCAAAGCATTCTGTGTGTAATGGTTTCAAGAAAAACTCTTTTGCACCAGCTGCCTTTGGAGGAGCCTGGTGAACTAGTACCCAAACAACAGTCAGCTGCCCTACTTTATAATTTTATATACATACGTGTTTTTTAACCCCATACAAAGTCATCCATCACTGAGCTTCCTGCTCTCCCTCATGACCTGCAAGTGTCAGAGCAAGCCCTGGCTCTGAAGCCGCTTTGGGTTGGAGGAACAAATACAAGATCCAGAGCTTGAAACCAAGAAGGCCAAGGCATCCATGGTCTTGTAGGTCTGCTTGTGGTAGCCCAGGGCCCAAGAAATGTGCTGGTTCCAGGAGTAGACCCTTGGAGCTGCTCTCCCTCACCTGCTTCCGCTCTCCTTCCTTCCTTCCTTTTTTTGTTTACCATGTAACATACCCATGGGATTTGTTTATTATTTTTCCATATAGAGTAGTTGTTTGTATATAAATGACTGAAAAAAAAGTATGATAAATAAGACAGAGTCACCTAGTTTTGTACCTATCGTGTTTAACTGATGTGAGCTCAGCGACAAGCCGCTCTCTATTTTGGTCTTTGTGACGTTATACTCCGCAGAAATGAGCAAATATGATGACAAATAAAAAATATAGAGATAATATAGATTGTACTTAAGCTGCCTCTGTGTGGTGCTGTCTGGGTGACTTCTCTGAGTTTTTTCTCCTTGCAGGGACTGAGGTTTGGTGGGTCAGGATGTCTTGTCCTCTTCTCAGGAGGAAAGCTCTATGTGTCTGTATAGGAGCTGATGGAGAAGCATCACTGCAACATCCTGGGCTGAGACACCATTGCTGGCCCAAGGCAGGAGTGAAACATGTTTGTCAAAAACCAGGAGTAGAGATGAACCCTTCCTTAGGTGCTCACTGAGAAACACCTATGGGAGAGAGGGTGCTGTTCTCTCTGACAGGGCCCCAGCAAACTGGCTTTGGGATTTTCTTCCATGAGCAGTGTTTGGGGCTGGGGCCATTTGCAGTGGCAGAGGGAATGGGAATGTCAAACTCCCAAGCCATCCTGAGTGCTGCAACCTGCTGGGAACCTGGGCCACCTGGGCATTTGGAACATGCTCATCACTTCCACCTCAGCTCTGAGGAATTTTGGCTTTTCCACACAGGGAGGAGGTCTGGCTTCATCTCCCGGCAAGGTGCCTGCCACACTTCATTCCCTTTCTCCTGCCATCCATGGGCAGAAGCTCACTGCTTTCCTCCTTGCTGTTCCCAAGTAAGGTGGTGAAGTCACTCAGCAGGCAAGTTTTTGGGCACAGATGCCCTGACTGCACCTGCCTCTCTTGCACCTGGTCCAAGGACAGCCTGGAGGGAATTTCTGTAGTGAAAAGCATTATGTTTCCCAGGAAAAGCTGATTCAACACAGCTAAACTGCTCCTGAAAGCAAGTGCTTTGGGGTATGGTATTCAGCATTAAACATGCTTTCTTGGCCCTTTTCTTTCAGAGACTATAAATCTGTTTTTGTCCTAAAAAGTCATGAGCTATCCCCCCATCCCATCTTTTTTGGACACATTCTTGAGCATGTCCTGCAGCAAAGCCAGAGGAAGACAGAAAACCTGTCTCACTGAGATACAGACGTGTCCCAAGTTCTAGAATGACCAAACACACTCTCGCTGTGGAAAAAAAAACAAACCAGAACTTGCTTTATTTGTAAAGTCTACAAAATACAGAGGAGTCGGGTAGGACACATACTGTAAGTCAGAAAATAAATAAGTTTTTTTTTGCTCTATATAAGTATAAGATAAAACGTGATTTGCATATATAAAATATAAAGTACGGCTCTGTACCAACATCCTGGCTGTGCCGAGAGGCGGAATGGCAAAGAGGACGTGAAAATAACTTATGTTCGTGCAATAAATAAACCCAAGATGAGTTGGGGTGGGGGATGCCAACCACAGTGCCCCATCCAGGAGTGGCAGGCACCTCTCTACAGGGAAGAACGGAGGCTGCAGCCGAGGGCGGCTGGCGTGGCAATACCCAGGCAGGGGCAGAGCAGAGGGGCAGGGGAATCATCTACAGCAGCAGATCCCGAGATGGGTCTGCCTCCTGTTACCTCCCCTGTGCTGCCTGTATTTATTGAACCCAGCTCTTCTCCAGCCTTTCAGCCTGCTGGAGAGCCAGTTGTCCCACACCGGTGTCCAAGCTGGAGGAAAACCAAAGGGAGGAGCCTACCTGCCTGCCAGGCAGCTCCCAGGAGCAGGGATGCTCTCCGCCCCTACTTCCCACCTCCTGCACCTCCACCCCTCTCTCTGCCTCCACATCTCTGACTCTTGAGGGCCAGGAGCGCCTTTGCATGGGCTTTGTAGGCGGTGAGGCACCAGGGAGGACTTGGTGGGGCCATACAAGCTGGCCTGTGCTGAGCAAAACAGTGTTTATCTTTGCTCCAGCTGCCTCTGCTTCCTTCCTGCCGGTGCTGCTGCATTTCAGACACCCGGCCAGGCTGAGTGTCCTGTCAGCAGGAAGAGGCGTGAAGGATGTGCGTGATACAGAAAGATAAAACAGCACCATTGCTTCTCCCCTTTGTGGACAGCAGCCTGGGCTGACCCCCCTCACATCCCCCAGCTCTCCCCTGCCCAACCACTGTCACCTCTGGCATCCCCCAGCACCACAAGCTGTCACAGTGCTTTCCCATTCCATTCACCCTTACCAGGCATCAACCTGCAGCCAACTTTCTCTCCCCCTCTGACCTGCCAACCTTCCCTTGCCATCTGCATCCCCAGAGATTCCAGACATTGTGCCACCTACTCCCCTGCTCCAGCTATGGTACAAATTATGTCCCCAACGCTGATACCCTTCTATCATGCCTTCTTCCCCTATGCTGCAAAACCTCCCTCTCGTCTTTTCCCTCTCTGGCACGTGCTCCTGGGACTGCCTGGCCTACTTTCAGCTCTCCCATGCCCTCTCACAAAAAAGAGGCACCTGGCATTTTCCTACCAGCTTGGAACTGTGGGATGCTTCCCCACTGCTGCCTGCGTGGGTTCGCTCTCTCCTGTCTGCACACCCAAGAGGGGAGGGGGCAGTGGGGGCCACCAGTGAGGTCCTGTCCTCCACCCCAGCAACCACATAGCAGCAGCCCTCCCTACCTGGGGGAGCTGGAGGACAAGGGATGGGAGAAGGAGGATTTTGGGCACAGGTCCTGACGGGGAGAAGGTCGGGGAAGGGCTGGGAGGTAATTCATGGGGGAGGCACCCCGGGCAGGACTGTGCCCAGCCGGGGAACGGAGGCCAGCACTAGGAGTAGGCGGCCTGGTTGGTGCCCGACTTGACGATGGTGATGACACTGGCGGTGGCCACCTTGGCAGGGGGCCCGTGAGTGGCCACGGTGCGGGCAAAGCCCTGCAGGGCCTCGTACTTGCCGCGGAGGGTGTCGAGCTCCAGGCGCATGGCAGCATTCTCCCGGGCCAGCTTGTCCACCTCCCACTCCAGCTCCATCTTCTGCTTCTGCAGCTCTTCCTTCTGGCAGACACGCTTCACCCGGCAGCTGGCAGCATAACCCCGGTTCTTCAGCGTCCGACGGCGCTGCTTCAGCCTCGCCACCTCCTCCTTGGAGAGGCCCCGCAGGTGGTGGTTGAGCTCCCGCACTGACAGCCCCATCAGCTCCTCATCTGACAGCAGTGGCGTGTTCTCCCCCAGCTCCCGCTTCACCTGCCGGAGAGAGGGGTGGTTGTCTGAGACCCCCAAAACCAGCCCCGTGACTCCCAGGCCACTATTCCCACCGGTGCTCACCTTCAAAGCCTTGCTGGAGAGCCCGTCCGCAGCCATCCTTCCCTCGCTCTGGCCCTGCTGAGCAGCCAGGAGAAAAGCCGGTTACTGCCAGCCCCGTGTCCCTCACCTCAGAACAGAGGACACCAGCCCTGCTGGTCCCCTGCCCGCTGCCCACATCCCCCCCACCCCGAGCCGCATGACTCATCCCACTCCTTTAAAAAAAGTACATAGTAATAATATTAATAGCAATGATGACTGCAAGCAATAATAATAAAGGGGCAAGGATGGATCTCCCGTCCTCCTTCATCCCGTCACGAGATGGTTGGGATGCTGCTCTGCCCAGGGGACCCAAAACGCCCCAGGCCGCCTGCTGGGAATCCAAAGTTTCCCCGCGGGGAGGAAACCCAGGCGAGATCCGCCCGAGGCTGAAGGGAAAGTAAAAGCAGCAGCCCCACGGAGTGACACCGTGGCGAAGTCACGCAGCCGGGACCCGTGTGGAGGTGCCGCCCCACCGCCCGGCGACAGCACCGCGGCTCGGGGCGCAAGGGTCGGGTGTCCCCAGGCTCTGGGGGCGAAGGGTCGCGGCCACGCAGCGCGGGCGGGCGAGAAGCGGCCGCCCCGTGATTCAGCAGCCACGGGGGGAAAGGCGCGGAAGCGGTGCCTGCCCCTCGCCGGTGGCGGTCCCTCCCCGTCCCCTGGGTTCGGAGAGTGACGAGGGGTCCGGCATCCCGGACTGCAGCGCAGCAGCCTCTCCCCGGCTCGGGGAGCCCCGTTCTCGTTAGGGCAGCCCTCGGAGAGACGAGGGGGCCGGGACGGGGCCGAGAGCGCCCCGAGAGGAATGAGGGGCTGGAGGGGGGCGGCGGGAAAGGTGGAGCCGGGGCGGCTGGAAGCTGATGCAATCCGGGCCGGGGATCCGCCGCCGGAGACGGAGGAACGGCGGCGGATCCCTCCAGGGCGGTGGCCGAGAATTGGAAGCAAAGAGCGGACGGCTCCGAGAGCGGACGGACGGCCAGCCCCCCCGTCCCGTCCCGTCCCGTCCCCTCCCAGCCCTATCCCGGTCCCGATCCCCGCCTTCGGCGGCGGCAGAGAGGCCTCCAGCCGGTGCCGGACCCCGCCGCCCCCCTCTCCCGGCCGGCCCGCGGGGGGCGAAGCCGCGGCGGGAGCGGAGGGGCCGCCCCGGCTCAGTGCTCACCTGGCGGCTGCGCTGGTCCCGCGGGGCCGCTGCCGGGTCAGGGCGTCGGGCGGCGCCTCCAGCCCCGCTCCCCGCGATTACTCACCCGCGGATTCTTTTCATTCATAAAAACACAGTCATGCGGTGACGTCACCCTCGCCACGCCCCCCGCCACCGCTGTCGCGCGGGGCGGCCGCTGCCCTTAAAGCGCCCGCTGCCCTTAACGCGCCCCGCCGCGCCACACTGCCTCGCACGCCGCCAGCGCACACAGCACACCGCAGTATGAATGCAGCCGCCCTCCAACAGCGCTGGCTTTCACTCCAATAAAGGAACGACGCACGACCGATGAACGGCCCTGCCGGGAGAAGAACACGCCCGAAAAATGGCCACTATCGCTTTAAGAAGTGTGGCCCCACCCCTCTCTCCCCGCCCCTCACCAAGATGGCGCCTCCCGCCCTTCCGCCCTGCTCCCCCGGCAGGCGGCGCGCGCGGCGTTAGTCCCGCCCCCCGTGGCCCCTCCCCGGAAGCGACGGCGCTGATTGGCCCGTCCCGGGGGGCGGTGCCGGCGATTGGCGGGCGGCGGGCGGCGCGCGCGGGGGGCGGCGCGCGGGGGGCGCTGGGGGCCCGTGGTGCTTTGCCCAGCCCGGCGCCATCCCCGGCCCGCCCGCAGCCACCTTCCCGGCCCCGGGCCGTCACCCGCGGCGCTCCGGCTGCTGCGGTGCGCACTGCCTGGAAGGGCAGCGGCCGGGCGGAGCCTGCGGTCGGGTTTCCCGCGGGAGAAGCCGCCTGAGGCTCTGGGAAGATGCAGTTCTTCGGGAGGCTGGTGGACACCTTCAACAGCGTCACGCAGATATTCTCCAACCCGTACCGCGTGAGGGAGGTGTCGGCCGCCGAGTACGCCGGTCACGCCTGCCTGCGGGAGGAGGGCAGGGTGGCCCTCTACAAGAACGGCGTCGCTCGCTCCTGGGACTGCCTGCTGGTGAATCCTCAGAACCCGCACGTCGCGTTCCGGTGAGTGACAGACCTTTGGCTGTCCCTGCTGGCGTGGGAAGCCAAAGGCCCCAAACTGCTGCTGTGGGGCTGCTTCGAGGCTGCGGGTGTGGGGTTGTGAGCTGAAGCAGCCGGTGGGCTGGGAGGGGTGGAAAGCCGATGCGTGTGCTGGTGGAGGAGCTGCCGTCAAAACAGCTCGTGGGAACGGGGCAGGGTCCAAACGCTATGACAACGGGCAGCTGTGATAGAGCTCAAGGCATCCATAGGTGCACATGCACTTCTGCTCGTTCCTGTTGCTGGTTCAGCATCTGGAGCATAGGATACTTAAGAGCAAAACCCAACGTTGTTCAGGAAGGGGAGATGCTCTCTGCCAGTGAAGTAGTCTCTCTGCTTCTTTTGGAACCAGGACGACACTAGCTGAAGAAGAACAGGAAAGTTCCCAGCACTGCTATTTGGAAAAGACCTATTTCCGTCAGATACATGGAGTTGTTCTTTTGAGCAGGACCAACCCTGTGCTTTCGTTTTCTGCAGGCTCTTCCAGCTGGACAACGAAGCAGACGCCCTGGTGTACTTTGAGCAATATGCCCGGCAGCTGCGCCCTTTCTACGAGAGCTCGTGCCAGCCCTTGACCCTGGAGGAGCTGCAGCAGCTCAGTGACTGCCTCCGCAGCCACCCCAGCTGGTCCTCGGCACACGTCGCTGTGGAGTTTGGCCACCGAGAGAGCTTCCGGCACAACTACATTGTGAGGCAAGGAGCGTGGGGTCTCCAGGGGCTCAGTGCTCAGAGCTTGGGAGGGCAGGCTGGGCTCTTTGCTGTTTGGAGCTGGTTGGTGGGTTTCAACCTCCTGCTGTGGAGCCTGGAGCTCTGGTGTTTGAGGTAAAGGATTGAAGTGTCCTGCTAGAGAGCCTGGTTAGGTTATTGCAACTTTGTGGAGCTGATTTCTGGGGGGGGTTGCGGCTGACTTTGTAAGCCACAAGAGTCGACAGTAGGACTGTCTGTAAACAGATTTTGGCCACAAGCCCTTGCTCTCTTTTCATAGGGAAGTTTTGTCCTGGTTTAACCCCAGGCAGCAGCCAAGCCCCACACAGCCACTCAGTCCCCCACCAGAGGGAGTGGGGAGAGAATCAAAAGGGCAAAAGGTCAGCTGGGGCCACCTGTCTCAGCTCTGTTTCCTCCCAGGCTCCCCTGCAGCCCCTGTCTCCTCACCAGCATGTCAGTATGAAAAGCAGAAAAGGCCTTGGTTCTGTGTAAGCCCTGCTCAGCAATAACAAAAGCATTTCTATACTATCAGATCTATGTTCAGCAGAAATCCAAAACACAGTTCCATACCAGCCATTGTGAAGAAAGTTAACTCTACCCCAGCCAAAACCAGCACAAGTTTACTGAGGATAGGGGAGACTGGTGAGGAGTTAGGGGACTGGAGGGCAAATGGCAGCATCATTGCTAGGTTGCTGACTCTAACCTGTCTCCTGCTTTCCTTTGGGCGGAGGGAGCTGCTCCCATATGGAGGGCAGAAAAAGGGATGAGAGTCCTCCCTCTCCCCGTGGCCATTCCTGGGCCTCATGCTGAGTCCTCTCTTGCAGCTGTGTGAACAACACAGACAGTGAGGATGGCTGCACCCCACTGCACCTGGCGTGCCGCAAGGGGGACATGGAGTGCCTGCTGGAGCTGCTGGAGTGCCACGCACGGGTGGACATCACTGACAAGAATGGGGAGACTGTTTTCCACTATGCTGTGCGAGGGAACAACCCCCAGATCATTGAGGTGGGAGTGATTTCTAGTCTGGGAGAAAGTGGGACCAGAACGGGTCTGCTCTGTGCTGTGAGGAGAGAGATGGGAAGACAGCTGCAGACAGGGGAAGAGAAAGTCAGTTCCCTCTGTTGCTTGAGCCTGATTTCAGCCTCTTTATTTTCCCAGTTTACTGGGGCTCTTTCCCAGCATCAGAGTGTAGATGCAACCCTGCACTAGAACAAGGATGTTAAGCAAGTTTCCTCAAAAAGTATCCTTCACTGCTATTTGCATCAGGCCTTCATCTTGCCTTTCCTCAGGCTCTTGGCTGTCCCTTCCCTTTCTCCTGAGAGCAGGGTGTTTGGTTTTGGGCAGAGTGCTCCCATAGGGAAGTGTGTGTTGAGGCTGCCGTGGGGGATTATGTGTTGCCCATAGGCTGAAGGACAGTTTGGAGCTGCCCTGGGCTCTCCTGAGCTGCAGGACCTGCTGTTTGAACTGAGTGGCCTTGCATGGAGGACAGCAGTCAGAGCCTCGAGGCAGAGACTGTCTGAAGTCAGAGGTGTTCTTGATCGTTGAGAAGTGCTGGGCAGAGTGACAGGGTCTGTAAGGGCATGGGTGGCCTTGCACATGGTTCTTGAGGTCTGTCAGCTCTCTGAGACTCGGTGAGAGCCTGAGACTGACTCTTCTCCATGGCCTCAACCCCCACATTTGCCCAACACCTGTTGTGACAGCTCTTCCTCTTCCTACCAGTCTGTTGGAGTTTCCTAATGCATGATGAGGTAGTGATGAGGATCAAGGCTTGCAATACTGTGGACTGGGCACTTAGGAAATTTTGTATTCAAAAGATATCCTCTTCTTTATTTTTCTGATGGCATCAACTTGGCTTGTTGTCTGATCTGTCTTGTTTGTTTCTTTTCACTATTGATTCCTTGCTAAACCAGAGAAAAGAAATTAAATTCCCACTTCTCATGTGTGCATCAGGGCTTGCAGGGGATACAACGGTGGAATATTTTTGTGCAACAAACCAGTTAGCATGCAAGAGATCTACAATTTAGAGGGAGCAGGAATGGAGAGGACAGTCTGCAGCATCGTGAGGGTCCAGTGCTCCAGAGTCTGTCCTTGGAGCTCAGGAAGAGAAATGGTGCTGTTCTATGTTTGTCTGTCTATTTATTTACCTGTTGTCTCCTCCTTCCAGCTGCTGGGCAAAACCCCAACAACTGGCTTGAACCACCTGAACCATGAGGGGCTGACAGCTCTGCACCTCGCGTGCCAGCTGGGCAAAGAGGACATGGTTCGGTCCCTGCTGAGGTGCCGTGCCAGCTGCGGCGTCATGGGCACGCTGGGCTACCCCATCCACACAGCACTGAAGTTCTCCCAGAAGGGGTATGTAGTCTCCCCTCCAGTCTGGGGACCTTGCTCAGCATTGTCCAGGGCTGTGCTCAGTAGGGCAGGTCTCGTGTGTAGTCATTGGCAAAAGACAAGGGAAGTGCTGGTATAGGAAAGAAATTAATGCTTTCAGAATAAAACCCTTTTTTCCTTGAATTAATGTATTATTCAGTATCAGACATCAGCAGAAAGACACATTTAAAAAGCTGTGTTTGTGAAATACTGTTTCTCAGAATGAGCTGTAGGACGCTTAGATAGTATTAATTGCTGTGCCTCTGTCCTTGAGTGCTCCAATCCTAATGAGCTTTCATTTCAAAGCCTAGTTTTTCCTACCTCCTGTAGGCCAGAGGTACTCTTGACTCTTAATAACACACTCTGGAGCTGAATCAAAAAAGGCACAATATTGGCTCCATATTTTCTTTGGAGAAATTTGATTCCCTTTGTGTATGCTTTATTGTACTTAATGGTCGGGGAGTGTCCAAGCTCTACAAACAGGGCTTTCAAGGCAACACTAGCTGCTGGTAGCTGATTTTTAAGCATTTTGAGAAGTACTTCCCCACATTAGAGATACATTCACAAGCCCAAAATGTGCATAGGTCACTGAGGTTGCACTGGGGCTCCATCTCTTGTGCAAGGTTTACTTAGTGGTAGTGGAGAGGTTATGCTTATTTCATAAATCTACCTACGTGTTTTCTACGCTTCAGATACTGGTCTATTCACAACAGGTGTGGTTTTTCACTCATAGGGAAGTAAACAGATTCTTAATTTCAGCAAGTATTTAACTATTACACTTCTATCTCCATGTTTCCGTGGAAAGAGAGTAGAAGAGAAGAATTTCACTTCTCAGGTTTGGAGAGTTTCCAGAAATACCATATTCCTGTATTAGAGAAGCAACCAGATGTTGCTCTACAGCTTGAAATTGGGAAGAGGTTCTCCTGCTCCCAACACTGTTTCTTGTATGCTTCCTGTTGTGCCCACACGGTCTATGAAGAGCAAAACAAATGTGCAGCTGAGGAACTTGCAGGTGTTGCAGACACCCTGCTGCTGCTGCAGGGTTTCCTGGTTTTCCTCTGTGCCAAAGGCAGGTGATGATGTGAGTGGAGGTCTTGAGTCAAGACAGCAGCCACCCATCCTGTCATCTCATTGTCATTCCCAGGTGTGCCCAGGCCATTCTCGAGGCAGATGCCAGCCAGGTTTCCTCCAAAGACCCACGCTATGAGGCCACTCCACTGCACTGGGCGAAGAAGGCAGAGGTAAATGGAGCCAATCCGTGGTGAGGGCCTGTGCTGCTACCCAGCACCCAGTTAATTCCTTCTGTGGCTATCCTGGCCCTTTCTGAGTGCATGTGCAGAGCCCTGGGACTGTCAGAGCCCAGCCATTAGTCCAGTATTTGATTCCTTTTGCACTCTGCCTCTTGGTGCTGTTTGCCTCAGGGAATAGAGCAGTGGAGCCTTGCAGTGAAATAAACTGATGGGCTCATCCCTAGTATTTCATCCATGCCAGCTTGCCCCTTTTCCCTTTTGTTGAGGAAATTGCAGCACTGTCCCTGGAGCACAGCTGCCCCTGGAGGGAGCTCTCTTCTCATTACCTGCTAGTTTCCTGGGAGTAAACAGATTGATGCCTTAAAAACTTCAGGGGAATTGTGAGGTAGGCCCAGAGCGGTGGCATGTGGGTGAAAGTCCATCTCCTGCCAGAGCTGGGCAGGATGGTGACATGCCATGCTGGAGCACTGGAATGATGCTTGTTGCAAGCAGAGGGCATTGCTATAGCAGGGCTCTTTTCCCTCCTGCAGTATTCCGTTCCTCTCAGAAATGTCCTGTGGAATTTTAGAGCAGACTTAAATGTGCTTGGCTTATAAAGAGAAGCTCAAAAAGCAAAGTTTTTCCTTTCAGTCTGCAAGGATCCTGGCCTGAGTACAAACTGATTTTTTTTCTCCGTTGATCTTAGCCAGTCATTATTATTGTGTATCAATCCCAAAACATCCAGAAGCTCTAGCCAGATTGTGCTAGCCACCAACCAGTTCAGTGGTAAAAGACAGAGAAACCTCAGTGCTTGGAATAATTCAGCTGCCAGCCAACTGTATCCAGGCTAAGGCTCTCTCGTCTACCCCTGCTTTGCTTGCCCTGAGACCTGGATGATTTGAGCACCCAGGTGGTGTCCTCACGATTGCTTTGTCTCTTCTTTCTGTGGCCCCTGCACACTCGGGCACAGATGACACAGCTGCTGCTGGAGTATGGCTCCGAGGTGAACGTGAGCAGCCGGACAGCCGACATGGCTCTGCACATCGCGGTGCAGAGGGGCCGCCTGGACTGCGCCATGGTGCTGCTGACACACGGCGCCCACACCAACGCCCGGGGGCGCGATGGCAACACCCCCGCTGCACCTGGCCATGAAGGTGGGTTTTCTGCAGAGGCTGCTGGGAAGGGAGAGATGATTTTCTTGAAGGGTTGAGACAGATTTGAAATTCTGGCTATTTCGTGTGGTGTTCCCTTGTGGGTGCTTTGTTTAATGAAAAGAAGAGGGAGGGAATGAGGAATCACATAGCAGCTCTTGACTGAGCTTTCTCTTGTCCCCTAGCATGACCACCTGGATATGATCAAAGCGATCATTGTGTTTGGAGGAGATGTTGAGATCCCCAATGATTTCGGGGAGACACCAGGATTGTTGGCAGCCAGGAGCAGCAAAGGTGAGGGAGCATGTCAGCAGCCTCACAGGGTGAGCCCAGCATCCTGTCTCCCCTCCGTGGCAAAACAGTGTTTTGAGGAGAGGTGAAAACATGCCATGCATGGGTGATGCTTCTCCAACATGCTTGCCCAGCTTCTAGTAGCTCACATAGTAAGCACTTACTTGCTAGTGGCGTAGACTTTGTGCTGATAGCCCGTGATGAATTTCTCTTCTGTGACACAGAGACACAAGAGGAAAAGCTAGCATGCGCTCCCTCTCCTTCAGGTCACCATGTCAGGCACTGCAGACTCAAAACAGAATGATGTAGGCACTGCTGAACCACCCAGGCACAAGCAGACACAGGCAGTTCTTCAGGGGCAAAGAGTGCATGGCACATGCCCTTGAAGCTGCACAGCAGTGGATACTCCTGCTGTGCACAAGTCCTGCTTCCTGGTGTTTGGGGAGAGATACCTGGGACATATTTTGCCCTACCTCAGGTCATCCTAGAGGCTTTGTGAGGGTCAAGCCTGCTGGGATTGGGCAGAGCACCTTCCCCCGTGGCGTGCGCATGCACTGATTCTCTTTGTGATCTGTAACTCCCCCTTCGTCACCTAAGGTGCGAACCGGAAAGTGCTCTTAGACCTGCTGCAAACTGTAGGCACCCGAACGCTGCCACCCACCACCCAACCCTGACTCCCCAAGCCTGGCACCATCTGCCGCCTCCTTCCTGGAGGGCCAGCCTTCCTCGCGGAGCAACCTCAACAGCTTAGGTAAAGCCCTCCCTGGGCCTCCCTCGCTCTTCTCCCTTCTTGCTTCACAGTGCTGTCTCAGACCTCTTCTTCAGATGGGCCGTGCTCTGGGGACTGTCAAAGCTCTCAGTATCTGATGACCCTGTGGTGACTGTCTTCATTCATCTATTGCAGGATCCCATATATTTCCTGTGCTTTTCCTCTGTGTGTGTATTCTAAACTCTTGTACTCAAAACATTTGTTTTATAGACGTGACATAATGTAGCTCTTTAAAAAGAAAGACTGATTCCCTCACCTCTCTGGAAGAGGGGGCACTTAGTTGTCTGTATGTACTTTATCCTTTGGGTCATGTACAGAAAGGGAGATACTTGCTGGTCTGCCTTGAGGACTTCTCAGTGTTGTGCTAGGCACAAGGAGTTCTGGAAGTGTCACTTATTCAGATCCTGGAGGCTGCAGCTGGCGGAGGGAAGGGCTGAAGCCTGAGGATAAGTGACCTTGATCACAGTATTTGTTGTGCATAGGAAAAGCCTATCTTGGGACAATATGATTGTGTAGTAGCTTGTGCTCTATGCATGCAAGCAGCTAACATCTGCTTGTGGACTACTTCCCATCCCAGGTTGGAGGTTTTCTTTGCCGAGGCTCTCCTTTGGGGCTAAAGGGCAATCCTGGAATGTGTCTGTGTCACCACAAATCTCACTGGCTGCTGACACCAGGACTTTCTTCTCACCACAGCCTGGTGAAGGCAACCCATCCCCAGTTTCAGATCTGATGCAGAGATACAGCAAAATCTTTTTTTTTTTTGTGGACTTTGGCCCTTGAAGAAACTCCTCACCACATTCAGTGTTGTCCACAGCCACCCTCTGGCCTGGGTGATGGCAGGAATATGTAACTTCTCTCCCCCTGTTCTTTCTTCTTTTGGTTTCGCAGGCTGGCTTCTCACCTAGCCTGGATCGGTGCCCCACACCCAGGGTGGCCTGGGTGAACATCAGCTGAGGGGTAATGACAAGTCACCCTGTCCCCACAGCTCTCCTGCCTAGGTTACTTGGAGGAGTAGATTTAGGTTTTGTCTTAACAGCTTGCAGTAAACTGCATAGTGGGCACGCTGCTGGGCTCTGCCTTCTCTCACCCACTGCACATCATCTGCTTCTCCAAATCCTATGTCTTTGCCAATGCATCTCCAGCTGCCCGCTCTGAAGGATGGTGTTGCTCTTCTTTGGTGTGGATTTAAATTTGGGGGGTACTTGTTGGTTGGCTGTGGATAAGATGGCTTGTGTTTCCTGCAGGGACTTTTATTCCGTGGGGAAGGGAGTTGGATATTCTCTCTGTGTTTATGCTGGAAATCAGTTACCACACTGGTGATCTCTAATTTATTTTTTTCCTTTTGCATGTTCATGGCCCTCTAGGGTACAAGGACCTTCTGTATGTTTCTGCAACGCTCGGGCAGTTGTTGAAGGCTCCAGATGTTGTGGACATGCCCAGTGAGGCTAGAAGAAAGTAAGTGAGGAACAGCTTCTGTCCAGGCTCCTGTGCAACTTGAAGGTGAAATCCGTGTGTGAATTCTCCCCTTCCACACCCGTGGGGATGGCATCCTCAGAGCTGACATTATTTCATGTCAATCAACATTGCAGTTTTTGCCAGCATCTTTTGAGAAATCTGTTTCCATAAGTGATCCTTACCTGTCCTGCCTGGAGCTGCAGTGGAGCCTGAGCCCAGGAGGTGAAACTCTGCTCTGTCCCTCCGCTGTGCCATTGGGCACCCAACAAACACTGTTTTGGCTTTGTGATTTCTCCATCTCCACACACTGCTCTGATGTTCACTCATCTCCTCTGCACTGCCTTGGCAGTGCCTGTACCTCCCCTTGTGTGGAGTGGAGGAGGAGTTGGCACTGAAGGGCTGCTGGCAGGATTTAGGGCTGTCTGCTTTTTTATTTGTGACACAACACCCTTTACTGTGTAGTAAGGGGCTTGGGTGTGTTTTTGGCTGGTGACTCTCTCTCTGGTGTAAAGGTTAGAGATGGCTGTGCAAGACCAAGGGATGTTGCATCAGCTCTGACAAGGCTTATTGGATGTGTCTTACTTGCACCTGAGAAGGCACTACTGGATTTCTTTATTCACTGATTACACTATCTGCAGCAATCCACTTACTGGAATAGCTTCCCGTCCCCAGGGCCATGTTCCCACACAGTGTTCAGTGATTTGTAATCTGTCCCACAGCTCCCAGTCATCTGTGTCTGTCTCTCCAGTCAGGACCGACTCCTGTGCTTGGATGGAGGGGGCATCCGGGGCCTCGTGCTCATCCAGCTTCTCCTGGCCATTGAAAAGGCTGCAGGCCGTCCCATTCGGGAGATTTTTGACTGGATTGCAGGGACCAGCACTGGAGGGATCCTGGCACTGGCTATTGTACATGGTAAGGACATAATGGGTCCCTTCTCTCTCCAGTGAGCCTGAGTGTTCCTCTCTGGGGAGCATATGTGTGGTGGGAGCTGCATCTCTGAGTCTTAACTAAGATCTTTGCTGCCTGCCAAAAGAGGCAGCAGCAGGCTTTCCGTCATTCCTTAATGACGGAAAGCCTGAGACCTGGCTTTGTGATCACTTCTCACGTCAGCTGGCTTTGAGCAGCTTTGGGTTTTGGGAAGCACGTGGTGGCAGAGTTCAATGTTCTTCCTGTGCTCTCCACAGAGGCCTTAGAGCAAGGTGGTTGATACATTCTGGTAATGGGAAACTTCTCCAAGCTTGGGAGACTTGCTCTTCCTCTGTAATCCTTCCCAGTCATGCTGCTGAGAACCAAGCAGATGACAGGCAGCTTGGGCAGGGAATAGGATTGGGAGTGATGCCTCTCACCTCCCACTTGTCCTGGAAAGTCCTAGCTCTGATGTGCTGTTTGTTCTGCCTGCCTTTCCCCCCACCCCCTGCTCCTGCCAACACTGTCGCCCATCTCAGGGAAGTCCATGGAATACATGCGCTGCCTGTACTTCCGCATGAAGGACATGGTGTTCCGGGGCTCTCGGCCCTACGAGTCAGAGCCCCTGGATGAGTTCTTGAAGAAGGAATTTGGGGAGAACACTAAAATGACAGATGTCCGAAAACCCAAGTAAGTCCTGCTTCAGGCTGTGCTGGTTGATGTTGTCCTGCACGTGCACTAGGCCTGTCTCACCAGAGATGCTCAGCCTCTCCTTAGAGCAGATCTGGAGGAGTGTGATGTGCTGACTGTTGAAGTCATAAGTAATTTTTTTACCATTTTACTCTTACACTCTCATGTCCTCCTTCCTAGGGTTATGGTGACAGGGACATTGTGTGACCGACAACCAGCTGAGCTCCACCTCTTCCGAAATTACCCTGTACCAGAGACAAAACACTCTACTGAATACATGACAAACGCAACTTTCAAACCACTCACTCAGCCAGAAGGTAAATGGTGGTACACAGAAGTCCAGCTGGTTGTTTGGGGAGGTTTCATCCCTCAGAGACAGATTTCGTGTTCTTCCTCCCATTGCTCTAAAAACCAGGGTGTCCAATCAATGGCTCATCCCTAATGTTGACTTGTAACTAGGTCCTAGTTCCCTTTTCTCCCCAATCCTCCATTGGCATCTCTAGTACTAGGAACAGGGGCTGGCTAGCAAGGTTCGTGAGGAGGGGGTCTGCTAGAGGAGTCTTGCATACAGTCAGTAGCTTTCCCTGGGCTCTAAAGGAAAAACATGGAAAAGCCATGCAAACAAAGCATGCAGCCCTCCAGCTTACTGCCTCGTCTGGCAGTCATAACTGGTTTGTTATCAAAATAGCAGCAAGGAAATGGATAGAGAGTGACTTTGACCTGGGATATGTAGAAAGTGGTGAGAACATCTTTTAAAGCCCCACAGAGTCATCATGCACATGTAAGCCCTACTGTTGGGAGAAAGAGGCACAACCACGTAGGGCAGGGTTTCCTGCAAGCCATCCTGATTTGTGTTGGTGTAGCTGGGGTGGTTTTTGTGCACAGCAGAGTTGCTGCAAGAAGCCTTTTGCTCTCTGTTCCCACAGACCAGCTTGTGTGGCGTGCTGCTCGCTGCAGTGGTGCAGCTCCCACTTATTTCCGACCCATCGGCCGCTTCCTGGATGGAGGGCTGCTGGCCAACAACCCCACCCTGGATGCCATGGCAGAGATCCACGAGTACAACAAGACACTGATCAAAAAGGTGAGGGAAATCCTAGCCTTGGATTACTAGTAAACTGGTAACTGGAGTTTTTGGCCCCACTGAGTTTCTCTTGAAAAGGAAGTGGCCTTGGGAATGGATGCATCTTAGTGGATAAACAAGTTAGCAGTGCAGCACCCTAAAAGGGAATGTAAGGGGGGGATATATGTTGGGAATGGTGGCTGGGAGGTGAGATACCTCTTCTGACAAGGGTGTGAGGGGGGAGACAGTCTCAGCCACTCGTTGCTACTTTGAACAAGGATGATTCAGTTGATGGTTGTATGTGGCCCTTGACATGGCTCTGCAGGGCCTTTTTCTGCCCAAAAATAAATGGAGAAGACAAGGGCAGGGTACTCTGCAAGGCTGAAGAGTGAATGCCTTCTGTGGTGTAGCAAGTTCTTCAAAAAGATGAATAACCAGTGGCAGCTATTGCTCCTGTAGCTGAAAGGGGAGGTGTGTTGCCAAAATGGCTGAAGAGTTGGACTGTTTCGTGGTCATCTGGTCCTAGGACTCATCTCTGGGGTGATCCCATGGGTTTGGGTGTGGTCAGTGGAGAAGACAGAACAGTGCAAGTGCTGAAGTCCTGTGGGTTACACCTGTCTTACCAGGCCATACTTAGGGGGACGATGTGGGGAGAAAAGGCTGCCAAGCCTTTTGCTTTGGCTTTCAGAGCTTCCCCAGGACTGCTGTGAAAGACATGTTGCCGTTTGATTGTCAGTCCTTGCAAACAGATCTTTTGTTTGTCCTCAGGGTCAGAAGCAGGAAGTAAGAAAATTGGGGCTGGTGGTCTCCCTGGGGACAGGGAAGCCTCCGCAGGTCCCAGTGAGCTCTGTGGATGTTTTCCGCCCCTCAAACCCTTGGGAGCTGGCGAAGACCGTCTTCGGGGCCAGGGAGCTTGGCAAGATGGTGGTGGATTGTGTGAGTACTGGGAGGAGGGGATGGCTAAAGACCCCTGGGGTTGCTTGCAGGGAGGGAGAAAAGGTATTCTGTTTCCAGCTTCCTTGTTTTGGAAGGAAATTCTATTTCCTTGGAACTGCTCTGACTATGGATGTAGTGGGTAACTTAAGAATCGTGGGAGCACAGCAGGCCTGAAGACTTGTCTGCTTTGTTGACTGTCCCTGTCCAAAGGGACAGTCATCCCCAAGGGATGTTCTTGCAGCTGAAAGGAGCTAAGGACAGGGTGGTGGTCAGTGACTCCTAGGAACATTTGCAGGTGTGAGTTTGTGAAACTCAGTATCTTCCCAGGAAGCATTGTTTATCATCTGAGCGACCTGGGCAAAAAAAAAAAGCCAAAACAGCCAAACAACTTAATAATGCCTCAGAAAACAGTTCATTTTTCTTTAGAAAAGCTTTGTTTTCCCCACTGGGGAAATTAGTAAGTACTAGAGAAGTGGGAGAGTCACTAATAAAAAATAGTAGTTGAGAGCTGTGGTTAGGAGTGTGTAGTAGGCGTATGCATTTGTGTGCTTCAGGGAGATCATTAAATGTTGTGCATGAAAACACTCTAAATGGATGAAAGCCAGAAAGATCAGAACCAAAGTTCTGACCATGATCTTAATTCTGTTGCTTTATGTCCTTTTTAGCTTCCTGAAGTGAGAAAAATGCCCACAGTCCCTCTGCTTCCACTATCTTTTATCTCAGGGCTCCCAGGGAAGCTGTCCCAGGATAGCCCAGTCAGCCTGAAGTAATCACAGGGCTTGGACAGAATGGATACAGATGAAATCCCAAGGAGACTGTCATTCAGATCATCCTGGGAGTTTCCTCGAAGCAATCCACTCTGTGCTGAGATGTGTGAAGGGTCTGTAGGGTGCAATTGCTGTGTCGCGAGGATCGGGAGCCACCCCACTCTTGGTGGGGAGCTGTTCCATCCGGGATGCACTTGCTCCTGGGTTTTATTCTCCCTCTGCAGCTTGTGCAGTTGGACTTGGTACAAGGGAAGCCTGTTGTAGGCAGGGGAAGAGCAGCCAGGCAGTAACTGTGGGCCTGTTTCTCCTGCAGTGCACTGACGCAGATGGCCCAGCTGTGGATCGTGCCAGGGCCTGGTGTGAGATGACGGATGTCGCATATTTCCGGTAGGAGCTTCCTTTCCACTCTCCTGCACAGACCTATTTTTATCCTTCCCGTTTCAGACCTGGCTGTGGCGTGCGTCATCCCAAATGGCATCCCCTCCAGAGGCCCAGAGCTGTCCCCAGCCCCCTGCACACGCCTCAGGGACATAACAGAGGGTGCCCTGCCCCTCCACACGAGCTGAGGCACCTGGCATGCCTGGTCTGGGGCCAGTTAGGGGAAGCTCGGTGGGTGTTGTCTAGCATGGTCCTTTGGGATGTGCATCCTGCCCTGTTCCACCCTGCACAGCCTGTTTTAGACTTGTCCCTTATGCTGCAGTTGCTTCACTGTGGCTCAGCCTTGGGTGTGGCTGGGCCTTGATGGAGGGGGAAGGTCTCTGCTCTGCAAGCCTGATAGATCAAATGGTGGATAGATCCCCAGTGGTGGGAGCCACTTGGTGAAAGTCTCCTGCTTGGCAGGCTCGTGCCTGGTCACCTCTGTGTGCCCAGCTGGTGATGCTCTTGCTGTCTGCAGGCTCAGCCCTCAGCTGCACTCGGAGGTGGTGCTGGACGAGGTGAATGACACTGTGCTGGTGAATGCTCTGTGGGACACCCAGCTCTACATCTACCAGCAGCGCGAGCAGTTTGAGCAGCTGGTGCAGCATCTCTGCCGATGACTGACCTGGAGGCTCCTGTTCTGCATTCCGAAGGCAAGGAGCAGCAGACACTGAAATGGTTCAGATTTGCCCGTGAACCAAGGTGTTGAGGTGGGGGAGAGACTAGTAATAACCAAGAGGAGTTAATATTTAATAGACAACAGTGCACGTACACATGTATTCCCAGACACAGAATGTATGACATGTATGACAGCTGTGAAATGCTGACAGTTATCTTTGTGCTGTAACCCCGTCTCTGCTGCTGTGCTTGGTTTTGCTGCCCTGCTCTCTGACCCAGAATGCAGAGCCCCCTACTTGTCCTGAGCTGTAGCAGCTGGAATGTCTCCTGTCTGTGCAGTACCTCCACTGACAAAGCACCATGCACCTTCTCATGTCACAGAACGGGCCAAGGCCTGGTAAAGCTTCAGGGATTGCTTGGCCCACTGGGGCCAAGGTATTTCAGAGTGTATAGTATTAGAAAAATGGATTATTTTTCCTTCAACACACCCAGTTTGAAGGGGAGCAGACATGCTGCAACTTTTTGTAGTAGATACGATGCAGAGTGTTGGAAATGGCCTTGGGAGAAGGGCAAGCCTTTCCTGAGACTGTTGTCTTCTGCAGCAGCTTCTCCTTTCCCCTCTGACATGGACTGGCAACACAGGGTACTAACTGTGCCTGGGGAGGGAGCAGACTCCCCCACCCAGGACCTTATTGTGCTCCTAATTTCCCGTGCTTCTCTTTGCTCAAGGGCTGAGATGTGAAAGCCTGTCTTTACTCACAGCAAGCTCAGTAGAAGGGACAAGAGCCTTGGCTTGGTAGAGAGATAATTTCTCTTTACTCTTAAAATGAAACTGAAATCTCTGCGATCGGTTCCCACCAAAGAAGCCAACCCTGTGACAATTTGGATTTTCTTTTTTATTATGACTGGAGATTCTACTGTGATTGCTACACCACTTATTGTTTCTGCAGTAATTTTTGCATATTTATAAATAATTTATATATCTTTTTGGAGGCGTTTTGAGAAGTAACCCGAAAAACTGAATTTTTAATGGTTTTCTTCTGAGTGAATGGACTACTGTTGCCTGTTTCTGTGAGACACTGACATGTCCTAAAATAAAGAGGGATTTGCATTTGGTTCCAATGTCATGCAGTCCATGGTGGTCTTGTCTTTCTCTCCATCCTCCAAGTTCCTGGAGGAGTTCTAGGCTTGCAGACCCTGAATTTCTTACAGGTAGAAAATCAGAAAAAGGGCTCCTTGAGACACAGGATTTACACCCTTTGTATGGGCTGAAGAGGTGAAGGAGCTGTCTGCAGCCAGTCCTGGGAGCATGTGTGTGGTGTGAGTGGCTGGTTGTCCCACAGGAGCTGCAACCAGAATAGAGAGGCTTCAGACCAGCTGCAATATGAGAATCCTCTTGGAGCTGGCCAGGCCTAAAAAATAGAACACTGAGTTTTGCTTGATCCTTCTTTTCCCAGGAGCAATTGCAATGGCAGCGCTGCTCCCAGCTCACCAGAGGTAAAACCTGGAAAAGGGTTCACACAGAAGCCTGTTCTGCTGTTAGAAAGTCACTCTGAGACTAGGAGTGGGAGAATAATGAGCAGAGGAGAGTCGAAATTTGTTTAGAGCTTCCCTTATGCTCCCCCCTGCCTGTGATCACAGCCTGATGGGGATCTCCTGACTCAGTGAGGTGCCTGCATGAGAGAGACCTGCAGATGCTGCCCTTGCTCAGCACAGTGACGCTGAGCAAGCCCTGTCAGAGCGGTGGCAGTGCTGGGGGCAGTGAGCCATGAGGTGGTGACGCGGGCAGGTGGCCGGCGCCACAGGTGTCAGGACAGGCAGGGCTGGGTACCAAGCTGGCAATCAATAATGCAAAGAGGCAGTCACATGTCCTTGCTGGCTGTCGCAGGATTCCTCTCTCTCCCCCCCAGAGTCTGGTTACTTCCAGAGATCAAGTTCCAGCCTTCTGGCTGGTGAATTATTAAACTCCATCAGTGCTCCCTTTGTACCACGTCTGTGTCTTCCTGCTGTCCTTCCTTGCTTTCCAGTAGGGTCCTCCAGGCCAGTATAGCACGTTGTATTCTCCTTTGCTCCTTCTCTGTGGGAGAGTGAACAGGCTCCAGAGATGGATCTGTCCTACAGATCCACCATCTCCATCTATAAGGTGAGTGTTGGCATCAAAGGCTGCTCCTGTCTGCATTTGGGAGATGTGTGGGTGGGAGATGAGGCTTTTCTGCCAAAGGCTCCCTTGGGTGGGCAGCTGAGGGATGAATCCTTCTCCAGGCTGAATGCAGCAGCTCCTGTGGTCTCTGGGCTGTGTTTGGGAGCAGATGGCTGGCAGGAAGAGAGTGTGGTGTGGGTCCTAAAGGCAGATTTGTGAAGGAATTGGGCAGCCAGGGTGGTTTGGACGTGGAGCATGAAGGGTGACACACCTTGGTTGCTGGTAGGAAAAAGTACAATCGGCTGTTTTGCCCCTCCTTTGAAAGAGTGTCTCTGAGCTCATAAATGCTTCCCTACACCTATCAGTGCTGGCTGACAGAAATGGGGAATTGTTTATTCCAGTCTGGACTTCTCTGTAGTCAATGGACACCTTTGATAAATCCAAGTAAAAGCAGAGAAGCTGGTTGTCCATCCCTTCTCTTACTGAACTGCTGAGTCTGGCAATTCATCCCATCCTGGCCAGGAAAGGGTTGTGTTCATGCCTGGATAATAAGCAGTGGCTCTCTGGCTGACTGTGGGGTGAGGGAAAAGGCTGCTCAGATCGCTTTGCAGTTACTCCCCTGCCTGCAGTGGGTGTGGGACCTTGGGAGAAAGCCATCTTCATTCAGGCAACCACAGCTCTGCAGTGGGCTACCTTGCCCTCTGGCTTGGCTCCTCTCCTGGCTGCCTTGGGAGGCTAAGGGCAGCTGAAGTTCCTAGCCAGCCCTGATGCAGGGATCTGGCTGTGCATGGCTGCACACTGCCTAGGTTCCAGTGCTCCAGAGGGGACTCTCACCCAGCCAAACCACAGTGGGGGAGCCTTGACCTGCTGAGGTCTCTGGGCATGAGGAAGAATGGCATTAATATGCTTCTGCCTGGCCACAGAGCATCCTGGAGCAGTTCAACCCTGCGCTGGAGAACCTGGTGTACCTGGGCAACAACTACCTGCGTGCCTTCCATGGTGAGTGGGGTCCTGCATAGCTCCAGCCCATAGTGCTGCATCCAGCCTGGGCATCCCCTGTGCCATCACCAGGTTGCTGGTCCTCCACCTCTGACATGCCCTGAGCTGCTCTAAAGTATTCTTCAGCTCCAGGACCCACTGCTGATGGGGAGAGATGGGGTGCTTATGAGTGAGGTAGCAGGAGGTGGCTGTTCTGTGTGTTGCTTGCTGGAGCTGATGATGGTGGGAAGGCAGGTCAGACCCTCACCATCCCTCTCCTCTCTCACAGCATTATCCAAAGCAGCTGAAGTGTATTTTAAGGCAATTGAGAAGATCGGGGAGCAAGCACTGCAGAGTTCCACCTCACACATGCTGGGTAAGGCTCTCCTGCACATCAATCTTCTGTCCTGTGGTGAGCCACAATCACATTTTTTTGGCCTTCTCCCTAGCTGGTCCTTTTCCAGGTATTGGGGCAAGAGAGCCAACTCCTCTAAATGGTGTTGCTCTTTACCAGGCCCTGCCCAGGTGGTGAGAGTCAAATTTATTGTGTGTCCTTGAGTATTTCTCATAGCCCCAGCATTCTTCCCTGTATTTCTTTGAGATCAATGAGTGAGCCCAGCTCCTTGGATGGACCTTCAGTGATGGACCTCTCACAGAAACCAGTCCCTGTTGAGGCATCCTGGCCCAAGAGAGGAAATTTTCATAATGGAGGAAGCATTTTTCTCCTCCTTGGAGGTGTGAGGGAAAAGCCAGGGAGCATGCACTGACAACAGCTGATGGGGTCTTGTCCTGCTGAGCCTGCAAGCAGCTGGAATGGCAGCTTGGAATGGTGGGTTAGGGTTGGGGTTGAGGGCCTTACACTCAGCAGTGTAACTCTGCAGCCTGGTAGCAAGTGCTGAAATGCAGGGAACTGCTCCACTGCTAAACATTTTAGCAAAATGCTTCCAGCAGATATGGCCCTTCTGCAGACTCTTTTTGTCATTGCACCTCCCAGCTAGCTCCTCTGCTCCCTGTCATCAGTCTCTTCCTTTTCTGGTTTCCTAACACCAACACTGGTGAAGTGGGACCATGCACAGCATCGGAGCAGGTGCTGGAGCTGCCTTCCCATAGGACAGCCAGACCTGTGCACTGCAGCTGGGGAGCCATTTGGGTTAGAAATGGGGCCTGCAGGGGCTGTGGCAGAGCAGAAACCCAGCACCCAGAGCCCCTGGCAGAGGTGAGGCTGCTTGCTGACACCTGGGGCTGTAGCAGAGCACTGGTCCAGCCACCATGTGGGCTGGAGTAACCCTGCATTGGCACTGCCTGGGAGGAAAGCTTCCAGCCTCTCTCAGGGTGTAGAGAGCAGTGCTTTGTGATATCTCGTGGACTTTCACAGCCCTGTATCATCAGCCTGAGCTGCATGCTGTGGGTCTGCCTCCTTGGGCACACAAGAAAATGGCCACAGGATTTTTTCACCTTTTCCTTTTTTTTTTTTTTTTCCCCTGAAGGTGAAATTCTGATGCAGATGTCCGACACGCAGAGATTACTGAGCTCTGATTTGGAAGTTGTGGTGAGTGGTTTTCCTGGGGGCTGGTGGAGGTGGAAAATAAAGTGATTTCCTTAAACACAGCTTATCAGCATTTACCATATTCTCCCCATCAACTGCCCTCGCACATGCAGGGAGGTGTCAGCCTCCCTGCCATCCCTACTGCACGTGGCAGAGGAAGGTTACAGGGTTGGCATGCCCAGAGCCTGGCTGGGAATGAACCACGTGCCCAGTAGGTTTTATCAGCCATCCCTTATCACAGTGCATGCAACATCACACAGGGTAAAGGGATAAGGGTGATGGCTCCTTCACCTCTTTCAGGCTCAGACCTTCCACGTGGACCTGCTGCAGCACATGGAGAAGAACAGCAAAATGGATGTGCAGTTCATCAGTGTAAGTGATGAACTCACTGCTCCTCCTCAGCTCTCCCTGTTTCCCTCTCCCCTTCACCCAAGGGTTTTTGCTTGAGCACTTGGGGTGTTTCCTTGATTTTTCTCAGCAGGAGTTGGGGCGTTTATCTTCTCCCGTCGTGAAACAAACCCCACATGTTGAGGTGATGGTGAAGGGCTAAAGAGGGCAGGTGGCTGTTCTGCAGTGGCACTTGCCAAATGCTTCGGTGGGGCTGAGAGACTTGGCATCCCAAATGCAGTTCCCAGCTTCCCCAAACCACAGTCTGCACAGCTGTGGGTCCTGTGCTGTTGTGGCCCAGCTGGCCATGCTGGTGGGTAGTGTCCCAGGGTGAGACAGAGCCCTGGGGACTTGCTCCCAGTGCTGGGGCAGCTGGGTGCCAGTCCTTGCTCCTGAGATCTGGAGGTTCATCACCACTCTGGAGCCATTCAAAATGAAAAGAAAGCTAAAGAAGGACTTTTTATTAGAGGTCAAGGTGAAGCCTGATTGCAGGTGGACTCAGAGTGCTGCCTCACAGTGTGGCTGGGTCTGTGGTTCCTCACTGAGCCTGGTTTCTCCCTGGCAGGAGAGCCAGAAGCAGTATGAGCTGGAGTACCAGCGAAGAGCCACCAACCTGGATAAGTGCATGGCAGAGCTGTGGAGAATGGAGAGAGCTCGTGATAAAAATGCCCGGGAGATGAAGGTAAGCAGTGATTGCAGGGAGGGCAGTTGGTAAAAAGAACTGGATGATTTCTCTGGAGCCAGGGCTGATTTCTCAGCAACCTCAGTCAAGGGATTGCCCCCATGTTCAAAAGGCAGCAGGCTTATCTGGAAAGTAGGAAACTCCTGTTCTACAGGGTGCTACTGACCTGTGGTACTCACTCCTGCCAAGCCCTTTCCTCATTTAGGAAGCCTCAGTGAGCAAGGACTTAATCCCTGGCACTCTGCTCTGGCTCCTCTCAGCTGCTCCAGCACTGCAAGTGGACTGGAAAGCTGATAGCCATGATGACTCCTTTCAACCCTTCCCCTGAGCCTGCTCTGCTGTATTTTCACTGATCCCTTCCTCCCTTTTTGCCCCGTGACACAGGAGAATGTGATTCGGCTGCGCTCGGAGATGCAGGCGTTCGTCTCTGAGAGCCAGAGGGAGGCTGAGCTGGAGGAGAAACGCCGCTACCGCTTCCTGGCTGAAAAGCACCAGATGCTCTACAACACTCTCCTCCAGTTTTACAGCAGGGTAAAGCCCTGATGTGCTGGGGAGCAGAGCTGGGGGAGCAGACAGCAGGGCTGGAGGGGGAGGATGCCTGCTGGAGGGAGCCAGGGCTGAGCCACCCCTTAGGTGAAGGATGTGTCTGTGGGTGGACTGGGTACAAAACTGTTTTGTTTCTTGCTGTGAGGTTCAGGCTGGCTGTACTAGACTGGGACAACATGTCTGGGGCTGAGGATGGTGCTGACATGGGATTAGTTGGGTGTGTGAGTGATGAAGGATGCAAGGCTGCTGTAGGTGTTTCTAGCAGGGTCTTTGGGACCATGGGATCTCTTCTGGATGGTGCCATCCTGAAATTAGGGAGCTTTTTGGCCATTCCCACAAGCCTAATTGTAGGAGAATCTGGTCTTTAATGCACGTGTAAGCCTTAGGCTTCCTCTGTGGCTGGTCTGCCCTGCCCATCACCCCCTCTTCTCTCCTTCTCCCCAGGCTCGGGGCATGATCCAGACCAAGGCACCACGGTGGAAGGAGCAGCTGGAAGCCACCCGCAACCCCTCAAACAGCCACTCACAGGGTCTGCTCTCAGCCTCCCACAGCCAGGGGTATCCATCAGGACGGCTCACACCCACCCACCTCGAGATGGTGAGGAGCCCCACAGACAGCTTCACCTTGTTTGGTGAAATATTGGAACAGGTTGCCCAGAGAGGCTGTAGATGCTCCATCCCTGGAAACATTCAAGGTCAGGTTGAACTGACCTGTGAGCAGCCTGATCTAGTTGTAGGTGTCCCTGCTCAGTGCAGGCAGTTGGACTAGGCAGCCTTTAAAGCTCCCTTCCAACACAAAGTATTCAATAGTTCTGTGGTGCTGAGGCTGCAGGGAAAGGTCAGTCCTTGGCCAACCATGGTATTTGTTGCCTTGTCCAGCTGCAGTGGCCTTTCCTGGCCAAGATGAAGTGTGTGGGCTGCAATGGGGGAATGTGCTGAGTTTGGCTTTCTAAGAGGGACTGTATATCTCTCAGAGCATCTCCTGCCTAACACAGCCTTCGTGGATGTGTGTTCAGCCCCCTTTCCTTCCAACAGCCGCAGAGACCCCTTGGGGACTTTGCTTCTTCTATGACTGGGAGTAGATCCAGCATCTTCTCTCCGGACCCTCCAGAAATGAGAATGTCTCCTCAGCCAGAGTCTCCCAGGCGGCCACTGCGGAGGACACCATCAGCCAGTATGACCCTGGGATGAGGGAGCAGTGCTGTGGGGAGACACAGGGGTTGGACTTCTCTGGGAAGAGGGTTGGGTTTGGGAAGGGACCACTACTCTGTCAGACCACCAGACCTCAGCTTCATTCCTGGGCATGGTAAGAGGACAGTGCCTCTGGGAGCTATAGAGGGCAAGGCTGAAGCAGAAGGTGAGCTCAGCCTTCAGAGCAGAGTCCATCCAGGGCAAGGCCAGCCCTCCTGGCTGGCTGTGTGAGCTGGGGAACCTATGAATGTGCAATTTTCAAGGCTCCTTGAACTACAAACACAGGTTCTTGCTAGCGTTCACATTTTAGTAAACCACCTTCCTTCATATTACCAGACCAAATATTAGCTTGCCCTATGAAACCCAGCCACTTACCTTGTGACACACCTGCTTTTCCTTCCTGAGAAATTTCAGCTTACAATCCTTAAAATAGTTTAAAAAAGAGAGAGGGAGAGAGAAAAATTACCCTGATAGTCAGTAGCTCTAGCAGGCTGGGAAGAAGGCTGTCAGGCAGGGCATCAGCCAGGGCATGCAGTGCCTGTGCTCCAGGCATTTGGCCAAAGAGGACACAGTGCAAAGCAAATGGATTTGCCTTGAGTTGATTGCCTCCTGCCGGATGTTTACCATGCCTTTCCCATGCTACGCTTTGCTCTCTCCCTGAAAGGCCATCTGCTCCTCCACTAGAATAATTCCTTGGCTGGGGAAGCACTGGTGCCCTTGAGGCAGTGTGGGTCCTGCAGGAGGATGCCAGACTCCAGCCAGGCTGCCTCCCCACAGGTCTGCTCCCGACGGGTCGTACATCCCGTTCAGGTTCCTTTGGCGAGGCCAGCAGCGGCGGTGAGGGCAGGAAGAGGAGTAGCACATCAAGAGTTCAGGCCATCGTGCCCCACACGACGGGCGCCAACCGCACCCTGCTGCGCTTTGAGCCCGGGGATGTCATCGCCGTGCTGATGCCGGAGGCGCAGAACGGCTGGCTCTACGGGAAACTGGAGGGCTCATCCACGTGAGTCACTCTGGTGCTGTAAACTGGCCACATGCAGGCTTGTCCAGGCTGGAGCTGGGAGGGTTAAGCCCTGAATTATTGTCCCACTGGCCTCCTGGCCTGGGCACTGCGTGCCACCCACCATCTCAGTGGGACAACGCTGTGTCCTCAGGAATGGGGGCTCTCGGTGCCAAGAAGATGCAGTGTGGCAGGGCTGATGGGGATGGGCTGCCTGAGAAACCTCCAGGGGCTTTGGGTGGAAGAGGCAGGGATGCAGTGATCCCCTCCTGGCTTGCATGACTGAGTGACTCCTGTCATGGGATCCAGCCCAGGGCCATGAACTGCTGGAGTTACCTGAGAGGCATGGCATTTCTTAGCTCACGCTGCAGCTGCTGCCACAGCCTCCAGCACAGGCAGGGCATGGAAACTGCTGCACCCAACACTTACTGAATTACTCCCCGAGGCACTGCCGGCCAACACCTGTGTGTAAAGCCTGCCCCATTCCACATGGGATCCCTGCACCACGCTCTGCAGGAATGCTCACAGGTGTGAGATAAACAAGAGCAGCTGGAGTGGAGCTGCTGTAAAATCCCAGGAAGAGTTTTCCACAGCTTCCTTGTGGTATCTCTTGCTGGATTGCACCCACATTGCCCCCAGGAGCACAGGTTTTGCACAGCCCCTGAGATAAGCTTGCTCCAAGCTCAAGGTCTGTGCCACAATAACCCTGTGCCCCACCTATGGGTGAAAGAAATGCAGGAACCCTGTCACATGTGGCAGTGACAAATGTGGCTTGGCTGATGCGTGGGATGGGTGAAGATCAGAAGTGTTGGGCAACTGGATCTGAAGAGCCACAAACCATGGCTGTCTGGACTTCATTTGTCTCTGCTCCTGTGCCCTAGGTGTGGCTGGTTCCCTGAAGCTTATGTCAAGCCTTTGGAGAATGCGAGGGAGGTGGAGGAGCCAGACACCAGGTAACAGGAGGGCAACTGGCCAGGCAGGAGCTCCTGGTACACCACTAATGCCTGTGGGGTAATTATTTAGTGTTCCCCATGGGGAGCTGCAGGGCTCCCGTGCTGGAGAACCTGCCAAGAGCCTCACTGGGATCTCGCAGGCCTCCCTAGGTGGCTCCCACAATATGTGCAATATCATCTCAAAGGTGCTTGCGACCAGGCCAGCCCAAGACACATGTATTTCCTCCAGACACACCCCATGTTGTGCCTAGCACCTGTGCTGCTCCCTATTCCTTGCTCTCTGGCTCCCACCTCACTGTCTTCTCCTCTTGCTCAGGTCCTTCCCGCTGCGAAGCAGTCACAGTATGGATGACATCCTGGATCGCCCCAGCACTCCTTCCTCTGGCAATTACTGGCCTGCTGCTGCCCAGCCCAGCCTGCCGAACCCACCTCCCCTCTCAGTGGGTGCCAGCAGTCACCAGAGTGGGGTGGCTGCCCCAGTCAGTTCTGGCTCCAAGGTGAGTGCAGGAGTGACTGGTGGGTGTGTGTGAAGTGAGCCACATCTGACTTTCATCCTCCAAGACACACCTTTTCTGCTTTGGCCAGTAGAGACAGAAAATCACCTTTCAGGTGCTGGTGAAGGGACCTGCTGTCTTCCTGATTTAAGGGGTCCTGTTAGCACTAGTCTTTCTCACCCAGTCTGACCCCTGCCAGTCCTCCTGTTGTGTGCAGATCCTATGTGCCTGGTTTTGCTCCCCCAAGGGACTGCTTTTCTGTCCCTACCCTTCTCATTTCTCTCTCTTTTTGCTCACCAGGGACCCTTCAGTTCAGTCCTTTTCTCCATGACCTCCCAGCCTGATTTCTGGTGGCTCCAGGGCAGCACCTCTTCCTGCTAAGAGTAGGATCATGGAGTTACCAGGCTGGTCTGGGAGTGGGTGACCAGCTAACAGAGATGCCATCCTTCTTCTCCCTTCAGGGAATGGGGAGGAAATTCAGAGGTTTCCTCTTAAATTCAGACTAGGGCTGGCTTAAAGTCACAGCTGAGGTAGGGAAAAGCTGGGAGCAAAAGCTGAGGGCACAGCCATTTTTTGGAACCTTAGAACAAATTGTGTCCAACCCATGGCTTATGGATGGCATACTGAGAAGGAAGTCCTCCACTTATCATTGCCTCCAGCAGTGGGGAATCTACTGGGGAAAACAAAGTTAAAGGTGAGGACCTGGGAGAAGGAAGAGCAATGCTGCCTGTGGGGCATTATTTTCTCAGTCTCACAGAGGGCTGGAAACCCTTGTCCATGTCACTGGTTTCAGGCCAGTGCAAGGTTGCAAGCAATTAGCTCAAAGAACTGAAAACTGCAACATTTAATTACTCTTTTTTTTTTCCCTTTATATTCTGCTCTGTGGTTTCAGGTAGCCTCAGGCTGCACAACACAGGGAAGCAGCCTCTTCAGCCTCTCTGTCCCTCTGGGTCACTGGTTTTCATCCAGTCCCAGGGCTAGGGTGTAGGGAGAGACCTGGGATTGAGTCATGAAATGTGTATAGTATTTGGAGTAGCATGGCAGAGTGCAGAACCTCATTAGAAAGGAGGAAAAGACTCAGTTGGAAAGACTCAGCCTTGCTTTAAATGTAAGCCAAAGACATCCCCCAGTTGAGCCACGACCAAATGGGTGTGGCTTCCCTACTGGATCACAGATAGCCACGTGTGGCTTTCTTGTCTGCCACCAGAGTACTTCAGCAGGTCAGTTGTCACTGATCCTTTATTATCTACTGGCCAAGAATAAGGGCTACAGGGCCAACTTAGCCCATCAGGTTTGTCCACTTTCAAGTAAAATGTGGTGTAGGGTGGGAGTGCTCTGGAGTTCCCCATGGATGCAGGAAGCATGTGAGGGCACAGACAACAGACTCTTTACCAGGGCGTGTGGGCAACATGAGGGGGCATCTCTGGCTGTGCTGGAGGGTGAAATGTAGCTCAGACTGTCACTGTTTGCTGTGCTCTTCAGACATGACACTTTGGGGATCTGGGTAATCTTCTTTCTTCCCCAAAACAAAGGAAGATGTCCTACGGGAATAAGGAACCTGTGGTGTAGGGATAAACCCCAATAACAAAATTCAGGGTATTGTCTATAGTGGGGAATTTGTGGGCTTTTGCAAAGCTTGAATTAATAAGGAGTTGGAGCCTTGTTAAGAGGATTTTGGCTCCTAACTCACCTAAGTGTTTTGTAAAATCTTCCTCCATGTGTGCAGTGTCGCCTGCTCCACTTTTCACTCTTCATTCCCCTCTTCAGATTTCTCACTGCTGCTTTTCTTTTCACTGCAGAAATCAGGAGTAATTGACCAGCCCCCTGAACTCTTCCCACGGTGAGTAAGACATGGAACTCTGCTCTGCCATCATCCAATGGGAGGAGCATTATTACAATGCCATTATTATTTATTTAATCTTTTGGATTACTAAATGTGGGAGGAAAAGGGAAGTGTCTGGAGAAAAGCAATGCACAGCCCTCCTTCCAGGACAGGAGGCAGAGGTGGTCCATTCTGGTCTCTGCTGACTGGGAAGTTCCTATCCTTACTCTGATAAGAGGAGGTAGGACCTGAGCACCCTGGACACACATCCAGACCCACATACCCCTTCCCATCCACTCTGGAAGGGCCACAGTTGCAGCTCACAGCCTGAGTGTGGAGCTACACGACTGCTTCTCTGCTTGCTTGGAAAGGGCTAAGGCATGAAGGACATGGCTTTAAGTTTTGATGAGTCAGGTCTGTGCAGATGAGGCTTGCCATAAATCCCTGCTTTTCTTCCCCCTGCAGCTGGGTTGGTGTCTCCATGTTTCTGGTGTGGTGCTGTGGCCTTTTTCTGCTCCCCAGCTCCTTGCTTGGAGGGTCAGTGTACACTCTTAGAAGTGTAGAGTGCTATCATGAGGGACAGCCATGTGCTAGTGTCCCTTCTTCACCCTGTGGAAGAGGGAGGGTGAGAAGCCCTGAGGAGAGCCCAAGGGGAACCACATGGGAATGTGCAGCAGGGTGTGTCAAGGATGGAAAAAACATACTCAGGAATGAGCTTGTACCACACTCTCCTCCTTGGCGTGGAGGTGACTGTGCAGCAGGGCTGAGTAGCCTTTGCTTGGTCACAGGGATCCCTGCATGGCACTTGCAGACTTCCTGAGGGTTGCCTGTGTCCTTTCCCTTTGCAGAGGTACCAACCCCTTTGCCACAGTCAAGCTGCGCCCCACAGTCACCAATGACCGCTCGGCACCCGTCATCCGATGAAACAGGGCTGAAACGGGGAAGGATTTCAGCAGAGGAGGAGGAGAAGTGACATGCCATGACCTCCAGCTGGACAGAAACCTAGTGCTACCACTCATGGAGTGAACTCTCTTTTCCCCTCCCACACCTTTGGGACAACGGGACCCATCTCACCTGGGTGTCCGGTGTGCTTTAGCTGGAAGCAGATCTCTGCTGCTCTTTCTGGGTTGATTCCTGCTTCCCTCTCCTTGTGGTATTACTGGGCTTGAGTGGGAGGGAGAAGTCTGGTGTTAGTGGTGCTGGTGGCCTGGGAGAGGGGATGATGCTGGAGGCAGAGGCAAAGCTGGCTAAGAGCATCTGCAGCCTGGGCAGTGCTGTCAGGATGCTGAAGGTGAAGCTTCGCTTTCCCTGCTGTGGACTCTCACCAAACAGTTCCTTTGCTACCAGAAGAATGAACCCCAGCAGAGAAGGCTACAAGAAGGCTTCCAGTGATGTGGTCTGGCTGGTGGGGTCTGGTCTGGGCCCCTTTGACAACTGTGTCCATTTACAGCAGCACCTGCCCCTTCTCAGCCCAGGTGCAGCCCCTCACCTTGCTGGGCAGTGCAAGGCCAGGGCCAGGTGACACTGACCAGCACCACTGCCCTGCTCCTTCATGTACTGTCCTGTGGAAAATATATGGGTTTTTTTTAATGGTGGATGCATCTTCTGTGTCCGTTTCAGCGGCTGGGACATCACCTTGGTCACAAGATGCAGGGGGAGGTGGACAGGCTCTCCCCACCAGCACTGGGACCACGATGGCTGCCATGGCTGTGGCGCTGGACACTGCAGTGCCATGGCTCCAGACGGGGCAGCCACCAGCCCAGGGGTCTGGGGTGGGTGTGGAGGGCACCAGCATGGCTGCACTGCCCACTGCTGGCTGTCCCCCCAGTCCCCCCGTCTGTCCTGTCACCAGAGGGCAGCAAGGACCTGCGGCCACCTTCTCCTCGCCCACTGCTGGAACGAGTGCCCTGGGCCCCCCACGGCTGCTCGGCGCAGGGGAAAAACATTCCCCTAGAAGCTCTGGGGGCTCACCAACCTGGGAACACCCTGTGTGTGCTGGGAGAGCCCTCACGGGACAGGCAGCGTGAGTGAGGGATGGAGCGCTGGCGATGGACAGGGCTTAGCTGATTAGCCTTATTAATAGACATTAAACCCTGGCTGTGAGTGCTGCCAAGCCCCCACAGCCCCCCTGCCGCTGAGGGGCTTCAGGGGTTTACAGCCCAGGCCTTTCCCTCCCCAAAACACCACCTGGGCTGAGCCCCAGCCCCCTCCCTGGAAGCAGTTGTGTTCACCTATGTGTAGCCAGAGAGTGGCTTGTCCCCAGCGCCTGCCAGACCTCCTCTGAGTCAGCTGCTGGGGACATTGTTTTGGAGGGGAGGTTATTGAGCTGCCAGGGGTGGGCAGGATCTGCTAGATGGAGCCACAGCTGGCAGCGATTCCTCTGCTGCTCCACCTTGTCTTACTTCTCTGCTGGGCACATGCCCTGCAAAACCACGCCAGCGCTTCTCCATTCTGGCTGGCAGCTGAGAAAGCGTCAAAAGCAGAACCTTCACCTATTTCGTGCCTTATTGAAGCATGGGCACATGGTGTCATCCTCCCCAGAACCCTTGCCATCCCCAATATCCCCCACCCTCACCCCTCTTCCTCCTGTCCCGGTCCCTCCGAATCTTCCCCTGCCAGCCTGCCCTGCTCTGCCGGGGAAAACACAAGGAGCCCCTGGGCAGCAGGATTACCGGGGGATTCGGGCTGTGGCAGGCAGCCACCTCATCCCCATTGGCTGGAAAAGCCTCTTAAAAGTGGAGAAGTGCTTTCTGCCCGCTCAGCACCCCCTGGTCTCTGCCGACCTGAAACCATAAGCAGCTCCTGACCCACATCCACGCTGGAAGTGCCGTGGGGCACTGCTCGCACCCACAGGAGGAAAGGGGGTCCCCCACACACGGTGTCCCCGCAGATCAGCCACGGACAGCTTTGCTGAGCATCACTGGAGCTGGAGGAAAGCAGGCTGAGAGGGGGATTAGCTGTCTTGTGAGGACGTAGCTGCCCCGAAGGAAGGAGTGGAGCACAAGATATTGCTTGACAGGTGCTAGATTCCTGCAGGTGTTGTCCTGTGCCCACCATGGAGAAAAGATCCAGCAGGACCATCTAAGCAGGCACCCTCATCCAGAGCTGGGAAGTGCCAGCCAGCAGGAGCAGGAAGCACAGTTGGCAGATCTGCTCAACCCTCGGAGGCTCAGCTTGTGCTCAGGAGGTCATTGCTTCGTTGCACAGGTCAGTGGTGTGGAGCATCCTTGCTCCAAGCTTGCATCCTTGCTCCAGCAGCCGATAGGACAATTAATCCCAGGCCTGCACTCATTTAATTCTCTAACAAATGCTTTCCCAGGGGGTTGTCTGTGGGGTGGAGAGGCTGGTGGCAGGAATCGTGACCCTTGCACTTAATAAATAGAGCCCCCACCCCATCTGTGCTGTGTGGAGGCACTGAGAGCATTTATGCAGACCCTCCTGGGTGCAGCTTGTCTGGCACAGTGGGGCTTTTCTGGGCATTATCCAGCACTGGCTGCACTGTGCTCTGTGTGTGTCCAGGGACTGGCAGCCACAGCTGAATCTGCTGTGGTCTTCACCCTTCCAACCCGGGCTCGTGGCTCCTGGTGTCAGTGCAAGTCTTCTCCTTGCAGCCACCTGCAGCAAGCTCTGTGGCAGTGCCTGCTCTGGCCCTGTGATGCACAGGGAAGGGCAGGTGCCAATGCTGATTAACTTTTAGGTGCATATGAACTCACACAGAGTGTGAATAAAACTCCTTAACTGAGGAGAAAATGATATTGAGCTGTAGAGTGTGCAAAGTGTACCTGGTGTGACCACTGCATGCAGCCGTGAGCAGAAAAGTGTCACGGTGTTTAGGAGCAAGGCAGCTCTGAACTGCCTGGCTCATAGCTGAGATAAATCTGCAGCAGAGGTGTGCTTAGCATGTTGGCTTTGGAGGCATCTCCACAGCTGAGCTTCTCTGGTGCACCTCACCTTTTTCAGCCACCATCTAGCTGTGGGTAGGTAAAAGTGCTTTCAGGCTTTACCACACAGTTCTGTAGCACTGAGCAAGTGGCTCCTGCAGAGGTGCCCTCCTGCTCCAGACTCAAACAGTACTTTTTCTTGCTAGGAAGCTGGCAGGGAACAGCAGGGTTCAGGGAAAGATGGATTTCAATGGTTTGATTGATTCATTTAATTTGTGGTGCAGGATGAGCTCAAGAAAAGCAAGGCTGGGAGAGGGACTTGGATAAAAAGTCTCAGGCTATGTTTGTGGCAGTCAGTCTTGAAGTAGCTATGTGCAGCAGGTTGTGCAGTGATAGAGCACCAGCACAGACTGAGAAATCCTCGTGCTTTGGCAGCAGGACACCTTTTGTACAACTGGATCTAGCTTGTCAGTCAGCTGGAGCTGGGAGAGGAACAGTGGGCAAAATGGCAGAAGCTGAGTGAGGCTGCTGAGTCTGGCTGTCAGGGTGCCAGTGATCCAGAAAACAGCAGGAACGGTGTGATAGGGGAGGCCTAGGCAGCTGGAGAGTGTATAATTTTTTTTCTGCCTTGCAGTGATTCCTTGCGTTAAAAACATCTTTATAGCACCCTGTTTTCAGTTCATGCCTCTGTCCCTTGCCACAGTCTCTGAGACCTGGGCTGGGAGAGATTAGAGTATCCTGTGACAGCCCCTGTGGTTTAGCTCTAGAGCTGGTAGGAAATGGCCATTCAGAGGAATTGCTCTGATCCATGCTCAGAGCCAGATTCTGCTCCGTTTTTTTTTGTGGCTCACAGCATCCTAAAAGTCTGGGGAGCTCTGCTGCAGGGACCCATGGTGGTGGCAGGCATTTGAGTGCTGCACTGAATAAACCCCTCTGTGTTTTCAGGAGCAGAAGCCCTGTGGCAGGGGGAAAGAGGGGTACAGTTGGGGGTGGCAGATGGGGTAAGACCACCTCTTGCCAAGTAAGTGCCCTCTGCCTGGGGTCTGTGCCTCCCACACTTTTGTCTAAAGGTTTTGCCCTTCTTTGACATGCAGCAGCTGTGGGAATCAGCTCAGCTCACCCCCTTTGCTTGGAGGGCACCAGGAACAGGGCTTCCTTGAGAAATGCACCCAGATCCTAAACTCCCAGGTTCTAGCTATGTGTGTGGTGTCCACAGGACAGTCTCCAGTCAGGATGTGACTCCTGGCATTTCCCACAACTGCTGGTGCCAAGAGATGGGGACACTGCTGCCATCTTGCAATCCATCAGCCAAAGGTGCTGGGCAGGAGAGAGAACTCATGCAAGGAGTGTGCTGCCAGCAAGACAGGGATAGGAGACGAACCAGACCCAAAAAAAGCCCAGCTCAGGCATGGAGAATGCCTGTCTAATCTACTTGGGAGCATCTATAATCTAGGTTCAGTGATGGTTTTGCATACAGGTGTGAAAATAAGCCTGGCTGACCGAGAAACTGTGGCCAGTGGGGCAGAGACCTGGTACCTAAGGGAGAAATGAAAAACATACCCATAGCAGCCAGCTGGAGCAAAATTCCTGGGCAGCTTAAGAGCCCTGAGAGCAACTCACAAGACATCCCCTCTAATTCCCTCCTTCTCCCCACTTAGGCTTTGTTCCGGCCCCTCCGTGTAGGTACAGAGCCCTAATCTCTCTGGCATGCAAATAACCACCGGTTTTTCATGCTCTCCCCCTTCACCCATTTTGAAAATCTGGCCCCTGATGGCAGGGAAGTGGTGGGGGGAGGAGGAGAGTGCCATGCACTGGGTACTCCCAGAGGAAAGCACAGGGGGCTTAATGGATCTCCTTGCCTGGCTGCTGGAGGTTTCTGTGGCAGGGCAGGTCCTGGAGGGTTCCCAGCTGGAGCAGAGCAGGATGGGAGAGACTCAGTAGCAGATTTTAGGAAGCAAAAAGGGTTCATGTTTCTGGCTTTTACCTCACAGCATCTGCAGGGAGCAAGGGGGTGCTGCAGATCCTGATGCTGTATCAGATGCTGCACTCCAAGGTCAGCTGGGAGCTGTGACACTGCTCAGCTGCATTTGGCCAGGGGTTATGGAGCTGTGGGCTGCCCCAAGCTCAGGGCAAGCTCCTCACCTCTGCCCAGATGAGGTATGACCTCATGCCCTGAAGCAATCCCACCTGGCCTGGCAGGATGAATTTACAAAGAGCAGATGTGGTTCCCCCAGTGAGCCTCTCAGAGCTTGGATATGGTGGGCATGGAGAGAAACCTTGTAGTAAATGTTTGCTGCTCTGCTTTTCTCTTCTCTTCTTGCAGCACCTGCAGATTTCTTCTCTCTCTCTCTCTGTTGCCCTACTTTGTCCCAGCCTGCCTTTCCATTCCTAGGCTAGACGATGGGGAGACCTGACCCAGAGGAAGGGCAACTCCCGGCTCCTGTGAAGCCCCCAGATGGTGGCTGGGGCTGGATCGTGCTCCTTGGCTGCTTCGTGATCACCGGCTTCTCCTACGCCTTCCCAAAAGCCGTCAGTGTCTACTTCAAGGAGCTCATGAAAGATTTCCACGTGGGCTACAGTGACACAGCCTGGATCTCCTCCATCATGCTGGCCATGCTCTATGGGACAGGTGATGCTTGGACACACTTCCCCCTCCCCAGCTCATGCCTTCCCCACACTGCCATGGGCCTAGAGCATGTCCCCATGGACTCTTCTCATGCTCACTGGCCTGCTCATGAACCACAATGCAGAATATGGTTGTCCCACCACTTCTCTTCTAGAAGGGTGCCGATGTGTATCTGAGCAGCCAAGTAGTGATCTCCATCATTGCTGCATCATCTTTCCTGAGTGCTTGGGCTGTCTGCCCCTTCCCAGTTGTCCTGCCTCCCTCTGGTCTCCTACTCTGTCTCCTCTGCTTCCTTCTAGGACCAGTATGCAGCATCATGGTGAACCAGTTTGGCTGCCGGCCTGTGATGCTCATCGGCGGGCTGCTAGCTTCAGCTGGGATGATCCTGGCATCTTTTACCACCAATATCATTGAGCTTTATCTGACAGCTGGTGTGCTGACAGGTGAGAGCCCTGGGATTTGGTGGGGACAACACAGACTTACCTGGGGAAGAGCCAAGACCATGTTGTATTTCCCTTTAGCACTGCCATGTCTAGTATCAGGTTTCCCCTCACCTATTTGCACATGCCACGGGAAGCATCTAGTCCTGAACGTTGCACCCATGAGGGATGCATCTGCTGGATCTAAACAGCCAGAGCCTGTGGCTGAGGGGAGAGAGACAGAAGAAACCTAAGTGGTGCTCAGTGAACATGGGCACAATTGCCTGTTCAAACACACTTCAGGTGCCCAGGCTGGCTTAGCCCATCCTCTGCAGGGGCAACCCACCCACATGCAGGCACAGAGGAAGACATTCATCCCATCATGGGACTTCAAGACTAGGATAGTCTGAGGGGAGTTTTCAGCTTGTTGCAAACCACATCTCATGTTCTTGCACTCCCTGTCTCCCTCCTGGCTCTCACTTCCATGTAGGTCTGGGTATGGCGTTGAACTTCCAGCCCTCACTGATCATGCTGGGTACCTACTTCGACAAGCGTCGGCCTCTGGCCAATGGACTGGCTGCTGCTGGGAGCCCTGTCTTCCTTTCCTCCCTCTCTCCACTGGGGCAAGTGCTGCTGGAGAAGTTTGGTTGGAGAGGAGGGTTCCTCATCATGGGGGGCCTTCTGCTTAACTGCTGCACTTGTGGGGCAGTCATGAGACCCCTGGATATGGGCATGAAGCGGAAGATGGGGAAAGCTCAGGACAAATATGAAGCCAAGGAGATGCTGCCCATAGGAGGGAAATCAGAGGAGGGAATCAGCACCACTGATGGAACCAAGAAAGGCAAGAAAGCCAAGAAGAAGCCCAAGAAAGGAAAGAAGCTTCTGGATTTTAGTATCTTCTCCAACCGAGGGTTTATCATTTACACCATTTCAAAGTTCATCCTGGTCCTGGGTCTCTTCGTTCCCCCCATATTGCTGGTCAACTACGCCAAGGACACGGGCGTACCAGACACAGAGGCCGCGTTCCTGCTCTCCATCATTGGTTTCATAGACATCTTTGCCCGCCCAGCCTGCGGCATGGTGGCAGGGCTGAAGTGGGTCCGACCTCACGTGGCATATCTGTTCAGCTTCTCCATGCTCTTCAACGGCTTGACAGACATCTGCAGCGCCAGGGCGAGCAACTACACGGGGCTGGTCATCTTCTGCGTCTTCTTCGGCATCTCCTATGGCATGGTGGGGGCTCTGCAGTTCGAGGTGCTGATGGCCATCGTTGGCTCCCAGAAGTTCTCCAGTGCCATTGGGCTGGTCCTGCTCATCGAGGCTTTCGCCGTGCTCATCGGCCCACCCTCTGCAGGTAAGTGCCTTGCTGCAGGTGCTTTGTTTGGCTGCCGTTCCACAGTGTTGCAGGTGTTGGGCGTGGACACAGCATTTGAAGAAAGATCCTATTTCTCAATTTTAGATTTCCTCTAGAAGCTGAGAGCTGATCTCTGCCTTCACTGTGAATGTTGCAAAGAATCATCTTAAAGTCAGGCACATGCTGCAGGCAAACCTTTGAGAGTCTTTATCAGCACAAAGCAAGTGTGTCTCAATTTCCCCTTCACGTCCATTGATTGCCACTGCAAATAGCAATCTCAGTTTGTGCTGATCCCAATTCCAAGGCACAGGTGTTTTGCTGTCAGTCAAGTAGAAACAGTTTGTACAGTCCCCCGAGGCATTTGCTGTTAATTTTTCTAAGAGGATTAAGACACTCACAGCTTTTCAGCCAGTCTAGTCTAAGTCACAGTCCCTGGTTAGGTCCATGCTCCACAAACCACCCATAAAAACAAGCTGTTGAATGGAGGTTGGTGTAGATTAATGTTAAGTGTCTGATCATATCTGAGAAAGCCAAATCATGCCAAAGGCTTATTTCCAAACAAAGTGCAGTTTCCTGCATGTGTGATTTGCAGGGAAGAGTCAGGGCCAAGACCATGGAAAATCCCCAGGCAGGAACCATTCTGTTGTTTCTTGCACTCCCTTTCTTCAGCTCTAACACATGGGCTAAAGCCCATCATTGAAGACCTTGGTGTGAATGGTCTTTTCCCCAGCACATACCACCAGTTATGAGTGAAACCCACCCTCAGCAACTCCAATCAATTCTCAAGAAAAATGTGGCAGCCAATAGAAGACCTTAAATGCTTACAATAATTTGTGTCTCACCTTATCAGCTGTGGGGCAGTCCTAGGCCAGGGAGGGTCAAGAAATATGTGCCTTGGTGGCAGTTGCAGAGACATCATTGGGGGAGAGGGGGATTTAACAGCACCTTGCCCCAGGGAGCAAAGCACACCCGTAGGTTGTGACAAGGGACATCCCTCAGCCCTCCACCCTCAGTTCAGCTGTGCCTTGGTGCTGTGAGCACACACACAGTGCAGGGTTACCCCAGAATGGTGCTGGGGCCAGCAAAATCATATCAGGGCCACCTTCCTAGGACTTCCCATGCGCAGGAAGCTCGAGCGCTCTGACAATCCCGATGGCTCGGACTTAGGGAGAGCAGTGCTCGGCTGGGAGCAGGGGGTTGAACAAAGTGGCTTTGTTTGGTGTAATCCTCCTGAGCTGCTTCCCTCTCCGTGGGGCCGAGGGGGTTTGGCACAGGATAAGCTGCCCACACCACACGCACGCGCGCTGCTGCGCGCAGCCTCCTCGCTCGCCATCCGGCTTGGCTGAACAGGGGCACAGTCACCTGCACAGGAATTTGCCACGTGCCTCCCATGACTGCTCCAGAGGCACCTCAGCGTGTCCTGGGGCCAGTTTCAGGGCCAGTTTCAGTCCCTGTAGTGCAACAGGGACTGGGGGTCACTTATGGATTTGGGAGCAGGCAAGACCAGGATGAAAAGCGCAGTTCCACGGCTGCATCCTGACCGCAGCAAGGCAACTCTTCATGCTCCCCAGCATCAAGGACTAGAAGCTCTCCCTCCATTGCCAGCCCCAGTGGATTCAGAAAATATACTGAGAATATCTCTGGCATAGGTGGGGAAAAGGGGGGTTTTTTTTGTAAAAGAGGTTTTTTTTTTTCTTTTTATTTTTTTTTTTTAATTAAATGATAAGATGTAGTAATGCCTCTCATATTTTTTTTTTTTAAGAGGGAAAAAGCCAAGCCTGAGGGGGTTTCCCACCTTGGCAAGTAGAAGATGGCTCACCATGGAGTGAGGTGTCACATGAGGGTGTCACAATTATTTAAGCTTGTCCAAACAAGGGAAAACACCAACCATACACTGTTACCATACTTTCCCTGGTGGTACGGTGTGGCTCTTTCCCAGGGTGATTTTTAGATATTCAGGCTTCTTGCTCTTCCCTTGAGGAATGGGTCCTCAGCCAAATGCTGGTGCTGCCCACGTGAGCTGGGCTGTCCACACAGGAATCCATAGGCTGAATTTAACCTTCTCATTTCTTCTCCACCCACCAGGCCGCCTGGTCGATGCTCTCAAGAACTATGAGGTGATCTTCTACCTGGCCGGCTCAGAGGTCGTGCTCTCTGCTCTCTTCCTGGGTGTCGCCAGCTACTGCTGCCTGAACCGAGGGAAGAAGGAGGCTCCCCCAGAGAACAACCCCGCGGCAGGAGGTGGGAGTGACACCGAGGAGGCAGAGTCCGACGTGCAGGAAGCTGAGGAGCACAGCAGTGACAACCACCAGCCAGCCCACAGCACTGACAACGCAGTGGTGGCGGCCAATGAGGAGGCCAACCATGTGGCAGAGGAGCAGAGCACGGAGGGAGGTGGCTGTCCTGCAGGGGACGGGGAGGTGTTGGCACAAGATGGCTGCAACGCTGACCAGATGGTGGAGAGGGACAGTTTTTAGCCAGGGCAGAGGAACAGGGATGTATAAAACTGGCCTTGTCTGCAAGCACCTCAGCATGGGAGGGTAGGTGGGATGTGGGGAGGAGAAAGCTGGGACAAAGGCAGATGTAAGAAATAAGAGGGAGAGGTGTAAGAATAGCTGGTCCTTATGTACATATGTCCACATACCGACCCAGTGATATGTCTACTTGCATCCTGCACCCGTGCTGGTACAACACAGGCTCAGAGCAGCCCAAACACCAAAAAGAAAAAAATTAATAATCTTCTTTCCTCACTTTCAAACCAGCCCTGGAGAAAGTCTTCTGAAGAGGCTGCCAAGGACTCTCCTTTTCCTTCTGCATTGTCACAATACAGAGCACAAACAATTAGAGACTCTTTGTAATCAGATCTGGTACGCTTTGTTCTGGTGTCAGTGTTTCCTTCACCCCACTTCCATGGTCTGGACAGTGTCAGTCTCCCTGGCAGCAGGTTTAGGAGGTGGTGGAATTCATAGCTACCACCTCAGGGCCAGCAGCACGAGGTAGACACCCTGTTCTCTGCAATACCTCCCTCGGGCACTGCCAAACCCAAGGGAAAAACCTGGGAGACCACCAGCTCCAAGCACCTCTGCCTGGCACATCTTTTGTGGACGGTAAGGCTGTGGCAGTGACACCCAATGCTGCTTTCCCAAGTAGGGATGCACTGTGGTAGAGGCTGCTGAGGTACACGAAGAAGACACCTAAGAAAAGCTAATGCCATTAGGTGTGCAGCCACGATAGGGAGCCTCGCTGACAGGAATAGCACCAAGCCAGCTTTATCTGGGCTCAAGTGAGTCCCGTTGACGTGTGAAGGGAACAACTTGACCCCTGTGGGGGTGGGGGTTTCAAGACAGGTAAATAACCATGCCCCAAGTGCTTATCCACTGAGCAGGAATGGCACCAGACGTGCCTGTGTTTTCCTTCTGAACAGAGAAAACCTGCTTACATAAAGGAATCAGAGGTAAGGCAGAAGGACAAGTGCCAGTCCCGGAGTGCTGCTAACGAGGGTGGTGGAGCACGTGGTAAGGCAGGCATGACCCCTCACCCCCTGCTGCAGCGGTGGATTTCTAGATTCAGAGAGGACAACCTTCCCTGGCATGCTTAAACCACTTCTAATCTGCTTTAGGGACTGGATCTTTTATAAACACCCCTGGCCAAAGCTCTTTCTTCCGGTTTCCTGAACTGCTTCACCTCAGAGACCCTGGGGAAACCTGTGACTGTAAAAAGGGATCAAAAACTAAGCAGAGGGCTACAGGGAAGGCAGCTCATGGGGCCATCAAAAGATGTGTTTCATTCTAGATCGGACTGACTACAAATTAATGGGTAGTTGGCAAAGCCTGCAGGATCCATAAAGCCATTTAAACACAGCAGGGGACTGGGAACATGAAGGAAATGGTTTCATTCTAGATGCTTCCAAGCAAAGAGCAGTAAATGATGAGCAAATTAAAGCTGCTGAAGAATGTCAGTTTAAGAAGAGACAGGAGAACTGGAAATTGGAGGGGAGAGGGTAAACCCAGTATTCTGTCCCACCATGCCTAACACCACTGTTAGATCTGATTTTGAGCCAGTCATTGTGGTGATTTTGGGATTTTTCCTATTCAGACTCACTTAGAAACATCCCAAACCAGACTAAGCCCCATGACAAACCTCAGATGCAAATCTCTGAGAGAATGAGAGCCACAGCAAGGGTGCTGGGGCCCTGCAGACATTCATCCGCTTCTCTCAAAGCTTGCTCTCCCTCCCCACAAGGTAAGATGGCTGTTTCTGCTCGGCTGAATTGCTCTGCAGCTCTTTCCCCAGTAACCCCAAAGTCCTGTCCCCCAGGCTGGATTTCCCTTATTCACTAGTATGCCCTCCAAGAAGGAGCTCACAACTTCCCAGAGGTCCAAGGTCCACAGTATGAAAACAACTGCCCTTGTCAGCCAGGCAAGTCACTAGAACAAGGTCCCCTCTGTTTCCTTGTCACCAGTCAACATTTCCCACTAAGCCTCCCGCTCTTAAATTTTTTCACAAAAGCAAATAAAAGCCCTTAGGGTATGAGATCTCTCTATAGACAGTGCTGCAAGATTCCCAGACCTCTTCCTAAAAAGCCCAGCAACACTGCCTTGCTCTTTGCCTTGCTGGCTTTTAGGCAGGCTCCACCGAAGCGTTTTCAGTTCCTCTCAACTGCTCCATGTTTTGGCACAACAAACAGCTCTGAAAGAGGATCAGGGACTTAAGCATCAGCTGAAGCTTGTGATACAACAGCTGAGCTGTGTGGAGAAGCTGGAGGGGTGCAGGGATGCCACCTTGGCAGGACTGAGGCACCTGGTGGCCTTTAAAAGGCTGGCACTCCCCAGAAAGCTAAAGATGCAGAGAAGCTGTGTTACATGGAAGACTGGTCTTGCTACAGCATTTATAACCCTCTTCCTCCAGAAATCTGTGCTGCAGTGACCACCAGAACTTGTTATAGAGATTATGCATCAGTATGAGAAGGAAAAAACCACCAGCATGTGACACCCATCTTCCCAACATCGTATTTTAAGATTAAAACCAACAGAAGATCAGCAAACAAATCTCTTAAAAGAAATGCATGAAAGACATGAAATGAAATGTCACATATTTCTTTATCAGAGACAATTGTCACTACATCAGCATCTGTTTAAATTCTCCAGAGCAGCTTGACCATGGATGGCTTTTTTCCAGACACCCACAGAGATGTAGAAGCTCCAAAGACAATCAAAGAGAAACACAAATGCAAGAAAACCCCACAATCATAAATTAATGCCCTTAAATAACTTATCTCACAACCACTAGAATGTAACGACAGACAAGTCAAAACCCCTGCCCCAAGCACACCACTCCTGGCAGCTGTGCTGCCCACTAACAGAGAAAGTGCCATCTGCATCTGGGAATGGCCCACAGGGATGGAGGGGAAGAGAAAAAGAAGGAGGAAAGAAGTAGTCTCACTTACCTCAGCTTTCCTTTCCCCCCTTCCCTTGTGCTGGGGAATGGGATGTTAGCTACTGCTGCTGGCTGGCCAAGAGGCAGCACAAAATAGTTGTGCAGAGAGGAGAGCACGCTAGTCATTCTTTACACTAAAAAAATCTCAAAGCCTCTGCCTAAAGAGCATGTCTTCCCCTCTCCACAAGGCTTTGTGCCTCCTTTCTAGTTTAAGTGGTTCTAGTTTAAGGTGGATCCTCAGAAGGAGCTCGAAGATGGCAAACAGTGATGTTAACACTTTCCCACAGCACAAGGGGAGAATGGAAGGGGGCTGTTCTCACCATTTGTAATCATCTCCAAACCCTTAACCAGCTTCCATGTGCCAGAGGGGAGCTGAGCAGCCCACGTGCTCAGCAGAATCCTGTCGGCACAGAGGCACATGGTGGTGTGGGAGTGGCTTTTCCTCCCCACACCTCACTACCCAGGTTGGGTAGCAGGAGTCTCTAGGGGCAAAAAGAACACCCAGGCAAAGAAGCAAAGGAAAAGAGAGGAAAGCAGAGGTTGGTCCCAATCCAACCAGCTACCCCCACCCAAAGCTGAGGAGGAATCCCAGGCTGGACACACACAGAAATCACGGAGGATGAATCGCCATGTGAAATACACGTTTTCATAACAGTCTGCAAAGTCCTTCCTCTGGCCATGCTGGCACACTCAGGCATCATCAATGAGCTTCTCTCCATTTGCATCCTCCTTCCCACTAACCTCTCTCTCGCATTCTCCTTCTTCTTCTGCCCCATCTGTGTATGTGTCCTTTTGCCCATAGCTGAGAGTGGTGCGGGCAAGGTCCACCTCGATGGGAAAGACATCTGCATCCCGGAGCACAGCGTAGCAGTCATCGTAGTACTTGGACATCGTGGAGACAAAGCGCTGCAGCTGGAACACGATGTCCTGCACTATAGTGGGGACATGTTGGGGGGAAAAAGTGTGAAAATTCCCTTCCCAAACTGTAAGGCTGTGATCAAGCCTCCCTCACCAGTGTTAGATATAATCTCCTACACACAAATCCCTTTTGGCCACTCAGGGCTGATGTCTCAGGCACAGCCACAAAACGGCTCTTCAGCAAAGACTTCTGAGCTGAGACGAAGGAGGAACACGAAGGCCAAAGCCATGTCTGCTGAAGCCAGCAGTGGCACTCACCGTGTTTCTGGTCCAGGAGCTCTATTTTCTCTAGCACGTCCTTCCTCATCTTGGCAAAGCGCGTGCGAGCCTCCTGACGGCAGCGCAAGATGAGGCGATACTCGTAGTTCCCGGTGCTCACCCGGTAGAGGGGCTCCCCCAGAGCCTGCCAGAAACACAGCACCACTTTAGAGACTCCCACCATAGTGCTTGCCTCAATGTGGACTCACACAGACCTCTGTGTGAACTGAGGGAACTGCTGTCAGGAAGCAGGGAACACGAGGAGCACTGAGCCATGTCAAAAACTGGCAGTCAAGGGGGCCACTTTGAAGGTCACACACACACCAAGCATGGTAAAGAAAAGCATCACTACCAAGCACATGCAAAAGGACAAGCAAGCACCTTTCAGCCCAGCATGGAGAGGTGGCATAGCTTATACTTGGACTAGCAAGACAGGCATTAAGAGCCAACAAGTTTGTATCAATCACACAAAAAATTCTGTCCTCCTCTGCAATGTTTGCCCCGTATGGACAGCATAATGAATTTTATATCTACACGGAGAACCCTGTGGTATCTACAACCATCCAGGCATGATGCTGAAAACCAGCAGGGAGGAACCTATGCATCCTGAAGATGTCACTCTCCTGAGCAAGACTGGGATTCTTTCCTTCTTATTTAGAAGGAAGCATATAATGAAAAAGTGTGTTATGAAAGTTTAATTACTTCCTGGCACTTGGGAACTAGGCACTTCAAAAAATTAAATGCCTGCTCTGAGATTGATACCTAGAATAAAAAAAGATGCTACTTTTATGCAGGGGAACTGGAATTTATAGGATACCTTTAGCTATTTTAAACAGAGCTGTTAAGGATTAAAGTCATAAAACTCTAAACTATAAACCCCCTATTGTTAAGACAGATCCTTTAATCAATTTTCTTCACTTATAAATGCAGTTTCACATGCATTTTGGTGCAGAGAAGCTAAATCTCCATTTCTCAGAACCAAGTCCAGAATTAATGATAAGCTGTACACTACACACAAATGGAATCTGTGAAGATAACACCTTAATCCTCCTTACATAACCTAATAGTACTTAAACACTGAGACAGGCAACCACTGAGCAAACAAGCTGCAGTGCCTCCCAGGTAGCATTTAAGGATCTCCTATTTCTAATACATTAAGAACAAATGCATGTAATTCCTTAGGATGCATTCACTAGTTTGGGTGCTGACAGACACAGGAGTGCTTTTGCAATTGTAGTGGTACTCACAATGCAGCTGTATTCTTCATCATCCATCTCTTTGACTTTCAGGCAGTAAGACTTTGCAGAATTAAAAATTAAAAAAAAAAAGAAGCAAAACAAGGAAATATTAAAAATTAGAAACAACTTCATCATCACCCATACCCATGAGGTTCTTTCAGTGGTATAGACTCTGAAGAGAGCACAGTGGGAAAAATCTTGTGTTCATCTACTCTTTGGAAAAACACCCCAAGAAAAGTGTGAGATGGGAATAAATAAAGAGGGGGGAAAGAAAGGATTAATTGTAGGAAGGATTGATGTAGGGAGAGATGCTGCCGTATTCCCTTGCCTTAGGGCTGCAGCTCCAAATACTTCTCTCAATGGGTAAAAGGAAATAGATTCCTACAGACACAGAACAGGTGCACTTACCAACCTTACCTTTTTTTGGGTAGAAAACAAGGGGTGAGTGGAATGAAGGAGGAAAAAAAAAAAGCAAGGCTTAAATGAAAGCAAATATGACTTGACAGTTGTTTTCTTTGGCTAAAGAAAGACTATCCAAAATTACCTGAAAAATATGGACTGGGGAGCTCTTTAGAGGAGTTCAAGAGCCTAAGTTGCAGAGGAACTCTTTACAAATAAATCAGGAAATAATCTGGGTCATGTAGAAAACAAGTCATGTGGGTTCTGTGAGATCTTTCTTACCAGTGAGAAGTGTTAGGTTAAAAGCAGGTGTCTGAATCTGAGTAATCTGGCAGTAAGCAAAGAACTGCAAAAAATAGGGCATTCTCTCATGGACTGTGGAAGGATGGATATGTGATCATATCACATATCCATCATCACATGTGACTTTCAGGATGATTCTATGAAATTTAACTTCAACCAGTACTTGAAAAAAAAAAAAAGCAAGCAGCTTACCAAATATTCAAACTTGACATCCAGGTATTTTTTGATAGTCAGCCTTGTGTCAGGAATGGCTTTATTCAGATACGTATTCAAGTCAGTAAGCATCTGTAAGGGAAACACCCTGCTGCTGAATTAAGAATAGAAAGCATGACTACAATTCAAGTACAACTTTTTACCCAGCACAGGTCAAGAGGCTGCCTCAAGTTAACTTTTCTTTGAACTACAGCATATTTGAAAGAAAATGTTTGATCGTGACTCAGAATGGCTAGAGCCTCCATTACTGTCACTGCCAAGTGCTAGAAATGCTTGCCTCACTTCTAGCCTGGATTCACCTGCTTTTGACTCGTTTTATTTTCAGCTGGTCCTGGAAACAGCTGTCCCCAGTTCAAAGTTTCATGACCCAGCATTGTCCATCCAACATGGCACTGAAAGTGGTGCCCAAATCAACACTTAATTCTCTCTTTGCTAAACTAAGCACACAGATCCTCTGGAGGCTCTCAATCAAATATATTGATTGAAATCCTTACATTGTTCCTGGGCTGTTTATCTATAAACCCTTTTAGGCACATATTGCCCTAAAAGGCAATACTGTTATGGTACTACACTGATCCAACTACTCTCTCATCCCCAAAAGAAAAGGAGAGGAATATACTCATGTGCAAAAGTCACAAGGACAAGATTGATACTTTCACTACATTACCTCTCAGGCTCTTTTCATAATGAAGAGAATTCCCTGAAGGAAAGCAGACAAGAACAGTTCTTCCCACAATGAATGAACTGTTAAGAACACACCTTCAAAGAGAGGCTCCTGCCTTTCTAGATTCCCCTATTCCCCTGCTCTCCAGACCCTTTACTCCTACAGTTAAATTCTTTACCGGCTTAATTGTTTTCAGAAGGTGAATCCCAAACTTCTCAATGTTGCGATGGGCATCAGCAAATTTCACAAAGGCTTCACTGGCAGCTGGTTGTGGTTCCCGTACACCAATGACAGAGAAAACATCTCCAAATGCTGGGTGAGCAGAATGCATACAGACAGATGAATAAAGAGGTGAACCCTGAGAAAAATCTTGTCTCTGTTTTTAGAACTCCCTCCCATAACCTTACAATTAGCTGGGGAATGATGCTATATATTCCCTAAAGACCAGAGGTTGGCAGGGCATTTCCCCAGTGTCTCATGTGAAACACACAGCCTGTGTTAGCACCATGACTGGTAATGCAGGAGAGCAGCCCTTCCCAGCTCATTTCTGCAACCCTTAGTTTTCTTTGAGTGAGGGAATCCCACAAGTACTGACAAAAACTCCTGAAACTGGAGGTCAAAGATTTGTGCTCCCTTAGTCAAGATTCTTTACCTCTGTGTGTCTGAGATAGCTCAAAGAAAGCCCTGAGAAGATTCTTGGTGTGCTCTGTCAAGCCTGTGATGGAAGCCAGAAAAAACATTTAAGTCACTTCACTGAAACATAATGGAGGCATCCTTCTCTCCCATTTGGTGTCTGATGGAGTACCCAGTTTACCTTTGTACAATTCTGCAGTCCTCTCCAGCTCCTCTAATCTCTTCACTAGTCCATCTAAATAGAAACAAGGATCAGAATACAGAATCACAACAATCAAATTCAGGACATGGTAAAGACCTGACTGGGTGGAAAAAAATACCAGTTTCTTATATTGGGTTCAAATTTCCCTCCCCGCTCAATGCCTGTCCTGTGATACAACAGAGGAAGCTCAGAGGAAGCTTTTAAAATGACTGCCAACTTATTTTATAGTGTGGGGTCACTACCTATTGGCATTCACTAAGTTGATCCCTGCTTTAAACTACTCTGACCTTAGCTAACATTGAAATGGCCACAAGGACAGGCTGTATCACTCAGGAAGGGCAGGGAGAATCGCAACAGTGAGGCAGAGCAGACAGAAAGAATGTGGACCATGCAAGCAACAATAAAAAGTAGGCAAACACAGGAGAGTAAGTGCTCCATTAGGAAAATGTCCTCCTGGACAATACTTACCATTGCAAAGTATGGCTCGGCTTAACCCCAGGGCATCTGCTGTCCCTGAGCTCATGTTCTCTACCAGTCGGTGCTTCACCTTCTTCAATACTAAAGGCCAAAAGAGAATTACAAACCAGCATCAGGGTCACTTCCACGGGCATGGAAAGCTCACCAGCACATTTCACTGGTTTCCCAGGCACTGGATATACTGCATATAACTCAGTATTGAGGCAGCAAGCAGAAAGAGAATACCATAGAAACAGGGCACTCTGGTCCAGCTGTGCATAACACATCTTCTAACTAGCCTGTCTGTTCTGCTCTCACATCCTAAACACTTCAATCAACAAAGCTCCAGCAATTATTTTGGAAGACTGTCCCAATCAATCATTTTGCTATAAGCTATCTATCATGATATTTGGACCTAAACTTTGCTCATGCTATCTGCTCTTTTACTTCAACTGAACTCAATGGATGAGGCTGAGAGACAATTGGAACTTAGTGCTGTCTCTTTCCTCACTTTTACCTTTTGAATCCTAGTTAAACCCTTTTGTCACCTCTTCATGGAATTTCTCTCTTTGGTGGTCATACCCTGCAAATTACTAGAGAAATCTATGGCCTCTTTGGAATCAGATGACGCAGCCACATTTATTTAGAGACAGACTTGTGGTGCCTGCAGATCCCAAGAAATCAGCTGAAGCCAGTGTTCTGGAAAACACCATATTCTCATCACACCTCTGTTTTCCCAGAAATCCATCTCGCTGTTCACAATTTTCCAGAACTCCTGTCAATTTATTAGCACCATAATCACTATGAAACGAAATGAGAGCAAACAAAATGGATACATTTTGCTGGAAAGTGAGAAAAGCAGACCATATAAAGGAGACAGCCATCTTGGCTTAGTTCAAAACCAGGCACTTTGTTTTAGCAATTAAGGGTCTCCTCCCCCATAAAATTTATGGTTGCACTAAACTCAGTGTAAACAGGTATTTCATCACTGTTCTCCAAGCTTAGAAATCACCACCAGTGCCTTTCAATTGACACATTGCTGTGTACAGCTAAAACCAGGTCAGCATATCTTACATGTATTAAAAATAAATAAATAAAATTATTAGGTAGTTGAGATTCATTATCCACGCTAAGCACAGCACAGAAAAACAAGCCTCACACTACACAGTTAAGTCTTGACTTAACTTTCAAGACCACTTCAAGAAGTCAGGGAAGGATTTTTTTTGAACCCGTAACTATGTTTGACAGTATCCATTTGAAACCTACTGAGGTAAGAGCAAGAAAGGAAACAGAATTTTACCCCGGTGTTAGCTGGTGCCAATCTTTCACCCCTCCACATCATTTTAACACTCTAGAAAGAAAGCAGTCTTACCAATATCCAAAGATTTGCCCTGCTTTGGGTCAGCCTGGAGCTTGTTGTAGTGTATTGTGACTTCGCCCTGCAGAAAGAGCAAACCCAAAACTGCTGTGCTGGAAGCAAGAAGCAGTGGCTCCCTATACCCAAGGACAATAAGCTGTCAACTATGACCCAGAAGCTCCAGTGGCCCCCTCCTACCTCTCACCTTTACCATCTGTATCATCTTGGCCACCTCCACCTTGGTCTTCCCTTTGACAGATTTCCCATTGACGCCTGTGATTTCATCCCCAGCTGCTACGGTGCCGTCTAAGGCTGCTGGAGTGTTATCAAACACCTAAGAAAGAGCACAGGTAGTCTGCAGTCAAGAGCAAGGTGAAGAGCAGAGCTAAAGAGCACAAGCCAAACAACTACATTCCTCTTATTTAATTCAGTTGTACTTTGCCCATGGTGAAAGGAGCAGTTTTTTCCCCTCTCCAAACCAAGAGGTGGGCTGATCATCTTGTTCTTTTAGGAAGTTCTTGCCCCTAGGATGTGTCTGCTCAAGTGTAGGATTTCCTGATGTTGAGAGTGTCACACTGCTCCCCTGTGACTTCTAACATGCTTTCTTAAGGAGAAGGGTAATTCCAGAAGTCTTAAATTAATTCTTCCACACCTACTAGGTACTAGAGTAAGGAAATCTTTTCACTGAAAAGTGAGATGTCACCTCCCACTTTGAGAAGAACAAGCACCACAGGGCTCTCTCTCCACACTTCACATCTCTCAGGCCAACCTTGTTTTACAAAGGTGGCTTATTCTTCCTCCTGCAGTGCCCACCTGGACAATGTAGAGACAGGGGCAGTACTGTGCTCCTCCACCAATGCTGATCCCAATCAGGTTCTGAGAGTCCTTCTTCAGGGTCACTGTCCCAGGCACAGTGGGGATGCCCCTACAAGGAAAAAGGAATAAATAAATGTGCAGGCAGAGCTGCCTGTGTATGAAACCACTCCAGTGTGAGTCAATACAATCAGAAAACATAATGGGCACTGCATATTTGAATTCATCCCTTCACCTCTGCCACAGAGCCTATCAGCCAGCAGGAAGACCTTCTGTGTTATCTTTTTCTTGGGACTGCATGCAAGGATTAGAGGTGGAAGAGACAGCCTCATCCATTGCTAGGCACTGAAGAAACACTACCATGTTTTGGAGTGTTTCATCTGCACTTAGTGCTGGAGTGAGAGGACAACTTGCCCAGCATAAATGAGATGCAAATCAAATGCTCCACATTAAATGCAGGGCAGTCACTGCAGAGCAACACAAACATTCTCCTTTGCTCACCAGCACGGTGATGCCTCATCCCCAGTCTCCAGAGGGAGCAAGAAATCAGCACTGCACAGGAAGTCTGATGTTCAGCACACAGTGTCAGGCACAGGTAAATTTAACAACTCTTGTTAGGTCTTGGCTGCAAAGCTTACTTCTATTGTTAGAAAGACCAGGAAAAGACAAGCAAAATACTCACAGCTTATCTTCCTCAATATCATAGTCCAAATCTGCAAACATTGTTTTGGTGAAGTGAAGCCCGTCTGTCTGAAGCTGCTTATTCCAAATTCCCTGGGAAGAGAGAACAGAATAAACCCAATAAATGAGTGATTGCAATAGAAAAACACTGAGAGCCAACCTGTCACCCTTCTCAATCTTCCCCCTTTTTTCCTGAATGCCACATTGTGCTCTCTGCTCTTATATCAAAGATTAAAAACATATCATGAGTCCCTGGTTCTCTGCTCCGCATGAGACAGGAGAAAGTCCTCGAGGTTGAATACTAAACCAAGACTGACACACGGGTAGCATTCCCAAAGCACAGAGCAAACCGTGGCCCTTTCTGGAAGCTGCTTCTTCCCACGCCTGACTTCACCACAGCTGCTCAAGACATTTAGTTTTATCCCCGACATCCATTACACACCTTCACCTTCCTGACTTCCCAGCGAGTCATGTTTCTGACTGTTTCACCCAAAGCCTCACCACCTCCCCACGCACAAACCCCGCTTCCATTTCACTCCGGGCAGTAATTAGCTTCCACCTTTGGGTTCCCTCCACCCTCTGGCAGCACGGTGCCGCCGCGGCGGTGGAACCCGACCCCGAGGGACCAGGGCTTCACCGACAGCTCACCGTGCCGCAGCCCCCGGGCGCGGGGCAGGGCAGGGGCTGCGGGCAGAGCGCCGGCTGGGGACGGGGCAGAGCAGCCCCCCGGCTGGGGAGGGGGCAGAGCAGCCCCCCGGACAGGCCCCACCAGGCCCCACCAGGCCCGGCCCGGCCCGCCGCTCCGTCCCGGGGCAACCGCGGGGGGGCGTCCCTGAGGGGCCCAGCCTCACCGGAAGCGGCCGCACGGCGCCCTCAGCCTGCCGCCTGCGTCACCTCTGGCGCAGCCCGGAAGTGCCCGCCCTAGCCCCGCCCCCGGCGCGTTGCCATGGGGACGAGGCGCGCTGTTCCCCACGGAGCGGGACGGGCCTTGCCAGACACCAGGCGTGTGGGAATGGGAATGGGAATGGGAATGTGGGGATGGGGAAGAGTGGCTGCCAAGTGGTCCAGCGGAAAGGGGGAGCTGGTCAAAGTGGGGTGAACGTGAGCCAGCGTGTGCCCAGGTGGCCAAAAATGGCTGTGGCATCCTGGCCTGCAGGATGGACCTTATCCAGAAATAGGGTGGCCAGCAGGGCTGGGGCAGCGATCATCCTTGGTGCCTATAGAGCCTGAGTCACAGTTACAAGGTGCTTCTATAGCTTTAGTTATAAGATATCAACATAACCTGAATTATAACTTTTCTATATCAATATAACCTGAATCATAACTTTTATACCTATAGAACCTGAATCATAACTTTCTGTATCAATAGAATCTGAACTATAGCTTCCTATGCCTATATGACCTGAATTATAACTTTTTATACTAATATAACTTCAATTATAACTTTCTATACAATATAATGGCTGTTATAAAGTTAACTAGTTTCTTAATGTTGAATAGACAAAAAACCTCACCAGGTGGATAGCTTCAAAATCGGGCAAGTATAGCACTAATGAGAAATTGCCAAATGTGAAGCCAATTAGCCACAGAATACAGAATTTAAACCAGTTAGAACCAGAGAGACCGAGGAACACCATAACTGCACATGCTCTGAGGACAGAGGTGAAGAGTTCAGAGGCAAGGAAGATCTTGGGCTTTCGTCAGGAGAAGACTCCTGTGACCACCGAATCAGGGACACACAAGCACAGTGCAAAAGAACTATTTATAACCATGAGATTGTGTTATGTAAATTAGTTTTGAGGTGTACATGATGATATTATAGCGACATAGTAATACCTAGAGAAATTTAGTGGATAAATAAACCACAACACTTGACAAAGTGGGTGAGCTAGGTGGAGAGATCCTCCTCACCTCCAGCACGGCAATAAACAAATACCTGCTCTACAGACACCAATCTATGGGGTTTTACTGCCAGCCTATCTTTTGGGGCATCATTCCCCTGTACTGAGGCTTTTCTAACCTAATTGATTCAGTGATTCTGTGAAACTGGTTGGCACAATTATCCCTCCTGCTGGCAGGCCAGCAGTGACTTGAGGAAGCATTGGGTGTCAGTGGATGTAGAAGTCAGTCAGTGCAGCTGTGCAAAACCACTGCACTGCCATGTGTGCTTCTCCTCTGCCATGTGTGTGGGCAGAACATTTGGGTGTCCAAATGGTTTTCCTGCCTCCATCACTGGGAGAATGCTTTGATTTCCCAGAGGAATGCGGTCGCCTTGTTGCATTATGTGTCATCTTTTCCAGCTGCTCCTGACTTCTGAGCAACTACCAGGCTGCCAAACCCGACTTAGTGACGCTGATCAAAAAAAACAAAAAAACCCCACCATTGTACTCTTTGAGCTGAAAACTCCTCCGTGACTAGGAACAAGAGCTGGCCGATGACGATGACCTTTCTTGCTGGTTGAGAGGGTGGTTAGTGTTTGCAGTATGCAGCCCTGTGAGCCTCTTGTCTGCATACATCAAAACCCTGACTGAAGCCACACACAGTGCTGGAGTACTGAAGCAAGAACGTGTTGGTAATAATCATTTTGAAGTCCTGTGTCTAAGAAGTTATTTATTTGTGAAGGAAAGCTGAATGAGAAATGCAGTCCTTCAGGTGGGAGCTCTCTGAAGAAAAGAGACTGACATCCTGACCCTGGCCACTGACAGGAGTTTTACATCAGTGAAGCTCTAGAATTTATGAGCCAGACCCTGATCTCTGCAACGAAGAGCTCGCTGGGGCTCAGAAGTGCAACAGCACTTGATTGTGGCTGAGGGTGGTACAGAGAAGACAGAGCCAGACTCTTCTGAGGGCTTTTGCACGGCTAAAGGCAAAAGGCAGGGGTTGAAAGTTGCAGGATGGAATTACAGTGCCATAGAAGGGGGAAAAAAATCACCATGAGGGTGGGTAGGCACTGTTACATCAGCCCAGCGGGATGGTGGAATATCCATCCCTAGAGACAGAAAAATTATCTGGACAGCTTCTGCGATGCTGTGGTCCTGAGAGAGACTCTGCATCACAAGCAAACAGGTCACCCCGCAGAGCCCTCCCCGGAGCTGGCAGCTTAACACAGAGAGCTGATTAAGCGAATGTCGCACACCAGAACTCGAGCCGGCTGGCCATCCCACGCCCCGGCAGGACTGCTCCGTGCGGCGGGCGCCGTGTGTCCCTCGCTGTCCCCTCGCTGTCCCTTCGCTGTCCCCGCGCTGTCCCCGCGCTGTCGCACGGGTTGTGCTCCTTTCCTACGGGGAGGGCGCCACCGTGTGGTCACTTCCCGGAACTGCTGCTGCAGGAAGGGACCTGGATTCAGGCTTTGCAAAGATGGGATGCTTCTATTTCACTGCAAGGGGGATTAAAAAGAGTTTTTTCACACACATAGGAGAACACCTGCTTGCACCCAAAAGGATTTCTCAGAGCCTTGTACCTGACTGGGCATCAGACTGGTTAAAAGAAGTTGCAGGACCTCATTTCTCCTGCTGTCCACTTCTGCTGCTAGAGCTGCAAGGGAGATGAGCAAGCAGTGAATGTTTCCTTAGCTGGCAGTTCCTTCCATTAAAAAGAAAGATATAAAGCAGAACTGTCCCGAGGTGAAAAACCAGACCTGCTGACACTGACAAGGCCAAAACCTGTAGGTCTGATGTGCCTCGTTTTGTGCTGCTCCAGTGAAGTGTGCACGTTGTTCATGCCCTTCAGTACATCCCTGAAGCATTGGCCTTTGCATGCGTGTGCTGACTGACCCTGCCTTTTGTGCATAGATGCCCCAAAGTGTCCAAGATCGATTGGATTCTCTCTGTGTGAGATGGAGAATGAATCTGCATGTGCCCTAAAGCCATGTCTGTCTCAATAGTAGAAATCCAGCTGATTGCCTCCTCCCAAGGGGAAAAGTAATGAATTGCTGATGAAAACGCCTACCTAAAATCCAAAAAAGTAAGGCTAGCCAACATTTTAAAAAATACCAGGAAGCTGTTCATTTTCAAGAATAGATCTGATTAATTGTATCAAAAATTTGAAACATGGCTTTCTCTTGAAAATGAGGCTCACTGCTTACAGTCTACCAACACAGCTTCAATCAAGAGGGCTTAGTTTGCACATACAGAGATTCTTCTACCCCTAAATACACACTCTATGAAAGGTCTGACTCTGAGAGTCAAAACTCCCTTCTGCTTGTCTTTCATCACGTGTAATAAGGAGTCTGCAAGCAGATCACACGTTGCATGACTGGTTAGCTTCTTGGCACTCAGATGTATTTCTGTGTACTGGGGCTGTGCTGAATCTCATGTTTCTGGCTGCTTTTCTGCTACTGTTTTCAGTGTCAACACAACTAACTCTGAACAAACATCCTCCTTGATTGCTGTCCCTTGAGCCATGTTGTCTGTTTTGGGGGGAACTTCCAGTGACTAAGTCTGGGGATTGTGTTCCCACAGATTTCTTTTGTCCCCACAGATTTCTTCTCCCAGCCAAGGAGATATGTCTCAGGGGCATCTGGTGCAGCTGTTACCTCTATGAAAGCATTACTCACAAAATCAGTACTTGCAACCTGAAAAACCTTAAAGGCAACTTAAAGCCTCCTGGGTTTTCTGAGACCCTGCAGGTAGAAAGCATGAGCCCTGGCTTGGCTAATAATTTTTTATTTGTGAGGCAACTTTCATCCTTTCCATTCCAGGGGCATGAGCACACGTTGTTGTACAGCCCAGTGGCACTGCTGGTCTGGCAAGGCACTATCAAAGCTTGTGGTGCTTGGGATGAACCCCTGGGATGTTGAGCTCCACAGCAGTATAGCAACAGGGCCTATGGGGAACCACATCTCATGAGCAATGGCAGAGTGAGGGGTGGGAAACAGGCAGAGACTTGCCCTCATTATGCATGGGTCTAGCATGCCCAATTACCCCATCCTCTCCTCACCTCCACAATGTAAAAGACTGTTGTTGAGAGTGGTCATAATTCATGGTGAACACCCTGCCTCCCCCTTACTCCTTTCACACCCACTGCTCTCCATTTTCCTTCCAGAAAAAAATGTGTCTTTGATGAAATGAAATGGCTCAGTCAAAGAACCCCTCAAATGGTTGGGGACCCCTGCAGTTGGCCACCCTTGTCCACTTCCCAGCTCTATTTCTGGCCAAGTTAGGAGTTTAAGTGGGCTGACCTTGTGCCCTGACTGCCCTGGGGGTCAGTGATGAAAGCGGATGGAGGCTTCACAGTCAGGTCTCTTGTGTGTGACTCTTTTGTTCTCAGGACAAGGGTGTGCAGTGCCTGGGACAGTGCTTAATTGTTTGGGGGCACTGCTTTACCCGTCATGCCCTTCCCTGGGTGGCCCCAGCCCTTCTTGCTGATGCGTGGGAGGGAGGCAGCTTCCCCACTCAGGGTAAGGAGGAGGAAGCAGAGTCTGGATTGCTCGGCATCATTTCTGGCTGTTTATCAATCCATGTAATAAATTTTGTGGAGTGCCAGAAAGCAGAGAGAGAAAGAAAGGGGGAAAAAAAGAGCTTCCTGACATTTTGTGACTCCTGTCTGTCACTGGGTGCACCCTCCATTGTCCTTCTGGTACAGACAAGAGCAACATCACCTTGTCCCAGCCAGCTCTTGTGTCTATCCATTGTGCTCCATGGGATTCACCCCATCACTGAGACCTCCCCCTGCCCTTCTGCAGGTGTTTAGTGAAGAAAGCCCTGTGTCAGGCCTGAGGCATTGGGCTTAGTCTAAGTGGAGGTTCACACCAGGGAGGGCAGAAGCTTTGCAGTGGTATTGTGGCTGAGCAAGCCCAGGGCTGGATATACTGAGGCTTCTGGAAAGCTTTCTTTTTGCTAGACCTGAGCTGGGCACCACAGCTGGCACTGCCCTGAGGACATGCAGAGGAGTGGTAGGTTTTCTGTAGGTATGCTTGGGAAGGGGAAGGATGCTAGACAACCTGTGGGTGTGATGATAAAGAATTGAAGGTTTACAAAAGCCTTGCCTGGTGGAGGTAGGTCAGCAGAGCTCAGCACCATCATGTGGGAAGCCTTGTACCACTCAAAACCTCTTTGGCTGCCCCCTCAGCATCTTTCTTTTCACAACAAATCCTTCCTGTGCTTTACACCTTCATTACAGCTGGAGACTGGGGCAGGAGCCTCCCCAGCAGGCCCTCCCCTCTGCCATTTTGGGGAGTGACTGCACAGAGGAAATGGATAAAAGGAGCCCAGGGTCAGGGTTTAATTACCCCATTGCGTGCAGAGACGAGTGATGGACAGAGACTGTCAGTGGGTCACTGATTAGCTGCCACAGAGCAGACAGAGGAGGGGGGAGTTGCGATGAGCCCCTGGGACAGGGCAGTGTTGGGGAGAGCTGTGAGACATCGAGATGGCAGCTTGTTGTGGGAGACACTTTTTCTTTTAGTTGTTTCCCCAGTCTTTCATCCCACTCTGTCCCAGCTCCATCAGGAGTCCTGTGGGCTCAAAAGTCTCCTGCTGTGCCATGGTTGCTCCACTGGTTAGGGACAAGTTGCTGCTGGGGTGGCAGGTCCCCTGGGAAAATGGAGAAGAAGGGACATCTCCTGCACCCTGTGCTGAGCTTTTGTTTCCCTGTGGCAAGGTGGGAAGAAAGGATGGAGGGAGGGAAGAAGGGAAGGAGTAATGAAAGCACATGAGGGAAGGAAAGGAAGAAGGCTGAATGAAATGGCTGCTGGCAGGTGAGGTGTAATACACAGACAGTGCTCCTTTGTGCAGCTGTGAAGATCTCGTCAGTGAGATCAACCCAACCAAAGTGCAAACCAGGCTGCCTGTCTTCAGTCCCACTGCCTCACCACTGCCTCCTTTGGATATGGCTGAATGCCTCAGGTAATAAATCTGTCTGGCATCTGTTGGGTCTGGGACTGAGAGAGACCCAGTTCATTCTCTTGGCAGATATGATGACCTGGTTTTGTGTAGCAGAATGCAGAAGTAGCAAATTTCAGCAAGTCTTAACTCTTCTGCTCCTAATCCCATAGGTAATTCCCCCTCTGTTCCTTCTCACCCTCCTATCAAGCCCTTGTTCCCCATCCCACCATGCTGTCTGAGCCCAGCCTCCCTTTTCCCACATTTAGACACCTCAGTCAACTCATAGCCCTGACCCTGCCCTGAGTCCTGCCATACAGTGTCACACCTGACCTTCCACCAGTCCTGCTACCCTTGGTCTCAAGACTCCTCTTTTGTCTCCTTTTCTCTACAATCCCTCTACATCCTCTTTTGGAGTCTGACCTTCAGTTTCTACCTCCATTCACAGCTTTCCCCAAGGTCCTGCTTCCCATGTCCACTCTCCCTATCACTCCTACCATTTCCTCTCCCTTCCTTGCCTTTCCTCGCTCATCCTTTACCCCTCTTTCCTGTCCCACTCACCCCTGATCTCCCAGGGTTGTTTGCGTGAATCATTTCTGCAATCATGAGATCACTGTTATTTTCTGTCTCTGTCAGTGGGAACATCACATTAAGGAGCGTGGATAAGTGACCGGGGGCCATTGGGGTGACTCTGGCACCCCCTCTCCCCACCCTCCCTACTCCCCTCTTCTTCTGTATCAAAGGAAGCTTTGTTGTCCAAAAGCAGAACAGAAAAAAGCAGATAAAAAGGCAGAACATGTGATCTCATTGGCTTTATTTAGCCATCCAGCCATCCCTCCTCTCTTTTCTTGATTCATCCAAAATTATCTAAGTAAGAATCCATAATCCATCCTTGGGCTTCCCATTTGTGAAAGAGATGGTGGTAGATTCTTTTTTTCCAAAGGGACTTCAACAGCTGACCTCTTGGTCTCCACAGGGTGCAAAGACGACCCTGATGGGGCTCCCTAGACAGTGCAATGCCTTTGATTGCAGTAGTCTTTGCATCAGGAGTGTGGCATCCCACCCAGTGAAGGAGAATTGAAGCAGGGAGAAGCAAATCCTTTTCCTTAAAGTTTCACTATTGTTTAGTGGGGGATTCCAGGAGAATCCAGCAATGCATTGCTTCATCAGGGGCACTGCTTGGTGGGGAGGCTTATATTTGTAGCGTTAGATGCACAATATTTGAATTAACGAGTTTCTGGATCTTCCAGGGGCTTGTCTTTTTTACAAGGGCAAAATTCTTCATCTCAGGGTGCTTCAGTTGTCTTTTGTGATGGATGTGATCAGTGTTTATTTACCAAGGCTCACTGCACACTCCTGGTGAGCATCCTGTATGATAGAGCTACTGTGGGAGTTACAGGAAGGATCTCTGTGTCTATGCTGGGGTTCATTTAGATGCTATCAAGCCAGGAGGCAGGAAAAAGGATTATTATATGTTCATTCCTTTGTTGTTACATATTAGATGAGTTTGAGGCTTTCCAGTGAAAGCTGCCCTGCACACTGCTTCAAAACAGTATGGTTGACTAAGCAAAAATCCTTATTGTGGGCAGAGCCATATGAATATAAAGAGTTGGTCAGTGCATCGTTTTCATGATGTTTTAACCAGCTTGGTTAAAATCCACCAGACAAGAAGTCCTTCTAATATGGGAATATAATGGCCCTTTTATCTTTATAGTCCATTCCCCTTCTCTACAGGAGTGAAAATTCTCTGCGTAATGCCTTACATCCATAGCTTTGTGTGTGTTTGTGCGGGATGTGGCTGAGGCTGAAATTTAATGATTGTTTCAAGGACCTTCCAAAATAGTTAAGGCACTGAATGAGAGAAGAGTGCAGAAAGCCCGGCAGATGGATACAGGCAGCACATGCCGTGTTCACCCAAAGCATGACATGGACTGAGATCGACTCAGGACAAAGGGTGGTCAGAGGAGTGAAGAGGGTCAGTAGAGAAGAAGGTGAGTAGAAAGGCAGAAGGATTTGTATCAGGGGAGACTGAAGAATTTTATTTTGTTGCAGAAGGCAGTATCAGTGAAGTATATACCCAAATGCTGTGAAAGGAAGGGAGGTGGGAATTTGGCCAAGGAATTGTTTCTGTTGCAGAAAGGTCATTGTAGAAGTTGCAGTGACTTCGGCATCATGTGGTCTTTTACATATCTGGGTACGTGTAAGGTGACTCAGTGAAGCAGTATGTGCAAGGAGACTATAGCTGGAAGGATGTCTGTGGGAATGCCTGAGGTAGAATTTCAATGGGATGTGGGAAGACATGATGTTCATGGGGATTTGCCACAACTTTTCTGTGGTGGGAGATCATGCACAAGAAGATTTACAGCAACAGTGCAGAGAAACTATGTGATGCTACAACCCATCCAAGAGAGAGTGTCAGCTCCAACTTATGAACAACTAAATCAGTAAATGTGGAGGCAAGAAAGAGATATTTTTTGTGTGTGCTTCCCATGTATTTTTAAATAAATGCTGAGTTCCCATAAAAATCTGACCCATTGTTGCTGCCACTCGACTCCTGCCAGTTCTGGGTCCCTATTATTTGATTTTCCTGAAACAGGCACCATGACTCAATTCACAAGATATTTCCATTAGCACATCAGTCTGATTCAACTTATATCCTGCCCTGTTGTGTCTCACAAACTCTTCCCCTACTCTAAGAGAAGCCCAGTGGAAGGCAGAGGGCCCTTCACAGAGATGCTCAAGGTCTCTATCAGATAATAGGTGAAGAAATATTTGCCATGACCAAGCTATGGTCATTTTTTGCCATTCCTTAGTCACTTGGCAGCCAATGGAGGGAAGAGGCGAGAGCAGGGTGGGGGAGAGTAAATGAGACAGAGAAAGGAGAACAAAAGATTCTTTTGTGGCACAAAGAGAGAGAAAAGGGAAAGCATCACCAAATGCCCAGAAGCCATGTTTGTAACAAGAGACCTATTCTCTCAGCTACTTGGAAAACAACTTGGAGTAAAAGGCCCTGGTTGAATTAACCCTTCATGGAGGCGATTTACTGAGTGTGAGGGAAAGAGGCATGGCCACAAGAGCGGTCTTGGCTCTTGGGCAATTTAAAACAAGGATTAGTTTGTCCAGGATGAGGACCTAGGGATGATGGTTGGTGGTTTGACCATACTGAAGTTTTAAAATATCAGATCTCCTTTCTCCATAGGAGCTTTGGTTTTGGAAAAGATCACTGGAGGGTTTTTTGCAGCATATGAGGCGATGACTCTATTCCATTGACATTTTTCCTAGGGGTGCTGGCAGCTAGAAATATGGAGTAAGGAAAACACCACCCCTAAAATATATGGCTTACTCCAACATGATCTTGTCCCATCACAGCCTCTATAAATTCAGTTTTTATTGCTGGCCTTCAAAAACTCACTTCTCTCACATTGTATCTCTCTTGCTCATGTCTTAGTTCTCCCTTTGGCTGAGACGAACAATATTACTAGAGCTATGGGTTCTCTGTAAAAATTAATTGAAAATATGTCAAATTTCCATTTCCATTTCCAAAGAAACAAGCATCTTTAATTCATTGTGAACTCTCTCCCTTAGCCTCCTCCATATTATTTACAAGGAATTTTCCTCTTTAGTTGAGTGGCTCTTTGGGTGAAAGGAGACTTCTGTGATGATCATACCAGAAAAAGTTCTAGCCAAGGAAAAAGAATCTGCACCTATTTGAAGATCAATATGGGATATTGGCATATGCTGTGTGGCTTTGACTGCAAGCTTGCTCCTGGGTGCTCTACAGGAGTGAGACAGACAGATCTCAGAGAAAGCTTCTCCTCATAACAGTGCAGAAGGGACTACACCCTGCCTCTGGAGCTTCCTGACACAGTGCCAGGCAAAGGAGTGCCAAGAGCAGTGTGGAAATGGAAAGACCTTTCTCCTCTCTGCTTCACTGTCTCACCAGGTCAGGAGCAGTGTCCTCCCATCTTGGTCACCCATCCCCCTGGCCTGATGGCACAGATGGGGAGGATGCAGTGGGTGCCCCTGGAGCCGTGGTCAGGTGGGCTGCCAAGAGGATGTGAGATGCACACAGCCTTGCAACTGTGCTTTCGTAAATAAGCCATCACATGGGACCAGTGTGTGTCTGCTAGAGCAGCAGTTTGAAAACAACCAGCAAAATCATGTGGCAACACAAGGCTGCAGGCTCCCAGCCCTCCACCGCTCCCTAATCTTCTTGCTCCCTTTCCCTTCTCTCTCTCTCTCTCTCTCTCTCTCTTACTGAGATGGTAACCTCAAAAGCTGGAGTTGGATTTTGCTCCCACTAACCTAATCCAGGGCTTTGGGGTGTTTGTGTTGGCACTTGGTGTTGGTGTTCCACCTACCTGTGCTACTCAGACCACCTGTGCTGTGTGATGTCCCTGCAATCCTGCCAGGGGAATTTGCATATTCAGTCTCCTAAAGGGATTGAAGGACATTTACCTGGAGGGGATGCTAAATATGATTTAAACCCATTGCTCAATGGGATTTTCACTATTGCAGGTGAGTCTGGCAGAAACTGTCTTTTTCTTGGCAGTAGTTTTAATACCTGATGGCCACTTACTGGAGTTACTTGTAAGGTCAGAAGAGAGAGTTCTGAAGATTCTAAAATAAAAAAAAACTTGAAGATCTCCACTGCTGCCTCATACAACTCATTCACTGTAGCACAGCAGAGAGTCTCAGAACACTGAGAGTTCAGCTGAGCTAATAGTAGATGGTGTTCTGTGAAGAACAAATGCTACTACACTGTCAATTAATGCACATCTTTGAGCCTTGGCTCCACTCATGGCCTCCTATTGTCACTGAGGTCTTAAGTGCACATGGTGACCACCTTGAATGCAAAGAGCTCAGAGCCAGCAAGGAACTGAGGGATTTATTGGGCTATGCCAGGTGAGGCTCAACCTGTCCCATCGTCCTAGCATTTGGGTGGTCTTGTTGAGTCCACCTTCCTCTACCATACATTCCTCTAGGTATCATTTCCTCTAAGCTGGCTTTGCCTAGCTTAGAAGCTCAGGATCTGAGTCTGCAGTTTGTAAGACCTTTACCTTTTCTTGCATTATGCATTCCTCCCAGTTCACCTCTGCTGGCTGCACTCTCATCCTCTCCTCTCCTCTCCTCTCCTCTCCTCTCCTCTCCTCTCCTCTCCTCTCCTCTCCTCTCCTCTCCTCTCCTCTCCTCTCCTCTCCTCTCCTCTCCTCTCCTCTCCCTCTCCTCTCCTCTCCTCTCCTCTCCTCTCCTCTCCTCTCCTCTCCCTCTCCTCTCCTCTCCTCTCCTCTCCTCTCCTCTCCTCTCCTCTCCTCTCCTCTCCTCTCCTCTCTCCTCTCCTCTCCTCTCCTCTCCTCTCCTCTCCTCTCCTCTCTCCTCTCCTCTCCTCTCCTCTCCTCTCCTCTCCTCTCCTCTCCTCTCCTCTCCTCTCCTCTCCTCTCCTCTCCTCTCCTCCCTTAGGCTGTGCTGAATTTGGATCTGAAAATGGGACTGGTTTGGACCGAGTCAATATTTACAGCAGATGGGAATGGGCTAGATGGAAAGAGTTTGCCTCAATACAGTGCTGCTGAACTGGTGCGAATAACTTCACTATGGCTGGTTTAAAAGTTCTGTTTCTCTTATACCAGAACCTGTCACCCCACTTGGCAAGCTGTTTGCTGGACCAGCTTTCCATGGATAGGAAAAAGATTATTCAGCAAGTGCTGAAATGGGATTCCCAAAAAGCTGACAAAAATCTTTAATTCCTCAGTGTCCAGCTGCTCCAGGCTATCTTTTTCTCCACAAGCTGGGAGTGATTCATAGCAGGACATCTGCATCTTCTTCCCAGTTTGATCCAGGACAAGTCTATTCTTCACCTGGCATCCTAACCCTAAAAAGCAAAATCCTCCTGTCTGAGAAATTCCCCAGCCAGGAATCATAGAATCATGGAACCACAGAATGGTGTGGTCTGGAAGAGACCTTAAAGATCATCTAGTTCCCCCCAGCCATGGCATTGGGATGCCACCCAATCGACCAAGTTGCTCCAAGTTCACTTAACCTGACCATGAACAGTTCCAGGGGTCGGCAGGGATGGCTACCAGTGTTTGAAGTGAGAAAATACAACCTGAAAACCTCTCACAGGACTTATATTTTGACTAGGTTTCCTTGACAGAACAAAATTTCATCCAGTCTAATATGGTGTGTATAACACATTGCCACACTGTTACTTATCAAGGGAATAAAATAAATACTTAGATACAGGATTAAGCCCCAGATAAAAAATTAGGTCTGTTTCCAAATAAATTATGCCTCAACATAAAAGATTCTACCTGGAGGATCTGGCAAGTCAGTCTAGGTCACAGTGCTGCCAAATCCTTTCCCTCTGCACTTGTTCTGTCTCTGCTTTAAAAAAAAAAAAGCCAAAACAGAAAGAAATGTGTAGTGACGGGTAGGAGATGTTGTGGTCTCGGGGAGAAGCAGAGCCCCATCTCCTTACACAGCTAGCAGGGAGTGGAGCAGGAGAGCGGAGGGTAGCACAGTGCTGTACAGCTGCAGGGCTGCTCACAACAGGGCAGAGCTCCCAGAGAATGTGCTCTTTGTTCCCTGCCTTTAAAGGGTAAGAGAAACACTTATGCATGGCAAATTAGCCCAAAAATGTATTTCTCTAAAACACCCGATTGTCTGGCCAGCTCTGCAGCTGCAGGGAAGTTCCAGGGAGAGAAGGGGGAGGCGGCGGGGAAGGAGGAGGGAGGCAGGGAAGGAGGATATTGATGGCTGGGAGGAGGGGGGAAAGGCAAGATGATTGTGCGAATGAGGGAGAAATTCTCATGCCTTCATTAAAAGAGAGCTGATCAGTGAGCCAGGGGTCCCCTGAGAGTGGGGCTACCTTGGTGGTCAGGGGAGCACGGATGCAGTGGGGTAGGGAGAAGAGAGGACAGAGCCAGCTGTGCTGTGGGCAGCGTGGGAGCAGCGCTGGTGCAGCCGGCGGTGCCGGGGAGTCCTGCCACCCGGCAGGTTCAGCTGTGCCATCTGGGCCGGGATGCTCCGCCAGCAGTGCCATGCTCCTCTAGTCACCGTGGCGCGTGTCCTGGGGGGCTGCGGCTCCTCTCCTGCTCCGGAGCAAAGTGCACAGGGGTCCACTGTCTTCGAGGAGCAGGGCCTGTGCTCTTCCCAAGAGGTGGCACTTAGGTTTAAAACATCCCAAATGTACCTCTTGATTAGGAAATTGATCTGGGCTTGTTAAGAATTTCCAGCTTAATGCTGATACCCATTAAAAAATTCCCAGACCATTGCTGGCAGAAAAGTGATTCCCTTGAACTTCCCTGGAGTTTGGGAAGCAAAACCTAGTGATAAGATTCTTGACAATGGCTCAGACTGTGAAGTTCATGGTGAGTGCCACAGTGCTGTCCCTGCCCCAAGGGATGCCACTGAAAGCAGTCAGGCTCACCTTGAGTGCAGCTGAGATCTCAGAGTCCAGGGAGTGTCTCCCACATGGTCTGTGATGAGACAGCCTCTTCATGTGTGTGTATTTATTTTCTTTTCCGTTACCTGCTGATGTAGAAAGAGAGGTGGTCCCTGCTGCAAACTACAGCACTTTGCAGGCACAGCCTTGAGGCTACCTGGCTGGTCCTCAGCACTGCCCACTGAATGCTCCTGGGGACATCTGCAGACTCATCCAGATGCTGCCTGCAGAGGAAGCAGCTCAGGCTAGGCTTTGTTTTTTAGGACACCCGGGGGTGGACTTGTCTGCAATAAATCCAGGTCCCAGTGCTCTGTCCTTTCTGTCACGTGCCATGGCCTACTTTGGGCAGATGCTAACTTCTCCTTCAAAGTCACCAGTGCCACCTGCTGCGAGGACTGTGAGACTGGGAGGTAGCTTTAGGTTAGGCCAAGCTTAGACAGCCCATGAGAAAAATGAGACATGACAGTCTCAGATGGGATTTGGCTTCAATACATTCCCGTGACTGTCCAGCTCAGATTAGGATTGATATTGCCACCAGTTCAAGCTGGCACAGGCAAACTCTACTCTGTTTCCAGGTTGCTATTATACTCATCATGTGACCAAATGTTTTTAAGGAAAACCCTGCAACTCTTTGGGTTTGTAATCCAGATGTCCTATAAAGTCCCCTCTCACTGGACTGGAGGAAGGGAATGACAAGTGCACCTTGATGATTTACCTGAACAAGTAATGATAGTGACTGCTGGTGAGAATAATTCACAGAATCATGGAAAGGACCACAGTGGGCCATTGGACCAGCCTTTCTGCTCAAGCAAGGTCATCCTAGAGCACATGGCACAGGATTGTGTCCACACAGTTCTTGAATGTGAGGAAAACTCCACAACCTCCCTTGGCAGCCAGTTCCAGTGCATGGTCACCTGCACAGTAAAGAAATTTGTCCTTATATTCAGGTGGAACTGCCTGTGCATCAGTTTCTGCCCATTGCTCCTGGTCCAGTTGCTTGGACAATTGCCTATTCATGCTTTGATTCTTGCCCATTCATTCTTTCTTTTCAGAGGTTTTATGGAGACGCTTTAGTTAACAGTGGGTATGGAAGTAACTGCTGGATACAGAGCAAGGTCTGACTGAGGGAAGCCAGAATCCAATTTGAGAATTTCCTGTAGTGGAGAAGCTTATCAGACTTTTCTTGAAGAGGTGTGATGAGCAGAGGAGGAGGTGGGGAGCTGAACCACTCTTTAAATTAGGGGTTGGGAAGTTGCTGGCAGCTGTATAATCCTGTAATCACCACCTTGCACATTTCTTTACGGCCAATTCACTCTATCATTTTATGTTTACATGGGAGAAGAGAGGATGAAAACTGTTAGCTTTAATCAAGTTAGCAATCCCTCTTGGCTTTGACACACTTCATTTTCCACTCAGGTGAAAGAGGTTCTTCTGCGTGCACTGACATACATCCCTGTGATGAGGGAGATTCTGTCCCATTCCCTCCTCTCAGACCTTCACATCCGTGCCACTCCTCATATGTCCCTCTAGAAACACCCTCAGCTGCTGCCACACAAACATCTGTGACCACATTCCACGAACTTAACCTTAATTTTTAAGGCCACAAAGCTACAGCCAGAGCTGGGCTTCATGCCTGACCTTCAGAGAGTGGGTGACACAGACTGATGGCAGGTCTGCCATGAGTTCTGAGAGCCCTTGTGCCAAGAATCCAAGCACATGCCAGTACTTTGTGGAGACCCTGAGACCTGCCAACTATGGCAAGGATGTGGCATCATCAGGTGGGAATGAATGGTACCAGGGAAGCATTTATTGGTTAATAATTTGCTAAGAAATGGGACTTCGAGGCAATGAAACCAGCTGCAAATTCAGACATAATCCAACAAGCACTTTTGACTAGAAAGCAAGTGTAGGAGATGGATTTTTAAAATATCAAAACATTTCATTTCAGGGCAATCTTGCTGAATTATTTTTTTCTAAATGCCAAAATGCTGTGAATGGACATTTTCAAAGTGAATTTCTAACATTATGTTTCACGCCAGCATTTTGCATTTAAAACTTGTCACAGGTTGAAAGATGAGAGGTCAGTCATAGGACCCTAATAGCAATGAAATAAAACTTGCTATTTCAAGTTCAGAATGATGCTTCAATCTCTGATTTATGCCACTTGAAATAAAAATTAAAAATCACCACAGAGCTCCTACGCATGTTCAGATCAACATGCCCCTACCTGACACCTCTGAAGTGGTGGAGTATTTGGAGCAGAAAGAGACAGTGTGGCCAGGATAAAACCAGCCACCAGTGGCCTGAAATAAACTATAAAATGCCCTTATACATGCCAGACAGAATTTCATTTGCCTATTAATAAATTTCACTTTGATCTCAATAAGGCTCCTTATGGTGGGATGTGAACCTCTTAGGGATGTTTGCATCCATCCAGATCCATTGGAAGCAAGAGGCAATGATGAGCAAAGCCCCTGGGCCTATGGCAGTTTTACCCTACTGGCAATTAGCTTTAGGCAAAGTGGCAACCAAAGTGTTATCATTTTCCCTCGATCCCTGGGAGCACTGTCCTGGTGATCTCCATGAAAACCAGTGGAGCTCTTCATGGCCATGTGCCCATAGGCAGCTCCAGGGGAAAAATGCAAGTATTAGCAAGATCTGTGTGCAAGAAGATCTCTGCTAATTTGGGAGGTGGCCCTACTACTTCTTAGAATGGGTAGTTATGTTGGGGATGACAACCAAGCAGGATGAAGGACACTAACAGTGCTCTGAGAAGATGCTGTGCCCCCCAACTGCCTCTTCTGTACAAAAGCAGGTTCAGTCTCTCTAGGGACGTGAGGATCAGCCTTCCTCCCCCTTCCCCGCCAGTGCCAACTCCTCACTGCCGCTGCCCCATCCTCCCTGCCATGCGCACGTGGTCCCGGCTGGCCATGAATAGAGTTGGCACGGGTGGGCCCAGCCTGAGCCACTGGGGCTCACGACTCCCGACCTGAATAAGCAGCATAAAGGCACAGAGCAGCCCCGTCGCGGCTCTGTCCCGAACCATCCTCCCCAGCTGCAACAGCATCCGCTGTGGGCCCAGACCCGCCATTCTTATCGAGTCCTTCTGTGCAGTTTGTCTTTCTCTCCCTCTCTCTTCTCTCCCCCACACCCCCGCTTTTTTTTTTTTTTTTTTTTTTTTTAATCCCCTTTTTTCAAACATATCATTACAGGAGCAACAAAAAAGATGGGACAATACGGCCATTGATGAACTGCTCTCGTCCTCCAGTCCCGATCCCCCCCACTCCCTCCCTCCCCTTCTCTGGTGCGTGCCAACACTCTTTCCACCCGCCCAGGGCTGGAGCCAGCGCCAAACAACCTCTGCTAATAAACAAGAGGAACCAGATAAACCAGGAACACAATAGAGGGATTTGTTGCACTTTAGTGATGGTGGGAACAATGTCAACTCCGTGGCGCAGCTGCATGGACCCCCTCCTATCCTCTCCCCCCAACGCCTCGTGCCCCCCGCGTACTTGCAGCCCAACACTGTGATTTATGAAAGGCCAAAGGTCACCGTGCATTAAAGGGCTTCTTTCTTGCATCATTTATTAACCCCTCTATGACAGGGCAGCACTCATTGTGGCAGTGGTGGTGGCACAGGGAGTGGGGCGCGAGCAGAAGAATCCATCCTGGTGGCACCATGGGTCTCTCAGAGGATGCTGAGATGCAGGCTAGTGCTTAAGCCTGGTTTCACACTGACCTGGTATGTCAGGGAAGGAGAGGAGGCTTTGGTGAAATGTGTTTTGGCCAGCAAAAGCAACTCACAAACTCCAGCATGGCTCTGTTCGCATTTCACACAGGTGAAATGCCTGACCTTTGGTTGCTGCCAGGCTGGTGAGCTCAAGCCACTGTCCATGCTGTGGCCATGCACACACTGAGAGCTGAGCTGAAGGGCTGTAGTTCTGTAGTTCTGTAGCTCACAGAAGTTGAACTGAAGGTTCTGTAGTTCACATGGTAGAGTTGACCATGTTGCTTCACCAAAACCTTGAGTCACATTGTGCTACCAGGTGTTGTCACATGGGCTGCCCATGATGCAGCTGGGCAGAGAGGAGGCAGGGGTCATGGAAGAGAATAGATCACTCCAAGGTCTCCTTCTCAGGAAAGTAGAGATGTGTCGCAAAATCTCTTCTTGGCTCACCAGAGCTGATTGACATTACAGGCAAAGCTGCAGTGTCACCATGCAACACTTTCAAGCCTTCCTGTGTAGCCATGAAACAACACCATGAAACAGCAGCATGACAAATCCTTGGACTGATCTTTTTCTCCTGAAATTGCAATGACCAGGTCAGTTTGGGTGAGCCAATCCAGCGGCAAAGGCTTCAGCACTGAATTTTGAACCCTGAAGTACAGCCCCATATCCCCACCTGTGTTTGAGGGCTCCCTGGAAACCCTCTCCATGGGGAAGCTGGCTTGGGAGGACAACAACATGGCCAACACAGGCTGGGGGTGGTGAGAGAGCCCCAGAAAGGGGATGCCTGCTGAAGTTCACGTCCACTGTGAGAGCAGTGGGGCTGTGCTGGTTGCCTGGCCCATCCCTACAGGCTCAGCAGAGGGGAGGCTGTGTTGGCAGGCTGGGATATCTCACCCCTCCCCGGGATGAAGGGATGGGTAACAAGGGACAAGTTTGGGAGCCCTTTGAGTATGGGTGTTGGGGTGAGCCCCTGCACAGGGCAGAGGGGACATGGAGGCTGGGGTGAAGAGGAAGACAGTCTCACTGCCCAAATGCTGGCTGGTAACTCTGGTTACCAGCCGAACTGCTCCTGCCCTGGCTCTGGTGCCTCGAGGCCGTGCTCCCTCACTCATCCTCCCTCACATTCCTCTGGGAGCTGATCAGGGCTTGAATGACACCCCAGATGACTCTTTGCTATTAATTCCTGTGAACAGAAAAGGCTCCTTGTTCTCCCAGTCCTACTCTCTGGAGGAATTACAGGGGCCAAGGCAGCGGGCTGAAGCCTTCCCGACTTAACCCTTCCCCTGGCTCCCCAGGAGCCTCCCTGCATCCACAGGACTAGCAGAGGTGAAGATCACTCCGGAGCCACCTTGGCCACCACTGAATGAGCCCACTGGGGTCACTCAGCACTGCTGCAGCCACAGGTCCCATTGGGAGGATCTCCTTTTCTGGTTGTTCTGCCCAATCTTATACAATTCCCTTCCTTTCCCCTCTAGGCATCTCTCATCTGCTGTGGCGACTGAGAGCATCCATCTCCCTCCAGTACATAACACTGGATATGTCAGACTCCATCCAAGAACAGGACACCCAGCCTTTCTCCCCCAGCTCTACCCCTTCAGTGCATGCTTTTTGGGGTTAGCCTTTTGGAAGTACACCTGTGCTCTCCAGCAGGAGATGCAGGGGTTAACAGCCAGGCAGGCTCTGTGCCATCTATCAAAGCAGGTAGCAGACAGATATGCTTGCCCCATTCCTCTTTAATCTTCCCAGACCTGAGTAATGCAGGAAAATTGTCCCGTTTAGCCATCACAAGTCCTTGTCGTGCTCATGAAACATTAGACTGGCCAAGATGACAGGCCAGGAGCTGCCTGGGGTCTTTGCAATGCTCAGAGATGATTCTCCTCCCTACTTTCCACAACATTTTCCCTACACCTCCTCTCCGAAGCAGCTGGCATCATAATCCACTGCTTTAGAACAAAAAATGCAGCTGAGCAAAGTCTGCTCAGCCACATGAAGGCCATACACCAGTGTCAGCAGCACTGTGCTATCACCATCCCTTGGAGAGAGAACAGGTTTTACTCCTGCTCTGGAGCCAGGCAGGACTCTGCAACCACATCCCAGGCCCAGTCCCCAGAGAACTTCCTGAGGAATCCCTGCCCCTCTGGAGGTGCTGGGAGTGCAGGGTTATGCACCAACCAGCATCATCCAGGCTTTGTTGCCCATGGGGAATGATAACCCTGGAGGAGGGCAGCCAGTGGGACATTTCTTTTGCTGCCTGCACAGGACACTGGGTTGTCAAACAGCCCAGTCCACCAGTAAACAACACCAGGCACTGCCTGCCTGTTTCCTCTGATATCCCATGGCAAAATTTCCTGCACAGCCCCTGCAGCTGTCTCGTAACCACACAGATGCAGTATGGTGCTGCCAAAACCCAGGCAGGGCTGCAGGCAGCTCTTTGCATTTCCTGACTGACCCACTCCACTTCCCTTCTCCTCAAGCTGCATCGCAAACAACCAGCTCATCAATGCCCACAGCTGGAAGCTCAGATGCACCTGGAAGGGTCTAGGACCAACAGTGGAAGCTTCAGCCAAAAACCGTGAGGGGTGATGAAGACTAGAGCCCAGCAGTGGTTTCTGTGCCCAGCTCTCAGCTGGGAGGCTGCCTGTGGCACAAGGCAAATCAAAGGGCTCTTAGGAGACTGCGGCCGTCACAGAATTGAGGGCGACCCAAACATGGGCTTTGGGGACCCTCTGCTTGTCTTGTTCATAGACAGGCCTTGAACATGACCCACACTCTGGGAGCCTGGGAAGGCGGTCGTGACATTGGATGGGAGAGGAATTTGGAGAGAAGGGCATGAGGAAGTGGTGGAGAGGGGGCTGGGCTTGGGTATTCCAACAAAGGGTGTGATCCTGGTCCTGATCTCTCTCAGGCTGTCATTAGTCATGTCCCATGATGTCTCACGAGTCAGACCATCTGCAGACTCATAGGTTTTCCAGGCATTATAGTGGCCTTTCTGTTTGCTCTTCCGTGCTTTTTCTCAGAGCATCACACTTATGCAATGATCAAATAAAAAGGGTAACGCTTTGAAACCTTTCTAGTTTTTCCAATTTTCTCATGACTTCCTCTGTGGAGGTTCAAATGATCACCTGGCCACTAGTCTCCACTTGCCCCCAGGACTGAGTAACGAGCTTCCCAGCTATCCCATGGCCATGATGATGTGGTGTGATAAGGCCCAGTGGCATCTCCACACTGAAGAGGACATGCAGTCCTCACTGAGGATGTTTGGTATACTGTTTCTGACTGGGACAGCGGGACTTCCAACATGGGTCAGCTGTCCTTGACATCTGCAATCCTCCCATGACTGCCTGGATTGCCTGGTCCTCTGCCTCCCTCTTTCACCCTCGTGGGCATGGAGACAACCCCCTTTTCCAGCAGGAGGGCTGTTCCCCTCCTCTTCCTCGCCAAGGCATGCCTGCCAGCCATGTCAGGCAACAGCAGTAAGCGTCATACCAGCAAAGATACAAATCCCAGTTTGGAGGTAGGGCAGGTCAAGGGTTTGGATTTGGTGTGGGAAGTCTAGTTTCCCTCCCTAACATGATGTTGGTATGACCCACAGCATCACAGTGGGGATACAGTATGGGCAAATCCACACCAACCTGCCTGGCACAGGTGAGAAGGCAGCAGGGACAAGTCCCCCTCCCACCCCCAAATCCCAAACCTTGCTCCCCCCCCGCCCCCCACCTGCCCCTCATTGCCTCACGTGCCCACCTCCACATGAAGGAGATTTTGCAAAGAGGAGGTGGTGCCTGCTCATCCATCCCAGTGGCTGTCCCCATCCTGGCCACTGCCGCCGCCTCAGCTCCTCCTAGCCCGGGCTTCCTCTCCTGTCTTTGGGTCTGGAGCAAGCTGGACGCTCTTAAAAAGCTTTTTATGTGCGTGCGTGTGTGTGTGCGAGTGTGTGTTAATCACATGATTGTCATTCACCTGTATCCTGAACAAAGACCGTGCACTGTTTAAGGCCCAAACAAGAAAGCCAGAAAGGGAAGGAGGGGGGGTTGTTGGGAAAACTGAAGGGGCCGTTGAGAGAGCAGGCGCGCGCGGGAGAAAATCCTTATCAAACTCCCAATTCATGGGTCTCCCTTTCCCTCAGCACACTGTGGGTATTGTTTGGCTGGGGGGGTGTGTATGTGTATTTTTTCAAATGTCTGTATCGTCCCCTCCTTGCTCCCCAGCTCTGACGCTGTTTTACTGTATGGAAAGATTTCACAGGGAACCCCTCCCATTTTCCCAGGCAGTCCTGGGACAATGCCAGTGCTGTGCCCCCGAGTTGGGCAGGGGACAAAAGCTGGCTCTTGCACTGGGGATCCTGCTGCTCCTCTGCTGTGGACAGGCTCTGACTCCTCCCTTGCCACAGGTGCAGGGGATAGGTGTCATCTAGCAAAATCCCTCCCCAGAAACCTCTGTGGTACCACCCTGGTGGTGGAGGTGTCCCACCCATGTGGTCCCCTCGTTGAAACCCTACCAAGCAGGTGCCACTGCGATGATGCTCCTTGTTCACCAAGCAGCCAGCCTGGAGCAAGGTGTCTTTCCTACTATCCTTGGGAGTGGTATGGACACAGGATACATGGACAGAAGACACTTGGCAAAGGATATGCAAACAAACACTCAGTGTTGTGAGAAGGGGATGAAAAAAGGGGGAAATGGACTGTGAAAAAAAGAGAATTCAAGAAGTGGAGGCAGGACCAAAGGAGACAAAATACAAGAACTGGAGAAAGGCAGAATGAAGGGAAAAAGCCCCTTCCTTCGTCATTTAAATATGAGGAGACACTGATTACAGAGACTGTGTGGTTGGAACAGGCTCCTTTGAGGACATCCCTCTCTGCAGCTGAGCTACCCATGGCCTTGCCAACAAGGCACAACTTGGGCTTGGCTCCTGGCTGGCTGGTGGCAGCAGGATGACAAGGGATGGTGAGCAGTGGGACAAACACTGGTCCAGTGCCCTGGAGGTTGCTGAAATCCCTCCTGGGTCTGATTCCTTTCTTGTCCAGTTGGGAGTGGTGGGTCAGCACCATCTTGTTCTCCCTGCAGAGTTGACCTGTTGCACTTGGGGTGTGAGCTGAGCAGGCTGTAAAGGTTTGCTCAGTGCCTTGTGGGGCTCTTTTGTCTCCTGACTGGGGATCCTCTCCACCAAAACACTAGAGAACTCCTGGCTTCTCACTCCCTACCACTCAAAGCCCAGCACGAGGTATCCCCACTCCAGAGGAAAACAAGAAATCTCTGCCACGCTGCCTCTTTCTCATGGCATCCACAGGAACCAGCCACATGAAGGGAGGGTAAATAAACACCACTTTTTGGGCATTTTCTGTGTCAATCTCCCTCCTTGCCCCAGGCTGGAGGTTGGCTGCGTCCAGGGAAACAAGCAAGGCACTGTTTCTCAGTAATGGCTGCCTTCTTGAGGGGCAGGAAACCAGTCCTCCAGTTCCAGTTCTCCCACACCTCCTATGTTGGGCCCCTGTAGATTGAGGTTGATCCTCAGTGGCTGGGGGAAGGTGCCATGAGCTCTGCAGTATCCCTGACTCTATGTCTAGTGGGCCACAGACAAATGGGTATGAATTGACCTTGCCTCACTTGTTTTTTCTGGTCATCTGTCTGCCAGACAGAGGGTGAGCTGCCAAATTGCCCCTGTCTGTGCTGTGAGTTCTTTTGCCAACTACAACTGGGGTGTCTGTTGGTGAGAGAATTCATCCCAAATGGGAAGACTTGAGGTTGACCAGCTGCTGCTTTGGCCAAGGAAGCAGGGCCTCGAAGCTGCTTTTTGAGGCTCTCCACTGGGTATTCTTGTCATCCAAAAGACACTCACATTCCTCTCTTCCAAAGGGAAAATTGCATCATGTGAGGAATAATATTTGAACACATCTTTTTCCCCCAGAGAGGTAATGCTGAAGGGAAGGAAAGTAGGAGACGGTCCCTTGAGTTATTTTTTTTCCTGTGGGATGTAAGAAGCCTGTTTAAGCAGAGCTGCCTGCTTGATCCCAATGGCATGTAGCCATTCCCCCTCCCACCTCTGTTCAGTAAAGGCTTGTCACTGGGCTCTAGTGAGGGCTTCCCTGCAGCCACCCTGGGGTTTCAGAGCTTTATTTACTCCGGACAACACCAGGCGTACAGGGAAATGGCCCTAAGCTGTCACCCAGGTTTGCAGGGGCAGCAACCAGCCCCACAGGTTTGCTCTGAGGGCTTTAGTTTAGGTTCTCAGCACCATCCTTGGGACTGGTTCCCTCATAGTCCATATAGTGCCAGCCAGTGGTTTTACTGGGCCTTTCTAACCCAAAGTTTCTAGAGAGTGAATATCTGCTATAGGAGTTGAGAATGTTCTTGAAATCCCTCCAAGCTGTTTCCCTGGGTCATAGGCATTAATCTCTTTGTATTTTCTCACATAACACTGAAGTGTCTTCAGGTTGGGTCTCCAGCAAGGAGCTGGGGTAGGAGCTCGGTTCAACTCACTGTTACCTTAGGAGATCATCAGAATTTTTGTGGGTGACTTCTCATGGTTACAGAGTTGGTGTTGGTCTATACCAGCCCTAGGATCAAAGTAAACTGAAGAAACCAACTACCAGAGCCATGTGGGAAGGAAGGTGAGCTGGAAAATGGAAGATGTGAGGGAGAGCATTCTAAACCATTGAGAGCTGAGATCCTTTACATGTCCCAGTGCACGAGCAGCAAGAATGAGGGTGAGTGAGAGTGTTTCTCATCAGGAAGCCCAACTTTCCTTATGAAAGACCACATATTTGCCTTCAGGAGCAGCTCAGCATGTTGGAGGATGCAGAGCCTGCTTGTCTTGGCAAGACCCCACAGAATCCCTCCCTAGAGTGCAAAAATCTTAAGGAGGTTCAAACTGGCATCCACTGTCCAGCAGCATGGTATTTTTCCTGGGCCTGATGTCCTTCACCCTCAGAATATCTCTGATCCCCTTCTCTACCCCAGAGATGCAGGTCTGAAAGATGCCCTTTTCACAGTGCCTTGACCCCAGGGTCCTGGGTCAACTTGTTTCAGCACAGAGGAATCCTCCTGCGACTCTGTGACAAGGACTAGGGACTGGTTTAGCACATGGGGAGCACTAGACCCTTCAGGAGTAACCATGCTATCAGGGGGAAAGAGGGGGACCCCCATCCTGGGAACGAACACCCATCTCTCCAAACCACCCAGACCCCTTCCAGCATCCCACCACCCCAACCTGCCAGGGCTGAATCCTCCAGCACCATCTCTGGGGTGGCCACGCCACCGAGAGCAGCCCAATGCCAGCAGTTCTCATGAAGAAGCTGGCACCATGGAAAACAGGGAACATGCTGGTGACTGAGGTGGGGTGGGGGGCTGCCTGCATCCCCTCCCCGTCATCCCTGGCCGACAGTATTCTGGCTCTGAGGAGTGCTTGGCTCCACCTTCCGCCCTTCCCTCCCCCGGTGCTAAGCAGCAAAGCCAGCTAGAGACATCCAGCCGGGGTATTAGTAAAAACCAAGCCTCCCTCCAGGAATGGCACTCGCTTGAGAGCCTCCCCGTGCTGCGCGCCCCGACGCCGCTGGGGCTGGGAGAGAGAACAGGGGAGCTATTGGGATACAAATCACAGCCCTCGCAGGATTTGCCCGGCACACCGGCCAGCAATGTAAGTTTTCCTACCTGAGCTCGCTCGCACACGCGCACACTTTCGTTCGCGCTTTTCCCCCCTACTTTCTCTTACTTTTTTTCCTTTTCCCCAACAAGAGTCCATATTGCCCTCTGAAACTAGAGGGATAGCAGCTCTTGCTATGCGCTGGCTTTTTTTTCCAGTTAAGCCAGAGGCATACTTTTCCATCACTTCAGGTTTTTTTCCTTTTTTTTAAATTTCTTTCTTATTTTTCTTTTTTTTTCTTTTTTATTTTTTTAATTTCTGGATCAGGAGGATAAGAGAGGCCTTTATTTTTAGAGTGTTTCTTTCTCTGAGGGGGGAACTGCTGCACAGCAGCAGGGACTTTTAGAGGTGACTGCAGACAGAAGGAGAAAGGCAGAGTGTGTGGGACAGGCAACCCAAAGCTATGGCTTGTCTCAAAGTTAAACTTGGTTGTGTTTTTATCTGGATATATATATGTAGATATAGATATTGATACATCAATGTGAGTATGCATATGCATACACACACATAGACTGGAGTGTGTGTGGGGATGAAGCGTAGATGTATTTTAAGCCTTTGGTTTATCAGCTGTGAGAGGAGTGAGGGATGAGATGTACCCGCAGAGGCACTTTCTCACAGTTGGGATCAGGGTCTCCGGGTGGATCCCAGGCCTGGGCTGGTTCCCTGCAAGGTGGTGCCACCCGCTCAGGTTCCCTGGCACCTGGGATATCAGTCCCTTCTGGCTTATAGATACAGTGCTGGTGCTTCCCCTCCCATGCCTCTCCCCACACAGTTCACTGCATGTCTTTGAAAAAAGGGACACTTCCCCACACAAGTTTTGCGGCTCTGTTCTACATTCCGCTCCTCTGTGGGGAACTGTGCCCAGGCAGAATGGTCCGTGTCTCTCTCCTTTCAGGTCCCCAACCCTCCTTATCCCTCTTGCTGCAGGCCCATCTGCACATCAGCCCCACACGATTGCAGAGGTAGGGAGCAATATCCCAATTAATCAGGGGCCCCGACCCATCCCCACCCCCATCGATCACGGGTTCTGCGGTGTGCACGGCAATTGCTCTGCTTGCGCTTTAACTGAGCAGCCCCTGTCTCGTGGTCAGCTCTTCAGAGACCTTGGAGTCCCTTCCACATTTGGTGGTTTCTTCTCCTTTTCTCTCTTTTCCCCCTTTTTTTCCTTTCTTTCCTTTGTTTTTGTCGTCCTCCCTTCCCTCCCCAGTGAGAAGAAGGACAGCAAGAAGGAAGAGGGAAGGCTTGAGATCAACCATGGCTGATGACCAAGACCTTTCGGAGGTGGAGATGAGCCCAGTGGGCTCTGAAGACCACCACTGCCTCTCACCAGGACCCTCCATGGCATCGGACAACTCCCCGCACCTCACTGGCTCTGGGAATGGGGAGATGGGGAAGGTGAAGAAGGAACAGCAAGACTCGGAGGCGGATGACGACAAGTTCCCGGTGTGCATCCGCGAGGCAGTCAGCCAGGTGCTGAGTGGCTATGACTGGACCCTGGTTCCCATGCCCGTCCGGGTCAATGGAAGTAACAAGAGCAAACCCCACGTCAAGCGGCCCATGAATGCCTTCATGGTCTGGGCACAGGCTGCCCGGAGGAAATTGGCCGACCAGTACCCACACCTGCACAACGCTGAGCTCAGTAAGACCTTGGGGAAGCTCTGGAGGTAAGAGCGAGCGGTGGAGCGTGGGGTGTGAGGGCTGAGGTCCAGAGGTGTCCTCTAGAGGACTGTGTGGTCATGTGGAAGGATGGAGACTTAGCAGGATGTAAGGGGTGTCCCTTGAGGGGACTTCTGTATGGCGAGCTCCCTCAAAGGAGGCACAGTTGTTGACTGGAGCAAGAGTGGTGGTTGGATGTAGTGAAGGCTTCCTCAGCAGAGCTCACCTCTGTCCTGGGCAGCAGCCCTTTCCGTGTGTGTTTCCCATTGATTTTCCTGTTGTTGTGATGAGGACACTCATTCTGGTCCTCCCTTGCCTGACTGCCTGGGGAGATCTTGTTTTCTTGGCTCACCCTGCCTGTTGGGCTAAGTTGTGCACTAGCAGTAAACTGGCTGAACTTAAGACTTAAGAGCTAAGTCACAGGTGGCTGCCTTAAGCCTGGCTGAACTGAGATCCCAGCATTAACTGGGCTTCTTTTCTGGGCAGTGCCACAATGCAAGAGGGAAACCAAGCTATAGCCGAGGAGGAAGGTCAGGGGATGGGAGACAGGCAGTCAGAGCCCCACACCCATCCTTCCCAGGATGGTCCCAGTTTGGCAGGCTGTGTAGGTGCAGAGAGATGGACAAGGAGAGACCTGGCTAGAAATGGAGGCTAAGACTTAGCAGAAAGGAAGAGACCTGCAACAGTCCCAGCCTGAGCAGGCTCTCTTGCACTATGCTGGCTCAAAGAAGCCCCACCTTCCTTTGCACCCAGAGAGTTGCCCTCCCGTCTCACAAGCATACATATACTTGTCCTTTGGCACCACCAGTTTTTGTGCCCATTTTCATTTTGTCTGTGCAGATCCGGGGTCCTTCAGTACCCTCCCCTCCTTCCTCCAGCAGACCCATGGGCTGCCCTCCTCGAGTGCAGCCAGCCCACGAGTGTGCAGAGAGCCATCATGCCCAAGCCAAATGTGTCAGGCTGTCTGTGCTGCATCTTTCCCGTCTGACCCTCTCTGCCCATAACCCCATCAACCAGTTACAAACACTTTCTGCCACAAGCCCCCAGCACAGTCCCCTGCCTCGCACCAACCAAGGCAAACCAAGGCTCATGCAAACAGTCCTCTCATTCTTTTGCACCCTGATGGCATTTCACAGCAGAAGCCCTCAGTCCTGGGTGGCCAAGACACATTTTTTGAAGCAGAAGCTTCAAAACACTCTCTATAGCAGCTGATGGCAAGGTCTATTGATTCCTGGTTTCAAACTGCCTTGCTTGCAAGGAACCAACCCCTTGGGCATTAGAGTCTCCCTCCGCTATGTCAGCCTGTTTACCCTGACGCATGAGTGTCTAGTGTAACCCCAGCAAAGGGATTTCTTTGGGAAGTCAAAGGCACAGCATTGATTGTGAATGTCTCATCTGATCTTATTTCCTGCTTGAATCCCCTCTGCCTTCCCTTTGCCACGGCAGTTGCTTTCACCTGGGACTCTGCTGCTAACCTCTGGACCGTGAAGCTGTGCTGGAAAGAGTGGGGGTGTGGGGGGGTGTGTGGTGAGGACCCACCCTTTTTGTTCCCAGAATGTTGATTTCCAGATATCATTCCCTTACTGCAAAATACTGCCAGATTTTAGAGCAACAGCGTCTTCCTCCAGGCACTGCATTTTCCTTGAAAATAGAGCAGAGAGGTGAAACCTCCATAGGTATTGCATTCAGAGCACAGGGAGATATAGCCCCCAGCCCATGGCCACAGTCATGCACCCAACTGCCTCCCTGCTCCCAGGACATGGCTCCCACTGCTGGCCAAATGGGACTCAGAGCAGCGGGACACTGCTGGCAGACAATGGTCAAGGTACCTGTGTGTTTCTTAGGACACCATATAGCCAGGAAGCATGGGTGAGATGAGAAGCTTGTGGGGTCAGGCCTGGGGTCATTGTATGCTGCTGAGTTTGCCACCTGGGTGCTTCTTTTGAAGGTCTCCTCTCCAGGGTCCCTAGTACAGGCTGAGGCTCTCCGAGCCATGCCAGTCCCTACGGAGACTCTACAACAAGCTGGGTTGTGGGTACAGTCAGTGTCTGGCCACATGCATGTGTCTTTCTGTGGGGCTGGGGGAAATACCAGCCACAAAAATCCAGGGAAGGTGGCCCAAAGGTTACCAGGATAGCAGCCCAAAGCCTTGCCTTCCAACCATGGTGTGGTTGGGCTTTCTCCACTGAGATTCCCACTGCCTTATCTCCACTGTCACCCAGGTATAGCTCCTGCACATGGGTACAGCTGCAAGCAGCCAGGATTTTTTTCTGGATGGCTTAGCCTCAAACTTTTGAAGAGGATCTCTGCAAATGGCCCTGGCTCTACCTTCACAAGGTGACCACCCAAACCCTACTGCCATGGCTTGTCCCTTTGGAAAATGTTGGCTGTTCTGAGCTTACACAGATAAAGGACACATTAGGCAGAGGAAAAGCTGGTGAGCACAGGGACTGCCTGCAGACCACCACTAAACCAAGCACGTCCCCAGCAATCGGCACTGGTGGGGATGGCAAAGGCTGGGAAATCGTGAGAAGCATCTGCAAAATGGGATGCAATGGCTCAGGATTCCTTTTTTTTAAGCCCTGAATTTGCATCGCCATGTCCTCCGCAGGTGCCAGCTCTCATTGGAAGGGGCTGCAGGACACACCCCTGATGGCCATGTTACCTATCTGACCCCAAACACGGTGCCAGAGGGCTTCTGGCCCCATCCACCTTCCCCAGTCTGTATCCACTTGGGGTGTGCGATGGGTGTAGACAACAAATGGGACGTACTAAAAAAGAAGGGAGAGCTTTTGTGCTTGACAGTCATGGAATCTGTCCTTGGATGCTTTCATTCCCCAGGGTGGGACAGGGAATAGCTCTCAAATGGAGGCTGGCTGCTGGAAATGTCGGCATGACTCCCAGTCAAAATGCGAGCCAGCACCACCTCCGGGGCTGAAAACAAGGGAGGAACGGGAAGAAGGGGAGGACGGCTTGGTAGGGAGGAGCAATAGGCCTCGATGGAGGGATCTTTGCATGAGGCTGGCAGCACCCAGGAAATTGGTTCATGCCCACAAAATCTCGGGCCATGGACACGTAGGACGGCTACTTTCTGCTCCCAGCCAGCCCTTGCCTTGCACCAGCCCCAGTGCCCAAGCCCATCACCATACTGACTCAGTGGCAGCTGAATCCCAGCCAATTCAGGCCTCTGGCTGCTGAACCAGGCACCTGGCATGCTGAGCAGTGCAATGCCAGGCAGCAGGAGGGGAGGCTGCAAGAGGCTAGCAGGAAGGTTTTAGCCCTTCTTTCTCCTCCCAGAGCGTGGCGCTGGATGCTTGCCCCTGTTCCCTGGGCTCAAGGGTGAGCATTTGGTGTCAGGCTTGGATAAGCCCCATGAAGAGCTTTGCTCTGTGATCCGTAACTTCTCTGCCCGTGCGAGATTCCTTTGCATTATGGCCTGGGGAGCATGGGGGGCAGGAGGGGGAGGGCAGGAAGCAAGTGAAATCCAAATCCCCCCCAAATCTCCTGGCCTTTGCCTGCTCGCACCAGTTTCACTTTGCTAAAGCCGATTTGAATTCTGATCCCAGTGGGAGGGAGGGGGGAGCAGGCAGCCTTGGAGGGAAGGCAAAGATGCAGGGAGTGGACTTGCCTGTGTCCTGCTGGTGGCACTACCCGTGGGCTGCTGTCAAGGGGAGAGGAGGTGAGGCACTCAAGCACGGCTCAGAAGGCAGAGATCTGACACCTGCATGGCCTCCAGTGGCTCTGTTTCACACCACCCACAAGACGGAGCTCGGAGGCTGAGCTTTGCAGGTTTGTCTCTATGCTCCATATCCCCTGTTCTGCAAGGATGAAGGTTTTGCCGAGGCAAGGCTGCTCCCAGGCCACAGTGCCTACTAGGGCTGCCCTTGGAGGGCCGTCTGGAGCAGCACAGGCTGAGGGATTAGAGGCCTCCTGGATGTGTGAGCGTGGCATACACTGGCGGGAGGGAGACAGGAAAGCTGGTGTTGGATTCATGGTGGCTCAGTTGCTTTAATCTCCAGGATTAAGGCAGTGGAGGAATGTGGTGTGTGGCCACGACCTGCTCAGGCTGACTGGAGTGAACCCAGGTCAGCACCAGGATGGGCTCCAGCCCATGCCACACACCTTCTGTCTGCCAGCCGAGGGGATGCACAAGGAGTATGGGGGAAAGGGGTGTTTAGGGACCAACCCATTACTTGCTGATGACCCCTTTGATCACCCACCAGATTTACTTGTGTGTTCCTTGAGCCATGCCTCCTCTTCATCTTCAGTTTTTCAGGTCAGTTCAGGCCTTTATATCTTCCCCAGAGCCTACAGCTTAACAGAATTGGTCACATTTTAGTGCAAAGAGCTTTGGGGGTGCCAAGGTACTGGCACAGTCCCACGTCTGTGTAGTTCTTTTGTTGGGGAGAAAAAGATGTGGACATAACATAAATGGAATTTGGTTTTGCTGTTTGTGCGCCTTGCCATTCCTAATGGCTGTTTAGAGCTCCCAGTCACAAGAAGACTGGTCCCTTCTGAGGGCACTGATTTTTGGTTGGAGGCAGGATGACCTTGAGTCACGAGAATATTTGAGGAGGAAAATCATACAATGAAATTGAAGTACTTCCAGCTGAAGTGCTGTGGAAGGATTGAGCAATGAGTTTGATCTCATCTTCAAGTGCTCTGAGGCCTCCTGCCTGTGCATTTCACCATTTCCTCAGAGAGCCTTAACTAGAGCAGCCCATCATCTGGCAGGAATACAGAGAAGGAGCTTACATTTCTGCAGTGCCTTTCGTCCAGAGACCAAGGCTCATCTATTTCTACAAAGCTAGCAAAATAGCAACTAAATTTTTTACAACTGCTTGGCCAGGTTCAACAAAGGCTGGTCCTTTGTGCTTCAGCCGAGGTGAGCAGAAGCTCCAGGAATAGTAGAATACGCTGTTTCTGCCCCTTCCAAATTTTCTTTAATTCCCTTCTAGGACATTGCAAGATGCTTAAAGGTTACTTTACACAGTTACTGTGGAGCCAACATCAAGTGCTGCTACTGGTGCTCCATAGAGCTGCAAACTAGGAGCAGAGCCTATGAAAGGCGGGTGGTTAACATGGAAAAAATACAGTGTGGGGAAGAGCAAGAGACATGGAGCAGGCAGCACTACAAGTAGTAAGGGTGTGCCACCCTACCTTTACCCAAAGGATGATCCCAACTGCCCTTAATTTGCCTGAAGTTTTTAAAAGCAGCTCGTCCAACCTCATTTAACACAGCTCCAAAAGGCTGTACTTTGCCATTTGGCAGTGGAAGTGAGGGTAAGTTGAACTTACTGAGGTGAGAAGCATCACACAGGTGGGGGAAGGGGGACCCAGCACTGGCACCAACCAGTGTCAGGGTTTCATGACTAATGAGAAGAAGGAAAGCATTGCTGTCTCCACTGAAAGAATCCAAGCTCTTCCTGTTGTTCTGGGAAGTACCCTGCATGGGGCAATACCCTGACATTTGGATTTAGACACTGTGTCCCACAATACTGTGCATAGGTGTTTTTTTCTGACGGACCTGCCCTGCTCCTTTCCCTCTTCTCTTCTTTACCACCTTGGTCTCTGCAGGTTGTTGAACGAAAGCGACAAGCGGCCCTTTATCGAAGAGGCGGAGCGGCTGAGGATGCAGCACAAGAAGGACCATCCTGATTACAAGTACCAGCCCCGACGGCGGAAAAATGGCAAGGCCACGCAGGGAGAGGGAGAAGGCCAGGTAGAGGGGGGAGGCTGGTGGGGCTGCTGCCATCCAGGCCCACTACAAGAACGCCCACCTGGACCACAGGCATCCTGGCGAAGGGTCACCCATGTCCGATGGTCATCCAGAACACTCCTCAGGTGAGTCTCGGGTCCCTGTGAATCTATTGACAGGCTACAGCCAAGTCAGAGGCTCAAAAAAGACAAGTCATCATGGTGAAAGCCTTAGCAGTGGGGCTCACACCTTGCTCATGACCCAACACACTCTGCTGGTGTCAGCAGTACAGGGACATGCCTGAGTTTCAGAGGTACTTGCATTTGTCTGGTCAGGCAAGGTATCACTGCATCCTCCCTTTTTTTCCACAAGATGATATAAAGAGATTTGGTTTCCAGTATTTCTTTCTCCTCCACTAAAGCCTCCAGCTAGAGAGTTGCTGGCATACTGGGAAGAACAGAGCTGAGTTGTGTACAGAGCCAGTCATAAAGCTGTAACTCACCTCTTCTCTCTCTTTCCTCCTCTAAATATTCTTCGCATTGCAGGTCAGAGCCATGGGCCCCCCACACCTCCTACCACACCTAAGACCGAGCTGCAGGCAGGCAAAGCCGATTCCAAACGAGAAGGGCGTTCCCTGGGGGAAGGGGGAAAACCACACATTGACTTTGGCAATGTGGACATTGGGGAGATCAGCCACGAGGTGATGTCCAACATGGAGACCTTTGATGTCAATGAATTCGACCAATACCTGCCGCCCAACGGACACGCCGGTCACCCAGGCCACGTCGGGGGCTACGCGGCAGCGGCCGCTGCTGGCTATGGCCTCGGGAGCGCCCTGGCTGCGGCCAGCGGACACTCTGCCTGGATCTCCAAGCAGCACGGAGTCTCCTTGTCCACTGCCACCTCATCGGTGGTGGACTCGAAGGCGCAGGTGAAAACGGAGGGGTCCACCCCTGCAGGCCATTACACTGACCAGCCTTCCACCTCCCAGATAGCTTACACATCCCTGAGTCTGCCCCACTACGGCTCGGCCTTCCCCTCCATCTCCAGGCCACAGTTTGACTACCCGGACCACCAGCCCTCGGGACCCTACTACAGCCATTCCACCCAAGCCTCTGGCCTCTACTCTGCCTTCTCCTATATGGGACCTTCCCAACGTCCCCTTTACACTGCCATCTCTGACCCTGCACCCTCTGTGCCACAGTCCCATAGCCCCACACATTGGGAACAGCCTGTGTACACAACTCTCTCCAGACCGTAGGGAATGGGGAACAGTGACCGAAGCAGCGACGGAATGGCTCCAAAGAATCAGCACAGGCAGAAGAGCCTCCGAACTCCAAGGTCACTCAGTGCCATCCAGCCACCAGAACCCACCAAGTATACAGAAGTGCCTTTCTTGATCCCAGCTCTCGCTGGCACACCCACCTAGAGGAAGGTTTATCGTTCTTTCGCCCTTTACCAATTTCACACAGGCCACGTGACTGGCTTGCGATGCCTTATTGGCCTTCTAGATGAGAAGGATTCTAGACATGGAGTGACTGGTCTGTGGTGGGTTTCGTTGTGCGCACCCTGGACTGTACGATGAGAGAGACTGTCCTTTCCTTCCCCTCCCCACTCTGCTCCAGGGAGTCTGCAAGTGTTTCCAACAGGCCACAATGGCCAACACTTTGTCACCTGCTGCAGGTGAAGGGTGGTTGCTCAGCCTCGGCGGATGTGTCACGGGAGGAGCAGTAGGGAGGATGGCATGGCCGGCTTCCTTGCAATCAGTGTCGTGCAGCAGTCCTGCCTAAGATTCACACATGCATGAATCTTGAACCCCTTGGAAGACCAATCTACGCTTGCTTCCCTGCCGATTTCCACAGCTGCACCCAAGCTTTTCTCCCCACCTCCTCCGTCCATCCTGTCCCTGTTTAATCCCACACTCTTCTCAGCATGGAGATTTTAAGGCTTGCCTTAACAGTACATGGGATTTGGGAACAGCATTGTCAGTCTTAGCATTACTCGTAACGTAGCCTGTGTGCACATGCATGTTCAAGTATGAAGGTGGAGGAGAGGTGGGGAAGGACCAATGAATCATTACGGTGCTATGGGTGAATCCTCCTTTCTTAAAATTACTCCATATTTGTTTATGTCAGGCATTTCTGGCCTCTCAGTCTCTTCTAATCTCTTCTGAATCCCAAACAACCTCTGAGCAAACTTGGTCCTTGCTCTTCCACGTCTGACTGTGCCTGCATGAAATGAAGAAGCACCAAGAAAGCTACTATGCACTTGCCAACATCCTGAGTTAATTCCAGTGCTCTCTGAGCTCCCACTCCAAACCCAGGCTGAACTCATTCATTCATCATGTCTCCCAGTCAGTCAACACCTCCCTCCCATCTATGCTGAGAATGGAAAGATACTCCTGTGGCTCTAAGCAAGGTAGCTACAGACCTGATCTTGGATGATGTAAGGAAAGAAGCCTATTTAGGTGCAAAGCAATCTTCTTTGCCCTTAGGTTTCAAACTGGAAGCACCCAGCTCTTAGATATCAACCTCTTTATTCAGCTCATCATCTGAGGACAGTCTGCTTGCTTCCCCTTTGTCACCTCCAGGACTGGGGTGGTTTGTCATGCCAGGGAGTGAACTGGCACAAAAATTGCCGCAGGAAAAGACGATTCCTGGCAACTGACTGCAGAGACATGCCGTGGGACTTTCCAATGTATATTCCAGTCTAGAAAGAGACTTTAACCAAATGTGGACTGTGATGGGTGCTGCTGTATCCCTCTGCTGATATGACTGTCAGATACCCTTCCTGCCTCCCTTAGCTACAGATGACTTATCCTTGTGGTGTCTGAAAAGATCATGTAGAACGTTTGGCTCCTGTACGCATGTAACCTCTTCCAGTCCTGCCCCCTTATTTATGCAAGTAGCACCTTCCTCCCCCACCTCCCTTTCCTCAGTCTCTGTGCCATCCTAGCACCATTAACTCTGCATTAAACATATGGAATAATAAACTTAAAAGTTTCATTTTCAAATGTCTGGAGTTTTTTTGACCTCTTCCCTGCAAGTCTCTATTTTTTCCCCCAGTACGTGGATGGGTCACACACCACCGTACAGATCCTGTGCACAGCCTTCCTCTGCCTCTCAGGAAGAGGACACAAGCAGAATTCTGACTTGCTCTCCAGAGTCTTTCATGGAGATGAAGCTCATCTTCTGTTTACAACCCAGCTCCAGTTATTTCTCCCATGAAAAACACACTAAGACTGATTTCTACTCTTCAGCTGAGCTATAGCACATGCAATTAAGAGTACTATTTTGCACATGCTTCACCCAAAAATTTCTTAGTGTGATTGCTAATTCTCTCTAGGATAGAAGTGTGAGGTTTCTCATCTTGGTTCCTCATGACCGGGTAGCAGGTGACATACCTTCGAAAAAAACCTCCCCACATACACAAATTTGTGTATTTTGGAAGCAGCCATTAATTCCTCTGTGAAAGCTCAACCCAACCACCCTCACGCCTTCCACAAGCAAGAACCTAAATACAATCGCACACAGAGTATATTCCAGAACACATGTATACACTTTCTTACTTGTTGAAGAAGACATTCTGGGTATAGTCAGGTCCTGGGAGGGTATCTGAACTTGTCTGGAAAGAAAAATGTGTATTGCTCTGCTTAAGAACATCTCTCAAGGCCAACGGCAGAAAGGTAGGAAGCCAATTAACACAGACACTCCATAAACAACTACAAGTTGATTCCAAAGGGTTTCAATGCTGGTGCATGTGAGCAGATGCAGTGAGTTTGTGTTCACTGAACACTTAATGGGCGAGTAGAGTAAGCAGAATATCTAGGAACTGTGGAACATTTTCAAAGCTTTTTAAAAAGCCCAGCACTGTTTGGATGAAGTTCTGTATTGGGCCAAGAGCATCCACAGCAGGATGGGCTAATGAATCTAATAACAGTGATGCCAGCTGAAGAGTTCCATGCAAAATAAGACTGACCATTCATGGAGAGGAGGAGAAACCTCTACCCCAATTCACAGGCTGTGGGAAGAGCCCAGGAGGGAACTAGTGCACTGCTGAGCATGTCGGGAGCATAGGTGGGGAAGAAGGGAAGCCATTGTGGAGTTAGAGGTATGAAAATTGATCACAGGGGTGGGAGAGAGAAGGGACACAGCATGGATGAATAGAAGAGTGGGAAAAGAAGTTCTTAATCTCGCGTAAGTACTCCTTTCCAACTCTTCAAGAAGCTAATTAGGAAAGTGAGTGGGCTCTGCCTCAACCATTCTCCAGTGGAAGGAGATGCCTCCTCTCGTACAGGAGGGTTCTTGCAAGTAAGACAGGACTGAGAATGCTTCTGGTAGCAGAGGGGTTAACCACTCCTCCTGCAGCCTAGCAGGAGCTGGCCCGGCATCCTTCCCTATCCCTTTAATCGTATCTGATACAGATGCAAGGCTGGGGAGGGGAGTCCGGTAGGGAACAAAGAAGCCATTTAAAAAAAAATAAAAAAAAGGACAAGAAAACGACCCCGCGCTCCATGGCAGACGCCAAAACGATTGCACAAAGGCACCATTTCAGGGCTGAAATTTCACCGCACCAACGTGATTAAAGGATTCCATGGAGGGTGGGGGGAGAAGGCTGAAGGCCACAGTGCTGCAAATTAACCTTTTCTTGGTAAGGATGGTCTGGACCAGGAAGCATTTGTGTTCTTCGCAGCCAACCCCCTTCGCGCACCTGCAAACATCTCCACATCCCCTTTGACCTGTCATTTCACCCAGGGATCCATTCAGCTCTTGCATTATCACCTCCAAAACCAGCCCCTCCTGTGTACACCAAGAGAGGAAGGATAGACTGGTGCTTTTACAGGGAGCAGTAAGAGAAAGACATTCATTGGTTATATGAGCCAAGTTCCCAGGCAGGTGGGTATAAACTCCCTCTGGGACACGGATGCTCATGTGCAGGCACAGACCACACATACAGCATGGAGAATGATCAATTTAAATATGAGCACAAGCTTTAGCACAAACTAGTTGGAAATATTCTTTCTGGACCAGTGTAAGTAAAAAAATTATATAAGGCAGGAACCATAGGTGAGGTGCACCTTCCCCCTTCTTTGCTTTAAAAATAGAAAGTAAAACCTCTGAGAGCTCTTTTTAGTAAGGTAATTGAGAAAGATTTGGTGTGTTCTGCCTAAGCTCAGATCTTCCTCATGCAGAGAAAAAGCCTTGAAGAACACAGATCAAGAAATGAAAACTAGCTAGCACTGGCTGGAAGCCCTTGCAGATTGTAAGGCATCCACCCAACTCCTGACATGTTACCTCCTGGCATATAGGAGGTGAGAATGCAGGTACCTGAAGGGGACAGATGACTGATCTTTCACCACAACACAGATCAAAGGAACTCTAGGATTTAGCCACTATTGTGCCACCGTAAGAACCACCAGGGTATGTACAAGTGAGATGGCTGGTCCATCCCCAGGATCTCTGTTCCACTGTGTGTCAGAGAAGGGCTGCACCAGGAGCAAGAGCAACAACAACAACCCACACCTGCCGAGCTGGTGGGACGGCAAGTGGCGGCTGCGCTTCCGGCTGGGGCAGTGCCATTGAAAGGGGATCCCCACTTCTGATAAGCAACCAGGGAGCAGGGAAACAATAGGTGACTTGATGAGAGCTGCTCTGCGATACTCCTGAGAAGCCCCACAGTCAGCACTGGCCAAAGAGGAAATTGGGGGTTTCCACAGCAACCTGTTCAGGGCACAAAGGCCCAACTGTCCAGGGGAAAGCAATGGAGGTGTCTCAGCATTCCCGTTTTAAGAAGGGACAGCAGTGGAAGGCTGGAGTCTCTCTGAAGCTAAAGTATCTGCCAGAGAATTTCTGTACAGCAGGAGTTTAACTGGGTATCAGTCCTGTAACCAGGGAGGAGCAGTGCTAGAGGAGGAGGAAGTTACTTTAGCCTAGCCAAAACACAAGCCCTTCAACAGCGCAAGAAAACTGAAAAAACAGCATTGCTCTTGGCTCCATAATCTTACTAATATAGTCCATGACACAGAGACAAAAAAATAACACCCAAACTGGTGGAGACAGCTAAAAAAGTCATCCCTGAGGCAAGTAGGGCTGAGATGAAAGTCAGAGGGGAAAAAAACCCCAAATACAGCTAATTTAATTTAAAATAGGGAGATTTAGAATTTATTTACACAAATACTAACCAAAATGAGAAACACCCCTGGGAAAGAAAAAACAAAAACAACGGCTGGAGTCTGATCAGTCTGTGATAATTAACTCATCCACACCCCAGTCTTCATAGCTCCCATCTGGAAGGTAACGACGGATGATTATGGGGATCTTGCGTGCTCTGAAGGGAAGAGAGAGATGAACAGAAATGTCAGAATCTCCACTGTATCACTTCAGCAGGCAATCGAAGTGAGGTCCTTGGTGGCTTCAATAGACTCCTCAGATTTAACTGGGAGCTGTGTAGCACCAGTGATTTGATATTATACAGCAAAGTACCAACAACCTTCTGTTATTGGTAGGTGCAAAGCACTCAGCACCCTGAGACTACAAACATCAAAGACCTCTTAGACCTCTGTTGCTACTGCAGAAATTGAGCCTTGCAGTCTGAACCCACTAAGAGACAACACCAAGCATCTAACACTGATATAGGGGGAAAAAAATAAATCAAGGGACTTGAAGAACAAATCCAGTTTTTGTTTGATGAAGGATTTCTCCCCTCATGACGTTAAAAAAGTGGCAGAATTCTGAGAACTTCCAGGACAAATTGGTATTTACACAGAAATTTGCATCTTGAGAGCATCAGTTACATTTTAAGAAGGACACATGAGACAGTGATTATTCAGGTACCAAAACCTGTTATAAGCTGGGGTGGAGCACAGCACCTGCTAACAGACCTTCCAATTACAGAGCAAGAAAATGCTGAACACAGTTTAACTTCATGAAAGTAGATTTAAGTCAGCAAAGCATAATCAGACAGTCTGGAATCTCACCAGGGCATCAAGTTTCAACTGTATCAGACTTGAAAAGCAACACAACTTCTTTACATTCAGGGATGTTGCTTTTCCAGTAGTAGAGTAACTCCCTGATGCCAAGAATTACAGCTGAATCTTGGCACAGAACAGGATGCACCACCTGACTTACTTGCCAGAGCTCATGCTCAGGCAGTGACCAGAAGAACCTCAGTCTGAGTCTGGAGATCTGACAGCAATATGACCTAAGGAGATTCTGGCAATGGAAAAAGGAGCTGTAATAGATATAAAATCTGCAAGAGCAGCTTCAGTGCACTGAGAAACTGGGGGAGTAGAGGGAAAATTCCATTCAAAGCCAGGGACCTAATCAGAACTGGAGACCAGTTGCTTGAAGGGTATCTGCATGTGACCTAGATTGTACAGACAAACTGTGGGACAGCAGGGAGCTCTGCTTGGTAAGGTGGGCCTGCAAGTGGTCATCCAAAAGCTGTCTCTGCTACAGTCAGGAAGAACTGATTTACCTTTCTGTAAGCAGGGGGAAAGCACAATAAGCCAAGCATGCAAGGGTGCAGGAGACAAATATTCTCACCAGTCTGCCCCTTATTTTAATTTTTGCCAGCATTTCATTTGAACACAGGTCTGTTTTGATGGCTGCTTCGAAACAATTCCATTTGGGGAATTAAATTGATTCCAGAAAGATGAGCACCTTCGGTTCCCATCATAGAAATAAAGAACACTGTGAAGTAGAAGGGGTCCAGAGCACTCCTAATCATCAGTATTTCCAGGAGCAACTAGGATGGGAGAGAGCAGCTGTGGAGAAACTCCAAAGTGAAAAAAGGAGAAGACTACAGAACTACAGTGCTCACTGTTATTGAGGGAAGAGAAGGCTATCTTAGAATAAGCTGCTAAATGCTGGGATGAGGAGAGTACTGCTGGCTTTATGGAAATCAGTACAAACTCTGTGACTTACTTGAGTTCTTTCATGGCAATCAGCAAAGGGTCTGTCTCTCCCTCCAGTTCCACCATCACAGGGGCACACATCCTAGGAAGAACATCAACAACCAGTTGAGCAAACACACAGAGAGGGCAGAGGGACAGCTAAACACCTGCCTACCTGTGTCACCTCTACAACAGCCAATAAAGTAGGAGGGTGGGACATCACCCTGGCAAAACTGATTTGCTGTGTTGTGCACCTCAAGAAAAAAATTCCCCCAGATGGTTACAGACCAAACTTATACTTGAATGTTCTTCTTGTCCCATCCCTCAGGCTCTGCTAACCAGCTCATGCTCAAGGACTGGTCAAATCCATGCTCTCCTGGCTGCCCTCTGCTGTACTTAAACATGAAGAAAAGAGTGGTTCTAAAATTAATCTCATGAAAAGGGTGGAACTGCTGTAAAATGAGCAGGCCTCCTACAACTCCAACACATCTCTTACATTCTGACTTGCTCACATATAACCAAGATGAAACTCAAACCCTTGCCACTGTCTAATAATCTCACTCAAAAGGCAGTTTTCCCAAAAGCACAAAACTTTTTGGTATTTATTATTAAAACAAGTCTAAAAAGGCAAATGGATTAACAGCAGGCAGCCTTGACATCACTTAAACTAAGTTCTAATTGTTATTATCAATTACAAATAAGGCCTTATAATTACAAATATTAAAAAAATCTTACAGTTTCCCGCAAAGCAACTGCACTTAAAATAGATTTCAGGTTGATTTCTTCACTCTCAATTCCTACAGCCCTGTGGTATCAACTGAAGCTTTTTTGGAGCATCTCTCCCTCCAAGATTAGCTTTTACAAACTAGTTATGAACTTTCCAGTCCATGCTGTCTCTCTTAGGAAAGACAAAAACCAGAACTGGCTTGTCCCATTCTCCAGTAATTTTGCCTGTGACATAGGAAAATTCATTGTGGCTACTAAATGATCTCTCTGCATGCACAAGCAGCACAGTTTCAGGCAAGGAGAGACACACAGACTTCAGGTGCAACTAAGAGCCCCACAGTCCTGTGCACCACTGTTGACCAAGAGGGTGACATGTAAGCTCAAGCAACCATGCAAAGGATTCACGAGATCTGGGGATTTTTAAGGGAAGAGGAAAGCACTTTTCAGCATGAAGGGAGGCGCAGCTGTGGCAATGCTGGGGACACAGTGGGCAATACTCACGCTATCTGGAGGGCACGAGTGCCCAGGACTCTGGCTCGCTCGTACTTGGTCATGTAGGGGGTCGTGATCCGCTTCTGGTTTGCCTGCTGCCGCTCTCCCGAGGGCAGAATCTCCACGTTCTCCTGTCCCTCCTGGTGGAGACAAACCCGCGCCCTGCTCAGCCGCACCCGCCACCGAGGCCCTGAGGAGCCCCTGCGGCCTCCCCAGCGCCAGCAGCCGCCCAGCCAGGCTGCGACGCGACCCTGAGGGCCCGGCAGAGCCAGCCCGGGCCGGCCAGCGCGGCGGCCCGCGGGGCACTCACCTCCTCGGCGTTCTCCAGGTCCTCCAGGCCCTCATCCTCCTCCACATCGTCGAAGTCATCCCCGTCAAAGCTGCGGGAGAAACACGCGCGTCGCTGAGCCGCCTCCCCCCGCCCTGCCCCGCCCCGCCCCACGGCTCCGAGGCGCGGCACGCCGCCGCCTCCCCCTCCTCCCGCGGCCGCCCCGCTCTCACTTGTCCTCGTTGTCAGACATGTTGTCCGCCCGGCGCTCTCTGCGCCGCACTTCCGGGAGCCGCTTCCGCCTGACGCTGCCGGAAGTTATCCGCGCCGTTGCCGTGGCAACCGCCGCCGCTCCCGCCGCGCTCCCGGTGCCGCTCGGTCATCGCCCGGCGCGATGGAGGCGGCGTGCGCTTCGGGCCGCGGCGGGCTCTCGGCGCCGGGCAGGCCGGCCCGGTACAGCACAGGCACCCGGGAGCTGCTGAGAGGTAACGGCGGAGAGCGGCTGGCTCGGGTCCGCCTGCTCGGGGCACCGGGGTTCGGCCCGCCGTGCCTCGCCCCGGAGTGCAGCGTCCCATCGCGATCCGACAACCGGGCAGGCTCGTGGCTGTCGCCCTGGCTGGAGTCTCCCAAACCCGCATCTTCCCCTTGGGGTTGGGGTTGTGAGCGGGGGCGGCCCCAGGGCGGGCTCCCCAGCTCGGCTCTGCTGCCTTTTCACCGACACGTCGTGTTTTTCAGCGATGATGGAGGAGTTCCGGCTGACGCATTCCCAGAAGCGATACCTGATGAGCTATGTGGAACGTGAGTGAGGCCCGCTGGCTCTTCTACCTGCCGCTGTGCTGTGATGAGGAGCTTTTGCATCTCTGCTTGAGACGGGGGCATTCGCCCACAGCCTGCTTGGATGGGCAAGTGCTTTAAAACAGCAGCACAGCAGCTGCTGACACATGGGGACACACAGGGCGAGGTGTCCCATGGGTTATCCAGGAAACAAGGTGCAACAGTGTGACTTGACCCATAGTCTGTCTCATGCCCAATGACTGCAGTGAGAGATCTGTGGCACTGGGGTCTTTCTTTGTGATGCTACTATGGATCAACAGGTGGATCTGCTGGCAATGGCCCAGAGCCATCCATCCAGAGTCCCTTCTGTCTGATTTGCGGTTATTTTTGGTTTGTTTCCCAGGAGGAGATGCCCTGCCCCTTCAGTGTTTCCCCCCACCCAGCAAACAGCCGGTGACTGTTTTCCAGCCAGCAGGCTGTAAGCCACTCAGGCTTCCAGCTAGACCACATCTCCGACCTGCCAAGGTGTGCCAGGCAGGAGATGCCTACACCCGAGAGAAGTTCAAGCCACAGCCCACACGTAAGCCAGCAAACACTGCTAATAAATACAGGGTGATGCCTGGACCCTCTCTTCCCCTCCTGTCCATCCCCTGCCTGCAATCTCAGTAGTGGCAGTGTATCTGAATTTCTCCACATCCTCATACTCTCAGTCTTCAAAGATGCTCTAGAAATGGATCCCTGAGGGAGCATCTGCTGTAAGTGCTCACTGACTTCTGCCCACCGACTCAGGGGTGACAGGTGATAGGGATCTGCACAGTCCTTGAGTAAGAATGGAGCACTAGGTGATTTTCTAGCACATAAATGTGAACCAAACCTCTGATGCTGGTTTGGTGGGCTCTGTACCTCTGTGTGGTACTTGCACACAGTCCAGGGGTGGACTGACATTGATGCAACACTTCCTCTGGCACGATTAGCAGGGAAGCAGTGTGGTGTGTCTCCCTGAGGAGATATGCTGATAATAAATTCTTTTCCTTTGGCATTCACAGGAGATTTGGAAAAGGAGAAGAGAAGACTTCAAAACATCTTAGCAACAGGGAAGGAGGAGGTAGAGGACGAGGTGGAGCGAGTGTTTGTTCGGAAAAAGGAAGAGGAGATAGCTGAGCCTGACCGGTTTGAAGAATGTATGTCTTTACTCCCCTGGAGGGAGGGAGGCAGGCAGGAAGCCTGGGAAGCCAGCTCCCTCCAAGGGCTAGGGTGGCAAGCTGTGTTGCCAGTAACCTGAAGCCCATTACAGGAGGAGGCACAAAGCCCAGTTTCCAAGAGAAAGGACTTGCTGCTGTGACGCTGTGATCCAGCCATCCTCACAGAGCTTATACTGCTGAGGGTTGCTGGCAGATAGCTCTCTGGGCTGCCCATATGAAATGCACCCTGATGGCAAAGGAATAGCCATGGGATTTGCAGGGATACCTGGGAAGCAAGCTCAGGTACTGCTGGTCCTTTTCCCAGCAAACATAACTCAACACAGACGAGGTCACTTGACAGCCCAAGCATGGTTTGGATGAGCTGGCTGCAGGTCTGTGCTGCAAAGCAGCAGGTGATGATCCATGCCTGGTCTTGGATGGTTGTAGTCACTGGGTGATGCATGTCAACTAATGAACCTCAACAGGAGGTTCTGTCTCCATCCACAGACTGCTTAAATTGCCCTCAAGCAAAAGAGAATTGTCTGCACAAAGAAAAATAGAAAACTTCTGTCCCTGGGAGTCAGGGAGTGGTAAGAAGGTGGGCAAAAGGGACATTTCCCATTATGTAAAGGACTACTGAGATATTGTGATGACATGTTGAGCAAGATGAGTGTTACAGGAGATATCATCCTGCCTTGGTGGGACCACTGTTCAAGGACAACTAGGAAATTTGGGGCTCAGATCTAGACAGGAATAGGTTTTTTTGCTTTTTGGCTGCATGCTGTTTCCACTGTTCTTTCTCTTATCCATCAGTGATGAATGAAATTCAGGAGAGGAGAGAATTCCTGGCAGAGATGGAAGCTCTAGGATGTGGCAAGCAGTATCAAGGGATTATCCTCACTGAAATCTCACAGGTACACAAGGGCCTTGGCTGTACAGTGCATGGAGGGAATCCTGTGTGTCAGAGACCATAAAGCAGAGTCTTCTCTGATATCTGAGCAGGGAAGGGGACAGAGAGCTGCTTCCCTTCATGGCACAGCTCAGGCTGTGTGAATTTGGGGAATGGTGGATAGAGGTTTTTCAGCTTTCTTTCCATCTCTGCAAGTAACTTAATCAGGGAAATAGAACTTTTGTTCTTGAGATTGGCAAAAGAAGAAAAAAAAACATGCTGGCTTCTCCCTGCTCAGCTCTCCCTCTTTGTACTTTGCAGAAAATGCATGAGATGGAGATCATTGACAAGAAGAGAAGTGAGGAAATGAGACAGATCATGACAAAAGACTTCTGTGGTGGGAACAAATCCAATCTCCACAACTAGCCCAAGGGCAAAACACAAATGCAATTTGTTCCCACCTCTTCTTCCCAGACTCTCAGCATCAGAGGCTGGTCTGTGTTTCCAAAGAGGGGGCAGCACCATCTGTTGCCTGAAATTAGAAGGCAGGGCCAAGTTGTACATAAACGGAGACAGAAGTTGTAAAATCTTTCCCACACACTGGATCCCTTCTTGCTCAATAATATTAAACACATGAAAACACATAGCAACAGCTCCCAAAACATGACAAAGCAGAGCCTTCTTTTGTCTGTGCAGTGTCTCAGAGTACAGCAATCCATCCTGTAAATGGAAAAGTCATTCCTTCCCATCTACCCAGAGGCGGAGATTTCTTGTGACAGTATGATGGTAACACACACATCACCCACACCTGTAACCAGCTCGCTCCTGTCCCCATGACTCCAGGGATGTCTCTGGAGGAAGAAGCAGCTGTGTGGCCTTGCACAATCATGAGCCCCTGGCATTGCTGCAGGTCACTGTGACTGTGACCTGCAGCATCAGCAAACCTCTGGTGGCAGCCCCACTGGGCAGGGACTCAGGAACACAGCTGTGCTGAGCAGGGACAGGGGATTTCAGCCCAGTGCCTGCTGCTCTTTGCTGTGGGCTTGCTGTGATTTTTTGGTTCCTGAAAGCACGGTATGCAGGATAGCCCCTGGCTTCCCACAGAGCCTCAAAATGGCTGTTTGCTTACCTCATACATAGCTGCAGCTCTGTCCTCCAGGAGGCTGAAGCATGATGCCCCACTTTTCCTGTGCCAATCCCAGCATAAAGTCCAGTTTCTGATTTCCTTAAGATCCCATCCTCTGCTTCTTAGCAATACTCAGCTACTTCCCAAAGCCAGGCAGCGTGCCCTGGCCCTGGGACAGCATGAGTGCACAAAGGAATCAGAAACCTAATCCACCATCATTTTTTTAAATCCAATGTTTCTTTTATTTTTGTTCAGGTGAATGGAAGTCATGGAGTTAGTACAGTATAATTTACAAATCAAACTTCTGACTGGGCACAGGGCCAAGGGGTGTCAGGCTGCAGCGATCCCAATGGCCTTTGGCAACGGTGATGTGACAGCAGGTTCTAAATCAGATTTGTTTCTCCTTAGAGAAGAGTTGTGCTTTGGGACCTCCCCTCCCCTACCACTGCTCCTCATCAGCCTGCTGAGTATGGCAAGGGTGAGATGGCATTACCAGCACAGGGCTGAACTGGCCAACTCCCAGCCACGGGGGCCACACTGGGATTGAGGAGGGGCTCGGGTCCCTCTGGTTTTGGGAAATGAGGATCCCTCTCCAGAATGCTACACCAGCCACCTTGCAAGGCACTGCTCCGAGAGCATTTTGGCTAAAGCCTGTTGGGTTTTTAGAAGAGACTGCAGCAGATGGCTCAGGGCTGTTTCTGTCTACTGTGCTAATGAGAAGGCATGATGAACAGCTGACCAACCAAACACCCATGAAACTCTAATTCAGACTGATCCAATAATTCAATAAATAATTCGTCATCTTGGAAGAGAAGGCAGGAAACAAAAATGGAAGGAAGAAGGGATGGTTGGAAGAACACCACCCCCCCCCCCCCCCCCCATTCCCTCCTCCGATGTACACACACACACGACAAATAAAATAAGGGGTTTGAGGTTTTAGGATGGGTTTGAATTCATCTAGTAAAGGAGGTGTAAAAATAACCAACCACATCTGCACACTTTTAAAGTATATGCAGATGAAGCTAGGTACAGGTCAGTTGTGACCGCGCCTCTCTCCCCTGCCATTTAAGGGTGGCACTGGTGAGCAGGGACACGAGCTTAGTGCCCCTTGCTGGCACTGAGTCAACCTTGAGCTTTTCTGCCCTTGCCTGGGAAAGGAACAGTTCCTCTCTCCCCAGGAAGGCAGCAGAATTAGTGGTGTTTAGCAGCAGTGGGGTTCCTGAGTAGGGCGCGTGAGCTACGTCCTAGCAGCTGTACGCTGTCCCCTTGGGTCCTCTCAGCCTTGTGACAGAGCCCACCCTGCCCTGGTGCTTGAGGGAGGAGACAGCTCAAAATAAATAGGGCACCAGCTGTTTTTTTGGCTATGGCTCTAGAGCCTTGTGATGCAGGAGTATTTTCTTAATGTTTTAGTTTAGGCCTGGAAAACCCAAAGAATCCTGATTCTCATGGCAGCTTTCTCCTGAAGTTAAAAATGGGACAGAAAAGGGACAAGAGCGGGCAGGCAGGGAGGGACAGGGTGACCCAGTCCCCTCCTGGCAGAAGCCAGAGGCACGTGGAACTGTCACAGTTAGAGCGGGAGAAGGGACAGGGTGCAGTTAGTGCAAGTTTTCCCACAAACACGAAACTCCTTCGCTTGTTCTCAGTTAATGTCAAGAGCACACAATGGGGTAACATATCTGGAAAGCAAATCCATCTTCTCCCCGCCTTGTTAACAAGGCTTCGCGGAGGGGACAGTCATGCTCCCCCACAGCCTCGGGAAGGGGAGGGCTTTGGTCATTCTCACCCACTCTGGGCTCAGGGCTGGCATCTCCCTGAAGCAGCAGCTCCAGTGCCTGGGGAGGGAGCAGGGGGAGAGGCAAGCCAGGGCCAGGGAGAGGTGAATCAGAGTTCCCTCCCACTGCTGGTGTTCCCCATCTCTAGCTTTTCTCCTTGTGTGACTTGCTCTTGGAGTCATGCTTGTTGCCCAGCAGCTTAAGCACCTTCATGGGCTTGAATTTGCCCTTCTTCTTGTTCTCGGTCTCCGTCTCCTTGTGAAATTCTGGGGTTGCAAAGGGAGGTTGTTACTGTGGGATGTCAGTAGTTGTACAGACACACTCATGAAAACAGGCAAGGGTGAGAGCCATGAGTCAAAGCCCTCCAAAGTATGCACAATTTTTCTGATAACAGGGGTGTGCAGCACAACTGTGCCTCTAACTTTATTAGCCCTACAGGTAAGTCCCCTCAGTCTACACAGAGTAAATAGATTCAATCTCTCCTGCACACAATTTCACTAATGGCTCATTCTGCTCCTTACTGGGGTCAGCAGTGAAAACATCACTCCAAAAAGCTTCCCATTTATTTCTTACCTTTCCTTTTAATCATGGCTTCCAACATTTTATCCTCCTCCTCTTCTCTGAAAGAAAGAATGGGAAAGAGGTCAGGAATTCAGCCCTGAAAACAGCTGGTGTATTGTTAAAGGCTAGAGAGCCTCCTACTTAGGAGCCACAGAGGGGCAGATCCATCACTGTCTTGTGAGCATTTGCCACCAGCAGGATAAATCCCACATGCTGCACGTGCTGTCCTGTCTTTCCCACACAAAGCATTCAAAGAGGCAAGGATTGGGAAGATTGAGAAAGACATCAGCAACACGGACATCTTAGGACACCCCCACAAGGCACTCATGAGACACTGAGTCAGACAGGCTATGCTTTTCCTTTCTCCCCCAGCCCACCCCACTCCTCACTCACCTCTGCCGGTCCTCATCCAGGCAGTTCACAATGGCATTCCTCTGCTCAATGATGGTCACCAGCTCCTGCATCAGCACCTTCTCCCTCCCTCGGTCCTCATCGGTCCAGTCCTTCTCTACCCAGGCAAACCCCAAAGAAGGACAGGCAATTACATGGCTGAAGGATCTCCAGCACAATCTCTTCTACCCTGCCATGCTGAAGGGCTGGTTGGGCTAGCACTGCTGTGGGCACAGAGCCCTGCATGTGGCATTCCACAGGGACAAAAGGAGCACATCCCTGCACAAGGCTGGGACATGCATTGAGATGGGACAGAGCCTCTAAGAGCCAGCTGCTTGCACTGGCATCCCTACAGATCTGCCTCTCTTCACCTGAGGCCCACCTACAGAGAGGGGAGATGATGTCCAGGAGAAAAATGATCCTTGTGGGTCCCTTCTGACTCAGGATATTCTATGAAAAAAGGGGTAAGCACACCCAGAGTAGTGCTTTACCTGGCTTGTTGAGGAGGCACCGCAGTTCATACTCCACGTCTGACTGCCTCTGCTCCAGGTTCTGCTGCTTGAAGCTGCAAAGGAACGGGGAACTGTTGGGAAGCACTGCAAGGCTCCAGAGAGGCAGAACATCATCCCAAAGTACACGATGAGCTTGGAAAGAACCATTAAGATGCTGATCTTGTCCTGTATAGCCAGGGAGCCAAGGCCCAGTAAGGACCAGCCCTGGCTGCTCAAGGCCTTCCAGCAGGAGATGCTGCAGAGACTCTGGTGACATGCTATGGGTCAGTTCTGAGTGTATCTGGACAGATTTGTTTGCTTGCCCTTACTCCCTCCCTTTTCTAGGCAGGGAGGCCCTGTCAGGATCCCCCCTCGAAGCACCATTTCAGGAGGGCTGAGAAAGGCTTCCCCAAGAGAGTGTCAGTGCCTCTCCACACGCCTGCACACACTTACATGTAGATGAGCTCTGACTCGTGGCGCACCAGCATGTGCTTCTCATGGATGAGTTTGAACCAGTCCACAAGCAGGCTGTCCTCAGGGTTGTCTGCCAAGCAAAGGGACAATTCAGAGCCATTCCCAGCCCTGGTGGATACCATCACTCTGCCAAGCTAGGGGAGGGGCACTGGGTTAGAGCCAACCTCAGCCTCAGCCTATTTCTGAGTTCCAGAGAGACCCTATCTCTTCTCCCACCCATTTCCATTCTAGGGACCTCTCCATGTTCAGGGTATGGTTGTGACCAATCTTGGAGACCAGCACAGCTTCTTGTGCTCTTCCAACCCTAGCATCAGCAGGGAGGAAGTCACTGTTTCTATCTCCTTGGCTGGAGAGAGGGCAGCCCTAGGGTCTGTGCTGCCCTACACCCACAGACAGCCTATCCCACTTACCATTCTCAGCACTGCGAAGTTTTTCCTCCAGGGCCACCCCACGGTGCTCCAGCTCATCCAGCTGATGCTCAATGGCATCCATCTCCCCATAGATGTCTTCCTCAGGGATGTACTGATCTGTCTGCACCTGCCAAGCCATAAATCAGAGACTTCCATTAGCACCAGACTCCAGCTTCCAGGGGTAACTCAAAGGCTGGTCAACACTAGCAAGAACAGGGGGACACCAGAATATTCCATCTAAGTATGGACCTGAAATCCCCACCCCACTCTGGAGCAAAGGAAGACCACAGTGTTTTCGTGAACAGGGTGTAGTCTACACACCCTCCTCCCCAGCCACAGCCACCTGCTGCAATCCCTGCCCACACATGCATCAGTAGGGTGCCTGCAGACTGATACAGCCCTGGGGGATAGCACAGAGCTGGCTTTTCCCTCCTTGCTCCTGAGGGCCCTTTTACCTTGCGTTTGATGAGTGGGAAGCCGTGGCCTGGTGCAGGAGGTCGCACAGGCTTGGAGCCCTTGGGAGGTTTCTTTGCTGAGGGGGAGGCAGCAGGAGATGGCTTCCTGTTGAAGGGGTTTTCTTTGCAGGAAGACTGCAAAGACAAGAGCAGATACATGAACATGCAGGGAAGGAAGGGAAGGGATCCCAACAGCTGGGAATGAGCAGACAGGGCAGCCCTAGGGTTTGTCCTGCCCCACAGCCTCCTAAAGGAGGAACACAGTGCTCAACTCCACAAGCACCTAGTCAAAAAAACAGCTGTGCTCCTATTTGGCATCAGTTTCAGAGCTTCTTTGTCATATGCATGCTGAAATATTTTCTTTCATCGTTCCCTATTTGTTCAGCCTACATGACATCCTGCCTCTTCTCTAGCACATGGGGTAGGCAGAGTATAAGCAGAGCCACCATTTAACACAGGCTTGAAGCTTGCTTTCAGGGGTCACACATCAAACCCACCAAAGGGGCAAGCCTGGACTCACAATCCCCCTGTGACTGAGTGACAGATGGGGCAGAAAAGCCCTGTGATCCAGATGGGAGGAAGGTCATCATCTCACCTTCAGCTGTGGTTTGGGTGAGGAAGATGTCTTGGGGCTCCCAGCACCCCCATCTGAAGCCAAGAGGATGGGTGTAGGGCTAGCCCCAGCAGGAGGCTTGGGGGGCAGCCTGCTGGAGCTGGTCTTTAGGCTGCCGGTGGAGATGCTCCTGCTAGTGTGCAGGGTGCTGGGCTGTGTCTCCCCACTGAAGCTGGCCAGCTCGCTGGAGGAGGACAAGGAGGAGTTGGTGGAGAGGCTGGCTGGGACAGCAGGGCTTTCACTGGAGGAGATGCTGACCAGGGGCACATCAGTGCTGGAAGTCTTGGCGGCTGTTGGTATGTGCACAGTGGGCTCAGAGGAGCTTTTGGGCACTGAGGCCTCATCGGTGTCTCCCAGCACCTTGGCTGAACTCTCAGAGTTGATGCTCTCGAGGCTGAGGGCTGGAGACGGGGTGGAGGATGATGGCTCAGAGTGTGACAGCCTGGAGATGGGATGGTGGGCTGCAAAGCAAAGGGAGAGCTCAGGGAGGAATGAAGGGACAGCCAGGAGGGAAGGGGAGGATGGCATACACTGGAGACAGGGGTCAGAGCAAAATCTTGCCTGCAAAATGCTCTACTCCAGTGGGTAGAGAGGATATGGCTAATGCAACCATCTCTGCATAAAGGCCTGGCCTGCCAGGGTGATGCAGTGGTGCCTGGGAAGGGGGAACCTGCAAGGGGATGCACAGGAGCTGCAGAGGAGGGATAAAGGAGTGGGAGGAAGCTCACCTAGCGGGGAAGCATTGGGTGCTCGTGGAGCTGGCCGCTTCTTTGCCTTGGGACTGCTGGTGGGAGTGATGCCATACCAGGGGTGGAGTGGCTTGGCAGCAGTCTCGCTCTGCTCCTGCTCAGGTGTGCACTTTTGGGTGTCAGCACTCTCCACTTCCTCCTCATCCTCTTCCTCAAAGGGGTTATATGGTTTGGGCTCCGTGGCATCAGATCTGCTCTCTTCACTCCTGGTTTTCCCCACCTCCTCCCCATCCTCCTCTTCTGAAGTCCTACTTGGAGTCTCATGGCTGTTGCCTGGGGGAGGAGGGGGAGCTGGCTTCTTCTTGGGCTCTGCTTGCACTAAGGCCATCCATGGTGGGTCCTTGGCTCTTGCAGCAGCTCCACCACTGGTAGAAGAGAAGGAGAAATTGAGGTGGCAGAGACAAGCTGGGGTGGCAAGGCACTGGAGAGGGACTTATCCCCTGGAGGAAAGGACGGATGCAGCAGGATGTCTCCCATGCAGAAGCAGCTTTCTCATCCAAGGATGGCCCTAGGCTTCCCCAGACACAGTGTCTCACTCTCTGTGGGCAAACCTATGGGCCTTAGGGAAGCACAGCCTGCCTGACTTGCCTGCTGGGCCCAGTGCTTTGGTGTCTGAATATCACAGCCTCAGTCTGCTAAGCAGTGGTAAAGGCTGAGCTTTATGGGCACAGCTGGTCTTCCCTCCCTGACACCTTTCCCAGCACAAATCCTCCACAAGGCAGACAAGTGTTCCTTTCTCAGCACCCATAAGCAGGGCCATTTCAGAAGGCATTTGGCAATCTGCATGTGCCACAGAAACTGAAGCTCTCAAACTCTTTACAAACCCTAAGAGACAAACGCTCTGGGAGGTATGGATGAACACTGTCAGCCTGAGCATGCTGGGCTAGGACCTCTTAGAAAAGGGACCTGGTCAAAGCCTACATCGTCCTAAGAGAATGAGCTGATAGAGGTGGGAGAGAAGACCACAGCTGTGCTATCTCCATAGCCCCACCTTGCTATGGAGTTTTCAGGTGATCTGCAAGCACAGGGACGTACCGATCAGAGGAGCAGGGCCTCCCTCGAGGTTTTGGGACAGGGGGACTGGGTTCAGGTACCCGACCTAGAAGACACAGGTTCAGACTGTCACAACACCAAAACGACATGAAGAAAGAGGTTAAATCAACGTGAGGTACCTCTTAGATATCTTCCCACAGGAAGGTGGCTGTTCCCACTCTCTGAAGACCTCATGGCATTCCTCCCACAGTTGATGCAGCCAGCTAGCTCCAAACATCCCCTTTGCCTTTTTCTCCCCATTTCACTGTGGGAGCTGCACCTGAAGAACTGACATGCCCCTCTGTCCCCACACCTGCAAACTCCTCTACCTCTACCATCTTCCCTCCACACTGGCAGCAACCTTTGGACAGCTCTGGAGCAATATAAGGGAGCAGACAGGCAAGAAAACTAGTACTGTTCTCCTTGCTATGGGGATGGCTGGCAATTGCTGGCAATCAAAGGCCTGGTGCCTGAGCCCAAGATTTATTCAGAGGTGGAAGAGTGTCAGTCTGTGGAGAAGGAAGGGAACTCATCCAACCTGTGGCCAACCACCTCTGAGGATATGGAGGGTAAGCCCTGCCACCACAGTGCCCTCTTACCATTCACCATGCTGGGCCCACATTCGCTGCTCTCACCCTGCAGAGTGGACCTGGGCCGGGGGACAGGGTGGGACGTTGGAGGGGAGAGAGCAGATGCATCGGTGGCCTTCCTTGGGGCAGGGGTGGGACGTGAGTCTCTGTGTCGTCCATCCAGCGAGCTGGCTTTGTCCTGGGTGAGCCCTGCGGGCTTGCTGGGGATTGGAGGTCTGGGAGGAGTTTGGGAGACAGCTGCCCCACTGCCTGTGTGAGCAGGGGGCATCACTGTCTGTGCTTTGTTGGCTGTGCTGTCCTTCTCTGCCGGATCAGGGAGGCCCTCTGCAGGTGTAGGGCTCTCTGCCATGCTCTCCTGGGAGTTGCCATCATCCTTCCCCACCTCTGCTCCTGCAGGGGGGACATCCTCTCCCATGCTGGCAGCCCCAGTCTCAGTTCTTAGCTCTGGGGACTGTCGGTCTGGGCTGGGTCTCCTCTCTGCCTTCCCGCTCATGGCCAGTTTACCACGATGCTGCGTGCAGACAAAAGTCCCTGCCTCTGACCCAGGCTTGTATGACCCTGGGAGCAGCGTGCTGGAGCATTCCTTACACCTGCCAATGAGAAGAGAGAGCCCCATGAGATGGGGGATGCCATCCTGCCCTTCATGGAAGGCAACACACCTTGCAGGGACATGGAGTTAGTTCCCATCCCTGCCACTAAATCCTAGAGTGATCTTGGAGAAGTCATTTGGGAAAGATGTAGAGACTGTAGAAACCCATGGCAAGTTCACAGCTCAAATACTATATGCATTTGGGTTCTTCCTTCATTTCAGGAGGGCTTTAGTAGATGGGGAAAGATGACAGTTGGTATTGGGATATGGTGTGGTTTCCAGACTTGGAATGGGGAGAGAGATCAACTATTCACAGTCATGAAACAGCAAATATCAACTGGAATTAGGGAGCAACTGGTGCAGGACTGACACAGGGAGGCTATGGGCTGCCTTGTGGGGCCCAAGAGTCCAGGCAAGTTGAAGAACTGTGACACACTACCTCCTCCAACTCTGATTATTAAATAAAATTACATCAATTCCAACTTGGGAAATTACTACACTGGAAGCTTCCAGAGTATTAAGGAAAAGAAGCACACAAGCCTGGCCTGGTCTCGTGTTCAGCCTCGCTAATGCTGACCATGGCACCCAGCTGGCCCAAAGCATTTGGCTGGAAGGACAAGGGAATTATGCAGTAGGGCCATTTTTAAACTCTGCCTTGCCTGTTGGAATTGGGCTAATAGCTTCCCTGTCCTTCACTGTCTGCCACATCTCCTTGGATCATCCACTCTTCCCCCACTGAGCCTATGACTGCTTCCTAATGAAGCCCCCCAGGGGCAAGCATGATACAAAGCACTGGAAACCAAGTCAGTCCTTCTCCACCTGGGAAGGGAGGTGGATAGCCTACATGAAAGACAGCCAAGGGCAAGGGCTGATCAAGCATTACCATGAAAACCAAGCTTGTTCCTTCTTGTCTGAATACCTGCTGCTTGCAGCAGCTGGCTGCCCTACGCTGCCAGAAGATATTTTTGGCAGGGAATTCTGCTCTGGGCATCCAGTTTACTGGGATTTCCTTCAAAATGGAGAGCAGAAGTGTGAGGACATGGGGACTCCAGAGAGGAGGGGTATGAGGAAGAGGTGGGAAGCCCGGACAAAGGGAGAAAGCAGTTTGTTTTTGGTTCATCTCCATCAGCCCATGGGAAGGGCTGGCACAGGACATTTCTGACCAAACACCGTCCATGAATCAGCACAGGAAAAAAAAAACAAAACAGAAAAAAGAAAATAATAAGGAGGCAAAATATTTGGGATAAAATTACAGGATCTCCCTGCTCACTCTGAAGGGCCATGAGCTGTGCCACTGCAGATATGACACCTCTCCTATTCCTGGCCCATGAGGACAGGGGGAATGCTGCACCTGCACCCCTAAACTCCTGCTTTGGCCCCAGCTGCAGATAAGGAAGCCTTACGGGCCCCATCAGCTCCCCTCCTGCAAAACTGTTTCTATGGCACATCCCCAACAGGCTTAGGCAGGTGAATAAAGCCTCCTGTATCTTCCCAGTGGCTCAATGTTTCTGTCCTCAGAGGCCAACTCTTGTCCTGTGGCCCATGGGAGAGATCTTATTCCTTCATTATCAGAGCAGGGAAAGCAAAGTGAAATGATTACACAGGTGCTGCAGGTAAGGACCTGCACTCAGGGAGTAACCACAGAGCTGCTGACGTGTAAACCCTCATTCCACAGATTGTCACAGAGTCTGCAGCTCTCCACACGCTCCCTGAGAGCTCAGCACCACCCAGACTGCATGGAAGCCTGTATATCCAGTTAAGGATGTGGAGTGTAGGTGGAAGGAGGTCTGTAGGATGATGTCATGGCTTAGACCTCATTAGAAGGTGAAGCAGGGGGTGGTCCTGGGTAGGCAGTGGTAAAGAGGCAGAGCATCCTTGCTTACGGAGGTGGGAGAAGCTCAAGAGGCTGGGATCCCAAGTAAGAGAAATGGAAAAGCACCAGCCAGCAAGGGAGACAGGGAGTGTGGTAGGAATGGAACACAGGGACACAAAGGCTAGTCAGACCTCTGGGACAGGGGGCTGGCAGGCAAATGGAACATCTTCACTCTCATTTCAGGCACCGCTGTTCATGTTCCATGTTGCCCAGGGATGCAGACACACAAATCTGGGGTGCAGCTGCCCACAGACCCCCAGTCTGCCGAGGAGAGAAGCCACCCCAGCAGGCGTGGCCAGGACATACCTGAAGCACTGTCGGTGGTAGAGCTTGCCCTCGGCCAGGTAGCGCTGCACCAGGTGGACGTGCTGCTGGCAGGCGGCGCAGGTGCTGCTGAGCGTGCTGCGCTGGGACAGCTCTGAGGGGACATCATCCTGGGACATAAGGCACAGGCAGCTCAGGGTGGGGGCCACGAGCTGCTCCCCACACCAGGGATTCCCCAGAGCAGCTGCTCCCTGTGCAAGGCCCATTGCTGAGGGCTCGTGGCACAGTTCAGGGGCTGACCTCAGGGGCTAACAATGCACAGAACAGCTGCCCTCGAGCACAGGCACAGGCAGGCTGCCTCTTCCCAAATTAGAAGGGGCCACTCCAAAAGGTGCCTTGCCCCTATCAGCAGCTGAAGGGCTGTGGAAGGGACTAATCTATACCCCATGCACCAGGGTCCTGCAAGGCATTGAAAAAGGTCCCATCCCAGACAACTGCTAAAACCTGAAATTAAAGCCATCTTTTCTGCCCTTCTAGTTCCACATTCCTGCTCTTTCCTCATCTACAGGGTTATCTCTACACAGGAAGGAGAGTGTTTGTACCCTGGGTGGTTCAAGGAACCATACAGCACCAATCTGCCCAACCTCTTTCCTGCCATGGACAAATTGCAGTTCACAGACTCACAGAGAGAAATCACTCTCTCAGCTGGATCCCACAAGGTGCCACAATCCCAAACACCCCTCACACCCAAATTACAGAGTCAAACCCCTGGCTCTGTGACAGGCTTTTTCCCATCTCCTCACCCACAATGCAGGGGGTACCACTGCCTCAGGCTGGCTTTGAATCAAGAAATTGGGTACCTGTGGTGCTGAAGGACTCTCAACTGTAGCCACAGGCGTCTTGTGGGACAGCAGAGGAGGTGAGGAGGCAGCAGTTGGGCGCTTCATAGGCGGAGGGACGCTGGCTGGAGGCAGGAGGGAAGGAGGATCAGGCATGGTGGTGACTCACACCACCCATGTGTAGGAAGGGGAGGGGAAAAAAATAAAATCATCCAGCCTTGTGACATAGGATGAGACCTGCCGCTCCCAACACTTCAGTGCTTATTTTAGATGGAAGAGACAAATACAATCTAATAATGGGTCAGCTGTGAGGCTGCCAGAGAGCCTGGCCTGCTGTGGATCCCCTTCTGTGGCCCAGGGATACCAGCCTCCCACTGTGATTTTATTTACTCATCAAATGCTACTTGGCTTCCTTGTAATTGACTCCCTAAGCAACGCTCAAAGCCCAGGGCAGCTGAGGCAGCTGCTGATGTATTGTTGTGACCCACGGGGCCCCAAGGCTTCCAGGCTGTCAGCAGGTCTGTGAAGCATCTCTTGCTGTCAGGGCTGGAACTCACACACCAGCCCCCAGCGGGATTCCTTGGCTGGGAGACCAGCATCCCTGGAGAAGCATACACAAGTGGAAGAGATTTATCTGATGTTGTGGCTACAGAGTAGGACAGAGGAGACCTGGAGCCCTCATCTCTGCCCAGCCAAAGGATGCCCTGGAAGAGCAGACTCAGAGTACCCAGTTCAGGTTGCAGTAGTAGGGACAGATGAGCTGATTTGGAACACTCCACCCTGGATCCACTCCCTCTATCCTCCAGCCACTTTACATGTACCTATGTGATAAAAATTAGCTGTAGTAGGTGGGCTCCTATCTAGCTTTCTCCCGTTTTAGTGGGTTAGAGCAGATCACAGAGGGGTCTGATGAGCAGCAGGGGTGGTGGCCCAACCCGTGTTGGCAGGAATGCAGCGCAGAGGGAGGAGAAAGGCGTTCCTTTTTCCACAGCCTGAGCTGTTACATCATTCCCCACCTCTTGTGAAACCTCACCCTAATGCACTCTCTCTTCCAAGCCTTCCTCAGGGGCACCAACAAGACACAGGAGAGGCAGCTACTACCTGGTCCTGTCCCCTTCCCCACAAACACACACAGCTCCCAGCTGCCACAGGAAGGAGGAAGCACAAGGCGATGCTGGGTTTCCTGTACTCAAACAGGGGCAAACTGGAAGCCAGAAGGGTGGGAGGACACTCACCTTGGCTGGGGTTGTTGAAATGGTTGTAGTACTGAGACACATAAGTCATGATGCTGAGGCAGTCAGGGACTTTCATGGAGACCATATCATTGGGATCTAGCAGGGCTGGGATGCCCAGCTCCCGCTCTGCCAATTCAAAGGCCTGCAGGAACAGCAGAGGTGCATTAAGGGAAGAAAACTGATGCTTTATGAAAAATAACAGCAATATCAGATTGGAAGGACCCCAGGGAAGGTTAAATAGTGAGCCTATGGCATCCCTGATGGACAGAGGCTTCCAGACATGCTGCTTGCCGTGCCTTTCCACAGACTATCAGATGGAGCTTGCAGCAATAAGGTCTTTCTCTCATTAAAAAAAAAACAAACCAGGGCTATTGCTGCTCTGTCCTAAAACTAGCCTCTGGGATTCCCCACTGCCTGCTTCTGCTACTGGCTCCAGCTGTCCCAAGCAGGAAGGGAACATTGCAGACCAGGGTCTAGCATGACCCTCCTCTCTGCTTATGCCTGAAGTAAAACTAGCTTCCTGCTTCCATTGCCCGCAAATCTGGAAAAACTGAGGTCAAGAAGATGTTGCACCATTTAAATCTTCACCTGAGATGTTGTCTTGGCAGCTATTAGGATAACCAGGCTGGAAGCTCATGTTTCAGATTCCCTTGTTTCCAGAGAAGCTGCTGCTTGTTTCTTACAAACACAGATTTTTCTTATGCCCTCAGCACTGTCACGAATTCCTCCCACACTATGTGACCTCCATCAAGTCATTCTCACATCACTTCTTCCTTCTGTGCACAGCAGAACGGGGACTTACCAAGCGATTATTCTCATAGACATCATCCTTGGAGAGAGAATCAAAGTCTCTGAAATGAGAAAGCACAAAATAGCCACATGAGGTGCAGAGGAAAAGTGCCCCTATGTCATCACAATCAGATTCCCAGGACAGTCAACCTTACAAAAAATCAATACATAAGACCTTAGATAAACAAAACCTTGGCAAAGCAGATTTCAGGTTGTAACGGGACAAGAAAACCAAAGGGAAATTGCAATTAAAAGAAGAAAGCAAGTCCCAAATGGGTGGTGATGAGGAAACTAGAATGTCATTCTTGTCTCTTGTGACCTGCTTCTGGCCTTAAGATTAAAAGCTGCAGAAATACCAGGGCCACGTTTCAATTAGCACCACACATTGCTGCACCAAAGAGTGCACAACAGCACCCCAAACTTGCCTTTCCAAGGCCACTGGCACAAGAGTGCAGGATGAGGACACAGATCCCTCAGCTCAAGAGAAAGAAAGGACAGATACAGCTCAAGTGGCTCTATGAGGGTCCTTAGACAAACCTCTCTGCACCACTTCAAAGAATTTGTGCCAAACATTCACAGTGCACAACAAACCATCCTTAGCTGCAGCCTTTGGAGCTGAATGCAAGGTGTTCAGGGCACAGAGAGGAACCCCAGCAGTCTCCAACCCAGGGGATTAACTTGTTCCAACCCATTTCACTCATTTTCCTGGATCCCTCTGGGGGTTCAACCCGGCCACAGGGACTGATTAGCTGCCTTCATGAGGGGAGCAGAGGGCAGAAAGTTAAAGCAATCTGCAGGCTTTCAGCAGAGGGGGAGAAACCCAGGAAGGAGTTAGTTATGGCTTTTGCATATGTGCGTGGGTATGTGTGAAAACAGCATCATGCTGCACTGCTTACAGCCCCTTCCGGCCAAGGAACTCAGCTCTGTTACAAAAAAAGCCCTTCATGCAGCAGCTTGGTCTGCCTGCTAGCTGGAGTCATAGGGGTGCACGGAGTCCAGAGAGGTCCAGGGTCAAGCAAGCCACCGCAATGCACCACAGAGAGGTGCCAAAGTTTGGGAGACTGACAAAGAAGGACAATTCAGATTAGAGGGGGGAATGCATCCCCCACCCCTACGGTGGTGTGCAGGAACTGGGGGAGATGGTGAATCCTCAGTCACGCACCTGTGGAGAGGGGCTACAGGAACCTCCTTCCTCCATCCCCCTTTGGATTTTATTACCTTTTCCTGTTACACTGACACAACCCATCCCAGTGCCACATAGCAGGGCAGCCAGCCCTTTCTCAAAGTCTCTCAAGTAGCCTTCCCAAAGCTGCAGAGGAAGTCTGTGATGAGCTCAGGAAGATTTTCCCAGCTGCCTGCACTACCATAAAATTACACTTCCTCCGTTCAAAAGCAAGAGGCTGCTGGTGCCGTTTCCTCACAGACGTGCGAAGCTGCAGCTTCTCACTGCTGCAGGAGCAAATGCAGCAGACATGGAGAAAGGTGGCCTGGATATTCAGCTCTGTCACCCTCCTGAAAACTCATGTGAATACAAGTACAGAGCTCAGACTGCTCAAAACACCGCTTTTCCTTCTCTACATGCTGGTGAGCAAAGGCTTCAGCTGCAGCCTTTGCTTTGATGTCAAAACCACTGCCATTTTTGTAATTATAACTAGTCTCCACTGGGAGATGTTTTTTCCCTACGTTTTTGTTTTGTTTTTGCCTAGAGAAGTCGTTTAACCTTGCAGGATTTTTTTTTCCTTTTAAAGTAAATGCCAACTTGGAACACAGGAGAAGCCATGACTGCAAAGTTATATATCAACTGCCCTCTAAACATTCATGACCTTCATTTTGAATGCCTTCACTTTCAGGATATGGGAGTGGTGTAGCTGGAAGCTTGAAGACTCCTTGGTGGGCTGGGCTGGAAGAGTATTTTCTGACAGATAAAACATCATGTTCAGTCCACTCAGCCCCAGCAAACAAAAGCTGTTTTAGTAAACCAAGGCAACTCCATCAGGGAAAGCAGATGCCAACAGAGAGGACGTGAAGCTCAAGAGGCAATGAAGGGTTACCAAGCAGCAAGGGAATAGAATCTTTCCACTAATGCAGAATTGCAGACTCTCAGCTTTACCCGAGACATTGAAGTCCATCAGTACAAGGCCCCAGGGATCAGTTTATTCAGTTCCACTCCACTGCATTTTCCAGCTTCCTCTGTGAACAAGCCAAGCAGGACCACACTGACCTGCATCACTCCTGACACGAGCACTCCCATATGCCATTTGGTCACGTGGCATTCCTGTGGCTCCAGGCACGTTCCAGGTGCCCATGTGCAAGGAGCATGGCCTCTCAGGCATGGGGAAAAGTCACTCCAGACACACCCCTTTCCACTCTATAAACTGTCTCCTCTGCAGAGAGCCCAGAACTTGCCATCTCACAGTTCTGTGATGTGTGGCTGCATGTCACATTATTTCCTTGCCCTGATCTCAGCAGTCTTTCATCCAGCCCTGCTCAGACTCCTCTCCTGACAACATCCGAGGGATGGGATGTAAGAACAGGCAAGACTCTGGCTATCCCAGCTGAACAACTGTCTTGACTCAGCAAACCCCAGTGTTGTACCATCTCCTGGAGTAGTATTTCTATGCAAATAACATCCCAAGCACTTACCTAATTAGATACATGTGGAGCCACTAAGCACTCCAAGGTTTAGGGCAGCTGCCAGGGAGCACAGCAGACCCAGGGAAGGGGGAAGGGTGTGCCATACAGCTAAAACCAGAGCAAATTCCTGGATTCCTCAAATATAAATCATGAGCACTTTAACGGCACTGCCACATAATAAGCCATTCAGCTTTCCAGGTCTTGTCAGGGAAATGCAGGCAGTACATGGGAAGGAACAAACAAGATTTGTGATCCTGCCTGTAACCAAACCCACGGCTCTAGGGACACAAAACAGCATTTCTAAAACAGCTCTCATCTCCTGTTTTCCTCAAGCCTCCATCTCTCTCAGCACTCAAAAGGCATGTGTCATACTCCTTTATTCTTCTCACCCCTGAATGCCAAGATCCTTCCCTGAGCTCCAGGGAGGCTGTACAGCTTGGGACGCTGAAAGATGCTCTTTGCTTCACTAAGCTGCAGCAAATGCCTTGTAAACACTAATTTAATGCTTCAGATTTCTAGAGCACTGAGCAAACAAACTCATTAATCCCCACAGTCCACTGTCAAGTTGGTCTGGATGTTGCCAGCTTAATTGACAAGGGAAGAGAAGAGATTAAATGTCTCTTCTCTAGATTACACAGCCAGCAGCGCAGACAGAGGCTAAATCCAAGTTTCCCATTTCCCTGACTGGGACAGCGAGGCAATGAAGCCAAGTGAAGTGCCTCCAACAGTGGAGTCAGGGATTTTCTAACTCATGGTTCAACACACAGGTCCTACAGGTATGCACCTCATTTTTGGTGGTCACTTAAAGATACCTTTAGCTGGATTCAGTAGACACTGAGGGGTTCCAGCCTACTTCTTTCAAAAAGCCCAAACCTATAGTGTTTCAAAGAACTCTGCAGGAGCTACTCCAAAGCTCTCCAGGACGGCATCCCTCCAATGCCATTTGCCTTATCCTGAGGTGACTGTGTTCAAATCAGGTGTTATATGGAAAACTGTCCTCAGTCTCACTCATATGGGTTTCACAACAGCCTCTTCCTCAGTGTGTCCCCTCACAGCAGAGCAGCATCACAGGGATGCATCTGGGCAGGGTCAGAAAACCAGGACATGCTGACAGCCACCACAGCACTGCCCAGGGGATCAGAGTGGCAGAGGAGTGGCGTCACACAGGTAGAGAAAAGAGCTTCAGCTCAGCTCTCATTTGGATGTGCCCATTCCTCCCCTTTGCGATCCCAGGGGAAGCCAGCAGGAAGCAGGGAAGCAGTTGTGTGCAGAGGAGCTCCAGCCTTCAGGGAGCAGCACAGCTGTCTCCTGTGGGACAGGAGAGCCCTGCACAAAGGAAGACCACACAGGGTCAGAAATGCACTCGCAGATCCCTGCCAAGTTCCATTACCACGCTGACTGAAAGCACTTTAGAAGAAAAGAAGGGCAACCACTTTTCCTCTGCAGTCAGGAGATTTACTGCCTCTGATCCAATCTTCCCACTTCCAAATCGGGACAGGCTGAAGAAGCTGGAATCAGATGAAATGATGCTACTCTCCTGATGGCCGTCTGAAAATCCTTCTACAACATGCCATGTCCTTGTAAGGCCCTGGGCTTTGTCTCTACAATGCAGCTCGTGCAGAGAACCTGTGAAGCATGTTGTTAGGACATCTGCCAGGAGCAGATTTAAGCCCACTGACAACTTAAGAGCAGCAGCCTCTGCTTAATGGGATGATAAGTATGGTTAATGGGAAACCATCAGGTGGTTTTAGTGGTGTTTATTGTAAGCTTTTGCTGAACCTCTGCTTTTCAGTTCACAGTTACTGTGCCATTTACAAAAAAAAATTAGTAATTGCAAGTGTTCCTGTCCTGAATTTGCCTCTTCCCATCCAGCAGCCTTGCTACTGGGAGCATTTTCAGAGGCTCTATCCTAGCTAATCAGAGTGAGCTATAACATCCACGAGCTGCAGGACACAAGACCACACAGCTCCCTCAGAGTGATGCAAAGACACCTTATGTCTTGGCTCTCATTCATTCCAGAACACCATGCTGAGGAGCTTGGGGCAACCACCTGAAACACAGGAGGCAGCAGTTTGGTTTCTAGTCTATCTTTTCAGCTTTGGCTTGTAAGGGCACAGGCCTGTTTCACCCTCTCATGGACACCACAGCTCCACAGTAGAGTCACAGCCAACCCTCTGCCTGACAGAGGTTGCTCTCATGGCAAAAGGCCTTCCTGGGGCCAGCTCAGGAAAGAGAATTTGGTCAATTTGGGCGATCTCAGAGCAGAACATGACAGGGGACTCATCACCTTTGTCCACTTTACCAGCAGGCAAAGGAGCGCGTGCACGCCGTAGGCACAGCGAGGTGGGGCAATGCCTACCTGCACTGCCAGGGCTCCCAAGGATTAGAGCAGATGGGAGCTGGATTCCCAGCACCGCCGGGGCACACAGGGTTACAGCGGCAGGTCGGGGCAGATTCCTTCCAGCGGCTCAGCCAGTTTCTCCAGCCTGACACTGTGCCCCCAAGCAATCCCAAACTCACTGTCTGCCTCCTGAAACTCACATTCCCCCCTCAGAGACACCCAAGCTGGAGGAGGCTAAAGAGGCTCGATACCCCTGCTGGCATTTGCCACCTCCTGCTTCTTTCAGTGTGGCATCCACAGGAAACAAGCTAGAAGCAAATGCAAGTAGCAACCTGGCCCAGGCCTCTACACATTTCAGAGTGGCTGCTTGTGGCAACTGGGAAAGTCCCTGTGCAGGACAGGCCTCTGGTCCTCTTGAAGTGTGAAAGCTCAGTGCTCACCGAGACAAAACACCCTCACACCCAGGTGCCAATACCATGTCTCCTCTCTGGTAGACACCACTCCCATTCGGGTGTACAGACCTAATCCACCTCCATGCTCTCCCCAGCCTTAAATCACATGATTTCTTCTAACCCTGACCTTGACAGGTCTGTAGGACCAGGTCAGAAGGTCATTTGCTGAAACACAGAATGAGAACGGCTTGGCTTGCAAGAGACCTGAAAGATCATCTGGTTCCAACCCTGCTGCCATGGGCAGGGACACTTTCCACTACACCAGGCTGCTCAGAGCCCCATGCACCCTGGCCTTGAGCAGTGCCTGGGAATATGGAATCCTTCATCCCCAGCACCCAACTATTTCTCGACAGCATCTTCCTCCACATGTCCCCTACCAGCACATCAGCACAACGAAGGCACAGCTGCTCTCTGAGCCCCTCAAGTTCATGCTCAGGGAGCTTCCCTGTCAGCCAGCCTGAAGCCTTTCCCACGGCACCTCCATCCCCCACAACTCCCCGTGAGCCCCCCGGGATCGCTGCTAAGCGGCACGGGCAGCCCAGCTCCTCCAGAAAGGGGGGTCCCAGCGGTCCCACGCCCCAACCCTCCGCGCCCCCCGCTCCTAGTGCCACCAGCGCCCGCGGGCGGCAGCCGCGGCCCCGCGGCGCCCCGTCCGAGCGGCGGGCAGAGCGCGGCCTGCACTCACAGGAGGTCGGGCCGGTGGCGGTGCAGGATGGCGCAGAAGGCCAGTCCGTCGCGGAAGGAGGTGCTGAGGTCGCGGATCTCCACGCCGCGGTAGCCCTCGCACTGCCGGCGGCACCAGGCTTGCAGGGCGCCCCGCGGACCCGACATCGGGGCGGCCGCTCCCACCGACGCCGCCGCCGCCAGCCCGGGGCCGGGCGGGGCCTCCCGGGGCGGGGCTGCGCGGGGAGGAGCTCGGACACGCCGCGGAAGCTCCCGGGCCCCCGGGCTCGGCGCTTCCCGGGGAGCAGGGCGGGATGCTCGGGGAAAGAGTCGGGCCTGAATTCAATTTAAATTCAACTGGGTTAAAAACCACCAGGCAACCTAACTTCTGGATCCTCTTCAGGCTTAGACAGAGGCTGCTCCAGGCAGAAGTTCTCAGCAGTCCTCGGGGCATAAGCCGTGGCAGTGGAGTATGTGCAGGACGTAGGTGGCTCCCAGGGTAGGCTCAGCGCCAGGGAGAGCTTTGAAGATCAAGACACGGAGTCACAGGCAAGGCTTCACAGGAAGCCCTGGAAGAAGCAGAGGAAGAGTGCGATACAATCTCAGGAACCCACAACATCGAGGCGATGGATTGTCACGAGAGCTGGTGTGCACACTCAGGGCTTGACAAGGTTTGACAAGATGGGGAAGCACACTATTAAAGGCTACTTTATTTGGCGTTCTTTTCACCTCTAACAGCTACCTCTGTGGAAGACCAAACCATCACACTGATGTTGAGCTCACTGCTGCCAGTTCCAAATCTGTAAGAGTCCATTCTCTCCAGTTATTTTGTAGGGGCTCTACACTCCTTCCTTCAGATTTCATGTGCAACATCCTCTTTCTTCTATTCCCCTGTTTCATTCTATCACTCTATGGTCCCAGAACTGTAACAAGTGAAATAGAAATCCTCTGATTAGTTTGTGCCATCTCCCCACTCAGCGCCCAAGATAAAGCGTGCTGTAAGTCACAAGAAAAACTACTCTGTAGCAAAAAAGGAAATGAAACATTGTGTCAGCATGTAATAACTGAGCTGGCTACTCAGCATCCCCCAGATCTGCCTGACAGCGTCTTCCTGATGTATCCTAAGGGACAGCAGGAGGAGGGATGTTTTCTTGACTTTTCCAGGTTCCATAATTACACTCAGCCCCTTCATAACTGTAGGTCAGAGACAGAGAGTACTGACCCTATACTGTGGGTCCTTCTGACAAAACCATTTTGTCCAGAATCACTTCCACCCACCAAACTCTGCTGCAGCAGGCGAGACTCGAGCTCTAACCAGCCCCACCTCCCTCCGGAGTGCCTTCCCAGCAGCAGTGGGGCTCTGTTGATGCTGAACACCCTGCATTCCTCCAGCTTCAAGCAGTGCCAGGCACCGCAGCTCGCTGAGCCCATCTTTCCACCCAGTGAGAGCTGCAAGCTCCTCCTGGCTTCGTTCCACCAAGTGCCAGTCCCGCTCAGTTAACCTTCAGCAGTCCCTAAGAGGAGGCTCGGAGCCAGGGAGATCAGTGGATGGTCTCTGTGCATCCTCTGGAAGCTGCTCTGGCAGATGGAAACAAACCAGCAGCATATTCACATACCTGAAAGCAGCCTGGAACCACCAGAGTGTTTCAGATGATAGATACATGCATTAGAAGTCTGTAATTCCAACATTCCATCAGATTGTAAACAAACCAAATCTCAGTAACACACTGGATTCCTTTGCTATGCTATGAACTAGAACTGATCATGGAGATACCTGCCAGGGGTTCTTCTGTTGTGTATCACATCCATCTGAGCACATGTGCTGGGAAAGATTTAGGCTTTGGATAATAAGAAAGTAGGGCAGTTGCTGTTGACAGCTATGCTTACTGTGCTGCTGTTGGCAAATACACAAAAGGAAAAGTGCCAGCCCTAAAATCAAAAAAGAGCAGATTCTGCTTGGTATGAACACAGCTCCCCACAGGCTGCTGCAATGCAGTGGCATCTCAGTCCTTTAATTTCTTAATGATATGGCTGCCTCAAACCCTCCAGAACTGGAGGCAGTGAGCTCCTAGCATCTGTAACACTAACAGCAGTAGCTAGAAGGCCAACACGAATTACCCATTTAATCTCACTGTGTTGCCTGTACTGTGCCTGCCTGAGCTACTTGACTTTGTGATGGGAAACAGTTTACTTTTGGGCAGTATCTAGGGCACTCCAGGACTTTTCCTAGAGTCTAGGAAACCTGACTCTCATTCAAACACAGCATATAATCCAACAAAGGCTAATTATTCCCTGTATCTAAACAGAATCACACACACAGAGCCAAACTGGACTGCTAGGACCCCCCTCTCAGTGGAAAGGAATGAGAGGGAGAGGTACACAAAGAGGCAGATGGTGTATCTGAAACACATTTTGTGTAGCTTTCTATTACACATGCAGGTTTTCCTCTTGCACCTGTTTCTACCACTCAAACACCAAACTATTTAAAGATGGCAAAAGGGAGAGAGGGTGTGGAGGGATGCAATTCATTCTTTGCATTCCCTTTCCCAGTATTTGCAGGTCCTTGATTCCCCTTTATGTGACTCATTTTCAACCTTTTTTTTCCCATTTTCAAGGCACTGAAAGTTTGCAGCTGGAGAGCAGGGAAAATTTGCATTTAAAGGGTTTTAATAAATTAAAGGCCCTTGGGGAGTTTTCCAGAGAAGCTGAACTCAATTAAATTAAGGGCCAAGTCTTGGGCATCACTTCTGTGGAAATCAAACACAACCTCCAGCAAGGACATTTCATCAGATGACCAGTTAATATTGGTTCAATGTTCAGAAAAATTCTCCCCTCTCCTTTAAAAACATGACAATCCACTTTGAAGCATTTCTACTTCATAGCAACTAAAATGAAAGAGCGAAGGCAAAAATGCAGCCTTCTAAGAAAGGCTAACTACAACTCAGGTCTATTCAACACATAAATAAGAATAGTTATTAAAAAGCTAAAAGGAATAATATTAGCTTGTACCCCTTTCCATATCCTGTGAAGACACTGTGGAATAGCTCATTTTGTTCCTGTTAATCAGTTCTGCAGCTTTCCCTGCTTGCCATGTACACTGAATGTACAGAGCACCTAAAGAAATCTGCTTCCTATTATTACCTGCAGCAACATGGACCAACAAGAGCACAAACCAACAGCAGCTGCCCATGTCTCCAGATGCAGTTATATTCTTCCACAGAGGAGAAATACAGGAGTACAAATGCTCATCAGGAAAATTCCACTAATTTATTAGATGTCTTGTCCTTTGCAGCATAGTTGGAGCCAAATAAGTCTGCATATTTAAATACAAAAAACCTTCAGAGTCACAGGAGATTCCAGAAATGCCAGAACCCTGAGCTCCCCTCCCTCTACACAGAGAATAATCTCTTCCACCCACTTCTCTGCCCAGGCCTGCACTGTGTCCACATTAAGGTCTCTGGCCCATCTTCTTCAGGGTTCGGTTCAGCTGGAATTAGAGAAAGCAAAGGTCAGAAAAATACAGTGATTTGAATACACAGTGATCTGAAATCACCTCAGCAGACTCTATCCAATTCCTCTTAACTCCTTCCTCTCCAACTCACTGACAAAGAGAGCTATCCAGCAAGTGCAGTGTGTCAAGTAGAAGGGAAATATGTAGAACTTTCTCCCCTCCAAGATAGCAGAGGAAGATATGGGAAAAAGAGAGGATGCAAACTTGTAGCAGTGGTATCACAACCCTGTATTAAGTCCCCAAATCTCAAAATTTTGCCCTCTGAGTTTCCAGTGTGGAACAACCTCTGTTGGGGGAGAGTGGAGCAGTGACTGAATGTCATCTCCTGGCCAAGCACAATGCTGAAGCCAGAAATCTTTGAGACCATTTTCTAGAGCCCTAGTTATGAAGTTAGATATACAATTTTGGTTGTGTTACTGATAGGAACCCCACATTTATCTAGGGACAATGGAGCCAGCATCCCTGGACAGTAAAACTCTCCTCCTTTTCCACTGTGGCTCAAATGAGCACTTCTCACAAAAAACATGCCATTCTTCAAAGGCCAGCAGCTGCTGCTTAGAACACCTGCCTTTGCCCAGTGCCTTGCAGAGCCAGGGCTCAGTCCAGCATGGAATTACACAGCTGTCTCACAAGTGTGGACCCTCAAGGGTCTGCACAGCACAGTGCTTGCCCCATGCTTCCTGCAGAGCTACACAGCTCACCCGCCCAGGCCTCACCTCCTCAAACTTGTGGATCTGGCGGATGAAGAAGTCCCCATAGCGTCGAGCGACCTTTGTGTCTGCAATATGGATCATGTCCTGGGAAAAGAACAGCATGAGATTAGGAAAAGGATGGTGCTAGCAGGGAGACAACAAGAACTGCCAAACATAAGGATGAACCTAAGGGGCTTCACCCCAGCCATGGTTCAGCATCACACATATCTGACCTGTGCTAGTCCCACAGCAACTATTCAGCTCTCCATGGGCTCCTTCCCTATACCTTTGCCTGGGATGTGTCCCCAGTTAACGCTGTATTAACTTCCCACATTCTTACCCATTGTCTATTTTTGTCTTCTCTGCAGCACTTTTATCACCTCCCAAACCACTGACAAACAGTTCCCTCTGTCCTGGGGAAGTGTTTATTTTCTAGGAACACTAATTGCCAAAGCTGCCTGTGATATTCCATCACTATTCATCCACTGGCACTCTTTTTATGCAGGGCTATAACTTCATTGTGGGTAGCCAAGCCCTATACAGGGCAAAGGAAGTAGGAATGCTTCCCACAGAATGGAGCAAAACTAGGTGCTGCCAGTTTCAGAATTTCTTGGGTGAAAGAATTTCCCAGCCAGCAAGGGGCAGATACCAACCTTGTCAATATAGAAGTCAACCTCAGAGGCAGACTGGAACTCCCCATCCAGGGCAGATATGCCACTGGTCCATACCAGGTTCTTCATCTTGTGCTTGAAGACGAGCAGCTGGATACGGAACTCCTGCTCGGTGAGGTCTAAGAAGCCAGCCAGCTTTGCCACAGGCATGGTGGTGTAGAGCTTGAGGAAGCTACGGATGGTGGAGAGCTGGGCCTGCTGCTGAACCTCATCAGCAAAGACCTTGAGCTGCTGCAGGAAGGGCTCCTTGTGGTAGTTGGGGTGCACATTGTCATAATTGGGCACCACGGGGGAGAGGAACTTGGGACAAGCGTAACTGAAGAGCTCCTCGTAGACCTGCGCGTCGCCCTTCTGCATGCGCAGCATCTTGTCGCCGTACTTCTCGCGCAGCTGCAGGTGGATGCTCTCGTCGATGCGCATGGGGTACATGGTGAGGGCGATGGCCAGCAGCGCGTGCATCTGCTCGTTCTGCTTGTTGATCTGAGACAGAGAGGAGACCTGTCAGCTCCACAGTGTGCTCAGGCTTTAGGGTGCTCAAGGGAGCTGTGTTTTGCACAGAAAGATCCTTTACAGAGAGCACTGATGGTCCTAATGCTCAAGGGGGAGAGCACAAAGAAGCAGTGCCTCTGGGCAAAGCAGATGGATGAATGATGTATGAAGGCTCCTATAAATAAAAAAGAGGGCTGGACCAGAGGAAGGTGCAGAGTGAATGCATCCAGAGCCACGCACAGAAGTGCATTTGACTGTTTTGGTACAAGAATATGCAGAGAAGGGAAGGCATAGAGTTTAACAACATCTCCTGGCAAGAGACAGTTATCAGGGAGGTCAGTGACGAAAAGACTGAGAATGAAGATATATCTGAATGTGGGATGAAATGGACAGCTGTGCAGTTGAAACAGACACACCAAATTTTTCAAGTGCCCTGGAATTAAGACTACGGGATTTGGCTAAACAAAGAATTAGAAATTAATCATAATTGTTTTCTAGGTACACTGACTGCCAAAGCTGCCTGTGATATTCCATCACTCTTCATCCACTGACACTCTTTTTATGCAGGGCTAAAAAAAGATAAAAAGCAGACAGCAGGTAAATCACCAGGAGGTAAGACAGCTTAGGTAGAAAGAGAAAGAAGCTTTACTACAGACATGTCTGTGAATGATTATCAGATAATGGAAATATATCTGCCAATGGCAGCAACCTGAAGTGCAGGACTGGACTAGGAACACAACTGAATATGAAGGAGCATGAACAAGAGTATCATTAGCAGCTGATACTCATTAACAGCCCTGCCTACAGGGAGAGTGCAGATGGACCTGAGACAACAGTATGGGGAATTCTCAAAATAACTATTAAAATAGCTAAGAGAAAATATTGGCACACATGGCAAAGGAGTTCAGAGGATCCCCAGTCACCACCGCCGGCAAAATCTAGGAAAATAAAGCTGCACTATTAGATGTCAGCTATCAAGTGATAGAAGAGGGACAGGAAAGAAGACAGCAGCTTTTGCTTTTGGGAAGTCTAGTCTATTCTACCTCTTACCATCTCATACTTGTAGGTTGTCCTCTGAAACATGCTCTTGGTCCTCTGGATGTAGAGGAGGATGTTGGCAAAGACTCGTATGGCATCCTGGTACCGCCGCATCATAAGGTATGCAAAGCCCACGTAGTAATAGGTGGTCACTTGGCACTCAGGCACCCGCGAGTACATGCTCTGAGAAGGAAGGAAGGAAGGAGTAACATGCTGTGTTAGACGGAAGACAACAATCCAAACTGCTTGTTATCCAGAATCCAACCACCTCTGCTTTCCCTCCCATCCCAAATACAGAAAGGAGAGGGTTAATTCAGGATACTTCACCTCCCACCCATCCCTGCAGCAGCTTCCTCACTGTTTTATTAGATCATCCCATTTCCTATGTTTTCCAGTTTCAGTTTCCTGCAAGCAGAGAACTCTTGCACTGTGCCTCACATTGCTCTGCTCAGTTCCCTTTCCCCCTATTTCATGCCACATCCTGTGCCAGACAGCACATATGTAGATCTGTGCCAAGCCTTGGCCCAAGCCCATTGCAGCTGGACTTTTATTAACCACAATAAAAATTAGCACCCAATTCTAAGACAAAAACACACAGGGTGTGAGTGGGCACGGTGAGAACAGAAGTCAAAAATACCAGAAAGTCACTGACAAAGTTAAGAATGGTATGTTTCAGGTAGTTATCACTGCACAACCACTTGCAGTTCCAGCGGTATTCTCTGTAACAACACTGCCTTGCACAACACGGCAAACCTCCTAAAAAACTGGGCAATTGTGCTGCAAGAGCCATCAGGCATTATCATATGGCTTGACTGAATGCCAAAGCTTCAGCTGTGCTCAACTACAAACTCCTGACAACTACAGCAGATACAAACAGTTCCTCAGCTGGAAGATTCAGCATAGCAATTTTTCACCAGCATGTTTGAGCAGAGGCATTTGGAAGACTGCAAAAGAAAGGTTAAAACATGTTGTATTACCTTCTTGTTGAGCTCGATGTTCTCCAGCACCTTGATGGCTTGGTAGTAATCTCCCAGCAGAGAGTGCAGACGCAGCAGCCCAACCAGGCTGAAATAGCCCAGCATCTTGTAGAGGGAGTGGCGCCCATATTCACCAGCCACACTTTCAGGGTCACCTAGGGAAAAATGGAACCACAATGCCATCCTACAAGGAAGCAAGTTTCCCTTTCAATACTTTTACATGTAAGAGCAAAGGGAGCAAGGCCTGAAATGCAATCACTGGCACTTCTCACCTAAGGCAAACAGAACCTGTTCCCAGCCAATCCATCCATGGATTATGGGTTTGATCCAGCTCCCAAAGTTAACCAAGCTGGGTCAAATCAAAGCAAGGCAGCAGAGACACCAGAGCTGCTCTGCACCACCCAAAGCTCACCTCCACTTGTATAGACCTCCAGCTGTCGGTTGATGTTGGATTTGTCCACCAGAGAGTGCAGCACATTAAGGACACTGTGGACGTTCCAGATCTTGGGGTTGGAACGAAGGAAATCAATTTCCTCTTCAGACTTTTTGGCTGTTTTACAGCGGTACTGGCTGAAAGACTGGAACTACAGGAAAAAGCAGAGATTCAATGATAAGCAGTTTGTTTGGAGAGGCTCAGCTAAGTGCATTAAGCTTACAACTTGCTGACACAAATGCATTACAAGAAACTACAAGTTGCATGGGAAAAAAAAGTTTCATGTGAGATCACATGGAAATCAAGATAGCAGATTAAACCACCTTTAAAGCACATAAAAAAATTATACAGAAGGAAAAGGCCAGGAGACAGATCAAAACAGAAATGGATCTGTTAAACAATTAGGACGGGCAACTGAATACAAATTTGCTGTCTTGAACAGGTAGAAAAGAGAATGACCAAATTATAGAATGTGTTTGCATACACACATCCTTTTTCTCTACATGTACACATCCTTTTTGTTCTCAAGCCTGACAAGACAACACTTGAGGAATTCCAGGCAGCTCTATAATAAAAAGTTACAGAGAAAGGAATATATTCTCTATGGAGAGAAAAACAACAGCATTTGAGATCTGCACTGCTGCACTCAGAACAGTAAGTGGAAAAATATTTCTTAATGTCAAGATCTCAGACCATAGCTTATTTCAAATCAGGTCATCAATCTCTCAGTGCAAGTATAAAGGCCCTACTGACTAAGAACGACAGACCTTTTGTTCTGAAACAGAAATAGGCACAAAAGTTCAGGATTCCCCAAAGAGCACCCTGTAACTCAAAAATCTGTACATTTACAACTACTTCATCTACCTGGCAACACAAGAGAAACAGTGATCACCAAAGATCTTCAACCTGTGATGGTACCCTTGCTATGGAAATCACAGCAAGGGAAGAGATGGAAAATGTATACAACTAATAAAGGCAAGGCCACCCCAAAATGATCCAGTTTTATAGTCACATACCTGGTATATGAATTCATCAATGATATCCCAGAGCCACTGGTTGGGCAGTTCCAGAGGAGCAGGGCCATCAGCATCTGCAGGAGAATAGATAAGTGGATTAATACCTTGAGCAAGAACATTTTGAGAACTGGAGGAATACACAAACTAAAGAATGTAAGAAATGGGAGATGCAGCAGCAGATGAATGTAGCTTCCACTAGGGCCATGGTATGTAGCTTTGATTACCTCAACTGCCTTCATTTTCAAAGACTGTGAACATGCACAGGGTTAATCTCCAGAGTGTGACTGCTCAGCAGCACCAACTCTCAGAAGCTGCACACAGACTGTAGGGGCTTATTCTAACTGATCCAATTTCCACATGAGGCTTGGCAGGGAGTCACAAACACTAATATTTGTCCCAAGGGGAGTTAACAACAGTAAACAGTTGTGAAACACTGCAAGTTTTCTTCAGCTTACAGCTTCATTTTACTTTCTAATAAAGATAGGTGAAGCAGTTCTCAGCAAGACATAAAACTAAGTGTGTTTTATTCTTTACAGTATTTCAGAAAGCACTGGAAACTATTTCTGGTTTTTGTGTTTTTAAATTCATGGATATAAACCGCTCCTCCATCCAATCTCTCTCTCCAAAACAGACAAACCAGAAATGAATTGCAGCAACTCACTGAGGATGTAGTTGAAGAGATTGCAGTAGTTGTAATAGGACTCAAATCTCTGCTCCAGTGTGGGCCCCCCTGCAAAGAGAAGTCAGCACAGTCTGCTTCATTTCAAGCAGGGCAGCAGGGAGTTCATGGGCAACAGCATAAGGACAGTCACAATAGTAGAGGATCTATTTCAGGAGTGCTAGAGACAGTATTCAACCAGGACACCCACCAGAATCACCCAGAAAACCCAAAACTGTAGCACTATTGTCCCATAGAACAGGGATGACTTTTCCTGTCCAGGTAGCTTCTCCCAGGATGATGGAGCAGTCAAACTTCCTGTGAATATTCTGCATTAACCTTCCCTGTTCCCCTCTGCTGTTCACACTTAAAAACTTCCTGTTACCTTCACCAGCATTCCTTCCTTCTCTACTCATGAGAGGCCTTAATAAATAAATGCACAGTTCTGTTTCTGGACAGCATTTCTAAACACTCTGACCTACTGGTTCTTGTTTCAGCTGGAGACACTGAGTCTGAGAATCACTAACAGCACAGCTTGAGAAACCAGTTTCTCTTGTTAAAGTCTGGCTTGAATTAACACAGCAGCCTTTTACAAGTGCCCATTTCTCCACCCTCTGGTCCACAGTAAAACTGCAGTTATTACTTAGTTACCCCATAAGTCATGTAGCTGTTCTGATTTTTTCCTTTAAGAACCAAGAACTATGATTTTCCCACTGATTTCAAAGCAGCTTTAAAAAACAAACAAACAAACAAAAGGTTTGTTCTGTTTCACAGAGCATTATTCCTTTCATTTCCTTCTTTTCCATCCTTCATGGTATCCATGTTTCCCTCTTCACAAGGGGCTCTGATCCCATGCGAGTATTTTAATCATAAATAATGCAGCTTCCTCTTGTGACACCCATTCTCACCCACCATATGAAGAAGAGCCACAAAGAAACACAAAAAAGCAATGAAAGGGAAAATTCAGTTGCCTTCCAACACCCCCTTCTTCTCTAACTCACTAAGCATTACATTTCATGTTAGCAACAAACAGCCTCCTGAAAACTCAAGTCCACTCTCCTGATTCATCTGGGCTACCAGGGAAACCTGCACACTCATCACTACCAAGCTGGAAGAGACAGCTAACAAGCCTCAGACAGACAGTCAAGTCTTTCTTGCTTTTCAACAATCAGTGAATGCTTACTAAATTAACAAAAGGCAAGAATTTTAAGCTTCCCTAAAACCAACGTGACTTATAGCTCATGCATCCACCCAATCCTGTCTTGCAAAGATCAGGGGACCACTGATACTGTAGTGGCAGTAAGATTTGGCAAGTTTGCTGGCACAGAGAAGCTGGCATGCAACCCACAAGGAGACACAAGACCAACACTCACGCTGACTTTGGCGTAGATGTGCCTGTAGTACAGCTCCTTGTATAGGATCAGGAATACAGCATCTGGAAAAGATGACAGAAGGGGACATTAGCAAGCCACAAGGCCTATTAGCCTCCTGCCATAACAATAAAGGCAGGCACAAAAAGACTCTGCTCAAGTCTGACTTCTTGACAGGCATCTGCTGAAGAAGCTGCCAGAGTGAACAGAGGTGACTGACTCAGGCAGCAGCAACACTGTGATCTAACTCAGGATCAGAAGGGATTCTGCTCCTTCTCTCTCTGACAACCAAAGAGAAAGTGGAAGACTCACCGTTTCCAACTTGAGGAGCAATGGCCTCAGCCTCTGGCCATGGAGTGTTCTTAAAAAACCTTTCTGTTAGTTTTGTCCAGCTGAAAGACAGACACACATATGGTATGAGAAGCCACTTCTCACTCAGCATGACAGTGCTAGAGTCAGAGATGACAACAGAGAGGTCTTGGACTTGGTGAAAGCTGAGCAGCACCACCAACCCCGGGTAGTAAGTCCAATGTTGAAGCAAAGAATGAGAATCACAAATTAAGCAGTTAGACTTCAATTTATTCCTTGGGCACAAAACAGCCCTGTATGTCACTTCACATTTCCTTTATGGTAAGGTGACACTGCTACAACCAGGAGTGGAAGCGGCTGTTGGGAAGAGACACAAAAGTTACACCTCACACCTTTCTGAAAACTGCCTGACTAGCACCACTGAGATTTGTTTTTGCAGCCTCCCCACCTTTTAGGCCAGGGCTGGTAGTTTCCTTCAGACAGGTTACAACTCACCTACACTTATGTTAGCCTAATGGGCTGAAAATACCTAGGGTTTATTTTTCCCCAGTAACCAAACCAAACCTGTTTTAGAGAAAGCCCAAGTTTGGAACAGCACTGGTAGTAATCAGACTTTTCTTCAAAGGGCATCACAGTTTAAACAGTCATTTCCATTTGCTGGAAGGATAGTATTGTACCTGTTCTCATAAATGTCCTGGATCTCGTACACCTTCTGGTCAATAACATCGCTGGAAACACGGCTGGCCTGGAGCTCGTACACCTTCTGGTCAATGAGATCTGACACCGTCTTGTGAAAATACTGGATGAAGTTTTTGATCACTTCGGGGATCACCTGGTAGGTCTGCTGTTCGTACTGGCGCTCGTAGGCCAGGTCTTGCTTGGGGTCTCCTGCGAACAAGGAGGCGCAGTGAGGCAGCTGCTCAGCCCCAGCCGGGCGCAAGCAGGCCCGGGGCGCCCGCGGGGCGCTCACACTCACCCGTGTGCATATCATAGTCGTTGGAGTACGCGTACGGGTCGTAGGCGGCCTGTGGGGAGAGGGCGGCAGTGAGTCCCCGCGAACGGCCCGGACACGGTCCCCGCGCTCCGCAGGACCCCCGAGCCCCGCAGGATTCCCGAGCCCCGCAGGACCCCCGAGCCCCGCAGGATCCCGCGCCCCGCAGGATTCCCGAGCCCCCCAGGATTCCCGCCCGCACCTCGTTGTCGTAGTCCTCCCCCGGGTAGGCCATGGCGGCGGCGGGCGCGGCACGGCACGGCACGGCACGGCACGGCACGGAAGGGGCTCCGGGCGGAAACGCGGGCCCGGCCCGGCGCCGCCACAGGGGCGGGGCGGGGACAGCGGCTGCTGAGCCTTTCTATTGGCTAGAGGAACTGCCTGTCTTCATCCCGCTGAGCCGTCATAGGCGGGCTGTGGACCCCGTCCTCTATCTGATTGGAGAATACACCTGCCCGTCAAGCTCTCAAGTCCTAGCCTCCACTTCCCGCCCCGCCTCTCTCCTACCCGCTCCCTTCCTATTGGCTGCATGCGAGGCTTGTGTAGCCGCCCATTGGTCGAGAGGCCGCAGCCGCCCTGTTGCTATGGTGACGCCCCGCCCCTGTCCCCTGCCCGGGCCGTGACGGGATGGAGGGTGGCGGTGGGGCTGACGGCGCGGGGCTGGAACCGAAACCGGGACCGGGACCGGGATCGGGACCGGGGCAGGGGCCGGAGCCGGAGCTGGAGCTAGACCTAGAGCCGCGCGTCGCGCTGCCGTCCCTGGGGACGGACGGGTCCCTCGGCTACCTGCACGTCCTGTGGCAGCGGGAGGAGCCCACGGGCAAGATCCCGGCCCGCCGCCTGCGCAGGGCCGCCCGCCTCCACCGCCGGCTGGGGCCTACGGGCAAGGAAGCGCACGGTGAGCGGCGGGCGGCGGGCAGCCGCTGTCCTGCTCCGGAACCGCCCTTCCTTCGGCCCGCTCCGCACGGGGCAGCGGGAGGGAGGTCGGATCTGTTCGGCAGGATCTCCGGTCCTGCCAGGGGAGGGTGCCCGGCGGGAGTGGGCGGGTTCGTGACCGGCTTTGGGAGGAGAACGATCCTTACCTGGAGTCTTAATCTCCTCCTTCCCCTTCTCTGCACTGAGCCAGCCGCAGCGTGATTTGGCCTCGCACGTGTGCTCGGAACACCAGGATGGGATGTTTCACTAGGGAAACGTGTCTTTTTCCTCTGTGCTTTTTAGTAATTGCTTTCTTTCCTCCCTAGCTCTGAAAAGGCTGCGTGAAGCTGCCAACAGCAATGATTTAGACACAGGTAAGGCTTCTGTCAGTCCCACTTAGGACCTCTTCTTGGAAGGGCAGTAAATCAAGGACTCCACTTTGGGAGAGGAGGAAGCGAGTACAGATAGCTTGTGGACAGGGTGTTTTAGATGCTTCAGATCTAGAAAATGCTTTTTTGAAGCCTGGGTTTGTTCTCTGAGGAGAGTGGGGTTGGTTATAGTGTTCACTTTTTCACTGCATCTGGTTTATGGTGTTTGCTTTACCTCTGCCTGGAGCTAAATCAGCACTGCACTGTCCCAGCTGCTTTGGTATGTTCTTTTCTCTCCCAGGCTTTGTTCACTGAAGCACATCAGAGTTAGTTTATCAAAACTTGAAGTTTCACTAGTTTCCCCAAGCTGTGTCCCTACAAAAGTAACTTATGAGAACTTTGCAAGATGCTGGCTAAGAGTAATAAAAGAATAACACACTATTTATAATTAATAAGTATATATTGTTTATGACTAAACAATTAATTTAAAGTCCAAAAGTTTTGTTTGTGTCTTGTTATAAGATATCATAGATCATTCATTCCTAATGAAATTCCAAATCGGGGTATTATTTCTTTTAACAATATCTTGGTAACTTCTCTTACTTTGTTGGTGCAACAGGGAAAAGCCTCAGGCTATCCAGAAAATGTGTCAGCTAAAACCAATAGGTATCAATATCCCTCTTGTTGAGGTAACTCAGAAAAATCAATTTGCCTATTAACTCCAGGACAGTTTCCTCTTTTTGTAGTCTCTACAGGAGGTTTTTTGTAGGACTTTGGATTGTTTTGCAAACATAGTTTACATTTACTGACTACACTTTTGATGATTGCTGTCATTTTTACGCTAATTACTTGATGCTTCAAGTTATCTCTAATAGCTTCTGCTCCCCCATATATTTCTCTGTGTTTATCTTTGGCTACTTGTCACTGCTTAAGGTACTGTGTATGGTATCTCGTCCAATTTCTCTTTATTTTGGTAAAATAACAATTGTAAATATAATTTTGGTGTAAACTACCACGAACTGGCCATTTTTCTTGATTATTTAATAAATAATGTGTCCACCAGGAGGTACAATATTCTGTTAACTGTTTCTGAGTCAAAGAATTGCTTTGAAACTCTTCACAATGTTGCAAAATACAGCCTAAAGGTGAGCATTTGGGCATTCCCCCTCTTCCTGGGTTTGAGAAGAAAAGCTTAGTAAATTTAACTTTCAGCAAGCACTGAAACGGACAGTAGAGAGCGCTCTGTGCACACAAATACAATTCCAGTAATTAAAACAGTAGCAGCTGCTGTGCTAACACCAAAAGGAGAGCTCTGAGCAAACAATCCTCGCTTGAACAATTTACATTACTGAAAAACAAACGTTTAGTACATGCCAAATACCATAAAATTCACAGTAAACATCCAGTTACTTCAACACTCTTACAGGAAATGAATTTTCATACAGACAAACTCAATTTATACTTGTAACACACTCACATTACCACACATTCCCATTTTCCAGCACTAACACATACCATAGGCTTTAATGAGTCCAGAAATGCCTGAGATGCAGCTGACTAAAACTGAAAGTTAGCCCCACATCCTTACAAACCTTTTATATTCTCATGTGGGTGCTTGCTGCTGATTATCCTTGGAGCTTGAAAATTTGTCTCGGTGGATCCTTAGCAGTCAGAGCTGTTGGCTTATCTTTTATGGCAACATGTGGAAGGTGTTGAAGGCTGAATCAGAGGGTGAAGGTTATGCTGCTTAGGCTGGTTCTGCTCAGCTAGGATGCTGACAGGAGCTGCTTCAAGTCCGGTTGACTTAGCAGTTGACAGCATGTGTATCTACCCCCAGAGGAGCAGACAGCATTAGCCTCTCTGATCAGATGCCCCTTCTGCTTACCTGTTTTCTTCTCCTTGGTGCTGTCAGTGCAGCAACTCTTGGAGGATGGAGCTGACCCCTGTGCTGCGGACGACAAAGGCCGGACAGCCCTGCACTTTGCTTCCTGCAATGGCAACGATCACATCGGTGAGTGGGGAGGGGAACTTGTGTCTTCCAGCTTCTCTGTGGGAGGGGTTTTGAAGAGTGCTCTTTATTTTGATTCAGCACTTGTCAGAGGTTGCTGTTTTCTGTTCCTTTTGTGTTAAAGTTGCCAGCAGAACTCTGGCCCCAGGGCTTGCCATGTCTGCCTGCTGGAGGGAGAGCAGGACCTCCCATTTCTAGGGCTGTACTGATGCAGAGGGAAGGGTGTCCTTCCTCCAAGTTCTTTGCTTCAGGGAGCCCATGGCTGGTGGCTCTGCCTGGCTCTGTGCTGGGTCCTTCAGCAGTGCTGTGCAAACCCCTGTCCATGTCTCAGTAAGGAAGCTGATGAGCTGAACAGAAGCATCTGTAAGGCAGCCTGGTGGCTGCCACGTGGACCTGTGGCTCATTTGGGCCTGACCTGTGGGGCAAAGGGAAGAGACTGACGTGGCTGTTTCCTTGTTTCTAGTCCAGCTGCTTCTGGACCACGGGGCTGACCCAAACCAGAGAGATGGGCTGGGCAACACTCCGTTACACTTGGGTAAGTGCCACACAGATGAGTGTGCATGCAGAGAGGTGAGGTGAATACCACCTTATTGTTCTTTTCCTCTCCACCTTCCTTTTGCCTGTGCCTCATAGAATGCATCCCCAGATTTAAGGATCTGGGAGGGACTCTTTGTACTTCATTAGATTTACTCCTCACAAATATTTAGGGTCAGAGAAAAGGTTTGAGAAAATTGATTTCCCTCCCTCTGCCAGCCCCAAGGAGTGCAAGATCTGTTCCACAGAAAGTACTCAGTCTTGAGTATGAGATTACCATAGCATTTGGGCTGTTGCTCTTTCCCGTGGCAAAGAAGCCCTTTGGGAAGCAACAAGCCCTGCTCTTGAGCAGAAACTCATTTTTGTCTGTACCTCTGAGTTGTGTGTCCTGTGTTTTCCCTCCCCAGCTGCCTGCACGAACCACGTTCCTGTCATCACCACGCTGCTGCGCGGAGGTAACATTTCCTCTATAACAATTACAGCCTGTCCCCTTCCTGCCCTGCCCTGTTGATACTTCCCAGGGACACCAAATCTTGATGATAGACCTCACTGTCCTTGCTCATGCATCTTACAGGGGCCAGAGTTGATGCCTTGGATCGAGCTGGCAGAACCCCACTGCACCTCGCTAAATCAAAGCTGAATATCCTGCAGGAAGGACTCTCCCACAGCCTTGAGGCCGTACGCCTTGAAGTGAAACAGGTAAAAGAAACAATCCATGTTCTCGTAAGGTGGTGCAGCCCCTGGCAGCCTCCTGCACCCTTTACTTAAATACCTGTCTGTAGGCTCTTAACTGCTCTGGGAAGAGTTTGACTTTTCTTTCCATTTTCAGAGACCTTCCTTTTTTCCCAGCCTCTACTCTAATTTTTTCCAGGGCCTCCTTTGGCTCTGGTAGGCCAAGGATGTATAGAGTGTCTGAATTCTTGGGCTGTGTGGAACATTCTCTTTTCTTCAGCCACGATGTCAGACAGATGCCTTGTGGCAGGAGAGGGACCACAGCACGAGGCTGTAGCTGTGGCATACATGTGCTCTGTATTCCTAGCACAGTTTGCCCTGGTTCATTATGTGGAGGCATGGAATAGGAAAGCACTCCTGGAGCTGCAAATGCATGGGGCACGGGTGTCGCTTTGGGAGCCACATAGCCACAAGGATTTTTATCCTCTGTGCACAAGTGGATCCTGCTGGAATAGGAAGGCCCTGCTCCTCACAGTGAAGGAAGCTAACTAGCCATAAAGAAAAGCTTGGTGCTTTTAAGGCTAGTCCATATTCTGCTTCACTTGGCTTATCTCTCTTCCCTGTTCTTAAGTCAGGCACAAGGATCACAGCTAGTCCCTGTGTGGCTGGTGAACCCCTCTGGTGACTCACTGGACTCTGATGCTGCCATTAGTGCTATGCAGTTGCTTTGCCTGTGTTTGTCTCTAGGGGTCATGTACTCTGTCATGTGCTGCAGCATCAAGGCTGCGTGCTTGACAATTTAAATTTTTCCTGTAAAAACATCCCAGCCTGGTGCAGCTCTCTGACGTTTGCTTCTTATGCCTGTTTGTTTCAGATTATCCAGATGTTGCGAGAATACCTGGACCGTCTGGGGAGGCATGAGCAAAAGGAGCAGCTGGATGACCTCTGCTCCAGGCTACAGATGACTAGCACAAAGGAGCAGGTAGGCAGCATAGAGCTACTCTGACTCACCTCCTTGCACTGGGACTCCTGCATTTAGGAGAAGGCAACTGCCTGAGCAATGGGACATTGAAGACATGGTTATTGATCACATTGGGTCAGGTTTGCAGCTTGATGACTCATGGTACTCCTTTAGGTAAAAGTTCAAAATGCAGAAAGCATCATTGTGCCTAGCAGGGAAGCTGAGGGTCAGATGGGCTGAGAGCACAGTCAGTCTGAGGCCAGGATCAGCACAGCCACACAGGGTTGCAGGGCTTGGGTGTTTTTTTTTCCTACAGAAGACCTGCCCTTAGAAACAGGCTTAGAGAAAACAGCCCTGATATCATTGTTGAGTTTTGAGTAATGTAGCAAGATGCTTGTATTTTAAGGACTGGCTAAATCACACAGTGGAGGTCAAGCATCACCTCCTGAAGAATAGGAAGAAGCTCCCATTGCTTAGGTTAGGGCTTGTTTGATCATGAGGATGGCAGCCCTTCTGCATGATTGTTGGCACCAAAGGGATCCTGCCCCAGTGTAAGCTCAGCGTGAGCATTACTGGCAGTTCTAGTTCAAGGGTGGTCCCTGCTCTGGGAGTATTTCTTCTGTGGTGGTGGGTGGCTGCACAGCTGCATTCCCCTTCCTGACGGCCATCTGTATTCTTTTGTCAGGTGGATGAGGTTACAGACCTCCTGGCCAGCTTCACGTCACTCAGCCTGCAGATGCAGAAGATGGAGAATAGGTAATGGGCTTCCAAATCTTTTTCCTGATGCAGCAGGAGAAGCCTTAGAGAGAAGAAAAGGAAGCTGAAGTTTGCTTCCCAGATCGCTGATTAAACATTGCTGCCAGCGGCCATTCCTGCCACGCTGACTCTCCAGTGGTGCTCAGACTGTTCCTGTTGGTGCTGCCTCAGCTGCCCCATGGGGAGGCAGCAGGCTTTGCACAACAGAGGCAACAGAGTGCTGCAGCTGTGACTTTGGGGTAAAAGAGCTGCTCTACTTTTTACCAGATGGGCTGGCGATGAATAGGATACCCTTTCCAGAGATATTTTGCCTTCTCCTAAGTATGTCAGCTCAATGTAGTTGGTGGCCAATGCCATGTACAGTCACCAGCCCTGACTGGTGCACTCAGCAGCTGGCCAGCATCACAGAAACGCTTGGAACAGGCACCTTTTGCCACCTCCATGCTGCCCAATTGCATGAGGGAGAAAGTGAATGCCTTGAACAGCGGGAGGCCTTGTGCTGTGAGAACACACATTTAATTCTGCATGCTAGAAGCTGAGCAAACATACTGCCTTGAGAAACGTGCGCTGAGGCTAATCCTCACCTTCCCTAGAGCCTGCTTTCAGAGGGCAGAGAATGTGTCTGGTTACAAATGGAATACAAAGTTTTTCATGGCTAGACTAACAGCTTTCACGGGACACATTTTTTAAGTCACTGCTGCAAGTTAGTTCTTATATATTACAGTGTAACACCGCAAAAAATACCCAGGTACATCCAGGCAGCCGGTCAGAGCTGCCTTGATGCAAGAATAAAAGATTGGAGGGTGACAGTCTAAACGCAATTCTAGGCAGACATTCTACATCTTGCAAAAAAACCCCACCATACCTAACTTTTGTGCCTCCTGTTGCTGGCAGTTGTGGAGGCAGTTGTTCCTGTGCAGAGGTCCAGTTGTGACAGGAGGTATTTTGCATTCAGCTCTATTATTGGGCTGGGATGGAGGTGGATTTAGCTCTGCCTCAGCAGCACCCAAGCCACTACTCAGCCATTAAGTGTCTCTTGCTTGTCATGGAGAACCTTAAGTGCAGTGTGAGAAACAAATTACAGCTTATGCTGGCAGCCTGAAGTGATGCGGCTTTGAAGGATGCAGGGAAATGCACTTGCTGCTCTCTTGCTTCTGCCCACTGTGGTTAGCAATGAAAGTTTAGGTTGCTTTGTTTTGGAGCAGGGATCTGTGAAATCTCATTGATAGGACACCAACAGCAACAGGGTGACAGGAACATGTCCAGTAGTAACCTGAGTTCCCACCTGTGTAGCACACCGTGGTGTGCTGGTAGCCATACTCACCCCACAGCTTGGGAGTCACTGTATTATTAGGATTCAGCTTAAACATGCAGCAGCCACAGTTGAGCATTCTTCCGAGATCTTTAGGTCAGCATACTCTCTGATATCTGCCTCTTGTCAAGGAAGAGGCTAAGTGGACCTCTGTTCAGAGCTGAGATACCAGGAATAGGCATGGCTTTTAGATGGGTTCATCTGTGGGGTGCTGGAGGACACAACTGGGGCCAGCAGTCTCATAGCTGGGCTGGAGCTGTCACTGTGCATATTGATACTTCATTGTGATGGGAAGGATGCTGAGAGGGTGGGAGACAATCTGACCTTTTTGTATTTTCAATTTCAATAAAATCCTGTTGGCCTTTTACGATTCCTCAGCTAAGCTGCCTTTTTCAGAGCAGCCCATTCCTCTTTCTTTACTTCTGTTCCAGGCCCCATGCACAGCACTGGACTTGGTGACCACTACTTTCATACCTGGTCCTCAAATCAGAAATGACAACACAAAGTTGTTTGAGTTCAAACACCACCCTGTTTGCAGATCGAAGTACATGATTGCTGGCTGACCTTTTCTGATCCTGACTCCCACTGCCAAGAAATCCAAACTTTAAATCTAGGTAGTTGCTGTGAAACCGTACAAATAGAGGAAGGAGAATCCCAGCAGGAGGGCTTCAAGCTGGAAGATGAGATACTTCGCAGAGAGGAAAAGCAGCCTTGCTCAATTGCTCAACTCGTGCCTTGCCCCATGCTGGATAAAATGGCTGTGCCCTGAAGAGACAGCAAGGGGGTGAGGGCCTGGGGAGGGACATCTGGGCAGCGCAGAGAATTTCCAGCATGGCCTCTATGTGAGGAGCAGATGATGTTCATACCCAGTCTTTATGTGAGGAGCAGATGATGTTCATACCCAGTCTTTACTGAACTTGTTTCTTCTTTCACAGCCCAGTCCTAATGTCCACATACACCCAGCTGCCAGCGCTTCCTCCCTCAGCAGCCTTGTTGCTGAGGAGACCATTAAGGTGCCTAGAGGAGCAGGTGGCTGAAATGCTCTTTATCCCTGCAGTTACTTCAGTTGCTGATGTTGTCTCTACTTAGACACCTCTTAGAAGCTTACCTCAAACCCAGGAACACATCAAGCTGAGACTCGTGAAGCTTTTAGCCTTGGCACGTGATGTTGTCCGCAGCTCTTCCGACCTTTGTCTTGCCTCGTGCTGGGTTTTTCGTAACAGCTTCTGACAGAGGGGAAAGGTGGGGGTGCTGCAGCCAGCCAGGAGCAATTGTGTTGCTTCTTTTGCAGCACTGCTCCCTCCATGGGAGAAGAGGCAATAAAAAACCAAGTGGTTATAAGAAGTTTTGCTGCTGCTTTAGCAGTAACACCAGGTAAGAAAGAGAAAAGGGCATCTGGTTTTCAGTGGGGAAAAAAAAGTACTATGTAGGAATCATTCTGTGAACCACTGCAGTCAGTTCTGCTTTCCTGCCCCAAGGCTTGAAGCTGTGGGCTGCCCTGAGCCATATTGTGTGTTTGGCACTGGAAGGAGAAAAGTTTTAGGTGCCCTTGTGTCAGCCAGTCATACCAGAGCCTTAACTATCCTGCCATGCTCAGCAGCTGTATCCAGAATGAGAGCTAGGTGCTGGGGCATGAAAGAAGCTGTTCCAGGGGAGGAGGAAACATGGCTTCACACTGTGCTCAGAGCTGTTCACTGGCACTGCCTAGTTTTCTTCCTGCTTCTGGCCTAGAGACTTCAGCTTCTCTCAGCAGCTTTTCTCTGTCTTTGCACCCTGCACACCCCGTGAGGCTGGTGGCTGTTTTCTGCATTTCCCAGGTGTCTGCTGCAGTAATTGAGAATGGAAACAACAGCACAGGTTTCTCTCTGCTATTTATTTTGCCATTAAAATCAGTCCAACGTCATCATTTTCTCTGTGCTATACCATCAAATGCACCTCCCAGATCCCTTCCTGAGCAGTCATTCATCCCTGTCCTCAGGGCCATGATATCAACTGGGACTTTAGGTTTTGCTTCCCTCTCACCACTACCTGACCTCCAAATACACTCTATTTCCCCTCCTAATTCAGAGCATGTGATGTGCAGAATTCCCAGCTATTGAACCCAGCAGCAACCTCCCTGGCTCTGCAAGCTGCTACTCTGCTGTAAGGTGCAACCAAAACCAGCTGGACTGAGGATCTGGCTCAAGCAAGAGAAAAGCTGAAAACCTGCTTGTGTCTCACAGAGGACCCACAGCAGAAGCAACAGCCTTAACAAGGCCTCCCAGCAAAGCTGCATGGATGTTATTAAGTAAGTGACCTTTCTCTGGAGCAGCCACTTCACCCACACAATCGAACGTGAGGCGCACACTGCAATGTGTGTGAACATTGAGAATTTGTTCAGCTCTTCAGAGGCTGAAATAATTGATCTCCAACAGCTGAACTCGTTTACTTCCTCCACCTTTGCCTTTCTAGCAGACTCCAAATCCAGCATTGCAATTATCTGCACCGTTAAGGAAGCCCCAGGAAGCATCTTTGGCAAACTTCCACACTTTCATCCACTTCCTTTGTTCCCTCTGTGAGCAAAGATCTCTTCCATCACAGAAAGGTACTTACAGAAAGATGCCCTCTTCATGCATTGTGCCTGGCCACCCTGGGGGAGCAGACCTGGGCAGGCCAGTGCCTGTGGGGTGACTAGGTGGAAGAATCAGCAAGTTTTGATTAGGAAGATGATAAAGGAGGTATGGCAAACAGCATTCCTCTGGGTTTTTTTGTGAAATCTCTGAGAGGAGAAGAGAGCACGTGGTTGTTGGAAGAATTAAAATAATCAGCTGGCAACCTGCTAAGGCTGGTTATGGATTAGGAACCAGCAGCTAAACCAAAAGCAAATAATCAGAATTCCCTTCCCAGGGTTGCCAGATATGCACACAGGGTCATAAGAAGCATGAGCCTCTTGGCATTTGGGTCTGACACCTCCCAGTCGTGTCAGGTTCATGCCACACATGCCAGGGAGAAGCCAGACACCAGAACCAGCACACAGCTGGCTGGACCAAGTTCCTCCACAGAGAAGAGCTAGTGCTGACCACAAGCTGCAAAGCCCTGACCTGCTCACACCTCTCCCATTTCATCTACCCTGGTCCAGATCTTGGAACAGCAGTACTCTACTGATGGTGCAAACCAGCCTCTGCAGGGTTAAAGATGAGCTTGTCAGCCCGAGTCAGGAAAAGCAGAAAAGAAAATAAGAGAAAAGAGTCATTAATTGAGGCAAGAAGCTGGGAGCAGAGACTGCATAATGCCAATCAGTCTGGAGGGAAGGTTGCATGGAAAGCAGCAATCAAACTCCTCCAGTTTTAATTAAACCTGACTCTACATCAAGGATGTGACATCTTTTGTTCACCTCTGCTTTTGAGCTGAGAAACTAGTTGGAGCATGTACGCTATTACTCTATAGACAGGAATTCCCTTCTGGCTCCAGCGCCTTCCCAACCCAGGCTCAGTGCTTGCCCTTCCTGCTCATGTGCTCCCAAAATCAGGGCTTAGCACCAGCCAGAGCTTAGTGAAGGGCCCCTAGGCTTGCAGCCACTTGTCATGCTAAATGCACCTTCTCCCCAAGATCTTCCCTGTCCTCTCTGTCCTGTTTAATTTAGGCTTCACCCCAATATGCAGTAGTCAGTCCTGATCTGATCTGCTCCTTTTGCAAGCTGAGACCAGGAGGAGCAGGATCAGGGGTGTGCAACAGCCCAACTCCATCTGGGCAAGAGCAGGCAGCATCCAGCTGTGCCACATCATTGTTCCTGACTGCTGTTCCCTTCTCCCTCCAATGCTTTGGGCTGTGGGGTGAATCTTCACCTGCAGAAACGATGTATGCATTTGAGGGCATGTGAGCTGGCCACCAGCCATGGCATCATGTGCAGAGGGTGGCTGCAGAACTCACTGTTCCAGGAAGGTGGGTAAGGCACTCTAGACACGTTTCTGAAAGACATAAGCTGTAGAGGAGTGGCAGGCACCACGAAAGGAGAGAGGTGGAAAAATCATAAACAAGGATACAGGTGAGGGAGGCTCTAAATGCAGAAAGCCACATGAATAGGAATTGAATGGGAAAAGAAAATTAATTCCCCGTGCAGCTCTTCAGCTGGCCTCCACACAGAGAAAGGGATGTCCTTGGAGTTGAGCTCTAGCAAGGCTTACAACAGCTTCAGGGAGTGTTAGAAATACCAAATCACCTGGGAATTAAGAGTGGGCGGGACAAAGCAATGAGGAAAGATTTACGCAAACAGAAGTAGGGAACAGAAAGAGAAGAAAAATAAGAGGGACATCATGGCTCTGCTCATGCACATCACAGCTCTGCAAGCTGCCTGATGTCACCCAGCTCACTGTACAATGCCTACAGCACTGGCTGGGGCCAAAACCCCTTTACTTTTGACACAACTTTCAGCACCATGCACTGGGACAAAGTGAGGACACCAGAGGATTTTGTGGCCCATGCAGGAGTCAGGACACTACCGGTGCCACGATAACCTGTAATTGTTTCCCAGCTTCAGTGTGGAAGTCTGGGTGTCCCACAATGCCACAGCTCCCCCTAAACACTTTTTGCCAAGCTTTCCCTCTTTCACCTGCTCTTAAGAAATTATGGGTGCAGATCTGCCTCACATTAACAGTTACATACACAGGAACCACACAGCACTAATTAAACACCATATGAAATTAAAGAAAAGGAGGGCTGTTGCAGTCACTGAAAGTTTACTGTTTGAACATTGAGCTGGGATGATAGCAAGTCTCAGACGTGGCTGCAGGATTGCAGAGGAGGTGGTAGAAGAGTTCTGGGGGACTTGACTCCATTGAATGAGTGAACTCATCTCTCACTGCCAACATAAAACCACGTCAATGGGGATAAGATGTGGGCCTGATGATCCTGGAGGAAAGCAAAACCCCTGTGATGGGGTCAGAAAATATGATGCAAATGGAGACTTCTTTTTTGCCTCTCTAGCCCTTTTCTAGGGCTTTTTCTTGGTCTTGTCCTACAGTTCCTCTTAGAGGAGTCATGTCTAGGGAACAGCCAGCTCCTGCCAAACTTTCCTCCTCCAGTATCTCCTTCTGAACAGAGACCATGGCATCTTGTACCTGCTGAGTCCATGCTCTGGCATGACTGCCACTTTCATGATCCATCTTCCTGGTATTCTCTGGGACCTGGATCACCTCAGTGTTGCCTCCATAGAAAGCTCCCATCCTGTTGGTGAAAACTCTTTCCATGTTGACCATATGGACTTTCCTTCCAACTCTCTTCTTCTTCTTCTTTTTCCTGATCTTGTTCTGGAAGAAGAGGCAGGTGAAGACCTGCTTGAAATGCTTGCGGAAATGCTTGGAGATGAGGGCATAGACAATGGGGTTGAGGCAGGAGTTGGTGTAGGAAAGGCAGTGGGAAGCCAGGCGGAAAGCGTAAGTGGCCCGGTTGAAGGGGAAGTGGCCAAACCAGAAGCACAGGATGACCAGGTGGTGGGGCAGCCAGCAGAGGCAGAACAGGATGGCCACAGTGACAATCATCTTGGTGACCTTACGCTTGGCTTTCCGAGACTCTGAGATTCTTTCTATGGGGTCTACAGAGGTCCACAAGAACCTGATGGTCCTAATGTATGCCAGGCTCACCACGGTCACGGGCAGCAGGTATCCAAATACAAACGTGAGGATGTCCAGAACCTTTCGGCGCTGGTCCTCCCAGATGGGGACACAGATGGGCACACCATGGTAAAGGATTATCTGGTAGTAACTGAGGTAAGGCCCTGCAAAGAGCAATGACAGTGACCAGATTACCACAATGGCCACTCCTGCGTTTCGGGAGGTGCGGAGATCCCGGGACTTCAGTGGATAGCGAATGGCCAAGTACCTGGCAAGGAAGGGAAGAAGGAGAGACAAAAGATAACATGAGTGAGATGAGGTATTTCTCCTGCCCCATGGAGCTGCCATCTGTGCACCCCTTCCCATGCAGCCACCCATCTCTTCCCTCCCAAACCTTTTGGGAGTGTGTTCACAAAAATATCAGGGTCATGTCAACAGTAGGTCTGGGATCTCTATCATCTATTCTGCTGTGCTAGCTCAGGAAGGGCAAGCAGTGTATTTCAAACCATGTAAGAGGAGGATAGGAGCAGGACTCTCCTGTTTCTTCTGAGCTGTGTTGGTGCCCTGGGGGGTGTTGCTGTTCTTGGTTATGCATAGTGGACACTCCTCCCTGCCAAGTGAGTGCTTGGTAATTAGACTGATGGCTTGGCTTGCTGGAGGAAGAGGGCATGGGGAGCTGGGGAGGCTGGCTCTGCCTTTGAGGAGACCCGACCTGCTCCTTACAGGACACCCAACAGGGTAAGGAGTGGCCTTTCTCCCACCCTTGGCCCTAGGGTGGCAGAACACATTGTCCCTGAGCTGCAGAACTCAAAGGGAAGGGGACACTTACCTGTCAACAGAGACAGCAGCCAGGGTAAAGCTGCTGGCATACATGGTGAGGTAGATCAGGAAATGCACAGCCTTGCAGGCAAAGGCCCCAAAGAGCCACCCATCCAGGGTGTAAATTGTGGCCTGGAAAGGGACACAGCAGATGATGAAGCACAGGTCGGCCACGGCCAGGTTAAGGATGAAGAGGTTGGTGGTGGAGTACTTGGCTTGGCCATTCCACAGCAGCACAGCCAGCACCAGCCCATTCCCCACAGTACCCACAAGGAAGATGAGGGAGAAGATGATGGGCACAATAATCCCTGCTGCTCGTAGCTCCAGGCTGTCAGAAGAGATGTTCAGGCCCCCTGGCATCTTCCTGTCAGACTGCAGGGACCTGCATGGGGAGATATGGATAATAGGCCCCAAGGAGTCTGACCCCAGCCTTTGACACCCACATTTATCCCAGAGATGCCAATCCCAACCAGCTGGTAAAATGATGCCACCAAGACCCTTGTGACATTGCTGGCAAGAATGCTGTTGGGATCAGTCAGCCCACATCTGCCTGGCTTGAGCAGAGCTGAAGCCTCTTTCTCTTGCCCATGTTCACATTCCCCTCAGCACATCTCCTGTGCTCCCAGCACCCTGAAGGTTTCCCCCTGCCCTGCCACCCAGCCTCCCCTACATTCCTCCCACATTCCCAAAGCTGATAAACCCCTTGAGATTTCTTGCTTGTCAAGTCTAAGCCCTGGCTAGTGTTCTACAGGGTTTGGCCATGAGACCATGGGGAATTGGGCTACCATGGGCTGCAGGTGGTCCTGGCACTCTCAGCCCGGGGCTATGCCACCTCTGGCAACAGGGATCTGATGCCTGGATCACACCCCCTTAGCAGCAGCACCCCAACACACTCCTACCCCAAGGGAGCTCCTTAAGCTGGGACTACCTCCACCCTGGAGCTGGTTGCTCCTTGCTCCCTGTGCAGTAGTTATGCTCCACAGAGGAGAAGCAACTAAAGGCACCTTTTCCTGATGCTGAGAGGTGGTCAGGGGCTGGATGGTGGCAGGTAGGTGAGGATGGGGAGGAGACCCTACAGCTGCCTGAAATACAACATGATGATCATTGTGAAGGAGCCTGTTATTACCACAGCTCAAGGTATTGTAATTTGCTGCAAAACTTCCTCCAGCCCTGAGTAATGCTGCGCTCAGGCAGGGAACGCCAACAGCCTATCTCTGAGTGAGCCTTCCCCTTGTTGTGCTATCATCAGAACAAATTGTCCTTCTCTGAGCAATAACAGAGGAGGAAAGACACTGTTATCTAGCTACTGTTGACAGGCAATTAACTTGTTTTTGGGTCATGCAAGCTCCTTCACTCGGTGCTCCCCCATCCCTCAGTGCACACCACTTCTGCCTCCCAGCTTCTTTGTGTATCACATCAAAAGACTGTCCCTGCCTCTCTGCCTCTTCAGTCCCCTCTGCCCTACTAATAGCTACCCTCCAGCTTATCCATCTGGCCCCAAGGAATCTCCTCTCTGGAGCAGAGGAGCCTGGTCTCCTTCTGGGCATGAATATGCACCAGGGCATCTCTGCTCAGGGAGCCTGAGGCCACCTTTCAGCTTTGGCAGCTGGCACTCACCTTTTTGAGGAAGGGTCTGCAGCTTTGCCACTCACTCCCAGGGAGAGCTCCAGTCCAGCCCATGCACGGGTAGCAGGAGGATGCAGACACAGAAGAGTTTATCTGAGCAGCTCAGTCATCCCAGTCACTCCTGCCCAGTGCTCCGCTGCCTCCCCCCTGCCCACGACCAGCTCTGGTCTCTCTCCTTCTGGAGCTCCTTTCCTCTCTCTCTGACTCCCCCTTTTCCCTCCCTCTGCTCTTGCGGCTGATCCATAGTTCTCTGTTGGTTTTTTTTCCCCTCTCCCTGAGGTTGGGTTTGGAGTTAACTCCTCTCTGCCCAGCTTTCCTGCATGCTCAGCTTCTCCATTCTCCTTCTGCTGAGGAGGGGGTGGCAGAGAGAAAGCTCACTACTCTCTGGTGGAAGAGGAAGGATGCAGGGGGGAAAGGGTCCTTTGGACCTCAGCAGCCACCTCTTGATGGTGGGTGTTCAGAATGTGTACGTAAATATCCCACCACTGTGAGCCTCATCCCTGCCCTGTCCCTGGGACAGGGCCCTAAACACTCTAGCATGAGCAATTAATTGCTGTTTCTAGCTGTTATTAATTAATTGTTAGTAGCATGGCACTGAGCAGATCGAGCCTCTCCCACAATGTCTGACCCAGGGAAGGAGGAGAAGGCAGGTTTTGGATTCCATCCAATCCAGGCCTAGCTCTCCACCAGTACTGCAGTGTGGGAGGGAGGACAAGACCTCCAGGATGGCCACCTGCTCCATCACAGCTGCCTGGGACAGCATGGGTGCTGGCTGATGTGCCAAGAGACAACAGCGACCCACAGAGCCCTCCTGTGCCACCACTCTGCTGCCATGTCCATCCTGGTGACAGGACCTGTCACCAGGCCAAGTGTAGCTTGATGATCCTTTCTCAGCAAGACTCAAAGCCCAACAGCTTCCCTTCCCTGGGAAGGTCGTGGGTGCCTCTTCCAATGATGGAGCAGCATGTGGAGAAGGAGGCGCTGGCCCCTTCCCCTCCACAGCAGCCCCAATGTCCCCACTGGCTCAGTGGCACCCCTCAGCCTGGCAGGAGGGACCATGCAACTTCTCCCTGCCACCTGCCCTCCGGCTGGCAGGAGCGAGGTGTCCCCACCGGCTCCCTATCAGCCGCTGTAACCAGGGAAAAGGGGAAGGCCATGCCTCGGGACGCGGTGATAACCCAGGGGATGCGGCGGAGGGCGAGCCTGCAGTCGGGCACAGCCTGCCGCAGTGCCGCCCGCCATGCAGGGACCACACCGCAGCTGCCTTCTCCTCCTCCTCCTCTGCCTGCTCCCACCGCTGGGCATCCCCGACCCACCGCCGCCTCCGGAGGCACCTCGGGAGCAGCCGCCGCCACCGTCCAGCACGGCTGACCACACCGTCCATCTGCTGCGCGGCCACCCCTCGGCCCCGGCGCGGCCCTACAGCCTGTCGCTGTCCCCCGAGGATTACCGCTACTCCCCCAAGCCGCGGCACCTGCGGCCCGGGCGGCTGCGCCGGCTGCTGGGCTCGGCCTTCGACCCCCTCTGGATGGCCACCGAGGAGCCCCGCGGCGGCAACAGCAGCGTCCCTGAGGAGAGCCTGGAGGCCATGAGCAGCGACCTGGCCGAGAGTGCCGGGCGCTACCGCCGCAAGCTGTGGCGAGAGGCGGAGGGGCTGCAGCTGCCCGCCCTGCTGCCCCCCGCCTCAGGGCTGCCCCCAGAGCTCCCGGCGGCCCTGGCCCGCAGCCTGCGGCAGTGGCTGGTGGAAAAGGCCACCTGCCGCCTCACCTCCGCCTGGGTGGATCTGGGACCCGTCTTCTGGCCCCGCTGGGTGCGCAACACCACGTGTGACAGCGGTCACCCCGGCTGCTCCTGGCCGCCCGGCATGAGCTGCCGCCCCGCGCAGCTCACCCGCATCAAGCTGCTGGCCTGGCACTGCTGGACCCCCAGCAGCCCGGCCCCCCAGACTGCACCTGGCGACAGGTCCCCTACCCCGTGGTGGCCGCCTGCAAGTGCTCCTGCTGAGGGGGCCGCAGGGGGCTGCAGAGGGACCTCCTGGTGCCTGTTCTGGCAGCCGAAAGGGTTGAAAAGGCAAATATCTGCCTGCACTCGGAGCTGGGGGAAATCCCCTTACGGAAATAAACCTCCAGAAAGGAAGCGGGGATGGCTGTGGTCGTTGCTCTGTCTCGCCGAAATCCCTGGGTGGGATGTGCAGCTGCTTCGCCCCTCTCCCACCCGTGCAGTGAGGCATTAGCACCGGCGGAGGCCCTTGTGCAGCATTTATCTCCAGCAAAGGATGAGGGATGGGAAAATTATGGCACCGAATGACAGGTTCAGACCCTATTTGCATCAGCCCCAGCAGGCTCAGTCCAAGCTGGGGCATCCCTGTAGGCAAGGAGCTAGGGCAAGGGAATTCCAGCAAAGGGCTGAGAGAGGTGGGTCACAGCTCAGGGTGGAAACAGCAATGTGGAGAGGGGCTGGAGTGAATCAGTGGGCAAGGGGGCAGGTTTGGGACTGCAACAAGGCAGCCTAGTGAGAATAGAAGAAGTGGGGGGTGAGCCAGGACCCAGGGCTGGAAGTATTTGTGGGGCTGGGTGTGTATGAAAATGGGATGGGAGAGGCTAGTCCCCTACTTAGAGGTAAAATGGGTAAAATATGTGGATCCCCCACCCATCCCATGGTGCAGAGGGTGACAGCTCCAAACCCAGGACTGCCACACTAGCATGCAGGGTATGGGATGGGTCAGGGAGCTCCAGGGTGGGAACTGCATCCTCAAACAGTAGCATCTGCCTCCACATTCCACTCACCAAAACATCCCCTGATTTCTAGGCTAAAAGCTGCCTAGACCTGTACATCAGACCTAGGCTGGGCGATCTTGAAGAAATAAAGAATAGGAGGATATGCCTGGGAATGCAGTATTAACATGGTGCCTGCACATCAATGGACACAGCATTATTCATTTCCAGCATGCCATCATCTGACCTTTCTGCCTTCCTGGGGATCCAGCACTTCCCAGTCTGCTCCCCAGACAGCTCCACAGTCTGCTGCAGGGCTTGGCCTTGAAGCAGGCAGAGTGCAGGGAGTCAGCTGCTGAGAGGCCTGAGAGATACAGAGGTGAGAGGGAGGTCAAACTGCCTGGTGAGAAGAAGAGCAGAAGGGGAAGCCCATGTGTGCATACAAAACCAATTGTGAGCATCACAGGAGGGAGGCTGCTGCTGCTCTGGCCTGCGGCTGAGTGGCAAGACATGGGTATGGCTGCTCTCCCATTCAGGAGGACTTGAAACCTAGAGCAGGGTTAAACTGCTAGGGTTGTCTGCCCAGGGGAGAGGGAGAGACCAGGGATGGGAAATGTGAGGGAGCACAGTACAGGTGTGCAGGTAGAGGGAACAAGGGGTGCACATGCATTGGGCTCAGAGCAGCAGTGATTTAGTTTAGGGTCTCAACCTCCCTGTATCCAAGCTCATCCAGCTGAAGCTCCATCTCTAAGTTGCAAGAGGTTCCCAAGAGCATTCCCCTTGCCTTCCCCACTACATTCCCCATGCCAAAATACTGCCTGCTGAAAAGGGCTTGCAGCACTGCGAGGGCCTGGTGCCACAGAAAGGGAACTCCGTATCATAGTTTATCAGCAGGCTGAGCTCAGGGCCTGTGGAGGTGGAAAATTAAACAAAATCAGCACACAGATACACTATCAGCTGTTTTAGCAGGGTTTGCTTGCAGCCCTGTCGAACCTATAGAATGCATTTCTTCCCTGTCCTCTACATCCCGTAAAGCCCTACAATCATGGATCAACACCTGTATTCTGCAGTTGCTCTGGTTCAGGTCAGACATTATTGCTCTGTTGCTTGCTCCCTGACTGCCTGAAGGCACACAGCAACTTCAGAGCAGGTCTTTGCTGCTGTGACCCAGAGCTGCAGCACCCAGGCACAGCACACTCCATTCCTGCTGGAATCTGTCCCTGGCTGCAGCTACTCATGCAGCACACAGGCAGCTGGCAGGACACACAGTTTCTGATCTGGAGCAAAACTGATAGAAACAAAGCAATCCTAAGAGATGCCCAGGTCTCACTTGCTCCTGCTGCAATGCTGAAATGCTATACCAGCACAGCTTGGAGGAACAAATCCAGAGATTCCTGCCACATGGAAGAAAATTAAAGGTTTCTGTCAGCTGCTCTGCCCGTGGCCTCAGCCTCAGTAAGATGCAGGTCCTCTCACTATGCTGCTGGCCTCTGCCACCTCAGCTTGCCCACTGCCTGATGGCCTCTCTAGGGCAAGATGTCTTTCCAAGGGCAGGTTTGGGACCACTGAAGAAGCTGGCAAAGCCTTGTAGCTGGGGACAAGCAAGCCTCACATCTAACACCTGAGAGTGAGAAGGAGAGAAAGGAGCACTGGAGCTCTGACTGGCCCATGTCCTCTTTTCCTAACCAGCTGCTGGAGGCACAGGTTGCAAAGGGCTTGGGAAACACCCCTGCCTCAGTGGGGCATTGCAGCAGTCAGCTCTGCCACGGTGATGCTGCTGGACCCACAGGACAGCATAGAGGAAGCAGGCAACCTCAGGCATGTCAGCAACGCTGTATTTCCATCAGCAGGAGACAGTAGGAACTGCAGTACTTCAGCATCTGGACTGAGGCTTCAGGGAAGACATAGCAGAGTGTCTGGTCACAGCATGACAGGACGGGGACGGGGTGCAGCTCCTGAATGGGGAAACAGGAGACAGACAAATATCCGCTGCACGGCAGGACACCTTTAATGACACTTTCAAGTGCTGGTTGCCAGTGCTACTGCCAGCACGCTGCAACAGCCAAGCTGGCTGACTCATGTGATGCAGGCTGTGATGCCTTGAGGAACCGTCCTGCTTTTGGCAGCGTGCTGCTCAAGCCTTTTTCCCCGGCAGAGGCACTTGGTTGTGGGCAGGGGTGGTGCTGAGGAGGTGGCTGCTGGCCCCTCAAGGCAGCGCTCCGTGTTTCCGTCCCACCTCGGTGAAGGCGTCCACGCAGCGGTCGATGTCCTCGTCACTGTGCACGGCTGAGATCTGCACCCGAATGCGGGCCTTGCCCTTGGGCACCACAGGGTAGCTGAAGCCAATGACATAAATGCCTGGGGAGGAAATGCAGGCAGTCAGAGCTGGCTGGGAGGAAAGGAGGCAGGCTGAGGTGTGGGGGATAGAAAGGCTCCCCTCCCAATAACCACTTCCAGACTTCAGGGTTTTCAAATGCCATCTGCCCCCAGGCGTGGAAATGAGGCTTAGGGCCAGTGATGGGGATTGAGTTCAGCATGGCAGGACAAGAGCATTAATGGAAATCCCTTCCCTAACACAGAAAGAAGGTGAAGCCAGCAACATCTGGGGGAGACTATGAGGACATTTGCAGCTGGAGGGTGAAGGAGTAATGGATTTCATGCAGGAACATCCTCTGAAGGATGACTTGCGGTGGCACCACCATCAACTGTCCCTTCCCACAGGGAATGTGTCTGCATACTGAGTTCCCTCCCCGAATCACCTCTTTTCAGCATGTCCTCTGCCATCACTGACGCCAGCCGAGCATCCCCCAGCATGACAGGACAGATGGGGTGGTCTTTCCCCGAGATGGTGAAGCCAGCTGCTGTCATCTTACTTCTGAACCTGGTGATGAGAACAACAGGATGAGTCAAAACCTCCATCATTCCTGTCCTTGGAGACCACTGCCTTTCTTGCCCCCAAAAGTCCTGGCCACTGGGGACTGGGTGAGGTTTGCTCCAATGCACATCTTCTGTGCAGGGAAGAGTTCTCTCTCCTGGAATGACCTCCTGGCCATGTCCTGCTAAGCAAAATGGGACTGCAGATCCTTCAGGGGCAGGTGTGTTCCAGCACACAGAACATCCAGATGTGACACATCTGCCTGCACATCTGTCTACTACAGACAGGCACATCCTGCAGGCTCCCCTGAGCTCTGACTTACAAACTATCTTCACAGCTATCACTGGGGAAGGGGGTGTGTGTGAATAAACACATATGGACAACCCATTCCTAACGAAGCTGTCCCTGCTCCCACCCCAATATGGCCTCCTCACCGTTGGGTTTTGGCAGCCATAGACTGTGCAATGGCATTGCTCTCCATGAGCAGGTCCAGAGCCTTGGATGCACAGCCCACCACAGCAGGGGGCAGGCTGTTGGAGAAGAGGTATGGGCGGGAACGCTGGCGGAGCAAATCGATGAGTGGTTTGGGACCGGTTGTGTATCCACCTGCAGATGGAGGAGAGAGAATTGGACAAGGCACCCCAGCGTGACCTGTTCAGAGTGGGGCTCCTTGATAAAGCCAACCTGGCACCTATAGCAGGAATTAAATTACAAACCAGGTCTAAAAATCACAGCTAATGCTTTTGACCAAGAGTTTCCACCTTGACCCCAAAGGCAAGCACGTGAGAAAGATGACAGTGTAAGGAGCACACAGCAGGATCTCCCTTAATTCTGCAGCAATGTCACAAACCAAGCCTCAGGCCACCAGTGGAAGAGCGTAACATGCATCTGTTACTCTGTCATTAGGCTGAGGAAAGAAACATAAAACTGATGCCATTGAGCTCTTTATAGCATGCAGGACCCTGGACAGGAAAACGCCTTCACCTGCAGCTCCCCCAAGAGCTTTTCCCAGGGTGGAATTGATGATGGTGACTTTGTCCATCACTCCCAGGAGCTCATCAGTACCCCTGTAGAAAAAGGAATGTCACATTATCAGCTGTGCCAGCATGCACCAGGGAAGCTGCCAGATACCTCAAGGGAAACAAAGCACCATCAGCCAGGTCTCTGGCATCCCTCCTAGACAGGGAGGGACAGCCCCTTGTGATAGCTCAACCCAAGTACTGACCTTCCTTTCCTGCAGAAAACCTAAGCTGGGACCTTACAAAGTAAGAGCATGGGTTCTTTGTCCCTTATAGGTGGGAGAGTGCTCAAACTTCCCACACAGAAGTTTTATAGTCCAAACAAAGCACCTGCCAGGAGAGGCAGATGAGATGGTCACACCATCCGCTACACACTGAGAAGCGGCTGTCACTTTGGGATGGATCACTGTTGAAGTATCTCCTTTCAATACTCAGGTGTCCCAAAGTTGAGGTGCAAAGCCTTCAGAGAGTCCCCACACAAAAACATGTTGGTCATCAGCCCTGTGGCCTTGCTTCAGAAACAGGAAGAAGAATTAGGAAGAAAGAAGTTTGAAGCAGTCACTTACCGACCATTGGGTCCCAGGAAGCCTGTGGCATGGCATTCATCGATGAAGACCAGGGCATCATACTTCTGGGCCAGCTGGCAGATTTCCCTCAGGGGTGCAATGTCACCATCCATGGAGAAGGCACCGTCAGTGGCCACCAGCCGCAGTCGATGTTTCTGTTGCAGGGAAAGAGGCATCCCCAGGGGTGACGATGTCACCCGGAGGAGAGGGGCTGGCAAACTGACAGACTCTAACTCCTGTTTGGAGAGGCTGTATCTAACTGAGATGGGAGGATTTGCATTGCAACCATCTGCTTTGCCACCTTGCCTATCCATGCCTACCTGTGCCTGTCAGCAAAAGCAATGCCTATTGCATGGGAAAAGGCAGAGCTCACCCTCCAGGACTGGCTACTGCACAGGCAGCAGAGCTAAGCAAGTGCCCTGCCATTGGGGATGGGAGCAGAACTCCCTCCATACCTGTGCTTCCTTCAGCTTGGCTTCCAGGTCCTGCATGTCCATGTGCTTGTAGCGGTACTTGTTGGCCTTGCACAGGCGGATCCCGTCGATGATGGACGCATGGTTCAGCTCATCCGACAGCACTGCATCCTCTGGGGTCAGCAGGGCCTGGCCGTGCCAAACAGAAAGGATCATCCTTTGCTCCAGATGCTAACTCACCGAGAACTCCCAGCCTCCCTCAGCACGGAGAGCAAGGCTGTGACTGAGTGCAGCTGCCACATCTCTCCTGGCACTGCTAAACTTCGTATTTCCTTCCTAGTCACCTTATCCCCTGGTTTATTTAGGCCTGGTTCTTGCTTGTGACTTCTGAGCTCAAAACCTCCCTGCCCCTTCCCTAACATGACTGGGAGATCACCTCCTCACCTACACTTCAAGGGGGAGTACAGACCTCCAAGGAAATGGGAGCCATCCCCAAGATCCCCAAGAGCTGGAGCTGGAGGCAGGGGAGGTGAGGGCTGGTTAAATGCCTCTGCATGGCTTCCCCAGTCCAAGGGCCCCAAGTCAGAGCTCTTCACCACCACTCACTGCCATCTTTTCTGGTGCACAGAGCCCACATCAGAGCCTCTGGAAGGCATGGCAGCCACATGGCTGTCACGCCCCTCCTCCATGCACAACACAAGGGAAGCTTTATGAACCTCAAAGATACCAGCGTTGGCATCAAAGCAGCTGGCATAGAGAATGGCATCTTCCCGCTGGTGGAAACGTGCGATTTTCTCCTCCAGGTCCTTGTGTATGCTCTAAAGAGAGGAGAGGAGCAGGAGTCAACAGTTGGACAGCACAAGTTCTTGCTTGCCCACTGCTGTTAAATGCTGACTTGAAAGGGGAGCAAACAGCCAGGTGTTACCCAGAAAAGGGGTGTGGGCATGGGAGAAGTTAGCTGTGCTCAGCAAATGCAGCCCTAAACCATGATTATGGCCTTGGATGCCAAAAGCTCAGCAGGGAGACTCCAAGCTCCCCATGCACAGAGGAAAAGCTCTGCTTGTTCTTTGCACTTAACCAGGCAGGGCTCAAAAAGAGGCTCCAGCACGGATAAACTGGGGTGGGTCTGATGGAGCCACTTCAAGTCAGGTTCACTACAATTTTGACCCGCAAGAGAGGGAAAAATACATGAATTTTCTGAATCCAGAGGGGCGTTTAGTTTCTTTGCTCTCTCAGGTGTTGTAATGGTTTAAATTGGCATATTTCCAGATCTTTGGCTAATGGGGACCTGGCTCTTTTTCTCACCACGCCACGTGTAACTTAGTACTGTGCACGCATGCCGAGTGGGAGTGCCAGGAGGGAGCCTGCGAAAGCCCCGCGGTGAAGGGGATGCTGCCCGGGATGCTACCTGGGTACCGCAGATAAAGCGGACGGAGCTGAGCCCAGCGCCGAACTTCTCCAGGGCCTCCACAGCGGCACGGATCACCTCGGGGTGGCTGGAAAGCCCCAGGTAGTTATTAGCGCAGAAGTTGATGATCCCTGCGGGAACAGAGAGAGAGAAGCAGGGGCATGGCATCGGGGAAAGGCACCGGGAGCCATCCTCCCCGCCGCCCCCCGCACGCACCGGCCCCGCCGCCCGCCAGCTGGAGGTGGGGACCCTGTCTGGAGGCGATGACACGCTCGCTCTTCCAGGTGCCAGCGCCGCGGATGTCCTCCAGCTCGCTCTCCAGGCGCCGCCGGAGCTGCGCCACCGCCGCTCCCGACGCGGCCCGGGGGGCACCGGCAGCCCCGCCGCCCCGCAGCGTCCGCACCGCCGCCGCCCGCCACATCCCGGCACCCCGCCCCGCCCACCCGCGCCGCTAATTAATCACGGGTTAATTGCTGACCAATGCCCATTGGCCGCCGGGGCACCACCTCCCGTGGGGCGGGGCGGGCGCCCGCAGCTCAGGCGGCTGGAAGCGCTTGGAGATCTTCGCTAGGAGGCGTTCGGCGTCTTTTTTGGAGGAGAGGATCTGTCCCGAGGGGTTTAGGCACCTCAGAGCCAGGCGATACCCGGAGTCTGAGGGATTTTGGGGGAACGCCATCCGTGGGATTTAGGAACTGCAATAGGGTCATATACTAGGGTCTGAGGGAATTTGTAGCAATTTTTGAGGGATTTCCTCAAGTGCATCATGGACTTTAAAGATCAACAAGCCCAGGACCATTAGGTGCCTCTACCTAGGGATTTGGGGTCCTTAGCACAGGTGACTTGGATCCTGGCAGCTAGGTAGTTTATTGTTGTCCACCACTGGGGATAATGAAGAACGGCTCTGTAGTATGTGTGTTCATCCAGCTGAGGTGACCAATAATCCGTTTGACAGAGATTAGGATCTGTTTAGGATTTACCAGGTGAAAATTAGAATACCCAAACCCAAGGAATTTGAGCACCTCTGGCCAAAAGCATTTGTGAACTATAGACCCAGTGGCTTTAGGCACAAAGAGTCATAGGATGATAGATTGGTTTGGGTTGGAAGGGACCTTAAAAATCATCTATCCTTCTGTCATGGGCTGGGACACCTTTCACTAGACCAGGTTGCTCAGAGCCCCATCAAACCTCAGCTGGAATATTTCCAGGGATAGGGCATCCACAACTTCTCTGGGCGACCTGTTCCATCTGGATCAGGCATCTCCTTCCTCCACTACAGCTGACTGGAGAATTCTGTGGCCAGACTGGTTTGGGCCATTCCTTCCAGGGAAATTAGGAACCAGGCTCTTGAAAGGTGTTCAGGGTCTTCAGCCTAGATATTCTGGGACCCTTTGATCCAAGGGTCTTAGGAAAAAGAGCCCACAGGGATTAGGTGCATCCAGACCAAGGATTTCAGTTCCCTGCAGTACACAGTTTGGAATTCTCAACGGCTAAAAGACTCAGGCACCATTTGCCCAAGTGATTTAGGAAGAACAGGCTGAAGAATTTGGGAGTCATCAGAGAGGATGAAGACCCTGGGCTTACAAGATTTATGCACAGCAAGCCCCGAGGGTACTGGTACCCAGAGCCCCTGGTATTTTGGCACTCCTGGCCCAGGTGCTCGGAGATCCTGATGATCAAGAAGTTTATATGTCTCTAGCCAAGAGGGATTAGGCAGCGCCTGCCTGAGGCTCAGACCCTGCTGAGCAGTGAGGCCAGCCCGCAGGCTCCCTGCCAGCCCTGGCTGTCAGGATCATCCAGCCCAGCCCAGGGAGGGGCTCTGGCAGGGGCCAGGCAGGCCCTGGAGTCGTGCCAGCCCTCACTGGGCACAAAGCCAGAGCCCCTGGGTCATAGCAGGGCCAAGCCCAGCAGTCCTGCCTCACCCTGCCCTGGCTGCCCACCTCAGCCTGCCTGCGGAGCTGTCCACTGGCTCAGGATGTTCCTCCCTAGGGAGCAAAGGTGCTTATGGCTGTGTTTGTCCTTTCTCCCCATGGTGATCCCACTTCCCACTTCATGGGCCCCTTCAGCTGCTTGAAAGCCAATGTGGACAGACTCCAGCCCTGCTCCTCTGTCCTGTCCCTGCCCCAGGAGTCTCTGCCAACACCAAGCTGTGCTGAGGCAGCTCCCCAGGCAGGCAGGCAGCCCTGGTTATCTCTAGCACCAGCTGGACCTCACACCCAGCAGTCCAACATTCCTCACCTCATCCTGTGGTGGGGATCTGCAGTGGTGGATGAGGGAGCAGGGATCCCTCTTCTTCCTCCAGGGAAGGTCAGGGCTTTTGCAGCCATGTATTCCAGCTTCCCCACCAATGTCTTTGCCCAGCCCCAGCAAACACACAACCCCCCAGGAGTTGGGGCAGGACCAGGAATTGAAATCCTGCTCAACCCCAACAGACACACAGAGTCATCCTCCCAACACACAACAAGCAGCCCAGCACTGATAAAACCAACAGACACACACACGCAAGAAATTTCTGAGACATCAAAATAAAAACTCAGACAAGTGACGCTTCAAAATTGGAACTCTCCATACCAAAGATGTTCCTTTTTTTTTTTGCACTCATCAACTGCCTTATTTTAGCTATTTCCATTCAGGAATAGATCAATTCTTTATAAAATGCAATAGAAAGGAGTGAAAATAAAGGCAACAGCTATTTACAGAACCAAGGGGGAGAGTACCAGAACTCCTCTAGACTTCTCACTTCTTCTTGGGAGATTTCCGGGCACCGGACTTGGCTCTGGATTTCGACCTCTTTGCCTTCTTGGGTCTGGATGCCTTCAGGGACTTGGCCTTAACAGTCTTTGGCTTCTTGGCTTTCTTCGGGCTCCTCGACTTCTTCCTGGCCTTCCTGGCACCAGACTTGGGCTTCTTGGTCGGAGACTTGGCTTTCCTGGACCCAGCCCGTCTGCGGGGCGAGGTGGATCTCCTGGCCGCCTTCTTCCTCTTCTTGGCTGGAGACCTCTTCGCCTTGCTGGCCTTGGCTAGGCGGAACGAGCCGGAGGCACCAACTCCCTTGGTCTGCTTGAGGACTCCGGCGGCGAGCAGGCGCTTAATGGCCAGCCTGATCTGGACGTCGGCGTTCGGGCCCACCTTGTAGTGGCTCTTCACGTACTTCTGGATGGACTGCCGGGACGAGCCGCCGCGGGTCTTGTCGGCCCGGATGGCTGCCTTGATCATGTCCGAGTAGGCTGGGTGAGCCGCCGGACGCCGCGCCGACCGGGCCCGCTTGGGCTTGGCGGCCGGAGCCGGTGGCAGTGGGATCGGGCTGTCGCTCATGGCGAGTGCTTCGTCCCGCGACGCCCCGCTACGCCCTCGCGGCTGGAAGCGTGGCCCGCCCGGCCTGGCACCCCCGCCCCGGGGCGGGGAGAGGCTGGAAGGGAGCGGTGGGTGGGTGAAGCCGCAGCAGAGCCGGTGCCGCTCTGCCGCCGGTGCCCCCGCTGGTGCCTCTGCGGCCGCGCCCGCCGCGGGCTCCCTTTAAAGACGCGGTGCGGACCGCGGGGAGGACTGCCCCGCGCGCGCCACCCGCCGCCCGTGTCCCCGAGTGTCCCCTGCCACGCCCTTGACCCGACCCGCCGGGAGGGACAGCGCGGGGGACACCGTGGAGTAAACACCAGTATTTGGGGGAACACACATGGTGGGGACAAGGTGGGACACTGGTGAGAGCAGAGAGGGACAGTGAAGAGCAAGGACTTGGAGGGGACATCTAGTGGGGCAACTTAGGTACAAGGTGCATTTGGGAGGATATTGTGTAGGGACAAGGAAGGACACTGGAGGGGACATTGGGGACACTGGTAAGACAGCGACAGGCATGTCAGGGATACTCAGGGCAACATCAAGAGATGCAGAGGGACACTTAGGGAGGACAAAGGGGGTTAGGGAGGGACATTTAGGGGGGGCACAAGGTGACACACCGGAAAAATATCAGGGGACAAGGAAAGATGTTGGGGAAGATGTTAAGGGGCCAAGAAGGGACATTGAAGAAGACACTGGGGATGGCACCAAGGGGAAAAGGGGGAACACTGAGCACAAATCATCTCAGCAGCAAAACCCCATGGCCAAGTGCCTCTACTCCTTCTTCTACCCTTTGCTCTCCACCAGGTGCTTTAGGAACACTAGCTCAGCCCTTGCATGTGAATGTTGAGGGGTCACAAATAACAGGCTGTCCCCTTGTTTTGGGAGACACACACACAACCCAGTGTGAGGGGACAGATCAAGGACATGGTGGCAATCAGCCATCCTTTCCCTGCTGGCTGAGCGGTCAGCTGTTCCTGGGAGATTAAATATAGCTGTTATCATCATCTTGCCAGTAGGATTTAGATGATGTTTTCCCCTTATTTCTTAAAAACATGCGGGTGTAGCCACCTGGTGCCCACCAGCATGCCATGCTGTGCTCAGAGGTGAACCAAACCTCACAGTGCTTCAGCACGGCACTAAAATACACAGCAAGCACTTCTTGGTAACCTCTGTGTGCCCTGGGTGTCCACAGCCATGAAAACCACCAGCCAGGGACACAGAGAAGTACACATAAAAATCAACATAGATACATAAATGCAAACATAAATACAGAAATTGAAATAATAGAAACAGTAGAAGTTGAGATAATAGAAATTAGAAATTGAATCATAGGATTGTTTGGGTTGGAAGGGACCTTAAAAATCATTCAGTTCTAACTCCCCTGCCACAGGCAGGGACACCTTCCACTAGACCAACTTGCTCAAAGTCCCATCAAACCGGGCCTTAAACACTTCCAGGGATGAGGCATCCACAACTTCTCTGGGCAACCTGTTCCAGTGGCTCATCATACTCAAAGTACAGAATTTCTTCCTAATATCTAACCTAAACTTGCTCTCTTTCAGTTTAGAGCCATTCCCCCTTGTCCTATCACTACATTTAAATAGAAATAGAAATATTTGATACCTGCTCCAGTATTATGTGAGGACCTGGCCTGGGAGGAGGCACTCAGGTCCCTGATAATTTTCCACAGATGGAAGGGCCACCAAGTGCATCTCCTTGTGCCTCTCTCCCTGATGGAGTTTCTTCACATGCTCCATGCCATTTGGGGAGTGGGAAATGTTCTCAGCACCTGCAAACCTTTTGATTTTATTAGGAGCAAATTCCTCCTAATTGTGGAGATGAATAACCACCGTCCCACATTCCCTGGGGTTTGTTTTTGTTTAGGACCTAATAAATACATGGCTTTCCATCCCATCATATGGAGTGCACAGGCAGGGAGCTCTGGTGGTCTCTGTACAACACTTTGACCAGCTGAAGGCTTCCTCATTTTTCCTGTTTGGGAATAAACTGCTGGCACTGGCTGCCTGCACGTAGGCAACCCAGACACACAGATAAGGCACCATCTGCTTTTATTTACATCCAAGTTTTTAACTGTCACAAGCAACTCGCCCATGCACCAGGCTCTGAGGGGAGATGAGGAGCTTTAGGAATTGGCTCCCAGGATTGGCACAGCGCCACGGGCTCCAGCCCTAAAAACCAGGCAGCCATTATCTATCCAGTGCAGTGATGGGGAGGCAAAGGCGGTGGGGGGGAAAGGCGGCAGGGAGGGACAGGGCAGATGCTTTACCTAACTTCAGCCACCTAATCTCAACCATTCACCTGGGCAGCTCCTGCAGCTGATCCAGGCTGCTCAGCCTCCTCCGGCGGGTGCCGCTGCTGACAAACAAACACGCTCTCCCCTGTGCATGGAGGTTCTGGCCCTTTCATATAGACTAGATCCCTCATTTTTAGCCAGTCAAACTAAAGGGAAGATCCCAAGCAACTCACTGGAGGGAAGGCACAGCTTGTCAGGCTGCTGCTGGCTTTGCACATGTGGGAACCTGGTCAAAGTAAATCCCCAAGCACCCCGTTTGATATTGGAATGCACCCCTTGAACCCTGCACTGTTTTGACAATGCTTCTTTAACATGACTTGTCAGGAGGATGAGAGGATTTTCCAGCCCCTGGCAGGAGCTCAGGGCTGGAAGTGGAATTCAGATGCTGCCAAGCAATGCAAACTCCGCTGTCTCTGGGAAGTGGGTCCAGCGCTTCTGCCACTCCACTGCAGAGAACACAGGGGGCTCATCCAGAAGGAAGAGTTATTCCCATGGGCCACACATACCACCATGGCCATCTTGGGTCCATGCCTGTATCTTTGGCCACAGAAACCTATCACCATGCCCAGGATGAGATGGGTTACTCCCTGCACCTACTTTTCTCCTCAAGAATTGCTACCCAACCACTCCCAGCCTCCAGTGCCTTCCCTTTCTGGCATTAGTCAGCAGAGATTGGGAAATCCCACTCCTCTGACAAGCCCCAGAGGACAGAGCCTGGCAGAAGAATCCTCTCTGTAATCCTGTTTACCTTCTCCTCCCTCCCTACACTGAGTTCAACCAGACCCCATGGGGATTTACACACTTGCAGCTGCAGATTTTGTCTTAAATGGTCAAACCATGTCCACTGTGGATGTGCTACAGATCCAATGGGTAACAGCCCCTGCCTTGTAGGGCCAGGACAGCTGTTCATAGGCCTTTGAGAGCACCAGAGCACTTCTGGTGATTAATGTCAGAGACAACATTTCATTTTACCCAGTTTCCATTTTGGAGAGACTCAAAATCCCCTGCAGTGGGACTTGGTCTTGGTGGCCCTCAGATCCAAGTGCTTCTGTGCTTTTTTAACAGCAAGACAGGGAAACTAGCTGATGTTCCAGCTGTGCTCATCACAGCTTCAGCTCTGAGTCCCTGGTGTGCAATGCAGTGTGGTCAGCCCAGCATGAAGCCACTCAGCCTGGCCATTGCTCGGGGAGGAGAAGGCTTGAAGGATACAAATAAATGGCCAAGGGGCATTGCCTCTGACTGCTGGACTGATTGCCACTATTTTAAAAGATTTACAAGCTGGTTTTTAAGGGCAAGCTCCTTATGTGAGCTGGGATGCTGGTTCCCATGCAACCATGGTGCTGTAGAGCTGGGGGTGTCCCTGTGCTTGAGGCTGTGACAATTCTCACAGCCACAACCCAGCTAAGAGCAAGTGCATGGGACACAACCATCGCCTCGAGATCTTTTTTTGGGCTCTGCCAGCCATCATGCCTGTCATCCATGGGCATTTTGGTCATCTCTCCCAGCCACTATTCCTCAAGCCAGCTCCCCTGCTCCCAGGAGATAAGGATGTGGAGACGACAGGGGGACCTTATCGCCCCGATGCAGGCGGGACAGGGTCTGCCCGATAATTGCCACGCCAATTTGGGAGGCAGCATCCCCCCTCCCTTGGGATGAGGGGATGATCCTACCCTGCTGGGGGCTGATCTGCAGCCTCAGAGCCTCGAGGAGTGGCAGCTCCACCATATGTCAGGGGCACACACATTTCGCCCGTGCTTACGCCACATGTTTATCGGGACGAGCAGCCCTCCCGAGAAAGGCAGAAAAAACCAACACAACACCCAACAAACCAACCCAAACATAAGATACTGAACTCTTCGGGGAAGGGGCGGGTGAGCAGGGTGCTGAGAACTGTGCAAACAGCAGTTTGCAGTTCACCCTTGCTTGCCCTTTGCTTGCCCCGCTTTGGAGAGTTTCCTCCCCCAAGGGTAGGAGCAACTATGCAGACTGTTGTTTGGTTATTTTTTCTAAAAAACACAGACACCACCCGGCCCCCAACACTCTGCCCTTAACTCTTTTTTTCCTTCCTTTTTTGGCTCCTATAAATGCCCATAGCAAGATCAAACCTTGCAGCCTGAAAACAGTTGTCCTGAGCTGTTCTTTCACCTTGTCTTCCTTGCCATCCCAGCTCCCCAAATGCCAAATGCTCGCCCCATTCCGAACTTGATGGCAAGAGCCACGTCCTGCTGGGAGGCAGAGGGAAAAGCCTGGACCTTGGGCAGCAGAGAAGAAAGGGTTTCTAGGCCAGAGGCAGGAAGCCAAGAACCATCAAGGGCAAGTCCTGGTGTTTGACAGGCGTAGTGGGGAGCTGAGCTCATTGCTTGGACTCTTGCACCATCCTCTGGGTTGCCCAAGGGCCTTGTGCACATGACTAAAATCTGCAACCCAAATTTACCGGAATTTGTGACTAACAAAATGGTTTGCCTTACCTAGGGAAAGGAGTCCCTGCTGCCCTTCCCAAGGGAAGGGCAAGCCTGCACCCTCCTGCCCCAGGGGATGCCAATACCATGGCAAGGTGACCACATGCTGAGCAAAAGAGTGCCACCCTAACTCCCCTCATTCCGGCTGCCACCACATTCTTACATCCTGCTTCCACCCCCAGCTCTCCCAGTACTCCAGTCTCCCAGCCAACACATCTGTTACCCCCATCCCAGGATCCTCCTTGACCCCTTTGCCTTCCCCTCCTCTGATGCTGCCCCCAGCCCCAGCACAAGTCTGCAATTACATCTCTTCCATAATTGCCAGCACCATCTATGTAGAACAACAGCTCCTGTTTCCATTGGGATGGGACTGAATGAGAAGTAGTCACCCCCAGGTCCTCCACCCTGATAAAAAAGCAGTATGTTTCACACAAAAAATGGGAGGAGGAAAGCGTTTGAGATCCCTCTCATCTGCCCAGGATCTCTATATACTCTTTACTCTGCCAGGAATTTGCAGTGCCATGTGTCCTCCCAGTACTGGATTTAATAATGCAGCCCAGGCTCAGCTCTTCCTCTGAGAATCAGGGTCCACACGGAATTCTGGGAGCAGTGTGATGAAGCAGATTATTTTCCCCCTCAAACCCAAAGGTGCAGCAAATTGCTGGACAACAGCACTGCAAGGCTTCTCTTGCTCTCTGGCCAAGAGCCAGGAGTGCTCCTGCTGCTTTTACTCACCAAATCCTGAAGAAAGGAAGCAACGGGTCAGTATACCCCAAAACCTTGAAAAATTAACACACACACACACACCCTTCAACATTTGATTAGGGCCACACAGTAAGCCTTCCTCTCAAGCAACACGTTTTTCTCAGCGAAAGGGGAAGACTTTATTAAGTTAAAAGTTGAAGGGCACAGCGGAGCAGCAGCAGCTGCCACCTTGGGGAGGTTGGCTCGGGCGGGTGCAGTAGCAGCCTCACAGCTCCTCTTCCCCAGAAAGGAGAAGCCCCATGGCTCTGGGCTCCTGCCAGCTCGGGTTCTTGCAGGAGCCAAAAGGGCAGCCACAGAGAGAGCTCGATCATGCAGACTCTTGCCAAGGTGTCCTCTTTCAAACGTCTCAGGCAAGCACATCCATGGCAGATTGCCCCGGCGGCTCCCTCCTATGGCTTGCATGTCTTCTCCGCAGGTCCCTGGGGGTGCCACGGGGAGGGGGAGCATGGTCCTTGCTGTACATCCCAGGGGGACCGTGGAGACATTTGGAAGAGAGGGAATATGTGCCAAAGGTGGCTGTGTGTGGCCAGGAGAAATGGGGCTAGGAAAGGGGGGAAAAAACCAGATTCTCTTTTTCAGGTTAGAAAAATGCTGGTGATGTAGTAAAAGTTTTCCTCCTCCTCTTCCCCTCCTTTCCGTGGGGGAAAAATTCCTCTATAAAATATAATTTTCACATATAAAATCCTGAAGAAGGTGCATGTAAGGAGCCAGTCCAAACAACGTGCTCAGGTATGCAGGCAAAAAGGGTTCATCAAAAAAGCTTTGGGAGGGGAGTGAGGAGGTTGGGGGTGTGTGGGATTCCTTGCCAAGGTGATAACGGATGGGGATTCAACCTCCCTCTCCCCACAAGTGAGGAATGGAGCAAATACAAAACAAGAACAGATAACAAACGTAGAGCAGACCTAGAGAGAGACAAAACCAGAAAGGGTTTAGAAAGACTCCAGTGAGCACAGAAATGCCATCCCTTCAGCTCCCTGGGGAGATGGCTGTCTGGTACCCTGCTACACCCACTCATCTCAGCGCCCATCAGCAAGTGCTAGTGTAGCAGAGTGATCCCAATCCAAGCAAGAAGCAGAACTCTGGACAACAGGATGCCTTTGTTCCTGTCACCCTGCTCCTGCCCCCATCTGTGGCAGAGATGCCTGCAGGTGGGCGTGGGAGAAGGGCTGGGTCTAGTCGGGGCTGCTTTGATGCTAAAATTATTGTGCTGCGATAGGGAAACCACTTCAAAGGTGAAGGGAGCAGAGACATTACCTATACAGGGAATGCATAACTACCCATGCTGTCACCCAAGCATGGGGTGAAGGCCAGCATTTGCCTGGCTCCCACAAGAAGCCTGCTTGAGCAGGTATTATAGTGCATCAAGAGCAACAAGAGCAGCACCATAAAAGGGGCTGGGGCCCTTGGGAGAACATCAGGGACAACAAGAGGGTCAGGAGTGCAGGCCAGGAGGCTGCGAGAAGCAGAGGAGGATGAGTTTAAGCCTGAAGTTTCAAAACTGAGTGGAGCAGGAGAAACTGGCAGCTTCCACACCCCTGCTTCAGCCAGTCTCAGCCACCTACAGCCCAGGGGACACCCCAGCATCCCCAGTGCTCACCGTTACTTGCTGTTGCACAGCGACTCCTTCTCCTGCAGAGCTGCCATGGCCAGGCGCAGGTGCTCCTTCAGCTGCTCGATCTCTCGCTCCGAGCGCACCTTGATGTGATTCAGCTCTGCATAGACATCTTGGTATTTCCCTGAGGCAAATCTCTTGTCCTGCCAGGGGAGGGAGAGGGGTCAGCAGGTTTCAGGGCTGATTTTAGGGAGGGTGGCAGCAAGGCAAGCCTGTCAGGGGAGCCAGCAGGTGAGCAGGGGAGAGCTAGCACTGGGTTTGAAGTCCATCCCAATCTGGGCCATGCAGAAACCATTCAGAAAAGGAGCATAGAGGTATCACTTTGCAAACACTGGGCCAGGGAGGAAGGCAGACATGCTGGTCCCACAGCAGCAGGGATCTGCAGCATCAGGTTGAGGAGGTGATGTGGGCTTTACCACAGCTTGTGTGCATGTGGGGCAACCATAAGGGAAAAACAAACCCCACCAGGAATGCAAGCCACTGAGAGAGCAGCTGCTTATATGGCAAAAAACTTATGTGAGTAAGTTATAAACTCCTGGAGCATCACCGAATTCCCAAGCCTCTTTCAGGTTCCCCTTTGGCAGGGGCTTTTGAAAATCCGTCTGGAAGAGCTGCTGCCAGTGGAGGGAGCAGCACACCCAGAAACGGTGCCCAAGGAAACACATCCACTCAGAGAGGGGACAACTAGGGGAAACGGAGTGCCAGGCAGCCCTCATCCAGGTTTCCCACTCGGAGAAGAAGGGCTCCTGTCTTGTCCATGTTTGTATGCATACATCTGGGGAAACCAACAGCTAAGTCTCTGTGACTCTTCCCTTGTACAAGGTAAGTCTATGCCGGTCCATGCTGTTGGAGCTGCTATGTGCTCTGCAGTCAGCAAGGACAAGAAGCACAGGTGACAAGAGGGTTCACCTCGAGCATCCCATCAAACCCAGTCAAACCCTGCTGATCTGCAGCCCTGCTGCTTTCTCAATGGCTCTGAGGTAACACCAACCTTTTGCATCATCTGCAGCTCCTCCCGGAGGCACTGTACCTCCTTCTTTACATACTGAAGCTCGTTCTCCTTCACCCGCAGCAGCACCTGGGCCAGAGAAGGGGGAGAGGAACCAGAGGTGACTCAAGAGCCTCGGGAAGGCCAGCAGGGCCTGGCGCAAGCGCCGCGGGGGAAAAGGAAGGAAGGGCCAGGAGGGCTGGGGCAGGAAACGGCGCAAGCAGCCTGAGAGAGCAGCGCAGGAGAGGCTCATGTTCTGCTTCCTGCACCGCTCTCATTGCTCCATTTGGCATACCCTCCCACCTGCTCCAAGCCAAAGGCATCGGGAGGAGAAGACCCCCGTGATGGGTGGGGATGGAGGCAGCAGGGCAGCCAGGGGGATATCCCAGTACCTCCAGCTCGCAGGAACTCCGCTCATTGTTGTGCGAAGCGCGGTCCCCAGAGCCCCGCGATGAGATAAAGCTCCGCAGCTTCCCGATCTCATCGGAGAGGCGGGTCTGCAGCTCCTGCAGGCAAAGCCAAACACGTCAGAGTAGCCATGGCACTGACCTCTTACTGTCCTGACCGTTCCATCTTCATGCCAGCCCACGTTGTAACCCACTGTCCACAGGCAATGGCAGCATCTACATCCAGCAGAACACACTCGCTATATTTAACGCCACAGTTGAGACAGCCTCTACCTCTTAATATTTTTCTTTCTCAGATAAAATCTCAGAAGGGAAGAAATATGAACAAATAGGGGAGTTTTAACAGAGGGGCTGTGCTGTGTGAGGGAGGAACATGCTCCAATCTCTGCTGGCAGGGGAAGCCCTTCTCTTGCCTGATTTTTCCGGAGAAGGTCCTTCCCCTCCTGCTGACAGCGCTCCAATATCTGCTCCCGCTCTTCTGCCTTCTGGGTGAGCTCCCCAATTTCCAGGCACTTTTGGGAATACTGCTCAGAAAGCACCTGCAGTTCCCGCTTCAGCGACTCCACATCCAACCTGCCAAAGAGGCACCGGCTCATTGCTGCCCCAAAACCCTTGCCAGCTCCCAGCCACCAGCACCACCTTCCCCCCTGCCATGGCCAGCCTCTGCTCACATCACCCATTAGCACAAAACCATGTTCCCTGGGAACCAGAGCTTCAGTTCCCACATTCCCACACATGAGCGTGGTGCTTCTTGGCGCTTCAAGCCATGCAGAAGAAATGGAGGAGCTTTCCATAAAGAAAATAGAAGGGAAATAGCTATAGGGAAGAGGGAGGTGCTATAGGGAAAAGAGCCAAGCAGGGGACAAACCTCCCTACAGCTCCAGCAGCCCTGGGAGCCACTACTGAGCACTCACTACCCCTGAGGAGCAAGCTGGGGAGGTGGCAGGAGGAAAAGCTCAGGGCTAAAGCTGCAGATGGGGTGTGGTGACAGTGGCACAAGGCAGCATCATTGGACAAGGGGAGGGAGAGAGGTGCTTTCTTACTGGTGCTGCTTCTGAAGGGCTTCTGGGAGCGAGCTGCATTGCTGGAAGCTCCGTGTCCTGCCCAGCTCCTTATTCATTTCCTCCCGGTGGGCTTTCTTCAGTGCCTCGATGGCTGCAGAGGGGGACAATGAGAAATATGGATCAGGCTGTGCCAGCTTCAGGGAAACCACACCAGGGAACTGGCTGAGTTCTTGCCACTGCAGGTTCCCAGATCTGTCTTTTCATATTCCCCCTCCTTTCCCTTCTGCCCTCAGGGTATCTCCCACCTTCTCCACACTCCAGGATCCTCACCAGGATGCCAAGCCCCTGCCAAGCATCCTGCAGGGCCACAGCTTGGTGTTTGCTCCTACCTGCTGCTGTTGCTGCTGCCTCCTCTGCCAGGAGCCTCTCCTTCTCCTGCCGCAGCCGCTCCAGCTCCCGCTGGTGGTGCCTCTGGAGCTCCTCCATCACTTGCTGGTGGGATGACTCCATCTCAGCCAGGCTGCGCTCACAGGCCTCCTGTTGTGGGGAGGAAAGGAGGTGTGAGAGACCAGGAGGGAAGAAGGAAGGGCTCGGGACAGGACAGGCACCTGGCTGGGCTGATGTTTGCCTTTGCAAACCTCACCCAAGCCCAGAGACATTTTGAAAGAAGTGAGATGACTTCCCAGGAGGGTCTTTTCCTTCTGAAAGTGAGGTGGCACTTTAATCACTGAACACAGCCATTTGGCAGGGACACACATCTTGCAATCCCCCTTTGCCCTTTACAGAGGAAGAATGTTCCTCTGGCTCTTAAAACTAAAGCTGCAAGATAGTAACATCCCTCTTGGTCCAAGGGCTGGAAATAACATGCCTGACAACACAGTCCTGATCCTACACCAGGCTGCACTGCCTGGCTGGAAGAGATCAACAGTGGGAACTGCATCTCAGTATCTGCCTTTTAAATGAAGCAGCATCCCCTGGAATCTATGAAAACCGAGCCTCCTCTCTTGAAAAGTGACACCCTGCACTGTCCTGTGGCCTGATGGAGGCTGCCAAAGAACCCTCCTCACAGCCTAATCGTTAGAGATCCTCCTTACATATCTCTCCCTCCTTTTTGGTGGCTCTGAGACCAAGGGGATGGTTCTTTCTATGCTGAGTGCTGAGGTTAACTCAAGTTAGAGCAAAGAAAAAAGCTTTGGTCCCACCTTGGTGCTATGCCATCACTCCCCCTCCAGATGCTGGCAGCATCCCCCTGAGCCTCTCAGGAAGGACTTGTTCACCAACAAACCACACCATTATTATTAAAAGCCTGGGCCTCAACGACATCAGCAGAGAGCTAGGAAGTCATCACATCCCCCAACAGCCCCTTGCCATCCCATTCCTTCCCCACTAAGGCAAGGGCTCATACAAAAGACACTGCAACACATTAGGTGAATGCAGCCCTTCCTGGCTACTCCTCTCTGCTGAGATGAGGGAAGCTGGGGAGCTTCACAAAACAACCAAAGGAGAGCAAAAGGTGAGGAATCAATTTGGTGATCTGTCCACGGACCAGCTGCAACCCTTGGCAGACTGTGAGAGAGCGAATCCTTTGGGGAAAGGCCAAGTTTGGACTCAGATGTGAAACGCTGGCTTTTTGAGCCAAGTTATTAGGAAGATAAGGAAGTTCCTCCCCACTGCTTTTGCTTTTTTTTGACCATAAAGAGGCCTGTGAGCTGTAAATATTAAATCACGATAACACAGAGACTGGTAAGTGTCTGGGCTGGGTTTGTGGGTTTCTTTATCTGTGCTAGGTACAGCCAACCCTCTGCAACAGACTTCAGCAGCTCCAGTTTCCTGTCCTGCAAACCCCCTCTGCCCCAGTATCTTCCAACAAGTAAGGCCCATCCTGAAAACCCCACTGTGTGGTAGAGCAGCAGCCTCCCCACAGGAAATCCCTGCGGGATGTGACCCCGCTTGCTTTGGATAAATCCATGAGAGGGCAAAATAAATAAACAAAGAGAAGTGAGAGGCTGAAGCACGAGCAAATTCTGCTTTGCTGGCTCTCCCACGTGCTGTCCCAGCAAACGAATGGGCTGTGCTGTCAAAGTGACCTTCAGGGCTTGGGCTGTCCCCAGGGACTGACTGACTGACTGCTTTTAACAAGACACTCAGGAGCCCTGGTTAGCAAGGGCCACATGTGGTGAGCAGCAAGCCACTAGGGAATGACCAGAGGCTGAGCAGGAAGCTGCTGACCCACTGCTGAGCTGGGGGACAACGCACCCCACAGCCCAGGCCAGCATCCTGCCCATGTGCAAAGCAAGGCACAGATCCTGCCCCTCTCCCCAAATTCTCCTTCTCTCCCTTTATAACCCTGGCCCCTTTAAGGCCAGGCAACATGCTCCAGCCTGTATGTAATTAACATTGATTACAAATGTGCCCAGTTAGGGTCACCACGGCAACCCAATGATTAGCAATACCTGCTCGGCAATAAGCTGAGTCCCAGCATTTCCCAGTTTGGCACTGGGAGTGACCCCCAGCCCGAGTCCTGCACCCTGCTCACCTGTGAGATGTACCCTCGGGGCACATGGCTGTCTCCCTGGGATTTTGCTGCCTCCCTAAGGCTCTCGTTTCTGGCTCGGCAGGACTCCAGCTGTGCCTGCAGTGACTGGATCTGTGCCGGGGAAGAGAGAGAAAGATGCTCAGCCAAGGGTGGAAAAGTGCCATGGCCTGACCCATGTGCCACATCCAAACCCTGGGCTTAGGGATGGGGAGGACAATGCGTGGCCAATGGAGATATCTGCTTCCCCAGCAGCCTGCCAAGGAACCAAGCTGCCAAAGCCAGCCTGGTCAGTGCTAGTAAGGAAGGGAGGAGACATCCCAGCTTTCAGAGGTGGATCCATGCTGGAGGAAACCACCACTGCATGGCTCCTTTCAAAGGCTGGCAGGTGAAGTGCTTGCAGGCTTGGGAATAGCCAGAGAAGAAAGGCTGTGAATGTACTCCCAGGAAACGCAGATTCCACACAAGTACGAATTATCCTGGACCAAAACATGGTCTGGGGAACCTCTGCAGGTGTGTGAGAGCTGGCCTCTAGCCTAGCATTAGTGGGTTGCAAAAGCTTCCATGAGCTCGAGGAGCCAGAAAGAACAAACATCTCCCCACACCTCTGCCTTGCTCTTCTGCAGAGCCTCCTGCTGCAGGGACCACATTAAGGGGCCACCAGAATTCCAGTTTCAGAGAGGAGGGATGCTCTTACCTCCTTTTTCAGCGCCTCACTGGTGTCTCCCTGGCCGCCCTTGCTCTGGTTCAGCAGCGCTGTCAAGGGCACCCGCCGCAAGTCCTTCAAGGGCAGGCGCTCCAGCTCCAGCCACTTCTTCTCTATCTCCTCGTTCAGGCGAATCCGCTGGTCCTCTGAAAGCGGAGGAGCGGGGAGGTCCTGCTCCCCAGCCTTGCGGGAGGAGTCTCCTGCTGGGCCATCGCTGTTAGGGACCCTGCCGTCGGGGCTCTCAAACCATTTCCGCCTCTCCTCCGAACGGATGGCCAGATCCCGCTCCAGCTCCTCGTACTTGGGAGTTCGGTCGGAGATCCTCAAGCTCCCTTTTGTCCTCTGCAGGGACCCCTGATTCCCAGGGTCCTGCGGCAAGGGAGACAGCTCCACGTAGTCGAAAGCATGGTGCTGCCCATCTGCCTTCCAGTGAGTGCCCTTGGAGTTCCCCTCGGAGCCCAAGCCTGGCCGCTGCTGCTCCTCCGTCCGGAGTGAGCCTTTCTGGGGAACACAGTTACGGAAGTTCTCCTTGTCGCAGTCAGAGAGCCTGAAAGCAGAGCAGCAACAGGTGAAGGAGAGGCACCATGTGGGAAAGGATGCCAGCAGAGGCACTGCCAGCTGCTCAAGGCTCAGACCCTCTCTCAGCCCAGCCTTACGAAACCCCACCCTGAGCACAGAGCTGGGCCTGTAACATCCCATCCTTCAGGGAAATGGATTTCTCCTCCAGGTGGCAAGGATTCACCCTGCTTCCAGCTATGCTGGTGGAGAAACCAGTCTAAATTGATGTGGTGAGGCAAAAAGCAGGTACAACAAAGGAAGGCACCAGGTTCTCAACCCCTGTCACCAGCTGGTGTAACTAAATTTTCAGAAGAAGCAGAGGGCAGGGCAGATCTGGGAGCGGTGAGATTTCCAGAGGGGCCTTCCTGGCCCCTGTCTGTCAGGGGCAGCAAGGGAGAAGAGGACAAGCAGCACCAGGCAGCTCTTACTTGGTGACATCTGGAGCACCGACTGGACGCACATTCTTCCTCAGGGCCTCGATCCAGTTGCGCCGGATGCCAGAGGTCATCGCTGACAGGGTGAAGACGGCATCCTTTGTCTGCAACAGGGAGGTGACAGAGGCCCTGTCAGCACCCAGCAAGAGTGCAGCTGGGAGTCAGGTGCCAGCACTGGTGTAGAGCAGCAGGGCACAGGGAAACCCAGACCGTGAAGTGCCCAGCCCTGCACACCCACAGAAAAACCATTTCTCATGCTGCCTTAGCAGCCACCTCCTGCTGCTACAGCAAATAGCCAAGGACAGCACTGTACTGGGGCTGGCTCCAGGGTACAGGTTGTTACTCAGAGCATGGTCAGCCAGGTTACATGGGGATCTACAGTGCTCACCACTCCCCCTGTGCAGCTGTGGAAAAGCTGCCTTGGCCAACATGTCAATTAGACACTCCTGGCATTTTGCTTGGCTCCTGGACTGCCTCCAGTATGACCTTCAGCCAGCCCTGCAAAGCCTCCTCCTCCTCCTTCCTTTGCAGGCAGGCAGCCCTGATGTCCCAGAGCAGTGACACCCACATGTCAAAATAAACAACCTTGGGCCACCGTGCTGGCACAAGATTTGTACGAATTGCCTCTCAGCATCTTGGCAGAGGGAGGGAGCACGCATTCCCAGGCAGTGTCCCTTGGTGCTGCTGCTCTGGACACTCACGTGTATCTGGAAGCCGTAGTTGCGCTGCACTGCAAACTCCGTCACATCCGTGCAGGAACGGAGGTCGATTTCCCCATCAAGGTCATCAGCCTGCAAGCACAGCCACCCACTGGGACATCAGTGCTCAGCCACCTTTGAAAAATGCCACCTCACCCCACAGCTCCCTGGGAGCCAGGCTCAGCTCCCCAGCACAGCATGGCCTCTTCTAACCCATAGCAGCATGGCTGGAGAGCATCACAGATGCCCAGCTGCAGGACCAGCCCTTCTCCTCACTTCCCACCATTGACAGTCCCCCCAGACCTGGCCACCCTGCCTTAATTCCCTTTGTCATCCCTTGGCAAAGAACAGCTTGGCACCTCCATCATCCTTCAGGAGGACATGGTGCTGTCACTTGTCCCTGGAGCACCCAGGTCACACCAGGGCTGTGCTCCTCTCCCCGCTGGCCAGGAAGGAAGAAAGGGCTGGTGAAAGGCTGGCCATGCTTACCTCCTCTGCGTTCGAGTCCCGGTAATACCTCAGGCTCGAGTCGGTCAGCACGAACCAATGTTTCTTCCACTGCAGATGCATCGGGCAGGGGCAGGGAAGGGAAAAGACAGGAGGGAAATGGATAGGCAGTTACCAGGGAAAGCGTAGGAACAGGGAGGGACGCTCTGCACTACGACCTCTCGGCCTTCTCTTCCCCCTCCTCCATGTCCCTCCCAGATCCCTCTCGTGACCCTCAGCTGGGAGAGAGGCACTCGATGAACCTTTGTGTCCACACAAAGAGCAAGGCACCTCCACCAAAGGTTTCCCACTGCCCTTCCCAGCAGGAGAAACCTCAGTGAGCAAGGAAGAAGGAAATCAGCTGGCTCACTGGGGATCTCTAGCAGCAGGGGATAGGGGAAGAGGCAGACTCTCATCTCAGGCTTACCTCTCCCGGCTCGTCCAGGATGGACATCCATCCCTTCTTGAAATTGAGAAGATCGGGCTGGAAAGGACAAAATGGAGAATTACTGTCTTGAAGTGATCCACAAAAGGGCTCTCCATGCCAGGGGGTGGAAGGTGAGTCCCCAGTGGCAGAAGAACAGTAGGAATAGCCTTTTAGGAAACTAATGGGGGTATAAGACCCTATGGCAAAGGAGAACTGGGCATAGCTCTAAGCAACAGGCAGTTATTCCTGTAAGAGGAAGCACGAGATAAGGGAAGAGGTTTAAAAAAAAAAAAAAAAAAAGGAAAATATGTGGTTGAGAGGTTTCCACAAGGTGCCTCAGAGGTATTTATTCAGAGAGGGGGAGGCAGGGACAAGGAGAGTGGGCAGAAGGGAGTGCACCACCACCACCAATGGGGCTTGCCTCAGAGATGGAAGCAAAGCCACAAAGAAGCAGACACGCCTTGTCCCGGCCCTTGCTGTCCGTGCCCCAGAGCTATGTCCCTCTGGTAACTTCAACACCAATCATTTATTAAAGACACGAGTAGCTCAGCCCTCACCGAAAACCTACAGAAGGCAATTCAACAGCTGTGAAAACACGTTGCCTTTAAACCATGTGCCCCAGGGTAGAGATGAAGTCAGTGCTTGATCCTCTCCCTTCTCCCTCCAAGGTTCAACCCTCTCTGAGATTCTGAGGATTTTTCTCTTACCCAGCTCTTTCTGCTCCCTCCCACTACACAGCCTGCCCTCTGCCCAGCCACAGCTACAGAAGATAAGGATGAAGGGAATTTCACCCAGATCACCCTGTGCCACAAAGAAGTTTCCCCGCACTTTCTGCCTCCTAACCTCATGTCGCTGGTGCAGCATCCCAACCAGTTTATCTTCTTCCCAAGGTGGAGCACTAGAGAGCTGACTCAGGAGAACCTCTCTCCCTGGCTTTGCCCTCAGCCAAACAGGCTTGAGCTGGTCCCTCCTCCCAACCCTGCTGGCTTCCGGGAAATTGCACCATCAAAGAATTCAGTCAAACGCCTCTTTTCCAAGGAAAGTCAGTTTGCCAACCTGCTCCTTCTTCTGCAGCTGAACCAGGCAGGGACAGTGCTGGAGAAGGGACAGTGCCAGAGCTGCACCTCCCAGAGGTCCAGCACCAGCCTGGCCAGTCCCGTGGAAGCCACCAGCAGTCCCCACGAGTCACAACCACCAGCTGAGATGGAGCTGGTGAGAAGGAGGAGGCTCAGCAAGCCGATGGCCACTCCACATGCCCTGCACAAGCCCAGTGGCCAAGCACAACTGCCCCACAAGCCCAGCTCCCTGGCTGTACAGCCAGGCAAAGCCAATCCCTGCTTTCATCTCCCTGAGCTGCTGCTCGTAGGTTACACCCAAGGTTATGGGGCAGCAAGAGCCGAGTATGTGCTGGCTGGCCTACCCTGGCGCTCTGGCTGTTGGTTTGAGCAGGAGCAAGGAGTCCTGCCAAGGGGAGTCACCTCCTGCTACAGCTTTAGGCTTGGCCAGAAGCATCCGGCAGCCCCGGAGCTCCCTGGGAAGGGAGGGAAACCAGAGCAAAAGGACACTGGGGGCCCTCAAATCTCACCACCTGCTGAGGTGACACACACTGCTGGCAGCTAAAAGACGAGGGGCATTTATGCATCCCCACCGACCCAGATGCTCTGGTGGCTCCACTGCTGCCCTGAGAAAGCACCCCAAAAATTAATTCTTTCTCTGTGGCAGCAGCTCCACCCTTTTCCCCGTTATTCCTTCCAGTCGGGTGACTTAAGCTCCAGCTCTGAATTCAGAGTGGCGAGAGGGAAGGAAAGGAGACAAAACATCAAAGTACAACCTCCCCCCTCCCAGGACGCACGTGTGCTCAACAGAAGAGAGAAAGATGGGCAGGCTCCATGGAGGCAGAAAAACAATATAGGCAGAGAAGGAGTGAAAGGAATCCTAGCTGGGGCTGTTGTACAGATCAGCTGGGTCTCATCTTGTTGAGGATTTACAATCCCAAAGCATTAGGTGCCAAAACAATTAATATTGACGGGATGCATGCTGCTGGGAAAACTGCCACGACATCCTGCCAGAACTGCTGCCCCCAGTGCAGTGCTGGGGCCAGAAAACCTCCCTGGAGGGCTTCTCCCAAGCAGGCAAACTACACAGGGTTTCTACTTTCCCTGCCAGCCCTAGACACAGAGCTGTAGAATTGTCTTTGAACTATTCCTGTCATAGTAGGTCAATACAATAAGTCAGGGCCTCAGTTGATACACAGAGTGCTTAAACCCATTTTTCTTCCCTCCCACATAAAACCAAATCCACTTTCCTCACCCAGCACAAAAGCTCAGGATATTGTCAGAGAAGAGCGAGGGGTTCAAACAGAACCCCTCATCCAGAGGAAATGGCCCAGCAGTGGGAGGAGGAAACATCCAGGAAAGCCGAGCTGCTGGGAGAGATCCGGAGATGCAATGATGTGGCAGGATGCACTCCCGGCAAAATGCATGGCCCTGCAGCCTGGGGCTGCAGATGGCAGCAGTCATTTTGCCCAGTTGCATCCATACTCATCAGAGTTTTATGTTCAGCCCCACAGCTGGCCAGGTAGAGGCACAGGAGGGGGTATCGGCAGCTGGGGACATAGGTGACAGCTGGAAAGACTGGCTTGCAACAGCAGGTTAAGGAGCGGCAGCTGCCTGCTCTGGTTGAAGAAGGACTACAGGGAAGGTGATAACAGTCTGTAAGTATCCGAAGAATGTAAACACCAAAGAAGGAAAAGGGACAGGGTGGGAGCTAAGGAATGGCTCCTGGGTGGTACTGAGGCGCCAGGATGGAGGAGTGGAGAAGAGGCTGTGGAAGGCTGAGAAAGCTCAGTGTCTGAGCAGGATGGTCAGGTGTGCCCTTTCATCACCAGCCTCTGTCATCATCATGCCTCCTGCTTTCCCAAAAGCTCCTCAGAACTGCAGGCTCTGGGGCACTGCTTCCTCCCACCTCCGGGAGATGGTGCAAGGGGCTCTCAAGCCTCCCGGAAAGAACAATGTCTCCTCTCCTCTAAAAAGGGAACCCGCTTCACAAGGCGCGGGCCCCAGCCCAAAACACAAAGCAAAACCGCTCCAGCTCAGTTTGGCGAAAGCAAAATCACTCCCAGGCTGGAGCACACATGCAGCTCCCGAACCCACACGTGCAGTAAGAAGAGCCAGCGGGCGACTAGCTCTCCCTTTCCCAACGCCCCCGTGCGAAACGCCGGCGGCCACAGCCCAGCCTGTCACCTCCATTGCCCCGCAGCCGCCTGTGCCAAGGAAGGCTCGCCCCAGGGGTGGGATGCTCCCTCCCCAAACCGCATCTGTTTCCCACCGGGAGCAGGAGCTCCCCACGCCCGGGGGGCCACGGATTTCGCATCCGACTGCGGTCATCGGTGCGCTGAGCTGGCCTGGCCTCAGCCCGGTCCACGCTCAGGCTTATCGGGGTGGGGTGGTGCCCACCGGGGCCAAAGCGACCACGGGGATCCCTGGGGGGACCCCGGCGGTGATGGGGAAGGGCGCCAAGGAGGAACCACCACAGCTTCGAGTCCCGAGTCCCCTGGAAAGCGACGGCGCCAGAGATCCCCGGAGCGGAGGGACCCCGGAGAGGAGGGACCCCGGGAGGCGGCGGCTGACAGCTGAGGTCCCCCCTCTCCTCCCAGCCCCGGGCTGTCCCCCGGGCCAGGAGCCCCCCGCGACCACCGCCCGCCAAGCAGCCCCGGACCCCAGATCCCGACTCACCGTCATGGCGGGGGCTCCGCGGCCGGCGGCGGGGCCGGGGCCGGGGCCGGGGTCGCGGCGGGGCCGGGCGCTGGCAGCCAGGGCGGCGGGGCAGCTTCAGCGCCCGGGCGGCTTCCGCGGCCCCACCATGCCCGCTCCGCCGCCCGCCCCGCGCTCCCCGCGCGCCTCTGCCCTTTTTTTTTTTTTTTTTTTTTAAGGGAAAAAAAAAAAAAGGAAAAGGAGAGGGGAAAAGGAAAACCACCCCAAAAAAACTTTTCTTTCCTCCCCCCAGAACTTCCTGGGAGGACCCGGGCAGGCCAATGGCAGCCGCCGCCGCCGCCCCGGCCGCCCGCAGCCAATGGAGCCGCCGGGGCGGGCGAGGCCGCCGGTCCGCACGGAAAGGGGCGGTGGCCCCGGGACGGGACGGGGGCGATGCTGGGGCTGAGCAGTGTCCCCTTCCCTCCCCGCTGAAGCCCGTCCCTCCCAGGGCTTCACCGCTGCTGCCCCGGGAAGGAACTGCCGGGAGCCCAGCCCTTACCCTGGCAGGGTTTGCTCTCGGACTGGGATTTTTCGCAGGCAGGGATTTTCAGCAGTGCACACAATGGAGTCCTCGCCTTGGCTCCTGGGGCTGCTCGGTTTTATCCGGCGACCCAACAACTGAATCTCTCTGGGCTCTTGTCAGGGGTGGTAGGAGGTCATGGGGAGGCTCCTGGTGCCCCTGGAAAGCCATGCCAGCTGGCCTCAGGAAAGGGAATTGCTAGAGAGGGTCCCAAAGGAAGAGGGGTGAGGGGCTGTGCATCACAAAATGCCAGGCTCTAATGTGCAATCACACCGAGGTGATGCTTCTTGCTACAAAGGCAAAGGGAAGGTGACAGAGCTCAGTGCTGGACAAACCTGGCACAGGTGGGGTGATCTGGCCCAGTTTTACTGTGTGACTTCAGGGCTTTGGGCTTCTCTCTGGCCTGATGCAGGGAGGTGAGGGAAAGGATGTCACCCGTTTCAAGTTTCAGAGGCCTTTGACAGCCTCTTTCCTGGCTGCAGTTTGTCCTTGTATAAAGAACAAAGCCAGGTCCTGGCAGAGGACAACCTGGCCCAGATGACTGATGTGCACAGAGGGGGACAGAGGCAGGAACTTGTGTGCAGCTGCCAGCTACAGAGGCTCCCAGGACACTTTCTGCAGCCCTCCAAAGCTGCTGCAGTGCCATTTCTGGCATCGCAGGAAGGCAAACACAAGTCACTGTATTTTCTTTCACGTCACTAAAGCCCACTTCATCCATGTAAAATCTTCTATGCCATCATAGCACTGGCCAATAATAAAGCAAAGGAAAGCAATCGTGCTGAGATTTTAGCCCCAGGTCTACTGTTTGCCCAACTTGGGCTTTACAAAAAGGCTCTGTGCCTCAGTTTCCCCACATGAGAAATGGGTGAAGGACAAAGTGGAGTGACCACAGCCACAAGGACATCATGGGAAGGCAGCACCATGCTGAGCCTGCTCAGGTCGGGTGCTGGAGACCTAGGTCCTGCCCACAGTGACCCCCAGTGAAGGGCAGCTGCCCTTCCTCACAGTTCCCAGGGCCTTGCCCCTACCTTGTTGCGCTTCTCACTGGCATTCAAATATGGCTGTGGGCTTCCCAAGGAGCTGGTGCTGCTTTGTGGTGGGAAGGTGCTTCCACCCAGCTGTGGCTGCGGGGGAGAAAGCAGGAGCTGAAGCCATTGGGGTTTAGACCTCACCTCAGTTTCCCAGATCTGAGCATCTGTCTCCTGGGATGGGCCAGGGAAGAAATCATCTTCCCTCCTCCCACTGCCAGGCAGGCAGCACAGTTTCCCTGGACAGCCAGAGGATCCCAAGGAATTGGGGTGCACAGAATTGCAACCCAGGGGACCCACCCAGCCTGTGCTTGCCAGTTTTAGTCCTCACAGGGTCCCCATCACCTCTGGCTCCTGCCCTACTCACATGGTAAATGAGAAGACTCTTGCTCCCCCAGTCATTTTCCAATGGCTTCTCAGGGTTGTGTGCATCTTGGGTGTGCTCAGGACCCTTCCATTCCTCCTCCAGATGCTGTACTGGACTCTCAGGCCTTTTCCAGCTGTCATCTGGCCGTAATCCCAGACATCTAGCAGGGCTTTTCCAGTCCCTTTCCAGCTGGCGCATCACATCCGCATGGCACACGGGCATCTCTTGGCGCTTCCAGTCCTTCTCCCACCCCTGTGCTTGGTGGGCATCTCCCCGGCCCCTCCAGTCCTGCTCCAGGGGTCGTGTTGGGCTCATGGGGCGCAGGGGTTTGCCTCGGCCTTTCCAGTCATTGCTGGTGCCCTTTCCAGGTTGGGAGGGTGTCAGCTTTTCCCGGAGGCTCTGCCAGCTGCATTCAGATGGCTTCCTGGGACTCGCATGGTGCAGCAACTCCCCCGGCTTCACTCGCTGCCTCTCTGCCCCCCGCACCAAGCTGGGAGGGGAGATCTCCTTTTGGCTTTTCCTTGTGCTGTCTGTACGTCTCCCAGGACTGAGGGCCCGTGGTGGTGGCCCTGCCCGGCTCAGCCTGCTGCTAGCTGAGCCCTTCCCAGCACTTGTGGGGTGCAGGGAATCTCCTCGGCTCTTCTTCTCCTGTGCTTGCCGTACACCCCCTGCTTGCCAGGTGGCTCGGCCCCTCTCCAAGTTTGGGGTGCGGGCAGGCTCCCCTTGGCTCCTCCAGCTTTTCTCAGTGCGACAGGGAGGGTTCACAGGTTCCCCTGCCCTCCTCTCCGACCTGCGGGCTGGGCTTACAGAGCGTGGGCTCCGGCTGCCTCTCTCCAGCAGCCAGGCAGGGCTGGCAGGGCGTGGGGAGTCCCCCCGGTTCCTGCTGGACTTCTCGGGGTGCCGAGCGGGGCTGGGGGAACGCCGGGGCTCCTTGGGGTCTCTGCTGCGCTGCTCGAGCTGCCAGGAGACTCGCTGTCCCTGGGTCACAGGAGAGAGAGACAGCAGAGAGTCCTCTTAAAAAAAAACAAAACTGCCAATGAACAGAATAAAATAGGATTAGGGTTGGCAAGTGATTTGGTTAAATGGTTCCCCAGAGAGCAGTCGCATTCCTGTGCATGGAGCCAGCCCAAACTGTAGAGAAAGAAGCCTCTTGCATCCAAAGGGTGATAAAGGGCTGCAGCAATTTAAGAGCCAAGGGTCTCAGTCCATGACAGAGGGAGAGCTGGGATTTGAGGGAAGAGGGAGAAGGGGAATTAAAGAGAGAAGTACATGGCAGAAATAGAGGAAAATGTGGCGGGGAAAAGCAACTCAGCTTGGAGAGTTGGGATGAGGTCCTGCTGTGCAGCCAAGCCTCACCTCCCTGGGCAGGCTGGGACTGGACCGCCTCCGAGTTAGGTGGCCTTTGCTGGGTGGCACTGGGGTCTTGCCATCGAGCCGGTCCACACGGCCCTCCTCCAGAGCCTGGAAGGCCTCCAGTGTCTCTGATTTCCTGTGGGCACACACAGTTGCTCCAGCTGCCACCCTGCTCAGCTTGGAAGCAGAGCCCCTGCAAACCCTGCTCCAGCTCAGCCTGACCCCACAGACCTCCACCTGCCCAGACACTGTGTGCACCATAGCCTCTCCCTTCCCCATCAACAACCTCAGCTTTCATATCCTGCTGTCTCACCCATGTCTTCTTCACACAATTTCTGAAGTTTCCCTCCATTTCACATCCCACCCACTTGCCCAGGATACTTCCCAGGTCCCTCTTTATGTCCCCTCCTGCCCTGCACCACCAATGCTGGAGCTGCTTTTGCTTCTCCAGTTAAAGCCTAAACAGCTACTGGGCACTTTTTGGCATCCCCCATAATTTCCTGAGTGGCTCCTACAGAGAATGTAGAATCCCTGGGGAGCTGTTGATGCTGGGATTGGGGAACACTTCTTTCCTTCCCCTTTTCTGTGGGGAGCCCCACTTTGCAGCACATCCTGCAGCTTCCAGGTGGCTGTGAGGATGAGGAAGGTGACTGTGCAGCTTAGCACCACCTTTCCAACAGTGCAGCTTAGCACCACCTTTCCAACAGCCTCAGCTGCTCCTCTGCCTCAGTGGAGGAGGCTCCCCATCTTGGGAGGCTCTGAACATAAACCCAACCCTTCCTTTGAGGGAAACTTAAGCACAGCTGAGAGCTGAGCTCTGCCATCTAGCCCTGCCTTCCCCCCGAAGCACAATGATTCAAAGGTGGGGCCCCCCAACAGCCCAGAGGGGCAATCCCCCGCCTCTGACCTCAGTGGAGTCCCGCTGCTTCTCACCTGCGTTCGCATCCAAATATCCTCTCCACCTCCACTCGGCCAGGGCTGAGTGTTCGGGAACCATAGCGGTCAGCAGCGTCCCGCTGGCTGAGGCGCTTGGGCTTGGGCAGGTCTGCCAGCACCGTGTACTCCTGCCTCTCCAGCCCGTGCCGCCCCTCCGCGCCCCCACCGCCGGAGCGCCCGTGGGGCTCCCGAGCCCGTGGGCCAGAGAGGTGCCCACTGCCACCCAGCGGGTCACTGCGGGCCGGAGGGGAGCCAGCTGGGGCACGTGGCAGGGTGGATGGCCAGGGAGGGTCAGTTTTTCGGTGCTTTGGCCAGCTCTCCTCGGGCTTCTGGCTGGCGGGACGGCGCTCTGGGACGGGGAGAAGGCCGTTACTGGGGGAGGCGCGAGCGACGCGGGATGCCACCACGTCCACGGCAAAGCAGGTCTTCGGAGGAGAGCTAGAAATGGTCCAGGAGGGCAGAGATAAAACCCAGACTCCCTCGAGGCAGGGTGGGAGCACTGGAACACAGCACTGCGAGCCGAGGGCATGCCAAACCATGCAGATAGAGAGCACCAGAGGCACCCACGCTTTGTGGTCAGCATACACACACAGATGGACTCTCACACAGTGCCCGTGGATGTGTTGAACACTTCCTGGGACCAGAATTAGATGAAAAGATGCTAAATCTAAATAGAGGTCTGCTGTGAACCTCAGAGACCCCTGGGTGGAAAGCAAACCAGAACCAGGATCTCACACAGGAGCAAACCCAGAATACCTGCTCTCAGTGGACAGATTTCTTTCGTAAAGCCCTGGGCTTCCGTTCTCACCCAGGACCCAGAGGGAACAGGCTGAGCCCACCTGGGTCTGTCTGCCTGTGGGGCTCGTGACCGCACCTCGTCCTTATGGCCCAAGTAGCTCATCATGTCCCGTTTGCCCGATCCCAAAGTGTTGTCCCACAACCGGGTCATTTCCCCTTCCTGGGAAACAAGACAGGGCAGATCTCTGCAATGGAGACTAGTAGCTTTTGTGGGGTGGAAGGAGGTAAGAGTATGTATGAAAACTTGCAGCGCGGTAAAAGGAACTAGAAGAGGAGCTGTGTGAGTATAAGCTGACCCCAGACCAATAATGGCAAGAAACAACACTGGAAAAGTCCACATGGGAGAATCCAAGAGCAAACCTCATGAGCTCTTTACTGGGAGAGTCGCCTTTGTGGGAACTAAGAGTCTCATATGATCCCCCCTTGCATCTCAGGACCTTAGAATCATAGCAAATCTCAAGTTTTAAGGGACCCATAAGGATCATCAAATCCCTGCACGTGATCTCCCTGCACATGATGGGCTTCTTCTTCCATCTTCCCAAGGCAGGAGAGCCAGAGGGTCAAATTCAATGTGTCTGTGTGCCCAGGAACCTGCTGAATGGGCCCAGCAAAAGTGGCATTGAAGGGCCAAGGGAGCTGGAGAGACCAAAATAACCCAAACCACAAGAGATCCCCATCTCACCCAGGCAAGCGTGGAGTTGGCTTCGGCACAGGCGCTGGGGTCGGTGCCAGTTTCTCTGTGCTCACCCTCAGCTCCAGGGCTGAGTGGGGGATATCGCCTGCTCTCGTGCCAGCTGTGGGGCAGGGAGAGAGGACAGCTGGTGGTCAGCACAGCCCGCAGAGCTCAGGGGTGAGTGACAGCACTGGCAGCCCAAGCCACACTGACTCACTCTCTATTGGATGGGCAGAGGCTGGCAGAGCCCATCCTGGGACCACCAGCCTTGCTCTGGAGGGAGTGAGGATGAAGGAGACTCTTTCAGGGTCCCCCTGACCTCTCCTGGGACAGCCCAGAGGAACAGTTAGAGGGCATGGCATGGGGCTTGTCAGTCCTTTTTCCCAGGCACCAGCGTGCAGAGCATGGGGGAAAAGGCATCTGATTTCCCCCTGCTTGGCTTCCCACTCCCCCTCCTCCTCTCTTCCCACCGAGGGGCTTGCTGGAGCAGCAGGGCTCCCGGCTGGTACTCACCGCTCCGTGCCCTCCGCCGGGCCCACGCACACGAATACCTCGCACTGCGGGGGCTAAAATATGGAGGGAGTCCCAGGGCTCTCCTGGGGCTGTGTCGCTGCAGGCATCGCGCCCCGTGAGCTCCGTGGCATGCTCCTGCGAGGAAGAAGGGGTGCAACGGTGCTGTCAGCGTGCCAAGGATGAGGGTGAAGGCACTTGGAAATGCCTGCTTCTTCTACCTCCTCCGAGAGCAGTCTGGCCTCCAGGGCTCTTGATATCTCTCCCAGCCCACCGTTGAGGTTTTTCTCCTACGTCAAGAGGCCAGAGAAGCTCAGCACGCCCTATTTGATGCTGAATGCTGCAGACATCCCAGAGACTGCGTGTGTGCATGAGGGCTCAGGGAAACTGCCCCCCCATGTTGGCACTGATGCTGCTGGTAGCTGCTCTCTCTCACCAGCAGGATAGCTCAGGGAGAGGCAACGGAGCCAAGAGGAAGGAAGATTTTTGCAGAAAAGGCTGTAGTCCCAGCCTCTGCCTCTGTCTGTCAGGGCTTGCAGGCGTCTCAGCATCCTCCCTGGCCCCTGTTACCTGCGGGGCTTATGAGCAGCAGTGCGGGAGGCTCCGGGGAGCCGGCTGTCTGCACCGCCTTCCCTCCAGCGTCTCGCCCGCACCGGGATTCGCTCAGAGGTGACAGCTCTGAGCAGATCGAGGGTGAAGGGCTGAGGTAACCTTAGAGGGCCCAAGGCCAGGAGGAGAGGGGGAGAGGGCGAGAAAGAGAGAGGGAGGCTCATTACTATTTCATCGTGCCTGGCCAGTCGCTCCTGGAGGACGTCAAACAACACGAAACCCTCCGTGAACATGAAACCAGCTGTCGCCCGGCCTGAGACAGCCAAGTAGCTTGTGCGTCCAGCCCTGTCCCTAAGGACTGCGTTGGGTCAAGGTATCTGGAGCCCAAAACCCCATGAGATTTATCCCTCTCCTGCCTTGCTCTCTGGGAACAGCTTGCTGAAGCTGCCCCAGGGACAGGACTGAGCCCTGGCACCAAGCCAACAGCCGAGGCCACAGTGACCATATTTAAGGTGAGGCAAAGCTGTGAATGCCAGCAAGCATCAAGCAGAGATTAATGCAGGGTGAGTCTCTGCTCTGCCAGTCTCCATCTCCCTCCTTGTAGCTTTGCATCTGTGTGACACGCTTGCTTTTCTTTCCAGGACCTATCAAGCCCCTTGTATCCAGTGTCCAGCACTTCCCTGCTAAGCCTGGCTCCCAGCTTTGGTCTGGGCACAGTTAAATTAAGGATTCCTATGCCTGGAAAAACTCTCTGCCCATGCAGTTTCCCCCCCCCACAGGACATCTAGAAGACCTGGCTGAGCCTTTTCCTAGGGATTTCCATCTCTACAAAGGCAGGTGGAGTCGAAGTATAGAACAAAGGAGCCCTTAATGAAGGATCCATAGCCTCCAGGTGGGATGGAGGAGCTCACCTGGATAGCATGCTGGTGAGCCCCTGCGGCTCGGAAACAGTGCTGGCACAGGCTGTTTGCAAATATGTTGGCTTCAAAGTTCATGCAAGGCACGTCATCCACTGAACCAGACATTGTGCATGGCAGGGACGAAGATCTTTGGCTGATGGGCTACTGGCAGGAGCCAGCCAGGAGAAAAAGGAGGAAGGAACAGCAGCAGAAGAAGCTGTGGAAGCAGGAATGTTATTCCCGGATTGAAGTTTGCTGCTCCCAACTGTCAATACTGGAACCAAAGGGAACCCAGGTACAAGGTGATCCAAATAAATAGGTAATAAAAGAGTGTGCTCTGTCAGGGACCTCTTTTAGAAGGGGGCACTGCACCCTGAAACAACTGCTGACATCCCCCAATTTGGGAGTCCTTGCAAACAGAGGGAGTGATGCACATGTCCTGCTTTTTGTTTGATGGAAATTTTCTTCCTGTCTTAAAAGGCACAAAAATGAAACCTTTCTTCTTAATTATGTTGCTCATAAAGAGATGGCTCTAAGCAGCTTAGGAAATTTGGAAACCCACTGAGATTCTTCCTAAACTTATGATCCTACTAAAATTTTGAGACCTGTAGGACAGCCGATTGCAAAACTGTAAGGGCAAAAATTATTGCTAGCACAACAGCTGGGATCCACACTTCTGTTCTATTTTCTTGCAAGCATCCTGCCCATCTCCACCTCCTCTGTCTTGCAGGGTTTGAGAGTGAGTCCTCCGATTTGAGGATGTGACCTGAGCTGGGAGGGCTCTGCCTAATTTGCCCGGAGGAGACACCAACAGAAGGACAGGAAATCAGACCAGCATCCGAGACGTGAACATGCCACTGGTGCCCTAAACACAGACACTTGAGTCAGAGCAGCTGATCAAGGCTATGGCTGCTCCCCAAAACAACCAAGGCCAAACGCCAATGTCAAAACCCAAGCTATAATTTTTGTTTGTCAGTGCACTCATTTTCGGAACAGCAAGTTGCACTAGTGCCAGCCTCGCAGCATCCCTCCTCACAATGGGGCATGTTTGCTTGACTTGTTCACACGAAACGCTAGACAGGAGCCTAAGCACTCCCCAGCCAGATGTGCAGCACGCAACACGCCAACATCGCTGCCCACCGCTGCCCACGGACTGCCACCCGTGGCTGGAGCCCCTGCTACCCCACTGCCTGACGGGCAAATCATTGCTCCCCACATCCCTTGATGCCGAGATGATGCCGGGATGATGCCGTGACCCCCAGGGCCTCTGGCATGCACGCAGGCCGTGCTCAGAGCTCCCAGTGCCTCCCGGTGCCCCCAGTACCTCAGCTCCCCACGGCTCCCAGCACCTCGCCGCCCGCCGAGCTCCCCCTCAATGAAGCTCGCCGTGGGAACCGCGGGCGCGAGGCCACGCCCCCTCCCCTCCGATTGGCCGCCGCCGGGCGGTGATTTGCATAGCGCCCCCCTGAGTGGCCGGCGGCGGCGCGCGGCCATGACGCCCATGGGCGCGAGCTCGCACGTGTCGCGGGCGGCGGGCGGTGATTGAGCGGCCGGGGCTGGCGGGGACCGGGCAGGGACACCGGGCAGAGACACCGAGCAGGGACACCGGGCAGGGACACCGGGCAGGGACACCGGGCAGGGATACCGGGCAGGGACACCGGGCGGGGACATCGGGCAGGGACACCGGGCGGGGACATCGGGCAGAGACACCGGGCAGAGACACCGGGCGGGGACACCGGGTGGGGACACCGGGAAGGGATACCGGGCAGGGACACCGGGCGGGGACATCGGGCAGAGACACCGGGCAGGGACACCGGGCGGGGACACCGGGTGGGGACATCGGGCAGGGACACCGGGCGGGGACATCGGGCAGAGACACCGGGCAGAGACACCGGGGGGGGTGGGGACACCGGGAAGGGATACCGGGCAGGGACACCGGGCGGGGACATCGGGCAGAGACACCGGGCAGGGACACCGGGCGGGGACACCGGGTGGGGACACCGGGCAGGGACACCGGGCAGGGACACCGGGCAGGGACACCGGGCGGGGACACCGGGCAGAGACACCGGGCGGGGACACCGGGCAGAGACACCGGGCAGGGACACCGGGCAGAGACATAGGCAGGGACACCGGGCAGGGGACACCGGGCAGAGACACCGGGCAGGGACACCGGGCGGGGACACCGGGCAGAGACACCGGGCGGGGACACCGGTCAGGGACATCGGCAGGGACACCGGGCGGGGACACCGGGCAGGGATACCGGGCAGGGACACCGGGCGGGGACACCGGGCAGAGACACCGGGCGGGGATACCGGGCAGAGACATAGGCAGGGACACCGGGCAGGGACACCGGGTGGGGACACCGGGAAGGGGCACCGGGCAGAGACATAGGCAGGGACACCGGGCAGAGACACCGGGCGGAGACACCGGGCAGGGACACCGGGCAGGGACACCGGGCAGAGACACCGGGCGGAGACACCGGGCGGGGGCACCGGGCGGGGGCACCGGGCGGGGACACCGGGCAGGGACACCGGGCAGAGACATCGGGCAGGGACACCGGGCAGGGACACCGGGCGGGGACACCGGGCAGGGGGACCGGGCGGGGACCCTTAACATCTGTCCTCCCCTGCTCCTTCTACAATTCAAACTCCTTCTCTTCCCGATCCTGGTGGGAATTAGAAAAAGTTCAATTTCACTTTTTGTTTATTCATTAAGGGCAGTCTGCAGTCCACTCCTCAAACCTATCTACCCCACACAACCCATTATTCAGCTCCGTTTTAGTCCCTGAAAGTTCTTGTCACTGACCCAGTAACTTTTTTCTTCGAGTTCATTTCTGCAACACAATGCTGGAAGCAGCAGTGCGACTGTACTGAGTACAGCCTTGAGCTCGATATGCTACAAAAGCAGTAACTGCAATGCACTGAATATCACACAGCTCCTGCACATGCTGCACCCATTCCTCCTCTTTGCTGCACTCCAATCTTTCCCCAACTGTCTGACCTTTTTGGCTCCCGCTCTGCTTCTGATCCTCTGTAATCCCAGTTATATTTCTGTGTGTGCATGTGTGCGGAATCGCAGTCTAGCCAGTGAAAGCCATCATGCATGGCAGCCCCAGTGTGGCAGCCCACGTCAAAGCCTGCATTTCTGTGTGAGCCTGGGGCACATGCATGGCAATGCGCAGGTGTCTGAGGTGACCTAGCTGCAGAGCCACGTGTGAAATGCCTGTGGAAAAGGGAGTTCACAGGGAGCTGCTGGTCTCTGCTTTTCCTTTTCTGAGCACCAGCTGCACTGGCATGTTGATTTTTGCAAGTGCCTTGCATTTGGAAGCAGCCTCCTCCTGAGCAGCTAAGAGGGGGAAAAAGACCTAAAAATGCTCAAATCCATCTTGAAAACAAGTTGAAGCAGCAAATGAGAATTTTAAGCCAGAGTCTGGTATGAATTGTGATGTCTCTGGCAAACACCTCACTAACTTGTGTGTGAAAACTCATATCCTCAGTTCAATATATCCAGGGGTAGTCTGACTGTACACCCTGTGCATAACAAAAACAGCAGGCTAGAGCTGAGTCAGTAATTTACATTACAAAATAAAGCTTTAATCAATCAAATGGAGAAATCAATAGTGTAGTGAACAATCCTGATGGTCAATGCTGTACAGGATTTAACAGTTCTGTTCTCAGTTTTTCCATAGGCTTTTTTGTTTTTTTGAATTTGAAAACTCATTTTCTAGCAGGAACTGAAAGATTTCAGAGCATGGAAGAGGCTGTTGGAGACTTCAGCTGACACTTGAGAAAGGCTCAAAGATGTTATTCGGGCAGGGAAATAGCAAACTAGAAGTGAGATTCTTCTAGATCAGCTGGCTGCAAAATGACAAAAACTGAAGTCACTCAGCACCTCATCCAGAGTACAATGAGGTTATCCAGCTCTGTCCCAGCTACCATGCCAGGCTGCCTTCAGTCGGGGAAGGCAGCTGATCCACATTCCACACTCCACCAGATTTTTCAAACAGATAGTACATTTCCTTTCCAGTGGCCATCCCAGCTCCAAGAGCAAATTCCTTAGGTGAGGAAGCACACAGGTCACCTTCTGTCCATGGTCACTCCACAAGGCACTGTGTCCTGCAGAGAAGAGAAAGCTGCTGTATGCAGACCAAGGATGTCACCCTGTCCTCCAGCTTTGGGCTGCAGTCACTTTGGTGTGGTACATCTCTCCAGTAAACTTCTCTCTCCTTCCCTCCTTCAACCCTCTCAAACCAACCAACCACAGAATGCTCTAGAGCATGTAACTCCCAAACCAGAACAAGGAATACTTAATGCTCCACACATGGGACCTCCTGGATACTTTGGCTGAGATCTAGCTCAGCACACTTTGGCCTTGCCCGAGTTGTGTTTTTGCAGCTCTGAAACACCTAAAAACCTCAGGTGAGAGGTAGCTAGGTAAGGTCACCCATTAAATCCTATGAGCTTTCTGGAGTGCCTTTAAGGCAGCATTTGAGAACTATTTTGGAAGTGACAAAGCCACACACACACTTCAATGATGTGACTGAGTTTATTCAGTGTTAGTGCCCAAGAACTCAGCCCAGGGTGGGACTCTGAATCCAAGCATACAAGGCACCAGTGATAACAGAGTCCACTTCCCCAGCAATTCCTTTCTTCAGAAGGGAAAGGGAAGTGCAAAATGACCCCATTCCTTATCACAAGCACGTGTGATTCCCAGTTCCCTCCAGAACACTGTGCTGCTGCTGTCAGTGTTGAGATCACACCCTCCCCGTTAACACACTCTGGAGAACAGAGTGTGTATTTTGCATGCTCCAGGAAACGATGGAGAGATACATCAGGCTGGTGCCATTTGCTTTAGCGGCTGGTGGCCTTCAGTATTGTTCTGAGGCTCCTCCATGCAGCCTCAGGCCCTGGTTTACTCTTTTCCCTCCCATTTCTGGCATGAGGAATCTATTTACTTGCCCATTGCTGGGTTGCAAATTTTTTTGGTGTGGGTTTTGGACACACAGGCCTTTTCTTTCTTTGTCATTTCCTTTCCAGTGCACACATGGCATGGGAGGAGGCCTGGCTGACAGAGGCAGAATGGCCATTTTCCTACAGATACTCCAGGACAGAGGCCAGCATGCTGCCTGGGCTCACTCTCTTCCTCAGAGGATTCACTCACAGTTTTGCCACTACTATTCCTCAATCCCAACCATGCAAAGTTTTTCTCCCCCGCAGAATGCAACCACACTAAAAAACATACACTGAGGTCCTAAGAAGAAAGGCAATTAGCTGCTAATAGCTGCAGCAGCCCTGAGGTAAAGGGCAAGGGCAGCCGCTGCCACTCCCACCCCGGAGAGGGCCACACACACACAGCAAGGGCATTAGGGCATTTCATACTCCCCTGAGCTATCACAGCTACGATCGGCATATTCAGCAGACAATGGAATGAGCCATTCCTGCTCTATCTGGCTCTGCCTTACCACAGAAATAGCTCCTAGCTATTCCATTTTCCAAGCACCAGTGGATTTCAATATCCTTTAAGCACCAGGATTTACCTCCCCCTCTTTCCAGTTGGTACTGGCGTTAGCACAGCTCCTGTCATACTTCAAATAAATCACAGTTTGGTTTTTTTCATATCAAAATCACTTCAAATTTATTCACAAAGTTACCCAATTTCTCCTAGCACAAGCACCAAACAAGAAGTACCCCTGCATTTAGGTGCAGCACTGTGTGTGTGGTGAAGAAACACACCAGTCAAGATGACACCATACCTCCATGGAAAAAGGATTTACTGTACAGCAGAAATGCCAGGGCACTGATGCAGGAGTGCAAGCAGAACTCTTCCAAGTCTCTCAAATTGCCCTGATGATGATGATGTGCCTGTTGCACTCTGCCCCAGATCCTCTTTGTTGATAAAGCCAAGTATCAGCTCTGAAAGGGGGAGGCCCAAGGACACAAGGGTTATGCCAAATAGAGAATGTGACCTTCAGCAGAAGTTTTTAAGAGTTTCTGTGGCACCCAGACACTTAGCTGTAGATCACTGCAGAAATAAACCAGTAGTCACCCCGGCCAGTGCTCAGGAGACTACAGAAAAGCTGAACTGGGCTCACTGCTAGTCAGAACACCAAGTAAACAAGGTGCTTGCCCACAATGACAGGGTCCCAAAGAGCAGCAGGCCAGATGTAGAGCTCTGTCCCAGCTGGTGGTCTCAACATTGGTTTCTCTGTTAATCTTGGTCACGGCCCATTTTGCCTGTCAGCCTTCGTCGCTGAGTCTTGGTGGTTCTCCCTGTGCTGGACTTCTGGATTTTCTTACGTTGGCCTTGCCCACGTTGGCATCTCTTTCCTTTCGTCTTTTTCTTGCTGTGCATGTGCAGCGTGGCAGTAAGAGAAGAGATTCTGTGCAGGGCAGAAAGAGAAAAATGTCTGGAGACTGCAGCCTGCAGAAGCAAGGCAACACAACAATAGCAGGAGAGCCCTGTGTGGCCCAGCAGGGATTGATGCCAGACATGGCAAGTCCCAGAGGGACTCCAAGCTATTCAGGAAACCCGCAAGTCTCCGTGTGTGGCAACAACAAAATTTTGTGAGCATTGTGCTGCCCAGACACCACAGAATTAAAGAATTAAAATAATTCTCCAAATTAGTTGTAAAACCTGGACACTGAAAGATGTAGAGAACGGCTGAGCGTTCAGCTTTAGGATGTTTTGACCTTCAACCCTAGAGGCAAGCCCTGCATGCTGCGGTGAGGATGAAGCCCACCCTCTCCCCTGCTGCTCCTGCTGCTCCAGCACGGCAGCCGCGGAGGGCAGCGGGGAGTGCGGGCTGCGCTCCGCCAGCGCCCTCTGCCGGCCCTGCCCGGCCAGCACCGCAGCCTCCTCAACCCCGCAGAACCCAGCAGGGTCCGGAGCAGCTTCCAGAGGAATTCCTCCAGCCTGGAGGAACCTGTACGTACTTTTCAGACAGGAAGGGGTTTCTGGACTTCTTGGGCATTGTTATTACAGGCTTGTTCACCACTTCTTCGCCTTTCTCTTCTTCAGATCCGTCAGGTTTTCCCTTAGAAAGAAAGTATTTTTGTGATTCTGGTGTTTCCGTTGCCTCCTTGGTTTCATCCTGTTTTGCAAACTAACTAGTCACAGATGGAAGATCTTTTAATTCTGCACATCCCTTGCTGTGCAAGTGCCAAGGTTTCCTGTTGTAGTCCCTCACAAAGGCACACCCAGAGAGATGTCCCACAGTAATCCACCCTAAGACCCAAAATCTTCAGCATGATCGGAATGACCACGCAGTTGAAGTTTAAACCACGAACCAAAGGTCTTAGCTTTTTTCTTAAATTACCATCAAGACCTCTTTGAGTGGATTTTCAGATTCGATGACCTCACAAATGTAAACACAGACACTTCCCTAAAGAGCTCAAATCCAGACACAAGTGATGAAGATCAAAATGATCAAGTCAACCAGTACCTGGGAGTCTCTATGAAACAAATACAAGATCTTAGTCACAATGTATTTTGAGAATAAATGCAACTACAACCAGAACTGAATGGTTTTCTTATTTGTGGTCCAAGTACAGGACTGTGGAGAGAGAAATCCTTCCTCATGCTAACAGGAATATTTCTGAACAGGACACAGGAAAGAAGTTGAGGACAACCCATGCAGCAAAGTCTGAAATTCTGCTGAAAGCTTTGTAAAGTACTACACTGTTGCCATCCAGTCCAGTAACACTTTTCCTTCAATCATGTTGAGTGGGGACTAGCAAAGGATTCCAGAGAGGTTTGGGGTGAACTATTCACACAGAACACTTCCTCTCCTTAGTTGTGGAAGAATATAAAAGTTATGAGTTTCCCTTTTCATCCCTGTTGCCAGCCAGCTGCAAGTCTTTGGGCATATTCAGGGAGCACCAGCCCTACCTCACCAGCCCCAGCAATGTGTATAGCTGATACAGAGAGGTAGCAAGAGGCTTTACCACGGGGCTGGTCAGTCCCAGCTGGCGTGCCCCCGACAGGTCCAGGTCACTGATGGTGGTCACTGTTACAATGTGGTTAGGGTGGTCGATGTTCACAGACTCTGTCCGAGACGTCACCAAGTGCTCCAGTTCATCAGCTTCCTCTGGGGAGACAAGAAATCCTGCACTGCAAAGTGCCCAGCTTTTCACGAGATACACTCACTTGTTCCTGCTGCACCATGCTGGGCACGGGTGACACCCAGCCTTGGCATGCAGGGATAAAGGGCAGAGGGGCTTGGCACTGCCAGCCTGGAGGGCAAGCTCCTTCTCCCCCCTGAAGGGACCTGGTGACACCTTGGAGATGTCCTCCTGCTCCTTCTTTTCTGTACAACCTCCCTGACGCCCTGTGCCAGAGGGCTGCGGGGTCACCACTCAGATCACTGCCCAGCTTCTCTGGGGGACATGACAGGACCGAGCAGCTGCTGCTGTGGGATAGTGTGTGAGCATCCCTGCCCCAGCTCTCATCACCCAGTCAAGGCTGCCGGACCATGATCGCCCACCTCCCTCCCCAAAGAGGGCCCAACACGTACCGAGCGCCTCCTCCCGCTCGCTCAGCATCTTCAGATACTCCTGGTGCCGCTGAGGAACGGAAACAGGTCATGGGCGCCTCCGCCCGCCCCTCCTGCCCCGCTCACAGCCCGCCCAGCCGAGGGGGGACAAAAGACCCTTCCCTCACCTCCTCTTTCATTTTCCTCTGCTCCTCTTTCAGCTTCCGTTTGATCTCCTCCAGCGCCGCCTTCCTCCGCTCCACCTTGCGCTTGTGGAAGCCGGTCAGGTACTCCCTGCCGCCGGCAACACAGAACCCCCCGGCTGTAAGCGACCGCGGCATGCTTTCCTTCCTCGCCCGCCTCCCGCCCCGGGGCTGCCCGGCCTCACCTCCGCCGCTCCTCGTCGAAAGTCACCACCAGCCGCCCCTCGCGGCCGCCCGGACCCTTCTTGTTCTTCTTGCGGCCCATGGCGATCCCACGTTGCTGCTGCCGCCCGCCTCTTCCGCCGGAACGCCGAGCCTTCTGTCCGCCTTCCCCCGGCGATATTGGCTGACACAGCAGCCAATGTCATGGACCTAGCAGGCGTCTCTCCCCGGCCCTAGCGTCCAGCCTGGGTTTGGTTCGTGGGTGGCAGCCTTCAGCTCCGCTCTTCAGCTTCCTCCCAGCAAAAGATTCTGTGGCACTCCCGATCTCACAGCCCGAGACTCGTACTGACACTCCGGAGCGTTTTACATCTGCACCTCTTTAATAAATGTCACTCTTCCGAATAGTTAACATCTCCAGTTCTTCAGATGAGCATTCTTCAGTAGAGCTCTGAGTTTATTTCAAGCTACTGTCATTTCTTGGTGTTAGCAGAGCATGTGCTGCTCCTCTTATCCGGGGAAGGCAGTTGTGGAGATGGGTCTTGGCTCTGATCCTGAGTGTCCAAGTCGCAGCATCTGACTGGACAGCCGTGGTTTCTGTAGTGGTGGAGAGAGGTACTGGCATGCGTTGGTGAGGTCATCAAGATTGCCATGTTCTGATGGCTTGAAGTGACATTGGCTGAACTCCTGAACCTTTATTGCCCCCCTGTTCTTGCCTTAAAAATGGGTGCAGTGCCTGTGTGATGGCCAGCTGACTTCGGTGGAAGCTTCTGACGTACTGCGGGGGCGGCCAAAGCCAGCCTCCCCAGCCCACAGAGCATGACAAGTCCTGACACGAGTCCTGTCACAGCCTGGTGGCCGCTTGTCCACAGCCAGCTTTCCTTTATCAGCTTACTTGCTGCTGGTGCTCTTTTCCTGGCCTCTCCTTTCACCAGCAGAAATGCGGAAAAACCAGTTCTGTGGTTAATTGCTGCACTTCCCTCCACGCCCATGGGGCAGATCTCCTCCTCCTCCTCACTCCTCTCGCACAGTCTGAGTGCACTTCAGCCTCCAACCCCTTTGCCCCTGCCTGTGCTTAGCTGGCTCAGGTGCACTGACAGACGTCCGTACTCTTTCCATTAACCTTAGGCTTCTTCTGCCTTCCTCTTCTCCCTCTGTCTGCCAGAGCTTGTCTCTCTGGTGGCTCCTTCTCTCTCGGATAACGCAGTGGGTTGGCCTGCAGGTGCATAAGGCATAGGCAGCTGCCCTCCTGGCCCTGTCCTGCCCTGCCTGGAGGGATACCATTCGGAGGTGATGGCTGGAGGAAATGAGCGGAACATGAAGGCCCTGAAGGAAGTGTGGAAAAGAGCGGAGAACTCTTTGTGTGCAGACTGCGGGAAGCCAGGTGAGTCCCCAAAGGATGCTGGAGGAAAAATTGGAAGCAGGGAGTTGGGGCTGATGTCTAGCAGCCACTTGGTTATCTGGACTGCACAGCAGTCTGGGGTGGAGAGAAAGGGGAGGCATTGCTGTGGATATTAATTTCCTCTCCCCGGAGGTGGGCTGACAAGGGAGGAGGGAGGAGATGCTGCCATAGCACTGGTGGGAAGAAGGACAGGGATGTGGGAATGCCAGATAAATGGGGGCTGCATAGCTGCAGCACTGTGGGTTGTAGTCATGTCAGATCTCAAAAGCAAATCAAGGTCATGCCCAGTCAGGACCTGACAGGAAAGCTCTCAGTGAAATCCTAACTGCTCCAGAAAGAAGGCATGATTCAGGAGGGCATTGTCTCTGCCGTGACTCAGCTCTGAACTGACAACCTGCCACAATTGCCTAGGAAATTTCATTTACTGAAGGGCTCGCCCTCTCAGAAGGGTAGTCAGTTTGAGGTCCTACAAGTGCTAAAAACACCCATCGTACACCCCCAAAAGGAACATACCACCCCAGCCAAATTAGGACTGGGCAAATTAGTACCATTTTGCCTTATTAAGTCCTTCAAGGAGAATTTTAGATTCAAGGTTGTTTTCCACTTCCTGAGCTAAATACCGCTAGGAGTTTGCTGTGATGCACTAAACAGCTCTGGAGTCTTTTCCCAGAGGTGGTTTCATTTTCGTCTGGGTGATCCTTTACACAAAAGGACTTCATGGAGCAGTTTGAAGTTTTTCAAGGTCAATAAAAATTCAGACAAAGTGATTGGAACAGGGAATGGGGGAGTAATAGTTGTGTGTTTTCCTGACTGGTATCCATGCCTTGGGTGTTAATTAATCAGCTGTGGTGAAACTGTGGTCACCCAGCTCCCTGTTCCTCAGGACTACATTGTTAGGTGAGGCATATCTCCCAGGGAAATTAACCACTTCTAGTCATACTGTTTTTTGTATTCTCAGATCCTGACTGGGCATCCTCTACTTTGGGTGTCTTTATATGCCTCAACTGTTCAGGAATTCACCGCAACATCCCTAGCATCAGCAAAGTCAAATCCCTGAAGATGGACCACTGGGATGATGCACAGGTGCAGGTGAGATCTTTACCCCCATCGGTGTGTCAGGTGATTTTGGGCTAGGCTATGCACTCAGTGTCCTGCCAAAATTAGCCCTTTGACCTCACAGAGTTGGAATGTAATCTGGTTTACTCTATCCCTTTTCTATTTATGATAATCAGGGATAACTCCCCATGACCCCCTGGGAGAGGGAGGATACACTTGCCTTAGGTGTCTCCTCATGTCCTGTTACTTTATGGCAAATGCAGAGCTCTTGCAATGTATCTTGCTAAGGCTTAGGGTCTTTGTTGCTTCAGATTACTTGTTTTCCACTTGCCAAGACCATTCAGCCTCAATGTCTCCTCTTGATTTCAGCAGTCCAAGGGGAAAATCTTGGCCAATTCCATTCTCTGAGAAGAATTTCCAGATATAATATGATTTCTTGAGAAAAATGGCATTTATGGGAACTTGACTTCTCCCCATCACAGCCCCCTCAACTCACTAACCTTCAGGGGACTGAAAATATTTTCTGGAGATCCAAAGAAAATAATCTGTGTCTTGTTATTCTTTGGAAGTGGACTGAAGAGGTTTGGAATGTTCTTCCAGATGGTGTTGCAGAGCTGTTGTCAAACTCTCCAGGAGATGTGGGGCATGGCATCAAATCCACTGAGTGTATGTTCACCCAGCCTTACGGAAGTGACATTTATGGCACTGTGTTGATTCAGGTGCAATCAGTGTAACGTCTGAGAATAGATGAGACCTTTGAGACCCACCTTCCAGCAGCCAGACTGCTGGAATGTTGCAATGGAGGGGAAAGAGAATGCTCCATTGGAGTTTGATGTGTATCTAGCCCTATAGTGGGTCAGAAAAGAAAAAGGTCCAACATGAGTCTGCATCTAAGACAAGGCACTAACTCTCTGTCTAACTCTGCAGTTTCTGGCCAAGCATGGGAATGCTGTGACTAAAGCCATATATGAAGCTCACATCCCTATTTACTATTACCAGCCAACCTACAATGACTGCCAGTAAGTTGCTGCATACAGAAGAAAATGGGGAAGGGCAATTCTCTGTTCCTCTAATTCCTCTAGTTCATTTCTGACCTACCTGTCCCCTCTCTCCATAGAGTGCTGAGAGAACAGTGGATACGGGCCAAATATGAACGAAAAGAATTTACTGAGCCAGGAAAACAGTTGCCATATTCTGATGGTAAGAGCAGAGCACAGCATCAAAACATCCTGCCTGTTGCCTTTGCTGGAAACTTCTGAACATCATGAGGTGTCAGTGTTGCAAATCCCACAAGTACTCCTGAGGAGCCAGCTCGTACTTACAGGGCATAGTTTTGGGGGCATTAAATTGCAGGCAACATAGGCTGGTACTGCCACAAGTTGCTTAAAAATCTGGTATTACCAGATAGCATTTTTCAAAAGCATTTGATGTCCTGGTGGAGACAGACATCTACAATAAGAATTTCTGTCCTGCTGCATGTCACCCCTCTAACCATGGCAGTTGTCCTTGAAATGCCACGCCAGTCCTGTGACAAAGGGCATCAGAGCTCAAGGGCCTGCAGAGTCAATTGGGCAGTTCTGGTCCCACACCAGAGTCTGCATGGGCCAGCACTCTAGTGTGCACAGGAGACAACTCTCACACTGTCAGAGGTAGTAGTGGGAGCAGGACTAGGAGGTGGGAAGAATCTGGGAATGTCTTTTGGTGAGCATTTATCTGTGCTGTGAACATGGGAACATCACCATATTTAGCTATAAGTCAAAGGTGAGACACCTTAAGTGTTGATTCTCAGCAATAGTCCATGATGTGCTTTATCCCAGAGGGGTGGCTGGGCCCCAGGCTGCATGCAGCTCTCTGATGCCTATCATGCCTGCAGGGTAATGCTATTAAAAGTGGCTTTTCTGCTCCAAGGGGTGAAGGAAGGCATCCTTTGGAAGCGAGGTCGAGACAACGGGCAGTTTCTACCCCGCAAGTTCCTCTTGTCTGAGAGAGAGGGATGTCTGAAGTATTTCACCAAGCAGGATGTGAGTATGGTGGTCCACTCCCACCTCAGTGTGTACTCCACCCAGAGCAGTGGGGTCACAAAGATGTTCCAATTTCCTACACGTGTTTCTGAGGTTGCCTTGCTCATCCCAGCCCAGGGATAGTAACAGAACCACGTCACTGAGGAGAAGGGTCCCCTTCCTACTGTCAGAGTGACTTTGCCTCATGTTCTCCCCGTGTGCTTCCCTCAGTGCTGAGAAAACGACTGATCTTTCACTTCACTCCTATCCATTTGCCTGGATGTGTAGTCCTGCACCATTCCTGGAACCATCCTTACCCCATAGTGAGCCAAGTTCGCAAAAACCTTTCCTCTGGTTGGTTTTGAGGCAGGCTGCTTTTCTATTTGTTCTTCTCCCTGAAATGACTGGGGCAAGAGTTAATATGCTGTCACAAGGGAGTGAATGGCTCAGAGTAGGGAGGAGCAGGACATGCCATCCAGAAGAACCTGGACTAGCTCAAGAAGTGGGCTGATAAGAACCTCAAAAGGTTTAAAAAGGCCAAATGCAAGGTCCTCCACCTAGGTCAGGCCTCTGACCCTGCCTTACCCCAGTTAATCAGTAGCCCAGGTCTCTTTCCTTCTAGGATTGCTCATGCATGATCAATGCCATTCTGTTTTCAGGCCAAAGAACCCAAAATCAATGTTAAAATAGATGTCATCAATGCTACATTCCAGCCAGAGAAGATTGGGAACCCCAATGGCGTGCAGATCACCTATCTCAAAGACAATAAGACCCGGAACATATTTGTCTACCACGAAAGTGGAAAGGTATCTGGTTTTAGCATCAAACACGGCAAAGCCATTGAGGTGCTTTGAGTAGCTGCTGATAATAAATAGTATGAAGCATGGGTAGGATGGGCTGTGTGAGTGTGAGTTGCTGTAGGTGATGTGCTGGGGGTTCTGGCTCTGTGTGTGTGTATCTGTGAGAGAGTTTTGCTGCAGGGAGCAGGGCAGGAGCACTGGCTGAGTTGGTTTGTGTGGGAGGAGTTCTATAGAAGATATGCTGCCTGGGCATGTGGGGAATGGGGCAGCCACGCTGGCTGTGTGCATGTGAGGGAAATGCTGTGGAGGGAGAGCTGTGTTTGTAGTTAAGACAGGGCTGGATGCATCTGGGTGAGTTCAGGTGGCTTACTGTTGCTCTGGCTAAGCTTTCTGTCCTGTCCTGTTCCATTCTCAGGAGGTAGTGGACTGGTTCAACGCCATTCGCTCTGTGCAGTTCCATTACCTGAAGGTGGCATTTCCCATTGCCAGTGATAATGAGGTAAGGCAGCACTGGAGTGCAGTGCTGAGTCTCCTGCTGCTTGTGTGATAAAAGAGCTCATTAGTTGCTATTGTAACCCCAGGTACAGAAGTGGAAATTGCAGTGTAAAGACAGGGATGAGAAGGTGGGTTTAAAAGGGTCTGTGTTGGTCAGAAAACAGCGCTCCGTGCTGTTTCTGGGCATTTTGGAGGCAGAAGTGATGCCTAGCTAGGCAGTTTAGGAAATATAAATTTAGAAGGTGACTGAATTTGGGAGAATGGAAGGGTGGGGGAGGGAAATGAATAGCAAACAGGCGCAGCTAAGTGAATGTTACTCTTGCCATTTTGTCAGATTAAAAATCGTCTGACAAGAAACTTCTTGAAGGAGGGATACATGGAGAAGACTGGTCCCAAGGTGAGCTGCTATGGTAGAAAAAATCTAACAGGCACCTGCCAGGGCACCACTGGCTTGCCCTGCTTCAATGTTTTTCTCCTGCTGTTTCCTCATTCCCCCCTGACTCTTTAGACACCCGTGGGAACAGTGTGTGTGCACCAAGGGAGGGGAGAATAAAAGGAAGGGGAAGGACACATGTGAAAGTAGATGAAGCCAGAGTCCCTGCTTTCTCCCAGAGCGACAGATCTCTCTGCATGTGTCTGTGTGTGCGTGACCTTACAGGTATTTAGCGTCCAGATTTCTCCTGTCTCAACTCTGGGGTCCTTCGTCGAAGTTCAAGAGTTGGGGACAGCAGCTGGGACTGAATAACCCGATACTGACCCCCACTCTCAGCTCAGAAAGGGCGAGGAGGAGGTTGCTGTTAAGGCAGGGCTCGCTTCAAGTGGTTGGGATGAATTTGGGGTATCCATTCGCACTGCTCGCAGCAGAGGGCACCATGCCCTCACACGTCACCTCTTCCCTTCACAGCAGAGAGAGGCTTTTAAGAAGCGCTGGTTCACGCTGGATCACCGCAGGCTCATGTACTTCAAGGATCCTTTGGTGAGAGGGAGATGTGACCGCCGGGCAGCTGCTGGAAACGATGCTGAGGGCAGGGTCAAAGTGCAAGCAGAGTATCTGCTCTGCAGTAAGGGTGACTTGCAGCTTTCCCAGCTGCTATGAATAGACTCCAGGTCTTCCCCTTTCCATCCCATTTAGTTCATCACATGCTTTCTTGTGTTTGTTTCACTGCCTGCAAACAATGGGGACAGGGAGGGCAGCGGTGTAAAGGTGGGGATGGGGGGATGACACAGAGAGATGAGAGCTGCAGTTCCTCTCTCAGACCTGTTGAGATTTATGCCCTTTTTTTCCCCTTTTCACTACTGCCTTTGAGCATAGACTCACTGCTTTTCTGAATCCCCTGATCTCCTCCAAAACTTTTTGTTGCTACATCCCCAATCCTCACACACTCTCCTCCTGCCCTTAGGTGCATTGTAATGATTCTCTTGTTCTTCTGTGATTCCATAAACCACTGTCTTTCCCTCCTGATGTGCAGGATGCATTTGCTAAGGGTGAGGTGTTTGTGGGCAGCGGAGAGAATGGATATAGCGTCCAGAAGGGATTGCCTTCAGGGACACAGGGCAACTTCTCCTGGCACTATGGCATCACCATTGTCACCCCTGACCGGGAATACCTCTTCACCTGTGAGACAGAGAGTGACCAGCTAGAGTGGATCAGAGCCTTCACTAGTGTCATCAATCAGGCTATGACACCACAGGAATATGCAAGTAAGTGCCTGGATGCTGTTTCCTTCCCCTCCTGCCACTCCTGTTCAGGGTATTGCCCTAATGCACCACCTCTTTTCTTCATTACAGTTGAAGCCTACTTCAAGTTTAAATCCTAGGAAGCCATGCAGGAATCTTGCTATGACTCAACTCTACCTGGTCCTGTCGGGTGGCTGTCAGGAGAGGAGAGGAGATTGACATCAGAGAAACACAGTGCTCTTGGAGCACCCTTTGAAGCACTTTTGCCCCCATAGAATATCCACTTTGTTTTGAGGGCCCAATTAAGCTGCTTCTTTTCAAGTGCAAGACTTAGTGCATCTGAATCCTCAGTACAACCTGTCCCTGTTAAATTGCTGACATCTGACTAGATACTGACAGGTCTTGCCTGTCAGGTGGGCCTTGAAAACTTTGGCACTTACTATGGTGGACATGGGACCTAGCATCACTCCTGCATGAAACTGCAGTCACCCACCTTAGGCAAGAAGACAGCTGCCTGGCTGGAGTCAGGCACCCCAGCAGGTTACAGGGGCTGCTGGACTAAAAGAGCTTGTTCCTTTATAAGAAATGTCATTTCTGCTGGTGACAGAGATGTGAAACATCTGGATATTTGATCTGTTAGTGTGGTGGTTGAGAAAGGTCATTTAAAAGATATAACCTAACAGCCAAATGTGAGGCCTGTTTCCTTCTGCCATGTATAGGCTTGAAAGCTTCTTCAGACCCCATTTGTGTGCCAGCCTTCCACCAACTGCTACAGAGATTAAGATATCATCTCAAAAATAATGTGTATGTACATTTGGGTATGTGAATAATGTGTGTGTGCACACGTAACAAATAGTGATGGAGGTGGAATAGGATCCCTGTCTTGCCATAGGGAAGATACTATGAGGGATATTCATGTCTCTGAAGATCAGCTGCCAAACTTGAGTCTCTATCAAACCAATGGAGAGAGGTTGGTCTTGCAGAGGGCAGCTGATAGCATGTCTGGAGTACAGAGTCTACTGTCTCTACTAGAGCCTAGAGGTTGATGCCTGAATATAGTAATACATGGATCTCTGCTCCCTCATTCTTTGTATGTCAAAAACCTGGCACTTTCATTCTGACCTACACATTACCTAAGTTTATCTTGTGTATCACACATGTGTATCACTGTATGCAGTAGTATAACAGGGGAAGTCTGTATGTTCATATTCTATTAGTAACAGCCCAAAACACTAAATCAACCCACAATTCATGTCTTAAAGCTCATCTCTTGAAGCTCTCTTGGGAGAGCTATGTTTCACATGCTGGAAGGAGCAGCTGAGTTCTGCTGGTGACTGTAGAATTTGATGTGTTTGCAGTTTTACGCAGGCAGTGTGAGAGAAGGTATCTCATGTGTTAAGGGGAGCTAACTGGAATTAATGACACAACCAGTATTTTAATTAGCTCCTAAAGAAATAAATAAAAATCCCATTGTAATTTATTTTAACTCCCTAAACTAGCTGACCTGTTAACTGCTAAGGTATGAGTTGTTTCTTGGAAAAAACCACAGACAATCAAACAAAAAGCCATAGCTGTTCATTGTTTTTCCTGGGGCATGGTGGACTGTGATTATTCCCATCAGAGCCAAATGGGCAGACTCAGAGTGCCCCTCTGCTTTTCTGGGGATCTTTCTCTTTGCCAAGACCACCACAATCTGTTGGGAGCATCAAATTCCTGGATGACAAGCAGCATCACTCATCCTGTTTCCATGGTGCAATGGAAATACCCACCCAGAAGTATATTTTCACTGCATTTTGCTGATCTCTCCCAGTTTGGAGCATGATTTCCCTGAAAACCAAAGGTCTTTGCACAGTGAGGGGAGTACTGATGGGATGTTTCCTCCTCCTGTTTGATGCTGAGTTACCTCTGCTGGAGATGAGCAGAGGCATTTTCTTTGAAAAAGAAAGGGAAACAAGAAGGAAAAAGGAGCAGGAGAAAGGTGCAGGAAGATACAGGGGAAGAAAGCAAGTCTGCCAGAAAGAGGAGGGAGCCAGTAGGGCTCCTCAGCTAGTGGCTAAAAGCCCTGTATAAACTGGACTGTGTTCACACCGGTGTGTGAAGCTGAGTCAGGCACATTCCTCCACACAGTGGTCAAGGCAACTCTCAGGGGGTTGGTTCAGCAGGGCAGAGCCCACCTCTCCAAAGTCTGTCTGAGCTGAGAGGGCACAGACTTGGGAGCAGAAATCCACTTGTTCACCAAGTCTTCTGTTTCCGTGGGCCCAGCAAACTCTGGAGAAGCAACACATGAGGAGCTGGTGAAGAAAAGAGACATTTCCTCCTGGCTGGCAGTGGTTATCTTGCACCTATTGGTCTTGAAGGGAAGGGCAGTGTCCCTTCCTTGGCTCTTTCATGGTTAAGGGAAACAACGGACAGAGCTTGTGATGGACAAGATCTGCAAAATGGACTGGGCGGCTGGAGGTGAGGAATAGACTTTTCTGGAGCACCCTGTTTGTGTCTGATGAACTCTCCCCATTCTTCCCTTGGCTGCTTTGCTGTTAAGGCTAGACGTGTTCTGTACAGTGAGGGGGGAAGGCAGGAGGAAGGAACAGGTCTCTGAGAGCTTGATTTGCTGTTGCTCAACTTACCTAAAGATGTCTTACAACCCTTCTTTCATCAGTCCAAGGCCTGGAGAGGATCCCAAGGGTGGCAGCTTCTTGGAGGAAAGCAGTGGTGAGGGTGATGACAGCAATATCATGGGAGGGGACAGCCTGGTCACGGGGCTGCTGGGCACAGTGCTGCTGGTCATGTGCCTCACTGGGATGGTGGGGAACATCTACACGGTGGCAGTGGCCTCTGGCAGGGTGGCAGGCTGCTCAGCAGGCTCCTTGGGGGTCTACATGATCAACCTTGCCCTGGCAGACCTGCTGTATCTCTCCACCATCCCCTTTGTTGTTTGCACCTACTTCACCCACGACTGGTTCTTCGGGGATGTGGGTTGCAGGCTCTTGCTCAGCCTGGACCTCCTCACCATGCATGCCAGCATCTTCCTCCTGACCGCCATGAGCCTGGAGAGGTACTGGGCAGTGGCCAAGCCTCTGCGGGCCAGGCGGGCCAGCAATGCCTACCGCAAACTGGCCAGTGCCATCCTGTGGCTGCTGTCGCTCCTGCTCACGGCCCCCATGATGGCGATGACTCAGCTGCGGGAGAGGGACGGCTCCCACAAGCGCATCTGCATCCCCACCTGGACGCCATCGGCTTTCCGGCTCTACCTGACGCTGCTGTTCACCACCAGTGTCCTGGCACCCGGCGCGGTGCTGGGCATCGTCTACACCCGCCTGGCCCGGGCGTACCGCGCCTCGGCCTGGGGCCTGGGGCTGCCGGTGAGCGGCCGTGCCCCTGCCCGGCGGCTCCTCTCCAGGATCTCTGCCATCGTGGTGGCCTACTGGGCCTGCTTCCTCCCCTTCTGGGCCTGGCAGCTGGCCGGGCTGTACCAGGGAGAGGGGCTGGGCATCGGCCCCACCGCCCAGGCCTACCTCAACTTTGGTGTCACCTGCCTGGCCTATGGCAACAGCTGTGTCAACCCCTTCCTCTACACCCTGCTGGCCGGCAGCTACCGCCGGCACCCTGGACACGCTGGGACGGGCATGGCGCGGCCTGCAGCACCCTCTCAGCAGGCTGCGGGCAGCCACGGCATCCCCCTGGGCCTTCAGGGAGTTGTCGGGGTCTGTGAGGGAAAGTGAGCAGGCTGGGAACATCTGACCTTTGGCTGAGGACAGGTTGAGAAATAAAAGTGCATCACCTTCCCTGCCAGCATGCAGTGTCTTCCATCAGTGTTGTTGCGGTGCTTTCGCCTTCGCGTGGCTGCTCATCTGGCTCAGCTGAGCAGGGAGAGTGCTTGTCTCAGGGATCCTGACTCCATCCTCAGGTCCTTCAGCCCTCAAACCCCAGCCTCCACCTTGCACAAGGCTGGCAAGTGGGTGGAAGGGAGCAGTCAGCTTTGATATGTCTAAATTATACAGCTGGGGAACCTTTGCCACCCCTCATCTCCTTGCTAGCAACGGGCCAAGCCATAACAAAGTCAGGACAACAGTGAGTCATAGATTTCACAAGAACAGTGAGTCACTACAAGAAGCAGCCAAGCTAGCAAGAGACCTTACTAAGGTTAGTACTCCTGTGGTAAAGCTTTCTTCACTCAGCTTTCTTCAAGAAACCTTCACAGAAAAATCTTTGAAGAATCTAAAGAAAGACTGCCGAGTGCAGTTAAGAGGCCTCGTGAGATTCCCCTGTAGTGCAGCTCAGGGAGTCCAGCACATTTGCTCAGCTTTCAAGATCAGCCCAGCAGAAGAAGCTTCAAGGAAGGAGCTCTCTCCTATGTCCATTATCACAGCTCATGGTACCCTTGCCAGCACCATTGGCCCTGCTTTGGCTGAGGGACATAGCCAGTTCTCTAGCCTACCAAACATACCCCAGTCTGCCAGACTGTGTCAAAACCACTGTGTAAATTGAGCCAGGTCTCTTGCCTTGAGACCATCCAGCCTACCACAGCTCACTTCCATACTGCTGAACCGCTCCTCCAGAAAGGATGGCTTCATCCTTATTACCCCATGGGAAAAGTCCCCAGACTATGCTATCCCCCTACCATGCCCACACACAGGCTAGATGTCATGTTTACAATTATAGATATAGCCCTAAAAAGAGCGCAATGTGATCATCCAAAGCAGACTGGCTTTGGGCAGCACAGGACTTCAAGAGAGATCCAGGTTCAGAGCCTCAGGTTGCTTGTGCACCCCAAGTGTTCCTGCCTTTCAGCTATGCTCTCATATCCCACTTCCTCCTCAGCCCCTCAATTCCTAGCAGCCCAGGCTCTCTCTCTGCATGGGTATCTAGCATGCAGGACCTGGCAAAGCCTCATGAATTATGAAGCAAGAACAGGAGGCACTGCTGCTGTAGGAAAAAGCCCCTGCTCTCCAGCTGCTCAGTGTGAGGAATAAGCCCAGCCAGGCCTGCAGGGAGTCCTGTAGTACATCGAATTGTTAGTGCTTTGTTGCTCATGGCCATGCCTGGAAGTGAGGACCCAAAGGCTGGGTCCTTTCATGCCACACCTACCTGGTAACTGCCACGTACCATGAACAGGGCAGATCCCACCTTTCCTATACCCACCAGGCACAGCACACTCAACAGCAGCAGTCACTGCTGCCAAGGCAGCATTAGACTGAGAGAGCCCCCGAGGCAGCTACGCAGTAACATCAAACATCCCTGACTGCCTCAGACTCCTCCGAGTCTAGCCTCAGATTAGACTGAGAAGTGCTCAGGCTCCTTTGGGCCAACTAAAGCAGTAACAAAAGCATAATGCACACATCCTTAGCATCCCACATTGCTGCCTCCCCTAGCTCTGGATGGATTAGGCAAAGCACAAAGGGCAGAATAAAACCAGACCCCTCCAGGTTACTGCCCTCATGTGCCACAGCACAACACTTTGTGCTTCTGCATTTACTAGAAGAAAGCATTTGGATGAGGAGACCTCTACATGCTCTGTCACAGCCAGCAACGCACATTTTCTACTGTGTGCATAAAGCAGCAAGATGTTGCAAGAAGACACAGGAGTAGGACCAGCCTCTACAGAAGGCTGCAGCCAAAGCTAGCACAGTTGAGGACTATCCCCTCACTCCATGTTCCACTAGGTTCACCTATCACAGCCACTCAATGCTGTCTGATGCCAGCCAGGGGTGCTTAGGCAGAGATAGATTTAATCAACCTGTTTTATTCAGGCAAGGTGTCAGTCTAGACCTCAACAGTGAGTGACCTTGCCTAAGAGATCCTTTCGCTCTCCCCCACTGACAATTAGCCCCAGTGCCTTCTCCTGCAACTCTCCTTGGACTTTCAACCTTCTATCTTTCCAGGCTTTTAACCCTTACCCTCTTCCCCATCCATGACTTTCAAGGCCAAGGCTGGGACAATTGCTTCCACTTATAGTACTCAAGCAAAATTGGCCACCTTCATCCACCCAATCCCAGCCCAGCAACGTGCCCAAACCATGCAGGTTTACAATATTAAGCAGATTAGATTTTGAGACTTAGTACACCAAAACTCTTATTTATTGATTGCTTTTTCTGTATCTTTGACATGGAGGTGTCAGAGGAAGTTATTCCCAGCTGAGGGACTGGAGTGTGAAGTCCCCTTGTGTATCAAAGTAGTCAAAGACAGTGAGATTATGCCGATTAGGGAACGTGAACTGGTGGCCTGGCAGGTGGACTGTCACATCATTTTGGTTGACACCAAAAGTGATCTGCAAGACAAATTGAAATGTCAGAAAATTGCCTCAAGCCTCTTCCCTCTGCAGCATTGCTATGCCACTCTCTGCTTTGGAGGGTGAACAAGCACAGCAGAATAACCCGCTCAACAGCAGTAGTGTTATTCTGGTATCCCAAAAGATGCCCATTCCCTGTTCTGTTCAACAGCAACACCTTCAAGTCAGATGGAGCTTGCACATTTGATCCCCACCCACCATCACAGCTCAGAGCTCTGAGTGGTGGCACTGGCCAAGCAGGAGAAGCCAGCCACCTCCTGTATAGACAGCCCTGAGACAGCTCCTGCAGCTGGGTGTCCTGTGCCAAACACCCTCCCTTCACCAGAGCATGTACAGAGTGTATATGTACACATAAATACATGCATGCCTCACCTCAGCTGTGCCCCCTTTCTGGAAAGGAAAGACAGTCTCCCTGTGCTCTGCACCCCACTCTTCCACCTTCTTTGAGTTGCACACAATGGTGTTCACATCGCCATGAGCATCAAAACGGGGGTTGAAGTGAAGTCCGAGGAGGGTAGCATCCTTCCCCAGATTCATCACAAAGCTTCAGGAAAAAAAAAAATACTATGGTAGCATGTTTCTCATTACCATCACCATCCCTGGGTCTGTTTCTTCAACAGCTGAGGGTAACCTAAGAGAAACCCTTTGCTAAATTACACAGCTTCCCTAAAAAGATGGTGCTGTGGCAGTAAGGGGTACGTTCCTCTTCTGGGGTGATAAGCTCCAGAGTGCCATCCCTGGGAGAGACACCACTTGGTTTCCTCAAAGCTTTTAACAAGAGAATGGTTCAGCACACAGAGCCCTGAACAGAGTCATCATACACCCAAACCAATGCCCAAGGAGTCAGTTGCTTTCCATAGATTTCCTTTCAGTCCTGAACAGTTAGCTAGTGCTGCATCCTGCCTGACAGCCACTGTCTTCTCCCCATCCTGCAGGCAGCTGAAAAAATTACCATGTCATTAGCTATCCCAAAATACCTGCAATAGCAGTGGGAGGAAGCTTCCTAGCCTAGTGTCCACCTTGCCTTCAGGCCTCTTACCCAGATGAGAAGAGGCATATTATTTGGCAAGAGAAAGCCTGGGAGGCTTCGCTCAGACAGTATTAAACTTCAAAGGCACTGGGAAGAGCTGGGACATGTTTCCTGGAACACCGCTAGTGCTGCTACAGCAGCTGCAGGCTCCACCTTACCTTGCAAGGGGCCCCACCAGCCACAGACCTGCACAAGGGCTGGGGGCTGCTGCAGAGGCTTCGCTGGGAAACCCAGCCACCCCAATATCTGCACATTTAGGGGTCCATTTCAACTTAAGCCCACCTGCCAGCTCACCACCTTTCTTCCTTCTTTCCCAACCACCATGTGAGAGGCAACTCCAGAGGGGCACCATAAACGTTCCTACTCCTGGGCCATCTTCGTGCAGGGGAGAGGATGTGGTGGAGCAGATGGTCTCAACCCAAATCTCAGTATAGATGCAGCTTCCATTTCCTTTACCCTGCACTAGAAAGGATGTGGTCACTGCCAGCGTGTGCAGCTGGAACTCCACATCTGCTTTGGCTTAGCCCCTTGGCAGTACTGTGTCTGCAATGTGCATTAGGTGATGACTCACTGGGAAGCACTGCTGGTGTTAACCCCTTCTCCTCTCCTACCCAACGGACAGACTCCTTTTGCCCCCACCTTTTGCAGAACCCTCAGTGTAATGCTTGGCCGTGCCTGGGCAGCACAGCACAACTCACCTCTTGGCATTTGGTGCAATTTTCCCTTTGACAGTGAGGCGCTGGCCAGGCTTGAGACCCAAGTTGGTGCACACTGGTCCCTGGGGAATGTGGAAGCAGAGACGTTAGCTCAGTACCTGCTGGCTCACTTGGCTGACTTGGCAGCTTTCCCTGCTGCCTTTCAAGACATGCTTTGATTTGGACCCATGGAAAAACAGGGAAGCTCCCTTGCCCTAGGGCATTGCAGCAGGGACATCCCAGAGAAGTTACCCCAATCACCTGGTACAGTTGATTGGTACTCGATTTCCCAATCTTTATCCTGCTGCTCTCATCAACATATCTGTATTTCACAGCAGTGAAGTGTAAGCACCTGCACGCTCTAATCACACCTCCTCATCCCAAACACACCCATGTGCCTTGTGGGTCTCATGTCATCCCACACAAGTCTGTCTGGGATGGATGGAACTCCCTTCTCCTAGCTTGTGTTTGAACTTCAAGCCTTGCCCAGGTCCAAGGGCTCAGACACCTCGCTTCCCATCTCCCAGGGGCTTGGGCATTTTTTTTTCATAGGCTCACTATTTGCAAGAATATTCTCCTGCTCCACCTTCCCCCCACCTTTTCTCTAGGAGGACTAAATTATTCTGGAAAACCTGTATGGAGGCATTTTTTGTCATAGCAGAGGCAAGACCTCAAGAACATTGAAAATCTTTTCCAATCCCACTTTAATAAATAAGCTTGCACTTGGGACAATCCCTGCTTAATCACCCTCAGCCTAACAAAAGACAAATTAATCAAAGAAGTGCAATCACTCTTCTAACACAAGCATCTCCCTAGCAGTCACAGAATGGTTGGGGCTGGCAGGGATCTCAGATATCAAGTCCAATCCCTCTGCTAAAGCAGGTTCATGTAGAACAGGTTGCACAGTGTCATGTCCAGGTGGATTTTGAACACCACCAGAGCAGCAGAATCCACAATCTCTCTGGGCAGCCTGTTCCAGTTCTCTGTCACCCTCACAGTGAAGAAGTTTTTCCTCATATTCAGCTATAACTCTGTGTGTTTCAGTTTGTGCCTTTTGCCCCTTCCCCTGTTGCTGGGAAACTCTGTAAAGAGGCTGGCCCCATACTCGTGATACATAGTCTTAAGATAACCTCTCTAACCTCTTAAGATATTTGAACATAGTCCTTGGCATTCACAGAACACCTCCGTAAGGCACATTCCTTCCAATAAAGAGAGGAATAACAATTCAATGATTCATGAAAACTTAAGCCAGAAAGCAGGCAGCAAAGCTGCCCAGAGAAGATGCTCAGACAGCAATAAATGTTACTGCAGCAGCTTCCCCAGTGCAGAGCTGCAGTAAAACGGGTTACCCCACCTTAGGACTCAACCCAGCAAGGATCCCCTCATGTACTGCCCCAAAGGCATCCTACAGAAAAAAAGAACCACCACTGCCAGAACACAAAATAGCAGCCAGTGCTCTGTAGTGGATGAAGCAAGGATCTTTCCTCAGCAGTAGCAAGCACCCAGCTCTAGCAGACCCTCTGACACAGGGGCTGATGTGCAGGAGAAGGCTAGCACAAGCACCCTCACACCAAGCCAGCACATTCCCCGCAGTTCTACCTCCAGCAAAGCTGCCCCAGCCCTTTCTCTACTCACGCAAGACATGGTGCTGCTCTGCAGGGTAATGCTCCTCTCTGCTGAGGTGCAAGGGTCCCAGGCAAGTAGCTTCTGGTGCCCCTCCCTTGCCTTTAAATAGATGGAGAGCTGAGTTGTCCCAGCCCTTCTCCACCCCATGCACCAATGGGAAGGGTGGCAGGGGTTGGCTTTGGGAGGAGGGAGGGTCTATCAGGCAGAGCTGCCTCCTTCCACCCCCACCCAGCCTCCTCTGCAGGATGCTGAACACAGCCCTTGCAAGCAGGCTGCGGGCCACTCCAGGAGGAGATCCAGCTGTGTGTGGCCATGAATCCAATGGAAAATAATTTCACAATGAATGTTTTACTATCCAGGGCTTTTATCCCACATGGAAGATGGTCAGATGGGTTGAGACTTGGCGGGAAGAGTCTAGGGTGAGGACTGGGCTCTTCAGCTCTAGTTAAATCAGGAGTAGAAAAAATGTCACTGAGTGCACACGGTGCCTCAGAAACTCTTTGTGGTGCAGGTGAAACCCCACTAACAGAGGACTGAAGCTACATCCAGGGTCACCCAACTGCACTATTAATCCTTTCTGTCCCCAGAGACTTACCAGCTGCTGACCCAGCCTTTATCACCCACTTTTGTAGGTACAGGAACCAAAGGAGGGAAAACAGTCCTTTTTCTACAGAACCCATAGGCACCCTCACAACTGTGCAGTTCATCTTGCCTGCAGGGCAGAGTAAGCCAGGAAGAAGCTGCCTTGGAAAGCTGGGGAGAAATTATCTGGAAGAGCATGGTGCCCAGCTCTTGCTCCTACCCAGAACACAGCTAGGGCCTGAGGAAGAAGGGGATGGGGGCAAAATGCTTCTATCACAATGAGCCATAGTATCTATATGTCTTTTACGTGCCTCTGTGTTCTCTTTGTGGCAAGTATGATTCACTCTGGGTGAAAGGATTCCTTTGGAAAAAGTTACCCAATTACTACATGGCTCAACTGTAATTACACTGAAAGAGGAGGGAAAAATTCAGGCAGTGTGCCAAGCCTGTGGCTTAGAGCTCTCCTTGTCTTGCATATTTGTCTCTAAATCACAAGACGCTCTGTGATTTCCTTAAGAGGCCCAGAACTGAAACTCTCTGGAACATTTTTTTCTTCCATGTTTGTGAGGCCCATTAGTTTCCCCTCTGCTGAGGATGTGAGAGTCCCCAGCTGTCTCCCCCCCCTCAAGCATGACACTTGAGGATGGCACTACTGAGTATTTCCACTCGATACCACCAATGCCAACAGAAGTAGAAGGGAGACCCTCTTGCCTGCCTGCTGGGGAGGGCAGAAACAAGACCCAGGCTTTGGCCAGGTTGCCGATCTCCCCATGACACAAGGGGGCTAGAGTAAAGGCCAAATGGTCTTCTCTGCTCTGACATGCCTACCCCTCTTTCTCCCTCTGGTCACTTGCCTCAGGGTTCAGCTCTTGGGTCTGATAAAGGGATCATGTGGTGCAGGATGAGAAGTGCTCCATACCAGGAGGAGAACAAGTAAATAGAGTCAGTTTCCCTCTACTCAGGATGTGTGTGTAATTAAATCAATTCCTTTCAAATCCAAGATTTTGTGAGACTAAACCCCAAATATCTCTACAAGTACATGAGCTGCTGCTGGAGGCATGGTCTAGGGGGCTGGACTAGAAGGGGCTGTTCCCATGCAAGAAATGTTGGATGGGAAAGGGAAATGTGTAAATATTTGCCCTCTTGGAGATGGAGGTGGAGGGGGCCATTTAAAAGGTATGGGGTAGGTTCTGTGTTTTCTGCGGTATTTCTGGCAGCTGGGCACTGTGACCAAGCCTTAGCAGCCACCAGGTCCTTGAATTGTGTCTGTCCAGGGACCTTCCTCCACATGCTGCTGGAGAGATTAGAGACCAGCTAATGGCTAAGAGATTATAATGAAGGAGGGGCTACCATTCCAGAGAAGGTGCTGGAAGGGCTATTCACATCAAGGAAATCCAGGTTTCAGACTTGAGTCTACCTCAAGCAGCCTGTATTTGTCTGATGGAAGTCCAGGTGTCTCTACCAGCTTACATGAAACCTTGAATTAAGTGGCATTAGCACAAAAGGCTAATACCACAGGCAAGGGGGCCATGGGGCATCCCATAGCCTGCAGGCCCTGGGCCACCTCCATCAGGACAATGTCACGTCTGCCTTCCTATCTCTGGGGTGGAGACACCACAATGAGATGGCAAACTATAAACCTCCAGCACAAACATCCGCACAGGGTATGGCTGAACTGAGGGGAGGGAATGTCCCTGTTCACCCTGGTGTCACACCAGGCAGGGATGGTGTCCCCAGGTGTACTGCCACCTACTCCACCACATTGGAGACACAGAGGTGCTTGCCTGTTATTTTCAGGAGCAATGTGGTGTAGGAAGACTCACTGTGGGTTGAGAGGGGCAGAGCCAGGCTGGCTAGAGCTGACAGTCTTCACCTCATGTCATTCCCTTCCTTATCAGTGTGCAGTGGGCCAGCCAGCTAGGGGATGTGCCAGCAGTTTGGCAGCCCATTCTATCTTTAAAGGATACAGATGAGGAAGATGAGGACAGATCAAAACAGACTTTGGTGTCATGGGCTTATCCTTCTGTGTGGGAACTCAACAGTGGGTCAAGGCTCTTCTCCACCATTCCTGCCTCTCATCACTAGGAGAGCTCTCCTGCATCACATTTCAAATCCTAGCTTTGCATTAGAGGGAGAGTCACTGATCTGCATCATCACTTGGGGAGCAAAGATCTCCTTTGCTCACTCCAAAGGGAGTGAGTGGATATGAAGCTGTTGCTTCAAACAGTGCTCTTGTCCATGCCAAACTCTTGGCCAGAGGGAGCCACAAGTGTGGAGAGAGGAGTAATGACTGTGGGGTATGACTTCAGCAGTGCCTCATGTCTGGTTATGAGGGTGAGGCAGGTGGTGTTTGCATCTGCACCTGCTTTCTGCCAGCTGGGGTTGTGTCCTGGACAGAACAGGGCCTGGGAAAGGGGATGTGGAAGAGCCAGCTGCCATGATAGGAGCAGACCAAATTCACAGCCAACACAAATGTCCAAGCCCAGGCATGACAACAAAGACCCCACTAAGCATGTACTATGCTAGGGGTAGGCACCCCACTCAGGTCCTGTCAGTGGTTACCTCCAGTGTGGGCTGTGCTTCAGTCACCTGGCTCCTGGGAGCGACCCGCTAGCCTCTTGCCAATCTACTCACTCGTCCGTGGAAAGTGCAACTTGCCCTTGTGAGCAATCCCAGACAGTCCTCAAAGAACTTTTGATGCCTTTGGGGCCTGAACTCATCCCCCAGTGCTGGCAGTGACCCAACATTCCCATAGAAGGCGACAAACATCCCTGTCTGTCCCTAGGGCTGCTCATGGTTCTCATTGTAGCTCTTTTCCCAGGACCTCAGACTTCTTTTTACTCTTCTTGACACTCAAAGAGCCTGGGCTGACCTCTCTATGCTGAAATGGCACGTTTTCTCAAGATCACAGCTTCTCTCATGGACATCCTCACACCTCCCAACCTCCAAGCTGTAATACATTTTAGGCTCAAGAGGGAAACACGATTGCTAAAAGAGAATTTCATCATTGTGAGTAGCTTTGATTTAGGGCATGCCTTCTGGTCTAGCTGATAGGCACTGCTATGGCTCAGCATACCCAGACTGGTCCTGTGTGCTGAGGGCTGGAGTCCAGCTACTGCAGGTTGTGGGGTTGAGTTGGAACACTGGGCTGAGCTGTTGGGTGGCTCTAAACAAGGTGGGTTGGCAGCTGCCAAAGGAGAAGCCCAGTCAGGCAAGTGTCTGAAGCAAAAGAGGGAAGATCTGCACCCAGATCTTTTTGTGAGTACACAGCAATAGATAAGGCATCCTGAGTGATGACCTTGGAGGAATGGGAAAAGGCCTGGCTGGAAAGCCTGTGGATTATGTGACCAAAGCCCACTTGTATACAGTGCTCTTCAGGTGGGAATATCCTGTTTTGGATGCAGTTACTCTTGCAGTGATTTGCAGCATCTTTCCACTGAGAGAGAGCCTTTGTACCTGTTCAGCCACCTTGTGTTACGTGGCCTCTGGTATTTTAACTAAGCATTAGGTGTACTAAACTCAGATTTATTATCTTGTGGATGCAGAGACTCACATCAGGAAAGAGCCACAGCAAGATCTCCCAAGCTTTGATGGCTGTAACATTTCCAACCACATCCAATTTCCTGGATTAGGAGCCGTCTGTGAGGCTCCAACTCCTGCTGACTCCAGAATCTCTGCTTTCATTAAATCAGTATGGAAATATGTTCCCAAGTGGTGAAGATAATCCTGCAAATGTTATCAAAGTGTACCTGGACAAGTGATTTATCCGGGTGAGCCTGAAGTTACAGCTTGGGAAGCAGGAATGACTCCTCATACTAATGACGCTGGGATGTGTTAGACACACCTCTAAGTGCATCCTGGGAGGTTCCCAAATCCGTGCTCCCCACCTCCTCCCCCGCACCTCTGGCTGCTCACGCTGGGCTCCATGGGTTAACTCTGTGTGCTGGGGTGACAGCAGGAGGACTTCTCACCTGACCATGCTGGAAGTACTGACAGCACAGCAAAAAAGCCTTTGGTCCCCTTGGACATGAAGGATCCTGACTGTGAGGCTGGAGCACAGGCGTTAGCAGATCTTTAATCCCAGCCGCTGGTCGGGAAGGCTCCAGGCCATCTGCTCTTCAGTTTAAGTGCACTTGGCCCAGGGCAGCACAGCAAAGACAAGTCAAGGAGGAGCAGTCTGACGCTTTAGGAAAGCACACGCTCGGTTTTGACATAGAGAGGTTGCTCACAATGACCTAGCCTGAACCAGGGGGTTGCTGCACGTAGAGTACTTTCAAGAGCTACAAATGCGGGTTAAGAAAAGCCTGGTAATTGCTTCTGAGCCAAAGGGGAACAGCAAATTGGGGAGAGCTGGAAGGTGAATGGAGCGTCTTAAGTTCTGCTGTAGACCAAGTACAATTAGGGACTTTGTACAAGGCAATGATATTTTTCTTATTTAAAAAAAGTGGGAGATCAACTTCTGACCGGTGGTGTGAATTTCCAATTTTCTTTAAATAAATCAATTCAAAGAAATAGAAGGAAAGGAAAAGATAGAAGTGAAAATTAGTTGGGGTGCAGCATGTATTGTTCAGGTTGTGCAGGCATTGAAGGCAAGGCTTCAAACCTAACCTTTAAGAAATGACAAGTTTTGAAAGCAGAGCTGCAAGCTCAGCAAATGCTGACTGTAGAGGGGAAAGCATTGCCACCGCTTGTCTGGACATTGGCTAATGACTTCTAGAGGGCCTGCAATGTAAGCCCCGCATGGCTGCTGCAGGATAGAAAGGTATTATTGTGCTATAATACGACGCCAAGGATTATTCCCGTGCTGCTCATTAGTGCTGGAAGTTCAAGGGCAAGGAAATGCAGCTCCATGCATGAGGGTCAGATGTTTCATCACAGGTGTGTCGGAGCAGGAGAGCTGCTGGCTGTTGTCTGACTGTGGCCACAGGCTGTGTGCTGCTGCAATACCCAAATTGGTGTCCTTGAGGTGCCTTAGAAACCTGCCATTTATTGAGCCTATTTCAAGCCTAGAAACAACCTGCTGAGGCATACTCACTGTCTCATTTTCTGTCTTTTGTTAAAGTGACTTTTGAGATGTGCTGGGCAGAAGTTTGTTTGCTGTAATTAATATGCAAACTGTAAGTGGATGCTGTGTTTGAACATGTTGCAGCAACCCAGATGCTGGTTTCAGCTCTTCCAACAAACAGTGCTTGGGAGAAATATGTTTGTGGAACACAGGCACGTCCTCCTCCAACACCCTTGAGACCGAAACTCAGCTGCATGCCATTTTTCAGCAAGTAATGTGTGTAAAAACCTGTGTGGAATGATAATCCCGAAGGAAAGGGTTGCTGTGAATTGGCTTTGCTGCCAGGAATGACAAGAAGCCTGAAAACACCCGTTTGGTATTTTTTTGAGTGTATGGGAAGTGGTACCTAGGGTGTGGGCTGTGATGTTAGTCTCCACACATGTCAGAAGCAGCAGCAGAGATGTTCAGCAGGTGAGACTGGCAGGGAGCCTGGAGCACATCAGGCTTTACTCACTGAGACAAACCCTGCTTGGACCATTGCATCTGCTTTGGCAAATGCATTCATCTGCAGCCTGTCCACGAGCCAGTATTAGGGGCACATCTCATGCTTGGAGAGCCTCCAAAGCACGTGGGACCACAAGGCATCAGCACAGCTGAGCAGAAGCCAAGGCAGGCAAAAGACCAACTTGGCCTCTCCAACAGGGAATGGGGCCCCAGCAGACAGCGAGGGCTGGAGAAAAGGGAATTGCCTTGGGCAGACATGCAGCTGCTCTCCCCAGGGGTCCTGTGGGTGGCAGAGCTCATCATCCCCCAACATGGATGCATCCTTCTGGCATGGACAGAGCCCCAGAGCTGGTAGAGCCTGGGACTATCCCCTGCTGCTTGACTGGGAACCCTGAGCCCCCTAAAACTTGCTTGGGGGTTTCAGTAATATGTGCCATCCTTCACGTAGTGCCCCAAGCATTTAGGTGGTAGTGAGCTCTGTTAGGCAGCTGCTGCCTGCCACCCTACAGCCAGCTGGAACAATTACCCTGGTAAGCTGTCTGTTATCTGCCAGGATCAGCTGCTGAAATGGGAGGGTGTTTCAGCAGGGCGTGGCACCCTGGTTTCCCTGAGGCTCATACTATTTGGGGAGAGAAAGCCCAGGCGCTTTCTGATGCTATCAGAGTTTGGAGGCTGTGGAAAGCACTGGGATGTGTCATCCCCTGCCATACTGTTGGTTCCCATCCCTTGCAAGAGGGCCCCAGACACCCTCAAGGCTAGTGGGCACACACACATCATTCCCGTGGTGAGGCTGTGTTGGTCTTTCAGAAGTTTTTGCAAGCGGATCCTTCCAAGGAAGCCATTTGCAGAGCCATCTCTACCCCTACCACCAAGAATATCCACCCATCATCATGTCCCACACAAAGGCTTGCTGTCCCACACCTCTGGCTTCTCCAGCTTCCTTTGCTCCCTGGGCAGAGAGCAGGTGCTGCAGCACCTCACCAACACCCAAGCTGGGCTTTGCCAGGCTGCAGCACCTGGGAAGAGCTGGCCTTTGGTGCTCAGCCCAGTCCAGGTGTCAACTGTCCATACCTCTTGTGAAAGATAGGATCCACTCTGGGGATCTCCTTGGCTCCCTCCTACAGATCCCGAGCTGGGGCAGGTTTCCAGCAGCAGCTGGTGGGGTGGTGCTACAAGTCATTTTGTCAGGAGCACAAGCTCACACACCACCAGCACTGGCAGCACAGACATACTCTCCCTCTCTTCTGCCCTGTGCTCCTGGGCAGAAGCTCCTTGGGCTCCTCAGCCTTTCCCAAACAAAGGTCCTTGCCATTTTTCCAGAAGAAAGCCAAGGACCAGCTCATGTCCCAGTAGAACTGGGTGACTTGTGAGAAGACCAGGAGGCATGTTGATGCACTTAGCACCAAAACAAACAACATGGCTTTGTTCTACAGGAGTGTAGTCTTGCTCTTGTTGTGATGGACATGGAGGCTGAGCACTGACAATCTCCTGACTTTTGCTGGAGGGGTAAATCTTGACATGCCAAGTGACTGCCAGGCCATGTGCTTCAGTGGGGGGCTTTTCTGTGGGACAGGTTTGAGGATTTTTTGAAGCATTTTTAGCTTGCAGGCTGCTGGTTGAGAGATGTTTTGGTAGAGAGTAGGATCACAGATTGAGCAAGGGGTTGATTAGATGTAATATCAGCTTCTGATTCACCTCATAACAGTAGGAACCTGGAGGAAGAGGGATGGACGTTCACTTGCAGCACCCACGTGCCACTGCTTTGGTGGCAAGTGCTGCTTGCATGAGCATGAAACCTGCTCTTCTCACCCAGCACAGAAGCTAAGGGAGGGTCCATCAGTCAGCCAGGTATTTTTGGACATGTCCTCCCTTCCCCACAGGCAGCTAGCCTGTGAGGCATGTCCATGCTGTCTGTTCAGCCCACAGTAAGTTCACCAGATACACCATTAAGCCAAAGGCCACTGCGCCATCTAAAAGTTTCCTTGTACAGGGTGGATCATCTTCAAAAACCATGGGCATGTGAGAGGTACTGGCCTCCAGGCCCTCAGGCATTTGCTCCAGAAGCAGGAAACAAGTGGGATTCCTTATTTCCATTCCTACGAAAGCAAACAGGGAAAACCAGGGAGGTACTCCTGGTCCCTGCACTGGCTGTATTTAGTCAGGCAGGTTCAATTTGTAATATAATCCACCTCCTCCCATTCAAAGGGAAGATGGGGAGATGAGAGTAGTCCCCAGTTCAAGCCCATGATAAGGAGGTAACCTTGTGGGGAAAGCTCTGTTTCTACAGGGTCTGCTGTTGTGTAACCTTGCCCTGAGCGGGACAGGACCTTGGCAGGACCTAGCCCTAAGCCAAGCTCTGGGCAAGGTGTCCCGAATACCACGCAGGGTGAGCATCCTGGACTTGTTTCACTGGCTCTGCTGGGAGCAGAGAGAGATTGCTCCTGGCAGGAGCAATCCAAGGGCCAGTGCTGGGTACAAATGTTAGGCTAAAGCACTGTGAACTTGGTGCTGGGCAGCCCCTAAAGGGGGCCACTTTAGAACTCAGTTTTGGCACTCCATGAAGTGCCTGCCAGCCCAGGGGCACATGGAGAGGTCCAGAAATGGGGGCCTCCCTCCACACTCCATGCTGAATGCCAAGCTTCTGTCTGTTCAGGATAAGAGCTGTTGGGGAGGGAAGTCTCCCTGGGCAAGCAGTCATGAGCCGTGACTTTCTTGGACAGAAACAAGCAGGGGGCAAAAGCCCTGGCCCTTCCAAAATGCACCCCTTCTTAACAATAGTACTGTCAGCAAGGACTTGTGCTGTGTGACAGTGCTCCCCATGGCTCTTGGGAACTTATCTAAACCCTAACAAGATGCAGGGAGACATGCCATTCTGACAGTCCTTCCCGCCTGGAAAACAAAGGCATTTGTCTCTCTGTGGTGTTCCGTTTATTTGGGGGAAAGGGAAGAAAAAACAGCAGAGAGCAGAACAAGGCCTTGCCCCACATGGTGCTTTATTCATCTGCCCTGGGGGTGTGAGCTCAGCTTTGTGGGCAGGGGATGTTTTACCTGCTGAGCAAGTCCATGAGGACCTGTGCCCACGAAGTGGAGGGAGAGCAGTGTCTGGGAGAAGGATACATCAGGTCTGCTGAGGCCAGGCTGCCAATGGACAGCCCTGTGAGTAGACAGAACCGCTTCTCCATGAAGGTTTGGGTCTGAGGAGGGTGGTCAAAAATACAATCAACTTGTCAAAATCTGCCAAGGCACTCAGCCTTCTCTAGCTGGCAACCCACTCTCTTGGCACAGGTGCCCACCCCACCTTCCCTGAGGGCTGGTCCCCTCAGAATGGCCCAGCCAGTCTCTTGGCTTTGGTGCCACAGAGGAAACAGTGCTCTGTTTGCCCCTCTCCTCCTCCTGTGTTACTGACAGCTGTGGTGGGATAACTGCCTGCTGTGCTCTACACTCCCAGCTAGTGGAAGAGGGTACACATGAACTTGCTCGACAGGTAAAACCTTCCCTCCCTGGGAAGTCTCTCCCTGCATTTTATGACTGCTTACCTCTGAGCCAAGGATGCCTTTTTGGCAGCTCTGGGAGCGGGCCTGGCTGGGCGTGGAGTGCTGTTTTTCTCTGGGATTTTATTACTTACTTCGTTTCTCAGGGTGTCTCAGTTGGCCTTCCTTCAAGCTCACCATTGCTTCATCACTATCCGCTCTTTTCCTTCCACCAGCCCTGCATAGACCCCACGCATGGCAGAGAAACCACAGGCAGCAGCTGGCACCCTCCAGAAATCTCTCTGGGCAAAACACCCACTGCTGAGCCTTGCTACAACCTCTGTGTAGACTGAGCCATTGAACATCCTTGTGATGTGTCCGGTGGGCTGGGGAGGAGATGAGGCCCATGCAGGACCTCTGCTGCTGCATTTCCATCTCCTCCTGATCTCTGGCTCCGGTAAGAGCAGCCCTGAAGGAGAAAACCCAACCCCTCCACATACATACCCATCCTTGGAGATCACAGGAGACTCACACATGGTTCAGAAAAGTTTGCTTCCTTTGAGTTTTTTTGGCCTGGCAGACCTCTATGTGTTTGCAGGTCCTCCCTCTGTGCTGAATGCCCAAGGAAAGGTGGCTCAGCCCAGCCATGCAGAGCCCCAGAACTGTGTGAGTACCTGCAGTGGGCAGGGAGGGGTGAATCTCAGGAGAAACCAGAAAGCAGGACATAATACATTTCACAGCTGAGCTTATACACATTTTTTAACTTTCCGTGGTATTTCAAAAGACAGTATACTCTTTGGTCCCTCCAAGAGGCTGAAACATGAAATGCACTGCTTTTGTTTCCTACTTTCCATTTTAATACAGTGTTGTTCAGTCTTCCGGGTTGTGTGCACATGATTCTGGAAAAACCATGACATCTGCTAAAGAGAATCATCCAGCACTGTCACACCATGGATCAGATCTCAGCAGCACCAGCAGAGCTGATGGGAATGCAGGCTTAAGTGTGTAGCATAAGAGACAGTCAGAGCTGGCCTGGTCAGGGGGAGCAAGGATGGTGGGTCAGCAAGCAGTGCTTCAGGATGAGAACAGGGATCCTGAGACTTCTCAAAGCAACTCCTCCATGGGGGATTACCATACAGCTCTGGTTCCCCCTGCCCATAACTCACCAAAACAGTTTTGAGTGTACGTTTTGCAGAGTGCTGACACCCCAGCTGTTATCACAGAAAAACTGGGTGCCTGGATGAAAACCTGTCTCTCACCCACACCTTGCACAGGTAGCTCCCCTGGCTCCTACTGCTGGTGGCATCTCAACGCCACCCTGGCTGCAGGTGGACCCAGTCCCTGTCCTCCTCCATCTGCAACCAGCACAAGCACTGACAGGCCCTGGCTCCCCAGCAAGCCTTTGCCCAGTTGGCAGATTCCAGCTCTGCCTGATGAAGAGCAATGAGCTCCCCACCTGCATTGCACCAGGGTGCCAAGCCCAACTTCACTGTTGGCTGTGCCTGTGGGACTTCTGACCACAGCCCTGGCTCTTCCAGGGCTGGGATGGCTGGGCATGCCATGGTGGCAACCTCAGTGGTGTGGCTGCTGCCCTGCTCCTGCTGAATGGCTGTGGCCTCCTCCTGTTGAAACGTCACCCCTTGAGGGCAAACCTGCTGGGCACCAGTGAATGAGCTGGGATGAAGGTGAAGGCTGCCATTACAATGTCAAGGTTGCATTTGTGCAGCTTCCCAACATCTTGCAAACACAGTCCCAGGCATTCTCCTTCGCCCTGCCTGGCTAGCTCTGCCTCGCTGCAGAGGCGAAGGAGCACTGCCTGGCTGTTCTATGCAATTTGGCTGCTCACCCAGCCTGGATCAATAACTGCCCTCCCTGTGAGTCTGGAAATGGGCACTGCACATGTGTTTGGGATTGCTGTACCCCTCAGAAGGGATTGCAAATGGCTGTGAATGGCCATTTCTCCCATCCTGCTGCTCTAAACTTCAGGTCTGATTCATAGAGATTTAAGTACCTGAAACTACTGCTAAGGGGTTTGCAGCAGTGCCTGAACAGATTACATCCTTCTTCACTTTGACTTGGAAAGGCAAAAACATTGTGCTACCATTCTAGAAAATAGAAGATGAGACCCTTGTAGTGGTGCAGCTGATGGAGCAATGAGCAAAGCAGCAAGCAGGGTATCTGGTGTTCATCAGGAATGGATGAAGAGTACTGCATAAGACAGCTATTGAAGGAAGGATAATGTACAAACTGGAAAACATCTATACATCTATAGCAATTAAACTATAGAGCAGTGGTGGAGGGCATGGCCCCCTGGACGCATGACAGAAAATGCCCGTCACAGAAGGAGCTGATTAAGCATGCACAAAAGGGAGCTGTGACTTGGATGCAGACTGCAGGGCTGTTGGCCACATTGTGTGCCATTTGCTCTCCAGGACACAGCCTTGTGCTTGCCAGAAACCAAGCTCTCCTGAGCAGAGATGCTTGCGTGACCAATCTGCTGCTGACTGGAGCTGTGGGGTGAAATAAGAATGAGCTGTGATGAGAAACAGCTCTGCAGCAGGGAGCTGCAGCTGCAGGGTGGCTGGCTGCACCCAGGGAGCCAGTGGTAGTCAGGGCCCTGCAGTGTCAACAATGTCTAGCAAAAGAAGCTGACACCCAAAGTACAGCCAAAATTGTCTGTGGTTGTAAATCCAGCTTTTTGGCTCTTGGGAAGGGGTCTTGTTTAACAACCCAGAGGAATGCAAAATTTGAATGTGCAAAGGGACAGGATTTCACACTCTTTCCCCCAGCCAGTTGCCGTTTATCAACCTATATTTCTGGGAGCTTGCTCACATCAGCCAGGATGACACCCCACACCATCCCATTCTGCTCTCCAACCTTCAGCGGTTCACCCCTGCCTGGCAAGCCTCCTCTCTTGTCGTGAAAGCATTCCTGTTGCTGAGCATCAGACTGATGTGAAAATAACTGCGGTTTTTGCAGCACCAGCTTGTGCTGGGTTCACAAATATATGGAGAAACTCTGATGTGGAACCTCCCACTCCTTCCCTCCCACTGAGAGAGAGAGAGAGAGAGACAGACAGACAGACAGACAGTGGGCTCAGGCAACAGCGAAAGTGAGGTCTTGCTGGAAAGCAATTTCAGCTGCACTTCTTTCTAACCAGTTGTATTTTTGTCTCTTGCCATGCCCAGCACCAAACCCTCTAGGTATCATCCAGCTGAGTGCTAAAGGACAGGGCAACAACTGGTCATGGTGAGTTGGGTGGTGACAGGGATGCACAACTCACACCCTGTTACACAAGGAGCAGTCAGACAGTGGAGCCCCTGGTAGATGTAACAGGAAGGTGAAAGGAAAGAGAACATTTGATTTTAATGTTATGAAATGAAAGAAAAATCTGGTGTCAATTAACTCCAGCCAGCATAATGGGAACACAATACAGGAGCCTCCTACTTCTCGATTTATTTTCAGCCTGAAGAACAATAGTCCAGGGGATGGGAGGATGAGATCCCTAGACTGATGCCTTACTAGAGTTGTCTAATTCACTTATTGCATCTGGCATAGCATCCAAGTTCAAGAGACAAGGAACACATAAGGATGATCCTTTGCAGGTGTCTTACACTTCTGCATTGCAGAGCACTGCCAGAAAAAGAGGAGGAAATATGGGTATTACACGGGCTGCCTCCATGTTCTGAGCTTGGAGACTTGCTGCCAGAAGTAGTCCCAGGGTAATTCAAGTACTCTTTTCCCAGGTAGTTGTACCTCTTCCTAAGTCACTTCAGGAATCAGACATGTTTTCCCAATGCTCTTTGTGTCCCATTGCTGGACATGCTGTCCTGGAGAAAACTTATAACACACCCAAAGGAATAATGACAGAGATTTGAATTGCATCAGCAAGCAGTGATGGGGGTCTGCCTCAGTTCCTGATACTTAAACGGTGTGCCAGCCAGGACCATGTGCTACTTGCACTGACCAGCCACCCCATCCCTGGATTGACCTGAGGATCAGATCTGCTCCTCTAGGAAGGACCGTTCTGCTGCTGCTGGCTCATCAGCAAGTGACAATGACCAAGAGAAAGAGTACTTCTGTAGAAAGTTCTCCTGAGAATCATTAATATCAGGCTGCCCCAACACATAACTGGCAAGAAAGCAGCTCAAAAACCTGAACCAACAGGTAGATTTCCAGCAACATTGGCTCAAGGGCATTCAGAGTTGCTTGTGGCCAAACAGGAGTCAAATGCTGTGTGGGATTGCTCAATGACATATGTCCTTTCAGCCCTGAAATTGTTGTGGGAAGGCAGCTAATGAGACTGTGATGAATTGCAAGACAGTGAGCATCATGAAACTCAACTTAAACACAGCCTACACTCTCCACTGGAGCAGTATGGCCACCCTGTCTCATGACATGTGTACGTCTCCAGGTAGCCAAGGCTGTGGAAGGCACATGGTCCTCTACATGTGCTGAACAGCAGCTTATTGCCCTTCATCACTCCTCCACGCCCTGCCTTGGCAAGTGCACAAATGGCACTGGCACTGGACTAGCACTGAGTGGACTCTGTGCCACTCTCAGGCTCTGCCCAAACCCAGCTGAACCAACAGCCTCCAAACACTAGGCCAGAAAAAGACACCAAGTCAGGAACATCTCTGTTTCATGAAGGGCACCTTGCCAGTGCCACAATCACGTTATTCCAGCAGGTGAGAAATCTCTAATCTACAGCCCACAAAGACTCAATTTCCTCTGCTTCCATGCAGCAGGGATAAACTACCTAACTTGCACATAGAGGCTAGAGGTTCAGCAAGGGCAGAAAGGCTGGCACAGGACTTTTGGGTGACCTGATGGACAATTGTGTCCATTTAAAGGACACGTTTTTCTCACCCACAACGCGTGAAGAGAGCGCTCAGCAATATCCTATACAGACTGGAAACTGCTAGCTGCTGGGGCTGCATATCTAGCAGGCTAAATCACGGGGCAGAACAACCTGGATTGTAACAGGCAGCTGCCCTGTGATCTGGGAATGTTTCTGGCATCATGTCTGCCTTGTCTCCATGCTGGAGGTTTACAGAACTGGCAGTGCTTTGCTACAGTACTGAAGGTACAAAGACCAATAAAACTCTAAAAGGTGGGGGAGTCCTTAATGGTTTTTAATTGCCTTCAGCAAGTTTAGCTTTTCAGTATCTCCCAGGGAGTATAAGGAGCACCAAAACAGCTTGTTTGCCAGGGGCACTTCCAATACATTATCCACACATAATTCCCAGACAGAGTCCAACAACACAGCAGCAGTTCCTAGATGTGCATAGCCACGTAATTCTCCTGGGCTGCCTGGTGAGTTTTCTGGGGTCAGAGTCCATAGAGCAAATGAGGCAGCAGTAAGGAAGGAAAAAAAGGTGGATAATGATAGAGGGATGGCAAAGGGTCCCCTGAAAACCCATGTTATGGTGTGGAGGGGACAATGCCTTGAGTAAAGATTTAGGCGAGGGAAGCAATGCTGCAGAGGAGGGACTTCTACCCACACTGCTTCTGGAGGAAGAGTAAATGCTGGCTGGTTCACCAGGGCAGGCAGTAACAGGCTGCTGCTCCTCACTTTCTCCTCCTCCTCCTCCTCTTCCCTGCTCCAGCTGCTGCAGGACAGGGTGGCGCCAGAGCTGCCTGCCTTGGCAAAGGGGGACTCTCACATCAGGTTGGGCAAGTATCGGGTGAGTTCCTAGGATCATGATCCTTTCTTGGCTCTGGAGGCACTTTCCCATGCAAAAAACCTCCCCTGTCCTGCCAGTCTCAACATCTTTCAGATGCTCCCAGTTCTATTACCATGTCATGTGGCTGAACATTAACAACATCCCAGCCAGGATGATCTCTAGTTCCTCATGTTAAAGGTGTCTACTCACCGATGAATATCTTTGGGTCCATTTGTTGTCTTCCTGAAGTGTCAGTCACTTGACCAACTTGACAATCTTCCACGATGAAATGGCTGGCTTGGTTCATGAGAGGAAAGCAGTGGATATATACCCTGACTTCAGTAAAGCCTTTGGCATTATCTCACACAAAATCCCCCTAGAGAAGCTAGTAGAAGTATGGGCTGGGTGAGGAAACAGTGAAGTGGACTAGAAACTATGTGAACAGCTGGGCCCAAGGAATGCTGATCAGTGGCATAACATCTAGCTGGAGGCTAGTAATTAGGAGTGTCCCCCAGGGGTCAATAGTGGCTCTGATTCTGTTAAGCATCTTCATTAGTGAACTGTATGATGAGGCAGAGTGTACCCTCAGCAAGTTTGCTGATGACATGAAATGGGGAGGAGCAGCTGACACACCAGAGAATTGTGGTCCTATCCAGAGGGACCTTGACAAGCTGGAGAAATGGGCTGGCAGGAACCTCATAAAGTTCAGTGAGAAGTGCAAAGTCCTGCACCGGAGAAAGAATAACCCCAGGCACCAGTAAATATTGCGGACCACCTAGCTGGCAAACAGCATTACAGAAAAGGATCTAGGGTCCTGTTGAACATGAAGTTGAACATGAATCAGCAATGTGCCCTTGCAGCAAAGAACACTAGCAGTATCTGGGATTACATTAGGAAGAATATTCCCAGCAGATCAAGGGAGGTGATCCTTCCCCTCTCCTCTTCTCAGCACTAGTCAGGCCACATCTGCAGTGCTGGGTCCAGTTCTGGGCTCCCTAGTACAAGAGAGTCAGAGACATACTTCAGAGAGTCTAGGGAAGGGGCACAAAGATGACTAAGGGACTGAAGCCTTGCCCAGAGCAGGCAATGCTCAGCAGGTTGCAGCTGACATCATCCAGCCAGCAGGTTGCCACAGTAACTGCACTTAAGGATGAAGGATAGGAGTTTTCTGGTGTAGTGGAACGACTGCCACCTGTCTGGGTGTTGTCACTGTTGCACGGCAGGAAAGGGCAATGAGGTTTTCTGAGGACAAGAAAATAAATACCTTTTCCTACACTACACCAAGTGAGGCTTCCCATCTGCTCCACCCTCCTGTGTGCTGCCACAGCTCTGGACTTCACAGCCCTGTCCTCCCTGGCAACTGCGCTGCTTCCCTAAACGCTCAACCCAAAAAGAAAAGCTGCGTTAGACAAGAAGAAATCAGCTGACTTAGGGAAGAACCATTGCTTTTTTCAGTTTCAACAGCAGGTGTTATCTGCAGCCCTACCAGATCTATCCCAGAGGGAACCAAGGCCTGAACCCCATGAGGATCACAGACCCCTTATTATCAGTGGCTGAATGGATGTCTGACAGGCATGGATGGAGAGCTCATCACCCCCAGGGGTGCTCCAAGTCTAGTAGTTTCCTAACAAGATCTGCTCACATGCACATTGATTACATGCAGGAGCAATAGTAGCAGGAGGAAGCTGCACAAAACCAAAGCCTGGCAGACCTGATGGACCCCTGCAGTGCTACTCGATCCCTGCTAAAAGCAGGAGCAGCTGCACAGACATTTACAGGACAGAAGTCACCCCTGTCTGATGCCCTCACTTACATGATGAACCAAGGGAAGGACAGGTTCTCCTCTTCCCCTTCTGCTCCAAGTGCACCTGTGCTTCATAGCAAAGCCCGCATGGAGAGATGTACCACATCAAAAGAAGCTACATGTTCACAAGAGATAGGGATCAGCCATCACCTCTGCTGACCTCTTTTCAGCAGCAGCCACATGAAAAAAAACCTACTCTGCAGGCTCACCATCTGGAATCCAAAGGACAAACTCCAAAGCATCTTTGGAGAGTGCCCAAACACAGGCTGGAACACTCTGACCAGCTACTGGATTTTGTCTGTTTCCAGTGTGCCAGCCTGGGAGACCACAGCCTCCAGCATCCCATCTGCTGTCTGGGAAAACTGGAAAGAACAGAGCAAACAAACATTCACCCTCAAAGCACTCCAGAAAAGAGGGCATATCCTGGGGATGTTCTCACTGTGCACAGTCTCCTCTGCACACCCACATGTAACCAACTCAGCCTGGGAAATTTGCAGCCATACTGTGCATTCCCAGCTGTGGCCCCAAGTCACAACAACAGTGCTTCAAATTTCAGCCTGATACAAGAACTGGGAGCTCTGAAAAATGAACCAGGGTCTGGGTATCTCTGGACTGGCAACCCAAGTTAGCAGGCACATCAGGTCTCAGTCTAGCTCTACTTGGTGATGCAAGTGTTAAGTGCTCATTAAGGGACTACCAGTCCTCTGGCAGCCTAATTGGAGATGGGACAGACAAAAGAGAGAAAAGGGCATATACAAGGGACTGATTAGGATGACAGGCAATCTTGAGAAAGCTCTTTGGATCTTCCTTTTATTTTGGAAGGCTTGTTTCCTAAGTTATTTTAGACAGAAAAAACCAACGCAGAAAAAGGCACTCAGCACCTGGAGCTATTCTAGGGACAGCAAGTTGTATCCACTTCTCCCACATGAGCTGCCACCGCCTATCTTACACAGAGGTTATTGAATATTAAATGGCTGATCTCTCAAGCAGGAGATGTGATGCTTGGTTGCCATCAACAGCAGTTAAAGGGGTCTGTCTGACAGACAAAGGTGAGGACTGACTCCTGTATGAGGAACGGAGGCAAAGTAGATTTGAGTAATTTCAAACTTTTCTTACCCAACCTGTTTTCTCCCTCTGGGCTGGGACCACAGCCAAACCCAGGACCTGGTAAGCTATAGTCTGGCGAAGGTAACCCCAGGGATACAGTGACAGCCACCTCCCTGTCACTTAAAGCTTAGCATAGTCAAGAGTCACAGCAAAACCTCGCCTAGGCAGAGCTGCCACCCCTGCAAACTCTGTGCAGATGACACAAATGGCACCTTACCCCTATCCTAGCAGGGCCACATGGATCATTGGGGTCCACCTGGCTAGCAGAGGGCAACCTTCAGGTATAGCACAAGTCACCCTTCCCCGGCAATGAATCCCTCATGCTGTGAAATGCAAAGGCAGCTGGCAAGGATTGCATCGCTCACTGCTCCAAGTGACCAAGAGACCTGGCTGGAATCTGTGCCCTATGCCATAGCCCCACCAGCCACCTCCACCCTCCACCCCGGTTCTGAGGCACCACTGACACACCAGCAAACAGCAGCTCTAAGACACTGTCCACCACACTATCCACCTGTCTTGTCCACCCAGCAGCACTCCCTGGAGTGAGGAAAGGCCATTCCATGTCCCCACCTTTGTGGACTCAAAGATACCTAGGGCAGTTTCATTTTGATGGGACCGTGAGTGAAAAAAGGAGGTAATTTCCAGCCTATGCTCACACTTTATTATATACAGAGACACAGTGAGTGTAAGAACATCAACATGGGACATGGACAGTAAGGGATGCCTAAAGGCACTGCCTTCTGTCCCCTTGGTGCAACCAGTCAGCATAATTTATACAAATAATACAATATCTGAACAATAAATAAGTTTCATAAATTAGACCAGGAAATTAAAAAAACGTAGAAAGACGAAGCAGCAAGGAATGATTTTGAGGACTGTGACACATTCACAGCAGTGACAACACCATCACCATCTCACCTGCACACCAGCAGCTGGAGCACAGACCCCCATCAGCCCTTTTCTCTCACTGTACTATGACAAAACCCAACTGAGAAAGGGGAACCAGGGAGAGTCATACCGTTCACTAGTGCTGTGTTGTCATGGTCTAGGAGCCCTCTGTCCTTCACAAGCCCCTTCAGAAGGTGCTTGAAAACAAGGTACAACTGCAGACCCACTGTGCGCAGTCACAGCTTGTCTGTTTGGCACAGAAAAAAAAAACCAACCTCAAACCAGTCTCTTCTGTCCTTCAGATGGACACTGGCACAGTTATTAACTGAGCTGGGGCAGGGGGATGGTGGGGGAAACATCTCTAAGGAATAGGGGAGAGAAGAGACGAGGCAATGCCCTCTTTCACTTGTGGGAGGCAAAGATGCTCTCATCCATCATTCCAGAGCTCTGGCACACTCCTTCTGCATGTCCTGGCACTGACAGAGACCAGGTGGGTGACAATGTCAGCCAGTCCCCTGGCAAGGAGGGGGTTACCATAAGGACTGCAGGATGCAGCTGAGAAGTCAAGAGTTACAAGTCAAAGGACAGCAGTAAAAGGCCGCCACTGGTTATCCAAGGGAAAAATAATACTAAAACAGCCAGTCCCTAACCCCTGCAGGGGGAGAGGCCACACAGACACTGATTTGACACCCCCAGCATCTTCAAGGCCTCCAGCTCTCTCCCAAAGACACTGGCAGCTGGCAGTGAGGGAGAGAAGGACTCTGGCCATCATGGATAGCTCTCAGTGGAAAGGAGACAACTTGAAACCTGTCCCCTCCTGCCAATCCCCTTCCCATTTTGCCCCCAAAGAAGGACGTTGAAATGTGAAGAAAGCAGGAATTGAGGGAATAGGGCAGTGAGAGAGAAATGGGAACAGATAGAGATCTGGGATGGGGAACCTGACCCCTCTGCCCTCACACATACAAACTGTTACTCATCCAGGCCTGGTATCAAGTCTGCAATACTGTCCACATAGTAGTTGGGCACCAGATCCTTGGCAGCGGCGCTGTCGCTGGCCATGTAGGCCTGCGCCTCTTCCAGGCGCGAAACGCCTGTCAGGGTGAGAATGGTGGCAAGGCCGCAGTTCTTGCCGAAGAGGATATCTGTCTCCAGACGGTCTCCCACCATGAGGGTGCGGGACGGGTCGACACCGAAACGCTCCACGATGCAATCAAACATGTACGTGTTGGGCTTCCCCACCACCAGCGCCTTGCGGCCCGAAGCAGTTTCCACCGCGGCTGTGAGGCTGCCAGTCCCTGCAGGGAGGGAAGGAGGAGGAAGAGAAGTAGCCGCGGGCAGCTCAGCACCCCGGCTCCCGCCAGAGCATAGGATGCTCTGGCATCCCAAGCGGGATGCCGGCAGTGCCGCTTCGGGAGCTGGCAGGGACGCGGCAGAGCATCCCCGCTCGCCCCGCCGCTCGGGGAACCGCCTCGCCCGCTCCTGGGACAGCGAAGCCCACCCGGGCCACCCCCGCCAGCAGCCCCTTCCCCCCGGGGCGGCGCGGCACGGGGCGCGGGCTCACCGGGGGTGCGCTGGCCGTCGCTGAGCGGGTGCCAGGGGTCGGGGTCGGTGGCCACCAGCAGGCACTGCGGGTCGCGCAGGTAGCCGCAGGCCTGCGCCAGCTTGGCGAAGGTGAACTGGTCGTCGTAGCCCACCAGGACGGCGCGCACCGGCTCGCCGGTGGCCGGCTCGCCCTCGCCCGCGAGGCGCAGCCCGGCGTCGCGCACCTCGCCGCGCAGCCCCTCGCCGCCCAGCACGAAGACGCGGCCGGCCCCGCTCCCGTTCCCGCCGCCGCCAAGGAGGCGCTGGCGGAGGAAGAGCGCGGAGCAGAGCGCGGAACTGAAGACGTGCTCGGCGCGTACGCCGCGGAAGCCGAGACGGCTGAAGCGCCGCTCCAGCTCGGCCACCGAGCGGCGGCTGTTATTGCTGACGAAAAGGGCGGCCTTGCCGCTGCGCCGCAGCCGCTCCAGCAGCTCGGGGGCGCCGGGCACTGCGCGCTCGCCCGCCCACAGGACGCCGTCGCAGTCGAAGAGCAGCCCTTGCGCCGGGCCCAGCACCTCCCGCAGCCCCGCGCCGCTCAGCCGCCGGCAGCTCGCCATGCCGCCGCCGCCGCCGCAGCCGCCGCAGCCCGCCGGCCGCCCCGCCCCGCCCCGCCGCGCAGCCAATCGCCGCCCCCCGCCCCGCCCCGCCCCGCCGCGCCGCCAATCACCGCCCCCCGGCCGCCCGTCTCCACCAATGGGACACCCTGACGCCCTCCAGGGGCGGGGCGGGGCCTAAGGCCGGCGCTCAAAGTGACAGCACGGGGAGGGGGCGGGGACAGGGCGGGGCGCACTGCCCATTGGCTGGACCCGCCGTGCCCGCCACCGCCTCCCGCCGTGCCCGCGCAGCCCAGAGCGCCCCCTGCCGGCCGGCGGGGCCTGTGGGCAGCGCGGCCGCCATGACGGCCCGGCCCCGCCTCTCCGCCGGCTGTGCGCCCCGGCCGCCCTCCCGCCTCCGCCCTCCCGCCTCCTCCCTCCTACCTGCTCCCTCCCGCCTCCTCCCTGCCCGCTGCGGCCGGGGGATGCAGCTTCCAGCCCCTCAGACTGCCCAGTGCGCCCTGCTCACACCGGCCTGCGACTTTGGCACCATCTTTGCAAATAGTGGCAAAATACCGCAGAACCAGTTAGGCTGGAAAAGCCTTGTGAGATCATGGAGTCCAAGCTGTGACTGAACGCCACCATGTCAGCAAGACCATGGCAGTAAGTGCCACATCCAGCCTTTCCTTAAACACCTCCAGGGACGGTGACTCCACCGCCCATTCGAATGTCTAATCACTTTCTGTGAAAAAATTCCTCCCACTGTCCCACCCAAACCTCCCCTGGTGCAGCTTGTGACTATGTCCTCTTGTCCCTGCCACTGGTTGCCTGGGAGAAGAGGCTGATCGCCACGGTAGGCCTCCTTTCAGGGAGCTGTAGAGAGTGATCAAGTCACCCCTGAGCCTCCTTTTCTACAGGCCAAACAACTCCAGCTCCCTCTGCCACTCCTCATAGGACATGCACTCCAAACATATATATATGTATTTTAATATATATATCCATATCTATCTGTATTTATATATATCCATCTGTGTGTTCCTGGGGCAATGCGTTTTAAGGCTAAATAGGGCTGAGAACATGGCTGAGCATCCGCAAATGGCTCCATGGGGCCAAGCTGCCTGCGCTGGCCTGAAAGCTGCAGGCAGTGTCTGAGCCTGCTGTGGGGGATCTGGGCAGGTGCCTGGGCACCCACTGGTGGGCAGGCCCGGCAGGGACATGGTAGTTTGGGGAGGTGGAGATGAGAGAGCAAGAGAAGGCAGGCAAAACATGCCAGGTGGTGTGAGCCGAGGGAACAAGGTAGAGGACCAGGAGATGCAGTTCCTCAGGTCACCCTGGCATTTCCATAGCACCTGCTGAGTCCCAGAGAGGTGCCAGATCCCATCTCCCTGACCTGTGACTCTCCCACACCCCTCACGCTGCTCAGTACTCTGTGGGCTGTTCTTCTGGGGCAGATGTGGTCAGGGGGCTTCGTGCTGCAGGCAGTGGCTGCCCCTCCTCTGTGGTTCCCGGCACACAGTCCATGGCAGCTGCTGTGTCAGCCTCACCAGGGGAAGGCTTGGGGGATGCTGGGGCATCTCGGCTGTGGCGGGGTGCTGGCTGCGGAGGGAGCGGCGGTGGGACAGAGGGAGCTCGGCTGGGCGCCATCCGTCGTGGCAGGGCTTTGGGACTGGCTGGCTGGGCAGGAGCCATGCTCCGGGACTGCGTCACAGGCGGTGGTGGCATTGTGGGTCGGGCTGGAGCCGGGCGCTTGCCTGAAAAGAAAGCTGAAGTGGGCTGAGGTCCTCTTCACTGAGGTCTCTCTGCAGGGAGGAGGGGGGCTGCCGTGCTAGCCATGGGTCAGGCAGGGGGCTGCAGACAGATGGACGAACAAATTGCCCCTTGCCCATCTCCTGTACTGAAGACACAAGCACACACCAGCTTTTCTGGGGGCTTTTCCCTTTCCCTTCCCCTAGGGCCATGAGCTTTGACACCTCTTTACTGGAGGTGTTCAACCCAACACCAGAGGACATACTGTGTCCATCCCACAGCCCCAGCTTGGCTGGATCCTGGCCATGCTGCCCTGGCCAGAGGCCTTTTTCCTCATTTGGTGACAGGGACATCCCCAGTGCCCACTTGTGTGGGGAATGGCAGGATGATGACTAAACCATTAGAGGGTGTCATTTCCCAAGCACCAGGGGTGCCTAACCTTTGCGGGTGGTGTCATCAGTCATCGTTGGAGCTGGTGGCCCTGCAACTTCAGGAGATGTCCTGGTCAGTGCTGGGGATGCTGGCTGGGACCTGACCTCGGGGTCCCTCGATGCCCTGTGCAGAGAACAGGGCAAGTCAGGCTTTGGTTGGCATGGCGATCCTGGCCATGAGGCACCTTCCAGCCACCTGTGAGGGTATGGCCCTGGCGTGGGGTGGTATGGAGGGAGGACATGAGGAGAGCTGGGACAGCCAGAGCCTCTAGCTCACATCAGACTTACTCCTCTTCATCCAAACAGGTAGGGGTGCTGGCTGGAGGGGTCGCAGGGGTCAGCTCTTCCACTGGGGCAGCCTTGCAAAGTCCACTGTTTGTGGGTGGCATGAACATGCCTGAGACGTTGAAATCTACCTCTGGGTGAAGAGAAAGGAGGAAATGCTGGGAGGAAGCTCTTGTGACCAGAGCAATGACCTCATAGCAGGGAGCCAGAGCAGCCTCCAGCTTCCCTCCTCCTGGAGACGAAGAAATATTCCTTTCCCTTCCTCTCCCTCTCACCTTCCACTGTGGCCCACCAAGTGATGCCCTGGCCATACCTCCGGGGAAGAGAGTGTCCACGTTCTGTATGAGGGCTTCCACCACAGCCTGGATGGAGGGGACTGAGGCCAAGTCCAGTTGCATAGGGTCTCTGAGAGACAGAAGTGGAGGAAGCATCAGAAAAGGGGTTTGGGGGCATTAACCCCAAATGGGTTTTGGTGTTTATTCCTCAGGGGAGCATGGGGTCAAGGGACAGGATTTGAGGATGGAAGAGGTGCCAGTGCTTCAGACCAGCCTGAAGGCTGCTGGATGAGCCTTTCCCTTGGCATTTGCCTTCAGTTCACCCCAGCTGGGGCTAGGGAGCTGCCTCCCACCCTTTCAAACCAGACCTTACCCTGTGCTCTGCTGCGACCACAGCAGGTTTGGGCCCAGCACAATGGCAATATTGCTGGGGGTCATTTTATTCACCTCCTGGTGTTCAGCCAGCTTGGCTAAAAACTTGATCAGATATCTGTGGGATGAAAGGATGGCAAGGATATAGTAGGTGGGGATTTAAGAAGGGAATGGCTACCCTTGATAATTGTTTGGGGCTGAAGAAGCCCTCTTCCAACAAAACACCTCAGATTGTTGTAGCTGTCCTGGGGCAGGCGGCTGCAGGTGTCTCGCAGGCCCTGAACACGGCTATCAATGTCCTTTAAGCTGCAAGAGAGAAGAAGGGGGACCAGAGAGCTCAGCCTGTTCCCTGTGGCAGAGAGGGACATGGTGGGCAAGGAGAAAGGCCACTGTTGGGTGCCCCATGCAGCCATAGCCCTGGAGATGGAGATGTCCTGCTTCACTGGGCAGTGAAGGCAGGCATCCACAGAGGCACTGTGTTTGTGTGTCCCCACATGGCAAATGAGGCTGAGCAGCCCTGCTGCAAGTGCTGGGAAGGATGGAGGGGGTTGACTGGGGGCTTTTTGATACCTGCCAGGGATTTGCATCCCAATGCCTGGACCCACCTGGCCACTTTGACCCATTCATCATAGAGTTCGAAGGTCATCAAAGGCTGGGGCAGCTCCCGCAGGTAGGATTTCAGTGCACCTGGGAGGAGATGGAGAGCAGTGGGGCTGATGGAAGCTGAGGGATGGCAGGGACTGGCCAATCATGTCCCCCCGCCCTGCCTTGCTGGCACCCACCAGCCACAGCGTGGGGGTCTGAGTAAAACTCCTCCAGGGTGTTGGAGCCACTGGCCAAGCTGCTCTTCAGCTTCCTCAGCACTGAGGCACCTGCTGCCAGCCGGAAGAGTCCCTAGGGATCGGGTGAAGAGGGAAGGGATGCATTTTGAGTTTAGGAGGAGGTCATTTGGCAAGGGAAGGGTGATGAGGGGATCTGGAGCACTCCCTACCTCCTCCTTCATGCCAGAAGCCAACAGCATCATGACACAGGCTTCAATGGGAAGCGCAATCTCCCGGCCCAAGCTCTTGAGATGTGTCTCTAGGGACACACCATAGTACCCTGCCACTGGGGTGTCTGTAGTGAAGGAAGGCTCTGGAAGAGGAAGGAAAATGTCAAGAGGAATGGTGGACACATGAGCCATCCAGCATTTTGCCATGACAATATCTTGCTCCAAGCCAAACTTGGCTGGCTACAGGCAGAAACAGGACAGGCAGCATTCCCAGCCCATGTCAAGCTGCAATCTCCAACCTACCAGCCCAACATGGGAGGCAGCAGCAGGTATAGGGAGGGAAAATGAGCCTTTTCCAGCTTTGCTGGCCATACTTGTGTTCCCCAGGCTCAGCTGTAGCCCTTCCCAGGCTGCATGGAGAGCCAGAGGGTACCTGTCTGTCTGTGGCTTTCCCTCAGCTCTGCCAGAGCTGAGTCCAGAGATTCCAGTGACTGCCGATGGTACTGGGCTTGGATTTCCAATAGCTGCCAGACAGGGGACAGGCAAAAAGCATTCAGTTTGGCACCAGCCCCTCTCAGAGAGACAGCTGTCCCAGGACATTGCACTCATGTGCAGACAGGACAAAGAGGGAGCTGCAAGGGGAACCTGCCTGGGGTCTGTGGGACTATGTCTGTATTGAGGGGTAGAGGGTGAATTGGAGAGGACAAGCTGCTTGTTTGCACTTGGTGCTAGTGGTGGCATTAACCTGCAGTACCTGGAGCAAGGCCAACTGTAGACATCTGCTGGTGCCTTGGTCTGTCCCCTGCCCTTCCTGGGGCACTTGGTGTGGATGGGGGCAAGGCTGGGCTCAGACATGTCACAGTAGAGACTGTCACACTAGAGAAGTGAGACAGAGGACTTACTTTGATAAAGTAGCTGGCGTAGATGTCCTCTTTGGTGGAGAAGTGGTAGAGGTCAGCCATGTACTCATCCTGGGAAGGGAGACACAAAGAAGAGCAATCTTCCATCCCCTTCCTGACACCCGAGGAAGAGGAAACACCTTCATGAAGCCCTTTCATCTGGTCTGTGAGTTGTCTAGGCAGGGTCTCCAGGTGCAGTGGGGATTTCTCTTTGCCTCCATTTCTTGCATTTGGGTATTGGCAACAATGTGCCCTATAATCAAGGTCCTGGCACAAGTGGCTCAGGGACAAGTGGTCCCTGCACCTTCACCTCCAGTGATCTCACAAGCTCTGCTAGACAAGGTGCTAGGCTTTTCAGAGAATCAAGGCAGAAGTGGAGAAAGTTGATGTGAAACTTCCCTGCCACCCATGACACCCTAGATCCTAGCTCAGCTGGTTCCCAGCCTGAGGGGACCCCATATGCTCCCTGCTTTAGCCCCTGGGGCCTCCTCTCATCACCAGCTTGCACTTTGAATCCTTTACTCTTGCTCTTCCCTGGGCTTGGGCCATCTCCCTATTTCTACTTGAGGGGCCCATTTGCTTGCAGAGGGCAGGACATGCTGGCTGGCTGCAATCCATCTCAGTCTGGGGTCACTTGGGACAAGAATGGTGGAGGGGAGCAGGTCTGCAGCCCTGAAGCTGATCCACAGTAGAGAGCAAGTGACCATCTCACCTTGCACTGCTCCACCTTCCTCTTCACCTCCTCCTCTTCTTCCTTCAAGATCTCCAGTTTGTTGGCAGCAGAAGATGCCCCTGGACCAGTACCAGCTCCAGTGCTGTTATTGGAACTCTTGGCGGCTTGGTTCAGCCTTTGGGGTGGGAAAGAAGAGGCACATTTATGGGACAGGGACGCTGGGTGGAACAGATGTGCAGACTTCCAGAGAAATTTGGCATGGCAAGGGTTACCACTGGAAAGAGTTGGAGTGGGGTGATCTCAGTGTACCAAACAGCACTGGAGCACCTTGCTGCCTTTAGCAGCAGGGCTTCCCTTCTCTCTGGTGCTATGGAATCAGCAGCTGAGCCCAGGGCAAGGTGCATCTACAGAGAGGAGCTGGCTGGGTGCTCCTGAAGAGCTGTTGGAAATTGAATCCCCAGGGCAATTATCCTACTCTCTCCTCCAGCCTGTCTGGGGGCTGTGCTCTGTATGGCCCCTCAGGGCTGCAGTGTGCCCCATACCGGCTCTTGATTGTGTTCCAGTCAGAAGTCAGCTTCTGGAGGGTCTTCTTACGCTTCAGGATGATGGGGAGCTCCTCCTGGGGGAGAGAGGGCCAGAGTGAGTGGAGGAGGCTTGCGACCATGGGAAGGAGTGGGTGAGATTGGAGAGTGGAGCCAGTAGGGCAGCCAGGACTACCTCACTGAGCTTGTTGAGTGGCTGCAGGACGTTGTGCTCCAGGGCAATCTCAAACTCAGCCACGATTTTGGCCAGCGAGCTCTGTATGCAGCAACCCATCTCCAGGGCTTTCCTGCGTGGGACAGAGATGAAATGACTGCAGGCTGGAGCCATGCCCCTCTCTGACCCAAAATCCCCACTATACCTGTAACCATGGGCAACCCTGAGCCAGCCCCTGGCCCTACCCTACAATGGGAGGCTGAAGGTGCTGGCTGTCCCCTCTCCCAGTCCAACAACAGTGTTTACTCCAGGGACATGGTCTGAGCCATGGGAGCCCCTGAACCAAGACAGTGTCACTGCCAGGATCTGGCATCTTTTGGGGTTAGCCTGGCACTTTCTCACACCAGTACTTACCCAAGGCTCGACTCTGGGTCCAGTTCCTTGAAGCTCTCAGCCATCGCCATGGACAGAGCCATCAAGGGCAGCTTCTTCTGCACAGAGCCAAGGATTTGGGAGAGAAGTGGTGACACCGCTGTGCCTGGCCACACTGTGGTGCTCCTCACCACAGGGCACCGTGAGTGCCAGAGTTCACAGGGGCTTGGGAAGGGACATAGATAACAAGGGCTTTGGAGGGTTATTCAATGCAGACACTGTCTCTCTTTCAGGAGTGTTCCAAATTAGTGATGGTTGAGAGGGTTGCCCTGCTCTGCTCATCCCAGGCACATGCTGGAGGCCACTGCTGACAATGGCACTTGGGCTTGGCACAGCTTTGTGCCTTGCTTCAGTAAAGCTGGCAAAGCAGGGTCCTGGCATCCCCATTGCTGGAAAGGGACAGAGCTGGGGTGAGCACAGGCTGCTGTTTACTCACCACTCGCTTGTCCATCTCGGAGCCACATTGTCCCTGCAGGCAGCCTTGGAGCCTCTTGGACACACTGTGAGCTGCTCGCTTGGCTGGCTCAATCCTCTGCTCAATCTGGGGGCAGAAAGGTGGGACTGGGGAAGCCATTTGGTCAACCGTGGGCACCTCGAGGCCATTTCCCCACCACCCAGCTCTGGGTGAGAGTGGCCTGCCCAGTATCCTGCCACAGCTCAGAGCATCCCAGGTCCAGTGAAAAGGGAGCACAACTCCTGGTCAGGATTCATCCCTCTGTGAGCAGCTGGGACAGAGCCCTTTCTGGGGTAGCCGGAGCCTGCCAATCCCTTAACACCATGGTCCTGAAATCACCTTCTGGCATGTGGGCAGATCCCAGCCCCATGACTTGGATGTGCTGGCAGGGTGAATGGCAGGCAGGAGTGAGGCAGGCTCCCACGCCCAGGCACAAGCAGACACATGCCTGCTAGCCCAGCCTGCACCTCACCTGCAGCAAGTCTTCTGACAGGAGCTCAGTTGCTTCTTGGGCTCTGCAGAGGAAGGAGAAAGAACCATGAGCAAATGGGGATGACCTCCACCCAGCTTCCTTGGGAAGGCAGGTCCTTATGCATCCTACCCGCCTCTCTTTGGGCTGCTGGGAGCAGGAGACAGGCTGTAGCCTGGACCATCAGATACAAGGCTGTGGGTAGAATGAGCCTGGGAGGACAAGAACAGCAGGAGCAAGGCAAGGGAGCAAACCTTGCAGGCTGGTGGACACCCTGTGAGACAGGGTTTCTGGTTCAGTGCTCCTCAGTCAGAAAGTCCAGATGTGACTTGTTTTTTTGGAGTCAGAGTGCTTAGCAGGGCCACAACAGGAGCAGGATGTTTACTGACCCTGACTGCCCACCTCTCCCCTGAAGGTGAATCCAGGGCAGTGATGTTGCAGTCTGGCACATGTCTTTGCAGGCCAGGGTAGTCAGTAGCTGTGGGGCCACTGGTGCTGAAGCAAGGGTATTCTTGTGATCAAGCTGGGGTCCGAGACCAATGTCAGCCCCTCCAGAAATGCCTGCATAAACCCAGCTTTCTGTGGGTCTGCTCAAAACCAAATTCAAAACCCACCAGCCACCATAACCCCAAAACCTCCCCGATGCCTCCCACAGAGGAAGCCTTGCTTGATTGCCTTGCTTGATTGCCTGCTATCATTGCTATGCCCCAGGAGACCCATTTGATTTCCATCTGCTGCTGCTTTTTCCCCAGTTCTAGTTTCTCTCTTTTCACTGCCTGCCAATGTGGGACAAGGATGTGGAGCTGCAGGAAACGTGGGTGGTTTGATTGGAGGCAGGCAAGATCACGTGAAGTCGTGGTCCACAGAGGAGAGGCTCTGCAGCGGATGAAGAGCTTGCTCTTGGGCTTCACAAGCTGCTTGAGACTTGCCTGCCTGGCATTAAGTAAAACAGAGGTGCATCTATCATGGAGATGAGAAATCTTGAGGGAAGGGCGATGGGAAAGAACATCATGCTCCCCTCTGGGGAATGCAAGGAGGGCAAGATGCCGCCAGCATGTAGGAATTGCTTCCCTGTGGCTGATCTGCTGGGCTGGCTGAAGGACCTCAGTAGTCCAGGGGACATGCTTGGTCCCAGAGCCACCTAGTGCTGGGAACCTGCAGAGGTGGCAGTAGGAAAGGGAGTGAGGGGGCTGGGCAGCGAGGGCCCAGCCCTGTAATTTCAGTTCTGGGTTTTGCAAGGAGAGAGTTTTGGAAAGCCAAAGAGAAAAATAAGGAAATGGCAGAGGTAGTATAGGGGCAGAGGGTTTTGTGTGAAGCTGTAAGTCCTGCATGGGTCCATCTGAGGACCCCTGGTCCTCTCCTCAAAGGGCATTCTGGGATGCTCACATTGCTGGGCTGGCTAGAGCTATGCAGGGCATCTGGTTCCTGTGGGACACCCCAGACTCAACAGGGAAGGCAGCTCCCAGCCTGGTCACCCTCCTGGTCATTGCACAGCCAGAGGCATGTGGCTAGAAGGTCCCTCCCCATTTCCCCACTGCCCCACGTGCTGGGGAAGCCAAGCTTGGGAAAGCCCTGATTCCAGGTGAATGCAGTACCTGTGGGCCCTGGGAGAAGTAGCTGGGCTTGAGAATAATTTACTGCTGAGCAGCACCAATGCAGCCTTCCCAAAGCCTCTCAGCTTATGCTGAAGATGCTCTAAATCCTAAAATTGTTCCCCCCTTTCCCCTTTTCCCAGGCCACCAGCACTGAGAGGCTAGCCCAGCCCCAGCACAAGCCCTCCAGGACCCACATCCCACTCCCTCCGGTACAGGTAGCAGAGAAGTCCTTACCGAGCGATGGGATGGGACAGCTGCTGCCGCATGCGATTAAACTGTCTTTTCATCATCTTGAGAGGCAGGAGGAGACCACAAGAGCTGCTCTGCTTGGCTGTACCTGCTCAGTACCCCTTGGTAATGCTTGCCATTGGATGCCTGCAGCCCCTCTGCTCCCCAGAGGCACTTTGCTTTTTGCTTTTCCCGGAGGACCTCTCCCTCCTTACTCCTCTTCCTCCTTCCCTCGTTCCCTCTTTTTCAGTTTCCCCAGCTGGTCCCCTCCCTAGTCCCTCCCTGGGGATGCCCTGCCTGCTTTCTCTTCCTTGAACTCTGTTCTCTCGCTCCCTCTCTTTTTCTGAGCTTCCTTCCTCCTCCGTCTGCCCCTCCGCCGCCGATCAGGTAAGAACAGTTCAGGGCTCCTGCTCCGTTCTGTGTTCCTGTCACCACCCCACAAGTAAAAATAACTTCAGCCCAGCCTTAAAGGGGAAATTTTATTACAGCATACACATAACAAGGCAGGACAAGCACATGCCGCTGCTGAGCCCAAGTGAAGGGCCCACGCTCTTGCTTGCTCTCTGTCTCAGTTGGGGTGGTTCCCCTTCCTGCCCTTGCCCACCACCAGCTGTGCCGCAGGGCAGCCCGTGCCAATGCCAGCTGGCTGTGCAGCTCCTACAGAATGCCCGATGTACACCCTGCCCAACCTGGTCACCCGGCCCTGCCAAAACTCCTGAGGCACCTCTTCACGCTCACGGGTGCAGCTCCATCCTCTTCCCCTGCGACATATCCCCCTTGTAGTGACAAAAGCAGCAAAACACAAGCAGCAAAGCCACCCCTGCAACCCCCCTTGCACCCCTCACCCTGCTTTCCCTCCCTGCTGTCGCTGAGGCTCTCCGGAACCACCGCAAAGCTGCGGCCAGCGCCTGTTGCCTTGTGCATTTGGGAGGTCCCTTCCCCCCGCTCCCCCTCGGCTAGCAGAGCTCCTCCTAGCAGCAGCAGCAGCACCCGCACAGTTGCACAGGGACCACAAACTCCCGGTTCTCAGGCTCGGGTGTTGCCTGCTCTCTGCAGAGCTGCACCAGAGCTCACCCTTGTTTTTCTTCTGTGTTTGGCGAAAAACATCCACTTCATGCCACCACGACCTTTGGTCCTGACTCAATGAGACGTAATTCTCACCTTCTTTCTGGCTACCTGCAGCTAGGACTTTCCTCTTGCACTAAGAGAGAGCAAAGGTTGCAGTTGGCTGGGTAACATAGCTGGCAAAGGAAGCAGCAAACCGAGCCCAAACGAGAAGCGGTCAGCTTGTGGGCAGACAAGGCAAGCAGCAAAGGAAAAGAGGCAGAAGGGCTACTTCATCTGTGCCCTGAAGCCTGAGGAGCAAAAATTTGGGGGCTGCTGGGCTGTGCTCCTTAGCAAGGTTCAAGTCTCCAGTCATTGTGTAGCAATGTGGTGCTGGCAGCTGTTTTCAAGTGGTTAAGGAGTGACAGAGCACCATTCTCTCCCTGCCCAAAACACCAGGCTGCTCTGAACCTGTGGCACAGCACATCTGATTCCCCAGTATCGAGCCCTTGGGGGTGCTCTTGACAGGCAGTCACTTCAAGCACCAGTTGCGAAGAGGCAGCAAAGCTCCCCCAGATCCTCACTGGCTGCATCAAGGGATGGCCAGGCCATTCCTTATATGTGATGTCAGAGCCATTCCCAGCCCTGGGCTGCTGCTTGCTAGAGATCTCCTTCATGGAGCTGCTTGCAAGTGCTGCTAGCATCAGTCGTGAAGCTGCAGTCATGGAGAGCATGGGAGAGAGCTCAAGCCCTGCTTCCCAGGGGCTGTGGGGTACAGACTCCTACCCACTGCCTCTCCGTGGGGCAGGAGGGAAGTGGGCAGCATCCAGTTCACAGCCTGGAAGTGACTGCTTTCAAAAAAGGAATTGAGAACTGCCAGGGGAATTCCACCATCCTTGCTCCCTGCTCATGGGAGCGGGGAAATTATTGTGGCAAGGCCCTGAGTGACTGAGGGATGAACTACAGGATTGCGAGGGCAGGATTTGAGCTGGGCAGGGTGCAGAGAAGCTCCTCAGGAGTCAGGAAAGTGAGGGGAAAAATGCATCCCTTGGGTCAGAAAGCAGAGGGGTAGGATCAGGAAAGAACTCTTTATTTCCCATAAATACAGCAGATTCTTCGCGCCGGGCGTCTCATTTTAAATGTTTGTTTTCTTCCATTTACAGAATTTTGCACTGAAAATATATACAAGTCTATTCAAGAACCAAACAAGATCTGCAAAGAAAAAACCCATACAAAACCCTGAAGAGACCAGAAAGGGAAGTAAGACACAGCAGAATCCCAGCATAAAGACCTTGCTTCCCCCTCTCCTCTACTGCTTGCTGTGCCCAGCTCTGAGACACCTCACCTTCACTGCCCTGAGCCAGGAGTGTGAGGCACCTCACTTGTCTTCATCTCACACATGCCTCCTTCTACCTCCGGTAAGCCAATGCAGAGCACAGCTTGCCTCTGCTTTTTATGATCAGGTCTTCTCCAAACCAGCTTAGGGATGGGAAGCAGCTCCCATGGCCATAAATCCCATGGGGTTGGGGATTGCTTGGGATGTGCCACCCTCAGTCTCCTCTGCCTGCAGATCCCAGCTCTTGTGTCACAGTGATCAGGCGGCTGGGGTGAGCCCCCTCCCCGCCACAGGGAGCCAGGCCTGCCCTCAGCTGCAGCAAAGGTGCACAAGGCACAGCTGAACCCCTCCCATGCCCCAGTGCAGAGCTTAGTGGTGATGGGCTGGGCTCCCATCTCCCCTGGACTCCCAGCTCATCACCCACCCTCCACGAGAGGACACTGAAGAGCTGAGAAAACCCCCACCCCACCAAGCTCTCCAGCCCAGCCAGGGAAAGGAAGTCCAAGTGCTGTTTCCTCTCCCCCTCTGGCAGGAGGCTGCAGGGAGACTCAACCCCCACAGCATGGCCTTCTCTGGCCACGGTTCCCAAAGCTTGCTATGATAAAGCCCGTGGGAATGGTGTAGGCTTCCCCACTGCAGGGGTTCAGAATGACAGCTGAAGGGGCTGGGAAGGCACAGAGTAAGCCCTTCCCAGCCCCTGAGGCCCCACCCTGGGGCCCACCTCCCACCAACAGCTCTGTAAGCAGCTAGGACAGAGATATGTGATGATCACTCCCCCTGACCACCCCCAGGCAAGGGCAGCTGTCTACTCTCTGGTGCTGGAGAGATACCAAGGCTCTGCCCAGCCTTGTTCCACATCAGCTCCAGTGTGATCCCACCAGACATGGAATCACTGGGGCCCAGCTCCAAGGAGGGGCCAAAGGGGATAAGAGAGAGCACCATAGAGCACGAAGTAGCTGAAGGATTGGGATGTGTGGAAGGAACAGACAAGGAAAAGGATCTTGATTTGCTAGGCCTTGCCCTGGGCTGAGATTGTTAAAGCTCCCTGTCCTTGTTGCCCTATGCACCTAAAGCGGGAAAGCAGGGTTAGAAGAGAAGCTGGACAGAATGGGGAGGGAGTGTCATCTTCAGAAGAGCAGGGAAGGCAACTGTTCACACACATGAAGCTTTCCACTTAGTCCTGTGGGATGAACATCTCCTGGCATCTCTGCTCTCCTCCTTGAGGCACGCTCCCTCTGGCCCTTGCCTGGCCATCTGGAGAGCAGTGCGTGAGCAGCAGCCCCCACCCGCCCTCCCATTTCCTCAGGCTGCTCCAGCCCCATAGGCCAGGCTTCCTAAGGAATCTGCAGTGTAGTGCCTGCAACATGTGGCCTTAGAGGTTTCCCCAGGATTCTGGTGGGGGAAACTGGTCCACGTCCCCAATTTCATTGTAGGTTTGCTCTCCCATGGTGAAGGTCAGCTTGTACCGTAGCCTCACTTTCTCCTGGAGACAGGATAAAAAGGATAAGCAGTCAGATGCAGGGAAAAAAAGGTATGAGGCACAAACCATTCACATCTCAGACGCTACCGCATAGAGGGAACAGGGACAAGGTAGTGAGGCTTTGCCTAAACACCAAGACCAGCCTCTGCTCATGCGCCAGGGATGATGCTGTTACCTTCTGTGGGTTAGCGAGCAGCAGGACTTGGGTGATGGCACTGGGGTGGACGATGGGATTGAACGCCGGCAGCTCTGTGCCTGAGGGAGGCTGTAGCTTCACCTTCATTATCTAGGGAGGGAAGAGAGTGAGAGCAGTGACCACATTCCTGAGAGTGACTTAGCAGCCAGAAGCCCTGCTCCTGTACTTGCGAAGTTTCCACTGTCTAGTCAAAGAGAAAAACGTGCAAATGTGAAGGCAGCAGAACTTGCTCCCATGCCCACAGAGCTCTCTGTACCCACCCTGCCTTTCCTGCAGTAGAATCAAGCTTTCGCTTAGTCTGGGGACCTCAGCCCCAGCAGCTGTCTTACCTTGGGGACGGCAGACTGAAAGACAATATTGCGGATGGGCTGCGGAGCTGTGCTAAGCATGGAAATCACCACCACAAGCACATCAGGCCTCTCGGGCAGGGCATCCTTAGCAAAGTGGAAGAGGACACGGAAGCCGTGTTGATCATACACTGTCACAGGGAGGATGCTGCCTGTGGGAAAGGCAGGGACAGGCAGCAGTCAGCCAGGAGGCAATTGGCCCTACAGCACCTTTCCCCATCACCCTAACTCCATACAAGTGACAGAGACACCATTCCTCCTCAATCTCTACAAAATTCAACAAGCAAGAAATTTCCTCACATTCTTCCCTTCCAGGTGTGCAGGGTTTATTCCCCCCATGCCTGCCCCCCTCTTTTCTCCCAACTCACTGGGTTTGATTGACTCCAGAGGCACAGTGATGTTGGCCAGCGAGATCTCCTGGGGCAGCGCAGTGGCAGGAGGCCGTGGTGGCACTGCAGTACTTCCAGCTGGTGTGGTGGCAGCTTTTGGAAGCGTAGCAGGGGCAGGCAGCTCTGAGGTCAGGGGCAGCGTGGGGTTAGGGGTAACACTCTGGAGCACAGGCGGAGCACTAGGATTGTGGGCTGTGGTGCCAGAGTTGCTCCTGTTCTGCAGATCCCTCAGGGTGAGCCGAGGGGGTGGCTGCTGCTTCTCCCTGTAGGGAGAGAGAGAGAGACAAGGAGTGAAACAGGGCACTGAAATGCAGTGTCCAGCACCCCAGGAATGGAAACAATGGGGAGAGATGTGAGACTGCACTACCAAGTGCTTACCATCGCACTTGTTGAGATTCTGGAGGCAAAGACTGCTGCAGCAGCGTCTTGCCCAGGAGGTCCAGGTCATCCAGGCCACTGCTGCTAGGAGATGGTTTGGGGGAGGATGCACCAGCATCTGCTTTGACTGGTGGTGTTGCCGTGAGAGGGGTGATACTGAGCTCATTGCTATCTGATGACTGTGAAAAGAGTGCACAGGAGAGCCCCCAGGTAGGGTTGCATATCAGCACCAACCATTAGATGTGGCATGTTTCCCGACCTACGTGTCTTGCTTTTACCACCCTCCCCACCCTCTGCCCTGGCTCCCAGCACATTACCTGGAAGCTGTTCCAGCCACTGCTGTCACCAGCCTGGACAGGATGTGGTGCTGGGTCGTTCAGGCCTGCCAGGAGTAAAAGCAAACATGAAGCTTATCTACCAAGTGGGTAAGAGCATTAAACGTGGCCTAAAAAAGACACAGAAGCAGCAAGGCAGAACCACCAAAATGGTCTCCATCTCTGGCCCCCATCCTTGCATGGGGGAGAACCAGAAGAGTGATAGTGGTTTTTTTCTGTGCATATGTCTTCATTTATAGTTTAGTTCTCACTGCAATTGGCAGAAAAATGAATACTACTGAGCTGACAAGTCTGACTGAGCATGTCTACTTGATGCTGTTGTACTCAAAAGCACTTGTCTTAGGAAACAGACACTCTGTTGTGCAAAGCAGGAGTGAGCCTTCTAGGATTGGAACTTCACACAGTTTCATCTGAACTGTTCTGGAAGTCTCACGCATCTGTTGTCAGCTCATTACTTCAACAGCAAGAAGCAAACATGAGGAGCTGGGGGTGACCCACCCTTGTGATCCCATCTGGGGATGGCCATTGCATCACTCTTGATTTACCTGCCAGGGCAGTTTTCCTGGAGAAAATCAGTGGGCACATCCCTACAGGCTCTCTCTGACTAGCCAGGAAAACACCATGGGACTGAAGTTCAGAATCATAGCAGGGTCTTTCCCTCCCTCTCCCTCCCACTAAATGAAGGACACCTCTGTCTTTCATTATTCACTTCTACCACAGCTCTCTCTTATTGATGTTCCTGCCAAAGAAGAACCATCTATGCAGACTATCCAGAGTCAAATAATCAAGAGCTTTTGCTCTGGATTTCTCACCTAAAGACATGAGTTCATCATCCAGCAAGGAGACAGAGCCAGCTTGGTCAGGCACAGGGACTGCTGAGCCACCTGAAAGGGTGGGCAAGGCTGGGTAGGAAGGGCATGTTGCTGGAAGCTCCAGGCCAGACAGATCTAGAAGCGCTGAGGTGCTGCCTGCAAGAAAAAAGAAGCTGAGACTCAGAAACCTTATCCAGTCCTTATGCAGTGTGCTGAGGCCAGTTCCCATCTTTCCTCACACCCCCCTGCTCTCCCTTCCAGTTCCCTTTCTTCATGCACCAGTTATATCCACAACCCATTTCCTTATCTCACCAGCCCCGCTCTGACCTCCCGCAGGTTTCCCCTTTCCACTTCTCTCAGTCTTCTCTTCCACTGCAGGAAACCAGCAATAGGGTCCCTCTGCTTGACCTTGCTGTCCCCATTCCTCAAGTCTCCTCACCTCGAAGGGGACCAGCCACCGTCTCCCCATTGATTTCTTCTCCCCGTACAAGCTGCTTGTAGAGATTGATCACATGTGTCAGATTGTCATTGGCTTGCAGGATCTCCGCTGAGAGTAAGTGTGAAAATAGAGAAGAGAGTAACTTTCATACCCCAAGTCTGTCTATTTCTTCAAAGAAAAGCCCAAATCGCTGCCAACAAAACCACTGCAGAGAAAGTTTTCACCATTGTTGCTGCAGACTGCACCAGGCTACATTGACACCTCCAGGGCAGTCTCAGCAGGAATGAGAAAGGCCAGATATGTTTACCTAGAGCTTCATCATTGTCTTCTGTGTCACTGGCGAGCCGGAAAAGCATGGGCCTCATGCGCTCACAGCGCTGATACAGCTCCTGGGAGAGACGAAAAGAGTGATGAGGTAAGCATCCTGAGCAGCAGGATGCTTGGCTTGGGGTGCAAAACAGGCAGGAGAATGAGCGGATAAGTGTCACCCATCTCTGCTAAGGCCAGGGAGGATTCTGGGATGGCCTTTCTTCACCTTCATTAGGTCCTCATTGCTTTCCGTTGTCTCCCCCTTGCTGTAGTTTGTCACCATCTCTGTCAGCAGCTTCACGTTGTTGTTCACCTCCTCAATGGCATTCACCCTCTTGGATATCTTCTCCATGCGCTTCTGGTCCTGGAGGGGAAGCACATGGGGAAGAAGGTCTTAACTTAAGAGAGGAGGAAAGCCGGGCCAGCCAACCACCCTTGGACTAAGGTGCAACAACACTGTCCGTAAAACAGCTCCCACACCAGTGGAAAATTCCAGGCCATCTCTGGGCAGGAATATGCCAAACAGGGATGGAATTGCTGCAGATCTAGAGCTGCAGCAGGGTTTGTGCCACAGAATGCACCCAGAGCCATTCCTCCAAGTAGCCAGGGGATGGCAGAACTCACACAAGGAGTCTTTTGCAGCTGCTGCAGCCAAATTTTGGGCAGAAGCTCCATATGTCTGCATGAGGTCGCAGAGCCACTCCTCTGATGCAAACCATTGCCACCCAGAGCATGACGCCCCCAGCTCCCCTCTTCCCCAGCCACACCTCCTGAACCATCTCCTTGATGAGCTTGTTGGCAGCCCGCAGATCCTCAGGATGGGAACTTTTCAGGAGGCGAGCCAGCGTCTGCAAAAGAGAAGGTACCTCTGAGCCCAAGCTGAGCAATGGCAGCCAGAGTCACTCTTGCAACACTAGAGCCAATAGTTCCCCCTGTCCCAAACCTGTATCTGCCAGAGGCAGTGAACAATTCCAACTGTTTAGAAAGACCAGCCACAGGAGCTTGTGGGCTATCAGAAACCAGGGAAAGAAGTACAACTGGCCTTCCTTTTCCCATTGTGGTTCTGGTTATGCAAGCTAGGTCTTTCCCTGAAGATCCCCTGCATTCAAAACCTGCTTCTGCCTGCCCATTACCTACCGTGGAGAGTCTGGAGTGCAGCAGCACTGAGCCAGAAAGAAAGCCTGGTTTATGCACGAATTGCCATGGAAATTGTAATTGTAATTGTCCAATTGTAACGGACTCCTACTTGGACATCTTCACATGCCTCTTTGCAGGTGCAGTTGGTGAAAAAAGAGGGAGAGCTCCCACTTCCTCTCCATAGTTAGTGAACAGTCAGTCCCACTGCCCCCCTACAAATCCTCATTTGCACACTCTGACCCCTGGAGGCAAATTATATCCCTTGCAGCAAACTGGAATCACACTTCTGCAGAACTAGACCCAGCGGAGCCCAGTGCTTACTTAAATGTATCAGCACTGATAATGCAGAGGTTTGCACGAGTGCTGACACAACTCTGATGGAAAGACAACACAGGATAGATCCAGGTGGGTATAAGTGGTTGGGCAATAAGCAGATTGCAGTGCTAGGGGTGGGAAAGAGATAACAGCAGCAGCATCTAGGGCTGGGATTTAAACCTCATGACCAGATAACTCAGAAGTCTAGCGAGCTCACAGCAGCAAACTTCCCAGAACCTGTGTGGGCCAATGTCAGCACCTCACCCTTTGCACCATCCTGCAGCTAAGTGCTCCAAAGGTCAAACAGACCCACATGCCCCATCTTTGGATGTTTCCTTTGTCATGATTTTGGAGCAGGCCTTCAGTATTCCTGTGATGCATTTTCTGAAGGACAGCATGTAGAGCAGGTGAATCTCCACATCACGGGGACATAAGTTACTGGAGCAGGAAGATGATGTCTACTGTCCCTCTCCTTGCACAGAGCCCTTACCTTGGATTTTTCTTCATCATCAAAGATGATATTCTTGGGTCGAGGAGGAGGCGGTGGAAAAGGAGCATCATCGGGCAATTTTGGGTCACACTTCACAATCCCTGCAGTAGAAACCAAAGGAGAGATCAGGAGGACTCACCCATTCAGGGACAGCACTGCCACCCAGGTCTTTTTTCCTTAATGGCCCACCACATTCAGCTTGGACTGAGGGTGTGTGGGTTAGCGCCTGGTACCCAAGATCCTGGACTGTGTTTCCATTCCCCATAAATATCCTCTCCTAGAAAATTCCAGCATCTATGGCCAAAGCACTTGCAGCCTTTCAGCTCCAGACCTTTGCAGTGCCCCATCTCCCATGTGAGCAAGTAGATGTGCCCTCCAACGAAGCAACTCATCACCAGCAACTCCCTCTACTCAGCTAGGAGCCCCGAGGCACCTGCTCCTGACCCTGGTGCTCAGTCAGACTGATGGATGCCCTGGGTCCGGGCACAGGGAAGGGAGAGCTTGTTTCAGATCCTGCCCAGACAAAAAATGTGGGAGGACAAAACCACCTGTCCACCTTCCCCTTCCAGACCACTGCCTCTCACCTTGTTTCTTCAGCATCTGGTAGGCTTCCGAGATCTTCACCTCATGAGGCAGCCCTAATGTCCAGCTGTACATCAGCTCCAGGATCTTTGACTTCACTTTTTCTGATGTCCGGCTGCCAAGATACTAGAGGAAGAGAAAACAGGTGGCTTGAAGCTGATCTGAGCCGTTGCCAAGTCTGGTCTGTTCCTCTCCTTGCCCTCCCAGGAGAAGTGAGACCGTTCCCAACGGCACAGGGAGGAAAGAGGAAGCAAGCAGGAAAGCTCATGATGGCCTTGCAACACATGCCATGCTGTGTCTGGTTTCCACCACAGGAAAAACAAGAGGTGTGAGAAATGCTGCAGCAGCAGCTCCTCAGTTACACACAAGGACAGGTGGGAAGGCTCCGGCAGGTCTCCTGTCACCTTATGAAGGCAAGGGTCCTGTGAAAAGAAGCTGCTCAGCAAGGCAGCCCTTTAGGAATGAGGGGACAGCAGGGCTAGGAGACGGATGTGGGCAATGGTCTCTGAGGCAGGGCCCAGAGCAAGGTGAGCCCCAGATGACCAGCACCCAGCAGGTGCCATGCAGTCATCTTTCAGCCTTCTCACACAGGTCTGCTGGGAGCACTGGTGGTAGAAACAGTGCATGTGCCACCAGAGGGAAGTGGCTTAAGGCAGGGCACATACTCTGGGGTGCCAAGCAAGAGGACTTTAGGATGCTGCTGTCACTGTCCCTGGCTATTCATCATCACAGATCACAAGCTGTGACTGGCAGACAAAGGTTTTCCTTAGTCATATTTAGCCTGTGTTCCCTTAACTCTAGACTTGCTGGTGTTCACTGCCTTGACTGAACAGGGGAGCACGCATAGCTTGTTCTGCTGCAGGAACAGCAGCATCAGCAGAGGAGCAGGTAATGACTTGGTCCTTCAGATGGACTCACCAGAACACCACTGACCAAGCCTGGGCTTGCCCTCCAAGTGTCTCAATCAGATTGGGACACCCCAGAGAGACATGGCCATGACAAAGCTGGCGGAGGTTCCTGAGCACATGCAGCACAGACAGAGCCCAACAGGGATGCAGGGAAGGTGACTCCAGGCATGCACACGAACTCAGTAGTCTAACAAGTGCTGGCTGCATCATGTCAAGCTCGCCCTCAAAACTCACCTTTCCACCAGAAAACTCACTGGGAAACAAGGACTAGATCTTCTACTAACACTGTCTTGTTTCCCCCACATCGCAGTGGGTGTCTGACGTTTCTGCTCAGCCACCACTTTTCCCCAAAGCCCTCCTGCCACCAGGCACCAGTACCTTCCAGCACGATGCCATGAGACCCACCTTGGGGGACACCACCTTGATGAGTTCATTGAGGAAGCGGAACTTGCCCACCTCATCGTGGAAGCGTTTGCCACAGCTCTTCATGCAGGACTCCAGCACCTGGGGAAAGGGGCCAGGTGAGTCCCAGCATGGGGTTAGCAGCAGGATCAGGAGCCAGCTCCCTCCTGCTTCCCCCTCACCTGGTACAGAGCCTGTGGCTATTGTCACAGCAGCACAGAAGGACATCCCCTTTTCCCTCCCAAGTGGTCAAGCACCCTCCCACAGGGAAGCAAGATTCTTGTCTTTGGGGCCAGTTTTCACAGAGATGCCTTAACAGCCCACAGAAAGAGATACCCTTAGAGAGGTCACAAGCACCAGGGTTTCAAAGTGTGGATCCACAACAGGATTAAGAATCATGGAATCCTTTAGGTTGGAAAATACCATCAAGACCATAGAGTCCAACCATTAACCCAGCACTGCCAAGGCTGCCACAAGAAAAGCCAAAAAGCTTCCTATCAACTTCAACAGGCTATGATCCTTCTAGGAACAAAACCTTTCCAAGTAACCTCTCCTGACTTGTGGAACCACCTTCAGTCCCTCTCCCACCCAAGGGCCCAGGTGCTCCAGGGCTTTCTCAGAGGGAATTCAAAGCTTCTCATGGTTCTCCAGTCAAGCTGAAGCATCTCCATGCCCTGCCCCTCCATCTAGTTCTACCAGCCTGCAGATGCCCTTACCGTGAGGGCCTGGATAGCTTCCCATTCCTGTGGAGACTGGATCTTGTGGGCAAGAAGTCTGGTGGCAAGTGGAGGACTGGAAGGAGGGAAGGGAAAAGAAAAGCTCACCGGTTATTGACAAAAAGCCTGGTATTTGTATTTCCATCTGGGAATCCAGGGCTCAAAAGCATGTTGCAAGTTGAAGATGCTGATAAGGCACCAAGACACCTCAAAACCCCGAGGGAATTTGTGGACCAGGACCCCCCACCTTGAAGGCCTTCATGCCTATTCAGCTCTTGGGACAATCCCACTGTATTTTACTGGGTGGGAAATCATAACCAGGCCTGTGACCTGGAGAAGCCTGAGGAAAGGACAAAGCACTTACCCCTCTAGCTCCTTATTGAGCTGCTCACAGAACGCATTGATACCATCCCAGTCCAGGTCCTTGTTCAGGGGGTTTGTGGCTTTGTCTGCGGGCGGGAGGAGGGGACGGTGAGGAAAAAACCAAAAACCAACAGGCTTGTCCCGTGAAGGGACAACGCTGATCCGATTTCCTCCCTGCTAACTCCAGCGGGTGCAGTGGCAGGGGATGGCGTGGGGGGAGAAACACACTCGTGTCCACTCGCCCCTTCCCTTGGCAGCCCTGTGCACAAACTCTCACCCCTCCTCCCTACTGACCCACCGTACCCCTGTCCCCGGCTCGGCCCTTGTTCTCTCCCGCAGACCCCAGGCGCGCCCGCAGCCACCACGTGCGACCCCCAACCCCTCTCCCTCACACCGCTGCGCCCCCCCGCGCCCGCGCCCTCCCCGCCCCATTGGGAGCGGAGCGGTCCTCGCAGCCGCACTCACTGATGCGCGCCTCCAGCGTCTCGGGCTCCATGTCGGCAGCCCGCGGCTCCTCACCGGGGCAGCGCCGCTCCGCCGCCGCCCTCCCGCCGGGCCCGGCGCGGCCGCGCCATGGAGAGTCCCGATCCCTCTGGACACAGAGACCCGGAAGTCGGCCGTGCAGAGCGCCGCTCCGCCGCCAGCGCGCCCCCTGCTGGCGCACAGCCCCGCTCCACCATGAGCTCACCGCGCAGGGTCAGGGAAAGGCGCGGGATGCGGAAGGAAACGGAAGGCCCTCCCGGAGAAGGACACCGAGGGCAAGCTAGCGCGGGGCGGGGCAGAGCGCCGGAAAGCAGCGGCCGCACGGAAAGCGGCCGAGCCGGCCCTTCCCGGAAGAGCCCGCGTACTGGCAGGTGAAGCCACCTCCGGTGCGGAGAACGGGCACTTCCGGCTGGCGGCGAGCCGCGTGTCCTTTAAAAGGACACGGGCCCGCCGGGTGCGGCGCAGGCGCACTGTGCGCCCGCCTGGGCTAACGGGGGAGCCGGGGTGGCGTGCCGGCCAGTCATAAGTATAAATACAAACGGCACTAAGTGCGGTGCCCTGCACTGAGCCTCAAACAGCAGCTGGTCTGCTGGCAGCGCCCGGCTTGGCCCTTCTGCCTGGCTGAGCCGCGTGTGGGGCGGGGGGGTGGTTGGTGAAGCTCTGGAAATCGCTGGAGCGTTCCAGCAAAACAAGCCGCGTTTGTCCTCGCTCCCCGTGTGCCTCTGCTAATCTAGGCCAGCGCAACTGTGTCACCTCACACCGCCTGTCTTCTCCGTGCTCCAGGGGTCCTGGCAGGAGCAGCGCGGCTTTTCTCCGAGTCGCCGCTTTTGTTTTTCGCTTTCCTGTTTCTCAGAGCAGCAGTTTGCTCGGGGAGCTCTGGGGAGCCCCGCCCGTGTGAGGGGTGCCCGCTGAGGGTGACAGCGGCAGGGTTTGGGGCTGGCCCTGCCGCAGAGCCTCGGCGATAAGAGCACAATGCAGCCCATTCGGCATTCCAGCCTGCGATGTGGAGACAGGCGGCTGAGCCGGGGCGCTCCCGTGCTGGGTTACTCATTTACAGTGCTAATTCCGTGCCTGACGGGGGAACTGCCCTGTTGTCACACCTAATGGCTTTTCCTTATGGATGGCTATTGTTTTGGTGAGGGCTTTTTGGTCGTTAAAAAGTACTTTTCGGCGCCTGAATGTAGTTCTTTTTTTAACTGTTACTGCCTTGCATCACAAAGCCTTTTTAAAGTGCCTTTCATAGAAAATTGCAACATCCTTCCCTTTGCTGTGTTCAGGCACGTTTTACACAGGTTATTTTAATCCTGTGAGTCAGCCCTGCCTGTCACTACCCCTTTGATTTTTCTGAGAATCCTGAAGTCATCCCTAGGAGCCCTCCAGGTCATGTACGATCTGTATAGAAGGCACGCATCGCTCCATCCCCCACAGCGATGCCTCTGAATGAGAGGTTTTGCAGGCTGGTGTTTTACACAGCCCCCTTTTGCTCAGGTTTCGGTCTGTCTGAGTCTCAAGCTTGTTTGTTTTCCTTTCTTTGGCAACACCCAGTGGTTAGTAAGTCCAGAAGGCTGCACCTCTTTTCGGCTGGTTGCAAACAATGGCGAGTGAACTCGTGCATAACTGTCCTGTCAGCAGCGACCTTGCTTTATTTTTCAGATTTAAGAGTCTCTTTCCCCTTTGGGTTCATCTGCTTTCCATATAACAAGGACTCTAAGTGCGGCCAATGGAAAAAGAGATCAGCATCTGAATTTTTGCTCCCTGTAAGAGAGGCTAGATGATGTGTGAGGAACAACCTTTCTCCCCTCGATTTATTTTTACCGACAGCTGGAATTTTAAACTAGGTTTGGACGGAGTGAGGCGCTCCAAGTTGTAATTAACACCGCTCCGGAGGGAAAGTACTGGAGCTATAATTAGCTTGTAGCTAGCTGCGGAGGAAGTGATGGCGTGCAAGCCAGAGGCCTGGATGAGCACAGCTGATGGGGGCAGAGTGTGGCTCTGTGCTCGGCAGAGGGATGCGGTCCCAGGTTGTCAGGCTGAAGCAGCCGCCCGCAGAGGGCACCAGCAGGCAGGGGAGCGCCTGCCTGAGCAGCCTGGGCTCAGCAAACTCTCCTGCTGCCTGTGCGCTCGAGGTGAATCCCAAACACGCCAAGTCCCTCTGCATCGGGAAGGAAAGGTGGCCTCACAGGAGTGGTGGGTCCGCCTGGGAGAGGGGTTTTCCACCCACCAGATCGTCTTCAGCCGGCTAGAACCACCCTGTCACCCCCTCTCTGTCCCAGCGTTTGTTTGCCGCGTGTGTTTATGTGAACCCTGCGATGTTTTTCAGATGTGCTTGTGTGCGCTTCCTGCCGGGTCGTCAGCTCTGGCCCATGACGTGAGCTTCCCTTTCCCCATCACATTCCTCTTTCTTTGGCAAGGTGTTCTGCCAGAGACCTTTCACTTTCCTGAAGCTTGGTACTGTAGTCTTTTGTTCTTTTCTTTTTTTCCTTTTTTTTTTGTTTTCCTGCTCTGGCTGACTCCAGCAGCCAGTTCCTGGGGGGTTGGCTGAGTTTTTTTCTCTGCTACTTTCTCTTGGAATACGCTGGCAGCACCTCTCCTGACTGCACCTGAAACCATGCACCTCTTTACACAATCCTCTGGATTTGCAGCCCTGCTATTCCCTGACCTTGGCTAATCTCCTTCCTTTTGCAACACTTTTATGCACCTTTCCCAGCAGAAGGTTGCAATTAGTGAGGCAAGTATAGAGTTGCATACTTCTCTAGAGGGAGAGCAGGTTTGAGCTCCTTTAATCTAATAGGAAATGTCTCCTTCCCTTTCATATGCAGCACTTTCTTGTATGCAATCATCCACCAGGATTGCTCCCTCCCATTTCTTACAGCAGTTTCCCTTTCAGCTGTAGGAAGACCTGTCCCCGGTGATCAAAGGCATCCTTCTACAACTGCAGGAGCAGAATGAGGAAACAGGATGCTGGATAAGTGATCAGAAAACCAGCTGGCTAGATCTCTGCAATTAAGCATGTCTTGAAGCAAGACTCAGGGAAATACTCAGCTGTGGTCACTGCCTCAGTTGCCCTGGTTGTTAACATGGGGGTATAATTTCATTTTCTTCCTTTGGGGAATTGCCTTGACCTCTGTATACCATTTTTCCTTTCCACATTGGTTCTGTCATTAGAGCAACTGGCTCAGCGAGACAAGTGAGAGAAGCAAATACCAGCGTTAGAGGTGAGCTGAGCAGCTCCCTCTTTCCTTGTGTTCAAGCCTTCTGTCCAAACTCAAGGGGTAGCTTGATCTCTTGACCAAGTGGGTAGCAGTGCAGTTCTGGACAATGTGGGGAGCAAAAGTGTCTTCTTACTCCCTGGGGAAGGCTCAAATGGGTTTGCTGTTGCTGATAGCTTCTTCCCAAGAAAGTCTAGGGCATTCAGGGTGTGCTCTGAGAATATGGGAACACAGGGTGTGCTCTGAGAATATGAGGAACAGTATCTGCAGCAGGCAAAGATGAAATAAAACCGATGGGATGGAAACCTTCGTTGTAGCTGTGGCTCAGGGGCTGGGAGGTTTTGTAGCTGGTGAGCTGGAACCTGAACAGGAAGACCTGCCAGGTTAGAGAGAGCTGCTTAAATTTATGGGCCTGAAGTGAGCACTGAGGGCCTTGAGCCCGCAAGGGGGAGCCTCGATGGAGTCATTCACAGCACCACTGTTGAGATCAGCTCCAGACTGCAACAGATCCGCGACTGATAGTGTGCACTCGGTGCTCAGGAGTCGGCAAAGGCACTGGAAAAGGTGAACAGATTCACCCATTCTTGCTTTACCCCTCACTTTCTGTGTTGTCACTGGCAGATGGAAAGGGCATCATTAGAAAGCACAAGTATTGGGGGAAAAAAGTAGCTCAAGAGCCTGGATTTTGCTGAGATACAGTTTGGCTCTAAAGAACAGCAGGAGGGAGGAGAAAAACCCTATTGCAAAGGCATTTTTCACAGGCACCCAAGCGTGATGTGAGCAGAAATCGGCAACATGAAACTAGGCATCCTGAAGCAAATCGGGGAGCCCAGCTGCAGCAAATCCCCAAGCCTGGATGATGAACACATCCCCGCATTGCGGCGACAAGAAAGTGTGACTTAGCGAAGCGTTTGCTGGGGATGTTTAATGTAGCAGCCGCCCGGGGAGCTCAGAGATGCAGCTTCTCTTTTCCAGCGCAGCTCAGGGAGGAAGTATTCCTGCTGCAGAGTGCCCTGGTGCCAAAAGTACGCGTACTCAGCTGTGCAGCTGGCTCAAGTGTGGCATGATGAGCTTGAATAGATGGGTTTTGGCCCGGGCTTGAAAATCCCCCATTGCCAGCAATCCTGTTTTGGCTGCAGCTGCCTCAGGTTCCCTAGGAAATTCCAGTGCTGGCTTAAGTCTGGGCTGTGAAACGGCGGGAGGAGGCAGTCCGGCGGCGCTCTCCCTCCAGCCTGGCTGCTCATTCTCTGCCACTTGGCACTACAGCCTGCTTCTGCTGATGGTGAGAGCAGCAGGGCAGAGCGATCCCAGTGCTGGGGCATGGTGGACATGGAGCTAGGGATAAAAAGAGAACTGTGACCCAAGAGAAGGAGGAGGGTGACGCTGAGTCTGCATACGCAGATTTTCCGAAGGTGGACCTGGCTTTTCATATGGTCCTTTCTGGTCCCTCTGGCTTCATCTAGCTTAGTAATTGCAACAGGAGCATTGGGCCTGAGCATTGCCTCAAGGATGATGGCTCATGCCATGCAGTTGTTGGCAATGCCCCCCACCTGGGTTTTGAGCAATGCCTAGGCATGGCTGGGGGACAGGGTCAGCTGGGGAGTATTCCCAACAGAGCCTTGTTGCCATGCTTTTAACCCCATAGATAGGAGCTATGTTCTGCTCCTTGCTCTTAGACCCAAGAGCAAAACAGCTATACCCTGTAAGCCTAGGTCCCTCAGAAGGCAGGCTTTGAAGTGCAGTTGTCTGCAGTCTGTATATTTATCCCCTAATTTTCCAGCGTTTCCCTGTTCAGAGATGGGGAATGTCATGCAACAGGTTGTAGGTGAGTGTGTGGGATGGGAGTGTGTGAGCCAGACAGAAACTGGGAAGTGCTCTGTCTGCTGGGTACGGCTGAACTGTGGGTTGTGACTCAGCGTCCAATACTCCATGCTATGGATCTTTGGCTGCATTTGACCTTCTGCCATGTAGGGTGGGTGAGATACTAGGAGAAAATGTTGCCTAAGCAAATGAGGTCAGTGTGGGTGCCTGCTCCTGGATGAAGGGATCAGATAGGCCAGGGCACACAAACACATTGAATTTGCCCCTCTGGCTCTCCTGCCTGGGGCCAGCAGAACAAGGAGCCCATGGAACACATGTTTCCTGCAGGACCTTCCCATGCACACACATGTGTGTCCTATTTCTCCTGCCACCCCAAGCTACATCAGGTTTGGGAACTCAGTCAGGGAGCAGAACAGAGGCAGAGCTCATGTATCCCCCGTTTAATGTGCTGCTGGCAAACGTGTCCCCCAGCCAGGAGAAGGATCAGGTGCATTTGGCCAGCCTCTGCCTTGTTTCCACCTGGAGGGGCTGTATTCAAGAGCTTGCTGTTCCCCTCAGCCCCATGGGCTTTTCAAAGGCAGTGTCCATGTGTGCTGGGGTTTGATGGGGTTAAAAGCTGTGGTGTTGCAGCATGGTTCAAGAGCGGGCTATGAGACTTCTTTCCACTGGCTACTGTGCTTCTGCTAGTGTCCATACCTAGTGGGACCACTCATCCTGAGCCAGGTCTCAGGGAAGCCGTGTGTTTAACAGAGCTGTTCAGGAAAGATTCCCACCCCTTTCCTAATGAGGCTGAGTGAATAATAGAGATGTTCCTCAGGGATGGTGTTGTAAGCAGTGCTACGTGCATGTTCAGGACCAGAGAGCAGGTCTCCACTAGCTTTTCCCTGCTGTTGTGCAGCAGAAGTGGATGTGTGTCCCATCTTGACAGAAGAGATAAGCTATCTGCGTGCAGATGGGAACTTGCCCGGCAGTTGCAGCCACCTGTCGTCCTCACATTGTTCTTATCAGATCTCCTGGCTTGGGAAGTCTGTTTGAGTCTGTTTGTTGGCAACTGTGTTTAAGGCTATTCAGCCTGCGATATGATAAGATTAGTCTGGGATGAGTCGCATTGAAAGCATTTAGTTTCGAATACTCTTTTCCCCTCTTTGAAGCAAGCATCCTCCATCCAGGAATCTGACTGCAATTAAAGCCTGGTGTTTGTTTTGCTGCTGGGGGCTCTCCGGGGTAAGGACCAGCACAAAGAAACCTGGGGGCAGCTAGAGAGACCCAGCCACGTTCTGGCTGCTGCATGTTGCTGGTGGTGAGGAAAAAAGGACAGCAGGAAAAGGCACAAACTGGAAGGAAGGGAAAGAGAGCCAGAGAGAACAAAGAGCTTGGCATGACTGCTGAGAATACAAAATAAACATCCACTGTGCTCCAGTGAGGGCTTATATACTAGTGGCTACATGGGTTAGAAACAAGAGTACAGGCTTATGGGCGCAATCCAGAGAAGGGACAGGGTGTCCCTTAGTGCCCAGTGTGGTGGTGGAAAGGGAGACTAGGTGTCCCATCAGTGCAAAGCAGCTGCTGCCCTGCTCCCTGTACTACCTTGAGGAGATGAAACATCTCTGGGCAGTGCCATGGCCCAGTCCTTTCCCTGAGTCTCACTTGGAAGGTCCATGGGTTCAGGTATTTCTGGTGCCCTTCCCTCTGGAAAGTGGGAGGAGAGGAATATGGAGAGTCATTTGTGTGGGCCTGATCTTTTCTTAGGTCTCCTTCAGATGCCTGCAATTCCTCTTTAGATGCCCATTTCCTGCACTGAGTCAGTCATTTGGGGATTTGGACTCCCTTTTTTTTGGCAGCTTTTCTTTCCCATTTTCATCTGGTTTGGTTTTTACTGTTTCATTTTGCAGTACCATCAAAGGAAGTTTGTTCGAGCTCATTTTGCAGCAACAGATAGTTTTGACTTGACAACCCCTTCCTCTGCAGACCTCAGTCGTGGCCTTAGATCCAGGGTGGGTTGCCCCTTCAGATGCTCTCCAAGCTGCTGTGTGGTAAGATGGCTTGTTGCTTCCTGGTGGGGATGAAGGATATTTGGCTTTAGTGACATGAGTATAGGGGAACAGACCTTTTTTTTTGCTCTCCTTCTTTCCAGCCTGTGAGCTGTTAATTCTTGTGGCTTTTCAAAACTTGCTATTTCTCCCTTAGCATTTCTTTCTCTCTCTCTTTTTTTTTTCCAGTGGATGAGCCACCCTTGGCATTGCGCCTTGTGTGTGTGACTCAGATGAATTCTGCTTGTCTGAAAGATTCCTGCAAGTCCTCAGAGTTGTCCAACCTGCCTGGGTTCAGTGCTGGAACCGTGAGAAACACACTGAAAGCGAGTCCTGCAGCCTCATGGTCCCTGTGCGGGATGGAGACTCAGCAGTCACAGTCACTTCATGCCCTTGCTGTGCTGTGGGGTTGAATCCAGGATGGCTGCTCAGAGCTCTGTGAAGGAAAGTGCCCAAGGACCTTTTGTGTATGGTGCAATGCTGCATTTCATTTTTGCTTATTCCAGTTCCAGCCAGCTGGTCTCATGCTGTCTCTGTTGTGGGAAATGGTCCCCTTGAAGTCAGCGAGGACGACGTTGGGCTTGGGGCATCTTGGAAGTCCCATGGCTTCCACTGCAGAAAGGCTTCTGTTCTTTGAATGCCTCTGGTTTTCAGACTTAATTGGATCCACCCAAGGGCTGTTTTTTTCCAGAGGCACTGAATGCTTCAGTACCTCCTGCTGATAGTAGATAGTGTGATAAGAGATCAGCATCTTTGATACTCCAGCTGTATCAGCGAGGGAGCACAGCTTCCTTTCAGCTTCTTGAACAGGTTTGCAAAGTGATTTGATTTGATTTGCTTTTGTGGCCATGGGAACTTTAGGATGAGAATCCAAACAGGAGTAGTTGGTTTTGTATGTGGACTTGGGTGTCTGTGCCCCAGTTTCCTTATGTGCAGGATGCCATCTTCCTTGCTCAATGCTAAGATAAAACTGTTGGAGATGTCAATCTTTTTGTGAAAGATACAAGTGGACCATAAGACCTCATGAAGCTGATCCTTCGTGAAGGGCTCTTTGGAAGATCCTTTTCCCGTTAAGCTAATAATATCTCATCCAGAAGATGTGGGTAAAGATGGAAGATCCCAAAAGTCCCAGAGAGGGGGAAGCTGTGAGCCTTCTCTTTTCCAGTAGGGAAGCTTTCAACACAAGTGAATTTTTATCTCCAGGCGTGTTTCTGAAAGCCTTTCCCACAACCCGCATTCCTGGCATGCACCCATGAGTGAAAGAATTAGAGAAATGAAGTCTGGAAATGGAACTGGGTGGCATGTCATCAGTCCTCTGACCTCCCTTCTCCACCCTCTGCCAGTTGTGTTCATTCTCCTGCCCCTCAGCCAAGCTGGAGACCCAGGAGGCATGCCTCATCTGGCTGCTTGCGTTGATAAAACGACCCCTTACGAACTGAACCGGCTTCTTTGCATATGAACCACCTTTTTCCCCTTCGCTGTGCACAACTCAGACCACACGAAAATGTTTCCACAGACTTCAGAGCTGCCTGAGGGAGACATCTCCTGCAAAGGTCCAAGGACATAATTGGCTATGAGCATGGGAACCATCCTGAGCACATCTGAGCTCCTCATGGAGATGGAAGATGCCAGTCACTGTGGCACTACCACCCTTCTGATAGAGGAAGGAGAGAGATGGAGTCTGAGGCTGTAATTGTTCCCTGTACTCTTGATTTTCTCCACTGCTTGATGCAGATTCCCTCTTTTGCTGCTGCCCCTAGCCCTGAAGAAAGGTGTGGGTTTTCCCCCACATTTTAGTTCTTCAGCTATCTTTGTCCTTCCACCTCCTTTTCCCTCACATCCTATGGAAGGGAAATTGCACCCTACAGCTGAAGAGAGGTGATGTTAGTGGAGAGCCTGCTGGATGCTGATGGCCTCCAATGTCTTAGCCTCAGGTTCAGATCATGGATGCTACTCCCACAGGTGCTCTGGATGATGCACTGTGAGGGACCTGGGGCAGGAGGGGTGACAGGAGATTAGCCTCCAATCCTTTGTCCCTTCCCATTTTACTTGATCCGAATGCGGAGACTTCAGTGCTTTTTCTAGAGGAGCCATCCTGCTTTGGGTAATATCTTAGGCAGGAGCTTAGTGCTCCTGGGCATTAGTTTCCTTATGCTCATCCTTGCTTTGGCTTCTCCTTCATCTCCTGGACAATCCTCTCCTGTACACACCCTTCAGATCCACAGACCTGCTTATCCAGTCTCTTGCTTACCTCAGTGTTTGGCTGAGGTAAGTACACTTTGTTCTCTTGGTCCTCCTCCGTTAGGAAGCTGGCTGGCTTTCAGAGCTCAGGGGTTTGTTGGGTGAAGGTTGCAGCACTATCTGGTGAGAGGCCAACCAACGTCTCTTGACTAAAGGGGAAACCAGTCCTATTCGGGAATTTCTGTACTTGCAGGTGGAGGACTGAGCATCTCCATTAGGAGGTGGTGGAAGCTTCTTCTCAGTCATATCCTGAGCCCTGGCCTCTGAAAATCCACCCCACAGCCCTCTAAGGCAGGGGTCATTCCCCCCTAGGCTTAATGAAGGAAGGAAACCAAAGCAGAAGCAAGACTTAATCACAACTGCCGTGAGGATCTGCAACCAGGGCCCATATGAGGTCAGAGAACACAGTTTAAATCAGGTCACTGCTTGAGATTTATTGTGTGGAGTTTTTCTTTTTCTTCACTCCCGCACTGAAGTCTTTCCCCAGAGGCTATTCAAGGAAATAAATAGCCAGTGGAAAGGGACAATAGCTTGCTGTGGAGTACAAATTATATGAAGCAGTAGGAAATAATAGCAGAGTAAGCAGCTGCTACTCTGAGAAAGAATGCATGGTTGGTCTCTCCAGCTCCCTTCGCCTTGAGCAGACACTGATGCCTGGTCCAAGGCACAGGCTCCCTGGTGCCTGGAGTGCAATGTGGGACAGGCACCTTGTCCCCTCTGCAGCATCGTCCTCCAGTGCCACTTCTTTGGTGCCTAGTTAGCACCTTCCATGAGGGTGCTAAAGGGATCTCTCCCCTCTTCTTGCAGAGCCGGGTTTGATGTGGGGACAGTGGCACATGCATCCAATAACCCAGCATGGCTGCCTTGCCTTTCTCTATCTTCCTCTTGACTTCTGGATTGAGCATTATCTCTGGTGATGACCCAAGTCAGTCCTGCAGGGGACTGGTCATAGCTCATGGTGGCTATAGAGAATGTGTAGGCTACCCTCTCCTCTGAGCCCCTTGCAGCCCTTCCTCAGCATACTGTTGGGAGAGATGGTTGGGACCATTTTGGCATGTTAGTGTGGATTTTGGGGGCTGCCCTTGCCAGAAAAGGTCCTGACAATCCTCTAACCGCTGAGTCTATCTTGGCTGGGAAGTGGGGAAATCTGTGGTTTTCCTCAGGGCTTCATACCTAGCTGGCTTATCTCCTGCCCGAGTAAGAAAACAAAATAAATCCTGCTGCCAGCAATGATGTTGCTGAGGATCTTGGCAGCCTGCTGGGGAGGGTGGCATTCAGTCTGTTCTCAACTGCTCTGTGGTAGAAGTGGCAGCTCTAGGCTATGGTACATGAGGTGCTGCTGTCTGGAGGCACACCAAGTGTCCTGACCTGGTGGCCTGAGATATCCTCAGGCCGAGCAGGAAGGCTGGGAAAGATTGTTGAGCCTAAAGTCTATCATATGGGACCTTTGCAAATGGAGCTATTGCATTTTATGGGGTGAAAGTGACCTGCAGAGGACCTGCCCTGCCATCCTTCTGGCTGAAAGCCAACATGCTTGCATTAGGCTCTTCCCTCCTTAAAATGTGTTTGGGGTTTTTTGTTTTTTCCATTCAAAATTGCAAGCCTGCCTGCTCCCTGTTGGAAGCTCTCCCTGCCCTTGGGTCACTTGTGGCCCCCACCCTCACACCAAGTAAAGAAAGGCTTGTTGGGTCTTTGCTGTCCCTCTGGGAATGTAGCAAATTCTCCTCTGGTGACAGCGATGTGAACATGGGTGTCCCATACCAGTGCAAGCCAACTGCCCTCTGGCTGGGTTAAACACCTCTGGGGCCCTGGAGGGGCACTCCCAGTCGGGTACCCTATTATAGGATCATCTCTCTGGGGGGTTAAAGGTTCCTGGATCCTTTGCACCAGTGGCTGCCAGCTTCCACACAGCTATTGTTTATGCTTTCCTTACTGCACAGATCCTCCACCTCTTTTGCAGATGCTCTGTAGCCGGATTTCCTCTTTCTTTGGGATTTACATTCCCATGCTATCATTGTTTCCCCAGGCTTTCTGCTTTGCAGCGTCAGCAGGGAAGTATCAACCTGCCCCTGTCACCGTCCTTTCATCATCCCAAAAGCCACCTCCAACTGCAGTGGAGAATTCTGGCTCTTCTGGGGTCTCTAAAGTCTCATCCCCTTACTGTGTGGGGAGCACATAGCCCTGCATGAGGGAGGCCATCTGCACAGGACTGGTGTCTGACCATATGGAGGTTCAGCTTTGAGGACAAAGGAAGTTGCCAGTGCTGGCAGGGCTGCTGCCTGGTTTCCCACTATTGTTCCCAGTGGCAAATAAAAGGGGGTGAACGCCCCTGCTGAGCATTGTAGGAGGGGGTAAATGTTATCTTGATAAAATCTCAGGACCCCTCTCTGAGCAGCTCATGCCTCTTTCCTGCTTGTCTCCCTCTCTGCATATTCCCACATCTGTGGTACTTTTGGCTCTGCACTCTACACGGGTGGTCTTACTCATCCCTCAGACAGAATCACAGAATGGCTCAGGTTGGAAGGGCCCACAGTGGGTCTTCTGGCCCAACCTCCCTGCTCAAGCAAGATTGTCCCAGAGCACATTGCACAGGATTGCTTCCTGATGGTTCTTAAATATCTCTAATGAGGGAGACTTCACAACCTCTCTGGGCAATCTGGTCCAGTGTGTGGTCACTGCACAGTAAAGAAGTTCTTCCTCATGTTCAGGTGGAATTTCCTGTGCATCAGTTTCTGCCCATTCCCTCTTGTCCTGTTGCTTGGCACCACTAAGAAAAGCCTGGCTCCAATCTCTTGTCACTCTGCCTTCAGATACTGATAGATATTGGTGAGGTGCCCTCTCAGTTGTCTCTTCTCAAGGCTTAATAGGCCCAGCTCCCTCAGCCTTTCCTCGTAAGAGATGCTCCAGTCCCTTCATCATCTCCATAGCCCTCTGCTGGACCTGCTCCAGGAGCTCTATTGTCTCCCTCGTACTACTGAGGAGCCCAGAACTGGACACAGTAAGAGAAACATGCTGCTTTCCCTCCCAGGCTGCTGTAAGGAAAGGGTTAGTAATTTGCAGTATTTACCTTAAACAAGGGCTTGGTGGTGAACTTGTTGCAGAAAAAGGGTCATGAGTGCCTATGCACAGATCACAAAGGAAGCAAGGTTTTGGTTTTGACTTTGCAGTTCAGGTCAAAGTGAATAATTATGCAAGTGCAAGAAGAGGGGTCACAAATAGGACACTTGGTTTTTGAGAACTTGTCTTGCACAAACCCCAGAACAGAGCCCCGCTGACTATCGAACTAACATCTGAGTTTGTGTGGTGGCAGAACCACACTAATTCTTGCCTCACGTGCTGCTGAGGAACTGAAAACCACTTCTACCTCTGCTTTTTACCCAAATAAGGGACTACATAAAAATTACTCAGGAAATAAAGTGAACCAGTTGAGACCCCGCCATCAAGAAGTCCACAGCACTGAAGGACCAACAGGACACTGCTGGATCCATGGCGGTGACTACCTTCTACTTGCACTGTCTCTCTCCTTCTCCCCTTCTCTCTTTCTCTGTCCCTTTCTCTTTTCCATATAAAATAAATTCTGTAAAACAAAGTTGGCCCTTTTGAACTGGCATTTAGTTTCCTTTGCACCTTAATTTGGGCAGAGGACTTTACAGTGAATTGTAACAACTTAATTGGCATCACCATTCTCTAACCCAAAGCGCTGCTTAACAGTTCTGACCTTTACTGTTCTTCCCACCTGGCAGGCACTGTCTCCCTCTGAGGGAGACTGACCAAATTTTTACTGTTACTTTTACTGTCCCTCTGCAGGCGATTGTTTTCTCCTGCGTGGCGTGCCCAGCTTGTCTCCCTCTGAGCAAGACCGAAGTAAATACGGTTACCAAGGGTGACAGTGTAAGGCTAATGTTTTCTTCTCTCCTGGAGAAGTTTGATAGTCTCCCTTCTCCCCCAGGGTTGGAATGGGCACAAATTTATTGTGATAATGTACAGGCAATAGCTGATTGCATTGCTAGTTTGCAGGCTGAACGAAAAGTGGGATGAGGAAAAGGTAACTTGCTCATTAAAGGTAAGTTATCTGCCACCTGAAACAGAAAGGGTTGCAGATGTAGAATATATGATTTTGAAGTCAGAAAATGGTGTTAGAACAGCATTGTATTTTGAGAAAGAGACACAGGAGAAGTTGTAAAAACCAGTAGATATTCTTCTAAATAAAAGTGAGTGATTAGAAGAACTATTGTCTGCAGCTGAAAGATGCAAAAAATCTAGGTAAATCACTTGATACAATCCCTCAAGAATCATCATCTAATTCAGTCCAGCACATCCATAGAGTGGTATATTGTGAGGATCCTGAAACATGGGATGGGGATGTTTGGTACAATGATGATGATTTAGAGGAAGACTCTGACCCTACCCCAAAAGCAATAAAAGTTCAGCCTTTAACTGAAACTGCTGATGAGACAAGAAGAGAAAACCACACTACTGTTCCCTGCAGAGTAAGGTATATTGCTGGGAGAACATTCTAGATGTTCAGAGGAATCAGAAACTGAGTACGAGTTTCCCTTATAGGCAGAGATCAGATCTTGCTGAGTGAGGAAGAGGCAGAAGGATTTTGGGGACATAGAGTATTTTTAACTACTACCCCAGGTAACCATAACTACTCATTGATTACCTGAGCTGCCTGCTGAGCTGGAGGCATAGACCCGCAGGACAGAAGCAAGCCTACTACTGTTTAAAACTACAGGATTCTCAGATCTGTTAGCCTCTGTGCAAAAGGCAGCATGTGTTTAAACAATGTATGAAAGACATCAATAAAGGCGTTTCCTGATGGTAGCTCCCCTCTATCCAGCCAGATTAACTCCTCCCCTTCATGGCATTCCAGATAGCCTGACAATGTTTGTGTCTAATGCCCAAGATCACATACAAATGGGTGGCACCATGAATATTACTGTAGCAGTGGTGCAACCACCTAGAGACCAAATTCACATACCTACCTGGTATGAATATGCCCGGGAAATAGGGAATTTTGGGCACCATATGGGATGGGTTGGAGCAGCCTCTGAGACTCCACCTGAACCCCCCAGTGAGTCTTCGAATTTATACCAGCACAGCAAAGCCAAAATCTAAACCAAGACTTGATTAGATTAACAATATCCACTGCTGCAGGTATTGATAGGGTGGTGACAGAATTAAAGTTTTCTATATTACACTTGGGAAGTGAAAGATAGTTCTGGAAAAATCCATCAAATTAGTATCCGATGGATAATGCCCTCCTATTAACCCGCTGTGCACTGCTTAGACAGGGACCGAGAGATTCTGTTGTATGGGTTTTCCAGGTTATAGGTATCCTGCATGTTAGAAACTGCACCTGGAGCTGAGGATTCTCCTATTCCAACTCTGAGCACCCACAGGGATTTTTAACTTTTGTACATGCTATGTTTTGGGCTTTTAAATTTGTGTATGCATCTGTAAGTTTTGTTTACAAATTTAACTAAGTAATGAAGGTTAACAAGTATGGCATTTATAAACTGTGTTGGAAAGATATGCCTTGGTTTAATATGTTTATACTTAATGAAAATAAGCAATCACTGCTTGTTTGCTTTTGCCTAAATTTGTAGAAGATTGGGCTGAGCTGTTGTACACAGGAAAGAAATGAACATGGTGGTCACATCTCCATGGCCAGCTGGGAAGATATTTATCCTATGTGATGTCTGAAGTAGCACCCCTAAGGGCTGTATGTGATAGTCATTCCACTGGGAGCCCACCAAGGAAGCTGGGACTTGCTTTTATTTCCTGGAATCCCTAGTTAGAAGTGCACATATGGAAGCTTTTTCTTTGGATCAAAGTCTTCTGGCTTAATAGCAGCCGTTGGGGCTTTGCATAGGCAGGGGTCATGTTAATGTGTAAACTACAGGGAAGTCTAGGGTTACAAGGTCCTCTGTGCAAAGCATTTCTGAGCTAAACTGCTGCTGGCTCCCTGCCTGCTTACTCTGTCCTCTGAAGAAGATGCCTGTAAGGGCTGCTGCTCCTGTCCTCTGTCACCCAGGGTCCTCAGCTCAGTGAGGCTGAGTGAGAGACCTGCAAGTCATAGCCATTCCCACCACTTGCATTTTTTGGGCAGCATCAGCTTTCCACCAAACCCTGGGCAGTGCCCCTCTGCTTTAACCCTCTTTGTATCTCTGTTGTCCTGCTTTCTTTTCCTTCTGCTGAGTCTGAAGAAAATGAATCAAGCCTGTTTTCATTTCCTCTCTCTGACATCTCTTCTCTCCTGTGGGCTTCACTCAGCCCACAAGTCTCTCACTGAACAAGAAGTTCATGCAAGACTTGCAGCGTGGAGGGTTTTGGCCATGGAAGAAGCACCAGCTGAGAGCAGTAGATGTTCTGCTGTGTGGGACACCTCCAAGCAGCACCCTCTCACTTGCAGCGGCAAGTGAGGAGGAATGGCTGAAGGAGTCCCACCGACTATTTTTCTCTGCCTTAGGGAAATCTTGAAATCTTAAACCTCGATGTGAAGCCTGGGAACAGCCTGAAAGTGAAGGGCAAAATACCTGCTGATACTGTTGGGTAAGTACAAAGAAACCACTTTGACTTGCCAGGGCTGAAGGTGGGCTGTAGAGGGAGGTGATTTTCCAAGGTCGCCAGATACAAAATAGCACATTATACCACCTGCAACAGCGATGGAGGAATTGGCTGCAGAGATACGTGCTGGATCTCAAGTCTTTCAAGACCCTCTCCTGTCCATGCATATGACTTCCCTCATGCTCATTTACAGCTTCAGCATCAATCTTGGCTGCAGCTCGAGAGATCTGGCACTTCACTTCAATCCCCGCTTCAATGAGTCTGTCATTGTCTGTAACTCCAAGTGCTCTGATGTCTGGCAGGCAGAGCATCGTGACCACCACATGTCTTTCTACAGGGGCTCCACTGTCAAGGTGAGGGGTCTGTGCCAACATGGTGTTATGGGGTATGTGTGCTGTGGGGGGTATGTGTTGTGAGGGGAAGCCCCTGGTCAGCAGATTACCATACTATAGTTTTCCCAGTCCCACCCAATACCTCCTGCTCCCTCACAATTGCCCCTTATCCTCTGTGGTTTTGGTCCTGATTGCTATTTCCACTCCTTCTTCAAAACCCCAGTGCTGTTTCTGGGAATTCTATGTGAGTCCTGTCTGTCTCACACTTTGTAAGTGCTTCCTGGCCCCCCTACCTGCCCAGCAGGTGAGTGTACCTCGGGCATATATGAAAGTGAGTCTCTAAGCAGGATTTTGCTGCTGTCTACCTTATGTCTTTTCCCTCCCTCCTATGTATACACGGGCTTTAAGGCAACCGAGAGTTTGGAGCAATGTCCAAAAGCCTCTCCATCAACTCTTCTGTCCTCATTACTCCTGGATCCATGCTGCCAGTCTCTGTCCTTTCTCTCTTCCTGTCAGGGATGCTGTCCTAATTGCTGCCTCACCCCATCTGATGTCCCAAATCATTAGCAGGGCTGCACTTAGGAGTAGTCCAGTTCCTGTAGCTGTGGAGAAAAGCTTGTTTCCTCACACATGACTGACTCTTGGGGAAGGGGCGATGAGGTGATGGCTTTGGGGAACATTCCTTTCAGTTTGCAATGATCGATGATGCATTCTTGTCCTATCTGCTTGTGCACGTTTATCAGCAAAGTTCCTTTTTCTGGGTCCTGGTGAGCTGCTGAGGGCATTGTGGGGTCAGGTTTATTCTGCCCTGGTCAGAGCAGAACAGTGGTGTATACACTCCATATGATATATAAAGACATGTAAAGACACACTTTGGTTTGACTGCTCTGAGTTTACAATCTGAGTAGCTGAAACAGCCTCAGGAGAGATCCTGCCCTCAGTCACAGTCTGTATTTCTGCTTAGACCTTTGATACCAACTGCTCATTTCCTGAATCACCCTCACCTCAACCCCCAGCACCTTGCTTATGGCTGTAGTGGACAAGTCTGACCTTCTCGTGTAACAGTCAGCCCTTTTGCCTAGATGCTGACCTCTGAAAACCCTCCTTGCCCCCAAGTCCTGCCCTTCTTTTTTTTTCCCAGTTCTTCATTGAAATGCTGTCAGACAAATTCCGTGTGAAACTGCCAGATGGGCATGAAGTGCACTTCCCCATCCGGCACGGCTACCGCAAGATCAACTACATGAGCATCGCAGGAGGCTTCAAGCTGATCTCCTTGAAGCTGAACTGATGGGCATACCTTCTAGCTCTAATAAAAACCCAAGCCAGTGGAAGACTGCTCGTTCCAGCTGCTTTGTCTTCTGTGAGAGCTCTGTGGCTCTGTGCAAGCAACTGACAAAGCCCAAGGTTCTCCCACCAAGAGGAAAGAAGCCACTCTTGCTTAATGCCAGGTACTTTCCAGGCAGTGGGGTTGAATGGATAGTAGGTAGGCCAAAGCAGGGTGTAGGTGGGATTCAGAATTGAGGACATTATACGACTGATAAAGAAATGGTTGTGTAATCTTTTCACAATACTCCATTTCTTCCTGCACCCAAGCTTTTGGGAACAAGGAATGGAGGAATGGGAAGGAAGACACAAATGTGAATGAAGTGGCATTTGATGTGGCATTTGGTGCCACAAAAGTGCGTAATTAAACGTTAGGTATCATGGGAAAGGCAGCACAGGTGTGCCCCCAGCCAGCATTCCTGCCAAAAAAAAGGGGATATCTCCAACTTTCCTTTTTACCTCACCTCACTTATCTGCAGGCACATTCCAGTCAGGTTAGCCATTACTCTGACATTTCCACAGTGGATCCTACTCAGCGAAAATGAGGCAGAGGAGGCAGTGGGATTTGGGCTGAGTTATGTGGCTCAGTACCTCCTTGAATAGGATTACAGACAAATTGTCCTGATTATTACATGCTACCAGTCTAACTGAAAAGTATCTCACCAGTTTAAAGTGAGACTGCTGTGTGACAGCAAACATTGGGGCACTTTAGGCTGCATGGGAGGAGAGCAGAATAGAAGAGCATCTTACAGAGCCTGATCTGAGGCAAAGTGGCAGTGCCCTTGCTCTCCCTCTCCACTTCCTCACTGCCCAAGATGGAGAGATTGGGGCTGAGGCTCCAGCAGACATAGCAAGGAAGACAATAAGGTCACAGCAGCCAAGGGGATACACCAGAGAAGTTAGTATCAAAACTGTTTTAATAAGGACAATAATAAGTGCATGGGATACAGAGGGGAGGCAGGAAGGATAATTCCACAGATATAGGTCTTTGGTCTTGTGTTATGGTCTGGGAAGCAGAGGGAAGAGGGGAGCTCATCCTGAGAGCCCAGGACCCCACCCTGGAAGGTGCAAGGGAAGATAAGGCTGATCCTGCTGGGTGCCAGTGGCCAGACCTGGGGACTTCCTGAAGCTGGTGTCTGCCCTGGCTTGCTGCTGGTGGTTGGCATGAGGCAGCCCTTTGGGGAGGCTGGGGAACATGGGCTTGTCCTTAACTTGGTGGCCTGGCTGCTGCTGGCACTTCCATGTGCAGCATGTGCACACCCTGGAGCTCTTTATCCTGCTCTGAAGAACTCCCTGGCAAAAGCAGCCGGGTGGCGGGTGAGCTGTGTGGGAGCAGAGTCCTGCAGCCATGGCCCAGCATCTCCCCCCACTGCACACCCCCTCCTGTCCCAGAGAACAAGGGGGGTCCTGTGAGGGTCCCTCTGGTGACCTCAGCCCCCGAGCATGTCGGCTCCACACCATGGCACAAAGGCACTTCTGTGAGGGCCAGTTTGCATGCGGGACAGCGTGGGGGACAGCTCATTCCAGGGTGGCTGTGTCACCCACGGCCACTCGGCGAGGGACATGAGCCATGGTCCACATTACCCTCGGGAAGGGCTGCACTGGAAAGAGGGGCATGTGTGTGGGGAATGGGGAGGGGGGCAAGGATGGAGACACAAACTGTGCCAGCACCATGAGGATGGTGGCACAGACTGAGTGGCTACAGAACAGTCTCGAGACAGGAGGAAAAAAGGGATTTTTAGGCCCTGAATTGCAGAATTTGGTGAATTGATAACCTGCCTTTGCCACCAGCCAGCCAAGAAGTTTCTCCCCTCTCAGTTGCTGAGAGGAGTGGGAGTCAGGAAAGAAGCTGTCCTAAGTGATGCCCAGCAGCAGGAGGCAAGTGGAAAAATTCCTGATTATCTCTGTGCATGCTCTCACCTCCTGAACACCGAGCACACAGCTTTTGGGGGAGGGAAGGGAAAAGAGAAAGCTCAGCTCTGTGGGGTTTGCCTGCCCCTTGGGACCCCAGCTGATCTCCCCCTGTTGATATATGCGCTATATTGAAGGGTCTTGCACCAGCTGGAGTTGGGGAGATCCTCATCCCCTCTGTGCCAGAGCTATCAGTGGGAATATCTCTGGGAAGGCATGGGTGCCAGTGCAGAGGATAAGCTGGGGACATCAGTGGAAGGATGGGGTATGTCCCCAGATGTGCTGGTGGGGCCAGGCCGAGGGTTGAGGGAGAGGGTGCTGGGGAGAATGAGATGGGGTAGGAAGGATTTGGGATTCCTTTGGCAAATGGGAATGTTCCTTTGATGTCTAATGGCCGTGAGGCTGGAGAAGGGGTGCTATGCCTGGCTCTGCGGTGCCCACTGGCCCTCTGCAGCAGCCTGGCCCAGCCCCAGGGAGCCCCCCAGGAGACGGGCTCTCCTCCTGCCCCTTTCCAGCCTGCCCAGTGCCCCCACTTGGCGACGAGGTCACCCACTGGGTCTGCCGGTGACACTGGCACCAGTGGGTGGGGCACAGGGAGGAGGGCAAAGGCCCCAGCACCAGTGTCTCTGGTGGGGCCTGTGATGGGAGGGATGGCTGTTCACACCTTGACTTCATCGTCCTCTTCCTCCTCCTCATCAGCATACTCGAAGGAATTGCTGCGGCCCCCTCGGGCACTGCTGTAGCTTTCCTGCAGGCTGGAGAGCTTGGTCTCCTCCTCCTCCTCCTCCTCTCCTCGGTTCCAGCTGGCCTCGGGGGACCGGCTCTCCCTTGTCACTTGTGACCCCCACAAGCTGCTGCTGGGGCTCTCCCACAGGGTCTGTGTCCGGGCCTGCCGGGGACCCTCGCCCTTCTCCGAGCTCCGTGGGGTGCTGGTCCCACCGTAATGGCGGGCCAGGACCTGGGTTGCTCGGTCAAATTCTCCAGCCTCGATGGTGCAGTCATTCCAGTGCCCCTGCCATGGGGACCCTCTGGGTGCTGCCACTGGCCCCGAAGCCCAGACAGAGTTCCCTCCAGTGCCTTCAATGGCATGTGCTTCCCCGTTGGCATGGACCGACAGACCCGGCAGTGAGCTGGCCCCCGACAGGCTGCTCTGCCTGGAGTGGTCCCAGAAGCTGGATGTTGCCTTGTCCTCTTCGTGGGATGCACCCACTGCTGGAGGGACCCTGTCCTTGGTCCCCTCATCACACAGGAGGTGTGGGCCATCCTCCCCCACCTCGTTGCCATTGGTTTCAGAGAAGCTCATCACCTGGAGGAGCTCGCTCATCAGGGAGGGCCCCAGGTCAAGGCGGAATGACAGCAGGGAGTCAGAGCGATCCAGCTCATCTTCCCCGGGGAAGGTGCTCTCTTGGGCCTTTTCCAAGCGAGGGACACGAGGGATGGTACAGAATCCAGACTCCAGCCCTGTGAGGCAGAAGTTATGGCTGGTGAGGCAAAGAAATGGCTTGGTGGGAGGAAGCCTGACTTACTTCTGCTGAGGATAAGGGACACTGCTGCCAGAGTGGCTCAGGTCATGCTCCATCAGTGGCACTGGCCTCTAAAGGACAGCTCATTGTCTCTGTGGACATCTCCAAAGCCTAGAGTTACAGCAGAGGGTCTCCAGGTGGGCTCTGGGCTTGGTAAAATGGCAATAGGGGCCGAGCCAGGCAGGTGAGACCAGGAGATGGCAGCATTGCCTCAGCCTGCCTTTCCCTCTGAGCCCAGCCACCTCCCCTGGCTGCTGCAGGCCCCCTGGTCCAACCCTCACCCTGAGACCTTGTGCTCCAGACCTCCCTCCCTGGGGAAGAGCTGAGCCACAGCCCAGTGCTGTGAGGCTGGAGAGGAGCCACACAGCTGTCCTGTCCTGTCCTTCCCACAACCCTTCCCCAAAGGGCACCCTGGCTGGCAGGGAGGGATGTGGACACGATGGAGAAAGGTGGATGGAATCCCTGAGGAGCAGCACATGGAGATGGAGAGGTTAGCACAGCTAGGGACAGGGCTAGAGCATCTGTGTGGAGGTGGGGAAGGCCGTGCCATGGGTCCCCTTGACCTTGTAACCTTGGAATGGGAATTGCTCCACTGTCCCAGCACCTTCTTGGCTTCCTCAGGGAGGCTGCTCATGGGGAATGTGTAGGGCTGGGGGTAGAGAGGGGGCACTACCTTACAACTACTCCACACAGGCTGCCAGCTGTGTGGGGCTATGGGAGAGGGGGAGAAATGGAGAAACCAACCCTACCCCACTTTGAGGGGCACCCTGGGAGCAGACCCTCCAAGGGCAGGAGCAAGGATCATGGTTCAGAGCAAGGTTAGCGTTATCTGCTCACAGGGATTGTCAAGACTGGGCAGTCTCAAATATCCTATTTCTTCTGAGAGCCTTAAGTCCCTCAGGAGAGGAGACTGAGGCATAGAGAGGAAACTGAGGCATGGAGCAATGGAGAAGGGTTGCAGAGGATGCTCAGCAGCAGGGCCCCAGCCTCTGCCTCACACTTCACTCACCGTAGGCCTGGTGTGTTTTGGAGAAGCTGTTGGAGGCACTTTTGAAGGAGAACTTGCTGCTCAAACCACGGCCTCCACTGCCACCATCGTACATGCCCTCATTGAGCTGCGGCAACGAGACGGCATTCTTGATGATGGGCGAGATGGCTGGGGGAGCAGGTGAAGCCTCCGCCTGGCCCCCACTGCCCCGTCTCTTCAGCGGCGTCCGGCGGACGTGGCGCAGCGTCCGGGCGAAGAAGTTGTTGGGTTTGGCCGTGTCAGCCCCACCGTGGTTGCTAAGGAAAGAGGTGTCCCCAAAGACGTCCCCGCCGCGCCCCACATGCATGGTGTGGCGGAAGTCGCCCAGCGGCGGGCTGATCATGTCCGGCGTCAGCTCCGACTTGAGCCGCCGCTTGCCGTGGGAGCCTGACACCCAGCTGAGCACCGGCAGCTTCCCCAGGCTCATGTTGCACCCTTCGCCCTGCCTTTGAAAAACCTCCAAAAATCAGCCCTCACCAGGCTTCCAGCACTGGGGTGGTCTGTCACATCCCCAGCCTCCCCACGGCTTCTGCTCCGATGCTCCTGGGGTAACAGTTCGTGTCACTTTGGCTTTTGGCAGGTTTCCCGCTTCCTGCACTACGTCGTGCTCATGAAATCACCCTCAGAGGGTACGTCCTCAGTGGTGAGGACAGTGCTGGCACAGAGATGTCCCCAGGGGGTGTCTGGGTCAGCCCCAGTTCTGCGGAGGTCACTGGAAGCTGTGTCTCGTCGTGGATTTAGAGGTTAATCCACTGTCTTCTGGTGCCGCTGGGTGAGTGGCAGCCAATCATGGATGGGGCAGCAGGCAATGATGAGAGCTTTGGATGCACTGGCAGGGCAAGTGCTTTGGTCCCCCTGTTGGCCACCTAAACAAGGCAAGAGGAACAGTGAAGCCCTTAGACAGGATTTTCCCAACAACATTGGCTGTATCCACAGAACTGGCTGTGGAGGTTAAAGGCAGCACACAAGGCAGTGCATAAGGCAGTAGAGAGGTCACTGCGGGCTTCCCCCTCACCTGGCCCGCCTCTTGGGGAGGAAGAAAAAGGCTTTCCTCCCAAAACACGTGCTCTCCCCTCACCTTGCTGACCTTCCTCAGTATGCCTCTGTTTCCCGTCTGCAAAGCAGCTTTGCCAGACCCACGCCACAACACAGGCTGAGGATTTCCCTCCGAGGCAGAACCTCCTCCCAGAGCAGTGCCCTGCCTGGCTGCCCCAGCTCCTGGGGCAAGAAACCTCTCCCTCCTTTTTGCTATTCAGATGAACCCTTGAGGAGAGGGTGAGGCCTGGGGCCCATGTGCTTCTCAGGGAGGAGTGGTGGGAAGCAAAAATGCAATATTTGTATATTGCTTTGTTTGTCCTTCACTGACTGAGTCCCTGGTGCCGGGCAGACATGTTGGAGAAGCAGGGAGTGGGCAGTGTAGGGAGGGCAGCTGCTTTGCAGACAGGGGAAACTGAGGCACAGCAAGGGAGGTGATTGCCTGAGGTTGGAGGAGAAGGTGGGATGGGTCCCTGCACTCAGGCAGGTTCCAGAGGCACTGAGGGGCAGACAGGAAGCAGCAGCTGGATGCATGATGGCAGAGTGATAACGTCCCCAGTCAGTGTGGAGGACTCTGATCGGCAGATCCCCCGCTGGAGTGTGCAACAAGCAGGAGAGAGTGGGCTGGGGAAAGGAGAGGATTTGGATGTGGGGCATCTGAGAGTGTCAGTGGCCTGGGTATCCACCTGGGGATGTATCCCTCCTTGGGCTCAGTTCTGTGGCTGGGGGGTCAGGACAGAGCTGGGTCCCTCCAGCAGGGCTGGCTCTGGAGGACAGCATGCCAGAAGGTGATGCAAGAGTCTCACATCTCTCAATCTCCATTTGCTGGGACCCCTGCTGCTACATGGCTCTGTCTGTCTCTCCCTGCCTCTCCTGCTCATCCATGCATCACCTTGGAGCAGCCAGGCACTGCCAGGATGGCAAAGGCTCTGGTGAAGGGGAATCCCGGACATGAAATTGCTTTCCTGTCTGGCTAGATGTGTTTTTGCTTTGCCCTGGCCTTGTTTGCTCACCCAGGGCCCCTCTTATCTGCCAGAGGTTAATGACTGGGGAAGGGAAAACAAACCTCCCCCAGCAGCGCCCAGCACCATTGGCTGCCTCCCTGGGGTGGCAGTGGCCTCCTGGGGTGGCCGTGGCCGGTTGGGGTCCTGCTGGCCCCCAGCTCCATGGATCATGCAGGTCATGTCTTCCTCCTGCCCACAGAGGCCACGCAGTGCTGCCTCACAGCCAGGACAAACCAGGCATGTGGCAGATTTGGGCTGAGGAGACAACTGGGGAGCTATTTCCTTTCTCTAGCAGCAGCCCACCCATAGCCATTGGTTTGGGGTTCTCCTGGAGTGCAAAAGAAACTACTAGGGTGGTCCCAGTGGGGGTCTTGGGACCACAGGGAGGGAGTTGCAATCATACTTTTGAGTTGTCCCCAGAATCTCCCAGTAAAGCACGTGACCCTGGGAGTGGAGATTAGGTGAGCTACAGCCCTCAAGTTTTCCCTTTCCTCTGCACATTGGAGCCCCTGAGAAACACAAAGTGAGGGTTGTGCCCTTTAGCATGTGCTGCACCAGCCAGGGCTACTCTGAGGGGTGGACCCCTACCCCACCTAGGTCCCCTGGCAGACCCTTGTGGGGGACATCACACCTTGGAATGGGGTGGGGAGGCAAGGGAAAGGGGGGATGTGGGAGGAGAGCATCCCCTTGCTCCCTGTCTGGACAACTAATGAGTGAGGGAGCGAGGTGGAGGAAAGTATTTCTCCTTCCTTGTCCCTTGGTCACCACAGGGAAGCAAGCCAGCACCTCCTGGCCCCTGGCTCTCCTTGCCTGCTGGCAGGCAGCAGGCGCTGGGAGAGGAGGGAGGGAGAGAGAGGGAGAGAGAGGGAGGGAGTGAAGCAGCTGGTGCCCAACCCTACCTGGATGGCAGTTTTCTGGCAGGCCTGTTGGGCCTTTCCCCTTTCCAATCTCCCCCTTTCTCTTCTTTCCTTGTGTCCCTGGGTGACTCCCTGCCCCTTTGAGCCCTCCCCTTTGACTCGTCCACGCCAGGGAAACTCGTGATTCTGTGGGCAAAGGGTGACCTGTGTGCTGTCCTTTCATCCACTGGGCAAAGGGACCCCTCTGCCTGGCCACCTCTCTGTCCGGGTGCTACAGCTTCCATCTGGAAGCCCTCCTTGTTTGCCAGTTCCCAGCACAGGAAGCCCACAGCCCGTCATGACCTCCCCTTCCCTGACATACTCTCTCTGGCTCCCTCCATGCCTCCTCTGGGAAGCCCCCTGCCTTAAAAGACCCATCGCCAGCACCTCCTCCTCCTCCCAGCCTGGCTTTCCCCATTTCCCCTCTGAGTTCAGCTGGTTACCACTGGTTTTCCACTAGCTGGGAATGGCCAGAGCTGTTCAGCTTGCTGGGAAGAGCGGAAACCAGAAAGGGGGGAAAATAATCCAGATGTCTAGTTGGATAGAGCTGCTGAAAGCAGCCTCTTCCCCTCCCCCAAAGGGGACATACTCCAAAAGAGGTTGAGAAATTTGGGGTGGTCTCAACAGCAGGAAGAGAGTGTGGAAATGGCTGTGGGTGGCCAGGAAGGCTTTCCCAGCCTTCCTGAGTGATGAAAAGCCTCCCTTTCCCCGAAGGAAGGGAGGCAGAGGTTCCCCTGTTGGGTGACTGCTTTGGGATGGGGAAATCCAGCAGGGACAGGCTTTTGGGGAAGGGGGAAAGGGGCTTGGCTGGCTGGGTTGGGCCTCTTTCAGCTTTCCTGGAGCAGTGCCGGGCAGTAGGCAGATGCCTAAATCTGACTCCTTGCTGCTGGCTGCTATATATATACAGTGTGATATCTCTCTGTATAACAAGGATATTTTTCCAAGCAGACATGCTGGGACATAGAGGGAGGCTGGAGCTAGGGAGGTGGGCAGTTTCCAGCCATCCCTTCCCTGCCCAGTTATGAAAAAGTGCTCCCTTTCTTCCTCCATATCCCCAAAACTGAGGTGCTGAAAGCCTGTGGGGCTTTGAGGGGTATCCAGAGCAGGGTTTAGGAGACAAGCATCCCGCTGCCTTCCCCCATCCGTGGGACCCTCTTCTCACTCCCTTTCCTTCCCTTCCCGCCTCTCCCCCTGTCCTGTGTCCCCTCTCCTCACTCCCAGTTTCCTGTTGCATTCCTGCCTTCTTCTCCCTTTCTTTTTCACCATCCTTCCAGTCTCTATCGCCTTGCCACCCCTCCCGCCTCTCCCCTCTCCAAACCCCCTCTCCACCCTCTTCCCTCTGGTCCCAACAGCCCCCGTCGCCAGCTCTACGAACCGATGAAACAAAACTTTCAGGATTTACCTCTTTCGAACCAGCGTTATTATTTTTTTCCCCGTCCTCCAGACGAAAAGTTGCGAGACATTCTCTGCAGGCCCCCGTAACTTGCTCCAAGGGCTACTGGCGCTGTGATCCTGAATGGAGTGGGGGACAAAGGGGAGGCATGCCCCCCTCCTTTTGTCACGGCTGTCCCCCCAAGGCTGGCTCTCCCAGGCTGACGCCCTGATGCCACGGGAGAGAGGGAGCGAAGCTGGCGGGGAGGGGACGTGGGAAGGAGGAGGGCGGGCTGCAGCACTGCTGAGCCAATCCTCGGCTCCGCAAGGAGACCAGAGAAAATGAGATTTATTCCAACTATCCAGGACAGAAAACTTCAGGAACTTCTCTGCCGCTCCCCTCCTCCTCCCCGCTTCCCCAGTGCCATTTCCCGTCTGCCGGCATTGGCTGCCTCCCGCTCCCGGGTGCCTGCTTCAATGGCTTTGGGGGAAGGGGAAGGCCAGGTTGCTGCCTAACCTGGTTAGAGGAGCCTGGCTGCGGGGCGAAGAAAGGGGTTTGAACTCTCTGTGTGTGTGACCCCTCAGGTGTCACACAGGGTCACCTCATCCCATACTGGATAGGAGGAAATCCCCAGTGCCTGCTGTGCAGAACTGCCAGTCAGGACTGGGGTCTGGGGATAGGTGGCCATACAAGGACCTGTGGGCACCATTGGGTTGGGCATTAGTAGGATGACAGTCTCCCTAAAGGCCACGTGGGCCAGGCTGGCATTTGTTACAGGGTCAGGACAAGTGTTACGGCATCGGGACAAGCATCACAGCAGCAGCAGTGTGTCAGACCAGGGTGAGGGGGTGGCAGTGAATAAATGCAAGGGCATATTCTTTGCTGGCACCAGGGAGAGTTTCTGCTCACATATGGGATACCACATCCCTCTGGTATCATGACCTTGATGGTCACAGGGCAGAAGATCCCATCAGTGCCAATGAGGGGCAACCTGCTGGTGGGTGTGGCATCACCAGTGCCATCGGTGACCCTCATGGCCTTCAGGCTCAGCTCAGTGGCTCTGCTGGGGACCACCTGGCCAGGCACAGCACCTATTCAGAACCCTGTTGAGCAGGGATGTGTCTCTGCTGGTGAAGGCAAGACAAGACTTGTTGGGGTTAAGTAGGGCTTGGCTGAAGGGATGACAAGATGTCTGCAGAGGAGATGTCAAAATGGAGCCTGGCTGTTTGCTGGGCTCGGGTGGCTCATGCTGAGGTGCCTGGGCAGGAGCACCTTATTGCTCAGAGGTTTGCTAAGTAGTAGTAGTAAGCTTTGGCATTGTTCTCAGGCTTCTCTTCTGTGAAATGGAAGTTGGGCTTTCTGCCTTCTGTGGAAGTTTTCTCCATTAGGAATTAAAATCGTATGGACTGTGCATATTGGTGGTACTTTTAGTGGGTCTGTGTCCTGGAGGAAGATGGGAGTTTAGCTCTGATGGGGGATGAGCTCTGCCGTCATGAGGAAAGGAGGAGAAATCATGACATGAATCCTCCCTGCTTGCCAGAGGTATGGTAGGCATTCCTTGCCCTGGGTCCTGCTCAGTGGAAGCTAGTGGGGGTGGTGGGAGGCAGGAAAAGACCCTTTCTTTGGGTCTTTTCCCTCTGCATGGCCTGCCAGGGCATTTCCCCCCACCCTGCCCGAGGGGCTCCCCCTGGCCCCCATCCCCGTGCCCTGCTGCAGAGCAGTCAGGGAGCGGAGCCCGGGCGACGGCAGCCGCCTCCGCTGGGGAATGCAGAACAAATCTTTTCCAGATGGGACAGGGGCCACGTTCCACTTCTTGCAGGGCGGCTGGCTCTCCACTGCCTCCTCCTCCTCCTCCTCCGCCTCCTCCTCCTCCTCCTCCTCCTCCTCCTCCTCTTCACTCCTCACTCCTCACTCCTCACTCCTCACTCCTACTCCAAGCATCTCTGTGTTCTGGGCCAGGATGGACTTAATTTCCAGGAAAGCATCAGGAAACACCTTCTCTTCAGCATCCTTCCCCAAACCTGTGATTCTCCAGCCATGCCAGCCAAGCTCTGACTTTTGTACTTCTAGGTCTAGCATTGAAGTGCTTTGGAGACCTCCAGGGTCAGGGTATGTGCCAGCTCCAGCTCTCAGTACCCATCCTGGCCTCTGGCTGTTTGGTTACACCGATACCCCCTTCTTTCATATATAACAGCCTGGAAAGTCAATCCATACAATCCTGCTTCTCAGCCTATTTATCCACCTCGGTGGATAAATGAGAGGTGGCTGTGAGGCTGGACAGTGCTGCAGAGTCACTGTACCACCCATGGGTGCCCTGGGGCAGGAGCTTATGCTTGGACCCCTCCCAGCCCAGCTACCTCATTTACCTTCAGTCACCCCAACCTTTCATCCCATCTGTAAGCCTAAGCCCCAGGCAGCAATACCAGTCTCACCATTACAGAGAGACCGGCCACTGGGCTTATCATGGAGCAGACAAGTGGTCCAGCAGCTTTCCCAGATGAGGATTTGCTTTGACTACCACAACATCAAAGACAAGGCTGTGCAAATTGCATCCCCTCATCTTCCCAGCACTCATCCCTCCAACAGGGGGTTGAGGTCTTATGGATGTCTGAGTGTGATGGGGAGGGAGAAAGGAATGGATGGACTGGGGGGGGGGGGGGGGGGGGCTGAGGTTTCCACCCCACAATTCCTGGTGCTCAGTCCTTCATTTGATCTCACTTTGCAGTGCCTTCTGCTTGCAGACCCAATGACTGAAGGAGGCTGATACAGGATTCACCTACAGTAAAGAAAAATCCCCTTACTCCCTTTCTCCAGTGCCTGGGGGAAGCCAAGGGAATGAAGGTGATGAGGGCATCCCAGCTTGTGGATAGGGTGCTCACACCTGGGTTTATATTCCCTGCCATTTCTGTTTGCTGCATTCCCAGCTGCCCTCTTTCCCTGGGAAATTTCCAGGGATGGAACTCCAAGAGCACAACAGTGCTGGAAATTTCCTGAAGAAGCAGGGCAGGCAGGGGGCTCGATGGGAAGGGGGTGCCTCGCTCAGTGCACAAGAATCAGAATATCCTGTTGCTGCCCAGGGTCTCCGGCTCATATTTCCTCATTAACTGAAAGTGCTGCTCGTTTGCAGGTGACTTCCAGATGTTTCCATTCTCCTCTCGGGCCGTGAGAGTGCACACCAAATAGGTATGGGGATTACTGCCAGCAGTGGGGTGCGGGGCAGAACCCTGCCATGAGGGGGTAGGGGGTGCGGAGAGCTCCCTTGCCCCACCACAAATCCTGGTGTGGCTTCATGCAGCTCCCCTTCAGCCTGGTGCTGTCAGGTCACTCCTCCCTGCTCCCAGCCCATGGCCCTCGGTGCTGCCTCCAGTCCATGTCTCGCTGCCCTGGGGATAAGCTGAGGGCAAAGCCGGTTTTAGGATGAGCAAGCTGGAGTGGTGGCAGGAGGTGACACCCTGGGGCAAGGGATAGGTGTAAGCACTCAGCGTCTTGCCAAGAGCATCCCTGGTCTGATGCCAGCTCTGGCTGTGTAGGCACTGGGTCCTTCTGGCCCTATAGTTTCTCCACTGGGGTGATTTCTCCTCTGGCTGATGTGCTCAGCCAGGCTCAAGCCATTTTTGGGTTGTGAGTCCCCCACACTGTGCCTGTTGCCTTTGAGATAAGCAGGGAAAGCGATTGGGGTGGTCTGGTTCCCAGAATCCTTGTGGTGCACTGGGGAAAGAAAGTGGAGGGGTTGTGGTGAGCACTACCACCAGGCAGGCAGCAGCATTGGGTTAGAGCCACTCATGCTAGAAGTGGGGTGGATCAACCTCTGTAAACACCCATTTCTGATTTCCCCCACCAATTCCTCCAGCTTCCCTCCCCTGGAGCAGTGGGAGGCCGAAGGAATGGGACTGACCACGTCCTGCTTGTGGGATTTGCAAGGGGGGGGAGTGTGTGCTTTTCCCCTGGGAGTAGAGCTGGGAACTCAAAGCCTCGGGGTTTGCCAAAGCCCAGGAGGAGGTACGGATGAGTTCCCAGGCTTGTTGGCGGGTTGCCTCCCTCCCTCTGCCCATCCCCTTCTATCCCAAATATTTTCATCTTTCTTCCTCCCCCCACAGTCCCCAGCTTCCTCCTGGTATGCTAGTCCTGTCTGCTGGCCAGGAATGTGGGGTGCTGTAGGGCTCTTGTGGGTGTTGTGGGGTGTTGTGGGTGAGAGGATGGAGGGACAGACCCCAGGACAGACCCAGATCTATGCTCTCCCTCTGAGCTTTACATAGGAGAGGGAAGGGGGGTTTGGGACATAGCTGGAAGGGGGAGGGAGGATGTTGCATAAACCAGAAGTAATCCAGGAACAGCTGCCTGTGGCCTGGAAACACTTCTGTGATTCCATGTACTAGGAAAGGAGATGTAAATATAAAGATACATATTTATATATGTAGACTCCATCTCCCCAGAACAACCCCACACTTGATTCTCCGGTTCTTTTTCATAGACCTTATAAAAGTCAGTGCAGGAGAGAGTGGGGGGAGGGCTTAGATATCAATTTCGTGCTTGGAGAAGCAGCTCTCTGTGTCCAGGGGCATCTGGGAGTCTCTTTGCCCTCCCTCAAATATGTTCCCTTGGCAGGACAAGGAGATGGAGCACATCTACAGGAGTTTAAAGCCTGTGCAGGCTGGAGGGAGCTGGGATGGAGGTTATTTGGGTGGGGAGAGCAAAAGGGAGATGGTGAGAGTATGAGAGATGCAGTGGGGAAGGAGGGGATGGGGTTGAGGAGCAGGAAACTCTGGGCCTTTGGGAGGAAAGAGCCTTTTGGAAATCAATTGAATGAGGAGGTGCAGAAAGGTGTTTGTGGGAAAGGAGGAGTTGGGGAATTTCAAGGAAAGGGAGGAGGTTCCTAGGGCTAGTGCGGCATGGGAGAGAGGACCATCAAGGAATAGGAAATGCATTCATAGAGCAGAGGGGGAGTGGGATGTGGGGATGAGGAAGGGGACAATGTACAGAGAGAGGATATGGAGATATAGGGAATGGGGCATGGGAATGAAGAGTTGAGTCATCCATGTTGGAGTGGGAGACCATGCTTGGGGAACCCTTTCTGGTCAAAGGGAAGAGGTAAAAGCCAGGGGAGTGGTTGAACACAAGGCCTGGACAACTCTTTTATCCTAATGATTTTGCCTGTCCATCCAGCCCATGTATTTTTGGCCCACGGAAGGAAGGGGATGCAGAAGCAGCTAAAAATAGGGGTGTCCCTGCCCATTCCCCCAAGGCGGGCATCCGTCTGCCGGCCTGTGGGGTTGCTGCGGGATCTGGAGGAGTGGAGCAGATCCAGCCTCCTCCCCATGGCGTCTGGCTCTGCTTTTGTTTGTCTCACAGCCCTACAGGGACAGGAAGAGGCTGCAGGGCTGGGGAACAATGGCTCATTCTCCAAGAGTCTGCGCCTGCCGAGGAGTGATAGGGGACACGGGACGGTGGCCAGAAGGCACAACGTCCTAGTGCCACTGCAGCAGGGGTTCAGCCCTCAGAAGATGAGGGGCTCCAGTGGTGGGATGCAGGGGGAATTTCCCCAGTCCACCCCTCTTTCCCAGGTTCCTGTGCCCGGATGGAGAGGGGATGAGGTGCTGACTCACAGTGAGAGCACTTTATGGAGGAGACAAGGGAAGCAATGCTGGCTACCTGAAGAGTGGTGTGAATACATTTCCAAACAGCACTGGGGAATGTGCTGTTTCACAACCTCTCTTGAGCCTGTGAAACCTGGAGTGTGGCTGGAGTGTGCTCCCCCACCTCCCAGTGGGAATGTCCCCAGCTGGGAAGGTATTTATCTGGGAGCTGTACTGTGCCTCTGTCCCAGCTGTCACTGCACTCCCCGAGGCAGTGCCAGTACTGCTAGTGGAAGTTCTCTCCATGCTCTGTGCTCCCTGCTGTCTGGGAGACTGCCCAGGGGCATGGATATGTGTGCATGGTGGGGGGTGATAAATCCTTTTATCCTACCTCTTTCTTCTCCAGACCCTCCTCTTGAGGCAGTGTCTCTCCCAGATGTTAGATCTAACAGCATGGTGCTGGAAACTCCGCAGGGAGAGTCGCTCCCCACACTTCTTCTCCAGACTTGCTAGGAATAAGAGGAGGTGGTGTTAGCACCTGAGGTGGGGGAGAGGTTAGGACATATTTTGCAAAGGTTGAGTAAGAAGGGGACAGAAGAACCTCCCTGCTTCCAGCCCCTTTTTTCAAGGTCTTGGATACTTGGGGCTGAATGCTTGCCAGGTCTCCTCTTGTTTACTCAGCCGGGGAGCTGACACATCCAAGGTCTCTGCTGCCTCCACTTTCCCACATGCTGCTGGCCGGCACATTCCAGGGCAGAGTGGAGATCAGTGCAGAGGCATACCAGAGGTTTCCATCTGGGATGCCATCCCTCCTCCCTGCTCTTCCCAGGCATCCGGCACCTCTTGCCAGGTTGTGAAGAGCGGGCATCACATGTGGCCAGCATCCTGGGCATTTACAAGCTAGGGCTTGCACAGAGCCCACGCATGGATGGGGACCCCAAAAACAGGGAAGTGCCTCTCAAACTGAATGCCTTCAGCAAGGCTCTGTCCTTCTTCCTGGCTCCCGCTGCAGATCTGAGTCCTATTCCCTCTGATGACCCACGGAAGGTGTGTGGAGGGGTGGGGGATGCCTGTCTCAGCCTAATCCTCCCTAGAAGGACCTGGGGGAAAGGGGTAATACCCTCCTAGGCAGCAGTCCAGCTTTTTAATTTCAGGATGGGCACCTATTCCTGCAGCTGAGTTTAGCTTGCTGAGGGTTAACAGTGCTGGGCTCTGCAGCTGCACCCTTCTCCTGCAGGCACCAGCTCTGGTCCCTGCTGGGCAGCAGCCCAGACCTGGTGCGGCCGCCTTTGGTTTTAGGAGAGAAGGCCACAAAGCTTTTAAAAATAAACGTCAGGAGATAAAGAAGGGTTTGGAGAGCTGGCTGCAGGGCTGGGGCGGGAGCGTGGCCCTCGCCCTGTCATTTAGGCTGGACGCCTCTGTCCCAGCGATGCTTCCACCTCCACTGGGGCTGCTGGCATCTTTGCCTCCTCTGACCTCGGGCTGCTGCAGGCAAAGGACCGCCATGACCTTTCCTTTTCCCCTGCAGGCTGGCCCACAGAGGCCCCTTTTTACGCCCAGCCCCAGCGTCTGGAAGAAGGGGCCTCGTCTCCCTCCTCAGCTGCCACAGGAAATGCGGAGCCTGGAGGTCAGGGGCCAGCCGGCAGCTCCTCCCGAGGGGGCCAAGCAGCCCAACGCTGGGGCTTGCATCATGCCGGCGCCCGCCGCAGAGCAGGGGAGGGAGGCAGAGCACTGGAAGGGGGAGGGAGAGGGCCAGGCTCTTCCTGTTTATGTGACTGTCAGACCCCCAAGAAAGGGAAAGGGCTTGGAAAGCTCGTTGCTCTTGGGCGGGCTCCAGCAAGCGACTGTCTGCGACTCTTAGCCCAGGGATTGCATCTATGTGGCAGGGTGTGACTTCTTTGCAGGGAAAATGGGCATCCAGGGAGGGCTAGGATTGCATTCTGGGGCCTTGTGATGCTCTGGTCTAAGGGAGAGACTGTGGTTAGCTTCCTGGGAAGTGAGGGACAGCTCCTGCTACATGCCAGGCTTTGGTTCCTCCCATGGTTGTCTCTGCCTGACGCTGGTCTATGCAGGATGGTCTAAAGGGCAAAGAGCCACTGAGGCCAAGACAAGGAGGTAGCTGGGTATTTTGGCTTTGGGACAGAGGAATGGGGAGCTCTGGGAACGCCAGGCATGGAGGAGTGTTTAGGGGAGGGTGCCTGTTCAGCCACGATGGCTCCAGCACGGATCCCACACAGCCGCCAGAAGGGCTGGAGACCTCCTGTGTTATCTAGGGTCACATCCTGCAGGGCATCTGGTGTGGCCAGTGTGGTATGCAGAGGAGGAAATGAGGTTCAAGATGCCATGCTCTTGTCTTCACCTCTGGCACTATACTGCTCTGGGTTAGGTCATATCTGTACCGAATTTGTCATGTCTCAGCTTTGGTTTGTAGTGCTCAGCTCATGCTGAGTGTGGGTCGAGGGGTGCTCTGTGCCACCTTGGGTGGATGCCCTGGAGGACACACTGCTAGGCAGCATTAACAGGAGCAGAGGGCAGTTATGGTCCCTTTGCAGTCCCACAAGTAAGCCCAAACCTGGCTCAGTGCAACAGCAATCTCCAATCAGCTGTAGGATAAGAACAGCTAGGAGCAATGTAGGTCATCAAATCATAGAATAATGAAATTGGATTGGAAGTTCATCCAGTTCCAACCCCCTTGCCATGGGCAGGGACACCTTCCACTAGAGCAGGTTGCTGAGAGCCTCACCCAGCCTGGCCTTGAACACTCCCAGGGATGGGACATGCACTGTTTTTTTCTGGGCAACCTGTTCCAGCGCCTCACCACCACCCTCACAGTTAAGAATTTATTCCAATATCTAATCTAAACCTGCTCTCTGTCAGTTTAAAGCCATTCCATGAGAAGTCTTGGGAAGGTCCTCACAGTCAGAAGCAAGGAGCCCTGGCAGGTCTGTGAGGAATGAACAGGCACAGCCCTTGTCTCCTTATATCCTTCACTTTGCAAGGGCTCCAGTTTAAGGGCAGGCCGACTCAAAGCTTTTGGGCTTTGCCCAGCCACCTCGTGCCCCAAGGGGTTGGCTGGTGGGGTGGTGACACCCTATGGCTTTGGAGCAGTGTTACAAGCGATGGTAGCACTTGGCTGTTGTCTGCCCTCTCCAGAGGCTTTGTCCTGTTAGCATGTGCTCAGCTCTTCTCCCTGTTCATGGCCTGGACAGGTTTACTCTCCTGCCAAGAGGAAAATGTTCTGATATCGTCCTGACCTGTCCCTTTCCCTGATATGGCACATGTTTAGTATAATGAGTGTTGTGGGATGGTGTCACCCCTCCTGCCTCTTCTCCGTCAGCATCTGGCCAGTCTTAGCCTGACAGTGACTCAGGGACTCTGGCAGCTGAACACCCTGGGGCATGTTCATGTACCAGCTCAGGAGAGGAGCCATACAGGACTTGGATCATCTCAGCGAAGAGGAAGGGAAGATGGAAGTGGTGTTTTCTGCCTATGCTTCTTCCTTTCCTTCTGTCGAAGCATTCAGAGTATTTCTGAAGTGGGGTGAGTGGAGCTCCCAGCTAAGCAGCTAATGTTTCGGTGACGATTTGTGCTTCTGAATTCAAACTGGTCATGGACAGTTTGCTTATCTATATGAGGACATCTGAGCTGGTTTGTCTCACTGTCTCAGTGTCTGACTTCATCTGCCCTGCAAAGACAAGCCAGGGTTTGCCTCCTGGTCTCTCTTTGCTCCCATCCTAAGCTAATGCTCCTGGGAGATAGTGGAAACACGCTTGGTCTGGGCAGCTGGCAACACTTGTGGAGAGGCTCTCTGATGATCCTGCAGTGCTGTGGAGTCTTCTTGGAGAAGATGATGTCTACTGTCTGGGGAAACCCGTCCATCCCACCAGGCTGGAGCTCTGCTAGAGGTGGAATAGGAGAGTTTTGTTTGCTCTGACTAGGTGGGTATCCACACAGATTATGAAAGGGGTTGGGAGGCCAGGATGGAAAGGGCTTCTTGATGGCTATTTGAGGAGGGCTAGGAGAGGATATAGGGGAGATGGAAAGGAGAACTAGTCCATGTGGGAGTGCAGAGGAATGGCTGATTGTTACAAAGCTATATAGACATACTGATTTCTGTTCTGTCAGGAGCACTTGTGGGGTCCACAGGCAAGTAAGAGTCTCAATACAGCAGGTTTGCAGGATGCTAACTGGGGACATTGTCATTCTCAAAGTATTTTTTTTGCAGGATAATGCTGAGGTCATATTGTGATTAATGCTTTGAATGTTGGTTTATATGCAAATCTGCCCCAAAGTTATGTCCTAAGAGGTGGAAAACACTACTGCATATTTCTGTTTGACGTCCCAGTTTCAAAGGAATTCTGTGCAGCTGGATGAGGTTGACGTGGTCACATTGACCTCTGGTGGCTGCAGCCTTGGCGTGCAAGGAGGCACCAAGGCAAACGGGGTGGGTTGGGGGAGCCTCTGCAGTGGAAATGCCATTGGGTTTGTTCCTTCTCGAGGCTCCATCCCCCATCACCTCTCCTCCTGGACGGTAACTAGTTTTCTTCTCAAAGCAGATACCCACTCTTTATGGGTACATCCTCGGTTCATGTGCTTCTCCTCCCCGACAAACAAATTCTGCTTGCACACACACCCGTAAAAAACAAAGGCAGATCTTTGTTGTAGAGCTGAATTCACTCCCAATTTCTAAACAGAGAGGGTGATAGTGATATCTGGGGAGAGCAGACACAGCTCCCCTGTATTCACTGGAACCTCTGTGCTGTCAGTGTTCAGACCCTTCTTATGTGGTCGAGAGCAGACTTTAATAGTCCTCTTGCAAAGGGTGATGCAGAAGCAGCCACCCAGACTGGATTCACAATGAGCAGTGAGATGGACTCTTGGTTGTCTTACATTCTGGAGAGAGAGGGGGAAAAAGCTGGGACTAATCCCAAAGGGATAATGGTGTAAGAATAAGGGAACTGCTGAGTTGGAACCCCTTTGCCTGGGGCAGCTGGGCAGCTTTGGAGCGAGAAAGCTCATCCCAGTGACTCTAATCCTGTCATTCTGCTCTAATTCAGGTCTTCTTTGCCACCCTGCACACCCCGGGTGCCCAAATGAGGACAGAGATGTGTTGCCAATGCTTTACCAAAAAGCTCCCACATGCTTTTGCCTCTTGTAGCTCCAGGCAATGGGTGTGTGCTGTGGTGAGGGGGAGGAATGCTGAAGGAAATATTTGCTTGTTTTGCTATCTCCACACAGATACATGCATTTCCTTCCTGCTATAAAGGGCACTCGGTTTTTGAGGGGGGACCTCATTCCTCCTCCATTCTGCAGCCACCACTGCACAGTCTTACATCTGCTATTACAAGTGTCGGGGAAAAGAGCAGGTAGTCAAAGTCCTTGCAAAGGCTGTTAATATAAACACCGAGTTTGATGTGTGTCATTAGGAAAAGTATTTTTTTCTCTGTGTTAACTAATCCAGCGTGAAGCAGTGCGTGAGCCGATTAGAGCAGGTTGGAGTTGATAATTCTGTTTCACAAGTTCTTTTGTGGTTTTGGCATTCGTTTTGTTCCACACAGGAACAGAAACTGAAGAGTTTTTTCACGACACGAAATCGTGTTGGGACAGCTATTACAAGGCGGAAGTTGTTATTATTAGGGGGATTATTTCATACTCGCTTCCACAACCTGGCTTGGGAGATCACCCATGACACCTTAGCAAACCTCCCCCTAAAACTTCAATGGAAACTTTACATCTCTGCAAATCACCAGGCTGCAAGAAAAATAGCATTTTTTGATTGGGGGGAGGGAAAGAAGGACCAAGCAAGACATATATTGTGGAATATGTTCTGACTGGCTCACACTCTGGACACTGTGTGGGTTAGGCAGTTTCAGGGGAGCTTTGTAAATTCACTGTGCTTCCCAAAACGCAGGGTAAGACTTTACAGAGCACCCAGCTCACCATCTGGAACCGCAGCCTGAGCTTTGTACCGATGGCATTTTAGCCACACAATCAGGAATTTATTGAATTCCTGCCCCGCCTCAGACCTTCCTAAAGCTGTTTCCAGGCGGGAGCAAACAAAGCAGTGCTGAGGCATAGCCAGCCCACCTCTCCACAGCATGGCCTCACTCCCCTCGGAGGGATCCTGCTGGCCACTTAGTGCCATGGGTTACTCCACACCGCAAGGTTCTGAGGAAAACCCAGTGGCCTGTCACACTTTGTGGGCCATGTGGGCTAAGTCTCTCCTCTGGTGGAAAGGACACGTGGCTCAGCATTTGCTAGCCTGTTATAGATTTCCTGTGTGAGCCCCTGTGGCTTGGAAAGTTTTACCAGTGCAACTATTTTGGTTAGGATTTGAAAAAAAAAACCCAAAATGACAAACCAACAATCCAATAACAAAAAAAGCCATCCAAACACCCCAGTGTCATTCCTAGTGTGAACTCAAGTGTGCCAGCACAAAAGGAACTGCTACTGGTAAAGCTGTTTTGGAAATGTAATACCTGCCTGTGAGCATGTCCAGTCTGGTGGGACTGTGTATCTCCAGCAAACTGGGGTTGTCTTATACAACCACAGCTTCCCTCCAAAACATGAGCTCTGTATCCCTGTGCCTCCACAGCCTGGCCAAAAGCAGTCATGGAATGTATTCTTCCTCTCTGGAACTGTCTGTCTGATCTGCTGGGATCAGTTACCCAAGCCAGAGCCAGGGGTGGTGGTCTTGCTCCTGGAGTGCCTGCTGAGCTCAGAGACTCTCCATGAAGGAGAACAGATAATGGAGCTTGTAAAAAAATTAAGGAGATTAGTCTCTTAGTCAGTCTAAGGACCTGCCCTTATTGCAGTACCAGTCAATTATTGAATTATTTATTTTTCCCTGGACTTGGATGTCTGAGACTCTTCCGTGGGCAACCTAGGGTGAAGATATTTCTTTTGCTGTTCTTGATGTGGGACCTGTTCTGTCTGATGTCTGAGTGCTCTGAGTCACAAAGCAGTGCAGCCACTGCCCGTGGGGTCAGGGTGGGTGGAGGAAGAGGATTTCTTTGTCATCAGCCTTGAGTTTCTCTCTCTCTGTGTGAATGAGAGAAGCCAACTCTTGCTTTGGGACTTTTATCAGGATTGTGAAGATCTTATCTTCTATCACCACATAATATCCGGCTCAGGAAATCTTTTCACTAGAGAGGGGGAGAGAGAGACCTGGGTTGTTTTCGAGAGAATAACTAGCAAGCAAAAATTGACATGGCCTGAGTCAGAAGGGGTTCCCAGCAGGCAGCCTTGCTTGTACTTGCTTTTGATCACTCATGTGGATGCCTCTGGCTGGAGGTAAGGGCTGGAGGCAGGAGCTGAGCTGTGCTGCTGGTGGTCTTAGGTCTGCATGTGCCCTTTGTGTGGGAGCTGTGCAGTGCTGGGCTTACAAGGGTGGGGAGGGGGCTATTGGCACCCCTGGCAGGGAGGGTGAGTCAACAACAAATTCATGTGCTCAGGGTGTCAACCAGTGCTTCTTGGGATGGATGCCATCCGAGGGCAGTTTGCTGAAAGCCCCACGTGCATGTGCCTGGTGTTTGCTCGGTATCTGTGCATTTTGCAACAAAAAGGCTGTGTGCTCTGTGCATCACACGGATACACTCTCAATTCCCAGGTGATGGTTGTGCTTGATCTTGAAAAGAACTTAGCAGCTTGGGGAAAGGGTCTTGTGAAAGCCTTCATTCCCCCAAATCACCTTACTGGTGCAGGAGCTCTGTGGGGACCAGAGGGGATGTATCTGTCACTGGCTCTGGAGAAGAAACAAATGATGTTCAGTTTGGGTGCAGCAGAAATGCTTCAGGGAAGGGGACCTAGTTCATATCTCTGCTTCTTCACTGATGTGAATGAGGAGAGAAAGATTTCCATGCAGAGGTGGGGTCTGCAGTGGTGGGGTGCTGAGGGCACCTCCTTTGTGGGAGTGTGTTGGCAGGAGCAGGAGCAATGTTCATGTTGTGTTCAGAGCCCTGGAGGGATGCACAGCAGTACTCTGGACTACCCTGTGGGCTGACTCCATTCTGGGGAGAATCAGGGAACTCCCACTTCTTATGAGCTTGATATTGCAGTGGGAATTTCTTGTACAGAGCCTGCACTATGTAGCCTGGCTATTGAGATCTGACACAGTTGAGAGGGATGAAACAAGAGTCAAATAGCGTTGCTAGAGAAAAAGAAAAACATCCTAACCTTGAAGCAGGTTTGATGTTGGAATTGAACCAAGGTGTCCAATTCCATCTCTCCCAGAGCCCTCTTTGTCCAGTGGTATGTACAGATTTGGGCAACTGGGTATATGGCAGGTGTGGAGGGTACACTGTATGAACACTTGGGGATGCTGTGTGGACACACAGGTCCTCTCCTGGTGATTGCTGTGGCCACTTGGGCCAGAGAAAGGCTTCCTGGCATCCACTCCTGGCCTGGGTAGCTCAGTGCTGGGTCAGGCCCAGGTTGCAAGCCCCTGCATGCCCTGGAGTGCATCTCCATCATGCTGCCCCGGGGTGTCTCCACACCCAGTTCCACCCACAGACACAACTGAGGACTGGGGCTAAAATCTAGCCTGTGGGATCTCTTCTTGGCCTGGATCAGGCATCTTTCCAGCACTCAATTTTCCCCCCTTGCTTGGATCCCCCCTCCATCCAGAGCCAGTCCTACACCTTGGGTGGCCTGGCTGCAATTTCTGCAGCTCTGGAGCCAAAAAAAAGCCTCTCCTTGTGAATCTCTTCTTTGCAGGCAGATCGAGGGGGGAAGCTGTACCTTGCCCGAGGAGACCGGACAAGCCGGGCACCTCCCTTCCTCCGCCGGTCTGTCGGGAGCTGAGACCCGACAGTCGGGTCTGTGGTGGTTTCGGAAGAGAAGTGGCTGGCGAGCCACATCCTTCCGGGGAGCAGCTCCATCCCGGGGCTGGGGAACGAAGCGGGTTAGAAGGACAGGACACACGCAAAGAAAAACCCTTCCCCGGCTGGCCCAGGTGAGGAGCAGCTGGAGGCTCTCAGAAACCGGGAGTGGCCGAGTGGGATCCGCCCCCGCCCCGCCGGTGAGTGCCCCGCGACCCCCGCAGGTGGGCAGAGCTAGGCTCTCCATAGCCCCAGGGGCTGCCGGCTTGCTTCCAGCCGGCTGGACGAGGAGGGAGAGAGAGGGAGGGAGGCAGGGAGGCAGGGAAAGAGGGTGGGAAAACGCGGCAGGGTGGGGAGAGCGCTTCAGACACACCTGCCGGGGCAGCGCGGCGCGGAGCGGAGCGGGGAGCAGCCGCCCGGAGTGGGGATGGCAGGTAAGGGGGGAGCCCCCGGTCGGGAATGGGGTATCGGAGGCGGCGGAGCCTCGCTGGGTCCTCTCTGCCACGGAGGCGGCGGCTGCCCGTCGGTATCGCCCCGGGGCGTGAGTTTCGCACTGGCCCAGGAGTTGCGGTGGTGGAGGATGTCTGCGCTTCTTCGCCTCTCTCTTCCCTAGCCACCTCCTCAGGAATGGCCTCCGGCTCGGCATTTCTCGAAGGGCGCCTTCAGAGCGGCGAAAGGGAAGCGCTCCCTTCGCCCGCCCGCCTAGGGAAGTGGGGTAACCCCGGCGGGAAGGGGGGTTCTCCGGGCTGGAGCGGGGCTACCGGCTCCGGAACCTTTCGCCAACCCCTCCCCTCTCCTCGTCTCCCTCCCTCTCCCTTTCCCTCTCTGCCGAGAAGCTGGTCACTGCTTGCACAGCCGGCTTGAATGTCTTGGAGAAACAGTTTGACTGAAAGGGATAAATGCGCTGTGGAGTTTGAAAGAGCTCAACTTCTGTGACCTGCTGTTGCGTCCTTCTCCAGCGTACTTGTGTCCATGTGGCGAGAGACTCAAATAAGAGTTCAATTTCTGCAAGAAACACAGTTTGTTTTTATTCAGCCTAGAACTATCTGTATCTGTATTTAGGCTCCTAAACTCTTTGGTGCAGGAAATGAGACACTTAGGAATCTTTTGTGGTGTCAACAATTCTCTGTTCCTGCTATTTTTCATCCATCAGACTCCAAGCCTCCTGTGTTTGTATTTGGATGATTAACTTCTGCACAGCTCTCTCAGCCATCCTCCTTGTGCTGGTTGTCAGTCTGAAATAGCATGACATAATTTGTACCACAAGAAAGGAAAAAATCCCAGCAGAGCCCCACCCCCAAAGTTCCAAAGAAAAGGGAAAAGACTAGAACATTTCCTTCCCCCATGGAATGTGAACCTCTGCCCTGCCCCTGGGGATGTTTGTGTGCCTTGGGGTACCAAAGCTGGACTTTAAAACAGCACCAGAGCAGCAGGTAACTGTGCACACTCTGGAGGAGAGAAGGCTTCTAAGTCTCAGGAGATCTTTGCTGTGCTTTGCCTTGACAGCTGAAAGGATTTGTGCTGGCCTGTGAAACAGACTTCATTTCTCACGTGAAAACAGATAACACTGAGTTGATCCACAGCTGGGGAGAAAGCACATTGTGCATACCTGCTCCATCACAGCTTGTAGGACTTACTGGAGCAGATCCAGGTTCACCACAGCTCTAAGAGGTTTTGGCCCATTCACTTGAGGGGTTCTCTCTTGTTTTATTTGGTTGGCAGAGTGCTTGCCTTGTTGCTGCATATTTTCAACAGTGTGGAAGATACATGAAAGATAAGCTCATGTGATTCCCTGCTGATTCCAGTGCCCGTAGCCAAGCTTCTCTGTGGGATGGTGCCCTTGAGAACTTGTTTGGTCACCAATGCTTGGTGCACAGTGCCAGGGATTCATTTGCTGGATCCTCTCCAGCCTCAAGTATGAGAAAACATGTGCCAGGCTGTGAAAACTCTTGGTCCTGAGAGTTTCCTGTTCTCAGGAATGGGGCAAAAAGGGAAGGTGTGTGATGGCTGGGGGGATTTAAAAATGTTTGAGAGATGAAGATGATATTTTCCCTAGACTTCCTACTGTATGTACTTCTAATTCCCTTATGCACCACTCACCTTCTGCATATCTAAGGCTCTAGGTGGACACTCAAGATTCTGCTGAGCCCATTTGTATGTAAAATGTTTTCTAATGTATCTGAGTCCCATTTGCAAGACTAATGGATCATTTGCAGGATCATACCTTGACTCATGTTCTCCCATGCCTACTCATGCCTTTTACCTATGCTCCTCCATCACTCCTCATAGTTTTGTCCTTTCCTTTTATCCTTCCAGCCGTGGAGAATGTGCCTCTCCAAGCCAGCAGCCTCTCAGAGCAGGAAGAGGAAGAAGACAGCATCTGGGAGAAGATTGAGAGTGCCCGACACCAGCTGACCCGCTCGCTGAACCCAGCCAAGCTCACCCCCTACCTGCGCCAGTGCCGCGTCATAGACGAGCAGGATGAGGAGGAGGTGCTGAACTCGTGCAGATTCCCTTGCAAGAGCAACCAGACAGGTGGGAGAAGACACAAACTTGCACTTGGATGGGCTGGTTTGTGGGGGATAACCTGGTTTTGACATAAAGTGGATGCTACACACATGGCACTGCTCCCTCAGCTTCGTTGTTCTCTGAGGTGTTCTGCACGCAGAGCCTCCCTCTGATCCTCCCCTGGGCCTCCCCCTGCAGGCACACAGAGGAGGGCAGTGCTTTCACACCTCTCCAGCCATTCTCATTTTTGTGGATGAAAGTAGAACTGGTGGAGACATTACCTTCATATCATGAAGCTGGGCTACACAGTTTTCTCTCTGTTCTGCAGGGAATTCATCCTAGCTCTTTATCCGTTGTTCCAGGTTACCTGATGGACATCCTTCGGCGCCGTGGAAAGCGAGGCTATGAAGCCTTCCTGGAATCCTTGGAGTTTTACTACCCGGAGCACTACACACGGCTCACAGGGAGGGAACCAGCCCAGCGCTGCTCTATGATCCTGGGTAGGGGCAGGTGCTCTGTTCTCCCTTCAGCTGCTGCTTGCATGGGAAGGGCCAGAAATTTTTGCAAGTTCACGTGCCTGCCTAAAAACTGGGTTCATGCTGCCAGTGTGGGAGGCATCCTCACAGCTCTGTACTCTAGAAGTGGCTGGGAGACCTGTTCTAGGTGTGGCAGACTGGGTGCTGTAAGCCTGGGAGAGCAAGAGCTGCAAACCCTCAGGAGAACTTGTCACCTCTTGGTGGAAAACGGAGCGTTGGGCAAATCTGTTTCTTGGGGTTACCTCTGTTTCAGCAGCCAGGAACAGGCTCTCATTTGTCTCTCCCCAGATGAAGAAGGCCCTGAGGGACTAACTCAGTTCCTGATGATGGAGGTGAAGAAGGTGAGGGCTCAACGGAAAGAGCACCTGCTGAAGGAACACCAGCTCCAGGTGAAGAACCAGGCGTTGGAGCAAGAGCAGGCCCGGCTGGAGCAGCAGCTGAAGGAGCTCCTGAAGGTTCAGGAGCGTTGCCAACGGCTGAGAGAGGAGTGGGACTCCAACAGTGTGGAGCTGCTGAGGCTGAAGGATGAGAACTACATGATGGCCATGCGCTATGCACAGCTCTGCGAGGAGAAGAACATGGCTGTGCTGCGGAGCAGGGACCTGCAGCTGCTGGTAGGACCCTGGGGAGCACAAGGGTGGGCAGTGGGAGGTGGTGGGGGTGTGACAGCTGAAAAGGACACACATGGATGGACGCACATGGTGGCTTGTAAGCGTGAAGGAGCTGATGGCAGCTGGGGTGTGTGTTGGGGCTCCTGCCCTGCTCTTGATGGAAATGTCCCTGCAGAGAGGCTGAGACATGGGCACAGTGCAGGAGGCTTGCCACTGCCTGGGGGCAGCTGGAGATACATCACCAGCTCCTGCCACAGGTGGAGGTACGTCACCTTGAAGAGCCAGAAGCAGGGCTGATTCCTTCCCTGGCATTTCTTGGCTCTCAGCCTGGCCCCTGGCACCACAAGATGCCCAGTGTGTTCCTGCCTGTGCTTGCTGCCCTGTGCTGCCTGCTCTGCTCTCTGGGGAGCACAGGTGGGTGGCAGGCAGCTCACTCTTGTCAAGCTGCAGGTTTGTTTTTCACTTTTTCCTCTGAAAGAGTTTGTGTTTTCCTCTGTCTAGTGAGGCTGGTGGCTGTGCAACTGCCCACGCTGGGTGCGTGTATGCTGCCTGGTGCTGCCCAGCCCACCTTGCTGATCTTAGGAGCCTTTTGGCCCAGACTCCATCCCCCCTGCCACTCCCCACCGCCTCCTCATGTCCCTCATGACGTTTGTAAGACTCACGCCCTGCACAGCTGAAGGAATTCGTGACACTGCACTCCAGCACTCCAACTGCCAAGCTCTCAGCTCCAGCAAACATGTGCCCATTTCCTGCCTGGGCAAGGACAGCCCTACCTTGAACCTATTAACAACTTTTTTTTTAAGTGCTCTGCTGCCTCCTGGCATTCCCCCTACCAGTCTGGGCCTGGACCTCTCACACAGCCTTGTGATTACCTTTCATACCTCATTCTGTTATGCCAGTGCTGGGATCCTCCCCTACCTGTTTTACGGTATTCCTGCCAATGCCAGCTCCCCTGGGCCTCTGTGGAGCAGGGAGATGAATCACTTGTAGGTTACTGTGGGCTGAAGAAATTCCCCTGGAAGCAGGGTCTCAGCTTGCCTTCCCCTCCTGGCTCTGGGATCCAGAAGTGTCTGGTGCCCAAAAGTCATTGTAGGTCTTTTAGGGAGATCTACAGAAGTAATCCAGTTCCTGAATCCATTCTTGGCAATTTTGGCAGTGCTTCTTGGTGGCTTTGATAGGCTTCCACTGCCCCATTTCCTCTCAAAGCCTTACTTAGCTGTGAAACTGGTTCTCTGATCAATATAATCAGTTGTTATAGGTCCATTAGGATCTCTCTCATTCTAAAAGTCCCTGACCTGTGCTGTCTCCCATGATACATTGGTGGAGGAGTGTGAGACTAGGCCAGGGAATGATGCTGGCCCTGTGGTATGCTGCAGCATCCAGCAGCTTGAACCTCAAACACCTCCTGGGCCAGACGTGGCCTCCCCACACTGAGTAGCCTCCAGTGGATTTTTCTGCTGTGAATTTGTCTCTCAGCTGTTCCAGGAGTCTTTGAGATACTCACAGCTGCTGGCCCTGGCAGCGCACCAGAGGTCCCAGGTCCACCCGCGGTCAAGGCCAGATGCACTGTCGATGCCCCAGGGTAGTAAGAAAGTTGTTGCACCAAGAGATGATCCTGAATGTGCTTATGCAAGTGCATCTTCCTCTTTTCCCTGAGGGAACAGCTTTTGTGTGCAGCTGTGCTGCTAACCTTGGCCCTGCAGTAGGATGTTCCTTCACATGGTTGCCTGTGGTTGCCTCCTGTGCCTTACTCGCCTCCAGACCTGTTTTCTGCCCAGCACCTTCTCTGCTCCACACTCCCAGCAAGGCAGAGGTGCAGGGCTGTGTGTGCCAGACTTTTCCTTCCCTGGGCTGCAGGTGGACCAGCTGAAATGCAAAGTCTCCAGCCTGGAGGAGGAGTGCAGCCTGCTGCGGAAGCGAGAGGTAGAGGAGCCTCAGCGAGAGGCAGAGGAGACGAGCAACCCTGATGCTGTTTCTGAGCTGTGGGCTGAGAACCAGCGGCTCACAGCATCGCTGCAGGAGCTGCAGGGCATGTTGCAGGTACTGGGCAGGGCAGGCTCCAGGCCATCTCCTTTCCTGGGCCACCTCCAGTGCTGTTTGCATAGCCACTGGAAAGATGGGGAAATCATTGCTTTGGGCTGGGCTGTTCCATCCTCTGAGCATACTGCTTGGCTGTGGTGGCCACCATTGTGTTTGGGTCTGGGCAGTGACAGGTGCTTGTTTCTGTAGCTCTTGGTTGTGCTCACAAGGGTTGTTTTGTGCCTTGGAGTGCACAGCAGATTGATACAGGATGATGATGGCAGTTGTGCCAATCGCTGCCCTGATCTGTCACTCCCTTGATGCTTGTGGTGCAGTGACAGTACCTTCTCACCCCCTAGACACCTGGTGAGGGCCCAGTGCCAGGCTCTGAGCAGATCCTCCTGGACATCCTGGAGCATGACTGGAAGGAAGCCCAAGACGACCGGCAGGATCTTTGTCAGAAACTCAACTCGCTGCAGAATGAGCTGCAGTGGGCCGAAGAGCTGAGGGATAAGGTAGAGCATTCATCACTCTCCCTGCACACCAAGCAGGGCCTGGAAGAGAGGGGAGGGAGGGGGCTGTAAAGCAGTCGCTTTCAGGAAAGCTAATGCTTGCTGCTTGCTGTTACCAGTACCTCCAGGAGGTGGAAGATCTGCAGCTGAAATACCGGACGCTGCAGAAGGACTGCGATCTCTACAAGCATCGTATGAACACAGTGCTGCTGCAGCTGGAAGAGATCGAAAAAGAGCGGGACCAGGTAAACTGCTTTCCACCTCCCAGCAAGAACAGAGCTCTGGATACCCTCTCCTTCCCCCATGGATCTTGTCCAGCCAAGCCAGGGTGGGAGGTGTGGATTAGCAGCACAGTCCTGTGCCTTTTCTCGCTCTCAGTCTGGCTCCTTGCAGGCCATCCAGAGCCGTGATGGGGTGCAGCTGCAATACTCCCAGAGCCTGATTGAGAAGGACCAGTACCGCAAACGTGTGAGGGCCCTGGAGGAGGAGCGGGATGAGCTCCTGAGCAAGCTGAGCCAGGCAGAAGGGCTGAACAGCACACTGGAGGCACAGCTGCAGCGGTGCCAAGGTGGCCGCAGCCTCAGCAAGGTGAGGGTGGCTAGAAAGAAGGGGGAAGAGGGAAGGCAAAGGGGTCAGGACTGATTTCTGGGGGATGCAAATGGGATGATGGAGTCGCTTCTCTCCCAGATGTGCAGCTCCTCCTACTCCCTCTGCTCCAACCTCAGCAGCACCTGGAGCCTCATAGACAACCCTACAACTGGACTCATGGAAACTCTGGGGACTTCTGTTACCCCATTCCCAGGGGATTCAGCCATTCAGAGCATGGTGAGTGTTTGAGCATGTGAGGCTGGCTCTCAGCTGACCCTGCACAGGAAGGGCACAGAGGCATTGTAGTGGCTTCATTGTGGGGCTGTGACTTGATGGAAGACTGGGCATGGGGTGATGTGTAAGGTGTGAGCAGATCTTGGATGCAAAGCTTTGCTCTCACAGTCTCTAACAAGCTGGCTAATGCTGCCTCAAAGTGTGGGAAAGGGGCCAGCTGAACTCTTCATCCCATATGACACCTTAGAAAGCAATAGCTTCGTGTAAGATGCTATCTGTTCCAAAATGCTGTTTAATATACACATGTTTAAACTACATATGTTGGAGGAGAAATCCAGGCTTTTTTGAATCCTTTAGCAGCACCGTGTTCTTTTTAACAGTCAGGTTCTTTCCTTAGACTCCTTGAACTGTCATCCCAGAGCACCCCAAAATGGGCAGTCCCACAGGTTGCTCACACCTCTGGGTGTGTGGTGGCTAAAAAAGAAATATAAGGACAAGGCTGGATATTCTCTTCAACTGCTGCTGCTCCCACAGCTTGTACATTGCAAAAAGATGGGGATGCAGTGCCATGGATCTCTACCTGAGCCATCTGCTTGGGAAAACAAGGTGTCCCCAGGGAGTTTGGAGGGATGTGGATTATCCTAAAGAGGGTTGTGGTACCCCAGGACCTGTTTACTCCCCTGGCCTGAAGGAAGGGGAGAAGTGGTGCTGGGTGTTGATGTTAGCGAGGATGTCTCTTTCCCTCTGCCCAAGGACGTCACTCCCGACAGTGAGAAGGATATCAACCGCCTTTCCACCTTCCCTTTCCCTCCCTGCATCGGCTCCATCCTCCGTCGGCAGCGGGAGGAGAGGTGCATGCCCTACAAGAGGTGATTGCTGGGGGCTGCTTGTCTCCTCTGTGGGGTTTGTGCAGTCCAGGGAGGGCTGCCTGGCAGGGTTAGGAGGGAACCTGGAGTGGGAACTGATTGGGAAGGCTGGCTGGGAGCTGTGTGTGGGCTCCAGAGGAGCTTGGGGGGATGATGGGGAAGAATGTGGAAGTGAGATTGAGAATGGGATGCAAACAGGCTTTGGAAAAACTGCTGCCTTACAGATCCATTTTGTGTCTCCTTTGTAGCTTGTCCTGTGGCTCCTTTAGCAGCATTGAAGATGCAACAGGTACAAGGCTTTCCTCAATGGGCTTAGCTAAAGAAAAGTGGTGTCTGTGGGGAGAGGGATTGGACAACTGACCCTCCCTCACACCTTTGGCTTGTGCAGCTCTCTGTGAGGGCTTTGCACCTGTAGCACAGTACTGTGGACCCTCATATCCCCCTGTGCCTTGTCAGGCACAGCAGCTGGAAAAGCTGGCTTTTTCTCTGCAGAGCAGGTAGCTATTTGCATCAGCTCTGTTTGACGCATGGAGAGCTGTTGAAGGGGAGTAGGTAGTAGAAGAGGGAAATACCTTTGCCCTGGGGTGTTATTAGATGCTCCCTTCATCTGCTACTACCTGTGTGATGGGTTGTAAACCTCCTGGAGTGAAGCTCCTGGTGCTGGCAGGTCCTGTGGTGGGTGCTGGTGGCTGATGTCTGGGCACATCCAGGTGGCCCTGGCTGCTGCTGCCTTCTGACCAAAATGCTGATGAAGGGAACGAAGATTTGCCTGTTCTCAGGAAACGTGGAAAACCCTTTTCTTGAGAGTCACCATTCAAAGCCTCCCTGCAGCCTCAGTTTCCCAGTCAGATGCTAGAAAGTGGCCAGGAGAGGAAGGCAGAACCTTGCCACCCTCAAAACATGAGCTCCCTGCAGCATTAGGGGAAGTGAAGTGCTGTCTCTCTTTTGCTCTTTCCTAGGCAGTGGTTTTGCTGGCACCTTGCTGGGGACCTTCTCCTCTTCCTCCAGCAGCACCTACAGCAGGGTGAAGTCAGAGATCTGCTTGTCCACACTTTCCAGCCGCAAGGAATTCACCAGGAGGTGACTGCTGCTCTGAGCTGGGCATGCCGAGGTGGTGCTTGAGGAGACATTTTATAGTGCCAGGGACCATGCTTGGGAGACCCTTCCTTTTCACCCCTCCTCTTGCAGGCTCTTTAGTGGGAAAGTAGAGAAATGAAGATCCTATCGTTCTTGCTTCCTAGCCAGACTTCAATTTTTTGTGCTGTCCTCTTTGTTATGGCAGGGGTGGGGATGTTGCTCTGGGCTGGAGGTTCATCTGTCTAGGTAGGGAAGGACTGTGGGACCCCAGCTTAGCTGTGGTGATGGGGCTAGTGGAATATAAGAGGCTGTGGGATTTTGTGGGCTCTTTCTGTGTGCCCTGGTGATGGGCATGTTGTGATTCATGAGCTCTGTGCTGCAGTAAACACCCTGTAGCTGGACATAAGGCATGGGGGATTGGTTTTTAGAAAAGGCAGTGAACCTCAGTTGCCATACTTGGCATTTCTCCTTGCCAGGTCACTGGTGGTGCAGCTCACTAGTGTGGGTCATCCCAGCAACCCCTCACCCCAGGAGAAGAGGCTCGGAGCAGACATCTCCATCCTTGGAGGGAACAGGACAGGAATTTATGTCCAGTGGGTCAAGCCAGGCTCACAGGTTGAAAAAGCAGGACTCCGGGAAGGATGCCGGCTCATCGAGGTGTGTCTGGGAAAGGGCTCACTTTGTGGGTTTGCAAAGCACCTGAGAGGATGCAAAGAGTGTGGAGTCATCCCCAGTGCAAGCTGACCTCTACCCAGCCTTGAAGTCCACCTCCATTTCTCTTATTTTCCAGGACTGCTCTCTGTCTCAGGCTTTACACAGCACAAACACCCACTCAGGTCTCATGGCACTCAAGCGTACCTGTGCTTATAAAAATGCCAAGACCTTCTGAAAAACTTCCTTGAGCTGAGGGAAGGGAGAAACAAAAAGGAGCCACACAATTAAGATGCCAGTAGGGCTTTGTGTCCCTCAAGATGACCGTCACCTTGTGGTTTTTCAGAGCAGTTTGCATCCTGCACATGCCCATTGCAAAGCAATCAATTCTGTAGCAAGTTTTCTCAGGCCTTTGTGACCCTCCTGAGCTGTAGAGAATAATTGCTCTGAAGAAAGCTCCTGGAGGGAGGGAAGGGCATTTGTTTTGCCAAGAATGACACCACTTGAAATACAGCTGCACTACTTGAATTAATATCCTACCTGTAACTGAAAACAAACCAGTGCTCCTGCTCCCATACACATTCATGCACACACACACTTCCTTTCACGACAGCCCACCATCCAGACTGGATGATGGCTGGCAGCAGGTATTTCAGAGGCTGAGGAGGGAGCCAGAGGCAGACTGAGGATGCTTTGTCCTCAGATAAGAGTTTTTCCCAGACTTGCCTCACTCTGTAACATCTTTTGTGTAACCCTGATGGGTGAGGGAGCTTGGGGGGTGCATGGTCTTCCAGCCCTTAGGTCTAATGGCATCGGGTCCTTGCTAGCTGAGGGTGCCATCGCTGAAGGAAGAGGTGCTTTCCCTGGAGAACTGCACACGGGAGGTTGCCTACCTGAGCCTGCTGCACTGGGATGAGCCCTCTAGTCTCATCTTTCAGCTCGACCTAGAAGGTAAGGTGCTGGCAGCTGGATGTCTTGAGCCTGAGCTCTCTACCTCCCTTTCTAGACCCTCCACCCAGACCTGGAGATAAATCTCAGTTATTCTCTCTCCTCTCCTGTTTGGTCCTAGGCCACCATGTCTGACACAGGGGTTGGCCGTAGCTCCAGTAGCTTTCCTTGTCTGGTGTGACATCCTCTGAGTTACAGGATGGAGGTACAGACCTTCTGTCTGTTTACCTCCTCTGCACCCCCACCCCAATCCATAGCATCACAACTGTGCTGGGGACTTGGCTTTCTTATCAATGACTGCTGTCCACTGTGTCCCCACCAGCAGTGACCTGTGTTTTATGTTCCAGGATACCAGCCTCTGCGGGCAGCCCTGGAAGAAGGGAAAAAAATGTCTGGAGACTCTTTCTATGTCCGAACCAACCTGTCCCTGCTGGAGCCATCAGACCCTTATGCGCTGTGTGTGAAGTGCCGGGAGATCCTGCACGTCACAGACACCATGCACAAGGGCCGCCTGGAGTGGTACTGCTCTCGTGTTGACCCCTTGACCATGCGGGACCTGGACAAGGGCACAGTGCCCAACTACAGCAGGTAAGCAGCCTGAGAAGGGAGGCAGGGGGGACCTGCCCTGTTTGTCTGTGCTGACCGTCCCCTAGAAGTCCTGGGGGTGCAGACTGACCTCTCCATGGTGTGGGATGCCTAAGTCTTGTATGGGAAGTGGGGTAGTGTTTGGGAGCCCTTGAGGGACTGGGAGATTGAGTGAGAGCTTTGATATGCCTATGCTTCAGCAGGTCTGTGGGATTGGTGAAGGGGATCACAGCAGGCTATGGTTCCTGGGGCCTCTGGAGTTGCTTGAGTGCAAGCTCTCTGTCTTTTTAGGGCTCATCAGCTTTTGAAGATCCAGGAGAAGCAGCAGATGCCTGGGCAGCAGAGAGGCCACAGAAATAATGTAAGCCAAAGAAGCGGGTGGTGAGAGCAGTGTGTGTGTGCCCTTGGCCATCTCAGCACCCACCTCAGATGCACCCTGCCCCACTCTGTTGGTAAACCAACTTCTATGGAGGTGGCAGATGGTTTAGCAAGCGCAGCTTTTAGCCCAGGCAGTGTAACTGCCCTGTGGCTGATTTTCTACCACTTCCCCACTTCCCAGACTGAACCTAACAGGTGGCAGACTCAATCCCTTGCTTTTTGTAAGGGTGCTTCATTCTTTTTGCCAGAGGGTGTTCTGCAGCCAGTTCTGCATGTGTGTGAAAAGGTCAGTGCTCTCAGCCTAATTTCCCTCACTTTCTCCTCAGCTAAAGAAACGAGCCTTGGGCCAACTGCGCTTGGTGAAATCCAAACCACAGAGGAGCCCAGAGCAGCCCCCTCAGCAGCTGTGGCTGGACCCCTGCTCAGGTGAGCTGTTAGCCCTGTGCCTGCCCTGTCACCCTTGGAGTCCCAGTTTGTCCCCATGTCATTGAACTTTTTGTGAAGAATAAACTGCTGTGTAACTCATGGGAGTCCCAGAAAATGGGCAGGGGGTCTACATCCAGGGTATCTGTCCATGAGTGAGTGTTGTAACCAGGGTAGGGTCTCTCCTGGGACATGAGATGGTTGGTAGGTGCCTCCATGATTCAGGATGAGGGGGTGGTACAGAAGAATGGGATGGTCTGTAGGCCAGTCTGGTGTCCTGTGTTCTCACCTTTGGCTTTCCCTTCTTCATTGCTGTCTTCCAGGCCCAGACATGAACCTGAAGCCTTACAGCCTGGTGCGCCCTGTGGTGGTCAAGACACCCCGTCCTGTGGTGCTGTCCCCAAGCTGCATTGTGCCACGGCTCATCAGGAACCTGCTGGACTTGCCCACTTCCCGCCTGGACTTCCATGTGTGCCCAGCAGGTAGGCAGCAATGAGTGGTTGTTCAGTCCACTTCAGTGAAGAGTTGTTCTTTTCTTGGAAGTTTGAGTTATGGTCTCATGGGAATCCTGGAAAGCACATGAGGTCTCTCTTCAGCAGGTAAGTGTGGGAATCTCTGTCTTCCCATGTAACACCTGTTAACAGGGCACTTTCTTGGGCTGAGTGTCTCTAAGATATTCCCTGCTATTTTTAACTGTGTCCTATTCCTTTGGCCCATAGGGAAGCCAGGCCTCCCTTCTGGTCACCTGAGGCATGGGGATATTTTCTCTTCCCTTGAGTGGGTGGTGGTGTAGCATTGCCTTGCTACTCTGCGTGGCTCTTCCCAGAGATGAAACCCTTGGTTGAAGTGGGATCTGCAGGCTGACTTCATGCCAGCTCTTCCTGCCCAGGAATGGGAAGATCCAACCTTAGTGCTGTTATTCCCTTCCTTCTGCCAGGAGCATGAGGCTGACACATGGCAGAAGAGGCTGCTGAGAAAAGGGCATTTCTCCCAGGAAAACTCACTCTTTCCTCCTTATTTTTCCAGTGCTCTCTTTTCCCAGTATTTAGAGTTCTTCCTTTGCCAACTGCAGGACTGAAAAATGAGTTGGCTTATTTGTTTGCAGGGTAATGATGGAGGTAGTGAAAAATCTCCGGTTTGCTGAAGGATGGCTCCGAAAATTTTGGCCGCTGGGCTTCTCAGCTGAGTGCCTTGGCCATATATCCTGTCCTGCTGAGCCCTCTGCAGGGTCCCCCTCACATTGCACGGGGACCTGCTTCCAAGCTTTTTTTGTGACTGGGAATTTACACTGAGGGCAAAAACTCCATTGTCCCCCACCAGTTTTGCCTGCTGTGAGGGAAGGAAAATAATCTACGAGCCTCAAGCCATTTCTCTTTTGTTTGCTGCCTGTATTTCCTTTTGATCTTCCACAAGAGCCTGCTGCCTGCAAAGGAAACATGGCTTTGCAGGATCCAGGTCTACCTGGGAAGTACCTGTGCCACCAGGCAGAGGTGGCAGAGGATGCCCAGCCAGACTGGGCCCTGGGATAACTGGAACGTGATCTGGACCCAGCTCCAAACATGCCTTCTGCTAAAAATATTACTTTATTTCTATCTCAGGGATGAGCAGCTCGTAAAAGCCTTTTTATGATCATTCCTCATGTTTCTGTGGCAGTGTGGGGAGATGTCTAGAGCAGCATGGTGGGCAGGTAAAGCCTGGCACCTCCCTCAGCCGCACTGGGCTGCAGGGCCCGTGGCTCCCAAGCCAGGTCTGGGTGTGTGTGTTGTGTCAGCCTCTGTTGGGAGTTACCAGGGACACCTACCAATCCTTGCTTTGACCATTGCTCTGACCATGCTGCAGTGCTGTACAGCCAGCTCTGCCCCCAGTTCTCTGTGTCAGCATCACCTCTCTGCTGCTCTCCTGGCACTGGCTGCTGGGTGCTGTCCTGCCTCTGAGCAGGGGAGGTGGCTGAGGCTGCCACCAGCAAAAGGAGGTTTAACTCAACCCCATTTTCCTCCCACTCTCCCAGAATACACCCACTCCTCTTGCTTCCCCAGCTGTGGTGCTCACTTACAGGAGCTGTCTACAAGCAGTGTAACTCTCAAACCCTGCAGAAAACCTGCCTGGCAAGATAAAGTGGTTATTTTTCTGCCATACTGTGTTAGGGAGGGGTTGGGACAGTGGGGAAGTGGGTGGATAATGTCTGTGAGCCAGCTTAGGCTGCTGTGGTACAACACAAGGTGCTGCTCTTGCCATGCAAGGTGTCTTCAGCTGTGATACCTTGCTTGTTCCCTACCAGAAAGCTGCAGGAGATCCGTGCCAACGTGTGATGTTGTATAATTAGACTTGCTCTCCAGAATCCATAAACACTGAATTCGATAAGCACCGACGCAGCAGCAAACCTGTGGGATCTGAGGTAGAAAGTCCATGCAAGAGGGAGAAGGGGCTGACATCTCCCTTTTCCTATCTCCTCTTGGCTTGCAGAGAAGCTGGCAGGAGGGGATCCCAGCACAACCCACTCTCAGGAGCACCCTGTGTCTAGAACTGCCCCCCAGGACCAGAGGGAGAGCGGGCGAATCCGCATGATCCGGGAGGTGATGGAGAAGGTGCTGAGGCATTTGGTGTGGGGAGAAAGAGCTGGGATGGGGCACCTCATTCAGACTGGGGGAAGAGGGAGAGCACTGTGGTGATAGAGAAGGAGCTGCTTGTTTGGGAGACGTGTAATTTGTAGAGTGGTTTAGGTCGAGGTGCTGTGGAGTTGTGGAGCAGCAGATACAGACATTTCCCTGAGTCTCCGATGAGCTCAGATAAAATAAATGGCAAATGGGGATTTGTGGGGGAGGCAGGGGGACATGCCATACTCAGAAGTCGCCTCCCTGCTCTCACATTCCTCATGTTCACCAAGAGGGCAACAGCTCTGCTCAGGGCAGCAGTGTGAGGCTGTGGGTGACAGCGATGACAAAGGGGATGTGAAGAAGGGCTTTAGCTGAGAGAGGGGTCCAGTGGGCTCTTGGGTTGGATTGGCAGTGATGGAGTGGGTGACCCTGCTCTTTAATTCTCCCCTTCTCTATTGGCACTGTCCATAAATCTCACTTTTAATGGAATTAGTATTGGAAAAGCAATGATATTGCACAGTATGGGGTTTGATTTAATGTAACTGTCAGGGGCCAGGGTTATTTTTTCTCCATTTAAATCAGTAAATCTATTCAATTTCCTTTCCAGAATAAACACTGCCTGCTAGAGCTGGGAGTTGAGGGTGTGAGGGATCTAATTAAAAGTGAAATATACCCCATCGTTATCCATGTCGAGGTCACTGAGAAGAACGTTAGAGGACTCAGGTGAGGAAAGGTGGTGTGGCATGGATGAAGGGTGTGACAGGAGGAGAGAGAACAAGGATCAGGAGATCAGTGCGAGAGCACTGGATGTGTGTGTTGGGGTTGGCTGCTGTGAGGGCAATAATTGGCTTTCTGTACATGTCAGGGCGTTCCTGAGTGGTTTTGCCACCCCATCTCTTTATGCCAAGGGTAACATTTGCCCCTGTGTTTTCCCCAGGAGCTTGCTGGGGAAGGCGGGCCGGCGGGACTCGGAGGTGCTGAAGGTGTGCCGTGGTGGGGAGCAGGCTCTCCAAACCCTGCCCTGCTCCTGGGCCTGCGTGGAGCCCCAAGCCTGGAGCCACGCCGAGGAGCTGCCCAAGGTGGTTCGTGGATGCATCTTCCAGGAGCAAACTCGCCCGCTGTGGATTGAGGAGGGCGATGACTGAGCTGGGGGTAGCAGAGTGGCTGCTGCCACCTACTGTCCCCAAGAGCTGCTCTCAGAGGTCCCTGCCTACCCAAGCCCCTCCAGGTAGTGTGTTCCTCCTCCCTGAGGGGATGGTGGCAGCTCCTCAGGGTAGCCTTTCTCATTCCCTTGGGGGCCACCAAGAGCCAGGAAGTCACACATAGTGCCTCCCCTGTCTGAGCTTTCTGTATGTCATTGGAAAGACGTCTTCCACCATCATGGTGGAAACCAACCTCGTGGGCTGTTCCCTGTCACCTTGGGCTGCCCTTGTACATGGTCAGATTGACAGATAAGGAACGTTGGGGAGCTGTGTGGGATCAGGCTGCGTAGGAGCATTTCTCACACACATTTGAAGCTCTTCTGTCACCACCATCTCCCCTGCCTGGTGGTACTGTGTGCTCCAGGTCTCCTCTTCCCATCTACCTCGCCTCCAGCCCCAAGGCACAGGGAGCATGGCTCATATGCCTGTGACCCACTGTGGCTGGAGTGACACTAAGGTTGCAACAAACCCTTGTTTTATAGGAGCTGTACTCTTTATTGCTTGTAAATTATTAATGGAGCCTTTTATTGGCAAACCGCCTGTAAAGGAGAATTAAATACCATTCATAATGGGAATGGGTGGCAGGCTATGGGCTTGTGTGTTACTGGGAAGGTATGGGTGATGCACAATGGGATATTTTTCTCCTCCTTTAGGTGGGACTCAACTGCCCAGCCCTTCAGGGGAAGGAGGGGGCGGAAAGAAGTGTGGGGAGAGGACAGGCTAAGTGACTAAGTCTCCCTTTTCTACTTGGTCCCTGATTTTCAGTCCCTTGCCTCTCCCCAGCACTGGTGTTGGTCACGGTGCTTTAGGAAAGTCAGGGAAAAACTCACTTGAGTTTTGAATTGTGTCTGGCTGGTGTCCCTAGAGTTTTGCATCCCTCCATGCCCTGGTTAGTGTGAAGTGACAAGCCAGCTACCTCACCCTCCTGGGGGACAACAAGGAGACTGAGCCCAGCCAAGATGCTAGGAGAAAGGGGGACAGTGCCCCTGCAAGGAGGGGTTCTCACCCTGACATGGGGCCAAGAGTGGGTTCAGACTCTGGCAGGGGGAAGGTGGAGGCTTTGGGTAGCCACAGCAATGCTCACCTATGCTGCATGGTCCTGAATCCTGTTCTGCAGCCACTGTTATCAGATCTGCCATGGAAAGGGGTGCCAGGATACCCACGCTGTGGAGAGCTGGTGGTAAGTGGTCTTTCCTGAGGCATGCCACAGGAGAATAGAGTGTGACTCTGGGAGGCTTTTTGGGGCATGAGGCCAGGCAGAGCCCACTTATTCTGGGATCAATGGGAGCAGATGGGTAACCAGCACCACAGTCAGGTCCTCTCTGTGTTCTCCTTGCCCCTCTGATTCAGCACTGCTGGTGCCATGCACTTGTGAAGCTCTGAGCAAAGATTACCTTGCTGATCTTCACGAGTCCCCTGTGAGGTGTTATTTCAGGCTCTAAACCAGTTGCCTGTGTCTTTTATGAGGACGAGAGTGAAGGGGGGAGGAAAGAAAATGAAGATTTTAACTTGCAGTCACTGAAATGTAGAGCAAAGTCCTCGCTCTGTCCTGGAGCCAAGCAACTCTTCTCTCAGGGAAGGGGGAGCTGGCATACACAGGGCTCTAGATGAAAGCTCCCAAGTGACATCCACTCCAGGGGATGCAGCCTGAGCATCCTGGCACAGCCAGTCCCCTGGGAGGGTGCTTGCCCTGCAGGCAAACAAAGTGAGATTCTTGTTGAGCTGATGAGAAGACAAGTCCCAAAACAAGCTCCCTTTCACCCTATCACGGATTTGGGGATTGCAGTTTGCATCTTTGCAGGGAAAAAAGTAGCGCTTGAGTATTCAGGGAAAACACTGTGTGTGAGGCCCTGTGACTCAGGGCTTGAAGCTTCCTGCTGTCCCTGGGAAGCAGCCCCAGCCCTATGGCCTAGGCTGAAGATGGCTAACAGCAGCCCATCCACCTTGGGGGTAGTCAGGTTGTGCTCCCAGCTTAGCACTTGCTGCCCCCTTGAAGAATCACATCCCCTAGCTCTTCCCTGGGCCATCAGTGCTCTCAGCCAGAGGGAAAGGGAGGCAAAACAAGGTTGCTGGGAGGCAGGTTGGCACTGCCCAGCTAGCCAAGCAGTGGCAGCACTGCTTCCCCTGCTTCCACGCTTCTTCCAGGCTCTCTCTTCATCCAGCTCCTCTCCCCCGAGGCTTTCAAAATCCAGCCTTAACTTGTTCTGGACACGGGTGAGAAGTGGGGCAGAGGGCTTCAAGGCAAACATAAATGACCCTTTCTGCCCTGCACACCCACACAGTCCACCTTCTTTTTACCTCCTAGGGGGGTGGCTGCCTGCTTGGAGGAATGAGTCACGGGTTAGGTAACAGGCACAATGCAATTAGCAACCTTGGGCACCAATTACCAGCTGTAACAGCCTTGTGCAAACCCCTGTAAAGAGTCACCCAGAGCAAGATTTCTCCCTGCAAGGAGGGGATTGTCGAGGTGGCACATGTCACCCTGGGAAGTCACCAGCCCTGTTCACAGTGGCCTCTGCCCCAGCAGAGTTTCCTGGCACCATGCTCTGTATGAGGTAGCTTTGAATAATATTTGTAATGTCTTTTGGGGCATCACTAAGGATCCTATGCCTGTGTCCCACCTGTGCCTCCCAAATGATTTCCTTAGTCAGAGCTGGGAGGTGCTGCAGGATGCCTTGGAGCTATAGAAGCTTCCTTTACAGGTGCCTGAGGCTGCTGGCATGTGGCTGGAGCACTCAGGGAGGTTAATTTCTGGTTCAGGAGCAGTGGCCAGCCATGTGAGCAATCCTAGTACTGAGCACAGAGGCAGTGGATCAGTCACACCAGGTTCACATCCTTGCAGTAATGTAAGGCCTGAAGGTGAATGACTCCCCCCGTGCCCCAAATCAGTGGTAAGAAAGCATCAGTATTCAAAGGGATCTAAAAATAAAACCTGCAGGGACCCTCCAAAGGGATATGGGAGATGCTCAGGAGATGTTCTTGCTTCAGGGAAAGGCAAGAGACTTGGAGAAATACAGGGGAGGAGGGAGGAGATGTGGATTCAGCGGTTTCTTCCTTACAAAAAGAAAAAAGTTGTAGCCAGGAACAGAGTGAAAGTGTGTCTGAGACCTGGAGAAACTGAGCACACAGTTTTAGCCCTGCAGGGAGGTCTTGTCTGTGGCTGGACAAGACCAGACATTGTGGGAGTGTGGAACAGAGGGTCCCTGATTGCTGCCCTGCCCCTCTTTTCTAAGGCCCCCTGATCTGACATGTGCACAGGGTGGAGGTGCCCTTTTCCACATGGAGCTATTCCACACCCCCGCCATTTCTCCTGGGCCCCAACTTATTACTTTTTTTTTTTTTTTTTTTTTTTGTTTTTTGATATGCTGAGATTGGATGCCCACAGCTTGTGGCTCCCTGAGGAGGCGCTCTGATTTCGGCAGCTTATGTAGAGCACTGCCATCCTGCTGTCCCCACACTGGCTGCACAGGGAAGCTGGGATGGGGGTATGGATATCATCCCCCCTCCTGGATTGGCTATCTCTCTGTATCCCTTTTGTAAAGTGGCCTACAGGAGTGTGAAGGGGAGACTGCATGGTCACCTACCCCATATCTAAGTGAATCAGCACAAGCATGCAGCAATTTGTGGTGCTGACCCCAAAATTTCCCTTCCATTATGGTCTTTGTCTTGGGAGGAGCTCTCACACCTTTTGAGGGTCTCTGATATCCCTATCCCTTGTTGGCATCAGAGGGCTGGGAGTGAAGGTGGCACAGGGAGACCTGTGGGGAAGGACCGGGAGATGGTACTTTGCTGCTGTGCCTGCAGGTCTCTGAGGTTTTCCAAAGAGAGAGGACATCCCCCTTCCTTGCCCAGGGAAGGGGAAAAGGAAGCTTCATCTTGGACAGCACAGGAGCCACAAGGGACTAGTTGCTGAGCTCAGCTGTGCTGCAGGGGACAAGGACCTGGGAGGGATATAAACTCAGCAATGACAATGCAACCCTGGAAGTGTTCAAGGCCAGGCTTGATGGGGCTCTGAGCAGCCTGGTCCAGTGGAAGGTGTCTCTGCCTGTAGCACAGGGCTTGGAACTGGATGATCTTTAAGATTCCTTCCAACCTAAGTCATTCTGTGATTCTGCAAATGGAAGTATGGCAGCAGGCCTTTCCTCACACTTTTGGTTGCTGGTGTACCTGTTCCTGTGAGTGTCACTGGTTCTGCAGCCACCAGCAGAATGTCCTTGGGCATCCTGATAGGAATGTGAGATGAGGCAGAGCGAGGAGGTTGGAGGGCTGGAGGGAGACCAAAAGGGACCTTCAGGAGCAGAGTCATGGTTCAGGGAGAGGGGTATCAGAAGTGGAGGTCACACCCCAGCTTGAGACCCTGGGCTGTGGTGGCAGGAGGGACAGCAGCAAACACACCATCCTGCTTTGGGCAGGCAGGCTGGGATTAAAAGGCAGGAGCAGGAATTCAGGCCTGTGTCCATAGGAAAAGTTTGGGGCTGAGGGAATTCCTAGGGAAAAATCGTTCCTCCCAAGAACAACACAGGACCCTGCACCAGAGCCCACAGCAGTGTCACCGTCCCCTCTTCCCTCAAGAGCACCGGGGCTGTAGAGATCGGGCTGGACTGTCACAGAAAAGCGGGGAAAACAGTGAAGCAACAGGTTTGTCCTCCCAGATCTGCCGCTCGTCACCCCGGAGGTGTCCCAGCCCGGGGATGCCCTGCTGAGACAAACCCTCTATCAGACGTACTCTCCATCCTGTCCCCCTCCACCGTCTTCCTCCCCCGGGCTGGCGCCCCGCCCCGAGGCCGGAGGCGGGACCGGGGCTGGCAGGGAGCGAGAGCTGCGGGACGGAGCAGGTGGGGAGGCAGGCAGGCAGCCCCGCCGCACGCTGGACCGCAGCCCTGCAGCCCTGCGCCCGCCCGCTGCCGGAGCCCCTGGCTCGGGTCTGCGGGCTGCTGTCTTCTGGGGGACTGATGCCTTCGGTCCAGACTGCCCACTCCTGGCTCTGATCTCCTTTGCCGCCGCCTCAACACCCAGCCTGGGACCCTCGGTGGGGAGCAGGGATGCTAGCTTTCCTCCTGGCAGGCTGTGCCAGCCACGTGCCGTCGCCTCGGAGTGTTTTCCCGTCATGTGTCCATGCCTCGCTGGGTCACTGAGCCCTGTGTAGTCCGTGAAAATCCTCCCTGCTTCACCGAGATCCTTCAGGTCTGCTGACTCTTTGGCTTCCTGGTCTTTGCCCACCCTGTTCCTTGACCACATCCTGTTCAGAGCTTGCTCTTGACTAATCCTGCCCCTTTGGAGGCTTCGAGAAGAGCAGACAGCTTCACGTGGAGGTACAGGCAGAGTCTGTCCCTGTTCAATAGGATACTGGCTGTGGCAGGATCGATTTGGAAACCATGGGCTGGCGGCTCATCCGTGGTGTCTCTGGAGCTGCAGTCTTCCTTGCCAGTGTGGCTCTGCTCTCCATGAGGCACCGTGGGGCTCGGGAAACAGCTCAGTACCCAGGGATCAGGGAGGGGATGTTGGAGAAACCAGAGCCACAGAGTGAAGGGAGCCCAGATGGAGCTGGTGGCAGCAGGCAGAAGGACCTCAAACTCCATCCTCCGGAGGGATACAGGACTGAGGGGAGCCTGGCGCTTGGGGACGTTTTCATAGCTGTGAAGACGACCAAGAGATTTCACCAGAGCAGGATGGAGTTGCTCCTGGACACATGGATATCGCAGGCTAGCGAGCAGGTGAGTGTGTGGATTCCAGCTAGAGAGGAGATGTTGGTAATATGGCAGGGATGGGGTGTCAGGGCAAGGGGATAAAAGCCAAAGGAAGGGGAGGCTGGGCACTGTAGTGCCCCTCAGTACTTTGCCTTATTTTCTCTAGTTCTCAGAGAAACCTTTTGCTATCCAGCAAAAGGTTTCGCCAGTAGCTGCTTCATGGGGAAGGCTGGCAGAGAGGCCACACCAGACTGAATGCACAGACCATCCTGTGCCTGTATGGAATGCTGGTTTTCTACCTCTTAGTGCCATGAGTTTGTTGGGTTTGGAGCTGACAGGCTCCCCTGGCCCTTTGTTAGGATGCCTACACTGTGCCTGGGCACCCCTTGCCCTGAAAAAGTGCAGTGCAGTGGGTAAGAGAACAAGGCACGCCTGGAGGACCTCCTGTAATCAACTCCCAGCACAATCCATACTTTCCTTTCTTGGGCAGATGCTTTCATGTGCATGGTCTTGAAGTGATGTGGGTGTGTTTTTGATTTTTTTTTTTTTTTTTTTTTTAAACTGGGGGCCTGATGTTTCCAGCCTTTGCTAAAACAGAGTTTGGAGAGTTTCCTTCCTGTTAGAGGAACTGATGTGGGGCACCACATTAGCAGTGCTGTGCAGACTGGCTTACTGGTGGGCAGAACTCCCCAGAGCTCCGGTGCTTTTCTCCCTCCCTCGCAGAGCTGCTCCTCAAGAAAGAAGAAATCCTGTGGCTGCCCTGAAGGGTGGTTTTTTTGCCTCTGCCTGTGTGTGATGGGTGCCTAGAAGGCAAATTCAGGCCTCAGCGAGGAAGGGGGACGGGGGTGGAGGTACTGGGTAGGAGAGTTGCCTGAAGCAATGCAGGGTTTTCTGGGTAAGGGTGGTTTTCCACTTCATGGTGCTGCAACTGTCTGGTCTGCTGCGGTCGTCACAGGAAGCCTGTCCTATTTTGAGCACACTTCCTCTCCTGGCTGCCTGTCCCTCTCAGCAGCTGAGGTGTCCTGCTTCCTCCTCCAGATGCACTTCTCCTCTGCGTCCAGCTCCAGCCCAGCAGCTCCTTGGAGAAACCAAACCCAACCACATGGCTGTACTGGCGTTGGGATATTGCTCGTGGGGCCTTTGGAGTGGGTTTTTAAGGAGCAATCCACATTTCCTTTCTTTCTTTGACAAACCAGTGCCTGGCCGTTCTGCTGATGACTGGAATTAGATATAGCTCCCCAGGTTCATCTGACCCTCTCTGGCATGCAAGTGATGTCCAAACCTGGGAAGAGGTGTTGAATTTTCCATGCTGCTGCCAGCCTCTGGGAAAGCTAAACAGACTGAGCAGGAAAACAGGAAGGAAAGGTAGAGTGGGGGTGTCACTCATTTTGAAACAGAGTTTTTTCAGTGTTACCAGTTTTCGTTGCAAGCTCAGTATTTTCCTCCCTCCTCTTCAATTTTCTGTGTTTTTCTTCTGCTTTTCTTTGAGGGAAGGGGAGTGGGAGAGGAAAGGGAGGTAAAGGGAAGTACATGAAAGTCAAACTTTTTTTTTTTTTTAATATATTCCTGCTTAAGGGTTTTTTTAAAGCTTATGGGAAAGGGTTAGTTTTGAAAATTTGACGGTATGGAAAACCTCATTTAGCAAAAAAAGGACAGCTTTCAATTTGCAGCGGACATTTAACTGTTGTGGGGACAGGAATAGGGCACCCAGCCTCCTATTACTGAGTCCTTATGGAGAGAGATAGGCTTTAGGAGCCAGTCCCAAAGAAATCCAGGTCTCAGAAGTCCTGATGTGCAGAGAATGCTTCCTCATAGGGCTGACCCAGCATCTCACTGTCTCACTTGCCCTTACTCATGGCAGGAGACCAATTCAGTGAGTCTTTCTCCACCAGTGGCCAGCGGGGAAATTTTAGTAGCTGGCCTTGTTGCTGATGCCAAGCCTGGCTTCAGAGCTGATTACCTGCATGGTTTCTTCCTGGAGGAAGCAACCCAGACCTCCCAGGTCAGGCTTAGGTGACCGTAACAGGAGGTAGGAACAGCTGTGGTTTTGATGGCAAGGACAGCCTGTATGGGAGCCAAATTAAAAGTCCTCTGTGTTGGACTCTGTTGGGGTAGACAATGAGAGAGAGAGAGAGAGAGAGAGGGAGAGAGATTGTCTCTGAAATGGCTCTGTTTAATCTGAAGATATGCAGTTAGTGAGAGATGGGGAAGTGTGAGATGGGCACTCTTTGCTGGATGATGCTCTGCTTCTTGAGAACTGATCCATGAGAAACTTCCCACAGGAGACTGATGTGAAAGTCATTTCAGTGAAAGGCCTTTTCTGCAGCAAAAGCTTAATCTAAACAGAAGTGCTGGTTCTAATGCCTGTTTAGACTGGGCAGAATCTTGGAGTGACTTACATTCTTGGCCCCAGATGGAGATAGTTTTGATGGAGATAAGTCCAGCTCTCTGGTGTGAAATGGAATTTATGTGGTAGCATGAACGAATTCTAGCACCCTCCCTCCTTTTGGGAGCCCATACATCCAGCCAATCGAAATGAAACCTTTGATTGGCCCATCCTGAACTGGCTTTCAGATTTTCAGTGTTGTGAATGCTCTACAGATATTGAAACTGTTCTCTGTGCAGGACACAACAATAACCTACACAGACATCTTCTCCACTCCAGAATGGAGAGATACTTTCTGTGCTTCATCTCTGGCAGCAACTGCTGTTCCAGGTTTCCTACCCTCAGGGGTGTGAGGGATGGAGGCAGCTGCCTGTGCTATTGTGATCTTCTTTCACATTTCTTGAGCACAGCCAGGTGTGCCATGGAGATCAGTTTGGAAGAGCCAGAAAAATCAGACTTGCCTAGTCCCCACACTCACAGCTCCCTTTTCCCAGTTATTTTGGGCAGTCTGGTGTTGCCTGTGGTGATAGTGTACTTTCATCCTTGGGTTCCACAGAAATGTGTTGGGTGTCTGCAAAAAACCCATTTCCCATCTTGCCTCAAGAGAAAACTGGGAACCTCAGAATATTTTTACAAGTGGCACATTTGGAAAAGATGCAGATTGCTATTTTAAGTCAATTAAATGTGATGTTTGTTAGACACGTGATATCTAGTTGGTTTTATATCTGTAAGCAAGTAATTTCCAGCAACAATATTTCTTGGGGTTTTTTTTCAAAATGTCAGAAAGTTTCAACAGTTTCAGATTTTTTTTTTCTTAAGATAAAAATATTTGTCAGAGTGGAAATTTCTAACTCTGACATGCTGGCAAGGGAAATCCCATGCCACTGCCAGTCCCTGCCTTGCCTGAAGGTGGTGATATGGTCCCCTGACCCAGAGCAATTCCTTTACCTGAGACTTGGCTAATTGCTTCTTGTCAGATGATCCCCTTGAAAGTGATTTTAACGAAGAGACTTTACTGGTGGGATAGGAATGTGTGTATGGCCCACTGCTGCAGCACTGTAGCTCATCCATCTGAGGTCATGAGACCATCCTGCTGGCTCTGCTCAGGTGATCTCTGAGGGTCCTTCACTGCCTTCGTTTCACGTACACAACATTTCTCTTGCTGCATCCTCTAGAGATTGATCTCCCAAATGCTGGGTGGATGTGAGGAGATGCAGAGCCTTGTGTCTCCTTGCCTTGGGGAGCAGCGATGGCTCCTGGAGCTGTTGTCTGCCTGCCTTGTTCCCTCTGTGCCTGGGCAGGTGCTGTGTTTAACCAGCCTGTGGGCAGCTGGTGGGGAGACTGTTTACAGCTCGCGACTCCTTTTTCATTTCATGAAAGCTCATTTTCTGCCTGAGGAAAGCTTTTCTCCACCAGCCCTGATCCTCGCCTGGCTCTGAAGAGGGGGAGATGTGCCACATAATGGCAGCAAGGGGGATTAAAGAAGCCTGGGAGTGGAGGAAGAGGAGGAGGAGGGGGCAGAAAGTGGCAGGGGGCTGCACACGCTTCAAACACAAGCAGATGTTCTTTTAACCCAAGCATCATTTAACCACAATGCTTTAATTTTTCTACCACTGACACCTAATCCAGGGCTACCTCGCCCCCTCACTCAGTGTCATGGGTCCCCTGTTCACAAGGCAGTGGGATGGGGGCAGAAATGAAGCCACACAAGCGTTGAGGGTTGTGCCCTGCAGGAAGGGGGAACACAGCCATCCTTCTGTTCAACTGCTGCCTGGGAGTGCATACAGCAGCAGAGGATGGAGTGGGGTAAGCCTGTTGTAACCATGTCCAGCTGGGGGAGAAGGAATTGGGCAGCCAGAGACAGCACCAGCTCCCTCCCTGAGAGTAACCTCTTTTCCTTGTTTCCCCAGACCTACATCTTCACTGATGAAGAAGATGATGCCTTGAAAAGGAGAATGGGTAATGACCTGTCCTGTGACACCACCTTTGCACCACACCTTCAGGCTCTGAGCTGCCCTGGCCTTGAGAGGGGGTCTGGTGTGAGGACTGGCTCTCCTACACCAGTACTGCCTATTGAAATACACTCCTTGCCATGTCCTGTGGGAGGGTCCTGAGCTGTGGTGGTGATGATTTAGTGTAGTTGGCTTAGCCCAAGGTATTCAGCCAACTGGAGGCAGGGTGCTGTCTGCCTTAGAGCATCCACGGGTAGAAGCAGCACAGGACAGAGCCCCTCAGTGTCATGCACCATGGTTGGCAGTGGACAGGGTGGAAGTGTGGATGGCAGGTGTCCTAGTCTTGGCCAAGTTGCTTGGCTTTGTCCAGATTTCATCACCTGGTAGGGAGAAGGGTGGAACCCATTTCACCCTGGGCTTGAATGCCTTTTGGGGGGCCATGAGGAGACTGTCTGTGAACAAACCCCTTCCCTCCTGCCCAGTTGTCCTCCTTGTGACTGTGCAAAGTGGGCTGGCTCTGAACTTTCCCTCCTGTTGCAGGTGGCCATGTGATCTTCACCAACTGCTCTGCTGAGCACAGCCACCTGGCCCTGTCCTGCAAGATGGCTGCAGAGTTTGATGCCTTCCTGGCCAGCGGCCTGAGGTGAGGCAGGACTGCTGTGGGGCCACCCTGAGAGCAAGAGGCACCCTCCTCACTGCAAACTTCTTGTGTTTTCCTTTCTGCCCCAGCTGGTTTTGCCACTTGGATGATGACAACTACCTGAACCCTCAGGCCCTCCTGAAGCTCTTGTCCTCCTACTCGGAGACGTGGGATGTTTACCTGGGCAAACCCAGCCTGAACCGACCCATCTGGGCCTCTGAAACGCTGCCAAACAACCAGACGGTACAGCCTGTGGTGGTGCTGGGGGGGCAGTGGGTTGTTTTGGTGCTCTGGCTCACACTTGTCGTGGTTCAACCCCAACCAGCAGCCAAGCCCCAGGCAGCCACTAGCCACTCGCCACTCTCCCAGCAGTGGAAGTGGGGAGAGAATCAAAAGGGTAAAAGGTGTGGGTTGAGATAAAGACAGTTTAACATTGGAAACAAAAGCCGTGCACACAAGCAAAGTAAAACAAGGAATTAAATCACTGCTTCCCACAGGCAGGCAGGTGTTCAGGCACCTCCAGGAGAGCAGGGCTTCATCACATGTAATGGTGACCTGGGAAGACAAGTGGCATCACTCCAAATATCCCTGCTTCCTCCTTTTTCCCACACTTTATATACTAAGCATAGCGTCATATGGTCTAGAATATCCCTTTGGTCAGTTGGGGTCACCTGTCCTGGCTATATCTCCTCACAACCTTCCTTGCACCCCCCAGTCTCCCCACCAATGTGGCAGTAGGAAAGCAAAAAAGGCCTTGGCTCTGTGTAAGCCCTGCTCAGCAATAACAAAAACATCTCTATATCATCAACCCTGTGTTCATCACAAATCCAAAACAGAGCCCCATACCAGCCATGGTGAAGGAAGTTAACTCTACCCCAGCTGAAACCAGCACAGTATTGCAAGGAGCAATGGGCAACAGCTGAAAACTTGCCATCTTGCCTGAACATGGCTGTAGGTGTTGACTAAATTTGATCATCCAAAGGGCAGAGTCCCACGTTGCTATTCTGCCTTTGCATATGTATCTGACAGGACATAAGCCTGACCTGGGCAGCCTACCTGCTGCTTCCAGCGGGAGCTTGGTTGTTCCAGTTAGGAGGAGGTGAAAATCCATGCTGTGCTGCTGGAAAGTCCTTCTGGGCAGCAAGTTAGGGGGCTGGCATGACAATAGGGCTGTGTTTGTCCTGATAACATTCAGATCATCAGGCATTTCCAGCATTCCCATCTCTGGGAATATAGTATCATCTGAGCCTCTGCCATTGATTTTCTCTGGTGTTTCTCTGCAGAAATCTGTGCACTTCTGGTTTGCCACGGGAGGGGCTGGCTTCTGCATCAGCCGCAAGCTGGCGAGGAAGATGGTGCCCTGGGCCAGGTGAGCTGGGCAGCACGGGAGCCTTTGGGGACAAGAAACGTGGCTGCACAATCATTCCTGGCAGTGGCAGACCTGGATTCCTGCATGTGGTGTGTGCAGAGTGCCACGTGCTGCACATCTGCAAGGTGTGGGACTGGAGGAAGGGTGTAGTGGGTGGTGTGCCAGCTGATTGAAAACTGGCAAGAGCAGGCACATCAGCATGGTCAGAGGATGATATACTCCTCTCTCCCCATCTCCTTAAAGCCCCTAGTTACTCCCCACATTCCTTCCCATCCCTTTTAGCTTCCTCTGATTCTTTTCCTAAATGATTTTCCTATCTGCCTATCTCATCTGCCCTTCCTCTGCCTCTTTCCAACTTTCTCTACCCTCGTCCTGAGTCAATTTTCTGTTCCCTCACCCCAAACCTTCTTCAGCTCCTCAGAGTGCCCACTGTCATTTCCATCAGCTTGATGCATGGAGAACAGAGGTAGGTCCCAGGGTCTTGTGTTAGCCTAGCCTATAGGATGATGTATTCCATGATGCCCTAGGTTATACCCCAGGCTGTACACATGTACACTGGTAGGTGTTGGCTGTGCCAGCCTTAACTGGATGTGAGCATACCCAGAAGGACAGATCTGATCCACACCAGGTGTCTGCTTTAGCCAAAGCCCATTATATGTATTTTATGGTAGACCCAGTCAGGAGGATGATCTGTGATCTAGAGTAAAATGAAAGTGGCACAGATAGGTAATGCCTCACCTGGCATAAAGTCTGCCACTACTATTTTTAAAATGGTTAAAACCCATTTGAGCTGGCTGGGCGTTGTTATAGTAGACAGTGCTTCATACTGTGTAACTACTTGAATCTTTGCAGGCAGAGCTCAGGGATTTCTTGCCTAGTTACAGGATTTTCTCTGGTTTTCAGTAATCTCCTGCCCAAGTGGATGCCTACAATTGCTCCTACCCTTTCCCTAACCCATGCAGCCCTACTTTCTTCCAGTGGCAGGAACTTCCTGAGCACTTCTGAGCTGATCCGGCTGCCGGATGACTGCACCGTGGGCTACATCATTGAGTGCAAAGTCGGTGGGCAGCTGATTCCCAACACGCTCTTCCACTCCCACCTGGAGAACCTGCAGCTCATCCCCTCCTCTCAGCTTGTGCAGCAGGTGAGGAGGGGAAATGAAGCAAGAGGGAGGTGTGTGAGGAAGGAGAAGTGGAGGGGAGCTTACAGGCATATTGTCCCACTGATGGCACTGATGTGCATCGAATCAGTCATCTGCTCTTCTGGGGAGGCTTTCCTGACAAATGCTTCTTTGAAATAAGGAGCAGATGTTGCCTGCAGCACAGTTGCCAGTCACAGTGCCCTGGGATCAGTGGAGGGGAGCACTTGTGTGGGGAGTGATGGAGGATTGAGGGCATCCCTGGGAGAATGTGGCACAAGGACAAGCAGAGATGATGATTGATTGGGAAAGGGCCTTTGACATGGCACGGTGTCTGCCTTGCAAAGGGCTAGTAGGGTGGACCATCATGGGAAGGAAGACAGGAGAGTTGTGGAAGGCAGAGGCCAAGCCAGCAGGGAAAGAACTAGAACAGGAGTTTCTGTCACCCAGAGCAAATTCCTTGCTCCTGAACTCACTCGCCTCATCCTGTCTTTCTCACCACTGCTTTGTAGGTGACCCTCAGCTATGGTGTGTTTGAGAACAAGCTCAATGTCATTGAGCTCAGCGGCCCCTTCTCGCCCCAGGAGGATCCCTCAAGGTATGGGGCATGAGTGCTCTGGGTGTTGCTGCTGTGTGAGCCCTCAGACAACAGGCTGGGAGGGGGAGACAGCCCAGTGGGGTGCAGGAGGTCCAGAGGGAGGGACAGAAACCCTGCAGTCACATGGCTTATTGGGTAAGGGGCACACCAGCATCAAGCTCTTTGTGAATGCTTATAAACTTTGCAGACCTTTTTGGATGAGTGGGAAGAAATGAAGCATTCAAAACATTTTATTTGGACAATTCCTAAGCCAAAAGCATTGCTGTTTATTTCCCGTTTTGAGGCTTAACAAGCTAACCTTTTACCCCAGGGACAGGAACAGAAATGTGCTTTTAAACTCAGGAAAGGAAATTCTGCTTGCTTTTCCATTTTAAGCTTTGCTGAGAAAACTGAAGGGAAAAAAGAAAAAGGTTCACTTCAGGCTGACTGCAAACAAAACTGTTCTTTGATTTACCTTCTCCTCTTTGAGTGAACAAACCTAAAGTTGTTATTTGCAGAGCATGTGTAGGAAGATCCTGGCTGGAGATAGCAGGGGTGGGAAGCAGCTAGGTGATGAAAAGAGTATCAACAAAACCATGTAGCAGGGGCTGGTACAGTGCCCATCTCCCTGCCCATGATCAGGGTGAGCTATGGGCTTAGAGCTGGATTTGGGAATCAGAGGGAAGCTTTGCTGAGAAAAGACATCTTGAGGCAAACAACCAGTCCTGACCTCTGTAGTGCAGGGTGGGTGCCTGATGTGCAATGGGACATGAGGGAGAGGTTTTCCCTCTTCCAGCTGGTGTAAAAGCTCTTCTCTGACCTTTGCTTTCTCCCCAGCAGGTTTCGGTCACTCCACTGCCATCTGTATCCTGACACCTCCTGGTGCCTGCAGGCTGCTGGCTGGTGATGCCTGAGTCTCAGCTACAGCAGGTCTGGGTGACACCTGCTCACCTGTGTGTAGGGAGTGGGACACTGAAGAAGCTTGGTGCTCCCAGTTTCACCTTTTCTGTGGTGGTCGTGGGGCTCTGTGATGGCTTTCTTGGTCCTCACTCAATACTGGTGAAACAGGACAAGAGACAAGGATGGAGAAGATGGTCTGGATGCGTGGAAGAGCTTCTCATCTGTGCTGAAATATGTGCAGAGGATGGGAGCAGTGTGCCTTCTGGGCAGGTCAAGGATCGGATAGTGACTGCTGGGCATCTGGGTAGAGATGAGGACTTGGTGCTGCTGCTCTGTGCTCTGGCTGCATCTTGCTGGGCTGGAAGGGCCCTGTGTGTGTGTGCCTGGTGCCCAGATCGTGGTGGGTGACAGCAAGTCATGGCTCCAGACTCTCTGACAGGATCTTCTCCTCCATATCTGTGCTTTCCCTACTGCCCACACTTTGCAGCCACAGACCTGCTGAGTCTCTGCGTAGTCAAGCTATAGAAATGGATAATGTAACCATTTCTGTGCTGAATGAATTCTGGAATAACACAGTCCTTGCTCAACAGAGGGGAGATGGGCAGGAAGTACAAAGAATGAGGAATCCCCTGCTCTGCTGAGACAAAAAGAGTGTGTGGGGTAAGGGAGCCAGGAGGAGACTGAGCGAAATGAAGATGGTTCCTGCATTGAACACTGAAGGTTTGATCTTGTATGGTGCTGTGTTATTCCTCTCCTTTTACCTTCTTGATGTGAGGTCAGGATAATCTCTTGCTCTAATTACCAACCTGTCGTCTGAGATTAGCCTCCAACTCCTATCTGTGAGGAGAGACATAAAGGATTAGAACTGGCTGAAAGAGAGGAGAAAGGAAGAGATGGAGAAGGAGCGCTCAGGAGCGGATTAGAGGTTACAGCTTTATCATCTTTTCTGTCCCCAACCAAAAAAATTAAGTCATGAAGGAATGGAAACAGCAAGGCAAAGAGCTTTTTATCTCTGTGGGTCTTTCCTCCAGATGCTAATAGCAGCTTTCTGGCTTCCTGTTGTCCCTGCTGAGCGCAACAGGGGAGAGGTGTGGACCCAAATAGGCTACAAGCTTTCTGGCATGTTTGTGAAGGGTCCTTTTTCCAATACAGTGCCTAGTGTGAAAGCTGGGCAATGGTCCTTGCTAGGGAATGAACTTTGGCATCATTTTGTCCTTGTACACATGGTTAAATGGCTGGGGGAGAGTGTTGCAGGGAAAGCTGGAAGGCAAAGAGGCTGTTGTAAATGGCAGGTGGTGCCACAAACAGGTATTTCTCTTTAAAGAGCATTTCAAAACAGACTGCTGGGATCTGTGAGAGATCCTGTAATCTCCAGATGAAAGGACAAATGCCCTTTCTCTAAAGAGCTGCTCAGCTTTGATGCTGCTGATGTGACTAAGCCTGCTGCTGGTGGGCTGGAAGAGCCAAAGGCGACTGTCACTGTGGCTTTGCTGTTTTGAAAACTGGCCACTCTGTCACCTCCTTCCACACCCCCAAGCACCAGCATCTCCTACACAGCACACACAAAGTTCAAAGGAAAGGCGTCAGAAAGACCTTCCACCCCTGCAAAGGGGGATGTAGGAAGGAATGAGCACTTTAATTTCTGGAAAAACAGAAGGCAGGAGCCTGCTGAGCTGTTTTCCAGCCTGGTCATTCTTGCTGGCATTGAGTCAGCTCGTGCAGCAGCACACAGCCTTGCTTTCTCCTGTTGCACGTGAGGCCTTTGAACCAGAAGCTCATCCTGAGCAGCACGGGGGAGAGCTGATGCCAAGGACCATTCCTTCAGCTGTGCAAAGCACTTGGCTCACACGGCTATGGCAGCCAAAAATCCACGTGGCACAAAACAGAGACACAGCTATTGGAAGAGAGAGGCAGCACCAGGAAGTCTTGCCCCACAGGACAAGTGGTTGGGTTTGGATGCAACCAGAAGATGAAATACACTTTTGTGAGAAGAAATGAATCTTCAAGAGAAACTTAGACTACTTGGATATATCATTGTTCCCCATTCAGATTTTCAGCTGATGTTAATAGAGGCTTTGTGTTAAAAAGCTGGTCCTGTCTGTAGATGTCCTGGTGACAATCAGAGCAAAATGCGATTCATGTGAGGAAACTGGTACAGCAGCTTCACTTCCCTGGGGTAAAAGCAAAGCAGAGAAAATGAAAGCTTGCTTTGGATCCTGGCCTCAGCTGGTCTGAATTGACCTGGTGCCTTTTGCATGGCTGAAGATCAGATGTTTAATGGGTTGAGTCCTTGAGTGGCTGCATGGGGACTCGTTTAAGATTGGGCTTCGTTGCTGGAGCAGTTAAGTGCCACTTTTGTGGAAAATGTCTTGTCTCATAAGGAAACAGAACAGATGAGAAGATGTCTGGGGCAGGGCATCTCTTGGGCCGTAGAGAAATGAATTACAGAAAAGTCCTGCTATGCCTGTGACGACAATACGCTGGAAAGAAAATAGCATCTGAGTCGACAAAAGAAACCAGGTTTTCTCTAAGAACAGAGAGACAGCTTAATGGGACATTCACCACATGAAATCTGATCAACGTTAAAACATGAGTTAAAATTAGTTTCAGGAATGGTTCCTGCCCCTGGGGCTTGCTGTCAGATGTTGTGGTTTTACAGTCTCATTTTCCTAGTTTATTAAAATGTTTAGCTGCTTGGGAAAATAAGAAACAATCTCATGTGAAACTTTTCAGGGGGGCTGTCCTTTTTTATTCTCTTTCTCTTGATGTAACAAAGATTTTGAAAAGGTTCCGCTGGGTCTATTAAATTTGTATTTTCTTTTTAATTTTTTTTTTATATCTCTACCTTTCTCTAGCTCATGCTTCCTTTTCTCATTGCAGGGAAAAAAAAAAAAAGCAGTCCTCTCCCAAGAATGAAAAGGAATGGAGACATGGTCTTTATATTTTACTGGGCAAAATGGGGTCAAAGTCAAGGATGTTGGCATGACCCTGCAGTTGTACAACAGTAAGTGTAGTTCAAGGTTTCAAGTACAGATACATCTGCTTGCCCAACACCATAGCAACCAACACTATTAATGATGTTTAATCTGTATACTGAAAATTCAGAAAAAGGAGAAGGAGGAGGAAAAAAAAGCAGTTACAGTATTTGAAATGTAAAATATTAAGTAAGGCTTTCATGTTAACAATATCTTTTCTTCACTTTCCCCTTAGCGTGAAGAATTTTTATAAGAAAAACCTATTTGACAGTGCAAAAAAAAATGCTAATGACTATCCTCTCTTTAGGGGGAAAGAGAAGTTAGTTGAAATAGGTGGGAAACTGCAGTTGTTGCTAAAGACTTGAAGGGGAGAGAGAAGAATAGCAACACTAGACAATGGTTCTGTCTCTGGTGCCAACTCCTCTTAACAGCTCTGCTGCCGAAGAAAAACAGATTCCTGAGCCACTGTGGGATTTACCCAACTTGTACCCAGATTGCAGCCTTCAGCTCTCTCCCCAGGCTTCTTGCTAAAGAAGCAGCCTTCAAAAGACGAGCAGTTTATTCAACAGAAGTCAAAAGATGAGAAATAGGGACAGGAAGAAAGGAGATTGGAAGGAAAGAAGCTACCAAGCGAGGCCTTGGAGGAGCATGGGAATTTCAGCAGTGCATTGAAAATGCTGTTTGGGAGCTGCCCAGCAAGAGCAGGAAAGGGGGTGTTGCCTGGCCCCCCAGCTCTGGAGGTTTTTTTGTGATCAGGGCAACTGCAGCTCACCAGTGCCACTGAGGATGCCAGCCTGTGAGTCAGAGTTCACCTTGGAAGAGGTGAGATCAGTTTGGTTGGCCCTGAACCTCTTTTTTTTTTTTTTTTTTAAATTTATTTTTAGTAACACTCCAGAGAAGTCAATGTCTTTTTGTCAATGTTATAGTCACTTCCTTGCAGCAGTTTTAGCTTCTTAATTTTGATACTTCTTCTGGCCTTGGTTGTAATGCAGGCTTTTCAGACAGTCCAGAGTGGGATCAGTAGCTCTCTTAATTAATTTGTTAAATTTCTTTAGTCTTCAATCTCTGAAAAACCTGACTTGACAGCTAGCTCTACACACTTCTGGGATGGATTCAGAGCTGAATGAGGGTGGGTGACTACTCCATTCACTAAGTGCATGGTCACAGAGAGGCAGGGACTGTCCTCATGTCCTTCCTCGAGGAACCTGCTAGCAGTTGGTGCCAGAGATGGAATCTCAGACTAACTGGAACTTTCTCCTGTGCCAAAGAGTGCTCATCATGTAGCTCCAGTGAAGAGGATGCAAGTGTTGCCATAGATATCAGCAAGGCCAGGAAGAAGAGCAGCATCATAATTGTTCAAGTAACTGTGCCTGTTCTCACCAGCTGATGCAGGAATTTTTCCTGAAGACTTTCTGCCTAAATACCTGGGAGGTTAAAGGAGTGCAGAACTGAGCTCAGATGTTGCTCAGATGGCATTGCCTCTTTAAGGCTGTTCCTTGACAGCCTGAGATTTTTTTTCACTTCCTGTTTGATCGAGCTTGGACTCCAAGAAAGCTGGGAACTTATCTCTCTCCCTGTTTGAACTGTAAGTGATTAATTACAGACCCCAAGAATGGGCTCCTTGCCTATCTCTTGTGTTTAAATTGCCTTCCAGGATTTTGCAAGGCTAAGGAGCCTCTTCCGATTTTACAGCTGACTGTGCCTCAGTTAAGCCTCTCTTGGTTTTGTTGGGAGCTGCATCTGATCCATAGTGAGCTTTAAGAACAAATTAAACAGGATTTGCTGGCCCTGACCCTTCTGCCACTGCTTGAAAACAAGACAGTGTTGATTTTAGCAGTACAGGAAAAAGAAGTGCAATGAAACAGGATACTGGGATGGGGAGAGATGCTGCTATTTTGAAACCCTGCTTTCCCCATCCCACCCCCAGAAGTGGGGCACAGAGAGAGTGTACAGCTGGTGCCTTTGGCCATGTTGTATCAGAAGGAGGATATGCCATGAAATATCCAGCAACTGCACTGGCAGAGAATCCAGCAGCCCTGGTTCTGAGCCAAGGCAAGCTCAGTACTTTGTGTTGGACAGGGCACCCAGTCTGAATTACTTACAAGCAGAGACAGGGTGAGGAAGGAGGGGAGGGCTTACATGGTCAATGAGACTGTTGTCATGTCTAAGCAGGGAGAAGAAGATAGTCTTTGGGCCAGGGAGGGGCAGAGTTCAGGAGCAGGGTTTCCTTTCCACTCAAATACCCTGAAGATCTGAAAGATGTTTGCTATAAGTGCATGTGAAGAGAGAGGTGAGGGATGAAGCAAGTGGTTTGGATAGGAGAAAGGACCAGAACAAAACACATCCTCTTCATGGCTGTGCTGGCAAATAATGAATGCTGGCATGATGACCAGTACCTTGGGGCTTAGGGGTTTGAAAGAAAGAGGGGAAAGCTGGAAAGAAAAAGACAAAGGCTGTCTTCCCCTCCCTGCATACTCAGGATGGATGTGCTGGCAAGAGTCTGCCTCTTCCACACTTCCCCACTTTTCCCACGTCACCATCAGCTTTGGCTGGAGTGAGGCTGACTGCAGAAGCTGGCCAAGCTCTTTGCTTGCCATGGTCTTTTTTCTGCAGGGGAGAAGCTCCTCTCTGGGCTCTCTGACAGGCCTGTTTCCCAAAGGTGAGATGTGGGGTGCAGGCAGACAGGGTCTGGGTGCAGCTGGTAGGGAGAGCAGCTCCCCCCCTTCCCCCTTACCCTCTCCATTTTCTGGCATTCAGCTGGATTGGACAGTGTCTGTTTTTAGCAAAAGTCGCAGATTCAACAGCTGAGCTGATTTTCCAAAGGGACATATAAAACAAACAGCCTGCCATCTGCTCTATTGTCCTGGAATAGCGGCTTGGAGAGTGGGGGAGAGGGAAGGAGGAGAATGAGAGGAATTAGAGAGGGATTGGGGGGAAGAGGGTGGGAAAGAGTGGGGGCAGAAGAGAGGAAAAGGCAGGGAGGGGAGGCTGAAGGTGAAGGTGGAGGCTGAGGGAAGAGAGAGAAAGAAGGACATGAAAAGGGGAGCTGTGTGGACGTGGGGATTTGTTGAGGGGAGAGGACCAGAGACAGGCATGGGAGCAAACAGGGTTTGCTTGGGTTCACCCTGGCTGGATTCCTATCAGCCCTGTGAGCCCCAGATGCAGGCATTTTGAGCACCCCAGTCCTTGCTGAGCCAGAGTCTGACTGCAAAAGAAACAAACTGGACCTGGTGGCTTGGATAATCACTCCCCTTCCACCCACTCAGCCCTGGCTGCTGCACACCCCCACCTCTGCACTGACTTTTATTGAGTGCCGCAGGGCAGGGATTGAACTCCAGGTTTGGCAGCAGAGTAAATAACAGCAACATTGGTCTCTCTGGCCCGGGAGGGAGGAGGGCTGGTTTTAATCAAAGGTAAATAACAGTCAGTATTGTCTGATCCTTAATCCAATTTCCCAGAACTGGGGAATAATGTTCCAACTTAAACATGTGGCAGTGGCCCACCAGAGAGGGATGGCTACTCAGCCAGTGAGCTGCTGGGCACAGGACAGCCAAGGAGAGCTAGACACATCCTAGAGCTGGGGGAGATGCCACAAGCCAGGTAATTTATCCTGGCTGATTTGGGACTGTGCTGTTCTGTTCTGATTGTTCCTGGTTTGTTTTCCTGGCTTTAGTCATCCCAAAAGATGGGGCTGGCTTGCTGACAGGCAGCACCTCCTCATGTAATGTGGGCCCAGTTGATGAAAAGCTCTCTGATTTTCTCGGTTGACTGGAGAGTTGGGATCTGACTGATGCCCTGCATCTGCATCCCTGGAGGTCACTTTGCCTCTCATGGTGACCTGGAGAAAGGTGCTTGTACAGTTGTGCTGTTTCATGGTCATGGCATGAATCGTGTTTGTGCCATGTCAAGTTCCTGCTACATGTTAAGAAAAAGCAAGATTTCAGTGTTGGGAAGAAGTGTTTGTTAGTCTGATAGCACAAGGATCTGTGTGAGGGAAAGTGTGCTCTGACTTGGTCACATATTAGAATCACAGAGGGCTAGCAAGGTGTTGTTACTGAGCTACCAGGAGGTTATCTAATCCTGCAGCAGGGCCAGCCACCTTACCCCCCTTCTGGCAGATGTTTGTCCAACTGGCTCTTGAAACACATTGCTCTGGTCCAGACTATCGATGCTAGATTGGAAAACCAGGTTGCTGGTAGTAAAGCACTGGTACCAGGTTGATCTTGAAAAGATAGGTTTGTTCTGCAGCTCTGTGCCAGCACCATTTGTAGATGCCCACTGAGCAGCTCTCTCAGGGTCCTGGGCACTGCTTTCTCCTCTGTGGGGCAGCTGATCTACAGTTCTGTGGAACAAAAACGTCCTGGTGAGGCCAGGACATGTTGGGAAAGAGGCAGAGACACATTGTAGAGCTGATGGCAGAGGAAGCCAAGCTCCATTCCAGCCCTTTCATCTTTGGAAACGACTTGGCAGTCCACAGTCACAGCTCAAAGTGCTGTGTGGACAGAGCAGCTGTCCACCCTGTGGGTAGACCGTGGCTTTAAGACCTCTAAGCTTTTTGTAAGCATCAAGGCCATGGAGTGAAACTTCACCAAAAGCTCCCTGGTGGTGAACAAAGGCCAACAAACACAGCACTTGTGTGACTGCCAATTCCTGGTCCTATAATCTGGACAGATCAGGTGCAGGTGGGATATCAGTGAGTCCACCTTCCCACCTCAATCTCTGACAGCCTGGCATCCAGCAGCAACAAGGACAGAGAGCATCCAGATGCATCCAGGGCAACACAGGCTAAGAGCACTGAGAGCCTAGCCCAGGGAGGAGTGAGAGCTGTCCTTCACGGACAGGATGTCCAATCCACACAGTGACCTGTCCAGACAGCTCAGAAATGCAGCTCCAGAGGTGCCTTGTGCTCATTCACTTCCCCAGCCATGAGCATACACCTCACTGCTGCTCATCTAGTCCTGCCCTGAGAAAGCCCAGCCCCACTGCTGAAATTACTGGCAGGAGAGAGGAATGGGTAAAATATCTTTTATTTGCAGCTGACTGTGTGTTTCTTCCCCCGCTGCTCAGCTCGCTCTGGGAAGCACTCTGCTTTTGTCTGCCCGCAGTCCCCCGTGTGGCCCTTGCCCTCCGGGACGGCAAGGGGCAGCAGGAGGGGAGCTGGCCGGGGCTCTGGTCAGCACCCTGGACAGGGACGGACCCGCCGCCTCCTCGCCCTTGCCTTCCTCTGCCTTGTCTTTATTTCTTTACCCTCCCTTGCCTTCCCTTCGCCTTGGTCCAGGCTGATGGGCAGCGTGCTGCTGTGACACGACCCTGCCTTGCCTTGCAACCTGCACCAGCTCATTTTTGCTCTTGCTTAAGAGCAAATAGTGCTGTGGCCGTGTGCGCAGCTGCTCTGAAGCTGTGGCTTAGATCTGGGTTATTTTTGCAGATAAATCCTCTTTTCTATCAGATTTGACATCAGGCAATCCCTCCAGATCACTCCCTTTCTCCCTGTCTGACTCCCCCCTTCCCTTCTGTGCCCTGTGTTCTCTTTCCTTGCATCTGTGCTCTCCCCTCTATATGCCCCCCTCCCCTTTTCTTTCCCTATAGCCAGGTCTGGGTGAATATCATTTCATCTCACTTTCTGCTGCTCTGCATCTCCACATTGCCCTTTGTGTCTCCCCTGACCTCAAACATATGCATTTTCCTGTTTTCCTTTTTATATCTCTTTTTCCTCCTTCCCTCTCCTGGTTGTTTCTCCATGGTTATTTCCACAGTGCTGTGAATTTTCCAGAGAGCCCTCTGTGCCCCGGAGTGCTGCATGTTGAGATCAGGTGCAAAATACCTGGAGTGTTCTTGATTTTTGGAACCCTGGTATGGCTGATGGAGCTTGGCATCCTCAGCAGGGGAGTTAACTATTTCACTCACTGCCCCGTGCCTTCCACCTGATCCAAGGAGGAGCTTCCAGAGTGGTGAAGCCAGGAAGCATTCACAGAGAAGGAGTTAAAGCACTCTGGCAGACAGTGGGAGTCACTGACTAATGGATGGGTGGATTGGGTAGAGCTCTGACAAAAAGCATTTCCTATATCTCAGAAGAATTCTGGTCTGTGTTTCCCACATGGGCTGTGCCCACACAGAACAACCAGTCTGGGAATGGGGCAGAAGGCCAGACAGACCCTGAGGGAAAGAAACTTGCAGAGAGTTGTAGTCAGGGCTTTTTCCAGGACTTCAGTGTGGATTCCTCTCTCTCCGCTCTTCTCCTGGAAGTCTAGTTTTGATGGCACAGGAATCAGCACAGGCTTCTTCCTCCTGGGAGCTTTGCAGACCCTGAGATGTCCCTGAAGCTGTTCCCCAACACTGCTGCAGGACACCAGTGAAGTGTACTCCCTTACTTGTAGGAGCTGGTACCTAGTGGGTGAGAAGACAGGCTGAAGGCTTCTGTGCTACTTGGACGTGATCCAGTTTGGGATAATGGGATCTCAATTTCAGTTGCAGAAAATCATTTTCATTTAGAGGAGCCCAGGGAACTCCCAGCCTGACACCACTTTTGCTGGGATTTAGCCAGGGGACTATGGAGAATGGGATCCATGCCAACATCTTAGGGATCTGAATTTGTCTAGTGACGAGGAAGGAAGGAGGTCTTGGCTGCCTTTTTTGGTGTGTTTTTGAAATGGGAGCCCTTGTGGCAGTGACAGACCCATCCAGTGACAGATAAATGGACTGCAGATGGAGATTGAGTAGATGGGTCTGGAAAAATAGCAGCTGTGTTCCACCTTGCTTGCTCAACAAGCATGGCATCCAAAAGAGCTCACAAAGTGTTTGGAAGAGGCAATGGATTTTCTGTCAAGTTGTAGTTGTCCTCTGTAAAGTGACATTTACTTTTTTTTTTGCCAGGCAAAGTAGGTTTTCTGCCCTGCAATTATTCCAGCACTTTGGGTTAATAGGAGCAGAGGTTGGCTCCTCATTGTCTGTGGCTCGACATTTAGATGACTATCAGAGAGGGAGAGAGGGCAGTGGTTTCAGCAGTGCTTAATGAAAAGCTGAGGGAAAGGGAAGTTTTTACTTCACCTTGGATGCTGTCAGCTTGTTTTTTACATTATTCCAATGAAGGCCAGGAAAGAATTATATCCATTCTTAGCTCCCTCCCTGGCAGAGAGCTGCCAGCCATGGTATTTCAAGACCACAAGCAGTCCCAGTGAGGGTGGCAATGCTGTGTGTTAGCCTCATGATGAAGTCTTTTGATGTACTGCATGTCTAAGCAATTTCAATGTTTTCTTCCAGTGCAGGGCACAGCACTGTTCCACTTGATGAGGCTGCAGGACACCTTTTTTCCTCCATTAAAAAGCCCTCCTTCCACTGAATATGATTATTTTTTCTGTCACTCTTTTGTAATATTTATAAAGGGCAGTTCCTGATGGAAATGCTTGCAGGGCTCAGCTGCCTACCCATGACATGTGGGAGGAAGTTTCTCCTCAGGAATTCTCCTCCAGGGCTCCCTTGGGACTCCTCTCTGCTCTGTCAGGCCTGCTTGTGGCGTGTTCAGCACCTTGCTGCATCTCTCCCTCAGAGGCCCCCCAATACCTCAGCACACCCCCAAACAGTCCCAAACTCAAGTCATCTCTCCAGATAACCACTCTCCATCACCTCTTTCCAACTAGCAATTGCCCTGAATGGGAACTAGACCTGGTACTCAGCATTTCTGCAGCACTTGAGCTTGGAAGGAGCCAGAGAAGAGCACTGCTAATGAGTTCAGCTCTTATCTGTCAGGTCAGTGTGATCCCTGCTTGAATGACTTGCATGCTGAAGTGCAAAGTGACCAGCTTTGGTCACTTTGGATTGGGCTGAGCTCCTTGGATTGGGATCTCACTCTCTCCTTTTCTCCACTTCTGAGAGCAATTGAAGGTCACCTCTGTGGTTCTGGAGGCCAGAGATGGTGTGCCAGGTTTTCTGCTGGTGTAAATCCACAGGGATTTCAGACCCCTACTCTGTGTACACAGTTTTGGGAGCTTTCTTAGCATAACTCAGGAATCCACGGGTGGGTCTGAACCTAGGTGTCCTGGGTCCAGGCAGAATGACTCCAGTCTTCCCTTCCAGTTTCACCATGGAAGACTGGGATGGTCAAAACACTGGGAGTTACCTAGGGGAGCTCTGCAAGACAATTTGGGGTAAAGATTAAGAGAATGAGATGAACATCCCAATGTGATGGAAGCTCCCAACCACCTGGAACAGGTGGACGTTTTGCCCCAGCTCTGTGGAGATTTATTCACAGGATCAACCATTTGCATGGCACCAAGCCTAAAGGGATAGTGTTCCTCCTCTGCCTCTTTCACCACAACTCTCGTTTTCTTGCCTCTTGGAGCTAAGGAGGGTGGGCTGGACTTTTCCTCCCAGGGAATTGGGCACATATCCCAAAGGCCACCGGGAGTCCCTGCCAAATCTCTGCTGTACACTCGGCAAGCAGGAGAGCAATTGCTGACTTACAATCATTTCTGTCCCCGCTTTCCCACCATGCTGGCTGCTCTGGGGCTGTGACCCAGCACTGGCAGGGCTCCGTGGTCCCCATGGGCTGACTCCTGTGGCTGCTGGAGTTGTGCCCACCGTGGCAGGGGTGGCAGGGCATGGTGGGGACAAGCCGAGCCCCAGCGTTCCAGGGGCACCGGGGGTGTGCAAGGCTTGGAGTGGCCAAATAGTCCGGAGATGGGGCCAGCAGAGGGCACTCCGATACCATCGCTCACCCACCCACAGACCGAGCCCTCAGGTGGGGAACTGGGCCGCCCCCAAAACCCTACAGCCCCTATGGGCTTTGCTCCGACTGAAGGAGGCGATGCTGATGAAGTGCAGCAGCCTTGCAAGCTGTGTTTCCATCACTGCGGGAGGGGGAAGGAGAACATGGGTGAGGAGGGTGCAAGGGAGAGATGTCCTAGGAATCTCCCATGTCTGTCTCCATCAGCTCACAGCAGTCCCACCACTCAGACACAGGGATGGGAGATGCAGTGCACACAACCCAGGGTTTTCCCCGCTAAGGCAGTGGGTGCAGCATGGCTCTGGCACAGGGCTATCCTGGTGATGTCCCTGTCACTGTGATAGACCAGCTCTGGGCACATCCTAGCTCTCCTCACTTTGCAGACAGAGTGTCACCAGCACTGATCTGCAGATGGGAAATGGCCAAGGCTGCTCCTTTGGCAACTGAGAGCACTGCCCTGAATGGAGAAGACAGGAGCCATTTCAGCACTGCTGCTAATGGCGTGGCATGGCCACAGCCATGGAGAGAAGCCCTGATGGGTTGAGATACCCTTGTGAGAGGTGCCTGGCAGCAGACTCTTCTGGAGAAGTGTTTTGCCCAGGCCACAGTGCAGCAAAACCTTTCAGGTTGCTGGCAAACCTCTCAGGAAGCTGAGGATCACTGTGGCGAGCCCTCTCCTGTCTCCTTATCACCTGGAAGCAGCTCCAGGAGTGCCACATGCCAGTGCAGGAGGGTTTGCTAGAGCTGTGCTTACAGCAGAAGTGAACAACAGGATGCCTCACAGTCATCACTGCAGCCACAAAGTCAGAGGTGACTGAGTTGGCCTCCTGCTTCTGCCTGAGGTCTGGACACCTTCCCCATCATAAAGTTGGTATGGCAGCTACACGGGAAACTGGGATTCCCTGGAGCTCTGGGAGGTGGGGGTCTCCCTGTCTCCTCTGCAGAGATGGCAGGAGCAGAGCACCTTCCTACGTGCTCTGCGAGCCTGAGTGCCTCGTGGTTTTGCTGCAATAAATCTGGAGCAGCTATAAATCTGGAGCAGCTGGCTTAAGTTCCTCCAGGGTTCAGAAGAAAAACACATCCAGCCTGATGTGTTTTGTTTGCCCACTTACTGTGTTTCTAATTGGAATGTTTGTAGCCTGGAAAATTGCTCCTTAGACTACAGTACCCACAGTCCTTCGCTGGCAGCTTGGCACAGCCTTTTGGGGCAAAGCAAGACCTAGACCTGAACTGGGGCTTTCCTCACTTGATCAAGGCAGCTGGAGGTGTTCAGTCAAGCCCAACTGTCCAGCAGGTACACCAACTCACTGAGAAAAACCGGTGAGGTCAGTGAGTGAGAAATGTGCTGTGGTTCCCCACCTTCCCTCAGAGGCCATTGCCAGACCCTGATCCTAGCAAGCAGGGTCTTCTGAGTCTATTTCTCCTCCATTTCTGCACAGCCCTGTCCAGAATTCTTTTCTAAATGAACCCTGAAGTCCAGTTTGAGAGAGCTCACAAGACAGAAACAACAAGCATAATGAACCATATTTAAAATGATATTTTTTCTGCCTTTGGAGTTTGGTTAATTTATAATCTATAAAAGTCTCTGCATAATTGTATCTTGATTAAAATGGTATAATTAGGTGCTCTGGATCTCTTTCCCCTTTCCCTAAGATTATTTCTGTCTAATTGCTTTAATCTGTGTTTTCATGCACCCACTAGAAAATCAAAGCATGCTCCCATGAGGATGCGGGTGAGAGTGAATAAAGCTGACGACTCATTAAGAGCAGCAGAGAGAGGAAACTGCATCTAAATCACCACTACATTAACGAGGTAAAATAAAAAAAATCAAACTGAATAACTAACCAAAAAAAAAAGTTTTTTTTAAAAAACCTCACAACAAAACAACCTGACATATATTTTATTATTAATTAACATACTGAATAGAAAATTGTCTGTTCTTAAAGCAAGCTTCCTCCAGTGTTAAATGAGAGCAAAAGGTCTGGGAATTTTAGTTCTCCAAATCTGGAGGTGTTTTGTTGAGGTGGCAGAGCGCAGCCCTTCTAGGGACAGAATAAAGTACATTGAGCAGAGGTTGGAAGACCTGGATAGGGCATCAGTCCAATACAGCAGTTTATTAGCAGTGCCACAATTATCCTCAGTTTGAGTGAGAACTGGATTAGACTCCAGGGAGAAAGGTAATGACTGGCTGACTGCATTGCTAGGGAGGCTTGGCAAATCCTTCAAGGGTTGACGTAGTCAACTCACCATCCTAAGACCAGAACAGCTTCAGCTCTCCTTTCCAAGTGACTTTCTGTCTTGTTATCAATGGTGTTCAGGTACAGACTCTGCCAACTAGCTCCAGTAACCTACAAACAGGTCACTTATTTCCCTCCAAGTGAGAAGTCGGGTAAACAAGACATTTTAAAAAGATTCTGGCCGTGAGTATGGTTTATTAACATCTGCTCCAGTCTCCTGAGAAGACCAAGCCAGTGCTGTGCTCTGGTCTCCTATTACAGGGGGGACTAACTGTGCTGTCTGCTATTTGCCTAGCTCAAATGTAATTCCCACCCACTGCAGTGGAGAGAGGCTGATTTGTGCCCCAGATGTGACTGAAGAACTTTGTCACCAAGCACTGTTTAATCTGAGCAGTGCTGAGCAGCCCTGACAGGGCACTGTGCTGGTGCAGCCACTCTCCTCTGGGGTCTGGAGCTCTGCTCTGTGTGGCACAGATGTGGTTGGTGATCCAGCTGCCCAAGACTTGGGTGAGCACAATAATTTCCTGCATGGCAGCTGACGAGATAATACTGAAAAAGAAAGGAGGATCAGCTGCTTTCAGCCCTTGAGTTTAAGAGGAGCCTAATCTAATTAAGTGGAGGCCACTATCAAATTACCAGCTCTCTTTTAACGTAGCCATTTTAAGTGGTTTGGTGTATTTATAGCAGGAGAGTTAGGGAGGGCTTTTCTCCCTTGGGGTTATACTTGTGTGTAAGGGGAGATGTAGAAGACTTCTGCTTTGAATTACTTCTCATCCCTAGCCTAGAAAACATTTTGCTCAAGGTTTAAGACACTGAAATCTGATCCTAGCTAGCATCTTCCTATGTCCGCCTGGCCTGCTCCTGAATCTTGCCACAAGCCAGCAGCACAGAAGTTTCCTTCGGGGATTAAGCTTTCCTTAAAGCAAATCCTTGTGAATCTATCTTGGGTCAGTCGATAGCCTTGAAAGGGCAAGAGGAGGGGCAGGCTTGCCGTGGTCAGAAGTCAGCAGCCTTTTCCTGCTGAACTTCGACAGGAGTGGCATGGAGCTGTCAGCAGTCATTAGAGAGTGAGTGGAGAAACTCTCAGCCCCACAGCCCAGCGTGTGGCTGGTTGATGGAGTGGCCCCAATTTGTCTTCCCCTGATTAGTGTCTCTGGCAGCCTGCAGCCCTCTCGGTTACTCTCCCTGTAATTCCATCTCTGGGGGAGCTCCTGTGTGGCAGGATCTGTGTCAGATGATCCCCCAGGCTCGCAGGAGGGAGGAGATGGGAAATGCTCGTTAGGAGTTGTTTCCATGCATAACAACAGTAATAATCCTTAGCCTTTTATCTAAAGCTTTTACGAATGTTAATTCATTAACCTCTCTCAATCACCCTCTGAGGTGAGGATTGTTATCCACGGGATTGGACAGATGGGAGAAGCTGAGAGGTGGAGTGCCCAGCCTGAGGCTGTGGGACAAGTCACTCAGTGCCACCAGGTCCTCCTTTGCCCTCCAAAAACTCGTCTCTCCTCTCCCGTGAGGGGTGGGCTGGCTTCTCCAGGTCACCCTGCTCTGACAAGAGGAGACCTGGCTGGCAGTGTTTGCTTCTTGTCCCTCTGGCTGCAGAAAAGCTTTTCAAGACGAGCTGGGACACTGAGCCTTGTGCCAGACTGTCACCAAGGGAGGGCTTGACCTGCACCACTCCTAGGCCATGGCACTGCCCTTTCTCCAGATGCTGAGACCCACAGGGTGTTCTGTGTCTGTCTATTATTGCTTGTAAGCAGAGAGGAAAAAGGAAGGAGGGGAGAGAGAGACATGGAGAAAGGGAACAAGGCAGAAGGCTTATAAGTAAGAAGACTTTTTGTCTCCTTCACCATCCCCATCTCCCTTCCAACTGGGATGTCTTCTACTCTTAATGATGTGTCTCATTCCTGATGTGAAAGATTAAAAACCAAGAGATTAAAAGATTACACAAAGTGGATGAGATGGACTTTGCTGCCTCCCTCCCTCTTGCTGGGACAGACCACTGGGAAGCCTCTCTCTCCTGCTTTTCCTGTCTTGATTCCCTTCCCTTCCCCTCCCACACCTTGATCTTTGCAGATGAAAAGGCCCTTGCCTTCTGACGATTTGAGCTGTTCTGGCCACCTTCAAGGCCTCTCTCTCATGCTTGCTCAGGGGCAGGTGGAGACAAATGATATGTGTGAGCTTGAGGGGAGCCCAATGACACAATGCTTTAGCTGTCTGTCTTCAGATATTTTTCCTCTGAGGAATATTCCTCCCCTAGGTGGTCTGTATTGCTGGAGAGCTTTGGAATAAGGCAGGAGAAAGCTCCAAGGTGTCCTGAACCCGTTGCAATGAAAGTACCACCCATGGTGATGTGAAGCCCCCCCCTTGGGAGGAGAGTGTGTGGGAAGAAGGCTGGAGCAAACCAAATTGGTTTTGGGTTCTTTTGACTACTCTTCCTCTTGCAGAGCAGGTGCCAGCACAGGTGAGGGGCCCTCTGAGTAGATCTTCAGTTCTGACAGAGATTTTTTCAGCAGCAAGTCTGATAGAGCAGGTATTTTGCTTCTGTTCACTCCTGAGGTGTTGGGGGTGTGGAGAGGAACATTTGTTGCATTTTAGTTGGTCCCTTGGTTGCCTGCTCTTCTGCCTCCAGACTGCTTGAACAATCAGGCTTGAGCTGTCCTGCTGTAGTTCCAGACCAGAGCTGGAAAAACCCAACACCTTTCTGCCCTTTAATTTTGTTGCTCTGTCCTTGCTTGAGTTCACTGTTGCTCTTCTTGATGGTGCAAGAACCAAGAAAGTTAGAACTAACCCTGGCTTCCCCTGGGCAAAGTCTGCCATATCCACAGCCAGAAGAGGGAAGAAGGTCAATTCCATGCCTGGAGGTGCTACTTCATTGCAGGAGAACGTTGTATCTGTGGCATGCTCTGAGACCTCTCAGCCTAATGGACACAGCAGTGCACAGCCCTTGCCCCCTGCTCTATGTCCACAGCTATAAGAGGAGAACCTGCAGTCACTTCCACGCTGGAGTCTGTAAGCAGGTTAGTGTCCAATGCACTCATGGACTGAGTGCATTGTTATTTCCAAACCTGCTGCCCCTTGTATTGAAAACTGGGCCCCCCTCCATTTGGCAAGGATGGAGGCATTGTCGTAGCAGAGCAGGAACTGTTCACGCTGTGCTGTGCCTACGCAGTCCTTGCTGTCTCACACAGCCACTGCAACATGCATCTACCCATGAGGAAGGAGCCTCATGTCTTTATTCCTGACAGATGTCAGTTCCTGGAAAACAATCCCTTCCTTCCCTCCTCCTGGAGTCCCAAAGCCAAGCTGGGAGCACACGAGCAGGGAAGGAAATCTGCCAACTTGGTGTTTCTCCCTGTCGCTCCCTCTTTAGCTGCCTGTGAGCGAGGTTGCAGTAAAATAATGAAATAAAAGCCAAGGACCAGAGAAAGCTGATTCATCCACAGCCCAGGGCCAGCGGCCGGCTCCAAGCAGAGCTGTAAAATCAATCTGTCACTGCTCACCGCAGTATAGATCAGCGGAGAGATTCTGACTGCAACGAGGGCAGATCCCAGCCTTCTCCCTCGGCCCGTTTTCCCTATCCGTGGGAGCCAGCTGTACCCCGGTGGGAGATGGGCAGGAGAAGAGGCAGAGAGGGAGCAGGGCTGATCCCTGAGCTGGAAACGCTGCCAGCGAGACTCCCTTCCCTGGCAGCACACCGAAGGTAGTGCAGGCAGACTGCGTGGCTTCCCTGCCGGACCCTTCCCTCCCCTCCTCCTGGGGGAACTGGCACAAGGTGATGGGTGAGGAGGAATGGCTGGCTGCACTCCCAGCCCCTAATCCCTACCTGGAGCATCCCTGTTGAATGACAATCCCCAGGCTGGGTAAGGAGGGTTAAAAAATCAGTTTTGTCATCGCTTTTGTGATTCCCAGATTCTGGGCTATTCTAGGACTTAACAGCTCCCTGGCATATGTTGGAATAACACTAGGGAATTGCTCTAATAAGGTCAGCTCCCTTGTTCACCCCTAACAGCATCTCCAGTCCTAGAGGATGTGGCAGCCCGACAGAGCAGGAGCTGAGCAGAAAGGTATAAAGCAACGTGGTTTTTTGGGGCTGTTTTCATCCCCAGTAAGGGGGCAGAGAGGTCAGGCCTGACTGCAAGGTAGTGGTCTCAGAGACATCAGCACAAAAGAATTAGAAGGTGATTCTTCTTCTGTACTGCTGGACATAGGGAATGAGGCACCTCTGCAGCTGACTTAAAGTATCTATGACGTCCTTAGGAGGTTTTTTTTCCTCTCTTGGTGATTTTTTTTTTTTTTTTTTATTTGCGAAGTAAAAAACAACAGAGTCTTTCCAGGACTTTTGGCAAGGTCAGAGCCTCTGCAAAATAAACATGGGGGTGAGCTCCTGTGCCCTCTAGATCACCTGCAATGGGGCAGATGGGCATGGGGGGACTGGCTTTGAATCAGATGGAAGACCCAAATGTCCTACACTGCTGGAAATGTGGTACTTGCTTCTGCTTGTCTCTTGGGGCACTTCTGTACTGCTGGAGTTAAGTATTGTTCCTGGGTCAGTTGGAGTATGAGAAAATACCATTTGACCCCCAGAGGCCCTGGTAGTACAAAGATCCTGCCTGCCCCAGCACTTCTGAGTCCTGAAGGGATGTGTGCCAGCAGGAGAGCCTCTGGGAGACTCGTCACAAACAGACTGCAAGATGATCCTGGAGGAACTCAAGCAGGAACAAATCCTGCATTAATTTGGAGTTGGAAACCTTTTCTCCTACTTCAACACCCTCCAAAATTAGATACTGTCTGTCCTTGGAGGAAGTAGAGAGAGATGGAAGCAAGTCTCTGTTCCTTTAGCTTTCAGCTTCAAAAGAGCTTGGAGGAAGCACCCCACAGCCATAACACCCCAAAGTGATAAAGGCAAGGAAACTTGAGTCTGTAGTTGCCAAGACAAGCTTCCTTCTCTGATTCCGGGAGGTGTGAGTAGTTTTGGCATTTAATCCACTGGGAACAGATATCTACAGATGGTCCAGGGAACATCCAGAAGTGTCCTTAGAGCTGCATGCCTATCTCCCTGAGGAGTGTGTCTTTAGGTGTGTATGTGTGTCTGGGTGTTTTTTCCCACTTGGGTTTGCCAGTTTGGGGTACAAGAGGGCACAACAAGCTTCCTATGTGTTATTTTCAACAGGGTTGAGGACTTTGTGTATTTCTGCCTAGTGGGACAACTCGTTTCTTCATGCCATCCAGCTGATGTGTGTGATGTCTGGGCCTGATTTTGTAGATGGGTCCTTTGCACTTGCCTGTGTTTTGAGGGAGACAACTCATTCCTGTAGGGCTATTTATTGTTTTCCTCCCCATTTACAGGTTTATTGGTTTGGTGTTCTGCCCATGAGGCTCCTGTATGCATATGAGAAAATTGAGGGCAGTCCTCTGGTTGCTGGGGTTGGATTTACATGAGATTGTTTCTTTTCCAATAGAGAAAAAAATGGGCAGGAGAGTCAAAGGAGCTCACCTTCCCTCTATAGAACTGCAGGCTTGAGATAGATGGGACAATTACATGGTTCTGTGCTTATGTATTAACTAGCAGGATGGAGAGGTGGGCCACAGGTGAACTTCTTTAGATGCAGTGGGCATCACAATATCAAATAGAACATAATAGAATATCCTGAATTGGAAGGGATCCACAAGAAACATTGAGTCCAACTCCTGGTTCTGCATAAGACAACCCAAAAATCACAGCATGTGCCTCACAATATTGCCCAAATGCCTCTTGAGCTCTGTCAGGCTCGGTGCTGTGACCACTTCCCTGGAGAGCCTGTTCAAGTGTCAGCTATCCTCTGGGTGAAAAATATTTTCCTAATATCCAACCTAAACCTCCCCTGATGCAGTTTCATGCTGTTAATACAATACATTTAATAACAGTGCTGCATGCAGTGGTGTGTGTGTGTTTGTGAGCCTAATTCCTCTTCAGTTTTTGGATTGCAAGAAGAAAACCGTTAGTTTCCCATCAGAGGTTATACATGTTTGTGTATTCTGTACCTGTGTGCATGTGGGTGCTGTGGGTGGCAGGGTTAGGTGTGTGTTCACCTAGAAGCATGTTGGTATTTATGCTGAGGGGAATATCTTCACCCAGCTGTTGTGTGTGAGCTATGGTGGTGTGAAGCAGTAGTGCTGGTGGTGTCTGTTCAGGTGGGAGTGGAGGTTTCAGAGCACTTCCATTTGTTCTGGCCACCTCTACGTATGTCCCTGTGAAGAATGTGATCAGCTAGTCCAGGAACATGTGGGTTTGAATTGGGCCTGGGTAAATGCAGATGTTGGGGCAGGCTTCTAACTTCAAGGTGGTTTCTGAGCAGGAAGCAAATCACAGTACTCAGATGGACCTTCAGACATTTCTGAGCAAGACTGCATGATGTGGTTGCCTGGAATAGCATGAGACTGGATTGTACATCCCAGGAACCCAGCTCCCCATCCTATGTCCCTAAGTTTTTCCAGCTGTTGCATGTCTCTGAGTGAGACAGGCAGTTCCTCCACTGCTGTGGTGAGTGTGAGGGGTGCATCCTGTCCCTTCACTTGTGGTCTTGCATGTCTGTGCAGAGATTATTTATGTCTGTCATGTGTGCTTCTGGTGTCTGTGAAGGGACTGGGGAATAATTTCTCAAGAGTGCCCCTGTGTTTGGTAACGTGGTTTCCTAGCACCTATTGCCTGTGTGAAGTATTTGGGGCCAAGCTGTGGCCGAGTCCCCAGCACCTGGTGCACATGGATGCTTGTTTCTGGCTGTGAGCAAGATCTCCATTGGCAATGGCATGTGTAAGTTTGGGGAGAGGGAGGTGGAAGGTGTTCCAGTAAGCTGTTGCACGTACATCAGGGAATGTGGCTCTGGATGCCTTTTTGAAGAGCTGTTGCATTTCTGCGGTGGTGATTTGAGGAGGTGTATGACAGACAATCTCCCCAGAGCAGTCACATGCGTGTGTTTGTGTGTGGATGAAAGCTTTCCTCCACCTCCTGTTACGTTTTTATGGGTCAATTTTTTGAGCAAATACCACAGGGGCTTGCATCAAGGTGTAGTTCCCCATGGTTGTTGCACTTACCTGTGTCAGTAGGTGTAGAGCTGTTGCATGCATATGTGTCTCTGTGTGTGTGTGAGTGTGCATAGCTCCTCAGGAGCTGTTGCTTGTAGCTGTGTGGTTCCTAGGAGGCTGTTGTATTTTCATGGGGGTGACTTAATCCCGACAAGCTGTAGCCGGTGCGTGATTCCCCAGCAGCTGTTGTTTGTGTGTACTGCTGGGAGGCTGTTGTGCACTGTGTGTAGCTCTCCAGCAGCTGTTGTGGGGAATTGTGTGTGTGCGTGTGTGCAGTTCCAGCAGCTGTTGCATGCGTGTGCTCATGTCTCCGGTGGAGGCCCACCCCTTTCCGCCTGCACCGGAGCAGTGGCTGTGCGGGCGAGGAGAGCTCGGAACCGGCTCCATGGGAGAGGGTCCTTTGCCTGCCACAGCCTTCCCGGCTGGGAGAAGCAGTGCCGCCGGCTCTGGTCCCAGAGCCCTACCAGCCGAGCCCGTGGCGAATTAATCACTCGCGTTTTAAATGCCAATACAGCCCTTTCTGCCTTCTTCCCCCAGTGATGCGGATGCGGCGAAGGCAGCAAATCCTCCGGCTGTGCGTGCCCTCCCTGGACTGCTGCTCCATCCCCGCCCGGCGTGCCCGCGCGTGTGCATGGCTGGGAGCGCTGCCTAGGTGCGGCCGGGAATGAGACAGCTGCGGGGCAAGGAACGCTACAGCTCCGAGGGGTGACACGAGTGGGGGACACCCCCATCCCCCCCGCACACACATCTGCAGGGCTGCAAGTTGCTTGAAGACAGGGGTCTTTTGTACCTCCTCTTCATCTCTGTCATGCCCCGTATGGAAGCTGGGAGCAGTCGCCCCTCCAGAAGCAGGTACGTGTGTGTGTGTGCGACACGTTTTTGTGTGCAGTCCTTGTGCTGCTGCCTCGCGTGTCCTCGGCTCCCGGCTGCCGGCCGTGTTGCCTCTCGGAGAGGCGGCTGAGATTGGAAAAGGGGGAGAAGGGCAGGATGCATGGATTGCCCTTTCCCTCCGGCTTGTGCACGCACTCCCTGGGGGTTGGATGTCTCTGATTTGAGGATGAAGGCGAGGGGTGAGTGCAAGAGAGATGGGGAAGTGGCCCAGGGTGTGTGTATGGGGGGAGATGATGCCTACATGGGGTGATGGGAGGGAGGGAGAGAGGCTTGGAGCCGGGTCTCCCTTTCAGTGTGTGTGTGCTCTTGCTTAGGATCGGGATGCTGAATAGGTTCAGGGCTTGCTACAGCTGGGTTTGACCCGTCTGCATCTATTCAGCCCTTGCAAAAGCAGGGGGTATGTGTATATGCAGATATATCATATCTATATCTGTATATATATATATATGTGTGTGTCTTCCTGTGTGTATCCATGTATATGTATAGGTATGGCTATAGGTGTATGTATGTACCCCCCACAAACACGCATGTGCATGTACAGACAGACACACAGACAGATCTCTATGTGTATTGCCTGCAGCTCTGGGATGGAGAAGGAGACAGTCTCATCCCTCAGCCCCCTGCCTCTCTGCAAACTTTGTGGGGGAGCCTCTGCAGACAGTGGTGTGTGTGTGTGTCTGTGTGTCTGTCCGTGTGTGGTGTGTGAATATTCGCCTGGTTTGCATGCAAGGGAGTGAGTAAATCTCTGCTCTGCTCTTACACCGCTCTGCTGGGAGACTGAGTGGCTGCAGAAAAGTCATTGCGTGGTGTCTGTCGGGTGTGTGAATGTGTCTGTGGCGGTGGTGGGAGCCGGGTATTTATGTAGGGGCCCAGGACAGCTACTGAATGCATATGTAAGTGTATATGTGTTGCCTGCAGGGTGTCTGCATGCCCGTTTATTCCACCAGAGAAAGCATGCCCACATTTTTATGCATAAGGATCTTCCTGCTTTGGGGCATGGGATGGGGGGGAGGAGAAGCTGAATGAATGAATGGGAGCAAAAGGAGGGGGAAGGAGGAGGGGGTGGGGGTGGGGGAGAGAGACGAACAGACGCATCCTATTCTCATCCCAGGACAGGCAGGAGTGCACAGCTGCTGCTGCTCCCATTCCAGAGCCTGGATGTGGCCGGGGAAAGGCAGCATAAATCTGCTAATGCTGCAGGAGGCAGCATATTCGGGAGCTGCTGTGCGTGATGCCCTTTCGTGTGTGTGCGCTGGTGTGCCCCCAGCTCCTCACGCGTGCATGCAGCACACGCGTGTGTGTCCCGTGTGTGAGAGTGCACAGAGCCGGGCTGGCTGGGCACAAACCCCGAACATCCTCTCCAGCGCCCAGGGAAGGAGGTGTCAGTGATGGGGAGGAGAGGAGAGAGAGCATCCTGTGCTGCGGGCAAATCCATCTCGCAGCCTCCTCTGGCATTCTTTCTGGGTTCACACGAGCACAGGGGGTGCACAGAAAAGGGGTGCACGTGTGCAGGCCAGGCCGAGGAGCTGCTCCCCTTCCTTTCCCCTAAAGGCTTCCAGCCTTTAGGACCCTTCTCCCCACCCTGGAGGTAGAGAGCTATAAACCGGTCTGTGGAGCAGGGAGAGGATTGCTGAGATTGGAGGGGGTAAAGATTGTGGAGGGGGGGAAATATGCCACTGGAGGGGGCCTGGGGAGCCTGGCTGCATTGCATGCTGCGAGCCAAGGAATTTGTCATGCACAGAGAGGTGGGAGGGAGTGGGAGTGTGTGTACTGTGGGGGAGCTGGGGTGGAGGGGGAGGAAGGAGGCTGTGCTGGGCTGTGCTGGGCTGTGAGGGTATTTCTGGAGTGCCCTACCTCCCCACACCCCCCTTCCGGGTCCCCACACATCCCATCACTCCTGGGTCCCAAGAAGCGCAGCCTGACAGCATCGCTAATGTAATATTCAAAGGAAGCTTCATTTGCATGGAACATGCATTATTAATATATTTAAATACAGCCCCCCTCTCGCCTCCCCGCTCTGTGCAGACCGTACCAGCAGCAATGAGGAAGCTGCAGGGAGTGGAAGGGTGCCGATGCAGTGCCAGGGGTGAGAAGCAGACACTTTAATCCCACTGATTTCCCCACCTAGAAACCTTCCCCCCACCCCCAACCCCTTCCCCATCTGCCACCCTTCTCACCCCATTATTTTCCTTGGGGGGCGATTGGCTTTCAGGGCACCCAACCCACAAGCATGCAGATTTATCGGCATGAAACAAACTGCCTTCATTGATTTTTCCCCCATCAAAAACTACGACACCAAGGGAGGAACTGTGGATGCATGGCCTTTCCAGCTCTTCACCCAGCTCCAGGCAAAGCGGGTATTTGGGAATATACTGTCTGATCCGCTGCACTGGTGCAAAGCTAAGCTGTGGAGCAGAAGCCACTTGGAGGGTAGGGAGGGCATTTGGGAAAGGGGGGCATACAGAGGTGTAGCTTTTGCTGGGGGGCAGCTGGCAGTTAAAATCGGAAAGGTAAGAATCACAGGGAAGGCAGAAGGGAGGGAAGCATAGCTGTGATGATGTCCGTGATGTTTGTTCTTACCTGGGTCATGTCAGAAGCCAGATGCAGCTCCAGGCAGAGTGCAGCTGCCTCATCTGACCCTGTTGAAGAGTGGTGGAGAGCTCTGCCCACCTGGGGAAAAAGCTACTGGTCATATCAGGCCTGTTGAAACCTCCCAGTGCTGTTATCAGCTGTGTCAGAAAATATCAGCACATTTGCTGAGGGAGACAGACCTGGCTGCTCTGTCCTTCATCCTAAACACTGTGGGTTTTTTTTCTCTTGGTCCCCTCTGAGTATGGACCCGGGCTGAGTTGTTTCTTTTACTAGTGTCAGGGAGGGCAGAGGACATGCAGGAAACACCCTGGTAAAGGGATGTGACGTCCCAAAATACACTTGCAATACCTTTGCCCATGCCTGGGCACCAGAGCAGGACAGGAGCAGCTTCAGCGCAGAGCAAATATGTTCCAGCAAAATATCCCCTTCTCCAGGAACAGAGGAGGTTTTCCTTTTCTCCTTCATGGAGGAGCAGAGCTGTCCTGAGCAGTGGGGGATCCCAGGCTGCTGGCAGTTATGGGGGAAGCTGGAGCTTGCCTGGTAGCTCTGCAGGTTCTGCTGGTGGGGATCACCCATACTGGATTTACAGCACATGCTGGAGCAGTTCTGAAGGAGCAGAGCTCCCAATGCCTTTCCATGTAGGAAGAGGGTGAGGCAGGACATGGAGTGAGCCGCTGAAGGGGAGACAACGCGAATGCATGGGAGTCACCTCCTCTGCCAGGGTTACAGGGGCTGAAATCCTTTCTATAAGCTGGAAGGGGGGAATGTAGAACTCAGGGAGCAGAGCAAGAGGCTGTGATCTACCTCCAGCCCCTTCTCTCTGCTGGGTCAGGATGGGTTTCTCACAGCTGTGAACCAGATGAGTGCTGTATTTAAAGCCCCAGATGAGTCAAGCTCGACACTTTGGAGGTGACAATGACTGTGGGACTGCTGTTGTGTTTGCTTCAGTGGTGAGATGGTCTGGCAGCAGTTACAGCTTCACTTTAGCAACATTGCATTTGTATCCTGACTTTCCTGTGCTTCCCAGCTGGTGTTGGTTTTGTGCCTTGCTTTGCCCTGACCTCCTCTTCAAGGGTCTTCTGGGTAGCTCAGGGGTACACAGACATTGCCTGAGATGAACTGCTTTCCTCACCAAATAATTCTCTGTCACTGAGGAGAAATGACCTCATTTTCTCAACACTCATAAGCCAAGAGGAAACCCAGTTCCAGCTGACCAGCTGAGGTACAGAAGGAGGGAAGGGCAGTTGTCACTCTTTCCAAGGCATTTTAAGAGGTGGGAAACAAGCTACTAGGAGTCAGGTTGAGGTGAGTGACTTGATGGGTTTTGTCCCCCGATGTTGCCACTTGCAAGGAGTCTTTAAAAGTCCCCAGGCATCACTGGTTTGGGGAGTCTCAGTGGCTACAGGGTGCCCTATAGCATAGCATCAGATGCCATGGAGATAGGCATGGGGTCAAAACCCCACAGATGAGTCTGTTGTGCTGCTGAAGATGAAGCCCATTCAGTGCTGACCTGACTGATATGCTGGGCTTGTTCTTTCCTGTCTGCAGTCACTCTGGGGAATTCATCTCCAGCTTTTCAGCCCTTTAGCACAGAATTTCATTCCAGGTGATGCTCTGGGGAGCTGATGGTGCAGTATGAATTTCACAGAGGTGAGAAGCTCTGTCTGGGGGCCAAGAATTCATGTTCTTCTCTATACATTAACACTCTCACAAAATGTTAATATCCCTCTGGTTTTGGTAAGCTGGAGAGGATACACTGTTTGCAAGAAACTGTGGGTGCTTTTGACTCATGTGGATGTCAGTCTGATAGAGAGATGGAGCAAACACAGTCGTAAGAAAGGATCATCAGTAACGTGACACAGGGAGGGTGACAGAGTGGAAGGAAGGACCCCTAGCTCTGCTACAACTGTAGAGAGTCCCTTTCTTCCCCTCTGTGTTCCTCAGCTTTCACCTCACTTTTGAGTAGCTTTGGTGATGAGGTAATCACTATGGAAGGATCTCTAGATCAGAAGACTCTGTCTCAATATGATGCATGTGCTACCAGTTGCCTTAAGGCAAGGTGTCATATGTTTGTGTTCATTCTTTCCATGGCTCATAGGCTCAATCTGTAGACCAGATGGGTCAGAGCTGCCTGTGTATTTTTAGGCTAGCATGAGGACTCCATGAGCTATCTTTCCTCTGGGAGTGTTGGTTTATGCATGAGAACATGTATGTGTGTGAGCAGGGAGAGCACCATTTTCTGCTAGACTTTGTCTGTCCTGTCCTCTTGTATGCACAGGTTACTTGTGAATGCCCAAAGTCTCCATGCACACGTGTGTCATTCCTGCCTCATGATATCATCCCTGTTTGTGTTCCTGTGTGCACTCGTGTTCCTGTGTGCTGCAGGTGACTGTGTGGGGATTTATTTGTGGGTGTTTATTTGTGTGCACACATGCACCTTTTCCATACCCAGGGCTTGATGTCTCTTCTCAAGGCATTTGAGTATGTGTTTGTAGTTGTGTCCCTTGTTCAGATGCAGGGCATCTGTCCCACCTGTCCATGTGTCTTCTCCTCCCCACCTCTCAGGAACCTGCTTCTTCCTGTCTCTGGGCAGACAGCCTTGATTTTTATTAGCTGGTGCCACAAGGGAGATAGCTTTCCTGACATCCATATACTCAAGTACACCCAGAAACTTTAAGCCTTGAAGCACAAGGGAGATCACATTCATGTTATTTCCAAGGCCTTAGTAAGATCAGTCTGGAAATCTTGGCATCACTGGGGTGCCATGCTAGCTGAAGGAGGGTGATAAATTGGAGGGAACTCAGAGAAGAGCAATAAAAATTATGAAAGGGCTGAAGGTACCTATTTATGAGGAGAGATTAAAAGAACAAAATATGTAGAGCTTGACTAAATGATGATACGTAACAGCTTGCGTGTATTTGAGGACTGTGAACACCAAGGGAAGGAGGAGATTGTTTAAAGTGGCAAAAAATGGGCAAAGTCAGAGGCAAAGTCAGGAGCTGAGCAAAGAGGAGAATATTTGTCTCTTGAAGGTACGTGCAAGGTTCCCATTGTGAGTGCTCAAACTGTCTATGAAATAGCGTGGCAAGTTCATGGAGATGCAACTGCTGGCAGCAAGGAAATGTGGTGATGGTCAGGGGTGGAGGGAAGAGGCTACACTCAGCCAGTGGTGGAAGGGGAGCTGCAAGGCCTCTTCTTTACATGCAGCATTGCCAGGGAAGTTTTGAGAGATGTTTGATTGTCTTTCACCTTTTATTGATTCCCTGTCTTGTGGCTGGGAAGAACCCACAGACACTGTTGTTGAGGGAGGAATAAGTAAACAGAGTCTGATGGAGGTGGAGGACATTATTCCCTCCACCCTCTCTGGCTGGAGAGGTAGTCTAGGAAGCAATCTTGTAGGAAGTGCCTGTAGGTGAAAAGGGGCTTTTCCACAACAACTTTCTAGGACAGTACAAACCAAACCTCCCAAAGCAAGAGGTTGACAGTGGGGTCAGGAGAATCAGACTTCCCTCCTCTGAATTCCTAGTCACAGATGGCCCAGAATTGGGACAACAAGGTCAGAAGGATTAATACCCCTCCTTTTTTTCCTCATTGCAGTCATAGGCCAACAAAATTGAGTGAGATCATAATAAAAGGATTAGTGTGGAGAGGCTGTCGTGAATAGTGTGATAGACAGGTCAGGGGAATGGAAGGGAATTCAAGGGGGTTGGACCTGTTACAGATGGTGTGCTTAAAGGGCTCTGTGTTTATCAACTGGGAAAGGGGATTTGGTCATAGAAAAGTCTGGAATAGAGGCATCAAGGGAGCTAGGGCTCAAGCAGAGATGTCATTCCCAGCAAGGATCTGTACTGGAATGACTGGTGTAAATGATATCTGACCTCCTTCCAGCTTTAGGTCAGGGAAAAAATATTTTTCTTGGAATGAGCTCTGTTGTTTGCTGCCTTGTCCATCCATCCCCAAAATGATCTAATGCACCAAAATTATACCGTTACTCAGAGCTACTCTTTGTCCATGACTTCTGGGCCAGCCTGGCTGTGGAAAGCAATAGGAATATAAAAAGGATCCTAGTAAGCCAGATCTGAGATCCTTCCAGAGCAGCATCTCCAGCTGTAGCTGAAAGGGGGAAGAGCATACAGGCAGAAAAACTGTGTAGCAGCACTTCTTCTGAACCCTCTTTCAGCCACCAGTGAGGTGTGTCTGAGGGACCTGGTGCTGGAAGATCTGTTGTGCACTTTATAGTTCTTGATGGATTTGTTTCTTCCCTGAATTTGTCCAGCCAATTTTTGAGGTCAGGTAAATTTTAAGCATCCTCAGAATCTCGCAGCAGGAAGACGTGCAGTATAAACATGTAGTTTGTCTTGAATCTGTAACTTTCTGGGGTTTGACCCTTGATTTTTGAGTGGGAAGAGGCTGTTAACACCTCTTTCCTCTACCCTCCCTGTGTCATCTGTGGTTTTATAGACCTGCCTCATTTTATGGTCTCTGTTGTCTGTTTTCCAGTTTCTCTTCACCTTTCATCTCTCTGCATCTATCTGTTGCCTCCTTCTTGGCTACAGTGCTGTAGCTTTTAGCAACAGGAGGAACTTTATTTTACTGCCATGACTTTTCCAATATCATGGAGAGTAGCTTGGCAAGTACATCAGCTGATTTCTTTAGGACTCTGGGGAGCATCTTGTCATGTCCCATAGATTTATGTGTGTCCAGGTTCCTCAGGTGCTCATGAACCTGAAGTTAGAGTTGGAAGCACTTTGCTCTCCAAGTCCCCATCCTGCTGTCCATCCCCTCAAGAGGTGTGGGAAGAAATGTTGCCACTGAAGACTGAGGCAAAAAAAGGTTGCTGATTACTTTTGCTTTCCCCTCATCTATTTTTACCAGTTTTCCAGCATTGTTTATGAGAAGGGTTCACCTTCTTTAACCTTCCTTTTCCAGTTAACATACCTGGAAAAGAAAAATGAAAATATCAGCCATCTTGGGAGTGATCTTCAAACAGAATAGGTTCAGAATGAGGAAACAGGCTCATGCCCTTTAAAGGGCCCTTGTGGGGTGCAACAAATGTTGGAGGGTACAGTGAAAGAAGAAAGTGCCCTCACTAATCCTTATAACATTTCCTACAGAGGAAAATTGTTCTGAGTAACCTTCGAGTCAAGGGCTGTAGAAGACTGAGGTAGGTGGTGGGAAGTCTGCCTAGATGCTGTCAGTTGTGACCTGGGCTGGGGCAGGCAGCAGGGAGAGTGAGGGACAGCTCTGTCAATAGGGGAAGGACGTGAGGAGAGAGGTCTGGTGTGAAGAAAGGGTTAAGGGGTGGAGGAAGAAAGGTCTGAACAACATCCTAAGGCAAGATAGTGATGACAATCTCTTTAGCAGGCACTTGCACCTTGGGATTTCAGTCAGGTACCCCACTGGACACTCCTCATGGGGCAAGGAGCTCCTCTCCAGTCCTAGCACCCTGTCCCCATCCTGGTCACACCACAGAGAGTGCAGCTGCCTCCCTCTTCCTTACAGACCAAGGAAGGTGGTGGAACATGTATAACCTCATGTGTGTATAAAGCTTTTCTACCAATAGTCAAGTGTGGAGATGGTGAGGGAGAAGTTATTTTTCTTCTTTTTATTTTCCTTCCTCCCCTCTCACTTTCTGTCCTTTCCATTGTTTTGTTTCCTCCCCTATGCTCGTTGTAACCTTCCTCCCCTTCCCTGTCAGCTCACCTAGCTCTAGCTGCATCCTTCATCTCTGTTTGTTTTCCTTTAATCCACGCAATGGATCAGTGACAGACCCCCACTGCAATTTTTTTAAATCAAAGCCCTTTATCTTGAATTGAGCAAGGTCAGGGGAAGCTTCTTAAGGCATCTTTGTATTTTCTATCTCTGCCTCAGAGCAACTTAAAGGATGGCTCAACAGGATTAGTAGAAAGCGCAAGATTGGACAAATGGATTTGGCAGGGGCTGGCTGGTGGGCCTGGGGGAGTGGGAACTCGCTGTGCTGGAAAGTGGAAGAGCTGGCCTCTGCTCAGGGCCTCCCTTGCTGCCTGCTGCACCTCTGGGCATGTGAAGGCAGCTGGGCTGATGCTGAGTGCAGCCCTGGGAGAGAGCAGCCCAGCCTGAGGCACTGCTCCCTGCTAAGCAAGGCTACTTAGCACTGGCCAAGAGCTCCAGGGCCAAGGCACAGGGAAATCACTCTGTGCTTCAGGGATCATTGCCCTCAGTGCAAGCCCTTCTGCAAAGCCTGGAGGCTTTGAGGCACTGAGCACAACGGAGCCATGCTGGAACAGCATGGGTCAGACCTCAGGAACAAGCCAGGAATGCATTCCCTGCAGTTGTGAGTCCCTGAGGCATGCTTCTCGCTTCGTCCCCATCCTGCTGGGTGCTGCTGGAAGTGTGAATTAGCAGTCCAGAGCTCCTGTCATTAGGCTCTGCTTCCTTGGCTTAACTATTTCTGGTTCTCTCCTCCCCTTATTTTTTTTGCCTTCTGGTTTTGCAAGTGCATGTATTAGAAGGAAGTGTCAGGCTGGTGATGTCTCCTGGCACAGCCTGGCTGACACTCAGTGCATCCCTGACCCTGTGCTGCCCCAGCTCCTCGCTGCTGCTGCTGCCAGCACCACTCCTCCCCTCCTCTACTCTAACCCGTGCTGCCTCTGCCTGGGCTGGGAGAGGGTCTGCCCCAGGCTGCCCCTTCACCTGTGATGACCAAGCTGATTTGGCCAGCCACCAGCCTGTCTGAAAAGGCACTGTCCCTTCCCCACCACACGGTCAGTCTGCACCGAGCTGGAGCCCCCATCCATTTGTTCTCTGCTCCCCCCAAGTGACTGCTTTTCTCCTGAAAAGCACCTGAAGCTCCTCTGTCCCATCCTGTATTCTCAGTGCACCAGGGCTCAGTGGTCAGAAAGGAGATTTTCCTTTCATGAGGAGCATTTTCCACAGCTGCAGTCAGTTCCTACAGCCTGTTCCCCCTCAGACAGACACTCTCTCCTTACACACAGTGTTCAAGCCCATACACACATCAAGTTATCCTGTGTGCATGCACACAGCAGTGTGAATTGAGTGTGCAAGGGAATAGAGATTCACATAACCTTGGCTTTGCTTTCCCAAGCCTTCCAGAAAGATGGGGTGGCTGGATTAGCCAGGGACATGACTGTTCCTTCCCAGTGCAAGGATTTGCCTCGCAGGACTTGCCACACTGTGGTCTTCCCATTATCAGCCCCTCTTCTCCCGGGCAGATGAAGGGTCTCTCTGGGATCTCGTTTCCTCCCTACCATCCTCCTGCAGCACCCTGGCCCCAGGGTTTATCTTTGGTCTGGGGCACCTAGCCTGTCATGTGTGCTGCCCGTGGGGGAAGCTCACGCTGTTTCTGCACAGAAGAGGATTTGCATGCATGGTGGGGGAGAGACAGCCTGGCCTGTTTATTCTTAATGCTCCATATTATCTCCATTAATAATGCCACCTCTGCCTCACATGCTAATTAAGGCTCAAGATTGTTAATGTAATAGGGAATTTGGGCAGAGACCACACAAGACTGGCTGGATTAAGTTAACCTTATGGACTGTTAATGGATCTCCTGGAGGGGCATTTCAGCCTAATGAGAATCCAGCTTGAATTGTAATCAGGGGCTCACTCTCCGTATGCCTGGTGGGGCCTGGAAAGCTGGCAGGGCTGCAGGGCAGGATGTGGGAAAGGCATCGGCAGGAGCTGCTTCTGAAGCCGAGCAGGGAAGAGAAGGATGCAGGGCTGGAGGGGAAGACCTCAGTGTGAGGCAAGAATTGGAGTAGCAATGCTGTGGTGCTGCACAGGGGAGAGCCTGAAACAGGCTCTGAGGCTGGTTCCTTGCTTTCCTTGGTGGACATTTAAATATTAGCACAGAGGGCTATTTTCCTGGTTGTGATTGCCAGCAGTGAAAAGGTCACCCAAACTGTCTTAGCCAGGCTAGCTGAGTAGGCTTCTCTGTAGGAAAACAAAAATCTGGCAAATCCTGTCCTGCCTCCTGGAGACCTGCACTGTGGGTCGTGACTGCTGCTACACAGTGGATCAGAGAGCCAGACTTTGCCAGTCTGTCGTCTTGTGTGGTGTGGAGAAAACATCGGAAAAGGGATCTGGTACTGAGCACTCTTATGTGTAAAGTGAAAGGCTGGCTTCAGAAGAAACCTGGCGACAAATAGAGGGTTCAAGATAGAGCTCAGAGGTGAGGATTTCAGGGTACAGGTTCAGGTGAAGTTTGGGGATATCACAGATTCAAGATTGCAGTTGAGAAAAAAAACAGATGATGCTCAAGTGTCAAGGCTTCATTTCATGGCAACACTGTTTCTGGGCCTGGGGGAAACTGAGTCTTACTGGGAGCTCATGAAGCCTTCCAGGGAAGGTGTGCATATTTTCACAAGTGGCTCCTGTGTGCTAGTTTTGTCCTCCAGAGGGAATAAGTGCAAAGTGGGATATAGGGCAAAAGCAAAGCCTGAAATGGAGGGCAGTTGTTTGCATTTCAGTTTGGGGAGCTGAGTAATTTAGATCAGCCCCAGAACAAACAAGTGGAGCTCAGGATAGAGTGTTCGGGAGGAAGATAGTGTTCTGCAGAATTGGCTAAAGGAACAAAAAAATGTTTTTGGGGTTTTTTCTTGATCAAATCCCACTGACCCAGGAGGTGCTCCAAGTAGACAGGCTCTGTGCTTTGGAATCCAGCCTGGAAGCTCCCCTGGAAGTGGGATCTGGCTGAAGGTTTAGCCTTCTAATGGGAACAATGACAGAGCAGCTAAGACATGTTGCTTTGGCTACAGAAGCCTGAGTTTGAGCTGTGCTGACTGCAATTCCTACATGAAATTTCTTACACCAACCCCAGCTATGGATGATTCTGGCTGGGGAGCTGAAAGACAGGTATGGCTGCAGCTGCAGGAGCCTCTCCATATTCCCAGCTACAGGGATTGCTCTCTCCTAACTCTCTTGCCTTGATGTGCCCAACCTGAGCTGTGTCAGCCTGAGATGGCCCATGGCTCAGATATGAGCTGAGTTTGTAGTGTTTGGGACTTGGGGGTGGAAGCTTGTGGGTTTGGGTGAAAGTCTGTGAGTTTGTGATGCAGTTCCTGTGGGTTGAAAAGGGTGATAAGGACATGGAAAGGGAATAGGTCCAGTTCAGGTTGCCCAGCGAGTTTTTTCTTCACTTTCTGGCTCTCGATGTGGGAAAATACCAGGGAACTGCTAAGGAAGGAGTTCCCTCCCTGTGTGGTGAGTGGGAGTTGGTTCCCAGGGCAGAGCATGCTGCTGCCAGTGAGCAAGGGGAGCTGAGGGAAGGCGAGAAAGGAAAAGCGGAGACGGGAGGAGAGGCAGTGCAGGAGCCAGACAGACTGTTCCACCCAGAGAGGGGATCCTGTCCCTGCAAACCTGGATTCTGCCAGGGCTGCTTTGTAGCACATGCACACTTACCATAGTTTTGTGCTGCTGGTGTTTGTGTCTCCCAGGTCCCCCTGCCTGCCACCACAAAACTGTGATGTGGCATCCCTTCGAGATGAACACCGATGTGCGCATGCAAACACGCATATGCATCCCACTCAGCTCCCGTTTGCTGTGCTTTCTCAATCCCTTTTCCTTTGTTTAGCCAGTCATGATACTTCTTCCGTGTCTCTGAAGCACAGGAGCAGATGGTTTGCAGGTCAGTTTAGGATGGTGGTTCCCTTTTCCACTAGTGGCTCTCGTCAGCTGGTTAGGTCAGTGCTGAGTGTCTCAGAGATGAAGATCCTCCTTGCCCATCCACACACCATGCGTCTGTGTCACTCTCAGCACATATTAGAAATTCTGAGCCCAAATGCCTCTTTCAATTGCCCTCATGACCGTACTTTAACCCAAGTAGCACTTCAGGCCATAGTGGCTTTTCTAGGTTTGGCAGCATCTGTTAGCTTTGACCAAATGAGGCAACTCCATCTCCACTCTGCTTTGTACATGTGCCTTGCTGAGACCCAAAAGACTCTCTCACTTGTCCCCTTTCAGCCTAAATTATTCATCTGCTGTAATGCACAATGGATGTTTGTGGGAAGAGGCATGCAGGTACAATTGAGCACAGTGCCGAGGCACTGACATTCCTAGCAAGCTGAAATCGCCTGAGTGCATGGGCCAAGCTTAGCTGAGAGAGAGAGGAAATTTCTACTCCTTCAAAGCACTTCAGAAAAGTGCATGGTGGTGGCACTGATGGAGGCAGAGGGGAAGAGAGGGTGTTTGGAAGGGTTGGGGTGGCAGTAAGGGTTTCCCCACGTTTGTTCTGGCTCCTCTGATGCTGCCACATGAACATGGATGTGGTGCATGCATGGGGAGGTGGGAGTGCGCTGAAGTTGGTGGTTTTGGGGAGTGGAGAGCTGGCACGCCTGAGCAGTGGTGTGGAAAGTGTACTTTCACTCACTGGGAAGGGGCTGAGGGTGTTTGGTGAAGGATGGTGGAAGGAGGGTGCTGGGGCATGAAATGTGTGTGAGGGCAGGGAGCTCCTGAAGAGGCCATGGCAGCGTCCACCCCACTGACCCACACTGAGCTGTATCCATACATGCTCCCACTGTCCACACTGTCCACACTGTCCACACTGTCCAACAGCACAGCACAAGCGCTTGTGTTACTCCTTTCCCATTTCCTCCGTGTGGCTGGGGCTGGACCCGACTGCAACCCCTGCATTGCCTGTGTCTAAGCCACGCCTTTGCCAGCCTTTCCTGCCTGCCAGCTCTGCCTTTTGTATCTGTGCCACCGCTGCTCCAGTGATCCCAGTGCAGCCATGGACCCCTGCGCCACATCCCCACAGCTGCACCCACACCCAGCTGCTCTTCCCGGCTGCAGAGCCCACGCTTTCCCTTGCCTCTCCCATTTCCCGGGGGCACACAGGTACACTTGCTTGCCCTGATGTCGAACCCTGATTGCTGTCCGTCATCGCTGGCAGCATCATGCTGTGACACTGCCGAGCTTGTTAAACAAGCCTGGCAGAATGCTCGCTGTGCTGTCCCTGGTGCTGGGCTGATCTCCCTTCATTCCCTTGCCCCTTCTTACCCACCTCGTGGATCTCCTCTCTTTCTTGGGGCCTGGGGGAAGCTGGCACCTTCCTGGCCAAATTACTGCTTCCCATAAGGGTTTATATACTTCTTCACCATGCTTAGGGTTTGCAGTCACGTCCCCTGATGCCACTATCGGCCAATTTCAGAGCATCTCAGGGCTGGTGGGACTGTGTGCTCTTCTTTGCATGCAAATTATGCACATCTGACACCAAAACGGAGGGAAAGAGAAGGGATGAGTGTGGATGCTTTTACAAGCTTTCTGCTCCAGAGACTTTGCCCCCTGGAGCTGCAACTTGTGTCAGCGGACAGACACATGGGAGATGTGGGAGAATGGGCAAAAAAGGGGGAAGATCTCAGAGACAGAGGCGGTTAAAACAGATTTGGTGTGGCAGTGGTGTGTGCATGTGCACCTGTACACTTGCACAGAATAATACATCTGTCTCCAAAGTGAGTTCAAGCTTCATAACTTTCAAGGATGTCTTTTCCTTTTTCTTTTTTTTTGTGTGAGTGATGCTGGCTGTCTGCGTTTCATGTCTAGTTTGTGTTTGTCTGCCTGTGTTGGATGTTGATGAGTATTTGTGTTTTCCATGTGACAGAATATGTCTGGTGGTTGCTGGGGCTAATGTTTAGGATCCAGAAGGATGCTATGCCACTGTGTGGGTTGAGTTTAGGTAGGTAACAGTGTCTGATACGATCAGTTTGTATGCTGCAGGCAATTCATAAGCAGAGTATATTTGTGTGTGATATGCAGCCACTGGTGCTTGCTTGACTTATGTTCCTGAGTGCATGAGGATGTTTTATGTGCCCTCATTTCCTTACATGTGCATGTTGTGATTTGCTGGTGTGCTGTTTGCAGTGATATGGATGTATGTGAGTACATGGCACTTTTTCTGGTCTTTGTTATGGGGATGGGTTCATTAAATGCAGTGTATTTGTGCAGTGACAGTTTTGTAAGGGGTCAGGAGCTGGTGCGTGGTAGACATGTTTGGGTATTCAGCATGCATTTGTGCAGGGATCACTCTTCGCTGCGCTGTATAAAAATGTTTTTGCTGTGTACTCGTACGAGTGGTGGAGCAGGCTGGGTGGAGCTGATGTGGTTGTGTGATGGTTGTCTGAATTATCACGTGTGCATCTTAATACAGATGTGCAGCCTTGTAGGTGAAGGGGGTACGCAAAGAAGGGAAGCATCTCATCCTTTAGAGTGGAGCTCTGAGTTTTTAGGGGTCGTATGCAAGGTGGTGTGAAAAGCTTAGTGAGTAAATGTGTGTGTGTGTGTGTTGTCCTGAGTGTGAGGAGTGTCCTTTCAGGGGCGTGCTGGGGGTTTGCACAGGGCTGGGGGTGGCGTGTCTGCGTGCATGCAGCCGTGTGTGTGAGCACCCTTCACCTCCTCCCGGTGCAGCTCTGTCAGCACCTTGCCCTGCGCTGGGTCAGGTGCTCTCTCCTTTTGTGTGCAGTGGGACAGCCAGGCTCTTAGCATACAGGCCAACCTCCTTCCATCCTCTCAGTCTCTTTCCATCTGGCTGTCTGTCTGCTCTGCTGCCCGTGTCCAGTTGTCTGTTCCCATAATCACCGATACGCCTTGACTAGCTCACACCCTACACTGCCTGTGGACTCAGCAGCTGTGCATCTCTCCGTCCCTCCCACACACACACACACACATTCACGCACACACACACACCCTGGATCTTCATCTGTGGCATATTCAGTTGCCATTGGAAACCTAAGAAAGAAGTGAATCTACCCTCCAAGTCTTAAGCTGGTGGTTTTTTTTCCTTTTTTTTTCCTTTCCCTCCCCTTTCCTCCTCTCCTCACAGAAGGCGAAGTCGTTTGCAATGAATCCATGGCAGCTTCGATCAAGCGGTGAGCTGGAGCACCTACTCACAGGCCATTCCTTCATGTGACTGAACACAGACCTTTCCCAGCACTCACCAAGGAGAGCAGAGACCTGGATTTACCTCCCGGGCACCCCCAGCGCAGGCACAGCGAGGTAAGCCAACCTCGGCACCTCTGGCTGTGCCTCTCTTCATCCCGCCCTCCCTCCCTCTCGTTGCTTGTTCCCCAGAGGTGTGAGGGAGGAGAAGGGCAGGGGTTTCCTGCAACGCTGTGAACAAGATCCAGGCTTTCATCAGCGCCCTCCCCACAAGGGAGAGCTGCTCCCTCCCCTCCGAGCCCCTTTCCTTGCGGCTCTGCATGCGTATGCAGGGAGGGGTTGTTAAAGCGCTGCGGGTGCCCTGCACGCAGTCCCGAGTGCATTCCGACCCTTTCCCATCCCTCCCTGGGCACACACCTGTCTGCTCCTCTCCATTCCTCGTTTTCCTGCAGCTCCCCTCTTTCTCGGGAGAAGGGGCAGCCAGGCTGGCTCTGCTGCAGCCCGGCCAGCAGCAAAGCTGGGCTCTGCAGCCCTGGCCTGGCTCACCTCAGGGATGCAGAGTGCAGCAGGGCAGGAGTGGGCAGCATGCTACCGGGAGTGGGGCATGCAGGGGAGGATTCCCCCTCCCTCCTTGTCTCATGGATATTTTGGGGATCCCAATTCCCCACAGAAGATGCTGGCCTCCATTTCCTAGCCAGGAATCTCCTCTGAATACCCAGCCCAGCCTGCCACGGCTTTTGGGGTGATGGGCATGCTCTTTGACACTGTTTATCTGCTGTCCCCCGGTGCTCCTTCTCAGCTGGAAGGGATGTTTTCCTACTGGAGACAGTGTGTTTCATAAGCTGGGAACGCCGTGTGCCCTGCACAGGCAGGGAAGGGGCCCTGTGCCGAGCCTGACCCATTTTGGGGCGCAAAGCTCTTGGGAGCACCTGAAAGGGCCTCCTGCCGCCTGGGGCTGCCCTCAGTGCCCCTTTCCTCAGCTCCTCTGCAGGGAAGGCAGGGAGATCAGCTGCACTATTTCCATGCCATGTCTCCGTGCTGCTGGAGCTGCCGTGGTGTGGGGATGGGAGGGGAGTGGGAGCAGCTGTTTCTCCCAGTGCCTGGGCAGGCCCAGACTGCTGCCAGTCCTCGAGGAGCACGAACGTGCCTGGAGATGCCTGTCCCCAAAATAGACCCTAAAGCAACGAGCTGCTGGCAAAGCGGTGGGTAACCTTAGAGGAGTGCATTTTAAAGAAGAGGTTTGGGAGTTTGCAACCTGCTAGGCTGTGGTTTCAGGCTCTGCACAGACTCTGGCAGAGACCAGGGTTTTCCAAGTCAGATTTTGAGGGATGTTGTGTTTCTCTGAGGAGAAGAGACTGTCAGGGTCTGTGCTGCTGGGTGCTGAGGTGGTGTGGAGGTGATGGGTCCCTCCCCTCCTGCCAAGTCCCACCTGGTGAGGCTGGCAAGGAGGGTGCATCTTCCAGTGCATCTTCCAGTATCTCTCTGCTGCCACTGCCAGACCCTGCCATCAATTCTCCCCATCTGCAGTTCCTCAATGCCCTGACTACTCCAATACCTACCCTTCTACATGAAGTGCTGCCTTCAACTTCTCTTTGCTGTTTTTCTCCCTTCTTTGGGGTCCCCCAAGCCCTGCTTACCCCTCTTTCAGCACCCGTTCCTCACTTCTCATGCTGGGCATGACCCTCATGCTGGGCAGGAGCAGCTTTGCTCAGCCTCCAGAAGGGCTGATTCTCCCAGGTGGGGTGGTTTCTGGCTGCTGCTGCCAGCTGACAACCCTGTGAAGTGATCTTTTCCCCCGTGGTTCACACCCTCTGGTGCGCTCGTGCGTGTGTTGCAGGTGACGAGTGACTGTGGTGTTGTTGATGTGTCACTCTTCCCCTTGGCTGGAGCCTGGCAGGGAGCGTCCCCGTGCAGTCATGCTCAGTGTCATTGTTGGAGAGTTTGCAGAAAGCAAGCTCTTCCCATATGGAGCCTCCAAAGTCATTTGGCATTGGTTAAATTCCTCAGTCCTCTCAGGACGTGGCTTTGGCACTGACTCAGGGTGGACAAGACAATAAATCCAGCTCTAGGGAGCTTGGGACTGGGTCAAAACTGCTGCAGCTACGTGGGGGAAAATGCTGATCCAGTATGAATTCACTCTGCTGTTTGAGATTTGTTTAGAAAACAATGTTGGCTTAACTCTGTACTGGCAAGATTTATGTTGTGTTGGGTATTATCTGTCTGCACAACCCTATCTTGGTGCTGGCATGAGGGCTGTTTGTGTGCCACATCTGGCACGTGCTCCGGATCGTGCGTGCTCCGGCTAATCTGACAAATGTAATTGCACACTGCAGCCAGCCTGCTTCAGTCCCTCCTGTTGGGCACGCCAGTCTGAAAGAGGGTTAAATTACAGTCTGGGAGCAGGCCATGTCCCACACCAGACAGATGCTGGAGAGGATGGCACTGGCTGGGAGAAGGGCAAGCATTGTGCTGAAGAGGAAGGGGAGGGAAGCATTGTCTCAGCAGGAGGATGATGTTCTCCAGCCCTGACCACTCCACAGCCCCCTGGTCAGTGCTGGTCAGGGCCCAGGAGAGGCATTATCATCCCTCACAGGATTGTGTTGGCAGAAAATGGGGTTGCACCATGGACAGAGGCCGAGCCATTGGAGCGGGTGTTCATTTGGGACAGAGTATGAATGCAAACCCTCACTGTTATGCTGCAGGGACTTTTTGCAAATCTGTCACTCAGGTGCTTTTCTTGCTGAGGGAAGTAATTTTGTTTGTGCTGAAGGGCCAAAGGGCGGGAAGCTGGTGAGGGGTGGTTTGCCTTATGCTTGTGTGTGGATGTGTGCAAATCTCTGGTGATTAGGAGGAGAATTTGTTGACCAGGTTTAGCAGTTTTACTTTAAAGCCCAGCAAAATGAGCTTTTGGAGGTTAAAGTCAAGAGGTGACACTGGCTACCAAACCTTGTTGCTAAGGACTCCTGGATCCTAATCCTAGCAAACTCTCTCACTGGTCACCATGCTGTGCCACAGTTTCCCCTACCTTTACATGGAAAAGAACACTGCGGGAGAGGAGGAGGTTGGGGAGCAGGGATGTGAAGGAACAATGCTTCAGGCTGTACAGAGAGATGCTGTGGGGAAAGGGAGGTTCAGCCTGTGGACTCTGCTGACATGGCTGAGTGCTGTCATTCACAGGGGGCTGGATGCTGGAGGAGAATCCATAATGACCAGGGGGCTGCGTGCCAGGGCCGAGGAGCGATTCACTAAGCCTCTGTTTGTTTGGGAAGAGAAAGGGAGTTTGTGGCTTGTCACTTGGGAAACAGAGTAGAGATTCAGTGGAGAAGGACAGGCTTCTTGGCTGGGCCTCCCCGAGCAGCCGTGCCACGTGTCTGTGTGTGTCAGGGGACTCAGGGGACCCTGGTACAGGCCATGGCTGGCAGCTGGCCATCCCCAGCCTCTGTCATTTCACCTCCCCCTTGCACCCTCTGCACAGCCACAGCCCTGAGACGCACACACATGATAGACCAGTGCATGTGAGGAGAGGGAGACAAGTTAAAAGACCTCTTTCTCCTCCAAGATCCTCCTCTATCTCATCCCAATGTGAGCGTTCTCTTGCTTCATGGCTCTGCCAGCAGTGGAAGGAGGTGTTGCAGAGGGAAGGGGGATTGTGAGACACACAGGGGTATGGAGGGGATGCAGAGATGAGAAAGAGGGAGGCCCTGAGAGAAGAAAGGACAGAAGCAGCAAAGGTAGAAAAGCATGGAGAGGGAGGCAGAAAGAGAGCAGCATGTCCCTGAAGTGACAATGTGGTATGGAAGTATTTTATATTGATGTAACAGACTAGGGTTTGACTTGATCATGTTCGTACTGGGCAGGGATGTGGTCTCAAAAGCTCACTGTCAGGAGGACCAGCTCTGCACAGTAATCTACTCATCTTGTATCCACCTCCTTAATTAAGGGACTAGCCAGCCTGAGACTGTCCTGCTTGGAGATGCCTTCTCCTGTGCCTGTTTGTCTGCTCCCAATATGGAGGAGGGGAACATGGCTGAGAAACCCCTCCTCATGTCCTCTTCCTCCCAGCCCTCCCCCCATGGAGCCAGAGGAAGTGAATCTGCTGCCCAGCACTGCTGAGAGTTGCCTTGCTCTGTGCTGGAGGGATGTTGGTGAGGTCTTGAAGGGAGCCACAGACTTGCCTTTAGATGACTCCCCAGAAAAACCTACAGCCACATTACCTCACATAGGCAGTGGCTGCAGGGAATGAATTCAACAAGCTACATGAGGCAGAATTTTTTCTACAATTGCCCCTTCAGCATGACCCATGAGAACTGAACAGCAGCAATTAAATAAGAGGGATTTAGTCCTCTTCCTCTTTTACAAAATATACTTGAGTATGTGTCCATCAGGTAAGGTAGGTATGCCAGGTCTGTCACAGGGTAGATTTCATACCGGTGTTCTCAGTGTCACTTTTGATTGGGGTGTGGTGGTTTCCAGAAGCTGGAATGCCAGAGTTAGCATGCAGGCAGGTTGACAGGTGAACACATATCCACAGCTGGTCATGTGTTCATTGTCACATAAACCTGAAGGTGCTTCTTTTCCATCTCAAGGTTCTTTTCCATCTCAAGTTTCCTCCCCGACTCCCTGCTGTAGGACCAGTGGAAGGTGTGGCTTAAAGTGAGTGGCACATCAGGGGCACCGGGCTGTGCCCCGATCTTAACTGCCATGCCTTTCAAAGCCAGCCAGCATGGTGAAATCTATCGGGAACCAGTCTGGCACAAAGGGAGAAACACTCATATAATGGGGCTACTTATTTGAGTTCTCCAGCATTGCCCATTACATTTCATGTCGTGTGGCTGATGCAGTTGAAAGGCAATCACTGGAGCTAACAGCCCAGCATTGTTCTGCTCACCTTCTGATTTACTTCCTTTCATCCTCACTGGGTTTCATCTCCTCCCAGGTTCATGCATCCCCCAGCACTGAGGTCACTTTCTTTTCATTGCACCTTAGGCTGTAGATAATCAAGCTAGCTCTGTTCCTGCCCTGGATCTTCTGGGGTCAATATGGAAATCACTATTCAGCAAGAGACCCAAACAAATGAGCAAAACTAGCCTGGTTGGTCAGAACAGGGTGGAAGTTATCCAAGAAAACTCGCATTGATCAATTCCAGTCACCTCCTGTGCTTAAAGTGACTCAGTATCTCCATTTTTAGGATGTTGCTGGGGAGCTGAATTCTCTTATGATTTCTCTTGTATCAGCTGTCCCTACCGACAGTATTCGTGAGATTCTTTTCCTATATCTGCTTAGATGAAGATCTGTTGGAAAATATACTGGTAGAATAATGGGTGCTGGGACAAAGCAAGTCATAAAAAACCCACAAACCCAGTGAAAAAAACCCCAACAACCACTAAACCTCTGCCCCCCCTTTCCCTGAACAATAAGTTATCAAGTCCAGATGGTTAAATCCGAGAGTTTGGAAGGAGCTTAAGTGATTGAGCTGCTAACAAAAATATGCAATCTCTAGTGAAAAAAAAAGCTACTGATTCAGGGAATTGGAGAGGACCAAATGTTGTACCTATATTTAAAAAAAGGCTTCAGTGATGATCCGGGGAATTAAAGATCAGTAGGCTTTGCATCTGTATCTGGTAAACTGGTGGGAATGATAATTAAAAAGCAGTGCTTGAAGACATCTGGAAGATTGTGGTCTGATAGGGCCTATCTAGCGTGGGTTCAGCAGGGGAAAACTGCATTGTGCTAATCTCCTACAACTTTTTGAATGTGTCAATAACACAGTGGATAAAGGAGAACCGATTGATATAACGTATTTAGACTTCCAAAAGGCTTTTGAAAGATCCTGCACTTGAGCTGCTAAAGAAGCTAAGTAGTCAGTGAGAGACAAAATATTGACATAGATCAAAAACTGAGTTGGAGACTGAAAGAATGAGGGGATTAAACAGTCAGGTTTCACCATGGCAAAAGGTTAATGTGGCCTCCAGGTTCTCTTCTAAATCCCTTGTGATTTACCTTATTGTTTAATGAATTGGAAAGGTGGGAGGAGAGATATGCCATATGGAAATCAGCAGATGAGACAAAGTTATTATGCTGGCTGTGGACAGAAAGGGCTGTGAGAAATGCCTGGGAAAAAGAATTAAGTTAAATTAATGCACTGTGCTCTGGTGAATGAAACTGAATGTTGGTATGTTCAAAGTAATGTGTGTTGCAGGGCAGACGCAAAACTCTTTAGATACCCGAAAGGTATCTAAAGGTATCAAGGGTATCAGCCAAATGAAAGTGAGGGTGAATGTCTTTGCAGAGTTCTGCCCCATGCTGTGATGCCCTTGAGCAGGGAAATTAGCTGTTTGGATGCAGAGGCAGTGGGTAGAGAGGGCTCTGGAAGAGCTCTTGGTACACCTGCAGTGCTGCTTCATTCAGAATTGCATGCCAAACCTGGGTCAGCCTGTTTCTGAAGGGATGCTGGAGACCTGAAGGGCCTCTGAGGTGAGACAGAAAGCCTGTGAATACACAGGGGTTGTTGGTGTCAGAGAGCAGACTGGGAGTGGAGGGTGGGAGGAAGTAAAATTATGAGACATATATGTCCTTCCTTATTATGAGACATACCTTTCCTCATCACCAAGGAGTGAGGGAATGCACAGTGAAATGAAAATGTATGGAATTCAGATTCACAGGACTGAACTGTGGAGGTCTGAGAATTTGTCAGGTCCAAGAATTTAGAAAGGTTCATAGTGGGCTTGTGTGTTTTGGGGAGAACAAGAGCACACCAATGAGCTTTAACTAAGGATGAGCCCAGTTTTGGAGCCTGAACCTGCAGGTTCAGTCTTCAGAGCCTATATTAACCTGCAACTCATAGCAGCAAGTAAGAAATTGAGATAGGAGCACACTGTCCCTCATTTGTCTGCTTTTATGTTTTTCCACTTTTTCTCCCCAAAAATCCCATGTGTATTTTTCCTGAGAGCCAGTGTGAACATCTCTCTGACCTGGAATGTTTGTTCCCTAGTGTACATCATACCTACTGGGACATGAGCAGTGAAATTCTGTTCATTTCTTAGCTCTTCTAACACCACATGTGTTCAGGAGCATCCTCAAGCTCAGGAGGGAATGGGCTCAGATTCCCTTCTGCCATAATCATGTTGAAATCCATCGTAGGAGGGAGGATTTTCAGCCTCTGAGTTTGAACTCAGTTCTGATGAAAACCAAACCCCAGCCCTCCCACAGAAAAGGTCCAATTCTAAACCCACCTAAATTCTTGATATTGCCTCAGATCAGAAACCTAACCTGCAAAGTTCCCAGAGATTCCTGGGAGATTGCCCATGCTTCCATCTTCTGCCTGAGCTATGGATGTGGGATCAGTGCCAGGATAACAGGGTATCCAGCAAACTTTCCAATTACCAGGCCAGGCTGGAACCCAGAATTAAAAATCTGCTGGGGCTGAAGGGAGAAGAGAAATCCCTGGGCCTACAGAAACTCTGAAACCTTATTTGATTCCTTCCTCCTCTCTTCAGTGTAAGGACCTGAGTCTACAAACATATCCTCCATCCTCCATGTCCAGCAGCATTCACTACCCAGGAGCATGGTCCTAGTTCTTGGATTTTTTTTTCAGAATCCATGATATAGGGTGCTGAAAACTTCAACAGCTTGGCTAACTGAGCCTATTTGATTTCTAGCTATCTGTATGTAGCTACAGATGTGAGTGTAGCTGTACACAAATCCCAGACTGCTTGTAAGTATGTCTCCTTCCTGGACAGCCCATGAAGTATGAGCAGAGTGACTGCTTCCTCTGGGAAATGTTTTTCAGCCAGATAAAGAAACACTGAGGATCATCTTTGCATGCTGCTCTTTGCTGGATCTCTGAGCTCTCCTGTGTTCTTAGAGCTGTGATTTGTTTTGGTGGGTAGCTTGAGCTACACCCACTGCAGCTGATGTGGATAGAGTGGGAACAGCCAGGCCTGTGTTCCACTGCCAGGAGGCCTGGAGTCAGTATCACACCTTTCCACGTGGCTAAAAGTTCCTGTGAGGCCAGAGGGAACTTTGGCAGTGTGTCAAAGCTGACATCACCACAGCCCCTGCAAACCTCTGGGGTGGAAGCAACATCTTCAACACCTCTCCCAGAATCCAGGAGCTGGGGACTGTGGGGGCTGAGAGACACTGACGTCACTCACGCTGCATGCCAGCAACCCCAAGGCTTTGGAGATGGCTTGATCATCACTACTCTATTATAGCACCTAAAAAGACCTCTGGGATCAAAAGATGATTGCATCTCTCTGCTCTATTACAGCAGCCAATGAACCTCCAGGGCCAAAGGATAAATGCACCATCTCTGGAGTATTATAGCATTTAGAAACCTCACTCACTGACTCACAGCTGTCTGACCCTCTCCACCACAACCACTTTCAATTTGTCTCGGCACCCAGCCACCTTCTCTACTGAGGTGTAGCTGGATAATCCCTGTGCTTTTACAGCACCTGCCTGTGTGCAGCACTGAGGTGAGACCACACTGTCTTCTCACTTATTATGGAATAGGGGAGCACTGGTGGTGTGATGGATTTGCCAGATCTTTGCTCTATGAATGAAGCAAGGGAGCACTGCAATAAACCCTGTCCCTTTAACACAGCATCTGTGAACCTCTGGAGCTGCTCTGCTGTGACAGGTGATCTGTTCTTGCCTGGTACAGGGAGGGGGCTCTTCTCAGGTTGTTAGAGGTATTTCAGAGCACAGCTCAGCCCCTGGCAAGTGCCGTGTTGTACCAGCAACTGGAGCTTACTAATGGCAAGGGGGATACTTTGAATGTCTGGTCAGAGATTCTGGCATTTAGAAAGCGTGAATTAATTTCTCAGACACTCTAGAGAGGTGGAGTTCTGTCATGTTATGAACCTGACTTGTAGATTCTGGGGAAAATCCTAAAAGCTTTTGGTAATAGAGGTTTTAGTGAGTTTAATGCCGATGGAATTAAAAGTCTCTAGGCACTCGTTGTGAATGGATTTACATCGGGGAGATTAGAAAAGGGAAAACATTATTGGTGTCCAGGAAACTCAGGAGAGCAGCTGTCAGCTGGTTTAGATGGAAAGTTCCCCCGTGGGCAGGCAGACAACACACATGCACACCCCGTGGGGTCAGCTTGCACGCTCCCAGGCTGGGGACACATCCCAGGGCCTGCCGTGGTTCTGTCACATGTGAGCATCCATAAAAGGATGTTAGCACTCACCAGTTGTACAGACACAGTGAACATGATTTAACGCAGGAATGGCCTCATCCTTTTGCCTGGCATCTCTTACACAAAGACCCATGTGCCTCACTCAAGTGCTGCTGGCCTTTCCCAGCATGTTCATTACGGTTCACTCCTGCTGAGGAGCATGGAGAAGAAATACCTGCCCTCCTCCCTGCCTACAGAGACTGTGCAATGCAGTCTCTCCCTTCATGGGTAGGCCTTTTACAGTCCCCTTTCTTCCCAGCAGAAAAGCGCCTGGTGTGTAGCTATGAAGTGTAACAATGAAGCACAGTTAAGGTGAACACTGGTCAGGATCCTTACGGGATAATTTTGTGAGGTTTAATAGTTTTGTAGTAAATTTTGGCCAGCTCACAAAATCCACCATTTTCAACTTGTCTGGGAGGCTTGGGGAGACATCTCTATATTGGTGAAGTTCTGCTCCTTTTTCCCAGGCCTCAGTATTTGCCACTGCTGGAGAAAGCATCCTGGAGGCAGATGGTCCTTGCCTGTGCCCTTAGATAAGGAAGGCATGATCCTGGAGGGTTTGGCCTTTGCTGGACTTCCCTGTGGAGGCTGGGTTGCTGAGGCTGTGCTCTTTGCTCAGGGATCAGAGAGGCAACAGAAGAAAAGACACCAAGAGACCTATGGGGAGAATGAGAAAGGTTATGGCCTTAAGTACATGAGCTGGTTATGCTCCTCTTGGGAAGGCTCCGAGAGATGCTGTTCCCCTTGTTATTTCTCTCCAAAGTCCTCATCACTTGTTGGTGCACCTTTGTGAGAGCAAAGATCAGGGTTCATCCAACCTGGCCTTCTTTTCAAGTGGTACATCATCAAGCTGAGGACTCAATTCAAAACCTGTTTTGAAGATCTCTATTTCCTCTGCCACACAGGAGAACTGGCTGGGAGATCAGGGTTTGTTAAACAGGGAGCTCCCTGCCCCAGGGAAGATGGGCAGGAAAGAGAGCAGGTGCCTTGCCAAGGCATGCAGGTAATAACCTGACTTTATCAAGGTTTTTATCAACTAAGTGGCCACAATCAAGCCAAGTGCAGAGTTACACTTTCTTTGCAGGGTGAAGATAATGCCCTGTCCACAACACAGAGCAGGGAGCTGGGATTCATGCCATGCCTTTTCTTCCTGCACAGCATGGATCACTGCCTCTTGACTCTGGGGGGCTGGGTGGGAGCAAAAGGCTGCTGGAGGGGTTGACAGAGTCCTCAAAACAAGGTGTCAGTACAAGGGGCAGGGCAGGCACTGATGTCTCTGGTGCCCCTTCCAGTGAGTGGGTAAATGCTACCAGGGCGTGCACACACAGGGAGGAGGAGACTGGGCTCACTTCTGCTCAGGCTGCATCGGCACCGGCAGAACCCATGGATGTCAGCAAGGAGAGCCGCTCTGGAATCCGCTTTGCAGCTGGCACTGCAGAAATGTTTTTGTCCTTTCTGCATCCTGGGTGAAAGAGCTTCTTTCCCACCATCGCCTTTCTTGAGGCATCTCTGTTTGTGTCAATTTATCCACAAGTACAAAGAGAACACGGGTGCAGGTGTCCCCCCCTGTGCCAGACAGCCATGCTGGCTGTTGTAATAAGCTCATTCAGCCAGGATGTGTTCACCCCCTCTAAACAGTAGTCATTGTCTATTCCCAGGCAGAACGGTGCTTCTGGAGGACATCTAGCACAACTAACTCATCATGACAACCAGCAGCAACTTCAGGCTGCTTTCACAGAGCTGTTTGTGGAATCACCTCAGCCCTTTAGCACAAGATGTACACTTGCAGCAAGCCCTGCCACTACAGAAGAGAGAGGCTTCTGTGTCCTGCAAGTCGTGTGTCCCTGGCAAAGGCTAGTCCATGACTAACATGTTCATCATTGACAGGTCAGCGTGAGATGGGAGAAAGGGGATCTTCATCTCGGTGGGGTCACTGAGAGCAAATGGGCTTTGCAGCAGTGAGGATGTGATGAAGTTGTCAAAAGACAACTTCAAAAGACTGTATGTATGTATCTTAAGGCCCTATATGGGTGCAGGCTCACAGCTATCCTGGAGATGGGAAAAATTATTTGAGGGCAGCCCCTAGGATTTTCAGGATCTGTCAGTTGCTTTCTGGTGATGAGAAAACCAGGCATGTTCCTGTTGGGAATGAGTAGCAGAGATTCCAAGTCCTTCATTTGCATGATTAGCAGTGTTTATGCTCACTGTTTTCCCAGGGACTGTCCTGTGTGTGAAACTGCAGCCTCGCCACAGAGCACTGGGCTGAAGATAGTCTAGTGGAGGCTGAGTGCACCTGTGATTTATGGGAAGATTACAACCTTGCCTGCAAATCCACGTGGATGTCAGCATGGTTTATATTATCTGCGCCACGGTGGCATGTTACTTTCTCACAACACGCTGAGGGTGAGAAGGGGCAGACTTTTCAGAGGGAGCTGCCTCTGGGCATTGCTATTTTTCACTCCATCCTTGGAGTTGGTGAGCCTGGTAGTGTTGCAGGGTGACATGTATGAAGAGACCTGACACCAAGCTGGAGGACCCATGAGGCTGTATCATGATATAGCCAACAAAGTGAGCTCCTTGCTGTTGCTTTGATGTGATCATATGACAGTTTGATGCTTTATTCAAAGCACTGGTTACAACTTCCTTACCCTTCTTTCCCAAGCACTTCGAGGCCAACTAATTTATTAATAAATTAGAGGGATTAAAATAAACAGTGCTTTGAAAATCATTAGGCATCCCAAATGCCTGGAAACAAACAGCAGTTGAAGTAAAAATACAAAATGCAAATAGGCTAAGAACTGGGCCATAAAATATTGTATCCTAGCCCCGGGGCAGCTCTGGAAAGAAAAACTGTGGTTTTTTCCCTTGTCTCTTTGGGTTGGGACAGAGAAAAAAATAGTACTGAGGTTCCCTGAATGAGGAATGGTCCCTGTCCCAGTTCCTGCAGTGGTACAGAGCCTGCCCCACCAGTGGCTTTACTGGCTGCAGAACAGAGATGTGGGGAGATGAGGCCACAAGCACCAGCCACAGGGCTGGAGCTAAGGCAAGATCTGAAGGCTACAGACTGGGGACCATCTGGGTGAGCAGCTGTCCTAGGCAGCTCCTTCTGCTACTCTTGGTCCTGACCCTCACCCTCCAGGCACTGCATACCCAATTCTTTCCTCCTCTCAGCTCACTGACTTTCTCACTCCAAGTTCAGCTCCTCTTTCCCTCTCAGGGAATTGACACAGCCAATTCATGCAGCATCCAGTTCATCTTCCCTCAGTGGTCCCAAAGCTGGGCCCCTGCATTGGTGGCCACATAGCAGGAATTCTGGCTGCTGCCAGAGCAATGAGAGACCACATTACACAATGACCTTTCCTCGTTCTGCATCCTGGATATGGTGATGCATTTATTATTGCCAGGTGCCTTTTTCTTGTCAATCCATGCCAGTTCACAGACACACTGTGAGCTATAACACCACTGTCTCAGTGAGGAAACAGAGTCTCCAAGGACACCACAAAGGATACAAACAGTGGATGAAGGTATGGGTGATTATCTGATTGCTGTGGTGTTTTGGGAGATGTTTATGGGGAGATTACTTGGAAAAGGAAGTGTTTGAAAAATGCATCAGAGCAACATACATGTCTTTGATGTGTTTAAAAACTGGTGTGGTCCTGCTTAAGAAGTGGAAGTAATGAGGGCAATCAGTCTCGGCTCAGTAGGATGATTTTTAGGCCAGAGAAATGTGAAGGAATCACAACTGACTGATGTTCCCAGCCCAGCAGAGAACAAGGAGATCCAGTTTTCCAGGCAGTTGTTGGAGGTCCTGTGTTGGTGAATGAGATATTTACCACCTTCAAGACTAAACATTCTATCCATACTTGGACAAGACTGTGTATTTGTGAGGAGGAGGAGGGGTTCAGCTCTGAGGAGTCTGCCTGATTCAGGAATTGCCTGGACCATCTTGAGTTTCTCTTGCATGACAGACTTCTCAGGCATCACTGGCCAGGGAGAAAGCAGTCAGACAATGAAAGAAAGCTGGCCTAGGAAAAGGCAGAGCCTGTCTGATAATTGAATACTTCTTTCTGCCTGGCCAGCATGCTGTGAGTGGAAGACATCATGAGGCCAAGTGCCTGCCACTGCCAAGGGACTTTTCCCCTCCACACAGCCACTGGGATCTCTAATCCAGGCTGTATAGGACAATGCTGTCATGTTAGTAATGGTATAACTCTCTTAGCAGTCTACTGGTGTGACAGAGTCACAAAGAGAACAGTGTAGGCTGAATATGCACTCATGCTTGCTAAGCCTGTAATCCCAGCTTTGATTTTCTCTCCTTCTTTTCATTTTTTTCTTTTTCTTTTTTTTTTTTTTTTTTAATAATCAGTTCAAACTTAATAAGAGTGATTCACTAATTGCCTGTTTACCTGTCTTTGTCATGGTGTCCAACTTGGATTGCACAGGGCAGGAAGGTGAGGTGTGAGGGGAGAAGGAAGAACTGGGAGAGGAAAGGGGAAGCTGGAGCACTCTGGAGAGTGTTCTTGTTTCCTCTCTCCATGGAAACTAAGGCTGCTGTCTTTCTGTGAATCTGAATGTCTTGGCTGATTTTTCCCCTATGGTCACAAGAGATCAGCTCGGTTCTCCCACTAGATTTAGATCTGTTGTGGCTTTCTTTGTTCAGCAGGTGTTAGCAGCTGATGGGAAGTGTTTGGTGGTCTGTGGGATGGGAGGAGGCAATGCACGAGTGCCCTGGACTTGTCTGGCCTGTGCCTTGGTTGTTATCCTTGGATGAGGCAAGGGTCAGTGACAGAGCTAAGCCCTTCCAAGCCTGTGTCCTGCAACTGCATCTGAGACTGTCTGTACCTCCTTGAGGCTGATCTCTTTTCTCTGCAGATCCTAGCAGACCTCAGATGTTTCTCAGCCCAGGCAGTTGCAAGACCTCTTGCAACTAACTTGCAGCAAAATAGAGCTGATTCTAGCACCATAACGTGTTTCTGCATCCAACCCCCTTTTGATTCTGCCTGCCGAGGAAGCTGACCACCTCCTTCAGAAACCACTCAGGCTGGGCAGCAAGATTCACCATTGGGCAGCAGTAAGAAAAAACAGGGAATTGCTGCATATGCATGTGAAAACTGTTGCCCAAGAGCTGCTGCTAAGAACTGCCTTGCACTGTCCTTCTTGCTCGGGGCAGCCACTGGCCTCAGTCACACCTCAGCCAGTTTCACCCCAGGTGCTTTTTCCGGGGTGAGCCTCCTCCCTCCTTGTCTCCAGTGGCAGGCACAGCCCTGCTGAACTGCTCTGGGCTGCAGGTGGCTGTGCTTTTGGCCAGGTGACACTGGACATGGGAGACAGGGAGCAGGTCATCTGGAATAAGCTGTTAAATGTGGGCTGGTGCATGGGAGGACAGTGAACAGGAGAGGGCAGAAAGGTTAGAAAAACGACAGGTTTGGACAATTGTGGAGAAGCATTAGAGTAGTACTGAAAGGCTTCTGCCTCACCTTGGTTAAATAATGTGTACTCATGGTTCACCGTGGCTGGACTGGTCCTGACTCCCAAAGAGCTGTGTCCAGGTGACCCATGTGTGCTGCTGAGACTGCCTGGCATAGAGAAGACAGCTCTGTCTGAAGCTAAGGGAAGCTGTGGGGCATTCTGGCAGCTTGTGGGGTGGTGAGTGATGGCAGACAACATGCTGTCGTGCAGGATCAGTGAAACACTGCTCATCTCTCAAGCTGTCTGCTCCTTTTGCTCTTTGTGAGTCTCTTCTCACTTCTCCTTTTCATGTGCTCATATCACCTCTCTTTTCTTTCCCTCACTTTCTCTCTCTGGGTGGTGCATGGCCCAGTGACTACAATCCATAGATAACCCTCTATTCTCTCTTTTCTCTTCCTCACCATCTTTCTCACTTATCCTTTCTTCCTGTCTCTCACTAACACTCTGTTGCTCTCCCTGCCAATTTATTCTTCTCTTTCCTCCCACACTCTGTCCCCGTTTAATCAATCTCGGCTCAGTCCTGGTTTTCACCAGAGCTGCTGTTTCATGGTTACTCCCCTGGAGGGAGGGCGGGCAGGTGTGAGGGTAAGGTGACAGGTAGGAAGAAGGGGTGCTGAGCTAAGACCTCCTTTGGTGACTATGGCTGAGCCACGTGTCCCATTCTGTGCCTTGGCTCCTTTCCTTTGACATGGGAATGCTCAGTAGGAGTGAATCTGTAATGCTTAGAGGTTGTAGGGCCGAGGTCTGTGAAGCTCCTGGAAGTGGGTTAGAGCTCTTTGAGTGCCTGTGCACTTTTTGTTTGCCTCTGGTGCCCAGCTAAGCCCTTGTGCCCAGACTGACATGCCTGAGGCATGTTCTGAGCCCTGCCCATGTCCCATTCACAAAGTCTGCCCCACTCGGACTTTCATAAGCAATAACAACCCCATGGGATGAAGTTGACAAGGCTCAGCTGTGGAGTTTTGCTCTGCAGTGTTCCAGAGCTTTGTCCCTGCAAATCCCTGCAGACTAACAGCAACTCCTGTTACTACAGGTGCAACCTTTACAAACAAATCACACCGATTTGCCTCCCCAATTCCACCTTTCTCTGCTTCCTTTCTGCCATGCAGCTTTCCCACCTTTTCATACCGGAGCCTGCCTTGACTGCTAGCTGAGGGCTTGCCCGGAGCTGCCAGATGCTTGCACCTTCTTAGCTTTCACGGGTAGGAGTTGCTATGGGAGACAGCGAGAAAGAAAAAGTGCCTTTCCCAGCAGCACTAGGAGCCAGAAGTCTTCCATTGAGTGGAGAACACCCCCCTCTTGTGCTCCTTCCTCCCCTCAGCCCCCCTTCAGAGAGCACTCTGCAGAAAGCCGCCTTTGAAGCCCCTTAATTAGTGTCCCGTGTGTCCTGAACGGAGCCCTTCATTACCACCAGCAAGAGGCACAAATTGGCATGTGTTTCAGGTTCGGGCTCCATGCCAGAATTTTGTTCCAGTCCCCTCCCTCCAACGCTCTCCAGCTTCCCCCCTCCTCGACACACATGCGTGCACACACACATTCACTCTCTCTCACAGAAAAACACACACATGCATGCACAAGGGATGCTGCCAAAAAAAGAGAAGGCCCCTTTCCATCATCCCAGATTTCAGAGAGAAAAACCAAATGACAGAGGTCGCTCTGTTCCCTGCCTCCCCACGGCTTGCTCTTGGCTCTGCTGACCCTTCAGCATATGCAAGTGCAGGTTGGGGGTCATTATCAGCCCCAGAGTGTCTCTCACAGCCTGTGGATGTGCTCAGAGGGTGCTAATTAGTGAGAGAAGGGCTGATTAGGTTAGAAATTAAGTGTTTATTTTATCTGCTTTTTTTCTTTTTTTTTTCCTTCTGTGTATGTGTGTAAAAATAGTGAGGCCAGATGGAGTCTCAGGAATAATGGGAGAAAAGGCAGCCAGGAGTCAAGGGGGGTGACTCCATATCCTGTCTCACCTCTCCTGCACACCCCGGGTGGACAGGCATTCTGCAAACTCACAGCATTCCTGCAGCACACCAGCAGCCACCACACATTCCCTGTGGCTGTCCTCACTGGGCTTGAGCTGGATTGAGCTGGACATCTCCTCTCTGCACAATGTTCTGTAGAAGCTTTTTATGCCTGCAGAGCCTCTCAACTCCATCACCTCATCTTCTCCAGCTCAACCTTAGTGCTTTTGTTTTCCCACACACACACTTTTTTTCATCTCAGTGTCATATTAGCAGCAGCCAACAGGTTAGTGGCATCACCAGTCTTTCAGTGACACTCCTTGTCTCTGCTGGTTTCTCACCCCAAGTCTGCTGTCCTCATAGAGGCATCCATGCTCTGCCAGACTGAGGAAATTCAGTCTATCTCTGCCATGGACTTTGTCTCTCCTTTGCAAAATTTGCAACACAGGACCCCAAAGCTGATTAGGAGTCTGATTTCCAGGAACTCCAAAGTCTCTATGCCTGAGCAAACCATGTGCTTGCCCTGATACCAGGCCATTCTTCCCTGCACCCATGCTAGCTTCAGCCTGTTATGGGCTGTGAGATAAGGAAGAATGGATCATGGTATGGCTGAAGAGCAACTTTGTCTTGCTACAAGGCTATTCTGTAATTCCAGGGAGAGGCTCTGAGGCTGTGAGGGGCAGTTGAAAAATAATTTCCTTCTTTCCACTTAACCTAAAAGAGGTCTCTGGGGCCATTATTTTGGATGCACTGGACATGGAGCCTTTCTCCAGAGGCCAGTGTTTAGGTTGAGGATACTCAGGTTCCAGCATGCTGGAGGAGAGGGAAGGAAAGAGGCTGTGAGAGAGCAAGTTGTGCTCTCCAACTTGCTTTCTGGGGTGGGAATTGTGCTGGCAGACTCATGAGTTTGCACAGTTGGAGGTTGGTATCTGCAGCAGGCCAATTTATGTGACCTGAGGGCTCACTCTGATGTTGGGAATGAAGGCCATCTCTCCCAGCCAGGGAAATGACTGTTGAGAAAGGGCTGAGTTTGTTTTGTTGATCAGCTCGGGGAGTGTGTGTGGGGGGGAGGTAAGAACTTGTCACTACAATGTGCTGGAGGAGTATTTGCAGGGAGGAGTATTTGCAGAGTAACCAATAGGGGGATTGTGATCCCTTGGAATCACAGCTAACTGGGATGTGTGGAACTGATGGCACAGGAGATTCTCTTGCTGACACCAGCTGGGCCCTAGACTCCTAGCTGCATTTCAGAGCCCAGCTAGAATGTGTCTGGTGCACAGGGGCTTTGTACTTAGGAAATAAGAAGTCTGGCTTCTTTTGAGAGTGGGAGAGCAGCTGGGGACCCCCAGCTCCAGGGGTGTATCTGTGATGGGAAGAGAGGCCACATGTGTGTGCTGGTGTTCCTCAGGCTGTGTGCTGCCAACAGGACTGCATGCATGACTGTTTGGCTGTTGCATGAGAGGAGGGTGTGTTTGTCTGGGTACAATTCAGACCTTATTCCCTTTTCATCACGACAGTGCCTTTTTACCATGTGGCTCCTGCAAACAGCCAAACAAACAAACAAACAAACACACACACACACATGGGAATCCAAACTCCCTATTACCACCACATTGCAGATGCAGCCTGGTTTGGCCTGTATTTCTCCCGTTGCCACAGCAACGGTAAGCCAGGGAGTAAATCAGAATATTCTCTCTGGTGCTCAACACCCCCATATGGCAGAATAAATGACAGTGTGGAAAGCCTGGCCTGTCTCCCCTACCTCTCCTTCCCAACTCCAGTTCAGCAGAGACCCTCCAGAGACCTGTCATATGCCTGTCAGACCCCAAGGAGATCACAAGCCTCCTCCATAGGGGATGAGGGAACACCACCTCTGCTCTGACCAGCAATCCCCCTCATTCACTCCTCCAGTTGCTGCATCTCCCGTGGAGGGTGATTAGGTCTGAATCAATGTTCACTGTTCATGGGCTCAGCTCAGCTGGCTTTTAACAAGATGAGTCCCATCAGCTCCACTAAGGACCAAACAGCATTCAAACCAGGCTTAGCAACCTGCTTCTTGCTTCAGCAAACTCTGCTTACAGCTGGGAGAAACAGAGCCTTTGGAGAGGAGCACAGCAATCAAAGCACATTTAGGACCAGGACTCCTGTCCAGCTGAGCTCAGAAATATGCTCGCTGGGACAGCTGCCAAAAGGGCTCCACCAGCTACGCTTTGTGTTGGCCTTGGGCACTTCCAAAGTCAGCAATGTGCTAAGGAGAGAGATCTGTCTGCCCAGAAAGAAGAGTCCTTGGGAGGAGAGGAGGGACGCTGCTCCTGAGAACTGGTGTGGTGCAGTCCCCCAGAAGCAGGAGAGAAACTGGACTTGCATTTTCTACGGCAGCTCCTTCCTTGTGCATCCTAGTTGGGATAATTCAAGGTGCTACTAAAGCCCTGGAGGATGACCTTTTATTCCAGCATCCCCTTTTATTCCAGCAGCAGATTAAAGCATATCCGTCACTCGTCCCTCCCCCAGCTTTGGCCGCGACTAAACAGAGTGAGATTCCTTCATTAGGAATCTCACTCTGTTCTTTGGCTGGATTTCCCCTGAGAATCTGATTTATGGCTCCCCAGTGATTGCTGATGTGTAAATACAGTGTGCTTCAGTATGGCAATGTGAATGCCCTCGTGCATTGGAACTGTTAACCCTCTGGCAGCTGAAGATCCTCTCCCTGTTTTGAGAGCTGCCTTGCTTGACAGGGAGACTCCCAGCTTGGGATCATGGGATCCCAGCCTGGCTCCAGGCATGCTTACAGATTGGTGCAGGTGAATGAAGCCACAGCCCTCCTCAGGTTTCTGTGGAGGGGAAAGGATGAGGCAGGAGCAGCCCAAAGAAAAGGCAAAAAGGGCCATTTAATGATTAAATGCTAGAGCACAGCAGCAGTGTAAAAATATACATATATCACAAGCCTTAATTAACACAGGCGAAGGGAAAAGGAGGAAAAAAGCCACTTTTTAAAGGTTTCACAGAGACTATAAAGTGGCAGCACAGAAAAAAAATGTAATACATGCAAATTAATGGCATAAATTTAGGGTTACTTAACTTCACAAATGTTAACAAGCTCATAAAAAAAAAGTTATTCTTTCTCAGTTTCCTGTCGCTGTTTGTTTAATTCTCTCTCTCGCTCTCTTTTTTAACTCTGTTGAGAAGATTATGTTTTCAGTATATTCCTCCTAAATTAATTCTGGCTCTCTCTCTTCCTTCTCCCTCCCTCCCTCCCTCCCTCATCTGCTGTCTCTTTCTCTGTACCTACCTCTGTCTGTTTGCCTTCCTTCCCTGCCTATCTATCATATTCTTAATGTTCCCATCATCATAGTATCTACTCTTGGATACAGTACTGTCTCATTTCTCTCCTTATTTCCTTGCCTGGCTCTCCCCCACTCACACCCCACCCTTCTCCCCAGCTCTCAGCCTGCTCCCTTCTTCTGCTTTTTTTTTTTTTTGGTGTGATTTTTTTTGTTTTGTTTTGTTTTTTGTGGTTTTTTTTGGTCTGGATTTTTGTTGGTTTTTGTGGTTTTTTTTGTTTTGTTTTTTATTTTGCTTTGTTTGGTTTGGGGGTTTTTTGGTTTGTTTTCTGTTTTTTGTTTTTTGTTTTTTGTTTTTTGTTTGTTTGGGGTTTTTTTTTGTTTTTCTTCTGCAGCAGTCAGTGTAACTCCAGCCAGGTAATGCTATACACACCACTGCCAATTTCCAAACATGCATTTTTTCTCCTGCCACTGGCAGACAAAGAAGGCTTGGGGGCAAATTAAGTGGTCTTGGGCTGAACTGATCATTTATCAAGTGTTTGAATGGTTGTTTGTTGCTGCAGACTGTGTAGCTGGAGGCAGCGGTACGAGTGTGTGGGCAGGCAGCATTGGTACACCACAGCCCCACTTTGAAACAGCTGTCACAGTTCCCCCTACACCTTTTAGTCCCCTTTATTCGAGGCTCTGCCTCCTTACAATGGATAATAAAGGGCACAGCAGCTCCTTGCTGAGCCTGGGAAGTCATGAGCCCCTGAGGTCACCGTGTCTCTGCTTCCCGCATGTTTCTTGCTTTGCTTACAGATAAAACTAAGTTTAGAAAACTCAGGCAATTGCCAGTTTAGCTCTGCCAAAACTCATTTCTCCGGAAAGAGGACATATGCCTTTTGTTCTGCTTCTTTTAAAGCCACCAAGGACACCCCAAATTGCATTGCTCGTGACGTAACTTGTCCTGTCCGTGATGCTACAGCGTTCTGTTCCTAGGCTCTTGTTCTCATTGCTTAAAGGGAGGATGGTTTAAAAAAAAAATATTTTATTTTGACTTATGGACCAGACTGAGTCATAGGAAGACATCATTAAAAAAAAGAGGGGGTGGATATCATCATTTTTGGCCACAAGCCATCCTTGGAGCTTTCAAAGTTGCCAGCAGTCCTGGCCAATAGCTTTTCTCCTCAGTGGCCCAATTCGGTATTTCAGAATACTGGAGAGAAGAGGGGGCAGTCAGTGTTTTATTCAACATAGCAATCTCAGGAAAAGGGAGGTGAAATTACAAGCTGGAGTCCCCGGGCAGCAGTGAAAATAAAAAAATCCAAACAAGCAAAGGAAAAAAAAAAGGAAAAAAATTAATTTCTCAAAGCAAGAGGAAGGATGTTGGTGAGTGGGTAACAGAGAGGTTAGGAAGAGGAAGCACAGAGGGAGAATCTGTTGTGTTTGGAAGATGTGGGAACCATCAACACAGATGTTGCAGAAGAAAGCAATTGAGAAGCTGAATGGGACTTGCATGGGTTTACAGTTGGGTGCATGCTTAAGTGTGTTGCTAAATGGAGACCTGAATGAGTGAGAAGAAAACAAGAAATAATCATGCGGGAGTCCCCGTGCAGTATCAGTCTCTGTCCAGATTGACATCACAGGCTTTCCCACTGATATAAATCGTTGCTTTTCCTGGGTAGGAAATGAGTCAGGGTGACTCTGGAGCTCAGGGTTTGGCCTATGCAGATTAAGAGGAGTAGTAAGGAAGAAATAAAGTATGGAATATGCAAAGGTGACTAAGGACTTGAACAGAAGCAAAGAACTGCGGGGGAAGGATGATTAGGGCTACAGTGAGGAACAAGGAGAGGATGCCAGATTAATTTTTTTCTAGGGCTACCTGGAGAGAGATTTAGGGGGATGTAGCATCATTCCCTGGCCATGAGGTGCACATTACGTGAGTTAGTGGGTAAGACATTTACATGCCCCTATTAGCTGAGTGACGCTCTTTTTTTTGTCCTTTCAGCCCAGAAACAGTCTGAAGCAAAGTTTGTTTCTCACTGAAAATATTTGCAGCTCCTACAAAATCAGAGGCCCCATAGCAATTGCACCCTCCATGCAGTCTGCTACTGACAGTATTGAAAGAGACAGAGCAGGGAATAGGTGGGGAAAAAAGATGGAAAACCAGACTAAGCAAGAACAAAAGAAAGGGTGGGGTGTTTTTTAAATTGAACTGTCCCCTATTTTTAATTGCATCATAGCTTGAACTAGCTTTGGCCTACATAATTAAAATGGAGGATATCAGGGTACCAGGAGGAACAATTATTTTGCTGGGTTCTTTGCACAGATCATATGTTTGCTGCACAGCTGCTGCAAGAAATGCAACGCCATGAGTAGACATATATAATTGTAGAGATGGGGAATGAATAAACGTGTTTCAAAGAACAAGGAGAATTCTAAATGTCAGCAAAGGGGTATATGACTCACTCATTGGGAAAATACTATTATTGGATATGTAAGTAGGACTGTACAAAGCACTCAGAGGAGGGATGCTACTAGAAAAAAGAAGAATTAATAAATGACGGTAACATTTGGGTAAGTGACAGTGAATGAATGAGGAGATGTGCTATAAGTGCCATGAGCTATCACAGGGCCTGGAGTGAAAGCAGAGAGAAAATGCGGGGTTGAGGATGGCAAAGGATGAAAAGAGAGAGATCATGGACGACGAGGAGAAGAATTACTGGAGAGTGCTGAAATACAATGGAACGGATGAGTGTTTGTTATAAAACTGCTTGGCTTTTGGCAGAATAATGGTGACAAAGTATTTCTGTTCTACCGCGTCGGGATTAAGGAAATAAATGAGGTGGAACTCCATGGGAGGAGAGGAGGCAGGAGGCGGCCCAGGACCCAGCTGGACCTGGCTTGTGCAGAGGTGTGTTAGGCTGTGATGGACATTTGGTATGGAGGAATCCTGCCCTGTTTTTCAAAAGGAAAAAGCTGCATTTAAGTGTAATGGTCAATATTGCATAGATTACAGGCATGGCTGAAATAAGCAGTGCGGGACCAAGGCGTTTTGCATGAGTTCAAGTCAGACATTGAGAATAATTAACTAATGCTCCTGGTGCAGTCAACAAAGTCGCAGACTTCTTGAGTCCAGAACATAATGAACTTGAAACCTTTCAGTTGCCAAATCCAGGACATTCCAGCAGAGCCATCCCACATGTCTGGCTGGTCATCCTCACAGCCTGAAATGCTGTGTGCAAACAGAGACCGAGGAGTGCAGCCACTTCTGTGAATGGATCAGTCCCATTTACAGCCAGGGCCAGGGGATCTCTAATCCTGGAGGAGGAGATTTCCAGAGCCTCTAATTTGGGTCCAGCTGGGAGCAGTTCTTGTTTTGGTTTTGAAACCCTGACTTCCCAGCAAGCTGCTTTTCTGGCTGTCTTGGGCTGATTGAGTCGGTAGAGAGACAGATGTAGGTGGATAATGGGAAAGGGGGTGGTAAGTGGCAGAGCTATGCATGAGAGAGAGGGAAGGATGCCGTGTAAGTACTGCCAGTCCCCATTCAGTGAGCAAGTGGTGAGTCAGGGGCAGATACTGAGTCAGCAAGAAGGCGGACGGGTGGTGGGTGGGTAGAGCACCCTGGCTAACTCGGAGCAAACCACTCAGCTGCACCAATGCACTCAGCTCCCCGTGGGAAAGTTGCATTCAGTGGTTCAGGCTGCTGCATCCCAGTTTCTCCCCTCCCCATGAAATTCCCTGGGCTGCTTTTCTGAACCAGTGGGGCTTCACCACCTTTGCCTCTGGTGGGCATGTATTTTCCTGATGTGTTTATGAACCTACTTGCAAGCACTGCTTCTCTGGGAGGTGTGGTTTTAAAAGAAGGGGAATGAAAACAGCTAATGAAGGCAGAGAGAGCCCTTCAGCCTGTCTCACCCCAAAGATACTGCTCATGCAGTCAGGGAGCTGGTGGAATGTAGGAGTGGGGAGAGAGGAAAGAAAGAAAGAAAAATAGAAATGAGGTAGAAACGAGAATGAGAAAGAGAAAATATTTGAGAGATGAAAAGAAATTACCATACGGCAGGATCCTGTTATTCAACCTAATTTTCAAAGGACTGCAGCTGTCGCACTGAGATAATCTGTTAATTATAACAGTCATTGTGTTTTGGCAATGGAAGAAAAAAACAGGCTCTAAACAAGGCAAGGTAGTGGGGAAAAGAGAGGGGAGGCACTGTTGTGTCAAAATGCGTGTCAGATGCTGGCTTGAAATATAGGTGGGTGAGCCGGCCGGGAGGAGGGTCCCTCCCCAGCGGGGCTGAGCTGTGCCACTGCCTGCAGGTGGAGGATGGAAGGAAGGAAGGTGGATGCACCTATGTGGAAGCATAATGCCCTGCCTGGTGTGGGGCTGCTCCTCTTGCTGAATCCAGGCATGCATTGGCCAGAGGAAGAGCTTTGAGGGGCTGAGGGTCTCACTGCTGGTGAGGGAACCTCTCTCAGGTGGCTGCCCAGGGCAAGGTTGGCTGGAAGGCAAGAGAACGTTGAAGGATGCTTGAATGCCAATGCCTGTGTCCCACAGGAGTTTGCAGGCCTGGAGGTATCCTACGAAGGGCAAGTGGCTGCCAGCGCATCTCAGGAAGTGGTTGCCACTCCAGGACATGTGTGATTCCTTAGGCTCTGAGTCCCACCCCCCTCCATGAGTGACAGTAATGAGCTGTAATTCAAGGACCATGTACTTTTCCCGCCCTGCCTGCAGGGTGGCATGTTTGGGGGCACTCTGAATTGGCACTGCTGGATTGCTGAGGATGTATGTAGCATCCAGAAATACTGGAGGTATGCTTGGTTTGAGTGAGGGCCTCTCTCAAATAGCTTGTGGTCCTGCTGTTTGTAGTCAGACTGGTGAAAGCCAGGACTTTGTTGAAGGAAATAGGGCAGCAAGGCCAGAACAGGACAGCAGAGGCATCACAATGACCCTGAGGGGGTGGGGGTCTTCACAGTGACATCACATAGAGCCCAAGGATTTCTCCTGGCCTCAAGGACATGCTGCATGGGAGCACACAACAGCACCAGTGCTTCCACCCTGCTCCCTGCATTCTCCCAGAGCCCCAACTCCTGGCCTGTTACCTGCAGCAGCTCACACACGCTCATGCAGAGCTGCCATGGCTGTCCCTTTACCCCTCTCACAGACAGCAGAGGTCATTCCTTGTGCCCTACAGCAGCTCCTTCCCACGTGCACATGCACATGCACAGAGCCTGCCCTCACACCCTGCTCCCTACAGTGATCCACATCAGGGGATACGTGCAGAAGGAGTGTTCCCACCCCTTTCCCTACAGCCCTTCTCCCAAACCCTGCTTGTCTCCCATGATCCCTACACGCCCACATGCAGCCTGCACTCCCACCCCATCCCCTCTGGCGCCTCTCACCCAGCCAAACCCTCCCACCCCTTTCTCCACCATGCCTGCTTCATGCAAACACACATGCACACACACATGCAGTCACCAACAGAGCTTAGCAGCTTCTCCATGGCAATTCCTCCCTCCCCAGGAGCCAGCACTGATTCTCTGCTTCACAGTGACTAAACCACATCCAGCCTCAGCCCACACATCCACCCCATCACCTACAGCGACTCCTCCACACTTACACCCCCTCCACCTTGCACTCCTGGAGCCACCAGTGGCACCTCTTTCTCTATTGTGACTCACATCCATACCAGTGCAGCAGGCAGAGCCAGCCTTGCTGTCACACTCCCTATGGCAGGTGCCTACAGAGAGTCACACAGAGCCCATGCTCCCTCCCCATCGCCAGCAGGAATTATTTCTAAGCCTTTCTGCTCTGAATTTATGGGATGACAAGGGTAGTGATGTTTCCCAGGCCCCCCTCACCACTCTGAAGGGAGAGCACTGAAAGTGGCCTTTTTGCTGATAATATTTTTTTTTGGCACCTCTAATCTCTTGACATGCTCTTCTACCTGGAGAAGGCTGTTTCCCAAGCCAACCCCCATGTGCATGCTTCTGTGGAATGCTGCTTTAGGCTGTCTAGGTGGAGCTGGCTTGATGCAAATCCGCCTTAATCTTCAATAATCATATTAATATAAAAGGTAACCATTTCGCTTTGGAAAACAAAAGTGGCTTTCTGGCCTGCCAGGGAACCACAGGCATATGAAAGACCTTTCTGCCAGTATTTATCACTCTAAAATAAGATTTATGCTTCTAAAGCTCTCTCTTTCATGCTTCTGAGCTGCTTCATTTTTCTCCCCTGAGCCTTCCCATTCTCTCTCTCTTGCTGCCTAACAAATTAGGCATCTAATCGCTGTTGGGGAGGCGTGATGGGAGAGCAGGGGTTTTATGTACAGCGACGTGTTGGGTTTTTTTCATGGTTAGTCTTTAAGCTGTTTGTCCCAGCAAAGGTTTGGAGTCAATGGCTGTGTGTTTGCTTGAGTCTGGGTGCATGAATTCTTCCCCCTGAATTCTGTCTTTTGAATTTTTCCTTTTGAATTCTTCCTTCCTGTGCCCCAAACTGGCCAAAGGGCAAGACTGCAGAGCAGCATGTCTTTGGGGTAGTACCACAGGCTGTATTTCAGCCCTTTTCCCTTCCTCTCTGCAGGGTCCCATCCTTTCTGGCTGGAATTTGAGTTTTGTGAGTATTCTTGCAGCAGTGTCCTGTGAGAAGCAGCTGGGATCTGGTTTGGTTTTTTGGGCTTCCTCACCACAGTGTCCTGCTGGGATCCTAGTGGTGTGGGCTTGCACATGTCAGGGACAGCTGGAGTTTGGGAGCTGCAGTCTTCCTCCCCACTTATGGCAGGGCCAGCCCAGCTTTCAGAGGAATGATTTTTCTACCCACAGGCACTGTGGATTTGTATATAGTGAAATGAACCTGCCTAGAGCCGAAGCATGAGATTTCTCTTGCAACAGCACTCTGCCAAATTCACAGAGCCTCTAAGGCTGAGTGGACACCCTTCAGCAGGACTCATTGAAATCCGTTCAACTCCTGTAAGGGATGAAGGCTTTGTCTGGTTATTGACATGGGAACATCTTTTGTTGCATGACTTTCTAGTGTGGCTGTACTGCTCCTCTGACCTCTGGGTTTTTGAAGCTACAGGGCTGATTTCAAACAAATGTAACATTGGGATGGAACTGAGAGATAGTGAGATCTTATGTGTTCCATGAAAATAGGGGATAAATCAGAGAAGAGAGAACATGAAAAAAACCTTCACTGAGACCCGTTAAAGGAAAGAGTGTTGTGTGAGCTCAACCCTTGGTGAACATCAGAGAATCTGCAGTAGAAGGCATTTTCTCTGTCTTTCTCTCTCTCTCTCATGTGCAAAAATGTCTTCCATGCCACAAAATCATGGCTCAACAGGCTTCCTGCTCCATCTTTTCTTGGTACCAGACTACTCAGAGCTTCTGGAGCATCTCTGGGCACAGTCACAGGTTCTTTGCTGCATGACTTGAAGGTAACTCTTGCAATAATTCCCTGGAAGTAGGGCTGAGAGGGAAGGGGCTGCTGTTGTGTAAGTGCCACAGCAGTGCTGCAAGCTTCTCCCGTGTTCTTCTGCTACAGCCAGGTCCAAAACAAGGACAGTTTCTGGGTGGTGCTTTGCAGTGGCTGCAGTGATGCTCAGACCACTGTGAATTACAGAAACAGCCCAGCAGCTGTAGAGAGTCCCTTCAAGTAAGGCACCAATTCCCCATGCCAGGCACCCCTGGGAAAGGCCCCTCTTTCAAAAAGTAGTTAGAGAAATCCTGGAAGGACCTTAAAGCCAAGAAGAGGAGGCAGAGTCCCTTGGAGAGGGTGTTTGTGCCCCGAGGCCTGCCAGGAGCAGGCAGCACACTGAGCTGGGAAGAGGGATGATGCTCAGCTGTAGCATGAAGCTTAAGAAAGCAGCAGGAGCTTTGCCCTGATTTCGGGGTGTCCCCAGAGGAGTCAAGAGTGTTTGGCAGGTTTTTAATGCATGCATTTGTAATGGGAGGCTCTTAGCACCGTTTAAGCAATGGTAGAATTAAGTGCTGGTTTTTCCAGTGCATGGGGCCTCAGGAGGACAAGGCTGACAAGGTCAGAATTTTAGGCCCAAATTGCTGCTGTATGTGGCTTTTCTGGTTTCCTCATATTTTCTCTCAGTTTTGGTCCTTCCACTCCCTCAGGCCCCAGCTTGCCTCAGTCCCTCCTATCCTTCCTGTCCATACTTTCACTGGCTGTATTATCCTCCCATTTCATTAGTGACTACAATCCTGTGTCATCCCCTGTGCTACCTTGAGCTCTAAGTCAAAGGGATGTCTGTGGTCATCCACACTCACCACCTGAGTCAGATTTGGGGCTCTCTGCCCTCTGTTTCACCTTCCCTTCTCTTTCCTCTGAACAATGGAACCATCCCTGTTGCCCTTCTGCTTTTCTCCAAACAAACTGGTGCAAATAAATGCCAATAATATCGAGGCATCCATTAACAGAGAATAAACCAGAGGGAGATCACTGGGAGCTGACAGGCTGACATCATGCCAGCCAAGGAGAGAGCAGGCTTTCATGGGTGCAATGTCACTAGTGTTCCTTGATGTTCACATATACATGAGGATGGCCAGGAGCCAAGGGCTTGTTGTAAATCTTGGGTGACACTGAAGAGTGTTGGAACCCTACAGCTGAGTAAGCCCAGCACATGGAGGTGGTTGCCTTGTACCTTCTCTATAAAACATATCCTGTGTCCTAACTTTTCCTCTTGTCTGTAAGCTCTCCACAACTCTTGCATTCCACTTCCTTGGCTCTCTGCTGTGCTGGACTTGCTCATCCTTGCTTTTCCTGCCCACCCTCCATCCCTTTGCCTTCTTGCTCTGTTGCCTGAGAAGCAAGACAGGGAAAGAGCCAACTCCACTGTCAGCACCTTTCAGGCCAGCAAAAAGGACAGAGTGTCGCTTCCTTGTGCTGTTAGACTCCAATGCTGTGTGATTTATGTTCTTTTGGCTCTGGGCAGTTAAGGGAGGGCATAGTGCTGCCCCTCATTCCTGGCCTTGCTTTGACTGTGAATTGCCAGGGTCAGGGAGCAGCTGTCCCCTACAGGACAGGGCATGGTAGGTGGAGTTGGACACCAGCACTCCTAGAACATTGCTGCAGGAGGGACTGATGGCTTTGGGCTGAGCTGAAATGGGGTGCTGGGCCATGGGCAGGGGTGGAGTAGGCCATGTGTTGGGCTGAACTCAGGGCCCTTAAAACCAGCATGGTAGTGGGGAGACAGGAACCACTGGGGGAAAAATGTCAAGGTCTCTGTATTTCTCATGCATGGTTACTTTGGGGACCCAGTGAGTTTGGCTTGAGGAGCGGCTTGAGCCTTCCTGTGGCTGAGGCAAGGCCACCCAGCCAAGGTGGGGGGAAAACAGGAAGCAGGAATTTCTGCATGGTCCCCTTGGTTTAGACACACAGCAATGATAAACACCACCCTCAATTCCATCCAGCCCTAACCCAGCCACGTCTTTCTTTTCCAGGCTACTAGGACATCTCCCTTCCAAACCCTCTCTGTCCTGCCTGAGTGCAGCTTCTTGAGTGGGATGGGGTGGCTCTCAGTGCTTGCTGGGGCAGAGAAACATGGTTGTGGCCTCAGAGTTTCTCTCTGTGCACCATGAGCAAGCTACAGCAGGCAATGGTGACTTCAGCACACCTTTTAGGGCAGCCTGTCCTACCAGAAGGGTTCCAAGCAAGGGGGCTGGTAATGTTCCTATGTGGAATTGGATATTGGGCAGAGTGTTTGGTGAGGTGAGACAGGCAGGCCAGAATATAATGCTCAGAGAAGGATGCTGGCTGAAATCTCTAATCCCTAAAACTTTCCACTGCTTGCTCAGGTGCTGCCCCTGGCCTCTGCCTGCAGTGGACATACTTTGGGCACTGACATGCAAAAAACATGATAGTATCTGTCACTCCTTTGTTCAGAGGAAGAGATCAGGTGAAGTAAAGGAGTGCTAGAGAGGAAGGGAAAGCGACAGAGATGGTGTGGGGAATTGACTGTATCTCTGCATGGAGTTACCTCTGGAAATGGGGAAACAAGACAGGGGACTGGCCCTGAGGAATATCAGAGGCCTGTGGGTCCCAACCTGTGGATAGCCAGATGTGCCTCATATCTGATGCATCTGGGGAAGCAGTGTCAGGAAATTATTTCTCATTGGATTACAAGGCTGAGAAACAAAGCAACAGACTGTAAAAACCTCTGCCTTCTGCTTCATTGCTGGCTGAGGCAAAGCTGAGGCAGCAGCTGAAGGCCATCATATGACAACTATAAGTGACATGAGTTTGGTGGCCTCAGATGATGAGCTGTGGGGAACGGAGGCTTTCCCTCTGTCTTTTTCATTGGTCTAGCTCTTCTCCCCCTTCCCTTCTCCGTCTTGGCTTTACTTTTTGGATTATTGAATATTTAACTGTTTCTCTGTGACACTATCTCTGATCCCTTAATCCAGCTGGCCTGGTAATTCCACAGACCCAAATCAGCTCAGATTCTCCACAGACGTAAGCCTTGTTCCTCAAGGGTTCACTCCTCCTTCATTTATCTTCCTTCATTTTATTTCTGCCCTTTGTGCCTCTGTGCTAGAAATTGGTTCAGCTTTTGCAGCAAAAGCTTCGGCAATATCTTTACTGAGCAGCCTCCCCCCAAAATAAAAGGGGCAAGAGGGGATCTTTATTTTTCATTAACCAAGAATCCTTTTCTCTGTTTTTTTAGTGTTTCCTTTCTCCTCAAAATTAAAAAAAAAGAAAAAAAGAAAAAGAAAGAGATAGCACAGTGCCCACATGCTTTATCTGCTGTATGAAATTATTTCCTCTGTGCTGCCCGAGGACACCCCTGCCAGGCTCCTGTCTCAGTACAGTGGGAGAAGGGTTGAAGCTGTAGCTGGAGAGAAAGGTGCTCCAGGCTGCATTCCTCAGTCAGAACCAGGAGCTTGCCCAGAGCCCAGAAATACATTTGTTGTGGTTTAACAAGCAAATGTCACTTTGCCCCCAAGGTGTGCTTTCTTACAAAGGGGCAGTTTTCATAGCCCCCAAGGAGAGGTGGTAAAATACGAAGGTGGAAACTGTGTACCTCTCTTTGGTGGGGGGTAGATGGGTGATGTGCTTCAGATCAGGAGTGCTGGCTTTATTGGGGCTGGAGTATTTGACACACTGCCTGCTCCCCACCCCCTGCTGCGCTCGAGCCAGACTGGTTCACCTCAATAGCCTTGTCCATGCACCAAGAGTCAGGAACAATTTTTAGAGCAGAAGTGGTTACACGTGGCTTGAATTATTTATCCCTCTTGCATCAAGGAAGGAAAAAAAGGGAAAAAAAAAAGTTTGGCTTTTTTGGGGTTTGGGGTGAGGGGGGAAAATCTTGTCTGCATTTTCCCCGCTTCATGCATTCTGTGTACATAATTTTCAGGCAGCTGAAAATTTATGGCTTTGGCTGTGCTTGGGGCTTGCCTTTGTTTACACTAGGGGTTTGAGCCCCCGCAGTAATATCTTTATGCTTCCCACTCTCCTTTCCCTTCCCCTTCCCCTTCTACTCCCACGCCACTGCCTTCCCCCAGGTCCCTGGCTCTGATCACACTACTTAAGGGAGCTCAGATACCCTTCTGCATACCCCTGATATGACATTATACATTGTGAGGGTTCCCTCCTCAAAGGCTTATCAGCACGGCAGGCAGCAACCACACCTCTCTTGCTTGCACCCCCCCTTAACCCATCTCCCTCTTCTCATGAAGCATTGCTGCCTATACTCTTATCTCAAAGACCCTTCCAAATGATGCCTTTTCTTGTCTCCTGTGTTTTCTTTTCCAGATTCCAGTGACAGATGGATCTCTCTTGTGCACACTTGCACTTTCCCTCTCTGTATTTTTGTTTTCGACATGTTTGATCTGAAGCTCTGAAGCTTCTCAGAGGGAACCCAGGAAAGAAGGAAGAGAAGGAGTAGAAACTGAGGGAGCGTGAGCGACACAGGAGGCAGCCCTGCCTTGTTCTTCCAAATCACACTGTGGAGGGGCGGGAGAAGACAAGAGGGGGGAGGACTTGGGTTTGTTTTGGGGTGCTTTTGGTGTGGGTGGGGGGTGGGTGGGGGGGAGAAAAGTGGAGAAGGTGTGTGAGTCGCTCCAAGAATATTCATTATCCTCGGCCTGAATTTTTGTTTAGAAAAGAAGCACAAGGTAGTTCCTTTCCAGACCAAACATCCATGGTTATAGCCTTTGGGTGTTCTGGAAGAAGATTGCATGTGTTCCCCCTCTTCCATGCTCCTGGCTTGACCCAGAGGGCAAGAAGAAACAATGGTGATGACACTCGATAAGACTGGGGTGCTCATTCCCTTCCACTGCTAAACCCCAGTTTCTGCCCCTAGTTTCCTTTTGCTGTTGTCCTGAGATTTGGCGTTGTTTTTTGTCGGGGATTTTTTTCCCCCCATCCTGATGAGGGCACCACTGCAGACCATGCTGTGCCTGGGGTTGTGGGCAGCTGCCCTTCTCTGCTTGTTTTCCCCTGGCACTGTGCGAGGTGACTGCTGGCTGATTGAGGGGGACAAAGGGTATGTGTGGCTGGCCATCTGCAGCCAGAACCAGCCCCCATATGAGACCATCCCCCAGCATATCAACAGCACGGTGCACGACTTGCGTCTGAACGAGAATAAGCTCAAAGTGGTGCTCTACTCCTCCCTCAACCGCTTCGGCAACCTGACTGATTTGAACCTGACCAAGAATGAGATCTCTTACATTGAGGATGGGGCTTTCATGGGTCAGTCAAACCTCCAGGTCTTACAGCTGGGCTACAATAAACTCACCAACCTGACGGAGGGCATGTTGCGGGGCATGGCCCGTCTGCAGTTCCTCTTTGTGCAGCATAATCTAATTGAGCTGGTCACCCCTACTGCCTTCTCTGAGTGCCCCAGCTTGATTAGCATTGACTTGTCATCCAACCGCCTCAGCCGCCTGGAAGGGAACACTTTCACCAGCTTGAGCAACCTGATGGTGTGCGAGCTGGCTGGCAACCCCTTCAACTGCGACTGTAGCCTCTACAGCTTTCTTAACTGGCTGGCTGTCTTCAACAATGTCACCAAGAACTATGACCGCCTCCAGTGTGAGACTCCACGGGAGTTTGCCGGGTACCCACTTCTGGTGCCTCGGCCTCACCACAACCGCAATGCCATCACCATCTTCCAGTCCATGTGCAGAGGGGGCACCATCCCCTCCCTCTCCAGGGTCAACCCCACTCCTTACACCCCTGACTCCCAGCGAGACCTGGATGAGGGCTCAGCCATCAGCCCTGGGGATTTCCTCTCAGTCAAGCCTCCAGCCTCTTCCACCACTGACTCCTCCTTCAGTCCCAGCATCAAGCTACATGATGTCACCATCACTTCAGCCATCCTGATGGTCACCATCCCCATGCCCTACAGTAAGATGTATGTGCTGGTCCAATACAACAACAGCTACGTTTCTGACATAGCAACACTGAAGAGCAAGAAGGAATATGTCACTGTTAACAAGTTGAAGGCCCACACCGATTATACGTTCTGTGTGGCCTCCATCCGCAACAACAGGCGTTACAACCATACTTGCCTGACCTTTGCAACCCGGAGCAAAGGCAGGGAGGACCCTATTTCTAGTACTTCCACCACTACACACTATATTATGACCACCCTGGGTTGCCTCTTTGGGATGGTTATTGTCCTGGGGGTGGTGTACTACTGCCTGCGGAAGCGGAGGATGCAGGAGGAGAAACAGAAGTCGCTCAATGTCAAAAAGACCATTCTGGAAATGCGTTATGGATCAGATATCGATACCAGTACCATGGTCCATCCTTCCCAGAAGCTGGGTGAACCACCTGTCATCCCTGTCTCACGGATGTCCTCCATCCCTTCCATGATTGGGGAGAAGTTGCCCCCATCAAAGTCAATGGAAGCTGGGCTGGAGACTCCTAAAGTCACCACTAAAGGTAACTACATTGAGGTGCGGACTGGTGGTGGGGATGGGCTGGAGAGAACCCAGCGGGATGAGGACCTGAGGGAGCTTGACAATGGGCAAGGGTCAGCCGCTGAGATCTCTACTATAGCCAAGGAGGTAGACAAGGTCAACCAGATCATCAACAACTGTATTGATGCCCTAAAACTGGACACAGCATCCTTCCTGGGTGGTGGGACTGGTGTTGACTCAGACATGGCCTTTGAGTGCCAGTCCATCCCAGCTGGTTCCTCTAGTGGGCTAGAGCGGCCCAGCTTTCTTTCCCCACCCTACAAGGAAAGCTCCCACCACCCTTTGCAGCGCCAGCTCAGTGCTGATGCTGCTGTGGCCAGAAAGACCTGCAGTGTCTCCTCTAGTGGCTCCATCAAGAGCGCTAAGGTCTTCAGCTTGGACGTGCCTGACCACCCACCACTCAGCAAGTCTGACTCCAAATACATTGAGAAGGGCAGCCCACTCAACAGCCCTTTGGATCGTCTTCCCTTGGTGTCTCCGAGTGCCATCCACCACTTGGAGGTCAAGCCTTCCTACCATTGCAGTGAGCACCGTCACTCCTTCCCGGCCCTGTACTACGAGGAAAGCGCTGACACCTTGAGCCAGCGGGTTTCGTTCCTCAAGCCACTCTCCCGCTCCAAGCGAGATTCCACGTACTCCCAGCTCTCCCCTAGACACTACTTCTCGGGCTACTCCTCTAGCCCTGAGTACTCCTCAGAGAGCACCCACAAGATCTGGGAGCGATTCCGGCCTTACAAGAAGCATCACAGGGAGGAGGTTTACATGGCAGCTGGGCATGCCCTGCGGAAGAAAGTTCAATTTGCCAAGGACGAGGATCTGCATGACATCCTGGATTACTGGAAAGGAGTCTCTGCTCAGCAGAAGCTGTGACTCTTCCTCACAAGGAAACAATACAAACCAAGACCCCCTCCAACCAGAAAAAGAAAGCCACTTGACTGTGAAAAATAAACCAACAACAAAATACTCCTGACAAATACAAAACTGACAAAACCTTTTCTTAAAGTTTACAACAACTCTCACACACACAGATACACACACTGACACACACACACGCCGAATTGTCTCTACTGTGTTACGGGGACCATTGTTCTGCCCGCAGATGGTTGGGAGGAGTGTCCTGCTCTGACACTGTGGTAACAACGTTGGAGAGTGGGTGGGTGGGAATGGCCTGGGAGTGGGTGGCAGTGGTGGCAGGGAAAGGGCAGGATTGGACACTCACTGGGCATGAAACTCAGCTGTGAACTATTCATATTTTTGTTCCTGTTGTAGGCTGATTTTTCTTTCAGGTGGGAGGGAAGGACTTTGATTTAGAAAGCTTCCTTGCCCACCTGGTACACCTGCTATGCCAAATCTTCCATCACTAACTTTTTCCCTCATTTTCTTTAGCAGTGGAGGCTTTTCTTCTCTCCCATCCCCTTCCAAGACAGGTGGGATTTGTTGGAAGAAGTTCTTTCCCTTCTTTTCCTTTACCCTTCCCTATCCCTCTCTGTTAAGGGTCCCTAGGCTTGAACTTTCTGTCTAGATACTTCACGAACCTCCATGCTCCTCAGAGGAAGGAGAGGAAATGTGAAGGACCAAGGGGAGTAGGACCTGCTGTAAAACAGGCTCTGTGCCCTGTCTGCTCTTCCTCCTTCCCTTCTCCTGCCATGTTGCTGCTGATGAACACCACCAACTCTGGAGTGACAGACATTCTCCAGGCTTTCTCAGAGACAGTTTTCTGTTAGTTGGTGGGGAGAAAAAGGTTGTGAATGTTCTCTTTGGCATGGCAAGCCAGGTCCTCAAGGAGCGGTGGAGGAAAAGGCAGGAAGGTCTGGTCTCTCAGAGGTGCAAAGGGTTTCCATCTCTCCACGAGTGTTACAGGTCAGAGGTCCTCCCCACCACACACACCTATGCTAGGCTGCCCTTGTGTAGTCAGTTTAATACTCTCTATTCATGTCCCCCTTACTGTGAGGAAGGGACCTGGAGAGGACCTCAGCAGAACAAGTTCTCCATGAAGCTTCTGCAGCTCTTCCCAACTGACTTGCACTGTGGGCTGTGGGGTGGGTGTCCATGAGAAGAGCATCACCCAACCTCCACACTTCCAGATGGATGTGAAGAACAGGATTTCAGTTGCTCATCTCGCTGGGCTGGCCTCACAAGGAGTCTTTCTCTTGAATAGGCCATGGATCTTCTGGCATGGATAGGGGACAGCCTAGGGCAAAGACAGGAGCACAGGGAACAAACAGGATGTGAGAATGAGGCCTGGGAGTAGCCCAGGAAGGATGGCCTGGAAGAAGCTCCCTTTGTGTGTGCCAGGATAGAAGAGGACACCAGCCTCCCGATGACAGTGTTCCTTTGACTACTTAGAGACCCTCATGAGAGTCAGAGCAACATATCACCTCCTAAATTCTCCAGCTCCTCACAGGTGGGACAAACTTTTCTTAGGGGTCCTCTCATGTCTTGGCAAAACCCCAGTTGCACTTGCTAGTTCCCAACCTCTGCCTCTTCAGTAGAAGATCTGTCACAGAGTTGGGAATGAGCCTACTGTCCTCTCCACCTGGTCCCATTTCTGAGCAGCCCAACAAAGCACAATCTTGGCACCATCTCCCCCAAAGTTTTTCTGTCAGGCAGGGGTGCTGCCTGCTGAACATTTCTTTATGCAGCACAGTGAGCCTCCCCTCCATGATCTGCCTAACACTTGACCTTTGTTCAGCTCTATCAGGATGAGGGAGAGGGCCTATGTTGTGTTCGCTCTCCTTATGTAGTTATTTCCTCTTTGAGGTGCTCCTCAGAAGACCCAATGTTTTTGGGGCTCCTGGGAGAAGGATGAGGGTGTGGGAGCTTCTCTAGGAAGGATTTACAGGCTGTATGCAGAGAACTTGCCTGTTATCTGCCAGGTAGTAGCACTTCCAGCTGTGAGAGCTGGCTTCTATGCCACAGCTGCCATCATTTCACCTTCTGTAAGTGAGGGGGACCAGTAGGCAGAATCTGGTGCATTAGAACCAGAGCAGGTGTCCCCAAAGTGTAAACCTATGAAGGTCTGTGGAGTTTCTTCCTTGTAGGGATGCTGATAGGTAACAATCCTAAGCCAGGTCCTGATCCCATTGCCTCAGACTTTTCCCTGACAGCCTGCTTTCCTGCAAAGCATTGTTTTGCCTTGAGTCCAGAGGTGTTCAGGGACTGACTTCACAAAGTAAGAGCCAGTCTAGCCCAGAGGAAGAGGTGTGTGCGCCTGTGTGCAGGAGGATGAAGGGAAGTCAAGAAGGGAAGTCACATCACTGCTGTCAGGCATCTGTCCATGTTGGGACCATGCAGCAAACCAAGATAGATAAATGCTGTGAGAGATGCTTAGGCACAACAGAGACCTCCCCAGCTACCACATGGAGCAGGCTCAGTGGTCTTCCAGCATGGCAACCATCCAAGCAGAAAAGACTAATGGCTGGGGCACAGAATTGGACAGGAAAAGGGGTATGACAGGCAAGGGGGGATGGAGTCTTGTTGCTCTCCCCAACTCTTCCCTCCCTATGCTTCTCTGCTGTATGGTCCTGTAAAGAGTTCTGCTCAGTCATACTTTAGGGGGGAGCATCAACCTGTAAAGGTTTCTGCTTTCTCCCCTCAGCACCTCAGTGAGGCAGAAAAGAAAGGTCAGGGATACAGCTATCATCAGGCCCTTCTTTTTTCTGTGGGGCTGGATAGGAGGGAAAAGCCATTTCTCTCCCAGCTGTAGCCCCCCACTCCAAACCATTGGATAAGTTTGCACAAGATGGACTGTTCTGTGGGAGGAAGAGGGCAAGGAAGGGGAACAAAGTATCTCACCTTCCTTCCTCCTCCCTTCTTCTTTGTCCTGCTCCCTCCCTTGGGATGAGGGCTCACAAAGTGATGCCAGCCCTGTCGGAGGAAAGCAGATTTAACGTTCTATTTGCATGACAATTTTACTGTATTTTTCTGAGCAAACACCTGTTGTGTATGTGCCGGTTTGTTGGAATTTAACCTCCTCCCTCAAAGTCTCTCCTGTCCTTGTCCCTGTTTTCTCTGCTCCTTTCATTCATCCCTGATGTGATTTTTTTGAGAGACTCCTACCAGTTTGGGAGGGAACATACCCCAAAGAGAACCCAAACCAATCAACCCCATAAACCTCATTCCTTCTTCTTTCCAGTCTCCCCCTTTCCCTGGCTCCAGATGTGGTCTCTCAGCTGCTTTTCACAGTCATGTGTGTAAAGTGGGATGTATTATATACCAAAGGCCTGCTCTTCCTAGTGGCCATCATTTCTCCTAGTTATTGAGGAGCAGGAGGGAGGCCTGTCAAGACAGATCTTGTAAGAGAAATGGTCGCTACCCTCCCTTTGCCCTGGTTGCTCTTTCCCCAAATGTGCAAGCAAGGTTATGCTTGAGGGAACATGGAGTGCTTTAGCTGAAGGGAAACCTCTGATACAGTGAAAACTTGATGTGGAGCTGGTTACAATCACTTAGAAGACCTCCCATCACCTTCCTCTCATTGATTGCACAGACCTCTGGATTAGATCTGTCCTACCCACTCTCTCCCCTGGGTGGCCCTCGCAGAGGGCAGGGTATGGTGGAGCCTTAGTTTCTAAGCCCTCTATGGCTTGGCTTTCGCAAGTCCCTCAGTGCTGCCTTCTCCCAGGGCAAAGTGGACTTCTGGGGCTGAACCAGGACCAGACCCTTTCACATTTTATTTCTGGCTTGGTGACTATTGGCAGAGAAATCAGGGGTTTAATTCACCTCACTGGAAATTGTGGAGGGTGAGGAATGAGGCTGGGTGCAGACCTGCCCTCTACCCCCAGGAACAGCCTTGGGGAGAAGCCTGGGCTGGTGTCCTAAACCCAGGAGAGTGAAGATGAGACTCCAGACATGCTGTTCCCGTGGGGCAGAGCTTTCCCATACCCGCTGGTGCTGCCCCAGTTTATGCTGCAGTGCCATGTTCCCTTCTCCCCCTCCCCACTCTTCCATGCTGAATAAATCCCTCTTGAGGCAGGTGTGAAATATTCATGACTGACAAATGAAGAATTATGTCGGGCTGAGGAGGCCTCTGTGTGTTTGCAATGCTAATCAGCCTGCCTTGCTGGAGGAGGCTCTGCCTGGCAGGCTTGAAGGAAGGAGGGGAAGATGCAGGAGGAAGGTGGAAAAGGAGCTTAGACAGGAGGGGCAGATACGGTAGGGGTGAAGAAGGCACAGTGGGACCAAGGAGTTGTGAGGCAAGGAGGGAACAGGTAGAGGGAGATGGAAAAGGTGGAGGAGAGGGACAGGCTGGGGAAGAGATGTCCACAGTGGTAAGAATGGGATGATAAAAGAACAAAGGGAACAGCAAGGAAAAGGGTTGAGTGAAGGGGTGAAGGCTCTCTGAGAGGAGGTGGGGAGTAAGTCAGCAGTGCCTGGAGAAAAAAATTTGGGCAGACTTCATGATGAGCTGTGACCCCTCTCTGTAGGGCAGAGCTCAGCACTAAAGGGCAGGCAGCTGCCATACGGAGCTGACCCAGGGCCCCGAAAGCACATTTGCCATGCTTGTTGCTGACTGGAAACCTCGGCTGTGTCGGGAAGGACACACAACCTCCAGGAGCCTGGAGAACATCCCTTCCACTGTCACCACCTCCTTCTGCACAAGCCGCAGTCAAGAGGAGCCTCATGGAGCCGTGTCCTCCTGCTGGAACCAGCCTGCTGCTGTCCCACCGTCTGAGCAGGAGGGAGCCTCCTCAGGGTGGCTTGGTGTGGGACGGACACTTTGTGCCACCCCCCGCCAGGCTATGGGGGTTCCTTGTAGGGCTGGCACCACCTCAGCTGCTCCCTGCCCACCCTGTCTGAGCAGGTGTTTCTGGGTCCTTCACCGAAGAAGGGGCAGAGGGGAGCGTCTGTTGCGTCCCCCCTACCCACGCACGCATTCCCAGCCCCGTCCCTCAGCCGCCTGGGCCTTGTACTGTGAGGGGCGTTCTCGGCCTGCTCCCCTTGACTGTCCCCTGCGCCTGGGGAGGTGGCTCCGCACCTCTCCCTGGCCATCCTACTAGGGCAGCTCTCTGCAGGGCCACCCCAACCCACCCCTGTTCCCCAGAGCAGAGAGTGCATCCTCTGCCTGGCTTCTCCTTCTCCCTCTCCTCCCTCTCCTTCTCCTCCCCGCCCCACCAGGGGGTAAATTCCCTCTTCCCCCCCTTACTGTCCCTTTCCCTGTCCCCATCCTCGCGCGTTCGGCTTGGCCTTTGCCTCCCCCACGACTACCACCGCCACTGTGAGGCCTTGCTCTCGGCTGGCCTGTCCCCACAGCTGCTCTCCACCTTCCCTGGGGGGAAGAGAGGAGTGTGTCCGGGTCAGGCCAGACCCTCCAGGGCTGGTACGGCTGGTCCATCCACAAGCACAGCGTCTGGGGTGAGGGGGTGGGAAGGGGTGGGCAGCTGCCAGGCACAGAGAAGGGGGTGTGAGCCCTCGAATGTAAGGAAGGGCCTGGGAGGCAGCTGCTGGGACTGGCTCCTTGTGGCCTCTTTGGTGTTCCTCCTTCCGTGACAACCCTGTGACCCCCCCCCGGTTGTGTATGGACAAATTTAAGTTGGAATTATGTTCCTTACTTTCTTCTTCTTCTTTCTTTCTTTTTTTTTTTTTTTAATTCTCTTCTTTTAGATCTGTATTTCTTTCTTGTTCTTTTCTTTCTTTCTTTTTTTTTTCTCTTTCCTTCTTTTCTGGTTTTAAAACTGAATGGCACGAAATCGTTTTTCCTCAACTCGGAGATTCCTGTATGGAGAAAATCAATTTCTATATTTGCAATAAATTTCTTATTTAAAAAAAAAAAAACCAAAAAAACCAACAAAAAACCTAAAAAAAAAATCAACAAGCAAAAACAATGAAAAGCTGCTTCTGTGTCCATTTGTTCCAGCCTTGTCTGGTAGAGGAGGTGGGATGGGGTGGGATGGAATGGGAGGAAATAGGGTATGGGCAAAACTGAGAGAGTTGGGCTGGGGCATGGGAGGATTCTCCCAGGCACACAGTGGTCCCTGCTCCCCCCAAACACGCTGTTTCTCTGCCCTTGGCTATTGTCTGTTTTGGACACATCCTAAAGTTTTTACCCAGTTTTACCCAGTTGTCAGTCCTGTCATGATACCAGCCCTTTCCTGCACCGATCAGCATCCAGGTTCTGCCCCACCCAGGGCAGGGAGGCAGCACTGCTTGGGTGTAAGGCAGAGCTTCCTTGCCCATTATCTCCACAACAAATCCTCAACTGGCAGTGAGAGCATTCCTCTCTCTGAGCTCCAGAGCTCTCTGGAGGAAGGCAATCCAAGGCAGACGATCCAGCCGTGGGTAATGACTGAGCAATCTGTAGCCTAATCCACCAGCAGATATCCTGATCTCAGCTCTTCCTAAGCATCAATATTTAAAGTCAAGAATGCAGCCAGCAAATCCATGCCTATTGGTGCATTTATACACATAATTAGGCCAATTTGTGTGTGGTGACATAGCAGCCATTCCCTTGAATGTCTTGTCTCTTCTCTGCCTCCTGTTTCTTAATGTTTCTAGTTTCTCCTGAGAATGGTATGGCTCCTTGGCTCAGAGGGTTTCTTTTTTTTTGCTCTTGCACATCCAGCTTTGATTAGGCAGATCTAGCCATGGCTTCTAGACTTCCTTTTTGAGTGTGCTGAGCTCACAATCTCTGTTCCTTGTGTAGAGAAGGATGGGAACAAATGGTTCAAGGGAGTTGTGAATATGGACACAACAGCTCCTGGATACATATATGCTGTAGTAGCTGATGACTCTTATTAATGCTTGAATTGATTTCAGAGCAGACCTAGGAGCAGATGCTACTACAGGCAGATGCTTCACAGTCTGACATGTTCTCCATTGGGCTTGGGAAGAATGATTGAGTGTGGGAAGGAATGGAGCTGGGCTGTGTATCTCTGGAGGATTGACAATGGTGCATAACAAAGAGGAGCTCTTCTGGGGTTAATCAGAGCTTCATCTGCTTGGTGGAAAGCTGGATGTTTCACTCAAAGTGATGTTCCTGGCATCTGCATCTCTGCAGTGCAGGGATACAGGCCTTCTGAGACAGGGAATCTCAGACCTTGGGAGAAATTAATGCATAAATTATAAAGAGGCGTAATCTAATCAGTGGAGAGCCCCCATGCTGTTTATTTTGTTGCTAAATTCGATTTTGTCTCCACAGTCCTTGCATTTCATTTGGTTGCTCTGCCACAGGGATGAGAAAGGACAAGATGTATTTGCAAATGCTGTCTAGGGGGAGTGGGAAGCTTTGGGAAGGGAAGACTGTCAGGGCTGAAGTCATCATCAATGTCCTGAAGCCAGGTGAGGACTGTTGGGCTGAGGGGACATGGAGGCACTGTAGTCAGCCCTCTGGGCCAAAATGATTTGTGGTGAAAGAGGTAAGCAGTGCTTGTATTTAAGCAGCCTTTGGCTGATTCCAGGCAGAGACCTAAGGAGTCCTCTGCTCTGCACACTGTTGTGTGAGCTGGTGTGTGTCTGGGGAAGGGGTGAGGTGTGAGCTGTGAGTCTGCACTGTTCTCTCAAGTGCCTCTGGATGTAACTGTGTCCAACAGACTGCAGCTCCTGCAGCAAACCACACTGACCTCTGCTTCCAGAACCTGCCTGGTGGACCATGACATCTGCATCCTGGAATGAGAGAAGGGGCCAGGGCTTTGCTGTGGCCAGTGAAGTGGCTACAGTGGGCAGTGTGAGGGTGGCCAGAGTGAGCTGGCCTGCTAAGCAAATCCACCCTGGAGAAGAGCAGCTTTGCACAGCCTCATGTTCAGCTGGCTGCAGAGTCAGGAAGACCATTTTGTGTTTTCTTGTGGTTGGTTCATGCTGACATGGTTTTTTTCCATCCTTGTGAAGTTCAGTGACTTATCCAAGCCATAATTTGCTGCAGCACAGAAAGACCTGGCTTAGCCACAGAGCCTTTTGCTGGAAGTCATCCGGGACAGTTGTCATCTCTTTGGCTATGTGTGCATGTACCTGTGCTGTGGTATCGACAGGCAAGTAGGCAACATTGCCCTCTTCTGGACTGACTGTAAGGACTGGAAGAGCATCCTCGATGGAATGGCAGATGAATCCTGTTTCCACTGCAAAGGTAAGAACCTTTCTGGGTCTTGATTTCCTGCCCAAATCTTGGTGGCTTTTACAATAGCCAGCTCAGATTAGGGGATACTTCTCTGCAGCACTAAGTGCCTGGAGATCCTGAGCAATCATGACTCCTCAGGGTCAGGCCAAACCTAAGAGAGCAGCGTGAGGAATCTCTCCTCTCTGGATGACGTTGACTCCAATGGAACCAGGAACCAACAGCTGTGAAGGGCAATGAACAAATGGTTGAGGGTGTGAGGGTCATGATGCTGACCTTTGTCCTGAGGGCTGCCTCTCAAGGGGATGAGAGCAGTGCAGGCTAAGGACTGGTCAGACTAACATCTTTCCCCAGGTCTTGGACATGCTTTCAATTAAAACAAAAAGGGATGTATTTGTGCAGAGCTGGAGGGCAGACTAAGAGCTACACAGAGCCCAAGGGGTTTGGGACTCTAAGTGCACAGGCCTTGCTCACCTGTAGCAGGGAAGCAGAGGATGTCACTGAACAGCCTCTACATTTCCCTTCTGACCCTTGAAGGAAACACAAACCGAAAGAAAACCCAAACAGTCAGCCTGAAAGTGAAATATTTAGGAGTGAAAGGATGAGAGAGATGAAATGAGGACTCAAATACTTTTATACAGGTTCATATACACAGTTAAGATAATGGATAGATCACTATCATTTGTGCTCCCCTATAGAGACAAATTCAAAATTCTGTCACAGGTTTGGTTGGACTATGGCAGGGTGCAAAAGTATTCCATTCCTAGGCTTCCCAAATATTCGACAGGGATCTGTGTCTTCCCTTCCCTTGTCAGGTTCCTTGGGACAGGGTCTGTCTGTCACAACATGGTTATGTGATACATCTTGCAGTAGGATTGCCAGGCTCCTGTGGGACTGACAGTTAACATGCATTCCCAAAGGAGAAAGGAATGGCATCTGAAATGAGTCCGAGGAGCTGTATTGGTGACTCCTGCTAAGCAACGCAGAAATAAGCAGGTGCCCAGCCAACGCTACTGTGGAAAATGAATCAAAAGCCTCATCACTTTTTAAATAAGAAACACTTCAAAAAAAGAAAAGTATTCCACTCCATCCCTCTGTATACATTGCCAGAAAGGGCATCATTAAGAATTCATTGCAACTTCTGCACCCAATTTTCCAGCCCAGTGCCTTGTCCCACTTGTCTAGCTCCAGCTCCAAAGACAGTGGTGGCTCTGCCATGAGTATCGAGGGACAAACGGGACCTGAATAATAAGATGAAACTTGAAGAATGGGTGGGGGGGTCTGGGGACCTCTGGGATGAAGTGGCTGAAGGAGGAAAAAGCACAGCCAGGCAAGGAGCTCGAAGAAGAGTCAGTCTTGCCCACAGACGTGCAAGAAAATAGACACAAACCTGCCCCAGCTGCCTGCTGTTGCCAAATCACAACACGGGCCTGGGGATATCTTTCTACTCTGTTCTTTCCTTCTACTCTGTTCTTTCCCTTCCTGAACGTCTGGAGTTGATGACTGGGGATTCCTAACATTCAAAAATGGCATTGTTGGACCAAGGTCCTGATCTGCAAGGCAGTGATGCAGCTGACAAAAATGGCCAAGCCAAGCTGAACTGTGTCACAGGGTGGATGCATTGGGACAAGGAGGTGCAGGTTAAATCTATAAAGGCTGGAGTGGCTGTACCTGTTGTGTGTGATTACCTTCAGATGAGGCAAGTGGATACCTAAAGTCATGATACCTGTTTGTCTGGAGGAAAAGGGGTTTCATTTTGGGCTTTGCTCAAATTGGCCATTGGGCCAGAAGACACATGAGATCCCAGCTTCTCATCCCTTTATGATAAGGTAGGGAGAGAGCTGTTGCCTCTGTTTCTCTGCTGTACATTTTCTGTCTTGTGTCACTGTCATCCATAAGATTTCCTACCTGTGACACCTGTTTCTCTTTCTCTCTGCTTCTCAAGTGGCAGCCAGAGAGATAATTGGTATTTTTGACACTGTCTCTTGAGCCCTTTGTGGCAGGAGCTGCCAGGATGAAGCTGTGAATTATGTAATAAGGGTTAATTAGAGGATTTTCAGGGCTATATTACTGTACTCTATGTGAGGATGGTGCCCTCCTTTTGGGGCCATTGTAGGAAACAGTGCCTACAGGGGAGAGGAGCACAGAGGTGTGAGTGGCCTTGATGGTGGTTATGGTGGCCAGGAAGAGGATATTCTGTCTCCTCAGTGGCACTAGGAATGCTGGAGTTGAGCACACAGCTCAGCAGAGTGAGAAGCAAGGTTGGACACAGATTGATGGGGTGGAGGTGACAGGTTTTTAAACTCCTGTAGAGCTGTGGTCTGATGTTGGAGGGGTAGCTGGGTGCCAGATCACTCACTGGTCTTCATTCTTCCCTCCACTGCTGCAGGGAGCTGAGCTGGAAGGTAGAACTTGTCAGGGCAATGTCCAGAGAAACTGAAAAGCCCTCTGAAAAGCCCTCAGCCACCCACAACTGCCAAGTGACAGCTCTGCTCCTGGATGTGCTGCTTGCTTCTCTGAGAAGGCATCATGGGCCCATCCTGCCCTTCTAAGAAGTTTTTCCTGCCTGTGACTGAGTGTGCAGCTGGGAGAGAGCACCAGTCCAGTGGTGGAGTGTGTGAGAGAGAGAGAGAGAGGATCCTCCAGGTTTTGCTGTTCCTATCATCCCAGAGCTACTCTGTCTATGCCTTCCTTCACTCTGTCAGTTTGACTTTGGGGTTGATGAGGAGACACTGCTCCCTTACCCCCACCTAGATCCTGTAGAGGGAAGGGGGCACTGATTTCTCCAGCCCTGTTGTGCAGTGTGTGTGCCTGAAGGTGAAACTGCCTGAGGCACCTCAGCCAGCCCGGAAAGAAGATTTAGATGACAGATCTCCTTCCTGCTTTCAATGGTTGCTATGCAGGGATGCTTTGAAGTCATTAGATTTGCCAGCACAGCCTTTCTATCCCCCCATGCCCTCTCAGAGGAATAAGAAACTCATTGCTTGATGGCCTTGGGGTGATCACTCCAGCATATTGTGGAGTCTTTCCACTGAAAAGTATAAGCTGCAAGGTCATTACATCTGTGAATTCACTCAGTTACAGCACAACACACCCTCCTGGGTCTGAGGGAGGAATGGACTTGTCTGGGTCCCTTGGAAAGTGACATCCCTTGTCCCCCAGATAGAGTTCATAAAACACCTTTGGGAAATGGAAGAGATTTGTCTCCCTCACTTTCCCTCCACATCACTAAGTCCCAAGTCTAGTCAGTGTGGTGGTTGGAGGGAAGCAGCACATGATGGCAGCCAAACCTCTGGGCTTCTGCCTGGCTACCTTTGAGAGCAAGCCATTCACCTAAAACACTGTCAGAGCAGGACCCAGGTTCTCCTCTCACCTCTGTTTTACCTTCTAGGCCATCACCTCCCTCCTCCTTTCCTGCAGTTTGTGCTTTCCTCACAATTTTTAACCACTCCCTTCACACTCTCCTTTTTTTCTGTTTTCTCTGTTCTCCACCTTCCTTCACTGACCCTCACCTCTCTGTTCTCTAAGGAATAATGATTTACTTTATCTCTCCTCCCCTTCACTTTCTTGATATTTTCTCTCACCATCTTCCATCTGTTATCCTTTTCCCATTTCTCCATCTCTTCCCCTCCCATCAGCCCCTTATATCTCCTCCCATGTCCACATATTTTCCCCTCTCATATAATGTCTAATATAATATAATTCCTCACATCTTGAGTCATCCAAACCTGTAAGGAGGTGGTTTCCCGCAGGGAAGCAGAATGTGAAAAATATCTTTGTTCACCAAAAATTAAATACTGACCATATGGGGTATAGAAAAAAAAAAAAAGCCAACAAACTAGGCAAAAAGGAGGAAAAAAAAAAAAAAAAAGCAGCAGCTCATTGCTCAGAAAGGGATGAAGAAAGGCAAAACTTGTCTGAGCAATATTCACCACTGGGTTTAGAGCATTTCTGCACAAGTGTGCTCTGAAAGTGCTGCTAAGGTTCTCAGGCAGACAGGCACTGCACTGGGGCCAACCTACACTGCTCTGGGGCAGAGAGAAGGTGGAATCTGGGGGAAGCTGAGGTACAATCAGGGTGTGAAACAAACTTAGGGTGTGAGTCAGCTAGATATTCTCTGCTGCAGTCATTTCTGAGATATGTCTCTGCCCAAATTACTTCAGTTGTGACTCTTCCAGAAATGGCTGTGGTTGTGGGGTAGGAAGGGCAGTCTCTTCTAACACAGTCACACCATCAGACACAGGAACCTGGTGAGCACTCAAAGCATCCCTGGAAAGCACTTCCATGAAGGGTCAAGCACCTTCCCCTACAGACACATTTCAGTGCCGGTTCCCCAGATCTCTCCTGGCTCCTTATTGAATGTTTTCAGCTGTAACCAGCTTTTTCCACATCTTGACACCAGAGATGACCTACTGCAGTGCCCAAGCATCACCCACAGGCTGGAATTTCTTAACAAAGGCCACAGTACAGAGGGAGTCAAATGGATTCAGGCAGGGGCATCACCTCAGAAATGACTGAAGGAGAGAAAGTAACATACTGTTCTTGCATGCAGGGGACAGACTCAGCACCACACATAATGACTCAGAGAGCAGCTTGGGTGGGCAGAGAAAGAAAATCTCAATGAATCCCGCAGACCTTTCTGTTTCAGTGATCTATTAAACAAACCATATCTCTGTGTACAGCAAGTACAGGCTTAATCTCATGTGATCCTGGTATTTTTAGCATCTTGCTCATGGATAGGGTAACTGGGACTTTTTGCTTCGCTTACAGGAACCCTGAAGCCAGACTCCAAAGACTCCTAGTAAACAGGTAGATCTCAGGTGAAAATCCAGATCTGCCAGTGCTGCAGTGAAAGACACAAGATGTTTGATTATGAAAAAACGGTCTTGGGATCTAGCTGAACCAGCTGTTCTACGGCTGGATCTCCGGCTAATTCACTGTGTGACCCTGTTGGGATCCATGAAGATGGGGAGAGGTTGGAGAGGCAGGGATCTGCTTCACCACTGCTCGAGACAGCATGGCATGCAGGGCTGGTGGGGCAGTGCTGGATCTTGGTGCAGAGTGAGGCTGAATATGGACAGGATGTTGGGAAAGGGACTGTGGCAGAGTGGGAGCAATGGAATGTGCCTTTAACAGAGACTTTGGGAGTGTGTGGTGTTGCTCTGCAGGGCAGCAGGTCTGCCCCCTGTCCCAGTTTATCCCAGCCCAAGCTGAGTGATCTGGTCTGGGGCAGAGTCACCAGGCAATGCAGAGGCTGTGACTGTGCTGCCAATTTGTGATGGTCTGTGTCACCATCAGGCTCTGTAGCTGCAGCCTCTGCTGTGTGATGGGGAGCATGTGCTTCCCACCTGCTGTTATAAATGAGGGGATTTGGTGGGTAGGAAAGGATTCCCCTTATGGGTCAGCTCCTTCTACTGTCACCACCTGGAACCGTCTGGACAGAAGGGATTCCTTGGATCTGCACCAGGGTTCCTTGGACAGCACACATCCAGGAGGCTCTTGCCAGAAACATTCCCTGCAGACAGCCATGGCATCAGGCTTTCTCATCCTCCAGATGGGGCAACTCTCATAGTTTACTCCTCCGTTGTTGGGATCTCAGGCAGAAAAAAGGCCCAGTGGAAAGAAGGCTCATGTTTTCTGGTTTCTGTATGATCATCTCCAGGTGACCACCAGGCAGAAGCAGCAAATTTATCTTCCCAGGGATCATGATCTTTCTTCCAAATGAAAGAAATATTTTGTGGAAAAGCAGCAGAAAATCTGCTATATCAGCATGAATCAAAGCTGTCTGCCTCTTCCCCTCCACCGAGGATTCTAAAATTGCAAATGGTCTGAAGAAGGCAAGCAGGGTAAAAGTACTGGCTATTCCTTTCAAAGTCAGAACATTGAGTATCCTTGAAATGATTAAGCATCTGGTTTAAGAGAAAATTCAAGAGAAAAATATAATAGTAAAGAAATGGCTGAAGAAATTCCTTGCCAAAATGTTTAAACCAAATTTCTGAAAGTCTTTAAACTGCTGTTGGCCAGTATTAAGGAGAGGGACAGAACACTAGGACAGATGGACCTTCATGACAATCCAGCACATCCGTTCTTCTGCATTATTGCACATCTTATCCAACCTCTGTCAGCCTTGTGCCAAGGTCTGCCCAGCAAGGCTGCTGCAATGGTCTGAAATGCCAGATAACTGTTAGCCTGATACTAAGATCATCTGACAGACCTGATGGGAAAAGAGCTGCATCTGAAACTTCCCAGCATTGCAGCAGTGAGACTCAGAACAGAGTTTCTGCAGCTGCTGTTTCCAGTTCTCCCAGCACACAGTGAGCAGTTGCATAAAATTCAGGTCTTAAGACTATTTGGCATGGACTGAAAGGACAAGTGGGATAGGCAGGTAGAAAAAAGCTTAAATGTATGCAGCAGCAATCAGACAAACAAGCAGAAGAAGGAACTACACTTAGCTTGGGCTTCTCATTGAATGAAAAGATATAAGGGAGGACACCCCTGTAAAACATGCTGACCTTGTTTGCAGTTGGCTTCACATCCTCTCTGGAGCAGATGGTGGATACACTCTGCACCACTCGCCCGTGGGACACAGAGCTGAGTGTCTCTGAGTTAACCTCCAGGTGAGTTCCCTGTGACTGTCCAGAACCCTAAAAATCACAAAAATGCAGAAGAATGTAAGGTGCAAGAGGAAGACTTGGGAAATGCTGTCTGACTGCTAAATTGGGCAGGTGCCCTGGTGAGACAGGGCATGGAAAACACTGAGATATTGAGTGGCATCTCTGGCCAGTCTTAAGTAACATCTCCATCTCCACTCAGTCTTTAGTAACAATAGAAATAGGCCTTCAGAAATGCCAGGCTACAGAGACTGGGGGAAAATAGGAAGAAACATCACCAGTGTGGAAGAGGATCAGAAAATATTTAGGGAAACTGGACATGTAAAAGTCCACAGGCCCTGATGGGATGCATCCAGCAATGCTAAGGGAGCTGGGTGATGTCATTTCAAGGTCAATCCAAATAATTTTTGAACACTCATGGTGAGTAGGAGAAGTGCCTGAGGACTGGAGGAATGTAAATGTCACTATGGAAGTCTCAGTTTATAGGAAATCATGGGAAGGACTGTGCCAACTGGAAAGGATGGAAATTCCTGTGTTAGAACAGAGGGATGTGAAGAATCCATGCATTCCTCATTCCTGCCAAGTTGGAACAATGTTGGTGAGGCAAGGTTTATGGAGGGAAATAAGTGGCTTTTTTTGGACAAGCCAAATTAAATGTAAAAATGGACAAGCTCATTTTTGGATTTGCTGCATTTACCTCCTCCTGTGGGCCTGACACCCTGTCCATTTATTTCTGCTTGTATCCTAGCTGATCCTTCACACAAACCTTGCCACTCCTAGCATCCTCAGACATCACACTTAGAGCAACCCTGAGCTTAAAATACAAGTTCCTGTTTTCACAAAGACCAAGCTGTGGAAGCAACATACCCTACAATCATTGGTGAGCTGGGGAGAAAAGGAAGCCAAAGATTAAGGATTTGTTTGATGATCTCTTTGCATATGAATACCCACTGTGATAATCCACACCTGCAATAAGGAAGAAAAGGATCAGCTGCTCCTCCAGGTAGTTGAATTGCAGTTCCACAGTTAATCTTTCAGAGCTGATCTTTGCTATGGTATAGCTTGTTCTCACATTAAGCTCACATGGTGTGCAGGTTGACCCATGAACCTGCCACACACTGGAAACATCATTTTCTGACAGGTGATAGAGCCAAACAGAGCAAAACCCTCATGGATTTGCCAATGAAGGCATGTCTTGGTGAATTCTAGGAACTGGGGCATGTTTCTGATAAGCCATACGGGTTTTAGCTCTTCCTTGAGGGGAAGGAACTCAGCCCTGAGCAAAGCAAATAGTAATAAAGCAAACCAAATGGTAATACAGCAAAACAAATGGTACAGACTAGCAGGGAATGAGATACTGCAAACAGAGCGAATAAGACAGAGCCTTGTTGCCTGAAACTCCCACCAATGCCAAAAAGAGAAACAGACAGAAGAAAAAGAGATGTCTGCAAGCACAAGTGTGAGGGAGGGAGGGAGAGAGTGTGTGTCAAACAGACACTGAGGGAGATGCATGCTATATAATGCTTGAGAGCCATGGGTCCTGTAGCCTTTGCGTTTGTGTTAGAGCTTGTGAGTGTGTGAGACAGCCCAGGTGAGAGCCTGAGACATCTCCCATTGCATGGGGCATGAGAGCCAGGCACAAAGAGTGGGGAGCCAAAGTGGAGCTTCTCCAACCTCCTCCCTGCCTTGGAAGCCACTTGAGGGGCTTGGAGCTGCGGTGGCTTGACACATTTTGGGTGAGGACAGGGAACTGTAAGAGCTGTGAACTGACCCTTCTGGTTCAAGTCAGAGATGTCACCACATCACTGTGGGAGACACCACAACCTCCTGCCTCCCCTGTTGTGGTGCTTAGCCTCCATCCCCACCAAACCTGAAATACCACCTGACTGGTCTGCAGATATGAGGATGGATGTGAAGGAGACTGGCAGAATAAACGTTTTCCCTTCCATATACAGTGGGAAGCTGAGAAGGACTAGTAAAAATGCCCTGGCAGATGGGAGCTGCTGTCCTGTTGCCTTTGTGTTTGGGCCATTTGAAAGCAGGAGCAGGAGGCAGACAGCTTGCCTCTTGCTTGCAGGAGGCTCCTCCACAGAGCCAAATGGCCAGCACAGCATAGCCAGGTCCTGCAGCTGGCCAGACCCAGTCCTGTCTCACCACGAACTCCCAGTCTTGGAAAGATGAGAACATTGTGTTCCTTTGCAGCACCTCTTTGGCTTGAGCACACAAGCTGTCCTGCTTCTGCTGCCTCAGCAGAGGTAATTGCTTGCCATCCAGGGCTCAAAGGCCCCTTAGTTTTGGTCAGGGCTCAGGCCTTTGCAAGCCCTGCAAGAGTGAGGGAAGCTAAATGTGATGGCAAAACCAGGGTTTCTGCAGTGCTCACACAGCATGTGTTTATGCTCAGCTCTCTGTCATCTGGAGGGACAGCAGTGTGAGGCAGGTGCTTTCCTTCCATGTTGGAGTGGCTGTCCTCAGACAGTGCAAAAGTTAGAAGAAAGGCATCCCAGCAAAACTCCGGAGATGGGAAAGGGCACCATTGCTGCAGATCCTCAGGGATCTAGAGGCTGAGATTCCGGTTTCCTGGGCAATTTTGAGAGCCCTGGGTTATCCAAGACATTTGCTGAGTGCTGGTGAATACTACACAGGACATGTAGGAGATATTCTGGAGGAGAAGCTGAAGACAGGTGGGTGACCTTGCACCAGACACCAGTGTCCAGACCTCTGATTCACTCCTTGACTCACATAATTTGCGCTAACCCTTAAAACCCAGGACAGCATCAGCACTGCAGGTTTTCAGAGGTACCATGTGACATCATCTGGCAGAGCTCTTCAAAGCCTGGGTGATGTCATCACTGCAAAGCCCTGATGCAGAGCTGTCGAGCCTGTTCTTTGCTGGTGAGAGAGCAGGTCCTCCCAGCACCTTTCAGCTGCAAATTCCCACAACCTTAGCACAGCAATAACACCAAACACCAAAAAAGTGTTTTTCAGTGCTGGTTGGAAGAATGTTCTGTGAGCTTTGATTGAGACTGTGATGATATATTCTGAGACTGTGAGTAGCAACTTTTAAACAAAAGGCAATGATATTGTCCATGTGAGCCTCTAAACAGACTGAACGATGTCACCAACTTGTGTAGCAGTGAATTGCAAGGTCAGTTCTAGACTCTAAAGACTGCTGAACCACTTGAGCACAGTGTAATGCCCAGCTGACCACTCCTAATAAGGAGGATGTCCCTGCAGGCACTAATGAACACTTGTTGTGATTACTGAATCAGAGCTGGCTGGGGAATTTGAGCACAGCCTTCTCACTGTACTGCAGGGCAAGTGTCTGAATGCACTTACCAGCAGGAGTGCCTTGGGACAGAGTTACAGTCCTAGATAAATGCTTGTTTTAAGCCTTCCAAAAATCACTGGTCTGTGTCAGAGCCATGTGGCTGTAGCTCAGACCCAGAGAACCATGTCTCTGGGGTTACACCTCTTCATCAAAACATTCCTATTGCTGTTGTCTGTGGAGTGAAGGAGTTTTTCTTCATCACTGCTTTCATGAGAAAGGAAGAATATGCTCAACCTCTCAAGCTGGGCCGTGGGTGAATTCAGTTGGGCTGAGATCTTGAAGAGGCTCTCGGGTTGTGCAGATGTGTCTGGAGTGAAAGCTCTGCCCAAATCCTATGTACAAAAAGCAGGCTGTCTGTATTCAGTTCTGCACAGTGTGCACAGGGAGGGAAGATGTCATTCCCACTGCCACCAGGCTCCTCTTGGGCAGCCCAGCACTGCCCAGGGTGCTGACTGAAGCAGTCTGCCTTCCTCAGCAGCTTCCTCTTCTCAGAGCCAAAAAGTGAGCCATGCTTTGAGCGTTCCCTCTGTGCTCTTGCTCAGTGGTGTCCTGCTCCACTCCTTCTCCTCCAGCCCACTGCCTCCTCCTTGGTCACATTCCCATGCCCGTGACCTCCATGGGTATTACCTGTCCATCCCCATCAGCCTCTGAGGACTGAGACAACAAACTGACAGGCGCAAGCCACTCCTGATGGAAGGAGGAAGATAGTCCCCACAGCTCTCTCATCAAGAAGCCCCTCTAAAACCATCCTAATGAGATTCTCCTTAGGGGCCCTGTCAGCTCTGCCTTTCTTTGCAGGCTCCTTTGACAGACGGATGTCAGTTCGGGGAAAGCTGTTTGATGTTCTTCATCTTAATGAAAGTGATCCTCCGGCAGGCACTGTCTCCTCTGCCTCTAGGCAACTGTGGTCTAGCAGTGTCAGGCTACTCTGTGCTTTGTCATACTGGATCCTAATTAGTGGCTGGCTCCTGCTGCTTCTGAAGTCAACAGGGAAAACATCCCTCTGGCTGCAGTGGAGCTGGAGGTAGAGGATGGGGAAGTCGATGTACAGAGAAATGGCAAGGGTCTGTGTGAGTTTCTTCCCATCCTCCTCAAATATTACCATCATCTCTTTTTCTCTCTTTCCTCTGCTCATCCAAAGACAGGGATGGATATGTAGGCAGCTCTGAGTCTGCTCCCTGGCTACCATTGACCTGCGGGGCACAGATATGCTGCTGTGGGTGAGAGAGAAGGGACAGAAAATCCCCCAGGCCACTCACTTGGGGCTAGCTAAGTGCTGAGAAGAGGTGAACCTAATGGAAGATGCACTCTAGAGTGAGAAAACATGGATTACAGGATCCCTGCTCCAGACTTTTCCTCCGATAATGTGCCGCATCTTTTTGATTCAAGTGGTTGGCCGACGTTCAAGCTCCTGTATTTTTTTTTTCCCCTTAAGGAGACATATTAACAGTAGATCTGGGAAGTTCTCTGGGGAGACTCTCTGTGTCTGTAAAGTGCTGCTTTGGTAAGTCAAAAAACTAGGAGGCAATTTCTTTGTTGCCCAAACCCCTTTCTTTAGGTTTTTCTTAGTGGTCTTTTACTTCCTGTCTGCAGTTGCATTGTTTTATCAGAATGCATTAGTTTCTTTCCTCTCTCAAACACAGCTCTTTTATCACATACCTCCTACTTTTGGGAAATGCTGTATGCCTGTGTTTAGATGATGACCACTAATGCTGTAAACAGGAGGCTGATTGTGTCCTGGAACCATCTTAAAGAAAGACAGAAGCTAAATTCATCTGATTAAAGGACATTCGATCGGTTTGTTGCAGAACTTATTCAAAATCCAGTCAGATCCTCCATCCTCATCCACAAGCAAATGCAATCTCCCTAGCAATCATTACACTTGCAGCATCTCTTTTATTCAGTGCTGTCAGACACTCACAGCCCTGTCCTGGATTCCTCCCTGCCTTCCCAGTGGGGATGTGTGTGTGGCTGTACAGTCCAGCATCTATTTGTGCTTGTTTACTGGAGCTTTTGAAGGGATCATTATATTTCTATATGCAGCACAGTGCATGGCCAGTTTATTTCCATGGCTCTCCCCATCATTTCTCTGGGATACCTGGCAAACCCTGGCCCCATTACAGCTTTGGAAGCGAGGTGTGCAGTGAGATGCCTCACCCTTCTGCCCCTATCTTACAGGTCACATTCAGGCTGCAAGAAGACCAAATCTGACTGTCTTGTGGCAGTCAGGGAAGGCACTGCACAACTTTGGTACTTCAGGGCTACAACCTGCATAGCTGGAGGGGTTTGGTGCACTGCTGTAAAATGCCAGATTTCTGGAAGCTATTGGAAGGCATAAATATCTTGGGAAGCATGTGACACCACAAGCGCTGTGGTGTAATGAAAAATCTTTGGGTTAATACAACTGAGAAATGGTTATCATAATGAATTTTAAATTATATTTGGAATACTTGGTGGTTTTCATCTTCAAGCTTTGTTTGTATGTGGGCTTCTTAATTCAGCCACAACCATCCTTTTATTTTACAGAAGCACATAAACTTTCATAAATTATCCTCAAACCTCAAAATTTTCCTCTCTTATCTGACACCAGTAAGTGGTTCTTTAAGGGAGAATAGCAGCTGAGAGACCTGGAGGCAAATTGCTAGGCTTAGCAAGGGTGGGAAAGAGGGGAAGGGTAGAGAAGATTACAAAACAAAATCCATAGCTGTTATTTGGAGGAGATGGAGGGAGCAGCGGGGAGTGTAGAGAGGGAAATGGTTGCCCTTAAAGAAGCATAGAGTCAGGGAGCTGCTGGCCCCTCTCTGGAGGGCTCTGCTTGGCTGGGCAGTTTATTAACTGAAATGAAAAGAAAATGGAGAAGATTCAGGGCAGAGCAGCAGATACAGGGGCAAAGGAAGGCCTGACTGATGAGGGAAGATTAAGCACTAAATGTGTTTATCTTTGCTAAGTGATGACTAAGAGGACGTGTGATAACCATCTTGCCATCTGAGAGACATGAATAACTATGTGCAAGTGTGTGTGTGTGGGCATGATTTAGGGTGGTGACAGGGACAAGGCATGTCAAAGAGCCAGACCCCAGTGGTCACCTTGCCCCTGCTCAGGCTCAAGGGCAGCCAGAAGCCCCTCACAGCACCAAAGAGGGACCAGTCCTGCTGGGAGTCAGAAGAGGTGAGGCTAGTGGGTTTGAATCAGGTGGGAGATGCGATGGAAAATAAGGAAATCTTGCTGCTCCTTCTGCAGATACAGTGATCTCTCCTGCCCTGCCCCTCTACTTTTCATGTTATTATGAAAAACTATCCTTCAGTTGCTCCATCTCAGTCTCCTCACCTCAGACTCTTCACTCCCCTCACTCCCCTAATTTCTTTGTGTTTCCTATTTTCGTACTTGCTCACTTTGTTCACCATTTCTTCTCTCTGTTGCACATTCCCTTCTTGTTTTTCCCTTCCTTTGCCCATTTCTCTCTCCCGCCACCCCTCCACTCACTTCTTTTTCAGCAGGTAGATCTGCATCTGTGATTGAAGGTTCATTTTCCTTTCATTCTGTGGGTGACAAATTCTGACTCGGATAATCACTTGTGAAAAATCAAGAGAGAAGCCAGCTGCTCCAGTGGCACAGGGACTGGCTGTGATGTTCATGAGGACCGATGGCAGGCAGGGTGAGAGCTGGGAGGGTGCTGTGAAGGCAGGGAGACATTCCTCTTTCCCTTCCCAGCATGGGAGGGTGGGCCAGGGGGTGACACGGTTGCTGGACATATCCAGGGCACATGGGAAATGTCTTCCTCAGGCAATTTTGATCCAAGTGAGAAGAAATGGAATGTGTTTCCTGAGCTCTGACCTCACGGGGAAAACTGAGTTTCGACCTTCAAGCTGAGGAGGAAAGATGTTAGAACCATGTAGAGGTTTGGCTGCACTGAGAGGTGTGGAGCAGACTGTGTATGTCCGTATTTCTGGCTCCAGCTTCAATTAATGTGCTCGCAAAAGCAGTCATGGCTATGCCACAGGGACTCTGTCAGACCATCTAGGTTTGCTGGGATACCACAGTGAGCCTCAGCACTGCCACTTCTGCTTGCTTTTCTATTCACATAACCCATGTGGAGTCACCAGGAAGCCACAAAGTCCTCAGTGTGAACTTACCCACCGAGGTGAAGTGTGCTCGTTTCTTCCACAGGGGTATCCCTTTTGCTTTCAGGCTTTTGTGCTTTCAAAGCCAGAGATTCACCATCTTGCTGTTGGTGAACAGGATGAGGCAGGGCTGTGGCATTAGGAAACCACAGCAGATCCAGACTGAAAGATGCCACTGACGCACCCAGCTGTCTTTTTGTTCTCAGGAGCTCAGTCCTTGGAGTTGTCAACCTGCAGGTCCCGATGGCATGGTGGCACTTACACTCTCAGCACTTCTATTTCTGTCTGAGAAGGCATTCCCTTTTGCTCTGGAGGAAGCTTTCTTCCTGGGACACAGGGGAATGAGCAATGGGTAAAGACAGATGGTAGGAAGAGGCAGACCTTCGGGCTAATCTGCACTGTTCCACCTGGACTTTTCCAAGGCTCCTCTCCAGTGCCATGAAATTGGGAATACAGAGAGGTGGGAGAAGAACAAATGTGGTAGATAAAGAGGAATCTGAGAGTAGAAGGCAGCATGACTAAAGGAAGTAGATAGAAGGCAGATCTGATTTGGGCCAGCGGTGACTGAGGGACTTGGGCTGGTCCTTGTGCAGAGCTGTGGCCAAGCAGAAAACAGAATTAAATTAAACATGGCCATGAGAGAGCCACAGGGGCAAAAACTCTGGAAGTCAGAGGCCAGCCTATCCTGCAAGAGAGACCACACTTCCCTTGACCTAAGACATCATTCTCCTTGCTTCCCTTCCTCCCTCTCACCCTAACTGGACTGCCTATAGCTGCCAGACAGGTGCTGCCTGACTCTTCCAGGAGCAGCACATTTCATCAGCCCAAGCCTCCCCAGCTCTTCCAGGACCAGACTGAGGGAAGGAGCAACTATGTTGTTACGTTATAAGGTGTGTTAGCACCTGGGGCAGTGAAAGTCACATGTTTGATAGATTCCTGGGGCCCTGATGAGAAATACCAGCACACAAAACACCTCCTGTAGGAGACAGAGGCTGGGGGTAGGGGTGGTGGGAAAAGGAGGGCTGCTGATTGCCAAAGGTATCACAGCTGTCCAGGCAGGGACCACGGAGGAAGATTGTATGTGTGTGTACATGTGTGATAGGCAAAAAGGAAAGAGAGAAACAGAAAAAAGGCTGTGTGTCTATGTTCATTCTCCTTCTTGCTTTATTAATGCAAACTAATGACTTAATGCCACTCTCCCACCCCACTGACTGCCTGGCCCTCTGCTCAGCAGCCTCCACTGATGGGGTGGGACAATGCCTCTGAGGATGCCTCAGAAGGTGCTGGATGGGCTGCCCTGGCTGTGTGGTTTTCCTTCACTCCTTCAGCCTCCCTTTTCCCCATTCACCAATATGGCTTTGATGCGGCTCAGTGAGAATTCCCATTTATATTTCAGCCTCGCCTGTGACACCATCCCCGAGTCCCTGCAGCTCTGACGCATGATTTCCCGCTCTCCCAAATGCTCCGCTTGGCTCAGCCACTCATTTTCCTCAGCCTCTTTGCCATTCTTCATCCCTCCACGCCATCTTCCCCTCTCCCTCTGGCCATCCCCTGGTGCCGCCAGTGACGCCTGCTCTTCCAGTCACTCCATCTTTCCCTGACACGTCTCAGCCCCCCCTCCCTGTGCTCCCAATTAGCACAGTCGCCAGGTTCAGCCAGGCAGCTGGTGCAGCCAAGGCTGCACGGTGAAAAGATGGGGATTTCTGCTTGGGAGCCAAGCCACATGCAGGCTCTGTGGTACCTGAGGCTGCTCTTAGGAATACTCAGCCTGTGGCCTTGCCTTGCAGGGATGGAGTCACAGCCCAGGCTCCCAGGAGAGTGGCAGAGTGACACCCACACTCCTGTTCACAGCTCCCCACAAAAAGTCTGTCCTGCACACTAGAAGGTGACACATAGGGTGTCCCTTGCTCAGGCTGGCTGGGCAACTGGAGGAGCAGAAGATCCCCCCAAGAGACTTCAAAAGTGCAGATGTGGCATATGTACTAAATCTGTATCCCCCAGATTGAAGAGCCCATACTTCCATGGGTTTTAAAGTGCACGAGCTTTGAAATAACCTCTGGAGGATTAGTGTGACAGCCTGAACATTAGGTCTCAAACACCCAGAGATTGGGGGCCAGAGTTCTCCAAATGTCCTGCACAAGCAGCCCTGCTCCCACCCATGAGAGCCATGTTGGTGATTCATCCTCTGCACCCAATTTTTTAACAGGAGAACAATCTTCCAGTGGTGACTACCTGCCCTTCTTTGCCAGGCTCCTGTTGCACTCCCTGAGGGGAGGATGCTCAGGGATTCAAATGAGGCTGAGAAGCAGATGTTGCCCTCATTAGAAGAGAAAATGTAACGCATGGGGAAGGAGAGGAGAAGAGAGGGGGGAAGGGACGTGCAAGACAAATATTCTCACTGTCAGCAGGAAAAATTATGTTGGTTTTGGAAAGAGGTGGTGTCTTCCTGCCCTGCTGCCTGCTTCACTGGGATTAGAGTGGATCTGTCTGTCAGGGAGGCAGAGCCTTGAGAGGCAGAGGGGTGAAACAGGCCGTGCCATCTGATTACTCATGGCCAAAGGGGATCAGGAGGCAGCGACTTGGAAGGACACAGAGTTCCCACACACTGCAGGGGCATATGCTGATCTCACTACCTGTAGGGACAATGTGTGGTCTCTCCCTGTTCCCCCATCCCTCAAAACAGCCGCCCAAACACAGAAGATCAAAGTGTGCAATGTTTCGAAATCAACTCTTCTTTCTCCTTGTCCCAAACTGTGGTTCTTCCCTTTCCCCTTTCCAGCCCCATCCAGTCTATTCAGAGGGTAAGCTCATCAGAGCAGCTCTGCTCATCAACATAGCATTTAGAAAATACCACAGCTGAAATTACCTTGTGCTTCAGGTCCCTTCATAGGAGGACTGACTGGGGCAATGATTGTGAGACCTACACGGTAAAGATGCTGAATTCTAGCTTTGTGTTTCCCCAGAGAGCAAAAGAGAGAGCAGGAATGACCACCCAGAGCTCCTGTGGCACAGGACAAGGCTGATGCTGAGTCAGATGCTGAAGGTGAAAGGAGAGAGTGGCTATGTTGGGAGCTGGATACCAAAATCAAGCAGGCTTCTTCTGAAAGCCTCAGTCAAAACACTTCTGCAACTCTGAAGGGGGCATTTGATTTACAGATTTTGACAGCTAAAGTGTAAACTTGGTACCTAATGAGTCCTGCACCTGCAGGAAAAACTGATGTGAAGAACAGAAGGAGATTTCCCTGGGGAATATCAGGAGGAAAAAAATGTCGTGGAAACAAAAGGGGAAAAATACAGTACCTGGGAGGGGAATCTGAGAAGGTGGGGAATAGAAGGTAGAGGGGGAAGGCAGCCCTTGAAAAGCAGTGGCAGAGCAGGGGACAGGGTTCTAGGACTGCAAAAAAAGGAGGATGGGGCAGGTGGGAGGAGTGGAAGACAGAGATTCAAAGCAACAGTGGGTGTGAAGCAATTCACAGTGTTCATGTTTGGTGCTGTGCAGACATTCCTAGGTAGCAGTGTAGTCTGAATGCCAAAGTGTCTGATCCCAGAATGGAAGTAAAAAATTGATGTTCACAGGATTGTGGGATGCTCTGACATTGTTTTGCACTTAGATCACCACAGGATAGGAAATAACACCTAACCTAGCAGACACCTATAGAAACCCTTTCTCAGTAAATTAGGCTGAAAACAGGGATGAGAACAGGGAGTCAAAGAAAGGCTCTGAAAAAAGGCTCAACCTGATCCCAGCACTGGCTGCAGTGAGCCTTGGAACAATCTCCCACAGTCTTCACTTTGCTGCCTCAGGAGCCCACACCTTTCTCCGGAAGGAGAGAACATTATTCTGTGTTCTTCAGTTATTTTAGAGGTGGCCTTTTCTGGGAACCTCTATACTCACTCCTCTTCTGGCCAAGCCTGGCTCAGCATTAGGCTTCTCCAACAGCTTGATAGGCTTTTGTTGGCACCACTGACAGCTGAGGAAGCACAACCCTTCATGTATGAACGCTCCGAACAACCTTGTGCTTTCCCTTCTTTTGTCCTCTCCTGATTGAAGAGTTCACAAGCTGCCTGCAGGTCTCCCTGAAGAGTGCCTCTGAACGTTTCAGGCAGTCACCTGGAGAGCACTTGCTTTCTGATTAAAGAGATGAGGCTCCATTAGTGGAGAGAGGGAGCAGAATGTGAAGGAAAGTGAGAAGCCTGCCATCAGGCAGGGCCCCTGTTCAGTGCTTTAGGCTGTCCCCTTCTCAGTGCCATTCATCAATTTAACCCAATACCATGCCATGGTTTTAAGTGACTCCAGCATTAGAAACTCTGTCAGGCGTGAGATTTATGGGGTGATGTGCAACAAAGCTGCTTCCTCTGCCAAGTCACACATTTTCCGCTTTTTCTTTCCTTCCCAATACTTGTGGAGCTAGAAAATTAGGTCCTCACTGGCTGCTCAAAGTCATTTGTGAGATGGAAGAAAGAACCAGCCTTTCTGCAGTGGACTGAAGGGGAAAAGGGAGGCTGTGGAGAACGGATCAGTGTGGGGCATTACAGGCCCAGAAAGAGTCAGAATAAACTCAGGATAGTTTTCAGGGTTAATCCAGAGCACCATTTTTCTTTTTTTCTTGTTTTCTTTTTCTCTTTCTTTACTTGCTCCCAAGCCCTCTGCAGTCAATACCTATCTACAAGGACGAACTTTATGCTGAGACATGACAGCCCTTTTGGATCTCCTCAATAGGCTCAGAGTTGCAGTTTTCTCCCTTATTCATAGCAGGAGGCTCACCAGTGCCATCAGGAGCCTGTTGGCTCTGACAGTTTTCTGTGATAGCTGGCAACCTGCCTGGCTCAGGGTCTCCCAGGATGGCTAAGGCCATGCATGCCAATCAAAGTGTAGCATCAGCTGAGGATGACTGCATCCCCTCTCAGATTTCCTTGCCAAAAGGTATTCAGTGAGCCGGTCCCAATGGCACTGGAAGCTCCAGCTTTCATGGCATCCTGACTGAGTGCTCAGTAGGTTCATGGAAAAGGATGTGGTGGAAGTGGGGAGAAAGAGGAGGAGCAATGGAAGACAGAATGGAAGAGGAGCCCTGAGAAAAGCAGCAAGCATGAAATGAGTGTGTATCAGTAGCACATGAACCAAGAAGTGTGCAGCGCTCGAGTGCTTTCCTTTGCTGATGCTCTTCTGCACACTGCACTCTGTGCTTGTCCCCTCAGATCCCATTTCTGTCGGATTTAGCAGTGGCCCTCTTAGCCTCACACTAGGTAACCAGTTTGTGGTGAAAACAAGAAGAGAGAAGCCCCCAACCACCCCTGGCAGAGCAGCTGTCAGACTAGATTGGCTTCCAGCCCCTTGCCAGCTGCCCCCAGCGCTGGCTGTCTGTGCAAGTTAAGAGCCTTCTCCTGAGTTGCTGAGAACTGCCACAGCTAGCCTGTATCATTCACAGCATCCGTGAGCACCGAGCTGCTGTCCTGCATGCCCTGCAGCTCCCTGGGCACTCAGCTGGTGCAGAAGGGAAGCTGTGGATGTCGGTGTGCACTTGTGAGCTCACACTCGGGGACACAACTGTGCCACGGCAGCCTGGGCTGGCACCTCGCAGGCACAAACCCAAGCTGCCACTGGGACTTTCACAGGCTCACACTGAGCAAGGGCACACGGGGTGGGTGGACGTGGACAGGCACATGCCCAGAGCCTGAGCACACAGGCCATGAGAGGTCTGGGGGTACAGGGACACATGGCTTGCAAGCACAAAGCCTTGTGCACACAGTGAACAAATATGGGCAAGTCACAAAGTGTCATCCCCAGCCCTCCACCCAGTTACTGTCAATAAAGCTTGTTTTGTGTGGTGTGACATCGTGTCTCCCCTTGCCACATGATGGTTTTTATCACCTACTCTCTCAGCTGTATGAAATGGGTTGATTTGGCCCCCTTGCACCAAAACCTCCTGCCACCTCTGTATGCCCATGCACATGGCTCTGCGCCCCTTCCACACTCCTCATCCCCATCCTCTCACCTTCAGCTAAATGTGTGCCCATGGATGAGGAGACCTGCCTCTCCAGACCTGGATGGGGTTGTTTATTCTTTGTCAACCAAAAGCCTAATTCGTGAATTCATCTGTAAGGGCAAAAAAATCATTATGTGCTCCATTTCTCTCCCCATCCCCCATGCCCCTGCATTTCTCACTGCCCCTCATGGTGTCTGGCTGCTGCTCTGGGCTTGAGGATGTTATTACCATTACAAAAAGGGCTGTCACTTCACAGCAGCCAGTTGAAAAACAAAAACTCGCTGCAATTATGAATTTGTTAGGGAAGCCAGAGGGAGAATGCACCTATAGGGTAACAGAGAAGCAATGGGCTGCCCTCATCACCCTACCTGCCTTCCCCTTTCCCCTCCTCTCCTGCCCTCCCTATTCTTACACTCATCTCTGTGCCCTCTCATCTTTTTCTTCCCTGTCTGTTGGCTCCCTGCTGATGTCCTGCCGTGGCACTACCTGCCACGGGCAGCATCGCTGCACGTTAATTAGGTCCTGCACAGTTCTGCGGATGAATGCCGCTGTCAGCGGGAGAACAGCTCCAGCCTCCCCCACCTCTGCACACACAGGCTCCTGTCTCCTCCCCATCCCCTGCTAAATAGACCTGTCAGGAGGCCATTTATCCATAATGGCCCTCTGTGATAATAAGTTTTTGTTTCTGGGTGCACTGAGGAAGAAAAGGCAACCAAAATGAAGATGGCCCCGTGGTGGTAGAAATTACTGCATGGGGTGATGGCTGTGGGGGAGCTTTCTGGGAGAAAGAGCATGAGAGCAAAGGTGAGTGAAACACATGGGAGGCCCAAGGGTTTGTCTGCTGCTGAAGCCAAACCTTGACTGACTTTGTCAGGAAATGCAGCCTTAGTGCCCCAGACCCACTCTCACAGCCTGCCAGCATCTTGCACAGTGATGGAGGAGGGAGAGATGGAGCAGGGCTGGAGGGTTAGGGGAGAGTTCCCAATGTAAGCAGAAGGCAGGAGGAATTGTGGTTGTCACTAGATGAGAGGGACATATGTCACTAGATAAGAGGGTTGTGTGTGGAAAGGATGGGATGGGAAAGGGTCAGGAGCCTGCCTGGTGTGTTGGGCACCCACTGATTTTGCAAGGGAACCCTTGCTTCTCCCTGGTCGTTCAGCCTGGCAACTGGTGAGGATACTCAGCAAAAGGAGAACGTTGTGGTTAGTGTCTGGAGACCACAGACACAATAATTCGTGGCCAGTACAGTTTTTTCAGGAAAAGTTTATCCAGTATGGAGAAACAGCCGCTTGCCAGTGCTTTGGGAGAAAGAGCAAACTAAGAAAAACAGACAGAGGAGAAAATCAACTCCTGAAAATATGAGAAGGATGGTGGAACTGGAGGGGAAGAAGGGAAGGAGGTCTCAAAGGATGTCAGTTATAAACACAGGCGGTGGAGGGAGAGAAACAATGCCCTGCACATGAAATGAGGTTGTCTTTCTTCCCTTCTTCTTCAGTTCTTGATACCTGGGCCAAACCTATCTGCCACTGTGCAATTCCATGGACTTTGTCCTCCCTGCTACAGCATGGCAGAGCTTTCTGTGATCCACACGAGGCTCCCTGGGCTGTGGACATCCTTTCCTGCCCCAGCCTTAGCTGCAGACCTCTGAAGGCTGCTGCAGCCCAAAGGAGGAGACAGTCAGAGCAAGCACAGTGCCTGGTGCCAGAGGGACTCAGCAGGTGCCAGGACAAGGACAACACCTCTCCCCATGTCTGGGAAAAGCCCCGGATGGCTCCAGCAGCAGGCCATGCTTGACATTGTGGGTGCTTGTTCTTGCTCACAGGGGAGGCAGCCTGGGAGGATGGATTTCAGCTCTCCTTGTCCTGTCACTTCCCCTCGCCTGCCCTGTTTTGACCCAGATACATTACAGTGGAACGAATCCGTGACTCCCCTCGGGATTTCACAGTTGTTGCTGTGCTGCGGAGCACAACTGCTCACAATTTCATGGTGGTGGCAGGGCTGATGTTCATGCCCTCCTCCCCTGGAAGGGCCCTTGGGGACAAAGGAAAAGCTCTCTAGGCTACATTTGAGCTTCAACACACCAGAACACATCTCAGCTCCGTTCTGCAGTGTGCACCTGTCCTGTGCTGAGCCCGTGTGCAGTGAGAGCACATCATCTGTGCCTGCCTGATGTGGCAGGGCAGGGGTGCAGGGGGGCATGGCCATGGTGTGCTGCTGTCTCCCTGGCTCCATCCATGTGGGATGGGATCATCACGGCATGGTGCAGCCTCTCTTTGCAGCTCAGTCTAGTTGTAGGAGGGGGAGCAGATCTCCTGTGGATAGCACAGCTGAGTCTCACAGAGGACAAAGCCTCGAGCCTTCAGCAGAGGCTGGTGATGCACAAACAAATACAGCAGGTTTGCAGAGCCTGTCTCTACCTTTATACTGGAATTTTCTGTCCCATGAGCTGGACACAGCATGGATGACTTTGTTTAGTTTAAGCTGGGCTGTAAGTACGATCCTCTAAGTATAACACAGCTGGTTTAGTCAGAGGTAAGCATGATTATGTGGGAGCACAACTTTTCTTTTGGGTTTAAGGGTATCATTTGTGTACTTTGCACTCCTTAATCTCCATTTACCTCCCAGAAAGGATCAGCTTCTTTTTTCAACCTGTTCATCCCCCTTTCCCCAGATCTTATCAAACTCTGCCTGCCTGGACCATATTTTTGAAGCAAGCTATGCTCTGACATCCCCCCTGCCCACTGCCCTGGTCAGACAGCCATTCCCCACTGGCTGAGCTCAGCAGCCTTCACAGCACAGGAGTGCTTCCTCCTCATGAATTATCGACACAACTCCTTGCCTTCACATACCCATGGACTCCTCACACCTCTCACTGCCTCTCCTCATGCTGACTGTGTTTGGCAATTACCTCTTCATCCAGCTTTGCTTTTCAAAAATTCTTTTTCATCTCGCAGAAGCTTTTTATGTTTTCTTTTCTTCATGGGGAGGGGAGTAGGGAAAGAGGTGTGCAGGGAGGCCACTACCCCATCCACTGCTTGAAATACAAAGGCAGTTTGTGCACAGCCTGGCTCTTAATTGGCTGTACTCTGGGGCTTCAGGGCCTGTCCTCAGTAATGAAACAGAGATGTGCAGTTCCCTTACAGTGGAGAACATTGTAAAGGCAGAAATTCCTGTTTAAGATGGGGGAGATAGGTTTGAGGCAATTTGTCCAGAAGACATAGAGTGACCCCAGACAAACCCAACTCTCCTGTCTTCCTACTTCACTGGAACCAGCTGTTTGCCTTCCTGGGACTTTTCCCCATCCACCCCATGCATCTGGTGAATTCTCCCAGGAGGCATCATCGTTAAGTGTCCATGTGAGGATAAACAGAGAGCTGTTAATTGGCTTGCTTGTATAAATAACTTGGTTTCAGCTGGCAGGGGAGGTTGGAACCTGCGTCTGCAGCGCCCACACCTGAAATGGAAAAATGAGCATTGGAAAATATGGAAAAAATATTGGAAAATATGCCTTCCAGCTGAGGACAAGAACGAGACGAGCTGTGGGGGTATTGTCTCCCAAGGAAGATGAAGTTAATCTGTATGCTGATGAGGGGGGGCATTTGCAAATGGGAAAGGAGGAGGGGATGCCTCAGGAAGAGTGAGTTGAAATCTGTGGAAAACACAAACATATAAAAAAAAAAAGGGTGCAAAAAGCAGGTGGGACTTCACACCTCAAGGGACCAAGGCTGGGGTGTTTATATCAGCCCATCTTGCCTGGATTTTATTCTGGTGATGAACGTGTTCTGAAAACAAACAGAACGTTGAGGAAGAAACTTGTGGAGCAAATGACTGTTTTTTTGGTTGCTAAGCCATCTGTTCTGCTCCAGCAGCTCACTGAGGGCTCTGCCGGCGCTCTCGATCTGCAGGCGAGTGTTTTTGCGGGGGTGGCTGGTGCTGGCTGGCGTGGCAGGAGGGAGTAGCGGGGCGGAGGGGAGGATGTGTGTGTGCTGGGGAACTCAGATGCTCCGAGCAAACCGGCTCGGGAGGGGAGGAGGGAAGCTGGCTGTGACAGTGTGTGCAAACATACGTGGCAGAGGCCAAGCCTGTGTGTGGCTGTGCCTTCTGCGTGCCACAAGATGCATGTGGCCAGGGGACCACAGTCACAGGAGCAGGCTGGGGTTTGCAGCAGGACAAGGAACCACAGCTCTGCAGCTGTGAGTTGCAAACCTGCCCACAGGTGGGGGCAAAGATGGGAGAGGGTCAGTTTCAAAGGTGTGTCTCTGTGCATGTCAAGGAGAGGCTGTGAAGTGACAGCCACAGAGAACACTTGTAGGTGGGCAACAGCACCATGTAACCCAGGAGGCAGAGGGAGCTGAGGTGGAGGTGAGATCCACTGGGAGAGGATGTGTGGCACACACTGTGAACGAGGAGATGAAGCCCAGGGGTGTGGAGTTTGTGACCAGCCCACCACTGTGCTGCAGCCCAGCTCTCCTGTCCTTGTGCCTGTCCATGCTGCAGATGTCTCCTCCCCTTCTGCCATGCAGCCTCGTTTGTTTTGCAGTGATGAAGGATGATGAATGCATATTGATTATCTTGAACCAGCCTGTGGAGATCTTCTATCACCACACCCTTTCCCACCCCTGCCCTCATTCTCATCCTTTTGCTCCTTGCCAGACAAGGCAGGGTTGCCATAGCAGCTGACAACGTGCACTCTCCTACCTCTCAGGAGGACAGGCAGCAGCAGTAAAAATGACTAGTTTTATGAAGAAACCTATGGCCTGTCTGTGTTCCTGGCTGCTGGGAAAGGCAGCTGGGATGCCTTTGGTAACCTTCTGAGGCTGGTGGGTCCAGTTGGTGTGCTGGGGGAGATCTGCTGTGCCCTGGGTGCTCATGGTGCTCCTCACCCACAGCCAGTCTTGTCCAGCTGCTGGGTTGGAGTTCGTGGTGCTCCTTCTGAAAGCTGAACTGTGCTGCCACAGCAGCACATGGCTCTCCAGGCTGCTCCAAGCTGGCAGTGCAGACATCCTCCACACCTCTTCAGGAATCTCATGGCACTCAGACATGCTGCTGCACTGCAGGAGCACACAGGGCTTCAGGTTCTACCCCAGAAGCAGCTGCATTGAGAAGTGAGCTGAATGTCTGCTCTAAGCAGCACCATTTAGGGAATGTGCTGGACTGGTAGCAGTGAGAGAGCTGTTGGTACAACAGTTGGTGTCAGAAAAGATGGCATCCCATTTTAAGGATAATATTTTATATTTGTATGTTTTTAGGCATTTGTTCCCTGGAACAGAATTCTAGATCTCTGGCTTTTTCAGGGTGGATCATTTTTGCTGTGGGCTTATGTCCCAGTGCACCTTCTTACAGAGACTCCAGTGGTCTTATTTGTGTGACTCAGGGCCTTTATAAAGGATATTTCCCCCCTCCAAAACCACAAACCCCACAACTTCCAATCCCCAACATAAAATCCACCAAGACCTTAGCTCTGCCACAGAGGCAAACCACACCCCATAGACCTAGAATTAGACTTGGAAGAAAGCAGTAGAAGAAAATAAGTGAGGTCTGCTGACAGCGACAGGGGGGGAAACTGGAGAAAGAGTTTGGAAGAAGGAAAGTCATGAGAAGCAGAGGGAGCTGAGGCATGCAACTGTGATGGGTTCTTTGTTTAAATGGAAAGTGCAGTAATCTCTCCATATTTAGGTGGCATTTGAGAGAACCTGATTGGGATTTATTAGAAAATAAAAATGCCCTAATTGAAAGCGAGTAGAGACAATTTGTATCAATAATAGTAGAAATCATCAAATAATGGAATTGTTTAAAATCTATTAGTTTGTTCCATGCAGTGAGAAGAACAGGTTGATTATCTCGCAATAGAAAATATTAAAAGGAGAGCCCAGTCTGCTGGTCTTCTATGCAGATTAAAGATATAATTTATTGAAGCAATTTATTTTCTGTTGGGAAGAAGGAGAAAAAATGGAAAAATATGATAAGAGCTGCAATCAAGTCTTGGATTCTTAATTTGAAGACCTACCTCTTATCTGCCTTCTTTCAATCATTAGGAAAAAAATTACTCATTCCTTCATTGGGTTTAAAGCTGCAGGAGCAGAGAGGGTGGCTGGGAAAAAAAATAAGATCTCATGAGGGGGCCTGTTATTCACCTCTTGAGTTTTATATTATTGACAGCAGTTGCTTCAAATCCAAGGCAAATCAACCTTGGGCTGTCTGGAGTAGCAGCAGGTAGAATTTGGAGGTCAGCTCTGAGGTGTTGCTGGTCTAATCCTTCCCGAGGACAAAAGGACTATGTTGTTAAACCAGAGATTGATTCAGAGCTGCTTAATTCGTTCATTTAGTCTGTCTGTCTCTGTGCTGCTCTGGCCTTTACAAACCAGAGTGAAGGAATGACAAATTACTTTAGTTTTCACAGTTACAGTTGCTTCCAATCAGTGGGAATTCAAGGGCCTAAAGAGGAATTAGGCACTTACAGAATCACAGAATGTGCTGAGTTGGAAAGAACCCACAAGGAACAAGTCCAGCTCCTGGCCCTGTGCAGCACCATCCCCAAGAATCACATTATGTACCTAAGAGCATTGTCCAAATGCCTCTTGAACTCTGCCAGGTTTGGTGCTGTGACCACTTCCCTGGGGAGCCTGTCCAGTGCCCAACCACCCTCTGGGTGCAGAACCTTGGGAAAGGAAAATTTTTGGTCTGCCCTGGGGGACTTGAGCATACCCATATGTAGAAGAAGCAGTTCCAGTATTTTTGCAGTCCCAGGGATTTTTCTGCTTGGTGTCTGAACACCATGTTGATAGGAGATAATGCAAATACCATCTTTTGCTCCTAAGATAAATAGCTGAATTTTGCCTTTAAAAACAGCAGACAGGGTAAAATGAAGACATTGAATTGCAGTTTCAAATGATTTAAGGAAACTATCTGAGGATTCAAGATGATCTTAGCACTGCAAAGACCATGGCTAAAAGTCTTGTCTGTAAAAATCCATTACATACTGTAAAGATGATAAAAGCCATTAGAGAAGGTATAAAGATAATAAGGTGTGGTTGGGGTAGGCTTGAAACAGGGAAGCCAAAACTAAATGTACACTGCTAAAAGAGTGGAATTTTTGGTGTGGGTCAGAGGAGGGATCTTAGTCCCAGCCTGAGCCAGAAAGGAGGGCTTGAGTTCATGAGAAGAGACAACCTAGAGCTGCCATGGTACTGGGGCTGGGATGGAGCTGTCAAAGCACTACCTGTTCTGCCAAGAAATTTACATATGAGAGAATGATTTTTCACACCTGTGCTTTGCTATGGAATTATTTCTAAATAATAACAGCTTCGAAAGGCTTTGTCTGTCCAGGTGCTTATTTCCCATGTGCAACTTCCAATCAATTATTCTTCTGAGACTGTTGTCCTTTCAGACATCTGGGCATGCTTGGTACCTTTACACACATTCATTTCTTCTCCTTGCTTTTGCCTTTCTTTTACCTCTGCTCTGTATAGGGACAAGGTGACAATGTCATCTGCCTGCAGGGAGGAAATTTTTATTTCCTCTATTTCTCACTGTGAGAACTCCCTAGTATATCCTATTAAAGTAGGTCTCAGACAAAAAAATGTCTCCCCATGTTCAAGAAAACCCAATCTTCTTTTGCCACTTCCTAGCATGGCTACAAACTCTTTAATGATCTGCCCAGCATGTTTCTAAACAGAGGTCACTCAAGCATATTTGTACATTCTACTACTTGTCTAGGTACAGTGATTGACAGCTGCTTTGATCCAAACTCAGCCAAACACAACAGCTGAGACCAAGAAATTAAAAGGCTAAGGCCTGTCTTTCCAAAAAAGATTTTCCCATCATTAATTTCTCTAAACTGGGACAATAGGAACAGTAAAAATAACTCACCCACACTTTTGAGACCAGACCAGGTTACTGGGGGAGTAGACTGAGCAGCTCTGTCAGGTGCATTTCTTTTTACTTTGCCTGCAGTAGTCCACAGCTTCATATCCATATGCACAGATAGATTTGGCACCTACAAACCTCCTCATCATAAACACAGACTTGAATATGAGAGCTGCCCATCTACCCCCAGTGACACCTGCAGTTACCAACACACCCATGGCATTCATGGCATGGCATTCAGTGCTATTAAATAGGATCAGGGCCCTAAGTGCACTAAAGAGCCTTAGCTGCTCTGATCAGCCTTACCTGTGGCTTCCACTCACACATCCTCTGCCAGGAGGATGCTCCAGAGGTCTATTTAAGCTCATGCCAAGGCACCCACTTCTGCTGTGCTGAAGTTGTGTGGCTCCTGATTGGATCTGAGGTCTGCTTGACCCTCTTTGTTTATTGGAGTTTGTTAATAGCTCTTGTTCCTATCATTACCAAATGAAAAATGTCCCTGTCCATGTCAGAGGGGTTGGAATTTTGTGATCTGTAAGGTTCCTTCCAACCCAATCCATTCAATGTTTCTCAAATTCTGTGATCCTGCTTTTGGATGCTCAGTAGCCCAAACTTGTGGAGGCATGACAGGGGTGGCTTTGACAACTCATTTTCACTGTGCCTCAAAACCAAATCTTGGCAGAGGATTCTGCTGACTCCTGCAACGCAGCCAAGAGGAAATGCCAGCGTTTGTATTTCAAACTTGCTCCTTCCTTTGCTCCATTTAGTGCTTCCTATCTGTTTCTTTGAGGCAGAAGGAAGTTTTGCCTTCTGTCCTTTTCTAGGTATGTGTCTGGGTGTTGGTCCATGCACACTGAGCAGAGACACACTTTCCTCAAGATACAAAAATCCTTGAAAATGAGCAGAGTGAAAGATGGAAATGACAGATTTGTTGAACAAGGGGGTTGGACCTGAGATGACTGATGTTGTCAGTACTGGGAAGAGCAGTCAGGCTGGGCTGGGGAGACAAAAGGAGGCATGGAAAGGGCTGAGGCTAGGGCTCAGGGATGGAACAGTCCATGTATCTTAGCTAATGCTCTCTGGCAGAGTAGCAGCGCTAATGGATATTAAAAGTGTCAGCCTCAAGATTTAGCAAAATGGTACCTCTCCTGATGCATCTCATCCTGGCACACAGAGCCCAGAGCAGAGGAAAAATTAGGGCCAACAGGCTGTATGTGCTGAGTACAGGGCTGCCCTTTCCTCTTGTCAGGGACCTCACTGCTGTGACTCCACACCTCAGGATGACAATCCTGTGCTGTTTGCTGACAGCATGCCTGTTTCTAGGTGGGAAGCCATTCTCCAGCACCCACAGTGATCTGCTCTCCTCCTCTGTGCCCAGCAGTGCTTCTTCCTTGAGAAGAACAAAGGGAGACACGTCCATCCCTCAAAGGGAAGGAGGAAGGTTGTGTATGGAGCCATCTCCCCTGGCTGCTGGCTGGAGCCCTGCTGGGTGTTCCCAGCCTTTTCTGGTGGCAGCACCATCCTCAGTCAGGTCTGATTTGCCTCTCTGCTCTGTGGCAGAGCTCTGGCAAAGGAGATACTGTCATCCCCCAGCCCTTGGACACCCTCTCTGGAGAGGTGGTGAGAGGAAGAGATTCACCCAGTTTCCTCACGGAGCAGATAGGAAACTGCTGCATGTGGGGCACCAAGAGGAAAAAGGGAAAGAAAAGATCATTCAGGGAGAGGTAGAGCAATGTAGCCTTTGCTAGTTCTGTGCACTTCCCTCAATCTGCTCAGCTGTCCCCTTGTATCTGTGGTGAGCCTTTTTGGCACAGCAGCGTTGGCAACTGGTGTCTGATTTGGTGCTGGGAGGGAAAGCTAATGAAGGACTAAGATGCTCTGACCCTTTCCTGCTCATAGGAACACCAGGATTCATTTCTATTTATCCACACCCCTGCCTCACCCTCCAGAGTGGTGGAGAAACTGAGTTTTGTCCTTCTGCTGCTTCGCCTGGCTTGACAGAATTGGACTCCGTCTCCCTCTTGGGTTTTCCTTGGCTGCATTCTGATTTGATCCATCTTTTCTTCAAGTGTCTGACTGCCACGCTGCCAGCACTGGAGATGGAAGACCTTGTTACCCAGCCAGCAGGGAGCTTTGCCCCTGGGGCAGACAACTTGTCAGTGACCCAAGTGATGCAGGTTTTTTGCAAGCTTACTCACAGCTGAAGAGCAAACCCTCAGGTCCCTTCCTGGCTTCCTCCAGGCTAGAAAAGAGCAATGTGCATAGAAATGTCTCACAGCTTCCTTGTGCTAATACCCACTGCCGTCTCAGAGGTAGTCACCCTGAAACCTCCAATTTACAAAATTATTGCCACTGATAAATCTTCCTCTATTTAACTCACATCTCTTTCACCTGCAGTCAGGCTCCTCCACACCTGAGCTGCACCCCAAAATCAGCTCTGTAGCACATGGAGTCCCATGCAACTCTTGCATGCACCTGTATTTCTCATCTTTCCTTCCTTCTAGGTATTAAAGCCTGAACAGGGGAAGGAGGCAAGGGATTAAGGTCTCTGCAGCAGTAGGGAAACAGCTTTGCTTAGTGTTTGTCCCTCAGAAGGCATTTGACCTCCTCACCTCCCCCAGGGCAGAGGATTTAACAAGATGAACTCTCTTAGATGCTTTGCAGAGGAGAGGCAGATCCGACAAAGCAAATCCCAGATTCCAGATTACAAAGTGGGTTTTTGTAAGGGAAATCCACCTTGTGGGAAGTGGTGCATATGTTCCCTCTAAATGTCCCTCCTTGTGCTTCCTTGACTGCAAAGCCTTGTACAAACCCAGTGCCTGCTCTCCCACAGCCCCATCTCCTGGGTGCCTTTCCTCCCAGATCCCTGGCCACATCCTACTTTTTCTGAAGGCATCCCTCCCCCAGACCATTCCCAGCTCTTTCCCTGGAGCATCCCTCTTCCTAGTTTTCCTCCATGCCCTTCATTCTGATCCCATTTGACACTTGACCTGTCTCTTCCCAAGCATCCTGTCCACACAGAGCTGACCCACCTTCCCAGAAACTCATTTCCTTGCTCCTCTTCCCAGGAAGCAATCCTACCCTCTCTCCTTCACTGCTGAGGTATTCCCACCTACAAATGATGCTTAGCACATTCCTAAAAGGACCAGATGAGGAAGCCAACAAGCCTGTGAGACTTGGGTGGTGTCAAGGGGTAAAGTCCCTCCTTTCCTCCTGTACAGATATTCTTCCAAAGCCTCAGTGGTTGGGACACACACTGAAGGTGCAGGGAGAGGAGCTGGAGCAACAAGGATGTCTTGAGAGCATTCCTGCTGAGGTGAGGTGCTGAGCTGGTTTGGGTATTCAGGTCACAGCAGCATGCAAAATCACATTATGGCTTTACTATGACAAGTTTAATACACCAAACCCTTCATGGCTCCAGCTGCCCCTGCCAGGCATCTCCGAAATTCACAGCAACAAGTTTTCAATCTCTTAGCAATTCCCATCTCATAGGAGAAACCTATGAGGAGGGGAAATATGCAACAGTTCCCCAGCCTGCCAAGAGGACAGAAGGTTTCTTCTCCTTGTTTCCTCATAGCAAAAACTCCCAGGGTTTGCAGAGGGTTACCAGAGCCTCATGGATTCACCTGCAGTTCTGGCTGCTCAGGCCAACAAGCCTGGCTCTGAAGGGTGCAAGACAAATGCTGCCATGGGGCCAGAAAAACATTGGTTTTTCCTTGAAAAAAGCAGAAACCAGACCAAAAAAAAAAGGTATTTCTGTGTGTGATTGTGAAGAACTGCATGTGGTGCAGAGGTGCTTGGGGCAGGGGAACATAGGAGGGCAAACACTTGGGAGATGTGAGCATAAGGGCACACCTAACAGCAGGAGTGGAGCTGTCTGATGAAAGGAGTGCATGGAAGTGATACAGATTCTCACCCTTTTCTCCTAAGCATCATAAAAATTATTAATTTCCTTAAAGCCCCAGCACCTGGAGTCGAGGTAATGAAAAGATAATTTCAATTCTCAGACCAAATATGAAAAGGAATGAGGGAAGCAAGATTCTTTTTCTTCTCTAGATGAACAAATACCCTCAGAATATAGCTAGGCAACATTGAAATATAATTTTGTGATTTTTTTGAAAGTCTGGTCTTATGTTTGGGGAAATTGATCATATTTTGGTCTAACTTGGGAAAGACTTTGTCCAATCTAAATCTACCCTCTTTCCATTTAAATCTGCCACCTGTGATCCCTCTGGATGGCATTCCTTCCCAACAGTGTGTCACATGCACCACTTGGCTCAGTGTCATCTACAAATCTCTGAGACTACACTTAATCTCTGTCATTAATGAAGATATTAATTGATGAGGGTCCCAGGAGAGGGCACCACTCAATATTGGATGTCTGAAATTGCTTGATCACTGATGGTCCACACCCCTGATGTGTTACCTATCATTACCTGAATTTTAACTGCATCAGAGTGAAGGACACTGCATCACTGTGAGGCACCGCTATGTGAGGACACCAAGCCATGAGATGTGAAGCTGGGAATGTCTGGGGTTTAGGGTCAGCTGGCATTCCCAGGAACCTGGAAGATGTGCACTTCTTCCCCGCAGTGCATGGCTCTGAGCTGCTTGCTCCCCCTTGTCCCTTTCTGCTGTCTCTCATGAAGTCTCTGTACCCTCTGTGTGCAAAGCACACTTCCTTCTGCTGAATGCCCTCTGGAGAGGAGACCAAGCTGGCCATTAGCTCCTGGATGTGGAAATCACAGCTCCAGAGAATGGTGGTGCAGCTGGTGAGGAAAGTGGAGGGTGGCAGCAAGGAAAACAGAGTTCTACAAAACAGAGCCCCTGTGCTCTATGATTATGACTTCAGACTTGCCAACCCTCTCTTCTCTTCCCTCCCTTTTTCTTTCCTCCCCTGTTACCATGCTGTTAATGCTGGGTCTATTATTGGCTCTTGCTTTTGGGTTTTTTCCCCCATCCCATATTTGCTCAAAACCAAGCATAATACCACAAGAGGAAGGGGATATCTGTGGTGCAAATTCTGAGGATCTTCTCCCACTCAGGCACAAAAAATCCACAGGATGCTCTCCAGGAAGCAAAAATGTGCAGAGCTGTCTCTACCCCTCTCCCTCCACTGAGGGTTGGAGGGATGCCCTGGAGGAATTCCCTGGAATTTGGGGTGTTTTTCTCAGTCAGAAGGCAGCAGGCAACAGGCAAATCACTGTTATCTGTGTCTCTTCCTTTTCAGGGAGGGCTGTGTGTCTTTTTCATTTAGGTAATAACAGGCATTTGGCTGCACCTCCAGCACAAACCCAAGCTGCAGGTGAGCAGTGGGAGCAGAAGAGTTTGGCTCAGGTTTAACAGCTCACATTCCACTGGTAATAGGGGGTTTTCCCAGAGCTCTGCCAAGGCAGGATGAGTCTGTCCAGGGAGCAGGAGGGCAGGAGAGGCCATGTCAGGAAAAAGGGGATTTGTTGCAGGTTTATGGAGAGGGATGAGCAAAGTCCAGGGTGGAAGGTAAAGAGAAATGGGAAAGAGAACCCAGAGGCAGAGGTGAGGTGAGAGGATTAGAGCAGAGAGAAAGGGACAGAATGGAGGATTCTGGAAAGCAGCATGAATCTGGACAAAGCTGAGAAGGGCCAGCATTTCTGATGATGATAGAAAGTCCCCAGAGTGGTATTTCTCAAAGAAACAAAATACTGGCTTTCTGCACACTTTATGGCATGTTGGGGGAAGGGTAAATTACAAGCTCCAAGAAATTCCTGCCTGTTATATGAGTTTTCAGAGTTGCAGGGGTTTATATTTCTCTCCTTATTTTCTCTCCCATGTTGCAATAGAAGATAAATGAGAGAGCACACATACAGAAGAAACCCCAACAAACAAAAAAGCAAACATCCAAACCCAACAAAACCAAAAGCAAACACCCAAGATCAAACTCAGCCATGTGTTGTTTGTTAATATATTCAGACTATTTCAAGGTGTCTCTTCCAAGAAGTCAATTTTAAAACCTCAGGTTTTCCACTCCTCCAAAAAAGGATTGAATACAATTTTCTGTGTTGACATTCCACCTGTACCTCTCATGTGCATGTGGAGGGTTATACCTTTGTGACCTTTTGCCCCTCTGGGAGATCTGTGACCCCCAAAGGAGGCTCTGGCTTACCTGTGAATGTGATCCCAATCAGATAGGGCTTCACTGTCACTCAAAAGCTTGCTGACTAGCAATAAATATTCATAGAACTGATTAGATGTTAATTGCACAAATCACCACCTCTTCAGCCAACTCCAGAAACCTCACTGCCACCCACCCTAGTTAAAGAGGCAGCAGAAAACGTCTCTTTTGTAGGTCCCTTAAGGTCAGCCTCAGATGGAGGAGGTTAAATGACTCACCTTGCTATGTCCCTCAGCAGCCACAGCAGTCCTTCCCCAGTGCTGCCCCAGGTGAAGGGCTGTGCTCCTGCTGGTGGAGCCCCCAGGGGTCAGGAGCCCTGTGGTCTCTGCAGACATCTCTGCAGTCTGTCTGCCCCCCTCTTCCCCCACACACTGCTTGCTGTCCAACCCCACAAGGACCTCCCGTCCCTGCTCCTCTGTGATCTCAGTTCTTCCCATACAGAGCTCTGCCAGGTCCATCCAGCTAGGAAAGGGCAAGGAGGAGCACTGGGCTGGGCTGCACGTGGCTCTGGGTGTGCCTGTGCCTGCCCAGATGTGCTCTGCTGTGTGCCTGTGGGTGTGCAGGACACAGCCCTCACATACAGCTCTGGTGTGTGCCTGTGGGTGTGCAGGACACAGCCCTCACATACAGCTCTGGTGTGTGCCTGTGGGTGTGCAGGACACAGCCCTCACACACAGCTGTTCCCTGCTTGCACCCACGTGTGGGAAGGGACTGTGATGACCCATTTGTGCAGCAAGGTGCAGGAGCAAAGCACGCTGTGCTGGCAGCACATATGGTCCTCTCCCTGCACAGGCTGTGCCTCTGAAGGCCCATCTGCAATGGCCACCTTGCACCATGTCCCCTGCCTCCCTGCAGTGTTGGGCTGGCATGTCCAGTGACACAACTGGTCCCCACGGAAGGGGACAGCTGTCGGACACCCCTGGGTGCTGTGACCCAGCAGCTGTGGCAGGGGTTGCAGGCTGCTCAGAGGGTGTTTGTAGCTTACATCTTCCTGACGTTTGTGCTGCCCCTGCTCTGGAGCTGAGCTGCAAGCCCTGTTCTTCTCAGTGCCCTTCTCAAGCCCTTCTTCACTGACCACCCACACAGCCCCCAACTCCTCCATCCTCCCTGACTCATTCCTTGCATCCCTTTGCCCCACCATGCACAGCCTCCTTGAACCTGGCCCAGCAGCACCAGCCCTCAGCAGCAAGCTGCTGTCTGTATCTGGGCTCACACACATGGGAATGTGATAACCTGGGACAGGCAACATTCATCTTCATTGCAGAGAGGCAGCAGGATGGGAGATGGCATGGCAAGATGAGGCTGCAGCACGCCCCTGTCACAGCCACTTAGAGCAGAGCCACTGCAGATGTGACAGCAGTGACACTCCAAGAAATCCTGGTCAGGTCTCAACCCCTGTGTGCCTGAGCTTCCCCCAGCCCCCCAAAATGGGCCATCTGTCAGGCTGGAGGCAGAAGTGAGCCAGTGCAAGGTGCAGCAGAGAGGCCATGGTGCCTTTGAGAGCTGTCCTGCTGTCCACCTTTGGGCTCTGGCCTTTCTGTGTGAAATGCATACTCAAAAAATGTTCAAGAAGGAAGCAGTGGGTCCCCCACCCTGGTAGCCAGTTGCTTTCCAACCAAAAAAACAAAATGGGTGGGAGACAGGAGGAGCTGTTACTGTTGGGCTCACAGATCTGACCACATCATTCCAAGCAGCTCCAATGCAGCAGGGCTGTGCTTCTTTCCATAAAAATGACTGATCTCAGAGGGACAAGACTGGCTCCCATCCCTCTGAGGCCATTGCAATAGCCTTCCATTCCTACAGGCTCATTGTATGAGCTGACAAACTTGTTGTCCCCTCCTGGTGTCAATCCCTGCCCAGCTGTGGAGGGGTGAGGTATGGAGGCTCAGAGGGAGTGTCACAGAGGGAGTTAAAAGGCAGTCCTGGTGCATATAGCCCTGTTTAGCTGGCAGAAAAGAGCTCCTTGATCTTCCTGTTGTGCTGAGGGCTGTGTGACACACAGCTGAGCAGTTTCAGACCTGCCAGGAATAGTCTCTAATGGGTGCTCTCATCTTGCCACTGAACACCACTGCTAGCCAGCTTGCATGCAGAGTCTTGCCTCCATTTGCTCCTGAGCCCCCATCACCAGGAGCATTCACCCCCTGGAAAAGGACAGCTTCAGCTGATGTCCTTTGATTGCTCTCAATCCATAATTCAGCCCACTGTGTCTCCATTTGTAGGCTCTCCTTCCCCTCCACTTCACAGAGATTTTCTCTACCTAAGCTGTAGTGCATGAGGCTGCTGGCTCTCCTCACAGCTGCTCCATCTCTGTCGCTGCAAACAATTTCTAGAATGCCTTTTTAAAATGTATTAGCCTTCCAAAAAGGAGCTGATAAACAGGGGGCAGGGGGACAGGAAGGTGTGGGGAGGAGGCAGGATGCAGTGATGTGGTCTTCCACACATCTGCAGTATTCTCCTCCCAGCCCTTTTATGAAAATAGATGGACATTTATTATGAAAAAGAAGGGCTGGGTGTGTGCAGGAATCCTGAGGCAGGCAGGGAATAAGTGTCAGGCTTCTGTGTGTATGTCTCTGTGAGCCACATACATTGCCTGTGAGAAAGGGAAATACCTCTACCATCCAGACAGCAACCTGTCAGACTGAGCACCTGAGGGGCTCTGTGTGTGTCTGTCTGTGTGTCTGTCTGTGTGTCTGTACCTGTGGGAGCTCCTGCAGCTGCCCTCAGCAAAGAGAATGTGTGATGGTGGTCAGCAACACATTCCTGGTGGTGCCACTCGAGTGGCACAAGTTGTTCCCATCCTAAATTTCCAAGGCCTCCTGGAGTGTCTGTCAAAGCACACAGAGTGTGTGGTCAGTTTTATAGACCTGTCCTGAGACACCAATGCCAAACACATTGGGATGCAGCAGGCATGAGGTCAAGGACACCACCCAGACATTTCTGTGGTGGTGCAGAGTGGTTTCAGAGCAACCCATGCTCTGTCTGAGTGTTGCCCATCAGCAATGTAACACTCAGGCAGAGCATGTGTTGCATTTCTGGTGGGCAACACCACATACCATTGTGTTCATGACACTGAGGAGACTGGGGCATCATGTAGCAAGGAGTTCAGACATGCATTTTCTGTGCTGGAGCCAAGGAAAGGCAACTGAAACTCAAATTTACCATCTGTCTCCCTCCCTACCTCAGTTTCTAGGAGAGACAAAACATGGTTCCTGACTCTTGTGGTTAGTTTGATGGATGGAAATTACACAATTGCCTGTCTCTGTGCATTGTTTTGCCTCTCTCAAGTTGTACTTCCCACCCTGTCCCCGCTAGGAATGATTTTGCTCAGCAGTGTGTGGGTATCTAGGGGAAGAAGGGAGGAGAAAGAACACAGAGAGCCTGAAGAAAATTTGAAGGACCGGGGATGAGGAAGGACGAGGAAGAGCTTGGATAAACCCTGCTGTCATAGGAATGATCCAGGTAAAGAGTAGGGAGGGCTTAGCCTGGATTCCCTGACCCAGCACCAGACAGTGGGTAGGAGACAGACTCCAGACTACATTTGGATGGCTTTTGTCACAGAGAGCATAAGCCTGAGAACAGACATTTCTCACCCCAGTCCTAGGCTCTGGGGCATCTCTCACCAACCAAACGTATATTTCTCTTACAGATATGGGAGGTGTTGCCAAGGTAAGGCACCACATTCTGACTTCTCCTGCACCTCTGGACACCAGCCTGGTCCCTGCACTGAACCCAGAGCAGGAGTGAGTGTGTGAGTGTGAGCACGTGTGCTCCAGAGCAGCGGGCAACAAACTGACTCTGTACCACGTCAGTAACAAAGAGATTCAGCACAGGAGACATTCGCAGGCATGAGCAGAAGAAAACCTTCACATTCCTTCTCCAGGGTGAGCGCGTGCCTCAACTCCAAGATACGCTCCCTGCCTCTTGAAATTAATTCAACATTCCTGTGGCTTGGGTGAAAATAACTGGAATGAATAATGGGGCTCTGCTGGCCCTGCTGCAGATTGCCTGGTAGATGCAGCCCTCTGCAGGAAGGAAAAAGCCATGAGGCTGCAGCAGTGTTCTGCTGGGCACAGGAACATGATTCTCTTATCTCACATCCTCTTCTTTATTGCAAAAATGATCATGTTACCCTGAACTTTGGGCTTGTTTTAAGCACTTTTATTTCTTTCTGTACACAAGAGACAAAAACCCCCAGACTCCAGATGATACCATTGTGTGAAGATGGGAATGAATGCCTCTGTGTGTGTGTGCTGCTATGGGGGAGATATATGAACCTCCAGTTTTTGATGCCATCTGGTTGCAAAACTTCAGATACAAAACCCAGGCCTCTGAGCTGCTCAAGAAAGCAACCTTTTTTGGGCAGCCATCAGCCAGAAGGAGAGCTAGTGTTTGGGTTTCTTCCCTAAGGAAATCTGTGGTCCATGAATCTCAAAAAAGAGACACAAAACACCCAGAGCTGCTTCCCAGGTCCCACAGCATCTCTGTGCTCAGTTATCCCTTATGCTGAATAGGGATCCAACATCTTTAACTTTTTAAAATCTATGACTCAGTCACAGAGCAGGGACTGCCCAGGATTACAGCTCTCACTACAGCTTTAGGAAGGGGGAGAGAGGCATTTCTTCTGAACTGAGGGCTTCTTATCTTACCTTGACCTCTGTTTTCACAGTGAGTTTCTAAATATCAGTGGCCTCCACCCTGCAACTACTACACATTTGTTCATGGAAGAGGAACCACTGGGGCCTTTCTGCTCTGCAACTGACTGGACCATGCTCAGCTGCTCCAAGAGAACCTACCTGGTCCCTCACAGAAAAATACCCTGGCCTGGTTTGATGACAGGAGGGGCTGGAGACACTGTGCAGACATTCCTGTCCCCTCTCAGATCCTGTCCCACATGTCTGGGGCTGTCTGGGAGAACCCAAAGGCCAGTTGCTGTTGAGCCTTTACGGTCAGACATGGGCAACCCCATGCCCACAGTTCTGACAGTCCTCAGTGGATCACACCCTGCACCTCTGCCTTCAGTTTGGAAAGGGAAGAAGCAAACAGGGCAACCTGTCCTGTCAGTCATCTTCCTGCCAAGTGGGAGGCAGAGGGAACCAATGCTCCCAAATTTCTTCACTGGAAAGGCCCAGCATGGGAGGGAAGCTGTCCAACAACCTACAGCTTCCTGATGGCAGTGACCAGGTCATGGTTCAGTTTTTCCTGGCAATCTTTTTCTTACGGGCTGAGACCAGATCATAGAAAGGATCCTGTGTGATGCTGGTCCTGGAAATAAGAGGAAATGGGAGCGAAAGTAAGAGATTTAATGATGGAGACCATCACAGATAACCTAACTGAACATGCACAGAGACAACACTTATCAAAATGCAGGACTGGAGATCTGCAGACTCACAACAGAGAATTTAGCTGTGGCTGGAGATTCTCCAGAAGGGACTTTGCAACTCTTTAAAGTCAAGGGCTACCATAGTTGTTAGACTGCAAACATTTCTTTCCACCCCCTTTGCAAGCTCTGATAGCCAAATAAACTGTGTGACCATTTGTCCCTGGGGCTGAAAAAAGACAACTCAGGCCTCAAGTTCTGCTCACCGTATTGCCTCAATCCACTCATCACGCTCTGCTGGTGTGGCTGCTGAGATCTTGTAGGACTGATGCTTGCCTTCAACCACCTTCCCATCCCCATCTGTTTTGCAAGCTTTTATCTTCTGCCCTTTGCAGTTGGGATTGAAGAGTTCAAAGCAGTTCTGTCAGAAAGAGAACAAAATGGAGCAGTAGGATAAGACAGGGTGGACCAAGGAGAATGCTGCCTTCAGCCATGGGTGACAGGCTCAGAGAGCTTACAGAGGGGAGGAGAGCAGCCTGTCTCCAAAATGCAACAGATCCTATCATTCCCCACACCAAAAATTTCTCTGTGAATTAGATGACCTTCCTTCTTAGATAAATACACCCCTCCTGTGAAGGACTGGACACTGAAACAGGCTTTATGGAGAGATGGAGCAATAACATTTGTCAAAACACACCTTCTGGGATCTGTCACTCTGCTCCACCCATGAAAATCCCTTCCCCTTTTAAGTAGATGCAACATCCTCTTTTCTGCCTGCTGCCACACAGATAAAGGCACTTTTCCCAGAGCCATGACACATTGGAGTATCCACAAAAGACACACCAAAGAAATGTGTCACTTCCTGGGCAAGTTCCCTAACACCAACAGTTCTGTTTGGTCTCCATGTGCTGTAACTCATCATGGAGAGTCCCGAGGAGAGAAATCAAACCCACATGCCCTGGTGCAAAGTAAGTAGGAAGTCAGCTGTGTGCATTCATCTCTGCCCCCCCTACACTCATGTACACATGTGAAAACATACAATACATTCAGCCAAAGGACAGCTCTCTACTCACACCAGAAATATAAATTAAAAATATGGTCATGTTTAGGTGGGAGCACAAGGCAGTTTGGAATGGCACCTTCCCTCTGAAGTGTAGAGTAGGAGTGATTTGTGTGCATCTTGTCTTTCCTCTGCCCATCTAACAGCCTGTGTGGGCAGAGTACCAACCCATGGAGACTTACTGGCTTTTTGGGATCATCCACCTTCCGGACTGAGAGGTTCTCCAAGGGGATAATGCCCAGAGGTTCTTTGTCCTGAAGGCAAAGAAACATGAATTAACACCCAACATGCTCCCCAAATCTATGCCACTGTTTAGAACCTCTCTGATTTCCCCTCTGTGTGCTTTTGTGGAGGTGACAAGGGCAGAGTACCCCTGGGAAGATCCCCTCCACTGACACAGTGGGGAGCTTCATCCAGAGGAGATCACAGCTGTGATCCAACCTCTCTCCTTCTCCAGACTGGAGGTGAGGAAACAGCACAGGAGAGAGTGGAAGTGTGAGCTCAGTCTGGAAGCACAGAATAGAAGAGAAGCCTTGCCCCCTACCCTCTGCTCCTCCCTGGCCCCTCAGAGGCTCATAACCACCCAGAACAGCTTCCCAACCACAAATTAAGCCTTTACCGTGGTATATTCAAAGTAATACAGGCAGTTATCGGTCAGAATGAACCAACGGCGTTTCCAGGTTTTCACACGTCCTCCTAAAGGCGGTGAGGTTCAGAAACCATTAGTCACACGTTTTTCTGTCCTTCCCCCCAGCTCCAGACATGCACACAGTCACACCCTCCCAGCTCTCCCTATAAGTGAGCCCCAAGGGGACACTGTGGTTCCACTGAGGTGATGCTGTGTGGTGGACACTCACACACGGAGCCAGTTTTGCTCTGATGGGGCTGGGAATGGCGAGGGATATGTTTTTGAGTCCCTTTTTGAGCAGACAGAGCCTGCAGGAGCTGGGATGAGGGAGCAGGCAGCTGGTTCCAACAGCAGGTGTCAGCCTCAGCCCGCCACAGCCGACAGGAGCAAAGGACAGCAGAGATGACAGCAGGTTCCCGGGGGAGATTTGGGGTGGGAGGCAGGCAAGCAGGGAGGTCAGAAGAGCCAGGTCAGCCCTCCCCCTTACCCAGTTTCAGCAGCCAGCCTTCACGGTTCGGGTTGAAGAAAGTGTGGGTGAGGTCATTGCCATCGTCCTCTGGTATGGAGAACGGCTCGTTCTTTATGCTCTCAAACAGGTTCTGCCCCAGAGCGTTGGTGGGCAGGGAGAGAGAAAGGAAGGAAGAAATATTGATTTCTGACAAAGCTTGTTCACAACTGTCCATCTGCTCCATCACTATTTTCACCAGGGAAGCTGGGTGAAGGGCAGGGGAGTGGGCAGTGAGCACTGGGGGTACAAAAACCCCCAGTCTGCACACCACAGGGTCTCTAGGGGGGTCACCAGCTCTTCTCTGCATCTCACATCATAAAAAGAGTCTCAGTTTGGAAAATCAGAGGCACAAAATGGTGCTCCCATAGCAAGACAGGCTGCAGTGACCAAACCTGGCATGTCACAAGTGCTGCTGTGGGCAGCTTTTGGGACTCAACACAGCAGAGGTGCAGCCCTATTTAAGCCCTAGGCTGGTGATGCCAAACTCTGCCAGGAAGTGGCATTCCAGAGAGACCAAGATGGAGAGCTACATGGCCACAAGGAGGCACATTTCACAGAACCAAAGCTTGGTGCCGAGGGACACAAAGGGTGACATTCATATCAGCACAGTGACAGGGAGGCAGCTTGCTGGCTTTCAAAGGATCCTGAAATGTTGCTCACACCATTGTGTTTGCCATCATTCATTACACAAATCCCAAGCCAAGGGGAAAAAAAATAGGCTACAGGCTCCTGCAACTTCCCTCAAATTGCCTGCAAGAAATGACACTCTGGAGAAAGATCTGAAGCTTTTACCCTGAGGAGATGCTGCTCAGCAAACCCAGGTGTGGGATGTAGGCAGTCTCTTTGACACAAGACAGAAGTTACTCTGGATGAAGCCAGACACACAGGCAGGCTGCCCACCTCTCCCTTGCCTCACAGGGCAGACCCCATGCCTTTGGGAAAATGGGAAAATGCAGCTTTGCTAATGGATGCACTCCCTGTCTCTGCTCCTTTGATTCTCAGTGGACCCCAGGGGATGAGAAAATGGGAATTCTTCTCACCTTCAAGAGCTCTTCTGGCAGGTCCCCTCCATTGTCAATGCCTCTGTTGATGGATACAAACCTTTCAAAATGAGGTTTGTCTTTCACATTGGGGTTGTGCAGGCTGGTGTTAAGCATGATGATAGAGAAGGAGAGTATATAACAGGTATCTAGCAACGAGAAAGACAACCAGGATGAGTGGCACTTGTCCTAGAGGGCAGATCAATCCACACCTAAGTGGTTTCTAGTCACTGAAGAAGAGAGTCACCCTCTCATCTGTAGGAGATGAAGGGAGATGTTCCTTCTGCTAGGAGAAAGGAGGACAGAGTTCAACTCCAGTGATGGAGGTGATTCCATGCCCTCAAGATAATGAATGATAATGGAATCCCCAAGTTAGGCAGATGTAGTCTAATAACAGCTCTGCCAGCAGGGAAGTTTCCACAGACTTACACCTGCCAGAGCTATCCTGGCTGTGATGAGGTATTACCTCCAGTGAGGCTGGCAGCACTTCTCCAGCCTGTTTCCCATTGGGATGGACTGGAGCACAGCAGCAAAAGGAGGACTGAAGGTGCTCAGTTTACTGAAAAGCTTCACAGGGACTGGGCTGCCTCCTTCAGCTCAAGGGGAAATGCACTTCCAAGTGATGCTCCCCGTGCTTAGTGAATGGAAAAGGAAGGCTCCTCTCTCTGGCAAACAGCATAGCTCAGCTTTACAGGCCTTCTCCCCATAGGTACCTGTGGACTGGAATACTCCTGGGTTGCACTTGCAGTACCAGTTGGCAAATGCCTCCATCATCCTGTCAATCTTCTGTGCCTCTCCAGGCAGCCGGAAGCTCCAGAGGAACTGTCTGCCAGGAGCAGAGTGCCAGAGAGTTGGTCAGGATGGATGCAAGGGACACTGATCCCTTCCCTCAACCCATGCCACACCACAAAACTAAGAGAAGTGATCCCATGACACTGGGGAGACAACACAGGAGCTCTGCGCCTCTCTAGAAATTGCCTGGATATGTCAGCCTAAAACTCTCTAAATGCAGGGAGTAGAACTCCCAGAAATCATGGCTCTGCTTCCCTAAGGAGCACACTGCAAGGCAAGGAGACCTCAAGAGAAAGAGTCCTGCCAGGAGGGGCCCTGTAACAAACCAAGGTGCCCTAAAACAGAGTGACTTTCTTATTGATGTAAAGGGCACTGCAGACAGACGTTTCCTGCTGCAAAAAATGACTTTTCCATCCCCCCAGACACCGAAGCCACAGTGACCCACTTCTCTGCACGGGGCCACTCTAATCAAGGGGCCATGAAAGTGTTTCCTGCCCCCCTGAGAAGCTGTTGACACCTCACAGAGCAACAGCCTTGGAGCCAACACATGCAGCAGGGCCTTGGGAAGCTCCCATTTCAATCCTGCCCTTCCTGGGTGGTAAGAGGCTCCAGCATTGTCCCCTGCATCAGGCATGCTAACTCACCTCAGTGCCTGCACTAGGTTGAGGTTGGCAAACTGGTGGCACGCCACAAAAGCCTGGAGGATCTGAATGTTTGTGGGGTCCCTGGGAGAGGGTAGAGAAAAGGTCAGATGAGAGCTTTGACCCTGCTCAGTTTGGATGTCCCTTGGTGTGATGACACACACCTGGCTCCATCCCAATCTCACTTCCTCCCTGACCAAGAAGAAGCCAAGGTGCACACTGCTGTCTGGGAGGACTGATCCCATTACAGGCAGGAGGAAAGATAACCCATACAGCCAGCCTTTGTCACACTCCAAAAACCCTGCCAGGGTGCCCTGCCCACCCAGCCCACTGTGGCTGGAGATAGGTTCAGCCCCAGCACCTGGCTGAGGTCTGCCCCAGGCCATCCCAAATGGTATTTCAGAGGGGTCTCCTCAGCCTGGGCTGCTCACCTGCCACCCAGGAAATCCCCAATGGCTGTCTTGTTCAGGCCTTCACCCTTGTGGAGGAACCTGGCGATCTCCTGCAGGTCTGAGGACAACACCTGGTGCTCAATCAGGTACTGGATCCCCTGGGAAGGAGAAGCAACACAGTGCAGTAAAACAGCTCTGTGGTCTAATGAGAAAGGAGGATCCCTGATCTGATATCAGCCTTCCTTAGCTTTGATGGACTTGCCTCCTCTGTTCCTCTCTAGCCCCTTTATGGGAGACCAAAGAGATGTTCTCATCTTTATGCAGTCCCTCTTCATCTGTTCTGGGTCATCAGTCCCATTTTCATTTCATCCCTAAGTTTGGCTAAATGTTTCACTGGGATGGTAATTCAAACAAACAAAATAGGGCAACGTAGATTGAAAGTCCAAAAAGGCAAAGTCAAAATAATTAATTTTAGTATTTTCAATCAAAATGTCTCAGTGTTCTGTTTCTAAATGTTATTCTTTTTCTAAATTAACTTAACTTAAAGGAAAAATTGTTTGTTTAAAAGAAGGCATAATAAAAAAATGTATTCAGACAAAAATATGGGCTTGAGACAACTTAAAACAATTTTTTCCTAGATTTTTCTTCTATGCCACAGAACAGGGAAGTCTGCAATCTTTTCAGCTCCGTACCTCCTAGACAATAAGGATGGAATATGTTTTTTAAGAAATATAGAGGGTGTGACTTGGGTTGTGCAAAGAGTCAATACCCTATTTTACAGAGAACTTCATGATTTTCAAAGCCAGAGAAAAAGCTGAGGCTTTGTTCAGAAGATTCTTGACAATATCTAACAACACTGCAGTTCTCCAGACCACAGTGCAATTCTCCTTGCAATATGCAATAAAGGAATGAAAATTGCTTTAGATCCATCAGAATGCTCTACTTCAACAGAATTTTTTCATTTTACCTTGTAATATATATGAAACTATTTTTAAAATGCCCCAAAGAAAAAGCAGTTTCAAAGGAAGAAATAGAAATTTTTGTGAGATTTTTTCCACTTTATTTTCCTTTCTTTTTCCACAGATGGATTTCCAGGAAGATCAATCTAATTTTGAAAAGCATTGCAGTGATGATGGGGCTCCATTTTCCAGAAGAAAATGTTTCTCCCCAAAGGATTTTATCCGCCAGATGCCTAATGCTTACCTCCTCTAGCCTCAGGAACTTTCCAGGGGATCTTGGAGATAGATCTCATTTACAAGTATCAGCATTGCATGGATGGAGTGTAACCTTAGAAAGGAGGGGCAAAGAAATTTCCTTGCATTGCAGCACCTCCTGCTCTATGGCACTCAGCAAGAGGGAGGCAAATGATCAGAGAGCCACATAATGCAGGCACAGAGTAGATAACATTTTGACCAGCCTGATTGTCATTGAACTAACAGAGCTAAACTGGTTTGGGGTTAGAATTAGTCTGGGTGTTCCTGCACAGCATGGCACAGTGCCACACAGAGACATGCCTCGGGGGCTTCAAACCAAGGTCAGCCAGAAAGGCACAATAAAACCTATTCTCACTGTGAGTTCTGATATTACTGCTCTAAAACAGCTCCTGCTGGCAGAGCCATGCCCAGGGGACTGGCAAGCACTCCAGCTGAGCTGTGGACACTGGGGAAGGCATCTTGATGCTCTCAGCAGGGCACAGAGGAGGAGTGAAGAGCTGTCACACAGAGCAGCAGCCACCCGAGGTGTCAGATGTGGTGCTCAGCTGATGATCAGCTATCGCTCCATCGCAGCTTGTGGTTTTCCTTGAAGAGCTCAAAAAGCACTCCACCTCCGGGAGGAAGGAAGAGGGAACTGTCTTTCTCGCATCTTCTCTACTTAATCATGATGGTTTTAGGGCTTTCTGCAGAGGGCTGGAGGCTGTGGAGTCTTGACACCACTGGTCAGAGCCCCAGAAAGTGGAAAAGCTCTGTTTACTCCACAGTTTAGCCAATGCCACCAAAACCAAAACTGTTTCCAAAATGACAGAGGCAGCTTGTCCTCTTCTGTTCTGAATGAGCCAAGGAACCTGACACACTCTCAGAACTTCTCACTTTCTTCTTAGTTCACCCACCTCTGTCGCATTATAGCAAACTCCTACCTTTTCAGGATCCATGTTGAATTTCTTCCGGCCCAGGGACAGAATTTTATCCCTCTGTGACAGCTTGCTGCAAAGGCAAAAGAGAAGGAAAGTCAAACTTAGAATAAAGGACCATGTCATTTTACTCACAAGGTGACTTTAGTCACCTTGTCTATCTCAAGGACAGGTGTCTGTGGCTAGCACAGGTTCTTCCCATGGGAACATTTTGTTATATTTCATAAACAAGATAAAGTTTGGATGTTTTGCAAACAGTTTCTCCAGATTGAGTGAGTTCGGGCTTGGCCAATTGTGCCTAGGGGGAGGTCTCGGGCTGACCAATCTGGGGCACTTCTGTAAACTCTATATATATGGAATTCAAAATAATAAAGTCCTTTTTTCTCCTCTCTTCGCTTGTCTGAGAACTTGGGTCAGTCCTCAGCTAGCCGCTCAACAGCAACAGGTGTCTGACTATCCAGGAATAAGGAGAAATCTAAGAGGAGAGAAGGGTATTCCTGGCTTCATTTCCCTGTCCTTGCTGTGAACCAACTCCCATCAGTGTTTTCATTTTCCCAGCTTCAAAAGGGAGACTTTATAAGCAAAGGAGTACTCATTCCACTTGCCTGGTCAGCTCTCCAGGATTATTGTCTGCCTCTTGCTTCTCCTCTCCACGTTGGAAACGCTCGATCTCTGCAAACACCTCAGCAATCTCTTCCTTCAGCTTCTGCAAAGGAAATATCAGGAAGATGAAGGCAATGGAGGGGAAAACAGCAGCCACACACAGAGCATGTCTTACTTCTTCCTTCAGTCATAGGAAAAGGACAGGTCAGGTGGTCATGAGCAGCCAAGGATGCCTATGAAATGGACCCTGCTCTGGAATGACCCTGCTGGATTCCAGATGAAAACAACTGGAAAGAGAAAAATATTCTCATGTCTGTTGTCAATCAAGACTGGGAAAGTCAAGCTCAATCAGTGTGGTGAGTGCCAGAGAACTCACCCCACTGCTGATTTCAGTTCCTCAAACAATGTCAGATGCAAGAATGCTTCCATCATGCCCATTTCCTTTGAGATTTTACTTTGCACAGTCCTGCTACACGTCCTGGAAAGGGGAAGTGGAACTGCTAACTGTGAGATCAGTGTGAACCTGGAGTGGCTGAATTGTGAAACACAGAGTTTTTGATGTACCTGTCATTCAAATACCACTGAGCTGGTCTTCAGGTATTTACCACCTGTCTTCAGGTGGAGAAAAAAGAGAGGAGGAGTAAAAGTAGAGTAATTACTGCCAAATTTTAGAAAATCAATTGTGGAATTCGCTTTCCTTTAGGCCCATGACAGACCATGGCCTTCTTGGCTGGATATTCTGTGTTGCCAAGGAAATGAAGGTGTCTCTATCTCCTTGCTTCCATCCTGCAGTTGTGGTCCACCTCAAAGCCAAAGTGCATCACAACTCTCTTCCAGGAATCACCCAAATTCTTCCCCATACAAGGGGAAGAAGGGTTATTTTATGACAGATCCTTTCTCGTCAAGGAATGGGGGTGTGGATGGAGCAGATAATCAGATAGAGAAATTGAATTTCTGCAATAATTTCTGCTCATAATTTAAAAGAGCTTCTAGGTTTCAGTTTTGCTCTGGCCACCCTCTGTTGTGCTTCATTAGTCCCCAGAGCTGTGAGTGTTCCTTAGTAAGCTTTAGGTGTTGCACAAATGTGACAAAGCCATGACCTTAGCTTGCAAATTTCAAATTATTATCAATTTTGCTATTTTATTCACTACAGTCTTTCTGCAGTGTCACTGACAAGCCAAGACCCATCCTCCTCTCTCCTCCCTCTCACAAACCCAGACATCCCCCCAGATCTTTGTGTTTAAGGGTATTGATAGATATTTTCTGAAAAAAAACCCCTGGGGAAAATGTCTCTGATTCTAAGGTACTCTTTTCACCTAAATTCATTCTGCTCCATTGGACAATCCATACCCCATTGCTTAATGGCTTTGGGTTTTAAAATATGGGTTTGTGCTGCTTAGCAACCTTCCTCTGTCCATAGTGGGCAAAAAAATGCAGTATTCCTATTCAAGTACCCTGCCTCTTACAGTGCCCATTGCCTGTTCTGAAAATTGAAGAGGGAGGAACCACACATGAGCAAAACACAGGACAATACATTCATTATCTGTTTTGCAAGAGGGGACAAGAGACCATTCTGGTTTGCAGCAGAGAGAGGGGGGTCTAGAAGCCTGAGAAGTAATATGTCGTTTAGCTTAATCCTTTCCTCTCTGCCAGGAAATATTGCAGCTATTCCCCAGGCATCTGGACAGCTTCATGTTGTGGGAAAGTCAGTCCAAGTCCAATGATTCAGTGCAATAAGCTCTCTCAAATGGGAGGCCACATTTCATGGTGGAGGCAGAATAGAATGGAAAGGACACAGCACTGTGCATGACTGGGAGGCAGTGTTACTGACTGGTTTTGAATCTGTTACTTTCAGACATTTTAGGAGTCATTGGAGAAATGGTTGGGTCTGCTAAAAGAACAGGAGGAAAGCAAGTTCAACCACAGAAACTTGTGTGGAAGGTCCTGCCATGAGATCTCTTTGAAGAGACAGGATCCTTCATGGAGGACTGGTTAGAGCTCCACAAAGGAAACAAAAGTTGGATAAACACAGGGGGATGCTGCAGGTAATTGGGACTGATATGCCATTAGCAGGTAATCAGTGATTAAAAATAATCATAAATGCTGAGCCAGATGCCTCAGTACTGAGGACATTTCTTTAATCCTAAATATGCAATCCCAGCTCATCTGTGCTCATAAATCTGACCAGCCTTTCTCAAGCATCCCATTAGGGCAGCTGATGGTTCCTGCAGCAAAGAGCAGCACAGACTGGATGTACCCTGGTGGCAAACAGGCCAGGGCAGCCTGAAGTTTAAAACTGAAGCTGGATCATGACAGAGAAAATGTCTTCTGTGCAGGAGCATTTCTGCATGGCCTGGACTGTTATGCAAAGAAGGCTAAGCAGGCATGAGGGGCAGGATGGTCCTTACCTTAATGTCATCCAAAAGCTCCTGTTTGTGCTTCCTGATTGTCTCTATTTCAGCCTCCTCAGCCGCACTCAAGTCAGTTGACTCTGGAAGAATAGAGATGCCTCTGAAAACAGTGCTGGGGCCAACATATCATGGCAAAAGCTGCCCCAGCCTCTCAGCACTTAAAACTGGTGGTTTTTATCTCAGTTATCTTTAGGTGCTGAAAGTCTGTGACCTAAATACTTCATCTGCATTCAAACCTCCCAAGAAAACCACTGGCTTCAAGAATTGATCTGCCATAGCTAGAGTCAGGAATGGCTTAAGAGATAAAATCAAGGTTTTTCAAGTGTGAGGGCAGGATCTGGGGGATGAAAGCCTTGCTGAAGAAGGAATGTCTTTGGGAAGCTGCTGTTCTGTGCACCACAGACAATGCAGAAATATTAATAGGCTTCCTAGTAATGCACAGGAGCTTGAATAAATAGCAACAGAGCCAAGGCGACCACAACGTGACTCATAAAATACCTAGAAGAATTGGGGTGACTGCATTGCTGCTAAATATAATCCAGGTGAAACACAGCCTCTTCAGCAAGGAGAATGAGAAGGCTGCAGCCCTGGAGAGGAGGCAAAGTAGAAGGTGAGGCCCAAGGAAAAAGGCAGAGCTCACAAAAGGCTGAGAGCACTGGAGGTCACTGCTGAACTTGCAGACAGAGTCCTCACTGCACCTAAACACTGCAAGATAAAGCTCCCTGAGGAAGCCAGGTCAAGTCACTGCTCCTTCTCCATGGTTTCATAAGCCAAAATCCCCTGGGCCTCCTGTCTTCCTGGAAAAAGGGGAAGTATTACCAGATGCGTTGGAAACTCTCTTAGTGTGGATCTCACATGCAAAACAACTACTATAAATACGAGTGGAGGAAAAAACGGGAAGGAAGCAACCACGGCAGACAGAAGGAAAAGGGGACAAGGGCAATCATCTTAGCATGCTTCTTTCCTGTTACAGCCACAACTGCTCAGAAAGACCTGCCTTCCCCAGTCCTAATCTTTGCCCCATCCTCCTGGCTGGATGGATTTCCACGCACTCAGTACATTGCTGTTACTTTTCCCTCCTGTCACTCTTCCTGCTGGTTTCAAGCATTGCATTCCCTGGGGAGAGGCTGCTGAGCCTGTGGGAGTAAAGCACTGGACAAGGAGTCAGCATGAAGCCAGGCTGGGAAGGACCCAGGCACCCTCCTAGCCCTGCCAGAAGAGCTGCAAGAAGCTGACTGATTGCTGAAGCCAGTCAAGAGGGAAGGAAAGCCTGTGGCATCCAGCAGCTCGGGGCAGCCAAACCTGTAGGTGAGGGGAAAACCAAAGCAAGCAGGAAGGTTAGCAAACAAAGAATAAGCAAACGAAAAGCAACCACAAGAAAACCAACCAAAAACATGCAGTGGCTCTGATACTTGCTAGGTGGGTTGCTGACTTCCCTTTGAATGTCAGCCCTGTGCCTCTGAGCAGTGCCCTGCACTTGTGGTGTCTGCAGGAGGAGAGGGCAGCCTCTCAGTCTCTCCAGCTGCATCTCTCTCAGTCCTGTCAGAGCTTGTAATTGTGGAATCACTGGGGTGATTCCTTGACAAATTACCACTAAGACCTTTTGCCCTGTGTTTCTTTCCACAAAAGCACTGTAGGAGGACAGACCTGAGGAACCTTGCCTTCCCCCTCCCCATCAGCAAGCTCTGTGGTGTGGCTGGTTGCTTTGTTTCAGTTGTTCTGTGTCTATTAAAGCAGCCTAAAGCATCTCAAAGAGTCATGAGGCTCCCAGAGGATGCCATCTCACCCACACGACCCCAAACAAAACCATAAATAATGCAGTCTCCCTTCCTCCTGAACATCTGAAAACCCCAACTCCCAATGCCCATCTGCCCAGTTTGTCAGAATGAGAAAAGTGTGGGAAGGACTGTGTGTGTGGGGAGAGCAGGGGAGAAAAAGACTGAGTCATGGAGAAGGGGGAGGAATCTAAGGGTAAAAAGGCAGGAAAGGGTGACACAGTATGGAAAAAAATGCATGGACCAAACTTTCAGGGCAACTTAGATGGAGCTGCAGAGAGGGTCTTTGTTAGGTTTCCTAGACAGCTTAAATTCTTCATTGCCTTGGAAAATAATTCTGAGGTCTGCCTCATTCTGGACGCTTGCAGAGGAATCCAGCCCTGTACCAAGGGATTGAGGAATGGCCTCAGCCTTGTCAAAGTCCTCAGCACCACCTCAGTTCCACTTCCCTCTAGGACCAGGTCAGCATACAGATGAAGCACAGCCCTGGTCAGGGCTCTCTGCACAGGGGGAAATTTCACCCTGATTAAGAACACAGCACAAAAACACCCGCTGGTTTCAGAAGAATGCTGTCAGCCCAACCAACACTGAGGTTTTCCAGTTCAGACACACACAGAAAAATGGCTAGTATGCTCTCCAGAGAGGGCATTAGGTTCCTGTTTGGAACTTATTTCCAGAGAGCAAATGTTGAAAGGGGGGTGCATCAGCATTCCATTTGTGGGTCTTACACCTGCTCCTGAGGTTGTTTTCCCACCCTCAGGGCAGAGCCAGAAAGAAAGACCTGACAGTTCTTAATGAACTGACCAGGACTGTATTTTCAGTGCTGCCACTCAAAACAGTACACAGACTTCAATTCCAGTTGTGGTGACTTATGCCTTCAGCCTCCCCATCTGGAGGTCAGGTTGGAGTTACCCAAACATCTGGGGACTTGTGTGGCCAGCAGAGAGTTCTGTGTTTGCTGTTTCATTTCCCATTGCAAAGGGCTGTGCTGAACCATCCAGGTGCTCACTGAGGCTTTCAGTCCCATGGAAAATTATGTGAATAGGAAGATGGCTTTTGAAGCAGAGAGGTAAGTGGGAAGTGACCACCCAGGAGAGACTGCAGAAGCAGCAGGGGAAGGTTATGAAGGACGATTCTATCTGTAGCTGCAGACCATCCATGTGTTACACACCCACAGTAGGACAGCACAGGTTCATCAGGCTCATTTGCAAGGCAATGGAGGGCTTAGAGTGTAGCTGCTAAAGGGTTTGGGTGCCTCCACCCAGGCCAGTGCACAAGCAGAGCAGCCTGATGGGCAGCTTCTGCCTGAAGGAGGCTCTCTGGTAGAAAAATTTCACCTGAAATTCCTTTTCTTATATTATATGGCTGCTGTGTCATCTCCAGTACAGACCACCTCTGCAGCCAGGTACCACTCTGGTAACAGGGATATAACAGAAAGCCTTTCAGCTGCTCACATCCTCCCAACCATGTGTATCTCCACTCCACAGTTCTCTGCCAGCTTGTGTCAGAAGAAATTCAACAAAAATCCCAACAGGTTTCATTTGCACATTTCAGCTATGGGGGGAAAGGTGGGAAGAAGAATTTATGTTGCCTCCTGGTCCCCTAATCCCACATGACAACTTCCAGCAATCCTTCAGGAAAGCTTCCAGTGCCTTTTGACCGTGGCTCTTACCCTACCCATCCTAGCACAGGTTGCCACAGCTCCAGTCAGCTCTCCCATGTTTCACTCATCCAGCTCAAGGGCTTGGCACACCAGCTCTGTGGCCTTACCCAGACAGTCCTGAGAGGCTTCTGAGAGAAGCTGGAAGAGGACACACACTGCAGGGAGAGCAGCCTCCCCAGGGAGAGCAGCCTCCCCAAGGCAGCAAGTCTTACCTGCAAATGGATGTGAACCTAACAGGACCATCACACCTCCAGGTAGGAGTGGCCCCAGGGAAAGGTGTACACACGTCTCTGACCTTCAGGACAATCATGCCACAGCTGAGCAATTCCAAATGCATTCAGTACACTAAAGCTCACTGGAAAACTCTTTCTGGTTGGCAGCCTTGGCTCCCAAGGGAGTTCAGCATCAAACAATCCTACTTCTCACCCAGCTGTGGAGTGACAGGATGGGACTGAGCAAAAGTATCAGTCAGAGCCAGCACATCTCTCCAAGCATTGCCTGTCTCCAGGCTCTGGCTCTACCCAGAGCTGAGCAAACCCACACTGTGGCTGAATAGGATCTCATTGTGCTATTGCAGTGTGTATACTTTATTAAAAGTATTCTTGCTTGAAAGTGTAACTTTCGAGGCATATTTAACTCTGTAACACATAACTTGACACTATCGTGTCATAGCTTCAGTTAGGAGACTCTCTGTTTCTGTGGAAGGCACACCCCAAAATGAATAGCAAAATATGAGTCATCCCACCTCCTGCCCAGTTTGTCCTGCAGAAGCTTTGTCCACAGTTGCTTTCAGCAGTGAGTGCTGGGTGATCTGAAGAGACCCACTTTCACCAGCATTCAACACCAGTCAGATGCTTGGGAAGAACTCAGCTCCTACAGCTAATTTCCCTGGTAGAAGGTGGTATGTAGTCTGAGCAAGCCCTTTCCTTGGCTGCACACCTCAGGACTAAAAAGCACACAACACTTGTTGAAACTGGGCACTGCTTTTTGCTTTCACTCTGTGCTCCATATGCTATACACAAAAGCCTGAGAGGACAGAGTCAGATCGAGAAGAGACATTGCAAGGTGATCCTTTTTATTTCTGCCCCTTGTTCAGCCTGTTCCCATTCAGCTCTCCCTCTTTGCTGGCTTTGCACAGACACACAGTCAGAGCTTCCTCAGCCAGAAGCTGGAAATGTTCATTCTCGCAGTGTGCCTTTCCTTGCTGAATCCCAAACACTTCATCCACCACCTGCCGAAGCAGGAAATAAAACCTAAGATCTCTCTCAGTTCCTCAGATGTGGCTTATTTCCCTTCACTCACATCTGCCCACTGAGATTATTTCAGGGCCAGGCAGGCCCACTTGTAGATCACTTGGAGTTTCTAGAACCCTAATACACTCATTTACCTTAAACGTGGCCATAAGCAAGAGAGGCCTCAGTACCACAAGCCTTGCAAGAGCATTGCACTGGGACACCCAACTGCATGAGAGGCTCCACAAAGGCAAACCAGCTCCTGGGATCTGTAGGGAAACACCACTGGGGAGCTTGCCAGAGTTGAATGAAGAGAAGCCAAAGCCTGCAAGTGCTCACCCCAAATGTCACACACACCACTGATAGCCAGGAGTCAGTGCCCAGCTCAGCCCAGCATCGCCAGGAATCAGATTCGCCTGAGGAATCCCAGCAGTAGCATCTCAGCACAAAGGGCATTCAGTGGGAAAATCTGTCCTGATGGGAGAGCAAGTGAAAAGAAGCCCATGCCTAATGCTGAAGGCTGACAAGGAATTAACTGTAGCACCAGGGATCTTCCAGCATGTCATTCCTCCAGCCACCAGCTGCAGCATCCACTCTAGCTGCTGGAACTCCACAGTGCGCTCTGCTCCATCAAGCTGACTGCACAGCCCTCACCCCCAAAAAATCACACGATGGTTGAGGCTTACCAGCAGGACACAGGTCCATCCTGAAGGGCACGATATATTTTCGACACAAGTGTTGTTCCTCCTCGTATTCGGCTCGCTCAGATGCTTCACAGAACTGAAACAACTTGGAGCCAGCTACCCAGCCCGCAGCAGCTTTAGGGCGGGCGGGTTTCCCTGAGACTCCTCCCTTCCTCTCCTCATCTCCCCCCGATCGCATGTCACAAGCTTGTGGCTGTGGAAACTGTGTGTGGATGTTTCGATGAGCTGACAGGGGCTCACTGGCTACTTCTGAAATGCAAGTGCACAAGTGCATTTCCCGTCCCAGCGGCTTTTTGGGAATCTCTGTTTGAGGAGGATAAAATGAGTAGTGAGAGGCTTTAGTCTGAGATACTCAGAGGAGAGGATGGGGGGGAAAAGGAAGTTCTTGATTCAGAAAACCCATCTGATTGGGGAAGTGGTTTCATTTTAAAGGGAAGATTCTTCCCTTTAATTCTGCAGCAGGTTGGGGTGGGGGCAGGGGTGGGGATGAACACTCCAGAGCTGGAGGATGGTTGATGAGAGGACAATAAAGTCATCAGACTCTTCTGCCTCTCTCACTGCTCAGTAAGTCGCCTTAAGTCTTGCTCCTTGGGGAGCTCCTTGCTCCCCAACAAACTGTTTTTCTTGTGAAACCTTGTAAGTAAGGATATATTATCCTTGTAAGTAAGGACAGAGTGAACTAAGAAGAAATGCAGTCCTGTCAGGTTTAGCAATACTCCTGCTGGTGAGAGAGCTGGCATTAGCAGGACTGTTTTGAAGGCACTTCTGCTGCTCTGTTCTCCTGTGAGGCACAGAGGTGCTCTTTCTCCTCCAAGCCCTCCACACAGTTCCAGGAGGCTGTACACATCCCCTTGAGCTGCTTTTGGTTGCTGTGTGATTTATGTGGTAGAACTGTGATGTAGACAATGTGGGGAAAAAAACCCATGCAGGAGAGGAGCATATTAGAGCCAGAAGAGCTGATGATTGAATAAATAGACCAAGGTCAAATTCAAAACTGGTGTAATGCCCAAGTGCTCTTGCCTCCTCTGGCAGGACTGAAGTTCTAGAGGGTTGGCTCCCTGTGCCTCCTGTGCCAGGAACCAATTTTTCTCCCTAGATGCTCCCTGACTGTGCACAAAAACCTATATTTTATTCTGGCGGTCAAGAGGGAAAATATCAATCCAACAATGTGGGTGCACTTTTCTACTACTTGGTACAGGCTTAAAATAACTGTGTAAATAAAAAGAAAATATAAATATTTCCTAGTATTTTCAAGCGGATAAGGACAGGGACAAAGTGCCATGTATTTCTCTGTGCTGAACATATCAGCTGTATTCCCAGAACTCTCCACAGAGCAACAAAGCACAGGTCTGCTCAAATTCAATAGCCCCTTCAGGAGGCTTAGGCTGCTATTCAGGTTGGGCTTAAGGGCTGGAGTCTATTTTATAGGTAGAAAGATGGTGATTATAAAAGGCCATAGGCAAGAAGAAACCCTCTTATAAAGATTACAGAAGGGTCACTTAGAGTCTGATAAACTTGAATGAAGAGCCAGAGGGATTTTTTTGTTAGACTTGAAAGTGCAGCAAGGCTGAAGCTTTATGCCTTTGAAATAAAATGGTAGAAGGGAAGCACAAGATTTTACTATGGTTGTTCAGGAAATATTAGTCTTGTAAAACAGAGTAGCTATAGATTTCTTTAGTACTCCAAACAGCTCTTTGCACTTCCCTGGTGCAGCCTTCCTAGAAGACATCATCACTTATGAGAAAAGATATGGATTAGATCAGTATTTACAAAACACAGTATATCTAACATCTGATAAGGTATAAAGAGTGCTAGCAGGCAGGGGAGTCAGGCCATGCAGCTGACACTCAAGTTTAAATTTACACACATAGTCTCTAGTCCTTGTTACCTCCCTTTTACAACAGGCAGGTGAAAAATGTTGTTCTACAGTCTAAGCACCTTGTGGAAAAGAATGCACAGTCAGATCTTGATCTGTATTTATTGCCATTGAAGTGGCAGACTGGTGTCACCGAGATGGGGGTTGTCACTGGCTGAGAGTAAAATATCTCTGGGAATGGAAACCCACACCAGCATCTCTGGGGACCTGCAGAAATGCAGAGAACCAGATAAGGCCAAGCCATAGAAACCAAGTATGATTTATCATCTGTGAACAGTTTCTCAGCTGAAGGAAGTGCAAGTGTGAAACAGCCATCACAAAGAACTTGAAGCCCAAAGGTTTGTGCCATGCTCTTCTGCTTACCCAGATCCATAATGTAAAAGAGGAGGAGGAGTTCTTTCAGTGGGAAGATGGTTCTCCAGGTGGGAAGATGGCAGCAGAGCTTCTGTTTTGGCACAAAGGGGAAAGGCTGAGAACAGTCACACTCTGAAGACAGAGAGGCATGAATGACACAAGGTGTCAGGAATGGATCACCTGGCCCTGATTGCAGTAGGGTTGTTCTCCAGAATAGCCCATGACTAAGACAGGATCAAGACTAAGTAAGCATTTTTTGCAAGCTGAGTTGCTTTTGATGGATGTAAATGTAAGTAATTTGTATTTAGGGAGGCTGGATTGGAAGCTTCATTCTTTTCCTAAGCTTTTGTTTGATAGAACAAATTTAGGCTGGAGAAGAGGGCCACATCAGAAAACAGACTCTGTATGAAACAACCCCAAGCTTAAGAGGGACCACAGAGCATCATCACCCACTTCAGTTATGATTTGAGCTCCGAAGTCAGGACAGGCTTTTCAAACAACTGTGGCAGTCTGAGAAACCACAGCAGTGAAGGGGGAGGGAGGCAGCAACTGGGAGGAGTGGGAATTTTGGAAAAGAGAAGCAGCAAAGCAAGAACTAAAAGCAGGAGACAGATGGTATGAAGCTATGTCAAAGGGGAAGTGGGAAGGCGCCAAAGGGGGATATAGGAAGTGGGGACAGTTTGCAGCCCAGTCAGGCTGAAACAAATTAATGTTTACCCTGGTGGGTACCCAATGCACAGAGGAAAGTTCTCATGGCCACTCAAGACTGCCTGAGAGAGAGGTCACATCAAATAAATCCTATCAGGGCCTACAGTAATGAGAAGACATGCTGTGACCATGTCCTGTGAGTGCAAAGAAATGAGCCTTGTGCTCTTCATGAAAGAGTCCTCCCTGCTACTCTCTCTGTGCTGAAGGACAAGCTCCTGCTCAGCTCCTGCCCTCCTGTACAGGGCTGTGATGTGCAAACATCATTTCTGAAAGAGCCCCCTTACCTTTTTCCATCATCCTTGGGTGGGTGGAACAGCACAGAAAGAGAGGGAGAGATAGGTGGTCCTCACTGCTTTGGATCTGTGTGTGGGAAAAACAGAATCATGCATTTCCTGCCTTGTCTGCAGTCTCACATGGGTGCCATGCAAGCCCAGCACACTCTGAGGTGACCCAGCTCAGGACCCTGAAAGCCTGCCAGAACAAAACTGAGCAATTAATTCCCATTAGCACCTCCCTCAAACTCAGCAAAGGGAACAAGAAACCCCAGATAAGTGCCCTGCTGCAGATGCAGAAGGAAACTTGTGTCAAGAGCACCTCTTGGTGGTGTGAGAACATCAAAGCAGTAGCAAGTAGAATATCAAACCAGCAACAGAACTGGATGTGCTCAGTCCAGGGTTATGGGCCTGTTTCCTGCAGTTCCTTCCCTTTTCTGCAGTCTGTACAAATGGAAGGTTTTCATGCAGAAGGTGCCAGTTGTTCTCAGAGTGGTTACTATATGTGTTATTTGAGTGTAATATCCCATTTTTTAATAATTCCATTTAAACGTGATGGAAAGAAACATCCTGAAGGCTTTTGTGTAGATCCCTACTGTCCCTCTACAGAGGGGTTAAATTCCTCCTTGCCCATCCCAGGCTGCCTGCCCAGCCTAGAGTTCTCTGAATCTCTAGGGAGTCTACCAGCTCCAGTTCCTTGAGCCCTCACTTGTCACCCAGATGTCTCCCACAAAAAGCTCTAAGTATGTCAAATTATGCACAGAGTGGTAATGATTTTCCTCCTTCCACCATAAGCATTTTTAGAGCCTGATACACCTGCCTTCTCTTCTAACTGAGTCCATATCTCCTGGCCCACTATATTCTGTGCCTGCCTGTCCTTTCCAGCTCCTCTCTGTAAAAGCCTTTGTCCCTCTCTCTTATGTCCTTCTCTGGCCTGTATTCCTGTGTCCTCTTCCTGCTCTCACTTGCAGAGGTGTCAGTGGGTTTCCTTCCTCCCCTTTCCCTACCACCCACAGAGGGAACACCTCGTACAGCTGGTCACTCTGTGCTTCTGAAAGAGTGGCAAGACTTGGAAACATTCCATGGTGGAAGGTTTTTGGGTTGTAGCCAGCGCTGAGTGACAGCTGGGAGTGCTCTCCTCCAGAGCAGGTCAGTCACAACAGCCTCCTGTGGCTGCAGCAGCACAAAGGTCATCAGCCTCTGGAGAAACACTTCCCTAAGTCCCTTCCTTCAGGAACATCTCAATTTCAAGCCCATGGTTCTTGCTCTAACTGGACTCCTGACAAAGCCTGGAAATTCCAATTAATTCTGTGCCACCATATCCCATCTTCCATAAAACCCATGTCCTGCCCATCCACTCACCAGCTCAGGCTGGAGCACACAGATGTGCACATATAGACTCTTTTCAAGGCTTAGTGTTGCATGGGAGGAGAAGGAAGGAAGAGGAGGAAACCCCTCATTTTGATAATGGAAAGGAGCTTCCTGGGATCATTCTGCTCCCATCTCTTCTTTCTTAGGGTGGTTTCTTCCTTCTTCTTGATGCTTAGCTCTAAAAATCTTTTATTTTCTGAGGGCGATGAGGACTGCCTGAGAGAGTTGGGGTTGTTCAGCCTGAAGAAGAGAAGGATCTGGGGAGACCTTACTGCAGCCTTTCAATACTTTAAAGGGACCTATAAGAATGACAAGGACAGGCTTTTTAGTAGGGCCTGTAGTGACAGGACACGGGGCTATAGTTTTAAACTGAAAACTAAAAGAGGGTAGATTCAGACTAGATGTATGAAAGTAGTTATTTATGGTGAGGGTGGTGAAACAGTGGAACAAGTTTCCCAGAGAAGGGGTGGATGCCTCATCCCTGGAAATGTTCAAGGCCATGTTGGATGGGGCCTGAGCAAGTCTGTTGAAGATGTCCCTGCTCGTTGCAAGGGATGTGACTAGATGGCCTTTAAAGGTCCCTTCCAACTCTACCTATTCCATGATTCCATGACAAGATATAAGAGGTTTGGCAGCAGCTCCCACTGGCCGCTTTTGCACAGAAGTAGTGGAGAGGTTGCATAGGGAGAGACTGGTTTGCAGGGGCTCCTCTCATCCAGTCTTGGCTCTCATGGTTGTGTAAGGAGAGAGAAAACTGTTCACTGCACCCCTTGATGAACTCGCTCACCTTCATGGTGAACACTTAGGTTCACACAACACTTCTTTGTAGTAATAGTCTGTACTACCTGTTCCTCCCAGGTGAGGAAGGGGAGCAGAACTTTATCCCCACAATGGGATAAAGAGGGAGAAGGATAAAGAGAGGAGGGAGAGAGCAGCCATTGGGTGGCAGCTGCTTTCTAGAGGCTGCATGACTTCCTTGTTCAGCCTTCACAGAAGTGTTGTTCCGTGTGATATTTCACCCTTGATGCTTAGCTGCACTGGGAAGACCTGAAAAACCTTCATTATCCCTCATCACCCCACTACTCCCACTCCAGATTCCCTTCCCTGTTTACACCTCCTCCAAAGCTAGGATGATAAAGGAGGGAGGAGAAAACCCAGCCCTCCATGTTCTCACCCCACTTCCAACCCTTGTTCAGCTCCCCGGGAAAAGCAGTTTGGTGCCCCCCACCATTCACTGGGATAGGGTGGGAAGGGAGTGGGTGAGACACACAGGGAGAACAAGACATCTTACAGCAGTCTTCATCCCAAGTGAGAAGTCACGCCTGCTCCGCCTTCAGCCAACAGCCTGAGCCACAGAGCTGCGGTGCAGGGGCGGAGGGTGATCGGCGAGTGAAGTTCCCTCTTCCACTTCCTCCCTCCTTGCAACCTGCTACTCGCTGTGGCAAAAGGGCTGATCCCACGTTTGCCCATCTCTGCCGGCTGTTTGCCTTGGCCTGACTTCCCTTGGCCTCGGGCACTGCCCTCCGCCACGCCACGGGTGCGGAGCCATGCAAGCCATCAAGTGTGTCGTGGTGGGAGATGGGTATGTACCCTGTGGGGGTGCTGGGGGTGAGGGGTGGGACAGGCTGTGACCAGGGACACGGATGAAGGTGGCTGCTTGGTGGAGCTTTGCTTCTGACCTCCTGCAGGCTGGCTACTACTGCAGACATGCTCACTCCTCCCTCCCCAGGGCAAGGGACATTCCTCTGGGGGAGTGTGGAAGAGGGCATTTTGCAGGGCATCTTCAGAAGGAGCACAAAAAGTGGTGCAGATCTGTCCCACAAACAGGAGGTGATGGTGTTCCTGCCAGATTCAACTTGTAGGAAGGAGTTAGATTGAAAACCCATGAGGTGCAAGTGAATTCCTGCAGGTGAATGGCTCTTTGAAAGCCATCTGCTCACTGGGAATGACTGGGAGAGGGCATGGCACTCTGGTCCTGGCAAGTTGTCCCTCAGGGTCTCTGTGTTCAGCTTTTCCCAGCAGGTTATCTCTGTACTGGGGTATGGTGGAGACTGCTGGCAAGGGGCCTCTGTGTGCACATGGAGAAGCTCTTTTCACTGAGATAGACACAAGTACAGGCCACTTTGGGAGTGGGATGGAACAAAACCTTGCCTTCACAACATTGTGGCATCTCTGCCCATGTCCCCTGATCCCTGGGAATGGCCTGATCCAAGCCATTAATGAGTCAAGCAGTCATCAGTGCTTGGGGCAGGAGGGATGGAGTGGACAGAGCTCCTTCTTGCCCTGTGGGATCAGCAAATGCAAGGGAGGGAAGGAGGAGAGTCTGTGCTTGGAATGGAAAGCTTAATTCCTGTCCATCTAGAGCTTGACCAGACTGTTATCTGGGGCAGCTGTAAGGTAGCAGATGAAGAGACTTTTACAGCAGTGCTGCTCCCCACAGTCACTTCCTCCTTTAGAGCTTGCCTGGGAAAGAGGATGTCTGCGCATGTAACAGGATGTGTCAGACATGTTCTCAGGGGCTGGGCAAGGGGACAGGGAGAAGGGATGAGCAAAGACAGAGCCTCAAATAAAAATGTAACCTCTAAGATAAGTCCCCTGAAGGTTTGAAGCTGGAGCTGGATGAACAACTCCACTGGGCATTTATCTGTTACTCCCCAAGTCTGCCCCTCACACACAGCACTGACTCTGAAGCATTGCCAAGCTTTTCCAGGCCACACAAACCTGATTTGCTTTCCCACACCTGTCTTGGCTGCTTTATTTTCTTCCAGTTTCTCTGCCTTTCTTTCCCTCTCCACAGGCTTCACCTTGCCCACGACACCTCCTTTATTTCTCCTTATCCCACCAATGCTCTCACCCAGTCTGGACTGTGCTGCTACCTTGCACTCCACCCTGCTGCAGCATGGGTGTGTGGGAGGCTGAGGAGAGAGGAAGCACCAGTTTCTAGCTCAGGAACACCACCAGCAGCTTCCATCAGCCATGGGGGCAGGCACCTTTTTGGCTCCTTACAGCTCTCTGTGCGGGTGTTGCCACAGCTTACTGTAGATGGGAAAGACTGGGTAAGTCGGGAAAAGTTGCTACCAGTCCTTGTCCACAGCACCTGAAAGCAGGTGGGAGTGCCTGTGCTGGAGTGCTGAGGCTGGCTTGGCATGTTTGTCATGGCACACCTGTCCTGGCTGTGAGCCTGCAGTGTTGTGCACGCACTGCAAAATGGGTTCTCACCTCCATCTAGAGTGGATGTGTTTTAGCTGAGTGATCTCTGTACTAGATTGTAAAAATAAGCCTTCGTGCTCAAAGACAACAAACATTTCTGGGTGACATCCTGTCCTCCTTCCTGCCAGTTTTCTAACCTGGGGTTATGCACTGTCTGGTCCTGTGAATGTGTTTCTGCTTCCAGGGGTCTCCTGACAGGGCTAGGTTAGAGGTGTGGAAGGACTGCCCCATCTCCATCTCACCCTAGCAGGACTGCCATGAATTCCTGCTATTGTTTTCTTTCTCTTCTAGGGCTGTGGGAAAAACCTGTCTCCTTATCAGCTACACCACCAATGCCTTTCCAGGAGAATACATCCCCACTGTGTGAGTAATGCATGAACAGGTCCTGGAGTGGGTGGGAGGCATGGCAAGCAGGATGCAAGGGGTGCAGTGACCCGTGTTGTGCACTCCCTGGGTCACAATCTCTATGCCAAGCAGAGGAAGGTCTACCAAACCAGTGAAAGTGTCTCTAACTTTGTATCTGTCACCTTTCACAAGAAGCAGCCTTGCAAAACCATGGTATAAATGGGATATTTGGGAGACTCAGGCCAGCTCAAGGTCTATCTGCTTGCTAAGTTTACCAGTAGCAGATGGGATCCTGCTAGGCAAAACAAACAGGCACTAGGGCACAACAACTGGGCCAGACCCAAGAGAAGGCAGTTGGATGGACATGGAACTGCACTTCCTTCCTCATCCAAGGCCCTTGCTGGCATTGGAGCAGTCACAGGGTCTGCAAGGAGCAGAATCATGGAATTGGTTGGAAAAGACCTCTGAGACCATTAATTCCAACTGTTAGCCTAGGACTGCCAAGTCCACTACTAAATCATGCCCCTTGTAACGTGGATATGCCATGAACACATTCACAAGACCTTTGTGTTGGTTCCTCCCTATCACTGGTTTCCCTTAGTCTGAAAAAAAAAGTACCAAAGGACCAGGAAACAAAATTTCCTAAGATGAGGGTAGGAACATCTCTATTGCTTTAATATCCTTTTTTTCCCATCAAGTCTTTACTCCCCAGCAAGCAATCCTGACAGTTGCTCTCAAATATTTCAAAGAGTAAAGGAGGAGCATGTTGTCCTCAGCTCCAGCAGGGCTGTTGAGGAGTGCAGCAAGCTACAGAGACATGGATCCTTCTTCACTTCTAAGAATAAAACTAGGTTTTAGAACACAGAAGAAAGACAGGGGCTTGGATCTAGAGCAGACACAGATGTGGGAAGGATATTGGGGGGAAAAATGGGAAATGAAAGGGTTTGTGGACCTGCATACAAGGTGTCAAAGGTGGAGCTGCAGCCAGGCACCTGTCCAGGACAGCTGAATGATGGGGAGGAGGTTGATGCTGAGTGGGAATTCCATAAGGTGGAGGTTCACAGGAAACCAGCATCACTCAAGTGAACTGAGAAGAAGAATCAGCACCCTTTTCTCCTCATGCACCTAGTGAACCCCACCTGCTCTACTGGAAGGGCTCTCTCTTCTCCTGTGTGAGCCATGGCTTATGTCTCTGAATTTCAGGTTTGATAACTATTCTGCCAACGTGATGGTTGACAGCAAGCCTGTAAATCTGGGACTGTGGGATACTGCTGGACAAGAGGATTATGACAGGCTGAGGCCACTCTCTTACCCGCAGACGGTGGGTCACACTCCATGCCCCTCCTCCCTTCCTCCCTCAGCTACACCTTAATCCCTCACTGCAAAACTCAACATTTGCCATGAAACAGTGACAGGACTGTTATTGTCTCTCTCTGCCCTTTTCTGAGAATATCTCTGTTGATATACAACTGCCTTGAAACCTGAAAGTTGAAAGACATCTAAGGATATTTTGGAGCCTTTCTCTAAACTCCCATTACTGGTATAACTGAGCAAGAAAAGGAGACATTCAAATACACTTTTGAGCCCACCTGACACTGACTTTGTGTGGGGCAGATGCCTTACACAGCCCTGGTAAAAAACCTTCCTTTTGAAAAGTTAAGTGGCTCATGGAACTTAGGAGCTGAGGCAGGAGCTTGTCACATTTCTGTGAACCCCATTCCTCTGGCTTCTGCCTTTTAAAAGAGATCTGAAGTGTGGGCATGTGTTTGATCTGCCTGTGCCTTTAGCAGAACAAATGGGTGCCTCAGATGCTGTGTTCACCAGTTTTTCACCACACTGACAGAAGGATTTCAGGGTTTAAAGATCACCTTCCCTGGAGAATGTTGTTTCAAGCAGCCTTTTGGGGACCTTGCTGCATCCAATATTGGTCTGAAGGTTGCTGCCTAACCAGTAAGGTTAGGAATTGATCAGAAATTATTTGTTTGGGATAGGTTTAACCACCTAAAAATCAGACACCTGGTGGTTTTGCCTGCAGGCAGTACAAGCAGGCCTATTTCTCAACAACATGTTTGTATCCATGCTGGGACAAATCTCAAGGATAGGAAGAGGAATGTTTCTTCAAGGCTTTTGTCTCTGATGGTTGTAGAAGTATGGAAATGGATAGGCTGGGTCTTGCACCTCTGCTGCAGCTAGGTGAAGCTGGATGAAATAAATATAACCTTGATGAGCTGGTATTGTTTTGGGTTTGTTTGGTTTGCTCCAGTTTTAAAGGAAATCTAAATTCTGCCATGCCCAGGAGAATTTTTCACCTGGAGAGCCGACACTCTGCCTCATTTGAGTCCTGTGTGTGCACTTTTTGGGCTGAGCCCTGTTCTCTCCTGACTGTAGGCAAAAAGACTTTGGCCTGAAAGCTCTCTGGTGTTCTGTGAGAAGCGAGCAGGATGCTGTCAGGCCGTTTCCCATGAGGATGAGTGTGCCAACCACAAAAACCCCATCCTCACAGTTGACCATTTGGCTCTTCTGATAATGGTGGCTATGGTTACAGTGACTCAGGGGAGCAGACATCCTTCTCTCCACTAGAGGCAAGAAGCAGGAGTCAGGACTTCAATATCATAGAGAGAGCTTTCCCAAGGACAACTCCCTGCTGCAGAGGGAGGGTGCTGCCCACACAGACCTCCCCTCCCCTCCCCTCCCTGCCTCATCATGCTGTCCCTGCTCTCATCCTAACTCTGCACTGTGGTTGTTTGCCTACAGGATGTCTTCCTGATCTGCTTCTCCCTTGTCAGCCCAGCATCTTATGAAAACGTGCGAGCTAAGGTGAGACAGAGTGTCCTGCCCCACCAGGGGATGGAGGGGGCTTAGATTGGTGGTGGTCTTGCAAGAACAGTGGCTATGGGTGGAGACTACCACTAGGACATCTAGGTTCAAGAGGGCATATCTTGTTTCTGTTAGTCAGAAACCTCCTTCAGACACCTATCTGCTTCATCTCAAAGACGGTGGGCAGCTCTGCTAATGGGCTAATATTCATCTAGCTGGGCTATCGTGCTGCCAGATCACAGACTTATATTCTGATGGCATCTTTCAGCCAAGACTGTCAAAGCACAGACACGCAGGACTGGTCCATAGGGTATGAGAAACAGGTGCCCACAGCCTTTAGGTAGAAAGTGAGGGAAGAAGGGAGAGACTGATGAAGAGGAGAACAAGAGTCTTTCCTTCCTACCACTTTGAGGTTCCTCCCTGGGTGGGAGGGTGAAGGGCACAGAGCACCTTGTGCTTTTGCTTAGCAAAATTTGAGCTCCATGTCAGGGATTTTGCCTGAGGACCCAGCAACAGGAGCTGGCCTGAGACAGGCTACAGTGTCCAGCAAGGGATGTGAGGAAAGACAGGCTGTTAGCTACCTTGCTGACATTTTTTGGGAGTGTCTCTTTGTTTTCCCATATGCATTACTTCTCACACCTTTGGCATTTTGCTCCATTGCCAGTGGTTCCCCGAGGTGAGACACCACTGCCCAAGCACTCCCATCATCCTCGTGGGCACAAAGCTGGATCTCCGTGATGACAAGGACACCATTGAGAAGCTGAAGGAGAAGAAGCTATCCCCCATAACATATCCTCAGGGTCTTGCTCTGGCCAAGGAAATAGGTATGTGTTTGGGAGACCATTTTGGACCTGTTGAAAGGAGAGAGGCAGAAGATGAGGGCTTCCCCTCAGTCTAATGAGGCTTTCATAGAGGTATCTCACAGTGGTATCTCCAAGGGACACAAGGCAGCTCATCCAGGGTCATGGGACAAAATGCAGTTCAGGAGACTCAGGAAGGACCTCTGCTCCTTGAAGAAGATTCAATCCCTCAACCCCCTGTTTTCTGCCTCTTTCTGGCCACCATCCTCCCCAAACACACAGAACTGCACACTCACAACCCCCTCCCCTTTTACTCTGCTACTTCTATCTGGGACAATATTTTTTCTGTGAAAGCCACAGCTGCACTGTGGGCAGAGGCCACTCCCCCATATCCGGAGAGAGGCAGAAGAGAGGTTTTTAACCTCTCTCAGGAAGAGCTGCAACGACAGTTTCCTGCCCCTGCCTCTGCCTGCTGGGGCTCATACATGCAATCCCAGGTATGGGTGTCTCACCCCACCAGTCAGCTCTTCTCAGATGTGGCACACAGAAGCAGGAGGGAAGGTGAGAAATGCAGCTTGAGGGAGTTTTCAAGGAGTTCAGCAGAGGGAATGTCTGGCCAGGATGACACAGTCAGCCACACATGATGGCTCTGCTCTGGCTACAAGGGTAGCCAGTGTGCAAACCTTGGCAAGCTCTGCCCTGAGGTCAAGACTGACTGAGTGAGTGCAATGTGTCCTGACAATGTGTAACATCTTTGATCACCTGAGATGTGTTTATTCAGCTCAGACAAGAGCCAGGTGCCTTGCTTTCTAACCCAAGGAGCAGAAACCCGGGTATCCCCACTGCCCACCCCACTGCATCAGCTGCTTTCCTCCTGACAGACTCTGTGAAATACCTCGAGTGCTCGGCTTTGACGCAGCGCGGCCTCAAGACGGTGTTTGACGAGGCCATCCGAGCAGTGCTGTGCCCCCAGCCCACCCGGACAAAGAAAAGGGTGTGCAGCCTCCTCTGAGCAAGTAAGTCTGGCAGGGATCCCCGGGAGTGACACCAGTGGTGCTTTCCTTCTCCTGGTCAGGGTTTTCAGTGGGTCACCTTCAAAGGGAGAGAGGGAGATAGCAGGTCCTGCTTGGGCAGAGGACAGGACATGGTGTGATGTACCCAGGAACAACTTCCCCCTCCTTTCTGCTTGACTGTGGGCAAGTTTGTTCCCATCTCTTGATGTGGGGCAGCCTAGGATTTTCCATATGTGCCCTCCCACAGAAGAACTGTCTGTCAGCTTCTGCCACACAGGGAACTAGGTCCAGGCTGCCCTGGGGATGACCTGCTCTGAGAGCTATGAAGCCACAGCCTTTGCCTGTAGAAAAAAAAAAAAAAGGGAAAAGAAAAAGCTGTTCCTTATTCGTGGCAGTTGCCCAGTGGCCCTTCCTCTTACCAAGCCCTGCTCACCTCAAGGGGTTTTTTGTTTTGTCTTGTTCATTGGCAAGTAGCAGCTTATCCTCCAGGATTCCTTTTTTTTTTTTTCTTCCCCCCCCCCCCCCCCCCACAAAAAAGAAGGGGAGGGGGGGGGGCAGTGAGGGGGGAAAGGTTGTTAGATCCTTTTGGGAGAGAGAGGGGGGGGGTTTTTATTTTTGGCCCCTTCCCCTCCCCCCCTCCCCCTCCCCCAGGGCGGGGGAGGGAGAGCAGCAAAACAGTTGAGCTGGTATTAGGAGGTCTGTCATGTTTTTGGCTATAGATCCCAGCCTCGTCCCGATGCCAGGCGCTGCCCAGCACACAGGATGTGTGTGGAGTGATGACTCCACCAACCCGGAGCTCAGCACCTCGGGGAGGTCATTGCTTTTTACTTCTGCCAGCTTGAAAGACTGCAGTGGGTCTGTAGCCCCGGTTTGTCTGTTTGCACAACATCCCTGCACTCGCCTCGCCCCACCTGCCCCTTCCCTTCCCTTCCCTTCCCCCTGGGCCCCTGAGGTTACAACGTCGTGAATGAGAGCCAATAAACAGACTGTACATTCTTGTCATGTCCGTGATGTGTTGCACCTCAGGGGGACACAGCCCTGAAGCCACACACAATGGGATGGCTGGGCTGGAGACACCTTCAGCAGTTGTCACTTCAGCAGGCAGCACCACACGGAGCTTGGTGAGCCCCAGCTGCTGTAGGATGATGAGACCAGGCCTGATTCACCCTACAAGTTGCTCAGTTCTCAGCTGAGCCCCCCTGCATTCCTTTTGCCTTTCTTCTTCTTGATCTCCATGCGTTCAAAAGGAAAAGTTGTCTGCCCTCCATGCCACAGAGGCTTGGGGAGGGGACACCTGGACTCAGACTCCTCTCCGTGGGGACTGTCACCACAGATTGCTGGGGACATCCTTTCACCAAAACATTGCTGCATTTATCCTCCTAAGCTCTGGCATTCACTCACACTGCCAGGCACAGGCAGAGCGAGAATTGGAGGGGGGAGGGCAGGGAAAAAAATTAAAGAGGGAGGAATGAGTCACCAGTCCAGACAAATTGCCTCCAAGACACTAAAATTAAGCTGAAGAGAGTGGTCCCAGCGGTGCTGTGGATCTGGCAGCTGTGAGCACCTGCTTTCCTGATGCATTGCAGGGACTTGAGAGTAAGTATTACAGGGTGGCTGCTACTGCCACTGCTTGCAGGAGGGAGGAGGGCTCAGGGTGTGATGATTGGCACTGAAAAATCCTGCAGTCCTAGGAGGGCACAGAGAAACTATGGAATTAAGCCAGAATACTGCTCCTGCAACACTTCTGAGCTTCAAAGGCTGCTTCCTGCACTGAGGAGGTGCATTGGTAATGCCAGGTACAAGTGGCCACAGTGAAGCCCTGAGGTGCCCTGCTGCCAGGGAAATTTCTGCAATTTCAATTCATGATCAGATCTGAATCAGGCAGTTCATTCAGTGATGTGACACATTACCTACTGCTAAAGTTCAGAGCAGCCCTGGAGGGTGTCCTGTGGCAGGGAGTTCCACAAATATCTGCACTGCAAATGGGCTGCTGTATGAATTGCCCAGGCCCCATCCAAAGGTAACGTAAATTATGTCAACTTAAGTCCAGAAGAGCAAAAATGAAATGTCTAGTATGGGCATATACCTGTGAAAGGGCAAGGAATACAAAACACTTGAAAATGGGATCTAACCTTTTAACATCCTAAGCATGACTCAAACCTATATATTCCCAGTGGTTTATTACTTCTCTCCTGTTTTCAAGCCTTGGCTTTTACCTTTTCTGTCTGCCTCATCCCCTGTCACATACAGCAATGCCTACCATATGTGTGAAACAAAATTCATCTATCTGCCTACCTGTGGAGGTGCACAGGCTGAGCTCTCTCCCAACACAATTTAAAGTTTGCACAACCCCACTGGAGCTGAGGCAGAGAGTGGGGCAGAACTTGGAGCATGGAGGAACTGGATCTGGAGACCTGGAATTTGTGATCCTATGACTGTGCTTATGCTAAAAAGTCCTGCAAGGGTTTGCAGGCCTGGGTAGAACTCTGCTGTTGCATGGCTCTGCTTCTTCTAGGACAGGAGCTCAGGGGCTTCTGCATGGTGCTACAGATACCTGCCCTGCCATGGTAAAGAAATCCTCTGGGTTCTACCCATGCCTTTCCTTCTCCAGTGAGGCTTCCTCTCTCTTATGTGTCTCCAGACAAAGTTGTGGCCAAGTTCTAGCCTACAGAGGCCTGACAGCTTTGAACTCCTGTATTACCTCCATCAGCTCCCGTTTGAGCAGCACTGGTTGCACACAAACTTGCTCAAGTAGATTTGGAATGACGTATTTTAGACCCTGGCTGTGTTCTGCTCGAGAAGATACTGCCTTCTTTTGTTAAAGCTGGAACTGGCCCTAGGGGCTGAAATGCTCACAGTCAAAGGGCCAAGTGTCAAGAATTGGGTGATGCACAGCACAAGGACTCACTGGGGTTGGCTGCAGGGCAGGAAAAGGGTGAGGATGACAGGGAAGCCCTTTGTGCAGGGAACGGGTTGGGAAAATCCTCATGTCCTTCGTGGGAGAACTGTTCACACAGAGGAGATAAATTTATTCTTAAACCCATTTCTTCTGGGTCTGTGCCTTCCAGGAGAGATTGAATCTGTTAGGAAAGTTTGGGGCTGTTAAACCGGAGCATTTTCCCAATGAAGGTGCAAAAGACAGGAGATCATGTGTGAAGCCAGGGGAGGGAAGGAGTTGAAACAGACAGTCCCCTATCTGCCTATCTTCCTTATCTCCATCCATCAGGAGGTGCTCACAGGGCAGAACAGCAGGGAGAAGGGTTTGCGTGCTCAACATCCACCCCGATTTCTGAGCACCTTGCCAGCCAGAAGGTTTTGTTGTGTCCCTGCAGCTCTGAGCAGCACCAGTCCTGCCTGCAGGACCCTGGGAACAGGGGGTCTGTCTCCTAGGGGAGCCGAGCCGAGTCGCCCCCTCCTGCTCGCCACTCTCCCACCACACAGCTGCTCCCTGCATCCCTCTTTCCTTCCTCTCCCTATTCCCTCCGCTGTCTTCAGCTTCTTTTACCGCACTCCTCATTCCTTCATCCTCCCCTCTTCCTCTGCCCCTCTCCTTGCGCCTCCCTCTCCCTCTGTGATTCTCCATGCCGCTATCTCCCCCCTGATAGGAGACACCGTTCTCCTGCCCTGCGGTCCATCCCCTCCTTCTCCTCCTTCTCCTGCCGGTGTTTCCGTGCGTGGCGCCCATTGGCTGCCAGCCCCGTCCCCCGGTGCCGCCGCTCCGCTCCCGCTGCCCGAGCCCGCCGGTGCTGGGGGCTGCGCGGGGGAGACACCCACGGCCGTGGGGCTGAGAGGGGCCGAGCATCCCCCGCCAGCCCCCGGGCCCCTTCCCATGCCACGCACGGCGGGGGCGATGGGCAAGTCCGGCAAGAAAGGCTCTCGCCGCCGGTAGCCTCCGGTGGGGCTCCGGGAGCGCTTCGCTGTGTCGCGTTTGAGAAAGGGGAAAAGCATGACACGGATTCTCCCGGCGAAGCGGAGGAAAATGTACATCCCGACGACATGTAAGTACCCGGCGGCTCTGCCCGGTCTTGCCAGATGTCTCCCGCGGGCGTGAGTCCATGCAGAAGTTAAGTCCGCAGTTTCCAGAGAAGAAAACCTGCCGACCACCCCCCGCTCCCGACCCTCCAACTCTGCCAGTGCAGCCTGGTCCCTTCGGGAAAGCTCAGCCCCGAGGTGACACGGGAGAGTCCTGAGCTGGACAGGGCCGTGGGGAGCAGGGGGACAGGAGGGGAGGGCATCAAGAGGGGCTGCAGGGCTCTGTTGTCCCTCCCAGCTTCTATTCTCGGTTTGCTACCAAGACTAGGCTCAGCTTTCAGCATCCACCTCCTCTTCTCATTCACTGCAGAAATACATATATATTTATATTTTTTTCCCCCTAAAGAAAGCAGTAATATCAATTTCCCGTCTCTTCCTACATCTCTGCCTTCCTCCTCTCCAGCTGCATGAACAAGACATATTCTGGTAGCACCTGTGAGAGGATCCCAAGCCTCTTGCAACAGGTGCTGTCCAAATCAGGGACAGATCCAAGTGGATGCCAACACACTGTCAGAGGCCAGGGTTCCTCACCAATCCCTACCTATGCATGTGCTGGCAAAGCAACCAGCAGAGTGGATGCAAACTTAGATGAAGCACCGGTGCCCAGCAGTTTTTCTGTGAAACTAGCCAAAATGTGTGACATGGCGTTTGAGCTGGGACACGGTACATGAGAAAGTTAGAATGGCAGCAACAGACCACGCCTGCTTAAAGATCAAGTTTCTCCCCTGCAGCTGCCTAAGCAGGAAAATTAGTTTATAGGAAATCCATGCTTTTTGTTGCATGCCTTAGCATTTTTGATAGGGCTTCTGAAGCCCTGAAGCTGGATTTACTGTATCAGTAAACCACAGCCTGAACAACCAGCTTTGAGGTCTGGACCCCAGACACTTCTCCAAATGCATTTCAGCCCTAGCAGGAGTATTTCCATCGATATTTTATATTTGTAAGACTCCAAATGTTTGGCCTTTTTTTTTCTTTAAATTCCTTTGCATGAAGGAGAAACATCCGAAGGGATTCCTGTCTATGTCTTCACCTTTTAGAGGATCATCCTTTTATGAACACACTGTTCTGGCCTCTACCACCATTTGCAGGATTCTTTGTCCCTGGAGCAGCCTTTGCTCTCCTCTTTCCTCCAACAAGTGATTTGTGTCACTAGAACAGAATTGGAAAAAATACCAGAGGAAAGATCCTTGAACTCAGAGCCCAAGGCACCTGAAAATTAAGAAAATCTAAACAATCGCAGTCCTTCAAAGCTCAAATGTTAAACTAGGAAACATTTATACAATAATCTGTAGAAATGGCCTTAAGACATAGTTGCTGAACTGTGTTTTTATGGGGCCTATAAGATGAGGTTCCTTCAGCATAAAACTTGATACATCTGTGGAGTCTGTTGGGTTTGCCTGTCTGATATCTAAGGAATCCATCTAAAGCTCAGGTCTCCCCTAGGGTTTCCACAACTTGGAATGACACCTACAAAACAAACAAACAAACAACAAAACCAACCAAAAAAACCCCAAACAATGAAATATGAGACATTTGTGAAGAAAGCTGTGATGCTGCAGAGAATCACATCTGGGAGAAAAGTCACTGGAGTGTTTCTGGCCTCCTGAAAGTAGTTAAGATTGGGAGTCCTTTCCTTTGACATCCCCAGTTTTAATTTCAATAGAAAAGGAGCTTCAGAGCCCTGAGAGATTTGTTGAGATGTGTAAAGGTGAGCCTCAGGGTCCCCATTCACTTCCACCAAGTCATCCTCCCTTCCAAGGAGCTAATTCATCAGGAGGATGACTCTGTCAGTCCACACTTCCACCAATTTTTTCCAGAGCTGGAATAATCCTGAAAGAAACACGCATCCCCCCAGCACTAGGTTTTCCAGGGTGTCTCTGGTCCATAGTGTGTGCTGGGCTCTGTATTTCACACATGGAGCCCTGGCAGAAGGCACATCCATCCCTGAACTGTCTGTTCTCCCCCTGCAGCTCCTCAACCAGTGTCAGCAGCAAATGGAGAGCTTGTTTGCTCAAGGCTCTCTCTGAGGGAGACGAGTGCTGTTTCCATGCCAAGCCCTGATGTGACAGGCAATTGGGCACCTTGGATTAGGAAGGCTGGGACACTGCTTTGGTGTCACAAACAGGTGGGGGTGGCAGAGCCTCTGCCATTAGCAGTGTGTTGCAGGGTGCAGAAGGAGAGAGAGAGAATGGTGGGGAGAACAAGAGAAAAAGAGACGAGAGGGATCTGGACTGATCCTTCTTGTTGTATCCAAAATAATCTTTCTTTACTCTCAAATTGGCATAACACAAACCAGCTGCCCTCCAGCAGCCTCCCTGCTTGGTTTCAGAGTGAAAGCGCTTTTCTTTCCATTTTAGGGCCAACAATAACCTGGCCAGTCCAAAAAGAACTTCAGCGAGTAGGAAAATAAATACTCAGAGAATAGGACAGTCAGAGCTGGAAAGTCATTTTGTCACTGGATGATTTTCTCCCTTAAATGAGAACCTCATAAATGAGAACCAGGCCCCTGATGATCATGTCCTCAGTATTGGATCCATTAGCAGAAGATGAAAAATTTCCTTGTCCTTATCCTAGCCTGCTGTTCCTTCCCCAGAGGATCTTTCCCTAGGGAAGAGGCCCATGCTGAGCCATGTCCCTGTTTTTCCCTCCATGTCCACTGTTCCTTGCAGGACTAGATTCTCCTACATTTTCCAGTGGCTGCTAGCATCTGCAAACTAACCTGGATTTCCCATGCCTGTTCATGCCTAACACAAAGTTGATGTGCTGATTTTACCTGCGGCTTGTTCAGCTGTCATGTCCCCAGTATCAGTGTTTTTTTTCTCCTCCTCTCACCTCCAGATTGCTAACTGATCCTGCAAGGACACTGCCCCCTGCCCTCTCCCCTGCCTCTGCTATGGACACTTCTGCTTTTAGCCTCCCCACGCCGGCAGTGTCGGAGGAGGACAATGCCTCCAGCAGCTGGGCAGGCTTCACCACCCCCAACAGCTCCTCCACCGTCAGCCCTGGTGTAGTGGTCAGCGGTGTCCTCATCCCCGTGGTCTACCTCATTGTCTGTGTGGTGGGGCTGGCTGGGAATTCCCTGGTCATTTACGTGGTCCTGCGGCACTCTGTGAGCGAGTCGGTGACCAACGTCTACATCCTGAACCTGGCCCTGGCCGACGAGCTCTTCATGCTGGGCCTGCCGTTCCTGGCTGCTCAAAATGCCCTGTCCTACTGGCCCTTTGGTTCCTTCATGTGCCGCCTGGTGATGGCCGTGGATGCCATCAACCAGTTCACCAGCATCTTCTGCCTGACGGTGATGAGCGTCGACCGCTACCTGGCTGTGGTCCACCCGGGGAAGTCCTCCAAGTGGAGGACAGCACGGGTGGCCAAGGCCGTGAGTGCAACCGTGTGGGTATTGTCTTCCATAGTGGTGCTGCCTGTGGTTGTCTTCTCAGACGTCCCTCTGGGGATGAGTACATGCCACATCCAGTGGCCAGAGCCCGCCTCGGTGTGGAGAGCTGGCTTCATCGTCTACACTGCTACCCTGGGCTTCTTTGGACCGCTGCTGGTGATTTGTCTCTGCTATCTGCTGATTGTCGTGAAGGTTCGCTCCTCGGGCAGGCGGGTGAGGGCTCTGTCCTCCAAGCACAAGCTCTCAGAGCGCAGAGTGACCCGCATGGTGGTGACTGTGGTGGCTGTCTTCGTCCTTTGCTGGCTCCCCTTCTACGTCCTCAACATAATCAATGTTGTCTGCCCTCTGCCAGAGGAGCCATCCCTCTTTGGCGTCTACTTCCTCGTGGTGGTGCTGCCCTACGCCAACAGCTGTGCCAATCCCATCATCTACGGCTTCCTCTCCTACCGCTTCAAGCAGGGCTTCCGCAGGGCCATCTTCAGGCCGTCCCGCCGCGTCCAGAGCCAGGAGGTGCCAGCGTGCCCCGCGGAGAAGGCTGATGACGAAAGGGAAGAGGGTGAGATCAGCAAGATCACCCAGAATGGAAACGGCAGGCAGGAGCGCCCTCTAAGCAGTGGAGAAGGAAAAAGCAATGAGCAAAAAGCACTCCCCGAGGAGCCTGCGGGGTGTGAAAAGAGCAGCAAGTTGCATGTCAGTTACTTATGATGAAAGGGGTGGTGCAGGGGAAAGAGACATTGGGACATGGGATCCCCTTCACCTTCTCTGCTTTCAAAGGCGATGGCAGACATCCATACAAGGGAATATTCGAGTCCAAGAGTCTGCTTAAACATGAATTGGGCCCCATGAACTTGTGCAAAAAGCAAGGCATTGTTCTTGGCTTTGGAAGAGACACCTGAGGTTTGTGTGGTACCAGTGTTACCAGAAATTGGTAAAAATAAAACCTCCTAAACACTAATGTCGTATTAAGAAGCAGGCATTCTTTATTTGGCTGGATGCATGAGGGGAGATCTCCTCCAAAATATCATGCATGCTGCATACAGAAAAAGCTCCCATTTATATACTACATTTACATACATGCTCATTGATTTTCCTGGAATAAACATGCATATGATAATCATTTCCCTGAAATCATTAACATATCTTCCCTCCCCTTTACACATGTGTTCTTAAGTCCTGGGAGTGTCTTTGGTGGTCTCTGGTGGCTGGTGACCCCAAAGTCATACCTGACTGTTTGGTGAACTGGCTAAAGTTGGCCCAGCTGGGCTGGTTGCTTTCCAGATCTTCTTCCTACAGAATTAAATGTTGTGCAGTTCCATAGGCCAGTGGCTTTTGAAGAATAAGCATTGTATTCACCACCAGGAGCAAGATTTTTCTCTCTCTCCTTCTGCACCCTGCCAGATTTTTCATCTGGCAACAGCAGGTAAAGGGCAGACCACATTTAGGGAGAGCTGAAGAGGTGATGAGCACTCACAGTACAGAGGGAACAAGGTCAGCCCTAGACTGATGATCTGCCCTTAGATGACCCAGCTGTGGAGGGCAGAGGCTGCCATCTGATGGTGGAACCTCAAGGAAGTCCCCAAATGGCATATAACACATGTAGGCAACCCAGTGCCTTGAATGTCCTCCTTATAAACATGAGAAGTGGTTTACCCTAAAAAACAAACAGGAAGGAGAAATGTCTGCAGCAAAGACATACCAGCCAGTTGCATGCATAACTGGCCCCTCTCCAGTTCTTGAAAAAGTCTTGGGAACAGATTTCCTGCTCATGATGGTCAAGGCTGGAGACCACTGATTGCTCAAAACCCGCTCTTTATTTTCAGAGCTCTTATGGACTCTGGGCAGGATGACAAGTCTTACCTGGGAGTAAAAAATGGAACTTTTCATTCCTGCACCTCCCATTCTTCAGGGCTTTCCTGGTGCCTCTGCACCCTGGTGGGTGGAAGGTGTAACAAGGATAGAGAAGAAGAAAATGAGGCAGGAGTTGGAGGCAGCACTTCTTTTCCTCACCTTAACTTTACTGTAAATAAACAAAAAGCCTTAGGACTTACAAGGCCAACTGGGCAAAACCATTCTGCATGTTTAGGGGAAGGGGATGCTGTAGATTTGGCTCTCCTGAGAATACACAAGGTCTTTGAGTTGAGCCAATTTCTGTATGGAGTCAGGTGTGGGTGACACAGGACATCAAGGCATCTGTGAGTACAGGATGGGGGCAGGAAACAGGCAGAGGTCAGGGGATCTCCAGTGTATACAAGCTGTGTTTGCAAAGAGCCTGGGCAATGCTAGGAACTGATTTATCTTGTAGGAAGTGGTAGAGTATTTGGCTCAGCATGGTGAAGAAATGATGTTGTCTGCATAGGCACAAAGGTGGCTGTGGGCAAAACTTTGTTCCCTGGACTGTATGTGGATGGGAATGGCTGATGAGGATCAGAGATGGAGGAGTCAGGGCTGGTGGGAGATTGGTGCCATTCTTGGGCACTGATGTCCATCTGTTAGGGTGTGAACATGTGCACAGGGGCACTTAAGGGGTCTGAGTGTGTGTAATGTATACAAACACAGATGAAGGAGTGTGTTTATGTAATTGCAGGATGTTTACGTGTGGATGTGAATGCTTGGATGAGAGTTGGAGAGCAAGTGTGCTGCTGGGGAGCTGGGTGAGTGCTTGCTCCTGTGCACTGGTTGTTGGAGGGAAGTTGTGGGTGAGTCTGAGTGTGCAGGCAAGAAGTACAGCATTGTACAAGGGTGGCTGGGATGAAGGTCTCCCTCTCCAGCTTCATTCCTGCAGTTCTGCTAAAATGTCTGTCCCCACACTTTTAAATTCTCTGTGAATGCTCTTGCTAAGCTACAGCCACCAAAATGACCCTCACACCACAGCCCTTTTGGGCACTTTTCTCCACAAACAATCCTGAGAAATGAGGAGTAACCCACCAGAAGGACACATGCCTCCCTGAGGTCAGGAGATGTTGCAGGAGACAGTCTGTGGAGGGTCAGTTCTGAGAGCTGGCTGGGTAATGGAAAGATGTCCCACAGGTCACTTGAGAGAAGGTCAGAGAAAGGAAGGGGTGGCATGGGGTCAGGTGTGCTGGGACAAAAGCCAAAAGCCCTGGGCTGGGAAGCAGAACAAGCTGCAGCAGCTGAGGATGGTGGGGACAGAACCACTTTATGAGGAAGCAAGAGTGAAGGTCACACAACGGTCATGTGAGAAGTGAAGGCCTGGCAGGCATCAGGAGAGCTGCACTGCAGAGCACCTGAATCTGGAAAAAGACTGTCACAGGGTGTCAGGTGAAGAGACATCTCCTAGGCAGGTTAGAGAGCAGAGTAAGGGTGGGCAGGGAGTGCAGACACAACCAAAATAAAGACATTCAGCTGTGCTCTCAGCCACTGGTGCTGCCATCATCTCCACGACAAAGATTGTCCTCAGGAGTCCTACATCCTCATGTTCCCTCTTTAAGCCTGGGGTGATGATGCCAAGCTGTCCTTGCCTGCAGGCTCAGCCTCTAGAGCTGAGCTGCCTGCCATACCACCCAGGAACTGCTTAGCCCCCCTCACAGTGCTCCCCTGAGCACAGGCAGTCAGACACCAGGCTCAGCTCATAGGGAAAAGTGCTTGGTAGCCAGTTTCTATCCTCTGCTATCTCTTCACATCTCTGCCTCCTTCAATCTATGCATCAGCTTCCCACACTCTGGGCCCCGGTCAGAAAAGCAGCCAAACTATTCATGGGCGTGGGATACAGGCTGATGGACTAAAAAAAGCTTCTGTTTTAGTTTCTTGGGGAGCTCCTGTAACATCCACTGGATGAAGCACAACCAAGAAATCCTGGCAGAATAAGGATGGATTTCCAAAGCTTCTGCCTCTATAAGGGGCAACAAGTGGTGGGAACAGTTAAAGGTCTGACTACCAAATGGTCAGATAGATGGACAACACAGCACTTTAAACCTGCAGAGAAGAACAGACCCGGGAGAATGCTGGACTCCTCTGGCAGAGCAATCCCTGTAGGACAGAGGAGAAATTGTATTATCTGAGGAGCTTGTGGCACTGTTCATGGTTGATGACCAGGCACTGAAGAAGGCATGTGACAGTGACCAGGGACCTTGCAGTCAGTTGGGTGGGGGGCAGATAAAGGATGTGTTTCTTTATCCATGGAGTGGCTGCCCAGCTGCCATGGGGAGATGGGGGAAGTTCCCCAGCTGCCACCACACTTAACAGTCTTCTGCACCACCAAATTGAGCTGAGACTTCATTTCACACGCCTTTGCAGCTCCATCTGCTGCAAATCACCATTCAAGAAACTCCGTCGACTGGTTGGCTTCCTAAAATACCAACATCCCTTAAGAGCCCAAGCACTGCAATGCCAGCACTGAGCAAGTGTGCCAAGGAGACATCATTTTGACACATGGAATCTGAGCTCCCACCAAGGCAGCTCTGCAGGGCAGCCTGCAGAGCTGGGGCAGATAAAATGTGTTCCAGGGAGACATGCAAAAGAATGGAGGACTTTAGATTAAAAAGGAGTTTAAAAGAAAGGAGACAAGCATTGTATTTTTCTGTCTTGTGTTTGAGGTTTTTTTGCCCCCCTATGTTGCATCCTATTTTGCAGTGACAAACTGGGGAAATGAAATGTGAAGATGAACAGAAAATAAGACTGGGGCAGGGAAAGGAAAAGGTCTTTCTTGCCCAACATTCATGAAGAGAAAACAAATGCCACAAAATTCTTCAAACTATCGCTGCTGATTTAAAGGCTGTTTTTCATAGGACCAGGCATTTGGAATGATGGTCAGGAATGGAATGAGGTCACTGCCTCCTGACCCCTGCTTTTTCCTCAGCTCTGGCTCCCTCTTGATGAATCCCCAGTGTTTTCTGTGGTAACAGCAATAATCTGACTGCCCTTGTGATCCCTCTCCCTCTCCTTAGCGATGGTGCAGTTGACTCTGGGCAGACCAGAGGCCAAGGGGACCATGAGCAGAGGCTAAATGAAAGCCTGGATGTGTTTGGGGGGATTTGCTCCAGTCGAGTATGGAAAAGAGTTTTTCTATTCTGGGTGCAGAGACACAGAGATAAGGGCTCCATCAAGCCCTGTGCTGCACAAAAGGTTTCATTCTCGTCACGTAGCGATGGGAGCTGAAAGACTAGAAAGGGCCGCAATGATCTCAGCAGCATTGTGCAATCCTCTTCCCAGCAAACGTGTGATTACAGATGGGGTGACAGAGACACAGGGAACCCATCCTGCCAGAGAGCTCCTGTGCTCACGTCAGAGCGCAGAGGAGCAGACAGAGAGAGGCATTCATATGTGCTGTGTATGCCTGGGTGCAAATGAGTGTTTATTGCATGATTACGTGTGTGTGTGTGTGTGTGTGTGTGTACATGCAACTGCGTGGATGTGTGTAAACACAAACACATATTCATGCCTGTGTGTTCACGGATTTAAGCGTGTCTGTGTGTGCATGAGCCCAAACATGGCCACCCACACAGATGCACACACACCAGACATGCATATCCCCCTTGGCCTAAGCATGAACACCAAGAAGGCAGCACATTCCCCTCAATGCATGGGCTCATCCTGGGAGATGACATCTGGACCTTGCCAATGACCCTCCACACACACCCACCCACCAAACCCAACCACACAGAGGTGATCTGGGTTAGCTGTGGACCTACTCAGTGTGACCCTTCTGCTCTGCAGTGGATCTTCAGGAGAAAAAGTGGAATGGTGATGGCAGAGGGGCTCCAGTGCAGAGATCCAAGGGTGTGTTTCCAGGCTGTTACCAACACAGCCCACACATAATATCATTTGAAGCTGTTGTTAGGGAGCTGCTGTGTTTGTCATCAGCAGGGAATCACAGCAACTCAGATCAGGCAACAGCAAAACTGTCCAGGCCATGTTCTGCCTCAGCAGTTGTACAGGGTTGTGGAACAAGAGGGTGTGTGGAAGGGGCAGGAAGCTGTTAATCCATTGTTGTAATGGGGTAGCCCGTGGAGAAAAGGGACAGGGGAATACAAAAAAGGGAAACACCTTTAAAAAGAAGATGCTCCCAGCTCTCCTGAGGATCCAACAGAGAATTGAAATGCTTTATCCGCTCGAACGAGTGGAAAATATGCAAATATTTGCTCATGAAAAATTGCTGTTCTTTGCCTTCCCAAGCATAAAATATGCAAACGCCACACACAACGCAGCCGGCTAGCGCAGATCTCACACTCACCACGTCATGCACAAACAGACACACGCGCACAGCCCGTACGTCAATGCAGCCGGGCAAGGACACGTGCCTGGGCTGCAGCACAGCAGCCTTCCTCCCCTACATGACAAACAGGGCCGCGGGGCACGGCAATACGGATGCCTCGACTGGCAAACCGTGCCTGGGCCGGCAGTGCCCCGCCGCGGCTCCCCGCCGTGCTCCGGAGCGGCTCCGGAGCTGCGGGCGGGAGGAACGCGGGGGCTCATCCCGGTCCTGCCTTCCTCTCGGGCACAGGGACACCCCCGGGGGACACGCAGCGGGGCGGGAGGGGCAGGGCGGGGGTGGCGCCGAGCGGCGCGGGGGATGCGGGAGATGCTGGGGACACGGGGGATGCGGGGTATACCGGGGATGCGGAGGACACGAGGGATGCGGGCGATGCTGGGGATGCAGAGGACACGGGCGATGCTGGGGATGCTGGGGATGCAGAGGACACGGGAGATGCTGGGGATGCTGGGGATGCAGAAGACACGGGGGATGCGGGCGCTGCTCAGCGCGTCCTGCAGAGGGGGATCAGGCGCCGGCCGGCGGGAGCGGCACCGCGGAGAGCCGGACAAGTCGGCAGGACTCCTGCCCTTCTCACCGGTGTGAGGATCAGGCTCAGGCAAGCGCTGGCGAGGGGCAGTGGAGCCTCTCCGTGACAACCCCCCCGTGCCAGACATCCAGAGGGAGCTGGGCAGGCACGGGAGCTGTGCGCTCGCAGCACAGAGAGCCAGCTGTGTTCTGGGCTGCATCGAAATAAACGCGGCCCGAGGAGCCAGAGAGGTGATCCAGCCCCTCTGCTTCTGTCGGGTGAGACACCACCTGCAGCGCTGCATCCAGGTCTGGGACGCCCAACGTGTGAAGGACATGGACCCGTTGGAGCAGGTCCAAGAGGACAGGGATGTAGATAATCAGAGGGCTGGAGCATCTGTCCTATGAAGACAAGCTGAGAGAATCGGGGTTGTTAGCCTGGAGAGGAGAAGGCTCCATGCAGATCTTATAGTCCCTTCCAGTATGTAATGGGATCTTACAGGAAAGCTGGAGAGGGACTTTCACAAGGGCATGCAGTAATAGGAAAAGAGAGAATGGCTTTAAAATGAAGTAGGGCAGGGTTAGATTAGATATTAGGCAGAAATGGTTCACTGTGAGGGTGGTGAGGCACTGGCACAGGTTGCCCAGAGATGCTGTGGCTGCCCCATCCCTGGCGGCATTCAAGGCCAGTCTGGATGGAGCTTTGAGCAACCTGCTGCAGTGCAACATGTCCCTGCCCATGGCAGGGGGCTTGGAATTAGATAATCTTGAAGGTGCCTTCCAACCCAAACCACCCTGTGATTCTATAAGTCTATCATGGCAGTCTAGTTCCCTTAGTGGAAAACACCCATCACAGATCCAAGAGTTTGTGAACTCTTAAACACCAGCTTCCCTCCCCGTCCACCTGCCCACCCCATCCCCCCTCCACAAACTTTTTGTTTCTTTGGTGAGAAAGCTCATGGGTGCCTCTGAGGAAAGTTTTCTCACCCAAACCGCTGTGCACATTTCTCAGTGCTACGTGTGAGAGCTGACATGCCCCAAGCAGTGATCTACTGTTGATAAGTGATACAAGCAGATCTAGGAGTGTGTGCTGGAGAGGACAGCACAGGAGTAAAAATTGCTGGGTCTACACAGGAGTGCATGGGAGGAGGGGGCCTTCAGATGCATTCAATACAGAGAAGCAGAAGGCAGCAGATTTGGCTGAAGGTTATTTTTAAGAACTGGTTCAAACAGGCAACAATGTCACCCGGTATCTCCCACCCAGCCAAGCTGCTGTGTCTGCATGTTCACAAGGCAGAGAACTCTGGTTGTAGCAGGAATAGTCCTTGTAGACATGTGCCAGAGTTTGGGGTGCACACCAGCACAGTTCCTTGTCTCAGTGGTCTCACAGGTAGGGGTAAGAGGTAGGACACAAGCTGGAAAAGCTGCTGATGGAGAGAGGGGCACCCTGGGTGATGCTCCCTTAGCTGTGAGGCTTTTCCAACTGATGCAGCTTGTGAGCCAGTGTCTGATATGCTACTCAGCTGTGTCAGACATGTGGTGTCTTGGACTGGCTGTGAGGACACTGGAAAGTGGGAGACAAGCTCACACTTTCATGCTCAGTATCGAGAGACTGCCAGGTCTAGCAACAGCTTTGCTCAAGGAATGCGTTCAGGTGAACGCCCCTTCCAGCTGCTCCTCAGCCACGTGGCATTTCAGCAATGCATAGCAAAAAAAAAAAAAAAAAAAAAAGAGAGAAAAGAATTTTTGCCAGGCCTTGATCTCTGTGTGAGACAGGCCAGGCCACCAAGCAGCACACAGCAGAAATCCCTGCTGGCAGAAGTGCCTCCAAACTCAGCAGCAGCCTACATAAAGCCAGGGAACGTGTCATTTCTGCATGGTCCAAGCCCCACATGGGCAGAAGTCTCAGGAGAAATGTAGCCATGCAGCTGACGTCCAATAGCCCTGCCCATTCTCAGAGACGTAGAAAGTATTCTAAGCCAGTAATTTTGTACCATGTTGGTGCTCTTGAGTAACAAGGGCTGGCTGTTACACAAGCCCCATGCACAGACGTGGAGTCCACAGGCTGGAAAAGATTCATCTAATCAGAGAAACACAGAATAGTTTGGGTTTGAAGGGACCTTTAAAGGTCATCTGTTCTTCCCAACCTCCTCTCCTGCCTGGGCAGAGATGATCAGTGTTCCTGGTACAGCAGAGTGACAGCTGCTGTTACAGAATAACCTGAGGGCACCACAAATTACTGAAGCAAAAAACCACGTTGCCACCTTTCCTTGTCTCACGTGTAGCCCTCCCTCCTTACAGGCGCTGTGGAAGGGCAAGGCAGAGGGAGCCAGGAGCAGTGGGGCTGTGATGGAGAAGAGACAAGTGCAAAGTAGTGCTGCTCATCCCTTCCCAGCTCTTGAAACACATGTGAGCTCTCTTTCCAAGGGTAGCGACAGCAGTAGCCAAAAGCTTGAACTTTGCTTCCAGAAGGAATCAGCTGTTGAGCTGAGTAATCTGTGATGTTGTGCAGGGCGGGTGGAAGAAGGAGGGAGGAGGGAGGGAGGGAAGAAGGAGAAAGGGAGGGAAGAAGGAGAGAGGGAGGGAGAGCCAAGCCTGACACGGGCCAGAGCAGGAGGGGAGGCACTCACAAAGGCCTCGGAGGCAGGATGGAAAAGACAGTAATTACATAAGAGCACTTGGCGAGCATCTGGCTGCAGTCAGCTGGGCCCTGCCGGCCCTCCCTCCCGCTCTGCTAACCAGGAGCAGCTGAGGATACGGAAAACTCAGCGCGGGACCCTCCGGAGGGGAGCGGAGGTAAGAGGTGCTCCGCTTCCCCTCCCGGCTTGCCATGCCCTTGGAGAGTAGGGGCACAGGAGTGGAGAACAGGGGGAAGGAAAGGTGGCTGAAGCGGAGGAGAAGCAGCCAGGAAGGGGAAGAGAAGGGGCTCTTTCTCTGCATCTTGGTGCAAATGATACCTTTGCTCTGGGGGTTTTGGTGAGGGAGGACTGTGTAGGGCCAGTGTTGGTGTGTGGATGTGACTATGTGTGTATGTGCAACAGGGCAGATGATCCACATGTGCCACAGGGGAGCTGAGCTGTGCAAAGGGGGGAAAGCATCAATTTCCTTCCTCCATACCTGTGGTAGAGAGGGGAAACAGGATTGATGCAGACACTGAGGTAGAGACAGGCTTTGTCCCCCTGCTTTGCCAGTGTGGTGGTGGCTGCAGGAAAAGGGAGGAAGCAGCTGGTTTTGAGCAGGGATTGTTGTAGTATGATCTGGACAGGGCTGCCTCCAAGGCAAAGTGTGTGATGAGGGAGGTTGCTGGGCACACAAGGTGCCCTCAGGCTTGGACTACACTTTGAAGCATGGCTGGCGCAGGGTTACTGGATAGAATTCTCAAAATCTCCTGCAAATGTGGCTGCCCTGGCATAATATTGCTGGTACACACTGTTCACTTCAGGGAGCAGGGCAATATTACCCTAGCAAAAGTGTCTTTACTGGCATAAATTTCTGCCCAGCTGGGCAATGCCATCAGGGCAAGTTTTTGCTGGCTCCCAGCAGGTCCCTATTCAGCCAGATGAGACATTAAATACAAAGTCCTGCTCAGTGCCCACTGTGAGCTGTTCTTGCAGTCAGATGAGACACAGGCAGAGGGCCCAGCTGATGAGGTCCCCCATGAAGAACATCTGCTTGGCTGGGAGCAACTCAGGAGTGCAGATGGAAATGTGGGACGGAAATGGGGACAATGGCCTCCCTGCTACCTGTTTCCCTTGGAAAAGTGCAAGAGGCCAGGCATAAGGCCAAGAACTGCAAAAGTGGGTAATGTCATGTTTGGAAATAAGGCAGGCAGGGACAGGTCACTGCAGTAGCTTTTTTGGGACAGAGAGGGACTTTGTCTTCAGTGACAGTCTTGAAGTTTTCATGCACCCCAGAAAATTTATTTGCCTTTAGTAGTACTGTCAGCTGCCAAAGTTCCCACCAGCAGCAGCCAGGAGTAGACAGCACAACTGATCACAAAACCTCACTTCTGTCAGCTGGCGAGGCTCCATCAGCAAGAAGTATTGCCCTAACCTTCCCCCCTCCCATTTCCCAAAAGGGGAAACTAAGGCACTGGCAAACAGGGGCAACTTGCAGTGGATTTCATTGCATGTCAGTGCTGGAGCCCAGTGAGGAGCTCATTCACTCAGCAGTGAATTTCTCAGTCCCCTTCCTGCCTGGCTGGAAGGCATGTTCTCTTCGTGTTCATTGAGCTCCAGGCTGACAGGCAGCCTTGAGAATATCTCCAGGCCTCCCAGCCCCCATTCCTCCCTTCCCCCCCAGCTCACAGCACATATTTTCCCAGAGTTTTCCGCTTGCTTCTCCAGTGGTTCTGGGGTCCTGCCAAACGCCAGCCACTCTCTGGGAAGTGGGGCCTCCCATTCCTAAACCAAACAAATGGGAGAAGGGAAACAGGAAAGAGAAAAGTCCCAGCACACGTAGACACTCTCAAAACCCTCTTCCCCTGAGAAACCTTGGAGCCTTATGCAGCTCCTCGTGGAAATTGCAGGAGGTACAGTGCTGACTTGGCATTTCTGACTCCTGCAGAAGAGAGCTATTGTCCATCCCAAATGGATTGTCCTCCCAAAGATCCAGCTGTGCACACACCCCCCACACATAGCCAGGGTATAAATACCCAGGTCAGTTTTGCTGCAGGATAGAATCTTCTAATCATCTTCCCAACAGACTCTGCAGTCTGAGAAAATTCTCCTGCCTCTCCCACCCTGTGTTCCTTTACCCTCCAAAATGCTCTTCATTCCAACATTCTGGTGCAACCACATCATGCTCACCTCAAAGGCACAAGCCTGTCAGCCTGGCGCCAAGCTGGGGACAATGGCCACAGCCAGGGTTTGTTTCCAGATCCCCAGTTTTGCTGGCAGGCAGCTCCCGGCAGCCAGGCTGAGCTTCAGGCTAGGCACGCCCCTCCCGTCCAAAATGCTCAGCCCAGGACCTGAGCAGGGGACATGACCAGGGGATGACACGTGCAGGAGCACAAGGCTTGGGGCCCTGCCCAGGCATAGTGAATGACCAGAGAGGGAAAAAACTGATGCCTCTCCCAGCTGGCAGCTGCTCCTGCTAGAAATGTCATGCCTGGGGCAAGAGGCCACAGTGACGTGCAGAAAAAACAACGCAGGAGAGAACGAAAGATGGAGTTTGGGGACTGTGAGTGGGTCAGGCACAGCTGGGGAGAGAGCGTGGCCAAGTGAAGGACTAGTGCATGGGACAAGGGGCTAGTGCAAAGGACTGAGAATCCTGTAGCATCCTGCCTGAAGGAAAGTCTGTCTCTTGCACCAATGCACCTTACCTTGTCCGTCCTTATGTCCATCCTTGTCGTGCCCTGCTGCTGCCCACCCTTTGCCCAGGGTGCCATCCATGCTGCCTGCACTTCGCTGAGCAGGGCTGTGCTGGTTGGAAGTGCAAAAGCAGAGAAAAAAGACAAACCAACCACACGAACAGTGAAAAGGCACTTCCTAGGAAAGAGTTAAAAGACGCTGAAAACCCGAGCCGGTTTAGGATGGAGAGCACCCAAGGCCAGCGAGGGAGAAGGAGGGAGAGGAGCCCTCTCCAAGGGAGCCGCTCCAAGCCCAGCTAGTGCACCCAGCCAGCGCTGAGCAGTTCCTGTGCCAAGAACTAGTTTCCTTAAAGCCATGGGCCCGGGGGCCAGCCCTGCAGGCGGAGGGGAGCCGGAGAGCAGGGGCTGGGAAGCGAGGAGGGCAGCCTTGGGCCCCCGGGGTGAGCAGCCGCGCTGTGCCGGGGGGCAGGCAGCGGGATGGGGGGCACGGGCTGCCGGAGGGGCTTTCTCGGCTGCTCGGCGTGCGTGTCTTTCGTAAGCATACTTCTGTGCGAGCTGCAGGGCTTCACGTCCTTCACCCTCGACAGAGAAGCAGCTCCCCTCTGGTCTGCCCGCAAAGGAGGCGCTGGGAGCCGCTGTGCCCTTGGGAAGGTGCTGGGGTTTGCCTGAGACTCCCCTGGGCATCGGTGGGAGGGGACCGAGCCACTTGGCGGGTGGTATTTGACGGGGGAAAGGAGGGGGCTGGAGAGGACAAGAGACGTCTTTGCTGAGAGATATGGGTTAGAGTCCATGTGGGAAATGGGGATTTTTGCATTAGATTCCTGTAAAGAGTTGATATGCAGTGACTGGAGGACTGGAGAATTTTTTTATGGAGCTTCCCACAGACTGAGCAGCCTACCAGGGCATGCTTTTGCTAAAGAACTGTTGAGGTTGGACTCAATGATCCTAGAGGTCTTTTTCAGCTTTAACAATTCTATGATTGTGTCTCCTTCCTCTCTCCCAGCCTGGGGATTGGATATTCTAGTGGCTTCAATGGTTTGCCTAGTCAGCACCAAGCCTTATTCCAAGGTCACCACTGAGTCTCCACTGGCCTGGGCAGAAGGGTGTGGGGCATCTTCTTGTGCCAAGTGGCTCCTGCTCAGATTGCAGCCTTGAACATCCAGGCACTACAACCATGTAAACTCCCTCCACAGGACAATGCCATATCATCCCACCCCTGGCTCCAGCCACAGAAAGATGTTTTATCATGATCTCTGTTCCATCCCTTATGTCCTCCCCCTTCTTATACCTCACTCTGGCACTTCCTCCTATCTCCCCAGGTCACCATGGACATAATCTACCTGCGCACATCCCTGACCTTCCTTTTTCTCCCTCTTGTTGTGTTTGGGGCACCCGCTGATGAACCCAACCTCACAGAACCCGGCCCTGGTCCTTGCAAGCGCTGTTGTGACTCACAGGACTCTTCCACAGACACCCCACCCGTCCCTCCCAGCCACCACCACTTCCCCTACCCAGTGCCAGAGGTCCGTCCCTATATCAACATCACAATTCTGAAGGGTAAGTCTTTGCCCCGGGATGCCCAGGGACTGATGGCATTGCAGAGGAGGTGACAGCTGGAATGCTGGCACACTGCTTGTGCCAACGAACAGCCAGGTGCCATCCTGGGGGATAAGTGACCACACACACTGTGCCCAGGGTCGAGGTGTTTTGTGCTGTGAAGAGGAGTAGCCTGGGGGGATGGAGTCAGTGCGTATCCCTGCTGTGACTGCTGTGGCTCAGGATGCTGCCTGCTACCAGCTCTTCCTCCCTGCTAACACGGGAGTGGCAGTGACAGTCCCTTGCCAAGCTGGGAGGACACATTCCTTGCCTCAGACTTACACAGAGCCCTGTAGCGCCTGAGGGAGGGAACACTCCTTATCAGCTGCAAAATAAGCATGTTTGGAGGGCATTGGCACCCAGGGAGGTTGGGGGAAACCTTCTCCAGCTCAGTGGGTCACATGAGTTTTGAAGGGGGAGGAGGGCAAAGGGAAGCAGCAGCTATTTGCAAGCTAAGCTAGCAGTGACCCCCAGCTCATTCCATCCTGCTGTGGCTGGCTTGGCTAACGGGAAAAGGCTCCCTATTTTAGATCAGCTCCTCCCTTCAGGGCTCCCCTTTTAGCCTTTGCTGCGGGCAAAAGCCTGTTCCCAGCTGGATGCTGCCACTTGCTTCTTGTAGCTCTGTGGTTCCTCTGGCTTCACTGGGCAGATGCTCTCCCTCCCCTGCCCTGCCTGGAAATAGCTGCAGTCCATCAAAGCTCAGGAGGGTGTCTAGGGCAGATGGAGGCCTAGACTAGACCAGGGTGTTAAAGGGAGACCTGCAATACCACGGAGAGGAGAAAAAGAACAAGACACGAATTTGAGTGCTGTCACTGTGTGCTGGAGGCTGCTCTGAGCACCATTTTTTCTCTGTATACACAAAGTTCTGGTTCTGGTCTCTCTCTGTAGTGATTGGGCAACACACACACACCATGGTAGAGCTGCAGTATTAATTGTACAGGATCCCCAAAGCATACTAGTATGGTCAAAGTACCATCCCTCTAATTTGCACTGCTCCATCTGCTAAGTCCAGCTTGGATCTTTTCCCTCTGACCCACCCCACTGTCCCTCCCTAACCATATTCCCCCACAGGCATTATCAGTTTTCCCCCTTCTCCAGCCTACTCCAAGAGCAGTGTGCATCCTGTGTGGATAATTGGATCATAGGAGAGGTGTGTAGATGGGCAGGGCTGTGCTGGAGGTAAAGCAGTGTGGGGGAAGAAGAAGTCAAGAGCCCCAGTGATATTTTGTACTTCTGCATTCCCTCTGAGGCTGGAGACTCCTAGGGACAGGTCCTGGTGCCTCCAGCAGAGCCATATCATCTGGTGAGCAGGGGATTCATAGACTCCAGTCACACCCAGAGCTCTGCTAGCTCCTTTCCCGTGAAGAGCAATGCTGTGACCCTCAGAAGTGCTCCTTCTCCTGGCATTGCTCCATTCTTGTGCAATCCTCTGCCTCCTCATTAGGCTTTCTCACCACCACTCCCACATCTTCTGGTATCACACAGGAGCTGTGTCCTCTGCTTCCTCCTGCAGGAGAGAAAGGAGACCGGGGAGAGCCTGGGATGCCAGGGAAATGGGGCAAGGAAGGACCACGAGGCGAGCGAGGCGCCCAGGGCCAGAAGGGCAGTAAAGGACAGATGGGCATGGCGGGAGACCCCTGCAAGCATCAGTACGCTGCCTTCTCCGTCGGCCGCAAGAAAGCTCTGCACAGCAGCGAGGGCTTCCAGGTCCTGATCTTTGACACCGTCTTCGTCAACCTCTACAGCCACTTTGACATGTTCAACGGCAAATTCTACTGCTCCGTGGGTGGACTGTACTATTTCAGCCTCAACGTCCACACCTGGAACTTCAAGGAGACCTACATGCACATCATGCACAATGAGGAAGAGGCTGTCATCCTGTATGCCCAGCCCAGTGACCGCAGCATCATGCAGAGCCAGAGCCTCATGCTGGAGCTCCAGGAGAATGATGAGATCTGGGTGAGGCTCTACAAGAGGGAGAGGGAGAATGCCATTTACAGCGATGATGTTGATGTGTATATCACCTTCAGCGGGTACTTGGTCAAGCCCAGCATTGAATAACTGCCTTTCCTCTTCTTTGGCGCCTCTTAGGCCTTTTCATCTTTTCTTTTTTTCTTTTTTTTTCTCCCTTTCTCTCTCTCTTTACTGCCCATAACCACTGCAAATCACTTGGAAATGGGCCTGTGAAATCTCAGGCACTGAGTGTGAAACTTGCCACACTGGCTCCCACCTCACGCTCTCTTGTAGCCAGACCTGTATCTGTCCACTTACATGGTGGCACTACCACCTCTTGCCCTTCACCCCATAACCCCAACTTAGGTTATTGGCTTCTTCTCAACCTGCCAGCGAGCTGCCTCTGGCATTTCGTGTTCTAGAGCAAGAGGAAAGCTAAAATGCTGCTCCTGGCCTGTGTCCCTCCTTGGGGCCTCATACACAAAGGATTCCTGTGGAAAGGGCTAGAAATCCCCACTGCTGAGGTGCATCCTGGCTCCTCTCCATCCCAACTAGACATAGCAGTTTTGCAGCCTGAATCCTGGTCCTAATGTCACCTCTGACACCTGTAGTCTGGAGAGCAGATTGGGATCTGAGGGTCTCCTGGAGCACAAGGAAGATGTAGGAGCACTGAGAGAGGATATTATCTTTCCAAAAAGGGAACTGCTGGCCTTTCTAAAACGTGTTGCTGGCTTTCCTTTGGCACCCTTCTGTGTCACAGAGTCCAGGCTGGCTGTCAAACCTAGAGCTGGTGGGATTGTCCTCCTCTGTGCCAGCTCTAGCTCTTCAAAGAGGGCCAGAACACCTGGCCAGAGCCTTCATGGGCATCTGCCATTCATTCAGTAGAGGCCACCATTCTGTTTCCACTAGGAAACAAGTACAGAACAAGAGAGGGAGAGAAATAACCCTTGTAAACCTCCCTCCCACACCTCCCCGGGGTGTTAGTCAGTCTTGGCTCCTCAGCTGTGGGAAGCTTCCTCAGAGAGAGAACCCAAATCTGCTCTCTTTTGGCAGAGGTGCCATTTCACTGTCCTCCTGAAGGTGGTTCTCCCACACTGGTATTGAAGGACTGCTGTTTCAGGGCCTGAGCTGGAGGCTGTAGGGGCAATTGCAGTTAAATCAGTCCCAAACCTGGACAGGCTGCCCCTTCTTTGCCTCTGTGATGGAAAAATGATAGAGGTGATACTACAGCATATCTCCCAGGGGTTAAAAAGCTTCCCTGCTGAATGCTCTGTGCCCTTTTCTGGCAATCTCATCAGGGTAACTGAGCAAAGCATGAGGTTAAAACAAACCCTTGCTCTTTTTGTCAGGTTGGAGATGTCACAGTGAGAAAGGAATGCCAGTGGTAGGGTTTTCTAGTACTATTTATATTGGTCTCACACTGCTCCCACTTGCATCCCTCTGGGGGGGATGCTACAGCCCTGGGGGAAGCAGGTGAGGCTGGCTCAGCACTTTAGGAAACCTATTTCCACATGTTGTGATGCTCCCATAAACAGCAGGGCCAAGAGCTGTCTCCTTTTCGAGTCTCAGGGCAGGACAAGCAGGAGAAACACAGGTATTTCTCCTCTGCTCATCACTGATCATCACTGATCATGACATCTCCTGACTTACCCAGGTTCTGCACACTTGTGGTCTCTGCCCATAGCACCTGGGACTACCAGGGCTCTCCCACAAGAAATGTGAATCATTATACAGGATTAAGTCTGGTACACAGAGCCTGGGATGGCTAAGGAACAGGGACCAAGGCTAAATATTAAAAACCTTGACAAAATTGCAGGGCATTTTCTCTCTTACCCTGTTTACTTACCCTCTGTGCTTTTCTAAGGAAGTTGTACAGACTGTAGTAAGTTTCAGGAACTTTGCTCTAGATCCTCCCCACCACTCTCAATGAGGTAATGGGCATAAAAACAAAGTTTCACTGAGGCAAGGCTGATTTTTTCACAGGGAAACATGTGAAAAAGGGATCACAGGAGCTAAAGGAGACAGTGGGTTTCTTCCCCTCCCTTAGGAGGTCAAGTGTGTGGAACTGCTCAGAGACAGGATTTCAGATAGCAGAGGAAGCAGCAAGCTGGAGGTGATGCTCAGGACCAAATCCCTTTCTCTCTTCCTCAACAAGCTGCAAACCCAGATATATTCCATTTACAGTGTGTAGTGCCCCATGCCTCCCTGAAGAGAAGCAAGCCTCTCTAACACTGAATATCTCCACAAACAAGCTTCCTTCTTCCTCCTTTCCTATTTGGTGACTGAATGCTGGTGACAGGTCTCCTGTGCTACCCATGAGCAGCCAGAGGGTGCCTGATGCATGTGAGAGAGGAGGGCAGGGGGACCAAAGGGTGTGTTTAACAGGCTTCTGGTGCTAAACAAGATGGCATTCCCTTGGTGCTAAATCAGATTTCAGGAGTATTGGGTGCTTTCTGGAAGGTGTAGTAGACTGAGTTGTGATGTACTCTGGAATTTATGGTGCTTTATGTAACTAAACCAAACAAACTCCAAGAACTTCTGTATATATATATTTTTTCAGTGGTATTAAACTTTTTTCCTTGGTTGTTTTGCACTTAAATCTGTTTTTCTCTCCCAACCTATTCCTTCTAGCGCTGGTTATTGCTGAATGGTGTGATGGAAAAGACACTGACCTGAAAAAGACAGGTACAAAGTCTAACTCAGCTCTGAAACTTCCCTAGGTAATCTTTGGCAATCTCATGTCTGTTTCCTTTGTGAAGAACCACTACCTTAAAATATTTACTGCTTGAACACTTCTAATTATGAGGACCCTCTCATTTTTTCTGGAAAAGCTTTCAGCAAATTCAAAGAAGGATTCGTTGGAGATTACAAAAAAAAAATATCCCAGGACAGTAGAGTGGGTTGCAGGAGTAGGCTTCAAGTACTTAATTAAATTGAGGAAGGCTGGGTTGATGTTGGAGTTCTCTTAAGGGAGATCAGATCCTTCATCTTATGAAATTTTTAGCACATTCTTCTCTCAAGTACTTGGTAAGCATGAGAGTTTTCTGTTTTCCCCGTGACATTTCTCTCTTTTCTGCCAAGAGCTGAAGGCCAGGGAGTGCAGAGTAGGAGGGATAGTAAACTGTTGATTGGACACTTGTGCTTCCTAACATTGGAATGAGTGGGAGTTCCAGAGTCAAGCTGGACACTCATATTTGGAAGACCTGTGTTGTGTGAGGAGAAAGGCCTGAGATTCAGGTCAGAGGTGGAAAGACAAGCAGCAACTGCCCATAAAGCTGAGGGAAAAGGGAAGACATCAGCAGGGAGTGGAGACTTGTAAGCTTGAGTGGAAGATCTAGAAGGAGTAGAATCCCAAGGACAGGGAGATGTCTTTTGGAGGTCTCAGTCCAAGTCAAAAGGGTTTTGCTCATGCTCTGTGGGCTGAGGGGACTCTGCTGAGGTCGAAGGATAGACAAGAAGCGAAGACGAGGTGGCCATATAGGACATTCTGTTTTGAGTTTCATTTGCCTTCACATAGTTTCTCCTGCGGTTTGATGTGTACCAGACACTTCATTTGGCAAGGAGTGGAGTACATAATCACACACATCCCTACAGGCCTCTTTGGTCCTGTGTCAGACCCACAGCAAGGGCTGTATATATCCTAGCCAGTGCAGGATATCTGTCAGGTCATAGCCCAGCCTTCTACCCATTTTCTATTTACTTCTGAGGAAAGGTTTTCTATGATTCCACCTTTCAGCCTGACACCTGAAGAGTGTCTTCAGCCCAATCCCTTGGGGCTAGGATGCATGGTGACAGGCAGGGTCTGTAGCTGGTGCCACCCATCACAGCATGGATGCCCCACCAGGGAGTTGCTGTAGCTGAGGCTCAGCTCAGGCAAGCTGGACCCTGCAATGCTTTGAAGGAACAAGGTCTGGGCTGGATCAGATCAGCCCTGCTGCCCTGCCAGTGAGTGCACCCTTGCCCTGAAGGCCACGAGACATTCATTCATTCATTCATTCATTCACCCACCCCCCCAGGTCTGTGTTCTGTTCCATGCAATGGAGCTGCCCTGTGGAATGTGATTCAGGGGTTGGCTCAGCCAGTATCTCTCTCTCCTGGGCAAAGCAAGTGTGCCCTGGGATGTGCAGCTACAGCACTATCCCTCTCTTTTCCCCTGAAAGAGTGGCCCAAGCTCTGCTGAAAAGGGCTCTGTGGACATGTCTCAAGGTTGTTTAAGGCATCTGTCACATGGCTGGCCCTTAAAACTGCCTTCCTGCAGGTCTGTGGTCTTGCAGGTATGAAAGGAAGGGAGTGGGAGAGAGGACATGAAGGGCAGGATGTGGCACTGACTCTGGGAAAGAAAGCACACTCCAAGGACAACTCAGGAGAAGCTGAAGGCCCTGCCAGGTCTCCTTGCCCTGTCATAGCTGTGGGAAAGGGGAAGAGAGAAGCAGGGCAAGGAAAGTATAAAGGAGACCTTTGAGCAGGTGGGCACAGGTGGGTGTGCTGCACCCAAAGCACCAGGGAGAGCAGGGACACAGCACAGCAGGGCCTGGCTCCATGTCCCTTCAGAGCCTTTGTCACAGCAGGAACAGTCACACGAGGTGTCTCTGCACCTGTCCCAGCTGCCAGCTATGGTGCAAGTTCTGTCCCATACCAGTGCACAGTTCAGGGGCTGCCACACTGTGCATTAGCAGGTTTCCCCTCTCCTGTTGCCTGCTGTCCCTTCTCCTCTCCCAAAACACCCAGAAAACCTGCTTCACTCACACCCCAGCCTTGTTTATCTCCCAGAGTCCGGAGAGGGAGAGGGGTGATGCAACACCCCAGCCAGCACCACCAATGCCACAAACAGAGCTGCCACCTCCCTCCATGCAGCACAGTGCAGCCAGATGTCAGCAGTGGACTCAACCTGCCCAGATCTCCTTTTACTCAGCTTCCCTTTCCTGTTGTTGGCTGGCAGCTGCCATAGGATTTGAAGGGCTGGATGTGGACCCTGCTCACAGCTATGTGGATGATGGGGCACAAAAATTGCTCAGCTGCATCTGAGAGCAATTTTCATACTGCCTCATGTGGTGTGGCTCTTCTCTGACCACAGTGGCCAAGCAGGCACTGGCCCAGCCACACCAGGCTTGGGAGGCCAGCTCAGTGCACACCCTGCTGTGACACCCACACACAAATACATGAATGTACCAACCTCACATGGACATCTCTCACCTTCCTGCCAGCGGAAACCGTTGCCCTTTGCAAGCCTGGCTCGCTCTGAAGATGCTATCAGGAGGTGGGCAGAGGGGTGCTGAGGCTCCAGGCTTTTTGGGCACAGGCACAGCTCCCTCATCTCATGCTGTGCCTTCTCCTTCACCCACGAGCTCTCTGTGATCTCTCGCCTTGCAGTTATACCACAGCGAGGGCCAGGGCGGAAGGTTTAAATCAAAGGCTTCTGGCAGTTTCTCATTCCACAGACCATCCAGCCTCTTGAGCCTGTGCTGCTTAACTCACAAATGACCCGGGAATTATTGCAAAACTTCACACTTTTCCCAGTCTCTGTCTGCAACAGTTAAAATGGGAGGGAGCAGGATGTAGAGCTCTTGGCTTGGAGAAGCCAAGGAGTAGGGATCTCCCCACCTACCTGGGGAGGTTGTAAATAGAGCCTTGGGTGAGTGGGAGGCAGGAGGTTAGTTTCTTGATTCATTTTAACGTGCTGGCAGCTGTCCCAGTGTGGGTGAGGATGGAGAGGTGCAGAGATGCCTCCACTGATGAGGAGCCCAGACAGTGTGGACTGCAGAGCACCTCTGAGGGGGCAGATGTGCCCAAGCCTCACCAGTTGCTGCTGAGGATAGATGCAAGGCTTCGAAGTAGCCAGAGGAAGAAAAGGACCATGGAGAAGAAGGAGGACAATAGGTCTCCTGTCTAACTGACCCACATCCTGCAGTATCATTTTCACGGTTCTGATCCCCTGCTCTGAAGCCCTGACCACCGTCCAGGTGTTTGACACAGCAATGCCCTAGAGAAAGCATCTTCCATGGGGTGCCTGACTGTCACTGCATTGTCCTGTTCACCCCACACATACTTTTCTGGCCTCATGGCATTCTCACATTCACCCCTACAGACACTTCTTTTTCCTCCCCCCATGTCCTCAATTCTTCCCCTGAAATAGTGGAATTGGGCAGATGACTAGAAAGGACATTCCAGGTGACAAAGCCCTGTCACCTGCAGCCACAGCCAGCGATTCAGCAGATCTTTAGGGCCAAGGGTCCACAGGATTACCATTCTACACACAGTCCAAAACACTTCCCAAGCCCTTGTTTTGCCCCAGCTCCACTATTCTATTGTGGTGTGCTGGTGGCATTTTTTGACCCTAAGAGCTGTACCACATGATTTTATTTGTTTTAAAATTCTATTTGTTCATTATCTGGCAGGTAAAAGCACTCCCCTGACCCTCAGGCAGGCTTGCTTCTCCTCCCTCATCCCCAATCCTGCCAGCTGTGGAGGCAGAACATCTGTGCCTTCAGTTCAATAGCTAGACCAGGCAGGGACAGTGGTGGGCTGGCTCAGCCCATGACTCTCTTGTCCTACAGCATGGCAACCTGAGCATGGTGGGAATGGAGAGAGGACAAATGCAGAGCCTTCTCTTTGCAGGTCTTTTTTCGTTTTTCACTACCCCCTCCTCCTTTACATTCCTGTGCCAGTCCTCCTGACCATTTCAAAGCACTGTGCAGAGAGCTCTGGAAGTGCAAAGTGCAGGGGGAGCAGTGGGGGGGTCAGGTGAGGACTGAGGAGGGCGAGAGGAAAAGGTCAGTGACGCAAGCCCAAAGCGATGGCTCTGGGCTGAGCTGCTCTCTCTCTGTCCGCGGTGCGCTATTTCTACTCGGCAGCAATTCACACATCTGGGGACCACAACTCCTTCCACCGCCCACGCTCTTCCCTCCCCCACCACGGGGGCTGAGGCAGAGGGGAGGGGAGAAGGAGAGAGAGAGATGCTGCACCAGCCTGCCAGCATCATTTCCAAGACCAAAAGGAAAACAGTCCCTGAGCAGTCTTTTTTATCGGCCACCTTCCCTCTGAATGATGAGCGTCTCTGATGGAGGAGCCTGCAAAGAGGCTGGGGAGAGTAGCAAGACAGGGGGGGATCTTTTCTCCTGTGGTGCACAGAAGGTCAGCACTGGAGAAATGTAGTGACATCCTTGTCATCGAAACAAAAATGCAACAAGTACACATTTCATATCAGAATTAAAGTTTCACCTAAGTTAGACCGTGGCTAAGAGAAAGGACTGTGGTGCCTGCAGACACTTGCTGTCCTTGGCCTGCTCCCAGGGTAAGCATTCCAGTGGAGCCAAGTGCCTGATGTCCCCCCTGCCTCCCGTGTGGGCCTGAACTGTGCTCTGTGTGTGTTTGTGTGCACCAATGTGTGCACAGGTGCGAGCAGAGGGCAGTGACCCCACAGACCTTTCTGCAGCCTGCTCCCAGCCATGGGGCACAACATCTGCCTAAAATAGCCCTGGTGGAACTGCAGGGAGAGGGAGGATGAAACTATGAGCTGCTGCAATGCTCTGTGCCCTTTTCTGCCTCTCAGGTGGGAGGTACTGGAGCAACAGGGAATGGTGATGCTCAAAATAACATTTCGCCCCTGTCCATGCGTGTCAGTCAGGAAGAGAAGAGGAGGAAGGTGTAACCCTGTGTGTCTTTGTCTCAAGGAACCAAGTCCTGTTTTTCCTGAGACTTCCACATCCCATTTCCCTAACAGGGTCACAGCCTATGGAGCAGATGGGGTGAGCTGCAGCTTGGGCTTTGGGTTGTGGCAATGAACCTGACAGGTTCCACATGTACAGGACTCTGTGTTGCATCTCTCATGGAGCAGCTACAGGCTCCTCAGAGACCACAGTGAGGAAAACAGTAGTGTCCACAGTGCTTGTTTTTCCTCCAAGTGATGGTCTTGCAATGTTCACTGGGATCTGGGTAGTAGTTCCCACTGACATGCAGCCTTGCCTGCCCAGAGCCAGAAATTAGAATTTTGAGTTGTGTGCAGCCATACCCAAAAGCCTCACCAAGCTGCAGAGCCGCTCTGCTACAGGCAGCTCATCTCAGAGGAGGGCTCCACAGGGGGAAAAGTCCTCAGAGGAGCAATCCCAGAGCTGAAACCCTGCCAGAGGTGCACTCCCAGGAGGGCTGAGGAGCCCTCTGGGCTGAGCTGTTTCACGAGGTAGTGGTACATCCCTTGGGGGAGTGAAGTGCCCTCAGGTCCTTGGGTCAGGTGGGGGACCTGAGCACCACCCTTCCCTTCCATTCCTTCCACTCCTTCCACCCAGGCACCCAGCCTGTCTCATCAGAGCTGCTGCCTTCCAAGGTGGGCAGCAGCAATGTTAGAGGGCAAATGTGAGGAGAGATGAACCTGGAAATCATAGAGCAGAGGAAAAACAGCTCCTCTGGCTGAGCCCAGGGGAGAAACAGAAATGCAATTCCTGAGCAGCGAGCTGTAAGGAGACAGGAAGCTGCCTCCAAACAAGTAATTTCTGTTCAGGCATTTTAATGACATGAAAGTTAATAATTGCCGCAGTCACAAATCAGTAACCCCCGGAAGGGCTGAAGGGGGAGTAGGGGGTTGGCCTTTGGATAAGCATGACATCATCAGCCACATTTTAAATCAAAATCAACAATCTAATTAACTCCCTTCCTAGAAACTGCTCAGGGAAAGAGATGAAGAAAACAGAGGAGCAAGGAGAGCTCTAAGCAGAATGGGGGTGGTGGCTGTAATGATTTTTTCCTCTAGAGAAGGAAGGGAAATGTGATTAAACTGGAAGCAAGCCTTGATAATCAAAATACCTGAGGGTTTTTTCTCAAGAATCTCCTTAGAGTATCGTGTCTTGCCTTCAAGCAATTTTGAATGTACAATAAATCCCTAAATTCTTCTCAATTTATTAGGTCTGGAAGCCATCATTGCTTCATATTAGGCTTGTCAAGTATTTGTACCCTCTAACTTTAAATAGAGAGAGATGTAACACATTGACAGGCTGAAAAACAGAGCAGGGCTTTATCTCTCCAAGACTGCCCAGGTAATAAGGTAATGATTTCCCTCAAGGACAAGAGCAGTCACTGATGCTGAATAGCAAATCAGGCAGCATTCAGCTCATTCCCTTGCTTGGGTATAGATTTGGTGTAAGGCTGCTCTCTGAGTCCAGTGCTGCCTTCCTGCAGAACATATCACTTGCACAGGCAATCCCTCTTCAGTGCAGGTCTGTAAGCAAGCTCTGTAGGTACTCTAGCCATGCATCTAGCATTCAGTGCCAGGAGAGCCCTCAGAGACTTGCAGAGCCATGTTTTAATACTGTAAGTCAGTAATCACCTGGGCAGTGGACACCTGGGTGTGATGCACGACCCAGAGCCTGCTCTGTGAACCTGTTTTTGAAGAAGATGGGAAGGTGTCCTTTACGCCTCTTTCTCTGCTGTGGAAATTGAGACTCAGAGAGGATGTGAGAGCTGTACACATGTGCTGATAGTCCCACGGGTATGTCACCTTCCTTCCAGCTCACACTGCTGAGTTTTCCATCGCAGCTGTGCCAGAATGAGACCATCTGCATACACAGGCACCATGATTAAGCTGGCAGAGATCACTTGCCACACAGCTGTGCCTCAAATGATGCCTGCTGTGCCTCAGACAACACGTCCAGGCTCAGACAAGGATGTAGACCCTGCTCTTCCTTCATGTTGCTGAGCCTAAGGAACAGAAACAGAGTGCCAGGCCCAGGGTGACAGCCCAGGTCTTCCTTGAGTGTCTTTGGGAGGGACTCTGGGTCTGAGCACCCTTGTGGCACCACAAGCACTCATCAGGCAGACAGGCTTCCACTCCTAGGAGCTCTTTTAAAGCTTGGCTCTGCTGCTGGGCTCCATCCCCTCTGACCAAAGTGCTGACACTGCCTAGTTCAACCCAAACACAATGAGGAGATAGGGCTCAGGTCCCGAGCAGGGGCATCTCGTGATTGTCCCGTGCTCCTGCTCACTGTAGTGTGTTCACAGCCAGCCAGGCTAAGAGTGAAACTGCTTGAAAGCAGCATGCTCTCCCTCCCACCCCTGTTTCCCCACTTCTCTGGGCCTGTGACCATCACTGTCAAGGAGTGAAAGTGAACACCTCCTCAATCGCCTCCCACCTGTGTCCCCAGACTTGCCTCGAGTGAGAGTGCCTGTGAATGCCTCAGCTTCCTACCACTTTTGGCCATGCTCTTCTATAGCCCACAGGGCTAGGGAATCCCTACGTTTGGATATTGTGTGTATTCGTGTGTATATTTGATGTCTACTACTTTTATCAGGCATGTCTATCTGGATACTCTGTAGGGAAGAATTTGGAAGGCAAGAGATGCAGGAATATCATCTGCTCTAAGGGAAGGCTTAGTACTTGCTGCCCAGCATTTTCACTCTGCTGTGGTACCCAATTCCAGATCTTAAACTCCACTGCTTAAATGCCTCTCCACTTAAACACAGTGATGGAGATTAACCTGAAGGCAGCATTTAGCCTGGAGCAGCAATATCCCTAGGGATGATGGAGAAGGAGGCAAAAAACCTCTCTCAGGTCAGCCCAAGTTTACCATTTTGATACAAAGTAAAGGCTCTTTTAGGCCTGTAATGTGCACAAATTCAATAAAGGCCTCACTTATACACAGAGCAGTGGTTTCCCACAAGGCCATTTTTACAGACATTTTTCGGAGTAGAACCACAATTTAAGGGGAAAATAACTGCAGATGTAGAACAACAGGGTAGTTTTGAGAAGCGCACGCATGCGATTGGCAGGAAATTCAATGAAAAGGTTAGAGTTAAAATAACATTATTTGGAAAGTACCAGAAATAACTTACAGAGCGTCTAGAGATCTTCACAGTGTATCCTGTCAGGGAGTGAACTTTAGTGGCCATCAGGGCATCTCTGCCCTCATCCCTTCACCTCCCGCTGGTTCTGCACTCTTAGCACTGCTCCACTCCAGAGGGCCACGAGGACAGGACACTGAGATGGATCCACTGAGCTCACCCCTGGTAATTTGGGTGGTTTGCAAGGCATCCCAGTTAGCCTGGCACTCTGATCCCACAGCGAGCCAGCAAAGCGAAGGGATGTCCCCAGCAAGGGATGTCCCCAGCCTAAGGAACACGATGAGCTGATGAATCCTGGGGTAGTTTGACGCCACGCGATGCTTTTGCCCTTCATGCTTCTCCCCTGTCTCTGTTCCGCCGTTCACCTTTGCCATTTTGCAGAGACTCTCAGTGGACATGCAACTGAAAATGAGCAGTTTCAGCAGCGCTGCTCTTCTCTAATGAAAGCAGTGTGAGGGGAAAAATCTTGTGTGTAAGCACATGCCTCGGTCTTGAGTGTTTTTAAAACTTGTGCTGCTCCTGAAACACCAATCTGGCCCAAACAACACCTTTAACCAAACCTCCATCACCACACTTTTACCTGACATTTCAACACTGAACAACAACGCTGACTGCAGAGTTCACCCATCTCAGCCACCATTATGGGGACAGGAAGGTAAAGACAAGAACACCTCGCCTGTGCTGCTGACGATGTGGTTTTGTTTGGCTTCTCACATTACAAATGGAGCAATTCCTAACACATCAGTGTAAAGGAGATAAAAATGCTGCATTCTCAGTTGCACAACATCTTGGGCAATCAAGTTCAAAAACTGTGCTGACAGCAAGCGTAATTTATATGAGCCAGATGGGGTCTGGCCATAATACCATTATCACATCTCTTGGAGGAAACCCTCTCTTTGTGTGATTAAGAACTCATTTTCCTCCCACACCCTTTTCCCACTACCTGAATCCAAGATCCCTTTGTTGTTAAACTAGGTCCCATCCTCCAGGTTTGTAGAGTCCTCAAACAGGACCTGCCTGGAGACTTGTAATTAGCCTCTGGCAACTTTTGGCCAGCAAAACCTTGCCAGACCTGAGCTTGGGCCTTGAGCTGCTCTAGCAGAGAAAGGTGAGGAGCACAGAGTGTGGACACCACTGTGCATGTGAGAGGAGATTCTCACCATCTGGCCTCACACCAGTAGCCATCGTTGGCAGCCCAGACCAGACAGGAAACGTGATGTGCTGCATTTCAGAGAATTGTATTCGTGTCTGGAAAAAAGAGAGGGGTGTGGGGACACGTATGCAGGTCCGTGTCTATCTGTGAACTGGGCAACCATCAGGCTGTGGAGCTGCATTTGTACATCTGCCTTGGCTTGGGTTTTGAAGGCAAAGAAATGGGCTATCTGTCTGTAAAGGCAAGGGCACGGGAAGCTTTGGAAAAAGGTGAAAATCTTTTTTGTATCCGTGTCTGGCCCATTGAATGGACAAGCCATGCCAAACAGGCACTGAACCTACTGCATTGCCTGGCTTGACTAGCTGCAAGGCTCAGGTCAGAGGGGGTGGTTCTTCCTTCTGTGGAGAGAATGGGGTGTGTGGCTGGGCAGGGAGGCAGTGGGATGGGTGTTCTCGTGGTGTCACACCATCTGAAAGTGTGAGGGTGTGCCTCCAACTTGTTCACACTCAGCCTTGACCTGGTTCCACTCCCACTCCAGCCCAGGATGGGTCCTCTGAAACTGGGGCAAGGATGCCTGGTTTCATTCTGGTGCTCCTCCACAATTCCAGTTATTTTCCACAAAGTGGTCCATGGTAGTTCTACTGTAGACAGATGCCTGCCCCCAGTTTCAAAGTGATCTGTAAACTTGTGTGGACCCTGAGAGAAATATGAGTGATCTGTTTGGGTGTCTGAAAGAGGAAGCTATGGGCCTTGCCAATGTCCCAACAGGACAGGTCCTTTTCACTCCCTCTTTTGCCTCCCAGCCATGGTTTGAAACTGGTCCCAGTATGCCTGAGCAGTGCTAACACCTGACCCCTCTAACCCTGTTTCTGCACCTATTGCTTTATCAGCAGGAAGTAGAACGTGGTTTGGGGCTTTTTATTCTTGGCCTCGCTAGCCTTTTCGATACTTCAGGGCCTTGTCTCAGTCTGACAAGGCAAGCAGAGCAGCAGCTTCCTGTGCACAGGTGAGAGGGAGAAGACAGAGAGAAGCCATGCACATTTGAGAGAAACAGCTTTGGAGCAGAACTGCTGGGCTGGAGGCACCTCTTCTCTCGTGGACATGCACTGAGCCAGGATATCTGCCTTCAGCGCTCTCCCTTTTCCCCTTCCCCTCACTGTTTGACATTCAGGACCTGCTGCCATCCAACCTCACGACCCCAGGGATTCCCTTTGTCTGGATCGCTCGGTAACTGGAGCTGGAAGGTAATGAGGGCAATGCCAGCTCTCTCCCACATGGGGGTGGCTGATCTGAAAGCATCTTAGAAGGAGTTTCAATCTGACAAACTGAATCTTGCCGTTGGGAAGGGCTGAGAGCATATTTATCTCTCTGTCTCTCCACAATCCTCTCAAATCTCACCCCACATCTCACAACCACGCCACCCGCTTTCTCTCTTTCTCTCCCCTGTCTGCTAATGTGTTGTCATCATGTTTTTCTTCCTCTGAACCTAATCTTTTATCACGACGGGAATTGGTATTAAGTTCATGCCTGCCCTTCATAAACCTTTTCTTCCTGCTGTGCTGGCAGTCCCAGCAAGGTCCAGTGGGGCTCTCATCGTGTTTTGCTCAGGTCTGCCTGAGCTCCAGGGATGGTGAGAGGTGAGGGTGGTCCCTTCTCCTGAGGGAAGAGGCAGATCTCAAGGTATCCAGGTGGATGGGGAGAGAGAGAGAGAGGCTTGGATGAGAAGACTGTAAGGCCAGTCTGTCTAATATGGAACATGACTGTAGAAGCTTTGTAAGACAAAGAGGCTCCCTGGGTGCCTGGGCTGGATGAAGGCTGCTGCAGAATCTCCTAATCACAAAGCCCAAATTTTCCGATGTGCCTAAAATCATGACTCCTTCCAAGGCAGAGCAAAGGTCCACTTGGAGGGCATAGTTTGTGCACAACTATGGTTTTTTTATATGGTAAATGACTTTCTATACCATATGCTTTTATATGGTATATGACTTTCTAGAACCTGATAAACACTCCCTTCTCCCTGATTCCCCCACCTGCCCCAAACACACTATTCCAAATCTGCCTCCCAAGCCAGGAGCTCTGCAACTAACTTCTGTCAGTTGCATCCAGAGACCCTCTTACTCAGCAAGCACCTAGTTATTTCAGCCCTAGGGTTTACCAAAAAAGAAGCTCTTCAAAGCACCAGCTGCACGCAGCCCAGGCAGCATTCTCTACCTGAGTCAGCAAGCAGCCTGAGACAACTGCTGTGTGCTCACTCACTCACTCACTCACTCACGCGTTCTCAGGAGACATGATTCCTGCAAACAGCCTCTCTGTGCTGCCCTGGGAATAGCTTCTGCTGAGCAGAAGCACCCAAGGCAGGAAAACAGTGAGGTGCTGAGGGAAAAGTGCAGATTCTGGAGTGGAAGGGATTTCTGAACCTGGAAGACTGGCTCTGCATCCTAGGACGGTGGATACCTCCTGTGAGATGACATCTTGGCATCTTCCTAAGTTCCCCTGCTGAACTGTGTTGTGGGGGTGTCTTCTCTCTTTCAGTGTGTCACCAGCACTGATGAAGCCCTCATTGCTGCTTCTGTTTCACCTCTGCCTGTTCAGCCTCATGCCTCCCTCATGGGCATCAGACTCAGCACAAGGTAAGAAGCAATTCCTTTCGCCTGTGCCAGCTGTGTGAGCAGGGAGGGGAGTCAGCCAGGGCAGTGTGTGTGCCACGAACCATGTTTGTGTTGTAACGTACAGCCAGAGGAGGTTGCAATATTACAGGTCTCTTATGAGCACAGCAGCCTCCAAGGATAGAGAGAAATGAGTGGCTCTGCCTTTCTTACTTGGGCTGGTCCAGCAGAGGAGTCAGTCTGTAGTTTGGGATGGGGCAGAGTTGTCCAGGGTGATGATTAATGCCAAGCATCATTGCTAATTAAGCCACTTTGCTGTCCATTTCTTCTCTGCTGCCAGGTGCCTCCAGCCTAACTTGTTGGTACGATTCCCGGGCAGCTCTCTTCTGCGACTGGGACCCGGGCAGGGACCTGCTTGAAGCACCATGCCAGCTGGAGATTTTATCCAAGAAAGGCTTTTGTGACAGGTGGGTGACTGGAGAGGCTGAGGAAAAACAACGTCACTTAAAAATGTAGGCTCCTCCTTCCCAGACCAGGTGTAGTGGAGTCACAGAGCTGAGGTGTTTTGTCTTGAGCTCTGTCTCTAACTCCACATGGGCTGAGATGCTGCTCAGGGTTTGCCATCTGACAGTCCCAAACTGTCCAGTACAACTCATCTTCCAGCTCCATGGCTCTATCTGAACTCCATTTTCCAAAAAATCCCTTTTCCTTGGCAGCCACCCTCGGGACTGAAAGGCATTTTCAATGGAAAATGAGGTTGTGTAGAGATGGGGCTGGAGAAGGGTGGAATTGAAGTTATACAGAGACCATTTGGTGACTGCCAGGGTGAGCTGAGGTGTTGCACCCTGAGCAGCAATGAATGAAGAAAAATATTGTCCTCCTTCTCTCCCCTGGCTCTTTCACCTCTTCCAGTTCATGATGTTTTCCTCTCCCATGTGCCTCCAGGCAGAGGGGAGGTGTTTGGGCAGTTTGCACTGGGGGCTGGCTGAGTCTCTGTCATCTCCAAACAGGACATGTGCAGCCAAGAGGCTTCCAGCCTTCCCCAGGAGTGCCCAGGGTGCCTGGCACAAGGAGAAGCTCAATGTGATTCTGGTATTGGGTGTGTTACTTGTGGCTGTCATAGTGACACCTCCAACGGGGTTAGATTGGTAAATACATCCTGGGGCTGGTGCCCAGACATAGAAAGCTAAAATATTTGTGTTGCTCCATGGGTGTGAATCACAGAGACTGCAGCTGTAGTTGGGGCTGGATTTGTTTGACCAGGGCTGTAGGAAAAAACCTCTCCCCACGGTCAGCAAGTCCCAGGCCTGATCTGTCCTTACAGCTGGTACAGGCACTTCAGTCAGACACTTCCCGAGCTGCATCCCAAACTGCATCCCCACAGATGCTCTCCATCCTGTCACCCCCCATGCCATAGCCATAGCTCAGCTGGGGCAGTTTGGGCTCTGCATGCCCTCTGATATCAACAGGAAGAGGGTTTTGTGAAGTCTTTGAGACTGGAAATCTACTATTATCTTTGTCTTGAAGTAACTGAGGTGCATTGACTCTCCATGTGCCAGCATGTAAAATTTGTCTGAGTGATACAATGGGGAGAGAAAGTAGGGTTGAATCTTTGCTGTAACCTGTTCAGCAAATACAATAGGATGTAAAATGCTTTGAAAGCCCTTTAGTGTTACATAATATTTGACTAACTACAAAACAGCTTTCGCAGCTCACTGGAGTATACTGAAAAAATCAAAACCTGCACATTACCCAAGGTAGAGCATATGAGAGGACTGAGGAGATGCATCAAGACCTTCAACCGGAACATTAATGTGAGTAATTTGTCTGGGATGTCCTGGCTAATGACAAGGTGGAAAGGATTTATATATGCATTTTGGGTGTACAAACAGGGTGACATCCAGGAGCAGCATAAAAAGCCCACAGCTAATCCCAGAGTCTGGTTCTGGGATTGGGCTTGGTGTTGTTTGTTGTTGACACACATGGCTCCTGTGGGTTCCCCTGCAGCAGGGATTGGCTTCATTGTGAGCTGAACCATGCTGTCCTGACACACACAGAAGAGACAGATCCCATGCAGGGTACCATGTCTGTTATCTGGGTTTGGCCCTAATCCCTTGCTCTGAGGAGGGGTGGGCATCACCACCAGCTCTGAGGTCACCTCTTGGTCTCATTTTCCTGGAAAAGGTCAATACCATTTTGCAGATCATTAACTACTGTAAGTGTGGTTAGATGTGTCTAATTCAAGATGCAGCAGCAACACATCGTTGGAGCTAATGATGAAGAAAATCTTCTAACTATTATTCTTTATTTAAATCAGTCTTATTTTAGATTCATTATGTACTTCCTTCAGTCATATCCAGAGTCACTGCAGTCCCCATCCTTTTAGAAAACACCCACTCAAATTTGAGCTAATATTTTTATTGATAAAGTCACAGCCAGTTCTAATGACAGACAAGCTTTCCTACATTTGCATATCATGTGCAAAGACAAATTGCAGGGTTGGTACATAGCTCCAAAATCTTTTCTTTCTAATCAAGCTAATTTTGCTGTTGCTTATTCAGTACTGTATGATGTATGTAGCCCTTCAGCATCATTGCATTTCAAATGTCATATTTAGTACTAATGCAGTTCCAGTCTTTCCAGGGAACTTAAAATGTTTTAGTCAAAATGAAATTTCTTAATAAAAGTCAATCATAGAAAGTAACTTTTTTCTGCTTAGTCAGCACATAAAGGAATCCCAGGAAACTAGTGTATCACAATATTTTGTGCCCTTCATGCCAATAAACAAAAAAAAAAAATTCAACCACATGAAACATAAATTTTTGGTTCCTCACTCACCACTGAGATTTATGCCTTTCCACCACGGATACCTTCCATATTTATTGTCAAATATTCCTAAAAGTCTTATGCATAGGCAGTGCTTAGAAATCTCAATGCCAATTCACGAGGTTTCACTGTCACTAGTGGTTAATTTTCCTTGCAGATTCAGTGCTTCACCATTTCAGACCGTCTTGACTTGTCTGTCCATTGCCACATTGGAGAGAATAAAACCACAATACCTGTGCAAATCAAAAACTTCAGTCCATTTGCAAACAGTGAGTATTCATCTGTCTTCCAGCCTCTGAAGCTTTCCCACGAGAGGATAGCTAATTTTGCTTCCTCAATCCACCCCTATGCAACACCCCCTGCCCCCCAAATTATGTGCTTCCACCCTTCTTTAAGCCAGCTTTGGCATGCATCAGTCTTTGCTGAAAGGATTCAGCTCACTAAGAATTCAGCTTCTTTCCAGAAGAAAAACATCTGCTTGGGGCTTTGTTTTGCTGGATGTGTGAGTTTACCTGTCTCAAGGAGGTGTCCTGTGCAGTCCTCTTATCAACAGAGTTTGGGGGTATCAACCCTGCTTGTTCTCTCTTTCCAGTAAAGCTGAGACCTCCAGGAAACCTCCAGCTGGTTAACATAACTGAAAATACCTCCAACCTAACATGGAGCCTGAATGTTTCCTCTCACTACCTGGAAGGGAATCGGGAGTACCAAGTGCGGTACCGACACGTGAGCCAATCCTGGGAGGTGAGTACAGAGAGGGAAACTGGAACCATAGGAATCCTGGTCTTGTTTATGTCACCCAGGACTTGCTCCTGGGCCTCCTCTCAGGATGGAACCAGTTTTGGTGAAGCTGGAGAGAGGATGAGAGTCCCCACTCTTTTATCTGTGTCACCTGCTGCCTGTGTTTGGTGATGACAAGGAGGCAGATGGGGATCCTATTTCGCATAGTGCTGTCACAAAAACATTCAGACAGTTCCAGGACAGACCTGAAAGAGATGGAAAAAGCAAAGCAAAGAAGAATTTTCCTTCAGGGTGAACAGGCAGTGCAAGAGGTGTAAGGACTTGAGACAGGTCTTCTCTGAGGACCCTGGAAAATATGGATATGTGAAGCTGTAAACCAGTGTGTTGATGATGTTCTAAATTTTCCCTACTCCCAGGAGGGCACGGAGTTGCGCATTGGACAGGACCAGATGTGGACAAAGTTTGAGAGACTCTCACCCAACTGGAAATACGAGGCAGCTGTCCGTGCCAGGCCAAGTGCCAGCAGCACCTACAAAGGCACATGGAGCGACTGGAGCAAGCCTGTCCTGTGGAGGACACACCCTGACCATAAGGATCAGTCAGGTAGGCTGACCTGGAGGGGAAAATGGGGACTCAGGGCAAACAAGGATGGCCAAAACAGGGGGAGAAGCTGAAGGGAGATATGTAGGGAGGATTGTGTTGACCAAAGAGCAATAGGAAGGTTGAAAACTGTACCTCCTGCTCAGTTAGGTGAGATCATTTTGGTGTCACAGCTTAAGGGCAAAGACCCCCTGGCCCCAGCAAAGCCCCTCAGACTTCCAGAAGCCAGGCAAAATCCACAAGGAGTAAATCAGGGACTGCTTCCCCAGAGCAGGAAGGCCAGATGTATGACCAGCAGAAGCAGTGGCCGGGGCTGGCATTTTCCCAGATGTTAATGTGACCTAGGAGAATTCATCCAGCTTCCTAAAATGGCCCAATTGAGTGGAGTTATTGATCAGTGAAATGCAGGGAAACAGAGCTCTCAGCTCCTGAGCTGAAGAACACCTGAGCCTGGGAAGCAAAGTCTCGTGGAAACTGGGAGAGACTTACTGACTTACATGCATGTTAAGACCCTTTCAAAAAAAGGTCTGCTGAGACTTGCATCAGTCACTGCATGAACTTCCAGCCTTGAAAGATAGTGCCCTTCAGTGAGGGACTGGCTGTGGCCTCTGTCATTTTTTTTTCCAGAAAAAAGGCTAGAGGTTATTCCTTCTCATGTTGCCCCCATCCTGCCCCTACTCAATCCCTCCCTGTTGTTCCTGGTGTTGGTATAAACAGAGGAGCTATGTTTAGAAAGGGCACCGTGTTGCTGTGGCGATCAAATTTTGACAGTGTGTGATGTCAGTGAATAGGATACAGCCGCAACCAGTTGCCATAGCAACCAAGACCCAAAGATAACCAGGGTACCAGAGGCAGAGGAGACAGAGTGATCTGAGTAGCATCTCAAGGACAGGGAAAGAAAGAATGTGCTAAAAATGTCTCCTCCGTCTTTTATTTCTCTCTATTCTCTCATAACTACTCCAGAGATTCTCTGCATGACCAGACCAAGGGACATGAGGGATGGCAGGAGATGAGGGGCAGGCAGAGGGAACAGGCACCAGAATAGCAGGACCAAGCAGAGGTGCACTGGGGAGATATGTGTGAAAGAGACAGATTAGGAAAAGTTTGAGATGATGCCAAACAAGCCTGAGGAGTGCTGGCAGCCCTGGCAATGTGGGAACCCAGTCTCTTTGTCCTAACCCTACAATCCAAGTACTAAAATATGATGTAAAGCTGTAACCTCCCCAGTCTCCTAATGCTTTCCTACTCTTCTCCAAAGTAAGAAGCCAGTCCCTTGATCCCCAATCTTCTCTATCCTTCTCTTCTTGCCTTCTCAGACACCTCTGAACCCCATGACTCCCTCTCCCCCACAGACCCTTAATGCTGTTTCAAGCCTCCAACCCCACTTTAGCTGTTTTTAGGAGTCCCTGTTTTCCTTTGCAATGAAACATTGGTGGACACTTCAACTAGCAGACTGTGCCACCTCATCTGAGGCAACCCCTAGCTGTGGTGCTGTTATGAACAGGGAGATCAAGCTGTTCAGCACAAATTATCTGTTAACCAATGCTTAGACTCTGAAACCTGTATCAGCTCAAAGGCATCCTACACAACACAGCAGAACTCATGGATACTCTAAGCTGTATATTATAATTCTGTATAATATTATAATAGTATATAAAATTATAGCAAAGGCCTACTTTGATCACATTGAGCAGCCATGAAAGGGCTGCAGCTTCTACCTGCAGAATCCTGGTTAAACTTTCAGTCATTTCCTCATTCTTTCTTGTCTTCCAGGAACATCCCAGCCAGTTCTGCCAGTTCTCATAGTGAGCACTTTCATCTTCGTGATCATCGGGACTGCCTTCCTTATCAACTTACGGACCCTGAAATGGTAATTGAGAATTAAGTTTACACCTCTGTTCCTCTCCTGTATGTTGTGTGCGTTCTCAAAACTCAGATTATTTTTCACCTGGTATTACTCAGGATAGAGACAGCTTTAAAATATGGTTTCTAGCTCAGCCTTCTGAGACTGATATTTGCCTGGGGACAAATAACACCACCCAAGATGATGTGGTTTCACCAGCTTTGTCGTATGGTGCCACACCCCTGTGACCTGGTGCCATGCCCTGGTGCCATGCCCTGGCTAAATTTAGAACAGCTGCCTCTGCACATCTGTTGCCCAAGGGTTAGAGTGGTGTTTCCTGGCAGGGATGCATCAAAATTGCCTCTTCAAAAGCAGGTCACTGGGTTGAGCACTCTCCCTGTAGCGAGGACCGAGCAAGCCTGGGTACCACTGCCTTCTCATTTAAACATTCCAGCAAGAGCTCAGGCAGGATGAGGTGACATTGTTCTGCAGGAAAAACTCCTGGGCGAGGAGTACAATTCTTGTTCTCCCTGCTCTGTGCAGTCCTCACACGCTGATAAAACCTAAATGATGCTTCAAAACCTTTTTGCCAGCGTTTCTACCCAGACACTGCTTTTATTTAGGGCTGAGAGTGTCTCACAAGGTTACCCCATGCAGTAACAGGGACAGTGACCTGTCAGCTTGGTGAGGTTAGAAACAGGCACAGGTTTTCTCATCTCAGGTCAGGGGTAAAGAAGCAGGGTGCTGATGTTGATGGCATAGAGCAGGGAGAAACCTTCTCAGGGATGAGGCAGCAGAGGCTGGATGGTTTCTCTGTAAGGAAAGTCAGAGAACCATATTGAAGGAAGGTGGATACTGAGAAAGTCACTGGTCACAGTTTTACCCTGAGTCTAACACAAAGGTGAGGAAGTGCTAGCTGTGCAGCACAGAGAGAGTTAAAAAGGCCTCCTTTCTCCACAAAGTATAATTAACCAAGGGGAATTGAATGCAGAATAATGCTGAGGTAAGATGCAAGGAAGGATTAGACATGCATGAATAAAAATAGCATCTGCAATGATGTAAGGTAGTTTATATGCAAGAACTAGCAAGTTCTGATGCTTCAAGAGAGCACATTGATTGCCTCCAGAGGTCAAGAGGGTTTTTCCTTAGAACATCCTACAGCAAATCTTCACCAAAGGGATGAAAGGATGATCTAACCATTCTGAGGAACTGAGGAGCAGATTAGATCACTTCATGCTGCCTCAGGATGGTTCCAGGGAAGGAGAGACCTCTGGACCAATGCAAGGCATACTCACTCAGATGGCTTGCAGGGCCAGTGTGCCCCAGCTAGACCATGTAGCATCCTGCTAAGAGGGCAGAGCCATGGCAGAGCTTTCCCAGGGATGATCCTGCTCAGGCCACATGGTCCTGAGTCATTGTGGTGGCAGCAAAACAAAAAAAAGGAGCAGCTCCCAGCAGCTGGAGTTTGGAAACAAGGTGGGGCTGCTCAGCTTGTCATCAGGACTTAAGGGGCAGGTGGAGAGGTTAAGGTGACCAGGCAAGGCAGGGAGGAAACCAATAACACCAGGGGTTGTCCTTCCCCAGGGAAAAGGCTGAGGGAAGTGTATTTTCCAATGCCAGGTTTATGTCTCATTTCTATACCTCCCCATGCTGAGCTAGTGCATCTCAGACCACTCAAGAGCACAGAGAGCCCTCAGGCTCAATCTTATTTAACCTCTCCCCCAAGCCAGGGCAGTACCTGTGAATTGCAATGCACTCTTCCACCCCCACCACAGTGACAGTGATCAGGATCAGGCCCTGCTTCATTGGTCCTTCTCATTCTCCTCCCTCAAGGTTTAAGAAGATCCTGAAGATTCACATCCCAGACCCGGAGAAGTTTTTTCCCCCACTCGTTTCAGTTCATGGAGGTGACATCCAGGTATTGGACTGGGGATGGAACCACAGGAGGGAGAAATGAGGGAAAGGAGCATCCAGCTGCACATTCCCAGGACAGACAGACCTACACGTGCACACACATGTGCCTGAGGCACCAGCTGCTGGGTTCTCTGCTGAAGTTCTATTTTCTGACCTTCCAAAACCATGCACTCAGCTGAGGCATCTCTAATTGCAGAACCGAGAAACAGCAAACCACGCAAAGCACAGCACCCTGCTCCCATAGTGGGCAGCCTGAGAGAAAACAAGGGACCTGCAGGAGGGACTTTGGCATCTCAATATCCCTTTCCCTCCCCGTTCAGTGCTTCCCTGCCTGCCCTAGGCTGCCCAGCTCTTCCCCAGGTTTCCTGCTGTGATCCCCTCCTCCTAGCTGCAAGCCTCTCCTCTGCTCCTGATGTGCATTGCCATCACACTGGATAGCACTTAGCTATTTCTTGCATTCTCATCTCTTTCCCTACTTCCCCCACTCCACTATTTCCCTTCCCCTAGGCTCTCTGTCAGCATGGGCAGCTGCGAGGAGACAATTTACCATTCTGTGCAGTATTAAAGGGAGCGTCAGATGCAAGATGTGGAAGGTGATCCCAAGGGGCATCTTGCTTCAAGAAGGATGGAAACAAACTGCAGAGGGTCCAGAGATAGCAAAGCTTTGAAAAACCAGAGGTTTGAAAGGTTAGAAAGCTTAAACTGCAGGGAAAGAGTACAGAGTAGGGGGACGGGGGTGTGCAGCAGGCGCTGAAGACACTTTATCAATGCAGAAAGAACTTGAAAAATTTGCTTTACAAGCCATAAAGGCAATGGATTTGGGTGTCATCAAAACCAGTTTATTTTTACGGATAATGATGCACTGCAGGATGTTGCTCATGATGAATGTGAAAATTAGGCACAAGGGGCCTAGAAGAGCACTTTAGACAAGAAATCTGCATATGGCCATGTAGATGTACCAGAAGCTTGTTCAGCACTGAGGAATAGATTGCAGGAGATGCATCTCAGTACTGTTTTTCATGCTTCACTTCATCTTATGGTCTTTTAAGGCTTTGTCCTACCTTTTTTTTCCCTTTTTTTTTTTCCTTTTATTTCCCATCTTTAATTCCCTGCCCCAGAAATCTCAAAACATAGGCTGACAAGATCCACTCTTGATCTCAAAGTGGCAGAATGACATACTCTCTCTGAAAATCCTGCAGATGAGACATCATGAATGGGAATTTCCCTCCCCACCACTTCTGGTGACTCTTGCTTGGCAGAGAACAGGTCACTTGATTGCTGTGGTTACTCAGTAGAAGAAACCTTTGATTCCTCTCTGAGTGCTGTACTTTGGGTGTCACAGCCTCTCTCTCTCTTGTGTTTCTTCCCCATCAGAAATGGCTCTCCTCCCCATTCTCCACATCTTCCTTCTGCGTGAACAGCACCATCCCCGAGATCTCCGTGCTCGAGGTGATGCAGAAGAATGACCAGGAATCCCAGTTTCTGCTTTCCAAGGGAACCCTGACCCCTGACCCCCCAGTAGAAACCAGCGTGCACTCCGGATCCAGCTGCTACACCAACCAAGGCTACTTCTTCTTCCACCTTTCCAACTCCTTTGAGATCGAGCCCTGTCAGGTCTACTTCACCTACGAGCCTTTCACCCAGGAGGGCAGCGGCAGCAGGGATGGCGAGTGCTACCAGGCTCTGCCCTCCCCAGACCTGTGCACACTGGCAGAGGACATGAATGTGTCACCCAGCAACTTCTTTCACTGTATGGAGGCAACCCAGGGCTTCCAAAGCAGCTCCTTCAGGGAAGAGACAGAAGGTGAAGCTCAGGAGGCCATGGCTATTCCTGGGGCTCTCCAGTCGAGTGAAGGCACCTCACCAACACTGGATCCAGAACAGGAGAAGAAGGTGATGGACAAGGAATTTTCACAACCTGTTGGGCCTGTGAGCCAGCTGGACACTGACATTCCTGACCCCTCAGACATGCAGGACAGTGGCACTGTCAGTGTAATGGAGGGGAGAGAGAAAGGAGACCCTCCAAGTGACCCCTGCACACCAGCAGCAAATGCTGCCTCTTCCTCCTCCCAGCCTCCACCTCCAAGGCAAAGACAGGACGAGGATCCATGCAAAACAGCTTTCCCCAGCCAGGTCCCAAACACTGGTGCCTACCTTTCTCTGAGGGACCTCCAGAGCCAGTACAGCCATTGCTATGTGTAGGATCTGCCTGGAGAAGACCCACAGGTGGGAAAGGTCACCTCTGCAGGGAAGGCTGGATGGGCAGTTTTCTCTCCTCAGGACATGAATGTGACTTCAGTATCAGTCCCATGGGAACTGCTTCCTAATGAGGCTGGAAAACACAGGCCAACAAGGTCTCACTGTCATAAATGAACCTGTTTTTCTGTTATTACTGGCTTCCATGGCATAGAAACTCCTCACACTGCTCAAGTGACATCCCAAACCTCACCAGATCATGTTTTCCTTCCCAGCTCCCAGTAGGAGACTGTGCCAGCACTTCCATGCTCTGCATTTTGGTGTAAATATCAGCCTCACAGCTATGAGGCTGAGCAGACATTTGGTCCATTGGCCTCATGCTGGCCTAAAAACCTCTAACAGGAGGGACAAATGCCTGAAGATGTGGATATCAGGTATTTTGCAGTGAGCAATAGCACTGCCAGTCAGTGCTGGGGTTGATAATATGGATGAAGACATCTCCTCCTGATTGACCAAAGATGTGAATTTTTTCTGTGATGTCCCACTTCAGGTTTTAATCAGAGATTACGTTCTAAACTACTTGGCCCAGCTTTAAAGTCTAAGCCTTAGAGTCTCTAAGGTCGGCTCAGAGCCACAACTGTGTCAGCTGTCTAAGCAGCACAGTGCAAGAAAGAAATCCCCATTATTGGGTCAAAAATACTGGGGAAATCCCCTCCCTCTCTTTCTTTCCTCCAGCTCTGATGGTGGCAGTAAAAAGAACTCACACAGTTTCCCATTCTTGCTACAATATTTTTCATGAAATCGAAAGCCTCTCTGCCTTGCTGGCAAACTGCAATTACTTGACTACGATGAGCTGATTGCAGAATAGCTCATCCCACATCCTGTATTAGTGGAAAACATCACAATGGCGCTGCCCATTCCTTCCATTGCTCAAGGGAAACCAACCATTGCCTAATTAGCGGCAAAGATGTGGCGAGTGAGCCCAGAAAACTAACACACAAATCAGCACCTTTACTGAAAAGAAAACCCCAATCCACTTGCAAAGAATGGGGATAGCACAGACTCTGTTTATCTTCTTCCTCTGCATGCCCTGATCTGGGTTAAGAAAAAGCCACAGAGGAAAAGTGACAATGCAGAGGAAGACAGGTTGTTCTGGTGACATCAATCCCTGCATTCACCATTTGTACCATCTCCCCACTTTCTTGCTATATGTTTTGACTTTTCACCAGTGGGACAATACTAGCCATGTGCTAAGAGTTCTTCTTATCTCTTAAAAACTCTTCTTAGAGATTTTATACCAAAAAGCTCAAGGATATTGAACTTGCTAGTACTTGTTAGTACTCACAGCTGTGAGTGTTAACTAGAACTAATTCTTTCCTATCTCTGTCCAAGCATTGAAGTTGCTGCTCCTACACTGTCACCTGACCTTCCATTATGCATCCTGAATGTCATTATGAGTCCCAGGCACAGAGTCACCCACTGGCTTGGACTTCACCTCAAAAGAGCTGCTCAGAGGTGCTGAGTCTGCTTGCAGCTGGGAGGGCTCTGGGAATTGCCCTCCTCTCATCAGTTTCTTCACCTTCTGTCTCAAGACATGGACTGCTCCCTTGTGTGCAGGAGGAAACAGGTAAAAAAGACACCACAGCTTCCCAGATAAGGAAGCAAAAGGCCTTCTCAGCTGTTTCCTGTACTTTGAGAATCTTCCCAGATGGACTTTGAAAAGAGACACTGACTCCCTTGCCTCTGATGGGCAGTTTGCTATCTTACACAGGCCAAGGATCCCAGTTGCACTATCCCCATGTAGACCTTCTTAAGCTGTCCTGTTTTCCTTCACAGAATCATTAAGACTGGAAAAGGCCTCCAAGATTATCTAGTCCAACTTTTGACTGGATACTACCATGCCCACCAAACTACACTGCAAATTGCCATGTCTAATTGTTTTCTGAACATTTCCAAAGAGGGTGACTCCATCACTTCCCTAGGGAGCCTATTCCAATCTTTAACCACTCTTTCGGTGAAGAAATTTTTCCTGATATCCAACTTGAACTGAGCCCCAAAACTGAGCCCCAAAACTGAGCCTGGGGAACTGTCTGCCAACTGGATTTAACTCCAGTCACCACAACTCTTTGGGCTCGGCCACCCAGCCAGTGTTTTACCCAACAAAGAGTACTCTCATCCACACCATGGGCTGCCAGGTTCTCCAGGAGAGTGCTATGGTAGATAATGTAAAAGGTTTTACCAAAGATTAGGTAGACAATAGCCACAGCCCTTCCCTCATCTACTAAGTGGGTCACCCTGTCATAGAAGATCAGGCTGCTCAAGCAGGACATTCCTTTCCTAAATCCATGCTGGCTGGGCTTGATCACGTCATTGTTCTGTGCCTGCCACGTGGTGGCACTCAAGGTGAATTGTTTCATGACCTTTCCTGGCACCAAGGGCTGTAGTACCCCAGATCCTCCTTCCAGCCCCTTTTGTAGAAGGGTGTCACAGTGGCTTCAGTCACCTAGGACCTCCCTGGTCAGCCAGGACTGCTGATTAATGATGGAAAGCAGCTTGGTGAGCCCTTCTGCCGTCTTTCTTGGTGCCCTTGGGTGGATCCCATCCAGCCCCACAGACCTGGGAGTGTCTAAGTTGGTCAGTAACTGGTCACTAACTACTTCCTCCTGGATTATGGGGGTTTATTCTGCTCCCTGTCTTTCTCTTCTAGCTCACTGGGGTGGGTACTCTGAGGATATCTGCTCTCCCTGTTAAAGATTGAGGCAAAGATGGCATTAAGTAGCTCAGCCTCATCCTTGGTGTCAGTATTCCCCTGCCACATCAAATAAAGAATGGAAATTGTCCTTGACCCTCTTTTTATTAATGTATTTGTTATTTTTGATGACAGTGGCTAGATTGAGTTCTAGCTGGACTTTCTCCTTTCTAATTTTCTCTCTGCATGACCAAACCATGTATCTCTACTCTTCCTGAGTATATCTTGCTGCTGAGTACAAAAATCCAGGTTTGCTTATTTGTAAGTAAACAAAATATTAAGTAATCTGCAGTGGTTTTTTTATCCTTTGGAGTGGGGGGAAATGATTAACAGCCTTTCTAAATAAGGAACTAGGTAAAGTTTTGCTCGGACTAATAAACCTTTAGCTCTCCTTCCTACTCCCTGCCCCGAGAGACTCAGACACCTAAAAAAGCAAGCAGAGTTAGAGGTAATCCTGTTGCAAGCTCCTGAGGGCTGTCCTGCTGGCTCAGTATTTTTCCACCCCCCTCCTTTTTGTGAAAATGTTGACAGCTTTGGAGCTGGCGAGCTGTTAGCGCTGCTTTCACAGCCATGCTGGGTGTGAATGTGTGACACACTGCGGCAGGAAGTGCTCAGCATCAGATCTGGCGATAACCGGACCTTTCTTCCAGGAAGCAGAGATCATGTGCTCTCCTATGTGAGTAACACAGGTTGTGAACACCAGAGTCATAACACGCTCGGGGATCTGGGGACCTTTTGCTGCTGGTGCCCAACAGCTTTTTGGAAATGTCACACGGGGAGCAGTGGCCTCTCGAGCCCATGAGAGCACAGTGTGAGGTTTGTGAACCCTCAGAAACACGCTATGACCAACTCCATCAGTACCAGAGGCAAACCAAAGCTGAGCAACAGCACTGTGTGGAAAATATTGGTGTGGAAACTATCAAGCTAACAGCCAGAGGCATGAGTCCTCTCTTTATCTTGAGCCTAGAGACAGCAGAGATAGCTGTCACATCTCTCATCTCCCTTCCAAGATACCTTGTTCATAAATAGATATCACTCTCAGCCTCCTCCCACATCTCTTCCTTTTTTTTCACTGTGGAGAAACAGAAAGAAAGGGGTGCTTGCAGTAAAAAAATTCCTCTGAAGTCAGATCTGATCAAGGGTATGGGTCCTTGGTTGATTCAAAAGCCTGTGGTGACAGATGTGGTATGCTTGCTTAGATAGATCAGATTGAGATTCTACATTTTTTGTTCTGCTGAAAACACCAGCAAAGCAAGGTTCTTCTTTCCAGGAAAATTTAATTCAAAAAAGTAATATCTTTGGCAGTGAGAAATACCCTCAGATGGGTTCTGACCTGGCGTGGCAAGCCCTTACAATATAAACTCAGAAAAGCTATATATTAATACATATGTGCCTAAAGATGCAGCTAGTCCCTCATTAGCTGTGGGAATTCTGGTTCAAAGCAACTTTAAAAAGTGAAATCAGGTCTTAAATCTCTTGAGCAGTTCTGAAAGCATTCCCAGTCAAACACTACAGCTTTCTATCTATATTAAATGTTTATTTACTAGAATCCACCATGAGGCAACTACAGCAATGGCTTTTGGTCTTCATGCAGTCCCAGACTAATCTGATCCAGTGGCAGAGCTGAAAATTACTATCCTTGCCCAGCTGCCAAAATGAGCCCAAGTGAGCCCTGGCCCAAATGAGCTCAGCCCCAGGTTGATGTCAGTGGCTGGAGCTCAGCCCTGGGTCAGGAGTCACCCATCTATTGACAGAGTAACTCTGTTTGCTCTGCTCTAGCTGCTTTTTGTGACAAACAAAGGGGCACATAGAAGCTTGCGGGACTGTAAGCAGAAGGGGGTGCAGGAAAAGTGGCTGAGGAGGACCTGGGGCTGGAAGAAAAGCAGAGGCTGCAGGGAGGTGTGCGTGGTGGTGCAGCTGAGTGTGGGGAGCAGGAGACTGAGCAGCCAGAAGTGCAAGAAGACAAGAACGAATTTCTCAGGTGGGGACTGAGAGGCACCGTGCTTTGCTTTCATCTGCATCAGCACTGTGGAAACCAGACCCACTGTCTGCTGCCATCTTCCCTCCTTCCAGCCTTCTACACCTGCCAGCCAGCATCTTCTCCATCGCTGTGCTGGGGAGCACACACTGATGGGACCAGAGAGGGTGGCTGAGAAACACAGCTGTTGCTCAGCAACTCCCTGTCCCCTGAGGAGGACAACGTAAGCCATCTGCACCAGTCTCCTGGGCTGCTCTTCTCTGCACACCTGGAGGTGCTCCTACCTTGACTTTTTCTGGACTTCCCCTGCTCAGCTTGCAGATCTTCTCCCCCTTTAAGCCTCCAAACCCTCCATTTCAGGAAAGAAAAACGCCGCTATACGCTGACCCACCGCGGCAGGACGGCGCAGGACAAAGGCCGAGCTGAAGGGACATGGCAGCAGGTTATTGATCCCTGAGGAGACCTTGAGCTGGGTAAATAGCTGTCCTACTTTCTCCCCCAGCCCCTGCGGGTGTGAGCTGGCTGCTGTAGGGGTGTAGGCCAGGTCTCACAGGCAGCAGCAGGCTTTAGAGGTAGGTCTGCAGCTCTGGGGGAAACCCCAGTGCCTGCCATCAAATCCATTAGCAAAGAGGCTCTTCTGCTACTTCCTGCCCTCCCTCCCCTGCCCCTCCAGCTGCAGTTGGGTGCTTATGCCTGCTGTTTCTCAAGGGATGCTGTGGTAGTGGAGAAGTGCCCTGGCTCTCCTGGACCACCCACCTTGGCTCCTTGGGGAGGAGATCCTTCCCAGGGGTTGCACAGCAAGGTGCCCCACAAGGACAAGGGAGGGCAGTCTGTGCTGGGGCTGTCTGTACCTCCTGCCTCTCTGCAAGGGTGTGGATGTGGGACTGCTTGTCCGAGTGTGGATGTTCACCAGGCTGGGTTTAACGTTCTGGAGTGAGTTACCTGGTGTCTCCATGTTGTAAGGCAGCCTGGAGGTCTTGGGGTTCTGAAACCGGGGGGGAGGAGGCTGAAAGCCCCACTCACCCTTATCAAGAGATGCTCAGTGGTTTCCACATGGGCTAAAATGTGCATGAGGCCAGCCACCCCTTCCCTCAGCTGCAGCAAGTCCCTCCCATGCCCTCCTCTCTCCACTCTCACATGCACCACTGGGCACAAAGACGACTCACAGGCAGGACACAAGCATTCCACAAGACCTCTGTGTCCTCCCATGAGGATGCATTCCCATCCCTTTCCTCTCCAGCTACAGAAACACAGAAAGCCTTTGAGGGCAGGTGTGCTCTGCGTGGTGGCCGAGGAAAGGAGGAGGAGGAAAGGGGGTGAGATAACCAGCATTAACGTGTCTCTCTTGGGAAATGGCATTTCTCATCCATCCTCAGAGTGTGGGGCTGGCAGAGGGGAAGCTGCCAGGAAGAAGCAGAAGAAGCAGCATGGGGGAGATGAGGGGCAAAGGAAGACAGGTGTCCCCTGGCACAAGCAGAGGGTGGGGAAGAGCTGAACATTATTCAGGTGCTCTGCTCCTTAGCTCAGCTATTGAGGCAGTGCCAGCATTGGCTTTGCCTGGGAACACACGGTCTGGTGGGAATGGCAGGGTTTGCTTACTTTTAAGGGATCAAGATAAAAAATGGCACAGCAGGCAAAGTGCAACTTCAGGCTCCCAGGCTGTGGCTGGTTTGTGCAACTTTTGCTCACATTTGAGGTCACAGATTTTCTTTTGCATTGATTTTTAGATCAATAAAATAGCAGTTTTAAAACCATTCCCAGCGTGGGAGGACAACACATTTGTATTCAGAGAAATTCATTATTGTACTCATCTGAGGTTTTGACAGAAGCAAAACCCTGGGAATGCCTTTGAAAACCAAGGGATTACCAGGAGGTGTAGACAGGACAGTGTCCTGGAAGCCTGTCTCCCACTGATTTAGGAGTTTTATTCACATTTGCTTTGAGCAAAGTCTTTGATGGTTGGCACAGAATCCTCTTGGGACCATAGATCTTCGGAGAGGAGGACAGATTTGGTTTAACACCTGCAGAAAGGGTGTAAAGGGAAGCAGAAAAACCAGCCTGACCATGGCATGCTGTGTCACCAGGATTGCCTGATGGAGGCTGAGGAACAGGAGGAAGAATCCAGCTCCCTCTCAAATGACAAATCAGACACCAGCTCACGTCGCTGCCTCCGCTATGTGCCCCTTGGGATAGCCCTTCTTGTGCTGGCTGGAGCTGCTGCAGCAACCTGGTATTTCCTAGGTAAAAATTCACATTTTTCCCCCCTGCAGGAGGTGGACGGCGGGTAGTCAAAGCCATGCCCAGCCCAAAGCACATTAGTGACCCTGGGTGATCTTTAGCCAGTCACACAGGGGTAACCCCCTCTTTGCTCCATGTCACCAGGGTAACCCAGTAGTGTCTTCTCTTGGCAGACTACAGACCATGGCACCTGGAGCCATCCATCCTGCAGTTCTACTGCGGCAGCCTGCAGGTCCTCAACCGCCGCTACTCCCCAGAGCTGGGGCAGGTGGAGTCCAGAGCCTTCTGGGTGGAGTCAGCCAAGCTCCAGAGCATGGTGAGGGCAGTTTCAGCACAGAGGCTGCTCAGAAAATAAAATGAGCAGGGGATCAGGCACCCCCATCCAAGGGCAGGCAGCAGGAGGGGTGAAACATTGGATCAGCCACTGTAGCATTGCAGTGTAGTTATCAGACAACGTTTTCATTGCAGCTGAAGGAACTGATTGGTGCCACAGAGCTGGGTCGATACTACAACTCAAGCACGGTGTATGCCTTTGGGTGAGTAGCACCCACAGCATATTTGTTTGTTTGTGAATCAAACCTTCCAGTGAATTGTACTCTGGTTTCACTGAAATCTGCCCGTGACAAACTTCTGCAGTCCCTGCCACGAGCTCCAGGCTAGGCTGAACAGTCCAGATTCAGAATGGTTTCAGCATAACAGAGCTGGGGATATTTTGATTTTCCTGTTCATCCCAGGTCATGATGAAAAGCCAAAACTGAGAAATTTTTCAGAGAGGCAAAAGTTCAAGAGAGTAAAAAAAAAAAAAAATCATTGTGAAGAGATTAAAAACAATTTGTCTTGGCATCGTCAGTAGAAACTAAGCAGCTGGAAATTGATTTGTCTAATTCAAGAAAGCTATTTTATGGCCTGACTCTAGGCACCAGAAGGGAGAGGCCAGAATGCACCATGGAAAAGTTATTCCAGCCAAAAAACATGGACCACCTGGGAACAGGATAACAGTGGAATGGGGCAGATGTGAGACTACAGCTTTGCAGGTCATAACAGTAGATCAGGATAGCAGAAACAACTTCCCAGCTGGTGGTCATTTGCTTCTGATTTTTTTTTCTTATGAAAAACTACACCCCTAAATTTGTCCTTCATCTAAGGAACATTCCAACTTTGATGTGATTCCATTTTCAGCTGGGGAAAGAAAAGTTTCACTTGCACATCTTCCTCTAGCCTTTTACTGAAAAAAGGTGTGTTTCAACATCTCTTCACCCTCCCCCAGCCCAATTTCTCTGCCAGCTGGTTGAACGGATCTTTCCCAGTCACAGTCTCCTGCAGCTTTAGCCTGCCCAGCATTAATGGGTTGTGGTGAGGTACCTGGTCATAAATCATCCTCTTGTCACCAGTGGGAGGTGAGACAGTGAAGTCTTGAGCTTTTCTTTTCAACCCCTGGTCAGTAGTACCCAAAGGTCATTTCTATCTGAGATGAGACCACTCATTAGACTAGTCTTGATTAATTATCACATTAATTTGAGCTCATAGGGTCATCACTAAAGCCAGATGGCATAAAAAGCCTTCTTCCCCCAAAGCACTGAGCACTGACTCACACCATGGACACTGCAGCTCTCCTGCCCCACTCAGAGAGTTTCCTCTGGGTCACAGCAGCAGAGCTGGAAAGTCTACACAGATGTGTCTAATTTGTGGAAAAACAGTGGGGAGGCTTAATCTCCAGGGTTTGTCTCTCCAGTAATTGTGGAGATGAAGAGCAAAAATATTTTTCATGTTGTTTCTCTGTTAGGGAGGGAGCTCTGACCTTCTTCTTCTGGTTCACCCTCCAAATCCCTGAGAGTCAGCAGAAGGAGGCAACTGCTGAGAGGGTAAATGCAGTGCTCCACCAAGAGCTCTCCAGCAGATTCAACAGCTCGGGCAGCCTTTCCTACCAGACGGAGTACAGGGTCAACCCAGACTCTCTGGTTCTCCTGGGTAAGTACCAGCTGCTCAGCTGTGGCCTGAGCAATCAGAAAGGCTCCATCATGTATAAGGTTAGGAGAAAAGGCCAGGAGTCACTACTGAAGGAGACAGAAAACCCTGAAGAGGATGAGGGAAATAGCAAGGATCAGGAGATACAATTACTCGCATTTCTTCCTGATAGAAAAGAACTGGAGTCTGATTTTTAATAAAAAAGCATCCATCCTTTGAAAGATTAAAGATTATTGGAGATACAGATGACCATGATCAGCTAGGTTTTTGGTTTTTTTCCCCATCAGCTTTGGCTCTTGTAGAGCAAGATCTTAGACAGGTCATGACTTTGATCAGCTCAGCTTGAAAATAGCAAGCATTTAGGATTCCTACTTTCCTTTGGGAGATTATTCCAGACTATTTGACAGAGAGAACAAAAGCAACATATCTGAGTCACCACTAAGTCTTCCTCTGAGACAAAGCATCATTGTCACTTCAGTACTTGATATATGATTTTAAGGATTATTTATTGTTTCTCACAATGAAGGTCACAGCCTGTTTAAAAAGCCACCCATACAAAACTGCTCTAAAATAAGCACTGGGTAAAGGACTAGGGATGTATCCATAGTCAATGCACAGAAGTCCAATGGAATTTATATTTGATCTTTATAATGAGGCTTAACTTGTCAGCCTGGTCTGATCCCTCTTACAGAGTCCCAAATCTCACAGGTTTTAAAATACGCTGTATTTCTTCTCTTCTCTTGGGACTCCTATTTCCAAGTTTCTTCTTCCCATGAGATATTACATCTCCAAGTTGGTTTTTTTTTTCCCAGGCATGCTATCTTGCATTATTCTAAGACAAAGCTTCTTTTATTATACCCTACCCATACTTTCTTTAACTTTTACCTCCACATCCAAGTTGTTTTGCGGGTCTTTTTTTGGTGTCCGTAAAGAAATTTTGATTTCCTCCAAATGATTTTCACTCCCTCATCCAGATCATCATTTTAAAATCTTGCTCAGAAGCTGCATTAGCATCTGATCAACACATCTCCTCCCACAGTTACCATTAGTTCCTTACTTCTACTTGTGATTTGTTTTCAGCATACCAGACCCATGCTCAGCCAATTTAAATGAACTTTCTTAACAACAATATCACAAGAAAATATGCTGAATCCTTCCAAGTCAGCACATCCAGCATTTTCCTTTTATTTGCTCACTTCATAATTCAACTCATAAACAAATAAAAATGATGGTGCCATAATGTTAGCTGTTCCCAGTTCCCTCTTATTTGCTCTGCATCTGTTTCACTGTTTTATTCATTTCAGCAGACAACACTTCTTTCTATTTTGGACTTAACACACCAGTTGCAGTTTCTCCAGCTCCTTCTGCTTTCCCTAGTCCTTTCCACCTCCCTCTCCAGTCAGAAGAACAGTTTGGTAACTGAGGTGAAAGCCAGAGGCTTCTTATACTGCTGAGCCAGGGTGACCTCCAGCCAGTGACTTAACCTCTGGTTTCATTTGCCCTGCACACTTAGAATGAAAAAATAGCTAGTTAATAGCAGATCATTAGCATTTCATCACTTTCTGACAGACTCTTGCTGGCCTGCTCAGCTCTAAACATTCACTCTGCCTCAAGACACAGAGCTGCTAACCATTGACCAGCACAGGAACCTCTCCAACATCTCCAGGGCTTTACTTTTACCAGCAGCCACACTCACCCCAAGACACTAGCTTCCCCTTTCCCCAAAGTCTCTCAGGACTTCCTTTTCCCGACAGGAACTTGGGTTTATTACCTTCAGATAAAAGAGTACTTATGACCAGCTCTGCACAAACTATTCCCTACAGCACATGAGCTTCTCTAGGATCCTGCCTCGTGCCTGTGGGATCCTATTTTCCACAACATCTGGTTTTGCTATGACAAAACCACTCATCTCTCCCCACAGAATTGCTTAGAAGCTACAGAAGACCAAAACCCCGACCTAGGCAAGCCCCCAACAGCAATCCTCACACCCAGCTGACCTCACAGTTCCTTTTTATTTTAGCAATTTTTTCCCAGTAGCACCTGATCTCTGGCTGATTCCAGTTCAGCTGGGAGGCTGGAGAAAAGCCCAGATTATTGTCCACACTGTGGCTGTTTTGCACAGATTTGTAGCCCTTGGTGGTCACTTTCTCTGCACCTCCCTTCTCCAAAGGTGGACTCTACAAGGATTGCACAGTGATCATCAAAAGAGAATTCTTTCTCCACCCTCAGTAACTCCCGTATTTTCGAGTGGGAATTCTTTAAACTGGGACAGAAGATGGTGAAGGCTCTGGGAAGTGCGGTTGTGCCCTGAAGTGTGGCTGGCAGAGGAGTGGGGTGGCTGCCTAAAGTGATGCCCAGCCCTCCTGGGAAGAGGAAGAACGCCTGGAACAGCACACATAAATGAGCAAGGAAAAAAGGCAGAGAAGTCCCTGGTGGGCTGGAAAGCATGGATTAGGGCTGTTGGATTTGGGTCAGGGGCAGAGAAATTTCCCAGGGAATGGACTGGGGAAGGCATGACACAAACAGGTCCCTGAGAGCAGACAAAGAGGTACCTGGAGGATGCCCTGTGCTGAAGTTTTAATGAGCCAGTTGCATAAGAAAGGAAGGGAGTCCTCACCTGCCATGCTAGGTTATCAGATTATAATTTTTTTATCTTTTGGTTTATCTTCCTTTATTTATTTTCTTTCTAACAGAATCCAGTGTGAAAGACATAGTAGTGCTGAAATCCACTCTGGGTAGGCTACCTTTTCCTTTCCTTTTGAGTTCGTGACTTTATGGGAGGGATTTTCACAGGGGACAGAAAGCTTCTTGGCTTCCTGGAGTTGTAAATCCTGGGAAGGGGAGAGTAGGAGCAAGGGAGCACCAGTGCTGTTGCTTGGCCAGATCCAAACTCCATGGCAGCTATGTACTGGATGGCTTAGGGCATCCCAAAATCTCTGCCCCAGCAGCCCTCCACTGGGCAGACATCCCACTCTGCACTGGATGTGCCTCCTTTAGGAGTTTGTTGTCTTGGCCATGTTTGAAAATGCTTTTAGTAATTTCAGGCAGTGTTGTAGGTTCTCTGTCTGGCAGCTTGCATTAGATATGCGATTAGAAGCTCACCTTTAAGCTGATATTTACTCAAAAATCCTGGTGAGAAAGTCTTCTGAAACCTGCAATTCAGATGAGGGAGATGTAAAGCCAGGAAGAATATGGGGCTGAGAGGAGAAAGAGGTGAAAAAGTAAATAAAGCCAGTGGAAAATAACTGTTCTGTGCTGACATTTAAAGCCTGGGTAGTATTAGCTTAACCAAGGAAGAGGGGACAGTTCTTATAGGGAGAAACTGGGGCAATGGTACAAAATGATGAGTGCCACCACAACATACATAAAAGTAAACTGAAATCACTGGGATGAGTCAGCCTTACCCTAAAATAGGGCTGTTCCAAGTGACAATCCCGTATCTCAACCTCCCTTACAACCACCTCCCTTTCAGGCTGCTACAGGTACAGCTATGTCCAGGAGGATGACATCCTAAGGCTGGAGGGCCCTGACTACCTGGCCTCCAGCTGTCTTTGGCACCTCCATGGCCTCAAGGGCTTCATGATCAAGCTGCGCCTGGAGTGGACTCTGCCTGACTGCAGGGACCGCCTGGCCATGTATGATGCTGCTGGACCTCTGGAGAAACACCTCATCACCTCGTAGGTAGCTCCTGAGCAGGGAGAACACCGTGGGGAACACAGGCAGCATAGCACAGCACACCACAGCAGGGGAAGGTGTCAGACTACAGCAGAGGAGGTTCTCTTTGATGTACAGCCTGTCTCTTGCTGATCAGCTGAAGGCACTGATGTGGGATGTGTCTCACACAGCCATGCAGCAGGAGCTGTGCTGCTGGCCCTTTGTTTGGTTCAGTTAGTGCCTCACAAGTGCCGTGTGTGGATAGCACACATCTCCATTGTCTTTCTTTCTTTGTTTCTTGCTTCACTCCCTTCCTTTTATCCCTTTCCCTGAGGATCTACGGCTGCAGCCGGCAGGAGCCCATCGTGGAAGTCCTTTCATCTGGCCCTGTCATGTCCATTGTGTGGAAGAAAGCCATGTACAGCTACTATGACCCCTTCATCCTCTCAGCACAGGTGGTGCCCCTCGAAGGTGAGGAAGGCTGGAGGAAGGTGGTTATAGGTACAGGGAGAAGACAGATCATCTCCTGTCAGCCTCACAGCTCCTAGAGGTCCTCCATCCCTGCTAGGGACAGAATTCACTCTGGATTGCAAGGGTGGTCAGTAAAAGGCAGGTTAGGTGTTGCTCCCTCACTTGGACTCGTAGACCAGCATGTGGCTTGAGTCCTTACAGCCCAGGGCTGGCAGGCAGAGCCTGAGTGATTGTGGTGCTTTAGGAGAAGGCCAAGCTCTCACACATGGACAGACCAGGTGTGGCCTGGACATCACATCCACACACTTGCAGATGAATGTCAATTCAACATCACTCTAAGGCAGCAAAATACATTACCATTCCCCTTCTCTGGACAAGAGAAGGGGGCTAAAAATCATGCTGGGTAGTAATGGTGGCTTGAAGGGAGATGTTGGAGCACCCCAGCCACCTTTAGCATCAGGCTTTAGAGTCCCTTCTCTCCTCCAGTGGGCTGGATACATGGCATCCCCAGGCTGAGGCTGAGCTGACAGAAAGCAGGGCTTTGAATGTCTGTATTTCCAGCTTGTGAAGTGAACATAACTCTGCGGGAGAGCCTGGAGCTGCAGGGGAGGATCGGCACCCCTCACTACCCCAGCTACTACTCGCCTAACACGCAGTGCACCTGGCACATGGTGGTAAGAACCAGCTCCCATAGGAGCATCCACCCCCCTCCCCAACGCCTGGGCAGCACTCCACACATTGTGGGGGTACAGCCAGGGCTCTCAGTCAGATCATCATGAGAAGCAGAGGGTGGCAGCCTGCCCAGCCTGCCCATAAGGTGTGTTTCTGGAGGGGAAGGAGGCTAATATTGCATAGCAGCACAGAGATGCCGTAGCTGACAAGGAATCTGAAATCTCCTATATATATATATATATATATATATATGTATTCATAATGACTTCTGGAGTGTGCTGTAACACTCCTGGGAGCCATCTGGCCTCTGCTCTGCACCCCCTTGTCTGCAGGTCCCATCCCTCGACTATGGGGTCACCCTCTGGTTCGATGCCTACGCTCTCAGCAGACAGAAGCATGACCTGCCCTGTACCCAAGGCCAGTGGATAATTCAGAACAGAAGGTGTGTGGTGGGGTCCTGGTTTCTGTCTCCCAGTTCCCACCTGGGATAAAACTGGGATTAAACCTCTTCAGGATCCCTGCTCACTTCAGCCACCATATCTGAGGAAGAAGAGCCACACACTGAGCCACATTCATTGGCCACTGTCTGTGCTGGTGCCTCCTGCTTTTGTGCTTGTCTTGTTCACTCTCTCCCCAGTGAACACATTTCTTACAGATTTGCTTCGAGCTACCAACCTGCTTTCTCTGTCTTGCTGTTTGCACCAGGCTTCTTAGTTTTCTCCTGTGTGTGTAACCTTGGTGTCCTCCCACGTCTCCTGTGTTTGCAAATCTGCCTGTCACCACCTCTGCAATATTATCTGTGTGTGCCTTTGCCTTGCATCCACCTCCGTACAGATCTTCCCCTTAGCTCCATATCCTCCTGCTTTGACTGCAGCTGCTTCCCCCTGCAGGACTTCCCACAATTAGCATCCACATCTAGCTGGGGCTGCTGATCACCACTGCCCAGGTGAAAAGGATGGAGAGCTGTCGTGCTCCCATCTGCTCAAAGCAAGCTCTGAGATAGATGGACCTACAGCTTTTGGTTTTCCTCTCACTCCTCGCAAAATTGCCTGTTTCCCTCCAAAACCTCCCCCCAACCCATCTAATTAGTGTCTTCTCCATGTGTCCTGTAGAGGTGACTTGTTTTCCTATGAAGGGTCTGATCCAGAAGCTATGTTCCTCTGGCTTAGGAATTCCACTTTTTCTCTCCTTGCTTTCCTCTCTTAAACTGTCAGTGTCACAGTTTCTACAACATGGCTTCTTTGGGAAGATGACGAAGGAGAATCTTCTTACACTATAAGAACTGAACTGCTTTGCATGGCCTGCTCTCGGTGCTGGCCTGGAAGTGGGAAATGCCCAGAGATAGGAGGGTCACTCTGGACTCTTTATCTCATGCATATTAAAGGCATTTTGTATTCCTGGTTTCCCCACAGCACCCAGTGTGTGTGAACCCCCTCCTACCCCAGCCCCACTGAGGCACCTTGCCCTTCTCTGTCTCCTGTCCAAGCCACCTGGCCTGTGTTTGTCCCTCAGGTTGTGTGGCCTGAGGACCCTGCAAGCCTACGCTGAGAGGATCCCAGTGACATCTTCTGCCAACATCACCATCACCTTCACCTCACAGATCTCCTTAACCGGCCCTGGCGTGCAGGCAGCTTACAGCCTCTACAAGCAATCTGACCGTAAGCTCAGGTTCTTCCCTGCTCCTTGGTGGGGTGGTGGGGATCAGCAGCCCCTCTGCACTTGACTTGTGCCAGGAGAAACACAAGCCCTGAGTGCCATCCACCCTTCAGGAAGATGCTCACAAATCAGTGATGCTCATGCCACAGATGTCCCCAAAAGAAGAGTCTATTATGTGCCAAGCTGCTTCTGCACATGTGGCCCTGCCTCTTGTGGCCAGAGCCTCCATGTGACAAAACCCAAGGTCACAGGGCTGCCTAAAATCTTACCCTCGTGTCGACATCATGGGCAGGGAATTCAACGAGAAACCAGCTCTGCTTGAAGCAACATTTGTTTTGATTACAAGATCTCTTAGAGAGAGCCGTTTCCTGCTCACCTTGGAATCCGTGCAAACAGGAGATAAATAAAACCGCACACAAATACACAAACACACATATGCAGAAGCCGCCCACAGTCTGTCTTTCCAAGGTTTCACCATCACCCTCCTAAAGGGTGCCAGTAATACACACCAGTCCCTGAATACATACACCTGTCAACATGTCTAACAACAACCCCTTCAAGGTCCCACATAAGTTTTGGTAACATCTCCAAAGAGCCTGTTTTGGTTTTTCTGTGGCATTCAGGAGATGTGCAAGAATGCTGATCCCAAGGTATGGCGTGCCAGACAGGGACAATCATGGCTATTGCCCATTGGTACAATGCAAAACAGGCAGAGCCCTCTTTGCCCTGGTGTGTAGCCTGGCTCCACATGCCCCTGTTAAAAGCAGATGATGTGGCAGATTTTGGGGAGTGCGGTGAGTGCTGCCAGCACATTGCAGCAGCACTCGTGTGGTCAGGAGGGTATGCAGCTCCGTGCTTTGCTTTCAAGCCATGGTGATCTGCTGCCAGGAGGTTTCCAGTCACTGGGGACTGATTACTCTCTTTTGGTTTCACAGCCTGTCCTGGGGAGTTCTTGTGTTTGGTAAACGGTTTGTGTGTCCCAGCCTGTGACGGGATCAAAGATTGCCCCAATGGGCTGGATGAGAGAAATTGTGGTGAGTGATTTCTTCTCCCTGCTGGTCCCTGGCCTCAGCAAGACAGCCACTGGCTCCTCCAAAGACAGGGAGAGATGGGGAGGACTTGGTTGGCTGAGGCACAGCCTCATACCTGCCCTTCAGGAGCTTAAACCTCAGTGCCCTTGAAAGTCTCATCCCAGACTAAAGTATGGCTTTAGCCTGCTCTGGAAGGAGCAGTAATGCTTCTTGCTCCTGTGCACAGCTCAGCATTCCTGGGAGAGTCCCCTAGCAGCCAAGAGCACCAAAAGTTCCAGGCAGCCTGAAAGAAGCCTTCTTCCCAAGCTGTCCCCACCTTGTCCTGCTTTCCTCTCACTCAGGTTCTTCAACCAACCTCAGCCCGGGCCTACAGCCCCCTCTGCTGTCACACCACTCAGCACCCCCCTCCCCGCTCACACTTCCCCAAGCCCACCTGCTGCCCTTCTCTCTCCCCTTTCCCCCCAGGCCGTTTGTGACACTTGATCTGTACAGATCCTCACTCATCTATTTTGCTCCAGTTTGGGAGCATCGAAGTCCTTGAGCAGCCTCAAACAGCTCTTCATGCCAAAAGAAGTTAGTGCTGATGCAGACTCCATCCATGGCATCCCAGAACTTCTACAGAGCCCCATTCTCATAGGCATAGCAATTCAGGTTTAGACATGACACCTAATTCATCTATTCTCTCATATCTGGTGTGAAGGTTGCTGCCACCACTAACTTTTCATTAGATGTTTCCTACAGATGTTTTTTTCACAGAAAAAGAGCCCTGAACCTGTGGAAACAGTGGCCAATTTTGAAAGATTCAGGGGAAGGTGTGGGAAAAGTCTAAAGTCAAAGGAAGGAGAAATTTTTCTCAAGGAAGCTTTAATTCAGTGCTAGAAATGTGAGAGCTCTCATAGCATCACCAAAGTTGGGTTTTGTATTGTCTACAGTCTTGCTGATAATGTGCTGATAATGTCCCATCATCCAGCTGTCTGGCACCAGGGTTTCCATGCTTCCCTCCTGTGCACACAGATACATTTGCATCCTTATGAATATCTAATCCTTTCTTGAATCCCAGTAGTTCCTTTGCCCCAGGGATATTGTGTCATTCAGTTCCACAGGTTGACACAGATCAAGACTGACAGAAACCCCACACTTTCTTAGTGTTTTCAAACATCACTTTATATTTGGAAAAGAAAATATAAACATTATGATTTCCTTCCTTTCTTATACTCTTGCCACTGTTGCATCTCTGATTATTCACTCTATGTCTGTAAGAAACAGTCCCTGTCTTTAAAATCAAAGTTCAGGTTGCCTCAGACTTTCATGTGCCTTTAGTCATCTGAAAGCCTCATATTAATGAAGAAATTATAGTCATTGCAGTAAGAAAATGGTACACACAAACAGAGTAAGTTCCTGCTATGGAAATGTGTGATCAGAAGTCAAACTCTGTAATGGGCAGGCAGCTGAGACCCATCTCCCTCCTCCAATGTCCACCAGAACTCATGGATGTTCCAGAATCCATTGTTTTTCGGGACTCAGCTGCAAGGGGAAGTGCTGGTCTGCATAAAATGGTGACCCACAAGCTGAGGGTGACAGCAAGGCAGAAGGAACAGTGACCTCACCAGACAGGATGCAGTCCTACAAAACCCTAACAAAGCAATCATATCAGGACTGCCAGTGGTCACTGAGGAGTCCGTAGACCTCAAGGCAAGTGCATAGTGCTGAGGCAGGTCTGAGGCCAAGACAAGAAAAATTAAGTCAGCAACAGCAAAGTGTAAGACGGAGTATAGGCACACCTACAGTGCAAATCAGGCAAAAGCTGCACAGCTGCACTGTACCAGAGCTGGTCTTAAGCACAGCTTTTTAGGTGGGGGAAGAGGCTGTCAAGACTTAGGAGCTTGACCTTCCACCTTGTCTTGCATGCTTGATTCCTGGGTGCTTCCCTGCCGTGCAGTGTGCCCTGCAAAGTTCCAGTGCCCTGAGGACAGCACTTGCATCGAGTTCAGCAGGGTCTGCAACCAGCAGCTGGACTGTGTCAACGGGAGCGACGAGGAGCACTGCAGTGGAGGTAGGGAGGGGACAGTGCTGGGATGACAAATGCCCACCCCTGCGGTCTAGCCAAGGCTGTCTGGAATGTACTTCCCACATGTGACAGAAGGGCGCCAGCTGGGAGTCAACTTGCCTGGCCTCCTCACAAAGTTTGGGAACTGTTTGTTTGTTCAGGGAATTCCCTGTCGTCATTTACAGAGTTCCCCCAAGCTCTCTGCTGCCCTTTCTCCTCATTTAAAGGACTTCAGGCTGCACCTACAACCGCTGCCCTCTTTCAGCCTTGGCTTCCCTTCCCTTTTTGCAGAGGTCCCCTGTGGTCCTTTCACCTACCACTGTGCAGATGGGACCTGTGTGAAGAAACCCAACCCGCTGTGTGACACCACTGCAGACTGCCAGGACCTGTCTGACGAGAGTCACTGTGGTGAGGAAATGATCAGCCACACGTCAGCCAGGCAGGTTCAGGATGACACATAGCTGCAAGTTGCCCCCTTTTCTCCTGCCACCCAGAAGAAGCTTCCCTGTTCCACCACCTTCTCCCCACCCCAGTCCCACAGTACCAGTGCCCCTGCTCCTTCCTGCAGTGGCAGGGACAGCAGCAACGAACCAGCTCTGTGCTGAGCTGTGAGCTGGCATTTGGTCTTTGGAGAGCTGCTCCCTGCCTCCTTCAGGCAGAGTCATCAGGCCAGACAGACGTGTCTCACAGGCCAGGTTCAACCCACAGACTCCCTGTTTGACCACTGTGTTGGCTTCTATGCAATCATACAAGGCTCCAGACAGGAAAATCAGCTCTGTCTGCATGGTCACTGGCAGGGAGGGAGTTTATGTTTTGATTTCCCTACTTGTTTTTTTCTGGAGCCTCGGTAGGCAGTGAAAGGGAATGACTTGGAGGGTTTCCTAACAGCACAGCAGGTAGCACAGCCAGCATGCTGCCCCAAAGGCATCCCCAGGCTGCTGCTGGAGGTGAGGAATTCTGGCAGGGAGTACCTAAAGCCAGTACAGAATGCTATCCTGGGCAGTACATAAAGCATCTGCTGGCTGGGTAAGACGAGCAATGACAGGTCAAACTCTTCCGTCAACTAAGCAGGGAAGGAAGGGCAGGCACAGGATATCATGTTTCCTTCCTTCCCTGAAGTACCTGCTGTGTCTCCTCCTCAGACTGTGGGATGCAAGCCCCTCTCAGCAGGATTGTGGGCGGTATGAATTCTGTGGAAGGGGAATGGCCATGGCAGGCCAGCCTGCAAGTTCGGGGACGCCACATTTGTGGGGGAACACTCATTGCTGACCGCTGGGTGGTCTCAGCTGCCCACTGCTTCCAGGATGAGAGGTAAATGGACAGGGGAGGTGCTGGATAGAAAGATTTGCATTGCTTTCCATGTCATGCATGATTGGAGGTTCTTCTAGCTGATGAAAATGCCATGGGGCAGCTGCACCCTCATCTGGCACCTCAGCCATGCTTCTCCATGGCTTGCAGCTGAAGAAAGGAGTATGAATACTTGCAGCAGTATTTGGAGGTGCATGCAGGGAAAAAGGGGCAGTGCTGGGATTCTCAGAGCAGCTTTGAGGGGGCAATGGCAGCAGAAGGTGCTTCATAGTGCCACCTTTGTTTTGGCTCTGTGTTGTCCCCAAGCTGCCACAACGATGGAGATGTCAGCATGTGCTAGGATGGGGATGGCATTACCTGCAAATCATGCTCTGTGGGTCCCATGCTCCTCTGCTGCATCCTACAGGCTGGCCTCCCCCTCCATCTGGACTGTTTACCTGGGCAAATACTTGCAAAATGCCACCGGCCACACAGAGGTGTCCTTCAAGGTCATCCATCTCTTCCTCCATCCTTATTACGAGGAGGACAGCCATGATTATGATGTGGCCCTGCTCCAGCTGGACCATCCTGTGATCATCTCACCCTTAATCCAGCCCATCTGCTTGCCTGCTCCTTCTCACATCTTTGAGCCTGGCCTTCATTGCTGGATCACTGGCTGGGGAGCCCTCAAGGAAGGAGGTATGTTCAAGGTCTCTTGGTGGCCTACTGCAGCAGTGCTGAGGCAGAAACACTTTCAGATGTGTCGTAGGTAGAACAGGCTTCTCTTCATCTCAAAACATTGTGCCTCCTTCACTCCTGATTTTGGATAATAGGTTGATCAAAGTTACCTGTTGAGTGCCCTGAGACCTCACTTGGAGAAGCAGGCATGACAATTTGGTAATCTATATGGAGATGCTGTGTGTTTCTTCATCCAAAAATTAGAATAGCCCTTCAGGTCATCTTAGTGCCTTCACCCACTGAGACTTGTTCCAGCTGCTTCCTAATTGGAAACACTCAGGAGATGATACAGAACTGGACACTCCTGGTTGTATGCTTAGACAGAAGTGCACACAACATATCCCTGTAGTGAAAGGAATGAAGGGGAATTTTACTCCTTCCACGCAGAAAAAGTGCTCTGCTAAAAGTCAGAGATTGTAATGCCAATGGAGAGCAGAACAGAAACTCCAATGGCAGATTTCAGCATGCAGCGAGGTAGGCATGGGCTGGGGCATTGTGGTAAACAGTGGGAAGTTTCACCACAGCTCACCTGCACTATTTTTGGTGCTCCACCCTTCAGGGCACATCAGCGATGTTCTGCAGAAGGTGGACGTGCAGCTCATCCAGCAGAACATCTGCAGCGAGGCCTATCACTACATGGTTACTCCCAGGATGCTGTGTGCTGGGTACGACCAGGGAGAGAAGGATGCCTGCCAGGTGACAGAGGAACTGTGGGATCAGGGTTGACTTCCAGAAGGTGGGATGTGTCCCAAGTGTCACAAATGCAATCCACAGCCTGAAACGAGGGGGGAAAGACCACATGACGTAACTTTCCCAACACTTCCTCTGATCTAAGCATCCAACAATAGCTCTCATGACTTCTGCTTCCCAGCATCCTTGCATTAGACAGGATCCAAATACAGTTGAGCATACCCTTTTCTCATCTCAGCTCATTCTCCACCCTACCTCCCACTTTCAAGTCAGGTGACTACATCAGCCTCTTACACTCTCAGCCTCTTTAGCACCTGTCATACACAGTAATGTGTTCCTTCATTACTATCAACCCCAAGGAATTCCTCCCTGCCATCCCTCATGGAATCCATCTGGTTAAATTCCACCAGCTTCCTTGCTTGCCACATATTTGGAAATGCCATACGGAGCAGGAAGAAACAGTAGAGCAATCAGCTTCTTGGAACCTGGCTGAGAGGGAGGAATTTGCACAATGAAGGCATAAATGAGTCAGATGTTTGCACTGGAGACTGCTTTTGACAGCTGCCTAAGAAACAAGGAATGTTGCAGATGTCCCAGGCATGAGTTGAGGGGATACAGGAATCTGCATACAGAGGGGCTCAAAGACAGCATAATAAGGCAGCAGCAGAAGCTGGAGGATCACCATCACTTTATTTTATTTTTCCTTTTTCTAGGGCGATTCTGGAGGTCCACTGGCCTGCAAAGAACCCAGTGGCAGATGGTTTCTGGCTGGTTTGGTCAGCTGGGGAATGGGATGTGCACGTGCAAATCGCTACGGAGTATACACCAGGATCACTCAAGTGCTGGGCTGGATGAACCAAACCATGAGCTGAGAAAAGTGCATCTCTGTCTTCTCCCCATCACACCTACACTCACATGGCACTCATTCCTGATCTTGCTCACTTGCCTCTCAGAGAGAGAGTGTGGGATGTTGTCAGACCCAGGATGCTCTTCTGAACAGGGTAAAAAAAGGCTGCCACAAGGACTGTAGAGAAAAGCAGGCAGACCCTCTTCCCCATCAGTGCTTCCCAGGGAGCATCCCAAGGGGGTTTTAGGCCATCCATCCAAAAGAAGGGGGAAGGGAGGGAGGTGGGGGCAATGACATGATACACAGCAATAGGCCCAAGTTGATGGTTTCTGAGAAGAGGAATAAGGGGAGCTGAACTTCCCATGAACCATGTGATTCAGCCACAGTCTTATGCTGGAACATTTGCTGAAAGAAAATGTGACTGATGTAGTTAGAGATTCCAGTAACTGTGAAATCAATCTGCCTCCCTCTTCCTTCCTGCTGCTTATCCTTCATCCCCCTTCCCCTCCCATCACTCCTCCTCTTCCATCTCCCTAATTGCTTCTTTTCTTAGCTGGCGTGTGCTGTTCAGTGTGCTGTTCAGCTCAGCCAGGCAACTCTTCACGTCTCACTGACTCCCAGGCATGAGTCCAGCATTGCACCCCCAAGCACGTATTCTGCCTCCCTGCTGGCGCAGCACCCAGCCTCCACTGCTGCACTTCCCCCAGTGAAAATGCTGGAGCAGAATCCCATTCCTCAGCCTTTCTAAATTCCTTTAACATCAGGGCATCTCAACTGCTTCCATCTCCTGTCTCAGGTAATCCAGGAGGTGAAGGAGAAGGCTTCAGGGCACAGGGCTTAAACTGCAGCTGCTGTGGGTTTGGTTTTTTAACTAAAGATATGTGTGTGTGTGTGTCAGTGTGTGTGTCAGTGTGTGTGTGTGTGTGTGTGTGTGTGTACATAATTGGCCACTCTCTGGAATTAGAAATAAAATTAATTGGAGGATTTTTTTTGGCTCTAGTTTGCCTCACTCTGCTAAAAATTATCTTGAGGTTTGTATGTTTTTGACCAAACTCCAGTCCTGGCACTGGCAACTGGCAAAAGTTTCCACACCCCTGCCCACCTCCCCCCTCCAGATGTCCCTGGGGTTGATACAATCACTAAACAGGTTGTCCTCACTGATTGTTATGATTTAAGGGTGCAGATATCAATAAGCAAACCCGCACAGACACAGTGGGAAGCACCTCCAGCCCCAAGAAAGGCACAGCACAAGCAGCTTCTGGTGGCTCCAGGTGATGAATCCAAACTCCTTTTCTCCAACTCCCACCCCCTTACACAAGCAATGAATTCTTGCCACTTGAAATGAGAGGCGGCAAGGAGGAACAGACTGTGAATTTTATTCAGGAGTCTTCAGACACAGCAGTGAAGCAAACACTCTGCTCCCCAAAATCGGGATCTCCTGGTGCTGGCTGACACAACAGCAGGTACCAGCATGCTCCTGGTACCCAGGCAGCACACCGTTCTCCTTCTCACACTGCTGGCACATGGCTGCTTTGGGGGACAGGGAGGGAGGCACCAAGGAACGTGATACCCAGCACAGGGACACCTCCGAGCAAAGCAGGTGGCCCAGAAAAGGACGGTGGCTCTGCATTTGTCACCAGGCCACAAGCCCAGACCAGCTGTTTGCAATAGCGAAAGGGCGAGGAGTGGTCCTTCCACAGCTGCCACCACCTCGGTCCCCATTTGCATCCAGGGTGCTCAGGAAGGGACCGCAGGCTGCAGTGGCTGATCGCTGGTGTCCCCACCAGGGGCCACTGTGACATTAAGGAAAGCCAGACTGCCAGGCATAGGAGGGGGCCGTGGGCTCCAGCTCCTACAGCAGCCCAGGGGCTCCATGGAGCATCTGCCCTCCTCCAGGGCTGGAAGCTCAGGCCTCCGAGGTGAGTTTGTAAAAAAAAAAGTGATTGCATGTGAAGAGTGAAGGGGGCTGGGGGCGTCACTGTGGGACAAAGGGCTGCCGTACAGTGCAGTACAAAAATAAAGATATAAACAAGAAATGAAAAGGCTGGAGTGGAGTGTTCAGATCACATCCTCAGATCTCTGGCTTGTAACAGCTAGAGAAGGAGAGAGAAAGAGAAATAAGATCAACGGTAGAAAAAAAAAGCAACAGCATGGAGGGGAGAGTGAGAAAGAAAAAGGGAAATGACAGAGGAAACAAAAACAGAGGAAAAAGAGATGAGGAGTGAGGGTGGGGCAACAGAACAATAGGAAGAAAAAGTCCATGTGATTAACATACACCGACTCTTAAGATAATAACACTCAGGTCCCACAGCCATAGACAAGGAGGCTTTCAAACAGAGGGAAAGAGAAATGTCAGCCAGCTAACAAGTGCCCTCCATCAGGACAGTTGGGAGATTGGCACTGAGCACCTCCAGTTTAACAAGAGCCTCACAGTTTTGCAGTATGGAGAGAGGAATCCTCCTTATGCTTTCCATACCCAGCCCCACGTACATCAGCTAGCCAGCCTTCCTCAGCAGGAGGCAGAGCAGAGAAACTCATTTTGCACACAGCTGTGAGAACATCTGCAGTGGCAACCAGCTGCTTCTGCTCTGCTTTTGCCACCTTTCCAACTGTGCTCTCACCCTGGCAGAGCCAGTGGGGGAAAAGCCCAGGGAAGGGAGAGCAGGGAGGGAGAAATAACAGGCTGCCTTCTGCAAACTGCTCCCGGGCTGGCAGGCAAAGGAGCTGCGGCCGGCAGTCTGGAGAAGCGATCTGGCATGTGTGTCACGCAGACACGTGGCAGAATTCCACCCCTTCCCCGAGCCACCCCTGCCTGCTTTGCATTCATTTCCACCCCTCTCCCAGCTGCACACTCCTTTCTGCTGCCAGAGTTTCTGATCCAGAGCCATAGGATCTGCTTGGCAGGTAAAGGCACGCACAGGATGAGAATAGGTAAAGCCACCTTAGGGATGAGTCAACCTCACCTCCCTCCTTCCCCTCCCCAAGCTCTACAAACCAGGGCCATACCCACAAGAGGGAAGTGAGTCACTCATGCAGAGCTCAGGCTGGCAGGAGCTGGGAGTGCAGACAGGTAACATACCTGCAGAGGAGGAAAAGTGAGGAGCAGAGAGAGACAGGGCCCTGGGCAGAGACCACTCTGAGCCCTGGGGGACAAAGAGAGCAGAGGGAAGGATGCTGGAGGCTGGCGAGTGGGGCAATGTGGGAGGTAGATGACAGTGCTGGGATGGACACGGAAGGGAGCAGGAGGGAGGGTCCGCAGGAAGAGAGTTTAGCACAATCCCGAATAGATGGACAGTCTGCAAATAAAAATAAAACCGTAGATAAACCAAACAGTTTAAAATACAAAGCAGAAGCCATGGTAACAGCTCTCCCCTACCAGCTTTATCTCCAGAGAGACTCCAACCCTTGGAGAGGACAGCCCCCACACCCCACACCTGCTCTACTCCTTCCCTGCTACTAGCTGTGAGCTCTCACCAGAAAGGTGGACGGGTCTATGCCTGGGGGGTTATTTTTATCATTTTCCTCAGGGATTTGCTGCACCTTTCTCCTCTGCTTCTGCTTCTGCCTCTGCCACTGCCTCCTCCTCCACCTCCTGCTCTTCCTCCTCCAGGTTCTCCTCTGTGCTCTGTGGCCCAGCATGCGGGACAAAAGGAAGAAAGAGTGGAGATACTTGCAAGATGAGCCATGGCAGTTCTTTCTCATACATAACGGAATAAAGCAAATGTCATAGCACTGGAATAAAAAGGGACCTTTCCCCATGGCCAAGACAATTCTAGGTCAGGGAACAGACTTATTTTCCTCTGGAGCATCATGTCAGGGGTGTCTAACCCACTTACAAGTGCTGTGACCCCACCGCCCAACAACTGCCATCAGTTGCTAGTGTTCCTTTCTGCATCCTGGGTGTCTGCAGGATGTCATGCACTGCCCCATGTTTCTGTCCTTCCCTCAAAAGGGGAGCAGGAGATATCCACCCCTCAGGCTGAGACTCAGAAAAAGGAAAGAAAATGCCGCAAAACCTTCAGGGCAATAATGCCCTATAGGCAGTGACACACAGAATGGGCATGAGGAGGCATGAGGGGGATGTTAGAGTAGCATGAGAAGTGCCAGGGTGACTTGCTAAAGCCATTTGCCACACAGCCACACACCACCCCTCCCAGTCCACACACTCCTCCTTTTGGGCAGTGGGTATAGTGCCACGGTGCTGAACACCAGGACAGGCCCTTGGATTTCACCACTGAGGTGCCCCACTGTCACAGGGGAGAGAGAAAAGAAAGAAGAAGCAAAGAGCAAAGGATCTCATAGGTAATGGGAGCAGGGCCATAGCAAAGTTGATCTCACCTTGGCTTTGTGGCTGGGCTCAGAGCTCAAGCCATTGGGGGAGTTGTACAATTCCTTGGAGACCACGCACAGGAATTCTGTCTGATCCTCATTCCCATAATTATAAGATGAGCCAATGTTCACAAGCTAGAAAAGATTAGAGCAAGAATCACAAGCACATATTCCTGAAAATATTCACTCCACCTGGGGAGCAAGGCAGAAAGCCCACCATGCAGTGCTGAGTCCAATCCATAATCCCAGTGGAAGGGCCTCATAACTAAGCTGAGGAGACAACACAGAGAACCAGGAGAGAAGTTAGCCAGGATGCAAAACAGACCGGCCTCACACAGTATCCTCTAAACTTCTAGAAATGGGCAAGAAAGAGGCAGTGTGATGGCTCAACCAATGACTTACCCAGTATTTCCAGAGAGGGAAGAAGCCTTGCCTGGGAACTGTATGGTATCCACGATCTTTTCCCCAAAAGACAACTCCTTCCCCCCCGCTCTGCCTTATCCATACCTGCTCAAAGCGCCATCCATCTGACATGGTGGAAACCATCTGAGTGAGCTCCTCTTCCTGGCACTGCAGCACACGGTAGACATGCTTAGGAGGCACCTGAGAGCAGAATTGCAGAGCATACTGACAACAGTCACATGCTAAAAGCTGTTCCCCTCCTGCAGAATGAGGTGCTAACACCCCTCCTTGACAGACCTGTCCTCTTCCCCATGTCCCAGGTGAAAGGGGAGTGGAAACCACAATCCAGCTTTCTACTGTGCTGTCACTGGAGGCAAGAACAGTGTCCCTTCTGGAGAGGAGCGACTGAGCTGAGTGCTTCCTGCATTGTCCCCAGAAGACACTGGCCTCTTTTGATGGGGAGTTTGCACTTGTCATTACAAAATCATTTTTGCATATGCAACAAATGCTGATGGGGCTTTGAAGCACAAAGTGACTGTGCTGCTGGAGGATTACAACCTGAGGCAGACAAGAAAAGTGAGATAGCAGACAATCCTCCCTCTAAAACAGATTTTCAAAGGTTGCTGGCCACAACAGGGTGTGACCACAGGATCGATTCCTTGTCTGCATTTAACTCTTTCACAGCCATCTCTTCACCTGTTTCCTCCATGTTTCTCTACAGGTATTACCATGCTCTTCATTGTGATTACACTCCCAGGACTCCCTACACAAGTCCTCCTCTCCATGACACCTCTGCTCTCCTCACAAATATTCCTCTATACCCCACAGCAACCAGCTGTCTTCTTCCAAAAGCTAGAGGAGCTGATTTAGTTTCATGGGCTACAGCCAGCATTACTTCTGGGGATGCAAAACAAGCCTGCAATTTGTTTATTGCAACTAAATTGGTGATAGCTTGTCCCCTGCAAGATTTTGCTGCATAAGGATTAGCACATAATCTCTAATTAGTTGCTTCCTTCCATTCCTTGCTGCTTCTCTCAAGTCTTCTCTCACTCTACACTCATCTCTCTCCCTTTTTACATTCCCTGCTTTGCCCACCCCACTCTATCATGCCATACCTGTGTTACTGTGTAGTCCTTCTCCTCCATTCGATCCTTGATTATTCGGATCAAAGGACCAATGTTATAGAACTCAGCTTCTTCGAGGATCCCTGAGAAAGATGGAAGGAGCACAAAGACAGAAAGTTAGCAGCCCATCTTTGGTTTTGACTTGCAAAAGATCAAATCTGAGCTTCACAAGGTTCATAGGGAGAAATTATACTATTGCCTCACTTTTTAAGAGGCTTGAAACTCTTACTGCCGAGAATTGAAACTTGGCTCTCTGCATCTTGTTTCTAATGCTCACCCCAATTTCCTCATGCTGCCTACAGACACAGGCAGTGCCAGTGAAGGTTTCTGCTGAGCACTGCTAATACCTTTCCCAGATAATTGGTCAAGGAGAACAACTGTAGGCTCCAGTCTCTCTCAATGACCACTTGTTATCACCTTGCTCAGACTCTCTTCTAAAGGCAGAGAACCACAACTTGGTGGTTCTGACAAGTCACTAAAAGACCCTAGAAAAGCCTAAGTTACCTCCTGGGCCACTTGGAGTTGTAGCCCCCTATGACTTTAGATGATCTTTGGCTCTCTTCCCTGTGCTTCAACTCAAAACAGGTAAACAGAAATGTTTTGGTTTTTATTCTCTCTGCTGGCTGCATCCATCACCTCTCCTGAGACTCATCTGTTTGATAACAGGCCTTCAGGAAAAGGGAGGTGGCTCCCAGAGGGTCAGTGAGGGAAAGTGGCTGGGAGCCAACACTCACATGTCCCCAGGGCAGTACATGGAAAATGTAGGTGTGGAGATTGATCCTTCCACTACCTGACACACTCAGACCTCTTCTGTGTCCCTCATTCAGCAGTGAATTGTCTAATGGGTTAGTTTCATGCCAGACTTAATGTCTGCAGTAGGAAAAAAAGGCAATGCAAATGAACTGTTTATGTTTTTATTTTAGAAACTGACTCCTGTTTATGTTTAGATTCGATATTAACACCTGCTGATTAGCTCTGTCTGACCTCAGGATTACAAGAAATGTCAAGTAGAAAACACCTCAAAATTGTGCTTATTACAATCCTGTACCATTAGTTAGGTATATTTTTGAAATTATAACTGCTAAGACTTTTCTGAAGAAAACTTTCCTTGTTTTAGGTAAAAATGTGTAAGAGAAGCAAGAAGACTAATGAACTTGCAGAAGCTGTGCAAACCCTAGCATCCAAAAAAATAAGAAGGCACTGTGGACTGCTGGCTGGTAACAACGTGATGTTACTGAGTTGTCCTATTGGACCCACTGTCAACCTCAAATGAGGGATTGGTTTGTCTGGCTTGCTAAACTGGAATTGCTGCACAGCCTCTCAGAGCACAGGTAGCATACAGTGCATATCACTGATTAATGATGGTCTTTATTACAGTCAGTAGAAGGAATGAGCGCAGTTTTGTTTGGTCTTCTGGGTTTTCGTTCCTAATTAGAAACACTCAGTCATAAATAGGAAACTCAGTCACAGAGCCTGGTTAAAAGTAGATCAGGAACAAGCAAAAAATGGCTTATTGAGGCTCTGAGATCTTGCCTACTTCTCGCCAGTGACATCTCCACTGGACAAACAGTTGTGATGCCACAACACCTGCAAGGATGCCTTCCTCACCCACTCCAAACCCCTTTAGTAAAGGAGACATCATCATGCTTTGCAGAGATAGCTCTCTGAAATCCCCCCACATCAATATCTAAAAGCAGAACAAGACACAACAAGGTTGACGCCGAGTCCTATTTTTCCTGACTACAGCAGTGATGGTAAATGGGAGGTTTCTGAGCTCCACAACTCACCCTCTTCAGCCATATCTTTATCCAGGACCAGCTTCCCATGACGGAGGAAATTCAGAATGGGTCCAAAGTAAGTGGGGTCTCGATCTATAAGGTATGCACCAGTTTCATCCTAGCAAAAGAGATGGATCACAAGGAGAAAATACCTAAGGAAAACTTGTAACCAACCCTCAAATGCCCTAGAACGTAAGGAAATACAAACCTAAGCAAAAATGTCCACTATTTCTAATATTCTTCGGAAACCATGGGCCCCTGAGAGTCCCTAGCCAAGTGAGCCCAGCTTAGATTTTAACTCCTGCATTGGTCTGCTCAGCATGCCCACCTCAGCATGAATCAACCCAGCTGAAAAAGGCCTCAGTCTCTGTGCAAATGTGCATCCAGGCCTGGTGTGAGGGAGCAGAGATCCCCTTACAGGGAACAAGGCTGAGTCAGGCAGACACAGCAGGGAAGCAGACCCAGGATGTGGGGTTACAAAGAGGAAGGAGAGCAGGAGTGGAGGGGAAATGACCTCTGGCAGGTGCCAGGCTACAACACAGCAAGTGGGATCTAGCATGGGGAAATCCTTCCCGGGAGAGGGGGAGAAAAGAGCAGGCATTTCTCACTCAGTTTCTCCTGCAGCTGCCGGGATCTGGCTCCATCCCTGGATCCCTCCAGCCCTCCCCATGCTCGGTGGGGCACGGGGAGGCAACCCAGCTGCCTTACCCGGTCCGACTGCAGCTCCTCGCCCTGGCACAAGCGACACAGGAAAGATTTCTGCTCCCGACACAGGGTCTGCCTGGTGGTGAGGAAGACGGTGCCCCCCACATTGAGCCTCACCCACTTGGCCTGGGTGCCAGCGGGTGGCGGGATGTCCCAGGTGCAGCGGAGCCCCACGGCGCCCTGCATCTCCTCCCTGCCCTCCATCCTCATCCTCACCCCCACCTCCCCTACGGCGTGCAGGGACTGCCGCAGGTGCTGCCTGTCGGAGAATGCCGGGATCTGTAGTTTATCTGCCTCCCACTCCGCAGCAGCTGTGTTTCCTGGGGGCCAGGATCTTCCCTGGGACCCCCAAGGGAGGCCCGAGAGGAGGAAGGTCGCTCGGTGCTGGAGGATATCACTGCGGCTATTGGGGTGGGCAAAGCCACACCTCCACAGCGCTGACACTCCCTGGCTTCTCCTCTGTTCCCGTTTTCACAAACCACGGGCCGCTCAGCACTCCGGAGGTACAGGGCGTTATGCAAAAATCGTCGGCATTTATTTCCCTAGACATCCTCTCCGACTCATTAAAAGGTTCTGGGAACTGTAGTTTCGCAGTGACACGCACAAAAGGGTGCTGGGAACTGTAGTTTTCCCAGCTCGCAGTTCCTGCAATGAGCATGCTGTAATGGAGGGGCTGCACTGCACCACACGACCCCAGCCCTGCGGCTGGCACTCTGCCTGCTCCCAGCCCTGGGTCTTGTCTGCAAGCTTCCTCGGAGACAGGAAGCACAACCTGCTCGCTGGCAGTCAGCAGATTAAGCCCTCAGCGCTGTACTTCACAGCATTCCCTTCAGGACATCCATTACCCCAGGCTCAGTGCCACAGCAGTTGCCATATTTTCTTGCAGCAAAACACGCAGACAATTGCCTGCTTGCTAACATATGTAGGGACGCTCCTGGGAACTGTATTCTGGATCTGCATGAAGTGCTGGCAGGGGGCTGGAATAACTTCTTCCAGCTCAGAAGAGTTGCTAACTCAGCAAACTCCCCCCCTGTGCTGCTCTACCAGCACAAACCCCCCGTGCCCTTCCCCTGAGCTCCTGCCGTCCCTGTTTGTGTGTGGATAACAGAGAGCTCAGACTGTAAGTCAGCTCTGTGTTTTTACAGAGTTTTACCTCTGCCCCGGGCACATATCACCCGCTGAGGCTGATGTGCCAATCCCCTGTTATGGAATCTGGCCCTGTCTCTGTCATTTGTTCCTGCCAGGCCGAGCCTGGTGCTCAGCAGTTCATGCCCCAGGGGACTCTGTTCAAACACACTTCTTGGCACGGACACAGCCTGAACAAGCTCTCTGTCCAGCAGCTCTGCCTTTCCCACTCCCACCTAAGCACAGCTGTGCTTGCAGCAGCTCGAGCACATTAAGAATGGAAAGGGAAGGCTGGTGTTTCACCCCATTGTGGCTCAAAACCTTCCTCCACCTAAGCAACTTCCTGGCTCTTCCTTGACAGGGCAATGCAGCACTGCAGAGACACACACACACTTTCTTTTTCTTGCGTCTAGATCCTAGTGCCTTTTGAGATGAGAGGTTATAGAGTGAAGAGGCTGGGTAAAGAGAAACACTATGTTTTACTCTTACATTCCTTTTCTACTTGTCCTTCTTCTTTTACTTGCAAATCACTCCCTTTTATCGCTACAGGAGAAGGCAGCATCACCCTTCCCCCAAAGCACCCAGGATTTCCTTCACAAAGATGGTGTGTGTACTTTGCTCCTTCTGTGGAGGAGTGCCAAGGGGAGAAGAGGAAGAGAGGGTAACACGGAAAAGGTTTCAAGATTGCTGACCTTCAGCTAATTCAAGCACAGGAACCATTCAGCTGCTCCAGGGTGTAAATTCAAATAATTTGGAACCAGCACTAGAGTGACCATTAACAGAGAGAGAATGAAAAAATATTTTTGCCTACCTACACGGAGTAGGCTCTGAACAAAACTAGTGCCCAGCCCTTGGACCAGTCTCCACGGGCAGTAACATGTATCAAAGCTGCTCAGACTAACACTGACCCGTGCTGAAACATCACACAGCGCAACACAGCTCTGGGCTGTCAGACTGCCGTCCTCCTAATTCTGGCTCTGAGCCAAACCACAGCAAATTGGAGACCTCTGCCCTGCCCCTGGTATGTGAGGACTGCTAGACCCTGTCTGTACAGGCTGCAGCTCCAGCACAGAACTGGGGTGAGGACTGTGGCTCTCCGATACGAATGCAGCAGGTGGGTGGCAGCCTATAGCCCCTTATCTCCCCATCCAAGAAATCTGCCCTGCCTTCATTTTTTTACCTTTTTTTACCAAGGGCTCACCCTCTCCTTTTCCTCCTGTCACATGCCCTCAGCCTCTTGCTCCTTTTCAGCTCCATCTCTTATTCTCAACACTTTCTTTTCCAACCTCTCCCATGACAATGCTGCTCATGAGTCCAGGATGGTCTATATTCAAGGCACACTTTCTTCCATCAATACTAGTCTCCACCTGTGGCTGGAACCTCAAGTCTTGCTCACCCCAGGGCCACGGGGTGAAAAGTTAATTGCTAAATCTAAATAGGTATATTGTGAGTAAGGAAAGATATCAAGGAACACCACTTCCAACACCAGAGCCTTTTTTTCTGCAACAGACAGCAAAAAAAAACATTGAAAATGCACCAGGCCAGGACTACATACAGATCTGATTGCACACTATCACCAGATATAGTTCTGAGCAGCAATTAATATGCACCTGTTAAGGTCCCCTAAAATCAAGCAATAGAATACAGGAGAGGTAAGTTTAAATAATCAGTGGTGTTTGGTCAAAGGTTGGACTTGATGATGTCGGAGGTCTTTCCCAACCTTAATGTTTTATGATTCTATGACTTGTTCCTCCTGTTTCTACAATAACTGTATATAAAACACATGTACAGACACAGAGACAAGAGCTTTCAGTCTTTCTCCAGCTCCTTGTGCTGCATGAGGTCTGTGAGCAATGTACCTGCATTCAAAGCAGTGTGTAAAGTCTCTGTGTGTACGTGCATCACTCAGCACCTTTGCTGGAAGGCTGCTGGGAGAAGGAGACAGAAGGGTTGTGTAGCACCCATTTGCAAGCTGAGACCAGGAGAGATGGGAGGAACATGAAATATCTATGCAGGTAACAGCAATTATCATGGCTCATGCATTGCTCAGGCAGTGGTGCTGGTAGAAGAATGGCTGCTTTAGAATTTGGAAACATTTGCAAGGGAACAAAAAGTTTGCTGGGAAATGAAGCATGAAATAGTGCAACCTGATTGCTAGGGAGCAGTATGGAAGGAAGAGGAAGACAGGTGACAAAGAAGACACGTGAAGAACAGGGGACCATGGGATTACTTTTGACTAGACCAGGCTGTTTTCACAGAATTCAAATCTCCTTCAGGACAAAAGTATTGCCGATAGTAAAATATACCAATAAACCACTAACGAGTTTACATGCTGGCTTGGGATTCTCAAATTTATATAGAGAGCTGTAAAAATTCTAGTCTCAAGTTAGACACAGGTCAATGTGATCTCCCTCCTACGTCAGGGCTGTTATTTAGGCTACTTTTTGGCTACCATGAGCCCTATTCCACCAAAGATAAGCTATTCCCGTTTCCCTGTGGCAAATTTTCCACAGGAAAATCATGAACATTAGGGATTTGCATTATATCCACTTCTCCACAGCTTTCAGTTCCTATAGGAAACCCACCCACTGAGTCAGGGATATAAAGATCTGCAGAACATTTATAGTCCCGGTGTAAGTCCCCTCAGCTGTTCCATATGTCCAGTAGCATCTGCTATAGCTCAAAATAGGTTTTTGCAGTCTCCAGGCTTTGAAAACATTGTCTTGGTCTTCACAATGTTCTCAGTGCTCATGAGAACAGATCTCAACTTAAAGGAGGGAGAACATCAGAAGACACACTCGGATAGATTTTTGATACATGATATAAAAAGAGCATACCCCAGAAAAACAAAGTATCTTGCTGTGGGAAAGAAGTTCTCAGTTTCTCCTCTGTGGAGAAATCAAGGCAAAGCTAAGCATCTGGTAAAAGATTTGCCAAAAGCAGGGAAGAATCACTGAGATTTTGTAGCGGAAAATTCAGCCTGGAGAAGGGCAGTTGAGTACTGCCAAGCTTGGCATAATTACCAGAGAGAGGGAAGGACCCTGCTGGATGTCATCAAGCCACAGGGGCAAAATGTAGAGCAAGGGAAAAGGGAAATTTTGCACTTAGTTTTCAATCTGCAGGTGCAAAATTGGCACAGCCCAATGTGCTCTGCCACACACCTCCCTGCAACACACAGGACAGAGAAAAGCAGTTCGGTCTCAATAGGAAGCAGAGAGATTCCCACTGACCCCAAGGACTGCTGGGTCAGTGGCACAAAAAAAAGAATCACAGTGCTTGAGCTGCATGGCCAAACATTCTGGAAGGAGAAGCAAAAGCCAGCTCCCTGCATCTATGGCAAATAAGTCTGAAATAGTATGTAAATTTTCTGTAATAACTAAAATTTCCTGGAGAAACAGAGCAGGCAAAAGCACCTGTCTGGCTACATAATCATAAAATCAGCCTCACTGTGTACTAAATGGTCACTTGTTTCAGACCCCTGTCCACTCTGTATCCTCAGCACTTGCTGCAATGCCAGTCCCAAGTCCTCAAAGAGCTGGGTTGTCAGCCTGAATGCAAGCAGGGAAATTGCAGGCTGTCAGTCACTGGTGATCAGGGCAAATGTGTGAGTGGGGAGGACTGAGGAAGAAATAAACTGGAGAGTGAAACTCCAGCTCCCCAGGGGGAGCAGCTCCTGGTGCTCACCCCAGGAGGTAAGCAGAAATAGAGCTTGCATGCATGCAAACCAAGGCCAAGAAGAAGCAGCCAAGAGAGGCCAAAGGAAATGCAAAGGATAAACACTCAGCAACAGGGAAGAATCCAGTCCTTGCAGCCAAACCTGTGACAATAAGCATACACTGCATTCCCTAGAAAGGGCAACCCCATCATTCCATGTCTACAGGTACCTGTTGCTCCAAGCCCAAGAGCAGAACCCGTCTCATTAACTTTTAGGTTACCATTAAGCCAGAAGAGATGCAGGCTTTTTTGTGGGAGGGTTCTGTGGATTTTTTGTTCAGTTTTGGGCATTTTTTGTAGAGGAGAATATCCTAGAGAGAACAAATGCTTGAACATTATCAGGGATACCCCGTGTGCTTTCAATTTTCTGATATAAAAGAAAAAGGTCTTGGGGAAAAATAGGTACTAGTGGGCTATTCTTCTGTAGGTCTCAGTTCTGCTAAGTTTTTAGGGGAAGGTTACATGGCAAGTCTCATGGAAAGAATGAAAATACCCATGCAGTCCATTTCACAACATGTGACTTTTAGGCCAAAAAGCAAATGGACAAGGACCAAAAGGAAGAAGATGGTGTAGAGACCCAAGACAGAGGCATGCCATTGTCTTTCCAGGGTGAAAGAGCTCGTTGAGGATAAGAGGTGTGATTCTACTCATGGAGAGGAGGAAATACCTCATTTGAATCTCACTGTGGACAAAGTGATTCTATAAAAACAGAATTCCTGAAAAGGATTCACCCAAGAAACAGTCACGTAAGTTCCATTCAGCAGAAAGACCTTGAAACATGTTTATTTACATTCTTTAAATCCCAGAATCTTTTCTTTTTCTCAAGGGGGATTTTGGACCATGGGGCTACAAGGCTGGCTAAGTACACACTGCAGTTAGAGGCCAAGTACAAGAAGAAATACAAGTAAACTCTGTAGCCTAAGTGTCAACCTGGAAGCCATATTTGCTCCGTTAACAGCCCCGTCTTTCCACAAAATTTTGCACTTTAAATGGCCATAAAGTGCATGGGTAGGACAGAAGCAGAGAGCAGGATTATGAGGCACAGTTATGTAAATATGATCATCCTGTGAATGAGCATGATTGAAAGTTCTGAATCAGGAGCTTTGCTTAACTCGATTATTCCCCATGCTGGCAGCAGCACTCTCTGCCGTCCATCCAATACAGTGAAATGATCACAGAATCACAGAATGGCTGAGGTTGGAAGTGACCTTGGAAGGACATCTGTTCCACCCTATCTGTTCAAGCAGGGTCACCTAGAGCTGGCTGCCCAGATCTGCTGTCATCTTTACCCTCCTAAGCAGCAGCAGCAGCAGAGTAAGGAGAAAGTGCCAAAGCACCATGTGCACATAATTGCTGTCCAATGCCTTCACCTCAAGACACTTAACCAGGAGTGCTAAACCCAATCTTTTCCAAATCCTGTTTCAAGGCAAACTACCTGTACAGCTGGGAGACAATGCAGCTCATTACACTGTTTTCCCCTTTCCCTCAGAAATAATATTTTCAGGCTGTGCCCGCATGTACCATTCCACCCAGGCCCCGTCATACACGGCGACGTCTGGCTTGCCACAGAGGTAAGCTCCCAGAGCCACGTGGCAGGCAGTGACCCCAGAGCCACACGTGGCTACCACTGGCTTTAAGAGGTCCACCTTCTTCTCCTGGAACAGAGTGCGGATCTGCTCAGGGGTCTTCTCTAAGCCAGACTCTGTGAGGAAATCGGTGAAGGGGATGCTCGTCGAGCCAGGGACATGACCAGGCTCAATTCCTGAAGGAAAAACAACATGGATAGGAATTAACCTCTTTTGTCTGGGACAAGTCTATTGCAAAACCTGTTCTGTTTCACTGGGAAGAATATTTATTGCTTAGTGTATTTTGTTAAAACAAATACATTTTTTTGCTACACTTTGCTTTACTAGATTACTGATTACTCAGGAAGGATGGCTCTAAGTGCAATCTTCATGTTACCACATGGACACAACCCTGTCAAGTCCTATTCTTTCTTCTAGTTCCCTCCTCATCAGAGCCACCCACACTGATGAAGCACCTCCACAGCCTGTTCTGAGGGGAAGAGTAGCACCAATACTTGAAGAGACCAATGAGTATCTTCTGAGTGTATCAAAAGCTACGTTCCTCACCCCAGCGCATGAGGAAAAAAAGATACATTGCTTCCCCACCGCTGAATTTTCAAAGAGTAGCACTCACTAGTCAAAAGGGGAGGAGGACAGGTGGACACACTGCCTCAAGTCCCATCCCATAAAAGTCAGCCTTTTTTTCCCATCATTACCTCAACAGGAGTCAAAGTGATGGGCACCTTAAATTAAGCCCCTCTTTATAATGCCAATGTCTCAGAAGGCACATTACCATCTCGGGGCTCTGGCTCTACTCCCCGGAACCGTCCTGCAGCACGGGCATCCACTAGTTGGAAGCGACGGGAATCCAAGTTATCTAAGACATCCTCATATGTTTTCACCAGGGACTTGTCCAAGGTGGCATGGAACTCAGATGGAGCTACCTGGGTCTTCCCAGAGCTCAGCGCATTCCCCTCTCGCTGCCAGTTCTTCAGGCCACCATCCAGAAGGGAGACAGCTTCGTGTCCAAAGACCCGGAACATCCACCACACCCGGGGCGCAGAGAAGAGCCCTTGGTCGCTGCCATCATACACCACAACATGGGAATCATTCCCCACACCCAGCTTCCCCACATACTCAGCAAAGTCATTAGCCTTGGGCAGCATATGATCGTAAGGCGAGGTTCGGTCGCTGCACTGGTCAATGTCGAAGAAAACCGCACCAGGGATGTGGCGCTCCTCAAACTCCCGCTTCGGATCACGCTTCATCTTTGGCAAATACCAGGATGCATCCACGATTCTCAAGGCCAGGCCAGCTTGCTGGGACTTGATGGCTTCTGAAAGCCATTTTGCAGACACCAGAGCTCGGTAGAGGAGTTGTTGCGACATCGCTCCCGAGTCCTGGCTGAGATTAGCCGACTTCTGGATTCTGGCTGAGTCTACCTGACTACAGAGGGTAGAAAATCACCCATTAGAGACTTTTCCAAAAATAGACCTTTCCAGACTTTCAAAAAGCGACTGGGCAAAGACGCATTTTGGGACCTGTTGAGGTGCTGGCTACGCCTGCAGTGAGGGGCTTGAAATGGTCCAGCCCCGAAAGCAGTTTGCCAGAGCTCATCCCAAGCAGTGTTCCGAGCGGGACAGCCAGGGCAGTGCTGCCCTGCGCCCAACCCCACGCAGCCCACTGGCCGCTTGACCTCAGGGACCCCAGCCAGCGCTGGCAGCAGCCGGAGGGGAGCGGGGCAGCCGCAGGGACCGAGCGCCCCGGGAGAGGTGCTGCCCCACGGCTCTGCGCGCCCCGGAGCACACCTGCAGCCGGGGCCTCACCGGGCCCCGCCGCCTCCCGCTGCGAGCCCCCCCGGCGCGGCGGGGCCGCGGTTCCCGCCGCTTCGCCCCGTACCTCCGCGCTGGGCCTCGGTGCCCGCCAGCCACGGCCGCCGCCGGAGGGCGGGAGCGCTCGCAGCGGGCCGGTCCCGGCCGTGCGGCCGCCTCCGTGCCGCCCCTCGGGCCGCGCCTCCCGCCGCCATTTCGCGTGTGCCGGGCCGTGCCGGGCTCGCTGTGTGGGGAGCGCGTCCCGCCGGCGCCCCCGGCGCTCCCCGAGATGGCGCGGCAGGGCCTGAGCCGGGCGCTGGTCACGGCCGCCTGGCTGGCGGAGGCGGTGCGGGCCGGGCGGGTGGGCGCCGGCCTGCGGGTGCTGGACGCCTCCTGGTACCCCCCAAGGAGCGGAACGCCCGGCAGGAGTTCAGGGAGAGGCACATCCCCGGCGCGTCCTTCTTCGACATCGAGGAGTGCCGGGACAAGTCCTCCCCCTACGACTTCATGCTGCCCAGCGAGTCGCACTTCGCCGACTACGTGGGCGGGCTGGGGGTCAGCAATGACACCCACGTGGTGGTGTACGACGGGGACGAGGTGGGCACCTTCTACGCGCCCCGCGCCTGGTGGATGTTCCGGGCCTTTGGGCACAAGGAGGTCTCCGTGCTGAACGGTGGCTTCAAGAACTGGCTGAAGGAGGGGCACCCCGTCACGGCGGAGGTCACCCAGCCCACCCCGGCTGTCTTTAAGGCCAGGCTGAACAGGGCCCTGGTGAAGACTTTTGAGGAGATGGTACAGAACGTGGCGTCCCTAAAGTTCCAGGTGGTGGATTCCCGCCCTGAGGGCCGGTTTCGGGGGACCGAGCTGGACCAAGGTAATGGAGGTGGGGCTGGCACCTGTCAATACTAGACTGGGAGCAAGAGCTCCTGGCAGCCGTCAAACAGATTTTCCTAATGCACAGGCATGTCTCAGCCCGCCTCCTTGATTTACCTTAAGGGATCCACAGTTGTGCGTTGAGATCCCTGTGCCATCCCAGAATGCTTTTGTTGCAGTTGGCTGTAAAGCTGCAGGAGGAAATAGCAGAAAAGGGCTGCAGTCATTTGGTTCCAGGATCTCCCTTCCCACACCCTGCAGAAGTTTATCAAAATGCAAACATGGGAGGTGAGTGCTCCCAGGGGTTTGTTCAAGGTCCTATCTAAAACCAGCAGACACACACAAACTATCAGTATTCATACAGGCACCTCTCACCATAATGAGTGCACCAGCAAATGCCAAGGTTTTAGGTAATAGAGTAACCCAAGGGACATTCTCCTTATCGCTCTGATTCCCAGCAAATAGAGAATTTGCTTGAGCTGATCTTTGTTCTTTTGCTTATGTAAGAAAAGCCTGAAGCCTGTACTGAATGTATGGGGTGTCAGCCTCTCTCTTTTGGATGCCCCAAGTTACAGGAACAAAAAGTGATTTTGTTACCTCGGTTAAACACGGGACACACAAGCAGCAGGGGTGGGAGAAGTCCTGTGCAGTGGGGACAACACGTACAGCAGTGTGCCTGGAATGAAATTGAAGTTGGTTAAAGGAGGCCCTTACTGTGTAATTTAAGCCTTGGTATATCCCAGAATAACCTCCCCTCTGAAAGGGCATAGAGGAAACTTTCCTGACTGACCATTCAGGAGGCACTCTGGCAATCACACTCCCACCACCAGGCTTCAAGTGCTGGGACCAAAGCCCCTTCTCAGCAGGCAGCTCCACTGAGCTGATGGATGCCCCACTTGACTCCCTACACACCCCACACACAGAGTCAGACCAGGTTTCCTTACCGTCTAGAGCCTGGGCCTCCCTTAGCAGAGCCTCAAAAGTCTGGTTCCTTAAAGCAATTTATTCACAGCGCAATAACACAGAAACAGCTTGAGCTGGTGCCTTGGAGGAGGGACCTGAACAAAGGAAGCACTGAACTTTTACGCCCTGATAGTCTAAGTGTGACAAAGTCCTGGCTCTTCCAGCTGAGTCCTCAACTCCTGCTGTGTCTCTGTCCGGTCACCTGGCTGGGTCCTGTTCCCTCCATTGTGCAAAGGGTCAGTGCCAGTTCCTGGCCTCTTGCCTGGAGCTCTCACCACCCAGAGCTCAACCTGCAGCTCACACTGCAGCTGCACACCGAGCTACCTGCACTGAATGTATTCTTCAACAAGGGAGTCACAGAAATGGTTGGAAAAGAAAGTCAGAGTTTCTAGAAGAAAGCACAGAAAAGCTCAGCAGCATCTGTAGGTCTGAGCAGAGCCCACGCTGCTGGAACATGCAGCAGGCTGTGTCCCCTGGCAGTGCTGCACAGCTGCCCCATAGGTTGTTGCCATTCTGTTCTGGCTGTTCCCTTATGTGCATGCTGCTGTACAGCTAGTTAATGTGACACCATGTCCTGAAGTACATTCCTGCATCCAAACTTCAGAGTATCTGGCTGTAAATTACTCTTTACACGTGGGTGGCACAGTGTCCACAGTGAGCCTCCCCAATATGCCTGACATGTGCAAAAACAATGTGGAAGGTGAGAAGGGTAATGGGAGTGATGGGGGAGACTGTGGCAGGGGAAAAGGAAAGTTAGGCTTATCATTCATTCCATTTCTTCTCCTACAACAGCCCATCAATGTGAAGGCTGAATTTTAACCTCAAGATGTGACTAAAATGCTCCTTGTTGAGAGCTGGTGGATTTTGCATTCCTTCCCAAGGTGAGGGTTGTCACCAGGTGACAAATACCACAGCCCCAACAGCATCTTCAAAACAGATTTTTCCTTTGAAATGAGTCAGCATGGAACAGCTTATTTGTGGTGGTCCAGTTTTGCTTCTCACAGCAGATCCAGCAGGATAAGCACTGCAGCTGCAGCTGCTCGTTCCACAGGAACTTGACATCTTTCTGAACCAAGCTAGCCAGTATCAGCACATCAGCCAGCAGTGGGTAAAAGACAGTGCTTACACCTAAAAGAGCAGTTTGAAATCAATGCTGATTAATTGCAGGGGTCATCCAATCAGGGAGGATGCAATTTAGAGAAGACTAATGGTCTTCAGGTTAAGGAACTTGCTGCCTTCTCAGGTGATTTCAGTTTAATTATTGCTTCATGACTTCCTAATTAAGTCAATTAATCTCTCCTGTTCTATGAACTCCATCTCTAGAAGAGGCTAATTGCAGCTGACTCTTTTGCCTCTTTAGTTTTTCAGTTCATTGTGGTAAGAATTAATTGTCCCCATTTTATTTTTATCCTTGCTGGGATTTAGACCTCTGTACCGGTTAAGATAAGCCATAATACAGGACTAATTTTTACTTGCTGGAAGAGGTTTACCGAAGCTGCCAGAGTGGAGAAAAATGGACATTTCTATAAGCCAGGTCTCATAGATCTTAAATGCAAGTATTGCTTTGGATGAAAAGCTTGGATATTCATGCAGAGTGTGCAGCATAAGCCTGACAGATGTGCAGCCCTGACCTATGCACCAGCTAGTTTGAGGTGCCCCGGCACAGTGCTGTGTTTCTGCAGGAACAAGCAGTCCAGGGGCTGATGATAAAAATAATTACATGATGGTTGCCAGTGCTGACCCTCTCTGAGTTCTGGGCACTGAAGACTGATGAACAAGAATTACAGTTAACCAAATGCATACAGAAAAGTTGTGAATTTCTGAATTCTTTTGCAGACATCTGAGAAAAGAGGGGCAAGTTGCCAGGCAAGAAGTCCATCACATAAAAAAGAAAGCAAACTCAAAATCATTTCATGAACTTACAGGTATTTTTCTTCTCATTCTCAGCCCTGAAGTAGTCCTTGTCTCCCTTCTGCATACAGAACTCTTCAGATTTTGCCCATTTTACCAGCTCTCAGTCCTGCCGGCCCAAGCATAAAGCTTTTGGTCATCTTGAATGTTCAGTGGGAATGAGGATGAAATGTACATTTTTCTTCCTTCTCTCCTCCGAGAGGATTCTGCAGCTGGCAGTGGACTGGCTTTGCTTTGACCCTGTAGTAATACTCGAGGTACAGCAATGGAGAGTGAGAGACTTTATCAAAGTCTGTTTCGACCCACAGGAGCCTACAAGGACTTTCAGGGAGCTGGCCAGGACCAAGCCTAAAGTGTTCCTTACAATGTGTTCACGGTAGGTTAGACAAGATCAGTAATTGTCCCTTCCAAGACATGCCATTTGAATGGAAGAGAGAGATAAACAAGGAGGCAACAGAAGAGGCATTTGGAAAAGAACTATCTGCAGCCAGCACACTCCAAAGCCACAGGGAGTTAAATATGGGCAGAGCAAATCTTTTATCTTTTTGACATTAAGAAATTCCATCTGGAGCTTTCATCGCAAAGGGAAGGCCAGAGAGGAGGGGATGTGGTCTTAGATAAATAGCCAACAATAAAAACAATATGTAAGCAGAGAATCTAACAGATGTGGAAAAGGGGATTAAGTAGTGAAGAAGATAACATATTACAGGTTATAAATTGTGAGGAAGGATTGCCAGACACCAAGCTGAGTGAGACTTGGCAAAAGGAATTAAAACAAATAACAAAAACTTCTGGAACAGAGTGAATAAAAAGAGAACAAGGAGAGAAAGAATAAATAAGGTTGCTGTGTGGTTAGCAGGGGTTCCAGGTGGAAGATTATTTGTGTATGGTCTCAGAATTATACTGAGCCTTGAGTCTGTGCTACCGTGTTTTCTTCTCTCCTAAGGATAAGTCTGCAGAACAGAGAGAGGGCTAACCAAAAGATATCCCTATACTCAAATTTGTGAGGCAGATGATCTCTATCCCAAGTATGTGTCAAAAATCAATCACGTGACATTGCAACTTCATGAGGCAAGAATTTGATAAATTTAATCAGAGCATGATTCTGTGGGACACAAACAATTGCAAAGTTTATATTTAGAATAGGGGGTACAGCACAACCTAGGCAGCTGTTGGTCTTCTAACATGGATATACTGTGAAGCTTTCAAAAAACCCTTCAAGAAAAAATATTTTAAATGAAGGCAAAATTAAGTAAAATATATTTGTAGATTTGCACTGCAGCCAAGGGCTTTATTTCCTTGCCAGCAGACTTGGTTGGCCAGATAAGAGAAATGGGAACATGCATGTCTGGAAGTTATGTCTGATCTTTTCTTCTGGCCATTGGAAGCACCTACAAGGTAGAGGTGTGCCATTTGGACTTCATTAATACTTTGGACATAACATTAGAGGGACATTCATTAGCTCAATATGAGGAGAGGGCAAATAGCACAAGTACTGAAAGATTTTTTAAAATTGACTGCAAAGGAGATAAGTGAGATAAGAATGGCATGTACTGAAAGAAGATGTGTGGGGCTGGAAGTTGCCAGCATGGTCCCATCATTATGCTTCTGTGGTTTGTTTCATATTTTTGTGAATCACTGAGGCATTGAAAATAGCTGCTACTGAAATGTGCTGCTGGCACAGCCGTGGGAAGGTCTAAGTGATCATATGAGGATCATTATGTGAGGTGCCACCTGCAGATGTAGGAGTGACAGGAAGTATAACATTACAGAGAGCAAACTTGAATGCTTAGTAGCCCAAAACACTTGTGTTTCTCCTACAAGCTGATGACCTATGTTTGGAAGCAATAGAAGAGGATAAACTTGGATGAATTAGTTGGGTGCAAGAACCTCAGATGTATCCTCTCCCTTGTTCAGATCCCAGCTGCATCTAGCCTTGCCTTCCAGTCCTATGTTTCTCTGCTCTTGACCTAGCAGAGAGAGATAATAAAGCTTTCTCAGCCACTCAAGAGCACTTCTTAGGCAGTCCAAGGGGTTGTGGTTGTGCAGTTTCAGCTCTTTCTCTCAGCTGAACACCCACATATGTGAATAAATGCAGTTCCTACAGAATTCCCCATCTTTCACCCACAGAGTGCAAGCACTGGTCTCTTGACTCCTACAGACTTTTGAATCTCTGGAGCAAGAAAGTCTCACTATAGATCAAGGTCAAAACTTCTCTAAAATGAGAGTGGTTTTTTTCAGATCTGCTCAGCTCCCACCTGAAGAGTTGTTTAAGGGTGGTGAGTTGTCAGGCAGTCTCCAGTAAGAGAGGGGTACAAACCTATTTTAAGGTGTGTGAACAGTCTAGAGAAGCAATAATGATCATGGTGCCTAGGACACCTAGGAACTGAATCAATGGCTCAGCAAGCTTCTTTTGAGCCAGAGTTTCCATCTAGTTCATCCTCCAGGACTTCCTGATCTCAGTACACTTCCCAGTGCCCTAGGATGGCTCACAGACTTGTCTGCATTGGGGTGATCATAAGTACTGTGGCAGAGCCTTGCAGAAATCCTTTGCTGAATGGCAGGGTCAGGACCATTTACTCTGTGGGAAAGTGGGAAAGCCTAACACAGGCATGTAAGAGGCTTTCTGAGAACTATATACAAGGTTTCCTCCATTTTTGCTTAGTTTTTTATTTCCTCTCTGTCATACAGACACTGTTGATGAGTGAGTTTTGCAGTTTTCTGTACTGAAGTGATGAACTGTTGTTTTCTGGAACTGGAAAAAAAGTGGTGAAAGCATCAGTCCAAAATGCTGCCTCTTTTCTTTTCCTTTTTAAATGTTAGTCCCTGCAGAAGTCAGCAGTTTTTCTCCCAACTTCTCTCAGTAATGCTAAACGCTTCTGAAGGATTCATGAGGTGACTACTAGACAACTGTGCCGTATTTCTAAGGCACCCGGGGAGGATGAATCAAGAGACAAAGAGGGTCCATCTGGAACAGGGAGAGAACTTGTGAAGCTGACTCAGGGCAGCTTTTATTGTCTTTAGGCTCTGTCTTTGTCCAGCAGAGCAAAAATCCCCTTCAATGCCCTGCCAAAATCATTTTCCCTTGTATCTCACCATGTCATGATACCAGTCTCAATAGTGATGGAACTGCAGTGTCATTATGATGTCTGATGTCAGTCTCTGACTGGGTATAGTTTAATCATTTGACTGTAACAAAGTCAGATTATTAAACTGCCCCAATCTCTCCCACCTCCCGAGACCAGTTACCCTAATGATTTGGGCAAGTGGAAAGCTGCCAGTAAAACAGATTACTATTCATGTGATTTTTTCAGGCTTATCTCGTTAGAAGTTCAAACCTAGCAAGGAATCATTCTCTGAAATGCATTTTCAGTGTAATGCATAATATTTCTGGCTCCAATGAGGCTTGATCCAAAGCCTCTCAAAATCACTGGAAAAGCTTCCATTATTAAGCCTTAAACATTTGAATTTGAAGGGTGTGATGCCAGCCTTGTCCCTCATATTTTTGGTTTTTCTTCTCTATAAAGACTTTGTTTTGAGATGCAACTTTAAACTTGCCTGGTCAGATACACCAGTAGAAAAACAGAACCTGTGTTAATTTCATCCATGGAGTACATAACAAGTGATACAAAATCTAAATTCTGACTTCTCTGACCCCATTGTCCCAGGATAGCTGCCTCAGCAGTAGTGTGGCTGACTTTAAGGCTGGTTTATGATTTCTATTATTTACTTTCCTGAAATACGATTTTAAGGTGATGCAGGAATTAACTGTGAATGGATAACCACTTTCACAAATTCCACATACAGGCCACACTTCCTCCTTCTGAAAGCTCTGTCACTACACACTGCTGGCATACTTGGGGAAGGTTGGAAATGTACTCTTATTCCTCTTTACAAAGGTGCCCCTAATGCCTTTGTTAGGGCCTTTTCCGTGGAGGTTCTTTGATTTCTGTCATGTCTAAGGCTTCCACAGATTTCCACATCTCATTGCTTTCAGTGAGGAAATAGTTTGCTAAATATTCTGGAAGTTTTGACTTCAGCAAAGTTGAATAATATTTGTCCTTTTAAGCCCAATACCACTTTGCATCTTCATCATCAAGTGGAACAAATGAGTCTTGTGGAGGGAGTGAGATTATCTGCAGCAATGTCTCTAATGTCTCTTGTGGGTGTCTTCCATCACCCACATTAACGTGTCCATGCTCATGTTTCCTTTTCTGGTTCACTCCTGCAGGGTTGGAATCCGGCCACATCCCCGGCGCTGTGAACATACCCTTCCACTCATTCCTCTCAGAAACAGGCCACGAGAAGAGCATCGAGGAGATCCAGGAAATATTCCGTGCCAAGAAAGTGGATCTCTCCAAGCCTCTGACGGCCACGTGCCGCAAGGGTGTCACGGCGTGTCAGATCGCGCTGGCAGCCTTCCTGTGCGGCAAGCGCGACGTGGCTGTGTACGATGGCTCCTGGTCCGAGTGGTTCCACAGAGCCCCACCACACTACAAGGTCTCCGAGGCGAAGCGCAGCAAGGCCTAGAGGGAGAGCTGTGTCTGGGGCAACGGGGTCTAGTTGTCTCCAGCTCAGGGTGAAGCAAAAGGGAGGAGGTGGAAGTAAGGAAAACGGCTGGTTTATGTTTTGTTGATTTTTCTAAGAGTGATCATTCGGTTTCTGTTGAACTTTTGATTTTTGACAATTAATAAAATTTTAGATGATGCACCTGAGAGTATTTCTAATTCTTCTATGTTACCTGCGACCTGCTTGTGTTGAGTGGGAAAAGCAACTCTGCAGCATGAAAGAAAGTTACACTCTGTACCTGAATACCTGCAGAAACTCCAGTGGCCTGGAGTGAGAGATCGGGAGCAGAATGAATGAAAAGTCCAATGCTGAAATACAGCACTGGGTACTGGACATGGGAGGGCCAAACTGTGGTTCCGTCATTGACTGTAAATCTTCTTGTCAGGCCACCATCTTCTCATTTCCAATGTGGAAAAGGGGGGTACCTTCCATATGGCAGCTGGGCCCAACCCACAGGGAGGTGTGTTGCCTCCAGGTAAGGGACATCAAAAAGAAAGGTACAGTGTCAGCTGGAACAGCCCACTGATTATTACCCTCCACTGGGACTCCAGGTAGGCAGCAACAAGGTCCCAACAAGAAGGCTGAGGGTCAGTGAGTTCATGTGAAGCATTTGGAGATGTTAAAAGATCCAGTTCTGCTGAAATACAGTCTTGTTGATTGTTGTGACTGTGTCAGGAAAGTCTCCAAGAAGTGCTGTGTATGATGAGAACTTCTGGGCACAGCTATTTCATGAGACATGAGCCTTTTACTCTGCTCCTGGTTTATTTTTTCAGTCAGCAAGGATAACCCTTCTCTACACCGTGTTGTGTTCTGTTTGCCATAGAGCTGGAGCCCACAGCTCATAGAGGGAGGGAGCCTTGTTCCCTAGCAACCATCTCTACTCTTCAGCCTTCATCCCACCTCCATACCTGGACTTCAGCAGGACCTGCCTGCTTGTATGGATCACCACACCAGGGATCATGGACCAGGTGAGAGAGGTAGTTATGGAAGAGGCTTTGCCTTTAGGTACATCATGGCTCTTTGGATTTCTTTTCATTAAAAAAAAAGGAGAAATGTAATTTTCACATCCATGGGGCTCCTCAGGTCTGGAAAGTCACTGAAAGCTCCTCATACTTTGGAGACCCAGTCTAATGTGGAATATCTATGAGACCACTCTTGGCCACATCTGGTGGCTGCTGAGAATGGCCAGTTCCCACACCTTTGTGAGGAGGTTTTCTGCCTGGCAAAAAGAGTTCCCTCTTTCCTCCAAGGCTGCATGTCGGGAAAGTCAGCATGTGAGGCTATGCTGAACATTTTGTTAAGAAAAAAAGATCAAAATTAATCCTTTTTAGCCTTTGATCAAGATACATCTTTTCATATTGGTTGCCTATTGTCTCTCACGGAACTGGCTTAGCAAGGGAATAAGTAGACATAATTCTGTGGTTTCCGTTATCCAGGAGGATGGTAAAATGGCCTTAAAGTCTTTCTTGGCCTCAAGATGTAGGATTCTCTGAGCAGTGCTTTGACTTTGGACCTTCAAGGTCAGAAGTAAAATGAATAATAACAATTACATACAATTGCAATGTTTATATAGTATCAGTGACAGCAACATCATATACTGTTACAAACTAGAAAGTGGAACAGTTGCAGGCTTTGGTGTCATTTTGTCCAAGAGCAACTGGAGAAATGAAAGTTATTGATGAATGGGATTTGGGAAATGAGCACATGGCCTCATTACACAGAAATTCTGCTTTGTTGGAAGAAATGGGAGAGGAGGAATTTCTGCATCAGCAGACTGGAAAGTTCTTCTCACTGGATATAGTAATAATAACAAACAGAAGTTTTTGTTTTAAGTAGGAGGTGGGAGTTAGCAGAGTGGTTTATTTAGCAGCAGATTCCTGCACTTTGATCATGTGTAACTGTATGGCTCTTCTTTAAAAAGAAAGAAGAGCAATAGAGAAAAGAAGCAGATCATTCCCTATGAGTCAGGACTGTCTTCCTTCCTCTCTTCCTCTCTTGTCGCCCTGTTCTTTTTGTGAGAGGCTCTGCAGAGCCTGCAGACTGACTCCTGGAGCCTGACTGATACAGTAACTTCAGCTTCAGGACCCCAGTACTGTGTAAGACATGGTGCTGCAGAAAGCAGGCACAGTGTAAAACCAAGCTGCTGGTTCAAGTCAGCCCTGGTGGAGCACGAGGCTTCCTGCCCCATGGGCTGCCACCTTCCATTCCCACAACTGCCTCGAGAGCAGAAGGTAAAACCTGTGTCATGTCCTGAGCTAATCTACCGAATCCAAAGGTACATCCCTACCTGATCCAGATCCCATTTGTCCTGCTGCTAGTGCCAGAAGGCTCACAATTACCATATTCACCACCATGGACCATGGCTTCAGTTTTAACTTGTCACAGCCTTTGCATGGGCTAAACCTGTCAAGTCCCACTGGCATGAGGAACACACATGATAGGCAGGACATGACAGAAGGTTACACAGACATTCCCTCTGCAGGAAAGATGCTTCTTGTCCTAGTTGTCCCATGCAAATGCAATGCCTACTGAAGCCACTGAGGAAGAGTCAAGGGCAGACCCAGGTCCCAGGGATTAGTCACAGCTCAAAGAGCTATGCAGAGGTGGAAATGCCAGGAGTTAGCTGCACTTAGGGAATGTGAAATGACAGAGTTTCCCTGTTGTTCTTGTTTTCAGAAATGCCAAGCTCAGGACAATGCAGCACTAGAAACAGGACAGAAAGGACTCAGCGACGGTACTGAAATGAAAAAAGACTGGTCGGCCTTGGCATCTCTTTCAGATTATGATGAGCTGAGTTACGTCTTGAGGTCAAATTTCTGGCAAGGTGAGGATACACACCACCTATCCATGACCTTCAAAGCTGGTTCCATCTATGCTTTGCCAGTGCTCAGGGCAGACACATTGCTGTGGGTAGAGATCTGAGTATAGGTGGTATTCACTTTCCCCTCTTATTCCTTCTATGCAAAGTCTCTGCTTTTCCAGGAACTGGAATCTAGACCCTCCCATTTTATGTATTCTATCCCTTTCTTTTCTTTCACTCTTTTTTTTTTTTTGTTCCAAGGTGTGAAAAGTGAATGTGAATCATAACCCCTGTCCTCCTGTTCAGAGCTGTCCAAATGGACACCATTTGCAATTCAGTGTTCCCTGTCATCTCCAGTTGCTAGTTACCTCCAGTTCCAGTGCCAACATAATTTCCCTTCCAGACTTTTAGACATGTGGAGCTCTGAAATATCTTTCCCAAACCTCTGTTTCCAAGATTTCCCAGGATCCCTCCATCTAAACAAATATTGGAAACTGAGCATTCATCCAAGCAACTCTGAAATAATTGTCCCTGGTTCTAGTTTGTCATGTACCAGCGTAAGGCAGATTCCTTTTCCTTATACAGTATGTTCCATGACAAGGCCTTGCTGGTTATTGAAGACTGGGCATTGTCCTGGGTTTTGTGTAGTCACACAGAAAGGGGGGACATCTTTCCTCAGGGAGCTCAAAATCATTGTTAAGGTGTGATTAAAAGGGAAGGTGAAGAGGAAAGGATTAAGAGATTAAAATAAAGCCCCCTCGTGGCTAGAAGTCAAGAGGGGATAAAAAGAGAAGTCAGAGTTGGGAACACTTTGTTAAGCATTGTGGCAGAAAAGGAGATCTAGAATGCCTGGCGTGGTGAGATGGTGGGGGTTTTGTGGAGCTGTGCTGCTAGTAGCTGCTAGGAAGCTGCTCACATGGATGAGGAGATTCAACAGGAGTTAAGTAGGCACTTGACAAAAGAAAGGGCACTGGGATACAAATAAAGATGATACCCTACAGCACCCTCTGTGTGCATCTCATATTTGAGGATGAAAAGCACATAAATTGGAAAACACAGGCAATGTCCTGGGTGATGATGGAGCTATTGTTCACCATGCAGCCTCAAACCTGATCAAAGGTGCTGCAGTAGGGTAATTTCTACATACAATTCCTCAGTTGCTCTTCCTTGCAGGTGGCCCACTGAAGATTCAAAGCTTGACGAGAGATTCCTTCACTCCTGATATATTTGAGAGGAGAATCATAGATCGCAAGCATTGGCATGGAAGGACGATTAGTGAGCTAGGTATGACTTTGGCCAGGAAAGGGACATTGCTGAATTCCTGAGATGGGTGCTGCTTCTGCCAAGAACGAAGGGTGGATTTGGGCAAAGGCACGAGGGGACTAGAAACTGGCATTTTAACAAGAGAGAAGCTCTACAGCCAGAATAATCCTTGGGGTATTAATAGCACTAGGAGGGAGGCTGTAACTGAACTATGATTTGCCTTCTTTACAGGGAGATGGTATGAGAAATATTTCCTAGACCTTAACACGGCAAGAGCAATGAAGGAGAAATATGGTTGAAGATTGGAGTGCATTCAGCAACGACTCTTTTTCCTCCACCATTTAATAAACCTACCTGTGAAACCTGCACCCATTGCTTGCTAGCTGGCAGAGCTGTTCCTGGTGCTTTCTCCCCTCTCTTTTAAAGTGGTTCTGGGGTGAGCACTGCAAAATAAGTCTGAATATGAATACAAAAAAAACCCCACTTTGTAAGTCACTAGTACAGTGGGAATTACTAGTGTGTGAGGCACACACCCTTGCAGAAGGACGTGGTGGTGAGAGAAGCCCACACAGAAATTCATCTACTCAGCATGTAAGTTGGAGCAGGACCTGTGAGCAGTGTAAGAGGGCAGTGGTGGAAGAGGGGCGTGTGTGTGTGAGAAAACTCATGTTTGCCAGAAGACTCATGATACTTTGACAGCTGCCCCAGCACACCAGAGAGTACAGAAGATGCACTGGGAACCAACCAGGGTTGTCCCAGCAGCAGAAATGTGCAAAAGCAAATGGAAGTTCACTTGAGGATGCATCAGGCTGTTGACAAAAGCTCACACTATTTTCAGGCCAAGCCAGTGGAAAAAAACAAACCACAGCATATTCCACTTAAAGTGAACAGTAAAGCTGCAGGAAGCCTCAGGACTTCTCCAATGCACAAATCACCCCCCAATGTGCATGTGCCCTTACTGAAGCTCTCACAAGCCCTACTTGTCCCCAACAGCCCTTTCCCTAGCTCAGAGGTGACTCTCAGAGAGAAGCACATGCATCTGCCATCCAGTCTGTACAACCTAAAGTTCAAGAGTGTATGTGGACAGTAAGTAAGGACCACCCAAGGCTTGAATGGTGCAGGATATGAAGGGTCTTTAGAGCTTCCTGATGTGTTTTTCTCTCAAATTTAATTGTCTTTATTGCAGGGTTCTGCCTTCCAGCTCCAAAGCGTAGCAATTTGGTGCAGCAATCACAAAGTACATTTCTGGGAATTGCGATGCCCTGATCTCCCCCATCTGGTCCTAAGCTTTCACCATTTTAGAAGATTGATGCTTTGCTCTGTGATATAAACTGTTTTGGGACAGAATTAGGATTGTTAGTTCACCATTGGCTGGTGATTAGATAACAGTATGCTGACTTTGTTAAAGTAGTGAAGGAGGTTAAAATTTAACTAATATGATAATCAAGTGATAATCATTTTCCACCACCAATAATTAACCATTTGGACTTCGGATATTTCCAGGCAGATGTCCAAGTCTTTCAAATTAAGGATACCAGCCAAATTGCAGTTTGTAGAAACCTCCCTGTGGGTTTGCTTTGTACATCTGTACTAAGTGGCTGCTGTCTGAGCACACGCCACTCTGGCCTCTGCTGAGCAGCACAGCTCTGCAGGAACAGCCGGTTCTCTGCGCTGCATCCAGCACTGATGGCCAATATAACTCCAGGTACATCATGAACACTGTCTTCTGAGATCACTGCAGCTCCTAATCCGGAAAACATGGAGCTGAACAGAAATTGAGTGGTGTTGTTTGGCATACTGGAAGCAGGGAGTTCAGGGCACAGTCAGCTAATAGACAACACATAATGTGTGATGAATCCACACACAGATTTGCAAATCTGTTTCTACTAGACATTAAAAATGCCTATTAGCCATTAGAAATAGCCATTAGGGCAAGCAGGCAGACTGCAGGATTATAGTTTAGCTGGAAGCAAATGCCCTTTTGCTATCCATGAAGGGCTCATGAAGAGAGCAGATCAGAAGAGAAATGGACTGAAAGGTCCTGTTGGTGCATCACTGCACAAACTATGGTGTTTGCTTCTTGCAGTGGAATGAAGACACTGTGTTCACCTTTTACAAAGGAAAATATTTGATAGGCACTGTAGTATAAAATGCTTGGAATTGTATAATGCACTCAAATGGGTGACAGCTGTTTGATGACAAATGAACATACATGTGTCAATCCCCCTTCATCTTCTTTGCTTTGCCAAACAGTACAGCTCCGGCAGGGACAAACGCTTTCAGACAGGTGGCACATGAAAGCTGCAGAGATAACTCAGATTACAGCTTTCAGTGAGGCAGCACAGCTCCTGGGAGCAATCAATACCTGAAGTCTTTGAGTGCTGAACAGACTAATTTAGCCACAACCTTGGCAAGGAGCATTTTCCTGTGTGGCACTCTGTGTTGTAGAGTGCTTTGGATATCCAAACACACATATGGAAAGCCAGCTTTGGAACCTCCAGGTATCATGTCATATGCATTTAGACAAGAACAGAGCTGAAACAAGTGCTCATGCACACTGCAGCTGAAATCTCCCTCCTATCCATTCTTCGGCTCTCAACGGTTCATTCCTTCTTGCTTGTTTTGTGCTGGTGTTGACACTTCCCTGCCCACACTCTGAACTGAGTCAAATTGATAAACCAGCAGAAAATCAATACAGAAGGTGAAAGAAACAAAAACAAAGCCAAAGTTAGCAGGTTAACCAATTAAAATTTCTAAGCAGAGGACCTTGTTGCAGACAAGGCACTGAGTGATGGGATATGCAGATGCTGGGAAAGGTGAGTAGAAAGAGAGTGGAGGTGGAAATGACCTTTCACTGCTTTTTTTATGCAGCAAGAAATTAGTTTGCCTCCACTACGTTATCTTGGAGGGCTCAGTGCTTTGTAGCCCGTATTTAAGTGATTTTACGAGGTCTGATCATTGGGTGGCAGCTCTGAGCCAATGTTTTTATCTGACAGGTCAGAAATTGGAAAAAAAGGTAGGTTTTTCTCTGGTTTAGCTAAACCATTAGCTGAAATTGCTATTTAAGAACTGTTTAGGTCACCCACAAACAGTCAATGCTCTTGAAATATTGATAATTAGACTACAACGATTTGAAGCAGAAGAGACCAGTTGCATCCCAGCTTCTGCAGCACTCTTCTCACAAATGTTTCTAGCAGTAATGGCTACTTCCCACTTCAGGTTTCTGTATCACTGCAGTTTAGGTACAGGTCATTTTGCAGGATATCACTTTTAATAAAGATTTCCTATTTTCCAAATGATGTTTCATTTTTCTTTTCATTTAACCCTCTGACCTCTACCTATTTCATGCTATCCTGCACAATTCTGACCTTTGGTATCTCCACTGTGAATGGCTTTGAATGGCTCATATAAAGAGATGGTAACAACTGTAAGAACAGAAGACAGACACTGCAAAAACTCTTATTAGAGTCTTCAGCTGACTATTCGATTCAATCTTTTGTGCTGTAAAGCTTGCATGGAAGTAAAACTTAAATTCAGAGCTACATCTATCCTGAGGTAAACCCAGTATTCCTAAAAGAATGGAGTACTTACTGCTGATCCTGCCTATAATGGGATAAAAGAGAAATCCAGCACTGCTTGAAGTGACGAGAGATCACAACAAAAAGGGAGCAGGTGAACTGACTTCAGTGGATTTCACTCTCAGGCACTGGGTTTAAAATACAATTGTGTCTTACATTTGAAGGTATGTAAAACTCTTATCCATCAAGAGAGAATGGTGGCTTGAAGGTTAGGAATTTCCTGTGGTGTTCCACTTGATAGTGGTAGAGCAAAGGAGCCAAGGAGCAAGAAATGTAAAAAACAAGCCCAAAACTCAAATGGTCTGTTCCTCAGGGTTCACTTTGTGTTTTTCTTCCACAGACTCCTCTCTGACAGAGCCAAGGCTTTGTGGACTGAAGCTGGAGGAGCAGTGAGCCGGTGTCAGGGGTGGGATCACTGCCCTTGGAAACAGTTCAAGAGGCTTAAGAACAACTCCTTACAGATGGAGAATAGGCTCTCTCAGATTTGGGCAGAACAGGGGTGAGTGCTACATTGAAGAATATACAAGAAGGTTCTATTGCTGATTTTAGTGAACAGGCCTACCAACTTTTATGCTGAGTTGCCATTTTGTCCCTCTTAATAACATTCCTTTTCTTTTAAACCCTTGGATTCATTGCTTCTGAGCAGTAAAACTGATTATCCAAGCTCATTGTGTGCCCAAGTGAAATAATTTTCTTTTCCTATAACCTGAGAGCCTTGAACTGAAATTGATTAACTATTTTTAGAAAGAAGCTCTAGCTAAATCTGACTTCTTCCCCTGAGAATCACACCTATCAGGGGAGTGCAAAACAAGCCTATCTAAATGCAGGTGCCTAGGAATTATGGCCTGTCCTTTTTACCAAATACATTAATATAACTAAGAAAGGGGTGAGGTTGATTGAGATCTTTCACCATGTTGGACTAGAAGCTGGAGAGGAGAGGTAGCATTTGTGGAAGGAAAGTGGGATAACAATGGTGTTACTTTTCCAGTTTTTTGGTTTGGTTATCTAAGACCCCTGCAACTCCAACAGGCTTTTCTGAATCTTAAGGCTGGCTACTTTCCTTTTCCAACAGCTTTCTTTAGGGTTCTGAAGACCTACTAATTGTCTTCCTTGACACTACTGGATGAAAAAAGCACTTGGCTGCCACTAACATCTCTCTAGCTGGCAGCTCTCTAAGGTGCCAACTGCATACAGACAGGAGATGACCTAATGGGGTACACTGTCTTCCAGGAAGCTAGAAGGAACCTCTGGCCACATCTCTTGTGCCTTCCTCAGAAGCTGCAAGCCTCAGACTTTTCTGTGCCACAGGAAGAGGTCAACTGTTTACTGCCAACTACAAGTATTCCCGTTCCAAGATATGAAAGCACAATTCAGCTTTTGAGAAAAATCTCTGTTTTTCCTGTAAATAAAATAGGGGCAGGGACCATTCTCTGGCTCTCAGGTCTGCTGGCACAGACTGGCTGCATTTGCAGACTTGCTGGTCTCCTTGGTCTCCCACAGAGCCCCTGCAGTCTAAAACACAGCTAAAGTTCTGTGTCTCTTTTTTTTCAGTTCAAAGTGCACGACACACTGTGTTACAGCTGTACTCAGAGTTACAAAGGATGTGCTGTGCACAGCCTGGGTGCAAAGCCTACTGGAATACTGCTGAAGGACACTGGATACAGCCTAACCTGGTACAATTATGTCCATGTTGCTCAGTGGGAATGGTTGCTACCCTGTGCTATTTCCCAAACCATGCCAGGTTGTTATCTTGGAGAGCACTGCTTGGCACAGGCAAAACCATGGCAGGGGGAGTGCTGACAACAAAGAAGTGCAAGCAGTTGCAAGGCAGTGTGTGATACTACATCTTGGCCCTGATCAGGCAATGTGACTGCTAGCATCAGCATTTATGGAGCTCACGAGCTTTCAGGGATTTTTTGCAGTTAGTTTTTCAAAATAAAGAGCCCTTGTCTCTTACAAGCACTGAGTGTGAAACTAGACAAAGGGAGAAAACAAAAATTTCCCAAGAAGCTGCAAACAGACCCATCTTTCCTTCACACGACTTACAAAAGTACATATTAAAAAGAGCTGACCCTTGCTCCTAAGAACCAGATAATTATCACGAGACCCAAGAGTCAATTTAATTTGTGTCAGCTTCCCTGACTGCTCTGAAACCTAGGATATTTTCCCAAAGAGAGTGTTCTGATCACCTTCCCACTCTGTCTTTGAAGACATGACATAAATTTGAGGCATTATGGACAATTTGGAGCTATTTCTGATCACCTCTGTCATTTCACACACTGGTTAGGACCAGTGCAGCTCTTCTTTGTTTACATTCCACTTTCAAAGTCAGACTTTGCTTCAAGGAGCAGAAAGTATGTCATTTCTGAAGGATGAGGAGGTAAGGGAATATGTGTGTTTTCATGAGAGGGAAGTTGTGTTCAGGCAGGATGGGAGGAATTCAGCCAACAAGGTTCCCGCTGCCTTTTATTGAAAGCTATTTGCAAAGGAAGTGTAGAGGAAGAAAGGAAGCAGTTTTCTATCCTCAGATTTCCATCCAGGGAGATCAAGGTCTGCAGCTGCAGTAATTCCCTACTATTTCCATAGATGTTTGGAAGGTTTGCACAGACTTAGGAGATAAATGGGTGAAAATGCTTTGTGTTTTCCCCCCAGTTGCAATGGATGATACCCATGTGCAGCCTGCTCTTTCCCAATGGTTAATAAGGAATATTAGGAATAGATATTCAATATTATAATCTGAGAATGTTTTAAATACTCAAAACTAGAGACAAGACTTAGTATTTCACCTTTATCATTCTGAAACAAGTAGATATTTATCTCTGCCTGCCGTGTCAGGTGAAATTTGAAGTTGCTGTTTACCTGATCATGTCCATGGATGTGACAATTTGTCTGTTATGTTGTGCTTACACTAGAGAATTCAAAGAAGGGACACCAAAGAAGTGCAGCCAGCAGTTGGGACAGAGGTTTTGTGAGGATTGTGGCACAGCAGAGCTCCTACAAAGAGAAGATTATTTCCATGCAGACTGTGAAGTCCTTTATGCCGCAGGAACACTTCTGTGGTTTGAGACTTCAACCCACAGCAAATTGCTAACATTTAGAATGTGATTCAATACTCTAGGGATTGTAAGAGACACTTTCTCCATTGGCTTCACAGCTGTCAGGTCAATTCATGAATGAATCCTACAGCTCTTTCTCAAAATTAAAGCCTAGATAATTTCTTCCTACTCTTATGTAATGTGTTTTCTTACCTCCTTCCAATCTCTCAGCTGTTTATCCCTCCATCTCCAGCACCTACTATGATACTTTTTCTCTTTCCCCTATCTCTTCCTTATTCTTCATTCCTTCCTCTCTCTCATACTCTCCAGTTTGACTGGAAAGGAAGCAGAAGTAACAACAAGATAGTGCAAGACATATCTAGGATGTCTGAGAGGAAACCCAATGAGTCCAACAAACACATACAACTTCTGTTTTTCTCACAGTTTTTGTTTTGCACAAATGATTTCCACATAGCTATGCTCTTGCTGGCATAAGGAAGAAGCAGCCTTCTTTGCCAATCTGATTAGTTATTATCACCACTGCCTCTAGTGTAACACATTATTCTCCACTCAAATGCAATATTAGCATGTCCTGCTGTATTGTGTGTGCACTCTCACAGCAAAAGCAGGGGAGAGTGATCGAAAAGCTAATGGAACCAGCTGAATTAGCATGCTCTGCTTCCTGTTCTTCCTCACCCTGTACAGAACCACCTTTCTCCCTAGTCTGGACATAACACTGGTGTTTGCAAGCTGGATACTATGCTGGCTGCAAGACCAGTCCACTGTCCTTTTGCCCAACTCCATCTCTTAGGTTCATCAACCAAGCCTCTTCACGCCCTTCACAGGACATCAGCCAGGAACTTCGTTTTCACGGCAGTTGTTGGTCAAGAAATGGTCAAGAAATGTAAGATTCTAGTCTACAACCTGTGCAGAAAAGTTGGAATGGTTTTCTAAGAGGTAAAATTAATTTTCAATAAATATTCTAATGCAAAAGATAGGTCTAAAGGGTTAAGCTTGATGTTTTTAAGCCTCATTAAGCTTCATGCCTTTGAATCAAAAGGGCCTCATAACACTGGCTAAAACCACAAACACATCTTTCCCTTTCCCTTCCTCACCCCCCAAAAGGAATCACAGCCATTCTGACACAGTGAATTATCATCTAAGACTTCTGATTGTACTTGTGTTTCTCTTCCTGAACTGCAGAGGCCTTGTGCCCTGTGAAACTCCAACACAGATGGAAGGCTGGCCAAGCAAGTGTGAGTGTAACATAGCCTAAAAGAGCAGCTCTCCCCAGTGAGAAGCCTGTTGTTGGGGGAAAGGAGAGTACCAAGACCAACTGGAAAATGTTGAATGGGGATTTATTTAGCTGAGCACTCAGTATCAGTGTCCTAAGATTAGCTTAATTCTGAGTCCTGGTAATTCTCTGCATAATTTTGCAAAAAGCAAGGGTCCAAGCTGAATAAGAAGACCCTCAGGACCTAAGTAATGTAGATTTGACTTTTGTACCCCTTAACAAGAGAAAGACTCTGGCAGATATTTAGAAAAACAACTCCTAAAAACATGATTACAGATTTTTTTAAAGCCAAATAAATGCTCTCACCAATCCACTGCTCTTCTAGCAGTCAAGAAAGATCTCAGTAAAAAGTCAGTAAGGGCAAGATATGAGTGAAGTGATTTATTGTTTAAGGCAAAAACCCCAGATCCCTCATTAAGCAGGACCTTCAGCTTTGCCTCTGTGGGTTGTTTTCATTTGGTGAATACATTGCCATGCCCACCAAATAAGCCCACTTGCCTTAGCAAGAGTTCTGCTTCTAGGAAGTCATATGCAAAAGTGAGAGACACCCACTCTGTTTAGCTACAAAGTCACAAGAAGGAGAAAGCTTCCTGGCAAGGAAAACGTATTTTAGAAACTTAGCAGCTGAAAAACTCGTGTCCCTCTATCAGTAAACAAACATACCTCATAGGTGGATTTGCAGAGAACCTGCTTTTCCTTGTTCTTTTGTGAAAAAGATCTATGCAAGAAGGAGCTGTGTCTGTGTTGAGGAAAGGTCACTGTTAACCAGGGGAAATTAAGTGTCCTTCCCTGAGAATTCAAACTCCAAAAACAGGAGCTGAAGTTATCTCTGCTGTCATGAGAACTACTGGCCCAGGATCAGCTTGGTTGAGAGCTCTGTTTTTCAGAAACAGCAGCCAAAAGATGGCAAGGAATGATTCTGCCTTTCCTAGCAGCCCAAGGGCAGCCTAATCTTGCAAGAAACACCTGTGCCTGAGCCAAGTCACTTTTAGGTCCAAAAAGTGAAACATGCTGCCAAGACAAGGTTATTTCAGCCATCACAGAGTTACTGCTTGAGAGACCACAGAGCCCATGGCATTCAGTACTGTGAATCACATGTTAGGCAAGGGATTATAATCTTCCCAATATGTGTTCATTTCTGGAAAGATCAGTGTCATGTAATCAGTAATGGTGCACTGGTTTTGGCCTGGGTAGAGTTAATTTTCTTCACAGTAGCTGTTATGGGGCTGTGGTTTGGATTTGTGCTGGAAAGAGTTGATAATTCAGGGATGTTTTAGTTACTGCTGAGCTGTGCTTACAGAGAGTCAAGGCTTTTTCTGCTTCACCCCACCAGTGAGGAGGCTGGGGGTGCACAAGAAGCTGGGAGAGGATACAGCCAGGACAGCTGACCCCAACTGACCCAAGGGATATTTCATACCACATGGCATCATGTTCAGCATATAAAGCTGAGGGAAGAAGAGGAAAGGGGAATGTTTGGTGTCATGGCATTTGTCTTCCCAAGTCACCATATCATGCAATGGATGGAGCCCTGCTTTCCTGGGGATGGCTGAACACATGCCTTAAATAAATAAATAGATAAATTCCCTATTTTGTTTTGCTTCTATGAGCAGGTTTTGCTTTGCCTGTTTAACTGTCTTAACCCCCAAGTTTTCTGGCTTTTACCCTTGCCTTTCCCAGTCTCTTTCCCATCCCACCATGGGGGGCTGAATGGTAGTTGCCAGCTGGAATGAAACCCCAAACATTTTCAATACCTATTATTGAGCACCCCAGAGGCTCCAACACTTCTGAGTAATGGCTGAGTTCCTCACTCACACAGGTGCTGTGCCTCTGCTCTGCCAGCAGTGTCACTAAACCTTGACTTTAGCATAGGTCCAGAGACCAGGTTCCTGATCAGACGTCATGAGGTTAAGAAGAACAGGGAAGTAAGTATTTTCACTGTTACATTTTGCTTAACCAGTTTCCCAGAATTGTGACATTTTTCTGCAAGTGAGATGTAATGATCTCTTAACAGGGGCTGAATGTTGCTGCCTGTTCCCTTTTCTGTTGATCTGCACTCAGAACGAGTACTTTAAATCACCATTGTCTTGGTATGCAATGCTTTCTGAAAGGAAAATTCATTTCCATAAATTTAAACAAAATAATGGTTTACATAGTGAATGTTGTCTTAAAAGCACATTGCTGTTGCTCAGCCTGACGTGTATAAAACCGTCTCCACTCAAATAGTAGCACTATTGAGTATGTAGTGGCACTATTGAGTACTTAATAGTAGCACTGTTAAATACAGATTCTGCTAAAATCAAACCCACACAGCTGAGGGATTAAAATTCAAGCCACACTCTGATTACATATTTTAATTTAAGTGATAATATCACTCTGCATCAGTAGAAGTGAGGCAAATACACTCAAATGGAGACAGTGTAATTTAACATATATTTATCTTTTTAATCTTTGGGAAGAAAAGGGAGGGGCTGGTGGCATCTAAAGAAGTGAGGGGTGGTGAAGTCTCTTACTGTTTTCTCTAACCTGGACTGCAGCCTCTGGGAAGTGAGTACTGCAGGTTTGGGCAGTGCCTGCAGCAATTGAAAGTACCAGAGCTCAGACAGCTTTGGATTACATCTGCCACAGCATAAACAGTTTCTTAGGAATCAGTGGCAGTTGGAAGTGCCTGAGAAATAAAAAATTTAAAAAGCTGAAAGAAAAACAGTGTAAGCCAAGGAGTGGGAAAAGAAGGGAAAGCTACTTGACAATAATTTTAAGGTTATACTGTAAAAATGAATGTTGTACACAGTATGGACATGAGCTTGAGAATGGAGACTTTTCATCTTCATATTTCCCAAAGGGCGTGCATGCACTCTCCTCTCATCATGCTTCTTCCCCAGATTTAAAAAAAAAAAAAAAAAAAGAGAGAGATGTGTAATCTTATCCTTTCAGTTTCTTCTTAACAGGCAGAAGAATTATCCCACTTAGATGGAGAGACCTCAGCGGGCAAAGACGAGGACTGGTAGTGAATACTCATGCTCTATGTCTCTCAAAACTTCTTTCATTCATAAATAATTGCTTTTTCTTTTTTTCATGCTTGTTAAACACAAGTCACACTCTGTGTGATTCCAAGCAATACTTTGTTACTCCTCTCACTTAATTTACTCCAATTAGGTTCTGGCATCCCTAGACACAAAGGATCTACCTATCAGATGGAGTGCTTCTGCAACAGAGCAATGCTTGGTGAACATGAGATTTAAGTTCCCTAGGGTGAAACTGAGGCATCTCTGCTCAGCCAGGCTGCTGAGCAAACTTGTGCTTGCCTGGAATGTGAGGCGATCAGTGAGAGCAAATTCTCATGGCAGAGTCTGGCAGCACCAGTTACCTGTCAGTTTGCACTGAAATGACTGTGCCAGGACATACCTATGCTAAAAAAGCTTGAAGAGCTTTGGCTTGGGAAGGTTGAAAGGCAACTTCCTCTGCAGTCAGACTGTGAAGTGGTGCCTCTGTTTTTAAAGGTCACACAACTGGTGTGTTAATTCCCTGTCTAAAGTGAAATCCAGTTAGAACCTTTAGCAGCAACTTAGGATAGGGGCTTGAGAAAACTCTTCTGCTACAAAGAGCAAGTAGGAAAGATAAGTCTGTGTCCCTGGATTTCTCCTGCTCTATTTGCTGAGCCATAATGAAAGCAACTTTCATGGGTATATATAAAAAGCAGTGGGCAGATTGCCATAAATTCAGTGGTAATCTCTTCAGCACTACTGGGATGGGCTTTTTGATCAGCAATACTTACATTAATCCTTTCAGGAAACACAGAATTTTGAACTCACAATACATCAGAAGTCCATCTGTAAATCATCTAAAAACTTCAATCCCAAAGTGAGACCAGTCAAGCCAAGACAAGTCTTCAACTCCAAGACAGGACATGAGGATGAAGGCAAACCATTCTTCAGACATTGTGTGGGTATTGCCATATCTGTTTAGGCCATCCACAGCCTCTCTTGGACCCAGTGGAAGTTTTGTCAGGCATGTGATGTCACAGATTGGTATCACAGCAGCCAGGTACCACCTGCTGGAGCTGGTCTCCAACCCCAGGATCTGGTCTCTCACCTCCCAAAAGGAGATCCAAAGTTAGGTGAACACCACCAACACTGCCTCATGAGTTACTCCATTACTACCATGTGCAGCAAAGGCTGAAAGGTGTCTGAAATAGGATGGGCCCCCTTCAGGAGCAGAAAAAAGGAAAACATCTCCTTCATTTCTCATGACCAAGTAAATACAAAAATGGGCAAACATTTTACTAGAAAAGACATGTGCAATTGAAAAGATGACAGAGCACAAGGTATCTAGACATTCTCTCAGTACATGCCAAGAAAAACTCAATGGGTGTGGCCCAACAACAAAGAAACAGCAGGTGAGAGGTTCTGAAAGCAAAGTTTAAAGCAGGAGGCTGGAAAAAAGCAGTCCTACATAGTAGCATTCTTCAATGGTCCTGCTTTTATACACTCTGTCAGATAACAGAGTCTTGCTGCATGATTGATTAAACTGTGTGGAGGAAAAGGGATTATATTTATTAGTATCTGGTAACATTTTGAAGCAGATTAAGTTTATATAAGATGGATTCCACCTAATCAAAACAGAATCAGTGCCGCTGACATTTAAGATTAAAGACACTAGGAGGCAATTTTAAAATGAAAACCGAGGAAATGATGCCAGATGTGGAAAATAAATTGTTCGGATTGATCCATTTGTGTGGTCTGAAATCACAGAGAGCTTATGACTTAGAAAAAGGGATAGAATAGAAGGTAAGAAAAACACAAAGAAAAACAGTAACTGGGGTAAGCAGAGCATATAAAACTATGCAACCAAATCAAGACAAATGCTTCATTTTATTTTATATTATTTGCTAGTATGGATCTAGCCAGAGTCTACTTTTTAGCCACTATAAATGATTGCTCCTTGGAGTTATTTGTTAAGCACTCACAAGAAAACAAACAGATTTAGTCCTGAATAATACACAAGATCTGGTACAAGCTGAAACAATGAAAGGCACAAGTTTACTACAATAATGTTCGAAGGAAAAACTGGCAAAAATAAGCCCAAGAAGCTGTTAAAGGATCAAATGTTTTCAGTAGACAAAGGAGCAGTTTAAAGAGTCATATACAAATTTAAGAAGTGAATTTAGGCTTTTTGTAAGACTATGCATGGTATAAAGGTAGAGTTATTGTAGCCTTAATGTTCTGAAAAAGTAAATGAAACAAGGCATGTAGAGAAAAATGATAGGTCATAATGATCTTGTCCAACTAAATTTTGCTGTTTAGTAAAATTTTCTTCTTTTTTTTATTTATTTTCTTTAAGCCTTGCATAACCTATATGATTACTCAGTTGCTTTCTTATCAAATAAATCTATAAAGGAACTTAAATATTCAATTCTTGCACAAGTAATTGAGGTAAATAATCAAAGGCTTTAGCAGGCCTCAGCATCAGAGAAAAAGAAATACTGAACAAAAGCTTTTGAGGAGTACTCAGAGAACAATCCAAGAACCAATCAGGATGGTTTTTGTACAGGATAGGCAATACAAACTATAATGAAAAATATAAATAGTTGAGAAAAATGTTCTGGAGAAGTGTTAACATCTCTCTATAAAAGAGAGTTTTTAATGCCTCATAAAACTGGTGGAGTTCTTGGAAGAAATCCAGAAGCAAACAGGTACAGAGTCATCCAATTAATGCCTCATACCTAGATGTCTAAAGGGCTTGAAGTCCTCAAAAATGCATTTCCAAGAAACTAAGAGATAAAAGGAGAGTTGTCATGTAGATCAAAATTAAAGACAGAAAACAAATGAGAAAAACTAATGGTTAGTTTTCATATTGGGGGAAGGATTTAAGTGATTTTTTCCCAGGAAAATTATACTCTTCAGCATAATTATAAATTATCTGGCAGACTGAGTGGTGACAGATCTCTCACCTGAGAGAACTGAGTGATTGAGAAAGGCTTGGAAAAAGAGACAACTGAGGAATCATTTGGCAGAAGTTTGTAGCATCTCAAATAAGGGGTGGTGAATAAGGAATGATAGTTTATCAGTTCTCCTAGAACAAAAACTGAGGAGCAACTTACCAAGAAATTGGCATAAAATTAGTTCAGGAAAATGTGGGCATTATTTTTTTTGTTTGTATGATTTTATTTATAAAAAAATTATGAATGTTTTCTATCAGACATTAAGAAGCTAAAAATTTAGCGGTTTTAGAAAGGGATTTGTTGAATCACTAAAGACCAGAGACATGAAGTACCTATTTCTAAACAGCTTAGATATAACCTCCAACTCAGGAAAGCTCTGGGCTAGGATTTACCTATTTACTGGATATTGTTCCATGTTTACCACACCTGGGCTTTAAGCATCCACTGCAAATATTGGCTGAGACAGAATCCTGGGCTAGATGGAATGATTGTTTAGATCATGGTCTAGCCCATCATTGTTTAGATTGTTTAGAATCCTGGGCTAGATGGAATGATTGTGATCCTAGACTACAGTCTCTTCTCTCCTCAGAAGGGAGGAAAACGGTGTCTTCAGATGCTGAAACAGCACCATGAATCCATCCTGAATCTGCAGTGAATGAAATAAACACAAAAATGTGTGTCAACATCTTATGTAACTTTGAGTGCCGCAGAAGGACAAACAGCTTAGAAGATTAAAAAGTACTCATCCCAAACCTTTGCAATATAGTGCATACTGAGAGTAAGGAGCTGGAAAATTTTTGAAGAGAGAATAGGAAAAGCTGTCCAGTTGTTTCAGATAGCTTTACAACCATTTTTCTAGTAAACAGATTATCCCTCAAAAATGAGGGCCAAATGTTTCCCTTCCAACAAGATGGAAAGCACATAACCAACCAACAAAGGCTTTGACCTAAAGTTGGTTTGTGTTACACAAATTTGCAGAGGAGTTTGGGTTCACCTACTGAACCTCTTGGTGAAACATCCATTGTGCAGTATGAGGAGTTGTTAGGATCAAGGCTGGAACATATGGAATCCTGGCAGACACTTGGAAGGACTTCTAAAGGGCCAAAAGAGGCCTGAAGTCATAGTGCTCCTTACTCCCCAGGTACAGGTGCCATGTGGAGGTTCTTTTCATGGAAATTTTATCATCTCCCTAGTGAGAGCAGAGGGAGCATGTAGGGAGTGAAGAGAAGAGACAGAGTGGAGTTCTGTGGGAATAAGCTTGTATGTACAATGTGCTTGTGAACAAGAAACTATGCAGGGACTTCAGGATGGGTTGGGTTTTTGTTCCATTACCCAGTAGAGACATAGGATTTTCAGAAATTCTCCACCAGCTTGTTCCTTGAGGTCTTGGAGGGCATTCCACTGCAGGTTTCTTCTTCTAGCAAACCATTCAGCCCCATTTTCCTTGCTTACATAAGAGACAACCCTCAAGCCAGCAGAAATACAGCAACGGACCAGTTCAGCATTGACCTTAATTAGAGCTACTGAGGTCGCAATATACTTCCTACCCTAGGCTCATGCAAATTCAGGCAATATGTTTCTGGTTGATGAAGATTATGATAAAGGAATAATAAAATGATTACTTCAGAGCAAGAAAGAGGAAAATGCCTGCTGTTAAAACACAGGCAGAATCTTTTATGTTTGAGTATGCAGTAAGGAAAGGGTTGCAATCATCTCATAACTTGCTTTTTGACTATATAGGCAACATTGGTGACTCATCATGCAGATATACAGGCTGAGGGGCTGGAACTACTTAGTGAGAAGCCCTACAGGGAGGAGCATGTCATAATTGGCTCCTGCATCATCAGAATGATGATTTCTCTCCTGCATATCAGTACCTAGCACTGGGGAAGAGAGCAGCAATTTGTCTTTGCACAGTAAATTTGTGGATCAAGCTAATGATCAGGAAGCTGAAGACCTGGGACTCATGATTACTTCTAAGTCTTGAATCACCAGGCTACAGGATTATAAAATCCTTTTAACCACCCATACTACATCTGGACCTCATGCAAAAGAGGATGAAAGATTCATAGGATCAGCAACAGATGAACTTTATGGAAGTTTTGATCCTGCAACCCAGTATGAAGTGGATTTCTCTGGCAGAGCAGAGCTGTAGATTATGAACTCTGCTTCCAATGTTCATTACATATATTATTTAATGATGCTTAGGTGAATATTGAAGAAAGAGTCCCTAGAGCAGAAACTCATTCTGCCCTAAATGAATTGTTATAGTTGGAAAGCAAACCACTGCTCAGCTTCCCTGTCCTGGCATGTTACTCTGCAAATCCCAGGCTCCTGAAGTGATCTTCAGATGATAATGTCATCTCTGTGGGATCATAACAAATGTGCTTTATCTGTAAATCCTGTCTCCAAAATCAGTCTCTGCAAATGCCCAGTGAAGTGCAGCAGAACAGAAGGAACAGAGAGCTCTTATAGTACCGATCACATATTAGAGTACTGATCACAATGCAAATGGGCTTCATCCAAAAGCCACTGAGTTGAATAAAATTTCTCCCACTCATTATTCTTCTGGATTATTAAACCCCAGCAATTCAAGGCACAGCAAAGTGATGCATATCTAAGACAGGAACTCAGATACATAATTTGCATATGAATTTGAACATCTCCTTTTAGGACATGCTTCGATAGAGCACAATTATATAGACCCAAAGAAATTATTTGTGCCACTCATAAAAGGCCAAAGAAGAGACTAACAAAAAAAATTCATTGATTACAAAAGGTATAAATTGGAAAAAAACCTGTTCATCAATATTCTCTATCAGAGAATGCAACTGCCTGCTTTCTGCTGTCAAGAGCACCGAACTCAATTTGCACACCTTTCAGATTTAAAATGGTATTTACAAGGATTAAATTCTCGAAAACCCAAATAATTTCACTGTAACTTCTGAATCAGCACAGTCCCATTAACCCAGCAGGAGGAATCAGGTGGCACAAACACAGAACTCATTTTCTCTGTCAAATAATACAGCTAAGTCAGGAGGAAATGTCCTACCTCACACGTGGCGTCACTGAAATTATAGAATTTTTTGAGACCTGAGCAAATGAGCTAATAGTAATTTTATTGCAACCACAATAATTTAACATATGAAAGGAAATATTTATAGGAAGAAATAATTTTTTTACTAGTACAGATTTTATATTTGAAAAAAGATATATGTGTTTTTGGAAGTCAAGTCCACCTTCAGGTCTGAAACCAAAGCCTTTTCACTTATCAGAGCAGCAGTTATGAACAAATGTTCTTACCTTGCACCATTTTCTGTAATCAAATATGGAAAAAAAATCTTCTCTTTCTCAATACTAATTATTTAGGAAAAAAAACCAAACTAAGAATCAATTACATATTAAGATTACATATATAATGCATAAATAGTCAAAGAACTTAAAAGAAAATCGAATAGTACTTTAACATTTATAAATAGAAAAACCCCAGGCTTGTGCACCTTCCCAGCAACTCTTACCTGCCATTTTCTGTTATCTGCCCCCTCCCTCTCACTGAACCTTAGGAGCCCTTGGGTTTTCTTTCAGTAATGTTTCTTCTTCCAAATAGTTCTCTACAACGCACTTCATGTGTCCCAGTAATGTTTCCTTCTTATCCTCTGAATCCACTGCGATAGGTGGCACATTAACATTCGGAAAGTATTCCTGGATTTCAACAATTTTTTTCTCATTTTTTATTTTCGCTTCTCTAACTGTTTGGGTTTTTTTCACCTTAGACAATACCTATCTCATGCCATCGGGGAAAGGCAGAGATATGAAAGTTCCTTGGTGACTTTTAGAGCTATTTTACAAGTACAAAAAAGTTCAACAAAATTGCTTTCAAGAATATAACTTTTCTTTCCAAGGTCTCCAAGCTTGTCTTCTTCTGATAGCCTTTCAAAATGTTAAGTCTGCATTTCCTGCCACCAGTTTTGCCAGCAATCTGATATAATTGCAAGATGATTGTGATGGGTCACAGGATCATGAGAAGGATAAACTGTTCATCATGGATAAGTCAAAAAGTTTGAAAAACACTAAAGAGCTATATTTGTGTTGTCTTTCACGACAAATCTGTGAAGACCAGCAAGAAAGATATTGAGCTACTTCAAGTTTTTCAACTCTTTGGACTGGAAGCTTGAAAATGGAACTGGTATTCATTTGTTCCTAGGTTTGAGGGTTCCTTTTCATCAGACAGTTGCAACCTCTTTCAGTCTCTTTGGTAGTCATTAATATTTACCCATTTAACAAATTTCTTTGATTCTCAAAGATTGCTGCCAGGAAAAGTAATCATCTGCTTTCAGGTTTTTGAAAACCTGAATGGCCTGTATTTTTTTTCTTTTCCATACATCCTTTTCATTGCCAGTGATTGATTCATCATCACATACAGGCTTTCCAAGTGTTGTCTCACCTTCAGAAAGTTTCTTGACTTGGTGGTCTTCCTGACTATTATCCATCTTCACATTGGATTTTAGGCTGTGGAAGCAATAATCACCAATCTGGCAAAGGAAAACTGGCTCTGTGCTGTCAGGGTTTAACACCACCAAGTCACCCTCTGACAAAGGCTGCTTTCTAGGACTACCATTTGCCTTCTGGAAGACAGGCAAAGAAATCTTTGTGGGTTCTGGACATTCATGGAGACCTTCAGGCACAGTAAGATAGTCTCCGAATGTATCCACGTGCAATTCAGGAGACAAAGTTGGTGCTTGGCCTGACACTGGGTTGGTGACACCAATTTTCCCAGGAGAAAACTCATGGCCAGAGTGGTCACTGGGAGGCTGAGGCTCCTGTGGGGAGCAAGGTGACTCCCCAGCTGTGACAAGGGGAGGATGGCTGGAGGTGCTGGCTGATGGCAGCAATGGGCTGTCCGTGCTGATGTACTCCAAGGGACACTGTTGAGGAGATGTGGTAGAACTGAGAGCCTTTGGAGAGTTCTGCTCTTCTGTCCCCTTGTTGGTGCCTTCCCCACAGGCTGGTGAGGCCTGTGAGTCTTCTTCCTTATCATCAAGGTGCTGCATCATTTCCTTTTGATCTGGGAGAAGGTCCTTTGGAGGAGCTGCTCCTGGCTGTTCTTGCCTCTGTGTTGCCTGGGCAGAGTCTTCCCTTGGGAGCGTCACATACTGAAGGGAAACTGATTTCTTACTGAGCCCCACGGGGTCCCTTTCCAGGTTCTGATGGATATCAGGTTGAGAGGACACCACTGGGCTGTACAAGTAGGGACCATTGAAAGCAAAGCAAGGGATTGCTGTGTGGGAAGCAATACTTGCATCAGCACTGTTTCTCCTTGGAATAGGAAAGCAATGACCAGCGCTCTGGCTTGAGCAGGCAACTGGGGCATGCTCTGACTCATTTAAAGCATGGTATGAGTTCGGTAGGTCCAGTGTAACAGGGGTATCATCTGCTTTTTTAGTCTGTCCTTCAAGGCACTCTTCCAAAGTCTTTGCCTGCCTGAATGTGGGAAAGTCAAAAGTTGCTCGTGAGAGAGATTATTGTGGTAACCATGAAATATAAACCAATGTTATCTGAAAACTGAAATACATAGATACACACAGGCTTAGAAAAAATTTCTTGTAGATGCAGTTAGTCATGTAGTAAAAAATTAAATCTCCTCCTCAAAAGCAACTTGTCTAGCATTTTTAGTGACAGAACATTTGATTATATCCTGTCATGACACAGTGAGTTCTTAGAGACCATCCACAGTGTCACCATTATGTGCTGTTCACTCACCTGTCCACAACTTGAAGGAAGCTAGCCTGCTCCATCTTCTCTGAAAGGTTGTATTTGTTGAAGTCCAGCTGGCTGCTTGTTGACCAACTTCCCAAGTGTCCTTTCTGAAAACAAAAAGCAGACATGACCAAAGTGCAGTTTCTCACTGGCAGTAGAATCAGGAACCACACATTACTTGTGGACAAAGAAAACAAATAGGACAGCCTATAGCACCTGGCAAGAGGAATACAACTTCACTAATACGACTCAAAGGTGTGTTCTGCTCTCCAGAAGATGGTTTCTCCAAATCCATATTGCCTTACCACTGATCTAACTACAAGTGCTCAGTGAGCCAACTAGGAAAGATGCCCTCCTACACTTGTTATTTGTGAATGGAGGACTTGAGGGACTTGATAGTAGGTGGTTGTCTTGGCCACAGTGATCATTAAATTGTTGAGTTTTAAATTTTCAGAGTAATGGGAAAAAAGAAAACAGTAGAGTTGCTACTCTGGATTTCAAGAGAGCAAACTTCAAGCTGTTCAGGGAGCTACTTGGCAGTGTCCCCTAGGAACCTGCTTTTGAGAGTTTGTGAGTCCGTAAGTACTGGGCAGGTTTTAAGAGCCACCTCTTAAAAGCACAAGAGCAGGAAATTTTAAAGTACTGAAAATTTTTCTACATTGATTTTATATCACAATTGTGCTAGCAAGCACAGCACAAAGAGGTCTGCTAAATATAAGAACACTGTTATGTTGAGCAGGACCAGAACTTCTCCTAAAATAAGGAATAGGTAAATGAAGATATCTGTTCATTGCGGATTAGGAAACAAGAAGAACTCTTAAGATTATTGGAAGTCCTGAAAAAGAGAGAGAAATAACAAACCCTTCAAGGTACATTTCCCTCTTACCCTCAGGTAGCTCTGGATCAGGAGACTCTTGCTGGGGTTTGGAATCTTTTCCTCCCACATTTTCTTCTTTCTGCAGCAAGAACACAGTTTTCAAGATTTGCTTCTCAATGTGGCTGCTACCAGAAAAGGCTGCACCCCACACACCATGCTGCTCAGCACTCTGAGGCACAAACCAGGCACTGGCACAGCACCACCCAACTCTCTCCCTTGCACAGACATGCACAAGGCTGCCCACCAAGGCCCATCTTCTCTCTCCTGGGGGACAAGAAATGCCTCAGACTTTATGCCACCCAAATTGGCTGCTAAATCTCCTCATTGCAATGTAAGCCTACCTGAGGAAATACCTGTAGCTGCAATAAGCAGCTATTAGCAAAGGGATGATGAGAGCTGGGAGCGTCACTGGGAGAACCACAGGTGCCAGAACTGAAACTGAGAGAAGAGAAAAAGGTATCCACCTGTAGAGTGGCTGTTTCCTGCAACAGGTTTTTCACTCTGGTCACTATTCATCAGAAGAGATCAGGGAATGTGATATGTGGAGAGACAAGAATATAAGGCTTTCTAACTGTTTGGATAACCTCCAGAGTAGGACAGGCCAGATGTGGCCTGAACAGCACAACTGACCAAAGGAGTTAATTGTTTCCTTTACTGTTTCACTTCTTAGCTTTTACTGACATCAGAATTAAAACATTTAAGCTAATGGTTATGAACGTTACTCCACTATGAACAATGGGCATGCCTTCAGACATCTCAGGTCTGCTTGACTCTATACAGTTCTGAGAAAATGGGATCTCAGAGATTTTCTAAGAGCTTCCCCTGCTAACAGCTGCAACAGCACACCAATTTCTTCCTGAATACATGCATCAAAATTTGCCCATGCTATTACCACTACAACCTTCCTCAGGATAAATCATGTAAGATCATATTACTTTGGGTAAAAGATTGTATGATGGCAGATATTCTGCCTCTAAGTCCAGAAACAGCAAAAACATGTAAAGATTTTATCTCCAGCAGGCTCCACTGTGTGTTTTACACAACCTAAGAGTCACTCTGCAAATATAAAAAACTGATGCCTCATGTTCTATCTTCTTAAAATATCAGGCTCTTTAGTCACTGACAGCAGAGTGGACTATTGGAATCAGGAAACAATGACAATCTTTTGGGCAGGATATTTTTTCATCGTTCCTGATGTGGAAAAATTTATGGTTATTTGTACTCACCATATGAAGGCAAGTAGGAAAGAAGCTTAGAAGGTCATTCACCTCCTTCCCTAGCACTGCTGCTGTGCTGCAAGTATGCAGGCAGGGCAGCTGCCTTGGTGAGTGACTCCAGCTAGGCCATGGCTGCACCTCACTCCAACTCCAGCTGTGTTACACTAAAGAGGCATTCCAGCCATTAACATCCACCAAAACCTGACAGAAGTACCTGCATGAAAAGTACCTTTCTCAGTCTTCCAGGTGAACTCCTCACTCCATTCACTCCAAGGTCCTTCATATTCTGGAGGCATATTCACCCTTGCACGCATTTTCCCCCTATATTCTGTAGATGCTGCCAGCATCTGCAGGGTGAAGATGAAGGGAGGTTCATCATTGCTGATATTTAACTCCTGGAGAGTCTGGGGAGAGGAGAGGAGCACAAAGGACAGAGGTGAGAAGAACTGTCTTTCCATTTGGCCCGTAAAGAAATATCCATGACTCTTGCACTTTGTAAGTTACCTTTTCATATCGGTCGTTTTCCCAGTACTTGACTTGGTATCTCTGTGTTATGAAGTTGTAATAGAATTTGTGTTTTATCCAGCTTAGTTCATACTCTTGGTTCTCTGTTGCTGTCACTGACACATTTGCAGGCGGCAGCACCCGAACTGTAACACACTGAATGTCTCAGAGCACTTACCAACCTACTGGTCCTACTGGTGCTCTCTTTCCCCACTGTGAATCATTTCCAGGGACTGAAAACAAGGTTGTTTTGTGCAATGTAAAATGGCTCAGCTTTTTAACACTTCTTAACTCTCTGCATCTTCATTTTCTAGTCAAATACAATAAACCAGTAGACCACTAACTAACAAAAAATCCATACCCATGAATATTGACAGCACTCCCTGTGTACAGAAAAGCAGCAAAGCAATAGTTGAAACATCTGTACTGGTCCACCACATTTCCAGAGATTTTCAGCTCCCTTGGAGCTTCCTCCTGATGTTTTCACCCACTGCAGGAGCTGTTCTAGTTTTAAAGTTTGAATAGTTACCCAAATACCTTCAGATACATACAGGCAGAGATGACCTATCTGGTGCACCTCACTGGGCAAAGGATTCCTACCTCATCCAGTGTTCCAGGGGCCATTGCACAAACCCACAAGAGCTCACTGGCTTCTAGAGAAAGCACAGTGACTCACTCCCACTCCCCATAAACACCTCTCACCACAGTCCCCTGTCACCTCATGAATGTCAATCAGAGAAGTCAGCAGGGTGGCAATTGCTCACTGAGAAGCTCTGGCTCACAATCTGAATTTCTGCCCAAGTCTCCATCACTGTCACCTTCCTCAGAGTAACAAGTGCCACTGAGGAACTCCACACCTGCATCCCAGACCTCTGACCTGATTCAGCTCCTTTCTTCATCAGTGATTGCTTCTTCCATTTCCCACTCACTTTTCCTCATCACCACTGTGCTCAGCCCCACTTGCTCAGACAGGCATCTCTCCAAGAAACAAGAAGGAGAAGTAAGAAACAACACAGGAACTCACTGTTCTTGTGGTCTTCAATCAGCTTCTCTTCTATCTTGGGCCGGACAGACACATGGTACTGACTCTGGCTGCTGGAATCGTTAACAGGGATCTCACAGCTCTGGACCACATATGGGCTGTGGGGCAAAGTCTTTTCGTGCACAGGTGAGCACTCCTCTTCTCTGAAGGGAAAAATGAGGTTAAGCTGAGATCAGGGGAATGGGACAGGCAGAAGCCCCATGGGAGAGGCACAGAAATGCTGCCCCTGACAGAGAACATACTCTGATGTTGGAGTGGCCCTGAAGAACAAGCCAAAGAGGACAGAGGTGGTGATCACTTTCTTCACTTCCCAGCTGCATGTCAGATGATCTCTACCTTGGAAGAGGCAGCGAAGGTTCCTGGGCTGAAGGCCACCTTCAGAGAGCACAAGTGCAAGCTAAGTGACAACAAGGTTCTGGCTTCTCAGCTGCCAACCCTGCACAGCCCCACTCCATCCCATGCTACCTTCAGGGGTCTTCCATGCCACCTCCGTGCTCCACTGGCTGTACTGCCCAGAGAAGCCACTGGCCTGCCCTGGTCTGGCTCGCACACGGGCAACGTAGCTGCTCCCTGGGATGAGGTCCTCACTACTGAGACTGCAATGTGTGGTGTTGGAGAGCAAGAGCGAGGCAGCTTCCTGTTGTTGGGGGAGAGGAGGGAGAGGAAGGGAGGGAGGAAATTGGGGAGTTGGGGAACAGAGAGGTGGAGGGAAGACAGAGAAAGAGTGAGAGGAGTTGACTGCCAGGCTGTATCTCCAACAGTGTCATGCATGTGATGGTGCATGCATGTCCTGCCATGTGGTGCTTCCACGCTCCCACATGAGAGGGGCTTCAGTGCATACTTCCCTTAAAATCTAAAGATCAGGATGGCAGGTACAGAACAGAAACATCCAGGGGATCCAGGGGAGCAATAGGGCAAAGGATATGGACTCCTAAAAGCTTTTTAAAAAGCAACCAAAAAAAATAGAAAAGACCAAAACATATCTGTCTCAAAAGGGGAGCAACATCAAATATATTTTGCTATTTTCCCCACATGAACCCACAGCCTTCTGTTGGAATGTGACTTAATTCAGTTTAGGAGGGATTCAGGGCAAAAACAATTCTAACTCAAACCCAAATGCAACGGTTGTGGGGTTTTTTGAGTGGAGAAGAGACCTTTGCATTCAGCTCAGGACGAATGGTATTTCACTGGGCAAACCACTTGCAAACAGAAAGAGATCCCCTTCCACCTGACCCAAAACAACACTTGTATCTCTTCACAGTCCCTGAGAATGGAAAGACCATTGATTCACACAACTTTTACGATCAACTTTCAACCACCCAAAATGGTGCAGCTCAAACCAGGACAGCTCAGCTCATCCACTCTTACCTCCCAGGACTCCCATGCCCGCTTGTAAGTGACTTCAAACTCCAGTGCATGTCCCAGCCCTTGGCTTCCATCAGATGTTTTCCAGGTCAGCAAGAAGTCTCCTGATGTCATTGAGCTGACTGAGAGGTTTTGAGGTGGGAGGGGCTGAACTGGAAGGTGAAGGTATAATTCATGAGAGAAGAGTAAGGAAAAGACATGAAGAGGGGAAGAAAACATCTAGGTAACCTTCCCCATTTTCAGAGTGTCTTATCCCTAACACACCAGGCACCTCCTGCTTGACTAGCTCCAGAGATGATATCAGGTCCAGCTGCTCCCAGAAACTTGCCTTCTCCTCTTCCCACCCAACCCTCTCAAAGTGGAACTCTTTGACAGTTTTTACAGTGGAAGTGTAATTCACTTCCAGATGAACAGCAAATACATTCTCCAAAATCCTTAAAATTCACTGGAAAATGAGAATTTGGTATTTAAGCCTTACCATTTTGGAAAAGATCAACATCCAGTTCTGCTTGAAGCACTTTGTTAGGTTTGAAGCCGTATTTAGAATTTACTCCTATTCCAAAAAATTCTGTAGTGTTGAGGCAGACCCAGTGCACATACATGTCTGGAGCTTCATGCAAGTCATTTTCTGTCTGGCGTTTGCAGAACATCTCCTTGTTCTCCCTGTGTACAAAGTGATCCATAAAGATCTGATTTGAGACCTGTAGTTAGAGGAAAATTACACACCTGAAACCAATTGCACCCCCTCCTGTTGTTATAATTCACAAAGGCACTTACATCCTTTTCTCACTATACTTATTAGTCCTGGTTTGCATCAGTTAATATGAGAAACATTTTTAGCACCAGAATTTTGCCTCCCCATTTCAAAGTTGTGCAGCAGAATGGTATGGTACCTGTTCATTTTTGTTACTTCTTAGCCTAGCTCTATGTAATCTCCTATTTTTAGGTGAGAAATAGTATGATGAAAATTAATGTCATGTAAATACACCTTTTACTCAGAGTGAAAGGCAGTAAAGTTTCTGATGATCCTAAGCTTCTTGAAGACTTTTATTCTGCAGTAGCAGAAAGACCCTTAGAAAAAGATTCACCAACCAAATGTACTTCTGTGTCCTTAGTAGTTCTGTTCTGCCAAGGGACCTTAAGTATTCATTAAAGATTTTTCAGATAGCCTTTCTCCAGGCCAAGGAGCATCATGAAAATTAGAAACAATTTTTTAAACCGGGCAGGAGAGGATAATCTTTGTGTGGTGGCAGTAGCCTTAGCTGCTGGAGAGATGCACTGCTTCTTTATGTACCCTCTGGAATTTTGTTTGTGCTTATGGCTTCATGCCCAGTATATTATCTTGTTCCAGCTCAGATGAGAAATATTAAGTTGTGAATATTTAAGGCCAAATATTCTCTTCCAGGATAGGATGGAGTCTTCTAGCCAACTATATGTCAGCAAGCATTATTCAGCACTATTTCTATTTTTATAAGTTGGGTATTAGCAAGGAAAGCAGGGATATTGCTGAAGTATGGATTGGATGCTGCAGGATGTGTGTACCCTTCAGCAAAAGAGTCAGCCCAAGGGCTGTGAAGCCCTGAAGATACTTCTGTCTACTCACCAGCACTACTTTACCCCAGTTTGGGGTTTAGTCAAGTATTCTTCATCTATGAGCTGACCTTGATTAATTCTTGGCCGTTTTGATTTCAGCTGTGTGACTGTCCATGTTTAATACCTGCTTGTCTGATTAGTTCACCTCAGTTATGTTTCATGATCTACACACTTCATCACGTAACAATGTTCCAGAGAATCCTCCAAAGGTCCAAGTAACTTTATATCATCCTTTCCCAGAAGTATTTAACTTCAAGGTCCTGCTCCAAAGTTCTTCCACTGTTCTCATCTGCTTTTAGGTCTATTAATCCCTCTTGTTTGCAATAAAATCAAGAGTTTGTCCTCTTTTCTTTTCTGGATCCCCAGACTCTAAATCATTTTCTTCTCAACTATCCATCTTTGCCTTCCTCTCAACCTTTACTATTCCTTCATTTCTGTCCTTTCTTATCCTCACCATTGATCCAGTCTGGTGATTCGGTTCCCTTTTCAAAAGGAAACAGATGTAACAGAGAGATTCTGTCATAAACACACCAGCATCTCTGGGAGGAAAACTGATAGCACAGATAGAGAACTCACCAGTCCTCTCTATCTCATAAACACACAATCTATACATATTTCTCACGTGTTATCAAAGCCACACTCTCAGTGATGCTCCTAAATGAGCAAAATGACAGGGGGAATGTCTCCTCCCTTTAGGGTTTACAATCAATACTCACACTTTTTCTGACACCATCTTCTCCCCCCCATTATTAGCATCCTATATGCCCCATCTTATTTCATAGCTATAATCTCACAACAAAATTATGGAAAATAATTGCAAAGGTGATTTTTAAAACTCCACTAGCATAGCCTATTCATTCTTCCCTTCCTAGATAAGGCCTGAGAAGCAGGCACAACTTTTGCTTTAATCAAAAAGAGAGGTGGATGTGCTTTCTGAAAACCTGACTGCTGGTCCCCAGGATTCCAAGTTATGGCCAGTTTCTCTTTGAACTTTTATCTAGCTCAGCACGTTTCAGGTACTTACATTATAATATCATTCCTTTGGTAAAGAATCATACCAACAAGGTCATGAGCCTCTGAATGCTCCATCCATGTACAGGTCACCTGTGACTTGTAGTCATTGTAGCAGTTCAAGCTTTTCATTGGGATACTCTCTGGGAAAGGAATTCATGCAAAAAAAAAAAAGATGCAGTGATTACAAATATAAATAGAAATAGCATGAGGTACAGAATGGGTAAGGCACTGATAACAGTACTTTCCTCTAGACACCAGAAAAATCATAGAATAATTTGGGTTGGAAGGGGCCTAAAAGATCATCCAGTTCCAACCCCCCTGTCATGGGTCAGGACACCTTCCACTGCACCAGTTTGCTCAGAGCCCAGCCCAATCCAGCCCTTAGCACCTCCAGGGATGGGGCACAAAAATCTGCGCAGAGTTGTGACCATTCTGAAAGCAAGAAAGAATGAAAAAGAAAGTAGCTCTCATTGCATAAGAAAGGAAACACAAGCAATGGATATGGCAGATGGTCTCTTTATCTGTCAGCTATTCCACAAGAAAATCAGGTCATCTGGATTTTGCTCTTGGTAGCCCCCACCACACTGTCTTGTGTCTGGCCACATGTCTCCTGTGCACTACCATCTGAATTATGCAGCCCTTCATTTTCCTACGTTTTCACTAACTACCAGGGTTGCTTTTCACTAACTACTCCTCCTTCCCATTCACTCATTATCCAATCAGCTTGTTCATCTCATCCATTTATCCAGTATTTCACCTGTTCATACCACCAACATACAACTGATTTGTCTGCACATTCACCTGCAACACACTGGTTTCGATCAAGATGTCTGTTCTCTTGCAGTTTAGAAAACAGGGGAAGAAGGAAGCAGAAAAGCAAGCAGAAAAGGAGGAAGAGCATTAGCTGAAAGAAGGAGACAGATATGAAAAGAAAGGCAATTATGGAAGGATAAAGGAGAATATGAATTTGAATCTCACCTCGAGTGGCTTGAACATGGAAGACAAAATACAGATTCAGCAGCAGGATGAAAATCTCTTTCATGTTCACACTGTCCTTTGCACACAGGCTCGATCCTAATTCAGAATTTCAGAGTTTTCATTGCCCACTGGCTTCAGAGTTTCTTGCCCTGCTTACTGTGGGACTCTTTGTTTCGTTTCACAGAAAGGGAAGTAAAACTGAATAAGGGAACTTCTTTAAGATTACGCTGAAGTGACATTCAGAAAGAACTTCTACCAAGCATTTATTGTAGGACAAAATCCATGTCTTCTTGCTGTGTGTTGTTAAAAAACAAGCAAAGAATGAAGTAAATGTTCATTTCCAAGGAAGTGGAGGGATTCAGTCAGCTGAGTGGCAGCAAGAAACAATCCTAATCTGTGAAGAGAACTCATCCTTAAAATCCATTCACCTTTCTGCACCACAACAGTGTTCTGGTTTTTACCTTTCCTTAAAATTATTATCTCAATCACATAGTTCCTGGGACCTATAGTGGTTGAATTTCCATATTCACTCATTTTGAGAGTTTCCTTCAAGATGCTACTTTTCTAGGTGCCCCCAAACAAGTTGCAAAATATAGACATAATACCAGACAAATTTAAATTGTTTATTTTATTTTTTTTCTGGTGATTGTAGAGAGTGAGAGTACATTGAACAGTTCCAGAACCCCAGACCACACTGTTCAATACCAGAATTTAAGTCCTTTTGACCATCTCTCATTGCTCTTTTAAAATCACAATACACTCACCAGCTTAAGTACATTACAGATCTGAGACTTTTTTCTACTTTAGGGGAGCAGGGAAAAACTCCTTTTAAATTCCTATTGACTTTTAGATTCCCAAATGCCACTTCCTTGCACCAGACACAGCTGGCTGAGTCCTTGAATAATCATTACAGCTAAGGAATCCCTCAGTAACTCACAAGTCCTTTTATGAGAGCAGACTCTGCCATTGTGCTTCCCCCAGGGAGGAAGCCATTCCCTTACCTGGATCCAGGGATGTCTGTGAGGCAGATGATTCAACCTGAAGGGTGACTCGCCCTGTCCAGCCTCCCCCCACAGCACCAGAATCCTCTGATGCAGAAACCAGCAAACCCACACTTGCCTAGAGCTGGAGACAGAAGTATGAACCAACCACAGGATTTTCTTGGCAAGTAAGTCTTCAAAATAACTGCTGCATCTTTTGTGAACCCCAAATGCCACTTTCAGAGAAGCAGACACCCCCTTTCAAGGAAAGTCTGTCCAATTGCACAAAATAGGAAGTCTGTACTTCCTATTTTAGCCCCCAAAGCACGCACTTAGATGGGACTGTTAGGTTAACTGGGAAAGGAGGGAAAGGAAATTTGTCATTGCCAGTCTATGTGTTAGCAATTACCAGATCATGGGACTAATGTATTTTAAGAATTCTCTTAAGAAAGAAAAAGGACTGACTGCAACAGAAGTAAGAAAGATGAAAAAATAATTTTCTGTTTTTCACTCCAGTGTTGTTTCTTGCATTACTCCAGACTAGAAAATCTGCATGGCAGGGATCACTCTGGACTTTCGTTTGTACATCTATACTGGGGGAGTGAACTACCTTTATCTCTGTAACCCTTTAATTTAAGTAATATTTCCTAGTTTTACCTATTTCAACAACAATAAATAATAAATTATAAATACTATAGTACCAAGAGGAAACAAAAGAAAACTGGTGAGAATAGTTGATCTGAAGTTATCCTACACCCAAGACAGCCTGGTCTTTTAATCCAACCATAAAACTTAGCCCAGTAGCCTTCAAAAATAAACCTTAGGAAAGTTAGGTAGTTATAAGGGAAAGACATGCTCAAGTTTGCATTCTCAGGGATAAACTATGGTGGACTAAAATGAGTCCCCAGATACAGAATATAGCTGCCAGAGTCTGTCTATCCTGCCCTGCTACTCCTCCTCTAAATCCCTATGGTACTGACCAAAACCACATTCAGCATAGTTATTCTCTCACCAGAACTGCATCAATAAACAAGCAAAAAAAACTCTATAATGTGAATAAGGGAAACACGCAGAGCAAGGCAAAGAATAAGGAGAGTATCTGAGGAAGCTGTGTGTCAGAAGGTGTCCATATAAAACCTGCAGACCATCAGGGGAATATGTAACTTGGCTGGATGGGAAGAATTTATTTTTCATTGCAGTTTAAAGGCAGAAGGGGATCATCCTGCTCTGATTTTCAAAGGCTGGTGTGTTTATGTTCTTCCCCCACCCTTATAAAAGAGGACAGTTGTTTCCCAGCAGACATTTTGCCTCCCTTTCCTTCCTCACTGAAAATGCTCCTCCATTTTCAGAGAGACGTGCTGAGTTGCTGGTTACATCACAAGACTAGCTGTCAGTGAAAACCTTCAGGTGCTGCTTGCTCTGTTGAATTCCAGGAGCAAGTAACAAGGAATCCTTCACACCAGAAGCTTTGCAGGCCACACACACCATTAGGTTTCAAACTTATAAAGCATTTTCTTATGTATCACAACCTGTAATATCACTGACACAGTCATTGCATATTGCTTCATCTCCTTTCTAAACTGCATTGCTACAAGCCTTTGAAGTGAGAAGCTACATTTTGTAACATTTTAGTAAAATAATGTCAACTAAGTCTCCCCTCCCAAAAAATCACTTTTAAATAAAAATTGATGAACTAATATTTAACTTTATTTGTTGAAGAATCTGATACAGTAATTTTTTGTTAGTTCTACTTTGAAATGCAGTGTCAGAAAGCAGATGATAAAGAAGAAATTGCTGTTTGAATAGGTATCATATGCATTTTCCCAGAACATGGAAATAAGTAGTTTGTACAATTACATAAAGGTCTATAAGGAACACCACAGGTGTACTAGCTTTGATTCACAGAATTCAATATATCAGTCAGTGGAAAAGAAGAAAGCTAAAGTGGGCTGCAATTTCTTCACTAAAATCCAAAAAACTTTTCTTGATGCTCCTAGGACAAACTCTGAATGCCCAGTCAGACTCCAACGTGAGAGGAATAATTACATACTGGCACACAAACCTTCAGATCAGCAAATGAAGAGAAAATTATGGGAGCCTAGGAAAAAAAAATAAAAGCTTATGAAGACATTCTGGACAAATAATTAGCCCCAGGAGTGAGAATGGAGATTAGAGCAGGTCTTAGGGCTCAGGACAGCTCTACTGCACACTAACACTGACTCGCTTTGTGAATATGGCTTGTGATTTTATTTCTCTATTCCTCACCTTCTCCAGTGTCTCTGTAGATACCTCTATGGCAGAGGAGTGCTAAACAGCTGAAGCAGTTAACTAACTATGGATTTTACACTGGAAGGTAATATATTACCAAAAAGTACTCATTTCAAGGTCACTTCAAAGGCATGTTGAAGAAAACTGCCTGCAGAGAGGAAAATCACAGAACCACAGAATCACAGAATTCTATATAGCACTTACATTGCTCCTACTGTTTGAGTAGCACCTATGCCTGGACTAGTGTTGTAGACACCCAAATCATCTTTGTGAGTGATGTGCAGCTTCCAAGGAAAAAAGTGCTTCTCAGAGGGCCTTCTTCTGCTCTGAGTCACCATGAGTTCAACATCCTGATCAGAGAGCAACCGGATCAGATCACCATCAAGGTCCCGGTAGTTCAAAACAATGTCATCTTGGTTAAACTCCTGCCTGGTAGAAAAGAAATGGATTGATCCTCAGAAATCAAGGAATGCCTGGGAGGTGCTACATGATGAACAATATCCTGACAATTTAATTAATTCTGATAAAAGCCACACAAAGCCTTGGGTGTCTTGGCATTCTTGATACAGCTAGTACTAGAAATCATACAGCCACATTCATGCTGTGCTGTGTTTTAGCTAAGACACTTATCAGAACCAATAACCATTTCCAGTAACACCACATAAATGGCACAATTAATCCGTGTGTTTGATGGAATTCCCCTACAAAAAAGCTGACTTGTTACTACCCACTTTTGCCTACTTATTGTTGCTCTTTCTCAGGAGTGTAAGAATATTAGCACAGGTGTTCTATTAGTAACATTTAATGTTCCAAAGTGTTGATGTTCAACACTAGATTAATCTAGTTTAACAGGTGTTAGAAGGCCATGTTAGATGTTCCGCATCCTGAAGAAGAGCACTTGGCAAAAGATATTTTCATGGGCATGTGACTGTGATCTTAGAACAAGAAATGAAAATTTTTACCCATCATAATTGAGTCAGAAGGGTGTGTAATGCTTTACTCATTGACATCCCCAAAGGAGGACTAGTGTCTGCACAGATGGCCCTGGACCAAGTCAAAGTGCAACTTCCTCAAGACATTTGAAAAGTATTTCACACACAAAACATGGTGATGACCAAGCAAAATGTGGAAAATCTCAGACCCAAATGAACATGACAAATGTTTAAGTATCAAATATACAACTAACTGCTTGCATTGTACCTTATCAATTCCATTAGATCTTTGAATTTTGGAATGCTGCTCAGATCCTCTTCCACTGAGATATCCCTGTATTAAGAACACATCCAATCATTACATATCATGACAAGAGAATCACTGATGTTTCTTCAGCAGTAAACCAGGAGACTATTTTCTTATTACCTGATAGTGCTCATGGTCTCATCATAGTAATAACAGCGGACTTTATTAACTGTGTCTTCCTGCTGTGGTAAATCTTTTATGATCTTCACAAAAGCACTTGGGAAAATCCCAGTGGCACCACCAGCAGTTCCCTGGAATGAGACGAAATGTTAGAATCAAGAAAACCATGCTGTTTCGGCCACATGCAATAGGTTCTGGAATTCAATGAATTTACATAGAAGCAACAGTAAGAATTTTTCCACTATAAACACGAAAAGAAAGTCTATGGAAGTGACCTGATGGCATCCCTACAAAAAGATTATACAATTACATAGTCAAATACCAGGCAGGGGAGTGAAACAGTGTGTAAGAAATGAAAGTCAGATGGTTAGCAAGGAAGGCTGTGGTGTTTGAGCAAGCAGAGATATCATATCAGCAAACACACAGCATGTTCTCCTCATCCTTTTTTTCAGAACACTGCTGCATTACCCAAGTTCTCTCTAATCAGGCTGACGTGTGTTGTGGTATGAAGCATGAAGCATACATCCACTCACCCTGAGGCAAGAAACCAATTAATCGCTGAAATGGAGTTTCCATCTCCTTTCTGTGGCCTTTCTGTGTTCTAATCACTTCCAAAGAATTTAAAAACATTCCAGCAGAAGCAAATGCAAATGAAAACTGAAGTCTGGAGGGCAGAAAATTTGTAAGCTAAAAACCATCAAGGAACCAAACAATTACTAATTTAGAAGCAAGGATTTATTCCTGACAGTAAGACCTGATTATGATACAATTTCTCCTTGAAAGGAAGAGACAGATCCCAAGGACCAGGAGAGCCCTTTCTACTCATATATGTCAAGGTATGCTAATAATTCAGTACTGCTATTGCAGTCTTACCTCCAACCAGTCTTTGTTTACTCTGCTGAGTAGGTAGACCAAATCTCCCTTCTTGAAGCTGAGTTCCAGTTTATTGGTTCCAGGAAAATCAAACAGTGCCTATGGAAAGTAATAACATTCAAATTATTAATTCACAGAATTACAAAAGCAAATCTTTCCATTGTGTTCTCGAGCTGAAAGCATAAAGCGGCAAGATAGCATGCACTTTGTCATCACATATGTATTTCTGGGAGAAGGTCACATGTATTTGACCGCAGTCTGCAGTTCTCACAATCTCTTCTCCTACTCAGCACACACAAAAATGCTTTGAAGAAGCAGTGAAAGCAGTAGGATAAACATGGCTCTGAGAGAGCTACATGCAAGGATTCTTAAAGTGGCAGAACACTGAGGACCAAAGAAATAAATATACGTAAGTTGAAATCACTTAAGAGCAAGTAAGACAACAGAGATGAAGACAACTGACAGCTTGAAATCCTGAGAATTGAAAAGATATATTATTTCTGGTTGCAGCTTCACAGCTTTTAGATTTGCTGCAAAATATCACAAAGAGCCTTAAAAAATGCAGAAATATTGCAACAGTTAATTTAAGGGTAACTAACTGTTGCTTTTACATCTAGCTTCCAGGTCTGTGTGCTGAACTGGGAGATTTGGGAAAGCCTGGGAGATTGACATGTTGTTAAAATGGAACTTAGATGCCCTCTTCAGGGAAAAAAAAAAAGGAGCCAAGTACATGCTACCACCCTAACAAAATGTTGGAAAACTAAAGTGGCTGACTTATCAAAAATGCACATTTCCCCCATTGTCCTTAGAGAACGTGGTAGCCATTTGAATGCTCTTAGGGGAGCAAAAATTAAAAGGTGTTCACTCTACATTGCAATAGTTCTTTTGGTCTTGTTAATGCAAGAGTTCTCTTAATTAAAAAAAAAAAACAAAAAACCAATGGCTACTGTTGTGCTAGTGGTTCATATGTCTACTTAATAGCTCTTTCAAAAGCCTTCTTTCACCCATTGAAAAGTTCTGGTAGATGTATTCAATCTTAATAAATTTACAGATAAAACCCAAGAGATATGACTGCTCCAAGACTTGTCATTCTCCATGTAAAAAACAAAACCAACAAACCTCAAAGCAGTTGCAATGGGTTTTTAATCTTATATGTCAAAGTCACATGTTCCAGGAAGCAAGACCCTGCTCAGACAAGTACTGGTTACAAAGCAGTCTCGTGTGCTTAATACTGAGAAAATATACCACAAAAGACAAGAGTATGGACATTTTTCAATAGAACACTCATGTTACAGAAAATATTAAGATGCCTCACCTGCAAAGTTTTTAAACATATGCTGAAGTTAATGAAGCTGAGGCTTATGCCTGTTTTAAATTTAACTTACGGGTAGCACTATGCAAATGTGGACCATTTGCACTAAGCTGTCCATGTCTCAGCTTTGAATCTCCTGTCATTCTGATTGCACAATGGACCTTCTTATTACTCAAGTGATGAGGAACAGAACACCTCTTTCCATCCTTTGTTTCATTCCCTCTTGTTAAAATCAATTGCTTTTCTCTGTTGATTTCACTTTCTTCCCCCAAGCTCTAATTAAAAAAGGCAACTTGATGGATGAGATACCAAAGTAAAACTGAGTTTTATCTCCTGTCCTATGACAGGTGGTGCAGAGTACTCACCTCAGCCCGTGGAGCTGCCGTGCGGTCAGAAATAGGCACTTGATCTGAAACGCTTTTACTGCAAAGAAATGAGACAACAGGGAGATAAACAGATCTAAGTCATTAAAAATGCTACACAGTCAGTAGTGCAGTGTCTGTGTTTTTACTATTTAAGGGGCGTGTAAGCCACAGATCACTGGAGAAACTGCAGGAGAATCTGTGTGCAGCACTGAAGTAAATAAATATGGATACAACAACACTGCCCTAGTTCTCTCAGTTTCAGTGCAGAGCAGCAGCAATCTGGTGGTGTCTGCTGCTGAGAACAGATGGAATTTTCAATACAGTCAGTATTCTGGACCTCTCTTCCACAGCACTGCTCAGCCCCTCTACTCTGCCTTCTAGGCATCTCTGCTTCTAGCATTTATGGCAGTTAGTTCAAACTCTGCCATCATACATACATGCAGCTTTTGCACTGTTTGAGGTAAGTGAAAAGGAAGTGAGTCCATCTTTGCAGTGCTGAAAGGAGAATTAATTTATCTGAAGGGTAATGAAGTATGACATCTACTTAGCAGTTCTCCAAAGGGGTGTCAATGCTGCTATGTAGGACAGGACCCTGCTTAGACAAAGGACAGGAACAAATTAAGTGTTCAGTTTCATTTAGTGTCTGAACCAGATCTCACTGAATTCAGTGCTAAAACTCACATTGACTTCAGTGGTGCAAGCCTATGTCCTTAAGCTTGGCCTGTATATTCTGCACATTATAACAGAGATTACCATTAAAGAAATATAGGCAGATAGAGCTGGACAGTATTTTTAAAAAGCAAGGTATATTCTCATTTTGGAAATTTTCCTTTAATGCAAGTACCACACATCCACCTTAAAAATCTGAGATTACTGAAAATGAGAAATTTTCAGTATTTGAGAAAATAATGAGAAAAAAACTCTGTGCTCCCTCCACTCTCATATTAGGAATTCATGGATTCACTTGGGAAACACAGTGGTGATCCTCATCTCTCTCTCTCCCCGAAACTGGACAGCATCTCTTGCATCAAGCAATGCTGAAACAAACACTTCAATCACTTACATTCGGCGTGTCCGTGGGCGAAGCCGTCTCAGTCTGTGAGGCACCTGCTCACCGTCAAAGGTGGAGTGGTAGAAGAACAGCCGTACATCCTCATCCATCAACACCCAAGCAGGGAGGCAAAGCAGGTTCTGTGCCAAGAGCAAGCAGGAAGCAGGGTGTAACAGCGGGAGAGACCAATTCTCTATTTATTTACATGTAACAAATATGCCTCTCTGACCTACGGGATCATGAAGGATATTCATTACTGCCAGAAATCTCCCTCCTCTCCCTTCTCACTCAGCAGGACACAGCTGAACAGCTGACAGTTTCTCCTCTTTACTCCTGGAGTTGGCCAATGTATTGCTTTGTGCTTTTGGTACCTGATTTACTGCAGGAGTAAATTGCTTTTTGTGTTTCTCTTCAGAACATGAATGGCTGTAGAAAGAAGGCAATCTTAAGTAGTGGGAGTCTTGGACAGTGCTTCAGACTTTTACTGATTTAAAGTCAGGTCTTCAGTTAACCTGCACACAAAGAATATCTCTCCTTGATGCATGCTGCCTCTTCGCTGTAATTCAGCTACACTCAGAAGCCTACCTGTCCTGATTCTGGTTGTGAGAGAGTCAGTGTTCTTCTTAGCAGCTACTACAGTGCTGTGTGTTGGATTTAGCATGAGAATAATGCTAATAACACAGAGATGTTTTAGTTGTTTCTAACTAGTAACTTACTTAGTCTAAGCCAAGCACTTTTCTGTTGCCCATGTTCTGTCAGTGAGGAGCTCACAAGAATCCAGCAGGGAGCATGGCCAGGACAGCTGGTCCAAGCTAGCCAAAGGAATACTCCATGCCACAGACCACCATGCCTTGCATATAAACTGGAGGGAGCTGGCCGGGAGCCACTGATCACTGCTCAGTGGACTGGCTAGGCATCCGTCAGCAGGTGGTGAGCAATTGTATTGTGCATCATTTGTTTGTTTTCTTCTTTAGTTTTATTTCTCTCTGTCTTTTTTTTTATCCCCTTCTAATTGCAATTATTTGTATTAGCATTATATTTTACTTTATTTCAATTATTAACCTGTTCTTATCTCGACCCATGTGTTTTGTCTTTTCCCAATTCTTCTCCCCATTCCATTAGGGGAGGAGGGAGTCAGCAAGAGGCTGTGTGGCACTTAGAGGGTGGGTGGTGTTAAAGCACAACACACACACCATTCTCCTAAGTCCCTTGGGTGCACACACCAAATCTGTACTCATGCAACACCTGGAGATTCACCCTTTCCTCATACACCTTGGGGGGTTTTGGTAAGGATAACTGTCTGTATATGAAGGCAGGGAGTGAGCCTTTGTGAACTGCATACTTGGGCAGAGCCTACAGTGTGAACAATCTGGAGAAGAGGACTGCAGATTGTACCACAGTGTGGGCTCTGTGTCCTCAGGAAAGCAATACAGAGAGAAGCAGGTACTTAGGACTCTAACAGTACTGTCTGTCTTAGCTTATTTCAACAGGTAAGTATCTGCAGTGCTCAGTGCACTCTGTACCTTAAAATTAAGTTTTACCTTCATGTAGACATTCAGGATAGGAATCCTGCTCTCAGCAATTTCCTTTTTGGCACCAACAAAAACTTTCCCTGGAAAATATAAAACTCTTGACAGTTATTGAAGAAAAAAGAAAAAAAAGGAGGGTGTCTGAGAAATGAAACCATTAGGAGAAAGTAGAATCTCAAAAAAACCCCACGTATTTTCTAAAGGATTTTAGGTTTCTAAATGAACTTAACCACAAGTGAAGAGACTGTCAATGGAACATGACTCCTCTGGAATCCATAGCTGGGAATTAGTTCCTTGTCACAACTACTCCTCTCAATGCATTCCTCCTTAGGACAGCCTGGAGCTGAGAAAGTTGCTAAGTATGCAAAGATTTGGTACTGACAGCTTACCTGGCAATACAGGGAGTGTGCAGGTAAATGGGCCATTATTGCTCTCTGGCCCATATCTCTCCTCTAGTTTGGTGTGCAGGGCATAGAACTCACGATAGCGCCGGAAAATCAGGTATCTGCCACCTCCTTTAAGCTTTACTTCAATGACAAACATCTGAAACAGGAAAAAGGGACTCAGGCTGATGTTCATACTTAGAAATACTTACCAAATGAATGTGAGGGATAAAATAAGAACATAAGCTCCATCACTGGGAATAATCTCTTAGGGGCAAAGAGGAAAGCAAGCCTTCAGTTAAGCATCTGCAAACTCAAGAACTAGAAAATAACAAGTTAGCACCAGTGTGGTATTTGTGTGGGTCCAGCTTTCACATGAAGCATGCTCCTGTGGCTGTTTTCTGTTATATAATCTTAAAAGGAAACATGAATGACTAGATTCGACTTTATGCTTGTGCACCTTCCCTCAGTGACAAATACATTAGGGAGATGAATGCAAATATTTTACAGTAAAATATTGGATGCCTTGGACATCTAAATCTAGAGACAGACATTTAAATGAATTGATTTTCAGAGCTGAAGGCATTCATACTACTTTTTGACTCTAAGGTACACATTTCAGAAATTATGGTCCGACCTCCTTCAACCACTATTTTATTTATGTCTTGACAAAATTGCTTTGCTCTAAAGGAATCCACAATTTCCATGCACTGACCTCTGAGTCACATTGCAGACAGATCCTTCAGAAAACAGAAAAGACAGAGCAACCAGACATCACTTTATTCCAGAGTAAAACCTGGGTACTGCAGTGGGAAGGTTTATGAGCAATGTCCCCAGCAGAAGTCAGACTGAGCTGGTCATATTCAGAACATTCAGAAAATATTAGTGCCTTTCCTTGCTATTCCCTTCCTGTGTGCTCTTTCATGTCTTAATATGCTGCTCCTGATGGCAGCATCCTAACTTGCCAGTACCATGGAATAATGAAGCAAGACTCTGCCCTTCTACCCTCTGAATTCCTTTCCCACTATCTTCATCAAACATACCACACTCCAACAGGAAATAAATCAGATATTAGGAACGAATTATGATGTTAGAGGATCTCTCTCACATTTCATTCAGAATATAAATTTTTAGACTAAATCTGTGATAACTATCCTCCAGTCCAGAAAAAAAAAGAAGCACTGAGAAGTCTTCTGCCTGAAACTACTCATACTAAAAAGCAATTACACCAGATTAACTGCATTTTGCTTCCCACAACCAAACCAGTCACAGGTGAAGGCATACAGAGGCAGGATAAATCTCCCTTCTTACATAGTAATTAGTAAAGCCTTTCTTCTCTTCAATATCTGCAATGTTAGCTGAAACAGGTACATCATCTGGAAGCTGGTCAAAATCACTGTGAAGTAAGAACAGAAGTTTTAGGTTACTCATACTGGTATTAACCTTTGAGGTATCTATGCCATACAGAGCAAAGATAGGCAATATCACGTTTTCTAGTATCACAATCAAGACGTTAGAAACTCGTGGTGTCATTCTCTTCCTCTGGAGGTCTGATCTTGAGATGTCAAGTTTCAATAAGTGCAAAACAAGTCAGGGACAATTGTGAAGATTCATCATGCCTGAAAAATACCCCTATCATTCCTAGGCTTGCTTGAGGAGCAAGACTACGAAACAAGTGCTTGAACTGCTAAGCTTTTCCTGAGAAATGTGATCAACTGCGGATGCATTCTTAATCCTTCCTTAATCTAGAAGATTTGCAATAAGAACTCTGCAGCAGTAGATCTTATTCTAAGGAGATCATTATATATCATGATTTATGGTGTTATTATTACTGCATTAATGAAGGGAATAGGAAACAGTTCTGAGAAAAGAACTTGTTATGCTACGTGCTGTAGAAACTGACAGCCCAAAGCTAAATCCTAAAATCTTTATACTCTGTGCAAGATGTATAAAATGTACCTACACCACAAGTCAAAATGTTGTCAAGTTTTCTTTTAAACATCACAATAAAGCAAACCCTTAAAGAGATATTGAAAAAATAATGAGTAGGCTAGCAAATATTTAGAGAGAGACCTCCCAGTCACAGCAGACAAGATTCATCACAGAATCACAGAATATTTGGAGTTGGAAGAGACCTACAAAGATCTTCAAGTCCAACTCCTAAGTGAATGGCCTGCACAGGGGTCAAAGCTGTGACCTTGGCATTAATCTCCCAGTCACAGCAGATAACCTGAAGCAAGCACAGAGATACTTGTTTGAAAATGTCAAAAATGTGTGAAGGAACACATGGTAGTAGTCAAGGTTAGAATAAGCTTTGCAGATCCTAGAAAAGATTGGATTTGAAGTGAGAAGGAAGGATCCCTGCGGGAACACCTAAGGAGCAGCCATATGACCACACAGTCATGCTACTTGTCTTTATTGTCCACACAAAAAGCCAGCATGGATTGCCAGGTGCTTTTTCCTCTGTGACTTTCTCCTTGGTGCAACAGCTTTGACAAGCAGCAGACAAATTCACCTTTGCTTCAATCTTATAACTCAATGCTGTTAGAGAGGTATTTATATTAACACCTGAGTAGAAGGCACCAAGAATGAGGAAAAAAGCATAACAAATGAGATAAAGAGAAACATTTAAAAGGATCATCTAAGAAATGCCAAGCTGACATAACGTTAAATATTCTGATAATACAAAAAAAAAAAAAAAAAAGGTGGTAGTTCTCTCAGTTTATTCTGCTAAGAGGATATTCCAAGCAGGGGTTTCCACAAGGCGTAGCCCGTTTGGAAGGCTGAAGTAATGATGCAATGTCTTGCAATGGTTTGCTGTATGAGGAGAATGCCATGAATCAGCACCACCCACAACACTGTAAATACTACACCTTACTGTGAAGAGGGATGTGGTTATGGAGATGAAGAGATATAATTAGTCATATCACAAACACTCATATCATACATCCCAGTAAAAGGGAAACTGTTTTACAGCTATAAAGAGGACAATGACCCACTATGTCCTAGGTGGTGAATATTCCCCACAAAAAGAAGAAAGTCCACTCCAGTGGAAGTAAGAAATGGTCTGCTCCACCTTGAGCAGCCTAAGAGTGTGGAAGTTACAATAAAAAGAAGCCTTTTTAGAATCACCAAAGATGCTTATATCCAAATGAAACAAACAGATCACAGCAGTTACATGAGGCTTGTGGCAAGGCAGGAGCAGGGAAATACACATTACCTCTTTTCTCGCAGCTGTCGGGGGAAGAGACATGGTTTTCAGCTTCTTAAATCCAGATGACTAAGATCTATGCCTCTACTTGGGCAGTTCCTGGTTGAATAGGATGAACACAAAGTCAAAGTAATTCTCCCTACATGAAACAAGACTCCTTTGCAAGGCCTCAGAGATCTTTTTTTAATGTTTCAGTGTCAGACGATTTCTGCTGTACCTCCCCACCCCCACGAGTTTGAGGAAGTACCAGGGAAAAAACAGTAATAAAGAAAGACTGTTCTGTGATGTCTGTCATGTCTCAAAACTGCCACAGTTGAGAAACTGAAAGCTCAAGAAAAAGCAGAAACTATGAGCCACCTATTCCGTTGTCCCCCCTCCACTGAAACATTTGCCTCTGTTAAAAGCCAGTATGAGTGGGCTCAGTAAAGCCTGCTTTGCCTCAGCTAAAATGCCCCCAATATACACCTCTACATTAATATTTGTAAGCTAGGATAAATATTTCTGACGCCTTCTTGAGGCTCTGTGATTCCCAAGAATCCTCCTTTTCACAGACCAAGAGCCAGGAGGTGGAGCTAAAGAATAAATTTTAAAATGGGAGCAGAGAGTATCATCAGAAAATTCAACCTTGTCAAACACCAGGGCATCGGGCAGAGGAGATGAGCTTTGAAGGTTGGATCAATGAAAGTAAGACAGGAGTCCTTTAAAGACCAGAGATCTTTTCAGCTTCATGTGCACAAAACAACCCACATTTGCCACATACAAAGACAAGGTAATGGCTCACCCTGGCTTGTACTCAAATTGTAGTGACAAAGCATTTATATAACATCGGTTGACAATCTTCCAAGAAGAGGAAAGGAAGAAAGTGGCAAGGAAACCATGATTTCTTAACAATGTGGCTAAGTTGCAACACAGCTTATCTGCCTTAGTCAAAAGCTGTTATGTGTATCCTTGCCTCTCCATTTCAGTCTTTGACTCCCTTTCATTTTCATGTTCAATACATATTTGCTTCCTTCTCCTCCTTCCGCTGCCAAGAACAAAAATTCCCATCTGAATGGAGCAAAAATCAACCAGCATCCTTCAAAATAAAACTCTATTTACAACTGTAATCATCAGCCTTGAGAGTAACTGCATTGCATTGCATTTTAATGAAGTAAATCCTTCACCCATCTCCTTTCCCCGGATAACTCTAAGCACCATGATAGAATTTGAGAGGGGATATAGTGTCTCATGATCAGAAGGGACCAGGAGAACCTACACAATTCTGAATTGTATTTTCTGAGTGATCTGCTATTCTGCTGTATATCATAGCTTTGACAAAAAAATCGTAAAAATGGTATTCTAATTTTTTCAAATGTTTTGAAAGTTAATCTGGATACAATGCAGGTACATATTTTAATAGACAGAGGATATGAGACAATGCAAAAATACATGGTCACTGTTTATCCAAGGATTTGGTTTTTGAATACGAGTCGACAGACAACAGACAAATTGTCTATATGCAACTGCTTTGCTGTAAGATGAGTAAAACAAACTGAAAGCATCTCAATTCCATCACTCTCTACTAGAGATTACAGCTAGTAATAATACTAACTTGACAGAATTATGCTAAACCTACTAAGAAAGTTTATGATTCCGCAGTATTTTTTTGTTCTGAACTCAGCCAGAAAAAATACTCTTTCTTCTGACAGAAGGCAGATTTCTACCTCAGAAGAGTGGACAGCTGATTGGATAGAGGGATCACCAAGGCTGTGAGACTAATATTGGAAACTGCTTTGCCATGTTCTTCTGTGCCAAATCAGTGCCTCGACTACCACATGTTTTCTCTCGATTTCTTTTGCCTCTATTTCTACAACAGTAGACTGTTGTAGAAATAGACTACTATAGTAGAAATAACAATTTCTATTATTTTGCCTGAGAAAATAGGCTGTGTCTAGTCAAACACACATTCTTTCTCTGTTCAAATAATTATTTTATGAATGAAATAAACGTCCATTACAAAACCGATACCCTAATAACAGTGCCCATGTCAAGAGATATGCCTGCACTAGGAAAGCATCCAATTTCAGCAGCTGATGTGGCCAGCTCTCAGTTTTGAGAAAACCAATCCATACTCTATGGCTGGCACAGTCATTGTGGTGCTATGCACCCACCCTTACACATGTGCAAGAGAAAGCAGGAATTCATCCAAGTGCAAGGAATACAGAACAAAAATTAGTTCATTAAAGGAGACTGCTAAGAGAATCCTCAGATGACTGAATCAAGACCATATGCTGCCACCACTACATGCATCTTCACAGTTCACAACCTAATCTATTATTTTGGACATGCCTGTGAGCTGTGAAACTGTGGCCTTCTGTCCAATGCACCTGTTGTTAGAAAACACATGTACAAGGATACATAACACCCTGAAAATCTGAGAGTATCAGCTAGAACCAAACAAACAAAGCAAGTGAGGAATTTTGATGAAAAATAGGAATGGAGCCCCAAATCACTACAGATACATGAACTACTAATAAAAGGTAAATATAGAAGAATCAGCTGAATCAGGTTTGGATGACAGCACTACAAACCATATCTACTAGGGCAGCAGCTACTATACCATTTTGCATGTCTCTATAGAATAATAGGTTCTCTCTGATGCACCTGATGTTAGAAAGGTGCTATGCAGTTATGCTCAATCACCAGCCAAAGAACAAATCTTTTAAGTGATAGGATAAAGTGAACAAGAATAATATTCATAAAATATGTCTGATCTCATCACAGATTAATCTGCGAAAGAAATAACCTTTAACCATCACTGCAAGGAAGCTGAACATCAAATAGAAATGTATACAGCAGAGTTGACTTGCAAAGCACTTTCGTTCAACCTATTGTTTTCAAAGGATACGTGGAATATTTGTTTCTGTAGCATACACATCATTAGCAGTTGGGTGTCTTGACTCCTGTGGTTGCTTGAGACTGAGCTGCAACTGTAATAACACTGATTTGGGAAGTGTTTGTTGGGAAGTGTTTGGGGATCTATTCCATTTTTCCTCCATGGTTACCAGCAGCTTTACAGAATGCTTTAATAGACTTTTACAATATTTATTTTCAAATACAGCCGTGTTTAAACTAGTCATTATTTTTATTATAGCACATGAATATTTAATTACAGTTCTGTAAAATTTTTGGACAAAAGTTACATTAGACTAGCTATTCATGTCTGCTGTGCAATCTTCAGAGCTCTTCTGCAGGTAGTACTACAAAATCCTTAGGAGGCAGTTGGCCCAATGGGAAGTAACAAGACCCTGTTTCTTTCTTATATGCTTTCAGTACAGTTGAAAATAAAACTATTTAAAAAAAAAAAAAAAGTAGTTGAAGTTGTCCTATCTTTCTGAACTTCTTGGGAAAAAAATCAGAGGGCATAAGTTGAGAGCTGAGCTAATTGGTTTTGTATTCTTCATTTGATAATGGCTCAATTCATAATGTCTGAATGTATGAATACTCTCCCTGTCAAGGACTGTGTTGGGATTAAAAAAGCTACAGGAGTATAGATTGATAGAATTTGAAAATGTGCTTTGATTTAAATCTGGACACAGTTTCCACAAATCCTTTTTTAGGGTGAAAAGTAGCTAGTAGGCATTTGCAGTAAAAGACTTTTTCATGCCCTGCTGATATAAATGCAACTAAATAATCCATCTTGGACTGAAGAAATTTAAAGGTCAGCATCTACCACTGCTCCTGACAGTGAATTTAATGGTGTCATTTCCAGAATAAATTATTGCTCAACATGGAAGAGGTTTACAGAACCAAATGTTAAAGAAAGAGCAGCATTTTTTTAAACGGCATTCTTCTTAGAACATCAAACTAAATAATATACCTGAATGTCGGCTTTTTCACCCTTATTGCTTGAGCAAAATAAGGAATAAGTATTGAAGGGGAAAAAAAAAACCACCCCAAAAAGTGAGATATTTCTTTTGACATTATCAGCTATTTTGGAAATATGCAACCAACATTACCATTCTGAGGTTTGGTAGTTCATGATTCAATAGCCAGATCTTGCCAGCTTTTCTTATGCAGAGCAATATCACAAGCTTGTGATCTTCCTCTCTGTGGAAAACAATTCTTCCTTTGAAATAAACCTGCATAATTTAAAAATATTTTAAAAATATACAGGATTTCTTCCTGATAGAGTAGGATCACTTAGGTTGGAAGAGTTGGAAGAAACTTCTCCTTCATGGGCACTGGGGCTTTTTGTTCTTGCAGAGCTCAGATGGATATTGAGGCCTAGGAGTAGACTAAGTGAGAAAAATAAAAGCTCAGAAACAACAAGAGAACATTTCTTCATCCAGATCACATATGACTTCCAGGATTAAAGAGGCAAATAAGGAAGAAGTAGGGCAGAGCTTGTCACTGCTATTGTGCATGACAGATGTGGGCTGGAGGTGGAGCCCTGTGCTCCAGTCAGCTTCTCCAGTGTCAAAATCTGGTAAATAGCCATTGCAGACCAAAAAAGCAGGAAAGCTCCATTCAAGAACTCCTGAGAGACTTACGCCTACAACCATCCCTTTGGAACTTTAAAACCTAGTTTTAGTGCATAACAGCAGTGCACCTTTGTGGCAGGAGGGTCTTTGTGTTTTAAGTCTCCTAATCATCTTGAGAATTAAAAATCTGTTATTGCTACTCAAGACAAAGAAATTTCTGCTTCATCTATTTCACAAGTTCAAAAGACCAGTTAAAATTACACAAAAAAATTTCACTGAACTTCCTCAAATGGCAAAACAGGGTTGGGATTTGCTAAAATTTGTGCAGTGATGCATTCAAATCAGCCTACACTGTTCCTAGCAGTTTAATTTCCCTATCCATTTGAAGAAATCCTGTGACCAAATTCCTTTTACTTAATTTAGAAACTTTAGTTAAGTGTTTTTAGTTAAGTGAAGTTTTCTGAACAGTGAAGAGAGAGACAGGCACCACTGCCCAGTAAATAAGACCTCAAGTGGACCAATTCTCCCTATGAAGGTGTTATCTGTCTCCCAGGAATATACATGAAATATGAAATAGCTATATTCCCAGTTTTGTCACCTCACGTTTCTAAAGGTAAGGAAATAGATCTGTCCCTTACTGTGGACCTAGTTATTACTGGTACAAAGGTACCTTCTCATTTGGGACTCAGCTATATTTGGATATGCACTTTTACACTGGTATAATTGTCTTTACCCTAGGGGAGTTGTACTACTTCAGATACACTTATATAGTCAAAGAAGCACAATTTTCCAGTGCAGAAATATCCACTTTGCTCATTTTAGAGAGTTTATGGCTCATTTTCTAATGGTTCATAAATTGGGACAACATTCCTTAATAAAATCAGGGGGCAAGGGGGCCTAGAGATTAGGATAGGCAGGCAAATATAGAGGCAATAAATATCAAAGTCTTGTGATTTTCAAAGTTCTGTTCTGTCCATTCCCCGCAGCATATACTTACAGCCTGTCTCACCTGCTGCCTCACCTACTGGCCGTTTATTGCCTCAGCCTTCATTTTTTGAAAGAGAAACTTGTGGAATTGATGCACCAATTAACATTTCAAAAAGCAATTCAATCCCAAGTCAGTGGCTGGACTGTCCATTTCAAGTTGGAAGGCTGGAGTTCATGTCTCCATATCTCAATAGGCAGAAGGCTGCCTCATTATGTGAAACCAGGTCTGAACAAGAGACCTCTTAATTAACTGGCATAGCAAGTTCGGCCACTGGTTTGCTGTGTGTGATTTTTTTCTGCCTTTGCTTTGCCATCTATAAAATAGGGCTGACTAAGACTTTTCTCATGAGGGGAGAGGTGAGAAGGAAAAATGCTCAGTAAAGGAGTAATTCTTGGGGAAAATCAGGTAGAAAGTGAGAAACTACAACCATTATCCTTAACAACCCACCTGCACTCAAAATCACCAGCAGTGCAAACAATATAAAAACATAGCTCTTTTAAAATGTGCCAGTAATGCTCCAATGCCAGGCCTTAGAACAGATTCCCAAACCCTCAGAAAAGACTGTAGTAGCTAAAATATCACATATGTTGAACAGCAGCAGCCAAAGGGCCTGTCCTACTACAGGAAAGAGCAAGGAAAGGAAATGAAGAATAACTTTCTGCCCAGAGTGCTATTTAATCTTGGAATACCTCATCATGCTTGTGTAGTGTTTCAATAATCTGAGCCAAACAAAGGTACTGGAGAACTTCAAAGCTGTGATTTCAAGAAATTAGTATATGGTGATGGTATCAGTTTAGGAAATTCCCTGTTTTCACATACTCTTTCTTTTTTCCTGCCCTACAGGATGGCACATCTGAGGCTCTGCTGCAGAATATGTCAGCTAAGCCAGCTGTAAAAACACTTTTTTAAGCCACAGATCAATTTCCCAGCCCAGCTCACAGTGCAGACATCAACACGATGAGGAGAATGAATGGGGAGGAATACATTAAACAAGCACTACCTGATAATTTGTCTTTAAAAACACTCTGACAACACAGTGTCTATGTGTATATGTACAGCCCCAAACAATTAATTTTGTCTCCTGACAATCCATCTCCCCATGCAGATACTAATGCAGCCTCTTTCACATGTATGCTTCAAGGCAATCTAACAAGTGTGTGTGTGTGGCAAGAACTTTGCCACTTTTATGATGTATGGAAGAAGCCAAAACACACCCCCAAACCATGACCTTTTATGCAATAGCTTTTCTGAATGAGATAGCAGCTACTGTGGTAGTATCTATAGAACACAGTGCTTGAGTAGCTGCTCCTCTCTGCTTTAGTGCCTTTGCCCTGTTTGCCATCACTTTATTCATTTTTCCAGATTTCACTACAAACAACTTGTATAAGCTGTGGCACGATGTGAATGTAATGTCACAACAGTGGGTTTCTCATCAGGAATCATAACACAGGTAGGTGGAAAAGAAGGCAGAAAACTGTATGTCAACAGCACTTTTTCATGATTGAAAAGTGTTTTCCTTGTGAAAAGGCAAAAAGAAAATTTCAAAATAAAGGAAAACGAGGAAGTGAAGGGGAAGGGGGGCGGGGGGTGTAAAAATCAAACACGCCTGTGACTAAGACACACAATAAAATCTATTTACTACCCAAATAATTCTTTGTCCAAATGAGGTTGTTATGACACTCTCAGATATGTCTGCTGAAAGACAGTAAAAGGTAGAGGGGGATTGATGTCCTGTTCCAGTTCTTTCTGTTCCACATCTCGCCTCTTGAGTTCTGCTGAATGTGACATTTTTCCCTGGCACCTAATACACTGAACTCTGCTGCTAATTTTGTGCACAGAGCTCTCATGCTGTGTAATTTGAGGCCAGAGACTCCTCCAACAGCCTGCCAGACGGAGTGCACACCCTTCAACACTGCTTCTGCTGCAGAGAAATGGGGGATGGGACAAGGAAATGAGCCAAACAAACAAGCTTCCAAACTTGTCCAAAATGTTTAGCTGATTTTTGGCTCTTAGATCTACCAGGGATCTATCTCCAGCTCTTCCTGTCCAGTTTGTCAGCAGATCCATCCAATGGATTTGCCAGCAATTGCAAAGACTCAGTCAACTTAAGACACACACTTTTCCCTTTTTTTCTCATATTAGATTCTGTCTGGCTGCTCTAAAACTAAGTCAGGCTGTTAGCCACAAGGCTCTTTCAATACTACCCTGATGAGATAGAATAAGAACTGATTTCTGCAATATTATAATCAAGGATTCAAAAGAGATGTCTCTTTCTCCCTACCGTGGTTAACATCTCTGCATCTCACAGAGATAGTCTGCAATGTAATATATCCTTACTAAAAAGAGAATGGTCAAGTAACCCTCAAAATGTGGGCTGATATACTCAAAAGGGGATCAAACTGGATGTATCCCCATTAATTAACCAGAAAAACCAGATACTCCTCTTTGCTTCAAGCCAATCTGAGCAATTTTTGCTTTTAGTGTAATCATCACTTTCCACAGTATTGAATTAGACCCATTTTCAATACTATTTACAATACTATTTACTCCTTCCTTGGTGCTGGTAATGCCAGAAGGAGAACACCTCACATCACTGTATTCTCTCCAATCTTCTTTCCCTTGACTGTATCAACAACAGACAGTGAGGGGACTGCAGGATAAAAAGACCACAAAAAACCAAAAAAAATCCTGACAAAAAAAAACCCTCAAAAAACTTTGATAACAAAATTATATCAATAACTTCTTCTACTGTAAACCCTTTATGTCAGAACAAAATCATCTGCACTGCCTAGAGATTTCTTTGGATGGTACAGCATCATCCTCACTAATGCTTCCTCTCTGATAATTATGTTGACCAGCAGTATCAAGTCCAAAGCTGGTCTGGAAAAAAAAAGGGATCTCAGGCTTTGCTGTACAGTGAGTGCTATAATAATCCGCAGACCCATCTGAGACTGATTTCAATCTTTCTTTAGAATTTGAGAAGAGCTGGGACATTTCCTTCTGCTGTTCACCTGCAAGAAAGCATCATGAGGTTTGACATCCAGAGAACTTTCTTTGAACTTTCTTTGCAGTTCATCTCATTGTGAAATATGTACCTCTGTAGAGAGAACAAGGGAGGGAAGTCTGGGAAGAGGAACACAGTCCTTTATTCTTTATATGGGAAGCTGGATAAACAAAAGATTACGCATTAAAGTCAGATAACCCCATATGCAGATCCACTACAACCATTAACATGCTCCACTGAAGAAAAACAATGAGAGAAAAAATAGGGACAATGCACAGCTGACAAAAAAAGGAACAAAAAAAGTAAAAATAGGAATGTGTTGTAACAATCAAATGTAAGGAAGAATTGGGAAGAATCTATCCTTTCTCTCAAGAAATGCAGTGCACTTCCAAACTTGACCCACATGTGTCTGGCTATTTAATTTATGAGATGGGAAGCTGACCACCCAGGAGGCTGGCTATAAATTATATTCCTCAGATACTCCAATATGATTTACACTGGGAGATAGGAAGGCAAAGCTGATGAATAAGAATCTTGACCTTACCCTCCGGGGAGCTGCCTGGAATATATTCTGTTGGTACCTGAAAGTCTGGAGATGCCCCGAGGTAGTAATATTCCTTGCCAAGACCTCTGCTTCATGGAAGGTAATAGATCAGAGCCTTTTTTCCACTGTCTGACAGCATGGCTGCCTAGCACAACTACAGTCTCAGATCCACAATATTTCCAATTTTGCTAGCCAAGCTTTGCTCAAATCCTTGCTTTTTCCTCTTATTTCATATATCTTCATTGTTTATATCCTTTATTTCTCTCTATACTTGCACTTCGGTTGTTGGGCGGGTTTTTTTGCATTAGCAAAACAGTAGCCAGGAGGTCCAGAGTAATTTTTTTCTTGTCTAGTAAATGCCTATCAGGCTGTATCTGTAAGACTCGAAGACTGTATCTGGAATACTATCACTAGTTTCAGGCCCTTGAAAACAAGAGAAATATTGACAGTCTGATAGAGCTCAACCAAGGACAAATAAGACTCCTAAAAAGGAGCATATGATATACAAAGGAAAGCTGAAGTAAATTTCTTTGTTTAGCTTAAAAAGAAAAGACTGGGAGGGAGATATAATTGTTACTCCAACTAAACACAGTGGGATTAAAGAGCAGACACAGCTAGACTCTTCTCCTAGGTGGGCAGCAAAAGGACAGGAGACAGAATCTCAAGCTGCAACAAGCCAAAAAATTTCAGTGAACATAAGAAAAATAATTCAACATTTATTATTTGGGTCCAGAAAGACTATGGGAACTCCATCTGAGGAAATGTGCAGACTTTGACTAGACAAGCTTAACCTATCCTTTATATTAGGTCAGCTGTGAGCCATCCATTGCATAGATGGCATCCAGTGGCCCTTTCTAACCTTACTTATTCTATGTTCAGATACCAGATGCTATCGTCAGACAACCAAAGTCGCCAGCAGAGTTACTGGTCAACATACCCAAGACAATCTGCTTGACCTAAATTAAAAACTCAAAAGCATTTGGCAACTGTGAACACTTCAGACAATCTATGGCATGGTGGTACAAAATTAAATTTCTTGTATTTAAAAAAAAGAAACAAAACAAGGAATGAGAGGAAACCAAAGTTCTCCTAAAATCAACACTTCTAAAATCATTACTTTAATAGTTTCATAGTAAAATGTATTGATGCATATTCTCAGATTGGATTGACAAAAAGAAATCAACTGATATCCGTGCCTTGCTCATACATCCTACCTCATGCATCTGCAAATTCTTTTTTCTTTGATGACCAACTTTTTCCACCTCACCATTTTCCCCTTGTGGCACTCATACATCTCCAAGCCCATCTTTCTCCTCAACCTACTTTCCTCTTCACATAACTTTTTTTGATCCCAACCTTTGTTCTTCTAGTCTTGAACCTCTGAGTTGGAAAATAATTCCTCAAGGCACCTCCCCTAAATAGCAGCTAATTACTTGGCTTTGGGCCTGCTCCTGCTTTGTCAGCTCTCTTGTCATCAAGTCAATCAAGTGTGTGGGGAAGTTTTGGAATGACCAAGAACCCTATAAACTGACCTGGTAATCCCAGGGAAAACCTGGTCTGCATTAGTGATACTTGTAAAATAATCAAGAGAGCTTGATGCCTAAAGTTCCTTTGAGCAGCCTTCCTCAGATGTGGCCTGACACATCAAGTATTCAGTGCTTGAAAGGGGGGGAGGAGGGAAATAGTCTGCCATGAAAATGAATAGAGAGACTAAAGTTATGCACCACACGAGCACTAGAGCTGCACTAATTTTATTAGCGATTAATACATTTCTTCAGGTTTTATTTTGTCTTAGTAGTCTGTCTCCCATTACACTCAGCCTCTTTATTCTTGCTAATGCTGTGGCCTTTACACATCAAGAGCCTTAGTATAAGAAATAAAATGGTTATAGACACTTAGCAAGCCTGGCTATATGCCTGACACAGTGAAATAAAGGGTGAAGAAACATTTACACTACTTGAAATTGGGCTCTTTAGGCTGTTAACTAGTGAGCAGTCAGAAAGGCTGCAGAGTTTTATAAATAGACCTGATTCAGAGAACAAGAATCGCAGAAAATAACACTTTTACCACATAGCTACATAACTCCAACTGATATTTTCGAGATATAACTTGAAAAACCAGTGGCATTTTGCTCTCAGTTATAGAAAAGTTACTGTTCATATTTTTTGAATGCCAGACATGGGGCTTACCATTCCACCTACATCATCATGTAAATATACAAAGAGTTTATGAATATCAGAAATTTTTGTACTAGAAAAATTATTAGTTTCTTTCACTCTTGAATCCATATTCTGATTCATCAGAACAGACCTGTATTTTTAATCTGAATACTTTTTTTCAACAGTTGCAAAACAAATAAAAATACCAAAAAAAAATTGAAAACCAAACACACTTGCTTGACTTGGCAACATACTTCACTTTCTTTCAGATGACCGTTTTATGCTTTCAAAGTCTCTCAGATTTAGCCAGGCTAACAACAGACACTCTACTTTTGCATATAATCCTTCTGTAAATCTCAAAACTCTTTGCTAACATAATAGCCATCCAGCTGCTAAACCCACGAGATAATTAAACACTCTATGAAAGGACATTTCATTTTAAGCAGATTGAAATTTTATCAAATGATTGCTCCCTCTTAGTTTGAACAATAATTATTCAAATACTTTTTTCTTTTTAACCTTTTCTCACCTAAGTTCTCTCTGGGGCCCTTGGGCAATAGAAAAACTAAAAATGTAACTGGGGGATAGCAGGAGGCAATGTGAAGAAGGCAGGGAAAAAAGGCATTAAATAGTTACTTCATTTTCATTTAGGCTCCAAATCTAGCTTTAGAGGGACTATTAATAGTCTAAAAGTTAAGGATAAAGAAGAAGACTGTGCAAGAACACAGTGCCTTGGGCATAAAAATTGTTTCTTACTATGAGACCATTAAGTACAATACCTACAAAAGGCTCCAGTTACAGCTGGAGTGAGAAAGAAGCATCTAGGGAGAGAAAATTCTAGTAATTTACAGTAAGTCTATTCTCAAAATAAATATCTAACTGAGTTTTCTTGTATTTATTTGGTTTGAGTCTCCATTTTGACCAGACATATGAAGTACTGCTTAACCCTATTTTACTAACCACAAGGAAATTTAAGATGCGGTAGCCATTCTTAAGAATTTACACTTGAATTAATTCTGTCCAAGAAGTCCAAAGACTATACAAACATGACAGTCTGTAAAACAAAAAAGAACATAATGGGGAAAAGGAGTTAACAGTAACTATTTTTAAATTATCTAGAACCACAGGAGAAAGGTGTTTGCTATATGCTACTGATTCCAGTCAAGATATCCTCTCCTTCACTTTGTAAAGGGAACAACCGTCTTAAGCACACATTTGGCTTTCTTTCTCCAAGTGTCTATATCTACAAAATCACTTCTCACCCAAAACCAACCTATTTGTTTCTCTAGAATATGACTGTATGGTGTGCTACCATTCTAGGGGAGACTCTAGCAGACGTTTTTGTTTTGCTGTCTCATCCTCAGGCTCCTTTTAAGGAGCTATTAGACTTCCCTAATCCCCCAACTAAATTTATCAGCAGTTGTTTGCGGCCAAGAGTTAAGCTAAATTAAACTTTGAAATTCCTGTACAGTGTATCAGATGCACTTCTGGTAGGGGAGCAGAAAGTTCCAAATGTTCCACTTATCGAAAGGTAGGTTTTTCTCTACAGGTTTTTCAAAGCTTCCACACATATTTCAAGATGACCACGATTTCCCTGGTTTTATACGAGCAAGAACTCAGCTATTGAAACAACTTGTCATTTAACTCTACATCAGGTGTGTCCTTGCATACATGCTTGTAATTTTTCACATAGGTACATACTTTCCTTTACAAGTGCAGATTATGTGGGGAGGAGGGATGTATCCACACACACTTAGGTTAAGGCTGCATGCATGCTTGAGACATCTGTTCCAGCTGACAGCCACGGTGAAAAGGTATTTATCTCCATCCCTCTCTCTCAGCATGTATCTATCTGTTCCCCCAGTCTTCATCCTCACACAATCAATCATTCCCTGGTTTGCTTCTCTCACTTATTTGTAAGTATTTACCAGAATAGATATTCCTCCCAGTCTTAGTGAGTAATAAAATACATAGTGTTTTAAAAATGTGCATGTCAGTACTTGGTTAGTTTTGGTGACAATGGATGATAATTTCTCATTCCAGGGCTGTGGACTTCTGTGGTTCTTTTATGTCAGAAGGTGGGCAATTATGTATTCTTATACACACACAAAAGCAAAACTAAAGCAAACACCACAAGCACAATAAAAACCTCAAAATAAAAGCACAAACCAAAACATAAATAGGACAGTCCAGTATGTACTCTTTCTTTTAAACAAAAGAAGCACATGCATAAAATATAGATGCTTAAGAAGAAACAGCCCAAGATACAAATCTTTTACCTGTTTTTTTTCTACCTTTAGATTACAATCTAAAACATCAGCAGTTTTCAGCAGTCACTGATACCTAACAAGAGATCAGTACCCACATAGATTTATGGTGTTAATGAAACTCCTAACCAATTGGCCTTCTCTCTACGAAGTAATTATGCAGTGGTACTAATTGATCCCCATCACATTGCAGTTCTTGAGAAAAGCTCCAGAAGAGGAGCCTGGTGAAATCTCTATTAAAAACACCACAAGAGTCTCAATGACAACCATGAAAGATGGCTCAGACCCTCAAAAGACAACTGAGTTGAGACTGCAGCTCTCTGGATGTAAAAGCAATTCTTGCAAACCAGGTTATACTAATGTGGTGAAATAAAAACAAACCTCCTCTCCAAAGACTTCATAACATTTCCTCTGAGGCCAAATCAAAGGTTTGTTTCCAAAATCATTTGTCTACTCATTCCATCAGGTTTCAAGTTTTTTCAGGGGAGAAATTGTGTGTGAAAAATGTGATTTCTGCTGTCTGTATTCCCATGGCTACTAAAAACTGCTAGAAAGGGAATTGGACACATCACACAAAATGTCAGGTTAACAAATACCAACACAACAGCTCAGAGAAACAGACACTTTCTCGCACCTTCATCCTCCCATATCACACTAAAAGAAGAGGAAAAAGAAATCAACAGAAAACTAGCCAAAACCATGAAAGGCAATCAAATACATCCTTCAGAAATGTAAGCTCATCTAAAAATAGGACGAAAGTCTAAGCAAGTCACTTGTTTTTACTCATAACAGTAATAAAGGTCTTTGCAAGGGATTTGCACAAGTTCTGTGCTGTTACAGTAGCATCTGTCTCTTCATTGCTGGAGAAAAACGGTGGTGAGGATTTAGAGCATGTATAACCTGGGAGAGAAATCATCTGTCATTCCCTCACAGGGCATTAGCAAACTTTCCCTCTCCTGGGAGAAGGAAGAGCCTTCTCCATCTCTTGTGAACACAACTTTAAGCATTTTTACAATATGCTTGTGAATATAGTCTTATGAATAATATTAATAATTGGAGCAAATCTAGGTCTATTAAGAAAGGGTAAAAGAAGCCCAATTGAAAATAGACAATGTTCTGTGCAATAAACAGGGTGAACCTGGTAGCAAAGAAGAAGTCAAATAACAAACAAGGGATGATCTCTTTGCTCCACCCAAGTGAAACTGCTGTCACAAGCTGTACTTCTTACCATCAAGATCTAAAGCAACAAAAAAGAAAAGGATGGTCCATTTTGAGAGATACCACCCCAGCACAGGATGCAACATGCAATTTCTTGTGCCACCATACTGTGTGGTCTCATGTAAACAGTTGATTTGCTGGCGTTTCAGTTGCCTGCCCTTTAACAGGAGAAAGTGTCAGAAAAATAAGTCCCTAGGCAGCCAGGCAATAGTAACAGAAGACATGGATGTACACTACCTCAGAGATCAACAAGGCTTTTAGTATGCTTTGATACTTGCTTTTTCCTTCACAAATTGCAGAGCAGAATTGCCAGCAGAAGTGCGGAAAAATAACAGCGATTATAAATTCCAGAGGCAAAATGCTGCCAAGCAGCACATCACTTGTGTCTTGCAAGTCTCTGCTTCATCCACAAGCAAAGTATTAATGATCAATTTTCTGAAATATCTCATTCTTCTTCAAGACAGCAGCTTCTGTGGCTTTTCTTCTCTTAGGAATATTCCTGCTTCTCTTAGGAATATGCCTGTGAGTCTTTCTTTTAAAATTTTTTCCTGAATGCAGAGGATATGGATGTTACATGAGATAAGCTCAAATTTTCAATTTGACATTTACCTGAGGGGATCCCAGGTGAATGCTGCTGGACAAGCTAACACTTGAATGTCTGTCCATTCTCTTAAGAAATTTAGAGCAGGTAGCAAGAGCAGAGATTTCCTTCCTATAGTCTTCCCTTTAGGCAACCTAAAGATATAGAGAAGTGAAAGCACAGGGGAATTCAATGTTTGGGTCTGATTCAGGTCATGAAGCATATGGAGATATTCCTTCAGTGCAAATAAGTTCATTTTGTGTTAATTTGTTTATTAACAACTGGACTGATGCTGTTAAACTCATTTAATCAGGGTGACTGAAACAGCACTACAGAATAATGACTTTTATTTACTGGTATCCTCCTTAGCTGGATTCAAATCACCACTTAAACTTGAGAAGATGTCTCATTTTCCAACTGTGTAAATGGAAGAAATGTTTTGTAATGAAATATTGACAATAAATAAACAGCTGATATAACAGTGCTCCTGTTCTGCTAATAGTTGTAGACTTCTTAGCTAGCAATTTCCATTTGGGAGGTTGGCAGGAAAGCCCCAACTTGCCATTTGAGCATCCCAGCTATAAAATTCTTCTCACTTGCTGTTAACCCAGAAAGATATGACTGCTTTACAAACCTCTGACTTTTAAATCCATCTCGCTGGCCACTAACAGCTCTGAAATAAATTATAAGGGCATTAAAAAAAAAAAAAAAAAAAAAAAGGAAAAGTCCCCAACAGATTAATTAAAGAATAACTATCAAAATTTGACTTACCACAGGATTCCAGCTGCTAAAACTAAAGTCCAATTTCCCCAAAAGCTGTTTAAATACTTTGGCTGTTCTCCTACCAGCAGCCTAGTATAAATAGGAATAAGTAATGAAACCATCTTTCTGCTGTGCTAGTTTTTCCAGAATATAACCCCTGTGGTAATAATTACATGGGGCTTATCCATCCCAGTGTGAACACCACCAGAGTGTCAATTATGACAAATGTCTGATACCCACAAGTGTCTGTTGTAAAGAAAACCAACTGTTTCCATTCTCTTAACCTTGGGGTCAGGGTTTCCCACTGGGACTAACAGCTTTTTTTCCTGCTGTAAATATCCATTTGAGAGTTGCTAGGAGGTGTTATTATACACAGACCTACTCTTTCAGCACTTGCTTTTTTCTTGTTTGGTAATTTGAACCTAACTCTCACCAGGGGTTTACACCTTTCTCTGTTTTTCATTTGTATTATCTCCTTTGGGTGAGACATTTCACTTTCTTTTCCACACCATTTGCAATACAAGCTGAAAAGCCCCCAAAGCCCACTGGTAGCACGGACTAGTAGTGACCTATTTCTTACCTCTGGGGTATCTCCTGTAGCCGTTTGTGCTATTTTCAGCTTTTGAGACAATTATCGGAGGAATGAAAAAATCAGTAAAAATGGAACCACTAAGCTTCGATCCTAGGAATACAGACTTCCCTCAGGCAAACCCAAGAACAGGCCATTGCAGAAGGAAATTATAGTTAGTATGTACAAAACAAAGGACATTTTCAGTGATGTAAATAGTGACAGTGGATGTAGAGAGTAGTGTTTGGAGGAGCACAAGGCAATCTGATTATGACACCTTTCCCTAATCCTATCCCAAATCACAACCAATTTAGCTCAGGAACTTCACAAGCTGGATGTGGCCTGTAGGAGTTTGATAACTTTAAGTGGATTTGTCTTCCATGAATTTCCCCATTCTCCTCTCCAACACATAAAAGCACTCATCATCACAACATTTTTGGCAGACTAAATGTATTAGATGCTACATTCTTCAGTAAGTAAATGTATCTTTTGAAAAAATTTGTACTCAGGAACCTGACAAGTTTTGTGGTACTTTTGTCAGGAGAGGTTTATCCTAAAATTCTCTGAAACTTCTAAAGTGGTATTGACATTTCATCTTCCCAATAATTCCCCATTGTGTCATATTAATTAAAACTCATATTTACTCAAATTTTTCCAAAAGACTTTCAGTAAGGGGTTTCTGAAATTCTGAATCACAGTATTATAGGCTTTTTACAAAGCACCTAAGGCTCTGTAAAAAAATCTTGTCATTTCAGATAAGGACAGCAATACAATATTTCTTACTTTCCTAGAATTAGTATGAAAGGGGACAATATACCTAGGACCTTGTGAAAAGGGGCAAGTTTGATAGCAGGAGCAGGAAGAAGAAAAACACACCTATGTCATAACTCAGAGGGAAAACACCAAAGAAAACACTGCCATTGTAAGGATTCCTATCCTGTCTCCAAACATGGGTGAGACAGAGAGCAAAGTAACTCCATATTATGCTGGGCACCACAATACCAAGAAGATGTCAATGAAATCAGGGCAATACAAAAAAATATGAAAAAAAATATTATAACATCCAAAAATTTGGGTACATTGGCTGATAGGGACCTGGAGCACCTTATTATTCAGATTAAAGTTATTTATATGTGGTGGGAAAGAGAAAAAGAAATTATAATGGACGAGCATCCCGAAGTCTGCACTGTATATGTATCCTAAAGGGGAAACCCAGTTCTAATCTTTTCCTGAATCAACCTGATTGAGATGACAGTAACCACATTACCAAAACTGACAAGAGCAGTAGCACAAACTTCCTCCCTAAATTCTATGATTTAACGTAGGTGAACTCTCAGTGAGCCTGTTGCCACAATTCTCCACACCTTCCACCTTTAGGCAGATTTGTGTAAGTGTTAGAATTTGATTGTGTTCTTCTTACCAAAAAAAAAAACCATCCCAACAACAAAACCCCTCTTAATTAATTAAATACTTGACATGTAACAATGACCTCACTATATGTGCAATGTGGTCTTTGTAAATAAGCCTTAGTAGGGGCTAACTGAAAGGATAAGAAAGGATTTCCACTAATCAGGATTGCCTTCACATGGCTGAATTACACAGAGGAATCACAATGACTAGCCCTGCACTTGCTCTCCTTTCACCAGTGGACAAATGCACTCATTCCAGTGGAGTAGACAGAAATGGAAGTCACACTCCATTAGCCAAAAAGACAGTCCTACAATCCTTATCCTCTCTAAGCTGCCAAAGGAAGGTAAAAAAGTTGTTCTGCCAGCTACCAAATGGAAATGAAGCATGCAGCTAACAACCATGAGATGCTACTATCTCTAAACCAGAATCTAGTCTTGGTACTACATCAAGGTTTCGTAATGTGACACCTTAATGCAAACCCCACATCACTGAATTTAGCAAACAGCATACAATGACTTACACTGTCCAAAAGGCAACTGGTGTGATTCAACACACCAGTTGGTTGAAACATCTGGACCCACAAGAGCCAGCTACCTCACAGTGTAATTATCACCTGCTCTGAGCTAGGGTATGGAAACAGTGTTTGGGAGAAATTAAGGATGCTACTGAAAAGTATTATTACTTCCCATACTACTGGAGCACACTGAAAACTCAAAAACCACTACAGGAAGTGTAATAATAATAAAACAACAACAACAACAAGACAGAGAACACTAAAATGTTTGAATTAACCTTTGTCATGTTTGATTTAACAAAGTTTCTGGAGTACTTCCAATTCATCACTGAACTGAGCATCTAAATTTTACTGGCAGTAGAGAAATACTTTAAAATATTCCTATCCCATACATACCTCAATTATCTTTCCTCACTTCTAGGATCAATTAATCAAGCTAGTAAAATCAGATCTCACTTTTGCAGCACCTGCCTTTCCCAAAAGATAATTTCCATTGTATCACAAAACCTTGGTTGTTTTTTAATGTAAGAAATGTTAGGTTTAAGTGCTGAAACAGAAATTTTTTTTTTAATTCCTAAATGTACTACAGATAAATACAACGCATAATCATTTATAAAATGTTTTCCCTTGCCAGAAAAACATTAAATATCAGGAAACGTGTCCCCAGATGGATCACAGAATAGCAAATACATTTCGACGGCATTTTTATTGTTGTTATTATTCCTTGGCAGAGTAAAAATAGAAGTGTCTTCAAAGGTGTCTTTCCCTGGAATGAGCAACTCAGCATAAAGAATATTTATATGCTGAAAAGGTTACAGTCAATGTATTATGGCTGTACCTATAGGATCTCTTCATTTACAATTCCCTGTCTCTCCTAAGAAAGCTCAGGTTGTAAATTTTTTAGATTTCTACCGTACCTTGCCCAGTGGAGCCCTGAATGCAGATTTTGCATGCCCGTGTAAGTATGAGCAATCAGAATTACACAATTGAGTTTGCTGTTGCCTGCAGGAAAAAAAAATTATTTCTGACTTCCTTCAAGGCCAAAATATAAAGCTGAATGTTGTCACTTCAGGTGCAGGAGAGCTGTTCTATTTTGTTTCAAGTAGTATCTGTCAAGGCTAAAGAGAGAAAAAGGGAAACTCTGGAGCCTATCTTTGCTTTCCCTCAAGCTGATGAGGGGGTTATATCTCCTTATTCCTTCCATGAGCAGAGTCTCAGCTCTCAAACTGAACTTCCTGATGCATTGTGGTCTCCCTGATGCCACTCTCATCTGATGTATGATCCATGGTCCTTTCTAAACGTTTTCCTATACCAGAAAAACATTAAATATCAGGAAAAGTGTCCCCAGATGGATTACACAATGGAAAAAAAAAAGGCCCCAGTGGCATTTTTATTATTGCTATTTGCCTATTTGTCCCCTAACAGCTCACTTATACTGCTTGCCTCTCCTCTTAAACATTCAAGTTTCAAGCAGACCATCAGTTTGCCAATGCAATGGGTTTTCACAGCCAGGGGAAGGTAAGCGCCAAGGATTATTAATAGTGTTCCTCGATTAGTTAAGGGAAAGATAAATGTGACACCACTAACAAAACCCCTGAATATCTGATACCAGTGAGGAGTGGGTATCACCTGCTGAAAATAGAAAGAGCGAGAGAGATTATATAAGTGGGGTTCCTAACCGGAGTTCCATCTCTTTTTGACCACTTCCCTATCTAACACCTTTTCAAGCGTGCTTACGAGAGATCCAAGAGGTAAGTAGCAAGAAAATGCTCAACTTTCCACAGCAAACGTGGATTCACCAGCTCCGGGCAAGAAGCAGGACCTTCACAGATAAGGATATCTTCCATCACTCCAACCCCATCCCCTTTTCCACCAACAAAAGCCCGGAAACAAAGAGATGCAAATCTCTCAAAAAACTGAGGAATGGCTTCCCGCAGAGAAGACTCCAAACGAGAAGAATAGACCATTAAAAGGAGTAAATAGGTGAACTCATTGAGGGGGAATGGAGGAGAAAAGCGGGGGAGAAGGTGGAAATGACAAAACCGGGAAAGGGAAGGACGAAAGTGAAGAGAAGACGAGCAAGGGCTCGTGAACCGAATTTACTGAAATGGCCAGCTGTGAACCGAAGACAAAAAAACCCCACCCAAAACTCGTTGGGAAATTGCATCTCTCTTTCTACACAGATGATCGTAAGCGAAGAGATGAAGTTGCTCTCTCTGGTGTGGTCACTAGGAAACTACAGGAAATGTGTCATCCTTTTTGCAAAGGACCGCAGTCCTTCTGCTTCAAATCTTGATGTGAGCTCTTCGCGCTGTTCAGGAAATTCTCCTTGAATTCTTGGCTTTTGGCGAGGGTGGGCTGATTTCTACTTAATTTATTTGGTCGGTTACTTATTAACAGTATCATCACTCTGGCGCTGGTGGAAGGGGGAGTTGATCTACACAAAAGTTTTGGTGCAGACAACTTGGAAATTCACGGTGAGGATTTTGCGAATAGTTCGGGCAGGAAAATTGGCAAAATCTCAGAGATAAAGGAAAACGCGTCATTCATCTCTCGGATGATGAGAAAAAGATGAAGGGGTCGAGTGAGAAACTGTCAATTCGTGAAACGCCTTTTTTTTTTTTTTTTTTTTTTTGTTAGAATGACAGTTTTGACTACAGGTTGGTGGTTTAAAGCTTCTGGAAGTTTGCTAGCTGTCCTTAAAGAGAGACTTCTGAGGTTAGAGCTGGGCCTCAGCCGCTCCTCCATGTCAGATCCCAGCTGTCCGCTTCGCAAACCTGTGTGTCGCTGCTTCCCCGTTTCTGGCTGCGGAGGGTACACACGGCTTGTGAGCTGGGGGAAATGTTATTTACGCTCTACAGATGGCTCCACCTGATCTGAAGCCTCATTTTTCTGACACCTCTCACTTTTCGCCTCCGCAGCATGATTAGGCCGTAGAGGCCCGGCAGATCCGATGACGGAGGGGAAAGCTGGGTAGTTCGCGCATCGTTAGGGATGCGGAGGGAGCCGCCGGGCTCCCATCCCCAGGACGCAGCCACGGAATGCGCCTCTGGCCGGCTTGCTTGGCATGAGGCTACTTAACCTGATCGGCGTCTGCCAGCACAGCAGGCAGCGCTGCGCATCGCCTCTGCCAGCCATCGTCTCGAATTCCCCCGAGGGCAGCCTTCCAAATGTGCTCTGCCTCGTCAGCAGAGCGGGGTTAACACCGAAACACGAGTCACCCGCTAGGAGAGCATCCTCACTGGCAGGCGGGCAGGTGCGTTTGTAGGGATCTAAAAGGAAGCTCTGTGGCTCAACAGAGGGTTTGCAAAAGGTTCGGAAAAAAGGGGGGAAACCTGCAGAGGCTGAGGCCCAGCTCCTCTTCTGACCGCGCCGGTGTTGGGCGCAGCAAAGCAGGGAAAGCAGAGAGCGATGTAGCATTGGGCTGGCGCTCTGCGCTGGGAGCAAGAAGAGATTCTCCTCTCTTCCCTCAGTTAAGAAAAAGTAAAGGGTCGTCAATTTCATAAACATGATACATTGATCTTTGGCAAATAGCTGCATATTGATGGGTCTGCACTTAACCTACGTTTAAAACGGACTATCAGGGTTTTAACCTAACAGTAGGGTTTTAACCTGTGCTCTCCAAGCTGAGCTCTGCTAAAGCAAGAGACCTGAGTACCCCTAGTGCTGTCTTTACTGCAGCCTTCCACCTCCCAGCTCCAAAACAACGGGGGCCGAGAACGTGCGGGGAAGGTGCGTAAAGCTCTTCTGTGGGGCTGATGTTTATCTCGGTTCAGCATCTCAGCGCTCAGTTCCTCTTTCCCTGTAGATCAGGGAAGGATGCGTTCAGCCTAGGGAGAGGGACTTTGCTCCACCATCCATCTCCTTGTTTGTCCTTGGAGACAACTAAGCATCTCTTGCAGCTCAGGAAATACACGGAAAAGAGTGGCCGGGGGAAAGTTCCAAAGAGAGAAAAACGACAGTCCCTCCCACAGTGAACAGACGACTTTAAAGAAAGACAAGGAGGAAAAAAAAAAAAAAGGGAGGGGGGGACCCCAATGTCACCTCCTCCTCCGTCCTTCTGCGTTCAGTGGCATGGTAATGACTTACTCATTATAGCTTATAGCTGAACTTCGGCCATAGAAAAAAAAAAAAAAAAAAGGAAAAAAAAGGATGGGGCTCGTACTTCTAAAAGCGCCGAGCAATTACTGACAGCACGACCCGAGGTTCTGCACCAGCCGCCCCCTTCTCGAGGCTGCTCTCCGGCGGCCCCATTCAGAGGAAAGGTGTGATTGTGGCAGCGGGACCGGGCCGTACCCGTCGATCGCGCCCGGGGATCTCGCTGCCACCTCTCTGTCCTCCCCCGTCTCTCCTGGAGCAGCGATGCCAATACTCCTGCAGAGATCTGCCCTACTACTGAGCCCTAACCTTGGCTACCTCAGCCTAATGGCTCCTGCCCAAACTCTGAAAGCAAGTTGGACTACTTGCCATATTTTATATGGGAAATGGGCACAGATTCTTGGAGGAAAAAAAATAACCCTAGAAAACACATTACAAATCCTAAATGATGCTTTTTTTTTCCTTGACACTAATGGGTAGTGCCCGGTCCTGCCAGAGAAGCCCACTACTGCACAGGAGCTACTCACGAGTGTGTTGTCACCTCGCATCTCATTTTGCCATACCCCTTCACAGAAGATTCTGCAGCATATTGTGCATTACAAACGGGATCTGTAGGATTCGCAGGGATGTGATAATTAATTCAGTGAGGATGATGCTTAATATGGACTGGCCCGAAAGAAACAAGGTCTAAAAGGAATATGTGTGTGAAGGGGAGGGGGAAGGGAAAAGAGGGAGATGTTTAAAGTGGTTGAACGACAAGGCAAATGTTCAAAAGCTACATTACATTTGCTTCCCGACCTCAAGAGCAGCTTGAAGCTTGGCATATGCTGCAGTTCCTTACTCACCACCGAATATAACTGGTAAAGCTCATCCTGACTTACTAAAGGAAAAGGCTCTGCTCTGCACCACTAGTTTGTCCACTGCACCCGAGGACTTGACCTTGGCAAAACTCTTTCTCCAGCCGGTATCACAGCAGACTCTAGCACTGCTCCAGTAAGGCTTAGACTCCAGCCTCCCAGGAGCGACCCCCACTCACGTCCTCCCCCACCCCAGTCCCCACAAAGGCATCCCCGTGCCCTCTCTTTAGCTGAACCCTCGCGTCTGTGGACTACTTGGTGCTCTGCAAACTGGAGAGCGACAGCCCACGGCACTTATCCACGCAGAGCTACAGAGCTGGCACGGGTCCAGCCTTTCCCGGTGTGCCATCCCCACACAGCACTGCAGCTTTGGTCATATGAGCAGAAATGATGAGAAAAGCACTTTTTAATCTTTTCGCACTTGCTTCTCTGTTCAAACAGTTGCAGGATGGCTATGACTGACTTGCTCAACGCTGAGGATATCAAGAAGGCTGTGGGAGCCTTTTCAGGTGAGTGCTTTTTTTCTTTTTTTTTCCCTTCTCTCTTTTCCTCCTTTCATCTCTTCAGGTTAGGATAGCTGTGCATTTATTTTAGCTATGAGAAGGTTAGAGGAACTGGCTAGACAAAATTTCAAATGAGGATGTGTTTTCAGATGTTCAATGAATGCCTCTGACAGGTTTATGAAGTACAAGGCTGCATCCTCAGCAAAGTTGTTCTGCGTTACAGAGGTGAAATATTTATTTTAAAGGAAAGCAAGCAGTAACTGCGGACAGACTTTGCTTCTACCGAGAGGATACTTTCAGAGGGAAAAAACCCCTCGGCGAACCAGGCTGCATTGTATCTTGGTGTGGGATAGAGGAGTCAGCAGTGGATGCCGGCAGCTTCCCACTCATTCCTGAAATTTAGTTTCAGATGTTACAGGACTGCTGTTTCCTGTTTCAAGGATATAAGAAACCTCTCTTGTACTTCCTATGCAGAATCCCCGGGTGGGCTTTGCTTTTCGGGATGGAGCAGAAGGCAACAGTAGAGCAAGCGGGTGCACTGCTCGACTGCAGGGACTCCCTGCAGGTCGAATGGCTGCAGTGGTCCACACTTCCCTCTGTGTATCAGATGTTCCCTACCCCCTCACTCATCGCGACCCCTAAAACTGACAGCAAACCCTCTCCGTGCTTACAGAGATTCAGGTAGTTAAGGCTGCTCTCAAAGAAACGCCAGAAATCGTGCTCCGGGATGCTCGTTATCCCCCCCTCCCCCAAACTACCTGGCTGACCGCACCATCCCAGGGAGGGAGCCGCCTCTGTCTGTCCTGCTCTGTGCGATGACCTTCCCGAACAGACAGAAGCGCAAGACCCGCTGAGCTCGACTGAGCTCAGAAGCCGGAGAGTCAGAGGGAGCGACAAATTGCTTTGCTGGATCCAGCAGCTGTTTTACTCATTAGCTTCCACTGTTCTATGGCCATCTCTAAGTCCCGGAGCAGATGCAATTAGCAGCAACTAATGACAGATCTCAGTCAGGCAGATCACGAAAGATTGAGCCTCCTTAATTTTATGTAATGGGAAAATTCAATGCGGCGGGAATAAGAATGCACGGGGAAGGAAAAAAAAAAGTCCACCGTACGTTTTGGAGGTCACTGTATGGTATTTCTAATCCACATCACAGTTGTTAGGCTACCTGGGTGGGACAAAAGCGGGTGCGGTTAAAGGACAGGGGAGGTGGAGCAGGTAAACTCGGCTCCGATTTCAAGGGCTCTGGGTTGTTTGTTTTTTTTCCTCCCCGGAGACAGCTCCTCACAAGGTCTTGCAGGCAGCGCGCCGTGCAGCACTCCCTTGCAGTGTCTGAGCTCACACACCACGATTGCATATTCCTTTAGCGGGCGAGATGCAACACTGATTTCTAGTAAGTCTCCAGGAAAAAAAAACCAAACTGTGTTCTGAAACACTTCTCGCCAATGTTTGAGCAAGAGCATTTTTGGGGTTTTTTTCCCCAGGGGTGTCTATTAGTCAGAGTCCGCTCTCTCACATGTCTGTCCTAGTGTAAAACTTAGGGCACCAAAAAAAAAAAAAAAAAAAAAAAAAGGTTTAAGGCATTGAAATGAGACCAAGCACATCAGACCTCAGCTCCCAAAGCTCCCAAGTCTATCACAGACTTCTTGTGTGACCTTGGGCAAGTCTCATCCTTCTGTAACTCAGCTCTTCATCTGCAAAACAGAGACATTGCCTCTCTGCCCCTTTGTTATTTCCATTAGCACCTGTGAAGCACGGACAATCACACTGCGTACATCCAGCTCCTAGCACAGCTGGGCTCGACTGTTCCTCCCAGGGTAGGAAAAACAGCAGCATGGAAGAAAACCAGGGGTATGTTGGTGTATGTTTCAATGACTTTTCTAAGCAGTTCTCTGGTTTTTCATCTCTTACAGCGGCTGAATCTTTTAACTACAAGAGGTTTTTCGAGATGGTGGGATTGAAAAAGAAGAGCCCAGAAGATGTGAAGAAGGTTTTCCATATTCTTGATAAAGATCAGAGCGGCTTCATTGAAGAGGAAGAATTGAAGTTAGTAAAGTTACATCCTTTCTCAAATAACCCCACCTTAAGAGTCTAATATCCTGTGGGTTATTTTTACAGGACTCTAGGTAGTAACATACATACAGTTCAAGCTCTTGACTAGTATTTGTGTGCTATGCCGGTTGTTTGCTGAGGATATGATCAAAAGGGTGCTTGAGATAGCTAGTTGTCACTTTGATTGCAGGATCCCTGAAACACATGAATTGTCAATACCTTACAGATAGTTCTTCAGCCAAATGCAGTTTCAGAGTAAAGTGCTTTTCCCGATCGTTAAAGAAGGTCAACAACAGAAGACACAGTCCTGGATTCCAATTTGTGTCTCAAATCAGTGGTACAAATAGAAATGAAGTGTAATTGTTCTGCAGAAAAAAAAACCCAAACCCAAACAAAAAACAAATAAAACCAAACAAAAACTCCCTAATAAACCATCCTTTTTTCCGTGCCTCCTCTTTAGATTTGTACTGAAGGGCTTTACCCCAGAAGGAAGAGATTTATCAGACAAAGAAACGAAGGCTCTTCTGGCTGCTGGAGACAAGGACGGTGATGGTAAAATTGGCGCTGACGGTATGTAATTAGAGGAGTAAACTTTGACAGTAACAACCGAATATTACCCTTACACACAAGAATGGGGGAAACCTAGGAATCACTGGGGGCTGTCACCTTGTGAAGGGGGCACGATTTGGGTTTAATGAAATGCCAGGTCCTGCTCCATTTGCCATATCTTGCTTGCTTGGAGGTGTTAGAGGAAGAGGAGCGGAGTTGTGACACTAGAGGGGGCAGGAGCTCACAGAACCCGGCTGTGGGTCGGGCGCTCCGCAGCGCAAGGCTAAATACCTGGCCAAACTGTACTTCAATTACAGTAATTTCTCTGTTGATATCAGCGGAGTGAGGATCAGGACACTGCGAGTTCAGAGGCTGAGGCTTGACTATAAAGCTTGGAAAGAGTAAAAGCTGAGTGCCAGCATTTCAGCTTAGTTAGCTGATTTGTTTTTAGCATTTCAGATTAGTTAGCAGGAAAGTAGTGCATGACTTAGCAAAGCAATGCTCTTAAAATTCAAAGTACACCCATTTTGCTACAGAATTTCTATACAATAACAGTCTATCCAGCTTCTGCTAGTGTTTACGTGGGTCTTCACACCTAAGAAAGCTTGTCACTCCTTTTTACTGAATATGAGAAATACAAGAAAAGAACAACTTTTCCTCTCACAGCATTGCTTAAAAAGCCAGTGCTGTTTTCTATTTCCCCTTGGGATGAATCAGCTTAGCCCACATACAAAATTTCTCCTTTTTCCTCTTTTTGGGAGGTGAGAGTGAATGAAACACATTGAAAGAGACAAGAAGAGATGCAATTATAAATCTTTCCTCATTGCAGGAGATAGAAACAGAAGTTTGTGGCCAGAATACTAAATCACCTAGAGCAGGCAATTGCTAGGGTTTTGCCATACTGATAAGCCATATCATGAGCTGAAATCTAAAAAATACCTAAACATCCTCATACCTCTGTGTGTTACCTAATTTCTGCAATTTGTAAAAAATGTTATCTCAAAAAAAGTCAATTAAAAGAGAAATAGAAAGCAAAATAGTTAGCTAACACAGTCTCCCAACTTAGAAGATGACGCACGAAATCAGTCATTGACATATCAATCAGGTGAGGTACAGTGGCATATCAATGATTATGGCCCTGTTCCTAGACCAAAAGCTCTTAATTTCTACAATCATGACTATATTATGGTTTAGAGGAAGCTGCTGCTAAACTTCAGCAGTGCTGCTGAATCCAATGTGGGTGTCATTACTTGAAACTTCACATTTTTTATTATATGGCCCTTCTTTATACACACTAAAATTAGTGACAGCACTACTAAAATCACTGGGCAAGTTTTTCAAGAGAAAACTTAATTCATGTAGGTAAGCTTACACATGATCCACCATTCTCACATCAGATAAATTTTCAGCTATTTCAGAAGGCTGCAAATCAAAACTAGTCTTAACCAGAATAAAATAACTACATTGCATAATGATTTTGGCTTGTACAAGAAAATACAGCATTAACCTTTATATTTAAAACTACCATAACTCTTTTCTTTGAGTTGAAACAATGCCTGAAATCTATTACATTGTAATAAACCAATGTGATATGCCTCTTCTCCTTATCTCTTTCTTCTGCAGCTTTCACTGTTCCATAACTTTGAAATGGAATTACTCTGCATTTATTCTTGATAATGAGAAGAGAATGATGTGGTTTTTTCTTTTGATTCTTCTGACCACATTCCTAACCATACAACACTATCAGTTTCTTTTCCATTTCTTAAATTTGACTTTAACAGCAAATTTTTATACCAGAAAGGCTTGAAATACATACAAAAGTTAACAATTGGGACTGTGACCAAAGGACAAGGAGGACAGATACTTCCCAGCTTTTCTTTTGGTCCATAAATCCAATTCAAGAATATAACTGCCTATATAAATAAAATGTAAAGTCATGAATGTACATCACATTCATATTCAGTATTGCAATGCTGTATTTCTGTTGCAAACCATTTCTGTTTCCCTGCAACTGAATTGTCAGGCAACACTTCTACCCCTTGTTTCAAACATCCACTTCCTAGATCATTAGAGGATTGCAAACAAGCAGCCTTTCTCAGGGGTAAATGTTGATTCTCCTGATGGCCCTTGAATGCTGTTCCCCAGGAGACCACAGCAGTTGTAAGAATTTATCTTTAGGGATTTTTAACACCACAGAGACAACTTTCTCAGATCACAAACATTAATCCCAACCTAATCAGCCTTCTTCTAGCTAGGGTCTCACATTACAAATTTTCTCTTAGGTCTCTTGCTCTAAACCTTTTCTCATTCCTGCAAGACCATTCAGCTCTGAAATAGTTTCTCCAGTTTACCTCTTGTCTGATCACGATTTGTGATTTGTGGCTGATGGACCAGTTTCAAAGAGCTGAAAACTTGGAGCCAGTTCATGCAAGACATGATCACCTTCTGTGCAGTGTCAAATCCTCTCCACATTCCACCAATATGGTCAGAAGATGATGAATCTGAAAAAAAAGTTGTAGGTCAAGGCCAGGTTACCTAATAACAGTACCAACCTTAGCTTCCAGATGGGGCTGAAAACTGATGCTGAAGCAGCTCTGCCAGCTTCAGGAAAATATTTATAAGAAAGACAAGGAAAGAAAATTAATGTTTCTGGCCACAATGTTGTTTTAAATCTATTTTGTGTATTGGCATTGGACATACACGTCATGCCTTTTAGTTTCTTGATATTAATATACTTGAGAAAGTACATGGAGAACTTTCAAAGATCATGCACTGTAGGCAGCACAAATCCAAATTTTTATCCCCATAAATTAGAATCTTTTACTTCAGACGGAACTAACATCTGCAAACATTTTTAAATATTTTGATTATTTCCTTTAAATGTTGCAAAAAAGTGACATTAAGCATTCAAAATTACAACTATTAAGTCATGACCTTGCCAGGTAAAAGTCATAACAAGAAAGGGAAATCATTTGGAAGTCGTTCTTTTCTTATCCTGCTTTGCTCTTCTATCTCCTAAAATAATTAGTGAGTCATTACTTATGAAGTGTCCTAAACAGATTTGCTATTGCAAAGATAATGTAAAAAACACAATCTGATGAGAGAAATCATGAGCCTTCAACATGTCCTCTGCAATCACATCAGTCATTTCAGTAAAATACTAGAGGGCATGTATTAGGCTGGTATATAGTACTAAACTGTGCTGAACACAGTGAAACAGTCCTCTCCTTTTAAGTCAGAGCTCTGACACAAAGCAGCAAATAATTTATTTTACAGGACAAGACAGTCTAAATCCTTGCAATTTAAAGCTACTATTTGTGCAAAGAAAGGCATAACTTAATTTTGTTTGGAAGGGTAACTACAACTAGAAACAAGGATGTAGTAAATCACAAGGATTCACTTGCTAACAGGCCAGTCAGAGGCAATAACCATTTACAAGGGACTAATATACATTGCCTCATCTCAGAAGTTTTGCATATAAAAATACACTTTGTAACAATGCTTCTACAAGCCACCTGTGGTTGGACTAACCTTCATACAAAAACAAGTAATGAACTAATTTACAAGATTATTCAACTAGAACATTTTTGAAATATGTAGAATATATTGAAAGTCCTGGGAAAAGTTAAATCATGCTGCAATTATTCAAGGAGTATTTTATGGTTTGCTGGCTATCAGAAAGTACCTGTGAAATATATTGCTATTAAGTGATAATAGCACTATCAAAATGTATTATAGAAAATATTTGGCTGCAAGTCTGAATAACCTTTTCCAAATATATTCTGTAGATACAAATTATTATAAAAGGGATTTAATTTAACTGTAATAAGTATGACAACCTGTTTTAATGGTATATGCATAGTTAGTTTTCCCTTTTGGAAAGGTTGCATCCACTGCAGGTCATGTTTCTCTCTGCAGGATTTATTCACACAGATTTAATAATCATAGCCTTTCTCCTTTTCTGCCCAGAATAGCTGTTTTTTTTATCACAAGCACTTTATGTTATCTCTTAAATTCAGTTTGCAACACTTTCAGTCTCTGTACCCACCATGTACAGGATTTATACATGTTTTGTGTAAAGTAATCTGCATCACTAATCCTAATTTGGATTTACATCTTTCGAAACGATGGATAAATTTGGAATTAATTTAAACCCTCTGACACTTTTATTTCCCACTCTGGTTTGTCTGCATTTGGCAACATGTTTTTTGGACTCGTCACCAAAAGTCCTATCTGTTTGCACACAACAGTCAATTAAGATCTCACTTGTTTAGAGCTTAGCATTTTTCAACCAAACACCAGAATATTATTTCAAATGCTTGATTTTCATCTTCTATCTTTTTTAGTTGCCAAACATTACTCTTCATTATGTCAAACTTCAGTAATTTTTTCTTAAGCCTTTACAGACGACTGCCTCCCCTGTTTGTCATTTTCCTCTCAGCTGATTATGTTAAACCCATAAACCACTCTCTCTGCATACCCTCTAATCCCTTTATCGTCTTTGTTGCCCTTCTTGGGATTCCCTCCAGTCTGTCATTTTCAGTGCTCTGAGGCACATACAACTGTGCAAGGTATTCTCATGTGTAACTCTTCCAAGGTTAGATGGAGTTAGGAATTATAACCAGGCAGCTATTCACCAGGATACAAATGTGCCTTTTCCATGCTTTATCTCCCGGCTGAAAGGCATTATATACACTAAAGCATAAAATAACCCCAAACTGCAGATAGATACATTTATGTAAATATTATGGATGTTACACTAATAAAAGCCACAGGGTAAAATCCTGGCCCTCTGACACCACAGGAATTTTTTCATTCTCAACAACGTGGTCAGGATTGCTACGTAGGTTGGTACCAGCCTTCTGGTTTTGCAATCTGTCATTTTCACCCAATTTACAATTACAAAATTGAGTTTTAATGCAATATAATTATAATATGGGACACGGATACTTTGAAAGACTCATTAATGATTCTCTTTGCCTAACTCCGATATAAAAGAAATTTATCTCACTGCAAGATTAAATTTCTAGTTCTTTCCTTCATCCCATTGAGATTTACAAAGAAATAACTGAGAACTAATCAAGTTCTTCAGATGAATAGCATGGACAGTCTTACAGTCTGGCACGTATAGCATTTCTCCCTTACCCTCAAAAATTGTTTTCATTTCACTGTAAGATTTCCCAAATCATACTTTCCCTTTAATTAACTTGGATTTCTTTGCTCTTCTGTTATTGTGATGTTTCTGCTATACCAGTGACTCTGTATTCATTGTAATATGCTTCCTCCTTCTTTAAATTTTTGCTTTTTAATATTCTTTAAAATTCTTTCCCTTCTCCAGAATTTGCAACTATGGTGGCTGAATCATAAAGGCTTTGACCAATGCAAACCCTTCACCCATCCTTCACTGCCCAATTCCACCCACCTCCTGCTGACTGCTTTGGCTCCTGTTCTATTTATTTATGTTATTTTATACTCCAGCTCTGTTCTCTGCAATCCTGCAACTCTGTAATTGTGCTGAAAGACACTGTTAAAATAATAAAGGTCACATCAATCTGGGCTTTCTTCTCTCTCACTACAACTTGTTTCTTATTTCATGTAGGCTTGGCACACGCTGAAAGAAAATGTTACTGGGTTTCTTGCTGACATCCCTGCTGCTTTATCCCTAGCTAGGGTAAAGTAGGAAGAAATTTTAAGAAATATTTGGAATAAAACATGCATATAATGAGTCATTCATTCTAAGTTCTGAACTGTGGCAAAACTGACTGCATTATTTTTAAGCCATCCCTGCTAAATGGATGCATACTCATAGCCTGGAAAATCTCTAGTGATAGAAAATCTCTAGTGATGGCAATTACCCAACTTCATTTGGCAGTTTGTTCTTTCAACTTAATCACTGTTATAGCTGAAAAGTATTTCCTAATATTTAATCTACATCTCTCCTGCTGCATTTTGGTGATACAGACCCTTGTCTGTATAATTTGTTGAATTTGCCCTGTGCAGGGGGATTTTTGCATGAAAGGTTTGACAGGAATATCAGTTGGTGCCAATCATACATGGAGATAACTCCGCAAATTGTTAAAAAGTGGTCACTTCTGAAACACGGGGTATGTTTTCTAGCAATGTTACAAAACTATCTAGGACAGGAAGAATGGAATACTCACAAGAAATAACAAAATGAATTTCAGAAAAGGGAACACCGAGATTCACGTGTGATGCTGCAGTTGACAATCCCACTGTTAAAATAGCAAATCGAAAAATCCCATCAAAAAGAATTTATTCTAAAACTTTACCAGAGAAGTGAATATCTTCTTTGGAGTTACATATAAGAAACTGAGACTTACGCTAAGGAAATGATTAGCCAATATTAAGCCTATGACAGAGCTCAATACGTTTTCACCAATTCCTATTCAGTAACTTTGGCACCAAGCTTATGCTTTTTACCTGCGTTGTTGGGGGTGTTTTGCTTTTAAAGCAAAGACTAAAGCAGGGGGGAAATTCTTTCAGGCACCATCTCCCCCATATCGTGACAGAACATTGCTTATTACTGCAGTAAAAAGGAAGGATATTTTCCATTTCTGTATTCTAAACCATTCCCCGCAGCAATAATACCTTATTCAATTTAGATTTGTTATCACTAATTTAGTAGAGACAAAAAGATAAGGCTGAAACCCTGTCATCATCACACTGTACAGAACACCATCCTCTGCCACAGCGATTACCCAATGCTACTCGGGAAGCCAATAAATGTTCCCTAAAGCCATTCTAGACCCTCACTCTGTAGTAACTTGCAAGGAAGACTTTTTGCTGAAGATGCTGTGCGTTCGAAAGAAATCCTTTGGTTTTGCACATTGTATATACGGTTCTGAAGGATGTATTGATTTTTAAGTATTCTAAATAAAGCAAATGAAAATCGGATTGCGGTGGAGCGAGTTTATTTCCTGCTTTTTCTCGGCAGCTGCTGACCTCGCGTGGCTATAAGAAGGCATTACAGGAGCACACACGGCTAAAAAGCTGGAATTTTATCCACGGCTTTAGGAAAACAAATTTTAAAAAAATAGGACAATATAGGACAATAGAACAAATAGAAAATAAATAAAGCCATAATGAGTGTAAAAAAATATTTGTAGGGGATTACGTGAAATAAATCAAGTTACAGCAACATCAATGGGGATATTTCACTAGCATAAAAGTGTGAATACCCCAATGATCCCTGTTTCAGTCTTTCTTCAGTCTGTTACCTCAATCGCTCTGGAACAAGCAACACTGAGTGCCTAATTTGGCCCGAAAATTTTCAGCCATATAAAAATGGATAAGATGAAAAGAAATATGCTTTGTTTTCAAACTGAAAAAGTTACAGTGGGTAGAGAGACCTCCAAAATACCATCTTTACTTTCCAAGGTGACAGTGCAAGATATTCTAAGCATGCATTTGGTCAGTTTATTCAAATATGGAACCAGTATACTCAAATTCTGTGTTCTGAGATCTTATACTCAGAATTCTCAAAAGATCTGTTTAAACATACTTTTCCCCCCCACAACTGCATTTTAAATTAAAAGTTCGAATTTCAATATGCATCTATCACCAAAGGAAAAAAAAATAAAATACAAGTGTAATATAAGTAAATCTCTGCCCAGAGACAAAATGAGTGTTTTATCAATTACCATCAAACTATTGCAATTTTTTTCACTGCTGGATCTTCAGTGTTTCTCTCTGCCTCTTACTTTTCTCACGTAAATTTCTTTCAAATCTTCTCCAAATCTTCAATTGTTTCATTTCCAATCAACAAAAATTTTCATAATTTTCCTGTTAGTTGGATGTTTTCTAGACATGACTCAAAATACAGCAAACAAATGCAAAATTTAAAGTTACAACAAAATATAAAACAAAACCTTTTATATACAAAATATTAAATTATTCTTTCTCATATTGCTGTTGCTTTAATGTTCTTGAGACTGTCACAGAAACTACTGTAAAGCCTGAAGAAAGCAGAATTTGCTACAAAATTTAATCAGGCTTTCTGCACAGTGTGGATTTTAGTATGCTTGACAAATACAAAAATCCATATTACACTTCAATTTACTATTTCATGAAGAAAGATGTTTTAATTTTCAGATGCATAAGCAAAGGAGCAAAATTACATTTCTCCAAGAAACATTTACCTTAAATTTCTTAATAGCCATCTTACATCTTCTTTACCCTGAACAGTAAGTGTTCCATAATTTTCTTCCCTGCTGTAATACAGTAGAAGTTATGAAAGAAGAAAAGAAAAAAAACACCTCAGCCATCCTGTTGAAGAAAAATTTTTAAATAATCAGTACATATCCTTTACTTAGATTCATATCCAATGGTTTGTAATGAGACACAATTGAAGGAGATATAAAAAAATAGACACTCCTTGTTCACCCTGGTATTCTGTACTGCTAGAGAAGAAATTGCTCACTCTGAGCTACAACTCCAGAGGAAAAAGAGTCAAATCCTCAAGTCATAGCTAAACCATCATTTCCTGACAAATGACATTAGCATTCAACAGAAAGGGTTTGTATCAGCGACTGTCACCAACTCTTAAGATTTCTCCAATCACCATTTACCATTACTAAATCTTTAACCAACAAATGCATAATTGTTTATGCATTAAGGGTCCTGCCAAGCTCTTAATGGAGTTTCATGGATCAGCAACTTTCCACATGTCTTATTTTGGGAATCAATGGACTGGAGGCCATAACACCTGTTCACTTTGCAGAAGCTGAGCTAGGATTTATATTTACAGTCTATTCACCAGTCCTAAGCTCAACACTGCCTAATGTTCTGTGATTGGTTCCACACTTCCTTCACTTAATCAATGAAAAGCTTGCTTGTTTGCTTCTTTTGCCTTTTCTAACTAAACTAAGTATTTTTAGTTTAGTTAGAAGACTGGTAAGGCAGTACATGTTTCCCTTTCCTGCAACACACACATAGTTTTAGCAGATCCTCTGTGCTATAATATCTAAACATTAACAGCATTCTGTTCAAAACAGAGTTAATATTGTTATGGAATTACGAACTGCAGCATTGCACAATATTTGCAACAAGTCTTGCCTTTAAAAAATATCAAAAATTATGCCTAAGGGTTTACCAAAGTCACAAATTAGCCCACAACATTGTTATTAATGAGTATAATGTACAAAGTAACTTCATTTGACTCTAAAATCCTAGACTGAGATTTAAATGGCTGGCTGATAGGGAACCCATTCTTTTATTTATAAAGCAACTGCAAATGAAAGAGAAATTATATGGCATGCACTAGCACACCAAAATCCAGCTGTGGCTAAATTACATACTGACATCTTTGTTCTAACCCCACTCAGGAGCCACGGGGAACACAAAGAGAAGAGCACAGGCTTTAGTACCAGCTGGTGATTAAATACCTTCTCTAAGTCCTGGACTCCCTCACTGACAAGGTGGCCTTGAACCTGAGCTCCTGCTTCTTCATTCTGAGCAGGCATTTTAGCTGATTCCCTTTTCCAAACAGACACACCCTTTAGAAATCCCAACACTCACTAGGGCTCAAACATTTAAAATGACATTTCTCCTAAACACAGGAAAGTGAAGCCAAATGTGTTAAACAGGGTTAGCTGTCTGCATGACAGATCAATCATCAGAACTTTCCCAGACTGCAGGATCTCCTAGCGTGGGATAATTACTTCACAAGGGAGGAAGAACATTTCTGGTTAGTGCTCTTCTGGCCAATAAAGTAGCAAAGCTTAACAAAGGTTGATGCACCTTTAAAGAGAGAAGTTAATATAAATACAAATACTGGAGCCCCTTCTCCAACCACCAGAAAAATAGAAGGAGCTACAACAATAAATGGATCAGATGATCCAAATATAAATACTGAAAGGCCTATGGAACTAACAGGAAAGCCTAAACTAATAAGCCTATGGAACATGCAGCTAGAAAAGATGTTTCTTTCATAAATTCATTCAGTCTCCCCCCTAGGAAAATCTACGTGAAAGGATCTTGTCAGTGCCTGAATCAGCTTGTTCAGCTTGTATTGCAACAACAGTTTTTAACTCCAGGAGATGCTTTGTGAGGTTTATGTACAAAAATACAGTTGGTTTCACTGGTATTGCAGTAGCACAACACTGACATTAACTTAGGCCTTCAGGGAGTAGGAATACAGTAACTCTCTATTAAAAGTGCATTTAGATTAGATATTAGGAAGAAATTCTTAACTGAAACAAGTTGCCCAGAGAAGTCGGGGATGCTCCATCCCTGGAAGTGTTCAAGGCCAGGTTGGATGGGGCTTGAAGCAATCTGGTCTAGTGGAAAGTGTTCCTGCCCATGGAATTAGGGCTGGAATGGGATGACCTTTAAGTCTCTCATAGCACAAACCATTCTATGACTCCAGAGAGGTCATGAGGGGTGCAGGACCAAAGGCTTAACCACTGATTACTGGTGGGAAGGTCCATGCATTGCTGAAAACCTAAATGGTTCAGAGATATTTTCAGGTTTTGGAAACATTGTGTGGAGGGATTTTTAATTATAACATTTTAATTGTTAGCAAATTCTACTCCCCAAAAAGTCACAATGCAATGTAGTTTAAAAAATGTATCACTAGAAAGATACCAAAATATATAAGTAAAAGCAAATTATCTCACAGTTATTACTGCTTTATAAAGAGGAATAAAAATTATGAGGCTGTGCTAATTTTATGCTTCGTTCTGCAGATGAATGAAGATTTTCTGTCTTAAAAACATTTGCATTCCTCTCCTTTAAAGCAATTTTCAGTTTTGCTGGATACAGCACAATTGCATCTACTCTTTCAGCTGCAATGGGTTGTTGAAATTGAGCTATTGCCCAGCACCTGCTCTTAGTCAGACAGCTGAAATCAGAGGTTAGGGGAAAAAATAAAGATTTTATGTCATTGTAATGCAAGTCTCCTTTTAGCTTTGCTGCAGTCAGTGTTCAATTATGTTCTGTAACAACCTCCATTACTAGAGCCAGTGTTTTTCTGTTCTCTCTGCATATATTAACTTCCTTGTTCACACGTGAGAGCCTTCCTAGCAAAGCAGGGTCTTAAGAGACGTTTTCCCATAGATTTCATGAGTCTCTATCTTTTTTGGGCTGTTGAGAATCCTAATGTTCGAATATATTTTCATTTTGAATGCTCACAAGAAAGGTAACTGATACAATAGAAGTTAAATTATCCCCTGCTGAAGGTCTGATAGGTCAGAATTAACCTGAAATTCCATCTAGTCTGTTGAATACAAAGCATGGAACAAGTAACAATGAAGGGCTCCCACGTAATTCTTTATCCTATTTTTACAAGCTCTGAATCCTTCTCCTTCAGAATTTTTATTAGTTCACTGCGTAGCCCAGAAGTTTAAGGCATCATCAGAAGCAGAAATCAAGGCCCTACATCCATAGGAAGAAAGCCACAAAGATTTTGACCAGCAAGGCTCAGCCACAAACGGGAAGGAAGTAGCTGGTGTGAGCAGCTACTGGGAAGGCAGGAGCAGGAGCCTTGCTTCTGAAGTGGGAAATAAATGGTCAGAGAGGTCCGAGACAGAGATCAGAGGGTGAACAACACTGAAATTCAGGGTTTGAGGAAAAGGAAATCCAGAGCAGGAAGCATTGGAGATTATTAGAGTGAGGATTTGAAGAGCTTAGAGCAGAAGATATTTTATTATAATATAAATCCATTATAATGAATTGACCTTGAAAAGAAAGGACATAACTAAGGTGAAAAAGATGGTCCCCAAAAATTTAGCCTGTTATAAAAGGCAAGAGAACACAAAACAGGGTGTTGTAAACTTGAAAATTTAATTAGGAGTCTCAAATATTCCTCTTTTCCTTCCTCCATTAAGGAGGAGGTCAGGAGTCACATGGTTGACTCTTGGTTTTCAGCAAAGGGAAAAAAATTCTAGCTATCTTCCCTGCAGAGAAAATCTTGAACATTCAAACCCTAAAAATATAAACAGGATATAAACCCAAACAGAAACTTCTAATTTTTAATAAACCCCATTATTTGAATGTAATCTGTCTTGCCGTTTTTAACATAAGATATAGCATTAGTGAAAGCCTAGCATCTGCCTTCTAAGCAGACAGCAGCTAGAGATCCAAAAAAAGATCCCCAGCTGCTATCACAGTCATCATCAGCAGATAATGACTGGCATGCTGGAATTATGGGTAGCTCATTTAAAGCTGTCTTGTATTGCTGTATACTCTGACAGATTAACCCCTTCCCCAGGATGCAGGAGCACATCCAATCCCCCCATATTCTCTCTCCAATATCACTCCAATAATGCCACTTGCAGCTCAGGAAGGTTCAGGCCACACACAAGGCCACAGCAAGCCCTCAGTCTGTCACAGACACTCCCCTGTGGAGAGATCCAGACAACTTTCTGTGTGACATTCCGGTTCTCTGATCAACAATTCACTATCTGCTGCTTTGGGGAGTATTATTAAAAATTAAATGAAGATTTCAGGGTTTCTTCCTGGTGTTTTTTCAAGCTTTCATGTGCACGAACGAGAAAATAAAGATTCGTGCTGGAATTTTTCCAGACATATGCAGAATAATTACTCGCCAAAAATTCATCTTCATCCTTGTGGGTTTGAATGCATCCTTGAGAAATCTTTCCCTCCTTCCATATTAATCAGAAGAGAGGACATAACAGTTTCAATTAGCATACTCGAACCAAGTTTATGACTTGTAGAGGTACCTACCCTACATTTAGTAATTTACCACTTTCCATTGATGCCACAACTACCACCCATTTCTAACTTCCACTCTCCCAATGGAACAGATCAGAAACAAATGACAGATATGCCAGATCAGTCAGAAGGGCTGTTGTAACTGCCAACAAATCCTTTGGCTGATTCAACCATTTTATAATCATCTTGCATTTCAGTGCACCAGCTCTCAGCCAAAAAGCCTTCAGATCTGTGTCTCAGCCCCCACCACAAAAGAGCAAAATCTGAAGACCTGAACTAGAATGGCGTTATCAACAGAGCTAGAGAAAGCATCCAAATTCTCACTTCTGTGCTAATAGACCCACTCTGAAGAGAAATAAAAGCCAAATTTGGGGGATGCCAAATGAAGTAGCCCTCAAAATAGATGAAGTATCTATTTATTCCACTGCTTGGGGGAAGTGTAAAGAATGGAAATCTACAATAAAAATTACACATCCTTTCTTGCAGTTTTCACAGCTCTCCAGACATACCAGTAAACATTTATAGTCAATCCTATAATAATCTATACAGATTTTAAAAGCTGCGTGAACTCTGAATATTCATTCACAAGATACTTCTGATGCCGTTTTGTCACACTTTTTCTCTTTCGTAACATAAGATTTTAAAAAGTACTGATGAAATACTTTGTATTTAAGAGATTTCTTACAGAAAGACCTACTAATTCCCTTTCCTCAACATTAATGCCCTCCTGAGAAGCACTGCTTACGCCAAAGAAAGCTACAATTCTTCCTCTGCAGCTTTTCTCAGGCAGCAGGTTCAAGTTACAGGTTGTAACCTGCTCAGTTCTGAACATATCCAGAATGTTTGCATTGATACGTGAACAACTATGAAAACAAGTCCTAGGAATATTAGTGAATTCTGCCTCACAAAAAATCACTTTTTAACAGGTATGCTCCGTGAAGAAGATAATGTAGTGACCCATGCAGTGCCCAACAGAATCTGGAACACCAACCATACCTCAGTCTAAAAGACTGCATGACTTCCATTTAATCCTCATTGTAAAGCCTTACCTTGTGTCTGAAATTCCTTGCCACTCCTGCTGGAGCTGCAGCTCCACCATCGCTGCCTTCTGCAGCCTGATGAAATGCGAGCCACACACCACACGTGCAGCTCGACTGCTGTTTTGTGACCACTGCCTAAAGGAATGGGACTTCAAATTTGAGGGTCTTGTGGCTGTCAGGGAAACTTATCCTGCTCACAGGAGAGAAGGGACACTTCCCACTCAAAATAATCTTGTTTTATTTGAGGGAAGAATTAAATGTGTGAATGAAAAGAGTGCTCTATTTCTCCTTAGCCGCTAAATACAGGATTTAACCTAATAAACACTTCTCTAGGATAAGGACATAAACCTCTGTTGTTGGGTTTTTTTTTTTTTGTTTAAATCCACAGGGTTCCTTTTCTCCTCTTTCTCACGTATTCAAGATGAGAGAAGCTTCAGTGAGCACAGCTACCAGCATTCCAATTTATTCAGCACCAACCCCTGTGGACTGCTAACAGCAGACTGCGATTCTGTTTGGATTACAAGGTGCAGATAAGTAATTCCATCCTTAATCTATCACTGTCAATGCTGGTAGGGGAACAACTTATACCTGTGAGAAGTCAGGCAGAGGAAAAGATAGAGATTGGGTAAAAAAAAAAAAAAATAGAGCAGGGTAAAAGGACAGAAGAAATAGAGAGGATACAAGTCCATTAAGAGTTCTGTGCACACATGCATGCAGAGGTAGGAAATGAGGGAATGGGATAAAGGAAGAGGGTGCTAATAGGAAAGCAGCAAGCAGAAAGGAGATATCCAGACTCCAAGCAGAATTTTTCAATAGCAATGAAAATCTCATTTCCAACATAATCTATGCCTTCCATTACAGTGACTCCAGTGTAAAACATTCCGGGATGTTTGCAACCTCAGTAAATGCTGATGGATACCACCACACTGCAGCCATGATCAATAAACCTCAAGTACATCATAATGGAGCCTCAAAGCCTTCGCATGAAGACCTGTCAGTAAACTGGGGCAATATTACAAACAGACAACAAAGGATAGTGCAAAGATTGCAAAAATGGAACAAGCAGAGACAAGTGAATTTCTTGGAGGATGGAGTGGAAGGCAGAAAAGATGAAAGAGGAGTTAAGCTGTTTAGACATAAGTGATGGAGAACATCAAAATAACCCACATCTGTTTTATGTGATGGAGGGTTATTGGGGAAAGTAATAATGAGACATAGAATTAATTTTTCTTTTCCTTTTTAAAGGAACACCTAGTAGTGACTCCATCACTATATTTCACTACAGTCATCATCAACAATTAAAGTCTGCTCACTCAGGCTAGTGAAGTCCCTTTCACGTTTTTGTCACAGAAACAATGTTATTTTCTGTGTATATAGAAGACTCCATTGATTTTGCTGTAGGTTCTCATTATTTTTTGCTTGCCTGGCTAGGTAATGTCACACAGACATGTACCTGGCAATACATCTCACAGTCCCAAGCATGTAAAACAGGTAATTTACCCCAGGAAAGGTAAAAAAGCTGCTTTCTAAGCAGGCACGACCTTGACATTAAAATGAAACTTGGAAAACTTTATTTTCAAGCAGCATATCCCTCAGAATGTCCAACATTATAACCCAAATACACATGCGTTATTGATTATTCTGTTCGTCCCAAGCTCACTCACTACTTTCCACTGTAGGCACATTCTGTGCTTCAGAATAAACAATCCAAAGTGCAGCCAAGACAAGTTTAGACCCCCGAAAATACATGGATCGCTATTAATGGCATGCTTTCTAATGGTACAGATCTTTTAAAGAGTTTGGAAGGAAGGCAAAACCCAGAAAGCTTCATGGTCACTTTTTCTGGCTCCCATGCAAATCCATGGGTTTGGACCTCTTAAGGATGACAGAAAATCAGTTCTAAGAATAAATATAGTGCATAGAAACAGTTTAATAGTAGCCAAGGGAGAGCTTAGTAGAAATATTTTAAAAATAGGAAGAAACAAATAAAGAAATCAACCCACTGCAGTGTGAAAGACTACAAAAATTAACAAAGAGGGGGGAAAGAGGAACAAAATTCTGAGATATTAAGAGGAAAGCAGTCAAGAAATCAGCGAGCAAGAGCACTTTCTCCGTGAGCACAGTAACACAAGTGTTCAGTTTGGCTAAAGACAAAGCAAAGTGCGCACTGAGGCAAAGCAGAACGGATCAGCTGCTGAGCCGGGCAGGGAAGGAGTGCATCCCCACTTCCACAGGGTCAGAGAGGCCTCACAAAGCGCCCGTGTGAGCTCCGGACAGGCTGCCCCGGCTTTGTGGCCGATGTTAAGGCTGCCGCAGCAGCAGCCTAGCTCGGGCCGTGCCGCAGCAGCAGCCGAGCTCGGGCCGTGCTGCAGCCCCACCGCCGCCCGAGCCCTGAGGGGAACGCCACACAGCGCCCAGGCCGGGCTCGCCGGGCGCATGCGCAGCAAGGCCCGCGCGGCCAGGGCCCTTCCGCACGGAACAGCGCGGGCCGTGCGCGCACGGGCAGGAAGGGGCGGCTGCTCCCCGCGCTTGGCTCTTCCCGCCTTGGCGCTGCCGCAGCTCCTTGCCCGGAGCTTTGATCGTTTCCTGCCGTGCCCCCGCAGGGTTCATTCCAGCCCCGCGGTGCGGTCCGCTGTGTTCTGCCCAATAACAAGCCGGCTCCCGATGTCGTCCTTAGTTGCCGGGCAGAATTCCCCTCCGCGCCTCCCGCAGACCGGCAGCGCCACCGGGAGAGGCGGGGCGTCGTGTTTGATTGACAGCATGTTGGTGGGCGGGGAAAAGCGAAAGAACCAGTAACAACTGCGGGTGGCCTTGATGAGCAGGTCCCGTAGCCAATCGGGATCGGCGGTGGTGGCTCGGTTGCCAGGGCCGCGCGGTTGCCAAGGCCGCGGCTCAGCACGGTGACAACCCCCGCTACCACCGGCCCGGCCCGCCACCGCCACCGCCACCGCCACCGCCACCGCCACCGCCACCGCCACCGCCACCGCCACCTGGCCCGGGCCGGCGCGATGGTGAAGCTCGCTGCCAAATGCCTGCTGGCAGGTGAGTCCGGCCTGCCCGGCCCCATCCACCCCGCTGCCTACAGGGGCCTAGGGCGGGCGCCGTGGGGTGAGGCGAGGCCGGCAGCGGAGGCGGCCGGGCTGCCCGCAGCCCCACGTGGAGGAGAGGTAGGGAAAGAGGCGGCGGGAGAGGAGTGAGGAGCTCGGCTGCGTGGGGACGGGAACGGTGGAAGTGGTGTGTGTCATTAGCACTCGGGATCCGCCCCCGCCTGCCACGTGGAGTCGAGCTGTGCCCAGGGAGGGTGTGAGGCGCAGTCGGACCGGCTGCAATGCAAAGGCGGGATCGGAAAAAGAGGGGAAAAAAACCCCAAACCTAAACCAAAAAGAGTATTTCTGCAGTGTGGAGAGGTGGGCGCAGAGGCTGGGGAAAGTCTGAAGGAGTAGGGTAGGTATCTGAGTCCGGCCTCATTGGTGAGTCTTGCTTTGGGCTGATGTCAAAAATGAATGTCAGAATTAATGTCACACTCTCATGATTCTGAGAGTGTGATGGAAGGGCAAAGCCTAAACCAAGAGTAGAAGGATGGAGCACGTGCATTTCACGGTGGCGTCTTTTTCCACAAGCAATTTGGAGACTAACCTAGAAAAAAAGTGAGGTGAAGACACCAATTTATTTAGTCAGGATGGATTATGGAGGTGTTGAAAATAAGTGCAACTGGCTGTTAACACTGCGTAAAGAAAAGTCTTTTTTTCCCCCCGTCTCTCTACACTGAAGCTCTGTGCAGCCTCAGCCAAAAGCACAAAGCCATAAAACCTTTGTGTGCAGTCAACTCCCAGGTTTAACTCTTCGCTCCAAATTCTTTCATCCAGAATAAACTGTTTGCCTTTTTTAACCTCAGAAGCAGCTGACCATCAGCTCACACAAAGCCAGATGTGGTCTTTGGGAAATGCAAAAGAATTAATCTCCCTTGTGCCTCTACTGCTGTGGACAGCATGAATACCTTGCCTGTCTTCTACATTTGAAACATAGGCAACATTTCCAATTTGGAAGTTTCCTGCTCTCAAAGTACTTCTGCAAAAGTCTTTTCAGTTAGCAAAGGCCAATTCCACGACCATTTTAAAATCTTTGGTGGACCTGTTTATGTCCCTAATCCTTATTGGGCCTGGAGCTGCCTCAGCATAAAGAACAGGAAGGTCCTGTCCCATATGCTGTCCTCCTATGTGCTACAATAATGTCTGTATATTATTGAAAATAATAAATTAGTGAAGCAGACCAGGCAAAATAAATTCTCTCTTGCATAAGAGAGCGGAATAGTGAAAGGGACCTAAGATATGAGTAACCACAACAACCCAAAGGGAACAAGAAAATGCATTTGCACAGGTAGGAGCAAAGCCATGAGAAATGGAACTGGGAGCTCTTGTGGACCTCAGGAAATGGTTATGAAGAGCCAGTGACTCACAGAATTGGGAGCTACACCAAGGTCAAAGAGAACAGGGGAAAAGGGCTTCTATTAGCAAAACAGAGACTATTAAGTTGACAATAGAAAATGATTCCTGGGTTATCTCAAGGGTAATTTACAGACACAAAGTAAAAGAATCTCTTGTCTGAGCTTGCTATGGAGACACTGCACAAAGGTTTTCATTGTAAAGAGACAGCTGGCAGTAGCAGGCATTTTAGAAAGACACTACAGATTCTGGCAGAATAACAGAAATATGGATAGAATATATACTGTGGGATGCACTACTGGCGCATGAGACTAAGCTAAAGGGCAAGGAAACTTACTTTGAGGCAGTATAGTGATGTGATAGACTAAAGAGCATGGCAGAGAATAAGAAGAGGGAAAGAACACCTGGGGCTGTTGAGTGGCAGAAAGGCAATGCATTAGTTAAGAATTTGTGCTGGCTGATCCTGCAGTTTGGAGCAATGTGTGCCTCTCTATCTCATTTTACAAAGACAGATCTAATTGTCTATTGAAATACAGAATAGCTTCCACTCAGAACAGAGTGTTGTCTTCCGCACAAGCTTGAACTGATCAGAGAACAAACAAGCTGACTTACCAGATTTTCCTGTCTAAATATTATGAGCCCAGCTCAGCTCAAAGTAAGCAAGCATGCTAAAAATGTTTAAACAAGAACTACATTTGGTTAATGCATCTAGGGGTAATTGTCACTATCCAAAACACCCTTCCTCCTCTGTCATAGTATGTGAGCAGAGATCTTTACCAATTTCCTTCAAAACACCATTAGGAAGCTGTAATTCAGTCAAAAATACCTTTTTCTTGGCTTATTTATTAACAACATAATGTAAAATACTTTCTTTCTGGGTTTATTTATTAACAATATAATGTAAAAGACTTGTATTCCAGGCTTGGCTGTTATGGATGTGCCTTTAAGGGTAAAGCTTGAACCACTGAGGTGTTTAATTACTGGTTCTTGTCCTTTTAACTCTAGTGAGACATTATGTGAAGAAGCAATAAGCTCTTTGGAAGCATTAAGTCTTTGTTTTGCAAGGGTTATGATATTTTTCATGAAGTAATATGGGCATATGTGAGTTCTGCAGAGCCTGAGGAAATGGTCTGAAGTTGTGTCAAGGAGGTTTAGGTTGGATATCAGAAAAAGGTTCTTCACCCAGGGTGTGGTTAGGCACTGGAACAGCTCCCCAGGAAAGTGGTCACAGCACCAAGCCTGACAGAGTTCAAGAAGTGTTTGGGCAATACTCTTGGACACATGGTGTGACTCTTGAGGATGGTCCTGTGCAGGGCCAGGAGTTGGACCTGGTGATCCTTGTGGGTTCTTTCCAACTCAGCTTATTCTGTGATTGCTTTGGATCTTACAGAGTTTTGTAAGAGCAGGCCAAAGCAGGCAGCTGCCAGGTTTGCCTGAAGTGTTTTGCAAGCCATATCAGAAAGCCTTGGCTCTAGAAGAGCAAAAACCAAAGCCTCTTGGTTTTCCTTCCATCCAGGGATGAATCAGCAGGCTCTTCTCTCCAGCCATGTGCTTTCTCTCTGACGATTGCTTCTGTTATGCCCAGGATGCTACTAATGAGCCACCAGCAGCATTGAGTCAGCAAGAGTTGCTCTCTTAGCAGGGTCAGCAAGAAGAGTTCATTGAGGAATGTTACCAGCTTAAGCAACTTTGTTCCAGTGTATAGCAAGGATTTGAGTCTGGGGAAATGGGTAACACAAGGAGAGGAAATAGCCTCGTAGGAAGCTCAGTGTCCCTTATCACATTGCGTTTTTCTCTACATGATAACGTATCTGGGAAATTTTAATTCCTAGGTAAGGGCTATGGGGTAGGCATGAATTTTGGAACAAACAGCAGTTTCACTCTCATCTGGCAGTCTTTTGCTGTTGTTCATAGATCAGAAACCGGATGTCAGCACCTATGTATAAGGGCAATATTCATTTCCTCATGTGGGTATTACCTTTTAGATTGTTTCGTGCTTCATGTGACAGATATCTTGCCTGTATTCAGAGTCAGAACATCCAAGCTCATACAACATGTAACTGAAGAAAAACAGAACTGAAGAAAAATAAGATTCTCTAGTAGGAAACAAAAATGGTTTATGTTTTTCGTTTTGCAGGAGATCCAGCTGTAGGTAAGAGTGCTTTAGCCCAGATGTTTCGCAGTGATGGGGCTCATTTTCAGAAGAACTACACACTGGTAAGCATACAACAGGCTCAGACTGCTGCCTAACATTTTTCTAAGATGAATGGGAAAACTGAGAGGCCTAGAACAAATTAAATATGATTTTTAGTTGAGGCATTCAAGGTGGGATCTTAGAGGGTTTCCTTTCTTACACTCGAGATTCTGAAGAGAAAGCATTTAACATTCTGTAACTCTGCATTATGTGGGTGTTGGTGTTGAAACTTAATGCAGAATAATTCAGTTAATTTTGTGATTTTCCTGCTGAATCAATGTTTTCGCACGGTTTTGTGGTGTTAGAGGGCTTCTCCCTTTAGGGAGTACTCTATGAAAAAGCATTGCTGAAGGAGAAAGCTTTTAATTCCAGCTATTAAATGTGCATGTGGACAGTGCGCTTATCACTGTGCAAACACGAAGATGTGCTGCATAGCCCCAAGATAATTATAATCTACAGAAACTGTTCCCAGATGAAGAGGATACAGTTTGCAGTCTTTCAGTGTAAGAATCAATGGTGATGACTAATCAGAAGCAGGATAAAAATAAAAGTAAATATAAGTAAAGTAAAAAAAGGAAAATATGAGTGTGGAGAAAAAAACCCTAAAATATGTTTATTCATTGAAATAAAGATGGAAACCACAATTTAAGGATAGAAATAGAACAAACAAATGAGCTACAAAGCAGAATGAGATAAAAGGTGGAGGAAGCACAAATAATCTCAGTTCCATATGTTAGCTCATCACATGGTTGGTGCAAAACGTTCTGAGATGTGCATTAGAGCAGCAGTGTGAGAGTGAGCGTAGGCCTGCAGACTTCAGCTAATACTCTGAGCTGTATATAAGTAAATCTCTGTATATAAGTAAATCTCTTTGGTTCTCCTCCTTTTTCCCCCAACTGAGCAAATCTATGAGTCTTTGACATATTGGTGAGATTAGGTTACCAGAGCTAGGAGGAGTATTGCTGAGTTTCCAGCGGTGCATGTTTGATGGAATTGTAATGATTCGCAAGAATTGCCTCAATCCAATGCATAGTTGGTATGCAGTTGGACAGGCTCTTAAAAACTCTCCTGATCCTCATTTTCCTGATGCTTCTTGACAGACTACGGGCGTAGAACTGTTGGTGAAGGCTGTATCAGTTCCAGAGACAAGTGATAGTGTGGTGAGTTTTTCTGTGACATAAATTGGGTCAGAAAGAGACATCCAGAACTCAAACCCCACACGAGTCTCATTCTGGTGGAAGATCACTGTGCATGTTCATAGGGCAATTAAGTTGCATTAAGGAAATGAGGCTGATCATGTATAATTGCTGATACTCCAGGGTTAGTTTAGTCTTAAAAATGTAATTGTTATATACTTGTATCCAACACAGCATTTTAAACCAAGTTATTGCCAGCTTTGTTGAAATTCTGTTCTGTCCTTTAGGGCATTCAGGTTTAGTTCATGATTCTTGGAACTACAGAAGCTGAAGCTTATTTGTTATTTTTCCTTAATGCCCTGTACTTCCAGTAATGGAATGTGGACCACATGTGTAATTTTGTATAAATAGTACAGGTTACTGTCCCAGCCCACATATTCTTTTTCTGTTAGGGATGAAATCCAGACCTGGGGCCTTGGAAGTAACTCTTTTATCGGTTATGCTTGAAAAATAGCTATTTATTTTCTCACACTAACTGGAGTTTTCTCTTTGCGGGGAATTTGTCCCTTAGGGATGTGACATTGCTGCACTGAATACAATGTTGGAGCTACAAGTTGCAGTATTTACTTTCAAAACCTTTCCCTACACTGCATTTTTCTTGGCAAGAGCCTTCTTTCTGTTTCCGCTTTCAGGAATTCTTCATTTTTGACTCTGCAGGAAAAGATCTATTTTCTGAAATGCTGGAGAAACTGGTAAGTCTTATGTAACAGTCCTCTTCTTCCAAAGAAGTGCTTTTGCTTTGAAGATCTGAACTCCCCAGTCTGGCAGATGTAGCAAACTTTGTCTTTAGTGTAAATGGGAGCAATTACCTCAGTTGCCAACGCATCCTGTTCTAACTCTCTAAAACTTGTAAAAGTACTAGAAGAAATACTTTCCAGAGAAAGGAAAGTAGATTGGCAGTTTTCTTACAAAAGAAATAGGCATTTTTAACTGAGAAATTTTGTGTACTGTTGTTTAAAGCTGTTTTTATTTCTTAGGAAAGCATCTGTTTTGCTGCAACTTCAGCAGTGGGAGATTTTTTGTGTTACAATGGTGTGTTTGATCCAACAGGATTCATTCTTGTCCTTGAGCATAATCCTGCCCTTGGGTTTTTTCCTTCACATATTTGTGACCTTCCCTGTGCAGTTCTCTACTGTGTTATCTCATTTTAAGAAGCAGAATCAGTTAATTGATGTGAGCTTTCATAAGATGTCTAAGGCAACCTAATGGTTCAGTGTCTACAAAAGTGATTCCACTTTTGCCCTTGTACTAGATCTGGTTTGCAAGGGACTCCTCTAGAAGCTAGCTCAGCTCCTCAAACTGGAAGAAAACCTTTCTATTTTTTTTCTAGGATTAATTTTGTGCTGATTGAGCATGAAAAATCAGCTTCCCCAGGGATCAGATGAGTGCTAGAACTGATACAAGTAAAGGGGCAGGACTGTACAGACAGGACTAGGGAAGAAAGCAAGACCACCTCTCCCATTGCCAGTGATTTAGTTGGGTCAACTGCAATGTGAAACCTCAGCCAGGGCGTAGCATTCCTGGGTGTTAGGCTTTTTATTTTCATCTTAGCAGCTGTGTTTGCCATGTTTACAGCCTGGCTGTTGACTGCATTGGTTTCATTAGAGCTGACAGTGTTCCTTTCTTGCTGTGCAGTGGGAGCAACCCAACGTTCTGTGCCTTGTGTATGATGTCACTAATGAGCAATCCTTCGACAGCTGTAACAAATGGTTGGAGAAGCTGAGGACTCAAGCAGTTGGGTTGCACATCCCAGGTAAAAATGGGTGTGATTCTTGTTATCTACTCCCCTCTTGTCTGACGGCACTTGTTTCTATTGAGCTGTGGTATGGAGCATTTATTTTAGGTCAGGGACAGACATGGCTTCCTCCAACTCCTTTGCTTTTATCACAAAGCAAATAAGGCTTGAATAAGTTTCCTTTTTGGAACCTTTTTTAGGTAGTTATAGACTGTTCTCCACACCTCCAACTTTTTCAGCTACTTCTACAAATGTTCCAGCATTTATGGCTTACAAGTCAGCAGTGATGGGCTGGGTTTTTTCCTTCAGTTTCATGTCTTTTTTTCTGTAGGTGTCTTAGTGGGGAATAAAACAGACCTAGCTGATCGTCGAGTTGTGGAGCAGAAACAAGCACAGGAGTGGGCTGAGAAACATGGCCTGGAATACTGTGAGACATCAGTGGTGAGTATCTGCTCCTTTCACCATCTGTGGAAGGGGATGTTTGTGAAGTTATCTTCCCTTTCAGACAGAGAAAGATAATTGGGGACTCTCTTCTCCTTGTTTGTCATCTAATTCAGTTTTAATCCTTCTTTGGTGAAGCAGAGCAGAGATAGTCAAATGCTTATTCCATCTGTCATTCACAACTTTCTTATTTCTTTACAGAAAGAAATGAAAAATTTTGAGGCCCCTTTCCACATCCTGGCGAAGTTATTCCACCAATTGTACAAAGAGAAAGTGGAAACTTTTCACTCACTAGCATGACTGGTATGACTTATTTATCCTCTAAGCTTCTTCTAGTGCCGAGAGTCCTGCTGGACTGAATACGGAGAGAAGAAAAAATATGGGCTGTTTGCTTCTTCATGGTCATCCTCTGGTAATTCAAAATAAACTAGAAATAAGCAAGTGGAAAGACACTCTTCTGAAGCTGCTACCTCAGCATTCCTTTCATGTCCTCTAAGTTGGTTCTCTGCTCTCTGAAAGTCTGCTAGGTTGGAGGAGGCAGAGAGTAAAAGGGGAGGGCAGAATGGAAATTGCCAGCTCTTTGCTTTGATATCTTTTTGTCTGAACAGACTTCCTGCTGCTACAAGCAAGGATTTAGAGGTTTGGAAAAGGAGAGAGGAAGCTGACAGGATGGTTTTTGAGTTAAGCCAGCCTTGATACATACACTGCAGGGCAGGAGTGATTTGGCCTACCTCTTGAAAAGCATTTTCAGGAGGAGGCCTATGCCCTAAAATCAACACCTGGAGACTGAGATATGTGGGGACAGAGCTGGATTTATGTGTGTTTCCAGGAGTGCCCGGAATTGCAGGCCAGTTTTAACAGTGTGGCCCTTATCAGTTGTAGGACTGATATGCTGGTGATTAATACATGTTTCTAATTTCTAGAATCTGTTTCTTTCCTTCGGTGCGGCTCACTGTCCCTGCCGGGTGGGAGCTGTGTCGCGTCCAACCGCTGTCACTTGGTGACGCAGTGCCCTCTGCTGGTCCCAGGTCACAGGACTTCTCCAGAGGCTGCCACCTCCCTTGAAGTGAGGGGGACGGATCTGAAGTGAGGGCACATCCAAATTGGCTTAACTGCAAAATGGAGTCAAATTGCAAGGATACCTTTTCTGTCCTAAAGACGAGACCAAAACTTGTAACAAATTACCTTTTCTTCCTCATGTCGTTATCATCTTACATATTTTTGTGTCATTTTTGTCAGCTGAATTTGGCAATACCATCCTGATTAGGTTCAGTTCTCAATCTCAAAATCAGAGTCCTCTTATTAAACTCTCTCTGCTTGTCATTGAATTTCGGATAAAAGATCACGGTTCTGATGTTGCTAGTGGAAACAGGACTAAGGAAATGAAAGACAGCCTGGCTAAGTTACTCTGACTCAGCTGTGTCTGGCTAGAAGTTTCATATTTAAAAGGGTAAAAGCCTAGAGAGAGCTGCACTTTTGTGTGGAGTACTGATGTTGCATGTGTCTTTGCTAATGCTGTATGCAAAAGCGTCTGTGATAAGGTACTGCCTTGTAACTGAGCCTAACACCAAGAGTTTCAAAAATTTAACCATTCTCTTCCAGCTTGTGGTAGACTTCCTTGGGAAAGGGAAGCTGAGTTTTGTAGAGACCAAGCACTGAATGATTTTTCAGGCAGTCTTTTCAGGAATCTGTGTTTCTAGCCTTTTGTATGTGTAGTTTATAATGATTTTTATGCACAGCACTAGGAAAACTACATTGAATTGAACACAAGAAATATGGCTGCAGGTGTTGTAGCAGAGTTTATGAAGCACTTCAAGAATCTGGAGAAGCTCTGGGCTCATTTCACTGGAAGCAGAGTGTTCATGCTGAGAGCTAGCTAGGGAGCATGAATACCAGCTAAAGAGGATGAATAGGAGCTCAGTCTACAAGAAATGAAAACAAGAGGTTCTTTTGCTAGAAGCCAACTCGAAAATGACGGACCTAGCTGGGAAAGCTCCAGCTTTCTCCAAAGAAGGAAGGGTTGCTCCATGAACTTATGGTAAGTAGAAGATTCAGTCTCTTTTGAACTGGATTAACATTACTGACAGCTGTATCTTACATGGGTTGTCTTGTTAATCCTGGGAGCTGTCTGTTGATTTACATAGGCTGTATAGACTCTTGCCTGCAGGTGCTGGTGCATCTGACTAGTAAGAATAAAAGTTATTTTGGATGCTTTGCTGATCTAGTTAAAGAACTAAAGAAGATCTGTTTTAATTTGGTATCTCATTTCCCCCTGGTTCTATTGACTATGTGATTACAAAACAAGGCACATATTTTTTCATATTGAAAATAACATACCAGATGTGTATGTCACCTGTGACATTGTGTATCCAGGAGGGATGAATGCCCTGGGAATAAGTAATAAAATGAATTCTATGCAATCTTTAACCGGGGAGTTCATCTTTCCACACCAGAAGGACCTCCCATAACTTCAAATAAACACTCTAAGTGCACCAGTAAGATGAAGATTGGTGAATGGTCTTTTATAAAATAAATGCAAAAGCTGGAGGAGCTCATTAAGGGAATGCTTGCAGTGGTGATTTGTGATTTATGGGGAAGCTGCTTTTGAGAAGTTAGTGAAGAAAAATGCATTCCATGCAGGGAAAGATGTATTGCCTGAGAGAGGAAATATATGATCTAATTAGCTAACAGTAGGGATTCACCCACTGCCCCTTTCCCTCTTCCACAGGCCATAACTACAATTAGAAAAGAAGTTGTGTCTAAAGCATGTTATCCAACTTGCTTTTTACAGGACTATTTCAAGCACTAATGTGGACACAATTTAATGTCCTCCAAAATGATGTGTTTGACAATAGCCATCTCAACACTTTCAAATGCATTTTAAAAGCATAATATATCGTCCTTCCTGGCTAATATGCTATATAATATCAGCTTGATGGAGGTGGTGCTTGTTGCTATTTTTCTGGCTTAATTGTGACCTTGGTTGTAGAGGCTTGTAGTGAAGAGTGGGTAGAGAACACGGGAGCCAAACATGGGAAGGCTGTGGGACATAATTTTGTCTCTGTGTGAAGGAGTTCAGGGTGAGCTGGATCAGAGGGGTGAGTAAGAGTCTGGAGCCATTATTGAGTTTCTCGTCCCTGTTTACTAACTGGCAGTCACATCTGTAGGGTGTTTGCTGTTTATAGGCTTAGCATCAGTCTGAATTACAGATGCTATGGAGAGCAGTGGGAGGAAGACAGACAGGCTGTCTGCTGACCAGGAAGCTTGTTGTCTTCTTACAGCTCCCCTACTTTGTCCAGCTGTGCAGTGCTGCAGGTGCTCATCATGAGTGTTACAACACAGAAAAGACCCAACTCAACCAGAACTGAAATTTCAAAAGAAGGGGGAGGAAACCAACAGGCCCTTAACTGTTTTTAATAAATATGTAGTCCTTTTTCCTGCTTGTTTGATTAAACAAAACCATTTCTCTCCTCTTTGGAGTCCCTCCTTCTTACCTTTCCTTTGGTCCTCATGGGTCTGCACAGAACCTCTGTTGTACTTGTGCCCTGCTTTACTTAGCTTGATACATCACCAGCTGATTTTTTTTTTGTCCTTCTATTTTCTGCATTATCTATTCCCAAGGCTGCAAGACATTTCTTCTTAGATTAATAGACGAAAGGAAACAAAAGGGAAATTTTTAGTCATATTGTCTTGGAAGAAAAAGCCTTAAGAATCTGTCTGACATTCTGAAATTTTACTGAAAATTCATTTGTGTGAAGTTGTCATATTAAAGATGCTTTAATGGTTTTGTTTTGTCTTGCCAGACATAGTCTACTGTGGAGTGAAATTCAGGATGTAAAATTCCAGAAAGATCAGGTTTTATACTGGGAGTTAATAGGAGTTTCAAAGCTGATTGTTCTGTGATAAGATGTGTTAAGTCTTAACAATGGAGTGGTCAATGCTATTCATAATAAAGCATTAAATATACTGAAATGGGGCTGTCAAAACAGTTTCTTCTAGGGATTTGTTCATTTTAGAGACTTGAAACTTACGAAAGGACATCTTTTAAAAGACTGATCTGATAAATGACACCATTTGGACCTGGGTTATTTCTGATATAACTTCAGTGACTTAAAGGGCTGGATTTAGTCTTTTATGCCAATTGACTCCCCTGGGTAAGCTTCATTTCTTTACCCACTATACATCTTGGACCGATCTGACCTGATAGCGAAAGACACATGATGTTGTTGAAAATGAAATACTGCCTTGGGGCAGAAGGATAAACTGTGTGGCCTCCTGAGGTCCTCCCAGCAATACTTTCTATAATTCTATTAGATTAAGTGAGGAAAGAAGTAGCGTGGAAAGCACAAAACAGGCTAAGTCATAAACTAGCAATTAAACTGGGAGCTGGGCTGGGCTGCAGCAGCAAACGTACAATCTATCCCAATTAAGAGCTGTATCTCAAGAGAAACCGGGAGCCTGACGCAGGTGCTGACAGCAAGGAAAACACTGCATTTCAGTTCTGGAGGCAGCAACTGCGTTCTACTGGTGCTTACGCAGATCTGTGGGGGTCCTTACCAGCTCAAGGCTGTGCTCTGCTTTTAATAATTACTGTATCTATGATGTTCAGGTGGCAGTTGCTTGCAGTTGTGGTCTCATCTGCCTGTACAAAGTCAGCAGTGTCATGGCAGATTATTTGCTAGTGGCAGGAAGACATCCCTATTATTGACACCTGCGTGATGGGACCCCTCTCTCCCCATGCATTCTCAGTCCTTCTATCTCATATCTGCTCCTTGATGGAGAATATCCACCTCTGCTTGCTCTGAACTAATTTTTCCGTCTTGTAGAGGGTACTATTCTGTAGAACCTGGGGCTGAGGGACTTTTAGGACCTTCTGCAGCAGAAGTGGAATCTGAGCAGGAGCTCTTCAAGGGCCGTGTTGGCCTCCACAACATCTCTTTTGGCCTAAGGGCACATCATCTCTCTACTTCTCGTGTCCTATTTCCTCCTCCTGCTGTCATCTTGCCTGGAGAACAATGTCTTCTGTGCCAGTTGCCCTTGGCTCTGATGACCCGGAACAGCAATGGTTGGGGGAGGGAGAAAGAAGAGAGCTACTCAATCTCGAGTCTTTTCAGGGCTCTTTAGCTGTTGTGACTCCCTGTTGAAGTCACCTGAGAGATGGGGATGTTGCTCAGTCTAGGGTGTAATTTCCTGGCAGGAGACCACCAGCTGAGTCCTGGCAGCCTCATCTTGGCTCTTCAGAGCTTGCTGCAGTTTAACTTCATCAGACACTGGCTGTTCTTGTTTTAACTTAGAGGTTTGGTCGGGATTTTTGGTACGGTTTTTTTTCTCCTTGGATGTCTTTCTCTCATTCTTGTGTCATGGCTTCACATATTTCCTCCCCTGGAGCTGTTTGTCAAGAGAAGCTTAGAATTGCTCTCTTTCCTGGTCTCTGAGATTTAATCTGGCAATGTTTAAAAGGGAAATGTGACAGACCCTACATGTCAAGCTGGGGTCAGGGATGGGGTCAGTTTGATCAGTTTCCTTCCAGCCAGATATGCATCAGTTGGAGAAATGTGGAGCCTGTAATTTTTCTGCACAAGTACTAGAAAAATAGACAATATGAGGTCTGCAAGTTAGGGACTGTGAGGAAAAGGGAATAAAGGCAGAAGTGATCGACTTCTGTGTCTCAAACAGGAGAAATGCAGGAGCAGTGGGGAACAGGAATATGTAGGAAATATACAGATCTATATTCCTTCATGAGGAGGCCAAAGGATTTGCTCAGGCATGTTGGGAGGGTGGGATTTAGGTATGGGAAGGCCTAAGGCTTTTCCTGCCTTTTAGAATGCTGTATGGAAATTAGGTGGGAGGAAAAGTAATTTTTGCATGAGCCACTGAGGGAAAATGAGGATACAGAGTTGAGCTGGATGACCTTGTAGGTGGAAGGGTAGGTGGTAAGAATAAATAACTGAAAGAAGATTTTCAGGGCCAAGCTCTCAGGGCCAAGGGCAGACAGGGGGATTCAGAGCCATGAGGAGGAAGGTCAGTGGTAGGCATCAGTTTAGGCTGAAGATGTAGGGCCTGCATTAGAACAAGGCAGGAAGAGTTAAAGTCTGTGTGACAGAGTTGACACTGGGATTTGAAAGGGCAGTAGTGAGAATCCAGAGTGACAAACCTAGGAATAGTGTGGGGGAGATAAGAAGAGCAAGCTGTGATGCTGTGAGCAGCAGTGGCTGGAGACAGTGTATCCAGGTGAGACCAGAAAAAATAGAGTAGGTAAGCTAAGGGCACTATCAGACTATCAGGGTGGAAGAGTGTGAAGAGAGGTTGAAAATTTGTATTTTGAGTACAACTCTTCTGAGGGAATTTGTGTGTAGAGGGAAATAGATATCTACAATTGGTACCCACATATTTTCATAAACACATTTAACACACAAATTAATTCCAGTGCTATCTCTATTTGCCTTTGCCTGAAAGTGTCATGACCCTTAACTTGTTTTTTTTGGGGGGCTGGGGGGTGGAGTGAGGAACAACACACGCACTTGCACCTAATTGTGATGCTGCATCATGAATACATTCAGGGAATGGAAAGAGAACCTGCACCTCACCTGACCAAGCTGAATTTCCCTTTACAACTTGAGCACTGATATCTCACAACAGAAACGTCATGATCAGTTCGAACAGTGGAAGGATGGAAGGAGCATTTTCTATGTTGGTTTCCCTTCTCTGCTTTTGCTAGTTCATTTTGATTCCTGTGAAGTGTTATTCTCCCTTAGTCTAACAGTTATGTGTGACCGTTGTGAGCCATATCTAGGACTTTGTTTCTGTGATGTTTGGTGACTTCAATTTGAGGACTGTGAAACTGGAAGTGTTGAGATTCAGGTTGCAATTGAAGCATCAGGCATAAAATCAGCTTGTAGGTACAGCAGAACAGAGCTAGGAAAGATGTCTTTCAGGGTTAAAATAATAATTTTCAGTGCTGTTGTCAGCAAAAAGAGGCTGCAATGACTGTGAAAACGTTGGATGAGGAAGGAGCACTGGTGGTTTTGGAAAGGGTAACAAGTATGGGTTTCTTCTAACAGGTAGATGCAGAGGAAAGAATGCTGCAAGTCTCTGGATGGAGGTGTCTGGGGAGATAGTGGAGGAGGTAAAGGAGCATTATTGGACAATGCCATGCAACTGGGTAAGAGCAGGAGGACAGTTCTGGTATGAGCAAAAGCAGAGTAATGCAAACCCTGCAAACTTTTTTTCCTCCTGTCTCTGCACATGGAGGTCTTATATGTCCCCACAATTCTGCTACACCTGCCATGGTATCAGCCCTCCCCATGACCTTAAGACTGCTCAGTTTCTCGCTTGTACTTTGCTTTCCAGGATTATAAGCTGTGGTCAGAAAAATAGCCACTGGTCATTTTATCCACTACCACCCACTCCTACCCCTCTCCTCTCCATCTGGTACTAGGAAAGAGCTTGTGCCCTGTTCAGCTGGCTAGCTCTGGCACAAAGCTGGACTGGTACAGGAGCGAGAGGGCTGTGCCCACCTTGGATGTGTGTCTCTGCGCGGGTGAGGAGCATCCGAGGCAGGCACCCTTTCCTCCTTTTATCAGACTGCGCTCATTTATTATACCATCTGTTTTCCCAGTGCTGGAGATGATGCTGGGGATATGTGACTTGGGGCACTCAGGCAGAAACTGGCCTGCACAAGGCCGGCCATGTGTTTGCCTCCTAGCAATGCAGCGGTCAGCAGCAAATTCTTTGCTGCCGCCTCCTCTCAGTATGGGAGAGAGCAAGTGTGGGCCTGGGTGTGTAGGAGACACAAAGATGAAATGTGGCATGGGGAGAAGGGGAGAGACACTGGGGTATGCACATGTATACCAGCTGGAGAGAACTGTGGGAAGGAGGGACAGACAGACAGATGGGCAGAGTTGGGGAGAAGGAAGAGGAATAGATTGAAGGGAGGAAAAAACATAAGGAACTGTGCAGGGAGAGACAAAGAAATGGACTGGCTGGGGGGCAGCAAGAGAAAGGCTGTGAAGGAAGGAAAGACAGACCGATTTGGCAGGGTTGTGGTGTGGAAATCAATGGATTGTCTGTGGGAGAGAGATGTGTGCCAGCCAGGTACTACACTCATAGGTAAGTGGATAACTAAGGAGGTGGAGATAAATTCTCTCTGTGTGTATATAGGCCTGTGTAAGGGTGAGCTGAATGAATGGCAGGAAGAGGAGCCATAAGGAAAGAGGAGAGCGAAGGCACAGTAACAAAAGAACAAGGCTAGAGATGAACCCTTGGAGTACAAACAAGAGCTGGCATCAGGCAGTGGGGAGGAAGGGATTCGTATGAGAAGAAGGGAGACTAACAGCGCTCATATGTTTGAGGCTAAGGTTTTCTTATTGGAACCTGAGAGAGAACGCAGGGCAGACATCAGAGCACAATTCCCCAGTACTAAACAGAAGCATTTTTATGCATGCAGGGCTCACTGCCAGTGCACAGAGAGACCCAGTGGACACAGGAATGTAAATGCCACTATGCTAGTGCAGACTGTTTCCTGCTTGCTGAACTGCAATGTGTTTGCAACCTGTGGACTGCCTATTTCAAGCGTATCTACTTGACTATTAGAAGCTGTTTAAGATGGCAGCTCAGGCATTTATTTATCGTCTTTTCCCTTTCCTCTTGCCCTTTTCCTCACAGTGTACAATAGAAAAGGAGACAAGAAAAGGTAGCGCCTAGATTCACAGTCACTTTCTTATGTCTTCTGCCTTGTTTCATAGACACCACTTTGCTTTGCTGCCTGACTTGACCTCCCCCTCTTCCTTTCGACCATTTCTTTTCTCTTCTGTTCTTTGGTCTGCCTTTTTTTTCATCTATTTCTTTCTCTTTCCATTCAATTTTCTATAATTTTTTTATTGTCCCTGTAACTCCATCCTCCTTCCTCTATTGTGTTCTAGACTAGGAGCCCTGTTTCTTTCCTTCTGCTCCATTTCTCTCTGCCCAATTCCTCCATCTCCTTCTGTCTGTGCCTGTCTGCCTTCTTTCTCTCACTCACTGTCTGTCTCCCTTGAACTGGGTTGTGAATTCTGTTGGCATCAGAGCGGGACAAACTGTAAAACCGAGGTTCCCGGAGGGCCAGGTTGTGATCATTTTATTTTTACAATGTCCTTGGATGTGTAAAGGTGTTTGTTTGAGGGGGAGGAGCAGTGCATGTGCTCCATGTGGGAGAAGAGGGAGGAGTGCAGGCCAGAACAAATGAAGCTTATAACCAATATAGGTCACTTGCAAAGAAGAGTCCCAATGGTCTGTGAAATAGAGAAGTATTTTGTCATTTCAGACTGGCTGGTGGAAAGATGGCAAATGAATAGTTTTATCTAACAGACAGAGGAGAACTGTCCTGTCAGAGAATGCAGTAGTGGTGAACATGGGAGGAGGACCAGCTCTGCGCAGGGGATTGCTCATCTTCCAGCCACCCCCATAACCCAGGGAAAAAACAGCCTTTCTCCTGCTCTGAGCTGCCTACTCCTGTGCATGTTCCCATGTCTCTGCTGTGGGCTTAGGAGCATGGCTGAGAGACACTTTCCTGTGTCCTCTGTCAGACTTGCTCACTGTGTCGGAGAGGACAACAACCGAGCAAACAAATTAGAGAAGCACAAAGGAGAACCATAACCCCACACCCTTGGAGGATGGGCTTGGTCAGCCTCTGCTGAGGTCAGTGCTGCCAGGGACCCACACAGCAGCAGAGAGGCATCATCAAGGCCCTGAGCTTGGTCTGGTGGAGCTGTATGAGCCAAGTGCACTGCTGGGAATTATTTTGCTCTGCAGTAGACTCCTCACTTCCCATGATTTGCCACCATATCAGTAAACTCTGCTTTCTGATCATTCCCAGAAATTTTCAGAAGTGGTCAGTAGCTGCAGTGAACGACTGAAAGTGTCAAATATTGATGAACTCACCATTTGGCCTTGAGACTTTCAATTTAATTTCTATTAAGAAATTTGTTGGTTTATGAGATCAAAGCCATTCTGTTAAAATGACATTAAAACATCAAAACAGAAATCCAGGTTTTCAGAGGTTTTTGGAGTCCCTACATCTCTCTAAATTTGATGTAAGATGCTGATTGCTTAGCACAACTGAAAATCAGGACAGTTCCTCCATGTCTAAACATGGAGTTAGAAGCCTAAATAGATGTGTGTGTTTTGCTTACTTTTTTAAAGTGGGCCTTTACTCCCAAAGGCAGAGAATACCACATCTCGACGATTTCTATCCATGGAATACTCTTCTGTGCATCACCATAATGCTCCAGTCTAGCATTTGACTGGCTTAATCTGATGTATTTAACCTACTTCCTCTATAGAAATTCACATGGGGGACCCTAAACCATTACAATGGTAATGTGAAAACAAATCCTAGGAGTTCATACAACACGAGAGCTCTTCGGTCACAATTTATCAGCTGACTTGCTCTGAAACAGTATCTTAAGTACTTGTACACCTCATGAGATGACTCCCTGACTATATGGGACTGAAGAGGTAAACCCTTCTCACACTAAAATTGGTAGCCTAGAACTGACATCAGTGGGATACAGTGATTCTGAATTCTCTAAGAATGCCAGCTCACTGAACTCCTGAATAGGTGTTGTGATATGTGCTTCTTTTGATTTATCCCTCTGAAAATTCAGAGCGGTGAAATAGCCTATCCTAGACACTAACCATTTCTCTTGCTTTTCTTGGGATGTTCCTTCAAGAATCATTTTAACTCTGATATACTGCTGAGCATCAGAGAAGTTAAATGTCTGATATTTCTACCCTGATACCCTAAACTATCTGACAAAGGAAAAGCTCCTAAAGTCTGCATAGCTGTCTTGCAGAAAGGTTACCTGTGTCAGTGCCACCAGACCTAGGAGAGCAAGTCTGTCCATGGAGGAAACCCCAGTGATACCTCTGTGGCTAGAGAGGTCTAGATGGCAAAAGCTCATATTAGGGCCGGATTGTGGCTTTAAATTATGATGCTGAATAGATGCAGCTGCACAAGATCCTCTTGTCTGTCCCCATCTGTGCCCTTTACACTGAAAGGAAGACTGATATCACAGGATATCGATCAGTGTCAACACAAACCATCCTCACTCTAGGCCTCACCTTTACCTCAGCATTTATCATTGCACTGATGTTTCCAAGAAGATTCTGAAAGCCTTTAGAAAAAATTAAGGACTTTCTCTTTTTTGACTTATTCTTTGCAATTCTCTGATTACTGCTGTGTTTATATGGAAACAGGCTTTTTTTTTCCTTTGAGAACCAAAGCACAGCCCATGTACATTCCCTCAGTGGAGTTTCATAAAACTCTTTGACAAGAAATGACGACTGCTTTTAATCTGCAGTTTCTGAAGTTGACCAGGAGAGACCTGGTCTCTTCCATGAGAGACAAATCAGCAGTGAGAGTCTAATCTAGGTACAGTCAGTGGATGAATGGACAAAGGCTTTACTGGGGGCAACATAGTTATTGGTGCCCATATTTCATGCACAATGGGCAGTGCGACCCACTGCCTCTCTGATCCAATCTGGAGACCCTTGCCTGTGCCTTAGACCCTAGAGCAGATTCTGATTACAAAACCTGTGCCAAAAACTTTTCACCAGCTTTTTGTTTCCTGGAATATGCTTTCAGGGCTGGATGCATGTAGATGTCAGTGGGAACTGTGCCTGCTTTTGGATATGAATGGGAACTAAAAAGAGGATTTCTGTGAAGGATCTGGGGATACAACAAAGGAGAAACAATGGCTGTGTGCTTGTGAATAAGTGGGTCTCAAGCAGGATTTCTATGGTGTATGGTTAATGCAGGGGTAAGGGAGTGTAGAGGCATGTGTTTATTTATACACAAGATAGTCCAACATGAAGGTAGCCTGGGTTTATAGATTAAATGTAGAAAAATATATCTTCTGGAGAGGCTATGTACGGGGGACAGCATCTAAGTGGGGAAGAGTGTCTTTAGTTTAGCATAGTTATGCAAATACATAGGGATAGACGTGCTGGTGGGAGGGGGAATGTTCTCACAACTTATTTTCTCTGCTAGTCATATTCAGTAAGTTTGTGTGTGTGTGTATATATATATATGTATAAAAATATATATGTGCATATATCCTCACTGGGGGCGCTTTACCAAATACTAGAATTCCTGCTAGAATGGCTTGTTAGCAGCCTGCCCTCTGTTAGAGCTAATGGGTTGCAGGTATTGATTTTTTTCCTATTCCTATTGATTAGGAGGCTGCTGTACATACAAACCTTAGCACAGCATGGAAAGAGAAAGGAAGACAAAACAGTTCACATCCCAGCAACTCATCATGGTGGAAAATTCATCCTGGGAATCTCAGTCTTCTCCAACTGTCTCTGTTGAGTAGGGAAGGAAGTCATTCCTTTTTTGAAGAAAACAACCCCCTGCACTCATGAGAGGACACTTTTTGTTTCCCAACCTTCTTCAAAGAGCAGACATTTCAAAGGTGACCATTCAGTGGAAGAAAAGGTTGTGTGAGAAAAAGGAGTCTCGCATGGAGAGCACAGGAGTTGTATCTTCAAGACTCAATCTGAAACAGTTACCTTGGGTATCCATGGGTAACCAATTCGTTCGTGACAGCACCCAGACCCCACTAAAATCAGTGCAAATACTTTCACTTTGGTGTGCTTTGTGACAATGTTCTGGACTTTTCAGTGCCTCAGTGCCTCTGCAAACTAATTAATGTGACTTTTTAGGTGTTGTGAGGCTAAATGAGTTGTTTGTACAACATTTAGCTTGGGAGAAGACATATATAAGAAATTGAGGGACTTCTGCATGGCAGCATTATAACCTCATACTCGGTGCCTCTTGTGATGGACAGAGTTCCACTCCAGTCCATCACAAGAGGTTTTTTATGCACTCTCAGCACAGCACCCGCACCCATTTTGCATAGAAATCTGCTTATTTTAATTGATAGACCTCCATATCCTGTATCTCCCTTCTTCTTTCTTACTTTCTGGCCACAGTCTTACACTAGAGATGACTTTGCTATAACACTGAAGGTCTGATGTTTAAACTGTGTTGTTGATCTTCAAGTTATATGAACCTGAAGATAAGAAGACAGGACCAGTGAGGCTTTTCCATCTGTATATATCTCCCTATGTGTATCCTATCCATCTCTAGCTCCTTCACCTGTGATTCTCTGGCAAAACCCACAAATCTTCTTTCTGTGGCTTGCTAGTTTGTTGAATTGGTCTGAGAAAACCACCAGCATGCAGATATGATGCAAATGATGTTTCTTAAGTGCTTTGGGACCCTCAGCTTTTGATGTCAGTGATGACTGCTCTGATCACCCCATCTGCTTTTCTAACAGTACAGATATGTGACTTTTTTCTTCTCCAGTGAAATATATTGCATTTTAATTCTCTTTATACACATATCTCACTTCTATCTTCTCTGTCCCATTGCCTTTCAGTCTATGATCATCACCCTAACCCCAGTTTGTTTTTCCTAACATCTCCTCTGCTGGTGCATCTCCCTATTAACACCTCTGCTCTGCCTGCAAATACAGCTGCATCAACTCTATCTTTTACATCTCATTACAGCAGCTCCTTCTGAGCTGGCCTCCCCAGGATGAAGATTCCTAGATCCAATTTTTATACACTATCGCTGTTTGATTTTATCCTGTGTGCCAAAGAGCTCCACTGCAGCACTCAATCCACAAACACTATTCAATCTCATTACCATCCCATGGAGTTGCTTCCGACTTTGTGCCCTTCATCTCGCTTCCTGCATCTTTCTCGTGCCCCTTTTTTTCCTACAGCACTGCCCCTTCTCTCCACAAATAGCAGCACTCTTGGTTTGCCATTGGAAGCAGACTTCCTGTGGCTCCCTGTCTCATCAGCTTCTCATTTCAAGTAATTTAAAATGTAATTTAAAATCTCTCTATTTCCTCCAGACTATTAATTTCTCTCTCCTTACTCTTCTATAGATGTCATTCTGTGTTGTGCCATTCAGAAGAGGCGACTGTTGTAAAAATCTGCCACAGTGTTTTTATTCTGTATTCTTGTTTTGTATTATCATTTTTAATGATTCTTTGTAGGAAAGATGAAATCTCAGCTCAGCATCTAACCACAGCACAAGCAGTCACACAGGACAGTCTGGCATTTGCATTGCCTTTGTTCCATTCTTCTCCTGTGGCATTTAGAACTGTAGAGGGATTATTGTGAATGGTCTAAGAGTATATAAGTAGGGTAGCTGGAAGAGAATTATTTCTGGAAATTGGGAAGTGTGAGGCAGACAGCCGTGTTTAGTTCTGATCCTGAGATGTGCTGAGCTCTTATAGGTCTCACTCCTCTGAGCCAGAGATTAAAGAAATTGCCACCCTGCAAGCCTGGCCTTCTTACACTGGCAATTTCTTAAGGCAGAACATGCCTCTCTCTTGTTGATGTAATACACTATTTGAGAGAACAGAGTAACTGAGGAGCCAGCCTTCCTTGGAAGCATGAGCTCCACAGATTTCCAGAGCGGTGTTCCTGTCCACACATGAGATGTTTGTGCCTGATAGATTTAAGTGCAAGAATAGCCAAATGAAGTTTTTTCTTCTTCAGAATCTTTCAGGTGCCTGGCCTAGGATTTCTATCTTCATTTGAAGAATGAGAAGATTTGAATATTGGAATGGGGTTGGAAAGGAACAGCCACCAACACAAGAAGAAAATGCTCAGAGTTCCAAGAATTACTTATTCTTCCCTTATGCCTTCCCTCTTCAAGGCCTCTTTCTTCTTTCAGTTGAAATATAAGGGGAGGAGAGGCCCTCGGGTGATCTTCCCTAGCTTTCCCAACTAAGAGCCTCACAGAGCCTCCTCCTCAACACAGGCCATCAGTGCAGAGCCATAATCTCCAGCCAGCTGAGGGGTGTTCTCTACATATCTCTGCCTCTCATATTCCTTTTTGCCAAGGACAAGAGTTCAGAGAGCCTGTCCACAAACTACCATCTTCCACATTTGTGCAGCAGGCTGTACTCAGAGTACTAAAAATGCAGAGTACAAGATGCACCTGCCCCCTTGTTCATCCCCAGCTGTTTGGCAGCTCCGAGGATACAGAAAGAGCTCCCCCAGCTCCTATGGCAGAGGGCAAGGCTAGGATTCCCCCAGATGAACTAGGAACTGTGTTTGTCCACAAAAAATATTTCAGTGGTCTCAACCTGCACTGTCTCCTACCACCCCTACTTTTTTCTGCCTTACCCGGGGCCTTTTCTGCCTGCTGGTGGTGATTTGCATATGGCTGATGCCAGCCACCATGAGTGCTTGCTGGTAAACACCTCTACCTCAGTCACAGCTGTGAGGGCAGCCTGGATTGTGCCCTCCAAATGGGAGAAATGATCGAGGGTCTGTGGGGCAGCCAGTGGCCCCCTGGCTGCTTGCTATGGAGCCCTTCAGGTCCATTAGTCCTGGGACAGATGGTCCTGGAAGGGCAGTCCCAGTTTGCACCCAGAGAGGGAGTAGGGAGAAGAGATAACTGGAGTTATGAAATTGCAGCATGGCTGAAGCCCTCCAACTGGTTCAGCTTCCCAGCACCCCCTTCCTCCAGCCCTGCTCCCCCGCACAGAACAGCAGTGAACCTAAAGCAGATCTTCTGGTCTCGTTTTTCACTGAACAATGAATCTGATCAGAGAGAAACAAAATCGGCAGCATCAAGAATTAGATTATTTCTTTTCTCCATGATTGTTGCATTAATGAGCAGCTACATGTATAGAACCAGGAGGTGACTAATGTAATTAACCTGGTGTAATGATACTGCTGAGGAAGAGAGAGAGGATTATGACATACTTAGATGTCAGTATTGCACAATTTTGTATGTGTTCTCTGTACTACCAGGTTGTGTCTGACACAGAAAACTTAAGCAGTGATAGATTTCAGTCTGCATCCATTCAGCTCATGCATCTTCCTGTGTAAAATGAGGATGTGAAAGGTGGATTTCTTTCCCAGGGTTGAGGGGGTGGAGGTATTCAATTTTGGTGGTTCCTTCCCTTAACAAAATGATACTAATTATCATAAATCGTCCTTTCTCATGAAGAATCTTCCCAAAATGTCTGCTTCTTGGAGCAGGCATCGGGATTCCATCAAAAGCTCTAAAGACCAAGTAAGAACACAGGGATCCACGCAACACTGGTCAGGAGGAGGCAGAGGGACGGAAAACGAGCAACACCGAGACATATGCAACTTGCAGCAAACCCAAGAAGAGTGAAGAGCGAGCACTTAAAAATCATAACAACAGCAATAAGAGCAGAAATACATGCTTGTTTTTAAATTACCCTTCCATGTAACATTTCACCCGCCACCTGGGGAGAGAAACGGCCGCCCGAAGTTTTGTGCGGGTCTAACTGCGGTGTGCGGGTCGCACTCGCACCTCCGGGCACCTACGGCGGGGATGCAAAGGAGGCTGAGCTGGGGGGCGGCGGTGGGGGGGAAAAGGCTGTAAGCGAGGGAGAACCCCAGCTCCGTCTTCCCCTGGGCTCCGCGGCGGCCCCGGGGCAGCGACCCTCGCCTGTGCCGGCAGCGGCGGGCGAGGCGCAGGGCGGGGGCAGGCTGCCCCCCCGCCCCTCGCTGCCTGTGCTGCCTGTGCTGCCCGCGCAGAGCGGAGCGGGGCGGAGGCGGAGGGCGGCTGCCGCCCGCGGATGCTGGGGCGCGGGCGGCGCGGGCAGGGCGGGCGGCGCGGGCAGGGAGCTGTCCTTCAGCACCGCGGGCCGCGGAGCGCTCCGCCCGCACCGCCGCCCGGGGAGCTGTCCTGCAGCACCGGCGGCCCGGGAGCGCTCCGCCCGCCCCGCCGCCCGGGGAGCTGTCCTGCAGCACCGCCGGCCAGCGCCGACACCGACACCGCCGCCGCCACTGTCGCCGCCGCCGCCGCGGGGGAGCCGTCCAGCGCCGCGCCGCCAACGCTGCCGCCGCCGCCTTGATGCAGTAGCGGGGCCCGGGAGTCGCCGGGGGCCGCCGCGGGGCAGGGGGTGCCGCAGCCGAGCTCCGCTCCGCGCCCCCCCTCCCGGGAGGGGCGCCGCGCCTGTCCCCCTCCTCCCCCTCCCCAGCCCCCCACCCCAGGAGCCCCCCTCTCTCCTCGCCCACCTCCGCCGGGAGCGAGCGCCGCGGCTGTGCGGAAAAGCCATGGGAGGCGAGACCTCGGCACCTGTTCAGCTGAAATCAAGGGCTTACAGTATACTGGGCACTCTGGCTTGGTGGTAGGAGCGAGGAAAAGGAAGGAGAAGCGAGCAAGAAAAAGTGAGAGAGGATTGGAGCGACTGCCGCTGCCGGGAAAAAAAAATAAAAACCCAAGGAAGATAACTGGGAAGGAAAAGGATTTTCATGGCGCAGGCTGCAGAGCTAAGCAAGAAGACTGAAGGTTGCATCTCTGCTCTTACAGTCTCTAACTGTCTAGGTCCAGATAATGAGAGATTGTGTTGAGGATGCTGCTGCTGCTCCCCTGTTCACTGTGGAAGCCATCTCCAAATTAGCCATTACATATGGAAACTGGAGACCAGAATTTTAGAAAAAGGGATTAAGGCGTCTCATTTTGGGGGGGGTTCTCTCTTTATTTGTTTGGTTTTTCTTGGTTCTTTTCTCTCTTTTTTTTTTCTTTTTTCCTTTTTCCTTTTTTTGTATTTCAACCAGAACGTTTCCGATTTAAAAGGCAAGCCTCTTCCCGTGTGGTCTTTCTAATTTACACTCTTTTCCGTGGGCTTTCTTACCTCCCTTTTTTGATATCTATCTCTCTCTCTATACCCATTATATTATTAGTCGGAATTATTATTCTTTTATTTTATTAAACACACACACCCCAAGAATCAGAAGGCGGTTGGGTATTTGTATAATGAAGAATTATGGGGCTCTTTGACAGAGGTGTTCAGATGCTTTTAACCACCGTTGGTGCTTTCGCTGCCTTCAGCCTGATGACCATAGCTGTGGGGACCGACTACTGGCTTTACTCCAGAGGGGTTTGCAAGACTAAAACTGTCAGTGAGAACGAAACCAGCAAAAAGAACGAGGAAGTCATGACCCATTCTGGATTATGGAGAACCTGCTGCCTGGAAGGTATTTGATTCTGGACCTCCACACCCCCCCCCACCCCTTCCTCTCCCACCACCCCACGTTTCTCCCTCCTCCCCCCAATAAATCCCTCCATATTCCACCATTTTCTCACTTCATTCCTTTCACCGTGGATTGAGAGTGGTGGGCTCAGTTACTCAGGGCACAGAGGCAAGAAGACAGGCAAAACATTCACTGTTCCGTTCCCTTCTCCCTTCTTCTTTCCCACCCTCCCCCCTCCTACCTTCCCCAAAAATTCACTTCCTCCCTCCAACTGGAATAATTTGTGTGTTACAAAACCACTGAGAGATCCTTTCAAAAAGCCACTGTGCAGTCTGCCTGTCTTCAGCTTGTTTGTATTGCCTGGGTAAGCAATGCCAAAATGCTGTGTTAGTGCTGTGCTCCGGCTGCAACCAGAGAGTAAAATAATTGCTCTCTTTGCAAATGGCTTATTTGCAAAGACAAGACTGTGAGTGAGGGGCAGTATGGGGAGGAGGTGATTGCAAAGCACTTGGATATGACTATTAGTTCACTTTAGGAAGAAAAAGACAGAAAGGGAAGCAACCGTGTTATATCCAAAATGTCTCATACAGAACGATACCAGTCATCTCAAACAGAGTTCAGAGCATTTTGTAATGTCTGTAAGCAACCACATCTCACTGGGCTGGGTGCAGAGAGGTCTAGTTGCCCGCTGATTGGTTTGGTTTGGTTTGGGGCTGGGATTTTTTCCCCAGTTTGTTTGTTGCTGGGGAGGGGGGTTTTGTTTGGGGCTTTTTCTTTTTTTTTTTTTTTTTAAGGTTCATGGTAAAGGCTTAAAATAAACAAGTCTCTGAATGGAGAAATCAGCCTAAGTCTGATGTGGTGAAACTGAACAGCAACTCAGTGACATGTCTGATGACAGAAGAGACACCACTGCAGCCAACTTCTGGACTCAGACGTTCTTAAGGGAGGGGGAAAGAAAAGAGGGGCCAGTGATTCGCTTTTAAATATGTGTTGCTCAGTACTGCTATTGGTGTACGTGTGGGCTGGGGAGGTGGTCTTCAGCCTGTGCTGGAGGGAGAGGGGCGACCGATGTAAATGCGTGGTTTATGTTACACACGTAGTGAGAAGGAGAGAGTGAGAGCACAGGAGTGCACCTTACAGCCCATTGTGAAAGCCCTGCTTGTGAATCAGCTCCCAGCTGGACGGTGGGCTGCCGGGGGTTCATGGATATCCAGGGATAAGATCAGTGTCTGCCGGTGTCCACCGGAGCTGGGTGTGCCTGGAGCTCCCTGTCGGGAGAGAACGGCAAGTGGGTACCGCAGAACTGATTTTCTTAGCCCGGCACTGGGAGATGGAAGGCAGGGGGAAGGGGGAAATAAACTATATATGTTTTGATGTCTCTCACCAAAGCAAGCTAAAGCTGCTGTTTAAAAATGGTTGTGTCCAGGAAGAAGCGTGAATTTCCCCCCCGTTCTTGGTGCAAACGGTTGAGTGATGGCTGGACATGTTTTGAATAGCTAAGTGACTTCATTGAGCGATGGTCTATTTGACGCATACTGCATTTAGTGCCCTTTGTCAACCCAAACTGCTGCCTTTTAACATATCCTGCAGAGGAGCTCTATGCTGAATACTATATGCTGTATCCACGCCAGAAAATCAATAGCAGTAAATTAATGGGGGATGTTTTAAACACACTTGCTCACACACACGCACAGATTTCCCGCAAATAGATAAATACATAGAGGTATATATTAATAAAAAATGAAAAGCCTTTCACACAGATATTCATTACAATCAGGGAAGGAGACATCTCCTTAATTAAAAATTAATGAGAGAGAGAAGGGGAGGAAAAAAAAAAAAGCAGCCCAAATGCAAAGCCATGCAGAGAGGAGAGGCTGCGGGGATGCACTGCCTTCCTGAGCCATGTCCCCAAGCTGGAGGGCGGAGGGAGGCTGGGGTGGAGATAGGAGGTATGAGGATCCCAGCCGGGAGAGGCAGCGAATTCAGATCATGTCTATCTGCCCACAGAGCTGTACCCAGAGGGACGCGGTCTGAGGGGGAGGAGGAAGGGGCGGGTGAGGTTTGTCAGATTGGAGGAGCTCGGGGCTCCTTCTCCTTTACATCTGACAGGACCCCACAGGCACTGTTGAGAAGTGGCTTGCATGGCAGAAGAATGTGCCAGGATGCTTCCAATTAAAAGCTCTGAAGTGCCCCCAGCCCCCACAATGTTTTGCTGCCAGCCCAGGCCCCCTGCCCTCTGTGCTGATGCTCTCCAGTGGGCTAAAATTGTAGCCCTTCATGAAGGGTGTGAAATGCAGCCTGAGCACAGCCTGCATGGCCCTGGCAGGGTGCTCTCACTCACCCCACACACGTGAGGGTTGGCCTGGCCCAATCCCCAAGCTCCTGAATGCTGGGCAGCAGCAGAAAGTAGGGTAGGAGGGTGCAATGCACCACAGGGGAGCTGAGCCCAGCTCTGAGTCCCTTGCCTGAGGGCACAGGTTGCACTAAAACTTGCATAAGGACTTGGTTGCAAGAGCACCTCAGCAGAAGGCAAAACCATCCCTGTGGGCTCATGCTGAGCAGGGCCTGAGCATGGGTTTCCCTCATGGGGAGGCACAGCATAGGTTTGGCACTGGCACTGCTGGGATACCTCTGCTTGGCTTCCTGCAGCCCCACAGCCCTCATGGTGGGGTGGCTGGCTCTTTCTTGGTCCCAGGACTGCCCAGCCAAATATCCCCACCAGCCCTTGGATGGCAGGGCTCTTACTGTCATGTCTGATCACCTTAGTGGGGGGTTATCTTCTTTCCTGTCAGAAGTAATCAGAATAGCATCCCTCATTGATTCACTCTCTGTGGTGAAAGCTGCCTGCTGGTGAACAAGAGAGAGAAGGATGCAGCAAAGGCTCCTTTCCCCCATGATATATTGAGTGGGTAGATATGTGGAGGGAAGGGCTTGGTCCCAGGAGGCTGTGAAAAGGACAAAAACCTTGGATCTGTTCACAGACTGCCCACGGTGTGGCAGAGGCACCTGAAAAAGCATATGGGACAGCTACTCTTCTGCCTGGGGTGGATGTCAGAGCAGGTCTATAGGGTGAGGGGAGGTAGTGAAGAGGAGGGCAGGAGGCTTTGTAACAAGAAAATAATCAAAAAGGAGTTCAAACTGCCATCTGCTACTGGTAGGAAGCCTCTGATGATGTTCCTTTCATTTCTGGAAACGTGGAGGAACGCTGGCATTAGTCAACACTGTAGGCTGTCAGAGATGGTGGACACCTCATGTTCAAGTTATCGTGCTAAATTGTCTTTTTTCTTCTTGGCCAAGAGATCCAGTAGCAAAAATGGATGTGAGCACTTATCTTGAGCTGTTTGCACAGCCCCGTTGTGGTCAGAATTGCAAGCTCCTCTTGCAGAATTTGGTCCCCAGGCTTTCAGTTTTTGGGTTCCCCTCTCTTCAGTCATTCTATTCCCTACAATGGACTTTCAGCCAGCATTTTCAGACCTTTGTATTACTTCAAAGAAGAGTGTCATTTGGGAAGTTCCTCCTCTATTGGGGTTTCTTTCCCCCCTTTCTTTTGTCCTGCAGTGCACCCCTGCTCCATGGTGGGACTAAAGCAGACAGGTGGTGTCAGTTCACAAAACTGCAGGTCATGCTTCTGATTTTTTCCTAATCTTCCTCAAGATGATTCTCTCTCAGACTTTGGGGTTGCCCAAATATGCCTGTGGACCATTCAAAAGTCTCTGCCCTTCAAGAAAAATGTTTTTTCTCAACCCTTTAACTGTGTAGGCACAAAACACACACGAACACCAAGCAATTGAGATCTGCAAGCTCATGCCCCACATGGATGCTGCACCTCTTACAACTTCGAAATGGCTGCGGATCTTCCAGCCTAATTCCTTCTTGGCACCAAGTGTTTTTAAACCACTTTTTATTACGAGTGATGCCTTGTCTAATTCCTTCATTAGCTCCTGTAGATCTCCTACAGGATCTCAAAAAGTGAGGGACGATGCCTTATCAGGGTCTTATGAAGCAAGCAAATGAAATGCATTTTATATCTGTAGGTTATTGGTTTTGTCATGTTGTCATTATTATTAGGAAACTGATAGGTCTGGGAGGCTTTTATACTGAGAAGGCAGGAGAGAAGAGTCCAGGGCAGGCAGGCATGAGTGATGTGCATGGGGTTAGACATCCCTGTAGATCTGACTGGTGTGAAGGCAAGTAATTGAATGGATGTTGGTGGAGAAAATAATTCCTGCCTAGAGACCCTTCCCAAGGAGAATTAATGAGCTGATCTGTTCCCTTTCCAGCTTGTTATATCTGAACAGTGCATGCGAGCTAAGTGCAGATTCAGTGTTTGCAAAAATGAAGAGCTGACAGCATAGTGAGGCAGGGCACAGGCAGTGGACAAGCTTCTGCCAGACGATTCTGGTGCTGCGTCGCTTCCTCTCACTGCCTTCTCCCACTGCTGTTTGTTTCTGGTGCACCTCTTTTCTTTCACATCCATCTTATGAGTAGGGTTTTTCCCCTTTTTTCCCTCTTACCTTTCATGATTTTCTTTCTTTCAGCCCTTGTTTCTGTCAGCGTCCCTAGTCTTGCTCTGCAGAATTGCCTGCCATCCTACTTCTGAGGATCCAAAAATCTACCAGGGTCCTTTCCTCTCATCATTGCTCATCTTATCCAGGGCCTTTTCTGAAAATTTGGTGGATTTAGCAGTAGATTAAGTCAGGGTCTCCATGTCTTCACAGTTCAGGACCAGGAACATCCTAGCCCAGCCATGAGATGCAGCAGGAGGAAATGACCCGGCACAGGGCTGATCGCTGTTGGCGTTGCATCTGCCGGGGAAAAATGGGATTCAGAGCTGGACAGGCCTTGGGTGAAGAAGAAGACAAAGGATTTTAAAAAGTGGGATGGCAGATGGTGAGGAAGAATTACTCAGGATCCCAGACTTGGGTGGGTTTGGTTCTCCTCTCAGCTTAAATTCACACCTGACTGAAGTCACTGAGAAAGCAAGGATTTGAGGGGCTGAGACCTGCAAGCTCAGCTCCTTTGTAAGGTTTGATAAGGAAATGCTGATCCTCACTGGTGAGTTGCTAGAACTGACTTTTAAATTGCTTTTAAATTATGAATCTTCCTGCTGACAGAGAAAGAGGAATGGGTTAATATTGTCCTGAAATGCACCAGAAATTGCCTTGCTGAAAAGAGTGAGAGTGAAATGCAGTGGGAGGGACATGGAGATGCAGTGTGGCAGCAGTAATGTATAAAGAAATTACACAGAGATAGAACAAATGTCTCTTTGCCAGGGAGACCAGGAGCTATTCCTATCTAATGTTTCCCTTTTAACCCATCCCTTTCCCCATGCAGCCCTCTGAGCCCCCGTCTCACTTGGTTGCGGTTTGGTACGATCTAAGCAAGAGTTTTGGGGGAGGAGAACCGCTGAGGTTTGACAGCAGAATCTCCATATTTATTTAATTTAAAAGCAGTAGCGAGGAGGTTGCCGGGGGGAGCAGGGAACATTTCAGGCTCTCAGATGGCTCTGCCCCCTGCCCCTGTTTTAAGAGCAGATTCCCAATCAAGCATACCCGGTTTATCCCAGGGGGAGCCCTCGCTGCTCCATTCTGCGCTACTTCTCCCTTCCATATTGCACTCGTTGTCAGGGAATGTGCTGCTGCCTTCCTTTCACGGGCACGAACCCTTTCCCCTTGCAGGGGGCTCTCAAGGAGGGAAGGGGGCTGCTGCCAGGGGAATGGGTTACAGCGGGGCTCCTGCTCCATGTCCTCCCCCCGCAGCCCCCAACCCAAGGCAGCAGCCACCCAGCAGGGAAAACAGAGAGCGCAGAACAGGCTAGGCATACGCAGAACGTCATGTAAATACGATACACCTAAAAGTTATTTTTCCCTTGCCTGTATGACCCCAGCTTTTTCCTCACCCTCCATCTTTGACTCATTCTATCCATCTCCATTTTAATTTGTTCTCGTTTCCCTCCCCTGTTTTTCCTCTTTATTTTTCCCTTTCATCTTTGTGTCTCTTCTGTGCTTTCTCTCAAAAGCATCTTCTCCTTCATTATTTCTCCCTGTTTGTCTCCAAGTTCTCTGAGGCCCATCCCCCTTGCTTTTTCCTCTGGTATATTATCTTGTCCTTGCTCTCCTCTGTCCCCTTTGCTCCTGCTGTCACATCTCTCTATCCTCTTTCCTCTTCTCCCTGCCATCATTTCCCCCTGGCTTTACCCCATCTCACATACAGTCATTCCCCGCAGCTAAAGGACCCCATCCTTTTGGAGCTGCCCTGCCTGTATGGTCTAAAGAAACAATTTTCCAGCCTCTTTCCATCTGTCCCTCTCCTCCTTTCTCTGACCAGTGCCCCCTCCTCAAGCAGTGTATGACACCAGTTGCTGTCACTGTCTCCTCTTACGCCCAGGGCAGCCTAGCTACCTCCAAAGGGGGTTGAGAGTCGAGCCCCTCCCTCTGCTCCCCTCACTGCTCACTGCCTGTAGTCAAGCCAACCTCCCTCCACTTTGCTGCCTCCAACCTCCCATGGCCGGAGGGCTCACTGGCAGCTCAGCTGATGAGCTGGCTCATCTGCGTGCAGCCAGCAACTGGGCTGGAAGGAGCTCATGGCAGCCCTAAATGCCCTCCCTGGCAACCCTCAGACATGGATCAGGCCAGGATCCAAATGGAAAATAAGGGTCTCTCAAGCCATAACCCTGGGGCAGTTGTTGTGCACTACAGTGAAGGATCACTGGCTGTCAGGGAGGAGTCTCAGTGAGCAGTCATCCTTTTTGAAGTCTTTGCAGGGGAATGGTTTTCTCAGAGATTCTCGGGAATACCTGATGTGGGGAGGCGAATGGGGCTGGGGGCTCAGGATTGCCTGAATAAACCACAGTGAGGAGGGGCAGAGGGTATCACCAGCTGCTGAGAAAAGGGGGATTGTGCATCATGCAGGGCTCCACATGAACCTTGGTGACTCACTGGGTGCCAGAAATGGGGACACTGCTGTTAATGGTCCATTGCAGCACATGGCTGCAGACAGAAAACCCACCACCAGCACATGGCTGCAGACAGAAAACCCACCACCAGCACGTCCCCAGGCATGAGGAGCAGAGCAAAAGGGCTAGCAGACATTACAGGAGCAAGGGCCATCCAGGGTTGGAGTGTTGCAAAGTCAGAATGGGGTTCATAAAAGGGGGACAGGGACAAGGAAGAGTAGGAAAGACTGTGTGTATGAAGGTTAGGCATGTTTGCCTGGAAAAGGAGGTGAATGAGAGGGAAAGTGATTGGATTGTGTTGAATAATGAATGGGCTAGAGAAGGTGGATCAGTAGCTCTTGATTTCCCCATTTTGTAACACACAGACAAGAGGACCTGACATGAGTCACCGGAGACCCAGTTAAAGCTTTCTCATTTGATGCATATCAGGGCTGTGGAGCTCATTGCCACTGGAGCTCTCATGGCCAAGATTTTAACAACATTTAGCAAGCAAGTGGGCATTTACGACAGAGTTCTCGAAAATTAAGCATCCTCCTAATGGATGTGAACAGCATTTTGGGTGTTTTGTAATTCAGCAATTAAGCCAGTCGCCATAAAAACTAGGATAACATTTCACAAGGGCAGTCTATCCCCTATCTGACTGCCATGTGGTTCTTGCCTCTTCCCTGAAACATTTGTCAGGGATTAAATAGAGCTCAGATTTACTTAGTCTGGCATTTCTTTTGTTTCTAGACGCTATGCTATGCAGTTGCAATGTAAGATTCAAACTAGGCCTGCATTTCTGCTGGTGTCAATGACTGCCCTAATTTGACAAATTAACAGTGAGTTTAGGTATTTCTATCATATTTTGTTAGGCAGGATCTGGGATAGAGAGCAATTAAGAGCATATGGAATTAAGTGGAGTCCTTTTTCTTCACACCCCAGGGTATAAAGTAAGTAGCTGGCAATGAAGGTGCTATATATGTGCAAAGAATTATTATTGTTGAAGTCCCTGCTTCCCAGAAAGCAATAGGCTTTGGGTCTCTTTGATGCTATCACGACTAAATTAGAAACGAGGTTGTCTCCTTTCTCTTGTATCTGTGGAAATGATTACTGAACTGGCATGTGATGACGTACAATACTGTAGTGTTTCTGTGCACAAGAGATGGAGGCCCAATTCTCCCCTCGTTTGCACCGATGTCACCTCGGTGACTGGGATGGAGCCACGCTGCTTACTCTGCCCCATGCAGGCAAGGGGAGAGCGAGGCTGAGGAAGAGCTGTGCGTGCTCAAAACAGCCATGCCCCCAAGGTCACCGCGTGTCCCCGCTCCGCCAGTGACGTACCCAGCAAACCAGGGGCTGAATCCACTTCTGGTGTGAGTGGGTGTGACAGCCCCAAAGTTAATGAGATTCTGCATTTATTTATGCCAGCTGTTCACCAGGTCCAGCAGTTCCTTTTCTAACTACTCCCATTTTCATCATCTTTCACCCTCATTAGAAAAATTCAACTTGGCTGCCCTTCCTGTGGGGCAAAAATTCTCATACAGGCTCCTCACCTTGGATGGGTGAGTGTGTAAAATGGCAGAGGTGACCATGAACTTGCTGGCATTCACCTTTCTCTTTCTCATCTTTCTCTGTTTCTATCTTTATTTGAATCTCTCTTTTTATTGACCGCTTTCTGCCTCCCAGCCCCATTTATTCTCCTTGTGTTACAGAAAAGCTCTCCCATAAAATTCCAAACTACACAATCAGAGTTTTCATACCAAGCCCTTCAGGATAGGTGAGATCCACTTCTGTTTCTGTGGCACAGGTGGCTGAAGTATTTATTCTACCTTACTATAAAATCTATAACTCCCCAGAGAAGCATATGGACTTTATCCTGCACTTCCTATTCCCCCAGAGCATATACTCCTATCTGCTAGCTGTGAAAAAACAGAAAATGAGGATGGTATACTAAAACTTGAGAATGCAATGTCATCCTATTCATGGGTAGGGATTTTTCTGATGCATGTTTTTGCTAGAAGCAAACAACTATAAATTTCTGATTTAGCTTGTTGTATAAAGAATACATTCTGTCAAATAAAGAATAACACTATCCACCTCCGTTCCTTGGATTTTCTATCCTTTCTGATTTTTCTCTTCCTATTTCTCAGTTTTCACTCTCCTTCTGAACATGATATTTTTTTTAGTGGCTGTTTTATTTTTCTCCTCCCACTCCTTCATAACAACATTTCATTCTTAAATTTGCTATCACTCAGAGAACTTCTCTCTTTCTTCAGGTCTTGTTTATATCATCAGTGTAGCTGCAGTGAGATGGATCATGCTTGAACACTGAATATTTCCCAGGTTTATGGTCGTGTTCATTCAGTATCACAGATCACTGTGAATCAAGTGACTTTTCACCCAACTCTATTTGCTGACTTCTGCAACCTGTGACCTGTCCATTGTCAACAGTAAATTTCTGAGAACCTGTTTCTGGACCTTTATCTCCTCTTGAGGATGTTGCATAATGTATTTCTTTCTTAGTTTCAATTTTTTTCACTCTTGGTTTTCATTTTTCTCCATTCTCTTCATCATTCTTCTTCAGAATTCACTGTTTCTTCTTCTCTTCCATTTTTCTCTACATTATCTCTCATATCTGCATTTTTCTGCCACAGTTCTAACCCCTGGCAACATTTCTGCTCTTCCCTTTACATTTGCATAGTCCTCCTGGGTAGGAGCTAGTCCTCTTGATGCCATCCTGTTCAGCCTCTTTGGAGAGGTGGTGGAAAAGGATTCACAGCGAAGTGTGTTGACATGTGCATGTGTGCAAATGTGCACACGTGCATCTCCTTTCAGATATGATGGGTATGAAAGATTGGTGGTTGAGATGAAATGGTCTGGATCTGACTTTTGCCTTTCAGACAGCCATGAGGAGTCATTCCCCAGTGCAGATGCCCCTCAGAACTGCCTTCAGAGTACAGGGTCCCAAGGGATCAATCAAGAATTTCTGCTTCTTCATTTTGGATTCAAGCATTGCCCTTTTCCTTTGGCTGAGGGTCATGGGTTTTTGAAGGGCAGGGGCAGAATCATGAAAGAAGGCATTTTTCTTTTGCTCATTTTTGAGTGAGGGAGTGAATGAACTGTGATAAATATTTTTCTGTATATAACTAGAGCTGTCTCAAAGAAGTGGCAGAGGAAACAGATGGCAGAGGCCCTTTATAGGCAGCTGCTGTTGTCTCTTAAGGTGTCACCATCGCAAGAAAAGTGGTTGTAATTGGGGAACTTCAAGATCAGTAGCGCCTGAAAGGACTCGAGCAGAAAAGAATGTCATCCTGCCTGAAGGCAGGGGGGAGGGAGACAGAAATCAAATATTCAGAGACTGAGAAATCAAGTACAGGGAATAGGTTGGAGCCACTATGGAGTTTGACTGAATTTCATGACCACAGGATGGACGGTTTCCCTGTGTTTGGGAGTTCATAATTGGCCACAGCCAGCAGGAACATCATAATCAGGGTGAAGAGCTGGTTTAGTGTATTTTGGGGACAGCAAGAGAGGCTGGTGTCCAGAGGAAACAACTGAGTGAGAGACTGAGAACCCCAATGCACTGTGGAAATGAAGCTGGGCAGGAGTGAGGAAAGGTCCCGGAATAGCTATCTCCAGGCTCCTTTCTCCTCCAATTTCTTCAGAGCATCACTGCAGTGCATGCTTTTGGTATGGGGGATGCTGCAGTTTAGTGTAGAAACTTCTGTCCCAGATATTCCTCAAAATGCCTGCCTGGAGCCCTATGATCTCAGTGCATGCAGCACAAAGAGAAATTGGAACTTGACCTGTGACATAACAGAAGTGGAGATATGTAGCTGCTCCCTCAAGAAATAACCAGGCTTAGGTTCCTTCCTATCTTCTGGACTTGGAGGGATTGCACAATGGGCTAGACCTCTAAGTCTTCCAGACATGGAGTTGTTTCAATCCCCTTGTGTCTCCAAAAGTAGGAGCCATGTATTTCTTTCAAGGAAGAGAAAATTCACAAAAAAGCTCAATAGGAGAATTTGGGAGGAAAACTGGGAGGATGATAGGGTCTCTCACAAAGTGCAAGGGTTTGGGGCAACAGAGCAGCTGTGAACAGGCTTGGACATAATTGGAGCTGAATATTGCACGGTGTCCTCTAGCTGAGGACTCCTTTGGAATTGTACTCAATAGTCTCAAAGGGAACAATTGCCAAGAGCAGAGCAGAGCAGTGCAGCTGCTTTGCTGATGGGAAAGGGAGCAAAAGAGAAAATAATGTCTATGCTGCTGAGTGAACTGTAATGCAAACAGCAGCACAGCACAGGAAAATGCATGGGATTGAGAATTTTCCTAAATTTTAGGTGGTGGCCTAATCATTGCACTACTTTTTCTCAATCATTGTTCCATTCTTCCCCTCTTCATCCATCACTTTGTCCATCTGTTCATAGGAAAGCATAACTCAGAAAGGCCAAGAATGGCTTTCCAGGAATTAATTCCAGGGGCTGTCTCAGATCACAGGAGAAAGGTGTTTTTCTGTGTGCTGCATCATTACAGCTTGGCCCACATTTACAGGAACAGTGAGGGGGAAAGCATTCAGAGCAAAGCAGGACTGTGAGAAAGAGCATTGTGAGGATATAAAGGCACCAGGACCAGGGAGGACTTTTATTCTTCTGCAGGAACTGAAGGGATGGGTTGTTTCTGGGAATAAACTGATTCAGCTGTGGAGGAAAGCATCTCTGCATGCTGGAAACAGAGGGACATTTGGGGCTGGAAGGGTCTGTGACAGCTGGAAATCACAGCTGGCCAGAAGGAAGCATTAGGCAAGAGGGGACCCAGGACTTGGCCGCAGCATAACAAGGGAAGGTGGTAATAGGAAGGCAGTGTGAGTGCTGGAGGGAGATAATTGAGATACATGGTCTGAAAGAAGAAGATGAGTCAGAAGAAGCCCTGGGACTCAGAGGAAGGAGAGGCTTGAATTGCTGAGAGAAGCAGGAGTATCAGCTGGTGCTGATGGATGGAGAGACAGACCTCCTCATCCATCTTCTCTGCATTGTGGAATGGGATAGATTTTCACCTGCTATGCCAACATCTGTCGCCACTAACGGCCTTCTCTCTCACTCCTTCCTGCTCTGGTCCATGGGAGAAAGAAGGGTTGAGACAGAGATAGACAGGGCAGGATCAATCTCATAGACCAACCAACCATGGATCTCCAGCAATTTGGAAAGAGTGACCACTGGTTGTGGCTCCATGCAGTAGAGTCTAAAAAAGGAAAGGTCAAGAAAAGAAGATATAGAGAAGTTGGACCATGAAATTTTATACTTGACTTGGTGATGCCAAGAAATGCAGGCATCACTACCTCATACACTGAGTCTCTCTGCTGGTCTCATAGCTGGAAGCACATGAATATGTCCTTCTTCTGGAGTCTTTGAGTACAGTTTTCATGGCTAAGAACCCATGGCTTGGCTAGATTACCTTTGGTAAAGCAAGGGAACCAACACTTAATGCTCCTCTCTGGCTGCTGTTCTCCAGTAGAGGTTTCCTGAGACTTTTACCTTTTCTTGCCATTGTGCCATTGCAGCTGCACCAAAAATGCTTCACGTAGGGTGGAAGCACCTTTATGTTAGACACTGTGCATACACAAAAGCTGTTGTCCCTACATCAAAGAAGTGACAATCTAAGATGACAAATTACATATGAAAGGCAGCAAAGCAGAAGACAGCAAATGTGTAGAAATTGTTTCTGTGTTGTTGCTTTTGACATCACTAAGAAGATATTACACCTAGAACTTCATCTCCTTCTCCAGGCAGAGCAGAATGCAGAACAGGGCAGGCCTTCCCAGACAGTGCCAGGAGGAGATTCCCAAATAACTCTAAGCAAGCTAGCTTAGGTATTTCAAGTTCTAATGACTACTCAAGCATGGTGCCCTGCACAGGCAAATTAGCCATGTGTCTGAGAGCTGTCAGGATGCAGCGCTTACTCAGGTGTGCAGATTCCAAAACCCATGCAAGGTCACATTACATTGTGCCACTGAGGCTTGTAGTAAGAGCCTCTCTCAGTTCTCAGTCCAAATCTAATTCCTCTATACCCAAACAGGCATGCTTATGTGACTGGAGGGGTTTTTCCCCATGCTTGGTAACCACAGGTGGTCTGAAAGAAATGAATGATCACATCTCATTCTCCTCCTGTGGGAGGGTTACTTTATCATTTGGGGTTCTGAAATGGAGCTTGGCCCAGATGTGTGCAAGTGCTTGAGAAATCATGAGCCAGAAGATGCCATCACAGCTGGATTTCTCCTTTGCAGCTTTAGCAGGCAGGGCTGAAGGTCACAGACTAATCTCCATGTGACCTGCAGATCCTGTCCTTTCACATGAGGGCTGAAGCTTGCTGAAGAGGCAATGCTGGAATGCTTTTGCCCATGTGGTATCTGCCCTGGGGATACACGGCCACTTCTGTCTCTAGGGTTGTCACTTACCAGTGAAAATTCATTGGATTCATGACAAAACTGCAGGATTTACCAGCAAAGAAATAGTTTGTTCTCAAAATAAATAAAATCTGATCTGGAGGTGGTAATTTACTCAGACACCCAAGAGATCACTTATTTTGAGTATCTTGTTTAATTCTCACTGAGACTGCTAGTTTTGTCAATCTAGATCTTCGTTTTCTTGGGGAAAAAAAAGTACAGTATATTACAGGGCTTCTTCCCATAACAAAAATAAAGGAAAATACTCAAGGAGAGGGAAGCTCCATGCTCATCACTTCACTGAGCTTCACCACAGCAGGGATAGTGGTCAAACCCACATCCAAATAAATTCTTAAGACCTATATGAAGCACTTCTCTTCCTTGAAATCCACATGAAGAACTAGATCTCTGCAACAGATACACAGTCAGTAGCTTTTCCCAAATAATGAACTAATCAGAAAGACTAAAAATAGGCTGCACTGGAACATCAGTTCAGCCATTTGGAATGTAGAGCAAACGGAACTGAATGTGTTTAATGAAGTGAAAGAGTTTTGTTTTTAATCACTGGGCTATTGATAAATTGTTGATAGGTGATCAAATGTGGACTAAGCTTTCAAATGTTGTGACTTTTTGAACCTGCCAAGACCCACTTGAGCCACTCTTGTTCCTTTCACTGCTAATGTAGTAGGACTTCCTGCCCTTTTCAGGACCTAAAATAAGAATAACTGTAACGTCATCTTTTTTTTTCCGGGTAACAAACATTTAGCCTCTGGGCCAGTGATCAATTTTCAAGACTAAATGTTCATGGTTGTACAAAATCAGACCCTGGGAACTGGGTCGGATATGTGAGAGAAGATGACAAGATGGGAGGCAGATCAGTTCACATCTCTACATGCTCTTATCAGGATAACACCAGGGCATTAGATTAGGAGGATGAGGGGAGAGAATGAGGGAGAATCTGGTTTTTAATTGTACAGCAGCAAAATGAGTGGGGAATCAGCATAGAGCCTACGGTGAGGGAAGATTTAATTTGCATGCAGGGAAGGAAGTGAGCTGGATCCTCATGGGTGTTAGACCAAGGGAAGTAAGGGAAACTGAGGCTCTAGTGGGAAAATTTAGGTCTGTTGCGAGGTTTGAGAGAATACTATTGAACTACTTTAGTTCATGGCAGACCCTATTGGCTGTCCTAGATGGACTAGATCTTCAAGCATGTCTGGGTCATACTCAATCACAGAGGAAGAGAGTCTTAAGCAGAGTCCACATATCCCTTAATTTATGTAATCCAAGATTTCCCCTGCATACAGAATGTCTTCAGATGGAATTTAGGCAAAGTTACTTGGGGTTTTTCTGTGCTATTAAATGGGCTGAATCAACTGGAATGAATTTGAGGACTGAGCCCTATACACCTGCTCTGGCTGGTGCATGCTCATACATCAATGATCTTAGTAGACAGCTTGCTCTGCACCTTGAAGTTATCTTTACTTTTCCTTCCAGTGGAGAACCAAAGTGTCTTTCTCATGGTCTGCAGGAAATCTCAAACAACATTTGAGATATAGCTTACACACTACAACAATTTTGTAACACTGGTTTACTTAGAGCACACAGTTCTTAGCATTTCTAGATTAATGTTAATGGGTCTCCCTCCCAAGGTGGGGTCCATCATCCAACCTGTGCTAAGTCAGTACAGCAATTAATTATCTGGCTGAACGTTTGTATTCTGCTTATAAACTCATGAATTATTCAATTCCATCCTATTTGGAACCAGGTTTTCCTTTTAACCTCAGCTGCAAACCAGCTGTTCATCAGCTGTAATGTGTTCATACCTTAGGGTGATGAGGGCAGCAGAAAAGCCTAAATGGGTTGCTAGAAAGTGCTACCAGTAAAACAGAGATGCATTTCATTAGTGTTGGGAGGATTGGCAGCTCTTTAATTGTATGAATCACACAATGGGTGTGTTCCCCAAGCCAATTGGAGCGTGCCAGTTCAGTAGAGCCACAGTGAGCAACGCTGTGCTGCGTCATTCGGCATTCTCCAGTGAGTGATTAAATCCATGTCATTTGCCATAAATCAGATGTTGTCACAGGGTCAGTCTTGTGGGTCATGCTAGGTTATCATGGGGGTTTTGCACTGGTTCCATCTGGTACTGCTGTGTCACACAGGTTTTGTAGAGGTCATGCTGGGTTCCTCGGACATCCTCTCTTGAACTCACTGGGAGCCCTGTTGGAGTACGTCACGGGAATGATGAGAAGAGTTTGCTGCATAGCCTTCTACTGCACTGGGTTAAGGCCATTTCTCATGGCTGAGGTATCTCTTCCTTGAGGATGTGCATTTTTCTCATTTATTAGTTTAAGCAGACACTGTGACATTTGTGATTTTGCCTTCCAAAACAACACCTGCCCAAGGCCCAAAACGAATAAGATCTAGTCTTGAGGCAGTGCCTTCTTTTTTTCAGACAGAAAGCATCATGCTATTTCAGTTAATTGTATTGCTGCCTGACTCCGTGGAGTCAGATCCTGCCTTCTGCTAACATTGCTGCACATTGGTGGTTTAAATTTCCTGTTATCAGGAACCCCCAAACAGCCAAGAAATGCATAAGCTTTCCCTCAGTGAGGGGATGTGGCCAAAGGACAAACAGTACAAGTAACAAGACATCACATTCCAGGAGTCCCTTGCTGCAGTGGTCTCTTGTTTTCAGCTAGGATTTGGTCAGGTATGTGTTACAACAGCCTTGAGGTATCCAACTTGCATCAGAGACTAAGCCAATCTCTTCTGGTCTGGTGATCAGAAAAATACAAACACAGCACAAAGCCACCTTTAACCCCCACACCAACCATCCTGCTTCAGACACCACTGAGAAAGCTGGAAATCCACAGCTTCTCTAACAAAGTCACTGAAGGCATGAGTTGAAAATGTAGACATTTTTATGCATAGAGAGGGTATTTAAGGATTTTTTTAAGGATCATTATGGCCTCCTGTGACGTCTGTATGGTTAGTTGAGTAGTAACTGATGCTTACTTTTGCAGCAAAGGAATGTAAGAATAGTCTCAATAATGTTTTTAAACCTCTCAAAGTAAATTTCTCTTCCATGACAAACATGGACCCTCCAGAAAAGACAGTGGCAGATCATGGTATGGAAGTTTTACTGGTACCAATCAAGATGACATTCCAAACCCACTAGTGCCATCACTGGTCAGGAAAACAAAGGCTAACAGATGATTTACTGAAGGCTATAACCCAATTTTCAGCAGCAAAACCAATGCTGCTGGGTGAGGTTTCAATTTGTGCTTTCTATGCATGCGATTGCTGTCCTCTGCTCAGAGCAAAAGACATTCTGGTAGTGCATGGCTTTTCACCCCTTGATGCTTTTCATCACCAAGTGTCCATGGTGCACAAGAAAATGCTCCCATGCCCATTCTATATGTGGAAAATTTCAGACATGGGAAGGTTAAGTGGTTAGCCAAGTATACACAACGACTGCAGCAGAGCGAAACTCACTTTTCACCAACTCATAAATCCATACCCAGATCTCTCCACCATCCTTCCAGAGTGCTGTTTACCTGGCCCCACTGCCAATCACACCACGGGAAGGGTATTGACTGTTTTCCAAGTGTGAAGTACACAGATGTTCTGTAAAGCTCCAGAGAAATGTCATGGATTGCAATCAGTAACATATTAGAGCCAATTCAAACTCTATGGAACTTGCAAGCTCCCAGATCCTTTGAACATAGGAGGTCTCTGCAGGAGCCACATCAGATCTTGCTGGTCTTCTATTAGAGTCGGTGAGTGAGCCAGGAAAAAAAGTTATTCCCTCTGCAATTGAAATCAAACTCATATTTTCCTCAGCAGAGCTATTTTAAGTCATTCATTATTATCTTTTTTTCTCAGCAAAGCAATGCCTGTTTGACACTCAGGTTGTTAGAACCAAAGGGGAAAGAGAGAACACTGGGGTACAGTTCTTGCTGCAGTTGCAGACTCACTTGGCACCTAAAAAAGATTTTATTAAAAACAAACCAATTCTACAATGCTTTGAGCGAGAAGAAGACAGCAAGGAAAAGAAAAAAAAAAAATAAAATCCACGCTGATTAAGTCTTGGGCAGTGTCAGGAAAATAAGGCATGAAGTTGACATATTGGGTCAAATCCATGGCTACTACAAGTGAGCATAAACTACTAATTCTTACATTCAGCAATGATGAGTGTGAGGCTAAGACACAGATTATCCCATTTAGCCTTTGTGATGTAAGAAGAATCCAGGACTGAATTCCTGCGTATGTCTGTGACAGATGGTGTTTAATAGCAACAACAGGCACTCTGGGTATGCTTTCCCATGTCCTGCTGGATCCCAGTTTTCTCCTCAGGCTTTCCATGTCAGTTGTAACTCACCTGGAGAAACTTTCAGGCGTGTTTTCCTATTGCAAAAGCAAGACATGGAAAAGCATCCACATTAAGTTGCCATCACAGCGCAGCCTCATGTTTGCCATGTGACGCAGGCAAGCACCCCATTTGGCACCTCAGGTGGCTTGCTTTCTTTCACACACCAGCACATGGAATCATCTCTCCATCCTCCATTCATTTCCTTCTCCACCTGCCTCTCTGTGGGTTTTTTTCCTTCTCATTTATGTTCAGCAGGTGCCTTCAATTCCCAAACATGTTCCCAGATCTTTTCCAATGTCAGCTGTGGAGCTAAAAAGGGATTTTCTGAGTTTGATTGATCAGGTTGTCACAAACCTGGCTAGGAGCCATTTGTTGGACACTAATCAGATTGCTGCTGCAGAATCCAGCTGCTGAGTTTCCAGTGTGCTTTTAGCCTCTGGAGCGTAAAGAGAGACAAAAGCACTACACCTGACTGGGCATCTCCAGGGATCTTTGAGGGGCACAGAGCTCTATCGACCAAACCTTCTTGAGAACTTGACCTCCTACTGCAGTTGCCTCTCCCTGCAGGCTCACACAACTTCCCCAGGTGGCTTAAGTACAGCCTTTCATAGAATCCAATCGTGAGGCATGAGCTTACACTTTCACTTATAGGCTCTGCTAGATATAATACACCTGTGATAAAGATGAACTTTGCATATAATATCTGAAGCCATCACCTCTCAGGAAATGCAGATCATGAGAAAACAATAAACACAATGTTCCCACCTACTGCTCCCTCTCCTTTTGACTCAATGGAGATCTCCTGCCTTCAGATGCCAGCCCATAATTTGTTTTTTCTGATCGTGGTTTTTCCCCTTACCAAACAAGGATTTTCTCTTTAAAAAACTATTCACTCCTCTCTCTGCCATCCATTCTCTCTTGATGATGTTTCCTATTTTGTTCCTCAACGAAGTCTTTCTTTAATAATTTCCATCCTTACCTAGCTTTGTTCAGCTTGTCCAATGTGCACAGGGCTCAGCAATCCCACCACCCCTGTGTGCAGCCTCAGTCACCACCCACCAGGGCTCAAGGACCAACTGCTGTTGATGTATGAAGGACTCCTGTGCCTCACAGTGAGCAGGAATCCACACTGGAGTTACTCTCATAGTTGCAGCAATGTAATAACACCGTGACATCAAGGAGAGTGCACAGCTCATGCAGAGGTCTCACATCAACACGAGGCTCAGCACCAGCTGTTCAACAGGCATTTAAACCTTGTGCTATTCTAGCAGCGTTGCAGTCTCGCTAAGTACAATGACTCTGAAAGAGGCACAGATATTTATCTCAACAAGCTCTTGAGGCCTTCAGCTGCTCATCTGGCAAGGGCTCAGAGCTGCTGGTTCTGGAGGACACATGCCCACCCAGATCTCCTCCACCCATTCACGTTCAACATGCAGGAGCTCAGAGAAAAAAGACAAGATTGAGACACGGGCTATTTTCTAGCTGTTTTGTGAGCCAGGGGCCCAGTGCACAATGTAACCTGCATGGTTTTACGAAGGAAAAGAGGTGGAAGCATCACATTATCTGTGGCTGCAGCTCAGCAGATGCTCCATTTGCACACTACAATTTATGAGCTGCGCTGCAGAATGATATAGAGTGTTGAGGACAGAGTGCTTTGCTTTCATCAGGCACATGGAAGTAAGGGAAGACTTGCCACGAACAGGCTGTGAATACAGCCTGGAGAATGAGATAGAGTTTTCCTGTGTGGGCTGACATGCCCACTCACGGACCAATGCACAGATCACCCTTGGAGTAAGGATGATTCGATGGGCTCTTATTATAAATGATCCTTGGCTAACAACATGGAGAAAGTAATTTATGCTTCTTCCTGCATCTCTGAATAATCTTTAGTAGGTTGAATTGTCCATAAATCTGCTGCTGTACATTGGATACAGGTGTGAATCCAAGGACTCTCTGACTCTTAAAATGATGAAGTTTGGCAAGCAGAAATCACTTTTTAAAGCAAGGATTCACTTCTCTCTCATTTAAATGCTGCAGGAAGTCGTGACACACTTACAGGAAGTAAGGTCTGATTCTGGTAAAGTGGGCTGAAATAACTTGCCATTTTCAGAGCAGGATGAAACACATGGCAATTATAATGCAAAAAGCTTTATGAGGATGTAACTGTTTAAAAGCTGATTATGAAAAAGAGGGACTTGGCATCCAATCTAGAAGGGTAGCAGAGGGAGGGATGGCTGCATGGCAGGACTCCTGTTGGTGTATGAATGTCTGCACCATGGTGGCATTGTTATCCCCTTCTTGTCCTGACAATACGCAGTCAATGGCACTTCAGGAGGTGGGTGGGAGACATCTGGTTAATGAGGAACAGATGGACCTCATCGGACATGCACCATACCTGCTCTTTTCTTCACAGCTCCCTCCCTCACATTCTGATTTCTCTATTCTTCGCTGCAGCTGAGCTCTTCCCTCTCCTTCCTTTGAAATGGGAGAGAATGTTTGTGTGCTCCCAATAAAAAGCAATGAAATACTCTGGTCAGAGCCAAGTGCAATAGCAGCAAATGCAGTTAGGAAATGACTCAACTGTAGCACTCTCCATTCTCTGGGATCCCTGTGTGTTGTGCTGGTTCCCACTCACCATGCCCCCTTACCACTCTAGTCCCTGGACACATCATGGCAGTGGGCAACAGAGGCCACCTTCTCATTTGCCATTTGCCATTTCTTTGATAGGACCTTTTTAGTGACTTGAGAAGGACTTTCTCAAAGCCCATTCCTTGTGATTTGGCAGTTTTCCCCACCTTAATAAGATATTTGTTTATGGGGACAATTTTTAGAAGAGGCACAGTGATTTCAGGCAAACTGAATTTCCCTTCCATCCTTCTAGTTCCTTCATGGCACGTAGGTAGGATTTGGGTCTGGGCTTGTGTGCTCTCACTCAATTAATAGATGCCAATAATGTGGGTTTGTTGGTCTCCCATGAAAATCTGAAAAGCTGCAAACAAACTAGATCCTGAGAGAAATACAAATTCCCAAAGGCTTGTGCATCTCACAGCTCAGAGGAGATAGCACAGTGTTCCTAGATGTGCTTCTACAAAGGAAATCTTCCTAAATCCCTGTGTTCCAACCAACGCTGACAAAATAGCAAAATAATTCCTATCAAGTTCCAATTGGCTTTCATTAATACTGGTGGCTTTCATTGAGATTTTCTTCCCAAGAGATATGACAGAAAAGTCAGTCCCTAAACCCCTTCTCACTCCTTCTTATAGCAATTTTATTTCACTACAGTTACGCTTGCTCAGAGGTGCAGAGCTGAACTGATCCCTCAGTTTAAGTTACATGATGTGCTTATGTAACATCAGAATAAGGTTTTCTACTTTCCTCTAATTCAACAAGTATTTTAGTGTGGGTGAACAAAGTCCCCTGAACCAGCCCCTTTCAAGGGCAGCAAGCAGAGGCATAGTTAGCAGTCCAGCCATGCCACATTCTTCTGTCTCTAATCTGAGAGACTATTACTGCATCCAAAAATGGGATTAAATTTCAGTGTAGGTCTGTCTTGGATAAAAGGCCTCCATGTCCCTTCTGTGGTTTCTACTCCAGCTGCCTTTGAGACACATTGGATTTTTTATATAGGGCACAATTACAGCATGAATGAGGAAGGAGAACTTCAAAGGAGGATGATTAAGGTTGGATCAGTTGGAAACCAAGTTAATTCACTTGAGTTGATCATTTCAATGAGGAAAATGGACTGAGTCCCTGTGGTATTCTCTTCATAGCACACAAATGCTGAGTTAGCATCCAGATCCACCCTCTGCCAGGATCTTGACTTTATGGACAACTCGGAAGTATTATTCAGTACACATCCCAGCCAAAGCATCATGACTGTATCTGCTTGTCCTTGGCTTTCCTTCCAAGATCTTTTCCATACTCTCTCTCTTTCTACCTTTTCCCAAATGTGCTCTCACTCCTCTCGTCATCTCCATGGAGAGTTAACAAGCACATTCTAACGCAGTGAGTTAGCAATACCTCAGCAGCCTTAGAGAGTACAAGAGCAGGGTAGGGCAAAAAAAGGAAAAGCCTGTTCATCCCTCTCCTTTTGCCATTAATCAGAAGCTGAAGTATGGTCATCTTAGCATCCTAGCTTTATTCTGCATGACACACACCCCTATCCCCAGGACTTTATTACTGCCTGGGACATTTCCCTCATTGCAGCAGAGGACTGAAGGTCCTGACATGCTCCCACTCCTCAGAGTAACCACTTAAATCCAGTGTGGCAAGACTGTCTGTACTCTATTCCTCTCCCACGAGCTGTTGAGCATGGCAACACAGTTTGGAACTGGTGCATGCTCCAGTGAGTTCACAGGGAGACAGATCCCAGTCTGAGGATCCCATCTCTCAGGGAGAGAATGTGCTCAGCCATCCCTGGCAGCTCATCTCCAGGCTTCACCACACACATAAAAACAAGTCTGTCAGGTCAGCCGGTGCTACCTCTTTCCAGCTGCTTGGATGGCTGTACACATCTTGTTTTGTCTTAGATTCTTTCCTCAGACACACCCCATATCTCTCTTTGGACACATTCCACAGGGACAAAAAGTCTTCACAAAGGCCTCTACCCCCATTAGAGAAGTATCTGCTCAAGGTCACTGATCATTCAATCCTCCTGATGCAATGGAGTTGGGGTGGTCTGGGAGTTTCTTACCAGCTTAGCCTCTCTGTTTGACAGCTCCTTTCCTTTGAACTCTGGAATGCAAGTCTTGGCAAATAATGCCATCTTCAGTGTTCCACCTCTAAATAGCCTTCCATCTGCTGAAGAGTGAAAATCGGTGTCGGTGCACCTGAACCTGTTCCCTTGAAGGGAGATTTTCCATGCACTGCCCCAGATTTGTCAAGTCCATTATGAAGAATCCTGTTGTGCAGAACTTCAAACCGAGGCACACTGCTTTGTAAGATAAATGCAGCTTGAAAGCATGCAGCTGCATTCCTAGAGAAAAGGGCCATGATTCCCCAGAGACCCTCGAAGGTCCAAGGTAACTGCAGTCATGACCTCATTGCCTGCACCAGTCTCATCAGTGCAATAATGGAATGAACTTGTACCAGCCCCGCTGGAGAAGGGACAAAACTGATAATCCTCTGTCTTCTACATCAAGTGCATGCACAGAAATGTCCTGGTGTGCCTCCGAGGGAAGTTTATGCCCCAGGCTGGATAGGCGAGGAACTGGGGCTTACTGGTGGTTTTAGAAGTCAATAGATTTTGGATCCTTGCTGCAATTTCATGTAAGCTACGAGCTGTTTTTTCACTCCCCACCAGAATGCAGCAATATGGTGAGAAGTGCATTGCTTTTTGGCTATTGAGATTCCTTCACTGGGATTCTGGGATTCCAGTTTTCCTGCTCTTCTCAAATATGATGAGACCCATGGTCAACTCAAGATGAATAAAACATTCATGGCCTGAGTTAGAATTCAGTTTTAGTTGTTTTTCCCTGATTCAGTTTCACTGGTAAATTGGAAGTAATAATAATAATAATAATTAATAATAATAATAATAATGCATCTTAAATGTTAGGTGGAATCTGGGCTTCCATCCAAAAATGTTCTCAGAGACTTACCAGTTCTGAAGAACATCTGGACCAATTGGGTAGATCTACTGGAGCACTCATCCATTTCCTATGTTTAGACTATCATGGAAGCTTCTTTCAGATATGTTGCACTGACAGAAATCTGTCAACATGTTGCCAATTTGAGAAAGTCTGGTTTTCCCTGTATGTATCTTTCAATCTGATTCCTTTTCTCCTTGTAAGTTCTAGTTATAACACAAATTTCAATATCCGGATCCTGTGGTAGAATGAAATTTTACAGTTGCTTCACAGGTATTTACAGTCTGGTCATTACCACGTTGTGTATGTATTTAATCAGTGTATTTCCAGGCTCGGCAATGGCATAGCACTGAATTTCACCTCCAGTTCATATGCACCCTCTGGTCACAGTGCAAGGGGTGTCGGTAAAGAAAAGGTCAGCCAGACATTTGTGTGTGGTGGTTGAGTTTGAATCATGGGATAACTGGAGCATTCAGGTGGGAAGGAACTTCACAAATTTTCTAGTCCAAGCTACTGCTCAAAGCTGGGTCAGCTGTGAGGCCAGGCCAGTTTGCTTGGGGCTTTACTCAGCTGGGACCAGCTTTCATGGATGTCACACTCTCCAGTATATCACTGGAGTGCAGCTATGCCCAAAGTTCCAGAGACATATGGGCTTTTAAATATTTATGTTTCCGTCTTAGTGGTTCGTGCATCACACCTTTGAGACCTATCCCATCTCCTCACTCTGGCAGCCCTCAGTGGGTACCAATCAAGAGCTGAAAATAGCCCATCTTGGATCTCAAATCAATACAAGCTGTAAGCCCTGCTTGGGCCACATTCTTGTAAGAAAGCCAAAGGAAGCACTTTGTATGGCTTTTCCTGGAGTTGTGCACACAAGGAGAGAGATAGCAGTGTTTCATCTACCTTATCATGACAACTAGAGAGTAGCCAGAGATGCAGGAAAATGTGCTCTGCAGAATCAAACTCCTTGGGAGCTCACTGTGTGTGAACTGAAGGCTCTGAACCCGTGGGAACATGTCTGGTGCCTCTCTGCACCAGTTGGTGAAATCCCACGCACTCTGTTTCTAGTCCCCGAAGTCAAATGCACATGGGGCTCCCCTCTGTCCTGGGGATGGGTGGACTTCTCTTTGTGAGCCAAATCTTAGAGGCTTCTGTGCATGAAACAGGAGCTGACTGCTCACTGTTGGCAAAGGGTTAGGCTGGATAAATCACCATATCAAAGTGCATCCTCAGGGGCAGTGAAGTTGTCTCTGGTCAGCATGGATGCTGCTGGATTTGAATTCCTGCACTGAGGTATAATGTCCTGTCAGGAAGAACAAAGAAAAAATATTCCTCTGAAATCCCATTTATTTGGCTCCTTACTCAGGAAACTGCACAACAGCTCAAGGATTATACAACTCTCATCACACAGTGCCAGGCAGACAGAAAGTTTTAACAGCAACACCAACCAATTCAGCTGTTTTCAGATAAAAACTACCTTTTATTTTCCTTAAATGTGACAAGAGATCATAGTCTCCCTGTGCTGAGGATCATGTGCTGTAGGTCTCAGAGCTGCAAAACTGTGTCAGCCAGAGCTGCTCAATAGTTCAATGGTCTATTGGACAAATGAGAGGATGAGAAACACAGTAAAAGGCAATCTGAGACCACGTGAATGTCTGTCAGCCAATGCCACTGGTCTGGAAAACCCTGGGTTGCAATTAGAAACAGCATTTCATAAAGCAGTACCTCCTACTGTGATATGTGTTAGACAAACACACAGAACAGGCTTTAGGCTGCCCACTGGATCTAGCCTGGTCAGGGCAGCCAAACCTGCAGCCAGGGAAGCCATTCCAAATCCTGAGCACCTCTGGGTGGTACTGCATGCTGATGGTGCAGACATGAAGCTGCAAACAGCTTTGTGCAGACCCCTGGTGACAGCTTGGGCCTCTTGTATGGTCAGAAGCTTCCCCCTTTGACACAGCAGTGCTGCAGGGGTCACAGGCATGCCCTCTTTACTGTCACCTCCATTAATTCCATATCAACGTGTGGTTGATCCCACTTGCCTGGAGCTGGCTTCCCAGACCAGCTGGGAAATGGGGCTATGCTGGAGCGACATGCTGTATTCCAACCCTAATGCTGTGCTGCCAAAGGAGCCTGTTCATGCGGCTTTGCAAACAGCCCCAGATTTGTTTGCTCACATTCACCGGGATGCACCACGATGAGCACTTGGTGGTTTGTCGCTTTCCGAATATGTGTGATTCCCGGGGCTGCTCATCAGTTCAGAGCTGGCTTCTAATCTATATGTTAGGCATGTAATGGTGTACAGTGGCATGATTGATCCAGAGTTAGATGTGGTGACACTGTCATCTCTGTCATCTCTCTTTCACAGTTCATCCGATGTTTGCACTATAAATTTCCAATACCAACTTTATTTATCTACAGCCACTACTTTCTGCTGCAGCTATTTTACTGCATACACCATCTGGGGTATAATTCCAGGTCTTCCCCACTCAGGAGCAAAGGCTTTCCACCCAGCAAGCTACATGAGCTATTTCACTGGCTTGGATGGAGAAGATGGAAGTCTATAACTAATAAAAATGCCAAGAAAATGTATATATTTGGTTGCATTCGCAGCTTGAACTGAGAGAATCCAAGGCAGTGTGAGCTGCTGTAATGTGTCTTTCTCCCTGTCCTGCCAGCATGTAATTCACACAAGTTTAACTACCCTAACTACTGCTGGACTCCTCTACACTTGCCTCTTGCTGTCCAATAAACAGGATAGAGACATGGTTCTCCTTAACAACACCTGTAAGATTATCCTGTAAGATTTCACCAACGGTAGCATTCCTGTAGAGGCCAAGGAAAGAAACATAGCTGGACAGACCAATAATTGAGAAAGCTGATATATTTCCACCAAGAGTAGGGAGCTGTTCCTACCCTCTACCTGTCATGATCCCTAAAGTATTGATCCTGCAGTCACATTTTCTTCGTCAAAGAGGGATTCTGTGGTTGCAGTCAAGCTTTGACTGAAAGTATACATGTATTTGGAGTGAAAAGTGTATGTGACCTGAATTTTAAGACTAACCTCTAAGACTACCCTTTAAACAAAAACTCAGCATGGTACATCTCTCAGTGTTGGTTAACTCCTACCATTTGAAGGGAGAGGTTATGCTCTGATGAGCCTGTTTGACTTTGCACAAATTATATAGTTGTCATCAGATGAGAAAGAACATAGGTCTTAGTAAATATCAAACAAAATATTTGTGTATGAGCATTCAGTTTACTTTAAACAAATTTGCTTCAATTGTGCTCCCACTCCATTTGTCTGCCTTCTGTGACTGTTCCAGAAACATATTTACTGGCACAAATTTTCCCTCAAATAGCAACATTTAAGTGAACATGTTTGTAAAAAAAAAAAATCAACAAATGTTGATTTTATAACCAAAAAGTATTTGCTCTGACTAGTCTCATTAGACTACTACTAATGAGTTAAAGCCACTACCAAATTGTTACTGGAAATTTTTGTCTGAGGGAAAAGCTGCAAAAGCATGTGGGGTTTGGGGCATATTTTTGATACATTCTTTTGTGGGGGAAGTGGAAACCCAAACATTTTCCATTTTCAGTTGATGGCATAGGATAAAATCCATTGAGTATATATGTCCAGTTAGAAAAGAACTGAAATTCACATCTCATATACTTAAAGCCATGCTGGCAGAAACAGATTAGCAAACAAGTCAGAGGCTGAATTGCCCTTGTGCTGTCAAAAAAAAAAAAAGTCAATCAACAAACAAATTAAGGGAAGCTATTATTTTCCTTCAAAACTTATTTGAAAACACATGGAAGAGGCTGTTAACAGTTTTGAGGAAGTGGGTATTTCCCAGGCTCTTTAAAAGAAGGACTTTCTGTTGATCATGCATGGAATTGCAGTTTTACATTACTTTCCAATCCTATATTTTGTGACATTTGTACTGAGTGCTAAAAAAAACGCAAGCTGGCTTGGGTTCACAGTGGAAAAACACAGGACTAAAGTTTAAAAAAACACTTGAAAAACAAATCTGTTATCAATTGAAATCAAGACCGAATAAAGAGAGAGAGAGAGAGGGAGAGAGAGTTCAAAAAGCAGAGAGAGAAATGTTAGGCCAGGCCAAGGAAGCGGTATTGGAAAAAGATACGTCAACAGCTGGAGCTGTGGGACACTAAAGAAATTTGAGTAATGGCACAGACTGGAGCAAACCAGCTTGGAAAGTAAAGGAGAGGAATTTGAAAAAATGAATAAGCTCTCCACACAACATTCTCTTCTCCAGGCTGACCAGCCCCAACTTCCTCAGCCTGTCTTTGTAGAAGTGCTCCAGTCCTCTTACCAACTTCATGGCCCCCTTCTGGACTTGCTCCAACAGTCCCATGTCCTTCCTGTGTTGGGGACACCAGAACTGCACACAGCACTGCAGCTGGGGGGTCATGAGAGCAGAGTAGGGGGGCAGAATCCCCTGCCTTGCCCAGGATTCCTTTGGCTTTCTGCGCTGAGAATGCACATTGCTGCCTCGTGTTGAGTTGTTCATGAACCATCACGTAACATGTGCAAGTTTCAAAGAGGGACTGGAAAGTGATGTGGATTATTTGAAGCATTTTAGATTAAGCAGAACTATTCTACCTGAGAAAAGCTGACACATGTCCAGAAACTTTATTAGGCAAGAGAGGCTGCAGGTAAGCAGGGACAAGACAATGCAGTTATAAAAGCTGTGTGTATTCGAGTACTATTGACATAGCTGATAGAGCTCATGGAAATTTTTTACTGAAACACATTTTTTGTCTGTGAATGTCAGTTTGTTGAAGCTGACACTTTGCAGGAACGTACTTCCTAGTCTCAGTGGAAAAGGTTGCTTAGATCTGAGATGGGCTCAGTGGCCAGAAGGAGAGAAGAAGAGGCAGTCAGAACAACCAAATAATTAACTAACTTATCTAGAATACAAGAAGTCCAGGGTGAAGTCTTTGCTGGGTGAGAAGGCTTTTGAACCAGTTTTCAGCATTTCAATACTAAGTCTAGCTACAAGTCCTCCAGTTCTTCTGGGACAGGGCTGTTTTCTCCCTTCCTCACAGAAAAAAAACCAAAAACAACAACTGAGGAGGTATGGGTATGTCACAGTACAAACTGAAGAGTTACTCTGAAACTTCTGAAATACCCTGATGCTTTGCATCTCTCCACCACTTAAGGCAGAAAGAAGACCCTGAAGCAGCAGTAGGCTCATGAATGGAGGTCTCTGGCTCTGATGTCAGAAGTAAGGGAGCTCTTTGTGGTCTCGATCAGATGGTATACAACTCCATTTTCATAGGTACTCAGTTCTCTGAGCCTCATCTGAGATATTTTGCACCTACTGTTCTATTCTGTATTTTTCAAAGGTGCTCAAGACCTACTGCTCCCTTTCAAGTCCTACAGCAAAGCAATTAGGTTAAGTTATTTCAGACTGGGTTCCCAGAAATGAAGATGCATAAAATGAATGAACACATGAAAATATTGGCCCTAATGTCCCTGTGACTCAGCTATTCTGTCTCTAGAATGGAGAAAACAATGCTTACTGATTTTGCAAAATACTTTGAGCTCTACGAGTGAAAAGCAGTATGAATGTTAAGTATGATTATGATTTTTATAAGGAAAAAAAAAAAGATTAAAAGCAGCATTCATCCCTGGGGAAGGGATCCCAGCACGGAAGAGGCATCCCCATCCGAAGAACCACTTGAAAGTTGAGCAGTTGCTAAGAAACGAGAATACCTTCATCACAATGAATACCTCGAGACGGATGGAGTGGGCAACCATTTCACAAGGCTGCCACGAGGTAGAAAAGAAATGGGACCAGGCATCATTAGCAGAGAGGAGATCATTAGATCCCTGCACTGCAGTCTGCATGAACCTACAGTGAAAATGGATGGGGACAGTCATGTAGGAGAGATAGCAGGGAGTAACTCTCTTAAGTGCTCTATGAAGAATAAGGAGGCTCTGGGTGCTTGTTAAGTAGAACGGTGGAGGAGCCTGAGGACACAGCAGATAATGGCTTCTTTTCAAAGAGCTGAGCAGAGTACCAGAAGCTATGGAATTACTGGAAACAGGAGTAAAGTAAAAAGATGGAGCAAGGAGATAGGCCTAAGTGATGAGAGGTACCAGGGTCAAGTGAAGTAGTTGTTTTCTTGAGCGACTGAATTATGTCAGATGTTTCCAGGGCTGCAAAGAGAGTAGGAGGAAAGGCATGAGAAAGGCTCAGGAAAGGGGGCTGTTAAGTCTAAATTAGATAAATCAGGGAAATCTGTGATTGAAAGATGGAAAAAGTATATTGTACATGTCTAGAAAAGGGCTGGGAGGTGAGAACAACATAGGTGTGCAGGGAATAATAGTGGTGTCAGAGGAACTGGGAGGATACAGCAATACCACTTGAGAAACAAAGAAGGAATAGCAACAAGACTATCCTTGAGACTGCCCTAAGTCTCCTGGTGGATGTGAAGGAGAAATTCATACTGTTGTTACTGAAAGTACAACCTAGACAATTGAAAATCAGAGACTTGATAAAGCACCCTGGAGAAGATCTCAGAGTGATGTTTAGTTTTGGGTTTGTTTTTTTAACACAGGTGGTGTTGGACAGAAATGGAGATTAGCACAGCACTGCAGGTATTGCCACAATGGGCAGAGAGATGAAAGAAGGGAGCCAGTCAAACCTGCAGATGAGCACTAATAGGCATATGAGGAAAGTGCTTGAAGGGAATCAAAGGTTTAGTGTAATCCTGAGATTAACAGACAACAGGGATTGGTGCAAATTAAGCAAGGCAGCACCAGATAGGGAAGGAAAAGTTGGGCTTGTTAGGACCAAGTCCCAGAGATCAGGAAACTGAAGTCAAGAAACTGCATGCCAATAGCTGAGAAAGAAGGAGAAGAAAGAGGAAGAGGCAGCATGAAGAAAGTCACCAGAGCTGGAGTAATAACCTAAACACTAAGAAGTCTTAAAAAATCATGGAAAGTAAGAAATAGATAGAAACTCACATGCAGAAAATTGCTTCAGGAGTGAAAGGAGAGATGAGCTGTAAAAAAAAATACGTAGGATCTACTCAAGGTTTCAGAGATGCGAGATGGACCTTCTCCCAGAAGAAGCCAAAGGAACAGGAATGTTTCTGGCTTATTCTTGCAGTTCTGTCCTGCAGGAAACACCCTTGACAGGACATGACCTAGGGAAGATGCAATAAACAACAGAGACAGTGGTATCGATCTTCTTTGGAATGCACAGAGTGTGGGAAATGCTCTGCTGCTGGGATTATCCCCTTGATCAACTTTTGGGAAAGCCATGAGGATGGAGGCAATCCCACAGCTCTTGTCTCTGCAGAAATGCTCCGCACCCTACAACCTGCAGGCTGTGAAGGGAGATCCTCAGCCCCTTGGTGACACTGTTGTGTCACACCACTGTGATGGCACCCATGCCACCACTCACAGACAGCCCTTTCCCTGCCACTGCCTCCCCTCACAAATGTACACTCCCAATGTGTGGCTGATTGATTAGGCAAAAGCAATATAGAGAAAATGTTTTACCCAGCTATGTAGACCAGGTCATGAAAGCACAAACCCGCTCAATTCCCAGAGCCAGAGAGGCCCAGCAGGACTGCAGGGGAGGCTTAATACTCACACTAGAACATCCAGCGTGCAGCAGCTACATTATCTTTTCCTTACCTGCTGCTCCACTTGTGTCATTCCCTCTTCTTGAATCCCTGTGCTGACTTCCAGCCTCCTTCTACATCAAAGTTCAGTTCTCATTTCATCTTCAAGGCCTCACGTGGCTCTCTTGGAGCTTTCTCCCTGTCTCCTCTCCCATGCTGCTGGGTGCTCACTCAGCATATCTGCCCCTCCCCAGCCCCCTCCATTGCCCTGCAGCAATGACTCTGCTCCTCCTCTCCTGCTGTCCTCTCCCCTCCTTCCCCACACAACCTTATTCACCTCCCTCCCACCTGCCCTCAGGACTCATTTACCGCAGTTAGTCTCCCTGCGTTAATGACTTCCACTTCTCCTATGCCCTTGGCAAGCTTTGCCCCTTCTGACTATTAACTTTGTTTACTATATTACATCTTTGGAATGAGGAATGATTCAGAGATACCCAGCTAAAGCCAGGAACAAACAAGGCATGAACATGCCGTAGCTCAGCCTGTGACCTTTCTCAGGCGTTTCCTTCCCTCATTCCACCCTGCACGTCTCAGGCGTCATCTTGTCCCCACTGTATTCCCACTGACCCCACAAGAAGCAGGATCCAGACCTTGTAGCTGCTGCCTAATGGCTCTTCTGAGGAGCTGAGTGTCCTCACTTGCAAGTGCCCCACAATCTGGGGTCCCTGTATTGCAAAATCCTGGTGACAAAATCCTGCCTGTTTAGCTGCCAGTAAAATGCTGTGTAGACATGATGGTATGTGAAAATACAGAATAATGCTTAACGCTACAAGCAGACAGCATTATCAGGGAAAGGCTTTCCCCTCCCACTCACCCCTTGTCTATCTGTTTCTTTCCCGTTGTCAAAATTTAGCATCCTCCACTGAGAGACTCAGTTTTGCTCTGACGCTTGGAAGGCATCCAGTCCCAGCTTGCTCGCTTTCCCTGCCAGTCTCCACAGGTATTCAATACACAAGGCTTCCAGCTTGTCAGGAAATGCTCTCTCTTCTCTCCGCACCCCCACCCCTCCCACCCCCTGCAGGGGAATCTCCAGTGCTGGGGTTGTTACAGGATCCTGGGGTTAGGCAAAGCCGTTCATTCTTGCTCTGACACATCCATGGTCTCCTCTCCATGGAGTGCACTACAGGAGGAGAGGAGCCCTTCGGCACGAGTGCAGGGCAGCCCTCAAGAGGTGTTTGCACAATCCATTCGTTATGTCACGCCACAGAGGAAACAAGAGGAAAACCTGCGTGGTTTTGGTTCTATGTTCTATGTTTAGTTCAATGTTGACTAGGCAAAACCTTGGGAAGGCCAACCTTCCCAAGGCTGTGTTGATCGAGAGGTCTTGGTGCACAAGGGATTTGAGAGGTCACGTTGGAAGGAGCAAACTGGTAGACTGAGGTGTGGCAACTGTAAGCAGAGTCAAGTGGACAAGTGGTGCCCAAGGAACAGCTGGCCAGCTGTGCCTGCAGCAGCCACAGCTGTCCCAGCAGGGCCCAAAGAGAAGCTCCAAATTAAGTAAGGTGCATGATCGCTAACATGAAGTCAAGCAGATGCAGAGACCAGGCTGGAAAAACATGGACAACTGCTTCCCCATCCCACAAAACTCTGGATTTATAAAACTTCTGATTCTACACTGGGCTGGGACAAAGATAGTTTTTTATGCTTTTTTGTTGTTGTTGTCTGTTTAGTTGGTTTTTTTGTTTAAACCAAAAGTGTAACTTAGAGGCACTGAAATTGTTGGTAAGTCAGCAGTTCAGGTATTTACTTTATTCCCCTGGGATTCAGATGACCAGGTCAAAGTCTCTGCATCCCTCTGAGAAATTTTCATTGAAAAATGCTGACCAACTTCAAGAAATAAAGACTTTCAGCAGTGGCTGTGACACAGACCAAAAAAAAAAGGGATTTACTCATGGAGAGACAAACACACAGCGAGGCTGAGATGCTGCTGTTCTTTGATCTTGGCACATTTCTTGTCTGGCAACTGAGTTCAAAGGTAAGAGAATGAGGTTAAGATCTAAGATGCAGCACAACTTTTGTTGTTACTTCACAGACTGCTGCAGCTATAGCAGTAAATTAGAAACTGAGGAAGGGGCTGGTACTTCAGACCAGTGATTCCAGTGGAGAACTGATGATATTTTCCAAGGAAAAGTGGGCAAATATGAAAGGGATTTGGGGTTTCGCTGGCTTTAGGAGGCAAGTTCTTGTGTTAAAGACTATAAAGCAGGGAAGTTTCAGTTCTGAGACCTACATTACTCCATGTGTGGTGTAGGTGGGGAGTACAGAGGTACAGTTTGGTGTAAGAAGCTCTGATGGATGTGTCTCCAGGTAGTACAATCCAGGACACTGAAGGTGGCTTGGTACCTGCTTGGACATGATTCAAACCCCTGAAACGGCCTTTCAGGTTTCTAACTGAGTGTAACTGGGCCAGATCACATTAGAAATAATATTCCCCAGTCTAGTATTGTGAGTAAATTTTATTCCATTATGAATAGCTTCCTCCCTGGGACGCAAGAGTAATGTTACACGTAGAGTAGCTGAAAACGCTTCAGAGATTAGCCTTAGCACATAGCTCACACCTACAGACTCTTCTGTAATAAATTAGTGTGCTCAATGGATGAAAAAATATTGGTGGAGCAGCATGACTTGCAGTCAAGCTTCAAAAGGGTTATTATGACAGAGCAGCAGTACCTGCTCCCCCGTATGCCTTCCCTGGCTGTGCCACAGGCAGATTCACACTCCTCCTTTGCAGCCTTCCCTTCAGCCTCCCCTTTCCAAATCATCCTTCCCTCGCTGACCTCTGCTCATTTTTCTTGCGGGCATCGTCCCTAAATCTAGGACACCTTTCCCCTCTAAGGTTTCCTTTTTAAAAGCCAGCATAAACTAACAGGATATACACGTGTACACAACCATAAATGTCTCATGATCCTGTGCTGCTATAAACCTCCCTTTCCCAAACACCCTGCTGGCACTGTTTGCTTGTTAAATAAGCCCAGTGCTGTGCTTAAGTCTAACTTTTGTTGTAAGAGCTTCAGGAGAGGGCCAAATCACTTGGTTTTCTTGTAAATCTGCAACCCTGAGGAAATAACAATAATAAAATTATTAACGTTCTAATAGCAGCCTCTAAAAGCTAACAGCACTTGCGAGGCTTGGCATTTGTTTTTTGCTCAGCTGCATAGAAGGGGACCTAAAATCAAATCTGTGCAATATCTACTTTAACACCCAGTGTTTGATGTGGATTATGAGTAAAGCAGCAAGTTAGAACAGCAGTAGCTCATTTGAAGACGTTGGGAGCCTCAGCATAGCTGTGCTAAGGCAATTTGATCAGACTCACAGCTACCCTGCATGGCCCTGTGGGATATAGGCTGTGTTTACCAACATTTCCTGAACTCCAGTGACCCAAGTGAAAAATAAACATAATGTGTGTGACAAAGCAAACTCTGTGTCCTGGCTCTTTCAGCACAGAGGGCAATGCTTTCCTACAACTTTCACAGACCAGTCTGGTTGTTACTCTGGATATTTGCCTTGCCAGCCATTGCACCTAAATAATCAAAAGGAGGTATGAGCCTATAATGTTTTGGAACCCATGCATGCAATCCAGACAACTCTTCAATTCCCAAATCCTAGCATAGCTGGGAAATGCAAGAAACAATATTAATCCATGTTTGGATTCAGTATTCAGGCTGATTGGGAAGGGACTGCAATGGAGGCTGTCTCCATCCTGGGGACATCGCCAAGTCAGGGAACTCCTCTTTCTGCAGGTGGATAGCTGGGGACAGTGGTTTCCTCCTCAGCTGTCAGTAGGAAGGGGCTTGCTGTACATCAGATCAGTCCTCCGCTCTTCCTGCCATTTTCCCTCCTGCTTCTTGCTCCTCAATGCTTTAGGAACATTTGGGAGGCTTTGGACAGTTTTGTGAGTGAGGTCCAAGCCAGGATTGGATTCACCAGGAGTGAACATCCTAAAGAGCTTCAGCACACTCACATTCCCCTCATCCCAGTGTGTTCCCCAGAGCACAGCTGAGTATCTGTTCTGCATCGGGCTTCTCCCAAAACACCAGTGCTGCAGGGTGAGACAGAGTGACTGCCAAAGGAAATTGCAAAATTGGGAAGTCCTGACCTCTTCCTCGGGGCTTTCATTTTCTAATTTGTAGGTGGTGCATTCCAGGGCACAAAGGACACAGGGCAGAAAAGCTCCATGAGTGCGTGGTGCTGCACATTGCAGCTCAACCTGAAGAGCTGCAGTCAGCAGGGCTTCCTGCCAAGGAAATCCTACGCCCAGCTCCCTCCTGGCCATCTCTGGTGGGCTGCCTGAAGGGATAGCAAAAATCCCAGTGCACTTCCTGAACAGACTGAGGGATAACCAATATTCCCCGCCTGGGCAAAGCCACCTCCACTCTCCAAGGGCGAGTGTGTGTGAGCTCAGTGAGCATGTAATGCTTGCCACACTGCAGAGCCACCAGGGCACCTCTGCCAGCGTTGCATGAAGGGCTTTGGGCTCCCTGGGGTAAAAAAGTACCAGGGAAAGTCCAGCCCTTCCCTTGTTCTTTTTCCTCACCTAAAATACACTTCACACTCATCTCCAGGGCTGGAATAGCCAGAACAGGTGGTGAATTTCCAGTGGAGCTGCTCACTCCAACTCGGGCAACAGCAAATGGATGCCCAGCTCTCATCTAAAGATTTTTAAAGAAAGCAAGCAGTCCCCTACCTCCTCAGTCGTTTTCCCAGGGGAAGGGGGGCAATGAAATTACAAGCCCTGAAGACCACTGAGCAGGGTTGCAATTTTCCATGAGAGGCAAGCTGAGGAATTCCCACACACTGCTATTCCCCAAAATTCCTACTGCTGGGTGTCAGCTCTGCCACGGATTTCACAATTCCTACTGCAGGCTGATGATGTTGTGTGGGAGAGCACAGGAGACTTGCTGAGACTGCCAAATTGCTAAACACGTGTGATGGTGGGCTCTCCCTTCCTCCATGTGTCTGAGCCTCAGAGGGGAAGGGGAAGGAGAGCTTAAGTGGTGCAGAAGAGGGAGGACGGATTGAAAGCTGCCTCTGTCATTGACTTGCTCCATTCTTTGGATTATTTCCCTGGGGTTCTTGGGTAGTTTTGTTATTAATAACTAATAATAATTTCTCTATAGAGCTTTGCATCCTGAAGGACCCTAAAGCACAGCACATACTTCATAAACTAATTAACAGCTGCGAGCCTAATTCCTCTCTTGGTTGTGGCCCTAAGTGCTGAAGGAGCAGCTCAGAGTCACACTAGATTTACACCAGTTTAACTGAGGACAGCGTCTCCCCATAGATCCAGCTGGATATGTCAGAGACAAATGCAATGTGGAGTCGGAGATGAAAGATTTGAAGTGCCTTTTCTCCTCCTTCATAATTTAAAAATGACTAAGGAAATTGCATTCAAAAACCCTTGTGAACACAGCATTACAATTGCAAGATTCAAGATCTGGAGTCTGGGAATAGCCAAGGACTAGTTTCCACTGAGTTAGGGGCTCAGTTCGTACCTGTAGCAAGGCATGCACAGCTTTAACTCATCCCAGGCTGTGCAGAACACTTTTCACCATGTCAGGAGGGCTTGTTTTCCCTCTTTTCTTGCCTGTTAAATCCATGTCTGTGCACAGTTCATTCCAGTGGCCACTAGAGTTACAGTCTCATCACTGATCCAAAACATGACCTACTGTACAAGGTGAGCCTGGCTCTGTCCTCTATGCACAGTCATAGATCAGCAACACAGCTACATCTGAGCAGAAAAATGCAACCTGACAGGATGCACTAAATGACAAATTTTTGAGCCTGTGGTTTTCCTCTACGTACTTCTGGGGAAGGATTAATCCATTCGAGCTCTGGGTCTTTGGGTCCAGGTTTGAGATGGTTCAGTCCTTATGTCCTCATCCAGCTAGGATGTTGTTTACATGCTCTGATTTCTGAGAGTTTGATGTTGTAACCCTATATGCAAAAACTGTCCTAGTTACAATATTGTTGCTGTGATAGGGAAAATGGAAAAAAAAAAAAAGGAAAGCAGACGCAACATCTCTTAAATAATTCCTCCATCCCATTCACCCCTTTCCATCCAGGCTTACATTAGTATCTCCCTTCCTCTGACATCTGGATGTGCAGCTGTGGATTGGGATTGCCTGTGGTAGCTATGGAGCATCCCCTCCCCTCCCACACCTTGTGCACATCACTTCTCTCTCACTGCAGATAATTGCATCACCCTTCCTGTCTCTCGGCTCACAGTTGTAGTGTCACGTTTGACTCCTTACACACACACACATACAGATATAAATGGTTTTTGCTACAAATATTTGCTAGGTTGTTTTTTTTTTTTAATCATCTGTAATATCTTGATTTCTTTCACTTGCCCTTCCTGTTTTGCTTGGACTTTTGTCATGTCTTGATCAACTTCTGCCTTTATTTCTCCATCCTCCACCACAGCAGGTCCAGCACTTAAGTTGTGTTCTTGGAATTTGAAACCCAGCATCATGCTACCACATCTGAGCACAACTACTCACAAGCCCTTTTCTCATTTCTATTTCTGGTTCCCAGTTCATTTAAAATCTAGTTCTGTCTCTTCTTGCAAGGCAAAGGCAGTACTTTAACCAACTCAGCTAATATACCTTGAAAACTGGTACAGGGCTTGTAAGCCAGAAAGTTCACATATTTTTCCTCCCTAGAGTGACACTAGTCACTCTAATATAGAAGTAGTTTCTGGCCTCTCTGCTGAGGTACCAGAGATATTATTCATGCTTTACTCATTCACTGAATCACACAGGAAAATATCATTATAAAAACTGAATTATTTCAATTCTATATAAAATTAAATCATGCATTTGTTACATATGTACATATAAAATTATTTGCAATGCCAGTGCAGAAGGCAAATGTGAGAAATAGAACTTTAGGAAGAGCACAGTTATCCACAGCTTTCAATGATTTAGATGAGCCTAATACATTTCTGTGTTAAGTACTATTTTCAGAAGAAATTCAGTCCAGATTTTATTCTGGTAAAGTCTAAAAAACAGAGGCATTTGTTTACCATGGGAGAGGTTTGTACTGGGTGCCTGCAAAAAAGGATTTTTTGAATGATTTTTATTATTGCGGTGTTGAAGTTTTTCATTTGTGAGTTGGACAGATGTCTAGCAGTCCCTGAAATCCAGCCACCTGCAATGTTTCAGCTGGTAAAGCCCAAACAAGCTGGATTTGCTTTTGCACCAAAACGCATTCAAGAGCCTTCGCCCAATTTTCCCAGCCAACCTCACTCCCCGCCTGTGACAAAGCACGGGACATTTCAAGCCACAGCGAGGATATTTTTGAAAGTTACAACCCTGTAAAAAGAGGGTGTTTATAAATGGAAATCTTCATATAGTCTTAATAATAGGTTTTGCTACCACTGCATCTCCACCCACAGACATGGAGCAGCTCTAGCCAGCTCTGAGGCAGTCTATGGGCTACTTAGCAGCAGCCGCAGCATCGAGCAGGGTGGGAAGGAGGGGAGGCTGCCTCCTTCAAGGGAAAATGCAAAGCTGTTCCAGGCTGACAGCAGTGCAGAGTCCAGCCCTAGCACAGCATGGGCCCCCTTGGCTGATGCAGCAGAGCTCTGCAAGGCACCATGTGGGCAGCACCAGGGTGGGATGGGCTCTGCTGCACTCCCACATCATTTAGATTCTATAGGAGGGACCTAGGTCACCCCCAGTGTGTGGTCATGGCACTGAAAGGGTGGTCAAGCATTGGAAAGGGCTGCCTGGGAAGTGGTGGAGTCACCATCCCTGGAAGAGTTCAAGAAACAATGGATGAGGCACTTAGTGCTTCGGTTAAGTTGGCACGATGGTGGTCGGTCAAAGGTTGGACTCCATGGCCTTGGAGGTCTTTTCCAATCTAAATGGTTCTATGATCCTTCTGCCATGAGCCCCCTCTGCTTCACCAGGTCATTGTCAGGGATGGCTGCAGGGAGTAAATGAGGAGAGGAGCTGAAAATGAGCTGAAAATGGGAGGAGCAGAACAGGAACCTGGGATTGGTTTGGATGGGACTGATCTCCCTGGTGATCACCAGCAGCTCTCTATACCCCTCTCCTTCCCCCTCATAATCTGCTCCTCAGTGCTACCCCATATTGGCTTCTCCCACTTATTTCTCCCATTCATTCTACATTTCTTTTCCTATTTATCAACATCTCCTGAATAAATTAATCTCCCCAGAGCTGGTATGTTCAGGCCATTTTACTGCTGTAGCTTTGGTCATTGCTATTGTGCTGTGGTGCACCTCTTCCTCTGTGCTCATCAAGGCAGCAATGGCCTGTAAGGCAGTGTTTGTAATATTTTTACTGCAACTCCCTTAATCATCTGATCCTTGGCAACAGCTGTAATAAACATGATTATTAATAATAAGGCGAGGAGAGCTGGTATAATGGTTCTACCTCACAGGCAGGGTGGATACTCTTTCATAACTGTAAGAGCAATTTTTATTTTGCACCAGTTCTTTTACAGGCTTCTTCAGCTCGATATCTGAATGATTTCCAGTGGCACATTAAGTGATGGGGCTTGATATCAGTCACATGTGGTTTGTTCTTTTATCCTCTCCCCAGGGAGAGAATTATGTATGCAATGTACTGGTTATGTTGCTAGGGTTTTGTTTGGGTTTTTTAACATATGCACTGCTGCATGTTTGCGTTGAAGAAGACCACATCAAAGCAGGTGCTCTGCATTTGGACAGGGAAGTGGCAAGGTTTTTGATGGCCTGTTATTCCCATGGGATCTCTGCTATTATCCCAGGCTCAACTCCACAAACCACATTCGCTGCCCCACTGAGCTTCGCCTTGTAGTGGAAAATCCCTTTGTCCCTAATGAGAGCTGAGCACTCTTCAGCCTTAAAATTACCCACCTGGGTCAAAAGGTATTGCCCCTGGCACAGCATGCCCTGCCACTGTGCAGGGTCAGAGCTGCAAGAGCAGCACCTGCTCAAGCCCCAGAATGACCATTCCTTGCTGGTTTAACCCTCCACGCTGTAACCTTCGTGCTGAGGCAGCTGAAAAGATGGCCTAATTTCTGTAAGGTGCTATCTAGGAAGAGATTCCCAGAGAGGGATAATGAGCCCTTTGGAAGGGCCAGTCTTTCTTTCGGGCACGTCAGCACAGGTGGGTAAAAGCAGATGCCCGCAAGCACTGTCTGTGCTCCCTGCCACTGCGCTTTTCATCAGCTCCAAATCCCCCAAAATTATGTGTGCTCTCAAGTGCTTCGTTCTTGGAAGGGAGGAGAGCAATCAAAATGCCTTCAAAAGGCTTTTCCTGCGCTCTTTGTCACTTCGTGAAACCTCACTCCTTCCTCTTGCAGTCATGTCAGGTTGAGCATTAACAACTCAGTGTCACCAGTGTCAATTTTTGACAGGGACAGCAGACCTCCTCTCCTGGTTTGGAAGCCTTTTGTGTGTAAGAAAGGCATGCCAGCAGTTTGCCATGTAGCTGTGGAATTTGCCTTCATAGCCCAGAGGCTGGCTCTGAGCCCCACTTCACCACCTGGTACCAAAGGGACTCTGCTCAGAAGCAGAATCCTGGAGCAGAAATGTTTGTGTTTGTGTCTGCCTACCTGCCCTCCCTGTGCCATTTCTCGTATATCTCTTGTGGGCAGATAGCAAACACAGTTTAATCTGCACCAAGGTTTACTCCCAGGGCAGGCAGCACAAGTGGGAACTTCTGAGAGCAGTCACGTCTGCACAGCCTCCACACAAGGAGAAGATCACATCAAAAATGAGCTCGTTATGTTTGAACTAGATGGTGGGAAGAATTATCTGGCCCAAATGACCCAGTGTCTGATCACTTTCATATTTTTAATACAAATATCCTCAGCCTACTTCCCCGAGGCAGGGAAACTCCATTATTCCCATTTTGAGTGAAAGAAGAGGAGGAGTAAGTAGCTTGCCTAAAATGATACAGGGAGTGTGTGATGGAAAATGGTACTAAATATTTGGCCAACACCAAGCCATCTTTCTCAGCTTTTAGAGACAGCAGCTATATCCAGCCCCCTTTATTTATTTCTCTAGAAGCCATCATGCCAAAACCTCTGCTAAATTAGAGAGAGAGACTGAAGAAAAGCTTTCAGTGGATTGCTTTTCTCCATAAATGGAAATATCACAAATCATTCTGGGAAAACAGGTCTTTCTGTTCTCATCCCTCTTTGTCTGCTTCTCTCCTTTTGGATGTCTTTTCCTCTGCTTCTGGCTCACAGTTTTCAGATGTATGGTCCTGACCATTTAAAAGTGTTCCTACCTCGCAGGAAGGGAGTAGCTTTTCATTCTTTGGAACTTACTATTTTGCAATGGATTGCACTCTGCAGGCAAGCAAGACTTCTGAAAGAGACAGGGCTGCACAAAGCTGCACAAAAATAAACCAAATCCCCAACAATACCAAGCCAGGTTCTCACTGGGGGTAACTCAGTCAGAGTCTTGCTGCAGCAGGGCTGGTGGCTGCCAGCTGTCCTGGATAGACAGCATGTACCCAAACAATGATCCTGCCACACTGGAGGAGGTGTCTCTAAGAGATGAACGCACAGCTGACATTCAATTTCATGCATCTTAGACATTTAGTCTCTCTTGGGAGTGTGAGAAATTGTCTCTGCTCTTAGTGACCCAAATGGGCAACTTCTGTCTTCATCCAGGCACTGGAGAGGTGCCTGTTGCACCAGTCGTGGCTCTCATGGACTGCATTTTCCAAAGCTTGGGCTGGCAACAAGCAAACGGTGGTGATCTTGACCAATGACTCCCAGTAATGCACAGGGGCTGCAGGGACTGCTCTGTGGTTTTCCACTGACCTGGGCATCCCCAGCCTTCCTGTTCTGAGCCAGGCTGATGCTCATCCCTGCCTCCTTTGCAGCCTGCGCACCCCAAAGCAGGCTGTTTGGAGGATGCCCACACTGATATGCCAGGGAGAGGGAGGTGGCTGCCATGACTGAGAGGGACTGAGGAACAGGAGGAAGATCTGATGGGTGAGCATGAACAAGGATGAGGGGAGAGCCCAAAATGCACTGGGAGAGCTGCAGGGAGGAGGTGGAAGCATGTGGCTTAAGTTTCTCAGAGAGGCGTATGGGAGAAGACAGAGACACATGCGCTGTTTCAAGATTTACAGCATGAAATATCTTGAGTTGAGAAGAATGGGAAGGGCAAAGGGACACAAGTAGAGAGAAGATTTTGCTCTTGCTTTCTCAGGGGGCTTCCAGAGCCCTACATGCCTTCCCACATAATGATTTGATCTCGCTCAGGCATTCAGGAGTGTTAACTATAAGGTGGCACACAGCTCTCCACATCCCTGTCTCCACAAACCACACGTGCAGAACAAGAAAAGGCTGTTGTGTCAGACCTCAGCAGCACTGCTGAGCTGCTCCATCCCCCTCCCCTCTTCCACCAGCACAGGTGCCAGGGAAGCTGCTGTACCATCTCAGCAGGCCACAGATGTCCGTCAGAGAATTGCCGAGTGACCTTGGCACAAGAAGTGACATCCAGGCCTTCCCCACACGGAGCGGTTTCTGAACCGCTGCCATCCGTCACTCACCTGCTCCGCGCACTTTGGGAGCCGCTGGCACCAGCACTCCCACACCATGCCCTCTTTAGCACGTCCCCGTACGGCACCAGGCAGAGGAGTGCTGTCACCCCCGTTTTACAGGGTGGGACTCTGAGGCAGGGAGAAGTGGTTTTAACAGCATGCCTGTGGCAGAGCAAAAACTGAGTCTTGTTCTCTTATATTCCCAGTTAGCGCATTAATGACCTAAATTCTGCATCCTTTCCCCATCCATCGCCCAGAGGAGTTAGGAGGCATTGGAGGAGAGGGTGTGGTAGCACAGGCGAACAGTCAGCATGCAGATCCTCAGCATTCTGAGCTGGGCACAGACAAAGCAAGGGCTGAAGTGGGACCAATGCTCCCCTCACGAACCCTGGCAGGGTTGATTCAGGGAGGGGAATCAACCTGGCACAGCCTATCAGCCTGTGGAGAAGGGCAGCTCCACAATGTCACAGCATTTTAAGCAAGCCAGGGCTGGACACTCCAATGGCCAAGAACCCTGCTGAGCCAGGTCAGCAAAGCCTTTGGGACACTCAGCTCCAGAAGCAGATTTTCAAAGAGCCTGCATGTCCCCTCAGCCTGCCTAAGCGGCTGAACCTCTAACCAGCTATCCCACGCAAGTCCATAGAAAAGACAGCCTGCACCAGATGCAGCATCTTCCCCAAGCAGCTCAATTCTTTACATAGGAATTAATCAGCCTCAAATTCAGCAAGAAACAGAGCGGGGGAGAGGGAGAGAAAAGGAAGCAGGGAGAGGATGTCACACGGTGAGGGGGTTTCCAGATGCACTGCGTCTTCCCTCCCTGGCTGATTCCAACTGGGAGGCTCCGGCTGTGTGCAGGGAACATCACCTGGGAGGTGCATGCAGGCTCTGCCTGCAACCCCAGCATGTCCGGGCAGGAGGAACTCAGTGTTCAGGATCTGCTGGGCAAGGAACTGAAATCTGAAGCTGGAGACCTCCCCAGTGCCCCGAAGAGTGCCAGTGTTCCCGTGCACTGTACAGCAGTGACCGCAGCCAAAGGAGCAGGGCGATGAGCTGCTCATCTGTCGCAGGCAGATGGCCCCAGGCAGTCAGGGGCAAGGGAAAGGACCCCCCCTCATGCTGTATCTGCCTGCCTCATAGGGATTTTAGTGGGCAAGTAGCAGGGTGGAAGTGTTCCAAGGCAATTTGCTTGGCTATGAAGCTTTCCTTCCAGAAGAGCAATGGCTGAGAAGCAGACACTTTTCGAACGAGGTAGCTGGGTTGGGGATGGGTGATTAATAACTTTCTTTCACAACCCACAGTTTCAATGTGGGAATAGTATGTCAGAGCTACACAGAGAGGCTTTGTTCCTACTTTCTTCTATTACTTACCTCTTAATGCACACACACTCCTCTCTGCTGTCTCTAGTCTCTTCATGCAAGCTCTTTGAATTAGGAGTTCAATGCAATAGGTACCTTGGAGGCATCAGACACAAGCCAGCTGGATGCAGAAGCCAGACTTGGGCACTGACCTAAAGAAACCCACCTACCTGCCTTCTATTTACCCAGCTATTTACTCAGCGTTGCCTCCCAAAGCATCCCAAACATTAATCCATCAAGGCTTGGCCCCAAGAAGAAATTCAGGGAGAATCCTTGGTCCTTCTTCCATCTATTCACAAATACCTGAAAGATCATTCAAACTCATCTGGAATTAAACCTTCCAAGACATGGCTTGGGGACCTGACATGCTGCCTGCAGGTCTCAGCCTGGGTGGGGTTGGTCTGGAAGAGCTCTGTTGCTCTTCCCAGAGGCAACAACCTCAAGTGTGGTGGCTTCATTTTCCCCTTGCCCTGGACACCCAGCTGGTCCAGAAGCTGGGTTCAGGACTGCCAGGTTGCCACAGCATTTGTCACTCTCCAGACTCGGCTCCAAATGCTTCTGCTGAGGAATCACTGAGCCTGAGCCCCTTTGTTGGTTGACCTCTGGTGGGGAGGCCCATGGGATCACCAGGTCTACCCACACACCTCATGCAGACACTGCATTCCTCCTTTCTGGACAGATTATGTCCATCAGGTCTGTGTTAATGGCCAGCAGTGCAAGTGTCCAGAGGCAAATGGAATGAAGGGTAGGAGAAAAAGCTTATAGGAAACCCAGGGGATATAATGAAATTATATTTCACATGGTCACTCCTGCACAAGAATGGACAACCTGATTGATTGAGATACTAATCAACCAGTGGTCATGGTGAGAATTAAGATGTGGCTTGAGGAGTATCTCTTTGGAGTGGTATTCCTGATGTCAGGAGGAGATATGAATGATGAAAATAAGAGTCTGGTAGACATCCCAGCTAACAAAAGACTTGGAAGATGTCACTGGCCTCCTGCTGGGATGGCCTTGCTGGTCATGGAGTGTGTGAAAAAGGCTGCCCCATGACTAAAACTAGCAGAAGACCCTGTACACACACCAGCCTGATGGAGCTGTGTCCAGCCCAGGTTCCCTCACTTAGGGTGGAAGATTTTGCTTCCCCAGCTCAAAGGTGTTTTGCTGCATTCACACACTTGCACCAAGCTTGTAGCCTCAGTCTGTGAGAGGACACAAGAGGAGGCCTGGCAAACGTATGCAAGAAGAAGCAGTCATGGGGAGAAAGTAGATTAAGAGCTTTTGTTCTCCCACCAAACCAGAACAAAAAGTTTTATCCTGCCCATGGAATGAAAGGGAATTCAAACTTTTCTCAGCAAATTCACAGCTGAGAGAAATAAACACTTTTGCACCCACACCTGATCACCCTGCCAGGATCCCCTCACTGCTGGGACCCACTGAGGCCATGCCAGGGGAGACACTGAGGTGTGCTGATGTAACCCACAGTGACACCTGTACTTTGCACTATGTCCCAGTCTGTGCCTCCTGTTCCCATCCCACCTCCCTCAGAGCAGGCAGAGCTCTCCCACCTGTCTGTGGCAGGAGTCATGGGGCTCCTGGAGCTCTCCTCTGCTGAGTGAGGCATGCTGGGCTAGGTGGGCATCAGGCTGGATCCTGACAGCAAACCCCACATTCCTGTGCAAATAGGAGGGAGATACACGTGCGAGTGGGCAAGGAGAGCCCCGGGCATTTGCCAGGAATACACACACGAGTGGGTGTGCTGCCTGGGAGGAAGGAAGGCAGGGCGGGCACAAAAGGTGACGCAGAGGGCAGCTGTTCCTGCAAGGCAGGTTTTGGTGTTCTCATTTGTTCTTTTTTTTTTCTCTTGTTCCCTAGGGAATTTTAAAGGTCTGTGTAAGCAAATCGATCACTTCCCTGAGGATGCAGATTATGAAGCCGATACAGCAGAATATTTCCTCCGTAAGTCCGCAGGCTCTTTTTGCAATGGCTTGTAGGTGCTGGCGTTGGGCAACTTTTGTTCTCTGAACCCAGGGTGGTGGAAACACGGGGACCTGTGAGGCTCAGTGGAGACCCCAGAGTCTTGTCACCCCCTAAAATGGCTCCACTCTCACCTCCCTGGAGCCCTGCCCACGAGACAGGGCAAATTCAAACTCATAGTAACAACCGATGGCATTTTTTTTATTAGCAGCAATTAATAGCGATATAAAATCAGTCTCAGTTCAAATCCCTTGAAAAGCTGCTGACTGGGCATAAGGTCTGACTGGGCTAGCTGGGGCAGTGTGTGTGTGAGTGTGCATGTCCTCCTAAAGCAGAGGAAGTTTATGTTTCCTTATCTGATACTCCAGTGGCACCAGACTTAAGAAATTAGCTGGATTTTGTCTGAGGAGCTCTTATGGCTCTCTTCGCCTTTCCCCAAGCACCACTTCCCTACAGAGGCTGCAGATCCGATCCTTGCTGGTTTTAGTGATTTCAGTGGTGGGAGCAGGAAGCAGGAATAAGGACAGTCAGAGCCTTTGGAAGAAAAGAGCTGGTGCTCACCCAGAGCCTCTAGGAGAAGCACTGAACCCTAGGCACAAGGCATGTCTGTGAGGAAAGCTAGCCCGAGCTGCAAGTCCATCCTGAGATGTGTGGGTGAAGCTCACCGCTGTGCACAGCAGCATCCTGGCCAGCAGGACAGATCCACATCAGGCGTTGCCCTGCCTGGCTGCCCTCCCCAGCCAGCATTTCCACCCACCCCAGAGGCAGGAGCTTCCTCTTCCTTTAGCACAGCTGAACAGGGAACACTCCTGCTTTTAGGTCCCCACCTTGCTATCCTGCCCTCCCTCCACAAGCCCAACAGTCTTTTGACATCATGAGATCTTCTCCCTACAGAAATCTGAGATGAGTGCTTTTGACCTTCCAAGGTTAATCATCAGAGGCTTCCAAAGACCGGGAGTCTTTCAGAATAGCTCCCTGTCATCCGGGTGTGCTCCAAGCCAGATGTGGAGACCCAGCCCTGCGGCAGGGATGAGAGAGATAATTTAGGATCTGTGAGGCTCATTTGTATGTGAAAGGAGGCAGATCTTATGCTGCTTCCTCTTGGTTTCTCAAACAGTCCTTCCTCCACTGTAAATTGTAAATAACCAAGGGAGATTGCTTCTTTCAGCTGCCTTTCTGCAGCACCAGTCTTTTAATTGCTGCATGGCCCCTGAGCAGCAGAGCTGAAGACAGGGGTTTGATCCGGTTTGGCACAGGAATGCCAAAGGTTTGCAGGCTGCCTCCGAGGGCAAACCAGCCCCTGCAGAGCTGCTTGGGAGCAAGGAAGCTGCCTGCAGCATTGATTGCACTTCAGAAAAAAGAGTTGGGGGAAGGGGCCAAACATCTCAAGAAAAACGGGTTTGTTCCCTCTGAGGGAACAAGATCTGAAGAAAAAAACTGGCCCAGTGTCAGGACCTGACAGTGTCCCCAGAGTAAAGCCCTTTTTAAGAAAGAACCAGGTTCAAAGAGGGATTTGGCTAGTCAATAAAGGACTACTTGTGTCACTCCTGAGGGAAGTGGGATTTCTGCTGGCTTAGACCTGCCTGGAGAAGGACCCCACCAAACAGCTTCTTCCCAGAACCTGTGCCAAACTGGAGTCCCTGGATGCTCTGCATGGGCGATGCCTGGCAGTGCCATCAGGAACAGCTAGGAAGCTGTTTATTAGCATCAGACTAGGCAATTCCCTCAGGCCCAGGGGACCAGGACAATGATGGGGCAGTGTCCATGGCTAGAAGGGCTTAGACATTATTTCTGCCAGCCATCCATGTAAAGTGTCTTAGGTTTTTTTCCAAATCCAAATCATCAGAGAGGAAGCAGGAGCATCTCTGTGTTTCTTTGCTAGCAGACGCAGATGATTCAAGGGAGCATACAAACAGCAGTTCCTTCTCTTCAGGCCACAGGCTAAACCCAGGAAGACTGGATGATATTCTTCCCCTCTCTTGCTGGCATGGTACCCCTGAGAGGCTGAGGAAGGCTCCTGTCCTTCCCCATCACATGACACCTACAGCTTCCCATGTCAGTCAGCAATTTTTCTGTTCTCCCAACAGACGTGAATTTCAGAATTAAGACACAGATAAAACCGATGTAGTCAAGACCAGGTTGCAGGACTGACTAAGCATCCCTCTAGAAACCCTCTCGACAGTGGGTGTCTGCTTGATGTTTGCTTCCTGCCAATTTAAGCTTCCCCTTGTCAAATCCCACCTTGCTTTCCAGAAGCTATTAAGATGGTTATTACTGCTACCCTGTTGCCTGAAACACAGCCAGGCAGAGCTGGAAAGCAAGCAAGAGAGGTCTCTCTCTGCCTTCTGCATTCCCCATGCACAGGCCATGGGCTAGGCCCCCCTCAAAGAGCTGACTGCTTGTGCCTGGCAGGATCCAGAGACCAACAGGGTCTTTGAAGAGTGGTCTCTGCTCACTTAGGAAAAAGTCCTGCATTTGCTTCAGTAGGGTTCATTCTTTCAGGCAAGGAATGATTAGCTTTCATCCCCCCCTTTCCAGATCTTTGCTCCACCAGCAGAATGGCACCAGCCCGTCTGATACCTTTCTTTATCAAGCAAGGCTTCATTTCACACTTTAACAGCTTATTTTCCCTTGTGAAGGGAGGAGAGAAGGCCTTCCTCGTTTTAAAAAAAAACAGGAATATTCACACCGCAGACTCAGGCAGAGCTTTGGCTCCCACGGAGCCACCCACGAGTGGTGTGTGCATGTGTGAGTGGGTGGGCTTACACAGCCTCAGCCTTTCGCTGTGGGAACACCAGTCAGGCCCCCCAGAAGCTCTGGGGTATGTTCTGCATGCACACATGAGCATTATACGTGCATCTGTGCATCGATGCCGTTGCCCTCTGCTGGCTGAGCTCCTCCCGTATCGACCGATGGAGAGCGTGCGTGTGTGGGAGCTGGCACATCCAGAGCCATCACTGCCCTCTGGAAGGAGCCCAGGCATTTAATCACTAGGATAAGCCCCGCGTTTCGGCACACAGGGCTGGGACTTCTGCTTCTCGGTCCTCACTGCAGCTGCAGAGCAGTGCATGGCACCAGAAGCTCCTTCTCAGCCCTAAAAAAAAAAAAAAAAAAAAAAATCTCCTTGAGATGCTCATGCCCTTTCAGGAGGATTCGAGATTGAGCAGCTCTGCAGGAAGCATTTGGGTTGCTGCTCTTTGAAGTGCAGGCTCGAGCGGCAGAGCCCCGCAGGAGGAGAAGCTGAGTGGTGCCTGGGCTCCCCCTCCAGCCCATAGTCCCCCCCCAAAAACAGAGGAAAAGGCGGTGTGAGGGGGCAGAGACAGCACAGGCAGGCTCCCAGCTCAGCCCCCTCTGCCTCTCTGTGCTGCTCCGCGCCAGCAGCAGCGGCCAGGGCATGGGAGAGTTGCTTTGGACCACTCTCTTTTTCTGACACACTTTGTTTCTCTCTCCCTCCCTCCATCCCCCAATGCCTTTATCTCTCCTTAAATTATTCCCCTACTGCACTCTGCCCCCTGTCTCTCCCCTTCACCCCCACCCACAAAATGCACTCGCACGCCCCTGTCCCCTCACTCCGGTGCTTTTTCCACGTCCCTGTTTCCTCTCTCTCACACCTGTGCTGTTCTTTCTGCCCCGCCCTCCCTCTCTCCTCTGCAGGGGCTGTTAGAGCCTCTAGTATTTTCCCGATCCTGAGTGTGATTCTGCTTTTCATGGGTGGACTCTGCATTGCAGCCAGCGAGTTCTACAAAACCCGACACAACATCATCCTTAGTGCCGGCATCTTCTTCGTGTCTGCAGGTAAAGGGATGGAGGCACAGGGCCTGATGCCCCGGGGATGAGCCCCAGGGGTCGGGGGGCTGCCCAGCCAGGACATCTGCAAGGGCACAGTTGCCTAGGCGGGAGTGTGGGTATTTCCCAGCCCTGAGAAGCCTTTTCCGGGCTGAAAGCAGCGTCACAAGGATGCCTCTCCACCCTGCCAGCTCATCCAGCAGAGGCAGGCAGGCAGGCAGGGGCTTTCCTACTGCTTGGGAGCTGATGGAGGGAGAGTGCTTCCCTAACACCTGACATCTCGCAGGGACCAGCCAGGAGGGCAGTCCAGGGAAGCATCAAACACATGGGGAGGGTTTCGCCCACGTTTCCCACGGAAAACTGCCCACCAGGAGGGGATGGGCAGGGATTCAACCCCACAGCCCCTGTCAGTACCACGTGTGACCTTCCTGATATCTCTTTCTCTCTCCCCCGCCGGCTGGCTCGCAGGTCTGAGTAATATAATTGGCATCATCGTATACATATCAGCCAACGCTGGAGACCCCTCCAAGAGTGACTCCAAGAAGAACAGCTACTCCTACGGCTGGTCCTTCTATTTCGGGGCCCTGTCCTTCATTATAGCCGAGATGGTGGGAGTGCTGGCCGTCCACATGTTCATAGACCGGCACAAACAGCTGCGCGCCAACGCCCGTGCCACGGACTACCTCCAGTCCTCCGCCATCACCCGCATCCCCAGCTACCGGTACCGCTATCAGAGACGCAGTCGCTCCAGCTCCCGCTCCACCGAGCCTTCACACTCCAGGGATGCCTCTCCCGTCGGGATCAAAGGGTTCAACACCCTCCCATCAACAGAGATCTCGATGTACACCCTGAGCAGGGACCCGCTGAAGGCGAGCACCACTCCCACCGCCACCTACAACTCCGACAGGGATAACAGTTTCCTGCAGGTTCACAACTGTATCCAGAAAGAGAACAAGGACTCTATCCACACCAACACAGCCAACCGCCGGACCACCCCGGTATGAAGCCGTCGCCAGGAGCTGAAAATGGGGCAGGATCGGGCAGGAGGAGACGGGGGTGGGCTGCAGGGTGGGGAGGGTGGAAGGGGGCAGGGGGCAGCAGGGGGGTGGGGAAGGAGGAGGTGGAAGCGCCCCTTGGTGGAGTGGGGACCTTCCCAATGCAAAAAAAAAAAAAAAAAAAAAAAAAAATCCACAAAAAAAACAAACAACAAAAGCAAACAAAAAAAAAACTGACAAAAAAAAAAACAACGAACGAACGAACAAGCAGATAAGCAGACAAACAAGTGAGTGAACAAAAAAAAAAAAAAAAAAAGCAAACCAAACAAACGAAAAGGAAACGTGAGGAAAGAGACACAGTGAAAAAAAATTCTTTAAAAAAAAAAGAAAAAGGAAAAAAGAAAAAAAAGAAAAACTTTAAAACTGAGAGAAAGAGATTTAAAAAATAGAAATAAATTTAAAAGAAAATGCATGATTTCCCATGTACCATTATTTTAACATTTAATAAAAACAGATTTAAAAAAATAAAAGGGAACCAAGAAATAACAAACGACAATAAATCAAGTGGGAGGAAGAGGAGGAGGAGGCAGCTCTTTTAATTTTGGGAGGTTTTATTCTTTAATTTTACGGTTTGTTTCCCACTTACCTTTATCCCAGCACAGGCTCCTTGGGGAACAGAGACAGGGGCTCGGCTGCCAGTGACTTTGGTGTCCTTGGGCCACTTCTGAAGGATCCTGGGCGCCAGAGTAAGCCATGCCCCCCTCTGTTCCCCCGAGACCCACGGGGATCCACTCCATTCCCCTGGGATCCGTGGGGATCTGCTCACCCCCCACAGGTCCGCAGGGGTTCAGAGTGACTCCTGCTCTAGGGACTGCAGGAGCTGATGCTGAGTCACCCCTGCTCAGTGTCCCCAGGGGGGTCCCCACTCCCCCAGCCCTGGGGACCCTGGGGTTAACGGTGACAGTGCAAAAAAACAAACAGACACAGTCAATAAAGACACACACGCAGAGACAAAAAAAAAAAGGAAAAAAAAAAGGACAAAAGAGGTTTCTTAAAAAAAAAAGTGGCAATTTTTTTAATAAAACAACAGCTATAAATAAATGTAAATATAATAAGTGGATTTACTTGCAAGAAGAACAGATAGTATTTTTTTTTCTTTTAATTTTTGTTTTCTTCAGCTTTAAACTGTGAAAAAAAAAAAAGGAAAGAGGCAGCGGGGAGCTGTGTGGGAGGCACAGGTGTGGGGGGCTGGTGGGGGGCAGATGGGGCTCCCATCCCTTCAGGATGCTGATGCTGTGGGGGGACACACACGGGATGCTGCGGGGGGGACACATGTGCCCACGCTCACACACTCGTGCCCTGGCGAGGGCATGCTCTCCTGTGAATGCTCCAGAGGCTCCCCAGGGTGGCCACGCACCCCTCAAATCTGCCCAGATCCCCATTAGGTCCCACCAGTGGGGCTGCAGCCACGTGGGGACACGGTGAGACCACCCAGCCGCCCCCTAAAGTCGCCGCCGTCCTCGCCTGGGCCCAGCCGGCACACCCTGACCCACAGCCGGCCGCAGGGACAGATGCCAAGCCCCCGGGTGTCCCCAGGCCCGCTGGGCTCTGTGCTGCTCCCCCGCCCTTCTCCTGGGGGTCCCCGACTGCCGTGGGCTCCTCCAGCAGCCGGGTCCCCCATCCCTCCCTGCCGTGCCGGGCAAGGGGACAATGGGGACAGCTTTTAGCGCAGCTCGCTCCGCAAGAGCCGCTGGAGCCAGGCGGCAGGGGAGGTGGCAGCAGGGGTGATGGAAGCCGCTGTGACACCCCACGGGACACGGCCAGCACCCCTTTGGGGCTGCCCCCCGCAAGGAGGAGCGCCCGGGACAGGCACAGAGCCGAGGCTTTGCGGGATGGGGCCGCTGAGCCCTTCGGCAGCTCAGACCCACTTTTCGACTTTTTTGGCGTCCCCATTCCTGCTGCTCCAGTTTTAGGAGCTGCGCAGTCCCCGCTCCAGGTCCCAGCGGGGTTTCTGCTTTAAAGCAGCCACATCCTCCCTGCTCCCCCCGACCCACTGCTGCTTCCCCCCGCTTCCCCGCCCCGGGGCAGGGCGGGAGGCAGCAGAGGGACGGGGTCACCCCAAAAAACGGCATCACAGGGCGAGAGGCGAGCGCCTCGGCTGGGTGTTCACACCCCACCCCACCGCTGACACCCCTTCCTGTGGCCCCCCAGCCTTTTAAAAAAGACTCCCAGGGGAATCCAGGAATAAGTTAAAGCCAGTTCCCCAAATCCCGGCGCAGAGGGAAGGCGGTTTTGGGGTTTTCATCCCCACCCAGCACTGCTGGGAGCTGGGGAGCATTCACAGGGCTGAGCGCGCCCTGGGGCCAGGAGGGAAGGGCAGAGCGTGTGCAGGAGGCGAGGGCTGGCGGGGAAGCTCTTTCCCCAGGGTGTTGCTCATGTCCAGCTCAAACCAGTACAAGAAACCAACCTCCGTTTTCTTTCTTTCGTGGTTTTTTTCAGACTGTTAAAAAGAAAAAAATTTTAAAAAGAGAAAATGACAAAAAAAAAATCCTGGTACATGAAATAAAGATTTTTTTTTTTATATATAACTTGGTCCTCGTTTATGTGGATTTATTGGGGGGATTAATAGTGCCAGAGGAGTACCTCAAAACCCAGCAAGAGAATCTACTGCTGTGGACAGTTCTGTCCTCATTATAAATTTAGAGGATGGGCTTGCTTCAAGACAGTCCTCGACAAGACAAGAGGAGAGGGCTTTGCCACAACTGTTTTTTGAAGTAAGTGCAGTGAAATCCAAGTCACACATGTGGGCTTTTTCTGCTGCCCTCCAAAACATCTGCTCCAGCCTCTCTTTAACCTCCAGCATCTCCCCTCCTGTTCCATCCTTGGGGTGCAGCTACCACAAAGGCTGATGCTCCAACTCAGTCGCTCTCATGGCAGCAAGCCAAGAATTGGCAGCAAGGTCAGAATTCATACATACTGGAGGGCTCAGAAAGGAAAGAGAAAGTGACTCCAGCATTGTTTTGGGGTATTATTCAGCCACACATGGGATTTCTGGCAATATCCTCAGTGGCTGGGTTGGCAGTTGCTGTCTGGTGGAAATGCTCAGCATAGGAGCCTCAGCAGGGGATAAGTGACAGCTGGAGATGCAGACCCAGAAACAGGTAAGGTGGCAGCAGAGCAGGGACGTGACATCCCCACAAAGGGGACTAGGCTCCCAGCATATCCCCTCTCCTCTCCCTCACCATGGGCAGCAAGGGTGTCACCAATGAGCTTCCCTTCACCCTGCACTGGGCTCTCACTTGCTGTGAGACCCTCCATGGCTTTCTGAAGCAGATCAGAATCCCCATCAGACTGTCACCACGAGCTCGGAGGGGTGCCAAGGTAATTGGGGGCACCCGCCGACCCATTTCTGCTCCTCCTCCAGGGATCCTTCCCAGCAGCAGCCTCGCCAAGAAGGAGGGCACAAGGAGGGGAGAGGCAGCAAAGCAGGCCAGGTGCCTGTCTGGGGGACACCAGAGAGCTCCTGGCCCTGCCACATGCACAGGAGACAGCTGCCTTCCCACCCTGTCTGGTGCACAGACCCCAAAACCTTCTCACCCCATCCTCATCTCCTTGCCTGGCTCTGGAGCCTCCACCAGTGCTGGGTGCTCCCACTCAGCCATAGGTGGGATGACCTCAAGGAACACTCCATGAGGGGCTCCTTCCTCCTAGGGTGCAGATGCTTCTCCCCTTCTCAGTCTGGCTTTGATGGGATGAGGCAACAGAGGCGGAGAGGCAGGGAAGCAGCGCCGGCCTGAAATTAGGTGTGGGGAATGCTCCTCAGACAGCGCCAGCCTCCATGCTGTAATAATTAGTACTAATATTCACCACTTATACAGCACTTTTCATGTTCAAAGCACTTTGCAAACATTAACTAATTAATGTCATATTAAGTGATGTCTTAGAGGGGCAGCATCGAAACAAACGACTTGTGCGTGGGCAGAAGCTCTCATTCCCCATCTCTCCCCAGGCACATTAACACTTCGGTAGGTGAGAGACCCTAATATGTTATCCTGTGCCCCTCCTGGTTCTCAGGGCTCCCCATGCCCTGTGCTTGCCTCTCCCAGTGCTGGCTGTGTGCTCTGGCAGGCCCTGAGCACGCCAGGGCTGAGCAGGGCACCAAGGTCTTCTCCTCCACAGCACTGAGCCACTGAGATCCCAGGGAAGCCAAAGAGTCATGACTGAGAGGTCAGTTCAAATATTTGGGTTGGAAAAGTTCCTGCCCCAGTCCCAAGCCCCAGCAGTGGGGAAGGAGAGACAGCAGGCCTCTCACAGCACAGCCAGAGTGGAGATGGAGCAGGCAAAGCCTGCACTGGCAGTGGTGCCAGGTCTTCCACTGCATGGAGACAGAGCATGGCTGAAGAGGGGGCAACCTTTGGGGGATGGTGTGGGGCAAGGGAGCACTTGCTCCTGAGCAATGCCCAGGTCCTCACGTGTGTGGGTGTGCTGTCAACATGTGCTTGCTGCTCCTCTGCTGCCTCGCTCATATGGACCACAGCCAGAGCTGGCTGCATTTTGCTTCAGTGGGAGATGCTCCGAGAGCTCCTCATGTGGGGAAACCCAGATACTTGGCTATTAAATTAACGTCGGGCATTAACTGCATCACTGAAATGGTTTAAACACCCAGGAGTGGTAATTAGTAATTATGGTGTGGTGAGGGAGGATATTAAGACCCAGGTATGGAGCCCAGTATTTTTCTCCGCAGATAATTTTTAGTGCCAGATGACTACAGAGAGAGGCCAAGCGTCAGACACGCAAGCCTGCTGTCTTGCTTGTGTGTGAGGAGTGCCACAGGGGAAGAAGAGAACCACACAGCTCGCCTTTCAAAAGCCAAGCACCGAGGCCAAGGACAGAGAAAGGTTTGAGAAGGAGAGCTGAGGGACAAAGAGGGCCTGTGAGGAGGTACAGTCAACATAACTAAGGCTGCTGGCTGAGCAAGGATGGCAAAGGACAGGCTAAGGAAATGTCCTGGATGTCTCCCCAGAGGTAGAGGTGACTCCAAACAACTTGGCATCCCCTTCCCAGGTGTCTTCCAGCTGCTGGGGCATTCTCCCCTCATCTCCCCAGGCTCTTCTGGACACTTTCTGGAGAGACAGAAAGAAGGGGCAATAGCTTTCAGAGGGAAGGGAGGCAGATGGAGGATAAAATTGGAGTAGGACCTATGCAGATTAAGCAAATGTGAATTAAATGCCACCAGCTTGAGTTTCACCTCCAAGCATGGGGAACAAGTGATCCCTCACACTAAGCTGAGGCATGGAGCTGGACCAGTGCTGTGCAGTGTGCAGCTCCTCACCCAGGCAGGGCATTTACAGGAGTTCTGATCCAACTGAGCATACCTGTATCCCACTTTGCTGGTTCCACAGAGATCCAGAGTAGCTGTGCAACCAAAATGCCCCATGGAGATGAGAAACTCCCCTTCAGCCTGGGAGAGTGGACAGGGACCTGTCACCCGGACATGGGACAGGTCATAAAACAGCCTTTACTTTAACTGGGGATCTGTGCCCACATGGATAGGGAGGACATCTGTGATGTCCCACTGTCCACAGTGGCTATTCCTTACTAAAGCCATCAGCCACTGGCTGGCAGAGGGGTGCTGAGGACCTGCCAGACATGGAGCTGCACTGAGGACCCTGACAGAGGATCCAGGACCCCAATGGGCCGTGCTACTTCCCACAGCTGCAGCAGCAAAAAATGGGTGACTGCCTCCATCCTCCCGGCTGCAAATCCCAGCTTTGACCTGGCCCTGGCAGAGCCAACGCAGACGCAAACCATTCTGGCAGAGCGTTGTCACTTGTGCCAATTTTACACCGTGGAGAGGAGTAACGTGCGAATGACGCCAAACCCTGCTGGCCTCATTTCGCTTGCCCTTTATTGGAACCTCCAGGCCTTGCTCCCTGGGCTCAGGGCAGCAAGGGTGCTGTGGCTCATGTAAGCAACAAGGGCTGAGCTGAGGCAGCCTCGGCATCCTCTGCGGCGCTCGGCTGGTGACATTGCGGAAAGCCCGCGCTGGAGGAGCCGGCCGGCCCGATAGCCGCAGCTTCAGCAAAGGGGTCAAGATCCACGGCCAGGGGCTGAGTCCCAGAAACAGATCCACAAGGGCAAAGTGCTGGGCTTGGGAAAGGGCTTTTTTCTGCTGCTGCTCCTCCTGCTGCTCCTGATCCCCTCGGGGATGGAAAAAACAAGGGACTTTGCTCTCTAGGGACCTGTCAATCAGAATCTGCCAGCACCGTTTAATTTGCTGCATTTATGCCTGCCAGGAGCGCCGGCCGGGCTGCCTGTTCCTGAGCAGGCAGTGCCATCCCGTGGGACGAGCTCGGCACAGCAGCGGAGCCTCAGAGCCGCACTGTGCTGGGGCTGGAGCAGCCCCACAGCTCCCAGGGAAGATGCAGCGCTGGGACCCTTGCCCCGTGTCCCCCTGGTGCACAGGGGTGGCCAGCAGATATTGCCACTCTGCCAGGGCTCCTCACTGCCTGCTTTCCCTCATTGCCCCTCTCCTTCCAGCAGCTCAGAGGGGACACAGGGATGTCATTTACCTGGGGGTTCAGCTTAGTCCCACTCGTGATGGCTCCAGCCAGCACAGGGGCAGGTATTATTTTAGGAGGGGAGAGCAGACAAAACTCGTACTGTGAGCTTGGTATGGCCATATGAGCTTTGAGGCAGCATGTCCAGGAGGCTGCCTATCGTCAGCAAGGCCCCCCACTTCTCCTACCCTAAAATGTGCAGCTCTGATTGATGCCTAGCTGTGGATCACCCAGGAGTGTTTAGTGGAGTCATATTTCATGCACGCAGAGAAAAGAGCAATTCCACAGAGCAGTTCCCAGGTCAGGGAGCCCCACGGCTGCCCCATGTCTCCTTCTGCCCTTGCTACTCTCCCTCGAGTACCTGGTGCTGCCTGTGGGTGTTTTGGGGACAAAGGGGTGAAGGGAAGGTCCCTTCCCAGCCCAATCCCCTTCCCATCCCCTCCTGTAGGGGCCACAAGCAAAGCCTGGGCCTGACCTTGGGAGTCAGCTGTGACCTTGGGAAGTGCCTGATCCAGAGGAACAGGCTGCAGACAGGGAAAAGGAGAGCGAGAAAGACCTTGGACTGCTGCAGCGGGAGCTTTCTGGAGCAAGGCTGAGAGTGCGCATCCTTCCCAGCTGCCTCGGGGTACCTGACGCCCGATGGGGGACAGACGCAGCACAGCTTTGCCAGAAGGGACAAAAGCACCCGGCTGACTCCTCCAAAGACAGAAGAGAGCAGATGGCGCTGAAATCTGCTCAAGAGGAGAGGAAGGAATGGCCCCGAGGCCCCGTACTCCCTGTACCCTCCGCACTCCCTGTACCCTGAGAGGCACATTTGTCCGCGGCCAAGCATGTCAGCCAGCCCTGTCCCTGACTTACCAAGGAGCAGGGAAGGGAATGGCAACCACAGACTTGCTGGGCTGCTGAGTATCCCTTGCTGCTGTTCTCTTTTGTGGGGACCTTCTTGGCAGTCCCTGGGAAGGGAACAGTATGTTACACATAGGTAGCATCTGCTTTTTACTCCTCACTGCCTTGAAACTAGGTCTTGTGCAAATAGGGTTCAACTGTGTTTCCTAGCAGAAATTGCTTGCACTCTTTTTCTGCCTCCTGATATTCTGCTTAGACCTCTTTTCCTGTCTGGCATAAACATTAAGCTTTCCAGAGAAGGGACCAGCCAGGCAAGAGCATTTGCACAGCATGCTTAGCCCCAGAAGATTCTGATTTTTCACGGAAGTTACTCTAACACTGATGATGTCGAAGGAAGTAACTGTGGGCCCTTCTGTGCAGGGCAAGAAAAGAAAACCCATGTTGCTCATAGCTCTGCTCACACCCAGATCCCTCTGAGGGCAGTGCTGCACATGACTCAGGTACTGGATAATCGCAGGGGCATGGAGTGGGGGGTCCTGCAGCTGAAAAGCAAACTGCTAACTCAGTGGTGAGAGGGGTATTGTGTGCCCTGCACCTTCCACCACCCAGGGCCCCATCCTCTTCCCCTGGCTGGATCTATGCAGCACTTCCCAGATGCAGCAGCCTCTGTGGACACCCATCACTACAAGATAGCTTTTATCTCCCCCAGTCAGGCAGGGAATGCTGTCCCTCCCTGCACAGCATGGAGGTGACAAGCTCCCAGTGCAGAAGCTCACTGGTGTGGCCTAGAAAACAGCCACAGAGCAGGGATTTGCAGCTGAGCCTGTGGACTCCCAAGCTCATACCCCAGCCACTGCACCAGCCTTCCTCTCCTGATGCAGGCTCAGAGCCAGCAGGGACGCTGCTGGCGCCAGCTGCTCTAATTGAGCTTTGTAGAATAAACTTGTGGAATTAGCCTGTTGGCTGCTGGGATAAAATCCAGCACTGAGTGCAGCTCAAAGGAGACAATCTTGCTGACAGTTTGAGGGGAGGCAGCTGGACCTGGGCTCCTTCTACAGCTCTGGAAAGGGCAGTGCTCAGCAGTCAAGGGTGAGGATGCAGCATGAGATGCACTGCCTCTTCAGCCATTCATCTGGTCCAGAGCCTGATGGTCAAAGCTACAGAAACCTTGGGAGAATTCTGACATTGGTGGCAAAAATAGTCAAAACCAGGCAAGAGAAAGCACTAATTCAGAGAAAGACAATTTTTGGGTACACCAAAAATTGGTGGCTTTTCCTGGTAACATGGAAGGAGCAGACAATGCAAGGTCAGACTCTGAGCCCAGCCTACAGAAGCAGCGTGGTTTAAGAAGGGGAGGTCTGCCCTTGCTCAGAGTCTGTCTGTGAGGACAAGACAGTCCAGCCCAGCAGCCAGGGAGAGCTCAGCATGGCAGGAGGAGAGGGAGGAAGAGAGGGAAAGAAAGTGCTTTCTCACAGAGAAAGCACTATCTGCTACCAAGAATAATAAACTCAGCACATTCCTTGTGTGGACCTTACTGGACAGACATGGCTGGTCTGAACACACACAGCAAATCTGCCAGGTGCCACCTGCTCCCAGCCCCACCAGATTGCACAGGCAGCAAATTAAAGATCAGATTCACCGCACGTACTTGGTAACACTGTTTTATGGCCTTTCTTCCAGGGTTCCTGAAAATCCAATAGAGAATTTTCCTGAAAATCCAATCAAGAATTTCCCTGAAGAAGCTGGTGAGCAACTGCCACACGAGAGGACAGGTTTATAGTTCAGCAACCAGGACACCAGGGAGAGGAACAAAGCTCTTGGAAAGGAGGCCAAGCATTGCAGCAGAGCACCTGGCCTGGGAGAACAGCAGACTGAGGAGGCAGATCTAAGTGCCATGGGAAAGATGGGATGCAAAGAGGAGGGCTAGAGAAGGAAGGAGGGCTTCCCAGCCTGTGAGCATCAGGCTGGGGCATGAGCTATCTCATACTTGGCCAAGGTTGGTTACAACAGAAGCCCTGGAGCCAGCAGTAAGCTCTGCTGCTTTAAAGATGATGACAGTGGCTGCAGAAGAGGAATCTGACCTGAGGAGGTGTGTGTGAACACCAGGGTTCCCTGCAGTGGGAAGGTGTTAAGGCTGAAGACTATTTCCCTGGGTTTCTGGGTTTGTCAAAAAGCATGGGACAGTGGAGACTAAGCATATGGCACAGGCATACGGTGTGTTCAGTCTTTAGTGGGGAAAAGGAACCCAACTGTCTATTTTTGATGCATTTCTGATAAGAACGAGAAAAGAAACTACTGGAAAATAGTGTTTTAATGTGAACATTAGTCTTCCAACCCTCAGCTGCCTCTTTCATCTGAAGTACCATCATACAAGCTGGAAAGCAACCCATCTTATGGCTTTCCAAAGCTTTTTCAAGGCAGACGTGAGCTATTTTCTAGGAAAGGCCCCTAATGGGTTGGGTGCTTGGATTTGCTCTCCTTCACTTAAATCTGGCAATGCTGGTAATGCTGCCTGAGCTGTGCATCTTCCTCTCTCAGCAGGAGGAGGCTGCTCAGTGCTGCAGCAGCTCACAGGGCCACAGCTCTCCAATAAGACCAAAAATGCAGAGGAAATGGATGGCAGAGAAGGTTTTGGACTGGAAAGTCTAAAGCACTGGAATGAGTCCCTCTTTCATGGACCTGCTAGCACCAGCACAGAGCCCAAAGCCAGGGAAGTGGGAGACAAGAACGGAAAAACAGATGGGAGCAATTTATCCCGGCTGTTCTCATGAGCATCTTCCAGGGAAGAGTGATTAGTCTTATTAACTGATTAAATGATTAATTAACTGATGAACTGAAATTATGGATCGAGGATCAAATGATTGCAAGCAAGTGTATTTGGAGTACTTTTCCAGGAAGCAGTGTATTTCACGTGCTTTCCATGAAAACCAGAGGCCAGGTGGGGAACTGTTGGCAGCAGCAGTGTGGGGTCAGCAGGACAAAACCAGAGGCACGTGGAGCTGTGGGGCTCCAGCAGGACACAGGAGGTGCAGTGCCTGGTGTGAAGTGGGAAGCAAGAGAGACCTGCCCCCTCTCCTCAAAAATTTGACCTGAGACAGGCTGAGGAAGTTGGGTCTGTTCACCCTGGAAAAGAGAAGGTCACATGGAGACCTCATAGCAGCATTCCAGTATCTGAAGGGGGACTAGCAGGAAGCCAAAGAGGGACTCTTCATCAGGAACTGCAGTGATAGGACAAGGACTAAGGGCTGAAAATTGAAAGAGGGACATTTAGGCTGGATATTAGGAAGAAATTCTTTACTGGGAGGGTGATGAGACACTGGCACAGGTTGCCCAGGGAAGTTGTGGATGCCCCAGCCCTGGCAGTGTCCAAGGCCAGGCTGGAAAAGGCCTTGGGCAACCTGGTCTAGTGGGAGGTGTCCCTGCCCAAGGCAGGGGTGATTGGCACCAGAGGATTTTTAAGGTTCCTTCCAGCCCTTAACATTCTATATTTCTTAATGTGGCAGCAAATGTTACCTGCTTAAGACTGGATTTTTTTTTTCTCAGAACTCTTCTCCTCCTTGCTAAGAAAATGGAAGGTTAGTCCTCTCTTCATCACCATCTCCTAAGCTGTCAGTCCCTCTGAGCCTCTTGAGCCCATTGCCCCAGCTTGGGGGGTGAGGGACAGGAGCTGTGGGGGTCAAATGGAGCTGGGAGCCCACTAAATTGAAAGCAACTGGTGAGGCAGCTCAAGCACTAATGATGTTTGTCTCCAGAAAGGCTGTTTAGGTGAGACAGTTACAAATTGTATTTTATAAACTGTATTTCTGTAAGTGGATTTTTGTGCTGGCGGGAAGAGGAGCTTTAATAATCTCACTTCTGATTAATGGCAGAGTGTCTTGTCAAAGCAAAGGCTGCTGCAGCTTGGGTTCCTTCTCGAGGAGGAATCACAAGTGGTAAATAAAGAAGAAAATGCACACTTCTCTGCCTGGAAAGTATTGATCTAGACTCCTCCTAGATAAAAGATATTCAGTAAAATTCTCTGAAGAGTTCGTTTTTGAGCCTGTGAGCTGAAGAGATTTGTAAACCAGGTCCTGCTCTTTTTAGGGGTAAAGAAAATTTCAATCACTCTGGCATGAGAACATCTGGGATTCAATGATTTATTGCCCTCACTCCCTGAGAAGAAATACTCTCCCAATTACAGAGGCAGGGACCCAAGGCACTGCTGTATTAAATCACTGGTTCATGGTCTCCTGGAGAGGCTGCAGGGCTGAATCCAATGTCCAGCCCCAGGTCTCCCTTCCAGCAGGTCCAGAGAAGCCCTCAGGGACAATGGGAAAGCTTGAATATCACACTGTGAACCCAGCAAGGGCAACTGCCATTTCCATTCTTCACCACCTTTAACTCTCAAAGTCAAGTGTTTTTTGTAACACCCTCTAAAACATGAAATTGGTTGAAAGATCATACAACTAAAGCCTGAAAAGTACTGATTTTCTACAGAACCATTGCAGTTTGGAGTATATTTTTATTTTAAGGAGCTCTGTGTGTGAGAAAATGAAGAGGTAAAGCCTTAAGTCATGTTTGCTGTCCTAGAATGTGACTTTATTGACATACTTCTTGTCCAGAGTCCTGTAAGTCTGTTCTCTACCAAAGTAATCTCTTACCTTCTATCTCTTTTTTCTGGGAAAACAGGAATTTACCTACTAGACATCACATCAACTCCACCCCATGTCTGTAAAGCAACCTGGCACAACCAGATGGGAACTGCACAGTAATAGCTGAAATTTTCATTTGACTAAGCAGAGGAACAATATTCTTCCAACACGTGATTTGCAAGGTAAGTTTTCTTTATGACATCTGGGTACAAACTGAATGGGTTTTGTCACACACCACCCCTGGCTTTTACACTTAAAAGACACTAAAAAAGACAAACTCAAATAGTTTAGTCAACAGGGCAAATTAATACTACACTTAACATCATTCTCCTTCCTTTCCCACATTTTTTCCTTATTATGAGGCAAAAATTTTGAGGAACAAAATTTTGGTAAATGACAGTGTTGTTTTAAAATAGGTTCTTTCACACAGTGTGCAAGAGGCCAATCCACACAAAGAATCAAGGTATTTGGCTTATTTACAGTTCTGCATAGAAAGGGGTGCTGTGTGGCAAATCCACAAAGCCAGAAAGACTTTTACCAAAGCTTTTTGCTATTTATACATTTTAGCAAACAAAGCCACTAATGTTCCTTGGCTAAAAATTACCTAATTCTCTTTTTAATTAGCCTTCTCTCTTCTATTGGTTAATGATCCTCTCACTGCTCATGCTAATTAGTCTGCACACTCAGTCTTTCTCTCCTTTCCATTTGGTGGTTTCTTGGGTCAGTGGCCACGATCTCCCCCTGCCAGAATTACCTTTCACTCAGTCGCAGCTGATTCGGCACAGTCGCTGAGTTGTCTTTATTAGTTTCCTCCTTATCTTGGGGGTTCTCCCAAATGTCTTTGTGGGTCGTAAATTCTGCATTCTTTGTGCCCACCATCTGTGGTACATCCTTCTTCCCAACTTTTGTTAACCTCCCCTGAGGTCACTGAAACATGTTTACCCCAAAACTTAACAAAGAAATTCTATTGTCAAGGAATTTGTGGTTAATTTGTCTTTCTAACACCTGGGCATCACTTGGAGCTTGTTTGTTAGCTGCTGTTTCACGGGTTAAACCTATTTTCTTGTTGATTAGACCTGAAAGTACACAAAGATCAAAGAACATCATTTCTTTAGAAAATATTTTTAATGTTTGACATCATTTCGCCACGACGCTGCCGCTTTACGGCAGCCGCCTCCTTGGTCGCTTTACGGCGGCGGCGCTGCTGTCGCGCGCGGTGACGCAGAAAGGGCGCGCCGGGGCTGCGCGCGGCCCTTTCCCCGCCCGCCGCCGCCGGAGCAGCTCGGGATCCGCCGCGGGATCCGCCGCCATCGGGCCGCGCCGGGGCCGCGCAGGTGAGGGGGGCGCTGGGGCCGCTCCGCAGCCGCTCGACCGCCCCGCCGGCACCTCCCGCGCGTCCCGAGACCCCCGGCCCCGCCCCGCCGCTCCCGCCGGTTCCGGTGGGCCGCGGCCCCGCCCCGCCCCGGCACACGCAGCGCCCACCGGGACCCTGCCTTCCCCCCGGCCTGGCTGGCGGAGGCGCCTTCCCTTCGCGGTGGCCTGTGCCGAGGCAAGGCCTCAGGCCTGGGTGCCACACCGTGCGGCAGCTGAGAGTTTGAGTTCCCTTTTTTCATCTCTAGAAGATTAAAAGATGGCGAAGTTTGTGACACCCGTGATCCAGGACAACCCCTCCGGCTGGGGCCCGTGTGCTGTGCCCGAGCAGTTCAAGGACATGCCCTACCAGCCCTTCAGCAAAGGAGACCGCCTGGGCAAGGTACCTGTGCCGTGTGGGGCCACGAGCTCTGCGTGCCTTTTGGGGATCCTCCCTGCATTCTGCCTCTGGTGCTCGCTTTTGTTACCCTGGCTGCTCCTCTGGCAGTGCATCCTGACAGGCTGTGAGCACCTAGCAGGGCTGGCAGGCAGAGGTGGCAGTCTAAAGGATTAGACCTTAAACACACAGCAGTGTTTGCTTCTGCTGCTGGGAGTCCTGCGTGAGCAGAGTCAGAGTTGTGGGGAGGAAATGTTGTATTAATGCTTATTTTGACTTTCTGCTTGTTCTTAGGTGGCTGATTGGACAGGAGCCACGTATCAGGATAAAAGATACACAAGTACGTGTGGTGTGGTGTGGTGTGGTGGCTGCTCCTGGGGTTTATTTCCTCCAAAGTTTCCTTTAAAGCGTCGTTCCTGCTTTCATGTCTCACACCCAGCCTGTAATTAGCTGCACACCTCAGCAGGACAGGCAGCTTACTTTAGGAAGAGAGCTCTCTGGGGCTCTCCCTGTCCTTGGGGCTCACTCTGGATTTTTGTATGGGGCTCCTAAGGGAGGCTTGAAGGGGGAGAAGACATGAATCCCAGTTTAGACATCAGGTGAAGGCAGTCAGAGAGAATTTGGGGAGAGAAAGGGGCAAAGCATCAGGGTTTTTTCTTAGAACCTTGGTGTGGAGATGCTTTGTTTTATTTGCAGACAAGTACTCATCCCAGTTTGGTGGAGGGAGCCAATATGCCTATTTCCACGAGGAGGATGAGACCAGCTTCCAGCTGGTGGACACAGCCCGGACACAGAAAACAGCCTACCAGAGGAACCGCATGAGGTTTGCACAGGTAACCTGTTCTCAGAGACTGGAGCAGGGGACAGCTGTGGCAGCATGGAGTTATTTGCTACTGAAATGTCTTTTTTCTTTCTGTCATTCCTGCAGAGGAACCTTAGGAGAGACAAGGACCGTCGGAACATGCTGCAGTTCAGCATGCAGACACTGCCAAAGAGTGCCAAGCAGAAGGAGAGGTGAGGCTGCAGAGACGAGCGTACCGAGCTTGGGGTGGAATGTGTGAACGTGCTGTGGATAAATTTGCAGACTTGCAGTCACAGAACCTGCTGGAGCAAACAGTCAGCAAAGAAGAATTTCAGGACATTTCAAGTCTAATGTTCTGCTGATGTCAGTAGTACTTAAAAGCATGGATTTTAAATTACTATTTCATAATTTAGGAGAATTTTTGAATTGTATTTAGAAAGTAAAGGTGGTGTTCTAAACAGAGAACATCCTTTCTGAAAACTGCATTTCAGTCTTCAGGTAAAACTATGTAAAGAGGTGCTCAGAGCAAAAAACAGACTTTTTAATGTCTCAGTTGTCTTGCTCAACAGATGGCTCAGCAAATGTTTCAGCAGCTCGGTGCCTGAAAGCACTGCTCCTCTGGTGGTGGTTTGGAAGTGGAGGAATGGTTGTGGCACATAGGAATCAAGAACTTCTCTTCATGGCTTTCTCACATTTGTCATTTTAGAGATCGTTTGCGCCTACAGAAGAAGTTTCAGAAGCAGTTCGGAGTGAGGCAGAAATGGGACCAGAAATCACAGGTAGACAAACTGACAAACATTGTGCCCACTGTGATGGTTTGGTTTCACTAGCTGCACTCCCAGGGCAGCTCCTCTTGCTCAAATCCTGATGTGCTCTGTCTCCATTTCTCTCTCTACCTGTCCCGCCTCTGGCCGCACAGCAGAAACCTCGTGACTCCTCTGTTGAGGTTCGCAGCGACTGGGAGGTGAAGGAGGAGATGGATTTCCCTCGGCTGATGAAGATGCGCTACCTGGAGGTGTCAGAGCCACAGGACATGTGAGTTCCTGAAACAGCCCTTTGCTTGCTTCCTGAAGTGACCGGATTTTTGGAAAGCAGGAGCTCAAGGGTCTCCTGGTTGGGTCCTGATATTCTGATTGAGGTACCCAAAGCAGGGGGAGATAATGGAACACCCAGCAGTCCTGTATGGCTTCCATAGGTGCTGGTATCTGTAGGAGGGGTATCAAGATGGTCCTCTTACCTTTGCAGAGAGTGCTGTGGAGCCCTAGAGTACTATGACAAAGCCTTTGACCGCATCACAACAAGGAACGAGAAGCTCCTGAGGAGCATTAAGCGCATCTTCCATACTGTCACCACTACGGACGACCCAGTTATCCGAAAGGTATTTGCCAGTTTGTAAAACCCATGAGTGTGTTTGTTGGTGGGTGCTGTTGTTGGAGACCAGCTGTCACCGTCAGACCAAAGGGCAAAACCAGGAAGCATTAGCTGGTGTCAATATTTTTCTTAGGTCAAAGGCAGAGCTGGATTAATGCAGATTTAGGAACACTGGCCAAGGAAAAGCTGTAATTCTGGATGGGCAGGCAGACCAGTACTTAAGCTATGTTGGGAAGGAAACTGAATGTCAGAGACCTGATCCTTCGGGCTTTGCTTTTGGAGGTGAAGAAGACTTGGGAGATTTCTCTTTTGTGACCTGATTGGCAATAAGAAACCGTGCATTTTTTGACAGAATTAACATTTCATAGTTATTTCTTGCTTCCCCCTTGGGTGGGTGAGGGTGGGTCAGGGTTGCTGAGTAGTACCTTACACTTTGTCTGGTTGTTGTGGTGCTTACCAGCTCAGCTTTCTCAGTCAGAGCAAGAGAAGTCAGTGATCTGCTTTGCTAACACTTCTCATCCTGCCTTGGGAAGGGGTATCTGTTCCTGTTGCTGAAACAGTTTTCTCCTCCTCCTGTATCCATAGCTGGCCAAGACACAAGGGAATGTGTTTGCCACGGATGCCATCCTGGCCACGCTGATGAGCTGCACTCGCTCTGTCTATTCCTGGGACATCATTGTCCAGAGAGTTGGATCCAAGCTTTTCTTTGACAAGAGGGACAACTCAGATTTTGGTGAGGAAAAGTCCTGAAAGAAACCTCTGTTGCAGTAGCTAAAGGGTCTAATTTTCTTTATGCTTACTTGATTTTATTCTGGGTCTCAGTGTCGCACTGAGCCCTCTGAATAAGGTGATTACTGCAGTATATGTGATAGTTGTGTGGGGAACTTCAGTATTGATCTGCTCTGGTGTGGGGCTAGAGACTCGCTAAAGCTGCCATAGTTGCTCCCCCAAGTATAACCACTTGTGTCTGGTTTTCTTCCCAGACCTGCTGACAGTGAGTGAAACAGCCAATGAACCACCACAGGAAGAGGGCAACTCCTTTAATTCTCCACGCAACCTAGCCATGGAAGCTACCTACATCAATCATAACTTCTCCCAGCAGTGTCTGAGGATGGTAAGGTGGAGCAGTGCTGAGTAGTGGGGTCTGTGTTTCAGTGAGTCTAAAGAAGAGACTTCATTAAGGCTGCTGAATCAGAAAAGCACAGCAGCATTTTAGTTGACAGTTGTGTTACACCAGTGGTCTTTCGGGTTTGAAATAGGTGGGATTACTTCTGGTGAGCAGTGTGACTTTCTTGTGGAAAGGTTTTCCCCTGTATTTCATGGAGAAGTCATCCTACTCCCACTGATGATGCAGACAGGCTTCTCAGTACACTTAATGAAGCCTAAGTGCCAGTACAGGTACTGCTTATAGTGCTGTGACTAATGTGGGCACATGGCTTTCATCAGCTGTCTTAATGTTTTGGTGTTTCTATACATAAGGGAAATCAGCTACTGTTGCTGTCAAAGAATATTTTACCAGTAGAGGAGAACTGTCTCCTAACATGCTCTGCTGTTTTCATCTGCAGGGAAAGGAGAAATACAAGTTTCCCAACCCAAACCCCTTTGTGGAGGATGACATGGATAAAAACGAGGTAGCCTCTGTTGCATACAGGTAAGTTCATGTCTCTGATGGGCAGGTTTGTCAAGGGGGCAGGACAGGTTAGGAGTGTTATTGATAGAAGCTTTTACCTTGAGAGGGATTCGTGGGTGACCCACAGTGAAAAAACAGAGAAGGAAATGATTTTGTTGAGTGCATACATGGATCTGGAAGAGAGCAAAGGTCAGAAATAACCAATTGGATTGTTTATTGGCAGATACCGAAGGTGGAAGCTGGGAGATGATATAGATCTCATTGTCCGCTGTGAACATGATGGAGTGATGACAGGAGCTAATGGAGAAGTGTCATTCATCAACATCAAAACACTGAACGAGTGGGATTCGAGGGTGAGGAAGAATGGGATCCCCAAGCTAGCTCTAACTGCTTCACTGCTGCCTGACATGCCAGGTACAGCAGGGAAGATGAGAAAAACATCTGGCGGTGTCCCCTGGGTGTTGCATTCCACTAAGAAGTATAACTTTGGTGGACAAGCAGTGCTTACGGGATTCTCCCCCAAATGTGAGGTAGCTGGCTTGAACCCTCTTGTCCCTGGGTGTTCAGCACAGTAGCCAGTCTGTTCCTATGGTTCTCTTTAGAATTCTTCCCTCACAAACTGCCCTTTCTAACATCTTGGGCGATTGCAATTGCTTGCATTTCTCCCTTTCCGGTGCACGAGCTTTCCCTGTAGGCTGCAGTTCACATTCCCTCACGTCGTACCGTAAGGTAGACAGAAGCAGCTTCCCTGTGTGATGACAAGATGGCTGAAGAGGTGGCTGCTGCTGGCTTGTCAGGCTGACCCTGGTTCTGGTTCCTCTCTCAGTATTGCAATGGAGTAGACTGGCGCCAGAAGCTGGACTCTCAGAGAGGGGCTGTCATTGCCACGGAGCTGAAAAACAACAGCTACAAATTGGCCCGCTGGACATGCTGCGCTCTGCTGGCTGGATCAGAGTATCTTAAACTTGGGTAAGGCAGGGGTTCACACCAAACTTCTTCTGGGTGCTCTTTCCATGATTAAACTTGGTGTGTCTGAGTGAAGTATTTACAGAATGAGTAATCCTAAAATCACCCTGTGTCTGAGTGGCCAAGGAAAGAAAGCTTGCAGTGAGTGCACCAGCCTTGGTTTAAGCTGCTTCCCCTCGGCATCTGGCTGTGACTGGCCCCACACACCTGAGGGGCAGGTGCCTTCTTGTGGGCTCTAGGCCTGTTCGCCAAGGTTGCCAACAAGTGAAATAAACAATGTGACTGTGGTGCCTGTCAGGAATCTGATTGAGATCCTCAGTGCCCTGTTACTGAGAAATTCAGTGGTAGCGGGAACCCACCATATAGCCACAGTATTTTTGGAGCTATCATCTTAAAATCATTTCAGTCTGGACTGGAGGTAATGAACAAGAGGCTTTTGCTAACTCGGTTCTAGTGGTTCTGCAACCCTCAACTCCATCCTCAGACATGGGACTGATGCTTTTGCATCTTTTCAAATCCAAACTCCCAACTAATCATGCTATTGCTTAATTTTATCTGTAAGGTTAATTCTTCTTTATCTTTTGTACCACTCCATCCGATTTGGGGATTTCCAGGTGCATTACTGATTGACAGTTTGTAGCCAGGAGATCCTCTTAGCTTTCAGTTTTGGAGTATTAGGATTTTTCAGCCCAGAAAACAAAAATAAGATGATCACACTGCTTTTCTTGGTGGTGTTCTTCTGCTTAATCTTTGGGCTTAATCTCCTGATGGGGGTATCATCATGGTTACTTCTTGCCCCCCTAGGTATGTATCCCGTTACCACGTCAAGGACTCTTCCCGCCACGTGATCCTGGGCACACAGCAGTTCAAGCCAAATGAGTTTGCCAGCCAGATTAATCTGAGCATAGAGAATGCCTGGGGCATCCTGCGATGCGTCATTGACATCTGCATGAAGCTGGATGAGGGGAAGTACCTCATCCTCAAGGACCCCAACAAGCAGGTGATCCGCATCTACAGTTTGCCTGATGGCACCTTCAGCTCTGATGAAGATGAGGAGGATGAGGAGGAAGAAGAGGAAGAGGAAGGTTTGTAGCATACGTGGCGCTTTATGCTTCTAACTGATGTGCTGGTCTGGATGAAAGGGAGTGATGTATGATAAAGATCAGAGCCAAAGGGTCAGTTCTGACCAGTGCAGTGGCAGGAGAGGAACAAGGCTGGAGAATGTGTAGTCCCAAGGATGGGACTCAGTTGAAAAGGTGTGGGTGACTCAGCTGGAAGAAAAAAGAGTGGAGAGTTGGAAATGCAGATGTTGTGCCTCTGTACAAATACTTGATGAGGACTGACTTTAGCAAGGGTTGGAGGAAGGCCCCAGATCCAGAGCACTGACTGGGAAAACGAAGCCTGCCAAGGGAGGCCTTCATCCAGTGGCCCCAAGGTCTGCAGGAGTGGGTGGGTGCTAATTTCTGTTGGTGCTGGGATATTTTTTACTGCAGTTTTGGAAATGGCAGTGAGTATAAGGGGACACATTTAAAATGCGTGGTGACAGAGCACAATTGAGGGTGAACTCTTTTCTGAAGTGACTCCTGAAGCTGAGCAATTGCTGGCTGGTCAGGATGGGAGTTTTGGAGGATCAGTGGTGCCCATTGGACAACTGCTGCTTTTGCTTTGCTGCCTAAAACCATCTGTGATCCCTGACGTGAGATCTGCGTCTGCTCCATTGACAGTGGGAAACCATTTATCCTCGAGCTCTCACTTCTGTGATAGGAAAAATATCTCCCAGCTTATTTTTAGGCTGTAAACTTCGCCTGGCTGCTCCGGATTTTATTATGGAAATGTTAGTTAGGTTGCTGCGTAATTTGCTCAGGAATGTAAATTGTGTAATTCCAAATGACGTGTGTGTAGCCTTGACTGATGGGCAGGTTTGTTGGGAAGCTGGGGGGAAGGCGAGGAGACAGTTGGAGGTGGGATAAATCTCCCTGAGGTGGCAGCCTTGTTTTTTCGTGTTTCTCGTGGCATTTCCTTGACAACAGAGAGAGCTTAATTTGGGGTTTTGGTGGTTTTCTTTCCCCAGCTCCATTCACCTCATTTCTGTTTCTCTTCTTTTTCAGAGGAAGAGAGCTGAACCCTGGGAGTAGCACCAAGGGGCTGCAGTGCCCAGGCAGCCCCGGTCCCTGGGGTTGGGCCGTGGCTGCACCTTCGCCCCAGCTGTGCTGCGCAGCGATCACAAGCGGGGGAAAAGCGGAATAAAGTTGATTTTGCAGAGTGCCGGCGCTGTTTGTGTGTGTGTGTGTGCGTGGCTCGGGTGTCCCCGCGGTCAGCGCTCCCGTGCCGCGCCTGTCCCTTTAAGCGCCGCCCGCCCCCGGACACGTGGTGCGCGCGCCGCCATGGTGCCGGCGGCGGGAAGCGGCGGTGGCGGCGTCACGTGACGCGGGGAGCGCGCCGCCCCCCTCGCTCGCCCCCGCAGCGGGCGGGAGGCAGAGCCGTGCCCGCTCCGCTCCGCCCCGCCCGGGCGGCGCGGGAGGAAGCAGGGAGCGGAGCGGGAAGAGGCCGGAGCGGGAGGAGCGGCGCGGCGGGAGCTCCATGGTGCAGGTGCGGCCCCGGGCGGGACGGGTCCGGGCGGCCCCGCGCGTCACGTGCGCCGCGCCTCGTGTGGCGGGGGCAGCGGGCCGGGACCCTATTGGCGGGGGAGCGAGGGCAGCGCGGGACACCCCATCTCCCATTGGCTGGGGGGCTCGCGCCGCCCGTCCCCATTGGCTGGGGGGCGCAGAAGCGCTCGCGACAAGCAGTCCACAGGTGCTGCCCCACCTTCCCACCTGTGTGTGTGTGGGCGGGGGGCGCTGTGCGCCTATTGGCTGGCAGGCCCGGCAGCCCTGCCGCTATTGGCTGGCAGGGAGCAGGGCCCCGCCCCAACACCTTACCTGTGTGGCGGCAGCATGGCGGCTGGAGCAGGTGGGGCTGCGGGACTCCTGCGGGGCGGCGGCAGGGCCTGCGGTGACGCCTCCCGCTCTTCTTCCCCGCAGGGCCGGCTGTGCCAGCCCCGCCATGGCCCCGGCGGTCTGCGGGACGCTCCTGGGGCTGGCGCTGTACGCCGGCAGCCTGTGCGCGGTGAGCGGTGCCGCGTTCCTTTACCACGACTACTGCGTGATCGGGGCCGGCCCCGCGGGCTTGCAGGCGGCCTACTTCCTCCAGCGAGCCGGCCGGGACTATGTCGTCTTCGAGCGGAGCCACGCTCCCGGCAGCTTCTTCGCGCTCTACCCTCGCCACCGCAAACTCATCAGCATCAACAAGCAGTACACGGGCAAGTCCAACAGCGAGTTCAACCTCCGCCACGACTGGAATTCGCTGCTCAGCCACGACCGGCGGCTGCTTTTCCGGCGCTACTCTCGCGACTTCTTCCCCAACGCTGACACGATGGTGCGGTACCTGGCGGACTTTGCTTCCCTGCTGAAGCTGCGGGTTCAGTACAACACGGCCATCATCCATGTGACGTTGGAGAAGAATGAGCAGGCCTGGAATGGTCACTACTTTCTCCTGACCGACCAGGACAGGAAGAACTACAAGTGCAGGTAACGGGCAAACCTGGGGCTTGACATGCAGCTCAGGGCTTTGCCCTGTTGAGGCATGAATATCTCCAAGGATGGAGATTTCACAGCCTCTTGGAGCCTTAATCTCCATCAGAGGCAGAAAACATTTTGTGGGGATTGGCAGGTGGATGGGTGGAATAACTGCTTCTTGGAAGGCATTGTCTTTCACAAGCAGCGTTTTGCTTTGGGCAGCTGAGGAGGTTGGCAGGGCAGACACAAATTGGCTGTAATGGCCATCACTGCTGGGTCCATCCTTAACAGGTGTGCTTGAAATCACTTCTGTTTTATCAGCAGGTAATTGGTGTCTGTGAAAAAAGTGACTCAGTTGTACTCACAGCCAGCAGTGCCTTTATTACAGACTGAATTGAGTCAGTGCAGTGATATCTCGCTCCCATTTTCCCACATGTGCTCAGGGGTCTGTCCCAGACAAGTGCAGCCCTTGGCTGGCAGAGCTGGAGCATGGGGGGGAAGCAGAGGAAAGGGGGGCTGTGGAGGGGATGACTGTGACAAATAACCCTCAAGGCTCTCACTGAATTCCCCTTCTACTCATCCTATTTATGTTTGTGTATCCCGTACCGCCACTGAGCTACATTCCTAAAAAGCTAGAAGTGACTCGTGTGAACATACGGAGTGTATTTCTCACCTCTCCTGAGAACCTCAGCTCTACGACAGCAGGTCGTGCTGGCTGTCACTTGCCGGTGTGCTGCTGGCAGGCTCCGAGGGGACAGAAGGCAATCCCGGACACCCACGTACCATGGGCGGGTTGCTCTCGGGATGCTGTGTAAGCAAGGCTGGGACAGCAGGCAGTGCTGCTTGCCTCAGCCGCCTGGCGTTTCTATCAAAGTCACAAAAACTTCCTCAAGAATCAAGTAGAAGCTCTTACGGAGTGATATAAAAAGATCACTGTACTTATTTTTGGTGTTAACAATTAGTGCTGTTGCTAACATGTTTTTATGACTGCGAGTTACATTTCAAAATATCAAAACTATTTCCTGTCTTAAAAATTACTCCTGCTCTGCTCAAATTTTAAATCAAAGTTATTTTTGTGCAACAGATAATCAACCTGTGAAACTACAGTATTGCATATATTGTCAATGAGTTCATATGAGTGGAAATTGCATTCATGAACATGGGAGGGAGATGCATATGTACAGCACCCACACTGACTATTGCTATATATAACAATATATATAGTTGTCCTGAGGCTAGGGAAGAGAGGAGCAGACATTAGGTGAAGCTGGGTGGGTTTATTTTGAAACCATGACCTGTGTAGCTGCTGCAGTGCCGCTGTGGGGGTCACATTGCAGCCACCTTCCACAGCAGGAGGAGTAAGGAATGAGGAGATGGAGCCTCATTCCTGAAATGCCTGCATTCCCAAGTGCTGTCCCTGTTTTTGCAGCTCTTTGTTGGTTGCCGCTGGGATGTGGGTCCCCAATGTGGTAAACTTTCCTGGCTCAGAGTATGTGGAGGGCTATGAGACTGTGTCCATCAACCCAGAGGACTTTGCTGGCCAAACAGTGTTGATCCTGGGACGAGGGAACTCGGCCTTTGAGACAGCAGAGAACATCCTGGGTGTCACCAATTTCATCCACATGGTGAGCAGGTCCCGCGTGCGCCTCTCGTGGGCCACCCACTACGTCGGGGATCTGAGGTAAGAAACCACTCCTATTCCTCTTTGTAACACAGCTGGAATACAAACAGGGAGAATCACTTCATTCCCAGGCCACAGGCTGGACTGGTGCAGTGGTGGTGCAGTGGTCCTGGGGGTCACAGGGGAAATGTGGCCTTCTGTAGGTCCTTGGTTTAAAGCAATCCAGGTTGCAGTTGCTGAACACATGGGCTTGATGAGAGATTTTTGGGATCTGTGTGAAATGAAACATGTCCACTTGGAAACTGTCATCATTAAAAGGTACTGGCTTTGAAGTTACTCCCTTGCTTCCAGTCACAGATGAAAGCTAGGAGGTTGGCTACATCCTGCAAGGAAAGTGAGGCTGTGTTACCTGTGCTGTTCCTGTGAGCCCTGAGGCTCTGGGGATGAGTTTTCCACTGAAAAGAAGTTGGAATGCCTGATAAATTATCCCATTTTCACCAGCTAAGACAGAACCTCCCTTCCTCACGTTCTCCTATCTTCCACAGAGCAATTAACAATGGCCTGCTGGACACCTACCAGCTGAAATCTCTGGATGGTCTTCTGGAGGGTGACCTGGAAGATCTGGCTATAGTTAAGGACAAAAAAGGAAAGCTGCACATCACACTCGGGTTCTACTTGGAGAACAGGAACATCAGCGCAGGTATCGACTCCATCACCCTCCCACAGGACGAACTGGACAATTTTGCCACCCGTGCACCTTATGACCGTGTCATCCGCTGCCTGGGCTGGAAGTTTGACTTTTCCATCTATAACAGGTGAGGGAGAACCAGGATCTCCATGGAAGAAGGTATTCAGACTGAAAGGCCTGAGTGGGAAGGAAAGGGAAGGGCAGGTCCTCTCCTGGCAGGATTGTTTGGAGCTCCATGTGCTCTCTGAGCTGCTTGGTGCTGCACAGTTCTTAATTTATCCTGCAGGTAAGGCTGTGTCCTAGTGGGAATGTGGGTCACTGCCCTCTGACCAACAGGCTCGAAGTCTGAGCAGATGGCAGCGTTCAGACCTGAGTGACACAGAAAAGCTTGTACTTTTAGAACTTAACATCCTGACCTGCCAGATCCCATGGAGAAGGCTAGCAACATTTGGTTTGAAATGAGGATGATAAAGATGCAGATCGATACAAAAATGTTTTGTCTGGGAAAAAAAATCCCTGAGGATGCAACCTTCACTCCACCTTGGTACATCCTGCAGCTGAAAATGATACTGCTAGCTTCACTGTCTTCCAAAATTCACTGCTCAGCTGAGAATTAGATCTTGTCCAGGGCTATCTGGGGATGAACACCCTTATCTTCTGAAGATTCTCATTTTAGTGGTAAATGCCACTGAAGGCAGCAGGGGTATGAAACAGAGTCTTGCAGTGACTGCGATATAATGTATATCAGAAACCCTTTTTATTTTTCTACTTCTGTCCTTCCTGATAGTCTGCTCTTCTCTTTTGCACATCAGATCCCTGAGAATAATGCCAGGAAAAGGGAATATTAAGAAGTATCCTCAGATCAAACCCAGCTATGAGTCCAGAGGCACTCGGGGGCTCTTCATTCTTGGCACTGCTAGCCATTCAGTTGACTTCAGGAAATCTGCTGGGGGCTTCATCCATGGATTCCGGTATACCAGTAAGTACTGGGGTGTACAGAAAGGGCAGAGGTGGAAATTGTTCCTCCCTTCAAAGGAACAATCCATAGCTTACTGCTAGAAAGAGATTGCCCTCAGTCTTGTTCTGGCAATAAGAAGGACAAAACAGTCAAGCTGCAGCTGCATCATCTGAAGTGGAGGAGAAGTGACTTGGGGTCATATCTCAAGTTTTGTGTTGTCTGTCTTTGTTTAGTCTTGTGTGTCTCTTGTCTGCTGTCTGTTATTTATGTAACACAATAGATTTCTTCCTGCCAGATGCTCTGCCTCGTGACAGGCTGTGGGTGAGAGGTCTGTGCTGTAGAGTTAAAACTCAGCAGCTGTGGGCAGTAGAGAGAATTTCCTTCTTCATGTGTGTGTGCCCATCCTTATCATTGAAGTACTGCTGAGAAGTAATGAAATATCCCTGAGGACCCCCCACCCCCTCCCCCACTAGTTAGCATCACATCAGCTTTCCAAGGGCATCTCCACTGCGGTTACCAGCGATTGGGGTGGGAGATCTGAGCACAGAGGAGCTGTAAAGGTTGTTTATTGAGTCCTGTGCTGCAGCAGAGATTGGATTTCTTAAAGCATCAGCTTGGGTTGTTAAATAAGCTGCCTTTGTTTCTCTCCGTGTCTTAGCTCGGGCAGTCCATCGCCTATTGGAAAACCGTCACCATGGTGTCCCCTGGCCATCCACAGTCTACCCTATCACACAGCTGACCAATTCCATCATCAAGAGGGTGAACGAGGCCTCAGGCCTCTACCAGATGTTCAGTGTCCTGGCTGACATCATACTGCTGAGAGAGTGAGTGAGTGAGTAATTATTCCCAGCACTGCACTCCATAATTTCATTTATTTTTCTTTCCCATTGCTTCCTGTGGTGCCACCACACAAATTGCACTGTTGCTGCCTAAGGACCTTACCACCACATAGGCAGCTACACCAAACCTGTACCATGGCTGCAACCCAGTTCTGCAAACTATTTCTCCCTCTTAAAGGGATGAAATGGTCCAGACCTTCCCTCCAGGCTCAGAGGTGTAGTACACTTTTACTGATGCCAGGGAAAAACTTCTTGAGCAGTGCTAGTGTAGAGAGAATCCCATAAACCAGGTAAATAATGGTGTCTTGGAACAGTATCTGCAGCCTTTAGAAGCTCTGCACCAAGTCCAGCCCAGATCTGTAATGACCAAACAAAATTATTATCTGATGACTTTCTGGCTTTAGCCTCAACCAACTGAGGGTGGTTTTTCTCCCAGCTGACTTTCTCTGGTGGAAAATTCTGATGGTGTGGTTGCAATTCACAGAAATGCCACAGCATTTGAATACCTGGAAGAGTACCCTGTTGGAATCCTGGCTGAGCTGGAAATGCAGACAGGAAGAAAGGCTCACAATGGGCTCTTTGTCATCATCATGGAGTATGGAAGGAATTTCTCCGGGGCTGACAAGGATGTCTTCTACTACAACCGTGCTGTGGGAGAGGCACAGCATGCCTGGCAGTCCAACTTTTTACACCCTGTTATTTACTATTACAAGCGCCTCCCAACAGGTAAGCTTTCCTGCTAATTGTGTGACACAACCAAAACAAAGAGGGACAAAGATAAATCAGAGCCAAGGTGGGGGTGGTGCCTGAAAACACTATTCCCCCTTCTGCACTTCCTTCATGTCCATCCTCTGAGACACCCCCACCCCTGTATGAGTTGAAAAGGATAACTGGGAGTTGGCAAAAATGTTCCATCGATATGGGGATGGGGGTTGTACCAGAGACCTCACATCTGAAAATAGGAACAAACAGGTGTGCTGGAAATTTCCCCATTCCCAAAAAGAGGAACAATTATTCCCTTTGGCTGGCACCCTGTGTATATTTTGCAGAGCCTGACAGATGAGGCTGGGCTGTTGCTCTTTGGCCATGTTGCTGCCAAGAGAAAGCTGCTCTCTGTGGCAGGCCCGGGTCTGAGAGGTCACACAGCCACAGAGGCAGCCAAAGGCAAGGGTTTGAATAGGATTGTTACATCCAGCAAGCAAACACACTCAGAGTAGGTTTCCTTGGGAAATGAGTGTGTTGAAAATCTCTATCTCCACAAACCTGAGGTCAGGGTCCAGCTTGCCTTGCACGGAAATAAGCATGATGGCTAGCAGCATTAAACACAGCTTAGTCCATCTGGCAGTCCCTGCCCAGGGGGAACAGGAGTGAAATGACAGGAATGCTGCGGGCAGGGACAGAGGGCAGCTGTGCAGTGGCAGGGCTGTTGAGGACAGAGCTAGCAGAGGGGATTGCAAATGAAAGTAATGGATTAAAAGGTCAGGACAAAAGCGGAAACAGCTGTCACAGCTGCTTTCCACTCCCCAAGCTCTTTTTAATGCCATTTTGCTTCTAAGAGACTCCCTTAATGTTCTCTTGGCAGAGCGTGAGATGAGACTTCGTCCCCCAGACTGGCCTCTCCCCAGGCCAGATGCCATCCATCACATTGTGGAGGACTTTCTGACAGACTGGACAGCCCCGAATGCTCACATTCTGCCACTGAGGCGCTTTTTGGAGAACTGCCTCGGCACCGACCTGCGAAATTTCTTTGCAGGTAATTTGAGCGTAGGGTTGAGGTGGCAGGAAGAGGAGGAGGAATGTGAGGAGCAAGTGACAGGAGTGATCTCCTCTGCAAATAGCTGAGATTTCCCCGTGGTGAGCTGCTTGTCTCACTGTCAGTCACACCTCCTCAATGCACTCCCCAGATGGTACAAAGTGCTGTTCTCTGTGTGTGTGTGTGTGTGTGTGTGTGTTCCCAAAGAGTCCTTGCTCTTGTTCACCATTGGAAAAAGACTGGCCCAGGCATGCCAGGATTTAGGGAAAGGCATATAAGGTTGGGTTCAAACCTTTTTCTAGCACACAGAGGGAAGCCATCTTGTGGCACAAAGAGGATGCCAGATGGATGCAAGCTCAAATCCTGCTCCTTTTTCTCTCAGAGTGCAGACTGGGAACCCCTCTCTGCATCTCCTGAGCTCTGCAGAATTAAGTGAATTACTGTGCTGCCACCTGGGGCAGGGTACTGGGTGGGAAACACTAGTCATCTTCCCTCATGCTCGCTGCCTTTTGTTTTGAATGAGTCCCTGATAGTTTATAGGAATATTTTCCTGCAGGGTATCTCTGCTGACTATAATTTTTGATCCTTTCCCCTGCAGAGTCCTGTTTCCTGTTTGCCTTCACCCATCAGAAGCTGCCTCCCTTCTGCCAGCAGGGGTACATGAGAATGCAGGGACTCGTGGGGAGCCAGGAGCTCTGGCAGCATGCAGTACAGGCTGGGCTGCTCCAGAACTACACTGACACAGACTTTTCGGGTGACAGACCCCCTGAGAGCCACATCGGGTCACAGGAGCAGCTGATGAGAGATCATGCCATACCAGTTCGTCCACTGCAGCATCTTGTTAATGCCAAGGATGAGCTTTAACCTTTCTTGTTCCACACTGAAATCTATAGGTGCTCTTGTGACAGTACTGTAACAGAGATCCACAGCAGGATACTGCCCTTTCCAGTGTCCCTTCTCCATCCCCATGCCTTCCACTGATCGTGAGTTGCCAAAGACCTGCTCAGATCTTGCTATTACAAAGAGGGCCAACATGCTCTGAAGGATTGAATGAGGGACCAAAATCCAGTGATGCTGAGGTTCCCACGTTGTCCTTGCAGAGTTCAGAGTTGCCTGAAGATGGTGTTTGTGTTTATCTCACTGACCAGTATCTGCAGCGACATACAGAGGCCACAGGAGTGAGTGCAGGAATGCCTGGGAAACTTAAGATGTCATGTCGCCCTTCAGAGGTGACCCTGTGGCAGCCTAGTGCTGGCTCTCTGGTCCCTGGATGCTGTCTGCTGTGTATACTTGAAGATTTTGTTTCTGCATTGAATCCTGAAGTGGTACTCCAGGCAAACTTCCTGGTACTTTTCCTGCATTTGAGTTAGGGCAATTGTGTAGCTTGAGTGGGGAAAGGGTGATTTTTAAATTTTTTTTTTGTTACCGTGTAGGTCAGATAATTTATCATTTCCCAGAGAACACTACAAGGGACTCTTTGCATCACAATGGACGAGTAGCTTGCCTGGAATGCCTGGGACACAGAGACTTGCACTGAGTTTGGCTCTGCTGTCCAGTGCAGCCTAGGCCCTGTCTTTTATAAAGCATGACCAATATTTCTCCTATTTGCACTATGTCCCATCAAGAAAGTTTGATGTTGTTAAAATGCTCCTTCTCTGTTTTATTCTCCTCCAATCACCTTGAGATCCTAGAGGGACTGACAGGGAGGGTGTCCTGCACTTCACTGCTTCCCCTGTTGGCCATGTAAGCCTGTCACCTCCCTGTGGGCTCCTGCCATGGCCCTGGAGTTGCAAAGTGAGAGCAGTTTTGAGCTTGACCTCACGGTGTCCCTGTGCTTTCTAGGAAATAGAGGAGGGGTGTCAGGGAACAGGCTTTTATAGCCACATGTTTTCCAACCCTCTAGCTTCTTGCAAAATAGACACTTTTGCTTGCAGACTGAGGGGTGGGGATGTTATACCTTACATGTACCTAAAGCTCTCCCAATCTTTCATCAAATTCAGCTGCTGTTTCAGTAAAATCCCAGTTCCTTGGAGAGGCTGGGGAGCAGAAGAGGTGAAGGAAGTGACAAAGGAGTTCTTGCTCTCTTTGAGAATGCTGGGCTATTCAAGCAATGCTGCTGATGAAATATTGTGCCTGTTCACATGCAGCTGGGGAGGGAAAGAATCACCTCAGTTGGCATCAATCAGCATCTTTCTGTGGGCTTTACATCCCATTGCCCCAGCTCCAAGGCCAGACCAGAAATGGCTCTTGTGGCCTGTAGTAGTCTGGGTGGTGCTACTGTTTATATCCTTGGCACTGTGGGCTTTTTATTTTGGGATTGTCCAGGGCAAAGAAAGGGCCTTTGGCTGAACTGGACTGACTAATCAGCCTTTTATTTGTTCCCTCTAGAGTGCATGCCTGTTGTACCTACAGATGTGCACATTCTCCAGAAGTTTCCTCTTCCATCCTCAAATCCCCCTGAGAGATTGTGGATCTGTATGCATTGCCCTAAATTCTGCTTCCCCTTAGAAAAGTGATGGCTGAAAAAGCTGGCACCCACCAACTGTTCCAGCACGCACTGTTCCTGCCACTCCCTTCCAGCAGGACCTGGGGAGCAGGGATCCGAGTCCCCCCGGGTGAGCATTGCCCTCAGCCTCGCTCCTGTTGAGCTGCTGTGACGCTGGAGCTGCAGGGAGAGGGACCACAAAGGCCGGGGGTGGCACGGGCCATGCTGGTTTGTGGTCACCCGTGGGCTGCAGGTTGGTGCGCTGGGCGCACTGTGGGAGTTAATTGCTGTCCTGGGGAGTGTAGGACTGTGTGCTTCCAGGAAAGCTTGAACAGGCAGGCGAAGCAGGTGGCCCTCTGAAGGGAGCCGCCAGCCGGAGGGGCCGGGAATGGAACAGGAACCGGCAATGGCACCGGGACCGGCAATGGCACCGGGACCGGCAATGGCACCGGGACCGGCAATGGCACCGGGACCGGCAAGGCGGCCGGGCCCGCGCCACGTGCGGAAGGCGCGCTACGCCTCGCGGCGCCCCATTGGAGGGCTCCGCCGCCAATCAGCAGCCAGGGTTTGCCTCACGCAGCACATCCCGCCTACAGGGGCGGGGCGAATTAGCCTAAAGGACAGGCACGGCAGCCAATCAGATGCCCCGGCTCTTGGGGCGTTGGCCAATCGGTGGTTCGGTTGATGGCGGCCTTCCGGCGGCAGTGGCCAATGAGCGCGCAGGTAGGTGAGGGGCCGGGCGGAAGCGCGGTGTGCGGTCACCTCCGCGGCCGGCGAGGTGCGGCGGGGCGCGGGGAGCGGGACTGTCCCGGCTGCGCCCTCCTGCCCTGGGCTGGGGCAGCAGCGCGGCCCCTCTGCCTGGGGCGGGTTCGGGGGCCCTGTGCCGCTGCGGGAGCCCCGCGGTATCGGGCCAGCGGGCATCCCGCGGCCTGCGTCTGCCCTGCGGGTGGGAAGGAGCGGGCCGTGAGGGCAGCTCTGCTCTGCAGGGCTGAGGGAAATGAGGCTGTGCCCGGGATTGTCTCCTGTGAACGGGGAGGAGCCGGGGCCGTGCCTGTGGGGCTGGAGCTGCGGAGGGAGGGCAGGGCTGGGCACGGGGGCGGGAAGCACTCCCGTGGGATAGCCCGTCAGTTTCTCTCCCGCACGTCTCTGGGCTGGGCCTGTCCTGCCTGGGGGACTCGGAGCAGGGCGCTGCTGCAGTGGCACCAGCCATGGGTACACCCACCCCAGCAAGCACCTCTCCCCGCAGATGGCCCAGAGGCTGGCGCTCCAGCGGCTGCTCTCCCTCCCCGCGCGGGGCTCCCTGGCATCCCACGGCAGGGCCTTTGGCACCTCAGCTGGCCGCAGGAGCACTTTCAACGTGCAGGATGGCAGCGACTTCCAGGACCGCGTGTTGAACAGCCCCAAGCCCGTTGTGGTGGACTTCCACGCGCAGTAAGTTCTGCCTGTGGCTCTTGCACCCCTTCATCACCCGTGCAGGTGTGTCCCTGTGACCTTCCTGATGTGGTGGCACTCCGGGCACACCATGGAGGAGCATGCCTGAGGCCTCCCCAAGCTGTGCAGTCTGGTGTTAAAAGGTGCTTCTGCCCGTCAGGCTCAGTCTGGAAAGATTTCCCTCACAGCTACATCCTGCAGCAGTGTCAAACAGGAGTGTCAGGAACAATTCCCCCGGGTGGCATAGCTGCACCTGCTAAGTGCTAAGGTGTCACCCCAGCCCCAATGTTACATCATCCTACAAAGGATACCTCAGGAAAAAACTCTGCTGTCTCCCCTGTTTGGCTTCATGGATGAAATGTCCTCTTAGAAACATTAAATGTTGTTAACAGCCACAGAGAGCTCTGCACTTGCTATGCCCCAGTGTTGTGTCTACTCATGTTTCTTACAGCTATGTGGTTTTGAGGCTCTTTATAGGAAATGCCTTTATGTGTTAATGACAACCATGTGACACCAATGACAGCATTTGTCTTCAATAAAAATACTGTCATCCTCTTGCCAGTAAAAATATTCCTAGATGTTATCTGCTGCTAACAGATGTTATCAGTATTAACAATACTGATTATCTTTGGGGTTTTTTAGTGTATTTTCATAGTCCCTCAGTACTGTCATGTGAGCTAATTACAGCTGATTTGGGGCAAACAGAATACAAAACAGCCAAAAAAAATTCACTAAATAAACCAAACTGACAAACTAAAGTGAGTATTAGTTGGGATCATCCAGGGAGGAGAGGGCAACTAGTGGAAGGCTGAAACCTGATAGAGAGCTTCCTTAACACCTTTGACAGATCCCTTGTGAGAGGGGGGTTTTTCTAAGCCATGGTTTGGGAATTGTATTTCCAGGCTGGCTCTTGAGTGGACAGCAATGGTGGTAAAGGCACTCGTGTATCAGCACACTTTCTATGGCTGCTGCTGCACCTGCCTCTCCTAACGTCCCCTCTCTTTCCTTGCTCCATCAGGTGGTGTGGTCCCTGCAAGATCCTAGGCCCCAGGTTAGAGAAGATGGTGGCCAAGCAGGAGGGGAAGGTGGTGATGGCCAAGGTGGACATTGACGATCACACAGACCTTGCTATCGAGTACGAGGTAGGAAGTAGAAGAGCACAGACTTTCTTTGGCTGGCAGTGCAAGGAGGGTGTCTCCCTGGGGAGAGCTGTGCCTGCACAGCAGTGGCATTGGAGGGGGGAGGAAACTCAGTGCCTACAGGTTCCTGATCCACTGGGTCACTTGTCAGGAGGTGGATTTTGCTGCTTAGCTCTGCTCCAGCTCTGCTAGTCATGCTCAGCATCCCCACCTCTAATTCTGCAGGGAGGTGTGCTCTAGGCCTTGCAGGTGTCTGTCAGTGTAAACATTTCCCTGCCTGGAGGAGCTTGGAGCACACACAGTGTTTTGCTGCAAGCTGGGGCTGCTCAGGTGCAGGGCAAGAACATGAAGCAACAAGCCCCACTCTGCTCTGCTATTGAACGTGGTTCTTTGTGCAACCAGCCTGTCCTCTCTTTCCCTTCCTTGTTCAGGATCTCTAGCTGGGTCATAACATCCCATCCTTAAGTTGTAGCACAAGGAGACACTGTGAGTTTTGTTTGAACAGGTAGAAGCCAGGTCAGAAAAAACTCACAAACAACAGGAGCATGTGTCCTGCTATTGAAAGGAGAGGACCTTGGTGCTTAAACTAGTGTGTGACATTACTGTTGTGTCTGTTTCCTGTGCTGCCTTTCTCCCAGGAAGGAGCAGAATGATTGGAGAAGGCCATGGCTTTAGTTTACATGATTCATTCATTTTTCTCCTCTGTCAGTGATTAGGTAGTTAAAGAAACTCAAAAGCTCTTCTGAGGGCTGTGCTTGCCTCTATTGTCTCTCCTTGTAAACAACAACTCTGCCCATGGAGTTGGGGCATCCTGCTGTTGTATTTTACAGGGAAAAAAGTGCTTCATTTTCATGTATCATGCAGATGGATCTGCTCCCCCTCTGCAGATGAAGTCCTGCTCCCAGGGTGACAGCTAGCACAGCAAGCTCCTCAAGCTGCCCTGAAAAGTGTGAACCATCTCCTGAGCAAGCTGTCATTTTGTTGAGTCTCTAGAAGACGCTGTATGCCATTCCCACACCCTGCCGAGCCAGAAGGAGACGGAAGTGGAAACAGCTTGTTCCCTCCCACTCTTTCCCCAGGGAGACCTTTCTGCCTGTGCTGTGGTGGCGTGGCCACACGGCTGGTGGCCACAGTCATGATTTGCAGCTCCCACAAGCTGAACAGGAGAGCCTGCGGTGCTCTCCAGGGTGGAGGCGTTCTGCAGGTGCACCCCAGGCCAAGGAAGATAGCAGCTGGCTCCTGAGCAGGGCTGGCTGCTGCAAGCCCAAAGGCTGTGTAGCTCAAAGGGTGCTAGTGAGAAGTTGAAGAGGGTGAGGTGGTTTCAGTGATGATCTAAAAGCATGTAAATCCTTATAGATGCAGGCAAGGCTCTGGTAGCAGCTACACTAAGGAGAAGAGTATAGGAATTATTAGCTCAACTCTTGTATTGTTCCAAGCCTTCCAGTAGATAGAATTAGCTGGGATTACAAGAAGATAATCTCACATGAGTAGAAAATGGCAAGCAGGGTGTGTGCATGCAAAGAAAGGTCTGTGAAAAGAGGCTGAAAGTCCCGACTTGTGCGGGTTTGATGAGGCACTGCATGTCCTCTCCTCCTGGGTGCTGAGGGAGCAGCCATGCTGCCTGCTGTGTGTGTTTGTGTGCAGGTAGAACTGAGGCTGCAGGGAAGGGTCAGCTTCTGGCAGTTCATTCTGAACCTTCTATACAAACATGAAGTTTTTGTTTTGCAAGAGGGCCTCCTCCAGTTTTGAAGTGGTGTGTGTGTCTTGTCTCAGCCATTATTCCCGTGGCAGTGTCTGTGAGTACCATAGCTGCAGACAGATAGGGGTAAAGTAGATTTTTTTGCTTAGATCTTCCAAGTTTGGGGCATGTGCTGAGCATGTGCTTGGTTTCACTTAATCTTCAGGAAGTTGCCATGTAAGGAGAAGTGTAAGGGCTGATGGGGAGGCACCAAGTCAAGATCAAAGAGGGACCAAATAGAGTGTTTGGTAGAGATCAGGAAAAACCAAAGGTGGTATTTAGGAGGGATCAGAAAACATTTGTTTTAAAGCCATTCCACTGGGGATCAGATGTCTACAAGCTGAGAAAGTCTTTGTTTTGGGGGTTTTCAGTGTCCATGCCACCCCCACAACTCCTTCACTGGCTGCCAGGAAGTCTCGCTCCATCCGTGTTTATTCCCCTGCCCACGCACACACGCAGCCCCCAGCTTGCTGCCTGGTTGCACAATGTCCTCTTCAGCAGCCTCCTTGAGGCAGAGGGAGGGGGAGACCCCCTGGAAGAGCTGAGGAATGCTGGCACATTCCTTTGTACAAGAGGCCGTCTGCCCTTGGCTCCCAGCCATCCTGGCTTAGCACAAAGCACGGATGCATTTCCTGCAACTAGAAGTGTCCCCAGTGCCCTTTCCCGTCCTGTTAGCCCAGCACAAAAGTTCTCTCTCTGGGGACTCCCTGTTTTATCTAACACCTTTCATCTCTGGTTGTGGCTGTTCTCCACTGCTCCAACCAGCTCCTGACCTCTTGCCTCAAGAGCAGAAAGGGAGAAGAAATACTTTTGTTTATCTGCAGTCTCTTAAAATTGTTTGGATTCATCTCTTGCCTTGGCCAGCTGCCCCTGTGTGTGGTGACTGGGAAAGGGCAGCCCCTTCTCTGGCCACTGTGGGTGGGCAGCTCAGGAGAGCTGCTGGGTACAGAGATGGTCATTCATCAATGGAGCTCCATCCTGTGTTACCTCCTCACTCAGAAGCCTGGGTGAAATCCTTCCCCCCTGCTCCACTGTGTGGCATCTGAGCTTGTATAGAAGTTTTAGATGGGGGAGAATTCCCTTGGTATGAGTATTGCCAGGAATAACCTGGATGGCTGTGTTTATTTATCTGTGTGGTCAACACTAATCAAAAGCAGACTGATTTTTTTTTTTTTTTTTTTTTTTTTTTCTGAAAAAGTGCTCTTGAGGGAGTCGGAGAGTTTGTTTAGGTTCAGTGCAGATGGGACCCAAAAAAAAAAAAGGGAAAAAACCGAAAAAAATGCCCTCAACTTTGCATTCTAGAAATTCCCATGACATTTGTGTCTCAACCAGCAAAACAAAGTATGTGCTCTATTAACAGGCTGCCCTTGCTGCAGCTGGCAGGAAGGAAGCTGACAAAAGCATCATGTTTTCTGAGCAGAGGAAAGTTGCTCTGTGCCTGTGATTCTTGTCTGGCTCTGCAGCACCAGCCCCAGACCTTCCACTCTTTCTCGGGATTTGCTAACCAGCATGAAGAGGGAGAGACAGAAGGATGGAGGCCATGTGAAGCTCGTGGGTGCACTGGTCAGCCTGCAGGGCCTGGCAGTGTGGTGTTGGCTGCTTCTCTGTAGAGCTTCCAAAAGTTGCCTGTTCTTTACCCAGACCCTAATAGGGGCCAGCTCTCTTTTTTTTGGATGGAACTGGAGCAGCTCTGCTCTATATTAACCCACTGTGCAAGCCAGAGGGAGGCTCAGTGGAGGTTTGCCCTTCTCAGGGAGAGAGCAGTTGAGTGCCGTGCTGGTCCCATCCTTTCTCACTCCGAAAATCACAAGGGAATGTGTTGGCACCATCTCCAGTGCTGGGGCCCAAGCCCTCTCGATCTGCTCCCTGCAGTCACTAGGAGGAGCTGAAGGTTGTGCTTTGAGCAGCCCAGACGCTCCCATCCCTTCACATGAGCCTGCACAAGCCCTGAAGGACACTGCGGGGAGCCATGCTGGTCTGCCCGGCTGGGACCGGGTGGGAAGGGAAGACAAAATGTCCCTTTCATCTCAGGCTCCCAGTGGGAGAAAAGCCAGCCCTCTGATGGGTTTCCAGAGGGATCTGCAGATCTGTGTTGGCAGCAGGGCTGGCAGTGCACATGGGAAGGCCCTGGAGGCTGGAGAAGAGTCAGCAGGCAAGATAAGGACAGGATATGTTTTGGGGGGAGACTTTGCAGAGATAAGGGCATCGAAGCTGTGGGGTCAGAAATGGGATCAGATCTTCCAGTGCTGCAGCTCTCCAAGCACTGGTTGTTCCTTCTCTCAGTCATGTCCCTGGGGTCTCTGCTGTCACCAGTCAGCCAGCAAGGCCCTGGGGAATGTTGTCATTTCCAACACTGTTCTCTTGGATAATTCCCAGAAAACTTTGTTCTGAGCTAAAAAAGCAGTACCCAGAGCAGCACAGCTGCGTGCTGGCTCTGGTCAGAGGGACATTTTCACTTCTTACCTAATTGTCAGGGATCTGCAGTGAATGGCCACTGGTGTGTGACCAGATAAACCACCGAAAACAGAAGTGGGAAAGGAAAGATGGGGTGGAGGGGATCGTCATTGCCATAATATGATGCAGCAGAAAATCTGCCTGTGCAGTGGTGGGGTAGGTTAGGATTAGAACTCCTGTATGGAGAAGAACACAGCTCCAGTCTGATGCTGCCCTGGCCATAAAATGTCCAAAGGTCATCCTGTCTGAGAGGTGTCCTAGATTTGTTCACTTATGATAGGACAAAAGGGAAGGAGAAGAAGAATCTGTACTGGAGATACGGGAACAGCCTTGCCTTGGTTTTGTATTAGCTTTGGTTTTGTCTTTAAAAATCTGGGTCTTACTTAAAAAGCAGCTCAGCCTTGACTTGAGCAGTGTGGGGTAAGTCAGTGCAGAGTTGAGGCCACAGGGAGAGGAGGAACGTGGAGCTCAGCTGGCCTGTTTTGTGAGTGGACATCTTACCCTAGAGCAGTGCATGCTCAGCTCCCTTGTAGCCCCTTCCTTAGAGTTCCACTGGAGGACCAGGTGCAGCTGGCTTGCTGCAGGCTTTGCTCACCTGTGTCTCCCTGCTTCTCTTGCCCCCAGGTATCAGCAGTGCCAACTGTGCTGGCTATGAAGAATGGAGACGTTGTGGATAAATTTGTGGGCATAAAGGACGAGGATCAGCTGGAGGCATTCCTCAAGAAACTCATTGGAGCCTGAAGTAAAAGGGTGGCTGTACCTCTGCCTCTGGACACATCCATGTTGTGCATTCCTTGCCTGGGAGAGCTGAGGGCAGGTCAATTGCCTGCCCTGTACAACCCGGAGGTTTCTTCTGTTTTGGTGTTCTTAGGAGATGGAAAATGTTGTAACCCTTCCCTCCCTCTCCCCCTTCTCATGAACAGCAGCAGTTGTAAAGGGTGCTGAGGAGCAGGGCTGCTTATTCTCAAAATGGGGAATGTGGCTGGAATTAGGAGCCTGTGTTTATCAGCCAAGAGCTGACGTGCAGAGCTGCTGCTGCTGAGTTAAGAGGAGGAATGTTTTTCTCCTTGCCTCACATCTGATAGCCCAGAGCAGAGGGCAGCTGCTCCCTGCAGGATGATGGTACATACCTGCCCTGGGTGGGTTCCTTTAAAGCTGAGAATGCCTCTGCCTTGTCTGTGAAACCTGTCTCTTTCTTCCTCTGTCGTGTTGCTGGACACAACTCCTTTACAAATCCATGGGCTCCCATCATAATTTTATAAGAGAAAACAGGGAGAAGTATTTTATGGATTTCCTTTTGTATGTCTGCAGTAGAGAACTTTTATCAGTCATTGCTGTCTAAGCCAGGAGAATAAAACTTGGTTCTCAGAAGTCTGTCTGTCCAGAGAGGTGAGTGGGAGTATCAGCAGCACAGTTTCTAATGATGGGTTGGGAGAGTGCAGGTTATGACTTGATCCTACTAAAAGGTAATGTGCTGGAAAACAAAGCAGGGGATTACTTTCCTGGGGCTTTCAGTGCTGCCTGTAGGACCCCCTTTGTGTGCTGCTGGACCCAGGGGGCCAGAGGGAGGACTCACCTCTCATGCACAGAGGAACAGCTGCTCATTGCACACAAGGAACCTGAGCTGTGCTCACTCCCCCTTTGCTTTTCTCACTTCTTCCCTGCCTGTGCAGCCTGAGAGCCTTCCTCTCCCTGTTGTGAATAATTAAATTTGCTCACACAGGTGAGCCCTGCCAGCAGGCAGCCTTTTGACTTCAATTGCCCTGACCTTTGGACTAAGGGTGCTGGTTGTGTGCTTCCATCTGAGCAGCCTTCAGCCCTTCCCACCTCTTCCTCCTCCTTCTCCTCCTCACATACACCTGTTTCAAATCAACGTGTCTTCTTAATGCTCCCAGCCTCCTCTTGTGCTTGCAGGCAGAGTACACACCACCACTGATGACTACTGTACTGTTTAATTCCAGTTTGCTTATCTAAGCTGCATGAGAACATTGTAAGTGCTTAATAACCATGTACAAGCTGCTTTTTTTTTTCACCACAGCTTCTGTTTCCTTCAGTCACTCTTAAATCTGCTTTGGCTTTGCTCCATTTCACCTCCCTGGCATATGAGCAGTGAGGTAATTTTTTTCTGCACCTCTGCAATAACAATTTATGACCTTTGAAGGAGCCAGGGGAGTGGTGATCCAAGTCCTGCTGCAACCATAGCACTGCTGGCATCAGTGCTCCCACCTGCTTGTGTCACCCTGGGGCCTGGGCAGCAGCACAAGGTGGTACTGGTCCCCTGAGGTGGGTGTCTCCCATTTGGGCTGGGCTGATTTCACTGCTGGCACGCTGCTAGAGGTGATGTCACTTGGATGTAATCTGGTAAAGAACTGTTGGTCAATTACGATCAATAAAAACTGGCATTTTATTTTATTCCAGAGACCACAGAGGCTGTGCTGCCCCTGACCTCCTCAGGTTTCAGGCTGGGCAATTTCCCCTGCAGTTTCAGTGTTCCTGCTCAGTAAACACTTCTAGTAAAGACTCTCCATTTTCCTGCATGAGCAGGAAAAGTAGGGGAACAGCGTCACATACTCAACAATAGTCAACTTTCTTGCCTTACCATCCTACAGAACAGGAAAAAACACAGTGACTTTGCATTGTGTAATTACGGGGCAGTATAAAATAGTTATTTTATCGCTTCCTTCTAAGGAAAAGCAGAGTTAAAGTGTCGTTTAGCTGTTAAAGTGCCAGCACACTTTAGGGTGCATTTTGTGAAAGCCACAACTGTTTCTCTGAGATAAATGCTGAAGACCCACATATGTGGTGCCCTTTGGGAATCCTTCAGTGTAAGAGGTGGACAGGAGGAGGAGGGGTTAGGGACAGCCTGAGATTCCCCAAGCACTTTGCAAGGTTTCCACCACAGGACAGGACTCAGAGCAAAAGGATGTTTTCTGTGCCAGGTTTATTCAGCTCTCTGTTTGCCAGCTGCTGGGGAAGGCTTCAGGGATTCCCACAGCGGTGTTAATAACAGGAGGTGAAAGCAGGAAGCAGTGCCAGCAGTGTATTTATGTAGTGGTTAAAGAGCACAGCAATTTTCATGCCACCTGAAAGTGATGTTGGTCTTTCCCGATTGAAGGGAGCTGAAGCCATGGGTAATTCCTTAGCAATAGCTGTTTTTTCCATGTCAGTTGGGAAGGTTTCCTCTTTGCTCTCTCCAGCAAGGATGCAGTTTGTTTGCCCCTTTGGAATTAAGCACATTGAATACTCCTCTGATCTGTCAAGCGTTTGCTCTCTCCTGCCCAAGCCTGTCTATTTTACAGTGGCTTTCTCAGCTCTTAATGTTCTTAGTTTCTGTTTAAGAAGACATGGCAGTCAGTGCCTTCCCAAGGGAAGCAAAGCTCAGCAAAGCTCAGCTTCTCTTTCCCATGCATGTTTTGAACCCACCACCAAGGTCCCCCCAAGGTCAGGCACAGTGCCTCTGTCCTCACAGTCTTGTGCAAGGTGCCTCATTCCAGGCAAGCAGAGGTTTTCCATTCATTTCTGTTGGCTTTATACTTGCATCAAGCCCTAACACAGCTGCTCCTTTCCCTAAGATGTTTGTGCCTGCCTGCTGAACTCTGAGTTAATCTCCAGCTGCTCTGGCTCATAGTGAATATCTGCAAGGAGGGAGGGAGAGCTTTGCTATCTTCTCTACTAGAGGTGCTATGTCAGGACCAGCTTCAAGGGCTGGTAGAGGATGGAAAGTTCAGGTTGTCTTGAAGCACACAGTGGGCTGTGTATATGTGGTCCTTTGAAGGGGATAGTTTGGTTCCAGTGAGGTCTGACCTTGGCAGCCTGGCCAGTAAATCCTTTGCTTTATCAACAAATATGATTCCTCCTGTGCAAAGAACAAAACAAAGAGCAGCTCCATGTCAACAGGGAAATGATCCCCACTGACTCTGCCATAGGCAGGGTCTTTCACCAGCCCAGCCAGGCTGTTGGCCCCAACAGTTTGTTAAATCACTTTAAGTTTCCCCTCACACACCTCGTTTTTCTTATCCAAGTAATTATAGGATTCAGAAAAAAATCAGCAAATATATTCTCCAGCCCTGCAAGGCTGTTAGCACCAATGTTAAGCTCAGTGTTCAAAAATGGTGGCAAATGCTTGCTGTAAGTTTCCTACAAGTTAAAGAATAACAGCAGCTTGCACAGCTGCAATATTCTAGGCAATAAAAAGATAAGATAAAACTACCCTAGGCTTGACTTCCAGACCAAAATGAAACTGGATCACCTGTTATACAGTCTCTCATCCTCCTTACCTGCCCCTGTAACACACCCAGGCTCATGCTGGGGTTTAACCCCAGTTGACAACTAAGTACCAGGCAGCTGGTAGATCACTGGCAGATCATAGGGAACTGAAAAGTTGTTGGTTTAAAGTAAGCACTGCTTAGAAAGAATGGGTATGTCATCAGCACTGGCTGCTAGGAAGAAAATTAACTGTCCCAGTCAAAACCAGGAGACCATCACCACACAGGGGTGGTGTTCTGCCATGTCCTGCTACTCTTGTCAAGGGTGTGAGGTGCCCTTGTGGGCTTTGTGGTTTCTCTGCCTCTGCAGCTCTCTAACTTCAGCAACACTTTTCCCATTCAAACCTTTTTCAGGCGAAAACCAAAGACAACAACTCTCAGGAGAGTGATAGCCACAGGCTGGCTGCGGTTTGGAGGGTGCTGGTGTGCTGAGCCTTGCCTGGTTGCTATTTTTCCTCTGTGCATTCTACAGCCAGGGAAGGATGGAGGCAGGAGCAGCCGGGGAAACCCCAAATTTCTTACACCAGAGGAGCCAAATGGGTGAAAATGAGAGGCCTACAGGGAGAGCTTGAAAACGTGTCAGCCCACATCCCAATGGGAATGGAGTGAGGAGAAACCCTGTGTCACCTTCCAGGTGTCAAGGAGTCCCTGGTGGGCAGTGAGGCAGGGAAATATTCTATAAGGAGAGGCCAGAGGGTGACACTGGAGCTGCTCATGTCCTGAGGGTGGAGGACAGCTGGCAGCTGCAGGCAACAGGTCAGCACCCAACTTCCCACCTCACGTTGGCTTCCTGGGCCCTCGTGATCCAAATAGTCACAATAAAAATGCACTAAAATTGATGGATTTTCTCCATGGCCTGCATGCTTCTGTGAAGTAAGGTCCCTGGAGCTGTATGCATATATATATATATACATATAATGTTTATCTACTCACATACTCTTGTTCTCTGTTGTGGAGAGTGCCAGGAGCTTCTGGGGCTCACAGATGTCCCCAGCAGCTGTAGCTGTTGACAGAAAAGGACAGGAGCCAGCCTGCTGGCTCTCCTCCCCAAGGCAAGCCTGAGCTCTCAGCACCCTTCTCAGCTACTACACACTTCTCATCTCTTTGCTGCTAAAAGCCACTCTGGCTCCATCCCTCTTAAAAGTGGACAAGTGGTTGAACAATTTCCTGAAAAACAGGACATTTTTTCAGTGAGAGTCCTCAGAAATACTGACATCCAGGGGGTACAACATGCACCAGAGATTTCGGTGTTTTCCAGAGATGGTGACCTCTGGTCCCCCGTGTGGCTGCAGCTCCTCCATGCCAGTCCTACACAGCTGTCAGTCAGAGGGGGTTTGTGCCAGCAGGCTCTGCACACGGAGCTTCACGGCCTCGGGAAGGAGAGGAGCTGCATCCCCCGGGGTTGCTGTCTTGCTCCATCATGAGGCAATAACATTTCCCCGCAGGAAATGTCCCTGCATAGCTGCAGGGCTCCTGTCCTTGCAGGTGGCTTTACCCGTGGGGCCATGGCTCAGGCAGCAGCAGGTAACAAACCCAGCCCTGGGTCTGGCTGTCACAGCAGCTGGGATGGAGATGGAGCAGTGCAAGCTCCAGCACGCCTACTGGTATTTATATAACATCATTTTGCTTTAATCTGGCTTTTTAAGTAAACTGTCAAAGCCCTTTCTGTTCACTTGTTCACTAGGAACCTTTTTCTTTTTTTTTTTTTACTGCGAGTTTCGTCTTTCAAAGCTTGGCTAGTTTTGAGTGATGCCGAAAAACCCCATTTACAGTGGCTTTTTGTTCTGTGCTGGTATTGTTCAGGCAGAAGTGGTTGTTTTCTTTTCATCCTGGCATAGCTCAGGAGTGACTGCATGGTCTGAGCTCAAACTTTCTAAAAATACTTACCCGTGAGGAGAGATCCAGCATGGCACTGTTCAGACCCAAAGATTAACGCCTTGGAAAGGTGCAGTGGTCTGAAAAAGAAGCCAGTGGCAGCGTCCTGCCAACTCTGGTCACTGTAAGCCCTGGAGCTTCAACACGTGGCAGGCAGAGAGGATCTGCAGAGGGCTGTGGATCTCTGAGGCACCAGGGAAATCCACCCAGTGCCTGCAGAACTAGCCCACGGGAAATACTTTCTGTGGAGAGGCTATAGGGTGACTCAGAAGTCATAAAGAAAAAGCACTTCTTGCTGCTTGGAGAAGCAAGGCTGAACAATGAGCCTGCTCCTCACCAGAGGTTGGTCTTCATAACCACATCTTCCTGTTGGAGAGTGAGACAGCTCTGGGGGAAGGGAGGATGACAGGCACTGAGCAGAACAGAGATCAGACGTAGGACAAATTGCAGGAAAGCATGTGGGAGCTCCTTTTTGTCCTGCCACTGGCTGATTGCAGGAAGCTTCCCAGGTAACAGCTTTAGCAGCTGCTGGGACAGGAGATCTTATTGTTCTGCACTTGTGTTTACAGCTGTGCCAGTTTTTGGCAGGAAGCTTCAAGACAAAATCCCTGCATTCTTCCTTCTTGCTTGCCAGGTCTGCTCTCAAGGGGCTGATCCTTCAGCCTGGCTATTTCAGCTTAGCTCACTACCTAAGGAGATCCAGCTTCCCCTTCCCAGCTTCCCCTTCCCAGCCAGACCAGTTCCTATGGGCTTCATCCTAAAATCCTGCCAGCATGGAAGCTTTTCACAGAGCTCAGGCAAGATTAAAGGTTGCTGCTGTCACACCTACCACTGCATTTCTCATGCCAAACTGTGTGGTTGCCCAGCACTCCAGCCCCCTTGTACCTGTCTGGGCCCTGTTTAGTTCTCGTTCCCCTTTCCCTGGCCTTGGGACCAACTTCTATTCTCAGTTTTTTGGGAACTCTCAGGAGGAAGAACATTTGGGGTTTTCTTAATCTGTCTGACGTTGCACACAAAGGCAGAAGCTGGCAGCATCCTTGAGATGAAAGGATGCAGGAACATGAGGGACCCATCACTGCTGGTCTCACTGGAGCCTGCGGCACAGAAACTGGCAGCATGTGGCCATGTCTGCAAGCAAACTCCTTAGGTTGCTGTCATCTCCCTGTTCTGCTGCTCCCCCACAACGCTGTGCCTCCCTGTGACACTGTGTCCAGCCTGTGGTGGCCAGCAGCACATGACTGACCCAAGGGCACAGTTCCCAGCCTCGCTCCTCCAGCTTGCAGCTGGGGTCACGATGGCTAAGCTCTGCCAGTGTTACATCCCAAGGCCTGTTTCCCTGCCTCCTTTTCCCTTCCCTCCCTGGGGTTTTATACTGAGGTCGGGAATGATGGTCACGTCCCCTCCAAGGAATCAACAGGCTGTGGCATTTCCGTTGAGGGCGGCTGCGCATCTGAGGCTGCTGGCAAATCCCTCTGCCATGGAGCTGACGAGGCAAGGAGGCTGCTGTGTCACCGGCCCTGCTCAGGGTGTCAGCCGGGGTTTTCCGTGGACAGGATGCGCTGATATCACCTGGAGAGAGCCTGGCTGCAGTTCAGCCCCCGCCACGCTTGCCTGTGCCTGTAATCTCCCAGGGTTTTGCAAGCGCCGTCAGCCCACAACGGGGGAGCTGTAGGGAAAGCACAGAGCTCGGGTGATTCAGCCGGGGAGCCTCTGTCCCAGCTGAGTCAGGCTTTATTTCAGCATCTCCACGACCTGCTGCAAGGAGCTATGTCTACAGATCGCAGGAGCCTCTCAAACTGGGTCTCCCCAGCACTTCTGCCCCTTTTCCCCCCCAGCGCAGCATCCCAGCCAAAGCTGGCTCCAGCCGTGGCTGCTTCCTCTTCGCGGGACTGCTGTGCACAAACAGCTGCATCGTGTCAGCCCGGCGGGCTGCACTGCCCTGATAAATGACCCAGTTCCCGAAAGAGGGACGGAACTGCCAATGTACAGCTCCCTAGGCTGAGGGGAGGGCAGCAGATAGCCCAGCCATGCTTTGGGAACCTCACTGTCCTCATCTCATCTGTCTCCCACCAATATAGTGTCTCCAGGTGTCTTCTCTTGCCACACGTAGCAGAACAGGTAGCACCCCGGCTGCCTAAATCCATAACCCCTGCTTTGCAGAACGGGTGAGAGGGCTCTCCCCGGACAATAGGCTTGTGGGTGACTGTCAGCACGAGTGGTACTTTGGAAAGCCATGGCCAATGTCTTGGAAAAAGAGTCCTGCAGAGGCTAAGTGCCCGCAGATGGTGTCCTCATAAAGATGAAGGAGGAGCAGCCTCCAGCCGTCACCCTAAGGCACCTATCAGCAGCCCAAGAGCTTGGGCTGGGGACACTAGAAGATGAAATGCTGCCCTACAGGGTATTCTCTTGCCCCATTTCTGTACCAGCCTGTGCTGGCTGTCCTTTCTCACATCAGGGCAGGGGGATGGGACAGGAAGGCCCTCATTATCCAGGGCTTGCTAATTAGATGGGAATGTTATCTCCAGCCCAGATGTCAGCTCTGACCTCCCTCTAACCTTCTTCTAGAAATCAAAACAGACACAACTCTGTTTGTTTTAAAATAAGAAAAATAAGCCTTTGGGGTGAAGCAGGAAAATCTGGCCTTGGGGTACATCTGGGGAGAGAGGAGGGCACACAACCAGATAAGGCTGGTGAGGTTTGCCAGGCTGCCGAGCTGGGTGGGACTGGCCACCCTGCCCTGGGCAGAGAACAAGGTCCCCATGGCTCATGGTGGCTGTGCACGTATTTTGGGCCCTCTAAACCATATCCAGCAGTGGTGTTGGCACAGATACAGCTTCTTGTCCCAACACAACCCAGGGATCCCAGCTGGGTCCTGTAGATCCAGACATGGAGCTGATGGGGAAGATCAGCTGAGTCTATGTTTCATCTCTCTGCCTTGCTTTTGGGATTTACAAAAGGGTCTCAAAAGGAGAGGTTGATCCCTGGAACAAATTCTGCCTTTCAAACCTGACCTGGATACCTTTTCCTCATGCTACCTGAGCAGTCCTTAAATTGTTTCAGAATAAAGGGAGCTGGGTGGCAAACAGCTGGTGATTCTTGTCCTTGACTTGTAGTAAAACCTTGTTTTATTGCATTTCTGCAATAATTTTCTATAGCTAGGGAACAAACTTTGCCTGTGATCTGGGTCAGACCTTTGAGCACCTCACCCTATGTTCACCCAGATTTACATCTCCATTCTCCATAGCAAACTACATTGCTTTGCTTCCTCTTCTTTGTAAGAGTACAGCTCCAGCCTGGAGCTTAACACCAAGAAGGTCTTTACCCAACACCACTTGTCCTTCTGTGTCAGGCATCCAAGCAGTCTGGGCTGCAGTACCAAAGCTCCTTATGACAAAGGCTTAATGTAGTTATTGCAGTAAAATGAGGAGTGGATGTGACCAGCTGCAAACCAGCACCCCAGGGCTTTCTTCTGTGGCTGCTGCCTCTTTAACTTGGGGCAGTCACTGGTCCAGCCTTTCCTCCACCCTGCCCAGTCCACCAACACCACAGTAACAAGATTTATGAAGACACCAGAGGGATTGTTCATTAGGCCACAATCCTAATATTTTAAAAGGCACAGCTGATTAACAGTTACACGATGTTTTACCTACCATATCCCCAAGACAGCAAGCAGGTAAACATTTTGAGGTGCCCCTTTTCACTTGCCTCCTTTGAAAACACCTGTTGGCCCCCTGAGTGATGGGTGTTCTTTTTTATGCTCTGAAGGCTGTGCCTCATGCTCATGACATCACAGCCATGATGCATTGCCCTCCAGCAACATCATCAGAGCAGAAAATGATTTCTATTGTCTTCCATATCTGGCTACTGCCTGGTACACCCTGTCTCCCCGAGCTTCAGGGTTACTGAAGCAGAGTAATAGCTGAGAAGTGAGTAATCAAGAAGCTACCTGACCAGATTTAAACCTGACTTTAAACATCTTCTCTGACAATAATGGGAAGGAGGATCTGTGCCTGCTAAGGTGCAGAGCTGCTGCAGGAGGACCATGCACAGACATCCCTGGGACTCTGTGGATGGCATTCACACAGCACACCTGCAATACAGCTCTGCTCACACAAACTACCACAGCCCCAGGGCCTTGACTGAATTTGCACCCATTTTTATGACCTAAACCTGTGAGTCAATATTTACCTGAGAGGCGGATGCACAGCTGCCCTGTGACACTGTGTACACCACTGACTATCTAACCACTGACTTCAACTACCCAAATGGAGGTTATGTGGAAGGTACAGCCAGATTGCCAGACATGCTCAGTGAAAAGACAAGAGGCAAGAAATGGTGGATTTGCCATCCTCAGAGATTTTCAAAACCCAACTGGATGTGGCCCTCAGCACCATGATCTAACCTTAAGGCCAGTCCTGCTCCAAGCAGATGGTTGACCTGGAGACTTCCAAAATTACCTCTTACGCTAAATGATGCTGTGATTTTGGTAATGCTAAATATTTGGCAGTAGACATTCCTTAATTCAGATACTGTTTGCAACCACTTGCATGTGGGGTGCTATAAGAACACCTGTGACCAGCCACACAATTGAATTCAATTCATTCACAATATCCCTGGAAAGGAGGCTTTCTAGGCTCTACTGAACTTCAATTCCCTCATAGTTTCTGAGCAGCTTGTGGATCTGGCTGCTCATGACCATGTATTTTCAGCACCTCTGTAGCAACCACATAGTCAAATGGACCAAGGAAATTATCAAACTGGAGACATCTGTCTTTCTTTTGATTCAGGGTTGTTTCCAGCTGAATCAGCTGGCTGTCATCTGAGACTGGCAGTGGGAGTGTGAAGATCAGAGAAGGGAGGGAAACAATCCTCCTTCAGGGACTGCTCAGACTTGGGTTGGCTTCACACAGTCATCAAACCCCAACTGTGACCCTTGTGAGGCTGAGAAGGACATGATGATGTTCCACCTTTGCACATTAATCTAACCAGCTTTGCTCATCCCAGGGCAAAGTGTGCACAGCTTCTCTTGATTCCCAGCCAGCCTGCAAGCAGATAAAGGGTGGCTGTGTGATAGGCTCAGGAGAGGGTATCTCCTGAAATCACTCCTATCTGTAGACTATTCTCACAGGTCCTGCCCCTCTCTTAAAATATGTGGCTTGAGATCTGTAACAACTCAGTAAGTGGTAGGGAAGGTCGTTACATCTGGCAGCTCATGCACTTCTTCAAACTTGAGTGTCTGAGAACTGGTAAGTCCCTGTAGGAACATCTAGCCCAGGCATTTCTGCAAGTCAAACACAGCCACAATTACGAGAAGTGTATCATAGAGGAAGCTCTTAGTGCCTGTTTCCTCTTATAATACATGATAACTGCCTCCTGGAGTGTTAAATATGACTGGTTTTGGTAAAGACTGCTGGGGCCTTCCTTTGTCAGTGCGGGCTTTGCCCTTTGGAAAACCAGCCTTCCATAGCTCCCAAGTGGCGTGGCTAACCCTTGCATCCTGCTTCTTCCCAAATCACACCAGTATTCACAGAGGGAGGTGGGTGCTGTAACATTTTTTTATGGTTTTTTTCTTTTTCCCCTCCTGTTGGGAGAAATTGAGTCACACCAGAGTGATAGCTATGGGCTGGTAGATGGCTAAAAAAATAAAATTACAGCCTGAATCCCCACTAACCATACTCCCCCCCTTCCCTCCTCCCCATCCCAGGCAACACATGCATGTGGCTTAACTTTTCATGTCCTTGGTTTAATGAACTCGTGTCAGGAATTTCATGTGCATAGCAACCTTATCTGATGACAGTGACATTTTTAGCATGTTTACATTCAGTTTTATTTGCAACCCGTTTCCAGCATAGTTCAGCAGGGTGGATTGGACAGGGCTGAAATGTGTAAGAACCCAACACACATACTGGAAGCTTAGCCAGAGTTACTGGGGGGCTCTGAAGCACATCCATGGGCAAAAGGATCTGCAACTGAGTTTGTGCAGCAGATTTTCCAGCTGCAGCCTTTCACACACTCGCTAGTGTCCAACAAGCAGGACTGGGGGGGCATGGGGAGGGCCGTTTGTTTTTTCTTTCTTTTTTCTTCCAGTTCTCAGTACTGTCACAACCAGATGGGAATATGTTTCCCACGTCAGCTGCGGGGGGACTCTCCAACCCAGTGCTCCCTGATACCCTCAACATTACAAAAGCAGACGTCTCTGCTTCACCACAGCTCCAGCTAGTAGGAGGTATGGGGAGAAGGGGAGGGGAGCCGAGGCGTTTTGTAGTTTGAAATTTGAACAGCTGGATTCAGCAAGGGTTCCCAGGGTTTTTCCCGGGAAGGAGGTCAGCGGCTTGGGCAGGCAGATAGCCTGGGAGCAAACATCAGGAGTGCCCCTGGAGGCTCCACCCCCGCAACTCTGCCCCGACTGGAGAGCTCTTGCCCTTATAAGGCTGCGTTGTCACCAGGAAAAAGAGCCATAAATAGTTGTATGATTGTTACCTGCTTTGCTCTTCCCAAGGCAGGCTCTTCCTGCCTGCAGCTTCCAGAGCTTCCCTCCACGCTCCAGCTCCAGCAAGACAGTGTTTCCCATGTCTCTGCACATGGATGTGCAAGTCCAGTTCACGCGGTCCAATTTCTCCAGGTGCTCTGCCCTGCCTTGGCATGTGCAGAAAGCCTCCTGCCTGGGACTGTTCAATTGCTTTACAAAGTGCTGCAGGAGAGGGGCTGTGGTCCACCCCTCTGTGTGTCTTTCTTCAACAGCTCATGGGCCAAAAGTTTCCTTGGTTTGAAGGGTGTTGCTTTCATTTTCCAATTTTGGGTATATGAATGGGTAAGGTGTTGGAGGAGAATGAAAAACAGTAGATCAGGGCAAAATAAGACACATAGCAAAGACACCAAGCAGCCCTATGTTTCTGTTTACTTCTTTTCCAGTGTGTGAGATCCATACCTAAATGCAGAGGAGATGTTCCTGTCTCCTGGAAGGAGATCATGGTGAGTAAGACATTGGGGGCCAAGCAGCAGCAAAGTCTTAGACCAGCAATCAGGAGACCTGGTGTATCTGTCAGACAATTATTTGCCTGTTTCCTGATGTGGCTGAGTTTTACTCCTTCCCCCCTTCTCAATTTTTCTCTTAAGTAATGAAGCAATTCATTGTCAGTGTGTATTTTAAACACCAAGTCTCTTGGTTCCTGTCTTAGACCCAGCACATGCTTCCCAAAAGTTTCCTGTGGGCCCCAACTCCAGCAGTTTAAACATTTTCCATCGTACGTGCAGTAGCTCTGTGCTGCCATGGGGTCCTCAGCTCCCTGATTGCCTGGTCAGTCAGGGTACTACCTGGACATGCTGGGACCTGCTGCAGGCATTGAGGTCACTCTCAGCCTTTCTTCACTTCGGATCTCCCTCTCACACTGAGTTTTCCTGGTCTGTTTGAGCTTGAAAGCTCTTTGGAGAAAGCAGCAGGAGCTGATCTTGGCTTCACAATCAGTCCGTGCTACTGCAACACAGTGAGAAAGGAAGACTGGTTTGATGTGCAGCAATAAAGGTCAGAATGCCTGTCTTCTCTAGGCTATCTGCAGTCTCTTCCAGAGAGGAGAGGCGAGTTCCCAATAAGAACTGCTGTGCTTGGGAAGCTGCCACTAAGAATTATGAGTTTTCCCCTAGACAGTCTTTTCCAGGTCTGCTGGCAGGATGGGATACAGAGCCCCCATTGGGAATGCAGCTGGAGCTACTATTTCCCCAGTCCCACATAAATTTTATTCCCCTGCTTTCTGGGCAGCTCCTTGGACACAAAGGCAACTTAGAATATCTGGTACCTTCTATGTTGTAAAGGTGTAAGGCAAACAGCACTATCAGAGGCAATAAGAGAAATGTGATGCTGACCGGAGACTGAATCATAATGTGTCTCTCCCAATACTGTGGGTTCACGTGCCTTGCTCGACCTTTCTCCAGAGATTCAACAGAAAACAAGATTAAAGAGCAGCAGCGTGAAAGGTTTCATGCCAACGGAGGGTGGAAAATGTTTAGTGTTAAGATGGCAATATAGTATAGTTTTCCATCCTCGGGATTGCCTGTTTGAGGCAGGACAGCCCCGAGCCCCTGGGTTTGCTCCTTCCCTTGGCAGGAGGCAGAGGGAGGAGGAGGAGGGGTCGCAGTGCCAGGGTGGCTGGCACTGCCCCGGGGACAGCTTGGTGCCAAGAGGTGAGGTCACCGCCATCAGGGAGGAGGGCAGGGCCGCTCGCTTCCCAGCTGTTGCGTGTCCCGAGCCTGAGCACATGCCGAGCTGCCAGCCAGGGCACCGGCAGGCAAGGAGATGGCTGTAGAAATTACAGCCACTCTCACTTTCCTCTCAGTCCTCCTCCTGCAGGACTGAGGGTAGCAATCATTTTAGGGTACACAACCCGCCTTCACATTCTTTCACATTTACACGCAGAGTCACTTCTAGTGGACCATAATCTAGATTTTCAGTTTTAAAGGGGACTTTACAGTGAACTTGAAAGACCTTGGTCTCCTGTATCCTGAAGAAGCACAAAAAATATGCGTCTTTAAGTGCTTCTAATTATTCTGGTATTTTTCCTCTTCCTTTACTTATTTTCATGCTTGGGTTTGGTTTGGGGTTTTTTTTCTTTTCTTTGCTAATTGGAAGACTAATTTTAGAAATTAGTCTTGTCCACTCTGGAAACCTAATAGAAAATTAGTAAAAATGCAATAGCAGGAAAATGAAAGTAAGCCTGGGGAAAGGTAATTGTTTATAACTGAGGGGTTTTGTTAACTCCTGTGCCTAATTAACACACTACAAAGGGGAGCTTTTGTTGAAACTTCCACACCCTGCTTTCTCAATTAAGGTACAAGGGAGATCATCATAAAAAGAGCTTGGAGACACCTGGTATGTCCCCTAGCAAAGCTAAGCCTGATTTAGTATTCCTTAAGCTAAAAAAAAAAAAAACCAAAACCAACTCCGAAACCTAACAATACCAAACATATGCATACCTTCTTTCTTTTTCTGTGTATGACTCTTTTTGTCCATGTAATGCAAAGCTCTCTCTCATTAACTCCTAGTAGAAACAAAAAAACCTTAAATTATGATCCTCATTGCTGATGTGTTTCTAGCCCACAGGAAAAAAAGGGCTGGGGTGATTATTTTCAGGGTTACGATGGCTGGTAGAAGAAACTTTGCAGGAAAGCTGAATCATCGAGTGAGCATCTTGTTTTCATCTTTTTTTTATTTTGCTATGCCACATCTAAGGGGTGGCTTATGAAAATTCAAAAGGCTTTAATGCATGTACATTCCTCTATAAAGAGTCAAAGAATTACAGGCCTCTGCAGTCTCTCGCAATTAGCTGCAAACTTACGTACAGGTATGTGTTTCAAGTTCAGTGCTAGATGCAGCTGTAATCAGGAGAGTGGTAGAGCAGTAAGAGGCTTAAGGATGCTTTAACTCTAAGCACAAACAGAAAAGACAAGGAGGGAGAGGACAGGATTTACCACATGTTGAATGCCTTGCCCCACTAGGTAGAAGAGAGCAGAGCTACCTTATTTTGTGCTTTAGATCTGTGTCATGCTTGAGTTTGTAACTCAGAGTCCAAATAATATTCTTTTCCACAGAAAACTTCTTAAACTCCTTGGTTTTTTTCCTCCCTGGGACTAGTGCAAGAAGGCAGCAGAGCTTGCAGGACTCCTTTCAATTTGGCCTAACACAAGTTGCTACCTCATGTGAAGGAACTCCAGAAGTCCTTGAGCACCTCTGTCCTGTGGGTTTGATGCCTTTAATGCTTTCCTGTCTCTTGGTAGCTGAGAAATATTGCAGAGCAGGTGCTAGCCGGGGCAGCTCAGAATCCTGCTACTCCTCAGTGGGTTATTGATTTTTGACGGGAATTGGTGTGTTATAAAAACACACAGGATGCCCAGTGAGTTGCTTTCTTTGTCCCAGAGTAATCCCAGGAAACTATGATCTGATAAATGGGAGAGAAGTTGACTGTTTTAAATGGAGCTCATCTGCACCTCATCTGAAAGGAGGCTTCCCACAGGGATGGCACCTCATGTATCTCTGTTGGTAACTTCTCACATCCAACAAAGCTAACGCCTCAGGAAGTCTTGGTGAATTTTCTGCTTTGAGTGTCAGCACTGTCAGTTCACTCCTCTGGTCCATCCCCCTGATCTGATCACAGGGCTGAGAATAAGGGTAAAGCACAGATCTTTGTGTGCTTCCTGCACTGCTCCATACGTTCCCAAAGGCAGAGCAGAGCAGCAAACCGTACAGAACAGTCCATGCTGACAGTAGGAAGCTGGAGGAGCTGGGAGAATTGAGGAGGCTCTCCAGGGAGCAGGAAAAATGTCCCAAATGTGGGAGGGAATCTTGGCAGAAATGAAAGGGGGGTTGTTGAATAAAGCATGCACTGGCTCCAGATGCATAGAGCTTTCAATATGTTATGCTGAGAATCTGTGGGTGTGTTTATAAGACCTGCCACTATTGCAAGCACAAGGGATGTAGCCTCCTCTTAACACAAAAATGTAGGCTTCAGCCCTGCAGAAGAGGGAGAACAAATGTTTGAGTAACTTTACTTTGGGTCTTCTTTCTGGTTGTTGCCCAACAGAATGGTCCCAAAGTTTGGTTTTGACTGGACCAACTTTGGTTTCTGGCAGACAAAAGTGGTGTCTTTAATTGGCTATAAACGAGTTACTTCCCCTGCAGTTCCCACAACAAAGCTACAGTGGGAATCTGGATGACTTTCTACAGCACTGGAAAAATCCCTCGCTCTTAACATCTCTGGGGCATACTAGAAAATTTCAAGCTAGTTCTACTTTGTCCTCAGCCAGCTTCACTTTGTCCTCAGCCAGCTTCCTGAAATGAGAACCACAGAGCCACTTCATTTGAGCAAATATTTGGCCTTGATTAATGTAGCAGGCTGAGCCCAAAAACAAACATCGGACATGGGGTAAGCTCAGAGGCACCATTAGTGGAGAAGAATCTCACGGAGTAACCTCAGGAAAATGCAGCAAGCTGAAAGTAGAGGTGCCTTCATGGCTATTTGTAAGCAGGGTTTTAAAAAAAAGGGAGACTAAATTCCTACTGGTAGAGGAAGAGGGAAGTGAGCATCCAGCTAGATGCCGTTTGTTTAGAGGTCCATTAAAGGTGACTGATGCTGAAAAGCAATTAAAACAATGAATAGATTTTGTGAAGTAGTTAAACGCCATCACTCTTATGTATTCTATGAACCAAGTCCTATTTTTGTAACAGCACAGTCACTCTGCTACTGAATTCTTGGTTCTGTGAAAACATGGCCCAGACTGAGACCTACAGAAGAAAAACAGAAGCAAAGGTGGCAGAAAGCTCTCCACAGCCCTACCTTATCAGGGTGAATTAAACAGTGTTTAGATGGATTTGTCAGTCCCTTTAATGTGTATTTTCCTTATCAGTACCTCACCCAAGCCTAGCTTGTCATAAGCATGACAGGTGCAGGGTGACAGAGGGGCTGGGGAAGGATGCAATTCTCCTTTCAACTTATCCTCTGCTAAGAAGAATGCCCCCCAGCCCTTCTGAACTCAGGAATCTGAAGCATTTCTTACCCCCTCTGAGCAAGGGAGAAGGAAATTGAGATGTTAATAAAGGCTCCTTAGCAATTGTTGAACCAGGGAGCTGTGAGGCCAAGGCAGACAAGCCTAAAATTGCATGCATCAGTACTTGCTGAATTATCACCGAAGGAGCTAAGGTGTAACAGATGGTGTGAAAGTGATTGTTTTCTGCAGGAAAACAAAAAAAAGTTGTTGTGTTTTTTTAAGGCAGGTAACAGGATGTTCTCTGCTGGCATTTTGGACAAGTCTGGGTAGGTCCAAGGCAGGAAACTCAGATTCCAAATCTGAGTTTTGGGACAAAGATTATTTTGCTGGATGGCTGGTATTCCTGTTGTCCCTTTTGTATAATGGTGTTGGATGCCAGCTTTTCTGAATTTAGAGCTGAATAGAACATAGTGAGCAGCAAGACAACAGGGCTAGAGGAAACACAGTTTGGAAAGTGATATAATGAACTAAAAAATGTTGCTTAACATTGTAGTTCCATTTAAATGGCAGAGGTACCTCTTGGAGGTAAAGAGCTCTGGGCCATTATTCTTAGTATGTCAGATCAGGAATGTGGTGTCTGTAACCACGCCAAATGGAGTTGTAATCTCAACTCAGGGACTGGAGGAACTCAAAAGCTCCAAAAAGACTTTACCTAAGACAGACGTTTTCATACAGGTGTGTTTCTGAGGATACTTCCATGACTTCAGCTGGAGCACAGCTGTTTGATAACCTGCTTCCCCAATAGGGTCCTTTCTACAGGATGGTGTCACTCGCATTTCATTGAAAGAAGGGACTCTAGCATGTGATAAATATACTTACTGCAGTACAGTAGAGAAGTGTGACTCTGAATGGTATCCCAAATGACCAGAGATGCTGTATGTAAATGGTTTGTTTTCAGCACCAGGTCCTGCCATCAATGTATTCAGAAAGTAAAAACATGTTCCTCTTTTACTAAAGTTGAAGCAAAAACTACAATGAGAGAGAAGGATTCAGCAGGTTGTCCACATGGAACTGTGTGGGTGGAGGGTTGGGGAGAGGTGAAAAATAGAATAACTGTTTTAAAGGCTGGAGTATGACAGGTACAGCTCCTCCCTTCCTCCCCAGTCTTGGGGAGCATTTATATTTCCTTCTTAAATTTTCTCCATCAGCAAAGTCAATTTAAAAGACTCCATCACAGTGCCTCAGTTTAATCCCCTCAGTTGTGATGATGCATCTCTCTGAGGGCCTATAAACTAGATCAGTGAACTGATCTTTTTTTCTTGACCTTCTTTTCTTACCTGTTCTTCAGTGATCCAGTGTACAATATGACTTTTTAAACATCTTCATCACCACTGCTGGAGCAGTGGTAAGATATGTCACAGCACTAAAGCCAAATGGCTAGTGGGAGAACAGACAACACCTTAAACCAGTTTTGCTGATGAAGAGGGCGTGATGGAATCGCACCCTGACATATGAAAGTGAGCCAATTAAGCCGTACCTTTTCCACAGCCATGCCAGAAGCTGGGTAGTTCTGCTGAGAGTAACATCATTCTGTAAGAAAAGGACTACTCTCCTCCCAACACCTGCTCCTGGCTGCTTCTGAGACAGATTACCCGGACACATTTCACTTACTTGTACCCTGACACACACCCCGCCCACCCCTCAGGGGAAACATCACTTGCTTTCACTCCTTCCACATCTCTTGAGATGGCTTTCCACCTTCCACACTCTCACAGTTTGGATGTGGCATTTGTTAGGGGAGCAGAACAATCAAGAGTTGGTATAAAGGGAAGAGGAAGTTATATGCTAATACATGGTGCTTAAATTGCAGATGAATTTCAGGTTGCTCAGAGGCATGAAGTCCGCAGACATATATGACTTTCTTCTACAGACCTGCCTCCAGAGAGCCACTTCCTTTTGCTGCAATACCTGAAAATGCTTCAAGTTCTCATCTGCCTTTATAGCTGCTGCTTTGTATGGGTGTATATGTTAAAGCCACTTCAGAGCTGCTTCTCTAAAGTAAGTCTAATTGTGAATCTGCACTGAAACAACTAATGTTTCAAGGTTTTGCAAAAGCAGAGCTCAGGCTTCTTAGCAATACCAGATTGTGACATTCTCCAGATCTGTACATGTGTGGTTTCTGTCTAAAGCACTGTGGTTAGAGTTTAGCAATGTGACTTCTCCGATGGAGTAAACACCTTTTTGTCTCTGTCACTCTCCTTGTTTCACTCTCTCCAGCTTGACAGTAAGAAACTAATTTTGGGAATTTTTTTTTCTGTCCCCCAATGTATTGAAAATTATTCACCAAAATGAATTTAGCCACTTTTATCTGTTTGTCAGATACAGAAATCAAATCTCCCTGCATTTATTGCTGATCAAAGAAGTGCAGGCTTCTCTCAGGGGTTGCTGTTTGCCAACAAATTTAAGCAAAGTTTGTTTGTAACAAACTTAATACCAAACTGGTCTTGGATTAGACCAGTGTAGGGGAAAACCCTGTAGAGTTCAGCAAGTGGCAATTTGCCTGGTGTCCAAAGTCTGGCAAATTGAACTATTTCTGGATGCTCACTGCTTTGTAGATTTGTTTCCCTCTAGAAATACTACAGTGTCATTAATTTATTCCCATCAAACTGGTAAATCTGTCTGCTGTTGAGATGTTTTCCAGAATTCAATGACCATCACAGGTTTGTTCTTCCAAATGATGCTGGCTTGCAAACGCTGATGGAAAATGTGAGTGAAGTTGATCGGAAAGATGCACAGAAACATCCTGTGAGCTTGTTGAAAGTAACAGATGTATAAAATCTGTTTGATAGCTCTTTTCATACTTGTTTTTTTCTGAGGTGTGTCCCCTTTCCTGGGTAACTTCCTGCCAACAAAAACCTGTTGCACTTATTTTCAAAGTAATTGAGCTACAGAAAACAGACATTTAAAATCTGACTTGCCTCAAGTATGGCACATCTATAAATCTCACCATGAGGGAAACACACAGAGTTTTCTGTAGAGGTGGGATATATTTTTTGTGAAGGGGAAGGATGGTGTAAACCTGCACCAGTCTTTGTTCTGAACTCAATTTTGATCCTTTGCTGCTAAAGCAATCAAAATAATTTTGATATCAATTAAACAGGAGTGGAACCAAGTTCTTAAATTTATATTTAAAAAAAAAGGAAGAAAAAAGCCCCAAACCTTAAGAAGGCAGTTTAGTCTTACCTTAGCCTTAAATTTGAGCACCAGGAAGAGCAGAGCACATATGCAACTGTGAGATTCAGAAAAGAATAAAAAAATTAAATTACCAGTATTATACAGTCTTCAAAAATGACTTTGTGGCAGCCTTTTCATGTCTGCATTTTATGCTTCCAGTCACTATCTTTTGTTTCCAACATAACCGCTGCTGTCAGTTCATGTTGCCTTTTGTACTTGCTTTCCTAGCTAAGATCTGCTACTTTTCCTCCTTTAAAAGCTCTATTGAGACTTGATACTGACTGCTTTCCTGGCTTACCTTTCCTTTCTCAGCCACTTGGCTGAAGATGCAGCTTCTCATTTTCTTAAGAAGCTTCTAGTATATTTGGTTACCTCCACTATTTTCATTCTGCTTCATTTTTGTGGGAGAACTTAAAACCCTGTTGTTCAGCCAATAAATATCCATTCCATATGTTGGTCACTTTTTTTCATGGTTCAAAATGAGTCACGATAGAATTATGGAATGGTTTGTGTTGGAAGGGACATTAAATACATCATGCAGTTTCAACTCTCCTGCCATGGGCAGGGACACCTTCCACTAGACCAGGTTACTCAGAACTCCATCCAGTCTGTCCTTGAACACTTCCAGGTATGGGGTATCCACAACTTCTCTGGGCAACCTCTACCAGTGCCTCACCACCCTCACAGAAATCCAAAAGTATCTGGTTATATAGGTAACTGTCAAAATTCCAGCTTCCTTTCATTTTCTGCCTTGAAGTACTAGTGAAGATCTACCCTGTGTGTTCCCTTCTCACTACCAAATGAAATTCTCATTTCTATTTTGCACCTGTATTTACATTTCTCACCTCTGCCTCTAACAGTGACACCACTGTGTCCCTGACACTCAGCTGTACAACCTTTCAGTGATTTCTCCCACTGTCTTACGTGTTTTGAGACACAAAGGTCTAGCATTGTTTCCAAACTGCTGCAGTGAACCTTCCTAAGCCTTAAGTGTTTCACTTGGACAAGAAATGCTTACTTTAGGCACTTCTCCACTAACCTCCCTCTTTATTCATACCTCTTTAACTTCATTTGCCTCTTCTGCTTGTAGCTTTGGTACTGCCACCAGTAAACTTTGCCTGGCATTTTCTCTCACCTGGCACCTACATCTGCAAATGTGCCCTCCTTGAGCAAAGTCAGAAGTCACAAAGGAAGGAGCCTTGTATTTCTACATGCTCATTAAGTGTGCAGTAAACCTTATCTGCTTGTCTGGATCTGAAATATGGATTTAGATATGCTGTACACTTTTCAGGAGGACTTTGGTCTTGCATCCTGACTACTGCTTTCTCCTCTAGCTCATCCTGAAGTTCCAGTAAATATGAGGAGACAGAATGACACCACCTTTGTCTTTTCACACCTCAGTGTCTCAGCATGCCTTTTCAAACACATTTCAGGCCTCTGTGAGCACATGCCCTGGCTGTTCAGACACCTCAGCAGCATCAGGGGCTGCTTACACCCATGCTTCTGCCTGCCTCGGGTTTCTCCTTTAGAGTCCAGAGAAAGGACACGAAGCTGGGTGAAGGGGCTGAGGGATCATGGCCTCAAGCTGAGCCAGGCTGGACATCAGGAGGAATTTCTTCACAGAAAGGATGACTAGGCATTGAGATAGATTGCCCATTGGGAGTCACTGTCCCTGGAGGTGTTTACGGACAGACGGGACGTGGCACTCAGTGCTATGGTCTGGCTGACAAGGTGCTGTTCAGTTGGACTCCACGTTCTCAGAGATCTTTTCCAACCTGATTCTGTGGAACCAAACTTTGACTGACATTTTCCTGTCGCAGGTATTTTGCACTACAAGGAGGCTGAGTGGGAACCCCTTGACCGGGACGGCCCCCACGCCAAGCCCCATTTCGGATGACTTTGGCACAGCCCCGTTCCCTGTTCGCAGCCCGGCCGCCCCGCTGCCCTCAGCACACCCAGGCCGCCGGTACCCGCCCGGCGCGGGGCATTGTGGGGCTGGCGCGGCGTGGGGCGCTGTGGGGGCGGCTCGGCTCGGCAGGGCTCGACCCGGGCGGAACGGAACGAGGCAGCCCGGCCCGAGCCCAGGGCTGCCGCGGTGAGGGCGGGGAGCGGAGCTGTCGGCACCCCGAACCCCCGCCGCCGCTCCCCAAGCCGAGCGGCCGCGGGGCCGGGCTGGGCTGAGCTGGGCGGGGCCGGGCGGGGCGCGCGGGCGTTGCTAACGGCTCAACGGCTTCCTCGGCCGCCGCACCTCGGCCCGCTCTGACTGGTCGGCTTAGCCGTCAATCTCCGAAAGCGGCTGCGCCATTGGCAGGAAGGGGCGCGGGGGGCGGGACGGCCCCGCCCGGGCGGGCGGGCGGGCGGCTGAGCAGAGCCGGTGAGCGAGCGGCGGTCGCGGTGCCGCGGGAGGAGCCGCAGCCGGAGGACGCCGCACTCTTGCCTCGAGCAGCGCAGCCGCCGCCGCGGCGTTTCCTTCCCTCCGCCGTAGCCGGGCTCAGGTGAAGCCAGTCGGGCGGGACGGTGGGCGCGGGTGGCTCCGGTTTGTCCCCCCTGGCGCCGCGTTTCCCTCCGTCCCTCGCCGGGTTTGGCGCTTCTTTGTCCGGCCGGGCGAGAAGGCTCCGCTGTCCCGCCGCTCTCCCTCTCCATCCCCGCGGGACCTGCCGTGCTGGGGTGCTCCCCGCGCCCCCCTGCGCTCCGGGCCGCGTGTTCCCGGCGGGTTGCCACTCCGTGCCCCGGCGGCCGGCCGGCCTCCCTCAGGTGGGGCGGCGACTGGCGCTCTCTGCCCGGCCGCCGCTCCTCGCCCTCCCGCCTTCCCCGCGCTGCCCGTGCCGCGGGGGCAGCGGGCAGGGGGCTGCGGGGCCGGCGGGCAGCTGTCAGCGCTGCAGCCTGAGTCACGGAGGGCTGACAGGGCTGCTGCAGACACCGCCATGGGCTTGGCTTCCGCCCGCCCGCCCGGCTCCACTTCCTCGTTCGCTTTGGGCCAGGAGAGAGGGAGGAGGGAGGGAGGGAGTGACAGGGCAAGATGAAGCTTGCACCGAGAGCTCTTGCAGATAGCTTGTGCTTTCAGGCATCACCTCCAACCGAGTAGGAAAAAGTTCTCCGGCTTTTGAGTGGTGTCTTTACCAGCTTGTCCTCGGTAGGTGTGGAAAGTAACAAGTTTCATAGCCCCCGAGGGTGGTGCCTGCCCAGGGAGTTTAATGAGGATTGCTCCTAATTTGCCTAAACGCAGGGTGAAATGAGTTTTAAAGGAATAACACGCTTCTGGTAATGAAGGGGGATTTTTCAGAAGTTATCTTCGTTGGTCAACAAACTGTGCATGCGGTGACTGTTTAGTTCCATTTTCTTCTCCTTGCAGTTCCTTTCTTTCTTTTTTCCCCCCTCTTGAAACACTGTGCTCTTGATCTTTCTTCTATAGGTTTCTCTTCTGTGTCCTATATCATGATGTCCTGAGCCACACTCCATCAGATTGGACTAAGAACCTAAGCTTTTTTATGAGCGGGCAAGTCTCACAGAAAAAAGTAATCTCTCAAGTAATGCATAAAAAAGTTTGTGCTTCAAACTTGTAAAGATATCGTAGTAGTCTGCAGGCCAAGGTCCGTTTATGATTTTTCTGCTGTAAGGAAATACAAGGTAACTTGCGTGGAGGCTGTTGAACCGTGGATTGAAAGATTAAATTACACATTCTTGACTCTTGTATACATCTCCTGTTCATCAGGCTAGGTATGGTAAAGTTTTAACTCCAAAGTAACAGCCCTCTAAGCAGTTGCTGCCTGCATAAAATGCTTTTGAAATTAGTCACTGGGTCACAATGTGACTAAGTTCACTTATCGATGGCATTCCAGAAAAATGGCAAACCGTGGTGCAGATATGTATCGACTAATAGATGCACTGTCTGTGTCTGTAGTGCTCTCACAAGGTTCCAGTGAGATAAATATTTTTATTAACTAGAAAGCTGTAATGAAAGAAAACCTATTGATAAATATAAGTAGCACAGAAGGGTTTCGAAGTTGTTAATCACAATTTCCAAAACTGTATAAACACAAGACTTTATGCTAATCTGACCTTGTAAAAGTAACTACAAGGAAATCATGCAACAGTTCTGTGATGCTTCGTATCAGGTAGAACTGCTTAAATTGATGTGTTCTACTTCTTTACAGCTTTGTTTATTGCCCATGTTCACAGTGGTGTGCACTGTCTTTATGGAGGTGGACAGGCAAAATTTTCTATAACTCTAAAGTAGATGCAAAATTGGTAGCAGTGGATAGAAATGAGAATCTGAGCTTTTAATGCTGATCTGAAATGTCAAAGTAAGTGTGACTGGCACCCAGCTGACAGTTCTTTCTGGGAACTGGTGTCATCTCTTGGATGCTTGACTTGTATAGCCAAGGTCTGATTTTGGAAGATCTCTGGAGAAGGGTCTGTGACCTCAGTGTTTGCTCTGCTGTGTCTGTTTCTGTATAAACAGGAAGACTTAGTAGTTAGGTTCTGTGTGCCCCAAAAGAATGAGTAGAGAAACTGAAGTCCTTTTACTGGACTTTGCATAGATTGTTAGGATATTTCTACCATGGTTCTGGATTGGTTTTTGGTTGTGTGTGTTTTGTTTTTTTTAATTTCAAGTTAATCTTGTAAGAAAAAAGTTGCCAGATGATAATTTCATCTCAAGAGATAAAGAATAAGATTTTTTTCATTATTTCTTCTGGGTAGATTTTGATGTGTTTTAGAATGTTTTAAGAAGACTAATAGCTTGTGAGAGCTACACCATAATCTTTTATATTAATCTAATTAAAAAGTAATGATAATAATGAAGAAAAACACCTTGTCCAGTAAAGTTGTAGGAAAGAGATTGGAAGAATCTCTCACTTAGGAGGCTGAAATAATCTGTGTTGTCCAGCATGTTATTTAGGTATTATGCAAAATGTTGGGGAGCGTTCAGGCTGTGTAGCTAATGGTAGCTCTAATACTCCTCTTCAAGTTGAAAACTGCCTTGCAGTTGTATGCCGCAGGTGCTTAAGTCTCTTTGCAACATTACTTGGCACTGCAAATGTATCTACCACAAGTGTGAGACTTGCATTTACCACTGCAACAAACTATCTTGAAAACCTGAACCACTGCTATCTTGGAAAGTCTTTAAAAATAATGTACCAAGTGTTTGCATTTAGTAATTCACAGGTTAGTCATGTGTCAGACTATTCTCATGCAAGTACGAGGCAGTTCATGTATATCAGCTGCTACTAGCTTTGTGAAAATACACTTTATACTATATACTAGTATATACTATGTACTCTAGGCAGATTTGTCTGCCTATACCCAAATTTCAGATTTGGTTCTGTTAATTTCCAGGATACAGAACAAAGGAGACACATGCCAGAGGTATTGTGATTTCTGAGCTGATTCTGCTCAGTCCTCTGTTTCTACCCCATCCCTGGGCCTGTGTCTTGCCCAGATTTATGTCACTTCTGGATTAGTGTGACTGTAATAGGGTGAGATTATAAGTGGGCCCATGGGAGGTACAGGAACTCATCTGGTTAATGCAAGGGTTACTGAAAGGGGAAGTCAAAGCTAAGGTTGTATTATCCTCCACTTTTGTGTACTACATCTGCTTTTTTGTGTGGCAGCTTTGGGTTATTGGGTAACATGCTGGAGCTAGCTGATGACTAAAGTACATTTTAGAGGCTCAGAATTAGTGTGTACATCTACTAAAAGGTGTCCAAAACCTTAATCCTCAGTGTATGCTTTAGTACATTTTTGTTGGTTTGACTCAGTGGTGCACTCAGTGCCCTCTAACATACATTTTTGTCTTTGATTTCATGTATAAATACTTCGTTACTCTTTGTTTTCTTAGTTTATAATTGAGGCAGAGCTGTTTGCATGTTAAGTGGAGAAATTGTGTGCCTGACGTTAAGTCTTCTGTGGGTTGGAACAAAACTGTAATAGCAGAGGATTGCCTACAGCAGCATTGTTTTTGCTGGCAGTTGCTCTAGCTTAATGGTGGCTCGGTGACCTTGTACCTTAAATTTCTTTTCAGTTTAACCACATCGTGGTTCTAATTGAGTTTCTGGTGTAGAAAGAGATGGAAACTAGCAACCTGATTTTAATAGAGTATGCTGAGGCAAAAACACAAATGCAACTTCTGCCCTGGAAGCTAATGCAAATGGGTGTTGTCCAACTAAATTAAATGCATCAGTTTACAAGTTCATCTTAATGAATGGTTTATTCGCTTTGCTTTTTTCTTCAGTGGCTGTGAGAACTTGTTCAGAGTACTTGGAGTAATAATCTCAACACTGATTTGTCTTGCAGTCCTAGGCCACTGTAGTGGCTTAACAACTTCTCACTGCAACCCAGCCATGTTCAGCATAATGGACTAGTCCCTATTTTCAATTAATGCTCCTTTGGCCTGTTACTATTAATCTCAATATATTGCCTTTCTGAGCATGCTAAAGACTCTGAAGAAATAGTAGTGTCTGCAATTTTCTGGTGATGGCACTGTGATTGATTTCATTGTGTGATACTTCTGGAGCTAGTGCTGCTAAGTCCTGCCCTTTTTAACCATAGCAAAGTGGAAACTGTAAAATTGATCTGGCATACTTGTCTACTGCAAATTATTTCTTGTGGAAGTATTACAAATGGATTGCTGCTGGTTGCAGAGAGGTATAATGAAATGTAATACTGCATACTGTGGCTTGACTCCATGACCTCTTTATGAAATTCATGCCTCTAGAGTTTTGTACATAGGGTTTGGATTCTGCTTGTCTTCATGACTAGAAATTTAATTTTCTCATAATGTATGTATGCTGACTTTACTGAGAGCAGTAAATAAAACCACATGGATGAGCGATTTCAGTAAACTCAGGCTAAAAATTAATATGTTCAGGGAAACTTAACTTGGAAATCCATATCATAAAGTCTCCTCAACTGATGAATACTTCCATTCATCAAGAACTACCATTTTAATGAGTCTCGGCAGGAAATCCATTGTGATATATGCCTCAGCTCAGAACTGGAGTTCTGATTTGCGTGAAGGCAAAGTGGGCGTTCAGACTTGTAAGAAAAAAGGTTTAGAGAAATTTTACAGCTCTATTTTGTCAGTCGTGTGCAGTCAGAGGGTTTTTTCTTTTCCTGCTGGGCAGCTTCCTGTTTAAAATCTAAGACTTCAAGCATGCTCTTGTAATAGTTTACTTCCCTTTTTATTGTTTGTAGTGATGAGAGTACATTCACCTGTGTTTTTCTTTTAAGCTCAAGACTTCACCAGCTCATTTGAATTTAGGCTCTTTTAATCAAACTTGGAGGTGCAGTAGATTTTACTTCAGTTAAAGTTGGTTGTGGCCAACAACCAACCCAGCCAGTTTTAGTGACAGAGTTGTTTTAAATGTTCAAGAAAAAAAAAAGGAAGCCTGCGGCCAAATTTCAATTAAAAATTAATTTTAGTTGCTTCTGTTTTTTTCCAAATGTGACTGACTTACCAGAAGTGAAGTGAGTAAGGTCTTTTTGACAGGGACTGTTACAGTGTAGGTCTGCTTGCCATTTAGTGCAAGAGATTCCAATCTTTCCGTGCCAGAATTGATAAAATCAATTATTTTGAAATGTGTGAACAAAGTAATTTTCATTGATGTGCTATCAATTTAAGAAAAATAAACCCTCTCTTAGGATTTAGACGTTTTTTGAACAAATATAGGGTTTTGAGATGTAAGAACTTCACAACAAATACTGAATGTAAATCTGAAGTCAAACCAGTGAACTGGATTAGAAAGTTCCTGGCTAAGCACTTAAAACTAGTTTGTTTATAAGGTAGGTTGACTTTTGGCACCTTTTTTTTTAATGTCGGTGAAGAAGAATACTCTCAGACTTCTGTTTGGCTATATCAGTCATAGTTTAAAATGCAGATGAAGGTATTGACACCTTTGGGTTTTTTGGGTGGCTGTGAGGATGGATAGCTGTGTGTTTAACAGTTAGTGGAAAAGGTCAGAAGGGGAGGATTTGAGATGAAGATAATCTGGAAATAGCAGTTTAATTCATAAATTCCTCCTTGTGGTAACTATCTAGAAAACAATTTTACTTTTTGTTTGTAAATGCATGTGAGGTAGTCCAAGAAATATTTCTATTGTAGTAGTGGAATTTTATTTTTTTAGCAGAATGCCACTTAAATATATTGTAGTCTTCATAGTTGCGTTTCAGACATCTCTCCTTTCGTGTTGTTCAGAGATAGAGATGGTTTTTATCCCCTTTTGACATCAAGTAGAATGTATTTAGACTTCTCAGAATTGTTTAAATAAATGGAAGTATAAGTTTAAATAAATGGATGCAGGTATAATGTAGACTACCTAAAATAGTTAAATAATTGGGTACTTGAAACTGCAGTGTTTCAAGTGGATGTGTCTGCGTACTGACCATGTAAATTTTCTTTCTTAGAGGAGCATAAATACCAAATAAGATTTCTCTACAAGCACAAAAACGCTTCAAATTGTGACTTAAGATTTGTGATTTAACCCAGACAATAAAAGCTAAGTGAACTGGTTTATGTTGCAGTATGAATCTTTATAGCAGACACTAAAGTCTTTGACATTTCATTACACAGTAAATTACTGTGAATTGGTTTAATGGCCCTTTCCAAGTTTAATGTAATATATGATGGGAAAAGTAAAATGAGAACATTACAAATGTGATGAGAAAGATGTATTAGTCATAAAAGAAGGATTGCCAATTTATTAGGCAAATTAATGTAACTTGTAAAAACTATCTGCATTGCCCATGTAGCATATACATGTGCATAATCAGTTTATCTTCTTCTTCCACTTGGAGGTAATCTTTTATGTGGCAAGTCTTATTTTTTTTCCTAATGGGCAGAACTGTATAAATAGATTTTAGTTCTTTAGTGCTCAAAGTAAGCTTAACTGATAAATATCACCACGTTGTATTAATGCTAATTCTGTCAGGAAAAAGTGCAGCTGCAGTAGTGGTTCAGCTCTTGCTCATGTAGATAAGGAGGAGAATATCAGAGTCATGGGATTGTTTGGGTTGGAAGGCACCTTAAAGATCGTTTTGTTCCAATCCCCTGCCATGGGCAGGGACACATTCCACTATCCCAGGTTGCTCAGAGCCACATCCAGCCTGGCTTTGGGCACCTCTGGGGTGGAGCATCCACAGCTTCCCTGGGCAGCCTGTTCCAGTGCCTCAGCACCACAGCACTGCTGTGGCTGTGGACAATGCTGTTAACTATGGTGGAAACACATAAAACAGTTTGGCTGCTCTGTGGTCAGTGCTTCCTTCTGGTTTTTTGTCCTTTTAGAGCAGAAAGCAAAACTTCATTGGAAACTTTCTAATTGTATTTGCTTCCTCATATGGGAATGGTAGAATGTCATTATGTCAGTCTCCTGTCAAAAGGAGTTAATTTCTTTTCCCAAAAAAGTCTTTTCTTGTATTACCAGACTAGAGAAAATTTTGAATGCCATATAGCCATGATTGTAACAGTTCAGACTAAGTTTCTACTTCAAGTGCCCTTGTTTTTACTCATTTGAGATTGAAAGATGAGTCCTTTCTTCTCCTCTAACACAAAAGTCACTGCTTTGGGAGATCCAGACAGGAGGGCACGATTGGGTGAATTCTAAAATTAGTGATGCCTAATGCTGTTCCTTTTTAAAGACTGATATATTTGCCAGTGAGAGAAGAAAGCACAGGTCAGGGAGGCAGCAAGCTAACCAGAAGACAAGCTTGAGGTTGAAATGTACAGACCAGACCAGTGTTCCTCGTGTGCTCTGCTGCACCAGAAGCTTATAATGGATAGGACAGTTCTTGTAATGGATGGCTAAGAAGCTGTGCCAGACCTTGAATGCAACAGGGAAATGTCGCAATCTGGATTTTCAGACTATCTTGAACATGATGTTTGTAAGCATAAATATGTCTATATATAAAACACATATAAATACAATTTAAATAAAAATTTAAAAATTAGAAATATTTTCAACCTGGCCTCTTTACACATCCTGGAGCTTAAAGGCTACATAGCTTTTTCTTGTGTAGGAGTTGCTACATTCTCATGTCCAGAAAAAATCATTCTTCTCCAGACCACTATGTCAGAGATCACTGTCATAAACAGAGTGGTAAATCCTCTTATTGAACCCTCATGTACACCCTGAAGGGTTGAGGATCAAATTTGAGCCTTGTGAAGGTGGTAGACTTCTCTGTGCCAGGATTTTTGCCTGCCATCCCCATAGCTGCTGTTCATGTGCAGCAGTATGATTTGAAACAAGAATAAAAATACGAAATGTAGCAGAAAGCTGTTTGTTCACAGTCCTAGTTTGGTGCAGTAGGTTGAGCTGAAAGTGTTTAGAGACTAAACGTCTGCTGCAATGTGAAAATAATACTTTTAAAGATGATCTGCCAGACATATTTACACTGATTCTTGGTTCTTTTCAGTATGAGCTGGAAGAAGGTGAGTAGTATTGATGCTGAGATCAAAGCAATTTGTTGGTTAATGTTAGCAAGAGTAATTGTTTCTGTAAGATGACTTTATCTTGGCCACATACATGCTAAATATTTGCATCTAAAAGGGTGAATCAGAACTGTATTTTTCTTCTCTGCATTTAGGTCTAATTGTTTTATTCCTTGTTCTCTCTTGCAATGAATGGAAACCTGGCATGGACAAAGATGACAAGGAGTGCTAATTGAGATATATATATATGTAGAGCTACTTTACCCAGTGCCTCAGAGTTCTTGGCAGATACCTTTTTAGCCTTAAATCAGAATATTAGGGAAGGGATGCAAAGTGACCCTGAGGTAACAAAGACAGGTTAAAACTTTTAAAGCTCTTCCCCTCTCTCTCTTGCAATGTCCGTGGGGATTTCTGCATGCCTGATCAGAACTTTTGCAGGCCATTATGCCTCCTGAAAACAAGTCTTCCAGCAAAACAGCTTGAACAGCAGGGATGGGCTGCAATTTTCTGAACTACAGCTGTCTCCTTAAGTGGGATTACTTTGCTGAGTGGTCACGAAGAATGTGTTCTCCCCCTGGAATGTTTTCCTTGTGGGCACGCTGTCTCTGTAAGAGGAATTCTCTCCTCTGCTGAGAAGGCATGTACTGTACTCCACTAATGAGAAACAACAGTTGCAGAAAGTGTATTATGCAGGATTGTAAACTTTGAATATTTATTCGAAGTGAATGGGGTTGGGTGGCAGCCAGCCTAGCTTTGTCATGCTAAAGACTGGACTTGAAATCAACAGAAGGCTACCCTCCCCCTCCCTAAATCAGTGTTTGGTGTGTTTAAACAATGTGCACAGGCTTCATAGAGCTGATTAACTGTATTGGTGCCATCTACATGGTGGTGTGTCTTTATGTCTCACTCAACTCCTAAGGTGCAATTAAAATAGAGGCAAGCATACCCTCCCTAGCATTAACTTAGGGAAGCTATGCCTGGCTTTATTTGCGTATAACTTACAGTGGTTAATTACTGCATGCAGTGTGGTTGCCCAAGATCATTTCTGTGCTTCTGTAGCCCGTGGTGAAGCCTGCACTGTCCTGTTTTCAGTCTTTGGTACCCAGAAGTAGCCTCTTCAGATGGGCATTAATTTTTGTTTAATGTACATGTGCTGTGCTTGTAGCTGCTGTTTTCACAGTCCTACTGTGTTTGAACCCAGTGGAGAGAAAAGGTGACTGTTGAGTGGCATGTATGTGTCTTGCTTGTACATGGCTTTGTGGCCTTTGCTCTTTACCATGGGAAGTCCCAGCTGCCAGAGCAAACCTCCTCTGTCAGCTGTTACAGCAGAATGTATGCAAGTGCTGCTTCACACATACCAGAGCGGTGCTTGGCAGCTGGAGAAACCCAGAAACATTTATTCCATGTTCATTGTCCTGGAGATGCATGTCAGGTACCTTTAGGCCACCTGAAAGATGCAGAATTTCCTTCAACTTCTTTCCTTTGTCTTACGTATAGTCTGACCAGTAGGTCACTTCTGTGCAACAAAGGCATCACTTATACATTAGATAATTAGATTCCTCCTTCTTGATTCTTAGAGCCCCAGATATGGAGAGGGCACTTTAGTGCTCTACCTTGAGTTTAATTTACAGTAATAAACAGGGTAGCTTGCAAGTCTGGGCAGCACTATAGTCAAACTGAATTTGCAACAATAATTGCCAGCAAACTGCATTCCAGTTGTGAAATAAATCTTTCAACAATGTATTGTGTGCGTCAGGCTGTGACTAGAGAGGAAAGCAGTGAACTACAGTAAGCCCAAATTATGAGTCCCAAATAAAGCTGAAGTAGAAGAAATGAGTCTGCATGGCAGCATTCAGAGCACAAAGGGTAAGTGTAGCTCGGTGCCTTCAGCTCAGGGGGCTCTCTGTGAGGGGGTGTTAATTGTGAGCTGAGGTACTTGCCTGGTGTTGTACTCTCTCTGGGATGACTGAAATTCGTGATTCTTGCATTCAGCCTGAAGCATCAAGCACTGCTGTGTCTCAATATATGTGAACTTGAGAAAGAAGCAGATATAACCTGTCCATCAGTTCAGCTTCCTGCCAGCTTTTCCCTTTCCTTTGCTCTCCGCCTCCCCGTTGTGATTCATTTCTCACCCCTAGTGATTTAGACTTCAGTTTTTATGTAGGTGTTGCTTACCAACTGGAGCAGTTTGGGCTAACAAACTTTACAGTTTTCTTTCCCATAAACATGCTGGCACTTGGAGCTGTGAAGTGTTAGCCTAACCTAAACAAATGAGATCTGAACAGTTCCTTAGTGAATACAAGGGAATTATAGGAAGTTTTTTATTGGTGGGTTAGGGGTTTTATATTGTTGGTTCATGGTCACTGTAGGTAGCCTGGCCACTAAAGTCTATTTTAGACTAGTTTAGTCTAGCTTTCTAGCTGCTCTTAAATCTGATTTGATGAACTGTATTCAGCTGGCTGGGGAAAGCAAAATAGTTGAGTTGCAGAAATAATGCAAGTATTAGCTGTTCAGATCATATGCTTAGCAAGGATTCCCATCATATGAATGTAACTGACCAAACTTAGTTTGAACCATTAGCAGCTTCTCGAAGTCAGATTATTTTTTAGGTGCTGTGTATTAACAAGCAATCAAATTTCTACACTGAATGCAACTTAGTTGTACTCAAAATAGGGCCAGTAGTGCTGTACTTTTCTAGTGCAAAGTCTTGCCTGGCCTATAGAAATGGTGTACATTCCTTTTGTTCTGTGAAAGGGCCTTTTGTCTTGTATTGCATCCTCTGTATTGCAACCTGCTAAAGGTAAGACAGTTTGGAAAGTGGTGGGAGAGTTGTGTTCCTGAACTACTTTTAAAATGTGAACTCTTTTAAAGAAAGGGAAATTAACTTGCAGTGTAAATATGTTTGCTATTTATTGTTCATTTTTTTGGTCACCCTTTAGGGGAGTTCCTCTTGCACTGCAAGTGGAGAGGCCACTAGACAAACCATATGGGAGGATTATTTAATGTGAAATCACAGAAAATTTGTAACAGTGACTTACTGGTGGATATGAAACAGAAGGAAACTTCTAGTAGTTATCCACCTATACCTCTTTTCATGCAGGGTCAGTCTTACAGCATAGTTCTGAAGTGATGATCTGGATTGCCAAGGAGTCAGTGTGTGTATATGGCTATTTTGCATTCTCTGTAGCCCAGTATTTCACAAACTTCTCATAATTCATTAAAGTAGGGAAATGAAATGGTATGTGATCCAAACTATCTATTCCAGTGTAGTAATGCATCTTTGCTAGGAATGAAGCTGAAGCCAGGAAAGAACAGTGTGGGAATCCCTGCTTTAATGATGGTTCAGGTAACTCAAACTGGAAGTGTTTCCTTGCCCAGCTGATGCTCTAATACTTGTTAGTAAGTGTGATGCTTTAACTCTTGCCACTAATGTTCTTCTGAATATATGAATTCTATTTCTACTTTCAGTTGTTACTTCTGTAGTTAAGTAGAGCCCAAGTTCATTTTACTGGGCAGTGGCTCACTCCCAGGAACAATCCTGTGGTTGCTGATGGATGTATTACAAATAGTTACGGAAAATTAAATTGCAAACAGGTAATATTCTGTGCTTCTAGCAGTTGTAAAACACTGTAATTGAAAGAAAGGGACCTTACAGCAGAGATAGCTTGTAGAGTTTTCCAGACCAGATAAAGTGTTTGTTCCCAGGTTTGTGGGAAACACTTGGTGCTTTAAGTAGAGAGTGTGTGAAGTGTCATAATTCAAGCCTTAAGGCTATGAAGTTGCAGGAAACTAAGGCAAACTTCTGTCCATATGATTGTATTCCAGTGAGGGTTTGGAGTAATTCTGCCTAATTCAAAGGGAGTGCATGTCATCTTAAGTTAAATCCAGCGTTTGACTTGTTCATCTCAAAAGAATCTGCTGGGCAAGATGTATGTCAACAGGGCAGTTGAAATTATTTTTTAGAGGTTGCACTACATATTGATGTCTTGGTCCCATCCTATTCATGACTGTAGAGATTGCTTTGCCTCCATCTGTGACAGTATGGCATCTTTGTGGCAATTATGTAGTTGGTTAAATGGCAAAGAATGTCTTTTGGGCCCTGAAATAATGGAAAACAAGCAAAGTTTGACCAGCTTCTTCCCCAGACTGCTATGAGCCACAAAAAGGGAATGTACTGGGTTAATGGGGAAGTGACTGTAATATGTCATTTTTGGAAACAATACTAGGAAGGAGGCATTTAAACTCAAAACAAGGATGGTCTGTCTTCCTTCTGTATTCTTTGGTCGTTTTGCCTATAGACTGGCATCAAAAAGAATATTGTTAACGGTATTCTCATCTGGCAGTTGCACAATAGACATGTAAAGATAAATGTCCTTGTCCCACGTAATTATCTACACCCCAAATGCAAACTACCAGGCAAACAAATTGCTTCCTAATTTGTTCCTAAAATGGCAACGATTTGCATTCATTGTGAGTTGCTGTAGGGCTGTAAAAGCTTACTGAGCTTGCTTCCTTCCTTGACCACTTTAAGGGATTTTTAGAAATGCCCAGTGAAATGCAGCATAAGCCTGGAAGATAAGTTTAGGAGTCCATGAGATGGAACTTGCTGAATCTGATTCCTCTGGTGCTGTTCCTGTGGAGAAGACAAATTAATGGTTGGTTTGTGGTATTGCTAGTTTAGACGCCCTGTGGGTTCGAAGTCAGCCTCGAGAATAGCTCTAATGCCATGTTGTCTTAGCTTGAGCCTCTAGTCTTTTACTTCTAGGACGTGATGATTCTGTTCTGGAGCATGTGAAAGCTAGTTTAAGATGATGATAAGACTGCTGCTGCCATGCAATAGGGTAATTTTCAAGTCTGTTTCAAGTTGGAGCTGCAGATCCTTTTTGAATCTCCTCACTTGTATATGGTAGTAGTTAAAATATTAAAGCTTATGTTGTATATATATCTTTATATATACACAAAATATTATATTACACCAAGTTTAATATATTTTTAATATATTAAATGTACATTAATATAGTGTTTGGTGAGATTTTAGCATAGCTGTGTTAGGCTGTTTCTCCTCTTACTGTGAAAATTGTTTTCAGCCCTGAAAATAAAAAGGGATATATGCTCTAGAATGATCCCTTACTAGCTGAAGAATGCACCCTTGTAGTATGTGAGATAATTTGGGGTTCTCCTCCTGCAAGGAATTTGGTTAACCTCTCTGTAACTATCTTCTTCCCTTAGTTCTCTTCAGATCTAGGACTGGCTGGGGATACCCATCGAAAGATTTCTTGTGGTCTTATATGTTTCTTAGCCAAAAAGAATTGATCTTTATCCTAGAATGTATTTCCAAGGTGTACTGAACACATGCATGTACTCTAGCAGTGAGGAAGAGAGGACTTTGTTTCAGTGTAATGTAGGACACTTCAGATGACTGCTTACTTCGGATTCCTCAGGAAATGATGAAACTGAATTTAGCTGAAGCATAGTGCCGCCGTGTCCTGCCTGATTATAGCCAAAAAAGGCAACTGGTTACATTCTGGGAGTTGCATAGGCAGGAAGCTGTGTAATGGAGGGTAGAGCACAGCTGTTGCCTTGCCAAACCTGATACAACTCTGAGCACAATTGAATTTTTTTTTCTTTATTTTTCCCCTCTTTCTCTCCACTCCCTTTTTTTAACCCTTTGGCCACAACCTGCAGATGATACTCTGCAGTGTCATGAAATCCTAATATCTTCTAACTGTTAGACTTCTGTATTTCATATATACTCTGTCAGACTTGCTGTTATAGAATGGTCTTGGAGCTCTCCCGACAGCTCAAGTTTTTTATGGCAGCCTCCAGATTGCTGCATCTTATCTCTGCACCAAATCTCTTCATCATGTATCCATGATGATACTTTTCAGTATAATACGAAAAGCCAGGGAGGAGTTGCTCTGAGAATCACCATTGTGGTTGAGGTGGAAGTGTCAGTGACCCTGTGGGGAAGGAAAGATAAGGTCAGATGTGGAATAACTGCTTGGCATATCCTGTAAGGCTTAAGACAAAGATTTTAAACTCAAGCTAAAGGAAGTGATCATTTATCAAGTAATTTTCTCTTTGTTTGCTGAAGAATTTTGGGCTGTGAATATACAGTTACCCATACAGTCCCTGGCACAGTTACATACCACTTACAGTGATACATTTGTTGAAAGGAATTTCCCTACACTATTACAAATGACTAGTGTGGGCATTTGTGCCCATCATTATTATGGCTGATGTTTTTCTGGCTTCATTCACTGTTTGCTGATGCTGGGACTCTACATCTATTGTTGCTCTCATGCATGTTTTGGGAATTGAGCTGCTTCTGTCCTGCTTTCAATACTTTTTTTGTCTGCAGTATGTATAGTCAGACTTTACTTACTTGATTTGCCAGCTGGTTTGTAAATATGAATTCTGTAGAAAAGTTATCCCTATAGCTCCTGACAGCCTTCTATGACATGAGTACTCGTATTTTCATTTCTTGTTCTTTGGGTGGTAAAGAGCTCTAGTTTCTATCCAAGCTATGCAAAACATATATTGAGGACACTGGTATCTTTGTGAGGAAGAATTCAAGAAGTAATGTTTATGGGGTCTTGTAAAGAGGCTGCTGTTACATGGTTAATGAGCCTTGACGCATGCAGCCCTTTTCTGATTGAAAGGACTTTTGAATGGCACTAATAAAATTGCTGCCTTATAAACTGGAAAATCCCTGGCGGTAGTGTTCTGGTTTTGATGAAGCACTGAATCTAGGGTGCCATTTTTTCAGCATGCAGCCTAAGTCTGCCTCTGATGGAAAGTATCTAATAGTGTCCTCAAATTACTGCTATCTTCTAGAAATAGAGTGCACCTCATTGTCTAGACTGGTAGTTGACATTTCTGAGAAGTTGTGGTATTTGATTTATAGATTATCAGAATAAGGAGGTACAAAGTAAAAGTAGATAAACATAAACTAAACATAATTGATTATATTTCTGAGCCAATATCTCTACCAAGTAGAACAGTGAAGGGTTAATCTTGACCTAAATGTTACTGACATAGTGTCTGATGCTATGAGGGTTGGCACAAATTGTTTGGTGCTTGCCACTTTAATGTGCTTCCTCTTTTCTGCCAAATAATGGCTTCCAAATGCTTTAACGGTCAGTGTTTTGTTGTAGGTTTTGGGTTTTTTTTTTTTAAACTGCTTGCTAGTTTGTTGGTTGTTTTTTTTGGGTTTTTTTTTCATACTCTTGGCAAGCAAAACCTTGGCCTTATTGGAAGTTTGACAACTTCAGCAGTGCTTACTAACGTGCAACTAAAGGAGGGAGAAACATGCTCTGATGACCAGGGATTCAGAGTACTAAGCATGTACTGCCTCTAGGAATTTGTAAGGCAATTTGAGGCTTTAAAAATATCCTTTTTCTTTTTCTTTCCCCCCTCTCTTCACAGGTCCCCAGTGGTAAACCACCATGTCGCAACGAGACGCAGATAAGTATCTTTATGTGGACAAAAACATCATTAATAACCCCCTGACTCAGGCTGACTGGGCAGCTAAGAAGCTGGTATGGGTTCCCTCAGAGAAGAACGGGTTTGAGGCAGCCAGCCTGAAGGAAGAAGTAGGAGATGAAGCCATCGTGGAACTGGCAGAGAATGGAAAGAAAGTGAAAGTGAATAAGGATGACATCCAGAAGATGAACCCTCCCAAATTCTCTAAAGTAGAAGATATGGCAGAGCTCACATGCCTGAATGAGGCTTCTGTGCTTCACAACTTGAAGGAGAGATACTACTCAGGACTGATCTATGTAAGTAATCTTGTCTGTTGGGATAGGAGTTCTTAATTACATAGTATGTGAACTTACTTCAATTGCTTTGCTCCTACATGTGTGTGTTAACCTTTCATTGCCCCTATATACAACTTGCCATGTGACTTAGCTTCTTCCCTCTACTTAACATTTTTTCACTAAACTGTGCCAATCCCCCTCTAGTTAATGTTGAAGCTTTCAAGGAATGCTATGGTAAATCTGCCTTTAATGTTTTAATGTCTTTGTTTGCAGGATGTTTTGAATGCCTTTTAACTTTCTTTTAGCAAGATGCAAGAGCAGTTGGATAGTGGTAAACAGGGAGTCTGATCTGAACCGAACCAAATAATAGTAATAAAAGCACAGTCCTAATCCACCCAGCATCTGAAATGTGTTTTCCATGTCTGGAGCTTCAGTGGGAAAGAACGCTCTTGCCAAGCCTTTTGTGTCACAAAAATTCTGGATCTCAGAGCATCTTACTAGAGAAGGAACATGTGTGCCTGCATGTACTTACAGATAGGAAATGTTCCCTTTTTCTTTCCATCCCAAAATGGACAAGAGCAGAGATTCTTATTGCTGTGTAAATAACAGATGCCATTTATGGGCCCAAGGGTCATACCCAGTGGAGCAGGCAGCAGCCACTTCCCTGAGTTCCAAAGGCAATAAATAGGGAAAGGTGGGGAAGGAGACTTTGGAACCTTGACCTGGTTCTTCATTTCCCTTCTGATTTGCCTCTTCATGTTGCCTATGTTTAGCCAGCAGATGTTGGTCATGCTAGCTTCTACTTTATTAATACTCTGCAGTTATAGAATGAATTATGAAACTCAGTGGTAATGTAAAATTTGGGTGCAGTGACTGGTTAAAATGGGAACCAGCGTACTTTGTTCATTCTCAGACTAGCCTCTGCTTACAGGATTATAATGGGGCTGCCTGAGACAGAATCCTGGGGAGTGTAGAAATACTGGTTGCTCAGTACTTTAGGCACTATGAAATCTCCTCCTTCACAGTATATTAGAAGATCTAATAACATAAAATGGATTAAAGAGTAAATTCCATATGTAAACATGTATATTAATAGAGTCCTTGAAGAATGTCTGTGTAGGTGAACACAAGGGAGAAACTTGTGACTTACCAGTGCTGTGTCTGTGGCTCTTCTGGAGTGGCATGAAGGCATACAGATGACTCTTGGGGAAATTATCAGAGAATATCTGAAGGATGCAGGGCTTATATGAATTTAGTCTGACTCCCACAGTCCGATGTCAAAATTTGAGAGCTAGTGTGGTTGGAGGTTGATGCAGGTAATTATTCTTGTATTTATCAACTCCTTCTACTGTTGGTCCAAATCTATTCTCAAAGGGAAGAATCTTGGTATTCAGATGAAATAGGATATGCAAGGTCATGTGTAACATTTTTAGAATAGGAAACACTGCTAGGTTATATAATAATTGTTGAAAATAATTCAGCAGTGTCTCAAGGTTTGTTGCAGCTGTGCAATGGGCTGTTTCATATATCTTGCAAGATACCATCTGAAATTTCAGACATGGTCTGTGACTAATAAATTGTGTTCTTCTAATTGGATTGTAAGAAGATTGTAAGATTTTTTTTTTGTAAAAAATCCCCACACCCTTCACTCAAGTAAACCTTGCATAGTAATTCTCTATTACAGAATCTTAGTCTTGCCAAAACTGTGTTCCTTTGCACTTGTGAAATGGACTGATCTCACCTGTCAGCAGTTCTCAGCAAGTCAGAAGATTAATGGGAAGGCTTAAAATACTTTCATTGGAGTGGCTGTTAGATGATCATTAATCTGCTTGAAGAAAGGGAGTACACGCAATGCATCTCCAGCATAAATGTCTCTGGAAAGATCATAAGCATAATTTAGTTCTGTTCTTGTCCTTTCTCTTATTTGGCAGCAGGGCTGTGTGTTTTTATGAGGGTTTTTTTTTCTTTTTTTCCTTTTTCCTTTTTTTTTTTAACTTTATTTTTCTGTCTTTCCATCTTGTAATTTGAAGGGGGAAATCTTATTGCTGGTTCAGGCAAATTTTGAGTGGGGAGTATCAAACAGTTCAAGGACTAAGAGCTTGACTCCAAACACCAGTTTGCTGTTTCCATGCTTTCATATTAACCCTTTCTCTTTGGAATCCTTTATCAAAAGATCATTTTCAGCTTTTGTTTTGCTTACCTGAACTCCTTTGTTTGTATTCAGTGTGAAACTCAAAACACAATCTTGCATGTTCCAGTTATTTTATTGAAGTTTACAGTTACTGGAAAATAAATTTTCTAATGCTGTCAGCTTTGTGCCATGCTACAGATGGTCCTTTCAACTCCTCAGAGCTAGTTTAGCAGTTAGAAAAATAAAATTAGTTCCAGTTTGGCATGTATGTCACTTGAAATAGTTAGTGAAAGGTAATGCCAGAATTCTATTTTGAGATAGTAATGTCTGAGACAAAGTACAGATTTCCAAGCCAGCTATGCTTATAATAGATGAGCCTTTCAATTGGAGCCTTGGTTTCAATTCAGTGATTTATGCATGTAAGTCTTGTGCTTCAGTCAGATGAAGATGACTCTTGTCTTCCCTGTGGTAGGGCTGGCAGCTTCTGCTTCTTAATACAACTCAACTTGCTTCCTATATGAAACTCTGTCAGTGGGCTTGTCCAGCAGTTGTGACATGGTGGTCTCACTCAGTTGCCTATCCCAGCCATGATTAGTTGCCTCTTTTTATTAGAGGCAACTTTATAATTTATTATATCCCTTCACATGGCTGAGATCATTCTACTACATGGAAACTTCCCGTAGGTATTTCTCCTGGCAGCCACAATGCTGGAAGAAGGTGGTAGCTTCTTCTTGCTTACTTGCCTTATGGCTTCATCACTCTGAGTGAAATTAATGTCTTCTCTTTTCTAAACTGCTACTCTCATCCATAGGATTGCTTCAGATCTCTGCACTGTGCTTACTTGAAAAGCAGCAATTCTAATTTGTCAGCAGTCACAGCCATGAAGAGTCACACATATACAGATAAGAAAGCTCTATGTTCCTTGTGGACTTGTGAGCACTGTGAACATTCTGCTCTTGCATTGAGTCCTTTCTGTCTCTTGGTCCCAACTCTGTCTTCCACTAGTGTAGTCAAAGGACAGGAAAGCATGACCCAGACTTTCAGCTTTTATTCTGTGCTGTCAGAGAGCTAAAGCTGAGACAAAAGGAACTGGCACTGCCAGCTTGGTTTCTGTAAACTCCTTAAACTGTTCCCTTCAAGCACTACCTGAAACCTAACCTGACTAGAATGTCTCATGGAAGCTTAGCTTCCTGGAACTTTAGAAGTACTATGCCAAAAGATTTTTAGCCAACTTTCATAGTTTTCCACTTTGGAAAGACATTTAGTATTTTCTGTAAGCTATTCAAATATTCCTCAAATATTTTTTAAAAATGAATGGGGAAAAAAAAAGGAGGGAAAAAAAGAGTAGGTCTGGAAACATATTCTGATCGTTTATACTGGGATGTGGAAAAGGATCCTTAAATATCAATGAAAAATTTGTTTCCTGGAGGACATCTGTCTGAATCTAGTCTACATCTGCTGCATATAAGAGTGGACTAGTTCCTTAATGTTAAGCCAGCAATGTAGAAAATTTGGATATAAGACCACAAACTGTGTAGTAGGTGCTATTTTCACCCTTCTGATCACTGCAGTCTAATCCTTACCTTTATCTAGCTAAGGAGCTAAATCTGATTAAGTACTCTCTGTTCTCCTTGTGGAGAACTCTTTACCACTCCAAAGCACTCTTTCTTTATTGAGCAAACATAGAAGATATGTTTGCAATAAAAATAAAAATTGCCAAATGTGCTGTCTTTTGGTAGCACTGCAAGTTGCTGTAGAAAGCTGCTCATCTCCAGATGTTTCAAACAGCTGCTTCTGAAGTTGACAGGGAACTAGGATAGCTCTAAACCCCAGGAGCAGGGCTTGGAATGCTATTCTTAGACTATCTAGGAAATATCTAAGAAGGCTCTGCTTTTCATATTCCCTTTGCAAGTAAAAAGCTTGGGCTTTTCCTTTTAGGTACTCAGATCTCAAAGTTTGGGTTTGTGTTTTTGTTGGTTTTTTTTCAAAGAAGCTTAATATTTTCACTGGAAGTGTTTTGACAGTGATATTCAATTAGAACTGTACAATTTAAGCCAGTGGAAACCAATTGAGAAATTGAAGTTTGCTGTCATAGGTCAATGAATTTACCATTTGATATGAATTAGCATATGATTGGCATATATTGGACTCTTTTAGCATGGACTACTTTAGAATTGTTTTCTATTTTGACTGGTTCAGAACTATTCTGAACATTCTAAGCATTCATACTGAACATACTATACATTACTGACCTTACAATTTGAATCTAGATCTGGTCATACTCACTGCACTATAAATCACGAAAGTGTTTGGGCTTGAGGAGTCTTCAGGAGGCTGTCAAATCCAGCTTCTCATTCAGAAACAGGGTAGCACTGCCTTAGGTAGAGTCCAGCAGTCTTGAAAAGCTCTCAGGAGTACAGTGGTCTTATTTTTCTTTTAGTAACTCTTTTGGCTTGAAGTTTTATTTTGTTTAGCCATCATTTACTAGATGAATCCATATCAAGCATGAGGCAGATCATAAAATCTAGGAGCTAAGCACCTACCTTATACAATGAAATGACACTTGACTTGAATATAGGAGCTTTGAAAGGAAGAAAAACCAGTTCTAGTGGACTGTTAATTAGCCGGGGAGCAGGCTAGTGATATCAGCATTACTAATGGGTCAGTTGATGCTCAGTGCACACATGGAAAAGTTGAGTACTGGTCAAGGTGATAGGACTTTAGCTGTTCCTCAGATTCTAATATTAGTGGGTAGCATCCCACATGGCATCACTGGGAGAAATACTTAAAAAAGCACTGTTTGGTTTGTTTGTTTTTCCAAGTAATGTACTGTTAAAATGTGCAGCCATACAACATTTTTAATTCCTGTCTTTATTTGCTGGGGCATTTTCTTTCCAGACCTACTCAGGCCTGTTCTGCGTGGTGATCAATCCTTACAAGAACCTGCCCATATACTCAGAAGAAATAGTGGAGATGTACAAAGGCAAAAAGAGACATGAAATGCCCCCTCATATCTATGCCATCACAGACACAGCCTACAGGAGTATGATGCAAGGTGAGTGCTGACTGAGATAATGACTCTTGTTGAAATCACAAATCAAGGTTGCAGTCAAAACACTGAAGGAGAACAACAACTCACTGCTATCAAAAGGCATTATTGTCCTTGCTTACAGACACTACTTGGTACCAGCCTTTGTGTTCAGGTGAATAGATTTCTCCTGCTCTAGTGGATTGAAGAACCTTACAGAAAGTGTGGTGAGAGCTAAATTTGACATACAGGACAGGCTGGTGTGAATGCATGGGGTTCAGAGAAGCAGGCAAGGAGAACTGAGGTAGCAAATTTTCCAGCTCAGTGACGAGCCCATGAATTGAGATAGCTGTAGGTGGGGCAGGTTACGTGTATTGTTTGATAGAGGCTTTTAACAAAAGCCATCTTAAAATCCAGATGTACAATCTGGCTGAGGGGAGCAAGCTTAGTATAATCTATATTTTGAAGTGTGATGGTCAGTCGTCACTTTACTGTCCAGAGTTGTTTGGTTAAATTCTTACTCTGTTAAGAAAATAACTTACTATCAGGGAATATTAGGTACATCTGTTGGACAAGAACAGATGCTCCACCTATATTATACCTGGCAGAATGTTGTCTATGTACCTCATTACACTTCTGCTTCTTTTACTGCTTTCTTCTCTTCCTTGCCCACTCCTTGTTGGCTCAGGTACTAATTTGTAATTTTGTTAAACAAGCTATTGAATTAGCTGTAGCAAAGTTACTGTTCCCTAGAAAGAAATCTTGTCTACACAGAATCAGAAATTGTTTCTTTGACAGTGTTGTAAGGAGACTGAAGAAGTCCTTTTCCCTTACAGACAACAGTTAAACCACTCAAGAGTGCATGTCCTTCATCCCTGCCAGGTATATCAGTATGTGTCAGAAGATATCCAATCAGCTGCAATTCTGCAGCAAGGGAAAGGTGATTTTCTTTGGTCTGATGGTGGTTCAGAGCTAGTGATTAATCTGTGTGGATATTTTCTTTCCTGTTGAAAAGAGGTGACCAGACCACTGCTTGGATGATGTTTAAAACTCAGAAATCCCAGACTTGACTTGCTTTGTTGTACAAAGCTGAAGAATGGCAGCCCTGCTTCTGTTTTCCAAGCATGGGAAAGTTGCTATGAGGTCTGCTGGAGTGTTTACCTTTCCCAGAACAATTTTAGCTATGCAGTATTCTCAGCAGTATTGACAGTCTTGAGGTTTACCCCAGCTCTTCTTTGCCTAGTTTAAGATACCTTGCTGCTGACTTTCTGGAATGCTTGTTGCATGTGAATATCATTCCCAGTTAGCTTTTGAACTAGCATACCTTGATCTGTTTAACTAGGTTTGGAAGGATTTTTCTGTGTGGCTTCACATACACCTGTGTGTGCTAGCAAGACCTCTAGACATGGTTTTAGGGTTATTTATTGCCTCATTTCCTTGTTGCAAAGGGTAACAGTAGCATTCAAATGTCTGCTGCTGGGAGTGAGGGTGAATAGGAGGTTGTTGCACTGTCTCTAGTCCTGGCTAGCCTCGAGGGGAATGGAAAGCAACATTCCTATTCCACTTTCTCGGTTTTGCTCAGCGGTGGGGGAGGTTTGGTGCAGCAGCCAGTGGTATGGCAGGAATCTGAGCAGAGAATAGAAGATGAAAGGGTTGGGTGCTCCACATGAGCCAGAGGCATTTAGGATTAGGCTGCCTTCCCTAGGTTACTTTCAGAGCCCTGAAGACTGGGAATCCTTCATGGCCTGGAGAAGGATAGCAAGCTGACTTGCCTCTGCCTTCTGTCAGCACAGGGTATAGTTATCTCTTAAGCTGACAGAGTGGAAAGGATTTGCGTGTTAATTGATTTGGACTTGGATTTTTTTTTTTTTTTTGGTTGGTTTTCAGTCAATTTATGGTATTCGAATAAGCAGGCCTTTCAAAGGGATGGTTCAGGAAGGGAGAGAAAGATGAGAGTTTTGTTCCAACCTCTGCTAATCCAGAAACTATTTAACCCTTTTCAGGTATCTGGGCTGATGGACTGTGGGTGAGCTTGGTCTTCTTTTTGTATATTCTGGTTAGTCCATTGATAGAAGTGTCATTGCACTTAGATATTCCAAGAGGTTATATTGCTTTTTGTTAATTTTCACCAGAAGTACTTTCTTGAAGCAATAAAATGGTGAAGGACATGTTCAGAGTAGGTTGCTGTTTGTTGTTATTGGAGGTTCTTTTCTTCCTTTCTCAGACCCAAGACTTTGACTCTCAGAAATGAGATCAAAGCATTATTTTGCTATGTGGTACCTGGAGAGACTTCCTGTGCTTCAAGAACAAAACTCTCAAAAAAGTGTAACTCTCTTGCTTTTAGAGAAAACAACCATTTGTCTTAATGTTTCTGTTCCCTGGGTAACCTGGATGCCAGAAGCCTCAGATCTGCTTTTGGAAGAATTACTCTTCCGGTGCTAATGATTGAAGCACAGTGCCTGCAAGTGGAGTGGTGTCTTGAGCAAACAAGTCATTATTCTAATGCAGCAGATGTATACTGAAGAGGTACATTCTTTGCCTCAATTTAGAAAAACACTTTCTAAAGCTGTTAAACAGCACCTGTTCGTCTATTTGGAGCACACACAGAGAATTTTCTGTGCCAGATAGTGATAGAGGATAGAAACTTCATTGGTATCTGGAGCATGGTGTCTAATGCCCTGAAAAGTATCTGAAACTTCTGTAATAGGTTAGGTCAGTATGATTATTGTGGTCTACAGAGCTCAACCTGTTCAACTAAGATAGCTGGGAGAGGGAATAGGCAGCACATAGCTGATGAACATATTCCATCTCTTATCCAGTTTTCTCCATGTTACTGGAGGGCTCCTAATGTTTCACCTAACAAAACTCTGAAAATAATTGAGTAATGATTGACCTTGATCTCCTTGACCTTGACTTAGTCTGCAGAGGAGCCTGTGCAGCCAGCACCTTGCTGGTCTCTGGGTTTGGTATTCAAAACCAAAAATTCTGTAGCACAGTAACTTCACTACATTAAGGGAGGAAACAGTGTAAGATGGTGTAAAACCAATCACTTGCTGTTGCAGATACTCACATGCACCTTGGGACCACTTGTGATTTTTCACAAGAGACAGTCCTCTAGATCTGCTTTTATAGAATATAGACCTTCAAGTGTTTTATTTGTGATTCTTAAATGTTTGCATATTTCTTCAAGTTTCCTAGCTAGCAGAACACTTCTGTTTTAGCTGGAAAATAATTTCTCAGCTTGCTTCTTAGCATTGGGCTGCTGTGCTGCACTGTCCCAAAGTGCATCTTTCTTTTCTATACAATATTCTGTGAGTGCTTCTCAATTCAGACCTGCTCAGATTACACAGGGACACACATGTCTCTTTCAAGTTGCATGTGAAGGTCAAGTTCTACTTCCACTAAAACCCAAAAGAATATAGCCTGTGGTTTCATAAGTGTGTGTGTTTTCCAGATTTGTCCAAATTTCTGATTCAAAGGGCAACATGAAATTTGGATACTAGTTAAGGAGGATATTTGTTTTGATGCAAATGGCAAGAAAAGGTGTACATTGTTTCTGTTTTCTTAAGGAATGTTTTACATGCTTTGAATTACTTGAGATTTCTAAATGCAGCTCTGAAAATCTGTGTCTAGAGATGCGGTTTTCAAGAGAACAGGGAGCTAAAAAAGAGTCTGGTTGCCCACTTGGTTTTTAGTAGTTACCACACCCTTTTTGCTTCATTCCTGTAAACCAGAGCAGGAGTTCTCTGGCAGTCACTTATGTAATGGTTCAGCCCCTGCTGTCAGTCTCCCTGCAGTTCACTGTTTTAGTATCATGAGCTGCCTGAGCTTTTTGCAGGATGTATACTAGTTTTTCTTTTCTGTCAGAACTTCATAAACATTTGCATAACCTAAAATTACAGCCTACAACTTGTTTTCTGCTATCACCACATTCAGTTAAGAAGTGCTTGAGAAGGGGATTTGGGCTGTAGTCCAAAAGTGTCTTGGGGGAATAAATATTTGCATTTGACCCACTAGGATAGATTTAATTTTTCAAAATGAAATTTATTTTTCTCCTTGTGACTGTCTTCAAACTTCAGCTAATGCAGAGCTGAATCTTGGCACTGCAGTATTCCTACCAACTCAAGTGATTTTTTTTTTTCTCCTTTTTTTTTTTTTTTTTTAGACATTTTGAACTCTATTGTTGAGAGCTGTCTTGGATATGCTATGTTTCTCATTCAGTTGATTTCTCTTTTCTCTTTCTTTTTGTACTTGATGCTAGTTTATTAGCATTTTGAAACTTCTCTATAATGCATTCCTTAAATGATAATGCAAAACCAGGTTCTCGGGCTCTGTTCTGGTGTTCTCCTGGAGTGTTTTTGATCCTATTCAAGCCAGCATGTAGGTTAAAGCACCACAGTGAACCTATTTGATTAGGTCTGATGCCAGTGGGGTTGTTTGGTGTAGCACAGCATGTCAAGTCCCTGGGGCTCCTCCTGTGTTAAGAGCCCTGAGGAAAGGACACGAGATGTAAAATTATGTTGATGTTGGAAGAGAAGTTTGACGAGGCAGTAGGGAGCTGGAACTACTGCATGGTTGATGCATTTAAGAGTAATTCTTGCTTCAGGGTCAGCTCTGTGAGTTGGCCAGCCCAAGCTGGGCTGTAGGCATTGTGGGGAGCAGTAACGGGAATGCAGAGAGGGCTGGGCTGCTGCAGGCTGCCAGACGCTGTGGTTAGCAGGAGGGTGGTACCATGGAGCTATGGTTGAGCTTTCAGCCTTAATGAGTCAGCTATAGGCAGGGGACTGGAAGCCAAGCCTTTGCCTTTCAGCTCCACTTCCTCTTAGCTGCAGAGGTGATGTCACCATTGTGTGAATGCTATATTACTTCTCCTTTTATGGAGATGAACAGGCTTGAAACGAGAGTCACTCATGCAGAGGAAGTGGGTGATAAAGGCCTGGTAGGATGTTCTGTAACTGAGATGTGGAGCTTAAATTGCACATTCTCTTCTAGCCTCCTAACCTTTTTCTTCTCCCATCCCAAAACATTTTAAAACAAAATTCAAGAGTTTGGAGCTGTATTAATTTATCAATTACGCCAATGTATTTGACCACAGCAGTTCAGCATTCATTCAGATTTGTTGTTTTGCAGTAGTATATTTGGTTGAGTACTTTCTATGTGCAAGATGTCTCTTTTGTGAAAACAAATTTTGGTTTAATTAAGTTTTTAATGTAGAAGCACTCAGCAGTCTGAAATGCAGTATTTTATTCTTGGACTACAGAAAGTCAAGAATAAGTTACATATTATGGGATTTTTTTATATAGTAAAATTAATCTACTGATCTTATTATACCATACTGCTGTACAGTTTAAATTTGAAGGATGTTTTACTTCCTGAATTTCTGGATGTTTTAAGCTGCTGTGTCTTGTGATCACTTGAATACTATGGTGATGAGAGCTAAAGAAGAGCCTAGATTAAAAAGCTTTCCTTGTCAGCTGGTTTGAAATACAGAACTGTTGCTATAATTAACTAATGAGTTGTTATTCTGGATTGTTTTTAATAAGTGACTCTGTTTAGGATTGAAAAGCAGATGCAGATTTCTTTTAATCAGGCGTTTCTTGATTGTGTTATTATAAGCAACTGAGTTTATGGTACCCAGCACATTCTCTTTTGCTGAGTAGGTTGCTTGCACAACTGACAGTGAAGTAAAGGCAAGTGCTGACTGAAGTAGTGCAGTACGCCCATGTTGAATGATCCTTTAAAAAAAAAAAAAAAAAAAGAGTGGAGGTGGCTTCTTGCCTGGACAACTGAATTCTGATTCGTGATGGCATAAGTCAATATCGTATGGAGAATGAATATCAGCATTTAAAACTGTTCTTAATTTGAAGTGTACCTAAGAGTTACGCTTTGTATGTGCTAGCTCTTTGCCCCTTTGGTCGGCTCCAGTTTCCTGTTGCTCAACACATTATTTGAGTTGTCTGTCTATACACAATTAGAAGAATTCCAGCTATCCCAATGACTGCTGCTTTGCAGTCCTGGGAAAGAATTTCCCCCGGATTGCAAACAGGAATGTTGCCTTTTATGGCAGTGTCTGCGTGCTGCGGGGACTTGCCTGCACTCGCAGGTACGTTCCTGCTGCCTTAAAGCAGAGGTGACTAAGGCAGCTGCAGTGGGCCACCAGCAAAGGGTGGTGGGGGAGGAAGGCTTCATGCTTCACTGTCTGTGACTTTTCCTGCCTGACCACCTTTCATCACCTTGCTCTGTGTTAAGGTGGGGAAAAATGCTGTGCTTGGCTCTTTGGGACTCCTCAGGGTCAATGCAGGGTGCTGTTGCTACCTTGCCTTACTGGAACAAGGCTTGAAAGGACTTCTCAACCAAGTATGAGAAAACTTGGCATGATCCAGAATTGTGCAGTGCCAAAGAGCTGCTTGGTATTATTATCTGATGTTGATCATCTCTTTTTCTGTTGGGCAGTCAGTTTGTCTGTCTGCTTACTGGTATTCTTTTGCTGGATCATCTGGAGGAGGGAAAATGGGAAAGCATGTGCTATTCCAGTGCTTGGGGCTCCTCTGGCTGTTTGAGCAGCTTCAGCTCATAATTCCAAGGCCAGAGCTGGTTACCAAGAATAAGGAGCATCTTACTTAGGGTTATCTTTTTTAAGTTGCTTTTTTTTTTTCTTTCAAATCAAACCTCTGTAGTACCTGAATGCGAGCATAACGTTTTCTGGACTAGTGGACTGCTTGTTTATAGTCAAGCTTTTGAAAGTCAGATGTTTTTCAGAGGCACAGTCTTGTTCTTTCACATACCTGCTTTGTGGTGGTGAAGTGTGTACCCAGGTGTGTTGCACTACTGAAGAATACATTTCCTTAGGCAATCCATAAATGAGTCATTAGTTATTCCCCTGATCCACCCTCAAAGTGCCCAGTCATGCAGAGGGCTGGCATGTGCCTGCTGAGCCCTTGACCCACTGGGAACCTTGAATGTGTAAGCCTTTGGAGCTGGCTAACATCTACTCTTGGCCTGGCCTTCAGCAAAAGGAGCGTGTATCTCAAAGGCAGTGAATAAAATTCAGCTTGAAAAAATGAATATGCAATTTTAGCAAAGCTGCTGTATCTAGTTTTGAAGGCTTAAGAATTTGCCAGGCCAAAACCGTTTGAGTAGTTATTTTCTTCTACTTGCTTTCTTCCAGGCTTGGGGCTGATCAGCTCTTTCTGAGAACAGCATTAGCAGGGTAATGACAGGTGACATTCTGAGTTTTGACAGGAAAAAAGCAGATTATTTTCCCCTCATTTTTTGTGCCCATCTACATACAATCAGTTTCCAGTAAAGAAGCTTAAGAGCAGGAATTGCATATATGTAGCTCATGAACCTAATGCTACTTCCATTATTGGTTTCAGAATATTTTAAGAAAAGATTAAATCTCAAATTTGTTAGCTTTGCCAGCCTTCCCTATTCCACAGAAATATGTGCAAAGGCTGGATATACTCCTCTCTCCATAAACTGGGTGTACCAGAGATTTTTCTTGAATGTGGCAATACAGAAAGTGGTTTCAGGTACTTGAAATCTCTCAGACTAGAAAGCCTTCCCTAATTACAGCTCAATCTCTTTATCTTGCACAAAACAACTTGAATGGTGGCTTAATTATATCATCTAAGTACTGTCTGGTGGGAAGAATATTGAGTGTGCTTGGTTTCTCTAAGCTATGGGGAAAAGAAATAGAAAGAACAAGTAGCTAAAATGTGGAGACAGTCACATAAACATACTGATGGAGGTCACCAATTACTGAAATAATTTATTAGAGAGATCCAGTGAATTGTATACTCTCATGGATGTTTAAGGCTTTCTTTTCTCTCTTTAGAGAGATGTTAGTCCAGTGCAATGAGTGGAAAAAGGAGAATGGGAATGACTGAATGAAATCTAAACTGCTGCTGTGTTACTGAGCTCAGACTGTGTAATCTGGGAGTCCTCTGGTCTTGATTTAAAAACAAACAAACACCTAAAACCAAACCAGAAAAAGCCACAGCCTAATGGGGATTTTGAGTTTGGTGGCACAGTGTGCTCTGTGAGTTCCCCAATGGCTCTTGTGGGCTGTCAGTGAATGACTTGCTGTGCCCATCTGTTCTGTGTTTCACTGTCCTGTGAGGACTACAAGCTACTGAGGCTGTTCTGGTGTGGGCACAGGCATTCCCCTCTCTTCCTAGTGCCTCCAGCTCATTCCTGGTGGTGTGGAGGAGTGGGATGTAACCTGGGTGAGGGTGGGTGGGCACAGGGTGGAGGGCAGGGATGAAAGGTGAAGCAGGGCAGAGTCAGGGCAGTGTGTTTGCACAGAAGTGGTGCAGGAGTTGTGGGATGAAGGCATGGTGGAAGGACTGGTCAGAACTGTGCATAAGGGAGTGGAATCATAGGTGAAAGCTGAAAGGAGGTTAAAGATGTGGGAGAAGATTGTGGTGAATAGGCTGGGTGAATTAAGTTCTGTAACTGGAAAGATCCACAGCTGGGAAGTGAACACAGGCATTAGTATGGCTGCTGGTATGTCAACATGGGAAAGGAAAGGTTTCTACTGTTACCAGCTGCTGTGTTAATACAATAGGGGATGGTGCCACAAACAATCAGCTGTAAAGAGTGTAGGCTGCTGCTCAGTGTTGTAGTTTTTGGGTCCATTCTGTACCAAATAAGTAACAAATATTTTGTCACTGAGCCTCCAGTGTTTGTTTTGGCCTGAAAGCCTCAGTTTGATGCCAGTCTTTGGTGTTTGGGATTTGTAAGAGTTGCAGTCCCACTTTCCCCCTACTCTTTCCTTTTTCACTGCTCTGCTGATAACTTTAAGTCAGTATGGCCCCACTGTAATAGGGGCTGAAGAACAAGGAGATGCACATCACACTGTAGCTGAGTGGTAAAGAAACATTCAGTAGGAGACTTCTGTAGTGTTTGTAGAAAAGTTGTAACGCAAATAGTATTCTCTCTGTATGAAGGAAACTAAATTGCTGTGGTACCATTATACTTTGGCATATGGTGGGAGGTTTGTGTCTTTTGCCAGAGAAGGGGATACCTGGCCATGTTTCTGAAGGTACTTGTCAGTGTTCACTAGCTCCTGGTTTTGTCTTTGGGTGTTGATTTCATTCTATCAGAGAAATTTAGTTTTACAGTCCTAGTCTGACTACTCTTTTCAAATTTTTTCTAGATCGAGAGGATCAGTCCATCCTTTGCACGTGAGTATTTACAATTATCAGTTTGTCTGCATGTCAAAGATTGTGTTTTGCAAAACTTCTTTATTGAAGGACTCTCTTAAGTGCTAGTAGTAGAATTATGAAATCAGGAGTGAAATTATGAAATGGAGAGTCAAGGAAAGTCCCACTACAGTTCCTGCAATATATAATTCCTTCTGCAGAATAGTTTTTGGAAGAAGTGGAAGAAGGCTGGTTTTGAAACAGCCCCTGTGCTCAAGCTACTAAAGAAATACAGCTTTGTCAATGGAAAAGGCTTGGAGTGATCCTTCAGATTTGATGCAGCTGTTATGTTTAAGTGCATTCATACTGATGAGGCTCATAGAGTAACAGATACTCTTGATACAGCAGTTTGTCATCTAGACACAGTAAAATTGATTGGCCCTCAGTCATGCTTAAGGAATTGGTATGTTTGTTCTTGCAGTCAGGAGGCTTCCTTTTGAAAGATTTACTGCATTACCTTTCACCCCTACCTCTACAGCAGCTTCCAAATTATTCCTCAGCCACTTGACAGTCTTTGTATCCAAGTGACTAGAAAGCATAGTTATTTATTGTCTTCCATATTGCAGTCCAACTGCAATATGTCCAGCCTTTTTTTCCCAGGGTTTTAAGGGAGGTGCTGCAGTGGCCAGAATGCAGTTAAGGTTGTCTGTAACCTTTTTAGGGTTAGAAATATGAAAATGTTCCCCTACATCTTGTTTGTGAATAACTTGCAGATTTTCTTTACAGAGGTGAATCAGGAGCTGGTAAAACAGAGAACACCAAGAAGGTCATTCAATATCTGGCTCATGTTGCTTCCTCACACAAGTCCAAAAAAGACCAGGTAAGACCTAGGTTTAATGATGCTTTATTTCTCTGCTGACTTTGGACACTAAATATATACTGGCTGATGTTGGTAAAAGACATATTGCTCAGTAGATAGATGTTAACATCTATCAGGGGATTGAGGAAGTCAGTGAACTATGAAATAATAAGTTCATCAAAAATTGCAAGTCAGGGAACACTGTTCAAAGTCATAACTCCTTTGAATTTGGAGGAGCTACAGCAGGGATAAACTCATCCACAACATCTTGGATCTGTAGGCAAGTGCACAGGCAAGAGCTGCTACAAATGAAACATCACCTGTACTGATCTTTTCATGTAGTGCTTATAACCAGGCAGTTTCCAACCAGTCCTTCTGTGGAGGAGTTGTTTCCTTTCTTCTGTACTGTTATAGATTAGGTGTGGCTATTGCATGTACTGTCTCAGAACTAGAGAATAGGCTAGTGGACATCAGCTGGAAACATAGAAATTGTAGGAAAGCAGGGGGGGAAACAGCCAAGTGTTAGCAGCACATGAGAGGAGGGTGGTGATGATGGTGGGAGGACTTTAAAGATGTCTCACTTATATTTTTTTCCCCTCCCTCTCCCCCCGATGGACTATTGCCGAATTCTTCAGTTGTATCCTCGTAGGTGAGCTGCACGTTTACTGCACGTTCTGCACCAGGAATGCGTTTTCTGTCCCATTGTGTGATTTTTTTGAGCAGCTTTTCACTCCACACCAATATCACTTTCTGCAGCTAAAGCAAATCCATAGACAATTCACAATTTTTTTTCTTTTTTTTTTTTGTGTGGTGCACAGTAATCTTTTTGTAAGGATGTTCAGTTGGAGACTGTAGTGATCTCAAGAATACTTGTGTTCTGTGCTCAATACTAGTTTGCATTTAAGTTTTTTCTTGCAGGGTTTTCCCAGGTACATACCATTTTACAAGTATTCCTCCTGGACAATAGGACTAGACAAGGCTTTCCTAGAATCTTAAACATACAGCGTGTGTGGTGTTCCTAATAAGATTAATGTAGTTAAGCGTTTAGTCAGGGTGTTTCAGGACTGTGGGCTTGTTAGCCAGAGCTGAACACATTGGAAATGTTCATTAATGAAAGCCAAGTGTGTCTACTGCATCTCTACATAAGAGTTCTTCTGTAGTAGCTTAGTGTGTAGGCATGTCCAGTGCATGTAGAGAGTATACCTAAAAGCCATTTCTGCATGCAGGCACACTGTGTGTGTGCCTGCACATAGTAGTAACTAACTTCTGGAATCCAACCAAAAAAAAGAAAATGTTATATGTGCCAAAATTTCAGACATATGAAGGCTTTTTCCATGGTCTGTCAGTAGCTGTATTTAGAAACATTCTCTTTTTTTTTTTTTTTTTTTTAGTGTGGAAAGTAGAATCACGGGGTTGGGTTAAGTATTCTTCCACTGCTTGTCCATGAGTAAAATTTGAGCCACCAAAGCGGGACAGGCAATCTGCATTGCCGAATAAAACAGTCCCAAGTTGGACTGGCTGGTGATTTGCCCAAGTTTGATATTTAATTTTTTTACCCCAAGTTTTTTTTTTTTTTTTTTTTTTTTTTTTTTAAGTCCTCCAGCTCACATTTTGTGACTAAACTGACCTTACCAGAGGGAATTTAGAACTGGAGTCTTTGGACGTTAATTGGTAATAAGTGCTCTCTGCTACATTTCTTTATGGAACAAACTTGGAACCAGAGTATAGGAGTTTATGAAGATGAATATGTTTAAATTTTTGAGGATCTCAGGTATACTGGTCATGGCAGATTATTGTCATAGTTAAGATACAGTAGTGTTGAACCTTTAAGTTGCAAAACTAGGTACAGAACTTAACCAAGGATATTACAGAAAGTAGTGGTACTTTCTATACCATGAACTCTTGGATGTAAACCAGTGTTTTTCTAAATATCAGACCAAAATCCGTTTTATAAAGCATATTCTTTAACTGCAGCTCACTTGTTTTGGAGGTAGTGGTGCATTCCACCATTCCCAGTGCATTAGTATATTCAGCTAAATAGCTTCTAGCTGCATGGTGTGACTTGTAAGCACACTAAGGCTCCTTTGCGGGTGTTCTGAATCTAATTATAGAAACTTTTTTTTTCATTTATTGAAACTTTCATTTATGGGAGTGGAAATCAGTGTTTTCCCATGTTTAATCTCAGCTTCTTTACTGTCTTCTTAAATCATGTAAAGGTTTTTCAAGATGCAAATGTTTGCAGCTAATCAGAAATTCATGGGTAATAGTAGCTAATATTTAAATACTTGCAACAAAGCTTAGGTTACTGATGATCTTTCTCCTTCCCCCATCCAGCCACTGCTACTGGGATTTAGTTATTTGATAATCTCTCACATGACTGCAGAGAAGAATACAAAAGCAAATCCCTGAAGTGTAAAAAACAAAACAACAAACTTCAACAAACCAAACAAACAACCCAAGCACCCTCCCCCATGTTTCTTTTGAAATTGCAAGCTGTTAAAGGTAGATGTGATTTCTGGTTGCCTTTCTCCATACTTTCTGAAGAATAAATAGCTGACAAAACTTCTACCTTGCATAGAAAACATTCCAAAAAGTGTATGAGATGCAAAAAATTCAGAGTACAAGGTAGATGTCAAGGATTTTAGTTGCTTTAAGTTGTTGTAACTTCAGAGCAGTAGAAAAAGAGCATACTGAAGAGTATTGAGAACTGCCCAACGACAGGCTAACAAACACAGTGGCTTTTTCTGCTTCTGTTTTCATGAGGAATATTGCACATACTTCAAATGCATGCCAAGTGTTAAACTAATTTGTTTCAGGTCAAGGAATGGCAATTACAGGTGCCAGGAAATTGGCAGCATCTTAATGACAGGAACCTTAGGATTTCTAGAAAGCTTGTGATGGACAGCTTTGTCTTATAATGATTTTGCTTTGCAAAATTACCCATTGTATAATAATACTTCATTATCTTCCATCAGTGACAGGTGACCATCAAAATTTAAGCTAAAACATCCCCGACAAACTTCACCCAAACACTTCTTTGAAATTTTAAACTTAATGGAATTTCCTTTTAAACAAAGACAGTGTGCAGTGAGGAATGGATACAGTAATTGCAGACACTTAATCTTACGTGCTGTTACTCTGGCATGCTGAGAACTTGGATTTTCTCACTGCATCATAGTGCTGAGGCAAGTCAGGAGAGCTCAGTGATTTGACCAACTCTTCAGCATTTTCCTTTCCCCAGAGCTTCACATTGTTGTGAGGCTGAGCTGGCATTCTTTGTGCATATTCCTGCCTTGGTGTTTCAAGAGGCCTAATCACCTCTAAACTACAATTGACCAACACCTGCTTGAAACTAATGACACCTCTTCCTGAGGTACCAATAGGTACCTCAGGAGTACCTATTGGTACTCCTGAAGTAACAGTAGGGTCTATTATATGGATTTGCATCAACTTCTGGTCTTCATGTAGCTAAGTATGGCCTTGGATTTATTTTTAGCCAAATAATTAAAATAGATTTTGTCAAAGCCTTATTTCTCTTTCCTCCTTGTTCCATAGTTGGGTTTAAATGCAGTGTTGCTGTCATCTCTCACTTGAATAGTAAATTGCAGTTAGGAACAGAAGCCTAGGACTTCACTGCATAATGTGGAAGAGGAATGGTGTGAGGGAAGAGCATTCCAACTTCAGTCCATGAGTCAGAACACAAGAGGAAATGTGACTACCACACAGTTTCAAGGACTGAACCCTAGTTTCAAGGTTTTTTCCCTTACAGTGCCACATGCTGGGTCTGTTGTGAGAGAGATGAAGTCCCAGCTCGAGTTCCCTTCCCAGGGCTAAGCCCCTTGTTACACATACTTGACAGTGGATGAAGGTGTTTACAGCAGCTGTCCCTTCTGTATCTGTGCAGTTCCACGGGGACTGAGGGGCTTTTTGGCCTTGCACCTTGCAAGCATGAAGTGAAGTGATTGTGGAAATAAAAAATATAGACTTGTAGCTCATTGTACAGTTTCTCATACATCTTCCTCTTTTTTTTTATTGCCTGTATTTTTAGAGACACTGTGTAAGAACTAATCTGTCTTTGAGAACAAATGGGAACAATTTTCCTTTAGAAGTAACCTTAAATAGTTTCCCCATAAATTCCAGTTCTCGCAAATCAATAACTTCATTTCCATCTGTTATGCACAGGCAGTCTTGAGTACTTACTGATAACCGCTAAAAAGAGAAACATTCATCTAAACTTCAATTTTCTGTCTCCAGAAGCTTTTGAGTTGATCTTGAAATATAGAGAACTCCATGCATTTAGCACAGAGGACAAGTAATTTTTAAAAACAGCCAGGGATACATCTGCAGGAGAAGGTGATTATGCTGCAGTAGTCTAGTACTGGGCAGGAATAAAAGTTCTGAATTTCTTTTTCTACATTTTGTGTTCCTCGAGGGGAGGAGTGTGTGAATATGGCAGCAGAATGCAAGCAATCATGCAGTTTGTAGGATACCACTAATTCTCTTTTTTGTGTGTGTGCCTCCTTACAAAGGAGATTTTTGTTTATTTGTATTTTGGAAAATGTAGACTCTTAGAAAAGTGCAAGCTTTTTGTTTTGTGTTTGGTTCTTACGAAACATTAGACCTTTTCAGACTAACTTCTTAACCTACTAGTAGCAGTGTTCAGAGCTGTCTTTAAGTAGCAAGACAGGATTTATCTCACTCTTCCAGCCTCTGTGGCAGTACACTTCTGGGATGAGGACCTGGTCTTGGATGGTGGTGTGGTGTTTCACTTTGTCCCTGGGAAGTCTACGGGATGTCACAGCCAAGTGACTTTGAAGGGCTTCTTGTTAACAGAAAGACAGCACTGGGAGGAAGGGAATAAGGCATATTTAGGAATGTTTCTGTTTAACCCAGATAACCAATGAGTCTCCTTTGAAGGTTTAAGTGATCATCTCCTAAGGTTTAATATGGCTTCTCTACAGCAGATGCCAAGCTAGTGTGAATTGAAACAGCAGCGCTGGTTTGACCCAAGGTTAATGCAGTGAACCGCTACCTACTTTATTAATTTTGGATTTCTCTCTAGGGAGAGCTGGAGAGACAGTTGCTCCAGGCTAATCCCATCCTGGAGGCCTTTGGAAATGCCAAGACGGTAAAGAATGACAACTCCTCAAGATTTGTGAGTATTACTATGTCATGAGTGTATTCAAAGAGTGAATTCAAAAAGTGCATTGAAAGTGTATTTTACACTTTGCAGAGGGATGACTTGTTCTGCTTTTGGGTGAATTGCTGTCAGGGGTAGAATAACGCTCTCTGAGTGACTTCCTTTAAATTAGTCTGGGAAGTGAATTTCATTCAGTGAATTACCCAGAATAGATCTGTTAGGTCTCTCAAATGAAGAAACCAGACCCTGTGCCAGGATCATCTGTGCTGATTTTATTGTAATCATTGCAGTTAGTTTTATCTTGGAGAGCAAATACTTGTCCTTATTTTGTCTGCTCTGGAAAGCAATGGGCAACATCTGAGAGGCAGGTGGGGAAGCTGGAGCTAAATGAAAATGGTTAAAGCTAACACTGGAAGAGGTGGAACTGTCAAGATAGCATAACATGTGAAACTGAAGGGACCCTGGTTGTGGGAAATCTGGGTTGAAACATAGTGAGTTTGAGTTGTAGGCTGTCACAATGACAGAAGTGTCTGGAAGTATTTGGTGTCTTTTTTTTGTTCAATTGCTGTTGTGATCAGCATGCATTACCTATTGGCTGACCTTATGCTTTTCCTAAAACTTGCCTGACCTGCTCCGAGTTTCCTTTCCTGGTTTACCTCTGTTGTTTACTGCTGTCACCAGATAGAATGAATACTAATTTTAATGCTATTGTCTTCCTCTTAGGGCAAATTTATCAGAATCAACTTTGATGTCAACGGCTACATTGTTGGAGCCAATATCGAGACCTGTATCCTTTCTGTAACCCCTTGAAAGGAGAAGTTAAAGGCTTTAGAGGTGGCAGGAATGGTACTTAGCAAATCTTCACAACTGACTTAGGTGAAGAAAGCAGTTAGAAGCACTCTAAATTTGTGCTATCAAGATTACTGATATAGTCTCCTGTTTCCTCATAATAGTATGTTGTGACCTTTGTGATCATGGTGCAGATATTTTCTGAATGAATGAGTTCTAATCTTAAGAGATGAAATGCAGGCATAAACTGCAGCAATGTGAATAGGTTTGGAATTTCATAAGTCATTCTCACTTCTGTCCAAGGCAAGTGGGGATTGATGGTCACTATTTTATTTCTTACCAGTCAAGTCTCTCTTACCATAGTCATCATTCAGAGGCTGGCAGAACTGAGACCAGAAGCTCAGTTTGTTGTTGACTGATCATGATTGCTAAGTCAATACCCCTGCCAATTGGCATGAGGAGAACATCAGGTAGTTTCTTCTCCTACCATAGAATAGGAAGTGATTTGTATGTTGTTATGTCACGTGCCTTGACTCTCTGAAGATCTGCTGGAGAAGTCACGTGCAATTCGCCAGGCCAAAGAGGAGAGAACCTTCCACATCTTTTACTACCTGCTCTCTGGGGCAGGGGAGCATTTGAAGAGTAAGTATGATTGTGTTGTGATGAGGGAATCCCATAGCTACAACAACAGAGGGTTCAGAATACTTGTAGACTTGGGCCTGTTCCTTCACAGGTCCTTGTCTCTGCCTTTTAGATATGGTCAGCTCTCCTCCTCTTCTTTCATGCACTCACACATCCATCTGCCCTGCCCCTGCACTTCTCAGTTCCTGAAAACTTGCTTCTCTGGTTCCTTCCTGTACTTGTCTCCTTGCCAGCAATGACTCTACACCCTTCCTTATCTAAATCACTGTCCCATGTTTAGTCTAGTCTTGTGTGATGTAAACCATTCTAGTGCAGGAATGGTCCTGCTGTGATGTACTCAGCATGGAACTGAGTGGAGCAAATCTGCAGGTCTCTAAGCAGCTCTAGCAGTCTGGGATCCTAGCACACCTTGCTTTAATACCTCAGCCTGGTAATCTGGGTCTGTGTTGTGCAAGAGCTGCAAATAGATCTGCAGGGATGACACAAGCAGAGGACTTTCTCATGGCTGCTAATTTCAAGAGTTAATGTGTTAATTATTATCTGACTTGAAACAAATGAGGTATCTGAAATTAAAGGCAAATTTACTTTGAAGTTAATCCCTGCTTTTTACAGATTTAGGACATAATGATGACACTGCTTTGGTAGAGTAGTCTAGAGGAAGGAATAGGAAGAAATAATGCAGGAAAAACTCTGTGTTTATCTAAAATACATTAAATGTTCAGCCTGCAGTAGAACTGGCCTTAATCCCAGATTCATCCAGGACCTGGTAGTATATGCAAGGCAGAAATTTGATAGTGGTGGTAGCTTGTTGACTGTTTAAAAAAAAATCCACAACAACTTTTCTCATTTCTTTCCTAAGATGATTTGCTGCTGGAGCCTTACAACAAATACCGCTTCCTTTCCAATGGGCATGTTACAATCCCAGGTCAGCAAGACAAAGACATGTTTCAGGAGACCATGGAGGCCATGAAGATCATGGGCATCCCAGATGAAGAGCAGATAGGTATGAATATGCAAGGAATAAAAGAGGGAACAGGTCATGTCTCTGGAGCTTTTTGTTCTGATGTTCCTTTTTTGTTTTGGTTTAGTTTGTTAGCTTTTTGTTTAGGGCTTTTGTTTGTTTTGTTTTGGTTGTGTCCATTCCTGCTCCCCCTGCCCAAGTGAGCAGTGTGCAAGTAACAAAATTTAGTGGTTTTGGAGTGACCTACCTCAGAATCTACCAGTTTCAGGTTATACTGTTAACTTTAGAAGTCAAGCAGCTAATAGAAACATGCTTCTGGCTTTCTGTTTTTATTCCCAGTCTGAAGTCTGTATACCCAGTTTGTGAAAAACACATCCAAGATACAAGAATCCCCTCATTCTCTTATGCAGTGTATGGCTTGTGTTCTCCCCCTATCTCTTAGAGTGGCTTTAAAGTATCTAATCCAACCACTGCTGGATTAGTCCTTTGAGAATGGGCTGGTCATAGTGCCTTTCTTTCCAGCTTAACACTGAACTGCTGATCAGAAATTAATATTGTCTGATTCTGGGAGCACAGTACCATGACAGTGAAAATAGAATTGCATGCAGCCAGCACAAAGTGCAGTGATATGTATTCACCAGAGCTCTGTGCTCTCTTATTCATGATATGCCTCATTGGCTGGGAATCAGTGTTCTGCAAAATATCACTTTCAAAATATATATGGTCTTCCAAAGCTAGGACTGTTATTCTCTACACTGAAGCAAGCAAGCATCTGTTGTGGTTTGAGGTCACCACCTCCTCTGCTGGAGGCTGCAGGGAATATGTGCCTATGCCTTAGAGACTGCTTTTTACAGTCCAGCCTGCTGTAAATCCATGCTGTTGTTATGCCCAGTTTAATACATTCCTTGATATCCTGAAAGATCTGAGACTAAAACTGCTGTATGGAGGTGAAGAGAAATTTGCCTAAATCAAATAAAAGAAATGGTGACATAATTTGTTGTCAGGGTGCTACGCACAGTTTTTTTGAGTTAAATTTTTCAATGTGTGCTCTAGGGTATGTCTTTGCTAAAACATCCCTGTGTTAAGAACACTTGTTTCCAGCACAATTCCAGAGCCTAGCCCCATAACAGCTACTGTGAAAAAAATTAACTCTGCCTCAGCCAAGATCAGCATAAACAGGTAGAAATTGGGGGACAAAAAAATCTTTGTTACGAGATCCCCTTTGCAAATGACTGGCAGTTTACTTTGCTCAAGGCAACTGGAAGCTATTATGCAATGAGCTTTGATTGATACATGGTGAAAATTGAATTGACACTGTGGCATTGAAAACTGTCTTCCTTGTCTTGGCATCTGATGGTGCTTTTTTGACGTGCAGCATTTGAAGAGTATGAATATATCATTAGCAATGGGGTGGGGTGCTTCAGCATGTAATTAGTAATAGTTACGGTACAGGCACTTTCGCCCACATCCTGCTGCCTTCCCCACGTTGTAATGTGTGTCTGTAAGGACTGCAGATTCTGGTCAGGGAACTGAAAGTGTTACAGGGTTAAAGAAACAAAATCTTCTTTAATTGGGTTGTACTCTTAACTGTCTCTTTCCTTTGGTCAACAATAACGGTTGAGGAAAATTTAGTACTAAATTCATTGAGTGAGTTTTGACCCTCAAACAGAGAACAAATGTTTTCTTAAAAAATACAGATGTAGGTGGCACTTAACCCTCAATCCTGTCTCTTACTGTTTTATAGTGTTGTGGAGAATGGGTAAATTCCTAGGCTGTGTGATCTTGTATAGGAATGACAAGGCAAGTCCTTTGTCCCGAATGGGAGTCGTTTAGAGGAATTGCCTGTGGTGTTTTTTTCCCAAATTTCAGGAGGATTTTTGGGATGCTGAGATGGGCCTCTTACCCATGTCAGGAAAGGTAACTGGGTCATATAAAGGCTTTTGGTGATGTCTGACACTAAGCTATTATTATTATTGTTTTAAAAGGTCTGCTGAAGGTTATCTCAGGTGTTCTTCAACTCGGCAACATCGTCTTCAAGAAGGAGCGTAACACAGACCAAGCCTCTATGCCAGACAATACAGGTAACCCATCTCCTCCCCCACACCAGAGAAAAGTGCAGAAAAAAGCCTACAGGAAGCTCTTGCAAGTGGCAGAATGTATTGCAGTATGTATGGAATGCTGGAGTCCTGTTTTTTTCCGTAAGATGAATTATTTGTCGAAGGAGCTGGCGAGCTCCATACAAACACACACTGTTCTGCCAGGCGTGTGTTTGCAGCCACCCACGGGCAGGAATGTGGCACTGTTCTTGTGGCAGGGCTAGGCAGGAAGTGCACGTGATGAACAGATGAAAAGGATTACTCTACTGGAATATGTGGAGTGTGTGTTTTAAACAAGCTGGAATAATTGCTCCTTCAAACCTGTATTGTCAGATTTTAAGCAATGTTCTTTGCTGCCTTTGTAGCTAGTATGGTGACTTAAGAGTAAGGTGGTGGATAGTTTTATGGTGGGTATAAAGCATGTGTACATATTTTAATTGCACTGCCCATTGTTGAATGTGTAAATAGTGCCATGTTTCATGTGATAGAAGACTATTTGTTGGAATACTTAGCTCAAATCTTCATTGTAGATGTACTGCAGAAATGCAAAGGTTGCTAATTTATCACTAAGCGGGGGGGTTTTTGGCTGTTATTATGAAAAATACGCTCTAAATGGCATTTTAGGGAGGAGAGTTAACCATTTGGGTTTTGGATCTTGAATCTGAAATACAGAGTTGCCTCAAAGACTAATCAGTAGATTAAGACAGAGCAATTAGCTTGATTAAGAAATCCATTATTAGATGTATTTTTAAACTGATTGCAGACAACTAACTTTCTAAAGCTTCTGTGTTGTGACTTTGTAGTATGAGGTTATTGCTTCAAATGTATTCTAGTGGCTTCTGGAGAAATTCAATAAATAACCTGTAGTATGGGCTGCAAGAGGGGTTGGTTTTTCTGGGGTTTTATTTTTTTTTTAGGAAGATTCTTTCTCAGTAACCTCTTCTTCATTTAATGTTTTTGTAAGCTGTTTCCTGACTTTTCTAAAGACAGTTGCAGGAATGTTTTTACTTTTATTTTGTTTTCTGTGAGAAAAACAAAATAATATTAATCTTTTTGTTTCCTCTTACCATTTTTAGCTGCTCAGAAGGTGTCTCACCTTTTGGGTATCAATGTGACAGATTTCACCAGAGGCATCCTGACTCCTCGCATCAAAGTGGGACGAGATTATGTCCAGAAAGCTCAGACCAAAGAGCAGGTAGGCATTCTGTAAAAATGAACAAGTGCTTTGGTCTCTAATCTTACTGCTGCACAGCTAATGAATATATCAGAGGTTTCTGTACTGTTTATTCACCATCTTTATGATTGCAGTGTAATCTGTATAAAAATAGAATTCACCCTGTCCCTTAGCACTTCTCATCTGAGAAAAAAAAAAGAGAGAAAAAGAGAGCACAAGTCCCCTAATTTTGGTGACTGACTGTCCCTGGGGAGTTAGTTGTTTCAATGTGGTATGCAAGGGTGACATATTCAACTTGGATTAATACAGAAAGCACTATTTTTGAGTAGGTCAGCTACTAAGAGTTTGCTGCCCACCCTTGACATTGTTTGGAAATTTTGTAATGCTCTGGACTCTGGTTGTGCTCTGAATGAGACCTGACCTTGGAGCCAGTGGCCTGCTTGAATGGAGCAAACCCCTGTGCTTACTCCTTGCCAGGCTTCTTTATGAACACACAATTATTCTCTGAATAAAGAAACATGCCCCTGTAACATGGAAGGGATTGGTAAGGGATTGAAGTCTGGAGAAAGTCACAGGTTGCCTTTCCATGCTGTCTTTCCATTTTGATGTTTAATTTCTCACTACACATAGTATTTGTGTCAAGCACAGGGTAGTGGCAGGTAGGGATTTGCCTTCACAAATCCAAAATTACAAAAGAATTTAAGTTCTTTTCTTTGAGCCTATGAAATACGTCATGTTGCTACGGTCTTTGGAAGTGACTGGGCATAGTTTTTCTTTCTATAATACCAGCTCTTGGTTTCTCCAGCAGGCAGGATCCTGAAATTTGGTTTTGACACACTAATTTAGTGACAAATTCTTTACTCTTGTATATGAATTATCACTATGCCATCCACATTTCATTGGGAATAAACTGGATCAAGCCTTGTTCAGTGAATTTCCTGGCGGTGGAGAGAAAAATCTCAGACTACAGTTGGGCTGCTAGAACCTGAAACAGTGTAATCTGTGCCTTTCTTTGGTTTGTAACGCAACTGCTGCTGTTTGTGTTTGCTGTTCAGGCTGACTTTGCCATTGAAGCCCTGGCCAAAGCCACTTACGAACGGATGTTCCGCTGGCTGGTCATGCGCATCAACAAGGCTTTGGATAAGACCAAGAGACAGGGTGCATCCTTCATTGGAATCCTTGACATTGCTGGCTTCGAGATTTTTGAGGTAAGGAGATGGCAGGTCCTTGCACTCAGCACAGTTTCATATGGAGCAAAGACCGCTGAAGGAAATAGCTTTGCAGCTGGAAAATAGCACAGTCTTGGAAAGGATGTGTAGTCCATCAGAAAAAAAAAGGGAAATCAGCATCAAATCTCATGCAAGATAAGTGTAGGAGAGGAAGAGCTGAAGGAAAGTTGAAGGAGAGAGGGGAAATGGGAGCTACTTCTCTAGATGACAATGAGCTGTTAGGCCAAACTGTTACGTGATTCTGTGAAATAATATTAGGATGTGGTTTAATCTGAAGAAGCCACAGAATGCCATTAGAAAAGAAGTATCCTGGCATTATTCTGGCCAGGCAGCTCCTGTCTACATGTGTTATGTTATGCTGGGTCTAGCTCATGTACAGCTGCAAAATGAATTGGACCAATTTATTAATCAAATAGAAAACTGAGACACAGAAAAGTTGATTTTTTTTTTTTTTTTTTTTTTAAATTAATTGGTTTGTTGGGTTTTGTGGGTTTTTTTGTTTCCTTCCCCCTCTCTGATTGGTGTACCTTTGGCTTTGTGGTTGCTGGATCTCATGAAAAGGAGAGGAACAGAAATAACATAGTTAGGAATTATTGAAATATGGAGGAAGTAGAACAGGACCACTCTCTTCAGAAACTGCATTATGTTTTGTGTGGTCAAACATAAAAATGCACAGTGGGTTATTAACCTTGTCCTTACTGTTTGAGGAAATCTGGAAATTTTGAAGAAATTTCCTTGCTCTGATTTTATATAAGGTTTAAAAAGGGACTTTCCAGTCCACATGCTTTTAGGAATTTGTCTTCAGGCTTCTGCTGCTGCTTCTTCCTCTGAAGAGCACTGTGTGTGTGAGAAAACCAGAGTCCTTTCTGTTCCCGGGTTAAGTAGCTGCAGTAATTCTGCTGTTTACAGCTAAACGTTCTTTTGCAAAGTCTGAGAAACGATGTGTTTGAACTTCCCTAGGGATTGCAGCAGTGTGCAGCAGCACGTGACAAGACAGGCAGTTCATATCCAAAGGGGTTATTGACAGGGGACTGTCTGCCCCACTCTGGCTTAGATTCCTGAACCACAGATATGATCTCTTGTGCCAAGAGAATGGTAGGTGTGTCTTCACAAGCAATTGCTCAAACATCTTCCTACCTTTTTCTTCATTAGCTGAACTCCTTTGAGCAGCTGTGTATTAACTACACAAATGAAAAGCTGCAGCAGCTCTTTAACCACACCATGTTCATTCTGGAGCAAGAGGAGTACCAGAGGGAGGGCATAGAGTGGAATTTCATTGACTTTGGCCTGGATCTGCAGCCCTGCATTGACCTCATAGAGAAGCCGGTAAGTTTGTTTTTACCATCGAGCGGGAAATGTCTGCACTGATTTTGTCATTGAGGACATCACCTCTGCCTGTAGGTTGGAAACTGGCCCTCTAGCTTTTGTAATCCTCTGCTGCTGACACTGTAATGTGATTAGAAGCAGAAGTGTACAGTTTCTTCTTTGTCTTAAAGTGTGTCACCAATAAGGCTGCTAGTATCAGTTCTGTAGGAAACACTGCATGAAAATACATCTAGTCAGCCACTTTTCCTCTCACTAAATTGTCCTCACTTGGGTATGTCTGCAAGGTGCTAAATGTATGTGCAGCTTACCATAAGCAGTGTGAACTTCCTTACTTAACTACAGGTGTGATGAGAAGCTGTGAGTCTCTGTTGCTTTCACTCTGCTCGAATGAAACTCGAGAATTTACAAATTTCATAGTAGATGTTCCAATAGTAAGGACTAGTTAGTGAAACCTTCTGCATTTAGACACCTGATTATATTTAGAGAACTGTGTGGTAGTATTTCTTCTATCAAAAATATTTTTTAAAAAACCAACAACCTGGAAAAATGTCACAAAAGAGACTTTCTTATAAAAATGGTCAGAATTCAGATGAGGATATTGAAGAACTATTAACAATTTCTATTACAATGGAAGTAGTTAAATGATACCACACAAAAGGTAAATGTGATGTGGATCAGGTTTAAGTATTTTTTTTTTCTCCTCTAGCCATCTAAAGGTGTTAATTATTGTTGTAGTCATGTAGTTAATGATGTTTTGATGTTTCCTTTCCTCAAGGCTGGGCCTCCTGGTATACTGGCCCTGCTGGATGAAGAGTGCTGGTTCCCAAAAGCAACAGACAAAAGCTTTGTGGAGAAAGTTGTTCAAGAGCAAGGCACCCACCCCAAATTTCAGAAGCCAAAACAGCTGAAAGACAAAGCTGACTTCTGCATCATTCATTATGCTGGCAAGGTAAAGAATTAATAACTAAAATGTGAAGGTTGGAATGCTTAATTCATAACCACTGCTTCTCAGAAATGGCTTCTTCCCAAAATGGTTGCCTATGAGAAACCATCAGAAGATTTCATGGAAATGTTGCATTGCAGAGGAGCTTACAGGGCCTGAGGAGATTTGCCTGGAAGTTATATCTCTATATATAGTTCAAGACATGTCAAACTGAGAGCAATTTAAATTTGTTCTCTGTGACTTGGTGAGATTGGAGGTACTTTTCAGAAACCCACATGAAGACTTCATCACCAAAAATGCTGGTGCAGTTGTTTTTTCTCACACTCTGGATGGTACAAACCAGCATTGCAAATCCATTCCCTTTACTGACAGAACAGAACATTCAGCTTTTTGTAAGGGTTGGAAATTTGTGGGTGTGCTTGCTTAGATGGCAAATCCAAGAATGCTTAGGTAATCTGTTGTGCAAAACTTAGTGATACTTTTAGAGACTGTGCCAGATGTTGCTGGATCTTGGGCTGCAGAAAATCACCCCCTCCAAGCTTCATGATGTGTTTATCTTCTCCAGGTGGATTATAAGGCAGATGAATGGCTGATGAAGAACATGGATCCACTGAATGATAACATTGCTACTCTTCTACACCAGTCGTCGGATAAGTTTGTGTCTGAGCTGTGGAAAGATGGTATGTAATTAAATTTAATTTCATTTGTTTTCTCTTTTTTTTTGTGTGAAAGAGTTTGAGCATCAAAAGTCTGTGATGAGCTGTTTTGCTTTTTTTTGCCCCTGAAGACTAAGCCACCAAGATGAGCTTTATCTGGAACATCCTTTGCTTAGATCATGGTATTTCATTAAAAATTCACTGTAACTCAAGAGAAAGGTTCACTTGCATCAACTTCTGTTAAGCTTGCTGCATATGTAGCAATTCTGTCTCAAAATGAAGAGTGCTGGGATAAAATATTGAATGCACCATTATGAGCCAGCAGCTTGCATAGCTGCAACACTCAAGATCTGAGGTGGAATCTGTTTTCAGTCCTGCAACTAAGTATGCCCTTTCTGCACTGTTGTTCAGTATTTTACTCTATCTTCTCTGGGTTTATCTGCTTTTGAGTCTTACTGTTACTGTCACTTTCTGTGGTAGGTTTTCTTTGACGTCTCTGTCTGTTGCAGAGATGCAGAAGGTTCAGAGAGCCTATTTCTATCAACACTTTCCTATTCTTCATCTAGAACCAGGTGACTGAGAAACCCAGCTGTCGTGTCATGTGTGTGATGCATCCTAGAGCCATGCAAGAAATGCTTCCGTTAACTTCTCTTTGTCCCTTTGTCATACCTGCCTGTCTTTCTCGTTCATTTCCTCTGCTTTGTGCTAGTAGCTCCTCATGGACTTTAAAACAAAAGTAAAACTCACCTTGAAAGTGGATATAAGAATATAGACACATTCAGGTGCTAAAAGTTGCTCTGGCACGACTTGGGTAGGAACAGCTAAAAGCAAATCCCTGTCAACTGTTTGAATGTAGAGCTAGCACAGCTGTATTTCTTGGATGATTTCTGAGACTGCATAGAAACTGAAATCCAGTTTAACATTGGTTTTAGTATTGAGATTTCAGTTCAGCAGCTGATAATTTTAAAAAATGTTAGTTTGGCAAAGGATGGAAAAAGGCCATCAGCAAGTTGTGCCTAACAAGGCCTTTGCTGTGTGAGACTCCTTTTGGACTTGAAATTTCAACTTATAACTGATACAGCTTATCAGTTTTCTTTTATTGTTCTTAGCTGGATCTTCTGTTGCAAGTGACTGTCCTTTTTGCTATCTTTATGTAGATTGCAGGGCTCAAGATTTTTCAGAGGATTGGCACAGCCACAGTCTGGGATGCACTTCTGTGGATTTCCCTGTGATGTCATCTAGTAAAAACATAGCCTTCTTTTCTTTCTGATAAGACAACTTTGACCCTATTCCAACAGCTGCTCTAGAAATGAACAGGTTTTAACTAATACTAGCTGTAAATGAGAATACTCTTTCTTGTTTATTCTTTCATAGGGGTGTCTCTTAGCAGGTTGTTTTTTTTTTTTAATCAGAACACAATTGAGCACAAGCTGGTGTATTTTCTGAAGTAAAGATTAGCCTGAGTGTAGGCATCAGCCAACCACTAAAGATAGTGCAGAGTAGCTTGAAGCCCTTAATGAAAGTGTGTTGGAGATGAGGAAATTTACAGTGATGCAGCTGGTTTTTGTTGGATGGATGAATATTTGTCTCCATGTAGAGAAGCAATTGGAAAACGTAATGCTTTAGTTTCTTCTTGCCCCTGCTGCTGTCAGATCTAGCTGACTTCTGTTGAGGGAAAAAAATAAAAATCTGTGGTGTCCATCCATCAAGGTGATAGTTTCATCAGTGCTTGGATGTCCCTGTGGCATAGTGGAGAAACTGTTGGGGCAGGGAGTTCTGACTTTCTGCTAGTGCTGTTGTTCATGTCTGTCATAGAATACTTGTACTCCAAAAACAACTCAAACAGTGCTATCTTGAGGTTTGGTTTTTGTCATGCCTTTTACTGTGTTTGTTCAGTTTACAAGCAGATATGACTTTTCTGATCACTGGTCATGACAGTGCTGCCTGTAATGCAAGAGTGAAGCTGGGCTTTTTCTCCATCTGTGGCCCCTTCTGGATCAGAGTTAACTAATGGTTGACTCTGCTGGGCTAGCAGCTAGAGCTCTTGGTTTGTTGTTTTCCATTCTAAGCTAAGCAAGTAGAAGCATCCAAAACTCACTTCTAGATTGCTCTTCCAGTGCTGCCATCTAGGGCATCAGTAGAATATGTTTGGGATTAAGTTTGACTCCATCACTCAAACTTCCTGTAGTGAGCTGATGCTTTCTTTTCCTTCCTGCTCCCATCCCTGCACAAATTTTGTACAGGAGTCGACATCTGTGTAGAGATGAAGCAAAAAGGATCCTGCAGCTCCTCTCATTTATCCTGTTCTACCCAGATGTTCTTTGTATGTTCCAATGCTTCCTTGGTTTGAGGGAGAATTGTAATGCTCTTTCCTGTGCTCTCTCTAGTGGACCGTATTGTTGGGCTGGATCAGGTAGCTGGGATGTCAGATACAGCATTGCCAGGGGCCTTCAAAACCAGGAAGGGAATGTTCCGGACAGTGGGACAGCTCTACAAAGAACAGCTGGCTAAACTCATGGCTACCCTGAGGAACACCAACCCCAACTTTGTTCGTTGTATTATCCCCAACCATGAGAAAAAGGTAAAGACAGTTTTAACAGGAAAACCCCTGCATTCTAACATGGGTTTCCGGGGTGTGTGGCTGGGTTGGTATATTTTGTCAGGTTTTACAAGATATGTTGAAGAGGCTCTGTTTTTTCAGAGTATTTTTTAAGGTCATCCTAAATTAGCATGTGCTTACTAAAATTTTGGAGACTGATCTTTGCAGTTCTTAAGGTGGCATAAAAGCTTTCCATTGCTTCTAACTGGGAAAGAGAGAACTGGCTGTTTTACAAAAAGAGAAAGAGGGAGAGGCTGGGGAGTAAGCCCCTTTTACAAAAGCTTTGTGGTATTGATAAAATACACATTTTCCTCACTAGGCTGGAAAACTAGACCCTCACTTGGTCCTTGACCAGCTTCGCTGTAATGGAGTGCTGGAGGGAATCCGTATTTGTCGTCAAGGCTTCCCCAACAGAGTTGTATTCCAGGAATTCAGACAAAGGTGAGCCTTAGAAAAGAATCTGAAGCAGTCTTTAGCCTGGCAAAGTTAAGACATAAGTACAAAAATGGAAATCTTTTATTGCAACTAGATTGTCAGTTTTTCAAAGACAGCACATCTGTACCTTGGTATTCCCTGGCACAAAGCCTCCCAAAAGCATGTTTGATTTCTCTAGTAAGGGTGGAGTTAAGGTGAGGCTTAGAGAACCCTGTCCAAGACTGCTGCTTCATACTCTGCTGTCTAGAGCTGCAATTTTTTTCTGAAAAACTGTTGGACTCATAACGGCATAGGAAGGCATATTGATTTCTTTTGTTTTGTTGTTTTCAAATACACTTCAATAACTAGTCTGATGTTTTCTTGTTTTCAGATATGAAATCTTAACTCCAAATGCAATTCCCAAAGGATTTATGGATGGAAAGCAGGCTTGCGTGCTGATGGTAAAACATCCCAGAAACTCTACTTGTGTAGAATAAACTTTTATGGGTGTGGTTTAAAAGTTGGAGCTGTGTGTGCTAAATATAACTTGTACTCACAGACCAAAATTCCAAAGTCAAATGTTTTGTCTGAGGGAAGGGTGCAAAAAGCTTCCTCTTGGCTTCATGGATGGAGGCTTTTGTCTAGCATGAGATTCAATAATCTTAGGCAAAGAGGATCTTTCTGTTTCCACAGATGCATACACCGAGATGCCAGCAGTATTCATAGACTCAAAATGCTTAGAAGCATTAATGCTATCTTTAGCACATGCCTAAAGTGTGAGCTTCAATCAACTTTTTGTAATGGCCTGCTGTTGGCAAATGCTTTCAGCAAAGGCTCCAATTAATTTCTGTAGAATTGCCTGCTTCAAAGGGAAGGCTTTGGCTCTAGCTAGATGACTAGGCTTGAAATGAAATTGGCTGTAACGGATAGCCTTTCTTCTGTCTTACAGGAGTATAGCTGATGCTTCTTAACTAATACAGTCATTGACAGCAAATCCTTGGAAGGAAGGTTGGGCTGGGTGTCTTTTTTTGACAAACATTAGGACTGACAAAAAGCAAATAGGAAGGATCAGCAGATGTGTTTCTTCTAGGAAGGGAAGAGGGCTCTCAGGACTAGACATGCATTCCTCACAGCATCCTTTTATTCTGAGTATTTGATGTGATATTGTATTTAATGGTTCTTTCTGTTGTATTTTCTGTCTCTTGCTACCTCCATTTGATGCTGTGCTTGGCTGAGCTCCAGCTCCTCTAATTGGGATAGGCCAGGACTTTATTGGCAGTTAGCAACTTCGGTTGGTCTGAGTGGCTCATTGTAGAGGAGGGCTGTCTTAGAGCCGTGAGCCACAAATACGTTTTGTGATATTTCACATGATGCAGTCTTTGCAGGACATGAATTCTTCTCTCTCTTTTTTTAGATCAAAGCATTGGAGCTGGATTCCAACCTTTACAGAATTGGGCAGAGTAAAGTGTTTTTCAGAGCTGGAGTCCTAGCTCATCTTGAAGAAGAGAGAGACCTGAAGATCACAGATGTCATTATTGGATTCCAAGCATGTTGCAGAGGCTACCTGGCCAGAAAGTAAGGACCATAATTTTTAAAGTGCATCATAAACTTGTATTTCTCCCATTCAGGTACAAGTTTATCTTCAAAGAAAAGAAATTATTATTATATCTAGAAATTTATTTTTTGTCAGAAAGTCCATGATTTGTTATATCTAACAGTTCATGGCCTTTTCGGGTTTTCTCATCTCTGTAATGCCAGACTTCTGGCACCTGCAAGAATCTCTGTGTGCTGATCCCAGAAACTACCTGTCAGCAAAGTCTGTTCCTCTCTGTAAGAATGCTATGCAACAGATCAAGTTTTTGACAGAAGTGCTGTGAAGATGCAAATGGAAAAGTGCTAGTACAGTACTGATGCAGGAGGTGTAAGGTTTCTCTTAAGCTATTAGGTAGGGCTGCAAACAGTACAGTTCTAAGATCAAAAGTAGTACCTGTCAGTTTGGTGGGAAAACAAACCTCTGTTTCAGATATCTCTTTTTGGAAGTGAAGATAGTAAAGCTTTTCAGATTAGAAGACATGAGCAAAATTTTTTTTAAATAGGAAATTGGATTAAGGAAAGAATAGCCACTCTTACCTGAGCAGAAAAAAATTGAAAATTGAGACAAATTCACTGGAAACTTTGCTGACTTTTTGGAGGTTTCTTCTAAAGAAAAAACATAAAAGTATCTAAGAAAAGGCTTGATGGTAAGAATTGTGTGCTGCTCTGGGTTCCTTTGTCTTATGTCCACTTGCTTTGCAGAGCCTTTGCCAAGCGCCAGCAGCAGCTGACAGCTATGAAAGTGCTTCAGAGAAACTGTGCTGCCTATTTGAAACTGAGGAACTGGCAGTGGTGGAGGTTGTTCACCAAGGTAATAATTTTCCCTTTGCAATCCCCCTGCAATGAACAGAAACATCTTTATCAGTTTGCTCAGAGCCCCATCCAGCCTGACCTTGAATGTTTCCAGAGATCAGGCATCCATCCACCACCTCTCTGGAATATCTGTTCCAGTGTTTCACCACCCTCATTGTAAAAAACTTCTTCCTTATATCTAGTCTGAATCTCTCATTTTTTAGCTTAAAACCATTACCCCTTGTTTTGTCACCACAAGCCTTCCTAACAAGTTTGGCCACCTCTATTTTGTGAACCCCCTTGTAGGTACAGAGTAGGTGATATCTAGTCCTGTATGATTCCCCCAATGTTCACAACAAAACAGTTGATCGGTCCTTCAAATATGACACTTACCTGAAATGTTTTATTCAATGCTTATCTTAAGTACAAGAGCATTTCTTCATGTTTCCCCAATTCCTTATACACATTCCACTCCCTTGGTTTCCTTTTCAGGTGAAGCCCCTTCTTCAAGTAAGCAGGCAGGAGGAGGAGATGATGGCCAAGGAGGAGGAACTAATAAAGGTCAAGGAAAAGCAGCTGGCTGCAGAAAATAGACTGAGTGAGATGGAGACCTTCCAGGCCCAGGTGAGTTCGGAAATCTTGGTGTGTAAAAGTTGTTTTCTCTCCACCTGTCCGATTGCTTGTGAGAGCACCTCCTTTGCTTTCTTGGTCTGATAGACAAACAGCAGGATTCCAACTTGCTTGAACGTGGCTTGGCTGCCATCTTGTTCACTTTCCTTCACCCTTCCTCCCAACTTAGTTCCTCCAGCAGGTCATTTTGTGCAGTGACTACCTGTTGCCCTTCTGTAGCTATTATATGAAGAAAAGTCTCCTTTGGCTGAGTATTATAGCAGGCTGGTTGAATTCAGTCCTGCCATTAATAGAATCCTTTTCGTTTGGAACACAGAAGGTGGGAACAGGGTTGTTTTTCCATGGGGCTGATAATTATTTGTTACTTTTGTAAGGGGAAATAGACAATATCTGTATTTCAAACGGATATGGTGTTGAAAAAATTGTGAATGATAGGTGGTTGCAGCACATGATTTGTGAAGGAGAACACACACTTAAAACTGTGTTTTGATATTTAGCTTTTGATTAACAGCAGGGGACTGCTGCAATGTTTAAAACTGTAACTGTGGAGCAGAGGAGCACAGAACTTCACTTAACACAGATTGCTAAGTGCTTTGGTAAATTGGAGCTTGTCTTATTTCTGGCTTTGCACCCAATATAGCTAATGGCAGAGAAGATGCAGCTGCAGGAACAGTTGCAAGCAGAAACCGAACTCTGTGCTGAAGCTGAGGAGATAAGAGCTCGCCTGACAGCCAAGAAACAAGAACTGGAGGAGATATGTCATGACCTGGAAGCAAGGGTGGAGGAAGAGGAAGAACGGTGTCAGCATCTTCAGGCTGAAAAGAAGAAAATGCAGCAGAACATCCAGGTAATGCCTTAGGAATGCTGTCTGTGCTCAGTAAAGAGGATAGTAAGGGTTAGAGAGGTTCTTTTGCCTCAGCTTGGAAAGAAATGAAAGAGAAGGTGGGGGGAAAAAGGCACAGGAAGATCTATCTGTGGAAACAGCAATAGAATGCAGCAGTTCTGGTGCTGAGCCTGAGGTGTTCAGTCAGTCATCTGGAATGAGCTGTTCTGTCCTTGAAGGTGGTGGCCACTTTTCAGATAATTAGACAAGTCTTTGCTTTGGTTTAGGAATGATAGCATTCTTTGCAAAATAGCATTGTTTATTCTGCTAGAAAACTTGTTGGCTGTGATGCAGGATATTGCACTAAGTTATGACAGAGATGTCACTGCAGGACCTAAGAAACCTTCCATTTTATTTAGTATTGCTACTATGCTGTTACATGGTGTGGTGAGCAGCATTGACAAATACCTTGCTTTTCTGTGGGTGTTGTAAAGGAACTAGAGGAGCAGCTTGAGGAAGAGGAAAGTGCAAGGCAGAAGCTGCAGCTAGAAAAAGTGACCACAGAGGCCAAATTGAAGAAACTGGAAGAAGATGTGCTAGTTCTGGAAGATCAGAATCTCAAATTGGCGAAGGTAAGACTCCTGCAGCTTCTTCCTCAAGATGAAGATACACAAGTGTTTCTCTTGGAGAAAACCACCAAAGGCTGACCTTTCCTCTGTTACAGGGAAGCTAAATTCCATCTTGCCTTTGAGGATTCTGATCTGAATTTTTGAAATTAGTTATCTGCCTGTATTTTTGAAGTCAGTATTGTGTGATATTTAAATAACCTTCACTAAATAATGCTCCATGAGCAAACATTTTCTGATATGTTGTTATGCCAAACAGTGTCAAGTTATTTTATAAAGACTTCCCTTTCAGTTTTGAAAGGGCTATCAAATACAAATCTTTATTTAAATTCAAATTTATTTGAATAATGTGTGTGATCCTGAAAGGATTTCTTTCTTTCTGAGCAGGAGTAGGCACTCATGACATTGACATTTCTAAGCACAGTCAGCTGTGGAAAAATATGCTGTAAATCCAGCAACTGTTTTGACACTGCCTTCTCAATTCTGCAGGAAAAGAAACTCTTGGAAGACAGAATGTCTGAATTTACAACAAATCTGACAGAGGAAGAGGAAAAATCTAAGAGTTTAGCCAAACTGAAGAATAAGCATGAGGCCATGATCACAGACCTCGAAGGTGATTTTGGTTTTTGTTTTTCCTTTTTTTTAAAGATAGATCCTGCAAAGACCTTGCCTAATAAGTTTCAGGTAGTTTCTTGTTAAAATTTGTTGAACTTCAGTTTCATTTCTGAAAGAGTTTTAGACCTCCCAGGTTTCTGAAGGGTTAAAAATTAGTTTATAGTGTGCAAGCTATTGATCAGTTTGATAGAGCTGTGCATTGACTAGCTGAAGGTTATGTGCCTTGTCAGCTGAGCCCTTGATCTAAATAAAAATCCTCTCCAAAGCAGCAGGCCAATGGAGAAGAGAGGCTGGTTCCCTTTCTTCTCCTGCTGTGGAAGTGTCTCCACCTTTCTGCTTCCAGCAGCATCGATCTGTCAGGGTTAGTGCTGTTCCTGATAGCCTTTTTGCACAGTTCTTCAGAGTTCTAGAGGGAGGCTCTTCTGGAGATTGCCCAGATGAGCACAGCAGGAGACTGCCTGTTCACTTTCAATGAAAGGGAGAGCAGACCTTGTGTTCAGCATCACTAAATGAGTGCTGTGGGGCTGGCATTGTGTTTGCACTGGTACAGCAAAAGTAGGGAAGGAGGTTTAGCTGTAAGGTGAGGGGAAGGGAATTTGCCCCGGTTTATTTTGAGGGCAAAATATGGGGGTAATTGCCTATAGAGGTCCTGACAAAATAATGCAGTCCAGTTACAGTTTGGACAGTTGTGTTGTGAGGAAAGAAAGTATTGCTGAAATAGATCTATTTTTCTGTGCTCATACAATGTTCTTTGAGTGTGTCCTAACTTAACTTGTCCCATCTCCATCAGAACGCCTGCGACGCGAAGAAAAGCAGAGGCAGGAGTTGGAAAAGACTCGTCGGAAGCTTGAAGGAGACTCCAGTGATCTGCATGACCAGATTGCTGAGCTGCAGGCTCAGATTGCAGAACTCAAAATGCAGCTGGCCAAGAAGGAAGAGGAGCTGCAGGCAGCCTTAGCTAGGTGAGAACCTGACCTGCGGGGTTCAGGGACCACCTGGTTGGGGAGTATTTCTTGTCTTGTGTCACCTGGAATAGAGACTAAATGCAGTCTCTGGATGTTGTATTTTAGCCTGTGGACTATTAAAGATCCATATCCTCGGCATTAGAGTTCTTTAGCTACTGCTCACTGCCATGTTCTTTCTACAGAACTAGACTGTGGATGCAATGGGCACTGCATGTGTTTGACTGGAGCAGTAATACTTTAGCTGAGGTTGAAAAGTTGTGGCAGCACACTGTCTCTCTGGTAGTTGCTGTGTTCATCTACTCAGTAAAGTGTCCAATTTCCAATGTAAAATGGTGCTTTCTCTTCTGCTTTCTTCTGTTGTCAGTCTCTCTCTGTCCCCTTCTTCAAGGTGAGTAATCATGCTGTCTCAAGTATTGGGAAATAGAGCTTAGAATTTGTAGATCATGTATGGATCAAAGTCTGAATATAATATTGTAAAGCTGACCAACACCAGCTTTTCTTGATTATTCTTGGTAGGACAGGTTGTTTTAATTTGTGTATGGTATAAGTCTGTCTCTGACCAGAACCTTATGTTGAACACAGAGTGGAAGAAGAGGCAGCTCAGAAGAACATGGCCCTGAAGAAGATCAGGGAACTGGAATCCCAGATCACTGAGCTGCAGGAAGACCTGGAGTCAGAGAGAGCATTCAGGAATAAAGCTGAAAAACAGAAGCGGGATCTGGGAGAAGAGCTGGAAGCACTGAAAACAGAGCTAGAGGACACACTAGATTCTACAGCTGCTCAGCAGGAGCTGAGGTAACTCCAACATGTTTATTTGGTTTTGGCTTTGACTGTTGTTAATAATTCTGCTGCATTCAGTCTCTTACCATAGCAAGTCTTTGCCTTTATCAGGGTAGGCTGGTTGGCAGCCTCAGTGACTACAGAAGGGAGGTGTGGTGTGCAAGCTGCAGTCAAGAGTGCATTACCTGACCTGATGTCAGAAAGTTGATTTGCTCCCTAACCAAAGTGTTAGTGGCACCCCGAAACATTTGTACTTTCAGGCTGTTACTTCTTAGGCAGAAATAATGCTGCCAGCTTGCACTTGAGAAAGATGCAATGCTAAGTGCTACCTTTGAAGAGTGTCTTTATAGCCTGAACAGACCTTGGTATTTTTCTGCCTTAGAGATGCTGTTGGTGGATATGCACCTCTGCTTGATTCCCTCCTTGGCATCTAAATGGAATTTGTGAATTTTGCAGGTCAAAGAGAGAACAAGAAGTAACGGTTTTGAAGAAGACCCTTGAAGATGAGGCAAAGACTCATGAGGCTCAAATCCAAGAGATGAGGCAGAAACATTCACAAGCCATTGAAGAGCTGGCAGAGCAGTTAGAACAAACCAAACGGGTATGTGGAACAGAAAACACAAGGCCAAAGCAGTCAGCCTCCCTGAAATGGCAATGCAGAAAAGCATAAATTGTTTGTGATACTGATACATGTGTTCTTCTACCTTTGGTAGATAATTTTTCTTTATGAAGCATATATAAAGCTGTTTCAGACAGTGGCATTCATTCTTTTTTTCTCCTGTTAGGCATATTATACTGCACATTCAAGACATTCTTCTCACTGCTAGCACTTGTTGACTTGTAAAACCTTTAATTTGGAAATCTGATGGTGCAAGACTTTTCTTCTGTATTGTAGTCTTTGATTGTTAGACTGTCTTCTGCTTATCAGTGACAGGCTATTCATATTGTTTTTTTTCTGAGTAAGCAGTCTGCAACTTAACTGCTAAACATACAGCATTAGCTTGCTTGTTGGAAAAACACGTACTCACTGGATCCTGCCATATCTAAAGTCTGAGGGGTTTTGCTGCCTTTTCTTTTCCTCTTCAGGTGAAAGCAAATCTTGAAAAAGCAAAACAAGCTCTGGAAAGTGAGAAGGTTGAACTGTCCAACGAGGTGAAGGCTCTTCTGCAGGGCAAAGGGGATGCTGAGCACAAGCGGAAAAAGGTGGATGCTCAGCTCCAGGAGCTGCAGGTGAAATTTACAGAAGGAGAAAGAGTGAAGACTGAACTGGCTGAGAGGGTTAACAAATTACAGGTGAGTGGCATAGGTTTTCCTTAGTTTCAGCCCAGGGCTTGAGAGAAAAGGTTGTAGGGTGATATCTCCCCATGGTGAGTTCAAAAATTTTGTTTCTCCTGATGAGGATAATGTTCCTACAAAAAGCAAATCCATAGTTTGCTTCCTAAGGACTATGCAAACTCCTTAATTCATTGCCACATCAGGATATTTGGATTGATGTCACTTGCTTTGAGCAGCCCTGAGAACGTGAAATCACCAGTTGCTGTCCTGAGTTTTGAAAGACTCAAGGAGACAAGAGTGTCTGTGCCCCCTGAAAGCAGGCAGTGGTTTGCAGAGCACCTGGAGTGGCACACACAGGCTGGTGGTTGTGTAACTCGTGTGGAACACAGGGTCTGGAAATTTTCGTGGTGATGAGGAGTGGCTCAAGGGTGATGTGGAAATTTAGGGGTTTTTCTTCCTTTCTTCAAAAGAGCAGCAAATCCCTTAGAATGACATGAAACATTTGGCCTTCTCTTTTGTGGAGGGTTGTCATTAAAAGTTGAATACTGCCAGGGTACACACAATCTTTTGGAGTGTGAGAATGTCATTTTGAGACTCTAGATAGAATTCTGAAGCAGATAGTGTAAAATAGAAGAGAGTTAGTTTAATAAAAGCTTTTACAATTGCTTACCAGGTTGTATAAAATCTCATATAGGCCTTAAAAACCCAAACCAACCAAAATCAGAAGGCTGTTGCAACAGAGATGATCTGAAATAAAAATCTTTTTACCTTCTCATGTTTAATTCCTGGGGCTCTGGAATGGATGTATTCATTCCTTGAGAGATTCTACACATGCCTTCCTGTTGAGACAGGCCTCAGTTTTCACTTTTGGATCTTATAGCTGCTCACCTTTTCCTGTCCTTGTTTTTGCTGATGCATTCAATAGCTAATACTCTGATCTCTCCTTCAGGTCGAGTTGGACAATGTCACAGGTCTTCTGAACCAGTCTGACAGCAAATCAATCAAATTAGCAAAGGATTTCTCTGCTCTGGAATCACAGCTTCAGGATACACAGGTGAGAGCTTTGCAAACCAAGGCAACTGTGTATCTGTTACAAATTAGTAAAGGGAGAAATCACTCTAGATGCCATTAAGTACTGGTTATACAGCAATTCAAAGGATTGGGTCTGGACTTTTTTTTTTTTTTCTAAGGGTTCATATCACATTGAGAGCATTTCTACAGAAGCAAACTGGTTACCTTCCATCTGTTTCCTCCACCTGTGGAACATGTGTGACTTTCCCTGTCTTGGGTTTAGAAGTCCTTCTCTAATACCTTTCCACTTGAGAGCACTTTAGTGCTATAGCTGACTGGAATGCTTGTTTGAAGTTCTTGTTTGAGATCTTCATAGTCAAGTGCTTGACAGGGTTTTTGTGTGTGTGTGCCATGTGTGTGATTTCCAGTAAATTTGTCAAGTTAAGCAGAAAGTTTTATTTCACAGTGGATGTTGGGAAAGTGATAGATTCAAATAACTTTATGTTTTTTCAGCAAATAAATCATCCTTAGTCTTATACTTTGGGATAAAACAAGCCTTTACAGTTAGCAGAATATGACTCCTAAGGTCAAGCATGGAGTGCTAGAAAGGTTGGAAAGGAAGAGTGCATCAATAATAAGTAGCCTTGAACAGTCATTGATGTTCTGTCTACATAACTAGTCTTTAAAAAACAGACTCAGAGACAGGGCACAATACAAAAGTTCTGCACTAGTTTGAAGATTGGTTAATCTTTACAGATCCTTCAGCTCCAGCACTGGCAGCGTAAGTCAGTCAATGCTGTTGTGCCCTAAGCTGGTAAATGACCAGTGCTGTACAGTTCTGCTGAGACCAACGTTGTTTTTAACCATCCTGGAGCACTTGGGCCTGTTGTCTGTTCCTGTGGTACTGGAAATAGGAGAGACATGGAGCAGAGTACAGCCATGCTACTGTTGGGAAGGGTTTCAGTGCTTTGTGTGCTGCTTGGAGGACTTCAGAAAGGACTGTGGAAAAGCTTGTGTGGCAAGGAGTGTACTTTCATGATTAGAGTGTAGGAGAGAGAATAGGACCCTTCTGAATATTTTGTTTCTCTGCTGGCTCACTGAAAGACAGTTACTTAAATTCTGTCTTCAGTTATCTTATCTGTGAATTTAGTTGCATACTTAAACTCAACTTCAGAAGTACTCCTTCTGGAGAGAGTGGGTGAGGATTGTGAGCTTTTCAATCCAAGGTGCAGTGCTGAATTCCACTGGGGTATTTGCTTTATAGGAGCTGCTGCAGGAGGAGACTCGCCTAAAACTGAGCCTCAGCACTAAGCTGAAGCAAATGGAGGATGAGAAGAATGCTTTCAAGGAGCAACTGGAAGAAGAGGAGGAGGCAAAGAGAAACCTGGAGAAACAGATCTCTATTCTTCAGCAACAGGTACAGAGACTGCATCCCATAAACCAGTGACTTTTGAGAGGAAGCCTGAGTATAGGTCTGTCTTGAGAGAAGTAAAATTTAAATGCAGAATTGACTTCTAGTAACACCACCTTTCCTGGGCAAGGGTGGTCTTGCTGATTTGGGTGAGAGAAGAAATAGGAGGTCTCTGATGATAATCATATGAACTGCTTGAAGATTTTTATCCAGGAATTCCTTTGGGAATTCAGTCATACACTATTATCTGAGGGGGAAGTAGTACCTTCACAAATGAGCAGACTCTCTTACTTGAAAGTCCTAAACTTCTGGTGCCAGTAAACTGTGACACATAACATTTCCCGTGGGTTCGTGTGCAATCTTTGTCCTTTAGGCAATAGATGCAAAGAAGAAGATGGATGATGGCCTGGGCTGCCTGGAGTCAGCAGAGGAAGCCAGGAAGAAGCTGCAGAAGGACTTGGAGGGCTTGAGCCAGCGATATGAAGAGAAGATAGCTGCATATGACAAGCTGGAAAAAACAAAGACCCGCCTGCAGCAAGAGCTGGATGACCTGGCTGTGGACTTGGATCATCAGCGGCAGATCGTTTCCAACCTGGAGAAGAAGCAGAAGAAGTTTGATCAGGTATGACTTCAGTCCTAAGCATTCAGTAGATAAGTCTTATTGATAGGTCTGCTTGGAGAATGCATATGTATTTCTGAACTAAGGCAGAGCACGTAGAGTGCAGAAATAAGCTTTAATAGGAGTAAACTAATTTTGTTCTATGAATAGGAAGTTAAGTGGTGTTCCTTTTCCCAAAGGGATAGCATTTATATCAAAACCAAGATTGAGTTTGAAGTGTTGTTTGCAAATCATCTCAGAGAAGGTTGAAAATAATGGATTGGAGGCCTAGGAAATCAGGGATCTGTTTACTTGGGGTCAGCACAGTTGTTAGAGATGGGATGGCGTGCTTCATTCTCTGAAGCTGCATTTTCTCGATTCCTTCTATCCATGGAAGAACACTATTAAGAAGGCCCTGATGAAAAGATGCATGTTTACCTTGTTAGCAAACGATCAGCAATTTCTCAGAATACTGATGCTGTGCTCTTGTAGCTGCTGGCAGAGGAGAAGACCATCTCTGCCAAGTATGCAGAGGAAAGGGACCGTGCTGAGGCAGAGGCTCGTGAGAAGGAGACCAAAGCCCTGTCCCTGGCCAGAGCCCTGGAAGAAGCCATAGAGCAGAAGGCTGAGCTGGAACGAGTCAACAAGCAGTTCCGTGCAGAGATGGAAGATCTAATGAGCTCCAAGGATGATGTTGGGAAAAGCGTAAGTATTGAGTTAAACTGTCTGGGCAGGAAATGTCATGCAGTTGATACTGTTACTTTCATACTGCAAAAAGCTTATGCCAGTGGTAACACAGAGGAATATTGTGGAGAGTATGGATACATTGTGAGTTTGTGAATGTTATGTTTGTATTACATTAGGAAGTGGGAAAGATGGGTTGGAAATGGCCCAAATGAGGTAGTGGCAAACTGAAAATTACCTGGTATCCTTGTGACAGAGATGAAGGTATGGTGTGAGCCTGAGATGTCAAATACAGCAATTAGCCAGGCAGTGAGGGCATTACCTCCAATATTTCAAAACAAGAAACGTTACATTGCTGAAGGAAAAGAGTAAATTCTGAGACTAAGAAGTATTTTCTTTTGGAACCAGAGGTGTCCAGCTCTGATAAATCTGCAGTAAGTCAGGACTGGGCTGACAAATGCTTTTCTCTCTCCCCTCACCACCACACACACACAACCAGAACTAACAGTAATGGTGGTTGAGACTGGCACTTTGCATCTGCCCTGCTGCAAGGGACAGATGCAGTGTTCTTGCGTCCTGTCTGATGTGAGTGGCTGTTCTAATCCTTTTTTCTGTTAGGGTAGATGAAATTGTCTGCACTGTTTGGGGAAACCTCACGTGTGGTACTGTGTTGTAGGTCCATGAGCTGGAGAAAGCTAAGCGAGCCCTGGAGCAGCAGGTGGAGGAGATGAAGACGCAGCTGGAAGAGCTGGAGGATGAACTGCAGGCCACAGAGGATGCCAAACTGCGGCTAGAAGTGAACCAACAGGCCATGAAGGCACAGTTTGACAGAGACCTCCAGGGGCGTGATGAACAGAATGAAGAGAAGAAGAAACAGCTGATCAGACAAGTAAGAACTGCCCTGTAAATCCTCCATGCATTCTGCACACAAAGGCACTTGTGTCCAAAGATGGTCAGACAGTGCCAATCCAGAGAATGCATTTAATGTTAATGCTCCAGGCAGTATTGCAGAGCTGTGAGAGACTTCCTCCCTTGTGTGTGTGATTGTTCCAATAGCCTTTGTCTATCAGAGGAGCCCGTGGGGCTTTATTAGTGAGGAATGTTAGCCCCATCCCCCTGCCAGGGAGAATGAAGACAAGTCACATGCCTGCACTTATGCAGCGTTTGAAAGGGGAATGGGAACAGTGGGTGTTGGGAAAAGCAGGAGCTGAAATGCTGATGCCTCTGTTCCTCCACACAGGTTCGGGAGATGGAGGCGGAACTGGAGGATGAGCGAAAACAGCGCTCCATGGCTGTGGCTGCCAGGAAGAAGCTGGAGATGGACCTGAAGGACTTGGAAAGCCATATAGACACTGCGAACAAGAATCGTGAAGAAGCCATCAAGCAGCTGCGCAAACTGCAGGTGAAACACTGCGGCTGTTTCAGCTGTCAGGGCAGAGCTTTTACCTGGGGAAATGGGATGCGAGGTTTCACCTCACCAGAACAATGCATCAGTGTCACAAGAGCAGCAGAACCTTGCAGCAGCTCACTGTGAAAGACTTTTTGGCATCTCAAACATCCTTCTAATCCCAGTCTCCCTGTTTAACTCCCTAGGAGACAAGCTGTAGGCAAAGTTCACTCTAGAGCTTGCTTCAGGTCCATGTTTTTGGAAAGGATTACAGAGCTGCAAAGCTAGAGGACCTTAAATAGCATTTAGGCCCACTCCTGCCCCAAGATGGCTCTGTTGTGCTTTTTTAATTCCTGCAAGCAGTTGTTTGACCTGTTCTTAGGAAAAACTAGATCCTCCCTAGACTGTTCATTCCATTGCTTCACTAGAAAGTTTCCTGTACCCTCCCTTCCCCTCTCCATTTATCTGATAAAACTTTTTTTCTGCAAATAAGCAGTCCCATTTGCTTCCATTGATATTTATCCATGTTACTTCTGAAATTCAAAAAGGATGATTCCTTTTGTTTTTACAGCAACCTTTGTGGTCGCTGAAGAATAATCAATCCCTATTTCTGTTTTTCTATCCATGTTTCCCATAAAACAAACAAACCACGTTTCTTAATATGAATGCCTTAAAATTCACCCATTTCTACTCTCCCTTTTCAGGCACAAATGAAGGATTACATGCGGGAACTGGAGGACACACGTACTTCCAGAGAAGAGATCTTGGCACAGGCTAAAGAAAATGAGAAGAAGCTGAAAAGCATGGAGGCAGAGATGATCCAATTGCAGGAGGTAATGGAATATGCATGCAAGTCAAGAGCTGGTTTGTTTTCTCTGGCCAAGAACTATATGCAGTAGCCTAAGCTGGAGTATTTATTTCTTTTCTTTTGTACTTTTTGCTCTGCTTAAATGTGAGGTCCAGTTCAAAATGCAGGATTTGGCCCTCTGCTGACAGCTGTGATAGGAGTGTGCAAAGCAGAGGAAGCTGTGGGGTGGACAGAGAACAGGCCATGTCATATAATTAGCTCTGGATCATGCTAGAGACCATACCAGCCATTACCAGTAACTGCTTTTTCCAATGCTGCATTAATTGGTAGCTTCCTATTGGATCACCATCCGTCTCGTTTTCATTCCAGGAACTTGCAGCTGCCGAGCGTGCCAAGCGCCAGGCCCAGCAAGAGAGGGATGAGCTGGCTGATGAGATTGCCAACAACAGTGGTAAAGGGTGAGTAATGTTCCCCATTTGAGGCAGGAGGAGCTGCTTTGAGAAAATACTTTGCAGCCTTTTACTTTTATGTAGACTGCAGCACACACTGTATCCCCCTCTGGTCTTGAGACTGAGCTAATTTTGTGTACAAGTGGTGAGTTTTCCCCAAGGCATCGATGCCATCAGTGCTGCTTTAATGCTTTCATGATTCTGTGTCCTGCAGAGCACTGGCCATGGAGGAGAAGAGGCGCCTGGAGGCACGGATAGCTCAGCTGGAGGAGGAGTTAGAAGAGGAACAGGGCAACACAGAGATAATCAATGACCGGCTCAAGAAGGCAAACCTCCAGGTACCTGTTCAGGCTGCACTGGCCTGTGGGGGTTCTCTGGTCTGTGTGAATTGTCAGAGTGCATCTGAGCAATGCCAGCAGTTGCCTTGTGCACAATGCCAGCCCCCAGAAGGCCATAGGTGTGAGCAAGAGGAAACAGAGGAATACCATGGTACAGAAAATAGCAGCCAAAATTGGTGTTAACTCACTGGCTTTGGCCATTTTAAATCATGGGTAGCTGGAACAATCTCCCAAGTTTATTTTAAACCAAACCAAACCCCTCCCAGTCCCTTTTTTCTGTATTAAGGGATACTGAGAAAGATGATCTGTGGCATGCTGCTCCAAGTTGACATGCTGTACAGTGCCACAATGTGTTTGGAAAATTACTTTTCTGCCAGTTCTGGGCTGGTTCAAATGGACTAAACATATGAACTTCGTTAGGCTGCCATAGAAACCAGGATCTTAATCTGCCTGTTGTCTTCCATATTTTGTCTGCCCAGCTTTCAGAGTCAAGCATGTTGTTTTCTTAGCACTCCAAAGCCAAGGAGATGGGCTGATGGTTTTCCAAAGGGCTCATCTCATGATGGATGAGAGTGTAGTTCTCTACTTGGTTGACTATCAGCCAGAGCCCTGGCTTGCCCTTTCACCTCTGGAAGTCAGTATTTTTAAGGTGCTGCTTCTTAGTGGAAGTAGACAGGCAGCAAATAAATGATAAATTAGTAAAGCACATACATTGGATCCACTTTCCTCAGGATTTTTGTAATTCAAAGACTGATAATTACTGTGTTAAGTGCCAGACCATGGCCTTTACCCCAGAGGGCAGTGAATGTGATTGGCAAGTTTAGTTAGCCCTAAGAGGAGGTTGATAAACCTGTTATTTAAGGAACTACTTTGAAAATCTGGGTAAACTAAGATACTCTGAGAAGTGCCCTGCCTACAGACAGCTCCCTCTGCTTCAAAGTTATTCCAAGTATTCAGCTCACCCTCAGGGTCCTTATTCTCTTTGAGTCTGAGCAATAAGTGAGCCTTTGAGGCAGGAGCACTGGCTGTGCTGAGGATCCTTATCCCTGTGTGCAGATCGATCAGATGAACGCCGACCTGAACGCCGAGCGCAGCAACGCGCAGAAGAACGAGAACGCTCGCCAGCAGATGGAGCGCCAGAACAAGGAGCTCAAACTCAAACTGCAGGAGATGGAGAGTGCTGTCAAGTCCAAGTACAAGGCTACCATCACGGCCTTGGAAGCAAAGATAGCACAGCTGGAAGAGCAGTTGGACATGGAGACAAAGTATGTATTAGTAGAAACTGTCTGCTTTAAAAGCTTCCACCCCTTCTGGGATTTTAAACTCTCCTGTAAAAATTCTGATTTGTCTGAACGAGAGCTTCACCCTAGGTATACTGGTGTTGTGGTTTGGCACTGGCCAAACATCAGGCACCCATGACAGCCACTCACTCGTTCTCCCCTGCCACAGCTGGGCAGAGGAGGGGAAAAAGTAAAAGAAAATTTAATGAAGGGGGTCATGAGTTGAGATAAGGACCAGGAGAAAACGGCCCAAGGGCAAAACAGGCTCAGCTTAGGAGGAGTACAAAGTGAATTTATTACTAACAAAATCAGAGGAGGATGGTGAGAAGTAAAACAAGCCCTTAAAACACTGTTTTCCCCCCAACCCCTCCCTCCTTCCTACTAATAGCGCAGGGGGACAGGGTGTGGGGGTTTGGTCAGTTCATCACCAAGATCTTCTACTGCTGCTCAGGGAGAGGGGTCATCCTCTACATTGCTGTGGGGTCATTCCCATGGGAGACAGTTCTCCATGAACCTCTCCAGTGTGGTTCCACCCTGACAAGCAGCAGTCCTCCCCAGAGTGCTGCAGTGTGGGTCCCTTGTCCATGGGGTGCAGTCTTCCAAGGCCAGGCTGCTCCAGCTTGGAAGCAGGGGCCCTCTCTCTCCACTGGGTCTCCCACTGGATCACAGGCATCCACCTGCTCCAGCATGGGGCACCTCCCCACAGGCTGTGGGTGGGTCTCTGCATCCCCTGTGGACCCCATGGGCTGCAGGGGGACAGCCTGCTTCACCATGGTCTTTACCACTGCAGAGGAAATTAAGCTCCAGCGCCTCCTCCCCCTCCTTCTCCACTGACCTTGGTGTTTCCACGTTGTTTCCCTCACATGTTCTCACTTCCTCCTCATCTCTGGCTAGGAAAAAACTGCCCACTTTGTTTTTGAATTTCTTCTTGGTTATGTCTCTGTGATGACATATTTAACGTCTCTAATAGGCCCAGGTTTGGCCAGCAACATGTCCATCTTCAGAGCCATCAGGGATTGGCTCTGCTGGACATGGTGGAAGATCCTAGCAGCTAGAAGCCACCTCTGTGGCCCTGCTGCTACAAAAAACCAGGCCGTGCAAAACCAATGCAACTGGGTAGTACAGAAGTAAGATCTTGGCAATCTTCCCTTGTTTTCCACAGCAGACACAGCTTCTTCTGAACTTAACCACTCCTAAAACTGCAGCTGCAGAACACTTTTTGCCCCTCTGTAGCTCTCATCCATGTGACATCAGTCTTTTGGTCGTTTCTGGGAAACATTGCTTCCCATCCCCTTTTTTCCCAAAGTTAGGAGGACTTTTGCTATGTTGCCCATTTCTAACTTGCCCAAGTCAGGTCATCTTGTTGGGGACAGTGGGACATAAGCTGTTGTCTGAGCCCCACTGTGTTTGTGTTCAGGGAGCGCCAGGCTGCCAGCAAGCAGGTGCGCCGTGCCGAGAAGAAGCTGAAAGACATCTTGCTGCAGGTGGATGATGAGAGGCGTAACGCTGAGCAATTCAAAGATCAGGTGGGTACAGAGACCTGCAGTGTCTGTGGGGCTTCTGGGGGGCAGGATTGCCCTTCTGTGACCAAGGCACTCACCATCCTGTGGGTTTCTCTTCTTCTCTGTCACTAATAATTGCAAGATGAGACAGGTGAAAATGTAATGCTTTTAGAGAAAAGCTAGGACCTCTCAAGTCCTAGGCAACTCCCTTCAGAAAAAGGGAAGGGGGGCTTTGGAAACTCTGCTTTTTGCTGCTCTACCTACTGTGCTGCAAATCTGGGGAAACATTAATTTCTTACTATCTTTTTCCCCCCACACACTCAGGCGGACAAGGCCAACATGCGCTTGAAGCAGCTGAAGCGCCAGCTGGAGGAGGCAGAAGAGGAGGCCCAGAGAGCCAATGCATCCCGCAGGAAGCTCCAGCGTGAGCTGGAGGATGCCACTGAAACAGCAGATGCAATGAACAGAGAAGTCAGCTCCCTGAAGAGCAAACTCAGGTAAGGGGGAGCAGTTTGTGCCATGCCTGGGCAGCCAGTCCAGCGTGGGCTTTGCGCAGCTGCCCACAGCAGACAGTGGGGCCAGGTGCTTTGTCACATCTTCCCAGAGCCTGCTGGGCTCAGTGGGACATTGCTGAGGTGCTGTGTGTCCTTCCCTAGGCGTGGGGACCTGCCGTTCGTGGTGACACGTCGCATGGTCAGGAAGGGAGCGGGAGAATGCTCCGACGAGGAAGTGGACGGCAAGGCAGACACCGGTGATGCCAAAGCTACTGAATAATCCTCCCATTTGACCCAGGTTACATGTGAGGGAGTGACCCATCTACCCTCCTCTCTTCCATTGGACTTTGAGCAAATCCTCTCCTCCTAAATTGGCTGGGGATCTGCAGAGCAAGCCCAGGTCTGTGTATCTGGAGCCATCGGGCATCTGTGTTCCTAGTTTTCTCCTCTTTCCGGTTTCCTCATCCTCTTTGTATTTAATGCCAAAGAGTCAGGGCTCTGAAATTTGACCAGCAGTTTGGCCACTGCAAAGGCCTGTAGAACTGTCTGTGCCATATCTGCTGGTAAATCCTTACACAGTTTGGAGGGAGTGGGGTTAGGGAAAGATTATTTTTGCTGTAAATCTCCTTTTGTCTTCAATTCTAGGTGCAGGGAAGCTTCTTCCTGTATTCTTTCCCCTCCCTCTTTGTTTGCTTTTGGCAATCATGTTCAGTGACCTCAGACTTCTGCCTCTTTTAATCTGCCCACCCACGTGGTTTGGGAGCAGTTTCAGGAAAAACGGTGTGCTTTGGCCATGGCAATTTGCCCTTTCTTCTTTCATGTGTTTCCGGGGAGGGCTGAAGAGGGAAACTCCTCTTAGGACCTGCTACCTGGAGGACTTGCCAAAGTTCTCTTTTTTTTTTTTTTTTTTTTTTTTTTTTCCCTTGTGTCTTTTTTTTTTTGTTCTTTTTTTTCCTCCCCTCTTCTTATTTTCCTGTCTGGACAGATCTCTGAAGTGCAATGATGTCCTGTTAGTGTCTCTGCCTCTGAGCGGTTTCATCTAAGGTAGTGTGGACCAGTACTTAATGACAGGCTGGGGGAGCAGAGCAATGTCCTTGTGCTTGTCTGAGAATCTCTGGGGGACCAAATATATTTAATGGTAATAGACAGAATCTAGAGGAATTTAATAGGGTAGTGGGCAGAGGGTGGGGATGAGGGGATGGAAATTCCTCTTATTGACGTGTCCAAGCCTCTTGCACCTGCTCTGTAACCAGGGGTTGGGATTAGTTATTGTGCACCATTGACTAAGAGTATATTAAAAACCCTTTAATCTGCACAGATATATGTAAGGCCTTTGTATTTCTTGTAATAAGTAATTAAGAAAAAAAATAAAGGTCTTTATCACTGCCTTTCTCTCGGGACCATGGTTATATATAGATAGTCTTTACTTTTCTACACCGTACACTGGTTGCTGGATTTACCTGTATTCTTAACCATATTGTATATGCTGCATTTAGACCTACTTATGAGCAAAGTAAAATTTAAATATGAAGCACCATACTGTATGCCTGAAGCGCCCTAATGCAGGAGCCTCCTGTCCCAATTGCTGTCACAGAAGAATTAAAGTTTTTTTTATATAATAAAAGTGCCTTAGCATGTGCCTCAGCTGTGTGTCACCACTACAGTCAGTAATGGTTTACTGGTGCTCCACTGATGTTACCAATAAAGATTATCCATGTGCTGCAGTCGTGTGCTTTTGTTGCCCTTCCCTCCTTCCCTCCAGGGCTGCTGCCAGGGCCAGTGCTGGCAAACAAGGAGCAGGGAGGGTGCAGCTTACAGGAAATTCCTTCCCTGGGGAGCACATGTGGCTGCTGCTCCCAAAGGGCAGCATTTCTGTCTAACCAGATGTTGGGAGGGGAGAAGTCTTCTCGTTAAGAAACTTATGTATAAGTTTAAAAAGCCAAGGGGGAGTGCAGAAGGAGCAGGCATGATTAACCATGTGCTGCTGCACAAGTGGGTGCAGTGCCATTGTAAAGGGTCAGTTGAGAATGAGCCACTTTTGAAGTTGTGTTGCATGGGCTGCAGTTTCTGAAAGCCTGGGTAGGGATTAGGGCATGAGGGGCTGGATGGGGGTTCATGAAGTGTGGAATATAGGAACTGCTGTGCTGATGTCATACATGTATAGGCTGTTAAAAACAGGACTGGACTGAGTGTCATCTGGGAGGTTACTGGCTCAGCTGCTTCAATCTTCTTCCAAAGTGTTTTGCAGAAACTTGCAGGGTATCTCTAAGACCAGTGTGCCCTTTAAATTGCATGGGAATTGCTTTCCTATCATAGGATCAACCTCAACTGGTACTGCTGGCCAAGCACTGCCATGATCCAGAGCAGAACTTGTGTGGTGTGATGACCCATCTAAGCTCAGGCTGCTTTTTGTGTCCTTAGCCTTGAGCAGTGTGAGCCATAGCTCTGCTTGGCTGCTGCCCTGTCCTATGCAAGATGGAAAAATACTTGTTTCTCTTTTTTTTTTTTTTTTTTTTTTTTTTTTTTTGAACTGGCACAGTATTTTTTATTCAGCTTTCCACCTTTTTGTATTAAATCTCCTATTCCCCATTTTCTGCTTTGCAGAGTGCAACCTTAGGCTAGGAGGATCTCATGGCTTTGGGTTAGTTGTTCTTCTGTGGCTCTCCAGAGCTGCTAAATGCTTCACAGTGGTTTTCCTGGGATTTTTGGGGATGGTCTGAAGTTGGTGAATGGTTCAAGGGCTGTAATAAGAGTGGAAAAGAGACTGAGCTGGGACCTTTTCTGTGGGCCCTACAAAAAATAGTTCCTGGAGGTTGTTGCTGGAGCTGTTTGTTGTCTCCACCATCTCTGGCTCAGGGCTGATCTCAGCAGGTGTTGGAAGGGCCTGAGAATTAGAGGGAAGGGCAGAGAGAAATTTGAGGAGATGCAAGAGATGATGAAGCTGGTTACAAACATTCATGTCCCTGCACTGGGCTGTTCTGCTGGGACAAAGGATCTGCAAACCAGATCATTAAATGTAATAAACTGGCTGAAAAAAAAAAATTGTTGTAGGTTGCAGCATGGCACTCACAGGCCTTTGCAACAGCAGAACTGAGGGGCAGAGCAGACAGCCTCTGGGAAATGGAGCTAAATCACCTGCCCTGCAGCATCATCCTGAGCAAAGAACCTTCTTTCCTGGAGAGCAGCTGAGTGCTCTGCTTGTTCTGCTACAGCTTCCCCCAGGGCAGAGCAAGGACAGTGGCCATTAGAGCCAATTCCAGCTGGGTTTCTGGGCACAGCAGCACTGAACTGCCAGGCTTAGGATTTAGCTCTCTTCCATTTCTTTCACAAATTGATTCAAGTACCACTTAATGTAAATGGAGAATGAGGGTGCAGATTCAGTGGCTGTGGAGTGGGATTCCTCAGTGACAGGCACTGGAGTGGGGGAGATAAGGTGGAAATATGCAGCTTTCCCTGCCTGGGGGGTGAGGGAGGTCTCAGAGCAGTGGTTTGAGTGATCTGAAAATAAAATGCTGGCTGCTGCAGCCCAGCTAGAGGTCAGACAGCTTAGCCTGTGCTGGAGATGCTGGAGACAATATTCCCTGTTCCAGGACAGACAGCTAGTACTAGTGGATCACTGCTTGCTGTCTGGATTTATTTTTGCCTTCCCCTGATGCTCTAGCAGTGGGATCAAAAGCAGAAAGGATAGCAAAAAAACCAACCCAGAACCTCTTTTATCCTAAACTTGTGACTCTCCCATCCTTGCTACCATTTTGAGCCTGTGTGGCTGAGCAAAACAAAGAGCTGAGCAGCCGTGCAGCAGGAGGAAAAGCAAAATGTGAAATGTCTTGAGCAATGATGGTCTGGCACATGAGAGGCGAGGTGCAGGCAGCCAGCTCCCTGCACTGGGGCAGCCTCCCTCGCCGAGACTGAATTTGGGTGAAACATACAGAGAAAGACACTTAAAAGCCAACTAGGTAAAAGTACAGCCACTCTTTGGACTGGGCTTGGTTGTGCAGGAGGAGCACTGAGGGCAGGATGCTTTCTGAGGAGGCATGCAAGCAGCAGAGTCTGTGGGACACATGCCCTGCAGGAGAGTCTGCCTTGGAGGTTTCACTATTGCTCAGCTCTCCAGCCCTAAGGAAGAGGGAGGGAAGAAGTGGAGGGCTGATGATGATGGAGTGGTTGGCCTCACAATGCCGTGTTACTCATAATGTGGTTGCTTGCTGCTAATTAAGCTGGAATTACACTGTGAATGGCTTAATTCACTACAGCCCTAATTGACTTCGGGTGGAATTTGTGCAGAATCTCCTGGAAGTGGGTGTTGTGGCAGGGTGTATCACTGGGGACTAATAGATCACTTCCTTAGGCTCCTTTTTAGGAGAAGAGCCATCGCTCAAATCCCTGACCTCGTTTAAGGCTGAGCTTGAAGCAGGGCTCTGTGGCCAGAAAAGGTCTCACTAGCCACGAAGTTCTGGTGGCAGAGAGTGGTGGTGCCAGTCAGGAGATTTGCCTCTCGTGGAGAAGATGCTGAACTGTGCAGCCAAGAGATGTGGGGCAGCCTACACCAGCTTTGTGGGTGAAGCAATGACTTGGTGGAGAAAAGGAGAAAGAAAAAAAGCCACAAACCCTTGGAGCTGTGATCAAAGGAACTTCATTCCTGCTCTTCATTCCCACTGTATCCAGGGAAACATCTCCCTGTGTTGCCTTATAAAGAAACATCATCACACCGGAGCTGAGCCCACCTTTCACTTTTCCTCCCCCAAACTCCTGGTGCTGAGGCATTCCTGGTGCAGCAGCAAGGGAAGCACCCTTTCTCCAAGCCCAGGCTCTTCCCTTCCAGAATGCTTTACTCATTCCTGGGCTGTCCCTGGGACCTGAGAGGATCCTGGCAAAATTTCCCAGCCCTGCAAGCTGCTAGATGGATGCAGCCTCCCCCAAGCTGCCCCACGGCCAGCAGGCATGTGTTGAAAGCTTGTTTCGTTTCCTTCTCAGCACTTCCCCATGGGAGCTGAGCAGGGCACGGGGGCTGCATGCACTCTGTCCGTGCTGTCAACTCCATCCTGGCTCTTTCAGAGCCCGTGTCTGCCTCCCAGAGCTTCCCCAGTGGCTCGTGCAGGCACAAGGAGCTCAGCTCTGGAGGAGAGACCAGCTCTGGCCTCAGGCGAGGCTCTCTGCTTGCCTAAGTATTAATGCTGTCACTAGGAACTGCAGCAGGCTTTGAAGCTGAGGTTATCAGCACAGCCAAAACAGGTTTTAATGAGGTAACACAGCCCAATTTGCTGTGCAGGCTTTTGATCCTGCGGGCTGTCGACGTAATTGTGAGCCGTGCAGCTCACAGCTCGCCAGCTCATCATTTTGGGAAGCACGAGGCACCCAGCTGTCTTGCCCTGATGTGTCCTTGTGGGTAAGGTATGGATAAAGCTCTTGATCAGCTTTTGCTTGAAGCTCAGCTCACCATTTCCCTCTCACCTGGGAAGTTTCTGGGAGGCAACTTCAAGGACATGGCTTATGCTCCAGCACAGGTCTGCAGTTAAACTGCAGCAGGACCCCACACAAAGAAAGGCACCAGGTTTGTGCTGTCTGTGTTTATTCAGACCCTTTTTCCGAGGCTGGAGGGGATTTATCTGCATCCTGAGCCCTCTCCTGTGCTAAGGGAAGTGCTCACCTCTGTGCTGCAGGCAAGGAATTTGGTTTGGAGTAGGGGTGGCCAGCACAGCTGGCAGCTCTGCTCCACTGGAGGATAACACAGAGTATCTCTATAGCGTGGGAGGAAATTCCACCAGGAGTAAAGCCCCACACACCTCGGAGGTCTTTTGCCTGCAGCACTTCCCTGTTGAGGTGAGAAAACCAGAGCTGCCTGAACAGAAAAGCCAGTGGGGCTGGGGGCCATCACCTGAATCTGTGGGGCTGGCTGGCCCCACTGCCACCAGTGGGAATGTCAGGACATGGATGGGACCAGCATTCCAACGGGCAAGGATGTGTCACTGTGTGCAGCGTGCTGTAGAGGGACACAGGATGAGCCAAGCCTGGCAACACATCCCCGGGAAGGGACCTGACTTGTTTGCTTTAGGCAGAGGATGAAAGGGGATTAGGGAGAAAATCACAGAGAGAGACCAGATAGCAGCTTCTCTGTGGCTCCTCTCCCATAACCTGGAGCAGAGAGATATGTGATGGAGAGAGGAAGTGGGTGCCCATTCCATGGGCATGGGGCATGGCATGGGCAGAGCTGTATCCAGGATTAGTGTGCAGGTTTGTTTGGAAACAGCCTCTCTCCAAAGCAAGATTTCAAGGTCCTGATCCCCTGGGCAGACAGAGCAGTTGTTCCCTGCTCTGCCATCCAGGATCTGGCAGATCAGTCCCCTGAAATCTTCCCTCTGCATTCCCCTGGCACCTCTATGAGCTGTGCTAGAGCATCCTGTAGGATCTCTGTAGGGCTGCAGTACCTATGGATTGCCCAGCAGGAGAGGCTGCCTCACGATACTGCCACGAACTATTAAAAGCAGCAAGATGATTAAAATAAACTGTCATGGGACATTCACTCCAAACAGAAAGCATGGGCTGGATTCTGTCATTTCCCAGGAAAGTTGATCTGTGTTTGCAGGCAAAGGAGATGCCATGAAGTTGGGAGGCACTCAGGCAGTGCTCCCCAGACTCATTTCTCTACTGGCAAGGTGTGTGTAGGCAGCAGCACTGCTGTGGTCAGCTGGCTGCGTTTCCCCCGGTCAAACAAAGCTTTTCCTGGCCACTGGGGTGGAATAAGCAAACACCTCCCAGCAGGCACCATGGCAGGAAGAGCTGGGACTGGAAATGCCAGCACTTTCCCGCTGGCCATGGCAGAGCCTTGGCTGTGCTGCAGAAGGGTGAGAGGCCCTTGTTGGGAATCCATGGGGCACCTCTTGGTCACAGTCCTGCTCTCTGGGACATCCCCCCGAGGCAGAGAGCACTGCCTGTGAGTTGTATTGGGTTAGCTGGACTTTCATCCACCCCAGGACCAGCCAGAAGAGCCCACATTTCCCCTCTGCACTCAATTTCCTTCAGCACAGGTCAGAGATTCCCTGAGAATCCTCCAGCTGATCCCAGCAATCCTCCTGCTTGTCCAACAAGGACCCTGCCTCTATGCAATTTAAACTTCTGTCCTCTTTAAAAAAAAAGAGAAAAAGTAAAATTTGGGGACATGAGGACCTGGTAGGATCCTATTGCTAAATTACTGCCTTAGAGGATGAGGTGGAAATTGTGGATGGAGAATACCAGCTGTGACTGATGGACTGGGACGCATTTAAAAATTAAGTATCTCAGAAAACTAATGAAGAACGTTTCAGTCAAAGAAATTTCTCGTGGGTTGAAAGCTGGAGGAAAGAGATGAATTATCAGCCATCCAGCAGCAGGTGAAAGGGGCTGCCTTATTTATTTCCGAGGCACAGTGAGACTCGATGTGTACTTACCTGTGTTGATTATGAGCCCTGCTGAGCTTGATTATAATTCGCTCTCCGGGGCGAGCGTGCTGCGCTCGGCGGCAGGGAGGAAGTGCAGAAGGAATTTGTCTGTGCCAGGATGAAATGTGATTACTGGCTGCACGCTGCAGCAGGGGCTTGTTTCTGAGGCTCAGGGATCCCACACCTCTCAGGTATCCTGTGAGTGCTAAAGCACTTGAGGGAAGCTAATTTTTTTGGCCTGTTTCTGACCGGTTTGATGCTGTGACACCTAAGCTGGCACTCGGTCACAGCACAGAGCTTTTTAAAACAAAACAACAGCTTGGTAAAAGCTTCATATGAAATGGAGAGCTTTGCTATAAACTAACTCTAAAGCAGCTGCCCCACAGATATGGAGGAGCTGGAAAGTGCTTTAACAGTGGTTTTAGTTAGAGCCTGAGCAGTTTATGGAAGGGAATACCTGGCGTGATGTCTGTGCTAGCAGAGCTCTGGGCTCAGTGACACAGGATGGCCATGGGCAGCCTGAGCAGGGATTTTGGGTATGCTGCAGAGGGCTTTGGGGTACTCTGCAGAGATCTCAGTGGGCTGTGGGGAAGAAGAGGTCTGAGCAGAGGCAGGGCAGTGAGCCCTTGGCTTGAAGGATCACACTCCTGGTAGTTCCGGAGCCTTCGATGAGGTTTTGGCTGTGGAGGGGTGAGTTCACTCCTGCTCACAATCTGAACCTCTGGCTCTCTCCTCCTCTCCCTTCCCCTACTAATGGCTCCCAAGGGAAAGTTCCTGCTGCAGTAAAGGGGAGGAAAAGACAAATCACAAAAGCAGAGGGCTGGGGGATGCCGGGTGGGGAAGCAATTCCAAGGGGCCGGCCTGCTGGAGCAGACTCAGGAATGCTGGCGAGGGAGTGGCAGTGGGGACAGACACCCCTGCCTCTCCCCACATCCAGGCTGGGGTTCCCATCGGTCCAGGCCAGCGGGAAGCTGCACAGGAGATGCAAGTGGAGGATGTGCCCCAAAATCTCCAAAGATTTTCTAGCAGCAGGAGGCTGTTAGAAGGGCCAGGAGGCTCCCTCGGGACCCAGCATCTGGCACTGTGCCTGGTGCTGGGGGCCAGAGCAGCCCCCTCTGGGTGGGATGAGCAGCTGGAGGAGATGAAAGCCCTGGGAGAGGCACCAAAGAGGGGGATGAGGGTGAGCAGCCTGCAGGAAACAGCCTCTGGGAGAGCAGAAAACAGCAGGGTTGAGACTTTCTTAAACCCTTGCTGTGTATGTGTGTGCACACAGATATTTGTGTGTGAGCATTCATGTGTATATACACTTGTATATGGGTTCAAACTGACATATGTGTGTAGGTCTGCATCAAGTGGAATGTGGGTGTTATAGAGCATGAATTCTGTCACAGGAATTTTGTAAGTAACCTCTAAAAACATTCAGCAAACTGAGGAAAATCAGTGTTGAGGTGAAATACAAAGCGTATTTGGTAAGTGTGTGGGGTAAGAGCTGCACAGCTGAGGCACCTAAACAGGCTGATGGCTGGAGAATGGATATCAAGGGGAGAAAAGGATACACTGTGACTTTAAAAATCAGTGTAAGCAGGTCCAGGAGATAAAATTGCTGGGACTACTCCAGAACAACATGGTTATAGCCTTGTACCACAATTACATTTATTTGGGTGCCCTACCTGTGCATTTTCACTGCTGAAGAATGCACTCAGACAGCTTCCAGCTTTCCCTTCTGTTGTAAATTGCTGGAATTTATAGCACTTACTTGGGAGACTATGGTTATTTCCCCATTCCATATTTAACCCATGTTACCCAAACCTCCTAAACTCCATTTGAGTGCAAGCTGTATGAAGAAAAGTGGTATTAATAAAGTCAGAGGCAAGTCTCTGGAGGGAGTGGCCAGCATGAGATGGTAATCCTGAGTCATACAGCAGACTTCTGGGTCAGCCAGGCCCTACAGCACAGGGCTGCTATCCCCAGCCAGCTCCAGTGTCACTCAGGCAGGGATTTCCACCACGGTTTTATCATCAGCTTCACAGGGCTGTGGATATCCCTTTCTGAATGTTGCACGGGCTGGTAACATTTCATTTTGGTTCAAATCTCTAACCCTGATCACCTTCCAAACGGCTGTTCAGCAGGCAGGAATAGGAGAAGGGGCTGGAAAACATGACTAAATATGGCTGTGTTTCTGGTTGCTACAGACTGTGGGATTAGAGGCCCCTTCTTGCCAGCAGCCACAGCTGAAGTTCCCAAGGTTTGAGGATCACTGAGGAGAGCTATAGTCCAGCCCTCCCCCGGCCTTTTTTAAACAACTTTTGGTTTGTTTTGTTTTCTGTTTTTTTGTTTTCCACAGACAAATCTGCAACTTATTGTGTGGGCTAGCAAACTTGGCACCCTCCAGCTGCCTATAAAATTGCATTAGGCGTTTATATTTCCTGTAGGGGATTATATGTTGTCTGGATTTCATGATTCCAGGCGAGAGGCTTAGCATTTTTTTTTTTTTTTTTTTTCTGAGAGGGGCTACAAATTGCATTTGAAATAATTTCATCTTCTTGGAGATAGGAGAGCAGAGGCAATCTCTGTTCTGAGACAGATGTAGGCAGCTTTCCTGCCTGCCACTTGCAGAGCTGCTCCAGCCCTGTGTGCAAGGCACAGGCACTGACAGAGTCCTCCCCTTGTCCAGAAGCATGTCAATAACCTCATTGATTGCAATGATATTTCTCCTGCTTAAAGTTAAGCAATTGCTTAAATGTCACGCTGAATCACAAGCTGAGGATTTCTTTGTGCTGTCATGGAGTCAATTCGCTTGACCCAGCTGGCTCCCTGTGCCTGAACACATCAGGAGTTTATCTGAAATCTTAGTATTTGTGCAGATGTAGCATACATGCAGGATTTTCTTTACAAACTGGAGGCTGACTTACTCTGAAAATATCCTCTTGGCTCGGATGTAGAGTATTTATTGTGCTTTACCACCATTTTCTAATTTGGATCTGAAGCCAAAGAGGCAGTAACTATTTTTAGAGTGGAGAAATCACATTGGGAAAAAAAAAAGAAAAAAGTATGTTTTCAAATCTAATTTGAAATCTGTGCTGTATCAGCAGCAAAAAGCATTGTGAAAGGGTAAAATCAGATTGCAAGTGCTTATTGGTACAATGTTATCATAAATTCTCAGGGCACTTTTCTGCGTGAAGGAAAATCGACCATCTTTTACAGCAAATGTACAATCTCAGGGCACGATTTTGGAGTCATGTTTGTGCGAGTAAGTAGACCCTGTGATGCGAATGCTGGACTGCTGGTTAGCCAGCAGGTGGAGTCATCTATAATGGATGTGCTGTGATCTGGAAAGTAGAGTTAAGTACGACGGGACACGTGGAAATTTCAGTTGGAAGCTGAGACCAAGGAAAATATAAGGAATGGAACTGGAAAACTGTGAGCGTGGCACATACAAAGAGCTGAAACTTTAGCAGCAGCAGAGGAGGGACCTGCAAAATATTTGGAATAGTGAAAAGCTGGAGCAATCCTGGAAACACTTCTGTGGCTTGGATCCCGAGGCGTAATTCATGCTGTTGTAATTTGCACAGATGGCGGATGTCTCAAGGGAAGGCTTGAACAGCTGGGAAACATCAGGGTGTGGGCCAGCTTCAACCACACACCCTTTCTTTATCCCTGAATCAGTCACAGGAGTGAAAGGTGATACCCAGATCGCTGCAGAAAATATCTGCAAGCTATTCTCTGTGCTGGGAGACTGCTCCTCTGGCGCAGTGAGTCCTGTTAAGGACCAGCTTAGCTTGGCATTTTTTGTGTAAGAATGCACTTTCAGAAGCTTTTCAATAAACCAATTAGGGAGGCAGAGTCAGCCTCAACTCCAGAGATCAGCCATGTAGCAAATTGAGTTGGAGCTAAAGGGCCCTAATAAACAGGGTGCTTCACTGAAAATGAACAGGAGTTACGTGATAAGCCCTGTTCTGTGTCAGGATGTGCCCAGCCACCACAAGGAATGTTTTGCTTTGTCCTTTGCTCTGTCTGCCTGTTACACCAGGAGTGAATGTTGCCTCCAGTGGGGCATTCGCCCTTGTCAAGCTGTGCAGCCTCCAGCCTATTTGGAAATGCGCAGTTGCAAATAATGATTCGTGCTCTCTCTTTGTCTGTGTGTAAGCTGAATAGTAATGTCAGCCTGCTACAGCCTCGTGTCTGAGAGAAGAGAGGGTGGCACAGCCTTGAGGGGCTTCAGAGACACAGCCAAGGATTTTACCCAGGCCACTGGAGGACTGCATCAACAGCACTCACTGCCGGCCCACTGATGTGACTGCAGCCTTCAGCAACCTCTGGTTCACTCATGACAGGCAGCCGAGGGGAATAAGTGCCAGGTATTTCCCCAGTACTGCATCTCTGGCATCCAGCAGGTAGGGGAGAGCCAACATGGTTTTTTTCTTCTGGTCTGCATCCCCATGAAGGGAGGGACCCTGTGGTACCTCTGTGGCTCACACTGTTTATCTTGGTCATTATCTCAGTCTTATTTTTCCATTCAGCCCTGCTGTCTCAACAGGAAAACAAGAGATCTTTCATATCCCGGACACTCTCTTCACACAGCTTTCTGCTATTATACGTTTTGGGGGTGTTGTGGGATGCCCTTTCGTGTTAGAAGTGCTGAAGGACCTACTTTATTCTCCATCCCCCCAGGCATGAGCAGTGCAGGCAGATGGCATTTTAATGCTAATTGCATCCATGCAGGTAGCTGCACATGCCCTGCAGGTGCTGTCCTGCTTTAGCAGCATCAGGACACCTGAAATGCCACACCTGCTCCACAGCCTGATGCCCCACAGAACCACAGACCAAGCAAACAGCAACGATGAATGTACTGCTGCGATGTTTGCAGGAAACAGGAAAATGAGGCAGGAGAGTTTTGCCCTGAGCTCTCTGGTAGATCCCCAGCTGCTGACACTGCTGCCTTGCTGGTGTGCCGAGGTGCTTAAAGGCGTTTCCTGCAGCCAGGTGTCCTCATTGCAAGAGGTGACACTGGGAAAAGAGCATTGTGGGTGCTGACCCAGTGACTGACAGCTGCCAGCACCTCTGCGTCACTGTGACCTATCGATATTGGCCTCCTGCCACTGCTTGGGCACATGGTTTGGGCCAGGTGACAAGGTCTTTGGGTATTGCTCACTTAGGTTACGTATTTTCAGCTGTGTGCTAATTGGTTACGAGAAAAGGCAGCTCCTGCTGGTAAAATTTTGTAGCGAATTGCTGGGCTAAGATAAGGAAAAAGAAACATTTACCCACACTCGTTACTACGGAAAGCTCCATCGCCACTTCCTGCAAAACCAGGACCAAAGTCCAGGCTGAAACTTTACCTTGGCAGCACTTCATTACCTGTGGGAGTACTGCTGTGAGGAGAAAAAGCATTTGGCTTCAGAGGTTTGTGTGACTGGGCAGAAACAGCAGGAATGAGGAGAGTTGAGCAAGGCACTAGAGACCCCACCTGACCCCCTTAGCAGAGAGACTAAATCCTCCATTAAGGAGAGGGACAAAGCTGCTGGAGGCTGAAAGGGCAAGAGGGAGGTGGTCAGCAGTGTGAGACATCATGCATAGGTGATGAAAGCAGCAAGAAACAGTTCTCAGTCGTGGTGGTGGAGAGGAGAAATTTGCTTTGAAGCGTCTCAGAATGATTTCTATGCCTTTGGGCCAAAGACTCATAGCTGAGTTGGTGCCTCACTTCATGCCTCTGCCTTAGAACCTGCATGAGTCATTGCCTCTGCTTCATTCAAGCGTTCTGGGACTCAGCCCTCTGTACTTCCACAGATCTTTCACACCCGGCATTCTGATGCCACCTGATCTCCAGCCTGATGGGAGCACCAGCGCATGTTTCTCCAAGGAATCTCTTCAGAAGGTATCCTTCTGGGGGGGGCGGGGGGGCGGGGAAACCACCACAATTTAATTCTAAAGTTATATTAATCTGTTCAGGAAAGATACACTCTTCATGCCAGCTTCTGGGAGCTCTCTGGAAGGATAACATTTCTTAGGATTGCCTCTCTTTGATCTGTTGAAGACAGAGCGCTGGTGAGCACTCTGCAAATTTGTCCATGAAATCACAGCACATAGGAGCCTTTGGCAAGAGTGCTGTGCAGCAGTGGAAGGGTTAACAGAGGAGTCAGCTGTCTGTTTAGTATGTCTCAGATGTCACATACAAATACCTAAAAGGCAGCTGAGTTGTGTGAAAGGAAATCAATGGATTAAGATTGTGTCTCAGCTCAAAAGCTTTTTTGTGACTTCAGGAATGCCTCATATCCCATCTGTTAAATGGAGATAATACCTATCCCACAACCATACCATGAAGATAAATTAATTAATCTTACTTTAAGAGGAAATGGAAAGAGCTGGAGAAATAGTAATATGTAGTAAGACAGCAGTAATGTCAGAAAGCACACAATGGCACAGAGCATGGCAGTGGCAGCTGCAGGTCACTTTGGTAGGAGGGCACAGGACCCCCTCAGCTCTTTTCACCTGCTCTGTCACTGAGGCTGTTCTGTGCTCCATGGTGGTCCCAGCTCCTCCCCTGGAAGGCTGCAGACCACAGCCAGCTGAAAATGCCTTGCCAAGGGACGTGCCTATGGCACTGCCAGGAGCTGCTCTGTGGCACAGATCATGTGCACACAGGATGCAAGGGAGAACTGGCAGCAGCAGCTTTGGCACCTGCATGGCAGGAGAGGGTGGAAACAGGGTTAGGAGAAGGCAAAGAGAAAAATGGAGGCTGGGCACCATAAAGTGACTCCTTTCTTTGATACCCCCAAGGGAAGTGTCAGTCACTTACCACACTGAGTGTTTCCAAGTGCACACATGGATTTCTCTCCAAACTTTATTCCTAACTTGTCTGAAGGTTGAAGCCTTCTGCAGCTCCTCATAGGCAATATCTTAACCTGGACCCTTGATGTAGAACCCCTTTCCCCCAAAATCATGGGGGAAAGAAAAATACAGAAACACTGCTTTTCTCTGTATGAGCAGCATTCCAGTCACGAGAATTTCAGCTTCTTTCCAAGCCAAGAGTGGACTGAACACGTTCCTTCAATGCTGTTTGACAGTCTGGCTCGTTTTATCAAACCCAGTCAAGATGAATGAGACATGTGTTTACCCTTGGTGGGTGAGCAGACAAAAGCTGCATGTAATTGTCTTCTGGGTGCCGGCCACTCCGTGGGGATTTGTAATCATTTTGAAGAAAGAGATTTTCCCCGTTACTGGAGGAGACAAGCTGGCACCTCAGCACAAAACATACCACTTAAAATAGCTTTCAACGTGGCCTTGAGAACTATTTTTGGATGAGGAAAAATGTGGTGTAAGAGAAGACTGGAGTCATGTATGGTAAGTGTCACTCAAACCCAAAGGCTCTATAATTTCATGAAGATCAACAGATGTAGCATGTAGAGGGGATATGGGACACCAAGAGAATCTAACTGGTCCTCAGGCTTTGTTACACATGGTGATATTGGAGAAGTCAAGAAAGGCTTCCTCAATCTGCACTGACTCACACCAACCACCTCCATTTTTAGTTTCCTCCTTTCTCTCCAAATTGTTGGCAGGTACAAAGTAGAGTGTCATTCCCATCCTGTAATCAAGCCAACTGCAGATTGGTGTTATGATCTGTGGACTAGTCCTCCATCAAGTTGCCATGGCTTCCAGGCTACTTTCAGGACAATACAGCCTACCTATGCCTTCCTCATTCTAGAGCAGACATTGTCCTTAGTGATACCATACAGCAGCTGCATAATAAAATCAACTTTGTGTTTTGGCTGAGGATCACAAATCTGTTTCTCAAGATCAAAAACGTAGAAACACACAAAAGGACTGATGAACAGGCCTTGGGTTTTTGCAGACTGGTGTCTCCCTCTGGCTGGAAGTCATTTGAAGCAGAAAAATTGAGGAGATATAAATATATGTATATAAATGCTGGAGGAACCCACGGAGGCCTTTAGGGACAGGAAATCAGTGCAGACCCTTTCTCAAGAAATCAGATGTGCTATGGGGCTGTGGGGTGAGCCGTGCAGTGAGGAGGCCTGGGAGAGGCCGGAAGGAACAGGGAGCACTGAGTGATGTGAGGTTGCTCTGACCAGGGACACGGAGCTACGGAGCTGGGCAGCACATCCCTTGCTGCTGCATGCTCCTGAGGCGTGGGGTCAAACCAGCACCCATCGCCTCACATTCGCCTGAGTTCCTCACTGGAAGGGCTGCGGAAACCTCAGCCCGAAAGGCAGCCCTGAGCAGCGGGGCCGGGACCGAGCCGGCCCGTGAGGGGGGACCCGGCTCTGCCCGAGGCGAGGGTGCTCCGCACTCCTGCGGCCACCCTGACCGCCGCAGCCCCGCCGGGGTTCCCGTCCCCACAGGATGCCCGCAGCCCCCAGCGCGGGGCGCTGGGCCCAGCCCCGCCGCAGATCGCGGTGCCGCGGGGGCTCTGAGGCCCGGCCGAGCCAGCGGCCATTTCCCGCCGCCCCGCGCGGCTCCGCGGCGCCCAGAGCCCCGCGCCGGCCCCGCCCCGCCCCGCGCTCCGCCTGCGGCCCGCCCCGCCCCGCCCGCCGCCGCCGAAGGTTTCCGAGCGGGGGTCGCGCTGCTCCGGCGGCGTTTCCGGAGATTGCCGAGGGGCTCCGGCCCCTCCCCAGCCGCCGCCGAGCCCGTGACCGAGGCGCTCCGGTGGGTCGGAGCCCGGCGCGCCCGCTGCTGCTCCGGTCGCGGCGCGGGGCTCGCCGCCCTCCTCCTTCTCCTCCGGCAGCGCCGGGCGCCGCGGTGACAGAGCGGGGCGATCGCGGCGGGGGGCGGCCGGGGCTCCGGCGGCGCGGATGGCGGAGGGCGGCCAGCCCCCGCAGCAGCAGCAGCAGCAGCCACAGCCGCAGCTCCTGGCCGGCGGCGGCGCGGGGTCCGCCCGCGGCGTGAAACGGGAGCCGGAGCTGGAGCAGCCCATGCCCGGCGGGGACGGCGCGGAGGGCGGCCACAGCAAGCGGCTGCGGACGGAGGCGGAGGCCGACGGCGGCGGCATGCAGGTAGCGGGCAGGGCCGGGCCGTCCCCGGCTCTCCCTCCGCGGGGCTCGGCCGGGCCGGGCCGCGTTTGATTTCGGTTTGCGGGATTCGGCGCGTCGCGCTCGGGCGTGCGGCCCTTTCCCCGCGGGCGGCGGGGCGAGCGGGGCTCCCCGCGGGCTCCCCGGGCCGGGCCGGGCGGCTCCGGGGCTCAGCCCAGCACGTGGGGCGGCGCGGGGCCGCGGGGAGCCGCAGCCGGGTCCGGCACAGCGGGCACCGCCGGCAGCCCGGGGAGGCCGCGGGGGGAGGGCCGGGTGTGGGGCACAGCAGCGCTCCGCGGCCGGCCGGGTTTGCCCGCGGCGCTTGGGGCTTGTGGAGCACCGGGGGGAATCCCAGGTGTTGGCTGGCAAGGGGGAGAAGCGGGGTAGTGGGGCGTCTTGCAGCTTGGTTCAGGATCCCGTGCTCCTGTCGTCTCCTGCCAGCGCGGTTTTATCGTCCCCAAAACATCGCTCGTTCCAGGTGCATTGGCCTTTGTGTTTGTGGGGTGATGCTGCCAAGGTATTTCTGCCTCCCTTTGTCTGGATGTTGTGGAGGGCTGTTTTATTATGGCAGTTGCAATGGCCTTTTCTGCTTCTGTCTCTCGTGATGAGCATATCAGAGCACTTTGGAAGCAGCGTGATTTATTCCTCTGAAGTTGTTTCTCTTGCTACCTTTTCTCGGGTTGGTAGGTGTTCCCGGGTTTCCAAGGGGAGCATCCTGTTCTCTCATCGGTGCTTCTCATCAAGATGCCAAATGCTGCCCAACACTCTTCCCTTTTAACTTCCCAGGCTGTCCCCAGTTTCCATGCTCCGGAATTATTTATTTTTTAAGCAGCTTGCAGGAGGAAGGTTTTGTTTGTGGTTCTGTCTGGTGTTCAGCCTCTCACGGTGGTCTCTACACTCCACAACATCATGTTTTCCCCAGTGTGATGGTGTGACCTGAGTGTTTGCCGGCTCTTTGCACCCAAGTGCTGCTGCTTGTGCTCTCCCAAGGGCCAGCGAAGATCGTGCTGTGCTCTTTTATCTCTTGAAGTAGTGTGTTCTGCTACACGTAGGTGTCAAGTGTGACTCAGACGATGTGTACAATTGCAAGGAGAAAGATGCTCAGCATCGGAGGAGTGTTTCTATGGTGTGTCTTGCTAGGAGTTATGAATGAGAGCACAAACACGGAATTCTGACATGAAATTGACGTGAAATTCTTCCAGCTCTTCAGAGTTGAACTGAGGCAGAGGTCCTGTGTAGTTACAGAAAATGCACCAGTTCACCCTGCATATAGTGGTTTAATTGGTTGGTGTTGATGTAAACCAGGGTAAATCAACTTAAAATTGCCCAGGAGGGGACTTGGACTCGTTTAACAAAGTCTGATTTTTTTTTTTTTTTTTTTTAAATTGCAAATGAGTACAGTTTCTCAACAGATAAAAAACTCCCCCTTATATTTACATTGAAAAGTGTTTTGTTGCCTCTTCAATGAATAATGCAAGATAGTAAGATTGCAGCATTCAGCCATGGGTCTGCAACAGTGTGTGTGTGCAGCAGTGTGTAATGGTGGTGGTCATGATACTAGGGATTGATTGTGGACTTAATTAGCAGAAAGCTGGGGTTTATTTCTGTATCAAATAGTGGGAAACAGTGGAGAAATTAGGTGAGGTGCAACTAGTAGAGTCCAATTTGTAAGCGTGTCCATAGTCAGTATAGCTATTCTTCAGATGAGGACACCAGTATTGTACTTATTTGGCATTCTCGGTGTAATTTTGATCTTTCCATATGTATACATATGGATAAGATTTTTCAGTCTTTTTAATATGAAGGATAAAAAGAAACATATATATGTGTGTATGTATGTATGTGCAAATATGTACCATTATTTGGAACTAGATGATCTTCAAGGTCCTTTCTGACCCGAGCCATTCTATGATTCTATGTCCAGAAGTTTCCCTTGACTTTTTTTTTAGTTTTTAAAGTGTGTAGTTTATATATTTGGAGAATCTTCTTGTGTTTGTAAGCACAAAGTACCAAATTTGAAGCCAAACTTCCAAATAATATCAGAGGTAAGAAAACTGTGTTCTTTAATGTTTGGGAAAATCGGTATCTTTTTACTGAAAAGATTGCCTTTCATGAGGATTTCTGTTCAGATAGTGCCTTCTTTTGAAGTACCTTGTTTTAGAATAGCGAGTTCTTTTTAGTAAATCCTCTATGTTTAACTGTACGTAATGCTTACAAGAGGAATAAAGAGCCTATTCTTTGATGGGTTTTTTTTTTCTCCCTCTCATATGTGCTAGAGGCTTTCTGGAAGCTGGAAATAACACCAGCAAGTGTTGTACCTTGTTTTTCCTGGAGATCCTGTCAATTTTCTACTTCCTGTTCCAGAGCCACAGGCTGTTGCTGTGTAAACTCGGTGACCTCGTGTCTCTGGGCTGATAGGAAGGAATCAGGGAATTCCATGCCCGCCATCATTTCTTCTTTGCATAACCCACACCTACCAATGGCTCGGGATGTGAACACAGCACGTAAAGCTGAAATAAATAATGTATCTGTAGAAATTACTAATGCAGCTGTAAAACTAATAGAGTTGTTTGTGGGGGTCTAATGCATGAAGTATCAAACTAGCCTGTAGGAAGATAAGATAGTAGCTGGTTATTAAGACCTTGGGGCAGAGGGTGCCTAAAAGCTTTGAGTAGCCCTTAAATTTACTGGGCTTCTTGTTTTCTGCTGTCTCAGGCCAGCATGCTCAGACAGCTTATGCAGTTAGGGTTTCATTATCTAATCCATCTTTGATCAGGCCGGATAAATGGTGTTTGGCCAGTGCTGATCTTGTTAGGAGGGTGGTGTAAAGCTGCTTGAGTTGGGATTGGGACAAATCGGATCATGGCTGCTATCTGCTTCTGGGACATATTTCAGTTAATCGTGGCGTGGGAGGAAAAGGTCTACCAGGAGCTGTGGGTTTTTAGCTCCCTCTGTTCCATAAGTGGCAAAAGTCAAATGCCACTGGCCAGGAATGTTACCTGGAAGTATTGGGATAGGTTTGTAAGCTTTGGAAGTAAAGGGCCCCAAGGGTACTGCTGCTTTTTATCTGTATAAATACTAGCAAGGAACTACCTTGCGCTCTGTTTGCTGACTTGGATGGCTGAATTATTTAGATCAGCTGGCTGATCTGGTTAAAAATAATGCCTAACACAAGGGAGAAAAAAAAAATAAAGTTATATTAGCCTAAGTTACGTGTGAAACTGTACTGAAGTGCAGTTGTTGATGCAGCTGTATTTGCTTCTTGTCAGAAAACACTGACTGCTGCACAGATGGAAGAGAAAGCACCCTTGCAACAATCTCTCTCCTCCTCCATTCCCTGCATGATGAAAGATGAGAAATGTTGTGGCTAGCTGGGAAGTGTCCCTTTCTCTTTAAAACTGCAGACTAGGGTGTAATTCCAGGGTGCTCTTTTTATCTTCCCCTTCCAGGTGCTAGAGGTGTACCAGACAGCTTATACTGCTGAAAAAGCTGCTAAAATATCTTCCCCTTGCTTTGCATGGGGTGGAATGAGTTAACAAGGAGTTAATCAACTCCTTGTTCAGTCCCCAAGCTGAATTTTGATTTAACTTTTTTATGGGGTCTAGGCTGGTTAGTAAATTAAAATTATACCTGGTGGTAATATATGGGTGGAATTAGATGCAAGGTGTGAACAGAGCTGATCCTTGTTCCTCTTTCATGAATGACTTGTGTGCCCAGTATCCCTGAATATTTGGGAGAGTCACTCTTCTTGCAACCATGAGTGTGGCCAACTGGTCAGGACAGACAGTTAATGCAGCTGTGGTCTGTGCCTTGCCCAGTCCACATAACCCTTTAGTGGCAGCGATGAGTGGTGACTTTGTGTTGTCATTCAGCCATGTCTGCGCAGGGTTCATAAAGATGACTAGTGGTGTTGAGATCAGTCCCCTGTGACTAAAAGATGATGTAATAGACGATAAGTCTGTGCTCCACAAGAAAGTCTGTGGTTGCTCATCCTACCGTGAGCCAGAAGATGGTCTGCAACACCCTCCACCAGCCTGACTCCTTTCCTGCACAGGGACTGGGAACCTTGAACTGCAGCATGCCACAGAAAGGGGAGAGTGGGGACATGGCTGGTGCTTTGTGACAGCCAGTGTCCTTGTTCAAGCTGTGGCCTGTTTGTGGTGCTCCAGAGGATGGTGAGAAATCAGTCTGCTGATAATTTATAGATAGGTTTGGGTTTACAAGTGAGAGGGCTGACTGGGATTGTAATCGAGAAGAGGTCAGTGAATAAGAGCTTTTGTGCTGTGAGGGACCCTATGCAAGTCTGTATTTTTAAATCTTACAGAAGAGAACATCTAGTTCCAGTAAATTGTGGAAAAGCTGTATAATCAGGTTAGCTTTTTCCTCCCTCTTATTTTTCATGGCATGGCTGTCTTTGTAAAGAGATGCAGAGTAATGCAGGGAATAAAAGATATTATAGTACAAGAAATCTTTCGAAGCTGACCCCCTGACCCCTGATCCAGGATGAAGTTTCCTGGGATGCTGTTTCAACAAAGTATTGCTGGTGTGATGAGACATAATGAATCACCTCTGAGTCTGTTGTTGTTTCTCTGTTTGCTTTTGCCCTTTGTTTTTTTAAATATTTGAGTGTTATGAGTTAGACTTGACAGTCTGGGAACACTTAGAAAAACTCCAGTTCAAAGAAAACCTTTGGCAAACAGACTGAAAGTTGGGATTTTAGAGTTGTTAAGAGCGCTTTAATGTTGGCTCTTTTCTTGTCATATTCAGGAAAATGGAAAGCCCAAGTGAAGTATTCTGGGTGCTTTAGTGCTGCTCCAGGCTCTCTCAGTATTGCTCTGTAGATTCCAGAGGTTTGTGTTCAAAGGTGATGGCCATGGTTGTGTGGTTGGAAGCCAAACAGAGGTCTGGCTCTACTGGAGATGGTTTCCTTCTGCATATGTGTACCAGCTGTAGACATAAGCTTTCTATTTTTCCTTTTCAGAATTCCCGTTTAGAAACACAAGCACTCTGGTATTTTGCAGGAAGCCTGGTCTCTCCCTTGCATGTTGGAAAGATTGCCCACCTAGCTGAGTTTGGAGCAGCTCCCAGGCACATCCTGTGCAATACCCTCTGTCAGCTGTTCCTCCCAGTGATCCAGCAAGCAGGGCCCTTCTGCGCTTCTGCACTGGGTGTTTGCACCTCTGTGTTCAAGGTTGTCTCAGGGAACTGCTGGTCACTGAAGGTTTAGCTGCTGTGCTGGCTTTGTGCTTTACTGTGACTGTGCTTTCAGCAACTCTGCTGTGTTGAGCCTGGGAGCAGCACGAGTACCAGAACACATGAGATGCAAAGGAGGCAGCAGTAAAATAAAATAGAATAAATTAAAAAAAAAAAAAAAATCAGTTGCTTCATTTGCAGTAGAGGTAGGTAGGCCAATTTGAAGTTGAGACGGATCTGAACAGGATTCTGTGTGTGGTCTATGGCCCCCTGGAAACTGCTGCTGAAGGACGTACCCCTGTTAGCTTGGAAAAATAAAGCCTGTCGTTAGCAGTGTTTGGTTGGCTGCACAGAAACCTCTGCCCCTCTGGAAAATGTTAGGAATCACATTAGTTGAAGATGTTTTAAAACCTATCACTGTGCTGCTGACTTGTCTTGTGGCACGCAGCAAACCTTGGTTTTTGTATGAAGTGAAAGAGAAGGGCAGATGTTTTGGTCGTCTGTAAATCTCTTATTTAATTTGCCCGTCTCTGATATTACTTGACCTTCTGTGTGTGTGTTTGCTGTTGAAATGTGGTGGCTGAGGGATCAGAGGAACATCCAGAAGAGAAGTGAGAGAAGCAATTAGAGGTAACGAGTTCCAGTTCATTGAAGCATTCTGTTGATCTACATTTTACAGTTGTATTGAGTGGACACCCGAGTGTAGCTGTCATGAGATAATCCCGATGTTTAGGGATTAGAGCTGCTTGACTGCATGTTGGGCCTTAACTCCCTTTGCTCTCCAGTAAATTTAATTTTGCCAGCAATCTTTTGTAGATTCAGTTTGAAAGATGTGTACATTTTCCCCAGCATTCTTCCCCCTCCCTCTGTTTCGCTTTCCTGCGTGTACCTCCATTTTTCCAGGTTGAATTAGAGATGTTTGTAGGAGCCAAGTCCAGCGATGGCAGGGGCTGTATGAAACAGTCCTCACCAGTCCTGGACCATCCTGCTGTCGTGACCCTGCAGTGTTCCCTGCCAGGGCTCTACCAAGCTGTCCTGCTGAGCTGTGCCTGGGTACCTCTCCTGAAGGAAAGCTTTGCTGAGAATGACCACATAGTTTTCTAGGTTTCTAACCTGTGCTCTCAGTTCTGGAAGATTTCCAGGGTGTCTGTGAACCATTCCAGTCTCTCTCTCTCATTTGGCTTGTCAGAAGTGCATACAGCATCTCTCTAAACCACCCCTATCAGCTCCTTTGCTGGACCAAAGGAAATGGGACTCGAACTCCTTAGCAGTGATACAAGGTATTTAAGTGGCCACAAAGAAAGAAAGGTTGTATACAAAAGCCCCCTTGTTTAATGAGGGGCATCAGCTGATCTAGAGCTGGATCAGCATCTGCTTGGGCATAGCAGGAAACTTTGTCAGAGTTGGTCAGCTCACTTGGTGTGACACTGGTGTTCAATCAGCTATACCATTGTGCCACCTCCTAACCTTTGGAGTGTGGCACAGTGGACTTGTGATTCACACTGATTAGAAAAGAGGTAATGAGATCTTTTACTTGGATAGGACAGTGGGATTCAGGCTGGCGTATTTTTGAAGCGGCTGTGCGTTCCTGGGGCTGTTGCTTGTGTTTGTCTTTGTCTAGGAGAGTTTGTGGTGCAGAAAGTTTGGATGCTTTCTTCAAAGAGTGTGGAATAGAAGCACTTGTTGCTTTTCTTGTATGACTTTATTGGGTTTTATCTGCTCATAATTGCCTCAGCAATAGTGCAGGTATTAGCATAGAAATCAGGAAGAAGCTGCAATATATAAGAGGGGAAAAAACCCTCATCATGTCACCCCCTTTTCCCTCTGACTGTACACAGCTGAATTTCTTTTAATAGAGAGGCTAAAGAATCAACCTTATGTGGCTTTTCTGTGTGTCACAAATATCAAAATATGCTCCCCAGAGGCCTTTGAGGCCTTGGGATCTGGATCCAGCTCAGGTTTCTTCAAGGGACTGGATCATTGTGCTCTTTTAACTGAGGCTTTCTGCACAGCGTTCCCACTGCTATTTCTGTAGGAGATTCTTGCAGACATTTGGGGTGGTTGTCACCATTGAGGGTGATGCCCAGGAAGAAAATCCCCCAAGGCATCACTAAAAAGCCTTGATTTAGTGCAGTGTGGGCTGAGGGGAGGCTCTAGCTGGGATCCTGGGGCTATAATTTGCTGCTTGTGGTTGCTGTTCTCTTCCCTGGATAGGGGTGGGAAGGTTGCCTTTCCTCCAGCCTGCTCACTGACCTCAGGCAGCCAGGTGGGGGCAAGGCCAGGCTCTGCCCTGCTGCAGGGCTTGGCACTTTCTTCCTGGGTCCCCTGATCTACAGGCTGAGTAGCCAAGTGTGACTCTCCTGTGAGCAGCTCCTGTGAGAGATTGTGCTTCTGAGCTGTCTCAGAGCGGCTTTTTGATTTTATTCAGTTCTGTGGCTTTGCTTCCTTTTTGTGGGAAGAAGAAATGAGGGGAAGTGCAAGCAATGGCTTCTTCATTACCCTTTGTACTCTGCTGTCCTGGAAAGCAGGTCCATCAGAGGCCTCTTGCCTACCCTTATTTCATGTTAAAAGCCCCGTGCAGCTTTGGAACACAGCTGGACCAGAATGGAGTAGGTTTTGTAGGTGCTTCTCCTTGCCTGTAGGCACCAGTTCTTGAAGCTCAGCTTTGGAGTGACATGGGGTGGTTCCTGGGATTAAAGACCTCTCTCTGAGTGATGCTACTTCTGCTTCCATGAGTAGGACCAGGTAGAGCCTGGGGAGATCCAAAAGATTCATTCAGGGCAGGAAGCCTGGGCTGTGATGTTGCTGCAGCACGTTGAACTGTGGGGCATACTGAAGGAAGTGGGAGCTGGCAGCATGGTACAGGCAGATATCCTGAGGCTGGTGGTGTGTACAAGGGTGAGAGAGAGGTGTTCATGTTACATTGGCCTCAGGAATGATTTGAATCGTGGAGGAAACTGAGGCAATAAAGTGTATGCAACACAGCTGCTGATTTGCAGCAGCAGATCTGAATGGCTCTTGGACAGCCTGCAGGAGAATCCAGCTGACTTCTGAAGCACCTGCCCATCCTTGTTACTTATTTTGTCGAGTAGTAGAAGTGCATGGAAATGCAGAATGCTCTCAATGCTCTAGGAAGATGTGTGCTGCTCTGTGCTGATGCTGGAGTTACATTTTTCCTGGGTGGTCTGGAACTGCTGGGTGCTGTCTTCTCCACACAAATTGTTGATGAAATAGAGAATGTGCCAGGGTGAGAACCTGTGCACCGCAGGCTGTGACTGGGGAGACTTTAATACACGGTGCATCTGCATTGAAGGGGTCAGAACTCATGGCCAGTAACTGCCCAGCAGGAGGATGAGACAAGAAGGCATCATGTGAGGTCATAATTATGTGGTCATACCTTTTATGTTTTTAGAGATGACTTCATCTCCGCAAGTGCAGCAAATGGATGGTGCTCACTGAGGCGCTATTAAACTTAATGGGAGTTTTGTAACCAGTTAAAATGGGTGTAAGGTCAGGTTTTGGACTATCCAATATTTCATTTCTTTTTTTTTTTTTAATCTCATGCATGACCCCAAACTGAATTTACTGCATATAATCTAAACCTTGCACTGAATCCAGACCTATTAATTTTTAATGGTCTCTTCTACAGTACTCACCACTGTAGTGTGGGTGCTTCACAGGTACTAATGATGTTATTTTTCAGTTTCCTGAGAGGTAGAAAGGTATAGTGAATTTTATTGTAGAAGTGGGGGATTGAGGTGCCTGGTAATAAGACCAGTTTTGCAAAAAACCCACTGACGCATACAACCTAATTTATTTTTTATTAGTATTTTTTATTGTAGCTAGGGCTTTTTTATTCAGCTGGGGTTTTGGTGATATTTTATCCTTGATCTACAGCTCTCTACAACTTCCACTATATATATGAATATATGAATATATATGAATATATATATGAAGTCTGCCACTTCCACAGACTGATCCTTAAGTGTGTCATGTTGGGCAAATGCGAAGTAATGTTGTCTTTATCTTAAAAGCCAGCACAACAGCTTGAATTAAGGAACTTGGTCATCATCGTAGTGAAATTTTGCTTGGAAGTTAAGGTTGAAATCTAACTACTTAAGTAGAATGGATACTGCTTATCTCAAACTACAAAACCACATACCTATTGGTTTCTGCAGCTGTTTATACTGATCAGAACACAGCACTTGCTAGTCTTGAGTGAAGCAGGAATTAGGAAAAAATAGCACATAATCCTGATCTGTTGTAACATCCCTGCACTTGAGGAAGCACTGGAAGTTGCATGGATAGTTGCTATTTTTTAATGCGCAGCCCTTGACTTTTGCAGTTGCTATTTTAGGAGAGAATGTAGCTACTTTGCCTTTTGAGTTAAAAAGCATGTTTTGGTTTGTTAGGAAGCAGAGAGCTGCTGTGTAGACAGCAAAGGCAGGAGCTGGCTCCTGACCTGCTCTCCTGCTCTGGCTTCCAGTGGGGGACTGGGAGCTCTTCCCCTTCCTGGATCCCAGGTCTCAGCAGGGTCACTTGTGGGGTCAGTGAGGAGGACAGAGAGGCTTGTTTTGCTGAGGAGACTTCGTGACGTGTTAGAGGTGCAAAGCAATCCTGCCACTTGGGATACAGGTGTCTTGTGTGAAAAATACGGGGGTGATCATGGACTTGGTATCTCCTTTTTGTTTGCTGAGAAATGGGTCCTTCATACATCCCATCACTGCCTGCTTTTTATTGCTTCTTCATGGCTGTTCGGTTCTGTTCTCTTGTTCTTGGCTGAGTAAAAGGGGGACCAGAATTGTGTTATATGCTGGGGTTCTGTCATCTACAGAGAGCCCCGGACAACAAGCCTAGGATTTTGGGCTGGATGCCTGATCTTATTGCAAGGATTGTCAGACTACAACACTGAAAGTAGTATAAAGCTGTAGGGGAGGAATAAACACCCCATCCCACTGTTTTTTGGAAAGAGGAGATAAAGACCAACCTGGCAATGCCTTCTTTGTGCCTATGCATGCGTTAAGCGAATTCTTGTTGCCTTGAAGTGAGGGGAGAAGATGTTGCTGGTGTCCTCTCCAAAGCTCACATGAATCCAGTGGAGACCTCGCATCCTCTGATGTCACCAGCTGGATCTAACAGCTTTTTCCCTGTATGACTTTTATACCTAAGCACTTCTTGGAAAGGTGTGACCTCCTGGGCTGGTTGGATTTCCCTGTGAGTGGTGGTCTGCATGCCAAGTGGCTCATGTTGTGAGAGCTGAGCTGAGAGGTCACAGTCACAGACAGAGGAGGCAAGGCCATTGTTTGAGATGGTGGCATGGACTCAACAGGAGGTGATAGTGGCATTTGGGGACAGTGTGATGGTTAGATGTCAACCATGGGCCAGAGAACACTTCAGAGAAGAGAAGGAGAATATAAAAGGAAATGGACCAACTACAGATTTTGATTGTCAAATAGAGAGGGTTACAGCGGAACTTAACTCTGTAGTGTTTCCATCTGTTGAGGTTTAATCCCAGCTGGCAACTGAGCCCCACACAGCTGCTCACTCCTTCCCGCTGGGATGGGGGAGAGAATCAGAAGACTGAAAGAACTTGTGGGTTGAGATAAGGGCAGTTTAACAGGTAAAGCAAAACCCACACATGCAAGCAAAGCAAAATGGAATTGAGTCACTACTTCCCATGGGCAGACAAGTGTTCAGCCATCCCCAGGAAAGTGGGGCTTCATCATGTGTAATGGTGATTTGGGAAGATAAACTGCACTCTGAATGCCCCCCTTTCCTCTTCTTCCTTCAGCTTTATATCCTGAGCATGATGCCACGTGGTATGAAATATCCCTTGGGTCAATTGGGGTGAGCTGTCCTGGCTGTATCCTCTCCCAGCTTCTGTGCACCCCCAGCCTCCTCACTGGTGGGGTGAAGCAGAAAAGGCTGTCTGTAACTGTCTGTAAGTGTGGCTCAGCAGTAACAAAAACATCCCTGAATTATCAACACTGTTTCCAGCACAAATCCAAAACACAGCCCCATAGCAGCTACTGTGAACAAAGTTAACTCTATGCAAGCCAAGACTGGCATACTGTGTCCATCCCTTCTCTCAGTGCCAACCTGTGACCTGTCAGTGCTGTCATGATGGACATTGATGTGGTGAAGGAGGCTAAGACTGGTATTTGAGTATATATTGTCTGACCACCTGATACTTGTCTGTGTCTGTCTGTCTGTCTATCTATCAATCGATCAATCGATCTATATCTGTGTGTGGCTTTGCCCGGAAATTGAAATTATGCTTGTAATTAGGTCTGGTTTTTATGTTAGTGGACCTCTGTCCACTAATTACATCCCCCCAGAAAAGACTTACTGTATTTCACCATCTTGCTTGATCTCTTCTGGCTTTCAACAGGAATATCATATGGTCAGTGCCAAATTCTAGTTTCAGAAAAGTAAGTTCAATCTGTTGATAAATCACAATTTAGCACCACTAAGGATTCTTCATGCTTTGTGTTCTGTCTTGAAACCTCTCTGTGTCTAGGTCTGAGAACATATCTGAGTGTATCTCTCTCTTTCAGCCAGACCAATGTACAAGAAGTTCTCCTGGGAATGGTTCTTTCTCATGGGGAAGGTGTTGACTTGAATAGACAGAGGTGCAATGAGACTTCTTGTGTGTGTTTTCCTCCTATTATTTGTTGCTTGAAGGGTTGGGTAAGAATTCTCCTTTGCTGGTCAATGGATCGATGTTTTCATCTTGGGCAATATCAGGTATTTGTGACTGCTTTGCACGCCAGGAGGAGCATGAGTTGGATTTGCTTCAACCATGACCCCTTTAAGGACTAGGAATTCTTTGATGAGTGATTACACTCTACTCTGGGCTCATAGTTGATGGATGTAGATGGAGCATGTCCGTGTTTCTTGGGAAGGTTTCCTTAAATAGGCATGACCTTTCTAGTGAAAACAGGAAGATAGTTTTTGCCTTTTTTTTTTTTTTTTTTTGGTTTTTTTTTTCATGGTGTTTGTTTCATTTTTGGACCTTATGATTGCTGCAGACATTTACCACAGAAGTAGCTCATAGCCTTGGTGGCTTCATGAGGCAGGGTTTGGCAGCTCCATTGGAGTTTAGATAGGAGTATTGGCTTGCTTTGCAGTGTGGCATTTCATATAGCATTTGTTCCATTCTTTCTGTACCAGCCACTACTTTTCACCTCTGGTGACCTGGTTCTCCTTTCTTATCCTTTGTGGCATCCAAAACTCTGTGGCATCTCTACATGCAGAGAAAGACTAGCCAGTCTGCATGCTTTAATATGAAGACAGTGACTCAGTAGATCTGGATCATCCTATATTCTTGTTTCTGTTGGGTTTTACTGGATGTGTGGAATCTGTAGGCAAATTGGAGAGAATGGTCCTGTTAACTCAGGATGAGGAGCCCTCTGGCTGCAACTTGAATGTGATAACAGTCTGCCTGAAGTAGTGCCTGTCCCTGACCATCCTTGGGAAGTGTGGCAGGAGATGGGTGTGTTGGACTCTGTGCACTGAAATCTTCCAAGATGCCTGGTGTCAGCTAGTCAATGTTGCTGACAAGGTGTTAGCAAGCTCTTTTATGAGGTTTGTGTTTAAATAAACGTAACGTCTCTGTGCTTGGGCTCTCATATTTATTGTAAGGTATTCTGTGAAGTTGCTTTTCTTGGATTTGGTGCTGGATAAAGAAATGATGCATATGTTCTGGAAAAGGTGCAGTACAATGGACAAACTGACCAGCCCTCCTGGCACAGTAGTATCAAGTGCTTTGTTTGGCTTGTGTAATTTACCTGATCTTTGGGGTTAGTCTGAAATACAAATTTTATGTCCATTCTCCTGAGCAGTTTCTTATACTGGGTCACCAATTTCTTGATGCCTGAAATGTTGGAAGTTTGCAACTAAGGATTCTGAGATCTGTAGATCTCACTGGTTGGTTCTGGGACTGGCAATTTTTTACTTTTGTTTTTAGGATAGGATTTTAAAGACAATCCCTAAATCTCTGGACCCCTTGGGCAGGAGTAAACATGTGGCATTGTTACTCTTCCATGGGTGAATTCCTACCATTGTAAGGCTTTCTCTGCCTCTAACTTCCTGGGCAGGATTTTTGCTGATGAGTGCAGTCACATTAAGTACCAGAGAGCTTCTTAATGGGTTACTTCCCAGCTTTACTTCCTAGGTAAATATTTTTGTGTCTTGTATGGATTTTTCTGGGGTGCAGAGTCTGGTGGATGATTAGCTTCACTCTGAATGGTGTGCTTATATACAGATGGTTATTGCATAGTGCTCCTTGTGGAGGCAACTATCTTCATGAAGTTGCTTGAAAAAGTTCCTGTTGCGTTTGTACTGACTGCATTTTCACAGGTGCACTGTGAATTAAGATTGCAGTGAGAAGGGAGGATGGGATGTGGTTATCACTCATCTCTCAAAGGCTGCCCTGTCCCAGCAGGGCCAGGGCAAGTGGTCCTCCCTTCCCTGGTGACTCAAGGGATGCTGTCAAGTCTGTTAAACTAGCCCTGGATTGGAGTTGCTGGAAGTGTGTCTTGTCAAATGCTAATTCAGCATGTTATGTGTGAAGCTAATTGGCAGGGTAGAAAAAGCAATTTTGCCTTTAGGAAACTTTCTTCTTACCTGGAAGAGCTTAAACAGTAAAAATGTAAAATATCCAGTAGGAAAATTTCTTCTTCCTTGCATGGTTAGCAGTGATAACCAAAAGTAAATTTTTCAGTTCTGTGTTCAAAGCCCTCTGATAGTATTGTGCTTCTGTTTACAGATTTTCCCATGTAGCTGAATTAAATTAACAAGACCAGTCAATTCATTGCTGCTGTATTTAAACCCCTGGGCAGCAATGAATCTGGCAAGGATGGAGCATCATTTTCATGTGCTGCTTGGAAAGGGAGGATGTGCAGTGAAATGAAGTAGTGTTACTGCTTGGGGGAGGGGTTCACAGTCACGGCTCAGGTGGCAGAAGAAGAGAATAGTGTAGGTTCCCAGAAGTGTTTTCTGTCCACTGCTTCCAGTGTGGCTCAGTCACTAGGTAGCATGAGGCTTTTTCTGTCATGTATGGACTAGCCAGAGACTCATGTATCCACAGAGTTTGTTCAAGGCAGATAGCATTACAGGAATCAAAACAGATCTCTTGGTTCCTGTTCATTGATTTAATCCTTTGTTTTTAGCAGTTAAATATCCCTGTATTCTTTAGCATAGCCTCAGTTATCCTGGATTTGAGCCCTTTCTAAATCCTAGTTGCACAGTATTCATGTTAGGAAGAAAGGTGGTGTGAGGTAATGCACAGAAAAATGAAACAAGTCCCCCAGGTCACCTGCAGAGGAGCAGAAGTCTCGCCACTGGGTTCTGTGGGTTGTCTTTCCTCCCCTAATTTGAGCTAGGTGGCCTCCTTTATTGCTGCCCCCTCCATCCAAAGGGTGGTCCTTGGAGGCTGTTTGGAATGTATGGTGAGCTGCACACTGCGCTTGCCTTACTCTGCATCAGCTTGCTGTGTTAGAAGGTGGTTTGCAGCAGTTTAAACATCTTTCCCTAGTGCCAAAATTAAAAATGAAGATTAATTACATGTATGGATCTGCATCCTGTTGTTAGATGTTTGGTATTTTCTTTAGGCTTGTGCAAAATACATGGTATGGTGGAAAAGGTTCTAGAGATTCACGTTTTGTTTTTTTTTTTTTCTTTTATGCCCTCTCCCATGAGTCTGCGTAGCTTGTGAGACTAGAATGATACTATATGCTTAGCCTTGCAGCCAATTCGGAATTCTGGGCTATACTGTGCCATGTCTGCTTCTCTTGTCTGTTTCCTCCAAGTTTTTTATGTGGAGTTTACAGATATTTGTCCAGTTTGCATAGCAGAAAGTGTCCCTTTGTAGCAGCTGGTGAGTGGATGATGGACAGCTGATTAAGCTAAACCTTCAAAAGGCTTTTGAAAAAAAAACCCAGTAGTATTAAATTTTTGATTTGCAAATGTAGTATCAGTACTACTGAGTTAGGCAGCTTTGGACTACGTGGTGTAGGTTGATCTGATTGATAACATCCCTTTGCTCTGGGCCACCAATCCTTGTGTCTGTGGGGTATTTGCAGTGGGCACAGCCTGTGTTGGGGTGCATGGTGTGAAACCACACCTTGAGGCTAAGCTAGGGGTAAATACCTGAAAGAAGTGGTTCTTTCCCTCTGTGCTCCATTTGGCTCAGCGTTTCTTTTTCACAATCTCCTAGAAAATAAGTCATGCCAAAAAGAAGAATTTATCTCTTAATCTAGCTGACTCCACTGTGGTGCATATATTGCCCCTGCTATCTTTTTGAGAGACAAGGTGGTGTCCAGTGCTGGCTGTGCCCATCTCAACAGCGCTGACAGCAGCAGTGTGTGGGTTGATGGGGGACAACATACCCCCAGTGCAGCTGCATGTCACTTTTGTCACCTGGGTAATATCTGTAGCTCTGCGAGGAGAGTCCTTTGCATGGTTAGTAGCACCATGCCGCTGTCAACCTCTCTCACATCCACATTGCTTTAGAAGTGAGTGGACATCCACTCCTCCTGCAGAGGAGGGTGGTAAATGTTTTCTCATCCATGGTTTCTCTGATCCCAAGTGTGTTTTTAACTCAGCCTTTGTATTTGATGGCAGGTCCTCCTTCCCCTTGGCGCGTGTCTGCAACGTGCTCATGTGCCGGCACGCGTGTGCTGCCCTTGAAAACAGACCAAACTTATTAAAATCATTGCTGGTTGCCATGGCAGCTGTTGTTGCTGTGGGCTAATAGGAAAGGCAATTACTGCTGCATGCTGGGGAGTGTACGGGGATGGTGTGGGCAGGGGGGTACAGGCGACTGCATGCTGATGAGTTGTGTGAGTGATAGCTTGGATGTCACAGTCAGCAAGCAGAGGAGAGAAAGGCCTGAGATACCCTGGAATAAGGTTTGGCCAAATATGCCATATTTCCACCTCCTGGGCAGGCTCATTGAGAGATTCCCACCCTTCCTTTGATTGTCAGGGAATCTCTGGGGTTGAGTTTCACGTTTTCAGCTGGACGCAACACAGTGCTTTCAGCTGGCCCAGGAAGTGAAACGGAGCTGGAAAACTTTATGCATGTTGAAGATACTCATCTGGTCTCTTTCCTGCTGTTTCCTCTCTGTGAATATTCCTCTTCAGCTTTTACTTTGCTGTTTCCTGTAGGTTGAATGTCATGATATAAAATAGCTCCATTTTTCTTGGAGTGAGTAGGATCACCTAAGAAAACTGCTTTTCATAGTGAATTTTAAGCTAAAGGGAAATTGCATCCTTCTTTGATGTATTCTCTGAATTTGGGCAGCATGTGTCCAAGCAATGCCAGCACTGTTTGTGCCAAGTGCAAACATGAAAGGAATAGGAGCTGTTTTACAGTGCAGAGCTTGTAGGAAATAAGTAAATTCCTTGAAAGAACTGAGTTGGGGGAGTAGGTGAGAGCTGGAAATCTCAGGGATATCAAAAACTGCTTTGGCAGTGCTTGATAGAGCACTGCACTCCCAAATTGAAATCCTCTGTCCCCTCCAATTTGTCCTCCTTTCCCTTGTGACTAGAAATGGCCTGAGACCTTGCTGCACAGGAGCAATTCCAGAAGGCTCTCTTTGTCCATTAAGAGGCACATCACATAAGTTTCTTCTGGCTTATGGAGCCCGTGATGGTGTGAATGAAGCTAAAACGATGGCTCTCACTCCATTCAATAGGGAGACATGTTCCTGGAGGCATGGAGGGAGTTTCTGATCCAGACAAAGAGAGAAGAATAAAAAAGTCCTCTTGGAGCAGGCAAAATGGGCACCTTGTCTCAGTTTCTCTATTTGGGCTGATTTCCCAGCAGCTGTTTCCAAGGGCCCTGTGGACCATGCCCCGTTGGGATAGCTGTGGTGACTCACCCGGCTGGGATGGTTTCCGCAGCCTGTGAGAGCCTGGCTTCCCAGGGAGCCGTGGCACCAGGAAGGGGAAGGTTTCTGGTGCGTTTGATCCCTCTGTGAAGATTATGCTGTGTCTGTTTAATTAGAGACTGCTGCTTTCTTTACTGGTGTGCTAAATATAAATGGAGGAGCTGGTCTAATATACTTGAAGTTGCAAATGTCAGGAGTCAATAGCTTTATTTTCCTCTTGCCAAATCTGATTTGGTTTTAAGTACTGCCACTAAATCTAATGATGCAGTAATTCCTGTTTGTTAAAAGGAATGAGGGATTTAGACTGAGACAGACTTCATGCTCCTCTCCCATCTCTCTATCATCCCACCTCTGTTTTACAAAGGAAGAGCTACTTGTTTGCAGTTGTTTGTACAGTAAGATCTGAAGGTCAAAAGGCTTGATCTAAATACCCTGTGAACTGAGTTTGTATTCAGGTAATATACAGCTAATAGCAATTTCTCTCTGCATGGTTTTTGGCACAGATTTGTACATTCCAAGCATTACCTTTGTGACAGTCAGCAGAGTGCCAAAAAATTTTAAAAATATAAAAAATGCACTGTAGTTAAAAAAGCTGCTTCTGGAGCCCAGGCTTCATGTTCTCTCTGGGACTCTTTGTTTGCTGAACTACAGTCTAAGTCCTGGCAGGCCCCAGGGAGATCTGTAATGGGACAGACATCTGTGCTTAAGATGCCTTGCCCTGGTCATCCACTGTGCAGGAAAAGGAATAAATATCAAATGAGATATGTTTTTCCCCCTCTGGGCTCGTACTGAGCACAGTGGACCCAATCTACTTCCATCTGCTTAGCCTTGTGTAGTAGTATTGCAGACTGTTTGCTTGAGCATGTCTGAGCGGTAGCATGATGCCTGGGAAGTACAGCTCTCTGGGAAGTACAGCTCTCTGGCCACTGTGTGAAATGTACGATCTCGAGTTGGTTGGCAAGTCTTTGAGAGCAGAAACGATGGGGAGAACTCCTCATGGTGAAGACTGATTCAGTGCTGCTATCAGCAGTGGTGAGGCTCTGCATCTCGCTGTCGCCTGCTCTAACTGCTGTTTGTTCATGCCCTGGCTGATTTGGAATGCTTTTATCCTGGCCAGTAGGCTAATGTGGGCTACCTTGTCTCGGGGCAAAGCTGGCTGCTGGGCTGGAGGAGGAGGGAGCAGCTCATTATGTGCTGGAGGCATTTTTGCCATGTTGCAGCATGTGCTGGGAGAGGCATGGCTGAAAAATGAAAGCACCTAGAACTTTGGCTTGGTCTGCCAGGTCTGTTCTAGCCTCAAGACTGGAGGTCTGGCAGAACAGTTTCAGCATTAGATGTCTCTTTGTGGAATGGGGAGGAAAGAAATCCAGAGATGCTTCTGCTCTTCTTGAGGTTTTCCCATTCCTAATGGTGACAAGAAGAAATTGTGTTTCTGGAGTGTGTTGATTTGTAATCATTGCCTCTTCTCAGTGTGTTTAGAGTAGATGGAAACTCTACCCAGTGTTTCTGTGTGCTCCAGGTCATCATTAGACATGGTCTGAGACGGACTGACTGGCACAGAGGATTTTTTTCCAAAAGCTGCTTCCTCTGCTGCATGATGCAGTGTTGAGTCGGCAGCCCTATCGCTTTGAAGGTTAACATTTTTCATATCCCCAGCACTTGTATATTGTCTTGCCTTATCCCTCTTTTCCCTCCCCGCAGCTTTTCCTATTTTTGATAGACTAATCTAACACAAACATTTCCAGGGACACAGCAGTGTCTGCAGGAGAACAGCCTTCAACCTCCCCTGCGTTAAGCTTTGGGAGCCCGGCTGGCAGGGAGCACATGACGCCGCCGGCGGCTTTTCCTTCCCGGCGGGACACAGGGAGCTGTGTGTGCGAGGGGAACAAGCTGTGCTGTGTAGTGTGCCGGCTCTCCTCTCCTCTCCCGCTGGTGGCGAGGGCAGGCCGGGCTGCTGCCAGCGTGGCACGGCTGCCTGAGCCGGCGGCTTCCCCGGGCAGCGCGGGGTTCGTGCGGCGCCTCCGCTGCTGACCCCGCTCGGGAGGGAGGGAGGGAGAGTGAGTGCTCAAGGCGAGCCGAGCAGGCTTCATCTTTCCCCGGCGTGGTGTGAGCGAGCCGAGCCTGAATTATTCACCGCTCCCCGGCCTGCTGTTGCTATTGAATTGCCGTGTCGAGGCACCCTGCCAGCACCCGCTGATGAATTCACTGCTGCGCCTGCCCCAGGGGCACCCTGTGTGCTCGGGGCTGCAGCTCGCCCTGGGCTTGTGTGGCTGCGGCTCGGTGAGGCTGCCTTGCCCCGAAGCCCTTCCACCCGCAGCGTAGGTGGGCGCTGAGCCCTGTAGCTGCTCGCAGGGCTGTTGGCAGGTTTGCGTGTGTTTGTATCAGCCGTGCTGAAGCCTGCCTGGGCTCCCTGATGCTGATCTTCTTGTCCCAGCTCTCCACATGCGGTGTTGTGTCCTACCTCTATTTCATCTTGGTGGAGCGGATTTCTGTGCAAACCACATCCTTATTTTTCACACACCACTTGAGGTTCTCCTTACTTCTGTATCCTCACCTTTCAGGGGTGATTGTGTTAAAAAACAATCACGTTTCACAATTTCTGAGAGGAACTTTTTAAAATTGTTCTAATATAAAGCATTTCCCTTTCATCTGTGATGTTACTCTTAATACTCTTTTGTTAAACATTTAAAAGATCTCTACTGTTCACATTATCATAACTCATAAAAGCTGATGAAGACACATTTTATGCTTTTGGAAGGAGGTTATCACTTCTCTTAACAAGAACTTCTGCGTGTACATACTTCATTTGGTACATACTTCATTGTGTTGATCCTCTGCTTTGTTCCTCTGTATTTTCTTTTTTAAGCAATTACAGCAGGTGGCTGGTCCTTGGGGAAGCTTCCTTTGACCAGAGTGCTCTCTGGTCCCAGTTGACAGGGGCGGATGGAGTTTCAGGTCCTCCTCCTGGCTGCACAGAGAGAAGTGTTTTTTCACCTCTAATTGGATCATGTAAATCGGCTTTTTCTTTGTCTGGTCGTCTTTGTCCAGAATCTCCTTCTGGATTTTGACCAATAAATCAGCCTTGACAGTGGATTGACTTTTTCTTTAGTAATTACATTGATATTTGAAAACTGGTGGGTATTTGAAAACTGATGAGCAAAATAGGTGTAATAATCAGAATTGTGACCAATAATTTTGCTCAAAAACTTATTTCTGTGGTAGTAGAGGTGATGTGTAAGTGATGGAGTACAAAGTGGCAAGGGCCTTTTTTTTTTTTTTTTTTTTAAATCCTGTGCTATTACAGCCTTCTGGGACTAGTATTTGATAAAATGCTAAGGGGTCCCCAGGGTCTGACAGATGCTGAAGAAAACAGAGCTCCCTTCCAGAGAGAAACCCAGTCCTTTCGTGCCAATGCAAATGCTGGGTGCTGGAGTGGTGCACCTTTCTCCTGGGCTATAGAAAGCTTATCTTACTAAATGTTGTCCCCTCAGCCAAAGGCAAAGTGTTTCAGAGTCACTAGCTGCAGTTTGCAGTGTGCGGTTGTGTTGGGCAATGTGGGAGAAAGGATGTGCTGTACTTCTTTTCTCCACTTTGGCACTTAATCCTGGAGCAATGGAGTGTGCTGTTACCTCTGAAGTGGTGGCTACAGTATTGCTTGCTGTGGCTTCTCTGCAGCACGGAACAGAGTAATTCAATGGAGAGAGATGAGCAAAACAAACCCCAGGAAAGTCTAAACACAAATGGCATGAACATCGATTGGCTATTGAATCAAAAAGGCTAGAACGAAGGGAAGAAAGGGTAAAGTAATCTATTTTATCCTTTGTAGAGGCAGGAATGGAGAAGAGGTGTAGTATTCCCTGTCAATAGAGAAGAGGAAAATGTCTGAAGCAAGCTTTCTCCTATTGCTTTTAAAGTTGGATGAGTGGGAGACGTGAAGTTACAAAGGTGTGAAGCCTTCGTGCAGCAGCCCAGAGAAAGTCTGGTACTGTGATTAGCACACAGGGCTTGCAAATGTGTTTTTGCTGTGGCAAAAGCATCCAGCCCCTCCAGAAAAGTAGAAAAGGTGACAGACTGGGGCTCATGAAGGTGAAGCCTATATGTAGTCAGTTGGGAAGCTAAGCCTGACTGTAATATGTGGCTTCCAGGATGCCGGAGAGCTGGAATTGCCATCGTCAAAGTGTGGGACTCTGTGCTTTTATGTTCTCTTTGCATAGCAGAGATTCTAAGTTTTGGAGATTCTCATTCGTAGCCATTTTGGCTTCAGTAATGGCAGCAGGAGAAACAGAAAACTTTTTCTTCCATCCCTCTTTTTTCTTCCCCCAGGAGATTTTTGACTGTTTTCAGCATGGAGCAGATTTTGGTCTTTTTCTCTCATCTTCCTGATCTGATTGAAGAGCAGTGGGGGACAGAATTCAATCTGTGATTTGCATGTGTTCAACCCTTCTGTCCCAGATCTGTACAGTGTCTTTCTGTGTAGCTGATAACAGCTTTCCCATGCAGCACTCACATCCATGTGAAATTCCAGTATCCTTTACTTTTTTTCCTTTTTCTGCTGCTGCTTTAAAGCCACAAGTAATCCTCCAGGCACCAGTGTTATCTTTCAGTGGACTCTGACTGATGCAATGCTGTCTTCCTGTGAGATGGGATTTGGGAGGTGTGGTTTTTCACCCAGGAGGATTACAAGCTTCATTTTGATACAAACATTTTTACACTACAGGTGGTAGCGTTGGTGCCTCAGAACTTTGTTTTTGGCTCTAGAAAGATGCACTGCAAATTCAGCAATGCTCCTAGACCTTTCTTCCTTTTTGTGTCAGTTTTAGTGCTGAAAAATCGCCATTGGTGTTGGTAGTTGCCTAGAAAGTTTAGGGGTCTGTTATGTTTCAGTTTTGATCAGGTTCATATATAACTGTGTATAATGTAGGTGCAAAAATATATGTTTTAAATACACACAGTCTTATCTTCTGTGGTCATAATTTAGATGTTTTCTTGTAATGCATTAAGCAGTGTGACTAATATATGGGATTTGTTTGTTCTTTCCTATCCCCATGAGGGAAAGCAATATATGCTCTTTCAAGGTTAGTTTTTGAAGATTTTTTGTTCACATTTTTAATGTGAAAGAAAAGGTTTGCTGTCTTTTATTATTTTTTTTTGAGAGAGACGTATTGAAGTAAGCATGTCCCTGCCATTCCTGGGAAGTGATGAAGTTTGTGGGCCTCCTTGGTTTCAAGAGTAACCTGTTTTGTAGTATGACCTGAGTTAGTGTTCACCCTGAGACATGCTTAGCCATTTGTATGGAGAACTGCAGTAATTCAAAGCATGAAATTGCACCTCCAGTTTCTGTGTGATTTGCAGTTTCCTAGAGCTGAGGTCTTGTGCTGTCACTGTCATCATGCTGTAGTCCAGCTGAGGGGTAATGAAAGCATTAATCACCGAAGCCAGGTCATATTCCAGTCTGAGGTAGAGTCTCTCAGCTCTTGAATGTGTGCAAATCTTGTTATTGAAGGCTGTAGTATCAGGCTGAAAAGCAGGAACATTTCTAACGTTCTCGGATGACAGAGGATGCATACTTTTAGTATGCCTGTTAGTGAAGTCTTCTACATGCCTCATCCTACACTCGACATTCTCCCCAGAATCAGTGTTCTGCAGTTGGTCTTGTCAAATCCGTGGCATCTGTTTGTGACAGTGGTAGATGGGCGTGTAGCTAAGAGCAATGCTTTTTGTGTGGAAGTCATTGAGGTCACACATCTGAACGAGTCTACTGTGTGTGCTTTTGCAATTTCACTGGCGAGAAAGGTATTAGCATCTGTTTTTGTAGGTTCTTTCCAGTTACTGATCTGAAAAATAGCTACCAAGTATAGATAGATTTAATTGATAAAAACGCCTTTTCCCTCCTGGATTCTCACAGCTCTGGACATAATTAATGGACTAAACATGACAGCTTGGTTTTGAATACTCATGGCTACTATGCTTAGAGCATCACTTTGCCCATGAAAACTCACTTAAGCAGTTCCAGTCTCTCATAAGGCAGCAGCAGACTTGAGTTGCTCCTTGCTTCTGAGGGAGAAAGGAGCAAAGTATGAGCCAACATCACCTGTGTCTGGTTAGGCCATGCAGTACTGGAGATGTTTGGGCATGAGGAAGGGAAGCCATGAAATGTGATGAGAACCATGACTTTCTTCTGCTGCCTCAGGTGGTTGCTTGATGTTTCTGATGATCAGTTCTTCAACGGAGTAAAAATTCTGAATCCAAAAGCATTGTTATAGAGGGCTGTGTTAAAGTCTCTGAAATGCACGGAGGTCAAGGATTGGCAGTTTCTAAGGAGTCTTGTCAGTAAAGTTCTGATTGCTGCAGTTGGTTTAAGCTGATGGGAAGCTATGCTTTCATTGAAAGAGAAGCCCTGCCTTGTCCCTGACTCCAACCATGTAGTCATACACCCTCCCATGTACAAGTGTTAGGGATTATGTGGCCTGTAGTGACCACCTTTGTTCATGAGTCTAATCCTTGTCCTTTCTGAGGGATTAGTTTCCAGGAGGATCAGCAAGCTGATCTGACTTGCAGTTTTCTTCTGTGATCCCTACTGTGCATGCAAGAAGTGAAGTAGGGATGCACACTTGGGAACAGGAGAGGAAAAAACCAGGGCGATTTACTTTGTTGGTACAGTGATTTTTGAGGTTGGCTTAATCTGGCTGTAAAACTTATACTCTTAAAAGTATCACTGTCTAGCTCAAGGGAGTTTGAGGTTTAATCCTTTTATACTTGGGCTGAGCAATGTGCAGAAGGAAGGAGCAAGAAGAGCTGAATTTATAGGACTAGAACTGTCTAGAGCTTTGTCTAAAAATGTTGGCTATATTTAAAAAGGAACCTTGAGAAATAAAACAAAAAAAGCAAATGGTGCTTTGGCATGGTTTTAAGCTTTGACTGGCTCTCTCCTCTGCTGTTTGCCCCAGTGCCTTAGGTCTGCTCCAGCTCAGAGGTTTGCTACACTGCCAGTTTCTCTGTACCTAATTTGAGATGTTTGTGTGTTCAGTGGGAGGGTGGCTCCCTTTTTTGTTTCCTTCATCTGAATGTGCTGCATAGGAAGATACACGATGCTGTAATTTCAGGAGCCCAGTGCTTTTAGATCTCTTTTGTTCTGCGTTTCATCTGTAGGCTCAGGGAGGGAAATGTTACTTCTTAATGCAAAGAAGTCTCTGGGGATTGCACACAGGAGAGGTTTTAGAGTAAATTGTGAGGGAAACAAGCTTTAGGTGAATGTGCTGTGACAATCCCTGCCCACACATGCACACTTACAAACCAAGCGGCAATTTCAATTCCATTTTAAAGTTGCAGGAATTGTAATGCTATCGCCTTCCTAAAAGCTTTGTGAAAAATGGCGATAGGGTGGGAGAGATGCAGACAAGTGCCCCACGGAAGGCAGGGCAGTCAGGATTCGTGGGTTATGCACTCCACATGGTGTGGAATGGATGATTGGTCTGGCCACACCGCGGTGTTTGCTCCTTTTTGCCCGGAGGGACCATAGCAGGGGACATGGCGAGGGGGGCTGTGGTTGTAGCTGCCTGCGGGAGGCTGGAATGGGAAGCAGTCAGGGGGCAGAGGGTACAAATCCGAGAGGAACTAGTTTGGGTTAGTTCCACCGCCTTGTTTATTACATTGTCTTGCAGGCGGGGAAGGGAGGGGGCTTTGATGCTTTTGTGTAGTGCTGGCAGTGATGTGCAATCCGGGGGTTTTGAGACCTCCTGGAGGGGGGCGTGGGTCTTTTTCCAGTGGCTTCAGACTCTCCATAAAGACAATAGGGTGGAACTGAGGCTCTGTGAGGAGTTTGTACGCTGTTCCTGAGGACTTCCTGGGCTTTAACTAAACTGAAAGCTTGTAAAAAGAGAGCTTTTTGCATTGGAGGCATGTAGGATGCTGCAGGGAAGAGCTGTGTCTGTCTCTTGTCTGTTTGACAGACCCAGATCTTGCAGTGTCCCAGGTTCCTGGGGTGCAGTAGCCTGGGGCTTTAATCCTGCAGTCACCACAAAGATCTCTGGCACCTGTCTTGACCTTTCACAGGCCCAATTTCTTCCTGTGAGCTCCTGCTGTTTAATTGCAATCTTATTTTTGTTGTTGATGGCTGTATTTAACGCAGGATGTATAAGAATATCCAATACTTGAGGCTGCTGGAAGTCTCTCACTTCATTTTTTCATTAATACATAAAGTTCTTGGACCTTCTGGGCAGACTACAAGCAGCAGCTATTACCTTATAAGCAGGGCTAGCTTTCTCATCTGGACCAAAGTGAAGAATTCAGACCACTTGCAGATGTCTCTGGTTAATTTTGCTCTCCACAGTAGCATGACCTTCCTTAGAAAGAGGCTTGCCTTGCTTCCATGTGCAATGAAATGGAAACAGTAACTTACTATAAATGTCTGGTTTTGTCCCCATAGCAGAGTTGTATGGTGTTTTGTTTGGAATCTTCCTCTCTTCGCAGAGCACTCTCACAGCTTTTTGTTCCTTTTTGGTAAAATTTTGAAACAACGCACATACTTACACTCCTCAAAACTATGCCAGGGAGGAGATATTCCTCCTCTGTGAGGGAAGGAGATCCTTTGATAAATGTTCCCTTTCTCCTTGTTTTAACAGTGTTCTGGCTGTGACAATTTCCTGCATGGGGATGCTTGGGACATCAGCTGTAGCCTGCTATCCTGTGTCATTTGTCTAGGCTGGGTATTTCTGGTAGCTTAGGCAGGATTTCTCTCTTTCCATAAGCTTTGCAGGAAGGAGGTATGACCACAGCTGCCATGCAGACATCTCAGGGCAATCATGTTCAGCAAGAGCTTTGCATGAGCAGTGAGGAGGTTTGTATAACACAAGTGGATTCCAAAGAGTCCTTGGTTAATGGCTTAGAAAAGCTGTTATTTTAAGACTTTTTTACAATTACTATTTTTATAAATTGCACTCTGGTTATAGAGAGCTTTGGCATGTGGCCACATCCCATTCTGCCTGTCTGTGGCCCATAAGAAGGTGGCAGTCAGCTACAGGGTGGTTTTAAAAAGAGGCAAAAGTGTGTTTTCTGTAGTGGAATAGCATTGTGTTATAGCAGGAATCACTTGTTACTTTTCGTATGGAATTGCTTAATTGGGATGTTGAAAGGTTAGTTTTGATTTTGTTTTGATACTTCGCTACATTTTTGTAGGCAAATGTGTAGCACTCTGGTGTCTAATTAGAAGAAAAACCCCTGAAAAATACTGATGTGTGTGGGAGAGATGAATAAAGGTAAAGCAAAGAGGGAAGGGTAAAAGCAGGCTTTATTTCCTCATGGAGACAGCAACCCTTGCAAGGGGAGTAACCCTCTAATAAACTGTTACATGAGGATTTTCTCTGGTAAAATTCAACAGTCATGACCTCTACTTTTCCCTTTTAAAATACTAGTGAATGGCACTTTGGAGACAGACACCCTCTTTGTCTTCAGAACATGTGCTGAGGCACTAAGAGGCCGTTCCCTTATCAGAAGGAGCCTGTCAGGGGTTGAAAATGGCTGGATCAGTCTCTGTTGCCCTTCTGATCCTTGGTACCTATGAGGCAGTAGGGGAGCCATCACCGTGATGATGTGCTTTGCCTCATGGTCCTTCTGTCCTCTTAGGAACAGAATTAAGTATTTTGTGCGTGTCTGGAATATTTGTCTCTGCTGGAGTGGGTTCTCTCACATCCATGTGGTGATTTATGGCAGAGAAATGGGAAGTTCCAAGGGCTGTAATTCAGGGTATCCCTCAATGTGCTCAGCTCCCATTTGGGGATATTCTAGCTGCAGAATGACTGGCTGTCCGTATTTTCCCCAAGCTGATCATATTAGGTGCAATTAGTGCCCTGGATATTCTTTGATCAGAGCTGCTTCTGAAACAGGAGGGATTTGGTCTTTCTTTTGAATTCTGAAATCTTTTGATTGAAATCTTTTGATTCTGACCCAGGAGGAGGAGGGTTTAGTCTTTCTGCAGCCCTTGGATGCACTTTGGGGTGCCCCTCGTAGGCAGAGGGAGCTGCCATGCTGTGCAAGCTGCTCTTGCAGCAGCACGAGAGGAGGTTCATTCCCTTCTAGTGATGCCCTTTTGTTCCCTGCTGTTGCAGGGAGAGGTGCTTTCCAGGAGGGGGGATGAAGAGGCCAGACTTAATGGTCTTAAGAGTGGATTTATTATTTTTTTTCTATTTTGCAGAGGAAGGCCTGGGAGTTGTTTCTCCCTAACTGTTTCCAGATGGTGCTGGTGGAACACAAAGATTTCTAGTGTGTTTGGGATGGTGGCTCTGAGACCCCCAGCCCCCAGCACTTCCTGTGCAGCTCCACAATCCTGCAAGCTTAATCAGAAACAGTCCTGGCTGCTGAGGCAGGCTGCCCCAAGCCCTCTGCTTTCTCCCTCCTCCAGGCTTTTTAACCCCTTGCCATTACAGCTCCAGCCCATCAGCCTGCCCACCTCACTCCTTTCCTTTCTCAAGCTGGCTGTGGGCACTTGCAATGTTCCAGAGATGAAACTGCATTTGGCTAGACTGCTTGAACAATTTATGTCTTTGGGGAAAGGGAAGATGGTTTGTAATGCGAACCTGGGAATATAATTTCTGTAACTATGTAGGACAGCTTATGCAATCAGGCCAGTGTGTCCAGGGCACAGAAAATTTCTCTTGCACCTATTTGCCTGCAGCACTTAGTATACAGTATGGTTTTGTCACAGTTGTGTGCTGTTGAGCCTCTGTCTCTTTTTTGTGCCAATTTTCCTAAGAGCAAGGCAGATTTAGTTTTATATCACAGCCTCTTCACACCCAGCCGACAAATTAGCTTCAGCTTTTTTCTTCTGAAGGTAATATGACAACTATAATTTCATTCTGCAAAGTAGGAGTACCCTTGTTTCTTTTTAGCCTTTGAGCAGCAGCCTGTGAATATTTGTAAAATCAGCCAAGAGGCTTGTGATCAACTGACTTCCCTTCTGGATCCATGGTGTCATCTCCCTTGTCCTATTCTCTCCTGTATACTCCATCCCATTTTTTAGGAAAACAGAACAGTGAAGCCACCTACTAAGGCAAAACTCTGTAGTCCTCTTCACCTTGTGAAGGCTTGTAGCCATCATGTTCGAGCAAGCCAGATTTTCATGCCATGAGCATGTTGTCCTGTAATGTATTTGCTTAGTGTAAATTACATGTGAAATGCTTCCTCAGGACCGTGTAACAACTATGGCATCCAAAGGTGCCCTCAGTGCTGGATTTTAAAGCCTTGTAATGAGCCCTGTCCTGTTTCTGTTGAGTAAGAGTATAAATGAAGATGAACTGCCATTTTAAAATGCTTCTGCTTACTAAAAGAGGAGGGAAATCAATATTCTGTGCTATTGACTTCTGTGCATGCAGAGTGTCCTTGTATTTGCTGGATCACAGACGTCACACTGTGCACAGTATTCCCAGGGGCTTTAACTTGCACTGGATCTATTGTTGCCACCACAGGTCATGGACCAGCAGAGTCAGGCTGTATTTTCTTTATGCCTGGAGCAGTATGAGGATGCTGCCATGTGTAGTCAGAAGAAAGTGTATGTTTTGCACATTTAAATTACACTAAATTAATGAAATCTCATCTCTTTGAGCAGCTGAAAACATCCCTTGGCTGACCTGGAAAATGAAAAGCCTATTTGGGGGAAAGACTGCTTCTGATCAGAGCGCTACTTCCATTATTTGGGGGCGGGGGAAAAAAAGTTAGGGAAGAATCAGCATTGTTACAAAGAATATGTGTAAAACACTTCAATTTTAGCTGTGGCAGTGCTTTTTGTTTATGAAAATCCTCCTTCTCTGCAGCATTAGACATCTGTACTGTAACTCCATACGGACACTGTCAGCTTAAAGCCTGAGTGTGCATTTATAAACTTGTTGCATCGTGAATATTTTAACAGGCCTGGAAGTTTAAATACCACCTTTCTGTGTGGTTTGGTCAGATGTGTATTTGTCTGTATTCTATTTTGCAGCCTCTGCTATGCCAATCAGTTATTCTTCCTATTGTATACATATGATTTCACGGAAAAGAAGTGCCAGGAGATTGGAGTTAAGAAAATATGTATTTCAAAGTACAGAAAATTGCGCTGACACATTTGGATGGCATCACTGGGGCTCTGGATGCAGTCATCCCAAAGTTGCCCTGTTCTGTCCGACCACCCTGTGGGCTTCCCTAGCTGACTGCTCCAGACTATGCAAACTCCGGTCAGGGCAGGAGACTATTTTTATTAATCTGACATCACTTTCCTTTCTTGTCCTCATTGTGTCACTGGGCTTCCCGCCCGGGGAGCCTCTGGCAGGCCTGGCCTCCCTCCAGCTGGGCTCTGCCGGGGTCCTGTCCCTTCAGGATGGCCAGGATGGTCCCACAGCAGGCTGTGGGCTCTGTGGGGCTGTGGGCACCGTGTCCCTGCTGCAAAGCTGGGTGTCCAGCTGGAGTGGACACCCGGGACAGGGATTGCATTGTGCTGTGGGGCTGCAGGTGGGGAGCTGCATTCCCTGGAGCCCTCCTAGGCACGGGAACTCTCCTGCCCCATCCGTCCGACGTCGCACTGATTCCCGTGGAAAACACGGCATTTTTACGGTGTGGGGAAGCCTGGAGCGGGGTGGGAGGGAGGCCTACGCCGGAGGCTGCTGTCGCTGCAGCAACTGGCCAGAATTCCAGGAAGGAAGAGGGGCCGGATGAGCCTCTATCCTGGCCTTCACGAGGCTCCAGAGCATGGGTGCTGCTCTGCTGCCATAGGCACAGATGCCAGCATCAAGCCCCACAGCCAGAGCCCTGGCTTTTTGTCCCTCCTGACCTTTTCTGTCCCTCAAGGAGCAGCCTCAGTCATTGGGGTGGCTGTCAGAAGCCAGGGCTGTGCTAGCCAGCGTTTCTTCCCAGCCGTCAAGGGCAGGCGTGAGCAGTGTTCTTGGTGTGGTGCTTTTTATAAACATCTCAAGCTTGTAGTCCCCAAATACACTTTAAAGAAAAAAAAAGGGGAGGAGGGCTGTGTGGATGCTCTGTGGGTGAAAAGTAAAATGTAATTTCTGTTACTTGCATCCAGAGAATTGTACAGGTTGTTGATGTCAGGGCACTAACAAGGAAGCAAGTAAGTGGAAGGTCTTTGCTGGATGACGTCTGCACATGTGGAAAACGGCCAAAGCCGTGAAGCAAGTTTAATTGAAGGTGAAGATAGCTGAAGGGAAGCGTCCCCTACTATAGACACAGTTATTGGTGCTGCAGAGTGATTAGCAAGAGCTGTGTATCAAATTAGGGTAAGTATCTGGGGAGAAGGCTGACATTAAGATCCATTTAAAACTTACTTAGTTCAGTTTTTTGTTAATAATTGGTAATTCAGCCTTAGATGCTGCTTTCCCCATTAATTTTGCCCAAAGACAATTTGGGGTAGGATACAGCACACACGATTGAGAAGGCAAACTGAATGCATCACATACACTTGGACAAAGAAATGGTTATTTCCTTTTTGTTTTTATGCAATAATTCGTGCAAATAAGGGTCTGATGAAGAATTGCTTATTTTCTTAGTAACTGATAATAAGATCAAGGCATTTAGAGTTTTAGCAGTGCTCTGCCACAGTTAAATACTAAAAAGCCTTTTTCAAGACAATCCTCCCACCCACCCCGCCTTTCCCCAGCACAGTGTTTCTGTCTTTCCTGTATGCAAAAGTAAAAAAAAAAATGGTGAAACCACTGGGCTGTGATGAACAGCACTGGGATTTCTGTCTGGCTCACGAGCTTTACTTTTTTGCAACTGTCACTTTCAGATTAATAGCTTTGCAGCCAGTGTTTCCAGCCTTTTTTTTTCTTTTCTTATTGTGAACATCTTATTCACTATGTTCTAAAAAAAGCGCCTTCTGTTTGTCTAGTACAAGTCTCTGATAAATTGTAGCTTGTGCTATCTCATCACTTCAAAATCACGTTTTGCTTTCAGGAGGAACAAGTAATTTCTTGTTGCCTTTATTCTGTTTCTCTGTGTAGTCCAGGGGTTTCTGGCTTTCTGGTGCAGGGACTCCCCCTTGTCACTTCTTTCCAAGCCACCAGGCTGCTGTACTATCCGTAGCACTTGGGGGCAGCCAGAGCAGAGACAGATGAGCTGTTCCTCATTTTCCTGAATTTTGCTGCTGCTGTTCAGAGCCCAGCAGGTGGTTATGGGACTTGAAAGGACTACTTTAACTTCACTCCACTGGTCCTGGCATTGTCAGGAAAGCAGGAATGCTGCAGATCCAGGGAAGAGATTCCTTGGTCATGTTTCTGAGGTTATCTTTGCAATGGAAAGGACTCAACGCTTCAAGCTGAAGCTTGGATTCAGCAGGAATTGATTTTCTGGCTGGGGAAATGTGGATGAACTCACTAAGCTAATGGTTTATACCAGCAGAGTTTCAGTCTGCAGACTTCAGGTTTAATTCGGCTGTCAGGAAGCAGTTGCTGATCAGGCCTCAGTGATTGTTGCATCTGGCAGAATGGCAAGTTGTGATGTAAAAGTGATTTTTCTGGGGTCAGGTTAGTCCAAAAATAGGATTATTGCCTTTTTAAGCTAAAATTTAGTTTTAATTTTAAGAAAAGGGTAAAAGGACTTTCAAACCTGCTGTTACGTGTTAGAGCTGCGACATTTTCCCTAAAGAAATTACTTTACTCCAGTCCTTTGAGGCATTTCCTAAGTTAGTGCCACTTGCAGAGTTTATCGCTTCTCAGTGGCATCTCAGCTTACTGGCAGTTCCTTATGTTTTCAAGATGTGTCTAATTCAGGAACTCTTAGAATTTATTGAATTGAGAGTTGTCAAAAACCCCAACAACCCCAAGGCCTATTCTGCTAGTGCAGGAGCATCTACATTGAGCTTCAGTCATCTGCAAATGACTGTGCTGAGTTTATCTTCTGACCTGAGGCAGTACCTGTGACTTGCAGTTTGTGGCACACCTTGCTATTGCAAGTGCCAGTGGAAAAGGTCTTACATTAGCAAGGCTGGGAAATGAAAGAACAGGAAAATTTTTGAGACAAAAGGTGGTAAAGACTTAGTGGATTTGACTGAGTTGTGACTTTTATCCTGTCAAATAGAGTTGGTCTGCACAGAGGCTGTCACTGTCGCCACTTCCTCTGGAAGTGTGGAAGCCCGTGTGTGAGATTACCAATATGGTTTGGGTAAAATTCCAGTATGTGTTGCAGAAAGCTGATTTATGGTATTAGCTTCCAGTTTTATTCTCTGTACTCTAAAGCGAATCACAAGTACCTGAGAAATGCCTTTCAGTGGTAAACAAAGTAATGAAACATCCCAGTGGCAGTTTGATTTGATTTTGCAGGCTAGTGCTACCTAACTCAATTTCTTTATGAATGTCTGGTTGCATGTTGGCATCGAAAGAGAATGTAATTGGCAGGAGGGAGCTGTGCAAGAGAGATGGAGTTATCTGGGGATTCCCTCTCCCATCAGGCTGCTGCCAGAAGGCAGGGTCCCTCTGTGTTTGTGCCGTGTACTTATCTGTGTCAAACCTTCCCTCTCTCTTTTTCACTTCCATTTTGTGAGATTAGTTTTGTTCCTGTGCAGTCAGAGGAGGAGATTGAGCTGTATCCCCAGCCTCTGCTGCCTTAGATCGCCTGCTAGCAGGGGATTTCTGTCTGGATGTTGCTGGACTGTGCTGTTCCAGTTGCAGGAGTTTAACGCTTTCACTTCTTGCTCTGTTTAGTTTTCAACAAAAGCAAACTCTGTATGGAATAATCATGCAGCAGGCCCCAGATTCACCATTAGTGACCTGTAAAATTGGCAGCGCTGGAGATTATTGGCAGGAGACGGTTTCCCTAGGCGCTTCCTGCCTTCTCTTGGAGAGTTAAGTTCAATTAGAGCAATGATACGCACAGCAGGGATTTTGCAAAGAGTCCAGTACTTGGTGGTAGCATTGCTGTATGAAAGGCAAAGAGATATCTTTGGCCTTTTTGTGACCTTAATGCTCCAGCTGCTGCCCTCTTTCTAACCTCTGCTATCTCCAAGCTCTCGCTAATGTAACCCTCTTTCACCTCTTCTTTTACCTCCTGATGCAACCATGTCCCTCAGACATTTTTAGTCTGCGTTCTGTGAGTTTGTCTTCCAAAAAACAAAGAGGAGATTGCGGGATGTGTGGTATTTTCCCCTTCATTCAATTTTTCTTGTTTCTTTCTGGCTTCTTACGTATTGTGGACTGCCTCAGATTTCTGTAATCATCTTTCTCTTCACACTTTTGTGATTTGCTTCTACTTACGAAACTGTTCTGTTTCTAGATGTGGTTTCTTGGCATCCAGGTTCTTTGATTTCAGGAAATCCCACAAAGTTCAGTTCTGTCTCTTTTCTGCCACAGTGTCGTGCTGACGGTTCCTCTTTTTAGTCCCTTATGTGACGAGCATCATCCTGAAAATAACAATTTCTTTTTCCTTCACCTATTATAACTTTCAGCTTGCATTCACTGCCCTAATCTTCAGTATCTGTAAGGGCAACTCATCCATTAATTCCATATTCTCTGTGTGGAAATCTTTCTGGTTTTTAAACTGTTGAGAGAGACTTGCACAAGAACTTGTCTGAGATACTGACCTTGCAGGTGTGTGTATAAGTACTGTTAAAAGCATGCCTGGAATAGTCTTTCCGGAGAAGACCGTCTCTACTGATACAGGATGTTTATGGTGTTTAGGCATAAATTGGTAAGCTGTAGCTTGTGGGAGAGCCAATCACAGTGCTTACAAGTTGTACTTACATTGGAGGAGAAAAGGACTAACTGCGTTTTCATCGTGGTGTTGTTTGTTCTTACTTAAGTTTATAGTTAAAACCCAAAATCTTTGAGTGGTGCTGTATTTGATGGTCTCTGCTTGCTTCTTCCAACTTCTGTGTCTTTCCTTCTGTTTCTGAATTGTTTGTGGAGATTTGTGCTTAACCTGCTTTCTGGCTGTTAGTATTTGAGAAGAATGTACTCACACGGTGGCCAGCCTAATTAATTACTGTTAATCCCCAAAAATTGGCTGCCAAAAGTTTTGTTGTCCTTGAAGCTTTCATACTGTGCATGCTACTGTAGCATGAGAGCATGAGGAGAGGCTGAATGTTTTCTGGCAGTTTTCCACAGAGAATCCCCTGGGCAGGCTTGAGGTAAAGAGGAAAAGAGGGAGGATGGATGCAAACTTTAAATAGCATTGCTAGTCCCTGCGCTGAAATATTAGCACCTTGCTTTTCAGCAGAAATTGTGTTCAAGCATTTTGTGTAAACTGTGAAATTGTGCCAGTGGCCACATGCCCTGTGTAGGGTAGTAGACCTCTCTCTGGTAGGAGCTGGCCTTTCACTCAAATGTCCCAGCACAAAACCTGAAACATTTCGACAAAAACTCTTTCCTGACAGAGATTGTACATCTCAGCCAGCTTCATGCCCATAATGCATTTGCTTTTGCCAGTTTGAGATTGTTTTGCTGTGTTTTGTCAGGTTCTTCCCCTTGGGCCTCTCTCTCCCTCCTCTCTTTCCTCAAGAGCTGCTGGAGAAAGTGCAGGGCTGACTTAAGAGTTCCTCCTTACAAGTCATAACAGGAGATAGACTTAAAAAGTGATTGTGGAGGATGGCTTTTTCCTTTCCTCCTCCTCCTAGCGTTCTGCTGGGAGCTGCTTGTGACTGCACAGGGATACCAGGGTAGAACTGATAAAAACTTTGTCTAGTTCAGTTTATCCTCCACCCGGAGAGAAAGATGCATGCCTGAGGCATGTGAGTGCCCTTTCCCCATTCCAAAGAGGATGTGTTGGAGGGAGAGGAACTGAAAATAAATTAAGAAACAGAAATAAACATTTAGGAAATATTATGTTATCTTAATCCCCACTGCACTGCTAAAATAGAGATGAGTCTGGGAATTTCATGGAGAAATTCCAGAAGTGTTGGAGGTTCATATATATTCCTGCAGAGCAGGATGATGGAGCTGCCAATATCACAAAATGTGTAGGCTCAGAGTCCCTTCTGGGCTGAAGAAATAAAGCCTAGAGGGCTGATTTCCTGTTGGGAGTGTTGAGGTATTGTACAGGCTTACTGGGGTGTTTGAAGTTACACTGACTGCTTTTTAAATTCATGTTAAACTATTTGTATGGTTTTGAAAAGGAAAAAAAGGACACTTTTATGGCTCATGTTTAGGGAACCATTTCTTCGAGACTGGGCGAGGTGTGTGATAGCTTCTGTAATTTTATGTTCTGTTTTGTTCAGTTTACATGATGGTAAATGTGTTTGCATATCAAAATTTTTTGGAAAATGACCAAAATTATACACAACTGATATTATGGAGGGTAAAGTAGGATCAGTTTATGCTTATTTTATGGCTTTAATTTTTTTCCTTTTACACAATTTGGCATATGCAGTTGAAAATAAATTTTAGGTATATTGGCTTACATGGAAAAAGGGAAGTTGGCAGAATACTTTATCTCATTCTTCCCTCATTTCATGCTGGTTCTTGTCTTTGGCTGAGTTAAGACAGACCTATATTTCCTTGCTTTCTACTCCTTGTAACCCCTACATTCACTCTTTGTTTTCTTGTCTTGCAGAACGAGCCTCTGACTTCAGGTTATCATGGATATCCAGCTAGAGACAATCAAGTAAGTGTCTGATTGCAGTAAATGTGTGTGTCTGTGCATCTCTGTACACTTAGGGATGTTTTGTCTGACAGCTTCCTTGCTGACGTGTTATGGAGTGGAAATAGTTTTGTTCTATTGTGGAATGTTTGTGGAGACATATGTGATAAATTGAATGGGTTTTTATGGCTTCCAGCAGTATGTGGCAAGGTGCCTGGTAAGGGGTTAAATATCATCCACATTACCAACAGCTCAGGAAATTCTTTATTCTTAAAAATGTCACGGCTTACAATCGCTGTCCTAAGCTCCCACTATATCTCCTCAGTGTTAATGAATGTAGATGTTCAGTGCCAGTGCATGCTTGGCCCTGTTTTATACTTATTGCTGTAATTCTGGCATCTGGGAAGCAAAACAACACTGCGTTTTTGTAAGAGTCTGCTTTGCTGGTGGAGTAGGGAATGGCACGTCCCGTTGGGTTGTTTCTAATATCTGAAAACTTGTCTTGCCTTCCTTTCAAGTCCTGCAGGGCCCCTGCCCCTTGCTCTTATTCAGGATGCTCTCCTTCTACAGCAGTAAAAATTACACTGTTCAGTGCACTGCATCTGTAAGCATTCTCTTGCCTCCTGACAGAAGACAGAGAAATCCCAGTTGATGAATTTGCACGATAGAGGGAGGAGATGCTTTGGAACAAATGAAATTTAATGGTCGTGAGATACAACTGTCACACATTAAATCTCCCTTCTTAGAATGAAGTTTTTTTCGGTGCTCTGCAGTGCTACTGCAAAACAGGCTATGAACCAGTGTAGCAGGAAATTAATATGCACGGAAAATCAATAATGCAGCACATTTCAGTAATGAGCAAATAACAAAACCAAAATCAAATTCTTTAATACTCTCAGGTACTGCTATATAAAGAAAGTGATTTTCATCATCTCTTGATGAGGTCTGGGTATATGTAATAACAGCTTAATGGGAGATGTTTTTATGAAGGAAGTGCAGCATAGTGCAGCCTCAGCAACTGAAGAGCTCAAATCTTTGGTGCTTGGTACGTGTGTACGAGTTTCCATATAGGAGGAAATTATTCAGAATGTCTTCTGGGATATATTAAACTGCTAACTAGCACAAATAAATACTACACACTGGGATGCTGTGAGTGTTGAGTTCCTACTCTACCCAGGCTAAGTGAGGTAAGCTAGTTTGAGAGACAGAGCAGTCCCAGATGCTTAAAGTGGTTTATATCTGCTTTTGGCTTTCCCATTGTCTGGCACCTTCTCCACCCTATTTTGGTGCTTCCCTTTACTTACCCATTTAGGGGTGTTTTCGGGTGTTTTAATACTTACTAGTACATCACGCTTCACAGGTTTCCTCATTCTCATCCTGAAAGAACGCTTCTGATTTGAAAGTCCAGAGCTGCAATTGCTGGCAGGTTGCCAGATCAGCATAGATGGGCATGGGAAGCTGTACAACAGCCAGGATGTGAAATGAGAATTACAGCCTGGGCAGCCCTGGGGAGCTCTGTGTGGGTGGGCACAGGTAGTAACGAATGCCAGCAAATGTGTGTATGTATTTCAGATGGCAGATAGATTTATGGAATTTTCTTAGAGGACAAACATCTGCAGTTTAACTTGTGTGTTTTCATTTAGCAAATACTTGTAAAAATATTTTGGGCTGGTTTTTGTTTGTTTTGGTTTGTTTTTTTCTTCCTGCTCTCTACAACATTTTGATCTGTGGTAAGTGTTTGTCCTTCTGTCTTGCTTGTGTCCCTGAAGCAGCTTAAATTCAGATCTGGTTTTCACTAATGAGGTTTCAAGGCTTTTAGCTAATCTGATTGCAAGCCTCTAACTCGATAGCAGCAGAAAAAGAAGTCTTCTGTTGCCACAGGCTGGGGCTGGTGTGGGAGAATCAGCAATGGCTGATCCATCACCTGCCTTTTTGCACTGGGAAAGGAGGAAGTGGTGTGGGAATATATGTAGGGGTCCTCACCCTGTAACAAAGTAATTATGAGCTACAGGAGCAATTGTGTTGGATTTTCTCAAATTAGGAGCTGGATTTGAGCTGGTGAGGTTAAGTCAGTGTATCATGCTCTTCCCCACTGCAGTTCTTTATTGTAAGTACTTGTACTGTGGTTTTCTCCACAACGTTTTCTTACGGAGAAGTAGCAAAGCAGAGTTTATTTTTAGGGCTTTTCATGCTGTGACTGCAGTAGTCAAATTCTGTGGATATGACTTGCCATTTCTTTCACTTTGTGTAGCATCGTACTCCTCCTTCACTTGTTTGAATACCCTTTTCGTTCCTTCACGTTCTGAATGCTGTTAATTGCTGGCTGCAAACCTTTCACCGTGCTGTTTTTACACCCTCTAGTGGTTAAATCATACCCAGATGTTCCAGATTATTGGAGTTTTTCTTCCTGCCAGCGGATACGTGTGATTGGTTTGAGTCCTCACTTTGGCCGTTTGGGAATGCTCAGGTCTCCAGAATGGAGTTTATTTTGTACCTTTTCCCAAGTATTTGAGCATTCTGTTGTCATCATGCATGGGCAGCAGTACTGAAACAAATGAGATGGGCTTCATGTTGAGGCTCTTTCTCTCAGAATTCTGGTGTTGTGTGATTGCTTTATGATAACCTAAAGCTCTGGGTGGTTGTGCAGCCTCATTGTTCCTCACCTGCCTTGCCAGAGTGCTGGCTTGCTGGACTTTTTGTGGTGATAGGGCCTGAGGAGCATCTGTGCCTAATCATTGTTGTGTAAGTTTGCCTAAAAAGAGGCTTGTTACAGCCTTGTAAGGAGCTGGAGAGTTCTGAGACTGTTCTCAAGAATTCAGGGTTTGCTCTGTGGATATCTAGTGCACATTCAGGAATGGCAGGATGGCCTTCCTTTTCCCAGAGCTAGGCTGATGGCAGGGACAAAGTCTGTGCTGAGGGGAAAATGAGGGAACGTTAGTGTAACACAGTGTGACATTGCTAACTGAGATGAGAACCAAGTCTTTTGGTGAAGAGAGCTTATTCCCTGGGGTCTGTTCAGTTCTTCATCCCTCTGTTAGGTCTGCCAGCAAAATGGTATTTCTCTTTTTGTAATGCAAGCACCTGCCTAAAATGCAGTGAAGCAAGACTTCCTTGCTTCATTTCCCAAGCTGTGACAAACAGCTCTGAGGTACTTTGAGTTGGTCTCAACATGGAAAATGACTGGTACAGCTATACTGATACAGCTTTTACATACAGACAAACTCATCAAGAATACATATTCTGCTTCCAGAAAGCTGTTCCCTGCTGACTGTGCCAGCTCATTTTTGTATATAGCCAAGGCCTATATAATACTGCTCTAACACTTTTCATGTCCCAATGTATTAGACATGATATCTGAGATTTGTTAGAGTACCGAATATTGGCACTTCTGTGTCAGAATTTGGCAGCTGCACAGAATAATTTTGTTCCCCAACTGGAAGCAAAATGAGCAGGAACACCTTGTTTAGCTGCCACTGAAGGGAAGAGAGGAGAGAGTTTATGGAAGCAGGAGGTAATTGCATGCACCAGAATTGGGTCAGGATGTTAGAGCTATTATACCTCTTCTGTTATGGAAAGTGATCCTCAGCTATCACAACGGGTTAGGATATTGGTTTGAAGCCTCTTTTAAAAGCTTGTACTTCCGTACAAGTACAATTCTTAAATCCAACTGGGCCATTGGCTTGGTGCTAATGTGGTGGAAACATCGTTACATATCACAAGTCACAAGTGACACTTCCTTCAACAGCTTAAATTCGGTGGCTGGTTTTCCATCTGAGCACTCCCCAGGTTTGACCTGTTGTTCTCCTGTATGTAGATGAGGCTGCAACCCAAGGTAGTGGGTGCCTATGGCAACTGTTTGGAACAGCTTTATCAGTATCCTTGCAGTTTTGAGTTCAAGCTTAAGGTGAAATGCTGTTAAATCCTCTCCAATTGTCAGCCTCTTCCCCTGGGTCTTTACTCACTTGCTGCTTTGGAATATCTGTCGGGGCATCGCAGGCTGCAGACGGATGTGCGTGCTGCCTTCCCTGGGGCCACAGGCTGGTGAGGGGGAGCTGAACAGCAGTGCTGGCAGTCTCTGAGAACAGGAAGCCTCCTCGTTGCTTTTCCCCTCCTATTCATTTCCTTTGCCCCGTTCCTCCTGATGTGGGGAGCTCGGTGAGGAAGCTCTTCATCCTGAGATGTGAAGGGTGTGTGTAAGCTCCCATGGGGAGGCAGGACCGCAGGTCACCAGGCTTCCTGTTGGAGCTGGCTGCACAGAGGCACTGCTGCTCCCATTGGTGGTCTCTTGGCAGCAAGCAGCAGGGATCTTGGCTGGGGGGAATCCCCAGTTCAGAGGGGGAATCCCCAGTTCAGAGGGTAAAACCTGTCCTCACTCATCTGTGTGGTCTGAGATTCCTTCACCTATCTTCCTCTTCTCCATTATGTGGATGAAGTGTGAATTTGGGGATATTACCGCAACTTGATAAGCAGCTAAGTGGCCCAGCATTGATTAGGATATCCACCCAAAAAAATCTCTGGATTTAGTACGAACAGACTTGAGATGTTCTTGTCATGAAGCAAATAAAAAATGCCATCCTGGAGGAAAATGGTTTGGTCACTTGTTTGTTTTCACTTGTACCACGATAGCACCAACCAGTCTCCCCAGTGCCCTACTTTGTAAATTTTGTTACTAAGACTCCCTTTCTCAAGAGTTCAAATCTAAGTGGTGTTCCTGAAAAGTCTTGGTGTTAAATGTTTTCTTCCTTGTAACTGACCGTGAAAGTAAACCCTGCAGTGTGTATGTTATGTGGCTCTGTAACCTGTGAGGTGGTGGCAGCAGAAGTGTTAAGTTATTCAGGAGTTAGAAAGGAGGGTGGTTTGTGGGTTTTTCGGTTGTTTGTTGCTTACAGTCTTTGTTTGAAAAGTGTATTTAATACAAATTCTTTAACTGAGTGACAGAGGTTCTAGAGAGGCTTAAATAAAGTTTTAACAGCTTACTCTGTGAGTAAATAGCCAGGACAAAGATCAGGGAGCTTCTGAGATCTTCCATATGAAATGGAGAAGACCAGGCTCGGTGTCCTGGTGCTTTTGAGAAGTCCCTCTTGGCTTGAAAGCAATCAACCCAAAATTTGGGGTGGGACCAAGCTAATGAGGGGAAACCGCTCTAAACACCTTCCTTTTGTTTAAAATTGGGTGGATTAGGATAAGTCTGCCAAATCTGCTGCATCCTGGCTCCTACAGCCTGTCTTCAGGATGAAATGTTTCCACACTGTACTAGACAGGACTGAAGGGATATTTTATTACTGACCTAATTGCAGTGTCCCATAGAAAATAATGAGCTTCATTTCAGAGAATATGGTCTGGACAAAAATGTCCAATGTATTCATATGGGAAGCATCTGTGAAGCAGCTGCACACAAAGGGGTTCAAGAGTGTGTAGTGGGAGAACTGCTGAGGAGGTTACTGCTTCACTAAGCTATGGAGACTGTGGGACAGTTCAGATGTGCTTATGGAAAGACATTTAACACACTGCAGGAGGGGAGGAACTTGAGAAGTCCTTTAGCAGATTGCATCCCATACTAAAAACTCTCAATACATTCAGAAGGTAAAAAATGTGTTGAGAGTGTGGAGAGCGTTGAGTTAAAACAATGCAAATTGTGATACCTGAGAAGGAAAACAGAGCAGAATGTTTAGCTAAAAACTGAAGGAGGAGTTGGTTACAGATTGAAGTTTAAACAAATGAGGATGAATTGGAAGAAGAAAAGTAAGATCCATTGAGAACTAATCTAGTGATTCATCTCCCCTGAATCCAGAACTGTTTTGGTTAGGCACTTGGTAGATCACTTGAAGCATGAAGAAGTGGTTCCTTGTTTTCTCAAGCCCAGACTATATCCCTAAGAAGCTGCAGGAAAGATACAATAAGTGGGATTAGAAAAAATTGTAAAACATACACGACCAATTAGCTCAGTTTGTTATAAACCTCTGTTCTGAAATTTCACTCTGAACCAAGTCTCTGTGCTTATATTGGCCACATTCCCCCAAATCTTTCCTTTCCTTTCCTTTGTTTAGCTGATTTCCTAGCATCAAAACGCTTAAATAATATAGGAAGCACGATGTCTTGCAGTTGACACGAGTCTTGCAAGTAGATCACTCTGTCTGTATATTTATTCCCTTTTTTCCCCTCATGTCTGCTGCCTTTCTAGTCTCTGAATACAAGGCATGGAATCCTTTCCATACACAGCCCTGAATACCTTCCATAAACATATCCAGTGAACTCCATGCCAGTGGATGCCTTTCCCATAATCAATAACAAAAGACAATAGTAACAACATGGAAAAAAGTTGCAAGAGAAGAAATAGTTGTGGAGTGCACCTAATTCAGATACATGGGAAGACTTCCTGACAGTAAGCTCCTTAAGTCCTATAAACAGCTTCTCAAGGGAAGTAACAAATACCTTGCTGATGAATAGTCCAGCCAAAACTCTGGGGTTGCAAGGCGTTGGCAGGAAACGGGCTTGGATGATGTAATACAAATTCCTGTCACGTTTGAGTCCTCTGATTCAAGGAATTTCTCATCTCTGCTTAGGGTTAAAGTGTGATGTGAGTCATTCCTTGGGAGAATACTAGGAGACCAGTTTTTCTCCTCTGATGACCATATGAGGGTTACCCCACATCTATCTTGGAGACTCCCAAGCCCCTCAGTTCCTTTGGCAAGAGGGGACAGCATCTTGTTTAGATTTTCCCTTCTGAATGATTAAGCTAGAGTGTGGCATGTGTGTTAAAGTTGTTTGCAAAAGGATCAGTTGTAGGACTAAAACTAAATGGTGCAGAGAAAACAGCCTGTTGATAGCGATGATATCCTATTGAGGGCATGAAAGCAGCTATTCCGGGTCAGACAGAAGGTCTGTGCCTTCTAGTGTTCTGGCTTTGACTGTGTCTAATAGCAAGTACTTAGAGCAGAGGGAGCAGAGCCAAGATCGGTGATACTTCCCCTCCACTGTGCTCTTGAAGCAATCCTGTGGCTTTGGGATTTCCTGGCTATAGATTTTTATTCTTTTTTTAAAGTCACCTGTGATAGATTCTTTCTTTATTGAATTTCTCTAAATGGTTTCTGAGCCTTTCTAAACCTTTGGCATCCACAGCATCCTGTGGCAGTAAGTCCTTGCTTTGGGTTGGGGGGAAAGTTCTGTGCATCACTAACTTGAGACTGAGGGAGCAGTGCCGGGAGCGGTGGGACGGGGGCCCCGCGGGGCTGTGCCTGGCTGGGGGGAGCGGTGGGACCCGCGTGGCTGTGCCCGGCGCTGGCGCTGCGCTGCCGGGAGAGGGCAGGCGGCGCACGGCCAGCGCTCCCGGGCTGCCCCGCACAGCGCTCCGGCGGCACGGAGGGAAACACGGGGCTCTGTGCCGTCCCGCAAGCGATGGGGGGGTGTGTGTGACCTCCTCACAAGTGTTTCTGTTTGCCCTTCTCTTCTGGGCAAGGGAGGTTGTGTTTAGAGGGATGGGGAAATGACAGCCGCTTGGCGCGACCTGTGCTGTTTGGCGGTGGAAAAGGTTTCCATAAAAGTCTTTGATCTGTGAGCAGAGGGAGCAAACAGCCAGGAGGGACGTTGGAGGAGGAGAGCACGTAATAGACTTGCTTTTAGAGGGGAGCCTAAGCAGATGAATTCTAGGCTTTTCTGGCTTGAGCAGTTTCCTGGCCCGAGCTGGTTTCATGCAGGTGTGCTGCACAGCACTGCTGCTGCTCAGAGGGCGCTGCGAGAGATGCTCTCCTCCTTTGGGCACACACAGCCTGTGCTGCAGCCGTGGGTTTGCTCCAGGGTGCATTATGCACATCATGAGATCTCACGGCTTTCAAGTGAATGAAGGGACGGTGTGTGGATAAATATTATTCTCATGTCTTAATTTTTTTTAAGGGAGACTAGAGATCCCAAGAAAGCCAATGGTCAGTGTAGTTACAGGACGTGGAAAGATGCTGAAAAAGATCAGATGCTTATGGTCAGATCCTTTACTAAAGGAAATTAAGCCAACAGCAGACATACATTGCTAATTTTTAAGGGCTAATCATGTCAGATCAATTTAGTTTTTTCATTTGACATGGTAGCAGGCCTGGCAGACAGAGAAAGCTACTGGCTTTGGACATAGTCCCACATGACCTTTACATAAACTAGACAAATGAAAGGTGAAATTAAGAAGGGGCTGAATGCCTCATTGGAAAACCGTATGTGGAGCAATTATATCTTGCTTTTCTGTGTGTGTATCTGAGCTGGAGTCTTAACATGGTCTGGCTTGGCTGCTCTGCTGCTCTCTACTGCTCATCAAAACTGAGGGTAATAAAACAGTGACTGAACAGATGTATGTGCAGGGCCTGATAGCCTTTGGAAAGTAGGATTAGAAGTTGGAAAGATCACAGTAAATGGCAGGAATGCCCTGAAATCCAACAACATGAAATTAAACAAAACCAAGCTGTATTAACAAAAGGAACTGTATATGCAATATAAAACGGAGAGTAACTGGGTAAGCAGTAATATCCAAGGAAAGATATGAGGTAATAGGAGATAACAGACTGAGTGTGTGGTGCTGTCTTTTGTGATCTTGAAAACCTGGAATGCATTTCCAGGTGTGTCAAATAACTGCAAAAGACAGTTATGCTTTACAGCTTAGTATAGCAAGTGGAGCACTGTATGTCCTTTTAGACACTTCAGGAAGTACACAGGAGAAATCTGGAAAAAGTCCAGGGAAGAACAAGAAAAGGAGGCTCAGAGAGCCTGAGATAGGAGGAAAATACCAAGCTTGTTCCTTCTTTTAAAAAAGAAAGAGTAGAAAGTATGGAAGATGGGGATTGATTATTTACTATGTCCATTGAAGACAGCTTAATTGGTATCAGGAAAGGCTTAAATTGGATGTTATGGGGTAAACCAACATTTGCTGATTCTGTGTAACGAAGTAGTGGAGGGGTAATTTAGGGGATCAGAGTTCCAGTTTCTAGGAGTCTGTAATAACAAGTTAGGCAATTCCTGATGGATGTTTGTCTAAACATGTTCTGTGCTGTCTCTGAGCATGAAGGACCTCTTGTCTCCCGTGCCCTGTACTTGTGTTACTTTGTGACAGTGAAAACCCAGTTGTTACCATTGACATTATTCCAACAGCTGTATGACTACTCTTGTCTTGGGCCTTTCTCTGGGTTTTTTTTTGGTGTGTGTCTAAATTGTAAGACAGGAGGTTCCTCTGCTCCTATATGATCTTAAAAGTGCCAGAGATCCTTCCTTTGTGACAGCTGCCTCAGCTCTGTTTCTTCCTGAGCTTATCACTCAAAGGGTGCAGGGTATTCATCATCTCTGAGTCAGTCTTTTGCTCTGTCTCACAGCAATAATATCTATCATGTATGAATCTTGGATTGGTTTGATGTTTTGATTTCCCTTTAAGCTCTCTGGCCAGATTTCCATTACAAATGTGTTTAGAAGAGAGATTATTATTATTATTTTGTAATTAAGGTAAAAAAACCCATCCTTGCTACCCTACCTGGGACTCCCCGTGCATGAAGAGAGGACTGAGAGGATTCAGGAGGAGCATTTCCTCAGTCTGGGCAGGGACTGTGCTTGTGCCTGCCTGCAGCTGGGATGTGCTGTGGGAGGGCAGCCTGAGTGCCTCACCCCGAGCAGAGCAGCTGCTCCTCTGGCCGCTTCAGCAGGACCCCGAGTCAATGAATGGGATTGCTTTCTGTTCTGCTGACTTCTCCTGCATGGTGAGTGAGCAGCTCTGCATTGGTTGGGCAAGGATGCTGCGTGCAAGCAGCCTACCTCAGTGAGCTACGCAGATGCTCCCGAGAATAGCTGGTGGATGGAAGATGGTTTCATTCTTCTTAGTATTAAGGGAGAGGTATTTCCAGCAGTAGCATAATGGTTGCTCGGAGCAGGCATTTGCCAGATGGTTTCAGCTCCCCCGAGGTTTTGGGATGTGAAAGGGAAAGGGCCAGGAACACACTTTTGATTCATTCCATTAGTAGATTAATCGGCACTGTCCTGGCTTAATAAGTCTCTTAGATTTCCCAGTGGAAATGGCACATGTAATTCTGCCCAGGTCATGCTCTGCACACCTGTGTTGAAGCTTCCACAGCAAGACGCTGTGCTGCTGCAGGCAACATCTGCAAAACAAGACTGAGGGTGGGGGGGCAGGTTTTTTTGGTGGAGGGAGTGGTGAGAAAAATCTTTTTAGTAAGAACTGTTAAATAATGCTTGTGGGAGTGAGACAGGTTGTGAGAGCCTGCTTGAATTCTGCATTTTGGTGGGGACGTATTTAAGAAATCTTGCAGTGGTAATTTGATGTTAGGAGGCTTTCCCCCCCACCCTTCCATTCTGTATAAATTGCCAACTAGATTGCGTTTTCCAGGAAGTCTGTGATTAGAGGACAAGGGTGCTCTTCCTGATAAAGGTCAGAGGCTGCTGTCTCCAGAGGCTGCCGATAAAATTATGAGAACTATCTCGGGTTTTAACCAAAGACCTGAGCAGATGCTATTTACTTGGGGGTGAGGGGGGTAGTCCCCCATGGTCTATCGCTTCACACCTCTGCTTCCAAAGGGCAGCCAATTTGTTGGGGAGTGGATTTAGTCGCTGCTGCTGCCCACACAAGATGTTTGTAGCTCGCGGCAGTTTTAGGAGGAATCTAAATTGGTGCCTGTGGATTTGGACAAGCTGCACTCTGATGTCACAGCAGCACCAAGATGGCTTGCTGCCAGGCCTAATAAAAGTTTAGCAATGGGATTGTATCTAATGAGATCCATTGAAATTCCTTTGCAGCTGGATTTTGTTGAGGAGAGACTTCAGGTACTTCCAGCAAACACATCTTTGCCTTTTCTGGTTCATTGTTCCTGCTACACCTGGAGAGCATGGGCTACTCTTTCTTACAGGTCAGGAGGACAGCAGTGGCTAACGTTGGCAACAGTTTGGTCGTCATCTTTATTTCTAGGGCACCTGTCACCCTGGCTCCTTGCCATGGTCCCCCTAAGCTAAAACAGTGCTGCTCATTTCCAAATGCTTGGTGAACAACATCTAATTTTCCAGCCATTTATGGCAGCTAGCTCTGATCCTTCACAGAGTCTGGAGGAAGACTGACAGGGGCCAAAGGAGTAAATGTCATGAGACTTGAGCTTTCTGTTGAAAGCTGAGATAGAGGTATTTTACATCCCGTGGTATATGTAGCCGGATTTAGGCTCCTTGGTATTTCCAGTAGAATGGCATTTCAGAACTGGGAGCTGAACTCTGACAGCAGCGTTGTCCCCAGTTGCTGTCAACTTCACCCCAGACAGAGAACTGCTGTTTTTCTTGAGCAGCTGCTGCTGTGGAGCAGAGTACGGGAAAAGAGATCGTCTCTGAAATAATTTGAAATAGACAGAGCCGGCCATCTGAATTTCACTCAAGAATTAATCTAATCACTGTGTAATATGTTCTTACTGGTTTATCCTACCTAAAGGGCAAAGTTAACTACATTAAGCACAATTTGGAGCATTTGATTTCCTTCAGACTTAGACTTTGGATACAGCTGACTATCTATGTACGAATTTCGAGGTTTCTGGGCGTCTCTAATCCAGTTTGTAGTGACATTAGCATTAGATAACCATAGCAAGGCCTTTATCTGAAAGGAAACCTGCATTCATCAGGTCACACAAGGATGAAAAAACGAGTCACTGCTTTCTAGATATTTGGGAACAGGGAACAATTTAATATATTGTTGCTTTGTTTTCCAAGTGAGTAGCTTCTCTAGCAGTTACAATACTTATTAGATAGTATAGCTACACTTCAGAGCTTAAATTTGGATTAAGATAAAATGAGACTATATTACACAGGACCTAGTATGTAATAAATGCATGTGTTGACTAGCCATAGTTTCTTCAAACCATACTTACCTAAACAGAGTGTGAGTTGCTACTCATTCAATTTCTCTGTCTTAGAAAGGGATTGGAAGAGTAAGGAGGTTGCACTCAACCTCTAATGGAAGAGTCTAATTTTGCCAGGATTTAATCACAAAATGCAGCAGAATGGAATTCACAGTACTGTTTGTTTTTTGGCTTGGTGTGGGTTTTTGTTGTTGTTGTGGATGTGTGTTGGAGAAAGAAGGGAAGGTGGAATGGCCTTGATGTGAGCTCAGCTGAGTTTGAAATTCACAGTATGTGACTGCAGTGATGCTGAAGATCAGATCTATAACTGGTCTGCTCCTATGAGGGCCGAAATCCTCCTGATTCAAGTACATCCATTGACACAAGTGCCACTTTGTTGGGACATCCCATGCTGCAAATTGTGGGTGTTTTCAGTACTCAGTGCATGAAACTTGCAGAATGGTAAAACGCCCTGGTAAAAGATACACATAGTATCTATTTGTATGCCTCTTGGAAGCGCCATATTAAGTATATACACTACAAAGACTTTCAAGAACGGATTCTCTCTTGTTTATAAAGTGGAAGACCAGTAGTGCAGTTGTCTTTACAGACACATAGTTTTCTAAATTGTCTTATGCTCATAATTCCCCAAGGGACCAGTCAGATGGAGGGAGCTGTTTGCTGCACCCATGAGAGTAATCCAGCATAGGTATGGTTAAGGTATGGTGGTGGCACAGGTATGGTTAAGGGTGGCCTTGCTCAGAATGAGATCAGAAGCAGAATTGCATTTCTGACAACTGACCTTTGCTGATCACTGTGAATTGAAGTTGGGGATGTTATATAACTAAAATTTTCCAGTAGTGTTTCTGTCGTCTAGAAATCTTCCTCTGTTTTATATCTATTTATACCTCTTTTCTAATGCTTTATTAATGCCTTTTACATTTGAACTGTCTGCTGTTCCTTTATGTGGCTTGACAACTGCCAATACCCCTGTTGAAATATTTTGCTTTTAGTTCTGCTAATGGCGTTTTTGCCTGGGTTTTCTTACTCCCATTACGTAATGGAAGTATCTGCAGTCCCTGACACGTGTGTTTGGTCTCTTTCCACCCACCCACACTTATCACCGTTTGATGCTGTGTTCCACCAAAGTCTTTCAGCAATTCAGTTTTGTTGTTTCTCAGGAGATGTCATTCAGTGTTTATTGGTGTTACCTCTTCATTAGCTGCAGTCATTCCTTTCTTCTCTGCTGATTATATCCTTGTGCCGTTTCCCACGCTGAAGCCGTATTTCAGGCATTCAGCTATTTTGTCTTCATTAGGTATGTAAGGCTGCTAGGTAAAGTCATGGATTATTTTTCTTCTCAGAGGGTCAAATGAAAGAATGTTATTTGAATGAAAGAGGAAATAAAGTGGCTATGACAATAAGGATTAAAAAAAAAAAAGGGCAGAATGTAGTATTTGCTGCCTGATTTCTTCCCTCTCATAGGTATATTTACAGTTTACTTTTGGGGTTTATTAGTCTTTGAGTCTTTCTAAGTTGGAGAGAATGCATTTTATACTCTTAAAAAGGGACATTAAAACCCTGTTTTCAACCCAAGCAATAAAGGATAGAATTTTATTCCTCTCTCTAGCAACTTTACTATCCCAGGATTTGTAAACTGCTTTCTAAGCCATAGTAAATTAGATCCCAGCAGTACACGGCCTCTGTAGATAAATATAGTAGCCATTATGCCTTGATATAGTTGTATTGCCTAGGAAAATACTACTGTTATTGAAAAGGAATTTGCTCAGGGCAAGAAGGTATCCATTACTTCCTGAATAACTCACTAACATTGTTAACCTTGCTCTGAACAAACAAGCCAGGAGGAGTCCTTTTCTGCAGGATGGTATTACTTTCCCTCTGTACTCTCCTTTATTGTCAACAGACCTGAACCAAAGTATCAGCATATTGATAAATCCTTTTGTGGTCCAGGGAAGAGAGCTATGCCCTGTCTTCCCCTTTCCCTACTGTTACAATACCCTTATCTTCATACCCTTTCTTAATTTGCGGGGGTGTTGCTGTGCTGATGAATCGCTGATATGGTACAGCCACTTGACATGGTAAGCACAGGGACAAAAAAAAATGGTGTAATGATGTTGCAGCTCCATTGATGAGGTTTTGGAAGCAGTTTCTCTCTTGCCACCTGAAATCTCACACCTTGAATTGGATGCTAACAGTTCATCCTTCAGTATAACTTCCCTTGTGGACTATGAAGAGATGAGTTGTTGATGTGGGAGCTGAATTGCATTTTTTTAAATTTATGGCTTCCTCTTCAAAATCCACAACCAAAGAAGTACCCTATTTAGCACTGACAAATAAGTCTAGGGCACAGAGAATCTTTCTGTCCTGTATCAGTTCAACTGGATGTTGTACTCCTGATCTAACACTGAAAATAGACTTTTGTTGGAATTTGATGCTATGTAATAGCTTTCTGCTACTTCATAGAAAAATTGAAAGGAGATCAAACTTTTTTTCCTTCATGAAGATATTAAGGCAGTTACTAACTAAATTTAAAAAAGGATATATTTAAATACCAGGGTTGGAACTTATTCTGTTTCCCTCTTACAAGTATCTAAATGTATTTGCTATATGCCAGTTCAGTATGGACTTCAGACTAGATCTGTGTGTGACAGAATGCAGAAGATACAGCTTGAAAATCAAGCCTAGAGTGGCAATACAGCAGCAGAGAAGCTTTTTCTTCTGTAGATGTTCAGCTTGCTAGCTTCTCCTCAGAAGGCATTGGAGGATCACAGACTTCACTCCTGGTCCACTGTGGTAAGGCTGACAAGTATAATTCATGGAAATTCCCACTTGGCTGCCCAAACTCATGTTTGCTGTATCTTGGGAGTGGCTGCACAGTCATTCTGTTTCTGCAGATGAATGCCCAAACTGGAGCTGTGAAAATTCCTTACATCTAAATGCTTGCATGTTCTTGAGTGCTTAACTTTGAATTCTCTGGCTTCACAATTTAGTTTTGTTCATGTGGGTGTTCTTGGTTTTAATGTAAAAGTTTATTTTTGGGTACATGTTTTCAGCAAAGTACCTTTCCTAGTTACTGAGCTTTTTCTCTTGAAGAATTGACTGTGCCTTCCAGAATAGTGCTCTTGAGCATAGTTGTGAGGAGAGGAAAATCCCAAACAAACTTGAAAAACTTTCCTTGGTATCCATTTTTTTTCCCCCTATGTACTTGAATGATAAACCTGTGAATTGAGATCTCCTGAAGTTTATTTAGGGACTTAAATTTAATTAGTATGATAAGTCAGTAGCAGGACAGTCCTTAAAAATTGTTGGGAGTGTTTGCATGTCAGGGTGTTTTATTGTTTCAGGCTTTCTGCTTTTTGTGGAAGATAAACTAGCCCTTGATAGTTTGCTTTTAAATAAGTAGTCTCTTTTCCAAAGCCTCCTGCTGTGCCATATATTTAGAAGAGAAAACAGGGAATCCAGTTTTCCAGTAATGAAATGGGTTGCTCTACAACAAAATGGCTTTTTTTTTTTTTTTTTTTCTTTTAATATGCCAATGGTTGGCTTCTTCGCTTGGCAAAACATCTGAAAGGGATTGTGGTATTTTTCTGGGTGATTTATTGTATGCACTTTGTATTCTTGCTTCCTTTCATAAACAGGATAATGCAGAGTGAGGCTTCCTGGAGTCCTGTCGGATGTTGAGAGGAAATCTACCTTGTGGCTCAGAAATTCTGATAATCAGAGATAATCCAGGATCCTGAGCAGAGGCAGTCTCACAAATGAGCAGTACTCTGCTGCCAGGGTAGTCTCCAGCGGCACCCAAAGGAGCAAACCAACCTCAAAGAGAAGATCCTCTTATCTCCATAGGAACTGCATGTGTGCCCAGGGCTGCCTTCTGTGCCTCTCCCCAGATAGCTTCCAGCCCATCTCTAATCTTCTTCAAAAAAAACCAAAACAAACCCCAAATAAAAATCAACCGATCAAACCAAATAAAAACCCCCAAGACACAAGGCATGCCCAAACCCACGACTAGCAGGAGTCTGATTCCCCTGTTCTCTTCCTGGGACTTTCTGCTGGAGTCAGATAAGCCATGGAAAGCAGCCACTGAGTTGGAGAAACTTCCCTCTGGGTGCCACAGAGCATGTTGCTGTTCCAATCTCCAGTCAGACTTTTTGTAGATGGTTCTTGAAATGTTTGCCATGGTAGGACAATGAATCTTCATCCTCAGTCTGAATCCAGCTTCTGCATCAATTGTGGATGCTCAGCGTGGCTGTTGGTTGTGAGAGCAACTGCTTTCCTTCAGTTTGAAATTAAATTTCCCTCTTCAACCTGCTGCCATCTCATGCCTCCATCAGTAGCTTTCCTGGTACAGCCTTCTGGTATGACAAGCTCAGTGAGCAGCAGCAAGGCTTCAATAATAATGGAGTCCAAGAAACACCTGCATTTGGGGTTGCCGTTGCATCAGAGTTGTACTTTTGGTCTTATGGCAGGTTTAATGTTAGTGCTGTAGTTAGGGCTTGTTAGAGCTCCAAGTGCAGGTGATGCAGTTCAAAGCAGACTGCACACCTTCCTGAGTGTCCACATGTAAATATCTTCACAGCTGTAGTTTGGTTAAAACCCACTTGCTATCTGGTTGCATCCCTTTTGTTTGCAAGCCTGAGCTAGATAAGAGAGCCACAGAGCTGTTTGTTGGGTAGCTGTTGGAACATCTTCCTTAGTTACTGCTGGAATGGAAGGCATTTTGTTATCACAGACTGCAACAGCTGACTTTTCTCCAAATATAGAACAGAAATACGTATTGAATCCTTTGGCTCTTTATTCAGTATTGGGAATGTTTCTACCTTTCCTACACAGTAGCAGATCAATGCAGTTGCTGGGGTTTCTATTCTTGAGTAGCTTTAAAAAACACATTATCATCTTCCAGCTCTGACTATGGATTTTACCTCCTGTCGCTAGGATTCCCTTGTAAATTTTATTTTTTCCCTTTCTAATTTCCTTTCTATTTTCTTCTCTCAGCTTTTCATTTTTTTTTTTCACTTGCTAGAATATGTACAAGTGTTCAAGTGCGGGGATGTGACAGGGAAGCCCAATAAGCAATCTGTCTGTCTAGGAAAAATATGCCACTGTACCTCTGGTCCCACTCGAGTGCTGAGTATGTACGTAGGTGCATTGCTTTGGTCTCTATTCTCCTTACACATATCCAGATGCAATTGTCACAATCATTTTAACTAAGCTACCGCTAATTTCTGTTTTTACGATTGATTGCTCTTTTCTGTCAAGATGAAATCTAATATGGAGTTATTCATTTTCAGTGTAACACTTCTTGAACTAAGAAATTGTTTTCTCTAATTTAGTAGTCTGGAGGGTGTTCTTTGACACTAGCCCCCCTATGCCTCCCTCGAGTGTTGTTGTATTAAAAATTCCAGATGATCAGATGGGATTTTCCCTCTGTTATGAAGAGGTGCTCATATAGCCACTCATCCTGTGTGCTATCTAAAACGATTTCGTAGCGTGTAGCACACACACCAGCTCGTACCCTGTCTTGAGCTTTATCTGCTAGAATGTTAATCCATGAGCATTTGAAATCATATGCCTCTGAGACACAATCAGCTAGGAACAGATAATGTCTGTTTGAAACTGTGCTGTGCCCATTCCCTGTTTGCCCACTCAGATCTTTCCTAAATAGGCTAGAACTTTCTGTAAATTATTTTTTAAGCATTTGGCTATTTTGAAACGTACACACCAGCAGTATATTTGGGTTGAATTTATGCACATAACTGAGTAGCCACAATAATCCTTATATGTAATTAAGGCTTTTGATACTTGTACAGAAGCAGGTGGATTTTTTTTTTCATTTTTACCAATGTCTCTTACTTTTCCAAATACCTTTCTACAATATTAAATAGGTGGTTACTTGCTCCCTTTTTTCTCTTTCCCCTTTTGTTACTTGCTAAGACCTTCCTTACCTCTCTAACAAGCATTAAAGTATTTTCAGACTGCTTTCTTCCCCTTTCACTTTGATTTACACAACAGCCTCCCATCAGAGAAGCGGGACCAATGTTTCACTAGGCTACAGCTCTCTGAACATTTTTCTCATAGCTTGGTATATATTAATTTAAAAATCTTTTTCTTCCTGCTTTTAATCCTTTTTGAGACATGAAAGATCCCTAAGAGATAATGTGTATTTCCACACACAGCAGCCTTTCCAAATTCCCTGACACATATCCTGTAAACCACTGTGGTTGGGATTATGGCAAAGCATTTGCAGAGGATCCTAGCTACCTGTGTCAGAAGCCTCTCTTAGTCATGTCTGTCTTTGTCTTTCTGGAATAAGATGCATTGACATACTGTTGTCCTCTTGCTCCTTAGAGATTATTTTGTAGTTTTTTGGAAGAGATTTTTCAGAAAGAAGTATCTTGTATGGGCACTTTTTATATATCAGCTAATGTAGTTGAAAAATCTGGAAAAAAAAAAAAGCATAAAGAAGGGCTAATAACTCATCTAGTTGTTCTCCCCACCACCATGATTGTATCAGCCAAACCAAATCTTTTTCTTGCTTGTTCTTGAGGCTAAAATGGCTACCAGTTCTGCAACTGTGGGCATGCACTTCATGTTCTTAGTGCTAGATTGAACCTCTGGGCAGCAGCAGCTCTCTTGAAGCAGGGCGATGGTGCCTCTCCCACAGCCTCGTTTCCTGACCTGTTGGGTATTACTCTCGCTGCTTGAGAATATTGGGTGTTGAGAAACCTGCTCTTGCAGTTCATCAAACAGGGCTCCTGCTCCAGGACAAAGGTATTACATCAGCAGAAGTCTGCTGCTCTCAGTAATCTTCCCCTGTGCCTTCCATGGAGAGGTGGTGGCCTTGTAGGAACAGTGGCCAATAAATTTCCAGGCAGTATTTGGATGATTCATGGAGGGTTCATGGGTCTTGCTTTGATTTGGAGGTTGAATGCGACCTGCGTGATGTGGAGTTGCTGGGATGATTTGTAACAAGTCTCAGTTGTTGACTGGGATGATTTGTAAGAAGTCTTGGTTGTTAAAATTAAGGAATAGGCTTATTCTGAAAGTTTTTATTTTCTTTCCCTGAAGGTAGCCTAAAGGATGAGAGCTTGGGGAAGAAGGGGAAGAATTTTTTCCTTTTTTTCCTTTTTATTTAATTAGGGAAGTTTTTAATAACTTTTCAGCATAGTTTTAAGACTCATCCTTTTCAAGTCTTTTATGGGAATACATATGAAGCAGGTTTATTTGGGTTTGCTCACCTGGTCCACATGTCTTCTCACTTTCTCCCCTGCACACAAGCAATCTCAGTTTTCATTAAAATGATCATAGGATCATTTTTGAATTGTGATTCTGGATCAGAAGAAAACCTTGAAAATGCCATCAAGGTTATCTGGTGCAGAAATATCTGCTTCAGTCTGCAGGCTGGCTGAACTAGTTGCTGCTGCTGGTGTGACCCTGCTGCAGAGATGTTAACAGAAGTGTCTAAACGTGATGCAAATGTCAGCATTGCTGCTGTTTCACTCCTCTCAGAGCCTTTGAGAACAGGTTTATGGATCACATGTTTCACTCTTTGGAGATTGTGGTGCATAGGCTTTGGTGCAAGAAGTGATTTTTAGGAACATTGCTTTTCACACTCTCAACCTGACCCATTGAGAGCAGATGGGAGACCTGAGCAATGCCATAATGGAACAACCCTGTGCAATCCCAGCTTTCTGGAGGAGCTCTTGCTCCTTTCCCTGAGCAGCAGGGCTTGGGTTTTCCAAGCTGGTAAATCGAGTGTCATCTTGCTTGTCTTTAACTAGCAGATCCCTATGACTGCTATATCCTGGTAATGACAATAAGCCTTTTCTCCAGGTTTCTATGTGGAACTGCAGTGACAGTCATGGATTTATTTCAGCATCCCATGTGTTCAGGCCTGTTCCTGGGACAAGCCTGGCCTGGGGTGTGTCTGTGTCTTGCTGAAGGTTTAGGGGAGCCAGGGGAGTGCGGAGGACATCTGGGGTGTCTGGGCTGGCTGTGACAGGAGGCCCATCCATTTGTCACCTCGTGTAGACAGGGCTTGACTCGCATGGAGCCTGATGCTTGCTTTGCTCCAAGCCCGCTGGATCGCGTTTAAGTAATCTGTAAGTAGAGGAAGCAGAGGTGATATGTGGAATAGCACCATTTCTATATCTTTAGCTGAGATAAAAATATTTCTTCAAAACTCATTTCCAAGGAGACCAGTGCCTCAATGAAAACACTTTTTTTTTTTTTGTAATTTTTTTTCCCCCAGTTTGAGTTGAGGCCATATTTAACTTAGCATTTGGAGCCTGGCAAAGGAAATCAATTCTTCCTTTTGAGGTGGGAAGGGGGCGAGAAACCCGTTTTCCTAGTTTGGAAGAGCGGTTTAACTGATTAATGAGATGCGAGGTGACACTCATCCTGTGGCATCGGGCACGGGGGATGGGACGAGGATTTGCTCGTGCGGGGAAAGGCTTGCTGGTGCTTGTCGAGGGAACTGGCGCGACTGTCTTCTGCTCAGCGCGCCTTTCCCTTTCCCTTTGCAGTCCTGAAATCGGAGCAGGCTGGGAGCGCAGGGCTGGGAGGGCACTTGCCCCAGTCAGACTGGAGGGGAAGCTGCCTCCAGGCAAGTGGGAACCCGATACACTCCGAGGAACCGGAGCCAGCTGCCGCTTTCCCTTTAGCGATATGCAAGTCTGTAAAATACTCATGTGGAGCCACCTGCGAAAGCAGATTAACCCCTTTATCTGTGTCGCTTCTTTCCCCCAGCTCACGCCGACAGGGGTTGCTTTTCCTGAGCTCCAGGGCTGGCACACACGGATTTTCTCCTTAGCTGTGCTCCTCGATGCCTGCCAGTGGTTAATGATTAAATACAGCTACCGAATTGTGACCGAATTTGGGGTGCTGACTAATGGGGTGGGTGAAGATGTGCAGAACCCGCCTGTGGCACCTTGCACGGCTCCTGCATCTGCAGATGATTCCTGGAGGAGCAATTAGTGGGTGGAGGGGAGTGGGTCCTCACCCCCAGTGACCTTGGAGGACAAGGCTGTGCTCTGCCTCATTCACTGTACAGATCCCTTTTCTAAAGTAAGCGCTCCCCGGCACTGGGAGCTGGGCTGCGTTTATTACTAACCCCACCCATCCCTGCCTCTTGCAAGAATCTTGTGAGGCCGAGATTGTGTTTTTAGAAGCAGAATGACAGAGAGAAATTCCCTGGAGGCGAATGCAGAGTGTGTGCTGTGCACGCCAGTACAGACACACGGGGCTGGGAACTCCCAGGGAGAGATTAAGTGCGAGAGAAGAGCGCCGAGCAGCCAGAGCTGGAGGAGGGGGGTGGAGGAGGCGAGACGCTTTCTAAGCCTCAAACTGAGCCGTTCGGATTTTTTTTCTTTGAGGAAAAAAAAACCCAAAAACACCCTCAACCAACCTCGGTCTCGACAGTCTTACTGAAGTGCCTCTTGTGTTGCCGGATCATCTCACTGCTGGGTTTGAAGGACCCAGGCTAGCATGATGTACCTCTGGGTGAGTAGGAAGCGTGTGCGAGGGCTTGCACACTTTGCACATATAAGGAATGGAAAGCTGAAGGACTCTGCACTAACGTGAGCGGCCTTCACTCTTGGGCTCAGCTCTCTGCAGCCTCTACTCACAGTGGGCTAGTTTTCCCTTGTAAAAATTAATATCCGAGCAAGTGCTATTAACTGGGTATCAAACAGGCTTTTCCTGTGGTTATAAGTTCCTCGTTCCTCTGGAGAGAACAGTTTTGGGCAGGTGCCTTGGAGACAAAATTTTTGGTATAATGCTGCTCACTGTCTGCCAGCTGAGAGACCTCTGTGTGTATATATATATATATATATATTTTTTTTTTTTTTCCCCACATGCCTCTGCTTTATTGGATTTTTGGTGTTACTGAGAGACATCCCAGGTAGTGGAGGAGTGCTACTGAAAGAGATCTGTAAGTCACTGAAGGCTAGGAGAGGAGCAGGAAGGGGTTAGTTTTGCAGTTTGGGACTTTGGGGATGGGGGGAGAAGCTGTTTTGAGAAAAGCTGGATGCAAGGTTGTTTTTCCAGAAGTGGCACAGTTACTCAAGTTTCTGGTGGAGTATGGAAAATAATGTCAGGAAAAACATGTGTAAAGTGTTATATAGATCCAGCAAGCAAAGTTATAGCTTATACAAAGGCATATATATTTTCAGCCTTTGAGCAAGGACTGGAATTTCCTCTGGAGCAGTCACGTCTTAGACTGCTCAGTCATCAACGTGTAGTTTTGTCTGCTCCTGAGCACCCTTGAGATCAGCAGTTTGCCCTTGGGTTTCCCTACCTTGATATGTGAGGTGAAGAATTATTGGGTCCCAAGTTTTTGTTTCGTTTTGTTTAGAAAAAACCCCGTGTTTGTAACTCAGAACGTGGGGGCTCTCTCTGCCTCTGGCTGCTTTGAGTCCAGCTCCCCATCATTCCCAGGAACAAACACTGGTTTATTTTAGCAACAAAGCAAGCCTTGGAAGCCGGGCAGAAGGATTTGCCTTCCCTCCTTTGCACATACACACACAATCTTTGTTGCAGGGTAACTTGATTCTGCGCAGGAGTATGCACACTTGCCTGGTTTTATCCAGCAGGCTCTGCTGGCAGGCACGTCCACCTTGTCCACTCAGCCCCTGGCCACAGCCTGGTGTGTGGGACTCCCACTTGGGCTGCTGGTTTTTAGTCAAAAAGACTGGGCAGGCCCCAAGGCTCTGCTGAGATTTGTGCTTGGTTTGGTGGGTGGGGTGAGAGGAGAAGTAATTCAGCCATGCTGCTGCTGATCTTAGATAAGGAATAAACAATGGAGATGTTCCTTACTCTGCTGAAATGGGGAGGATGAGTGTGGGAGCAGAGGAGAGCTGCCCTGCTGTCTCACCTCCTGTGCTGAGGGGTGTGTGAGCACTCCAGTATAAAATAGAGGTGTTGGCCTGCCTGAAGATCAGCTTGGCCCCAAAAGGTGAAGCACTGACCTGAATTCTTAAAAGAGGGTTGAGTTTTGGGATGCTTGCCAATGGATGAACCCCATGGGCTGCTGCTTCTGCCTGCACCCTAAACTTCAGGCAGCACTACTGGTGTGTTTGCATTGCAGTTTAACTTCAGAGAAGTGGGGAAAATAAGTATTAAATGCTTGACTAGCTGAAGGGGTTTTAAAGGCATCATTTGGGCACTGCGCCATGATAATTTAAAAAAATTAGTGAATTTTTGCTATCTGGGTATGATCTTTCCCTTCTCAGTACAGGTTGCACTATTACTTTCGGGGAATCTGCTTCTCCTTGGACCTTTCAGGGACCTTTTCCTCCGTGCCCATTTGTGTCTCTGCTTTAAGCTCTTTTTATCCTGACAGGCTACATAACCTTTAGCGGTGAGAACAAGGAGCCTCGCCTGACAGATCTGGTTTTGTGTGGGGTTTGTTGTGCTTCTGCTGTGCCAGTTTCTTGCTTCCCTTCTCACAGGTTCCCCCCTGCCTCTCATTCTCTTCTCGTTGCCTGTGCTATCTTTTTTTCTGCTCTGTGCCTCTTGTCCTTGGAATGTCAGGGCTTCAGTAGATGCATGGAGATTTGTACTGAGTCATTCCTTAATTCAATGCATGAAGCTACATTAATGCAATGTTAAATTTGAGGTTTTAACTATGCAAGTCCTGAAATCCAGAATTAAGATTCCCACAGCAACCGTAATGTTTCTCCCCCAGCCCCCCACCCCCCAGGGGTGCATGTTACAGCATTATCTTCTTTGAAGAGATTGTGCAATATTGAGTGCTGTCAGGTTTGACAAATAGTAAAATAAAAAGGAGAACACACCTTCCTCTGCAGCTGTGGTGTGGGATGGATACTGAGCCCAGACATACAGGCTACCTGCAACATCACAGTCCCTGATTATAATGCTGTCTCTGGAATGAAGTGGTGGTGTAGCCTTGGTTCAGTCTGACATTCCTGCTTGCTGAACTGTATTCCCGCGGGTGAAACTTGTTGCAGGATACTCTTAAATATTTGAGAGCCTTGTAGACTGCAGGAGGTTGTGGGCTGTGGAGAGCTGGAGAGTAGGAAACTTAAAATATCTGTTGTGATGACCTAATGCTTGGCATTGTGAGTGAAGTGAAGGCGGCAGACTATCTGTGCCATTAAATATCAAGAGAGACTATTTATCTTAACACTTTCATTGTGTAGGATGCAGTTGTATAAAGTCTTTCTGAGGCAGAGATGGTATGATAATCTCTCTGGTGTTGCAAACCATTCGAGTGCATTGTCAGTGTTGAAACTCAGGGTGGGTACTTGCCTTATGTATAGGAGGTCCATATAAGAGTTCTGTTTTTACAGGCAAGTGTTTTGTTTTAGGGGACCATCTAACTCTAGTTTTGTCTCTTCTCACACTCATTCCCATTTGTGTGCAGCTGTCTGGACTCTTGAATTGCTCAAGAGAGCTCTTAGTCATCAGTTCTCTAAATGGGACATCGGTAATTTGGGCTATGAAGGCAAGAGGGTCTTTGCATTGAGGGAGGTCAGTAATGACAACACAGGGCAGGTGTTGTGCTGGTGACAGCCAGGAGCAGAGTGGTTTGAAGGTGGGAAAAGCATTCAACCCTTTACTGGATAAGAAAGACCGATTTTTTTCATTTATGAGCAGATGAATCTTTGTGTACTGTGAGTCATGAGATATAATCTAGAGTCATTTCATTCCAAATATTTTCTAAAAGAGCATGATGTGTTCTGAGAGTTGCATGTATGAATGTCGCCTTGTTAGAGGTCCATTGTTACAAGAAAGGTTGAAGGGAAGGGGCAGCAGCCCTATGAAGCAATTTATCAATCATCCTTTGCCTGTGCTCAAAGACAGCTGAAACTATCAAAGGCAGGAGGGACCAAGGTAAGGGAGGTCCATGCTGTTGCTAGGCTTCTGGTAGGGAAGCACTGGATTCATTGCTCTGTTTATAGTGGGTATGGATAATTTCCTCATTTCTCACAGCTATGTACAGAGTACATGCTGAGTGTTTGTGAGAGGGCTGGCTGCCTATTGCAGCTAGAAATGAATTCTTTCTCTAGAGCCCTGTGAAAGTGAAGATCTTACCTAGACCCACTAATTACCATGCAGCAAGAATAGTGCTAGTAAGCTTGCCAAGCTCATTTTGAATTTTCTTGTTGGTTTCCTTCCTGACCTGTCTTTTACTTGCCTTTTTGTCGCTTAAAAGTCTCTCTTTGCATTCACTGGAATAATTTTTCCCTCCAGGCTCCGAGCTCATCAGCTTTACCACCAAGGGATTGGAAACCCAACTCTGCTGCCAAACTTGAGTCTTAGCAACGAGCTCTTCCTCACGCCAGGTCTTTCTATTATTTGTTTGGTCTTTTTTCATGAGAGGTAGCTACTGCCAGTGAAAAGTATGGACATCACACCGTGGGTTTCAAAGCATGCGTTTGATAGCAGCAAAACAAGTGGCTATCCAGGGAAAACCGCCTCCCTGCTCTGTTCTGGTGCCAAGCCTGGGGCAGCTCTTGCTGGGGAAGTCTAGCTGTGCCTCTAGGTCTTTGGCTGGAACCTGTTTGGTAGGCATGGCAGATGAACACGTCATCCATCACCCGAAGCTCTGACGGGAGGGAGAATGCTGAGGTGCTGCGTGTGAAAGGTGCGTGTGTGGCATGGTCAGTGCTGAGAGAGGTGGAGATGGGCTTGCCTGTGGGAGACTGAGGCTGTGAGGATGGAGGAAGGTTTTCCTGAATGAATGTTAGAGGTCAGGTCTGGGTGAATTTCTGTGAGTATGTTAAAAGACATTTTGTGTTAATATAAACACTGATTCTTAGATTCTTGCTCTGGAGCAGAAAAGCCCTGGAAAATCATAAAATGGAGCTCATGCAAAAATCCTCGAGCTAGTAGCCTGTAAGCTGATTCCCCAGCCTGCAAGTCCCTGCGGTGCCATACTGTGGCATGCATACGTAGCAGCTTGAATCCAGAAGTAATATAGTTATGTTTGTCCAGCACTGCAGCTGAGATAATGAGTTCTGCTGCTCGATAAGGTTTATTAGCTTTGGTGCAGCACCTCATGAACATGGTTATACTGCTTCCACACTCGAGCTGCTCTGTGCACAGCTGGGTTGGGGATGTCTGCATTGCGTTCCTCTGGGGCTTTGTGTGACAAAGCAACTTGCATCTATTTGCATCGAGGCTTTTATACAAGCTTTGGAGATTTGGGAAACAGAGAAAGAAAGACAGAGTGTATGAAAGAGATTGTATAATGTGACTGCCTGTGCTATTAGAGGACTAGAGTTGATAATCCAGGTGATCTTTTCCAATTCCATGTTCTTGCAAGTTCTGTAATCGTGGAAGATGCCAAGGTCACTACTGAGACAAGAAAGCCCAGTGCAGTTCAAAAAGAGAAGCCTTTTCAGATTAAGGTACACTGCCTTCAGAAGATGAAGATTCAGGATCAGGATGCTCTATTCTGTGGGCTACAGTGATTTTATCTGGTTTCATGTAAATCAGGGGTACAACACGTTGCCATCATGTTCAAGAATACCCTTCCCTGATGAATCTAAACAAAAGAATTAGGGGGATGTAGGCTTGCTCAGTTGGTGAATTTCTCCAGTGGCTCTTCTGCCTGACTGCTGTATTCCCACCTGTCCAAACAGTGATGAGCACGGGGGACTCTGTTTGCTGTAAGCCTGTCCAAGTCTTGGAAGACTGACAGGGGCTGGGTCCTGTTTAAGTTAGTTTTTCACAAAACAGCCTGTTTATCTTGGAAGAAAGAGAATAAACCATAAGAGAATAAGGAGAGAATAAACCTCAGCCATCATGATTTCCAGCTGAAAGCTTGAGGAAGAGTGCAGATAATAGCAATTTGAGACTGAACATCTGTGTTTCCTGCACTTCCCATGGTGCTTATTTGCTAATCTTAATTCCATTAGTGACAGAACTTTACCGTTTTCACAGAATCATGGAACTCTTAGGGTCGGAAAGGACTTCTGGAGATCATCTAGCTCAATCCCCTTGCCAAGGCAGGGTCACTTAAAGCAGGTGACATAGGAACATGTCTGGATGATTTCAAATGTCTCCAGAGAGGGAGACTCCATCACCTCCCTGGGCAGCCTGTTCCAGTGTTCTGCCACTCTCAATGTAAAGAAGTTCTTGTTCATCCTGAAGTGTGTGGCTAGCACAGGTTTTTCCCGTGGGAACATTTTGCTATATTTCATAAACAAGATAAAGTTTGGATGTTTTGCAAACAATTTCTCCGGATTGAGTCAGTCCGGGCTTGGCCAATTGGGCCTAGGGGGAGGTCTCGGGCTGACCAATCTGGGGCACTTCTGTAGACTCTATATATATGGAATTCAAAACAATAAAGTTCTTCTTCTCCTCTCTTTCCTTGTCTGAGAACTTGGTCATTCCTCAGCTAGCTGCTCAACAGCGACAGAAGTGGAACTTCTTGTGTTTTAGTTTATGGTCATTGCTCCTCATCCTGTCAGTGGGCACCACCGAAGAGTCTGGCAACAACCTCTTGGCACCTGCCTTTCAGATATTTAAGGGTGTTAATGAGATCCTCTCTCAGTTGTCTCTTCTCCAGACTTAACAGACACAGCTCCTGCAGTCTCTCCTCATATGTGATGGTCCAGACCCCTCATCATCTTTGTGGCCTCTTCTGGACCCTCTGTGGTATCTCCTTGTCTTTCTTGAAATGTGGAGCCCACAAGTGGACACAGCACTCCAGGTGTGGCCTCACTAGGGCCAAGTAGGAGGGGGAGGATCACCTCCCTTGACCTGCTGGCCACACTTTTCCTGATGCACCTCAGGATACCACTGGCTCTGCTGACTGCAAGGCCGCACTGCTGGCTCATGGTCAAGTTGTCATCCACCAAGAGTCCCAGGTCTTTCCCTGCTGAGTTGGTCTCTAGTAGGTCCTGTATTTGGGTTTATTCCTCCACAGGTGCAAGACCCTACACTTGCCCTTGTTGAACCTCATTAGGTTTCTCTACAGCCAACTTTCCAGCCTATCAGAGCTGTCTTAACCCCCAAGGTAATGGCAATGGTATGGGAAAGGTTTCTCAGTGGACCTGAATTGGAGTAGCTTTTTTGCCACAGCTCTAAGCAGTCACCAGGGTAGCAACTGTGTAAAAGTATGACAGGACAGCTTATGCAATTAGCTGGAAAAGACCCCTTCGTCTTTCAGTGAGGGCTGCTGGGTACAGCAGAAGCTTGAGTGATGTAGAGGGGTCAGACAAAATGTTCTCTGTATGGAGTTGTCAGTTTTGAGAAGGAACTGCACTCTGAAGTACCGTGGCTCTGGATGGTACCATGTACCCAAGGCAGCCTGCAGCCTTCACCCTGCAGCCATGCACTGGGGAGGCAAGCTGTGCTGGTGGACCACTGCGGATTGTTCCACACTGGAAGTGAAAACAGGCTCGCAGAAAATTAAGAAATCCATTGAGGATGTGCTTTGTGCCCTCCAGCGCTAAATTCTTTTGCTAAAAATGTTAGAGATTCCTCAAAGCTGTGAAGAAGCTTAAACAAGTAATTAAGTTTCCTTCGTCTGTCCCTTAAATTTAGGTTTCATTGTTCTCAGAGTCCTGTGTCTCATGACTAATATACTGCCTGCACAATGTCCTGGCTGGCTTTTTACCAGATGGTTCTTGGGTCTGTACTTAATCCAGGGTGAAGGCAGTTAGTTTTTCTCCTGCCTCAAATGAGAGATGCTGTCCCCCACACAATGCTCTGATTGAATCTTGGACATAAGACAATGATGAAGTGAAAATGTTTTGACCAGATGACAATTTAAAAAGATATTCTTAGGGATTATTATTCATCATATTTAAGGAGCTGGCATAGGATGATAATAGAACACTCCTCTGTACATTTTTTTAATAATTTATAAATCATCTAGTGTTGAAACAAAGCTTAAATGCAGAAAAATGCTGGAATTCAACCATGTATATGTGGCTAGAAGATAGAAAATGTGCAGTGTGAACTGCCTGTTCCTATGTTTTCACTTTCCATTTCTGTTTTAATGGCCTCCTTTTTCATTCCACCCTCAATCATGATGGTGATGTCTGCTTGCATGCATGACATTTTGGATGGAGAACCCTTGTGAGTAAAGACAAAGTGTCCTTCAGGAAGATGCAGCCTAAGTGGAGTGTGTATCTCCATGAGGACCATCACAGCAGCACTGCAGAGCAGGTTTGCTCTGAGGCCTGATGGATCCAGCAGTCATTCCAGCAATTTCCTCCAACTCCCAATTTATTACACTTGTGATTTGTTATTTTGGCTGCTGCTTCAGCGAGGAGGAGCAGTGAATAGTGATTACTTTTTTTGGACCAACCAGCTGAAAAGGAGAAGCCCGTTCAGCATAGGTGAGGCTACTGACTGTGACATCTTTTAAGAAATGGGTGGCATTAGCATTTTAAAATTCTAGTGTTGGGGAAATTTTTCTTCTGCAGAAGAAACTTTGGTGGAGGGCAAGTGTAACTGCTGTTTTTAAACACCTTTTGGACTGAGAAGTGCTGTAGAAATATGAGATGCTTTAATGCTTTTTCCTTGCATAAGGAATGTTCCTCTTCAATGCAACTGTTTAGCTGTTGTGAACAGGTGTGCAATAAACACCCCTTGCCTTTTCAACCAAGTGGGGTGGTGATGGATACCCTCTCATTTAAACATGCATGGTTTTTTCTTCTGCAAGAATTAAAAACTTTAAAAATAGCTTACATATCTAGAAAGAATATCTAGCCTTGTCCTGTTTCCCTCTCCCCCTCCCCCTTGCTACCAACTCAAATTACCGACAAGCTTTGGAAATTTCAGGGCAGGGGAACAGAGGTGCAGCTGGCCTGCATGTGTTGCACCAGCTGTAATGCAAATGATACATGCTGAAAGAGGCTTTTCTCACTTTTGTAATTCTTGGATATTGTTGTGCGATGGGGACATGCGACAATTTGTCTTAAATGTGTTTGCTGATATGTTCCGCAGAGTATAGTGCGCCCTTTGTTCCTCGCCGGCAAGAGACAATATCAAAATCCAATTGCCCGTTGGCAGCATGTCTGATTGCAGCTGGGACTGTCCTTCTGCCTTCCCCATCCATCAGGCCTGCAGTGATCCCATCACACTTGATACCAGTTAATTTAGAGCTGACCAGAGCACAGACTTTGGTAAATCCTCAGCTTTCTTGGCTTTTTGGACGATTTGTAATAAACCACAATTTTTTTGTTCTTTGTTTCTGAAGGTGGCATTACCTATTGCTCTTCTGCCTGAGAGGGCCGAAGGAGAAGTGCTTGGCTCTCCTGTGCCCCAGTTGTTTGTGGGTACCAGTGAACTTTGCTGCTGCTTATCTGAAGCAGTAAAAGTACAGGCACTGGAGGTTCAGTTGTGTAAAAACAAAAGCTGATGTTGATTTAATCCCATTACATTGCGTTGATCTCTCAACCACTGGACTCTTAGTAGGATTCCAGCTTTAATCCTGTAAGGATCAATCTGGCCCGTTGCTTTTCTGTCCTGATCCTAAATCCCCCTTTAATCTTGTTAATTATACCAGGCCTTTCTTGGTTTCATTTTTTTCCCTTGTGGGCCAGCAAAACCACATTAAATCTTTGTGTTGCTGTCTCCAACGTGGTGTTTTTACCCTTTGCTCATCCTGTTGAGGAGCAAGGTTCTCCTGAAGGCTGGTTTCATCATTCATAGCAGTGCATTTGGTGGTCTGGTGTCTGCTGCTTCAGGCTCCTGTGGAATCAGCTAGTTACGCTGTTGTGCTGAATTCCTCCTGGCTCTGACAGGATTTTTCTTTTTTTTCATCTGTTGTTTGATACTGTGCTGTCTGAAGGGGGTGGGGAATCATGGAAAATGACAGCCACTTTGAAATTGCTTTCTTATTTTAAAGAAAAAGGGTTTTGGAGCAGAATCCCATCATTGGAGGAGAAGACAATGTCAGGGATTGTGGAGCACTGTGTGGTTGATGAGGCACATGCTTTGAAAAGACTGGAGCCTAAGTCAGGGCCTGGGTAGTCCCATGGCCCACAGATACATTCTGAAGGTCACAGAGAAATTCAGCTGTTTAAATCAACCTTTTTATGTTTATGTGTGTTTGGGTGGCTTGAGGAGAGGAATAATGCGCATTCAGACTTGAGGCTCTTTATCTTCACATTGCACTGTCTGCAGGCCTCCAAACCCAGTGCTGCCTTTTCTGTGTAATGCACAAGGCCAATTTCTCACTGTGACAATCTGCTCCTGGCACTTGCTATAGAAACTAGCAATGCTTAATGTATTCATCTCTGGTATTTCCTATAGTGTAGAGAAGAAAACCAACCCAAAATTGCACCTAGATTTGCTGTAACTCGATCAAGAGCTGACAGTTCATTTCTGGAACATGTTTGTGCTGGGATCCTGACCGCTCTGCCAAATTTTATGCCTTTATCTTGCAGTGCTGCTCCTTTTCTCTCCCCTGTCCGTGCAGCTCTGCCTTACCCAGCAGAGAGGCTTCTACTTTTCCAGCCCTTCAGCCAAATCCTGATTTCCTACCACCTTGCCAGAGCACCATGGGGCTGATCTCTCTCCTTGCCAGAATGCAGGCTGTAGGTACAGATCTGCCTTAGAAGTAGCCGAGGTGATTCCCTTTTAAACCAGATAGAGGGGAGACCAGGTTTGGATCACAGAGGGATGAGCTCTATGGATGCGTTTTTTCCAATTAAAGCAGCCCTCGTGCTTAGTTTTTAGAAAACACTTAGAGCCATGACAAGCAGGTAGCAATTGCTTTTAAGGAAACGTGGGCATTTTCCCAGCAGTTCTAGGGTTAAGGAAATTGTAGAGGGGTAACATGGTGACAGTGTTCCCTATTTTTGTGTGTTGCCAGTAGCGAGAAGAGGGAAACTTTGATTTCTAATCCGCTTTGGAGGAGGCTCCGTATCAGGGCTGCACAGAAACATCCAGTCAAGCAGCTCCTTTATCATAAAGGGGATTTTAATTAAAACTGTTCTCGCATCATGAGCGAAATGAGCGTCAGTGCCAGCCAGCCCTGTACTGGGCATTTATCTCCTTCAAACCACATTACCAGTAATTGCTGCATTAAATCAAAGTCGAGGGAGATTACAGGTCTGAATTGGGCAGGCGGCCGGTGCCAGCGTGGGGAGCTCCGTGCTGCCGAGCTGATATGGGAACCCCCTCTGCCCCCCAGCGGGGGTGAAGAGTCGGAGGGCTGCTGGATCCCAAGAAGCCCTTCTCATTACAGGGCAGAAATTTTTGTCATAACCCAGGAGGAGTGGAAGGCTGTGTGCTTGGAGCATTTTAAGCTGCTGGTGTTTTTCTATTAACTTTCTTTTAAAACAAACAAACTCAATAACAAAACAAACCCTGTGGCATTGCCATCCCACCTCTGCCTGCTGTTTGGATCTACCACAGATTTTCCCTTTTGTTCATCTTCTACTGCTTATTCGAGTCCCGAAATTTAAGAATAAATCACCTCTTGCCTTGATACATCCGTTTTTCTCTACCCTCCTTGCCACACCTTTGCTGTGGAGCTGCTAACTTGGTTCCTCCCTCTCCCAACATGGGAGAGCTTCTCCCCTTCTTCACCTTTCCCCCCACTGAGGAATTGTATCCGCCTTGACCTGTGGTTCCTTTGCCAACTATGGCTCATTAGTTAATTTAATTATTTTTCTAGGTTTTTAAGCATTCTGTTGTCTCTAGGTCTAGAGCAGCTGTTTCCCTTCTTCTTGTCCCTTTACTTTAACCTTGGTGACTCTGAAAAACATCTGATCATTGTAGCGTTGCTCTTGCTTCCACTCTCCAAACCTCTGTCAGGGCAAGGCTGAGGAATGCAATGCCCACATGAGGTCTCAGACATGTGGACTGGCTGAGGTAATTAGATCTATGTGTGGGTAATCACTGAATTATCAAAATGTGACAGCTGGACTTCTAGGGCTGTTATTAGCTCTGTCCCGTAATTGCTAAGAGGGTAAGCCAGGAAGACAATGTGAAGAAAGCATGGGGTTTTTTCCTTTTAAAAAGTGTGTGTCATTTTCTTTGTTTTTATCTTGATGGCGGTTACATATTTTCCTTTTCTGTTGCAGACAATCTTAGGGCAGTTGGGTGGCAGTGGCAGTTTTCCTTCATTTTGCCCAGAGGTGTTGGCAATCCGCCATTCTGAAATTTGCTTCCTACAGTGTTTGCACATCTACTGCATTCCTCTGCTGCAGAATAGGGTCTCATTCTCAGCACTGTACTGAGAACCTGGTAATGTATATGAAAGATGATGCTGCAGCTGGATCTGCCTGCTAAAACAGGTTGCGCACTGTCGAACTGTGTTAGATTTTTAAGATTCGCACAAGTTTCTCAGAAGCTGTCTAGTTCAGAGCAGTTGCAAGAGTGTGCCTGCTGTGCCCTGTCAGAGCTTGAAGTTGCAGCTTTTTCTTCATTACAATGTGAGCTTGAGATGCAGCTTAAGTATTGCCCTACTTTAACTCTGGCCTACGTCTGAATCTCTAGCCTGAGATAAGTGGTTCTTGTAAATTCATGCTAAGAGACCTGTACAGTCACAGAGGCTGAAGTTTGAGTGCTGCTGATATCCCAGCTGATAATGCAGAGGAGCTGCAGTTAATTTTTGCCTTAGTAGTCCTGTTACCATGAAGTTAGAGTAGTCCCACTGCAGAGTAACCGGAGAGTTGTGCAGAGAGCATGAGCCAAGACTTTGGTGGAGATTTCTTGATAGTGAGAGAAGGCAGAGATAAGTGTTTTCATGGGAGCCAGGAAACCATCTTTATGGCATTGTGGTTTTGGGGCAGAGAATGCAGATAGTGTGGCAGATTAGGGTGAGTGAACATGAGTGATTTTTTTTTTTGTAGAGGACACAGAGAGCTGATGAAAGAGCAGGTATCTTGATCGTGCAGATGGTGGAACCAGAGAAAGCCCTCAGTGGTTGTTGTCCAGGGCCCTCAGCTGCTGTGGCTTGTTTTAGAACTTGCAGGGAGTTGAAGCTAGCCTCTGGGAAAGGACTTTGAACTGAGCCATACCAGCCATTATTCTGTTCTTCTGACTCTTGGGGAGAAGTGTGGGTGGCAGTTAGCTTATGTGCCCACGGCAGACCTCTGTGCCCATGTCCTGGGACTGTGGGTGAGAATAAAAAGATTTCCAGAATTTTTCTCTCTCCTGCTTTCTCAGAACTAGATAGGTATCAAAAACCCCAATAGGTGTTTGCTGTCCTTGCTATTTTTGTCTTAGTCTGAGGCAGAAAGTGATGTGAAGACTACTTCTTGCCTCTTAGCTGGCATAGTCTTAACATACCTCTTTCTGTTCTCCACCACAGCCTTGTACTTCTCCACTGAAACCACTGGAGAAGGGATACAGCAATAACTAGCACCTCTGCCTCCAGACGAGTAGTCCCTGGGGTCTCTCCCTACATTAAAGCATGACTTGCTACTGTCACCATTCATTTAGCCTGTCTTGACTCTCCTCTTTCAGGGTAAACTGCATCATTTTTGCCAAACCTCAGCTTTGTGTGCTATTTCTGGATCTTTTCTGTGCACTCAGCAAATGCACCAAACTCTTAACTGCAGCACTTCTCGTATTTTGCTCTTGAATCTCTTTAGAGCTGCCTAGTGTGGGATTTCTATTTTTTTTTTAATGGGAATGGGAAAAAGAAATAGGATTCATCACCTAAAGCTGAGCGGGTGGACAAGATTTTGAACTGAGGCCTGCAGAAATTAATGGACAGATGTAATTCTATCACAAAATTGTATTTGCAGATTTATGCTGAAAGTGTCATATTTTGTATATTGCCGTGCTAGAACTGTTTCCAGATGACGTCCTGAGATTTATTTGGTGACCTGCTGTTGCGGCAGCTAAAGGTCCTGCCTGCATGATGTTCTCCAATTCCTCAGTTCCTGCCAATAATAGTCTCAAACCCAGCTATCACACATAGTCAGAGTTGCCTGTTTATGTCTCTCTTACTTTCATTCAATTAAGAGTTTTGATCAATATTTTTGACATGTTTTGCCTCTTGCTTACAGGGTGAGGGCAGCTGCTCTGCTGTTCTGGTTGCACCAAGCTGGGCCCATAATGCTTTTGCTCCTGTGTCAGAACAGCATAATGCTGTCCCAGAAAACCTTTCCCCCAAATTCTGCTTTTGTTTGTGTAGCTGGGAAGCCATACCACTCTAAAGTAGGGATAAATTTAAGTTCATACTAGCATAATTTATTGTGTGGCCACTCTCTAACTTGGAACAAGTACCTTATTCTATTTTAGTTTGTCACGTGGAGGCAATTTGATAAGCTGGGAGGCGAGGTGGGGAGGAAAGTCCATACCAAAACCATCTCTGTTAGGAAGCAAGTGCTCAGCTAGATGAGTAAGACAGAGCCACACAGCCACGTACTGAAATGCTCTGCAGTGGTTGATCATGTTCTCCCTTCACCCCAGGCAAAGGCGGGGTAAAATGTGTTGGCTCAAACCCTTGCTGAAGGTGGTTTATCCCATGAGCCGTTTGCTGGGATAGACTGGGAATGCATGTGGCATTTCCAGCAGCCCCACGTGGCCATTTGCTGGTGGGTCTGAGGTAATGGCAGAGCTGTACTTACACTGCAGGGGAATCGTCACTGTGGTCCAGCCCTAGTTTGTGATTCATTCAATTAAAAATACTTGGTGAGAGTGTGTCTGATACTACCATCTGGTGACTTTTAATAATATTTATTCTTAGGAAGGTGGTTCTTTAATTAAGGAATTAACCTTAATTTTTGTAGGCTTAGCATAGATCTGAAGAAATGCTCAGACTTAAGCTGCTCTATTTCTAGAAGAGTCAAATCTTTCCTTTTCGGATCTCCCTGTTGTTTCCTTAAGGATCAGCTAATTGAACTGTTGTTGCTTGTTAAGTGAAAAACCAAGTGGGACTGTGAGAGACAGAATGGGCAAAGCTTTTCTCTGACTGAGGTTCTGGAACAGCCTCTGAAGTGAAGGAAAACTACCTTCACTCTATTCTTTTTGCTTCCTCTTTGTCCATTGCCCCCAAAGGAATATACAAAAGCAGTGTGGCTGTCATGTAATGTCTAAACTACCAAGAGAAAACTCCTTGTCTTCTTTGATGTTGAAATTCTGCATCTGGACACCTTTTTGTTTCCCGTGTAACGAGTAAAAAGCATTTTGATGGACGTGTAGAATTACCAAGATCAGTGCATATATAAGTGGTCCCAAAAGAAAGCTGCGATGCAATCACCTTCATTACCGAGTGTCTTAGCCCAAAAGTATACTTATTTGCTTCCTGAAGCAGTGCCAAGTATTTAGAGTTCTCCTTGAAAGGAGGCCCAGACCCAACACACAGATAATATTTTTCTGGAAGATCTGTCTATACTTTCTTTTCCCCCTTTTCTACTGTGCCTTTGGTAGTAACTAAGGCACATGTTTGTGGAGCCTCTCTGGTTTTAGAAGCTCCTTTTGGACTTGCTGCATTTTATACTCGAGTGTTCTAGAGTTGTCTCAAGATTGTATGATTAAAACATGTTCTGTAATGCATGTAAAGTGATGGATTGGGCTAGAAAGAAAAGTTGAAGTTGTGTCTTCTATATGCTGCTGGTGTATCAAGACTACTGGCAGGTTTATTTTGCAACTTAATCACTAATATATTCTTGTGAGTTACTGTTCTGTTAAAGCTGACTTGCTGAGAGCCAGCTCGTTAGCATCACGAATAAAACCTCAGTTCTGGGAGCACAGTCTTTTGACAGGGGATTTTTCAAACTTCAGATGAGAGTGTTCATCCCTGCCTTGTATTTTTCCTTTGTAATGATTTCAGAGGTAGACTTTGGGCAATCTAAGTTTTGCCTGAATAACTCAAGTCCTTGTCCAGCAGCTGAAGCTGTGTGGGCAGGATCTGTAATTCCAACTCAAGCAAGACTCTGCCTACAAAAATCTTAACTTCAGGATTGAGAGTGTTTGTCTCTCTTGACAGCCATGACAGTGTAGGTTGGGTATTCAAATTGCCTGGTTTCTGGTTGAGGAAGATCCAGGCTTGTGATTTCATGAGTCCCCATTGGTATATAGGTTTCTGGAGTTCGCTAATGTTACCATTCTGCTGGATGGCTGTAAGAAAGTTCAGCAAAACAAAAAAAAAGGCCAATTGTCCAGCAGACAGAGGACTTGCAATATATACAGAGGTCTTGCAGCCTGCTTTTTTTTTAACCAGCCTGAGTTCCTATTATTGTTCTGCCTCCTTTTTCCATGTCTTTCCCTAAAGCAGAGTTTGTTGAGGCTTTGAAAATAAGCGATAGTTAAGAAGTAATTACTTTTAATTCTGACCTGTTCTCCTCTTATGTTGTGTATTAGTAATTGTTTTTTAAAACTGTGCTAGTTTTCCAGTCTAGACAAACCATTAATATTTAACAGCTACGTGTAGATGACGTAGTGAAGACCTAAAGGCAGTAACAGGATGCAGGTATCTGATGTCCACAGTTTAGAGTATGCATGGTGCCTGCTGTTAGGCTGCTTTAGATTGGTTTCAGGACTACAGAGCTTGGTTGGAGAGTGTTTAGAGTGATAGTGGCACATGCAAACAAACTCAATCACTTAAATAAATTGTCTTGCAAATGGAGAACGTGTTGCAGAAAAAGATTGAAAAGGAAGATCTCCAGAACTTGGAGGAGAAAAGACATGACCAGGAGCTGTTTCAGAGCTCTGATTTTATTAAATACAATCTTTTGGAATTTTTCTCTCTGGGGTTTTTTTTTTGTTTTTGGTTTTGGTTTTTTTGCAATTGTGAATTTTATCCATGGAAACCGGATGTGTTATGAGTGAAGTTCCGCTGTCTGCCTGAGGTATTTCCTTGGCAGAAGCAGCAAGTATGATGAGGCAATCTTTGCTACATGTCTTTGCTGCTTTCTATAGCTTTGGGTTCCTTGGGCCTTTTGCCAGGGGGCTTTTCGTTTCCTTGGATTCAAAGTGTATTTTTGGTAATTTCATTTGTGCTAATGTGGTTTTGGACTGTTAATCCTAATGAACATGAGGAATCAGTAGCACTAACTAATCAGACAGGGTTCAGGCAAGTAATGGCTCCTATGGCTTTACCAACCCATTCAAGTTCTTTCCTCCAATGTCCTTATTATGCTAATCCAACATACTCTGGTTTGCTGCCACTCCACATCCCCCAGAACTGCTGGTTTCCTTTCTGCTTTAATGCATCTAGTTCCTGATCAGCGACATTTGCCTGCTTAACATGTTTCACTTGCAGAGAAGGCTCTGGCTGGGTGCTGAGTTATTCACTCACCTGCATAGCTGATCTACCACCAAATCTTCTTGCTCTTGAGATCAGTACACCTATGTAAAACTGCCAGGTTTCTGAAACGTGAGAAAAATCCAGTTTCTGCAGTCACCCGTGTGTTGTCATCTTTGCTTCTGCATGCCATTTCAGAATACTGAGCTTTCCTGTGCATGCTCTGCTTACATTTGTGCCCTCCCCGCTTGAATCTCCAATGATTCCAGGGTCAAAATAACAACTAGACCATAACTAATTTTTCTAGTCGTTGGTGATATTAAATCTGTGAAGAAAAAAACCCAAAACCATGCATCTCTTTGAAAAACATTTTATCCATTCCAACCAAACAAGCAATAAATCCCTGAAAATGTAACCCTAGAGAGGAATGGGGATGGGGACTTTCCAGTTTAAATTCTCACCTGGAGTAAGCAAAAGCCACCTCTGTGTTCAGGACATGGGAGCTGCTTTGGTGCAAAATGAGAATCTCTTGCAGCTCTGTAGATGTAATCTTGGTGCTGTTTGTCTAACACTAGTATGAACTGGCTGAGCTGCTTGATCTATTTAGCTGCTATGGAAATCAGTACATACCCAGCCAGAAAATGCATCCTTGCTTGCTGGCATGTTTCCTACATTTACATCAGTCTTTAAAAAGCAGAGACATATTGTGAGCTGCTCATCAGATCCCTGATGACCCAGTTTAGCAGATGTAATGATTGGCTAATTGTTAAAGATGCCATTTTTGGTGGGTGAGAGGAAGAGCATCAGCCAGGCTTCTAGCGATGAAGAGTTAGATTCAGCAGAGGTAAGAGCTCTTTAGTGGGAGTAACTAGATAAGGCTTGGATTAATTTGTCTGGAGAACAGAAAATTATGCAAAAGATTTATAAATGTAGTTAATAAAATGAAACTGTTGGTGTAATTCCTTATTAAAGATCAATGTGGGGTAATGACTATATATCATGGAAATATCTCAGATTCCATGCCGTATTGCTGTGTCCCCACAGTACCACAGTTTTTAGCAATTAAAAAAATGTATTTGGTAGAATGTCTGGAAGTGCCATGGCTGCACTTCAAGCATCGTGAGACTACGGCTATATTATGTTCATATAGCTGTACTTGTAATTGTGACTTAGCATGCTTGCTATAAACAGTCTGAACAAAGCAGGCAAAGCAAAGCCCAGGGCTGTGGTCTTGGCATTTTCCAAAAATGTTCCTCTGCCTCCAGACATCAAAAGCAGCAGTGCATGTGAAACAAAGTACTGAGTTTTGAGGACACAGGGAAAAACTTGTGTAATCCCCATGCCTGGCTTAGTACACAGAAAGGGGAAAATTAGGTAAATGCTGCTACAATAGTGTGTAAAACAGTATCTCTAGAAAGGGTGATGGGTAGGTAGGAGCTGGAAAAAACCAAAATTAAATGTTATGAAAAAAAAAATAAAGTTCAGCAGTGACTAGATGGGTGATACTCTTAGTTGAGGGAGTTGGGAGCTGTGTGATTGATAAATGCACAAACATCAGGGTGGGGTTTTTTTTTCAGGCTGCTGGCATTAGAAATAACAAATAGAGGAACTAAAGCTACTGGTGCAGAACATGAAACTGGATATTATAGGGATAATATCAATCTGCAAGAATAGTAGTCATGGCTTTAACATGCATTCAAGGTTATGTGTGGTTCAGATAGGGTAGATGTAAAAGGTGATAGGCTGTATTGTATGCAGTAGACTGTAAAGAAGAAAGCAGAGTAATACTGATAATGCAGGATCTGTTTCTGGTCAAATTGCTGTGGGGAAGAATGGTAAAAGAGGTCCCAGGGGAAGTACTGTGAGTCTGCTGTAATCCCTCATAGGATTGGATTCAGATAGAAACTTGAGGCTCGGAAATTATACAATTCCCAGTACCATTAGAGAGATAAATATTAGTATGAGAAACTTTAATTTCTCAGATACAGCTTGGAGAACAAATGCAGCTAATAATCATCAGGTCAAAAGATCTTATTATTGTAGCATCATCACCTGTTGTTGACACAGTGAGTGGATTAAAGGTGCTACGACTATTAGGGGAAAACAAGCTGTTTAGGAATTTCCATCTCCCCACCTTTGGATGGGGTGATCATTATACAAGCTTTGATACATGAAGCAATGTATTTAATGAAAACAGTGCAGCCCTGAATGTAGAATCGTATGGTTTTGGTTTGGTGGGCTTTTTTTGGTTGGTTGGTTGGTATTTCTTGTTTTGTTTGTTTTTAGAGGCACTTTGGATACAAATTAATGATTGTATATGTAAAGGGGAAAAATAATCTTAAGAAGAAACTGCAACCTAACATTACAAAAGCTGTTACATGAAAAAAGAAGAGAATTTACAAAAGAGAACTTATCAGCAGAGATTGCTGTGCCTTTAAAGTCAGTAGGGATGAAATGAAAACTGCCAAAAATCAGGCTGAATTAAACCTTATAAATGTTGCTAAGGAAATGGGTGACAGTTTCTCAAAATACAATTAGAGAGAAGGGAAGAGGTGGGGCCACTTAGTGCTGGGGATAGAGTAGTTAGTGAGGATGCTCTTGTGGTCACAGAATTGAATAAATTTTTGTTGTTTTCAATAGAGTTCATCTTGGGAGAAAGAGTAGGATTGGTAACAGGCTTGAACCTACTGTAGAAGCAACCATACAGGACATTTCAAAGATCCTAGCTAGTGCAGGTAGGCTGGGCTGAGAAACAGGGTTGCCTGGGGAAGGGGGATGCCTGTTCCCAAAAGTGAAAGAACTGGTTCATGCAGTTGCAGATCTGATACAAGTTTTAATCTATCAAATAGAAGTGCTGTCATATGTCTGGAGAACAGGAAGTGGAATAGGTCTATTGCTGGTGGGGAATGATCTGAGTAAATACAGACCTGTTGGCCCAACAGGCTGCATGCTGACACAGAAGGGTTGGATAATTAAAGGCTTGGATACAAATAAAAAAATGTGATGAAAGGCAACACAAATCCATCAAAACTGGGTTGTGCCTTATCAGCCTGTCTGTTTTTAAGATAACCAGTTTTCTTACCATTTTACTTAATGGATTGGCATCTCTTACTATAGACAGGTACTACAGCATCCAATGTGGTGCTACAGAGGAAAGTACTGATGAGACTAGAGAAGATGCAGTTTAGTGCTGGCATTGTGAAACAGAGCTAACGCTGTTCTGGGTGATGTCTTTAAAAATAAAGATGAGCACAGGCTGGATCAGGTGCAGGAACATGCTTCTAGATGTTGGGGAATAGCCAGCCTGTCATGTGACAGAAGACTGCAACAGCTGCTTGTTTGGATGGTTGGAGAGGGGATACATGGGGAAGGTTAATTGTAAGGGAAAGAGAAAATACAGCTAAGCCGTAGGACAGTACTGGCACAAGAACAAAGAAAAAACAGAAATTGCTCAGGAATAGCAGTAAGCTGGAGAACATGGATCCAGATATTCTAGAGCAGCCTTTTGGCTGGGGTAGTGTAGCTGTAAAACCCAGCACTGGTAAGTTTTATGAAAGTTAAGATGATGCCGTGTGATAGCAGTTGACCTGATTCTGTGTGTCAGGAGATCTGTTCTGGTCTTTATATCTCTGTAAATTTAAAATTATTCATATATGTAAGCATCTGCAGGAACAAGGCTATGATTTTATAACAGTTACCTAACTGGTGTTACTGGAAATGCATGGGCATAGTAGATTGTATGGTAATGTAGTTGGACTATTATCTCAAAACAGAATTACGGAGTGCAGTGCCATCTTATACTTGACTAATATTTGTTGCAAGTCAGTGTGCAGTAGTAAACCAGCCCTTGTGGCCAGTGTTGCAGAAAATTCAGTGGTTTATTATTGGTCAGTGAAGTCCTGCTGTATCCATCTTGGCACATATGAGTTTAAAACTAGCTTTTGTCATTTAACTGTCTGAGGGACACAGGAAGTGTGATGCTTTGTTACCAAAGTACCACCTGAGTATATTAATCCTGGTTGAGGCTGCATCCATATTTAAGATTGCATCAAAAACTTTAAAGTGTGGCAGTTTTATTGGATCTGTAGTTAAAACAGCAGAGGAACTTACGTGATGCTCCCCTCCTTGTTTTTGTTTTGCCCATTTAATGGGTATTTATAGATAGGAAGATATCTGCACTAGGATTTGGAAATGTGTTATTCCCCTGAGGCCTGGTTGGAAATGACAAGAACTGGATTGTGAAATAAATGTAAGGTTTTTAACTTAGTTAGGGATTTGGTTTTAAAACCTGGGGCAGTCATGTGAAGTAGCAAAAACAGGCTGTGAAAAAGACTTTGGGTTTGTATAAATTAATGCCTTTTCATAAAATGATTTTATTGGAGATACTAAATTGCTTGAGTGCATGGTAATGAGCTGCGCGAAAGAATGAAGGGCAGGCACCTTTTGAACGTGCAGTCACAGAAAGGAGAAGGACATAAAAAAGTATGGGTCGTTCAGAGGAAACCAGATTCTATCTGTGCCCCCAGGCAGGGCATGCAGGGAGTGCTGAGAGGTAGCCACAAAGCCCTCTGGTGAGGAGGTGGGAGGATAATGGTGAGCTCCAGAAAGCTGTTTTGGGTCTGGGACAAAATAAATTGGCCAAGGGCAGAATGAGATGGAAGTTCATTGTGGGAGCCTCATCCGTTTTCACCGGTGAAGAGATCTAGAAGCATAGCTGGTTTCCAATTTATGGACAGTTAATTTCTCTGTCTGTGCAAATCTTCACACAGACACAATGGCTATAGAAACTTTTATTTATTTCTTTATTTTAAATGTAGAAAATGTCATGCCTTATGCTCCCCAAATTGGTCATGCTCCTTTTGTATGGAAGGAGTGGCTCTAGGAAAGAGGATGAGAGTGGGTGACAGCTGCTATAACCACTCACCCAGCTCATAGCTGTCCTTTTCCGAGGTGTCTCGGAAAGAAAGGGCAGTGGGAGCAGAGGAGGAGCCAAGAGCTGTCCTGCTGGGCTGAGTGGGTCGCAGGGCTGTGGATTAGGCGCCCCTTACCTGAATTACAAAAGTCCACACATGCAAATTGTGCTAGATAATGATCCACATGTTTAACCTCTTGAAGAAAAGTAAATCTCAAGTTTAACTCTTTCTAAGGGGGAGGAAATTATGAGTAATGATGGAAAGGCAGCTGCCCCAGAGCTAGGCTGAGGGAGCTGTTTAGTGGTGCACAGCAGCACTACAGCAAAGTTAAAGATTAGAAATGCAAAAAACCCCTGACTTTATGCATTTAAAATGGTGTGTGGGGGGGAAATTTGGCTAGCCCTTCTTGGGTTTGATCACTGTAGCATGTTTATTTTTGAAACCTCGGAGGGAGGGGTTTTATCCCTGCTATCCTTTGGAGGAAGGTGGGAATCTTGTGGGCTTGGGCTGTTAACTCTTTGAGAGCCCAGGTTTGGGCCAGTGTCAACCTGGTGTGGTTTTTTTTTTTTTTTTTGTAGTGATGGGTGAAACCGCACACAGTTTGTTCTGGCAGGTCAGGCCCCCTTGGTGCACCCCTAGCCATGGTGTATCTTTTGGGAATCAGCAGTGGGCTCTCGGATGTCTGCTAACGCGGCCGGCATGCAGGGCTGCTGGGGTGAGCCTGCTGGCCAAGCAGCTCCCCATCTGTCCCCGTCGGTCAGGGAGTAGATTCCTCCCTGGGAATGAGGAGGATGGGCTTCCTAAAATGGGCACAACAACTGGCCCTGCCCAGCCTTGCCCCCTTCTCGCTGCTGCTCACCGTCCCCTGTGACAGAGTTAATCCCCCTCTCCGCCCCCGGTTTGACTGGAACAGCTGAGGGGGACAACCCAGCGGCCCAAGGCTGGGGCAGTGGGGGCCATTCCAGGGCTCAGCTCCCCCCAGCAGCCCTGGTTCCGGCAGCTGTCCCTGCTCGCCTCAGCTGGGGAGGGAGGGAGAAGTGTTAAACGATACGGGCACACACTCCCTTGTGAAAGAGATCCCTTCAGTTCGAGATATCAGTGTGGCTTCTCCCCTCTCCCTCCCTCCTTCCCTGACACCAAAGGGTTTTACTATGCTAATCCCAGCACCTGTCCCTGCAGAGGACAGCAAGAAGGGTATGGTGGTGGGGGAGGAACAGTCCCATATGTTTTTCCCTGTCCTGGATTGGGAGTGTTCCCTCTGACGCACCTAGAGCCCAGAATATATGCTCTTTTCAGATCCTAAATGCTGTTTGCTTCCTCCCATCCCTGGCAGCGGTGGCTGTGAAGATCCCGTGTCCCCCTCTTCCTGGCAGTTGCTCTGTTTGCTGCCCGGGAATCGCAGGACACTCCTCAGTCAAGGCTTGCAGGGCCGTTTTCAGCAGAGGATTTCTAATTTTAGGAGCCTCTGCCGCCTATGGTTGAGCGCTGCCTTGCTGGATCCCAGAAGAGAGGGGCTGAGCTGTGCCGAGCCAGGCAGCTCCTTTTTATTTTCAGCTGAGCTAGTGTCAACCTGAGTGGCCCCAGAGGCCCGAGCCAAGCACTGCGCAGGGCTGCCAGAGTCCTTCCCACAAGGCTGAAAGACGGAGACTCGGATTTGAAGCTTCCAGTCCTGTGTCCATTTGGCCTTTAGCTGGAGGATCTTTGGCTATGTATGGTGTGTATTGTATGGATTACCAATACCCAGTCGTCCAGGTAAGCAGAAGGACAGTGGTGACTTTGAAGAGTTTTGGTCTTTGCTCTGTGTGTTCGTTGGACAAAATTGGAGCTTATGTGTTGGTTTTGTAGAAGGACACTGCTTCCAAACTGGGTTTCTGGTGTCCCAGGCCTCTGCCCAGAGACTCTGCAGAGGGCTTTGAAGCTCCAGCCCCTGAGCGGTACCATTTGACACTTTCTAACTCCCAGGATTCCTCCTGTTTGAGACTTGTGTATTTTGGTTCGCATTTTTGGCCTTTTTCTTTTGCTTGTTTGTTTGCAGGGGGGTTTGAACTGGCAGCAATGCAAACTGTTGTGTTTCTTCGTGTCTTACTGCGTTGTGAGGGCACTTGTATGTGTGACTGCAGCCTGTCCCATGGGGATGCTGAACCACCCAGAGCAGCTCCTCACCTATTCTCCTCCCCCCTCCTCTGAAACCACCCACAAAACCTCCAACAAAACCTCGTTTGTCATCTTTTTGGTTTTGGAGGTCCGGAAGAGGATGTGTAGGGCGAAAGGAACGGGTGGGTTTGAGAGCAGCGCTCGGGGCTGGGCAAAGCCTGTATTGCAGCCTCTGCTGGGGGAGGGGGCTATATTTGGAACACACGTGAGATTTGCTGGCCCAGTGTGTGGAGTTTTGGAGAAGACAGACGCTGTGTGGGTCAGGCTCAAATACTTTTGGAGCCAAGTGAAAGATGATGTTCTCTGGGCAGTCCTTGGCTATTCAATGTCAGCACTCCATGTCCTTACAGGCACCTAGTTTATCCAGAAAATGTGAAACGTAGACTAGCGGTTCAAGATTATCTAGGGTGAGATACATCAGATAGCCACTAAACAGTATTTTGTTAGGTTACCTTGTATCAGGGATTTTATTACTCACTTGAATAGAATCCACCAGCAGAAGTGTGTCTTTTGGTTGTTCAGATTTGTTCCTGATAAATTGGTTCTTTGCACTTGAAACTCTTTTTTTCTTCCCTCTGGCCTTGGTCCAGTTGGCAGGTTTGCTCCATCTAAACTTGAGCCAGCACAGAAATGCAGGTAATGGGATGTTAAAATTGAAGGCTGTGCTTGCTTTCCACCCTTAGCAGCAAAGGGTGGAAAATATAATTTAAAAAAAAAACGGAAATCAAATAATGAAACTTCCTGAAAGCAGAGTATTTGTGGCCTCCTCTCCCTACTTTCTATGAGTGTTAAACTGACCCAAGCATGTAATAGTGTACATGCTGACTACTTAGTCAAACTAGAGGTTAGTTCTTCATCAGTGTGATTTCAGTGGCCTTGTCCTGCGGCCTGCTGCGTAAACATCTTTCTCCGGTTTCTTTTCCATTAGTATTTGAATGATAGGAGCTAACCAGAAGCCATCATGTACTTCTGTGTGAACACAGAAGAGAATATAGAAGTGTCACAGATGTGCTTAGGTAGGAGCAATGAGCTTTGCCTGGCATGATGAGGATGATCAGCTGTGCCCTGGCACTGCAGAGACAGGCTAGTTAAATTTGCCTGTAGTTATTTCAAAATGCTACTTCTACAGCACAGTGATGAAGTTTTGATGCATATATGCCCGTGATGCATGAGAAACGATAAGAACTCGTGAGTATTGGCATCTAGAGCTGTTCTGAATACATTGCTTTTTGAATAAATGCAGTAAGTAGGAAGGGGTGATCTCGTGGCTCTGAGCTATGTGTTCTTCCAGGCTTCAGCTCTGCTCGTGCTTCTCTGTTCTTTTCAGCAGCAAGATCTGCAGTTTGGGTTTTGGTTTTGCTTAGTAGAGGGTGGCAAACTGTGTTGGTAAGTTCAGGAGAGGTTCCTTGATTCTCACGTAGGAGAAGCTAAGTGGAGGTCCACCAGCCTTATTCTGCACGGCCATGAGACAACATCTGAACCCCCATCCCTCAGTGATGAAAGATGAGTTGCACAGATTCACCAGTTAATTCTGTAGCCCTGGTGTTAATCCTGGGCTCCAGTAGAACCCAAGACAGCAAAGATCTCAAGTGTTGCCACGTCTTGTCATGTTTTGCATGATATTTTTTAACCTTTTGAAACTCTGTGTCATATATTCATTTTAGCTGGTTATGCAGCAGTGGGAGCTCTTGCAAACCTGGCTTTCTTACTGCCTGAGCACATCCACTGAAAATTGGGTCTTTTCTCTTGCTCGATAGGAGCAAAGGTGGATATATTCCAAACATGGGGGAGGAGATGCTTTCTGGCCTACAATGGAGATGAAAGAGGGAGACCAGCAGTACATTGCACTGGAAGGGAATTCCCACTCTGCTGGCACATGAGCAAAGCAGATGTACCAACTGGGTGGTGGGAGGCAGTGCAAGGGAAGGTTCAGTGCATGGTTGGGAACCTCTTTTTCCTTAGAAGGCTTTCTGATGGCAATTGTTTCTAGAGGTTCCTCAGGCAAAGGCCAAAATGGAGTAGAAATGGTGCTATTCTGGTTAACACTGGTGGGATGATGTCCTGGAGGTCTACAGCCCTAGATCTGGGACAAGAAGATGTTACCTCATGACACAGACGAGACTGAACACAGCAGTTAAAGTACTCAAGTGGAGAGAATAAGGAGATTATCCTGAGTGATTTGCAGAGGTTTGATGAATGAGATGCACAATGCTGAAACCTGGTGCTTTGTCATGTCAAAGGTTTAAGGAGGTCACTGTGTTTTTTGCTGCTTTGAAATGGAATTTACACTTGACCTAGAACTGTGCTCCCGAATCTCAGGTTTATAATAGGGGAGGAAAAAACCAAATCCACTACTTTCCCTGGTTTTGTAACATTGAGTGTAAACATGTAGTATTGTAAGTTGCAAGTTACCAGAGAGGATGAGATAACACAGAAAAACGTGGACTCTGACTCAGAGGCCTGTGGGCTGCAGCCATGGAGGCTGGCTCCTTCCCAGAGGATCCCACACCATGGTTTGGTCGTGTTGGGCGGCTGGCCCATGGCTCTCTGCCTCCATATGCTGATGGCATGTATGGGCTTCTGGTGTCTTGGTCTCCTGCTTTTCACGACAGAGGGACTGGCCTCTGACATGTGCTCCTGCTGGCCTCCTGCTGAATGAGGAGAGAAAGGGCAAGGGAAGGAAAGGAAGAAGAGAGGGAGCCAGAGGTCAGTTTGCAGCAAGTGAAACTGGGAAATGAAAAAGCATCGTGGGTCAGCATGGCTTGTCTGGAGATCAGTGCCGTAGCAGAAGCCCATGAAGAAAAACCACTAGGCTTTTTTTTTTTCTTGCATGTGTGAATTATAACTGGGCATATTCATGCAAAGAGGAACACATGGGGATGCAAGGTGTTACTGTGCTGTAATTTGGCTTCTCTGCTGCTAAAGCCTGCAGAGTCTCTTGAGTACCAGGTGTCAAGAAGAGATACATCAGAGGGACAACTTGCCTGAGCTGGTTTTATCTCTGCATCATGGGCACTGGAGCAGCAGTACAGTCTTCTTGTCTAACTGTGGGATTGGCAGACCTGCACTCAGCCTTGTCCGTGGGTTTCCATGGGTGCAGTGTTGGGAAAAATCAATCAGAGCATCTCAGATCCCGTCTGGCAAATGGGGTAGCGGTGTATCGCTCTGTTTTACGGGGTCGCTGGGAGAACAGATGCTGTCAACCGTGGCGTGCTCAGGTGCTCAGGGCCAGATGCTTGCTGAAGATAAATGGGAGGGAAAAAAGCAAGCTGGGAAGGAGTCCAGCGGTCTCCAGGTTTTATGATGATAGAAATGCAGATCCTGGCACGGATACTGCTTCCGGTTCATCCAACACACCGTGTAACCCACGCGTTCTCCCTTTTGTGGCAGGAGGGAGGTCTGTGCAGAACTGACAGCTATCTCTCCAGCATCCTCCAGCCGGGAGATGCTCTCTCCCGCCTGGTGAGGTCCAGGCGGGGGAGGCCTGGGCGCTGGGCATGGTAGGTGCGGAGGAGCTCGGGCCGGCCGTGGGGTTCTGCCGGCCGGGACCGGCGCTGCGCGGGGCCACCTTCGCTTTTGTCTCCAGCTCGCGTTCTCGCGTCCGCCGAGCCCCCTGGTTCCCGGGGAGCGGCGGGGAGTCCCGGCGGGCAGGCTCGGAGCGCCTGGCTGGGCGGGGGGTGGCCGTGCCGTGCCGAGCCCAGCCGGGCGGGGCGAGGCGGGGCGCGGCGGGGGCGGCCCCGGCTCGCATTAATTACCTTCGGCATTCGGGGCGGCGCTTCCCGCAGCCATCTGGCTGAGCCGGGGGGGCGGCAGAGGGGGGAGGGAGGGAGGGGAAGAAGGGGAGGAACACGGGAGAAGAAAGAGAGGAAAAAGGGCTCGGGGAGCACCGCGCCGGCGAGGCAGCGCAGCGCAGGCACCCGCCGCCGCCGCCCGCCTCCACGGGGCTGCTGCTTTTTTTTTATTTTATTTTATTCTTTTCTCCTTTTTTATTTTCCCTCTCCCGTGTGGCCGGCCTCCCCCATTTTGGTTTATGGAGAAAAAGAAAATGGTAACTCAGGTAAGGGTGGCGGGCGGGCCGGGCTCCGGCGGCTGCCCGCCCGGCTTTGTCTGGGAGCGGAGCGGGGCGCCCGGCGCGGAGCGGTGCGGAGCGGGGCGGCATGGAGCACCCGCGCTGCGAGCTCTGGGGAAGGGCTTCCTGCGCTCCCCCTGCCCGGAGCAACCTCGCAGTGCCCTCTAGAGAGAAGCGGAGCGCCGGGGGCACGGGTGCCCCTGCTCCGAGTTAGGCTAAAGCCGCCTTTGAACGGCCGATCCCGAAGGTGAGCGTCATCCCCGGCGCTTCTCCATGCGGCTGCCGGTCACCGCGGGGCCGGGAAGCCCTGGTAGGTAGCTGTAGGCGTGGGGCTGCCCGTGTCTTCCCGGGGGAAAGCGGCTGACGTTTCCTGAGGAGCGCGCCCAGCTGCCAGGGCCATCGCGCATCCACCGCAAGGGGTTTTCGTTGGACAGTGCTCGCCTTTTAAGGTTGCTGTATGCGTTTGGATTTTCAAATTTTTTTTTCTTTTTTTTTTTTTTTTTTTTTTTTGGCATGGCATATGCAAGTCGCCACCGGAGGGAGCGGGCAAAGGGAGGAGTAGGAGAGCAGCATCGTGGAGCTGGAATCCTTTGGAGTTAGGCATTATATAATGTCCCCGCAGTGCCTTGCAGAGCTGGAAACCTTTGGGGGATATTCCCAAAGGGGGTGGAGGGAAGGGCTCTCAGAAGGAACTTTGCTTCAAATCTGGGTTTCACAAGTGCTTTTTTTTTCTGTGGAGGCTGCAGGTCTATAGAGTAGATGCATACTGCCTTCTTGGCTTTCCTTAGCTCTGGCTGAACCCCCCTTCACTAGCTGCTGCTGAGATCCTGCGTGTCCCACTGCAAGGGGCAGCTCTCTTGCTGGTGCCTAACTCAGAACGAATCTGCTGCAGGAAGTGACACCCACTTTGACCCTTTCTCTCTCTCTCTCTCTCTCTCATCTTGCATTGATTGTCAGTGGCTGAAAAATAGGTCTCTGTCCACTCTGAAGGTATCTTCCCAGGCTCCCAAGCCCCACCTTCTGCTTCTGCTATTTAGTCCCTTCCATTACAGATTCCTTTTTATCCGGACCAAGGCTTTCCCTTTTGAGACAGAAGAGCTCTGCGGAAATCTCCCGGGGCTTTCTGTACCTATATTTAGTTTAGCAAGTGATGCTGGAAAGCTGTGTCTCTGCACTCAGGGTCCATTTGTGTTTTGCTGCGTGCTCAGAGTGTGCCTGGTCAGATGGAGGTGTGTGACCCTAAGCTGCAGATTGACTTGTGCACCTTTTGGAGAGTCGTTCTGCACAGCGTTGCTTTGCACTGTGCTCTCAGGCACAGCTGTCACACTCGGAGCTCGTGTCTGTGCGCTGCAGAAAGGTGCCTGGGTCAGCAGGACCAAGAGTGTGTAGTTTGTGCGTGCCTGGGACCAAGCACCCCTGGAGCACGAGCCTGTTGGCTTGGGAATGTGCAGAGCTGGGAAGGATGGGATTCTGCTGGAGCGCTGGCTGAAACAGGGGAGGGTATAAACTCATTAAAGGTGTGAGGCTATCCTAATAGACTCCAGGGAAATCTGTCTTCCCCGGAAACTGGCATGGGGAAGGAGGTATCAAGACTGTGCATTATTAGTATTGTTTGACCTTGAATTACGATTGTCTGAAGAGTATGTACGATTTAGTGTAGGTTTTCGGGATTTGCATTGTGTATTTACATGCTGAGATGCTGGAGAAGATGCATATTAAAAAAACATTGGGAGAGGAGAGCTCGGACTGTGTGTCAGCTGGGGATCCAGATGAGCGATGGATAGCCCTTGTACACAGAGTTGGGGGAGACAGCACAGGTGAGTTCAGCTCCAGCACAGTGCTGCCTTCTCTCGGGGGAGCATTTGGCTGCTAGGCTGCTCCTTAGCAGTACTTCACTGCAGGTTTGGCCAGCTGTGGGGCTGAAGGAGCATGGCACATTCAAGACAATATCCCCAGCCACGTTATTCTGCAGCGTTGTTTGAAGCTGTGGAACGACATTATTTAAACCTGTGAACTTATTTCCTTGGGGCTCTGTCTCATTTATGAGAAGTAAATATTATTGGTATGTTTAGCTGGTAATTGCCACTGAATGAATTCAGCATTGCTACAGTCTTGCTCCGTTTGGTTCAGTCTCCAGAAAACATTGCCTACCTGGTCTGAGTTCTCTTGTATTGTAGGGAGCAAGCTTGCCTGTCTTCCTTGGAGATCTGGGAGATGAGCTTCTGTATAGGAATGACAAGCTGATAGAACAGAATAAACATGAGTGTGTGGAGTGACAAGACTAGAAACAGTGATGGAAACAAGTGGGAGATGCTGGAAGGTAGAAACATGCTTGAAAAAGAGGAAACAAAAATTGCTAATGAGAGTAAGAGCTCAGATTCATTAACAGAAAGTACCTTAGCCTTATCCCCCTTAATCCTAAATCAGCGAAAATGAGTGTTAAACGAGGCCCAGTACATTATGTGCTAATTGCAGATAAAAGAGAGAGTCTTCTGTGGATGGGAATTATATGCTAAAAGGCTTTTTCTCTGTGTGGTGCATGGTGAGGTTGCTGGCTTGCGTGGAGCACAAAGCCCTCCCTTTCTTGGACAGCCCAGTGCCTTGCTGGCGTTTTCCTCCAAATCTGTTTCCCATCAGGGCTGGGAGAGGGGGAAGGTGTCGAGCATCTCAGAGAGTGGGGAGGGAGCTGCCGCCTCCTTCAGGGGTCCCCCAGCCCATGTGGCAGCCGGCAGTGCCGAGCATGTGTGTGTGTGTGTGTGTGTGCCTTTGTAATGAATCCCCCCGCCATTGTCTGCTCCCCTCCCTGCTCTCGGCAATGGAACCTTTCACCTGGGCTGCTGCCCGCTGGCAGGCCTTCTTCCAGGATAGGAGGAGGAGGAGGAAGGGTTGCTTGTGGTAATTAAAACCAGACCTTGGAGAACTGCTGTTTTCTGACTGCAGCACCCCGTTTTCCTTCTTTCTCTGTCTTGAGTTCCCAGCTTTTGATGTGGGTATAAGCAGGAACATCTGAAGGTCCGCTTTTGTGCAGCTGTAGGATCACCAGTCTCCATTTTATGGCACCATTTGAAGCATCTTTGCTGCCCTGCCTGCCAGCATGCCCCCTCTTGTCCCCCCCAGCACCCCTTGGAGGCTCCAGCCAGCGCCGTTTATCTTGGCACGTGTTTGACTTGCTACACTCTGCCCAGGGCTGAGGGAGGTGATGGCGTTTGTGGCTTTGAGACTAATTTATGTCCTTGTTAAAATGAACCAGCAAGCAGCCTCATTTTTTCCAGAGGTTTTCTTCCCTTTCCCTTCCCCCTTCCATAACCCTTTCCCTCCCAGACCCTGTGTGTAGCTGTGAAACAACTTGTGCAGCCAAAAGTTGCTTGCTCAGTCAGTGATTTGTTTTTTTAAATTAAAAAACCCCAACAATTGCAGTGCTCCTTAAATGGAGATCTTATTTAAATCAGAGCAGCGGCTGACTCATTAAAGGCCTCTCTGTCTCCTTTTCGTTCCTCTGCCTCATTCCCTTTCCCTGTCTTTCTCTACCTCCTGTTACAGTAATGGTGTGATAAAACAGATCTTTGTGTTCCATGTTGGGATCGTGCAGGGGGTGTGTAGTTGGAGGGGGGAGACAGGAGATGGGAAACCCTGTCACGACAGCCACCTTGTGCTAGCTAAAAATGTACAATGCATCCCATTATAGGAGACCGTCCTCCTTTGTTTGAACTGTCTGCAAGGGAGACTGAGTCCCAGAACAGCCTCCCCTCCCGTCCCCTTACGTCTGCTTGGGGTTCTGTTCCCCTCCAGGCAAGCTGGATGCTGCAGGATTCCCCTGCTCCCTTAAAAGAAAGAATTAAGAAAGAAAAGCTTTATCTGTGTGTGGTGGAAGCCCCCCTTTTTTCCTCTTGGACTTCTCCTAGGAGCTACTGTTATTCCCCTGTCCTTTTTCCCTGCTTGGAGCATTGCATGTCCCTTTCCTTTCAGGCAGGTGTCCTTTCTGTTTGCTCCTTGCTTTGGTGTTACTCTTGCAAACTTGCATGAGCTGAAGGGGATCGCTCTCTTCTCTATCCATGGACTTGATCTCTTCCCCTTTCTTTGCTGTTCAAGAAATGGTGCTTTTTTACATGGTATCTAACTCAGTGCCTATACCTATCCCCTAGTTTTTCATTCCCTTCTACTGCATGTTGTAGGACTTCTCTTTAGTGCTGCAGATACCGTGTCAGCATCAGAGGTTTGTGTGAGAGAAATCCTGTCCAGTCACTTTTCCAGGAGGGTCTCCCCTGGGAATGCAAAGATTAATCTGCATCTCACTTTCCCTGATATTAGGACATAGTTGCTTGAGGTGGGGCTATGGGTTGTGTCTGGAACTGTTGTTACACTTTTTTATTTAACTCCTTGAGAAGGGCTTGAAAATCAGTGGGGCCGGTCAAAACCTGGTGAGTGTTTTTTAGTATTTTTCTCTTTGCTCCTCATGCTGAGCACTTTCAGATGCATTGGAGTAGAAGTGAACCACTGTAGGTGCTTGCAGAGCTGCCTTGGGATGGCAGAAGCTGTATTCAGCGTTGCCTAGGCAGGATGGAGAAAAGCAACTTGATACAGCACTGCCATTTCCTTGAGTCCCTGTCCTAGAAATAACCTCGCTGCTCCCTAGTGCATTTCTTCTGCAGGTGACTAGGTGGTTATCCCCGGGAATTGAGAAATGAGGATGCCTAAGTTTGCTGTGATATTTGATTGCCAAGGCTGTGTAAATTTAACATACTGTTTAATTGTATTTTAAGAATTATTAATTTATGAAGTATCTGGATCGGTGAAAAGGTTGTAGTGAGCTACCAAAAATTACAACAGTTCAAGGTTGCAAAGGAGGGAGGCCCTTAAAAACAGCAATATCTTTCCCTCTAGCTTATTAATTCATGATGGCTCCATTGCATTTAATTAGTATTGACCAACCTTTTACTATAAAATTCTAATACCTGTGCAAAAGGGGTCTGCAGTGGGTGTCTCTGTGTGTGATGTTTTTGATACATGCATTCTGGTCTTACAAACTGCTTCGGGTAAAACGCTCCATGTTCCTGTTTTAGATCCATTTCCAGCAAATGGTGTGTGCAGTTGGCTGCCCCTTTGCAACGAGTTCCTTAACATGCTTACCTCCCAGCTGCAGAGTCACAGGCTTCACTAACAGGCATCCCTCGGGGCTCTCAGTACCAGGCAGGAGATGGTTAATTTGCCTCAGCCTGCTCTCAAATACTATTTGAAAGGATGTAGTCAGTAGTCTTTCTATCAGACATGTTCCCTGGAATCAGAGTAAAGAAATGTTAATATTCCTACTGAAAGTATTTTGGTGTGCTGCTGCAGAGTCACTTATGATCCTGTGCTGTGCAGGGTGGTTTTTTGCTGGGCTGTTGGAGGCTGTGCTATGACCAGTGAGGGCTGGAGATATATAGGCTGGTTTTGTAGGGTTCACAGAAGCTAGAGCAATTAATGCTTAACTAAAAGCTTTTGGAAAAAAATAGTATGTTTTGCCTGTATAAAGAAAATGGGACAAATGCTGTTCAACAGTGTCCTTTGCTTAATACCTGATCTTTTTTTCCTTTGCAAAACTGTTCGTTGGGCAGTGCTATTCTTAAATTGAATTGGGAGTGATCAAGATGGTAATGGGGAGGCAGTTCCAGGGCATTTCCATATTTTAAGTTGGGAAAGAAACCTTCATTTGTTCTCTTTATTTCTGTGTCTATTTATGATACTATTTAATCACATGTTTGTATGCTATTTTTTTCCACAAGAAAGAAAAGAAAAAAACAGACAACCCTCTAACCATCCCCATCAGCTTCAGTATATGTGGCACCATGATGACCTCTGCAAGTTATCAGTGGCAGAGTTGGCCATCCCAGATACATCCCACAGACCTCTGCCACTTTGACTGAATATGTAATTAGCTGTCATTTTCTGTGCAGGCCAGCTTGATCAGTGTTTGCCAGTTGGTTTTGTGTATTTGCTGACAGCAGAGGAATGGTGACATTTCACAATACTGGGCTCTGGTTTAGGCTTTGGGCGAGTACATTGCTGTGCACACTTCCCCCTCTCTTCCATCCCAGTGTGACATCTCCTGTCTCACCTCTGCCCTGCATCACTGGAGGATGGATGCTTCTTCCTCTCACTCTCTCCCTATGATCCTCAGTCACTAGCTTGTCCCATACAAGTCCATATCCACGTTCTCCCTGTCTCCATTCCTCTCCAGTTACATGCCCTCCTGTTTTGGCAGACTGCTGCTTTACTTTGATCGCTTTGGTTCCTTCTCAGCTGATTTTTAGATCTGCTTATACTTTGCTTCTCTTCCTCCTCCTCCTCCTCCTCCTCCTCCCTGTCCTCACTACAGTCTCCTTGTCATAGGCTTTTTTAACTCTCCACCCACTCCCTTCATTCCTCATTTAGTTTGCCTTTTCTGCTCCTATTGCAGTCAAACTTGTCTTTCTATCCCTTTGCTCCCTGCTGCTGCCTGTGCTGATAGTGCTCAGGCTTCTTGTCTCAATTTAATTTTCTCCTGCTGTACTTGCAGGTCTATTTCTTGGGTTTTTGGATTTGAGGTGGGTAACTGTTACTTGATATTACATCATCCCTACAAAGGAGATGGTGCAAAGTGCTGGAGATGGAGCATTTCCCTGCTCTCAGTGATCTCCAGACCTGGATCTGACATGGCCAATGAAGCTGTGGATGATCTCCAAATGAGAGCATGAAATCACAGAAAATGGGGTGCAAGCAGCACTGCCAGCCATCCTTAAGAGCATCTCTGTTTCCTGTTAGAATAAACAATATCTAAACCATTCCTGATGGCTTCCTTAAAAGCATTTGCAATGCCACTGCCCACCTTTCTGAGGATTGATAGGTCTTTCCTAGTATCTAACATGAAGCTTGTTGCCACCATTTGTTCTCTCTGTGAGGAATATAAAGAATGGATTGGTTCTTTCATTTTTGGCAAGTTTTTCATACTGTTATTTCTTTCTTTTTTATATTTTAGCCCTTTTTGGTCATTGCATATGGCTTTAGTAGGGGATTTCGTTGATTAAATGTAAGATAGGTGCTGTAATTTTCCATAATTTTGTTACAATGCTGGTCAGATTTTGGTGGCCTTTTTTTTTAGTATGGTTGCTAAATATAGATTCCTGAAATGCAAATTTTTCTGTTAAATAAGGAGTTCTCTTAGACTTTTCAAAGTGTGTGTGTTGTACTTTCCTCCTCTGTTAGTCATAAGCAAGACAAAATATGCCCCCTACTTTTTTCTTGGGTTGGATTGCTATGGCTTAAGTAACAAAAGAAGTCACCAACTCCAAAATCAATTGCAGAGAGTGTGAAAAGAATTTCAGTTTGCATGGTTGATTGGAATTTTAACAGCTGAAAACTGGGTCCTACAATAGAAGTAGCAGCCAGCCTGGCTCTACCAGCCCTGCCTGTAATATGGAGACTTTTACCCTGAGTAGTCTCTAAATACCTAACGGGAATTGCACTCCAAGTAGTCTGTAATCTGAGGGTGCATGGATACACCAAAAATGTCCAAGTAATTGCAAGGGTAATCTTTCTAGCTTCTGAAGTCTGCCCTCAGGCTGGGAGCCTTGAGTATGGTTAAAATCCTCTGAACTGCCTTCCCGGTTATCCTACTTAAAATTCATAGTGTCTGCAGTTGTGGTCCTGTGGAGTTTAGGATTTCTGTGTGCTGTATATAAGTCCTGGTCTCCATGAGTTATCTGACTTGCAGGGCATATTTGACTTTCAGATAATTGCTTTTGATTAGCCAAGATTTAGATAATCAGAGTTTGACCTACACAGTGCATAGACCATCATTCACCTATTGGGTGTCTCTGAGGCTCCTTATCTGAAGCCTATGGTCTCCCTCCAGTCCTCATAGCAAAACCTCCTTTAAATTACTTTAGAAGATTGATTTAAAAATGCCTTGGAGAGGAGTTTGGATTTCCTGGATAGTACTAGTCCTCCTTTGGCTAGTGTACCCTCTGTGAAGAGTGAAACCCTTAATTTGATTTGTTGTTCTTTGTAGCTCTTCTCATTTTTGCTATTGCATCATATGAAAGGAGGTTATCAAAACTGAACCATTATGCAAAGTTCTTAGGAATACTAGAGAGCAGGAGTATGAAAGGCTTTTGCTTTTCAGTGTGTGTCCCTTCCTGCTTTATAAAATGTGGTTGAGATAAATAGGGCAGCAAGGGAAAGGATTTCAGTTTCAACAGGCATAGTTTTAAATCTATCTTAAGAAGGATCCTTTCAGCCTGAATCAGGAGGCAGAGGAGGAACAGCATGTTAATTTGGTGAAATTAGTGAATTAGTCAATTTGTTGACTGTTGGTTGACTATAAGATATTGTGCTATGTTAGCTTTGCTTAGTACTCACATGTTTAATGCAGATTCATTTGCTTTAACTTTCCCCTTTGCTTTTCTTTGTATGACGCTGTTTAATGTTGTTACATTTGCTTTGCAAATCCTTTCTCAGGTCTGTCTCCACCCTGTTCCAGGATGAAGCATTTTATCTCCAAGCAGTGGGAAAGGGAGGAAAAGTAGTCATGGGAATCCCTTTCAAATAAGTTTGGTTGGGGAGGTGTTAATACTTTTTCAGAGTCATGTTAGACTGTGATGGAGTGAATCTGTGGCAAGGAGTGTGGTGTGGTGAGATAGAGGAGTGAGGAAGGTGGTGACTGAAGGCTGTGGTGAGAACTTTGGACAGTTCCTTGCTCTGTGTGTCCTTCACAGGGACATGGGTGACAGACTGTGAATACACTAAGTGTGACTGATGAGGAGGTGTAGTCAAGGAAGGGCTGACCCTCTTGGTAGCAGAAAGAATTTAGGTCATCCGAAGCCAGCCGCAAACCTTCATCCTAAGAGAATTTGTCTGAGGGACTCTAGGTCTTCAAAGCCTCTTTTGATCAAAATGCTACAAGGGGTGTGAGAATGAATTTATCTGGGAACATGGACTTCTGAAGGATGGGAAAGATACTGTGGAGATCTCAGTGCTTTGTCAGAAAGCAAGACTTCTGAATACTTTGTCTTATTCAGAGAGATGAATCTAAATTGGGTTTAAGCAGATTAAAGATCCATGAGCCATGTTTTCTATCAGTTCTGAAACTAATTTTGAGCAGCCCAGTGGTGCCTTTGGCCCTAGACAAGATGAAGGTCTCCTAACAAGCCCTGCTGTGAGGAGGTGAGAAAGGCAGTGACTTTATTGTCCCTTTCAGCTCAACTCTGATTTCTCAGGAACTTTTTTTTTGGGTTTTGTTAGGAGTACTCTTAATTGGTTTTGACAGTGAGCTGCAGGATTCACTGCATGTGTTGCACGGAAGTCAAGAGAAAGCTGCACTGGAGGCTGCAGGCCCAAGCATCTCCATTCAGATCTGTGCCTGCCCTGCTTTGCTGCCAGCCAGCTCCAGGCCTCCCTGCCTGGAGGGTGGCTGGGGTCCTGCTTGGAGCTCACGTGGCCAAGAACACGTCTCCCAGCCAGACCTCTGGCCCTCTTAAAGCAGAAGTGTTTAGAAAGCCCGTGGCTTTTTTTTTTTTCCAGTGGGTGTGTAGGAAACTTTGAGCTGTGTTATTTGTAACACAGAGAAGAATAGCTAGAACTGAGTAATGGCAATTTCCTAATGTTTTGGAGGAGCATGAAGGAAGATAAATGTCATTCTTCTAGAGTCTTTGTAGAGGGCTGTAGTGGCTTTCAAAAGTGTAGTAGGCCTGTAGGTTAGCTGTGAGGCTCTGTGTGTCATTATACAATTATTCTGAGATACTCTCTGGCCTAAATCTAGGAGAAAAGAATCTGGTGGCAGGAAAGAACCACATTTGATTGACATGGTTTAAATGCAGAGTTGTGATGAGCCTCCTGGCTACTGTTCAGACAATCCTAGCAGAAGAGTGTTCCTGTAGCCAATCATAAAATCTTAAAATCATAGAATGATTTAGGTTGGAAGGGACCTTTAAAGGTTATCTAGTCCAACCCCTCTGCGATGAGCAGGGACATCTTTAACAATTCAGCTGTGAATTGCCCCCAGCTGTGTCTGTCCCAAATTTCTGCCAGGGGATTAGTGTGCCTATGTGAGCTGCTCCTGTGCCCTCATGAGAGGTTAGCTGTGTTAGACCTGCTCTTGATGAAGTGCTGGAGATGAGTCTGTTGATTAGGTGTGATGGTGGTGGTACCCAGCAGAAGCAGAGCACAAAACCATTTCCTTTGTGATCATTTAAGATCAATCATGGCTACAAAATGCAGGTGGTCCTTCTACCCTGTGGTGGCAAATACTGGGATTCTGAAAAGGCTTTATATCCTAGACGTGGAAGGGGAAGCCAAAAGAGCAATTTTCATCTTAAAGGATTTAAAGGAAGTTTTCCAGATGTATCAGTTTCCTGTGAATCATCTAGTGGATGTTGAATGCCTAACAAACCAAGGAGACTTCAGTTAACAATAAATATGTTGGCTGCTTTGGGCTACTACTTGTGCTGTCATTGGCTACTTTTGAACATTAATGCTTCCTAAAAATTTAATAGGACAGGAACAATGCTCAGTTTGTGATGATGGGTGGTTCAGATCCCATCAAACGAGGTGAAGTTAAACCAAGTGGTGAGGGCTCATGCTGAAGAACACTTCTCAGGTTTGACAGTGATGTCTGTGGGCTGTACTGGCCCATCTAGGAGATGAGACCAGGGAGCCCATAAGGCAAGCTGGGTCTCTAAATTCCCAAACTGAGTGTGTTGGGTTGCAGACGGACATCTGTTTTCAGAGGAGCACCTCTGCAGGGCAGAGCAACTGCCTGCCTGTCTGTTCCGTGCAGTAGCTTCAGACTGCAGAGATATAATTCCAGTTCCTTATGTCCTCATTGCTTTGCATTGAAAATTCTACATCTTTAGAAGAGCAATTCACTTCTGCTTTCTTCCTGTTTCAGTTAATTGGGCTTGTTCTAAAGTGGTGACGATTATCATCTGGACCACTTACATGCTTGTGCTGCAGGATCTCCTTCCTTCCTGACCTCAGTGTTACATGTTTCACACATCTCTTAAAGGAGGTGGTAGCACCTTTGAAAATTAGAAGATGTGGTAGAGTCTGCTCCAATCTTGTGGTGTTTTAGGTCAGCTGTCAGTGATAGTAACCTGATCTATGGCAAATCTTTCCCTCCCTCTCCCCAGGGTGCCTGCTCTGCCCTTTGCATGCCAGCGAAGCTGATATGATCCAAATTAACTTTTTCATCTGTTTGCATTTATTTTCTGAGTCATGAGAGGTCCTCAGGAGCCACAGAATTAAGTGTTGTTTTCCTTCCTAACACTTTTTGTATGATATCAAAGATGTATTTTTTTATTCTTGCCTGGGATCAGATGCTGCTTTTTTCCATGTTTGCATGCTGCTGGGTATGCAGCCCATCATGGGAATAACATGGAGCTGCACAGTCAGCAGAGGAACACTCATTATTTTGATGTCTGCTGTAAAATGGTGGCTCCTGCTCTAAATTACTTGGTGAGGTAATTGCTCATCTTCCAAGATGTTTTCCTTTCTCTGTGTATGAGGTCTGCTCATAAGATGGGAAAGTACAAGGTGTTTTTTGGGCCAGGTTGGGTCTGACTTCTGACTGGATGCTTCAGTGATATACAAAGGACAACGGGGGTTGTAGTTAGAAGCAGAGGTGTAAAATCCCAGGACTTACTGCCGGTAAAGCAGCAGGATTGTTGTCACTCTCTGAATTACACTGCTGCAACTCCTGTTCTATACTTTTAATGTAAACAGCATCTTTTTGGTGGCGTGGCTGCTGGCCAGTCTTGACCAAGGGATGCTGCTGCTCTTCCAGGAGCAGAAGGGACAGAAGGTGGCGGCAGGCCATTGATCCACCTATTCAATAGGCAGGTGCTCTTCCTTGAAATGCCGTCTGGAAAGAGGTTTTGCTGTTTGATGGTTCAATACTTCACTTTGGAGCCATTTTGTGCCACAGAGCGGGAGGATGAGAGAGAATTTCATTAATACGAAACTGGCCACCCCAAGAAGGCTGTGCAGCACTTGGGGGCTGCCTTGGTCTCTTCCCTTGGCTATGAGGACTGGAGATGAAATAGCAGGAGCTCTGGTTTGCAGTAGAAAACTCCCTCTGAGTGCTGCAGGGCCCTTTCTGCGCATAGCAAAGACCCGGCTGTTCTCCTTCAAAGGTCTAGAAGCAGCTGAAATGAGACTGCAGGCGAATTTAGCAGTTTAATCCAAGACTGCATCTGCAGACCTTGCTGAGTTGTCGCATACCCTTGCACGCTCCCTGCTGTGCCCAAGCCATGACAGGGCTGAACCATTTGGTGCCCAGCTTGTACCTTGAGCTGGGCCAGGATCCAGGTATGAAGAGTGTCTTCTTGCGCAGTCCAAGAGACACCTTTGACAGCATGTGACACATTGTGATTGCGGTTTGGTTACCATCATCTTTTAAAAGATGGTCCGTGGGTGCCTGTAAAGGCAGAGATGACTCTCTCTCTGTATACTGTTAATTAAAGCCTTTATTTGGAAAGGAGAAGTCCTGCTGCAGCTCAGTTAGCCAGGGCAGACTAGCTTGTGCCTGTCATTTATGAAAACCCTTTGGCTGCTGCTTGTGAAGGTGTCTTTTTGACTTCCTTTCACTCAGAGTAGGTGTACTTGTTTTGTGAAGCCTTCACCATACATACTGTGTGACCAGCAAATGTCTTAGGTCTTTTGAGTCTAAGTAGATATGCAGTGGAAGCTGCTACTAAAGATCATTTTTGAGTATGACTGCAGGTTTCATGGCCCTATAAATGTGATCCTGGATAAATTTCTTTATATATGATTTTGATTTTCTGCAGAACATTAGTCACCCTCTGAAATTATCTTTAAAAACCGAGAGGTTTAGAAGCGAGAGTATAGCTAAGGTCCTACTTGCACAAACCCAAGCTTTTATCACTGTGATTGTCAAAACAGCCTCCAGTACATGAATGACATGCAGGTTATAGCTGAGTAAATTAATGCTTTTTCTGTTACATCCTAAGCTTGTTTTCAGGCCGATTTTATCTGTGCTAGTGATGGCCAAGCTGTGTACATCTGTTGGCATCCCACTGAGAAGCCAGCAGAGTTGCTCGCACCCGAGAAATGCCTGAGTAAATGCACCGCTGAAATCAAGCAAGGGAGTGAGCTGTGGGGAGTAAAGACAGATTGTCATGTATTCTTGCTGGTTGAGCTTTGGTGATCTCACGTTTTTTTCTCTTCTAAGGTGCAGTATTGAAAGATTTAAGACCCTGTGGGTCTTCAAGCAAATTATTTTCTTCCTGAGTATGAGCACCCAAGAGCAAGAAGCCCCAGGAGAGGTGAAGGCAAAGCATGTGCTAGCTGTGTTCTGCACCTTTGTGGAAAGCAGAGCACCTTGTTACTTTTTTCACAGATGTTTTTGCTTGTTTGGAAGGTAACTGGAGCTGTGCTCATGAATATTTGAGGCTGTCAGGAGCCTGTTGAGGGCTGGAGGGAAGTAGGGCCAAGGAAGGGCAGGCGGTGTGGGAGCCGGAAGGGCAGAACAGGGAGCAGCCCCAGCCCTCTGTGGTTGTCTCATCTCTCTTATGGTAGTAGACTTCTTACTGGGATGAATGTGCTCTGAAATATTTATTGCCCTGTTTAAATATTCATCGCTGCAAAGGCAGTGCAGCCTGATGGCAGAAGTGGAGCCTCAAGGGACAGGGGCCGCAGCAGTCCCTGGCATTTCCTTTCAGTAATATGATAAAAATATATTAAAAAAAAAAAAAATCGGGCATTCCCCCACTGCAAGATTGACAGGAGCTGTCAGGCATATGTCCCAGTGCTTCCTCTTAGTGCCAGAGACTTGTATTTGCTCTCAGGCTCGTATGCTGGGGTGCTGCTCTTGGTTGCCAGATGCTAATGCTTTTTTTCCAGGCCTGTATCCTGGAGCGAGTGGCTTTGTTTAGCCTGACACTTGTGAGTGTGAAAGGGGATGTACAGAAGGGCAAACCAACTGGCTGAAAGGGTTTAAGTTTTGCATAGCCTGTGTTTTTGTCTTTCTGTAGGTGTGCAAGGAGTGGGGGGGAAAGGACCTTTAATGCACTTGGTTGTGGAAGGTAGAATATTCACATTAAACTACTGCAGATGCTGACAGGCGTGCTACTGACATGAGATGCTCTTACATCAATTTAACTTTTAAAGTTTATTGATTTAGCTTCAGTAAAAGAGAGCAGTTTAAAAGTGGGACTGCCAGTGATACGCAGTAGTTTAATGTGAATATTTTGCATATTGCTACTGGTAAACCTACATGTTTGATGTGTCCCAGGGCATTGATGTGGTGGTGGCAAGGGAGACCAGCGTATTTCCAAAGGTGCTGCTGAGTGTGGGAGCTGCAGGACCTGCATTAGTGGCACCTAGCCCGGGAAGAGGCACTTGAAAGGTGGTCAGATGTGCTGCTGACCTCGAGCTTTACCTATGAGCTGTGCAGGTGGCCTTTGTAGGGAAGAAGTCTATACTGGTTCGTGGTTACAGCAGGAATGTGGTGAACATACATTAGCTGGAAGGCCTGGGGAAAAGAGGCTTTGAAAGGATTTTATAACAATGGGAAAATCTTTCCTGAGATACTAGACAAATTCACTGTGTACAAACCAGCTTTGTGCTGGCTTACGTGGGGATGCTCTAGAAGTTAAACACAAGTGAAGCAGGTAGTGGCAATAGCATATGCTAAATGTCCATGTAGCCTCTTGCTCTGGGATGAAGTGGCTTTCAGGTGCTTTTTGAAGTTGCGCTTAATGTAGCGGAACTGTGGGCTGCTGTGAGAAGAACAGTGCCCCTGTCTCTGTGCCCTGGCCATATGCTCAGCCTCCTCACTGCTTTGGGCATCGAGCTGGAGCAGATACAAAGCGAGACAGTTGAGTTTATGACCAGACAGATGACTGTTGTTTGGATTAATTTTCTGGCAATGGCTGTGGCGTGACCGGATCTCACAACAGCCGGGGAGGGGAAGTGGAGCCCCTGGTTCCGAGGCCAGTTGTAGTTTATCATATTAGGTGCTACACAAAACTGCACCTATACTTTGCAATTGCTTGTTCCTCTCCATAAGGTGAGGTCATTATGCTTATAAATGTGTATGCTGCTTAGTTTAATCAGCTTTAATTTATGTGCATTGACTTCCACCAGCTCTTGTTAGTTTTTCCAGTATATTGTCCTGTAGATCTGCCTTTAGATTGTCTCTTCTGGCTGTACCTGCATTGTAGACCATTATGTCTCCCTCAGATACCTCTGCTTTGAGAGGCATAATGTTTTCAGCACAAAGACAGGAAAGGATGGAAAAGAATGAGTCCTTCTCACCAGCTGACTTAATGACTGTCATTTAGAAATCAGCAAACAAAATGAAATAGTGTCTTTTACCAGGGCTGAATTTATCAGACTCAGCTTTTGGCTATTGGTTTTCTTGATGACTTTTTTCATTAGATTAAATATTATTAGCGTCTACTTCATTTTCCTCACAATTAATATACTTTAACAAAATAATCAGTTGCCACTTTTTTTTTTTTAACTTACAAGCAAAATAAATTGGGCTTTTCAAGGTTTTCAGGGTGCAGCCATGTGGCTTTTTCCAATCTTGTGGTCATTTCTGTAGCTCTTTCATGTTCCCTTTTGAACTTTTACATTCAGTTTTAAAAATTTGTATGTTGAAGCATATATCTTATTTTTCATCTGGCCAAGGCCACATACCCAAGTAGCAGTGCTTCCCACATCGTACTTGTTGGCAGTGTATCTGAACAGCTGTAGTCACTCTCTGTACCAGGCTGCTGCACTGGTGAGTTACTTCTCCATGACTCTCTGCTCCTTTCCAGAACCTCTGCTTTCCAGGACACACAGTGAAGGCTTCTTTGAAAATGGAAAACTACTCTTGGAACAAATGAGTAGCAGGAGATAGGAGAATGCTGGAATGGAAAGTAACTGTGGGAAGAAATCTGTGTTTTTAAACCGTCAAATTTCTGTTCTGAAACGTGTGCCAAGTCAGTCACAGACCTCCTCCGCCCTGCACCCTGAGAGCAGCTTGATATAATGTTGTTGCTGTGTGACTGAGTCCTGGTGCTCGAGTCACAGATGGGTCCCGTTTGCCTCATCTCATCTCCTCTCTCCTGCACTGAATTCTGAGCATACCCATGATAGGCCAGTGGCAGTGAAAATACGACAGGACCGAGACGTTTAGCTGCTAGCATTAAGAAAACCCCAGAGCTTCAAGAGGAGCTCTGGTTTTGTGTTTAAATATGCTGCAAACGTCTCGTTCTCCACCTTTGCTTCAGAGTCACGTCCGAACACGCGTCTCCCTGCTATGCTTTCTGCCAGCTCTGCAGTTCTTTCCAAGGCATTCAGCGCTCTCCAATTGATTCCAGATGTGTTCTTCCCTTCCCGGCGCTTTCTCCCTTCTTCCTCCTCCTGCTCTGGCAGCGGAGGCAGGGCTGCCTTTTTCCTGTGCGGCGCTAGAATTAGTGCAGGCGGGAGGGAAGATTTTCCTGCTGTCTGCTGCAATCTGGGGAATTGAAGGGGCCTCTATGGGTGCAGTGAAAGTGAAGCTGCCTGACAGGGCTTAAGGTTTGTCCTTCCTCCAGGAGCCAAGCCAGCTCAGAGCAGCACCTCTGCACAGCTCACTACTGCCTTCAGCTCATTCCCCACACAGCAGGGGAGGGAAGGACAGGAAAGCCTGATACCAAAATGATCTTCAAAATCCCTCCTAGAAGAGCACTGGAAATACAGAGAGATCTGGAACAGTCTATTACAGATAGCTGTGTCACATAGCAAGGGCTTTGAGAAATTCTTGTGACTGAAGTACATACAAATCTTTCTAAGGGGCTGAGTGAGCATCGTGAGGATTTAAACATTCAGGAAAGCCGTTTGAATTCTTGAGGTTGCAGGAATAGCTCTCCACACTCACAGAGATTTGGTGATATACTTGCAGATGCAGAGCAATACTCCATTTGCAGAGCAGAGACATGATGAAAAATCACTTATCTGTCCAGCTAGGTCCTTGGTTGGGACTGGAGAAGCAGATATTAGTTTTCTGAAATATGTCATCCTGAGAGTTACCCTCTCCCTTGAAACAAAGCTGTCTGAAGTGAGCAATCTGATTGCAGAATTAGCTGAGGTGACAGTAGCTGTAACATTACCTTGCCAACCTGGTCAAGAGATACCATGGGACCAGATGGTATTTTCTTCCCTGTTATATTTCCATGTTCTGTAGCCCTTCTTTTTCTAAGCAGCACCAGGAACCACTGCTTATCTGTCAGGAGTAAGGCAGAAAACCAGCACAGACAGGTTGTCTGTGCCATCTAAAGTGTCACATAGTGCCCAGATAACCTGGTGCAACTGTGGACCTCTCCTGAAAAGCAGTTACCACATTCCTTCCCCACCACTGGCCTCTGGTTTCTGCTGCTTCCCTGGGAGAGGATCTGCAATCATGCAATGGAGAGTGTGATTGGTTTGCTGATCTGCTGAATAGCTGATGGCAGTTAGCTTGGATTAAACATACGTGACACATCTGCAGCACACTGTTCCTTAGCTGTGACTCATTTCAATTCTGGTCCCAGAGAAGGAACTTAACAGTCTTTTCCTGACAGAGGAGTAATCTCCCTTGTGTGGGACATGCTTCTGCTGCTCTGGGTGCCTGCTGGATTAATGGAAGACTCGATTTGTAGTATTTTGAGACTTTATTTTCATGCTGATTTGTGGAAAGCTAGTCGTCTTACAGAAGTCTTTTTTTCCCCAAGAATGTTTGACTGTGAATGTTAAGGGGAAAATAGTCACTTGAAATATTGCAGAGGTGGGAAGAACACAACCAGGGTAGGTGCTAAAGGACCAATCTGGACCAAAAAATTGAGCCTGAGCTTTTCTCTTAATTGCTGGCTTTATTGCTGAGGCTATATCCATCCTGGTGACTTTTTCCTTTGTTCTCCACCCTTACCCCCTTCTCCCCAGTAATTCTCAGAGGTAGTTTCATTCCTAATATGGAATGCAAACAGATGTTGGGACCCTGATGTCTCTCAAAGCACAGTTCTCTCTAATCAACCCCAGAGAGCATGAATAGATTGAAAGCAATTGTTGGGATGCCTTTGTGGCAGTAACATTTAACTTTCCTTTTTTTTTTTTTGAGTGGGGAATAATGTAAATTTCAGGAGCAGAAATCAGTGCTTTTTAAAATCTGAAAGGTATGTTTCTGGCTGGTAAGTAGATGTGGCCCTGGGCCTTGTTATTGTTGCATAACTCTAAAGCTTTGGCTAAATCCAACAGGAAGCCTCTTTGCAGGTTGCCTGAAGGCTTCTTTCCAGGGGTGCATGCATTCAGCACTGAGAGCCTGCATTTGTGCTTAGGGGTCGAGTAAAAGTTGGCCATTACTGAAAATGATGATAGCATGGGGATGAGTGAGTGCTTCCTGTGTACAACAGTAAGATAAGATTATAATTTTCTTTCATCCTTTCCTTCAGAAGGGGGCTTGAACTTCTCTGTAAAGTTCTTAAATGCACTAAAAAAAAAAGTCAGGCCAGCTGCTTTATTTTACAGAACACTTTTTGGTGGCCTGTAATGATAGAGTGTGTATTGGAAGATAACTTGTTCTTCCCTTGCTTTACATATCTAGGAAGGGCAAGATTAGATAATCTAGTGCAAGCTTGCACCAGGAAGTTGAAGGAGACATGCCTTTAAATGGTTAGCTAGGTGCAAGTGTAAGTGCAGGCATCTCTTTTTAGAATTCTTTTTTAACTGGTGCAAGATTAGTTTATTGAGGCTTATCTTAACCCTGTGCAAAAGGCATTTCCTGAGTGATTGCATCCGATTTAAATTTTGAAAAGTGTGCACATGAACATAACTTTCCTTTGTTTTAACAAAAGTACTATAAAACTCCAGCAGGTGTTTCCAGAACTACCTATATGTAGAGCCTGCTTTTGGGGAGGATTCAGGAGGAATTGCTTTCATGCCCATGGCAGTAGTCAAAATCCAGCACCCTTTTCTATTGACACAGTGTGTCATAGATCAAATGAAGATCAAGCTCCAGATGTGCAGATGAAATACAAAACCTCTTATTACTGTGATCCTCTTGAAGGTGCTTTTATGATCAGCCCACACCAAGAAGGAGTGTTGATTTTATCAGTCTGGGTCCCAGACACACAGGCATGTCAGTCTTGCTCTCTGGAGTTACAGAAATGCCTTTGTAGTGTGGACTGTGGGTGTCAGTTTAGGGTCACATACCCCTCTGAATCCAGGAATGGGTTTGTAAAAAGATGAAGGATATGAGATGGTAATATCCTTTGTATATATCTTCTTCACCACCAGATTTCTTTTCTGTAGGCATTTTACCCACTCTTCCCATTCAGAAGCTGATCTATACCAAAATGGCCACAATGGAGAAAGTGTTATTGCTGCATTTTGGGATGGAGAGTTTGTATCATGTTTGTGGGCACCTGCAGGGTTGGCACAGCCAAGTCACTGTTATGGGGTGTTGGGGGAGCTGGAAAGCCATCACTTCATTGTCTTGTATTTCAGTATCTTCATGGCCCTAAAGAGCAAAAGCAGAGTTTTAAAAATCCAGGCATAGGTTCTGTGTGCTGTAAGAGCCACCAGTGTAGGGTGGAGTTAATCTTTGGTGTAATGAATGCCCCAGCCTGTGGGTTTTTTTCTGCAAGGGATAACGCTGGAGTTCCTGGTGGGTGTGGGGAGCATCATTCTCACACCGCTTTGTATCCATTCCCATTTGCGAGGAAATTGCTTTCTGATACATTTGTTATCAGCGGGCAAATCGTGGGCTTTGATTGCCTGTGGAGAGGGTTAATGCATGCTGGAGACTGCGGCTCCCTGGCAGCCTGAGCTCATCGGAGTGCTGGTGCCCATGGCCCTTCCCTCCCCAGCTTCTCCACCCCCTGTCCTTTCTGGCTCTGCTTCTCCTCCAGCTCCTTGCCAAGCCGTTTCAGCACTCTTAACTGGGAACAAAACTAACCTGGCAATAAAAAGTGAGTAATTTTTTTTTTTTCCTTGGGATATGTGCTGAAAGGGCTCAGTGGTGGGCAGGCTGGCAGGGGAGAGAGGGCAGGAGTGCACAGCTGGTGGTGGGACAGTGGCAGCTCCAGCCAGAATCCCTCTGAAGCTGTGGCTGAGAACTGGGAAGGAACACTGTTGGAAGGGGCTGGGAAGGGGACCCTGCTACAGCAGCCTTTTTGTTGATCTGTGAGAAGGGGAGGGGGGAAATAAACAGCCCATTATTAATTAATTAATTAATTATTCTCTTGCTCCTAAGCAGCAGCCTTGTATGGTAAGCCCTTTCTCCCTTGTCTGTGTACAGCCAGGGAGCAGTGCTTTGCTCCCTGTGCCAGAGCTGTGTGTGATGTTTGCAGCCCTGACAGGAGGCTGTGACCTGGGCTGTGGGAGGGACAGCACGGTCCCTGCATTCCCCTCACTCAGAAGGATCCCTTTCAGGCAGAGAGCTGAGGGTGGGCAGCAGCTCCAGGTTCGTGCCAGGCTCCTCAGATCCCAGCTCCAAACATTTTTGCTGTTTACGGAAGGGATTAGGTTAGTGCAGAGAGCAAACAGTTGTAGCCTGGAATGCTCTGGTCTTCACAAACAGGTTAATTGCCTCCGTTAGCTGCGAGTCAGTTCCTTCAAGGATTCATAACATCAGTTCAGTGAAGTCATACCTATTAGAAACCCCGTGTCCACTAATAGGCTTATACTCATATCTGTCCCGGTGATTTGGGGGTGAGCAGAGTTCAAAGGCATTTTTAGGAGATTGTTTGATGTTTATATGCTGTACTGTTTCTCTGCACCTTTCTGTGATGCTGATGACTCACACTAGGGTTATGGATAGCACAGACCAGTTACCTTGTGGCAGTTTGGCACATCTATACAGAAATTGTACCAGTTTAGCTTTACCAGGAGTATAATTTTTATTTAGCTGGTTAGGCGTTATTATCTGTACTTAGTATGTCATACCAATACTGTAGAGATCTGTAGCCGCATTGCTATAAGGCTCCTTTAATATCCCTGTTCTTACACCCATTTCTCTAATGAGCAGAACAAAACCACTCCTTCCCAAACCAGGCTGATCTTTGACAGTTTCATGGAAGCAGGAGGCCTTTGTGTGCATTTCTGGTGTTCGCTCTTGGTGCTCCAGTGCCGTGATCTTGGATCACCACCTGCTGTCTGCTGAAAGAATGCATCCTGTGTCGCATTTGCTGAACCACGTTGCTCCTTGTTGAGAGGTTGTCCCCAGCTCCCACCCTTCCTCAAGACAGCACCACGTGTGGTTACTCATCGTTCCTGTGCTTAGCTTGGAGCTGCAAAGTTCATTAATTAACTTAAAGCTGTGTAAGCTCTTAGAAATGTGTACCCATTAGGGATTTTTCACTGCTTTAGCTAATTTGTTTTTTAAACAAAACGTGGGATGGGTTTGTACTGAGCTGTTTAGGCAAAACCCTGATTTAAGGAAGAAAGGTGGCACCTGCAAGGACGTGACTAGACCTTTGTAGGGCTGGGAATAGGGGCCTGAAAGGAGAGCCCAGATGGGGAACCATATCCTTGTGCCCCGAGGGCTTGGGTGCTCATGAATCAGACACCAACATTTTGCAAGGGGGCAGCTGCTTTGAATTCCTACCTGATGTGAATGAATGATTTCTGTGGGAGCACAGCAACAGAATGAATAGAAAACACAGGAATTACTGCTTTTCTTTGAACTATAGGTTACCATATATTGTACTGAAGTGTTTTCTTATTTTTTTAAGGAGTGTGTGTTAGTTTCACTTGCACTGAACAGCCTTTCCCAGTTTGAGCATGGGATCGCAGCTATCATGGTTGGTGCATGGCAGCACAAATTGGCAGAGGAAATCGGTTAATCTGGAACTGACAAAATCATTCCTGCAACCAAATGTCCCTCACACTCCCCTCCTGGAGTCTGGCAGCCTGATGCATTGTGGCCAAGAGAGGTGTCTATCTGCTCCTGAGCATTGATAAAGATTTATTTCATACCATCAGAGAAGTTTAATATGACAATAGTTTTTGTGGGGAGTTGCAACCAGATTTTCCTAGTCCTGTGATGGCAGCCTTGTGTAAGTTTGGGGATGGTGACTGCTCTTGGACATGCCTATCTGGGCTTCTTGTTGCATTTGAGTAAAATTTCAAGACATTTTCATGAGTTATACAGGGAGGACTGGCAATGCAGTGAGGTATATTGTCAGGATCACGGATGAAATACTTTCTGTCAAGCCTGTCCTCCTAAGTACTTGTCTTACCTGGAAATTTGAGGGTTTCTCCATGTACTCTCTATCTCCTGAGAAGTGTGAGAAGCAGCACCTCTGACTGCACAATTTTATGTGGTGGTTTAGAAATAGGGAAAGGAGTCAAGGTTCTGTGTTTAAAGATTAATGGGATTTTGTGTGTGTGTGAGTGTGTTCTGTGTTAGTTCTTGAAAATATGAAGTGTTGTGTAAATGTTGAAATTTGGTAGAATAACAGAAGAGGTAGAATCTCCTCTGGGTTTGGAGGATATCAATATGCTGTGAAACCTGCAGAGCTCTCATCAGGAGTCCTTTTCTGTAGACACTGGTGGAAACAGGGAAAAAAGTAATTCTAAAGCATCAAAGGAAATTAAAATTACAAAAAAAAGTCGGACAGGAAATATGTCTATAATCATATCAGGAGAAAAATAATTTGAGATACAGATACTCCATGGGATGATGAAACCTGGACAAATATAATGATGATAGATCTCCAGATAACCTGAGACATTAAATAAAGGATACATTTGTAATAAAAGATACGATTTTTGCATGTTAGTGTGAGTTGAGGAGTGGGAGAGTGACAATGGTATTAAAACCATTTTATTCTGCACCAGAAATCCTTCTTTGAAAAATCTTAGGAAGGTCAGAGAGAAGTAATAAATAAAGTATATTTTGGCTTGAGAGGTGTGATTAAACTCAAAATAAATATGTATTATCAAAATGCCACAAGCAACAGAGGAGAGAGTAAGCATTTTTCATCCTTCAAACATTTGTAGATAATTGAAGAAGGGAGAGAAAATATTTAAAAGGTTGAAATGCATTTAAACTGGAAGGAACAGTATTAACTGAGGAGTAAAAACATTGAAAATAAGATTATATAAGGTTCATGGGCTGGCATTTTAAGTAGTCTAAGAGTGAGGTTGAAAAGAATGCTGGACTATGTCCTTTGGGGAGCAGCCCTGCACTGTTGAGAGGATGGCAGCATAGGTTTTGTTTGGGGCTAATCAGCATTCTCTTCCTCTGACCTGGGATGCTGCTGGCTTGGAAATCTAGCTTGTTCTGAGAAGACTGGGAATAGTTTCTGCTCCTCCATTTCTCCTGTGGAAAAAAATTTTAGTTGACAAGAAGTCAGTTTCCTATTTGAAACGTAAGAAATGGGCAGACAATGTGGGCTGTACTGAAGAACACAGACCATCAAACACAATGAAATACTGTACACAAAAGAGCTTGGAAAGGAGACAGTATGTGGACAGAATGGAGCTGTCATGTCAGGGGATAAACAGTTCCGAGTAGGTGAGCAATGGGGTTGCTGATACCTGCTTGGCAGTGGGATGGCCATGGTCCTGCCCATCCTGCCTCCCGTTTTAGAACTCGCTCTGCAGATCTTGATGATGGGTTAGGTCGAGCCAGAAGCGGCTCGCTTTGAAGCTGAGAATGGCAAAGCAATGAGCAGAACTGCAGGGCTGGTGGAGCTGCCCTCCTTTTTTTGGGGTGGGGAAACAAAAATCCCGTCCCGCTTTCAGAAAACGTGCTTGGTGCGTGGAAAAACCTCTGCAGAGCTGCGAGCACTGGGCTGCAACTGCTTGGGGGAGTGCGTGCGAGGAGCCCAGCGCTGGCCACGGCTGGCAGGCTCGCCTGGATTTTTCTTTCTCAGATAAGGCTGCGGAGTTTGTGTTCCTGCAGGCAGCAAGGCTGGACTTGAAACCGTCCGTTCCTCAGCACGGGCCAAGGCTGCAGCTCGGCTCTGCTAAGTGGTATTGAATGCCCTTCCCTCTCCTTCTCCCCAGCTGCGGGAGCGAGTGGCCACGTGGCCCCCAGGGGAGGCAGAGCAGATAGACTAATGTCAGAGCAAATTTGGGATTCAGCCAGTGTCTGAATGACCCGGTGCTGACTGGAGGTGCACTGCGTTTATCATTGTTTCCTTCGCCCGGAAGGGAAAGCTGCAGGTAGGCTGATAAAGGGACTGAAAGGTTTGTCCGGCTTCACTGGAGGTCCGTCAGCCCTTGCACGCTCTCTGCTGAAAAGCTGCTTGGTAATTCCCACTCTGCCTTTCCTATCCACGGGATAAGGTCTGTTTCGCTTTTACTCCGTTGATTTAAGCATGCTGGTGTCAGAATAGCCTCGAGCACCTCCAGGCTTTGTGGGGGAGGACCCAGGGCTGGAACAGCAGCCAAAATTTAAAATCAGGATTAGTCTGTTGACATGCACATAAATCAAGTGGCCCTCCTATCATAAATCTTTTCTCTGGATTTTTTTTCTTTTTCTGCTGCGGCGGTGAAAGCAGTAGGAGCAGTGCAGCAGCCTGGGCTTCCCAGGGTTGGGCTTCAATGTCAAGGCTGTTCTCCTTCACCCCGGGTGGCTGAATGCAGCTCCCCCCTTGGTGAGATCCCTGCAGAGGCTGCAGGGCTGCATGCCTTTTTGTTTGCTTCTTGCGGTTTTCTGGCATGGTGGGGCAGCATTTTTATTGTCTTCTGGGGATATCTTTTGCATGGTCAGTTCTCTGTTTCTGAGTCATCTGGTTGGTGTCAGCTACATCTAAGACAGCGCTAAAAGCTTCTAAAAAGTCTGCTATCCAAGGGGTCTCTGTGGGATACCCCAAGCTGAGGGAGGAGTGGTAATTAATGCCTTGTGTGATTGCAGAGATGCTCGAGATTGGGAAAGAGTGACTGTGCTCCAGGCTTGTGATCTCAGCTCATTTCCCTGCAGCTCTCTGGTGTCTCCTGCATGGCCAGCAGGAAGCAAATGGGATATTCCAGCAGCAGATACCTGAGCACCTGTGCTCCGTACTCAGTGCTGCCAGGGCAAAGGAGGGGGCTTCTGCACAGATGGATTTTAAAAACTGTACTTTTTGTCACTGTAATGTAACAGAGAGGTGTCCTCTGAACCACACGGTGTACTTGCTTGTGGGCTTGCTTGTGAGCAGTGAGGGTCAGGCTGGAGGAGATGGATCCAGTTATGGTAGTTTTAGGGATGTTGAAGAACCCTGATCTTTTGTCTGTGTTTCCTTCTCTGTTCCAATGTTTGAGTGCCTCTTCCCTCCTCTGAAATAACACCTTACTGTGTGTAAAGCTTTATGTGAGATCACAGGGGTATGCAATCTGCAAACCCCTTAATTTGTTCGCCATATACCACCCAGTAGCAAGAAAATTGCCCTGGAAAGATTAAGAAAACGGTGTCATGGCTCAGAGGAGCAAGGCATGCGCTTTTTGATAGGAAAGATAATAGAGGACTGTGGAATACTATGGTGACGGTGGGCGGGATATTCACGTGAACGTGTGTGTCGTTTCTCAGGCTGATGTTTTGATCTATCTTCTGTAGCATAAAGCTGTTTTCTCCTTTCTCCTTTCTTAAGGGTAACCAGGAGCCAGCAGCAACTCCTGATGCAATGGTGCAGCCATTCACCACAATCCCATTTCCGCCACCCCCACAGAATGGGATTCCCACAGAGTATGGGGTGCCACACACTCAGGACTATGCAGGCCAGACCAGCGAGCACAATCTGACACTCTACGGGAGCACGCAGCCGCATGGAGAGCAGAGCACGAACACGGCCAGCACGCAGAACGGATCTCTTGCAGTAAGTCATCTCCTGCAGCCACAGCAGCACAGTGCTTTGGGGAAAAGCAGCCACTGATCAGATTGCTGTTTCTTGAGCGTGCAGCAAACCAGCAGTGGACTTGAAAGGAGGGAATTATGAACAAAGTGTGGCTTCTGACCTTCCATTACTTCCATCCCCTTTCGCGTGTTGCCCTTGTAAATTGGTGCCTGCAGAGAGCAGTAATACTTAAAATCATGATCATGGTGGTTTTGCCATGGTGGCATTGTCCAAAGACACTCTTTTACAAAAGTGCTAATTACTTTATGTTAATTGGTGAATGGTTCAAATAAATGTGATGGCGGCAGATTCTGGAAGATTGACAGTAAAAAGAATTAGGGTGAGCACATGCATTTTAGGTGTAATCCCAATGTGATTTTGTTTTCAGGAAGCTGGCAGAGTAGAAAATTACTTTTCTTTGACTTTCTGAAGACAACAGGGAGCTTCAGGGGGAAAAGACAGAAGATGAGCTCTCAGCTACTGGTCATCCATTTGCCAAACCAAGATTTTCATCATCCTATATTTTTTTCTTTGTTCTTTCCATGGCCTGAAACTGGCACTGGGCAACATGCTGGCAGATTATCCCAGGAAAAGCTTTATCCACCCCTTAAGCCACTTGTTAAGACTTAACTTCCTAATAAAGAGCCTTATGGTGAGAGCCTTCGGCGCTCAGGGGCGGATTTAATCTGTTAATGCTTTCAGTTTTACTTGTAGTTGGTGTTTGGCTTGTAGAGATTATTTTTTTCCCCTGGTAAGCACTGAATGAATTCAGTGCCAACAGTTGGAAGAGCTGATAGTGCCAGCTCGAGTGTTCATGGTTCCTGGTGTGGGCCTCTGCTCCTTCTGCAGTGGGCAGTGGCTGCACAGTTGGCGCCATTGGTTATGGCTTGGATAAGATATCTTTGATTTCATTCTAGGAATGCCACAACTTCAGCATCTTGAAGAAGAAAAAGAGTACAAAACCTGTAAGGCACATTGGTGTAAGGCACAAGTGTGTAAAAGGAACTTGGGGTGCCTCGCCTAGCAAAAAAAAGCTAGATGAGAAAAGACCAGGTAGAAAATAAAACTTGGAGCTGGTGCAGTGTGCAGAAATGCAAGTCATGGTTTTAGCACCAGATTGTCCGAGACCATTCCAACACGGAAGATTCGGGTGCCCGTCTCCAGCAAGCAACTATCTCAGGCACTGCCAGTTGGATGGAGAAGCTGGAAACAAGGAATAAAACAGGGCAATGGCTTTCCCTGTGTGTTTTTGCTGTTCCCATCCTTGTCCAGAGCTTAAGAGCATTTCTTTTTAATGGAAATGATGTGAGCCTTGACCTTGGATGTAAGCTCTTGCCAGCCTTCCTGCTCCTCTTCCATATTAGGAGCCATCTCTGTGGTTCTGCAGGGCTGAGCTCTGTGTTTCATCAACTAATGCTGGCTCCAAGGAGCCCACAGCCTGTGGCTAGCCTGTGAGGAGAGCCTGGGAGCCCATCTGTGTGGGAGGGAGTGTTGCTGGGAGACTGCTGGCAGGCAGTGGTGTTGCCAGGAGTCTGCAGAGGGAGCCTGACTGGCAGGGTTATCCGAGGAACGGGCTGAATAACACTCAGTGCTTGTACTGGCTGTTGGAAACAGGTGTGCACGTCTGGAGTGACCATTTGATGTGGCTAAAGACGTGCAAGCTGAGCATGCAGAGCCAGGCTCGTGGCCATAGCTGGCTGGGAGAGGGTAAGGGCAACCACAAGGGTGTTGCAGTGGCTGGGACTGATCAAACCCAGAGAATCCTAGATGGTGGCACATGAAGAAATCTCTGGGAATAGTGGGAAATGTGCCTCAGCCAGGGGCTTTTCACGTGCCAGACTCTCACATCCACTGCATCCTGGATCTTCCAAGTCGCTTCATCTTCCTGTCTAGGACTTCTTCTCTATGAAGTTATTTTGGTTCTGTGGGCTGCCTTAGGATGTAATTCGTTGTAACTTTCCTCCTCCTTAGTACACTGATGTAGGAACTAGGGGAAGCAAGAAGGCTCAGTAGTTACTCAAGTCAAAGCATGCTATTAAAATACAGTAGAACAGGTTGGTTATTTCATCTCAAACATCCACAGCTATTGTCAAGAATCTTGTCCATCACATGTGCTGGCTATTACTTGTTTGACACACATGCTCAGTCCATGTAGACTAGACTGCTGTGCTTTAAGGCATCCTTTCCTTTAACCATTTTATCATCTTGCTCAAGCAACAGTGCTGACTTTAATAGATCAGAAAGTCATCACGGGTGAGGTTTGAGCCTTCCCTCCTGTTATTGTGACTGACAAGCACAGTTGCTGCCATATGTGTGAAGGTGATACCCCAGACTAAACAGCCAGTGGATTTTTTGGCTGCTGACTTGAAGCCTGTGCTCCCATGGGGTGATTCAGAAATTCCTTCAGCCGGACAGATAAGTTCTCTGCTTGCTTTTAAGAACAAAGCCTGGGATTGGTCCAATTGGCAGGACAGAGGAAGGCAGCAAAAAGTGTGGTCAGATGGTGGGGCTTTCCTGCTTTTCAGGCTGATAGGATAATTGCAAAAGTAACAAGGAACGTGGGGTGGCTTAAAGGTCCCTCATGGAAAGGGGGTTTGATCTTATTGGTAAGATGTTACACAGCAATGTAATGGGGTCTGTGGCAGGGTCCTTAACACAGAGGGTGGGAGCACCTTCTTGTAGAAACTTGGCCAGTTCTGGTGGGCAAGTGAGCTAGAATGATTTGAGATTAGTGGTGGTGCCGGAGTTAATAGACAGTGGTCTGGGAGACAGGTCAAAGATCAGCAGTGAACTTCTGTAAAATAAACTTTAAGAGTCAAAGTCCACACCTTCCTGCGCAGTCTAAAACCCTGAACAAAGGAGAATGACTGATTGGTGTCACCACCTAAAGATGAGCTTGGTTATGGAGGTCTGAACGTACTGGAAAGCATTCAGAGGTCTCAGGACTGGGGCATGGAAAAGAAATTGGCACAGTAGGTGGTGTAATACAAACAGCTTCATATTTTGGAATCTTTTTTTTATTTTAGGATCAAGTCTCATCTGTGGGTCTTTGTTTCTTGCCTGGCATGTGGCAAGAAGACCTCTTGGTCTTCATCTCCAAGCATCTGTCTTTTCTCTTGATACTGTCCCAAAGCACAGCTGCTAAAAGGCCTGGATTAAAAATAGACTGAGGTTCAGGACCATATTTGGCGTACTTGGTCTGCCTGTTGCAGCCCTTCTCTTAAACAGCTGACACTCAGCATTTCACTTATGGTGCTGGGTTGCCTGGTTTCTTCCCCCTTCCCCTTTCTTCGTTTACCTTAGTGCTCTTATCCCTAATGGAAACACCCAGCAGAGTTAGCTGCAAGGGGAGATGCTAATTAGGCTGCAGTACCTCTGGCAGCTGAGCTGATCTAAGAGATTCACTGCTGTCAGAAAGGAGAGATCTGGCTCCAAGCACAAACTCCCACTCCTATTTACTGTCTCTGGCATTCCTTACGTGAGCCACTTTAATTCACTGACCTGGCAGAAAGCTGTCCAATTCTTTTGCTGGGTTAATGAATTAGAGCAGCTCTTGGAGGGATCCAGCAAATGCTGTTGTTGCAAGGTAAGCGTGTGGAGAGCATGGCCAGAAGCCGAGAGCAATTGTCAGCTCTCTGCATCTCCTGGTACTCTACCCGCAGAGGGAAGATTAATCATCTGCTGAACTAAAAAAGCTTGCTTGATAGTAAATGCAATGCACTTAATACTGCAAGCTGATTATTCAGCTTGTTTCTCTTGTTAATGTCAGAGGGAAGAATTTGTATGTCTGTATAAATTATGGAATGCAGCTGGAGGTATAGAAGTAGAGGAATAAGTTAATGTAAATTACTTCCTGTGAAAATGGCAGGTGCTGTTGCCTTGGTGTTACGTTGTCATGAAGCAGTAAAAAGCATTAGTTAATGGCAGAGCATCGTGTCTCAGCCTCTTGATGGGCTGTACCGAGATGCATTTAACTCATCTGCTATACCATAAAGGGATATTGACTTTCAGATTCTCTAAGGAGACACATTTGTGGTTGAGGCCCATATGTGTCACGTTGAGAAGCAAGACAGGAAGGTGCTTGGTCATCTGGCTGTCCCCTGTACATCTAGCAAGGGCTTAGAAGGAAGAGAGCAAATGGCACCAAGGATTCCTCAACTGACTTTTGCAACACATGGATGATATTATAATGATGACTTCCCCTTGGGTATTTCTTGCCTAGACTGAATTTGCAGAATTTTCCTCTGTAATTACTTTTCATCCCTTTAGTAATTAAAGCAATTGCTCATGTGAGGTATTTCAGGTGAAGAATATGTTTAATGAATATCCTCAGTTGCTTTCTGATACTGCTGAGCAGGTAGACATGAGGAAGAACTAGCTTCAAATAAGTAGTTTACTGCTGATTGTTTGGCCACCTCAGCTTAGAAATTGCTGTCTTGAGGTTGCAAACCCTGACATTTAACATCAGGAGTTTGCTTTGAATATGAGGCAGATTGTCAGCACTTGCAGACTTGTGTCTAGTGAGGCGGATTTAAAAACGAGAAATGGGAAATAAATCAGCAAATATCATTATGTTAGAGTATGTGGCTGTGGTACTTCTGCGTATCTCAAAGGTTATAGCAGATCTAGCAGAAGTAGAGGGAAGGATAAAACTGATGATGAAAGGGATGTAGCAAGTTCTTTATGAGAAGAAATGAAATCTTCACTTACAGAAAGCTGTCAGGAATGAAGACATATGACAAGTACACAGAATATTGGGTGTTAATGCAACTAAAATATGGAGCTTTCCCATTTTCACTTACTAGGATGCACGTGGGAAATAATTGGGTGCCATGTGTGGAAGAACACCCAGGGTTTAGTACTTATTTTTTCCATATAATGAAATTAGCATTGCAATTCTTGTCCATAGGATGCTTCACAAATTGAGAGATCAACTGGCTTAGTTTGCTGGAGAAAAATCACTGAGCATTTGCCTTGTTCTTACGTTCTTCTACAGATGCCACAGATTTGGCTGCTGTTAGAAGGAGGATAATGGGCTGGATGGATCTTAAGTCTGTCACTGTGTGGCTCTTCTTTTGCCACCGTCAGTGGAGCAGTCTGGGGGTGACCACTAGCTTGGGAAATTTTGCTGTCTTCTTCACCTTGTCAGGGCATCCCTGTTTTGTGAGGAATGGGCTGGAACTGCTCACAAAAGGTTTGATAATGTGACCAGCAGAGCAGGCCTTTCAGGGGACTCCATTTCACCATTTCATTGAAAGGAAAAAGAAAAAAGCACTGAAGAATCCTGTTAGAAATAGCCATCTTTGGATTGAAACTGGTACTGGACATATTAGAGATGTTTGCAGGATAGGTAGCAAAGCTTCCTATGTGCTTTCCTATTTTAGGTTTGTGTTCTGTGAGATATGTCTTTAAAGGGGAAAGTGAATTAAATTACTTGAGCTTCAGTATGTCTAAAAATAGGTGACTAAGAAAACGTACATATCAGAAAACATATAACCTGCATTCACCTGGCTATATGGAAAATAGTAAAAAGCCTTGTAGAAGTTAACTGGCATGTCCTTAGAATTTTTGGTCTGGTGTTTTTAGCATACAGAATACACTGCTGGCATCTCTGAAAAACCAAGTTCATGGATATAATTGTAAAATTATATTTACTGCTGTTGAAAGGTGATAATTAGCCCTGGGGTCTTCAGTCTGCTGAACAAGTGTTTGAGCAGCTGAAGTTCCCCCAAGGCATTTGCTCTTGGATGTGTAGGACCTCAGTCCTACTTTAGTAGAGTGTGGTGGGGCAAGAGATAGATTTTTTTATTTTTTTTTAATCTAGGGCCTAATTCTTCACTTGTTTTTCCACCAAACCCGCTCAGTGGGTATCTGTTCATTGGTGGGTGACTGCTTGTTCTGATACAGGTTCTCCACTAGAAGTTGCAGACATTTTTCAACATTATTTGTGCTCTGCTTCGTGGTGGGAAGATTGCCTTCTTCCAGTCATAGCTTTCGGTCCTTGTCTCCACAGTTCTTCAGGCTGTTGATCCAAACAAGGTTGGGTGTTTGGGTTTGGCTTTTTTTGGATTCAAGACTTATCTAGGAGCAGTGGAGTGAGCACGGCCTGTCTCCTAGATTTTGTAAGCCACCCAAATCCCCTTTTAAATATAGTTATTAGTTACAGTTTGTATTTTGTAAATATTTTCTTTGCAGTGATTTATGGCCCTTAACCTCCTCATTATGATTCACAACATTTTGGACCGCCTGCTTCCTGGGGGAGAGAATGGGGGGTTGTTTTTTTGTTTGCCTGTAACTTGGACCTGAGGCGGTTCCAGTTCTAGAAGCAAGTGGGAGATGGAAACAGAATAATCTCTGTGCTGGTCTGTTGCACTGGTGCTTGTCTGGCTCGCCAGGGAGGCATCCCTCTGTCCAGCCATTCAGATGGAGATCTGCTCAGAGTTCAGGTGCTGCTGGAGCCCCTGCCTCCCTGCTGCTGAGGGGAAATCCTCAGCAACTGATTGTTCATCACCTGCATTAGGACAGAGGAGACCGGTTGAAAGGTGGGATGATGGTTGTAGAGCTGTCCCCAAACCTTTCAGAACACCCTCATGTTGCCAGGTGTCTTCCTCCCCTTTTCCATATGTGCATGAGTATAATCTGTGCTGCTCTTTGCTGCTGCCTCTTCCTGCTTAGTGTAAGGGAGGACCTGACCTGGGGGCACAGGCAGCAAGGAGTTAAAAGTGAAGCACATGCTTTGCTGTCCTGAGCTGTGACATGTTTCTCAGTGACCTTGAGCAGAGCTCAAAGCTTGCATGTGCAGGCATGAATGGCATTATCACCTGCATCAGTGTGTGTTACACAGGCTGTGTGAGGAGGCACAGTGAATCCAGTACTATTCCAAAATTGAGATCCTTGCTGCAGCGTGCCTCTGTGTTGACAGGAATTGAGACCCCAGGAATATGTATTAGCACCCCTCCAAGCTGGTTCTGTAGAGAAGGGAGAGGTGTGTTTCTTCACTGTGCAGTGCTGACACGAGGCCAGAAGGAGATTGAACTCCTTGTGGGGAAGAGTCAAGGTGGGGAGTGGGCACTTGGTGAAATGAGGGCTTTCATCTGGCTTGGTCAGGGTAGCACTACTGCCATTCTCTGTTATGTGCTGCCTGAGAACAGGCTTCAGGCCCTTCCTTTCATCTCCTTCCTAATGAATTAAGCCAAGGAGTAACTATAAAAGGAAAAAAAAAAAGATCTGAGGAGACTGTTTTCTTCATTTGTATTGTAGCTGAATGTGTGGCAATGGACAAATTGAGCTAATGTTACAGTGGTGGAAAGTTCAAATCTTACCTTAGGGCCATGGATGAGAGAGATGAGGAAGCTACAGCATCCAGAAGAAAGTAATTAATGTTAAACTACTACTGAAAAATCAGGCTATGTGAAAGCCTGAAAAGCATTTGGAGGTTCTCAATGTAGTTAAAAAGGTAAGGGTGGCCCAAGATCCCTTTTTCCTTCTATCATTTCTTTCTTTTGAAGTGCTTGTCTTACTGTACACATCTCATGTGCTGCAGGATGACTCCTGTGTGGCAGCAGCTCTCTGCCATATGCAGGAACAGCTGTGAGTGCTTTTGAGCAGGGCACTGTACATGATACATTGCACCCTTGGTAAGAAAGGAGTTCTGCCCTCTGCCTGGGAACAAATGGGTGGGAGAGGAGTGCAAACAACATTCTGGCTTCCTCCCCTGTGGAAACAGCAGATCCACTCCTGTGCAACCTATATTTTAATGTACCAATCCCATTTAGCAGAAGTGTAGGTGATTTTGGGGAGTTACTTTGGAGCATTCACTTGGCAGGTGTTGTATGCAGTGGTGATAGATAAGCTTCTCCTGTGTTTTGTCCTTCTTGGACAGATTTGCCCTGAGGAGCAGAGGACTCTGATGGAGTCATAAAAATAAAACCACTAAATAGCATGGTGTGATTTAATTGCAAGCCAGCTGCATTGATTCTTCCCCTAGGGTGTACTCTCTGTAAGTTTGGAGAGCCTTTTTGTCATAGAGGTGAGGGAAGGAGAAGAGGAGGAACCTGTGGGTGGACAGCTTTTGGATAAGATCAAAAGGAAGTTTCTGAAGCTGTTCTCAAAAATTTGATGTTTGGGGGATGGATGAGTCTTAGACAAATAAAAATGCCTCATTCTACTAGGCTTCTCCTGAGACGTGCACCACTATGGGAAGTAGAGATGCTCATCAGGGCAGTATTGTCATTCTTCCTATCACAGCTTAATTTGTATTAACTAGATCAAGCATGTTTTGTGCTGTATGCCCCACTGAAATGAAATGGAAAGCTGCCACGGCTCTGCTCAGCATGACAAGACTCCAGTGCTTACCAGTTGCTTGCTCTTGTCTTTGTGTATACACTTGCTTTGTAACCAATATGCAAGCTGAAGGTCATGTCTGTAAGTGGTATTTCTGGGCAGAAGTTACTTTCTTAATGTTGCCAATTTAGTTTATCTGTGAAGAGATGTTTCCAAATGTATGTGAAGTGTTGTATACTGAAATATGTGCAGAGCAGCCTGGCAAGTCCAGTCAGTGGTTAGGGAATCATTATGGGCAACTCCTCTCAGACTTCTTTCATCTTTGGTACACAAATTGCATATTTAAAACAGGGAGAAAGAGGGCCCAAACCAGCAAAAAAACCCACCCCATCTCTTACATCTTTAAGGCCTACATGTGTTCTTGAAAGTGCCTTAAAAAGATTGACTCTAGCAATTACAGTCTTTGTCTTATTGTAGAACTTCTTTTTACTTGATGGGTTAAGAGGGAAGTCAGGTTGGCATCTAAAGAGTTGAATGACACTTAGAAGTGCATCACACAGGTAGTCAAAGCATGACTCTTAGAGGGCTGAGGCAAGCAGCAGGAGAGAGAGTGAGTGGGTGGGTGCTCTTTGAATACCTTGGCCTGTCAGTGAATGCACTTGGAAATGGACAAGAGCAATAAAACCGACCAAATTGTAGTCTGCTTTGTTCTGTGGCTCTGAGGTTTTGAGGTAATTTTTCTGACTAAAGTGCAAAAATGCCATTTTCTCATCAAGCCATTTTGCAAACGGGCCTTGCCTTATATTTAGTGCTGTTCTCGAATTTTAGCACTTTTCAGTCTAAGCCCACACAAGCGGCTGAGGTTCTATTCCTTACTTTTCTCCTGCCAGTAATCTCTGTGCAGGCATTAGGTCTCTCCTCTGGCACACAGATCTCCCTTATTTCTCTGCCTGCTCCTTGTACTTTTTCTGTGAACAAATACCCCTGGTGTACCCCTTGACCTCTCTTTGCTATGCCAGTCAGTGCTTGAGAGCAGTGGAACAAATTCCCTTTCTTAGCTGTGGAATTGGTAGCAAAAAGCAGCGCTTGGAGTTTTTATAAATTTTGCAGTGGTGATAACTGTTTCCCGTTCCTGGGCTCACTTAAATGTATGCGAAAAGTTAATCAAAGGCATCCGTAAGCTGTTCCTATATGGATTTTATCATTTAATTATAGATCTTCTTTTGGCGTAATGTTTCTCTGAAGGGAGCTTGACAGAGCAGATGCCATTTTGCCTGGGGATGCACTTCTGGTATTGGCCTGGTGAAGAGCTGCCACTTCAGCTGTGGGATTTTGATGATTGCATGAACATCCTGCCACATGAGATTAGAGTGGCGGCACTACCTCCCAGCTCCAGGATATGAGAGATCCGCCTCTTCATTAGAGCTTTCATATGGTGGCAGCTGAAGTGAGGAAGAACAGGCTAAAAGAGAGAAGCAATTTAAGAAAACCAAAGACAAATCTACTAAGCTGAAAGGTGATAGGAGGGGAGGGAGGCTGAGATCTCATTACTGTTTACTCATGGAAAGGGAGGGGAAGAACAACAGATCAATTGTTAAGTGCTACTGGCTTTATCAAAATAATTGTCAAGGGCTAGATAGCTCAATTGCAAGTGTAGTGCTAATACCTAAAAAGAGGTAGATGAGGCACCTGACAGGAATTTGTGTGACTTCTACTCATGCACACACTTTTGTCTTTTCTGGTTTCAGCAGACAGAAGGAGGGGCACAGACAGATGGACAGCAATCACAGACGCAGAGCAGTGAGAATACTGAGAGCAAATCCACTCCAAAACGACTTCATGTGTCTAACATTCCCTTCCGCTTTCGAGATCCTGACCTTCGGCAGATGTTTGGGGTAAGTTACGAGCACCTTCTTCTCAGGCATGGCAGAGTCTCCTTCTCCACAGGTGGGACCCCTGGTGCCTTGTGTATTTGTGTGAATGAAAAGCCCTTCCCCCTCAGTTTCATCAGCACACTGTCACATGTTTGCAGGATTAGGACAATTGGTAGTGTTTAACTCAGCTGGTAAATACACGTAAGAACTATAACAGTGTTCTTCTGATTAAGATGTTCATAGAGTCATAAAATGGTTTGGGTTGGAACGGACCTTAAGGATCATCCAGTTCAAACCCCCCTGCCATGGGCTGGTACATCTAGGTGTGCTTAGAGCTCCATCCAGCCTGGCCTTGAACACATCCAGGGATGGGGCATGCACAGCTTTTTGGGGCCACCTACGAATTCTCTGAGCAACAAATGTAATCTAACAACTGGTTTGGGGAAAAAAGGAAAACAAAATAAAACTTCACCTTATTTCTGAGTAAAGGCCAGAATTAAACACTGACTTAATGTATCCCTGGCAAAGCACTGTTTTTCAGTTGCATAGAAACATGTTGGAGTATTTGTCTTTCCTCGTGATCCATTTCTGTGATGAAAAATGACTGCAAACAATTTGCCAACCAGCAACTGCATATGGAAAAGCTAGTGCAAGTCAGATGGTATTTTACATTGTGTATGATATACATTCTGTTTCTTTTGACCAAATAGTTTATCTTCCCTAATCCTTGGATGCTATTCATGATTCTTGATTTATAAGCTCTTTGAGGAAGAGTTTGTTTATGTGAGTACATGTGGTGACTCATTCCATGTGAACACAGAGATAAATGAGCTAGGTGCCTCATTACCTAACCTTCAGGTGAAGTTATCTATATGTCATCATCATCAGGAACATTTGACTTGTTGATATGATTATAATATGATCCGTAGGTTGATGGCATACTTTAGAGTCTTCAGAAATATTTATTATTATTTATGAAGAAAAAAGCGGCTGCCTTTTTAAGATGCAGTCCAAAGAATCCAAGTCAGGAAAACCCAAAGCTAAGGTTTCTCTTATCACCCTAGGTTTTGAGTATATACCTTGGTCCTCAGTTATAGCCAGCTGCTCCTCCAAATTCTGCAGTATTTCTGTTTCAGTTGTTGCATCTCCTGAGCCATCTGTGTGGGTGTGTATGCATGCACAAAGGCACACTCTCGCATGCAGAGTAGTATTGCAAATGTGTCTAATTCAGGGATTTCAGCGCTGTCAATGAGAGAAGAATTGGGCTTATTTGTTTGGAGCTTGGACGGTACAAAGGGAACAAAACAGTGGTCAAAATGCAGAAAGGCAAGGCTGCTATACAGAGGGACCTGGCCAGGCTGGAGAAATGGGCTGAGGAAAATGCCAGTATACTCAACAAGAGTGAATTTCAGGCCTTCCATCACACTCAACTTTCCATCAGCCAGAACCCCCAGGTCCCCTTCTGCAGCACTGCTCTCCAGCATCTCATTCTCCAGTCTGTCTGTACATCCAGGGTTGCCTCATCCCAGGTGCAGAATCTGGCACTTCACGTGGTTGGTGATTGTCCAGCCCTCTAATTTGTCTAGATCTCTCTGCAGGGCCTCTCTGCTTTTCATTTATCAATTAGATACCTGGAAAATTTCGCTTTTATTGTGAGGATGCTTTAATAGTGAAACATGTTGCCCAGATGAGTTGTGGAACCTCCTTGAAGTATCTGGCTTGACACAGCCTAGCCAACAAGGTCTCATTAGACCTGCTGTGAGCAGGGGATGCACTAAATGACCTCTGGGGTTAATTCCCAGCCAAAACTGTGGGTCTGTGATTCTGTTGCAAGAGCCCTGGGTTTGTTTCCGTGTTGTTCGTACCTTACGTTATTGTTATACTCTTGATATCTGGGGGAATGTTTTCATTTGCCAGGAGATGAGAATTAAACTCATCTCCTGGCAATCTGTGATTGCTGAATTTTCTGCTCTTTTGTGATTTTTTTTTTTAGCTTGCTTTTTGCGGTTGCAGGTCTGTACAGTAGGCAGTTCCGTCCGGTTTGGACAAATGGTTGCTGAAATCACAGCCAGTTCTTGGACCACCTGCTGCAATCTGTATTTATCATGTCCTGCTCTGTGCTGTGGCTGCTCCCCTCTCCTGGGAGCTGCATCACTTACATAAATTGTTCCCCCTTGCTGTCCCTTCTCCTGGGACTGGTGCTTGATTGACAACTAGCCCTTTTCACACTCCTTCACCTTGATGCTTTTCTGCCATGTGCTCCTGGTGTGGCAGACATGGATGAGATGGAAATGACAATGTCCTGGTGACTCTTGCCTATGCTTTGCAGATTGGGACACCCAGGCAATTTAAATGAACTGCTGTCCTAAGTAGTGACTTGTAGAAAATGCAGCCTAATTACTTGCCTTTAGACTTCCTGACCTTTTTAGGCCTATATGGTGCCCTTGTTAAGCATAGGTGGGATGGGAAAATAATGCTACATGAATTGGTTTCTGGTGTTCCTCTGGTGTTTATTTTTTCTCTAAACATCATCTCAAGTTCCAGCCCAGTGATGTCATTTTAACTGGGTAAATGATATATTCCTTGTAAAACCCTTTGGTAGTTCACCTGGCCCTGTGGTTGCTGAGAGCTATGCCTGCCAGAAGAGTATTCGTCTTCTGGGACACAAAACACCCCATGTGCCATTTTTCTGTGATAGAGAACTTTGCTACTTTGCCAAGGAAATAATGAATGATTCTCGCACGTCTTCCTTTTTCTTTCAATGCTGCTTCTCTCAGCGTGCCCATAGCCTCAAGCAGGAGAGCATGCTCTCTGAATCCTGCTTGCTCCTATTTCTTTTTCAGGATCAGGATGCTTTCCTTTGGGTGACTCACTGAAACCTACCCTTTCTCCTAAAGGGGACTCATGGTTGTCTGAGTCTTCAGCTGTGACTAGCCTGTAACCCCCATCTTCTCCCTCTCCCTTCTGTGTGTCAGGTCACATCTCCTCAACGTCGTATCTGAGAGACTCAAAATCCTTGCCTGGAGTAATTTTTCCTAAGCTACTGTACAAAGAGAGGAATTGGGTAGACAGTAAAGCCGTGCAGGAAGAAATAAATGTGATGGTAGGGAGGGAGGAAAGAAGTCCCCTCAAGGATGGAACAGCATGCGAGAGGTCAGCCCAGTCCTGGGGCACAGAAAATATCTAATGCTTTTGTCCAGACTTGAGTAGAGGTGGACTTGAGACATGTTGTCCCACGTGTGATTAAATGCATATTACATAATGCTTTCTCAACCTGCACTGTTTGGCAGAGCTACAAAGATAAGAATTTCTTAAATTCAAATTATTTGGGTTCCAACAATCGCTCAGCTATAATGTGTTTCTTGAGATATCCTCAGGAATGGATCAAACATTGCTTTATGTATATGCATCTTACAGGGAGGCAAATAATACGGCCTGCTTGAAACAGGTAATATTTACTTGACATTTCATGAGTCCAATGAAAAGACTTCCAGAAAGCTTCTAGAAGGAATAGGTCATTTTTTAATGCACATAGTTCTGCACCCACTGTGGAATAAATCAATAGTTGACCTTGTTCTAGCAGATAAAGAAGAGTTAATAGCTGACCTGAAATCCCACTGTTGCCTAGGTACCAGTGATTGTTATTTGTCTGTATTTGCTTTGTGCAAACAGAATATGGCATCAGGCAGCACTGTAAGGAGCTTTAGAAGAGTCTGTTTCTTGGAGTTTAAACAATTGGCAGGATAACTGCCCAGGAAGGTACCTTTAAAAGGGAGGCATTAATGGAAGCCATAAAGTATTCAGCAGCATCATACTGATGGCCAAAAAGGCATGATTCCACAGTCACTGAAACTGTGGTAATAAAGCATTCTGCACATTAGGTGAGGAGGAAGTAAACAGCAGTGAATATAGTTGCAAACTTAAGCAAAGAATCAGGTGAAAAAAGGAGATGTGCTAGTCATGGGGATACTGGTGACCTAAGTTCAGAGAACCCATCTTTTTTTTAATATACAAAGACAAAAGGTCTATGTGTGGGTACATTATAAAATCAGGAAGTAGTTGTGTATTTTGGAGGAAAAACCCTATAAATAACAGCAAAACAAAAATCAAACAGGGAAAAAAAGCCCCAACTGTGATTGTGTTTAGAATTTAAGAGGGGGTATTTTTACCTTATCTGGTTTTCTATATAATTTATAACAGAGGAGGATGAGACAGTGCTCAGCGATATTTAAAAACGAGCAGATCTAGATAAGGTATGTCCAAAGATAACAGCAAAAGCAAGGGGCTCCATTATTCATTAATGCAAACTTTTAGCCAATTCTTGTAAGCTGGGGGAGTTGCAGAAGGGTGGAACACTGCCCACCAAGATTCACTATTGAAAAAACCTGAAAGGGTTGACCCAAAGAGCTAAGAACTATCTACCTGCATGTCGAAGAAATGTATGATTAAATAATTTTAGAAAGTTTTAAAAAAGCCCATTTGAGTCTGAAGAACTGTGTTAATATCTGTTCAGCAGAACTTTGTAATGTACATCTTTGCAGACAAATGCTGTCCTCTCTATTTTGACAGGATTGTACAAAGCAATACTGATATAGTGTAACATTGCTCAACCAGTTGAATTTGTCCAAGTGGCCAATTTTTAAGAAAAATAATACTTATCTCAAGCACAACATACATTAGAGGGATTAGAAATCTCTTTAATGATAGAGAATAAAAAGTAGTAGTTACTGGAAGACAGCTGTGATCAAGACTGTTTCTAGTGTCAGCTTCCCCAGGGATCTGTTTCCACTGCTGTCCTGTTTAGTATCTGTATCAACCCATGGAGACAGTACTATTAAAACCTTGCCAGTAAGGTTTGCAGTTCAAAAACTATTTGAGGAGGAGGAAAGAGAAAGATAAGGTTGGAAAATGAGTAGAAATGCCTGGTTGACTGATGATAAATCCAACAAAAATGTGTTTGATGCAACTCATTGCAGAGTACTGAGTACAGACTGAAAACTGGTCTGTGCTCTTAAGATGGAAAGCTTTCTTTGGAAAACACTGATTTGGGAGAGTAATAGTGATTGTTGAAGATAGTTGCTTCAATAATTCAAAGGGGATTATCAGGTTGAAGGAGGGATGTGATCTTGCTCCTGTTCAAAATTGAAAAGACTGTGACTGCATAATTGTATTCAATTCTGAGATCAGTTTAAGACTAGAAAAAATAAACTACAGCTTGGAAGGTGAGTGGTTTTTTTTTTTTTTTTTTAAACTGGGTAAGGTATTAGGTACATTATTTACTCAGCTTATTAAAAAGAGAGGTTAGGAAATAAGTCACTTCTATAAAAATGCTTGTATGTGGATGGTACCTACTAACAGGGAGTTTAGGTCTTGTTTACAGTCATGAGATTTTCCAGTTGGAAGCTGAGATTTAATACAATTACCCTTGAAATAAGAAAAAACTCATAGTCATTTGCGCTTATTTGAACAATGGAACAGCTCACCAGGGAGAAGAAGCGTTGCCATCAGTGTTAAAAACAAATTAGCAACTCTTTTTGCAAAATCTTACTATCCATTTTCTGAGGGACAATCTTTGGCTAATGTGTGCAAGGACTCTGCCATGATGGTAGTCATGTTCTCCTACACTGCTGGTGGGTTATCCCCTTCCTTTCTGGACTGTGTATGCAGAAGAAAAGTTCATGTTTCCCCTCAACACATTTCTAGTCTTTTCAGCTTTGTGCTGTGATAGCGTCTGTGCTTGCACCTCGTGGCTGGTACCTTCAGCCCTTCCCTCTCATGCTTTCTCTCAAGCAGTTTTCTCCCCGTATAAAATTGGCTGGGATAGTCAGGTCATTTCTGGACTTTGTTGGATGGACTTTGGAGTCTCCTGGTGAAGGTGGAGGCAGGGTTGGACAGCCTGCAAGAGGAAAATCCTTCTATTCTCAAGCTGAATCTTGAATTATCTCCACAAAAACAAGCAAGTGGATTGTTTTGGTAGTTCGTATTGTGAGAGCAAGGCATGAGTCACAACTGATGTTTCTCAGAATTTACTGTGGTGAAGTGCTCTTTGCTTGAGTGTAAGATTAAAAAAAGGGCTATGTTGATGATGGTTGCAAATGAAGGTGGGTTAGCACAATACAGGGTGTGAATTTTTTCAGACTCTGGCTTCAGATGAAGATAATGCTTGTGGGTTTTTTTAACTTGCTCAGTCCATAGCTACTACTTGTAGGCTGTTAGCTCTTTCTGCTGGGGAGCGTAATCAGCCCAATCGATAAAGGGGTTTTGTGTGTTATCAGCTGCAGCAGTAATAACCCATACATGTTGCCTCTAAAGGTGACTATTATGTCACATTTAATTAATTTCAGTTAATGAAGTTGTTAATAATGTCATTTATTACAGGTGACAGAATGGAGAAGGAAATTCATCTCTCTACTGCAAGGTTCTTTATATGATGTATGTTTGTGGTAGAACTCTGCTTTGTATGACCCAAGAAACATAGCTCTGCAAGCTCAGATATTTCTGGAAGCTCTTGCAGCCCTCAGATCTTGGCCTCTGAGGAAAGATTGTGTCACTTTGCACTTCCAAAAATATCCCAGTGGATATAATTTCTCATCCAACTTCATTCTGGTGTCAAGAGTGCAAAACACCTCCAATAAGCCTGTAGTTTGAGGCTGAAGCAATAACAAATTTGACTACAGCTCTTTGTCAGCAAGAATTTGGTAGAATTTTAAGTCTGTGTTTGCCAGTAAATAAATTTGAATACAATAGTAATTAGTGATACACAAGTATTGGTGATGGAAGAAGTACTTGTGTAACTGTTAAGGTATATAGGTAAATAATGTGATAGAACAAGAAACTCTGACCTGCTGATGATGCCCAAAGTACAGCAATTGCAAAGTCACTGAAAGGCACTCTGCTTTCCAAGTGGATTGCACACCTGAAGAGGGAGGTCCTGTCTTCTGGATATCAAGATGTACTTTAGGTTTTTCATCTCCTGGTATTCCTGGCCACCAATTGCATGTAACAAGTCCCATGTGCAAGTATTGGAGAACAAATATCCTGACACAAAGTGGTCTCTCTGTGACATTTCTGGTTTCCAAGCTCTTCCTGTGATGAGAGTGAGCCCCAGCCCTGTCCCAGGGCAGCACTTTGCTCCTGCTGGTATTGGTTTGAGTTCTGAGAGGTGCTGCAGATTATATTGATGTGTTTCATCAGAGCGTTTTCTGAAACCACCTTTCAAAAAGGACTTGTGTGCTCAGTGCTGCTTGAACATTGTGCTTTGTCTTCATGGCCGTGGCATGCAGGAGTGCTTGTGTCCCTGCAGCTGCCAGCAGCTGTTGTGCTGTCTGTCTCGCTCTGAGAAAGCTCTCTGCTATCAACTTCTCTACTGACTCCCCTGCTGAAAGGCAGTGGTGATTGGATCATACATTTATCTAAGATTTTTTAGGTTTTTGTGTGAGTAACTAGGAGAGTCTGCAGCAAGACTGTGCTGAATGTTGTTCAGTAAACAGTGCTGTGCTGTAGCTGGATTTAATTGGATAAAAGGCCTGGGTAAAATTACATGGAGTTGTCTTTTGTTGACCCAGTTTCATATGGATTCAGTCTACATGCTAAGCACTCTCAAATTGATTTTGGAATGTATGCTGCTTTTGTGGGCATGGGTCCAAGTACCTTTTCTGCAGCAGCAGTACCAGGTTACACTGCAGTCACACCTCTGCAGAATGGCACAAAGCAGGAACAAGTCTATGGAAGTGTAGACCTGGAAGCTAGACTGGTCTTAAGATCTCTGGGTGGTGCCCTGCAGTACTGTCATCCCCATCTCACTGTTTCATGTGAAAAGCTTTTATTTGTGATTTGGAGAAGAACAAATGACTGAGAAACTGTGTTCGTCATCACGTTGGGGTTTTTTGGTGGGTTTTTTTTTTGTTTGTTTGTTTTTTGGATGACTGTGGTCAGTAAATCCTGTTAGAAATTTGTGCTCTTGGTGTGGCTTCCTGTTAAAAGTCTGGTTTCTTAGAAAATGTGTTTCACTGGGCAACAGCTCAATGGACTGTTTGACACCTTCGAAGTTTAAGTAGCTCACTGGACTCATCTCTAAGTGAATTTTGTAGGACTAGTGAAACTTGGAAATACGGGGTTCTCTTGTAGGCTTGTGAGGTTGTCACATGACGTTTCTCATTATGCTTTGTTGTTCCATAATTTCTAGAGAATGTGCCTTGTACTCCCTGTTGTTTGCCTCTTTAGGATTAAGTTATTTGTCTGGCACATTTTGGAGCTGGTTTTGAAAGCTCTAGACAGGGAGAGGAGTCAGGGCCAGCTGGAACAGAGCATATAGGAGGGGCCCTACCAAATTGTCAGTGCCTTGGAAGACAAAAGCTTTCTGTTGCCAGATCGCTCAAATTTATTATGTTTAATGGAGCTATGGCCTCAGCTGGAAAAATCTGTTGCCTTCATGTCATCTGGGTGAAAAGAAACACTCAGCATGCATATACCTTTCCTTGCATGATGCCCTTGCATCTGTGATAAGGCAGATCGTGTTCGAGCAAGAAAATTAGTTGCTGGTCATAACTCCTATCTGTTCATATCTTTATGCCTCTTAAAAACTGTTACTTCCAACACTCCCAGCTACCACTGTAGAAGGGCTGATTCTCATTTACTTGCTTTACTAAAAATAACAGGGAAGGGACCATTAAGACAAAACAAGATTCTGTAGCTCCTTTGCCATGGCATGACTGTTTATCTTTCCATCACATGGCATGTGTGTGAGGAGTTCATGGATGTGTCTTCTTGCATGACCTGACATGGCTTCTTGGGCACATGGTGAGCTTTCTAAGTCATGGTGGGGAGCATTTGAGATGGGTAGTCCTGCAAGGCCTTCTCCAGAGGCTGTGCAGAGCTCTAAGTAGGAGTTCTTGGTAATCACTGAATGAGCTAATCAAGTCTGTGAGCACAGTGATTCATGTCTTCAAGGTTAGAGATTAGAGGGTCAGTCCTCATGGATGACTTAAGCATGGGACTTGTTTTATTTGGCCAGACCCTCTGTCTTTTGAAAAATACAAATATGCCTGTATATACATGATTTAAAAAAATTATTATGAGGGCATTTGGTGTTGACCCTTGTATTTAGATGGCCTAGCATTTTTCATACAAAAATTGTGACCTTTCACTAAGGAGCTCTTAAAACTTCTATTGTTTGCAGTAGACTGTTGACATTTGGTAGGCGAAGCACCATTGGAGAACAAAGTGCCTTTTTATGTTCCACTAAATGAGATTCAGCTTTGAAGGAGCTATAAACTGTTAAAATGAACTAGTTCTTTTTCTCCTGCATTCATTCTTCAGGAAAATTCTGGCAAGCTACCAAAAAGAAGTGCCTCTGGTGCTGGGACCTGCTGTGTCTGTTGCAGCAGTGAGGACAAGAGTAGTGGTGTGAGGAGCTGTCAGAGGAGCTGTGGCAATGGCTGCAGCAGAGCCTTGAAGATCCCAGCACATGTCCTGCTACCTCACAGTCCTGCTTTCCTTCAGGGAATTTCGTGGAGCAGGACATCCCTCCCCAGCAAACCTCCATTCAGCAGTTAGCCCCTGTTTTTTCTGCTCTTTTCTAACAGGGAGGTCCTTCCTTGTTACCTCTTCAAACCACCCACAAGTCCTGGGCAGAAAGAGACTGGGGCAGTTTGCATGGTGGATGTAGCCCATTGCAGTGGATGCCAAGCCTGTGCTTGCTGCAACCACAGGATCTCAATTCTATCATATGGGAAACAGTGTACCTCCATCATCATCTCCTAGGCAGGGAGGGCCATGGCACCTCTTGTGCAGCTGGGTCAGAGCTCTGGCATTCCATGTCACTGCTGGTGTTCCATCAGCCACGAGAAGCTAAACACACAGGACAGGGCTTCCTGCTGGGATGGAAACTCTGGGAAGCGCAGGGAGCTCAGCCCAGCAGCAGTGCCTGAGGATCCAGGCCCAGCCATTGAGCACCAGAAGCCATGCAGTTTGTTCTCTTTCAAGATGATTCTAGTGAGGTAGAAAATGGAGATTTTTTTTGATGGCTTTGAAGATGCTGAAAATAATTTTGGCATTTGCGTTTCTTGAGAGCCTGGGTGTTTCAGTGTGTGTGGCAAGGCTAGGCAGCTGAGCTGATCTGGCAGGGGACAGATCCTGCTCTCGGGCAGGGTGTGCTGCTTTCTGTTCCCTTTTGCTTCTTTGAGCAGGAATGCTCACTGACCCTTCAAGCCACTTCAGATCAGTAGATTGTCAGAATCTTTGTATGTTTTCCTTTTCTTGGGCTAGGTTTCACAGGATTGCTGAGCTGTATCAGTTTATCTGCAGGTGAGAATGAAAACTGAGGCCAGACAAGGAAGGACAAAGGAGTAGGGACAGTCCTTCAGCAGCTACAAGCTGTTAAATTGGTTCAGCCCCAGTCGTGTAACTATGCTGAGATAGTCTACCAAGAAAGCAATCATGACAATCATGACTGATTTCTTTCATGGCAGTACCAAAGCCATATGCAACAAAGACAACAAAACGCAATCAACGGTAATCTCCTTTATTGACAAGCCCACACCAAGTGTGGGATAGAAATAGAAAATGTATTTTAGCTGTGATTGGCACAGAAGTGGTCAAAAGAGGATCCAGCATAGATCAAGCCTAAGCTGTTGAGATGTTGAGTTTTCAAGGAAGATGCATGTTTACATTAGCGTTATTCAGACTTGTGTAACTAGGATGTTGTGAATTCAATTGTTCTTGGGATGAATAGAGGATCAAGTATTGTCCTTAAACAATAGAACAGTAAAAACAACATCTGTGAACCAAGATCTCCTTTTTAAGAATGGAGAAGGGAAGCAGACAGAAACTATAGCTAAAATTGTTGGAAGTGTTTTGTTTGCTTGCAGACAGTTGTGGAATACTTGTTCAAGGGACTTGGTAACTTTTTATTGCTTTACATATTCAGAGCCTCTCCTCAGCCATCATGCCTCCCTGCTGTAAATGTTCCATGTTTTCAAATCTGGCCACAAGCCTTTCAAGAAAGGCACCCACAAAATGAGTATTATACCCATTTGACTCTGAATGTACATGTTAAATTTAAAAAAAAAAAAAAAAAAAAAAAGGGGAAATACTTTTTTAAGAATGCTGGGCAAAGGAGAGAATGTCCCAGTGCCTGGATGCTGTGTTCATCATCTTTTTTAACTGTAAAACCATTCTGTATTTTCTTGCTGATCCTTCCTTCATTTGCTACCAAACTTCAATCAAAACCATGTTGATGGAAGCTTTCCTAAATAATGGGACAGGAAAAACTCTCAGATGTAGCACCTGTCTGAGTGCAATATGTGTCTCTAGAACGAAGACTGCTCCATATACACACTCCTAAAAATGACATCTAGACCTGTCTTTCTAATGAGCAGATCTCCAGTTTGTAAATGAAGCACTGAAACTTCTGGAGAACAGAGCACTGTGGGCCTCTGTTGAAGTGGTAGTGCTTTTACCTCAAGGTTACTAGTTTGAGTCTGGCCACTTCAATGCAAATATTCTAATATGTTCCAAGCAATGTGAAAGGTGTAATCCATACTTGGTTACACAGAGGTGGTAAATCTCCTTCCTACCTTGTATTTTTTTTTTTTTTTTTTTTTTTTTTTGTTTAAAGGGGGGTTTTTTAGGTGTTTTTTTTAGGGGGGAGCCCCCTTTGGGGGTTTTGGGGGGGGGGGGGGGGGGAATTTTTTTTTATGTTTTAAATTTTTATTAAAATTTTAAAAACTTTTAAAGGTGTTTAACCCCCCCCATATTTTTCAGGGGGGAGGGGGAAAAAATTTTTTTTAAAAAACAAACAGTTGGGAATTTTTCATTTTCATGGTTTCTGAATGTGCCATCATTGTCTTGAAGGCTTGGAGTTTTGGAAATGAAAGGGAAGGAAAGAAGCATCAGAGTTTGAAATCCCTGAGGCTGGGAGTCGTATGTTACTATCCCTTCCAGAGAAACATCACTGTTAAGTTTCTCTTTATGATAGCCACTTCAGGAGGAAGCTGAAATGCTGAATTACATGTGAGAAATGTTGTTGGATGTCTGAGATGAAATCATATAACCATGTCTTAGATGAAATAGTAGAATGAGGGAAGAAAGAATTGTTTAGATTAACAGAGGAAAGCTGAGCTTCCTCAAATCCCTAGAACTCTTCTGGAGATTGTTTTTCTTGTTTCAGACTTTTGTGGGAAAACCTGGGGTTTGTGACCAAGAGGATCTGATGGTCTTAACCCAAGAGAATTGGGTCACGTCACTGGGATTTTATGCCTTTGCCTGTATGCTAGAAATGGAAATATTCTCACTTCCCTTCTTGCACTAAGCCAGCCGCACCAAAAGGTAGGAAAAATGGACTGCCAAAAATAATTTTTTTTTTCTTTTCCCTTGTCTCTCTGCAGCAATTTGGCAAAATCCTTGATGTAGAGATAATCTTTAATGAGCGTGGCTCGAAGGTAAGTCCTGTTTCTGTACCCGCTTCTCTTGTTTTGATTGCAGAGTAAAAGGCAGTTCATTGCCTAGAGAACATATTCTGTAGAGATCAGCAGGAATTAGTGTGATGGGGGAAGGGAAAAGCTATTTTGGGGGCTGTCTCCTGTTCCCTCTGACTGGAGACTCTGAGCATGGTCATTTCTGGGCAGCATGTACAAATGCTCAGAGACACTCCTGTCTGTAATGTGGGATCAGGTTCCCCAGCCTTTAGAGCAAACAGGGAGTCAGTCAATTGAGCCTTCTTTCCAACCTGTTCCCATTGCACTGGCAATGGCTGCCCTGTGAGGAAGGCAGAATAAGGTAAAACAGCTTTGTGTGATGGGAGACTGTAAGAACAAAAGCTAACTCACCCCCATCCCTGCCATTTTCATTGCATTAAAATACTTCTACAGCAAAACTGTCATATCTCATATGTGAAAGGATTTTATTTAGTCCATTTTGCAGACTTATTTGGCACTTCTGAGATACTGACCTTTCATGTTTGAGATATTTGATGCTTTAATATAAGCATCCTCATTGCACCTGCCCTGCCCCATGTGGACCTCCCCCACAGAATTTGCATTCACACTCCTATTTTCTTCCTACAGATATATTAAGAGGGAGGTTTTGTTGAGGGTTAATGGTAATTTATTTCTCCTGGAGATGAGATTTCAAATGTTGCTCAGGTCAGCTGCAGAGAGATTCAGTGATCTCTGTCCTAACTGGCAATTGGTTCTCATCACGTAACCAGTATCACCACAATGACAAATTGATGTGATTCTCTCTCTGCCCAGGAGGTTCAGCACTGGAATAGCAGGGAGTTTTGCAGGTCAGGAGCGAGGTGCATTGCCAAAGCTCTATGGGGGAAGCTTGCACAGTGCATGTCTCTACTCTGCTTGACTTAATCAATGCTAAGATTCCCATTTTCAATTAAAACAAAATTTCCCTCCTCCTCACACACACGTGTGTGCACATGTGTGCATGCACACAAAAGGTTTTGAAGTTGCAATTCAGCTAAGCAGTTTTGGTTTAGAGTCTATGCCTTTTGCTTGGATTTGAGGTTCACAGTCTTTATGGTGGCCTCTTTGCTTCAACATGTATTCTGTGGTATGTTCATGTTCAGAGCCCTCTGCAAATTTCCAGCCACGTTGCCCAAGATGCATTCTGAAATTCTTCAGTCCTGTATTAGCTGGAAACCAGAAAGCCATTGATCTGTATACAAAAGAAATGAGTTTTAGCCCTTTCCCACCATCCTCTGTTTCTGCTTAATACCATGGTTTTCTTTTGTTTTGTTTTTAAACAAGACAGTCTGAACAAGTAAATGTTTATATGGTTTAGTTAGGGAGTTTTACTTCCCTGCATGGTTAAAAATCTATATGCTTTACCAAAACAATCAGCTGTGCTGCGTTTGTAAATATTTATTCTGCTCTGTGCTGTTCTTTTGATATTTATAGGCCAAAGCTACCTGTGAATTACTTCTGATTTTAGTAATTTTTGTTTGGTTTTGAGAATAGCCTCTGGCCTCTATCGAGTCCCCGCTTGTTCAGATATAATTGCAAAAGAAAGAACAAAAATAACTGGCCTGGCAAAATGGTGTGCTCTTTTCTTCATATCCCACTGCCTGTGCTTTCCAGAGCAGTGTTTTCCTCTCCACACATGAACTTCACTCTCTCTCTCCCATCCATACAGCCCTGTGTATTAAACGCCCACGGCTGCCCTTTCCCTTCTAGGCAACATTGACATTGAAGGCTTTTCTGCAAAGACTTGATTTATGACTATGAAAAGTACCTTCTCGTGCTGTTGCTAGAGCCCAAGGCTTCTGGTTTTCAGTTAAAACAAAAATTACTGCTGAAGAGTTCTTGATGAATTTCACCCTGAACCCTTAATAAATATTTGGGAAAAAAAAGAAAGCAGAGATGTTCTTCCAGTCTTTATTAACCATGCAGTTTTCTACTGCTTTTTTGTCATCTTGCAGCAAAAAGCAGTTAGAAAACTGGTAGCCTGTATAGAGGGATGTCCAGAATCTGAACAGAATGAGAAAACAGCCAAAGAGTTATTTCATGGTATCTTTGCATCCTTCTCACACCAAATAATTCCTGTTTTTAAAAGAATGCAAGATTCTTCCTGCTTAGCATGAAAATGGGAGCCCCCAGTGTTTGAGTGGGGTGTAGCTGCACGAAGCACCTGGTATTCACATAATAATGGAAAAGCAACAGTTTGGTGATCTGATGGTGAAGCAAAGGAAATGGATCTTTCTGGAGGCCACTCACTCACTCTTGGGTTCTTCCTCCACCTTAGGAAAAAAAAAAAATCTGAATGCATTTTCCTGCCCTGTGGTTTCCATTCTAATCTAATGATATGAAACCTCTCTCTCTTCTTCTCCTCCTCCTCTCTCTTGGGAATCCGAAAGCAGATGCTCCTGCTGCCTGCCTTGTGCTGTGTTCTCAATGCTCCCCTCCCTTCCCTGGGTTCCTGAGGGTTGTAGTGTTTTGTGTATATGTTTTGTAACTATTTAAAAGGTACAGTGGTAAATCCCAAACTGCCCTGGGTTCGCCCCCACCCAGTGTGCGATGGGGTTGAGCAGCGCTTTGTCCCTGCCCAGCAGTGGCAGGAGAACTCTCCTGGGATTGCTCCAGTGCTGGTTGGTAGGAGGGACTGGAGGAAGCCTTCTGGTAGCATTCTTCATTTTGAATCCACCTGAGATGAGCAGGCAGTGTTCTTCGACAGCCTGGGGAAATTCTGTCAAACTGGCTGCATCTTGAGGATCTCTGTGTGCTTACAAAGTTTGGTGACCAAAGAGAGAGCTGGGTGTGTTCATCACAGCCACCTCACACCTCAGGTTCCTTCAGAAATGGTATTTTTTGACTTTCTGTATCCCAGCAGTGTAGAGTTTTGAGTTTTTTAGTTAATGAGTTTTGCTGATTGTTCTCTCAAAGCAATGTGAATTCTTGTTTTGTAACTCAATTTCCTCCCAGATTCACACTGTTTAGTAGGGTTATATGGGCCCTGGTAGACTTCACACTGATACTGCTTTGCTGTGTGTGAGAAACAAGATAAAAACTTTAAACATTCCTTGAATTTCATTTTGTTTTATTCTTGTTTAATAGAATGACGTCAGTCTTCCCTTGATGTGTTTGGATTTTTTTGCTTGCTTCCAGGAAACTAGCTGTTTGTTTCATTTATCCTGTTTACCATTACATTTCTAGTTCTGACTGGTATAAGTGCCTTTAAATAGCATTCTGCCCATGGTTGCAGTTTACCACGCACTCCACTGAACCGTGAATAAAACACCTCCAGAGGAAGTCGAGAGGATTCCTGCTCCTTTTGTTAGTGGAGATGCATCCTCTAGATGTGTACTTTGCCACTATTGTGCTGAATCGAACAAGTGGACATATTTGCAGAATTAATGCAGTCTGCCTGTGTGATGAGTACCCTGTGGCTTTTGTAAAGCTGCAGGGGAAGGGAATCCAAGCTCTTTGCTCACCAGCTGTGTACCAAGATGTGCCCTCAATGACATTCAGAGACCAGGAGTACGTAAGCACACAGCAAAATCTTGGCTGAATAGGGAGCTTTTTTTTCTTTTTTTGGAGCTTTTCAAATGGTAAGAGTTCATGTTAGTGCAGAGGAGCTCGTGGTTTCAGGATACTGTAAGTTTATCTCCCTCACTGAATTCTACTTGGGAGCCTCAGATCTCCAAGTTCTAGGCACTTCAGTCTAAAGTGAGCACAGTCTAAATATGAGCACAAGAAGTGCCTCATATTTATTTAAAAAATTAGTTATGTAGTAGGTTACAAGAGAAATTGTATCTATCAGTGTTTGGATTTATGTAAGTAAGCCTATGCTTGCTAAAAACTTGTGTGGAAGCTGTGTGGATTTTTAAGTTTGCAGTTAACTGTAGGTTAAAATAAGAATGTGAATATAGGTTTTGATAATGGTACCTTAAAGACTGTATGTTTGCATGTGCATTTACTACTTCTTTAAATGGATTAGGTGCTTTGAGTTGAGCCACTCTTGTTCTGGACCTAGCTGCCACTCAGTGTAAAGTCCCTTATTACATAAAATGAATTAGAGGTCTTGTTTATATTTTCATTCTATTTTTATAATTTTAGTTCCGATTTCTTTGGTTGAGCCAGAAATACAAATAGTGTTATTAACACAGTGAGGTTTAAAAACAAAAATCAGTACTGGTGACTTCCAGCATCACTTTCTCAGGTCACCAAATCCCTTTAGAATGCCAGTGGCATGAAGGAGACATGACCAGTGTCCCTTTATCCTAACTCAGTGGTTTCATGCCTTGAAGTCTGTAGTACTGAACTAAAGAGATCAGTTAGTCCATACACTGAACTGATTTATTTAAACTTGAGTTTCAGGCTGAAGTTGATGGTTTCATAGTATGAGCTGATTTACTGCTCCTGTGGGAGCTCCTTCCCAGTAGTGCTTGTTTCACTACATAGGGAACTGAATCTAGGGTGCTAAATTAGCAATACACTGGTGCAGCAGGGAGAGAAATGAGCCTGTGTTCAGCCACTTTAGCCTGTTGAGCTCACAGACCATGCAGTGAGATCCAAGGTTGATTGAAGGGAGGAGGAGCAGCACCCACCTGAGGTTGACCATGAAGCCCCAGGCTCTGTCTGCCCAGCAGGGACTGGCAGTGGAGCAGCACAAGCTGGATTGTGGAAATAATACAGCTTAAAAATAGCCCTGCAGGGTTTTTTGAAGATACTTTTTTTAAATTTTTTTTTTTTTTAGTTAGATTAATTCCTGCATCTGACTTACCAGATTGCACAGGTACATGAAACAGGTTCTGTACGTTTATGTGCCTTAATGCAAAGTGTGGCACGGGGGTCAGGAGGAGCTGGAAGAGCTGCTGAAATGGTTTACACTGGTTCTTTCACCAATCTGAAGGGTGCATTTGTGTGTGTGTGACTTCAATCATGTGTTTCTGGGTTTTGTGCTGTGTTGCTGTCGGTGCATTCAGTCCTGCTCATCTCAGGTGGATTATAGCTGAAACCCTCCTACTCTTTCCAAATGCTTTGGAAACAGGTAGCCCAAATTGCTGCCTCTTTGGCTATTTTTTTCAGGCTTCTAAAAGTTTATTATGGAAATAAGGGGGAAAAAAAAAGATAAAAAAGGAAAAAGTTGGTTAGAAACAAGCACAGCAGCAAATGACAGCAAGGCTGGTTGCTGGCTGTGTGCTCCAGTGGTACAAGGCAAAGACGCTGCTGCTGAGGTGACTGGTCTAAACTCCATGACAAACGAAGGGTTAACAATGCATGGATTTCAAGGGGCTCTGTTTAGTTTTCTTTGGTTTTATTTTTTTTTTATTTTACTTTATTTTATTTTTGTTGTTGTTTTTTGTTTAATTTCTGTGTTCTGGCCACACCCAGGAGAACCGTCTGGTTTTGATTTCTCCCTTTACGGTTACATGGTAAATTTTCTTTCTCATTCTTCAGAGATGGAAACGTTCAAATACTATATATATATATATATATACATTTATTATTTTTTTTTTCACTGCTCATCATGTTGCTTGTTATTTATTGCAGAATCTGAGGCCAGACTAAAAGGGTGGCAGTTACTCGGTCACTTCAGGCCCTTTCAATAAACCTTTGGGTGAAAAGGGGTTAGTCTGGTACTGCAAATTACTCACCAGTCCTAAAAATGTTTGTTGGAATTTAGTGTTTGCTGGGTTAAACTTTTTTTCTGCATGGGAGAAGTTCATGGCAGTTGCTGGTGGGGAGGAATTGTTGAAAATTTCAGCCTTGTTATGACAACAGCATTATTAAATTCAAACTATGTGTATAATCTAAATTTTAGAAACCCTAAGTATTTTTTTTTCATCCAGGATCTGCCCTTCCTTTGGCTCCATATGAATTACTATGGAGTAATCCAGTAACCTGCTATAAAGCTAAGTCAGTAAATATTGGATACCTGCCACATCTCTTTTTTTCTTGCTTTGTTTTTTTTCTTCTTTCAAGGTCAAGACAGCCTTGGTGAGGGAAAACTGAGAATTGTTTGTTGCATATGTATTTAGGTACAAATTAATCCCTATTCTTTACAGGTCATCTGTGAGAAGGAATAAAAAATATATGTATGTTCTTTTTTCTCTCCCACATAAAAACCATGTGTATTCATATATATATATATATATATATATAAAAAAAAATTGCTAGTTTTTAAACTTAGAAATAACAAAAATGTCAAGTGTGGCTGTGGCTCACCTGTTTTTCCTGACGAAAATTTGAATGTCTAAGAGATGCATTAATATGACAAATCAAGAGGACACAAGTACTAACTGCCATAGTCAAATATGTAAAGCATTAATTCAGCATCGACATTAAATGGTTCTCAACAAAGAGTTGCACAAGCTAAGGACTCATCTGTCCTTAAAATATGGTTAACTAGTTATGTTGTTCTGAATCAGATTAATTCTGGTTTAATTCACGTTGTTAATTATATTTATATAGTCTGCATGTGGATTGTATGCTACCTTGAGTTAACTTAATAAAAATACTGAAAATTACTACTCAGTTTAAAGATATTTAATGATAATGTAGTTTTTTAAAATCCCATACAGACTTCACTAATTGCAAACAGATGTGAATTAAAATAGTCTTAGTTTGGTTCTAGCCTGCACAGATTAATGTCTAAAAAATTACTTTCCATCTGCACTCCAGCTTTCAGTTCACATCATCACTGAAGACATAAATTTCGTTTGGTCTCCACAGGCTTGTCTAGAACAAACAGAAATATTAATGTAAAAAGAGCAGAGGGAAATAGAGATTCATGTTGCAGTCCTTACCTCCCCCCTTCCCCCAAGCTATAAAAGATGCTTTTTTCCCCATTATACAGAACCAGAGGGAAAGGTGTTGCTCTATTTCTCAGGCTTACCTTTCTCTGTAGGGGCTCTTTGAAGCAGACACAATACCCTATTTCTTCATAATCAGCTTTGCTATTGCACCCCCCTGTACGTCCTTGGTTCTCTGCAACATATTTGAGAGTTCTATGCAGTTGGGCTGTTTTATTAGCCCCTATGTCTTGTAGCTCTGATTTTCATTCATTTAAACAGGGAAATTCTATGCTGTTCTGAAAAAGGCACCAGTTTGTTATTTATATAGCTCTTTATTTATAGCTGGAGAAATGAAATTATCTGAAGCTTTAGATTATTGGGTTGTAGCCCAAAGGAGCGCTTTCGTTGATCTCAGCATTGCAGTGCTTGGCTAAGATCCTTTATTATTGCTGATCATGGGGGAAAAAAGGAAAAAAAGTAAACCCCTTCCTCGAAAAACAACCACCACCCTGCGTTTTACAAATTTGTAACAGTTTTGTGCTGGAAACCTAGCTGTGGATGATAAAGGCCAGCTTGTCAAATGGCTTGGGCCATTTAAGATTAGTATTGTAAAGACCTTTAAGAAGCACTTGAAGAATAATGGCTTGCTTGTGTCTCATTGCTAACAATGCTTAGAAATCAAGATGCTATCTGTTTTTTGGGCTGTCCAGTCCAACATTGACCCCAAGGTGCATGAAGGAGGTTGCCTGGCTAGCATGCCCTTCCCTGACAGGGTAGCTGTAGATCACTCTCATCCCCTCTCTCTTCAATTAACATCAGGAGGGAGTTTCCATTGCATCAAATATAAACTTTGTTGTTCTGCTCCTGTGGATACTGGAGCTGGTGGAGATTACTCTCTGTACATTAAAGCAGTATTTGCTTTATACCAAGGCACAGGAGCCAGTTATTGCTGCTGTTAAGATACCCTAAAAGCAGAATGCAGCAATGCTTTTTGTTTGGGTCCACTCTCTCTAATGGCATGAAGAGTATCTCATCGCAGTTGTCTGTAGTAAGATGCCATTTGCTCCTAGTTAAAATCCTAATTCACCAAGTCATGTTGGCTCTCTCTTAATGTCAGTGCACTCATCTCTCTGAAAGGAAGCATGGTCTCTTACCCTGCCCTGCTACACCACTGCATGATTTGGCAGCGGCATGAGCATGTAGGACAGGCGTGTGTTGCTTGTGCTATAGTGGATGTGGCAAACCTGAATTAGTCTAACTAAAGTGACATTTTGGCAGTTCTTGAGCCTTTGTGGTTGCTCCAGGCAGGGCATGTCAATTTTCCTGGAAATCTCATGGTCTAACTAGGCAGAGATCTGTTGCTGTCCACAGCGCAGAGGTTGCCATCTCAGCACAAAGCCAAGTGAGATGAGTAGCAGGGTGGGAGGTGGAGGTAGTCAGACAAAACCTGTCTTGACCAATGAACCAGTATTTAGGCATTTAGATTTACAGTCAAGTCCACCACAGTACTCAGAGATAAGAATATTTTGGACCTACAGTATGTGATACTCTAAATCTTCTCATTAAATAATGCTTATTTTACGGTGCCACCTAGAAGCCCTGCTTACTTTCAGGGCCCCAGGTATCACTGGGGAAGTTACAGGCTTAGGAGTAGACATGAGCTGTGCCCTGAAGAGCTTACAAGGGATGCTTTACAAAGAGCCCTTCTTCTCAACAGTGTTCTAAGGTAGGTAATTATTATTGTCTCCATTTCACAGGTGGGAAAAGCAAGGTTCAGTGTTTGATTTCCCCAAAGCTCCGCAGAATTCCTGGTGCCAGGCATGAACTCAGATCGCTGCTTGCTCTCATAGCAGTTTCTCAAGAGAACAAAGTGCTGCTCAGTGTTGATGTCCTCTACTGTGTCTGGGGTGGGTGGGGGTCCTGCAAAATTTGTGTGTTCATTAGCAGAGGGGAGAGAAGCCCCCCTTGGGCTTGCCCAGCTTGCCTATATCAGAGCAGGGTTTAGTGTTTTTAAACAAAAAACCAAACCAAAACAAAATGAAAAATTGTCTCGAGTAACTTTGTACTTCTTTTTTGGTCTGGCCTCAATTGCTTTTATGTTTTCTTTTTTTTTTTAATTACTCTTATTATTCTTATTATGATTACAGTTCCTTTTTTATTGATTTTAATTTCTTTCATTTATGAAACATGCATGAACCGACAATGTGACTCTAGGAGGTTATTGCTGAGTTGTGCTGATGTCGATTTCATACTGTGATATTTTTTCTCTATTTACCTAGAGATCAGTATTTCAATATATAACGATGTGCATGTTTTCCCCCCTTCTCCCGCTGCATGCAGGGATTCGGGTTCGTAACTTTCGAGAATAGTGCTGATGCAGACAGGGCCAGGGAGAAATTACACGGCACCGTGGTAGAGGGCCGTAAAATCGAGGTGCATGTCTTCAGTAATTCAATTTCTTCTTTATATTTATTCTTTTGATTTCTTTTTGTGTCTTGCCTCACTTATTTCACATTTGGATCCCTGTCTCGTGTGTGCGTGTGTGTTTGTGTCTGTGTCCTTCACCTCCCTGCACTGAAATGTATAGAAGTTTACACCCTTTACAGAATATTTTTATTGTTGTTTTGGGTATTTTTTTTTCTTTTCTTTCTTCTTTTATTAAGTTTTATTCCCACCCACTCCAAAGTTTTGCCCTTCTGCTGTCTTGATTTTTCCTTTGCTTCAGTTTGCGAGGCTCCGATTTCCTGTTACCAGGCCTGAATAAAACTAACTGAAAGAGTACTGTCCAACTTCTAACTCTGTGTCCAAAAAAGAAAGCAGGGGGCCAGCCAGTATCCTCTCTTTCCTCTGAGGCCAGTTCTCCTCCATGCAAGTGTGAGATGATGCCTGTGGGAGGGTTGGGGACATGCGGGGCAGCAGCCCCAAGTGGGCTGTGCTAGACACACTGCTGGTTTCTTGACCTGCCCGTCAAGAAGAGGTTTGGTGAAAGCTAATCCTAAAAGTTTCCTAGCTCTCGCCGCTGGGGAGGGAAGGGTTAATGTTGGCTGGCCAATGTGGCCAGATGTTGGGCATGCCTGGTGTTGACCAGTTTGGTGTTCCACTGTGTTGAAGGCTAACTGGCATCATCCCTCTCTCCTTCTTTCTTTAAAAAAAAACAAAAAAACAAAAAAACACAAACCAAAAAGTACAAATATTGAAACAAAAAAGCCGCCTTTTTGAGTAAGATGTCTGCATATTTTGCCTTTTTTTTTTCTTTTTTTGTTTTTTTTTTGTTCTGTTTTGTTTTTTTATTTCCCTTTCCGATGGTTTAGCGTTTAGGGCCCTTCACTTGACTCACTCTTTCCATGGTAACTATACACAATGCTGGCGATGGTACGAGTTGGCGGTAAGTGAAACAAAAGTGCTAGAGAAGAAGCTTTTTCTTTTTTTTTTAAAATTTTTTCTTAAAATTACAAAAAAAAAAATTAAGAAAGAAAAAATCCATCTGCCATCTCACATTAACACTACGAAATGTGATTTGACTTGTTGTCCCCACCCACCTCCTTCCCCCTTCTCCCCCTTTTATTTTCAATGCTGTTGAGTAATGCCGCCTGGACTTTGGATGTACATATTGTTTTGTAGCAGTCTGAGCTGTTTGATTACTGACTTCATGGTGATTTCCCCTTGCACATCTTACTCAGAGTTACTGAACTCCAGTTTGGCTGGTTTTTATTAATGCACCCATTTCCTCTTCTCCTTCTCTCCTGCCCCTTCTTTCTGCTGCTCTTTCTATCTGAGACCTGTTTGTAGCTGTTACTGTTTGTTTTCACTCTTTTTCTTTCTGCCCTCTCCCCAGTTTATTTCTTTACTAAGTTAAATGCAGCTGTTGGTCTCTTTGCTGACTGGTGGTTTCTGATCGGTTCTGGCAATTTTTCCTTTAAGTGCTTGTGTTGCACTTTGCTGTAGCAGCTGATTTCAGGCACTCGCTCCATCTAATGATTGTCTGTGAGACCCCAACCCCTCACTCCTCCCCTTCCCACCCTCTGAATCAATTGTGGTGTGTTTTCTTTTTCTTTCTTTTTTTTTATCTGTGTGTGTTTAACTGCATGCTCTCAGTCTCATCATTGTTGTTTCCCATTCTTTCTTTTTAAATGTGTAATGTTTCTATTGTTTTGGGTCTGAAACAAGAGTAAAATGTAGCTCCAGACTCCCCACCCTGTGTACACTCACCATCCATACATCTCAAGGGCTCGAGGCAGCTTCTATTTTTATATCCATCTTTTTTTCTTCTTCACCCTGGCCTCCATTCCCATTTGGCATGGGTTGTGATAAATTATTGATGATACATAAAGACTTCACCCTCCTTGCAAGAGCTTTGAGGCTGACACGGGGCTGCAGTAACTTGGCTTCCAATCTAGTCCATCTTTTCTTTATCAGCACCATCTCTGCAGTAACACCCCACTTGCTTGAGCAGTCAAACCGCTTGGAACTATGCAGAGCTCTGTAAAGAGGGTGGAGGGCACAGTAAACCCAAAAATGACCCAGGTCTGCTGCTATGTATTTCTCCTTTTTGTCCTACGAGATCTGTGACAAGGAAAGAAAGCTATCTGGAAAAAAAATTGAAAATGGTGGGTGTAAATCGGTGATTGTAGACCATCTAAACAATTGGTGATGTTCCAGAGATTTCCTCAAGCCTTGGGAGCTCAAATCTAATGCTGAGGGACTCCAGGCTACTTTTTTCTATCCAAAAGTGTCCTGCCAGTGACCTGCTGGACCTCAGTTCTAGCAGTGAGCTTGAGAAACAAGTCAGCTTGTTTGTCACCTGGTTGAATTCCCCTGCCCTTGGGCTGCAGAAATTATTCCTGCCTCTCGAACAGAACCTGGACAAAGCATCCCGGGTTTTGCCCTTTTGATCACTGAGCTGTAAATAATCCCACGCCTAGGGATGGCAGGGTGGTGGAGAATCTGCACTTTACTCTCGTTGGCCTTTTGTTTAATGCATAATTTTAAAATGCCACGTTTAGCTGTAACTTTTATAATTAAATGGCAACTGTTAAAAGTAATTTAAAGATTGCATTCATGTAAAATTAGCTGTTTAATTTTTTTTTTGCTCAGAGAAGTATAGTGTGTATGTGTGTGTGTGTGTGGGTATCTGAGAGCTTTTCACCATTTTCCCTAACGTCCTGTGCTTCCTTCCCTCTCCTCCCCCTCCCCTTTCTTACTTTTAGGTTAACAATGCCACTGCGAGAGTGATGACCAATAAGAAGATGGTCACACCTTATGCAAATGGTAAGAGAGACTGTTTGTACTAATGGTGAGCTGAAAGGTTTGAAGAAAGGCAAAAGGGAAAAGTCATGTCTGCTCCTCAGGACCAAAAGAAACCAACAAGTCCCCACAAACCCTAATTTATACCATTATACCATTCAGTATAACCCTAAAGTGTTTGTGGAGGAATACCATTCTCCAGATGGAGAAGTGGGGACAGAGAGAAGTAAGGAGATGCCCAATGTGGCCAAGATGGGTAAAGATGCCAAGGACCAATGGGTTGCCTTCCCTACTGCTGCAGCTGATGCTGTGCAGTGGGATGTGCAGTACTCCTGTGTCTCACTGCCATCACATAGACACCTAATTATGAATACAAAATATAATTTAAGGTGTGTAATTAGCTTAATAACTTAAGATATCTCAGTTTAGGTTCTATCTGTAAAAGTACAGCTGTCCCCAAGCAACCAGCCAAACAGAGGCTTCACTTTTTGTTTCAGACTGTGCCTGTGTTCAGTGATTTTCCAGTGAACCTAAACAGAAAAAGACCCAAGCTGTTTGGGTAATGAAGAATCCTGTTTCGTTGGGATATCTTGGTGGTTCGCTGTGCAGTAATTTTACTTCATGGGCATATATAGCATAAAAAGTCATTCTCCCAGCAGAACTGAATGCTGCTTTGATAAAGATTCTGAATCTGAGTCTTTGTCCTGAAACAGGCAGCAAAGTTCTTTTTGGTCTGAAAATGTTCCCAAACAGTTTCATCAGGGCAGGAAGCCTTGATGGTATAGGTAGTTGCTAAGTATGAGAATCTGTTTTGATTACAAAGTAAAACTCCAAACTCAGAAGATAAAAACCTTTTATGCTGCTCTGCTGCTGACTTAATACAAATTTATTTTCCCTGCAAATAAATAATACTTTGGGTATAGAATAGGAGAAACAGGGCCAGGCAAAAGGGCTGGCATTCTGAGTCACAGTACCTGGAAGGAACTGGGAGATCTTGTAGCAAAAGGCAATGCATCCATGGTATATTGTCCTGAAAACAAGGGCATAAAATGTTATGCATATGACTGTTTGGTAACAAAACTTAGCTTACTTGTGAAAATGATAACGTGCAAGAATATTTTGCTTTTGCAGCCAGCAGTTTAAAGACAGCTTCAAAGCTTTGCAGTGGAATTTAGTATTAGTTAGATGAGGCTTAAGGTGTACTGGCAAGTATGGTTGTACAAATGGTAATAAATTTGAGAGTTGATAGTATTCTTCTTGTTCCCACTGGAGTATTTTGCCATAAAGGTGAGCAGTGCTACAGCAGTGTGCCTGTACTTGTAGAGAGAGCCTGCACTGCATGTGTCATTGATACTCTGGTGAAGGGGTGGTGTTGATGGGCTGCAGTTCACAGAGTTGTTCATATGGCTTCTAGTGTGGTTAGAGGTGTTCAAAGTTCAGCACGTGCACCAGGGCTTCAAGACAGAGGAAGGGTATGCATTTATTTAAGTAAAAATGCCTCTGTGATTGCTAGCTGAGCAGATGAGATCTTTCCTGAAAGGAATGCTTTGTGGAAGCCAACCCAGATCATATTGTTAGCTTTATACCTCTTTTCTCCCCCATTAGGGAGATGGAGGGGGAAAAGACAGATAGGTTTCTAGATGTGACTGGAAATATGTACCTCCTCATACCCATAATTCTTTAAGCCCTATTCTCTTGTAGGTTTTATCTTGATGATTTGCAATTCTTGCCAATTATCCAGATTATGTTGAAATCATTTCTCTGTGAAGGCTTTCTACTGAAAAGCAGCATAAAGAAGGCAGGAAATACTAAAATAACAGAGAGGAGAAAACGTGAGGTGAATAGAATGATTTGGTTTTATGAACTATAGTTCTGTAATGCAGTTAATGAGGAAATTCAGGCACTGTTGCTTTTTAGCAGATCCCTAGCAAGTGAGACAGAAGGGTGTTTTGAGAATTCAAGGCTGTAAATTGACTTGCCTGAGATGACAGTCTGGGCCCGTGGCTTTAGAGAGGGCTTGGATCTGCAGTGTTCCCAGTGAAAGCAAGGAGGAGCTGGCAGCCAGGTTCCTGCAGGGAATGCCAGGTCTCATGGTGAACATGCATATAAGGTAGTTGGCATTCCCACAGCAGTGCCTCTGCCGGCTGCAGATCAGCTGATGTTTTGCTGTTCCCTCCGATACAGCGACCTGCACCTAGAACGTGACGTTAGAACAAGGCAGTTGGCCTCCATCTACACCAAGGGGGATTGAGGCGAAGCAGAAATTGCAAAGAGCTGTGCATGTGAAGCTGGGGCGCATGCAAGAGACCATTCCCCCTACCCACGCTGCCCGTTCCTTCTCTTGGTGTAGATTTTGGCATTCACTGCAGTCTTTGTTGTTTCAGGTTGGAAGTTGAGTCCTGTGGTTGGAGCGGTGTACGGCCCTGAGTTATATGCAGGTAGAGCTTAAGTAGACACTTCCACTTCTGCCATTTAACTGCAGTGGTGTTTGTTTATGTTCTTAATGTGCTGTTTCTTTATAACCTTTTTACGGTTTTGTTTTGTGTTTTTTTTATTCTTTTTAAAATGGAATTAGCGTCCAGCTTTCAAGCAGATGTGTCGCTGGGCAATGACGCTGCGGTGCCCCTGTCAGGAAGGGGGGTATTAACACTTACATTCCTTTAATCAGTAAGTAGCCCCTCTTGGCCCCTGTATTGTTACTGTGCTTGAGTTAACGATGACCTGTTACCCTTCTTCTCTCCAGTCTGTATAATATATACTTGAAAGGATGGGTCTCGCTGGGAATGAGTTTAGCTTGAGCCAAAGTGTAGCGAGCAGTTGCTGCAGGTTCACCTGCAGTGTCGTGCTGTACTGCTGAACGGGTCCTTCTGAGCGATGAGGAGGCTGCAGGACAAGGGGAGGGGGTGTGTGAGGAACAGGCCATTCCCTTGCTCCCCGCCCCCTTTTGAAATCGAGGGAAGCAAAGGGACAAATCCCTAAAGTACATATTATACAAGCTGCTAAACCGCGGGTCTGCAGGGCCCCTAGTGGCATGCACCTGGATGCACGCTGGGTTGGGTTTGTGCCCTGGGACTCGTTCCCTCCCAGCATCTCTTTACTACGTGTTTGCAGATGCCTCTGAGGCTTTACAAAGTTTCATCACGAGCCAGTTTACTTCAGTTTGAAGCATAATAGTACAGGCATCGCTATATGTGGTGCAAGTTGTTGGTCACACTTGTTAAAGGAAGGTGGGCTCTCAGTAAACTGGCACTTTATGGGAAATTTCTGCTGCTGTTATATGGGCTATCTTGTCTTTCAGGCTTTAAAATGAACATACAGAGGATTGGGTGGCAAAGAGTGGGAGGGGAAAGGAGGGAAGAGACTGATGTAAGTTGGTTGACTTTAAGGGCCTCTTGACAAATTATTTTAAAGAGCCTCTGCAGTTTTGGAAGAACTGCGTGCTGTATTGATAGCAACTCCCCGCGCTTCTCAGACTCTAACCAGACTGCATGGCGGTGTCGGAAGGTGGGGGGATTTGAGCCCTGTTTGGGGTGGGGAAGGCATGCCAAAACATTAACCTCTTGCATGCCAAACCTCTCTGCAACCCTTCTTCCCCCAAAGGCCATGGTGTAGAAGGAAGTATGTATGGGATGCTTGCTGGGTTATAAGCATGTCCCTCTGCAGGATTGATGCCAAATGTCCCACCGCTGTGGAGCTATTGTATCACTTTGTTTGAAGCAGGTAGCTGTTCTCTGGGTAGGAGCTTGTATCCTTTTCACCTTCCACCTTGTCTGTCTTTCCAGTTCCAGGCTTCCCCTATCCAACTGCAGCCACCACGGCCGCCGCATTTCGGGGCGCCCATCTGAGGGGCCGAGGAAGGACAGTGTATGGGGCAGTGCGGGCAGTCCCTCCCACGGCCATCCCTGCCTACCCAGGGTAAGCACTGGTCACAGGAGCAGAGTGCTCTGCACAACCGTGTCAAGTAGCTAATCGGTTAACCAAAAAAACCCTAAAATTGTCTGGATGGTGAGAGTCAAGATCTTGCTAGTGCCAGAGCATTCTGCACATGATGGCATCCAGTGGGGGCAAATCTAAATTTTTCCGTTTTAAGTTCCCAACTGAAACAATTTTCAGTACTTGCAACAGCTTAAAGTGCTGATGGGTTCCTTCTCGTAATTTCTCAATTTGTCTGTATATGGTATTTGTCACCCATTGACCCAATATGTTATAGTGCTGCTGAGAAGGACACAAAGAGAATATCTAAAATTTCTGAAAAGGTTCTGCTCTTTGCACTCCATTTGCATTTTCATATCCAGGAATGAGGAATGTTATCCATTACCTTCATGCCTCACCATCTGGCAGTAGGACACAGAAGAGCCAGTTACCCACAATGGATTTGCTTTCTTTGTTGGAGACGGTTTAAAAAGGTTTAAAACAAAGATTAATCAAGTCCATTAATTTAAAGCTGGGAGTGTTTGGGATGTAAAGAGAACAATAATTCACTGAAGCAATGGCAAATATGTGGCCTTAGCATTCTTTGCCCTCAGATTCTCACTAGTAATGCATTGCAATAGATGCTGTTACAAAGGAGTATTCCGCTGTTTAAAAGTACAGGGAACTAGATTTGTATGTGAGTTTTGTTCTGGGTTTTTGTTGGTTTGTTTAAATGTGATGGAATGACAGATAAATCAGCAAATCCCTTCCAAACTGTCTTTTTTTTTTTTTGTTTGTTTCTGATTTTGAGGATGCTTTAATCATATTGTCTCTGGAGTTCTACTTGCCATATTTTCCAGGCAATGTTCTCAGAAAGAACAGGAGTAGAAACGAGCACAGACAAGTGGACTGACCCCTTTTTTCCTTTAGACTAGGCCCAAAAGGAAAGAAAAAAATCATAAATCTTTATTCAAAAGATTTGTGTGGAATCCACACATATCAGTGCAGGGAGCTAGCCTGATGTATGCTGGATAAGCTCACAGTTCCTTCTGTAGCAGATTAAGTGATGAGAGCTACTGTGGCCCTTTCAGACTCCAGTCTGATATTTAAAGTGGAGCTCAAGGAGGCAACCTGCAGTAGTCATGTATCTGTCTAGCTTTGCTCTCTGGCAAATCTGGCAATATTTGTACTTAATTCACCAGAAGACTTTAAATGAAACCTCTTGTCTGAACACTGGTCTTCTTAACAGAGTGTTTCTTCTGGGTTTTCAGATCCGCCTTTTTGCCACCACTGTGCTTTAACCACAGCCTCTGACCTGCAACTTGTCTGTCTGTTGCTCTAAAAATGTTCCCTTCCAATTTAATTGGGAAGTCCTCCACAGTGAAACAAAGCAGCAAAGCTGAGCTAAGTGCTGCCTAGAATATTTCATTTTCTAGCAGAATATGAAATATTTGCACCAGGGAGGGGGAATGTGCTCTTTATCCCTAGAAGTAACAGCTGGAGCATTCCTAGCAAGAGGCTGTCACCGGTGGGGCACTGGGAGGGCCTGTCTTTGATGTAAATCCAGCCTGAGTCCCATGTAAAAGGTTTAATTTCAACTGGAATATGGGCCAGGCTGCAGTGATGAGCCCTTCCAAATACTGTCTCATGTCTGTGTTTGCTGATAAGACACTGAATTTTTCTGACCACGCTGAGTGATCACATGCCTTCATGGGCAGCACACTAAAATGTAAATGTAAACATTTACAGGGCACCAGTATGCAAGGCAGATTCACAGAGGCCCAGAACTGTCCCCAGTCCCAAGCACTGGGATGTAATTAACTACTACTGGTGTTTTTTGTCATCATAGGCCGAGTCTCTGCAAGATACCTTGTAGAAGGATTTTGATTCCTCACGGAATAATACAAAATGTGCTATTCAATTCCATGTTGCAGTAACCTGTAGGACAGCCACCACTCTGTGTGGGCACTGGTGACCTCCATGGGGTCAGGGACAAGCACATGTTCCTGACACCTTACCCTCCATCGGTTACTTTCTTCCTGGCCAGTGGAAAGATGACACCATAAGATCAGTCAGCAACATGAGTGACCAAGACATAGTGAGTAATGTGGAAGAAGACAGTAAAGTAAGCTGCAGGTTAACTCAAACCTGAAAGAAAAAAATTGGCTTTCACAAACCTCAGTGGTGGTTAAGTTTTAAGTTACAAAGCTTAACGGTATTGCTGCATTTGAGAGCTTAGCAGAATTTAAGAAATACAGAATGTAGATTAATAAAAGCTCACTGGTATTGCCATACTGGATCAGACCTGAGCGCCACCCAGGTTAGAGTAAGTTCTGGCAGTGTCAAGTGCTAAACCAGAGGAAGGTGCAAGAAATCATAGTTCTTAATAGTTTTAATATTTATTTCAAGAACTCAAGATTTGCTAATGCATATGTAGAATGCCCATACTTATGTATGGCCATGGATGTTTATCCAGGGAAGGTTTTTGATACCTCAGAAAGCAATTGCTTGGACTGTTGGAGGTGATGTTAGATAGTTGCCTAAACTGACTTTGAATACAAATGCAACCTTCAGTTTATAACTGAGGTGCCACTTGGTAGAAATAAGGAGACATTATAACCTCTGATAAATAGCACAAGTAAAAACTGTTCTGGAATATTGCCCTGATTTGTAGCAGCCACACTTCTTAAACGAGAATGCTGACAAATAACACTTCAGACCAAAAGCTGTGAGAATCTAGACAGTTCGAAAAAAACCTCGCCTACTGTAAAATTCTCAAAGCTAAATAAGCTTGATAAATTTTATTTCTCAAACTGTTGGTTAGTCATTGACTTGTGCATGGTCATTAACTACCTATATGAGGAACAGACTTGCCATAGTAAAGAATAATTTAGCCTGGGAGTGTAAATACTTACAAGATTCACTGATTTGAAGCCAAAGTAGATAGAAGACTAGGTACAGGGCAGCAGAGAGCCTTGGGGGTTTGAAGTGGTTTTTCTTTTACAACACAGTCAGCTGTTGGTACACTTAAATGATATGCTGGCTACTTCACAAAACCAGCCTATTTCTTTTTCTCTTTGATGTGTTTTAGCTCAGCTAGCAGGCTTTTTACAGATGACATAAGATTTGATGGGCTGCCGGACTGCTTTATACTTCTGGTCAGGCTACATAACCAGAATGTGGTTCTCAAGTGAAGGAGTTCTCTGTTTTTGCTAGCATTAAGAATCACAAATATGGATATTCTAACATTTAAATAAACCTTGCTAAGTTTCAGCCCTGGGAGTTGATGTCAGTCATGTCCTAACTAAAGGAAAGATGGAGGAGTCACATGTGTTTGGTTGTTTGGATCCAGGGAGTCTTACCCTTACCTGTTAATAGTGTTCCTTGCAGTTTTCTCTGGAGAGCTGATGCTAGCATCTCTTGCTGACAGAAATAGTGGCCTGATCCAATGTGGTAATGCTTATGTTCATCCAACTGATTGTGTTTGGAATAATTGTTAAAACTGCTAACCTGTTCATAAACCAAGTCACTTCCTCTGTCGTGCGTTTGCCTTTCCTGCAGGAGCAGGTGGAGTATCACTGCTAAAACACTCCTGGTCCTAGATAGAGAACCCAGCAATGTAAGTCACTGCCCCAGGAGCCAAACTCTTTGTTATGTGGTTGTAAAAATTTAGCTTCAACAAACATGATCTTATGGCCTGCTTCTCCCTGCTGAAGTGGCTCCCCTCTTCCTCTAACAAGGGTCTCTATCTTCATACCTGCTCCCAGCGCTCTTGGAGACTACAGTAACTTTGTCCATTGGGAATGGAGTGTACTTTTCCTGGGGAAGGCAGCAAGGCTAAATTATTCAAGCAGTAGCTAACACTGCAAGATTTTTTTTTTAAACTTTGTTTTATTTTTTAGTAATAGCATGCAGAATTTTGGCAAGATCTGCTGGGCTTTTTTTGTGTGTGTGTGCCTTACAATAGGTGGGTGTCTGAGGGTTGCAGGCTCTTGGCAGCATTTCACATTCCATCTGATGAGTAAAAAAATGATAGTCCAAAGAATAGCTAGTGTTCCATACCTTCTTTTTCCTTAATGTTATGGGTAAGTCATGCACATCAGATCCATGAACATCACAGATGGTGGGGCTAATGCTTTTTAAAGCCTTGAGCGAGTTTGTGCGGAGCTCTTCAGAGGACAAAGCTGGAGGAAATGCCTCAGCACACGCTGAACTCAAATGGGTGGGGGGCATCCCCTCTCTTCCTTCCTCATCCTTCCCCAACCCCTGTCCCCAGAGTGAGCTGTGTAGTCTTATGCTAGCAAATGCTCTGGTAAGAGCAGCTATTTGGGAACCCCAGGCTCTGTTTCACAGTTTCTGTGCTTGAAGTTCTGAGAGAAACAAAACTATGGCTTAAAGCAGAAAAAGCACCATCCCATGGAAACCCTTCCAGTTGCTCCTTTCTGCTACGGAATTAGGTCATTACTACCAGGGACTCCCACTGCACCTTTCAATTTTCGGATCTTGGACCAGTCACCTAACCTTTTTAGCTCATTATCTCTGCTTGTGAAAGCAATGCATTGTGGGTATTTTTGGTTTTTTCTTTTCAATTACATTTCTCTGTGTTTACTTTGATCAGAATTGATTGACTTGTTTTCCTGAGGTGTTGCATCGGTTCTTTAAGATGCTGAATAATAATACTTTGCATGCTTGTGTGATCAGCCAAATCTTATCGCATGTCTAATGTGCAAGGTAAAAGCAGGTGATGTATGGATGTCAGAAACAAAAGTCATGCAGCCCTGTGAAGCCTGAAAAATGTGATCAGGCAAAAGTCTCTGAACCACACTTCCTGACGTAGGTGACTCCAGCCCCTGTGGGATGCCTTCTGTGAGGGGCTCCTCAATTTCACAATGAAGCCAATTCCACTTCACGAAGCCAATGTTCCCGTGTGTTTAGGGGGTAACTAAAATCATTCCAGGAGAATAACCAGAGTGGAGGTTTCCAAACCCTCGTGTCTCTCTTCAGGACGTCAGATCTTTTTTGAGTCAATACTCACTGTACAAGATGGTGGTTCCCCTCCCTCTCTCCTTCGCATACTGTCTCCCCCTCTGCCCGCCCCTTCCCCCTTTGCATGCCATGGAAGATGACTTGGAGCCGTGCACACACATTCTCTTGCTGATTTGCTCCTGCCAAAAGCCCAGGTTGTGGATTCATACATCACCTGCCTGTGTAAAACGCATGTGCATGCTGCCGTCCTCAATAACCGGAATGTGTTTTCTGTTCTTTTGTTTTTTTCGTTTGTTTTTTTTTTGTTTTTTTGTTTTTTTGTTTTTGTGTGGATTTTCTGCAGTGTGGTTTACCAGGACGGATTTTACGGTGCTGACCTCTATGTAAGTACACACACCGGAGCCTTCTTGTCCCCAACCCCTGACAAGCCAGCCTTTTTTTTGTTTTTGTTTTCTTTTTTCTTTTGGTTTGTTCGTTTGGTTTGGTTTGGTTTTTTAAATATCATTTACTTTAATTTTCTTCTTCCTTGTGGATATATATATTTATATATTTAGGAATGCAAGCATGCTTCTCTGTCACTGCGCTTGCCCCTGGGTGCAAGACCTAAGCCTTTGGGTTTCCTGATCATTGCCAGGGTCAGTTTATTGGGTGTCCTGTCCCCCATGTGCACACTGGTACTAATCAACCTGAGAGATGATTAGCAAATTAAAATTTCTCTCAACACTTCTCTCATTTACATAATTTGGATATAAAAATAACAGGACTGGTTTAGCCTCAGACCTTCCCTTTCCTTCTCCCCTTCCTCCCTCCCTTTTCTCTTCCCTCTTGGGGCCCTTTCAGGTTTGATTTGTGCAGCCCACACTACACTGAACAAGTCGTATGTTTAAAAATGTTCATGTGCCACTGGGATGAGGAGATTATCCCTTTGGGGAAGACACTGGGACTGATTAAAAATGGAGACTGAGATGCTAGAGTGGAAAGTGACATCTCATTTTGCTGGTAGAAATGGCACCTAAATAGGCTAGATTCTCTAGCCTCTTTAGGGACTTGTAAAGTACAAATATGTGGAGGTGTTCGGTTACAAGAGTCAGCAGCCTCCTCCTGTTTGGGAATTAGCTGTGATACCATGGGAGACTTTGTCCTGTCATTGTCTTTGTCCTACCCAGTCAGTCTGTATTGCAAATCTCCAGGGTGTCTGTGTGTACCTAGGTGGGTTGTGGCTGGAGGTATTCGAATAGGCCAGTGAGAAAAGGGGTTTCCTCTCCAAGGGAGAGCTGTTGCAGAGAAGGAATATGGCAGGAACATGCCTTTCAAAGCAAAAATGTTCCGGGCCACTACTGCCATTGCAACTTGTGGCCTGCCTTGCTCTAGCAGAGTTCCTTACTGAGGCACTGTAGGTCATAGCTCTCTGGAGCTGGGGAGTTTTTGTATTGGGTAGTGGCACAGTTATCAGCACAAATTTCACATTCTCGCTCCTTTGTAGGTGCTATTCCTGATATTTATATAAAGTGGACCCTGAGGTTAGACTCAGGATAATGGATGGAACTAGCTTTTGGATTTTGTTGGCATATAGGGAGGATCAATTTCTGGACAGGCGCTTTTCCCTGCCCAGGTACAGCAGTTGGAAGATGTGCTGAGATAGAAAGAACTGTGTGCACTTCACTCTTCCATATACTATCATGTGTGCAGTCCTTTAAAGATTGATCTCCCTAGTCAAGTGTTGCTTTTAAAGCTGCATCAAGGACTACAGAAGGTTCTGGGTTTTTCTGCCTCACTCCTAAAACACTAGCTTTACAGACACTGACTTTGCTATGGCAAGTAACCAAGAAAGTGAGTGATGCTTAGTGTCACTTCCCCCTGAGTGTGGCATATAAAAGGCTGCCATGTTGAAAAGGAAGACTGGCCAGGGTTATTCCCTATTTCTTTTGAGAAAGCTCCTTCAGAGCTCTTGTTGCAGTTGGGGAAGAGAGACTTACTTAACATATTTTAAGGACAGAGACTTCAGTAGTGAAGAACAGCCACAACCACTTGGTGCTGCAGAGCAGTACCGCCATGTAACACAAAACCAAGCCCCCAATTGAGGTTAGAACCTTCAGGAGGACTTCTGATGACTTCACTGTTGGTGGCAGTGGTGTCACTGTCAGAAAGCAGGATGGTAGAAGAGGGCACTGCATTGAAGTAGATGGTGGTGCCCAGAGCCCTCCGATGGAGCTCAGGAAAAAGTTGTCATAATCCAAACTTGAAATCACCCTTCCAAACAATTTGCTTGGCACAGATGGAATGATTGCAGTGTCCCTGTGTCTCACTGATTTGTTGTACTTTTCACTGCAGTGCTTCCATCCCTCTGGTTGCTGTAATAGGCTTGCCCAGATTCTGGAAGGGATGGCAGAGGATACCTCAGTTAGGACTGGGGGGAAGTTAAATTGAGGTTCTCTCAAGACCTCTGAGTCCATAGGGTTGTGGAAAGGAGCTGAGCTGACAGGGAGTGGTTAATGGTAGGTGAGATGAAAGAGAAGTGTCCCAAGTTTGGGCTGCTTTTTCTGCATATATGCTATGCACCGATTTCTCATTTTCCTCCTCCTCCTTTTCCTCACTCCTTTTTTCTTTCCTGGGGCAACCATCCTGCTAGCCATTTCTTCTGTGAAGAAGGCATTCCATCTGTTGTTGGATGCGTCCCACTCTGGCAAGACACCTGAATTGATAAAACAACCTGCCCCAGGATGCAGAGGGCTTCATTTCGGATCATAAGAAAGGTTATCTTTCTTCTACAATGGGGTCAATCTGGGTGGCGGGGGGAAACCCAAACAAACCCACCCATGTGAAGACTGCTCCTGCCTGTGAAAAGCGTGCTTGCATCCACTGGAAAGAAAAGGCTGGTGAGCCCCGCTGTGGGCTGTTTGTATGATTGTTTCTTTCCACAGCTGTGTTTTTTTGAACTGCTCTTCCTGTGTTCTGTTATAGAATAGTCTTACAGGAACCAATCATTAGCGCTAAAATACCTCAGGTAGGAGTGCCAGTGTGACCTGCCAACCAATCAGATTGTGGATTGCAGTGGAAAAAACTGAATTATACTAACCATTCCAGCACCACATTAGAGATGGGAACAGAGGCTTTTTAGGGCAGTGCAGACTCACGTGTGAGCCAAGCCCCCGCTGTAGCAGGGCGGCGTGTGTCCAGATTTCATACCAAGTGGCATTTCACTCAAAATAAAAAAAAAACAAACAAAAACCAACAAAAAACGTAAATACCAACAAAACGTAAATTCAGTGGAAGGGTTAACAAGGTCATGCTTGTCCCATTACCATGTAGAAGCACCTGCTGCGATGGACACCGTTGTCCTGTCACCTCTTTTAATTCATTCATGCTCATTCCTGGTGCACGTATGCCACCCTTCTAATACAGAAATACCAGAAGTGGTTCCAGCCCTTTCTGCTTCTTAACTTCTGTTATATGGCAGTCTAGGGGTGGAGAAGATGCATTTGAGAGATGACAAATAAGAGATCCTAATTGGGCTCGCTGCCTAAACATGGCAGCAGTAAAATGTACCTAACTGTATAATGAGTTGCACATTTCTCCAGGGTTATGGAGACACTTGTGTCCTAGGGGCAGAAAGGCTCTTTGGAGTAAAGAGGGCCAGTGACATACTTTGTGTGCCCTTCTAAGGCAGGAAGGGAAAAAGAAAAGGGAGGTTTATACCACACTGGCGTAGTAAGCTGTAGTTTTGGATTTTCTCCTGCTCTCGTTGGATTGATCACCTGATACGGACTTGAAGAGTGAAGTGAAGATGGACTTGAGCTGAACTGCATAAAATGCTAATTTGTTTTCATTTACACACTCAGGAATTGGAATGCTGCTTTAATTGGGATTGCAGCTTCCTGTATATGTTGTTTTTCCATGTTTGTCTTATTTCAGAAAATATAAGACAATACCGAAAAAGCTGTCATCTAAAGTTAAAGAAGGAATTTAAAATAAAATATTGCTTTGTTGGTGAGCCAAGGACAGTAACATCACAGAAGAGTAATTTTAAATTTGGGCTTTTGTTCATACCCAAGCAATATGGCTGTTTGACAGCTCAGGTCTGTAGGCTCAAGCACTACATGGGGGAAGGAGGTCCAGCACAGCCCCAGCAACACTGGAAGGACAGACAGACATAGAAAGAGAACCTGAATCAAGATAAACAGCATTTAGGCTGGCGTTCATTTCTCTTACATGCTCCCCTTACAATCCAAAGGCCTCTGCCAAAAACGGGCTAATCTTGATTCACACAGTCCTTTTGGTTGTTTTTAATGCCCAGTGAAAATGCATAAGCCTTCTCACTAGCTCCCATTTCCCTGTAGAGGCAATAATTAAACTGTCCACTTGACAGAAACGTCTCTTGACGTAACATCTTCTCAAGAAGCTCAGCCACACTTCTTTTGAGATGAGGCTAAAGATTTTAAAAAACCAAACCTACATGGGTAACCTGTCCCTGTGGAATCAAACAGGTTGGAGTGGAAGTTTGCATGGCTGTCCTGAGTTTCAGGCACTATGCCGCTCAGCGGTGTCTTCTGTTGCAGTTTGGCTGTGGCACTGGAGGAATGTGTTGAAGCTAGCAAGGGCTTTTTTTTTCTTTTTCTCTTTTTTTCTTTTTTTTTTTTAATAATTATTTCTTTTATTTGGAAACACGATTGTTCCCCTTTGTTGCAGATGCTCTATGCTGTTAAAATTCATATTTACTGGAGTACCTGAAGTGGGTGGCTCCAGAAATCACTAGGGGCAATAGGACCCTGCAGCTGAGGTTGCCGATGAGCTCTGCATATCAGTTACAAGTTTTGTGTGAAAAGGAATAGCAGGAGAAAATACCTGGTGCATTGGACAAGCTGAACAGGCTTCAGATGCATTTATTGAATTAGATAGGTGGGTCCTGGGTTATGGAGAACAGGAGCATCAGCTGGGTGAGGCAACCTGTACAGTATCTGCTCTGTATGGTCCCAGACCTTGGTGAAAGGATTTATGAAACAACAAATAATAATTGCAATAGTTCTTCCTCTTTCCTTCGCCCAGTTTTGGTGTGTTTGGACCTGCTGGTCATGCTAAATACATCCCTGTCTCAGAAATCCCCCAGCTGTCCACACTCATTGCTCCTAAGACAGGAATGCACCATGGCCATTATAATCCCCATTTTTGGTTTTATTTGAAGTACACATAAGTAGACTTTGCAGATTGCTTTGAAATGAGCAGGTCTGCCTGTACGTGTGTACCTCTATCCTGAGACTTTTTTGTTTTTTCCTTTTTAAAATAACCAGTAGCTTCAATTTTGCATCAGTGCATGGTTAAAAAGCAATACACGTCAGCTATTTCTTAACTTCATTTCTCCAATGAATTATTTCTCCTTTTTTTTTTTTTTTTTTGTTTTGTTTTGTTCTTTTTTTTTTTCGTTTGTTGTGCAGTTGACTGAAGAAATGTTAACATCCCGCTCTAAATCTCTCAGTGGAGTCTCTGTTCCCTTCTCTGATATAACAGATGGGTTATTGCTTGTTATAATTATTAACATTGTGGTGTGGGCCAGGGCTAGGGTGGGAGCCATTCTGGGGGGCGAGGGGGGCTGCTGCGGGAGTCGTTGAGGTTGGAATGTTAACTCCAGTGGTGACTGACTGTTTCCGTAATAGCAGGTTGTTGTGGCTGCACGCTCTAGTACTTGAGGCTGTGTACTTCACTGAGCTTGTGGTAGAGCCTAGGGCGAACTGCTGTCCCAAGAGAATGCTGGGATGGATAGAACTAGCCAATATGAGTCTGAACGTGGTGACTTTGCTGGTTGTTCTAGCTCCAGATGTCAGCATGCTTAGTTTTTAATTTTGATTAATAAATGTTACTCCATTCCCCCCTCCCACACCTGATTCCGACCCTTCTTTTCTTCTTCTTTATTTTTGTTTTTGTTTTTTTTGTTTTGTTTTGGTTCTGTTTCGTTTTCCTTTATGAGAGACATGAGTTAAAAGAATTATATGATAAGCCTTTTTGGTTTCAAACTGCATCTTGCTGTCATGCTCAGAGTGTGTGCCAGGCACATTTGAAGTGGCTTCTGGTCTGAAATGTGACTGGCAAGTGTGGAAGTGTGGGGCAGAGTGGGAATTGGGGTTCATACTAAGGCCAGCTGCTCTGCAGAGGGCAGAGCCTGGAGAAAATGCCTCCTACCCTGTGCCCAAGTGGCAGACCAAGGGCTCAGGAAGCTCATAACCTAAGGGGAATACCACAGTGGCGTTGATACAAAGATTTGTCTTGATTTGGTGAGGGTAAGGAAGGTGTGACTTGGATTAAGGCTGCACCTCATTCCTCTTGCCTCTCTCATGTTTTACGTGGTGTTGCAATGATACCATGGCAAAACCAAGCTAAACATCCCCAAACTATCAATCCAAAATGCAAGATTTGAAACAGCCAGGGGAGATTAAAAGGGCTAAATTGTAACATGGCATTTCTTCCAGGCCATGGAGTGATGTTTCACAGGTGTAGATCTGTGTTGCTTTCTTTCCTGTTTACTAGAAGATTGAAAAGATTCAAGTCCCTTTCCTCTGGAGTAGGAAAGTGTCTGCAGACATTTTTTGGATAACATGTTAGCCTTCACCAGGCTAATGCAGGCCACACAAAAGAAACCAATATCAATTTAAAATAGTTACTGCCAATTCAAAAGCTACCAAGGTTTAGATTAAGCACTGTTGAGTAAAAACACAGTTCTGTAGTGGAACTGATCTTGTATTCTTAGTTACATATATACAAAAGATATATAGGGAAGAAGTGATAGAGGTACGTTGAGCTGATTCTGGAGGTGAAGAGCGTAACTCTGCCTTCTGGTCCTTCAAACCCTGAAATGTCAATTGGAAGAAAAAAGAAAGAAAAAAAAAAGCCAGAAGCAATCTGGAATTTTCTGATGGTTTTTTATGGCTCATTGTGCTTCTAGAAAATCAAAGCCGTGGTTCATTTACCATGCCCTCAGCCCCAAGTTAACAAAAATGTGTTCAGAAATACAATAAAGATCTAACCAGGGCTTCAGAGCCCCTTTTGCTGTCTGCTGTGCCACCTTTGTCCCCAGAGGTGGCTGGCCTTGGTCATTCAGTACTGCAGGCCTTACTCTGCCCCAAGAGATCCTTGTGGGAGTGCCAGGAGGAGCCTGACAGGTCTTCCTGTGAGTCAGAACTCACATTTTGCCAGCACAGCTGTTAATGCTGTTTTTAGTACCTACCTCTGATCCCTGTAAGCACCTTTGCTACAGGTGTGTAGCATGGGCAGAAATGCAGCAGCAGAACAGACTGTTCTGACATAATTTCCCTTGACCTGTTTCCGTCTTATATGGAGAGGAGGGGAGAGCAGTCTGGTTTGCCTCGATGTTGGTTTCCTTGTTGACAGCCCTGAAACCACCAGGGACTGTTTTCTCTGACCATCTTTTCCTGATTGCTTTTAGCCTTCTCTGGCTATTGATACTTCAGCACATGTGGACCCAATTAAATTCTAGCCCTTTGGGTTTTCCAGGCTGTAAAAAAGAGAGGGCAGAACAAACAAACAAAAGAAAAGCAGGAATTTCTCCAAATGGTCCCCTTTCTAAAATACACACTTCATAGAAAGTGTCCAATCTCTGAGTTCCCCACCTTAAGAGGAAGGGGCCATAAAAATGACCTTGCATGCAAGATTCCAGGTCTTTCCTGGCTTCCATTTCATCCATGCCAAATTGTATTTTCTGCAGGGATGTAACAATGCTCGGTCTTCCTTTAGTGTATTCCTTCTGCTAAAGAGGATGATGGAAGTGCCTCCCTGGTCCCTCTAAGGAAAGGAATATCCATGAGTTAATGGGTGATGCTTGCAATAGACATGACATGGGAGCTGATGCAGTTTGAAACACTTCCTCTCCTTGTGATGTGTGTGACTTTTTTTTAAGATTTTTTTATTTTTTTAATGCTCTGCATGGGTGGACAGGTATCTGTAAAGTCAGTTCTCTTCTCTCCTGCAGGGTGGATACGCAGCCTACAGATATGCACAGCCTGCTACTGCAACAGCAGCCACGGCTGCTGCAGCCGCTGCAGCAGCTTACAGCGATGGGTATGTAAGGGAGAGGTGGCCACGGGGGCTAGCTTGCTGTGCTCAGGGATCCAAGGAGCACTGATCCATCACAGAACTTCTGCTGCTTTCCCCCGTTTCTTTGTCTTACCTGCACTCGCATGCATGCACCGCCCGACACGGAAGGCTCGAATGCACGGTTTGTGTTTGCTCTGGGACAGGATTGCTCTCAGTGTGTTTGAGCTGGCACAGATCCTGACCTCTTCCCCATCCTTGGCAGTCTCTGCACAAAGGAGGCAGCCTGGTCACAGCCTCAGAGTCAGAGATCTGGCTTTGGGCAGGTTATTTAATCGCTGGGTGCGTTTCTCTCCCCATCATGAAGTAAAAATGACTCGGCTCACGCAGTGCTCTAGGATGCTTTAACAGGCAGCTCTGAGTAGATACAAAGGATTGTCTTCAGAGTGCTTGCCTTAAGGTTTTTCATTGCCTGTGCAGTGAGGCCATGTTTTAATCCTAGCACATGTGAGCCCATTAAAGTTTATACTCTTCTCATAGTGGAGAATCCCTCACTGCTTTCCATTTAGCAGCTGTTACTGTGCCAGTAGCATTAGTGCCAGCAGTCACTCTCCTCCCAAATTGCATCACGCAGTTACCCCAAGGTAAGGGATGCACTAGCTGTCATTTCAAAGGTGCTGACCCCTTCCCACAGGTCAGGCTCATGGCTTCTGCCCCATTTCTCCTGGCAGGCCGTTCTCTCGCCCATCTCATGCATGCAGCATGCCCGTAGGATCCCTCTGCAGAGGGGCTGCCTGTGTGTGCATGTGTGCATACATGTGTGTGCCAGGGCATGCTGCTGCTTCCATTACCTGTGCTCACACAGCTATTTCTCTGCCCCTCCCAAGTGACTTTTTTTTTCTTTCCATATCTTTTCTCCCTCTCTTCAGTTATGGCAGGGTGTACACAGCAGATCCTTACCATGCCCTTGCCCCTGCCGCTAGCTACGGAGTTGGCGCTGTGGTAAGTGGGATTTTCTTTCTTGTGCTGTTTCTCGTTTCCAGCATGGGGAACAGCTGTCTACTGGGTATCATGCAATGAAACCTCACCCAGAAAAACTTCTTTGGTGAGGGAGGAGGTCCTTAGCAGTAGTGCTGGGTTCCCAGTTGTTCCAAATTCATATCTGTGTGTGCACTGAGAAAGGAGCCAGGCTGTAGGAGACCAGTTATTTCTTGGTCTTGCACATCTTCTAGTACAATGAAAAATGAAAATGAAAAGTTACCAGAACTGCCAGCAGCCAGAGCACTGTTGGTGAATCAGTAGAACTGTATTGAGGTGATACACAGAGGAAAAATCAGCAATAGTTAGAGATTCAGGACACCCTTTCTTGCCATTTTCAGTTCTAGGAAGCAAGGGAATAAGTTGTTCCTGTGACATCTTGCAGCAAAGCTGCTTCCCTCGGTTCCCTGTTGCACTAGTGGAAGGATGCGCTGTCCTGCCTGCCAGCAGTAGTTATGCAAGGGCAGGATGAGGTATGCTGGCATCAGAGGAGAGTGGAGCAGCTTGCTGAAAACACATGCTTGCCCATCTGCTAGCCAGCGCAGTATCTGTGTTGTTGCAAAGGCTAGAATACAAATGTGTTCAGAGAAAAAGACGCCTAAAAATAGATATCTGCAGTGTAGCACCTCCATTTCAGCCTTAGCTCATCATGTGGATTCTCTTTAGGGCCAGTGAGGGAAAAGCAGGTAATTCTAGGATACCCAGTCATCATATCTATTTTAGACCTTTACCTTGAGGTGAGGTGAAGAGCTTCTTACCAGTCCTGGTCTCCGCTATCTATAAAGGCAGCCTGGACAAGTGGCTTGAGATTATGTCCCCTCTCTGGTACCGAACTCCTTCCAGCTAGACTTGCCAAACCTCACCTCCAGCTGGCTGGCCATGAGCATGTCCTGCTGAGCCACATCTTTGGTTTTGCAGGCAGAGTTCTCTCTTGCTTCTTAGAGGTGCTAATGGTGGTGGGTCAGTGCCAGGACAGGCCTGTTGGTCCTTCCAGAAGCATTTGGGTGCTGTCCTGGGTATCTCTTCACAGTTCTCCTCCTAACTACCTTTTCTTCTCCCCTTTGATTTCTACAGGCAAGTTTATACCGAGGTGGCTACAGCCGATTTGCCCCCTACTGAAGTGACGTGAGCCCCCTGCAAGTGGGACAGCCCCCCCAGTTCATGAGGCCTGGCTATTGCAATATTTACTAGTAGAGGAACTCTATAGCAAGTCGAGGAGGAAAAACAAAAAAACAAAAGAGAAATACTTTTTTATACCTCACTATGTTCTTTGAATATGTATTTTTTTTTCCTTTAAATTTCTGCCTTTAATTCTTTTGTTCCAAAGATTGTGCATTTTTTTTGTTTGTTATTTTTTTGTTTTCTTCTTTGGGTTTTTTTTAACTGTGGTAAAAAATAATGCATTTCCGTGTCTGTATGTTGGTGCATAGCTTATCCTACCAATCACGGAAAAGGCGATTAGTGATAAGGAAAGCTGTTAGAAACTGATATCATGCAATTAATCAGGAACATGCAGACGGAGTTAACTTCCCTGGGTCTGGTGCTTGGTGCCTGTGAGACAGGAGGACGTGAGAAACACCTGCCGTGTTTCTGGTCTGCAGGAGGAAGCACTCTTTGGCTGTGGCTGGGACCTGAATGCTGGTGGGAAATAGTCACTTATGTTTGGAAATGGGGGAAATGCAGAGACTTTCCTTGTTTCGATCACCGTCTGACACGCACAGGTTCGTGACAGTTTCAGCAGTGTCAGAACATTAGACTTCGCAAGAGAAGAGTCCCTCAACCTGCCCAAAGACTTCAGCTGTTCTCTGCTGTATAGGGGACAAGACTTAGAAAGGAGTTTTTGATGAGAATGATCTTTTCTCCAGACACAGAACTTTTACTCGCTGATTTTTGCCCACTGCAGGTGGCTGTAATTGTCTCAGTTTTCATTCCTCCTTTTGAAGATCTTTCTCTCTTGCTGTCCCTTTGCTCCCCTTCGTTCCTCGAGGAGTGGCAGATGCAGTGCAGGATCACACAGAGTACCTCTGTTACGGACAGCAAGTGCTTAAATTTGGGGAGGTGAAGCACCTGCAGCCTTGCAGAGGAAGAAAGCGAGCAGAAGAGTTGAGCATGGCATGTGCTCTGAGGCTCAGTGTGCAAGGGCTCAGCTCCTGTTCATCCTGGGCTGCTTAGGTGCTTCTGCAAGTAATCTATTTCAAATAACGTGAGTGAGGAAAAAAACAGTCACCCATAAGCTACTGGAGGTGAGGGACAAGCACGTGGGTTTGTGTAGGGGAAGAGGATCTTCTCTATCTCAGTGTGATCCTGAAGTACTTTTGTATCTGGCAAAAGCAGTTCGTGCAAGCTCTGAATTCATAGGAACTTCCTACCACAAGCTATTTCAGGCCCTTCCATGGCTGCACCAGAGCCCCTGGGTTTGTTTTGCCCAGCCTCTCATAGAAAGCTGTGCACCTGGTCTGCTGAGTCCTTATAGACACTACATGTTAGAAGACTTGGAAGGATAGAGACTGTTTAGCTGAGGGCTCCACAGCTCCTGAGACCACCTCCCTTCTGCTCTCACATGCAGAGAAGTGTGTTTCAAAGGCAGCACACTTAGATGACTGTGAGCTGTGGTGTGATGTGGAGTTGCTGCTCTCCAGACCTCCCTGTCCAGTTGCTGGCTCCCAGAATGCTCCCAGTAACGTGCTGGAGAGCTGCAGAAGTGCAAATGTACCAGGCTGCCTCGACTCCATGGATTGGTGCTGGGGCGAGCCACTGCCCCCAGAAGGGCAGCTCAGAGTGTGGGTTTGTTGGCAGAGCCTCTCCAGCTCCTGTCATACCCCTGCTTTTCCATCTGCCACTGATACAGAATAGGAAAATTCCTGCATTTAACACTAAGCAGCATCAACAAGCAGAGGTCCTGCTCCTGGGGAGGTGTCCTCACCCAGCCGCACACAACCACACGTTTTTTGCTCTTCCCCAGTGATACATGGAGCCTGTCTTTGCACAGCAGAGTGGAGGCACCTCTAAGGGGGAAGAATGGGGACACCCTAGGTTAAGCTAGAGACCCTGAAGCTATTGATTTTCTGGAGGAATAGCTAGATAAAGGGGACACCAAACTGCCAGCCTGTTGGCCACCTTTTTTTTTTTCTGGTTTTATTGTTGGTTTTTTACTTTTTTTTTTTCCAAGCCAAAGTTTGGTTTGTTGCTGTTATGACAATTTTTTTGTTGTTTGTATATAAATATTTTAGCTTGAAAATGGGGAGGGGGAACAGGGTGTTGGGGCTTTCACAAAATCTAGGAAATGAGGGAGACTCGGGGTGCTGCCTGAGTTGGGCTAGAAGAGGGAGGACTTGTGGTAGAGAGTCATATTCGAGGGGAGTTATTTCCACTGCAGAGCAGCCAGGGGACTTGGTGGAGCTGAGATGCAGCAAAAGCCTCTACTAGACTTGTTCTCCCTGCTGTGGGTGGAGGGCCTGGGCGAGGCTGTCCCTTCCCTTCCCGCAGGCAGCTTCTCAGGCAGCAGCTCTGCAGGCTGTGATTCCAGGAGCATCTGCAGAGCCCTGCTGGGGCAGCTGCTCCCCCATTGCCCCTCTCCCACGTTCAGTTCAGCTGGTTCTGACTGCAGCTCCCCAAAAGCTGGGTTCTCCCTCCCTGAGTGCCCTCCCCTGCCCTGGCAATGCCGCCTGCAATCTCCCCTGCCACTTGGCCTCCCTGGCAGTAGGGGGGCCAGCCCCATTCCTGCCTCCTGGCAGAGTCTATGCATGGCAGCTTCAGCCCGCCCAAGTATATTAGGAATGTGAGGGGTTTAGTGCAGAAGCACCCAACCTTTTGGGGGCTGTGGTCCCCCCATCTCCGAGTAATACCTGTTCTAAGACCATCCAGCCTGATTCCTCCTGTATCCGAGCCTGGCCTGCTCTGGTCCCTCCCTGCCAGGCTCCCCTGGTGCATGAAGCAGCCAGTGTCTCTATGACCCCATAGTTAATGCTGCAAGATCCCCCGAGGGAGCTTGTTGGTAGCCTGGCTGCCTGCTCCCAGCAGTGACTGCAGAGGGGACACTGGGACACTTGCATGGCTGGGAGCCAGAGGTAGCTCACTGGTTCCAGGTGTCCAAAGCACCAGACCTCCCAAAAACTTGCATGGCAAGGTTTCTCGAGTGAGTGTTGTGCCATGACAGGAGAGCTCTTCAGCTTTTCTTCCCTGTTGGCGAACAACAGCTCTGGTTTCGCTCTGATGTGTTATGAACTGGCTAGAGATGCTTTCAGAGTAGCCAAGGTGTGGCTATATCCATCTTCTGACGAAGTGAGGACAAAGCCTATATCTCCCTATGCAAAATGAATTACGTTTAATAAATTGAACTGGGCCCTGGCTTGTTAGAATGATGGCAGCTAGTGCTTGTCCGTGCGGTGGGTCTGCAGTCACAGGTCCCTTGCAAAGCAGGGCTTGGCTTTCAGAGGGAAAGCGCACAGGCAGCCTGGCAAATAGCTTGCTGTTTGTCACCTTCTAGTCTGGTGGCATCTGGGATTCTTCTTGTTGCAGAGAAAAAAATGTTTCTTTAAGTGTAGCTGTTTGTACTGTCTTGCAATAGGTCCAGCCAGCACATGATGATATACAGATGAAATTTTGGTTTGAAGAGTTGATTTATTTGATGTGCTGGCCTGTGTTTCCTTGCAGTTACAGTTGTGCTGGTACAAAGGTGACTTCTAGTGGTATAGCATATTCTCTACTGGGAATAAGTTATATTGATGCCCAGCACGTTAGCAAACTGTTGTCCAGGTCCCCATGCTTGGGAGGCTGCACTGTTGTAGGTGGGTTAGCTTTTCTAAGAAAGGCCATGACAGGACCTGGAGGCAGTGGGGAGCTCAGTATGAGCCTACTGCAGCCAGCTTTTCCCAGGTTGAGCAGTTCTGTGGATCCTGTGTCATGAGTTCAGATAGACAAAGCCATGTTTAAAGAGAGCTGTGGCTTGGCTGTTCCAGTGCCTGAGAGGGAGCAGACTTGCCCAGCGAGGAGTGTGAGACCTGTGTTTGGGGCAGGGCTCTGTCAGGGGTCCCTGTGGGGCAGTCGCGTCGCTACTTTGGACTTCACTTCCCCATTGCTAAAGTGAAGTTTATCCCCTGTTGTTGCCTGTTTTGGGATCCATGGATGTGAAGTGCACAGCGAGAGCTGAGGAGGGTTCTCTGAGTAGCTGGCTCGAGTGCTGGTTGTGGAACAGTTAATGAAGCCATTTCCCTGCCTGAAAAGAGGCCCTGGCTGCTGGGCTTTCAATTCCAGCACCCAGAGCTCTCCATCAGTGGGGAATACAAAGCAGAGCCTCCAGGTTCTACCCACGTTTTTCCCCAGCCCATCCCTATCTGTATCTTCCCATCCTAGCCACGAAGATGGAGGCAAGTGGAAAACAGGTTTGGGGAGCACTTAGGAATTTAATAAAGGGAAACCCAACCAACAGCTCTGGGGAGTGCTTTTGCTGAGTCTAGCTCCAAAGGGAAAGCACACAGGCAGCGTGGCAGAGAGTCTGCTGCCTGTGACCCTCCAGCCTGACAGGGCGGGGAATGCTGTCCTTGGTGCAGAGGGGTGATTTTTAAAGTGTTTTACCTGTTTGCACTGTTTTAAAATAGGAGGGGGGGGAACCAACCTAGTGAACAAGATGAACATCCAATGTAAACTTCTTTGTGTTTTTATTTTTGACATGCTCTTGGATAATGTCAAACATTTTGTAGTATACACCAGTGAGACTTGATTCTTTGTTGCATAAAACACTATTTTTGGTGATGTTAATGTCTGAAAAGCCCGTTCCCTCCATCCCCACCTTACTGATTGCCCTCTCCGCCCTCCAACCCCGGTAAACTTCTCTTCTACAATGAAAACTCCAGTCAACAAGGCAAGCAGGAGTCTGACAGCCAGAGTGTGAAATGGGGCCCTTTGCAAGTAGGCTGTGGGGTTTCTCCCTGGTACACCTCGCTCCAGCCAGGAGTTGTCAGGATAGCCCCTGTCCCTCTGCAGTGCCTGCATCAGTGGCAGCCTAAATGGGATTCGGGATGCCCAAATCCTGTCTCTGTTGCCACTGCTGACCCTGGAAGGCACCTTCTTGCCAGGGCTGCCAGTGCTGCTTGTGGTAGTCCTCTTGGGGCCACGGGCTGCAGCTGGCCCAGGCTTGTGCAGGAGACCAGCTTCCCACGCTGCCTCTCAACTCGTGGTAGAGCAAGAATGCATCAGCCAAAAACTTTGCCTGATTTCACCAGGAGATTGCTGGTGCCTGAAGCCGTCCACCCAGATACTCATTTGGTCAGAGTCAGTAAAATGCCCGCTAATCTTAGGAATGTTTTTTCTTTTTAAATTTTCCGTTGTTCTGAAGTGGGTCAATAACTCTCTTGCCAGATTCCCAGTTCTCTGCTGGTGGAGGGGGCTTGTTGCTTCCCTAAGGATTAAATTCCTTACAGAAATCAGGCCTCCCACATTAGTAGTCTCAGTCCTGGTCATGTTTTTCTATTTTTTTCTGTTCACAGTATTTTGTGTGTGCGAGTGTTGTAGTTTTGGCAGCTCGGTTTGGCTGCATTATCAAGTGACGAAATCATCCTCTTTTACCCCAGGGGATATGATTTGGTTTTGTTTTCTTAGGTTTTTTGTTTGTTTGGGGGTTTTGTTGGGTTTTGTTCGGTTTTTTGGTTTTTGTTCCTTTTTTTTTTTTTTAATACGATAAATCCTGCTTGTAAATAGCTGGAGCTAAAACCTGGGGCTTACAGCAACTGAGAACCAGGGCTGTAGAGTGATACAGAGCTGGTGGAGTATTTTACTGACCTCACAGGCTGATCTCTTTGAGACTTGGAGATTTTCAGTGCGAGGCTGAGACGCCGCAGCACCTCCAACGGCAGCGCCAGACTTTGCCCCTTCTCGCAGTCTCCCCAGCACCTCCCGTTGCCAGGTACCGCCGGGGAGCAGGATGTGTCCCGAGTGGGATGCATTCCCTTCCCCTGGATCATTTCCTAGGACGCCCGAGCCGCTTGCCCAGGGTCCCATTTCCCTGCTGACTCTGGAGAAGCAGTATCTGCATCCCAGGGCTTTGTGACAGCCTTTAACTTCCCGCCCTCCCTCGTTAAGTATCATATTGTATAGTAGCTTTCAGACCATACAGTATTCATTGGGTTATTCCTATTATTATCAAGTAGCTGGAATTGTGAAGGTTGGAGTAGTTAGATCTTTAGCTTTTATTCCTTTTTTTTGTATTACTATCCATGTGTATAAATTATTGATCATGTTGCTGGCTTTTATAAACTCTAAGCAAGGGGGGAAACCCTTCCTAACCCTTTGCAAATGGTAATGAAGCACTGTTTTTAAATAAAAGAGAGAAACACCAGTCTGCTGGCTCCCACGTGTTGTCTGTTTTTCAGCACATCTGGATGGATTTCACTGCTGCATGCCCCTGGCAGGTAAAATACAAAGAAGGGAAGCTGGTGTGAAGAACGAGCTGGGAGATTGGATCTTCTTAACAGTGATAAAGGGCGAAGCCTTGGCAAGTCACACTGGCAAAATCCCAGCCCCATCTGTTCCTACACCAACCTCTCCGAAAACCCACACCTTTCCCTGCCATTCCCATGGCTGCTTATTAGCAGAAAAGGGCCATTTGTTTGGTATTTGATAAGAAGCCTTTTTTTTTTTCTTCTCTCTTCTAGCCTAGTTGGTGTTTGAGCCCCTTAATGTGGAAAGGAGAGACAACCATTTCAAATGATGTTATCAGCTTTTCCTTTAGCGCCTGTGTGGCCAACCTCACTCCATCTTTGTTAGCACAGGTTTCATAGTTAACACACACCACTGGAAGCTGGGGTTCCTGTGTCGGTGTAAATTTCCTCTGGGAGTTTGGACACATCTTTTAATCACTGCCCCTGTTGTCCTGCCTGTAAAAGGAGTATTGCTGCAGACAAGCAGAAATTCATTCACATTCTACGTGGTGCTTACAAATCCTCCAGTGAAAGATGTCATGCAAATATAGATCCACATAATCAGGTTCCTTTTAAACTGAAATGATCCTAAAAATAGCTGCTAATAAATCCCTGTAGCTAATTGGAAGTGATTATTGAACAATAACTGAGCAAAATGATACAGCCAAATATGCCTAGTACAGTTGAGGCTGGTGCTTTAATTGCTTTTGGAAATGCAAGGTACCAGGAACAAAAAGGGTGGGATAAGGTGTGTCCCTGGGCAGTAGGATTGTCGATTGTGATGCAGGAAGGTGTGCAAGCTCCTTAAGCATTCCTTCCCAGTATTTACTAAGGATATGTTCCTGTCAGATGATCCTCATTTCATTCTAACAATAACTCAAGAGGATGTTCAACAGTGACTGCTAAAATTAGATGCCTGGAAATCAGGGCTGAATAATTGTTGAAGAAAAGCTGTTTAAGGGATTCTGCATCAGTGGTTTGGAAAGGTCTTGAAAGGAAGCTCTGCCACGCTGGGAGAAAGGTATTGCAGGGGCAGGCTCCAGAGGCACAGCAAAGGAGGTCTAGGTCCTCCAGCCTACCTTCGTTTCAAGGCAAAGCTGTAAAATGGCTGATCCTGGAATTCACTAATTAGCCAGTGAAAGTGTTGTAATATTCAGCATTGCTTAGTGTGATCTATCAAAAGCAGAGCTCACCAAAGGTTCTTTGAATGTGCTGCAAGCTGGCTGGTTGAAGCAAACACAGCTGATATAATCCATTCCCCCTTTCTGTAAGTTGTCAATAATTGTGGTAAGTAACATACAACTCACGCTGGTCACAGCTGACCACAAGCCATGCTTCTTTCTACGTGTGTAGGTGGCATCACCTGGAAGTGACAGTGCCACTGTCCCATCAGGAGGGCCCTGGGGAGAGGGTTTGGCAATAACCAGGGCTATGTGCCATGAGGCTTGGTGTCAGCCCAGGGCCCACCAGCTGAGCGAGAATCTCAGTGCCACACGGCTGTGCCTGGCTGCTGCAGGGTGGGATGCAGTCAATAAGTGCTAACGTTTGCTGGAAAGCGTTTGGATCACGTGGAAATGATTTATGAATTCAGAGGGAGCTTGCAGAAGAGCTCAAGGGTGAGGTTAGTGTGACTGCTAAGGCTGTATCTTAGGCTGGCACTGACAAGCTGCATCAGGAGAACTGACCCGAAAGCTCGGGAAGAGGTCCTGATCCCTGTGCCAGTAGCAAAGCTGACTTCTTGTCAGGATTTTGCTGCTGGACTTCTATTGACTGCACTGGCTCAGGGATGGCAGCCTGAGCATCCCTTTGATAGGAGTGCTTAGCTTAGCAGCTGGTGTGGGAGGAAGAGTTATTTGCATGCCCTCTTTCTGTCTTTATGCAGAAAATTGCAAAGTTGTAGAATAATTTGGGTCGGAAGAGATCTGTGGAGGAGGCCATCTAGTGCTATGTCTTGCTCAAAGGTCAGTCAAGTTCATCTGAGTGCAGCATCTTCAGTGTGAGCTCAGAGGGGAAATGCATTCTGCAGTGCCAACAGCTTCAACATGTCCTGGGAGGTGAGAGGTGACCCCGCTGTGCTATGTGCCTGCAGCCCTGTTTCCTTCCCTGTGCAGCTGGTGTTGGTTGTTGCTTGAGGCTGTTTCACTGGGGTGTGGAGAAGAAAAACTGCAATGTGCTTAACTTTGATTTAGACAAGATGTATTTTTGTGATTTCTCTCGGTTTGCCTGAAACACGATTGTTTCTGGCATGGTGTGTCCAGTGCTGGCTCCTGCTGCTTCCAGCATGGTTCGAGGGCTGGAATTGGGTGGGGGAAGAGAAGGGAAACAGGGAAACAAGTGTGAGAGCTCATCTGCTGTTTGTCAGGGAGAAGGCTAATTGATTACTTTCTAGAATCACCTCACAAGAAGCAGAGATCTGACTTTTCCATGTCTTTCCTGCCAATTGGCGTAACATTCCCCAGCACATGGCAGGTGAAACCAGGCAACTCCAGCCATAGCTGTGGGTTAAGGAACTTGCTGCAATTAGTGATTTCTAAAGCATTTCTAAGTGCCAAACCCTAATGCAGGAGCTTCCAGTGCCTTGCACCATCCAGCCCTGTTGCTGATTTCATTGGCCATGAACCATCCTCTGTCCTGAGTGCTCTCTGTTCCCCTTGGGGTCACACTGACCCCTCAGCCCAAACCTGTAACCCCTGGGTGCTGATCCTCTTTCCTTTGCTGGCTGGTGGAGGCAGCCCACAAGCCAAGTCCTTGTACCCAGGGCCAGCCCAAGTGTGCCAAGCCCAGCATTCCCCCGTGTCACCTGCAGTACAGGACAAGGCTCCTGGCTTGTGTGAGCCCCGTAAGCAATGAGAGTACGGGAGCTGAAACTGGACGATTTTTGTTTCTGGAAAGAGGCAGTCGTCTCCTGCAGGTCTCTGAAGGTGGAGCAGGGACTGTTTGGCTCCTGAGGTGCAGAGGCCATCAGCCCATGACCAGACTCTAGGAGTCAGCCTTCCCACTTGGAGAAACCTGGCTGTGTTTGGCCCCTTTCCTGCTGCGGCACGCCGATGCCGCCAAGGAGGAGATGCACAGAGCCGGCACTGGGAGCAGCTGTCCCACTTTGTGGAAACTTTCTTGCCTTTTTAAGGACATGCAGAGTGCTGTGCTCTAACTTCAGCACAAAGGTATGGTTGACTTGGCTTCTTTTATTAATGGATGAGTATAAATATATCTGCTCTCGGTGCCTGTCTTGTTCTTCCATGTGTAAACACCGAGCTCTGTCCCAGCTCCTTTTGATGATAAATTCCTTGTCTTTTGAATCACAAATCACCTTTTTGTGTGTCAGGAGGAAGCGTCAAAGCCCAAAGTCACTTTGTTTTTTATAGCACCAGCGCTCTCCAGCTGAACTCTGCTCAGACATCACCAATTTCACGGAGCTCTGCAACAACAGCAGATCTGGCGTGTTTATGGTCTGACTGGAGTAGCCTTTGAGCTCCTCTGGAGCCCTGCTGCCACAGAGCGCTGCAGTCCTCTCTTATTTTTGCAAGGATGTCTCCCGTCCTTCCCGGCGGGAGGCTGGGAAACCTCGCTTCCTGCTCGAAACACCACGGCTTTTCTTTTTCGGTCAGTGCTCCTGAGTTCTGCCGCTTCTGCTCCACGAGAAGCAGCTCTCCAGAAATAGCTGCTGGTCCTGGCCGAGCGAGGCTCACGTGGGTGAGATGCTGCCGGCTGTCCCCGCGCTCTCCCCCCAGTGCAGGGCAGCTCAGACACCTGTGCCCAGAGCACAAGGGGCTGGGGAGGGATTTTGGATCATCCCAGGGGGAATGTGGGGGAGCTGCCTGCTCTGCTGTCCTTCCCTTCCTCACCTTCAGCTGCAGGGCTCGAAGGTGAGGAAGGAAAAGGAGCAATCAGTGTCATCCATGTGAAGATTTGCTCAGGTGGTAGGAAGCTTCACACCTGTGTTGTGGGGTGCTGATGGAAAAGTTTGGGGAGAAAATTAAAAGTTTGGAGCTGGGGAAAAGGTGGTGTGTGCTGAACTTGCACGGTGGCCTTGAGGGTGAGGGCTGAGCTGGCTGCAGAGCTGCACCCCAGGGATAACACTCTTCTTCTCCCAGACCAGCAATGGGGTTTGGGGTACAGCAACAGAAATGACCCCCCTTGCTCCCTACTAACACTGTGACATGACCAGCACTGAGCTGGGAGTCAGTGCATCCAGCGGGCTGGAGAGGTGAGTGTGACACACTTCACAGGGTCAGATTGGGTGAGACAGCCTTGAAGCATCGGACATGACAGCTGTGGAGAAGCCAACTCATCCCTGGTTAAGATCCAGGTCCTGCCGTGGTTGAGAGGGTCATTAGCTCTGCAAGGGAGGCCAGGCAGAGCCTGGCTCAGCAATTCGGGTCACTGAGCAGCTGTGCAAAATCTCTCTTCAGCCCTGGGCTCTCAGATAGCTTCGACTTGAAAAGAGCAAATTCCTGGACTGAGCACAGGGTTGAGGGAAACACACAGCTCTGCCTTTGCCCTCATCCTGCTTGAAAGTCCCTGGCAGCTGCCTTTCCCCAAGGTCTCCACTAAAAATGAAACACCTTGACAAAACCGAAGGGGTCCTGTGAGAAACACCTTGGCTGAGCATCCCAGTCCCTGCTGGTGACTGATGGCATGTCCTGTGTGGCCTTGCTGCAGAGCCAGGAGCCACTTTGTCCCTGGGAGGTAGCAGTGTCCAGCTCTGCTTGATGCTGCACAGATGCCTGGTGGATTTAAACTCTGGTTTCCTTTGGGAAAATGTGAAATGCTTGATCCTCCTGTGCCTTTTTATGGCTTCCTGTCCCCTTGCTGGGGATCTTCACAACTGGGAGGCTCTAGAGGACCAGGAGCATCCTTACAGGCACTGCCAAGGCTGAGATCTGAGCAATCCTATGTGTGCAGGAAGCGTGTCCTGAAAAAGAGCTGGGTCTGGGTACAGCACATCTCTGATGTGACCCCTGGAGATTTGCTCACCACGTGTATCCACGTCATTCCCTCCCTACCACTGCAGCTACGCAGGTCTCCAGGGGCCACATGTTTCTAGAGCAGTTACCAGCACTGAGTCTGAGCATCTGTGCCCAAAATACAGCAAGAGTTGCCAGGAGGAGAGAAGAGGCAGTGGATGAACTTCCTCTTTTCTGCTTTGCAGACAATCAGGTCCCAGGCTTTGAGCTCTGCTATGCTGCCCTGACTGATTGGTTTGGTGGCTGCTCAGGGAGTGCTGCAGAGCAAGAGTTATCTTTTTTCCAAATCCTTTGCTTCTGCCCTCTGGCAGCCAAGAAGTCCCCATGGCACAAAATCCTAACATGCTTAGAGGCATATTTCATGCCTAGAAATATTTACAGCCTCAGTTTCACTCCAGGCATTGGGGAAAATACGAATACTTTTAAAAGCTGCCATCTCATTGTCTATGTCAGAGCAACCATGTGCCAGGAATGTGCCCAAAGGAATGACCCACGGGAAAAAGAGGGCTTGGGCACACAGGATGATCCAAGGCAGAAAAAGCAGAAAGGCACATTTTGGATGGTGTTTTAGTAGTCTGGTCATGTGGATAAAATTTAAAGGAGAACCAGGACCAATAAAGCCAGGTCTAGCCTGCCTTCCCAGACACACCATCCCTTCTTGACTTGCTCTGTGTGGGGCTTGCCCTGGACATGGCTGCAGGGCTCAGCAGGGCTGTGAGTACCCAGAGCTGTGTCTTAACCAACAGGGCAGTCAAGGCCATGGTGTTTCTGTGGTACTTCTACCCAGAACAGTTATTATTCTGCTTCATTTTACAATTAATTTTTTTAACACCTCTTTTCTTTCACCAGTGTTCCTGCAAACAGCCTGGAGAGGTCCCAGAGCTTGGAGTTACCAGCCCTTGCCTCCCAATGCCACAGTGAGGCGCCTGGGTCTGTGATATCCCAGGCATCTCCTGGCTCTCCATGAGCAGGAAGGCCATTCCCAGAGCCAGAGCTCTGCTGCAGCACTGGGGGTCTGTGGCCACCCCGGGAACAGGACTGGCCTCTTCTCTTTCACCTTGCAGGTGTCACTGACTAGTGAAGAACAGCAAACCCAGGACCCAGTCTCAGACCTGGCCAGCTGGTGGTCTGATTTTACAGCTGCTTCATGCGTAAAAAGAGCCTCTGGGTGGGAAATCTGGAGGACCAAAGGATTGTCAGCATGGTCCTAATGCTAAAAATTGGGTCAAAGTGACTCAGTGATGCTGTGTGATTTGCTCACAGACCTACTGCCTTGAGGATTTTTCTTCTGCATCTAACCCCATAAATGCCCTGCTAGTTTCCCAGGTGTGAAGTGTGGGTAGTGAGGTCTCTCACACGTCTCCAGGCTCCTGGTCCTGTCTGTAGCTGCATTTCCCACATCTGGTCATATCCCTTCACTCCTGCAGGGACCCAGCACAGGCTCTGGCCATTCAGAGGGGGTTTCTCCATTGTGTGGGTGGTATGTGGCTCTAGAGCTCCTGTTTCCCAATCCTGATCACCAAGGTTGGACTCCTGTCTCCACCCACTTCTGCTGCAAGCTCAGGGCTGCTTCAGGAGCACCAGGGTTTGAGTCAAAGCTTTTGGAAAGGATGGATCTCCAAGCATTCTCTGTGGGCTTGGAGCTGGAGCTGCTAAGGGGGTGCAGCTCCTCCTGTGTGTCTCAGCTCCTCAGCACCTCTGGGGTGTGAAGGCTTGGATGTGAGCTCCTCAGCATTTAAGGGTGAAAAGGTTATTTTTCCCACATTACCTTGCTCCCTGTCATCTGAAAGTCACAATAATTTAGGTGTGGCAAAGGTAGCAAGAATCATTTAGGTTTCACCCAGTGTGCCTGGAGTTGCAAGTCAGGTCACGTGCATAAGTGGACAGGAAAGGCAGGGAGCCAGGTTGGAGTCCCAAAACTGGAGCAGCTGGCCAAGCCCTGGCAGGGCAAGGTGTGTGTTGCTGCAGTGGTGCTCACAAGGGTTTACCACGGCAGCTCCCTCAGAGGTGGGCAAAGCTATTCCAGTGCTGCCAGGTTCAGCTGCTGTGAGATCACCCATGGCATTTTACAGGGGATATTTGCCTGTGTGGGGATGTTTGTGCTTAGGGTCATGTCTATTTTTGCTTCTGTGCCTTGTATTTTCAAACTGGGTTTGATCGGCACACAATGCCTGCAGCGCAGCTCCTTTCAGATCATCTGTCATATCAGAAAATGGCTTTGAATATCTGTCTGCTCATTTCAAGCTAAATATTTACTCTGTAATTAGATAGTTTTGTTTCAAATGCTTTTTTTAAAAAAAAGGTATGAATAAAAAGTCAGTATTAGGTTGCTTAAGTGGATGAGAATATGCAGGTGGATAGCAAAATGCTTCTGCAAAGCTGGAGTGGGTGTTTGGTCTTCACAAAAGAAAAGCATTTGCTTCTGTTGTAAATTTACTCCCAAGATGGCCAAACCTGTGGCTTCTGGTTCACCTGTGAGCTCAGACGAAGGGAAAAAGAAAGGAAACACTTGTGTCAACCTCACTCAGGCTGAAAATATTTCTTCTAGATTCCTGGCAAGCCAAAAGCCTCCCGACACCCTGGCATTGTGTTGCACCAGGAGTCTGCATAGCTTGATTTTGCTTTCAGATGAAATCCTAACATTTCCCAGCTCCACTCCCAAAGCAGATCTTCTAATCTGTAGCATAATTCTGAACTCCTGGATGAGGGCAGGGAGCAAGACACTGGCCAGAGACAGGGCTGCCTCCTGGGTACCTGGATCCTGTCCCCCTGCACCAGATGGAAGCTGCCTCTGGGTTTCAAACTAAAGAGAAATTAAAGGTAAGAAAGGAGGATAAAGATTGAAATTTCAACCTGAAATATAACTTCAAAGGACACAACAGCTAAGCTTCTAAAGGAAATGGTCTGAAGTTTAGGGATTTCATTTTGTGAGTGGCTGCAAGTGAGAACTTCCCACTGGACCTGAATTCAGTGGCAGGGGAACTCTGCCTCAGAGCACAACCTTACTTTTAATTAGTTCTATCTAAATCTGTATGAAGTAATTGTGTACTACTAAATGGTCTCACTCAGCTTAAGATAACTTTACTTTCATTTCTCTTTTCCTGTATAAATAAGACACATATCCACTGGCTGTTGTGTAAATAACCTCACTGCCTCACCCCTGCTAAGGGGTGGCCCTTCTCTTTCTGCTTTGCCTTCTCACCTCTGATGCCTTTTGGCTATGTTATTTCCTGTCAGCATGCCTGAAGCCAAGTAAAAATATGCTGCCTGCAGTAGTCAGTTGTATTTTCTAAGCTGCTGCTTACACTGCTGTCTTCTTGTATCTGCTCAGGCAACCCTATCCGAGCAGGGAATGCTGGATGAGATGCTCTGATCCACTGCAGGCACTGGGATTAGGTGCTGGTTCTTCACCCTGGGCATTTCTGCACATGCTGGATCATCATAAGCTGCTCTAAAAGGTGAACTGGGTGCATGAGCTTGTGAGCCCAGTCCTAGAACTATGATTTGGAAGACATTAAATTTTTGGCTTACAATAAAGGCTTAGAATTATAAAGTCACAGAACAGTTTGGGTTGGAAGGGACCTTAAAGATCATCTAGTTCCCCTGCCATGGGCAGAGACACCTTCCACTCGATCAGGTTGCTCAGAGCCCCATCCAACCTGGCCTTGCACAACTTCCAGGGATAGGGCAGCCACAGCTTCTCTGGGAAACCTGTTCCAGTGACTCACTCCCTCACACTAAGGAATTTTTTCCTAATACCTAACCTATCTCTTTCAGTCTGAATCTATTTCTCCTGTGCAAAAAGTGACTCCCCATCTTTCTTGTAGGATCCCTTCAGGTACTGCAAGGATGCAATAGAGTCACCCTAAGCCTTCTCTTTTCCAGGCTGACCAAACCCTCGCACCCACACGTTGGGGCCTTTGGGCTTACCCCACACAAAGAAGATGAAAAACCACCCATCTGGAGAAAGAAGAAGAGGGGAAATAGCATGAAAAAGGGAATCTCCAGGAGAGGGGAACATCTTTGTTGAGAGAAGTGGAGCAAGTGGAATGGCTCTTACAGTCACCAGGCAGGGAAGTGCCGTTTGCACGAATCACTGTGGAGATTGGCACCAACTCTCCCTCTTGTGGGCATTTCCCTCTGCTTTGTGTGGACTCTGGTAGCTGCCAGTCCTGCCAGCAGCCCTGAACCTCTGCTGGCTTCATCCTAATGAGATGGTTCATAGCACCTGTATTAAATATCCATGTGAATTAGGCCAAGAGATTGGCCTGAGCTGCAGAGTCCAGCTGCACCTGGAGTGCCCTGGCATTGTGCTCATCACTCAGCAGGTGAGAGGCACATCTCTGTCTGGAAAGTAGAACACTAGAAGGCAGGACCCATGAAAAGGGAATAGCACATATGGAATCAGTGACTTCCTACGCTCACTCCTTGCAGGTCAGAGTGGCCAGGACGTCACTTTCCTGCTTTCCTCTCACTTTTCTCAAGTCAGTCTTTTTAGTTTATTTTAAAAAACCAAACAAGTCAAAATTTACCCATGCTCTCACCTGAATTTGCCACATGAACTCCTCCCCTGACCCCAAAGATTCCCTCTCAGACCAGGCTGTGCTCATGGATGAGACATTTGTGTTATGTGGTTTTTGACACTAGAAGTCTGTTTGATTTGTCTGGTCTATCCACAGTCCCATTTCTTTTCCTGACTTTTTTGATCTGTGGTCCCAATGTTGTCCTTGTCTGTTTTTCTTTTATGTTTTGGACCCTCTCTGCCCCAATAAATAGGTGAGGCCCTGCATGTCCTCCTGTGAGAGCCAACACACCTCTCTCAGCTCCATGAGCAGTAGGTCTACACTACAGCTGATAAACTCTGGCCTTTTGTTCAGGAGAATTATAAATTCAGTGTAATTTGGCCCTTGCTGCAAACTCATAGCTGAGTCACAAAATTAGCACAGAAAACATGGAGAAGGAGCATGGATTCATTTAGAGCAGAGTGACCACGTGGAGTGAAATCTCTTCTGCAGCTGCAGGGAAGGAAATAAAAGGACTGCAGGCTAAGAGAAGCAATTTCCAGACAGATGCTGCCACAGACCAGCTGGATCCAACCAGCTGAGCCACCAACACTGGAGCACTTAGCAGGAGGAGGAAGATCAAAAATAAAACCACGGTGTTTGAGGAACTCGCAATTAAAAAGGCACCAAGAGATGGGAGCCCTGCATGTGCAGAGATCTTTGAGGGTAATGGAACTTCATTTTCATTATTGGTTTGGGATTTTTTAAGAGTGAGCACGCCTTAAAGATGTTTGTGAATGGTTAGAAAGTGATTATGGGATTTTTGTCTTTGTGCATTGGCTGATCTTCTGCAGAGTCACCAAGTCAGCAGGTTTTAAACAGTTTGACCTAGTAAGGCTGCAGCCATGTCTGAAGTATATTTTGGGGAGCATGTATAAGAGGATTAACAGAAATTATGAACTCATGGAGAATTCTGCCTATGGCTGTTAAATGCAAGCATGCAAATATAACCTTGGGAAGTCCTTTAGCCTCAAGTTGCTGTGATGGAACTGAGGTATTCCTGCTTCTTACACTTTCCCTGGGCATCTGTCACTAGTGTTGTTGGGGGAAGAGTCCAGATGAGCTAGTTGTCCATGCATCCTGTGTAAGTAAGATGCTTACAGGAGAGCTTTCCAAAGCCTGGGACATGCATATGCAACCCCAGACCCCAAAGAGCTGGGAGGGCTGGCCAGGCTGAGCATTTGGCAGGGATGCTGTGTGACACTTGTACCATAGCCCAAGGAACCACTGGACCAGGATTCTCAGCAGAGGTGAAAGCTTCCAGTACTTGAATTTTTTGAGCCAGTACCTTGCAGCCAACAGCAAGACCCATCACTGTGGTTGTCTTGCTAGAAGGACTCTAAAGCAGAGCAAAATACCTGTTTGCAAGCACAGCAAAGAAAACAACAGGGAAGAGAAGCAGAACAGAGACCCCACCCCAAATGAGTGTTAAGTGTTCTTCTCAGGCAGCCAGGCCACAGCCAGGTGCTGTGTTTACGGTACTCACTGCTGCCCAGTGCTGATGTGCTTGAAAAAAATACTGATCTCTTTTTTCCAGAGGGATCAGTTTCCCTGCAGGAGTTCCCTGTAAGACAAGCAGAGCACAGAAAGCGCTACTGGATGAGGGGCTGCTTAAACTGGTGCTGCTTCTCAGAAGACAAAGAAGTCCTGGTTGTTCCTCTCCTCCCTAAGGGTGCACTTGGTGTTGGAACGATAATGCAAAATGAGACCTTGAACTTTGAAAAGGGCCAACTGCAGCTGGAAGGGAGAACCTGCTGGAGCTCATTAAAAGGCAAGTGTAAACATCAATAAAAATGAGGGGTAGATCTTGGCTTCCCCCACAGGCTCTTATCTCGCAGAAGCTCCGTGCTTTGTGGATGAGAGGCTGTTTTGCCAGCAAAGGGAATAAAAAAGTGTGTCTGTTTTCTCTCTTTTCACCCCGTGATGCTCAGGCAAAGGGAAACCCTAATCTAGATGTGCAGTTCCACTGGTTAGACAGTGCTGCCTGGGGTTTTGGAGGATGGCTCTATGGGTGTTTTTCCACAAAGGATGCCTGTGTAAGTAGCTCTGCCTCCCCGTCCCCCCTGCCAGCACGCGTCGGTCCAGCTGTGTGACAAACCAGGCTGTAGAACTTATCTGGCTTCAAAATACACTCTGAAAAAGATAAACACAGTTACTTCAAACCCAGACCAGCTCCTTAATCCAGTTCATTTCAAGCTCTCATAAAGAACTGCACAGGCATCATGGGGTAGGGGAGGTTCTGCTGTCATGTAAACAACTCTGTTGCAGCTTCCTGGGGGTAGCTCTGAGCTGCAGAGCTCGGGGTGGCAGGCAGGAACTCAATGCTGAATGCAGGCTGATTGCTTGACCTTTTTGCCCTTATGTATTTTTGTGGCCCTTGCCTTTCTCAGTTGTCCTTCAGCAGGCTCTGGTTGCAATATTTTATTGATGATGAGGGACGAGGGAGGAATTCCTCTCTTGCTTTAGTATTTCAGTGAGTAGTACACAAATCCTGGAGTGGCAGTGTGGTGTTATGAAGTCTAATCTGCCTGAAGGGACTGCTGCATGCCACATTTCCCACTGACTCCTAGAGATCTCCAGAGTCTCACTGGTATAATCCATATTCTTACCTCTAAACAATAATTTTCTTTTTTTGCTCCTGGGTGGGCGAGGCTTTAAAATCTGCCTGTTGTTCTCTAATCACACTCTTCCTTTCTTTAACTGCACTCACAGTTTCCCACACAAAATCCTCAGTCCTTTTCTGCTCTGTGTTCCTAGTCCTTCAGAGAAGGTTTGTGTCCCCAAAGGGATGCTGAAGCCTTAGACAGCCTCAGTTTCTACATTGTAGCCTAAATATTCTCGTCCTGAATTGCCCTGCTGCTTTCCTGCATGTTCTCCCACTGAATCCAAGCACTGGTCTGCAAGAAGTGTCTTGCTTAGCTGAGATAAACGTTTTGTCCAGGTGCTGTGCAGTGTCACACACCATGAGATGCCTCGATAATTGCACAGGAGTTGTGGGTTGTGCCTGTGCTATGTGTGACACTCACCAAAGGCTGGATCCTGTGAGCACCAAAGGGAAGGTAAAGCTACCTCTGACTTTATGCCTCAGGGCGTGATCCCTGAGAGACTCCATGCTGAGATACTGGCAAGTAAATAGCACAGCTCTTCAAACTCACAGCCCAAATCTTGTCCTGATGCTGAAATCTTCTGCTCCAAGTCCTTCCTCTTCCCTTTAAGCAAGCAGGTCGGGTCACCTCTCAGCTGCTGAAATCCATCAGTGTGCAGGAGCCCTGCCTGGAGGCATTGCTAAGAATAGTGTCTAAGAACAAGGGGAAGAGAGAGAGGAGCCTGGAAGGGACTTGGCCACTGCCACCATCAGTCAGATTGCACCTCATTTCCTACAAGCAGTGGAGACTACACAACGCTCACACTTTCCGATGGTGCTCTTATGTGACAGCCTTCTGATCCTCAGAGCACTGAAGTCAACGGCAGAGCTGCAGAAAAGCCAATGCTCTTGCCCTGCTCTAAGATCCCATTGCTGTATCCCTCACCTCTCCAGCTGAAGCTGCTGTGAGTGCAGAGGTCTCACCTGTCTGCCTGCACGGCCTGAGCTGCAGGCTCCTGAAACAAAGCACAAATGAATCTCTTAGAAACAGCCGTGTTTCAGCAAAACGCCATAGAAACCACAGCTGTGTTACGGAAGGCCTTTTCCCTGGCATTATGCAAGAGGTAATTATGTAAGTTGTTGTTATATAATATTCCTGGCTTTTTCGGAGTGCCAGCCTCCCCCTGACCACAGCAGTGTGTACTACTGACGTCATGTCACGCTTTATACAACCCAGGCTCACGGCAGAGCTGGGGCTGCTGTCACCACCGCTCCCAGCCATGGGACCCTTGGCTGCTCTCAGGGCTTTTTAAAAATTGTATTGTGGGGGAAAAAACTCATTGAAAAAAAAAAAGTATTCGATCAAAATATCTGTTTGTCCCTCTGAGATGTCTTGCTGTGTAAGTACACGAGATGGTTTGGGTTGTTTCTTGAGGAATGATTGGGTTTTGGAACATCTCTGCCTCTTCCTTGCTGGAAAATTCATTTCACAAACTTACTTCAAATGAAAAGGGAATCTATGATTTCTGCCAGTGCCTCTCTCTTGGATGCCCATTTCCCTATTTGCAGCAAGTTTGGCTGCAGAGGAAACAGCTAGAAATTTCTTCTCTTAACCACCAAGGCAGTGTGGGGGGCTGCTGGGCTCTCCAACATTCACTTTCCAGCTCAGGGGTTGGATTTCTCTCTTCAAAACAGTGATACTCTAAGAAAGAAATTGAATGTGGCCAAACAAACTTGGATCTGGTCCATCCCTGTGGCTGGTGTGTGACTCCTCTGTGCCTCCCAGCTCCACCTGGGTGACTGAGCCCCATAGCAATTACCACAAAACAGCTGGTGTTTCTGAAACCATGCCCAAGAGCCATGCCTGCTCTTTCGCTCATGTGTCTGTGGGCTCTAGCAGGTCATAGAACTTCTTTGATCCCTCACCAACGGGATGAACAAGCAGCTTTTCTGTCCATGGGATTGTGGCATGGTCTAAATTCATTAATACCTTTAGAAGGGTCCGCCATCTGTGGAAGGTGGAGCAAGGCAGAGGTGGGATTGCACCCGCCGTTTTGCCAGAGATGGCTCTTCACCTGCTTGCTGAGACTGTTGGAAGTGGGGACCCTCCCTAAGCACCGTTTGGTAGCAGTTTTGGATAGAAACAAGCCCCACGAAGTCTCCAGAACAGCATTTCTCCTCTGCAGCACCCTGAGTCTCGGTTGTGGCACTGCTGCTGTCCCACGGGACCTTCCTCTGCCCCGATCTCATCCTCCGCAGTATCAAGGCTGGGCAGCAGAGGGGAAGGAAGGCACAGCATGCCAAGTGACCAAGAAACAATGATGTCTCTCCGTCCCGCACTGATATCGAACCCCTCACAGAAGTTCTGCACCCAACGCCGCAGTCCTGCCTGCCCTGGGGTCACTGTCCTGCCCCCGAAATGAGAGGACTGCCCGCTGGCCAGCTCCCCGAGCCTCCGAATCGCGACCAGTGGCCCCGGTGGCCGCGGCTCCGTGTGCCGTGGCCACGAGGTGGCAGCAAGCGCTGGCCCACGGGGCAGGAGCCGCGACAGCTCCGGGGGACACGGCCGGACAGCGAGCCACCGAGTGGCCGGGCTGGGCAGGACCCCCGAGTCACCCCCTGCACCCCGTCCTGCTCAGCAGGGTCTGCTCGAGCATGCCCGCCCGGGGGGCTTTGCAGTGGCATGGGAGAGGCAGTAAAACCTGGGGTAACACACCGGGAAAACCTGGCCAAAAGCATGCAAGGTCCATTCATGTGGTTTGGGGAAGTGCTTCAGGTGCGGGTGCAGAGGGACAGCCACGTGTGCCAGCACGGCTCCGCTGTGGGCAGAGCTGCTTCAAACAGGCTATTCAGTCAGCTGGTGCCTTTTAAAGGAGGCAGTCAGTATGTTGGCTCTCTGTGGTTTGTGTTTATCCAGATGATTATGCAAGTGATAGATTTTGCCCCAAGGGGAACAGAAGAGGCCTGTAGATACTAAAATGTTATGTCCTTTTCATGGCTGCAGGGTTGAGGGGTGGTCTGGTGCACTATAAAGCTTTTTGTATTTCTGTAGACTATTTATTTAAGCTCTAGGGAGAAGAGCTTATGATTCCATTTCATTACTACTCTGCTTGCAGAAAAAAGCAATATGGAATCTCACACTCATTTTAAGTCTTCTGACCATTTAATGTTAATGTCCATACCAGGACTTTTGGCTTCACAGCCCTGGGGAAAGCTACAGAGAGCGAAGAGTCGACCAATTTCAAATGGAGTTATTACAGCAACTGTGTAGTTCCAGCTTGGGGAATATACAGAGCTCGGTGCATAAGCAGCAGCCTCTCATGTAGCAGGAGCATGTTTCTGTTGTGTCTGAAACGTGTGTAAACCAGTAAGGTCAGTGCTCAGGATCCTGCCCAAGCCTGGAAGGATACAAATGCTTTATTGCTGCTGTGAGTACTTGGGCGGTGAGGTTGCAGATATGTGATCTCTCCTGTCTCAGCTCTGTGCTGTGGAGAAGTGCATGAGGAATGAGTTGGAGGAGTCCTAAACTCTATTCCATCAGTTAAACTTAGTTTGGGTAATTGGTAGTGACCTGGTGTTTGCACAGGTAAATCAGGATGAAGTCTTGAAACTGAAGTGTTGGATGTAGACTTCTGGATGTGAAACAAACTGGTGCATTGAGAAGATGAAAGGGGAGGATTTCAGAGTCACAAGTTGACTTGGCTGACAGAGGCTTGCAACATGTAATGGCCAAAATGTCCTTATCTTGAGGCTTGGATGCCAGCTGACACCTCCACTGGGCTTTTGCTACTCTTCTTACCCACAGTATTCCCTTCAAACCTCTGTGTTTCTAAGGGATGTGAGGCTCTGTGCCTCCATCACCTTTGCTGCCCGATTACCCTTGTGCATGGGCTCTTCTGTCCCCTTGCAAAGCTGGAGCAGGGAACCTATTCCTGTGTTGCAGAGTGGAAAGGGGCAGAGGCAGTGATGCACCTCAGGTCCTGCAGCACTGTGGTAGAGACCGTGGGGTTGAATGCTCTTCTCCTGAATCCCAAGGTGTCTTCAGCCTATGGCTGATATTTCTCACCCTTGGAAACATCCAGAGGTAGGTGCATGGTTTGGGACAGCAGTGTTAGCTGGGCTTTGTTATCAGGCTGTACTCTGACTGCAGCCACCTCTGGAAGGGACCAGTCGCCTCACTGGTGTGCCAGGCCACTACCAGTCCTGACAGGGAGGGAGGAGAAAGTCTGGGAGCTCTCCCAAAGCATCCCCACATGGTTTGTCAGCCCAGTGGCTTTTCTTTCCAACACTGATATTTGTTTGGCTTGACAGAAGTAGCCAGAGACCAGAATTGCTGGCTGGCTGGGTGTTGAATGTAGCCTTGCTGTGTCCTTGTGTCTCTGGTCTGCTGCAAATTCTGGCTCTTCTGGCTCAGTTGTACATCTGTTGGCTCCAATATCCAGACTCACCCATCAGCTAATCCTAGGTGTTTCCCAGAAGAGCAGGAAGGTGTGGGGGGAGCAGTTCCCACACTGCTTTTATCCCCTTCTTCCTCCTGCAGCAGCTGGGGAAATGACTGGGTCACTTTGAATATGGTTATCTCTCAAGGGCACAGCACAAGTGGTGTGTTACCCCAGGAAAAAAAGATGCTGAGATCATTATGGGACAGGAAAGGCCTTTGGAGTGATGGAGTCAGTGGTCCTGGCCGTCCTGGCCTTTTCTCCTGCCTGCCCTTGGCAGGCCAGGGGAGAGGGAGGCAGGGTGGCCTTGCAGATGACAGTGCTCCTCAGGAATCTCCTGCCATAAAGCTTGACACTGTCCCCGGGTCCTTGGGAACCTGGGCCAGGCTCCTGGCACAGCATACCGGCAGTGCCCTTTCTGTCTGGAGTGGGACATGTGCCAGTCCAATACGAAAAGCAGAAATGATGCCATCAGTGGCACCCACAATAGTACCTGACCCAAAATAGCTTCCTAGGAAAAAACAGGGAGGCTGATTAGGTTAGACAAGCCTGAAAGAGAGCAAGAAGTCCAGCTGATGATTGGCAGGTGTAGGTTTGTGGGCAGGGGCTATAAATCCCACGGGTGAGCTCTCCAGCCACCCTCTGGGGAAAGGGAAACGGCTGCAGGAAGCACTCAGGACCTGTCTTTGGTGAACCATGGGGCTCAGTGACCAGGAATGGCAGCATGTCCTGACCATCTGGGGAAAGGTGGAGTCTGACCTCGCTGGCCACGGCCATGCAGTTTTAATGAGGTAGGCAAGAAGCTTTACTCAGTTCTAAGAGTAAAGCTGAGAGCTTTTGATGAGAGACATGTTTGTCAGTATTTATATCAACAAGGTGATTTCTTTTCTGTAGGGTGGTGGTTTTTCCATTGCTGTTTTCTGGGTTAAAAGTTACTCACTGTGTGAAGTGGCTGTGTTTCTTCCTCTCCATCTCTCTATGGGTGCAGGAGCAGACCAGTGCTGCTTTTAACACATGGCTGTGCTTTGTCCCTCTGCCTCTGGTGGCTAAGCTCTGCTTTGGATCCTCATTTCCCAAGCATGACACTGAGAAATGCTGGAGTGAATTGTGTGTCATGGGGCTACAGATGCTCTGCAGCAAGGATATGGGGAGGCAGGGAAGGAAAGGAGAGGAACATCACTTCTGTGACAATTTTCTTGGAATGTATTTCAGGAAAATTAACTGCAAAGTACCAGAGTGTTTCCCTCTCTCCACCTTAGTCTCACCTGGCAGAGCCCTGCCCAGACTGCATTTTGGGCAGAAATCTGTGTGGTAACACTTGTCCACTACCTCATGATGAATTTGAGGTCTGAGTGTGAAATGAGGCACATCTTTCCCCTTAGCTCCCTCCTCCATGATTCTGGTGTCAGAAGTGCTCATGAGGTCTCCAGCTGAGAGGACTGCAACCTCCATACTGTCCTTGTGATCCTGGCACTCAGAGTGGCAAACACCCCAGATACTGCAAAGTGGGAAACAACATTAGGTGGGCATTGGAGCCTAGCTTGTCCCTTAAGACCAGAAGGGATGCAGAATTTGAGGAGATTCTCTTCAGCTCTCCCCTCGGACTGTGCACACTTGAATGTGCTGGAGGGGTACACACACTGAGGAGAGTAGTGAAGATCTGGCACCTGCTTGGGGGGATTTCTACCCCAAGCATGGCTAAGGCAAGGAGCCCACACCACCTGGCATATCCACTGCAAAGCTCTGAAAAATGTTTTTCAAAGATGTGCCAAAGCAGGGGATTTTTTCCTTACCTCCTTTATCATGTCCCAGATCAGCTGCCATTTGAAGGAAAGGGAATGGAGTGGGAATGAAGTGGGTGAAAATGTGATGGCTTTCCCCTCATGGGGTCTAGAGCAGGCATGTTGGAGGGATAGCAGGAACCTGAGCCATCCTCACCCATCCATATTTGAGGTGGCCACTTTGGCTCTGAATTTGCCACATGATTGTAAAAGAAGTTCCAAATGGAAAAGCAATACCATTTTTCTTACAAGTGTCACAGAGTAGAGCATGGTATTAAAAAAATAGATATCACCCCATGACTTTGTGCTCCCCTGCCAACCCAGGTCTCCTCCAAGGAGTTTCTGACGGAGGAGAGAGACAAGGGAAAGAGGGTGGAGAGAAAAGGTCAGGAACCAAATTCCTCCATGTCTGCAATCACAGGGTTTGGGGGCACAATAAACTCTCCCATCAAAATGATGTTCAAGAACACATGATCTCCAGATGTAAGGGACCTGAGGCTGTGGGCTGCTCCTTTTTTTTTTTTTTTTTTTTTTTTAAATTCCTATGAGAAGATTGTAGAGCTCTTCTTTCCTGGTCAACAAATGATGGGCTGATAAGAGAGTTCTTGTGAGAGGCAGGAGTCTAGAGGTTGGCTCCTCAGCAATAGTAAGTCAATGAAGACAGGTGGTTTTGTTTGGTTTTGGTTTTCCTTCAGATGAATACAAGAACTCACCTCTCAGTACCATGACCAGCCTTGGTTCTTGTCTCTGTCTTAAAGCAGTTGACATAATCCAGGGGATGGGTGCCAAAGAGTTAGCACAACTATATGGAAAAATTACAGACACTTGCTCTGTTGCTCTAGTTGGACGTGTTCAGGGCAGTGTGTCTGTCATGACCAGAGGGAACGGAAATAGACAGTGGTGATCATCTTAGGACATGGGTAAGATCGAAGTAGACTCCATACGCAAAGGGAGGTATGTCAGGAGCATCTCCTTTCCAAAATCCCTCTGTTTTTGTCCACAGACTCTTTCAGGACCACCCTGAGACCCTCGACAAGTTTGAAAAGTTCAAAGGCCTGAAGACCCCTGATGCGATGAAGGGCTCTGAAGATCTCAAGAAACATGGAGTTACTGTTCTTACCCAGCTGGGCAAAATCCTGAAGGCGAAGGGTAATCATGAGGCCGAGTTGAAGCCCCTGGCTCAGACCCATGCAACCAAGCACAAGATCCCTGTCAAATATCTGGAGGTATGGAAAAGGGCAGGGAGTCTCAGTGTCTGATGTGTAGTGAATGTGTGCCAGACAGCTATGTGAGAGCATGCCTTTACTTACTGATGACTAGCTGGACTTCAGTGAGCTCTCCCTCAAGTCCAAGGTCCGTGTGTACAAACAGGAGGAGGCACAGAAAGGGCTCATGGTATGCAAATAGTATGTGACCATCCAAGTTTAGATTTCCCATTCCAGACACCACATATAGTCTGACTAGCCCTTGACAACAACAAACCAGCCCATGCAGCCTGTGCATGCCTGGGAAACAGTATTACATTAAGGACTGTCAGTGACTGGACACAAGGGATGCACAATTTTAGAGTAAGCCCTGGGGGATCCATTGGAGACCAAGACCCATAAAACTAAGTGTTACACAAACAAATGGCATGAATTTGCAGTCTTAATGGATGAGGCAGATAAAAAGTGGGAAGGGCCATGGTCTACTCAAGGTCGTGAAGCAGATCAGCGTCAGAGCTAGGAATAGAGCCCAGTGCTTCTGCCTAGCCCAGGCTCCTTGGATACTAGACCTCACTGTCTCTCCAGAGACTCTAGGAAGGGCTACTGAATTAGCTCGGAGATATTTCCAGGCTCTGCAACCTATTTCTTAGTCTGGCTTTTCTGAAAATAAACCCTGAATGTCCCTTCAGTTTTTCTTTCTCTCTTTCCTTCCTCACAGTTCATTTCTGAAGTCATTATCAAAGTCCTTGCTGAAAAACATGCTGCAGACTTTGGGGCTGATTCCCAGGCTGCAATGAAGAAGGCTCTGGAGCTGTTCCGAAATGATATGGCCAGCAAGTACAAGGAGTTCGGTTTCCAGGGTTAGCACATACGCACAAAGGAGCACCACGATGGAGGGCCTGGCCACGCATCTTTCCCCAGCACTATTTTGGACATCTCACAACTGGCCATCCCTGATGTGTGGGAAAGCTTTGATGAGAGGCCAAGAGTCACTCCAGGCAGCATAGAGGCACTCAGAGTGATATCCACGATAAACTGTCATTTCCTGCCTTCATGTATACAAAAGAAATATTCTGCTTTCTTAGGAAAAATAATGTTAGGGGTTATCCATGAGCTTCTGCCTATCTTATCCCCTTTCTCTCTCTCCCTGAAACTCAGTCTCATCTGAGAGGCAAATGGCATGGCCAAAGATGAAGGGATGTGGAGGATCAAGGGAAGTGTTGAGTGTGGTGAATGAGTGAAGGAATGACTCAAATGAGAGATGTGAGAATGGGAAGCAGGGACACAGCATCCCATTCCTCCCACAGGTGAGACTGTTAGCAGGTTACTATGGAGAGCTTCCAGCACAGTATTACCTTGCTTTGTGGGGGTGAATGCAGCCAGTCAGTCTTCAGTGCCTGCCAGCTCTGGAGGGTTTATTTGTTAAACTTGCATTAGCAAAACCATAAAGAGCAGTACTCCCTGTGATCTGTAGGCTTCTAGCAGCTGCCACTATGTGTCTGAAGGTCTGTTGCACTGGGAACTGAAGTATGTGTTTCTCAGAAAATAAAAATCCCTGCACTGGTGTTTTGTGTTTTCTCCTGGCTTTACAAACACTCCAGTGAGAACTGGGGGAGGAGGAGAAAGTGGAAAGGTGTTTTGCATTCATATCTGGCTGCGGCGCAACCTGCACCGTCAGTCCGTGACCTGAGCAGCATGTGGCATCTGTCTTAGCCAGGGACTCAGGGCACTCAGAGGTCACCATGGGGACATGACCTGATTACCGGACCTTACAGCACAAGACAGCAGCCTCAGCTCAGTGCCTCAGATCTGAGAGAAGTTCTCCCTGACTAAAGGCCATGGCCGCTGCTGTGCTGGGGGAATGTGGTGAGGGAAGGTCTCTTGCTTATTTCTGGGGAGGTGGTGTGTGCAAGCAGCCTCGGGTCCCAGCAGCAGCACAGTGCACTGCTGTCTCCAGACACTGGAACGGAGGGCTGATCAGCTCAGGAGGAAGGTTGCAATGGCAGCAGATGCTCCAAAGAGCCAAACTCTGGTCTTTGCAGCCCTTGAATTTTTGCTGAGGTGCCTCTGCAGTGCACGCTGCACTGTGTTTACAGATGCACACCCACGTTCTGTGGGGGACCTTAAGGGACAGACATAATGGCAAGATGCCTCCCTCTGCCTGTCACCCTCTCCCCGTCCCAACACCACAGGGTTGTGGCTAGGAGAAATGCATGGAGGTGACACAGCTGCTCCTTTTTAGGTTGGAGAAAGTAATGTGCCTTATCTCTCCAGAGACATTGTGGGGCAAGCACATGAAAGGAAAATGAGGTGCTCAGTAACAGGAGCTACTAGCAGGACATAGTTCAAAGTACTCCCTGCTACACTGTGTGCAGTGGAGACAGTGAAGGAGCCACCAGCTCCCTTAAAAATCAATGCTGAACCACCATGATCTGCTGTGTCTTTGCTCAGGGCAAAGGCCACAAGAATTCAGTCTCTAAAAGAAGGAACAATAAATTCCTTCCCAGAGCAATGCATATCTAATTTCTTGCTGTTTACAAATCCTCACTCTACCACTGGGAGGTTGCTTGGTGTTTCAACCTTTCAGAGAGGGTCACAAAGGCATCTGCTGTCACCTAGATGAAGTTACAGCCAGGTGGTCCCTGGCTTAAGCAGTGTGCTTCGTCTGACTCCAGTCTAGTCTGTCTGGTTTTGTGGGGAGGGCAATATACTTAATTAAGGTCTAGGATTGCTTGTCCCACACAATAAGATTTCCTGCCAGTGACAACAGACTCTGCTTTAGGATTAAAAGCTTTGCTATAGCAGCTGCCTCCGTCAGTCTGAGGGGGACTGGAGTTGTTTAGATGTTTTTATGTAGGGCAGTGTGGTGGAGGAGGGAGAGTTTGCAAGTGTTGTGCCTAGTTACTACTTATTAGGTACCTGGGCTAAATGTCAGTCCACTGGGGAGGCTGACCTTCTCTCTGCCTGCCTTGCCCCACTGTGTCAGTGCACTAGGGACCATCTTTAAATCTGCTGGTCAATTGTGGGCCCTGATGGAGGTTTTCTGGTTGTGCCTATGGCTCAGTGAAGATGTGCAAGCTGAGATGAACCAGCACGTTCAGGTACCAATAACAGTGACGGTATTTCCAGCAGGCTCAGTGGGTTGGGGTGCTTGGGGTGGAATCCACATCTCTGCACCTTGCTGCTCCAGACACACAGTATGCCCTTGGCTGAGTCCTGACATAACTGCAGGGATATATGTAATTCCCACAGAGTGAGTCCATAAAGCTCCTGCGACAGCCTCTGCTTTAAGGACAGGGGAGGTTTCCTAGAACAAAGGAGATGGTGGGGAAAGGATTTTTTAGCTCCATGCTATATTGATTCAGAATCTTTGTTGGAGTTCCCCCTTTCACTGTGCTGCTAGCACGTAAAGCTTTTCTGGTTCATATATGGGACAAAGTCCTTTAGTGGAGATAAACCCTATCAGTGCAAGCCCAGACATTTTTCCTCCTTCCTTTCCAGGAATAGCTTTACCATCAGGTGGATGGGTCCCAGGGCCTTGTCCCCAGCCCCCCTCCCCATTAGGCCCATGTGGTGTCACATACACGTTCCCAGTCACACGATGGGATGTGGACTGTGTGGCTGCCAGCCTCCTTGCTCCATCCAGCACGTAGGCACCGACCGCAGCCAGGTTCTCTCGCTGCCACGGTTTCCATTGCATGGCAGAGCTCTCCATGGCACCGAGCCACTGACCTGTCTGAGCTCTCCTGGGCTTTGGTGTCAGACACCAGCCACTCAGCAGAATCTCAGATGAGGGGAGCTGGCCCTCACTTCCCAGACGCTGTGCAAATGAGCTGTCAGCCCCAGCCAGGGTGCAACAACACTGCAGGCTGTGCTGCCTGTCCCCCTTGTTTTTGCTCCTGCCTGCTGATCCTGTCTGACTCCAATACACCTGCCAACGTCAAGTGGCATCACAGAACAAGTGCTGTGGACCAGACTAGTAATCCTGTGATCTGTCCCTTGGTCACCTCAGTGGGAGAAAGGGATAAGGGATAGGGCTCCGATGACTAATTATGTTAAATATTTAGCACATTAGTATGAAGCTTGTGACATTCTTCATGTTTGCATCTCCCTGCAGGGCTAATGTGAGGAAAGGGCAGGGATGTTTCTAGTCCATGTAATAGTCACTGAACAGATAAGTCTGGTTTCTGGGAATTGAAGCACAGACAGCGCCTGAAGGATGTAATGTCTATATAATATTAATTTAATAGGAAGACAAATGTTCACCTATACTACATGCTTTTGGATGAGGATTATTTTTGTCATGGTCCCTATGGGTTTCTTTCACCTGGCCAAAACCTGTCCTCTGTGTTGTGCCACTGAGGAAAAGAAATGGTGGAACCGGGTGGTTTTTTTTTATGTAGACATGCTTGCCCGTAACATTTTTTTTCCAAAGGCATCAGAGCACGCCCTCCTTCTTCCTGGCTCATTCTTCTCAGGTTTGCTCAAGGCTGCTTTTTCAGGTTGTGCAGGGCTTAACAATCAGAGTCTGTGCTGCTTTTCAGACTGACTGCACACACACATCTATACACAAGCACCAACTTCAAAACACACAGCACAGCAAAGCCCATCTGTCCAAATCCTTCGTATTCCAGCATTCTTGTGTGCCAATTCTTCGTTTGTGAGGATGTTATATATGAGCTCTCACATTGTGTTCAAATTAAGTACAGCCTTGAAATGGCTAAGGTATAACCAAGTGAGAAGACAGACTATACAAGGACAGGGCACCTGGAGAGTACTGGTAGGTAGAGGGCTGTTAAATTTCATGAAGGTGTGCCAACAGAGTCAAGGAAGTCACCTGGAACTAAGTAAGTGAGCAGAGAAAGCTCAATCGGCCTCTTTTATCCAACAGCCTAATAAATGAACATTTATGAACACGAAAGAGTCACAACAATGCAGAGTTCTTAAACAGAACATAAATCCCTCCCTCTCCTGTGATCATAGGCACAACAAGCCCATCTCCCGGTCCTGTGACTTCTATAAAATCCTTATCCAAATGTCAGCAAAGGTGACCTTGTGGCTTTTTAAAGCAGTACTTTATAGTCACTTGACTGCACTTTACCAAAGTCCTTTCCCGGTTTGGCTTTCATCCCCTGCAAGTAAATAAACACAACAGGCTGCCTCCATCTTCTCCTCCAGCCCTGTAGTGACCACCCGTGTTAAGCCATGTCAGACAGGCACGTCTGGGGCTCAACTGGGCAAGGCAAGGCAAGCCCTGAAATGGGGCATACCAGCATGGCTGGTAGTTGTCTGGACAAAGCAATGTGTGTTAGGGATGGGGAGGGATACATACTGGTCTGTGTCTTAGCTGCAACTTATGTCTGGAGGAGAGCTTGAAGGAAGTTATGCCTGTTTCCTATTTCCCTTCTCCAAGGAAACCTCAGTATGAATGCAGCTGCTGGGTGCTTGATCTTATTTTAGATTGTCCTTAAAGCAGGTTCAAATGTGCTAGTGTCAGAATAGATTTGGGTGGAAGACCTTCTGGATTATTAGCACTTAATTCTCTATGTCTCCATGCTTAGCTTGTGGATCTGCTGTTACTTCCTAGTTTGTATAATTAATGGTGCTTTTATTAAGTTTTTCTGTCTTCTGTCCTCCCTTAATATGTTTCCTTATTCAAGATAAATTCCAGCATCCAAACTCTCACCAAAGGGGTGGAAAATTCCTGGAGCTGATACCCTCACCAAGATCTGGGATTGCTCTGCTCAGGGCTTGCATGACATCAGGCTTGTCCTCTTGGCAAGCTTTAGGGTTATCTGGAGAGTTAGCTGATACAGTGTCAAAGTGAGTCTGTGCTTTATCACTCAGCTGGATGAACAGTCTGGTGCCCTTTGAGGGATGCCACGGATTAACTGTGAGTTGGTTGGGTATAAAGGAGTAAAAATACCACAGAGTTTTGTCTAAACCAGCCATATGGTGTCCCTGCAGTGTTTGTGGCTGAGCAAAGGGTTTGCAGCAGTCATGCTCAGACAAGCTGTCCAGAGATGGTGGAAAAGTTGGCAGGGCAAACCAAGTGCCACACTCGCAGCTTTCCCCCTCTGAGGGCAAATGAATCTGTGGGGTTTGTAAGGAAGAAAGAAAAATGAAATACAGGTGGTGGGAAATGGAGGCACAACTGCCTCCCCCCAAAGGCTATTTACTCTATTAGTTCCTTCTGAAGAGCAAAAGCATCATTCTGACAACCCTTCTGCTGTAAGGGAATGGGGGGTTTTCCTAACTCAAGCTGGTAATTGGTGTACTTTTGTATGGGAAGAAAGATGGAATTTTCTCATGGTGCTAACATTATGGACATGATACTTTCACAAAGCTGTCCCATAAATCGTGAGAAAGAAACTTTTTGTACATTTTGGTTTTGCCTTGATAATAGCTTGTATTGCTAACCCAGCTAATTCCCCAGCTAATTTTAGCATGTCATGTTTAAGATCGTGTCCCTATGTCTTTTGTTATGTTTCCTCTACAGCTGAGAAGTGTTCCCTCAGTGCATAAAGTCATCTTTTTTTTTTTCTTTTCAGTGCAAATCTCCTGTTTTGAAATGGAGTTCTTTATAACAGTCACAAATTGCTTGCTCATAGCAAGAGTAATTAGAAAATAATCCTTAACGTATTTCCTACCATGTTTTATCTAGTTGAGCAGTGTTGAAGCTTCCTTATCTGTTTTGGATCATAAACTTGTTGACTGTGAGTGTCATCTGGGACAAGCTGTGTTCTAATTTCTAATGGTAATTAAGAACTCAGTTTCATCCAGTTTAAAACTCTACTGAAACAGCACACTTCTTCCACTATGCCTGAGTTCTTTGCTCTACTGTTCTTAGCCTAGACCTTTGTTAGAGGTCTATCTGTGCTTTCCATCTACAGTACTGTGCAATTAGGTCTATTTTAGTGAGGGTAAACTGGGGCAGAGCCAGGCATAAGCACATTGTTCTCAGGCTTTCATCATTCAGCTGTCCACTAGGCCAGGCTGCTGACTGCAGGGCAGTGAATGTGTGTGATCTTTTTGTGTGGGAAGACATGTGAAGTTGTGCCATCTGCCAGTAAAAAGTTCTTGCTTTGAAGTGGTTGCATTTTAGCAGTTGTCAAAGGACATTCTGGATCTAGACGTGCAGTCGAAATGGTGGTGCAGTGTAAATACCCAGACAGATTACAGATGCTGCATGCAAAGTGAAGCAGTCTAAAGACTTTTGGGCTGAACTTGAAATTCTCTGGAGATTAATGAACTATGGCGGCACTTGAGAGATTGCTAATCTTCTCACTTCCAAAGGAAAAAACTCCCAGACTAAGATTATAAAGGACATAAATATCTAAATATGTCACCAGCAGAAGAGAGGTCCCTAAATCCAAATGTATGAACCTCAAATCCTCCTCTGTAAATATGTACATGCTTACAGTTTCATCTGTAACTTCCTCCTTGACTTCTAACATTTTGCCTCCACTATGCCCTGATTTTCCACCAGCCTGGGTAGGTCTAAGCCATCCAGTGTTCATTTGCCTAACTTAATTTATAATCCACAAAAGTGACCTTTGGCAGATCCAGTCATATTTTGCCTACATCTGGCCTTCAAAAAATACTGTTCTGGCTACCTCCATCCAATAGTGCGGTTACAATAGTGAAAAAGGTGTAGGTGCATACCTGTTATCACATAGATAGCTCATAATCCTTCAGTCTTTTAAAAATGAGCTGTGCCTTTCCATTTTGGAAAGGTCTTGCCTTCAGGAGACCAGGTTTTGGTGATGGATTCGTGTGCCTCGGTTCTAAAGGAGTTGTCTTTAAAAAAAAAAAAAAAAAAAAAGATCAAAAAACCCAGAGCTACTTTTCATACTTGCTGTACTTAGCCAGCCTTCCTCACTCAACATGTGGGTGGTTGAATCCTTTTAAACCACCAAATTCTCCAGTGGGGTGCTGGAGTCCTGGGCTATAGTGGCTCAGCCCAGAGTATTCCTACTCCAGCAACCAGGGCTGTCTAAAAGCCTTCATACACCTTTGAGGCTGTTACTGTCTTTATGGGACCATTCCTTCTCAAGGGGATTCTCTTTGAGAAGTAAAATGGAGAGAAGAGGGAGAAGATATTTCCATGCCTAGCATTAAATGACATATTGCAAAGCATGAGGTATCTGTCTGCTTGGGAACAACAGCCTATGTGACAGCCTGCTGTGTGGTGTTCAGAGAGTCTGGGGTTGTTTTTCCTGCAAGCTATGCTTCCAACCTCTCCTCCCACCTCATTGACAGTAACATCTGGATCTACCCGCACTCAAAATTTTCTTTGGAAGAGAGTGAGTGCAACAGGAGAATAAGGGTTTTCTTTCCTCATTGCTCTGTTGTGAGGATAGCTTGCAGCTGTGCCTGGCTGGAAGGAATTTGCAGATTTCATGTAGGATGGTTGAGAAACATTTCCTCTCCTAACTTCATCACATCCCTGTTCATACACACAGGGGCTTATAACTGGGAAATCTTCAGTTCCAATTCTTCTGGCAACATACAGTAGGGAAAAAATAGAAATGGAGGCAGTGCTTTTTCTTTCCATCTACAGTCACGTTGGTGATGGACAACACTGCATCGACCTCAGTAAAAGGGTTAATTATGGAGAAAAGTGTGTTAGAGCCTCTCAGTGTTAGAAATAGACAAAAATAGAGTAGGTGCTGCAGAGCACAGCATCCTTTCAAGTACTGGCATTGGTGAGATAAGAGATAATACACACTAGAGTGTTGAGAGAGAGGGAGAGATTGATTGTATCTTAAGGGCACAGCATCTTAGAAATAAATTTAAAGAATAACCTTTCTTTGGGCCTTTAATTTCACTCCTGTTGGAAGTGCTTACCTACAATTACTTACAATTAAGCCTGTGATGGGAGTGCATGTATGTGGGGGTGTGTGTATGTACAGCACAAAGGCTATAGTTAATACACAGAACTAAATGTTTTGTTCCGGAGCCCCAAACGCGCACAGCGTCTCAATACTCATCAATTTCAGGGGGTGTGAGGCCTTTCAAAGACCTGGATTCATACAGCAAATTCTTTGCCACAGGCTTGGGATAAGTGATTTCTTTCTGCTCGTGATGCAGTACAAACTTGGAAATCAGCTCTGCATCTATTCATCAGCTGAAGTACGAGCCCCTTTTATTAGTGCCTTTTGTGGCAATAGCTGTGATCTATTTAAAGTGCTAAGCCCTCAAACTGCAATTCCCCACAGCAGATGTAGTGGAAGCAGATATCCATGGAAATCAGTCAGAATGAACTTGTGTTGCTGCTCAAAGGGTGAGCTCCATTCAGATCAGCAACAGCTACCCAATTCCTGCCGCATGGGCTTTGGCTCCTTCTTTGGTGGTTTGGGGCTTGGGGCAAGGCTAGGTTTCCTGGGCAAATTTTGTGCCATTTATAGTCCGTGCTTCACATTTACTGTCTTTCATTTCTCCCCCTTAGAGGGCATTCAAGGAGGAGACACTGCTGTTCTTGTGGCCTAGCTCTGCATCCTCAAAGATGTCACAGCTAAATCCATGTGGCATGACTGCCAGCATTGGTCCCCTGTAAACAGCAGCAAACTCATTCTCATCTCAGCAAGTGATCCTTAAACATGAACTGTGAAGCTGCACAGGTGGGTAAGTGTTGCAGGAAACCAGGGGGGCCCAGCCAGATACTTTTATTGGGGAAAATATTGAGATGCTTTGGTTTGTTTGGTGGGTTTTTGTTTGTTTGTTTCTTTGTTTCTTTTCTGTTGTTGCTGGGTTTTTTCCTTAATTAACATTTTTATTTAACTCTCATCCTCTGCACTTGGTTGCTTGGTGTCAAAGTGCAGGGTCTTTCTGCTTGGACAATAACCTGGTGGGATGCCACAGATGGCTATTAAGAATTCTGGATTAGGAAAGTTTTGGTAGAAATTGTTATGTAAAACAAGACTCATATTTCATCAGAGTTGTTCCCTATTAGGCTGTTCTTATTGGAGTGGGACTTGAGAAAAGAGCAAAAAATGCACTCAGTGTGCCTAAGAGGGCAGAGTGGTGTCCTTGCAGTGTGTACTGAGCCTCTCATGAGTGGTGTCCCTCAAAGGTTCATACAGAGACCAAAACTATTCAGTATTAGTACAATTAATAGTCATGGCATGGGTAGTGGGATCAAGTGCATCCTCAGCAAGTTTGCAGATGACACCAAGCTGAGTGGTGCAGTTGACACACTAGAGGCAAATGATGATACCAAGTTTTGCTCCACTCTTAAGCTGCAGACTGTTGTCTCCTAAGAAAATTATTCTATGGAGGAATTAATGCAACTCCCCAGCACAGCCTAAACTAGTTGTCGTGACATCGTTTGTTCGTTTGTTTATTTTTCCCTGAGTTATTGGGATTTGGCCTGTGACAGAGATAGAAATGGGAAGCATATTTGCCCACCCAGGCTGCAGAGAAAGACTGTAAATGATGACATTATTCAAGTTGCAGTTTGAGTCATGTTTGGTACCACAGCACAGCTGGCTCAAGAAGAAATCCTCTGGGGAACTGAGCAAGGAAAAATGGGAAAGGGGAAAAAAAAGCACTTTAACTAGCAGTGACCAGTTATTCTTTCTTGTCTTTATTTCCTTGGGATGTTGTCACATGCATTACTGGAGGAGATACTGTTTGGCCCAAGTACAAGGGCCTTCTTCCTCCAAACTCTCCAGTAAATCCTAAAGTTCTTTTCAAACCAAGATTGTTATTAAGGTGGGATTGCTGGTTCAGACTCTTTTTTCCATCCAGATAACTGCTACTGTCCAATGTCCCAGATGTGAGACAGCTGCTCACACAGCAGCATCTAGCCAGATGTTGGAGATCTGATTAGACACTGAAATGAGACCTGGGACAGGGGAAAGGACACTTGTATCTCCAGATTTAACCTGCTTCTTTGTCACAGACATAGCAGTGGGCTATGTCATTCCACATTCAGATGACTGGCTTCATAGTTTCATTATACAGCATCTTTCCCAGCCTTCCACAAGACATCATTTATCTGAAAAAAAATCCTTTCTCAATGAAAACCTTTTGATCCATTTGAGGCATTACCTTTACTATAGCTGGTATATAGCTGGTATTATCATTTAGTGGAGCAATGACTCAGTGTGTGTGGACAAAACACAGGAGACCAAAGATCAATAGTCTCTGCTCTGTAGACAACCTTGCTGAGCTGACATTTCTTGCCAGTAAGGGTTGCATTGAGATAATTTCCCAATAAGATAAAATTAATCTGTTTCACACCCCATGAATGCAAAAAAAAAAAAAAAAAGAAGAGCATGACTATCAATTCCTTAACTCACCTGACTATCATTTCTTAGGTCACCTGTCTTCTGCTGGAGGTCCACCTTTGCATTGACGTACCGTTACAGAAGACCACATGTGGTTTTGTAGTGCAACTCCTAAAGTTCCTCTGGAAAATCTGGGTGCAAGCACAGCCTGCCTGACATGCAGCTGTTGACTCCTGCTGTTTCTCTTCTACACTTCACCTGCTCCGGAAAGGGACAGTCACTTCAAGCAAAGACAGACTGTGGCTCATTTCCTTCCAAACGCTCCATCCCATCCTGCTGCGCAAGGTAATGCGACACTATTTCATTACACAGCCTCGTATACTCAACACAGCTTTGAACTGTAGAGGAGCAACAGCAGTCAGAGACAAAGCACACTCAAATGGATCGACTTGTTCTTCACATGACTCCTTTGTGTCATCGTGAAAGGCAGTGTGCTTTATCTGTAGAACTAGGCACCAGGACACAAAGGACTCCAAAGAGTGATTCTAGCAAGTAGAAGGTGTCAAGGTAAGAGGTGGCTTGGCTTGTTTACAAAACAGCCAGGGAAAGGAGATCAACACTGCAACAAAACTGGATTCAGTTGCAGAAAAAACCCCCAAATGACACACTTGTCATTAGCTTAATTGTGAGCTGAACTTGAAGTTTATGGAGGGAAATTCTTTAGCCATGCTGTATTGAAGGACAGACAAAATGACTTCAGATGATACAGGTGATCTCTACTTCTTCCTAAAGAAAAAAAACCCCAATCTATTTTTCCAATGTCATCTGAGGAGCACTGAGTTATTAATAAGATGTGGTGGTTGATACTGTCACAACAGACTTCCCTGCTTTTGGTAGATATAATGGGTTGGATTGCCACATTTCCAGTGAAGCTGAAGAGCATCAAACCATTCCGTGGGAAAAGTTCAAATGCAAATGGTCGTACTCTGTCAGCTTTGACTCATTGCATCAAGTCCAATGACTAAGAAGGTCAAGAACAATTAATTCAGAGACAAAGGCACCGGAGCTTTCAGTTCTGCTGCTGCACTTCAGGACCGTGCTTGAAATAAAACTTCAGAACTCATTTTCACTATCTTCCTGAGCTTTGGGATCCTCGTTGCTTCTCTGAATGTGAGCCAAGCACTCTGAGGTGAGCTACAGAAGACAGTAGCTGCCTGACAGCTGCTCATGGGGACTTTTATTTTGCCTTCCATCTTCCTCTGACCAGAATTTCCATGATTGGTCATGGAAACCTTCCTGCCACACTGCCAAGGCAAGCTGCCCATAGACGAAGACCTTACTGCTATCCGATTTCCCAGCTGAGAATTTTCCCACCTGGCATATGCAGCAAAGGAATGGTTACTCAGGCTTTTAGTTACCAGCACACCACCGGCCTTCGCAGCAGTTAAAGCATGAGGTTTAACAAACTGACATTTGTTGATGTGAAGTGTGTTTTGTCAGAAAATTCCTCCCTGGCCCTCTGGGAAAGCTGGGAGCCGCACAAGCATTCTCAGCCTTGCGGCTGAAGGGCTGTCCCGTGGGGCACCACGTTTGCACAGCTGCACTGCCCTGCCTCGGGCTGTGTGAGGGATGGGAGGCTTTTTTGAGCCCCAAGGGGCTGCATTTCAGGGGAGGCTTCTCTGAGCCCCGAGGGACTGCGTTTCAGGGGACGATTTCAACCCCGCCGCTCCGGGGTCATGACTGCCGCTGGAATAACGAGAAGCGCTTCCCTGGCTTTGCAACTCCCCCACCCTCCAAATAATAAGTTTCCTCGGAATTTTGCATTTTGCGTAGGAATTCGCATTTTGGCGGCACCCCAGGGTAGGAGGGAGCCGGTTCTGGGCACGGCTAAAGCCCTTGGCGCGGCCATGGCTCACTGAGGGGAGCCGCCGCCAGATGGCGCCCTCGCGCCCCCGCTGAGGGGCCGCCTGTCACCGCGGGCGCTTCTGCCGCGATTTTAACTCTTTTTGTTTGTTTGTTTTTTGTTTGGGTTTTTTCGGGATTTTTTTGTTTGCCCTCCTTTCCCCTCCCGCCAACATCTCCCACAGGAGCTGTGGGTGAGGGTGGCGGGCGCTGCCCAGCCGCCTCCCGGCTGGGATGGGATCCCGGCTGCCGGCCGCGGTGCAGGAGTGTGAGGGATGCTCTCCGGATAACCCCCGGCAGGGAAAACGCGCAGCCCCATCCCTTTGCTGCCCACACGCACATCCCCAGTGTGGGGACGCAGCTGGAGCCCCTGTCCCCAGCCCGGGACAGCGAGGTGACACGCAGCGTGGCTCAAATCCATCCTGAGCGTGGTGGAGGAGAATTCAGCCTCCCCTCTCCTCCTTCCATCCTCTGGCCCCTACTTGCACCTCCGCCTGCCCCACTGGCCTCTCCTGCAGTTTTGGTTGCCCTGTAACAAAGGCTCAGGCGTTTGCAGGTGAGTGATAAAAAAATGTGAGAGGATGGAAATGAGAGGGTGGAAATCCTGATGAAACCTCGTGCCAAACCAGCTGGACAACTCCAGCCCAACACGGTGGCAAAATATGCTTTTCCAGGAAGCTTTTCAGTTCCCGTTGGGAGTGCCTGGGAAGGATGGGGATTCTCCCCTCCCTCGGACCCTGTCATTCACTGAAGAGCAGTAATCCTGAGCCACTAAACATGGACAAGCCCAGAAGAAAGATGATGTGGCACCAAAACAGATCAAGCAACCACACCTGCCTGGCATGCACCTGCTCCAAGGGGCTTCCACTTCCCTTCTCCATGTGTCCTGTTGTCTTCACCAACTCCAAGGAATGATTTTCCATGAGGGTGCAGGGATCTCTGCTAGGAAAAAGGATCTATTTTGTCAAATCTCATTCTTTTTCCCCATTACAGGTAATTTATTTGATGCCAGGGCTGTCGGATGTACTTCATCAGGGGTGTAAACTAGATCATTGCACTAATCTCATCTTTAAACTTTTAACTTCTCTTGATCGTCCTTAAGAGTGCTCAAAAGCTCACAGGGCCTCCCTGGTGTTGAATCTTCTGAGCTCTGCAGCTTCCCTTGAAAACAGATCTTAGGGCCATTGAATTATAACAGCATGAAAGGATTTGGGACGAAAGATGGAGTGGAAAATGTGATAGCTGTTCTGCAATTTAAAAACTCAAAAAGAAATAGCAGGTTCTGTTCTTTCTGTATTGGGGGTTTAGTGTGTAGGAATTTACTAACTCAGTTAAAAATAAACCAACCCCAACATGTTAACTTTTTGATTAACATGAAAAGTCAATTAAAAAAAAGAAAAAGAAAAGAGTCTAAACTATTGGAAACAAAATGATTTTTGGAAGCATCTTTTCCCTTAATTGGACATCTATTTCTGGATGGAGTAATTTGTGCATGGAATCCAGCTGTATGGCTTTTGTTTGGCAGTGAAATGATCAGTTCCTGAGAGCGTGAACGTCATGTGGAGAACCCCATCCATGCCTTGAAAAGGACTCCTGCCTGAGCAGGGCTTTGTTGGCAGTGTCAGAGGGTGCAGAATCAAGCTGTTTTGTAATCCCTAATTGTATGTATTCGCACAATGGCCTTTTAATAGTACTGGTGGCTTTGTGGGTTGTAGTTAGTGCCCCAAGATGGGGATGGAAGTCCATGTGCCAGATTGGCCTGGGGTCTGCTGCTTTTCCAGGAGAGGCCAGTGGAGGTGGGTCAAGGTGCAGGCAGGACAGGCTGCTCCTGCATCTCCCCTCACCTCTGCCAGGGCTGGTGAAGCTGCCTGGGGCTCCTGACAGACTTTGGCAGGGAGTTGATGACTAACGCTGGGAAGAGCAGCTACTGCTCCAAAGTACTCTCTTCCCCCTGAATGACTGCAAGAGCATCTACCCCTGCCTTTAAAAGCCTTCCATCTCCTTTTACGTCCTCTCTCCTTAAGGCTTCCTTTCCCACAACAAAGTTGACCTGTGTGGGTTCTTCATCCTGCAGATGTCAAAGCTCATGACACTCCAATGATATGGCTCTTCTGAAAGCCTAATCAACCCCATTGCAAGCTTGCTCCATTCCCTTTCTCCACTCAGATCTCACTGCCATCAGTGGAAGTGGTGGGGCCTCACTGTTGTTTGACTTTGGGGCATCAGGGCTCTGTTGTACCCTTTTGCAGGCATTCCTGAGCCTCACAGTGCCTATCTCAGCAATATGATATAGTTTTGCTGAAGGTGGAACCCATGCCATGTCTCTGTCCCACTGCAGACAAGTCCTGACTCCAAAGGCACTGAATAACCACTCTGCAACACAGATATTTCTGTCACACCCCGGTCTGAGGTATAGTTCCTGTTCATCATTTGAAACCAGATAAAATTTAGGACCTTTCCACATCTCTTCCAACTTTATAACATCCAAATTAACGCTTCAGAGGATATGAACACAGCTCCAACTCCCAAGCATGCTCAAGCTTTGGGGAGATTCCAGTTCAGTTCTTTGCAGCTCTGCACCACTTCTAGCTGCCGCATGTCACCTCTTCTTAGGCTTCAGACTTCTGCACTGAGCTTCCAAGATGTTGGCTGTCAACATGCAGACATGAAAAGCAGCCTCCCACTTCTCTTCTTCTTCCTTCGCTACCTCTCTATCCTACTGCAGAGTCCCTTGGCCTCCTGCTATGTGGAAATAATTCCATAAAAACAATCTAGCTGTTTCTAGTAGATGGGCATGGGTGACCTGCCTTCTCAGAGACCCTCCACAAGTAATGCAATTTCCTGGTATATCCCTCACCCCTTCACCCTGAAATGTTTCACCCCCAAGATATCCCACAGTGGTCCTAAAAACCAACCTATCTTCTCTCTTCTCCTCCTTAAGCTAGACTGTTCCTTTTTTACTAGAAATAAAAGCAGCCATGAAGCCATGAGTCCTTCAAGGGAAAGATGTTTTCCTCTCCTCCTCCCTCCACCTACAAAGGCATGAATCTTAGGCTGTGTTTCACAAGTTTGAGTTGAAGTAAGCTTCTTAGTGCTGGCAGAACCTGCCTCCGCGCCCTCTCTGCTCATTCAGTGAGTGACACTAATCAGGGGTGTGGGAGGTAGGGACAATATCAAGCACCAAGGTGATTGACAAGCCTCACTCAGAATTTACATATACCCCAATGGGTACGTGAGGGTGAAATAGGGTGGATCAATCAATCTTTTTGTATTATTGCCCATGGCTGGCAGTTTTTAATTTAAATTAATAATTCACTGAGTAGAGAAGAAGAAATAAAGCAAGTTTTCCCCCCAAAAGCCCTATTTGGTGAAGATTTTAGAGTATTTTTGGTTGGGTTTTTTTTTCCCCTGTTAAATGAGAAAATGCCTCCATGTTAATCACAATATGGAATCTACATGAAAAATCAGACCCTGCTGGGCAGGAAAAGATCCTCTGAATTATCTCAGTGGGAGAGCTGGCACTAATTTACTGCTGTTGTGCTCCAAGTACTTCTGATGCAAAAGATGAATGGAGCTGAAGGTTTGTAACTCAACTTGCATGAACATTTAGTCTTTTAGAATAGCGTCAGCAGGGCAGTGTAAATTGGCATGAGACCTTTGACTCATGGCTAGAGTTAGCAGCCTAGCCCTGTGTGATCTGCTCTCACACTTCATTTTCTTTTCTTTTTGAGCTGTCTTCTTTCCTCCTCCCCACCACATATATTTTTTGCTACTCCAGAGCCCTAGATGTAGAAATGTACTCTTGTTTCTCTGCTTTACCTTCCAAAAAGGCGAGTTTCATGCCTGTTCTAGTTTCTTCCCATGAGTTTGCCAGTGGGCCATTTAATAAACAGAGGTAGAGATGAAGGAAGCAGCCACAGCTTTCTTTTATCAAAGATATGTGAACATGATGTTTCACACTGTGAGCAGGTTGCATGAGAGATATTTCCAAACCTTGAAGCCTTTTCTACCCTACTCCTTGAATGATACTGGAGGCTATAGCTGTACTAGAAGACTAAATGTAGGATCTTTCTCTGGCACTTGAAACCAACTGGAATGGGAAGGTGTGCATTTACTTACATTAAATCTCATTACCCTCCAGAAGTGAGTGGCTGTCTGCAAACTCCTTATGAGGAATTGTTCCTGGCCTGGGCTAAATCACAGACTGCTTAAAGGCATTGTTTGGTAAGACCCCTCCTTGGTCTGGGTCAAAAAAAGTGACAGGGAATATTCAAACAATTTAAGAGTGGGTGATTCAGTTCTGGAGTCTGTGAACACAGCCTGGCACCATTTAATTTTTTAATACAGCCATACCAAGATGTGTCTTGCTTTTGAGAATTTGATTTTGTAAATTCTATAACACAGCTGCCTCCTTAAAGTCCTTTCTTCTGTGTCAGGGTGAGAGGTGACAGTGGACCAGAGAAGAAGGGAAGATGGAGGCAGCACAAATCCCGCTGGAGTGGAGCAAAAACGAGCACCAAGTGGGAATCTCCCATACAGTATCTTCCTCTCTGCAGGGCAGAGGATTGTGTCACTCCACCTCCTAGCAGAATGCTAGAGACATTAATTGCCCAGGTGGGAAACTGTCCCAGCTTTCTTGGTGGCTTCTGGCTTTCTGTGTCTCCCTGTGCCTGAATGTGCATTTGATGTTTTTGCTACAGGGCAAGAACTGTGAAACTGTGTTCCCCAGGCTGGGGAAAGAAGTCAAGACTTCTAGCCAAGGATGAGACCTAGACTTCCAACAGGTAAGTTGTCTCCTTAACCAGTGTTCAGCTTCTCAAGCCTTATGGTCAGATATAAAAGACAGAATCTCTGGGGTATTAGTTTCCAGTGTTTTTGTTTAACATTCAGGATCAACACCTCTTTGACCTTGATCAACACAAGCTTTTTGGGCTTGCATCAGATTACATGCTAGAATGGTCTCACCCTGGCAACATGTTCTCACAGCTAAATTGGAGGCACAGAGTTTGGGAATATATTGCATGTGCTTTGCTTTCACATCAACCCACAAAGTCATAGGCTGCTGGTGCCCAACTACTACTGCTGGCCTGATGTCAAACCCCAGATTGACAGATCCCAGGAATAGCAATGTTACCCACTTAGTCAAACGGGACATCTGACATGCACATACCCTTAGATATTTTTTTGTTCATCTGAGTTTGCTTCCCAAAGTTTCCTGTTTCCCTCTGAAGTATTCCTGTTTGAGTGAAATTGAAGATTTGGTTGTTTTTATTTTTCATTTCTTTTCCTGTCTCCTTCTGAGAAAGAGAGTGAAGCCTGCAGACAGCCAGAACCTGAGCTCAGGAGCACAGTGCTGGAATGCCTCTCCTGGGTCAGGGTGTCCATTTCCTGACTGCAACATCCTATCATGTCACACAAGGTCCTTCATATGCGTCAAACTTATCTTTAAAAATAGTCAGGCTCTTGCCTCTGTCCTCTGGAACACAGGCAGAAAATGAAACTTTTAAAACTATCCCAAAGAGACATTTCCTGTCCACAGGACAGACTTCACCCAGTGACAGCTCTGTCTGCTTATTTTTTCCCATGTTTTGACCACTTTTTTGTGCTTTCTCTTCTCTGCCGCTTCCAGGCTTCAGAAAGTAAATTGTCTTTAACTGTGTTGGGGTAACCTGAAGATTGACTCTTGCCACCCTTGGCCTGACCTTTTTTGATATGCTCAGCTCCTGGCAAAGAGGCAAGGCAGCACATCCCACCACAGAGCAGTTTCTGGCTTAGTGCCCATATTTAGCTGGAGTCATGTCAAGGAATGAGCTTCTGATGTTTCCTGTCAGACAACTGGTGGACCAGTTATCATGTGTCAGGCCTTTGTGAGGTTGCTGCCTTGCTGGCGTGGTCTCAAAGATCGGTTTGTCTCTAAACTTGCCCTGCAAGCTTGTTAGTGTTGTGCCAACATACTCTGATCCCTCTGAGGCTACTGACCCTAAGCTCTGGGCTCAGCTATGCTTTTCTGTGAGTACCCCAGAACCAAACTGTTTGAACACAGCACTGTTTATCCAGCGAGCCTTGCATAACTGCCCTGGTGTAGCACTGCAAGGCTTCCAAAGTGCTCTCACTTGACTTCTCACTTCTGAAGTTAAAGTCTTTTTGGCTGGCTGTACACTTATTTCTGGGATGGTCTGTGGCTGTGCCCCACAATGGACTTGTTGGAAGACACCATGCATCTGTTGGAGCAAATCACAAGCCCCTTTTTAGGGTATGATCACAAGTTTAATTTCTCTGCAGACTCAAACAGCTATGACTGGTATGGGACACAGGATAAGCACTGTGGCATGGAAATTCAGAAAGATTGCTGTAATCTAGGCTCTTTACCACACAGTTTCTGACGCTTTGCCTGGCACCAATGTTTACTTGTGTGAAGAAGGACAAGACAGGGGAAAGCCCTCAGTTCTGGCGGTAATTTGGCACTCTGTGTGACATGGCATGAAATGACATCTGGTGGCTTTCTAAGATGGAACACAACATATTGCAGGGAGGAGTCACTGTGCCATGTGTACAAAAAGTCTTTGTTTCCTCAGCCACCTCCCTAGACATGACAAAAGGGGACAGCCTGTGGAAACTGTGTCTGTATCTGTGGGTGTGAGCTTGAGCACACATCAAGGTCATGGACTAAAAGCCAGCAAGAAGGTACAGGCATGGCACTGCAGTATCCAAGAACATGCAGGTGATGAGGACAGTCAGAGCACAAGTCTGACATGCAAAATGGGGAAATGTCTGGCAGGACCAGCACAGCTCAACAGAGCCGTTTGATTTCCTCTTGACTCTGGCTAAGCAGAAAGAAGAGGAAGCTTTCACCTGAAGTTTAGGAGGGCTAGAAATAACAAGTACTTTATTTCCCTTCTGGGCTTTTTGTAAGAAGCTGGAGTGGAATAGAAGAGGACAGGACCTTTCTAGTTAAGAACAGCAGCAGACACAAAATGCAGAACTAATGGAGAGATAGTTTTCTCACTCACTTGCTAATGATGTTCTGCTGTGTTGGGGTCCTGGAGCAATACCTCTAATCCAAACAAAACTGACTCCTTTATATGTTCTTGCTTCATATCCCCCTATAGCCAGTGAGGTAAAAGGTAGGGAATACAGAGCCAGCCAAACCCAGGTGGGGTTTGGCACAGATGACAGATTGTGTTTGGGGTTCCACCCTCTGTTTTCTTTTTGTTCCTGCTTGACAAAAGGATATCATGGGAAAAAATGCAAACCCAACATTTGACTCTGGAATATACTCCTTTTCTCATTTCTTTTAAGAAACAGAAAGCTTCTTCTTTTTTTCTTTAATGTAAATGAGTGGGAAAGCAGAAGGGCCTCTCAGTTCTTGTTTTACTAAGAAAATCCTCACTTTTTCAGTTCTCAGGCAAAGTCACTTCTCAGTTTTCTCTTTCAGTGGAAATTTGGATCAGAACATTATTTCCTCCTCATAAATCTCAGTCCTTAAATGCTCCTTCTTCACTCAACCAATTTGGACAGAGTTGAAAAAGTACACAAGTGAGCCTAAGTTTATTTAATTTTCAAAAGTTTAATTCAGAGTCTGAAAGTTTAATGGAAAATCATCAAAACTCAAGGCTCCTTAATTAATGAGGTGCTTTCAGACATTTTCCTCTTAGGCAGAATTTTTGTCTGAAAAGAGAAAATTCATTGGGGAAGATGTGAAACCCCAAGAAGAAGGGATAGAAAACATCCCTAAGACTCTCCCTTCAAACAAAGGTGTTAATTTCTTACACATCCTCCCACTGTCTAGCAGAGCAAAGTGTCCTGCTGCTGCCTGGGTGCTCTCCATCAGCTGCGTTTTGTTTCATCTGTGGGGGTTTTACCATCCAAAGCCAGCCCTTTCTCCAGTGATCGTGCTGTGGAGGGAGGAAACAAAGTTTAAGGGTACTGTGAACTGTTTTGTCAAAGTCTGTGCCAGTGATATTCCTCTCTGGGAGACTAAGATCAAATAACAGCTCTTGCATGGACTACAGCTCTACGTAGGGGTCATCATCACAGGATATAAGACAGATGCTGTGGAGTTCAGGAGTTAATGAGTAGGATTCTGCCCTGGTGTTTGCATACACTGGGATTTTCTATTTGTTGTGCATTTGTATATTGTCTGGGATAATGGGGTCCTGGTCTGTGGGCAGGACTCCATAATACAAATAAATACCACTATGGCTAATGGCAGACCTTGTGTAACTGCCCCAAAGTTGACAAAAGTTGCAAGCAGTCTGAGTCACTGCCATTGTGTAAGGAGATAATTCCTGCCTCGCCAGTGCTGTGGCCAGCTGGAATTGTTCTCTCTGATAATTGGCAATCTGGATTTCTCCCAGATGGCAGCATCTCATAAAGAGTATCTGAGAAGAGCTCTGCTCCTCTCTTTAATAAGGCTCCACAAGAGAGCTGTTCATCCCTGTCACCCCTTATCCATTGCCTCAGGCAAATCTCCTGTCAATTTGCAGAACAAGTTGTTGCTCTGTGTTTATTTTTCCGTTTTATTTTATTTCTTTTTAGAATCTTCTATTTATTACCTTGGCAATGAGCCACCCAGCAAGGAACAGACTGTTTTGTGACAGAAAAGATGACACATTCTGCCCTGGACCAGCCAAAAGCACTACCACTGATCTTCCCTATGCCATTCTCTAACCCCTCAGGTTGTGCTTAACAAGGCTGTGTTTTCCTGAGGCATTCGTTTTTCCAGCAGAGAGGGGGTGAAAGAAAATGGTAATGCTGTGCATCCACCTGAGGGTCCCTGAGCTAAAACCTTCATGCAGCACACTCCTGCTTGGCACACAGGTGGGTAGTGATTGAGGGACGGAGGTTTGTCAATGTGTAATTTTAATCCTGGAGCTGCTAGGACTTCCCAGCTCAGCAGATGCTGAAGAGAACAAGACTGTAGGTAGAGCAAAAATCAGGGATTATGCGGAGTGTAATTGCTCCCCTGTGTAGCTGGCACTGCAGCAGCTCAGCTCCTGATTGAGGTGATATTTGTTTCCGGTTTGCCTCTTCACCTTTTAACGTGTTTATCCATCACTGTTGTACCCAAGTGCCTCGCAATCTAGAAGATGTTTATCCTCTCTCAGCTGTCCCGTGAGTGCTATTTGCCCTTTATTGGGGATGGGAAACCAAGATGCTGATTTATGTACAGGGGGTGGAAACTGGTAGAACCATTTGTTAGATCTCTGACCTGTAGAATAAGACAGAAACCCATGTTACCTAACACACAGTTATTTTACCAGCTTGCGCTTACTTTAACTCTGAAACTCCTGGAAGCTTTGCAAAGACATTGAAGAACTGGTTGGGATCTGTCATAGTCCTGATGCTAGGGGGTTCTGAAATGCAAGATCCAGCTCCACTGCTGGGGATGTGTTTCTTGTGGTTTTGTGTGGCTTTAATTCTCAGTGGAACCACAAAAAGATCACAAGTCCCAGTTTAATTGAATTGTCAGTTTTTCCAGATAAGGTCTTAATATGTGAAGGAATTGTTTCTTGCAGCTAGAATTATCCATCACCACCCCTTCATCCACCACAACTGTGGAAACTGTAGGGATTTTTTGTTTTGTGCTTTTTTAACCTTGAAATAAGGACTCAAGACATATTGTTAAAAAATAGTGTAAAATATTCAGTGCTTTCATGTGTGAGTTAGTGTTCTGCACTGTTCTGTACTAACTGCTGAAAGCCAAATGCTTGTGAGAGGACACTCTTGAATGAATACAGTCCATGTGAAATGCCTCTAGGTCAGAGTAATGTGAGGACACATATTCAAGTTGGATTTTTTTCCTTTATGTTGTTTTACTTTGCTACATGATGTCCTGAAACAGAGTGACCTCATTCGTCCTTGTTTTCATGTTTAATCTGAACTGATAATCTCAGTTAACCACCCCAATTAAAGCACAGAACACATTTTCATTAATCAGTCATCAAATACTTCTGAACAATAAACAAATGCACAAAAAGCTGCTCGTGGACTATTCACCAAAGGAACTTTTGCTGCAAACAGTCCAGGGATCTTTATGGAAATGCTCTGGAAAACAGGGTCTGACGTAAGAAGTCTTGTCTCTATTGTTAGTGGTTTTCTGGGAGGGGAGCAGTGAACTACCAACCCTCCACTTTTGGGACTGGGAGTGTGTAGTGAGGACAGACAGTCTGATGATATTTCTTTGAAGCAGACTTGGGTTCAGGGTCCATCACAGAAATGGGTGTGTGGGATCAAGATAACCTGCTGTCTCAGTCAGTCTAGCCCACTGCCAAAACCAAGCTATCCCTGCTGGCCATGTAGGTTTCAATGTTTTTCCCGATGTTTTCCTAATGGGACTTTCCTGACGTCTCTTAGAAAATTTTCCAGTACATTCCACTGCCCTAAAGTCTGCCCTGATGTCTTGCCTACGTCTTCCTGCTTAATGCTCCACATCTTTCTGTTTAATGCTCCTTTTCCCACTGAACTATCCCCCTGCCCAGCTCTAAAAAAAGAGATGTCTCAGTTGTCATCTCCACCTCTCAGACACATCTAGGGGTTTTCAGCCAGGCTCTTTCAGAGTTTGTTTGCCTACATAGCACAGACTTATCCCTTTCAAAGTTTTCTTAAGGCTTACTCGAGTCAATCCCCTTAGGCTCATAGAATGTTTTTCTTGCTAGTTCTTGGTCTCCTTCCAAGCTGTCAATAACTTTCTAGGAACATGATGCCTGAGACTTAGGGTGGTTCTGCTCTCTGTGGATCACCACTGATGGTAGAGGCAAGGAAAGGTCTTTGGCTTATGTTGTCATGATGCAAAAGGAAATGTTTCTCTGGGAGATCTCAGGCTCAGAGTGTTCCAGACATAGGGAAGAGAGGAGATGGTCAAGGCTCCCAGTTAGCTCTAACCAAACCTGAGTGCAGCAGCTAGTGGATAGCACTTTGCCATGGGTATTCCCCATATCAGGCACTGTGCCAGGAGCAATGCCCCAGTTTATAATTGCATCATGGATATGGAAATCATGGAAAAAAACGTATCTGTGGTAAAATATCCATCCCACAGCTTTATAAGACATATTGAGTAGTCTGCAAAGCAGATCTGGCTGGTGGTCTTTGTTTCTCCATGCAACAGAAACTGAAGGGAGGAAAATTTCCCGTGAGGACTCAGAAGTGAAAGATCTCAGCAGGGCAGAGCCACTGCTACTCATCTCCCCCCTGCAAATTCTCTGCTCCTTCTGAGTGCAGAGAAAAGGCTGTTGCTATAGAAACCAGTGGGGAAAATGTACATTATATCATGTTTTACATACTTTTTCTAGGAGATCCTTTAATCTGAGCCTGCCACCATGTAATTTTACACAAACAATAATGCTAATAAAGCCCCTGAATGTAACAGTGATTTTAAATCAAATCAAATAATCATCAGTTACTTCAAAAGCACCTCTTCTTGTAACCTTCTACCCTAGCCAAGACACCGGGACGGGGTTAGCAAAGCACCCTATAATAAGGCAGATGACAGGAGAGTAAATCTAAGGCAGCAAAAGGTATAGTGAGAGGTGGGGGGTAGGTTCTACACAGCAGTAAGCAGCAGCAAGCAGCAGCTAACATTTGAGGAAGGAAAAAAGGCTAAATAAAATGTCTTCTTTTTGACTTGTGTGTAGAGAAGTATGAAATGAAGATGAAAGGTACATTTTATAGCTTACATTCTAGCCTATCTTTTCGATTATTTACCTGGACAACCTCCTGTCGCCATCCTGCCTTTGTAAGACCCCTTTTGAAGCTCTTTTCTGCTGCCCTTAAAAAAATTATCCCACCATTTCCCACCTGCCTTTGTAAAAGACCTTTGACCTCTCAGACAATCAGACATATTGGACCCCAGGGTCTCAGGGAGACAATGCTATTTGTGAGACTGCACCATGAAAGCTTCTCTCTAGCATCAGGCTGGCCTGGTGGCAGCAGCTCTCCTGGGGATCCTTCAGAGCAGAAGCCTAATTTAATCCTTTGGATGTCAAAACAGGCCTTCATTCTCTCCTTCCCACCCTCAGTTTGTTTTTTTCTTAATGCACCATGATTGCTATTTCCTTCCTGATTTGTGGTGACTCTGTGACTTAATTAGATTTTTGCCAATATTTATAGTAGCTCCTATGTGTGGACTTGTAATTTCTTCAGGACAAGGACTTTCTTGCTGTGTTGAGCAATATACAAAATAAATCTGTCTTGACTTGTTCTAGGGCTGTGATTGATCCTCAGCCAGGTCTCTGCTTGTTTTCCTGAAAGTAAATACACAAAGACCGTAAGTGAGGCTTTGTATCACTAGTGCTGGGGTTTATATACTGCGATGTAGGATTAGGTAGCTATTGGAATAAAGCAACTCAATTACACCAGGTAAGACCAAATAAGGGTATATGTGCTCTCAGCATCTTTTCCAGACAGATTCCTTCCTCCAGACCTGCCCTTTGTCCTGTGCACTTTCATGACTTCTTGGGTTGCAGTAGGTTCCATGCAGGTCTCCTGAATCCCAAAGGTAGGGGAAAAAAAAAAAAAAAGTTTGTTTCTCTTTTTTCTCTTTCCAGTGCCTGAGATCTGGCTGTAGGTCTGTTCAGTGGTTAGCAGGGAAGAAGCAAGTCCCTTTTCATCTCCCTGCCTTATCTTATGTCCCCTGTGCAGGAAGGTAGCCTTGCTCTCTGTTTCCGAGTCCCAGCCCTTTCCACAGAACATAATGGCTGCTAACTGTGAATAAACAACTGATTCACATACTGTCTGGTTTAGGGGCTGTAAGCACTTTTAGAGCCCAAATAATATATAGATATTAATAGAATGACTTTAATGATAACATAAAAGAAAAAAATATCCTCAGGAGCATGAAAATCTAACTTCAAAAGCAATTACCATCAGTAACAAAATGCAGTGAGAGGACTATGATTACTTTAATATGATTATCTGCTTTTTGCCATTTGTTTTAGTGGCTGACTGTAATGCTGCTTCACCTTCATCCCCAGCTAGTTTCTCAGATGCTTCTCAGCCTGAGTATTGGCTGGCCAAGCTGAACTGTGCAACTGGGGCTCACTGGCCTTCTGTGGGATCTAGCATACCTCTGTGAGCACCTGCTCTTTGGTCTTCAGCCTCCCTTACTCTTGTGCCTTTGTTGTCACTGCAATGTTGTTTTTCCATGCTGGGTGGCTTTGTGTCCTTGGTGGAAGAGGCGGGAATGGGAGGACGTGGGACGGTGTGGAAATCTGGTGTCTTTGTGGGTTGATAACATTGACCTTACCATGTACTTTCCCTACTTCTCCACATCTCCACAAAGGCAGAGACTTGATTTTGAAGGCTCTTTAAAAATTCAGCTTTATCTGGCAGGCCAGTGAGAGTGGATACAGGATCAGTAAAGCAGTGCATGGTTTATAGTGCAAGGAGTTCTCATTTAGCTTCCTAGAATCCCTTAACCCAACCAATATCCATTACTCATGCTTTTCTCACTCCATCTTCAAACCCTCTCCACATCCTTGCAGCACATGAGACCCAGAGCTTGATCACTCATAGTCATACCCTTGGATGGGGAGTCTGTGGAGTAGTGAAGGATGTGCTCAGAGGGACCAGGACTCATCATGGAAGTGGGAGGTGCAGATGGAAACCTGGAGAGTTTGCTGAGACATACAGTGGTGTCTCTGCAGAGATCACATTAAATTGCACCAGGGATCAACACGTCAGCTCTGTGCCCAAAGGACAGAGTGGTTGTTCTCTCATGTTGGAGGCAGCATGGGGAAGAGCAGCTGTCTGCCTCTGCAGATACCTGTATATATCAGTTAGTGGTCAAAAAGATGATAGATAGATAGATAGATAGATAGATAGATAGATAGATAGATAGATAGATAGATAGATGTGGATATAGACACAGTTCTCTTCCAAACAGGCAAATGTGTAGCCCCTGGTGTCTGGAGGACATAAAAGGCTCTTCCAGAACCTTCTGGAGATCTCGTCAGGTCTCTCAACCCAGAACTCACTTACCTAGATGCACCTGCACAACATAAATACAGGACCTTCCTCATTATTCTTGGAGAAAGTAAAAAAAAAAACCAAAACCAAAAACCCAAAACAAAACCAAGACACAGCTAATAAATAAATCAGGTTTAATCATAAACCATGTACATATTTATACATAGGGAGGGAGACGTGGTCAGAAAGGTGCTGCCCTGGCAACAGGAATATAAGAACAGTGTATTTTACCAATACAGTACCAATGAAGGGTGGAGCTGATAAATGAACATGGGATTTTGAGTCCCAGAGGCTAATTTTTACAGACAATCATCATTCTTGGTTTCCTGTCAAATTATAGCACAAACTAGCTCACAGCTCTGCCCAGTACACAGCAAGGCAGATGCAGCCGAACACAGAGTCTGAGGGTGAGGGAGGGACCATATATTTGAAGGTCTTTCTGAGGTATATATAACATATATTTTCTACTGTGGTGTACTGCCTTGGGGCCATGCTTTGCCCACAGATATGTGTGCACACATCTAATTCCAGTCAGCAAGAGTGGCAAGCTCACATTTGAGAGAATATATCAGACTTTGAGGGCATACAGGAGCTCATCAGACAACAGAGCCAGAAGCAGAACATGGAGAGACCTGAAGATAAGAAAGCCTCAGTACTGGGCTGAGAAAGGAAAGAAGTGAATGGACAGCCCCAGATTTATCTGACCAGTCAGTTCAATCCTGTGTGAACAGCCAGGACAAAGCTGCTGCTCTGAAGGACTTCTGCAGTGCAAACATTTCCATCAAGGCAACCTTTATTGGACAATGGGGGAAACCATGAACAAAATTACTAGAGGCATGTTAGCAGAAGAAACACAAAGGAGCTTGCCCTATGACCATTCACTTCTTAATTTTGAAGAAAAATCTGATCCTGCCTCTGGAGTGGTCTAAGTCTGCATATGAATCTGGTCACTCTCAGCTGATACAGTCAGAGAAAGGAATGATTAGTACAGTGGCCAGCAAGGCAAAGGCTGGCATTTATGCTCTGATGCTCAGAATTTGTGTGGCTGCTTTGAGAAACAACATCACACCAGGCTTGCAAAGCAGTCAAATGCATTGGCTTTTTGCAGAAGAATTTCACTTTCAATCAATGTACATATTAGAAAGTGTTACAGATGAAAACCACATTTCACTGGTAGAAAGCAGACATTGTTTAATATCAAATGCACTTGCCTCTGATTTTGCTAAAAACCCACCCCCAAACAATAAAAAAAAAGTCAAATACCAAATAAAATCCACAGTACAAACTAACATTCATGTCAATGTCAAATGGTAACTGTCCCAAGAAACATAAAAATCAAGTTCTTAATGCAGGTGCCCTCAGAAGTGAGTGAAAGTCATGCATCCACATATAGAGTCCACTCCCAATCTGGGAATCCTCAGTTAAGACTGCTGCCTTTTAAAATGCAAGTCCCACTTTTTGAAAGGAGAGTTCCACACATGCATGCACATGGGCACACAGAGATACACACACACACACACACACACACACACACACACACACACACACACACACAACACACACAATAACCTCCTCTCTGTTAGCAAGAGCTGCATGCTGGGTAACCGTTAACGCCTTCTGTGCATTTTTTGATCTATTTTCTTTGTAAGGATAAGGTTTAAATGTCTTTACTTCTCAGGACTGTATTTTTCAAACAAAAAGGGGAATGAAGAGGAACAACATTACAAAGACAAAAAATTGCACTCATATCTCATGTGTATGATTTTTCCCAGTCATCTTCAAGGATGATGTTATTTACATTTGTGACTCGGCAGAATCCACAGGAAGAGTTATCCTTTCTCCGTGTTGGGTTTTCTCAATAAACCCCATGAGCCCATTCTGTGCTTCCACAGACCATTTTTTCTTTAAGGCACTGCATGTGGACATTATCTTCAGACAGAAGTGCAAGCCTCCTTCACTGGATTGTGCATTTCTCCCTCTCCCTGGACTGGCCTTCCCTGAGAACTTTGGATTTGATGTACTTCAGGTCACTGTTGACGCTTGGCCGGCGAGCAAAGGGAGAGATCATGCCATAGGCATCCATGTCCTTGACTCGGCGCATCCGGAAGGATTTCTGATGGAAAGTGTCACTATACTGGATGGAGATTTTCCTGTGGAGGGAAGGGCTCATCTCATGAGGTAGCTTGGCCATGCTGAAGAGGACATAGAACATCTCATCCACATTGGTGTTCTTCTTGGCTGACACTTCGAAGTAAGCACAGTTTTCATCACTGGAGACAAGATCCTCACCTTCATCAGTGCGTACCTTGCGGTGGATTTCACTGTGGTCATTTTTGTTGCCACAGATCACCATGGGGAGGTCAGCTGATTCCTTGGTCTTGTTCTTCAGGCAGGATTTCACCTCAAGGATCTGTTTCTGGAGTCGCTTGACCTCATCAAAAGATTCTCTGTTGTCCAGGCTGAACACCAGGATAAAAACATCCCCTGCAATTAAAACAAAAAAATAGGCTTGTAAAGGCTTGTTGATCGCAACCAGTTTCAGAGGAGCAAATTTTTTAAAAACAATTATTTTATTTCCATCTCCTCCTCCTATTTTTTGTTTGCTCATTTGGCACCTATTCACTCAGCTGTACCTTAGTTGTGATTCAACTCCCCACACCTTTCTGTAGTGCTATGGAAAAGACTTTTGGCTGTGATGTTACTTCAGTCATATCAAATTGCATTCCCAGTTTGCACTGGGCTTGCAAGTTATTGCCTGTTTTTATCTCTTCCATAACTATGTTTCTATCTCAGGTCTGCTGCACTGCTCTTCTTTTTACTTCCTTCCATTTGTATCTCCGCGTAAAACACATTCTGTTCTGACACCAGAAGGAGTGGAGAGCTGTTAGCCACTCAGCCTTAGCCCTTTGATTACACAATACACGAATCAAAACCTGAACTGAAGGTTCACAGCTAATCAGTCCTGAACACCCAAGTCAGGAATGAGAGGTTTCTCAGTGTCCTCTGCTGTCATTGCATTTGCACAAGAGAAGCAGACCATGAAAAAAACCTAATACATAAATGACACAGAACCCCTGGCATTTCCTTTTGACATTTCTCGACTTAAAATTCCTTTTGCAAGTAGAAAATAAGGCAAATCATTGCCCGTTGAATGACATTTGTGTGGAACACGCTAAGAGAGCTTTCAGGGACTAAAGCTCACATTTGCATCCCAGAAACTGGTTCTAGGACCTCACTGAATGTGGATCCTAGTCTTGTCAGATGTGAATGTCATGTTTCACTGGCCAGTTAGAAAGGTGGATAGTGAATCCAGAAAGTAGGTTTGCTGGGAGCTGTGCATGAATATATATCTACTGTCACTTTTATAATTCAAGGATATATTTTATCTCACAAAAGGAATGGCTTGACAGTGAGAATGTGCAAAATGATCCCACCATTTTACCTTTTTTTACCTTGAAACACATTTGATTAGCTGCACACTATGGAGAAAGGGTAAAAGTAGAGCTAACCTTCTACCGGAATATTAAATCAAGGAAATCAGGCTGGGAATTTTAGGAACCAAAAAAATCCTTAGGATTTCTTGGTTAGAATTCCCTTTCTGTACATTGTATATTTGTTTTTCACTGCGTGTGTCTTATAACAACATGCTTATTTTGCCCTTTGCTGCCTTTATACCCACAGAATTTCATTCAGCCATTTATTTGTGACTGCAATAAAAATACAAAGCAGGAAGGGAAGGTAGATGGATAAGGGAAGATCTTGATTTCAGACCTTCACCCACTAGACTTCTCTGCTGTGGCTGATGCATTCCTTGTGGTGCTGAGAACATGCCAGCCAGGAAAAATCTCTCTATAGGAATAGAGAGATAGGAATAGGACTGCAAAGCAAGCAGTCCCATTAGCTATGTCCCAGGAAACCCTCATCTCCAGGCTAAACTTTCCAAGCTAATGTCCATCCTTATGGTCTTCCCCCTGACTTTCTCACCTGTTAGGATGGAAAGCCTCCTCATGGCAGGGAAAGGGTGATTCCCAGAGGTGTCCAGGATGTCCAGCTGATACATGTCTCCCCGTATGTTGTAGACCTTGCGGTGAAAATCCTCGATGGTGGGAGTGTACTGATCGTCAAAGCGGCCGTTGAGGAAGCGCGAGACAATGGAGCTTTTCCCCACCCTGGAGGCTCCCAGCACGACCATGCGGTAAGAGTTCTTGGCCGGCACATTCAGGTTGCAGTTTCCACCAGACATAGTCTTCATCATTGCTCGGTCCTGAAAGAGGAATTAGCAGAGTTGGAGGAAAGATCAGAAACCAAATGGAGGATAAAATGAGGCAGCTTCTCACCACAAGCTTGCCAAAGAGCACTCTGGAGCGTAGTCCTGCATAGTAGAGCAAAGTAATCAATGGTCCATACAGAAATCTTTTCACTGGAAATGCTTAAACTTTTCCAGTCTTATTTCCAGAGAGTGGTTTTTTTGGTTTGGTTTTGTTTTATTGTTGTTGTTGTTGTCTTTGTTTTCTTTTAAAGTAACAGAAAAATGAAGGCATTCACACTGAAAATAACATGCCTTTGAATTGTAATTTGCTGTTACGTTTAAACGTTAAGGGCTGAATTTATCAGCTGCGCTTCAACTGAGACACCAGGTTCCTTCCCACCATCTGCGTCACTTACACATTTCCAGATTTTTCAGTAGAACTTGGTTCTCATTTAGATACACAAACACAGAGGTCAGATTCCCCAATATATTACAGCCACTGCAGCAGCCATTAGAACCTAGATCGCTTCATCTGGTTGCCTAAATAGGAGCTGTGCATAATGCTCGTTTTCTGAGATCAGCCAAAAGTCAGACAGAAACAAGAATCATGCTTAACATCAGTGCAAGCTAGACATCTCAGTAACTTTAAATAGCTGGTCCCATGCAATATTAATTGCTGATGCAGGGAGTGTGAGCCACAAAATAGCACTGACTGGTGATAAATTCAAATATCTGTGCTTCCAGCGACCTTTTAGAAACCAGATTTAAATTTTGCTATTTACACTGATAGTGTGGGAACTCCCTGTAAGCAAACTGTCATTGTTGCAGCAAGATGGCTGTTGATGGTGGAACTGCAGAAACACAGATTTTTTAGGAGCTCCAGTCTTTACACCTGCAGATGTTGTGGGTGCCACTGGCTTTGCTAAGCACAGGTGCTAAGAACAAGCAGGAGAAAAGATGAAAGACAGCCATCTTAAATAGCTATTAGACAAGATTTCCAACCCCTGACATCTAAAATGAGTCTAGAGAACCTGGAGACTGCATTCTGACTTAGCAGTCAGATACAGAAAACTTCAGCAGGAAAGAAGTGCTGCTCAGACATTTCTCATGTACCAGTTCAAAAGAATTGTGTGCTGAAAGAAAAATACAGCCCCTGTGTGGGCAAAGCTGACTGTTACAGCAGAGAAGGCACATTTTGGAAAGAGTTTATTTTGGTTACTAGGTTCTTATTAAAGAATAATCAAGTTCCCACTGTGCCATTTATTTAACTTAGGTGTATGTTTATTTAATATTACAATGCAAGTACTTTATGTACACTGAAAACTCATTTCTGGGTCCAGATCTGGATTCCTATCTTTCCCTTGAGTGAATTTTACCTCCCAAGCTTTTATGTGGCTGACAATTATCTCAGTGAAGAGCTTAAAATATTTTACTTTGTTTAACATGTGCTAAGCACCAAAGCAGAAGTGAAGATACAGTCACTGCTAAATAAAGAAGTCTCTGGAATTCTGGTCCAGCATCATTACAAGCTCTGTGTTATAGCCCAAGGAAACAGCAAGACACGACTATTTATTATTATTGCTATAATTTGCTGCACAACAATGGCAAAATCAGCCCTACCTAAAACACAGAAGAAAATGCAATGCTCTCCTCAGAGTACCTTACACTCTGAACTACACTCAGAGGGCAGGACAGCCTAGTATTAGAGCCAGACTAATGTCAGAACACAATTTTGGATGGACACAGACATGCAGAATTATGGTTCTGTTGGGATTACTGTGGCAGGAATGACAGCAAGGAGCACAGCTGGTATTTGAACTGGACTCTGTGTTTTATTTACCACAGGACCAATCTCCAGTAGTGCAGAAACACCCTATTCAGTCTCCGAAACACTGCTGCGTACACTACCCTACACAGCCAGCCCAATACTGTCTTGCATCCACAGGCAGACAAAAAATGCTTCCTTTCACCCCCTCAGGCTTATCTTTTTGGCAGAGAAAAGCAGGGAAATAGACTCGTTTTAAAAACTACAAACTACTTTACCACCCAGGGCGGTATCTAGAGGTGAGGCATCTCCTAAGACCCTGATGGACCAGTGTAGTTGCCTGAGGGCACGAGGACTGTGTGGTTTACACCTGCTAGAGAGCAGTTTCATACAACTCGGTGCAAAAGCACCTGGGAGGGAGCACAATTATGCATTTTGAGCAAATTCCTTTTATGCCCTGTACAGAACATGCTTGCTGAGGGACCTGATCACTTTACACTGTCCTTGTTCCACCTGTCAAGGTATTCAGTCAGGAGCACTCCTGTGATTTCTTAACAGCATTTCATTTCACTTCAAGTCAAAATATGCTTTTTAGCACTTTGATTGATGGAGCTGCTCCTCATCACCTCTGTGCAAATCTGACTCTGAGCGTGCCATTGAACTGGGAGCCTATATTTGTGTTTCATGCCTTCCCTTCTTATCCCCTCACTCCAGTTTTTCTCTAGTTCAACACAGTCTGCCTGCCTTCCTCCTCAGAAAAGGAATGAAACTTCAGCTTTGACACCCAGGAGTGGGAGGGGGGAGCACAGGGAAACATACAGTGAAAAAGATTAAAGACAGAAGAAAGGAAACAGAGAGAGACCACATGTTCATGTACTAAGTAAAGCAAAATCAATCAGAAGAGAATGAGGAGACAAACAACCTCCAGCTGGCTTTAATCTACATCTTTTCCTTCCAGTTTATTAAATGCTTAAGCATAGATTAATTCTCAGTGGTACCTTCTGCTTTTTGTACTGGCTTGATGCTAGAAACTTTATATTAGTATTTTATATTGGGACAATATAAAATACATATGTCAAAATGTCATACAAATACTTGGCAAGTAATGTTCTCTCTACTAAATAAAGGGAAAGGCTCATATGCTCAGAAAATGCTGAAACCATGGTCTAAAATCAACATTAAACACCATTACTCTTGACTCCCTGTATCATCCTCTACCTGCTGCTCTTTTTATAGGCAGGTATCGGAGTGAATGACAATGAACCTGGAGAGAGCGCTTGTCTGAGTTCCAGTGGGGTACTGACAAATTTGATCCAGAGCACCCACAGGATGTGTCTAAGGAAGATATTCTTCATTCAACCTGCCCAGAGCTGTTGCACCTTAGTTTTCCATTCTCCCATCAGGATGTATGCTCTCTACCACTCCCCATTCATGAATAGATTTCTGAACTATCTCCCTTGCACTTGTCTGTCTTCAGCTATTGCTTGTGTCTGTTTGCCATCCCAGTGTAAATCACTGCACCCAACTAAAAAGGAGATAAGCAGACACAAACTGTACCATGCATAAAAGACTTGTCACTTCTTAATCATTACTAGTGCCCCTGTAATTTTCCTGCACACCAAAATCACTCCGGTGGGATGTTTGTTTTCTACTTTCACCCCAAACTCTGTGCTGATTTCTTACCTCTGTTTCCTTGGAGGAGCAGTCCTGGGTCGGGGTGCAGTCTGATGAAGCTGATAATTTGAATCAGAGGTGGCTGCCGTTGTAAAAGGCTGTTGTTCTGTGGATCCCACGTTGCTTATTCTGGGCTCAGTTCTTCTCCAGTATTTCCCAAGAACTTAGCTGGATTGGGAAGGACCGCAAGGCTCCAGAGGGCGTTCCCCCATGGATGTAAGTACTGGATCAGGCAACCGACATAGGCTAAAGAAAAGTCTCAGAACTGGTGACAGTTTTTCCCCTTGGGCAGATGAGCTTTTCTCCTCACAGGCTCAGTTGAAGAAAAGGAGAGGCAGAGTCTCTCCTGCTTCCACTGCCTTTTCTTGTAAGTTGCACTTGGTAAGCTTTGCTGCAGGGAAAGAATTTCAGGAGCAGCACCTACCTGTGCAGGGTAGTGGGTGCCTCCGGCTGGCCCACCCTGCCTCTGTGCTGCCTCAGATCCTCAGGGGGAAGATCAGGGTGGGCATGGAATTGTCTGCAGTGACCTATGCTTCCCCAGATCTTGCCTGGCACATCCCTCCCTGCAAGCTTCTTTTCTTCTGGTCTGAGATTTGCTTTAAAATATTCTCTCTCTAGGACAGAAGAGGCTTTTCTTTATATTTGCCAGTTTTAAGTCTTTTTCCTTCCCTCCCTGCCTTTCTCCCTCTCTCTCTCACAACTACTGGCAAATTGCAGATTTTCCTTCTGTAGGACTCACAGATAATTGGCTCAACTCCTCCCTTGAAGTCAGTGTCAGACACAGGGGAAGGAGGGGTGCTGAGGGGGTGGGATTTTGTGCCTATTGGAAAAATCTTTTCTCCTCTAAACAGAAAGTTCACATGCCTTACAGACTGCACATTCCCTGTCTTTCCACCAGAGACCTGTATGTATGCATGTGTGGGGAACGAGTTAGCAAATGTGTATGAAAGACACAGAGAATTAATTTACTTTGCAAGCTGTAAATTCATAAGCTGTTTCTAAAGACTCTATACTTCTGTGCTGATTTTTTCTGTGAGACAGCAGCAGACTGACTCATTCCTCAAGCAGAGGCTTTCTGTCCATAATTTCTGTAAATCTTTTTCTGTACAGAATGCTTTCCCTGTTTACTCAACCTCAAGACATTTACATGAGAATGGCTGCTTGGTTTGATTAAGAAATAAGAATAATGTGTAACTGTTGTTCTTTCATTAATATTTAAATAAATGAAAAACTAAACGAGGGATGAGTAATAGAAATGTTAAAAAAGGTCAAACAAACTGAAAGTGTGTGGAACTGAAGCTCAGGAAAAAGAGAAACAAGCTAAAAATAGGGTGAATTCAAGGAATCGATTCAACCCCAAGTGAAAAATTGTATTTGCAGTATATTTCATTGCTTATTGACGTGAATTTGTTCTCCTTTTTGAACTGCAGTAATAGTTTAGATCTACAAGTTTATTTTAAAAGATGTCAAAAAGCTTGATTTTAAAAGATTTGAAAATAAATACTTCAGCATTTCCCACTTAAAACTCCTAATCGGGGGTAGGGCAGGAAAGGAAGAAAAACACTGAGATTTTCAAGATATTCTGACAATAAGAAAATGGAAGGGAGGCACAGTCTTCGAAATGTGAACACAGTTTCATGTCTCCCACAATTGTCGCTTTTTTTTTCCTGAGAAATTTGCTGTTTGTTGAACACAAAGATTCTTTCAACTACCACATATGTATCATCTCAAAACTTCCTCCCCTCACCAATTCCTGCAGCTTTTGAGGAACTTCTAAGATGCTTTACTTTCTCTCCTCCTTTTCCTCAGAACACAAGAACATTTCTGTTGCCACCCTTGGAATAAAGCTTCCCTCCCTGGCCTGTGCTCTTGCTGCTGCACAGTAGCCATCCACAGCCATCTGAGGAGGGTTCCAGAGCTGTTGCAGGCACAGTCTGACACGCCTGTGAGTGTCTCTGTGCCCACTGACCTCAAAGGATACGACACAGGCTGTGGGATGAGTCCAGCTGGAACTGTCTGTGAGAGGAAGCAGCTCCCACTGAGGTCAGGGTCGTGGTCATCCTAAGCAGGATGTGCGTCTGGGGACTCACAGGCTAGCACAAAGGCAAAACAACATGGATTAAATCTGGGAAACAGAAGCGCCTGCAAAGAACTTTAGATTTGGGGAGAAAGGGCAGGACGTGGCAGAGCACCACTGAAATATTGCAGCAGTACTGAACTGGTTCTGGGTCATGACCAGAACTGAACATTTTTCAGACCACAGTACCAGGTCTCGTTTGTCAGCTCCTGAGCATTTTAGCAAAAGGTGGAGGAGTGCTTTTATGGCTCAGACAAATTTTTGACGTAAGATATGATGCTTCCCATACCTAAGTCATTGGTTCAGAAAAAGCCTGGACCATGTTTGGTGTTTTGTCAGCTATTGTGTAGCTCAGATCCAAACAGTGTGAGCAGCATCCTGGTATCATTGCCATAGGAGGAGGAATGACCACAAAACCCAGCAGAGCCAAATCCTGAAGTGCTACAGAAAATAAACTTCTCTTTCATCCCTATAGCTCACATGTCAAATGTACTGAGTTCTCTACCAAGAAAGAAGTGTAGTCATAGTGGAGACCATCTCATCAGCCTGGAATTTCAGCCTACTCAAGCTCTTTTGTAAACCAAATGCAAAACTCTTGGCTAGCTGGCTTCATCCAGCCCAAACTCCTACTCAGCTATTCTCTCCACCATTTCAAGTAACCAATCAAGTTCCTCAAATAATAACAAAATACAATAAGAATGTATTCAACCAGGCACCTTAGCTTTATTTGATCTCTTATCGAAGAGCTAGTAAAATAGTAAAATACCTTGGAAGCAATTGATTTTGAAAGATAATTGCTAAGTGTGAGGCTTCACAGGCTTGAAAGACATTGTTGTAGCTTTTTGGATTGGTGGTTTTTCTCTCATTTCTTCTGGTGTCCTCCCAGTTAAGGACTTGACAAAAAGCTGGACTTTTATGCTTTCTCTCAGAGGTCAAGGGACCAGAGCTCAAAAAATCCCTACTTTTTTAAAGACATCCCATGAGTGGCTTTGGTGGAGAAGTCACATTACATCTGCCCTCATCTGAGGAGTAGGGATGGCAGCACCTCTTCGCTTTTAAGGTTATAAAGGGAATAAATGAATCAGAGAGAAAAAGTCACTGCCAGAGAGGAAAAGTTTCTGGCCTCAGCAGTTTCCTCTGGTTAGTCAGAGACCATCAGGTTTTCTTAAAGCTCACAGATATTTATCGATTTAAAAGCCAAGCTTGCAACGTATTATTCTCTAGAGGCATTTCTCCCTCCCACTCGTCCAGTCTATAAAGAAAGCCTAAATGTGGTTTTTATCCAGTCAAGGCTGTCTTGGAGGATGACAGGCAGTGACTACAGAGAACCACCACTCCTGTGAAGGGCTGTGCCTGCCTTGCTGGGTGACAGGCTGCAGGGAAGGGATGCCATCCAGAGGGACCTTAACAGACTTGAGAGCTGAGCCCATGTGAACCTCATGGAGTTCAATAAGGCCAACTCCATGGCCAAGCACATGGAGTGGTTCCAAGAAGACATACAGGCAGGTCAGGGAATGGATTGAGAGCAGCCCTGCGGAGAAGGACTCGGAGGTGTTGGTGGATGAGAAGCTCAACATGACTCAGCAATGTGCACTCAGAGCTCTGTATCCTGGGCTGCATCAGAAGCATGGCCAGTAGGTTGAGGGAGGGGATTCTGCCCCTCTCCTCAACCCTCATGAGAGCCCACCTGGAGCGCTGCATCCAGCTCTGGGGCCCCCAACATAGGAGGGACATGGACCTGTTGGAGTGGGCCTAGAGGGCCACAAAGATGATGAGAGGGATGGAGCACCTCAGCCTGAGAAACTGTCTCTCCTTCTTTCCTGGAGAAGGGATACCTTATAGCACCTTCCAGTACCTAAACAGAGCCTACAAAAAAGGAGCATGGATAGGACAATGGGTAATGACTTTAATCTCAAAAAGGAGAAATTTAATTAGATTTAAGGAAAAAAAATCCTACTATGAGAGTTGTGAGGCACTGGAACAGGTTTTCCAAAGAAGTTGTGGATGCCCCATCCCTGGAAGTGTTCAAGGCCAGGTTGGCTGGAGCTTTTAGCAACCTGGTCTAGTGGAAGGTGTCCCAACCTATGGCAGGGGGGGTGGAACTAAATGATCTTTAAGGTCCCTTCCAAAACAAATCATTCTGTGATTCTGTGGTTTGTTGATGCAGTGGCTCATCAGCACATGTGATGCTGGCATGCAGGTCCTGCCAGCTCATCCATGGGGCTGCTTCAGCTGTGGAATGTGCCACAAATTGTGCAGCTGTGACTGCTATACAAGACAGCTGTGTGGGTTTTGGCCCTGCCTAGGCCATGGGGGAGCAGAGATGGAGGACTAGAGAGGGCGAGTCAAGGGAAGCAGAAGAGAAATGTGGCAGAAAGATGTGCAGAAGAACACGGAAAGAGAAGAGGAAAATACAGCTGATGTGTGTTGCACTAACCTGGTGTTGCACTAACCTGGTGTCATGGTGAAGACCTAAATGACGTGACTTGCTATATGGGGGGGCATAGCTGCTCCTCAGACCTCTCCAAGGAGTTTTTTTCTCCAAAGAAGGGTGCAGCTCTCAGGCAGCACACATGCTGACCATGCTGGGATGCAGGGCAATGTGGGCTTGCGAAGCCAAGTTTCACTGTCATGAGTCATTTAATACCTTTTGTAGCTTCAGGCACCGGCTGTGGCTGGAGACAGAGACTGATGTGCTGGGCTGATGCAGCAGGACCAATCTGTTTCTCTCCACCTTAAGGCAAATGACAGAAGTGACAATCACATGCCGTTCATCTCTGGTCAGAATTAGTTCAAGACAAAAGATGTTCCAAGCCTTTTGTCTCCTCTTCAAAAGCAAATGCAACTGAGATTAAATATTTAAACCACTTTTTCTCTCTCTTTTCCCATTCATTTTCACTCTCCTCAATATTCAGTAAAGCAGACTCATTTTTCCACCCCCTCACCTTCCTTCCCTCCCTCCCACATTCATCCCTCCTGCTTGGTGCTCCTCCCTTCCAGCAGTGCTGAAAAGTTAGTGTTTAGGAGCCAGTACACTGCAGGTTCCAAGGCGTATTCTGAACAGCAAATAGATGAGCAGCTGCAAGTATTACTGCCTCTGAATTATCTGCATCCCCCACCCCACATTTAAACTCAGTGAAGGGCTCTCCAGGGGTGTTACAGTGACTGGGAAAATAGCTAATGATCATCAGTTATGAGTGAGAACAGTAATACTTGAGAGAATGCAGCTGGAGAAGGCATACAATTTAGAAAGCAGCGGTTTGACTTAAATTCTTGGTCCTGTCACAGAATTTGTGCATGGCTGTAATTTCTCAGCATCCTAGGGTGAAAAATGTATTAATAGTATTTACTGAGATCCTTGCAAAATGGAAAAACATTGCTTTTCTGGGATAAATTAATTCAAATCACCTCTTCTTTGCTGCTTTTCTTATGCACCAGTTTTTCATTACATTTCAATGAAATATTTTTGAGAAAAGACTGCATTTCTAGTCCTCCTCCTTGCCATTTGCCACTGGCACAACATGTTCAGATTTCCTAACAAGACATTCATGCATCCTTTAATTTTTATTTCACTGCTGAACTTTTTAAAACTCTCCCCATCTTGGAAAAATTACTGAAAAGCAAAATTAAAGCTTTAATTCAGAAAACCTTAATTCAGAAAAGCTTCAGGGTAGAACATGGGAGAAAAAACAGCCAAAGTGTATGATTAATTCCTTTGCCCTCAGCGAATACCAAGGTAGGGTTGTTTATGGTCTCCCAGGCACTGATGGAGCAAAAGCAATTCCCAGCACATCCATCCGTGTAGTTTATGATCCTGCTGGAGCAGAAGGACAAGTCATACACTCACCTGACAGTGACTACAGAGTGCTTCAGGAAGGAGTGGGTGGATAAACTTCACAACTTCCAGTTTCCATTTAGCATCCCATTTCCCTAGGTGCTCCCAGGGAAGCACACCTGTGAGGGAGCCAATGCACGTGTGTCCTGCTGAATGATGCTGGTAAGAAGGGGTTTGTTCAAAAAGGACCTAAAAGCTCTCCCCTGACTGACACCTTCCAAAAGACAGAGGAAAATTATTCCTTTTGGGTCATTTCTACAACTGTGTTCTCAGTGATACTGCTTAGATCCCCAAGATGTGTACTTACTGATCCTCTTTTGCCATCCATTCTGACCCCCTGTGAGGGCTGATGATCATCTCTTAAACATTTTTACCTGCAATAGGAATATGGACAACTAAGGAGAGCAGAGGGGAAGACTTGGGAGAAGATGAAGAGGACTGGGGATGAGAGCCCTGTAAGCCTTCACAGAAAAAGAGCTAATCAAAACCACAATTAAGGCTCATTAGATGCAGCTGAAAACAAAGACAAAACAAATGGAACAAGAAGAGATGCATGAAAAATGCATGAAAGAGAGACTGACAACCAGAGCGCTCTGCATCCCATGTGGTGCTGCCTGTGACCAGCTATTCTATTTGGGTCTCCATTAGGAAATGGCAATTGCAAATCTGGCTTTGGCCACTCTATTTGGTACCAGCTGGTTCCATAAGAAGACTCCCTGTCAGAAGCTCTTCTTGCCTAGTGAGCTGTCAAGAAAATTGTTTCTCAAAGGATCTGGTTTCTCACATTCCTTCATACTCCACCAACACCTTCAGTCTACACCTGTGCCTCGAGAAAACAGAGTTAACTCACCTGTGAAACCTGTCAGCCTTTATAGGTACATCTTTCTAGCACAGCTCTGCTCACACTGATGTCTTTTTTTGCCTGGCTGCCAAGCTTCTCTAAATCCAGTACTTCTCCCTGAAGCCATATGGGTGGACTGCATGATGACAAGCTGATCCCTCAGACAATTCCCTTGGTTGTCTTCCTTAGCCAGAGCCTGAGCACTAAAGCTGTCCAATACTAAGTGATCTTCTTGGGTTACCACCCTGAAGCTCCGTGGTGGTTCTGGCTTACATCTGCAGGATTCTGCACAGGTTTTATCTGGGGCTTAGTTTCACTGTGGTTATTAACAAGAACATGTGAATTAGAGCTCTGTGTCTTCACACAGGGTTAATTGTTTCTGTGCCTTCCTCTATCTAAAGGATCAGTTTCATGTTAGAACCTGGCCATTTACTGTTCTTTTATTAAGAAAATGAGAACATGTTGGGGATTGAAAAATGCATCATCCCTTTGATTTGAGAGATATTATACACCTTTATTTTTCATGAAAGGAAGCCCGTGAATGGGAATCACTCTGAGGGAAGAACAAGTGATAATGACAGGTTGTTCTTTTATATTTCTTTTTTGTTCTTGTTCTGTTTCCCCCTCTCAGAGGACTGCAGTCATGTACTCAAGAACCAAAGTAAAATCCATTATAATGGTAATGGTAACACAACATCCTCTTTGTGTAACTTTTTTGCTAATATCTCCACACATTCTACAAATATCTAGGAAGTTAGGCTCAGTCTCTCCTATGCAGCAGGAACATAAATATTTTAGCAGTTTGCAGATGGAAAAACTGAATGTGGATACAGGTTTTAAACAGTTACTCCCAGGTTACTTGGAGTAAGCATCTCCAGACTTAAGTTTCCTGTGCCCACACTCCAAACTGACTGAAAACTGAGCAGCCATCACTAATGAGCCAGCTGCTGAGTGTGAGTTAATCGGTCCTGGTGAGAGATTATAGCTTTGGGCTAGTTCAGAGCATGGGCAGAATGAGTTTTATCTGTCTGCAGAGGGCCACACAAATAACAGCCTTCAGGCTGCACGGCTGGAAATAGTCCTCAGTCCCCAGCATCATCTGTATGGCCAGGAGGTGACACAGCACACAGAGATGTGTGTGTAACAAACTCATTGCAGAGCACCAAAACCTTCCTGGGAAGTACAGTTAATGGACATGTCAATAACCTCATCTGTGTCCTTGAAAGGAACCAGAGCACAAAACTGCTTTGGCCCAGTTTTTAAAAGGCAGTGTTGCCTGCTACTGTCTCTCTGCAAATACATGTCAGGTCCTCAAAATCTTAAAGCAGGCTTAAAAACTGCAAGATTAAAACGAGCTAGATAAGAGGAAAGAGGCCCTCAGGGTGCTGCAGGGTCAGGTTTTTCTCTGCAGTGGAAATGACTAGCATCTTATTTATTGACTAAAAAAACCACAACTCTGATTAAAGCTTCTGTATTGGCACATATTTACTGAGAGGGGTCAAATCTGAATGGGCACCTTTTGTTAATGTGTTATTGGAGAATTTTCCTGAACCCACCTCTTTCCTCTGCCTGCAAATCTCTCTGATGATCTGGAATCAGGAAAATGCAGGTATTTTAGCAACAGCTGCAACCAGGTCTTGTTTGTATGAACCCAGGGGTGCTGTTTCCTGCCTCCTCAGGGGCCAGATTTCAAGGCTGGAGCAATCCCCCTCGAGCCCTGCTCAGCAGAAGCAGGAGGGCAACACCAGCCCTTCCTTGCTGCAAGCCTTGCTGTGCTAGCCTGGAACCCCAATTTTAGCAATGTAAAAAGGGATCATTCTGATATGAAAGCCTATAAAAGTGGCTTTTACTCTGGTGTAGATGACAAAGAAAACTGCTGAGTCAAAGGAGATCAGATCTAAGGTATTTTCTGTGTGTTTGTTCTGGCTGAAGGCTCAGAGGACGTGTACAGGAGTATAAATTTACCCATTACCTTTCCTATCACTGCACACTCCCAACCTTCCTCTGTCCAGAGGAGTTTGTCCCTCTTAGATAATTACACAACAGTCCAATTAATGAGAAAACTTTCCATCTTCAGCACCCGATCAGACTACCAGATTATTAAAGGCTCCCATTGGCACTGACCTGCACTTTGCTTCGAATCAGAGGGCAACTGCATCTGTGAAACGAACAGAAGGGACAAATTTAATTACTGGCAAAATAACTCATCAGGATTTCCATTCCTGGTATTCCTGGAGTGTAGAGAAAAGGGTTTGTGATTTATGTGGGAGGTCAAATAAAGATGGGAAAGGGGCTAGCCACAAGAATTTGTGGTGGAAATCACTGCTAATTAAGATAAAATGCAAAACCATGGGGCTGCTTCATCTGCCAGCCTCTTCCATGCGGTGTAGACACTGCTTTTTTGTTCTCTCTCAAGGATTCGACCCTTTTACCATACAACATAAGTCTATATGTTGTCCTTCTTAATGGAGGGGGTAGGAAAAGAACCCAAGGCGTTCAACTTTTTCCACTTTTGCACTTGAAGATCATTTATGTAAGGGCCTGGAAATAGCAATTCCTCCTTCCCGGTGCCTTTGAAAGGCACTTTCCTCTATTTTAATGCTACAGAAGGGAAAGCAGGCAGGCAAACTCACGCTGAACTTGTGATTCCTTTGATGGGTAACAGCAGACTCTGTGCTGCCAACGAGGACTCGAAACCAAATTCAGCAGCAAAGGAAGGTGAAGCACTCAGGGCATTGAAGCAGAAGTGCTGCAAGCACAAGACTCTGGTGCAGTCTCTCTTCGGTGGCACAAGGGTTCACAGGGCTCACAGAGCCCTTCAGTCTGCTCTGCTGGTGGACCAGATCCTCTGATGGTTTGCTTTGTTCCAGGATAGACTCCTGCTCCTCCAGGCCCACGGCATTGTTCAGATGGGGAGGTGGATGGGAGGAACTGTGCCAGTTGGCATGGCAACCTCAGGCTCTGCGCTTTGAGGCTTATGCAACCACGAACAGGTTGGGAAGGTGGGAAAGGGCACTTCCCTTCTCTCTCACTTGCAGAGCCTCATCAACAATTGCTTCACATCCCCAATAAAGCAGAAATAAACGACCTGCCAGAGCTTTGAGCTTCCTACAAAGCCTCTCCCTTGCCTTGCTTTTCCTTCTGTAGGCTTTACAAGCTTTTGGAGAACAGCAGGAGCCTGCAAAGTGCCCTTCACCCCACCCATCACCCAAGGGAGGATAACCTGAGAAAGGTTACTGGCTTTCCGGGTTTTACTCACCACCAGCAGCCAACCGAGGGTGCTTCAGGTACAGAGTGCACCACTAAAAATAGGATGGATGACCCACTGACTGCTGTGCTTTAGCCCTTACACACACAGCCTTACCAAACCATGTGCTCCAGGTCTGCACTGCAGAGACACAATCCTGCACCTCCGAGGAGAAGATGAAGAGGATGTATGACAGCTTTTTGCTCTTACTGCCAATACAAAGCGTGTAGGTTTTAGGTACTAGGTGTTTTCAGCTGAACAGCTAAGCAGCTCCTCTGTCCTCTCCATTTAAGTGAAGGAAAATATGAAGAAAAGCCAGGAGTTTTGTTAGCAGAATGAATCTCCAAGATTCTTTTCCAGCATATAATAGTTCATGGGGTTGATTGGAGTTCTGCTTCCATCTTGGCTTATTGCATCTTCAGTTATGAGGTTTTTAGACACACCACTAACAACTGCATCTATCATGCTGGACAAATTTTATTTGTGAATACTGAAAAGGGCAAATAGGGAACAAATCTGATGTCCTCACTGTAGCTGAGCTAATGTAAACTCTTGCTAGCAGGGAGAGCTTTAAAGTGGACAGATAGGCAGCTTGGTCAGAAGTGCAAAAGGGCACTGCACTGAGCTGAGCATATGGCTGGCTGCTCAATAACCACTGCAAATCCTTGTGGTTTTACAGTAAATCTCCTAACAGCTGATGAGTCCTTCAGGGTTTGCATCTCTGTGAAGAGAAGAAAAAAACTCCTCAGTTTTATTTTTATTTTGAAGCAGGGAAAGCAACACAAAGACAACAAAACAAAGTTTTTGTGAATCCAGAGGAAATTCTGTAAGCATCATTGGAATTAATCCTACAGATTCAAAGGTTTGGAAGTAAAGGCAGGTCATTCCCATTTTCAGTCAGAAAATAAATATTAATAACTTGTAAGCCAGTCTCATGATTCAGGAAGAGGTGACTCATGCTTCAAGATGCTTGGCAAGGCAGCATTGACATTGCTACAAACACCTTCAGTGTCCCATTAGCACCTACTCAGAGGTGCTAGGACTTCCCACGTAGCCACCGAAGGAGCAAAAAGCCTTGGCTGCCCTCGGTGCCTTGGCCTGGCAAACACGCCCTGATGTGTTTCTCAGTGAACCTGGCCAAGCCTCTTTAAGATCATCAAAGATGGTGAGGAGCTCAAACAGTTCACTGCTGCTGGATGGCTTTTTTCTACATGGAAATCATCTCTAGCTGCAGTTTTCCAGCACTTGTGACACCGAGCTTCAGGGCATTTATCATATTATTTGATGAACCAAAACTAACCCATACACATTCTTTTGGGGTACTTCCATTTTTTCTCCTCCTCTGGACAGGAGAAAGAAGAGAAAGGTGACAGGAGCTGGCAAGCTCATCCAAGCTATTCTGAAGTTGGATGTATTTATGGAAGGGAAACAGCTACATGAGCTGCCTTTAACAGCTTTTCCAGCCCTCTGCCCCAGCTCCTGTCTCACAACTGTATTGTTTGTGGCACATGGACATCATGAAAATGGGTTTGCAAAGGGAAGGGAGAAAGGGACAATTACACCAAGCATGATTTGCTGCCTGCAGTTTCTCTCCAGTGTCTCTGCAGCCATGTCTGCTTTGCATTTTTCCCTGCTGTGGCACCAGCAGCAAGACTAACCCAGCATATAGACACAGTTAGGAAGTCAAATCCCAGGTGTTTGAGGGAGCTGTGGGACACACAGTGAGTGCCTTTCACAGTGCTTCATTGCTGCTGAAGGAAGTTGGCAGGCAATAAATTTTAAAATGGGCTGAGTGGCTCTTGGAGGGGGTGCCTGGCAGGGGGTGGCAGAGGGACGGCGCAGAGCTGCTCATTGTTCTCATGTCTAGCTGCTCCCCCCTCAGTCTTTCTGCTCACAAAGGGATTTACCAGCACTCCATGCCAGCCATTTTCTTGGATTTGGCCTGACAACCAAAGCCGCTCTCAGAGGAGAGGACAGCCAGATTCCTTCACAGCTCTGCTGCTTTCTGTTGTCTGCCATTGTCAGAGGGAGTAAAAGAGGATCACGGATACAGTGGCCAAGCGTGATGGGGTTGAAGGCAGTGGCTGTGGGGAGCGGCTGCCACCCCCTGCCAGGCACCCCACTTGCCATCAGACCTTTAAGGAGCTCTGTAAGACAAGCAGATGCCAATTTGTGGTCAATGCAGTGCTGGTTCTCTGCAAAACCTCCCTTCCTAGTTCCTCTTTGGCCAGCAAGACACAAGTGAGCATGCACTTAACAGAGTTGTGTTAGCTGGCGCACCCCAAGCGTGGCACCATACCATTGTAGGGCGTTGTCTCCAATAGCATTTGCGGGCAGGAAGGCGGAACATTACAAATATTTCCCCTTCCTCTGCCACCTTCCTGCATCCAAAACTTCCTTCTTACTCTCTAGTACTGATTCTTGCAAGTCCCACACAAAGTTAGGCACTGGTCCACTTGCTGTAAAGCTCTTTCCTACTCCCAACATTTGTTGTTTCAAGTTGGGTACTGCAGACAGCAAATGTCAGAAGGAAAACAGCCATGTTAACAGAGAGGAATTTTTGTCTGTACACAGATGGACAATGAATATTTTTAAACACAGTCTCAACAGGATGTGCTATTTTTTACCTCTGTAACCCCACAATCCCTTCTCATAAGAAAGCAGAAGAACAGATGGATAACATTATGAAACTCCAGGGAGATGGATGGCTGCACGGTGAAGTGGACACATTTGATCCTTTTCCAGTTCTCAGAGAGGACCCCAAAAAAACCACTTAATTTTTGAAGCCCAACCTGCAGTCACAAGTAACCCTGAGATATGCACTCCAGTCCAGGTTCATAAGCATCAACCATGGTTGCATCAGCAGTCTACAGAGAGAAGGGATATATAGACTAGGCAGTAAGAGCAAGTTGTGTCAAATGCTAACTGTTGGAAACAGCAAAAAGCACTGATGGTCCCTGGGAGGGACAAACATGAATCAACAGTGTCTAAAGAGATGTGAGAGAAAAAGTGATCAGCAAAATGGCCTTGGCTCCACAGGTCATGTATGTCAGCCAAAAAACTAAACACAATGATTTTGTCTGCATTGGTTTCTGTCGCAGCCTTGAAAGGCAACACTTATTACTTGAGTGACTGTGGTCAGCGATCTTTTGGAATAGCGAGCTTGAGTGTGGGCACTTACCAGAAAAATACTGGAGAAACTCAATGCTCAGAGTCCAGCTCAGATCACTCTCATCTTCCAGAGGGTCTCATCTCCCTCTCCTCTCAGTCACACTGTCAGAATCCACCACAGGAACCTGTAAAGGAAGAAACCTCTCTTTTTACATACCTATTTTGCCCTATATAGAGCACGGACAAACTTAAACTCCTGGAAGTATGACTTGACCATCACATTCATGATGACTCAAGAGCTGAGGCCCCAAATCTTGCTGGGATTACTCCTCTTTGAAAGTGGGAATGACTGTGACACTATCCCATGGACCCTGGGACACTTCTTTCCTCTGGTCTCTTGAGATTGCTCATGTTGATACAATGATACCTCTGCAAATAAAGGAATTATGAAATTTTATGAGTTAGATACCCATGAACAGACACTCATAAAGCCTTTCTCATAAAATAGCTTGTTTGTGAAACTAATAACTAAAGTAAGAGCATCTGCTGCCTCAAATATAGGTAGGTTTTACTGCCCAAATTAAAGGCAGATGAAAAACTGTTACTGTTCCTGTGAAAAGCCAGCACCAACATTTGGAAAAGGTAGTGAATGGAAGAACAGCCATGAAGAGAGCCTGGAGAAAGGCTGCTGTGTTGTATGATCTTTAAAAGGTTTTAGGACCCAAGAGGAAAGAAGCTGAATGAAAGCAGGATTTCATACCTCCTTGTTAAACATACAGGACCAAGTCAAAAATGTCCAATTGCATGAACAATTTGTTTGCCTGATGGAAATTACCCCTTGTTTGAAAGATAGAGCAACTGTAGATCCATCCCTCCATAGGTAGTAAGGCCTTTGCATATGGGAAACGCCTAAAATGGAGGGATTAGTATAGGATATAACCATAGTCCACAAATGCCCCAAGGATGCAGACATCAAGGAAAAGAGAGAACTGTTTGAAATGTTTTGTGGAGCAGACATTCTGTCCAATGCCATAACAGTCTCTGAATGCTGGGATCTGTCTGGTTTTGGAGTGATCTCCAGGGAAAGTGGTGAAAGCCACTTTGCTTTTTGTTGCTTGTATAAAGCTCGACAGACTCAGGCTCTGGGAGGTGCCCTGCAGTGAGCAGTCCTCTTCTGGCAAGGAGTTACCATCACAATAAACACCAGCCTTTCTTACCCTGAAATAACCCAAGCAGATGCACAGCCCTGCATTTCGTGAACAAGAGTCCAGGAGTCCTCCAGGACAGGCTGCATCACATTTCAACCTTTGGACACAGCAGGGCAGGGAACTCTCACAATCAGAAATCCAGGTCTAGTTTGCCATTAGAAAGATTGCTTGGAGGCAGTACAGATAAATAAATATGGAATGCACAGCTTAAAATGGGAAGCTGTCCATATGACTGTCTCCTGGAATAATATTCTTTGCTTCCAAAACCTGACCCCGGGCAGCTCCCTCCCTGCCCTGAGGTCTGGAGCTGTTCTTGGTGGTGTCACTGGATTAATATTGCAGGAAATGGAGAGGTGATGTATGGTGGTGTCAGACATGGACAAAGGAGAGCATGCCCTTCTCCCCAGGAAGGAAACAGCACAGTGAGTGTGGGGAGGTGTCCAACATTTGCCTCCCTCCACAAGGCTGGACTCCTGCTCTTCCAGCAGCAGGAATGCTAATCATCCGGGTGAGCTGGTTGTTCTGCTGCTCCAAGGCTGACTGGCAGCCGCAATTAAAACTGCATTTTTTATGGGGCAACTCGGTGTGGCTGCTACATCTTAGGAGCTCAAGCACTTTGGAGGCAGAGTTGAGAGTGAGCTTTGCCACCTGGGCACTGGCTATGAAGTCAACATTCATGTCGTACAGACCCTCTCACCATGTTACTCCATTAGCATGTGTTTTGTGGGGGTTTTTTTGCTTTGTTTTGTGTTTTCATGCTACAGATCAACTAATTTTCTTGGTCCAATTAGAGTTACAGCTGTTAAAGCCTAGGGCATGACTGGCTGATTGGGTTTTGAAGAATGTGACATTTTGCAGCTAAAAGCTTTATCAAGGGTAAGCAGCATTAACCTCTTTTCTTGCTTCCTTTTTCCTCTTTAAGAAACAGAGATTTTCTGTCTCCAGCTGGACCCACTACTCATGCCAGAGTCTGGGCAGTACATGATAAATGATTGCTTCCCCACAGCTTTGCATCCCAGTGCTCCCAGCTCAGCCAGTGAATGCCCCAGCCTATTGCCAGGGAAGGTAGATCCTTCATTAAACCACAAACCTGATGTGAAACAGACCCCGTGCAAACAAATGCATGGCAGAAACTCCCCTGAATGTCTCGGGAGGGCTGGGGCTCCCATTTCCTTTAGTAATGGAGCCCTTATTTGCCTGCTCATCCCTCCTGCCACATATGGATATAACCTTCCCTGCCCCATATGGATATAACCTTCCCTGCTCCATAGGGATATAACCTTCCCTGCTTCTTTCCTCACCGTCTTGCTGTACAGCACCTACACACACACCTGTCTGCACACTCACAGGAAACTCTCAGCATTCTGGGGGTTAATGGGACATTACCTTAAAAAACAGGCAGATTTAACTGAAGCCAACAATGCTGCCAGAATGGCCCCAAGCCCAGCTTCGACGTGACTCTGGAAAGGCCACCAGCACATGGATGAACAAGCTATGGCCTCTCTGGTTTCTTGAAAGGAAAATGCCACTGTGCAGAGAAACAGGAGTCCTTGTCACAGAGCTAATCCAGGCTGGGCAAGTGACACTTTGTCCTAAGCCTCACTCTGTGTGATTCATCTGAGAAATACTGGCTTGCAAGGCTTTTGATTAGGAGTCTTCTTCCAAAATGGCAACATCCCTTCACACTCTGTTGCCCACTGAAGGTATTTCCTCCTCTCCTCCTGCCCAGCTTTCCCCATTCTTTGTAAGGGTCCTGAGATAGAGGCTACCCAAGCTGTTCTGGGTCATGGTTCTCTCTAAGCCAAAGGGAAAACCAAGGGTCCCCACAAACAGTATTTTTCTATAGGTACAGGCTCACAGCAAGATCTTGACTTTTAGAAGGCAAGGGAAATCAAATCTTTCAAAATGTGTCTGCTTTGAAGATTAAATCATATTCATTGCAGCTTATTTGTATATTTAGCACATTTTCTTGGCACAGATATAGATGCAGTTCTCATTTCATTTACACAGCTGCAAATCCCCATCTGAGTTAAAAGAAGAGGGTAAAGTCAGAGCCTGTAAATCCACTCTGGAAAAGATATTCAGTCTTGTAAGTCACAGTTTACACTAGACCTTAACCACAAGAGACTGATAGGTTGTCTATTTACTGTTAGAGTGAGGATGCAGGACTTATAGACAGTTTTTTCTAGAAGCCAGTTCTGCCCCCGTCTGTAACTGCAAAGCATCTCAGCACATTATGGGTAATTAGCTGCTCAGTGGTGAAAGACTGCTGTGGTTTCCAGTGGGATAAACCATATCCATAGTCTAAGCACTGAATGGCAGCCTGGCACCACCATCAGAGTCTGGCTCATGAGCGGTCTGTGCATCAGGACACTCAGCAATCCACAAAAAAATACACTTCCTTATTCATCCAAAGGAAGGTTTTAAAATGTGTAGGAAGAGATATATCATGGATACCTGGTAACATCAATGCACTGGCTGGAATTGGTTTTGGAGAACACCTTTCTACATGCTCAGGGACAATTTAGAGATGATTCAAACCTGCCACAAAGAGCCCTGTCCTAAATGGGACATGGGGATCAGCCATTTCTCTCCAGTTTTCATCTCTTCCTTACTGATAAAGCCAACTTGGTGCAATTTCTCCTGGTGTTATTCATTACTGGTAGATCAGATTTTTCAAGTTTTTTTTTTTAATTGGAATATGGCATTTTACTTATGCCATATGTTTTTTATCCTAGGTCCAAAATAGGGCATCTCCCTATGGCTGCAAAACGTATTAGCCAGTCTATAGAGTTAAACATTAAAAATACAGTAAAAATCGGCTATATAGTTGGTAATTCTGTCTTTCCTAAAATGTTTTCAATGTGAAAAAAAACTATACATGTTAATATAAATATCTGTGACTTTTACTCCTTCTATTTGAAGCCTGGATCTGGACTCCAGGATTTTCCTGTGAGCCTTCAGACTCGGCTTCGGGTTTTGACAGATGAAAACAAATACGAGAAGCTGGCCGATGGAACATCTCTGTTTGGTCCTGGCACTGTTCAGAGAGCTGTGTGGGGGAAGAGGGGCCTCAGCACCTCGCAAACTCTGTGCAGCACCTCAGCTTTGTGCAGAGGGGGCTTTGCACACAGCTAACCTGGGAGAAGGGCAGGGAAATCATGGGCTGAGGTAGCATTGTGCTGCAGTTACCACCTAGGTGTAGAATGATGCTCCCCCAGCCAGTCTGCACTGGGGTAAATGATAATATCCATCCTGTGCTGGGAACAGACTGAGGCCCCTCCCTGACAGCACCCGAGGCAACATCAGAGGCAGCAGGGGAAAAAAATCAGTTTTTAACATTAACAGGTAGTTCAAGAGACTCCAGTATTTGGGCAGGGGAATAGTCTGCTGCTTTGGCCATGTATTCTGTCTGTCCTACTTGCCAGCAGTAGGGCAGGACTGGCATGATTCTGGGTCAGCTCTGTCATTGTGGAGTATGGTCATGGGAACATCCATCCTACATGTGTGTTAGCTCACTCCTAGCCTCTGTAGGAATGGATAAACTAGCTGCTACTTAGGCAAAAGCTGTGTGTTCTTCTGTGGACCTTTAGTTTCACCCTTCAGGCAGAATGGTGAAGTCCTCACTAGACTTGGCTTCCTCAACCCTAAACAACCCTTCAGTATTGCACCCCCAGGCACTGACTGCTTATCCCTCCTGCCAAGGGCACTTTTCTGGCTCTTTCTCTGGCCCAGAGTGCTGACTGTCTGTGTGAGCCTTGGAGTAAGCTCTGGGCACTCTGCCCAGCAGCCACAGGAGTTTTACTCACCTTCCAAATCTATGGGAACTGCTTTTGAGATGATGTCCTCAGCAACTGCTAATTAGTGCTCCCCCAGGGTCTGAGACTTGATGGTGACGTGGCATGTAACTTCCATCCAAGACTTTCTGGAGCAAATTTCTTAGATGGGGAGTTTCCAAGTCTAACTTGCTCCTTTAGGAGTTTAATAATGCCTTCAAAGGCATGAAATAGCCTTTGATTAGGAACTCCTAGCTGCTACTTATTTCCCTGGAGAATTTTGCTGTTTACAGCTTTGCTCATTCCTCTGTACTCTCATTCCCAACCAACTGGAGGTTGTTATTTTGGGGCTGCATTCAAAAACACCCATATGGGAAGAACATAAGTTGCTTTCAGAACAAAAATAAGTCATGGTTATGTACATGCTTTAAAAGACAGCCAGTCCCTGTCTGCTTCTTGCAGTGGTATTCCAGCACTTGATCTTTTGCAGTATTTACCCAGCAACTCAGTCTGCAAAGCACCTGGGGAAGATGTGATGTAGCCATAACTCTCTTTTCTGATGTGTATTGGCTAGTTTAGGCATTTAGTCTACAAGGAACTCAGCTGCAAACCCTAATTCTCCCCATGAATTGCTTAGGTGTCTAACTCGGCGAGGGCCACCTGGGCAGCCATCCCTCTTCTTTTACAGCATCTGCCTGTAGCATTTCCTGCATTTTCCCCTTCCCTCTCCCCGTGGTAGAGCTGCCAGCTATCCCTGGCTGTGCCCTATCCGGCTGCCCTGGCAGGGGGACACAGATGGCACAGGCAGGGGAGGCTGCTCTGAGCCTTAAGGATCTGCGCTGTTTCCTCTGGGGAGTAAGAAAGGTGAAGGATAGAGGTTTAAAATTAACAGTTGTCCGGAGAGATTAATTGCTAAAAATGTTAAAAACTGTCTGAACTGGCTAATTGCCAGGAGTGAGAGTTTACCAAAGTTGTGGATGGCTTTGACAACTGAGATCCCTTTTGCAGCTGAATAACATTTTCTCTGCTTTTGTTTCCAGTTTACATCAGTCCAACAGTTAACCCACTCAAAGCTAAGAAGCAGAGTAGACAATGAAAAGGGAAAGTCTATTCTCTTCAAAATTAGGCTGCTACCTACTAGTTCTACAGACCTGAACACCAAAACGAATATAACTTCCATTAGCATATTTTCTTTGGGTAACAAACCATGTGTTTTAATGTAAAATATTTTGATAATTGGCTTCTGTCCAACACATGTAATGTCGTTTGACTTAGCTAATAATATCAGTAAAAATGCTAGTTTTCTGGATTCTCAGCTGTTTCCTAATGATATTTACATAGATCAGTAACTTTAAAAATTTAATTATTTAAAAAATGGTGAATGGTTGTTCCACTATACCAAGATGCATGTGCACAAGTTATTCTCTTGATTAGCAAAAAGAAATGCCTTATTTATTCTTCAGGATGTGACTAATTGCAAATCTGACTGTCAAATAGTGTGGGGGGAAAAGCTATTTCTCTTTTTCCAGAGAAACAATCTAAAAGAAAAAATGAAAAGGAAAGTAAAAACCCACAACAGCACAGAAAACTCAAACCCATGAATAACAATAATAGAGTATACTTTCTTGTTTGGTAGCTTTAGTCACAACTAAATGCAGTGATTGTAAAAACACATTTATTTCAGCCAGCTGCCCTTGCAATGATGACCTGACATTTCTGAGGGGGGCAATCAAATATGATCCTGTTATTTGTTTGTCCACCTGTTACAAAGCAGGGATAGACAGGTCCCCGTGCTGAAATGAGATTGAATTCCCATGTCCTCTGGCTCAGCTAGCTCTAACCTTGCGTGCACCACGCTGTCTTTGTGGGATTGTGTTCTTGCCAGAGACATTCAAATGTGCTCCATTGCCTGGATCCTGGGGTCTGATTAAAGAAGTGAAAGAACTGTACAGCTCACGTGTACGATCTTTATGTGTGGTCCTTTTGTCCTATGCCGAGGAGTTTGCTGTCTTTGTAGGAATCAACCCATAACATCCCACCCAGCCTTGCTCAGTATGCTCTTGTTCAGGACACTGTGGACCCAAAATACCTTTCCAAGTACAGCAGCCTTGTGATGCAGTGCTTAGTGTTCCTTGGTCATGTAGCCAAGTAAGTTAGAAAGATTGATTGCCTTGTCTTTTCCTGTTGCTGTAGCTCTGGGCTGGATGATAGGTGATTCCTGGCTCTCTTGGTCCAGCTTCACTCTCGCAGCTTCTCCTTGCCAACCCCTCTGTCAGCCCTTGGATGCCTCCTCCAGTTTTTGCCACTGGTCTGCATGCTCAGTTCACAAGCTCCTAAAGAGGCTTTGGCTACAAGTCCCTTGGTCTGTCCAGGATATGGATCTTTTTCCATCTGGAAGAGTCACTGCTGAGTTGACTTCTGCTGTCCATGTGGACTTTGTGACCATGGCTCCTCATGTTAGACATGATTAATGTTTCCTTCTAGCTCCCTGGAAACGTGTCTCAGCAGCAGTGTGGCTGTGGGCACCCCATGTCTCCCAGGTAAGGATGCTTCCTTAGAGCTATCTTGCAGAGGAACACAGTGCCCTGTACTGGAAATACACCTTTAAAGGGAATTGAAGGGGAGCATTTACACCTGTTCAAGCATTTACACCTGTTCAAGAGGTCTCTACTCCTCCCTTCCTACACAGACCATAGAAAAAAATAAAGTGCCCATATTTTAACTAAGGATCGGGCTCCTTTAAGTCAAACCAGTATTTTAAGTGCAGGTGTACATCTGGGTGATGCTGCACCACAGACACCAGATCTCGATCATCCCAGATGCAGCTTTCCTGGCCCATGTCCTTCGGTTCACTCCTGTCCAGGTCTTTGCCACCCTGGCAGAGCCAGGAGAAGGGTTGTTACACCAAGACACTATGGCAAGCAGAGGTAGAGAGCCCCAGGAAGCAGGTGTGGGAAGGGGAGGTCAGCATGTCCCAGTCTTGCAGAAACCCTAGGAGTGAAATACCCAGCTGATGTGAAGTCTTCAGATCCCACAGGAAGAGGAGCTGCTGAAATTCCTCAGGAAGATGGATAAGTGCTCTCCCAAATTAGTCACCATCTAAATATAGTGGCTCAACCCATGCTGAATGACATGCAATCAGACCTCTGTCTTAATGCTGTATTATATTGTTAAGCTGCATTATCAAGAATAATCATCACATATGTGTGATTAATATATCAATACCAACGCAATATATTATAATTAATTTTTTCCCCCAGAGGCAACAGATATGGGTGTATGTGGTAGTGAAGACATCCTTTAAAGGCAGGCTTTAAACTTCCTCAAAAATGAATCATCTTGAGGTGTGTGGGTCAAAAGATCGCAGGAAATATGTCTGTAATGAACTTTAGGATAACTGCAGTTCACTGGCTTGCTTATCAGGTGGGGAGTGTTGTTCTTTTAGTTTCCTGCATTTTAGGGGAACTTCAGGGGGGGTTTGGCCAAAAGGATTTGGGTTTCAGAATTATAATTCTTAAAAATGTGAAATGGCCAACTGAAGAATAATAAAGTCTAAATGACTCAATGATCACAAGAGTTTCTTCAAGAAGTTATCCAATATTCCCACATTTATAAAAAATGTCACGATGTTGCAATAGGAAAGAGAATTTACAAGATTTCTGTGGAACACTGAGCTTTTAAAAAAATTCATTGCTTTTTTCTAAAAAAGTATCTTATGAAGGACAGCAGCATCTTCTTAGAACAAAGGTCTGGGAGGACCAATTAACTCCCTTTTCCATAGCAAAGCACATTGCAATACCCAGTTCACTAGCTCTACTTTAAAAGCATTGCTAGCTTTTGCCTCACTAGTCCTCTCAGCAGGGGTTTCTCAAAGGTTAAACGCATTTGTGGAAAACGTTGGCTCATTTACCACTTTTTAACATCATCCTGTGGCTGGAAGAGCTGCTCTCCCAGTCTGATATTTTCCTCCTGCTGTGTTTAGCTGAAGCCAGACTCAAGAGATAGGCTGTTGTGGTCTCTGCTTGTATGACAGCATCTCCTTAAACTCCCCAGGAAACTTCTTTCTCTTCCTCTTGGATTTTCTTTTCCTGAGCATGGCTTGACTAGGGTTGAATGCAGCCTCCCAGCCTGAGTTTCACTGCAGCTGATACCCACCATTCTTCAGATTTCTGAACATCTGAGCAATTTTTAAAAATTCCCTGAAAAGGTACTCACATGTATCCTAGAAAGACCTGGACTCACTTCATGGTCCCTTAGGAATGTCTCTTTCCCAAGGGTTTTCATTTCAGAGGTGAATGCAGAAGAGGTGATTAACCCACGGAATTTATTTTATCACAGCTGCTGTCATTTGCTTCTCCATTCCCACAGGAATAAAGTCTCACTGAGATGAGATTCCTTTGGTGTAAAGTGAATTCTCAGAGACAGCAGCTTTGGGGGTGCATGGCTGAAATAGGCAGCAGATTATGACCCTGTGTTGTACAGCTGTGATGCTGATTTGATATTAAGCATTCAGCAGATCATTCCTTCTCTGTATCCCCTCCATCCACATTTCTCTTTTGTCTGTTCACACATTTACAGTCCTTGGGGCAGCAGCTCTGTACTATAAAGCACAGAATAAAGCCCAGCACAAAGCCTCTTGGATTCAGCGACTCTAATTGCCGCTGCTTTAAATACAAATAATCGCAATTCGACAAAAAATCTGTTTTTGAAGTAGGAATTCTGCTCTCATCCCAGAGGCTGATTGCTCTGACGTTATCAGCGCACAGTTCTAGTTTAGTTTTACCATTTCAGTCCAAAATGCATCATGGGAGCTCAGGGCTTTAAGAATAGCATCTTTCCTATTCACATCAGACCATTCAGCATGTAATCTTTTTATCTCCTGCTGCAAATGCTTCTTGTGGTGAGACCAATCTTCTATTGCAGCTTTATTTGAAGTGATTAGCTTTGACAGATTCTTAAATTCTGACTCCCAAACTTGATTTTTGGAGGTATCGAGCCATGATGCTTCATGATACATTTCCCCCAGATTATGATCAAAATGGAGCAGCGATTGTTGTTTGTTTGAAGTTGAATCTTATTTCCCTTTAGGCATCTGAATATGGCAGTTTTCTGGAGCTTGATACTCACAGAGGAAACACAAGATTAAAAGCTTAATCAAACTAAGAAACAATGCCTGGCAGGAGCCAAATACCTCCCAGTCTCCTTCTCAGTATCAGCCTGTGCTTAGAACTCTCTGTAACAAAATTCTTGGTCAGGAACTTTCCAAAGAAGCTTTTTTTTATTTTAAGGTTTTCATGCCCATCCACTGAAACTGAAGATTTTTTTCAGGGATAAACCATCTGAGTTGAAACTTGTCCTTGGGGGAGGTTGGTTGTCATTCAGCACTTTGCTGAAGTGTATTTTGTATATTTTTTGCCGTTGTTGAAACTGAAGAGAGAGACCTACTGCCCAAGTAGATTCATTTCAATGCAGGAATAGAAAAATACTTGCCATTCCAAAAACTTCTCAGGATGGAAAAATACATTTACTATACATATTTATTCTGAAATATATGTTCAATTGAAGACAGCAGGCTGATTTCCATCTCAAATGAATCACAGACATTTCTACTGGCCTGCAGGGATGTTCTGCATCTATGTGGTCTTATTCCAAAGAACTTGCAAATATCTTTACAGCCCATAAATATATGATCCAGAGCTGATAGCAGGTTTTGCTACTTTCTTCAAAGGCTTTAGATCGGTCCTCTGTATACACAGCAGGATTTACTTTAGGAAATTCACATCTGGTATGAAATGTGGCATCTGTGTAACAATCTGGAGAGAGCTTTAAGGTTCTCCAGAGTAAAAAAAAATATTCCATCCCAAACTGCAGTTAAAGTTTGCCAGACTGGAATATAACCAGGACATGAAGGACATGAGCAGTCTGACCACTGCTCTTTGAGAAGGTACTTGCAAATGATCATAAATGATGAGTAGCCCGGGTTTTTCTTTGATCAGAATTTAGAAGGTCTTTTGATACCTGAATGTCAGCCTCCTATTAAAGACATTATTACATTTCTGAGGAAAGAAAATGGTACAGTTATGCCAAGCAGCAAAAAAAGAAATGTCTATTTTGTAAGAGCTAGGCTAAAACTGGTCACTAGCTTGCACTAACACTGTAAACAGGGGTCCAGGAGAGCCAAAACACTAAAATAAAATGCCAGAGTTCCTACACAAAAAAGGTAGGTTGTCTCTTTAAACGGGAAATGAGAATTGTGGTAAATCAATATATATTTCTAACATTTTGAAAGTTATTCTCTTCATCTTTTGTACTGCAGGAGGTGGCTTAAGTCTTTATTCTCCTCTGAAATGGCTGATAGTTCCTTTTGCAAAGGGCAGGACAAAAGCCTGCACTTTATTTTGATCATCCCTGTGGCTCTAGCTGGTACTGAAAGCCACCTAATTGGCAGCCCACAAGAGTGAAATCTTCCACTTACCCACAAAAAAGCTACAGCTGTGATAGTGGGAAGGCAACCCACCACCAGGAGAGGACCGTGGAGGAAAATGCTTAGACCAAGTGAAAAAGGTGCTGTTCATAATACATTTGAACCATTCAATTCCATTGAAAATTATACTGGGGGGCTGTTATGTTGGCATCTGGCCATTGTGTCAAGGATCCTCTCCATTTCACCTCTATTTTTGTAGCTCAATGAAAAATCCATCAGGCAGGAACCACTTCCAGTTACTAATGACCAAGGCTGTGTTTGAATGAGTGGCTGGCAGTGGAAAGTATAAGCATTCCCTAAATTCAGTCTTTGTTGTAAGGACCCCCTTAAACCTGTAATCTCTTGTGTTGTTGAGGGTTTGATTATTACTCTTTTCTAAAAAAAAAAAAAGAAAACAAAAAACACAAAAAAACCCAACCCTTCAGTTTTAACATGACTATTTTTAGCAAATATCTATAGTGAGGGAAGAAACATGTCAGGGAGGCCCAGCAGTTTTAGATGAAGAGAAGATATGAGCAGCTCAGCATCTAGACAGCATCAACATCCTGGCAAGCATTCCCCACCTGCTGGACCAGTATGATCTGAAATGTGTGGTTTCAAATCCAACAGCCATTTGTCTCTGACAAAGTTTGTCCTGTACTCTGTTCCCAGCCCTTCCCTTGCCCTGATAATGATGATTTTATACAGCTGGAATGAATCAGATAATAGGTTAGGTAAAAAAAAAAAAAAATTAGTTCTCAAGTGGTTTTTGTCTCTAACCCAGTGTACTGAAGGGGTCAAATGAGCCCCAGTTCCATGAGGAAGGACAGGTGGGGAAATGGTAGCTGTCACTCACCTTTCTCATCTGGGCAGTCCGTGGTGATGGCCACATCAGTCTCAGCCAAAGGCTGCAATTAGGGATTGGGAGAGGGTTAGGATTAAAAAGCCACAAAGCCTGGATATCCAGGGACATTGGAAGTGCAAAGGGCATGCCAAGGGGAGCACGGCACTGCCCCAGGATTGCTCCCATTGCTCCCTCCACACCTCTTGCATCTTGACTACCCATGGTGGCAGAGCAAAGGAGAAAAACCTCCCTTAAAGAATGGTATGACCAGAAGTTGGTTGAGCTACCTCAGATTGTGACCAGGAAAATGTCTGCAAACCCCCTCATTTCCTAACCTACTCTCACTCAACATTCTTTTGATGTAGGTGTTGGGAAATACAAACACACGTAGAATTAACGGAATTAATAGATTTATTTCTAATGGTTTAATTGTTACTGGCTTGTGAATTAAAACCTCCATGGAGACAGAGCATAAGTTGTCCTTGGAGCCCTTTCAGAAAGGAAAGTTGGTCCTTGGATTCTAAAAGCTGTGAAACTGCCCTAAGGACATTTCTGTTTGAGAAGTTTAGGTCTGATTGCTCTACACAATGAGTCAGCAGAGCCGTTTCTTTGTTACCCTGAGTAAAGTGAGAGTGTCAAGTAGATGTCTGGGTAAGAGGAGTGGAAAGCACTATGCCAACAAAAGGCAGTAAGTCTGTGTCTGACAGAAAAATCCCTGGGTCTGCCATTGAAAATAGGGTTTAATACTCACTGATAGCAGCAGTGATATCCCAGGATGACAGAGGATATACCTGGAGGGGAGACAACCAAGTTAGGCAGAATAACTTGAAGGCTTTTACTGCACGCCGAGGTGGAAGGAATGAGGAGTACAGCAGAAGTCTTGTGTGGAGATGGGAAGGGGGCCTTAAATGTATGTCCTTCAAACACATGAAAGTCCTTGATAGAGGTGCTGAGTGGAATCAAACCTCTTGTACATTGTGCCCTCTGGTACATTGGACCTCTGACCACTATCTTCCCCCTAAAACTTATGTCCCAGAGCTCCCTGTGATCTTTAGTGCCCTTGTCCCATCCTCTTCTGAGCCAAACCAGCCCATTCACATGTCCTTGTCCTTCCCGTGCTAGAGCTCAGACCAGCTCAGTACCTTGGTGCACACTGACCGTTTTTATTTTGTGGTTGAACTGATTTTCTTCTGACTTAGTGAGTAAAATCAGCAAACCAGGGAGTCCAATCTGAGCCAGATGTACCCAGGATAGGCTACTGAGGATAGTGACTTTTCTCCTCTAGTGAAAGGGATAGCACTGGTCTTATGTGCCAGCAGCTGCTGCCATGGCACAGAGTGCTTTTGTGAATTTAAACTAAGGGATTAGACAAAGAATCACCTAATCTAGAGTGCAGCACTGTCTTGTTAGAAATAAAACCTTTCTACATTTTTCACCACATCTTTATACTTTGTTTAAAAATACATTGCTTAGATATTTCATATTAACCTTGTCATGCATCTGTCAGCTTTTTTTTTCTGCCTATATTTCCCTGCTTGTAAATATAGAATGCAGTGCTATTTAATCCTTCTTCAGTTCTATATTTCCAAGGGATTGATGGTCAGGGTGGGGCCTATACTGTCCCCTTCTCCTACTGAAGAAATGGTGTTCTGTGATCACCCTAAACCAAGAGCTGGCCAAGTGCTGCTTCCTCCCCCTAAAGAGATCAGCCTTCTAAAACACCAACCTCTGCCTCGTTCCTCATTCCAGCTGTTGATTGAAGAGGCCTCCTTCCTCTGCCTGCACCATTCAGGCAGGGCAGAATCACACTTAAATACTTGTAGGGTGAGGTGGAAACTGCATGAAGGTGGTGAGACTCTCCAACATTACCTAGAGCAGAACTTTTGTGTTTCTACTTGATATTCTTACAGGAAATAATTTTCATGGGTTCAAAGCTAGGGAAGCTTAGACACTTATTTTACTAAGTCTTATTTTCATGGCTTAGAAGCCTGGGGAGCCTAGAGCAAATACTTGACCCTGGTGTGGCCCTCACTGTGGAGTCATTCTTCCTTTCTGAGCATACCCAAGAGCTCTCTACCTGTGTTGTTATTTTCACTGGAAAAACATTCATAAAATAAAAGAAGACCCATGAGAAACAGGGAACTAAAGGCAGAGCATATAGGACACAGCCAAAGCCAGAGAGAGTGACTGGGTCAATGGCGCCATCAGGGATTTAAGGATTTTAATCTCAAGTTGAACTGAGAAGGATGCTCTCAGTTTACTGGCAGAGGGGACAGCATGAGAACAGCTCGCTGTGTGTGCTGAGGGATGCTCATTTGGCTGGGTAGCAATGCTGATTTGCTCTAGCTGAGGATCTACACGACTATTCCTCTATGCAGAGAAGAAACTAGAGCTTGCAACAACTCACTCCAATTAGCTCTAGAGAGATGAGTACTCTTTGTTCCCTCTCCTTTCTGATTTCTGAAAATCCCCCATCCTCCTTGCCTTGATCTCTCAAGCATCCTCCTGTAATGCTTGAGGGATCATGTTATGTGATGACAGACATATCCAGGATACCAGGGAGGATGGGGAAGGGGTTGCAGTGGGAAGCAGCAGCTGTGGAGGCTGGTGTACTTCCTGGGCACTGCAGTGCCTCTCCCACCCAGGCACCATGGATCAGAAGACACCCAGGACATCCAGCTCCATCTGGCCCAGGAGGGCTGTGGGGAAGGAAATAACCAGAGTATTACATCCTACACACAAGGTATAGGATACCTGGCCTGCCACAAGGAAGGGCAATTCGAGTTTCACATTTTAATCACCAGCCTCTATTGTTGAGCCTCCCACCACCATTTTAGATATTAGAGGAATATCTAAAATATGTGGGCTTCCCCCAGCCCCGTGGATAAGTACTCTTTCCCATGATGTTTGTTCTTAAATATCACAGAAAAACACAGACATGAAGAGAAACAGATCTACAGTAGCTTGCTATGGAAGCCAGCCCAAGAAGTAAATCATAGGAGGGAGGACAGGTCCCCATGGGACCAGAAGATCTGCTTGGCTCAAACTGCTATGACATTTCAGTGCTTTGTGGCCCCACCAGATGCTTCTGTCCCTGAGCAGCAAAGAGGGATGAATGGCCACTTGTTCTGGTTTGAAAGTGAACCAGCAGGAGAAATGGACCCCAGTCAATTACCTGAAGAGAGATTTCAGGTCAGAGTTACAATTTACTGGAGAGATCACAAAAACTGCAATAATACAGAGAGAAACTAGCTTAAACCCACAAAGTCAGAGTACAACCAGGCACCCTCCTGGTCAGGGTGGTGGCCACAGTCCTACCAAGTGGTGGCTGCAGTCCTGTCGAGAGTGATGGTCCTGTGGAAGCTCTGGTGCTCCTCTGGATCCATCGAGTAGTGGTGGTGTCGTCCCAGGGCTCCATCGTTCTCATCTCAACCATTCCCACCTCAACCATTCCCACCTCTGCCCTCTGCTCCTTCCTCACACAGCCCTTACTGCATCCCATGTCTCCTCCTGGCCTCCCACCCCAGCACAACTTGATCATCTGGCAAACGTTTTGACAAGAACTAAATGGAACTACTTGCAAAACTGGGTCATAATCAACAAATAATTTTGGCTGGGAAAAAAAAAAAGTTGTGAAGAGAAGGAGGAATTTTGAAAATGCCATGCAATGTCACTTAGACATGTGCAAAATGAAATGTTCCATTCTGGAAAAGCCTAACTCACATCAAAGATTTTCAGACTGACTTCAGACTTTCAAACAGCATTCCAATCACTGAATTTCAAAACAGTGCATTCTGATAGTTGGCTCTAAATTCTGTATTTTAAAAAAAACCTAACTTGCAGAAGATTCACAAGACTATGGTGAAGTGTTTTCTCTTGGTCTTAGTGAAAAGGCCTCAGGATGACCCAAAACACCTTTTCTTTCAGGTTTTCACTTTCTTGTTTTGAGAAAAATATACGTAAAACTTTCTACTTCAGTTTGACCCAAACAATCCCCTCTACCCCTCCAGTATTCATCCCACAGTCCAAGCCAGGGCCTTGATTTCTACCTTTTTAAACAGAATTTTGTGCTGCTTCTTTCATCTTTGGCAACAGGGGCAGATCCCCAAGACAGATTGGCTTTGCTGGGTTAACAGTAGCCTTTCAAAATCCACCCAGCAAGCACACCTGGAGTTTAAATATAATGTGAGGAGATTTGAAGTTAGTGTAATGCACTTTTAATGCAGCCAAGCCTAGAGGTAACAGCTTTGAGCACAATGCCTCACTCAGAGAATGGAGTGGCGACCCACTCCATTGAAGTTTGAAATTAAAATGGAAATGAACTTCCCCACTCATCCATCATGACACCCTCACCTTAAAAAAGCTGAGGTCATCAAGAAAAAAGATGGGTTGTGTTTTTAAAGTCTGTTTCCATTATGCTGTGAGTTAATTTTCATGGAAATTCTGAGAAATCACTTGGGAACGAGCCCAAAAAAAGAAGGAAAGGAAGGATGGATTCTAAGTGGTTTATAGGAATTTGAAAAAGATGACTCTGTGATTGATTTCTGAAGTGAGGTGCCACTTCCTCCAGCCAGGAACAGTTCGTAGCAGCCTCCTGGAATTCCCAGAAGTCAGACCAAGGGCATTGTTGCTCAAAGCAAGGGTGACAAAAGCTGCTCAGAGCCACAGCTTGCAGGCTGTCACTGCTCAGTCCTGTCACAGCAGTGACTTGTGCTATCCCATCTGCATCCCATTCTGCACACCAGGGATTGCAGCGTGGGCTCCTCCTCACCACACAAAGGTGTCAGCAGAAAATATGACTTCAAAGGCTAGAAATGCTCCCCCACTAAGCCAGGAGTCTGACTGCAGGGTCTGAGTCTGGCTGAGAGCCGAAATGCGCAATCCTGTGAACCATTTGTGGCATTTTTTTTTCCTCCAGCATCTCTCTGGTGTCTCTCATCACTGCCGCTTGCTAATTAGCATGCTTATTGTGGGTTGCTTGCTTCTTTTGAAATGTGCTAAGACACACAGTTCTGGAGAAAGCAAACTGACAAACTTGAAACACCTGTAATTATCTGCTGCAATAGCTACAACTTGGGCCCAATGGCAGTGAGCCACACTATGACACTGGATCACATCCTCTGCCTGTGAGCAGGGAGATGTCCCCTGCCTCCCAAAGCACCTTCCCCACATCCAAGCAGCCCTTGGCCCTCCACAGCAAGGAGTGCTCATCCCACCCAGGCAGCAGTGCCGTTTCCACACCACGCACAGAAGTGTGTCTGTTGCTGCAGGGGATGATCGAGTACAGCTGCCAAAAATCACCAGGGAATCTTTAAACTCCACGGTCTAGATAATTTCACTGCCTTCCTTGTCATTTCCTTGTTGGATCTAAATCCTGTAGGACTTAGTCAGGACCCACCCCTTCTTTCTCGCCTGGCCCACGGTGCTGAAATCAAATGTGAACACTGTGAAACCTGAATCACTGTGTCTCCTTAATCAAATTTCAGGGCACAGCCATTGTGACACAGAAAACCACTGCTGGAGAAAACAAACGTTGTGTTCTTACCAGCACCAGCCTCCCTGCCTGGTAAGGAGGACACCAGTTTGCAGGTTCTTCCACTTTCTTCCAACCTACGCCTCAGCCCCTGCATCCTCGCTCAGATCACAGAGCATCTGCATGATCTGAATCACACAGGCAGCGTTTATTCATTGTCACATGGCTGGAGAAAACCCACACTCATCACTTGACATATCTGCAGCTTAACCCAGGACAAGGGAGAGACCCACACTTTAGGCAGCAGTTGGAAGCTCCTTCTCTGGAAGCTCTCATGGGACATGGGGTCCAGATGAAGCTGCTCAGGCCTCCAGAAAACTCTGTGCCAATGAGTGCACCAGCCACATCAGCACAAAGCTGAGTGTCCTGAAAAACTCTTTATCTGAAACAGAAGAGTAACAGGACATTTGAAACCAAAGAGCAAAACATTTCCTGCCCCTCACCTGAGATGGGCAGCAACACTACCTGATCAGTGTAGATCAAAGAGCTCCATCTCTACCTTAGAAGGGTAGCCAGCCTGCCTGCTCACCCCTAGAGGTGTCCCCATCAACCCTCCCTGCTCCTTTAGCTGGATCCAGCTGCAGTGTTAACTGGGGCTGAGTCTTGTCATCTGTGCCATTCCTCTTCACTAAGTTAAAAACACTGGTATGCTCCATTACTCTTTTCTGTGAGCCCACGGAGTTGTTCCAGCATGGTGATGATTTGCACAGCTCAGGCCACTCATCACAGTGTGGCAAAAGTGCAGGATGGAGGAGAAGATGAGGTGGGAGTCCTACGCTTGGCATTTGCAGCATTTGCCCACCTGTGAAACACAGTGATCTGGAAAGGGATGGTGACATTTCTTAATCACCCCTGAGCTAATGTCTGTGCCTCTGGGCTTGCCTTGCTCACATCTGAATCACTCCACCATGGTTGCTTGCATTCCCTGTCCTGCTCTGGGCCAGGTTCTCACCTGGGCTTTGGAGCAAGTGACAACCTTGTCCTGTGTGGGCACAGTGACCACCCACGACACCTCTGCACATCCTTGCTAATGCCAGTGCAGCCTTTGTCTCATAGTGCATGTCCATGCCAGCCCCCTGCCACTGCCCTTGGTGCTGCTGGACAGCAGTCCAAACCCCAGCACAAGGTTTTTGACCACAGTGGGATATCCATCCTTGCAGCCAAAAGCATTTTGGAACATGTATGTTTAAGCACCTGGCTAAAACCAGCATGGCAAAGGACCAAATCATGTCACCCATCCTCTTAATATAATTATATATATGCTGTGCATACATTCAATGGGCCAAACTCACTCAGATTCACCAAAATAAACAGAAACATGACATTTGACAGATGTTTCTGCAGATGGCATAACGAAATTTTATTATCCTTTAATGTTTGGCTTTGATAGAGAAAGGTGATTTAATTGCTGCAAGGCAGCTTAAATTAACTTTATAAAATAGGCAGTATAAAATTCCTTTACCAAAATTATGTGTGGATTACTTTTGATTCTTTGTTCCTCTTTCTCCTCAATTACTTGTTCTCTTCTTTTTTTCCTCTATCACATTACCTTAAAATGTAATTTTCCCTTTGTTCCCTATCCTTCTCCCTCCTTTCCTGTCTTCCTCACTCATTTTTTGTTTCTTTCTTTAGTCCTTTGTGATTAAAAAAAGAAGGTGGATTTATTTATTGTTTTTCATCTGGCTGTCCTAAGGAAATAAGACATGAAACAATGCAGTCTAGCCATCAGTCTCCCTAGTTTCTACAGTGAAAACCTCAAACATAACAAATTTGTACAAGTTTCATGAAAAGCAATGACCAAGTGAGGATACTCAAGCTAGGAATGTCCTGAGGGAAAGCACACAGCATAAATTTAACAGTTATTTTTCCAGTTCTGTGTGCAGTCCAGCCGAACTGCAAATGGGTATGAGCCACATGATCACTGTCTGTGTTGTTTGAGCTCTTGAGTGGATATAGAGACAGGGACAGTGGGTACAAATTTACAGGAACTCATATTGCATTCTTTCTGCTGGACAACTTGCTTTCTAAATTTCCTAGAAGACATTTTATTACAGTAAAAATAAACAAAAGCTCTGCTACATCTGGTTTATGGAGGAAAAAAAAAAACTGGCACTGAGAAAGGGAAAACATAGGAATGAGAGAATATAGAGAAAAAGATTTTGGGACTAAATGCTGCCTTGGAGTTGTGAACAAAGAAACTGTTTCCTGCTGTTTCATTCGTGTTTTGTCCAAAGAAAGAGCGTTTCATGTACCTTCTGTGTAAATAAAGCAGGGCTGCAAAAAGAAAATACAGAGCTCCATTATTAGCTTTTTTCTCCTAAATGAAACAGTCCTCAGGACATTTAAAACTGGCTTAAAATGCAAGTCAAAAAGGGATAATAGCTTTGTGAAGTGCTCTAAAATGATCCCGACATTGCACAGACCTGGTGTGTGTGCATTATCTTAACACTCCAGTGGTGTTTATTTTATATGTGTTGTCACGTCAGAGCTCTGACAAGGCTCGAGCTGAGTTTCCATTCCCCTGGAGACACTTAACCCTCCCAAGACTAACATCCCTGCCCAAATGAACAGAGACCAGCCTCAACTTCATCCCGTTTTCTTGACCTTTCCCCATGCCCACTGTCTCCCCCTGCCCCACATTACAACTTCTAATCAATCCTGTCCTTCAGTGGCATCCAAACTGCAGTACTGATGGCTTCAGAGCACTAAACTGGGGCCTAGGAAATTCCCAGTTGTACTTTGAACTATGAGGTGTTAATGGCTGAGAAATCTTGGGTTCATTGTTTTTTCTTTCTGGTTTTGAATTTCCATGTTGGTCTTTTTTGTTGAATTTTTCTCTTCTAACCTAAAAAGTCTGCCTACTTTTCCTTTTCCCCTTTTTCTTTTTGTCACCTAGATCATGGCTTTTTGGGGTCTGCGTTTTAGAAAAGCAGTATCCCAGACCTCAGATAAAGATTGTGCTAAAGATTGAGTGGCACTGACATCTGCTTTAGTACATTTATTCTGTGATTCCTGCCTTGTGGCTTTCCCTAGCTGCCAAAGATCTTTTTTGACTCCCAACATCGGGCTCTTTACCCTCCTTGTGATGGAGAGGATTTTTGGTGCCAAAAAGGAAAATCATATGGATAAAGTGCTTCATGACTCAGTCCAAGAAGTCACAGATTATTTTGCTTTCCAAGGTGTTTCAATAACCTTATGTAAATCTCCATCTCTGGAATTCCAATATCCCCGTTTCTCAGATCTCAGACATCTTTTGCCTGATGGATGCACGGGGCACTGTCTGGTGACTGAAGTGTTAAGGAAGTTTCCTTTATTGAATTGTATTTTCATTCTGTCTGTCTCTCCCGTTCCCCGCCCCACACCCCCTCAGGATTTTATAACCTCCACGCTCTATTTTGGCTAGTGATGTCAGAGGCAGAGCAGTTACCATGGAGAAGGGGACAGAATCCTCTGAGATGGACACAAACATAGCCTAAATCTACAGCAAACTTGTGATTCATCAGCCAAATTGCGTGTCATCATTAATGAGTTACAAAAGGGGTCACTGATAATTTTTCATTTTAATGTATGTGGTGGTGGACAAGTTTATTAAAAACTTAATGAAAGCCTGGCTAATGTTTACATCAGAAAAAGCCACAACACATGTTATTAATGAATTAGTGGAACAATATCAGGCACCCTCTCAAGAATGGCTATAGAAACCAAGCTGGGGGCTGGAGATTTTCACGAAAAGAAAACACAATTACTCATTGCACGCTAGGATCAGTGTTGCAATGATGCACAGAAAATGCAAGGAGCTCCTTAAATGGTGAGAACAAATCCAATGGCACTAGGTTGTATGAAGGGCACTTTTATGAGGATGCACTGATGTATTCAGAAATATTTCTGCTTCTTCTTCTGTTGTTGTTATTCCTAGTGTTCGGCTTACGTCTGAAATTTTGCTTATTATGTGAAATATTTCACTCCTGCATAGCCCTCTTTTCTCAACAGCTGTTTAAACTTTTTCCTCTTCCATCACTCTAGGAACGTTTTCAGAAGGTGAATGCTCCACAGTAACCTTTGCTTGCATGAAGGGGTAAGCTCAGTACCAGGAGAGGCTCTAGGAGCACCATTTGGCTCCAGAACACTGTGACTTTCCATGTGTTCTGGAGCCAAATAAGTGCCTAAGATGAGTGGAAAATCCTATATGCTACCTAGATTTGGGAAAAGCAGCTCAGAAACACCAAGAAACCCTTTTTTGGTAATAGAATTCAGCGCTGAGATGCTCTGCAAAAGTTTTCTATGAAAATAGCTTTGCACATTATTTCACAAGAATAGGAAATATTCTCATCTCATAAATAATAATAACAGAGCTGAGAGTTATTTGATTTCTCAGTTTCCTTTATGATTGGGAGGCTTTTTTGCTCATCACCAGGCTGCTGAGAGTATTTATCTCTCTAGCAATAAAGAGGCTAAGCTGAAACATCACATCCAGCTCCAGCTCACAGTCCAACATAGGCAGAACTGCATTCACTCTTGTATAATTTTATAGTGTTTTGAAAACTGTCAAGTGCAAAAATGCAGTTAAAATGACAGCAGTAAGAGCTCTCTGGATCTTGGCAAAAAATGCTCATTATTGCTCAGCGGAACTTCTTGATGAGGTGTTGTGGTAGCTGTAACTGGCTTCTTCAGTGATTATTAAACACAGTCACCCAGGAGCATCTCCCAGCTCAGGAATTCCTATAACTACTGATTTTCAGAAGGGTTCTCCTGAGGCAACACCACTTAAGGCTTACCCTGCATGCTGTACCCTTCCTTATGCAAAACTGCCTGCTGGAAGAGGCAAAGGAAATTTGGATTTTGGGCTTGTACCACCACATCTTCCTTTACCTCAAATTCACCTTGGTTCCACTGGCATGAACCACATGAACCTACATGTAATTGGAAATTACAGGGTTGCAAGTGCTCCCATCCCTTAAGGATTCAGGATCCCAGAGGGCATTCTTCCATGAGTACAGCATGTACACAATGCTTTCACCCAAATGTCCTGACTCCTCTCAACTGGACTTGTTTTCTGCCATGGAACAGGGAGTTCTGCACAGGAAAGAGGTGTAACACCCTTCAGAAACACATCCCACCCTGCCAGAGCAGGGAAAGAAAAAATGGGAAGAAAAAAGACATAACGGAAGACTCCCAACTGTGCTGCAGTACAAAGGAATATCTTGTTCTGTTTGAGATCCATATGGGAAACTTAAAATGAATTGGTTTGCTTTATGGGTTTTTGACTCTGAAACCAAACAACCCCATGTATAAAAAAAATTGCAGAATGGGGGATCCTGACACAGATCTGCAGTTCCAAGAGAAGAAGAAATAAATCTAATTTCTCCCCATTTGTTTCCTTTCCTCATCTCCCATCTCCCAGCTAAGGAAGCACCCCTGCAAAGTTCTTTTAATTAAGCAAAACCCATTTGTTTAATGTCTGAAACTCAGGGAAGCAGGAGTAAACATTCCTGTAAAACACCAATGTAAATTTATTTAAGGATGGGAGTTTGTAATGACCAAATCACATCTTGTACTCAAAACCCACTTAAATAATCAGATTGAGAGTGCCCAGAGACTGCCTGGGAGCTGTTTTTAGAAAAAGAAATGTTTTGTTCTGTTATCTGAGCTGTCCCAGGACAATCCTGCTGAGAGGATGTTGTTCCAAAGGGTGTCCTAAGTGGGCACTCATGGAATGACCCTCTGTGAAAACTGAGAGGGACACAGGACACAGCATGACAAAATACTGTGGTGGAAAATCATCTCACTTTTCCCTTAACATGTTTAGGAATTACCTCTTTTATTCCTTCCAAGATAAATGCCATCTTTATCAGTTTCCATTCCTGGATGTGGTAGAAAATGAAGTACTGAAAGTAAAACACGTTTTTTTTCCTTCTGAAATCCCAGCACTTTTCCCTGTGAGAAAGCAAAAGATACAAACATGCAGGTTTGAAAAACACCCTAATTTTTTTGATTTCACTAAAATTTTCCATTTGCTGACCAAGTCTGCCTGCCAATCAAGACCCCTGCCCGTGCCTCCCTCCATCCCATTTCTGCTGAAATCCACCCTCCTGAAAGATCTCAGGACAATGGCTCCAAAGAAAAGAGATTCACAGTGGCCTCTAAACACATCATCTGAAAGTGGTCACTGCTGCTTGTCACAGCTGGCAAACTCACCACAAATTGTCTCTGCCAAATCAACTGTGGCTGACCTTTTTCTGAGTGAGTCATTTATTTCTATATCCCTGTCCTTGCCTGCTCCACTCAGTGCTACTCCAGCTCCATCCTGATGGCCTCAATACTCAGAGATAATGCTTCCCGCCTCCTTTCTGATTTCAGGTGGTCCTGGGTGTTAATCAACATGATTTCATCTCTTCCTGCTGCCTTCTGTGCATCCCTCCGGATGTGGGAGATATGCTGCCACTGCCTCTTCAAAGCAGCAGTGCCTTTAGGCTCAGGGCTGAGTGCAAACCAGTCCTGAGAGGAAATTTTGGCCCTCGTGGTGTGAGGGATGAAAGCTCTGTTGAGGAAAGTTGCTGGAAAACCCAGCTGGGATGTGTCCAGTTCGTACTGCCTCAGGGTTGTCAGCGCATGCCTTGTTGGAGGACAGATAGCTCTTAGGTGGAGAGCAAATTTCCAGGAAAAGCTCCTGCTAACCATCACCTCATCTCTCCTCTGCCCTTTCTCCTTCTTTCTGGCACTGTCAGCGATGCCACCCTCTCTGTGCTCTGTCACACCTGGACCAAAATCCTGTGTGACCTTCAGCTCCTTCTTCTCTCTTGTCCTTCGCTGACTTTATAACCAATTTCTGCAGTTACAGTTCAGCAGACTGGGGGTGGTAGGGTGCTGTTCCAGCCCTGGAACTGGGGCTGGTTCTGCACATCTGTACACAGTACAAACAGTGGTTTCTGCCACCTGCTGAGACCAGAAAGCAGGGATTCATTCAGCCACAAGCCCCTTCTAATTAAAAAAAATATATAAATTAAAAAAAAAATTAGGTATGGTGAGAAATTGGAGCCATTTTCCCAATCTGGGATGTGGGAAATTGGGAAATTGCAGGCCTCCCTGATTATTTATGCTGGTAGTGTTTTCAGCTGGCAGTTCTCAAGGGTCTTGAGAAGGAGCTACAGTGTCTTTTGGTTGAGCAGCCCAGTAATTCACAACTTACAGGTGAATGCACACACACAAAAACTCATGCACCTATCAGACCCTAAGCAGTGCTCCAAAACTGCAGGCAACCACAGATCCATGCTGCAGAAACCTTCCTGACAGGTCCTGGGAGGAACTGTCAGAGCTAATGGCACGTGGCCATCTTCACCATCCTGGGAAAAATCCACGTCACCAGGCTGTGTCCTGCACGGCAGATTCTGCCACTGCTGATCAGGTCCCTTCTGGACAGAGTGAGTCAACTCTGAGCAATAAAGTATTAGCAAAGCAACCACCACGGAGCCGCTGGGACTTCTCTAGAAAACCAGCTCTGCTTCATTCCCACCATTTCAACTTTACTCATCCCAGAAATTACAACACCAGTGAAAAATACTAACGTAACATGAAACAGACCTTCTCTCCTTATCTGAATGCCTGACACAGATCCCAGTCCCTGAAAGCTGACTGGCTTGGGCTGGGGTACACACAGTCTGCTTTCAATGCCCTGTGCTCACATGGTGACTGTGACTCCGTTATATCATGTAAACAGAGAGGAGACAGACCCATTCCATATGAAATAACAAAATGTGGTGGAGAGGATCACAGGCAGGGCAATACTTTAATTCTGGTTAATGATGCTTCTCTGTGCTTTTTCTTATGTAGATTGAGAAGAGGTTTCTGTTTAAGTCTGTAAAGTAAGTGGCTTAGAAACATAGTTAGCCTTCATGGCACAAAATAAAATCCTGAATGGGATTGCTGTAGGGTTGAACACTTACTTGTGTAGTAAACTGGAACAATCCCAAATGTACTGATGATTATGGATTTTATACCGTTTCTTCATTAAGTAATTGTGGCAAAACTTCCACAGACCTCAACAGGCTCAGATCAAGGACTCGAGTCTGCTGCAGCTGTGGAGGCCAAGAGGACAAAAGGCAGGTGTAGGGAGCTGGGATGGACCAGAGTGTGTCCTTACAAAACATTTCTCTGCTTGCCTCCTCAGAGGCAGCTGCATGTTTTGTCTGAAGCCAATCTCTCACTGGAGCTGCTTGAGAGCAAGCACTGAGGAGCCCCTATTGTAAAGGCCACACAAAAACACAAAGGAGAGAGAGAGCCCAGAGTAAAATGTATTTCTGTAATAAAACTGTCAAGTGGAAATGAGAGACCAGAAATCTCTGTGCCGCCAAGTAACTAGGAACAGTGACTCCCTCTCCAAAGCACTTGAGATAAGCTGTCTCCTTGGAGAAGAGCATTTGGGGTGAGATGCATGCATGGACCAGGGGAGTAGATGACCCAGGGGAGTAGATGACCCAGGGAAGAGAGCCCAGGAGCTGCAGGGGATGGGTACATGGCTTGAGCTCCTGCCAAACAGCACAGAAATCCCCGCTTCCCTGTGGGCTTCCTCATGCTTCTTCCACAATTTCTCCAAATTAGGTCACTCCCACATGGCCTACAAGCAAAAGCAGCCAGCACTGGACCACCCAGGGCAACAGGGAGGAGGCTGAGGATGGTGAAGCAGAGCCACAGATGATAAGATGCAAGGGAGGGCTGGGCAATTAGAAGCACTCCAGTGGACCAGGGGCAAAGAAAGCTCACAGATGATGGTGGAATATGAGCTCTGAGCTGTGGCCCAGCCAAGGGTGGGAAGTTTTCACGTCACAGTGCTCTGTGCATACACTCAGAGGCACATGGGTGTCCATCCATGGCCTCGCTGCTATGGTGGGTCCTCAGCTGAGGTGTTTCTCTGCCAGCAGAGGAGAGTTGGCTTTGCCAAAGTTGTATGTTTGCTCTGGCCAGCTGTGAGCTGTCCCTGTGCTTTGCTTTCAGAAGGGGTAACTGGCAAGGAATGAAATGTGGTGTCAGAGCCCCAGATTATTTCTCAGCTAAAGACTGAGAATCTGCCTCCTTCTGTGAGCTGTCTGGGATTCAGTCTGGACCAACGCCTGCTTCCCTGCTGCATCTCACAGCCCTTTTCCTACCCACACTGCTTTTACCAGGAGGCTGGCTGCCTGAGACAGCGAAGAATAACAGCAACAGATCACCAAAATTCAATTTCTTGCTCTCCTTCTGCTCTTCCCAGGTCACAAGAAGCCCTGCCAGGAAGATGCCAAACAAGAATCAGGCCTTTCTAGGGCAAATGGTGATGAGCTCCAGATCTGGATGGTCTTAGAGACTCTCGGAGGAATTCAGTTCACATTTGGGTTTGCAAAGTGAGTTTGTCCAACAGGCCCAGGAATACCTTCAGGCTGATTATTCCTCTTCCTCGCCATAATTAGGAGAAGGCATCTAGCTGATGGAGAAAAATCATGTTTGGTTCAGCTCATATAGCTGAATGAAAAAGTCTGTGGTCCCTGAAAGCCACCAATGCACTGCATGGCTCAAAAGAAAGACAGTGGGACTGGCTAGAGAACCCATATTTTTGAACAAATCACCTGCTGTTTTTAGCCCAGACACTGAGACATAGAAGTGCACCAAATGAAGTAACAGATGAGACACAGATGTGGAAACCAAGACAACCAAGAACTGATGGACTTCAAATGACAGAAATAACCCTAACAGATCGATATCAGACCAGGCAGCCTAGAAGAACCTGAGGTCTCAAATACTTGTCTGTCAGACTGAGAGCAGAAGTTACTTCCATTTCAGAAGTGATGGAGTCATTCCCACACCAGGTAGCAAACACAGATGCCAAACCCTTGGCATTGTGCAGACACCTGACAGAGGCATTAAGTGAGTTGGACTCATTTGAAGCACAGTCTTTTTATATTTTGAAAACACCCAGTTCCGTGCAAGTATTCAGGCTGCCATGGCAACATGGTGCATTTGTTCCCGAGTGTCATTTCCCATCACAATTGGTTGGGTTTTTTTTAATTTCAGAACTTTGCCCAACTTCAAAACTTTGGTTGCTGAGGCAACATCTCCCTTTCAAGTGAAGCGATTCGCTCTGCCTATCTGCGCCAAGGCAAGGGCTCTTCTGTGAAGACCAGTGTGCTACGGCAAGGGAGGAGGTGTTGGGGAGGCTAAAAAGATCTCCAAGGAAGCAGGGGGAGAGGGAGGAAGTGTGCTGAGAAGTGGCTGCGGAAGGGCAACACACGCCTTCGTGTGAGGCAGGTGGGATGGGCTCTGAGTGGGAGGCTCCAGGCTTAGCTAATGTGCCACCTTGCATCACTGAGGAGATTAAATGAGATCTCGTTGAGAAAACACTTTGCTTTTGATGTATCCCGTGAGGGTCTCGTGGAGATACATAGTCCTCACAAGACCTCTGCAAGAAAGGAATTTGTCACTGGGCTTGTTTGGCAAAAAAAGTGATGGAGGCAGAGAGAGCTTGAATGAACTACTGAAGGTCACACAGCAAATTAGTGGCTGATAGAGGAATAAGCCCCTGGGGGTGTTATGTTTCATTTGTAAGATCATCATTCCTCTGATATTTAACTTACGCTTAAACAGAAACCCATTTGCCTTCTGCAGAGAAGCGCTGCAATCACTTTTTCTCCTACTAACATATTACAGTCCTCACCTCTGCTATTTGTCAACGTATTTGGCTGAAATGCACTGAAGCAGGGATTACTTTCTTTCCATTTAGCGAGGGCCCTGGACTCTTCCTGACATCCTGCTGCAATAGATGTGACCACCACCAATGATCATAACTGATCTGGGCAGCAGTCTAGGAACCAGTTTAGGACTGGGAAGTGGGATTGCCCAGGCATGCTTTACACAAGATCTCCCCTCTCAGCAGCTCCCATGAGCATTGTGTTTCCTCCACCAGCACCCAGTGGTCTGTCTGGGCAGCCTCTCACTGTACCTTCTGCTCTGCTGTCACTTTTGCATGAGAGAGCCCATAAAAGTGGCCAGAAAAAGCAGAGAAATCAGCCAGCAGAGAAGTTCCAGCCATTTGGACTGTACAGGTTTCACCTACCTCTTACTGCTTACCCTGCGACCCAGAACAGAACCATTCACATCCTTTTTTATGGCAGAAGCAGGTGGATGACAAGCTTGAAACAAACTACCACTTCAGTAGGAGTTCTCCAAAGCCCTTGGCTATTCCAATGCCTGTGAGCCAGCATCTTTTCCAGCCTCGAGGGGCTCAGAGGATGTGCTGCTGAAAAGCAGAGCCAATGAGTAAATATACAGGCTTGGTACCAGCTATGGCTTGACCAGAGGGCACAACTGATTCATTAGGCCAGCTCTCACCAGGCCTCCACTTTCCAGCCTGTATCTCAGTGCCCCAGTTCCAGACTGATGGTGACTCTGATGCCTGTGTATGGGTCACTGGAGATTAGGCTCTGGTTTCTTTCCATTTCAGCATTTCATAGCTGACTGCATAAGCAGAGTCAGATACAAACCCACTGCCCGGATCACCACCTGCCTGTTCCAAATCTGGGTCAATGTAGCATTAAAAAACATAAACAGCCCACACAGCCCTGCCAGGCAGATGCAAAGAGGAAAAGTAAACATGAGGAGTGCTCTAGATGTCAACAGAGAAACATACAGAGGCAGAGGGCAACAGGCTTTGTCTTTCTCTTGCATTTAATTGTCTTCAATGCTTCCTTCCCATGGGCATTCAATTTTAAGTGCCTCTTCCAAGTTGATGGAGGAAACCAAATATGGCCTGTGGTGATGGCATGTCTGGCAGAGAACCTCCTGGGAGCTGCATCCTCCACATCCTGGGACATTTTCTTCTGTCCAAGTGACCACAAAAGTAGCCTGAGGAGTGACTCCCATGGTGATAGTATTTCTCTAGTGATCTCCAGGGATTGTTTACACCCCAAGATTTCTCTTGCCTGGGCACTGACTCCAGGGATTTTCCCTCACTGCTCCTGGGTGTTTCATAGCTTTGGTAACCCCAACTCCAATCTAGCAGCATTTGCTAAGGTTGAGACCCCAAGGCAGAGCACTGCCTCTGCTCTCCCATGGGTGATATAAAACATCCCTGGGACACATATGAACCAGGTGAAGAAGTCAAAAGAAGGCCTGTCTGTCCTAAAATACTTCAGCACATGGCAGATGTTGAAGAAGACCTCAGGACCTCTTCCCTGCCTGCTGATCCCAGTGTAGGGGGAACAAGTCCTCTCCCATGCTCTAGCTTCTGAGAATTGCCTTGGAGTCTCCTATTTCCAAAGGCAGGACATTCAGCAGCTGCTGGATAGCCCAGCAAACAAGCAAGCAACTTCTGCAAAATGTGTCTGGACATCAGCCATATTAACCATGAGTGCTGCTCTCCCCTGTGGATACAACAGCTGCCCATTGGAATAAACAGGAAACCATTTTATCCTCTGAGGAGCAAGAAAGGTGAAGGAGTCATGACTGTAAATTGTGTCTCTGGGTTTGGGGCCTGCAGCATGAGCCACAAACAAATCGGTCTTCTGTTTTTTCTCATAGAGGAAGGACTTGAATGCTGGACTTCTCCCTCTGAGCTGCTTCTCTGACCTAGCATTACCCTGCTCTCCAGTGCAAGAGATGCAACAGCAGACACTTCACCCTCTTTCCATGTCACTTATCTATTACTATAAGTTGCATCTGTACCTGAGTAGGGTACAGTGAAGTGATGTTGGTGCAGCATGGCAGTAGTGATGTTACTGTGGAAACCATGATATTTTAACTGCCTGGCTCAGGAGAAGCCAGGTAAATCAGTCATTATAGTTCCCCCCTTGCAGCAGCTGTGCTGCCAAAAGATCTGGGCTGAGCATGAGGTACGTAGGACTCTGGCACTGAGCAGTTTGTGGGAGCCATGTGGTGCTGGGAAAGCTGCTTTCCTCTGTGCCTTCAGCTCTCCCCAGCTCATGCCCTCACCCTTCACCTGCTGGACCTGTATGAATAGCAAAACTCCCAGATAGGTGACAGCCTCTGCACCCCTGGGCAGACCACCAAACACCTCCTCATTACGGAACACAAATGGAAGATACCTGATAATGTAGAATGTGCATCTTATTCTGCTGCAAGGGTCTAGGACAGTGATATTACCTGTATGCCAGGTGAGCTGTCAACTGCTGCTCTGAAAACCTTATAAATATCTTGAACACTGTGCACTTAGCTCCAGAGTCCTAGTGAAATATTGAAGTTCACCTTTTTGATCACTAGTGACAGAGTCCAAAAAGTACCAGGTGCAGTTTGAAACCTGACAGACTCTATCAAGTGAAGTATTTCCAGAAAGGAAGGATGCTCTGCATCTATTTATAGATGCATATTTATAGTGCAGAGGTGCTGGATGCTGATGAGCACACAGCATGTGGCCAGCTGTGACAGACTTGCTTTCCACTCAGCAAGCAGTCCAGGGCTACTGGGATCAAGGTAAGCAGGATACATCTTCATCCTGATGGTCCAAAAGGGTTATAAACCAGTGCTGCCTGGCTTTCCTGGCCAGAGGTCTGTGGGATTTCTGGCCAAGTTGTCCACACACAAGTCTGAGAAAAAATTTTTAAAAAGCCTTATGAAAAAATAAAAAAAGGGAGATAGGATGAGGTGAAGATAAATAATGGGGAGAAGAGGTGGAGCACCTTAGCTGGATGAAAGCTGAAGGGCAAGGATGAGAGGAATGGCCAAGAAGCAACAGATGATCCAGGGAATGTTCTCTGATATGTGTCCCTTGGTGTCCTATTCCTAACAGGCAGTGCTGAGAGCTTGATCCAGCAAGTTATACCCCAATGCCCTGTCTGCCTGTGAAGCCAGCAGGCTTGAAAACAGAATTTGGGGAGCTTTTGCTAAGCACTCTGTAAAGTGGCCAGGGACAGACTGCAATGGCCAGGAAGCGAAATAGGAGGGGATGACCATGCAGATGAGAAGAGAGAGCAGGCATGAGGCATGCCGTGGAGGGGAAGAGGAGTAAATGCACTGCCTGGCATTGCTGGGAGAGACCTGGAGCAGAGGTGTCCAGGAAACAGCAAAGGTTTTTGTGAAAGGATGGCCAAACATGACAAAGAGCAGCAGAATTTGAATGTCAATGCTGTGGGAGAATGAGTGGTTTGGGATTTTGAAGGAACCTAGCCCAGAATTGGGGGCTACAGGCTATTAACCAAACTCAGAGGACTTGAGTCTCAGCACGAGACCCCCACCCAGCAGAGCCCTTCAAAGGCACCCTGGTAAGTGTGCTGTCCCACAGAGTGATGCCATGGCAGCACAGCACTGCTGTACCAAGGTCTTCCTTAATTTCTTGACCTTTTCTGGCTTTGTCCAGAGCAAATCACAGGAATTTCTTTGCCTCCAGGAGATCATTTCTCATCCTGGCAAAGGCTGGAGAAGCCCTAGAATGTGTTAACGTTGCTTATGCCAGCAGGTAAACTCTGCCACTGAGATTGGGCTACTTGCTCTGCCAGGCACTACAGAAAATCATGGTAAGAAGTGATCTGTGCTCCAAAAAGGTTACTACCCAGAACAGGCAAGAAGATGAAGTCACTTGCTCAACTAGTCCAGTAAGTCAGCAGCAGAAAAGGGGAAGAAGTCCCAGTTTCATTTGTCTGAGATTGGTGCTTGGTGGACCAGATGAGATTATTTCTCACATTGCCCATATCAGCCTATCCCACTTGCCAGTGTTTATCTCACATCCTTGAGCAATAGCCCTCAGGACTCTGCAGTTGGGTTTTGTTTTATCTTACGGAGGAAGTGACACTCACAACATGCTCAGAGGTTATGTTGCTGCATTGCAACAGCTCTCATCCTACACAGAGCTGGAAGAAATCTGAGTGGTGCAGATGTGATGACTCAGCTTTGCTGGATTTTACAGTAGTGGAGCTCCACTGACATTTCACAGAAATATTCTGATAAACTTCACAGAATCACGAATCAACTAGATTGGAAAAGACCTTTGAGATCATCAAGTCTAACCTATGACCTAACACCACCATGCCAACTAGACCATGGCACTAAACACAATGTCCAGCCTTTTCTTAAATGCCTCCAGTGACTCCACCACCTCCCTGGCAGCCCATCCCAATGTTTAATCACCATTTCTGTAAAGAAATTCCTCTTAATGTCCAACCTGAACCTCCCCTGGTGCAGCTTAAGGCTCTGTCCTCAGACAACAAAAACACTGGCAAGAGCCCAATGGACTGAATCTCTTTGGAGTGATCCACTCTCACAAACACATCTCATGCAGATTTAGATCTGCAAGTTCTTTGAGTACTAATTCATTGTGGCAAGATGTTGGTGTCTTCTACAACAGTCCACGCCTTGAATCAAAAGCACCTGAGCATTGGTGGTGACTGCGTGGTTTGGGGTGATTACATTCATCCAGCTGTGCTTCTCTGTTAGTATTGTATTTGAGAACAGTATTTTTGGTCACCTAAGGACATTTGGACAGGGGTTTTATCCCAAATTTCAGCATGCCAGAACTTCAGATGACACCAAACAGAGACCTTCACCAGGAGGATGACAGTCCTTGATCAAGTAGCTATCATTTGTGGAGAAACCTGGTCCTCTTCATCAGCAAGACCAGCAATCCCTTATCAAGAGGATATCATCATACACCTGCCCAACTGAGAACTGCTGCTCCTCACAAGATTCCCACCTCTGTTCAACACAAGGCATCTGTAATCCATGATCTCCAGTTCCAAACAATCCCAGCTGCACACATCCCAGCTCCTCTCCTTGTGATAACACTGCGTGCATTAATTGCTAAACAATGTTGTTCCAAGTCGTACGAACACTTACATAACCTCATACCATATAATCAACACGTTTCTTGGCATGAAGAGATCAATCATTCTGATCCCCATCACAGAAATATACCTCTGCTCTCTAACGTGTCACGAAAACAACATCAAAAAATTAGAATTTCCAACCTCCACACCTGCCAACGCCCAGCACAGCTCGATGTTCCTGGAGATGATGGCTCATTTAAAACCTCTGAACGACACATGACCACCACTGGCAGCCAGCAGGAGCCAAAATCCAGCCATGTCCTACTGCCCCAGCACAGAGCAAAAATTATGATGGGAGGATGTCTGAAGGAAGAAAGGAGGCAAGGAGAGAAGGGGGAAGGAAGGTAGGTAATGGGAATACAGTCCTTTGCACTGTGTTCTCTTAGTGCTCTGTTAGTCCCACATTCACTTCTCCTCCATGGAGAAGCAACATTCTTCTCTTATCTTTCCATCCAGGGAGCACTGTGGAGACAGGTGGTGTCTTTTTTTTCCTAAGGGGAAAAGAAGGGGCCCACTTTTGTCCCAGTATTGCTTGCTCCAAGAAGCACTGTGAAGGGCTTGGCACAGGCAAAAATAGGGTGCAATAAAATCACTAAAATGAGAAACCTATCCCTGCCTATCCTTTGGGAGTCTTTGGGCCAGCCTTCTCTTCCTTCTAGCCCTCCACAAAGGCTGTCCCCATCCCAAAAATTGGAGAGTGAAGAGCAGAAGGCTGTTTCTCCAACTTGCAGCCAGTCTTTCCCAGCCCACCACCACTGCAGCCCCTCCAGGCTTCCGACTCCACAACCACACAAGGAGTGCACAGGGCCACAGCTCAGCATCCTCAGGGCTCTGGTACCCTCTGCTGGCCCTGAACGGTTCTTTTGCTATTGAAACCTCTCCTGGGGTTTTTCAGCCTGAAAGCAGGCACAGCCACCAGCAGCCTCTACACACCGCAGCAGCTTTGCTCACCCAACAGTGCTGTCTTCAAAGACCTCCACCAGTGCTCTCACAGCCAAGCTGGCCCCAGGCTGCCAAGGACAGGGACCTACCTTGCACCAACATCTAAGAGGATCAGCACTACTTTGCTAGAAATAATAAACACCTGCCACGTTTCTAAGTGCAAGGCTGTGCAGCAATTGCAGAAGGGTGAGCTGTGAGCTGCACAAGGGCACCCTGGGGCAGCGTCCAGGACAGGCTCCTGGTGTGTAGGACAATCCTCCCCAAGGCCCTTGGTGCACGCAGGGGTTAATTGGCGGACAGCACATAGCTCAGGGGCATTATCCTGCATCCCCATCCCTGCTGGAGCAAGCAGGGAACTCTGGCCATGCCTCAAGCAAGGCTTTCATGCAGGCCTTTAACACTGCAGGGTTAAGTGTTTCCCTGCTGCAGCCCTGGGAGAGGGCAGAGGGATAAGCAAAGAGCAGGGAACTGCAGGTCATTTCCTTCACTGCCTCTGGCAGAGGGGAAAGAAAAGCAGAAGACTGCATACAAGGAGTGGGTAAAGTGCCTCCCACACTGCTGAGCCCAACTGGACAGCCTGTGGCAACAGGATTTATGCCTTAATAGACAAACACGGAGTGAGAGATGAGTCTCTGCCTTCAGGGCTGTTGATGCAGCCCATGAGGCTGTGGCCTGACTGAGGGTGAGTGGATAATAGAGGGGGGGCAGCAGAGACACCTTTCTAACCACAATCCTGTACCACCTCCAAAGGAGGAAGGGGATCCATCCCCTCTGCCCCTCAGAGCCAAAGATCCTGAGCTACCAATACCAGTTTTTATTTTAATGCAAACTAAAAGCTTTTGGAGTACAAAGAAACATGGACATGACAAACATGGGAAATCCTGACCACCCCAAACTCTGGTTCAAGATGGAGGCCTTGGGCTGTTTGGCTCCCCAAGGAAAAGCTTCTTTCAGGATCAGGCTCCAGCTCCCTGGGGCACTCTGCCTGCACATGGGCAGGTGTCAAGCAGCAGCAGTTCCCTCCTGGAGCCTGGGACAGCGAGGTCACTTGATGCGGTAGAGGACTTTGCGCTGCATGCGGTGCTGGATCTCCCCCCGCCGCATCATCAGCTGCAGCACCTTGTAGATGGCATGTTCTGGGTATTTCTGCAGAAGGGGAGAGCAGGAGAAGATGAACCAGCAAGGAATAGCTGGCAGGAGCTCAGCAGGAACCTGCAACCTCTGCTAAAGCCTGGCTATGCCTCTCCAGAGTGAGCGAGCCCAGTAGTCCAAGACACTGATGCTCCTCCCTTCCCCTTTCACTATTTGATGTCTGACTGCAGCCAGTGTCACTGGTTTCTGGTTTCAAGGGTAGGAAGGACCCCAACCCAGCCCCAGACCTCAGAGCTTTTGCAGAAACTCGCCTCAGTGCCCTTAACCTCTGTAATCACATTGCACACCATTCCCTCTAAACAACTTCAAAAGCAAGAGCTTCAGGCAGCTCTTGAGGAAGGGGTTTCACGCCCCCAGCAGCACCCTGGGGTCCCTGGCTTCCCAGCCCAGCCCTCCATGGGGTCCCTGACCCACCTGCCGCATGAAGTCCTGCACAATGCTGTGCTCTGACACCTGGGAGCCGATGGCAAAGCGGCGCTTGAGCTGCTTCTCGATGCGGGACAGCATCTCCTGGTCCTCCTGTGTTGTGAAGCCTTCTGCCCCTGCAGGAAGATGCTGTGTGAGCTCTCTGTGACCCCCAGATGTCACTAAGACAAAGTGCTCATCTCCTGTGTCTCCAACCACACCTGCACAGCTTAAAAGACCTTAGGGAACCCTTGAATAACGCCACCATCCAAGGCTGTGGAGCTCCAACCACACAACTGAACATCTCTCCTCCCCCCAGCACAGAACATCTCCTCCTCACCTGACAGGTTGCCTGACATGGCTGCATCGAGTGTGGACACCTGGAAGAGCCGCAAGGCCTCCTCAACATCTGCCTCGGTGGCAAAGGGCTGAAGCCTCATCTTCGCCAAGGACTCAGCAATGCGCACGATGGCCTCCAGCTGCCTGCAGCCACAGGAGACATTCCCTGCATTCTACTGCAGCTCCAAGAGGGTCTTCTTCCCCCAGCTCCTTCCATCCCCACCCACCCCACTCCTGGCTGCCCCAGTAATGCAGCCCTGATCCCAGGTTTTGGTGGGATTGCTGCTCACCGGACGGTGATGGGGATGCTGGAGCGGCGGTCGCTCTCCTGCTCGTGCTGCCGGGTGCCGCTGCGCATCAGGATGTAGCGATTCTTCAGCTTCTCTGCCGCCCCTGCTGACAGTCGGGGGCCACACTTCCTGCAAGGGAGGGACAGGAGCTGGAGGCAGGGCCATTGGGGACCCCTCCCTTGCTTGGCTGTGCTGCAGCACCACTGCCAACTCCTCTTACGTCCCTTTTTTCAAGGCAGGAATTTAACAGAAATGTCACCCAGAGCACTGGGTGGTTTGCCTCTGACCACTGCCTCCCACCACACAGATGGACATGCTGGTCACTCACGTCCGACAGAAGGAGATGAGTTTCTTCAGCTTGTTCAGCTCGATCTCACCTTCTGCAGCCTGGGTCTGCGTCAAGGCACTCACGTGCAAGGACATCACATGCTTGGCCAGTGTCTAGGAAAGCAGAAGGCAGTCAGGCAGCAGGAACCTCCTGCCTCATCCTCCCCCCATAAAAAGGGGCACCATGAGTCCCAGCTGCACCCATGTGCCTCAACCCACCATGTCCCGCTCCTCATTGTGCTCATCCTTAACGATGAAGATCATGTCAAACCGAGACAGAATGGTGGGCATGAAATCAATATTCTCCTCGCCCTTGGTCTCATCCCAGCGCCCAAAGACAGAGTTGGCAGCTGCCAGCACCGAGCAGCGGGAATTGAGTGTGGTTGTGATTCCTGCCTGTGGAGGAAGGCAAAAAATTGGATGGTGTCAAGAGAGCCTTCATGTCAAAGCAGAATAAGAAGACCATTAACTCAGTGAAAGGCCCAAAGCCATTTTCAAGGACTCATCAACAATCACTTGCATTTAAATAAAAATGCTGTAAGTAGCACCCAATGGCTCTGTGATGGTGGGGCTGGACCCACATGTCCTTCTGCAGGGGGACTGGCTTCAGCTGAGACATGAGCACTGAGTAATTTCATTTAAAAACCTCCTGTCAAGGGCAGTGACACAGGAGACCTCACCCTGAGAGGTGAGGTCTGAGACAAACACTGGGCAGCCAGGGCTGAGTGCTCCTGGGTGCAGAGGCTTGCAGGAGCAGCCTGACAGCAACCAGCAAGGAGAAGCCATGAAATTCAGGCTGCCCAGGAGAAGACAGCAACCTGCAAGGAGAAGTCAAGAAATTCAGGCTGCTCAGGAAAAGACAGCCTAAAGCCTCCAGGCTTTGGTCTCAGATCAGAGAAACCAGCAACCATCAATAACCACTGCCTGGAGCCTAAAAAGGGCAATTTTGGCAAAAAATGTGTGAGCTGCTGGGCTCTCAGGTTCCCACACCAGGGAAACATGCATGCACAGCTCACCTTGGCAATGGAGATGGTCTGCTGCTCCATGGCCTCATGGATGGCCACACGGTCATCCTCCCGCATCTTCTCATCCATGGGGGAGAAAACAGGCAAGGAGGAAAAAGTCCCCATCAGTCACCTCTGCTACACACCCACTGAAGTCACCCCCAACACAAAGCTCTGTGAGGACCTCTGCCCAAGGGGTAGGATGTGACCGAATTCCCTTGCAGCCCCATCGCCCTGACCTTCCCTCAAAGGAAGTGAGGCAGTCTAAGAGGGCTTGCCCTTTCTCCTGCAGCTCTGGGCTCTCCTGGCATCCCAAGGGCTCTCCTGGCATCCCAAGGGCTCTCCTGGCATCCCAAGGGCTCTCCTCCCCCACAGGTACCTTGTCGAACTCATCGATGCACACCACTCCTCCGTCTGCCAGCACCATGGCTCCTCCCTCCATGAAGAAATTCCTGGTGGAAGGGTCGCGGATCACTGAGGCTGTCAAGCCAGCAGCACTGCTGCCTTTTCCTGAGGTGTACACCTAGTAGCAAGGGACAAGGAAAGGGACAGCACATCAGCTGCTGCAGGAGCCCACTGCTCCAGCTGAGAAACCCCTGGCACTGCAAAATCTGGAGCTCCCGGGGGAAACACAAGAACCTCCAGGAAAAGCCCTCAGCACATGTAAAAAGCAGATGTGCTGGGTAAAGAGCAGGACTATTGCCTCATCCCAAGCCTCGGACTAAGCAGCTGTGACACACCGGAGGGCATGCAGACACACAAACACAGATATTAAGTACAGAAGAGGGAGTGATTCATTGTTTGGTGGGCTGCTGCATTAGCTTTGTTTTCCCCCAGAGGGAACAAAGCAGTCAGAGCCTGAGTTTAATAGAGAATACAAAAAAAACACAGCTGAAAACATAATTCTGTGCCTGGGCTCAGGCTGGAGGTCCGTGCCTGAGATGCAGTCAACTTAATTTGTCCTGACCAGCCAGCCCCTCTGCTGATCAAGTCTCAACAATGAACAGCAGCACCAGGCACATCTTTGGACATCCGCAAACAGCCTGGCTCACAGCATAATGGAAGGCATGACCTGCTTCCCCTTTCCTCCCTCATCCCCCATGCTCATCCCCTGCTAGGCTAGCACTGGAAATGGCAGTTCACACCTCTGCCAGCAGCTCTTTCTACCTGTGGTTGCACAGGCAGGTGTCTTGTCTCTGAGGGAGAAAAGGGCTGCACTACAAGTGGGCACCTCAATCCACATACCCCAATGGGTGAACACTTCTCAACAAACTTCAGCAGCTGGGATTTGGCCGTACCAGGGTCTCCCAGCATCAGCAAGTTGATGTCCCCTCTGCGGGTCAGCCCATCCGGGAGCCTGGGGTGACAGGGTGGGAAGAAGAGAGGGAGGAGACGGTGAGCCTTTATTTTGATAGCAAAGCACTGACTTTGACAGCAAAGGCTGACTGTTCCCCACCTCTTGCGGGAGCCTCCAAACAAGAGGCAGGCGATGGCCTTCTTGATGTCGGTGCTGCCGTAGATGGAGGGCGCGATGCTCTTGGCTATGGTCTCGTAGATGTTGGGCAGGGAAGCAAGGCGGCGGAGCTCCTCCTCTTCCTGAGGGGTCACCGAGCCACTGAAGCCGTGTCCTGCACAGGGACGAGGAGAATGATGCAACAGTGAACAACAGTGAACAAATTTAAAGTAAATTGTACCACTCGCCCTGCACCCGCTACCACCCAAATCCCTTCTTGAAGGTCATGCCAAGTGCTGCCAGGCGGGAAGGGTGGAAAGGGGAGACGTCTGCTAACCCAGCAAGGCAGGCTGTCTCCTTAGAGGCTGGTAAGAAAAAGCAAGGACCTTGGGCAAAGCACCTCCGCAGGAACCAGTGGGAGAATTGCGGTCAGGACCATGTTTTAAATACAGTTTTAACCATGGACTTCAGCCGGGATCCTCAGGGATGGCTTAGCAGATTCTCACTAAGGTCAGTAAGATAAAGTTACTTAAATACCCTGGAGAACTCAGGCTGAAACTTACTCAATATCACTGAGAAAAAGTCCTACAGGACACAACTACAGAGAGTCCTGGGCAAGTCAGACCCCTAGAACGGCTTTAACTTTCTGCTATATAAACAGCAGAAAAGAACCAAGGCTGTGATTTCCTACAATCCTTGCTGAGGGAACACCTTGTCTGGGAACAGGGTGGGGAGGGTCTCCCAGCACCAGGCTACCAACACAGCCCAAATGCACACCAAAAGCAGCCTCACCTGAGCCCTCCACATCCACCTGGATGCCCACCACACGGATGTAAGCGCTCCGAATGCCCACCCCCACATTGTTACGGCCTCTGTTCTTGCTCTGCGCAGACTTCTTGATGGAGTAGATCCCCATGATGGTGACTCTGTTCCCTGGGACAACTTTGTCACACAGGTACCTAAGAGGAGACAGGGGAAAGCAGAAGATGGTGGTGGGAAAGGATGGCACCAGCAGCAGCCAGGAGGGTGAGGGTGGGAAGGCTGTGCTGGTACCTGTCACAGTACAGCTGCAAGTGCCGGGGCATCTCTCCATGTGGCACTGCATCCGGGGACTCCTGCAGCTTCAGGACCTGGAAATCCACGCACTTGCACTTATCTGGCACAATAAAATAGGGGTCCAGAGGGCACCTCGGGCGGCCAGCTTGTTCTCTGTGCAGAGAGCAATCAGGGAAGGCTGTTAGCAGTCAGGAGCCGCCCCTTGGAGGGCACCTGTGGAGGGGACAGCAGTGACAGCACGGAGCAGCTGCTCCTTCCAAGCAGTGCCACATCAGCAGGTAAGAGCAGGCACAGAGCGCCAGACCAAAGGCCACCAAGCCCTCTGTCTTGTCTTCAACAGCTGCCAAATATGTACATGAGAGCAAGCCAAAGGCAGGGTGACACTTGTCTGAGCACTGTCCCTGCCTCCCTCCCCTCCCCTGCTCGCTCTAAGCAGGGAAGGAGGTAATTCATTAATTACACAAAAGGTAACAGTGCAGGCTCAGTGACACGGCAGGGCGTTCTTCTTTACAACCTGATGCACGAAGCAAATGTTAAGTGGTTTCTGGTGAGAAAGCAATTAGCAGTGTGACAAGGCTGACATCCACCTCCCAGTCTCTCAAGACATATCTGCCTGGCTAGATTACAAGCTCTCTGAGACAATGAGCAGATCCTGCTGGCATCTCAGAATGGCACAAATGATGCCTGACTCCATGCAGGGCTTTCAGGGAGGGCAACACGAGAGTGCAAGTGCACTCATGCAGTCAGGGATCAGGAGCAAGGTGCTGTACAGACCACACAGAAGGACAATCCCTAGCCCAAACCCCTCTCAAAGCTGCATTAAGAGTTCAGATGCAGAAAATAAATACTGGCAGGTATGAGCCTGAGGACACAACCCTCCAGAATCTGATGCCTTAAGAGCTGCAGTACAATGGCAGCCTAATGCTCACAGTTCTCACAGGCACCAAGAGCCGAAAAGCAGGATAAAAAGGTTAGTAGAAAAGCATCCCTAAGGAAGCTAACACAAACCAGCCCTCTCAGGATGGGGGAATGCGGAAGCAAGGAGTTTGGAAAAAAGCAGAGCAGCTTAACACAGCATTAGGAGACAGCTGGAGACAGGAATGAACCTTTAGATACAACAGGAAAAGCACCCTATGGATGAAAAGAACTCCCTGGACATGGTCACTCAAGACCGCATGTAGCACTGACCATGTAGAGTCACAACCAGCATGAAGGGTGGAGGCAGAGCAGTGCAGGGAAGCAAGAGGGAGCAGCCCTGGTCAGTCCTTACGTGTTGCATTTCCTGGGCAGAGCGTAGCCCTCCAGCCCCGGGCGCACCGCGATGTTGCTGATGGTGTTGCGGCAGCTGCGGCACTGGATGGTGATCCTGGTGGCTTTGGCTCTCACTGGCGTTGCTGCAATTACAATCCCAGGGATCTTCACAAGGTGGGACATCTGGTCAGACTGAAAGGGAAAAGGTGAAGGGAAGGTGAGAAAGCCATCAGTGGAGGACAGATGGGAAACTACAAAGCGTGAGAGCAGAGGACAGAACACCCTGTGCAGAACACCACTAACAGCACTAATGTCCCTCCAGCAGGAAGCAGCAATAACAGCCCTTTGCAGTCAGATCTAAGCTGCAGAGTACTGCTGCTTGTAAATTGGTGTGTGACCCGTGTCCTGGGCTATGTGACCAGGTACCAAAAGCTCCCTGCCATCACCCACAGGCGCTGCTCTGCGTGGCAGGCAATTCACTTCACCTCACCTTCAGGCTGCGGATGTTGGCTGCGTTGGCATCCGACCTCAGCATCACCTGGATGTCTTGGAGAGTCTCCTCCCCTGAGGGACGAGGACGAGTCACCTCATCTGCCACTTCTTTTGCCGCTTCTTCCAACTAGAGAGGGAACAACTGTGCTGTAATGGGTCGTTACAGCAGAACTGCAGGGCTGCTCTGGTGATGTGACAGCATCCTAGATTGCCAGCCAGGCTGCCAACCTCCATCCTTACCAGCTGCAGGTGCTCTGCTGGCTGCTTGTACAGATAGTCAGCGAGATCTTCATCAAAGCTGGCCAAGTCCTCCATCTCCACCTCCACCCAGTACTGCCCCAGGTTATAGTGCCGTTTGAGCTCATCCCTGGAAGGCAGGAAGAGGCAGAGGTTTGCAGGGCAGAAAGCACCAGTCACCCACAGTGGCCTTAGAACAAGCAGGGATCAGAAAACGCAGGTTCTGCAGGGAGTCCTTGGTTTGGAAAGCAAACAGGGAAAATTAGATGAGTGCCAGGAGAAGTGCAGGGAAACCTGCGCAATCTTTCATCCAAGCCCATTCTGAAATGTGGTGTAAGACAGGGACACCAGTGCTTGCAGTGGCAATGTAAAGTATTTACTAGAGCTATATGACCGGAGAAAACTTCAGCATAGGATAGTAACTATTATACATAAGATGTGATTCAAAACAAAGTCATAACAGAACAGACAACATTTTCCTTAAAAAAACCAGGGTCCATGAAATTTAAAAGTGAGGTGAAAGACTATTCTAGCTGTTGATTATGATGTATCTCCCTGTCTTCTCACACTTGTGTCACCCAACTGCATAGGCAAAGGGATGGTCAAAGGAACCTCACAGACTTGGAATGCACATGTGGACTGATTTTAATGGATACAGACAATACTCCAGACCAGAAAATACTACAATTTAAAAGACAGACCCCGAATTTCAGAACTAAGTGCAAGCCTGGCAGTGTGAATCCCTCTATTGCTACCTCTGCCACTAGCTGGCTACCGAAAAATTTGTGACAACACCAGACCTCCACTCTTCTGTCAGGTTAAATACGAACAGCTCTGAATATTGAGCTTTTTACGGCCTACGAGAAGAGACAAAGTGGCTATTGTGTATATGGGGTGTGCACTGCAGGAGGGAGGTTAGGAGCAGACTGGATATGCGAGTGGGGGTGGGAAAGGCTCAGAAGGCGAGAAGGGGCGACAGCAGCACCTGTATTTGAAAGTGAAGCCCGTCCGGTCCGTGCCCACCCGGTACTGCCGCAGGAACTCCTTGAACCGCTTCTGCAGCTGCGACTTCCGAACCTGCCCCTCGTCCACGGACGCATCTCCCCCGAAACTGTCGCTGTAGTAAATGCCGGGGTCGTCGAAGCCGGACATCGCGGCTGCTGCTCCGCTGCGGGGGCGAGAGCGCTCGGTAAGCCCCGGGCGCCTCCTTCCCCCGCCCCGCACCGAATGTCCCGCGGGATCGCCCCTCGCCGATCGCCCCACACCCCACCTGACCCACTGACCGGGCCGTTTCCCCGCAGTGCCCCAGGGATCCCGATCCCCGAACCCGATCCCCTCCCGCTCCGCACCTCGCTCCCCGCCGGAACCCCCCGCCAAACTTTCGCGGCAAAAGCGGCGCGCGGCGGAAACCGAACCGTCCCAGAGCGCTCGCGCGCCGCCGCCGCGCACTCTGATTGGCCCAGCCCGGCGCCCGCAGCCGCCGATTGGGCCGCGGCTGCCCTTCCGCCCCGCCCCGGGAGGGCGCGCGCGGCCCCGCTGCCGCCGCTGATTGGCCGGAGCGCTCCGCCCCCAGCGGTTTGGCGCGAAATCTGGGAGCGAGGGGCGGGGGGGGCGAAATGGCGGGCGGGAGGCACCATTGCGGCGGTGCGCGGGGGGGAGCGGGTGGTACCATTGCGGGCGGGGGGAGCGGCCCGGGCGGTGCGGGAAAAAAGTGAACTAATTACTATTAATCGGTTCGAATAAAGGGAGAGAGTCCACTGCGGCATACGACCACGGGGTTTCTCTCTCCAGATTTTGGGGGACGCAGTCCCCCTTTTATCCCAAACTCCCGGCCGCATGTTGCTCTCTTCCTTTCCCCATTGGCTGAGGTACTGGGAAAGTACAGCCTTCCCGGACTGCCTATCACATACGCCCCCATAAACCTGGCATTTCCCCCCAGAATTTAGAAACTCAGGCATGTGCTGCCCCATTTATCTGTTTCAGGAGTCAAACTGCCCGGGCTCTGTAGCAAACCTGCGGCTTGAAGTGGGTAGAGACATTAAGATCCATTTCAAAGACATTAACACCCATACCTTCACCCATGGAATTGTTTGTAAAGGCAGGGAGGGTATGATGCCAGTCAGAACCCATATTTTCCAACTTGGAGGTGGCAGTCAGGCTCTCTGGGCAGGGGAGAGGGGCTGGTGCAGTGTGATTCTGAGCTCATGAGCATTTGTTGGGCTCTTTGGGATCTTAGTTACCTTAGCATGGTTGGATGAACACAATGGTTTAGGTTCGGGTGGTTTAGAGGGACTGAATAGGTAGAACTTAGTACAAATCTGAATTCACAAGTTCTTGTATTTGAATAGCTATCAACCCTCATATCCTGCTTTTCAAACACCTATCTTTTCCAAGAATTAACTGTTTTTATCTGCCAGGGTTGGCAGGTGGATCCAAAGAGAGAATCATTAAAGGGGATTGTGGAAGGGGATGTAGAGTAAGATTAGAGTGATGAGAGTCCTGTTTTCCCACTGCTCATTCTCAGCAGGAGCTGCTTTCTGATTCTTGGTTTTTGAGCAGGTTCAGTGCTGACCATTAAAACAGATCAGCAGGAACATGTGTCTTTGGGATTAAGGTCACAGCCAGAACAGGCAGATCATGGAGACAGGTTGATCACAGAGGCTCTCTGGTAGAAAGAGAGGACTCTGAGGTGATACACAGCAGTTCAGGGAGAGCTGTCCTGGTTTTCACCAGCTGAGTGTCCCATCACCTTTTGCTTTTGCTAGAACAGCAGCCAGCTCTTATGTATCACTTCTTCCAACCCTTAAAAATAGTTTGCAGTCTCACTGAACTTCATGCTGTTTCTAGAAACAGAGCAGCATGTAGGAGCTGAAGGAAGCTGCCCCAGCTTATGACAGGTTAGTGTTAGCACCGAGTGGGAGCAGAGTCTGGCTCTGATGATAGCTCCCACTTCTGTCTCTTGTCATGTCTGTGCAGGCAGCAGCTCCAAAAGACACAAAACCCAGAGGAAGAAAGACACCTCCTTTCTCCCTGGGTAAGGCTTTAATAATAGGAAACACCAGGCCTGAAGACTTTACATTGAAATTTATTATGTGTATAAATTATACAACCAGACAAGAATGACACTGTATCTTCAACAGCTGTCTTTTGCTTTTCAAAGACCCCAAATGATTAGAAAAAGAGTTAACAAAGACCTACCAGTGTCATATAAAACCCTCTGTAACCCATGGGAGCCAGGTGGCTCTACAGAGAAAGTGATCACAGTATTATCTAGCAGTGTAAAAAAACTGAGCAAACAGAGCTCCGAGGAGCTCCATATTTCTGAGGAAAGACAGATGTCAAAGCTGTGTTTCCGATCCTGTAGGGTTTTGTAGGCACTCTGTAAAGCAATGACCATTCTTGGCCATTGTTTTCAGCCTTTTCTACCCTTGTTTTTGGTGATAAAGTTAGTCTCTGAGAAGAGCTCACACCAAGCACAGGAGAGACTTCACCTGAACCCCCTTACAGCACTCTTTGATTCCTGGGGAGAAAAGTCTCCTAGTGTTAGTGGCAGAACCAAGATCACAGTTCCCAGTCAGGGGTAATTTCTCTCACAAGAACTGGGGAAGGTGGATTAGTTCAGGGTGAGGGAGGTCACAAAGAGAAGGTGAAGGTCCTGCTTTTTCACATGGCAAATAAGCCCACGGCAACTGTCATGGCGAGGAAGCTGAGCGCCAGGATCCACCGCATCAGGGAAGTGGTGGGTGTTGTGTCTGTGCTTCTCATCTTTGTCCTCTCACTTTCTTTCCCAGATGCTGGACCTAGATCAGGTAGGGAGAAAAAGGAAAACAAAAACAAGTGAGAAGAGGTTGAGGCAAGAAGCTCCCAACATGCTGTGTTTGCTCTCCCCAGTGCCAGAGCAGGCACTGCTGGAGTTGTCCAGGGAAGAAGGAGAAAGCCCAGAGCCCAGTTGGGAGAAACAGTGGCAGCAGGTTCTGCAGGGATTCCTCATCCAACACCAAATTTTTCTGAAAATTTCACTTGTATGCATGTATTGGGGAAGGAATGGCAAAGTGTCACAGAGAACTGCTTTAAGCAGCTTTTGCAGAAGCTGCTTTAAAATTCAGTATCTAGAGATGCTTAAGGCAAGGTTTGCTTTTCATTCTTTACCATGGAAAAACTGTGGTTCAATCCAGTATGCACTGAAAAAAATCTCCATTTTAGTTTCAGAATGGGTAGGCCATAAGGGTTTTTTTAATTTGAATTGCATGTCATCATGGGAACCACTTTCCTCTGTAAACATCTGAGCTCGCTCCTCACTCAGGTACAAGCCTGACTTAGAAGCTAAATCCATTCCACCATCCAGAGCAGTGCTCACTATAAACCCAGCACACTCTCTGGAGTGTTTTCAGCAAATCCTTCTGGAAGGCAGGAAGGATCAGAGGGAGATACAGTCCAAAAGGACAGGCTGCTGGGTAGGACTGTGTGTCCAGAAGAACCTCCTGCCAGCATCACAGCACCACGGCTGATCTGCAGTGCCTAAAACTGGTGCCTTGGCTTCTGTGAAATCAGGGTCAGTTTTCACTGTGGTGAATGAACCTGGAACTTGTTAAAGCCCTAGAGGTGGAGAGAGGAGTCTCTTTTTGCAAAGCTTCCTCTCTGACACTCTTTCTGGAGAGGCCACGTGTGTTACCCTCTGTCATGTCATGCTTGTTTCCCAATGGGTTTACAAACAAGGACAGAGGAAAGGAGGAGAAATAAATGAAGGAGCAATGAGAAGCATCTGCCCTTAGAGGTGTCTTACCATGCTCGTGCGATTTGTTGACGTTCCTTGAGCGGAGAAGCTCTGCCTTGGGCTGCACAGGGTGCCCATTCTCCTGGCCCTTGGACACCAGCTCCTGCAGGGCCTCGAACACCTGGGAAAGAAGGAACTCTGTCTCATTAGGTGGCCTCCTCTTGTTCTTTCACTCGACCCCTTGCCCCTTCCCCAGGCACTTTAGGAACAAGAGGAAGACATGAGGCTTCAGTCTGAGCACATTTTGCACAGAGCCAAAGCTGCCTGTGAGGTCAAGAGGATGTCTGTCAAACTCCTTGTTTACTTTACAGGTTCTCCCTGAAGCTTTCAGCTAAGAAGAAGGCTATTGCCCATCTGATGGGAAGGAAAGCAAGGTACCTGTCACCTAGTCAGCTCCACAGAGGACGTGTGGAACTTTGCCACAGAGGCAGGACAGATATTAGATGGTAATCCCCGCACCCAGTATGAGCCCTTATTCATATCTGAATAGTGGCACATGGAAGAGACTGGATTCAAACATTAAGAGCTTTTCAGAGGCCACTCTTTTATTCAGCTCCCACGCTGGACAAGCACGGCCATCCAACTCTGCCTAGCTCGCCCTAATCCACAACTTCTCATAAGCTCCCCAGCAGAAATACTGGCCTTGCTTTTGCCCTGTAGCTATTTTCTTGTTTGTGACAGGGTGTGGGCCAGCAGGCCAGCTTGTTACTCACCCCTATATTTAACAGGAATGCTTTCTTGGCCTCCTCCATGACTCTCTTCTTAGTGGCAAGGTCCATCTCCAGAGCGTTCATGCGGGAGCGGTAGAGCTGCTTGAACTTGGTGGCGTTGGACACCCCATCGAAGGTGAAGAAAGCCAGCCCTTCCCCAGAGCTGGGCAGCCCGAGGGCTTTCTGCGCAATTTTCTTCAGCACCTGCCCCCCAGACAGGTCTCCCAAATAGCGAGTGTAGGCATGGGCCACCAGGAGCTCTGGCTCGTTCTTGCCCACGTAGTGGAGCCTCTCAACGTATTTGCGGGTGGCCTCGGGACATGGGATCTCTTCCCTCCAGTTTCTGCCATAGAAGTACTTCAGGTCTTCCTCCAGGGCAGCTTTCCGGTGCAGCTCGGCCGGGAAATACACGGGGGCATAAACCGGGTTGTTCTTGTTGCGCTCGATCTCTTCCTCCAGGGCAGAGTAGATGAAGTACAGGGATGCTGTAACCAGCTGAAAGAGAAGAAAGGGAGTGAGCTCCAGGTGCAGCTGTTTGTCTTTTTCAAGTCTGTGGGACAAATTGTACTAACAAGAAAGGTACACCCACCGTGAGTCATGCACATCTGTGATGTTGCAGATTTCCCATGTGGAAAACAGAGTGCAAGGTGCAGGGAGACACTGCTTAGCCCTTCCCCTTCTGCTTGAGGCAGCAATCAGGTAAGCCCTTCCCAGCAGGTATTGGTCTTACTTGCTCTGAAAGTCACTGCCTTGCCTTCAAGATAAAGTCTTGCAGCTTGATGTAATGTGAACTGGAGCCCTGTTTTAGCATTCCTGGTCTATTCCCATTCCCTCAGTCAATAGAGAGGGTATTCCCAAAGGTATCCTTTCTGGTGCATTGTTCAAATTTGAATGCTCCAAAATGTGGCTTCCCTTTGTGGGGCCTTGTGAGACAATGACACACCCTGGTTATTTTTCAAAATATTCATCCTGTCAGCATCCCACCATCCTGGGAACTGAGGCACCCCCACTCTGCTCACTCAGGCATGCAAGTGGGGTTGCCTCCTCGGTTTCCCCAGGGAGAAAAGATTAAAGGGAGCTGGAAGCACAGCCTGCCTCTGAAAGATGCCTTTGTGAAGGATTGCTTCGAGGCTGTGTTCTCCCCTCTATTTTGAAACCATTGTTATTGTTGTTTTTCCCCAGCTTATGTGATACTTTCTTCTATCTGCCAGCTTTTCCACGTGGTCTGAGACAATCTAGCTGTGTTCTTTCCCTCCTCAGGCGTTCTGTTTTCAGAGGCTTTCACACCTACACCACCCCTTCCTCACCCTGGGATCCCTTGTGATCAGCAAAGGGTAAAAGATGAAGGGATTGCAGTACAGGTGAGCCAGATTTGGGCAGGGGGGATTATGCTGCTCACAGGAGAGAAAGTTTACTTTCTCACAGAGCAGTCAGCTCTGCAGGGAAAGAGCTGCTGTTTCAACCTTTCCCCACTGTGCCAGCAAAGAGGACTTTGATAAGCACACGGGCAGGGCCTGGTTGTGGAAACAAATAGCCACCATCTGGAGAGGCACGTAGCAGGGCAGATGTATAGGTCTGCCAAGAGAGTAAACAAAAACAGAGCTTTTTAAACAGTAACCTGTTACCCGGCTTACTGGAAAAGAAACAAAATACAGGAACATTGCCTTACCAATTTAGCAAAAATGTAGCTCATCTGATTGTTTTCAGAGATAGGTAGTGGTTTAATGAGAAACATGGCTTTTTTAAGCTGTTGTTAATTTTTAAAATCCATGCCCCATCTCATTCCCCTGACAGCGTGTAAAAATCATCTAAGAAATAAAGCTGTATTCCTGGAGGTCTGACTTTTTACACTCTTGCCTTTCTCAAAGTTCACTGCCTAACCAATGCTGTATTTCTAACAGCAGGAAGTCAGCACCTGAGATTGAATTTATGCTTGACTAAGTATTCTGAATGCCACCTGTCAGAAATAAGTAGTCTCCTTCCTACTTCTGTGGATTTATTTGCCAAGGAACAATTCAACAACAAAGTAATTGAGGCACAGGTTGAATTGGTAGCTGTTATTTGCAAGCCCATGCGTCACATCCTATAGCCTCTCAGGAATTTCTGGCCCAGGTGTTTGCTTTGGTTTTGCTCATGGCTTTGTTACGTGGCTCAGATCCCAGGAATTGTATCCAGCCAGGCTGGGCTACTATGTGGAAGTGTTTCTCTTTTATTTTGAAAAATGCAACAGGCTCCGGCTTGTTAGCAGCAGACAGGGATTGCTCAAACTCCGTCTGCTTTTGAGTTATTGTTCATGATCTCAGCTTTGGTATAACTCAAGTGACAATGCGAAGTTCAGTGCCAGCAATGATCCCACATCCTCACTTTCTCACCATCCCAATCATTATTTCTAGCTGCAGCTGCCTAGAGTGTTGTAAATATAGTATTCCCCCTCTTTTGGGATTTTCAGCTGCTCAAGTATCTGAACATAGTTATGTCACCATTAACTATCATTGGCAATAATTAACATGCAGGCATTTATGAAGAAAGAGAAAAGCAACAGCATTAGTCCCATCAACCTCTTTGTCCTTTTTCTCCATTTTCAGCTGGGTTGTCCATCCTGATATGCACAGCCATTCCCCACCTTCTGCAAGAGGAGCCAGTAAGACCTCAGGGTGCAAGAGTTTGATGAAAAACATGTTTTCCATGGGAGATGCTGATACCAGCATCATGTCCCCATCCTCCCCCCTTTAGTCCCCTTGCAGCCCATCTGATCTAACTGGTGAGCAAATCCCATCCCCAAAAAATGCTGCTATGGAGTACCTTAAACTCTTGGAGTGACACCTGTCCCTTCTGGAAATTCCTCATGAACGGTGTATTCTCTGCCTGCTCGTGCACCTCCTTGGTGGCTTCCTTCAGCAGTTCTGACAGGTCTGTGGACATTCTGGGGAAGAACAGTAAAACAGGCATTAGTGCTGTCTCTCTCCTCTGACAAAACAGATCTTAGCTCTCTAGGACAAAAGGGGGAGCCTGGGATGGCAGGAAAAGGAGCAGAGCGCTCCCGGGAGCTGTGTAGGGGAGCCAGAGAGCACCAGCGTTCCAAACACTGTCCCGAGCAAGGAAGACTGACAGACTCCATCCAGAGGTGAAAGCAGCAGCCTGCCTTCCCCTGCAGAGCAGGAACAGCGTGCCTGCAAGCGAGGGAGAAACACAACCCTCCTCTGGCAAAACGCTTCCCTCTCATCCCCGTCCCGCTCTCACCTCTCGGAGCTGTGTGACTGGGAAGTTTCCATGTTTCTCCAGGTCGTGTCACTCCCCTGCTTCCCTGCTGCTGTTGCTCGTGCTCTCCTCCTTCCTTTCTGCTCCCAGGACAGTGAAGCTGTGATCTGGGCAGCCTGACTCCCACATCCAGCTTTATACTGCCAGGCCACGTGAGCAGCGAGCGCTGACCTCAGTGTGAGTACAAACTTCTTGCAACACAGCAGCAGCACTTCCCTCCCCAGCCTGGCTGTCACCCTCTCCTGGCCTGCAGCCCCAAGAAACCAGAAGGAAGTCACCTGATGCATCTTGATAACTAAGCACAAACAAGACGATGTCCAGCAACTTCTCCTTCCAGGGTGCCTGGCTCTGTAACCCTTGCAGTGCCTTGCCCATGGCAAGAGATGCTCCTGGGGACAGCGGGGTTGGACAGGGAGGGTGGATTTACATTGCTGTGGCACATGAATGCACCAGCTCAGGCCTGCAGGTGCCATAAATGCCCTCAGGCAGTTCTCCCTTGCCCTTGGCACTGGGCATAAACCCTGTGGCTTTGCACAGAGGCAGCTCAGGTGTGCCAGCACTGATGCGCAGCCAAATCCATTCTGTGCTCTCTCGCTCATGGAAACGATGGCATCGGATTTGTTTGGCAGCTGCCTCCTGTTGTCACCACAGCAGCTTAGGAAAATGGCACTCCATCTCCTAGGCACCCAGAAGGCTGGGGTAGCTGAAAAGATACCATACAAGCCTTGGGGGAAATGGAGGAAGTCTGCAGAGAGTCTGCAAAGAGACTTTCAAAGGCAAACAATTTCTCTGATTTGGGAAAGAGATGGACGTGGTGCTGCTGCCAGTAGCTGTTTCTCTGCTGGGTTTTTCTTGGTAAAATGGTCAGTGAAACAGCCAGCAGGTGAAGCTGGGCCCTTCTTTCCCACCTGTAGCTCTGCTGGAAGCTGTGCCAGCAGGGATACATGATCCATGGGGTAGCTGTGCTTTGGAAAAGCACACGTTTGTGCTCAACCCACAAGAGCAGGGCACGTAAAGCCACCATTCCCCTGCTGCTGTGGGTGAGAAAGTCCCTGGTACAGCTGTGCAGGAGGTGATGGGGAGGCAGAGCCTGGTATGGAAGGAGCACTGTGGCATCTGCTGTCCCTTTGCAGCCAGTCCCCTCTGTGGATGCTGCCATCCAAGCCTGTCCCTGCACCCACACCAGCCCCAGCAGGGTTGGGGGCTGCACATTCTAGAAAAAATATGCTTCCTCGCTTCTTTTTTTACTCCAGCAGACATCTGGTGTGCAGCGTTCAGGAAGGATTACTCAGCGTTTCCATCCTGACTCAGCCAGACTTTTCCTGTCTTGCTTTTGTCTTTTAAAGCAACAGTGCATGCTGGTAAAAGCTGACACACTCCATTCTTACCCCCACACCACTACAGACAGCTTGCTTTTCTGTCAGGTAACAAAAATGTATCAGGATGTCTGAATCTTCGGAGCAAGTGTGACAAAGCCATTAACATCTCCTGAGAGTGCAGAGTCCATGTGTGGAGCAAAGAGTGGCACAGCCAGTCCCTCCTGGAAACATTGATAGCAGCTTGCCACAGGGATGGCCCGAAAATGAAAGCTTTCCTCTGGCATAACTCCCTAAAGCTCTCATTTTCTGTCATTTTCAGTGAGTCCTGTTCTGACATGGGAAGCTGGAGGACAAATTGAACCTGTAGTTCTAGTGGAGGAAAGTAGGAAATACATGAGAATTATATGTGAATAAGAATTACATTATGAGAGAATATATTTCATTTTGTGAAGCAATATCAAAAAAATAAGTCCTCCAGCCCTGCCCCTCCTTTCACCTGCTGCTTTGGCAATGCACCCCATTCTTCCCAAGGACTTTCTGGGTGCTTTCATGCCAATGATTTTGTCCCCAGCCTGCCTGCCTGCCTTCTTCCAGGAGGCTGCATGATTGGAGGCCCTGTAAAGGATGTATCCAAAAGTCATTTTCCCTTTCATCCAGGATGGTGGTAGGTGTGAATGAGACTGGGGGAAGAAAGAGAGGGTTTATAGTCATGTCTCTACCATTCCATTTCTGCCCCAGGACATGGAGCAGTACCTCCTCTGGATCTTGGGGCTTTACCTTCCCCTGGACTGGGCATGAGAGATGCAGATCACCTCTGCCAGCAGATTTGGAAAGGTGCAGACAAGCAAGACATGCCCCATAAGGGATTTATGCTGTCTGATCTCTCGCTGATTTGGGTTTCTTGGGATGGAACAGCTGTCAGACTGAGCCTAGCTCTCTGGAAAGACCCAAATGCCCTGCAGCAAGATGGAAGGAGAACTGAAAGTGGGGTGTCATCATCTTTCCAGTTGCTTCTGCTGTGCATTATGGTGGGGGGCAGGTCAGTGACACCGAGTGTGCCAGCAGGGATGTGGGAGGAACCATCTCTGCCTCAAAGAGAACTTTGGAAGCACTTGAGAGCACAGTGGGCCATGGGAAATCAGAGAGCAGCTCATGTCCAGGTCACTGGGAAATTCTGAATGTCCCTGAAGTGTCAGAGCTGTGGTCTCCGCTGTGCCTGCCACAAGTCCTGTTGTTTCCTGCTCTTCCAGTGAGCTGGATGGTGCCAGAGCTGCTCACTTCGAGGGCACCAGCAGAACTGTCCAGGGCATTTCTAGAAAAAATGAATAAAGCAGCCTCAGGCAAGATATTTGCAAAAGTTCCTGCTGGTCTTAAAAGCCTCTGTCTGCACATCCCAGCCCCTGAGAAAATGCTTAGTCACGAGATGGGAGATGAATGGTTAAAAAGAACAGAAAGGGATTGAGGGGTCAGTGTTTCCATGTGGAATAGGGAAGTGGGGAATTTTCTCCTCTTTGTACATTAACAGCCTTTTTTGCCAGTAGATTTTTTTGGCCAGAAATGTCTAGTTACACAGGCAGTCACGGGATGCAAAGTCAGCTCTCCTGTGTCCCTTGTGGGTACTGCTGTTCCACACTGGGCTCTGGCAGGCAGCTCAGCTCAGCTTGGCTTGGCTTCCGTGGGGAAAACCAGCCTTAGCCAGCTCAGAGGGGCTCCTGGGCTCTCTCAAACCATGACACAGCAAAATGCAGCTGCCTGGCTTGCACTCGGCAAGCTGACTCAGTTACCAGGATTTGCTGTGTAATGGTAGCAGAAAAAAAGAGTTACGACAACTGCTTAAAATGTCTTGCTGAAGAAAGGAGTCAGTGCTGGTGTATACAGGGATAATCCTGTGTATTAATTGGTGATTACCAAAGGGCGATTGCCCGTTCCAGCCCTGCCCTGGCACAACTGACTGTGCTCAGTGCTCTGTCAGCATTCAGAAATCCCAATCTAGATCAAAGATACAGGTGGAAAAAAAGTGGGTCAAGAGTCCAACGCACTGGAAATCCCTATGGAGAGTGCAGGCACTGCAGCTGCCCACGGGGCTGGCACTGCTGGTACCTTTGGAGGCAAACCCACCACACTTCCTAGTCTTGGTGGTCGTGGAATCAATCCTGTGTCCAGCTAGGAGCTGCTTTGGCAGCTGAAGGGAGGTGTGGAAGGGAGCGGGGCAGAGTTAGCAAATAAAAATCCCATTTGTGACAATGTTTCAGTCAGAGCTGCTTCCTCCTTTGTTTTGGTGCTACAACCGTGGAAAACAAAGTGTGCCCTGACTGCGAGGCAGAACAAACCATGAAACTTTGGATTTGAAATATCACACGCAGGCAACAAGGAGGACCTTGTACCGCACTGCTCACATCCCTTTCTCGGGAGAGGGAGGAACTGGAGCTGAGAGCCAAGTTTGGCACTGAAATTAGGACCCAGACTTCCCCCCGCAAGGTTTCCAAAGGTTTCCAAACCACCCCTGCATGGTTCCTTGCTCCAGGAGACATTCCGTGCCGCAGGAAGGGGCTGTTTCTGGACTTTTCTCCAGCTGTCCGGAGCAGCGGGAGCGGAGCCAGGAGCAGCAGCTGCAATCCCAGCGCACCGGGAGCGCCCTGCCATAAACAATCTCACGTGGATCCCTCTCCACCGTGACTCAGCAAAAAGCTCGGCCTTTACTCAGCAATCCCGGGCTGACCCTGACTCAGCAGGACGCCCACGCTGGGAAAAGGGTGACTCAGCAGCAGCGGGAGGCGGCTGCGGGTTTTGGGGCTCTTGCGAGAGCGGGGTGGAGCATCACTCGCAGCCGCAAAATGTTCCTTTTTCAACTCTGCTTCCCAGAGCCGCACCGGGCGGGGCAGGAAGGGCTGGAAAGAGTCCTTTCCCAACTGTCCCAGGCTGGGAAAGCTGCACACCTCCCTGACCTGGGGACGTGGAGGATGCTGTGGCCATCTGCACTGGGATCGGGACAGTCCCCGCTCCATACGGGGGGAATCGAGGCTTGGGAACACTGGGGTGCCGGATGGGCACCCAGCTTTCTCCTGTGCAAACCCGGGATCAATGTGTGGGAGTGAATCCATTTCAGAGGCTGGCGTTCGGGATGTGCCAAATTGAAGTGACTTACTCAAGGCCACATAGGGTGTGTATGGCACTCGTTACCAAAGATCGCTCCAGGGCAGGCAGGCAGGACCGTATTTAGCCCGCCGAGCTGCTGTGTGTTTTGAGAGGATGAAATAAACCAAAGAAGGGTTGCAAAGGGCAGATATTTCTTCAACTTCCTTAGTTTAGGGCAGAGTGGGCTCAGCAGGAGAGCCTTGTGCACGATGGAGCTTACAGGCTGCAAAAGAGCCAGAACATCCCCCTTTTGGGAGGATGCATTCCCAACATCCCAGGACCGAGGAGTCAGGGCTTTAGGCTCAGCCCTTCCCCTTGGCACAGCAGCACCTCAGGGCCGTGGCGGCAGCTCTTCAGCTAAATAATCATTAACAAGGCAACGTGGGATTTGAATTGAGGTGTTCAGCTGCCGGGTGTGGTCTGGCAGAGGCCGAGAAAGGACAAAAGATTCTTGGCAAATGGTGAGACTGGTGTGGGGTGAGCCACCCCCTCAGTGCCCTGCTGGAGCTGGTGGTTCACGGTGGACATCCCAAAACGTGGGCAGTGGGGCACTGCTGGCAGATCACCCACATCCTGGCTTTACCCCCCTTTTTGGACTAAAACTCTGCAAAAGAGCTCAGAGAAATTGGCACTTCTCTCTCACTGAGACTGATCTGGTATTTAAGTCCTTTTTTTTTTTTTCCTTTGGTCAAGGAGCTAAAAATACCACTGAAGTGCCTCACAGCAACTTTTCTAAACACAGATTTTCCTACCTCTCAGTGCTGGTGAAAGAGACTCCCCTAAAGCCGCAGGAAAGCCGTGTCCTTGCCTCACCCTCTTTTCCTCTCATTTGTTTACACGTTTTCCTATCCTCCCTCCTTTTTTTTTGTCTCTTTCATCTCTTCTTGTGCTTCCATTTGCTTATGCCCCTTACACAGATAAAATGAGTTACCTACAGAAATGTTTTCCTTCTGGAAAAAACCATATGTCTTTTCCCAGCATCTTCATCCACCCTCAGCAGCACCAGCAGTAACCTGAAGGAAAGGGGAAGTGGCTTTATTCTCACATTGTGAAGGAAGGGAGAATTTTGTTATTCAAAATAAGCTTTGAGGAAGTTTTGACCTGGCAAAGCAACATGAAAGTCCTGTGGAATGGAGAACAGCCCTCCCAGTGTACTGGCTCAAGACACTTCTGTGCTGACTTGTGAGACAATGCCGTGGGAAATCAGGACATATTTTTGTTGCCACCCTTTTAAAAAAAATCCTGTACTATTTGGAAGTTAGTGGTTGGTAAAAGAGAAACATGTAATTTTTTTGCCCCTGTGAATGTGATGCTGGCATGCCAAGTATCATGCTGCCCAAACATCGTGGAAATTCTCATTAACTTTTAGCATATATTTAGCTTTTAGAGATGTGGAGCAACTCTGACCCAGTACAAGGAAGTCATGTCTTTCTTCATCTGGCATAGCAACAGCTGTTCTGGGTCATGCAAAATATCTCTCCAGGTCAAGATCCCATTCCCAGCATGGTTATTAATGGATGCTTAGGCAGAGCACAAGCACCCCTTCCCGTCCTCCGAGCAGTCACAACGTGTGAATGCATGTTCTGGAGTGGAGAATACTAGGATAAGGAAAAACTTTGTTTTGTCTCTGTTCCCGGCGGCGGCAGAGCCTGCTAAGCAGGTCACTGCGAAGGGAGGAGCTGTGCTCTGCAACCGGGCTGGGTGTGCGAGAGACCACAGCCATCTGGTGGTCAGGGCGAGCAGGCAGCGCTGTTCTTTTTAAAACAGCATTAGAAAACGTTTAAAAAGGGAAAGGCATTTGAAAGAATTCCTTACGGTGCTGTCATTTTATTTGTTTCGCAACCATGAAGCAGTTTTTGCCAATGCAAAGTGCGCAGCCTCTGTCTAAAATTATCCCTTGTAGAACCAGCAGGCTTTTTTCTTCAAGTTCCTTCTCAAAAGAAACCTTGCAAAATTATTCAAGCTATTACTGGTATAATCTATAAAAAATACAACAGTACTAATCTATGCCTTCATGCCCATTCTTCTTATTTTCAGTTACTCGAAGAAGAGATACATAGTCCCTGTCAGATAAATCTCAGTGAAAAGCACTGTGACCATGGCTGGCTGCAAGGTGAGGAGGTGCCAGGCTCACCCAGAGGGCCACAAGCAGCACTCTGAATTTTCACCTGTTGGCCATCGATTCAAGCTGACCTCACTTGGCAGACACCAAAAACCCCTTCCATCTGTTTGCCCCTTGATGAAAATAGCGGTGACCCATTTCAACTCAGCCATTTTGCTATTTTGCCTTTCTTCAGATGACATTTCCAAATCCATTCAACCTCCTTTTAAGAACCCTTCCCACAGCTCCCACTCAGCTGGACACTGGAGAGATGGCATGGGGACAACTGAGGGTGTCCTGTGGCTACCAGAGAGCCCTTTAGTAGCAACTGTATTTCTTGCATGTCTTTATAAATGATGTACAGGCTGCAAGGTGAGTTTTCAGATCTGACCACAAGGCAGAGAGGGAAAGGAGAAGAGGTAGCTTGTCCTCTTGCTATTTTGTGATGGGTTTTAGTCACCTCCCCACAGACTGTGGTAAAAAGCAGAGAGCATCAGCCTTGCTCCCAGCACCCTCAGCCCCCATGCTGTTCTCCTCTCAGCACCAGTGCCCTTGCCTGGAGTATACAGGGATATGACTGTATTATTATTACATTATAATTAATGTGGCTGCATGGTTTTGTCCCTCTTCTCCCCACAGCATCCTCCCCTCCCCACACCAGCACTGACAGCACACACCAGATCTTCAAGGGAGGCTCAAGTCTTTGCTCCTTTAATGTGCAGTAAAAAAAGACAACTCTCCCACGCTCAACAAGAAATCCCACGAGCAGGAGCCCTGAGCTTGGCACCCTCCTCCCTGGCTTTCAGTGACAACTGGGCAGGCTGTGCAGATTGCTCTGAAGGGTTTTTCTCTCCATGTGCAGAGGAGCTCCTGGCTGCTGCAGGGCTGCTTTGCTGGCATGAGATGACTGATGTCTCGCTTCCCCTCTGTGCTCACAAGCTGAACAAACTTCTGCAGCAACAGCATGTTCCCATGGGCATACCAGTGCTGGTAGAAGGGCCTCCTGCTTTTGGGGGACACAGCTCTGTGACCCTGGCACACACAGCCACCCTGAGGGAGTCTGTGGCACTGGCCTGGCTCAGAGAGGCTCCCCACACCACGGCACGATGTGGTGGAAGGCATCAGTGGAAGTGAGAGAGGGAGGTAGGATCACACTGGGAGAAAAGTATGATAATGGAGAATTAAATAAACTGCAAATAGTTTGCTGAAGGCACATCCTACCCCACAGGAGACAGTCCCTTCAGCCTGGGGTACCTCTTGCAGTCCTGTGTGCTGCCAAGGGCTTGGACGACTGGCTGTCATGCAATGGAAACATCTGGGCTGTGGGTAGGATTCTGGATAATCTGATGGGGAAAGGGAGGCGAGGAAGAGGAAGAGAAGGGGTTGTGAGTGGGAAGGTGCTGCATACCACAAGCACTTGTGCAAGAGAGATTAGAGCAACAGGGTCCCTCTACCGTTAGTGTTCCTCCTCAGCCACCAGTAATGCTTCACATCCCCGTGCTTTCCAGCCTGACACTGGCAGGCAGAGGGCTGGAGGTACATTCTAGGGGAGGGATGAGGAAAGAGGCAGGCAGGAATGATTTCAGCAGCAGACTGCAGCCTCTCCTGTTTCTTGGGCAAGATCTCTAACTACCTCACTGGAGAGTAGGATGGGGGAGCTTCTTTGGGAGCTTCTTCTGCTTTGCCCACACTGTACCAAAAAAAGAAAAGCCCACTGAACTCCCACATTCTCTAGCAGCTTTGAAAACCCCCCTTCAGGAGTCTATTGTATGATATCCCTAAACACAACAAAGATTATCTGAAGTCTGAAAGCAGCTTAAAAATAAAAACAACTTAAAGGTAAAACAGGAAGAGAACGGAGGAAGGGGACAGAGTCCTTCCTCTGCTGGCCCCTGGTTGGAGGCGAGCAAAACAGCACACACAGCCTCTTGCTCCACAGCACACCAGTCCATAGCATTCACAAGGCAAACATAGCATCATCTTCCTTTGCTTGCTTCCGATGATGGCTGGCAGCAGGAGGGGACACAGTCGTCCCTGCTGAGGAGCTGGACAAGGTGGGGAGGCGGTCAGCAACTTTCGCTCGCTCTTCCAGAAATTTGTCAAACTCTGAGGGCAAGAGAAGAGCAGAGCTTTAGCAAAGAGGGAGGTGTGGGGAAGAGCCAAGGTGCTGCCAGGAACAGTTGAAGAGGGGAAGAGCCAAGGTGCTGCCAGGAACAGTTGAAGAAAAGGGTTGTCTGGCACATCTTACCTTCACTGGTGACACCTTTTGCATCCTCTGATTCTCCCTAGAGAAGAAGGAGAAGGGTTGGAAGGAAGGTAGGTAAAAGGCATCTCACAGATGTGATTCTTTGCACACACAGGACAGTGCTCCCCCCACTCACAGTACAGACATGTTAGAGGGGTCCTGAGCCTCAGTTCATTAGCTATGCCTCCCAGAGGGCTAATTATGCTGTTGTGGTATCCCAAAGCCTGTGTCCTTGGCTTTTCCTTCCCTGGTCCCTCCAGCAGCCTGTGCCACACATTCAGAAATGCCAGCACTGTTCTGCACAGCCTCATATCCAGCCCTGCAGATAACTCCAGCAGGACTGCTGGCTCCAGGAAAGCAGCCCCTCACTTACCACATCAGTGGAGAGCCACTTTTCTATGTCTTCCATGAAATTGGCTTGAGGAACTGGTACCTGGGACAAAAAAAAAAAAAAAGGGTGAGGAGGCCAAGAAAATAGAAGATGTTCCAGTAGATCCACTGTGCCAAAATAAAGCCAAACCCAGAAGCTCACCCTCTCACTCCACTGTTCAGTCAGCTCAGGCCCATCCAAATCCAGCCAGTGCCACTGCAAAGCTCTCCCAGCTGCCAGTGCCATTGCTTACCTGCTTCCTCTGCCCCATCCACACCCAGACACACACATCTTCCAGGATCCATGCCATTCAAAGCAACTGTGGTTTGGTTGTTGGCTTTGGGGTATTAAGACTGGACCAGACTTTGCTTTTTGGTGAGGTGGAAGTTGGCTGCTTGTGTTAGACAGCCAGAGAACAAGAGATGTGCATTTCTCTGCACCTCCTCCCTTCTACAAACCAGTGACAGTCTGATGTCAAAGTCTGCAATGCTGAAGATATTGGAAGTGCCAGGTCTGGCAGCACAATAAGGGGGAAAGACACCTGCCAAGAACTGATTCCCTGGTAGGATCATGGAGCACAGCAGGATTTGACATCACACCAAACTACTGAAACAGACCCATCAAAGAAAAAGTCATCTGCAATTAAAGTAAATTTTAATTCCAGTAGGGATGAGGCTAACTCAGAAGGAATTCATGTAAGCCTGGTCAATTTAAACAGAAGAGAGACATATTCCTTGTGGACAGAGATAACCTTGAAAGACACAAAGTCTGATTGAAAACCCCAGATCCTTTTTTCCAGTCATGAACTCCTGAACAAAGCTGAGCAAGAAGCAGCCCATGCTAGAGGCTCCCCAAGCAGAAGCATGAGACAGTATTTGTGGGAACTTATTTATTAGTCTTCTAATATATATAGCTCCCTTGCCCTCAGGAAAACACCGAGACCAAGGAAAAGAGCAACACCCTTGTACCAAAGAGAGGCAGATTTCCCCAAACCAGGGAGCAAGTGCAGATTGGTACCACAGCTGGCAGATGGATGAATGGGGATGGAAGAGGATGTGTGAAATTAGGGACGTTTCGAAGCAAAATGGCTTTGCCCACCCAGAGAGGATCTCTTTGGAGTAGAAGTGCATTCAAGCCAACTGTACAGCATGTGGGGAAACTTCCTAGAGCAGACATCAGTCTGGGCAGTGCCCATTACAGGAAGACAGGCTAACAAGCCTCAGACCCAGGAGCTGCCAAAGCCTCTGTGTGCCTGAGGGAATAGAATTGCAGGAATTCCTGCTGCTGAAAGACCAAATTCAATGGCCTGAGAGCTCAATCACTTGTTACAGGAGGAGGCCTTCAGCAGAGTTAAAGTCAGGATGAGTTTTCCTTCAAATGAGGCACTTCATGCTAAGGAGGAGAGACTGCAAGGACAATGAATGGCAGCAGCTGCCCTCATGATGCCACCAGCTAGTGCCTCTGCCTCAGACACCCACCCCAAAACAGGCCATCCTCTAGCTCAGAGAGGCATGTGCTCTCTTGGCCTCAAAGCTCCTAGGATTTTTTCTTCCACATATGTTTACTTGAGGAAGGACTGACACACTCCCTGCTTCCTTCCCAAACCTGATCTCCACTACTGGCCCAGCCCAGGGTTGCTTCCTTTCAGTTAGCAGTATCTGCTGATGTCTGCTGTGCATCCTCACATGCTGTGCCAGTGACACTTCTGTTTCAGCAGCCCCAGCCTCCTTCTTCCCTGCTGGTGCTCCACCACCTCAGCACCTCAGATCTCACCATTCCTTGACGCATCATCCACTTTGTCAGCTGGGCTCCATCACTAGAGGGACCAGACTCCCCCTGGGGGAGAGAGAGTCTGCATTGCAATGTGAGGGACAGGGGAGGCAGTGGGTTTAGGGTGGGGATAAGAATTTGCAAATACTGGTGGCCTACATCTGTGATTGCAGAGAGAAGGCAACTGGACTTGGAAATTTGCTGAAGAGGAATAAAACATACATTTCCAGATGGAAATTTCCCTGTACATATAGGGAGGACACCCTGTAACTGCCTGAGGCAACCCCAGACTTTCCGTAAGTCCTCACCTGAGGGATTTAAAGAATGGGGTGTGTAGCCCAGGTAGGAAATGCAGATTGGTGGAGACTGGGAGTTATCATCCTGACTTTTTCCAAGCAGACAGCACACTTAGTGCCTTGCTGAGCCAGGAGGTCACTCCCATTCCTGGTGATGCACTCAACACTGTGGCCACTTACCGCTCCTGTGTTCTGCTGCCGAGCATCCAGGGCACCTGCAAGGCCTTTGGTGGCTTGGGGGTCTTCATACTTTACCCTGGAAGCATGAAGTGAGACAACACAAGGCTGATGAGATGGCTGGGAGTGAAGAGCAGGAGCTCCTAAACATATAATTCAGTCCTTCCGACTGCACAACTTTTCATTCCTTGTCATTCTGCTCCTGAGAGCTTCTAGAAAGGTGTGCAAAGCCCTTATTAAAGGTGTAGCTCACCCCAAAACAGACTAATCTACATCCCTGTGGGATACAACAAGACAGCCCTGGCACAGTGACAGAAGGAGGACATGGATTTATATGAAAACTAAGATACAGACTTACAGAGCTAGGTGCATTAAGTATGACACCACATTTCTTTGGGGAGGACTATAAAGAGAGAAAACTAACAAAGAATAACCAGAATATTACAGATATTTCAGAAAGGATTTGAGCAACAAGCCCCTACATACTCACCTATCTTCACAGACACAAACACAGCTCAAAACCATCTCTTTAACTGATACCACTCAAGAAGTGATGGTGGCAGAGACTCACTGGCCTATGCCTTTAGGTGAGACTGGCAGATCACAAGAACCTGGTGTTGCTTCCAGGTCTCCAAATGCACCACTATAACAACCTCTTTCCACACACAGACATGTCTCACCCATAATTTCCCTCATCCCAACCCTGTGTCCCTCTAGGCTGCTACCGCACATGACAATGCCACACATCACCATTTGATCCATGCCGAGCGGGGAAAACTGTCCATGCTAGGAGAATGAAGTCTTTCACAGAAACTCTCCACAAGTATCCTCTCCAGCTGCTCCCAGGCCCCTTTCCACAGATCCAGCAGAGCATCAAGTGGAGCTGTTTTTGTGGGGGGCCAGGGGCTTTGGCCACCGCCGCTCAAACTTCTCAAAGAAGTGCTCATCAGTGAAGGGGCCGCTGTGGACAATGGCATCCAGGATGAAGTACAGCGCTGCTATCATGCCACTGATGAGGAAGAATGGCAGGAAAGGCTTGAAGTGCTTCAAGCACTGCCTCACCGAGACACACATGAAGCATGGGGGGTCAGGAGCAAACCCCAGAGGCTCTGTCAGCACGTCCTGTTCAGGAGCTTTAGGGGAATGGGTCTGTTCAAGTGGAGGGAGGCACTGATAGCAGAGGCTGTGAGTGAAATGTGAAGCCTGAACCACTAGAGGTTGCCTGGCAGGAGTGCAAGTGCAGGCAGATGAAGGGCAGTGAGGAATAAATAGAAGATGTCTTGTTACTTGTGCAGAGATCATAAGCCACAGCCTGTTAAAGACTGTGCCACAGCAGAGAGGATACAATTCCACCTCTGTCCAGATCTGCCCCAGGCTCCAGAACTGAGCACATACCAGTGGCTCAGGTTTCAGCCCCAGACTGGGTGCTGTTGGTACAACTGTGTTTGTGCTTGACTGCCTCTGTCCTCAGGCAGCACAACCCACGGGAAAAGCCGTGGGGAAACCCAGGGACAAAACACATGAAGTCACATGTAGGCTATGGGTTTCCCCACTATGTTTACCAGAAGCAGTCTGAGGCAGAGGAATGGAGAGAAACATTCTTAAGAGACCTTAACTTGACCTGTGTAAGAGACCTTAACTTGGCACTGCCCAGCTGCTGACAGAATAAGGCACTGCAGGGGCTGCAGGAGTGCAGAAGCACAGGTCTTGGAGGGCTGGAGGCAGTGATGTGCCTGTGGGCTCTGCTGCTTGGTACCCAATGGACAGCAGTGAATGGTTCTGACAGGCAAAGCAGCATGACTTTGTCTCTCAACCACAGTCTCTCAAAGCCAGGGGATCTGGGATTGAACCAGCACTCCTCCTCCAGAATAAGGATTCAGGAATCCACTCTGTAGTGGAGAAGACCTCTGCAGTTCAGTATGGAGACCTAACTCTTAGTGCTTTACACCAGGAGGTCTCAAACACACCACGGAGGAAGAAACATCAGTCCCACTTGCCAGCAGGGAAGCTGAGGCACAGAACAGTGCCCTCTTGCAAGCCACAGCTGACTGCATTCTTCCTGCACTCCAGTTCAATACTCTGTTAGGTAGGATCAGTACTCAGCAATTCCCAAATTCACCATCACCCCAGCCAGGGCACACGAGTTCAGAGACAGACAAGAAAACTGAGACAGTCCTGCTTCCACACCTCCATCCCCAGAACATGCAGCACTGCAATGCAGGGACCACTTTCTCCTCCCCATACCATACCCAGAAGGACACTGGGAAGGGGAGATGATGACAGCAGGAAAAAGGCCTGGGAGCACAGAGCTCATCCTACAAACACTGTGTGTCTGAAGAGCGCATTTCTCTTGCATCCTACTGTCTCCCAGGAGCTGCTGCTGGTCGGGTTCATGGCCCCATTTGCCCTGAGCCCTCATCCTTTGCAAGGAGGCAGGACAGGACAGAGTGGGCTGCTCCACTCACCCTCTGCGCTGCTCAGCCAGAGAGCTGCCACGGGTCAGGGCAAACATGTCAAAGTCTTCTTCCAGCTTGCCAGAAGTGTCGAGGGATTGCAGCCCTGCACTTACACTGCTCGAGCCCAGGTCTGTGGGAGAGGAGAGCAGGGTGAGCAGGCAGCACAGAACAGTAAATGGAGGGCTGTGGGCTTGGAGAGTGCTGGATGGAAAACTATCATCAAAACAGGCTAAACTGCTCTAGGCCCACTCCTCCATCCTGCTCCTCAGCTGCAGAACAGTCAATGCATGTGTGCAGTGTTGTGGGTGAAGTAACAGAAGCGGTTTCTTTGCCTACTCAGTAGATATTTTTAGCTCAGTTTCAGACGGAAGTAGCAGCATCAATTTACTGATGCTGAAGGCTAGATGTTCCTGACCATCTTAGAAAACTCTGCAGGGAACTGTTCCTTAACCTGTGGAAGAGAATAACCTGTGCTTCTGGGCAAGCACCTCTGAGACAGATGAGTGGATTTTCATGACTCAGGCATCATCTGAAAAAAACCTGACTTGAAAAATATCTCAAATTGCTTGTCGGTAAAAACAGTCTTGCCTATTTTCTGCAGCAGCATCCAGGCACTGCTATGTAGGCTCTCGGTGTGTCTTGAAGAACCCCCATGCTTTTTGAGTAAATAACCTGTCCAATCCTGGGTCCTGAGCCCAAGATGCTCTTGGCTGCCTTTGCAGCATAGCTTCAGCTGCTCTGCTTCTCCCACACCTCAGTGGTCAGCCTGACACCACACAGCAAGAGAGGCAAGTAGGCAATGCTGGCAGGCATTGCAGAGGGAGCAACTTTATCCCTGATCCTGCTGGAAGGCCAGGTCCTTAGCCACAGACTAATCCTGTGATCCTTCTTAAGTCATGGCCATCTCTTGCACAATGTGAGGTGAGGATGCCAAGACACATGCTTGAGTGTCTTGGGGCATAAACAAGTTTCTTCATGAGTTTATTAGTTGAAAACACCTGGTATTTCTCTAGGTTGCTCTATGAATCTGACTAAATAATTTTGGGAGATGATTCAGGGGCAGGAGAAAGACTGAGGGGAATACAACATGGCAACATACTCATTCCAGCCAGCTGAGAGGAAAGGTTGCTGGTGACTTCAGGCTGTTTCAGTGCAGAAGGAGCAGTGGGTCCCAGGTCAATCAAGCTGTTCTCTGTCTCATTTGGTGCCTTTGGAGGAAGAAAAAAGAAGATGGTGGAGTTTCTGAAGCTTGGACATCCTGACGCTACAATCCTAGGTAACTGATACTGTAGAAGAAAGCCCTTCTGCACCCATTGAAAGATATCAGCTGTAAAGAGGGAGAAGAGGGACAGTGATCAGAGAACTGGCTGGGAATGGTGTCCCAGGGCAGGATATGCCTTGGTAGCCAGCCTCCCAGCTCTGCTGGATGTCAGTAAGTAGGGTAGATGCCGGTTCAGAGGACAGGGCAGTACTGAGAGAAGGCTCATATGGGCATTGGTCCTCTCAATGTTCAATATGGGAAAATCATAACTGCTGCTCTGCTCTTGCTCTTTGGGCAGGGTGGGAGAGGCTTGTAGTGGGAACGGAGTGTCCCACACAGCAGGTGTCTGGTGCAGCTTGGCTGGCACAGCAAAGCCCACCATTTCTCAGTGGGGCAGACTGAACCTGTCTCCAAGTCAGCAGGGCCCTGCTGGACCTGCAGGATGCAAAGCAAGCTGCACAGAGGGGCAGATGCCCCGAGTTACCTTAACAGGCTGTCCTGTCCGCAGTCGCTCAAACCTGCAAGAGACAGGATACATTTCAGTATGTGAGCTTATTCACCCACAGCCCAAGAGATTTCCAGTAAGACTTGGCACAGTCTGCCCTTTCCTACCCACTAGGAAAGGGGAGCCATGGCTCAGGGTCCAATTTCCCCTCAAGACACCATAATAAGACAGAGTTGATGTCTCCTGAAAGGTGGTGTGAGAAAGCTTCTTATGATCCTCCACAGTTACTCCAAACCAAAATGGTTTAAACAGAGCTCTCCATACAGAGACAGGGCTTGAACTCCCCTAGACTTCATCCTAGCAAAGAGAGGTGTTCGTTGAAATTAAAGGAAAGAAAAGAAAAAAGGGGTGCTGATCCCACCAGGGCAATTTCTTTCTGTCCCCATCTGCCACAGAGCTAGAAAGCCAGCTCTTTCCATGCAGTTTTCTTCTTCTTCTGGGTTATGCCACAGGGACATCTTTATACCCCATCAGGAGCTTACACAGGAGTTTTGAAGGTTCAGAAATTAGACAGCAAAAAGTGAGAACAGGCTTTATTCTCATAGGTGGATGATACAGACTGATAAGTCTTGAGTAGTATGCTCATGGGCAGATCAAAAGAGTGGGATAGGCAGCCTTCAGGGGCAGTAAAGTCTTGTGGCAGAGCAGGGAGGAGAAGGGAGGAGAGAGGTACCTTTCATGGCGCAGAAACACGTTATTGAGGTTGTCATTGATGAGGAGCAGCTCCTCAGTGAGTTGCTCATGGAGAACACGGGGAATCAGCTCCAGGACACGCTGCTGCATGGCTCTGCATGTCCGATTCAGTTCCTGTTCAAAGCAGGGGAAGTTACCACAGAGGTCACTCTACAGCTGAGCACTCACAAATTTGGAAGTCTGACTGGAACAGACAGGCCCCAGAGGCTACTGGGATCTATCAGGAACTGTCGATGGGCAACAAATACTGGTGTGAGAGATAAATTGAGTCTGAGCTTTACATGGAATTAATTGTATGCTTTTTGTGTAACACATCACCCAGAAAGAAAGGCCCTTGGGGACTAGAAGTGCCCATGTGAGATGATTCCAGCATCACTAGTGCAATTTCCATCTGCCATTGAAACTCCATCTTCCCTGTGTGTCCCTTACCCCTTCAGTCCCTGATAAGCCCCACACTAAACTGTTCAGTCGTTCCCCACACCTGGCATGCATCCTGCCTCAATCCATGGAGTCATGGTTAAACTGTGCTGCATGTGCCAGCCCTCCACCCTGCCCAGTGTTCCTTACTTGCAGCAGCTCCAGGTCAGAAGGCTCAGCCTGGGATGGCACCAGCTCTGTCAGCATCTCCGACATAACCTTCGTGTTCCCATTCACCACTTCCAGCTCACTGCGCAGCTTCCCGATCTGCAAAAGCCAAGCAAGGTGACAGCTCTGTCAGGGAAGGCTGGGGACATAGCTGAAGTAGCTCTGAGTGACAGGGAATGGCATCACATGTGCATGCATGTTCCCAGAGCTGGAGGGAACAGTGGGAAGTTCATTTTTCACCACTCAGTTTAGCTCTCAGGAGCTCCCAGCAGGAAACCCCTCCATTACTTACCATCAAGTTCATTTGCTGGTAACAGATGCCAGGCCCTCACCTGGGATCTTTGGCCACTAGCCTAGCTTTGATTTTTTAATAGCCAGCACAGGCTGCTGTTATGATTCAAATCTCTCCTCAACTAACAGCTCTCATGTGGTAGCCACTTAAATTGTTTCATTTCCAAAGTGGTGTAAGAGAGGAGGAAAAAATTAATTCCCAGTCAACAGGAGAGCCACGGCTACGTGTGCTGCTGAAGCTTTATTCCTCTGATTTACAAGCTGCTAATGAGGCCTTTAGAACAGTTTCTACCCTCTGCTCTGCAAGGGAATGCAAAATACCAGCAGCTGGGGTTTGGTGCTGAACACGGTGTCATATGAAGTCAGGGTGAGGAAGGAGAAAAGAGGATGAGGAAACACATGAGGAAGCTCTAGTCTTTGGAGACCACATAGGATATCAACCCAGATAGGGTTGATTCATATAAAGCAATCAGTGAAGCAAGATAAGCAAAGATGATAAGGAGGCATCATGTCTCAGCTCCCCACTTCCCTACAGCCAGAAGAACTTCCCTCTACCTGCAAGCAGCCCTGTCATAGGAAAACATAATCACTCCATGGTTGTGGCATCCCAGTTCATCACTGTGACCATAGTGGAACTCTGAGGAGCTCTCGAAGGACTGTGCTTTAGAGGAACAGCTCCTTGAAGACAGAGGCCAGGGCAGGACCAGGAGTGCTGTCCCAGAACAGTGTTTGTGAAATAGCCTCAAACACAGGAAGAGCCAGTGACATCCTGGGACTTGTGCCCACCTCACCTGCTCTGGTGTGGGTGTGATGGGCGCATCACTAGATGTACCTCTCCCAGTGGGCAGGGTGACAGGGTGGAGGATGGACTCCATCTGCTGTGGGGAGTTGACTGCAGGTGAGTTCTGTCCAGATTGAGAGTTGGAGCTATACACAGTCTAAAAACAGATGTGGGGAAAGTGACAGAGAGAAGATGTTAGACACTCACACTTGACAGGGCAGTGCAACTAGAGGAGAAATATTGATGGCAACTCCCCATCTGCTTTCAAGAACTCTTCTCACCACCCAAAAACCCTCTAAATGCAAAACAGAGTTCCTGAAATCCCCTCATTGCTTCAGAATGGCAGCTGCCCAACATTCTTCTCTTCAGCAACACCCCCATACCCTCTGTGGTGTGTGGATGGGTGACAGCATGTCCAGATCAGTCATGGGGAACTCCAGGCCCTTCCGTCTCAAGTCTTCATAGACAGCAACGACGCCAGTCAAGTCTGGAGAGCTGCGGAAGGCATCTGCCCAGGACTGGGGAGAAGGAGACAGCACAGCCCATCCATCACCTTGTACAACAGCCTTCTGTACAAACACCCACAGACACACAATCTCTGGACTAGTGCAGATGCTCACACTTGTCAGCTCACCTGGATGAGGGTCAGCACCTTGTCATGCACTATGGCAGGCGGATTGTTCTTTGGCAGGATTGTTCTCACCAGGACACCTTCTACAAAGTCCTGGCTGGACACAAGGACGTGGAAGCGATGGCCACAGTTCTTGACACAGGTCTCCAGGACCTTCAAAGGCAATGAAGCATTAGCTGCAGCCTTCTCTGCCCACATGTGTTCCCCTTGTTGGCTTTAGGTAGTGTGTCTGTTCAGCATGTGCACTGAAACTTGTGTTCAGCACTCGGCTTTACAGCAGGGTATCACAGAGCAGAGAAAGAGCCCTGACCACTCACCGTCAAAGCCAGCATAACTTCATGGAAGTTCTTATTCCCTACAATCCTCTTCTTAATGGCTCGGAAGGCATCTTTGGGCCTGAAGGAGAAATGAGATGAAGAAAGATCATCAGAAGGTTGAGGCAAAGCAAAACAGCCACTGGTTCTGGATGCCTCATACTCAGCGGGTGTACCTCCTCGCCATGTTTTCAGGCTGGCTTGAAGCAGTGACTGGTAAAGCAGCTTCTGCCTGTGGTTCTGCAAGAAGAGTGGGGCTGGCTAATCATAGAACCATTTAGGTTGGAAAAACACCTTTTAAGGTCATTGAGTCCAACCATAAACCTAACACTGTGAAGTCCATCACTAAAGCATGTCCCTGAGTGCTGTTACTGAAACTGGTGAGCTGTGCTGACATCTGCAACAGCTCAAGGTGCTCAGTACACAACAGAGAACAGAGTGAAAACAATGCTAGAAACACAATACTTGGGGGTAGAGCAAAATCCCATGGCAGAGGCACTGAAGAGGAGGAGATCACAGAAAAGCTTGGAGTGGGTTAGAGAGAGGAAGGAGAGAGCAAGCTGTGGCAGTTCCTGTGTTGCTCAAAGAGGAGTTATTTAATATTTCCTTGGAGAGAGGGAGGCTCAAAAGCTGCAGGGGGGATGCAGTAGCAAAATCTTGCCTATATTGCAGGTGGGTAAGAGAGCAACAGCATAGCAGGGCCTCATTAACCGTTCTCAGAGGGGAGAAACACCATGGTCTCAGACCACTGTGGTCTTAAGAGGGCACAAATGGACCAACATGCTCTAGCAGAGCACAGGAAGAGAAGCTGAGCTGGAAGAGCAGCAGTGCTGGAGGTGAAAAGTGGGGTGGAGACACTGAAGCAGTGGGGAGGGCAGGAGTGTATTGGCCCATGGAGCCATGGTGTCAATGGATGGGCATTAGCAGGGCAATGGGAGAGCCTGTCCAGCTATCTTATCAGGTGCCCAGACCAGAAACAAGCAGCCACAGCCCAGGACTGAGAACTGTGGACAGAGACAGGTGTATTTTCACTGTGAGGATAGCAGGAAAGAAGTGGTGACAGATCTGTAAGTAGAGATGTGTGACTTTGTTTCCATACAACTGCGAAGCTGAAAACTGGGCTTGCTAATCCGCTGTCAACATCACCGTGGGGTAGGACAGCAGGAGTGAAACCTACATGTTTTATTCCATGTAGCACCTTCTTTTTTACATGCTGCTCTTGACATCTCCACTGTGAGAAGGAGTATTCTCCCTTGAACTCACTGGCAAATCCCCAGGTGCAGAGTTAACAAGTCTGGCAGATTTATGAACATCTCTCTGCAGGGAGAGGGAGACAAGAGCTCCCCCACCCACTTTGTGTGTGTTTGAGTGACTGTACATGAAAATACCTGAGAAAAACCCAAGAAAGACTGGCATAGTAAGAAGACTGAATAGCAACCAGAGATTTTCCCCTCTCCTCAGCCACCAGCCTTTAGATTTTTACATTCCCAGAGGAGAGAAAGAGAAGGGTAGGAAGGGGGAATAAATCAAAGTGGAAGAAATGCAAATATGCCTTTTGGAGATGGGAGGCAGCCTGGCTTGAACAGAGGGTTGCCTGGGGACCCTGAAGGCCTGTTTGAATGGCTCCTAGCGCTCACCCAGATTACAGAGAAGCATCTAATAAATGCTCTGACAGCTCTGCTATGTCTCCAGGTCTCCTAGCAGAGTCTTGTCTCAGGGACTGTTGGGAAGCCTAGCTTATTACCTCAACCTCAATGCTACCTCTGCAGCATAGGGATGTAGTGTTACAGGAAGTGCAGGGACCTGCCACTGGATATGGACCCTTGCCAGCTGCCTTACCCTTCTTCAGTCTCATTAATGATGTCACAGATCTCCATGTTGAGAGCCCAGTCCTCGCTCCGCAGGGACCCATCGGTAGCTCTCTCTGGGAAACAGAAACCAAGACAGGGTTAAGAGCAGCCCTGGCACTCTCATGAGCTGCTGTTAGCTCTCAAAGGATCCCAGCCTGTTTCCTCCTGGCTGCCACTACAACATGCAAGGTGGCAAATCCATCTGCCAATGCCGGGTCACCAAGTGCTCCCCACTAGGTGTCACCACGGCAGAGCACATGGCTGGGAGGGTGGGTGCCCAACTTTGCCCTTGCCCCAGACATGCAAACACACTCTGTGTGATCTCTGGTGTCCTGCACATGAAGGGAAGGGGCTCAGCATGACTTCAGCTCCACAGCTGGGGAAAAGGGAGCTTATTTTCTTTGTTAATGCAAGGTCAGAAACTGTAAGTTTGGCCTGCTCACACTGATATGGATCTAATGCCAATAGCACCAATTCTTGGTTTGTACCATGTAAGGAGACAAAAGAATCAACCCCCCTTTTTTTGCACACCACCTCTATAAAAACAAACAAGCAAACATAAACAACCAAAGCAGGGCTTTCTCTTGTTTAACATTTACACCTCTCCCCTGAACTTCTGGCCTCTAGGGAGTGTGGGCAGAAGCAAACTGCAGGCTGAAGTTGGAGCAATATTGTTTCAGCTTTGATTGTGTCCCCTTTAATTAGGAATTCCTCAGTCAGCCTTGATGTTATTTATTCGAGGCAGAGATTTGGGAAATGAGCAGCTATTACTGGGAGCACCAGTGTCTCCACCCTGTAATCATCCATGTCTCAGTCCTAGCCATGCCACTGACTGATGCCTTCAGGGACACCACCAGTAGCTGGGGGAAGAGAACTGCCAGTGGGCCAGCAGGACCCGGCACTGCTGAGACCACATGGAAACACAGAGACTCAGCAAATGGCAAGCAGAGGACAAGAACCATCCTTTCCAGCTCTCTCATCCTACGAAACACTTCCCTTAGCACTGGGGCAAGAGAATTAAAACTGGCCAGACCAGTTTAGCACTTACCAGGTGCTCTTCAGGAGAGCTCAGTCCCAGCAAGGTACTTGTAGAAGTGCCTGCCTTTTCAAAACTGCTGTCCCTGCAAAACCTGGGGCTGTCCCTTGCTGCTGTGGGTTCTCTACCCCTTTTGAGAGCTCCTTCCTCTGCAGAGCTGCCTTTTTCTGCTTTTGACCCAGCAGCTAATGGTTCCTGTGTGGGAATAAAATTAAATGCCCATTCACGCAGTGATGGGATAAGGCCATACCACAGGAAGAAGATTATTTTTTAACTCCTGCCTGAGTAAGCACATCCATCATGTCCTGTTAAGAGTCAGTGATAGAGTTATTCACACCACTGTGTGAATATGTGCTGTGCAATGCAGCCTCCTATACACGTGTCCCTCCCACAGATTGCACACCACAGTGTGAGGCTATCTGCATCTTATCGCAATCCAGCCACCACCTTTTCTGTTGGCTACAGAATGTGTTGATTACACAGTGATTAGGCTGATGACATTGTGGCCACAGCCAGATGGAAGAGGGCAGACAAGGGAAGGAGAGTGGCAGAAAGTTCTTGATGCTATTCGACCTTTCTGAAGGTCTGGCTACTACTGAATAACCCCAAGGCTCCTTGATTCAGGTAAACTTTTATCACTTTGAGTACTGACTTTACATAGGAATCCTGATCTCTGGCAGATCCAGGCTTCCTCAGCTGGGCCCAGGAAGAAGCATTGCACTGGGTGATGTCATGGAGAATACATCCAGGGCAATGGGCATGTCTGGTGCACCAGGGCATGTACCAGTCAATGGGGAAAACTGTTGTAACACATGGAGGAAAATGTTCTCCACTGGGGCTCCTTTGGGATCAGGATTCAGTACAATGTCAGAGCTCCAGGTTTCTTCGTGCCCTGCGACACCAGCCTTGCCAGAAGACAGGCTGCAGCTCAGGTCAGTCTGATGGATTTGGCTCACATGGTCACAAAGTCACCCCTCACTTGCACTCTCCTCCGGGATCCCCTGCTCATGACACATCATGGTTTGAACAAGCCAGAAGTTTCCCTGCACTGTTTGCTGCTGCTGGCAATGAATCACACAAATCCATCACACAGGCGTTGCTCTGCTGAAAGGAAAGTCCACATCCACTCTTCTCACCGCACATGGAAGGAAAAACCCACAACTAAGGAACAGGGCTGAGCCTGCTTGGAAGCTCTGAGTTACAGAAGAAACCAAGGACAAAATAAAACCTGCATTTAACTATCAATCCTCTCTGTTCAAATCTCCCCAACCTTCCTTTGCATTGTACACGAACATGAACTGAATCTGCAAACACCCTTCCCTTGCTTCCCAATGCTTGGTGGCACTCTGTAACCTGCTCCCCACCACCCCTGTCCCTCCAAATGCACCGATCCTGCCAAGGTCAAGCAGGAGGTTTGCTTTTCAGAGAGGAATGTAAATAAAGCATGCCTGCTCCTTCACCTGGCTGGCCATTTAGGGTGAAACTGGGCTTCCTCAGAAGTGACACACCCTGCCCTGCTGTTACCCCACAACACGGTGGTCATCCTGCTACCCTGGTTCATGCACTCATCAAGGAAGAGCTGCAGGAAAGCAGCAAACCTGACATGAACTCAACACAGGCTAATAAAATGCAAAGCTGGAAGAACAGTATTAGAGCATATGGAAAACAGGAATGTGACCCTGAGGCAATTCCAAGGATAAAGTGTTTGAATTTACCCAGCACAAATTAAGGCCTGGCCTGGCTGGCATTGGGAGAGCTGGAGCTAATGCCCTTCTAATCCTCCTTGCTCTTTTCCAAGCTGTAAGGGACTGTCCTAGCCTAGCAAGAGATGGAGTTTTCCCCAAAATACTGAACTTTACCCTTTTGTAAAGCCTGCAGAAGAGAAGGAAACAAAGTCTAATTCATTAGTCACATGAAGGATCAGGGTGGCTGGCCCCATTTCATGAGCTGTAATTAGCACATGAGCTGTCTGCTCCACACGAAATCTGAGCCCGGGATGGCTGGGGACAGCGACAAGTCCCTAAAAAGAGTGAGCACACGAGGCAGGGCACTGCCACACGCCTAGCCTGGTGGGACTTGTCAGGCAGCATCTACTTCTGTGTGTTACAAGCTGAGCCTGACCTGCAGCAGAGAATTCCTCTGGCAGAGGTTATCGTGGATGCCGTCCTCCTCCAAGCCCCAAACCAACCGGCTGCTGAATGTACAGGAGGCCCTTCATGGGGCTGCTCCAAAGCCACATTGTTTTGGCAGCCAGTCCAGCTCCCCCGGCTGTGACAGCACGGGGGTTTGTCTGATTCCAGTCTGCTGCCTCACAAATTGCTCAGATCGACCCAGAACCGCTCAGGACTGTGGTATGGGTTGAGCCAGAGCATTGGCTCTTTTCCTGCGTGGCATTTGATGTGCTCCTGCTGCCTGCAACTAGGTGATAAAAGTTATTTGGAGTCATCAGATAACGAACTCTGAGCTTGGCACAACTGGCGCAAAGGAGCTGCACGTTGCTTTGTGCTATGAGTACATTTCACAACTTTGCTTCTTTTCAGGTTTATTGTCTCTGCCCTGGTGGCAGGGAGAGCCCACTGTGGGGCTGGGGATGCCACTCAGCTGTCCCTGCAACAGCACACCAGCACTGCAGTCAGTAGTGTGGGGAAGTACAGGAGCTAAAGACAGAAGATCCTGTGCAGGCTGCTGTCCCCTTTGCTCCCTATCCCAGACCTGAAGCACCCATAACCAGCCAGACGCTGTTCAGAAACCCTTCGCCGTGATATGCTCTGCCCCTCCTCCAAGAGAAGCCCTCAAACAGTGCTCCCTGCAGTGCTTCTTGCTGGCTCTAAGTTCCTCAGCAAAGCATCGAGCACCTTCTCACCCATTTCAACAGCATTTCATTGCATGAGACAACTTAGATTCAGCACAAAGCAATGCAAGAGTCCTTTCTTCCAAACTCCTTCAGTTCACGAACTGCCAGGCCCAAATCAGCATCCTGTACAAAGCTCATGCTTTTGCTTCCCTTGAGGGAACTTCAGCAGCAGCTCTGTCAGAACTTCACCATTTAGCTGTATCCTTCCCCCAAAGCCTGTGAGGACAATATGCTTTCTAGAGAGACCAGAGATAGAGCTCCAAACCTAATTCAAGGATGGTGATGCACACAGACTGCACTGACACAGTGCTGTGGGTATTAGTGTCTCTGAACTCCTGCTCCTTTCCTGTGAATCAGCTCAAATTCTCAGGGATCAAGTGACTCTTTAACTGCTGCCTTTGCCCCTTTTCCTCCAGACAGAGCAGGCACAGAAGACAAGGCAATGCCTTTTTGAGAAGCACAGCCTTGCAGGGACCCACAGAGCCCACAGAGGGGTGCAGGGACACCTGCAAGGTGGGATCCAAAAGGTTGTGGGGATTTTTCTGGCATATTGTCTTGCATCTGCGCCTCTTCCTCACCCAGGAGCCTTTCTCTCTTGTTCCCTCTCTACAGTCTCAACTCTTCCTGGTCCTCATGCTTAAAATAACCCCCAACCATAAAAAATCTGTGTCATCTCAGTGCTACACCGTTACTTCTCTCCCTTGCCTGTCCTCACTCACTGAAATAACCTGCCTCTGTCCCTTTTGGTATTGCTATAATTACTAGTTATTTTAGACTTCAGGGTGAGAGAGCATTGGTGCTTTCCTCTCCATTCTCTCACTCAGATAGAATTCACTACCTTGAAATTAGATTTTCCATTTTGAAAATGGAAAAGAGCTACTCTTAGCTCCTAGATGGAGGCGTGGTGGATTTCCCTTTTTGAGGGCGAATCCGAATTACAATGCTTTATCACTCTTCGGAAATTTTCCCACTGGTGTTTAAAAAAACCTACCACACAACAAAAACAAATACCAAAAAACCCAAACAAACAACTCTGTATTCCTCTTACTTGGGAAGAGACATCACAGTGCAAAACCAGGACAGAGGCAACTTTTGTGACTAAATCTCAGAACTGTGAGTAAGAAACTAGAAAACCTACTCCTCTGCAACTGACTCATTCTGTGACAGATCACTGAGATTATCTGAGCATTGCTTTCCTAGTCAGCAAAATAAATGGGTCTTACTAGATTAACATTAATGAAGGAATTTGAGAACGTTGCTGCAGTGTGCCACTGAGGATTTTTTTTTTATTCCTTAGCCTTCATCTAAAGCTATTTTAGTCTTCATAACTATATCAAGCACACATGACTTTGCCCAAATAATTTACAAGGACGCAGCATTATCTTTCTGCAGACAGCCCAGAGCAGCAGCACTGTGCAGCCTGGGTGATCAGGCTCATGGGTTGGACACGCAGCTGCCACGGACCTACCAAACAAGTTTGGGGAAGTCATGTCCGCGTCCCAAATTAAACAGGGAAAATAGCATTTATCCATGTCCCCAGGATGCTGATAGGCAATGTTCAAACGGAGAAAATATTCATATTTTCAGTCTCCAGCCCTTTCAAGTCCTCCACACTGAGTTCCTTTCTCAAACGCTGTAATTCCTCCAGCCCTTTGGACTCCCATAACCCCAATCAACCCCAGACACTAAAATCTCCCTACTATCACACCTTTGCTACCAAAGCTTCTCAATCCTTCTTTGACAACACTTTCAAAATACCTTTTCCCCCCCCCTTCTTTGTTGTTGGTTTGTTGCTTGGGAATCCCTTATTTAATTGAAACAAAGCCTAGAGGCAACCCACTTACAATCTGGTTATTATACTGACCAGAAGATCTGTGAGGCAACCTTCAGATTACCTCTATCCACACACAAGGACCTATCTGATACACTCACTGAGGGAACAAAGAGCATTCATTTGGGAAAGGAACATGTGATGAAACACGTGATGTTCTTCTGGGGGTATGCTGAAGATCATCTGGAGGATTTTGATAACAGAAAGTCTTCCCTGATGATCCTTCCCCCAGCTGGCTGTAATGCATCTCACCTATCTGTCCCAACACCAGAGTGGCACATTGCAGTGCCCCCAACACCCTTTGGGACAGTGTTAGGGTAGCCTCTAAAATCATTATAATAAAAGCATTACCTAAAGCAGCTGCTTGCTCCCTTCCCACCCCAGACACATCCACTTATTCACCCATGCAAGCACACCAAAAAGGCTGAATGTGGGACCACATGTTCACAGCAAAGGTCTGACAAATGATGAGCAGCAAGAGTGACCAAGTGCATAAACTTTCAAGTGGAGAGTTTAAATGGGCATAAACTTTCAAGCACAACTTGAAGGCCCTTAGGCAATACAACATGGGAACAGAGCATTTGTATTGCATTGCTAAGATGTAAGCATTTTAAGATCAGCATCCCTCTTCTGACACCAGGGCAGCTGTTGATGGTCTTGTTCTCTCTCACTGCGGCATCTCTGCTCCGCTTTCTCAGACCACATCCTTCTCCCCTGTTCCCCGAGCTGCCCTGAGCACAGTGACTGCGGGACACCGTGTGCCCGTGGGCTGCCAGGTGACAGGGTGGGTGCAGTGCTCACTGCCGGAGCTGGTGTGCAGCGCTCAGCCAGCTCATGTGGCGCAGGCAGGGCACGGCCGTGCCAGGTGCCGCTTGTCCCACAGCCCACTGCCAGGAGGCCTGGGGCAGGCAGCCACCCCCAGCTGCCCAGCGCGTCAGTCCTTTGGTAGGGTACGCTGGGCGAGCTGCGTGCCCAGGGCCAACCCAGCCTGAGGCTGCTGTCCCCACAGCCCCGCTGTCCCGCAGCCCTCACAGCCCTCACAGCCCTCACTGTCCCCCGTCCCACAGCCCCGCTGTCTCGCGCTCGCCCCTCGCGCCAGCGCAGCTCACGAGCCCCGTTCCCGCCCGGCCGCGATAGGCTGCCCCGGCTGGAGCCCAGCCAATCAGCAGCTCCCGCGGAGCCCCCCGGAGAGGCGCGGGCGGGAATGGCGCGGAGCCAATCGCGGCGCTCGGCGGTGCCGGGGGGCGTGGCGCGGCCCGCCGGCCTGCGGCCCCTTTAAGCGAGCAAACTTCACCTCGCCACCCCGAGACCCCCTCGCGCCCGGATTGGCTGGCGGAGCCCCCGCGGAGCCGCCTCGGGCTGCGCGCCCGCTATTGGCCGGCGAGGCCCGTCAGTCAGAGCGGAGCTCTTCCCCGATTGGCGAGCGCGCTGCTGGTCCCGCCGCGGAGGCGGGAGCCGGCGCTTCCCCGAGGAAGGGTCCGGCGGGCGCCCCTGGCGGCTCGGGGCCGGGCGGGCGAGCGGGGGCGCGGGGAGGGTCGGGGGGCGCGGGCGCGGCTCTCACCGATGCGCTGCCCCACGGGGGAGCTGAAGGGGTTCCCCAGCAGAAAGTCCATCGCCGCCGCCGCCGCGCCGCGATCAGCTGACGCCGCCGCCGCCGCAGCTCACGTGACCCGCGCGCCGGCCGGGGCGGTCCCGCCGGGCCCCGCTGTGACGCCACGGCCGCCGCCCGGACCGGCCCCGCCGCGCTGCGGGCTGAGCGCCGCCGGAGCGGCTGCCGGGGCAGCGCCGTGTGCCGGCCGGCGGGTCCCTGCTCCTGCCGGCCCTGCCGGCCCTTAGCTCCCGCCGCTCTCGGCAACCGCGCGGAGCCGTGCAGAACACCCGCCAGCCGGAGCGCTGCCCAAATCCTGGAAAGCCCTTGGCGATGGGTTTTCAGTTTTCCACAGCCCGGTGTGGAAGCGTAATCGTAGGAGTTAGGAAGAAATTGTTTCGTGTGAGGGTGGTGAGGTACTGGGACAGGTTGCCAAGAGTTGTGGCTGCCCCATCCTTGGAAGTGTTCGTGGCCAGGCTGGATGGGGCTTTGAGCAAACTATTTTTGTGGAAGGTGTTCCTGTCTGTGGCAGGGGTGTTGGAGCCAAGTGATCTTTAAGGTCCAACCCAAACCATTCTGTGACTCTACAGGGTGGTTGGTAAATGCACCACGTTGTGCGATGTGCTCCCGGCCACAAGTGCCCAGCCCAAAGCCAGCCTGCAATCAACCAACACCCATCCCCGGGAAACAGGGACATGTTAATCACTAGCACAAATCCCGCGCTGACGCTGCCACGCCTGACATCCCGCGTAACACGCTCGAGTTGTGTCTGTTGGTGTCACCTGAACGCCACGAACCTGAACTGCGGTGAGGCAGCAGGGAAGACAAATGCCCTGATGTCATCTGCAGTGCCCCATGGTACATCTCCCTTCTGGGAGGTCTCAAGCGGTCAGGAGCTTCAGCGTTAATTTGGGTGACCTGTGCCAACTGAGTGAGTTTAGCAAGGTTCAGATTGGATGTGTTTTGCTGAGAAACACTAAATACAAGTAGTAACAACAGCTGCAGAAAACAGCACGTGCCAGAAATGAACGACAATACTCCAGAAGTTAAAAAAAAATTATATTGTAAGTACAGTACAAAAAAGTCTGTGTTTAATTGTAATGCAATCTGGACCAAACAGCAAAGAAATAACAAAAATATAAAAACTGCTAAGTCTTGACAAAGTTTTCCCTATAGTACCAAATACCACAAGATACAGATTATACAAAGTGTACAAATTTTAATAAAAATACAATACAATAGGGTCGTGTGTGTTTTTCACTCTTCAAGAGTTTTCTGATGTACAGAGGACAAGGCTAAAGCTGATCCCCCTGTTTCTTCAAAAGCAGATCTATCCCTTCACCACAATGCTCTCAACTGGGAAGGGCTGCAAAGAGCCGGTTATTTTGTGCCACTCACAACAGCAGATGCTTTAACACGGGCCAGGATCTGAAGCAGGATTGGACTGCCTCCCTCCTGGGCCCTTCCTAATTCCAGGCTCATTGGGATTTGTCATAAGTTGTTAAAACACGTGTTCTGGTCTGGTGGTCTGAGAACGTTCTGTGCTTCCTGCACTGAGAAAACCCTTCATTGTACTGAGAAAAGATCCTTCAGAGACAGACTACCTTGTACAGGCACATCTGGGGAATACGTGGCAAAGAGACATGGGGAGAAAAAGCCTCCTCCACACCCCAGGATTTAATTTACTTCTGATTTGGGGCTCAGCCACCATGAGGGACAGCTCATTTTCAACTGCCCTGATGAACAAAAGCTAGACTTACTTGGAAGTAAAAAATGTCTGTTCTGTGATTTTAAAACTTTCCTGTTACAGAGCTGTTAAGTCCTGAGTCAAATGATGTTTCAGTTGTTCTACCTATCTTTACAAGATAGCCTGTTTCTACAAACCCTTAGAATCTTCCTGGTGTGTTTCCTTGCACAATGCCAATGCTTACTACTGTATGCAAGTTGATTCCTGCAGGAATTGAGGCGAGGCAAACTTGATTCACATTTTCCACACACTGTTGGCTGCGGGAGAAACTTTTGCTTTTAAATTATGTATATATATATAAATATATACACACACAGAGAAATATACAGGATAAATTAAAATCTGTTACAGATATCGGTAAAAGTTAAATACATGTGATATGAACACCACATACACGTACATACACACAGACAAAAGCCTGAACAGGAATCAAGTCTTCTCCTGTGGCTCCTCTTCCAGAGGAGCAGAAAACCAAACTCCAAGTATGTGGCTGGAAGGAAGGAAAACCAGTCCAATCAACCCACATGTGCCTTACTTGGCCGTAACTGCTTCAAACTGGCCACTGGTCACTGCCTTGCAGCAGCACACCTCCTGCAATAGTGCTGGTGAAAGGGATGGGGAATGAGCCATTTCACAAAACAGGTGCAAGATGAGCAGAAGCAATCCAAGTTTTTCCCATCTGCTTCTGTATTCCACTCCATCAAAGCAGGCTGACCATGCCATGGAACAATCAGCAGGAGGTTCGTTCTCTCAAGCCAATGCAATGGGTTGATACATTGTGCTAATGATGATTTGAGTATGAGTCCACAAAGAAAAATTAAACTTCTTGTCATCTTCACTTCAAATGCCAGCTACCAGATTAGCCAGCTGACACTGACAACTTTCAGTTATTACTGATTGAGGAGTAAGTGTTGGAAAAAGTGACCAAGAGGCAAAAAGCTATGCAGCTTTCCCTCAAGCAGTGGATTTTAAACAGAAAAAGTTACAAATAGGGCTGGTGAAGAATTCAGTTCTATTCCTTGGTCCAAAATATATTATCATCTCTACCTGCCCATAGAATATCAGAATACTTTAATTTGACAGGGATATTAGGAGGTCATCTGGTCCATGTCCCTGCTTAAAGAAAGTCCAACTGGAGCAGGCTGCTCATTCAGTTTTTGAATACCATCAAGGAAAGAGAGTCAAGAACCTCCCTGGGCTACCTGTTTCAATGACCCCTGCCATGGTGACAGCTTTCTTCTTTATATTGAGCAGTCCATTCTCTGTCTGCTTCCCCCACTAAATCTGAATTTAAGGCGAATATCTCAAAAGCTTTCTGAATTCTTGATACAAAACACTTTCAGCTTGGAGGACATTTCACCCACCAACACAACAGGGTTTTCTCAGCTTAACTTCACAACTTTTCATAAAACAGAAGTCAAATAGTTACAATCCTATGTATACACTATACATATATAAAACTTTAAAAGCCTCCACATGGAGCCCTTTGAGAGCGCCGGTGTAGTGCATGTACACAAGTCAGTTATGCAGAGGTTGAGTACATCCCAGGATCCTTTCCCATCAAAGTCCAGGCATGATGTAGGCAATGTTGTCTAGTGTGTTTGACTGGGAAAAGAAATTCGGTGGTTTTTAGTGTCAGGTATTAACTGGAAATTCTTTAAAAATGACACAGGTGAGGGTACTAAGCAGATTCACTTGTGTTACAAGTTGTCATAGGATGAGACAACCAAATCTGCCCATGGATCACTAGGCTGATTTTCACACTTTTGGAAATGTAGGTTAACTAAACATAAAGGTAGCTCAGTAGCCTCAGTAGTTGTTAGCACCTGGAAACATTGAAAATGCTTGAGGCTCTCGCCAAGTGGCCTCTGCCTTCTGAACCCCATACTCTGTCTCTGTGACCGTATCATGTCAACCACAGAACAGGTCAGTGATGAAGGTGATCAAAGTTGTAGCATATGAAAAAAACCCTCAACAATCACAAATTCTTTATCAAATTCTGTAGAGTAAACGTAAAGAGAAAAGCTCTTAAACACACCCCCTAATAGGGTGTCATATGGGGCAAAGAAGTGCCCTTCAGTTTTTCTTGGAAAACATAACAGAATTCTGAGAGCAAGAGTCCTTCTCATGCACATCAGACAAAAAGACCCAACTGTAAGTTCTCCAGATGCAGTGTTTTAGTAAGCTCAAGCCTGTGGCTGGAGAGCTGAAGGAGGCCTTGGGAACACCACCTTAGCTGAGAGACTGAGGAGCTGATCTGCATCAGCCGTGATTCTAAAATTTAGCAATGCCACCTACTGTCTGAAAGATAAATTGTGACACAACTGCTGGGGTTTATCTCTGTCTTAAAACACCAATGTTGTTATGTATCTGACAGTGCAAATCAGATTGATTATCAACTCCTCAGCAGCAGATTACAGAAGTGAAGGGTAGCTGCCCTAATTCACCTAAAGCTCCATTGCTCCTTATAACAGTAAGTTGATCGAGTTTCCAATAAATGCACCACAGTCATGAGGCGTCACTGCTCTGAATAAACTTGGCAAGCAGGAAGGAAAAAAAGCATAGGAGCTTTTTTAAGATGGGAACACCCCACTGACTCAGCTTTTGTGCACAGAGCCAGTTTGTGGGAGTTCACAGTCTAAATTGTCATTTTTATTCCTGTTGTTGACAATCAATTCTCTTAATGAATAAACGTTTGGGCTGCCCTATTATGACAATTCATATCCCATTTTTGTTGTCCTCTCTGCCAGATTTATTTTTAGTCTCTTAACTTTTGCACACTGCATATTTTTGATTTTTGCTCCTCTCCTTTGCTGCTTCATTCATGTCTCTTGTAGCAAGTATGACTACTGATTGCTGCTGCCAAATTAATCTTATGTCCACTTCAGGATCCATAGATGCCACAAGCAGTTGCTAAATCAGTGCTCAATATTAAGAGAAATTTAAAGTGGAAAAGAAACTGTAGTTATGCAGCTCCTTCAGATACAGACTGTTTTTCTTTCCTCAGAGAAGTTTTCAGCCACTTGTAAAAAATTCTACACCATCACATTAGGAATCCTGAGATCACAAACTGTTTTTTGTGTCACTGAAAGAAAAACAGTTTGTGTGAGCAGCTAGAAGATGGGTTTTATTTTTATGGAAAATTAGAACTTTCAAAAATACTGGTATACTTTTGATTCAGATTGATTGAGTCCATCACTAAAACAGGACCTACCAACACTGCAATCAATGCTACAAATATTAGGTCAGTTGCCAGTGGGAGAAAAAAAAATTGCACAATATTGTACAATGGTAATATCTGTAAGAATTTCAATAAATATCCCTCTATAAAAGTTCATGACCAAGACAAATTTTCTTATTGCACTGGCATTATAATTACATTACACTGATTAATCAAAAAAAGTCCATTTGGACTCTACTGAAATTAACAGTGCTAGAAGGAAAATAACCACAAAAAACTCACCAAAACATGCTTCGGGCAGCCATTCAGCTCAGGTAGTTGTGTGGTCAGACATGCCAATGGGCCCAAAGCACAGATGATTGAATCTAGGAGTACTGACAAACTTCCTGAAACAGCCACCATTCCCTGGGAGGGAGGAAAGAAAAAAAACGGATAGGGATGAGTAGTGCAAATTGTGGTTCTTTTGCAACTGTATCCACTCTTATGCAGATACAGTATCTTTGCTCCTCCAGTCCACTTTCACTATTTACACAGTAACAAAACTGTGCCTTGTGCTTCTCAGGGAGACTGCTGGGTCAAAACATTTGAAGAGTTCAGTAGGCAATGAACTGGTGCAAGATAAAGGCAGGAATCAACAGAAAACATCAGAAAGTTGTCAGCCGCATAAAACACTGAATTCCACAAATTTTTGTAATATATTTCCTGTGCCATTTCATACCATCTCTTTTGTTAACTGCGTGAGTCCTAATGACAATAATGGTTTTATTTTTGAAGTTAAAGAAATGCTAAGCCTGTAACAAATGCTTTAGTCATTGTTATACTTTCAGGAAAGGGAATTTGTCTGTGTGCTTTTCTGTACTCTCATTGCTCCTCTGATAATGATCTCAAACAATCATACCAAAACCAAAATGCAACAACATTTATTTCACTTCTGATAAAACAAGCAAGTATAGTGGGTGAGATAATCACACTGCTTATAAAATCAGTGATATTATTTGAGACAAATATGTTTTTCTCCTTAGAGGCTGGGCTGAGCTCTGAAAGTGTACATGTGTGCATGTACATTCATAGAGTCGCTATCATTTAGCCCTAGGAAACCATTAAAATGTGACATTATGTTACCAGGTAAGTGGAAACGACAGTAGCCCCTATCCAAAGCACTGGCAATATGATACTGCCAGAAAACTACAGGACATGCAAAAAACTTCCTGGTAAAGGCTGACAGCTTTCTAAGAAGCAAAACAGTAACAGAAACTAACTAGAAACCGACAAAATAGCAAGGAAGTACCAGATCCAAGGTGAACATACAGTAAGAAAAGACTGAAGAGTTTGCTAAATTAGGAATTGTTTTCAATGACCTAGAGCTGCAAAGCACCTTTCTTTGATGCCTACTGTTTACTGAGGCATTTTATTTCACTGAAAATAAAGAGCAGTGCATCAAAGAAACAGGGCATGCCATCTCTAGTTTCTCTTCCTAACAGAAAACCACTGGTTAAACTTTTAAGAAAATAAACTAATCATCCCCCTCAATGCATTGTGTAGATTACAGGACATCACTGTGACATTGCTGGTTACAGACTCACCTCTGTTTCCTGCAGTCTGTGTCCAATGAGGCTCAGAGATTCACCCAGCAACTGTAAATGTGCAGCCACATCAATAGGATCTGTCTCAGGGGCTTTGGCTGGTGAGGAAGGCACCACCACGGTGCTGGTGGGGGATTTCTTATGAGGGGAAATCACTCCTGGTGGAGAAGCTAGAAACACACAAATAAAAATTCCATATTCATTTCTTTCATATTTTTAGTTACAAGCTTATTTACTTAGTAAAGTTCAAATCTTACAGGCATGAGATGCTTAAACAGTTCTGTTGCCCCAGTCCCATAGTCTTTGGAGTCAAAACTTTTTTTTTCACATGTACAAAGCATTTACTTCAGCTGAATGCAATTGAGGAGATTTGGCATCAGAGATGCAAAACCAAGAACAAACCATCTTCCTCTAGCAGCAAACTAATGCCACTAGAACCTCTTCTCTGCCTTTTCTTATTTTACATTTCAATCCCTAAGCTGCTGAAACCAATACCATTCTATGAATTACACAAGGAAATCTTAATGAAAAATGCTAACATCATCCTTGCTCTCATAGAAAAGTTGATTTGACTAGTGATTTAAATGTCATGCTTTGTGAGAAAGCAGGTAGGGAGATGAAGCAGGTGAAGACCTTTATTTCTCATTCCACAGGCAACACTACCTTCCCTGTCCAAGAAAAGTGATGAGAGCGAATACAGTGCAACAATTACCTTTCATTTTTGGTGCACCATCTGAAGATGATGCCTTTCTCTTCACAGTGGTGGCCTCTGCTTTATTCTGCTTGTGTTGAAGATACTGAGCTTTCTGTTTCCAGGTCTGTTACCATGGTAGGAAAAGAAAGATTCATAATAACATTAGGTAATTCTGTTACCTGATGCCAGGACCTAGAGGCAGAATGATGTTACATAGCTAAGAGATGAAGCAATACCATAAGAAAATGAATGCTTTTATCTTTGCAAGGGCAAGGTTTCCATAGTTTCCATCTTTACATGCTTTGGGGATAGAGGTAACATATTTCAAGGCATGGTGGCAATGCTGCCAGCACATTCTGATCTAAGCATCTAGTTCACAGAAATCATTTTATAAAAACACCTCACAAAAACACTCACCAGTTTATCCTTCTCAGGTAGCTGCTTCCACACTTCTGCCAGTTTTTTACTTAGCTCTCCAAAATCTGGCAGAAAGAAAGAAAGAAAGAAAAAAATGTTTAAAACAAATTTGATCATAAAATCATGGGGAGAACCTAGGAAATTTACTGGCCCATCCATAAACATTTAGGAAGCAAGCCATTCCAGAACTGGAACTCTCCACACTGTCCTGAAAATGTGCATTCCTGTTACTGTTTACATTGGGAAAAAAAAAAAAATATGAAGTCCCAGTGTATTTACAGGAAAGTGACACAATGAAGGTAACTCTTTAAGTAAAGAAAGAGCTAGCAACTTCTTTATCCAGACTCACAGCTTGATTAAAATAAAATACAATCATGAAATCCACTCCTCCCCCTTTGCCACTCTTATTCTAAGTAACATTGGCAGATTCTTTGCATTATGTCAAAATTAAGAGGTTGGTCTGAAACAGAGACAATATGTTCTGCTAAGTAATCTGACAGGTGTATAATGAGAAGAGAAGAGAAGAGAAGAGAAGAGAAGAGAAGAGAAGAGAGAAGAGAAGAGAAGAGAAGAGAAGAGAAGAGAAGAGAGAAGAGAGAAGAGAAGAGAAGAGAAGAGAAGAGAAGAGAAGAGAAGAGAAGAGAGAAGAGAAGAGAAGAGAAGAGAGAAGAGAGAGAGAAGAGAAGAGAAGAGAAGAGAAGAGAAGAGAGAAGAAGAAGAGAAGAGAAGAGAGAGAGAAGAAGAGAAGAGAAGAGAAGAAGAAGAAGAAGAGAAGAGAAGAGAGAAGAAGAAGAAGAAGAAGAGAAGAGAAGAGAAGAGAGAGAGAAGAGAAGAGAAGAAGAAGAGAAGAGAAGAGAAGAGAAGAAGAAGAGAAGAGAAGAGAAGAGAAGAGAGAAGAGGAGAGAAGAGGAGAGAAGAGAAGAGAAGAGAAGAAGAAGAGAAGAGAAGAAGAAGAAGAAGAGAAGAGAAGAGAAGAGAAGAGAAGAGAAGAGAAGAGAAGAGAAGGCTGGATTATTCTCTTACCTATTCCAGGGTGCTCAGACACAATAGTTGTACGATATTCCTTACAGAACACTTGATAAGCAGACATGTTTTTCTTCTTTGGCTAGACAGAAGAAGACAGGAAACAAAGATTTTTAATTATGATGAGACCTTCTCCAATTTAATATGAATTTGGCATATATTGAAGACTTAAATAAAGATATGGTACTTAGATATGGAACCTTAAAAAGCAGTCCTTTACATCTTCTGGCTGAATTTAGTGTTTATGAAAGCACAGGAATCAGCCAGAAGTGGTCTTAGTACAAAGTTTACCTTGCAAAACTCGACAAGCTGCCATTCTAAATTCAGGATCAACGTACAACTCTGTTACAGTATCTCAGTTTTAAAACTTAAAATAATAAAACCCAGTATCTATTATAGTATACTATTCACAGTATCTATTATAAATCTGTCAAAACAATTCAGTCCTCATGATCATGTTCGGTTCCATTGCTTGCATCCTTACAAAGTACTTCAAATTGGCAGGAAAAGAGACTGTATAGTACATTGACAGCAAAAGTGTTACAGTTGCTGAGTTATGATCAGGGAAAAATTCCCAAATAGAATAGGATAATGGCTGAACAGATTTGGGCTCTCTCTGCCCATTTCCTCACGCAAAGCATTATTTTTCTATCTGAACATGCACAAACTGCTTTCCCCCATCTACTTACCCAGCTATAGTTATATCTTTTGTAAACTCATTCATATGCTAGCTACCATTTCTGCTACTCATATCTTAATGCAGTAACCATGGAAAACTGAATATATAAGTACAGGACAAAACTGGGAACATGCTAGTCTATAAGAAATAGAATTTCATTTGAATACTGGAGTAAATGGGTAAATATCTCCAATTTTCAGCTAAGAGCTTGATTCCTTTTTACAGGAACTTTGATCACTAGTCCAGAAGTCTGCCTGGGAATAGCTAGAGCCATTCACATTAGAAAAAGATGCAGATGTGCTTGATACATGACCTGTACCAAGCAAAATTAAGTATAACTTTCCCAGAGAACCTCTACCAGCTAAAGACTGTCTGTGCCACAAAGCCAGAAAAGCATAAATTCCTTTTGCTCCAAATAGAAATCAGAGCGGCTGATACATTTTTCCAAACATGTTTCAGTTAAACCACTGATAACTGCTATTAGTTATCCTTAGTTTCACTGTAACACGCCTTTGTAATGGAGTGCCTAATTCACCATTATCCACCACCCAATTTCTATTTTCCCTCCAATTTTTCCTTACTTTGTCTCTTTCTCTGTCCTTTTCTTTTTCTCTGTCCTTTTCTTTTTCTCTTTCTCTTTCCTTTTCTCTTTCCTTTTCCTTCTCTCTTTCCTTTTCTTTTTCTCTTTCCTTCTCCTTCTCTCTTTCCTTTTCTTTTTCTTTTTCTTTTCTCTTTCCTTTTCTTTTTCTCTTTCCTTTTCCTTTTCTCTTTCCTTTTCTCTTTCCTTTTCCTTTTCCCATTTCTCAGGCTTGTCCTTCTCCTTGTCTTCCTTCTTCCTCCTCTTCTCACCTTGACCATCTGAGTGAAAAACAGCAGGAGGAGGTGGAGGAACAACATAGGGGGTACTGGGAGGTGGTGGTGACATCCTTACTTCTGCTACCGCCACAGGAGAGTGTCCAGAACTCTTTTTAGACTTTGAGTGCTTCTTCTCTCTGTGTTTCTCCTTGTCCTTCTTTTTCTTACTTTTTTTTGACTTCTTCTTTTTCTTGATTTCTCGGTAGGAGTCATCTATGACCAGCTCTCCAGCCTCCAACTCTCCACCAGAAGAAGAACCAGATTCTGGAGGTGCCTCCACACCTGAAATGTCATACTCACTTCCATGGCCTTCTGAATGAAGGGAGGTGTCAGCACCAAAACTCTCTGATGATGGATGGGAGTCTGGAGGTGGTTTGTGCTTTTTCCGGGATGACTTCAGGAAGCTCTGCAGATCGTGACCCAGCAGGAATGAGCCTTGCTCATCTCGGGTGGATTTCTTTGAAGATTTCTTTGCAGCTGCTGGTGCTGAAGAGTAGGATAAAGAATCATCATCTGCTGCACTGCTTTTCTCTTTTGGTGAAAGGATGAGCTTCATCTTCAAGCCATCAGGTTCACGAAGAGTAAGTGTCTCCGTGTTCACGTAAAGAGGTTTCATTTTTTTAGATTTGTGGGAGCTGCTGTCATCCACTGAGTGCTCCCCACTGCTCCCACTCAGCTTCTTCTTGGGATGCTCCTTTCTGCTTTCAGAATGGCCAGAGGAAGAATGAGATGATTTTTCAGAGCTCCTCTTTGAAGACTTTGAGCTTGTGGCCAAAGGTGAGGTGATAGCCTTGATTAAATCCATGGTTGTATCAGCTGAGGATGGGCTGGAAGCTGCTTTTTTCTTTTTCTTTGATGGTAGATCCAAAGGCGAGACACCTGAAAAAGATGAAGAGAAATACACATTGAGATGACTCCCTCAAAGACAGCAAGGAAGGGAAGTGAGAATCCTGTGAGCCTTATGATTAGAGGTGAGAGATTTACATCCTGGCTTAAACACAACCACAGTCAGCTCAGCACAGCCTTACTGATACAAATCAGACTCTGTGACAACCGAGCTGGTCAAATAATTTAAGGAAGGCCGACGGTAGGAAAGTTCTTGAAGTTTTGTCAAATTCCATTCTATTGTGAAAGAACATATTTTGATGAAAATACATCTTACTGAAATTACATCTCAAGTACATGGTTTTCATGCCATTTTTAGCCAAAGTGAGACCAATGAGTTGAAAATAAGAGCTTTTTCATTCTGCAGACAGATTTTGATGAAAGATGAAATTTCAGTTTGGCTTTCTTCTTTTATTGGACCCAAACCTGAATGTGTTAAGCTTTCATAAACCGAATTGTAATTTTCTGGCCAACTTATTACTTTTGAGAATAACTGAATAGAAAAGTAATTATTTTTCAACCTCAGACATCCTATTTTTATAAATTCAGAGAAAGTTATACTACCTGCAAGTATAGTTAGTTTGCAATGCAATAGGAAAAAAAGAAAAGCAAATGTCACATGGGAATGCATGGGTAAGAAAACTGTGACTTGTCAATGAAAAGGGGATGGAATATCTTTACCCTCAACAATGGCCATTTGTTAAGATAGACTCTGAAAATATAATTCCCTAATCTTCTGCTGTCTGGTGCTGATCAGTGTTAGGTTTCTGATTACTTGCTCTAAGGCAAGATGTACTGTTGTCCTATAAGATGCTAACCACAAAGCTTGATGACACTGGTTTAAGAGCATTCTTTCCTGAAAGTCATGATTTGTTTGCCCCTTCTCCTGCTGGATTACTACCTTACCTCTGTAGCAGAACTCATCGGAGGAGTGTTTTCTCTTCTTTTTGTGAGGTTCTGTCCCTGGAAAAAACTCACTGTCCTGGAATAAGAAGAAAAAAGTTGCCATGTTGTTTAATTATTATCTGTGTCTTGATCAATTTACTAATCTGAAACTGAAGCTCCTCTACACAATTCTATGTGCATGGTAGAAGATTTTAATTTTAAACTAGAACTTGGTTTCCAGATGGAAAAAAAATCACTAGCCACCTTTCAGCTAACAGCAGAAATTTTAGGTCAAAGAGAAAAGTTTTGAAGAAACTTAAGTTGCCACTATGTGATTTCAAGAGTTAAGGCCCCAAAGAGGTGAATAGGGCAAGTTCATTCCTCTCAAGAGGTATCATTTCAGCCTATCTGCAGAATCAGGAAGACAACAGTGCATCAGTTAACATTCTACCCATCCTTTGTCGGCTATTTATACAACCGTAAATGCTGTTTTTTTAAAATGTGTGTAAGAAGTTACTCATGGCATCTTATGACTTGCACAGTTCTACACCAACACGAGGACATCAGTCCTTCCACCTTATTTTCTGAGGCCAGAAAAATCAGAATCAGGGATTGATCTCCTCCTTTTCCCCAGGAAAGTTACTGAACAATACAGGACATGATTAGCTACTCTTGCTGTCTTCTACATGCATTTCCTAAAAACGGACAAGAAACCCATTCCATCACCACTTTTACACATCTCCTTACATCTTGAACCTTTTCTCTGAGGGTTCCTACCTGAGTTGTTACCTCCTCTTCCTCTTGCAGAAGATCCTTGTAGGAGCGTTTTTCTCTCGCTGTATCCTGCTAGGTGTCAGCCCGTCATCAACGCTTCGGTGACTCTCTAGGAACTCTGTGATTCACGGGAAATACGGAAAAAGGAAGAAATTAAATACCTCGTTAAGGAATGATAGACAAGAGGACAATGCACAAAATAAGCTAACAGAGGACACTGGCACAGAGTGATGCACAAAACCCAACAAGCACAGAGGCCTGAAAGACAACAGTTTGTACTATCTGACCAGAGGGATGAGACTTGGTGCTCTAACATAATCCTTCCAGATCTATTTTCTAATGCTTGGGTATTCCTTCCTAAAGACAAGTGGACCAAGAAATGTCACCATGACTAAACATATCATTATCCCCAGTCCCCTGTCCCATTGACCTGGCAGGGAGAAGAAAGGCTGCAGTGACAGAGTTCCCAATCAAGGTGTCTACATTAGGAAATACCACCCATTTCTCTCAAATTCTAATCCCAGTACTTTACACCTGGAAGTCAAGGGCTTGGGATCCTCCAGTAACTTGGCCAGGTTAAATTCAGGGGCTTTACAGCTCACTAGCTTCCTTTCCCATTCTGACTGCAAGGCCTGGCAAAGGCTGCAAAGGGCACCCTTTTTGTTTTTTGGATTTTTTTTTAATATAAACCCCTCTGAGATTATGAAGCAGTCATACCTTCTTTCTTCTTGGCGCCATCATAAGCCATGGTGATCCTGCAGAAGCCTGTGAATGAGTTGCCACGTCTGGGCTCCTTCCCTCGTTCCCATCTATAGGAAAAGGTCTGAGAAACAGAGAATGAAAATAACCCTCCCATAATGAAGAATCACTGTGTAAATTGGGAAACTTTCTCTGAGCCAAATAAGGACTCTCTAGAAGACAGTGGGAAAGAAAAGGTGTCTGCCTTCTGGTGGGCTGTGGTCACTCTTCAGGTTTGACAGATCTGGGTTTTTTTTAATCAAAATGGATGCTTTATTATTTTAAAGATAAAAAATACCACCTCTTTCTTATAAAATATCTAAATCACTGAAGTAATCTATTAGCAAAAACAGAAAGAGGGTAAGAAGACAACTGAATTTGATTTTCATGACAAACAAAACTGTACCCAAATGGTGTAAAAGCAATTTTTTGTCAGGAGCCACTGTAGCAAAGAGTGGGCTGTTTAAAGCAATTTCAAACCCTTGAATCTCAGATGAAGTAAAGGAAAAGAACGGGCCAGTCAGAAATAATTAAATTACAAAAGAATTATTATTAATGTTTTTAACCAGAGGATCACACATTTTGTATTAAAGGCGTGCATCCTTCTGATGTGTTTCCCACTGCTACTACTGCAGCCATTCTGAATGCCAGCCTGGGAGAGGGGATGGAAGAGAGCACTCCTTTTATTTAGGCTTGCAGCAATCCAACCTCTGCTCCCCATGCTTCAGGCTCCTCTAACTGAGTCACTGCTATGGGCATACAGCAGGACAGTGCTGCTGTGCAACAGTCACACTCTGGCTCTCCCAAAGCAAACACCTTTTGTTCCTCAGCCAGTGGCCAGCTTAGCAAGATCGATCTTCTGCTCCTGTGGGATTAAACCAACCACCCTCAGCTGCCTTGGTGTATTTGTATGTGCACATGTGTAAATCCAGCCACAAAGACCATGCAGCTTGCTCATCCTAGGTGTCATGGTCATCTTGCCACACTGATGCTGCACTGGAATACCTTGGGAGCAGAGAACTTGTGTTTGTACATCCCTCAGGCACCTTGATTTTATAAACAACTGGCTGATGCTGACAATGTACAACATATTCATCCTATAGTGGCTACTTAAGTGACACAACAAAGCCACAAATAAATCAAGCTTACAGTTACATGATATGTTTCTGTTTAAATTCATAGGAATACATGTTATTTTTCAGGTTTTGGGAAAACTGCAGAATGTCAAGTCAGGATTCTGACCATTATACATTGCCAGCAGCAAACCCAACAATTTTACCCAGCATGAGCACTGCACCTGGCAATTAAAAAGAGCATCTTGCCACTTGTGGGCTCGTGATCTTCAACCAGACATTGTCAACAGTTTGTGATGTTCCTCTGTCACACAGACTTCAGTGGGAACACACACAAGACCAAAGCACTGTGCTCAAGACGGTAAGGGCCTAATACAGGTACTGCTCAGCAAAACAAAGCTGAAAACAGTAATTCATTAATGAATGACTTGGAGAGTCTAAGATTTCTTTGTACCTACATGAGTACCTTTTAGTTTCTTGGTAAAGCTTATCTGCTTGGCAGGTACAAAGGCTGGTAGGTACTGCCCAAAGGGGTTCACAGAAAAGACCTCCGATCCGCCAAAAATAATAAAAAAAATACCCTCAACTACTCTCATCCTGTAAACCTCGATTAGGTTCCCCTGCTTCAGATTCCTAGGTTCCGGCAGCGATGGCACAGGCTCGGTGGGGCAGCTCTCCCTTCACGCCTCCCATCCCTTCACGCACACGCCAGCCGGTTCACGGCCCAGCCTCGCTGTCCTGCAGCCCCGGGGCTCCGCACGGAGCCCGCTCCTCGCTCCCGCTGCCCACAGGCCGCGGCTCCCTGCCCCATTTATTTCCCGCCGCGGCTCCCGGCCGGAGCCGCCAGGGCAGCCGAGCACTGCCAGGGCCGCCGGGCATTGCGAGGGCGCGCTCCGGGAAGAGCCCTCAGCGGGCACGGAGCGGCGGCCGGCCCGCGCTGCGCATGCGCCCCGACACCCCCCGGCCCCGCGCCCCGCCGCCGCCTCCGTTCAAAGCGGGCTCGGCCGCCCCGCTCCCGCCAAGCGCCCCCTCACCCCAGCGGGCTCCAGCCTCACGCCAGCCCGCGGCTCCGCCCCTGCAGCACGCCCGGGGGCGCCCCGACCGCGGGGCCGCCCAGCGGCGACAAGGCCGGCCGGCGCCGAGCCGCGGCCGCAGGGTGGGGAGGGCCGCGGCCGCCTCACTCGGCCCCGCCGCTTCCCGCCGCGCCGCCGCCCGCCGCCGCCATCTTGGACAGGGAGACAAGGCACCCGCGCCAGGCCCGGCCAGCCGAGCGCCGAGCGCCTCCAACGGGGTGGGGGGGAGGGCGGGGTGCGCGCTTGCCGAGCGCATCGATGTCCCGGGAGGCGCGCGTCCCTCGCAGCGCAGCGACACACGGGGACACCGGGACACCGTGCCCGGGATCGGCCTGACCCACCGCCGGGACAGGGGTGCCCTCCTGCCCCCGGCTTGGCGCAGCCTCCTCTGCGTGTGAGCTGTGCCGGCGCAGCTTCCCCTCTCCCATGGTCCCTGTGTGTCAGAGATGAACGCGGCTTGTTGCCGCGGTGGGTCAATGGGAACGGGTGAAATGCTATTGTTAAACAGTGACAGAGCCAGCGCTTCGGTGAGATCAGTCACACGCGCACAGGAATGGACACACGTGCCTTGGACTGTCTGATTGCCGAGGAGCTGAGCGATGCGCTGCCCGGGTGGATTCGGGGCAGCGGGGCAGAGAGCAGCAGGTCTGAGCTGCACTCGGGGATGCTGCCCGTGAGAGCATCACACAACACTGACACCCATTCTGATCCATTGCCCAGGGATGGCAGGCGAGAGAAAGGCAAGTGTCCCCCAGCATCTTCCAAAGGGCTCCTTCATTATTGCAAGGGCTTCAAGAGAGGCGTTAAAAAGAGCTTAGGAAACAGCCAGGTCAGAAAAGAAGCCTTTTCCCCACGGGGTTAGCCCTTCTTCACTATGACCTGTTGGGAGGTTCAACAAACCTCATTCCACTGTTACCTTAAATCCCATAATCTCCACTGATGCAAGAGCTGTCTTTTTATTTAGATGCCAGCAGATCCCCCCGTGACTCTCTGGCAGAGCTGCTCCCAGTCACATGCTGTCTGCAGACTGTCATTCCCAGCCATGCCTGAGGTTCAGCCTGACCCTCCACAGACAGGCTGTTCCCCAGCCTGACCCTCCACAGACAGGCTGTTCCCCAGCCTGACCCTCCACAGACAGGCTGTTCCCCATCCCCTACAGATCTGCCTTCTGCTCCTGCTGATGCCTTTGTGTGCTAACAAGCACAGAATGATGACAGGAATTATTTGCAGTGCAGCAGGGCCCAGAGGAATGTGAAGAGAACAGAGGGCCATGCCTGTTGTGCTGTGTGGAAGTGTGGTTTGATCCAAAGCAAGGGGTACAGCCTGTACACACAGATCAGTGTCTGCAAGTGCAGCAGCTGGAACACATCAGGGTGAAAACTCACCAGCCCTTAGGCTGAGCACAAAGCCTGTGCAGATGTGCTCATGCATGTACATCTCTGCCTGCTGCTGGCCAAACTAAGGTCACTCCTTGCCCTCCAGACACTAATCCAGGGAGGAATCACCAAGGTGGACAAGTGTCTCTGCACATTCATGACCAGAATCTTGCCAGAAGTGAACCTGACGTGACCTGCTCCTTCACATCTGTTTATTGGTGATGTTTCCAGGGGTCCCAGTGATGGATCCACACCCCATTTGACAATGCACAGCACAGCAAAACCACAGTTCCCGTGTTTTTATAACCTTCATCTTTCTTGCTCACATTTCAGGCTGCACAAAAACATCTGTAGACAAAACAGAAACATCAGTTAACTCCTGGGAGCAGCTGGCCTGTGGGTCAGGTGGAGCCAGAATGGGAGCAAGAAGCCATGAGCATGGGAGAGGCTACATGAAGCCCAAAGGAACAGGGGGATTCAGATTGCTTTGAAAATTGAGAGCTTAAATTAGCCTGGTATTTGATGATAGCAAGTGTTTGGTAATGATAGCTAGTAAATGTGTAGGGATGGTATGTTTAATATCCTGCACCCTAGAAAGAGAAAGCATTTGAGCTCCCCTGCAGTTTAATGTTTTTAGTGCTGGATGGTTCATAGGTATTAGATTGTGTCAGGGACTGTGTGTGGATGAGAGAGAGTGAATTTGCAGATGAATTTGCAAAAACGAGCATATAGCAGGATACTTGCACATAAAGCCACTGAAGCACCAATCATTCAGACTCCCCCTGTTGAGATCTATCCAAGTTTCTTTCCTCCCACAGAACAAACATAATAGTAGTAATAATAGGAATAGGAATTGTAATAGTAGCAACAATAACATGTAGTCCCTTCTACTGCACTTTTTGTCAGCAAAGAAATGCTCAGAAAAATTCATTTCAATCACTCCCATTCTTCAGAGCTCATAAAGGGAACCAGCCAGTACAAAACATTGGTATTTACTGGGTGCTTTCAGACAGCTTAGCCTTTCACTTTTCTAGAAAATCCAGGAATCTCTTTAGACTATACACCTAGATTAAACAGGGCAGGTGGGGAAAATGTCAGAATGCTGATAGCAAATTTAAGAGAGTCACAACCCCTTCAAATCCTTAACACTTGACAGAATTGTTTCCTCCTACTCTGGAATATAAGAGGTCATAGCGAGGGAATCAGAAAATCAAACAGTCCATATAGCTTTTTTACCTGAAACGCAGCTTCAGTCAGTCTCAGACTGTTGTGAGAATTTATTCCTTTTGCTCAGAGCATCTTGCATTCTTTTGCCTACATCCCTGGGAGAGAAACTGCACAAGGGAACATGGTATGTTCCCTCAGGTGTCCTCTTGGCTGTGAGATACATGTTGTATAAAATGCTCTTGCCAGTGCAGAACATTTTAGGATGTGTGTATAGCTCCCTATGCATAATGCAAGATTGGTTATGTGCTAAGGGCTTGCTGCCCATGAAGCCACCCAATCTGGTCTTGTTTTCCCCACTTTATTCCCACCATGCATCCTTGTCTGCTTATTTTCTCCTGGCTGAACAACAGTCCAAGCTTCTAGATTTAGCAGCTCTCTTTTGTTTCATTGGGTTTTAGTACTTATTTCTGTGGTGTCTCAAGTGCAATGAATATGAGAGAAATTAATAATAACATGAGCACAAGCTTACAACCAAGTTATGTACTGAATTAAATTCAGCACTCAGAGCTGTGTGAACAATTATCAATTTTACCTGTCATAGTTTTGCAACTCATAAATCTCTTTTCACTCCTGTCCCAGTTTCTCATATTTTTTTCCCAAGATTCCAATATGATTTTGCATTAACTGGCATGGAACCTGGTTAAAAACCTCTGATCTCCACCTATCCAAGTAAAGCAGCACACAGACAGTGCTGCTCTTGTAGCACTTGTTGGTCTTGTTGCTTCTTTTGTACAGTGAGTTACTCTTCTCTCTGCACATACAAGACCTGTGTGTTTCTAACTACCAAACTGCTCTTAAAAAGGGAAGTGGAGGAAGTGACCATGATGTCTCTGTGACTTTAGGTGTAATGAACATTGCTTGCTTGCCAATTGTCTCACACATGTAATTTCCTTAGTCTTATTTATAAACAATGCTGGTGACTCCCCTTGGGATACAAGGACTTGCTTCCTTAGAGAATCAAAACTTCAAAAGATTTGTTATGTGCATTGTTTCGGTGTTGGAGCTTTATTTAAATTACTTCCCATTTGTCTTTGCTTTTTTTTTTTTTTTTCAGGATGCATTCATTTCCATGCCTCTTCATCATTCAGTACAGTCATTAATGAAACCACAAAGGTGTGTGCATTCATCTGTAATGTCAGTGCAGCAGCCTGAGTGTTCCCCAGAGCCACAGCATCTGTCACAGTGGGGACACACCTTCTCCCCCTGCTCCTCCTGCTGCACCCTCTGTGTTCATACACTGAGAGAGCTGAGGTGAGATGGGAGGTCAGTGTCCATCTGGTAGGGAAAAAGTGCAGTGGATTGCAGTAGGGTTTGTGAGGTCTGGAGAGGAAGAGCCTGGATGTGCATAAGCAAAGGGAGAAGGACTATGCTGGGGTGATACACATAAAGGAAAGGCTAAATGCAGGCAATCAGTCAGCATTGAATTTGCCTCTTTTCACTGATTCTGGTGTCTCACTTCTCACCACCTGCCAGGGAGGTAGAATTGGTTTAATCTGAGTTTCACGGAGCCATGCAAGGCCTATTGCATTGCATTCAGCACTGAGGTCTCCCTCCATGCCTGTTCCTTGGAGACCCTGCTGGTGTCTGCTCACAGCCCTGCTCCCATAAAACATCAGGCATTCAGCTCTATCTGTATTTTTGATTTTTATTTTCCCGTTTTTTCCGTGAACCTGTTAATTTATTTAAATTTCTCCTCTCATACCTTGATTCCATTATAGTCCTCTTCTGTACGGGTCAGACTGACCTGTTCTTCTCTTTCTAGACCTCGTAGCATGATCCTTCACCTGTGACTCTGAGGTGCTTCATTCCTGCAGTTTTCTGTTTATGACACACCCACAGCATTGACATCTGTCCTGTATTGGGCAGCAGAAATTACTGTATTACTAATATTTCTCTCCAAATAATGTAGATGGGTCATGGCTGTTTCTGTGGACCAAGCCTGCATGTTGCCTCTGCTTCTGGCTACAGATGCCATTGCTGGAGATCAGAACTTTTGGGAAGAGCAGGAGATTTCACTGTTCCCTGAACAGCTAGAAAGTGGCTGTGGAATTTGCAGAGGCTGGCAACAGGACAGTGCTGCCTGCAAAATTCTTGAGATGCCAGCTGGGGCAATGCCAGGCTTGTGACTGTGGTGTGCCATGGGCTATGGAGCTGCTGCAAAATTATGGGCAAGAGGTGACATGTGGAAAGAGCTCCAGACTCACCAAGGTTGGACTCTCAGTAAAGGCAATGAGATGTACTGATGTGATGAGTAGGTGAGGAATAATAGTTATGCATTCCAGAGTAGTGTGTGTTGGGAGGAATTGGTGTTGCAGGACATTTTGTGTGTTTTACATGACAGGTGATTTTTCAGTGCTTTCAGGGTCACTGGTAAGACAACATGATTTGTGTCACCAAGCACTGTTCCCTGCTATTGTAGGCCCACTGTCATTCAATCCCTGTTGTAAACTGATCAGTCTTTATCTTTAAAGTAATCAAATCTCATTCCCCCACAATGCTCACTGGGAGACTGTTCTAGAGCCAATTCTGTCTGATGTTAGGAACCATTTCCTAATTACCAGCTTAAATGTATACCTGATTAGCTTGCATCCATTTGTTCCTGTGCCAACATCTTATTTTACCTAATATAATTATTGTCTCTTGTTGCTGTTTTTGCTCAGAAGTATTTATAGAGAGCTGTCATACCTGCACTCATTCTCATTTTGCAAACAGAGTATGCCACTCAAAGGAAAGAAAAATTGTACTGCATGGAGACATCAACTCCTCTTTCCCCAAATATGTAAAAGCAGTTAGTCCTTGGTATAGGAGTAAATATAGCTGGTCAGGCATACAGTGACTGCTTTTAGTGATTGCATTATTGTTTGTTAGCAAACTTGCTTAAAGAAGCTTCACCTCTCACTGTGCCACAATCTGAAATAAAACTAAATCAAGCTCACTTTTCTGGGTTACAGAAGGACCTAAAAATAATGACCTGTGGCATCTCAACATGGTACAAGTGAACTATCTAATTTCAGAATGAGGGAATGTAAAAAAAACCCCAACCAAACAAAAAACCACAACAACCCCTATCCTGTTGTTTGTTTTATGCAGACTATAACAGTGTACTTATGTAGAGAGAAGTTGAGAGATTATATCAGTGTTTATCCCAGTCATAACTGATTTCTTTTCTTAACAGTACCAGCCTGGGAAGGCTATTGAGTATTGGTGCTGCACTTGGAGCACAGAAAGAATGGGATGTTTCATGGTCATAGATTCAATTCATGGTTAAATGTCTCAGGTAATGGAAGCTTTACCACATCACTTGAGAGCATTGTATTGTCTGCTAGATTTCATAAGCAAGGAGTTTTCTTTTTTATTTAGTTGAGCTGCTTGCTTTTTCTGAAGAAATAAATGACCAAATAAAAAGCAAATCTGAAAACCTCCCCCACTGAGTCTATTTCAGTTGTTGCTGTTTTCCTCACATTTTCCTCCTTGAAATGCATTAGTTTCCAGTTGAAGGAACCTGAAGAAAAGATGATTATTAGCAAGAAATTTGCAAATTAGCACAGCTCAAAACACCCCCACAGCAGTGTTCTTGTAAAATGAGTGAGGCTGGGCTAAAACCCCTAGATATTTATTTGGATCATTCTATATTTGGATTTAGCAATCCTATTACTGGTCTGAAATTTAGGACTCTTTAGACACCTTTGTCCTGGAAATAGCACAGGTAAAGTACAAGCTCTGATAGGTGGGAGGATGAGGACAGTGTCTAAGATCTAACGAGGAGAAAAGTAACAGACATTCTTCCATTTCTATTAAGTGCATTTGCATATTTCCAGCACATTCAACAAATGAATAGTCCTGTGCTTGGACAAAATTAGTGGCTAAAGAGAAGCAAAATGCACCAAGTATGGTGTGTGGGATATTGCAGTGCTATTATGCAAATTGGTGCTATGTCTTCAGCAGGAGTTTTCAGTTCAATTTAGATCTACTCCAAAGGAGGAGAAGAGTGTGTTTGAGTCAGACCACTGGGATTAGACTATGCATGGAAAAACTGTATAAAGAAAGATTGAAACATCAGTGAAAAGATGGAGAAGGGATGGGAAGGTAGAGTGCAGAAGAAGGTGTGACCACTAATCACTGAGGATTTTTTGTGAAACAAGGAGAGAGCTTAGTGGAGAGGGAAAAGACTGGTGAAAGGAAGCTTTGTGCCATGAGAAGAGGAGGCACTGAAAATCCCAGCTTTCATGTTTCCTGGAGTACAGGAGCACAGTTTTAAACAAGGGTGGAAATTCCCGTGTTAATTCTAGTGTAATTACTGTAGCTGCAAATACATTTTTTATTTAAACTCTTCCATTCTGGAAAGCAGAGCCCTGCCATATTCCAGAACAGAAGTCGAATTTGAATTCTGAGAACCTGTCAAGAAATGCTCATGGGAGACAAATGATCACATAAATGTCAAATGCATCATTTCTTAAATGTTCCTGCTCTGGTCATTGCTAGCAATAATGTCTCAGCAATATCTTTTGGGCTGAGCATAGATCTACACAACCTTATGTTCATTATGTGCTGGAGACATCCAGCACTGAATTTTTCACAGTATCCCTCTCTTTACTGCAGGTAAGTTCACAGTTTATGTCTGTATTATCCTGCACTGCTAAGCTAGTGCTACCTGCCAAGATTTACAGCATCTTTCCTTGGTCTCAAATGGTTATAAAAATCACTAGATGGCAGCAGAGTAATTTCTGGTCTCCTCTTGCCCTGAAGTCCTGGCCACAGCTGTGTCCTCCGGGATGCTCCTTGGAGTCATTTCACAGCCTTGCAGGGTATGCAAGGGCAGCTATACCTACCCAGAAAATACTTGCCTCTTCCACAGCAAGAGATTTGTGTTCTCCATTTGGTGCCTTCACAAAGGCTGGGTTTTAATGGTTGATTGCCTATTTTTTCCTCAGATTCCTTGTTTTTCTCTGGAATTGCCCCGTTTGTGGCTTGCAGGCACTGGTATATACACATGCCAATGGCTGTGTTGTTATGATATGTTATAGACTTCCAAGGTGATGTTCAAGGTAACTAATTTAGCTTTGACTGAGAGCAGAGGCTGTTCCTGGAACCAGGAACAGGTTGACTCCTGACAGGTTGAACAGGTTGACTCCATGGCTCAGGTTTGAAACTGGCTAACAGGAATTTGTTAATAGCACTATTTGTTGTTGTTCCACTGTTGCAGTTGGCTTTGCTCGATAAAATGCCAAAAACAAAGTGCTAAGAGGACAGAAATACATTGGAGAATTTAAAAAAATCAGAGTAATTTTTGCCTTGAACAATCCTCAGGTTTCCCAAGTTAGGGATTTCCTGGGAAAAGGAATAATTCCAGGCAGTTCCCCAGCTACAGCCATGAGGCTTCATAGCAGTGTGATGAATCGATGCACAGCCTGGCTGGTGGTGTCACTGTTGTTTTTCCCACTTTCCCAAGAAACCTCACCAAGCTTAAGCCATGAACCCTCCAGGAATCCTTCACAAGTAAGTGTCAAAACCAGGAAAAAGTTTCCTCTGGTGGTCAAGATCTGGTGTTTGTGGGTTCAGTAGCTCCTTCCCTCTCTGCTTCAATGAGAAGCTGAACTCTAGGGCAGGGGGAAGAAGGAAAGGTTGTTGTGATTCTTCTGCTTGCTTTTGTTAATAGACCCCCCTCAAACAAAAAAACCCAAAAAACCAATCCATGATTTTATTTCTCCTAGAAGAGTTCTTTTCAATGGAGTTTTAGGTCTGGAAATGGACCAAGGCAACTGTGTTCAAATGTACTGAAGGACATGGCTCTTGTCACAGATTTCAAGATGACCTTTACCAAACTCCCACAAAATCAAAAAGTGCTGCTGTGCTCTGCAAAAGGCAGATGGGGGGCTCAAAACTGAGGGTCATCAAACATAATTCTGGATAGAGACTCTTCCAAGGTCACTTCTGTAATTCATGAAACTACTGATTTTTAATTTTTTTTAACTGATACTGGTGCATCTTGAAATTCTCACAAGGTTAAGGACTTAATTCTTATTCTCACAAGTTCCTATTACAATTTGGTGGTGGAAAGGATCCTCCAAATTGGTGCTAATCCATGCATTTTTGAGGCCTTCTTTACATGGCTAGAGTTGTGGGAAAGTAAGTAGAAAGGAAAAGGAGACCATTTGATGTGTTTGCACACCCAAGTTAACATTTTAGGCTGCAAATTTTCACTTTCTCATTCTCCCTCCTATTTCGCTTGCTCCATGCTGTCCTTCAGCAGGGGTTGGAATTTTGAAACTGATTTAAAGCAAAAATACATGCTCTCTTTTATTATGAGCATATTTCAAGGGGGAAATGGATTATATTTTTATTGGACTGAATGCATTCAATTGCAGCAACTTTTATTATTTTGAAACAAAGTTTTGTTATTCAAACAAAAGCCTACGTGGCACACACTATGCCAACTCTGAGCATTTTTCCTACAGCTCATTTTTAAAATAGCCTTTAGGGTTTGCTTGACTAAATCAAACCTCAGGAAGGAGAAGCTTGCAGGGGGGAAATCACTGCATTAGAGGTGATAAAATGAGAAATGAGAGAGATGAACATCAGTGCAAACTCATCAGCATTAGAATAAACTCAGAAATAGACATTCTACATTTCCATAATGCTGTCAGCTGCCACTACAGAGACAGGGATCTATTACCTCTGTTTATACTGCTGCTAACTTAATTTATAGCAATTTATTGTATAAAAGTAGACAGTAACTTGACTGGCTGGGAAAAAAAATCCCTTTTATGCTGAAAATAAAAATGATAATGCACATAATAGATTTCTGAAAGTAATTTGAATGGCCAGTTAAAACACAAGGTGAGTTGAATCTATTTTTAGTAAATCTCAGCACGGATTACCTACTTTCATATGCACATTTGCAGATGGATCGATAAAGGGCAAACACTGAACATTTACTTTGTGAGATTCCATGGGCCCAGGCTGTTCACCACTTTCAACATTCTTCATTTTGCTGTGGCTGCATGGGGGAATGAAGCAAGAGCAGAAATGGGCACAATGCCCCCAGGGCTGAAATCAGGTGCCTATTCATGATCAGCTTTGTGAGGAAAAAAAATCTGATAGAGCCTTGTCCCAGAAAAAATGGGCAGTTTGTGTCATTTCTGTCCAGATGGTGGAGAAGATAAGAAACACCAAGTTTTCCACAGCTTGATATTTTTCAGGCAGACACATGTAGGTCCTGACTTTGCTCCAAACCAGCAGATACAAGCCCCAAACTGGATTTTATTTGTGTCTCAGCTCAGACTTGGCCCTGTTCTCACCACCACTGCTCCGTGTTGGGTGTGGAGCTGATGGCATCCTGTCAGAGATGTTATCTCTGGAGCCAGTTTGACACAACATTGGTGGTCCTCAGTCTCTTCATTCCCTGAGCAGGGGTCTGGATGCTCTCTGCAGCAAACAAGCTTCTTGGTGAGAAGCTTGCTCTTCTTAGGTACCTTTCAGGCCCTGTTAGAAGTAGTTCATGGGTCTCTAGGGGTGCATAAAGCAGAGACAGAAAAGCATGGCTCTGGCAAGCCGAAGGGATATAATCATCAGCCTCCAGGTAAACATGTGCTTAAATGTTTTGCTGATCAGAGACAAACTGCTGAAGCAGGGCCTTGGGAGCTGCCTTGCGACCACAGTTATTCCCTTTATGACAAGAAGTTGATCTTCAAGCTGAGGTGGAATGCTTTTCTGTTCCAGCATAACCTGGTTCTGCAGGGATAAGGAAAGGGAGGATAGGCTTGGCAATGGTTTGTGGCAAGCTGTGCTCAGGATTGAAATATATGGGAGCAAAATTAAGGGTGTTGTCACTGCTGTGCAGACATTACCAGGTTTGAATAAAACAGGGGATGGGGATTGTCTCTGCTTCAGGCCCTGGACCCCTTAATTTGTGGCTAGTGGAGGATTATCCAGCTGCTAGCCACAAATTCTTCCTGCTGCAGGACCACCCTTTCCCCTGCTCCATTGAAAGAGAAAAGAGGACACAAGGGAAGTGCTGAATTAAGAAGGGCTTTTGATTGAATATTTCAAAGCTTTACAAAATACTCAGGCAGGGGTCTGTGTAGACTCCTCATTCCAACTGAAATTTTAGGTGAAGAAAAACAAGCTGTTGATTCATTGACTCAGGTCTTTAGTTCTGCAAGCCAGCAGGGAATTGATTTATGAAAGGTGAGAGTCTAGGACAGTCTACATCATGAGTAGGCATACAAAAAGATTTATAAGAGTGCAAAAGGATAATGTTTCTGGTCCTTATTGGTTTTTAGCTGCTTAAATACCACAGTGGGTGTCAGAGGATTAATAACTTTGAGTATCTGCCATCTTGCACATCATTGAAAATCTCCTAATGGGGTTAAAAGAGCACAGACAGATTTTCTGAAGTTTCCCATACGTCAGCACCTGTTACAGCCTTTCCAAATTCATACAGTCAAGCAGACAGCACTGGCAACAGCCTTGTGGGAAGGAAGGGAAATGCCAGTGTGTGTGGAAAAGGGTGACAGGTCTAAGACATGGTGCCACAGGAAACAGGATGCCAGGTTGGTTGTTGGAACAGGAATCAGACAGAGGGTGAGGAGTGACAGTGAAGCAGTGAGTGTTGAAGTGAGAAGCAACACACATGTCAAGTGGAAATCTCGCTGTACAGGATGTACCAACACGAAAAAGAAAACGTTGTCTGTGTTTTCAAGCCTGATTGCTGCTCCTTGAGGGCCTCAGCATAACAGTTTATTATCGACGTGAAAGCAAGAGCTTCCTAGGAAACGTGGTTAAATAAAGATTTGAACTTTAAAGGCTTTGATCATAGGGATGATTTGTGTCCACTTCAGCCCAACTTACTTAACAGCTCATGGCAGGATTTTTGATAGTAATGATTTACAAATCATGACTTGACCACCCATCAGAGAGAAGTTAGGTCAGTTAGCAGTGCAATGGAATGCATTCAAATGCAACACATGCAACTCTGCTCAGCCACACTGTGGGTTGTGAGCAACATCACACATTGCATTTGAATAGCTGCACTGTCAGGTCTGCAGAAATCCGTGAGGTTTGCCTTCAAGTGCCATCCTGCTCTGAAAAGCCTCAAGGTCTTATGGTTGGGATATCCTCAGGTGTCTCTTGCTTATGGATCCTCTAATCTCTGTCGGTGCTGAGCTCACTCCTGAATGCTTTTTTTTGGCTGTGCTATTCAAGTGTTCTCCACCACTCAGACAGCTTTTGTTCATTGGCTTGTTGGGATAGAAAAGCCTCAGATCCTCTTTGTCCAGCCTGGCTGGTCTCACGATCAGTCTCTTCAGAAGCCACTCATGAGAAGAGAGGAGGACTGGAACCTGATGGTTTTATTAGATTTTTTTTTTTTGGTTGGCTTTATTTCTGTGGGAAAGCAAGGTAACAAATGCACATCCAGTGAGTTTTCCATCACCTAAGGGGGTGACTTATAATACTTATGAATTGGTTTCTTCTGACATGCCTGTGGCTCTCATGGTCTGCTCTGACAGTCTTCTAGGAAATGCTGATAATGAGCAATCTTTGCTTTCCCCAACATGCTTGCTTGTTTTCTTCCTAATCCACTTTACAGAAAGCACAAATCTCATGTGGGGTCCTATCTACACCATCTTAACACAAACAAATACACTTCTTGCTTTAATTAACAGTGAGCTTGACTTTCCTTTCCAAACCCAGAGGATGAATTTTCCTTAGCTACAGCTGCACAGCTTTTTCTGACATGGAGTTCAGATAGGTCCAGGACAGGAAGCACCCAGCCTCTTTCAGGGTTCCCACAGTTATCATCATGGGGAGACACTCTTCCTTGCTTTTTCTGAGAATAAACTGCCCAGATCCCTCCATAACCTCAAAGGGAGAGGAATTAACTCAGAGATAAACACTGCCTTCAGGTCCAAGCTGCTTGTCTGAGAGCTGAGCTGGGCTTTGTGCAGGAACCTCTCAGGAGGCACTCCATCCCAGGCTTCCCTTCCAAAGCAAGCAGGCAGATGCTGAGCCCCCCAGCAAGAGACAGTGATGCAGCTTCAGCTAACCTACTTAGCCACCCCAGCAGCCTTCAGCAGGCTCCCCAGGCTGTTGGCAGTGCTGTGACCCAGGGAGTCCCTGCTCTTGCTGTGCTGCCTGACATCCTCAGGCTTGATGCTCAGGTGGGGCTCAAGGATCAGCATCCTTTGCTAGCATCCCCAGCTGCATCTGCTTGAGTTTTGGTATGGTGCTCCCTGGCCCCTGTGCTGGCTGTGCAGTCCAGAAATGGCCCTTGTTGACCTCCAGTGCTGTCCTTGGGTCCTGACAAGTTCTTGTCCTTGTGAGTGGCTGTACATTAGCAGATTAGCAGTAATGTAGGAAGAGGGAAGTCGCCTGGGAAGTAATAGTCATAAAGAAAAATAGTTATCCTCTCACTCAAGGGCAGTTTAGAGGAAGGTGAGAGCAAGGGATATTTTCTTCCTTTAATATCATTACAAGAGAAGCAGGGAAAACAGAGCCTCTGGTCTGCCTAAGCTTCCAGAGGGACAAGTGGATGTCGTGGGAGCAGAGAAGGAAATTCTTTCCTTCCCCATTCCTGTTCACTGTTAAGAACCAAAAAGAGTGAGAGGATTCAGTGCCTTGGGAGGACACTGCTGATGGCCCAAAAGGGAAAAAGTCTGTAAGAGGCACTGCAGAAAAGGAGGAAAGAAGTGAATAGTTGATGATGAGTGGAACTAATGAGACCTGGGTCAAGCCACTCCAGCTGAAACTTTTTCTGTGGTTGGGGCATTTAAAAGGTTTCTTGTCCACGTGGACTGTCTTGAGTCTAATAAGCTGTGAGTTCAGCCTGCAGACTTTCCATAATTTAGGACACAGGGACTCTGTCCTCTACCCAGACATCCTCCTATTTTTTATGAAAACCTTTCATTTAAGCCTGTTGCTCCAGTTAAAATCAGCTAAAATTGCCCATTGAGCTCAGGGGAGTGAGGGAAAGAAAGGCAGACAAGTGAACAGACTCCCATGCATTAACTCACCTGCACAAAGCACAGCTGTTTGAATCCCTTTTCTGGTGAAAATACCTGATTTTTCAGCAAGTGGAAGATGGACAAAAACACCCTGAGAGCCTTGGGAATGTGAAGGACTATGCAAATAGGATGTTCAGTTTTTATTGTCCAGCTTCCATCACTGTTTTAGAGAAGGAGAAATGCCACATATGATGCCTGAAATCTTCAGCCAGCATCTACCTCCAGCTTCTCTCCTGCAATTATCTTCTATATGGAAATAAATTGGTTTCTGCTCTCAATCTCTAACTGCTGCTTCCTTCTTCTTCTCCTTTTTTTTCCATAAACATGAAATTGTTACTTGAAAAGAAGGAAAGAGGGAGCGATTAATTAAGAAGCTTGTATTCCAGTTTGAGGCTTTCACTGGCAATCAGCAACTGCTTGAGTTGCTCTTTCAGGGGTTTGTAATATGAACAAAATCTCTGGATAAGGAGTCAGGCTGTAATTAATTTCTCTCTTCAGGGCTATTACAGATATAAATAGTAAAACAAAGGCAGAAAAATATCAGCAGAGGTGCCCACGTTGCATGTACTCCATTGCAATGTGGCTCAAAAGCAGATTATTTTCCACTCAAGGTCAGTGATTCACAGCAAGAAAAGGATATGGCACAGGATTTCTAGGATTTCTAGCCTTTGCTAGCACAACTGATAATCATCACTTTCAGCCACTTTTCCAAGTGGAAAAGAAACCAAGCATAGGAAAGAAAGTTTCTCTTGTTTTCCATGACCCTTCTTGAGCCCTGCTCCAAAACTACAGCTTATTTTAAGGGCAGAAAAGCCCCAAAGAGCTAAACTATGTGCAGCTTCCAAAGCTAGTCGATGCCATAGCAATGAAAACTGCTTCTGTTGTTCTCTCCAGGCTTGTCAAGAGCAATATCCAGCTCTGTGTGTGTGTTAGGAGTAGAAATGAAGGGATAACTCACTTTGAAAGCTTTCTTCTGAGGTTTGTGTAAAGATTTTATCAACTTGTTCTTGCACTGACAATCTGCCTAAAATAAAGGACTTTTGCTTTGAAAACAGGGGCTCCAGTATCTACTTTTAAATAAGCAGAAAGCAAGCAGTAGGCAGGGATTGCCTGAATAATGCAACAGGCTCCCTTTTAGAGGACAACAGGAAGGATCAAGCTGATGGGGGGTCAGAAATCGTTGTTGTCAGGTGAAGAAAAATGTAGGAGATATTGAAAGGTCCAGAGAAGGTCAGTGAAGATAGAAGTGTCATTGAATTTACAGATGATGAGAGATTGCAGGGACTCTTTAGCCAGAAATGATGACTAGTTGGAGGGAGTCTTGTCTGAGACATTCACAATGATTAAAGATGGAAAGTGAAATTGATTGCTCCTTCCTTTTTTTCCTTTTTTTTTCCCCTTTAAACTCTGTCCTGCAACATGGGAACAAGGGGTCATTCACTGAAATTAAAGGGCAGCAGCTTTAGAGCTGATAATTTATTTTTTTTTTTAAATGCTGCATGTAGCTTATCCATGGAATGCATTGCCTCTCTCCCTGAGATCATGGATGCAAAGGCTGTGGCTGGATTTTAAAGAGGCTGGGCTAATTTCACAACCCTTTATGACATTTGTGGCTACCTGGGGCAAGGCAAAAAGGGCAGGCATTGGATCACTTCTTGGGGTAAAACCTGAAAGATCCTGCTCCTGAGGCAAGAAGGACCTCTCTTTGTCAGGGCACTGCAGGCAATATCTGCCAAGCCCAGTGCATGGCTCTTGAGCACTCTCTAGGCTCAGAGGTGAAGGATCACCTCTCACACTCATTTAGCCTTGTCTTTTCCTAAGGAAAGTACCAACCATCGTGGTTTGCACTTTGGAAAGAGATGGTTTCATTATTCATTGGCCATGAAACTCCATCTACGTGGGAAAACAGGGAACAAAGGACAGATAGAGCTGCAAATCTGCTGTGACATGAGTCCCAGGGTGATTCTGCCAAGGATGAAGGACTCTCCATTTTCACACCTGGGCCCTGCAGGTAAAATCAGAGCCTTCTGAAGTGCCAATGATGGCTCACACAGAGGAAATAATGGGCTGGGCGTTAACTTTTTGGGGGCTGGGATCCAGTTTTGTTTGCCATTCCTTTTTCAAAGGAAGATGGTGATGGAACATACATGTTTGTTTGGAAGAGAGTTGCCCTCTGGCAAAACATGACTTAGGATTTATTAGCATTTTTTAATGGATGTGCTCACATCCCTGTGTCCTGGAGAGCCATCAGACATTTCCAGTCTTAAGGGAAACACAGGGCTCTTAATGCCCTTTCCCAGAATTTTCTGAAGCAGGGATTACATGTCAGTGCCTCTTGGCCCCTTTCATGCCAATGACTTTCTTTTCTTTTTTTTTTTTTCCCCAACAGGAGCCATGACGAATAGCTGAGCTTCTTTATTGCTCTGCTGTGCCACCAGACATAAGTTTTCCCACTTCACCAGTTAAAACAGGATAATGTCATCCTATTGACAATGCTGTCAGCTCACTAAAATGTTACATGATGCCCTTCCAGTGAGGACTTTGGCCAGGCAAAGCTGTTATCTGTGTGATTTCCAGCAGAGTTTTGGGGTAAAATCCCCCTTCAACTGATTCTTATTCTTCAACTCTTCACGTTCTGATTTTATCAGGATACCTTCCTGATTAGTTCTGTTAAAATCAGTTCTGCCTGGTTCTCTTGCCTGTCACTTCATCCTTCACCTGTGTCCTGCATGGCCAGCTGGAGAGGATGCTTTAACTAGTGGTGGACTGTTTCTCAGACTGACACAGAAGAGCAGACTTCTTGTGAATGTTTTCCAAATCCCCAGACGGTGCTCTCCACTGAGATTGCTGTTGATCAGGTGGAGCTCTTTTCCATCTGGGCTACAAACACACACATATAAACAGAGGAAGGATTATTAATAATGCAACAGTGACTGTGATGAACCATGATAGGTGGTGACAGAAAGTGGGAGATGAATACATTCAAATCATTGTGCTTGGCAGGTATATGAAATATTATTGTGTTAGAGAGAAGACCTTTAGCACTATAATGCCAATACCTCAGGCAAGAGATCCAGACTGAGGCTGTCAGTCAAATTGGATTTTTCCTGAGTTCCTCTCACCCATCACTATGGTGTAGGAGCTCCTTTTATCAGGCAGCATCACTGGTGTCTGTCGCAGGTGGTTCTTTCCTCTTTCCTCCCTTTTTGGCTCCAGGAGAAAGAGAGCAAAATTAAAACAGGCAAATAGAGGGGAGGAGAATGGGTGCATCTGTGGGACCTGTGTGACAAAGAGGGCTGCACGACACTACAGGCAATTTAATAGCTCTAGCCAGGCTCCCAGTGCTAAAGCAATTATCAGATGTGAAACACAGGGAGAAAGATATTCCACTGCAAAGAGGATCACCCTCATGTATGCAAATGTGATTACTTTTTGAGACCTTGAGGAGAAAATGTGAGCTGAAGTTTTCCAAACATTTCATTGATCAGGCTTATGCCTTTCTTGATCCTTTAGACAGGAAAGGATGAAAATATTTCTAAATTTGAACACTGTCTGAAGGCCTATTTTATCTCACAGAAAAGCAAAATGTCCTGCTGGTCTTCTTCCCTGATCCTCCTTCCAGGGAGAAGTCCCCCCTTTTTCAGCCCTAAGAAATCAAGGCTGGAAAGAACGGTGTGGTTGACAGGTCCCCTGGCAGGATGTGAATGCTGAACTCTTGAATGAAGGTCACATCAAGTGATTTGTAGATGATGCACGTGCAGTTAAACATGTTTGCACATAAGGCTCATCAGATAATTCTGAATAATGAGTGCAGGTGCGAAAGTCTCGGTGTGTTTGCAGGCGTTTCACGACCAGAAGTAAGAGCTTAAAATTTGCCATCTGAAGATGCTCCTGACAGAATAATCAGCATGCTCTGCTGTGCCCTGGGGTTGCACCCTCTGTTCTGCACCTGAATTACAGGGTCCATCCAGTCCAAAGGCAGGGAACACTCACTTTTGGACAGATGATTAAAAAGCACTAATATTTGGTCAAATACAGAGATAAAATGCTAAAATAGTTACATAGGTGCTTTGCTGTTTTGTAACTGGGAATTCTGCAGGGGCAAAGACTGCAAACATGTACACTTCTAGTCAGTTCTGCTTATAACCCTTTAAACTGTTGACCAAATCTGACACTAAGTGGATCTAGGTATACCTAGACTTCTCTGAGAAGTTTAGACAGCAGGAGGGTCTCACTGAAGCTCATGACTCAACAGGAGGGACCATGACCTGATTATACTGTAATCCATTGTAATAGATGATAAACCTGTTGTTTAGATACTGCATTGGCAATATTTAGATGCTGTATTAGCAATAAATCTGATCATAATCTTCCACATAATCACTGTATCCTACTTCTCACACCCAGCTGAGCTTTCTCTCCACTCTTCTGCCACAGGGACTGGTGTGACTGGGATGTGAGGACAGGACTACAGGGGTTTAATCCATTTCCCATCACACCTGGGGATTAGGATTACCTGCAGCTCCTGCACTGGCATACCTCTGTTGTGGGACAGATCCTACATTTCAGCTGCACTTGAATTGTTTGTGAGTCTTGACGCAAGAGCCACAGGCTGGTGGCTCCTGGTTAAAGGTTGGAGGTGCAGACTTGGGGATAAATGTCTTTTTTTGGATTACTCTAGTAGCTGTGCCAGTGCTGGACAGTAACCATAGAGTGATCTAGAGTAGCTGCATCTCTGATGGGCAGGATGAGGCTCCCTGAAAAGGCAGCATCTGTTCCCTGGATTGAATCTCTTCTGTTTAAAAAGAGAGGACAGCGATATTTGGGGCTCTTGGCTTGGCATATTACAGGCATCCTATATGCAAATGTAATTATACATACAAAAATCCCCAGAGAAAAATCCAAATAATTCTTCAATTTGCACAGAGGCTGTACTGTTAGAGGTGGTCAGCCTGCTGGCCATTGCATCTCAATTACCTTTATGTTCATTTGGTGCCACAGAAGTGAAGTCATTTTCACTGATTAGTGCCAAGAACTGACAGATATGTTCTTCCTTTTTGTTTTCCCTTTTTCAAAATTGTTTTTAGTGCTGGTGAGCAGTGCCAAAATTACAGCTCTGCAGCCTGTGGTGTTTTATTCAGCCAGGGAACTAATTCTAGCACAGTGTGAGCAAGGCATGCTGTGCTCAGGAATGGATGCACTGAGGAAGCAGGAATCAGTCAGCTGCACCTCCTCTTTTAGCTGCGTGGTGCATACTCCCAGTGTTGGGGATGGAGTGGCAGCTTTGTGAATTTTCACAGCCCTTTAGCAGCTCCATGAGGCACATTTTGAATGTCCTGGGAAAAGGCATCATTTTTGGACTAGAGGGAGTAGGTGGAAGGGGATCCCACACTTGTTTTGTGCCTGACTGTGGAAATGGGGTGTGCACACAGGGAGCAGAGGAGTGAAGAGAGTCTTTTTTCTTCTCTCACAGGCAGCAATTAATAATTAAATTTAATTTTCTTCTCTCCCAGGCAGCTCCCTATATCCATGTGGCACATCTCCAGGGGGTAAGGTCATGGAAATGGTGCAGCCCAGTTAGCAAGGGTCTGTACCTGCCTGCATAAGGGCTGCTCCTTTTGCCTCAGGCACGCTGAGGTTGGAAAAATCCTTAGGGTCATTGAGTCTAATTATTAACCTCACACTACCAAGCCCTGATTGGGATGGGAATTGTTGGTGCTGGTGGCTCCTTGGTGCACTCTCATAAACTCACTTAAAGCACCACCAAGCAGTGTACCCCATGCAGTGTCTTCAGGACAGGCCAAATGTTCCCATGAGGAAAAAGAAATGAACTCCCAATGCTCTTGAACATCACTTTCCATTGCCATGAAGCTGCTTAACACATAGTGAATGACAAGGGCCAAGTTGCCTCAGTCCCCAGGAATGCCACAAACAGCCTTGCTGCCTCCATCTCACTCCCTTCTCCCCACCCTGCCACCTCTCTGCCTGCAGCCCTAAGGAAAAAGAGGAGAAAGATGGATATTTATGAGTGTGTCAGGGAGAAACAAGTGGCAGGTGTGCTTGAAGCCATGCTTTTCCTGTGACATTTTGTTATCATAATTATTATTTCTGTTGTCTTTGGAGGATAATCAACAGTTGTCTCCCCACGAAAGTGCTTAGTAAAAATGTCTCAAATGCATGAGAGAATCCATTTATTGCTTCTGAGTTGCAGGAAGCTGAAATTACTGCTTAAATAACCTCTCCTTTCAAGTGAGGGTAAATCAATGCCAACCATGGAGAACAAGCAGTGCAGATTTTACTCTTGCAACCCAAAGCTGCACACCATTACAATTCATCCCATCTTCTCATCTTGCCAAATGAAAATGGAGGTGAATTATCTGTCTTTTTCCTGCTGGTATCCCTATGATGTGGACAGGAGCTACATTATTACAATAGTTTCAGGGATTTTTTTCTCTTCAGTTGCCTGCTTGTACATTAAAAAAGGAATAGAAAAAACCATGATGCTGTCCTGTTTAATGTTCTCCTGTATATTGTCTCTTGCTTAAGGTTTCCTCCAATGAGTAATCTAAAATCTTATTAAGCATCTGCTTTCTCTGTTAAATATTTCACATGATTGTGGACTGAATATTGCTTTCATCCTTGCCTGAGCCATCTTCCTAAGTCTGAGGGGTTATGCAGTGAGAAATGAGATCAAGTCCTTGTCTTAGTTTCCATTGTGGTATATTCAACACATGTGAGGAGCTGTTTTGTCCACCTACTGCACTGGTTTGCTCTAACCCTGACAGAAGCAGTCCAAATATCTGATTGCTTGTATTACATCTTTATGGCCAACAGAGTCCTAGTGCCTATCAAATTAGTTTTGACAGTACATGGGAGAAACTGGTCTGTGGTGCTGCATTTTCTACAGTCATGTTCATCTGATATTTACCTTCTTATGCTCTCCGAGTTCCCTGGATTTTTGAACCCTTTGTGCAGCCATGCAATTTGGCAAATATTTAGCCATGAGTTTCACTGTTAAAGCTGGAACTGTCAAGAAAGACTTTTCTCCATTTCTGGAAGCTGAATGAGTATGAGAAAATGTAATGGGTTCTGTCATTCTTGTGTGTTGGACTTCCACCTTGGTTATTTTGCCAGTTTGATTCCTACAGCAGCTCCAGAAGGACAGTGAAGAGCAAGTGCAGACAAGATGTTCCAGGGGTATTCTAGCACCCTGGGTTTGTCTGTGAATAAATCTCACTTCCAGCTGTTTGCTTTAGCTCCATAAGCTCTCCAGACCTTCATAAGTTCCTCCAAAATGCTAAGAAGTCCTTGAGTTTGTTATTGGGATGATGAATCAAGGAAGCTTGTCATCTTCCAGACAAAAACCTTTTCTAGAAGAGGCATTTTAATTCTACTGCATATTGGTGCAAGAAGTGGAGGGTGAAATTTATGGTCTGTCATGTGCATGAGTGAGATTAGTGGATCTTAATGATCTCTTCTCTGGCTTTAAATCCAATTCCCCTTTTATTTTTAATTAAAGTTGTGTTACAATGATTTTAGTACTCACTTAAGCAAGGGGTTGAAAATGTGGGATATGATCAGGTGGAGAGGGTCTTGGGAAAAAGCCCTGGAAAAGCTGTTCAATCAGCCAAAATTCCTCAGTGTGATTTGGTCACTTGTTGAGACCAAAGAAAGGGTCACAGAGAGGGTTCCCACTGAATGTCTTCTGGAGCATTCCAGCTCTGGTCACCACTGCTGAGACAGCAGAGCTACAGGCAAAGGCAAATTTACAGGACAGAGAGAGCTTTCAACCTCCTTCAGTTCCACTGAAAGAGAAAAATCAGTCTCCGTGGATACCATCTTCCATACTTAGACCCTCCCATGCATTTTAAATTAGTAAAACCTGTCTCCAGGCTGTTGGATGATCTTAATTAAACTAAATTAATTATTTATTCAAATAAAATGAGACATGCCAAGTCTCTCCAGGGAGGCCGTAAGGATGGTAATGCCTCTTATTAGAAAAACATGTCAATACTTCTCACAAACTGGGCCCATTTTATTTGCATGGGATCCTGCTTTCTGAAACTCTTCAGAAAGAGAAAATTCAAAATAATGAATTTTCATTTGCATAAGGTAGGACCCCTCCACCCCTCTCCTGCCAGTACAATCTTCTTATTTTGTGTTGTGGAGCTGCAAATACTAGAGAGACATCTTTTTTCCTAAGAAGCTTTTGGCAGATTTCATACAAACTTTTAGGATCATTTATACAGAGTGGAGCCTAGCCATGCCAAGAAGATATTTCTTTTCCGTGACACACTGTGAGTGATTCTTGCATAAAATTGCCAAAGCACTTGACAAAGTCATAATCACTAACTAATGATCCATAAGGCAATTGCTGTAATTAGCAGCATTATTGATATTACCTTACCAGAGTAATTGGAGTCACTTAACCTTTGTTTGTAGCAAGAGAAATTGGGATATTGATGCTGACAAGGACTGGCATCAAGTGGACAATAAACAGTCTGTACAGCAGTTATTTGCTAACACGCCTGCAGCCTGGTGTCTGCTGCTCACCACGGCTATGTGGTTGGCTTGGAGCTGCAGGAATTTGGAGAAAGGAAAAAAGAAAAAGGCAAATATCAGCACGGCATCAGCAGTGGAGAGTTCTGTTTTCACCTGAGTCTGCTCTGACCTGCCGAGGCTATAGCTTGAGTGGAAGGTTAGATGTGCTGTGAGTCCCACGTCCTGTGGATTAAACCTGACATGTCCCTGTCCTTCAAAGGAAGAGCCAACCTGAGGGATCTGCTGCTGGGCAGAGCTGGAGTGTGCCTGGAGCTGAGTGGGGCAGTGAGTCCCTGCAGTGCCTGACCTCGAGGTGTTCCTGCAGAGGGTGATATGGTGCTCCACATCCTCAGTGCTCTGCCAAAAGCTGGGCAGCCCCGTGGTGAGATGTGCTTTGCTCCCCCAGCACGGGTCCAGACTGAGACAAAGCACGCACAGGATGGCAGGAGCTCTGAGAGGCTGGGCTGAGCCAGCATGCTGTCATGGAGCAAAAGGCTGGCTCTGACTGCTCAGGGAAAGCAGCAGCCAGAAAGAGGAGTTTGCTCAGACAGGTTGGCTCCGGAGAGGGGTGGAAATGACAGATGACACATGATGGTCATAAGGCACAAGGTGCCAGCTGCTTTGAGCTGAAGTCCTGTAGTAAAGCCTTTGGGAAATCAATAGCTTTCTCTTTTTAATGATTGCTATATATTATATTGTCCTCCCCCTGTTTGTTTTAAGAGAAAGCATCCACCAGCCTTGTCCATCTGTGCACAGGCTGGGGATGAGGATGGACACCACCTCTGTTCCCACTGCCCATCTCAGACAGACTGCATGATTAGGATGTTCCTCTTGGCTTTGTACCTGTACAAGTTATGGCAATAATAACAATAATGATGATGTATAGGGAAAGAAACCGTGTCCATATTGAACTCCTGCTTTCCAGCCTGAGCCCCATTTTGAAGGATGCCTGGGGGACAAAGGACAGAAGTTTCAAGAGGGGTTCCTTGTGGAGAGCTGCCTTTCATCTTAGCAAAGCCATCCCTGCCACCAGCTCAGCCCAGGACATGGGAAGGAGCCTCTCTGGCTGCATCCACTCTGACAGAGCCTCACAGGGCTGGGTGAGAGCCAGCCTGATGGCTCTGTCTTCCTTGTTGGGCCAGCTACCTTGGTGCCATTCCAAAGTTATCTCCTAATTAACCTTGACACAAGCCTCAGCTTTCCAAAAGTCTGCTGGACCTCTGAAAAATTCAATTTTTTCTCTGATGAGATGCATTCAGATGGGTTTCAGCTTATTGGGGCCAACAAGCAATCTCAGTCCCTTAAATGTACAGGTGGATGCTTAACTGTACTTGTCCCCTTCATCATAAGGAAAATCTGCTATGTGCCAAAAAAATTAATTTGCTGGTCTTTATAAGATCTACTTATGCAAAAAAATCTACAAAGGGGAAATTAGATTGAAAACTGACTCCAGACACCACTTAGTAAGAATTATTTCGTGCCAGTGTATTTTAAATTCAATATCTATTCCACTCATGCAGTGTAGTTTATTAAAATGAACAGCATCTCAAATATGCATTTCTGCATTCAGTTACCTCAGCCTAGTCTTGATGGATCTATTACTGCTGAGGGATACAAATTTCTGTCAACTGTGAGAGAGTTCATGGACATTTGATGGTAAAAAAAAAAGGGGGAAAGTTGAAGGCATAAAGTGCCTCAGCCTAAAAATAGCAGTACCAACAAACCAGCAGGAGACCCACATCTGGCTGCTTAAAATGTCTCTGTCCCAGGGACAAAATTCTGTGTACAATGTACTCCCAAGGGGCAGCTGCTGTAAAATTCTGCAGGAATAAATGAAGTCCAGAGGGTCCAAGACAGCAAATGAAAAAGAACTAGGTGTGTTGAGTGATTTGAATGGGTGACCTTACACACGTTTTCACTTTTCTAAATTTCTTGCCTCCTCCTCAGATGTTTTGCCATATTTAACTTGATAACTAGCTGCATTTCCAGTAGCCTTGCAATGCATTTTGAGCTGGATGAATATGGAAGGTCCTACCAGAAACAGTATGATGTAATCTTGTGTTCCACACAGGCATTTGCCCTCTTGGGGTGAAAAAGCTTAAAACACACATGTGCCTGGTGGTTTTGGAGTGCTGCCCAAGTGCTAATTACATGTGTGAGCTAAGTACCTTGATTAGCTCAGAGAGAGGGGAAAAATGAGGCTGATGAAGGAAGCAACTTGCTAAAAACGTCAGTGGAGAGTCCGTGGCAGAGCAGAGGTTGAGAACACAGACACTGATGTGTGTTAAGACTGATAACTCCAAGCTCTCAGCAGTACTGTGTGCCTGCACTGCCTCACATGGTTAGAGACATTGCACTCACCTTTCCTGATGAATGCTGGACCCCTGACTGCAGAAAATCAAGTGCTTCTCCATGGCTAATAAAAACAAATGTACTCCAAAGTGTTAGCCATCACTGCAAAAGTAGGGAAGGGATGGCTCTGGGGTGTTCTGTTCCAGCTGGGCAGTGGTCACTGACATCTGCTGCCTGGCCAGCTGCAGCCAGAGATGTGCCTGTGCTGGAGCACACCTCTGTGAGTTGACTCTCTGAGGCAGCTGCAGCTTTAGCCCCGTGAATTAGGACTTCCACAAAACGCTGGGTAAGGACATAAATCAGGGGGTCATGTCTTTAAAATGAATCCATTTTTGCCAGGGTTAAATCTTCCCAATCAGAGGTGGCCATTTGGAGCTGCCTTGGTCGTGCAAGACTAATTGACAAACCCCTGTGCTGTGATATTATCCCTGCCACCCCACTGAAATGCAATAGTAACACTGACTTCTATAAATCAGCCACTTCTTAAAGAGGAGAGTTAAATGAGCATCGCATTATAAACCACAAAGCACATTCATCACTCTGCTCCCAGCCATAAATATGACGAGTACATCCATCAATTCAGCACCTTTCTTTCAGGTCTGTGTACACGGATGTTAGTGAGTTAATGGCTCCAGAAAGCTCTCCCTTCCTAAACACACTGTGCAGCCTGGTCTTTCTTTTACTGCAGTTACCAGAAGTGGAGCTCAACCATCTGTAGTCACATTGCTGTGCTGGGAGCTCCTGCAAGGGAAAAATTCACCTTTTTGGAGGCTGCACTTAGAGAGGCCCCCTTGGAAAGAGTTACTCATGCTGCACTGCTGGTGCTTTGACTGCACAAACTGGGCAGCAGAAGGATGTCAGTCTGCTACAGACATGGAGCTGCACAAACTAGACAATAGTCAATGGAAAAGGGATGAACAGATCTAGAGATAAGCTTTCAATGATTTGCTGTCAGACTGTAAAGATTTATTGAGTGGGTGCTCTGGGTCTCCTACAATACCATGTTTTCATTAAAACAGCTTGGTGGATGGGCTGTGGAATTATTAAATCTGCAGCTGAGGGTGAGCTGGAAAGGGCTCTACACACATCTGGAAGGCAGGATTTGAAATGCTTTATGGGAAAAGTGACCCTGAAAAAGACTATGGAGGTTTTCCATGGTCCAAGGAAGAACACCACCAGTTGGGAGACTGCTGGGTCATCTTTTGGACACACTATCATCACACTTCAAGAGAGTTCTGAGCCAATTGGTAACATACAGATAGAGAGCATAGATGGTGGAAAACATGCTGGGGGAGGAAAGAGTGAAAGAACTGGGCTTAACTGAGAGAAGAGATGACTGAAGACAGAGATGGCAATGGTTTCTAAAACCACAAAAAGCCACAGTAAGGAGAACAGAGTACTTTTTTTCCCCCTGGCTGCTTTGGTGACGGTAAGGAATAATGGCTTTACATTGTAGAAAGAGAGATTTAGGTTTGGCATGAAGACAAGACTTCCTGACAGCAATGGCAGCAAAAGCAGTGGAGAAAGTTGCCTGGAAAGGCAGTGACATCTCCATCGTGGGAGGCTTTTAGGAGCTGACTAGGCAAACAGCAGATGGTGCCTCGTGGAAATGGGATGGACAAGATGTTGTTTGAGCCCTTCCATCCCTGTTTTTTATAATTCTGCATTTGGCTAGCACCAGGGCTGTTAATCCTGTTTGTCCTACAGGATGTAACAATCCACGCTCTGCCTGCCCATCCAGCCATGTGCAGTTGGATTTTGGAGGAAGCAGACCTAGCACTTTCCCACTTGCAACTTTCCTACCTCCTGCTGAAGGATGGGTCCAGGCAAGTCATTGCATCTTCCTTCATTTCTCTTGATGCTTTGGGGTGAGCAGCAGTGGAGCCCAGCTCCTCCAAGGAGAACAGATGGACTTCAGAAGCAGCACATGTGCAAAACCTCACGGAGGCATTGCCACCAGGCTGCTGTGAGCCCCCAGAAACAGCTTTTAAAAGTCAAATCCCAGGCACTGCTTTCGGGTAGAGCAGCTGACAGCAGAAAGATTGGCTGTGAAGTATCTAATCCTCCAAGGAGAGTAAAGCTAACAAGCACTATGCTATGCCCAGGATCCTTCCATAGCTAGATTCTGGGTGCAGGGATTGGTGGTTTGGGATGTGTGAAAGTATCACTAGAAGAGTTTTGGGGGAAAATGTCAGGACTTCATATCTCTTACTTGCTGCCTGTGGTTGGGAGGTTCTGTGCCAGATGCTGTGAGGCTGACAGTCCCAGCAAATGGGACATTTCAGTGGGTCTTTTTTCAGATAAAATATCTTTTGTAGTCGCCAGAGAATCTGTCAGCCTGAAAAAAAACAACCCAAAACAAAAAGCAGCAGTTTTCTTTCCCTTCTTCCCTCCCCTTCCCCCCTAACTGCTGCCATAGACAGATGCCTGGAGAAGGGAAAGAACAGGACAAGCATGTATGCTGCTCCTTCTAATAAACATCACTTGGTAAATAATTTAGGTCAAGTCAATACACAGAAATCACATCAACTCAATTAAGAGGGTGCTGAGAAAGCTGTAGATTAATTCTGTTTTGTTCAATGTTGCATCTGAAGCCCAGGTAAATTTGTTGGGGCAAATCCCAGGTGGTGATCCCTACCCAGGCTGTGGAGATCTAGGGCTAGTGGACTTACCTGACTAGATCTTTGACTCTTTTCAAAATAAATCATGCCAAAGATACACTCAGCATGTTAAGGCAAACACCCTGAGTGCTGAAAATATAAAACAGATTTCTCTCCATGCTTAAAACCAACCTTTCCTGCCAGTTCATTATGGTGCACTTACTGATTATTGTGATGACATGATATTTTTTCCAGATGCCTCCATGCACCATTTTTCATGACTAAGCTTCTAGCAAGCTACAGAGGAAAACACAGATGGTAAAAGTTGATATTCAAGTGGTTTTAATAGGCCAGATTTAAGCAGATGCAACTGGGCACAGCAAATTCTGCTGCTTGAACTCCTCTCCTGCAACATTTCCAGTCTGTGATGTGCAGCACAGAGGTGCAAAAGCTCCTACAACTTCCATGTAGGCTTTTCAACAATGGAGAGGGATGGGAAATTTAAATAAGGACATTGAGGGACGATACAGAGGAAATGGCTACAAGGATTTGGGAAAAGAAAAGGGAATGTTGTGCAGTTGTTGGTCCTTCCTATGACTAGGAGAAGCATGTTGCATCAGGCAGTACTTAAAGAGGAAGAAAGAGACTAAATCCTCCTCAGAGGTGTAATATTTTGCATTAGGCTCAATTTGAAAACCTTGGCTCAAAACAAATCTGAACATGAGAAAATTTAACCTCTAGAGCCAAATTTTATGGCTAGCACACAGCTCTTGGGTAAATAATGAGATCAAACCATATTCTTTTCCTTTTAAATAAGGTCCAAATAATTACAGAGGTCTGTCTTCTAGAAAAAAAATTGACCCAACTCAGCATATCTTAATTAGCTTCCCTCATCCCAAAGGAAAAAAAAAATTAAATGAGGTGATATACTTCTTAATTCACCATGCCAGAAAAGACCATCTTTGAATGCTGGAGCTGTTACAGATGTGTCACTTTTTAACATAACTGAGCCTGGCTTAACACGTTTTGACAGGATATCATAACCTGGTGTGGCATGTTAAGAAGAAAAAGTCATCCTTCTGGACTGGGCTTTAGATCAAATAATATTGACATAGAAGAAGTACTGGGGAAAGAAAAGAAGCCCTTAGAAGTGGATTGTAGGAATGAGCTATTTGTCAAGTGGTGTAATCTGATGGTCCCAAAGGTCAATGACGTGTTTTTCAGTGGTGTTGAAACTCCTGTCAGTATTCAGTCATTGCTGCTCATGGAGTGTGACAGTTGAGAATCCTGGAATAATTAAAGTAGATAAAATCTAGCTGCTTTCTAAACTCCACTCAAACATTTCTTTGGTTTTTTGTGTTTCACAGCAATTGCAAGATGACCAGGTTTTCGGATGGCCACAAAGTTGTGGAATTACCAGTGATCTGCCAGAGGTCTCACCTGGCTTCAGCCATCCAAAGACTGGGCATGTGGTGAGTATTTGGTGGTTGATCAAGTTTTCCATGGGGATGTCAGCTAGGCAAGGCTCTCTATCTTCAGCTGTGCTGGAAACATTTTTATAATCTTTGTTGTACCCTTGAGGAAAAGAGCAGCATGAGTTCTTTGGCCTTCTACGGTCCAAATCTTTGAGCTACTCAGAGGCTACTCAGAGCTACTCAGAGGTTCACCTTCATCATGATTCTGTGAACTAGGCAATCCCCAGTTTACAGCTGGGATGTCTCAGGCAGAAGGCAAGCCATGTGGCATGGCCAAGGCTCCCTGGGAAGCTGCTGGTGGGATTTGGAGTTGAGGAGACAGCCTGACATCCCACACGGTGCAGATAAAGGCTGCTGGTCATTAACTGGAGCTCATGGCAGCAGATGGCACTGCTCCACCTTCTCCACCAGGAGCCTGCAAAGCCAGCAGTGACACTGGGAAGGCTCCTGCTCGCTCCATGGGCTCCTGGCCAGTTCTCTGTGCTCTGCCGCCAAATGTTTGGATTTTCTCGCGGTTTACGATTTCCTCTCTCTTCTCTTGCCCCATCAAGGGCTTGGCTGAATACAGCAATAAGGAAGCAAGGAGGGTCAAGTTTATAAATGACTGTGGGAAGTTTGGTTTCCATGGCTGCCAGCAATTACTGTGCAGACTCAGATGAGTGGAGATTACAGCCCAGGGCTGCTATTTTGCTCACTGGCAAGACACAATAACAAATGACAAACTTAATTCACTGCTGCAGCAGGGAGGAGGCATCTCACTCTGTGAACCTGGGGCTTATCTTACAGGAGAAGCAGCTCTAAGTGGATTTCTCCTTTTTTTCTGGCTGTGCTGATGCCAGCTAATGCATATTCTTCAGTCAGTGGCATCATTTCACCTCAGAGATCTTAAGTCTATTAGTCAGCCACCCTTTCTATTTCTGGACCTGGGAAATGTTAAGCAAATAAAAAAAATTAGCCCCCAGAGTGGACTTAGAGGTCAGCCTTATTTTTAATTTCTTTTTCCCCCCAAAGGATCTGCTGAGTTTTTTTTCTAATTGGAATACAAAATAAATAGTTGTTTGGCCAAGATGCAGGGTGGCAGCTTGCATTCCACAGGGGCTGGGAGCTCACCTCTCTCCAGAGCATTTCCACATGCCGCCTAGCGTCAGTACGAGTGCCAGGGACTTTATTTATAAGACTACAAGTCCACACTACGGAGCCATTTATTACTGTTAGCAATCAATTAATAGTGCACAGCCATCTGTGCTAGCTCAACCTGCTATCATGCCTTAAACCACAGCACAGGGTGTGCACTTAGGCAGTGCATGGTGCATATTGGTATTCCCAGCAGGAAGGTTTTGTGAGAGATTCTCCAGTTATTTTGAGCAATTCCTGGTGCCTCTGAGGCAAAGGAAGCCATTTGGGGCAAAAGAGAGCCTTTGCAGTTGGCTCAGTGCTGAGCAGGCTCAATAATGAAATGTATAGAGCTATACAGTGAGCTGCCACTGAGGCAGTGCTTTTCAGCTGCTATCTTGGTTGTTGCTGCAATGTCCTGACTAGCAGACAAGTAATGTTCCTTATTTACAGGTGTAGGAGATAAATACTGGGAGTAGAGTTATTCATCAAGGAGCAGCTCCAGAGCAGGTATCACTCAGCAAGTGGCTACCCCACCAAAATCGATGGGACTTCTGCTATTGATGCCTTCCTCTCTGTTGGATGCCAAAAGATGATGATTAAATCACCCTCACGGCCACTGCCTTGGTAAACTGAATAGCTTGGCTCTTGGAGTCATGCCTAGCAAGGCAGGTTTGCAAATCCCAGGAGCATTGTCTTGGATCTTCTCTGGAGCATTTCCACCTCACCAAGCTGTTTCTCCAGCCAAGCAGTCTGAGTCCCTGGTGTGGTTGCACCAGTTTCAAAGAAAAGGTGAAATTATCTCCTTACTGGCCTCAGAGGTGGCCCTGATCAGGTGCTTTACCAGAGATTTTTTGGGCAGTATGACACTGGATATTTGTGCTTGACTAATTGGGGTTCACAACTCATTTTTAAGACGTTCCTGTCTGTTCCCTGTCCTGTAGGTATCACCTACATTTTCTGTTCTTAGATGTGCTCACATCACATATGACTGACCTGAAGCACAGATAGTTCTACTTGTTCCTCCAAGATCACCAAGAAATTACAAAGTTGTTTGTATCAGTGGCATCTCCTCACAATTTTGTACCCTTCCAATCTCAGTATGACAGATTTTAGTTACAGATTTCAGTAGATCACAGGCATGAAAGTAAAACATGATTGTGCCACCCACCTCACCTTGTGGGATCCAATCCATAAGAGAGCTGCCATGATAACAGCTTTCTGGTTTCCATCATATTTTCAGAGCCATCAGTCACTTTATTTACTAGATACTCTGCTGGCTTTGTATTGTTCTAGGATTTAAATCCAGCTAGTGTGTGGCACCAAGCTGAATGCTTTGGAAAATCTTACTGTTTTTCTCCATTAACACCACTGACTTCATCAAGTAAACTTGTAATCACGGCAAAGAAAGATATTAAGTTCATTTGACAGGGTCTGTTTTCCATAAACCCCTGCTGATGGGTGTGAATTATATTTCCCCTATTAGCTGCTCCATTATTTTACCTGGGATCGATGTCATCTTGACAGGCCTATAATTACATGGGTCGTCTCCTTTACCCTTTTAAAATATTAGCTCAACACAAGATTTCTGCCAGTCCTGTGGAAATTCCCTGCTGCTCCAGGAGTTATGGGAAAACACAAGATTTCTGACAGTCCTGTGGAAATTCCCTGCTGCTCCAGGAGTTATGGAGAATTAGCCTTTTTAGTATAGAGAGCTGTAGCCAAAGCAGGGCAGGGGAAGATGAGGCTGGCTCCTCTCACTCCCTCACCTGCCATGCTCAGGTGTCCCCAAGCCTCCCCATGTCATTACACACAGTCAGGAATGGATTCTGAGTCTCCTGGCAGGCAAAATGGGAGTGACTTTTTCTTGGCAGGGAGCTTTGTGGTCTGTACACGAGAGGAGTTAAACATGGATACATCCTTTGTCTTCTTTTTCCTTTCTGCTGTCCCTTCTCTTCCCCTGCCTTCTCCACAATCTCTTCTCTGCTTCTGCCTGCTTCTTAACCCTTGTCTTTGTCTGGGCTTCTGCTGCTGTTATCACACCCAGGCAGGGTCTGGCTAAAACAAATGCACACACTTGTAGGCACAAGAATCCACAGGCTTTTGGAGCACATGATGGCTGCTGTGTCTTTCATACTCTGGAGCTGTTCTTGTGAGTGTAGGCTGCAATTTTAACCAATGTCAAGGTCCCCTGGGTAAGAGACAGGCAACTTTTAATTTCTAACTAAAAATTGGCATGAACAGCTATGACTTCTGTAAGGAGACAAGAAGACATGTACAGGGAAGAGTTCATAATCAATAATATCAATAATATCATAGAGCATATACACAAGCTCCTGCTCTCTCCATTTATGTAAGCACAAAGATCAGTCAGCACATACACACAGAACAAGAAGGAATGGGAAAGGACTGCCCATGTCAGGCTAGTCTGGATATAAAACATATTTTAATAGCTGATTCTTTTTTAGGTATAATTTCATCTCTCATCCCAAAGTCAAGAAACTTTTATCGCAAAGTTCTCATGGATGTTTTATGTTGACCTTCATCAACTTTTTCTCTGACCTTCTGAAAAAAATTGGATCTGGCATACATGCCAAAAATCTCAAGGGTTACTGGTCTTTGCTTCCAAAAGTGGTCAGAGTTAGGCAAGGGAGAAGGGTAAAAAAAAAGTTATAGACCAAGAAATCAGCAAGGAAATACATCATTGTAGAATATTTCCTCATGGACTACTGACAAGGGGCACAGCTGGTGCAATGGCAGGCAGTGCTCATCCTGTCAGGTCAATGAGAGGGAAGAGACACAGAGAACTCACTCAAATTCATGAGGACCCATGTAAGATGCTAAGCACGGCTTGCATTTGGATATTAGCTTGCAGGGAGGTGATGCTTCTCTTCCCAACACAGCCCCATGGAATAGTAATAAGGAAACGTTAAGGACTGGAACCAACTTAGGGTTATTTTATTAGTGTTTGTGGTTATCAGGGAAAGCTCAGCACTGGGGATCCTGTTACACACCGCTGCTTCCTACTCATTACTCCAAGCTTATGAGAGCAGCGTTTTTCCCTCCTGGGGGACTCCAGATAATTGTTGATTTGGAGAGTGAAGATGAATGGCAATGCTGAGCCATGCCTGCACACACACACACACACAATGTCAGGCTTCACTCCCCATGTTTTAATGTAGATGCTTCAGGAAGAGACCGAGTCATTGATTTCTCTCTCCAGGATGAACCCTAAAGAATAGGTAGGCACTGACACAATTTGTTTCTCTGTCTTTCTGATAGCAAATAAATGAAGCAGCACTGAAAGTAGCAGTGAAGCCACTCACTGACCATAAAGCATACCCCTGGCACACAGAGCACTGCAGAGAATGGGGTACTGTAGAATTAACTCTTACTTGCTCACAGGAAAACAAACCTGAGGTGAAACTGGAGTCACTTCATAACTCCCAGTCTGAGCTGAGGGCACTGGTATTTGATGAACACATTGGAAAGGCAGGAAGGTCTGAAAACTTGGCACACCTTACACACCTGTCCTTATTGGCATTGCTCAGAGAGGAAGGGATCACTTGTAAAGCTGAAACTAAAACTTGTTGGACTTATTTATAGCTCCCCATGTAGAGCAGATTCCAGGAAAAGTTTCTGTAGGTGCAGAGATGGATGAAAAGTCTGAAATACTTTATCCATGCAAACTCTGGGAGCACAGGCAAGTGAGTTGTCCATAGCTCACTGTGTAGCTCAGTGACTTTATGGAGGTCACCTGGGACAAGAAATTTTATTTCCTTTCTGGACTGAGCAATGAACACCTGAGTCCAGTCTGTTATGGCGCCTCAGCTGATGAGTAGTAATTTCATTCCTGGTGGCCACTCTGCCACAGACATATAGCAGAAATACTTCTCATCCCATCATTATTTTAAAGGAGAAGGAATCAGGATATGTGAAAGAAAGAGGGGAAGAAGAAGAGGGGTATTGCCTCATCAGTGGTCCTTCACTGGGAGAGGAAGCAGACTTTTCCCTTCTCAGATTAGATGAGCACTGCTCAGTCCAAAGAAAATGATCTGATTTTAAGAATTTCAGAGAAGTAAGCCATTCCCTCCTATGGCACTGCTCCATTCCCTATATTTAACCTCCACTTACAGGCATCAAAACAGCAATGGCCTTTTTCTGTCACTAGCACATCCCAGCATGTCCAGGGACTACTTTGGCCCTCAATGAAAGGGAAATCAGCTCTAAGTACTCTCCAGGCAGGCCTTGGGAAACTTGTATGTTGCCAAGGCTACATAGCTACTGGTGTCCAAAACAGCCAAAATCTGCCTGGTAGGCAGCAGTCCCTGCAGCACAGACATCTCCAGATGGACAGGGACCACCAGGTTAACTCCTGTTGTAGGAATATTCACATCTGCTGCAGCATCTGCATGCAGGACTGTGTGTAACCCTAATTGTGCCCGTGGCTCTTGTAAAATGCACAGGCAAGGGCAAATCCTCCAGTTCTCAGGTCCAGACAGGCCGTTTAACACTTGCAGAGTGTGTTCAAAACACGAAGTCCAGCAAGATATTCACTTCTACTGTGGAAGCTGATGATGGAGTCCTGCCTGTTGAGGTCTGCAGAATTCCTTGCAGCCCCACGATGGGAGAGCAGCTGTGATTCCTGCTGGTCCATCACAGCCAGCACCTCTTTAGTGACCTAATAATGACAGGACAAGGAGACAGGAAGGTTCTCTTGCAGACAGTAAAGAAAGACTGAGGAATTGTGAAAAATCGTTTGACAGCTTGTCTTTAATTACAGCATCAGCTCTGTGCATTGACCTGGACTAAGCAGAGTGGTCCCTCTGGGGTACAAATGACTCCTGTTCTCTGTGCTGTTTGTCCAGGAGCTAGAAGGGATGCCAGTAAGTCGTCAGGAAATACCATGTTCTCACAGACCCAGAGGTGCCTTAATTTCCATAATAATGTTGTTTGCGTCTCAATTATTAATAGTCTTTCTAGATGAATACAGTCTTTAAAAATGTATTAAGCAGAGCCGTTCTGCCCTGAAAGAAAGAATAATACTAAAACTTTGGCTTGTAGCTGCATGAAGATTTTATCCCACATATCCTAAGATGTTTGAAGGAGAAAGAATAACATGACAACTGAGGCATTGGATGGAAACTTCAGGAGCCTTGACTGTGCTGTGGGTGTCACTGTCACCTCTGCTCTCTCTCTGCACACCTGTGGTGCAGAACAAGATGTGTTTGGCTGGAGTGTGCTTTCTTGCCTTCAGAGGAGGCAGTGGCCCAGGGGATTGGTGTCACATGGGGAATCCAACTGCTGTTGAAATCCATATGGTGATGTAAAAGAGCATTGGTGCTGCTTAAGAGAGGGTCTGGAAAACAGATGTAACTGCATTTGGGAGGTGGGTATTTCCATACATTTTTCAGGTGATGCTGGCTGTCATCTGTCTCTAAGATAATATTCCCGTGCTGACATAAAAATGAAACCAAGCTCCAAAGGTAAAGAAAATCACTGTCTCTCAGTGGTGGTCTCAGACCTGTTCATGTATGCTTTGGGATGGAGGATACCTGATGGCAGCCCTCTGCCTTAACATCCTCCACAAGCCCTGTAATGCCAAGATCCATGTGAGGCATCAGAGAGCCTCACAAAAATTACCCCAAAGGGAATTCTGTGCTGGTGTTATTATTTATACCAGCCAGTAACACGTTAGATAGCTCACAGACTCCCCACAGAATAAAGTCTGCGTGGCTCTGGCAGAGAAAGCAAGGCAAATAGCTTAAGCAATTTATCCCAGAGAGCACATGGGCCAGGAGCAGAGTGGGAGCAGAACTGGCTGGAGCTGTGTGTGTGCACTCCTCTGTTCAGCAGTGAGGTTTGCCCCCTTAAGGAGAGCAGAATCCCCCGCTAGGATTGTTTAAACTTTGCAAAACTCATCTATTCCAAATGACTACCCAAAGTAATCATTTACATGCAACCGAGTATTGTCTCAGAAGTAATTTACTACTGATTACTTCTATAATGTGCATGCTACTCGTAGCAGCTGCACAGCATTACATGATAATCAGCCCTGTGCTTCGGAGGGGAAAGCTAAGTGGTTCAACACAATCCAGCCCTTCTCGCCAGCGAGAAATAATCTGATTATTCCATAAGATTATCGCTTTTCCTCTGCAGAAAGTTCTGATCGCCTGTTTCTCCCAAGGACATCAATCGCTCCAGATGTGTGGAGCAAGCCACTAGGTGGAAGTGTTGGCTCAGCAAGCTGAGATGACAAGCTAAGAGAGGAGAAAGTCCTGGCTGTCCTGGCTTGCTTTCCCTTTAGGAACACCTGCACTAGCAGCCAAGCTTCAGATTGGTGAAAGACACCACTGGAGAGGCTGTGCCATCATTTTGATGGTGTGCAGTTTTATGACTTGCTGTTAAACAAAAAAAGAAAAAAAAAAGAGAAATTACAATTTAAGTTGAGGGGGCTAAATGCTAGATTGAAGCAGCCCCATAACAAGGAATCCAATCCTGCAGAGTTCCTGCTGAGCTCAGCAGTTGTGAAAAATACAGCTGCAGTCTCAGTCCTATGAACCTTAGGACTTATGCAAGGAGGAATTTATTGGATTACCCTGTGGCATACAGGGACAACCTAACTGCTTTTATTGCCTTAAGGGCTGTTGTGTTTTGGCTAGCTCTTTCAAGAGAGCCTTTTGGGGGACTGAGCTGGCCCTGCTACTGGAATGTCTCAGCCTCCCAGGCACTGAAGCTAAGCCAGGAGGTCAGGGCAGCCAGTTTTAGGAGATTGCAGCCTGTGGGCTTCTTCTCAGAGCTGATGTACTCCTTTCCAAAAATGGATTTTTCCCCATGCTCTTTGCATTTCTATAGGATGATCCTCAGTGGATCTTATATTCATCATTTCTTAGGAGCCACATGCAGCAGCCAGTGCTGGAGGCTGCACTAAAGAAGTGCCTGTCTCTCCACACCATCTCCTGTGCTTCCTCACAGACCATCTGTTGAAGCACAGAACTATCAGGTGCCAGACCTGTCCCTCCCCTTACATGTTGTAAGATTTTGCTGCCATCATGGTCTGGCTCATGATGGCAGGGCAAAGCACTCCTTGTTTTTCCCACTCTCCATGTGTCAGAGTCTTCAAGAAACCTGCCAAAGGTGCACTGATTTATTCCAGCTGAAGATACACCCCAAATGAATGTGTTTATTGTGTTTTTTCTGCTCCCCCAAAGCAAATTCCCTTGTTTTCTGAAACAGCAAGATTAATACTCGCTGCTTGCTAGCCACTTTACATGTTCAGTGTGCTATACAAATATTAACTAATGAATCTCATCATGACATAATTAAAGCTTATTTTACAGTGATTGAATGTTATCTTACACTTTATACAATACTGTAATTACAAAGATAGGGGGAAAAAAGCCTAATAGATCTAAGAGTGAGAATGATTGACAGTTTTATATTTCCTTTCTTTCCCCATTCCTTATATCCAATATGACTGGAGAATCCAGCAGAATTTTCTGAAGGCCAGGACTTGTGAGAAATTAGTTCATCAGATGAGCAGGTCTCAGACCCTGTGATGGTTAATTGTTTTTGAGAGAGTCTTTTCAATGCTGGCCTTTTTCCAAATTTCTGAGATGTCAACACCAGTCTGAGTCCAGTCTAGCCCTGCTTTCTCTCTGAAGGGGCCAAAACTAAAAGCAGACAGCAAAGGGTATCCTCCCCCTGATCCTAATCCCTGGGGTGCTGAGGGACAGGGTGACTTCTTTTGCCAGAGCTTCTAGAGAATCATGAGTCTGTGTTGGCAGCTGTTTTGTGATGGGCAAAACAAAAAAACCGTCAGCAGATCATGCACGTGGTAGGCAATGTTTGCCACAAAGGTGAAATAAGGACACATGCAGGTGCTTGTAGGAGGGCAACAAGACTAATTCTGTCCATGACAGGAATGTTGCTAAGAGGAAAAGCTCTAGAAGGAAGGATGAAGAGGATGCTTTTGTTATCCCCCCTCACATGTGCCTCCAGGAACTGTGCTGCTGTGTTTGTGTGGCTTCCCACTAACACAGCACGACAGGGAGGGTGTGTGAGCTCTGGCATCCTCCAGCTCTGTGTGGGGCTGTGCCTGCAGGCTGTGTGAGCAGCGACTCTGTGTGCAGCAGAGTGGTCCTCCAGATGTGCTGTGGATGCAGCTGGAGCACCAGCTGGGTAAGTAGTCCATGGCACAGGCAGAAAGCATGCAAGTCATGAACTTGCTGCATTTAAGACCATTTGAGTCCATCCCTAATGCTGCAGCACAAGCACAACCATTCATGCTAATCTCTTGTCAGGAGGTGAGTTTGTGCTGTTGTGCTGATAATAGGGAAGCAGGGATTGCATGGGGAAGAGATGCCACCTGAGTCTTCAGGCACAGGGGTGCAGAGGGGAAGGCTGTCCTGTCTCTCACCTGGGCTGTGGGTTTTCTCCCTGGGTTCCCCTTCCCTCCCTGGGAAAAGCTCTGCATGCTTATGAAACTGTGACAGCACACAAAAAAAGCTGACTGAGGGAGAGAAGCATAGTGGGCAGCCACATATTATCACAGTTAATCCCTTGTAGATTTTCCCCAGTGGGATTCTGTGGCTATCAAAGAGCATTAAAACTTGCCACGGGCTGTTTGTGGGGTGCTGAGCAGGGATAAGTTTGGGTAAGACCAACATTTTTCTCCGCTAGGGATCATCCTGTAATGCCTAAGGAAGGACAGGGAAGTAGCTCTGGCATGGATTAGCTGCAACCCTTCTGTTAACCTGTGCTACCCCACAGAGATGGTGCTGCAATAAATAATCAAGCACATCAGTGCATAAACACACCGCCTTCCCTCTCCCCAGGTCCTGCTCCTGTGGAGCTAGCATTGTGTATTCCACACCAAGCTAATCATGGCGAGGAGATTTGCTGCAGACTGGAATCTCATCAAAGCGAACAACAGCAATCTCAATGAATTGCAGCAACCCAAGTGTCTGCTTTAATCACTCACTCATGTGTTTCCTTTGGTAAAATAAAAGAAAACACAACACATGTAAACTTGATGGCTCTTAAATGAACAGTTTAATCCTGGCATGGCTCTTGCTTGTCTGCAGAAGGGAGGGGGTTGGCTTTACAGAGAGGCTTCCAGATGCAGCAGCTGTTGTGGGTGTTGTGTGGTAAGGGTAAAAGGACAATAAGAAAGGGAGGGTAGTGATGATGGGTAAAACTCTGGTGTCAGGGAGATTAAAAAAGTCATACTGTAAGTTGGATGGACTGGACTAGTGCTTTGGAAATCAGGGAGTACATACAGTACTTACTGGGTGCCACTATGGATGGCACATGTGCAGGTCTTGGGTACTGCTGAGGGATCACAGCCTTTCCCTTCTCAAACTTAACATTACAAAAATATTTAAAACAACAAATTCCCAAACAATCTCCAGGTATGGGTTTCCTCAGCCAAAACAGTTATCAAAGTTCACCTTTAGGCTAGCTAGACTTTGATACCTGCTCTTTCTACCACTGGGCTAAACAGGACAATTTCTCCTTAAACAGCACTTTTTACCCCATGGAACTTTGGTTGTTTTTCATGCACTGATGGTGGTGGTGTACTTCAGCTCATTTGAGGAATAAATGCACAAATCCATTCCATTGCCCTCTCCTCTTCTAGCAGCAAAAATCCAAAGCACCTCCATTTTAAGCAAGTAGGAGCTGGACTTTTTCTTTCAGCAGTGTGTAATCAACCCATACATTATTTCATTTGCTATTTTGTCCCATTTAACCATCATTCCTCACTTTCCACAACCCTGAAAATTATTTAGTTTGATTCAGGATTGTGTTAATAGATTTACCCCAGGGCATTGGCATTGACTCTAGTGGCATAATGCCTGATTTACGTCCTGTGGGAGATCAGAACCAAGCATGCCACCTCTAATCCTAAATAATTTTCTCAGCTTCATATTGTAATATTGATCTGTCCATTTCAAAGCAGCCCAGGCATTCATCTGGTTATCAGATTCTCACAGGAGCACAAGGCTATGTTCAGTCAATGATTTCTCAATAAATGCTCTATTTTCAAGAAAAAAAACCCTACCCCAAAGCAGACAAACAAAAAGAGTTAATCCTTAGACCTGACTACAAAACAAAGCTAAGTTAATAAACCATAAAACAGAGTGGAGCAACAGGGCTAGTTCTCCCTATATTCATGTTGTTTTTAATTAGTGATTTACCGTGGGATGAAGCCCCTGAACTCAGCAGAGCTTGCTGCTAAATAAGATGTTACTGAGCTAAAAAGAAGCCTGCCTTCCCCCCATGAAGTGCAAATGGGCAATGTGTCCCTTGGCTGCTGGTGTGAGGGAATGAGGAATGTGGATTTAGGGAGAGCGAGTGGTGCATTGGTCCACCCAAAGGAATATTCCCTTTTTTAACCTGAAGCCCTAAGGATCCCACTAGCTTCAAAGAAAATTTTTCAAGATTTAAGCAATCTGAGCACCATAGAAACTCTCTCCAGGTAGCTGAAGCAGCTGAGAGTTCTGTTATAGGCAGGTGGTTGGAAGGAGTGAGCCAAGCAGGGAATGCACAGGCACCTGACAAAACACACCTTGAGGTTTGCCACTGACATCAGGGGGGTTGAGATTCCTCCTTCCCCAGTGCTTGGCATCACTTCTGCTGTTGGGCAGTTTATATTGAAACATGGGGATGCAGCACCTCCCAGCCAACCATATCATATTGATGATGCCCAGTAACACTCAGTACACAGAGGGTTTAATGCCCTGGTAGCTTCTCTCTCATCCTCGCTTCTGGCTTTTCTTGATCATGCAGTATTTCATCTTAGCCACACTCCATTACATTTTCTAAATGTTAATCCTTGCAGGTCTAGCAGTCCTCATAGCAGGTGGTGAATTGGCTTGTTTATTGCTAAAGCTTTGGGAGAAGGTGGGATAATCATTAAAGATATTTATGATGAAATATGGTTTTAGCAGGATGGCTGCATTTACAGTAGTGAACCAGAGTCCAGAAAAACTCTTGGATTTTGGCTGTTATTGGGTGTCCTGTTGGAGACTTCTCAGGCACACTGCAGGTCTGTGCCAGCTTGTGTTTGCCTCTGGAGAAATGCACCAGACAGTAATGGACTGTGATCAATCAGCTCTGAGGCTGTTACAAGAGTGTTATACAAATGTTAGCTGTGTTGAAAGGATGTTACAGTACACCAAGAAACTGGTGCTTAGTTCTTCATGGCCACCCCATGCCTGCTCCTCCCAAACTGCCAGTCCCGCTTCACCTGTGTCACTCTTGGGATGTGAAACCTCATGAAAACATGCTGGTAGCACCTCCAAAGCTGGGAGAAGTAGAAACCTAACCCTGGCCTGCTGGTCCTATGCAGATCTTCCAGCATAAATAAAATGCAGGTCCCCAGGTATTCCCCAGACTTTTTCCCCATGAAGTCTGCTAGAGCAGTACAGAAACACGTGCAGAAAGAAAAGCAATTTTTATAAATCACTGAAGAGAATTTATCACGTTTGGGTGGTCTAAATTTCATCAAAGTTCCCATGCTGCTTATGGGGAAGGGTTGAGACCTCTAACAAATTGTTTTTGGGGGCTTGAATAAGGTGTGGAGTGAGACCATACTGGGAGCCAGCTGACATGAAGAAATGTGTGCCATTTAACTCACATGCCTATGGCCAAGCGTTGCCATGAAGTTATCTCAGCCACCAATTCACACCCTGTCCCAGATCTCTCAGCTCTGAGATAGCCAAGGCAGCCACAGCAAGTCATTTAGCAAGTCACATCCCCTTCTCAAGCAAAAGAGCTGAATGAACAGAGTTGCCCCTTGTGCCAACATGCACGGCTGGCCAGGGCAGCAGGCACACCTCAGAGCCAAAACCTGCCCAGAAACACAGGGACTGTCATTTCCATTGCTGCAGTGTGAGTGAGGCTGATTTCATGCTGCATTACCTTTTAGCATGCTGCAGATGTAATTTTAAATACCTGTGCCACTTGCTTTGCGCTCCACTCCACGCAGGTGGTGGAAAGTAGGTTATTTTCTGCTGATGGTTTTGAGAACACCGTGGTTACAGTGCTGCTCCCGTTTGAGCAGCACCTAGTGAATGGGGTACAATATATAATCAAACAGCCTTGGCAATCCCTTGTCATTAGTGGGAGTAAATGCTTGGCGCTGCATCAATCTTCTGCTCCCTCTCCTCTTCCTCTAGGAGTGCCAAGTCATTTTAAAGACACATTAAATTGCCAGAAGACTCCCAAAGAAAGCCAGTCAGCTCGCTGCTCGTTTGGATAAAGTTAATTACAGCGAAGATTAAAATCTGCCGGCTCTTGATTGGTGTTGTTGAGACTTACAGAATCCCATTGTCCTCGGGGAGCTGCCTGCCAGCTCTCCTCCCTCCCTGCCTCTTGCCTGTGCCTTTTCTTTGCTGTTCTTTGTGATGGTTTTGACACCTTCCCTGAGGTGTGTCTGCCCAGCTGCTGGGGGTTTGGTGTGCTGCTGCCTTGCTCTGCTGACTGAGAGAGGTGTGGAGGTGTCCAGCCTTCATCACCATCAGCGCTGCGTCTTGTCTCAGTGGCTGCCTTGGGTTAGGACAGCGATCTTCCAAGCAGAGAATGTCCTGGGATTGATGGTTATGCATGGCAGTGGAAGGAAGGGCAGCCTCCACAGACATCTAGTGCCACTTATGAGGTTCCCCTGAATTTGTATCTGGAAAAACAGTGTGCTACTCCCTTTCAGAGTTCTTGTCTTTTTTGTTTATTATGGTACCTAACACCTGTGTTTCCCCAGCCAAGGTTTTCATTCATAAAAACAAAATCATAATGAATGGTTAATAAGAAGGATTTGTGATGCCAGAGAATGCTGAGGTCTGTCACATGGACTAGCTGTGTGTACTCTCACTGTTTCTTTTGCACCTCTCCTGGCTGGAATTGAAGTATTTTGGGGAAATGCTTGGAGAGGAGGAGAGAGGAAAAGCTTGCTTTGTGCTGACGTGGTGTCCTTAGCCCTTTCTTGGACTGCTGAGGCCAACGTGCTCAGCATCAGGGTGCTTTTGGAGATGACTGGTGTGAGAGGTGTCAGAAAGGTGAAAGCATTACCCATGAAGGGCCTGGCATGTGTGTCTAATGCTGTACCCTAGCAATGTCCAGACAAGCCACAGAGAGTAAATTTCCTCTGTTTTAGAGGAATAGTATTCCAATAGCTTTGTAAAAGATGACCAAAAAATGGTTGTTTATCCAGTGGAGAATACAAGAACACAGTCACAACTGTATTTTGGTTAGTTGGGCAAAAGAGGGTTAATGGCTGGTTTTCACTTAGCAGCAAGAATACTTAACTTTTAGAAAATATGTAAAACATTCAAAATTTTGGACCAGAATTTTCTGAAAGATTAAGAACTGGGTATGTGCCTTAAAACCAGGGTTGGCTGGCTTAGGAGCATATGGGATTTGGCATCCCACCTATGGAGTATAGGATGATGGGTCATATGAAGACAACATGGATCAGTGTGCTGGCATGTATGTAACATATCTGGTGGTTTTACATATTTTAGGGAAGTTAGTTAAAAGTGTATTCTTGACTTAATGCATCCATTGCCCTGGAGTGCCAGTCTTTTTATTTAAGGATATTGCATGGTTTTCCCAAGCCCAGACTAGCTGCCTGAAAGCTCTTTGTTTTTGCATTTAAACTCTGACTTTTTGAGGTAACTCCATGCCAGGAGGACAAAGCCTGTGCCTCAGTGTGCAAGAGTGGGGCTGCTCAGGGTGATGTGGCAAGAAGGAGGAAACAACACTAAATTCAGGATCACTGTCGTGATGCCTAAAGCCATGCTTGCTCTTTGATGGGTAAGAATACATCAGGGGATACAGAGTATTTGTTTGGCATGTGTCTCCAACCAGCAGATGAAGGAAGAGCTGCTCAGAATCACTGTGCTGTAGGATTTCAAAGGGAAAAGCAATGTCTAAAAGTGCAAGGAGAGAGAGCAACACAAGATTTCTTTAAAGAGGACTTAAAGAAACCAGCATGAAAGCAAGTACTTAGACTAAAAGCAGTTCCCTCTGCCAACTGCTTTGCTCTTTTCTCCTTGAAATTCCATTCAGAGACTTAAAAAAACGCTGCTGATATTTTTGCAGGACTTCTCTGCTCCCCTTCTCACCCACCCTGGCCCTCCCTGGTGCATTAGGACATGTAAAAATTAAACTGACACCACAAAAATAGCACCTTGAGCAGCTTCCAGGCACTTGAGGAGCTGTGTCCTGACATAGCAGCTTTAAGCTGTGTATACTGGAGGGAGGCAGTGATGAAAGGCCACTGGAATAGGGGGTGACTGCTGACTCAGAAGCTATTTTGTGCTTGCAGGGACAGAGGTGACAGCCAGAAATGCTACGTGAATTTGACTGAGTGGCCACACCAGGCCTTGCCTTGAGGAGCATTGCTTTTGCTGTGTCTGTCTGTCTGTTGTTATTCTTGGTATTTGACTTCTAGCACCTCATTCTCTAGAGACTCCTACACTCCTTACTCTGACTGAAAGTCTGCCTGGAGTAAAGCCATTTAATGAGGCTCTGTCCTGGCTGCTTTTGTCCTTTTTCTGAAGATTCATGCCCTGAGTGGACTAAAATTAAACACTTACCCACCTCACCAAGCCCCTCTGAGAGGCAGCATATCCACTGCAGCCAGCATCCTAGCTGGCACAATTTTCTGCTCCTGCTTCGCTGGAGATGACCCAATATCTGCCCACAGAAGGAATTTAGAATCCCCCTCATATTCTCCAGGTAGGATAACCTTTTTGTAAGCCCAGAGTCAAGAGGCTCCTGGGTACCTACATCCTCCCCTTTGTTTCATGTGTGGCCTTAGGGTGTTTAAAATCATCCTGGGCTTATAAAATCAGAACTGCAAAGGAGCTGTTCCCTAGTCAATGAAGCTGGTTTCTGAATGGGGAATCTTCACCCTGTGCTTCCTCTTTCCCCATGCAAGAAGTGAAGATGATAATAAAATGTGAACATCAAACCTTGCTTTGTGGAGCTCTTTGATCCACAGATGGAAGGTTATATAAATGCAAAGTGCTATCATTATTTATAAGAACACACAGTCTGCAGCTCCTTGCAATCTGGTGCCGTGGAAATAAACAGGAAGGCACAAATTTAGCATGATGACTGCTGGATCTAATAAGATGCAAAGACAGGCTGGCAAGACGTGAGTTTGTTTGAACACACGATGCTGTTTTACCGGTAATTGACACAGACAAATTATGAAAAAAAATGAATGAGAAAAGAATCTGATGTGCTGCATTTGCAGGTGGTGGAAACTGGTGTGACCCCTCAGTGACTCCAAATCTCTGGGAGTTTGCATGTGTTTAATTTCCTTTATTATCAAAACCTTTCTTCCAAAGAAATGCATGTTTTAGAAGCTGACTGCTTTTCTTCCAGGTATAAATTAATGTGATTAAAATGACTCCCTTAAACCAGTGCTGACTTAAAGTGCTGGTATTATGTGCAGTTGTGATGGGAATGCATTTTTACTAATAGCAAGCTGACAGCTCCAGAAACTGAAATCCAGGAGTTGGGCTTAAGAGGAACAGGTGGGAAGACAGATGCTCCTCTTTTGCTAGAAATGAAAGAGCAAATTCCTGAGCTTCTGCCTGGCTTTAGGGAGGAGCTCTCCCTCTGTCTGGCTGGTGCTGTGGGATCTCTCTTTTCCCTGTTTTGACCACCTTTTGTTTCCAGTGAATAGGCACAGTGGGGAAGGGAAATCCAGGCTCTCTGGCAAAGTGGCTCAGCTCTTCCCTGGGGAGGTGCCAAGCTGGGGGAGGAGGGGAGCTCAACACAGCCTTGCTCACCTCTTGGTTCCCCTGGCACTCAGATGCTGATGGGTTTTCTCCCTCTCCTTATGGGGTTTGGAGCTGCAAAGTGGGTTTTGGTTGCTGCAGTGAGCTGACCTGGCTATGGGGCTGTTTTACAGTGAGATCACACCAAGTTCATTTGGACTGGCAATGCCTGGAGAGATGAGGTGAAACAGAGGCAGGCACACTCACAGCATGGCAGGATTTTGGGTCCAGTCCCCCACAGAGCCCACACTGGGATTTGAGGCAGCAGGTCAACGTATGGGAGCTGAGGGACCTTGGTTTTCATGGCACATCTTTGCTTAGGATTGGGGGACAAGTGAGGGCCCTGGGTAAAAGAGACCTGCCCAGGCTTACTGATGGCAGGCAATGGCCATCTTAAAATCTTATTCCCTCATGCTGTGCAAACTCTGCTGTCTGCAGACTTGTCTGAGCAGCTGCATGACTCCCTCCCAGCACAGGGATTTACTTGTGCTGAGCTCAGCAGGGCTGGGCTCCCAGCAATGCTCACTGCCACCTTACCCAGGGCTGTGGCTGGAGCTCAGCCTGGGAGATGCCTTTGCCTGCCTCCTCCAGCCCTCCAAACCGAGCTGCAGGAATGAGTTTTCCTGCTGGGCTGCCACAGGTGTGAGAAAGAGTAGGAAGTCCAGCAAAAATTGTAACTGCCTGCTGTTGTAAACACTAAGCTAGGGAATGTGTCCAGAGATGGACTGCACATCAGACTTGCTCAAGCAATGGCAGAGATACAGAATGAGGTATTCCCCAGAAGCTGAGGAGTCCTTGGTCTCAGGGTGCTCAAAGGACTTCTGACCAGTCCCACATGTCTTCTATGCCATGGCCAGGCAGGAAGGGGACATGGAGTGTCATGCTTGGTTAATACTTTTGCACTGTGCTTTAGCTGGGTGGATACTGTAGGTTTTGTGAAGGGATGATCTTGTCTTCTATGGAAGTATATGTTCTCTGGATTTTGTGTTATGCTCTGGAGGAATGAATCAGTCATTTATCCAAAGAAGAGACACTTTTCCTAGTGCTTTGATGCACAGCATTTTGGACATATATTATGTGGAAAAAACCTTGTCTGATCTTTTGATGCTCATTCTCTCTCTCTCCCTCTGTGCCTCCTCTTCAGTGAAAAAGTACTAGTATTTTCCTGGGTATGGAACTAGCTGCCAGTATTCCTCAGAGTTTCTCATACGTGCTTTGCACTGTACACATGCTGTATTTCCTATGAAGGTGTTCTTGCTTCTTAAAGCCCTTTCCATAGGCAGAGAGATAGTATAATTTCAGTGAAACATGAGCTCTTACCTCTCATGGCCTCCTGGATGCCTTCCAAAGTCACTGTTCTGGGTAATTTCTCTGCTTCCCCTAGCAGGGAATGGTGCCACCTTGCTTGGGCTGGGAAAGGACATGGCCAGCTAGAGCAGCCTGGAGATGTCTCTGTGTACAACTGGGATCTGCCAAAAGGTCCTCCCTCATCCAGAACTGGATGTCTGCAGTGGCAGAATCCAGAGCAGGGGCCTGGGTGCCTGCTATGGATGAGGGATAACCTGGGCTCTACCTATTCCATATTGGCCCCAGTATCCATAATCCCATTTCCAGCTCAGTGTTCCCAAACAACCAGATATTTTTTCAAAAGGAGAGAGGATATATAACTCATTGGGCAAAATCACCAACATCTCTGCTGTTCTATGAGAGCTGTGATGTGGCTAGACTGCATGTACAAAGTGAGTATCCCAGCCCTCTCCTGCTGTTATGTTTTTGTTTGCTGTTCAGCTGGACTGAAATCTGGGAGCACTGTCAAGCAGAGGAGGGAGAAAGTGTCACAGAAGTCACTTCCACACTCCACTGGGCATCAGCTCATGGAGAAGCACCTGTGCAAAGTGGTGTCCAGCATGCTTCTGCCTGCTTGCTTGTTCTTGCCAACAAGCAGCAAGTTGAAATGAGCAGTATGTGCATTCTGAATTGCTTTTTACTGCCAGTAAGCAGGTCCAGAAAGAGAGGGGACTGGGAAAAAGTTCAATATATCTCCTTGTCCCCTGGAATGTACAACAGCTGAATATGCAGCAGGGTAAGGAAATCCATGGAACAACTTTTGTATTGTTGTTCTTACATCTGGGCAAACTACTTTATCATATGCTAAGGGCAGGTTTGTCGACACAAAGCATCAGCTGTAACACCTTGTGCTGGGGCTAGCTAACACACAATGCCACATCATGCTCTTCCAGAAACATGTTCTGGGCAATTTCCCCTGGAGTTTGGGAGTCTCAATAAACCATTCCTGCAGTGGGATGACAACTGGAAGGTTGCTAGTATTGGCACAGTCAGAAGAGAGATGCATTTTACTGCTGCAACATTATGTAACTGCCTTTGATGAGCAGGATGAGTCTCAGATCTGGTGAAGTCAGTGTCTTTACAGGAATTGTCCATAGTGTCAATTCAGAGCAGGAATGACCCTCTGCCTCTGTTGGGAGGTGGCACCCTTGTTTAGAGGTGGCAGGGCAGGGAAGATAGCAGGCTGCCCACATCTGATGGGGATCTCTGTTAGGCAGGGCCAGGGAGTGCCTTCTCTGGCTTTGTAGCCATCTCTGGTGGAGATTCTCAGTCTGGGTTATTCTCAGTCTGCCACTACTAATGACAACCTCTTGGTCAAGAAGTGGTGACACTTCCCTCTCCACCCCCAGATCCCCTTTTGCTGACTGCATCCTTCAAAGGTTTCTCAGTTATCTGGTAATCTCCCCACAGTCACTGTTGAGCCAAGCTAAACATGTTCTTCTGTTTTTCCCTTGTAAATCAACTCTTCTGACCCTTTCATCATGTTTTACTCTCTCCTCTGAACTCTGTTCACTTGGGGCATGTTTCTGTCTGGTGGATGGTGAAAGCAGAATGTAACCCCTCAGCTCTGGGTGTTGCCTGGCTGGAAAGGGCTGTCACCTCCTGCAGCACCCCAGGGACAGGAAGAAAGGGACCTGCTGCTGCCGAGCTGTGAATTGCTGGTGTTCAGCTCCAGCTTTTGCAAACTGGGTGGCAAAAGGAGACCTCTTGCTCTCCGCCCAAGAGGTCTCCTTTATCCAGCTGAGGCAGATTCCCTTGCACAAAGCAAAACTGCCTTTGCTGCACAAGGTTTTCAGCACAAGGTTTTCTGCTGAAAACTGCTGCTGCACAAGGTTTTCAGCAGAGCCTGTCCCAGCCCTAGGGCTCAGCCCAGTCCCACTGCTGGCACCAGCAAGGGAGGCTGCAGGAGGAGAGGATGAGGCTGCTTTTGATAGCAGCAACTCCTTGCCTTTGCAACAGCCATAGCCTGGCTCTGGAGTCAAGGTTCCGCCAGCTTTTTGTCATTGCCATAATTCATGGCCTGCTTGCATATGAATTTATTATCTGTCACTGCCGAGCCTCTGTCAGTTTCACTGTTTTATGAGTTTTTCTCCCTCCCTTTGCATATCTGTTGCAGATCGCTTATATTTTCCCCCTTCCACATTTCCCTTGCAATATTCATCCAAGGGGGAGCTGATTTATTTTTCACTCCAGAATGCAGTCGCTCCAGGTCTGGTGGTCTTCCTTCTCTCTCCCACCTTTCTGCTGCTTCCCACAGCTGTCACTTCAGGACCTGAACCATATCTTTAGGGAAATCCTGAGAGATTTCTCCAGCTCCACAAGAGCTGGAGGTGCTGGGCAGCTGTGGGAAAGTTTCATTTTCTGACTAAATGCATCTGCTGCTGGTGTTTTGACAGCTTTCAAAATTAGATGGTGCTTGCAAATATCCATGTCTCTTAATGCAAAATCTTTATGGATGGCTGTATCTGAAGGAAATATTCCCTGCAGGTTATGGTTGCAAATGATTGCTGGTTTGTGAAACTCACGCCCCCGATAAAAAGTAGTGGGTAGGTGGGGCTCTTTCAAGTCTTTCTCCCTGGAAATTTGAAGCAATTCATTTTGTAATCCAAATGTTTGTCCCTGAGCCTTCTGCTGAATTTCCAATCTTGCGTTCCATCTGCATTCCAGCTAACACCAGCAAACCCCCACCAGTACCTCTGGGCTCAAGGTCTCCCAGCCAACCAAAAAATATCACACCTGCTGCCTTGAGAGGGTTTTGTCTGTGCTGCCTGGCAGGTGACATTGCACCTGAGGCACAGCTGGGGTCATGATTTAACCCCAGCTGGCACCACGCAGCAATTCGCTCACCTCTTCCCAGGCAGGGAGGAGAATTGGAAAGAAAAGATAAACAGAGTGGGTTGAGATATAACAGTTTGATATTGGGGGGGAAATAATAATGCTACTAATAAATACTAATAATACCCATAATAATTGTAATGAAAAGGAGTGAGAGAGAGGAATAAAACCCAAGAGAAGCAAGTGATGCAAAACTGAATTTCTCACCACCTGCTGACTGATGCCTAGACTGTCCCTGAGGAGTGATCAGTCCCTTTTGGCCAACTCAGCCCTGTTTATGTACTGAGCATGATATTCTGGGTGTGGAATACCCCTTTGGCCAGTTTGGATCAGCAGTCCTGGCAGTGCTCCCCCACCAGCTCCTCACTGGCCGATCAGAGGAAACTGAAAAGTCTTTTACTTACAGTAAGCACTACTTAGCAACAGCTAGAACATGAGTGTGTCACCAACATTATTCTCATACTAGATCCAAAACACAGCACTCTAGCAGTTACTAGGAAGAAATTAACTCTATCCCTGCTGAACCCAGGACACTGTCCTCTGGAGAGGGGACACTACAGCTGCCTGTGCAACCAAGATGCCTCCAAGCTGGTGTCATGGTCAGCAGGCTGATGAATAAGAGATGAACAGTGCCTAAAACCCAGCAGGGAAAGCAGGGAGAGCTGCTTATTGACTGTCACAGCAGCTGTCAGGTGTTGTACACAGCACTGAGTTTCACAGACCAGGTTGAAGCGAGATGAGGTAATTAATCTTCTAACTGGTGGCCTCTTGCAGAGCTCTCAGTGCCTCGACAGGCCCTCAACGGCAATGGAGATGCACACAAGCAGAATTACCCAGGTGCAAAATTGAGTACGTGAGGCATTACATGGCTCATCAGTTTGCTGGTGGAAAAGAGAAGCCTCTGCTCCTCCTATTTCCATGATACAGCAGAGAGGTGTCTGCAACACTGGGGTGAGCTGATATTCTTCTGTGGCCTCAAGGACTGGTGTCACATGAAGCCTCTTGCCTCAGGGAGTGACAGAGTGCAGGGCAGGCTTTGTGGGGAGATAGTTCAGAGCCTGTGCAGGACACCACATTACAGCTCCTGGTGCTCCAAATTTTCTGTGCTTTTTTATAAAGGCGAAATGAGACTAAGATTTAATCAAAGCAGTCATTAGTGCTTTATAAAGAGTCAAGATGGAGCTACATGTTATGTTTTGTGGTACACACTAATTATTTGCTACCTATTTGCAATTCTGCCTTCAGGTATGTTTGCTGCTGTCCCAGGTGTTCTTCAAAGACAACATCAAAGATGGGATGCTGCCACTGAAGCACCAGCACATCCTTAAAATGGCCCTGAGGATTCTCCCATTCCTCTGATAATGCTATTGCTTACTAGATCATGTTCTGTACACACAGCCCTATTAGCAGAACAGGACCTAATTTGTTTCTCTTGGCAGCAAACCAGAGCTACCAGACTTCCAGGGTTCATGCTGAGTTAATGCTGAGTTCCCTGCTCTGCCTGTGACAGAGCACCCAGTTGCTACTGAATTCCCAGACAGAGATGAAAAAGAAAAAAAGGGGGGATTGCAGGGAAAAACTAAAAGAAAAGGAAATGTGACTCATATTTCCTGCATGACAGTCCAGATCACTGCATTTGGAAAAGTAAATCTGTCACAAAAATGTGCAATCCCCTGTGAAATGGGTGGTGTGTGTGTGGCTTTGGATTCCTGGGTTGGCTTAAGAGATTTCTCTTTAGCAGCAGTGCTTAGCACACATTGCTAACAGGTTAGGCTTGTCCATTTCAAAATTGGAGCTGTCTTGGGGAGACTGAATGGAATAATTGATTTTTTTATCAGACGCAATAATTGAGGAATAATGGAAAAGGAAAGCTCAGAGGAAGAAGGGCCTGGGAATTGTGGTAATACAAAGTAGAGGAATCCCTTGGGGACAGATCATATCAACTGAAGTGGAAGAAATATATAGGCTTTTCTGTCCCTCTGGCCTCTTGTAATAGCAAAATGAAGAGGAGAGCAGGGAGTACAAAGGGAAGAATAAAGCCAACTTCTCTCTTTCACTCAACTTTCAGTTTAACCATCTGCTGTCTTGGGAAATTGAAAATAAAATGGGATGTCCTGCCTTTCTTCCTCTAATTGATGAGTTGGGAAACTGTAATGCTCTTGAAAAAACCAGCAGTTCAGCAGGCTCAAGGCTGATGGGAAAGAGGCAGGTCTGGTGAGTCTGGATTTGGGGTTTGGAAGATTCCCCTTGCAGAACGAGATGTCTAACGAGAAGAAGATCATGCCACCTCCCGAGAAGCACTTGAAGAAACTGTGGATGGTCTGCATCAAGCAAAAAACCCCACAAACACAGATAAATGTGTGCAAAACATCAGGAAAACTTGGCAAAAACAACTGTCAATTTCCCTAAACTGTGCTGCCTACAAAACCCTTTTAGTGATTTATGGTGATTTATAACTTACAATATCCCAGGTCGCCAAGATGCACTGCCTTCCCTTGGAGAAATCTGTTATACCAAGTAGCATACTATCAATTCCTGCTATAGTTTTCTGAGACTTTCTAAATTAATTTATTTCTTCATCCCTTCTGATGTTCCTCTTCCTTCCAGGAATTTTGCTGTTCCTTTTTTATATCTGCCTACTTACCAGCAATTATCCCTCTTACTTTTAGTCACTGCCTAGTGAACTGCTACAAACTTTACTCTTTCCACCTGTTCTTGTAATTAGATTTCTCTCTTCTGGTAATCAATATATATTGCTCTGTCAATAGCTTTTGGGTATTGAAATGCCCAGAACAGAGAACAATAGGTTAGGTGTCACATCCACAGAGAAAGAAGAGCATGGCAAGCTGCTGCATAATCTATCAGTGCTTTTGTGCATGAAAAAGGGGCTTACATTTTCTTGCCAAAGTCATTTGCAATTTGCCCTCTGTTACAGCCCTTAGTGCTCCAGTGTTGCAGCTATCTTTCCCATTAAGCACCTGTGGTTTGGGTTATTTTCCTTCTCCCTCCCTGATCTCACATAATTTTTTTCCCCCCCAAGCTTAATGTTTCATTTGGGTAATTTCCTCCTGTTGTTTCAATTTCTCCAGCTCGCAGTTTGTTATTTCTCCTCCTTGGCTGCCTTTGAAAGCAGACTCTCTCATCCTCTCTGCTCTTTCCTCCCAACTTTTCCACATCTTAAATGAAGATATTGATAAAACCAGAATAAACAATGGAACAATAAGAGTTTTGCTGCAACACCCCTCCTGATTCTTCTCTTACTGGCCACATACCAGCAGGCATGGCTTGCAGGCAACACTTGTGCTTTGTTACATCCACGTCTATGCCTTCATGAATTTGTTCTGCCACTGTAAGAACTCACAGGCTGCTCCAACAAATCCCCTCCTTACCAGTGTGTGCAGAGCTGGTGCATTTCCTTTTCCCATCCCAATACCTCCAGCTGGTGTGCCAGGAGAGCGAGCAGAGCCCTGATGTGCTCAGTCATTTCCCATCCCTCCTCACCCACATTGCTCCTGCATTCCTCGCTTGGCAGCCCTTGCTCTGCTTGTGCTCCTCAGCTTTGCTTTACATTTATCTCCAAAACCTTCCCCAGCTCCCCAAAGGCCAATATCCATCCTTAACCCGTGGTGTGTGCAGCCCTGAGTTGTTCCCTTCCGAGCTCACTGCAGTTTATAGAACCAGAGCCTCAGCTGCTATAAATTGTTATGGCTCCACAGAAATCAATTGAGCTGTGTGATTTGTTCACCAGCTGGACATCTGGCTGGGATTTTATGAAAGACCATTTGCCTGGACTGCAAATAGGGCATTAAAGTTCCCTAGGGCCAAGTGAGCTTGGGGAATGAAGGAGGGAAAAGGATTAAAAAAAAAAGATACTGTGGAATATGCCAGCTCTAGCAGCCAAAAGACCTGGAAAAGAGCCAGATGAGACAGAGAAGACTGTCAGCATGGACTTCTGTACTCTGAAAATGCCATTAATTGCACTCCCTGCAGAGATCTCGCAGCTCCTTATTTTGAAGGTCCACCTAGCCCTTTCACAAATTCTTTTTCTTAATATTTGGTCACGTCCCATTCTCTTGTATTTCAGCAGTATGTCTCCTCATAGACATATGAGTCTTACTGTTCAAGCTGCTGGTGATGCACAAAAAGACCAAAAGCTCACCTCAGGAACCTGCACACCACCTGCCACCAGTGGATCCAGGCTGTGAGCAGAATACCACCATCAAAAAGGAACATTGGACAACCTGACAGGCTGTGAGCCTGGTCCTGAAATGCTGGGAAAATTGACTCTGTGGGCTCCTGCTTCCTCTGCCTTCTTCCCTCCCTTCCTCACATCCCACCTCTTCACATTGCCCCTTTCCTTTTGGTGAATTTCTCCCTGGAAACAACAAATCTGCTGGGTTTAGAAGGAGAGAGGAAATGAGAGTAACACCACTGATGCCTTCTGTAACACCCTCCTTTTCCAAAGAGGAAAATGAGAAGCAGAAAAACACATCAAAGGCAGAACTCTTTGAGAAGGTGTCAGGGCTGCCCAGTGCTGTTGGTGAAATCTCACAGCCACTCTCCCAGAGAGCCAGAAATCACTCAGGTTGTCCCAGCTGAGCCACAATACCTCCCTGCACACCTTCCCCCAGCTCCACACAAGGTGCCCTTGCTGAGCCCTTAACGGGAGGAGGGCTGAGCAGAGCTCGGTGCCCTCTGGCTTGTCCCCAGCCCCGTGTGCCAGCAGGCAGCTGCTGGTGGCCCTGAGCAGGAACTCTTGCCCTGGAAAGGGCCTTTGCTGCTCACCTCTGAGAGACAGCTTGTACTTGAGACGGAGAAAAGCTTCTAGCAGTCATTAGGAAAGCACTGAGGCATATAAGCTGTCGGGTTGTTGGTCATTTGGGCAGTCCTCAAGAGGCTTTTGTGTGGATGGGAGGGTGAAAAATGTGCCTTACACAACATGTGTAAACGGCAACTAATTTTTCTTTTTTTTTCTCCAGTTTTTTTTTCTTTCTCCTGAGTGCAAAAGGCCTATAAAACAATTAGAGCTTAAAATTGGACTCCTGGCAGAGAAGGAGAGAGGGAGTTTATGCCTTGTTAAGTGTAATCAGTCTGGTGATAAGGGGACAATTTCAGCTGTGTGAGATATAATTACATCATAAACTCCACATTACAAACAGGGCAAGCAGAGGTGAAAAGGTAAAGAGGGAATCAACTGTGATGCCCTTTGGGGGACGTGGCAGAGGAGACATTGCTGGACTCCATTTCCCAGAGAAACCTCTCCAGCTGGAAAGGGAACTGTGAGCAGGCAGGAAAGGAACACTGACACCCCAGGGCTGGTGCTGCCCTCGTTCTGCTGGACAGGGTGCCTTGCCACAGCCACACCTGAGCTTTCACATCTGCCAGCTGGACCGGAGTCTTACTTTGGGCAAGTTAAATATTAATCATGTTTCAGAAAACAGACAAACATTTCTTTGTGGCCTGAAGCTGGCAGAGAGGGTGTCTGTGGCTTTGCTGCCAGCTGGATTTAGGATGTGTTTAGGGTGACAGCCAGCTATGAAGGAAAAAGAGGCACAAAGAACCATCCCAGGTGGTGGCACACCTGAGGCTGAGGCAGCAGTGGGAAAGGATCTCTTCCCTCCATGCAGGAAATCACATCAGGCACAGGGAAGGGACCAGATTTGCCCTGGGGGTTGACTCTGGCTGGCCCCATCTGGGGACATACCTCAGAAATGCTTCTTAGAGCACAAGTGGCTGCTTGGGTCTATCCAGGAAAAAATGAGAAACAACAATCTGATTTAACGTTTGCTACTTTGGGTAAATACTTTTAGAGGTGATGTTTTGAAATGAGGGAAATTGAGTAATAAAAAAGAAACAATGCATTGAGGGGACGTGGGTTTGTTTGGGAACAGTTTTAGGAAATGCAAGATTTCTCAGCTCAGGAACTTGAATTATTGACAAAAGATTAAAATAATGTTGGGAAATACTTCTTTCACAGTTTTCTGTCTCAAAAATAGCTGAGTGTTTTAAAAACAGTTATTTCAGTAATTCAGGTCCCCATTTCTAGTTTTGCTGCTAAAGATCTGCTTTATAGACTAGAGAACTGTGTCTGGGTCTGGGGATCAAGAGTTCTAGTTTTTTCTTGTCACTGACATGCTTCATGGTATTAGATAAATCACTTAACCTTTCTGTGACATACTTCCCCATCTGTAAAATGAGGTTGATAATCATATTTGCTTACTTCACAAAAGTGTTAGAAGAATGAATTATCACTGTTTTTATAACCACTTACATCTCTCTCTGGGGCAAAGACTACTTTTTTTTTCTATACTCATGCAACAGCACAGGAGTCCTGCTCTGTAATGGATGTTCGTAGGTTCTATTATGATATAGAAAGATAAAAATTAAATATAGCTTTTGATAATGCAGCAAGCAGGGTTTGCAAGTATGACAAATACAGTGGGTTAGATTAACAGAGCAGGGGCTCTTTTTTTTTTTTGTGCTGAAGGAATTATCAATTAAGTATAATGATAGCATCCTGAAATACAACCCTACCTCAAGGTGGGCAGTGTAACCCTTCTCAGGTGACTGTTCTTCTGTAAAGGACAGAAAAAATGATTCATGTTTATACAGCCCTGTGAATAGATTACTGTTACTTAGAGTGCTTGGAGAATTTCGTCAAGATCAAGTTGCATTAAGAGCTTTACAAGCCCAAAGCTGGAGACAGTCCTCACCCTAAAGAGCTTGAGATCAAGCATGAACTTGAGAGAAACCATGTCAAGAGAAGTAGAAATACAAATGTCCAGGAACACAACAGGTCACTGCCAGAGCTGGTGATTCCCAGGCTGAGGTTATTTAAGTCATTCATGTCATTGTGGCTGTGGCTTGTGCTACTCCTGGACTGCAGGTCAGCTTCACTGACACAGGCTTGGTGTTCTTACTAGGAACAGACTGAAAATGCAAACTGGCTGATCTGGAGACTCGGTGACCATGCAGACAACTGAGGAAAGAGGTAAATGGGGAAGTTTGAACTGGCTTTTGGAGTGGGACCATCACCAGCAGCAGTCACTGCAGCCTTGGGTAGTGCCTGATGCTGATGGCATGGGAGAGACTTCCATGCATCCATCAGAGGTGAGCCAGTCATAAATCAGGAGCTCAGCACTTACTGACACATGACATTTAAAAGGACTAATTAGTCCCTGGTGCTGTCTACAAGGAAAGACTTGAGCTGCAAGTAGCTTAACACAGTTTCTCAGGATGGCAGTGAAGAAGCCTGGATTAAACCCTGCTGTGAATCATTCCTGCCACATCTGTAATATTACATTATTGCTCACAAATAACTCTGTGTGGAGTCGGGCTGACATCATTAGGCATCTTCTTGAGGCATTCCCTTCATGGCTGGCTCCGTCCTTCCTACTCATGCATGTCTTTTTGGACCAGCACAGAGGGAGCAAGCAAGGGTTCTAGTTTATGGGCATGGAATTACACCTCTGGCTGTGCTTTGGTACACAGAAATGGTTCCCATCAGTCTAGGCCACTTTGTCACCCTCCTTTGGTTTTGGGGAAGATAGATTTCGTCATTTTTCTGAAATGTGTTTCTCTGTCTGGAGAAAATTTAGAGGGAAACAGTTGTGCTTGCATGCTTGCAAAAAAAAAAAAAAACAACACCAAAAAACCCATAAAACATTGGAAATGCACTGTGTTTTTATTCCCTAGAGCCCTTGCCAAGTCTGGAGCCATCTCAGCTTGGCAATGTGGTGATGTCCCTGGGACAGTGCCTGCATCAGGATTGGACATCCCTCCTTCCTGTGCTCCCTGTGCTGTCCTTTTCTGCAGGGGAAAAAACCAAAGAAATCTGTTTATACACCAAAGAAATCTGACAGCAACTGGAGAAGAGCCCAAAAAGTTGAAACTCTCCATCAGTGTGGGAAAGGATGCGAGAGAGAAATTACAGCAGGCAGTCCTGGCAACACTCTTCTTGCCAGGTGAGATGCCTGCACATCTCAGATAACTTCCAGGGGTAAGAAAGCACATCAGAGCTCAGTGTAGAGAAGCAGAGAGCTGGGAGATAAAGGCTCCATCCTTCTGCTGACCCTTGAGGGCTGGATCTGGCCACAATTCCATGGCTTTGCTCCCTGTGCTGCTGTGGTGAGAGATCTTGGGTGGGTTTGATCCATCCCAGATGGACAAGCAGCCCACAGTCGGCTTTTCCCAGTTTCTAAGGACTAAGTTGCATTATCTGAGCATTCTTGGTGGTCAGCTAATACATGTGCCCAGGGTTTTTCATCCTTGGAAAAGGAAACAGTTGACATATTGCTTTGACTGTAACTGATAAAAGGAGTCTGCCTCCCGGCTGAAGCAAAACCCCATCAAATCCTTAAAAAAACTCCCAGTGGTGTCAGAAAAGTGACAAGAGACTGAAGCGAGGGCTCAATAATGGAGTGACTCTTCCAATCAATTGGTGTGAGTTAATTAATTAATTGCTGCAGCTGCAATGACATTCCCTCTGGCTGAGTAATCGGGGAAATCAGCCACCTGAGGCTCTTAGGGAGTTAATTGCCTTAAACTTTGTTAAAGCAGAGTGATAATACCATTTAAAAAATTCTATTAATGCACATTTCTTGTCTTTTGGGATCTTCCAAACCCATTCTTCATTTTGCAGAGCAAAACCTTTAGAGTTTTACTTGGAACAACTGAGTAATGGAGACAGATGAGGTTGAGAAACAGGGAGCACAACTGTGAAATACAAGTTTTGTATCATCTGAAACAGGAGCCATGCTGGTGAATTTGAAACTCCCTGAATCACTCTCCAAACTTTCAGTGTCCATCCAGACTCTGTCCTTTCTTCAGGTTTTTTTCTGTGCAGCAGGGAGTGGAGTTTCCCTACTCCCTTGGAGTTGCTCTTCTCTTTTAAACCTTGTATGAAACCCCTTTTTTTTGGTTCAACCTGATTTTATCTCAAAGAAGTGTTGGCAGAAATAAGAGAACTATTCTGGGAAGAGCAGAAACGTCCCTCCTTCCCCTTTCACAGCTACCTATTTCTCAGGCTGAAGCTGGTTTCTGTGCTTCAGACCTCCTTCCCAAGTGATCCCTTCAGGACCTTTGCAGGACACTTGGTCTTCTGTCAGTGCCAGTGGGTATTTTTGGCTGGAGCCCCTGCAGACATCTTTTTAAGGAGGCAAAGTGGAGGCCTTTGAAAGATGTCAAGCTGTCCTGAGGCAAAACTAGCCCTGTCCAGCAGTGGCAAAATCCCTGTCAGAGGAGGGAAGGCTTAGCCTGGGGTGTGTGTGGCCCTCAGGCTGTCTCTGTGCTCTCCCTCCTTGTTTGTCTGTGTCTCCAACACACACTGTGCTCCAGCCTGCCTTTGCTTTCCAGCCCAGGGCTCCCATCTGCACCCTGCAAGGTTTTGGCTCCCTGACAAGGGATGGAGCAGGAGGGAAAAAAATCTCTCTCCAGGACTCTGAGTTCTCCCTAGCCAGAGCCTGCTAGAAAGCTTCACCTTTTCTTGATGTTTCTGATTGGAAACAACCCACAAAAAGGGAGCTGGAATAAAGAAACCAAAAGGAAATAGTTTTGTCTCTCCAAAGTTCATCATATGAGAGAGAGTAAGTGCACGTAGCAGAAGCAGGCATTGAGAACTTGATTATATCAATTCCCATACTTTTTATCCCAGTTGTTTACAATGCTTATTTCTTTTTTTTTTTTTTTAATCAAAAAATGAAAAGACAGCACAGCCCTTCAAAACATGGAGAAAAGCTTGAAACTGTTAGCCCTACAGCCTCAGAAAAGGGAACAAAGCCAAGGCACTCACGTTACAAACGGTACTTTGAAGCATACCAAGGGCCACACTAACAATTTTCTTATTGCTTGAGGCTGGCAAAACGGGTGTTTTCTTTTCCAGAGTGCAGCATTCCAGGTCTCCACAGGCCTTTTGGGGAGGTGGCTGGGGCTGGGTGTCTCAGATCTCCCCGCTGCAGCTCTGCCCCAGCTCCCAGCGAGGGACGCCGCGGCTCTCAGAGGCAAACCGCCGCTCTCTCCCTTCTATCTTATCTCCCAGTCACTTCGTGTGCGAGCTCATGCTAACATTATTAAATATAAACACAAACCCCAGGCACACATTTTTATCCTTAAGTAATAAAATCTAATGGAAGAATTTACAGTCATGGGTTGTAAAGCAATAATGGTTGTAAAATCATTTAGCGGGGTTCAAACACAGGTGAAAGGAGAGGTTCAGAAGTTCAGCGTCTAAATGTGTTTCCTTGCAGTTTCCTATGACAAGCAGCAAATCCCCTGTTGACATGGAACCAGTAACAAAAGAGCAGAACTGCTCTCAGCAGCTCCACTTGTATACTTGAGTTCATGGCTTGTTCATTTTTTATTATATCTGAAGCGCACTTCCAAGTTATTCAGTGGGTGATAGTGAGGACTGGCTGAAAAGGTCACTGCAGAGACAACAGGAATCCAAATTTCTGCATGGTGCCACTCCAGCCTAGTGAAGGGGGAATAAACTTTTCACTTGAAACATGATACACATGATGTATCACAGATGGAGACCACTGGCATTACCTGGAGGGAAATTCCTGGCACAAGCAAGCCTGGGCTCTATTTTAATCGGCACCTAGTGCTCCACCAAAAAGACTTAGATGCAATTATTGTTAAAATACTTACAGGCATATTGCTTATATTGCAGCTTTTGCCATTTCTAGCAAGCAGCACTTTCTGGCAACTGCTGTTCACTTACTGCATGCAGCCATTCTGGGTTGGGCAACAGCTTTGCTAAATGCCTTCACCGTGCCAAAGCGTAAAACACACGCTTGGTTCTCAAGAGATTGAGCCCATCTCCTTGTGCCTCTGTTATTTGTCGGTGTAAGCATGAAAGCTGCTAAACCCAGGCCTCAGGAGTCACACAAAACACATCAGGTGGCTGACTTCAAACTCCAAGTCCTGCCTGTCTTGTGGTGCCAGGCCAAGGCACGGAGACAGGAATGAGGTAGGAACCCCACAGCCATGGTTAATTCTGCTTCTGCTGCTGCATTACTTAACATCCCACCTGAACTTTGCCCTAATGATGGGGGCAGATAAGTTATAAGGTTGCTCCCTGGATAAGAAGATAACTTTGCCCTATGCTTCGTTTCGTAATTATTTTTTTTTGAGAACAAATTATTTGAAGGTGTGAGATGTACTAAACAGAGTGTACCTCCTCTCAATAAAAAAGAACTCAATTTCTTCTGCAAGCTAGCAGAAGGGTGATAGCTATGACATGAGCAACACAAGAACTTTAGCATTTCGTGGTCTTTGACACTTTTTAACTTAATTAACCTTGGCAATCTAAACTACTTCCAAAGAATCAAGGCTGTGCTCCCAAACAAGCCCCTGTTGCTGGCCTGTCTCAAGAAATGTCACCACTTCCTCAAGACCAATCAAACACTCATATTTTTCCTGTGAATTGAAGACATTCCCAGTCATAATAACGTGCATAAAACACATCTAAATGTCCTGTGCTCTTATTGAAGCTGGCTGCCATTTTGGTGTTGTGATATTTCTCTAGGAGGTCTGGTGTGCTGAAGCAAGCAGCCAAACAGCTAATCCCCCAGCAAACAGCCAATTAGTCCTTCTGTGCATACAAGAGCATCATCCTTTCCCATGCTGTCCTCTGCACTAACACATGGCAGGGAATAAGCTGCCCAGAGAAGATTTCTGGTGGGCTACCAGGGGATTTAGGGGACACTGTGCTAAGACAGGGGCTTAGAAAAGTGCTAAGACCTATCACTGGCCAAAGTGACGATGGCATCCCTATTTTGCTTGGTTTTCTCATGTTGCCAGGCTGTTCTTTTAGGGTTTTGTTTGGAAAAAAATTTCAGAATTAGTTCTGGTGGCAGTTAACACATTAGCAGTTTTACCTTTTCACCTGCTTTGCTCCCTCTGTCTTTTCTCTTTCTTCTTATGCTCTGTGTTGTTTCTTTCTTCATTTAGTCCTAATTCCAAATCACACCTAATTCCTGGTGTGCTTTTCTTTCCACTGCCTGGCTCTTACCACAAGGGCAGGTCACAGAAAGTAAGCACAGGGTCACTGGCTGGGAAAAAAGGGCATCTCTGTGCATTTCCCCCATGCTGACCTCTTCTGAGAGTTATTGCAGTCTTGCCTGTGAAGAAATGCTGCTGGACACAGGGCAGGCTTGCAAGGCCAGTTCTCTTTGTCAGTGATCTGGTAAACCCCAGAATTACTTGCTTCCTGACATTATTTATCTACTTGTGGTTTTGCCATCTTTCTCTCATCCATGTCTTTACCCTCCCTCAGTAAAGTCCTGCAGTTGACTACAAGATTTGTCAGTGCAGTCAGATGCCCTCAGACTGGACCGTGGGAGGAGAAGAGAAGAAAAACCATCCATAATTTGCATCCCCCTGGGATCTCCAGGTAGCCTCATTTCCCCAAATGAAATCTCCACTCCTGCATGAGGCAAAACAGTTCCTCCAGCTTCATAAACAGCCAGGAAGAAGCAGCACCACATGCACAATGGCTCATGCACTCAGGGCAAATGTTTATAGCACAAATTTAGCATCGACTGAAGGGGATTAACAATTGGCTGCAGAGTTTTATCCGCATCCCTGCCGTGCCCCAGGACATCCTGAGTCAGTGAGCAAGCTGTTGACAGCACAGGAGATCAGACCTTATCAGCCCAGCAGTAGCTCGTGCCACCGTGGGCATCAGAACCTGCAGGTGGAGATCAGTGATGGAAAGCAGGGCTGCTGATGTTGTTGGGGCTTGGAGGGGCTTTAATTCCTAGCCTGACAGATGTCAGATAAGAGGGACGACACACTGGCAAGGGGAAAATAAGAAAACGTTATGGTTCAGAGAGCAGACACCTAATCCCCTGCTCTGCAGGGCTCTTTGTGGTGGATTTGCAATGGGTCAGTTTGACCTGCAAAAATTAGCTAGCATTGATTGGCATGTGAGCATTGCCACTGTGGTGGGTGATGCAACCATTGCTCAGAGCAAGTGTCAAAGTGATCAGGAGTTTTAGCTGAATTTCACCACAAAGGAAAAAGAAGTAATGTAAAAAGTAAGATAAATCTTTAGTCTTTATTAGGATAAATGGGGCAAAGCTTAGATTAAGCTCTGCTACTGAAGCAGCATTGATTGTGGGTGGGAGTTGCAGAGCTCAGCAGAAGGAAGGCAACCGTGATGCCTTTAGTTAATGAACACATTCCTGCTGTCATCAGCCCAGGCACTGCCTTTGCACTGCCCAGCTAATAAGAGAGAACAAGGCTGCCTTGAGTTTTTAATATAGTTCCTACCTAAGGTGTTGCTTCCATCTGAGTTTGGCTTTGAGCATCAGGTATTTTTCCAGCCTCGGGAGAAAACTCTGTGGCTTTGAAGCCATTCTTGCTTGGGAAAAAAGCCATTAGCAGAGACTTGTGCAGGAGCTTGCATGCACACAGGGTGGTGGAATTCTGCTCATTGGGATGCTGCAAGGAGTGGCAAGATAAATCATTTTAATCACAGGGCCAGTGGAGAACGTTGCTTTCCTCACTTATATTCCAGAGGACCCAAGTGTAACAATGAAAAAAATAATCCCTTGAAAGGACTTGTAGCTTAATTAAATACACTATAGGATGGAAATATATGGGAAGAATCTGTCAATATGTCAGCATTTTAAAATGAGGAGAGTGAGAAAACAAAAAACAACTAACAAAGAAACTCCCAAGTGGACAAAGTGGAGTTTGTCTGAGAAAGGATATTGCTTTGTTTTTGCTTGGATTTCTGAAGCTTTGATGTCCTCTTGTTCTATGCTAACTTCTCAGTGCTCCTAGGAGACTCTGCCTGAAATGTCAGAGTTAATTTACAGCAGGGAAATTCGGTGAGCCTCTGTAGGAAACCATGAAGCACCCCAGTGTGTTTCAGATATTTTGATTATTGCCCAGAGAAGCTGTGGGTGCTCCATTCCTGGGAGTGTTTAAGGCCAGGCTGGATGTGGCTCTGAGGAATCTGGTCTAGTGGAAGATGTCCCTGCACATGGCAGGGGAGTTGGAACTGGATGATCTGGAGATCGCTGTGGAAGGAAATCAGAATGCAAATTGTGTAAAATTCTTCCAAATTTGTGTAGCTGGTGAATGCAGACTGCCTTTCTGTAGCAAAGAGCTGGTGAGGGGAAACTCTTCCTATCATGTCCACCTCTCCCTCTCCGAGGCTGGAGCTTGGCTCTCTGGTGAAAGGCTTCTTGAACAGGGTGATGATGTCCCGTGAAAGTGGATACAAACCTCTTAAAAAGGAACAAGATCATTTGGCAATCACCCCAGGAAAAGGACTTGATTTATGTTCAGAAGTTACATGGTCTGGACACCACCAGAAGGTTTTCTTCTTGTTTTGTGTTTAGGTAACAAAACTCATCATTGTCAACAGAGAAATTGTGAGGCCTGCCTGATCTTCCCAGAGCTTTTTCAAGTCGATCTTTATTGGCACATATGTCTCAGAATTGATGGTCCGTGCAGAGGGAGGTTTTATTCATCCCAAGTGCAGGTGAGACAGGAGTGAGAAAGGATATTTGTGTGCCACAGGCATTCCCAGTGCCCAGGGAGCTGCCTGTGGGATACCTGGGGATTCTCCACTGCTCCTCCCCACCAAGGACAGGATATTTTGCTGAGGTGCAGCTCCTGGGGTGCCTAAGCAGCTTGCAGGCTGACCCTGGCTGCTGTCTCTCTGTGAATTGCCCAAAACTCAGTGCACCTTGATTGTTTGCTGTGAGGTGACATTTGGCATGACTGGTGCCAGTTCTCTGTGCTGCATAAAAATTTTGGCATGCCATTTGGCTACTTTGGAGCTGGAGGAGCAGGTCCTGTCTCTGGGAGGTGTAATTTGATTTATTTAGCAGCTGAGTGTCTGCTTTTAATTTTTTTTACAGTGGGACCTTGTGATGAGTTTAGTGAGTTAAAATCAGATTGTCAAGGGTGGCTCTTCACTGCCAGCAAAACAGAAAAAAATTCATCAAGAGTTTCTTGTCAGCTGCTAGAAAATACTTTCCATCACCCCTAGGGAACTGTGCCTACTGGAGACTGTGAGTGATTTTGGAAGCAGCAGGCAGGGAAATCACTTATTTTATTAGCTATATTTTGCAGCCCAGTATGTTTGTACAGTAAATAATATTTTGCATAAAGTCACTGGCTGATGCTGTGCTTTTTATCAGGGACTGCTATTTTTTACAGCTGCTCTTTTAAGTGTCAGCACTGAGCATTTGTTTGTGTCATCATCTGTGCTTTACATTGCTATGTGTGGTGACATAACTGTTCCAAAGCTTTGTACTGTGACAGGGGTGTCACAGTTATTTGGGAGAGATGGAACCACACTTTGAACATTTTTCACTCCTTCCATGGCCACATTTATGGCGTTTGTAAAATTCTATGCGATTTTATGGCGTTTGTAAAATAACGTCATTTTATGGCAGTTGGGAAATGCTGTGATTTCAGTGAAAAATGGACTATGCTGGTTTCAGTGGGAGAATTTTCCAATGCCACTGAGGGATAAAAAAAGCCAGCCAAACTTTCTGAGCATAGCAGAAAACTCTTTTGAGGACAGCAGCAATTAAAGTGTTTTCTGCCTTTGGCATGTAAGTGATTATTCTTCTTGTGGTAAACAGTGTTTGCTGTTCTGTATGATATGTATGAGAAAAGAGTGTAGCAGGAAAACCTCTATAGTTAGGAATTTTAATAAAGCAGAACCTCAAGGAAATCATATATTTATAGTCATATCTATATGTGGAGTAATCATGTTCAAAGGCTGACAAGTCCCTAACATTGGTTTTGGTAAAATTAAGTTCTGTACAAAGGGCCAGAGAGGGGTTTTGGGGCTTGTCCCTGCACAGTATCCTCCGTGTTAATTTGTCCCTATTTGCAGGATGTTAATGCTCCTGTTTGTCAGAATTAAACAGGAGGGTCATTAAATACTGCAGTCATTTTTATTCTGTGCAGCTGTGTAACCTTCAGTGACTGTGGACAACTCCCCCCAGCTCACCTCCTCTCCTTGCCGGCTGCACTCTTAGCCATAATTGAAGAAAAATCCAGAGAGGGGCTGGAGGTGAGGTTTGTTAGAGCTGCTAATTAGCTGATGCCATCACATCAGAATTACAATCCAATTCCTTGGAGGACTCCAGGGCCTCTTCTCTCCAGCTTGGAGACAGATGCCGAATTTACCCTCGGAAATCAGGGGCAGATGATTAGTGCTGACACCCTCCAGTTCTGTCACTGAGCTGTCTGGCACTGGGTGGTTGGTTTAAGGGCCTTGGCTGGAATTAAAGTTTTCTGTCAAGGTTGCTGGTTTTGGGTTTTTTTTAATTAAAAAGATTTCCAGAGTAATTCAACTGAATTTGAAATTTGATGAGGGAAATTTCCTTTCCAGAGCTTCTACTTTTGGGAGGAAGGGAAAAAGAACAGCAGCTCTGCTGACGGTAAAATTCAATTAGAGATGAACTACCATTGATTGTTGTGATTTCCTTTGCATTTATCTTTTAATTAAGCTATCCTCATCTGATTTTTAATTTTTTTTAAGGAGATTTCCCCCCCCCCCCCCACTTCTTTCTTTACTTGTGGTTCAGGAGCAGGTGATGTATAACTCTGAATGAGTATACATAGTGAAATAAGAAATCCCTTATTTCCCGTGCTGGATGGTGAAGACAGCCTTCTAAGAAGTTAAATATTGTTAAGATATATATGTTCCACTGAGGACAGTATCCAGACCATGCCTGGATGGGAAGTAGGTGTTGCAGAGCCACAGTTTTGTGGCCACAACCAGACTGCCTGAGTTAGGCAGACTCTGTGGAGAGATTTAGGCATATTTGAAGTCCCAAAGCCCCACTCCCTTCAAAATAATCCTTCTCAGAGATGGGAACAGCCAGCATTTTTGAGGTTATCTGCTATGACCAGCAGTGAGGGTGTGATCCCACTGCTGCAATTGCCAAGTTAAAAGCCACAGCTGGACCAATAAGCTATTGATCACACTTCTCTTCCCCAGGATGTGCACCCTAAGTTTCCTGTGCCTTGAGGAAGATGGGATGCAGAGCTCTGGTTGGGGTGGGAAAAGAGGCAGGAATGCAAAGGCTGTGGGGCCAGGAGAGCAAACATCAAAGAGCACAAGCAGGATCTGCTGCTCTGCTGGGAGAAGCAGGACTGGGGTTATTCCACCTGATCACATCCTCCCCATGGGAAATGAAGGCACAAGACTAATTTTGTTCCTGGTAAACATTTACACTAAGAACCAGTTATTTTATGACAGTGTGATAAAACATTTCCTGTGCTAGTGCTGTGTACTGCAACAGATCCTGCAAGAGCTGAGAAGACTTAGCTCCCCAGAAGAGGAGATTCTAATTTTCATAGCTCCTTCAGCACTATCATTCATTGTAACATGAGTACAGATTTGACTTTATTAAAACAGCTTGTCTGAGGTAGCTCAGCTAACCACAGAAAACATAAGATGCTACCACATGCTGTTGTTTTCATAAGGACAGCAGCTTTAATATTGGAGAGCAATAAATTGCCTGGAATATTAAGTCCTGGAATGCTATGCTAATGCTGGTCTGTATCTGAGTAACTCCAGTGCAACACCAACAAGCCTCTGGCTGCAGTTTTCTTCAGTGAGTATATGTGTTAGAGGAGTTTTTTTCCAGCACACACCAGTCTGGTTCTGCCAAAGTAGATGGACATCTTCCTCTTAATAGCCACAAGGACTGAACCAGACTTCCACAGCCAGGCTCACCATCCTTCCTGGAGCCATTCCTAGACCCCAGTTACAGAGAGCTGAACAGCAGATTTTTACAAGGTAAAGATCAGAAGGCATTGTTTGCCCCATAGCACCCTACATATTTTGTGAGTGGTCATAGGAAATTATTTGTTCCATGTGTTTCACCATTAGGCTTGAGGAGATTGCCCCACCAATCTGATCCTGTGATGGAGGTATTGGGGCATTCAGAAACCAAGGGAAAAGGGCCCTGGTAGCTTTCATGAGAGTCTGGCCCATGTGTTGCTCATAGCAAGCCAAGAACTAAACTTTTGGGGGGAAATTGTGCTGAGCCATCAGAGCAAGCACTCCTAGGGAGCGTCGACTCCATAAGGAATGTAATTGCTATAATCTAAAGGACACAGGATAAACCTGTGCAAACCAATACTTTTTGAAAACTAATACTTTGGCCAGATGACAGTAGTTGGTGACAATGATGGCAAAGAGCAAATTTAACAGAAAAGGCCACCTCTGTGCCAGATTCCAAGCTCCTGCTCCAAGTGCTGTTTTCAGAAGGGTACCAAAATTTTGTCACCCTGAGTTAAAAAGTGCAATTTCCCCAGCCTCAGGAGCTGAATTGCTTAGATTTAAGACACCGGCCTGAGGCAGACAGATAACACAGAGAAATGTCAGAATTTGAAAGTTAAAATTTGTTAAAATTCCAAGTGTCTGAGAGCAGCCAGATTGCACTGCAGAGTGCTGTAAAATGCCATCAATAAAAGATTACAAACACCTGTGATGGAGGCTCAGATTTAAGACCCCTTGGTGGGGACCTGCTTTTCATATCAGAAAGATAATCTTGGGATTCAAAGGATAGACCCTGAACACCAGACACCTATTTGCTTCTGCTCCAGGAAAACAAAGGAAAAAGGCTTTTCTGAGCAGGTCCTTACACCAGCAAGGTTTTCATGGTGAGGAGGTGTTTTACCCTGCCAGGTGTCCCTAAAAAGAGTTTGCACCTATTCCTGCTTGGGAAAATCCTGGCAGCATTGTATGGGATTTTCTCTAAGTGGGAATGGGATCTCTAAGTTGATCTCTAATGGAATCTCTAATGGGATCTCTAAGTTGAGAGCAGCAGAAAGAGATTGGTGGAGGGAATAAAGCAAAAGTAGCAGGGGCATTAGTCCTGTTAATGTGTGTGGGAGCAAAAGAAAGGAGGAAAAAGGGGAAAAGCAAGGCTTCAGAGAGTGGAAGATTAGTGACAGACAAGCCTGAGAGACCTAAAAGTTTCCCTAGCTTCAGTAGTCACAAGCATAGGAAAGGTCATCCTAGAGCCAGGAATGTGCTTTCTGCAGAGGAAAAAAGTGTTAAATTGGCTTTTCCTATTATTGAGGGACAGACAAAGTGGCTCTTTCCTGCTATCAGAGGCATTGGAAAACATTAATAGCTGACAAGGCCCGGGGTCTGTAAGGCTGCAAATAGCAGCATCTATATTTAATCAAAGATGATGAAGGACTCAGTGAATTTCTGTCCTGTAAGCTCAACATCAGCCATGTGACAAAGACAAGCAATGCAATGGCAATGAATGTGACTATGAGACTTTTGAAATGCAGAGAAATGGACAAACACTGCAGATTCCTGGCACATGGCTGCTGGCTGGTACTCTTCAATTCTTAAACTCTTGAGGAATTCTTGAATTCTTCAAGGCTGCAGATCATTCAGGTGGCCAACCTGTACTGCTTGGTATGATGGCTCCAGAAAGGGTCACAGCACCAAGGCAAGCTGCCCCATGAGGGGACATCCTCTCCTTGAAATGCCTGTGACAACATCATATCTAATAGCTGTTGGAATAATGAATCATTTGCTACTTTGATGCACAGATTTTATTTTGTTTTTTGAGCAATTGAAAACAAGACCTGTTTGAGTTTCCTTTCAAAGCATTTAATCTAAACCTACCTTGATGCCAGGTTCATTTCTGATCAAACTCCAGAGTCCTTTCAGAAGTCCAGCTCTGAAGAGCTGGCATGAAAGGAGTTTTCCCTTCCCACCCTCTCCATTCTGCTGGGCTTCAGGAGGTCAGGAGGTGAGTTTTTATTGTTAGCTGCTTGAAAATAAAATCATTCTGTGCTGGTATCTTTGGACAAACACTGTAAATGATGGATTTCAGCAAAAGCAAGAACACATCCTGGAAGTAGGGCAAAGCTGTCCCAGGAACAGAGCAGGTTTGCATAAGGACACAAGCAGGGAAGAAGTGTCACAAAGAGTCCTTCTTGGAAGAGCCAAACTCTCCTGGCTGGGTAAAAGCCCATCTGAATTAATTCACTGACCATTTAATTTCAAATTAAACCCTTATTCACACCCAATCTTTTGGGTTAATCTCCCTGAGATGCACAGACATTGGCTCGTTTGGTGGTTCCTGAGCTAGAAGTGATAGTGTTTCCTCACACCAAAACCAAATCAAACTGCACAGGGGCAAAATGTGAGCAGAGCAAGAGAACAGGAGCAGCCCCTTGGGTGAGACCTGCTGTCCAGGCTAAGGGGAGGCATGAGGGAACAGAGGAAGGACATTTTGCAATCACTTAGCAAAACCAGGTCAGAGCACAGAGTGGGAAGAGGATGTAGAGCTTGGTCAAAAAGCATGAAGAACCAGATGTTTGGCTGCTTTAAATCACAGCTTTTTTTGACCCAAGGTCTACTGTGTACCTGCATGGAATTGCAGAGCAGGCATCACTCTCTCTGCATTCTCTCTGTTTGACTGTGATCAAAACACGTGGTAAACACAGGAGAGAAAAAAAAAAGAAGAAAAAAGAGAAACCTTTAAAAGTAAACAACCTCCTCAAAGCCCCAGCTCTGTTTTCTGGCTACCCCCACAAAATAGAATAATAGAATAACAGCAAAGCTTTCTAGAGGCCTCTGGCTTCTCTTAAAACTCTTTCTTTTTACCAAAATGTCAGTGTGAAAATGGAAATCAGGGCCATAAGCCAGGGTAGAAATTGTTCAGGTCACAGGGGGTTTTAGGGAAGATTAAAGGTTGAAACTGTCACATGGAAAATGCAAGTGGAATGGAGAGCTGTGAGACTACAGGGGGATGTCCCCCAGCGGGGCTGTAAACCCTGTCATTTGTGTCACTTGAACTCAGGTGAGGAAGGCTGGGATGAAACTATGATGACATTTTATACTCATGTCTTGCTAATGTATGGTCAGCTTTGCTGGATGATTTTCCCTCACACAACTCTCTGTCAGGTATGAGATATGTCTGCCCAAAGCAATCCCATATGTCTGAAGGACTGCAGAGTTGAGGTTGTCCCAAAGGTTGGTGTGCCCAGCCTGGCATTTTGTGGAGACATCAGAGTATAAAACAATCCAAAAGTAGCATCCTAAGCTTCTTACCTCTCTGTTCCAAACCAGGGCTTCTAGAGGACTCCAGAGCTATGAAAGATCAGATTCTGAGCAGGGGCTATGATGTGTAGGAACTCTGGCCATGGCTTAATCAGAGAGACATGTGGGGTAAACAACAACCCTGGGAAGCTGCTTGGTTTCTATTAAGAGTCTGATGAAATGAAAACATTTCACATCCTGACCAACGAAAATGATCACATTGTGATCATCCCAGAATCCTCCTCTAGGCTACAGAAATATTCATGCAGAATAAGCTGTCTCAGTGCAGGTGCTGGCTTGAATCCCTGGACTACTGCAAAGAGTCAAGTCCCTTTAGCTTCAGATGATTGTGACACCTATATTACAGATAATCCTTGCATAAGGACAATTCCCAGCCCAGAAACTGCACTAATGTGTGAGCTGCACCTAATTCAGAAACCTTAGTATGATCACTTTTTCTCCTTCAAAGTAAGCCCAAAAAACTCAGTGCAGACATTAGAGGAAGCAGGATTGGACCCTGGATGAGCAGGGGAGAGAAAAGCACAGTATGTTGAAAGGAAATGAGTATTATGTAAATAATAAGGATAGAGACATTTTGTTAGTGGGCAGGCCGATCTCATTATTTATCTACAATTAAACTAAACTGTGGGGTCACATCAGCCTATTAGGCCTAGCAGATTAAACTCAGGCTGACTCTTTTTGTTATTGTTTCTGGGGGAGTTTTGGAGCTTTCTTAATTTAGGTCAAAAAATGAGAGGCTTCCTCATAAGCATTTTAATTAACCAGCTGACGAATTCTCTTGCCCCCAGAGACTTGTGGTACCAAATCCAGAGCTCAGAGTGTCGTATTTCAGCTCAGACTGTGTTTGTGCCCCTTTATTCAAGTCAAAAAACACAGACAGCAAATCAAACCCTGCTCCTGCCCCCCATTGGAGAAAACCAGAAAAAGTATGTTAAAAGCTTGATTTTTGACCTAGACATCTTCTTTGCAACCCCTCCATGACATGAGGACCAGCATGTATGAGGAGCATGTCCCAAACCTGCAGAGAAAAGCACGTTTGGCTGTACCTTAGGGCCATGCACACTTTATCCCAGGAATCTTCCCTGCCCCAAGCCATCGGTGCAATAGGGTCACCCAACGTCTCATGGCTCAGTAAAACCCCAGTCCTTTTGCTTGGAGAAGCTCTCAGCTGAAGGGCTGGCTTCCCACGGAGTGTGCTGCTCCTCAGGGAGATGAGGAGCTCCTCACTGATCCTTGGTGGCTTCTCCCACATCCCTTGGGCTGCAGCAGCTCCTGGCAGCACTCGGCGACCTCAGCCACCCCTCATCCCGGCAGGTTTGCTCCAGGAGACAAATCCCACGCTGCCGAGGAGGACATGGGGACAAAGGCATGCCCCAAAGCCCCCAGTGCCCCGTGTCCTGCTCTATGTGGAGCTGGGGCAGACGCTGCTCCTGTCCAGCTTGCGGGGCGGCGGCGAGCAGTAAGAGGGGAGCACGTTGAAGAGCAGGTATGGTTTTGGGAAGGGCAGCAGCTCCACGTGGTGGGGAGCGAAGGAGAGCGTGCTGGGCAGCCAGGCCAGCTGTCCTTGCAGGGGGGAGTAGTATCCCACAGCAGGAAAGGGAGCAGAGGGCTTTCTTGGCATCAAGCTAGGAGCCTTTCAGGAATAAAAGCGTAGTATCAGGTGAATCGATATGGACTTCCATTTAGGTAAAATTTACAATCAACTTTATTTGTTTCACCAGTGCTCAGAAATTTAGAAGAAAAGTTTAGAAAAAGAGAGTTCCTAAAACCCAGAGGTGTGTTGTCACCCAGGGCACAAGGCAAAATACCTCTCTTTCTAGCTGTGAAAAAGCTTCTGCCTGGGAAAGAACCTTTGTGCCAGCCTAAATAATATTAACAGTCCTGGACTGCTAAAGCATAGGTCAAGGGCAAAAAGTGCTGTCCAGCCTAAGGAAGGCTGGATGTTGTAAAGAGATATTGTCTGTAAAGCAACATGGCTTTGTTGCTGCAAATATCTTATTTCCTCCTTTTCAGGAAATTTCTGTTGGTAAACACATTTTGAATCAAGGTATGATATACAGAGAAGTGATTTAGAAGCAAAATGGGGAAAGACCACCCTGCAAGAGAGACCTCACAGCATATTTACCAAACAGGTTTAATTCTGTGAAGAAATGTGTTATTTGATCAGATTTTCTAGGATGTGTTGTCATCATATTGCCATTTTTGTCTTTTCCACTGTTCCTTCTCTGTGGTAGTCCCATCTGATTACTGGTGAAATGATTACCTGGTGAAGGAGAGCTGTTTCTCCCTCAGTGGCTTTATACAAACTGTCTAATACTCACTGTGATATCTGACTTGGGAGCAGGAATGAAATCAACTTCTGTCACATGCTGAAGGCCACCAAAGTTGCTGAATTTTTCATGTTTTCTCCATTTTGCTCGCTGATTTTGGAACCAGATCTGGATAAAGACAAGAAAGAAAAGGTACAGTAACTAACAGAATATGAGGAAGGAATTTCTCCCAGCCAACTACTTTCCCTAATCTCTGAGCACCAGAAAACACTGACCTCCAGCTCAGCAGAACCAGGGGCCAAATCTAAAGCAAACCACTGGGTTTGACAGAGCACTTTTCACATTTTGCATAGCAAGTGGGGTCTCTGGACTACCATGATAGCCTGGTTTTTGTTGTAGCTCACAGAAGAAATAGGATCACCCTGTTCAAGGAAGGACAATCTTGCAGGTTTTCCAGGGTTCTTTGGGGAAAGCAGAGCCTTCTGAGATCAAAGCTGTGCAGTGGTCAATGCACACAGCACTCTGCTTTCCCTAGAAAGTGTGACATTTCATGACAGAGCTCTTCCACCCTGTTTCCAAGTGAACAGACTGAGAAAAGATCCACCCAGATGTTTTGCTGGGCTGCAGTAATAGTGTGTCACCAGTGGAGTTGCAGTAACTGGGCTCCACCTATATTTACCTGGTAGCATTTGGAAATTCACACAAGGGACCCAAGTGAAAGACCCAAGGGGATCACTGAGCAATCTGAGTGTGCTGTCTGCCATCTCTCTTGCACTGGAAAACAGACAGCTAATTTTCTCAGGGGACTGCCTTTCATCTGCCAGCTGATTTGGCCAGTCTGCCTTCTGAGAGAGGCATACATGTATTTATTGTGCAGCTGCAGATGTGCATCTTGCTGCATTGCTGGGAAAAGTTGAAGCCCCCTTCAGTTTTGGTTTCTAGCTTGCTGAAGGACTTGCTGTTTGAATGTAAGCAAGTGGTTCACATGAACATAAAGTGTTAGTTACTGAAGACAGGTGCTATTGGGTATAAATACATATGTGCTTTAAGCCAAATAATGAGCAGCTCAATTATTTCTGCATCCCTCGCCCAGGGAGTAATGGAATGTCAGGAGTCCTTTGCTGTATTGCTGATAGTTCGAAGTATCTGAGGTTACTGAGAGGACAGTTTTGGTTATCTGGGTTTGCATGTGTTTGGAAAGTGCTTAGTCTGAATGAACTTCTCCATTCCCTTTCTGCCATGCAGGAGTTATGTGGTGAAACAGCACCACTTAACACCCACAGAGTGATAGAGGGCAAAGGGGGAACTCAAACCAGCATGCAGGCTCTGAAGTGCTCCTTCTAAAATCTGCACATGGGATGAAGTTCTTACTTCATGGGCTTGCCTTATTTTTTTTTAAATAAAGGCAAAGCTTTTAGCACTTCTCAGACCAAACTGCTGGTTTTTGCCCAATCAGCTCTCCAGCACCCTTATGTCTAGAAGGATTTCTCAATGCCCACTGTAAGCTCCTTTCATTGTGTTTTAAACTGATTCCTCATGCTCTGTCTACCACAGATATCATACCTTTATCAACCAAATACATGAAATCCCAGGACCGTAGACTGGTCTAGGTTGGAATGCATCTTTTAAAGAAGATTCATTCCAACCTCTCTGCTGTGAGCAGGGACACCTTTCACTAGACCAGGTTGCTCAAAGCCCCATTCAAGCTGACTGTGAACACTTCCAGTGATGGGACACCCACAACTTCTCTGGGCAACCTGTTCCAGTGGCTTGTCAACCTCACCATAAAGAATTTCTTCCTTATACAAAAAGTAAATATACCTTCTTTTAGTTTAAAACTCTCACTAGTAATCTCATCACAAAAAGATGAGCTTGGCAAATGAGCTTGGCCAGTGTTGATAAGCATTAAATATATGATCTTTTCTTTAACTCTTCGTTAACAGAGACTCATAGAGTCTTTTTCTCTGTTTTGACAAAGATCAGTGTTTGGCTGGCAGGCTAGTTATTATCTGGTTGTCCTGTTTACCCTTTAAATACTGACACAACATTAGATTTCTTCAAGGCCCCTGGAATGGAATGTCTCTCGTGCTCCAGAACAGATTAAATATCAACACTGATGACACAAACTGCTTCTCAAGCAGCTTTTCAAGACCCACTGGAGGTAAGTTACTTAGGTGTGTGGGTTCAAAAATATCTCCCTGTAGCAGCTGCTGTTCACATTGTCCTTATGGAAAGTGTTACCACCTTACCTGACATATTTCCAAGGATAGGGCAGAAATTATGAGAACATCTTTGCCATTTATTCATTATCCTTGACAGTCCTACTGTTTCTATAAACAGATCAATATAATTGATCACTTTGGGTTTTGTTTTTTTGTTCTAAATCGACTTTTATTGAGTTCTTGATCCTTAATTTTTCTGGCCGACGCTTTGGCCTGCACCCTCCTTCTTTGCTTATTCATATTTTATAATTTTTTGTTTCAAATGTTTGGTCATCCAGGATTCTTAATTTTTTCTGTGTGACTCATGCAGTTATACAATTTCATCTATCCACTTCAGCTGTCACACAGTAATCATACCTTTTATTCTTGATTGGAAGACACAAAATTTTTCAGTTATAAAGGGTTTTATTAGGTCACTCAGTGGTTTTCACTTACTTTTCCCCCAGTTAAATTATATCTTTGAGGTGATTTGACTTACACAAAGCTTTTAGCTTTGTCAAAACTATTATTTCAAAATAGCAAGAACACATTCAAATTCTCTGCATGCTATGTGATTTCTGTGTGACAAATGCAGTCAATCAAAATTATAACTTGTAACTTGAACCCAATTTAATAGTTTGCTAATTTTTAGTTCTGTGGCAGATTTCTCTTTATCAGCCAGGATGAGGTCAAACACAGAATTTCCTGTGTCTTGTATAACATTGTCTGAATTGGGAATTTGCCATCTGCAGTTCATACATGAGGGACTTTTTACTACTTCCATTTACATCTCAGGTTGCTGTTTCCCAGAGTAACTCATTTTTATTTTTCCCTGTAAAAATTATGAACTTTTTTTTTTTTTAAACAGAAAAAATATCCTGTTCTTTCATGTGATTCATTGATCTGTGGGGATCACTGACTGGTAGCCCAGCTTGTGTTTTATGCCATCAGAAATGCATTGCTGGTGCTTTGGTATCACTAATGGGCATATTGTGGCTGTGCAGGTCTAATTCTCCCTGTCACCTAATGATAAAGCAATATCATCACGGCTGGTCAATAGTTCCAGGCATGCCATAGTTAATAAACTGCTCTGTGTTGAACTTTGATTGTTTGAGAGGGATATATGCAGAGAAGTACACCAATGACTGCAGCATTGAGCTGAAACTGCCTCATGCAAAAATCATCACAACAGTGCCTGGTAGGCAGCACCAAATGCCAATACAGAGTGGTGTGGATATTTCAATGTAGCAGATTTCATATGCAGCAAGCATTTGGGGTCAATTTTTAGCACAGTCAGCAAGATTAAATTACTGCTGGGGGAAACTGGATTAGTTTCTGTGCACTGAAATTACAGCCAGGGCATTTATAGCCTGTGATATCAAAATACAGAACACTAAGAAGCACTTCCATTTTGGCAACTATTTTCACATTTTTTGAGACCCTGTGGAAGATGGATGTGGGTGACAGTTTGTACTGGATGAATATTAGCCTATAAACGGTTGATAAATGATTAATAAATATTTTCATAAATGGCTGCTCTGTCGCTACAGAGTCCAACAGGTTGCTCATAACCATCTGTAACTCCTATTTGCTATGCATGTAGTATGCCTAGAGCTCCTGTTAACCCTTTGATTAATTCCATTTGGTTAGTCACAGCTGGCTGACAAATACCTCTTTCCCTATTTGTAAAAGGAGAACAGGAATCCTGGCCTCGTCTGCAGGGTGAGAGAGAGGTCACCTATTTCATTAGCATTTTCACCCAGGCATAAACTATTAAGAAAGCACTCCAAATAATGAATGAGCTGCAGTGAACATGGCCTTTTGGAGGCACACTGTACCTGAACTCTGGCTTCTGGGAGGTTTATCTTTGCAGCCAGTTGATTGCGAATATGGACATCCGGGTAGTGAGTCACTCGGAAAATTTTCTCCAGTTCCTGGAGCTGCTCAGCTGTGAATGTTGTCCGGATTCTCCGTTTCCCTTTCCTCTCAGCTGTGGAAACAAGGAAAGATGTGTTACTTTTTACAGGTAAAGGCTACAGGACTGCAAGGAGATTCGGAGATCCAGCAATGTCTGTAAATTGCTCTGCAGCTGGGATGGCATCTCCAGTACCTTCTAGACATGTGCTTATCATAGGTGGCTGGCTCCTGACCCAGCAGAGAATCTGAATGAACTCCTTTATCGTTAAAAGAATGAGTCAAAAGTGTCCATTTGGGTCCACATGGATCCTCTGCACGTCAACAGCTGCAAACCCCTATGGATTTCAACCACACTAGCCCTGCAATGAGTTTGTCACCAAAGTCCTTCAGTGTTGGACCAACCATTGACCCCTGCCTGACTACTGTTCTCTTCCCAGACCATTCCTTCAGCAGTAGGGGTAGCCAGCAGTTCAACTTTTCAGTTACAAAGAAAAGGTATTTTTCTGATTGTGCCATTGTGGTATGGGGACTTTCTAAACAAGCTTAATCTAAAGAACTTAGCCTTAAAAATAAGGCCCTAAAATGGAGAAGTTTAGGTGCTGTGAATTTCTAAGGAGACTCATAGACTTCCCCATTGCTTCACCTGCTGTGATCACACAAAGGACTTCCTTCAACACTCCTGTAGTGTTTTGAAAATGCCCTCCTGCATCAGGGTATTTTATTTAGATCATGAACTCTGTATAGCACTTGATGTAAGTTAGAATGAGGTCTTGGTTGCTCTGAAATGATGCTGAGGAGGATGGAGGGAGGAGGAAAAAAGGAGGAGGAAAAAGCAGCTCCAGAATGTGGAGTTCAGCCTCATCCCAAGGCTGGAGTCTTCTCTGATGCACAAATGGAGAAACCTCCAGCTGGCATTGAATGACCAACACAAAAAACCATGCCCCAAGCATTGTGAGCCACAGGGCTTTTTCTACCAAGCTCAGAAAACTGCATCTGATAGATGCATAAAAATTCTAATACTATTTTAGTGACTATGATGAGCTTGCTACTCAGTGACCTGAAGTAATTGTCTAGGAAACCAGGTTGTTAGAGAAAATTGCTATTCTGAATGGCTGCTTTTGGTCCTCCAAGCTCTGATGATAACTAACAATTCATACTTTGTGACTAGAGGCATACTCTTTGTAATGGGAGCAATTAACCAGGCAAGGTTAGCTTCGTCCCTTAAAGAGACTCAGTACCCTTTTCCCCTTCTGTTCAACCATTAGCATTTGCTCTTCCTTTGGAGGGCTAAAACAGTGAAAAGGTGACTAAACACCTAGGCTGGTATAAACTGGGCTCTGTGCCAACCAGAAAATGGCATTTTTTATTCTGTAATCGAAACCTCATTGCGACTCTGTTGACACAGAAAATAAGGATTAAAATATTCTGTTCATCAGCTTGGTCGAAGGAGTCTGGGACATGGTACCATTGAGAATATTTCATCTTTTCTAAACCTATTGGGGACTTTGAAAGGAAAACAGTCATGCAAGAATAACTGAGGAGTGTCATTTATCATAAACACTGTCAATACTACCATTTCTCAGAAACAGCCTAATAAAGCTGATGTCCAACACAGTTAAATCTGTATCATTAGACTTTCCACCAGCCTATCAAAGTACTACTCACTAAACTGCAGCACTGGCTTCAGACCCAAGAGAAAAATGTTACTTGCACTGAATCTTGCTGGTGCTACTGGGGCAGGGGTTTGAAATGAGAATTACTGGTATATTTATGCTGAAGGTAGGAATGGATGCCTTCTCCAAAGAAGCCTTCATTACATCTACTTGAATCTTCTCAAAAGATGACTCTAAGGGGGCACTGTTATTGTTATATGCAAGAAAAAGTGCTGGTATTTACGTTGATATTTATATTGATTGAGTAGGAATCTCAGGACACTACATCCTCTGTGGATTATTTAGGGTTCCCAGTTCATACTGGTGTTTCTTGTTTGGAGGATTTTCACCTCACAGTTACTATATTCTGTCCCACTGGCACCTGAGAAGGGTCCAGGACTGGAGAGCATGGCTTCAGAGAGAACAGGCACATGAGTTTCTGGTGTCTCATACCAGCTTCTTTGCTATGAAAATGACCCAGATAACTTGGTGATGGGCAAAAGAAACTCCCTAACAGCTCACTTTTAATCCATTGTGTTTTTACTTCTGGAAAGGTGAATTGTTTCACAGATGAGACTCTTAGGTGAGGTGAGGGTCTACACAGTGCTCAGAAGTGTGAATCCTACTGAAACCAGACTTGTCAAAGCCAAAACTCATCGGATTGAAAAAAATACAGTAACATGAGGTCAGTCATGGGCCAGTAGAGACTGAAGGACAAACTTTCATTTCGACTAGAAATGAAATTAAATTGCTAACAAAATATATTGCTGTGAACTAATCAAGGCTTCTGCCAGCAGGAAATCTAGAAAAGTGCATTTTTTTCCCCATAGTTAATCCATCACTTTATTTTTAATTTTTTAAAAACTTTTAAGAAATGCAAAAAATCTGGGACTCTATGTTAACATTTTCTCTTGCAAGATGAAACTTCTTCTGACTGTAGCTTTGATAGTTCCCTTTGCCTTGGGACCTCAGCTTAGAGATCTCATAGCAAACAACAGCATTCAGAATTACAGTCTAATAAAGAATGTGGGTGGAAGATATAAAACTAGGAAGTGTTGGAAGTGTAACTTTGGCTTTTCAGATGTGGCTCTACAGTCTCTGGGGAAATAAGACTCTGTCTGAGTTTCCTGAGCTATTTTTTATGTAAAAGCTGGGGATATTCAAGTGTGCTTTTATGCTCTGTGAAAGTCATTTGCAGGTTAGCTGACTGCTGAAACCAAGCCTGAAAATGCCAGGCAGCTAAATATGTCAGCATTTTCAGATGCTTAGAGATACAGCTGTCTATACATTGCCTTACTATTGACATTGGGAGGGCCAGATTCTCCATCTACGCTGATAAAGCAGTATAGCTCCTTTAAATTCAGTATCAGGCTCATTTGTCCTCTGCAGACCTGCTTTATTTGTAGGTCAGACTTGGAGCAAGTTGGAACACAGGAACTTTGTAGAAATAGAGGTTCTTCTTGAAGGTGCACAGTGGAAGGATGAGGTCAATGACTAGAAGTTGCACCAAGGAAAATTCTGATTACATAATAGGTAAAAAGTGTTTTCATTGTGAGGGTAGTCTGATGTGGGCCAGGAGAGGCTGTGAAGTCTCAGTCCTTGCAGATACTCTAAACCTGACTGGAGAAAAGCCCAAGACACCTGATTTAAGCTTAAATCTAAGGTCCTGCTTAGATTTGGGGTTGGACAAGGCAGTCTCCAGAGGTCTCACACAACATATTTTATTATGTGATCTCTGACCTCCAAATATCCACATGAAGTAAAGCCACTCCATATTCCTTCCCTAAGAAGTAAAGGAGTTTAAAACATTAAGGCTTTCAACTAAGCACAGCTTTAAAGCATCTGAATTGCAATTGCTTATATAGAAAGTTTTAGCTTAGCATACTGCACCTTATTTCCACTGTCCAGGATAAGAGTTTCAAGATATTAGAGGTATGAGCAAATCAATACTGATTATTACTGCTTGTAAAGGTTTGCTAAGTAAAATCTGTACAGCTGCACTAATAACATACCAGATCCAAACATTCTGCTTCTTCTTTGACCAGGAGAAACACTTACATAAGCAAGCAAGTGGCTTTAGCTATATTTCCTCAGAAATACATTTTTCTCTGTGCAACAAAGTTGACTGTACCATTTGTTTCTCAGAAAGAAACTCAGGTGTGTTGAAAAAGAGCCTCGTTATATCTCGTCAAGGGCTGTTTTCTCCTTTTTTGCCTTTTTCAGAGGAATTCCTTTCTCTCTCTTTCTCCTTTGAAATTCAGATGTGTGGGTCTCCCAGCCAGCTCCTTCTCATGGCTTTCCTGAGTGTTACTCTCTTGTGGTATTACTCTGCTCATGGCAGACAGCCCCGCAGCAAAAACTTCCAGTTATTACAGAGTGCTGAAGGCATCAGGACAAAACGTGCTTGTCTGTGTACAGAGATGTGCCCATGGCAGTCCCTCTCCTAGTGAAAGAGATGGCTCATGGCTTTCAAAAGAGCTTGTGCTGCAATATTTAGGCATGAGTATTGCAGTGTGGCTAATCTTTATTAAAGTGGTTTTTCAGCCTTTGTTGAGAAGGGCTGGCATAGCCAGCGAGACTGATCCTAATTGGATAGGTACAATGTGCTGCAGATAGAGCCTCCTGCCAGCGAAACGCAGCATTTGGCATCCAGCTGCTGGCTGCTCAGGCATTGCCAAAGTTAATTCAGAGAAGCACAACTTGAACTTTTAAAGTCTTGACCTCCTCCCTTCAGTCCAAAACTCCTTGACGGAGAGTTGCTTCCAGCCTGGCGCTGAGCACGGTGCCTAATCGCCTGACAGCAAGGCTGAAATGCAGAGAGGTACAGACTTCAGGGGGTGCGAGCAGCAGTGCTAAAAATACCAGGCTAGAAACCTGTTTACACAGGCTGTATGGTGGTGGTCAGGGGAGTTTCTCAGTCTGCTTGTCAGAGGAGTTGGCAAGGATGAAACCCAGTATGTACGAAACCATTCATGCGGGCAGTTTGCTGCGGAGGATCGTGCTCACCATCAGCCCGAGCCCCTGGTGAATTTAACCTTTCCTGGCTGCCAGCAAAGTGATGACGGTGTTTACAAATGCTGCTGCCTGATATGCTGGTGTGCATAGCTCTGGCACAGCCCGTGGGCAGCAGAATGTCTGAGGGATGAAGCAAACCATCAGGTCTGCAGCTAGGCTAAAGGGGCTGTGTCTTCATGAACTCCTTCAGGACAATGTGGATTTGGGTTACACGCATGGGTAGGTTCCCCATTCAGCTAAATCTCAAGCTTGACACTTGACACATGCATTTTAGTGAATGTTTAACCGTAGTCAAACCTCACCTTAAAAGCAGTGGCCAACCTAGACCAATAATGGTTCTCACCAAAGCAAACAGGTTCCACACCGCTCTCCCCACCCTCTCTGGTCCAACACAGTTGTGAGAAACCAGCCATTTGCAACAGGGAGAAAGCTGAATTTATTTTAGGTTACACAGACAGCCTGCTTTCTTCATTCCTGCTCTTTGTGGTTATTTGTACCTGCAAACATCCAGGCACCAATCAGGAATGTTTATTTACATCCCTGCCTCTGCTGTTTCTCCTTTCAGCATAAAGGGCTTGTTAATACAGTGGGTGAAAGACCTGCCCCCAATTTCAAGGAACAGTAATCAACAGTACCATATCGCAGGGATGTGATTAAAAGTTCTAGGACAATTTAGGAGAAGCCAATAAATGCTCATTAAGACCTTTGAAATAAACTTATTGTGATGTGCCATCAGCTTTACTGGTGGTCACATTACACAGATTTGACTAGCAGGAACAAATTAACCTCTGGGTCCTCTGTAATGTACCCTTTTGGATCCAAAATTTCCAGGAAAGAGGGGCTGATTGAGGAAAGCATTGAATGTTAACATTTGTTTTAAGTAAATAAAACTCCAAACCTAAAATCCATGAAAACACAACACAAAAGGAATTCATGATAGCCCCCAACTGCTGACAGCTTTGCCTTATTCAGTGCTTACTTGTACCAGTGAGACTTCTATGTGAGCAGAGTTTGAAGGGTGAGGAGTAAAGAATTCGGGTTTTGTGCCTTTCATTTAATATCCAGGGTGTCATTACAAACAGTCAGGCTTCAAAGAGGGAGAAAAAAAAGAACCAGCCTCCAACAATACCTCAAGTAAACCCACCAAAACAAGGTCAGTGATCTGGGGCATTTCCAAGTGTATTTAGAGGAACACCGCACTTTAAAGACACAGGGCTGTGGGGACTATTCACACAGATAAACAAAGGGCTGGTAAGACAGCTAATGGAAGCCAAAAAAAAAAAATATATATATAGGCTTTTTTTTCCCTCTTGCTTTTATTTTTCATTTAAAATTGTTTCCTTTTGTTCTGCAGGACAATGGGATGCTTGTGCCCTTTCTCGCAGTCCCACTGGCATATTCTGGGCAGCTGATATTTATTTGGGATTGTGATTACACAGCGCTTCATTGTCTCTTGGGTGTTTCAAAAATGCATTAAGATAAGTCAGCATATTGGGGAAAAGACTGTTCTGTGAGAGATAAACCACACTGTTTCACTGGGGTACCTGGATTTGACCATATTGTCCACAAATGAACAGTACAAGTGAATTTATGACTTCAGAGAAAACATAAACACCTAGCTAAAGATGTCTGCAACTGGCATCAGTACAGAGGGGACATGACTTACACTGAAATTCCTCCAGAACTGAGATTATCTCTACACTTTCTGTTGTATTGATAATTGCCACTGAAATTCATCAATGTGCTTTGTGATCTATCAGAAGCTATCATAACAATCAAGCAAATACATTAATAAAATGACCCCTGAGCTCCCAGTCAGCAATGTGCAGAGGATTTCTGAGATGGAAATATTTGGGTGATGTTGACTCATTAGGGCAGCAGCCTCCTGCACAGTGAATAATGAACACATGAGCTGCAGGAAATAACACAAACCCCTGAACCAGCTGTGGTTCACCACCTGAACCCCTCAATTTCTGGTGGAATTAAGATCCAGCTCTATTTATTGAAGCATGATCTCTGCTGTCCTTAAATTATTGCTGGGAGAAGAAATCCCACATATGGGATATTGAATATGGCAAAGGGCTGCAATCACTCATCTCACAGAGAGCTGGCCCAAGGAGAGTCTGGACCAGCAGCTCCAAAGTAAGATCTTCCTTAGAATTATCTCCTTCTAGAACAGATTTTGTCAATGCTGCTTCTTCTTCTAAAACATGCTTCATCAACGCTGCTTTCCAAGAATCCAGGTTTTCTGAAAAGGTTCTGATGAGCTTTTCATGCAGAAGGCCACAGGTGAAAGCCCACAACATTCAGAGTGAAGGTGCCCAAATTCAAATAAGGGCTTAGCAAAACTGAATTCCAGTGTCAGCATGTCTCTAGCATATGAGGGCTCTTCATTTTTTGCTTACAATGCAGCCTCTGAGTTCAAAGTACAAGAGGCATTGCTTCCTGCAAGTGGTTTGTGATAAGGGCATAAATCTATTTAGCTTAAATGACACTGCATTTCCAAACCGCTTAGTGGCAGAAGCCATTTTGTGGGAAAAGGAAAATTTTAGGGAATTGTGACAGGGTTTCCTGGAAATATGCCCCAAATTCATCCTCAGGGTCACAGTCAGGGTGGTCTTGCTATCTCAGGCCACCTGCCCATGATGGAGGTTGTTGTCACAGCCTCCTCCTCACCTTTCTCCTCCTGTATAAAATAGCACCAAAGCCCAGCCCTCCTGCCCCCAAGGTGATTGTGTAGCATGCCTGATTTCTTCTGTTCCCTGACAACTGAACAGATGTGTGTGTCTAGACAGAGCCCAGGGCCCTTCCTCACACATTATGGAGGTGTTTTACATCAACAGAGGTGTGCTGAGGGAATGCCCTGCCAAGGGCTTCTGATATCTTTCACATCAGAAAGGTCTCCTGCTGCTGATGTTGGTGCCACTGAGTGCTTGTGGGCATCCTTGGTGTGGGTGTGAGGGAGATCCTGGGGACACCTTCATGGATATGCTATGGGCATTTCCCCAGGTGCCTTGTCAGAGGACCTGTGACTGACCTGAAGCTGCCATGCCAAAAGCACGTCTGAAGCACCCCAGAGTGGGATAGGTGTGTGAACAGAAGTTAATTTGCTGTCAGCTTGAGCTGTAAGGACTACAGACTGCTTCCAGGGATGATGCAGTCCACCTTTCCTGCAGGTGCTGCTGCTGACTTGGTCTGGGGAAGGTGATACCTGCCACAGCCAGGAGAAAAAGAGCCACCAGCCCATCATCCCTGATGTAAAGTGGAAGAAGGAGGTTGAAACTTAAGGTACTGGAAGGCATTTCAAACCCAGGCCTCCAGCTCTCTGCCAGGAATGACACAGTGAATGGGTTCCAAAACATCATTGTTTGCACACCACGGGGAAAATGTCAATCCAGGGCTTTAGGATCCTCCCTCCTTCTTCAGCCAGTTTCCATCAAAGGCTCTGCAACTGCAGGAGCCAGTAGCCTAGAAAATGGCAGATCATTAAACCTCTGCTTGGCTTCAAAACCCCACTGCCACCGGGGAACAGCGGGATTTTGTTTAAAAAGCCTTTAAAATACACGTTGCCATTGAAAGGGGCTGCTCGTCTAGGCTCAGTGTTGAGCAGATAATTACATGCTTTCTCCCCTGCTCACTGATGAGGCTGGTACCCACCACAGTGCTGGTCACTGAGGCTAAGTGCCAAGTCAGGACAGCCACCTCCCAGCTCTGGTGTGATCCTCCTGGCTGGGGACTCCCTCATATGAGAATATTCTACTTTTATACTCAGAGACAGCTCCAAGTGGCAGACTCATCCAGCCCTGGCTCTTCTGTGAGGAGGCAACATGACTTAGCCCTGCTGTCGGGAGCTGTGTGCAGCTTACAGGACAGAGGAAAGGTAAATTTCCAGTTATCTTACAAGGCTTCTCCCTGCATCAAGACTGATGGCTGTCTCGTGCAGGAGGAGGAGGTGACAGCAGCTTGTCACAAGTCTCCTGTATTCCATAGCAGTGGTGGCAGAAACAAGGCTTTTCTTTCAAATATATTTCACTGAAAGAGTTGTTTCTTCTGCCAGCTTGCAGAGTATGGAGCAAGGATGATGTGTGGATCTCAGGAAAGCCAGCTGAGAAACCCTGCATCTGTGATCTTCAATGGACTTAAATAAAACTCCTTTTTTTCCCCCTGGAGCAAATAATACCAAACTATGCAAAAAACGCCTTTCTGCTGCTGCTGCAAATCTGTTTTCTGAGGTGTAGTATGAATGTCTGTATTTACTTTTCCTCAAACTCAAAGAAGTTAGAGGAATTTTTGTTGCACACTGTTATTAATTGCGATCTGTCTTGTTCAGGTCCCATGTATCCTGCTTAGCCTAAAGTCTCTGTGCAACACATTGGGAAAGGATATTTGCATTGTCCTGCACTTTGGCTAAGAGATAGACCGCTGTTTATCAGGGCTCATAACTAATTAAATTAGCAGATCCACCAGCATGGCCAGGCTTGAAAACTGTGCCTGACACATGCTGCCAGAGCTGCTGCGTGTCGCCAGTTTGCCTGTGAGAATGCTGCTGACCTCTCCATCACCCGTGCCGTGGGTCCAAGGTGTACAGAACACATTGAGCTGACTCTGCTCGTTCAGCAGCCTCTCTCCCCATGTTGTGCAATGCACATTTACCAGGAAATGGGCGTTGCACAACCCTGGCAGCGAGGCTCAGGACGTGGTAGCTCCTCACACCTCAAGCAGGAGGGCAATAAACACCCAAAGCAGTCCCTGCCACTAACATTGGTAGAGCTGGTGGGACTGAGCTGGAACTTTAGCTCAAAGAGTGGCCCTCCATCCTTTTTTGAGGGCAAGAAACACCCAAAGCAGTCCCTGCCACTCACATTGGTCAGACTGAGCTGGAACTTTAGCTCAAAGAGTGTCTCTTCATGATTCTTTTGAGGGTGAGAATGAGGAGCCATCTCCGTGACTCACCCAGGAGCTATGACCATCTACTGTGACTCAGCCAGTGGAAACATTTGTGATGTCTATGCCTTGGTATTGCCATGTACATAATTGTAAGATAACAGCTGAGCTTTGGGGCACTGAAGTGGAAAGGCTGGATATAGATGCACTCACCATGAAGTGGATGAGCCACTGGGAAACCACACAGCTGATCTTCCTCTTCCTCATGTTTCCTCTTGCCTTCCAGGCGTTCCTGTCCCCTGTCCTCACCCAGGAGGGACACTGGGCTCTCTGTGGGTCTCCTGCAGTGAGTTGCCTGCACTCTCCTTGCTCTGGCCATGGGTGTGGCACACAGGGTGGGGAGAAGCATTTTGGCTGAAGGTAAGTCACAGTCAGACTGACTCCTGCTGCTGGAATCTGTGAAGGACACAGCACAAGACAGCTTTGAATAAAGCAACCACTGTTCAGCAAACCTTCCAGTTTGTTTGAAAAAAGTGGTCTGTACCATTCAAACCTGATCATATTTAAAATGATCCTCATCCTTCTGTGCTGTGCTTCAATGCCAAGATTACCCCATGTTGCAGACACAGGATCTTGGTGAATTTGACCCCCAAATCTAACCTGCTCTCCCTTCCACCTTAAAACTTTCAATGATGCTTATGCAAGATCTTTTAAAAGGACTGTAGATATAAGGAGACAAAACCAAATGGTCAAGAAATCTCAGCTTCCCTATCAGTATCCAAATCAGTGGCTGCCTTTTCTGAAGAACTCAGAAGTAGACATTGAGATGCCCTGAAAATCTGTCAAAAAGATTGCCATGGAATTTGCTGCATGCCAAGTGCTTTTAAAAGTCTGGTCCTTTCTTAAGTGTCCCTGTGGGTACATCCACCCTATAGGAAAATGGGCCAATGAACAGGCTAAAGGCCAGTGTCTCCCCCAGTTCAGTTCCATCTGTCCTTTCTCCTCCATCTGGGCTGCCTGCTGCTCTGATTTAGGCATTGGACAATTCTAAAGGCAGCCTTTGCCCAGGCTGTCAACATTGCCCATCTGCCTTTGTGACAGGTGACACTGGTGACATCTAGGAAGGTACTGACAGCCAACTCATCCTCGTGAAATCACCTGCACGCTCCTGTTGGCAGGACAAACAGGAGAAGTGTGTGCTGGCCTGTTTTCATGGAACATCAGCTTAGATCTGAGCATGGACTTCATAAACAATCTCTAAGGTAACCTCAGCAGCAAGCAGGGGTGACATGAGCTAGGACACCCAACCCTGAGTGCTGAGGAACTTCAGGTTCCATGGTTTGCATGACCCAGAAACAAATATGACAGCACAGGTTTGTCTGCTGTTACTACCAAAGAACATTCAAATCTTAATTTAATAATGTAATACAGGTTGTACTGGAAGAAACTCCACTTTTAATTATACATTTTACATATATATATATATATTATATGCATATATGTTGTCACATCTGGCATTGGCAAAACATCTAACTTTTTAGACTTGTCAGAGATTTATTTTCTTGAACAAACAACAAGTTCTATTTGAAAGCAGCTTTGGAGAGCTGATAAGTGTCTGGAGACAAAGTACCCCCTTCTGATTCTGCCCTCACTAAGAGCCCACACAACAGGAATTTTATAGAGGGTTGACACTTACATTAAGAAAATAAAGTTATAAGAGCTCCAAAAATTAGCCAAAGCCTCATTTCAATAAAGGATACTTGTTCAAATGTTATCTATGTAAATTATCACCATTCTTTGAGTAACCCTTGAAACACGATTACATGTGGCATGTCCAGTCATCTGCACCTTGAAAACCTGGCCCACCTCTGTGTTTGGGGCACACTGCAAAATGGGACTTGTTTAATTCCTTGATTATCAACTAATTTTGAGTTTTCTGGTGAGAAAACAGGTGAGGTTTTGAATAATATTTGTGGGATAAAGGAGGACAGACCTGGGAATGGTCACTAACATGAGGCAGGGGTTAAATAATAAATGATCAGAGGATATCAGTACTGGCATAGGTTCTTAGCCCAGGATTTCTATCTCAGTCCCCATCCCTAAATTAAGGACTAGTTGCACTCCTTTGCTAGATGTGATGCTGTGAAAATTAATATGTTGCAAAATTGATGATGCTTATATCCTACATTAATGAAAAATGTAAGGTACCTAAGCAAGGTGCTCTTATGGGGAGTGATTAAAGCTTTCTAAGAATGAATGACATTAGCATTTTCTAAATTATAGAAGACTTTTCACGTCTTCATCCTTTCCATACAACCTTCCTCCCCAAAATTTTTCCCTGAGATGCTCACATACCTCAGTGATGAGCACAATTTATGTATGAACACAGATAGAGTAATTACAGACTGAAGTAGAAAGAGCAGGGAGGAAATGGAAGACAGTCCTAGGCAGATGGGAAAATGCCAATATCTCTATGAACTGGTGAAAAGGAGTGGGAGGATCTGTTGCTTGAGATCAAAGAAGTAAGAGCCTCTTAAAGAGGCTGAATAAGTCAAGGAATTTTTCTGGAGGATGAGATTGAGGGTAGATGATACTGAATTTAAAGTACATAGCTGAGAGTTGGGAGCCCCAGTCCTGTTTGCATTGCAGCTTTCTCTGGTGCTTATTTTCCTGACCAAGTAAAGACACTGAAATGGTTGCTCTTTAGGCCAGCTTGAATGTTTTGGTACACATTCATATGACTCCAGCAGGTAGCTCTGAAAAATACCTATGAACTGGTGTGGGGCAAAACTTCCTCCAGGGAATGTAGTTTTCTTTCCTTTTATTTTTTTTTCCCAGGGAAGGCAATGACATTTCAGCCCAGCACAACATGAGATATTTGTTACTGTCATGCACAGAAATTACTTTGACTTGTGGCTCAAAATGGTCTTTTTGTCTTGACTTTCAGTTGCATAGGAAAGGATGGACAATTTCAGGCAGGATAGCAGGGTTTCACTTTGAAAGCAAGAGGTTATTTCAAATGACCTAAGTTCCATTTAAGCCTTGTTGTGTAATCACTGGAGAGAGACAGCTCTGTGGAGGCACAAGGTTTATGATTTTAGGGTCTTACTAAGGCTGTGAACAGGGAAGAGTCTATCACTGAGAAATGAAAGCATCTTTGTATTATGTTGTTTTTCTCTTTCTTATATTTTTTTTTAATTTTTTTAAAATTTTTTTTCCCTTCCAGGTGTATTGTTTTTTCCTTGGAATAGGTGGGGTGAATGGGTCTTATTGGCCAGATGGTGTCTGTTCAGTTAGATTCCTTCAGTTTGTTTCCTCTTTTGTGATAACACTGGGTGGAGTGTTGCTAAAGGTGAACAATCACCATATTGACATTTGCGTGTGAAGTGGTGGTTGTATTCCTATTAATTTGCATATCCTTAACATGATGGAGCATAACACAGGCAGAATGATGAAATTACCACATCTGTTACTGCTTTCACTATTAATTTCCCAGGTGTAAAACTCTCATCCCAAGCTCTCCCTGACTTGATAAAGGATCTCCTGTTGGTGAAACCTCACTGGAGAAACCAGGAGAGTTATGAACAATCATTTCAGATGTAATTTCAAGTACACTGAAATCAGGTTCCCAGGAATTTCAGAAGAACTTTTTTTTCTTAAATCGGCCTGATAGTCTTCTGTTTTAAAGGAAAGAGTTGGCACAAGGGAGGAAATCAGCACTCACTTGGTGCTTAATTCTGCGCCTTGCAAAGGCCATGGTTATCCTTTCTAGGCATTGTGACAAAAGGATGAGACTCAGAATGATTTGTTAGAAGCAACTTCTAGAAGTCATCTGGTCCAGCACCCATGACTTCTCTTGGGAATCTTTGTTTATGCCTCTTCTTTAGAATAATAGGTTGGAAAACACCTTCAAGTTCATGGAGTCAAATGCCAGACCAGCAAGTGAAACCATTTGTGACATTCTGCATCTTCTGGTCCCCTGGTCCTACCCATCTCCTCAGGATGCCTAGATCCTAAATCTAGCCTCATCAGGGTCATCTAGCCTACTTCAGGACAAGTGTGACCTCAGTACTGAGACTGTCTTCATCAGAGGATAATCCTTGGCCTCAGTGTTTAATTTATGGTAGCCATGAGTATGCATTTGGTGCCACGTGGATCTTCCTGTCTCTCACATGAACCATGGCTCTGCTCAGATGCATAACATATGGAATTGTGAGGAATGTCCTTAAAATCCATAGTGAGATATAACTAAGCCCTGACCTGTAGTACTTCCTTCTTTGCTGCTGCTGAGCTGGTGTGAGAAAGCAGGTGGATTTGTATCCCATCCTGGAATTTCCAGCAAGTTCCCTAGCTCGTTTCAGTTCCCTGACCTTGGCCAGCACTGAGCCATACTAGATGTGGCTGACTATTCACATAACTTATTTAATGCCAGTGTTACATGGCATGAAGCTGGACTGCTTCAATGAAACACAGCAATTATCCCAAGATGTACAGCACAGGGTATGAAATAAATGTACAGCACTTATGAAATAAATACTACTTATCTGAATAAACCATAGTTCTGCTCAGAAAGCAAAGGGTAATAAGCTTAGGTATCACATTCTTAGGTAAGAAACAAACAGGGAAAAAGTTTTGTTTTCATAGAGCAGGGAGCTGTACCTCTGGATGAAATTGAGAGGACCCCCAAACCTCAGTTATCCTATGGTTTTGGGAAAAAATCAGCAGAATGCTATCCCTCTTCCCCATCCACAGATTTCCATGGAAAGGCATAGCTAGTGGCACAAAGGCAGCCTTGGTATATTCAGCCCCACTGCTGTGAGAGGAGTGGTGGGCTGACTGCCACGTGGTCAGGAAACAAGTTTTCCTGAGTCAGAGATGAACAAAAAAAAGTCCAAATCTTTCACAAAGCATGGCTGAGAGTCAGTGTTAGGAGGCTTGAGTCCAACCAGAGGCTGATGTTACACTAGAGAGAGGTTTCCCTCACCACTTAGGTCTTGTTTGCTTTCCAGTCCAGGTCAGTATCCAGTGTGGACATAAAAAGAGATGAAACTATGAGAATAGGCAGTGGTTTCTTGGACTGCCAGGTTTTTGGAAAAAGACTCTCTCCCTTACTAATGGGTGGTTCATCCAGTGTCCTGGGAAATGGGGTCCTGATCCATGAAAGGATCTGTCTATATTAAAAAAAATAAAGTGTAGCATTAAGCTTTGTTGAAAGCAGTTGAGTGAGAGGTAAGTGAAAATTTTGTGTCAAAACTACAGCTAAATTTTTGTTTAGGTGGATCTGCTTGTATACATAAAATATCTTTCTCATGGAAGATGAAGAAGAAGAAATATTAAATCTGGAAAATGCCAGACGTTGTTCTTTGTTTAACGAAAGAAGGAGACTATTTCTGTGGGGGTAAAAGTTCACTCAAGGCCAGAGTAACTAAACTGTGAAAACTGAAGTCAAAAAGTCTGCTGCACTTTCTGGTTTGCTGAGATCAAAGTCATGCAAGTTTTCTATTAGCTGCTTTTATTTAGTTCGTGAAAGAACCTAGTGTCCATGAAGATAAGAAGAAATTATTAAACACATCTACTTTCTCTTTTCTTATTCCGGCAACTGAGTTCTAACACTCCTGTAGCTACCATTACCCTTTCTGACCATTTCTCCTGCTTCAGGATGAGTGGTCAAATTAATCAGAAAAGGGTGCTGATACGAAATCTGGCTGTAATTCCTGACAACAGTCAACTCTTGATGTAAGTGAAACTCCAAAAATTTCCTTAAGTTGCAGCAGTTTTAGGCTTGCTTCCTCAGTCTGAATACCTACCCTTCTTATTACAGGGTTTATTTTGTCACTTTCCCCACCTCAGATAACAAATTACTGGTTTTTAAAGGGTATTTTTTACAATAAGCACTCCTCGCTGTTACTGAAGAGAGCTACCTGCAGTAACTTTTCAGGTTGCATGCTCACCTCTCCAGTGATATTGAGGCTTTAAAATGTACAAAACCCCAGAGCCCAATCTACGGTGAGGTTGAAAGCAAATGATTAAAAAAATATATATTTCCGTGTATATAATGAATTATTTGGACCTGATAAGGGAAATCCCGGATTCCTATAAAAGTTAAAGAACAAAAATTCTACGTAATTGAACTTGGCAGCTTTAGGGATCAAAAAGAAAGGAGCATTTTCATTAGGTGGTATAGCTGGTACTTACCAAAAGCTACAGGTGACCCTGCTTTTAGGGACGGACGTCTCTCAGCGTAGCTTCTCCTGTTCCTGGTTTCACTGCTCAGGGCAGCGCTGGGAGAAGGTTTCTTCAGGATTTCCTCGATGGAAAAGGACAGGCTGGGCTTCCTCTGTCCAGCACACACTCGGGGGTCCATCCTACTCCTGCCCAAGCGGCTGTTGATCCCAAAGCCCTGCGGTGCTGCCCGGGCACCCCGAGGAACATGCGGCTGGGATGGTGCTTGTCCCTCCCCACCCATGCCCGGGTGGAGCGCTGGGAGGAGAGACAAAGGCGACCCACAAGTCAGCACCCAACACCTGCTCCTGGCTGCTGCTCAGCCTGGGACTGAGACCTGCACTGCCTGGCTCTGGGGGAGGGAGTGTTACAAGGGTTAAAAGTCTTGCCAACCCCCTCCACTGCCGAGCATTCCCCCTGCCTCTTGGGTTTCCTGAGCTCTGAACAATCCTATGGCCATTCCTGGTGGCAGTCCTGCTCGCAGTACCAGGAGAAATATGCCCTGGGAAGGGTTGCTTCTTGTTGGTAAATGCTGCTTGTGGGGCAGTAATCTTCCTTCTCTGCTTTCAGGCTGAAACTGTAAAAGCGCACTGGATTTGTGCCACTATGGATTTAAGAAAATAATCAGCAGGACAAATACTTGTCCCTCGGGCCATTTACTAGCAAGAGAGACAACCTGTAAACTTCTCTTGCATACAAGGAGGTGTCACACACGAAAACCCTTCTCCACTGGCAGTTCCCAGGTTATCCTTCAGCCATCCCTCCCAGCCATCAGCTTTGGTTCAGATTCTCTTTTCTTCTGCTGTGAAAACCCTTTGAACTTTCCAAGCAGGTGCTTTTTAACATCATCCCATCTTATCAGTCACGAGAGAAAAAGAGATGGCCCTTGCAAAACGTGTAGGAATAGGAATTAGTGCCCTCTACCCCCCAGCTATACTTCTAAAGAGAAAACATTATTTTCTTTCCATTCTGAGCCATGAGGCAAGCTAGCTTGATAATCATCCCACCAGTTGCTTACGCCTCCCAATTAAGCATCCAGCACAGTGGGAGATTTCCTGGTTAGTGTGGGTGAATACCTGTGATTCCTCTCCTGAGCCCCTTCTATCTTCTTGTTAATTTTTATTTTGGGAAGAATGTGGTTAGATACACTCCTGTTCCTTCCCTCTCCCTCCTCCCAGGAGCATTTCTTGCCTTTTTCTGGGATTGCCCCATACCTTTTAAATTGCTATGGTTGTTTCTCCCTCTCCTGCTGGTTCTTCTCTGTGCCTTCCTTATCAGGCTCTTATAATTGTATTGGCAGTCCCTGCCTTATTTGTCCAGTGAACTGACAATTCTTGAGCTGATATCCCATCATATGACCTTTTCATGGAGTGGAGACCAAAATTACTGTGTAACCAGGGGGCAATAAACCACACCTGATAAGATGAAAGGCTTTCGGCTTTTTCCAGATTCTAGATACTGGAAAAACAGTGGGGGTGATGGGGGAAAGAACAATGGAAGTGGTTCAAAATGGTGCAGCCAGTCGTGATGACTGGTTTTATTTATCAAGCTTCTCCCCAGGTGATGGGATAGATAAGTGAGTGTCTTTCACACTGATGACACACGTGGAGTAGAGTGGGAAGTGTCTTCCTTTTTTTCCCTTTGCATCAATGTCCATAAAGGAGGATTTTGTGGTGCAGTGATGAGGTGGCAGCTGCTGTGTGGGTGTGAAAGGTCTTGTGGCCCTCTCCATGGAGCAGGAAACATCCTCCTGTTCCAATCCCTGCCTGTGGGCAAATGCCTCTCTAGCCAAGCTTTGTCCTTTCCAGCTTTGCCAGAGTCTGTAATCCTGGCTGGGCACACAAACAGGGATGTCTCCCCCTTCTTTGCTTAGGCAGAACGAGAGAGTGGGTAATTCATGGGCTGAGAAATGGTGAGCATGCTGTCTGTGTGCAGAGAGAAGGGAAAGAAATGTGCTCCCAATCCACACCCTGGATTAAAACTGACTATTTCAAAACAGGGTTCCCCTTTTTCCTTGTGGGGAAAAGCACAAGGAGAAACCTAGTACCGTCTTTTACTTTCTCTACTCTGTTTGGCTGAGGTACTAAAAAGGGAGCCACTTTTCTTGCTTTCTGGCTTCCTATAGAGCAATAGCCTCAAATCTGACTCACTTCCCAGATTTCTCAAGTTGAGAGTCCTTGACCCAGCCCTCACTGTATTAATTTAGTATACATTACAGTGTCTGAACTCTCTGATGTTTACTGCACTACCTTTTCCCTGACAGTTTCAGGCACAGGAAAAACAGATCGAGGGATCTCTGTATTTCAAGCCTCCCCTGCTGTGCATTTTTCCAAAGGATTTATATAGGTGCAGGAGGGAAGCCTATGGATTTTTCTGCTTCAGTTGTTAAATGATGCACATTTTCCTTTGCAGTGGAAAGTTTTGGCTTTGGTTTGTTATTAAAACCTAGGTGTTCAAGGGGCTAATTTCTGGGGGGGGGGGGGGGGGGGAAGGGGGGGGTTTTTCAGGGGGGGGACCCCACCCCCTGGGGAGGGGGCCCTTTTTTTGGGTAAAACAGCTGGGTAAATTAGCCTAGAGACTCTCAGGGCAAAAAATCTTATCCCTCTTTCTTGTCCCAGCTCCATTTTTGCTGAGTTAAGCACACACTGTTTTGAAAGGAAGAAATGTAGCCTACTAGCAGAAATACATGTGCATTCATCTTAAAAAAATCTCTGAAGTAAAGAGAGTTGGGACAGGCAGACTCCAAGTTTCCCCCTCAGTGAAATACTTTTATTCTATGGCCACATTAGCAAGTGAATTCAGCATTACCCCATGTTCAGAGTCTTTGCACTGCCTGTCTCCATCACCACCACTTCACTCTCTGCAGGCACCTGCTGAGACAATTCTGTAGTCCCATGCCACAAAATCAAATTGTGGATGTTTGTATTAACTATGCTGTCTCAGTCTGCAACTTCAAACCTCCCTGCTGCTTGCAGTGACAAGTTGATTTTCTGTGTGTGTTTAAATTAGGTGCTCACATGCAAATTTACAACTTGAAAGGGTCCTTGTGAAGGCTTTATTTTGGTTCTGTCTTATTGTATTGTGCTTTTTTATTAAAACTGAAGGCAATGCCAACTGAGAAATATATTTTTGTTCTTCTATATAGGAAAACAAAATGAGCACTAAAGTAGGAAATAAGATAAATAAGTGACAACTCTTGAAAGGGGATTAGGAAGCAGCAATGTAATGATGCATAAGTACCATGTTTTCGGTACAAATGTTTCTTCAGAATAAAATGCAGGTTTGATATCAAAATATTTAAGTAATACCAAAAGACTTGAACATTTTGCTATTTTTAATACAGAAATGGAAAAATAGCGATAAATACAATTTCATTATCTAAAAAAAAAGATTAAATACTGTCTTTGGAGCGAGTGCTCATTCAGAATTCCTTTGCTTTGTATTATGTTAAAATAAAGATGAATGGCAAAAAATAGATCCTTGAAATGCAAATTAACATTTTGCAAATTAAAATAGTTCAGTTGACCCCCTTTCTCAAATTATTGAGTTGCTGAAATATAACAAATTATTTATGTTCAAAACAAGAAATTATTTACTTTTAAATTACCAGAGAATGAAGAAGTTATTTTTCTGCCAAGTTCTAACATGATGGCTTTTGCAGGGTAGTTTGGGGATATTTTTATATTTCTGCTTGACCTGGAAATGCAGATGACTCTCATTTGTTACAATTATTGTGCTACCCATCTAATTTAGCCTATAAATTCCTTGAGGCAGGAAACACATCTTCCTCTGGGACTGCTGAGCTCTGAAGGCAACTCTTTAAGCAGAAGGCTGCTGTCTAGAGCAAAATCATGCTGTGTTGATTTTCTCAACTCATCCTCTCTATGCCAGGCAAATCCAGAGGTCCACATAATCACTGAGGTTTCTAAAATAAAAAAATAAAAAAAAAATCCAGAAAGTGAAAAATCCAGGATGCCTAGACTTAAAATCAACTTGGGATCATTGTGCTGGAATTTTTTGTCCTATATTGCCTGTCTCCAAGAAGAAGAATTGTGTTTATGCTGTCAGTCATGAAACAGGACCATTCCTGTCCCACTGGTCTCTTCTACTGGAGAAAGGCAGTAATGGGAGTCCCTTTCTCCTCAGATTTATTAGCCCCATTGTCTCTGTAGATTTCTCAAAATGCTCATAAATTGAAAATATTAATAAAAGGGACGCTGTAGATTTAAACAGATAACACTGATTATGGCTTTTTTATGGCACAGTTATTATCAATTGACATTTAAAATGGCATCATAATCCATCAAGGTGAAATGGACTCAGAAAAATATTTCTCCCAAGCCAAAACCAATAACAGCAGCAGCAGGATTGCAAGAGAGGAAGGACACAAACCCTTTGAGCCCAGGTCACTGATTACATACTTTAGAGGTGCTTTTTCACAACTTCACCCTCTGTTTAATCCATTCTTGTATTTCATCATGCTTATTCTCCACTGCCAGGCCCCCTGAGCCCTTTGTAGAGGTTTTCCTATCAAAAATCTTTAGTTAATCCTTGATAGGGAGCATTTTGCTTCGAACAGAGCTGGAGCTGTTATACGTGGGAAGGGCTGGAGAGATCAAAGGTTGTCCTTTTCATAACAATTCAGGCCATGGAGCAGCAATTGCCATGGAGAACTGTCCAGCATGGCTATAAACCAGCTTTGGTTCGTTTGCTGTTTGGCTGACAGAAAGCTAAAAATAAAGAAGGAATATGGTTAATGAGGTCCATCCTTGCCAACATAGGGAGAACAACAATTCTCTCCCCACCTGCTGAAGAAACCTACAGGATCTGTATGTACAGAATGAAAACCAACTCTCCAGGCAGACAAAAAGGGGGAAAAAAGCCCCAGGAATCAATAACAGAGTAAAACAGAAAGTCCGTGACCTGTAGCTCATTATTTCAAATTGGCTGTAGTTTGGTAGTGAATATATGTCTGTAGTGATGCATGGAAACAAACTCCCTGTGACCCAGAATGGTTCTTCATCATCCAGGGGTGAAGAAGGCACCGAATCTTCCCAGGAATCACTGGTGCTCTGCTGAGCTGCTGTTGTCCTGCAGTGGTAGCTGCAATTAAAGAATTAGGCTTTCCCTGCATAATCCATCATGGAGATGCCCAGCAGAAGATATTTTTTGAATCAGTGCCATGGCAAACTCTTCCATTTGCCAGTGAGGAGGGGACTGGCACTGCCTGATGGGCAATTAAAGGTATCCTTAGGCAAATGCCTGAGAGTAATGTACCTAACATCTCTCAGGATGCACTTCTCTCCCTACATGTTCAAGAGAAAAAGCCTCAAGAAGTAGTTTAGATTAATTATCTAAAAGTGAGATGCCTGGAGCAGAGCACACACACCCCAGTGCCAAACTGACCATGCAGTGCACAGATGGGGAGTGTGGGACTGAATTTTTTGTTTGTTTGTTTTGTGTTCTTAACCCCATGTGCCTTTTTCAGTGTGTTTATATGAAAAAAAAAAAAAAGCTCAGACAGACCAAGTGAGCAGTTAGGCAGAAGTCAGAGAGGTTTAGCTGACCATCAGTGTGTTGGCTGGAAGGGAAATGTTCATGTGACACTGATGGGGTGGAGCTGGCATCTGTTGTCTCATTCCTGAGAATCCTGTCTAGAAGTAATTCACAGCCTGGGTAAAGTTTCATGAGAAGCAGCCTTCTCATGCTGGGAAGATTTTGAGATTTTAAAGGATGCTCCCACACTAAACCAGAACAAAAAGTCAAACTCTGACAGACTCAAAAAAGAAGGTGGGTTTTTTTTGTTGGTTTGTTGGTTTTTTTTTCCCAGTTCATTAGCCTCAGCTCAATAAACACATTTCATTTTGATCATAATAAAATGTTTTGTCTTGCTGTTGAACTTTCAATTACTCTTCCACCATAATCAATTCATTTTAAAATAAAGCAGTAATCTCGAACATGGCGAAATGACCTTTTGAAGACTATTGGAACAACATGTTTCAAGAACATGAAGAATTTTTAAAATTTATTTTATTTTAATGAACAGTGAATCCAAACAACCCCAGCCTAGTAATGTACAGCTCTGTGTGTGCAGGGCAAATGCATGTTTTTGCAGCTGACCCAGTTTCCCTGTCTCATGGATGCAAAAAAACATTTAGGAAAAGTCATAGTATGTATGTTTTTCCTAGGGCTGCTGTCTGTCCTGATTAACAGGATGAATATTTAACTATCATATTATGTTGTTAAACCCACTTTTCTCTGTAGATATTTTTTCTCAAATTCAGCAGCTCTGTGAGGTATCCTGAAAAAGTTACTGCACAGATAATTTATGTGGGAATAATGAAATTCTACGCTGCATGTGCAAGAGGGTTTTTATCTGTCTGGGATGGTCACAGATTCCAGTGCGTACAAGTCTGCCAGCCTTACCTTTCTCTAAAATTGCTGTGATTTCCACAAGAAAAAAGCATTACTGTGTCATGAAGTTCCCAACTGGCTCTGATGCCCTGAATGGATTTTAACATGATAGGCTTTGCAAACACTACTGTGAAACACTGCTTTAGTTACCACTAATTAATTCAATTTTCAGGCTGACAGAGCCAGTACTAGGGGATCACTGCCTGAACGTGCTTCTGCCTCTCAAAGCCAAGCAGGAGAGGGCAGCATGTCCTGTGGGATAAGCACACCAGGCCTGTGACAGCCCAGGTGGGGAAGTGAAAATTGTCTTACATCCTCATCTTCCACTTCAAGTCGAGTCATTCCCAGGATGAAAAGATGTCACAGAATGAGAAGTGGTAGTCTTATCCATCTGATTTGCATGCAAAGACTCTCCTGCAGTTACTTCATACAGTAAAGCTCATGATTTATAAGCCAAGAACAACCTTGATCTTTTTGCATATAAGGGTTTCTGCAGGTGTGGGAAAGAATTATAGAAATAGAATAGAATAGAATAGAATAGAATAGAATAGAATAGAATAGAATAGAACTGTTTTGGTTGGAAGGGATTTACAGTGATCATCCAGACCAATGCCTGAGCCACACAGGGCTGACCAAGTCAAAGCATGTTATTTAGGGCATTATCCAAATGCCTCTTAAAACACTGAAGTATCAACCATTTCTCTAGGAAGACTGTTCCAGTGTTTGACCACCCTCTCAGTGAATAAATGCTTCCTAATGTCCAGTCTAAACCCTGCCAAATCAGCTTTGAATTATTCCCACACACCCTAGCAGTGGATACCAGGGAGAAGGGATCAGCACCTTCCTCTCCACTTCCCCTCCTCAGGAAACTGTACAGAGCATCCAATATCTTGTAAGTGAAGCCAGTAAATTAAAATCAGTTCAAGGCTGGTTGCTAAAGACTGTTTTTCAGGTGACTTATTCTAGAAAGCACGAGAGAAGCTGAGAGTCTTCCTGTCTTCATTAAACTTCAGTCTTTGCAGCACCCAGACATGCAATTTTAAAGATGTTTATAATGGCGAAAGTCAAAATCATTCATGATTTTGCCTGTCAAATATCCCAAACTATACTTATCCTACAAAGTGTAGGGAGTGAACTGATCCTGCACTGTCTTGCCTGACAAGACCTTATTTCAGGATGAGCTGGGATGGTTTGTAATAATTTCTCTACAGGTCCTGAACAGGAGCAGCAGGAGGGCATGAAGATACATCCTCAGAGCCATCCAAAGGCAGTCCCAAGAGGAGAATAAACTCTTTGCTGACAGAGGAGTGAAAGCACAGACAAAAAAGTCTTGAAAGCAGGAGAAGATTCTGGGCAGGAGCAAGATATATCTGCAGAGCAAACTGGAGATATTATCCTTGCAACCTATCCTGTCAACACATCATCTTCATCAGTGCTAAAATTCAGGGCAAACTCCATGAAGAGAAAGTAAAAGAGATTGCACTGTAGCAATTCATTACTTCTAATAACAAAACCTAAGGAAAATGTCACTTCCAAATTTAGACAAAGCATCACAATTTCAACCTCTGCCAGGGACAGTCGTGTCAGGCTGGCCAGATGGCAAAAAGGCAAAATAAGCAAACAGTCCACTGAGGCCCTGAAAAATCTTGGGAGAGCACAAGATATCCATGTACAGACTAGAGAAGGAAAAATATCACCTGCAGGCACATGAAGGAGACATCCTTCCCCTTGCTGAGGAGGTACAAGTCCCTCTTGCCTGGCAGAGCCCTCACACCTCCCAGACTCCTTCCCTCCACTCAGACAGCATTGCAACTTTCCCTGTCCTATCCCTGGGGATCCTGAGAAAACGATGAAGTGCACAATATTCCTGGGCTCTCAGCATTTTGTTTTGTTTAATGGGCTCCAGTGGGAACTCCCATTAATCTACTCTGGAAGGGGGGAAGAGCTTTTCTGTTGTTGTTGCTGCTGCTGTTGTTGTTTGCCCCCTTTTGCCTGAGGCAGGTCATGAATTATGTGCCTGATGTTCTTCCTCACTCCTGGACTTCCCTGTGATGTCCCACGGGGACCCATTAAGAGCTTCCTTGCTGCATCCTTCCAGAGAAAGGCCAAGTGCTGAAGTGGCACAAGCAGGGGTAGAAAGAGGCTCTTGCAACGCAAGGATCTCTTTGGAGGGGAGCAGCAAGTCCCTGTTGGGGTTTGGATGGGTCCATGGGGGTCTGCTGGGAAACTGAGGTGCATACCAAAGTAAATTGTCCAATTAGAGGGCAAGTGCTTGGTTTGGGTGGTTTTTCTCCTGAAGTTGCTCTTTGAATCATGGCACTTCCACTCATGTTGTGGCACGAGAGCTCAGACTGCAGAGAAATGGGCACTTCTGACCTGCAGATCTGTGGATCTTTCTGTGGTCTAGCCCAGGAACTCACACACTTGAGCCAAAGTTTAGAGCCAGCTGCTAAAAATGTCTATGCCTTTGAGTCAGAAAAGCCCTAGTCTGGTTCCTCTGGGTGACATCTAACATAGCCACTTCCATGCACTTCAAGTAAATTTCCTGCCAGAAGCCATCTCATGTTTTTATAACCACAGACATTTCAAACATATTTCTGTGTTTTCTGATGTGCCACCAGCACAGGCTATGAAAATTGTTTGGGCTATATATAGTTGGACTTTTTTTCTTTTTTTGCCTTGCAGTTTGTCATAGGAAAGCAACATTTCTGTAGTTTTCTGCCAACCTGGCCTCCCTTCAAGTGCACTGTCTGCTTTTTATCCATAAAATCACATACTAGAAAGTCCAGCTAAAGAACATTATTAGCTGAGGTTGCAGAGTCAAGTGCTGGAAAGCTAAGGCAATGCCAGACTGGAGATTGCTTCTGGCCATGCATTAAGAGGGAGGTGCATTAGGACATGCTAAAAGCTTTTATGGATGGCCACACTCCTGCAGAAGGTGGGATGATCTGTCTCACAGGCAGAGTGAATGAATTGCCTGAAAAGTGACTCCTTCTTCCTCAGCTGTGACCCCCAAAGCTCTTCCCTGTGCTCGTTTTGGTCCATTGTGTCCTCTGCAGGTCCCAGTGGGTGCTAAAACCACAGTGGCTGTCACACACCATGGCACTGCCAAAGATGGAGAGAGGGGAGGAAGAGGAGCAAGCAGAGGAGGATTGTCTGGCTCAGACAACTTCTGAGGGGGATGAAAGGGCATTTTTCCAGCCCAGAAAGCAAAAGACAAGAGCTGCTTGATAGATCATCCCTCCCTGTGGTTTGCTCCTGACTCATTCAACCTCCTTTGGTGATGAGCTGTCAGCCACTGGTGAGGCACTGGAAAGGACTACAAGAGTAGTTTATTTTATGATCCAGTAAGTATTCCCACAGCCTGTTCTGAGGGGAAAGTGAAAATTTACCCCCACCACACATCAACAGAGCTCTGCATAGCCAAAACAAGGCCCAGAGGAGACCCCTGCATGGTTAAACAGAAATCTGGTCACAGATTGGTGAGGCATGTTTGGGGCAGCTGATGCAGGGTCTGTCTCTCTGTCCCCACCCCTGCCTACAGCAGTGGCAATGTAACAGGACAGTTAGTTTCCTTTCTAGCTGAACACTTATTTGCAGTTTAGGTTGCCCCAAATAAAACCAATTGTGTGAAATATTCCGTTTAGTTCCCTTGTTACAGGAGTAAGCTTTGAAAAATGAAGACATTTTCAGATTCTCAGTGCTCTTTTTATGTAATCCATGGAAAAAAATGGATTTTTAAAAATGAAAAGTCTTCTCTGTCTTCTTTATTTATTTAGAGGGGAAAAAAAAAGTCCCTGTAATTTCCTTTTAGCTCTAGATACAGCCCTTCCCTCTGCTGGACACTGACAGCAGATTCAAGCAGATGTTGCTCTATCCGTGACATGCAGGTTGTAATTTCCATCTTTCCTTCATTGCCAGGAGGGCTAAAAGCACTTCTTAATAAGGAAAACACAAATGTTGTTGACATCAAATGAGAGCTGGAGCCCCAGGCACATGCCTGGGCATTAATCTGTCCTGGGCATCGTGCAGATTCGTTCCTCTGGATCTGCAAAGGCAGGTACAGCCTTGTGCTCCATCCTCTGGATCTTCCCTGCAGAATACACACTAATTGCCATCTCTGGACTGGAGGATGCCTAGATGAATACCAAGGCAGTCACTGACAGCTTTGGGAGCTTTTTTTTTTTTTCTTTTTTTGGAGATACTCTTTAAAAGTTTTTTTTACACGATAGTACACTAATGGTAAGGGTGAGAAGAGGCGAAGAATCAGCTTATTATTACCTACCACTTTCTATTTTAAAGAATAAGTTTCTATTACTCCTCTGATGAACTATGAAGAAAATGGAGTGCAAAGTCACATTATTTTTACACCTCCAAATCTATCACATTTAATTCAGTGCTCAGTTAACAACACATGTAATGTCATTTGACTAACAATAGTGACATGGGAAATATCTCTAGATCCCTCTTCATGTTCTGGCATTGGTTATCTAGAAATTGTGCTACATAAACCAAAGCTTAGTGCCAAGAAATTTGAATGCTGCATTCAAGCATTCTCCTGCTTATACCTGAAGACCTTCAGTTTCACTTAAACATTTAAAAAATGTTATGTGCCCACCTTGACTGCCATAAAAGTCAAATAAAAAGTGCCTTTGATTGAAATGCTGGTTGGATCAAGCTTGCAGCATGTCTGTGTTTTTTCATTATTACAGAAGTGTTGCAACTACCAAATGCAGCTGAAATATTAATTTTCTGAGAGTATTCTGAGAAGAGTTCTGAAGATTCACATTTTGGACTTGGGGCTTTTAGCTCATAATAGAAATATCACATTTCAATAAAAGTCCACCTCAGGCATAGCAAGCTAAATCACTAAATATTCAGTTGGCTCCACCTTAATACACCACAGCTACACAGCAGTAAAATAATTACACAAACAGAGTCATACACAGCCAAAGATTTTTTCTGTTGGTGATACAAGGTAGTAGTGATGAAGACAGCATAACACAATTCACAAAAAGGAGTAAGACAGCTGGCACTGCATGCATTTGAAATAGTGTGGCCACATGCAGGGAGCATGAGGTAGGAAAAAGGATGAGGTGAGGGAGCATGGCAGTGCAGACATGTTGAAGCTAATGTCCAGCAGAACCCACTTGGGACCCTGCAGCACCATGCTGATGTTCTCCTTGGATGTGAAAAAAGCAGAGTGGTTCATGTGGAGCATCCACAGGTGACTGCACAGTTAATATCCAGACTATGGATAGTGGAAATACAGAACATCAAGAAGAGCTGCAGCATGACATTTTTATTATCTGCTTCATCCTCAAAAAGGACAGTCCCTGCCTTCCACAAAAATCTTTGCACTAAGAACTTTCCACTGTCTATAACTGAGCTAATCAAATCCAGAATACTTCAATCCAAAGGGAATGCAGGTGTCCTTAGTGTGTGGACCCTGACAGACTCCATTTTTTTTTTATAACAAAGATTAATCCAACATGAACATCTCATATCTGCAGCTGCAGCAGGGAGAAAGATGAGAAAACATCTTGAACCTTAAGCACAAGCTGTTGCTTAACCTGGCTCATGCCTGCCCAATTTGCAGTTGCTTTTTAGTGCTAATGGTCAGCTTCTCCTCCCCTGCTGTCACCACAATGAACTGTTGGTAAGTCTTCCTGGTGATGTTTTTGAAGACCAAATACAGAGACAGTGTCTTGAAGACACAGAGAGAGAGAATTTGTACAGGCTTGAGTCTGTCTTGAGGAAGCTGTGATAAATACATAATACTTGAGAGTATTTTAATTTGCTTTCTGACAGATAATGATAACAAGTATTTTTTTGTAACAAGACAGGCTGGATAGAGCTTTGAGCAACCTGGTCTAGTAGGTGTCCTTGCCCATGGCAGGGAGACTGGAATTAGAGGATCTTTAAGGTCCTTTTGATCCTTCAGGTCCCCTCCAATCCAAACCATCCTCTCAAATCCATGGTATGCTTAGCCACCCTCTGCATGACCTAACAAAAAGCACAGCTAACAAATGATCTGTGCACTTTTTATGATCCATGCAGTCAGGTTTTCTGCCTGGGATGATGGCTCAGTATCCGTGGACCATACACAGCTCAAGTTCTGGATTTCAAGGGCACTAAAGACCTTTACACATGGAGGAAATAAGATTAATACCCTTCTGCTTTGTTCATTTAGACTTGGTTCATGGCTGAGAAAAGCAGTAAGTTTTGGATCACACTACTGAAGTGCACTTGGAGGGGCATTTGGAGGAACACAGACAAAAGGAGTTTACATTTATAAATTGTGCAATGTACATGATTCAGGTGTTGGCTGGCCTGGAATATTGATCAGGTGAGGGTTTTGCTTTTTGGCTTACAATTGCAGCTGTTGCAAAGCTTTCTGACTGAGGTTGATTTAATGCCTCATTTGGCACCTGAAGTTTCCCCCAGGCCAAATTGTACACGTGCTAGGTCAGAGGAAAAGGGAATGGCTCTGTGTCTTCCCAGGCCCCTCTGCACATCACAGCTGTATTCGACCTTGCAGTGAGTCCTTTCCCTGCACTCCAGGCATGTGTCTTTCACACCAATAGCCTGCAAACATCAGTAAAGGTGGAAGCTGTTGGCTTGGAAACATGCTTCAATCTGATGGAATTTTCTACTCTTGTGGAACCTGTAGTCATACTATTCACTGACTTTGTGTTCTGTGCTTGTTCAGCTCTCCAAAATGTAGCTTCCAGCTGGGCTTCTCAAGGCACTAGACTGAGTTTGCAGCTCACTCTCCTTTAAACACCTAAGAACTGACTTGTGCTAGGTGCTGGAAAAGCATAGAACAAGGAAATACTTCTATGTGTAAGACAAGTGTCCAATTAGCACAGTGATCTTAAGGAAAAGAAAACAAAACAGCATTATGAAAATTTTCTTATGCCTTCACACTGCCCTTTATAGAATTGGACTGTACTGAGATGAGCTAAACCAGGGCTGTACTTCAAATACTTGTATCTGAACTTTTTTCTAGGTGCACAGGGCATGTCAGCATCATGCAGTTCAGAGATCTACAGAGTAGTTTTAAACATGCTGGTTCTCCCAGGCAGAACTGTGCTGAACTTTGCTGTACCATGATGCTGCTTCTACTGTGGAACTCTCTTTAAACACAGACTCCCAAACCAGTGACTTAGTTCTGTGGTGTGAGCCTAAGAAAGTAGCTCTTTTTTACAGAATTGGCTTTTGTTTCAACACACAGTGCTGCCCAGAGGGAGATGAACCCCCCATTCTCAGTGCCCTCTCTCTGAGCAAGTGAAGAATTGACTAGAAAACGACTTCGTTCTCAGCATTTCTGACTCTGCACTGTACAGACATGGCTGGTCTGCCATCAGTTAGCAGCATGCTAACAAGAGCACTGAGCTCTGAGTTATAGTGGGTAAGTTCCCAGCAGAAATGTGCTACCCTGGCAGCATAGCCCGTCAGCTCTACCTTTTTGAGGCCGTCAGTTAATTTTTCTTCGTCCACCTCCCCTTGAAGAAGATGTGAATAGAATAGTAAACAGGAATTTTAGGGGTTTTTTCCCCCTGTAAAAGCATTCATCTCCCACTGTTGCTGCGATTCACATAATTTCTGGAAGATTTTGACAGCGCTATGGCTTGGGAAGGACCAAGCGAGTGCAGCAGGAATGGCTGATGGTCTTAGCAGGGATGTGGGACCATTCTGGCCGACCGCCGGCAGAGGGAACCCTGGGCACGGCCGGCCCGGAGGATCCCGATGGGCTGCGCTGCGCTGCGCTAAGCCGGGCAAGGGCTCCGGAGGGGCGGGGAGCGCCAAGCGCTGCGCCCGCGGGAGGACGAGACGAGCTTCTCTGATGAGGAGCAGCGGGAAGAAAACTAACACTAAGCCTAACATCCCCGCGATGGGCTGGGACTGGAACTAGGACTTTGGGAAAGGGAGTTTTAATACAGAAAGAAGTTCTGGGTGGGCGTGAGTCTCTACAAAACAGCAGGGGAAAGTCAAATTGCCTGGACATTCCTGAGATATTGGGCAGTTTGGAGACTGAGTTCATAGACAGAACTGAGTTCTGACAGTTAGAAAGCAGGGGCAGCTTCACAGAAGAGGAGAATTGTTGGTGTGGTCCCACAGGCACAGCATGCCTGTAAATACTCGCCTTGGAAAAGAGGTGAATAGGGAATTGGCATATCCAGCTGCTGACATCACATTTTACAACAGTCAAAGATAAAACTGTTTGTGAAGGCTTGAAGAAGGAGCTCAAGAAACTGAGTGATTGGGTAATAAAATGGCAGATGAAATTCAGTGTCAATAAATGCAAAGTAATGCACATGGAGGAAAACAACCTTAACTATACATTCGCAGTGATGGACTCTAAATGAGCTATTACTACTCAGAAAACAGATTTGGGAATCATTACACATAATTCTTCAAAATGATCAGCTCAGTGCTAGCACTGGTCAAAAAGACAAATGGGGTATTAGAAATTATTAGGAAAGAAATAGATAACATGATAAAAACATACTTTTTTGTAACTGTGCAAACCAATGCAGTGCTCATGTCTTAAATGCCAGGAGGGAGGGAACAATTTATTAGACACTTGGTTTAAGAGAAGCACCATAGGTTTTCAAGAGATGGCACTGTGGAATTCATTGTCACAGGAAATTCTGAAAGCCCAAATGAAATTAAATTAAGACAACAATTAAATAAATCTATTGGTGTTAGGTCAAAAATAGTTTGCATTGAGTGACGTAGACAGACTACAAGCTCAGGTAATAACATACTTTCTAGCTGCTGGAAAGGAATGGGGATAATCACTCTATCCCAGCCTTGCTTCTGCTCTCTTTTTTTTTTTTTTTTATTTTAATCTGTTGGGCTGTAAAGACCTTTGCTTTTAACCATCAAGGCCATACTTATATCATTATCCTGAAGATAAAGAAATATTTTGGTCCTGAGGAAAATCAATGGCAGAATTCATTGATTCTGAGAACAGGAAAATCAGTTCTGCCTCTAGCTGGGTCATGTCTCACTGTGCAAGGTGTTGCATTGATTGAAGCAAGACTGCTGGCACAGCATGAGCAGCTCGTAACAGGTATCTGTGAGCTACCCAGAAAGGAGCAGTGACTATGAGTGGGATTCATTTCAACTAACTTTGGCTGGTGTTGAGAACTACTTGCTGGTTCTTTAGGCAACTGAGGTATTTCTTCCTGTCCCAGAGTGTCCATGGTGTGAGTTTTGACAGAGGAAGCAATGATAGAATACAACATGTTCCAGGAAAAAAGCAGCACCTAAAGCATCAGGAGCACAAGTCACCTTGCCTGCTCTTTAGCATCTGAAATAGGAAATTAAGATGGTGCTTGGACACCTTGGGGTAAAGCTATGAGATGAGAACTTAATTTCCCTGAGGCAAATAAATGTGATATGTTTGCCTATGATACATAACAGAGCACTCATCCTTTTCAGGTGTCTCAGTGGCAGAATGAGTGTGCAAAACCCAGAAACGTTATTTGCATTAGGAGCAGAAATATTTCTGTTTGGTGCCTGATTATTAAATAGGGATCCCACTTTAGGTAATTAGTGAGCTGCTACAGAGCTGTAACTGCTTCCTCTCACCAGGGTTTCATCCCTGGCTACTGGAGAAAGACCTTCCACAAGTGAGGAAGGATAACTTCTCAGAAATGGGTCTTGACTACTGGGCTAAGCATGTTTTAAATTAGTAGCAGGCAAACCCAAAGCAGAATATTGCAAAGGGCACTACCAGTGTAAAAAATCCTTTAAGCTACATGTTTTAGGAAGGCAGGAAGAAGAGGTCTAGGTGTGGTGGAATCTTTTGCAGGAATATAGATTATCTCTCCTTAGTTTTTAAAAATTTTTGTTTGCTAATTGGCAGATGATCTCCAGTTCTTCCCCTTTGCAGTGAGTTGTTTTCTGTTTTCAATAGAAAAGCTTAATGAACCAAAGACTCGTGCAGGAATGAAAGCCAGAATAATTTTAAAAATTGAAGGCACTATTTCAAAATCCTGAAAATTTCATGGTTTAGGAACATCTCTCTCATTCTTTCCAGATGTCAAGCTTTATATACCCTATTTTTAAATTGATCAATCATGGAAAATTTTCCACAGAGAAGAAATATGTATGTACACTTAGGTATGTATTTAAAAGCAGAGAGAATAACAAAGAGCTAATCATCTTTTCAGAAGTGGGTGCGTAGGACCTGCCAGTCAGCTGATTTCTTTGGTATATGAAATTAATTCGTATTAATTACCATGTTTTGCAGAGCTGCCACTGAAACTGAAGGTGCCCTGTGCTGTGTCTGTACAAACACTGAGGAAGAGTCCCTGCCTTGAAGGCATCAGTGCTTAACTGAATGAGAGAAGCCGTGGCAAGAAAGAGGAGATGTCTCCTCCGTTTAATTTCACTTAACAATCCCCACGGTTTCCAAAGGATCATTTACTCAAAGCAGTGCTTGGTCAGAGATCTCTGACCAAGAGATCTCAAAACACCCCAAGGCACTGCTGTGCAGAGACTTTGGGACAAGGCCTGGATCCAAAAAAGCTTCAGTGGTGTGGTGCTGGGCTAGCAGATTGGTGTGGGAGGGCTGACAGGCTGAGGTGACTTCCACCTCCACATCCACAGCAAGTCTGTGGAGCACTGGCAGAAAAGCCATCACTCATTTTGCCTTCAGTGCCAAACACACCTCAAGTGGCACAGCTGAGGCATACAGATGGGCAGCACTGGAATAAATCGCAGACCTGCCTAAATCTTCTAAATGAATGGCTCCCAGTCCAGCAAACCTTATCCACAAGTGTGGTCACATCTAATTTCATGCCATTTACTGTGAATGGCACATTGTCTCTGGGAAGAAACCATCAGTTTTTGCAGTGTATGCTTGTTTGGACTCCACCTACTGTTTCAGTACAGTTTCTGCATACTGCCTTGTATTTGTGTTAAAAAAGAAAAAGTCTTGCCATTAGTGCTTAGTGTTATTTCAATATGATGGTAAAATCTGCATTAAAAATGCATAGCCAGGTTAGATATTTAACATTCAGTTGGTGTTCTGGCACAGTCTGAGGGCATGAACTGTAGCCAAGAATATATGGATTCTTAAAACTGTTTCCTGTGCTAAATCTCAGCATCAGCCTGTCCATAAATAACGAGGAGAAGGATGGTGTAAAATAATGGTATTGTTAACATACTGTCACCTCTCCCTCCCCCACATATTTTAAAGAAATATATTGCAAAAACTTCATAATGCACCTGGCCATCTTTCTTATGTCTTTCTTTCTTCCTCAACCTGATAGAATCAGTGCTCTATATTACTCCTTAGATTCAAGAGATTATGGCAATCTGCTCTGCTTTTTCATTAGTTGAGCTGATTCTGTGCAAAAGCTATTTAAGATTCATGAGTGATTTTGCCTCTGCAAAGAATAGGAATGAAGCTGAAGGGAAAAAAACCAAAAAACATTTCCAACAGCCTAATCTGATGATGGGATACTGATGAGAAATATGCACACAATTAACCTGACATAAAATGCAACAATTTCTTCTTTAAGACTGTCCCCACAAACTGAGGTGTGCCTAGCTTGCTGCACCCCAACCCTTGCATCCTCCCTCTTGTGCACTGTGGTTGCACACACACACTCCTGCTTTACTGGGTCTCTGCAAAGCCATAAGCTCCTGATAATTATCACTGAATTTTCTCAGTCTGGGAACCTTGCAGTCTGTGGTTTCTGTGGCCAGGACCCATTTCTTTAGGCCAAAGTTTCTTATTTTCTCACACCAAAAGCCTGGCAGACAGGGCAAATCAGATTCTGCTGGCCATTGATCCTGAGGAGCAGGAGGGAGATGAATCCCCTCTGTGCTCACAGATGCTGTTGTGCCTGGGGTTGCTGCAGGGATGCCTGGACAGCCTGCCAGACCCTGCAAAGCGTGAACTTGGGTTTAGGAAATTCCTGTGCTCCCCATCTGCCTGTAGCTCCCACTTGGCACTTCTCAGTGCTTGCAGGGATCATTTCAACTGTGCAATTCTAGACTGATGGTTACAGATCTCACAGGAAGAAAAGCAGAACTAATAGCTGTAGTGCAGCTCAGCACAATGATTTTCAGACCCAGGATTTGCTCAGGAGACCACCACTCCAGGTGCTGTGTGATGTCAGCTGCTCCACACTGGGAATTGTTTGTCAGAACTGTTTGCAAATAACACCCATCTCCCTTCCCTTCTGGTTTCCCCATACTGTTTCTGCAAGGTTCTTGGAGCAGAATTATGGCATTGAAGGCAAGACAGTCTGAAAAATTACCTTCAGGCTTATGTTTCAGCCCACGTGCTTCATTACTTTTTTTGGATCAGGGCCTCAGCATCCTGCAGTCACCAGGTGAACAACCCTGATGTGAAGCCAGTGCCAACTTCGAGTGCCTGAGCCACAGAACTGGCACACTGATCTTCTCTTCTTCATTAAGAAAGATGATTCAAATGTTATTTCTTGAAAAGCATCCAGTCTGTGAAAAGATTCAGACACTTTTGATCAAGTTACCATGGATTTCTTTTGAGACATTCAAGCTATTAAGAGCAGGAATGTTTTGTCTGAAATTCTATACAGAAACCTAGTGATAGAAATAATCACTAAAAAGCTGTTACCTTTCATCTTTTGTACACGAGCAGAGGTTGACCATGTTCCTAATTGCAGGGAATTAGATAAATTTGTCCTAACAAATCAAGCCATTCAGAGTGTGAATATTTTCTGGAAAGGGAAGAGCAAAAAAGACTTCAGTGAGTTCAGAATAAAGGTTATGAAGATGGGTGGATATGAGTAATAAAGGGGGGATTCTGTTGGTGTACCTCATACCACTGCTTAATGTTTTTTCTTCTTGTACATTGGAAATTAGTAACATTGTCCACAGACAGCAGAACATCTTCATTTGAGGACATCATTTATTGGATCACAGCTGCTAAGGGTGTATCTTGGAGGCAGAAAATTAATGTTTTTTCTGGACTGATTGTGTTAAGCAATGATACTTGACAAGAAATATTTGTCTGAATCCATAAAAAATACCCAAACCCAAGGATTTCAAAGGTCACTTGTACAGCATGTACAGGCAGAGGAGCAAAGAATGTGACCCAAGTACTGTGGGTGGATGGATGGCAGCCATACTTGAACAGTGTATTTCCATCCATTGCAAAAGAGACATTGCAGAACAGGGGAGAAGCTGGAAAATCAGATGTACAGGACAGAACAAGACCTATTGGTCCAGAACTTCCAACCTGTGGGAGTGACCCAGGGCAGATAATTCCCCACGACTTTTCCCCCCATCATGACAAAATGGTTTATCAGATCTGAACTGGTATTTGATCTTTGTTCTGCACCTGAGCTAGTTCTCTTCATCAGCTTCCCAGTGGCTGCTGCATGACCATTTATCCTTGCCTTGCTGCCCAAGGTTTGTGCCTCAGGGCTACAATCCCTGCTGCCACCTCCTATTTAAACCACTTGAGCTAACCCGAGTGAATTGGCTGGGCACAAACTGAGGGATGCTGACACAAACTGCTGTGTGGGTTGGTTCCAAAGGGTGCTTAACAGGAGAGGAGGACACCACAGATGAGCAGCTGCAGTGGTAACACCCAGCAGCACAGCTGGATCTCAAGGAGGATGTTTGTCCACAGCCTCTGAAAGCAATTAGACCAATTAGACCTCTGGAGCCTTGGGGGGTCTGGCACATCTGAGAACAAGTGCTACTTATTTCGTTAACTAAATAGGGATTTGGATATCTGTCCTGATTTCCAGATTGCAACATTCATGAGCTTCTCTGTGCTGTGTAAGCTTGGGAGATCTGGATGCTTTAATTACTGGTAGCAGCTCCTTCATTAAGTGCTGTATCTCACTTGGGAAGACAATGATGCTGATTTCTAAGGTGAAGTAGGAGGAAGGACAGTTCTGCTGCTGTTTCTTTTCTTCAAAATCAGACTGTCTAAACTCAAAATGACACAAAAATACTGAAGAATTCAGCTTTGGAACAATTTTTTTTTTCTTTTTGGTGTTGTCGTTGGTTTTTTTCCCTGATTTCTGCATTATCCTTGCTTTCTGAGGTGCCCTGTGACTGCTGTATTCAAGAAACCTGTCCTCCCATTGCCTCCAATGCCTGTGACCATTTCTGTCTTACCCCTAGCAAAAGTTAGAGGGACAATGGCATACATCCTTGGGCAATATTATCTACATTTATAACATTCCAGGCCATCTTCATTGTTTCTAATGAAGCTGTAGTAAATTATTTAATTGTGTGGCACCTCTTTGCCCCTCACAACAAGCACAAAACACTTGCTAGCTTCAATCTGAGTTATGTGCACATAACTAAGCAAGGAATGAATATAACCCTTTGATTACAATAAGGTTATGAGCAGCAGGAGTCCATTATGATTAGCAGTAAAATGAAGAATTTTTCATCAATCATAAATATCACTTTATAATTTCCATTTCCCCGTGTCCTTTTTTCTTTGTATCCACCTACAAAATTATATTTTGTCCTAATTCAGGCACCTTTTCTGCAATTGTCCCAAAAGCTGCTACTCATTATTACCCAAAAGACTAAGAACAACAAATATATTAAAATCACTCGATAACATTTGCCTGAATTGACTTTCTGCTTCTTTGCCCTAGGGTGAGATCTGACTTGAATGTCACTTTGCGTCCTTGCAAAGTCTGCCACATCCTGAAGTACTCATATACCCAAATGGCAACAGAGGCATGGTTGGCATCAACTTAGCCACTCTGGAGAAGTACAAAGAGTAGCAGGAATGAAGAAAATACTGCTGGCAGCTGCTGCTGCCAGGGTGTCTGCCTGAGGTGGTACAGTGTGACATCTTTTCATTTGCTTGTGAGCTTCTGCTCTCGAAAGGTATTTCCCTGCCATTCTGTCACCTAGCAGTGATTCCGGGTTTTCATAACAAAAATGAGGGGTGCACACGTCAGGGTTTGGGGTCCCTGGTGCCCAGGAGAGCTTTGGGGCAGCATTGCAAGGAAGGTGTGATGTTTCTGAGATGAGGGAGCAGCTGGGATTGTCTCTTTGGCTGTAGCTGTGCATCCACAGCTGGCAGAGGTAGGACAGTGGACTAGGCAGAACTGCATCTCTGCTGTGTCAGCTCCTGCATTTCACACACATCTGCAGGAAATTGAAATTCAGGCCAGAGTGAAATTCATGGCCAAGAATTCCATCCTTTTTGACACTACAGAACACATTTATTCTGAGAGATCAGGGAGTCAAAAAACAACAGAGAAAATCTTTGGCAGTTCAGGTGGAGTTATGTATCTCAGCAAAGAAGGTAGCATTTGTCTCCTGACAAACAAGGCAAACATCAAGCTGTGTTTCTCGGAAGCAGATTTAGAATTACATCCTCTGGTACTGTGTGCTGACTGGTTAGCAGAGATGTCTGTTAAGCTTGTTGACATTTCTGTTGTTTTTCCCTTGCTGCTTTGGTCCTGGTTAAAAACTCATATCTGTCAGAAGCCAGAGTTTATTTGTGGTTTTTGGAAAATGCCCATCCTGTGTTTCAAGGATGGGAACCCTTCCTATGGAGCAGATCTGCTGCCACAAGGAATCATTCTGTATCTTCCATTAAAAACTAAGAAAGAATTCCTACCAAGTGCTGCATGGGTCTCTTGTTTAGTGTAGGAAAAGCCATGGGAAAAATGCTTTACAATTATCCCATTAAAATCCTTACAAGATTAGAGCAGAATGATCTCACTGTGAAACCAGGTGAGTCAATGCCTTATTGGTTCTTTCAACACCTGCAAACATTAGCACTTTATGCTTCTTGTGCTTCAAAAGTGAATAGAAAAAAAACCCCTGATTTTTTTTTCAAGTTCCTTCATATTTTGTCACTTTTATTTGGCCACTTTTTTTCATCCTAGAAGTCTTAAAAGCCTAGATGCGAAATTATGTGTTATTTCTATATTTAGAAAAATATAGTACCAGATATTAAAGTAAGAGACAACTATCTTTATATTTAGAGGGAAAACTTATTTATTAAAAGAAGTATTTTTCAATAGGTGTAGCTTGTGAAGTATCCACCTTCTAGACTAAAATTTGCCATGCTTGGTGAATAGTTTTGAGAAGTTTACATACAAAGTATTGAGGCCATTTTAAAGTGAGAATGAAAAGCAGAATATATTTTTCCCGTTGTATCTTGTGACCCTTCTCAACAACTCTTACGAGCAAAATGGCTGAGAGTTCAAAACTGTGATTTGCCATGCAAATAGCTGTGCTTAGGTCACAGTGTGCAGCCTTATTGTGAAGGAAATTGATTTTTCTTTAGGGTTTGAAAATAATATACCAACCATGCACTGCAAAGGCTTTTTTCCCTACCCCCCCCTAATTTTGCCTTACAACCCCAGCCTTGGAAAGACCTACAGAAATACTTAACTTTACATTCCTTGAGCACTTCTAGCAGAATAACCACAATGTGTACAGCCTGTGTGGGGAGCAGATCTTTACAAAATAGGTTTACATGCCTCTACCTTTTATTACTGAGCTAGCCTGTAACCAATCTCAAAGCATAATGACCTGGCTATGTTTCAAACACTTCAACAACTTAAAACATGTTGGAAGGACCCCAGACTCCCAGCACAAGAGCTCTTCTCAGGGTGTGCACATTTCCCTCCTACTGCTACACTGATCTATAGGGAGCATACACAGGACAGGGAAGAAAAATACTCCTGAATTTTATTCTGATCTTTCTTCTGTGATTGGACTTCATAGCTTACTGTAATTTATGGCCTCTCTTTGCTGCACTCTAAACAGGGTGCAATCCAAAATGTGGGAGCTGGAAAGCTCTAATTCAGGATGCAGGCTGGCGTCAATAAGCAGCCATCCCTCTCCTTCTTCCTGAAGAGGTATTTGGCAATTGATCAAGAGATGAACATTTGCAGTTCCTGTGCTGAAACTGACAGTGAGCTTTTGGCAAACGAAAAGAAGTCTGATCCCACAGGGATTGAAGGTGATGGGGATGCTGCCCACTGAAGGAAAAGTTGGGGACACCCTTTCTGCTGGGCATTGCTTTCCAGTCTCTGAGCCACCCTTGCAGGCATCTGCCAGGGGTTGTGAAGACAAGAGTCAATATGTTAGCAGCAGACATTGAAAAGTGAGTAGTAAACAAGGATTTGCTCAGCAGAGCACAGCTGAAGAGCTGACGAATAACATCTGCACTCATTTTTTATAAGAGCTCCAGAAGCATGTATGGGATGGTCTATCAGAGCACTGCCACTCGCTTGGGATTTCTATACATGCTCTGTCCTCTGCTCTTCTGTGGCACTTCCCATAATGATGGACTTGCCTGGAGGGATCAGAGCCAGCCATTTGCCATCTGGGTATCTCCTCAGTGCAGCAGCACGTTGCAAGGAGAGCTCCAGTTTGAAAGCATTCAAATCATATTAATGTGACCAAGCTAATAAGCTCAGCCTCGGGAAATTGTTACCTTACGTTTCAACAACTGTTTAGGGCAAAATGCCAAACTCAGACTTTCTGCCTGCCCAGGCAAATGCTCCAATCAATGGAGTAGAGAGCAACAAAATCAAAAGTACTTTCTGACTGTCTGACCCTTGGATAAGGGTTGGGAAAGCTTAAAAGATGGGCAGGTTGTTAAACAACTCAAATAAATGTTAAAAAAGTTACATGAGTCTGTCTTTACCAGGCAAAGAAGCCAACTTGGTTTTCCACTAGGAAGAGAATGCCCCAAACCCTTCACTGGATGGGGGTAAACCTACTATCAGCCTTGGAAATTGGGAATGGGGACGTCTTCCTTTAATGCTGGAGAGAGCACTCTCACTCTCCCAAAAGACAGGACACTCCAAGTGCCAAACTCAGCACATCCACATGCTCACTCAATTGCTCAGTGTCATATTCAGGCTGCTCTAACACACTAAGCCCCTCTTTCCATGCCCCATAGCATTCATGGGCCCTTAGCAGAGATTTTGGCTGCCAATCTGAGTATATCAGCCCAAAAGTTCTGTGCTGCAGCTGCTGTGATCTCTCTGGGTTCTGGCCTGGAGAGCCATATGGCAGAGCTGGGAATGGGGAGCCATGTGTGAGCTGTCACATTCCTGACTCACACAGCATCTTCCAGGGAGGGAGGGAGATGGGTGGGGGGTCTGTGGAGATGGAGTAAATGCCTGATGGGACTGTGCTGAGCACAAATAAGGCTCATTTTTCACGATTTGCAAAGCGCCGTTTGTGATCAATCTCTTGGTGCATAAGTGGAAGGAAAAGAGTGAGTGCATTCCAGCCCACTGGCTCTCATCTGGCACTGGGAGGACTAACTGATTTTGTGGGTACCAAACTGATTTTGCCTTTTTACAGGCAGTCAGAGGGCTCACTGCTAACACCACCTGCTTATCTGAACAAACAGGCAGTTTGTTGTTGTGCACTGCACACACATAGTTTTATCCAGGGGCTATGATAACTCAAGCGTCCTTTCATGCAGCTGATGGCATCATTAGAAGGTTTCTGCTCTGGATTAGAGCAGCAAGCCTGGAAGGAATAATAGCCTTCCAATTCATAGCCTCGGGCTATTTATTTGCTGAATAAAACATTTAATCTCATTTTAGAGAGATCAGGGCAAGGCTGGGTGGACTGGCAGAAGCTGAGGCATGACCAGATGAGGGACAGGTTCTTTGGGGCAAATTTATAGCAGGGTGGCAGCTCTCTTTAGTGCTAGAGAACTTACTGCCCTCACCTCTTCCTGGTGCAGGTTTTCCACCAGCTTTGAAGAATGGAGAGATGAGCTGGCCTCGCTCCAGTTGAATTTAATCACTCACAGCTCCTCCAATATTTCCAAGGCTCAGCGAGTTGTAGAAAACTGTCATTAAACATGCAAAAGCAACACTGAGGTTTACTCTGCAAGGAGGGAGAGAACATATGGAGTGAGCCCACGCTTCGTGCACTGCTGCACTTCAGAAACTGGATTAGCGTCTCTTTTTTCAGTTGTGGTTTGGCCTGGAAGGTTTGTTAATTGACTAGTGTTGTTAGCATGGCAAACACATCACTGTGATATCCTGAATGCATCTGCAAGCATGATCCTAGTGTAATTTTATATCTTCTGATACGTGATTTCTAGTAAATTCCAGTAAATTATCACCAGTATTTGGCTGCTGATATCACCAGTGGTGTTACATCTGTTACAAAGGTGGTCCTTTTTTTTGGTATTTCTCAGTTTTTCATCACCACAGCCTCCCTTTGCTGTGCATCAGCACACAGCAATTGTTTGATGGAGTGTTTGTAAGTGCCCCTTACTCCATGCCATCACCTCCAAAGGGTCCAGAAATACTAGAGTTTTTCCCAAAAATTCAGTGGAAAATACACAATTCACAGATTTTACACAATAATAAGCATTCCAGGTGTGCCATTCTGAGAAAAATGGGGATACCTTTCTTTAACCCCAGTTCTTCTATGTTTGCAGTTTGATATTTTCTATTTGAAGTGGGAATGCAAGCAGTAAATAGTGATTCTCTTCTAGAGGGAATTACTGCAATGACTACTTTGGAATTGGAGCTTAAGGTCTATTTTGCACTATAAATGGAAAAAGATGGAAGGGGGAAAAGTCAATTGTAATTGGCTAATGGATTTGCAGTTTCTTAACTCTCTTTTTCTCTCTCTTTCTCTCTTTATAAATATATATACACATGCATGTATATTTAATGTACTGAATTATTGCTCCTTCACAACTTCCCCTACCCCTTCCAACTCTGGAGGGGAAAAAAAGAAGTATAAGCTCAGGAATCCTGATGATAGGAAAGCCACAGGAGAACCCCAGGCTTCCACCTAAACTCTTCATTTGCAATGTCTTACACAGCTCTTCCTGGGGCAGTGGCAATGATGCAGGTCTAGTGACAGTGCTTTTGGGGTGAGCTCTGGAGCAGCATTTGAGGTTAAAATTAAACTGAAGTCAGGTGGGTTAGACTTCATCTTCTTCTACAAGCTGCAGTCCTCATCTGTGCAATTCCCTTATTCAGCACTCATTTCCAGAGTGCAAGAAATTAGGTTTATTTCTTTGACAGCTGACCTAGAAACTCTGGGTCAAGTTCTCCTGCTTATATGTAGAGTTTTATATTGCAGCCATTACTGCAAATAGCCTCCAAGCAATTTTCATGTGAAGAAAAGTCATTAGTTCCCACACAGAGTTTGGGGTCCTCCTGCAGTTTCCCTTCTGGAGCCAGCACTCTGCAGGAAAGGCTGTTGTCTTTCAGGGAATGAGGGCATGAGTAGAAAATAAAGGTTTATGCATTGTTAGTGTCATTGGTGGCAATTAAGTTGCCTCCAATAGGAAAGCTGAGTGACATCCCTTACAGACCCTCAGGCTTGGGAGTGCACTTGATCCCCAATTAAACAATTTCCACATAGATTTACTTCCCTTCCATCAAAAATTAGCTCTTTAGTTGTCCATTCTCAGAGGCTCAGAGGATGCCAGCTGTCCACCAGGGGCACAGATTAAAATTTGGTCCTTTGTGGAGAAGGGATTCAACCTCTCATCTGCTTTAAAAAATGGGACTTTGAATTGATGTCAGAGGATGTTGATGAGCTAGGGAAGGGAGTAGGGCAGAAGCTCTGCATGCCTTTCCAAAGGCCAGAGGCTGCTAAGGTGTGTGGCAGCACAAGGAGAGCTCTGCCTGGAAAGCCCTTTCTGAGTTTTCCTCAGAGTGGAGATGTCACTGTAGGACGTTCTGAGGTGGCGAGTGAGAGCAGAGAGTGGCAGATTTTGTCCTGGGGCTCCTTGCCCTGGTTTCTTCAGCTGTTTGGGGACCCAGACAGCTTTTGTAGGGATGCATGCAGAGCAACAGAGCAGGCTGCAAGGAGAAAAGGGGAGAGATGTCACAGAATGGTATGGGGAAAACAGGGCAGATGTCCAGGCCAAGGAGAGCATGGTAGTCAGGAGCAACAAGAGGCTGGGCAGCCAAGCATTTTTCCCAGAACTTGCAATGGCAGAAGCAGCAGAAAAAGTGGCAAAATTAATGTGAGAAAGTACCATTATTGGTGTGGAACCGAAGGCCTTTGTGCAGAAGAGCTCCTCAGTCAAAGTGCATGTGAGGTAAAAGAAGTGTTGCTCTGGTGCTGAGCAGGCCACAGGTCTCCACCAGGAGTGTCCTTCTGGAGTCTGGCACGTCCTGCTGAGAGCAGGACTCACAGAGCAGCATTAGCCTGACCACAGAGATGGAGAGCCCACCATTTCCCTGGGAATTTTGTTCCAGTGATTAATCATCCGTGCTCCTAAGAAGCTGTGCCCCATTACTATGTTAGATTTGCTGGGCTTCACCTTCTGGTAATTAGTTCTTTTTATGTCTCTCTGCTAGATTAAAGATCCCTTTTGTAGCCAGTATTTTCTCCCCATGTGGGTAATTATACCCTGTAGCCACACCGCTTCTCAATCTTATTTTTGATTAACTGAAACAGATTGAGCTCCTTAAGTCTTTCCCTGGAAGGCAGCAGGCTCTTTCATTCTTTCTCCATCCCCAGTCTTTGAACTACATCTTGGGACTCTCCTGTCCAGTTTTGGGGTACCTTTCTAACAAATGGGTGGTGGAATATGATTCACTATTCTGTCAGCAATGTTCATTGTGGGTCACCAAGTATGCCAGAACTTTTAATTTTAGTATTTTTACAGTGAACAGCATGCTGTCATGTTTTGGTTTGGTTTGGTTTGGTTTTATTTCTTTTTACCGTACTCTGAGTTTGACTGGTAATAAATTAAATTAATTTTCCCAAGTTCAGTCTGCTTTGCCTGTGATGGCAACTGGTGAGTGATCTGCTCTCTCTCTGTCCTTATCTCAAACCACAAGCCTTTTGTTACCTTTTCTCTCCCCTGCCCAGCTGAGGAGGTGAGTGATAGAACAGCCCTGGGTGGGCACCTCATGTCCAGCCAGGGTCAGCTGGCCACAGCTTCACTGCCAAACTGGGATTAGTTCTTTCTGTTGGTGTTGATAATCAAATCTTCAGGCTGTGATATGGAAACGCTCAAGCATCACACAAAAAAAAAGTTTGCAGTTTTCACCACAATACTTGGAACACATTAACTGTTTTCTATTCCAGATTCATTTGTTACACATTAGATGTCATCTTAAGGTTTTTGTTAATGCATTACCTTCAAATATAGTGGGTGTCTAGAGGCAGATAAGTTGCTGTTGCAGACATATCATTATTTTTCAGGATATTTTGGCTTTGGAACACTGGATTTCAAAACTCTAATGTTTTACTAAACCAAAAGGCTTATGCTATGTATAAAAATACAGTCATCACTGTGCAAATTCTTCAGGTAAACATAATCCACAGCAGCAATTACCTAATTCTGAGATAATTAAAAATAGGCAGACAGGAAGATAGAGAGAGAAAAATATTCTGACTAACATCTTTTTTGACGATATGTGCTGAGGGAAATATCAGAATAAACAGATTTAAGCATGGTTAGGAGCTTAGATCATATACTATTTCTTTCTGCTTATAACACAAAATGAAGGGCTCTTTCTGCCAAGCTTGTCTGATTGCTTGTGACAAGATTTGGAGGGATGCCTTTAGAACAAATGGAGGTTTTTCTCTTCAGTGATCCCAGCCTGGGTGCCTCAACTGGGCATCAGTGAAATGTGACACAAAGCTCCCTTGATCACAGAGCAGCCTTCTGAAGGAGGGCTAGAGGAACAATTTGGATACAGGGCAGGGGAAACTCCTCCACGTTAAGGAGAAAGAAAAGCTGTGCTGTCCTGTTCATCACCTATGTGATAAATGCTCCTACCCTCCAGCCTCACAGACACTTTTTGGACCACAATTGATTCCCCCAGGTTATCAGATGCAGTTGTCTAGAATAATCAGACAATAGGGGGAACAGGAAAAGAAAGAGAAATAAAAGAAAACAAGGAAAGAAAATGAAAAAGCTCTTTGATCAAAGCCTTCTTTTGAATAGGATTTATTACTATTTTTGTAATATCTTTTACCACAGTGGTGGGCCTTTCTTAGGCAGGAGATGCCAGGGAAAAAGCAGGTGCAAAGCTGGTTCACTTTACAGTGTGGATTCTTGCTTAATAGAGGCTGAACTGCAGCCATCAAACACATTTCACTTCAAGTCTCAGGTTTGTCTCTGAACTATCAGACAGCTATGCCATTCAGCCAGCTATGCCCATCTTCCAGGTGAAACCTTTTACTCTGGTAGGTACCGTTGCCTTAATCATTTTCCAGCAGGCAAGAAAGGAGCTGTCAGGTAAACCAACATCAGGCATGAAGCAGCAGAGCCCAGCAGGTAGGAAAGCAGCAGCTGGGTTTCATGGGGGCTAAGAAACAGGAGGAATTTTTCCAGCAAGATTTAAATGACCCCACAGAGCAAAGGGCAAGACCCTCAGGCAACAAGCTGTTGGGTTGCAGCAGCAATATCAGCAAAATAAATTCTCATCATCTGACCTTACCTTCCTATCTGCATTATCTTTCCTAGCTGAGTCATGCCTTCCCATTAAATGAGGGCAGCAGAAGGAAGAGGGCAGAGGCACTCAGACCTTCCAGGCTAAGAAGCTTCTTCTGCTTCTGGATAGAAAAGGGTATTCTCATTTTACAAATGACAATTTTAAGTAGCTTTCCTTAAGTCATAGCCTCTGGCTGCAGCTGAAATAAGCAGTAGCTTCCACTTGGCTTTAACTGGACACTTGAGCCATTATTTTTAAATAATACTATTAAGGGAAAACCTAGATGCCCTGGCCTTGACAGGAGATCTATTATGTTACATTGTCTGGTAAGTTTATGACAAGAGCTGTAATCATTTAAAGGCTAAGTGGATGAGAAAGAAAAAAGGAAAAAGGATATATTCTTATTAGGAGCTAGCTGAGGACTGTCCTGCCCAAAACCAGCTTTTGCATAACAGAAATTTTGTCATGGGAAATTTCAGGTTTGACAACAAATTCCAATTTTCCACTGAGAAAATGCAAATGACAGCTCTAGAGCTGCCTGCCTGGCAGGCATTTGTCAACTTTGTTTTCTGTCTTCAGGGATGCAGTGGAATCAACAAGAACCATTCTGACAGGCAAAAAGTCAGCAAGCCAAGTAATAGAATAATAAATTATGCTTTAAATTTTCTAAAGAGAGTATGTGTGTTCCCTGCCTAGTATTTCACTTCTGTGGAAAGCATTTGTATTTAACTCCTCCCTTCCAAGTACTTGGGGAGAACAACAGCACTGGGCTTTGTGTAGGGAGCAACAAGTGAAGAACTGAGGCACAGAAGAGATGGCAAGCCAGAATTTCCCAATTGACGCTGTCTGCTCTGCTTGACCCATGCTTTTAGAAGGGCTTTGGAGCTGTTATGTGAGCACCCCATCTTAAATGCAAAATCAGAAAATAATAATTTGAATCAGAAGGGTTGCTTCTGGGACGCCAAGTACCAAACTGGATGAGATTGGTCAGGATCTTACCTACCTGAGCATTGAAAATCTCCTGGATTGCACAGCCCCTCTGGGCCACTCTTGTGGTACTTTCACCATACCCGTGGTAAAAATTTTTCATTATATTGAAATTTCCGTTGTTGTAAATGGTGACTTTTGCCTCTTTTTACCAGGCACACTCTTTAGTGTCACAGAACCACAGAATCATTTAGATTGGAAAAAAACTTTGAGATCAGTAGTAGTAGTGGAGATAAGTTAGATCCTTTCAGCCTTTCCTCTCCTGGCTGAAAAGTCCAGCTCCTTCAGTCTCTTCTTGTAGGAATTAAATGAACTCCCCTTTTGGCTCAGAAAGTTATTTCAGTGCAGGACACTGCCTAACCAAACATGGTTTACGATGATTGCTCCTGTCTGGTTAACCTTAACCTGATTTAAAGGTGTGTAATATAACAGGGAGTGGAAATATAGCATCACTTATCAAGTCTATCATTCCCTGTCAGGTGAGCAGAGACTAATCGCCATGGCTTTTATGTTCTCTGCTCCTTAGTTTAAAATGAGCTCTTTGCCCTGTGGTGGAACTCTGTGAACTGTTAGTCTCCTCGTGGTGTGTATTTTTGGCCAAATCTATACAAAACCATCAGGGTTTCCTGTACAGGTTTCTTGGGGGTTGAGCACATCAGCATTTCCCAGTAACCACCTGCTGGCTCACCAGTGACTCCAGCAACAATATACAGGGAAGGAGAGCTAAAAGATGAAAAGCATGGGATTTTCAGGACTGTTGCAGGTGGATGTAAAGCTGATCAGAGCCAAGAAATGTTTCAATAAGAGGAAAGGTTTGCAGTGGGAGAGTGATGACCAGCACAGGGGCAGTGAAGGGCAATGTCCTAAAAAAAAAGGGTGTTCAGGGCAATATATGCAACACACCATGCTCTCTCATTTGCTCTTTCCCCTTTTCCCTCTACCTCTCTGCTTCCTCAAAGACAAATCTAACCTGGTGTTTGCGCTGGAGCACTGCCAGTAGAGACCCCTGAAAGGACAAGCCAAACCAGCACATCCCTGGAGTATCCTGAATACTCTCACATGGCTTCTTTCTAGGCTGAATGAGAGAGCAATCCATTATTAATCTTGCTGCCACTCCAAGACTGTTCCCTGCAGTATATTTTACAGTGCTTTGTCCAGGATGGTTTTAAAACATCCAAGTGATGAGACTTCCACCAGTTTACTTGGGGGAGCTATTTTACAGGCTAACAGACATCACCATTAGCACTATTTCTTGTCACATGCATCAGCAGCTCTCCCATAAATAATTGGTAACACTACAGTTATTCTACAGGCTTAGGGAAGGTGAAGAAATAGAAACAGGGAGTCAGTATTCAGGTAAATAAAGGAACAGAAAGATAAGGGAAATATCTGGCTCCTCTGGGAAAATATGTAGTTTAGCTGGGTTATGGACACTTGAATAAGTGACAGAGAGGTAAGCAGCAGGCTCTGCACTCATCCCTGAATAAATGTGAGGTAATCTGACAGAGTTCAGGCACAGAGGGAATTTGGGATCCTCAGCTGTGCCAGGATCTAGCAGAGTTGGCTACTGTGCCTCCATTGCCCTGCAAGGCCACCTCTAAGTAAATGACCTCACATCTATCATGGAGTGAAAGAATATCTAGGAGAGTTACTGCAGAGCAACTCACAGAGTTCCCTGTTACTGCTATTTAATCTAAAGAAATGGACATATGACCCAGTGAGTAATGTCTTATTTAATGTTTTCTAGAATATTTTATTGAACAGCTATTTTTTGCTCTTCAAATTCTTCTCCTTCAGCAGAGATCAGCAGCTTACACGATGGGTGAAACATTACAATCCTGGATATAGCCAGATCTGAATTGCTCTGTATAAATGAAAAAAAGCCCACCCCTCTTGGCCCTTCCTGGCAAATCAACACCCTTGGTAGGCAGCAGTGTACTGTACATGGCTGCTAATCCAGCACTGATAATAGCTGTGAGCCAGCAGATACTTTTCAAACCTCCTTGCTGCAATATGTCAATCAAAGTCTCCCTTTGGCAAGTAATTCAATGGTTTTACTGCAATCTACTGGGCAATGCCACCTCCATTTCCATTGTCCCTTATTACCATGAACCTCAATTCTTCAATAAAGGAAATGCACTGAACCCATCTCACAGATGTCCTTTCTCTTAGAGCACAATTCCCTGCTGAGGCACTGAGCAGTCTGGGAGTGATGCAGCACCAGTGATGACCTCCATGAACCACACACCCATGGCAGCTTTAAAGACAGGAGGATGCCTCTCTCAGAAAAAACAAGCAGCAAGTTATTTAGGGTCTCTGGCATTACGAGGAGGTCATCTTCCCTCTTTTGGTCTGTGTGGAATGGCTGCTGAACTCTTTTCTTGTATTGGGACCATTATAGACTAAGCAGTCCTGGAGAAATGTTTCTTCAGAGATCTTCCACGTCTTATTAGAAAGGAAGAAGTTTTTCTTAACATTCAAACTTCACAAGTTTTCCTTCTCTGAAGTTCATCCTATTATGCAATGGCCCATTGTACTAAGCCAGCATAAAGTCTCTTCCTCTTGGGATTTTCCTTGAATTTATTTGGAGGTGATTATCATATCTCCTCTTAGTTGTTGCTTTGCCAAGATGTACATAGTTTGCTCTTTTAATCTTTCCATATCAATCAAGCCTCTCCCCTTCCTAATAATAATTGTGCCTCCTTTCTGAAGTCCCTCCAGCTTTTCAGTATCTTCCCAGTGACATGGTGCCCAGAAACAGCCCAGGAGATGCCAGCTGCCTTTCCAGCCTTGTAGAGAAGGTTGATGCAAAGTCTATGTGCAGGAAACAGAAAAATTTGACTTTTTAAAAGCAGTATACCACGCTGAGAAATATTTTCTGATTTACATTTACTACTCAATCTAGTAAGAAATAAATCTGAAAATCATACTTAAGTGAAAGCATTCAATTACCAAGGCACAGTGATGAAAACCCAAGCATGTGCTAAGTTTAGCATCAAAATGTTTTTGATATTTTACTAAGAACAGTCAAAGGGAAGAAACAAAAATGCCTTGTTATATTACTACCACTATTTTGCAAGAAGTTTTTTTTTAGGGCTGAGAAAGCAGCAGATGTATTTGGCTTCTGGAAGCTCTGCAATCAATCAAGTAATTGGTCTGTCCAAAAAGTTAATTCATGGTGACTAATTGCAGATCGTATCAGAAAAAGAGAATCAGAAATAGGCAAAAGACAAAGGTGACAAAGCAAGAGAAAAATAAAGGAAAAATATAAAAGGAGCCTTCAGGTTTGCTAAGGTTTGAACACACATAAAGAAGAGATAGAAGAAAACACCAGAAAATGACATTTGCCACAACTTTGGTAATAAAATACTTTGCCTAATGACTGATCACTCAGTACTATAGTTAGGCAACAAACCACTTCTGCATCAATTTGGTTTTTTTGTTTGTTTTTTTGTTCCAAATCTTTAACATACAATTAGAATTTGTCACCTGAGACCTGTAATTAAGACTGGATGCATTTCCAGTGGACATGTTCTTATACATTTTGAAATACCTGGCTTCTTAAAAGAATCTGGTTTTCGTCAATATTTTCCCCCTAAATACTCCAAGCAAGATTTTGCACTTGCATTACTTCCTTAAAAAAAATTAAAATAAAAATTAATTGTATATATAAAGATTAATTCTCTATCCTTGCACCTCACTTTTTTTCTGAATGGTTTTTATTTCACTTTTTATCCCTACAGGGGTTTAAAGCTCCCCCCCAGTTCAGTATTGAATGTGAATTTCATTAATGTGCTGTTTGTTTTTCTTCCAGACCAATTAATGAGGGTGATGAATGAGGTAGGACATAACACCATTCCCTGTGGCACCCCAGTAGCTGCCTCCCCCAAACTCAAACACTGCCATCTATCATCACAATTTGCTAATGTTCTTTCCTCCAATTTGTAGACCCCATGGCAGCACTCCTACCGAAGCCAATCTCAATTAATTATTCAAGTACATTCATGGGAGATGCAATATCAAATACTTCATGGAAAACCAAAATGCAGCGTAGCAACTGAATTTCCAGTAGGCACTACTACTTTAATTATTTTAAACCCTTTTATATCTGTTTGTGAAGATTTATTCTTTTATTATTTGTACTTTAGTGGCGCCTGGAGGATCCAACTGGGCTGAGGACCCATTGTCATGTTACTGAAATTACATTACTAAAATTTTATCTCCAGCTGTTTAGTGATTCACTTTCCTCCTCTCGTCTCTCCTATTTGCTTCATTTTCACTCCAAGGATAGAATTTAAATTAATGGAACTGTAATTGCCAGGATCACTGACAATTCCTTTTTTCCAGGATATCACATACATTTTCTGTATTTTGCATATTTGCTGCTTCCACTTTTTCTCTTCCAAAAACACTTTGAGTTTGTGTTTGCATGAAAACAGGCTTCTCTCTCTCTGCCTGTGCCCTGCATCTGCTCCTGCTGTGCATTCCCCACTGGAGTCCATATCATGGATAATCCTGTGCCTGGGAAGTCTCAGTGAGCTGCATGGTGATGACTGATGCCACACGTGGAGGATTAAGGAGAGAATAAACAGCAGGAGCACATCATCTCTCAGGAAACTGAGACCCCATCTTGTCTCTTGTGCTATAAAATGCCAAAGACAGATTTTTAAAGGATGTTGTGGTGCTTCTTGATACAAAAAACCAGAAAGCCTCTATGCCAAACTGAGAACAGACTGGTTCAGAAGGAGGAGAGGAATGATTGTTTGAATAAGCAAGCCCCATCATATCCTGAGCCTAAGGACAGATGAGCTGTGAGAAAAGACCTCATTTGCCAGCTTTGGTCTGTGAAGGACTCACAGGGGCCACTTTATGAGCAAATTTATAATTTATTTACTTTTTATTTTCTTTCCTTTTAAATAAAGGTGATCAGTTTCTTCACACCCTGCCTTGTGTTCCCTTTCCTGGGACAACCTGGTAGCAGTGTCTGACAGAGAGCTCATCTTCCCTTTCACCCAGGGGAGGGGAGTGCACCCTGAGCTGGAAATATTTCAAGGAAACACTACAGAATCTTCTCCTTAGGTCATAGCTTGGAGGAAGTATTTCCCCCTACCTCCTGAAACCACAGGATCTGCATGACTAAACTGATTTCCCCCTCCCACTCACACAACACCTTCCCAGCATTTCTGAGAGTGTCCCATCTCTCTGTTCCTCTGTGAGGAAGCCATTTTATGGTTTCAAAAAGTCACAAATCAGCTGCACTCGGAATTTTTGTGAGATCCTTTGTCTGTCACAGAACAAGGACTAGTGTTTCCATTCCATTCCATTCCATTCCTGTTCCGTTCCATTCCACTCCATTCCGTTCCACTTCATTCCATTCCATTCCATTCCATTCCATTCCATTCCATTCCATTCCATTCCATTCCATTCCACTTCATTCCATTCCATTCCATTCCATTCCATTCCATTCCATTCCATTCCACGTTCCTACAGATGCTGTGGAGCCACTTCCTTAAATTCCCTCGTGCTGTGATGTCATGCTCCTTACAGTGCTGGAGGAAAATTGGCTAATCAGCAGCAACTTGCCCAAAATAAGGCCTTCTGAGGGTCAGCTACAGTTGAGAAAAGCTCCTGAAGTTCTCCCACATAGAGTAAACCCATTTCTTTTGATGCTGTAAGCAGGCTATTTACCCAGAGGGGTTCAAAGCGAGTTTCTGCCTGCTTCTCTCTCACCCTGGCATTATTCAAGAGTCAATAATCCAATTCAAAACAGTGCAGTGACAATGAGGTGGGATTTTTTAAATGGTGTTTACTTGTTCTTAATGATGTGCTGTATCTCCCTGTTACAGAGAGAAGCAGATGATAAAGAAGGGAGAAGCTACACAGCAATGCAGACAGTAAAATCAAAGAAGAGACGACTCCAAAGAAGAGTTGACATGAAAGAGAGGCTCCTGCTAGTTTCTGAAAACTCACAAATGTAGGATTTTGACTGCCACAGTTGAGGTCTTTCTGCCTACAAGGGCCTAACTGTAACACCAGTGAAAAATTTTCCCAATTCAGAGCAGTTCAGAACCCTTTTCAATACAACCATTTTACCCCCTAAAGCAAGTTTTTGGCTGAACCAGGGTAATTGTCTGCTTCCTGTCTCTTTTTTTCTCATTCTTTCCATATTTTATGTTCCCAAATGTGACATTTTCCCCCCACCCCACCCCCTCCAGTCAGAGAAAATCTGATATTGCTTATTAAACGTATCTCTATTTGGGCTTCGTGTTCCAGCAAAGGTTTTTTCCTGGTTTGCCTGTAAGTTGAGAACCATCAGGCCTCACAATGCTTTTTGCTGGAGTTCTGGGAAGTGTTGGGAAGGAGCTGGTGACCACCATCCCCAGAGATTTATGGGGAGATAAAAGAGCAGGATGTCCTTAGCAGCTTTCCCCAGAACAGCCCTGGTAACCCACTTGGAGCCAGGCAGATGTGAAGAGGTCATGCTGTTTGGAAAATTACATATATGTAAGAGATATCAAAAGCATCAAGAGCAGAGAAATGTCTGGGAGGGAGGGAGTGTGCCCAGGGCAGTTTCAGCTGCTGATGGTGCACAGGGCTTGGGAGACATCTCCAGAAATTACAAGAAATCTTCATCCTCAGGTGAAGCAAAGTACAAAACCTAGAAATTGCCAAGTTACAAACAAATCAAATGCACAATGGCACAGATAGAAGAAAATGAAAAGTGATTCTTTGCATACATCTACCCTAATACTAGCAGTTTAGGGAGATTAGAATGTTTAGATCTAAACGAATATAACTACCTAAAAGATATATTGGAAATTTGGTGGAAGGAGAAGCAGATGGACAATGTAATACCAATTTGAATAATTATAGTGGAAAGAGAAAATGGTCTCTATAGATGAATGGATCATAGTATAGCCTGAAAGAAACTTTGAGTCAAACCAAATTAACAATCAAGCAAACCTTGTCAGCAAGCAATAGAAACCCTATGAATCAAACTCCAGCCCCATGTAGACAAAATACAGCACCAAAGCTCTGTTACAGACTGCCTGATGAAGATGCTGATAGAGATTGACACACTGAAGGAGATCTAGGGAAGCAGGAATGAACAATGAAAGAAGATTACAATTACCCTCATTTGTTGGGTAAACTTCACTGTGGGGAGTGATGTGGGGGCTGAACTTCCAGAAAATGACAATTTCTTTCTCTGTGTAAATACAATACAAGGAAAAGAAAAGAGAAGTCATCACCGGTGTGCAGGACTTGGTGACTGTCACAGAGCAATCAGTGAGCATACAGTGGCAATCCTGTATTTATGTCCAACATCCTCATTCCTCCTGCAAGAACCAAGAGGTCTAGCAATGATTAATTTAAAAAAACCTAACTACATGAAAAATAAGGGGTCCTGTTACAGAGCAGCTAAAATGAGTGGTTACTATATCAAATTCTTTTTATTGGACAGCACTGAAGTTGTTTAAAGATGCCATGCCATGGTGGATGGTGATAGCAAACCCTTACTACCTATCCATAAATATTTGAGAAAGACCAAAAGTAACAGACCAAACTTAGCAGAAGCAGAAGGGAGCTTTGATAGGAATAAGAAGGAATTATTAAAAACCCACAAAGCTGTGTCCTACTAAAACCAAAAATCAGCCACACAAAAAAAACCCACAACCAAACCAAAACAAACCCTGAAGGAACAATTGTCTGAAAATGCTGAACTTCAGTAAGAGGGACCAAAAAATGAACTGCTAAAAAGCAGAAACACTAATTATTATGCAAGGCCAAGAAAAGATCGAGGAGCACGAGGCTTCAAAGACAAAAAAGTTGCAGCAGAAAATCCAAATCTTTCTGGCTGCACTAAAAATGAAATGCTTGAGGAAGTATATACTTGGACTCTTCAAGCTAGAGAAGAGACTCTGGTAAAAAAGCAAAATGTAGATTTGTTAAACACAGGAAGCATGGAGTAGTCCTTGTCATTTACTGACAATGTGATTATATACTGTAGAAAGCAAACAAGCACTACACCTCATGATGCAATCTTTCCGAACTTGGTGCATATCAGGTGTTCTCTAAAATTATGGAAAACATCAGTAATACAACTGTAGTAATAGATTTAACATTTACTACTGCAGAGCTGCTTGAGATGACAACATTGTGTATGCTTAGCTGCCACGATTTTGTATCATAAAATCAGATAAATTAAACGACTTTGCAAGTTCCCAAACTTGTCTGCATAGGCAGGAAATTGGACTGCTTACATATTTTACCTTGTGAGGCAAAATAACACTGAACTAACATTGCAGAAGGAGCTTAAAGGTTGCACAGGTTTCGTTCATAGGCTGAATATCTGGAAATCCAGCCAAGCTGAGCTGTAAGCATTCCAGGTTGCCAATTAAAGGTTGAGGCCCACTTTGCACCAGTTAGTTTAATATCACTTTGCATTCCAGAGCTTCCCATTGCAGTATGAATCGAGGCAAGATAGCAGATGTCTATATGGTTCATTGCCTGATTTTGCAAGTGCACAGCTTGAAATTGACTCTTCTAATGCTAAATATTCAGCGCCTGAGTTTCATAAACAAATCCATTGGCTGCACTTGTTTTTAGGGGACTGAGAGTCCAATTAAAGTTTCCACAGAGAAATGTGCCCCTGCACGACCACACACACCAAAGTGCAGATGCACACAAGCAGAGCAAGGCTGGGAGTTTTGCTGATCCCTGGGATGAATTTGCTCAATGCCTCTTGTACTCAAATAACAGGTAAGTTATACAGGGCATACATACAAATGAGAAGTGCAGTTCCAGCTGAACTCAACCTTTTAAAGTACTTGGAAATGTGAGTGATATCTTCAAGAGCATTTGCAATGGCTTAAGGCGAGGGAGCTGGAGTGGTGAGCTTACAAAACAAGAGGTGAGGAGGTCAGGGTCTGCATGTCCTAAAGCAGTGACTCTCACAAGGTACCTCACCCTGGAATCCATGTGTTGAACCTCTTCCATCCATGTAATTTGTTTTTCTGTATGAAATATCCAGCTGAGCCTGATACAGAAATTGTTCCTTCTCCAAGTCCTTCTCAATTAATCAGGACCAGCTAGGCTGAATGTTTCTGCAACCTCAGCTTCTGCAGAGACAATCCTTGTATTTGTGGGGATATATGAAGAGGCTGCCAGTCCTTATGCAGAGTGTATTAATAAAATATGATCTCCAGTTCAGGCAGCTAAGCTATTGACTGTTAAGGTTCCATCTAACCCAAGACATGGGTGCACACTGGAACACAAACCCCTCAGTTTACAGCGTTTTCTTACAGGCTGGAATGTGGCAACTTGCTCCCAAGGTGACAAAACTGAGGCAAAGCTCCAGAGTGCTCTAGTGCTCCAGCCTCGTGTCTTCACACACTGACCTGGGTGCCTCGAGACATTTAGCTTCACACAGCTCTCAAACCTTATAAAAGACACCCTGTGCTTTCCTTCAGACAGCAGCTCAAAGGTCAAAGACTTACACTAGTGGTCACAAGTTGGTGACAAAAGCAACTAAAGCCTGTCTTGGAGGACCCTGAAGAACTGTTTGAGAACAAGAACAACCTGTGAATTCCATTTCACATGACAGTGCCCAGTGGTCCTGGGAGAGGCTGTGTACTTGGCCCCTTGGGTTTATCTGTACAAATGGCTTTGCAGGTAATGGAGAAAAGTAGGATTGTGAGCTTCATCCTTACATGATACAGTTTTTAACGAGATGATTATGGAGGGAACTCTTGAATAAAACCCTAAGGTCACACACCAGAGGTATCTGAGCCAGAATCACGAAGGCTACAAGTAAGAACTGTGTGTTTAAAATACTAATAATTATAACTGCAAATTGTACTTCAGCCCAAGGCTTTACAGCAAAGCTGTAAAAAAGTAAGATCAATTTTAATCTTTAAGGACACTTTGCTACATTTTTCTTCTTCAAGGCTAAACCCAACTAGGTCACTCCAGGTAGGAGTTGAAAAAAATATGAGCTCTTTCTCCCTGAGCAATAAATATTATCTTCAGTATCAAAAGCTGGATTGCTACCAAGTACACTCCACAGCTCCTTGGGGAAGCTCAGTCCTGGGTCTGAGAATCTATCAGAGCTGAACAAAGGCATCCAGGGCTGGGGAAAGTACACTAGATCAATAGAGAAGGAAATCTCTCACCCATGACCTTTGGTGATTATCAGGCAGCAGGAACAGTTCCTGCTTTCTTGGTCATAATGTGGGTTCATTGATTCTCACTGTGGATGGACCCTTGGGTGAAAGGGTTGCTTATTTGACACTTCTGCCATGGAGTTCTCCCTCTCCACATCCCAACCTAGGGAGTTCTCAACTTGAATGATGCTAACCCTGCGACTGCACACTGCAAACCCCTCAGCCTGTGGTGTAACACCCTCCTGCAGGATCACTCCTGAGCTCAGTGCTTTCTCTCTGCAGTTTCTCCCTCCAGTTTGACACTTCAGATGAGGAAACAGCATAATTACACTTCTGTCTTCCTGTGCTACTCCATGTGTGGTAACTCCCATCCCACCTGAAGATGAGCATGTTGCTATGGTTTCAGGAAAAGGATGGACATCCTTATTCCCTTCTGCTACTGCTTGGTCTTCTTTTACTCCACCAAAAAACTTTAAATTAGTTCTGGAGTTAGAAAGATCATATTTAATCACAATAAGTATAAGTGATCATATTTTAAAAAAAATTATAAGCAAAATGTCTTCCCAGAATGCTCAGACATGATTATTTGGGCCTCCAGTGACCATTTAAGAATGCACTTGCTGGTAATGTCCTATTATTTAGAGCTGGTTGAATAATATTAAGTGGATAATTTATATCACAAATGTTACAATTTTTTAAAAACAAATTACTCATCTAGTTTAAAAATATTATTCACAAAGATAGAGGCAGAGTGAGTTATTAAATATATTCATCAACTAAGTTGTTCAAGTTTTGCAATATATTTGAATGAATTATTCATATTATTCATCATTCATTGAGTTCTAATTATTATTTTAAACACTTATATAGCAATATTAGTGCACTGACATAAGTAATCAGTGACAAAAATGACAGGTCTTCTGATGGATCTATGATATAACTAAGGTGGATTAAGGCATGGTGAAGATGGGCTTCACCCATCCTGAAAGGGGGGATTACTATTTAATGATCTTTACACCAGAGATTACAGACTGGTGCCTATGCTCCTTGTTCCAGGAATGCAAGAACTCCAGAGTCTGAAAGGAGGCTGTAGCCTCTGAAAGAACAGCACAGTTCAAAGCCTAACAGATTTGAATGGAATGAGACAAAAACTAATGTTGCAGATATGCATTCATATTTTTCAAGGAAATGGTTACCTTCCTTGTTGTTTTCTAACACTGTCTATCAAAATTCCTTTTCTCTAATTTTCTGTCGCAGACTAACACTATGTACATGTATGTGGACATACTGTGCTCTTTCCAGTGTTCCCCAACTTTCAATATTGCTACTAACTGAAAATTAGAACTTGTGAAATACCATCTGATGTAGCTAAAGTAAGAAATTAAGGCACAAAGCAGGCTTGAAAAGCTACTTTTCAGTGACGTGTTGCATATCTGAAAAGCCCAAATGGTCATGTTTGGCAAATGCCTTGTGCAATAGTTTGCACTAAGTGGAGCTGTCTCCATGGTCCAGCACATCTCTCCTGTGTCCCAGCTGGGGTAAGTCTTATTATAACCCTGACTACAGAAGGCAATTTACTTCAGACAAGACTGGAAATTTAGAAATGCATCAGGGAGATGAGTTACATCCACAAAATGCAAATTCTATACCATCAGGAGCAGGGAATCACCCCTCCCTATATATATATATTTAATTATTTTCTGGTCTGTAAGCGTCATGTTTAACATGAGCACAATCTTTGAGCACTGCACTGTAACTCTTCTGGGCTGCCTTCTTGTTGATAAAACTTGAAAAAGCAATTTACTCTCCTGGGCCTGTTTAAGAATTTATAGTGCAGACAGGGGAGGGGTAGAAAGACAAACCACATCCTTTTATCTCTCTCCAGTTCCTGCCTGGTTTTTAAGAAATGAGATGGAAGGGGAGGGGCAGGGAAGGGAAGCCACACACCTGTGCAGGCACAACCCAAGGGAATGGCAGTGCTTCCCTTTCCCCTGCATTGTCTTCCTGCCCCTTGTTTTAGAGGATCACTTCCAACCATCCCTTTGCTCTCCAAGAGGAGAAGCAGGGCAAATATCAGAGCCTTCTCCAAGCTGCCTGCAAAGCTGCGAACTCTGAGCTCACAGAGAACAGACACCCCTGCCCTGCTTCCCTCCAGGCAAGCTCCATGCTGAAGAGCACAAGGAAGTGTTTTGTGAATTGAAAGCACTGCCAGTGTGTTTAGTGAAAAGGGGCTCTGTCTGGAGTCAGTGGGAATGCCTGGTCCTTTGGGATGAGGAGTGGCAGCTCAGTAATGGCAGATGAGTTAGGACAACTGAAAACAAAGGATGATCTAGAGGAAGAGATGGAGTGAGGAGAACCTCAATGTTTGATGGGTTCTCCAGCTTCCCTTTCTCACCTTCCTGAGAATGACAGGCTCTGCTTGATTCACAGGGCCAGGGCTCCAGCTCTGATGAGATCCTTCTGCTTCAGCATCTTCCCAGACCTGGCACCTGGCTGCTGCCTGGCTGTGCTGAGCTCCACTCACAGCCTCCCTTCCTTCCTGCTGCAACTCACTCTTTGTAAAACCAAGCTTGGAAAGAGTCACCTTCATATCCCCTCCAGCCTCAAACTGATAATCATGGAGGTTCTGAAAGCTCTCCTCCCACTGAGATTTCATCTTATCTGATATGCTGCCCAGTCACTTTCCTTTCCTTTTACTGGTATTATCTATGCCTCCTCTAGGATATGGGGTCTCTCTGGTATGGGATCTGTGTGACTTAAAATTGCTTCTTTGTGCATCCTGTCAGCAATTCACAAGTCATTATACATTTATTTTGACCTGATGAACCTCAAATATGCTTGGGTTTTAAAGGACTCATTTTATTCATTTTAAAGACTGATGGAAAATATCCCCATGAAATTCAACAACATCCAAAACTAGATGAGCCAAAGCAAAACTGTCCAACAGAAAGGATATGAGATTACTACTGAGTGTTCACATTAAAATGATGCATAGTAAGAACTGCAATGCTTAGGCTGAAACAACGCTGTCCAGCAGCAGCCAGACCTGGAGAGAGCAGAGGGATGTGCCAGCTCATGATTGACTTCATGGAGATGTAAAAGGCACAGAGACAGCAGCTGCTCATAGCTAAACACAAATTAGCTGCAGCAGTGCTGAAAATAGTGGCGTGGAGAAAATACTCCTAACCTTCCTGCTCAGCTCCACCTTTCCCTTCACTCCTTCCCTCTCAGTTGAAAACCTTTCCATGCTTATACCCAGATGCTGTGCTGGATGCGAAGAATGTGCCACATTCCATGCCCTAGCTGCACTTCCTAAGGATGCATGTTTGTGCACATCACCTCTAAATGCTGTGCACATTTCCCTATATCATCTCGGGCCACAGCATTTGTGAATTTTGCTGTGGTTTGGCTTATTTGCCTGACCAGGCTTTGCTAACTCAAGGCATACTCTTGTATCAGAAGGAAGGTAGATCCAGAGCCCACACTGACAGCCAGAGTGTCATTCTAGGAAGAGCAGAACCTCGTGCTGCCCAGAATTTTGGGTGCTTTCTGGAAAGTCTCGTTTTTCTACAAATACTTCATTAAAAATTCCAGCATTTTTTTCCTCATATCTACTAGGAGACAACATATATTTCAGACACTCCATTACTATACACTAAGACATTGGAAGGTCCTATTGCACTTCTAGGATGTCTAGTTCCTCTGCACAGATCCATTCTTTTAAAGCTTATAGCTCATGTGGATAAATGGTTCAGCTGAAAAATGAAGTGATGAACTTCAGGGTTTTGCAAAAATTAGTCCTTATTCTAGAGCCGTGCTTGTTTTTCATTAACAGTAGATAAACAGCACCAACATGTTTGAGTCTTAATTGTTCATCACCTTTAGTCATAAGGTGGTGAGGCACTGAAAGAATTCTCCCAGAAAAGTTGTAGATTCCCTGTCCCTGGAAGTCCCTGGAAGGAATATATTGTATAAAGCTGAGTGATCTTCTGAATCCTCCTGCACCTGCTCAGTGAGTGGGAAACAGGCTTTTAAATTGCCTGAAAGAGAAATCATTTTATCCTCTGGATTTTGAGGCAAGTGATCTTTAGGGAGAGAGAGAAATTTATTCTCTGTTTATGTTTTTTTTTTTTTTTTTAAATGTGAGTGGGAAACAAGAAGGTAAATGAAGAAAGAGGGATTTACATCCTGGATTATCCAAAGCCTCCATTTCTTGTAGATGAGTTCAGGTCCCTGTCCATCTTAGTTCACCAGAATTTTGTAGCTGTGTTACATCCTAAATGAATGATGAACTAAAGGGATTATTGAGCTGATCTGCATTTGGATAGTCTCACCCACCTGATGAATACAGCTTTAATCCTGCATGTAAATCTTTCCAAAGGGAAGTTTTGTCAAAAGCAATACATTTCCTCAAAAGTTCCACAAATCAGTACTTGCAAGAAAGAAGCAACAAAATATTTTGCTGTGTGACTGTGGGAACCAAAAGGTAATCATCTCTATTAACATTCAGAAAATATCTGGTATTTTTGTGAATAAAGTAGGAAAAATAATAAGCACTTGAACAAGAGGGTCCTATGAATGACATCAGAGAGAATTTTCATATTTGTTTTGGGTTATCTTTGCAACCTCTCTTGGTGTAACTCAAATCCCTCTTCTAAAGAATGCATCGTCTGTCAACCACATCAGAGAAGCAGTTAGGTAATTTGGCTTGGCTGTGCTATTGAACTGAGCCTCACATTGATGTTAGAAAGCTAAAAAAAAAAAAAAAAAAGGATAAATGAAGAAGAAAAAATCACAAAGAGAAGAAACCAGGATGTAGGCTTGTCAACAGCATCTGCATATGGAACAAAAAGGAGTGCAAGGCAGTGCCGTGTACTGTAGAGACTCTGGTAGTGTGGCAAGCTGTGGGTTAACACTCACCAATAACAAAGGGTACATGGCAAAAGGCACTACAGGCAGAAATGAAATTCAGTTCTCTTCTGCATGCCTGCAGGACATAAGTCAGGGGTGTACATGGGGTACACATGCTGAACTCTGAGATTATGCACAGCAGTGCAGCAGCATATTTGCTCTGCTGCCTGCTGGCCTGGATCACAACCTGATGATGTGAGTTTCCAGCCCTAACATCGTCCATGCATTTGCCATGGCTTATATGCCTGATATTTCTTTCCAATAATAACTTCCCTTTAGGCACGGTTATTAAGACCTCCGTCACTGTGAAATAGCCTGTGTTCAGTGAGGCAGGCTTTTCATGGGATGTGATGCTGTACAGCAGAGCTTCATCTGCTGCATTCAAGAAGGTAAATGATGGACTGTTTACTCCCCTAATCCATCTAATTATGGCAGCTTGCAGAAAATTGGAGAAAAAGAATTTGTGCCGTAGGTGATGCTGAGAGAGATCTGAGAGCACGTTGATTTAAAAGGCCATAAAGTATTGTCTGAAGTATATCCAGAGTACCCTGTTGATCTCACTGCAAGAAACAGCACTGATAATTCAATCCCCCTGGGAGATAGCCTGTTACCAGATACCATAAAAATTCCTAGTTTCTTTTGTCTTCCTTTGAAGGGTGGGAAGCTCAAAAGAAAAGCTGCAGAGCTGTGCTTGTAAAGCTACATCCAAGTATGGAAGGGAGAAGATGTGGAAGGGTGGAAGGGTGGAAGGGTGGAGGCTTCTTTCCTCACTGTGGGAGAAGAGAATGAGGAGTTCTGGGAGCTCTGGTGCAAGCTGAGCATCATGTCTGTAAAGGTATTTCTTGGCCTCAGACTTTGGGGTTTAAGGAGGTACAAAGTCTGCCTGAAACTTTTTGCCAGGTGTATGAAAACTCATCTCCACGTGGATTTTCAGTCCCAGAAGGGTCTGTGCCTCAGACTCCAGGGAAGATTCCCTTGTGTTTGAGGAATCTGTTTCAGTGAAACTTAGTAGCACCTCTGTCACACTAAGAGGGTACAAATTCAGCACTCCATTTGCTGGAGAGTGGAAGAGGAGAGAATACTCACAAAGCACAGGAATGTAAACTGCTGATAGGAAGCCAGACCAAAATGCAGCCTCTTTTAGTTCACTACATAAACTGCTAAAATTTCACCCACATGCATAACTTTTCTAGAATGCTGCCTCTTTTTCAGCCTTATTGCTTTCTACTACTGATGTTGGCAGATCTTCTAATTTATGGGCTTATTTTCTTACTGTTATTGCTTTTGCGTATCTCAACATTATAAAAAGGCTTCTTTCTTCTCCCCATACCTTCCCACTGCCCCCTCTTGCCATTATTAAATGAGATCAGCTGCCTTTATGACTAATTGCGTCTAATTATCTATAAAATAATTAGTATTTCTAGTGGCAGCTGCCTCTGTTGGTTTTCATTGGGGTGCAGGAGGGCAACAAGGTAGAGTTTGATAATTAAAACTTCATTATTACATTCTCCCCTTTAAATTCTGTTCCTTCACAAAGGAACAAATAAACCCTTCACAGCAGAAATGTATAGACTAGAGCTCATTTGAGATGAACATCATGAAGAGCTCAAGATTATTTTTTCATCACGGTGAAGTGGTGGGAAAAAAAAAAAACTAATTTGAAAAATTAGGAAGTAGTAATATAGAAAAGATCCTTTCTTCTTGCAACCTGCTTGCCAGATGGCCTGCCAGACACAGATACCAGGCTGAGAGAGAGAGAATTTTTATATCTTCTTGTAAATCAGAACTCAAAAGTATGTGGTCTGTTGAGTGTGTGTGTGTAAGGGGTGCCATTATCCTGACCAGGGACTGAAATAGGGGCTTCCAGAAATACGAGCAGGAAGGACTCCAGCATGTGTTGCCATGAAATGTGGCTTTCAAATCCCTAGAAGAAGACTCCTACTAAATCTGCAGCAAGTGTAGGGCAGATATTGTCTTTTGTATTCTAAGGCTGCAAGACACCAACCTGTTATTGTACAGCTTGCAAGGCATCTGCAGTGGTTTCCCTGTGGTTTTGAGCAGGGATGGAGTGCAGGAAAATTTTGCTTTTAAACAGAGCCTGTCTGGGTTAAGGATCTGTGTAGATGAGTGAAGCTGTAGTTACACATGGCTTTCAAGTTTACACTTTTAGTTTACATCTGAACTGAACTGCACCTGCAGAACTTGATGGTCTTTCTTGCCCAGTCAGTAAAACATGCCCAAGTGCTCTGCAAAGCCACAGTCCATCCCTCACTCATCCTGCAGACAGGAAGCCTGCCTTCCTTTTGGAGGACACTGTGTCATCCTGCTCCCCTTTGTCCCTTCAGCCATAAACAGTGAAGCTGGCAATGTGATGAGGAAGTAGGGACAGCAAGGAAACAGAGACTCATTGAAGTTCAGCTTCACAAAGGGATTTAGATCCTTGATGGCATTGCTAGGCTATGTGGATATGGTCAAGGTAATCCCAGCTTCCACAGAAATCTCCATGCCTGGTCTTCAGAAAAGGCAAGGCCACGCTGAAGAGAAGTTGAAGAGGCTAAAATGAAAGTGATGAGCAGGAAATCACCTGGAGGCAGCCTAGAGAAGGCATCAGCCAAAGGTGTGGCATGAAATCCACTCTGTCTGCAAGTGTTTTAGTGAGTTGTGGTCTAACTTTCCTCCTAGGATGGTAAACGTGGGGAGTAGGAAAATAAACACTCGTAAGGAAAAGAGCATTTCATTTTCCCTGCTGCCTATATTTAAAACAACATGAGGGAAAGCAAAGCTGATAGCTCACTGGGAGGTTAAGAGGAAGGCAAAAGAAGAGTAAATGTGTTGATGGAAGAGTCCATTGTCCCCTACAAATCCCAGCTGCTCACTGTATTCTTTCCCTGTAGCTCCTGAGCAGTACAAGTAAACACATTAAAAACCAGCAGCTGGGACAATTTTTGCAAGACAACAGCACCGAGCAGCATTCCTCCCTCCATATTTTATAATTTGTCTGAAGGCTACAGACATCTGTTCAGATGGCCAAGGGGAAAAAAAGCATGAGGGATTTGGGCTAAATTCAGCACCACTTAGGAAAGATGCACCTGGCCTGCCATTTGCTATGTTCTCTCCTCTCTGCTTTATGATTTATATTTTATAAATCCTTTCCATTGTGGCTCCCCCCACTCTCCTCCTTCTGTTCCAGTTTGATCAGATTGCAAAGGTTCAAAGTGGAGTCCTGTTACTTTAATTAAAGCAATTTCCCTATGCCCTCCCTCTTAGACCAGAATGTATTGGAAATCCCCAGGCACCTCGTGCCCTGGCAAAATTGGACACTTAAATGTAGAACTGCATTAAGACAAATTCCCTGTGCTACTTGCTTTTCTCTGTGCAGCAGGGATGTGCAGGAGTGAAGGTGTTTCTGCACGCTAGCAGGTCTGGTTTTTCCTCTCTAGGGAGCTCATGGTGGCTACCTGAATTCCTTCCTGGATTCCTTCCTGAACTCCTTCCTTGTCACTTGCCAAAAAGCCTCATGATAACAGAAGCTACCGGATATATCTGGCATGATTTGGTACTTTCCCTGCCTCTCCCAGCAATATCCTGGTGATTCCATGCCACTGGATGACTTCTGAATTTAACATTTCATTTCTGGTGGAGGATTCTGGCAAACAGAGATTATTTAGGCACCCTGATCCCTCAACCAGGTATGAGGCTGAGAGCAGGAGAATACAGCCCGAGGTGAAACCAGACTTAAGTCATAAGATGAGGCAGGAAAATACATTTCTGTGATTATGCTTAACAGAAAAGTGCCAGCTCTTGCATTTTAGCCAGCTCATGAGGTAGCTAATTAGTCTATATGAGCTCATCCAGGAGAGCATTTAAAACTAGATCTTCCCTGCTATTGGACTTTGCTGCCCCCTTAGTTCCCCCTCCTCCTCAACCTTGCTTAATGGAGATTTATTCTCCATATGTTGTTTATAACCAGGCTGGATGCTAATTTCCCTCTCTTGCAGCTTCTTTAAAAGACTGCAGATATTATGCTGTCTGTGCCTTTCCTGTCTGCTCTGAAAGGATAGCCCATAAAGCAGGAAAAAAACCCCAAATCTCTGCAGAGAATCATTTCATCCCAGCCAGAACGTGTCGAAAGGCCTAAGAACAAACACTGACCAATCCAAGCAGCAAAACAGCCATTTGGCCAGCAAAGGTCACTTTAACAAGTCAAAGCATCGCTGGCAGGTGGACAGCAAAGGCTCTGTGGCACAGCTAGTAATTTTCTGTTGGTTTTGAGGGAGCAAAGCCTAGTTCCATGCAGAGTTTCTAAGGGTAGATTGAGGCTCTTGTCCTGGCATGAAGATATATCATGCACACTGTGCCTATCCCGGCCTGTCCTGGAGCCCTGCCTGTGCTCTCCAGGTGAGACCTCCAACTCTGTGTGTCAGCAAAACCTCAGAAATGCCCAGCTCTAGCAGCAGCCTCCAGCAAACCTCGTGATTTGTGTGTGAGTGGAGCTGCTCTGGTTCACCAAGGCAGCACCCCTGGTTTAGGCACAACTTTCTTAGCATTACTGGCTGCCAGAATCAAGCTGCTCCTTCACCCTCCAGCTCATCAGAAATGCACAGCTATGTGACTCCATGTCCTCCCCCAGAAGCCTACACAGGTTTGCTGTAAAAAGGAGAAGGACAGCAGCACTAATAAAGAAGACTTTTCTCCCTTCTCTGCACATTCCCTTCTGGAGACAGCTCTCCTCTCTAATTTTACATGGCACGCTGGGAGTTACCATCTGTTTCAGAAAGCCCTCAGATGAGCAAGAAACATTCTGTGTCTTACAGGAGGAGAAGAAATCTTTGAGTGCCACACAGGCTTCTGACAGAGCAAGGTTTTGGAGAACATTTCAATTTGACATTGTGAACAGTTCTGTCCCTCCCTAAGTGCTTCCCACAGAACAGACAAATTTTGGACTGTCAATTCCCAGTCCCTGCTCTTGCTCCCCAAAGGATGGCAGAAGTCTGTCATTCTTAGGAAAACTCTCACTTCTCTCTCCTTCCTGTTTTTCTTTCTCTTCTGGTGGAAATATTCCTTACACACCAGTGCTACCCACCTCTGTGAGGTATTCAGTCATTGACACCTAGATTCCCAACCTTCCCATGACACCTTTAATCAGTGTATTATTCCCTAAAGGTCCTAAAAACTTTTGAGATTGTGCCTAAATCCTTTTAAAGTCTTCCCATTCTCCTGTTAAAGGGAGATCAGACTGGACTGATTCATGTTCCCTAAGCCAAAGTCAGCATGCCCAGCACCCACTCTGCATATTTGGAAGTTTAAGAAAATTCAAACTTAGCACTGAGTTTATATATTTCATATTTCAAATATCTAGGATTGTAAGGAAGCATCCAGGACAGCACACAAAGCATTCATTTTTAATTAAAGTTATAAATAATTAATATTATTCAAATGTTGAAATCCAATAGCCTGAAGATGACTGCTACACTAAAGCATAAATATAAGGAAAAATCCAGTCATGCATGCTGCAAGAGCATGAACTCAATGGGCAGAGGTAGTGAAGAGGCAAGGGTAATGGCCATCTGATGGATAGATATTATATGGGATTCCAACAACAAGCATTAAACATGCCCTCTAAAAGAATGCAAAGACAGAAAATCAGAAGCAATGCACTTAGGTATGAATTTTTCATTAGAAATCCCTTAGGCTAAAACTGATAAACATTTCACTACTGCCAAAAATTTCATAGCTATCCCATGCCTCACCAGCAGCTCCAGGTCAAACCAAGGCCACAAAACCTCATTGCTGGACATGGCTAGGTCCCTGTGTACTACTTTTAAGCCTGGAAAATATCTGCAAGTCAATTTCAATTTTCTGTTCTGTTTTCTACCATTCCAGAATGGGGTGAACACTTTCAAAAGTGTGTGTTTAACAGAGAAGGGGATCCAGATGGGGGCATCTTCTGGAGCAAGCGGCGGTGACAGATTTACAGGATAAATGATGAGGCTTTGGGAAGCACAGGATACAAAGGACGCCTTGTGCCTGCGAGGGTTGGGAGCACTGATGCAGATGCTGACAAGGTTTGCACAGCTTGCTTGTGTGTACATTTGCCTTTGCACACTGTACTGGAGGTGAGAAGAGCCTGAGCTGGCATGAAGACACGCAGCTTAAACATGACACAAATGAGAGTTAGTGATCATTTATTTGCTGGAGGATGCTACAAGCTTTGGGCATTTCTGGGGCTTTACAAGCTAATTTAATTGCTGCTTCTTATGAATTTTCTCCTTGCAGTTTTTTTTAATAAAACCCACACATAATAAATTGAAGGTCTCTGAGTAATGAGGGTGTCTGGGGGCTGTATTGGATGAAAAGGAAGGTCTTAGTTGGAAGAGGAATAGAAGACTGACTTGCACAAGTATATGGATATGCAGGGCAGTCACAATTTTGGTGATTTTCTTTTTCTTTCTTTCTTTCTTTTTTTTTTTTTTTTTTAATTAGAGATTTGCCACCTCATTTAAGAGCTGTTTTGTGCTGAGAAAAGGATGATGTGCTTTATCAGTTTAGCCTGCTTGGCATTGCATAGGTAAAAACCATCTGGAATAGTTTAAGTCTGTGCTTTCTATTTTAATGGAAATCCTACAAAAGTGAATGGTGCTTCTGAAAAGCCCAGCTCCTGAGTCTGACAGAATATCTGCCTTGGTAAAGACAAAACCAAATACTCCTATCAGCACCAGAATGAAAGATGCCATATTTCTTGGAAGTCTGTGGAATTCTACTTGTATTCTCTGCTGTGTCATACGTCAGGCTCAGCAGCAGATTTCAGCAGATTTCCCATTTCTTCCTTGTGCAGGTAGCTTTGGCTCCTGCAATGGATGATCCTCAGCTTGCTGGTAGCCACTGCTCTTTCCTCTGCCCAATTTCCCATTTGCACAAAATAAAATGGAAGGAAACATGTTTGAAGAGTCCGACTGCTTTCACACCTGGTTGATATTTAACAAAAGTTCTTCTACTCCTACTGATCTCTTGCAGAGATTCCTCAAGGGCAATGTGGGCCATTTTTGGGAAGGTCAATAATGTTGGGCAGAACCTTCTGCTCTGGCAAACTGAGCAGCAGTCACTGGTGCTGATGGCAGCAGGATCTCCACATCTCCAGGACTCTCTCTTCCTTAGCAATGCTCCTTCCTGTCTTCCCTCTCTGTGCTGAGGAATGTAGATCACAAATCCCCAGCCACTGTGAAATCCAGTTTTTCTAACTCTGCTGAAAACCACTGAGGCAACACTTTGTGCACTATGCAAAGCACATCCCTTTGCTAGGGCAGAAGTGTTGTAATAATCTACCTGAATCGACGCAGCAGAAACGAGAGTTCCCAATCACAGCACTTCACCCTCCTGCTGCCAACCTGAAATAATCCCTGTAAAAGGTGGTTTCCTTCTCAGAGTTCTTATAATGGCAGTGCACTTAGAACTCTTCTCTTCTGAGAAGTACCCATACACAAAGCCTAGTTCCAGCCTCTAATGTAGGAAAGAGGAGCTAGAACTCAAGAAGTGTAGTCCAGCAAGTTCCATATTCATCTAGACAGAGGGACAAGGGAGGTTTCACTAAAAGAGACCCACCTTAGCTCCTTGTTCATTTGAGGATTCACAGTTATGATTCACAGTTATGCTTTTCCTTCACCTGAGTGTCCACATCAGCTGAACTGTAATAAGAAAAGACAGGACACTCACAGCTCTTGGGACTCTCAGCATTTTGCAGAAGTTTTGGGATAAGATTAGATAGTGGCTCCTAAAGCCCATAGGTCATTTCTTAGAAACATAATGTTTATCCTCTCATGATTAGTGTGCATGCAATGCTCTCCTTCTGGAATTCAGATGGTCCATACTTATTTTTTGACAAATGAGTAGGGAAAAGAGAATGTCAACTGTGTCTCAGAAGTAAAAATCCTGTTGTTTCTTACCACATTTTGGCAGCATATTCTTTGAGGCAGGGGACCATGCTTTTCTGGCCTGTTTGCACAACATGATCACCTCATTACTCTTGTATGTCAAATGCTGCAGGTTACACAAGCCACAAGTGTAGGAATGGAAACCAAAATCCTAATGGAAATCAGTCCGTCCGGAAACCATTTCTGTCCTAGCTTGAGAAATTGGTTTCTCTAGGTTGGCTTTCACTGAAGACAGAAATTTGGTTGTGATTTTCCAGGTGCTGTGATAGAGTGTTAGTTCACAGAGTTTCACCAGAGGCAAATATGAATGAACTAGTGAAAATAGGCTACTTTTTCATCCATTCATCAAAATGTCAGATCACCCCATCCAGAGGCAGGAAAACCAATAAATATTGCAGGTAGATGGGCTATTCTTTTAGAAATTTTGTGTGTTGTGCTTTTGTCCAAGTCAAGAGTTAAATAAAAACAGCACCAGACTTAGATTTACATGGATGAGAGATAAAGAGGAGAAAACAGCCTAACAGTTAATAAAAAGATAACTCTATTTTAACTATAGAATTGATAAAGCATCCATTGCTTCTTGGATAGCAATAAGAAATGTCCTCTTAAATGGTTTAAATTAGAGCATGGGCTTGCAATTGTTGGCCTGCTAGCTCAATTTTTATGGTGTCACCCTCTCTGGTCTTGGAATTGATGGTTAAATAATTTTAAAGTGTGTTAAACTGGGATGGCTACATTTCTTTAAGATGTTTTCTTGTTGCTTGTGAAATACCTCTGATGAACTTTCATTCTTGACCTTCACCACTATCTTCAGTTTTGGAAGATAAGGGAATACTCACAAACCTGAGTTGGCTCTACAAGTCATGGTGCACTGGCTTTACACAGTACTCTTACTCGTTGTCATTTTTTAAAAGTTGGTGCAAATGCAGCTCAGCCACACTCTCCTTGAATCAAAGAACACTGATCCCAGGGAACTGTATTAGACCCATGGGAGCTCATTTGATCTTTGACTCTTCTTCAACTCTCCAGGACAAAAGAGTTTGTATCAGAAAGTCAACAAGAAGCTTTTGTAAGAAACCAAAGTTCAGGGGTCTTGAAGAAAGCCATGTGGTTTGCTCTGTTGTAGGGGGAGCTGAAGGAATTAACTGATGTTGCATGAGGAGCAGAAGTCTGATCTGATTCTCTTCAATTTTCCCAGCAGAGAGGAAGCTGGACAGAAAGCCATCTGAATTATTTAATCCACCCTGCATCCATCATTTGCAAGCAGGCCCTCATTCCTTTTTATAGATTGAATAATCAAGCACCAAGCAAGGGATGAGGTTTTTTCCCTTTCCTCCATCACGTCGTTGATGAGGGACCATCCTCTAAATCCGTTTGGTCTTGTATTGATATCCTTTAGATTTGGCAGACAGCAGTCTCCCTTCCTACATTGTTTATCCACATGATGTATTGCTGGGCAGAAATCACATCCTCTATCAGCCCTAAATAAGAGCTAAATAAGCCAAGCTTGATTCCTGTCTTATGCAGGAAAAGGCTTCAGTGTTCCTTGTATTTTAGCAATCTGCTTCTGTGGCTGTTCTAGTTTAAATTAATCCATCTACATCACAGCTAGCCAAACTGGACTGTATTCCTTGGTATTAACCTTGCCTCAGTTCATCTTGAGATCACAGCTCTTTGCTCCTCTCATGCTGGTGGGTCACAGACAACCTGCTTTTGTCAGTCACTCACAAGACTTTCCTCATCTGAACTGCTGAACTTCAGTGTGTGACTTTATGTCTTATATATTATTCTTGATGAATTCAACTTTAGCAGGTTATCTTTTATCCATGCTCTCCTCTTTATTCTTTTAGTTTATTGCATGCTGTGTTTTCCCACCTTTCCTATTATGTGTATCCAACCCAGGTAAAATATGTCCCTCAGGAAAGGCAGCAATGGGGAGCTACTAGGGTGGAGATAAGGAATAAAGTGGTTCTAGGCCCCTTAAGAATCACAGATCTATATCCTCCCATGGAAGGTAAATCAGAGCCAATTTGTTGGCTTTTGTTAACTCTCATTTGTTTCAACACATGATTTATCACCAGGGTCTCCTCTCACATCTCTGAAACAAACACCAGATGCTTTCCACGTTTCCTTATTTCTCCAGCCACTTCAGATTCAGCCAGCATCAATTCCAATATCTCAGTGAGGGCCCTGTTTGTGCAGTCTGACAATAAAATCTATATCTTTATTCACAGCATTTAGTGAATTCATAAAACGGGGTCGATGGCATCCTAATGGTTATTTCATCTCTGGGTGAGCTTGTAGCAGATCCTTGGAATAAAGATGGATGCAAGCCCTATGGAAGGCAAGACCCTCATCACTGAGGTGGAATCACTGCAGGAATGGCATGGAAATTAGCAGGGAGGCTGGGCAGGAAAGCTGATCTCTAGACAAACAGTGTGAGCACCAGTTCTGACTTTTCCCAACAGAGAGGTGGAAGGAGGGCTCAGTAGTCTCTCTCGCTGGGTTTTAGCTCATCAGGGTGGGAGAAAAGATGATTTCAGTTGTGTAAAGGCTCATCATGAGTATTCCTACATGCTCCCTTTGTTCTACTGAGCTGATGGACACCTTATGCGTGTTAAAAAAAGTAAAATCATGAACCTTAGCATTGATTTTTGGAGGCAAAACAAGAAGGAAAAGCAAAAGGCAATATAGCAAAATAGTTACTCCTGAAGAAAAGACCTCTAGAAGGCTAGAATGCTGCTTCCATTAAAGAGTCCCAGTATTTATAGCTTTAAATGCTTTTATGCAGGGGAAAAGACAAGGAAGCATCATTATCATGTTTCAAAAAGACAGTGGAGTGCTTTTTCATCTCCATTACTGAGAAATTGAGTCAACTTTACTCTACATAAATTCTGTCTCTGAGAGCTTTTGTTCAAATCATATTTGCTACTTAATAAAAGTTGATTTACTGAGGGGGGATATGCTTAGAAGAGATGGAAGGGAAATATTAGCATTTCATTGGAAATTTTAATATTGATATTAAATGGCACCAAAACTCAGACAAATTGGTGCTTTTATTAACTTAGACTGCTAGGAACTAAATGCTTTTCTTCTACTGTTTCTCCTTCTTTTCCTGCTTTTATTACTCCAACCCTACACAGCCCACCATTTCCTCCTGTGTGAGAACTTGGAATGGTATAATTCTTTCCATAATTCTTTCCACGGTACATATACTGAAACTGTGGACAGTGTGGTGCCTATAAAAGAAGTGAAAGGCAACTAGCAATAACTACCTCCAAGAAGAAAGTAGATGAGCCTTTCTAGCTCTAGCAGGAGAGTGTGCAAACTGAAGAGATGATGGCCACTGACCCTCAGTCAAGGTACACTCTGTCACTGGAACTTCCATTTTTAGACCTTCATCCTGTCCAGTTGGTCACAGCTCACCCTAAGAATCCCGGCAAAAAACCTCCTTTTTGTCCTCATGTGCTGGAAGGGCCACCCAAGAAAACTTCTTTGCAAAGAGCACATTAAATTGTGAAGCCAAAGGTGATTTGTCTGAATGGGTCTGGGAATGTTATTAAAGTCATGCATAATAATGATATATATTTCATTCCCTTTTCTGATCACTGCTTTAATCTTGGTGAACATAAACTTGTATTTTGCCTGAAAGATGATAAAAACAGCAATATCAGGGCAATACCAGCAGAGAACAAGTTCATAAATCACACATCCATAGAAGACCATTAGGAGGCACTAAGTCTGACATCAGATTAGAGATCATTCAACTACTTTGAACGATCCCAGCTTGAACTGAGGAAAAGTGCTTGAGCTTTACTTAAAAATTGACTGAAGTGAAGAAATTACCATCAGCCTTGTTCACTGCTCCAAGCTGATAGAGATACTCAATCTTCCAAACTACCATCTTATTTTCAACATGATTGTATCCACTTGCTGCTTTCCAGCCCAGATAATTTGGGATTTCTGCATGAAACTTGGTGAGAAGTCTCTAGGCAAGTAGTTCCTCTTCCTCTCAAAACCAGATCTATAAATTGTCTCTTTCAAGCCTCTAGGAAGAAAAACATTTTTTGACTCAGGAAAAAGAGAGTCAGTACTTTTTGAATTGTTTCTTGCTGGTCTGGCAGGACTCAAGTTAAATTCTGCATTAACTGTGCCCCTGATTCATTGATCTTTACAGCAGGCTTGCCCAGAACCTGTTGCTGTCACTGGTAAGCAGTTGCACAGGCAAATAACACTTTTACACCATTGATGGAACTCGGCTCAGTAACTACTCCTGAGGGAGCCAGTGATTCATAGCTTGATAATGTGGAGGAGAATATACCACTTGCAAATAGCTTCCAGCTGTTCATTTAGATGTGTATGCTAAACACCACTAAAAAGATGCTGAAATGTAAAAGCCAAAGAAGTTTAAAAAAAAAAAAGTGGTGGAAAAAAGTGGCAAACGAATGAAAAAAAAATCAGAACTACTGCTACACATTCTTTGCAAAAGTGCTGCAAAAAACCCCCACAAAAACAAAATAGGAAGAAGTCTGAAAGAGTTAACAGGTTTAGATCAGTCTTCCAGTCCTGTATAATTCTCCATCACTCACTATTTACACCTCCCACACAGCCTTTCCCTTGCTTCTTGCTTTGTGCTGCAATGGAAATGCACTGCTGAATTTCTACCCTTGGCTTTCTACATTGTTTATTAAGTGTGCAGCACATAATTTGAAAGAAACACATCCCAGGGTACATCAAGCTATGTCAGACTGTGATAGGTTTTCTCAGAGTATGAGAAGCTGGTGAAGCAGAAGAATTTGCTTGTGGTGAGGACTGAAATGATTGATCGTTTGGTGGCTTGAAATGTGTTGATGATAGGGTGTTGTAGGCTTATGTAGGTGTATGGGCAGCTCACTAATTAGTATTTCACCATATTGTAGAGTAGCTAGCACAAGCAACAGTGGTATTTTTATCATGTGCAATAATGTGTGTTTGAACTTGAGAACATTAAAACCCCCTATTTCCTGTTTAAGTGATCTATTTCTAGGCACCTAGAAGTAGCCTCTTTGGATAGCCACACAGTTTTTAGAAAAAACTTTGAGAATTAATACATGATAATTTACTTCTGAGGTGAAATAAAGATCAGACTGGAAAGAAGACATTTTTTAGGAATTATGAAACGAATGTAATTAACCCTTAACCACTTTCCACTTAACTAATTAACTGCTTAACCCTAAAGTATTTATAAAAGAAATACAGTGGAGTCTGTGATGATCTGCAGACTTTAAATCACACTCAAAAGCCTTTCTAAGAAGTACCTGCTAGCTAATCAAGTATCTATGGAATTGCTGCAGGAATTGCAAGGAGAAATTTCATAGCTAAGTAGGAGATTAGGAGATCAAATAACATCCTCTGTAATTCCATCATTCAGAGTTTCCACAGAAGAAAAGATTTTTCTTCTGCAGCTCTCCAAGCACTTAAGAAATGAATACATTAAACTTAATCATGGACACAACATCTGCCCCTGTCTCAGCTGGGCAAACTGAGGCACAGGGAAGTTTCAGAGCTGGTATTTTTAGAAGGGGTCTGGAGTGCTGGGTGCCATCTCTTTGGGATGTTCAGTGTTAGATGCACAAAGGGGGATTAGACATGTCACACCAAATGTCTGAGCTCCTGCTTTCCACCTGTGCAGTGGAAGAATACATGACAGCAGCAGACTGATATCCTCACATCATCATTTTCTTTTTATTCTTCTCCTCCAGTGGTACACAGAGCTTAGCACATTGCAGCTCTGACTCCAGATGACTGTGTGAATCTGCCAGTGTGTTTCTCACCCCTTGAAAAGAGAGTCTCCCTGGTCAATGTGTAGAGCAAAAGTCCACCCTGTAGAGTGAGGAAGGCCAGAGAGTGTAATGAAAAATAGGAGTGAATTGCAAAGTGCTAAAAAATGTTGCACCACCAGCAATCCACAAACCCCTAACACACTGTGCTGTGGCAGTCATTACCCTCAAACCTTCAGAAACACAGAAAAAGGCTTAAGATGATAACCTGGACGCCTGCCTGCTCCCATTGCTGTGACCTCTCAGCCTGTCTGGCAGTGCTGTCTCCAAGCCCAGGCGCACACGCAGCCTGCCTCTGTAACATTTTTGGCTTTCTCCCTTGAGTACTTGCTCTGGCCAATTTTCCTAATCGGTGATCAGTGCTCAGCAGACCAGCAAATGGGCCATGCACACCCAGCAGCAGATGGCAGGGGCTGTGCTCAAGCATGACAGCTCTTTGCACACAGAACTGGCTGCAGAACAGACTGCTCAGGCCATCAAGACTCAGCTCTGCCTCTGCTCTGAGCCTTGAGTAGAAAGCACTTTGCTCCCTGCTAAGGCACCTGACTGTCCTGTTGAAGGTGTGGAGCATTCTTTGCTGTAAGCCAGAATTGTGCCTGGCTTCTGCTTTCTAGGACACCACAGGAAGCCTTTCAGTTGGGTGAATCCATAGTGTCTGGCATATGGGAGAAGGAAAAATGTTCCCTGTAGAGCTGTTCATCCCAGGGATGCACTGTCAGGAGGAGTAGCCAGATCTGTGACTCTGGAGGAAGCACTATGCTTTGGGGGATCCTAAAGCTTGGAGAGCTGCCAAAGCTTCTTTATGTACTCTATGGTTTATCCATGTATCCTACTTCCAAAACCTCCTGGAAACTCCCAACAGCCATCTCCAGCACTTGCTTCCAAGTTTCCCAGGGTGGGGGGGAGAGTAATTGAGCTCACTGCTAAGGGAACTGTTCTTTATCATTATATTAGGGGATTTTGAAAATTATCCAGCCCCATTTCATCTAATCATGCTCTTCCTGAATGTGACAGATAATTCCTCTTATGCTAGTATTTAATAGCTGTGACTGTAGAGAAAGCAATTTTTTTGGTTTGTTTATATTAGGTAGCAGCTTCAGTCATAGGCTAGAGCCCCATTATGCAGGGAGTTGTAAAAAGAGCATTCACAATAAGCTTGTAGATGGTTATCATATCCCTGAGGCCTTTGGCATGTTATTTTTTAAGTGGAGGACAGTTTGAAGACAGATGAAAGGAATCTACTTTATAATTCACACCTTTACATAATTTTGATTAACTCACGTAATAAGGAAGTCCCAGAGCATCCCCATGGAAACAGACTCTGAAGCAACCTTCCTGCATGCACCTCCTAAGATTCCAGAACAGGAGCCAGTGTACCCATTTTGCTCTCAGCAGCACCTCACAGGAGACTGTCAGCTCTGTCCTGTGACAGAGCATTTCCATTTGTGCTGCCCAGGGTTTGCACAGGTATTTTCTGACATTAGCAGATGAGATATGAGTTTGTGCTACAGAGATTGGTGCATATTTCATGAGCATGCTGTCCTAAATTGAGATAGTCTCTCTCCTCCTCATACCTGCTGGGAATGGAAGACATGTAAGAGTGCAACACATTATTTAAATCAATATCTTGTCATTTGCCATTAACCTTTCCATTCACCTCCAGCACTGCTCTTTTCCAAATCTGTTGGAATCAGTTTTTTGCACGAGCTTTCCGAAAGCACCGTAACAAACTTTACAAAAAGCAAGCAAGAATACTTGGTGTGGTTCATCTCCTCGTGGACCTAAACTCCTTGTGACAAAGAAACTGGGAAGTCAGTCTAGGTGAGGAGCTTACAGCACAGCATTTGGGAGCCCTGGAGGGAGCAGGTGGAACTGGAAACATCCCTGCATTTTGCATATTGCCAACTGGAATGGAAAGTGAGGGCATTTCGGTTTGGTTGAACCCAAGTGTGAGTTAGATTGCAAGGCAGGGCTGATCCTACCTTGCTGAAGATGGTGAGTGGACTGAAGATGCTTGTAGTCAAGTTGGAATTCAGTCTCTGCCTTCAAAGAGCTCATTTTAAAAAAATCTGCTTCATGCAGCACCTTTATAACAGACATGCTGTGGAGGAAGTCAGGAGGACACACTGCAACAGAAACAATAATCCATCTGCAAAACAGGAACATAGCACAAAACAGACTGAGAATCCCTGCTGTAGAATTAACTGAATTGGATGCAAACCACTTTTTTGTCTGTATAAAGCACTCAGAGTTTTTTTGTGATCCATCTGTATTACACATAGCAGTAGAGTGTTATCCAAAGGTAGATTAAATTAAACGTCTCCTCTTCCCAAGGGTCATTCCTTCTAGCTAGAAAACAATCCCAAAGTTAAGAGAATTTAGTATAAGATTTACTGCTCACATTTAGACCATAGTTTTAACATATGTGCAAGCAATAATAAAGAACAATTCAATTGAAGAACTGAAAAGTACATTTATTGCAGAGAGACACACTTCTATTTAAGAGGGAAGATATGTTTTCAAATATAATTTTTATAACAAAAGTTACTGGTGCATATATTAAGTAGACTGTCAAAGGAATTATAAACATCTGTAACATTGCTATTATCAGAGTTTGTAAATAACAATAAATGTAAGAGCTCAGGTTGTGCCTACAGTCCTGTCCAACAAGATATGGCAAAAACAAACAATGGAGATATTCTCTTTCCAAAACCTACACTCTGGTGGCTTTTTCTGTGTTGTGGTTAACCCAATAGACAGTCAACACCACACAGCCACTTGCTCACTACCTGCTCCAACCCTGTGGAATGAGGGACAGAACTGGGAAAAAAGTAAAAGTTGTGGGTTGAAATAAAGGCAGCTTAATAGGACAGAAAAAGAAGAGAGTTGTAGAACTAGATATGATGATGATGATGATGATGATAATTTTATAAATTATTGTCCTTTTGGGCCAGATAGGGTCAGCTGTACCAGCTGTTTCTCCTCCCAGCTTCTAGTGTGCTCCAGCCCACTGGCTGGTGGGGTGATGTGAGAAGCTGAAAAGTCCTTGAGTTAGAGTAAACATTGCTTAGCAACAACTGAAACATCAGTGTGTTAGCAGCATTATTCTCATCCAAAATCCAAAACTCTGACAGCTACTGGGAGGAGAATGAATTCAGTCTGAGCTGAAACCAGGGCACTCTGGTGTAGGGCGTAGTTAATGATTTGGGATACCTCAAAATGCAGTGGTTTAATATTCTTGCATGATCATCCTAGATCTGTCCCAACATGGAAACCTAGGCACAGATGACTCTGTTTCCACCAGGAGGAACAGGAAAATGGACCATAAGTCTTAGCAGAACCTCTAGCTACTTACCAAAACAGGCACAATACCCAAGAGATGAAAAAGGAAAGCCATGAGACAATGTCTTATGCCAAATGCAAAATTGCTTTTGAAATTGGCATTTTTTTTTGTCTTCCATAAATATTTAGTGGGTGAAGAGGAGAAACAACTCTCAGCCTTTGGGAAAATGTTGTCTTCTGCCTCTGAAGTACATTTCACACTTCCCTTAAAAATTGCCTTTAACATTATGTCTCTAGTAATACTATAACAGGCTTCCAGTTGTAAACCAGGGTCCTGGTATCTTGTCCCTTTTGAAAACTACTGTGTTATAATGTTTACCACTAAATAAATTGACAAGTAAAAAAAAAAGACAAGAAATTGACCTTTCTTTTAGTTTTTCCTCAACAAACTAGCCCATGTCACCCTCCTTGTTTTGGCTTTATAGAAATAGCATGCACACTTTTTCCTAGCTTGCTTATTTGACACCTAGGTCACTTTTGCTGTCAGAATCTATTTATTGAATAGAACTGATTTTTTTCCCTTCTCAAGATATAGTGAAAAATGTGCAAGAGCTCCCAGTACAGGGATGTTGGTTACTAGGAAACACAGTCTCCAGAGAGCAGACTAGGAGCACGAGCCTTGGACTACAAAGATTTATTTGGGGAAAGTTCTCACAACGAGGGTTGGAATTAAAATAATAGTAATCTAAAAAAATGCCTTTGCTGAAGGACAAGTTTAAAGAGAGAATTGGGCATATGTAAGAGTCTTAAAAAAGTCAACTCTTGTTCTAAGAAGATGGTTTATGCAATAGCCCAGACTGGGTGGATATCTCTCAAGAAAGAAATTGGAAACACTTAAGAAAAAAAATCCCAAACAAAAAGGTGGAGGAATTCATAGAATCATATAAGGGCTCAAATTAGAAGTGACCTTTGAAAGGCCATCTAGTCCAACTCCCCTACAATAAGTAGGAATATCTTCAACTAGATCAGGTTACTCAGGCCTGTCCAACCTGACTTGGAATGTTTCCAAACATGGAGCATCCACCACCTCTCTGGGAAACTTGTCACAGGGTTTTACCACCCTCATTTTAAAATAATTTACTTCTTATAACTAATCTAAATCAACTCTCCTTCAGTTTAAAACCATTACCCTTTGTCCTATCACAACAGGCTTCCTAAAAAGTTTATCCCCATCTGTTTTTTAGGTCCCTTTCAAGTGCCAGAAGGTCACAATAAGGTGTCTTCAGAACCTTCTCTTCTCCAGGCTGAAGAACCCCAATTTTCTCAGCCTTTCCTTATGGCAGAGGTGCTCCAGCCCTCTAATAGTCTAATAAAATCCATTTGCTTTGAATTTAAAAGATTTCTGATATGTTTTGGGATGGAGTCACACAAGAACACATTCTGGGCTAAATTGTCCTTGACTAATTAGGAACCTTGTCACAATTCTGCATTTGAAATACACTGTCCAAGGCTTTTCCTAAATTACTTTCTGTCTCTCCTATGGGAAAGCCCACAACACCCAGTGGGTTATCTTGTTTGAAATTCCTCGATGAGGTCTGGAAAATATGCAAAACAGGACATGATCCAGCCAGGAGTCACTGAGGACAAGTTTCATCCAAAATATTTATAGTACTGGAGCAAGGCCCCAAAAGCATCAATGTGTCTATATTACTAATTTAGAATAATGTATTTCAGAAAGAAAGTTGTAGGGGAAATCTTTCCTTTTAGACTCTTGTAGTTTCCCCCATCTATCACCAAACAGCCTGAATGCCATCCCAGTAAACTTCCATCCCTCTTGGAAAATTCCTAGAGAGACTGTCAGCTGATAACCTATTATCTCTGCTCTGAAAGGACCACATAAGAAAGCACTGCCTCTGGCTATTTGTCTTAGATGTAATTAGCATGTGTCAGATGCTCTGGTGCTCCAAAACACAGAGTGGAGGTAACTGCAAGAGCCAGCTGGAGCCTGGCCCTGTGAAGGTGGTGCCAGGCAGTTTGAAACAAACTCTGGCCTTTCCCACCCAGCACTTTGCAGCCCTAAACTCACTGAAGGCAGGCAGGGACAGACTGATGGATGTGATGGGGGAGATACCAGAAGAGGAGGTAGCCTTAATCTTGAGCAGTTGTTCTCAGGTGAACAGAAGAATAACAAGCTCACCTCCTCTTAGTTCAAAGGAATCCCCAAACCAAAATAAAACAAACTAATAAGGTATTTGAAAATGAGCAAAGAAACTATTTAGGGTGGTGAGCACCAAGATAATAGTTCTGAAAATGTTCATGGCCTCTCTTGGGAAGAGAACATTGAAGCCTATAGTCTAGGAAGGCTTCATGCACACTTTCATGCTTAAGAGACTGAAACGCCTCTAGAATAATAAAGGCTTTTCTTGGACTCTGACCTCAAAGGCTGGAGTAGTTCTCCAGGTCACAGGGAAGGTGTGTTTGCACATAGCACTGAAGATTGGTGATTGACCCCTGTGGTTAAAACACAACCAGAAGGGCCCAAGAAAAACTGAGGGACATCAGTAGACCAAGGATAACTGTGGTTGGGTCCACTGTGGTGTAGTTTTTATCACAGACATTTGCAAACATGCAAATATTAAATTAAGCAGAAAACCTGGGGGATCTGCAGCTGATCAAAGAGGCCAGGAAAGATAATGTCTCTAAGCAGCCAGATGTTTAGCTGCTTCCTGGAAAACAGGGCTGTTGAATGCTGGTGGTTATCTTGGAGTTCCATAAATTCTCCTTTTCTTCCTCCTCTCCTTGAGTTTTGATTGCTGAGCATGGCATGAAGAGTATCCTCTTCATCAGTCTTGGTTAGATGTCCTGCCTGTGTCACCTCCCAATTATTAACTACCCAGCCTACTCTCCAAAGCAGGGAGAGTGGGAAACAGAAGCATTCTTGACAATGTGCAAGCACTGCAGAGATAGCTGAAGGCTGCTGTGTTATCAGCACCTTTGTGATCCCAAATCCCAAACCCAGCACTGTGCAGCCTGCTGTGAAGCAAGTTTATTCCAAGTTTACTCCATCCCAGCCAGGCTCAGAACACATGCATTCATAGGACAATACCAAGCAGGGGAAATAAGGAGAGAACCACAGAAATTGCAGTTGTCAATAGGAGCTAGTGAGGAACAGAGTCTTAACATCTTCAGACCTAAATGAAAAGTTACAGTGCTAGGCCCAGAGTAACATGGTGGGAGATACCTCACTGGATCTGAAATAACACCTCATCCAACCAGTAGGACAAGCTACAGGATCAGAGATGTATGTTAGGACATCCTGGGAAAAGTCCATTGATAACAACTGCATTAACTACAATAAGTGAAAGTCTAAACAACAACTGCATGTGCCATTCTAATTTTGTCCTTGTTTCTATGCTAGGAGGAGTTTTCAGCTCATGGACAAGAAAGCATTGCTGATATAATTTGTCAGAGCATAAGATCTGTTCATTTGCTGGAGGTTCTTGCCCAGAGACACAATATACTGGATCTGCTGATGTCTCAGCATGTAGAGTTCTTCCCCCATCTCCATGAGTTAGGACTAGACAATATTCTGTGACTCTCATCATAGTGGTAGCATCAAAAAATTCAAAAAGCCTGGCAAATTATTGGTAACAGTGTTAAGACCCAGAGATTGACTTAGAAGCTCAATAGGAGAGCAAACCCAGTGCTGTATTAGCAGGAAAAGTCTGGAAATTGCAAGAATTTAATATCAAAGTCTTATCAACCTTGTCAGTCACCTGCTTTGTTCTCTCAGGAGGAATCAGAGTAAGGTGGCATGAGTCCAAGAACATACTACTTTCAAAACTTTATCTGTCCTAGACAAGGAGAAGTTGCCAGACTGTTCAGCTGGAGGTGTCTGCAGAGCTGCACAAACATTTGACATGTCCTCAAGTGTGGTAAAAGTAAAAATTATGCATAATACTTCATTTAATGCACTAACCTTTTATGGCTTTTAGTTTCCTTTTTCCTACTTACCTAGATTTTCTGCATCTTCATTGCTTTGCAACCTTACTCCATGGGATTCTTCTGTTTAAATAGGCTGATAAAAAGTGTAACAAAAGTTGTCCGTTTTGGTGTATAGAATGTCAGGGAATGTTTTTCTACAGTCCATTGTGGAGTTCATGAACAGCTTGAGTGACTTCCCCAACAGAATCCTCCCTGTCCCTGGAACATGAAGTGGCATCTCCCCCTCAGCAAAAAGCCTTGGGGTAATTTTTTAAACCTAGCACTTTACCCCAGCACTCTTTTTCCTTATGTACCCCAAATGTCCCCAGAAAAACCCCATACAACCTCAAACTGCTTCCTTTCTGTGAGTTTTACCTCATGTACAGCGTTCATATCAGTGCTACTTAATATTTGCAAGGAAAACTTTGATAAGCCTTAGAGAAGCCACATTTGCCATTAGGAGAAGGATTATCCTGAAAAAACCCCACCAAAGATTGCTTCCAGTTCATTCAGATAAGTTTAGAGAGAGTGCCCTTAACACAATGGCAAAAGGCATAAAAACCCAGAGGAAGACTGTGACACAGAGGTGAAAGTTAGGCAAAGATAAGTGAACAACAAATATTTAGGACAGTTATACATGATCAAGGTCTGAAACAGAAGATAAGGGGATCTATTTGGGGAGGCTTACAGCAACAACCTTTTCTGAATGTGCTGTGGTCCTTCCCTGAATTTTTGAAGGTGTCTGTGCTGCTCACTAGCTGAGTCAAGGCAATTGTTCATGCATATTCCTGCCCTGTGGCAAATGTGAATTAATGTGTGATCTTTCAGCCTTCTCACACTGAGGCAAAGCTCAGCTTGTCTTTCATTAGCTGCAGGCTCACCCTGCACACAGACCACAGCAAGGGATCATCTGATGTTATTACCTTGCTCAGGAGACTGAAAACTTCCACTGAGGCCTTTAAAAATAAAGGCAATCTGACAAGTGTCAATAGTCATTGGTGACTGCTTTTCCAGGGATAATGACGAGGTGAAGAAGTCAAATGTCTCAGTAGTAAAGTCTCAAGTGAGCTGCAAGTTTCAATAAATCATCAAAAATGGATCCAAACTGACTGTTTGCAAGTGAGCTGTTTACAGGGAACTCAATGTAAGTACCCAGATTTGAAAGTACTTCAGTCTTTGAAAAAGGCTGTTGATTCTTCCAGGTGGCTCCAAACCTCTCAAATAATAGATCAACACAATCTCCTCCTTTACCCTTGGCACTCTCTCCAAGAAAAAGCAGAAGTTTTGGAAGTGTTTCCTAGGTGATTGCTCACTGAACTCTGTGAGCTCCAGGCAAGTCCAGGATGGGGCATTGGCCCCAAAGCCTTCTAACAAAAGGCTGAAGAACTGACATTATTGATCAGGAATTAACCTTTAAACCAGGCCTGGTGAGACCATCAGCAAGCATCAGCTGAATCCTTAGATGCACCATTGCCTTCTCCTTCTGAGGAGCAGACATGGATGATTTCTGTCAATAAGGTCAAATCCTGTCTGAATGGTGTCCTGGGAATCTTGGACATTTTCTAAGCAAGGCTGAAGGATGTTTTATGTAAGGCCATCATTGCAGAATAGAAATTGCAGAAATTCCCTCCCAGCATTTATTCACATTGTTTCATTTGCTATGCTGGTTCTGCTCCAGGGAAGGGAGATATTTTTGTGGGATGGAGCTGGGATAAGAGGCATGAATCTGCTTTCCATTTGATACAAGGTGTTGTGGAATCCAATTTCCCTGTGCCTTGCTGGTCACTGGCTATTGCAACAGCCTTCTGATGGCTGCAGTGTGACAGAGCAGCCCACTTAATTTACATTTACGAGGAGCTGGCTCTCCCCACACACCATCTGATGTCAGAAAAGAATCTTTTCTAAATTTTCCTTTTTCCTTCCCAATATGCTCCATGCCTCTGAGCCACAGTCATGCATGTGGTGGAGCTTCTCTCCAGGTGGAAGATCTGCAGGGAGCAGCTTTAAGCACATAAATCAGGAAGCCAACATTACGTGGTATGGAGTACCATTTCTGCTAGAAGCAAACCTCTGTGTGTGTGTGAAGAGGATTAGGACTGGATAACATCTTCTGGTCCATAAATCTATGGAGGAGAAACCATCCATTTTTCTTTCCCTACCAATCCCATCTTTTTTGTGGCAGCAGTGAATCTATAGGGAAATTTTCACTAAAGTGAAAATTTTTCACTTTTATTTCCTTGGAAGAGGATCATATGCTATTACAGAAAAATAATTTTGAAGAAGCATGAACTTATTACTGTAGTCCACTGGCCCCAGTGTAATATTATCTCACTCATTTAAATTCTTTCCCAAAAGCATCAGTGTAAACAAGGGTTCATCACCTTCAAGTATTTTGTTTAGAGCTGCAATAGCAAGTAATTTACGTGTGCTTACTTATGACACCCATAATCTAAAGCAATTAATTTCTGTGAATTTCAGCTTTTCTCCAGACTTTCTCACCAGAGATTGAGGTTGCCTGCATGAAGGCATGTAAAGGATGCAATCAGTCCCTTTGCCTCAAGGACACCACACAGCAGCAGCTCAAATAGCTACAGTTAAACTGCACAAAACCACAAAGCAAAACAGAGATTCACACCTGACGGCTGGAGCATGACACAGGCAGGTAGAAATTATTTTTTCTAACTCCTAATTCCACAGAATCTTATGCCATGGAAACAGTTCTAAATCTAAAGGTGAACTATGAGTCTTCTTTGGTTGAGGAATGCTTTAAACACATGCAAAAAATTAGGGGATTTACAGTTTTCTTTGATCATCCATGCCATGGACACAGCTGGGGAAAAAGCTGAGCTGTCTATCCACCAGAGGATCCCTCAGCTGCTGGAAGGGAAAGCCATGAGAATTTTGCTGAGTGGTGTGGAGACTGAGGAGAGCTCCAAGGCTGATCCAAGCCACATTCTCTGCTGATGGAGGAAAGGACTGTGTTAAAAAAAGGCAGCAGCATCAGTTCTGCATCAGTGAAATACTCTCCAAAAGAGGATAGATACCCATTAAGGGAAATTCAGGAATTTTCTGGAACAGGCAAGAAGATCTGGGCCAGTCTAAATTTACAAATAAAACGTCAGGCTAAAGTTAGTTAGGCAAGGGAAATGCATTCCCCACCTTAGCTGTGTATTAATTAACCAGGACTTGTTCTTCAGGGAATAAAATATTGCCCTTTGCTGTTTACAGCACTTTCTGCTAACACTCTCTCTTTTTGGAGCCTGAACCTGTTGACTAACCAAAGCTCTAAATTGACTGCTAATTTTGTGTTGGGTCAAATTAATTTTGAAACCAGATTAATTAAAGCAGATGAAGCTTTGTTTATCCATTATTCATGAAGCTCATTGGAACAGGAGAGAGTACATTAGCTTTATTTAGGATATTACTTTAATGAACTCTATTTTTTGACTCTTAATGCTCCTTTTGAGCAGAAGTTCAGGTTCTTGTTGTTGGGTGGTTTTGGGGGTTTTTTCCCTTTGGTGGTCTTAGTGCAAACAATGGAAATAGCTGATTTTCTGGCTCCAAAATCTGCAGCAGACAATCTCCAGCAGTGTCTGCCTCTTGCCATAATTCTGCAGAGGGAGAAAAGAGCACATTGTGCATCCTGAGCATCATCCTCTACTGATGCAGATGGAAACTGCAGAGAGGACAGGATGTGTTCACTCAGCATCAGAGCCAGATAACCCACAGGTAGTCAGAAGAGATAATAAAATTAAGGGATGGATAAAATAGAACTAACTAACTGAGAGTGCTTGAGTGTCTCAAAAGTTGCAGTAACATCATATTTGTAAATAAAATTAGCCAAGCAAATGTAAGTTAAACAAATGAAAGGTTGTCTTTGCAAAGTGGATTGGACTGAATTAAACAAAATACCAAGATGTCAGTTAAAGAAGATACAAATATAGGTCTGTGTACAAAGATAAAAGGGTAGTTTGCAAATATGGAAGGCAAAATATTAAAAGCTGCTAAACCCCAAATCTTCTTCCTGCAAAACAACAAACTGATTGACAGATCTCATTGCCACAGGACGTTAATGAAAACTCATGGAATTGAAGACAGAAGTTGTTACCCACACAATTTATGGAAACATCTAGGCACAAGAGTGAGAATGCTGTAAAGGATCCAAAAATATATTTCAGGTTGTGAAAGAGCAACAAAAAATTAGGATGAAGCTTTCATAGAAACAGAAATAGAAATATATTTTCCTTTTACATAGCTTGCCTGAAGATGTGGTATTAGCCACTGAAAAAACCCCAAAACAGTATAAGAAAATACACATAGCAATCACTTGATCCTCTTAACTGTGATATCTGAATATCTCCTGATCTCCATGCATTTATCCTCACAATCCGCTTATGGAAGTGGGAAAATAATTTGTGTTTAAGAAATGAGGAACTGAGTGGAAAGAAACTAAGGCTGAGATCCTCAGAAGTGTTTAAGCACCTAGTTACTCTGGTTTCACACAAAGCTGCACTAATAAGGAACTCAGCTTTGTTCCTTGTCAGTGCTTTGCTGCTCTTTTTAAGATCAGGTGGTCCAAACTGACTTTTATAGCTATATTTTTTGTGTCTTTCAACAAGAGAAGTATTTTTATTTGCTTCTGAAGAGAAGGATGGTTGCTAAGCAGAAGTGTACCCAGCAAGGGGAATGCAAAGTGGTTAGAGAGATCAAGGCAAGAAACCAGAATGATGATGTGAGAGCTTATGCTCCCTTTATTCATGGCACTTCTATTAGTTCTGTGTTTTCACACAGCTCAAGTGCTGTTGTAACATCACCACAGAAAGCATCAGAGTCTGGACAAGAGGCAGGAATGAACAAAAGGCTGTAAAGTACTGAATAGGGGGGATAAAGCTTACTCTAAAGCTGCTAGACAGAGTCGTGGCTGTTGAAGACTAAACCTCATTTAATGGGGCTGTATATCTCTTTTATTTATCGTTGTGGTCAATGTTACCCAATAAACTTCTATGAAGTAGATCAGTACTGGAGGGTGTACTTCCTGTTTATGAGCTGGTAATTACCACATCTTGAGCTAAATAAACTTGGAACCCGAAGGCTGGAGAAATTTTATAGGGAATAAATTTCTTCAGCCTTGGCATTTGCTAGCTCTGGGTGTGGTGAAACTGAGCTGAGTGGGGAACAGAGTATTTTGAGTACAAAGAAATGCTCACCTTGCTGCTCCAGAACAGCTCTGCTCACTCTCACACCTTTGCAAAAAACTTTTCTATCACACAAAAGAAGAGATAGTCAAGTTAGTTTTATTTAGGAACTGCTTTGGACTTCCCTCTGCACAATAATATTTGTCTTTTAAAATTTTTTTAAAATATTTTTTCTTTTCTTTTAAACTGCTTTTTATTTTATCATATCTCCTTTCCAGGGTGTTTGTAACACTTTCTTCTCTGATTTCAAGATTTCATTTCCTTTCATGGAGTGAAGAATTTCGTTCCATGAATGGAAATGAAATCTCAAAATCAGGGAATGAACCGACTGGACACGACACATGATGAAATGAAATGCTAAAAAAGAAAAAGAAATTTCAGAAATGGAGTGAACAGCATTAAATGGAATGGGATGACATGAAGTGCAGGGAAATGGACCAAACCTTGCTGAATTGATTGTTATTGAAATCACAAGATTTCATTTACTTTCATTAGATGAATTAGGCTTCACATGTTTCTAAATTAATAAATGGCCATTCCCCTGTGGCTAAGCTTCACAGCAATCCTTAGTGTGGCTCACTTCCTCCACTGCTGACTTTAATTGTTATTAGTTTGCATTATATGTTTAATAGGGGAATACTTTAATATAATTGCTGTACGCCCTAAAGCTGAGTGAATAAATCATAGTGAATTATTTATTCAATAAATTTAGCCTCTTTTCAATTTGTTTTTCCAGGAAGAATTTTTTTATTTTCTCAAAAGAGTGGTTATTATTTAAAAGCAGTTTCTAAGCAGTTTCTCAGAATATCTCTTGTTCTGCAGATCCTCTCTTCCCTCTCTTTCCAATTACTAGGTGGTGATTAGCATAAAGCTGTTTGCTATCATCATGAGGGGATCTACTCTTTACTGAAGGACAAGTGGAAAAGCAAATAATTTGGGTAAGCTCTGCTGGCTCTAGACTACAGCTTTATTTAGTAAAATTTGTTTCATACAAATGGTATCCCAAGGTACTTATCAAAGTTAAATAATACATAATAGCAGAGGGAGAGAGAAATTAGAGGCACAGGCATGGGAGGAGAGATGTTTTCAGATGAGATTTGAAAAGAGATGGAGAAGCGGTGAGGCAGAAAGGAACAACAGGAAAAAAGGACTGTTCCAGATGGTGGGAGATACAAGGGGAAAAAGCTTTTGCAACAGCCGTGTTTTGAGCATAATTAGGCACAGAGAGATGACCAGTGTCATTTGGAGAGAAAAACAGAAAGAGGAGGGAAGAGGAATTCAAGGAGATGGACTGGGGAAAGGTCACAGAAGGCAAATGAAGAAATGAATGAGGAGCTGTGGGAGCTTCCCCTGTAAATGGTGTGATGACAATTCGAAAAGCCAATGCACCTGCAAAAAGACTGGTGTGTTCAGGATGGCTGGAGGCAAAAAGGATTTCTTTTTACCCAATATGTTGTAAGAAGGGGTCAAGGTGTTGCCATATATATAGGGGATTATGGTAGCCACAGGACTACCCCCTGGGACCTGAAGTTGTCTGCATTTGCTGGGTGGAAAAAACATGAAGCCAAGGTACACATCTCTAACTCTAATATGCAAAAAAGAGAGGACTTCTAGCAATATTAGTGTTTAGAACAAATTTTCATAATGGTTTAGGTACCCCAAGTCTGCCCCATTATTTCTGCCAATAACAAATCAGTCTGCAGCATTGTTGGGTAATATGCAAGAACTTTCAAAAGAATTATTTTTTTCTACTATTGTCCTCTTTTGGAATGGCTTTGTTTCTTGGATTTGAAAGAATAGATGGCATCTGTTGGTGCAAACATTTTATGTGCTGATAGGCCAATTTCTGTAATTATCAGGGCAGCCCACTTTGCTAGAAGGTATTAAGAGTAGCTTGAACAGAGCATTACTGAGCTGTGTGGCACTTTTAGGGATGGATACTTGCTCATGGTGACTGCTAGCCTGGTCAGTAAGGACAATCCTGATGGCACTACTAGGTCAAACCTCAGAGCAGAAGAAAGGGACAGGCAAGCCCTGTGGGTAACTGAAACTGAGAATAAATGAGACATGGACCCTTCCCTTCCCTTCCCTTCCCTTCCCTTCCCTTCCTTCCCTTCCCTTCCCTTCCCTTCCCTTCCTTCCTTCCCTTCCCTTCCCTTCCCTTCCCTTCCCTTCCCTTCCCTTCCCTTCCTTCCTTCCCTTCCCTTCCCTTCCCTTCCCTTCCCTTCCCTTCCCTTCCCTTCCCTTCCCTTCCCTTCCCCAACAGGTAATTACTGTCTGGTCTCAATTTTTTTAACCTTCCTGTCTCCAGCTAATCCCAATTCCTCCTCTCTTAGTCGGTCTTTTCAAAGCAAGACTGAGCTGCAGCTGGCTGGCTCTCAGCTTTTCCTTGTCCTTCCAACGTGAAGAAGAGAATCAAGAGCTTTCTCATTTAACTCTATTTGTATGTTTTGCAACTGCTCTGTTTCGCTTCAGTCCAAATCCTCCTTAAAAATATGAGCTCTGCTTCCTCTCCATTTAGAGGCAGGAGGCAGCAGCTGCCTGGCCCTGGGCACTATTACACTCCATGGCTGAGGATGGGAGTCAGTGGCAGCCTCATTCCCCCCAACTTTCATGAGGAAAAATTCATTTAGCAGCTCAGCATGCAGGATTCTGCACAGCCTCCTCCTTCCCTGAGAAGAAAGAAGCATTTGAAAAGGCAACACCAAGAATATGCACATGCATTTTGGCTGTTTCCTCTTTCAGTTGCTGCTGAGTTTCCCTTTGTCCTCTTCAAACCCATTTTCTCCCCTCTGTGTGCTCCCACTGCACTCAGGTGTCCAGCACAGAGCACACACCCATTTTGTTCTGGCTCTTTGACTGAGCTAATCACAGTGTCACAGAATGGCTGGCATCGGAAGGGACCTTAAAGCTCATCTAGTTACAACCCCCCTCACAACCATCCAGGAAAAATGTTTCCCTTCGTGGATAAGCACAATATTTTTGAGAAATGTTTATGTCAAGGCTCCCATATTATGTTAAGCTTCTTGTCATATATAACCTGCCTCTCATTAAGAGTCTCAAAAAAGAGATTCACTTCTGAGTCTCTCTCAAAAGTGTCTGCAGGGCCTCATGACTCTGAATTCTCTAGATTTCTCAAAATTGCATTGCCTAGGTTTTTAGAAACCATGTAGCACATGATAACTCAGAGTAAAAAGTGCACTTTGATAATCCAGAATTTTAATGCAGATCAGCTGGTTTTCAGCCTTTTCAACAGGCTACTATTTGGACATATTTTTTCCGCCACCGCCATATGAAAAAGAAAAAAAAACCAAACAGGAGTCACAGTCACATGAAAAGGCTGTGTTTCAGTGCAAACTATTCAAACTCATGTTGCTGAACACTGGCTCACTATCAAATTGCTGGAGCAGATATGTCAGATAAAATAACTCAATCCCCTCTTATGTCTCTTGCAGATGGAGGAAATGGCTCAAATCAAGCTGCATGTACCCAGAATCTGGTGGTTTCTATCTCCAGGACACAACTCAAGCCACCCTTCCAGCCTGAACTGATGCAGGATGACTGTTTTAAGTGAGCAGATAGATGCTCTTGTTTCTCCAAAGGTGAAGACCCTTAGCTGGAAAATTTTGGACAGCACTCTCTGGAAAGAGAAAATAATGAGGGATGGGAAAAAAACAACACAACAAGCCTGGGTCTGGTTTTTTTGGTGTATTTTTTGTTTGGTTTTGATTTTTTTGGTTTTGGTTTGTTTGCTTGTTTTTGGGGGTTGTTTGCCTTTTTTTTTTTTTTTTTTTTTTTTGTTTAGTGCAACTTAGCTAGATTGTCATGCTAGAAACTCATCAGGGGGAAGAGGAGAGAAGAGGACATATCCTACTTTCTGACTGAAACTGTTAATCTGATGGGAACTTCTGGAAGATAATGATGTAATGGAGGAAACAAATGTCCTGGATCTTTTCAGAGCATGAGCATCAATCATGTGGGCTCTCTGAGCATTTGTACTGACAGGTGAGATATCTACCATCAGTTGTGAGGGGCTGTGCAAGGGAACAGCGGGGTAAGTGCAAATGCCTTTGTGAGCACAGGTGTTTGCATGGAACACCTCATGTAAAAGAATCCTGCATATAGTCCAATGTTGTGAGGATGTAGATAGCTGGGTAGAGAACAATCTGATTAAAATAATAATTTTTTCATGCCACAGAACGGCTAGAACAGTGTTAAATGCCTGCATTTAAGGGACAAATCACACCTTGTAATACAGTTTACAGTACCACTCACTGGGATATTTGTAGTCTCCACTGAGTATACTGCAAAAATAGTACACATACAGCAGAGAATGTATAGAAGGAGAGAGAACCACATTATATCTAAGAGAACCACATTTTATGGTGAAATTTCTAGTTCTTTCATGGCTTAATTTAACAGACTAAAGCTGAGCTCTTTGAGTATGAACATCCTCACACAGGATCACATTCCCATCTAGACTGGGGAAGATTTCTTGTATCAAATGCTTGCAAAACAGCTATGCCAAATTTAACTTTGTTTTTCTCAAAGAAATTCTAAAACCTGTTATGGCTGACGTAGTTTTAGTATGAGGTCAGGCAAATCTACAAAATTAATTTTATCCTTTTGAAAGGAGCAGAGTAGCTGTATCCCCAGGGCTGGACATGAAATCTGCTGCTCATGACAAATCTGTTTGAGCCTTTCATCAATGTGGGCTGTTTGTATTAGAATAGAAGTACCTTCTGAGATAAAACCCCTGTCTTTTGGTCTCAGGATAAATATTCATACATGTGTTCTAACCGTACACACAGGCAATCCAGCTCTCCCCTTCCCATACATGTTGAGTCTGTGTTTAAAAACTGTGGAAGTTCTGCCTGGTTATACTCTTCCAACTACCTCTTCTGTTCACCTTAAGGTTGTTGAGGGGTTTTTTTGGGCAAATATCCATTACCAGCATGGCCATCTGCCTTTAGCTATTTGTTGCCTGCCACTCTGTCTGGGCAGAGGACTGGATTGATTCAGCAATTCCTTCCTCCCTTTCTATTTGAGAGAACTGAGGAAAGGAGTCTCTCCTTCCAAGGCCTCTTTGAGTTGAGCAGAGGCAATTCAGGCTCTGTCAGCCAGTCTTTCATGAAGACAGACTGATGCTAAAGCAAATAACTTCTCCTATGGCTCTTAAAAGGAAAGAGGCAATCTTCCCCATCCAACCTTATGTCTAGGCAAGTTTGATTTGCCTTCTGACTGCACTAAAGCCACCTTTAAGCAGAGTGTAATGAGCACAGTGTGGCTCTGCCGTCTTGTAATGCACAATTAGTTTGCTAACAACTTGTTTGAGTAGGCATGTGTGCTGCTTCATGTCTTTAAGATTATGCCTGAGCAGGAATGAAAAAAAAATCACAATTCTCCTCCTGTTACTCCTACTCTAGGCTTTCTCTGGAGCATTCTCTCTCTCTTATGTCTGTCTTAATTAAATCATGCCAGTCCTAATTTGGGAATGCAGATTTTGAGCAGGGAGAGAGGAAGGAATCACACAGACAATATCTTAATTTTAGACAGAGACAAATGTGTCTTTTTCCATGAGGGAGAGGAAAGGAAGCAAAGCAAAGAAAAAAAGTAAAAAAAAAAGAAAACGAAAACAAGTGGAAGAAAACCTCTAGATGAAAATTGTACATTGTATCTGAAGTGCTGATTCTATCAAAGAGTACTGAGAAATTCAGCTGGAGAGAAGTCTACAGCTGAGACAGCACTCTGTTACCATCTCTAATGGCCCTCTAGCTCTTCTAGCTCAAGGTATACTACAGAACAGCACTGCACATTTCCATTTAAATACACACCAAACATTTTTATAGCACGCAGAAACTGCAGGAGAAAGCAGCATGCATTTAAACTCTATAGCTTCTCCCCTGCCCATCCATTCTAAAGCTCGACATTACCTGTGGCTATTGTCTTCCAGAGGATTTCTCCATGTAAATAGTTGTATGTGTGTGTTCAGGATAAACACAAAGTTCAGGGTCTCAGACTGTGGGGATTCTTTTGTGTAAGCATGGATTTAAAGGATGATGCCCAGCCCAGGTGGGATGTAAACAGCAGTTCCCCACCAAGAAGATTTTTGTTCCAGCCTGGGAGAGGGGGGAAAGCAGGGGAAGCCCTCAGAGGGATAAATAAGCATTTGTCCTAGGCCTTGAATTGGTTTTGAATAAATCCACTTTGCGACTGTGTGCATGAGGAAGTGTATTTAAGATGTGGAGTGATTGCTGTTTATTACTGGAAATTATCTATTTCTTCCTTTCTCTGGCTGCTTCCTTCTCTTGATGCAAATTATGCACATGTGGGATTTGGATCTGAGAAATACAGAAAAGGGATTACAGTTTGGTGCCCCAAAATTATTCCTCCTTCAGATTCACTCTGCATTTTTCCACCTCCTCTCTCATCACAGAATTATCTGCACTGAGCCAGGATATTCCTTGCTGACAAGCCTGGGTGAATGTCTGGAGATGGAGTTGCACTCCAGCTTATTAAAAAGTGATATGAAATTCAGGAACAATTGTAAAAGTCTATTTTCTTGCAGGTTTCCTGTTCAGAATAAACTGGACTGGTGGAGGTGGGAAATGAAGTTGTGTGTCATCTAATTTCAGTGATCTGGCAGCCCATTTCTGACAGCAGCCTTGTTCTTTTCTGCCAACCAATTATCCAGACATCCACTATGATTTATTGGGCAGAAGATGGCTGCTTTTCCCCAGGTCAAAGAAGAAGAAACACAAGAAATTCTACCTGGTCCAAAAAACAAACAGAGCCTTGTCAGAAGGACTAAAAGCAGGTTCAATATGAATGGGTAATATGGGAACATTGCACACTTTGTCACTCCTGTTACAAGGCATTTCCCACTCATACTGAACCTATTTTTGGTCCTTCTGACAATGCTCTGTTTGCAAACCTAGCACTGCCTGACTTTACTCCAGGAATACTTTGCAGTGGATGCCACTGGAGACTGGATGCAATTCAAGAAACAAGAGAGATAAGGTAGAAATAGTACCTTCTGTAGAGCAACAGATCCTGGATTCCTCTGTTTAGATTCCTTCTGTTTAAGAGGCTGGTTTTCCTGTTTACCTGCAGCTGAGCTCACACCGTGAAGAGGCAATGGCATAAAAGTGAATTTCAGCCACGAATGTGCTAATTCACAAAAGCTCAGCCTGTGGTTAAAGCCTGTTGCCAAGGATTCAGCTGCAGATCCTCCAGAGGTTATTGCACAGCCAGGAGCAGCTGGGTCACAGAAGACCCTGGAGTGCTGGCAAATCCCTTCTTCTTTAGGGATGTGGTTCAATTAAGCTTCTTTTTAGCTGCTGGAGTTTCGTGAAGGGGCTACAACGAAAACTGCTCCAGGGTTTTCTTATACTTCCATTTGCAGTTTAGCAGACTTGTCAGATTCCCTGCAGCAGCAGCTCCTTGTGCCGTGGTGAGGAACAAGTGACCTTTCCTCGGCACTGCAGACCTTGCTGCAGTTTCTGGTACCCTTATCACAGCTGATAACAGACCAGCATCACACCCTCTGCATGGGACTTCACCTCTGAGGTCGCTTCCAAACACGAATTGTCTGCTAATTAAATCAAGGCACCCACAAGTGACATGTTGCAACAACAGAGGTCAGGACTTCAAATGTAAAGGCAAAACCCCTACAGTTTCCAGTCATTTTTGCAGGCTTTCCTATTGGAAGGTCGCTATGTGTCAAGCAAGTTAAAAGAATAACATTAATATTCTCAGCAAAGTTCATAATAAAAGGTGTTTATACACCAAATAATCCAAAAGGGAGAAAGGGACAAGAGGAGGAAGGAGAGAAGGGGAAGGAAGGCATGAATGGAAAGACAGTATCTATGTTTTTTCCTCCTTTCTCCTGTTTGTAAATTGTCAGCAACTCATTTGCAAACTCCTGCAATTTTTCTTTTATAACAGGTTTTTTCATACCCAAATGGTGATGCATTTGAAACAGAAGGCTTTCTCTCCCTCTGACAGAACAGTTGTTAGGAACTGCCTTCTTAAAATACCATAAAGGACTTGAACAAATCAGTTTGTGTAAAGTCTCTCAGGTGTACGGGGTCAGAAGAAGAGGAAAACTCAACACAGAAATGGTAGGAGATATTAGAGAACAGTAGATCAGAATGGGGTCCAGGATGTGATGTTGTAGAGCATGACAAAGGACATTACAGGTGTGTCACTGTTGAGCCGCTAGCAGAGAAAGAAGACCTGGATTCTCAGCATGGCATAAAAAAAAGAGCTTTTATTATTTGATTCCAACTTATATAGATTTTTCAGAGGTCACTCAGATTGGTCAGTCAGAAACCTCCCCCTAGGCCTGATTGGCCAGGCCTGAACTGTCCAAATCTCGAGACACTGTTTTTAATAACATCCAAACTTTATCTTTGTTTATAAAATACAGGAAGAAATTCTCATGGGAAAAACCTGTGCTAGCCACACAGGTGTGGTCTGTGAGGATCTGGTGTCCCAAACTGTACCTTCTGTCCAGGACCAGCTGGAAGTCACTGTTTCCCTGTGTGGACTGTACTTTTCCAGTTCCTGACTATGCCCACAGTAACAATTCTAAGCTGCCTTTAAAAACAAATCTAAATGAGCTGTCATGGACCTTAAGTTCCCATCCTCTAAGCACTGAAGCACTACACCCTTGACCAATTGTTGTGAGCTCTGAAATACTCAGAAATGCATTTTCTCCCCTCAAAGTCAGCTAGACAAAAAACCCCAAACAAATAGAACATCTCTCTGAAGTGTATCAAATCTGACTTGAAAGAGTCCAAGCAAAGACAATCCAACTTCTTTGCCCAGTAAGCTACTTTATTGTTTAGCTGACCTCATTGCTAGAAAATGGCAAAGTTACCTTCAACCGCCAAAGCTAATCTGTTTCAGAGGGTACTTCCTATTTAGCTCCATCATGAGAACTTCTTTACATGCATGAATGCCTTTATGCAATGATCCTGAGAACATGCCATTGACTAACCCACTGTGGCATGTGAAGGAAGGAATGGAGTAACTGGGTAAACCACCATCCTTCCCCCAGTATATAATTTTGGTTTTGTGCAACAAATTATGCAGGGATTTCCCAAATGGAAAGCTGCTTCGAGATCTGTGACTTCTCCGGTAAAACAGTTGGTCACCTCCTTAAGATCCCCACTGTGCAAGTTTGTTTTTTCCTGACACTGGATCATTTCTGTGCCCTTTGATATTTGCAGCACCCTTCCATGAGAGGTGTGCACAAAGGCACTGCTATTCCATTGTGAAATAACCTTGGAAGCAGTGGAAGGATGGTCTGTGACACTAAAACCCTGTCCCTCCACTCCTGAAGCTGATGCTACATCAGTAATGAGTCCCTGGGACTCAGATCCTCCTGATGGCAAAGCTCTCAGCCTGGGGTTTCTCTCGAAAAGAATGTGAAATATATTAACTTTCTGAGCCTGTCAGCTCCTCTGCTTGGAGCATGCAAGCACTATGAAAGGCCTGGCAATTTCTGCCAATTGAATTCCTGACAGGTACCTCCTGTGAGAGAACTGGACCCACAATGTGTTTTCTGACTTCTGTTTTGGGTGCTGTTCCATGTTCCGTGTTTCACCATGATTTTACAGCTTTTAAAGCTCGTTACCCTGCTCATGTTTTTAATTTTGCCATGTGGTTTAAAGCACACTGGGTGAAATCAAAAGAAACAAAGTGTACCTAGCAAGAACACACTATTGCCTTAGTTTCCCTTCCAAAACTGGGAAGTGTCTTTGCATTGTATGTGTTTTGCTCTCCTTTATCCTCTTGGTAAGGAATAAGCTGTAGATAAACTTCAGACTCTTCTCCTCTGAGGTGTGCTGAAATCTGCCTCTCTTCTGAACAGCCTTTTGATTCTTCTAAACACACCACAGCTTGGCCCCTGTTCTTCTTGATGCTTTGCCAAGCCTATTACCCATGTCTGAGCAGCCAGGGAAATAGAAGAATTATGATTTCCATTTGGCTTAGTCTAATTTTCGCTGTCTTTGAAATACAGCAATTGTTCTTCTTGTTCTGTTTTTCTTGTCATTTTGCTGTTTTCCTTTCCTTTTCCTCCCAGAAAAGCTGCATAATAAAAAATTCCTAAAATGAAATCCCCTTCTCTACACTGCTTTTTTATAAAATAATGACTTAGTTGTTCCAGAACGAGAGTTCATTGTCTGAAGAGAATTTCCTTTTGCAGGAAGAAATGGGCTAATGAGGTCATATGTAATCAGAACATATGGAATTGCCTTACCCTTGTCTCCATTTCAACTGTTGTGGAAGGAGAGTGACAGCAGGGTATGTGTGCATGTGAAGGTAGGCTACTCTCTATTTCTTTGAGAGATCACAGTGATTGACAGAGTTCCTTAATATTGCAGAAAGGAAAGAAAAAAATTATTTATTTATTTAATATATATTATATCTATATATAAAATATATATTACCTTTTTTTTTAGAAAAAGGTGCAAAAAATTACATGGAACTGATGTCCATCCTCAGTCTCCAGAAGGATTATGGAGTAAGCCTTTCTGGAAGCTATGCCCAGACACAGGAACAATGAGGTTCCAGGGAACAGCCTGCACAGATTCACCAAGGACAAATTTTCTTAACAAATTTGTCTCAACAAAACCGGTTGCCTTCTCTGATTATGGATGAGGAGAGAGAGCTACAGGCTGCTCACCTTGACTTCAGTGAGACATTTCACAGTTTGAAATAACATCTTTATACAGAAATATGGTTTGGATGAATGGCTTAAAAACTGTGTGAGAAACTACCCAGACTGCTGAGCTCAGTTTAGGTGTCAGCTGCTCAAAACCAGTTGACAGTCAGTTTCCAGCTATGAGGGTCAACAGTGGGGCAGAAGCTTTGCAGTATTTTCATTAATGACCTCAGCAATGGGTCAGAATAAATTCTTGCCGAGTTTGCAGATGATGGTGAATTGTGTAGAGCACTTGAAACACTGTACTGTGGAGTTGTCACTCAGAAGGACCTTGATAAACTGGAGGAATGGTCAGACAGAAGCTTCCTGAAGTTTAGTGAGGGAACATGACAGTCCCATGGCACAGCACAGGCTGGGAAGTGATGGCTCAGATTCGTTATGGGATTGTTCTATTACAGGGACAGATCCTGCTTTTGTAGTGACCACAATTGCTCTGAGGAAGGTGTACATACAGCATCAGAGGAAAAGAAGACATGAAAGAAAAAAAGGAGAAGGGTAAATAAACGTTCTGGTGGTCATGCCACCCAGACAAGCCCAGCAGATGCCAGGCATGCAGCCTGATCTCACACTTAGGCTCAGGAGGGAGCTGAGCAGTGCACATTTGGGAAGGGGGTGGGAGTGACTGCTGCTCTGCTACTGAGCAGAAGCCACACGAGGTCACTGCTGAAGGATCAGTGGCTAGGAAGTTATTTGACCCCCACTGGTGCACTGCAGATGGACTGTGGCAGTTCTGACTTCAGGTCATTGTCAGACAGCCAAATGCACAAGTCCTCTAGAAGGAAACAAAGCATTAAGTGTCTCCTGATGGCTTCTGACATTGCTTATAACTTTATCAAGTGTGCAAATGCACTCCTGGTTTATTAACATTATATTTATGTGGAGTTTGTGGCTTTTTGGTGTGTGAAAGCATTGCTGTGCAACAGCAACAACTTGCCACAAATTAAAATTCTCCAAATTTACATGAAAAGAAGAGGGGAAAAGCAACCTGGTCTCAGGATGAAGTTTTTTTCAACTGACTTCATCCTAGGCAATTCACTTCTTGTAAGAGGAGAACTATTTTGTGCCATGGGAAATGGAAAAAATATCCGTGTCACAAAACATATTTAAGGCTGAAGAAAATTGAGCTGAATTCACAAAGTACTCAAGCAAAGAGGTCGAGTGAAATTGCTCCATAAAGTGGTGTTCATTTCAAGCCTTTTTTCAGAGCTTCAACCAGCACAGCAAAAACTCTGATGCCCCATTACCATGATTTCAAATACTTGCTTCTCAGCAGCTCAGTTCCCACCATGGTGACAGAGCACATTTCTCAACAAAGAGAAAAGAAACCCAACAAACAGACCAAATCCCAAAACTTACCAACTCATCCAGTTCAATACAGCCTATTGGAAAGCAAACAAAACCAAGTTTTTTTCTGTTTCTGCCTTGCAGGGATCACCATTTCAGGACTAAAGATCTTCTCCTGAAAGAAAGCAAAATAAAACAAAGGATATATTTGATGGTCCATTGTCTATCTTTTTCTCCACCCTGTTAAAATGCAAAATCAGACCAACACACTGCACTTCCTAGATATCCCAGACATACCCTGCTGAGATAAGCAGCCCTTCACACATCTGAGCAAATGTCATTCAACTCCCTGCAATCCAAACAATAGAACTAAGGTAGGAGCTGAAAATAAGGACTTGAAATCTTTTATTTCCCCTAAGATGGGTCACTTTTAAACTTCAAGAGTGCAGTTCCTGTGCCCAGTATTCAGAGCCATTGAGAGCAGAAGATGTCAGCCTGAACTGTCTTCAGCACCTTCCTACCCAGCAAGCTGGAGACTTACCTTTGGGATTTGTTCCAACAGTGATCTAGCTGCAGAACTGACAGTCATCTGGTAACTGATTATTCAGAGAAGGTTTGCAATAGCCTTATCCATTTGGATTAAAGCCAAGGAAACACTACAGTTCATGTCTGTGTCTATGGATATTCTCTTTTCTCACATTGCCCCCTTTGCAACACAGAACAAATTTATCAGCAAGCACAAATGAGCTATTCATGCAGAAAATGCTGGGGACAACAGGCCTAGGAAAGCTATCTTGTCCAGATTAGTAATTCAGGAAAGAACTATGAGGCAGGTATGAGCTGCCTGCAACAGGAGAGATTAGAGCTGGCTGGAGTAACCTTCTTTTTTTAGACCTCTGAGGTTAAAAACGTTAGCCAAAAGAAGTCTTTAGACACAGCATTATGTTTTAACTGCAGCAGATTTGTTTCTTTGTTTGGATATGGCCAGAGAGCCCTGTAGAGTGTTTATTTCTATTTATCACAAATTGTGTGCTCTATTATTTAATTGTGTTAGGGCACAAATGCAAGTGCTTGCACATTATTACCAGTGCTTTAATGCAGAATACATGCTGACATGGTTTTGACCTGTGCCAGCCAGCATGGTAACATAAAACCAGGTCCCATTTTAGGGGATGGCACCAGCTGCAGGCTTTCCCAGGTAGGCTGTTCAAAGCAATACTGCTTCAGTTTGCTCCCTCTGGAAAGCACCATTTCAGTGACCACCTCTCTAGCTGTAAGGCAGTCTGCATGACTTCAGAGAAGCTTTCTCCATTGTTTGACCTGAGTGTTCTGTGTTCCCTTTGTGTGGCCTGAAGAGTACCAGTCACCAGAGAAAAATTCTCAGAGCTGATTTGTGGATCAGTGAATGAATAGCTTTGCTTTTCTTCCTGGCAGACCTGCATGGTGACACCATCTCTGAAGGCTTCCTGCACTCTTCACATCTCCTTGTAGCTCTTGCCATGCACAGAACAGCTACCAGAGTCCCAGCCACAGCTGGAAGGCCTTTAGGCAACAGCAGGAGGAAAACCAGAATGTGGCTAAGTTCTGAGAAGAGAAAATAAGCTGTGAAGCAGTGTAAGCAGGCTGACGTGCCCATTGCCAACAGCTGACTCTGATTTCTCATGCAGACTTGAAATCTACACACCAGACTGTCTGGTTCCAAAGCTGTTAGGAGCAGAGCTAGAACAAGCATCTCACACTATAAAGAAACACTTTTCTGGTGTGGGCCTTTTTACAAGCAGTTTCAAAAAGTGTAGAAATTTTTCACAAATTCCCTCTCTCCTTTGTAAGTACAGAAGTGTGTCTGGCAATGCCCAGGGATGAAGAGAATATGAATAAAAATGGTGTGGAGATACTCTTTCTGAACTGGTACCAGTACCAGCAAGGACTGGGGTTTGAGAGCTAGGTTTTGTTTGTGGATTCACAGAGATAGTGCTAGAGCCGATTTTTCAAAAAGTGCAAGATTTACAATTAAGAAAAAAGCAAGATTTGCAAGTGAGGTCCAGTTCTGGAAGGTAGAAACTGGGCTGTGTCATGCAGATCTGGAGTCAGAGCTTTCCTGCAATGCTCACCGGGGACCATTAGTTAAGCTGTTGTAAATGCCAAACCACAGTCTAATTAATAATGTTAATGGAATAGAATAGAGACTATGAACAAGAAACAAAAAGAACGTGTTTTTGTTAACATAAATTGTTCATAGAAGAAAATGGTGGAGTCAGTTCTGTTTTTCTCAATGGGGATGTAGATTTTCAAAGTTTGGGACACCATTTCTGTGCCAAATAATACATCAATGAGCATAAATAAAGCCTCAGGTTAGCATATAGCCTTACCTTTCTGCCACCTCTTTCTAACACCATTGTCTGAGAGAAATGAGGAAAAAAATATACTTTGATAAAACAATAGATTTTCTTCCTTTTTGTTGCATGTTTAAATGATTTATTCTGTTGGGGCTATGGGAGGTTGGTGGAAGGTAGTGTTTTCAAATATCTTCTCCCAGAAAAATCTAAACTTAAATAGGAAAGAATGTTTCACCATGACTTATTTCATTATGTCCCTGCAATGTTCTCCTTCAGGATATCAGTACTCATCTACAAGACTGGAGTTGGAAACATTCAAGTTCTTTAGTGCTGGCCTTTGGAGGAAGCATTAGATATCATGCTAAATATATTAAGATTAGCATAAAACCTCAAACAACATGTGGTATTGGATGCATGGTTTGAGATCTATCCAGGAGTGTGCCAAAGCAGTCATTTAAGCTGTTTCATCCTGCAGGCAACACCTTTTTATACAGGCATCATTTTAAATCAGACTGACCTACATTTTAGCTCATTTACAGTTCAGTGGGGGGTGCAAGAAACCTCCCAAAAATGTCAGGGTTGGACTGAAGAGTTCAGCATGGCAACCACAGCTACAGAACAAAGAGTATTCCAAAGAGGGTTAAATTCAGAGGAGGCTGTAATATGGAAAGGGGGCTTTGCTTCACAAGTGCTCTCACTCATTATCAATGGAAACATCAGTTCTAACTGTTCAGCTTTCAGTACAGGACCAGGTTTAAATCTTCACCACAATTTCTCTCACAGTGTGCAGGCCTCTCCCTTCTCCTTCTGTAACTGATCACAAATTGAAAGAATAGCTCTAAAACATTGACCTTTTTCCCTTATAAGTTGTAGGAGAAGTTGAAAGGATTGTAAGTTGATTCTCAGCAGTAGGTTTTCCAGACTCCTGTTAAGTAATTCGTCTCCAGTCTATTTCTTCAGCAAGTGTTAACTACACAGATGATCCATGTATGACACAGAGCTCATTTGCTGTGGTCCTTGTAGGGCATTTGTCTCTTCCTGCTAACAACAGGTCTTCCAGCATTTCAAGGAAAAGGCACCTGGAAAACTGAGGGTGGAGGCTAGGACTGTGACCATTCAGTTCATCACTTGGGAGCATAAAACTAAAAATATAGCCCACACATCACAAAAGGGATCCTTGGTAAAAATAGACTGAAAAAACCCAGGAGGTACAAGTTCCAAACATCAGTTTAAAAATTCAAATCTACATTCTGCTTTCATGGTTTTCTCCCAAAGAAAATGTCCAAAGTAGCCAGGAAGTATTGAACACTGCCTTTCCCAATTTATTTCCACCCTAAGTCATTAGGTTACTGGTCCATATTTCTACCAGTGGTTACTTGTACATCCTCCAACATGCAAGGGTGACAAAGAAGAAACAAGAAGCCTCATAAAATGATGAAAAATCTTAGTTGGCCCACCTTGGATTTAGAAGTTAAATTTTCCCTAATGGTAGCATGCAGTGAAGTCCCTCTTTTTTTATGCCAACTGCACAGCCAGAAGAATTGTACAGCATAATCCAGGCCTTATTCATATCCAATGGTTGTGGTGAATTTGTCGTTTCAATTATGCATGCTCTGAGAGTAGAAAGCTGAATTAATTCATAATGAACTTTCAATGCCAGCAAGGAGAAAATCAACTTCATGTGCTGAAGCAAGGTACAGAGTATTTTTGCCTTCCTGCTGCCTACAGAACTGTTTCCAAAGATGGCAGGGTGGAGATAAGTCTCACATGTATTGAAAAGCAACAGCACACTTACTGCATCTGTCATACTTATCCATTGTTGCAAACAGGCTCTATAAAACACACTCCTCCATCTCATCAAACAGCCAGAACAGCCTTCCCTTCCTTCTGGGTAGACTCCCTAATCAACTCCCTCACTTCTTCACCCCTTGACAGTTAATCATGATGACCCAGCAACTCCAAAATGCACTCTAGAGGTAGAAATCACTTCCAAATTTTGGTGTTCAAATATGTCTAGCAGAGATGTTGGTTTTAACTTTCAGATAAAACTGGGATATTTTTAAATATTGGAAAGGTGTCATCTTCTGATTGTGCCCTCTCCTGTTAGAGCCCCACTTTCCCTTTGGAAAGCCCCACTTTCCCCACTTTTCCCCTTGTTCCTTCACTTTCCCTTTGGTATGATTCCCCCTGCTCCACTTATTCCCCTTCAATAACAAGCATAATCCCAGAAATTCCAGCCCAGCAGAAGTGACTGAGTGATGGTCAAGTGTAAAACAACTGTCAAAATAAAATCTGAAATAATTTCATTTTCCAGACAAGAGCCCCTTTTCACAACTGAGCTTATTGATGGCACACATGACCCACCAAAGAGAGGAATGTAAAACCCAGAACAAGTGAGATAAATCTTTGCTGCCACATCTCTTCTAATAGCCTCGTTTGAGGTGTGAGCTTGAAAACAACTTCTGTAACATGTTCAAAATATGTCCCCCTTTTGTCCTAAAGTTTCTTTATTGAGGCAAGAGGGAAAGGGTGGAAAAGCACTTTCAAAATGCTCTGCATTCATGAAGACAGCTCCCATATTGCCTTTCGTTCATCAAGTCTTACAGAGTTTTCCTTCCTTGTACCACCTAGTGAAAACAAAGTCATCACTTCTCATTTTTGTCTGGAAATTTTGTTGGCCAGAAATGTGACAGTTTTATGAGGCACATTGGGCACCCAATATGCTGTGGATATGTCAAAATAATAACAGTAGCCTGAAAAAATGAAATACCAAAGCAACTAACTAGTTAGCTGTAATTCTACCGACATACTCTTTAGTTTGATAAGTTCTCCCTTATCTGCCCAACTTCCAGAAGAAGGAACAGCAGCACAAAAGAGAAGGAACCTTCTGACCTAAAGTCATAACGAATTTTAAATACATCTTGAATCTGAACCCAGGACTCTGATGTAGCCACCGTGTATCACCAAACACGTGATATCCACAGGGAAAAGAATAAACTATTTAAAAAATCAACTTACTTGGTCACTCTGAAATCCAGCTGACAGGCTTCCTGGCACCACAAGGAGAGGACTGAATAGCAGTGTGTCCATAAAGCATTTTGTTTTCACACTGTGAGCTTTGATTCTCAGCTTGGTCAGTCTGATGGCAAACAAAAGACCATTTCTCTTTAACAATGGCTCAGTGGCCTGCACAAAATAAAAAGGTTGTTATCTTGATCTTACACGGAATGGAAATGGAACAAGATAACCATTACAGCTGTGAGAATAACATACACTGATTTATATACTCAGCAAATCAAAGAGTTTTTCTCCTTCTATAAAAGTCAAGACTTGCACTAAAGAGGAACCAGCTGGAATGGAACACATCTCCTTCTTTCCCAAATGCAGACCTCCTGTTTGGGTGTGTGAAGCTTTATCCTCTACAATGCAGTCTAAACACAAGCAATGCAAGTTTCATGTCTTTGCCAGTGAACTTGACAGCCACTTTAGAGGGGAGACATGAATTTATATTAATTTCAATAGAGCCTAGAATTAGCCATCCAACAAGAATTATTCTGATGGTGTGGCTCCTCAGTATTTCATGACTGATCAAAGATGTCAGAAGGATAAAGGGAGTCTCCCTCTGAAGATTTGTTGGTAGAATTGGTTCCTTCAAGAGCATAATATTAAAGCATCAAGATTAAAGTGTCAGGTGTTTGCCTTTTACCCAGAAGTTCTGCAAAGCACCTTGAAATATTTGTGCTTCCTTCCTATAACTAGAGCTGAGATAAACTTTCAAGTCTTGACATTTTATTTTCATGCTCTGGAGGACTTCAGAGCACGATCCATTTTTAACACTGTAAAGAGAGCATGCCTCTGTCAATGCATTTTTAATAGCTGTGATTAGCTGTGTTTCTTCATTCAACAAATAAATTCATTTCATTTGGATGGAAGGAGTAAGAAAGGGTAAAGAAAATGTGCTAAGAATGTTGAAGCTTTTCATGGGCCATACGGACCTTGCCCCAGCATGGCTTTTAGTCTCCAAATACCTTAATTTTGCAGAGGTGGAATGAAGATGCTCAATGCTTTTATGCCCTACTTCCCAAAGGAGAAATTGCATTTCAAAGGTGAAAAAGTTTGAGAGTTTAAACCAATAGATTAAACCTCTTTTTTCCACTAACAAATAATGCAGATATTCCTACTAAATTTCATTGTTGCTCTTTTGATTTAGCATTTTTTAAGTGGAATGCAATAAAGAAGTTGTAAAATTAAGCCTTGACACTTGTCTTAACGTGGTCAGACTACCATTTCACCAAAAAGATATTAGCTTCCTTTGAGACATGACTGCAATAGTAGGAGGCCTTCAGGTCAAAGAAATTCAAGACTGAAATCACCAGTTCTATTTCATTTATCTTAGACCGGATGGGAACAAATTCAGACTGTGCCAAAAGGCGCTAAATTTAGTAGCCTTGCTCATCGAAAGAGCAAACAGCTGCCACTAAACCAAATGCATTCTTTCTTATCAGTCATCAGCATGATAAAAGGAAGGATGAAACAATTTGTCTGCCAAAACAGGCATACTGAGGCTTCAGGCAAATGCAACACAACCAAAGAGTTAGCAATCACAGCCTGTCACTTCCACTATGCGAGAACACTCTGGTGACTATCTGTTGACAAATTGAAAGAGATTCAAAGAAAAAATGCAAGTCTATTTCAATGAGAGAATATGCTGCCTTCTAGCAAAAGACTTCAATGTGTTCATTGTACCTGGGTCATCAGAAGAGTTGCTATATCATGACCTAAAACCACCTCCTTGGGAGAATGGGGAAATGTTCTGACACTGAGGGGCAAAGTCCAGATACCTGTTTGTGCTGGTTTAGAGCTCATTTTCTTCACAGTAGCTGCTATGGGGCTGTGGTTTGGATTTGTGCTGGAAACAGTGTTGATAACTCAGGGATGTTTTAGTTACTGCTGAGCCACACTTACAGACAGTTACAGACAGCCTTTTCTACTTCACCCCACCAGTGAGGAGGCTGGGGGTGCACAAAACCTTTGCACACAACTGGAACAGCTGACCCCAGCTGACCAAATGGATATTCCATGCCATGGGGCATCACTACCATTACAGGGATTCTAATCCACTTCATTGGAGGGATAAAGTGCAAAGAGAATCAGTGGTTCAGGTAAGTTCCTGTAAGTGCTCCAGAGACTGAATGATTGAGGAAGGAGGATCCCTTTCCAGAGAAATCAGTGCAGCTGGAGGACAATTAAAGTGTTGATGAACAAACGTACACAACGTGGAACAAAGACTTTGTTTGCATATTAAAAAATTCCATACCATACTTGACGCCTCCATACCCCAAATTGCTTTCTTATTTTTCAATGGACTTAGTGTACTCTGTCTTTGCTGAGGGAAGAATATTTGTCTGGATGGTTTTTTTGCAGATACAAATAGGAAAAAATGCAGTTATGAGATGGAAGTGTGTAGAGAAACATTGGAGGGAGGACAGGCAAAAAGCAAATTTGATATTTGCATCAAGTTGTGGTTCTGTGCAGCTTATCCTGCTCAAAGCATCTTTGTAATCACCATGTACACATGCATCCTGGCTCCACACAAAACATCCCTTGGAGCAACTGGGAAACTTTAATTCATTATAAAAGCTTCAGGTCTCTTCTTGTGGAAGACACACTGTTTATACAGGGATAAATAACTTTCAGCTAGATGATTCATGTCTGGGAAAAAATTACATAGTTGAAATAGTGATGCAGAGAAATTTAATCCAAACTTGAGTAGAATCACTTGCTCTGGCAAGCCTTCATGCTAATAGTGGAGACTCAGCTCAATCTCTCCCAGCCTTCTGGCTTTGCCAGTATTTAAACAATTGCCTGATATGAATGTATGACATACCAAAAGGTAATAGGCACAATATCACCTTAAAGAGAGTAATATTATCCCCCTTCATTCCTGGATATCAGTCTCAGTCTGGAGTCAGAAATTTCCAAACTGAACAGTTCTGGCATCACCACCAGCAGCGATAACTACAGCAACTCCTAGCTCGCCATGCATGTATATTGAAAAGTGTTAGAAAAATTATTCAGACAACATCTGTGTCCTACTTTGAAGTAGTTTGCGTACAGCTCTGCACACATCTGTTTAGGAACCTCATCTAAAGGCATTACCATCTTTTTCTCTTCATTAGAGGAAGAAAAAGCTCTTCCCAGATGCTTTCTTCTCTCAGTGTTCTTGTAGCTTCCTCTATGTTTCCCCTTAATATTAATTTGTCTACAGAACCATACTGAGTCATGAATACAGTATTTTTCTGAAATAAAATATGAAAGGCAATTACTAGTGCTTTTGATTTACTTGAAGAAAACCTGCAGCATGTGGGTTTCTTTTCTTTTACTAACACATTCTGAACTGTAAAAAATAATGGAGTTCTTTGACCTGTGTCTGAGGTCAAAGGAATATTGAAGTGAAAAATGAATACCGAAATCTTTGCCTGCACCACTTTGGTGATGTCAGTGACCTCTAATGCCTGTACAGACAAGCCTTTCCTGGGTTTTGTGTGAGAGGGAATGATCATAGCAGGTTCAGGATGTAAGGGAATATTTCACTTCAGTACTCACTGCTCCTGTGCCCATTTTCAGAGCCATGGGGGGGGAAAAGGTGCATTTTTAAGAACCCCAGTTTGCTAAGGCACTTCCCAAGCAAGCCAGACATCAGAAATCTGCTGGGCAGTTCCACCTCCAGACATTTATTTAGATGCCAGCAGCTATAACTCCTTGCCTTTGCCTTGCAATCTGTCCACCTTGCAGAACAGAACTCAGCCCAGTAACACTCACAGCTAGAACTGAAGCAGCCTGATGACTGCGGGGGGAGAAAGACATGCATTGATTCCTAAATGCAGTGTCACCTCTGCCATCAGCAGTCATCCTGAAGTGCTGCCTTTGATACAAATGTCACAGTCCAGAGACATCAATTGCCTCTTAACATTTAGCTTGGCTGTGGCACTGATATGGCCATCTTTCAGTCTATTTGATTGCTGAAAAATTTAAGTGGAATTAAGGTACTAGTAGCAATCAGTCACAGATTGAGATAGCAGGATTACAGTTCCCTAATTTTCTTCTCAGTTAAAAGCCTCAGATCTATCTCCTGACAATTCCTGCAATGGGTTCTGTGTTAGGAAGAATAAAAACCTGCAGCTATATCGGGGAAAAAAAAAAAAAGGATGCAAAAGAAATTGCATTTCACATCAAAGAGAATTCAAGGGCTCCTGCATAATGTGTATTATTCATTTTCATATTTAATTCATCAAACTTCATCTTTCTTTAATTTAAATAAACCTTATACTATCTATTTTGCCCACTGGCCCAGATTATTGAAGGTATTCCAGATGTGTCAGAAAGCTTACATGCACTTTGTTGCTCCATACACAGGCCCTTGCATACACACAGAGGCATAAAATATGCATATTTTCATGCATTTTAGAGAAAAAGTGCTGTCCCTTTATTACTTTTATTATTGCTTTCTGCTTTTAATTTCTCCCTCCTCTCCCAGAATTTCTTTCCAACCACCATCTGCTTTCTCTCTTTCTAGTTTTGGCCACAACCCCTTACATTGTTCTATACTTAAAAGAGATTACAAATTTTACAGGGCCTAAATAGCAATATCCCCTCCAGAAAAATAACCACTCAACCTCATCCCCTCTAAGGATCTTCCTCCTGTATTGTTTTTATCTGCAGTCATAAACCCTTCCCTGAATTTTTCCTCTTGTTTCTTCCTTACCACAAGGAAGATTTGATTCTTTATCAGCAGTAAAGCTTAAATCTCTAAGCCTCTACCAGTGCTGTTCAAAAAATATTTCAAAAATCGACTGTCATTTCCTTAGTTGTAAGGCGTCCATGCTAAAAATAGCATTACTTGATTAAAGAAAAGATAACTGAGATGCTCATCTGTAGGATTAGTGTCTCAAGAGTAGGCAGGATCAACACAAGGTAGGCAATAATCCATCCTTGAGTTTCAGTATTACAATTGCAGAAAAGGTGATGAAGTGAGAATATATTATGTCCCTTGTGACAGTATAGTCAAAAAGGAGAAAGATCTGTGAAGGGAATGGTCATCTTGGAAGACAAGGTGCACAAGAGGTAATTTTTTGCTGGCACAGGGATTGAATGAGATTTGTTGTCTCAAATTAAAAATGGCAAGGTTTTTTGAGAAGATGGAGAGCCATGGAGGCTCAGTCATCCTGTCTCCAGTGTGCTGCCTGTCCTGGGGCAGGCAAATGCCCACTGACACAATGGAAAGCTGGGAAAATGCTGAACACATCACTTGGGTGCCAGGCTCAAATCAATGATGTGGCTCAGCATTTCCTAGAAGATTTCTTACAGAGTTTTTATTCTGTGGCTTGTTGTCACAAGGGCTTTGCCTACACAGGAGGTCATGCAATCCAAGTCTTTGCACCTCACCTGCAAAACTACATCACAACTTTCTCTCTCTCTTTTTTTTTTTTTTAAATTTTAATATTCATTGTTTCTCTGTGGAAGACTAAATTGGAAGCTCAAAGTGACTCAGGAGAGGAAGGGAGAGTTTTCCATGGAGAAGGTAATAAGGGGTTTTAAGGAAAACTGCCATAGAAAAGGGGTTTTAAGGAAAACTCTCACTCCCTCTTCCCTGATGGCATCAGTTCAGTGGAAAGGAACCCTGCGCTGCCCCAAACAGGGAAGCACTGGGTTGAAAACTGTGCTTTCATAGAGAATAGTGAGAAAGCTGTTTTTCAAACAGAGAAAATGCCACATTGAATAAAGCCTTTCAGCTTGCTTTCAGATTCAGTCACCCTTGGAAATAGCCACAAGCACAATTTGGCTGATAACACCCAAATAAGCACAGTGCTCGGTGACCTTTACCAAGTGTATTCTAAAGGTACCATTACCACAATTCCTGACCCTTTAGCAATGATATCCAGATCTTTCAACAAGCCACAGACACTTTTCATTGTAGCACCCATTGAGATCCATTAAAAAAAACCCAAAAAAAGCTGTCAAATAAATCAGAGGGAAATCAGTGATTACAGGCATTATAAGAAAGGGCCAGGGGCTAGAAAAAAGGAGAAGCCTTCCAGACAGCCTGAGGAGTGAGTTAGGAACAGCAATTTGTTTCTCTATTGTTTTCTTACTGTTTTCTACTGACTTTGATTAGGAGGGGTGTTTTCCTCTGGAGAGTTTTAGAGAATTCTAGACAGGAGGTCTCAGAAGGACAGACAAGCTCTGCTTTTGTTAGAGAGGTAGAGAAGTACAAGATGCCTTTTCTCTTTGGAGAGGCCCCTCTTAGGCAAGACCTTCTCTTTAGCAAGGATAAGGGAAAAGCTGTCATTCTGCAAGGACAGAATTTATCACCACCTACATTTTTTTCCCTTTGTGTTCATAACTCATAGCCACAAAAACCATGAGCTGCAATGAAGTTTTGCCCTTGGGACATTTAGATCTGAGGCCATGTCATGCCTGACCTTCAAGCCTTCCTGAAGGTGTATTTCAAGCTTCCAAGGTGTATTTTCAAAAGCAGGTCTGGAATTGGTTCTTTGTGACCTCTGGACCTTCCAAGGCTGGTCACACCTATCAACATGCATGCAGAATTCCTGTGTAGGGACACAGCTAAAGGCAAATCCCAGTATGAGCCTTCAAGCTCATCCCAAGAGCAAACCTGGATTAAAACAACCTAAAGGAGAGAAGAACCATATGGCTTTAATTCCCTGCTTGTTGTCTCTTGTTCCCTCCTGTACAGCACCACAAATCAACCTACACTGAGTGTGGAATATTTATTTACAATACTTTCTTCAGTTTTGGGTTATCCACAGGCTGTACAGAGCTCAGGGGCTCAAGCCCACCCAGAGACCAAACCCAAGGCATTTTTTGCATCTCCAGCTCGTCAGAGGAAAATTGCTGCACTTGCTCTCATCTCAGCTATTTCAGGATTTTAGTTATCTAGACCATAGACATCTCATCTTTCAGTTCTCTATAAATCATTACTTTGTAGTGCACTAAAAATGATGGAAATCACATTTGTTTTCTCATTCATTTCTCTCTTCACACAGGAGGAAGGGACCATCAGCTTGAAGTTCTCATTGTCTCTTTGAAGGGTTAGAGAAGCTAAGACATGAGATATATCCTAGAATTCACTTTCAATTAAAATCTGAGAGGGTTTTCCGTGCTCTAGCAGAGAATTATCCTTGCCATAAAGAAAATTTATCCTTATGGCTCCCTGAAATAGCTTGCTTTTCAGCTACCAGTTAACTTCCAAAAGTTGTCTTAACTTAAAAAAAAAATCCAGCCATAAACTAAGAAACAAACAAACTCCAAACAAACAAGAAATACTCTGATATCTTCCTTTCTACTATCCATAGCCTACAATTCCATGTGCAGTACATAATCTGTCTACCCATAAAACACACTTAGGGACCACCAGCTGCTTTTATGGAATGTCTTGGTATTCCTTTGGACTTTGAATTCCACCTGGCTTGGAATGAAGACACTTGTAGATGCAGGAGATCTCATCAGGGACTTTGTATGCTGCTGCTGCTCTTCTCTTTCTCTTGAAGTTGCCTTATGTCACTGTGATCAACTTTTTTTTTAAACTGTGGCTTTGTCTTTAGTACGCTTAGAAGTGTCCCTTAATGAAGTAGAAACCTGAGCAACCAGTTCTTAAAAAAAAAGCAACATTTATTTGGGGGTTTTTTGTGTGTCATGTACTACATCTGTGAGACTATCTGATGAATTTACTGAAATTAAGGTAAGCAAAGTTTAGCTCAGGGCATTGGACTGGAAATCCTGAGCATGTTCCTCAGTTTTGGTGTGATGAATGAGGTTGTGCACATTGCTATCACCTCCATGCCTCAGTTTCCCCATGTATAAAATAGTAATGAGTTCTTAAACTCACAAAGAGCTTTGAAAGCATTAGTGAAGAAACCACAAAAAAGCTGGGTATTATTGAAGGAAAGGGAGCTTTTACAATTGAGAGGTCTGTGTTTAAAGGCTTGTGAAGAATTAAAAGGTGCTGAAATTCCTTCCATTTTGTGTGGATTTAATTTGCTAGGTGATGGAAAAAGAGACAAAGGAGTAATCAGGCATATACTGTATATTGGTCCTTGGAAGAGGTAGGGGCCAAGTACCTGCATTTCTTTTTCAATTGTGTGTGGATTATGAGCAAATTTTGACATCTATCAGGTTATCCAAGCAGGGGAAAATGCAGTGAATTTCTTGCAGCTGACATGATCTCCCATCAACCATGTGCTCCATGGCGTTCCAAACCCAAATTCCCACTGTATTTATGTACATTATGTATTTATTATTTACATAATAAAACCCACAAAACCCTAAAACCACACCCTGCTGCCTAATGGTGCTCTCAAAGTGCAAATGAATCATCTTTAGTCTCTTTAGGTAATTTAAAAAACCCTAAGTGACTACAAACCAGCTACTCCTGACAATGCCATTGTGGTCTGAACACTCTGAACATGGAGCATGGGCTTTGCACACCTGAGCCCAATTTTAGGATAGAAGAGCCAAGCAAAAAGGCTGTGGGGAGTTATCCTGCTCCACCTGTGCTCAGGCATGTTCCTGTGGAGGTTCACTGAATCCCTGCTGTCACTTGGGCACTTTTGAGGGCATCCTGCAGGATGCTCTTCAGACTGGGTGGCTTTTTTCCAGCTGCCTTTTCACAGACAGACTTGTCCCTGACACTTCTCCACCCCCCTCCCGCTGCTTTTCATTTCCCTCCACCAGTTCTGCTGATTGCTTTGTGGAATTTAGGAACTTTCTAGAAAGAAAAAGCTGGGTTTTTTGTCAATTCCAGTGCTTTATGCAGCTGAAATCAGTGTCCATTCAGAGCATGTTTATGAAGAATTTTGGTTTGATTTGCAGCTTGTGTAAGCATGCATCAGCCTTGCAAAATAGAAGAGATTGCTTATTGTTCTATATGTGTAGAGCAAGATTTCAAGACAACTTCATCCTGTGCATGTACAAAAAAGGTATATGGGTCCAATTAATTTTCTTTCTTTCTGTATTATTTACCAGTCTTTGTGTTGTGCTGGTTTTGAAAATACAGTAAGCATTTTCCAGACCTCTTCCAGAAAATTTAATTTCTCTTCGAGTCTCTTTGTGTTGTTTGTTTATTTTTGACAGTTCTCTCTGTTGAGACAGAGAAAATATGCTTGGCAGCTTCAAGTTTAATTTATATATCATTATAGAACTTTCCTATGCAATCTCAGAGGAAATCATAATTTTCCTGTATGCCTTGGGATCACCCTGTAGAAGATGCTAATGCACAGTTGCTCTGCTGTGATAGATTTAGTCTGTTGGATGACTGAAGCAACTTTCATAAATAAGGGTTTATATCTTTGATGTAGCTACTGAATCAATGCAGAGGGAGCTTTATGCCAGTTTTGCAGCTTCCTGATTCTTGGGACATCCTGTTGATGGGAATATTCTTCTTGGAAAGTTAAAACTCCAAATGACCAACCCAATCACAGCAGCCTTCCACCCTCTGTTTCTGTGGGGTAGAAAAGGGAAATTGCCAGTGTCAGGGGTGCAGCAGCTGGTTCTCCACAGAAAGGATGAGTAAGCAGTGGGATTCTTTGTGGGAGTTGCTAATGGATGCTCAAAGTTTGCTCAGCTGAGAAAGCAGTGAGATCTTGTGAGCTGAGAGCGTGTTGAGGATATGTTTTTAAGTGGTTGTTACAATACCCCCTTGAGTCCTGCTCCTGGTGCCTTTTCAGTGGCAAGAGAGCTCTTGATATGATTTGACATGGATGCTCTTATGAAGAAGGAAAAATTCCTAGAAAAAAAATCTGGAAAAGCCTGCAGAAGGAGCTGCAAGCTTTTGTGAGTTCCGTGGAGCAGAGCCCAGTGGGAGGAAATGTGGTCTTGCTAATTAATGGGTGGAATTGTCAGGCAACTTTCAGCTCTCAATGGGCTAGTCAACTCCATTAATCAGCTCAACCCTGCATGGGTCTCCTCTAATAATCCTGTTAGTGCCACACTGTATTAATAATCAAAATTCCAATTAAATGACACTCTGCAAGTCTGTCTTTCCCATGTGTAAATAAAACCTGAAGTCACACTGGTTGTTTTCTTCCTTTTATTGGACTTTGCAGTTATTGTTCTTTAACACCTGTCTTGGAGTGGAGTTTGTTTGCTCAAAATCTCATTAAATTCCACAACATTCAGCAAACACAGTTGTCCTATTGTTTTGTTTTCATTTATTTTTATAATGAACATTAAAATTAAAAAGGCAGCATTATGATGAGCATCCAGACCTCTCTGAACGTCCATGGATTTAATCCCCAGGAGTTGTCAGAATCTTTTTTTAAACCCAAGTCCACCATTTCTGTGCTTTTTGATTCACTTGAAACCTGAAACTCAAAATGACACTGATTTAAAAATAGCACAGTCAGCCTGGTTTTGAAATGGTGCAAACAGCTTTCAGGAGGCAGGGAAAGCAAAGAGGAGGAGTGAAGGGCTAGGTTCATTTGCAGACTGCATGCAGATTTGATTAGAGGCCACCAGCTGAAACCTGGTCAGTGTGCTCAAGTCCAGAGCACAGCTTACACTTTTGGTTTATCTGCTCCAGGGGTGAGATTTTGCTGGCAAAGCCCTGAGACACATTCTTCAGGAGAAGTTAATCATCAGCTGAATCTCAGTCTCTCAAATAATCTTTGAATATTTTAGAAGATCTGTTAAGACTCTTGTGCTGCTCTGTGTCACCCCAAAATTTGTCCAACAGGACCCCTTTGACCATTTCACTGCCTCACATCCTGGCATGGAAGAAGGAAAGATTTACATCTTAGACTATTCTTCTCAGGATCTTTCCTCTAGTGTTCTGTGATTAACTGTTATATTTTAAAATTCTGTCTTAATTATGAGTTCTGGCTCAGACTACTCAGGAACTAAACTTTATGATGTTGGATTTAAGAAATATAGTAATTGTCTATTACTGAGATTAAAATTACAGTCACTGTGGTTTTTTATTTGACTATGTCTTCATGCTCTTTCACTTGCTCTGATTTGTTATGCGAATTCCTTAACTCTGAGCTGCCTGGGCTGAGAATACATTTTGCTATTTGTGTCCAAAGGTTTCTCCACCAAGCAATTTGTCATCACAGGAAAGGTGGGATATACATCTCTGGTGAATTTATCATGAATATCAGCTTTATTTTGGAAAATGGCCTCTTTTGTGGTCATATAATCTCTCACTCAACTGGTCAGGGCAATGTCCTCAGCTTGGCACTTCATTGTAATGCTGCTGCTAAAGAAAAAATGGGGGTTTACATTTCTTGAGTTTGATGAAATGTGCTGTAGTTCCTACCTGATGAGAATAATATGTTTGTTTATTTATTAGGTGGGTAGAAGAGAAGATTTATGTCCCTAATGATGCATTTCCCTTGCTTTCATGTATTTGGTGTTGCGAATGACAACTTTGTAAGTAATGCAACTTCACTTAATTACAGCCCATTTTCCTCAAAACAAGAAGGGATATGAGTTTTCAAGGGGACTTGCCTTTGTGGAAAACCTGAAGGGATAAAAATGAACTGCTGTACAGATAAAAGGACAAAGAAATAGTAGTAACAAGCAAATTGGAGTAATGCTGGATGTCAAGTCAGCTGGTGATTTTGCTGCAGAGAGACCAATTCCCCTCAATGATTTGGAAGGAGTAAGAATTATCTATGAAATTAAAGCAGATTTTTTTCATTTAAAAATCCAGTTAAAGATTCCCATCCCCAGAAGTGCTTAAGGCCAGGTTGGATGGGGCTCTGAGCAACATGGTCAGGTGAAATGTGTCCCTTATTCCAGCAGGGAGGTTGGAATGAAATGATCTTTAAGGTCCCTTCCAACCCAAACCATTCTATGATTCAAAGATATTTAACATGATACAATTTACTAATTTGGATTTAAAACATATTTTCTGTAAGATTAATGACATGCAAAATACATTAAAAACATGAATGGACAATGCAGAAGCACTGAACCCAGGAATACCCAGAGCCCAGAGTAATGTCTGGTGGCTGAACACACTTTACTGCTCAGATACCCTAAATGGTTACTTAAAAATGAGCCTAATGGTCTCCACAGGACCAGCTCAGAGTTATGAATTGCAGAGAAATCAGCCTCCATAAAAAGCAGACGGTGCAAGGATGCAAAGGGAAAATATGCAGGGAGACATAAAGGAAATTTGAGCCATGCTCAAGTGAACTTGATTCACTGTAAATGTCGCTGCAGATGAAGCTCTCCAAGAAGGGTGCAAGAGCAGGCAGGATGTGGTGGATGGGCTTTGTGCAGGCAGGATACAGCATTGGAAGAAACATGCTGTGATGATTTCAAGTGGCATTCATTTCACATCAGATGGTGAGCTGCTGGAAAGACAGAGAGGTCATGTGGGTTCCTTAGGAGAGAAAAAGTGTTCTCATGTTGCACCACCCAGCTGGAGCATGAATTTCATCCCTAAAGCCAAAATCAGCATGTGCAGGTGTCGAGTCTTTTGCTCTCTTTCCCTCTTTTGGCAGAAACAGAAGGCATTTTTTTTGATGTTACTCTTTGTCCAAAAAAAAAAAAAAAAAAAAAAAAACTTATGGAAAACACTCTGTATAATTTCAGACATTGAAATACAGTGAGAAGGCTTGATAGAAAAACATCTACTGGTACATGATTAAATTATTACAATCTATCATATTAAGAGATCTGAGTCAGTCCTGGCTAGCACTTTCCTGATGCTTGTCAATGGAGTGGGGACCTGTTTTTTTATTAACATGAAGATCCCCCTTCTCTTTCCTGGCAGCATCAATTAACTCAGCATTGGCAGTGGAGGGAAGGTCTACACAGATCTGCTGGAGGGTCTGTCTCTCTAGCAGAGGTGCTCTGCTCCTCCTGTAAATTATCTTTGTAAATTTTCTGATGCAGTTTCCATAAAACCCTCCTGGTTTCATCTGTGATTGTGTTCCTGAAATTCATTTGTCATGCTGATTTTTCCATTCTTTTTTTCCCTGACCAAAGATAAATCTTTATCTGATGTCTAAAGTGCTTTACAGCATTCTCAAATTTACAGTTCTTTTACTCAACATTAAAGATATTTGGTCACTTTAATTAAAAACTGTTGTTACGTAGCACTTAGCATTTAGCTAGAGCACTTTACTTTACCATGCTGGAGTGATTACTCAGAGTTGTCATCCAGGGTGCCTAGGACAGGTATTGTGTTATCCATATGATAGCTAATCATATGGTAAGTATCTGGTAAGTATCAAACCTCACATTTGCTAGCACTGTGACGTTCACACTTAACAAGAAGCTCCTACTAGACACTCTCCTGGTGACAACACAATTCTCAGGGGAAAAGAAGGGAGTGAGGTTTTGTCTAGACTGCTGTGGTGCAGACTGCCTGCTGTGTAGGCAGGCACTGACATTTGCCTGTAAGCTGAGCTAGGAAATACAAGATTAAGGTGATTCTGGATCTGGGAGTCTTACTAAGACCCATAGTGAGGTGACATTGCAGGTCTCTTGCAAAGCTGTGTTAGTTGGAGGGCAGCAGCCTTGGAAGTTGTTGTGGTTATTGGCAATTTGATGCTATATCTCTTCTACATAATGGGGTCATTCCAATCTCTCAAAGATCAAAGTTTCTCATCTGGCACAAGTGAAACTCCATCCTCTATATGGACAATGGCAGGGAGTTGATGTCAGCTCTCCAGCAACCCTCTCTGAACTCAAGTGAACTGCTGGAATCCTAGGGAACCCCCAGTCAGACTGACAACTTTAGTTAGAAGTCAGGCACTGCTGCCTAAGAATGAAAAATCCATGAGAAGCACCGAGAGGAAAAGTTAATGTAATATTAAAACTAGAAATATCCATTCTGTCAAATGAAATGCCCTGCTGTTTGATCCCATTTACTGGAGTAAGGCTTGGTTTTTAAATTACATGTCAGATATAATTCTGCACTGTGGACATGAAATGTGGGACTGTTCTTTAAGGGAAGGAAAGATCAGCTCAGCTCCAAATGCCTGACTAATAGTGAGCTCTTTTGCAAAATGGCTCCGAATTTGGCAGCCAGCTGGAGCCTCCAGGGAGGGTTTGGAAAGGGACCATGGGCACTGACAGCAGTGTCCAGGGCTGACCCAAGGATCTCCATCTCCCTTGGTGGCATCCCTGTTTCAGGTGGGTTCTGCCAGGTGGACCCAGAAAGCAGAGCATCTCTGCATTTCCCTCAGGATCTCAGGGCAGCACCTGCAGTGAGATTTTTTTCCTGGAGAAGCCACAGTGTTTGTGCAGGAAAGGACAGAGATGGAGGAATGGGAATAGGAACCAAGTGACCACCCCTCCTTGTGGGTTTTCTGAGTTACACCAAGAGCCACCAGGCTGTGGGCACAATAGCACAAAACCAAGTTTCCTTTCCTTTCTCATGGAACAGCACATCTGAATACATACTTCTGAATTCAAGAGGTTGTCTTCCTCTTACAAGCCATTCCTCTGCCTTATTTTATTAGCCAGTCTTATTGTAGCTTTGCTAAGTGTGCCTGTTGGGATGTGAAGGCAGCATTAGCGTTCTATTAGTGTGTTTCTATTCACTTTCTGTCTTTCTCCGCCTGAATTTTCATGCTGGAAGAAATTTTAAGGGTGATTATCTACCTTACTGATGTGATGGGAAGATTCAATCATTCTGTTCTTTAAATTAAAAGCCTTGAACACCTAGAATAGAAGGCAGTCCCCATGGGCAATTTTTAATTAAGTTTTCTCTCATTGATTATAATCCATGGTAATGTCTGCAGGTCTCAAGGCAGATCTGGGCTGCATTGTGCAAGGTGCTCTATGAATCTTGGGGAAATTCATATTAATTTCTTGGGGAAAGAAATTCATCTCAGCTGATTTCAGCCATCCAAAAGTGAAGCACCTATGTTATGCCTGTTGGAAGGATTTTCTCTGCAGTGTAAAACACTACAGCAAAGCAGCCCATTCTGTGAGAAATGTTTTAGAAAGGTGGGATCTTCTTCTGGAGGTGCCTCTGTCCATTAACTGAATGAGAAGCTTGTCTTGGTGTCTTGCCCTGTGGATGCACAGATGAGAATCAGCCCTGGTCTGGGGTCTTTTGCACCACAGGAAGAAACAGACCTTAGCCCATCTGAATTCTAATTTCTGCAGCAAACCATGGAACAGGAGAAATTAGAAAAACAGTACTGAGGGGTGAAATTACTTGCATGTTTCAAAGTAGAGAGGGAAGCAGCACTCAGACCTTCTTGTCCCCTTACCCCAGTGCCAGGTCACCAGCTCAACTGGAGATTCCAACAATATCCCCCAGGCTCAGGGTAGATGAAATGTGGTTTACCCAGGATGAGGTGGGATCCCAAGGGGCATTATTTGCAAAGGTTTCTATGCAATTGTGTCTTACTTTGCCCAAGAAGGAGGCAGAACTTGAGGAAGCCTTGCAGATCTTTGCTAAGATCTGTGATTTTCTCCCTACAGGAAGCTCTTCACGTCAAAATTAGATTTTGGCATGTTGCTCTCCATGTGATTGTCCAAATGAAGTGTCTGATTTTGTCACAGTCTGATATCTTCACCAGGTACTCCATCCTCAAGAGCCTGTCCTTGACAGCTTTTTAATCACATGAATGGTCAATTACAGAGTTGGATTGAGTGAGTTGAGCACAATGCACCTTTTTTTCCTTCATTTTTACTCTCTCTATTTACAGATTTTTCTTGGAATAGACAAGAATTTCCTCTAACGTCTTTGTTATTTGAAAAGACTCATACATTTTGTGAGCAAATAGTTCTCAGCCTGTAGATTGTTCACCAGTAATTTGTTGAGGGTATTTGGAATGCATGCAATGTTGGTTAGATACATAATTCACTTCATATTGTTACTGTGCCCTGATTGTGTAATTTATATAATAAAATACAAGGCAAATTACAAATTTTACAATTGCTTGAACAACAGGAAATTTACTCTCAGTGAATATTTGCAGATTCAGTCTCAACATTCATTTTTCATGAGCATTCATTCTGGCAAAGATGCTTTGCTACAATATTTCTGGAAAGCAAACACCAAAAGGATCTTAAATACAGACAAAACAGTTGGGAAACAAACTTGCATTCAATGGAAAGCTCTTGAATTCATCCTGTGTTGTTTTGCCCAGTCTGAAGATTGAAGGTTTTCTGGTCTGAAGATTGAAAGTGTCTGTCAATGGAAATAATAGAGAGTGAGAAAACCTGAAAGTCACTGTGTACCCACCACTGGCTCCATGATTCAGGACTCCAAGCTTGAAAGCCCTGAAGACATTATTTATTTATTTTTACAAATCCCGCAGTAAGTCAGTTTAGTTGTTCTGAGGTTGTTTTATAACTTTGGATATTTTTTTCTGGGTTTTTTTTTTCCCCCACTCCTTTCAGCTGGAGAGTCCTTTGTTTCTAAGGCTCAGAGCAGCCTTGGTAACATGGTGGATAAGAATCATGGCATTCACTCGACAGGCTGAGTTCTCCCAGCTGCTGCTGGTCTTCTGCAGAGCAGAAAGGCTCTGAGAGATATTGAATTGATCCACCAGTAAACTAGAGACAAGATTTTTTATCAAACTTTGCCATTTTTCTATATGTGCCCATGTATGATCATGAAAAGCACTGGCCCAATGTATTATGAACAACAGAGCCTTATTTGGCCATATTTGCCTAAAACGCAGATAACTGGGCTAAATGCTTCCTTATCACCCTGAGATTGGGGAAATCACATCACCATTGGAGTTGTCCAGGGTTATTTACCCACGTGGACAAGTGAAACATGGCTCATGTCCCTTCCTGGGCTTGGCACAATGGGTGCAGGGATCTGACTGCCACCTCCTCAGTGGGGCTGTGGGAACATGGCTGCTCCACACCTGGGAGGGGAAGAGGACAGCATCTCTTTTTGCAGCCTGCAGGAAGCAGCAGCAGCAGCAGCCTCCCTGTGCTGGCTCTGTGCACGCCCGGCTGCAGCCTTTAATTAACTTCCCTGGCTGAGCAGAGCCGTCGCTAATGAAGCGGCTAATTCGGAGAGCAGGGGGCATGTTCCATCACTTAGCGCATCCCTGTGATTCCACTATCCCATCATACCCCGTTCTCCTCGTCAGGCAGCTCCTTTTGTATTTTTTATATTTATAACTCTACTCCTCTGCTTTCCCACTTGGGTGTCTGTGCTCTGGCTTCAATTACATTTCTGCAAGAATCTATCTGAGCAAGGTACAAAGCTTTGGTTCGAGATTTACCAATATCTGATCTCAGGAGAAAAGTGCCACATGAAGTACAAACCCCAGACTGGATTTATGTGCTCACTTGGAATTAACACAAGCCTCTGAATGAGATTTCTTTCCTTCCCCAGAATGAATTTTGTCCATAACTACTCTAACAAAAACAAAATAAACTAGATTTTTTTCTTGTTGTTGTTCACCATTTGCTATTGTCAAAACACCACTATTTTCGCCAGGGATCAAAGGTGGTGCATGCAACTGAAGGTTCAATATCTGATACAGCCTCTAGCTTGGTCTCCAAATAGATGTAAACCTCACCAGTGTGGCATCCTGAATTTTTTTTTCCACTGCTCTGTGTTTTTTTTTAACTGCATCTTATTCTCAAGGCAGTTTGTCCTAGAAACTTCGGATGAAGTTTAGTAGAAAGGCCTCAGAATCAATTTTGAGAGAAGGAAAAGCTCAGAGGAAACACACCTCTTGGAAACTTAAAAACTTCAAAATAACACAAACTCCAGAAGATACTGAAACAGTGAGCAAGGGCTGAAGAAAACCTGTTTTTCCAGCTGGTTGTGGTGAACAAGCTGGATCCCAAGGCTAGAAAAGTAGGGAAGCCTGAGCAGGAAGAGGTCCACAGGCAGCAAGAAGAGAGGCAGTAACAGAGCTAGCTATTTGCTCAATTAATTGTCATTTGTTTAATTTGTAATTTAGAAATGAAATGATTTTTTGTGATTCATTCAGAGGAGATTTCCCGAGGTGCTGCGAGTGGTTTCTGAAAATGAAAGATGATATTCTGTGATTAGCTAAATGATTATTGCTCTCTGGGCTGAGGGGGCTGTTCTGGCAAGGCACAGCTTAGCAGCACATCCCTCTAGTCTTTAAAGCTTAGAGGTGTTAAAGGAATAAAAATAAAGGTTCAATAATGAAGTGCAAAGAAACATAAAATGTGTCATCTTATTAACCATTACCAAAACGGAGCTTTTTACTTTTAATTCCGTATCGACTCTATTGATTTAGTCTTCTTTAAAACAGTAGTCTGTTCAAAGACACTTATGTACTTTACCATTTTCTCATCAGAGGAACAACACACTGAAAGCAAATATTGACTCTGGTATATGGAAGTTAAAATGCATACTGCAGGCTTGTGCTTTTGTCCTGTATGCTTTAATGGAGAGAGAGAAGTATTGCTGCTAAGCCAGAAACAGGAGATGTTTTTAGCTGCTGAATATTAATAAATCAATGAGTTCCCTATCTTCCATGAGAGCATGAAGAATATAGAAATATTAGGCTGTATTATAAAGGAGATATCTATTAAAAATAGCCGTAGGAATGCAAAACACTAACAGACCCAAGAATGTCTGGGCTTCAGCTTTGTCTCACTTGCAGACCAGAGATGTTTGTGACTGGACTGCACTCAGCCCTCTAGTGACAAAATAATATACTGAAAGTGCATAGAGGATCCTGCAGGATTTCAAATCATTCCAGATTAAAAAACAACAAGGTGGTGATTATTGTAAAAGAGAGAGGATAGTCAATAACTTTCAGGAAAGGATGGACATCCCTAGGCACAATTCTGAGTGCCCAATTTCTCCCTGGGATAAAAAATCATTTGGTGGCAATAGTCCTGCACTCTGAGGATCAGAGCATCATTTATACCTGGACAGAGATATTTTTTACTCTCATTTTAAGTGAATTTAGCACAGACCAGAAACTACACAGGGGAAAGGGAGAGACAAGCTGAGCACATTATAGTTTATTATTAACATTATTACACTTTTAAGCTGCAGTAAACTGAGAGATTGGGGTTCCACCTGGCTAGGCACTGGACAAACACAGGCAACAATTTGCTCCCCATCCCCTCTTTTTTCCCTTCCCCCTCAGTGGTCCCTCTGGGAAATACACATGGTAATAACCAAAAGCCCTGTCTTTAACCTCTGTGAAGTCTGGATTTTTTAATCTTACAATAGGCTAATAGTGCTTGGAAACCCGAAGCTCTGGATTTCACCAAATGAAGTGAGATAAAAGTGTCTCTGCATACATTACCCTCAGAGGGAGCAAAATAATGTAAATTTTGTGAAGGAATGTGTATCTACCTGGGCCAGCGATTTCTAGCTGGAAGAGATGAGCACCAGAGCTACTGCCACCCACTTGGAGCTACAGATCCCAGTTTTACCAGTGCTGGTGCTTTTAATTCCCAAATATGTTCTCAGTCCCTCCTCACATTAAAGGACACAAATTGTTCTTCAAGGGAACTGTAGAAACCATGAGAATGGATTTAGCATTGTCCAAATTGCACTTCCTCCTCCACTAGGCAAAGTTTCCTCTTTTTCATTGTACTTGCTGCCTCTGAAAACTTTTCTTAACACTCAAGATAAATGTGAGACAATAAAGCTCAGCTTTTACAGCACTTTTCATGCAAAATGGACCCTTAAGCAATTTGCAGTTAAATCACACAGTTACAGAATTAAATAATGTAAATTTAATTTTTTCATATTTAATGTATTACTCCTTGTTTTATTGCTACTGTCCAATTCAAATAATTCTTTCCCTTCTTTTTAGTGCTATTATTTAATATTTATATAACAGTGCTGATCAGAGGTCTCAATAAGACTGATCTAAGTGTTGTACAGACTGAGTAGTCCCATGTTATGCTCCTCAAGAGCAGATGCTGAAAGATGGGATGCCATCCAGAGGGACCTGGATGAGAGAGTGGATTTAGATTAGATATTAGGAAGAAATTCTTTACTATGAGGGTGGTGAGGCACGGGAACAGGTTGCCCAGAGAAGCTGTGGGTGCTCCATCCCTGGAAGTGTTCAGGGTCAGGTTGGATGGGGCTCTGAGCAACCTGGTCAAATGAAAGGTGTCCCTGCCATGGAAGAGGTCTTGGAACTTGATGATCTTTAAGGTTCCTTCCAATGCAAGCCAATCTATGATTCTATGATACTATGATTCTAAGATTGTATGGTTCTATGACTATGATTCTATGGTTCTATGACTCCATGATGCTATGATTCTATGATTCTATGGTTCTGTGACTCTATGATTCTATGATTCTCTGGTTCTATGACTCTGATTCCATGGTTCTCTGGTTCTATGGTTCTATGACTCTATGATTTTTTGACTCTGTGGTTCTATGATTCTACGATTCTATGGTTCTATGGTTCTATGGACCTGCAGAGTTAAATTGTTGCTTTTACTGATATGAGTGGTAAAACTAAATTGGTTTTGCTGAAGCCCTCAGAGAGACCTCATCCAATTCTGGACACCTGATGACCCAGTCAGCGCTAGTCTGATGGCAGGTGAGACACTTGTGGTTTTAGATGTCCAAAGATGATTTTCTGGAGGTTGTACCCAGAATTACAGCAATTCTTGGGTTGTGCTCAAGGCACAAGTGTGGCAGAGAGGTCTTTGGTGTGCGCCATGCCAGCCAGCAGAACTCTGGTGAAAACTTGGCTAAGGAGACAGACATGAGCTTTTTGAAGGGATGGTCAGGCTGATGTGTCCAAAGTAATATTCCAAACTGCTGTCTCATGGACTGCTGAGCCCTGGCAGAGAGCTGTCAGGAGACAAATAATGAATGTTGAAAGGCTCAGCCTCCACCTAGCCAAGTGGCCAGTGGCACAGAGAAATGTGGAGGCCTTCTCTCCAAGGGATTGGGCACTAGTGTGTGGTGGAGAGGAGTGTCTAGCTCTGCTTCAGACATGAGGCTCACTGGGGCCTCAGGCGCCTGCAGAAGCCTCAGTGTTTGAATCAAGCCCACGCTTTAATTCCATGACTATTTCCAGAGTGACAACTTTTGGCTCCCTGCAGTTTGCTAGCAGAACTGAAAAATCGCTTCAAGCACGCTGACCTTTCTATTCTGAGCCAGCTTTCCCAGTCCCTCAGGAACAGCAGAGAGCCCCAGGGGAGCACAGCCTGCAGGCTGCAAACTGCTATCCTAAATTCTCCTGCGGCTCTTCCTGAGCGCCAGCTTCCCCAAGGATGCAGAAAACCCGACCTTAGCACAACCTCTCTTTTGGGAGAGGCAGGCCCAGGGAGAAAAGAAGCATTTTGGCTCCAGTGAAATCATCTTTCTTGGGCAGTTGTCTGCAGCCAGAAGAGAATATACTGAGCACTACATCCAGTTCCTTACAGCGGAAGCTCCTCTCTATTTATTTCTTACCACATGCTGAGCAGCAGCCAAGTTCCGTGCCCAGTGGCCTTTCACAGACATTATCTGCATCTTCTTCCCCATGTCCTTCAACAGAATCTGCCCAGGAAGATGTTTTTCAACAGAAGATTGGTTATTTTTTTCCTTTTGCCAGTTAATGAACAAAGAGTGTGCCAGGAGATGGTATTGATTTTCTAACAGTCCGAGGAAAAACAGGTTTCCTGTCAACTCCCTTTTCTTCTGGCCACCCACCCATGAAACACTGTGGATTCAAGCATCTGCTATCCCTGGGAATTTCAATGGGAAAGTGCTCAGACCAGGCAGAGCTCCCCAGAGCTAGCACCTCAAAACTCTGATGTTCAAGTTACTAGGGAAACACTATGGATTTTACCAAGAAAAATCATAATCTGGTAAAATTTCATGAGTCATGTCCCACAGTAGTCATTGGAGCTTTAACTCAGTGGATTGCTCTGTCCTAATAATCTTCCTCACATGATGCTCACGTAACATCTGATCATTCCTGTGGCACAACTGCACTCATTTTTTTGTTCTTCCTCAGCTTGCTCCCCCTTTCATTGAAAGGAATATCCCCTTCTCTTCACCATTGTCCTGTCCAGGCAGAATTTCACTGAAGCCCTCTCAGGTGACTATTCTATTCTTCTCCCTGAATTTTTTTTTCCCCAAAAGATCTGTGCCAGAATAACATTTTCAAAAAGCTCGTTTCCCCACATTGCTCCACATTCCCCACATTCCCCACATTCCCCACATTCTCCAAGGTGCTGTGGAGAATCAGAGAGCAGAATGAAGGTGCATTTTCCTGTGAGATCTCTTGCCCTTGCTGCTCTCTGCAGCTCCTCTGTTGCTGTCTGTGGCATTTCCCTGGAGGCTGCTGTCTGAATGACAAACAACTGAAGGGACAAGGCTCGTTTGAAAAGAACAAAAGCTCTCAGAAAATCCTGAAGGGCCTTTCCACTGCTGCAGAGAAGTACCCTCCAGGAGTCAAAAGGAAACCTCTGAAAGTCCAAACAGAAATGCCCTCTGAGGCTTTCAAGGCTTCCCTTAGATTTAAGGCTGCCTTTAACCTTGCTCGATTTGGTGCAAGCCCCAGGGCTCTTGGTGCTCCAGCCTTCAGAAGACAATTTGAGGCACATGGCCTTGGGCAGCCTCACTTCCCTGGCCAGGTAATACAGAGAGTCCTTTCCCTGGGCTTTAAAGCAGCTTTGTCCAAAGGATGCCTTTTTCAACTGACTTTGCTTCAGGTCCAAACCCAACACAGCACTTAAACAGGGTACCAGGAATTTATGTGTGTATTGGAAGCACTAAAGGATTCAAAAGAAAAACAGCAGTAATTCATTTTGGACAATCATGGCTATGGGACACTTGGATGTGATTGGTTTCACAGAGAGCCATACTTGTTGGCTTTGAGCTGAGTTACTGGGATTGAAATCACACTCTGAAATCAAAGTTCTGGATATTTGCTAGTTTGGTTTTTTTTTTGTAATGTGGATCCCTAAATGAAATTTCAAGCTCCAGCAAGTAAATGGAAGGAATTGTGGAGAGGGTGTGATGAACTTCCCTCCTAGACCACACCTTTGTTTCAAGCTTCCCAGGACTCCAGAAGAGACTCAGATGAACAATTTCCAGCAGTCAGTGGTGTTGTTGCTCTGACTGTTAAGTGAAGCAATGTCTTTGTATCTAATTTCCTCTCCATTACAGACTATAACAGGGTGATACCATGGTTCCTTCTGCCACATTCTCAGGAGCATATAGTATCTGGTATCCAGGAAATAAAGACATAATATCATCTCTGACATGGTTACCTTCCATCCTTAATACTTTAATGGATGCCTAATGTAGCTTTTATGGTTGAAAAGAGTTCATTAGTTTACAAATTAGCAGCCTGAAGTGAATTTTGCTACCACTAAGTGACTTTTCATTTCTAGAAATACAGCTGTTTGGATTTTTGCTTTTATAAGACTGGTGTTTGTGAAATACAAATGACATGAATGACTCAGCCACGAAAAATTTTGAGACATCCATTATTGTTTCTTCCTCTTATAGTCTGTTTTTCCACCCATACTTCCCCCCCCCCCCCCCCCCCCCCCCCCCCCCCCCCCCCCCCCCCCCCCCCCCCCCCCCCCCGGGGGGGGGGGGCCCCCCCCCCCCCCCCCCCCCCCCCCCCCCCCCCCCCCCCCCCCCACCACCCCCCCCCCCCGCGGCGGGGGGGGGGGGGGGGCGCGGCCCCGCCCCCCCCCCCAACACACCCCCCAAGAACCCCCCCCCCCCCCCAAAAGGGAAAACCAACCCCACCAAAAAAAAAAAAAAAAAAGGCCCCCCCCCCCCCACCCCAACAAAAAAAAACCCCCCCCCCCCCCCCCCCCCCCCCCAAAAAAAGAACCCCGGGGGGGGGGGCCCCCCCCCCCCCCCCCCCCCCCCCCCCCCCCTTTTGGTTCAAAACCCCAAACCTTTTTTTTTTTTGAAGGAAAAGGGAAAAATCCCCCCCCCCACAACCTCCCACTTCAAAACCTTAAATCCACCCCACCATTTTCCCTTCAACCAGAAGAAAATGTGTCTTTTCCTCTAGGAAATCAATGGGGCCAAGGAGGACAAACCAATGGTGACAACACACACCTTGATTTTGAGAGATGCTCAGCATCTGCATCTTAGAGTTTCTATAATTGCTGTGAGCCTTAAGTGACTTATAAGATGTGAGGTTAAAAGATGGATGATTCCAGCCTCCTTAGGTGTGAAAAGATACCCTAGATACCCTAAAAATTGAATTCCCAGGAAAAACTTAAAGGAAGCAGATTCATTAAAAAGATAAAATCTAATGAGACAAATCTGTGCATTTGCCTGGGATTATAGACACCAGTTTGATATCTCTGACAGCCCATCTTCAGCTTCTGTTCATGTCCTGAGAGTTTAATTAGTGTTATTAACTCCATTCCTATCCACATGAGAAGCTTTCAGGTAAGTATGACAAAGTACAGAAGAGCAGTCTGTGAAAAGAAATAGAAAAGTTTCACTGAACTTCAGCAATTTGGTCACAATTAATGGGTAACTTCATGGAACAGAAACATGAGTAGATGGAGGAACCCTGGAGAAACAGATATGAATTCTTTCTGTGGTCAAAATACATCTGAAGATGCTTCAGTCATTAGGGTGCCAGAAAGAATATTGTAGAAAGTCCACAGTGAAGCCCATCTCTGCTTTTGGTCTTTGTAAATATGTTGATGTTGATGCCACTGAAGGCAACTACAGCTATAAAACTTGAGTGGATACTTCCCTTTCGATCAAACTGCTGCCTCTGAAAAAAATCCAAAGTGATAAGAAGCCTCAAAACCATACAAAAGGATTAGTCCCCTTTTAAATACTTAGAGAACCTGCCCCACCATTTGCTGGAGTGTGCCTGAGTGTGACTTTGTAGCTCGGCATGCCTCAGGGATTTTGCAGGCAGGAAAGGAAAGGTGACATGACTTCAATGGAGTAACAGTTCCCTGAAAATTCAGTTTATTAATCCTTCTCGCTCCGAGATTAGCAAAAGGGACGTCGGTTGTTCGTCTGTTCTTTCTGTTCAGAAGTCATAGCGCAGATCTGTGCTGGCAACTGGGAAGAAAATTAACTCTGTTCCAGCTGAAAGCAGAACAGACAAGACCTCAGTCAGGTGTCACTCTGTGGTAGGCATTTCTGTGGGTAGTTCCTGAGTTTGAGAGTTAATAGCTAGAAGAATACCAGGCAAAGTACAAACACAGCTGCCTGGCTCTCAGAGTGTCCCTGAACCACTTCTATGCACTGTCACAACCAGTCATACACTAAATAATGTTGTTCCAGCAGGTACAGCCATGTTTGGGTGTAGATACATCCAGCAATTAGTGCATCCATACTCTTGCTGCATGTTTACCCCAAAAACAGGACCAGGACTCCAACACATATTCAGCTGCAGTCCTGAAGAAATCCTTGCTCTCCCAGCTCTAAAATAATACCTCATGTATAATGAGGAGTATTTAAATATGCCATTTTAAGGGCATTAAAATCTTAAGTCGTCTTCCTCTTAAGACCATGGTAAGAAAGATGAATATTGTAACTGGCAGGTTTCATAGCTGGGGGACATATCATCAGCAGATGATCTCCAGCTAAGACTGAAGTTTTAGGCAGTTAAACTGGCCTGGCCGTGCTTGGGGAGCTCAGCACACAGCAGCTGGCAGCCAGCCCGAGGGGACACAGCGCCTGGCACTGCAACTGCTGCTTGCAGGGGGATGGAGGCATGGAGCAGCTTCCATCTGAACATAGGAATGCTATGTTGTTGTGAGAGAAAATGTGTATTTATGGGTACTGGAAATGGTGGGCATCTTTCTTTCATTCCCAAGGCTTCCAAGATCTGATGTGTCCCTTTTGAAGTGATTCTGTTGCTCTCCCACTTGATCACATCAACACTCTGCATGTGGTGGCTGCCACAGCTGAGGAATACCCAGGGTTGTCACTGCTCAAAGCTGGGGGCTGTACCTAAAACTTCCCACCCTTCAGTGCCTGCAGGAGCCTGGGAGGCTTCTCCCCACTCTGATCTGAGTGTCTTGGGGCCACATCCATGTGTGACAGCAGCAAAACGAGTCTCAGTCCCAACTCTGGTGGCACAGGGCTGCTCCTGGTGGCAGGATTATTGCTTCAGGGCATGCCTGGGTATTCCTTCTTCCCGTACATCATGTCAAGTGTGCTTACCTCAGGAAGGATGGCTTAATTCCTCATTTGGCTGGGGCTGTGTTTGCAGTCACCTGTGTGTCACAGGGTGGCCTGTGGTGGCCATTAGCGCTTCCCGAAAACACAGAAACACCTTCTGCTTTTTAAAGAGCACCTTTGTGACACGGATTAAACGTGTTTGTGACAGGGTGAGAGCTGTCAGCCCTTTGCCAGGCAGGCAGCATTGCCTCTGCTGCACAGAGAGGGAAGAGCAAGGGGAAATGAAAAGTCAGGTGTTCAGAGGCATTAGGTTGTCCAAAGAGCACTTAAGCACATCTCTCATTCACTGCGGCTGGAGATGGGTGTGAAAATCCCAGTGACTATTGATTACCCTTAGAAGACTTGACACCCTCGAAAGGCTGGCTCTTGACTTCCAGGTGACTTTATTTTTCACAGATAAGTGGCAACTCCAGACACAAAACCAGGGCGAAAGGATGCCTGGCTCTGTCCTTCAGCTCTGCAGCACTCTCTCCTTGCAGACAGGGATGGAAATTCCCTCTTCAGGCCTGGTGTCCTGCCTGAGGTTCACCTTGGGGAAAATATGTTCTGGATAGTCAGAATACCCTCCCTGTTCTTTAACAATTGGATGCAGTATTGTTGTGTTGTTATTGCATACTGATTTATAAAGGGCCTTTCACATACATCACGGTGTTGTATGATCTAATTACAAAACACCTGAGATGGAATAAGAAGTATCCAGGCTAGAAAATTGCTTGAAGCCTGACCTTTAATGCATTGGAAGAACCCGAGGTTTGGAGTGAGTGGGAGGCTCAAGATGAAGAAATCCATCAATCCTGCCTGTATATAGGAGCAAGAGCCTAAGTTCTATCAAAACTGTGCAATTAGGAAGTGGCCAGGTGGAAGAATTAAGAATAAAATGGAGATGTTTTCATTAATCAGTGGCTCCTCTGTACCCCAAAGCCCATGGAAATCAGGGGGATCTGTGCTCTTGACTTTGCTGGCCCTCTGATGTCCCAGACTGTATAATATGGGTTGCTGGTACCAAAATCCTGCTGTGTCACATCCCAAATTCAGTGTGCTTGTGATGACTGCTACCCATATACCTTTGCAACGAGTCTGAGGAAAAATACAGAGTATAATTAAAGTAGTTCTTTTTCTTTTTATTCTGCCTTGATTTTTATTTCTGTCTTAATTCGGAAGGTTGCAATTCACTCTCCTGCAATCATGTCCTCAATCTTTATAATTAAACCTCATTTAAATATTTTGGTCACTTTCATGAACTAATTATAGTGACTTACGATTGAGAAGGTACTTTTATCTTAAGCCTTTATTTGCAGATGCTTGAAACTTTTAGAAAACAATATCCTTTTGGCTTAAAACTAATGTTTGCAGAGATCAAAGCTGACCTAGGTGTGGAAAATAATTGTGTGTGAGACCTTTCCACCTCTTTTCTGACATGCAAAAAAACCCCAAAATGGTAATTTTTCTCTTTGTTGCTTTCACAATTACTGCAACTGTATCACATTATTTCTCCTGGTATTTAGGGAAGGCATCTGGGAAGACTGAAGAGGTAAGGAGGAACCTATGTCTTCAGTAATAAATGTACTGTGCTTTTTGTCTTTTTAATACAAGTATTCTTCTCTTAAGAGTTTGAGGCATTTAAACAATAACAAACCTATAACAGAAAAAAGAGAAAATTTCATGGAGGATAACTGGAAAGGTTCCCCTCTTCATCACCACAAAAGTTGAATTGTTTTGGTCTCAAACCAAAGACTGTTAATCCTGTGCTTTTTTTATTTTTATTTTTTTGTTGATTTCTGTAAACCTTAGGGCCTACATCATGAACAGACTGCTTAACCTGAATTCTGTGTCAACAGAAAGAGGTTAAATCACCTGTCTTTGCAGGTCACAGTAAAAGTTCAAAGCCATGTTTGTATTTTTGATTTTTATAGAGATCTCCAGCAAAAACAAGGAGCAAGTATTGGCTGGCATCCCACCTCTTCTTTGAGATCTGATGTTGTCCAGCACAAAGACAATATTTCTCTGACATTATGTCACTGTATCTAGAAAGAGGCTTAATACATCTGGAGGTTGAAACCTGCCAGAAAATTAACGAGGAGGTGCATGGTTTAAGTTCCAACAGGGCTCAGAAAATATCGTTCTGTGAAACAAAACTGCAGTCTATATTCCAGCCTTTTCCACAGCCTCTGCTCAGCACCAGAGCTGAAGCCTCAGACCAGGTTATCCCATATGTCCCATCTGTTTCCTTCACTTCCCAGGAAAAGTGGCTTTTTCAACCACAGGTGACTGATTTATTGCAGTGCCTTTTTCCTGATCCTCTTTGTAGCATCTCAGCCAAAGTGAGGAGCTATCTTGGGTTTCTGCCTGTGTTCTTGAGCTGCCTGACCTATCCTTACGTGTCCCTCTTAATTAAATAACACTTGACTTGGTTTAGTAGAGATAATAAAAGATGATGAGGATAGTACAAGGTATCTTTACCTTGCCAGGATGATTTGGGAAAGCTGAAAATCCAATCTGTGTGTCTGAAAAACACTTCTGTTTGGGGGCTGGAGGGGAAAAAGCATCTTTGTCTTTTCTAACATTCCCCTCTAGGGAAAATTAAAGGTGTCTAGGGTTTTCTTTGTTCTCCCTCTGCCATTCCATCTTTCACTTTCTGGCTTCTTTAACTTCCAATCTCCTTTAAATTGCATTAAAGGAATGGGAGAAACCATTTCTTTTCTCTTTTTGCCTTGGAGCTAAAAGCTTTCTCTTTTCTTCACACTGCTTGTTAAATGCGATAGACAGAGTGAAAGCTTCATAAATCATAAGCAGAGGACCTAAATAAAAGTGCAAACTGAGGAAAAGACAGACCCCAGCATGCACATCAGGGCTAGCATCAAGCACATGGTACTTATTTTAAACTGCACTAGCAGGAGGCAGAGGGCTGCCAGCTTTGTGTCTAAGCCAGGAACCAAAACAAAAGCCAGTGGGCCATGAAAATCAGCCAAGAAATAGCTCTGCAGCGTTATGACCACAGAGAGGTGCAGATTTTCTCTCTCCAGTTCTGTTTATCCATCTATAATGACCACCTCCTTTTCCTTCTGTGCCTCCTGATAGCATGACAAAGCTGCTCTATTTTTTATCAAGCTGTAATTTGCTCTGGGCTCCCCTGAGTGCAGCAGCAGCAACCTGCAGAGCACTCCAGCAGTGAGAAACACTCAACTGTGATGCTAGTGGATCAGGGTTAGATGTTGGGGGTCTGTTTGTCTCAGGACACCCTGATTTCCCTCATGCCTGCTCACAATGTTACGAGCTGTACTGAGAAGGCGATATAGTTGAAGAAAAAAGGAAAACCAATCCATGGTAAGCTGATCAAGAGTCAGTAAATTGTCTCCCATTTATCCTGCTGGTGGAGCCCAGCCTTCCCGTGGTCAGGGTTTGTCCTGAGACCAGCTGGGCTCTGCTTCTTCACCTTCAGGGTGAGTCTGCACAAAGCAGGGGAAAGGCAGCCAAGTCAGTCAAGAGTGAGTGCAATGACCAGGCTGGTGTCCTCACCTCTGTGTTGAGAGTGCAGGTGCTGCTGACCATGTTTTTCTGCAAAAATGTCTCTTTGTGAGGAGCTCTCCTTGACATCAGCAGAGCACAATTCTTTCCTGAGGCAGAAAGATTGAGTTTGGGTTTGTACTCGTAATGCTGCACTCCTTCTCCTTGCTCTAAAAGTGTGACTTTGTTCTTTAGCTCTCATCTCTGGGAGATGAAAGCTTTCCAGCCTTGGGTCTGGAAAATACCTTGTCAGGGACTGGAACTACAGAAATCTCATCAATAACACAATATACTGTCCCCTTGTCCCAGCTTTCTATCCTCATAATCAGCCTCTAAATCTATGACATGAGTTTTCACAGTGTGGTTATCTAATTCCTTGAATAACCCTTCTATGAGCAATCTTATCCTTTGCAGAGGAATGGTTTATATTTGTTTATCAACCCACTGATATCCATTATATTGTTCATTCTTATACAGTATTATAGTAAGTTAAATAGGATGGATATACACTGACAGATACACATTGCTTTGTTCCTTCTGTCCTCATCTAGGCATATTTATATTTTCAGCTTCAATAATTAGGCAGTTATCTACTGCACTAAAGCACATCTGCCTAAAATTCCTTGGATCCCATTGAGTCATTTTCCAGAAGACAAAACCAAAATTGAAGATTGACTGTCTTTGGATTTTCCTAGAATTTAGAAAGGTAATTATTTCTTTAAAACATGATACTCTTCATCAGCACACAAATAATTTTGTGTTCCTTCAGCAGTGTTTGAATTTGAAAATATACTAAGTTAATTCAACACAATTTAAAATCATGGGTTAACTGGTAAAAATGTTTTGCTTTGTTTTTACATTCCTCTCCCCAATAACTTTTCTGCTGGTTCTCTGCTTTTACAACCTAAAAAGATGCACCACAGGGCAACTCTCTTTTCCCACCACATCCCTAGGCAGTGTTGGGAAAGAAACATTTTGTCCTTTGCAGCCAGTTTTCCTTTGTCTTCCCTCTTCATCCTTTTGCAATTTTAACAAACCTGCTTTCTCCCCACAGGCTGCCTGTTTCAGGTACACTCTGAAAATTGCATGTCTCAATTTTGCTCCTAGAAATCTCAACTTGACAAATGCTGCTCCTTCCTGGCATCCAATACAACCTTTAATAACTGATGAGAGGGGTTAACCTTTGGTCTGGGGAGTAAAAAGTTATAAATCAGTTGTTGTTCCAAAGGGCTGAGTTTGCATCAGGAGTTTCACATCTTTTCTTTCAGAAAAGAAATACCAAACCAAAACCAGAACAGATAATCTAATACAGCTGTGGCTGGGAGGAAACAAGACATTTGTAACAGCTTTTAAAGCATTAAAAAGGGAGCATGCTAGGAACAAATACTGTGTTTGTGTTCTGAGGCTAAAACATGACAGTTCTGAAAGAAGAGATTTACTGAATCAGGTTTGATGCCTTAAAATAATGAGAGAGTAGGAGCTTCCAGGGGAGGAGGGGGAACAGAGTTAGGGTATGTGGCCTCATTTAGAGAAAACATAAATGTGCACAGAGCAGAAAGGAACTGAACATTTAAGCCTTGGTTTATTTCCATGGAAGAAAAAGCTCTATAATGTTAAACATTTATCAAGATGGCTCTTACAGATGTGGTCATGCTGTGCCCAGAAGCTGCTTGGGTTCAGAGATTTGAGTGTTGACAATGGGATGCTGAATTTCTCCCTGTAGGAAGAGAGGTCACAACCTCCCAGGTAAGGGCAGGAGGAGGAGGAAGAGGATGAGAAGTAGGGCTTTGTGCTCAGTGCCAGCAGAGGCAGAAAGACTAGCTGGGGCTTGTCCTGGGTGCAAGACAGCTGTGCTAAATCCATTTATGTGTCTCAGATCCCACAGTCTGAGTCTTTCTGGAAATAAAATAAAATTAGTTTGGTTTTTTTTCTTTTTTTTAAGAGAGAAATTTGTGTTATTCTTTTCTAATTTCTCGCGGCACACACAATATTTTCACATCCTTCATAAGGCCACAAAGTATCTGTAGTTTGGAAGGAAGGAGGAATTGCCCAAAGGAGTGGTGGATCAGCCCTGACAGACTCTGGTCCTCCAGAAGCAGAGAGCCATTCGACCATGGATAATGACCACAGCACAGATGACAAGATAAACACAGTATATGAGATTGAAGCAGACATGCAGCATTTAAAAACATCCTCCCAACAATGCAAGCTGCTACATTCATTCATCAGACAGTGACAAAATTGCTGTTTAAGGAGGGCAGAAAGGAAATTGGAGTTAAATGCACATATAAAACTGCCTCTCGTATCACATGAAATCCCCGTTGCTGATCCATTTATCACATATTATCATATTTAAGATATTACCACAGATGTTATTCACTACCTTGCTCTTGTTCAGCCAGAGGCATGCTTTGCATACACACACACTTAATTCAGGGCTGTAATGCATAGCACACTTTTTTATGTTCAAGACACACAGGCTAAATCTTGACATTTCTGGGTGAAGTTGAGGCAGTGGGAACTAAGCTCAAAAATTAATACTTAAAGTAGTTTTATGCAAATTATATTCCTAGAGCCAGGGGTGATTCAGCCAAGCCAGGGAGGTCCTGTGATCAGAGATAGTTCAGGCAAACTTTTTATTATCTACTGTCAAGTCAATGTTCACTGAGTGTGTGAAAAACATCCTGGAGGAATTGTGTCCCACTCCTGTTTGGATGGAAGTAGATGTCGCTGTTGAGCCCTCTGAGAGAAAACCCAGGTTCTCAGACAAGAAAAGAGAAAAGTGCGTTTATTGTTTTGATTTCCATATATATAGAGTTTTCAGAGGTCACCCAGATTGGTCAGCCAGAAACCTCCCCTAGGCCTAATTGGCCAAGCCCGAACTCCCTAATCTGGAGACGTTGTTTGCAAAACATCCAAACTTCATCTTTGTTTATGAAACATAGCAAAAATGTTCTCACGAGAAAGACCTGTCTAGCCACAAGTAGACAACTTGTTGTTGCTTCCATATAAACAGGATATACTTCTCAGCCTTGGAACAGTCATAGAATTCGTATTCCATCTCTGAAACATAATTTTTGTTACATCACAGTGATGATGCCCAGATATCCCATAGTAAGTAGCCTTTCCAAGAAACATATATCAGATCTTCCATTTAGAATTCTACTGAAAATATTTACAAGTTTAATGTCACCTTTATGTGCTAAATAAGTGATCAGATGATGACTAAGAGATAGCTCCTATCAACTAACTATGTTGAATATCCCTGTTCCTCTGGCTTATTTTTGGAGCAACTTGGCCCAGAATGGGATAACTGTTTCAATTTTCCAAGCATTCACCAGAGCCTGCTCCAATGCTCAGGCAGTAAGCCTTTGATGGGAAGAGCAGTTCCAGAAGACAATCTGGATGGGAAGCTTGGTGTGGGGGAAGCAAACACACCAAAAACCAGCAGCATTTCTTCTTGTGACAGCAGGGGATGAACTTTGATGCCAGACCATCTGAATATAGCTTGAAGTTTAACAGAATGTGGAAAGGTTCAGCTTGCTTGTTATCCAAAGCTGTTAAACCCTACAGGGTCATGGCACAGCAGCTGGGGTTGCACTCCTCTGTGGCACCTCCAGTGCCTTTTGCCATTTGTATTATGGCAGCATTTTGCCACATCAAAGAATGCTACAGCTCAGCTGGATGCTCTTCGACTTAATAATATTTAATTTACTACAAGAAAGACAAGGTCAAAGCAGATCTCAGAACTTCCAAGGACGGGAAACTGGAGGCAGAGTCCCTCTGGATAGTCTGTCTGTCTTCAGTATGAGAAGTTTTTCCTCACATCTGATATAAACCTCTCTTATTTCAGTTTATGTCCACAGTACCTCCTCTCATACACCACTGTGAGGAGGCTGGATCTGTCGTCTTGATATGTAAGAATACTGGTGAAGAAGATCTGTCTACCTTTTATTTTCATGGTGGATAGAAATAATCAGAATAAAGCTGAGCTGTGGAAAAGACTATCAAAAAGCTCTGGTGCTTTTTGCATCAATTGCAGATTATATTAGAAGCTGGGAGTATAAGAAGACTTTCAGCTGTTGTTTCTTAGGAAAACTGTATGTGTTTTTTTTGCCCATCAAAAACATGCCATGAGCTTTGTACAATGCAGCAGAAATGATGCAGTTATGTATTTCAGGGCATAAAAATAAAAATACTGTATATTAAAGAAAATGCTACTGCATTGCTGCAGTGGTAGCAATTAAGAAAAAAATCACAACATGCTATAGTCTATCATTTTTAAAGATAGTGTGGGCACCTGAGACCTCTTCCTTCCTTTGAAAGCTGTTCTGCCAAAGATAATTTGTTCAGAGTTAACCTAAGGGAAAGCAGAGCTGGATGTCTGATTACCTGTATCATGGCACAGAGTATTTTGTAAGATGTCCTGGACAGAGAATGCATTGTAATCTAGCTCAACACATCCTACTACTTCAAGAGCAAAATGGGCCTGAGTCTTCCTGGACAAGGGAATTGCTTTTGCAGTTTTTTTAATTGCTCCTGGATGAAGGACATCTTTGAGCAAAATGCCTGAACCCACTCAGTGGAGAGAGGCTGATTGCCTCTGAGAAGTGATCTGCAGGATCTAAGGAACACCCTGAGAGGAGAGCATCCTAAAGGCACTCAAACAAAGCACGAGTCAAAGGACCTGGGTGGATATATTAGGATGTAGGAATGCTGCCTCCAATCTATATTTGTCCACTCAAATGAGTGGCCTGAGGACTCAATTATTTTCTGTATGAACAATATTTACGTTCATAAGAGAGAAAGGAGCCCTGAGGCAGAGAGCATACCTTGATTGTGGAGTGTTTTCTGCCAGCTAGAAAGCAAATAAGGGGAGGGATAAACACGGTGTCTTTTGGATCTGTGCTTGACAGACAAGTTTCTTGTCCTCTAATTGCTGTTTGCAGCAGTACAGACACCTGAGGCAGCTGTGGAAAATCACAAGGACAAGAAAGGCTTTTATGTTCTACACGGGCACTCAGGGAAGCATTCAGCTTGTGAGTTTAGGTACAAAGTCTAAAATAAACAGGAAGCTTATTTTGAACACGTTAGGTGGGCATCATGAGTCCAGAGAATGTAATTTCCAGTCTGTTTGTGACTGACAGCTCTGGTGAGGGTCAGATCACAGTCCAGGCAATAGTCCTCTGTGTGTAGGTGTGACACAGAGCATGTTTTAAGCATCTATAACAAAGGCATAAGTCTTTAAGTCAGCCTAAGCAACTGCTATGGCAGCTGGAGTCAAGAAAACAAGTTTCTTTACTTAGATAACTTTTGGAGTTTCACCAGTTTCCAAGTTAGGGGTGAGGCAACTGAAACTCAGCTCCTTGCTCAGGGTAATGCTGTGCCCAGAGCTTAGGTAATGATAAACTGTTCCATACATTACCTTCTCAGTCTGTAAAAGGGGAACGCTATGTGAATAAAATCTGTGATAAAAGAGAGGTATGATGGAGGCAGTTTTTATTATTCAGCTTTGCAATGCATGATGACAGTCTCATTTTCTTTATTTCTTCAAATGTCACTCAGGTTTGAGATGTTCAGTGTCTTTACTGAGCCACATGGATGAAAGGCTACTGATTTATCCAGCCTTTGTCTAGCACATCCATAGGACATTCCCAGGACTGCTTAGAGAAGGTGTTTTCTGTACTCACCTACTGTTCCTTGGAGGAATTTGTGCCTCATACAGCACAAAAGCAAGCTCCAAGGTGATCCAGGTAGAGCTGCCCAGAGCAGAAGGTTGTCTGGGACTGCAGGTCAGAGCCTGCAAATTTGCCAGGATGGAGATTCCACAGTCCCTTTGGGAAATCTGTTCTGCTGCTTAACCACCCTAATTGTTAACTCTTTTTTTCCTTACATCTACTTCCACACTTCCTTAGTTTCAGGTAACTTATCCAGGGTGACAGGACTGCTAGTTATCTTTGAATGTCAGGACTTAAGTAAGGTTTTCTTCCTCCCCCAAGGTCTGTGCTTCCCATGAAGTGCCCGTGTCACCCTAAATCTTATTCCCAGCCTGTTTCCTCCTGTGCTCTTAGAAAAATGCTCTTGCTTTCCAGTTTCTTGGCACAAACAACTTTTTTAGAAAGACTTGATTTTTTATATTTGTCTTTAATGTTTTCAAAGCATCAGTTGAAACACTTTAAATCCATTCAGTTTCAGTGATTGAATGCCAGAAGCTTTCAAATTTCTCATTTGGTAATTTGCAACCAGATGTAGAGATAGGAAGAGGAAAGGATCAGAGGAGCAGAAAAATCATACTGGGGCATCCCTGAACATCCATACAGAGAAAAGCCAGGCAGAGCTCATCCCAGTCTATTCAGGAGGGAATGAGCAGGATCTCTGACAGGAAACTTAAAGAGGCCTCATACTGCTGTGATGGCTTGTACACAACCTGCTCTCACCCCTTCAACAGCTTGCAGCCTCCACAAGATTTCAGTTGATTCCCTAATCCACTGGGTTAGCTTTAGCTTTGCATAGACCATTTTTCCTACATTACCAAGGACCTGGTTTTTGAAACAAGCTCTCTTCCCTTTAATAAAATCTGAAAATGACAATTTATCTGAAAATAAAAGCACTTGTATATGCAGAGCTTTTGCACTTAAGGGTTTAACCATGGGCTTAATGCTATGACAACCAGAAAGTTAGAGTCCAGGAAACAATAAAATTGGGAAAAGTGCAAGAGTATGGTAACAGAGTTTATTAAAGTACATGCCACTTGGACTTAATCAGGAAATTTGTTTATTCAGGACATCTCTGGGAGCAAACCTAATTTAAGCCTAATGACATTTAATAGTGATAACTCTGGCTTGGTGGAGATGATGATTCCATTTAATTGGGATGCCTCCAGGTGATGCAATGGTGTTTGTGTTTGTCTGTGACAACTGCAGGCTGGCTCTGGCTGTTTATACAGCCAGCAGCAGCCTTCAGTCTCTGTCTAGCTGCCAGGCACCAAGGCAGCCCAAGAAATAAAGCTTTGAAAGTCCTTCACTGCAGCTTGAATTTGGTAAAAAGCATGACACATTCACTTGCCAGCAGCAGTGTTAGTTGGTCTCTTGGCTTCAGTCTGCCTGGATTCAGGGAGAATCTTCTCCCCAGGAGAGCTCTGTTCTTGGCTACCTTACAGCATCCTGCCCTCACTTCCCAGGATCCATTCCATGCATGCAAGTTTGCTGCACAGCTTCCTAAAGAGGGCCATGAATATTGCAACAGCAAAGTGTCAGATGGGAATTCAGGCTCTTCAGGATGAAGGCCATCCACAGGGGTGTCCTAGTGAAGAGGCTTTTAAGGCAGATTGCCAGCAGTCTCTGTTTTAGTAATAGAGACTTTAACCTTCATGGCTCTTTTGGAGCCATTGCCGTTGAATTAACAGCCTCTGCCTTTGTCTGTGCTCTCTCTGCAGCACCAGCATCCAGCTCATTACTGAAAAGCTCCTTGGAATATCTTGAATAGGAAAGTGCCCAAGACAGCCAAATTTCAATCTTTTCAAACTCCTTTCTTAGTCCCAGGGGAGGGTGATTGTGAGGAAAATTGGCCATTTCAGTTCCTTCTGTAGGACTCACTACATCTGCAAAGCATAACACTTAGATCTTGTCTGCACTCAAAAGTGGCATTGATTTAAATAATCAGGTTTTAAATTAATTTAACTGAACTGGTGCAACCTTTTTATGTGGACTTTAAGTCAATTTAAAAAGAGCCTTTTATCCTTATTGCTCAAGGGTAGAGTCAGATAATCATAAGTGATTGAGTCAGAGTGTGTCAAGAAGTTATTGTCTCTTCAGATGAAGGCTACTCTCCTCTCTGCCTCCCTGGAAATGTCATTCTCCACCTCCCCACTCCACCTCAGCTGGAGCTGAGCCTCTCACACATTGCACCCCCAGGACGTTGCAGGGGTTCTCAGCTCCCTGCACTGCAATTCAAAATTAAAACTGGTGGCTCTTCCACCAAGGAATCCTTGGCTTTCTGGCCTCCACAGTGAAGCAGCATCAAACAGAGCAGGGGAAATGGTTTCACTCCAGGAAACCTGGATGGCAGCAGTAGGAAGAGGCACCTTTAAAAAAAAATTATGAACCAGAACAAATTCTTTACTGAAATAAAGATCTGCAGATGTCCTGATTTCAGTGATGCTTAACTCATTTGCATCGGTAGAGAATTTTATATAAAAACTTTCAAAATAGCATGCATGAGGTGCATGAGGGGAGGAAGCCAAGAGAAAAAGACATTGAACCAAAGATGTTTTCTTTCCTCAATACTTGGGTACCTTTAAAAAGGGGGCATAATGCTCATAATGCTTGTGCTCTTGAATTAGTGCTGGAAATGTCGCTGCATACAGTGCAGAACTTCTGCTGAGATGAAGGAAACATGGCAGAAGAGTACTGTGGCTAGAGAGACACATGCAGGTGAATAAGAAAAGAGTTTTAATAACATCATGAAACCTGGTTACAAAGAATCCCACCTCAAGTGAGACAGATGCTGGTATTTCAGTTTTTCATGTGTTCAGTTGGATGAGAGAATGGATCTCTCCTGAACTTTCCAAAACACTGCATTTTTAAATAGATGTGTTAATTTTTCTCATTTTCAAACCATAATTTACTTTCTATTCTAAACCAGAAAGGTCATCTTGACCTCTTAAATAAAACATTTTAATTGAACAGAAGCTGACATGTAATACCAAAGGAAAATGCCAGAGGAGCTTGCCTTTTTCTGCAAAAAGCTTCATTTTGATGAATCAGCATGCTCTGACAAGAATTTGTACAAAATATTCCTGTTCTGCTCCAGGCCTGAATGCTGGTTCTTTACTGCAGCTTCCCCAATGCTAATGCAGCAGATCATATCCAGCTTGCTGGGTGTATTTGGCTGATGGCTAACAGTGTCCTCCTGTAATAAGCCACATAAAAAGGGAGGGTTTGCACAGCCTTTAACATGGTGGCACATTCATCTGAAACACGAGGGGATAAAGGATTTTAGTCATATATATATGTGTGTATACACATAAAAATGCGTATGTATGCCTCACTATGAATATATCTGGTGAATTGGGCTCTCTCTGGATTTCTAGCACAGTCTTTACAAGAATAATGGAACTACCTTCATTTTTTTCTTTACCTGAACAAGAACACCTGCATTCTCACCCCAGATAAGGAAACACCAGAACTACTGAAAACTGTCTCTCCCAGCCTCTAAAGAAGAACCTCCTAACACTGAAGAAGTTCTCATTGGATGTGATCTCCCTGACACTCAGCAGCTCTGTCAGAGCAATATTTCATTGGCACATTATTATGCACAGAAGTGCACACTCAAGCCATTTCTGTTTACTCAGAATGGTGTTTACTGAAATATGTTCTGCAGTTTGCCATCCTTATGGAAGATAATATTGTATATACAAGAGCAAATTGAATATATGCAGTGCAGTAATTGCCATCATGCCCAGCAAGTTGATGTGTTTGAATACTCAAGATAGATAAGGTTTCTCTAAGGATTACCCCTCAGCACATTCACCAGATTTAATTTTGTATTGTTACTTACAATTTCTTCTAGCATATTACTCGTAAAAGAAAAAAAAAATTGCTGTGAATACATTCTTTGAAAAAACGTTGCACATGCTTCCCACAGTCTCCACCCTCGGGATCTTTGGAAAGCAGTTTTATTTTTCTTCCATGCAGTAATGGGTTCTGTCACTGAAGAGCAATCCAGAGCCATTATTCTAGAATGGGGCTTGGGGGAACCTGAATGCTGACTCTGCAAATCCACACCCCTCTTGTACTTCAAATACCCAAATGATGTATTTGTTCAGTGTTTGGTAAAAGAATTAGGTGCTAAAAAACTGACCTAGTTGCCAGATCCTGCTGGGAAAGGGTTTGAAGAACTGTCAGCATTGAAATGAAGATGTGAGGGAGTATCTATGTGAAAGGAAAGGCTTATTTAAAAAAAAAAAAAAAAAAGAAAAAAAGAAGAAGAAGAGACAGGATTTCTCCATTTTTGATTCATGTGGGATTCTGATATGTCATGGCAGGAAGCAGAGGCTAGAAGAAAACACAATGAAAAAATATAGGTAAATTTGCCTGGGCAAGGGTTGTGTTCCAGCCCTGGTGGGAGAGCATTTGTTATGCATGCACATCAAGTGACCCCCAGCATCACTCACTGCTTCCCCATGGCCCTACTGGTACTCATCCCTCAGTACTCCTCACACTTTGTTGGCATTCCCATTCTGTTGCTCCCTCCTTTTCACACAGCCTTCCCTCTCTCTGTCTTTTCACCCTGGAGCCCCAGTTTTACCTGAGGAGTTAGCACTATGAATGAATATCTGTTACAGAGTGATATCTACTAAATAACTTTTTTTTTTTAAAACTGAAATCTCGCTGATTGCAGCAGTGTAGATGTCAGTCTATGTAAAGTATAAAATTTAGTGACCCAACAGAAATATTTCAAAATAACATAGCATACTCAGTATTCACCATTTCCTTCTGGAGAGGATGGGAGAAGAGCAAATTACAGCTAACAGCCATACAACATATCATCTGCTGGGCCACCAGGAGGGGTTTGTTCATTACTGTCAAAGGGATGTAAGAACTGCATGAACTGGAAAGCAGAGGGGAAGTGCCACTTGCCCAGTTTCCAGCAGTTTCTCTGTCCCTCATGTTCTGACCCACAGATCTGCACTGCTCTTGCACCACAGTTTCATTATCAGGAGGTCCTGCTTGGATCCATCCATGATGTTACACCAGCAGGAGAGTTTCTTTCTCTTGCCCTCCCTTCCTTTCCTGATTCAACTAAATCCACTTTCATGTTCCTTCTGGTTCTGGCTAGTGGCTTTGAAGTCCCTTTCCTTCCCTTCCTCCCTCCCCTCTCCCTCCTCCCGAGCCTTGCTGACAGCAAGAAAAGAAGAGAAGGCAGCTTTTGCAATAAACAGCAAGAGAGCTTTGTGGCACTAATCAGCATTTGCAAATGAAGATTAACAAAAAGTGCAAACAAGCCTATGTGATAACTCCACAGTCTGACCTAATCTTAATGAAATCTACAAGATCTATTTATATAAATAAAAATGACTTTTCTTGCTTTCAACGCGGTGCAATTTGCGCACGTAGATTACGAGTGACACACACAATTGTTTTCCCTGCATAAGTTCCCCAATTTTAAAGAGCTTACTGACAGCTCCCTGCAAAGTGAAGACATGCAGCTGACAGAGCTGTCTCAACTTTATTCAGCTCCAGCAGGAGGGCTCCCTTGCTTTTCTTTTAAAAAATCCATTCCATTTAATTCCTTGCTTCCCTGAGGACATCAGGCAAGACTAAATGCTGAGAGGAGGGGGTTCTCTGTAAGCTGGCCTGATGGCATGCAATGGAATAAGGGCAGAGAGGGATAATATTGCCTGGAGAGCTGTGGGTTCTCCCATTTGGAAGTGTGGATTGACCTCACCATTTTTTTGCACATTACCAACAAGGGCTGAGCACTGTGCATATATAGAAATGTATATTTAACTTAAAAAAACATTCAAATGGTGCAATCTAGCAAAGCTCTGACACTCTGGCCACACATGAGGCAGAGGGACCACAAGGGAGGAGCTGGTAGCTGAATCAGGAGATATCACCTTGAGGGAAGGTTCAGTTTGCCTCGTGCACAAAAGAGCTCACATCTCATGTTGTGGGAAGCTTGCACATTACAGGTGTCCATCTACCCAAATTAATATATAATAAGGTGAATGGAGAACAAGGGCTCCAAACTGAGGGCAGGGAGGTCTTTGAAAACCAGCACTTACATGTAAGTGCACAATTCTTTACATCACTCTTCCCCACAGGCACTCCACAAGGATATGAAAGTCAGACTTCTGCAGTTACTTTATCTCAATTCCAAATGTTGTGTTACAGATTAAACTATAGTCAGCTTATCAGAGTCTGGGAATAGTGCTTATAAGGGTTCTTTAAATTCTACAGAGAAAAAAAAAAGGCCCTAACCCTTTTCTCAGGCATATCACAATGGACAGATATCAGCAAATTAAGTAGGAAAGACACTAGGTAGTAAATAAGGTGGTTGCAACCTTCCCCAGCAGTTGGTTTGACTGCTGACACCTTAATATCTTATGAACTAGTGAATGGAGGTCAAGGGGAAGGAGATGGTGGTAAGAATGCCATGGAAGGCAATGATTTCACTGCAGACATTTTAGCATCTTGCCTGCTGCTCTGCCTGCTCATACGTGGCAGACTTCTGCTAATTTGGTTTGACAATAAACTTTGAGAGCTGTCAAGTGCTGAGATATCTCTGCGTATCTGCATTCATGTTTGCTCATTGTAACCCGTCAGACAACTTTCCATCCCACAGGTTAGGAAGAAAAGAAGTAGTGCTGGGTGGTTTTCTACTTGGTATTGCCCTTGCATCATTCATGATGGGCTTTCATGGCAAATTAAATTTTGAAGAGTCACAAGTCATTTACCACTGCATTTGCCTATCTTTCATAGACAGCTCCTGCTTCTTGCTGTGGGCTATCCATCTGTTTCCCCAGAGACCTGCCTGCCATATATTTTCCCCATATCTGCTTCTGTAATATTTATGCTTCCCATTTTTTGTGCATTTGTTTATCTGTTTCCATTCCCTCTGTCTTTTCTCATGTATGTGTGTTTGTGTAAGGAAAGGGTATCATGTCACTATCAGTCTTCATGCATCAGCAAAACCAACCCAGTTCCTTGAGAAGAGAAACACGAAGAACACAAGAAGTCTCAGAAATCATGGGCACACATATAGCATATTCAGACACTCATTACAGACCCCAGCTGTGGCCCTCAAGTGGAACCAGGTGTCTAGGTGGCATTGTGCTCCCATAAAAACCTGGTTTAGGGTCTCTGACTCTTCCTCTGAAGACACCAGGGCTGTAAACTTCTGTCGGTGAATAAAAATGGAAACGTCCACCTTCCTCCCTACTCCATTGGGTGGGAAGGTGGAAGCAAAAGAGCCAGTGGGACAGGGCTACCCAGCACAGCAAGGTGCTGAGGAGACCCTTGGGTTCAGGCCTTTGGTGAGAAGTATTTCATATATCTTTTGCCCGTGGGAATTACAAAGGCAGCAAAAAGCTAATTTTGGTACTGATGTCAGCTGCCTCTTAAAATCCAAGGTCAGCCCAAAGACTTGAAGTCAACAGAAGGAACGAAATTAAAACAAGCCACTGGCAAGGACTAAACTGGTCACTTAAAGCATGAAGAAGCTCTCTTTTCACCAGCTCTGATGAGCATTGCTATTTCATGTTTATTTGTTGTGATGGCTTTAATCATATGCTGGCTGTTTACAGACATAGTGGAGGTATTATTTCTGCCTGGAGGTGGATGGCACACAATTGAGAGAAATGAGAAAATCTGAGCTCTCTGCTCAAACACATCCCATAGCAGGAGGTGACATTTATGAGGGGAATTAGGAAAGATAAGGGCATGGTCCTGTGGAAGAGAGAAGTTAAATTGTTTGGTTTTATTGGCCTCCTTGAATGAAAGCAGAGAGTGAGGCAAACTGCTGGGTAGCAGAAGAAAAGGGAGGATGCAGGAGATTTCAGCCTGGTTTTTGGTTCCATCCTCAAGCAGTTTGTATGAAGCTGTTCAGACCTACAGATGGTAACTTCTGCACATTTGTTTCCTTGGACATTTTGGTTTTCAAGCTCTGGATGTCTGATCCCTAACAAATATAGTTAATGTCTCTGGTACAGGGAGTGGCAGAGTTGCTTGTTCACCTAAAAATAGGTTAGACATCACAGACTGCAGATTGAGAGCTGCTGTGCAAATACATACTTACATGTAATATTCACCATCACCACTTTGTAGAAATAAATGTATGTTAAGCCTCCTTCCTGACATCTCTGCAGAGTAAAAAGAAATCATTTAATTCTTGCTTTCAAGTTTTCAAGAAATGGGAGGTAGGTTTAGAAGACATAGTAAGCAGCTATTTCAGTGCAAACCCAGAGAAATCTGTTACAGGAAAATTGCAAGTTACTGCTTAGGGCACGAGAATCTGACATGTCAGTCTCCAGAAATGAAAACACACTCCTGAGAATTCGAGCTTTTCCTGAAACATAAATAGTGAGATTTTATCTAGTATTAACAACGTTCTTTTTAAGCTTAATGTGTAACAGAAATAATGACTTGCCTTGTAAAGAGAATTTGTCCTAATTCACTACCAGGTTATTTCTCACTAATTCACTGCTGTGGATGCTGGTTTGTATCAGTTGGCACTAAATGGGATAAAAATACCTAACATCAAAGCAAAATGAGTGATTAACTGTTCCAAATTGCACTTAGTGCTGAATTCTATGTATTCTTGGCTGTCTTTTCACTTCAAAATGGGTGTGTAATTCAAGGCTTTCAACATATACCTGCACACCAGTAGATTCACAGAACCATTTAGTGGGGCAGACAAGCACAACTAGCTCCCTTTTTTCCACTGAAGAGTAGAAACCTCTAACTCCAATTTGGTTTATTTAAGGGCAGTTTTCAACAGCTACAAGCTGCTGTAAAATGGAGTTAGGTGCAGAGATGAGGCACAAAGGGCTATAGTGAATGGGGTGACATCAGACTGGGGAACATGATCCTTGGGGATCACTTCCAACTCGGAATATTGGGATTCTGCAAAGGTTGAAGATGTTTTGTCTTCTATTCAAAACTCACATTAAATGAAAGGCATTGGAAAACTTATTTCTGCCTCTCATCTCTTTGTCATTTAGCCAAAGTTCACGAGGCTTGTTGAGATTCTGGACAAGTCAAGAGTTTCTTGTAAAAGTTCAAAGGGGAAAAGCCCTCACGTTTTTCAAAGGCAGGAAGTCAAAGGGCAAAGTGCTTTGGCACAAAACCAAACAATACGATTCACTAATACTGTTTTTTGCCAAGTCATCTGAGAGTTGGTTTAAATCCCTGATCTCCCCAGCTTCTTAGCAAGTTCACTGGATCACGCCTCTTACATCCATTTATCTCTAGTCTGTGGCTGTGCAAGTGTGGGAGAAAACTTCTTTTGTGAATTATATGATGACGAAAGGAAACCAACTACAGCATGAAATATCACAGCAGGCTACTCAAGCAAAATGCAAGAGAAGTCAGCTTTAAAGATATTTCATACACACACCTGGTATAGTCAGAAGCAGACGTGGATATTCTTATAATTGAAGGTCTCGTTTTTCTGCAGAAAAAATACCCAAACATTTTGCAACATAATTTCTGACCATCACTTTCAGGCACTGAGATGAGTCATCTGCCTCATACACAGCGATCTATTCATATTGAAATTGATAGAAGGACAATTTGAAATGTTAATCAGCTGGGTTGCGTGTAACAAGCTTGGATTTACTTCTGTGGAGACCTAGCTTTGTGGCTATCATATTCTTCTACTGGGTGGGTTTTTTTTGGTTTTTGGGGGTTTTTTGTTTGGTTCATTGGTTGGTTTGCTTTGGTTTTTTTGTGTCTCTTTTGGTTTGGGGGGTTTTTTAGTGCATTTTTGGTGAGGTGGGTTGTTTTGGGGGTTTGGGTTTTTTTTGAATGGGAAAAGAGTAAATTTTGCTTTAACACTGTCCTCAACCCCAGGTATTTTTAAAGGCTTTTTTAATCACATTTGCTCTAGAAACTTTTGATGTACGCTCACAAAAGTAAGTGAGTAAAGTTTCTATTGTAGTGAATTTGATTTTAATAAACATCAAATGAAATTCACATATGCTGCCTACACCATAAAGCTCTGTAATTATCTGACAGCTACTTTTTGGATTTCACTATATATTCCTTCTTGCTAAAGCTGCAATTGCTTATTATCACTGCTGTGCTGTTTGCTTTGTTCAGTGAGCTTTTCAGCCCTGGATGGCATCAACTTGGTGAGGGTAGAAGATGCACCATAAAGAAAAACTCCTTTTCTTCACTCCTAAATGTCTCCTGAGTGCTCCCCCAGTGATATGAGAGTGGGAGAGCAACAATGAGGAAATCCTTGTGTGTCTCAGAGCAGGATGGAGCTAACAGAGGGGTCAGAGGATCCATGCAATGGCACAGTTTGTGTGCCATGGTGATTATTAATAATCCCTGTGTATTAAGGCTTGGTGCTGGCTTGTGACTAAAAGAACAGCTGGCTGCAAGGAAACCAAGCTCCCTCTCCAACAGCAATCCAGACTGTTGCTGTCTATTCTCATATTTTGTGACTACAGAAGCCCATAGGATCAGTGACAAACTCAATAAGCTATTTCAGGTCCCATCAGGCAGCTCTGCTGTTTCCAAATTTCCAGGGGATAGCTTCCAAGTTCACCAGCCCTCTCCTCTTTTTATGCAGAGTGGGAGGGATGAAGACCTTTTGAATAAATCATATTTGAAGTTTCTAGGCCAAACCATTCATGAGCTATTGCATGGCAGTAGAGGAAGAATGATTTCAAATTGTTCCAGATATGATTGACACCAAAAATTTCAAGCTCTCTATTTTACAAGCTGTTTCTCTGCTTTTCTTGCAGTGTACCCACAAATAAATTATCCCCCTTCTGGAGACTATGCACGTGAAAAACTTTTCAGAATATGAAGTGAGACAAACTGTAAATTCTCAGAAATTCTGCCAGTGAGTGCTTTGGAGGTGCCATCATATATTATCTAATTAATGGACTTTTACTTTTAAATTAAACTGGCTCGGAATAAATAAATTCTCGCTACAATTTTAATTATGCAGAGGTTACTTCTTCTCACTAATCAAAATCTTGACTGAAGCCCAGGTATTCACAATAGGTCATCATGATCTGAATCAGTGAGTTGTCACAGGTGGGATGCTAAATTGTCCTTCCTTCATTGCATTTAATGAAAATGTGTGTGCCGAGGAAATTGCTTTGAATAGAGATGAACAATTAAGAGAACCAAGTGTATATAGGAAGGGGGAGGGAAAAGTGTTCCTGCTGAATGCAATGGCTGTGTTTAGGCAAGCTTCAAAGCAAAAGTCCTGCTGCCTTGTTTTCTAGATTGTAACCCCAGAGCAGAAGCAACTCTGCTGAGATATGAACCTCCAGGGAGGGAAGGATGAGCCAGACATTCCCAAGAGAAAAGTAGGAGCAGAAACAGGGAGAAAGAGTTGCAACTGTGAAACAAAGAATTCGAGGAGAGGGGCCAGCAAGCTTATGGGGAGGCAAGATGAGTGGAAAGAATGCTGAAGGGTCACAAAATTACTGTAGTTTCAGCTGCCTGAATTGGGAACTTGTTTATTTTATTTTTTTTCTCATGTACACAGAATGTACATAGTCAGTGTCTCTGTGTGACTTTGAATCCCTTCCCCCCATGGCTGCTGAACCTGCTGCCTGATTTCAACCCAATTTAATGAAAAGGAAAGAGACATGGGAGATAATTAAGTTCCTAATTTTTAATGCAAAGAGCTGCCTAGGAAGACGAGGCTTTGAGAGCCATAAATGTGAGAAAAACTGCAAGAGTAGTCAACCTTTGACTGGAGACTAGAGAATCCATGCAGAATCCATCACGGATCGATTCCCCAAACAAAGGCAACACTTCAATCACCAGTTATATTCCCCTGGAAATTGCAGCTGAGCACAGTACACAAATCCATATCGTTGATTCTGACATTAATTTCTTTGTTATCCTCACTGAAAGCTCAAGTAGCCTCCCTGGGTTTTCAAAATTATGTTGCTAGAAGGACCATGTTTTTCAGTGTTCTGGGCTCTGCTGTGATTGTGTAGCCCAGGAATTCCTCCTCAGACATAGAAATTACCTTTTGGGTGTGATTACTACTGACAATGTACAAAGAAGTTCCACATACCTGTGTTTAGGACTGCCATAGCATCTATCTACTGAAAAATGCAAAATGTGTAGACAGTGAAACAAGCTCTGAAGTAGCTGACACTTAAACGGCTAGATATAAAGGAATATATAAAGGAATACACAGCTTAACATGAAACTGAGGTCAGGTATTTCTCTTCATACCTGTGCAGATACACTCCTGATTAATTCCAATTAAGTTAATTATAAATATTTGCAAAAAAGCTAGCAACTTTCAGCCAACTGCTACCTGATGATAACAGACACAAACCTGGCACTAATTTGGTTTACTTTGCTAGAAGAGATTTAAGCACTCTGGATGAGATTCTCAGGTAGTGAAAACCACTGATTCTGTGCTGATTTTCATTAATGATGCCAATTAACATTAGCAGAGAAACTGCCTTCTTTTGTTGATTCACCCCGTGTCTCATTAGCCCTCATCACAGCTCCTAGTATGGATAGAGCTAATGAAAACGTTCAGTTCATCCAAAACAACAAGAAGAAACCCACATACCCACCAGGTGCATTTCTTTCCCTCTGCCCTCTATCCAATTTTACTTTTCATAAGGGAAATAAACTATCAAACCCTGAAAGGAGTCAGAGCTTTCTGCAAAGAAAACACTTCTACAAGCACACTGTACGATTGCTAAATAATTCATATAAACTTTCAAGGCCACAAAAGTATATTGGTCCTTTAGCTCCAAAAAACATATTCATTTTCTCCTTCCTCGATTTACAATGCCCTGAGTCCATTTTTCCCCCTCTGTAGGTTTCAAAACACACTTGTAATTACTATTCAAGTCCCTTTCCTGTTTCTGGAATATCATGTCTGGGGTTTCAGAGACATGAGGGAGTTGGATGCATGACTGAGGCTGCTTTGAAACTTCAGCTCCTGGCACTCAGAGATTATTTATTAGGCATTATATACATATTATATATTAATACATGTTATGTGTACATACATCCCCTATGGGCTCATAAACCAAGCTGTTAAACACGAACTTCCATACATGAACTCTCCCTAGATTATGTCATGTATGCATTTCAGAATTCAAATGGATTGAGCACTCCAAGCCTAACAGATAAAGTGTTCTGCTGCTTCACCACATAATACTGGCACAGGATTTTACCATCCTCTGACATAACCAACAGAATCCTCTGATTACAGTCCATTCAGAGTCCTTTACTGCATGTTTGAGAAAAACCTGCAATCTATGGTGTGCTTCTCTCAGAACCAAACAGCAGAAGAAAGCTTAAAAAAGAAAAATAAATTAAGAAACCGTGATGGCGAATGATGGAGGATTATATAGCAATGAGGAATATGCTGGCAGACTGCTAACCATTCATCTTCAGCCATTCTGACTTTTTTGAGTGGTAGAACTTCTGTAAAAAAAGCAGGGTAATGGTTTTCTGATCATTAGCTGGACTGTAGCAAAATGCATAACAGCCATAACTCTCTTCTAGTGAAGCTTTTTGTTTGGGAATAATGCAAATTATCCTCATTACAATCAGATGGGATGGTTGTTAATATCTTTGCATAATTAGGAGCTATTTTCCTTAAATACAGTTTATGCATGAACTTTCCAAGGAGATTTATCTACTGGGGTAACACTGAGTCATTTCCATCCAGAGGGACACACTGAAGGTTACACAATCCAACGTTTTAATTCCGTTTTAAAGATGAACTAAACTAACTCACATCCTACACATGGAAAGAATTTTGGTGGCAATCCAGGTGTGTGCTAAGGGCATTTTGCTAAATTCAAGTTCACGAGTGGTCCCAAGGGCAAGCATGCAGAAATGAATTCCAAAGCCATAAATGATCAGCACCCAGCAGGAGTTATGCCCCCTCACTGCAATATTGAAGTGCTTCGTATGCAACTCAGTTTGCATAACGAGGTGTCAGATAGAGGCATTTTCTTCCTTAGCAGATAAGCCCCCATTTGCTTTCAGAGTAAATCACTTGTAGGACTAACTAGGAAGAATAAAAATTTATTGGTGAGAGAATATCTTAAGAGATTTGATCCAACCTCAGTTAAAATATTCCTGTGCCATGTCTCGTGTCCATTTTAGTCCCAGCAAAGCCAGTGATGCTAAGATATTTTCAAGGATCTGTCTATAAATTACTTCCCCTATTCTACATTCAAGCAGACCTAGGATGAGAATTCACACATTGTAATTATCTGCCTCTCTTGGCTATTAATTTTTTGTGCAGAAGAGCACAGTTCTGCCTGGGGCCTCTGGAATGCCAAGACCAAAGAGTAGATCTGCACCCAAGCTGCTGTATCAACTTCAGTGATGCCTCTAAACAAAAGACAGGAGGGTAGAAATGTTTGGGATTTAAATGGGCAATGGGGGTTTAGTAATAAAGCAACAAATCTCTTAGCCTAGGCTAGATGCAAAGAAAAACTTTCCAGGACAATGCATGCTCTAGTAGAAAGCCCACCAGGTGACAGCAGACAAAGCTGGGCAGAAATTCTAATTGCCCCTACTGCTGGTCTTGAATTCTGAAATCATCATTGCTCAGCCATACTGCTGAGTTCCTTCACAGCCAGAACAAGATCAGTGTGGCTTTATTTGGTTTGGCATTTGCTGTGTGGTTGTTGGTTTTTTCTTTCTCGTATAAATGGCTTTAGCTTTCCATCAGACTGTAGTTATTGTTTATTGTCCTTGCACAGCTTGTGCCTAAGTGCTTTTAAGGCCAAGAGAATGTCTACCATAAGGCAGGAAGATAAAACAAAATGGTGTTCTTAAAAATAACAAAAAAGGCTTGAAATAGGGCTTGAGCTCTGCTGTGAAAGCATTGCCCTGAACTGTGAACCCTGCAATGAAGTGAGCTCTGGGTAAGGGTGGTGAACACAAACTGTGGCAGTAAAGGAGGGACAGTCTGCCTGCTTCCCACACGGTGCCTCAGGTGAGGGGACAAGCTGCTGCAGACAACTACCAAATGCAGTTTCGGTGTCACAGCTCCCCATTTTTGGGAAATGAAATATCCCAGCTTGAGCTCCAGAGGAAGACGTTTCCCTTTGTAATGGACCAAGAACAGTCAAAGAGTTGAAAAAGATAAAAACAATAGGGAAATCAAGCAGTTAAGAGGGTCATACTGCTTCAGGACTGTGGAGGGAGGGGAATATTAATTCAGGGAAAATTAGCTGAAAGAGTGTGGGTGTCTGCTGTGAGATCTTGAGTGCAGTACCTGCCTCAGGAATGATTGGCTGCAGACCTGTGAGCAGCTTTTATGACAGCTTTCCCAGATATTTTCTCAATCTCACAGGTGCCCTCAGATTTGGCAGCAAAGTGGCAAGGAGAATATGTGCTGCTTTCATTTCAAGGAACAAGAAATTTGCCAAAGCCTATCTGCTGTTCAAGGGAGGCAGACTTTGTCACTCCCAATTTCCCCACAAGGGTCTCAGTAGGACAGCTGTAATGTGGGGGTTTCTGCCACAGGGAGAATGCCATGTCCCATCCCTTCCTCTGCCAGGGTGCTGGCTGGGATGAGACATTTCGTGGGAGAAAGCATCTCCAAAGATATGACAGAACCATTGAAAGTGCTAGGAGCTCCTGCCTTCTCTGAAAGCTCTGGAAGGTACAAAGGCCTCCAGAGGTGAGGAAGGCAAGGCTCCCTCTTACAGAGTTTTCACAAAGTGTGGTTTTCCCAGTGGCCCTAAAGGGAAGCTTGAACCTCTGAGCTGGAGCATTAATTGCCAGAGCTGAGACTGGGTAAGATAAAGAGAGAAGTGACATTGTATATTAAAACCTGTCTTTTCCTATCTCTCTGGACATAATGTGACTTGACATCATATCCTCATCCAACAGAGCATCCAGGATGGCAATGGAAATAGCTTGTGCAAGCACTTGGGGATGCTGAGAAATCCCTATGTGCATCATGGACTCAGCAAGGCAAGGGACAACTCCAGTTCCTAAAACAAACATCACTCACAGCTGAAGTGAGACGAAGAGGCTTCTTCTGGGGGTGTCATCCAGGGTGATGAGGTGGCACTCAGAAATCAAGAGCCTTGAAAAGTTCCCTGCTGTGACCAAAAGCAGTGAACAAAGTTCAAACCCTTTAGGAGTCAGCCATGGCCTTATGGGACATGAGACCTCAGAGGTGCTGGCAGCTGCCAAGGGACCTGTGGTATAGCAGGAGCCTATGGTTTTACTTAATGACATTAATAATTAATTTGTAATTAACTGCCAATCAGCACACTATATATTCAGGATCAATATCAGTGATACAATGGATAAATAAGGTCAGACCCTTAAAAAATATTACTGTGCAAACCAGATTTTGCAACACCCTTTTACAACTTTGTCCACATTTTCCAATTATGCATTCACCTGTAGGATCCCACATCATACTGAGGACATGCAAGTTTCCCTCTGGCTGAGAGTGCAGTGTGTGTGTCAGGAGAAGAATTCATGTAGGAGAGAAAGAGCTTGTTTATTTTACAGCAGAGATGGTATTCTCTAAATCATAGTTGTGTTTTCAGTGCCTGGAAGAAAAGATGCTTCTTTCTATTGCAATTCTTCCATATGAATGTAAATACTTAATTCCTCAAAAGCTCAGCACCTGTTTTTATTAAAATGTGACTTTAATAAAAAGATATTTTCCTTCAAGTGGGTTGTTTAATCTTTAGTGGGAAATTGAATGGATGTAATATAGAATATAGTAGGGTAATGATTTTAAAATAGCCCCATCAAACCAGTTATTGCCCTGAGGTGTTGCAAATAAATGAAAATGAACTGACTGTGTAATGATCATATTTACTGTAACTGCTAAAGGTTCCTGTGTCTCTGTGGTCTTCTGGTAACCCTCTTTGCCCCCTGACTCAAGAAAGCAAATATATGTGTGCTTACTCAAAATCCCAAAGCAGGGAAGTTTTATGTAGAGGAGAAAAAGGGAAGGGGCTGTAGTGACAGCAGGGAAAAACACTGGGGGCACATGACAGATTTCAGGAGAAATGTGCTGTTGCTCCCATTTCCAGGACATGCTCCACTACCAAGTCCCACACCAGACTGGCTTCACACACTCATGAAATGCTGGACAAAGTGAGAACAAGCACTGTTAGCAATGCCATGTCTCCTGAGCCATGGGGCCAAAGCCACCAGCTACCTTTTAGCTGTTCAAGGGGATGGTTAGAGATGTAGCTCATGGAATGGTTCTGCTGCTTGGAGTGCTGCTCTGTGCCCAGGGAGTGGAGCATGTGTTGAATAGGCTTGCAATAGGCATCTCGGAAAGCCAAGATGCAATCACTTGGTGAAATTAAAGCTAATTTCCTCCACTGTTAAAGACAATGTGCACGATCACTGCCACCAAGTGATTATATTTAAAGTCAAAGGATGCAGAGGGAATGCCAATTCTTTTGGTCTGCATTCAGTCACAGCTGCGAGGGATTAAGGGTTGTTTAAAAATCTCTTAAATGCCTGCCAAAAGTTGTCAATCACTAGAACCAATAGGTGCTTATCATTCCAGACATTGTTCAAGATATTAGAAATTTCACAGCTGCAGATGACCACATCCTTCACACAAAAGAAGTGTGTGGGAAGTCCAGGAGAAAGGATTTGAGGTCCTTCCATCCACTTCCAGAATGTTGATTGCTGGGAGCCTTTTCATCTGCATCTTCAACCATCTGCACAGAAGCAAATATCAACCCAAATTGTTCTGATGCTAGACCCTGCAAGCCTGTCGAGCCTGAGAGTTTAACCTGGATAAACCTACATAGAACATGAGGAGTAGACACTCGTATTCCTTTCCCTTCACCTCTCTCTATATGTATACTCATCTGTGTCTACCTCTCAGCCTGCAGCAGCTCATATTTTCTTCAGAACCTGTTTTCCAAAAAGTGCAGTATCCAAGCAGACCACCACTTTTTTTTTTTTTCCCCAAAACGGCGCAAAAATTTTCTTCTTTTCAGCAAGATGAAGGGAAAATTGGTAGTTTTGCAAAGCAGATTAGCAAAGTAAAGGTACACAGCACCGGAGTAACTGGCAGTGCTGGGTAGAAATTACAGGGTCTCTGTGAAGCCAAATAGCAGACTTTAGGATTCAAAGGAGTTTCCATTTCACCCCTCTCTTTTCATCTTGCTGGCCCTCTCCATGACAAGCCAGATTTTCAGGTGAAGATGCTCTTCTATTTCATTGTTAGCCGACAGGTGTATTTTTGTGAGAACTTTTGAGGAAAACCTGTTCAATTTTCTGTGCTCCGGAAGAAGAGCCCTATTTACACCTCTCTCTGGGTTTTGTGTCCCTTCCTGCAGCAGGCTGAAAAGAGCTCCCCTCAGCACGGAAAGGAAATCATCACGGATTCTCTCCCTCCTTACACACACAGATAATTAAAAAGCTCCCAAATCTGCAGCTCGGGGTGTGTGTTGCGAGGCTGCATAAGGCGCGCAGTCCGTGTTCAGCCTGCAGAGAACGGGCGAGATAAGGGAGCCTGAAAGACTTAAATGTCGCTCACAGTCAATCAGCATCAACCAGGAATTTCGGCAGACCTAATCGACCTTTTGTGACACCACAATGAATACACGCTCTGCCCAAAATAGCTGCCTCTGGGACAATTTGCATGAGAGATATGCATGCATTCACATCAAACCGAGCAGCTTCAGATGGAGGAGCTTAAAAGCTCAAGTGGTGAAACTTTTTAATAACTCATTTCAGCTCCCTGCCCCCAACTTTCCCATTAATATTCCCACATTCTCTCCCCTTTAAATAGGAACGTGAAGTGCAAATAAATAAAACATTAGGCTGATAAAATTACTTATATTGTGGCAGCAGCTGGAGGCTCTGATAAATACCTGGTGGTTTTGGGTCCTGTATGAAGGGGCAGCACAGAGACAGTGCTGGCTGCAGGGACAAAAAGCTGAAGTTTCTGACAAGGTGTAAGGGAGGTGAGGAAAGACAGAGCTGAACAGAACAGGCAGTTGCATTTTCTTCCATTAGTAAACATGGAACACTTTAGGAGTTTTCACTTTATGTTCTTTATTTGTATAAGTAGACATAAGCTATTATTTATTGGGCTATGTATTGTAATTGAGGGTTCTTTGAACACGCTGGGTGTTGTGAAAAATGACTTTTCAGAATTACAATGTGGGCGCCAGAAGCTTGATGTTACTTTGGACTCCTGTTTGCTATTTGTCATCAGGGGAAGAAGCTTTTAAGTGTAACTGTTCAGAAAGGCTATTAGCATAACTTTTGGACTGTGTTTTTTGATTTATCCAAGCAGAATTTGCATAAACAAGCTGGACAGTCAGTGAAAGAATTGTCACAGTACCATGGGGCAGAGCATTGCAGGAAAAAGCACAGCTGCAAATGTTCCAGGATGCTGGGAGCAGGCACGCAGTGCTGGTCACAGAACCTGACAAATTTTACGTAAAACTCCAGATTCTATTGGGAAACACATAGGGAAAAGAGAACATTTGAATTTTTGTATGTAATGGGTTTGAGACAGGACATTGCCAGGAGGACGCACGAAAAGAGGGCAACCAGGCTCTAAGTTTAAAGTTGCAAAAAGTGTTTTAATTACTTAACAGAGTTGGAGGATAAATGCAGGCAAAAATAAACGTTTCATACAGTTTTGGTTTACTCCTCCCTCTCTCTTACGAACTTATAGTATTTGCCCCCTTTTTTCTTTATAGTTAACAAGCCGGCTGGGGGGGGGGGGGGGCAGGGTGTGGGGTCTCTCTTCAGTCTACAGAGCAGATTCTCAAATTTACTCATCACTACAATTCTTCTACTACAAATACTCTTTATCTCTACTTGGTTTTTTTTCTCTCTAGACAGTTTTTTTTTCTGCTCTCACCCCCACCCTCTTAAGAAGCAGTCTCTGCACTCACCCCCCCCCCCCTTCCCTCTTTCCAAACTAGCAACACAGACAGGGGGCAGGTTGAGGGGTCCTCTGGTCAGCCCAATCAGGAAAAGAGGTTCTCTACTTAGCCAGGGGTCCTTCCCACGAGAGACAGTCCTTTGAGAACTTCTTTGGCGTGGGTCCAATCTCACGAGCAACATCCCGCCCGAATTCTGCTGCAACATGAGTCTTTTTGTCCATAGGGTGCTGTGCAGACTCTCCCGAGCCGAGGCCTGGCTGCTTCCATGCCAGGAGCAAGGCCTTTCTCTCCTTTGCAAGGCCTTTGCAGTTTTAACTCTTAGATGAGACTCCCACTGGTTCACAGTCTTTTCCAGGCATCCACCTGCTCCTCTGGCACGGGCTGTGGGTGGATTTCTGCACTCCTGTGGACTCCATGGGCTGCAGGGGACCTCCTGCCCCGCCATGGCCTTCACTGTGGCTAGCAGAGGGTTTTCAGCTCCAGCACTGGGAGCTTCTCTTCTCCCACCTTCTCCACTGACCTTGGCGTCTCCATGCTGTTCTCCGTCACATATTTTTACCTCCACTTCTTCTTCCTCTAACACCAAAGAAGTGAAAGAAGTGCGTGCCTGCTTTGTTTTGAATTTTTCTTAAATATGTTTTCACAGAGGCGTAACTAGCACCTCCAATTGGCCCAAACTCGGCCGGCAGCATGTCCATCACCTTCAGAGCCATCAGAGATTGGCTCTGCTGGACTTGATGTAAAAAATTCCAGAACTTGCACTCAGGACACACAGGAGCATCTTTGTGCCACACCCCACCCCTCAGACACCTCCCCAGGCCTACTACAACAGCTTCTGAGGGGTCCAAATTTCTCCTAGATGTTAAAAACACTTCACTGATGTTTTGAGCCAATCAAAACCACCACATTGTGCAACTTAGTGCTTCTGGATGAAGAATTCCAGCCTTTGGGATCTCTCCTAACCACACAAGTTGCACGAGGAACCTTCCAGTATATGGTCACAGAGAAAAATGTATATAGGTAAGTGATTGGAGTAGAGGAGAAAGTATTTGTCCTTTTGTGTGAGAGGCGTTTCTGCAGACAGACTAAATGGAGTAATATATTATAATCACTGGCACTTGACATTTGCTATTCCTGTTTGTCCAATATTAGCTTGCAAAGAAACTTGCACCAATCTTTGGCCTGTTTTCTTAAATAAAATAAATGTCTCTGATCACTCTGTCAGTCCATTCATACCAAAAGAATTCTGAGCCATTTTCTCTAAATGCATCTCACTTTGACAGAGAGGTCTCAGCTATGTTCTGATCCTTCAAGCTGCATGAAAATACATGCTCAGAAGGATCTTTTAAGTGTTGCCTATGAAGAAATCTGCCATGTGAGCCCTATGCAAAGAAGCATACCCTCATCCATGCCCTTCAGGGCAACAAAGGCTTCAGCTGGAAATTCTAAAATTGCTATAAATTGAGTCACAAGACACAAATCAGTGAAAACCCAGGCTTTGTTAGCACTACTGCTCACGGGGCCAACTTGATTTTTAATATGGGGATGAAAAAAGCTATTAAAAACCTAACTTCATGCTCTGAAATTGGTTCTTTTCTGTGCTGTGTGGAAATTTGCATGTGGCTATGCTAATCTGGGCTTCCCAGTATGGGAGCTGCATATCCTGCTTAATGGTAACCACACTTAAGAAGGAGACTGTGAATGTGATCTCCCCAGCACTGAACTCCTTTGAAAAACTGCAGACATTTATTTTGGGAGCCTAATAAAGACTTAGAAGTCCAACTCCTGGCACTTCTGTGTGCAGATCTTTCTGACCAGAGAGATGCTCATTAGTTCAAGTGATACTGTGGACTTTATCACTTTAATGTATTGCTTCCTCTTCCTCTTTGTGTTGCTGTAACAGAAAATGATGCTATCATTATAAGCCTATCCATTAAAAGAGCAGTAGAAGAATCTTGTGGAAAACTAAAAAAACTAAAAAAAGACCTAAAAAAAAAAAATTAAGCTATTCCTTTTCAGACTAGTTAAATTGTGATTCTGAAATATCAGTAGAAAGCTGAGACACAGACGGAGCATTAGAGTCTATTGCTGATGTTGGAAACAGCTGCTGAGAGCATGAAGCCTTTTCTCCTGCAAAGCTAATCCTCCCTCTAACTCAGTACATCTAACAACAATATTATTTTGTGTGGGGTGGCAGAAGAGCAGGGTGAATTCTGAAGTTCCTGCTGAAACCCTGTGCCATGGCCTGCAGCAGTGGTTTGGGCTGATTTGCAAACCCTCTTCTTTAAGCAGTACAATGACAAAGGGTAAGAAGTTGCAGCATCACCAGCTCTTATGGTATATTTGTGAATGGTCACCCACAAATAAGGAGCAGCCTGAATGCTCCAAAAGTGAATCTTTCAGGCATGCAACAATGGTGTAGAGAAGCATAAGGGTTTGTGATCCAGCAGCAAGGGTCATTTTAGAGGTGTTGCACCCAGAAGTACCAAGGACTGCCACCCTGGGAAAGGAGAGCTGTGATTTTAAACCAGCACTGAGACACTTGCTCAGCCTTGAAAGTCAGCTCTGTCAGAAGAGAGCAATAAGCTTGGAGGGGGAACAGAAAACATCGAGGTATCTGCTACTTGTAATTCTTTTATAAATAATGAGGAACAGGGAGAGTGAAGTCCTGTCCTTGCAATAAATCTTGAATTGTGGTGGGGTGGAAAAAAATAGGAAGAAATAAGGAAAAAGCAATATTTGTAAGCATGGAATATTAAAGAGAAAAAAACCCCCAACAAGTTAATGGAAGAGGAAACAACAACAACAAAAAGTAATTTTATGGGAAAAAACCCTGAATTTTTAATATATGCTCCTGCTGGAGAGAAGCTCTAACTCAGCTGACACAGAGCAGATTACAGTATGTTGTTCCAGATTGTTCCAGCACAAAATTAGCTCTACCTCTCACAGTAATTAAGTGCTTTTCTACAGGGGAAAAAACTTTTTCTCTTGGTTCTGAGTGAGTTTCATCAGATGCACTCTCCCCATCACTGTCTCCATGGCAAAGACTGAGCTGTTCTGCTTTTCCTCCTTTCTCCATCACAACCTCAGTGAAACAGGCAACTGAAAGCTGCTGAAGCTGAAGCAACAACTTCAAGCAGACAGAGTTAAGTTACCATGCTTTTCCTTCCCCTGATTATCATTCATGTCAATGACTGTTTCTAAAAGTCAGAGAGGAAGCTGAAATGATGCAAAGGCTGAGAGGATGAATTGGAGGAGTAAAAGGAGCAAGATTTAAATTTCGGAAGGAAGAAAGTTGTTATTCAAAGGAGCTGATAACTCCTCTCTGCCACATTTCACACTTACCTGCTGCTTTACAGGAAGATGTAAAGTGCTGTTAAGCTATTTTAGGAGCACTGAGCTGACAGCACTGGAGGCCAAGGCTTTTTCTTTAACCTCTCAGTGCAGAACAGGCTGTGGTAGCTTGTCCCTTACTGTGCCAAATCAACTTTCCAAGCCTACCCATAATGTTAAGTGATGGCTTGAAAATGCAATGTTTGGCTACTGTGGGATTTGTGTCCAGTTGGCAGCTCCTCTTTTTTCTGGCTTTTTCTGCTGCAACAGTGGCTGTTCTGACCATTTGTGGTGCTAGTAAATATAAAACTTCAAATAAATGATGTGTAGAGCTATTCTTGCCAATTTTTTCCGAGGAAAATTTGGTTTCCAAAATTCAGCCTACCATCTTGTATGCTGTGTCTTCTGAAGATGAGGAGAAGCAAAAGTGCAACTATTCTGAAGCCTTTAAATGAAAACAGACAGTTTAAACTCCAAACAGCCATGTGGTGAGCTGAGGCACAGTAGTTCAGGAGTCCACACTCTACATTATTTCTCTAGGCTGGGTTTATATGGACCCAGTTCCCTTTTCCCGCTAGGATGATGCAAGTGGCATAAGGCATCACCAGTTTCTACCAAGTTGGAGATTGTGATCCATGATATAATGAGAGGTCATTCCTGTAGGAAACTCAGTGGAAAGTGAGCACTAGGCAGCAGCTACTAAACTGCAGTTTCAGTAGTATTTCATACAGAAAACATTTGAATTTTGAAAATAAATACTTCAGGGCTTGATTTATGGGAGTTCAAAGCACTAAATCTGTACATGTTTTTGAAAAAGCAGAGTTGTTTTTACTCATGTCAAAATTTTCTGCACTGTGTTTTCCGCTCAGGCCTGGCAAAAGGGAAGCCATGAGCTCTTTTCATGTACACTAATCAAATCACAAAACCCCCCAAAAATAGCTAGCAGGTCAAACTGAGCAAAACAGACAGCTGATTTTTCCTGTCCTTAAGAAAGTTGCCTTTGAAAATGGTATGAAATAATTACCACAATCAATAAAAGGCCATTTTTTCTTTTCCTTTTTTTTTTTTTTTTTTTTTTTCCAAAAGATTACCTGCAATGGAACAAATGCAAGAGATTTAATCTAGCAATACCTATTAGAGCAATTTGGTGAGAGCTCTTTCAGCAGAGAATGGAAATTGAAAATACTTTACTTTTGGCTTTTCCTTATCCTTCATGTTTGAATCCTTGCCCACATGTGCATGCTCATATAGCCTATCAAAATCCTCACTCCAAGGAATCCAGTGAGATTGAAAACATTATGAAAAGGTTACCTGCAGTGGAAAAGATGAAAAGAGAGGGGCAAATTTTAGGATGCTTCTGCCCCCAGTATTGCCTGTGACCTGAGTCTAAGTCTGAGCAAGCTGGGATTAGCTGGAATTATGGCCAGCAAACCAGTTCTTCCATCTCTTTCTCTGCACATGCTGATTTGGATATGAGGGTCAGATGTGAAAAGGTTAGACTTCTCAAGACTGGATTTGTGTCCCTGAATCCTTCCATAAAACATATGGGGAATAACATTTCTTTTTTTTTTCTTTTTCTTTTTTATTGTTTTTCCTTTTCTAGTTTTATTTTTCTTTTCTCTCTTTTTTTCTTTTTAAGCAGCACACTAGAAAACCTCACTTCAAAATTCACTTGGTGCACTGCGAACAAAGTGGAGCATTACAAATCGTGAAGTTCAAAATTCAGATGGAGGCTTCAGAGCTGCACAGGTGGGCAGTGAGTCAGCAATGGCCAAAGGGACACTCACATCCCATGCTTTTGTCTGTTTTGTTCCCATCCGCCAAGAATTAGGACCCTTGAATAAACCACACCAGAATTATGAGTCACCAGAGCGGAATGACAATGCAGGCATCGCCTCTGACAAATTTGCTCGCTCTCTGGCAACCCGAATTAAACAAGATGCAGCTTTGGGGAGCCATTCTTGTTTTGTGGCTTTGTTTAAAGCGAGGTTATGCTGAGGAAAGTGGTGATAAAAATGGAATTTCATGCACTAGGTCTCCCTGCCTTAATGGCAGCCCTTATTTTTACTGACACAAATAAAATCTTACTACTGTCAGCACTGTAGTCGGGTGAAAGTGAGTTCTGTTCCATGTTGCCACATCCATCATGAAAACACACCCTCCTCCTCCTTTTTGACCCCAGAATCATTGCTGTTAGTGGTGATGTATGAAACAGAAAGAACATAACTTGATTGTGAGAAACTGCTTTGAACTTATATTTGCTGGCAGGTGAAAGCCTTTTTTTTTCAGTTTTAAATGAAGCATGTTTGGTATGGAAGTCACTGAGAGGGAATAAATAGGGAACACTAAGAATTCATTTTACAGACTGACTTTTCAGACTCTAACCATACTTTAAAAAGGAAAATGGGCTGAATTTAAACTCTGATGAAAGGCCCTGGACTGACAGTCCTGTGGAATAATGTTCTCGAAACACTGTACTCATAACTTCTGCCACAGTGGGTGTTTCTTGCTAATTCCCAGTCAGTTTTAGGGCAATGTTTCCCCTCCCTTCAGACTCCCAGCTCGTGTCAGAATGCCATCCTCAGCAGTGAAGCCCAGAAGTGGTGGCAGGCAATGCCAAAAGACTGTAAATGGGCATGGTAACCTACCTGTCAGATTCCTTTGTAGTGCAGTGACTTCAGGTAATAACAACAGCAATCTGTGCCTCTCCCTAATGGCCATTTTGGCTGACAGGGGAGCTCAGTGTTAGAGCAATCCCATGCCTTGCTCTGGTCAGCAACCTATTGCTGGTCAGCTTGTTGGTCCAGCAGCAATCTGCTGGGACAAGCAGGGCAATCACTGTGTTTTCATCCTGTCTCTTTGTCCTGATTGCTTTCTGCAGACAGAGGCAACCGAAATGGTGACATTTCTGAAACCTCTGTCCACTAGGAAATTAATTGGAGGCAATCAGCTTGCTCAGGACTGATGCTGAAATGATTCACAATCCCCTCAGCCTCGGTTTGTTAGAGCTGCTGGGGAAAGGGGAGCGAATGCAGAGCTACTCAGAGTTTGCACTGAGCAAACTCAGAGCTACTCGGAATTTGCACCTTTGTCTCCAAGAAATGTGCTGCTGCCAGCCCTCATGGGTGAGCTGAAGGACATCTGGATTTGTTGACTACTTGGAGATAACCTCTGCTTGTGTGAGTCAGGCAGGTGACATCCTTTGTGTTAAATGAAAAGACAGCATGCAGCTAAGGATGATCAAGATGTCACTAGCAGAACAAGCACAGGTCTACAGAATAACATGTGCACCTGTATGAGAAGGCGAACCAGGGAGGCTAATTTTTGGTAGGATTTGCTTTCATTGAATGATTTAAATTTTTTTTAATGGACTTCTTATTATTCCCATTTAAACCTGGCAGTATTTATTTTCTCCTTTTTTTTCTTTTTACCCAAATCATCCCATTAACCTTATTTCCACTGGAAATCAGACTAAAATATGTTTATAATATGGGGCATTTCTTCTACCCTGTGAACTACTGCAAATCACTGCCAGATGCCCCAGTGAAAGAGTGATATGAAACTAGAGACACGCCTGAAATTCCAGCAGATCCATTTGTGACTCTGCTATTCTGACTGCTGTGAGATGAAACAGTGGTGCACACAGCCTTGTTAAAGCCTAAAAGGGGACAGGTTCCTGGGGGAGATATCAAAGCTGTGGGGTTTGTGGTTTTTCCAACACAGGCAGTGAGCAGCCCTTCTGGGACATAATCTTTCTGATCCTTTAGATGCAATTTTTATGTTGCTCCATAGTACTGCCCTTTATACTTTCTTCCCCCCCTGTTTTCCCCAAAGTTTAACAAATACTCTTTTTGACTTTTGGGTAAGAGATGCTTCACTTATTCTCTCCCAGTCCAAGGAAGTAACATTTTCATGCATTTTCACATTTTGGATACTGCTGGGGAGGAAAAAAAAAATCACTTCTTCCTTTTTGTCCCCATGATTTATACAGCTTGTCTCCTCTGGGTTCTGGCTGTGCATTATGCCTCTCATTTTCCACCTTTAGTTTATGACCACTGAGTCTGTCTGGCAAGTATATGCCTTACCTTTGTATATTACAGCACACAGAGGTCTGCTGGTGTCATGAATCTGCATGGGGATCCATGGCATCCTACAGTCTTTTACAGTGTTCAATGAGCCCTTCTCAAGGATTTGCATTTTTGTTTGATGCCTGGGCATCGTGTGTGCTTCTCAGCTGTGTTGATATTGTGACCTGCTGTACAAATGCTGCCATGGATGTGGATAGATAATGTCTCCATATGTAACCCTTGTTACCCCAGACCAGTGACTCCCCAAAGATCAAATTCTTGTGACACTTTGCATGTGGCTTTGGTAGACAAAAAAATGGGCTAATCTGGAAGAACCAAGTGTTGTCTAGGGTATGCTCAGAGTCAATGCAGCACCACCAGGCAAAGGTCCTGCCCTGGAGCTTTAACATAAACAATCTGCTGCTGCTCTTGCCATGAGAGCCCAAACATAGTTTTCCATCAATGTATTTAGTATCTCAGGAGACTGAATCAGTTTAAAAGCATGAGTGTCCTAGCAGTTTAACACTAGACCAAAACTTCCTGGAGTTTTCACTGGGGGCTTCAGAATATACAGATTGTTTTCCTCATAAAACCACACAGGGAAAATCTTGGTACCGTTTGAAAACTAGGGCTGAATTATCCTGGTTTTCATCAGGGAGACATGGTGAACTCTCAGATTGTACTCTAGAACAAATGGCAGAACTTTTGCTTTTAGGGCAAGAGCTGTTCAAGGTTACCTAGCAAGTTGTTCATAGTGATTTGAGTTGAAATTTCATGTTGATTTTAATTTTTAATAAGCTTTTACACTTCCATTTTTATTTTACTCATGTTGCCTACTGTTGCATTCAAACTCCATCCCAGCCCTGCCCACTAGTTTGACTTTCTAGCAAAGAGAAGGACCAGATGGAGCCTATTTAAGAAAGTCTGTGAAGGGGAAAAAATCTCCTTCATTTTGTGGCAAGTGGGAGGAGGTTAAACTTTTGTTAATGGTGTCTGTAAGGTGAAGATGGTGTCCATGGTTCATTTTTCAGGAGGGAAACTAATTTGGCTTTTATTAATTATGTTGTTAGTGGCCACAGACGGTTTCATTCTTTATCAGAGTAATAGTCTAGGGGAACAGCTTTTTGAAGGAAAAGGACAGAATTGTCTGCTCATGTATCTATTAGTACAAGTATCTTTGCAATTACTTTGCTTGAGAGTATCTCTGCTTGCATATATTGGGCAAATTAATCTGCTGCACTGTATTTCTGAAACATGTTAGGGCTGAAGGTTTAGAATAAATAAAGCCTGTGTTTATTCAGACCCACGTTTGGAAAGCTCATTTCAGATGTTGCCGACATCACATAATTTTAAGAGTTTTAATTTGTAGAAGTTGCCCTTTTGTTCCTGTAATGCATCAGAGGTGTCAAAGATGACATGACAGTCATTACTGGTATTTTGAAGTTTGCTCTTTTTCTTAGGAGGCTGGTGTTTTTATTTGGTGTTGGAATTCTAGTTTCACAGTTGTCCTTCAGGCATTTTGTCTAGATTTTACCATTCTGGATCTTTCTCCATTTAAACTCCCCACAGCTCCTGACAATTTATGCCACTGCAGCATATTCAGTGTTGCTAGTTTGATAATACAGGGTTGTTTCTAATTAGACTTTTGGAAAAAAATATTCAGGCAGAATATAATTGCTCATATTGGATTTGAAGCATCATGATAAGCTATTTTTCACTTGCAGAACAGGTATTGTCACTAACAATATATCTTTCACTGGAAATAAAAGTCATGAGATGCTACTGAGAAACAACTTAAAAACAGCTTGAAGACCTGGGTTTTTTTCACTTTTTACATTATTTTAGAAGTTTATGAATTGAACAAGTTTAAAAGGGTGAGAAATATTCTTCAAATTCACAGTAAACTTGTCAGGTGGGCATGCAATAATTCTGGTTGCTGTTCAGACTGGCAAACCGTTTTTAGTTCTTAATATATAGTTACCTCTTATTCAGCTTAACAAAGAAAAGAACATAATTCTGTACATCTCTTGCTTCATGTCATCTCCCAGACTTGTTCCCCTCTTTTACTAGGAAGTTTCTCATGTCTCCTATTCTTCCTAGTTTTCCCATTTATAAAGTTGTGCTGTGAAAAAAAAGGAACAAATGTTAGGAAAACATATTAAGGAATGACAGATCTGCACATAAGTGGTTAAGCAGCACAACAGAAGCTGCTCTCCCAGCTATCTTCAACAGGTATTTGGGAAAGAGATTTGCCTTAATTTCATTTCAGCAATAGTTTCTGAATTGGCAACAGGCTCAAGAAATTGCAATGAATGGATCAGAGGCAATCCAGAGCACAAATCAAGCAAATGTTGCCCTTGTTCTTGCAGGCATCTGAGGGAGTTACACACTGGGAATAGGAATATTTCTAAGTTTTTGCTGACTTGAATGCTACTTTGGAAAACAGCAAATGTAAAGATTTATTGCTCTCTCCGTCTGTAGGTACAGGCATGGTTTGTTTCTAGGTTTGCCAAGAAATTCCAGTAGAGCAGAGCATAAAGGAAATGCACATTAAAACACCGCCCAGCTTGTCTGCACATCTGTGGGTTCAGAGCTGCCAGAATAACCAGATATTGCTTCTCGTGGCCATGATGATGCAAACCCAGATTTTGAGTGAAATCTGAGTGGCCCCTGCTGTGATGAGATGGTGCATTTGCTGAGGCTGCAGTTCACTCCTAGGCTGAAAAGAGCCCGGCCACACTAGGAAAATAAAGCTCAATTGACATTTTCCTGCTGGGACCATTTGCTACCCCTTAGGGCTGCCGAAATCCAGAGCTATTTCTCTCTGATCCTGTCATAGCCATCTGTTAATAGCATGTTTAGCACACTGCACTGGGAACAAGAGGGTGACAGGGTGGTAGTTGAACTGTATATATGAGGAACACAGCAGAATCATGTGCTTCCTGCTCTCCAGAGCCTGATAACAAAACAAAACAAAAATGCCATTGAGAGCTGTTGCTGCAGTGGAACAAAGCATAATAAAAGCTCTTCAAAGAGCCATCTGGGCTGTGCTAAGGATGCTGCTCCATGCTAAATGCATGTCTTTTGGCAAGCCTGGGCTGTGATCAATGTCTAGGGTTCTTTGATCTGTTCCAGCAGACTCAGGCTGGAGAGCTGCACAAGCAGACGATAACTCTTGGACATTATCTTGATGATAATCCTTGGAAGTTTGATTGCAGATGGTGCTAACAGGCTCAGGCCTGGTGTGAGAGGAAAGACAATGTTCTTAATGCCTTTTCACGTATTTAATATTGCATTTTTTGGAGGAGAAGCTGTAACATATCCTTTTGTTTTTCTATCCACACAGCTGGGTTTGGAAGTGAGGTATGGGCTTGAGGAGAGTTTGGATGACAGACTGCCTCTACTCAGCACAGCAGTGAAAGTCACACAGACTGCAGTGAAGAAGGGGTTTTACCTCTATTTTTAAAGGTCAGCAGAAAGACCAATGGCAACAGAGAATAAATCATCCTATGGCTCTTTTTCCTTCAGTGATGAAATCCAGTTACTCTATAATCCATGTCTGCTGAAAAGTGACATTTTAAATATTATTGTTCTCTTACTGTCTTGAAATCAATTGTCATAAGTATTTGTTGACAGTTCCTGTTCCCAACGGCAGAAATAAAATATTAAACGATGTTCAAAGTCACTGCCCTTTTACCTTGGGCTAACCCAACCATCCCCAGTGTCTGCTGCCAGGCATTCCATGTTGTGGTTCCAGTCTTCAGTGCTGTAGATTTAGCTCTCTCATTCCTGCATTCTCATGCCTCCTCACCCTGGACAACACAGGCAAACCCAGAGGAACTGGAGTGGCTGTGATAGCCTCACTTCACAGCAGCTTTGTCCTACACACAGATTTGTTGGAGCTACTGGCAGGTGATGAAGGCTGTAAGAAACGTTGTTCTAGATTTTCAAGGCAAGCTGGAGTCAGGGCAAATGAATCTCAGCATCCAGATGATTCGAGAAATTATTTGTGCCTTTGAGCAACTTATTCCTCAGATAGTTCTTAATTTCTGCCAAATGAAGTTCAGTGTTAATCCAAGTACAGCTGTTGTCTGTGGGGCAGGAGAAGACCTTGGTGGGAATGGTTTTCATTAAGTCTCCTGGATGTGAAGAGCCAAGAGTTAAATGTGTACAGTCCCAATAGCCAAGTGTGAGAAAAAGATCATTCAGTTTGCCTCTGCTGTCTATTCCTTGAGTTTGTGACATTGAAAGACATAAAAATGATTTCTCTCTTCTGGTCTCTTTTTAAGTAAGTGAAGCTGATCTATAAATCATGCAATTACTGGCTTTTTTTCCTCCAGACTGCTTTCCTGAAAGGGAGACATAATACTTGCAGCTTTGAAAGCCAAATATTAGTTATGAAATAAATACAACAAATTAAAAACATTATTAACATGAGAATTAATGAACCTGGAGCCCTTATTACGCTTGTCAGACATCCAGAAACCCAAAGGGTATTTGCACTGATACGAGCCATTGACCTGAAAAGATTAAGCATTGCCAGCTAATTATGATGTCCTTATAGCAGGGATTCTTTGCATTAATACTGAGACTTTCTGGTTTTTTTACCACAGAGCATTTGTGGGCCATCAGAGCTACAATCTGCGAGTGTATAACTACTGTCTTTTCTATTCACTGCAGAGCACACGCCTGTGCCAATGATAGTAATTGTCTGTATGGGGAAGAAACCTTATGAGAGCACTTAAATGTATTTGTAACTATTTCTAACTGTTGGAAGTGCAGAGAAGGAGCCAGAAACATGTGAGGAGGCAGCTGCTGTTGGCAGCCAGTCCTGTGTGCTCTGTGGGACACAGTCTGAGAACCTCTGTGTTGGAGGAGGAGGCTAGGTTGCAGTTGTAGCCTACATTAAAAAAAACCATGCCAGCACTTTACCCACTGAAATGATGCCAGAGAAAAGTAATGAAAAGCTTTTTGACAGATTTTTTAGTATTACTCAGTTGTGCACCTTCAGGTGTCTTGAAGCTTTAGTCCAGACCTTTTGTTTCATCATAGTTAAATTATATTTTCTAAGCTGACTGCTACGAATCCTCTCTGGGACAGCTGATGAATTCAGTAATTAAAAGAACTGCTGTGTTGGAACAGACCAAGCCAAGATTTCTCTGCCATGGAATCCTCTCTCCAGTATTGCCCTGTGGTGGAAGGAAAGAATATGACAAACAGGACACATGGAAGGTGTGTCCTCCTGCCATCCCCTTCATTCTTCCAGAGAGCTCAAATAATCATCTGTTAAAATCCACCACAAACACACATTTGCTTTGTGTTCCACTCCACTGCTGGCAGCAGCAATTGCCTCCGTTGTCATTCAATTATGCTGGAAAATGTCAATTTTGATTAAATCTCTTGTTGCATTCCGCAAAGCTTTGCCCTAATCCCAGGACATTTATATAAGATTCTGGGACGTTGCTGCTCCAGTCTGAATGTCACAGAGCTCCCTCCCTGGTCTGACATGCCTGGCACATCCCCATTGTGCTGGTTTCAGCTGGGGTAGAGGTAATTTTCTTTACAGTGCCTGGTATGGGGCTGTATTTTGGATTTGTGCTGAACATTGTGTTCACAGTGAAGAGATGTTTCTCCTACTGCAGAGCAGGGCTTACACAGAGCTCACACACAGCCTTGTGACTAGCACCAGGAAATCCTGTCAGTGCTGCTTTTATCACTGCCTGAAGTCAAAACTATCATACAGGAGGACTCTGAACCAAACAGGCTGTCCAATTTTCTTTTTTCAGCAGGAACTTCTCTGAGACAATGCAGATGTATATGAACACCTGCATCACAGATCCTGTGGCTCTCCCTCTGCTGAATGGTAAAGGCAAACATCAAACTCAGTAATAAAAGCCAATTCCCTGCTCCAGACACAGCAGGAATTCAGTGAGGATGACACAGATACAGCTAGGAAGAAGATGATCTTCTTATGTATGTCTGGGGGACCATCTGACCAGTGCAAAACTAAAATGAAATTAATTACACCCAGCTTTCTTCAAACTAGCACTTTCACTCTGGCATGAGGAAAACAACACTCACACAGGACTGCATTGCTCTGATTTGTTCTGATTCATCCACACTCAATCACCCTGACTGTTTCATAAAGGTGTCATCACTATGGAATGGATATTTCTCTGCAGTTGGTCCCAGAGCCCCAAGGCTTCTTCAGGGAGCAATGCAAAAGGTCAGAAGAATTGAGAAACCTTTAAAGAATCTTTAAAGAAGACTTTTAAATAAGTGGCTCAGGAGTGGATTTGAAACGACAGTGGCCCAGCTGATGAAACAGAAGCTGGGCCAAATTACAGAAATGTGAAAACTGGTTTAAGTAGGGGTGGGAAGGCAGACTGGATTTTCCAATGTCCCTTGTATGCCCCTTCTAGGCTGGATTTAGCTGAATGTGAATGTGGCCTGTTATTTGGGCCCCTATTAGAAATTGTTATTTAGGACTTATTCCTGGAAGGTATTGGCAGTCTGTGCAAGAAGAGCTCAGCTAAACCCTGTCTTGAAAATATCTGGGGAAGGAGGGAGGTGCAGTGAGAAAGAGAATTCTTTCCATGAAGTTTCCTAGAAGCTCTACGAAGCTCTGGGAGGAGATGGGAACACTAACCAAGTAGAACAAGATTATAGATCAGTTGTCAGACTGGCAAAGAAATCTTTCCTTCTTTGGACAGATTGTTTGCTGAGGATCCTTAAACATTTGGGACAGGTTTTTTTTTTCTTTTTCTTCCCTTAATTTTTTTTGGCTGCAATTCCTTTCAGACCTAGTGACATAAATGTGAAACACCATTATGACAAAATAATATCCCATTTGTTTTCTGAAGCCAATCTTTCAGTTCTGATTAGAGAGAAGAGGTGTTGGAATTTAATATATTCAGTAGCTCTGAGAGCAGACTGCTCTGCAGAGGCATTTCAAGGTCTCAGTAAACAAACAGAAATGTAAACAGTGCTCCTACCATTTAAACTTTCAGCTAGCCTTATATTTCCAGTCAAGGATGTCCTCAGGCTTAGCAGAGGAAGGAAAAGGAAAGAGGGATCCATCTCTTCTCCAGTGAAATCTCTCCAAATCTTGGAGCTAAGCTCAGTGTGATAAGGGCATTTTTGTGCCCATTTTCTACTTCAGATGACTGCCACATGGTCAAAATAGAACCATCATTTCCACCACCCACTTCATGGTGAGTTCCATATTCAGTGTCAGTAATGATTTAGTTATTTTTGGTTGTGAATGTAATTTTTTCCTATGCAATTGCTACAGCAATGCAGTCCCTAGAAGGATCAAGCCTGAAATGGGGTAGGATTATTTCCATCAGTACAAAGTATGGACATGGTGAAGTGGATATTTCTGTATCTCCACAAGAAAAGTGATAGCATTGTGCTGATTTTCAGAAGGGTGTAAGTTGTATAAACACAGAATATGACCCCAGTGAGTGAGGGCATTAAAGGAGGTGTTGGATGACACAGGAAAAATGAAAGGATGAACAGGAGAAGGGGGGAAAAAAGGTAAAATGTAAAATCAATGACGTCTTAAATGTAAAGAGAAGCCTGTGTGAAAGTCAATGAATCACAGACATCAATATGCAGGAACAAGAAGAAGAGCTGATTGGAAAGTTGGTTTTTTACTCATATATTTTTTGGTAGAAAATGAACAAACCTTGAGTAAGGATCATTGTTTGAGACTTTACCTGAAAGAAAATGAACCACCTACCACATTTAAACAAATGCTGGCTGTCACTACTGACAAACAATAAATAAAAACTGAACTAACATCTACCCCCCACCTCTACATTTGATGAGAAAGGAACTTTTCCACAGAAATGCCTGTGCTAATAGAAAAAGCCAAGGCAGGGGGACAGGTCACAATGAACTAAAAATTTCAGCCACTTCAGGTTTTCCTTTCTGCTATGCTTCCTGAGGCTGGACTAGTTGCTTCCTAAGCTTAAGTTGAGTGCTTTCCAGTGTAGCTCAAGCCGGCCATATTTAAAATATATGGGTTAGTTCTTACCCAGCTAACACCCAGCAACAAGGTTTCTTTCCCAGTTTTCTATATTTTCTCACTGCTGAAGGGAGATAAGAACCTCCAGAGGTGATTTGCCACATCTGTAAAAAAGTTTTCAAGACAAGCTGACTTCCAGCTGGGCAGAGAGAATGGGAAGCAGCAGCTCCCCCTGCTCCCCTCTGTCCCAGCACATCTGTGCCCAGCAGGGGCACAAAGCAAGAGAAGGCACTGGGCCCTGATTTTCCTCTCACAGCAACTTTACAGGATGATGAAGTTATTCTTGGTTGCACTATTAGTCCTGTGGCTCGTGACTGAGTAGGGCTCTGCAAGGATTCTGTGTTTTTTACTACTCCATAGCTCCTGGGGTGATTTCAGAGTGTTCTTGTATACAGTGGCTGAAGTCTCATTATATATTTAAGTGCAATTACTGCCTTGGTTCCATTCTCACACAATGGGCTGCATTTCCCCCATTCTGTTGTGTTGCTTTTGCTGAGCAAAATCAGCAAAGAGGCCAGAATTGTTACTAGATGTGTGATAGCCTATTGGAGATCAAGATTCCTGTAAATTTAGCTTCACCCCTGCCATGTGAAACTGCTTGTTATCCCACATTGAGTATGACTCTGAGAGAATGAGGGGTAAAGAGAAACAACTAGGAGAGGTGTAAGAAAATGATGAGGGAAAAGGTGACACAAACTGATTGGCACTTGAGAGCAGTTAAAACAAGACTGAGGAAGACAGGCAGACATGAATATCTATACATAAGACAGAATCATAGACTCACAGAATGATTTGAGTTGAAAGGACCTTAAAAACCCTCTAGTTGCAGTATCCCTGCCATGGGGAAGGGACACCTTCCACTAGCTGCTCAGAGCTCCATCCAACCTGGCCTTAAACCCTTCCAGTCATATATATTTACATGTTACTTCCCATGGGAATCTCATGATTTTAAGTCAAATCTTGTGGACCCTGCCTGCAAATAGGTTTCTAAAAGGGTGACACAGAAAGCAAGCCAGGTTGGAAGTATTTCAAATGTCACAGAACAGCAACCCTGCAAATTGACAAGGCTGAGAAAAATCCACCATTTTTGCTTTAAGTTACGATTGTCTTATGTAAAAGGTACCTTATAATTCCAAGAGTGAAATTTTGACCAATATACAGAGATCAATATAACCTGGTTTTCTCAGGCACACGACTGGAGAGACCTCAACCACACCTGCCAGCAGGTTCCCAGCAATGCTTACCATATATGTAATTCCAACCTCTTTGAAATTAAAAGGTTGCTATAACAACGTGATGCATTTATTTCCATATAGCTTTCCTTTGCTTATTTCTCATCACCACTTTTTAAAATATCAGTTGCCATAACAACAGAACGTAGTATCTTCAATGCACCTTTCATGCATATTTATGCAGTGTAATTAAAGGTATGGGATTGGATCAAGCTTTGGGTTGGTTTAATTCAAATCTCTTTCATGAAACATTGCAGCACTCCCAATACAAGTGAGAACAAATTCAGATAGATCCAGCTTTACATTGACACTGCCTCTTGCAGCTGTAAATATACTTAATTTTGCAATGCCTCCATTTTTAATTAAGTGTTGATGAGTCTTCTAAGTTATAAGCTATCAGCATGGCTCACTCTTTGGGTCTTTTTCTAAGCAGCGATTTCTATTAATTACAGTTGTGTTTCTGCTCTTATTAGCTAAGCTGATCACTCTCAGCGGAATATGAGACTTTCCTGAGCGAAGCAGAGAGCTGAAACAACCAGCCTGCTATCTTGTCTCTCAAAGGAGACTGACAGGCAAGGTTTGGGCTCTGCATCCAGCTTTTCACCATTATCGTGGTGTGACCTAAAATCACCTTCAAAAGAGCACGATGTCTCCTCATGCAGATGGGGCTGTGTCCCTGAATCTTCCTTCTACACGGCAGGAATACTCAGAGAAAGAGGTGGTGACAAGCTGGGACAGAAGACCTGGCTCCCACATGCTGCTGTGCTGCTGCAAAGTGCTGTGAGTGAGAGCAGCTCCAGGTTGATTCACTCAGAACTCCATTTGTCACTGGGGTGAGCACCACCCTGCATGGGGACACAGCCCATATCCATATGTTCCTTTTGGAGCTTGGGAATTCTCCAAGGACCCACTGCAGGGCTCACCTAGGAGAGGACCCAGAGAGGGAAAGCACAGGAGGAAGCAAGGAAGACACTGTGATAATTGTATCTTTCATTATTGCTGTGGGGATGTTTACTATGAAAGGAAAGCAGTGACTTCTAGTTTATGGCAAATATCAATAATTTTTCATGGAGAATAATGTGTGATCTGGGGTGCCTTGAGTTAAGATATAGGGCAAAAACTGTATGAAAAATGAGATTTGGAAATGATCTCTCTGACCTCCATGCTAACTGTTGGTATGAGCATGAAAATAATCACTGAGGAGAGGAATAGTAAAAGATAGAAGCACTGATACTTTCAATTTCAGCCTTTTAACATTGACACAGAGTCATAAGTGCAAATTACTGCAATCAGTGCTCTGAGTGACTAGGTCAGGTTGATGGCACACTATTCACACGCACTTCTTTAGAGAGGACTCTGCTCTGGATGCTACAGATTGTAAGGCACCACAGGCTATCAGCTCTCTGCATGCTTATCAGAGAGATCCAGAGCCCCTGCAAAAATTCAGCTGGAGCATTCCGTGATTATCAAGTTGCAAAGGATTGGCCTTCATTATTCTGCTCTTATTCAATAAGCCAGTAGGGCTTTGGCTAAGGGAAGCCAAGTAGCCACTTCTACCAGCCCTTCAGCCCCTGCTTCAGCAGTTTTCAGTGCTCCCCTTGACACTTGCAGGTTTCCCAGGCAGCTGCAGTTCCAGCTGTTTAGCAGTGAAGCAGATGTGGCACAGCTTCCCTCAGGAACACCCCTGGGCTCTTCACTCACCATGGCAGCTGCTCTGCCACAGGGTCAAGGAAGGGGGCATCTTGAGGATGCCGGGGTGAAACCCACCATGAACCCCCAATGCCACCCGTGGGAGCTCTCTAGATTAAATGGAGCCATAAAAACAACCCAGTCTTAACATGGACAGCACTTAGAGAAGCAAGATCCTCTCCTAGGGGCCTTTGAATTTATAGGGAATTTTTCAGACACTTATTTAGTACTTAGCACTCTACCAGACTATCCAAAAATGTAGGCACACCTGTGTCCTTGTCAAGGCCATATTAGTCACACAATATTAGGGCTGTAACACTTTAGTGGGTACATCAATTCTTCAGACTAGACAATGGGTTTGCTTGCACCCACATGGAGGTTGGTATTGGAAGATTACTCAGGAAACTACAAAAGCATTCACACCTCACTTCCCTGAGCTGTTGGCAAGAGCTCTCTCAGCAGCAGATTCCCTAACAAGACAGATGGATCTGTCCATTAACATGATGGTTACAGATCTGTGACTTCTTATTAATAATGTAAAAAGAATGTGTAATATCCTGTCCTTCTCCCCCACACTCAGACTGCCAGGACCAAGTGCTCTTTCATCACTGTGGTTAAGACTTCTGCATCTGTCAAGCTGAGCTTGATCCTGGAGGTCATTAGCAAAGGGAATGAAGGACTTCAGTGATAGGAGTGGCAGGGAAAAGCAAATTCTCCTGGAGCAGACTGTAAACCAATTCCAGGAAAGTTTGCAGGTTGCTATGGTAGACACCTGGGATGTGTGTCACAACAGTGAGTATCAGCCTCAAGTCCCTTGAGAAAATAAGCCACTGTGTTTGCACATTGGATGGAACTAGAGGTGAATCCACCTGCTTCTCATGAGCGTGTGCTGCAGTTTAAACACTCTTTTCTTCATAACTAAATATTTTCTTCATAAGTAAGTATTTTCTTCCTGTGGAGGCGTCTGTTTTATTTAGTTGAGCATCTGGGCAATTTTTTTTTTTTTTAAGACTGTAGCCCTGTGGAAGAAGATGAGAAGAAATGAATTGCAACAAATCTGGGAAATGCTTAAATTCTGTAAAACTGTTTAAATAATTGAAGACAGACATTTCTTCATTATTCTGGGAGTTGATCAGTCATGCTGGGAAACAAGACCACTGTTTCTTAGGATTTGATCTGTGGCAAGGAAGTTAAGGCACAGAGAAATTGGTTCATGTGCTTGGTCTTCATTTGTCTGGTCTATTTTTATAGGCAAAGAGCTTCAGGCATGTGTGTTTATTCACGCACATATGCATATATCTATTTATCCTTCTCATATAGCCAAGGAGATCACAATGTTACTGAGTTTGAAGGTACTTCAGAAGGTCATCTGGTCCACCCTTAAAGTAGGGCTGGCACTGAATTCAGGGTTGTAATACACCCTCTGCTTTCCCTGGGCAGGGTTGTCAGGATGCAGGTGAAGGTATCTCATGTGCTTAAAATTTTGCTTAAAATTTTGCTTTAAATTTTGCATTTCCAGCAACTGTTTGTTCAGTGCCACTCATTGATCGTCACCTGTAGAGCCTCAAAAAAACAACGGAGTAGCTGCTCTTCAGAGAAGCAAAGTTAAACTCTCCTGAGCAGCAGAATCATGCTGGGTGTTGCAGCAATGTCACTTGGCACTCAGCTTGTCCTCTCCTTCTCAGCTCGTGCAAGGAAGGGGAAGTGATGGGGGAAGGAAGGTGCTGGGCTGTGAGTCAGAGCAGATGAGATGAAAATGACCTTGTCTGGATTCTGCTTTGAGCAATGCTGTGTATCCCTTAGAGGTGGATTAGGTTTCCACTGACAGGCTCTGGGAGATAGAATTTCCATTAGAATTAGGGGGAGAATATCTATTAGATAGATACAGCTCCTTATCTGCACCTTGTCTCCTTCTCAAACTGTCTGTGTGCTATCTCTCATTCTCCTTGCCTGCTCTCACAGTTCCTCTGCTCATCAGATTTGTCTTGCTCTCTTCACCTCTCCCTGGGCTCCTCCTGCAAAGATAAAATAGTTGCTTTTGCCAGACGTGCAGTGCCATTGCTTGTCCTTCACTTTCTGTCTTTGTCTTCCAAACAAGTGGCTCCTCCTGCTGCAAAATCTCTGGACCAAGGCTCATTCAGCCTGTGCAAACCCACAACATGCCACAGCAGGCACACAGAACTGCTGGTGAAACCTCTTGTCCTGAGATGCCACCAAATCTAGGAAAAAACTGATTTTATAATGCCCATAACTGAACCTGAATAACTTAAATTGTGAAATTTCATGCAAAACAAAAGGTATTATTTTTATTTTACAGCAAGCCAAGAATCGGTGAAAATTAAGCCACTCTAGTCCTGACGTTTATAATAGGATACTAAAATAAAAAATAGTATCAAATGGAAAATATTACTGTTCACTCAGGAAAGAGCCAGGGCAACACTTCTCACACTTTTAAAAAATAAACTCTCCTCTAAATTGACCCATTCTGATAGAATCACAGAATCCTGAATGTTTGCCATCAGTTCTACTTGAAATTGTTCTTGTGACCAGGTTGATATCTGCATTCATGTTCCCATGAAAGTCAAATTGCACTCTCTGTCACCATTGAGTAACTGTGAATTTACAGAAAGCACCATACACCAGTTTGCACCTTCACCTCTTACATCCACAGGATCCTCCAAAATATCTGCTAGCTCTGCTTGATAGAGCAGAGGGCTACAGAATAGCAAATAGCATCAGCATTGTTTCAAAACACGACATTTTCTGAAGTTTTCCTGCTGGGATTGGGAACTCTAAGCATAGCAATGTTTTATAATGAATATCCACTCATGGATATTCATGCGTGGAAATTCTGACAAGCTGGACAGTTGTTTTGCAGTTGTGTTCTCCAGCCACTGGCAAAATGATGTCTAGCCTCTCTCACATCCATATGTTTTCATGACTAAGATTAATTCCTGTGCAGCTCTCACAGTCCCTCAGCTCTTACTCCACACTGATCTTCCAGAGTTGTTGTCTTTTGAGAACTGAGAGCTCCTTGAGAAAAAAAAAAAAAAAGTATTTTGAAGCAGTATCTCTGATGCAAAAAGCTGGAAACTTGAAGGCAAAAATACTTTCATGGGAGAGAGAACATTCAGATAATTTAGTGAGAGGTTATGAGAGCTTAACAATTCCATCATAATTAAAGGTTGATGATGTTGTGATATCCTTCTCTCAGTCTTTGTAAATCATGGTTCAGATGTCCATGTCTTTCTTGCAGTGGAAAAACACTATAAATTTGGGTTAACCAGCCAGACAACTTCAGCTTATGGCTTGCTGCCTTACAGTAACAGCTTAAAGCAGCCAGAGGACACTAGAGAATCTGGCCTTATACATCATGTGAAAAGGATGATTTAAGGGCTGAAGCTAGCACAAACACCAGGGTTATTAGATCCATCTCTGGTACCCTAAGGTTAAAGATATTACTCTTTCAGATTCTGTCCATGCAGGTCTCCTTGAGACCAAGGCTCTCCTTGCTGCTGGGAGAGTTCGACAGATCCTGTTGTGCTCATGTCAGATGGAGATTCAATTCAGAAAGCTCTGAGGGCACTGAATTCCCATTAATGGTTTGTAGAAATGTGCAGGGTGATCTGTGCACAGAATTAGCTCAGCAAAGCCCACATTGTGTTCTCAAAATATAGATTAATTTCTTTATCTTTCATGAGTCAAATCGCAGTGTGCGAGAGCATGAATTGTTTTCAAAATACAGTTAACTCAGTTTAATTCAATTCAATCCAATCAAGCTGGTCTGAAACAGAGTGCTTTGTGTGGGAGCTTAATGCAAGGCTTGATTTTATCTGTTACAGTAGTGCAGACTGGAGTTTACATTTTGGGATCTGCCTGCTGCCATCTTTGCACATCCTGACCCAGGGTGCATTTCACATTGGCATCACGTTAGTATAAACCAGCCTCAGGCTGAGCTCAGTTCCATCTAATTATACTAACTTAGGACAGCTCCATATGGGAAATTATTCTCCCAGTCTTCTTCCTTACCATCACCCTTAAAGCTCCCAGAAGCCCCCTGAGCTACGGAAGGTCTGGGGAGGAGGGTTCTGGCCAGCTGTGCAGCAGCTGGTTCTGGCAGGCCATGTCCTCAGTGCCCAGCTGAGCTGCAGTGAACATTCTGTGCTGCAGAGGCTGCACTGGACTCCAAAAATGACACCAAGGGATTCAAGAAAGCAAAAGACTGAGATTAAAGTGGCCTCTCCCCAAAGGGCTCAGATTTCTGACTGCAGGCAGCCAGGTTCTGCTGCCTGCCATGTTGTCTAATTCCCATAAACGGATCATTTCCTTATAGAAGTAAAATTTAAAAACCTAACCCAGTTCTACACAATTCAGATTATTTCAAGCATCAAAGTTTGCAGTCTTAAGATTAAGGTTTTTGTTGAGATCACATGGTATTTGTGCAATTAAGGAAAAGTAAATCCTGTTTAATCCACCAGTAATTCCAATGACTTAATTTTATTCCAAGAAGATCTGTTGGTAAATTTCACTGATAAAAAATGCTGGCCCACAATAGAACTGGACATGCCACAAGAGATTTCAAATTATTTTTGTGGTGTTTGTTTGTTTGCATAAAATTAAGGAAACTGAATAACCTTTGAGGTGCTACATAACACAAATCCAGGGCTTTTATTTTTGTTCAGTCAAAGCTAGGGTTGGAACTGGATGATCTTTAAGGTCCCTTACAACACAAACCAGTCTCTGATTCTATGATTGTAAATCTGAGTCTACTAAGCTAGTAATCAATGTTTAAAATATAATAATTTAATGGTGCAGAGCTATTTTAACAGCAGCATATTTAAAATTTCAACCAGATTAATAACCAAATTAAAACCTGTTTCAAAATGAAGTATTTTTATGCTAAAGCATAGGTATTTTTAAATAGAATTTTTTTTTACCTTATGAAAATGCCTTTTTCTTCCTGTCTTTTCCTCTGTCTCAACAGATAATGTTCAAATCTGCATTTTCTAATGAGAAAACATTGGATCACAAAATTTCTCCTCAGCTCTGTTGATTAGACTTTCATGCACACTTCAATTTTTGTCATTTGAAAACGAAGGTGTTTACCTACCTCTGGTATTCAGTTTTATTTTGCTGGGGAAGTTAAAGGAGGATAATGAGTCAGGCAGGCAAGAGAAGGAGGAGTGTGAAAAAATTAAATATAACCCTACCAATTTAACTCTATTTACAGTGGGGTTTAAGATTCCAATTCAATACATAATAGCATGTATTTTAGGATTATGTGTCCCAATAAAAATATGAATTAATTTCTCTGCCAAGCCGGTGCTTTTCATTTCTCCTTATTTTCATTTTGATCAAAGGAGAAACACAACTCTAGCACAGAGAAGGAATAAAAGCTGTCAGATTAAAGCATGTTCAAACAAAATGCACTGGACATAGTATTAGTAGTGAGCTTACATGTGGCACTATTTCCATATTATACATCAGAGCCTTTTGGAAATTAAGCCATCTTTTTGATATGTGTCCTTTAAGCAGTGGAGCAGGAAAATGTTATATTAACCAGCACTTGCAAAAGTGTGAAAGAATGCAGTGGCAGCTGGGGGCATAAGGCAATGGATTTTGCTGAACTTTGCTGAATAAAGTTGTAGAGAGGCAGCTACAGTGCATGGGAGCCTCCTGTGTAATCACTTCTGACATCAGTTAACTTTTCCATTATCATCACTTCCAAACATCCTTTCAGCCTCTTTCTTCTAGACATAGAACTTCCTTTTGTTTCCAATCCACTGCAATCTTGTGTCGTGCTGCTGCAAACAAATGTGAAATCAATTTTGTGTTTTTCAGCTTCTACGCTCCTTTTTGTCAGGCATCAGCAAAGCTAACATCAATTCCAGGGTGGTTCAACCTTATTTAAAATATTCACCAGTTAGAAATTGTACTAGGCTCTGTAAAAGAGGTGCAGGAGTTAGCCTGGAGGTGGTAAACACATTGAAGCATCACCTGCATGCAGTTAAGTGGGACTATTAATATTTCAGAAGTCACTCCAGACCAGACCAGGAGAATTATTAAAGGGATTTTACTTTTTTTTAACTTTTTAGATATGTAATTTCACTTTCGTTGACATGCAAAACTCCGAGTGCTTCTTACCTTCCCCACACACTCCCTTTGTCTCACTTTTTGTCTCCAACACACACATATCCCCACACACACCTTTTTAATCTGTTTCTCTTCTACACTGGCACTCCCATCACACAGCATGCAGCACTGAGTTCCTCTGCTCAGCTTTGATTTCTAGTACTTTTCCTTCCTCCTTCATCTCCCCAACTCTGAAGGCCATTCCTGAGAAGACCACAGACTAGGCACTCCCAACCTTCTATTTTTTTTCTTTCTGTGTAAGAAGAAATCTTCTAGATGGGCCAGACAACACTTTCCTAACTGTTCTCCAGATGAGGAAGCTACTGAATTCAGCTCCACTCTGTGGAAGCAGTTTTACATGGTTTTCAGCTCCCCATTAACATTATTGTACTTTATTCTAAGCACATGCTATTGACATCATATCTGTCATGTTTACTATAGAATAGTAGAAAAGAGAAAGCACTCTTCTCTGATTTACAGGATATTGAATACACCTGAAATTTAATCAAGAACACATTTGTAATGAGGCTGAAAATGGCCTGTCAAATGCTAGCTGATGATTTCTTAATTAAAAACAACGATAAATCTTCCATATGAGAGGTAAGAATATTTTATTAAGGTATCAGTGTGGGACCACATAGAATACATAATGAAAAACAAAAGCAAGAACACTGAACCCCCTCCTCCCCCAAAAACAGCAGGAAAATCCTCATCTTAATTCTATTTCTAAAAACAGGCACAAATACCACTCTAAAAGTAATAAACCAGGCACAACCAGTACCTTGGAGCGACTATTCAATAAATTGCTGAAGAAACATCACCGTTCCTGGTCTGATGTTTATTGCTAAAACAAAAAAACCTTCTGTTTTTCATGCTTTGCTTTAGCAGTGTGCAAGCTCAGTGGCAGCCCTCCTTTAACAGCTATCGACTTAGTCCTTGTAAAAGAAAAGTGTTCTTGGAGTTCTCCCAGAGACTGAAAAGGGAAGTCCAAGCCACTTAATTCAGGCAAGAAAAAAGACAGAGTATCTCACAGGAGTCTTTCACATGCTGTCCATGGAACTGATCACAAATATTTATGTGGAGGTTTAACCCCAGTAGGCAGCTAAGCCCCACTCATGCATCTCAGTGGGATGGGGAAGAGAATCAGAAGGGTAAGAGTGTGAAAACTCATGGGTTCACATAAAGACAGTTTAATAGGTAAAGCAAAAGATGCCCATCTAACAAAGCAAAATGTGTTTTATAGGATTTGTACACCGTTTCCCCTCAGCAGGCAAGCGTTAAGCCTTCTCCAGGAAAGCAGGGCTCCATCACATGAAGAGTAGTCCAGTGACAGCTAAAGCACTGGGGTGTTGTCAATATTGTGTTCAGCACAAATCCAGAATACAGCACCACACAAGCTACTAGGAAATTAACTCTATCCAGGCAAAACCAGTACAATTAATTAGCTCTTATCTTTGCACCCAATGGATCACTATTCCACTTGTTTGTTTATCTTTCCCACAGATGTCTGCTCAAAGCACACATATTTTCCCAAAGGAAAAATGCCTGGTTTTGACTATGCTTCCCATACAAATCTAATCTGGGCCCCACTGGGGCTGTTCTGTTCACAGGCAAGACCACAATATCCAGATAAGATTTGTCATACACTGCTGAATCAAATGTACAATACCACAAAACTCCCACAGGCATGGCCTGTGTGTGTCAAAACAAGGCTCTGAGCCCTCTGAATCCTCAGCCATGCTGCTCCTGTGCCATTTATTTACACAGGGCAGGGATTGCCACCTTCCAGGCTGGGAAGTCTTCTAGAACATGTCACAGCCTGCAGGACCCAGGAGCTCTTCAAGGATATTCAGCACCAGACACCTCCAAACACCACACAGGAGCAAGTTGGGGCACACAGACATCCTTACCTCTGTGTCCTGGTGTCTTCAGAAATGAAATGCACTGTCCACATGAAATCTGTGGGACACATCAGCCAGCTCTCCAAGCAAGGTGTTGGGAGACTGGGATTAAGGGACATACCACAGCTCCTGTGTCCTGCAGAGCCTTCTTGTTGCCTCTTCTGCTTTGGAGGCAGAGAGCACCTTGGGCACAGCCAGGAGGTTTAGGGGATCATTCACTCCCCCTTCACTTGGCAGTCCTGAGGCTGCATCTAGAGCATTCTGTCCAGTCCTGGATCCCTGTTGCAGGAGAGAGAGTGAGAATTACATCGAGTTTGGCAGTGTTATGAAGATGGATAGATGGCTGGAGAGCACACTCCATGAGGAAAGATGGATGTGGCTGAGTTTCTTCATGCTGGAGAAGGGATGGTGGAAAGGGATTTAATTTCTGTCTGCTACTGCTGAAAGTAGATTTATAGGGAAGATGGAGCCCATCTTTGAGGTGCACAGCAAAAAAACAAACAAAAAAAAATCAGTGATCAAAAGTCTCAGCAAAAGTAAATCTGACTGGATTTAAGGAAAACAATCTTCATTGTGAGAGTGGTTAGGCCCTGAAACAGGGGACCAGATGGGCTATGGATTCTCCGTAACCAAACTGGAGAACTGTGGACTGGGCTGGAAGAGGGTGGGAAACTGGCTGGGCTCCAACAGTGCCAATCCACAGTAACAAGCCAAGCTGACAGTCTCACCAGTGGCACCCCTCAGGAACTAATGCAGGGACAATATAATTATGATTGTTAGCAACCAGGGTGATGAGAGAGAGCTCACTCCTGGCAAGGCTGCAGATGATACCAAACCAGGGGGAGCAGCTGTCATGCCAGAGGGTATAACCATTACTTAGAGGGACATAGGCTGTAAAAATGGACTGACAGGACCATGAAATTCTAGAGAAGCAAATGCCAAGTCCCCCATGAAGGTGGAATACCCCCATGCAACAGTGCAGGCCAGGGACTGACTGGCTGGAGAGCAGCTTTGCACAAAAAGACTGAGAGAACTGAACATGAGCCCACAGTGTTTCCATGCAGCAAACACAGCCAACCACGCACTGGGATGTTTTAGAAAAAGGGTAATCAGCAGGTGGAGGGAAGTGATTATTCCATTCTGCCTGGCACTTCTGAGACTGCATGTAGTGTGTTGTAATCCCCAGTGCAAGAGCTGTTGACATATGGGAAAAATTCAACATTTCTCTAGTCAGGATATTTCCTCTGGGTTTTCATAGCTTCTTCTGGTCAAAACTTTCAGAAGTACCACAGGCTCTCAGGAGTGTCAGCTTGAATGACATTCAATTGGCTGTACCCCTTAGGATGCTTAGGTGGTTCTGAGGCTGTTGCATTGTAGAAGGAAACTAAATCACTCTGCAGGAAAAGGCAAAAGATGTTGCAGAGCTGGCAAAGGAAACCCAGCTGAAAATATGTTGTATCAGCTCCTTGTCCACATGCTTTTCTTAATAGTGCTGAAAAAGGTTTTGTACTCTCTTCAGCTGAACTGCTCCTGTCCTTAGCTCAGTGTAAGGAGATCCTCTTGCTGACCAGGAGTAATTCTCACCTTGTCTTGGCCCCTGCACTGGTAATTTGAGAGAGTGAGACAAGCAAAAAAGAAAATAATATATTATTTTCATCACAGAAGAAAATTTGAAGGTGAGACAGGGAAGGGAGACAGGCTGAAAAAACCCACAAAATTTTTCCAGATGTTTCCTGGTGTAGAAGGCACTTTATAAAACCCAAAAGCCTGCACTAAATGGTGGATTGAGATGGTTCTTTCCCTTTCTTATACAGGTTTCGTTTAAGTGCAGTAACTATTTACCCACATTAGACATGCAGTCCTGAAAAGAAAGGCTGAGATATAATTTCTAAAGCCATGTGTTGCTTCCAAATAATTTATACAAAGAGACTTTATAAATATCCAGAGATGTCACTCCTCTGCTATGCAACAGTAGCAGATATGTTCAAAGCACCTAATGCAATTAAAGTGCTCAGGAGAGGCAAAGATACAGCAGTGCAATAAAAGTAAACATCCGTCAATGCTTAGCAAAGAATATAATGCAATAATAATATATTTAATAGGATAGAGGGAGTTCAAAACAACGATGGTTAAAAAAAGAGCTGTAAATAAGCATTTTATCATACCACACATGAAAAAGGGACTTGTTGCAAATGTGGCTGCCTGGGATGCAAGGCCATAGTCCCCCAAATTAGTGAACATGTTGGAGACACGGAAACATCCTACATGTCTGACTACTCCTGTTTCCCACTGCCTTTTTCTAGATTATCACATCTTGACATCATTGTAACACTGTTTTGGAAACAGAGGATGGGATACATATAGTTATACATTACATTTGTAGGCTGGCAGGATGACAGCTTGTTTTTAATAACCAAACACTTGATGACAATCAAAGAAAATTTTTGAGTTTAGCTGACAAAGTGCCATCAAGGAGGAGCACAGCAATGCAAAAAATGTGGGGACTTCTGCAAACATGGCAAAACCACCCATCCTCCAGTGTGGCCCCAGGGCAATGACCCCGGTGTTGTGCTGTCCAGCAACCTCAACAGTCCACGTTTTGAGTTCTCCAACCTTTGTCTACCAAAGTGCTGAAAAAAAGCTGTAGTTTTTAGAAATGCTATTTTGACAGATTGATGAGAAGCAATAACTCAATTTCTTTTCCTTTTTCATAACCTCCTGTGAGAGCCCTCCATATTTGCCTATACCCGATTCAACATCCAAATATTCTCACTGGTGTTTCTTATCTGGTAAGGACTGAGCAAGGACTATCATCTTATCTGGTAAAGACTGAGCTAGGGCTGTCACCTGAACCACACACAATGACTGGAAGATTCTGAAAGATTATGACAGAGAAGCAAAAGCTCTCACTGGGGTGGTGTTTCACCTTTGTATGATTGCCAGTCTCAGATAAATACCACACCAAGTTTTCTTTCCCTGCCTGATCGGAATTTATCCACCTCTCTACACTGCATTGCTCATAAAAGCATTCCTTTCCTTTCACATAAGCCCTGCATTGTGCCCAGAACACAAACTGAAACTTTTCTGTATCTCCTAAGAACTTTCAGCACATTCCTAGTCCTTTTTGTAGCCCTGGTCAGCTTTTTTCTCTCTGGTGGCCAAACACTGGCTGTAAAACACCAGGCTTTTCCCCTTTATCTCCACTGATAGTCAAAGTTTCAGGTACAAACATCTTCAGGCTCTCAGGAAACACAGCCCAGCATTGCAGTCTTTGGAAGCAGCTTTTATTCTGTACACACCTTCACAGGACATGCCTAGGGACCTCTCTTAGGGCTAAGATGCTCTTCTGTGATTCATCCCACACTGCCAGTGCAGTGATACAATCGAAATTATGTGTCCTGTGACTGCAGACCATTGCTGGATAAGGAAATTACTGACACGGTGAAGACTCTTCTGGAAACGTTAAAATCACTTTCTCCCTATTACTCTTGCTGCCTACATGAAAAAGTATTTCATTCCTAAGAAGGAAAAAAGGAAGGTTGTGCTCTGTGATAGCTGAACCAGAATAATAACTATAACTATGGAATGGTGAAGAACAGTTTCTCAAGAGAGGGAGATTTATCAATAATGCAAAATTATTTACTCCGTTTTATGTAAAAAAAAATAGCATGTGATGTGATCCTCCACAGGAATGAAGACTCTTTTAAAACCCTCTCTGGACCTCCCTTCTCTCTAGAGGTTTATTTCCTTGTTCATTCCAGACGGGCTCACTTTCCTGTGCTGTTGAATTTCTGCTCTCTCTTTTCCTCCTCTCAGAGGACAGCACTCCTGGATGACCTCTCCCTGTCTGAACTCCTGATGAACAGCCAGGTCACTGAGTTTTTCTAGGAAACCGGAGGATGAGAAGCTCAGTTCCAGCCTTCTCATCCTCTTTCCCTGTTCATAAGGGGTCACATTGCCCCTCAGCTGGTTACTCCCAACTCCTGACGCAGCAGCAAAGGTTTTTAAAATCCCAGAGGGGTTTCCATTTCCCAGCACCAGGTGGTGATGCTGGCAGGGACAGGCTGGGTAGTTCTGAAAGCTGCAGGCATGGCTGGTGTGAAACTCCCCTTGGCAAAGCCTCTGCTGGGCACAGGCAGCTTCTCTCTGCTGGGTGCTCAATGCTCAACCCTTCAGCACAAAATTTGGATCAAGGTCTCCAATGGATGAATCATTCTGGAGTAATATTTTTGTCCAGTTTTTCCACTGTTCAGCCTTGTAGTTGTGATAAAGATCTAACTATAGCATGAAGAAAAGTACAAATATAGTAACAGTTCAAAAAATGTTCCAGTGACAGTCCCACTTTCAGGGGAGAGAAAATAAGTTAAGACTGAGGTGCATGTCTCACACTTACCTTGTAATTTGCCAGCATAGGAGGCCTATTTGTAGTACAGCTGTGACAATATTTAAATATAGTAATTTTGGATCTGAATTATAGATGATGTTTTGTACTTTAACAGATCTCAGTGGCTAAATATTTATCTTCTCCTCTTTCAGGTGTCTCCTTTTGTTGGCAGATTTCCAGTTCTCTCTGCATTGCTTCTCTCCTTTGGAAAAAAAGGCATTGAATAAGGATCTCTCTTCTTCAGAACTTGGCTCCTCTTGCACTTGGCTCCTGTGGTGAAAGTAATTAAGAGCAATTGATTGCTATAGAAATATTAATATTTATTATTGGTACTGGAGCAATATCCTGAAGCTTCAGCAGCTGTAATATAAATATATGTGAGAGCAGTAAGTGTGGTAGGGCAGCTGAGGATTATTACATCAACCACAAGGTCAATAACCCTGCCATCATATAGCTGGACTCTGAAAAAAGTGAAGTAGGGAACCTCCCAGAAAAAAAATCGTGCAAAACACAGATGCAATCATTTGCATGCAACACTGATGTAGTCATTTTAAGCCCTGTTTTTCTTGAAAGGATCTCTGGGCATGGATATAAATAACTCAGTCTTTTGAGAAGCTGGTGAGTATGGATTGGAAGAAGAAGAATCTTCCATTTAAACTTCTTTACCATGGGGCAGCCTAGCTTCTGCAATTGTGCCACATCCTTCATTCTGCTGGAAGTTAACTGCAGTCATCAGAAAAGTTTGCCATGACATAAGCACCATAAGCAGAGGAGCATTTCTTGGTGTGCCTGGCCCACCAAACCACCACAGTAGAGCATTAGCTGCTAATATTTCCTGCAAAGTGTGTTCTCCCCACAAAAGGTTGTTATGCTCCTTTTGAGGAAGAATATAATGGTGAGATTTGTGAAAGTAGAGATTTGTGCATCTGTCCCACCTTGCTGCCACTGCTGTCTTCTGGATCACTGATTCTGGCCAAGAGTGAACCAATTTCAAATATCCCCACTCCAATGTGGTTTTTTTCCCCGAAAAAGAGCCAGCATGAAAATCTGCCATTGCACTAAGTTCCAGATGATACAATTTCAAGGTACCACAAAGAAAGGCTGTAAACAAAATCCACACATTAAAAAAATATAATAAAGAATGTTTGGGTGTGTCTGGTTTTTCAAATCACAATATAACAGTTTGAACATGGGACATTGCTACATGGAAATTCCGCTGCTTTGTTCTTTTGTCATGCAAAAATCACTTTAAATAAAATTTCACCCTGTAGTGCACTGGTGTATTCCTATTTATGTATGCACAGATTAAGAAAATACACACACCATGTAGGTGTCTGAGCAGGTCTTTAACAGTTTTATCTACTTATCCACAAGTCAGGATGATTACAGATAGATCATGGGATGGAATGATAATGCGCTTTAAATTTATAAAGAGATTTTATAAAAATGACAAGGGCAAATCATTCTAATTAGCCAAGAAAGAGAGAACAAGATGTAAAAGGATTAAAGGAACATTGTCAAATCACATTTTAGAAACCATCTAATTGGAAAAAGTCCATCTTATGACAATTTACACTTTCAATAGCCTGTCCTGGTTTTGATATAATTTAAAATTCTCTGGAGAAGGAAATTTCCACTTCCTGTTCATTTTTGGAAGAAATATGAAAACAGAAGTCTTGTAAGTAATTATATATTGAACAGTTTATTGGGTCTTACATAAATAAGTTAGAATAAAATAACTTCTTCAAATCTGCCAATTATAGGCAATTTTTCATCTTAGTTCTATTAAAATATATGGGTTTAAAAAAAAGAAGTGGCATTTCTCAAATAGACAAAGAGAAATATGAGGGTACAATTTTTGTTGTGCTGTCTCTGCTATGCTAGTGCTTGTGTTCCAGTGATACAATTTAGAACATGTATTCAAAAAGAAATATTGGTTCTGGGGATCTCCTTTTTCAACCCCCAACTTGAGACAACTAAAAAAGCCCATTTTTCAAAGTTGCACTGCTTAGCTCTTTCTGAAAATGTTTTTTTTTGAAAATGAAAATGAGGTTCCAGCTCAATGTCTCAGAAAATGGAGGTCCCTAAAACAAACAGTTGTTTTGAAAAACTTTGCAATATTTTAATTGCATAAGCAGTCCAGAAGTAGCACGTCAGGGAGTTAAGGAGAAATATTTGGTCTCTTTTGGTATTTTCTTTCAAATGTGTCATGCTGTCACAGTAATTCTTCTGAGGAATGATGGACTAGCCATGGTATGCTAACACAATTGCAAATATCCTCTTTCCTTTCCTGCACAGATACAAATCTAGTTTTAAAATTCTGTTATGTAAGTGTATTAGCTGGTCTGCCCTAAAAACATCGCTGACAGTCTTAAATGTCCCAGTTCAAAATATTTTTCAGTGACATCAAACATTTTGGGGATTATTTCTTGTTTCCCTTGATTTTTTTCTTTTTCCTTTTCTTTTTTTTTGGTTTTTTTTTCTTTTTTTTTTTTTTTTATGCCACAGATGTATCCCACATGTTTACTTAAGAACTAAGATAATTTTTTTTGGGGGGGATAAATATTCACTGTTTTCTAAGCACCCCAGATATATCCCTAGAGCAGACCTGCCATGGGATGCTGTTAAGTACCATTGAGAACTGCTTTCAGGCACTGCTATTAAAATCAAAAACTTATTGACAAATATGAAGAAGTGCAAATAAATGCAGCAGAAAGCAGATATGCTGAGATAATAGGAGAGCTAAGGAGGAGACAATGAGAGCAATGAGAGTCAAGGTTCTGTTGGATAAATTAATGACTCCATGAATTGGCTCACAGACAAAGATAAAGGAAGCTTGGCACAACTAGATTGTCTAAATAAAAATGAATGGTCAATGGCATAATATGATACAGGTATTCATAATTAGGAACAAATAATAAAGAGAGAAGAGTGCTGTTTAGGGTGACATAACTGGTCATGACTTGACTATTGCCATAATCTAAAGATCTTGACAACTCATTTCAGAGCAAGGGAGACTTCCTGCAAGATCTTCAGGTTGTTCAAAGTCACAGAGCAGGTGAAGGAAGCTGAGTGCCTCAGGCCAGACTGAGTGATAGTTCAACCTGCTGAACACACATTTTATGGTTTCTTGAATTTCATATCAGGAAATTCTAGAATAGGTTTTAGATGGCAAAGCCAAGGGACAAAGAAAGAAATGTGCTTCAGAGTTAAAATTAGTGACTCTGTTCCACTAAAGCTCTGCAGAACTTTGAAGAAAGGACCTTTCTGTGACTCAGCTTCTGTCACTATAGTACAAATAGAGAGTGCAGCCCCAAGCCTTTGGAGGTAAGATGAACTAGATGATGCAATAGATCTTTTCCATCTCTATTTTTCATGAGTGCACAAACAAATATTCATGCCTGGGAACATTAATCACTGTTGGGTAGAGGTCTAAATGAAAAAAGGGAAATAATGTTTTGTACATGCTCAGCACACAATGTTCTAATGTTTATAAGGATGTAATTTCCAAACCAAATTTCTTCAAACAAGGCAGTGCATCATTCAGGAGTACATTCATTTTCAAGGGTGAAGTTTCAAAACAAAGTTGTTTTGAGTTACTGGGGATGAAAAGCATATGAAAAATACCTTAAGTGGTGAAAATAACTTTCCTCCTCCTCTTGATTGGATAACTTTGAAAAAAAAAAAAATACAAACAGCTGGATTGATGTTTATGAAAGTTTCTAAAACCAATTGAGTCTTGAACTGAGACTGAGCATGAAAGACTTGAGCCTCAAAGGTAATATTTTTTAAAGAAAGTTATAAATGGCTGTGATTTAGAATTGAAATGTCATTTTCAAGCTTGTCAAGATCATCACAACTGCAATGCTACATTAACTTGTGTTGTGCAAAGCTGTAGTGATAATAGAAAAACAAATTCTCCTAATTTCCACTGACCTGCAGCAAGTTACTCTGTCAGGAGATCTGTCACAAAAACTGAAAACAGGGAGTAAGAAAGAGGGTGAGAAGAACTAGAGAAGAGAAGGAGAAAAGGAATATGAATGAATGATAGGTGGGGGAATGAAAAACAAAACAAAAATAAAATAAAGATGGATCACAACAGTCTCTCTCTGATTCCTCTATTTCCCCATGGGAGGACAAGAGCTCTGTTGTCAATGTTATTGATTTTTCACCACACAGTGGTAAAAAACACAAGACATGGATATGGTAAAGAAGAAGCCAAAAAGAAGATGAAAATGGAGGGAAGGTAGGAGAAGTGGATAAAATAGGGAGCTTAAAAGAGAAATCATTAAAGAAACTAATTTTGGAGCTATTGCCAGAATTCCTAGAAGAGTCCTGGAATGATTCTCTCAGTCAGAATTCAGTAACAGTTTTATTTAAAACCATTTTTAGAAATCTGCAATAGCAGGGCAAAGAGAGAAGTAGGATGTGTGGAGCCTGGGTGAAGAAAGGGACAGCCTGGAATTGTCCAGGGCTTCAAAACCCTGTTTTTCCTTCCTACCACTGGAAGGAGGTCCAGTTGGTGTTTGCCAGCAAGGATGCCCTTCCAAAGCCAAGACTCTGGAAGTACCAGCTGCTGTGGAAGCTCCTGAAGCTCCAGGTTTTCCATGGGTGCCTCAGTGTCAGGGATCTCAGATTAAACAGGCCAGGAGGGATGAAATGATCAAATCTAGCAGCTTTCCTTAAATTTGTTAGCAAATCGAAGTCTTCTGCCAGAGTTTGTGTATAAACATACTCCTTGAAGATCCCTTCTGAAATTTCTACAGCTTCTCAAAGCACTACAGTGGCTGTCCTGGTTGCTGACCCTGCTCTAAACCCTAGTTCTAAAGCATTTCAGGCAGCAGCCTTTGATTGAAGCTTGCTCTTGCTCTAACAGCACAGATCTGAAGCCTTACCAGTTTTCTGCTGATCCAGTTTTCCCTCCTCTCAGATGCAAATCGTGTGCCCTCTGTTCTGCATTTTCTGCCTGTCACCAGGTAGTTTTCAATGAAGGACTCCTCCATGAGTTTGAGCCACAGGCCCTGCTTTATCTTCTTCCAAACCACCTTCAGGGGTTGAGCACCATTCCTAATTTTTCCTGCGCAAACCAGTTCTCCCACTACAAACATCCATTCAGATTCTGATTGTCCAGTTAAGAGTGAACTGTTCGCTGCTATTTAACCATAATCTGATACAGACAGAAAACAACAGAAAAAAATCAACCTCTCCTCTCCCCTGAATACAGATATTCTCTCTCCTTTCCATACTCTTATTTTAAACTAGCCATCCTTCCTCCCTAGCCAACAGCAAGAAAAGTTCAGTGACTCATTTCACCCATTCCGGTCTTGCTGACATTTAGAAACAAATGTCAAGTTGATAGCTTATCTGGGAGACAAGAGAATGGCATTGTCCTCTGCTATTCAAAGAACCTTGCTGCAACATTCTTAGCACTTTTTGCAATATTCTACAGATTACGTATCTTAAAAGGTATAAATGATATCAAACTTCACCTTTATTTTAGCAAATCCTGAGTAGGTAATAAAAGTATGTATGGCAGGCACATTAAGAATATAGTTAATAAAGCTGATAAGAGAGTGCTTTGATCCATATCCTTCCTCTTGGAAGGGAATACTACCATATTTGTGTGTTAGTTTTAGGGACACCTTGTACCACGTATGAGAAGCTTCACTCAACCCCAAGGATGTCTCCTGAAATGAGTGTCACATAACAGAGCCTACAAGCAAACCTTTGGTACAGTTTTAAGGTGGTGAAAGGCAGGTATTTGGGAGTATGGATTCAAATTCAGCTGTTTGAAAGATTTCCATTGGGGCTGTTTTTCAAAGACAAATATCTTTGACAAATGTGTGCACTTAAATGTTCTGATCTGGAAAATGCTGATTCTGTAGAAAAACAAAGCTCTTTAAAGCAGAACATACCTATAAATCTCTATCTACATCTATGTCTAAACAGAAACGAATTTTGGTTCTGCCACACATCAATAACCATAAAGATGCATTGTGGGACAGAGAGTTTGTGTTCTTGAAAGTTCAAAATCTCTGTATTAGTTTGAAGTTCCCTGCAGAAAATGTATCATTTTAAGTGTTATAAGACACTGTGATGCATCCCACAGGCAAATAGCTACTTTATACTGTGGTATGGCTCTGTTTAATGCATCTCCAAGACAAACATTTTCTGCACCAAAATATATGGGGTTGAACTTTTCAGAGCTACTTAACAACTTACTTCAGGAAGCAAAGATAATTTTCGGCTTAATTATTTAGAAAATAGTAATGTGTCGAGTAAATGCAAGTTGATAGACAGGAGTGTTCACCAATGAGGAGGCTTAGTATGAAACTGGTCTGAGGGTTACTCTTCACCACTAAAAAGAATGAATATCAGGTAAAAAGTTCACAGGACTGTGGTACTCATTAACTTTCTGGTGTGAAAAAAAGAGTGAGAAGCCTCTCTGTAATGTAACTCATTCCCATAACATGGTTTTGCTACTTTAAGGACAGTAAAACATTCTAGGCATGCTTTATGCTGAGAGATATATAAGGATAAGTTGGAATTTCATTTTGAGGGAAGCTTTTAGGGATAATTAAATCAGCTCTTACATTATTTAGGTGAAAGGCCTAGGCAGGCAATTAGAAATGTATCCCAGGCTCAACAGCTCTGTGACAAGACATGTGAAGACAAAGTGGACTTAATTGCTTCTTTTTTTTCCACATTAGAAATTCTGCCAGAGGTAAAGACTGAGAAACATTCAATAATTTGTCCAAAATGTCCCCAGAGTTGATGGAAACACAGGCACAGTGTCTGACATGCATTCTATAGGAATAATATTCTATGCAAACTAAGTATGTCTTCTGGGTAGCAACCACAATGGCTCAAGTCTGCCTTGATCAAAGCCAGGATCTGACTGCAGCATGAGACCTGACAGCCTCATTTTTAAAAGATTTGAGGGCTGTGCAGTTAAAAGTTACAATGGTTATCTGCAGCAATGGGATCTACATATCTTGGAATGAAAGCAGGGTCTGTCATGACATCTAGTCACTTCTGGTTTTAGTGGAAGTCAAAGCAGCTAATCCTAACCTTTCTCTTCAAATGGTGATGCATTTTTGATCACAAAACACAGAGGGAAAAAGAACACAGAACACACACTTTTTAAGTCTTGTTTTTTTGTAGGGAGGTACAAAGGTTCTAGGTGTTTTCAATAGATTCTTTGGATCACTTAGTAAAGGAAAATGTTGTGGAAATACCAAGAGCAGTCCTCCATGTGGCAACTTGCACCACAAAAGATAGCTTAACAACTTTCTGCCCACTGCCTGCTTTACTTCCTCCCTCATCTCTAACTCTCTCTTGGTGCTTGCTAGTGCCTTATCAGTGCTCTGCTCCCTACTGCATCCATGGATATAATTTTTTTTAACAGAAAGGAATCTCTTCCAGAGAGTTTTTGGGTTAAAGACACAGAGGTTTGCATGTGTGCAAATATGTTAAATAGATTTTTGACATCTTTAAACCAATCCCAGAGAAGCAGTAGAATGGAAGTGAAGGAGTAAGTTTTGTCAGGATGTAGTTCACTCAAAGTAGCTCTGTCACCAAAGGGTTCATAACATGTAAAAAAAAAAGATATTTGTAACACTGCTCACAAGCAGAGCAGCATTTTCCAGTCTCACACAAAACATGTTTCTCCACACAGACTGATAGATTTTTATTGAGCTTTCTGATTGTCCTATTTTATCACTAGAGGCAAGCAGCAAAGCTATCAGAGCTTTGTTTTAATTGTCTATCAGGTACTATTGCAGTCTTTTGGGTCCCTTTGTGCTACACTGTTTTTAATTAAGAGGTTATGAACCTGCTCACACCCATGAGACTCCATTAAATGCAGCTGAATGGTACATAATGCTTCTGGAATTACAGCACAAAATCTGTGTGACTCCAAACGTGCTGTCTTCAGCCACGTCCAGCTAAAATCCAATGGAAAGTTTAATGAAGCTCGTCAGCTTGTCTAATAAAGAATGCTGCCACTCTGTACAGAGCTGGAAAGCACAGAAAATTTTGTCACAGTCTTTTTGTCAGACACGATGAGCACCGAAGCCCAAGCTGAAGTATAGATTAGAAACAATTGCTTTTCATTTGATGTAGCTATGTTGCTCTCTCAAACAAATTCAGAAAACCTGTGGAAAAGGGAGAGCTGAGAGTCTGGAAGTAGAGAGAGAGAAGGAGGTAGTTTGAATTTTGAAACAGACTGTTCAGTAAGAGGTAAAATCAAAGGAGGCTGCTGGTGAACACCAGGTGAGTCCATGAGTTCTGAGTTTTAGCACACAAATAATTTTTGGGTGATCAGACTTGGAATGACAGCTTTGTTAGGAAGATCCTTCCATTGATAACTGGATCCTAGTCTGCTCTAGGAATTTGTTGTGCTATGGGGTGCTTGTTAAAGTCCACTGCATGGTTTTCCTCTCAGTCTGAGAAAAGTAGGGATTAATGTATTTCAGTAGGATTAATGTATTTCAGTACTTTTACTGCAGGATCCCTGAAAATCCTATAAATTTAAGAAACTGGTTATTTTTGCATTTGTTTCTCCAGCACAATGTGGCTGTTTCTTTAGCATGATTTAATGCTATTTGCCACTCACTTGGTATTTTTACAGTTGATTGTTTTGTGGAGGAATATGTGGCTGTGCTGGGAGTTTTGAACGTGACTGCTGCAAAATGCATTTATTTTGCAATGTTGACCATGATAATTAGAAAGTTAAGGCTGGTGAAATCCATGGACACTCTAATGGCCAGGTTTTTGTTAATAAATTGGTAAAGAAAACTGCTATAGTATTCTAAGGTTTTAGGTCAGATGAAGAAATTATCCTCATACAACATAGATGTCCTCCTATATACAACTCTTCATAAACTTCTAAACCAAGATTTTTCTCTGATTATTATTCCTTCAAGAATAACTGCTCATATCTAACCATGGGAACTGGTGAAACTACAAGCAAGTGAGAAATAAATGAACTATTTTGCATTATGCCCAGCTTTAAAATCCGCATGCTGCCATGTTCTTCAAGGTGAGACTGTGATGGTAGAGGATCCTGGTAAAATGCATGGATATATTCTGAATGATCAGAGAGGTTTTATGCTGGGAAATTCTCGAGGCACAGCTTGTCTCAGAGAAAAAATGTTCTCTGAGTGAAAAGACTGACACAGACATTCTATGTATGTGACTTCTGTTGCAGCCGTGGTTGTGTCTGATGTGTCTACCTGAGTTCCTGTATTCATCATTATTGAGAAATGCACAGAAGGCTCTGGGGAGCAGGGGTGGGAAAAGAGAGGTGCCAGTGCAGCTTTGTGTTGGAACTCTCTGAGAAGTCATTAATAGTGTCTTTGAGTTTAAAGACAGAGCAGGGTATGTCTTTTTGCCTTGAGTTCCTTTTTGATCTGACTATCAGAAAATCATTTGGTTGTCTTGCTGATGCAAGCCTTGTATGACATATCATTTCTGTAGCTCTTACAGAACTTAAAGATTCTCATTGATTTCAGTGAGAGGTAAAACACAAATTGAGTGGAGATTAGCAGTTACTCTCATCCATCTACATGAATATAGGGTCAGATTTTGGCCTTTCAGATGTGTGATTCCCAAAGCAATCTAATTTAGAGCTTGACATTATGAAGAGTGCCTAAAAGCAGGAAATATTATTTCAGGGGAAGGAGTTATTGATATGTAGCTGGGAGTGAAGACTAAAATCTGTTTTACCATGTAAATCCCACCAGTGGGGCTGGCATCACACACCATGAAGGATGTCAGGTCATCCATCCTCATTCCCTTCTTTCCTGCCAGTAGCTCTCTGCAGAGCAGGGAGCATGTAGGACGAGACAGGGGCCACAGACTTGGTGGAAACTCCCCATTTACTCAGCCTGTGAGAGCAACAGAAAATGTGCTGAAAAGACAAGAACAGGAAGGACAGGTTTGCTGGACAGCTCTTCATCAGCTCCCCTCAACACTCTATTCTCCTGCCTTCACAGGAAACAGAAATGCAACATTGTTCAAGAATAAATCGAGAAGAGAGAGGGGTTGTGCAGAGGGAGAAAATGGAACGGAAGGAGAAAAAAGCAGCAAGAAAAATACTGACATTTGTTACACTGTGGCATGGCCTGGAGGTCCCATTTTGTTTGTGTTCCCTTCTGCACACCATTATTTCAAACATTACAAAAATATAGCTGTTACCCTGGGAGTGTAAAAATAAACAAATCCTGCATGAAACAGGGGAACCAGATTTACTGTCAGAGGTCTGAAAATGCTGGTAGCAACAAAACACGTTATAAGGGATGGATATCATAAAAGAGAATTGTACAGCTTCTTAGTCAAACCCACATAGATTTCAACAACATCCAAGTTCTGCAAGACATCTTTCAACAGCATCAAAAGACAAGGAGAAAAATTGTCCTTACTGAAAGTAACTTTCAACGTGTTCAATGGCAGAAAAATCTTTCAGTTGCTGGGATCCAGCATACCAAAACCTAACTGCAGAACTGTAAAATATTTTCAGGAATCAGCAACTATCTAAAACAGATGAAACTGGGATAGTTTGGGGAAATATTTGACTATTGTGGGATATGACAGCATGACAAAATCAAACCTCCTTTGAACAAGAAGAATGAAAAAGATCCTGAAAGAAATGTGAGCTTTCTGTGCCCCAACTGCTTGGGATCTTGGCTTCTGCTGTGCCATGCCCTGGGAATATGTGTGCAGCTGCTGGAGGAGAGGCTTTGTGCAAATCCAGCCTTGGGTAAAGGCAGGAGGAAGGAGCAAGCATCTCCCAGCAGCTGTGAGAAGATCACATCACACAGAGCACGCTGGTCTTTCCAGGCAGCTGGTCAGAGTTCAGCTCCACTCCACTGACTCTTTGAAAAATAAGCATCATGCTTGCTCACTGGAATTTTTAAGCATTTTTCCAGGAACATTTAGCCCTCATACACAAACACATTTGTCTGAAAAGCTGCAGGAAAACTCTTGTTTGCTTGGAAAACTCTGGCAAGTGTTTTTAGTGCATCTGTTAGAATCTCTAAGGAAGACAATGAGGACAAGAGTGAAAAAGAGTAACAGCTGATTCTCAGGTTTAACAAGTAACAGGGAAACTTGTTAAAGTTTTTCAGGCATTAATGCCCTTGGAGTAACAGTAATACCATTATATAACAGCCTGAGAGAGCAGTAATGCTCATTGCTATACACTGAGTACCAGTTACTATGCTAAATCTGCCTTTTCTTTATCTTTTAAGAATTTATGCATGTAAAGTAATGTGCTCAATGGCAATTATATATTTTCTCTAATTGCGGCAAAAGCTGTTTCAACCCTTTTAAGGAAGGTGATAAGGGAAAACACTCTACTCCTTTGTTTTTCATTAAAGAATTAGCTCCATTTTTAATTTATTTTACAGCAAATCTTCTAATGCCAAACACAGACATGACATTTGCTTGCTGGGGGAACTGGGAAATAAAGAAAAGTTCTTTGTTATGACTGACAGAGTTTAGTACATTTTGTAAGTCAGAATTTTTACACTTGCTAAAAAATCTTTGTAGCTACCAAACTCACTTTACAATTTCCCTGTGTGTTTTGCATGCTTATAAACTCCCCTAAACCATCTCTTCTATGTTTTTGGACTCTCATAACACTCTCAGTTACTCCATTAGCTGAAAAAAACAGAGGTTCATGTTGGCACCCAGCCTCCCAGGGAAGGAAAGGGACTTTTTCCATATGAGACAGTTTTGGTGGAAAAGTCAGCTTGCAAGTCAACCAAAAAATAAGCTTGAATGCCAATATTAAAAAGTTGAAAAGGCAAATTGTGAAGCTGGGGAAATGTCAGAATTGTACTCAACAAGCACACATTGCTTTCTACTCCAGTATTCTTCTTCAGTACTCAGAGTGGGTAATGGATGAGAGAGGAGCTGGCAAGAACAGAAGAGATGTTCTCTGCTTCAAAAGCTGGATGGCTGAGCTTTACTCCAAATACAGCTGCCACCTTTGAGCAGGATGATGGACAAAAGTGTAGTAATAATGGATATATACAGGAAAGGTTGATTAAATCTGCCTGATTTTAATAGCTTGATTTTCATTCCAACTGTAACCTTCTTTCAATGTATTTTTTTCCCAGACCATTTTAATACGCTTTAAAATGGGTCTGTTTCTCACACCCTGGAGAGCCTGTTGGCAGGCTGTCCAATGCCAATCTGTTGCATCCAAGGAGGTGTTTTTCATTCTAGTGCAGCCCTGTCTCCAGGAGCCCTGCCATCCCAGTGCCTCACTCCCACTGACACATATGGCAGTGTGTCTTGATGACCATGAGGAGCTGCTCATGGGCAGGCAGAAATCAAGCAGGTTTGAAGCCACTGTAGCCAATGCCACAATTTGAATCTATTCCTTGCTGATTCTTCACCAGGAGAATGATGAAAGCATTATCATATCATCCATCTGAGGCCTTGGATGAACAGCAAAAAGTCTGATAAACAGTAAAATGTCTGAATGAGAGTGGAAAAAAAAAAAAGGTCAGGAAAAAGTGCAAGCAGGCCATGTGTGTGCATTGTTTGGAGACGTGTATGTGTGAATGCATTCACAATGTATTACAGCCTTGTGTCATAACCTTTTGCAAGAACACTGCATAACAACACACTGTTTTCTACCTTGTAGTTGACTGACTTTTGCTGTTTTGCAGTATGATCAAAGAGGAACTTTCCCTTCAGTTGTTTTTCTCCTGATATTTGTGAGAAGGCTGGAATCCTCACTGACCTGTACTAATAGGAGCCACTCGCCAAAACACTCCAGCTGAAGAGATTGACCTTTGCCAATTGCGAGTTCGTCTGGCAGAAACCAATGGACAGGGAAAGAGCAGGACAGAGGGAGACAGCTCCAACAGTAATGGGCTGTAATTGAGTTCTCAGCCTTGCTTTAAGTGCCTTGGTGCTATTGTCTGTGAAAGTTGCTCTGTTTTATGCTCTTTGTTAGGTTCTGTCAAGCCCCATTTAAAATAATGAGGTCCCTTCACTCACTTTCTCTCCGTAGAGTTCGGAGCAGACGAGAGAACTTTCTAAGGAAGAACAAAAACTCATCTGCAGGGAAGAGGGGGATGTTGTAAATTACTGATACCCAGGATTCTTGCAGAGGCAGTTAGCCAGGTGTGACCTTGACAAAGGACAAATCAAACACACATTATCCGCTGCTTTCAGCCAACACCTTCTGTTCCCAAGAGGTGCAAACTCACGCTGGATGCCAGATAAACTCCTGCTCCATCTCTCATCAAGTGTGTGAAACCACAACACACATCACAGGAGCAGGATGGATTTAAAGACTAATGGGTCTTAGAAGGGCCTTTGTGAAAGTTGTGTTTGAATTGGGAGCAAAGGTCATGTGTGGAGAGGTGCTGAACATTCACAGCCATGGATTTCTCCAATAGAGCTGAAATACCCATAGTCCCTTTGCCTGAGGACAGCCCTACCATGAAGTGATTGATCTCATGATCAGGTCTGTGCTGTAACTATCCACAGCTTTCAGGGTGACACAATACCCATGAGCTGATCCTGCTACTAGAGGCACTAATGAAAAGATATTTTGCCCTTATAGAACTCCTTCAGATCACCTTTGAACGAAATCCAAAATATTAACCATTGTTCTGAGACAAAGGTGGGCATAGGTTTAATTACTGCTTCCTTTCCTTGTACTGAGAGGATTGGAAATCAGACACAAGTCCAGCTGACTACATTGTCTTTACTGATGAAAGTAGGAGCTTAGGGCTTGAGGGTGGAATGGTATAATACTTCTGGGGTGAGGAATGAAGGTCCATTTGGTCTGTCTCTATCACAGCAGCACCAAACTCCAGTGCCTCTCACTTTATAACCCTGTTTTGAGAAAGGGGTAGATGTCTAAAACTCTAAGATACAAATTTCTTTACTTCTTGGGAAAGGGAAGCCAAAAGAAATGAGCTGATAACTGAAAACCCTATGGAAAAGACATAAGTACCTGGCAAGCAGAGGCCTGGAAAAATTCATCACATGACACCCATTCTTGCACTGGGCTTGCTTGCAATGTATTAACAAACCATTAGATGTCCCTTTGTGCCTTGCAAAGCTCCAGATAAGGCATAGTCCCTAGGGGGAAAAAACCCTTCAAACAGGGAAAAAGGAAAAGCTGGAGCTCCTTCTGTGCAGAAACCTTTCTGCCTTTTTGCATGTTGTGGTGTTATTTAGTAAATTCCACTTGTTCAAGAAGGAACATGCCTCATGATATAAAAAACTACTCATTCTCCACTCTCTGTGTTAAGAATGTCCTTCTAGTGTGTTGGCCAGTGTTAAACTCCAAGGCTATTGGAGCAGCATGTGGAGTGCCAGGTAGATAAAGTGACCTTACAGAGTCTAAAAAAAGAGATCCAGCTCTGGGATGACTTTTACCTAGCTCACCTGCAGTAGGAAAAGTTATCCTAAAATACTGAAACTGCAGCAACAAGTGCAACTGCCAGAAAACATGGCAGGCAGTATGTGCCTGGGAGAAAGGGTTTCTCAAGATTGCTGTGGTCCAGAGGAGGGGCTCTCTGTAAGGTATTGAACAATATCCTTTCTTCACAGGGAGCAAGAAGATGAGTTGCCTGTGTTCTGGATGCTTGCCTCTCAAGCCATCTACTCCTGTGTTGTCAGCACTTTACCATTTTCAGTGTGTGCTTTAGGTATAAAGAAAGGAAGTGCAGCTTATTATTTAGGCAGAAGTGCAATTTTATGATCTCTTAATTGGTGAAAAGAAAAGAATTGTTTTCTATTCCAGCTCTGACCACATGCAGAGCTGCAGAAAGAGACACAAGGCTGAGTCTGCAAGAAACCTTATGATAACTCATTGCTAACAATCCCCAGAGCTCCTGCTTTTCTTCCACAATATTGCTTTTCAGGATTCATTATGCTTTCTTCCTTCTTCCCTTTTGAATACTTTCCTTTTGCCTTTTCACAAAGAACCCATTACCAGTACTTTCACCTTACTTCTCACTGTCTCAGAATCAGGTAATATATTTTTATGTTGGTTTCTTTTCCTCCCCTTCTTCCATCCATAACTTTGTTCTTCTGAGTATAAGAAGACCTAGACAAGGCATTGTGAACTCCAGTCTTTAAGTCTGGTGTTTATTTGCCTTCTGGTTGGTTTTATCTTTACAGCTGTTTATTATTGGCTGTTCTCTTTCTTTGGTGTTTCTCAGTATTGGCACTCAGGTTCCTTTATTATACACACCAGCTGAAATTTATATTCACTGTTCTCTCATAATAATAGTGAAAAGAAGGGAAGATATCTTATTATGCTGTCTGTTTATTAGCAGCCTGCAGGTCTCTTTGGCAGTGATGTTGCTGATAGAGTTCTGGAGACATCAGATTTGAGACAGAAAGTGGCATTCATCCTGCAGTGACAAAGGCTTTACATTCCTCATCTTGCTGACTAGCTTACTGTCAATTGCTTGGTTGCATCTTATTAAGACAATGTTTTATACTATTATTTTTTATTTTGCTTATATTGCTGGTGTACATTTAAGACTGCTGTTCATCTTGCTGCTCAGGGCTTTCTGCAGCACAAGATGTACATGGACTGTGACTTAAAGCTGTCTGGGGAAGAACTGGGGATCTGGGAACTATGTGTTCACATAGCCTCATCCATTAAATTTTAGGAACCTGGTCTGGGTGGTAGTGTGGAACTACAGGAAAATAATGTGGTGGAGGTACAAGCTGTGCATATATTTGCCCATGGCAGAGAACTGCACAACAGGGGCTGCCTGCCAAGCAGACACCCCAAGCTCCCTGCAGAAAGCACATATAAAATAGTCACAGGAAATTTTTGCAACACAATCAGTGCCACACGAGTGATTTAGGAGTTACATTTGCAAAAACCTGTCCAGGCACTGGGGACACGTTGTCAATTCTGTTTTACCTGAACCACACCCTAACTGGAGGCTCGTCTGAAAAGCTGACAAAGTAACATACTCTGCCACAAGTCTCTCATATTCTTCAGTGTGGGTGTTCACTGCAGTAGCCAAGCAGGAGCTTGGAGGCTTTTACTTATCTATTTGCTGCATCATCCCCTAGGGGAGGGATTCAATATCATATTATTGCTATGGGACTCAATTTAAGAGGCACTTTTGTCTATTTATAGTCAATCATTTCTCAGAGGTGGCTTGACTTTGGCCATGTAAGAACTAAGCTGTACAAGACTTGTTAGCATTGGAACTGCAGATGGATTGCACTCTTGTCATTCTTTGTTTAAAGACTTGTGCTAGGAAGCAAAAGGTTTGCATTTTAAGAAAAAAACAACCCACCTTCATTTGTGATCATCATCTTTACTGTAGCCAATCAGGAGCCAGAAAACAGAAGTTAGATGGCTGGGCCTTGCCAGTAATAGCACAACATTTGCACAAATATGAAATCCATGCTGAGATCAACAACTCAATCCTAAAAGGAGAGAAGTCTCTGCTGATAACCTGGAGCCTCAGTGAGATATTGTGGCTCAGAACCAGACCTCTTGCTCAAGCTGATGTTCAGATCTGTGAGGCAGTGCAACATCTAGAAAGGTCCACTTCCTTGCAAAACTGATTGGTTTGAAGGTGCAATGAAGTCACCTTCCTATGATAACTGGTCCAGCACTGTAGAAAGTCAGAATCCCATCTTAGGGTTTGGGGGAGAAAGGAATCTTTGGGATAGAAAGAGCTGCCCCCTGTGAGAAAAGGGACTTATGCAGATAGCTGAAGAAGTCAGCAAGCTCCCCTTGAGTTGGATGGCATTCAGTGAGTTTGGCAGAGCTCTGGGAAGCACGAAGAATTTGGGAAGAAATATTTATAAGGAATCCACTTACTCTTTTACGGCAATCTGGATTTCAGTTTGTTTGACTTGGATACTTGGAGGAGCTATGGAAAGACTATTTGAGTTCCCAACAGCAAAACCTGGGATGCAAAAAAAATGTATAGAGGGAAGGCTTTCTTTTACTTTGCTACAAATCACTTGGCACAATCTTCTTTATATGTCAGCCTGCAAGAGCCTCTCATGCCTCTGATCTCCGTTTTAATTAAACTCCACTCAAAACTCCTTCTCAGTGGGTCTCATAGGAGGCAATGCAGCAGCCTGCAGAAATGATTCAGGCAAGAGGTGAGGAGCAGGAGAGTGATGGAAGCCTCACTTCTATCTGGGCTATTTTTATACTGCTCTCATCAGCACAGTGCCAGGATGCCTTCCGCTAGCACAACAAGCTGCACAATTAGCACCTTGTAGCTGTGCCTCTTTCCCTTCCCTCCCACCTCCACGCTGCACAGGGGGATTGTGGCTTCAGCTAAACACTTGATATGCAGAACTCGAAGTTTGTAGATCTTCAGTACCTGATGCTGAAGGTGTGGGTTATTAATGGCTAATCCAGAAGCATTCTGGCAAGGTAATATAATACAATATAACATAATGTAGCACAGTGTAGTGTAACATCAGTGTTCTTCACACATAATACTTATTTCTTCCTTGAAAAAAACTGAGAACAAACCTATAGAAAGTTACAAGTGTAGTTAGTGCCAGCAGGGAAGATACAGGAGCCATTTTCCAGCAGGAGCAGAAGGCATCCATGTCAGTGTGATGGGTGAGAGGTGTAGGCCAGGTAGGTGTGTTTGATGAGTAGCAGTGGCAAGTCAGCTCCCAGCGACCTCATGTTCACCATAGCAGCAAGGCAGACAGGAGAGGGAGGCTGAAATACAGCAAAATTAGAAGGGAAAATACAGCTAAGTAAAGCTTTTTCCCTGGGCCACAAATCGGGGAAATACTCTGGGTTTCACATGCCTGTCTCCTTCAATGCCATTTGATCTCTAATTGCTGCAGCAGCTTTGATGGGCTGTGATCCCCACTGTGGCTTTGAGACAAAGTAAAATATGGGCAAAGTAAGAACTCATCCATTCTGGTACATAATTCATAAAACTCCCCTGTAAAAGATCCAGTTCATGAATTCCAAGTTGATGAAATATTCAAAGGAAGATAAATATATTTGCAGGTATTAGACTCCCTGGCACTTAAAATCTCTCAGGACATTGTGCCAGAGATTTCCCAGCCACGTTAATCACGCTGTGCTGCAAGTAACCTGCTGCAGAGTGCACACTCTGCCAGATGAGCTAGGAGAGCTAGGAGAGCTAGGAGAGCTAGGAGAGCCAGGAGAGCAGGCAGCTGGAGAGCCATGGATGGCAGCAAAACCACCAGCCTGGCTCCCAGACACCAGGAGCTGAGTGTAGCTTGGTGCATCTCATGGACTGCTTTGGGAGAGGATGTTGAACAGAGTGAGAAGCCTGGGAAGTGTCTAAGGTCCAGCAATATATGGATTTCTTGGAGTCGTTTAGCTTATGAACTACAGCATTTTTGGAAGGAAAAATTTAGATTTTGTCTGGAATAAATATTTCTTCTCTTGTCCAATTTTTATATATATTTTAGCCTTATAGCTCAGATTCTCAATAGTATGCTCATTGCTATTTTCTGTTTGCTCTTCTTGGATTGGAGTTAAAACCTCAGGTTATATGATGGTAAAAGGCAAGGACAAGTCCCTGCAGTGATGACATCAATGCAGTAATATCCTGATGGTGATAATAAGCATGAACTTCTTACTCAGTATCTAGGTGTGTGAATGAGAAAACAGGACTCACAAAATAGAAATTATGGGAATTCAGCAACACTGCAGGAGAAAAACAGTCGAAGATACTCTGAGAAATATTTTGCAGTAATCACCACTGATTGGTAGTGTGTCCCAAAAATGTATTTCTTTGTATGATTCTTTGTAGGTTTCCTAACCAGTGCTGGAAATGGCTTTCCACTGTAATTCTGAGCAGAAATCCACAGTCTTGGAGAGGTGTCCATATGCTCCTCAGCAGTCACAGGCATATAAATGTAATTATAAAGTTAAAACAAACCCAGCTGGTGGGCCAAGGAAGATGCACTCTACCTCTAACAGTCACCCAGTGCCCAGAGTGATGGGAATCAGTTCATCCTTTCTTCTCCAGATCAGTGAAGACTGAACTAGCTGATATTTGGTACAGAAATGTCAGCCTTCCCTAATCTTCAGAGCCAACCCTCAGGACAGGACAGGTTTGCATAAGGTCAAGAATCAACTGTTACAGAATTGCAATCAATGCCTTCAGGAAGGCAAAGATTGTCTTAGTTTATATTTTCTCCTCTTTAATTATTAATGCAGCTAATGGGCCTAGGGTAAATAGGAGCAGAAAATATTGTTGCCAAACATCTTAAAAGGTTTTCAGCTGGAGTCCTGAGAGCTATTACATTTCCAGAGAGCACAGAATAATTTGTTTATCTCTTCAGTAGTTATACTCTTTCATTCAATGCAGTTGTGAGTTGTTTTATTTTATTATACTAGTGCCAACAGATCCATAGAGAGACTATTTACTTTCCAAATGAAGTAACCTATGTGTGTACATTAAGATATTAGCATGCAGACTGCAGGGTACTCCTAAAGGCTAATTTAGGTAAAAATAAAGGAAATCAGTCTGCTCAGGCTTTTTCCATAGTCAATGAAGTGAGAGAGCTCTTCTAAGCAGGCCAGCTTATGGCATTTAACGTTACATATGTAACCATTGTCTCTCCACAGACTGTAAAGTGAGGCTGGCCTGCCCCATATTATCATTATTCTTGTAAATACCCCTGTGACTGGAGCATTTATTGACATAGTGACATTGAGGAAGGTTAAATCCAGCTTTAACAACCGAGTGCATTTATAATGGATTAGATAAACTGCATTAAATCCTTGCACAGCCTCTGGAAAATGGAAATAAACTGAACTGAATAAAAGCTACATTTGTTCTGAAGAAGCATCCATCACGAGGTCTGAATGGAGTGAAATGGGCTTTAAAAAATATTGTTTCTGAATATCACTGTATGGACAATATTCCTGTAAGTGTCAGCACAAAGTATATCACCTGCTGTGAGTTTATACCCTGCTTTGCTGTGCACTCCTTTTTCCACTGACAGATGTGAAAGACTAAAGCATCCACCCTGGAATTGCTGATTTGATTCCTACAAGGCCCCAGCTATTCAGGGGAATCTCAGTTGCCAGACCTTGCTGACTAACCTGGAAAGAGCTAGAGAGGTTAATCAATCAGCAAGTGAAAGTGGTAAATTTTTTTACCTCTCTTTTTATTATTTTTTACACAGTATCTTCTTGTTTGGCAAACTGTGCCAGGTGGTGTTTGTCTGCATTTGCCTCAAGAAATGGATTTCACTTGATCAAAACTTTTCCTTTGTTATTCTTCATAGCTGGTCTGGAAACATTCAGTAAGTAGAGACAAGAGTTATCTCAATATTTCACTTGTGATTTTACAAGAATTATGGCTTTGACTAAAAATACAAATGAAATAAAGATTCTTAGAGACCACTGCAGGTGGTGCATGAAGGAAGCTGGTTTTGAAGCAGACCTAAAATGGTGTAAGGTTTAATATAAATTGCAGAAGGTTTCCCAGTCAGAAGTGGCATCATCAGAGCCATCAGGCACAGTTGCAGACATGGGAAAGGAAGCAAAGTGCAAGTCACTGGCTGATTATTGTCTCAGTTGCTTGCTCAGAGTTTGCTTGATGGTATTCATTCCTTATCTTTCCTTCCTTTGGCAATCTGACTATGGAGGAGTTAAATACAGATGTTCACTGTTAAATTCACAGAAGCATTTTTTGCTTAATCCTAATCTTGTTTGGAAGCTCTTTAAATTGCTGTGGAGAGGCAAAATGCTATTTGAAAGGAAACTGATTTAGGATGCCATAAGGTAGACTTTCTTCCTAGTGCATTCCACATCCCTTTATTCATCAGAAAAATACGGTCCATAGATAAAAGAGAGAAAATGCACCTGATCACACAGTGTGGGTTGATAGACCAGATTTGTCTGCACAGCTTTGCAGGTGGAGAAGATCTCTTCCAAGCTGAGAAGCATCATCTAGGCAACTTTTATAAAATTCATTTAATGCTGTTTTTTCCCTGACACTTGAACTGGACTTAGTGGCCAACATCTCACACGTGAATGTGCAAAATGCAGTCACAGCTGGTCACCCACTGAACTTTTCAGGGACAGAATTTCAGGCAATGTCACTCTGGTTTGCTTCAAGTGCTTTAATTCTGTGATGGGTACAAACAAGATTTAGGACAGAATCGTCAGCCTGACATGATGGGACACAAAGGAAGATTGAAGTCAAATATTTTGGGATGAACAGCTACAGTATCAAGGACCCACCCTGCATCAAGGACCTGCTCTTGAAGGAGATTTTTTGAGATTAGCTAAGCTTTACTAAACCGAGCACTGATCAGTCGCATGCAAATAAACAAAGCAGCAAATCTCCTTTTAAAAAAAGATTGGGAACATCATAAAATATTTAACAACACAAACAGGACAAGGTTTAAGTGAAGTGAAAAACGGAAATTATCTCCTGAATGGCACTTCACCAGCTCAGCTCTTTCAGTTCCACACAGGACTACTTAAAATGCCTAAAAAAAAAGGGCAAAAGAGTGTACCTATACAATCACAAGTCAGATGAGAAGAAAATGTGTGGCCTGGTTAACTGCATGATTAGACAGAAAAAATAGTATTTCTGAGGAACAATAGCATCAGAGGACCCAGTAGTTTAGTCTATTTTCCCCACTACTGTGGCCCAGCTCTCCATGTCCTCTGTCTGACATTTGGTGGCATATCCACGAGCATGGCTGTCCAGAAATAGCTAGATTCACAGACAAAGCAGAAATTACACAAAAGGATCAAATAAGGCCTTAGTTTTGTGCCAGCCCTGATGATGTGTTTGTGTTTTCATAGAGGCTTTGTTATAACCTTGGGGAATGTCATGCTACTTCTAATTCCACACAGGATCGAGATGAGCTGTCAGTTTCCACCACAAGACACAGTGAATAGCTTTAGAGGGAAAAAGTTCCCACTGCAAATTTGAAAGACCAGCCAAGCACAAAATCTGCTGGTTTATATCTAAATACTGGGGAAGGAGACATTCTGGATGGATTCATCTCACCTAACTTCCATTTGACTAAAGAGCAGTGGTAAAACACAGTTGGATATATCTGAATTAATGACCTTGGATTCCCTTTGTAGCTAAAACAGAGCAAGTCAGTGTAGCCAGTAGAGAATTACTAGACAGTAATTCTTCCTTTTCCCAGCTTTTCCCAGAATATTTTCTGCTAGTCCCAGAACCTATGTCATGTAGGGTATTGACCAGTGTGCATAGACATGCTAAGAATTATTACTTTTCCTGGAGTATTTCTAGTTCAGTTAGCCAAGAGATAAAAAAAGTGGGAGAAAAGCATTATTATCTTGTACTACAACTGTGTTATTTCTTTCCCCTTGTTCCTAAGTGACGCAAACTGCATACAAATTAAATTTAAACCAGGGAGCATCAGGGGGATGTGAAATAGCATTATTTGGAACAGAGTTCTGAAGGAAAGTGTGCAATGCATCACTAACTGTGGAGAGATGCAGCCAGACCTTCAGCTCACCTTTCTTGCAGGGCCAAGCATACATCGAAAGGCTTCATAGAAAAATACAAAGTTTCTTTCCAGCAAAACACGTTGATGGCTCATGCAAATGGTCACATTTAAGCAGTGGAAAAATTTTGTGGCATGGCAGATGCTGTAAAGCTCCACACGTGCACACTTAAACTCTGGCTAATGTGATGAGAATAGACTGAGCTCTGTCATGGTGTTGCTTTTTATATAAAGGATGGAGAGGCATACGGAGAGGTGCAAAAATCTCTCAATTCAGTAGGTCAGCAGAAAATGATATTTATGGAGAATCTTATTTTTCTACTCTGTTTTGTGATTATTGCTGTTACTTTGCACAGTGTAGGTCTTACTCCATGAGTATTCCCACCAGGAATTGATTCCCATCAATTCCATCCAATTTTGCCTCCATTAGAGCAAAATATGCAAAACATGAGCAGAACAATGAAAAAAAGGAAACATGTTGCTGGACTTCTGTGAAGGAAGTAAAATTGCTTCCACAGAAGGTAAGACCAGGTGTCCTGATGATTCCTAATGGCCTTATAATCCATGGGACCTGAATACCTGAGAGGGATAAGAGAGATAAAAATCAGAAAGAAATGTAAGACCTTGGTCGTAAGTCTTGACAAGGTTAATTTGTTTTTATAGTGTTTTTAAATTTGGGTAACAATAACTACCCACATGATCATCAGATAAGTCCCACTAAGAGAGTGGGGTTTTTTCTGCAGTGGAGGTTGGATGTAGCTTAGAGTATCCTGGCTGAACTTTGGCAGTAAAAGTGCCAAACTGACATTTTTTTCAACACTGTTGATATCTCTTTCATAAAAAACAGCAATCAGCAGTATGAATACGAGTGAAGTTGGCTATCCCACCCTTCTTTGGCTAGAGCCAAAATTAATTTTTCATGACTTCTTGCTGATGGAGCTGAGCTTAAACAAAGCAAAATTTGCATTCATGATAATTTTACTATTTGCATTCATACTAATAAGCTCAAGTGACAGAGATCTAGATTGAAAAGGGTTAAGAACTGAAAGGCATACAGGTATGTATTTGTGTGTTTGTGTATACATAGATAACTGGAATCAGGGCTACAGCTACTTTATGGAAGAGTGTCATACCAGACACAAACCCCATATCCTTAGATGGTATTTTGACAAGACTAACTCTGAATAACTGAGAGAGAAGAATAACTCTGAACTTATTTCTAGAACGAGTTCTTGTTACCTCCAGATGACTTATAATTACATAGAAGATATTAAAATGTAGACAAAAGAGGTGCATGTCTTCTTACTCCTTGAATTTATGCCTCATGAAGCAGCTAAAACAAATTTTAAAAAGATATTTCAGCATGCCAGCCAGCAAAAACTTTATAACCCAGATATCTTTATCGAGAGAACTCAGGAACCTCTGTTGCACTGACTCTCAATAAAGCTTAATCTCTTAAGGACCTGTTATTTTGAACGTGGGACTTAACTCCAGATCCTCAAAGATATTCAGTCCTGTAGCTTATGTCATTTGAATGGAAATACCTTTGAGAATGTGAACTCTAAGCAAGCACACGTGAAAATGTCCCTCTAGCATTACGGGCATATCTCCAGCTGAAAATTAAGTCACATTCAACTAGAATGTACATTTGAAATGTGGGAAATATTCTGGAAGAAATCTGTGACTATAAGAATATATCAACCACCAGCAATCTGTGGTAGTTTGTTAAACTGTTGCCTTATGGTGACACTAAAATTCTAGTGGGGCAGTTTGTGCACTTGCTGCTTGTAAGGTGATGAGCCTTACTATGGAGCATCATCTGATGATATGAAAATTAGTACTTTTTCCCACTTAACATATGTGGGGACATGCTTACTCAGTGCTTTGCTTTCATCCCACTAAATTCACTGTCCAAGCAGACCATATTAAAGTGAAGTGGCACACTGTTACTCTTGGAGAGGTCTGCACCTAAATCAGTCTTTCAGGTAAAACCAGGCAGTTCAGCCAGGTGTGTGGAAACTCAGGTTTCTCCTACAGCCTGTAAAAGTGGTGCAGAGATATATCCATGCTGGAAGGCAATCCATCCTCTTCAAACACAGCATCTGAGAGTCACTATCAGCTGGAGAGCAAATCTAGGCAAGCAGGCTGCAGAAATCATTTACTGTTTAGAAGGCAAAGGTAAGAAACATTAATCCCATCACAAATGTCCAAATACACAGCTGTTTGGAAATTGCAGAATATGGGTTTTTTGGTTTTTTTTAGTAACTCCATGCACAGGGTAGCTTTAAATCTTCATAAGCTAGCCACAGTGATACGTGGTATTCCACATATTACATCCAGTGCATTTCTTTTCTAAAATCCTGGGGGGGAAAAAGAAAGGGGACTAACTGTGGTGCTATTGCCTACCATGTAATATTTCAGGAATAAAAATAATTGAAATAATTTAAAAATTTTCAGTTAAAATAGAGCTTATTTTCAGGAAAATGCAACATTTACATTATAATGCAAAGATTAGAATGGGAGGTGAGACATGTTAGGTCTGTGTCTCCATGATTTTCTCACATACCCAAACAGTACATTTTAGGGTGGAATTTCTGAAAAGGCAGCTGAAATCATCATCATACAAAATCATTTACTTATTATATATTTTCTCATTTACATAGTGTTGTATCTCATGCTTCAGACTATGCCTACAAAGGAATTCATATGAGTATTTTACTGACACATCTAGTCTGTGTCATGTTTTTATCCTGGGATGATTCACACATATTAGTTACCCAACTGAAAAACATGTCTCTCATTAACAGCTTAGAAAGGTTAAAAGCTCTGGAGTTGAGGTCTTTGTTTAAGAGGTCAAACAAATACTTAAACTCTGACTGCAATTCATTACTGTCACTGTCTTTTTGCTACCATTGGAAAAACAGAAGTCAGTTCTTTAAAATTTCGCTCATTGACTTGCAGTGCAAGAAGGAATTTATCTTATTTTTATCACTGAAAAAGCAGGGATTATGTAATGTTATGGGGTGCACTGATTTTCACAGCGACCCAATAGCTTCAGTCACACAGTTCTGGAAGCAATCTAATGCATTTGGACCATTGTATTTTTCTGTGTATGAAAGACCAGAACTGTTCCTTACCCTGTGCCACTGAAATTCAACTTCCCTTTTATTGGGTTAATAAAACTATAAATGTTGTCAATGGCCCTAGAATCATTAATTCCTTTTTAAATCCACTAACTGAATTTGGTTTGATGGCTTTGTCTGGCAATAAACTAACTCTACAGATTATTAATTGCTATTGGGAAATATTTATACATAATTTCAAAGCTGCAAATAATGCCTCACAGGCATGAACAAAAACACAAGGAGAGAGATTCTGGCTCCATGGTTTCTATTTTTCTTTTTCTCTCTTGTTGTGCTGCAGGGAATTCTCTCTGATGTGCAAGGCTTTCCACTGGGGCACTGAGGCTGGGCAAAGAGCTGGCCTGCATGATTCACACCATCTCTTGGAGCAGCACACACTATGCATTACCTTGAAGTCAAACTCAGCTCAAAACAAGTCTTAAAGGCAAAATAAAATAAAAACAAATATTTATTTACAAAATCAAAGAGAAACCTCATAGTTGGAAAGAGATTTAAAGACATGAGTGGCAAAATGGAAAGAAAACTATATTTGATCTATTTATCCTGAGATGCAATGTTAAGTTTGGTCTCTTCCTTTCTATATAGATGACAAGCTTTTAGATTATTTTAAACCCACATAGTTAGGGGGTCAGTCCTTGGGGGCAATCTACATCTTAACTTATATTTATAGGAGATATACTTGAGCTGCAAAAATATATTAGACTTTATGTCTAATTATTCCTTTCAGTTTTACTTGGAGCTCCATGTGGATTCTTAACTCCCTTTCTCTTCTCATTTCTTCCTCTGAAGGATTATTGAACCTTAATTTATTTCATATAAATATGTCAAATGACATCCACATTTTACAGAGAGTTTTTTTGCTCCTTATTGAGCCTAGGCATAAGATTTCCCAATCACAGAGTGGTGATGACAAGTCTGGATGATTGATGTCTACCTCTGTTTTCACAGGATGAGGAGCAGACCCACTTTTTTCCTCATGTATCTTCTATTCTAGTGGTTGGGCTGAAAGAGCAGCACTGTTTCTTTTGGTTCAGTTCATGGGGGAAATAATCCCACCCTTGTTTAGAGTGTGGATGGAGGGAGAGGTGCTTGCAGGGTACAGAAGCAGTATTTGCTGGCTCATTGTACAGAGGCTTCCAAAGCACCTTTAAATGAGGAAAGCAGCTTTAGATGAGGAAAGGCTCCAGAGCTCTGTTCATGTCTTTCACTGAAGGCATCTAAAGCCATCTGGGATGCCCTACAGTATTCCCCCTGGCTTCTAGATGCTGCTTCAGGGTGTCCCATAGGTCCTGTGCCATGTCTGTCAGACCTCTGGGAATGTTTCTCTTACTCCTGAGGTATTTCAAATGTTCCTGAATGCTTATACTTGGAGAGAGTGAATAAAGTGTTCAATATCTATGATTAAAAGCTCTCAGAAAAATTACTTTTATTATTTGTAAGCTCCTCTCACACCTCTGGTTCTGAAGTTAAATACCTTCACCAAATCAGAGCCTCTGTGTGTGCCAGGAGCTCTGCACAGAGCTAATGAGGAATAATCCCCAGCCCAACAGGAGGAGGGGAGAAAAGGCAACATGTCTCGCCCAAACTTACACAAGGGATGTGTTGCAGAAAAAACCCTAAAATTCACATCTTTGGAATCCAGACAGAAGCTACACAGTACAGACTGTCCTTTCGTAGGGTACTTCTGCAATATCTCCTTTATCTTGTCTGCAAGAAATCTTACACCTTCTGACCCAACAGGGCCAGTGAAGGAGGGTTATGTCTGGGTCTGTAAAATATAAGCTGAATTAAGACAAAATCAGTCCTGAAATGCAATTATCCCTTTTCTGTTCCTTGAAATATCTCCACTCTCCCTGCCTTTTCCTACCTTCATTTCATGCCACTTGGAGTAGGATTTATTCTCAAGTAGAAGTAGTGAATTATGTCCACCGTGCTGCAGCCTCTCATACCCTATATATCACAGAAAGCTCTTTACCAGCAATGTATTGCTAAGGGTATTTTTGCAAAAACTTCAGCTACTCCGTGGGGATTTCCTTACACTCACACAATGCAAAAAGCAATTCAATGTTATGATGCTTGTATGTTTTATCCTTGTTTCTGCTGCTCTGTTCAGACTGAGGGTTGTATTTTGGGGACATTATGGGTGTCAAATGGGAGTGGATTTCTTGGCAATGACTCACAATCCCTGCCAAACTGGAATTTTGAACAGAAAGGACCACTGAAGAAACAACCTAACCCTAAATCTCAAATAACTTTGGAGAGACCTTCTTTGCCTTTCTGAAGGCAGAACTCCCACTTACTCACTCCCAGTTTCACAAGGGAAAGAAGAAAATGAATGTATGAGGCATTGCCCTCTTGGGCAGTAGTGACATTCAGGTCTAATGCCATGACTGTCAGGGTTACCCACTTGCTGGTGACCACTTTGCCCTGCATCTTCTGGGCTTTTGCAGCACAGAAGATCAAGCTCAAGGAAGAGTCACTCACTACAAAGGTCTGAGCTTGCCTCAGGTTCAGGGCAGAACCTAAACACCTAAACCCACAACAGCCACTACCATGAAGTGCTCTATACAGCTGAACCATGGGTCAGCAACCTGCTGTGTTTGGATGGCACAGCCTTAGCACAGGATTAAGTCTGAGCTCTGCCCTCGTCAGAGCTGAGCCTCCATGTGCTTCTGTTTCCATTTCCCCCTAAAACTTTGAGCTCAGAGACATGGCTTTTGTCTTCCACTCACTCAGGACTGGGAGATGTTCATTCACAGGTCTAGCCACCCAGCACATGCAGCCAGCCACCACTTCCACCACGAGAAGGAAAGATGCTGAAAAAGAGAATGGAAAAGAGCTCCATTCCCATTGGGAAGATCTGGAGAAAATGCTTCAGAAAATTATAGAGGCAGACTATACCAGCCAACCAAACACCTTCCCTCACTTCAGTTTAACTAGCAGCACTTGATGAAATGTTCTGAAAGGTTCTTTCCCTATATAGCAGAATAAACAGAGGCAGACAATAACTTGGGGAGTTGCTATACAACGCCAAACCTTTTACCTCCACTTAGTTTTGGTTTACTACCATTTCTAACCAGCTAAGTACTACAAAGAGTAGGAGACAATGCCAGTTAAACATTGGTTTGCATTGCCCTGGTCAAACCCATAGTGGAAAGGCAACCTTATGACAAAACACTCTGATGTAGATTGCATTTCTGCGGAGCTTCCATCAAAAAGAAGTTGTTTTTGTAGCCTCTCATTCTGAGAAATGGTGCAATCAATCAGATATTGCTGGGGAGTGCTGACAAAAGGATTCTTGTGCTGCATAATAGAAAGTACTCTGTGGACACAGCAATTAGTCTGACATCTTCACCAGCATATGACTGCCAAGAGAGCACATTTCTGGAGGAGTCTGGGTGTCTGTGCACTGCAGTGTTGTGAAGTTCTGGCTGTTTGTTGTACTACTTCAACTGGAAGATAACCTACTTTGGAAAAAATCCAGTCCTAAAGATTTAGTCCTTTGAGTCTTTGATTCTGGCTCTTGGAAATAACTGTACTTAAAAAAAAAAAAAAAAGGAAAAAAAAAAGGAAGGAAAAAGTTTATTTGTCTGATGAGTGCCCAGCACAGAGTAGCAGACAGATGTAAATCAAAATCCTTTCATTTAAAAAAAACAAACAAAACTCAAAAGAAAGAAATTAATAATTGTAAACTAACCTCAAAAAGCCAAATTGAAAAATCAACCAACTGCAAATCAATTACATACAAATAGATAAAGTAAAAAGAGAAAGAAATTGGTCGGCTGGTTGCTTTGCTTTACTGTCTCCTGTCACAGTGGATACGACATGCACATTAGCCCCAGATGAATTCATAATGATCAAGACAGTCATTACATGACATGACAAATGAATAATTAATGACAGAACACAGACTAGAAAGCACCCCCTGAGCAAGTGGTGGTCAAGTGTTCAGCACGCTGCATTGCCAGGAGGGAGCAGCAGTGCAGTTGCTGTTCCCAGGCTCTTGCTGCCCAGAGAGCAGGAGGGACCAGGAGCCCACATTGCTTGGGTAGTGCCTGCAAGCTAGGCAGCTCTTGCACACCATCTAGAACAGTCTTTCTGCCTAACTCAAGGCTGTCATTTTGTGGCTTCAACCCCTGTTGGCATCCGTGATTCAAATAAATGCCTTTGAGTAGCACAATGTCACAAAGAGGGAAATGACAAGAAGTGTGTCTTCCTTCTTGGATGACACCTTTTTCTTTCCCCTTCTCAAGGAAAAAATTAGAGACCTTTGGAAAACAGTGTGGGAAGTTGAGTACTTTGGAGTTGTTTCTTTGTTGAGGAAGTTTCTGCTGGAAGATCCTTTCTGCTTTCAACAGTGGTTATGCAAGGCAAAGAAAATAGAGATGCTGTCATCTCTCAATTTTCCTCCCTTGTGTGCATCAGACTTCCTAGAGCTGTGTCAGGAAAGAGTCTGGGGTAATTTGTTTAATTTATATCTCATCTCCTGCTTCTTTAAGGATTCCTGAGGTTTAGGTTTCCTGTGTTCTCAGTGAGCAAATGAATGTTTTGGTTTTTTCTCTTTTCCATTAGGTAGAAAGAAACCCCAGATAAAATGCATTGTAACTGTAATACATGGTTTTCAATAGGTAACAGTCAGTCAAATTTACTTTATTAACCTCTAAGAAAAAGGACAAGGATCATGCTGTGCAAGGGCACAGAGATTGATCTGGGAAAATGCAAGAGAGGGGACAAACCCAGAGGTTTTGGGAAAGGAAGGGGAGAAGAGGGAAGGGAAGAAGAGAAAGGAGGGGAGAGGAGGGAAAAGGAAAAGTGGGGAGGAGAGGGGGACTCTGCCCACATGGGGGCAAAAGGGAAAGGGAATGGCAACACCTGGGGGTGGGAATGCAGACTGGAAAGTTTGGGGGAGCAGGGCTGCTTCTGTGGCTCAAAGTCCTAAATGAAGGGACTCCCATGTTTCCCTTAAACCGGAGAGAACAGCAGTTCTGTTGCCAGTTAACTCGATACAGACATACTGTCAAAGGAATATTTGTGCTTATGGAAAAACCCCAGTGATGGCTGCAGCTGCACTTTTGAACAGGGCTCTGTTTCATCACTGTGAAAGCTGGACTCTGCATGGAGGGATGGCACAGGCAGGGAGGATTCCATTCAAGTCAGAGGTGTCTCACTCCCTCTCTGATTTGTGCCTGGCTTAACCTGCATGCAGTGCTGTGGCCTGGGGTTGCTGTCTCTTTGCTCCCTCATGTATTAGTCCTGCACCCCAGAGAGACAGAGCACAGCAAAGAGTAGCTTTGCTTTGTTGAATTTGCACCCCACAGCCATTAATGAGATCACACAGAGCTTGTCTCACTGGCCACCAAAACTCTCTGGGGTGTGCCGAGGGCAGAACAAACAGCCCAGGCAGCAGGAGAGTCAAATCCAAAGGCAGAGGAAGGAAAAGCCAGCACTGGTTAAGTGGAGACATCTCTGATGTGGCTACCATTGGTGTCAGCTCAGCAATGGGTCTGGCAAGAAAGCAGAGCAGCTCCTCCCTTGTCTTTGCACTCCACGAGATCAGACCTCAACAGGACAGACAGTTCCTCAGACCTTCCAAATTCAACCTGAGCTGTGGCTGGTTTTACATGCTGAGGCAGCAGTCTAGCTAGTGTGAACTTTCTCCTGGTTTTAAACACCGTGCAGGTGGACAAGAGACATTACTAAACCCTGGGTGAGTGTGCTCAGCCTTTAACTCTTTTCTGGCTGCACTCACACCTCCATGCAGAGACAGGAAAGGCAGGGCTGGAGCAGGACTGACCAAGCAGATATTCAAGGCCCAGATGCTGAGAGCTTTCCTGAGAGCCATGTGAACATTTGCCCCCATTGCAGAGTCTTATAGCTCACATCTTGCACAAGCTGTATTTTTCCAAGAAGGAAGACTCCAAGCACAAACACCTACAAGATGAACTGCATGGACACTCAGGACCACTTCACATCACATGAGATGGGAAGTGTAGCTTCTCTATTCTATCCTCAGTTCTGCTGTTACTTTTGCTTGGTACCATCTTTCAAAGACCAGCTCGTTCTGACTCAGTTTTCCTGGAAAAGGAATGAAGGAACAGACCAGGAAGGCAATGAGGAAAAAAATAGATAAGACCCCCTCAGTCCTTGCATGGAAGCTTCAGCCCTTTCAAGTCAGGGAGGGTGAGACAGCAGCTGCGTTGGACTTATTTTACTCCTGGAAAAGTTCAAGGAACACCCCTTTCTCATCTTGTTCTGTCTCCAAATCTCTTGAGAAACCTGCTGCTGCTGCTGCAGCCGTGTCTCCTGGCCAGACCTGATGGAGTTAAAGGATCCAGCAGTGCAGAAAGAGGAGTCCCACGGTTTCCGACAGGAGAAACCCTGAGTTGCTGCCAGTCAGTTCAAGAGGGAGCAGCAGGCAGTCATTTTACTGCCTTTCATCTGGAGCTGTTTCAGTATTTGTATTTATTTTTTTGCTTTCTTTATGTCTTTCTCCTTATTAAAAAAAAATAAAGAGAGATATAAAAGAAAATGGGATAAAAGGGAACAGCTCTTGTCTTCTATTAAATTTGAAGGTAAGGGAATGAGGATGCAAATTAGCAATAACACATCAAAACAGAAATGATGATAACATGTAGTTAAGTCTTTTAAATTGCTCCTTCAGCTCTGGGGGTAAGACAGGAGTGTGGCAGTTCAGGAGTCTGAAAAAGAGCTAAGATTTGTATTTAACTTTCAACTAAGCAGCCGCAGAAATAAATACTCTGGAGACACTTAACTGCACCAGTGGAAAGATATGCTAAGGGCTTGAGCTCAGGAAGCAACAGGAGGGGCTGAGGGATGCCCCAGAGGAGCCTTTCTGATGTTCCCTCTTCTTCCACAGCTAGAGAAAGAGGAGGTAACACAATTTTTTACTGTTCAAACTTTTAGCAGTAATGGGGAAAACTTGTAAATCTAACCAGGGTATTTCACTCTGCCGTGAGCTTCAATTAAGGTTCCCATCCCTCCATCCCCCTGCAGCTCACCCTGCGTGGGATGCATTGATCTGGGCTTCAGGTGCCAACGAATGATCACTGCCATCCCCAGCTGCTGGCTGCTGCTGAGGCCAGGGCTGCCTTATTATTGAACTCTCTTTCTAGGTGTTCAGAGAGTTGCCTACTGCACCATTATGAAAGCCACAGATCAAGAAAAATTATTGTGCAGAGTTATTTTTGCCTCCTTTAAGACCTATTTTGTCTCTTTGTTTCTAACTGTCATTTGCTTCAGCTACTACTGAGTTGCCAGTATATTGTCTCTTCCCTGTCAGAGATAATCTGCATTCTTATGGAACTGCCTGTTTCTTTCCATTTCTCATTTGTCACTTCTACAGCTGCATGGATAGCAAAAGAAATGTTTTTATGTCCAATATCTAGAGCACCAGTTTTCAACTATTTGGCTTATGGATATCTCTTATGTCAAGTAGATGTACAAACAACTTCAGGAATTAAATTAATATGCATTTCCTTCACATCTTTCTTTCAATGCCTGTGAAATGTTCTACAGACAACAGACATGTTGCAAAAAAAAAAAAAACAACTTCTCTAGAAAGACCCAAATCCTCTCTGGGTACCTATGTTTCCCATTTTAATCTCTTTCTTCTCATTTTCCTCCCTTTTATCTTCTTTGTCCTTTCTCCATCTGGTTTTGTTTCTTTTTCCCTCTCCCTTACCTACTCCTTTCCACACCTACTGATATTTATCTATTTCTTTTAGCTCCATTGTCAAAATGGTGGAAGAACTCTTCAAAAGTTCTACTGCTTTGCTGGTTAGTGTCTTCTCCCATTGCCACGTCAGGAGTGCTCCTGATGATCTGAATACATTCGTCCATGCAGCAAGGAGATATTAATATCATGTGCCAAGCCTTGTGCCTAAAGCAAATCACACAAATAGGGCTTGTCTTGGAAAGCCAATAGCTCACACCACTCAGTCCAAGCATTTTTGGGATTTAATTAAGTTCAAAAGTCAGACACATGTGAGAAGAAAGATTTTAAAGGAGAGCCTGATTTCTGTTGAAGTTTTCTCTGCAATACTCACAGGCATTAAAATTGCACAGCATTCAGTATATCTGCCTTGGTAAATGTGGATCTGGATTGAAGTCATTAGGACTTTCTACTAGGAACTTCACAACAGGAAAGGCTAATCTAGATGCAATATTACCAGTCAAAAACATTCAGATAAATCAGGTCAGTCCCCAAAAAACTCGAGATTACCCTAAAAAAAAAAAAAAAAAAACTCACATCTGAAAACAATGATTTTCTGGTTTCTGTTTCTTTGGAACACAAGCAGAAAGTGGGAACAGAACCCTGCTGGACATGACCCAGTGTGAATGCAAGATGCTCACCAATCTGCAAGTGAATTGCCTCCCATAGAGGAATGATTGGAAAGAGGATTTGGCACCCCCATATCAACTACTGTGCTTGGCTGTTCCCCCATATCTCAGCTGACAGTTTTGTGTAGGCTAAATCTGCAGAGATAGATCTGAATGTGCATTCAGGATTTCATCAGGTCAAAGCCTCATTATTACGACCAGGTGATTTCTAAACCAGAGCTAGACTGTACCCACACCTTGGGCATGGCCAGCTCAGCCTCTCCACATCTGTGTACACAAAAGGTGTCCAGTGATGCCCAAACTTTTTCAGCCATCCCACATCCCTTCCTTTCCTGACAGCCATGTTCACATGTGATTTACTCCTTCCTTCTCTCTCCAATGTATATTTTTCCTTCATCACTGCCTTTTTCTCATCAGGTAGAGCTTGGAATCAGAAGTGATACTGTTTCAGGCAAGCTCTCCACAGATGCAGAGATCCATAGCGAAGGGAATTTCACAAGGCTGCAGCACTTGGCCTGTGACTTGTCAGAGTCTTACCTGTATGTGTCCAACTTCAGGCACTGTGAAGGTGCACTTCAGGCAGCACTGAAGTCAGCTGAACTGCTCACAGAGCACAAAGTGCACTGCATGCTGAGTGCATTGTGTGAGTGGAGCCTGAGGCTAGAGACACTCTGGGGCAGGACTTTTCTCCTTGCAGTTATTTCTATCAGAATGATATCCCACTCAGACTGTGTGTTTCCCTTCTCCCCAGTGGGTTTTAAAAGGAAATCAAAACCAGATGCATTTTGCAACAGAAGCAGCAGAGGGGCAGGAAGAGCATGCAGCACTAATGAGTCCTCTCATGTTTGCCATTTAAGCCCTGTCCCTGCAAAGTGCTTTGAAATTTGAAGGTTCAAGGTGCTCTAAAAAGCTGTCTTACTTCTAGTCTTGCTAGTATATGTGATAGATGTGCTACAGCAAAATATGATCTTGCAGGATATGGAATGCTGTTTTAGTCCATGAGTGACCCAGCTCGAGAAGCAGGATGCTGGGCATTCAATTTTGTCAATATTACATGTCATGTCACTGCAAAATGGCCTCTCTTAGTGCCAAAGCTTGGGAATACCTGTGGTAATTAAAAATAAAATTATTATTACACTGGATTTCACAGTCTATCCAAGAGACAAATGTACCCTGTATATTTTGGTTTAATTTTTTTCTTATAGGTGTGCCTCTTTTTTTAACTGAACTGCCTTATAGGTGCTTTAAGCAAAAGGCAGCTGAATTTTCTTCAATGTTTTGGAACAGCTATACAAATTGATAACCTCTTTCCTCCATATTCCCTCTCCCCTCAAGTGAATTAAATAAAAAGAAATTCAGGAGGCAGAGGTCCTCCCTGGAGATACAGGAGTAGAGCCTGCCTTTTCCTTTACAAGTCTGAGCAGATGGTGTTATCTGAACACACAAATCAGAATTATTATGCACTTTATAAAAAGGTACATCTAGCCTATGAATAAATTTAGCATAAAATTCACTGTTCTCCTGAAACTTCAGGAATTAGTACAAAATCACTTGCTGATTCCAGACAAATAGTCATTACAGGTTTAAAGTGGTGACCACATTCTCTTGGTGAAGCATCTGGTGAAGTAAACCAAATTAGCTCCTCAGTCATAATGGCTTGGAGTCATAATATTCCCACCATACTGACAATCTTTTTAAGAAGGAGTTTGGGTGAGGGTGAGACTGCAGGTATGATTTCACACTCCATCAAGAGCAATGTTTCCTGCATTGTTGTGAAGCTGGTATTGCAACGCTGCAGGTTTAGGGCAGAGTGGCTGGAAAGCTGCCAGATGGAAAGGGACCTGGGGTTGCTGGTTGACAGCAGCTGAACATAACATGACAGCAGGTGCCCAGGTGGCCAAGAAGGAATGACATCCTGGCCTGTCTCAGCAATAATGTGGCCAGCAGGACCAGGGGAGGGATCATCCCCCTGTTCTCTTTACTGGCTGCACTGATACCAAAGCACCAGCCATGCTTTTACTTTTTCTTTCCTGCTGAACTGCTTCTTCATCAAAAATAAAATTCTTCATTGAGGCAGTTTAATTACAATGCAGTTGCTGTGAAATCATTGACAGGCTTCCAAACCTGACTGGAAACTTCACCTGGCCTCCTACCAGCCTGCCTTTCCAGCTGGAGGACAAGAAACCCCATTTTTTGGACAACCCTCTGCTTGACAATTCATTCTCCTGGCAAGCTGATAAGGGATGGAAAGCCCAGACCCTGTGGGATTCTGAATTTACAAGCTTCAAAGTCCCCAGGTGCCCACTCCTGCCTGTCACATGGCATTTAGGCTTTCATTGCCCCTGGGCTTTAGGGATGCCAGATTGCAGCTCAGAAGTGGAGCTGACAAGGAACTGGGAACCTGGAAGCTCCTTATTCAGCAGATGCTATGAATGGCTTCTTGTTTCTTCTCCCCAGCAGAAGTCAGTTCTCAGTAGAAGTGGGATTATTCTCACTTATCTCCCAAATTTGAAAACTTTTGATTTTCTAGGTTTAAAATGAAAACAGCAGCCAAAATCTGACATAAAATTTCTATGTAGAGTTACACCTACTAGTGTCCTTTGTAAATAAACATACAAAAATACAGACTCCCAGACCCTCTCTTGGGTAGAAGTCTCCAACATGTCAGTCACAGCTTTTAGGAGCATTACAGCCCTGCGATAATAATAAAAATAGTCATATTCATCTGTTTAAAGAAGACATAGAATTCCTTTTAGAACCCACAGTTATTTTTCCCAATAAATGACTCATTGTGTGTCCTGCAATGATATTATTTTGCATTAATTTTTGTCACAGCACAATACTATTTATTGCAATTGCACAACTTATGAAGGAAGCCACAGGCTTTGCAATTACTAATGGGGTTATTTTATTTTATCTTAATTTCTTTTTCTTTGGTGTCAGTGTGCTGTTAACACAAATATAGTGTTATTACAGGTTAAGCAAGGCTCCTCTCCACTAGTTCAGTTAACAACAGCAGAAAGTTCAGATGTGTCTAGAGAGTATTTTGCCCTAATTACGGAAAAGCTACCCTTAAATGAAAATCAAGAGGATCAGAGTTAAACATATGAAAATGAACTCTCCCCAGAGAGCCACCTTGCTTGGAAGACATCATGGTATCATCTGTATTATGCAAAACCATGTTTCTTCTGTAATGGAAGGTCCATTTTCAATTCTTTAATGTATCCAGAGGAAATATTTGCCCCTATAAAAGTGTAATCAAATCAACCTACAAGCCCAACCACACCAAGCAAAACAGCTGGAACAAGAAAGGCTTTGCTGTTTCTATTATATCCCTTGACAGTAGCCCCTAAAACACCTGAATCCATGGACAACTTGAGAATTCCAGCCTCGCCAGTATCACTGCTTGCATGAGGTTGATTGCTCAAGACAACTTCAGAGGTGGCTGCCATGAATACCAATCATGTAGTGACAAACCAAGTTACATCCCTGACAGCAAATGTTTCAATATAACGAAGACTGGGACATAATGAAACATTTGAGAAGACTGAGTTTGGACCCAGGGCTGACAGTAAAAGTTTATAATGGAGGTAAATTGCAAATCAGATTCAACAGATCAGAAATGTTAGTACAGTAAGAACAGAGAAGCCTCAAAAAGTCCTTCATCTGGGTCTGAGAACAGTTTTACTTTGCTGTCACTACCTCTCATAAGAGAACATTTTCTCTCCCTTCAGACTTTGCACCACGGGTCTGAGTAACAGGTTTTTCATTCTGCTGCCTTAATTCTTCTTTTTCTCATATCTGTCTAAGCTTTGGTTTTCACTTCCACATCAACCTTAGCGTTAGAAAAGTAGACCACATACTGCCATGCAGAGACTTATTGGCCTCTGCTGAGACAGATATTTCTGTGTTCCTTTGTCTGATAACATGTTAAGCATCCAGGGTCCATCACACTGAAGTTAACACCACAAGACAGTTGGTTCAAATGACTGGAAATTCACTGGGAAGGGTGGAGGCCAATCTGAGGGGCTGACAGCAGCCTCTGTAGCTAAGAGCTCGACATATGAGGTGGCTGAGATCCAGGGCAACGTAATGGAACTGTGGATTACTTAGCCCGTGGTTCACTGACCATGAAGACCAGACAGATTCTGCTACCCAGGCAGATATTACTGAAAACAAATCACAAATGTCACTGTAGGTCAGTTTAGCACAAGAGGCATCTAAAAATACACCTACAGTATCAGCTGAACTGGTGAATCTTGGGTGTGTGGCTCAGCTCCTGTGACACCTGCTAATGTAATTTGCTACAAGTACAACAAAAACATCTCTGTTATTAACCAGTACCTGTCTGACCTGAGTCAGCATGCAAAGAACTGCTGGAAAATGCAGCTAACACTTGACCTGGGCAATTGGTGGTAGTGTAGTCATAAGTGTCAGGAGCTGAAGAAATATCTGCAACCTGGAAGCACCTAAGTCTGCCCTATGTGATCAGCAAATGGCTGCATGTGGATTTGAGAAACAATAAAGGCAATTGACATCTGTGATATCTCTGAGCTCTGAGTATGGTTCTAGAAATGGAGAGATGCACCATTTGGCAAAATCAAACAGGTAAGTAACCATTAAATAAATATGAGGAATGAGGACCACTGGTGACAATGAAATGAGGCTAGATCATATTCTGCAGCAAGTTTTATAACTTAGACCTGTCTCAAACTACCTGTTTTGCAGAAAAATAAGGATTTGCAGAATTTTTTTTTATTCAAACAGAGGATTTCATTCTGAAAACATCAGTATCTCTATGAAATTTTTATCAGGAAGGTTTCCTAAGCCCAGGGTAAGACTTTAGGTCACAGCCAGAGACAAATGCCAGTAGTTTCATCCTGATACGAATACAATTAGGAACAGATGAGGAAACAAAATGCCCATCTTTGATATTTAATGATCTTATATGGCCAAGTTTCCAACTCACTTTTCTTCATGAATTTTTAATATCCACACAAAATAGAAAACAGAAAAACCAGGGACTGACTTCCTACTGTCATTAGCCAGGTATTTTCCTGGGTTAGTCCAGTTTCATATCCGTACTGTGTTTTGGGTGAAAGTAGAGGACTTGGTTGTTGGTGTTCTGGGGGAAATTCTAGTTCTCAGAATATTTTCTGAGAGGCAGACAAAGAAGTCCTGCATTGCTTTAAGCACCACTGCTGTCCCCTGGTTAAAACTGGAACTGCACAAGTAACATGTACAAGCACAACATTGTTAATTGTAAATTAACTTTCTCCTGAGCGTTTTGATCTGTGCACGTCACAAAAGTGAGCTATGAAAGCACTGCAAAGCATGGTATTAATGACAATTTTTAATTCTGTAGTAGAGAACTTTTTTTTTTTTTTTTTTTAGGAGAGGGCATGATAGTGTTTTGTTGTCTCCTATCACACAAGCTGTACTGCTGTGAGAGGGACTCATGTTAGTACTCACATCCAAAAGCTGAAGCAGATACAGCTGAAGAACAGTAGTCAGATTCTTAAGCTAAATCTGCTTAGCTTGACCTAAATTCTCCATCGTGATTTATTTGCTCAGATACAGAAGTCTGCAAACTACTACTAGTTTTTCCACTGCTTCAGCTTGTTAAACAAGGAAAAAGACAGGAAATAATCAGGACCCTGTTGTCACCAAGGATTGGAGATACTTGGTTTACATCATGGTGCCTTTAGGTTATCCATTCCAGCTCCTCATTGTGGTGCTGTTACACCAACACCATCACTTCTCACTGAAAAGTCTTGCTCACAGGCAAATTATTTGTATTCTCACCTGTTCAGCAGCTAGAGTTCATCATCCCTGCCATTTCATCCTCATTAGTGTTACCTTTTGTTAACCTTGAAGATATAAATTTGATAAGGCTTCAGGGCTATGTTACATCACAGATATGAAGAAAACTTGGACAAAGCTTATCATCTATTAAAAAATATTAAGTCTTCCTCATGCTGCCTGCTATGCTCTGCGCATAAAATTTGTCTAGAGCCCTCAGACTGGGAGAGGAGATATTCTCTACTGACACCAGAGTCAACCTCTTTTGTCTCATGGCTGCCAAGAATCCTCTGTTCAAATGGGTCTATTTCTCTCCCCTTTGATACCTCTGGGTATGGCTTCATAAACTATAGGAGTAAAACATGTCTTGATCCCTGGAAAGGGTTTAAAGGAGAGATTCATGAAGTGTTGCTGGTGGCTTATCGTCATTTATCACACAAATCATGCACAGCTCTTCCTGTGAGCATCCCTCTGCTCTCGAGGTGCAGAAAGCACTGGAACACTGTCAGAGCTGCCTAGTTGTCTCTCCTAAATACCAAGGATGCCAGGGGAGAATGTGGCTCTCAGCTCTCAGGTTCCTCTGACAAGAAGAGCTGTCATGGGTCTCTTGGTCTCTCCACTTCTGTTCGTGGGTCTCAGCTTTTCAGCACTCAGTCTCCTTCTCCTGAAGCTTAGACCTTCATGCCTAAGGCAAAGCAAATGTTTCCGATGGAGATTATGCTTAAGTATCTCATTAGGATAATGAATGAGGTAAACAATGGGAGATAAATTACGCAGAGAGGGTTACTGTGTCAGTCTGAAGAAACCAAGGAAAACCTCATGTGTTGCCTCTTAGACTAACAAACCTTCAAGTTCTTTCTGTTATTATCTTTAAATGAGTACCACAAAATAACTTTTACCTTTCTCAAAGAGGCTGTCTTTGAAGATCTGCACCTCTGCATATGTCTCAGGAAATGGGTAACTTATAAATTCATAAGACCTTGGTATCCTATAAATACTAATTCTGTGTGATATAATGAGGTCCTGGTTGAGTATTTGCATAAAGCCCAGTTCTGCCTTTTGGCACCTCTGCATAGTGGTTTACATTAACAATAATGTAAGCTCTTCACATCCATTCAAGACCTTAATATAGCCCTAGGTAGTATCACATAATTTCATGGTAAATTATTTCTGTCTTTTAAGGCACAGAGCAAATTGCAGGTAAATTATTAATAGTAATACTTAGATCTTACCTTCAAAGGGCTTTACTAACAGTAATTAATTCCTGCACTGCTTTGAGGTAGGTAGTTGCATTATTACTTACATTCTTTACAGCAGGGGGAATTAAGACAACGGCAGGATGAGATCTGCCTGCAGATGCTATGGGATGCTGAATACCAGGCAGGGGCAGATGAGCATCCAGGACCAGATAAAATGCTCTGCCTCCAGCTCTTTGCCATTTTACCCTGCTGCAGGTCAGTGCTTCAGAGACAAACTGAAACACAGGATGCAAAGTGAGACCCTGTCCCAGGCCCTTCTTTTTCAACCCTTGTACCTTTAGTTACACCTTCCATTTGGACAAAGTAATAAGGGGGCTGCACTAAGTTTGTTGAACCTTACTCTGAGGCTGGTTATCTCGACCAATAGAAACAATAAAGCTGGGGTAGCATCATTTTAAACCATTACAGCCAAATTTACTGTAGGTTACTTACTAGCAAGCTCAATTTCAAATATGGAAGTAGAATTCCAGGAAAAAAGAGAAAAAAAACAGATTTTCAAAAAGATTTAAAAAAAAAATCTTCCAATATTTCTTACATGGATTTCAAAAATAATTCTGAATTTTATGTGGGTTCAAAAATTATTTTATATAAAGAGCATATAGAATTTGTTCCTATTGCTGATAGTACATCAAACTATGAATGCAACTGGTCATTGAAATATCCTGTTATTTGTCTGCTTTCAATTGTTAAGGGCAACGACATAGAACTAATTAGAGTGTCTTAGGTTTTTTTCTGAATCAGATTAAATCCTGGCTTCATTAATATTCAAGAGATTGCTTTATTGTGCAAAAACTAAAATGAGAACATTTCAACGGTGATCTCATGAAAGAAGACATACACAAAACAGAAATATGGGAAATGGATAGAAAAGCAGTGAAGATACGAATTTCCTGTTTCAAACTGAAAATCTGAAATGGGATCCTAAATCCATTTTTATTTCAAAAATGTTTTCTCTTGCAGAAATTCCACAGATTTTCATATGGTCTTGCAAAAACTAAAAATGAACTTAATACAAAGACTTCTTTTCCAATGAAAACTGTCTGGGAAATGTTATCTAATCAGCCTGACTCCAGATAGCTGCCAGGATTCTGCTCACACCTCTACAGCAAGTTTTGTTCTCCTTTGAAATTGCATGGCCCTGTATCATCTCCTTCCATAATGAAGCCTCTGTTAAATAGCCTCAGGAAAGGAAATCTACACAGCATTGCCCTCAGAGAACTATAATATGCCCACAACTCAGAGCTAGTCTACTGTTGAGGCTGGATTTATCCTCCCAAAATTCATCAGTCAGCAGGTGCAGAAGCAGAGTTGCTGGGTTCTGCAGTCAGGAGTGCTGCTTGCACCCAATTTCCCTCTGTGGTTCAGTCTGCTTCTATCCAAACCATGGGCTGGAGATGCTTAGCTCTGTCCTTTGGCAAAGAAAGAAGTGTTAGACAACTTTGGTCATCCAGTTGAGTGCCTAAAGTTGGGGGCAGCTTTGCTGTAGCAGCTGTGCAGCTGAAGCCATTCAACTGTGGCCATGGGGAAAAAGTTTAAAGTCTTCTCCTGAACTAGCAGTGGATGTGGTCCACCCGTGTTAGGTGCTCAGGAAGGTATTCCAAAAGATCTAATTGCCCAGAGATATCTGCTGACTAGTTTTGATGGAATCAGAGAATGGTTTGGGTTGGAAAGGATCATCTAGCTCCAACCACCTTGCCATGGGCAGGGACACCTTCCACTAGACCAGGTTGTGCAGAGCCTCATCCAGCCATGAATGCTTCCAGGGGTGGGGCATCCACAGCTTCTCTGGGCAACCTCTTCCAGTGCTTCACCACCCTCATAGCAAAGAGTTTCTTCCTAATAACTAATTTAAACCTACTCTTTTCCAGTTTGGAACCATTCCCCTTGGTCCTATCACTCATGCCCCTGTAAAAAGTCTCGCAGGTCAGAAAACTCAGCCAAAATAAAAGAAATTCCCACTGGAAAAACAATAGTTAAGGATCTAGGAAGTGGTGCTTTTTTCAGATATTGTTGCTTTACAGAGTGTGAGCTGCTAGTTGTTCCAGCTGTAACTAGGGGAAGCACTCAGCACATACCTAAACCCATCTTTCTTCGGGTCAGGCTTCAGTCCATGCCCAAAATATGAAAATTATCTGTTTGGAAAAGGGCACAAGCAGCAAAGCCAGCCTGACAACAGCTTGGGAGACATCCATCTCCTCCATTTTCCCAGTCCACACAGCATTCCAGGACTGGAGACTAATCATTTTCAGTGGAGGAAATCCAGGGATCTGTGATCAGGACAAGCCACCCCCTGTCACATCCCCCTGCACCCTAAAAATTACCTAGCAGCAAAACAGACAAAACTGTGCCTTAGCAGTTATTTTAACCCCTCTTTCATTGGAGCCCAAGCTGTTAGCAATGAAGAGAACACAGCCCTGCTGTTATTAAAAGCATTTTATTTTCTGGTCTTTTTAGCTTTGTTTTGCTTCACTTTTTCAGTTTTCATGCACGAGGAGACCTTCACATACTTTTTATTTCCTCATTTTAAGGGGAAAGCATGTGACTGTGTGCCTGCATACACACTCAGTGCCTGTAACTACCACTGGGAAAGAGCCAGGAAATAATAAAAAAAAAAAAAAAGCCCACAAAGTTTTAGTTTCCTCACACTCTCAAGCACAATTTAAAGAGTATTTTTATATGATAGGATTTAGGACTGTTTAAAGCCATCAGCTACAGACTGTCAAACAAGGGTAGTGAAATTTCACTTTCCCCTTGTGCTCTGGCTGGGCCTCTGTTTCAGCAGTGGGAGAGCAGCTGCCTATACAAAGCACTTTATGTCCATGTCTAAAAAGGTGATTCAGATACCAAATGAACATAGTTTTGGTGCCATCATCTTTTGATGTTCTGAAGTTTAATTTTGTTACACACTTTTGTTGGCGTCTACAGCAAATCACACCATTGTCACCTCCTCCCCTTTCCAGTTTTTAAGATTGGGAATGTGTTTGCTTGGTGACTGCACAAATGAGGTGACTAAATGCTGCTTCTAATATTAAAACTGGAGTGTTTAACTCTGGGCTTCTCATAATAACACCAGCTGAAATGAATATCAAGTTTGGTAATGTGTAGTCTTGAATTTATTTTTTTGCCCAATAGCTTCAAGACTGTGTACAAAATCCATATCAAACTGCATTTAGTTCTCTGCAGGTGCCAAGCCTTTGAGGAATTGAGCAGATCCCAGACAGACAACCCAAAAGTCTGACTAGGCGTCCAGCTACATACTCTATAATTTTTACAGAGAGGCATAAAGAAATAAAAACATCCATCTATATTGAAGCTGAGGCTATGTAAAAAGCTTTATGAATCAGTGCAGCTATTCCTCAGAGGCACCTCAAATTTAGTAGTACCTGAGGTATTAAAAGCCAGATTGGTACTTTGAGTCTCAAACAAGACAGCAAAAATATAAATTACTGAGATGTGAATGCATATAATCTCCATTTGATGCCCAGCATGCGGGCTGTTCTTGCATGGCATTGCAAAGAAAAATAGGAGTCACCTGAGAGAGAGAGATGGAAAAGTAGAGGCACATGGTACAAGGACGGGAAAACATAATCCCAAACCATTGTTTTGCCTTCTGTTTATGTTTCCAGGGTTAATGTGCTTATGGGAGTAAGCCTGCCTGGGAAAGGCCCTGTTGTTGACTAGCCCCTTCTGTGTAGCAGCTGCCAAAAAGAGCCATGCAGTGCAAGATGTGGGCAGGACTCTGATTTGTCTCCTATTCCCAACCTCAGTCCAGGCGTCCTGCCTCTTGCAGCCTAAACCTCTCAGTTCAGCCCTGCTTCAGCAAATGAGGGTGAGCATGGGGTGGAGAGGGAAGAGAGGGCACAAGGCTCCTGCCACACTCAGGCAGGATGATCTGAAACCCTTCCCGACAGCTGAGATCAGCTTGGGCAAAATAGCAGCCTGTGTGAAGCCAAAGCCCAGGGCTCAAGTCTAGGATGAAAATACAATGTAAATATAACCATTCAGAGCTGCAGAGCATCTGGTGCACTTGGGAAATGCCAAGGGCACTGCACAAAATCTCTGAGTGCAAGTATTGGAAAAATTTCAGGGGCATTAGCTGTGCTCATGTTAACAAAGCAGGGAAAATTAGGTCAAGTAGAACTGCTGTTGGAATGAGTGTCAAAGCCAGTATGGGCACTTCTGAGCTACACTATGTTCTGCTGCATGGTGGTTTCGTTACCTTGTCAAGGGTGTAGCCACATGCTTGGAATCCACTGAGCCTCAACAGAGCAGGGCATCAAAGGTTGAGACCTCCTGAAGACACCATAGGAATAGTCCTTTTCAAGGAATTCTATAATCTGCAGGATTATTATTAAATGTTCCTTCAAATGATCAGGACAAAAAGGTATCACTCTGTAGGCTTAGTTATATTCATATAAATATAACTATATGTGTGACTAGGTATCTGTAGTCTTTTCCACACAAGCTCGAATCCAATATTTTTATGAGAAGTACCCAATACAAGCCAAAAAAAGGGTAGGCTATTCCTACTAGCTTCACTGTAAGGCACATAAATGAGACAAAGATTGATTACATGACTTGGCCAGGTCAACCTGCAGGCCAGTGACAGAGCTGAAAGAAATGTTGTCATCTCCTGAGTCTCATCTGGATCTGTCAAACCACAGCATCACAGCGAACAAGGCAAAGTACTCATCTTGTTTAAGCTAGAATGACAGACTACACTCCAATGGCCAGACATGCTGCCTTGACAAAAAAAAAAAAAGAAAAAAGAAGAAAAAAGCAAGTCGCTTCAAAGCCTCAAAGAAGAGAACCATCCCATTATAAAAAAGAATTTACTTTCCCAGAAGGCTTGTATTTTCCAGTCAGTGTTTCTCTCAATACCTTCACATGCCTGATCAAGACTAGAGATTCCCTTCATCTTTCTTCCCTTGCACTTGCATCTGTATAAATGTTCCTCTCACCTGTGTTACATAAGAACTTATTTTTAGCTCAAGCAAGACCCTATGTCTGGGTCCTTTTACTACCATAAACCTGTTCTGATCAGACACATCAATAAAACCTTCCTTTGCTTTATTTGCTTTTCTCTTCTTGCTGACAGGATGCATTGAGCTACATGATAAACATTTACAGCCAACATTAGAAGAGAAATGAGGACTGTAATAGAGTCTTGCTTTTTGTCTTTCGCTCATATTTAAGACTGCAGCAAATATAACTCAGGCAGCAGGTGCTTTGGTGGATTGGGTCCCCAGCTCACCTTTTCCAACTAAGAACAGCCCTATCCTGTACCTCCAGTGGTGGAGAATCTCTCACCTTCGTTTCCAAAGTCCCACAGGTTATAAACACCAGAGAGGATAAGCAGTGACAGAGGGGAATGGTGGGAGAGGCTGGCAGTTCTTTCTGCATAGCAGCTGGCAAAGAGCCAGTGGTGATTCTCCCAGTGCTCAGCACCCATCATCACCTCCTTCAGCTGCTGGTGGGTGTGAAGGGTCAGGAAAGGAAGGAAGGCAGGGTAGCACAGCCCTGGCAAACTTTAAAAGCAGTTTCCATAGTTTCACAGTAGATTCAGCTCTGAGGTGATTGTGACTATGTCTAGCAGTTTATAAAGCTGGAAAAGGGAATTGAGACATCTCCAAGCATGTCCCTAAGCTTTGGGAAAGAAGCTTCATTCAATATGGTTTTGTTTGCTTTCTTTTCTTATTGCTGTGGGGTTAGGAGCCTCAGTATTTGTTGAGGAAGGATGAGAAGAATAGTCAAGGAATCACAACGCAATTAGATCTGACTCAGGGAAACTTAGGTGATGATGGTAGGGAAGGGAATCACCTGGGATGCTGGAAAAGTATTGGAAACTAGAAATCAGGGAAACAGTGATTCTAATGCCAAGTCAATTCAGCATGCTGAGAAGGAGGGCACTTAAAAATGCTGATGGACCAAAAGAGACTCGGTGGTGAAGGGGGAAAGGCCCTGTACTGAGACCAGGTCTGGTGCTCTTAATAGAGTATTTTTCCTGCTGCCCAGGTTAGCTGGGCACCCTGCATCTCAGAAGATGGTCTAGCATTTGTTCTCTATTTCAAACTGCCTTTCAGTAGAGGGGAACAACATTCATTGTTAGGGTTCATTTCCTTCACTTAGTACTAGAGTTGGAAAGTCTGTCCCAGCCATGAAGGAACTGTATGACACGGTGAGAGTGAAAAGGAAGATTCTTCTGAAGTTCTTAGGAGTAGGAAATATCTGAGAAGGGATGCAAGATCACTCATAAAGATCAAGGTCTCTTTATCATTAGTACGCCCTAGCAGAAATGGGGAAGAAATTGAGACTGTACTGAAGACCAGAGACATAATATTAATTTGTTGTTGTTGTTTTAATTATGGGGAAATTATGAGGAAAATGGTAGAACTCTGTCTTTTGGAACTACTTGAATAAAGTCATACCTAATGAACCAAGAACAACCCTACATTAGGAACATGTACTGTGTAATTATTTAGTCTCCCACAGGTTTTTTTACAAACTGCTTGGACAGATTTGTTCTTTAACCTCTTGACTCAGCAGAATCACCTCTCTACCTCTTTCAAACTGCTTTAGTACTATTGACTTTAATGAAACAGAACCAAATTTACCCTCTGGATTGGCCCATGACTACTTTTGAAAATGGACTTCTCTTAATAAGGAAAAATAATACAACCCAGGATTAGTTTCCAAAGGAATTTTTTACAGAATGTATATTAGATCCATGTGTTTCTCTCAGCTTGACAAAAAGCATGGATGAGAAACAAGTCTGCATAGGCACAGTTCAATCAGTGTTGCAACCTACAAGGTAAAATCAAGAGTGGAATATTAGCAGGATACCATTCTGATATAGGTAAAGAAAGAGAGGGAGCAAAGATTTTCCTAGACTCATATGTGTGATAGCTGCACAGTAAGAAATTTCTCACAGGCATATTTGCTGCCATAGAAGAGCAAATGATGGTCGAAATATGTCTATTAATTTACTTTAATTACAATCCATTGGTTATTCTCCATCCACCCCCTTGATTTCTTTTAAATCCCAGTGGGATGTGGGGTGATGATCACACTGAGACAAGGATGTGCAGACTTCAGGCAGAGATGAAGAGGAAGCAGGGCTCTGCAGGGCTCTTTGTGTGATAGCAGAGGCAGGTGTGAGGACAGACTGCTGCTGCTCACTGCACAGCAGCTCCCTGTGTTTACCCCTGAGAATGGTGACAGCCCATGAGGCTCTTGGTTAGCATTAAATTTAAATGATTTAGGAATAAAGCCTTCTTATCTGTACACAACATCAACAAGAAACTGGTATAAGGAGACGCTAAAGGCATTCTCAAATTCTTAAAGGACTACTTTAGGCCCTGAAGATAGATCCCCTATGGAGAAAAACTCCTCAGGCGTTGTTCTGACATCTGTTCTAGCAACTCCTCCAGGTTTCCCACTTTTCTGTAGTGAACTTGGCTTCCTGGAAAGCCTTGCTGGGAAAAGACAAGCTGCAAACTGACCCCTGACAGCCCCAGGGAGTGCACAGGAGAGCTTCACCATCACTAAGTAGCAAGGCATACTTTGAGTTTGTACATAGCATTCCAGTCAGCATTACCCTATCTTCCAGAAAGCAAAAGGAGTGGGAGATAAACGGGAGGATGCAGAAATAGCTTTCTTTACTGAAAAAACCCAACTCCAAATAACAGCATTTGAGAAGCTTCCAAAACCCTCTTAGAGCCACAAAAGCACCTCTTTGAAATTTCAAAGGAGAGGTGTCTGCAGGCTGGCACCTGCTATTTACATGTAGTATCTGCACATCCCATTAATGCAGATAGTGGAAATTCAGTGTATAATATTTTGTCACAAAGCAGAACAGTCAGCAGGCTTGAAATTCTTTGAGCCAGCCATAAGAGTGGAAAATTGGCAGATGGAAACTGAATATTTTCATAACCACATCACTGCATGCAAAGAAATGGTAGCTCTTCATCCAGTGCTCAGAAGACCAAAGATGATGTGCATCACAGCAGTCCTCACCATTGCAGAGCTGAGCTCTATTGGGATTTTCCATGGGGATCACACACAGCAAAGGTAAGCTGCACAGAGCATCAAACATGCAGGAGAAATGAAAAAGTGCAAAGGCAATTCAGAACACTCTCTGCTCAGGGACCTGACTTCTTTCCTGCACACCTTTCCTTCCTGTGTTATCTTCAGACCATAAGAATGCCAGAGAAGAAAATCCTATTATACCTATCTGCAGAATTGATTTTGCGTGTTTGAGCCTTCTTAAATGCAATGAGAAAATATTTTTACTGCATTTACTTTAATGGGGAGACCAGATACTGCCTCATCTCCAGGGATTTCATGTCCCACCTGCCTTCTGATGGGCAGTGAAAAAAAGAGAAGATACAGTACACTTTATCCACTGTAGGCAAACAGTTCTCCAGAGCTATTAAGACAGTACCTTTCACTGGAAGCAAATTCATGAAGTTTGCTTTTCTCTGTACATTTTGTAGTCACATTTAGAGAGCTGGCAGAAGTGAGTCAGCCCTGCCATGCTGGCACAGGGACAGGGTGGGGACTCTCTTGCAGATACCTCCCAGCACCCTGCACGTGTTCTCAGGCTTCTCAGTCTCTTCAGTCACACGGGCGCAGACTAACCTTGTGCTCCAAAATTTTTAAAACATCTTTTACTGAATGTAGAATCATTGTATTATTAGGTTCTTTCAATCCTCTGAGTATGAGAACTTCAATATGGAGTTAAACCCTGGTGCACTGTAAGACACCTCTCCTAGGGTTCATAATTCATGTTTCTTTTCCAGGTTTTGTTGTGCAAATTCAGGTACACAAACCCATGCCAGGTCAAGCGTGTGAGCTCAGCAATTTCCCATGAGATCTCCAATGCAACATTTACTGTAATATGCACATTTCTTATTCTTCTGCCTCTAGAGTAGAAACTAATGCACCATTTAAAGTTCTTGCTGAGTTTATGGGCAAACTGGCTCAAACAGCTGCATCATCATATTTAGGAATTTCTTCTTTTTCCTTCTGGGTCATTGCAAGCAGGGAAATGAGCTGACAGGTAGATTCATCTTATAAATGGCTTCTTTACCCCTTTCTTCCCTGCTGGCCAATTTTGGATCCTTTCTGCATGGAGTGAACTGTTCTTTTGTAAATAGCCAAGAAAACCTCTTGGAAGATCCCTTTGCAACTGTGGCTGGCAGCGAAGAGGTTAACCAGATGCACAGGGAGGAGGGACAGGTCTGACTGAGACTTTGAGGCAGAAACCAGTAAGGAGGACTGGCATCATTTCTGAAGTGAGAATGAAATCTATTTTAAGATGCTGTTTTTAAACTGCTATTCTTTGAACTGATGTGCATTTTAGTCAAGCTGAAATTGGTTATAGACTTATACAGAACAGGAAGAGGAGGAGAATGAATTATTTACTTAAAGGCAAGAAAAGACATATCTGCAAAGTTTTCTGACTGCACTCTGTTATGTGGAGGTTTTGTCTACAATAAAATTGGTTGGGAAAGAGGGGTCCTGGAAGTGGACACAACCACTTCTTCACCACTCAGGTATGACCTGGAAGAATGGATCACCACAGCACTGTGGGCACATGTGCATGAATTCTGAGGTGTGTTACACAGAAGTGCTTTATACTTGGCCATCTCACTCTTAATAATTTATTTCTTCTATTTTCATATACAGCCATCTTCGTCTTCCTAATGAGTCATCCATGAGGACTGAATTTGGTTCTCCCATAACAAAAATCATGAGTGAATCTATTATTGATTAGGAGCTAGCATGCCTCTCAGTTTACATTAATCTCCTTTTTAGGCCACCTGTGGAGAAAGGCAAAAGCCTTCCCTGTGCAGTAAGAGTTGCCACCACAGGGACACAACTCCTCACAAATAATCATCATAGAACTCTTCAGGTTCCTTTGTGGAAACTCCTGTACTTGCATGCTCTCTCAGTCTAGTGGAAGTCAAGAGTGCTGCCTGGAAAAGGGATGCACACCCACTCTCAAGCAGAGCTGCAGCACCGTCCTCAGTGCTGCTAATGCACCATGGGATTCCCTTCAGCAGCCATATCTACATTTCACCAGTGGGGTGAGCTTTTCTCTCTGCTGTTTCCCACACATTCACCAATCTTTCAAATGCTCCTCTCTAATCAAGAAAAACAAAGCTGTACTGTGCCAAATGCTCAATACACGCACTGGCTGGTAGAGCAGTTAAAGCACCAGCCTATAATTAGACAGCTTTCAAAGCCTTCCTTTTCCTTCTGTTCCTTCCCCATCCCTCTCTGATAAACCCACTCTCTCCTTGCTCACTGAGGGGGGCAGAGCTCTCCTCCAGGCATGCATTGCTTCCCATTAGTGTCAGTGGGAGTCACAAGAGCTCATCAGGGGAGGAATAAACCCTTAAGGGAAAGAAACCTTTGACGAAATCCAGCCACCCCATGCTAGGGCTCTGTATGAATCCTAAGAAGTTGGATCTAAAGGAAATGAGGGCATATTTGCCCAAGGATTTCTCTGAAGTACGGAAAAGTCTGTTTTACTCAATTGTGGCTCTGAATGTGATGAAAACTTCAGATAAGGCTTGCTCATGACCAGTATGTAGCAAAATGGCAACCTTATCCAAATCTGGTAAAAACTTAAGATAATGTAAAAGATACAGTTGATCCCTTTCCTGTGGTTTTGCCAATGGCATCCTGGTCTGTATCAGGAAAAGTGTGGCCAGTGGGACCAGGGCAGTTATTGTGCCCTTTACTGGGCACTGGAGAGGGCACACCTCAAATCCTGTGTTGAGTTTTGCACCCCTCACTACAAGAAGGACATCGAGGTGCTGGAACATGTCCAGAGAAAGACAATGAAGCTGGTGAAGGGTTTGAAGCACAAGTCTTATGAGCATGTTAAACATAACCAGATGTGTGTAGGCAACAACAGCCTAATTAATAGCCTAACTTATGGCTGAGTGAAACATTTCCTTTTTTGATTCATCTCTGTTAGTAACAGAACACTGATGCGATCCCATTCTCCTAATTACCTCTGGTTCCCAATTAACAGAAGAGTTATAACTTCTGTAAAGGTCTGTCACTCAACAGCCCATCAGGAAGAGGCCAATGATCCAAGCAAAGGAGCCTCATTAGATAAACCACGAATTAGTCAGCATTCAGTCAGGTGCAGAGACCAAAGGCAACCAGCCTCATAGCCTCTCTCCTTCCAAGAGAGAAATCAGGCAGTACTTTGTGTATTTCCTTACTGCATCACATCTCTGCTGTCTTATGCTGGAGACTGGGTAAATCCCTTGACTTTGTTGGAGTTCTTCCAGATTTACATCACACAACTTTGGATCTCAGCACTCATTTTCTGGATTAAATGGAACAACACTGCTGATATTTGTTCATTTCTTTCATTATAAGAGGATAGCTTTGTTGTGTAATTAACATGCCAGTAATTAAGGATTCCAAGATGATGTACTAATTTCTCTCTCTCTCTCTCTCACACACACAAACTCTTTCAAAATGTTATCAGCAGTAATTGCATTAACATTATTTCTTTTCCTGTTCCCTTTGGGAGTTTATTAAGCTTTCACTTAGTCTTCTTCTCATTTCACAAATATACACACATTTTCTTCACTCCTCTGAAAATTTGCTTCAGACTTGTAAACTTTTGAGCAGCTTGACCCACTGCCTGTGCAAATACAGGGGAACTTTCAGTGTCATTCATTTTTTCAAACTGTTTTAAATGGACGGTGAAAACTTGAAAGTTATACTCTTTTTTTTAATGGATACAAGCTCACATAATTCTTGTGGTAGTAAGATCATTCATGTAGATGCACCAAGTCAGCAGAAACTGAGATGGATTTATGACTGGATTGCTATCATGAAAGTCTAAGAAAGTCTTACAATCATGCTATGGACAGTTCATTGCTTGTGGAACATTTCTTTTAGTGACCTCAGCTCAAGATGTAGAGGACTGTAAAACAACCAACAGTTTTTTCCCAATATGATAAAATGCATAAAGCAGGACAAGTTAGCAGACAGCAGAGGATGGTCCATCTTAGTTCTTATTCATTTTCTGACTATCACTTCCTTGGACTTTTAAAATATTTTATTCCAAGATAAAAGTTCGAACTCTATGGCTGAAAGTTACCATGTGGAGCTTAGTCTGAGTTGCCAGGGAGTTTCAAAGCTGAAGCATAAACCTGGGATTTTTGTACTCAACCTTACAGCAGTCATCCCCCAACCTTGATGTCCATGCAGCAGCAATGCTTCAATGGTTATAAGTCACAAGCAACATAGTCTTCTGCTCTCACTGCTGGTTTTAGCTCTCTCTCTCCCAGCCAGAACACATTCCTAGGACAATGATGTTAGGGATCCAGCCCTGGTAAATTCTTGGTGGGTAGTTGGATACCATCCTTTAAGCTCACTAAGGTGCAGCCTCACTTTGTTTCTTGCAGTTTTCATGTGTGTGAATTCCTTTAAAAACAGTCCTAGTTTCTAAGCTGAAATATTAATATTTAGTGTTGCCCTACTGCCCCTGCTTTTTGAGGGGTCAGCTGTGAAGAGTGAGGAGGAAACATGATCCAGACTTTGAATCACAAGCCTGACTCAGGTATTGACCTTGACCTGCAACTTCAACTTGTCCAAAGTCAATTCCCAGAACATGCCTGAGTCTGAAAATAATAGCTACCCATTCATCACCACATTCTGACAAGAGTACTCATTCTTTTTTCCTATCCCTTCACTTTCTGCTGCATTTTATCTTTCATCTGCATTTATTAGCCTGTCTCTCTTCATCTGGGGAAAACAAATTTGCTGAAATCTATGACCATAGTGGTAAAATCACAGTGTTTGGTTACACGCCAACTTGATGCTGCTTAGATGATAAAATGGCCTGGGAAAGAAACAACTAGGTTTGTAGCTCCCTTATGTGTATAAGTTTAAAAAGGAGTAAATCTGCTTTTTTTTTTCCTCTTCTGTGACTTTGAATTGAGCCTGAGACCACAAATGTGATCCCTGCTCATATTCCAGGCCAGAAGAAAGGAAGGAAGGGCTGCTGTCACTGCCAGAGCAAACCCAGGATTCTGCTTCTGGGAAATGAGATTTTGCTGTATGGCTGGAAGGACAAACCTGAGGCAGCTGCACTTTTAGATCTTTGTGGATAATGCCTACCCTGTACAATGTGGTGGAACATAGTCATATCCAAGCTGTTTCAGGGGTGGAAGTGGTCCAACTGTGGTGACACAGAGCTCCAGGCAGGCTACTGCCTGCTCTGTGTTGTCTCTGTGCTTGAGGTAGGAAATACCTCATGCTGTGGTAAACTTGCATTACACAAATATTTGTGCAAACTATTTCAAGGGCTTGGGTGGTAAGAAATTGCTAATGTTTGGTGTGATAGAGCCTGTTGTTCTGTCAAGTGAGATAGCTGGTGCTGATGCAAAGAAAAATACACCCAAAGCTCTACTTGCCCACGCTGCCCAGAGGAGATGAACATTGCCATTTCCACTGATAGGCCACAGTGGGAAATACATGCTAAGCTGTTATTTGGTTGCTGGTTTTTCACCTCTTAAAATTTCATCTTCAGGAGTAGACTGATTTCCTTGGGAGGGTAGAAAGATAGGACATGAAACATCAAAATACTATCTTAACTGAGCCACACAAGGTGCATGTTGTGAACCTTAGAGGAGAAGATTATAGGTCAGGGGAAAACCCCAAAACTGATACACAAAAGGTGGATACATCAAAGATATACGTTGTTTGTTATACTGGATTAAGCTATCAGTTCTGTATTTTATCTGTCATGTATTTAATGCTTTTTATCCTGGAATAAGGCTCTCCGTGGGATCCAGTCAACTGAAATAAAGGCTGTATATAGGACAGGGGTCTCTCTGCTGAAACAGATGTGGGAAAGGAGAGAATCTATGATGAGAATACATGGGATTTTTAGACTAAATGGAACAGGTAACTCACTGCCTTTGCAGCAGCCTTATTTTGTTTACTTTTATACAAATCACAATGTGCCCTTCATTATTCTGATTGACGCTGGAGATTTCCATGGAAACAGCAGGACTCCATTCCATTTAAACTCTGATGCCCAATTTCCCTGTCAAGCGGAAATCAATGTGTTGGTAACAGGAGAAGCATTCAGAGTCTCACGTAGATATGTTGCTTGTGCAAAAGTCTCTGGAGGAGTGCAGAGATCTGCCCTATCCCATCGCTGTTCACCTGAGCGTGATCCACCTCTCCACTCTTCTTCCTTCCTTTCTTCTATTTAGTCAGCACTATCTTCAGTTTCATTGTTCACTTTCTCTGCCTGACTTCACATGTAATTATTATCCTCCCTGTCTGGGAGGTTCTACTGAGAGAGAGGGAATTGACAGTGCCTGGATAAGTACCTCAGCTCTCTACCCAAAATCAGGAGCATTCGTGTAACTGGGAAGTGAGGCTTATTTATAAACAGGAACAAAAAATTCTGAAAAACTGAGAGGCAGACAGAATTATTTAAAGACACTTTTTCACGTCCAGCTGAGGAGGCAGGGAGGAGAAAGGATGGAAGAAAAAGAATGGCCATGAGTTCTTTGCAGCACATCACAGCCCAAATCTTTTCTCAGTTTATCTTCTCACGTCTCTTAAGTAACTACCTTTTTTGTCCAACTGAAATTGGTTAATATCTTTAGAAGTCTTCCCGTGGAGCCCACTAGGTAAAGGTATGTGTGGTTTCCTGTGTGCTCCAGCCCAGAGCATGGGCAAACTGCGAGAACATTGATCCCACACTTCCCAGCTGTCCACCTTCCACTGAGGATCTAGAATATAACTAGCACTCCTCACTACCTCTACCCATCTCCAGCTGTCAAGATCAGCTCCCAGTCATGTTCCTCAGTCTCCAAGATAGACTCCAAAGCCAGAAAGGGTCAGGGAAGGAACAGAGAATGCACTATGTTGGTGTAAGAATGGGAAGGAGCTGTGAGACAAGCCTGGCGAATTTGTTCCTATTCTACAGGGTTAAAAGGTGGCTGCTGGACTCCACAAAGTCCATAAAAAAGGTGCCATACAAAACAGCCTCTTTTGGTCTTCAAAGCCTGAGAAAGAGAGTCTAATCTTAGAAGGGCGTCAAAAATGATACAATGGTTTGATATTCAGAGTATGAGCTTTTTCAGTAATGCAGTTTATCCAGCCCTTGCCATCAGGTTTTTCTTTTCCTTTTTTCTGGGTACTTTCCAGGCTTTAATATATTTTCAAGTGTGGCCCTCAGAGGAAGGCATAAGTAATTCAGACAATGGTGGCAGAAAGGGAACTGTTTTAATGGGAAAGGGGATGAAGAAGGAGGGAGATGTATTGGGAGGCTAAAGAATACACCCTAAATTAATGTAATTCAGCATAGATGAATGTAGGCTCCTGGAGTCCTGGATTCCCAGTCCTGGCCTTTAATCACTGCATATCTTTTCTAGTCTTAAACCGTAAGCAAATCTTGAGCTGCAGATAAAGGTTTCAAACTAATCATAAATTACTGTCAGTCCTTCCCCTTGGCTGGGATAAGGGCTCAAGTACACATACACTAATCTTCCTAAAGGCTCTTTTAAAAAGATTCTTGCTATTTAAAACCTTGCTCATCTTCTCTGCATAAGTATCTTGTATCTTTCTTTGGCTGCTGGCTAGTGGAACCTCATTCTTCCTGCATACTGGGGAAAAACAGAGAAGTTCTTCTTCTAGCGTAGCTAAAACAATGGAGAAGCAAGATCAATTTATCTCTTAACATAGTGGCAAAGCAAAAATATCAGACTGCTGGTTTATTCCTGTCAACCTCACTTCAACATTACAAATTACACTTTCTGCCCGGGCTGTCAATCAGGAGCTATAATGCATACAGGAAGGTGTTTTCTTGATGAACAAATATTTCCAGGGTGGGAGGAATTGAAAGGAACCTGAGCAGCCTCACAATCAGGCTGGAAAGGTTTCACATGACAAGACAGTCATCACCTTAAGACCCTGCAGTGCCAAGGGCAGCCAGGAACAGAAGAGCAAACTGGAGACAATGCTGAAGAAAACTCAACAAAGAGCTCTGCTAGAGTCCAGCTGTTCTTTGTATTGCACAGGGACATTGCTTTTTGTTCACTGTGACCACCTGCAGCACTGCCAGGGAAAGCCCAGGTGATCTTTGCGTGCCCTCTGCAATTCCCTGTGCTCCATCCCTGCTGTTTGAAGCTTTCCCAGTCTGGCATTCGTGTGCTGGGGAATGTGCCTCTGAACCTTTTCTGCCTCTTGACACAACTCAGCTGCATCAAGATGTACAGAAAGGAGCATTGTAGCCTTTCAAAGGAATGAACTAAGCCCTGTTCTGTTATGAGTCAGGTTTATCTTTTGTTGGGGAAGGAGCAATGCAATAGGACCCAGTGGGTCCCCAATGTCATTTATGGGAAGAGCAGAACATTCTGTTATTTGCAGGAGGTTTTGCCAAGAGAATCTTAGAATCATATGCCCTGGGTAGCCTGTTCCAGGAAAGGGAAACTTGAAGAACTGAGTAGGGAACACAGAAGTGGACTGGGACAGACAAATGAGATTGTGACAATGAACTGTGAAGGTTTGAGACAAGCGCTTTCCCCACACCTGCGGCTGGAATTCGGAAATCTCAGTCTCACCATTTCAGAGTTGCCTGCAATTATCTGTGAAACCCACAGGCAAGTCTTACCCCCTGCTAGCACTACAAGACTTTCCAAACCTGAGATAAATAGTAATAATAAAAACAGCAACAACAAAATTAACCAACACCACCATTAAGAACTATACTTCGGATTCAAGTGGTCTGTCTCAGAAAGTGCCAGAGGTCACCATCCATACAAAACTTAACTCCTCCCCAATTCACACATCTACTTTTCCCAGGAGCTTGCATTTTTGTTACAAAATACTTCCTCTTTACAATAAAACCCGAGCTATTAATTTACTATTCTTACTAATTTTCAATATACATTTTAATCTAGTTAAGGTAAGGAGACCTAACTGGGATTCAGGCTTGTACATGGAGGCTGTACTGAGAGGAAAAACAAGGTCTGTGCCAAGGGAACTTTGACTAAAAATCAAAGTTTGTACAGGGAAACTCCCATGTCTTTTGGTGATAAATGGTGATATTGCTCTTAAATTTGCCTGGATCAAAATGTAGCTGGAAACAAGCTGTCAAGAAGCAGTTCTGTGGGTCCTTGCAGATTAGCAGCTGCTGTGTGGAGTTGACAGAATTACTATCTTTAGCACCAGCATTTTGCTAGCCCTGTATTTCCAAGTAATTTTTGAGCCAGGACTTTTGTGGAATAGAGTAAGTGGCATCTATCCATTGAGCCATGATCTGAAATATTAAAGAAATCTCTAAATTCTCTGTCTGATGGGATGGGGTTTTGTTTCCCCTGTGGCAATATGGGATTGCCTTTTAAAGGGAGAAACAAGATATTCCAAGCTGTGCTAGTGAATTCAGAAGCATCTCATTTCAATTTGCCATGAAACTGGTGAGGAGAAGTTAGGAAGAAGTGGGATAAGCTGCATCATCCCTTTGGAAAAATTAAAAATCTCTGTTTCTGTTTCCTAGCTGTTGAAATTGGGTCTGCCTGCTGCTACCATCACATCACCATCACACCTAGAGAACTTTATATTCCCTCTACCTTCCCAGGCGGCCACAAAAAGTGGGCAGATGCGCTGCAACACACAGGATGATTAGACCTGACATCTGGTTATCCTGGTTAAGAAAAGTTACCAGTAATAAACAGGGAGTTCAAGAAAACCACTAAGTAATTTTCTGAACAATGTGTTAGCTTCCTGAAACTCTCAGAGGAAAGTCATATTCCCCAAACAAAACAAAACAAAACAAAACAAACAAAAACCAGAAAACCCAAACAAACAAAAAACCCCAAAACCAACAAAAAACACCAAAAAACCAAACAAAAAACCCCAAAAAACCCAAAAAAACCCCCAACTTCGAGGGGTTGTGTTTCTGTGATTCTTTTCTTAGAAGGATATGTCCAGCACCAGTAAAAGGGAACTTCTGACACTTGATGTAGCTTTCTCTGCATGTGTGCACGTGTGTGTGTTTGCAGATAATGCAGGGATTTTCCTATTAATGGCAGCTAAGTAATAGATTCGGCATATCTAAGGCATCCCTTAGTTAAACAGTCACTTTCTAGAATCACACATGCATGAAATTTTAGATTGGGATTGTTATGTGATTAATCCTGAAAGCATTTCTCAGTACATCTTCATCTGAATCTTGAATGTAACAAGCTGCGTCATTTTGATGCACACCAGGATGTTTTTATGTGACCTCCCTTGGCAAAGCAGAGACATTGGCTACTGCCTGACCATCTGTAATTTGAACAGACTGGAATAATGAACAGCACTATCACTTTTGATCTGGGAGTGACTGACACCTTGCTATGTCTGGCATTCAGAATGGAATAAGATGTTCCAGCTGGTGCTGATAATGCTATGTTGTGCTTATGCCTGGCACTACTGTCCTCCAGTGTGTCAGATAAAGCTCATAAGGTTGTTGATTTATTAAGAATGGCTTAATTAACTTGATAATTAAGTTAATTGTTTTTGTTTATAGCAATATAATTAAAATTAATTGGCTTAATATTTATTTTTTGTTACACTTCTTCTTAATATTTTATTTAGCAATTAAAGTGCATAGAATTGGAAAACCCAAGGACTGGAGGATGAGGTTTTTTCTCTCTCTGGAAATCAGGACCAGGTCTCTGAGGAGTTCTGAAGTAGATAATATCAAGCAATTATGTGTCCTAATGATTACATACACAATGAATCATTGGTTACCCTAACACTTGTCACCCCCATCTACAGAGGAAATACAGGCCAGGTTTTCAAAGATGCTTTGATACCTAACAATGCATGATGAAATCTAGTTTTATTTTTTAGAACTACTTGCACTTGTCTACCTCTTTAGGCATATTTGATGTGCAATACCTTTAAAGCTCCAGGCCAGATAGCTTCTAAGTATGCCAGAAAGTCTGACACAGAAATAATGTGGAGAGAACCATGTTTCCCAAGTAAAGGAGATAAAATTTATTACATTTTTCAATTTGAAAGGTGGAAAAAATCTTTAAACTTTCTCAAACTGAAAGATTTGGCAACTCTCTTTTTTTTTCTTTTTATTTTATATTAGTTATCATATTGGCTGAATTTTCAAAGTGTTAATACTTGGTGGGGGACAAAGAAGCCTGTTTATAGTCTCAGACAGCTTTGATGCAATCCCACTGGCACCAGCATGCATGTCTGCTGTATTTCAGATTTGTAACTCCCCCCCTCACACTGGTAATGATTATCAGTACGGTGCTATATATAGATGCATTTATATACAGAGACTCTCTTAGATATATATGTATGTAGGTGTAGATGTCTGAAAATACAGAGGGGTGCAATCCACAACCTGCACAAGGGAGATCAAAGAAAACCCCCAGAAGTGAAGGTGGAAAGCCTGTTCAGCAACTCCACCATGACATCTGACACTCCTCATCCAGCAATGTGCTCACACTCATCACACCACAGCAAACAGAAATGCTTCTCTTGCCCAGCCCAGGGTGACTACAGGCACCGGAGGAGCTGCTGGGATGCTACAGAGTTCATGACAGTGTCAGGAGTGGTGCTGGTTTTCTTGACTTAGGTTTGCCTCCTGAGAAGGCTGCTGCAGCTTTCCAAAGCAGCATAAATGATATTCCACAGAAAAATGAAAGAACCCTGCAAGTGGTAAATAAATGTTGTATGACCCTGCAGGTATATGCTCTGCTTGCTTTCCAGATCTGTTCTGGTGATTTAGTTAGCAGAAATGTTCTGCCAGACAGCTGCAAGGGAATATTACATAACAGTTATGAAAAGTGAATTTTGAGCTCTCTAGAGACCTTCATCCCAAAGTTGCCTCTCTCTGCCTGTACTTGCCCAGCACAGGCAGAGAAATACCTCTGCCAGAAACAAGTCAATGTTCCTGTGAATCTCTCCACACCACGTGTGCTCAGTCAGCCCTGCTGCAGCAGGAGAAATGGCTTTGAAGAGAAACACAACTGGACATTTGACCACCAGCTCTCTCCTGCCCTCTTGTTTGCCCCTGAGAAGGGTTAATGACCTGAGAGGAGTCATCGGGTCCTTGGGCTGCTTTTAGACAAATGAGGAGGGGAAGGAGGGGATTTCCCTGTGTGCCTGGCCAGTGATGGGAGTGCAGCTGGGAAGGAGTTGGAACACATCAGGTGGAAGCCTGGGCAGGAGTGGTTTTTTTTAATTTTAAATGTTCTTTAGAGGACTGCCTGAGGATAAGCTATACGTGCAACATCGCTCACAGGAAGTATTCAGGGAGTAATGTATGGCTGTGAGGATTGGTGCCCAGACAGCCTGAGAACAGGGAGGAGAGAAGACGAGAAATTTTGGCAAGTAAATTACTCATCATAAAACAAATTCTTCCATCGCCCCAACACACACCAGAGTTTATCCAGAAGGTGGCTATTGCATGTACAAGAGAGATGGAGGCTCTAAGGCCTTTTATCAGTGCAGGACTGCCTTATTGAGTCATCCTGATGATGAATGCCCGAAGCCTGCACAAAAGTGCAGTGCAATTACTGCTGAGTAATAGCAGCACGTGGAGCTTTTCTGCTCCAGCTGGGATGTGAGAGGTGATGGTGAATCAATCAGTGTGGAGGAGACCTTGGTTTGGAAGAGAGGGTGAATATGGAGGAGAGTTTTTCCTTGTGTAGCCCCTGAATTTAGGGAAGAGAGAGTTTTAATAGGTTATGATTGTTTTGGGTGACTGGAGTCAAATTTGTTGTTCACTAAAGTTGCAGCTGAAAGGAAATATATCTGAGCTCTGAGGAGCAAAGTGGTAACCACAGCTGATTAAACAAGGAGGAGAAAAAAGCTCTGGCAGAGCAAAGGGAAGAAGTGAGAATTGAGAATATATGCTAGAACAACCCCAAATAAGTACAGCAAGTGCAGTCTGCTGATCTTTCCAAGAGCTCTTGGACCTTTGGGAAGGCTGTTTTGGGTGCCATGAAATTTGTCAAAGTAAAACTCCAAAGAAGGTGGAAGTCTGGGCCCTCATTTTCTTTCAGTCAGGACATTATTTACTGTTCTGAGCAGTTTTCTGTTTCTTTTCTGGAGAAAATGCTTTAGCTGCCTAGTCTCTGAAAGCACACCGCTGCCTACAGTAAAAAAGGCTTGGATTTCAAGGCTTGGCTGGTACTTTCATGATGAGGAATTGCCCAACTGTGGCCCACACAGAGGTACCAGGAAAGAAAGACAATAAAACCACTCTTGTTTATTGTATGGGGAGGGATTCTTATTATATGCTTGAGATAACCAGTGAGTTCAGCCAAGGTTGCTGATACTGGGGTAAAGAAAACATATTTGAAGAGAGAAGAGGGAAGGAGAGAGACCATGGATAAAATTGATGCCAGGCCTTATCAATCTTCTGCTTGAAAATGACAGGTGGTGCCTACAAAACCTACTTAAAGTTCCTTCTTGTCATAGGGAACATTTTTTTTCCAGAATGCTGAAAGAAGCTGGACAATTATATATTAAAACAGATTCTACTTCTGGTCGTCTGCGTTTTAGATCTCTGAGCTGTGCATGTTAGATGATATGTCAGGCAGAAACAGCAAATGGTTTATTTATTTCTCTGCAGGGAACAGGCTTGACCAAAAGCAGAGGAAGTAGAGGCTCTCTGCTGCTACAGTGCTGAGTGGAAATGAGGAATAAAGTCCCAATTTTTCTGGAAGAGGGCTTCCTTAAGGAGTGTCACCCTGTGCTCAAAGTACCAGTTTTGGAGCTTAGAGACCTGTGCCTTGGTCCTGTTATGCCACAGGCTATGAACTACTTGAGGAAAGTTGTTTCAATGCTCTGCAAAACTGCTTTTCTGTATGTAAAAGAGGAGAACTGATAACTAACTGATACAGAAGGTTATTCCAAGGTTAGTACTGGTGAATCACTTCAGTACCTTATGATAAAAGTTACTATAGAAATGCTTATTATCATAACCTCAGTCTTCCTGAAAGGTTAACACTGGCAGAACATGAGGAACTTGCCATCAAGAGTCAGGATGTCCATATTTAAGCAGAGACTATTTAAAGATCAGGTTTACATCTCACATTAATTTTTCATTAATTTCTCTTTTTTTTTTTCTTTAATCAATAGGGAAAAAGACAGGAAGTGGATAAATGAAGAAAGACTCTTCTTTTTCCCCAGTTCAATGTCCTCTTCATTTGCTCCCATATTCACTGCCAGTCTGCTATCTAAGAAAAGGTGTGCACATTGACCTATTTTAGGACATGTATTCTTACTCTGGGGAAGATGTATAAGACAGCAAGAATACAGAAGCTCTCTAAAGTAATTTCAAATGAGGCATGAAGACACTTATAATTGTCCATCCAGTGCATGAGGAGGGAGCCAGTTATTAGTCACTAGTGCTTCCCTTTCTAGCATGTGAATAAGCCAGATATGCATTAATAAAGGGGTAGATGGGAAAGTGGGCCAGATGGACAAACTGGAATTGAAACAGCTTACAGCACACCTGCCTCTGGCTGACTAGAAAATCTCCTCAGTATTCACACTGATACTGGGTGAATGCAAACGAAATTCCTTCCTAAAAAAATTGTTGTAAGAAACCCAGAAGATTTGTGGTAATTATGAAGTTTTAATCACATGGTTTCACTTAAAGGAAACACAGATCCTAAATCACTGCCCTTTACCTCCAACCTTGCTGGAAGGAGAAGGACTTATTCTGCCTGGTTAGGGTTACAGCTCTGGGCTGAGAGGTCTGTAGCTGGAGAGGGAACCTGAGAGAATCACAGTCCAGCATTCATGTCACATTCCCCCTTGACTGCTACCTTCCTGGGGAAAATGAGACCAAAGGCTCTGATCTTCAGTGCTCTTCTTGACATGCAGTGAAAGCAAAAAAAGAACAACAAAAAAACAGTTGCAAGTTTGTTTGTGTTTTGTTCCTATATTAATACCCATTGTGGGAATGGATAGAAGAGGATTAGCAGTGGCTATCCTCTCTTCAATCTAATCTCCTATTGACTGAGAAACATCACATAGGGACGTCTTGAAGGAATTAACACAAATCCTTTTAAAACTCTTCGGTGCCTTCTCCTTTCCCTTCCCCCTCCTCAATAGCAGTCCCTTCTCCCTGTGCCCCCTGATGCTGAATTTGTGGCAGAGGATGTGGCCAAGGAGGAACATGGGTAATCAATTAAGATGCAGACTTTCACCATTTGAGATGCATTATCATGGTCCCACTGACACCTCCTGAAACACAAACTCGATCTATCACGTTGCAAATGAATTCAAAGTGGGAGATTAAAGAAGCAGACAGGCACACAGTCTCACCATAGAATTCAATTTAAAAAAATAGAAAGAATGAAGAAAAAAGAATGAAAGCAGGAACAGCAAAGAGAAACCTGCCTCACCTGTAGCCAAACTTTGCCCTCAGTCCTATAATTCTTACAACAGAATCAGATAGGCAAGGATAGTTTGGGATAGTCTGAACATGACCTGGGTGCAAATAAAGGGAGTTTTGTCAACTTGAGATGTGATGAAAGGACTTACACACAAAGATACTTCTCTGTTTTCTCTTTAGTCTTCCCAAAAGAATTTCTCAGGACCAAATGGATTGAATGCAGGTATATTTGTTTGTCACCTGTGGTCATTCCAGGCCAGCAAAGCACTTCACAATCAGTCTGGGGTGAGCACTAGGGAACTAAAAGTATTCAGTGTACCTCATCTTCCATGGCCATGAATCTCAGAAGTACAGAATGTTTACTCTTCTCCAAGGGGGTTGGTGCTTGTCAGGACTCATCACCATGACTTCAAAGAAGGTAAATCCACTGCAAGGTGAAAACAAAAATGTAACTCTTGTTATTCAGGCAATTTCACAGAATTAGAATAGATGTTTTTTCTGCCTTACTGGTTTTGTTCTCATTGCCCCCTTCCCCCCTTCAGGGGTTGAGATGGAGATCTTTCCCACCCTGTCCAGCATTCCTCAAAAGTCCTGGCATAAAGAATAGAAAAAAATAGAAGAAATTTTAAATTATGCAAGGCCTTTTCTCTCCACATTTTCTGCAATTATTCCAAAGTATTTGTGTTTATGATATCAATACCATAAAGGTGTAAAGCTTTTATATGAAAACAGAACTAAATTAACTTAAAAAATAACTGCACAAAGGTATGATCAATATGTAGACCAATCCACATATAAGAGCCCCCAGATCACATTCCCGACTTACATCTTTGCTCCCTGGGCTTGTCCTTAGGGCACATCCAAATTCTATGTGTGGAAATCAAAGGATATGTAAGACTGAAGGCAGGGAATGCAGCTGAAATAATATTTTGGATGAGTTTTTACCCACTCCAGCAAGGGCTTTGACTTCCACCATAGGAAAGCACTGTCTGCTAAAACCTGCCTGTCATTTCTAACTTTCTCAGTAAGAAGCCTAAGGAACGGTGGTGGGTCTGCTGAGGAACTACACTAATTACACAACTGCCAGAAACATCCATGTCCTCTTTCTTTAAAATTAAATTGTTATGAAAATCCCACCAGTGGGAGCTTCCATGTGTCACAGTCTGGAGTGGTTGAGGTACCAGAGGGAAAGACGACTGCTGGATTTGCTTGCTTCCCATCTGTTTGTTTGGTTAAGGAGCTCTTCCAGCAGAGACAGGAGACAGACGCACGTAGAAGGTAACAAGGACATGCTTTGGATTCTTTATCAGCCATGGCTCCATTTGAGGTTTATTTTAGTGCTGGAATTAATTTGATGCTCGTGAAGGGGACAGGCTGTCAGCACTGACAAAAGCCTGCCTGGCAGCCAGGAGGCACTGGAGGGGTTTCAGCATATAGCCTTTGCCTGTACCCCTGGTTCTGATCACCACACAGACCTAGAGGCACATCCAAGCAGCACTCCGTATGCAGTGCTCTTACCCTCTCCACAGCCTACCAGCTGGGATCAAATATAATAGGGGCATCCTAAAGAAAATGGAACCATTTGGAAAAGTCAAAAGCTGAGCTACATTTTAAACTTTAATTCCCTAACATTTTCAGTAAGGGGCTCGCTTAACCTTAATTGATGGGAAGGGTAGAGGGGAGAGAAAAGAAATAAGAATAAAGAATTATATAGTTCTGTAGTTATATAGAGTATATAACTATATAGAGTTATATAGTTATATAGAATCTGGATTTGAAAGAAACAATTCTTCTGAGCTGCAAAGGAAGTTCAGCAGTCCCACTGCCTTCACCTGGAGTCCCCGCTCTAGTGACTGGTTGAGCTATCAGTCACTGCTGGCAGTGTGACACTACAACCAGAAATACTCTGTTTATCCAGAGCTCTCACCTAGAAAGTGGTACTGAATTCCTGGGATGACCTCTCCTGAAAGGAGGTGCTGAGGAAAAACCTCTAAATGTGTGCTGTCTGAGCTATGAAATTGTTTTTGCTTCCCATTTCTGCAGTAAGTAAGTATTTCTACTCTGTGCAGGGCAAAACATTTTTGTTGACTTTTTGTGAAAGCAATTTCTCATGTAATTCTGTTTCAGAAAGCCTAAAATGCGTCATCAGACAGCTCTGGTTTAACCATTTTAGAGTGGATTTAAAGGGCTTCCAAAGCAAACATAGTTCTCAAAATTAGCCTGAAATATTGTACTTTGTATAATCCACTTTGGAAGGCTCGCTCATTACTGCAAGATATGTCAAATTCTTGCAGCCTCTGGAGGCATATACAAAATTTTAAACAATGCACATCAATGTAATGACAAACTGCCATTTACAGAGACCTCAATCCAAATGTCAGCTCTTATTCCTTGCTGACATCCCCTCAAGGACTGATGCCTGACTTTACTACCTCTGCTTGTGGAGAAGGCAGAAAAGACTCTCCCAGTAATTACCTCCATCAGTAGTGACTTCTAGATTGTAAAGAAAAAACAACTGTCCTCTGTGTCCTGTTCTCTCCCTGCCTTTCTGGTTCAGCCTCAGTAGGTTAAAAAAAGGAATATGTAGTAGCCTTCTGCATTTTTCTGCTAAACTTTCACAAATATTTTAGAAACATGGAAGATTGCCATGCACTGTGCTTTTATTTTAAAAAGGGAAGAATACTTTTACTCTGCCTCAGCAAAGGAGCAGAGAGGAAATCCTACTGCAAAAATCCAGACATAATCTATCTTTTTGCATCTGCAGTGATACATCTGAAAAATAAGGGGCTAGCTAAGGATTTTCTTTCAAATAAGAGCAATTCATAAACTGGGCCAGATGTAGTCCCAATGTGGAGGTTTTGGCTGCACGGCAGTGCAATACCTCTCTTGTCTCATGATCAGAAGCATATTTATTCAATCAGGTAGCACTAGCTGGGAAAGACAGAATCTACATCCCATTTTTATTCTACCCCTGTGAATCCATTCTGAGGAATACTGATGACCCTTCATAGGAACCATCATCTGCCCAACAGAGAGGGGGGAAACATATAGGAATGAAAAAATCCAGTTGAAAAGCAAAATTACAAGCTTGAAATACATCAGACTCTTGCCATGGTGGCACACAAGGATATCCTGAATGCAGAACTCTGTTTTCCTGCGATGGAAACTGCAGAGCAGAGGAATTTGGTTTTCTACCTACTGCTGGGTGCATTTCCATTTCTAAAACAATACCCTGGTACTTCATTTTGTAATTTCAAGGAGGCCTTCACACACCTGAAATCCTTCCATCATCCCAGAAGTGAGAGAGAAGAAAAGGAGTTGTAGGGTATGCATTTCTGTCAGCCCATGTTTCTGAGCATGCAGTTTGATAGTTAAATAGACACAGAGCTACACAATACATAGAGCTGAAAAGTGCATACAGAGAAAATTGTGATGCATTTCTTTACTTTTCTCCACCCTTCCTTATACGTTTGTGTCCTGCTAGTCCTTTATTGCAGTCTGATGAAAGATATGTAATGAGGATTTTCCCCCTATCCAAGTTTCTTGTATTACATTAAGATATTCCCCAATTTCAAAAACAATAACCTGTGCTGGCTCAATCAGTCATTCCCCTCAGCATGTAAAACTTTCTGTGTCTGAAACACCTGGCCCTATTATAATTCAGAGACCAACCTAAAAATAAATAAAAAAAAAAGAAAAGAAATAAAATTAATTGGAAATTCAAAACTCTACGGTGCATCGAGGTGGGATTTTGAAGGGAAAAGTACCCAGAAATAGGCCATTCGTTTCAGGAAAGCTGGGAATAATGCCAGCTGCATGCTGAAAACACATGCATGTGTGTGGAAACATCATACTGAGACATTCAGTAGTTCAGCTGTTTTGAAAAGCTTGCTTCTAATTTAATTTTGAACAGAAAATGCTTCAAACTAACTGACTTCTATAAAAAGCCAGAGCCACTGAGACAGGATAATTACTTTTGCTTCACATATTTTAGACATCATGTGGTCCTGCAGAGGTGACTGGAATGTGTGTTGTGACAGAGAGGTAAATAGCTGCGATGTCTTCACACCTCTTATTCTAACTGGCCTTGTGTCCTTCTGCTCTTTCTTCTGGTCCTGAAGTCTTTCAGCTTCCACACCTGTGCCCTTTACTATCTGACCAAGGAAGACCCTTCTTTTAGAGTCTGCTTGACCCCCACCTTGCTGCCAGAAAAATCAATGTAGCCATAATAAATTAAAATCTGCTGCTAAAGCCCCATCTCAGATAAAAAATCCACTTTTCAAAAAGTTAAATCTATAAGATCATCTAAAGCCGTAATAGTGCCAAGCTACTTTAACACCTTTAAAGACATTTAAATGGTCACTTCTGAAGCCTGGACTCTCTGGGAATCTGTGCTATCACATTTTAGAGAAACTTTTTTGCTGACTGAGGAGTCATAGAGAGCATCTTACAAAGTCGGATGAGCAGAAAATTTATCCATCCTGTTTACATCTTAACAGCACAGATTTATTTCTGTGGAAAAGGGTCAACCTTTTCCCACCTCCTCCTGCAAAGTTAACTCCGTGGTAGGCAGTCCAAAATATCAGAGTTTTGCAGGTTCTTGTTGTCAGGAAATGAAACATTTGGATGATGAAGGCCTTTGGACACACTCTTGTAACTACAGTGGGATCATCACAGTCCTGCTGTTTCAGAGGCAGGAGGAAGGGAGCAGTCAGAGTTTATCTGCTCACCTGCTCCTGCCATTTGGCTGTGCACCAGCTCACAGTGCACTCCCTCCCTCTTCCCTTTTACCTTTTCAGGAGATGCTTTTTGCCTGCTCCTTAAACACATTTTTTATACCAAGGGTTTCACTTGGTCAGTTCCCTGGAGTTTTCCTTAATTCCCTCATGTTGAGCTGTTCCTTTTAACTACACGGGTGTACCTGTCCTCTCAGCAAAGCCTTTCTAAAAAAGAAAACCTTCACAATTCCTCATTTGCTTTGCATTTTCCCCCACTCCGGATGACAATGTCTGCTTGCCTTTCTGGTGTAGGGATTGCATCACTGCCAAAGCTCCCTGCTTTCACAAGGCGATTTAGGGATCCTCTCAAGCAAATAATTAACCGGTTACACAAAATTTTGGTAGATTTAACACTCAAACCGTGATAATATTTGCCATTTTAAATTTCCAAAGGATTTAGTCAGGCTAAATAGGTTTCTAATCCCTGTGTCTTTCATGAACCTAAATTGGGTACAATATATATCCATATGGGGAATTAATGAAACAAAAGCGCCAGCAATTGTATTCTGTTCAAAGCATAGAAGGAATAATACCCACTTAATGGGACTTTTAAATTTTCTACACAGGCATGTTTTAGAAAATAAAAAAAACCACCACCATTCTTGAAGATCTCTACAGAAAAAAGATATAAATTCAATTAAGATCAAATGAATTTATAATGAAACAGATCTTTTATTGTCAGAAAGTTATATTCTCTTTTTCCTTCTGAAAAAAATTATTATTGTTGTTTTAGTTGTCGTTGTCGCTATTATTATTAAATTTATTCAAAAAGGAAAGTCCTTGTTTGTGTGAAAAAACACTTTTCATTAGAAAAAGCTTCTCAATGAAAACCTCCTAATCCCATACACATTTTAAAACAAGTAATGTGAACATAAATGCATTATTAGCTACAGCACAGTTCTCAGGACAAACCAGTTTTTAGGGCCAAATTTAACCCTACTATGAACCATGGAATTTAACGAGCTGAACTAAAAATAAATGTTGAAGTTGCCTTTGTTTCTCATTTTTTTAGCAGTGAGACAAGTGCCATGAATTCACACCTGGCTGTCATTCAGAGATGCAGAAGGACTAGAAGTGTTGAATTTTATTTTCACCTGTATTTTGTAATGAGGGTGGAAACACTCTATTTTCAGTCATAATTTCTCCCAGAGCGCCTCCTTTTTTTCCCCTATTTTTAGACAGCACTGACGTTTCCCAGAGCAGTCCCTCTATCCAGGTGTCTGCAGGACATTTCAGACCAGGAGTTCAAATACGCTGCAGGCTGTGCAGTGACCAGCTGAACAAACTCTCACCTCCCACAGAGCCAGTACCTTGAAAAGCACATACAGAACTTCTGACAATTCAGTCCCTCAGACTGTGCAGTTTCTTCAACATTTGCAAGGCTGAGGCTGTAAAAGCATCTTTTCAGAGTTGACATTTTCCCAGCTATTTCCCCAGCTTCCCTGACACTGCGTGGAATAAAACATTTGCTTGTAGATTCTGCAGCCCCTGGCTCAGAGGGGGATTAGAGAGCATGCAGCTCCTCTCTGGACACAGCCCTGCGTGGTGCTGATGCTCCAACACAAGCTGTGAAAACTTGTGTGATTGCCTGGTTCAATTTGCAGTGTGCTGGCCGAGATGACAGCTGTCATGAGAGACAGGACTTCCCCTGGTGACACACTGGTTTCAGGCAGCAACAGGAGCAGGGCTTTGTGATTCAGTCCCATAATGAACACAGAATAAATAGCTTTTCTGAGCAGGGATTCAGCTTCCTTCTAGCTTCAAACAGAGGCTGGCTTTGCAGTGCCATCTGCCTTCCCCTACTTGTGGCTGCCCACTGGTGCCTATGATTAAGATACCACTGGACCTTTGAACCTGTCAGCACAGGACAGCAGTGTTGAAAACATAGCGTGCCTCTATTGAATGGCAATGACTAGATACCTGCCAGCTGCAGTGCTTCCTTACAAAGTCTATTTTTCCTCATAATCAGTATTTAATAAACTAATTTTGCTTTGCTTTCCCCCTCTCATAGGAAAATAGGTGATGTGAGTTATGTACCATAAAATTTCCACTGTCTTCAGAATAGGTCTTTTAAAATGTTTAAGTCAAGGACTTTTGTCCCAAGAAGATGCTTCTGTCATTGAATTGCTGACAAAACAGTTGCTTTCACCAGGAAACAGCTGTTAAATAGAGATTTGTCTCATGAGTAGGAAAATAAATGATAATTTCCCAGGCAGCAGGAGGATATTGGAGATCAGGATTCATGGGCCTACCCTGGGCATGGGAGGGAAGTATTGTATAAAACTTACAGAAAGACTGAGAACACGATACTTGATTTGAAATGCAACAACCAACATCAACTAAAGCAATTTGCAAGGTGAAAGATCTACACTGAAACCCCAATGCAGCCTGAGCTGTCTTCATCCATAAAGTGACTTTGCAAGAGAAAAAAGCTAATAAGGTCTGTCTGGTGGGCAGTTTTGGAGATATAAGATTTTTGATCAACACAAAAGGCTGCAAAGGGCACGGAAATAAAAGGAGTGATCCATACAGGTATTATCCACCCAACACAAAACACGCTCATTACGGCATTCTGGATGGGAACTCTCATTCTGCTGTAATTCCAAAGTGCTGCCAGCCTTACTGACAAGTTCATTTGTCAGTCTGTGGTCCCCTGGGCAAAACTCAGACACATGTGAGGAGCTTTGTCATCCAGACATTTTCCTAGCAGTTACAGAGACTTGTATGATCATTTGTTGCAGCTGACGTATTTCTGTGTCTGCACGGCGTGAATTCACACACTCAGTGTTTACACATTTGCAATACACACTTCATTTTGATAAGTCCCTTGAAGTCTAGAGTTCTGGGATGATGCCCCTTCAGGAAGCCTGTTCTGCCTTCCCATGGCTTTTGTTTTATTTTCCATTCAAAAGCCAACAATCTGTGGTTGTACATGTGCACAGCCAGGCCCTGTGCTGCTGAACACTGCAAACAAACCTAACAAACATGGGCATTTGGCTCCCACTGGGCCCAAGGGGTTCACTCTTGTGCTCTTTGAGGGAAAGAAACATTACTAACATTCAACTCACTCCCTGGAGAGAAGCAATAATCCCTGGAAAAGCACTGAGAGATGTGTCAGGCTGGGGCTGCCTGGGCAGCAAGCCCCATCCGCAGGCTATGGGGAAGACCACTCCTGTGAAATGCTAAAATACTTTAATTGAAAGAAAGGCCTCATGATGCAGTTTAGAAGCAATTTGGCTGCCCTCAAAATGAGCATCCACTCCCCACACTACTGTGCAAAGCGTTAGGAAAAGCAATCATAGGGAACTGAGTGCCACTTCTGGGCAATGGTCCTAGGACTTTTGGGATCAGCTTCTGCCCGGAAGAGATGATTCAGATTTATCACACATTTTTCATTTTCTTCTCCCCAGAACAATGACTTTACCAGCTTAGCTTGTTGAACTTTTCAGCCTTTCAAATTACATGGAGTATTCAATAATCTTACAAAAAACCATTTTAGCCACAGCTTCTAAATTTTTTTCAGAAATAACTCAATAAGCTTCCACGTATTGCAGGAAGGTTAAGCTGAATCTAGTGAAACCAACAAGCCTCAAAACCCCAGAAATTTTTCTTATTCTTTCTTATTTTTCGTATTTTTGAACTATCTGTATCTTAATGGAAAAGGCAAGTGTATTGGGAAGGAAGGTCTTATTTTCTCCACATCAGTTATCATAAAGATACAGGATGACTGGATATTGATTTACTTGAGGAGTTCTAAAGAATTTATATGTTTATCATCAGCACAAAAGTCCTGATTTTTCAGGCATGCAATTCTTACTCCTACTGCCATTTAACCATGGGCTAAATTTTACTTCCAGTGAGCTTTACACATTAAGGGCCATAGGTCTGAAATATATGCTTAACTATTCAAGTGATAGGCAGTTTGGACTGGAAATGCACACAGACTTTCCCTTGTTTTAAGAGATTGATATTAAATACCCTAATCTGAGAAAAGATAAATTGTGCATGATATCTTCAGTTGAGCTCCCTACTCTCAGAGCTCCATCAAATTCTCAAATATTTGCAATATCTAAGCACAGGGAACAGAGAAACAGAGTTTAGCTGGTGGTGGAAGGGCAGCAAGTGAAAGAAAGGCTGTTTCAGAGAAGACAGAAAACATCAGTCGTGTTTCTTCAGTATCACTGATTTTGAGTCCTGGATAAAGGTATCTTTAGTCCCTTTCTTGAATTTTCTACCAGCAAACAGTTGTGTAACTTCTTGTAATCATGTTTATTTTCTATATGCCCTTAGGATCTCACCTCTGCCAGCTGTGTCCTACACTGCTGAAACAAATAGGCTGTCTTGTCATAGGCTTCTTACTCTAATAGCCACACTCACTGTTTGCAGGATTTCATCCTGAGCAGCAGTGGTGACAATCACTGTCTGTCTTTCATCTGCCAACAAACAGCTTTTAGGCTGCTTTCTGAAGTGAAAAATCAACCATACTTGTGCAATCACACTCGGCACGTCAACTTGTTTATTCTCTCCATGCATCTAGCATTCCTAACTTTTGAACTCGGGCTGATTTCAGCTAAATTACCAGAGGAACACTCATCTGAAATATTTTAAGCTCATTTAAACTGCTGTTGATAGTCTTGAAGAGAAATATGTTGTTAGTATCCAGAAAGGAGAGAAACATGAAGGGTGTCATTTCAAAAGAGGAAAAGCCAATTGACCTTCACACCTTTAGAAACCAATCCCAAAAGTCTCATGGGTAACCAGACTGCCTTAGATCTGCCACTCACAGGAAGACTTCCTGAAGGCAGGCTCAGCTTTGCTCACCTATGGAGGTATGGAAAGGGTCTCCAAACAACTCAGCTTCTCCAGTCCCCCTCTTTGCTCCTTGCATTTGCATCCCTATTGTGTGCATGCTCTCAAATTGCTGCTTCATGGAGCCAGGCTAAGGACAAGTTTCCCTGTGGCTGCTACCTCACTTTCTACCTCTTCTGACCTTGCAGGCTTGCAGGCAATGATTTCAAACTACCTGTGCATATCTTGCTGCTTTAGCTTTCCTCCAAGGCTAAATGCTTCCAGAAAGGCTCCCTCTTTTCTAGTTAATTTAGGCTTTTTTGAGCAGCTGTAGGCAGGAGCTCTGGCTCTCTCTGAAGTTGCCAAAGGCCCTTGGCCATACTTTTCTGCTGTTTTTCCTCAGATCTAAATGTTATCGGTGTGGAACAGATTTTACTGGAGAGTATGTTTCCCAGGGAAATGCCCTGACTTCCCAACACATGCCAACTGACAGTTTGCCAAAACCATACCCTAAGGCAAGAATTAAATGTAGGTAAATATAAGTGCCCTGAGAAATTCAGGCCAGAAACACAGCGGACAAAGCAAGCAGACAAGAAAATATTTAATGTGAGCAAGAAAAGAAATCTCTTAGTGATGGGAAGTGTTTCAATTTTGATGGAAATTTGCTCTATGTGCAGATGTAAATCCCAAAGAAGAGACTTATTCCTCCCTTGGCTAATGTGAATATAACCTTTCTGTCAGCAGTGCTGCTCACCTGAGTTTAAAACCCTTCCAGGATACTTGGGCTTTACAGGAGGAGAGAAAACAGTCTCAAGACCAATAATGATGGGGCATTTGGGATCCTTCAACTCTAACCTGTGCTCTGAGCTTCTCTTTACCCTAAAGACATCCTCATGTGTAACTATTCTGCCCTCCTACCATTGCCAGTATGATGATTGTTCATACACTTATCCCTGTTATTAGATAATTACAAGCTGATATATTAACAGGAACATCACTGATTTCCAGAAACTGTAAAAATATCTCTCTGACCCTGGATGGTCTTGAAATCTTTCACCTGTTTGTTGTATTTTTTAGCTAAAACATACAACTATTCATTTTATTTTCAATATGAGAAAATAGATCTTTGTTACAGTTTCATAATTACCCATGTCTTCAACTAACATTTTAGAAGCAGAAAATGTTCGAGGACAAAATGTCAAAAATACAGCAAACAGGTAAATTTTATCAGGTTTTGTTCACCACTTTATGTAAAGCAGAGCAGAGTTCAAACTTCTTGTAGTTTTCATGTACTAGCTCAGTGTCTTAGCTCTGTAGTGATTTCATCTGCTGCACTTCACAAAGAAGGACGCATCTCTGCTTTGTTTCAGATGTGATATTCAGAAATCCCTTGGCACCAAGCCTTTGGACAGTTCTGCCACTGTTCCAGGAAAGCTCTGTGACCTGCATTCCTGTTTTTGAAGCTCAATAGATCAGCATGTCAGAACCTAAGCCTCCTCTTAAACTCCAGTGCACTTTTTTCCTGCCAAGGTCCTTTTAAAGGCACAGTGTCCCCATCAGGGTCAACTTTTCTCCTGCTCTTGCAAAATCTATGAAGTATTCCCCATCAGTGATGCCTTTCAGCCTCTCTCCTTTCTTGGACACAGTAATCCGCTGACTTTCTTCAGTTTTTCAGCTATCTCAGTGGTGTTTATATGCTGTATTTCAGTATTCCCATTTCCCTGAATTAAGGGTTGTTATGCTGTCTTCCAAAGTAGCAAGTAGAGAAAACCAAGACCTTTGTCAGTTCAGAACTGTGAGTAAAGGATGTTGTCTAGACCAACTGAAGAATGTTTAATTATGCATTTTTCTGTCTCCCTGCACTACATGTACCTTTTCCTTTGGTCAAGTATTTATCCACAGTCTTCTTGAATCCTTTCTGACAGTACTAACAAACAGCATCTCAGGGAGCTTTTCCTTTCTCTTTCCCAAATTCTTACGTGTTATCTGCCCCATAGCTGTTATGGCACGAACCACAGTTCCTATCCCATTGCCCTCTTCCCCATGATTCTCATTCCCTAATTAATCCCCCCAATCAGTAGCCAACAGGGCTCTCTCCCAAGGACAGTTTTCATATTCCTCAAGACACTCCACCATCTAGTACCATCCTGTTTGTCTTCAAGGACAGGGATTTCTCTCAAAGTAAGTATTTCTGGTAATTCTCTCTGTTCTCTCTTCACTGGACTGAGGTAGGAGTTCACTTTATGTGCAGCCTGGTTATACCATTAGCTTGTGACAAGTCTTTCACTTAGCACTGAGCTCCACAACTCGTTTTGCTATAGGCCTGCAAGTATTGCTCCTTTTTTAATCACTCCAAAAGTGCAAAAACACCCAGTCTAGAAGATGGACCTGTGTATTGACACCAGTGAGCTGATCTTTGACCATGCTACTACCAAAGCAACCATTCTGCCATAATTAGCATTAAGCAGTGAGGAGGCACCCCTGGTTAAACACAGAAAAACTAATATTGGGCTTTCAGAAACCATTCCTTAACGATGTTTCACAGCCCTCCAGAAAAATCTCATTAGCAGCAGCAGACACCCTGGAGCTGTGCAGAACACATCCAGCATGTGTCGAAGCAGACCATTAGTTTGTCTCCTGATGAAAGGGGCCCATGAGTCACAGTGCAGGAGTCACTTGGGGGCAAGCAGAGATTTTGAGAATAGTGAGAAAGGTCATCTAAGCAACCAGAGTGGAAAGCCAGCAGCAACAGGAAAGTCACAAAAGGGATAGTTGTAGACATTCTGAATGGAGAACAAACAAGCAGAGTGTTGGGTTTAATATTTTTCAGCTTTTGAGGCAGAATGCCAGTTTTTAGTTAATTTGGAGGAAATACCAGCATGCAGTACAAAATGATCTCTGCTACATGATACCTCTTCAAAGAGAAGAGTTCAGCACCTTTGGTATGAACTTGGCCAGAACTTGCTCAAAATTATTATTCCTCATTGGCAAAAGCAATGATTTTACTTTTCCAGTGAGTAAAGTTCAAGCAGAAATTATTCTGCCCTTATCCCCTCAGTGCAAAACTAAAACATCCATATGAACAGATGTCAAAATACCTTTGGGATATTGTAAATGCTTTTTAAATTCTTCTGTTTCAGATTATATCCAAATAATGTCACTAGACATGCTGCACCAAAATCACACTTGAAGTTTGGACCTAGGTGTCCCTTACATTTACATTCCTTGGTCACACTTATTTTTAATGATGTTCAGGAACATTTAAGAGATTCAGCTGCTTGTATCTCTCCATTCTTCCCCTCTACTTCTCTGTCAGAGTCAGCCTTCATCTTTTTCAGGGAAGCAATTCTTGCAAAGTGCCAGGTAGGTTCAGCTGACATTTAACTGAACAGAAATAGGGGCTGCTCAGTCTCCTGAAATAACTGCTCAGATCTTTTTAGGACTTTCTAGATATACTGATCTATGATGGGCTAATTGGAATTGGGACAAAATCCTTAAATTGATTTTGCTGGAGCTAAGCAGGAACAAGAACAAAATTCTTCAGAGATGATGGCTGTCCTGAGGGTCCTTGCTTCTTATTCTCCTATCAGACACACTTCTGGTATCTGGGTTTTGTTGTTGGGTTTTTTTGGTTTGGGGTTTTTTGGGGTTTTTTGGTTGTTTAGGGGTTTTAGGTGGTGTTGGGGGTTTTGGTTTGTTTTGTTTGGTTGGGTTTTTTTGGTTTGTTTTTGGTTTGGGTTTTTTTTTTTTTTTTTGCTTTGGTTTTGGTTCTGGTTTGGTTTGGGATTTTTTTACATAAAAGCTGCCTTTTCCCCAGCCAAAAGAGTGACATTAAAGCTGAACAGTGTGCTGCCCGCTTTCAAGATTTTATGAGCCTCACACTGGTTTCTTGTCACCTTAGCTAGCTTTCAAACAAGTGAAAAAAAATTATGCTTATGAAATCTAAATTCCAGAAAGGCAAATAAAAGGAAACCTCAAATTATTTTGGTCCCCAAATTCAACTGCAAGATATTCAAAGAGGATTTAGGACTGGTGATATCTGCTGACCTTCCCTAGCTGTTTCTTTGTGGAGTCTGTCTCCTTTAAATGTGACACAGATTCACAGAAGTTATCCTTGGTCATTTACATAATGGTGTTCACCTCCCAGACTTGCCTGTTTGCAGATGCAGAAGGTAAAAGCAGAGGATATGTGTAACAGCAGCAGAATGTTAAATAAATCACAGGTATCTTAGACAGTCTATGCCCTCTTCATCTGAAGAGGAGAACATAGGACACAAACCTGGTGCATACCTTCTCCTGCTCTGAAAGTCCAAAGCAGGGGCTTAAACCTGCTAATAGTAATTAAACATTTTCTGATCCCAGATGCATCTATAGCCATGCCTGGTAACAAATATTCCTTACCTTAGCATAATCTTGCATGTTATGAAGTTGTTGGGAATGTTAGCAGAGCTCTCCATTTCATGGACGGACTGAGGCCTTGAGTTCTTTTGTTCTTCACTATATCACAGAAGTGTTAAGGTTGGAAAAGGCCTCCAAGATCATGAAGTCAAAAATCAGTGAAGGAATTTTTCCTCATATCCAACTAAACCTCCCCTGGTGCACCACTAGGCCATTTTCTCATCCTGTCACTTGTTACCTGGGAGAAGATTTCTTCTACTGATTCAGCATGAGTGAGTCAGACTGCCCTGAATGCCATGAGCATAGCTATGCACTTACCAGGCTGTCAAAGGAACAAAGAGAAGACAGAGTAAATCATAATCTCTGTGTTTGCCAGGGTTTTTAGATGGTTGGAATGGAAAGTGGTTTATGCCATGGTGACATGGTTTACATGTGCTGGCAGGGAGTGAGGGATGCACAATGGCACACTATATCAGTTCTGGAAGATACTTTTCCTGCACAGAATAAGGAGTCTGTTATTGAAATCTCCATGATGACTGGTGCTTTCTCCACAAACTCTACCTCTCTCCTTGTCACCCAATCTAGATTTCCTGGGTAAAGCTGGTGGCAGGATCATTCCACCTGATTTATCACCTTGGTCTGCTAAAACCCTAAGTAAGGATGGAGGCAGGCTAAGGGAGAGAAAGAAAGTAGCCAGCATCAGACTATGAAGCGTAATTTTTCCCACCCACACAGCATGTGCCTGAGGGAAAGCAGAGAATAATTAGAATGGCAGCCTTGTTTTAAGGGTTTGTTGCTTCTTTAAACAGAAATTAGAAGGCAAAACAGATCTTTGTTAAATGTTGAATGTTGTGCATCCCCCTGCATTTATGTTTCAGAACATCTGGAATATCCTGTGGGAGCTTTTGTAGCTCCATTGTAAGTGGGACAGAAGGCAAAAAGAAAAGAAAGCCACAGAAAACACAGAGCCCCAGGAATTCAATGCCAGCTACTCCTAGAAGAATCACAGCAGCAAGACTCAGAAGAACAGGACACTTGATTTTCTGGATCACCTGGAAGGTACCCTGATTTGATAGGCAGTGATCAGGTACTAATTGGACTCAATGATTTCAGAGGTGTTTTCCAACCTAACAATTCTGTTTGATTCTGTGATTCTGCCAAGTGGCAGTGCCATTAAGGGAATGTCCTGTTTGTTGAAGGAAAGTGGGGTCTGGGTCCATTTGCATGACACATCGTCTTCTGCTTCCTTATAGAGTTTAGGATAGTTGTCTCCAACTCATAACTTCAGAGTGCAGTGATTTTTCTTTAGATGAACGAACAGACTGAAAAGAAAAACAGAAAAATTGAAATTCATAGAAGCAGTGTGACGCCTGTTTAGAAATATTTCATTAGACATACAGGAGGTCTGTGGCACACGTTTAAGCAGACAAGGGGAAAAACAGTGTACACTAATGGTAAGGTATATGAATATCTCTGTAAACATCTTCCAAAAACTAGACCAGACAAGGCTGGCAGAATCAGTGAATGGAAATTACAGTCAGCACCAGGGAAAAGCATTGTGATCTAAGTATTACTTACATGCAGTTCTAAAAACACCCTTACATAAGTACATGCTTAAGTGTTTCCGCAAAACAAGATTAAAACATTGCCATTGTCCAAAGAGACTCTGTAATTAGCACTGGACTCCCAGGATAGCACATAAGCATGAAAAATTCTCTACCTTTTCTTTTTGATCGCATTTCTTTAAAAAAAAATACTCAGTAGAGTTTCATTTACATGTCATAGACAGCTTGATCTATATTCAGAAAGAACATCATGTCCTCCTTAGATGTCAAAACAATTTTATCTCTTAACCTGAGTTTGGAGTCAGACATCAAGGATGCAATGCATGTGGCTCCCATTAAAGTGTTAATCTCTAACACCTGCAATTCACAGAAGTTGCTATACTTTAAATAAACTGAAACTTTTCTTTCCAATTCCACTGCTGCACAGTGCTTAGTTGCAAATTGTTTTTCTAACCTGACTTCCAACTTTGGGAAAAAAAGCAATTTAGATTTGCAACCTGGGAAGCTTAATTCAATTTCCTACTCCATCACAGTTTCCCTGTGTGTCTTTAAGGAAGCCACACAGGTTGTGATTTAAGAGATAGATTGGAGCTTTGCTTCCCTTTAAAATACTTTGTAGTTCTGGCCTTGGTCTTTGTGACTATCTATAATATATATACAATGATATAGACATACAATCCCCTTGGATATAGTTTGTAGTGGATTAAGATTTTCCTGTCTACCAGCTATCCATTATGGGTCTCTGCCTGTCTTTGTAGCCAGCCTTCATTATGAGGTTCTATGAATGTTTACAGCCTGCTTCAGTACAAAATCAGCTAGTTTAGCCTGAATTGTGCCTGAAGGCAGCGTGGGCAATTGGCACAGCTCAGGGAGCTGAGGGAGAAATAATGCCTGGAAGATGGTCAATTCGATAATAAATAGTAGAAAAAAAGGATGGGGAAAGGAATAACTAAATCAGCTACACTTCTGCTTCAATACAGAGGACATCCCTGCCTTTAGATAGTCGTGATTCTCAGCACCAGGCAGACATAAGCAGGATGAGGGTAGACAGGTTAGGATTATGGTAAATCAAAAAAAAGTACAAGCCAGGTTGTCTGAAGACAAAGCATAGAAAGCAGTACTGAAAACAGACACACTGAGAAGTTTTTGTGTGTGCATGTGCAGTGGCTTAACACCAGCAGGAAATTAAATTTGAAAAAAGCCACTCCGTTACACCTACCCCTTCTGGTACGGGAGGGACAAAAGCAGCAACTATGGGTTGAGATAATAACTTACTGAAAGCAAAAAGCAATGGAGGACAAAACACCCAATAACAAGCACGACATTAATAACAAAAGTCTACAAAAAGCGAAAGTTTCACCCACAGAAGGTGCTCACCACCAGCAACAAAACCGAGGCGGCAGACGCTGCCCACAGGCCCCATCCGCCTGCCCCTCAGACACAGACAAGATGGCGGCTGCTCCCACACGCCAACCGCACGGCTGTCGGGAGCCAAGACAAGATGCTGAGGGACTCCTGCAGGTGATGTCTCCCAGCCCAGCCCAAGAGGATGAAAACCAGTGACAAACAAAGCCCCTGGAAGGTAAGATGTCTCAGCTGGGTCACATTGCCACTCACCTGGGCCCAGTTCCCCTCAGGTGCCTGCGCAGCCATTTTTACCGTTCTGCTGCGCTGTGGGGGGAAACAAAAAATCACTAAACAAATCACTAAACACTGGGGAAAAAATCACTTCTATCCGGACTCTAAAAAACAAGGATCATGTCTGAGATCCTCCCTGAATTATAAGCAGCTGCCTTTCTTGTGAGGCTGCTCAGAAATATTTGGTAGGTATGTGAGATTGGTAGATGGCGAAAAACATGTCCTTTGTGGGATTTTGTATCAACATATTAATTTTCAATCAAAGCAACAACTGTTGCCTGGAATCAAAAGAGAAACATTCCAAACAACATTAAAGAGGTAATATAAAGAGCAGTCTTTTAATGAAAGCTTTCAGGTGCACAAAAATAGCTATGCAAGTGTGCAGTATAGGATTTCTACAATTTTTATAAGGTTAATTAATTAATCTGTCTAGCAGGTGCATCCAATAGGAAAGCAGTTGCCTGGGTGACACACCTTTGGGCCTTGGGATGTCTCCAAGGGGTTCTTTGCCCTGTATCTTGTATTGTCTCTCAAACTCTTGTGCATAACAAGGTGTTCTTGTCAGAAATTCTGTTCTTGAAAATAAGACTAAATAGAATTTCAAGGGTGTGACATAATGTGTTAGAAAGGGTTAGCTGCTGTTCTAGAGTGTGAAAAAGGGTGAGAAGGTGCTAGAAACTATAAAACTATATATTAAAAAGGTACAAAGCTACAAATATATGAAAAAACTAAAGATCTTTAGGCATCACAAGTCATCCAGAAGTGAGATCCATGTTAGAAAAGAAAGCAAGGCATAATTCTTATTCTAAAACCTTCTGCCCTAAATATTTGGATACTAGGAACTCAATTTTGGGTGTATCTGAGATGCTTCTTACAAATCACTGCTGTTTTAGTTTGTCCTTTCCCTGACCTCCAAAAGGTAAGTTGTGTTTGCATCACAGAACTACAAATAGTTTGCCTGTTTCTGCTGACAAATCTCATGAACCAATGAACCCTCATATTAGTAGGCTGTGTTTTCTTTAATGAGGTCCTTACACCAAGCGTAGAGACTGCTTCTGGAAAGTGCTTTTAACAAGGTCAATATTACCACTCAGCATTTGGCTGACCCTGTGGAAAGGTAAGAACGAGCTCTAGTGCTGCAATATTAGCAGATCTAGTGCAGCAAGCCTTGTGAAACCTGGTGTCTAACTTTATTCTGCACCTCCTGGACGTTTGCGACTACTTGGAATTCTAATTTGTGTTTTAAAAAAAGCAGTTATGCTAACAGAAAAACTAATAATGACTGGTTTTCTATTTACTTACATCCCACATCTATTCATCTTTCTGTCTGCCCCTACCACAATTACCTCTGCTATTCCTCTGCCCACCCCCTACTCCCTCCCATGGGACTGGGCTTCAGGTCTAAAACTTTATTTTCTTCACCTACTGTGGTTAGTTCAGCCCACGCTGATGACTCCTGTGTTTGTGCTAAAGCGTTTGCCTCAGTGACAGTATTAATTTGGGACTTCCTTATTTTCTGGGCTGTCAATTCTTGTGAAACTTGTCAGACCTTTGTAACTCCAAGATACTTTGCCCTTTTGCTGATTCTGGTAGGATCAGGCAGTTTGGTCAAGAGGGTGAGAGAGCAGAGAGCATGAAAAGAGACTGATGGACATGGATTTCAGTCACATTTCCTTGAAAAGCCAACCTTTCAACAAGTTGTTATGATCATTAAAGGCCACTCACATTATCCCTAAGACTTAAAAATTAAGTTGCCAAAAAAGTCATCTCGAAACTGTTTCATAATATCTAATAATTCTGTGGACAAGATTCATCATGTATTTCATCTGCAAATCTATATAAGTTATATGTCTTTGTGACCTCTTCTAACCTTTAAATAGCTAGCTTTCTGCTGGCACACTTTTTTTGAAAAAATCTTTTTCTGAGATTTGTGATTGATGTCATGAAGTCCCATTCTTGTTAATTTGTTTCAAAATTATTTTCTGAAACCTCAGAAAAAAGAAAGCACCTTTACCTCTCCTACCCCATAGGCTGTGCAGTGTATAAAGGCTACCAGACCCTAACTGTGCAATGAAAACTGTGCAAGGCAATTTTACTCCTCTCAACAGAAGGTACAATAAAATAGGTTTTCCACCATGAAATTACCCTTATTCTAAGGGTCTTAATCTTACAGGTTTAAAGGTATTCTTCACAGTTCCCTCTCTTATATTCATCAGAGTGCACTGATGTCTAGTTTTGCTCTCCCCACCAGTTCCTTTTTTGCATTAATGCTTGCATTTAAAAGGAAGAAAACCCTGGGAAAGTCCCCCTGGAAAAGCGGCTGACTTTTCCCACAGATACAGCTAATGCCATGTAACTCATTACCCTGCCTGCCTCTCACACTCCAGCGTGCATGTGAGAAGGGGGGGCACAGCAGCTCATCCTGCCCTGGAGGGTGCTCACATCATGCCAGGGGCTGTCTGAACCAGAAACAAAGCCTGAAAGTGCTTTATAACCACCCCACTGGGACAGCAGGAATCTGAGCCAATGCGCTTTGCTATCACTGGGAAAAAAAACCCATCAGTGCTGTGTTCATGACTGCTGGCACTGCAAACCCATTGGTAAATGTGTGAGCTCAGCCCCAGGAAAACAGCAAGTTTTAGTTAGGGGAGCTCACCTGCTCAAAGAAAACAGTGACTATGTCTGTGCAGAGTCCTGCCAGGTACCTACCAGCCAAAACCCAGAAAGAGTGGCTTCTCCTGTGTCTGTGAAATTAGTCAGTCTGAATCTCATGTGCAAACTGTGTCTAACCCCAGCTGCCAGTCCTGCAAATCAAAAAAATACACACTAAAATGACATGGTTACCTTATAAATCCTGATTTGACTTTTGCACCTTTTGAGTCAATTTAGGTTCTTGGAGTCTTCAGGGTAAACTGACATTATCTTTGCCAGCTTTCTTCCAGAAAACAAAATGATGAGAAACTCTGTGTTTGTCAGGAGCACTGGAGGGGCTGCCAAAGTTTCTGGCTGGGATTGGCACAGTGGACAGCTGAGCTTCTCCTGCCATTTATAGGCACAGCCTAAAGCATGACATTTTATGGCAGAGCAAAATCAAGCTATAAACTGCAGTGGCTCGTGATAATTTTCATGAGCACTTCATCAAGAATGGGAGGTGTGAAAATATAACCCCAGCAGCAGCCTGAGGGAAAACTTTCCTTTGCTTTATCACTTAGTTCACTAAAATTGGGAAGAAATCAAGAAATTGCAACAGTCAAGAGGTTGTTGTGAGGAGATAAAATAGCTTCAGACAGTTAAATGGTTTTAAGATTCAAAATACTCTTTAGATTTGGAATCCCTTACTGTACTCATGCTCTGCCTGATGTCTGAGAAACACCTCCAGCCAGGAATCAGGATAGGATTATTTAGGGTACACAGTGTTTGAAGTGTCGCACAATTCTAGTGCCTACTGAAGATTTTCCATATGATGCCTATGCATCAAATTTCATCTTTCTTTTTGACCTGTGTATGTGATAGGTCTGCCTTGAAAAACTCATAAAAAGAGGTGGGGGTTATGTTGACCAAAAAAAGGACATCAGAAGTCAGAAATAGGAAGGAGAGTCAGTGACTTCTCCAAAGTGCTACTGCGAAAAGAGAAGAAAATTAGTATTTGCTGAAAAGCTGATAATGGGAATTTTATTATTTGATTTTTGTGTCCTGTCAATATGTCTCAGTCTAAGCAATGGGGTTTCACAGGTAAAACCCAGAGCTGGTTAAGCTGGGGTTGAGGCTTTCCAGACATAACAGATTCTTGCAGAAGTCAAGTATAGTGAACTCCAGAAAATTTAGCATCTTCCCCGGGGTTTAAAGGTTTATTAAGACTTACACATTCTGCAAATGGCTTCTATTGTGCAGTGCCTGTCATCAGCTTTTCAATAAATGAGGTATGACCTGGAGATCTATAACAAGATAACATTCATATCTGACGACAGAAGGATGGGAAGATGCTGCAGGAGGTTTCCACTGTTCTTTTCATGTGAGAGCTGTCTTTTTCTACATTCAACAAAGACCTATGTGGTATATTTTCTTGTCAAGCTCAGACTTCAGAGATAATTAGGAAAATACTGCTTTTTTCTGTAGTCTATAGGATACATTTTTATTTTTATTGTGCTGCTCTGTATCATCACTTGATACTGACACCACAGCTGTCTGTATCTTCTTTACTTCATATGCTAAAGACAGGTCTGACAGCAGCTTAACTGGAGTTAAGCAAGTACTTAACTGATCCCTAAGGTATCAGGTCTTTTAATGTTAAAGAAGGGAAGAAAAGATGAATAATAATGATTTGAAGTTCCTCTGTTTCTCAGTGGCCTTCTAGAAATACATAAGATAGGCTTGATTGATACTTTTTTTTTTTTTTCTGAGAAACTTCAAACCACCAGGCATAAATTACCACATAAGTAAATCCTCACAGAACTAGAATCTAAGTAGGTTGCACAGTGGAGAAATATTTTGTAGTAATTTAGACGTGTTTCATAAAATGTAATTAGTGATTATCTAGTATTCCATTGTGGCTTGCCTGCAACTGCTATTAGAATGTTCTGAACACAACAGAACATAAGATAACAGGTAAAAAATAATTCAAATTGAAAGATAGCAATGAAAACTGAACAGGCGAATGCAATCTACCTGAAAGAATGAGTCCAGATTTCTTGCTGATAATAATTCTGCATAGGAAAAACCATGTGAGAGGGAGCTGCATCAGGGCAGAGCTATTACCAGAAGTGCAGCTGTCTTGTGCTCAAAGCAGTCAGTGCGGTGATAGCTTCCAGTAACCATCTAGGCATTCTCAAAGGAAGTAGAGTATGTAGACCCAAGATCAAGACTCCGCAACGAGAGTTTCCCTGATGAAGGTCAAAAGATGAGTTACCATTACCCAGTATTTTATAGCAGAACATTTTGTCTTGCAGATGAGAAAAGGAATGACTGCTACTATTGTTGTCAGAGATATTTTTGTGTGCTGTGGAAATAGACTCCTTACCCCTTGAGGACAAGAGGAGTTTTATAGCTCAGGCCAGGAATGCTGCGCCTGATGTTAAAGCATGCCAGAGCCTGCTTGCATTCTTGTTCAGCAGACCTGGACAGAACATAAAAATGTTATTCCAAACAAATAAATTGAGACTACTATTATTATTAATAATATTAATGGTGACATTTACATAATAATCTATGATACTATAAATATCCAAAGGATCTTTTGCAAATACGTTATAAGCACTTGTACTAGAAAGAATGTTGCTGAAAATTAAAATGTTTGCACTGTCTTTAGTATTCTTAGCAGTGAAAACTTCAAGCAAGTACCAGGAATGCAAGAGTAAATTTTCAACATGCAGAATCATAATGTGTGTCCAACTTAAGATGCTTCAAAGGGCCCAGTTTTCCAAATGACCAGTGCTCAGGTCTTCCTCAGAAATGCTTTAAGACATCTTACTTCTGAAAATATAGTTCCAGATTCCAAGAGTTAGGCTTGTTTATTCAGAGATTAGAAACTATTTTAAAAGCATTTGCATTTCTCAAGTCTTAATACTTACAGTTAAAGGCCTGTTTTATATTAATATTTCAACATCTTGGGAAGTTGCCTAGTCCACAAATTGCCTGGCTCACAAAGTCTTCAAGTGGATGTGGGATGCTTCTTCCCCTAAATGAACTCAAGAGATCATCCTGGAAATAAGAACCTTCCAGTTTCTCTGTATAATTCACGTGTGACTTCAAGGATGCATTTCACAGATGCAAATAAAAACAAAGATGTCTTTTTAACTTTACAAACCTCAGTGCACATACTTGTTTTGCCTGCCTGCCTGCCTGCCTTCCTTCCTTCCTTCCTTCCTTCCTTCCCTCCCTCCCTCCCTCCCTCCTAATTTTTCAGGATCTATTCTCAGTTGAAAAGTTGCAGCTTGGTACTCTCTGAAATAATGACTTTTTTTTTTAAAAAAAGAAGCAAAATACCGAGACCCTCAGGAATCTCTTAATGTATGAGACTTGAAACAGTATTTTGTCAGGCTAATTGCATGCTGTAAAAGATTCCAGGTTAAATCTGAAAATATATGTGGCTCGAGGTTGCAGTGTTATGGATGAAACACTAAGAATGTCCTTCTCATTATTACCTGGCTTATTTCTTTGAGCAAATAATAATAGGCTAATCACTGCCCTTGGATATACACTTGCAAGTCACTCTGAAGACAGCAGGATTTTTGCCTGCATGTCCCAGGGCAAGGTTTTGCCCTATATTTCCAGTGATAAAGAGTATTCTAAGCTCATTTGTAATTAATAGTTAACCAAGAGTTCTTTTTTTTTCTTTCTTGTGGATAAACTGGTTAAAATGTCTAAAGTAATAGTGGATTATGTCACTCTGGCTGGCAGTAAGGGCAGTGTAGCAAAAGTAACAGGCTTTGGTTCCATTTCTTATTCATTATGAACACGACTGCTTGCTGTTCATACATCCTTAGCTGTATGGTATGGGCACAGTATGGTGATATCCTGTTAGGATTTAGTTTGTTCCTTGAGTGTGTAACAAAACTGAAAGATTTAAATTGCATGTAATGAATCTGGGCAACTTTTTATTGCTGGGCAATGAAAGTTATGATTTCATAATAACAAGAGATTGAAAGTCTCTGATATCCACTGCATTACCTATCTATACTTGGAGTGTATCCCACAGTGCATGTGCTGAGGTTTTGATCAGCTTAATTTTAAATGTCACCAATAATAGGACATCAAGACTTCCCCTCTGCCATAACTGTTGTGCAAAAAATCCCAGTGTCAGGAACGTTCTCTGTTACAAAATAACGTATTTTTTTATTCTCCATCATTTAAGAATGTACAGTCCTATTGCCTGTGTGGGTACTCCTCGAGAGAAACCCACAGTGCAGTTCCTGCAGCTCCCTAACACTCTCAGCCCAGAGGGACGTCTGCTCCTGGTGAGCAGAGCTGCTCCAGGGCAGTGCTGCTCTGGATTTCATGAAGATAATGCAGGAGCAGTTCAATTAAGAGAATAGATTAATGGGAGAATTGCCCTCTAATTACACTTCCTGAGGCAGCTGCACTCTCTTTGTGTGGCTACAGACATTCCTTCACTATCTAAGGTGGCTGAAAAGAAGGGTTTACTTCTCACACCATGTCCAAACAGGCCTTTATATATCAGGGGTTGACCAGGTGATGAATTAATCCCATTGTGCAAATATTAAACAACATGAAATAATAGGAGGAGAGTATGATCAAAGCAAGCTGCAGTTTTGCCTAGGGGAGTGAAATCTTTCAGTGGAAATAAGGGGAGAAATTCTGACAAGACCTATCAAACTAGAGAAATTTGCAACACAATAACACATTAGATTTATTTTAGACAAGTGCAAGGTAACCAACATTGGAAGGAACAGTTTAAAATACTGATATATACTGATGGATTCAAAATAAGCTGTTATTTCTTAGGAAAATTGTTCTAGGCATCATTACAGATCATTCAATGAAGACATCTGCTCTGCATGAAGAAGTAGCAAATAAGATGTTTGGCTGCATGGGAAAGGAGATGGTGAATAGCAAAGACAAAATTATACAAAATGCCATTGCATACAACCTGCTCTACAACACGTCCTTACATTGAATACTACATTTACTTTTGGTCAACTCAATAAAAGAGGCCATGAGAGGAATTGGAAAAGATTTTGAGAAAAGCAAATGAAACTTATTAGAATCCCAAAAGAATATTTCAAATAGGCATGACAAAATGGAGAGGGTGACACCATGACACACAGGATCCTAGAGTTTTGTTAATGTAAAATTTTAGTTTGCAGCATGGAGCATCAGCCCCTGCTGCTAGACTAATTCCTGGATCTACACAGATATTCCCAAGAAGCCCATGGCACCTCTGTCCCCTCATGAACCATGCTAATTAATCTCTGTGGGACATTCTACTGATCTCTGTGGGACATTCTTCACTGTATTTGAACCCACAACTGAATTTAGAAAGGTCTTCCCCCTTTGCAAAAACTGGCAGTGAGGCTGAGGACAGAGGGAAATGAATGTCTGGGACCTCACAGAAATGTTGAAGATGAAATTAAGAAAGAGACACACGCACGTGTTGGAAAAGAGACAAGTTAAAGTAAAAATATTTAAATGAATGATATAGGGAGAAAAAAGTTGAAACATTTGAGAGAAAAGAGGGTACCATGAAACAATAGAAGGAGTGAAGACAAAATGGAATAAAAAGAGATGGAAAAGAAAAAGGAGTGGAAGGAAAAATTGTAGCACAGATTATTCAGAGGCCACAAAGAGTAGGGAATATAAAGGTTTATAAATTTGAGGGAAAAGAAAGGTTGGCAAATACAGAAAGAGCAAAGAGAAGAGGCAAAGGAAAGGAGACCTTAAATTTAAAAAAAAAAAAGGAAAACTATGTGAAAAGACAGCTTGAAATTTGCCACAGAATAAGTAAGAAAGACTGTTTCCATAGAAATAGAAATACCAGCAAAGGTTGTGGAAAACCCTCTAAATGGCAGAAAGCAGGCAGACTGAATTGAGGATGCATGTAAGGTGAAATTTGAGAGAGAAAAACATGCACTGCCAGTGCCTTCCAGTGTGGGACAGAGAATGAACCCTGCCCCAGCAGCCACCTCCAACTCGGAGTTTCTTCTGTGTTGGGTCAAAGTGAAAGATGCACTAAAATACAATGCAAAGAATATATCTTAGTGGGATAAATGTTGGGCAATTCATAATGCAGTGGATCTGAGAGCAAGTTCTGCTAACCATCTTGGAAGAAATCACAGATTTTCTAAACACTGTTGCCAATCCCTGGGGAAAATATACATTCTGCAGAAGTACTAGAAAAATGTCTATCATTTGTGTCCTTCCACAAAAATGTAAAGCTAATGCCTTGTAAAAGTAAGTTCTAGTGCACTGCTATCTAGGAAGTAAAATTATTATAAATTAATTTTAGATAACTTTCAAAATCCTTTTGAAAACTCTTCAATATCTAATAATTTCCTGATTTTAGCATATGACTGCTACTCAGAGCATAGGAGCAAGTTCTATAATTTCACTGACTTCCATTCCTTCCTGACACGTGATTTTACAATGCAGTTCTGAAACTGTGCCATCCACTCTGGCTATTTCATACTCACAAGGGCCTGATCCAAGAACGTGTAAGCCTGATATCTGTTCTCCTACCACTTGCTTCAACAAGGATTAGGATGTAGTTAACAATTTCCTATGAGCCTTTCAGCTTTTTCATTTCTTGCAGGTTCAATCACTGTCAAAACTTCACTTTCTAGAGATTATTTTTTGGTTCCTGAAGAGACTCCAGTCATCTCCATGATCTTTTTAAAATTTGCTTCATTTAAATTTTGCAACTGATTTTCCTATTGGAACAATGAGTAAACTTAGGACTGGATGGAAGTGGTAAGGGTTAAGAGACTTTTTTATTTCTATCAGATCTCCATTCTATTCTGATTAATTTTCAGAAGTAGCAACTCCTCTTTGAGTTTCCGGTGTTGATGAAAAGAAGAAAAAAAGATGGAAGGAAGAGTGGGTTGAAATGCATATTAGGAATGAAGTACTATCTATAATTTAATATTACCTTATCTTTCTTCTCACAAATTTGGAAGAGTGATTTGGTGTACGCAATTTCTACAGGTCTTTGCCCGTGATGTCAGAGTCAGGATTTTGCTGATGCTTGTCTATTTAATCTGGAGCTGCCTTTTACTTCTCTCCTTTTTATGTCCCGACCAGTAGCTCTGCATCCCCCATTCTATCCCACATCTTAGCAGAGCAATATCTAATTCAAATAGAAGTGATAGTGGGATTTACCTTCTCCACAATATCTAATGATCCATGAGACATATATCCATACTCATCTCCCTGGACTTTCCCGTAGTTATACCTGACCATCCTGGTTAAACCCTTGGATTCCTTTCCTAACAGCTCTTCATACTCTACTCAGCTTAGAAAGGGATGGATTTCTGTTGCTGCTCTCAGCAGCGAGGTATCTGATGCCCTCTGAGCCTTGAATCATTTTTACCAGTGGGAAGGGAGGCCCAGATCATAGCAAATCCTCCCTGACAATAAATTCATATCCACTGAATTTAGCAGAGCTGCATTAGTGCTTATAACTTCCTATCCTTTATCTGCACTCCACTCACAGCGTTGTAACAACTGTTTTTGTAGCTTATTTTATATATGCTTGTTTATCATTCCCAAGAACAATTTGATTTTATTCTTTGAAGACCATTCTCCTGTGGCATTTTCCCATTCAGATTCACCATTTAGCACTCACAGCCTCAGTTCAGCAAAGCACTTAAGCACATGCTGAAGCAAATGCATTCTAAACATGCAGAGACATATGTTGCTGATATATCATTAGGACTTAATATTTATTTGGACACACTGCCTAGCAACCCAGCCCTGTTCCAGGAGTTCTGCTGCTGCTGAGTGTTGTGCTGCTGCCACACAACAGAAAGACAAACACAGATCCCAGAAGCTTCCAAACCTGAGCTTTATGTGCTCTACATCCCTTGAATGTGTAATGAATATTAACCTGTGTAACCACTGCATTATGCCGAGGCTTAGATGAGCTAAGGTAGCTCCCATTTGTTGATAGGGAAAATTAGGCAGCAAAACAGTTGTCAGTGTCAGCCTTTCTGCACCAGCACTGGCAGCTGAGCCCACTACCCCTCCTGGGCTTTATTTATTCTTCTGGATTTAGGTTTGGCAGCTATACCAAAGCGCTGCTTCCAGGATTCAGCATGGAAATTGAACATTTTGTTGATCAAGAAAAAAAACATATTGATATGCTGTATTGATTACATGAGCATAGAGGATTTGCAAGCTCTTAAATATGCAGAACAGCAGATAACAAATGAGTGTTTCAAAGAAGACCAACCATCATATTAAAATATCAATTTGCATCCCAGCATAATTTTGTTCTTGCATAGTTTGTTCTGTTATGGATTTCTACTACCTTTTTGTCAGTTAATCAGTCACTTCTGGTTTTGACAGTCACTCTGGAAAGCTTTATGCTAATTCTCTCACAAGATGGGTTGAATAGGCCATATTTGTTTTGTAAGTCCTCGCAAGCTTGGCTTTAGAGATGCAAACTTGTATCAGTGTGTTTTATGTATGTTTCATCTTGTGCTCTTCTGACCCTGACAAGGCAGAGAAATAATTTTAGATGCAAAATGTAGGGTAAGTTCCTCCTCCTGCCCTCCTTCCCAGCTTATAATTATAAAATGGGAATGGCTCTGTAAGAACATTATTCTGGGACAGCTCAGCTCCTAATATACTGTGCCCAAACTGCCTTGTACACTCCAGCAATAGATCTGTCTGTAGCTTTTTGAATGCTGGCTGATACCAAGAAGATACTCCACCCACTCTGTAGACCTCCACACATGTCTCTAAGGTCATTATTACAGGCAGATCAACAAATTAAAAAGCTTTTATGTTTAATCCAGCATGTAAGCCTCCTTACCCAATTATGAGGATTTGATTGTGCCCAATCTTGTGATAATCACCACTGGCCCATCTATATAACATCCACTAGTTTTTACTATGAAAAGCTACTGGGAACCATCAGGGCCTTTGGTTAGATATGGCAGACACCCTTCTGTGCTCCAGAGACCAAGGCAAATCTCCTTGTTTTAGCCTGACCTGCAGATGTTTTTCAACAAATCTATTCAAAACATTGCTTATATCCTTGTGTACACTGTGACACACAAAGACTCATTAGGATACTTAAGAAGACGATGTGCTCTTGTGCCTAACAGAAGAATGGTACTGCAGTCTCCCAGCTCCCATTCTGCTTCAGGTAGGCTTTAGCCCTGCCAAGACTGTGACTGCTCCCAAATCCCTGCTGGAGAGCACCCAGCACTGCTTGCAGCCACCACAGCCTTCCTGCACCAGTGCTGCACACAGCAGCCTTGTTCACATGTGAATGGCAGGCAACTGGTTCTCTGTCACCTTCCAGGGGTGAATTCCCAGCTGCAGATGCCACGTTCCCCACTAGCACCATGGATAGAATGTATTGCTTTTGCATTCCACTCCCCAATCCCATCTGCTTTTGTAGATGCTGATGGTTTTTAATCAAATACCTAAACTCATAACATTTAAACTAAATATTTCTGTCTTCCCAACACTGTTTTTCCATTGTACTCTGGGATTTATTTCCTTTTCATCCTTTCAAAAAAGCACCAAATACTTTTATTTTTTTAATGCTGAGACAAATAAAAGAAACTGATAGGCTGTGAAACAGAAGCAGCAAGGAACCCTGAATCCAGTCTTCAACACAAAAGAGAATGTGCTGTAAGAAGTACAACAAGAGCATCTATTTCACTAAAAGGCTTATTCTTCCCTTCTTCCTTTTATGCAGAAGTAGCCAGTAAAGGCAGAATAGTAAAGGCCCAAAGAAGCATACTGACCACAGCAACCAAGGATCCCAAGGAAAGATTTTTGTCACGAATAAACATGCATTTGGTGTCTCCTGCTGAGGCTTTCTCCATAAAGCCTGAATCATAGGCATTTATCAAATGGATAATTATTCGATAACTAGAATTGCAGTTTTAAAATTACTCAAGCTTTTTGCAAATCCAGGTTGGATTCGCAGACTGCTTTAGCCAAAATGAATAAAAGAAATATGTAAGGGGGAGGGTGGGTAAAACTGAAATGTTTCAATTTAACATTTTTAACAAAAGTTTGAGTTTTGTTTGTTTTAATCTTGAAGAGTGCGTTGAGATCTAGTGAAAAAAATTATTATTCCCTCATTTTCCACTTCAGTTGTAAATAAAATCATAATTATTGAATGTTTTGTCTGGGTGCAGAGGAAAATTTTAAATATGTTTTTAGAATAATATTTTCTTTATTAGTTTCAAGCTATTACCCTTGGTAGTTTCCTCCCTTCAGTTACAGAATCAAAAGTTTAGAACGTTAGAACAAATCACAAAATAGTTTTGTGCAATTAGCAACTTTGTTTGACAGAGGCAGAGGCCTAGAATAGCAAAGGGACAGATATTAACAGAGGTGTCTGGAATACAGTGATGTCTAGCACTTGAACTTGAGGAGCTTCAGAAACAGTGGTGCACACAGAAGAGACACAAGTCTGGCATGGCATAAGCAACTTAATATCAGATAGGGAACTGTATCTGAAATCAGAGGCCAGCATAACAAAACAAGTTCTGGTAATTAGAATTTAGATGAACTGTCAAAGCTAAACCAGATCAGCTGGTATAAAGCCCAGGGAAAATCAAAGAGTGGCATCTCAAGGGATAATTCTCAAGGGATTGGTGGGAAGAGTGTCCTGTGAGTGAATTCACTGATGACCCTGCTCAAGACTCTCAAGTCTTTGTAGATTTCCCCCTGCACTGATTGCTTTTCCAGATTAGGCAAAAAGAAACCTCTTACAGTTAAATATTCATATGAATTTAGTGGGAAAATGTTGCTGCTCTTTGCATACATTAGGCTCATTTTTTCATTTGAGAATGGAAAAACAAGGTTCAATGTTCAAAATCCATAAATGACTTGCATGAATACCTTTATCCCTTAACATGTGGAACATAAAATTCAAATTTTCACTGGGCCTTTTTCAAAATATGTAGAAGTTGTTCCTGAATTTTTGTAAGAAGGACCACTCCAGAGAAAGTGTATAATAACTCAGATGGGAAGTCTGTATGCTTAAGAAAAGAAAAGTAAGAAAGAATCCTTATATCTTCAGCTTAGCAGATTCACTGGTTTACCTATGTGGTTGCATTTAAAACTTTGATATAAAGCTTGTAATAGAACAAGTACATGTAGAAGTGAGGCTCTGTCCTACAGACCCTGTGTACTGTACATCCATTGCTCACTGACTGCGGTTTTACTTTGGATTCTTGTTGTGACACTGAAGATGAAAGAGCAGTCTTTACCTGAGGAAAAAAGAAAAGGAAAAAAGTAGAGCACAAATAGGGAAAGAAAGGATTGAAAAAACAGTATCAATGAAAATGTTTGAAGCTGTATTTGCTATCTTTAATTGAAAAGGGTTGAAAAGCTGTGCAAAATCACATTATCCTCATCCTGAGGAATGGGGGAACTGAAGATGAGATTGCAGCTGCATAGGGGGAATATGACTTCAGCACTCTGCAGGGTTCATGGAAGAAGCATGCTCCACACAATTCAAACAGCTCCTGGTGCTGCTCAGAGCACTTCTAGCAGCAGCTCCTATATGCAGTTAGGATGCTGCTGGAGCCAATATAACCTGGAGCACAATCTCAGTATGTTAAGCTAGGCTGCTGAGATGGTGTTACACTGGTCCCAGGTCCTACTGATCCTTCCAGGGACATCACACCATGATTCCTTTATGTCAGCCAGTCTATGGATTTCTCTGATTAGAAAGAGAAAGAAAGGCACACCATGAGAGGGAGACAGAGTGCCATACGAAATGTGTGTAGCTCCAGGGTTTTTTTACTTAATATGAACCCAGAGACATCCCTGCATGTTTGCTTATTGTTATTGTTTTGACTGCCCACTGACATTCAATTGCCAGAGTTCTACTTCAAATTTAGTAGGTCATGTTTCCTTTGCTGTTGCCTTTTGTCCTGACAAAAATAGGACCAAATCAACTTGTCATTGAGAAAATTGGCTCTAGTATTTCACATCTTCTGTAATTGCTTCCCTTCCTTCCCTTTTTATCTCTGGCTTTCTACAGCATTTTCACTCTTTTTCTTCTCCCTTTTTGTTTTCCTTTATGGCATATCCAGGAAAAATGAAGTAGCATAATGGAGTGAGTGAAGATAAATTAATGTGTGGTTATGGACATGCTTGCGTTTGATGATGGTGAGACACAGAGAAAATCATCCACGTACAGCAAATCTGATAGTAGGAGAAGTCAGCTAAGCTTCCCAAAAACCATCCAGGTCTACATTTGGCCTATCAGCATTTGCTTTTGGCAAAGGAAGTGCATCTTTCCATTTACAAAACCACAGAATCAGAGAATAAGCTGAGTTGGAAGGAACCCACAAGGATCATGGAGTCCATCTCCTGTACCTGCACAGGACACCCCAAGGATCACACCACATCCCTGAGAGCATTGTCCAAAAGCTTGTTGAACTCTGTCAGGCTTGGTGCTGTGACCACATCCCTGGGGAGTCTGTTCCAGTACCCAAAAATCCTCTGGATGAAGAACCTTTTTCTCATATCCAACCTAAACCTCCCCTGACACAAGTTCAGTCCATTCCCTTAGGCCCTGGCACTGGGCACCACAAAGTGACCAATGTCTGCCCCTCCTCTTTCCCTCATGAGGAAGTTGTAACTGCAGTGAGGTCTCCCCTCAGTCTCCTTTTGTCCAAGCTGAACAGACCAAGTTATTAAGCAAGTTGCAGGTTGGAATATGAATGGTATTTATCTGCATCACTGATGTTAAGTAAGTCAGTCTCAATGCTGGTTCATCCATGGGGGTGAAGCCCAATTTGCATGATGTTCCTATCTGCCAAATGACATCTAGGGACCTCTCCCTAACACGAGGCAGTGATTTCCAGGGAGCAAATAGTGTTCAAATAGTCACTTAGCAGACTGGTGATGCGGCAGATATAAGTTTATTAGCCCAGGCAGACATGGAAGTGTTATTGCTCCCACAGGAGACAGCTGGTGCCTGCTGGATAAGTGTAGGAACAGTTTTGCAGTTCAGACTACAGTGTCATCCAGCCCTGAGCTCTGCTTTGACTTTTCCCTTCCCACATGTGATTTCCAACAGCCCACTGCCAGGCTGACATTTCTTCTCACTGCAGCTCATGGATGGATTCCTTCCTGTTTGGAAACTCCAACAGGGCGTTGTGACTGAGCCACGTCAGGGGGATTGACAGGTTTGTACACACAGTGGGCTGGGGCATCCAAGAAATACTGATGATATCTCACATGTGAAGGCAGAAGAGAGAATGGATTTGGTAAGCTGAGGAGCAACCAAGACAGGCTTCAGCCCATGAGCCTTGGGGAGGAAATGGGGCCAGTCAAGATCTGCATGGGATTACTGAAGGGGAGGCAAAGAAGGATGAACAGATGAACACCCATGGGAAAAGAGAGAGATTAGATTAAGGGCAGAATTCAAGGAAGAAGAATTAAGAAAAATCACAAAAAATTATCTTCCTCACCGAAGATGAGCTTTGTTTTTCCTTCTTAGCACACCTCAGGAAAGAAATTACACCTTATTTTCATGCTTTTATCACTAGCATCCCTGTAAGGAAAACCAGCCTGCTGAGTCTGCATAGTCACAGAGCAGAGCAAATCTCTTTCTTGGCTCCATCAGCAGATTCCTATCATTCTTCCTAACCTTTCTGACAGAACAGTTCTTGTATTTACTGCCGGTCTTCCCTACAAATCCAAACAGGAGGTCCAGTCCAGTGGTACAAGTATCCACTGTCTTAACACTGTCCCATCAAGTGGATAACATGACTGACCCTGAATTTTAATCATTGTGCTACCAATCCAGGAGCATAGGCTGAGTACCCACATCTACCAAAAGGTGTGGAGTTTTCTTTTGTTTCCATTAGCCCACTGTAAAATAGAAAATATTTTCTTTCCATTTCCAAGGGAAAATATCCTTCTTTGTTCCTTTGTTCAGTGGGACCATGTGTGTGGGTAGGCCCAAGAGCTGCAATCACTGCTCCTCCAGCTTTGAACCTTCGGAACAGAAAGCAGAAATGTCAAAATATCTGTCTGAGGGTAGCCATGAAGATAGCCCAGCCAAATGTTTCATCTCAGTGGGAGGAAACACTGAAAGGACAGCCTGGGATTGGTCTGCCTTATCTAGTTAGGCTGTAATCTCTTGGAGGAAGATGCTGGCTACCAGTATGAGCTTTGCCTGTTACAGAATTATGATCTCAGTTTTCTCTCTTGTCCCTCTTAGCATTTCCTTCCTCTTCATTCCCCAAGAGCATTGTGGATTTCAAAATATTTTCTTGGCACCTTCTTTTGTTAGTTTTTCCCTTTGGTGTTTTTTTATTTTATTTTGTTGTCAAGAATGTCTAAAGACTCATCTGGAGGTGTATATGCAACATGAAATTTCTCACAGTTTGGGCTGCCTTATGTCTGTGTTTTTAGCAAGGTCAGCTCTGAGAAAGGATTTGTCTTCTCTTGTATGCAAGCTTTGTCATTTTGCCATTTGTCTGTGCTGTTCACCAAGTTTCACTGAAAAAGTCAAGCTCTTTTCCACTCCTTGCAAATCAGGGCAGCAGCCACAGCACAGCACTATGTGTGCATGAAACACGTGTGCCTGTGGGGAAGGGAAGCAGAAGCCACCCCATTATGGCTTGTGTTTTGATCTAGTCCTGCTCTGCTTTGGACACTAGCTCTTCTTTGAGCAGGATCTTGGATCAGGCAGCATCCAAGAGTCCTTTCTGATCTAGGTTGTTCCCTGATGCTGTCTTGGCTAGACAGGCTGCAGCACACAGAATACCAGACACCCTAATTTGCTCTGCCATACTGTCTTACAGGGAAAATCTAGACCTTTCAAAAGTCACCGACCAAATTTAAGCTCTTAATTCCAGTCACTAACTAAATAAATAGATCACATAGGAGGGAACATCTGTTACTGAAGAAGTGAATCAATGTCGCTGTTGAGCGGCTAGCTGAGGAATGGCCCAAGTTCTCAGACAAGGAAAGAGAGGAGAAGAGAGCTTTATTGTTTTGAATTCCATATATATAGAGTTTTCAGAGGTGCCCCAGATTGGTCAGCCCGAGACCTCCCCCTAGGCCCAATTGGCCAAGCCCGAACTGACCCAATCTGGAGAAGTCGTTTGCAAAACATCCAAACTTTATCTTGTTTATGAAATATAGCAAAATGTTCCCACGGGAAGAACCTGTGCTAGCCACAAATCAAGGCCACTTATTTATATATTTCACTTTAAGCAACCAGTTTGAAAATCTCAGCATCCTTGAATACAAATGTTGTCTGTTGACACAGCTGCTACTCTCTTGCCATTGTCTCTCAACTTTCTTTCAGCTTGATACAACACAACAACACAGCTGAAAGCATTGCATGAGGCTTCTCAGCTCCCCTCTTTCTTCCCAAGCAGTCCCAGCCCAGGTAACCACAGTGTATGTGTTGATGAGGCTGTCTGCTAAAAAACTGTGGAGAACAGGAGGGCAGATTCCCAAAGAGTGTGACTTCTGCTTTAGGCTTCCTTATTTAAATATTTTCATGGAGTGGAGGTAATTTTGATTCAAATCCAAAAACCAACACACATCTGGAAGATTTATTTGGGCCCTTGGATCTCCTTTTCAAGCCCTTTGGATCAAAATTCCTCCAAGTTTCAGAGCTGTCTAGATTTATGGAGTGAATGGTGATGGAGCAGGTGTGGTAAGAGTCCAGAACACTATAAAATATGGGAGCAGAATTATAGTTCCAAGTAGGATGTCTTTCATGGTTTAGTATGGGACCCCTTCAGGGGTAATAAAGTTCAGATTTGTGTGCTCAAGGAGAGTCACACCTTGCTGATACTGCCAGTAATACTCTCTTTCATGCTTCCATACCCTGTGCAGCAAACCTTCATGGTAAGAGAGTGTGTGTTCTCCAGCTGGAAAACTACTGACAAACCTTTTGTTTTAAGAAGAGAGCACTGACTTGGACAGAGAAGGTGAGGGAAACAGAAAGACAAGGTGATTTCAATTTTGCAATAAAAGTAGAAATAATTATGCTAAAAAAACCGCCCCAATTATTTTGGTTTTAAAAATTGGTTAAAAAGCACTGGAAGAAGTTTTTCTGTCTACTGCTTGACATTTCCCTGCTCCTCCAGGAATTCCTATTTAGCCTAATTAGGCTCTCTTTCTCCTTCATTTGGGTTCCATAACTCATTAGCTTCCAGCTGGGCAACTCATGATTCTAGGATGTCTAATTACCTTCTTCTAGCAGATATCCTGATTGCCTCTGGTCAAAAAATGCTGATCCAGTCCCCTCAGCTGATCTGAACTGATCTCAAAATGAGTTGTGTCATTAGCCCCTTCTAATTTCATCCATTCTTTCTATTTATTCCCCTTGGCCAAGATCAACATCACATGTGACCTGATGTGGCAGAGAACCAAGAATATAACACAGTTGGTGTCTTAAAGGGGAACACTCCCTAACTATCGGTCTGCACTATTTTGATAATATCAAAAAGTTTTGTTTGAGGTTACTGAGGCCCATAGATGGATAAGTATCTTCATCTCTTTCAGCTAACCACAGAGGCCAGCTCTTTTTCTCTTCTTTTCAAGGGTGACATTAAATCCGTTTTAATCAGGTATGAGACCCTAATTCAATTTCTACTCTTTTCTGGGACTGTATCCATAGTTAATTTGTCACAGTCACATTCAAGTTTAGCTCAGTCAGATTCAAAGCAAAGTTTATAATATTCTTTTAAATTTGGATAACTACATCAATGTACATCCAGACTTTAGTAAGAGGTTCATTCCATTCTTGTTGTGGTTCAGTTTATGATTTAATTGACTGATTTAATTGACTGATTTTCTTTAAAAATAAAAGTTCTTCAGTTGCAAGAACTAACCCTTATTTATCTACACAGACTGTAATTTTTGTTTATAATAAATGCCCCAGTCACAAGACATCTGCTGTAGTAGGGAAGAATTGCACAGTTGTTAAAACAGATTAGGATTGAAGTGTTTTGTTGATTTATTAATGACAGGCACTTAAATGCCAGTCAGCATTTATATAAATATATAAAATAAACATTCAGGATATAATGTCAGCAGTACAACTGATAAACCGTGAGACCAAACTCTTATACCTTACAACTTGGTATACCTACAAATTTCTAAACATCTTTTTACAACCAGTCCAAAGCTTCTAATCCCATCAATATATACTCAAAGAATTCATTTGCGAGAGGTGGACTGTGTGGGTATTTCCACACTCAACTATTAGAGAGCTAGAGATTATCAGTAGCTGGGACTACATGGGTGAGATATCTACAATATGACCTCTGATATTTGTTATAAATGCCATTAAATTGTATTCTCTCTTTTCAATAGCTTCTTCCTGTCTTGCTTTCCCAATCTTTATGTAACAATTTCACTTGGGCTGCAGAGAATATTGAAGACATTCCATAGAATCATTTTCTGATTTCTCATTGCTATAGACTATTGTTTCCAGACTAAAGGCTGCAGCTAAAGTGTCATTTTCCTATGTGAAAAAAAGAGAGACTTATCCTCTCCCTAGAACAAAAGTGTCTCCCTATTGTCTGTCATGAATAAAGGCTGCTTTATTCTATTATATCCTCTCTAATTACAGAAAAGTTCTGTGCTGATATTCTGCCACTCAACATGCTCTGGTAATTCAGTCACCTGGAGGGGGTGGAGGTTGTGCTTCAGCTGTAATTGAGACAGTCCTTCTAAATCACTGCTCAGCAGTCAGTCACTCTGAGCACAGGGCTCTTCCCACCACCCTAAAATCCCTGTTCTGATCCAGCTGCTTATGGATACAGGAGGCCGAGGAAGTGGCTTGTGTTGCCATTAGCAGAGTAGCATCAGTATTTCAGGCAGAGCTCTGAATTTATGTGGCAATGATATCTGGAGTGAGCCAGGGACTTTTCAGTGAATTCATGCTTGTGGCATCACTGCAAGCACATCATATCTGCTTTTCAGGTGTGGAAGTTGATACCTGGAAAGGTGACTTATTTAAGACCACACAAACTAGGTCAAAGGGATTAAACTCTGGAAAATATATTTAACCCAAGGGACTATGACTTTTCTCCTGTCAGGATTCTGAGTTTCCAAAATGGGATACGTTGAACACATGAAGCTCAAATAAAAGCAGTAAGGCTGACCTTACATTTTAAGAATTTTCACCCTAAGGACTGTTTATTGACTTCATTTTCTCGTTACCTCACCAAATATTATGATAGCTACTTGTGAATTTGAGTTTCCCTTGAGCTGTTACATTTCCCCATGAAGTGACAATTTTTCATTTGTCATTACAAACTGTGTCATAAAGACCCTGGCCATGGCATAGAAAGGAGATGCCCTTATAAAGACAAAATAATTTGCTTTTACAGCAACCATGTTGTCAAAAATAAGGTGGTTTTTTTTGATGGAGCATTATTTCTCTTTTGCCTGCTTACTATAACCTATGATTTGGAGGTTTTTACTTCTAGTGGAGATTGTTAACTCATTGGTTTAGGCATGTTGACCACTTTAGCTAAATTCACATGGGTTTGTCAGGTGTGCAATTTATAAAGACCTTTTGCTGACATAGATGCAATGTGGTACATCCTTCCATAAGTGAAATGACAGATTTTGCTGTTAAAAGCATCAGCTGATGCAACACATTTTACTATTTAAAAAAAATAACAACTTCATAAAAGTAAATAACATCTCTCCGAGAAGTTACTGCTACCTCTTTAGGTGCAGGTCAATGTGCTCCCTCCTTGCACACCAAAAACTGGGTTAGCTGATATTTTGCCCTGATGTGCCAACAATAGGATAATAATCCAAGGCAGTCACAATTAATTCCTAACCAGTTTTAATTTAATTTTCCTTTTTACATAAACCCAATTTACCTCTGTGGAGGTGGGACATGTCTGACTACACACAGAGATGCTGGGAGCAGCCATGCCTGGAGAGGGAGAGGGAGGCAGAGAGATACAAGAGTGAGCTCTGTGCTCAATGCGATAAGAGATCAAAGCTAACAGAGCTCCTCAATATTTCTATTAGCAATAATTCAAAAGAACCTGCATTTCAAATGTACCTCTGTAACTGCTTTAATTGCAGAGATAATGACTCTGAACCCTGGTAAAGAAAAAGAGTCAGAGGTCGGTTCTCTAAGCAGCAGAAATTATGGAAATTAGAAAGTCTAGTTAAGGTAAATAATCCTTGTAGCCTTCTGCTTCCTCCTGGCTTTAGAGTACTTGGTTTTCAGCTCTTGAGAGAGTAGCTGAGCAGTGGATGGTGATGTGCACTGAACCTCTTGCAGGAATCAGAGGCAGGTTTTAAAATGTGCTTTAAGCTGCACCATGGGCTTTCTGTTTTGCCTCCCTTTCATCACTTCCTATACCAGCTCCAAGAACAAACTTTCAAAGGTTTTTCAAATTTTCCTTTCCCTTGGTCACGTAGGCTTGGTTGAGCACATGAGTGAGCTGATGTGCATGTGAGACTCCATGGCTTTGTAGTGATTTCTAATTCTTTAAAAGCTTATGGGCCACATTCCCAAAGCACAGTCTGTTTAAATCATTTCAGTCAACTGGAATTACATATTCCAGAACTTTGGGAAGTTTAGCTGCAATGGTAGCTTTAAATATTTTAATATATTTGAAGAGAAAACTTTCATTGTGACTAGGTTTACCCCATGTGAATTTTAAGCAAGTGGTAAAGCTTAAATCACAGGGGCTGTTGCTTGGCTGCTGTGACACTCCAAAGCAAAAGTTAGAAGGCAGAAGGCTGACAGGGATTTTAACTGTCCAACACACATAGGCAGCCCAAGGGCCTGGAGTGGTGAGAGACTTATTGCTGAAAGGAGAAAAGGCTTGCACAGAAAAATAATCATAAAAGTGACACCCAGAAGGGATATAAACATCAGAGATTCATCAGTGCCAGTATCTTGCTACATGTTGGGATAAAAAGACATATTTTAGATATTGAAGAATTTAGATTCCAAAATCAGACTTTGCAGCCCGCAGCTGCACCTGGTTGCCCATCCAGACATTAGCTTGTGCCAGTCACACTGCAGCCTGGTTCTCACCTGCACTGCATGGCTTTGATCTTCCAGGTCTCAGGAATCCAAACACAACTTCCTGACAAGTATCTGGGAGCTCATATGAAAGGGGTTTTGTCAGCCTGAGTGTCAGGGAGTGGGGATGACTCACTGTGTGCCACAGCTCTTCCCTGTGTGCCATGGTCTCTGTCTGGGAGGGCAAGAGCAGCCACACATCTGTTCTGCCACAGAGCAGAGCCTCAGGAAGACCTTCAGTAGTTTTACAGATACAGGGCACAGGAAATAATTTCAAAACCATCATTGCCAAACCCTTTCCATCGTTTTTCCATATTCCACAACAGCAGGAAAGGAGAGCCCTGTCCTCTCATAAGAACCTGATTTCCATTAACATCAGTGGGAATAAGGCACTTAAGTACCTTGTGGAATCAGGCAGTGAGACTCTCATTACTTGAATGCATCTGTGTGAAATACTCACCACGAAGGTGTGCTTTTATTTGGCAAGGTCATTTCTGACACCCACTACCAAAGCTTGCTCAAGCAGGGTTACTCAGCACTTGTCAGTCTTGTGAACACCATGCAGACAGTGTGAATGAAATCCTCATCCCATTAAATTCCATTTGGTGGCCCATACCATAGGTTTTTAAAAACCACTGTCACCAGTCCAAAGTACAAGGCTGTGAAAGGTGACAGACACCAACCCAGAAAACCTACAAGAGCTAATGACTGTGGCCAGACCATGTAGCTCCACACTCAGGGCCACAGGTAGTGATTTGCTGGCTTTGAATCTGATAATTTCTGAATCCAGAAGCTCCAAGTGGTACTGGAGCTGAACCAGAACAGGTTGCCCAGAGAGGTGGATGGAAACAATCAAGGTCAGGTTGGATGGGGCTCTGAGGAACCTGATGTAGTTGGTTCCTCAGAGCCCTTGGAGACGTCCCTTGGAGGGGTGTTGGAATAGATGGCCTTTAAAGGTCCCTTCCAACCCAAACTATTCTATGATTCTATGATTTTATTTTTGTATTTCTCCTGTGTTATTTATCTCTAATAACGCTATTTATCTCTAATAACACTAGGACTAGACCAAGTTAGGAAACAAGCTTTGGGTCTGTTTGGCAATGACTGGAAGCTACTGCTATTTCTCATTTGTTCTCTTTGCAGTTACTCCAGCAAGAGTTCTAGCTGTCTTAGATATGGTTGCACTTATCCTCAATTTTCTCCATTCAGATTCCTATAAATGCAGAGTTCAGACTGGCTGCAGAAATTTTCATCTCATTGATTTGGTTTTGTCCACTCATGATCTAGCTTAGATCAATTTTATTAATAATGCAACTTAAATTTTTGCAGTGCTTTCCAGGTGGACTGGGGAGGTAAAAGTGTTGACTTTCCTATTTTCTCACACATTTCACATTTTTAGAAATGAAGGAAAACCGATCTTAATTGCTTTTGTTCCAAGTGCTCTGTACTTTGACCATGTTCATTCAGTTCCATCCTTTAAATGTGTTCTGAAAAGCTGAAGGTTGTGACATATTTAACGTAGTTTTTCCTTGAAATGGGGTATATGCATAGTTTTTAAAGCCCACATGCAAGAAGAATGCCAAAAATTTTATTACATTTGGATTTCACTTCACATTTGCTATTTCTACTGCTGGCTCTGTGTTCAGGGACTAGGTTATTCCATACAGTTTCTGTGTCAGTAATGTCTATCTGCCATGCTTGACTGGCATTTACCATTCTTCTCTCTTAGCACTTTTCAGTCTTCATTTTATACTCTTCCTTATACACCTCTTCAGCAAAGGAGAAGTGGGTCATCCTGAGAAAAACAGAAAAGCAGTGACAAAACCAAAGAAATTAAAACTAAATATAGAGATCTCCACCTCATCCTACCTTTTTCTGGGCCATTTTGCAGAGCCTTGCAGAAGTAGAAAAGAATATTTTTAGTGGATGATGATGATGATCTGTAATCAAATAGGCATTTACCTGGCTTAGGTACCCGAATTTGCAGTCAGGACTCAGTGCCTTGGTTCTAGATGTCTTCTTCTGGTCATTTTTAAAATTCTTGCTGAGTTCATGAGAGGTTTAAAAATTCATTTGAACAGTGGAAATTGTCACCAGAAAGCAAACAGCCTTGTTCAGTATTATTATGACATCCTATCCTCCTTTCATACAGGAGGCCAGATTTTCTCTTGGATACCCTTCAAGGCATATCTATTTTAACTAATGTCAACTTCCCGAAACTCTACCAGTTTTCCTTCCACCATGAACATATCCAGGCACAAAATTGCCTCTTAATGTATTAATCCAATGTTTGGCTTTCCTTAATTCTGTGACAAAATTTTGCAATTTCATTTATGAGGGAATCCCAAGGGTTTGTTCAGTTCTGTTTAGACCAGTTGCTATGTTTATGGCTCCAATCAATAGCATATGGCATTTAGTAGAAAGGAGAGAAAGTATTTGCATCCAGAATTCTGAATGGGAAATAACAAATTTTAAAGTAATTATTTGCAGGGTTCTATACATCCTGCATTTTACCAGGCTTGCCTTCCTGCTCCTTCAATGAACTTTTTGAAAAGTTTAGAGAAAAAGTGTTTGTGTTTGCCTCATGCCACATAAAGGGTAGAAGCCTTTAGTCACCAGCTCTCACAAGGAGAACAAAGGGCAGATCTTTATTCAGTATATGAGTTTACTTTGTAGCAAGACCATCATGAATCTTGGGCTCAGAGGCTGACCTCCTGTGAAGGTAACCAAACTGGTGATTGGATGCTTTTAATTATAATAATTATTTCCCCATTAGGTATAGGGGCCCTGCTGCCTTCAGCACTACCCAGTAAGGCAGCAAGGTGACCCTTGGCTCAAAGAGCTGTCTAAAATATTAAAAAAGTGGCTGCAACATGCACAAGAGGGAGCACAAGATCAAATCCAGGCTGTTGTGGCTGTGTGACCAAGCATAAGCACAAGACCTCCACTCAGTTTGCTGGTATTGCCCAGTGCTGCACTGCCAGGCTGCCTTTGTCCCCAGCCACTGGACATCCAGTGTGAGGAGAAAGATCCCAGCAATGTTCAGCACTGCTCAGCTCCCTTATTATTGCTGGTGCACACAGAGTTCCAAGAAACATCAAAGAGAACCTCAGAGGTGGTGCTGCACACTGCAATATGCTCAGGCATCATCTTTCCCAATCTCCATGTATTTTTGCTCCATAGCAGCTGCAATATCAGATTTACCACTGGTACTGCAGCACTCCTTCCATTTCATGTTGTTCCCACAGACCATAGGTTTGGACAGTCCTATGGAAGGAGCAGGAAGTTTGTAGGTGAGACAATTCTAGTATAGGCAGAAGAGCAAGAAAAATATCCCTCTGAGAGTAAAAAGGAAAAGTTTTCACTTCAACAGATGATAATGAGTAAAACCCTAAACGCTGCTCCTGAACACAAAGTTTTTTGCTCCCTCTGCTGGCTCTGACACGGCAGCTCAGCAGCATCTCTGCCAAAGCAGGCTACTGGTGGCTTTGGTCACAGCACAGCTGGTGTCAGGGGATGGCTGTAGGACTAGCTGCTGGCACCACTGACATTGTACCCACCCTCCCCTTCAGGGAGAAATTAAAAGAAAAACAACAAACCAGCAACCCTGAAAGCACAAATCTGATAACAAAGTCACAAGAAATTATCATTATGGCATTTTACAGTGTGCATCAGGCTTGCAAATCTAATCACTTCTCACTTCAAGGCAAAATTAGTGGAAAAAAAAGGAAGAAAGTTTGCCCTCAGTTCACTCAGAAAATGTTGTGTGACATAAAAACACACCTAAGAATCTCACATAAATAAACATACTGCTAAAATAATTTATTAGAAAGAAAATCCCTCCTTTAGTTGAGAGATTAAATCTATTCAGATCTCACCATGGCCATTTTTTCACTGAGCAGTTACAACTCTGATCCAAAAGAAAGGTTGAGTTAATTACATTCACAGGTGATGCAAAACCAGGAAGTGTTGCAAATCCCAAGGAGAACAGAGAAGTAGTGTAGATTGCATTTAATTCCATGTAGCTTCTTGTACTTGCCCCGTAACTGTCAAAGCTGAGAAAGAAATAGAGTTTGAAAATAAAACAAAATTAGATTCAGCCTGGGAAAATGCACACAGGGGAAAACTCATCTGAAACTAAATTTTTTTTTGAGGAAAGGGAAATACTTCAAGAGCTGACTGATGAGAGATGGATGGTGGCAATGAATAAATGAGTTACGAGTCTGCAATGCAATACACTGAAGAGAAAAGCCAATGTGATTACAAGTTATTTCCACCTAAGGTTATGCAATCATGCAGGAAAGATTAAAAGATCTAATTTGGCCAAAATCAGGCTGTAGGTTTTGATGGGGTTCATTTTGTCCTAAATGTGTGCCCCAGCATACAGAGTTTGGTTAAACTGTGGGGAAAGCAACATCCACCCAGTGTGGCTTATTTTCCTGATCTTCTACATCACGTAACTCAAAGCGTCAGGTGGTAGGCTTCTATGACTAGTGTGTATCTAACCAAAAAAATAAACAGCAAATAGAGAGGGAGAGCTGGATCCACAGGGGGAGTGACTTTAAAGAAATGACAGGTAAGTGAGCAGAGGATTTGAAGGACAATTCATATGTTGAAAATTATCTGTAAATGAGCTCTAAGAGAGTCTTGAATAATCCCAAGGGAAACTATAGAAATATTTCATACATTATAAAAGCCCAAGTCAAAGTACCAATGAACAGAAAAATAAAGGACAATCCTACAACAGCTGTGGAGAGATGACAAGACAAGCTGATACAATCTCTAACTCACATTATTCTACATCAAAACATCACTGAGCACTCAGGAACAGGAGTGAGGCCAAATTTAGCCCTGGTAAAAGCAGATTAATCTGTTTAAAAGACAGGAGATGGTAGATTATGGTGATATGCACTAAGCTCCTGACAAACGTTATCACCCAGTAATTCCTAAACCATACACATGCATTTTAGTTTTTTTCACTATCGACAGAGAAATTCAGAATGCAAGATGCCGCTCAGTAGGTGGAAAATGTGTTACATCTCTTGATAAACTGATTCAGCAGTTAATTATCCTGATTCTTTAAAACATGCACTTCCAGTTTGATTTTTTTACTCCTGTTTTCTAAAGATTGGGCTTCGTCATGCCTTTGCTAAAGAGCCTTCAAACACTTTCCTCCCTGCATAGGCATGCAGCCTGCAAACTAATCTCCATGAAGTCAAATTAAGGCATTCAATCCCCAAGAGAGATGTGATTTAAAACTCATCCCTCCTGTTGTTTTCTCCTATTGGCTAATTTAAGTAGCTCTCTTCTCAGCATGCTGGCTCTAGTGAATTCTGTTCCTTAGCACCCAACCCTCCAAAGTGTTGTTAAATCAGGAATGAAGGGTTTGAAAGGCAGGCACTGCAATGTTCAGTGTTTGCAGTGGAAATACTTTTGTGGATCTGTGCCCCAGGCTTTGCAACCCTAAAATAGAAAACCCTAACTATACATACCTATCCTACTACATGGGTCTTCACTTCTCCACACCAATATATCAGGAGTGTTGTATTAGCTCTTCTTTCCTCTGAGTTGGAGACCTTGCTTTAAGGAATATCCCATTTCAAGTTATAAAGAGGGTATTTAATGCCACCATTTAACAGCTTGTCTAATAGATTACTAGATGGTGACCCTAGACAGGAGCTTATGAATTATGAAGAGAAGAGGATGAAGTAAATTCTGACATGTTATGAATGGATGCAGCAACATTAGGTCCATAGCAAGTCAGTTTTAAATCAGGGAGAGGTTGGGCCTCTGCTTATTTTGTGGATCCTAGTAAAGAACTGTTGTTCTGGGAATCACCACAATATTCAGAAATATACAAAAAATTGGCAGGGCTTGCCACAGATCTACCAGACAGGGCAAGAGTGGGTCATTAACTGAAGTAATAACCAGTTCAACTGGAAATACCTTAAGAGAATTATTTGACTGAAACCTACTAAGAGAACTAGTTCCTTCATGGTTCTGCAGATGGATGAGGCAGCTGGAAAACCTTAGCAGTAAAAGTAAAGAATCAGGAATTCTTGGTGGGGTATACAAAGTCAAGTTCTTCACAGGCAATCCAGTAAGGTTTGGGTGAGAGACAGAAAGTAAAAATGCAGGATTTTATAGGTGAAGTTTTGATTAACTGTGGGACTAACCAAGCTTAAAGGAAGCCAATCTGGAGGCAGTCCAGAGGCACCACAGTTGGGAGACTTAGCCAGCTGGTCAGATTGACAGACAGCTAGGGAAGTGATTCAGCCCAGCTAAGGTCTGAATCACCCTCTACAAGTGCCAAGCTTTTGATTTAGATCTTAGGTAAGACTGACTCACTCCCTGAAGGTGCCTTTCTCCAAAAGCTGTAGAGGACCCATGGAACAGAAGGGCCAAAAAGACAACTGGAAGAAATGGGTCTACCCACAACTCATTTTCATTGCAATCTGTCCCAAATAGCTGAGCCTGAGGACAAGTAGCCTTCGTGATGGGAGTCTGGGAAAGGGTTTGTGCAGGTGCTGACTCAGAGAATGTGGTGCTTTCCTGTGAGACAAAGTCATGACAAGGGAAGCTCCAGAGCAGTTATATCCCAACAGAGGGAAGCACATGATACCAGTTTTCAGGTACCTGAATACACCAGCCTGATGTGTTTTCCACTAGGACCAGCTTACAAGGATTGCATGAATGACAAAATTACCATGTACATTTGGCAATTTTATAGCTATTACTAAGCTTGTGTATTTCAACTGACTGAGTAAACAACCCAGAACAGCTTATACCTTGCTAATCCAAAACCAGTACTAGGTATTTATTCTTTATCTGAGGAAGAACTATTTAGTTGCTTTTAACTATTTAAGAGATAAGGATTTTTGCCTTTACATATCTTTCTCTCTTGATGCTATGTGTTTTTAAAAGCTATCGGGTGAAACACACACTGCAGGATGTGGAAAGTGGATCTTACTACTTAGTCCTGTCCTTACTATAGTGCTGATTATTTGTTAATGCAATTGTGAAACTGGTTTTATTACTGTTTATGAGGTGCCACAAGGCACTTGGATGGAAAAGACAATGACCTTGTAAAATTTTTGTTTGGATGGTGTATAAACTATTCAGTTGACAGTCAAGTCCAGGGATTAAATATTGCCTTTTTCCTGCTCCATGAAGAGAGATACTACACAAAAATTATTTCCCAATTATTTCTGCAGATAAAACTCATTATGACTTTCTCAATTCTTAATCAATACTTTAAAGGCCCTCTGTTTTATAGAACATCTCATCAATATTTTATTTATTTTAATAATTTATCCTTTATTACAGAATCAGATGGAGCCTGCGGCATACTTGTCCTCAAGAAACCAGAACAAGGAGGAGAAGGTGCCCAGAATCTGTATCACCTGGGACTGAAGACTAGCATTTTCCTCTCTCCTGTCCATATGTCAGCCAAGTCTTGGGTTCAGCCACAGGAACTAACCATATCCAGTGGTTCTGCAGTTACACTGTCACCTTGGGATGGCAGGCTTGTGGAGAAGAGATTGTTCTGCTCTCCTTAATACTGATTCCTAACTGTGGGAAATGCCATCTGTTCCTGCTGAATGGCTCACATCTCTCAGGAGACCTTAACATCATTTGCCACATTTCCCTGGGTGCTCTCTGGACTTGGGGGAAAGGAGTAAAGTGTTGAGATGAAAAGGTCCATCACATTTTTTTCTCTGAAGCTGGGAAGCAGAGTGACAGTCATCTCATCTAAAGGGCCTTGGCCCTCTTCTGCATGTATTTGTAAACATGTGTCATCCCAATCAAGAAAAGGGATTTTTATTATTTTATTTGAGGAGTGGATCTGAACTGAGGAGGAGGTGAAACTGATGGAGTAAACAAAGTAAACAAAGACAATAGACAATAGAGCAGCAAAAGAGAGCTGGAAATAGAAAGTGCAGAAGATAACAAAAAATCAGCCAAACTAGACAGGTTGCTAGAGGTAAGATGTTGAGAGAAATATGTTCAAATAGTTTTGTATCACAGGGAAGTCAGATTAAATACAAAAACAGTAGAGTATGAAAGAGATTGCATAGTATATAACAGGAACAGATATAAAGAAGGGGGAAAAAAAGCAAGGGGAGGGAAAAGAAAGACCTAAAGCAACTGAGACAGAATAAGCACATCACTTCTGATTGTTTTGCTGTGTAGAACAACTGATATTGGTTCCTTGTAAAACAGGCAAATAGGCAGACAGAAGTAAGATTGGACTGACGATATTCTTCCCTCCCAGGCTCAGATTCATCCCCCTGGTAGTGAGATGGGTGACTGTGCTCCCTAAAGCCTGGAATATTATTGCCTTAAAATCACTCTGTAATCAGTGACTAGCAAGACAGTACCTCCAGGAGGGAATTCAGACCATCCATCTCTCGCTTTTGACTGGAAGGACTCCAGGGTGATGAGAAGCCACATCTCAGTCCTGTGCCTACCTCTCAAGCAATCTTCCTTACTACTCACAAGCCTTAACCTCTGTGCCCCTCAGTTTATTTATGTGTAGAGCCCTAATCTGCATACTCACAGCCATTTCTCATCCTCAGAGCAAAGGCTGCAGCAGAGTCCTTTGCCAGGGCACAATGGAGCTGTGCATGCTGCCACTGCATCTGTTGAACCTTTTTTGTGAAGAAATATAACATTTCAGTAGGTGGATCTGCTGATACATGCCAGTCACAGCCTGGAGTGGTACATCCCCCACACTACATTATGATCTCAGAAATGCTCCTTAGACCTCAGCCTTGAACAACAGCACCTAAGTTCCTCTTGAGCTTGTCAGAAACTGTGTCTGCTCCCAGGAAGCTGTGCTATCTAATGAGCTCTTGTTTTTTAAAAACACCCTTGGAAACTTATTTTTCTTGCCTGAATAACAACATTTTTTAACTTCCAAAGCAAGTTACTGGCCCGAGTTATAACCAGGATGGAAAATCATTACAACTAGAGTCAATTCTATTGCAAACCTATAAACAGTGGTCCTAAGTGATACCCTTGGAGCACTCCTGCACTGCAGCAGCTGCGACCAGCAATCTCCACCTGAGTGGGGCTTCTCAAGCTCACAAACTGTCAAGTCTGCTGTATTCAGAGGACCACTGCTGACCACTGATGACAGAGCCTGGGCTGACACCACGATTCCTCAAGGCCCAACACTTCACCTGTTGAGATGCCGAGAAGTTGCAAAGGCATCCATTGTAAGTACCTCACAACCTGAGGGAAATTTTTCACACATATATACTTTGCCCATAGTCCTTGAGTTTTGTGTGCATGTGAGTGTGAATATGCTATAGCAAATGTAGTATGAATGTTGCTCTCTTGGATTCTTAAGTACATTAGATTGGTAAGTTACACCTATAAGTGAGTTGCTGTTATGCTTACAGTAAATTCTATAGACTCATTTGTTAAGTTCTTTAAATTATGCTATTGATTAAGTGCTGTTAATTTTAAGCGCTGTTGAAACCTTTCAGTCTAAACTGTTGGTCAAGTTTGGGGCTAAGTTTGGTGAGGGGATCCACTATGAACCTTGTGACTTAATGTGAGGGCCTCCCTTATTCCTTTGTATTCTTACCCTTTCCCATCCTTATTCTTTTCCCATCCCCAGGCTTTACATACAACACTTCTGGCTGATTTTCCTTCTAGATTGATTGATTTTACATTTCAGTCTGACTTTTCTCTGTGTGCTTTAACCATCTAGTAAGTAGTCAAGAATGAACCTTGACAATGAACTCCATTGTGTTTTAACTTTCATATCAAACCTGCTTGTTCTGATACCTTTGCTGGTGATTCTCTGAGCAACCTGAACCACTAATTCATGACCCAACCTAAGAGGCTCTCCAGTTAGACCAACTCAAGGCTTCTCTAGAGCCAGAGAAGGCCATGTAGATTCAACTCTGCTGTGGCAGGAGAGCTGTAATTGGGACTAGAAGAAAGCAAGCCAGTCCCCTGTGCTTTCTGAACTTGTTCAGGATTTAAGCACTTTCCAGCTGCGTGAAAATGTAGCTGCCACCAATCCCACTAAGTTTGGGTATTGCACATATTGCACATTTCCCCTTCAACAGCTCCATCCCTTTCAACAAAATGCTTCATTAGAGCCACTGAGCTTAGCGGAGCAGCAAAGTTATTCTTTCACTTGTCCTTTCCCCATCCACCACCCGAGCCTCAGAGCATTTTAAGTCACAACACATGAGACCAGTCAGATGCTGACATGGTGTGACAAGCTTTGCTTCTGTGGCGTCTCCTTTGTTTAAAACCCCGTCGATTACGTTTTCTTCTAAAACACAGGATGATTTCCAACTTTACTCCCACAGAATGATTCATTAGACTTCTGAGTCCTCTGAAAGCTTATGGAGATACCCTCCCAGCATCCCCTCAAAGGGAGGAGGCTAAAAAGGCGTTGAACATAGTTATTTCTTTTGCTTTCAGAAGTTAAGAGCAAACTCAAGCTTGATAAAGGCGCTCCTTGTGCTTAGTGGAGGGTTTATTAAGATGGAGCAATTGAAGTCAATGTTCAATTTAGTCTTAATAATGCAGATGTCTTCCGGTTCCCTTGAGACCTGCCATGCTAGAGGCAGATGATAGCACTGGTTTTCACAGCACCGAGGGTAAATGTATGCAAATCCCTACATCATTCAGATTAGACCAGTGCTAAGTGGAAGCAAAATGGGTTCTTCTGGATCTAATTCTCACAGAAGCAAAGAAAAGGTCCATGCAGACAAAGGGTCAGTTCTTCTAATAAAAAAAGGGCCTGGTGAAATAGCAAAGACGCAAAGCTAACCACCTGTTTACCCATTAGACATAGAAAGGATTAATTTACCTTTGAGTAAAAGAAGCTCAGAGGACAGAAAATATTCATGGCCATGAAAAAGGTTGTAAAACAGATCTACCTGTAGAATATCTATTGTTTACAATATGTCTGGCTAAGGACAATACACAGACAGAAAGGAATTCCCTGCCCCAAAGAACCTACAGTCTAATATTGGTACTTTCATGGCTAAATATTTTTTAAAAAAATCTCTATGGTAACAGAATTTCACAGCTTTAAAGAACACAGTGAAAGTGTAGTGCCTAAATCTATTTATAGAGATGTGTAGGAAACACAGTTAAGGAGAGAGACAGTATATTAATGGGAATGGCTTGGCTATTGAATTTCTGGAATTCAGCACCAAAATGAAAGAGCCTCGAGGGAGGAAAGGATCAGTAATTCAATAAGGACTGAAGAGTTCAGAAGGGTATGCAAATAATACCTTTTACTCAAAGACAGATTTCACCTGTACTGCAATGCATCCATCTGAGACATTTCCACTCCAAAATTTCCTCCCTTAACCTTACAGTTCAAAGAGCCTCTGGGCAGTATCAGTCAAGTGTGGTTAATTGGTCGACCTTGAGCAATGTGCTGTTCACAAGCAGTTCAAACAGGTCTTGGGCAGGGCTCTGTGACGTGACGTACAGGGAGAGGCAGAAGGGAGAACTGTGGAGTCTGGCTAGTGGATTATCTGAAAGGAGCACACGGAAGTGAAGCCGGTATCACTGGTCTACCTGGGACTTCTCACAAAGAAATAGAGAGATGCCCTGTGAGCCATCCACCTCTGAGCTGCTTTTGATGTACCATTCTACTCCCCTCGGCCCTCTGTGAGCTGTAATGTGTGTCAGGATTTAACAAAATTCTGCAGTGCAGCTTGCAGGATCAATGGAACTGACCCATCTCTTGTGGTCTGCTTCACAGAACAGGTTCAGAGACAACCCCCTTCAGTTCCCCTGGACATAATGGTCTTTTGTTTGGCAAAAGGAATGAAAATTAGGAGGATTTTAAGGAAAAGGGTGAACTGCACACAAGTAGACGCCACTTCAGGGGGGGAAAAAAAGACAAAAGTAAAAAGATAAGAAAAAACAGGATTTTGAGAGTCTAAGAGAGAAATGGGCATATATGTGGTGGAAATGGAAAAAGTTGCTATTGCCCAGAGCTCATCCTAAACTTTCCTTGGGGTCCAGCTGTCTGGGCTCAGGGTCGATTTTGCTAAAGCCACTACTCTCTGACCTTGAAGTTATGAAAGAACTCTTTGAGAAGCTTTTGTGGAAGCCTTCCATGGCTCATCATCACATTATTTGTGGCCAGAAACTTACTTACAAAGTTAGAAAAGATATTTTGTCCCTTCTCCAATAAAATGAGATAAATAGTTGATTTAATGATGTAATGACATCTCCTGGTCTGGTAAAAAAACGGATGTAAGTACTAGGTACATATAGAAAAGGGTAAATTTATCACTGAAAAGTTTCCATGGAAAGTGCTATTTTCACTGCAGTCAGAATATTTACCTAAATAATCACTGTTAATGGAGTTCCCTTAACAAGAAATACAAGCCAACAAGCTAATTTTTTTCATATAAATTATCTTTTTCCAGAGAAAAATGTGCTCCTTTTTCTTTAATGAAAAGCTTTCATTTTAGGTTTCTTTTTATGCATTGTTTCCAATTGACAAACTCCTCTCTGAAGCAGAAATTCATATTAGTCCCCAGGCTCATGATTGCATAGTTTAAAGTAGTGACTGTCATCCTGTTTCTGTTATTTCAGTCCTTAAGGTTGGCCACTTGTCCGTGTAGCATTGCTTTCTTCTCCTGTATATTGACATTTCCCAACTTAGTATCACTGAGGAATATCTCCTGTGAAGTGGAGATTCATCCCTTGGCAAAAATGGAGAATGACACAGATCTATGTGATAAATCAGTCACAGGGCAACTGAGCCTAATAAATGTGATTCTGTTATACAGCAGTTGCAGTATCCCCAGTATGGAGATAGAAATACTTCTGCCATTGTATAAAAAGGTGGTGAGACTCTTTTTATCACCTTCACTGTTTTGCAGTGAGCTGCTGAAAGAACTTGGGAGAGAGCAGAACAGCCCCACCATTAAAAGATGTAGTACTGAGACTTCTTTATAAAATCACAGGACTGTAGGAAAGAGGGCCAGAAAAAAAAAAAAGGGAGCAGATAAAGAGGGGAAGAGAGAAGGAAAGAATGTTTTTGCAATTTGTGGAAAAAGGTATGTAGGCAGGAAATAGATGCAGTGGAAGAAAAATCAGTGAAAAGGGACAGATAAAGAGAAAGAAAACAATAAGACCTGTGATGGTTTAGGATTGTATCTACTCTAACATCTTGCCACAAGAAAGAGGTGTTTGAGAGTAGAAGGGAAGGGCAAAATGCTACCTTAGGAGTAAAACAGTTGGGGCAAGCTGGGCCTGACAGGGAAGCTGCTGTCTGCCCCCAAAGTAAGCAGTTTATAAGTAGAAAATATCTTCTTACATTTGGAGTAGGACACAGATATTTTTCATTTGTGCCTTCTCTTATTTTTCCCTGTTGATTCAGTTGCACTTCACTGTCCACCAAATAACTTGAGAAAATAAACACAGAAGTGGAAAGTTGAAGAAGTGTGTTTTGGCATTTTGTGAACCAAACTTTGGACTTTTTTCTTTTTTCCAAAAAAATCTCTTGTTTGGAAAGATTCTTGGTTTGTTTATTTCGTGGTTTTGTTTTGGGGTTTTTTTTTTCTGAAAAGTGACAAGTTGAACTCCACAATGTAACATTCTACTCGATCTGAGATAAAACTTTCATTCTTAAAAAAAAAAAGTGTTTGCAGGTGGTTTTGGCACCAATGGTGAGCCCATAATCTGCTGCACCTCAAGTGCACATGCTGTGTGGATGGCAACGTGGCACTGAGCGTTTGCAGGGCTGAATGTCTTCACAGAAGTGATCACACATTTAGAGAAGAGGTATGGCAGCAGCAGGCAAGCCATCTCCTCAGTGCCAGGAATATGGTCCTTCTCCATGGAAGCACAGGACAGAATTCTTAATAAGCCACTCTCACCCGTTTCCTTATTTATAACCTCTTTCCATCTCAGTACTGTCTCAAGACACTTGGACACTTGTCTTCCTCAGTCGTTTTCTTCATGCCAACCCATTTGACAGTGTGATTTTCCACACTTCCCTCACAAATATCTTCCAAGCCTGGAAAACTGTAGATATGTGAACTGAAAAACAAGGAAATTGTTTGGATGGAATGGTCAGGAGGGTGAAAGACTTCAAACCCTTTCCAGTGTTCCTCAGACCAATTTAAGGTTGAGGGGCTGTTAGGGGATTTTTTGTGTGTGTTTTTCTTCCTGCTGCTTTTCTTTCCCTTGTGGTCACAGATGCTCAGTCTATTGGGCAGGTAAATTGCAAAGCTATCAGGTTAAACAGGTAACAGAAATGGCCAGATCAGATTTGCAGATCTCTGGACCTGCTGAAACAAACAGAGAGGCCACAGGCGATAGCCATTGCTGTCTGTGGCAGGAAACCACCTCCTGCCTTGACTCTGCCCACACAGTGTGAACAAAGATATCTTTCTAATTTTTCCTATCCCCAGCCTCTTCTATGGACTTTCCTAAGGGCCAGAAGTAGTCAAATCCTGATAATAAAGACATCTGTTCTCTCCTGATCCCACTCCTGACAAATGAGACAGTCTATTTTTTAGGGCAGGAGGAGAAAAACAATTTGATGACACCCGAGAGCTCCACAGTTCTTTGCAATATCCTGCTGCATTTTGCTAGGAAGGCACAATTTCCAAAAAATTAGTGAACACATGGCAAAATGGGAGGCAAAAGAACAGGGTATGAGGGAAGAAACGACATGGAACTGAACAGTCATGTGTGGAGTATGAATGAATACAGAACAGAGAAATCCAACAGTTCTGTAGGAAAGGAGGTGGGAGTTACAGCAGATCACGAACTGGACATGAATCCACAGTGTCCTGCCATTGTGGAGAAAGCAAATATCCTGCTGAGCTGTATAAACAAAAGAATCGTTTGCCAAGTCCACGAAATAATCCTTCCACTTCACTCAGAGGTGTCTGGGAGCCAGCCTCAAGAGCTGCAGTCATGTGTACCACCCTAGGTGACAAATTCCAACAGTGCTTTTAGAAAATCTCCAGGACCATAGACTTTGTTTAGATTTGATAACCTTCACTGAATGGCAGCTTAGAAACAATAATTATGTTCCTAAAGCAAACAGCCTCCCTACTAACAATACTTTACATAAGCATTATGTATTTATTAGCCAAAATAAAAGTTTAATTCAAGGCATGTAACAAATTATGTTCCCCGTTCAAATGTATCGTAATCACGTAACCTAATATTTTCTCTTGGTTAAAGCATATTCATGCTTTAAAAATTTTGAATCTGTTTCAAGCAATACAGTCTCCTCATCTTTCCTGAAATGATGGTGTATATTTTTTTCTTCTTCATTAATTGTTTGACTAGAACAGGTTCAAAGCTAGCACATCTTTCAGACACTGCATTCAAGTATACTCCCCTAGTTACCTGAACTAAATCACATTTCCTAAGCCCCAAGATTGCTGGGGTTGCTGGTGACCAAGTCATTCAGCCCACACTCAGCAATATCAGCTGTTCACCCCTAACTTGACACATCGAGCCCAAGTTCACAGTGCAGAGCTCTTCACCAGAACCCTCCCTGAAGGTTTGCACACAGCTCATGCTGCATCTGTCTTGTACAGTGAGAGCTGATTTGGCTCAGTTCCTTCTCTTTTAACACAAGAAGTCTGATAATGATGCTCACGGAATCAGACAGTCTTTTAAGTCAGCAAGGTTCAGCTTGCAAAGAAACTGGGAACAAGCTCACAGATTTCTGCAGTCTTAGGGAAAAAATTAAATCCATTGTTCATCTTTGTGCCCTTTACGTAAATATTAGGCCTCACAGGTTTACCCTACTCGCAAGTTTACCCAAGGTGTTGCTGCCTGGTTGGGCATTCGTACCAGCCTAAAGGATCAATAATGCTCAACTCTGCCATTGAGTCTCACTCCAGGCTGCATTTCAGTTTTCTACTGCATTTTTGAGGGACATTGTTGTTAACCCAAGCCAATACAGAGGATATCCAACTTCAACACCCATTATAACTGATTTGTACCTGTCATCTGAGGCACAGAAGAGATAAAAAGTTACATTTCTTCAAGGATATATTGAAACTATTTGATTTATGTACTGTAAAGAAGAGACAAATGAACAAAAACGTAACTGTCTCTAGAAATATACATAAAACTGCTGCAAAAGAAAGAATCAAGTTTTGTCCATGTCCATGGTGGATAGGGTGGGAAAAAATGGGGGAAAACTGAAAGCAAGATAGCATTAGAGACATTTTAGCAGTAAGGATAGTAAAGCATTGCAATAAGTTTCCTCCTTTACAGCATGTTGTCACAAAACTATCCTGCTCTCTAAGAGATTTCAAGAGAACTCTCCTGTAACTTTACTGAAGAGAAAAGTAAACTCATTACTAAAACTCTTCCTTAACAACAGACTGAGGCTGGAAGATGTGATTTGTGTGATTTGGAAACCTCTCTCCCCTTTGAGAAAGCCAAGTTTCTTATTAATATACGTTATTCAAAATTCACCTCCTAACCCGTATCAAACAACACTGTGGATTTTGGAGTTCTCTGTGCCTTTGAAAATTTCTTCCTTGGACAAATGGTCCTGAGGCCCTTAGCAGAGCTGAAACACTTAGCTTGCTTCAGGATCAGTGAATGTGACCTTCAGGCCTGCAGCCTCGTTCAGTGTCAAGAGACATTCATTTCCCACTGTTCAGATTTGTAATTTAGGCATTTAGGTTTTCCAACAAAATTTTACACAATCCAAATGACTGAGGCACCTAAAACTTAATTATAAAACTAATTTAGACCTGAAGTCTTAAAACTAAAGGACTTTGAAAGGATGAAAAGCCTTTTTGGACCCAGACTGCCCAAGAGGAGAAGTATTTAATCTCCAATGTTTTCACTAGAATGAGATGCTAAATGCTGATAATATTCTGTACCTAGGTGTCTTTCAAAGTAAGTCTTTATTTTCTAAATCATGTATGTGCTTTCGAGAAGTTGTCCATTGACCTTTATTACAATGCCTTCAAAAAAATTCTTGTGTTGCTTTATTTTTATCAGTCATCTCTACTAAAAACCCTGGAGCTCACAATAGTCCCAGTGTAGTAACTCAGAATACAACACAAGATGTTTAGCTTTAGCTAGAGGTTTGGGGTTTTTTCTTAAGCTTTGTTTGTTCTCCAGGTTTTATGGAATTTATCAGAATTGATGTTGTTGTATGTGTAAATAAACACACTGCTGCCATGGAGGAGATGGTCTATAAATCAGGGGAATAAATAAACAAACAGATTGGGCCTGATTCACCAGGGTGAAGGCAGCATATGAAGCTCCTGAGTGTTTCCTCTTAATTTAGCATATCTTTTGGGAGCATCACTTGAAACAGCTTACTTTGCCTTACAGAGTGAGTATAGCTATATTACTTTTCTTAATTTCTGTTTTTTAATTGGGGTTTTGTTTTTGTTTGTTTTTTGGTTTTATTTGGTTGATTTTTTGATTTTTGGTAGTATTCTAGTCTTCTCATAGCTTTGGAACATCCTGTTGGGATGAGTTGGAAGCACTAACATTCTGAGTGCCTTCTAAGCATCAGCAAGGACATTCCATTGTCAGCTGCTTCCATTCTGCAGCTTAGGGAGTATCCATTTCCAGGAGCACAAGTGTAGAAGAAGAGCAAAGGATCTCTTAAGTCTGTTGTTGTAGAGCCATGTCCAGCACAGGGTGTCCCTTGACATTTCCATGTGTGATCATATCAATTGCCATAGTCTCAATTTCAAAAAGGTCAGGATTGTTTTTACCTACTGTGTAACTGTTTTGCTGTTCATTGCTCATGTTCTCCCAAATTGAGGCTTGCTGCTATCTCCCAGCAGATATTTGTTCCAATCTGCTGCCTTGAACCTTAGCATCCCTTTCAAATTTAGGAAAGCATCAGTGGATAGCACTAACACAGCTGTGAAGTAAAAAACTCTTGTAGTGTTGTTTTTCTTGGGTGTTTTTTTGCTTTGTTTTGTTTTGTTTTTTAACAAAACTAACTATTAACTCTTGTGGAGGGCAGATCTCATAACTTGAGTGTGAGAAGTGGTTTACAGTTTTCATCTACTCATTACTGTGAAATGCTGACCTGCCAATTTTGCAAGCGTTCCCACAAGCTCTGAAGTACTACTCCAGCAGGATATAAATACAGACACTCTCTCTGCTGTCTGCAGTATCAGAGTAGCTTCTCAGCTTATCAGCAAGGAAAGCAGTGTACATGCTGGGGCACTGGGAGCCCAGAGAGCTAATATCTTCAGAATTACACACACTTGCATGAAAATTACCTAGACCACACTACACTTCCTAGTTACACGTCATCTGTATAATCCTGGGGTTTAACTGGGATTTTGCTGAGCCTGTTCCGGCTCTCTGATGTATGGAAACGTTCAGCTATTGCTACTAGTAGTGATTTGACCTCTAGATATTAAGATTTATCTTATCCATACTGGTTCGGATAAGGTGTCAGATTCATAATGTGCTGATGTTGCATCCTCATGGCAACTCTTGAAATAATTGCAACATGCCTGAGCTAATCAGAGGAACAACATTTCCTTCAGCAGTAGCAGAGTTAAAGTGAAACGGGCAGCATGGTAACAGTCTCTGTTATTTCCCTGACACTGTTTTTCTGCTAATATTACTATTTCTGATAAACACCTTTGCACTTTTTCACTACCTGCCACCTTCACCTTCCAATAGGTTCCCATTAAAACCCACAATTACCTTTACATTTCTTCCCTCCAAAGTCACATTAAGGCCATCAGCTCTGTTGACACCCCCCAAAATCCTTGAGTCTGGCCCAGCAGCTGCTGCCTGTGCTCTGGCCGTGGTTATTGAGCTCCTCATCACTGTCTCACAGCCCTGCATGCTCAGGGAGAGAGCCATGGGTTTCTTTTGTGTTTGTGCAACACTTAGCACAGCAGAGTGCTGGTTCAGAATTAGGTAGGATGGATAGATCCTCCCACATTACAAAACAACAAATAATGACATTGGAAAGAAGGAAAATGTACAGCAGAAATAGCTGCCTTGCCGATTGATGCAAGTCATAAGGATGGAATTAAATTTAACCTCCTACAACACTCCAGAGGTAATTTGGGGTCTGCGGGATTTTTAAGAACAAACATGGCCTGCTTTTCTAAATCATTAGACAAAAGGATTTTTGCTAAAATGTACTAAGTGTGCATTAAGAACAAAACAAATTTAAAGCTTGAATAAGCATTTTGGAGGAAAGAAGAGAATCTCTGCTCCTGAATTTGCATAAAACCTTTTAATGGGGGGTTTTATTTAAAACCCCAAGGTAACTCCAAACATTTTCTTTTGGAAAATGGAAGAAGTCAAATGCTGAATTTTGGTTCTGTGACCATTTTTACTGAAATTTTGGGGTTTTGTGACAGAAACAGCATGCACATTTATGTGGTTGAGCAAAAGGACCAATGACTGCTCCTATATATAGGCTGTTTTCATGCTTTTCAGGCTTATACTGTGTTCTGTTTTTTCTCTTTCTCACCTGAGCTTTGTGTAAAAACTCACTGAAGCAGAAACTGAAACTCCAATTGTTTCTGGCTTCCACAACAGATAGTTATCTTTTCCTGGTGAAAATTTAAATGTGTGTCCTTATAAAGGAAGCAAATCCAGAGGAGGTTGTGAGGGAGTGTAGTTCTTGAGTATTCTATAAACCAGGGATAAGGGTTGGGCTGAACATCCTGATCTGAGGAGGCCAGGGGAGAAGGTCCCTGAAATTAGGTTCCTTTAGAAATGTCCTCCTATGAAAGACAAAAAGAGAAAAAGAATGATAGGAGCATGCAGGAAGGGAAGTTGTTCCTCAAATGAAGCTTTCAGCAGAGACATCAGTAACAACTTTCTCCTGAAGATTTGTTGTGGAGAATAAGAGAGGATGGAAGAGCCAGCACAGCTGCCTTTGCATGGTTAAAAAGACAATCTAGCTCTTGATAGAGGGAATGGGGACTGGAGATAGGGGAATGGAGACTGGGGCGGCCAGGTTATGGTTATCTAGTGCTCATAAACCCTTTGGCTTGCAGGAGAATTGCTGACCAGGGGCACAGTGTGAGCTGTAAGCAGCACCACTCCAGCAGAGCAGCATCATTAAAAATGCCACTGCTGAAACACATCCATTGTGGCTGTAAGCACATTTCCTGGGCTTTATGAGACTCAACAGCTTCAGGGAGGTGTTTCTGAGGTTAACCCAGCATAGGGGTTGCTGGTTTGTTCACCAAACAATGTGGGGCAATTCGTTATCATGCTTTGCCCTAAGATCCCAGCTGTGAGATGGACCCCTACAGTAGGTTAGATGGAGGTGGGTGAGGCAGAGCCACGGGATTTGCCTGCAGAGCACTAAATTACTGCAGCAGCAGCATCTGACAAATTTTAAAGAGGTGCTCTTCTACTACAGCAAAGAGGGAGTTGATAATTGCACCATAGGAACACCCCTGGGATCTAGCCATTTATAGTTAATCAGAATTATTTGTCTGTTTGGAAAACTTTTATTTCTTTTATAACAAGTGGAAGAGTTGACTAAGGATGCAGCGAGGAGTTACTGTAAACACACCAGACTGGGAAGTCTGTGGAGGCAAGGTAAGGAGAATGCAAAGGAATCATTTACCAATCTTGTTTTCAGGTGGAAATACTGAGCACAGGAAGTCTGCTCCTGTTCTTAATGGTGAGACTGGTCAATGCATCTCCCCTTATATCCCTGAGATGGATTGTGTTTTAATAGTCTTGGCTTCCATAGAGGGCAGCTTAATGCTCCACCTGACAGATGATGCTTTGCTGGAAGGCTGGCAGCTCCTGCCAGGGCAGCATCTTGCTGGGGTAGAAGTGTGGTGTCAGCAGCAGGGAAGGGTCCATTTCAAGGTGTCCATGTCTCTTGCACATATTCACACAGAGCCTGCCTTCTGAAAGTGTTAGCAGAAGGGAAGAGGAAAGCAGCAAAGACCTATTTAGCAGGCACAGGTTATGCTGTAACTTCAGCCCTTCACAGCCTATTTGCTACAGTTGGAGTTTCAGCTTTGATGGATATCATGGTGGAAACTGACCTTCTCTGTCCACACAGGCATTTGCAGGGGTGGCTGAAATCAAGACAAAGCTAAAAGCAGAAAGGGCCAAAAGCAGGGTCTTTATCTGCCCAGCAGGACATCACATCTGGTTCCCCATCTGGGCCCATTCTCACCTGTAGCATTTTCTCTAACCCAGTGGTGGAGTACCTCAGCAGAGATCCTGCTGTACAACACCAGGAATAATATTTTCTCATTACGAGACAAGGGGGTCTGATGGACCAAAGGGAATAAGCCTCTGCTGAGAAAGAAAGATTGTTGATCCAGCATGTGGCATTCATGACCTGCATTGTGAATCACAGGTGTGTGAGGTGTTTCCTCCCTGCTGGGCACACATACCTTGTTTATTTCTCCTCTCCAGAACTAAACTTCCTTGCTACAGGAAGAGGGAAATAACATGGAATTAGCAAGCAGAAATTCAAGAGTTGCCAGGATAGCTACCTTTCATGTTCTTATGATAGATGGATTTATGAAATACTTCTAGCCTTCTGAGAAGCCCAAACCAAGGCTCTTACAATGAGTGTTACTATGGGGAAAAAAATAGATTCATCTTCCTCCTATTATCACAGAGACCTGAAGACTGAGTCTTGACTATTTATTTATTATCCTCATTTCCTGAGAAAACAAGGCTTATGAATTTGTTCTTCTGCCTGCTGCTTTCCCAAATCCTAAAGACATTGCCTAATTTCAATCAATTTTTGAAGAGATTTCAGAGATTTGAAACACCTCTACCTTGTAAGAATTGAGTCTGGATAGAGGAAAGAGATCCAAATCAGTGTCACAATAGAAGGAAATGTTTCAAAGTGAGCTCTATGGTTACCTGCTTTGCTCAGCCTGCCCATGCAGGTCTGTTGCACAACAATCTTCCTTCCTGAATTAAGGGCATGGGAGGATGATGCAAGTCCCATGATGCAGCCAAGGCAGTGGGCAGGCTGTGGAAACTCCTGTAAGCATTGATATTGTGTAGGAACTGGGAGGATAGAGAGCTGGGGGATTGTAGAGGAGCAGGGGTATTAAAGCTTTACTAATCCTGCTGCCCTCAGCATGGTATCTGTGGTGCTATCAGCAGCACTACCTACACCCACCCCAACCATAGGAGCTCTGACTAAAAGACAGTTCCCCCAAGGAACTGCCCACTAAAACCTTCCTGGCCCTTTTTTTGGAGCCATTTAGGCCTCCTTTCAATGCATTTAAACGTTATTTCATTTCAGCTTATCACCCATCAAAATAATTTAAAGGAAACCTTTGGCTTCAGCTGGGCTTTCCCAAATCAGGCACCAGGCTGTGTATCTGGTCGTACCAAAGACTTGTGGAGTGAAGTGAGGAGTGAGGAGGCATTGTGGAAATTACTCCACACAGGCATAAATGGCCACTGATTCTGTGTGGATGTCCTGGGCAGCCAAGCAAGCCTGTGCATTTAAACAGCATGTTGAAAGTTGCAGTAACAATTTAGGAAAGTGCAGGGCAATATTCCAGATAACGAGGCAATCTTATCTACATGTCAAAAGTACAACCTGTAAATTTAAAGGACCCTATTCTATTTTACCTGGAAGAAGAAAGGAGTTAGAAGAGATTTGATTGAGGTATTCATAATTATATGAGAAACAGTGAAAACTAATCAGTCTGTGCTTTTTATATTGTCACATAGTGCAAGAACAAGGGGACTCTTAAAATGTAAATTAATAATCAGTACATTTAGCACTGAAATGTATTTAGTGAATCATGTTACAATTATAGTATATATAAATAATCCACCAATTTCCATAAAACTATCTGATAAAATTCACCCGTAACAGTAGTTCATTTCCCAATTCACTTTTCATTATTCAAAATCCTTTAGAAGCCCAAGGGAAGCTGTTGGCTGGGGATTGTAAAAGGCTGTGTATTTAGAACAAATCCGAGGAGGGGACTGACTTGTGCAGAGTGTACTCCTCTTCACAAATTCACAGTCCTAGGAAGCTAAGGACACTAATGCAAAGGCTGACTAAAAGGAAGGGGAAAAAAAGAGCCCACACTGGATAATTTTATGACCATTAGTAACATTTGTATCTATACAAGCTAAGATAATTATAATGGTAATCATATCTCATGCTTCAGAGCCTAAAGTGATTGCCTACAGAGGGCAGGGAAGCCTTGGAGAGTTTCCATTGAAAGGAAGATTAGAAATGCTTAAGATTATTTAATTTGGTCATATTGGACACAGCAGAAAGAAGAAACTTACTTCCCCTTTTAAATACTTTTCCTTTCTTTTTTTCTGAATCAGTTTCTTCCCTGTTGGTTTGATCTGTAACCTGGTATCCCCACTGGCATGGGCACTTTTCCTTTCCCATCTCTTTTGTGCCTGGATCTTGCTGTTTTCCCCCAGACCTATTTCCCAGTATCTCAGCCCATTCCTCTCTTAGGCTCATCACGTTCTCTAGATTACACCCCTCCAGTGTGAAGGGGTTTTTCTTGCATCCAGTGACCTTAACCAGACTTCATTAGCAATCCCTGCTCTCACTTTGCCCCTCTCCAAGTAGCATCAGCCTGTCTCTTTTCTTTGCACGTGAGCAGCTCCTTCCAGCCCAGCAGCCTTTTCCAACCAAGTTCTTCAACTGTTGGTATTTTTGTACCCCAGTCATTCCTGTAAGACTCACAGCTATCACAATACTAGCATCAAGCAGAACAGTCTCATTTTACGGATTATCCACTGTTTTAAAAACCGAAGGAAGTGAGTAAAGAATTGAAAATGCCTCATGTTGCCTTTTAGCCATTTCAAAAGTTACTGTGAGATCTGATCACTTGATTTTCTCCTTTCCCATCCTCCTGCCTTTTTGCACCTTCATTGCATGATGAATCCATGTAGGGCCAAATCCAGAAAATGACTCCCAAAGAATTTTAGATGCTTCCACAAAATGTGGTCTCCACTGACTTCAGTGAACCTACTCGTGTAATAACACATAAGAGAGAATGTCAGAAATCAGCCTCAGGCAAAGAAGAGGTGATCATTCTCCACACTTACCAAGAAAAGAGATAGGAAAAAGAGAGTGTCCTTTTATTACTCTACAACAGAGTGAAGAATAATTGACAACAAAGGCCTGCTATTTCCCTCTCCATGCATTGCTCCTGAGCTGGAGTTTATGCCAAAGCTGGGACTGTGAGGTAGTTCATTTTAGGACACTTCAGAAGAAGGAAAGTAATAACTTGAGAACTAAAGGCAGCTATGATAAAGGTATGGAGAGCTATAAATGACAAAAGGAAGGCCAAAAAAGCACTATTAGTTAGCCTTTTTGGTAATAAAAAATAATTCGGTAGGGTAATTGAATGCAATTACAAAGCAACACATTGCAGGTGGATAAAAGGTGATGTTTACGAAAGGTATAATTAAACAGTGATATTCACTGGTCTAGATATTGAGAAGGATCACTCGCCATGTTCAGGTGGTTCAGGATTTATATAAATAAAAGGAACATCCGCAAGGACACCAGCTAAATACAATTACAAGGGCTATCAATTCTTATGCTTCAGGGCATGGTTACCTGCTGAGGTCAGGAAGAAATTTCTTCATGGTATAGCACTAAAAAGTAAAATGCATTATTGGGCATTGATGGGTATTGGACACCTTATTAGATGGACTTTAATCTTCTCCACTATGCATTTCTTTTGCTCCCCCACATCAAAAATCAGTGAAGCATTTAGGTGGTGCTTAAATTCCATTTTTAAATCAATAGGACTTAAATGTGCATAAGTGTAAGTGCTCGATTAAGTGCTTTCCAGAATAGATATATTAAGCAACTACTTAAATTTTTAGAAGTATTGAAGCAGTTTTTTGGTTCTGAACTGATGTTTTAGTGTCCAAATCACAGATGCAAAAGCAGTAGGACTTACTGTATTTCATATATTATCAACTCACTTTACAGAAACTCCAAACAACACTGTTCTGTCAGTTGTAAAAAATTTCAGCCTTTCATCCCAAAAATTAAAAAAATTCTGACTATAACTCTACAATCCATTCATACAGGTAGTCCAATATGTATACACACATAATCACACCAGTCTAAAATAGTTAGGGTCTTCATCTTTGGGGTTTCTTTAGTGGAAACAAAATGAGCTTTGTCATCTGCTATAGTCTCCTCCTTCATGTTTGTGTCCTGCTGGTTTGACTTGCACTTCTAGACAAGGTGTCAGCCTGACATGGAAGATCTCTGAAGATTTAAGTTTCCCTTTAAACTTTGAAGCCCATCCCTTTTTACCCTTCTTTCTTCATGGAGAAGATATCACTTAACCCTGACAATCTCTCAGAGTCAGTAGGAGGGCCCTGAGTACTGAGGAAACACAGTGCTGATCTGATCTCCTGCAGAGTCAGGACATAGTAGATACCCCCAATGTGGAAAGGGCTTTGATCCGGAGAAGGTCATAGAGAAATATAAACAGAAGCCTGAGTGTTATTCTCAGTCCTTCTCAAATGCTGCTGACAGGTGGTTAAAGGGTTTGATAGATAAAACAGACCAGGGTAACTGAAGTGGATGAAAAAATAGATGTTACCAAAAAAAACCAGGTTCTTGCAGCTTCTGGATTTCCTCAGTGAAAAGGCAATTTAAAATATGGCCATAATGGTGGGAGAGATTCCTCCCCTATGGATCTGGCTCCTCTGTTTTCCTCACTGGACCAATTGCTCCTTTTGGAGAGGCTGCAGCAGCTCACGGGGGTGGCTGGGAGAGCTCCAGCAATGCACAGCAGGCAGTAATTCTTCTTTCCAGAGGCTGAACGTTCAGCCTGAGCAGCACTCAGAGGGACCTACACGCTGAGATCAAGGGAACATTTCCAATGACTTATGGAGGAGCTGAAACTAGGCCTTTATGGAATACTAAATAATTAAATCAGACCTCATGTAGACCTCTAACACTTAAGAATCAGCACTTAATAGCACACAGAAAGGCATAATTTTCAGATCTGTGCTAATAAGGAAAACCTTAAATTGCAGGATTTTTCTTAAACAGCTCTTTTCTTCCTCTGATTGTTAAACATAAAAGTAAAGATGCTGCCTGCAGTAGTCAGGCATACATCTTGAATTGCTATTTGCTTCCAGCTTCATTTAAGATAAAATTTAAACTGCTTAATTTAAATGCACTATCTTAGATACTTATAAAAGACTGACTTGCAGGAAGTATTAAGCAGATGCTTTCTGCAAATCTGTTCTGCTTTAGTAATTTCTAGTTCAGTGTTCAAAACATTCCCAACCTGGTGCCTTACCAACCTGATAAACTTCTACAATGAAAGTACAGTCTTGGTAGATGAGGGGAGAGCAGTGGGCATTGTCTGTCTACCTGGGCTTTCCTAAGGCTATCAAGGAAGGCTTAATCCCATAAGATCCTCATAGACAAGTTGTTGGAGTATGGGCTGGATGAGCAGAGGGGTGGATTGAAAATTGCCTGAACATCTGGGCCCACAGGGTGGCTCAGAATTTCCTGATCTTCTAAACCATTATAATTTCCTATAGAATAGTATATACACTTATGGTTTCCTTTTAATATAGGATTATTAAGGATGTTATCAAAATGTGTACTCAGCACTTCCAAAGAGCTCATGTTTCTGTATCTCCATTCTGCTCCCATCAGACAGAGCTCTACATCCCTTTTCTCCTCAGCTCTCATTTTCTGGGAGGGCTGCAAAAGTTCAGCACTCTCTGGGTTAACACTCAACACTAGTGAAAATCTTTATCTCACAGTGTGTGGACAAATTGGTTTTGAAACAGCTACAGAGGGTCATCAATTCTTCAAATGGACATAGCGTGAGTATCCCATAAACTAAAACAGCCGGTGCTGCACGGATTCATCTGGAGAGGTTATTATTAGGGAACTGGGGCTGCTTTCACATGCAGAGCTGTAATTTATCATGACCAGGTTTTGTTAGCAAGGAATTTAGACAGTTTCTGTTACTGCAACCTAATAAGTCATTTTATCAGCATATTTGTTTCCTTGACTGCCGACACCTCAGAAACCTTCATACCTTTTTAGTAACACATGGCAGGAAAACAACTGACAAATAAAGAGAAATCATTGGTTGTGAACTCCCTGAAATTGCATATTCCATCTGGGAAGCTTGGATAATGCAGTTCAGTTGTAAAGCAGAGTCCATTGAAGGCACCCAGGTCTCTTGCTCTCTCCCTGTGTCTCATCTTTAATGTATATAGAAGGAAGACTCTGTAACTAAGGGAATGTGTCATGGAATCCTTCCCAGCTGCCTAGCCACAGGGGAAACTGGCAGCAGTGTTCCTCAATACAGCACAGGCAAGCCCAGGGTAAATGACAGCAGAGCTGAGTCTCCCTGCTTTAATCCCTCCCCAAATACTGGAAGACTTACAGAGATATCTACCTTACTCTAGTTAGACCTCTGCATAACCTAGGGTCACAAGCAGGTGCTTGCTTGCCTTAGAAAAATCAGCTCCAATTATGTCTTGCAAGATCAGTTTCTCCTCATTTAGCTCATCTCTGCTATTACTGAATAATTAACCACTTATTTGACAAGTACTTTGCATCTTCCTGTGTCCCTGAATCCCCAATGACACACACAAACAGAAGGGCAATTAAAAGTTCATTTACCTGCGACCCTCTGGGATTGCCACATGCTGTGAGAGTCAATATATTTTTCTTCTATTGGGGTAGCAGAGAAGCAATTTCTGAGGTTTAAGAGCATCAAGGAAAAGTAATGTGCAGACAGAATAGGCAGATCTCCAATCTGGAGATTAAACGGAGAAAAGCCCCAGGTTTTTTTCAACTGATGTAATGAACAAAATCAGCCTTAGGAAGGGAAACCACAGCCTGCAGCTGGAAAAGCTTTGTAAGTCACAGACAACTTCTCCAAGTGTTTCTAAAAGCTATGACAAAGCTGCACAAGCGCAGAGGGAATTTTCCATTTCCTCTGACAACCACAACAGAGTTAGCAGGCAGCCATCATCAGTGGCACAGGGTCTAGTTGTAGCCTGTCACTAGTGTTGTCCCACAAGGTTCAGTACTGGGCCCAGTATTGTTTAACTTGCTCATCAATGACTTGGATGAAGTGCACTGATGACACCAAGCTGGGAGGAGTGGCCAATGCCCCAGAGGGCTGTGCAGTCCTTCAGGAGAACCTCGACAGGCTGGAGAGATGAGCAGAGAGGAAATGTCTGAAATTCTACAAAGGCAAATGCAGGGCACTGTGCCAGGAGAGGAATAACCCCCTGCACCACCACAGCTTGGGGGCTGACCTGCTGGGAAGCAGCTCTGTAGAGAAGGACCTAGGGGTCCTGCTGGACATCACTGTCCCTGAGCCAGCAGTGTGCCCTGTGGCCAAGGCAGTCAACAGTGTCCTGGGGTGCATTAGGAAGAACATTGCCAGCAGGTCAAGGGAGGTGATCCTGCCCCTCTACTCAACCCTAGTGAGGCATATCTGGAGTGCTGCGTCCACTTCTGGACTCCTCAGTACAAGAGAGAAATGCCACAGGGAGGTTGGACTAGATAACCCATGGTGGTCCCTTCTGTGATTCTGTGACCTGGCCCATTCTGTGATTCTGTGACTTCAGTGTAGTTACTGCTGGTTTTACACCAGCAAAAGTGGAGCTGGAGGCAGTGTGAAAGAAATCAGCCATGAGAAGGGACAGTTCAATCAACTATTCAGTGGACTTTTGCCCACCAATGGCAGTTGTGTGTGCAGGAATGCTCTACTACAGTTGACAAAACCATTTACTATAATAATACAGCAGTAGTTATGTTGTATTATTTAAGTATTCATAAATAAGCAATTATTTCTTGCTATTCTTTGCAAAAAGCTTCTTGCTTTTCCTTCCAGATTGAAATTTTCTGGTCAGTTCTGGAAAGCTGACTGGTCAGAAATCCTTTTTTCTCATCAATAAGCTCTATCTGACACCCTTGGTGTCATTTCAGTTTTAAGGAAAGGACCTGTGCTGAGCTAAACTGCTGGAGCCAGAGGATAGTCAGAGAGAAGAGCAGGAAACAAGTGGACTGTGCAGTTTATATCCACCTGCCAATGTAAAAACTAACCCAGAGCCAGCCTTATTTGTCTTTTCAAACCGCTTCATGTCAGAGAGCAGGAGACGTGTCAGAGCACAGGACCCCTGCAATGAACAAACAGGGGAATTAATGTTCTCTGTGAGGCAGGGATGGAAACAGGTGATGTGGCATTTGTGACAGCTTCCCTCATCCCAGGGAATTCACAGCCTAGTTTTATATCAGTTCAAAGTGAAAACTAAGAACAGTAGGAGAGGCAGAGCAAGAAAGAAGCCTTGGCTTTGGGTGCCCATATCTGAAGCCAGGATATTGTCGTTGCGGAATATTTACCATGTACATAATTAAACCCCTAAGTGCCAGCTGAACTGGAAATCATGCTGTGTGGTGCCTCTCCTACCATCTGAATGACTGTTAGACAGTTGGCTCTGTTTTGACACAAAAAATGCAGTCCATCATAGGCCCATTCATCTGTCATCTGTTGCCTGCTTGTCTCTTTTCCCATTTAGTTGTGTACAAGATGAAATGTTTTCCTCCTGCTGCTTGTCTGGTTTTTTTACACTTCATTTTCCTTGCAGTTTTTTACATACCCACAATGAAATAGCCTCAGAGATTCACACTGCCAGCCACAATCATAGATTGATGTATATTGGCTTAAGAAATAAACAGCCATCTTCATATTTTTCCTTTCTCTTACTCATTACAAAGCTGAAATGGACAAATTATTAATTAGACACCAGCCTCTGCCCCCCCCTCCCCTTTACTTTAAATAACTTGGAGACAAGCAGGGGAAAAGTTACCAGGCATTGTTATGCATTCATTACTGTGACATATTAAGCAGAGAGTCAAAGTAATGATAGAGCAGTGCAGCCAAAGAAAATTACCTGTATTATATTGTCATAGGCGATTGAGGCACAGTCAGTTAGATGTACACAAACCACAGGAATTGTTTAAAGAGCAAGTAGTTACGGGGCCAAGGGACAAGGAGTTTAAGATAAATACTCTCATGAATTATTTACGGCAAGACTGTGGAAGACTTCTTTTCCAGAAAATAATTGCAAAAAGTAGGCTCAAATCAGGCTATTTGCTGAGCTGGTGTAAAGGAATACGTAAGTATGTATGTGTTTTTGTGCTGAACTGTGCCAGAGCTGTCTGACCCATTCTGGCAAGGGCAGGAGTTCTCATTTTGTCTATTTTTACTCCTCAGTGATGAAGAAAATAAAGTAAATGTTTATCCAAGAATTTAAGATCTATGTGACCCTCTTGATTTGCAAGGACAAAAAACTCCCAAACCTTGAAAAATTGCCTTCTGCCCTCCTGGTGTGTTTTTACATACCACATGACATCTCCTGAAGCCCACTTCTTCCTAAAAAGCTTTTTTCTTTCCAGTCAGTGAAGAAGATGAAGAAACTTTTGAGATCCAGTGTACTCATGATTCATCATGAGTCATGATGCCTCAGTTTTGGAGTACCCTAAACATAAAAGTTAAACTTATCTTTCATTTCTTTAAGGAAAGAGCTGGGAATGGATTTGCAAATATTTTTAGTCATCAGAAGATCCAAGAAAATTCTTTACAGCACCTTGATGGGCACCTCCTGTTCTCATTAGTCACAGATGGACATCACTAGTGCCATGCTCATCATGACACATTGTCCCTTCCCCCCATCTCTCTATCTGCCAGTGAAATCATACTTCTGCAAAATAACGAGGGTATCCTCTGGAGAAAAATTAAATAACTCAGTAAAATGGGAAATAATTAGGATTGGGCACAAGCAACTGCTGTATGCTCATTGTGCTATGGGCACTGATTTTCTGGAGGAAATCTGTGTGTAAAGATGAAGATGCTATCTCTTAGAGATACTCTGACACGAGGTTCATCAAAGCTTGAAAAGCCACTATATTGCTAGCAAAATTTATCAGACTGCATGCCAGACTCCCACTGGCTCTCACCCAGATTCCAAGCTATCCGAGGAATTATTAGCTTAAAAGCTTCTTTAGATCTTGTCAGCAGCATCTAGCTCACCATGGATGTAGATAGGATTCACAGTTCCTGACAAAGGAGATGGGCTCTGACTCCAGGGCTCCCCGTCCTATTTTAAGAATGCAAATCCTTAATGGCTGTAATGAGAGGTGAGGATGTTATTATTAAATATATTGAACTGATAATTTTCAGGGTTTTTTCCTTTTGAAACAAAAGGTGCAAGTTAAAAAGAGATTTATGAAATTTTCAGTGAAGGAGAAAGGTCAAAATATCAGGGCTACATAAGAGATAGGCATTCAAAATGAAATCAAATGATTTAAAAATTATTGAAATGAAATATTTCTCTCTTACTTGAACTAATTTTTGTGTCTGGGGAGGGTTTCTTGCTATGAACATTTTTTAATAGATTGATTTCTTTATTTTTGCCTAGGTTAGGAATAAATCTGAAATTAAAAAAAACCAAAAACATTATGGGACTTGAAATGTCTCCAACTCAACATCATTAAAGACAAAAAAGTAGAACTGATTTACTCATATGTAATTTGGGCAACATAAACTTCAGATACCTCTGCCTGCCCTGGCCAGACTACCAGCATGGTGATTCTATCTATTCTATTTATTGTCACACAGTTAAATTTACCCAAACTGGTATTTAACACTCTACATGAGACCTTGCTAATGGTCTTGATTTATTGTCCTCTGAGAGTTCCTTGCATTCACATTGGAATTACTGGTGAGTTCAGGCAGTCAAAATACTCATTTTTAAAACAGTAAGGAAATGTGTGACTGTGTGGAAGAACACGAGCTTTTAAGTTTCACAGATTATGAAAAAGGCAAAAAAACCATAAAAACCTCTCTAGGGTTCGTCTAACAAGCTTAATTCAAGAGATGAAACAAGAGCTCTGCAAGGGGAGCTGTGTTCATTACCGTGCGAGTTCATCAGAGGTGAGGTGGCAATGCTTCTGCCACACTCGGCTGCATCCCTCTCCACAGCCTGCTGGACATCAGGCAGCTCCTCACCCAGCTGCCTGTCCGGCCAAGCAGAGATGCTGGCACTGGGGACTGAGCTGCCATCGACACCGCAGGACAGCTCTGCCCCTGTCCGGGGTGCTGATCCTCCCGTTGCCATCCAGGCGGCCGTGTTGGGTCATCCACCTCCCGTGTTTTTATCCTAACTCAAACCCAGTCCCCCCACGGTTCACACCTTCCTGGGGCCATCCTGGTTCCTCACCAGGGCTGCCTGGATGATTGCACAGTTGTTGATCTGGAACAATCTGGTGCTGTCCTGCTTCTCCTGCTCCTGACTGCTAACTTGTCACAGAGCATCTGAGCTGTTTAAGCACTCTAATCCACTAGGGAGACTTGAAGCACAGGCTTACATTCCTGCTTTTTTACCAAGTTTTGATCTTTGCAAGCACCTATAGAAATGTCACTTACCAGGGTTTCCTGACATTTCCCTTTTTAAGTCTTTATTTTCAACTTCTACTTGCTTCAACTGCACAGATGTTTCCTACATGGGATTTTTATCTCAGAATAAGCATATGCATTTTTTAAGCTTTTGACAAAAATGGTTGAAAAACTCCCTGAAATAAGACTAAGGGGTGAAACCACAATTTTGCCATGACATCATGACTTTATTGCCAAAACTTTTTGACATTATTGCCAAAACTGTAGTGGCCCATTCTTTGGAGGATGGACGCAGTACCTGCTAGAGGTGGCTTTTTCCCCTTCAACTGTTGCTATGGAAAACTTGGCAAGATTGAGCATTTGAGACATTTAATTTGTGCTCATTACAGCCTGGTTAGAGCTTGGCTGCTAAATGTTTATGTGGCAAGCTCTGTCATGCAAGCATTGCCCTTGAGGAGGACCTGGGTGAACTCCCTTCAGGGCAGGAGAGACTGAGCAGTATTTCAGGCAGAGGGACAGGAAAGCAGAGGGCTGGAAACCTGGTTTTAATGCCTTTCCCAGCTTGGAGATTCCTCCAGCAGGGAGAAGGAAGGACAATGCAGCACATTGTGCTGGTGGGAGAAGAGTTTACAGGGCTCTTGGCAGGAACAAACACACAGAGAAATCAGAAAGCCAAAGAGAGAGGGGATGGAAGTGGAAAAAGAGAAGCGGAAAGAGGAGAAAGGTCTCTGCCCCAGTTCTAGCTGCTGAGAATGCTGCTGTCTTTTCATATTTTATTTTCTTTAGGTTGTGGAGGAAAAGTTCCAAAGAAGCATCAGATAAGGTCAAACACTTGCTCCAGGGTAACAGTAATATCAAAAAACATATGCTGTATTTTGTTATCACCAATTAGCAATTGCTTCCACTGTGACAAATGGTCTTTGAATCACCAAACTTTCAGGGTAAGAAACTCAGAGAGAGTAATTGTGAGTTGCATACATCTGAAGTGTTTATGTAAATGCTTATAGTTAATAATAACAACAACAATAATGACAATAGAAAATCCCCTGGTTTGTATGGTTGTAGTTGCTCAGAACAGCTGTTTTAATGAGACATCTGCCAGTGAAACAATTTGGCCTGAGGATAATGAATAACTGTTACTTAACTGAGACAGTATTAGCATAAACTCTGTTTAATGGGGACACATTTGGCCAGTGAATAGTGATTTCTTGGTACTTATCTAGGTGTTTAATAGTGAAAATTACAAGCTTGTGGCAAAAATAAATGAATTAATGAATAGTTATACAGGATATACTGTGAATTTTTTTTTGGTTGCTTTGGTTTGAAATACCTTAAAGGGATCTTGTCAGAGAGTGAATTATTCAAAACTTAGAGAACCTTTGTGGTGGGTGCTTAAAAATGGTGAAACACTGATGGCCATTGAGAATCTTGGTCTTCATCTTCTCCAATTGATATTATTTAATTATGGAGATATGATCATCTGCATCCCACTTTTATAGCATTATCTTCCCTCGCCTGAATCTTTACATATACATATACATATACATAATGTGTGTGTGTGTGTGTGTGTGTGTGTGTGTGTGTGTGTGTATTCATGTTTCAACCACCTGACTCTGGATTGTTTGCAAGCTGGGTAACTGAAGCATCCAGAATGGACTTTCAGGTAGGGAATTCTGTTCTGACAGACTCTGCTCAGCAGAATTCACAATTTTTTCTAGTTCCTATATAGATGTGTTTCAGAATGCTGAGGCAATAAATACTTGTGGGCACAAACAGGGGTATGCTGGGATCAATGTTATATCTACAATTTTTGTAGATTACTGATTGACCATGTAAGGAGTAAAAACCTCCTTGCAAGTAATGTTATTTTCTTTCAAGGGAGATGGACTCTGCATGTGTGTGTTGGCTGTTATATTCTGTTATATTCTGTTAAATTCTTATAAAAGAATGCTGGCAAAGACTGTGTGCTTTATGAAATTAGCTAGAATAGCGAGTTAGAATGAGAGACCAATGCAGTGTGATTCAATTTGTTGGGCCAGACCTAAGAATGAAATTAATGTGAATCATGCGACCTTTGAACATTGTGAAAAGCTAACTGCTATCTCTCTTGAGAAAACTAAACTAATCCTTTCTCTTATAAGAGAGACTGTTACCCTATTAGTGAAAGAATTTATTAGATTTAGAAGATTGCCAGATAGTCCTTCCTTTCATACTTACAGCTATCTTTTTCTGGATATAAAGAATGCATCTTCTATCATGGTGAATCTAAGGGTAGAAGAGAGCCCTTGGGAGATTCCAAGGAAGATGCAGAAGACTGTGTTGACCTGTAAGTGACTGATATTTGGAGCTCTATAGGGAAATACTCATCATTTAGTGGGTAATCCTAACATTCCTATGTTCATTCTGGAACTCAGAAATTACAAAATTACCATTTGGGTAGTGTTCAGGAAAAAATAACAATTATTTCAAATGCATTGAAATACCTAATTTCACTATATTGATTATTAGATGTGTCAATATAACTACATGTATTTGCCTTTCCTATTGTGGGTCAAGTGTCAGAACTGTTTGGTGAGAATCATTTGTAATAGACGGATGTTTGAGCAAGGCAAGTAGACTGTCTTTTAAGCAGGAATTTTAGGCTGTGATTCATTTGACCTATTTTAGACACCTACACTAAGACAGGATGAATCTGGAGAAGTGAATCATACCCGTCGTTTCTCTACTGCTCTGGACTCCTGTTGAAACTGAAGCAGAGTTTCTGGGAGCTGCTCTAATTTCCTCAAGTTAGAGCAACCCCAGGAAGGTTCTCCAAAAAGTAGCAAGAAGCAGAGCCACCTTTAGAGTTTCAAGCATAGCTATGTTACTTAGAAATAATAGAGTCTTGCTTCTGCTGACTTTTCTGACAGAAGTCCTAAACTCAGTTCCAAAGGTAGTTTGGTGGGACAGCAATACTGGTTTTGGAAAGCAAGATAAGACCTACAGTCAAAATACTTCTTTCACAAAGACAAGACTTTCTGGTGAACACTTAGAGTCTATCATGAGCAGGGGACTACTACTCCTTTCAGCACCTGAGGTAGGACTGAGGAAGCTTTGAAATCTAGAGGATGGAGGTACTTTTGTCTGTCTGAATTTAGGTCACTGCTGTTTGCTCCAGAGCTGGGATTGGCACTCATAGACAGTGGCTTCATCCATAGCACTACACCTCTCACCAAACATTTGTGTGAGTGAGCTGGGATGACTTTTGTTGGTGATCTGGTCACCTCTACTCCAGCTCTAACGAATCAAGGTAGTCTGATCTTAATTCCACTTAGCATCATACTCATTGTCATGCCTGGCTTGCGAAAAACATGGAACAGTTTAGATAGGAAGAAGCTCAGTTAGATATCAAGTCCAACCCTCATGCTTTAAACTGACTTCAAATTTCCACCAGGTACATTAAAGCCTTGTCTAGCAAGTTTTCACTGTATCTGTGGATGGAGATTTCAAGGTACAGCTCTGTTCATTATAGGGACTGCAAACTTTGCTTACCTCTGTGGAGCCACTGGCTGATTTTGGGTAAAAGGCTGCCTCATGGCCTGGTGCAATATCACAGCTGGAATGTGCCAACATACCTTTAGCACATTTCAAAGCACTGGCAAAAGGATACACAACTAAAAGATCCAAGGTCAAAGGAAGAGGTGCTGCCCCGTAGAGAGAAAACCTTAGAGAACTTGTACAATATAGCAATTTGGGGAACTGGCACCGAACTGAGCTCTTATTCACTCCAACTTCACAGACTTACTCTTGGCCAGATACCTAAACCATTTGGCTCAATAACATTCCAGAAGCAGTCACATTTTCAAAGTGATGCAACAAGAAAATAAATTACCTTTATTATGTGAAAAGCAATCGCTGTGCAGCCTCTGAGGAAAAGAAATTTTGTAAGCAGGAGGCTGCATTTGTCTTGGAAAACTCAGATTCCAATAAATACAGGTGATTGTGCATGACTAATTATACACACAGTCTTGTGCACAAAGTTATATCCAGAAAACATGAGTATTTTATTATGGCTTGAGGACTCCTTGAACAGCTTTGAATTTCTTGCTGGAATTTAAAAACTAGTGCTGTAGCTTGCTGTCTCAAAGGACAACAAGTCAGATAGAAGCTGTCAGGGTTGGTACAAAATATTTCAGCCTTAGTTATTTTAAGAACTAAAAAACTTCATTTTATTGTTTTTTTCTTTTGTCCAACCCCCCACCCCTCCCACAGGTCCTCTGCACCCTTTAGAAATATTGAAAAGAACTGATTTCCTGCAGGATGTGCCTGTTACTTTGTCATGTCCTAAGGTACCTGTGCTTGAATCAGAGGGTTCACACGAATATCTTCCCTTGTCTTTGCTCTTGGAAGAACATCAAGCTTTGTGAACATTTGTGTACACAAAGGCTCTGCAAGGGAGGCTGTGTTTTCACAACCAAGCTCCCACCCATGAGCCTCTTGCTCCAGTCACAGAAAGATCACACAGTTGGTGAAATTGCTTTAGCCCTCCCAACCTCTGGCTGATAAGAGGTTCATGTACTTTGACCAAGGACACTACTGAAGTCCATTAATGGCCTGCTTTTATTATATTCGTCCCCATCCACAGAAGTAATTACCAGGGACCTGTGCTTTCCCTGTGACTCTTCCCAGTTGAGCTCTGCCCAGAGCCAGAGGGACAGCACATATTCATACTGAGGAATTAAGGTCAATTCCTCATCCTCACATGGCATTTTCACAAGTATTTTTGGAGATAACAGGGAGGCATCTTCTGTATAAATTAAAAAAGAAAAAAGAACCATAGAAACAACAACAACAAAAAAATCCCAAAAAAACAAACCCCAAACAAATCTATTAGTGAGGAGTTAATAGTTTCTTACTCCGTGTCCAGTCAATGATTATGCTTATTTATTGATCCTCTTTGTAAACAGAAACAATTTTTTTGGCCTGATAATTGCTCTGTGTACTCTCCTGAAGAGTGTAAGTTCTCCCACTAAGGGAAAGTGTGGAATTATTTGTACAATCGCTAACAAAATGGGATTCTGATTTAGGAGTCGAGTTCTCAAGTGGGCTCATGTTAATACTAAAAACAATAAGAAATGCCATCTAAAATGATTGCTGGAAGTACTTTAAAGGAGATCTCTTCTGACACCTTTGTTTATGTGAGTGGAAGAGCTTTCTTTTCCAGATGCACACACACGATTTGGTGAGCATTTCCTCTTGTTTTTGATTTTTTCCCCTCTGATTGAAGTAAGCTTTCCACTATGAGTGTATAGGTCAACAATCCCTCCTCTGCTACAGGAGCTCAATTCATTGCTGAAGGGAAGAATAAAAAAAGAAACACAATCTGGATCTAAAGGGAACAAGACTGCAGGTCTGAGCAAGACTTGCCCTTGGCATTTCCTCTTGCCCTGCTCCCACCGGCTAGCAAGGCTATAGGGGCCCTCTGTCAGTCTTATGGAAATACATTTCATCTGAAGTAAATGTTACCCTAGTCCATTGATGCCATAAAGAAAAATGTTGGTCTAAAGTTTAACGGAGTGATCTCGGTTGTGGAAAGGGCAGTAGCAAACTTGGGGATGCTTTGCTTTGACCTCTCTTGATCTGGGCTTTGTTGGTAAATTCACACAAAGTGAACAAAGAATCCAATTATAAAGTGATTAAGAAAGCTGAATCCAACAGTCCCCATGACTGGCCAAATGTGCGTGCCCTGACTGTGTGAAACAGAGGGGCTCCTGCTCACACTGTGTTGCAGGTGAATGTAAAACAAGATTTTGGGGACTTCAGCTTCCCCTCTGGCAAACAAGAAACTCCTGGCAAGAGCTGTGGTCATTGTACAGTTAATTCTTCACTCAAGAGAATCCATTTCAGGGATGAGTTTTAAATATGACAACAAATTATAGCATCGACATGAGTTTTTATGCATTTCTCACCAGTTTTTCCCCGTAGTATACATTGGCATTACAGATTGTTTTATGATAATGGCAAATCAGAAATGAAGGTTCAGTGCCCTTTCTCCAGGACATCAGGCCCCAACCCTCCGAGGTAAAGGATAACCTTTAACATACACATGATCTGCCCACTATCCAGGAAACTTACTGGAAGTTCTCTGATTTAGCCCATTCAGTCTTTATGTGCAAAAGCAAATTGCTGACAGGAGTTCTCATGCTTAAATTTACCATTTTAAAAGTACTGTTAATCCAAACCCCTTTTTTGTTTTTGCCTTTTTTCCCCCTCTAAGCTGTATGCTCTGGCAAACAAGTGTCATAAAACTCTCTTCTGAATCTTCTTGAGCACTCTAATCTGGACAATAGTGACCCAAAATTCCTCAGGCCTGGGGTGCTGACACCTTGTGGATTTTTCTGAAAGGATAAGAAAGACATGGAGAATAAGGAGAGCTCTGAACACTCTCTCCTGGCTATCTTTCCTCAACAGAAACAGCAAAAAGAAAAACATCACAACAAAAATCTGCTGCCTTTCTTCTGCTCTCACACCAATCATCACCATATGGGAAGGCTTTCCTAATCCAGAAGCAAATAATCCTGGAAAGTAAAATATTGCAGAAATTCCAGATTTTAATGGACTAAATTAAAGGATTCTTGCTTTCATTCTTGCTTCCCCATGGTTCCATTGCACAGGAAAAGAAGAGCAAGCTCTGCTTGCCAGAGATGTTTACAGAAGCAGTAGAGGCTTGCTGGCTTCCAAGGAGATGTTTAATGCAGCATTGTCATCACTGTCCTGGGGCAGGAGTACATCAGGGACTGTCAGCAAGATCTCTTCACAGATGGAGAGATCAGTGCATAAAAACAAATGGCATTGCTCAAGTGTCAGATTTAATTTGAAAAGTCATTTTATTATGTGGTTTCTAAGGCACTATTACTATTCCAGCTAAAGGAAAGAATACTCTGAATTGATAGCAGCCCATACCTTAATTGCTTGAGAGAGCATCTGCCAGCGCAGAGAAGGGCAACAGGCTTTTAGAGTAATAATGAAATTACTGTACCTACTGCACCTTCCATGAGTAGATCTCAAAATACTTCACAAGAGGAAGTCAACTTTACTATTTCTATTCTATAAAAGCAGTTTATGCAGTCGATGTTGCACTCTCTTTTTATGCCTCTGTACACTAGGAAAGGATTTTGTAATGGAACAAAGTCTTTTGTAACAGGTAAATCACCAGTATTTAATTAAGACTGCAATGGATGATGCTCATCAGCAGCTTTAAAACATTCCTGACTCCACACCTTTGAGAATATCACTTTTATAGTCAAATAAGAAAATACACAAAACATGAGATTTGCATGGGAGCTTTATTATCTCTTTTATTTCCATAACTACCACTAAAGCCATTCCTCCTGGACAAGGAAGAATAAATATCTTCAATGCAGAAAATTCAGTGAAGTGGCAGAATTATCTAATGGCTAATTTAAAGATGCACATAACCAGAGCAAAGAGGTGATAGCTCTTTATACCAGCTGAACTTGCATTTCCTGAATTCCTCTTCAGAAGCATGGTGTGTGTCTTTGATCACGGCACTTCTCTGAACCTCTGATTCTGTTGGGGCAATGATCTGTTAAAAGTCTGACATTTTCAACAACAGAAGAAAAGCACCTGGTTGCCAGTATTCCAAGTATTAGCCACATTTGAGAATGTAAGCTTGATATTTTATGTGTGCTTGATACTGTATGGTATGCATGTGAACGCAGAGAATTTACTGATTTTGAGGTGCAATTTCTGCCTTCTAAGAGTGTACATTTACAAGGAGTATCTGGTATCTTGAATTGGTATCTCCACCCTTGTAGGATGGCAGCAGCTTTCTCTTTCTGCTCATGTTCAACATTAAAAACAAACAGAACAAACCACACCAAAACCTTAAACAAACATCTACAGAAATCATTCCTGCTTTATTGTGAAACCCTCTCCTTAAACATTTCTAACATGTAAATATTGTAATTAAGGAACCACTTGTTATGCAGTTTTACAGAAACCATAGGTGAAAGCAGCCTGAAGGTGATCCCACAAGTAGTCACAGTGTCATTACTGTTTTGCTGAGCAGGCAATCCAGACCCAGAGGGTGATCTTGTGTTCTTTCCCTAATTCCCAGGGTTAATTGAATATAACAGGAGAAAAAAGAGAATAATTTGCTGCCTTAGTTAGTCGTGTTATTAAATAAAGCATTTGAAGCCATGAAAATATAGTTTTTTCCTCTTTTGAATTCCCTATTTCTCCCACTTAGTGAGACCTATTGTCTCAGAGCATGATTTGTTCCACTGGATTGGTAGGATTACCTATAGACATATCCATGCTGGCTTTGGACCCTACCTCTCTAATACCAGTGGCAGTAAAGAACTCAGCCCAGAATAAATATTTGAGCAGTGTTATCTCAGACCAGTTTTACTTTCTGCTCTAAACTTTGTGCTACTATTGCTATGTTGATACAAATTTCAATGAGCTGTAGTTAGAGCTGTGACAACGACTTTGTAAACCCTAATTTTTTTCTCCCTCAAAACTTGTTTTCATCCGGATATCTAGTTTCTCTTGATCAGGTTTTTAATAACGTTTTCCCCTGCAATTTTGGAGCAGGAACAGAGAATAATTGCACTACAAACCTATATGGCATATCTTCTAGAAGAGTGTATTCTATAATTGCTGTTGCCATTGGATCTTGGTGATTTAATGTAGGCATTGGTAAAGGCATTGGGGGAGAAGCTCCAGAAGAGGGTGGCAGGGAGAGTCATTGGGGAGAACAGGTCAAGGGGACTTTCTTGGTCTGTGAGGTAGCTCTCTTATTTCTCTGCCATACCTACTAAACTAACGCCAGGAAATAACTCCTTTGGCATAGACAGTAACTTCCCAAATGTGAAAAGAGCACACAGGAGCTGTTCCACATCACCCTGTGCCTGCCAGCCCAGACAAATACGTGATGGGATAGGGGATCATGAGTCCAGGGTGAGAAACCGCAAGGATGTATCATTCATTAACACCACCCACAGGCTGCCTGCAGATGTGGGACCTGAGAACAGAGTGCTCATGTGGAGAATGTCAGGAAGCACAAGCGTGGTAGGCTGCCTGTGTTGGCAAGTGCGAGATTACCTAACCCGTGGTTAGCATGCAGTGTAGGCAGGTTCTATTAGCAAAGTTCAGACCATGATGTGCTAATTAAAGAAGAGGTTGTCCTAGTTGCTAAGGCAATGAATGCTTTCAGTATTGCTGCTTCTACCTCAACAAAGCTGTCCCTTCAGTTGTGTTTGTCAGATAGAGGGGTCAGGACTTGATATTGTTGCTTCGGTGATTACAGTGCTCCTGAGAGCTGATTTACAGGTCGAGAGTAATAGGTGAAAAGAATGCCAGGGAAAAGTGCTTTAAAATGCTGCTTTCTCAGGTACCTGTCTGGGGACAAGTTCCTCTTAGAACTATGGGTTTAGGTTATATCATTTTGGTTTTTTAAGCTCAGTTCTGCTTCTTTTGGGAAAGATGCAGACAAGATGAGGAGACGTGTATGTTTTAAAATTGGTCTAACTGTCATCTTTCTGTAAGGAAGAAGCTGACTGAGTGCTGGAGCCAGCCCTAGAGTGAAGGAGATGTAATGGTTTGAATTTTTTATTAGTAAAGAAGCTGGCTACTCCCAGACAGTTGTCTTGCTTAGCTCAGTCTCATGAGAAAGCATTTGCTGATTCATTATTCCTCTACTGCAATACATACTGTGCATAGGCAGCTGCTAGAAACAGAAGGATGCATCAACATCAACAGGACTGAAAACTGCATATTGTGAAGTCAACATGTAAGTGAAAAACAGTCTTCATGGGGTGGTCCATTGCTGGCTGCAAGTCCCACAGCAGTTTTGTCATCCTTCTTTCTCTGTGTGAGATTTACATTAGTTCCAGCTTGAAACTTTACATGAATTTGCACAACATCTTCAAAGCAGTTTTTCTTTTCTTTCAGAAACCTCCTCACCAGCACTACAAATCTTTGTCCTCTGTCACTTTCTGGGGAAATGGCTGTCTGGTTGTAACTTTGTGAGATTCCAGAGCCATGATCCTCCCGTGTCTTGGAGACAGGCAACAACAATAAAATTCTCAATAAGAGAATATTGTGTCTGTCTTTGGGAGACAACAGAGCTCTACATTCTTCTCCAGTTTCCAATATGCTGGGACACTGTATTTTTTTCTTCTTGTGCTTTTAATTCCTGAAGTAATTTTCCTTTAGCTGCCTCTTATACTGGAGCAAATTCCCTTTAACTTCATCTGCTCCCCTCCTACCTCAATGTCAATGTTGCAGCATCTGGCATCACCCCTCCCTACCAGCTGGTTAATTACTGCATTCTCCAAGAAATAAGCTGCCATTTTCCAAAGACCCTTGAAGCCACAGAATTTCACTTCTCACTTCCTGAGGACTCTAACCCCAATGTAACTTTTACTTATCTTTCTCTTCAAAATGGTCCCTCTACAATTTCATCTGGTCTAATTTTGTATTGCAAACTCTGCATTATCCTTATGCTATCTCAAACAGTTCATCTGTACTGCATTCTGCAAAAAGGGGCTGAGAAACCTCATAACATAAAAGTCTTAGCTGTACCTCAAATTGTACTTTACAAATGAGCAGGAGCCTCATACTGCCCTAGACTCAGAGCATAACTGAATCTGCCAGAACTTCCTGCTGCCTGCTGGGGGCAGACATGGACTGTTAGACTTTGAATATTTGGGATAAAATTCTGAGGAAAGGAATTCTGGCCCACAACCGCTGAGTCTAAGTTCTTACCCTGAGTTAGTTTGTTTTGGTGGTTTGGTCATTGATGTGGATAGGGTTTGTTGGTTTTTTTCTATACAGTCTTTCTGTTAAAGCTGGAAGCAGAAAGGATGAGAACTTGGTGGTAAGGTTAAAGCAGCATTTTCATTTGCATTTTGGTAGGGGCTTCGTCAGTTTACAGGGAGAGACAAAAAGTGCTGCAAATATTCTCATAGTCTGCTGTGAGGAGAATTGTGAGTGGCCACATGGGAGAAACATTTGTCATAACTAGGTTTTATTAATCTCAGTGGTCAACATTCATCTGTAATTCTCTATAGTATTGTGTGCACCTGATTACTATAGAGATTAGCAAATTAATCACTGTATGCACCTGATTACTGTTCATCCTACCACACACAGCCTTGGTCTGTGATCAAGTCTCGTGTTTCAGTCCTTGCCAAATTAACTGGAAACCAAGAAAAACAGATATTGCTAAAGACTTTTGCTGCATATAAAATGTACTAACCACTGTAAAATCTCTTGGAACAATCTGCTTAGATAAGATGTTAATGTATTTATTGGATTTGCTGACATTTAACCGAGCAGTTTACTTTGAACACAATCCATATTGGATAGTAAATGGGACAGGGGTCCTTGCAAGATGCAAAGAGCTCTAAGAAATTAGGGATTGTTTTCTGTACTGTGTTTATAAATCAAATATATCGGTCCTTGCTTACATTCTGTGTTCATTTATACTCAGAGCCTATATTCCTAAAATGTCCTCCCCTTTTCATAAGAGATCAGACCAGGAGTAGGCTCAGAACTTTTATCTTGATTTCACTCTTGTGTGTAAAATTTGGAGGCTGACTGACTACACTTACTGCTCAAGCTCAGAGTGGGCAAGAGCCACACAGCTGTTTTGTCATTCCCATCTAACCTCTATAGGATGGTCACTCTTTTACTCACTAATGTTCTGCTGGCATCACATTCATTGGTTTTCCTATTCAGGTTGGTTACTGATGGGACAGTTGGGCTCAATAGTTAATAACTTGTCAAATTAATCACTACTTCTGCTTGTGAGACACATCTTTAGTGGTATGAAAAGCGTGCTGCATTTCCAGGGGGGAGGTTACAAAATTAACTAATGGTATTTTGAATATTTCACAAGTTGGATGAGATTGAGTTAGTCATTCAGCACACTGGGAAAGCTGTGAGCTGCAATGATGTTTGTAGTCTTCCGTGTTTATTTTCTGTGATTTTCTCGCAGATTTCATCTTAATTACTTCCTTCAGTTCTCTGAAACATCAAAGTATGTTTTTTTTTCTTCATTCTTTGAATAGCTCTCTGGCTCCATTGTTGACCTCCACCTTTTCTTTTACCATGCAGCAATTTCTTCTTCCTGACATACTCCTCTCTCCACCCCCTCCTTTTTTTCCCTTTCATGGGTTCTTAATACTTATTTTCATTCCATTTTGGAAATCTGCATTCAAGAACCATCTTCTTGCTCAGACATTCTCAACTTCCTCCAGAGTCCAGGTATCTGTCTCTGCTCCTTAATCCTCCACCAACCCGTCCCTGCTCATGGCTGGAGCATTGGCTTCTTGTCATAGCTGTAGAGAAAAGAGCATCACCGACTTTTACTGTTGGCAGCCATCCTTCTTTTCCTCTCATGTTCTCCTTCTCATCGAGCAACTGCCATCAGTTCTGGGCAAACCATGAAAATGTCACCAGACTGGCAATTTTACATTTTCCAGCGTGCTGTTATCACCAGCACCTTAGGGGTTGAGTTCTGCATTAGATACCAAAGATACCAAAGGCATATTAATATTATGTAACGTTCTAATCAGGTTGTGTCTTTTTGCTAAAGGAAAAGATCCTCTTATGGGCATTCCCTATGCTTTTTATAGAATAGCAGTGTTAAAAAAAGGCTTGCTAAATTTCAGTGCCTACAACAGTATGAGCATTTAAATGAGTCTATTCCCAGATGAGAACCAGCATTAACAATGAGTTAGCTTTTAGACTGTAAATCCCACCAACGCAAGCCATAAAAGGGAAAAAAAAAAAAGAAATCAAGAAATAAGCAGAAAAGTTCTTCAGTGATTTGTCTGTGCTCCACACAATTGTTCTTTTACTCCCTCCTACTGACCAGATGTTTGCACTTGCAGCCATGAATAACTGCTTTTAAAAATCAAGGGAATCTGGAAATATATGAATAGATGAGAAATTTAGAAAAGGGATTCCTATAACTACAGAAGTACAGCAGTCAAGTTGATTTTCTTCCCCTCTGAAGAAATCACGTGTCAACTGGAAAATTACCTCTATATCACATACAGATTACTACCTAAGAACTTATTTCCTAATTCAGTGTTTTCATAACAGTAGTAGTAGATTCCACCTAACTAGTTCTTTTTTACTACTGCACCTTTTGATTCCCTCTGGAACAATTTCTTACGTGATAATTGTTCCAGGCTGTTTAATTCTTTTCATCCTGACTGTTCTCTCAGTGGTGAAAGCTGCAATCACAGCTGGTGTTCCATGGCCCTGGTATAGAGAAAGCAGCCTGCTGGACCACAGCTTACCTGGTCCACACATGGTGCTGCTCTGCTGCAAAGGTTCCCATAATGCTGAAAAAGCCTTCTGGATCTCCCTGTGAAAACTGACAATATGCAGTGCTCAGCATATCTGTATAGCTTTTCCAGAGCTGTGGTCGCAGCACCCACAGCCTTTGGTGACTCACTGGGGTTAGAGGTGGGATCTTCAGTCTTGTCCCAAAGAGTCTTAGACCTCCACTAGGTCATAGCATTTGCAACAAGCTCTGGAAAATTTCTGAGCTCCTGCAGTTTCACATCACAAACATATGTAAGTATGAAGAATCTATTTGAGATAATTTGCAGTGACTGGTAAAATTCACTTGCAAGTTCCTCTCCTCTGACTTCTCTTCATTGGGACTTATTTTACACAGCCTGTTCAGAATCCTATCTAATTTCCATTTGTTTGGGGCACAGCTTTTAACATGCATACCAATTAGAAGCTATGTAATTTTTCTCATTAACAACCTTAACCAGTCAAAAAGACCTTTGTATCCACATTTCCACCAACTGCATTCCAGCCTGGTGTACTTCTGGGTTGATTTCACCTAAACTTTGTAAATGCATGATGCAGCTCTTTGATTCCCTCCCCTTTGCTCACTGCCCAATCCAAGTCCACACTGCAGTGTTATTTCTGGTGTCTGGCTTGCTTTGAAACTGTCACCGCCCAGTTTTAAACAGCCAATGTACTGCTGATGTGCTTCATTAGGAATTAGTGTCCGGGTCTCAGGAAAGCAGTAAGTTTGAGCAGCACTACTGGAAGCAGAGCTGGGAACAGAGAGTAGCTACAGGAAGAGGCTAAGGAATGAACTGTACATTCTACCTAACTGCAAAATGCTTTGCTTTACTACCCAGCTCAGCCTTGTCATGCTGACAATATCACGTGAGGTCCCCAGGCAATTGTTGTGGTTGTTTGTCCTCAAGTACTGCTGAGAGTCATTTGGAATTTTGACACTCAAGTTGGCAGCCTGGTATTGAAGAATGGATCCTTCAGACACATGGTAAGGTTTCAGCACTACCAGCTGAAGATCTGGTGCTCAGTACTCAGGAGACAAATGAAGTTTTCAAAACTGCAGATGGAAATTTCCTTTTTTCTCTTACCTTCTCAGAGGAGTAGGTGTGAATTTTAACTGGTGGGGACAGGATATTTTTAGTACTGTAGTTTAGTAATTCCTACTAACTACTTGTCCTCCTGCACTTGCTCTTCCTACTTCATCCATATCTTTCTGTCCCTGGTGAAATGACACACACGTAATGGAAAGAATATTGCTTTCAGACTCCCATAGCAAGCTGCCTGCTAACAAACTGACACAACGTTTTGAGACAAGCTTCTTCGGTCTCCAGAGAAAGGCTGGTCAGCCAGGGCTTACAACTATAGAGGAGGAAGAAGATGCATCAAAGAGAAAAAAAAAGAATAGTACATTTTTGCATCAAAATTAACTGGCAAGTACATGGTTGCAGGGATGCTGACTTCATTGTGCAGTCCTGTCATTCAAGCAATGTTGATCAGTCCAATATATGTTAAGATTCTAGCATAGAAAGTGTCATTTTCTCACTAGACTTGGTGTGGAACTGCACAACTACCCTGTGAACAGGCTGGAGACTGAGTTTGCTGCAATTTTCTTGAAAGCATGCCTTTCAAGTAGCAGGTTAAGCATCAGTTATATCAGAGATGCACACTATGCTGAAACTCTACTGCACTGCATATCTGAGGCATATTTGTGAAGTCTCAAGCTCTCTGGCCAACCTAAACATTTTGTGACAAATAGCTTCAAGCATGTCCTTCTTCTGAGGCTATTCTTTGCAGCAAGGAAACTCAAAATTAATGTTTTCCAAAAGGCTGCCTCCTTTCCTGGCAGAAGGAACATAGGTTGAGAAAAATCAACTGAAACATTAATTCAGCTGCTATCATTTCTCTTTAAAATCAACTTTCTAATGTCTTAAGACAGTATTCTCTCCCTGTACCTCTGCTGGATTTCACTTTTTGCCACCTGAACTTAGTCATATAGAGGTTTATTCAGCCTAAATGGTTCTGTGGTTGTGTGTTATGGACATTCTGCTGTCAGTTACTGCAGGAAAGGTAGGCCACAACTGCCTTTGTTCTGAGTCTAAATCTGATCATCTGGAGAGAGAGAGATTATCAAATTAATCATTGTGTGCACCTGATTACTATAGAGATTAGCAAATTAATCACTGTATGCACCTGATTACTGGCATATATAACAACTGATCTACTGAGGTAATGGGGCAGATGGATGGAAGTCAAGCAGTAACAGCTGTATCTCCTGGCATCCAATTTGTCATGCAGGTGTCACTTGCATCTAAGCCTTTACCATGTGAATGCTGGTAGATAGGATTGTCCTTCTGTTCATGCCCCTCTTATACCAATGCTATCAAAATACTCTTCAAAAATGTCATTTATTAATGCCCTGGTTTCTTAAAAAATGCTTAGAAGGGAGAGTATCTGTTGTGAGCATTATTTCAGGCATCAACCCCCAAATCTGATGGCAGAATTCTATTCTAACAGTAGCCTACAACACATACAAACAGTTTGGACTAACATAACATTCTGAGACCTTCAATGACCTTCAGTGACATCTTGGCATCTGACTCTTCCTTGTGCCTATTAGTAGGTTTTGGGGAGGTTTTCCACACATGTCATCATTAGAAAGAAACAATGAAAAAAAGCTTCCTGTTCTTATAGGCACTTGTGAGCAATTCAATCAGTACAAGCTGGAAGCAACAAAATCTTTATTTTTTCCATCTTCTCCATTCCTCTTGTGTAATATCCAGCCTTACACACCAAAGCTGCATTAATAGAACATTGCTGTGGTGGAAAACTCAAGCATACAAAATTAGGAAATGACAACTAAGTTCTCACATGCGAACAGATTTTGATACCCCTTTTTCAGATTATAACACAATTATTAATTATATGATGACAGAGTGATTTCTACCAGACCCTTACTTTATTTGATGTGCAAAAAGAGCAGGTGCTGACTTCACAACACTCTTAGATATCCTCTTTTATGTTAGCAACATCTGATTTCTTCACCCAGACCAATCCTATTTTTCATCTTGTATCCCAACACCCCATCAAATCTCTTTCTGTCCCCTATGGAAGAAATAAAATCACCATTGTTAATTTCAGTATCCATCACTACCTGGGCTTGATTAGAGAGGAATAACCAGTTTAGAAAAACTCAGTTTTGCTCTTGCAGTGGTGAAGAGAATATTTTTAAAAAACTATTTGCTGTCAGGGAACAGCAGATATAAAACCTGGTAATGATTCCAATTCCGACTCTTAGTTGCTGTGTTAGTCAAGAAAGAAGCAGAGGTCTGAACTTTATGGGTATAGATTCTTTAAGGATGCAGCTGTTCCCTTTTATCAACTCTCCACTAAGCACATTCAGATTTTTAAAGGCTCAGTTAAGTAAAATCCTTTTTTGGTATCTTTTTTTTTATGCTCCCAGACTGGTATCGTCGCTCCCTAGCAAATTCTGAAGATTTATAAACCACCACTAGTTCTGAGGCTCCAGTTGCCAATCACACCATAGTAAATATCTCAACACCTCTCAAATTTATCAGAGATTACAGTGCAGAAAGAGGACTTGCACAATCCTTCCTTTCAATGAGCTAATTGATAAAAATGGGGTAATAATAAAGCTGAGTGATTGCCCTAACAAAGCTATGGCTGCGTTTAGAAAAAGCCCAGTCTCAAGGAGTGGATCCTTTTCCACCTTGATCTGGGGGAATGCAAGGAAGTGCATTACCTCCTGCTGATGATCACTTGTCTTGGCTGCTTCTATTTTGCATCTGGTTATGCTGAGTGGAAGAAGGTGGGCAAAGTTTCGAAAGGCCATTGGCATCAAGTCTGGTACTGCAGACATCTCTTAAGTCATAAACTCTCACTGGAGCTGCTGTAATATCAAGCTGACATACAAACAATAATGTAGCACACTTGGAAATATTTTCAAAATGGGTAAAGGGCACAGTGCCAGGATAGTTTTTTGATTCCAGCACTGAGCTCTTGTACGTTGGTTGGAGAAGTGTTGTTTAAAATTATTTTCTCTCGCTGTAGATGAAACTCTTCCCTTAACTGACACAAACCCATGCTGATTTCATTGGAAACTTTGCTTGGTCTGGTCATTTCTTTTAGGTGATGCAGGAACTGTGAATTCTGACACCATCCATGGTGTAAGTAAAAGCTTACTCTTTTCCTCAGTACACAATCTAATAGAGACTGCAATTTCAGAGGAAGTAGCAATGCTAGCACCTGTGTGGCTGCCAAGCTCAGAAATACAAGTACACACATGGAGTGTAAAATATCTTTTGAATTTGTTGGGCATTTTTTGTGTCTGATGTTGGAGTCCTCCAATGTCACCTTCAAACTCTGAAGGTTTTTCCTTTTTCTGGCCTTGTCTGCTTGGCCTCTTGTATGTCTGACAGCCTTAGCGTCACCCCAATCAATGGAAAACCCCCTTCCATGTCAAGATACAGTCTGAATCACAAAATACTGAAGCATTAAAGTACTACTCTGAAAAAAAGGTGTTTAATGTTGACAGGTTCATTGGCTCTAGTACTGGTCTTGTTGCCTGACCTTAAGCATCAACTTCCCTGCGACTGCTGTTGAGACTGAGGAGGATCGTCCTTGTTACTGACAATTTCACTGCTCAGATGGGGTGACCTGTACTATTCTTTTGCCAATGTAGCAAATCCAGATCATAGCTCACAACTTCTGAAGTGTCAGCAAGAACATAGAAACTTTCTTTAGCACTGATAGGCCTGGACAGAGAGCAGGGTGCAGCTCACAGTCACACTTCATCACTAGCAAAAGAACATTTTAGTTTATTCACAGTACATTTCTAAGATACACAACCACTTGTGGCCACTAAATGAGTTCATGTTAGCTGTTCACATTATGATCCCTGTTTATATTCAGAAGCACATACATCCATTTCCATTGTGCTTTTGTCTGACAAGGGCATGAAAGTGTTCTTCCTTATGTCAGTTTTGTTATACTGCCAGAAAAGTTTCATACTGGGCATTCTTACTGTTGCAATGGCCAAAAAGCAAACAAGCCTGAGTCATTACTCAGGATCTGGGGTTTATTTTACTCTCCCTTCACTGGAAAGTAGCAGCTATAATGCAGTTCTGCTTTCTAGAGAAATTCTCCTAGAAAATACTTTAAAAACAGCCCTCATTGGGAAAAATATGGAAGTTCTAGGGTTTGATTAATAATTATCGACTTTAATTTTTGGCCAAAAACTTTCCCATTTGATGCATTAGGTAGTGATCCTTACAAGTAAGTTTGGGGTAATTTCTTTTCCCATAGTACCCATTTTTAATCCAAGTACTTTTCTATACAGATTATAGAGGCCTGACCATGAATACAAAACTTCAGATTATTTTAACAAGTCTTGATATCACGCTTTAACTTGTAACAAGATCTATGTTTTTATTATTCAGCCATCTATTTTAATTCTGTTTATATTTTGTATTTACACTCACTCTTTAGTCCTGTATATATTTTTCTTTGGTCAGACTTACAAGAACTTTAATATAAAATCAGCATAAATGTGACAAAGGCCAGATGTGTCACTAGGGACAATCTGGGTAGTGAGGGAAGCAATCCAAGCATTCCTAAGGCACCCTCCAAACATGCCTAACCCACTGAGTCAGGAACACTGGAACTGACACACAGTGTTGGTCATAAAGGACATTGCTTGAACTGCATGGATCTTGAATGGACATCTTAACATTGTTTGCATATTCTTTATTAGGCTCACTGCTGTTGGTTGAAGCCTGAAGAGGCTGTTGCATTGTGGTAATTAATTTCTCACAGGCATTCTCTGAGTTCATATAACTGGGAGTTATTCCTCTATTCTGGAAGAAACACTCTGTCAATGATGGAATGAGCCTTCCTGCTCTCTTAAAAACCAGACACCACTCTTCAAACTACTGTAAGGCCAGTTTTCTTTCTAATTAGCATCCTGGCTCTGGGGAGGCCTGCATTGGTAACACTTTCAGAAGTTAATGAAGCTGTTCTGGAAACAATTAAACCTTCCATGTATCAAACAGGTACTGCTAATGGAAAAAATGGTCTTCTTGTGATCAGGTAGAGTATCCTCTTTTTCACCAGACAGTGAAAGGTGTCTTTAGAGGAATTAAAGTCTAAATGTGTAAGGCTAAGACTAGAGGAATAATACATCCTGTGCTTTAATATTTCTAGAAAGGCTGGCAGATATTAATTATACAGGTCTACAATTCAGTCAAGGCTTTTCATAGTCTCAGCATTCACACTGCAGGGCAATAAATGGCCAAGTGTAACAAAGGAAACACAGTAATAAGAGAGAGACACTATATCCACTGTTTGCTTGGCAGTGAGGCGAACCAGTCAAATAGAAACAATTATTGAAAAAGGACCTCATAAAAGTGTGTGTGTGTGTGTGTATGTTTCACCTGAACGTAGGCTGGGATATAAAGGATAGTTCAGCTTGAATACAACTGAAATCAATGTAGCTGCTCCACTGACTCTGACATACCTTGATTTAGGCTTAAGAGTGTCTGGGTCAGTTTCCCCTTCCTAGCCAGTGAAATTTAAAATTATTTTAAAGTTTGTCCAGTGCTAGCTTTCTTTCCCAGAGGATTCTGTAAAGGCAATGATACATGTTAATACAGAGCAGTTATGGTACTGTAAATTGTCTAGAATTTTGCTGCAAATAGCAGAGGGGTTAAGATAAAAAAAAATCCACAGTATTTGCTTTTTTTTTCTTTTAGGATGCAGCTATTCACTACTAAGGGCTCTGGAAACATTGCCATTGACATTATTATGTAAGAAATTAAGTATTTTCTAAGTTATGCATGTCATGTTATCAAAATAGTGAGCAATTATTTCTGTAAGTAGAAATACAAGATTTATTTGACCATGGTAAGTCAAAACTTAAAGAAGTACTATCAACCTGAAATCAGATTATCTTCATTAAATTAAATGTTGCATCATATTTATTCTGCATATCTTCACTAGTTTTTATTGTTTTAAAATCATTAATCCTTATAAAAGACCAAACAAACAAACAAACAACCCCAACTGTTCTCTAAATGACTTAATCACAACAAATGAAAAGTAGTAAATGGCAACAATGAAAGAAAAGTACACAGAGAGTTCTGTCAGAAATATAAACAAATAATATTAAACAAGTACATTTCTTTCTCAATTTCTTTCATAACCCTATCTAAGCCTCTAGTATGGGTGTCTACCTTTTACAACTAGAAGTACAACTGAAATCTGGGAGAAACCAACATGAAAATGAAATTTACACAGAACAATCTGTGTTAACTATTTCTAATCTGAACTATTGTTTGAATCTATTTTGGTATAAGAGAAATAATTTCTAAATTGGTAACTAAATTTCCTTTACATTCTGAAAGTTTTAGGTTTTCGTGATGTTTTCTGCTTATTTAAAGGCATTCAATTTATGAGTCTTCATTTTTTTTTCCAGTTCCTATAATCCCAGGCAATCTGAATCACGGTCCTTCTTTGGTTTTGTTGATTTTACTTTTTTTTTCTGTTACATGCACAGGAAAATCTCCATTAAACTTTAATTTACCGCCCATTGTGGACAGCATATGTAACAAAACTCCTACTTAATGCTCAAGAACTGGGAATTTATTTTTCCAGAGTAGATTAAATTTCACTTATTTCTTGTCTGAAAGCCTGTCCTACTACAAAATATGCCAGGCAGCCTGGTCTGCAGTAGTCCTGTACTCACTGCAGTGGCAGATGATAACAAGCATCTCAAGGGTTAGGACTTGCTTCAGACTTTTGGTCTTACTATCCCTGCTCTGATACTGTCAACAGTTGTGCAATTGAGCATTTAGTAGAGAAGTGATTCACAGAGTCACAACCTTCTGGGGAACAGTTAGCACAATCCAGCCAGCCTACTAAATCAGATTTGAATTTCTGTTCACTGTGAGAACACCCTCAATGGCTGATTTTATGAAAAGTAGCTATTTCATCAACTCCACATGAAAGAAGGCAACGGAGAACTTTGCTTTGTCTGTGCACATCCCATATCTTGAGTGTGACACAGCAGCATCTACCTCACTATGTATTTGAAATGCTGATTAGCCACAGGAGTGTGCGTGTAGGAATGGTGACAAAAAAACCTCCTGGTTTTCAGGAATATTTTAGCTTCTATTTCAACTGGGACAGAATGCACTATTTAAAGTAGTAATGCACTTTTCAGTTGCCTCCTGAACAAAGCACTGTCTTTTTTTCTCAAAAGACCTCATAGTGGTTGAATTCAGCTAGAACAATGAAGCAACTGTAAGAATGTAAAAAGGACTTCATTGGTGTTAAATAGGAAATGAACTTCATGCACTTTTCTAAGTTCAAATAATCATGGGCCTTACACCTCCCTTTCACATAAATTGGTTACATTTAAAGTAATTTTGTTCTTTTCATCAAAAACCAGATAATCTGCAAGTGTGTAGGGTCTTATAAACAGGCTTAATGCAATTTTATTTACTGATTTTCTGGTGTAATGAAAACATCATGATCTGTTTCAAGTTCTGAACTGTTATGCCTTCATCTCTTGCTCCAGTACGGAAAAAATGCAAGACCAAACACACTTGTTATAATTTTACATCATTGTAAATCAATCTTTTAACACTATCTCGAAATTTACATGTTTCTATAAAAAATGAAACATCTGGTTTACAAAATTTTTAAATAATAGGACTGTTAAAGATTTGAGTTTCTTTATGTAATGAAACAATAGTTTTAGAATAATCTATATGCTTGACATTACTATAGGTTTTGCTTTTTTTGCTTGTTTTCTTTAAAATGCAAATAGACCTCTCATTCCAGAACCTGTGTAGTTTCTAGAGAAACTTTCCTCCTGGCTGAATGAAATCTGAAGTGCAAATATTTGCATCTAATTTCTTCTACCTGTCCTTGGCATAAGTATCCTTCTGCACTGCTTGTTTACTCTATGTCCAAAGCAATTGCCACTTCAGGATTTTCAAGGACAAAGACTGATGGAGCAATTTTACTGTGACTATGAAAAAGATTACTTGCTTATAAACACAATTCCTGAAAAACTCGACCTTCATAGGTAGTCACTCCTCCTGTCTCTGTTAGGTTTTGTAACCTGGTGGTAAGCAGTCTCAGCTAGAGCCTCTGACAAACATTGCTCTGGGTTTGGAAAACTGTTGTCCTTCTGTGAGCAGGTCACCAACCTAACAGATACAGAGCAGTTTAGAGTGAGAATGTAACATTTTGCTCCAGTATGAAGTTCCATCATTTGTCATTTATGGTGGCATATTAGATAATCCTAATAATCCATGCTGCTCTTAAACCCTAAGAATTTTTGTGGGCGCTGAGCGTTCCCTGCTCTAAACAGAATATAAGACCATTAAGAACATCCAGAAATTGTTCAACATTTTGTAGGATCAGACTCTGACAAGTTAGTAGTTTTGAAGACATAGCATGAGACTGAAAACTGTCGAACTGCAGAAAATTCCAGTAACAGGCAGTGGATAACCTGGTTTTCTTAATAATGAAGCTGTATACACAGCCCTGCTTACTCCTTCATACATGCCCAGAAATTTGGTCATTGTGACTGTCAAAGCAGTTACAATCCTTCCACAGTGCAAGAGAACATTATTATTTGAAAGGCTGATCCTTTAGCTTCACGTAGGAGAAAGGAGAGAATTAGTCAGTTCAGTATAGCTCATTTCTGGCTTTGATTTGCTCATGAATATAACACCAATCTGTATGTTACCACAGCTTTTCCAGAAAAACCTTCCTATCAGAACTAAATTATTTTTACAGATAAGCAAAGTTGTTTTATTTTTTTTCCCTGCAAAATGCTCTCCTAGCTGTTACAATATATCAAAATTTCAAGTCAGTAACACTTATGTGGTATCACTGGCATGTCCAACTTCATGATTTACTTGAGTTCATCAGATACCACTCTTGACTAAAGCATCAGGAAACGGATGCTGCTGGTTGCAGAATAATAAGCTTGCTGAACCAATACCTTAATCAAATCTGCCAAAACTATCTTGCTATGAATAACCAGTTCCAGAGTTCACAATACTTTGGTACAGCACACTGCAAAACGTAATTTCTGCCCAATAAAGAAACTTCTGCATGAGTTACAGCATTCAAGCAGCTAATGTAATGAGAAAAATTAGCATTCATATCTTTAGAGAACAGCACGTTTCTCTTAAGCTGTTCCCTTATCCTTCTAGAAGAAAGCAGTTAAGTCCTGTTTAGTAACCCAATTATTCATACTTTTGATTATTTACATTGTTACTCAAAGCACATGTATACTTTGCTTCACCTTCCGTTCTAAGAATGGATCAATGCCTTTCTAAGACCGGACTGTACGCAGATCTGTTCATTTCTGTGTTCCTTGTGTATTTCTCTTGAAATTTCAGGCACCCTCTACAGCCGTTCACACAGGTTATCATACAGTCCTCTCAGGATGCTGATGCATTGCAACAATCCATCTTACACCGCTAACGAAGTAAAATCCTAAATAAAAAGAACAAAAGGGGGGGGAAAAAAGGCGTTGACGGTTGCTCTTAAAAAAAAAAAAAAAAAAAAGGTGCGCTTAACAATTGACTCTCAGCAGCTGCCAGCACGCAGGGACACATCGCAGGGACACGCTCCGCCACATGTGAGCCAAAAGCCACTGTATTTATTCATTCCTGGCGCTCGGAGCTGGGTCTTCCCCCGTGGCCGGTGTCCGAGGCGGGGGCCGGCCCGCCCCGCTCTCTCCCCGCACTTACCGCGCCGGGCGGCTCGGGAGCGCCGGGCGGGCGGAGGCGCGCTCCCGGGCCGGGCCTGCCCTCGCAGCCCCGCCGCTGGCCGGGCCGGGTGTCGCGCCGCCGGGCCCTCGGCGCTGCCCAGGTGTAGCGGCCCGGGGCGCCCCGCTGCGCGGGCGGGCGCTGCGCGGCCGCGGCCGCCGCTGGTTGGGCGCTCGGCGCCTGTCACTGGGCGGCGTGAGAGCGGGCTGGCCCCGCCTCGGCCCGCGCCTCCGCCCGCCCAGGCACAGACATGACACAGACACACAAGCGCTGCGGCCGCCGCTGAGCCGGCCCGGGGCAGCGCGGCGGCGGGCGCACGGCTCTCGGCACCCGCTGAGCGGCAGCGGCGGCAGCTCCCGGCTCCGCCTCGGCCCGGGCCCCGGCCCGCCGGGTGGGCAGCCGCGGCCCCGACACCCGCAGGGGGCAGCCTGGCACAGGGAGCCGGCGGGGGAAGGCTGACAGCGGGGAAGGGGCGGGAGGCAAGGAAGGAAGGAAGGGGAAGGGGGCAGCCTGGCACTGGGACTCGGAGGCGGTCGCCCGGCACGGGCACGGAGCGAGCCCGGTCGGAGCGCGGCACCCAGCGGTCGCTGATGCCGGGCCGGCTGCAGTAGCGGCGACCGCGGCGGTGCCGGAGGGAGACTCTCCGCGCTCGGCTCCGCGGTGCCGGTGACCTTCCCGGAGCCGATCGCCAGGCCGGGGCAGGGCCTCCTCTCCCCGCGGAGAGTGTGCACCAGGCCCCGGGGAAAGGGCAGGAGGCTGGGCCGGAATCCCCCGCCGCCCCCGGGTCCTGCTGGCCGCCGGCGGGGCCTGTGCGCCGTGCGGTTCGCCGCCGGGGAGAGGGGCGTGGGAACGTGAGCGGGACGGACGGACGGACGGGGCCGGGCTGCACCTCGGGACAGCGCGGAGCGGGCAGGCCCCGGAGAGAGCTAAGCCGGGCGGCGGAGGAGGCGGCCACCTCGGCGGCGCATCCCGGGAAGAGTCGGGACCTCCCCACCGCCCTCTTCCTCCTCCCACCGCCAGCTGCTTCTCGTCCCGCGGAGAGCGGAGCTGCCGGTGCCGCCCCAGCTGGGACTCGTTGGCTGACACCTCCGGAACGCCGGGCTGCGGGCACGGAGCTGGAGCTGGCCGCCTGGAGCGGAGGAGGGGGAAGGACCGCTTGCCTGCGCGGAGCGGCGGGCGCTGAGCGCCCATCCCGGCGGCCCGAGAGCCACCCGGGGAAGGTAAGTGCCTTCTCGTCCGGTCTCTGCCGCTTTGGGAGGCGAGGGGCGGGGGAGGGCAAGAAACAATCGGTGAGTGTCTGCCTTCCAGCAGCCCGGGGAGGGGAGGGGGCACCCGAGTCCAGAGGGCCGGGCTGGCAGCTTTATCTGCTGGATTTTAATCCCCACCAGATCCGGAATGGAAGGGATGCTCAGGCGGAGGCGCGCGTGTCGCTTCCCGGCACAAAGGAGCACGTCCCCCCGGCCGAGGGATGCTGCCCCGCTCCGCTCGCTGCTCCGGCCGGGCTGCGCTTCTGCTGCGCGCCGCTCCGCTGCCGCGGGGTCCCGCCGAGTGCCGCCGCTCCGCTCCGCGCCGGCGGCCGGCAGAAACGGGGCTGGTGGCCGCGGCTGGGAGGGAGGGAGGGAGGGAGAGAGTCACACCGCCGGGCGTGAGCGCTCTGCCCGCCGGAACGGGACCCGGAGGCAGAGCCGGAGTTGGGCTGGGACGCTGAGCCGAGCAGGGTGACTTCCCCAGCAGCCGCCAGCCTCCCCTGCAAGCCTCCAGCCCGGGAAGCGCTCCTTTGGGAAGGCTACTGCTATTACCTCGTACCCGAGAACTGTGTCATTTAGATCGTTAATCCCCGCGCACCGGGGGATGGGGGGAAACAGCAACTTGCGGCCCTGTGGAGGTGACGTGAAGTTTGACAATGCCTTATGTAACACTTTTTGGAGAGATTCCTAGTTTTTCTGCTGTGCCCAGTTTTAGTAAGCAAGTGGTTTTTCTTCTTTGTAGAGCATCAGGCAGGCGATTTATGTGTTTTCACCTGAGTACAGTGTCTTCTTCTCTGTTCAACTTGGAACAGGGGTAGTGCTACACAGCAAATAAAGGCTACTTTTTCACAACATGCATTTTTAAATGAAAAATTAGCTAGCAGAGGCATCTGAACAGTTGTTAGAAGGTCTTACTTTATTCTGTATGTATTTTACATGGCGCTTTTAAAATTAATACAGGAAACATTTTCACAGCACTGGTTGTCATGTATGTGTTCTGGAAGGTATGGATGCTAGGATGGAAATGGCAATAAATCAAATGTCTTTTAAGCGTTGTTAGCTTCTTTTTAGACCGTATCAGTGCTGGAAATGCTGGAAAAAACAGAAAGCACCAGGCTGAACAAAGTGCTATGTTAAAACCAGACCTAGCAATTGCCAACAGGTCAGCATATTTTATTTAATGATATCCGCTGGATACGGATTAATTTTCTGTGTACAAAATTATTTTTTTAACTTCTTTATAAACAGAAGCAGCAGGAAATTTGATAAGTGGGTTGAAAGGCTGCCTAGTTTCCATATGGGATTATGTCTTCTACTGGGTAAAAAACCTAAAAACAAAAATAAGAAGCTAGCCTCATACTCAAAAATACAGAGTAGTGATTTGCCAGATCTCTCCAGACTCCCAACTGCAACGATACGCCAGGGGGACTGTTTTGGGTGGGCTTCTTGCCCTCATTCCGTGGTGGAAATGCACAGACTGTTGTACTAAGACTTATGAAATGTTCTTTTTCCTAACCTTGTGGAGCTCCATCATTATACTGTAAGCTTAGAGGAGAAATCATATGTAGAAACTCAGGTGATGAGTTAAGAGCAAGGGGATCTTCTAACAAAGTCATTCTGCTCCCTGCTGCAAAGGAGATAGGTTACCAGAGGTTAGTTTACTTAGAAGAACAGGACAAGCTAACAAAAATACCTTACCCCAAATGTCTTCACTAAAATGGAGAAATGTGAAACACGTCTTGAAAACTGGAAATTGCTGGTAGGTATTCCAAGTTTGAAATGTGAAATTCTTACTGCTTAGGTGTCCTGTGACGGCCCTTGATCAGAAAGGCTGCAAGTCATGTAAGAGCCGCAGTAACTGCAGAGTCTCTGATGGATAATTGGATTGGTAGGTTGGTTTTGATTTTTTTTTTTTTTTTTGTCTTTTAATTGCTTGCTGTAGTAGCTGGTGCCTTCTCTCCTTCCTGTTGGTGTTTAATTCTCATGATTTTTGGGTTATGTTATGTGTGGTATCCTTCTTGTTCAAAGTATATTCTCCCTTCTCAGTTGCTGGTGGGGAAAGCATAGCTTGGAGGTATTTAAGTGGCAGTATGGAGCAAGACACTTGTTTTTCATGTCTGAAACACACATGACAACTTTTTTTCTTTGTTGTTTAGATGGCATTAGAAGACTGTAAGTTTTCTAGGGTCTGGAGAAATATACACTGGTTTTCTTTAAAGGAGCACTGAAAATAGTATTACTTATATCTTGAATTCTCTGTGTCACGTATTCAATGTACAGAAGTTCTGGAGTACAGTCCTCAGAAAGCCAAAGTGTGGAGCAGTGATGAATGACTGCATGTCGGTTGGAAACACTAAGATGTGTCAGAGGCTTCATCTGAAATTTCAGTGTGTAGGACTTCAATATTAGTAAAAGTAGTATGCCTTCTGAATTAATTATTTTAGAAAACTGTAACATTAGACATCTCCCAAGTGCACTTAACTCACTGAACTGAAGTGTTCTTAAAAACAATGGCTTTGAAGTTGTGAGACTACTTTTTGCTCAAATGTGTGGCTTTTGTTTTTACCTGGGATAAACAATCAGTTGTTAATAGACCCTTACTGGAATACTCTCCTCTTCTTCCTCTTTTATCCTTTGTCTGTTTTGTTTTTTTTTTTTAATGTGGCCTTATAAAAGCAATCGTCAAAAACAAACACAGACAAAACCAACAAAAGTCAAGCTTTTTTTTGCCTGATGTTTCTAAAGGCTAATAATTGGTAAAATTCATAATCTGACTATGAAGTCTTTATATTGTATGCTAAACTCTATCTACATGCAAACTCCTATTGATGTTGATGGGCATGTTTGTCTAGGTCCAGAACAGCAATTTATTTTCTTAAATGTGTGTTTATCCTTGCTTCCTGTCTTGTATGAAAGCCTATCTTAATGAGCTCTTGTCAGCTTTGAAGACTTTTTGTCATCTGTGTTAGAATAAATTAACAAAATACCTGTTTTAAGGGTATGAGATTTTTTGGTGTATCTTCTTTTCCTGTAGCATGTCTGTGCTGATAACATTAAGATTTGTATGAGAAGAGAACATAATGGCCAGTGCAAGTTTGCAGTTGGTTATTGTTCATCAGTTTGTCTCCATTCTCTTCAGAGCTGGCTCTATTGGTTATTTGCCTAATGCTGTGGCTAAAGAACTTTCTCAAGAGTGTTTTTGTGTAAGGAAACATACACCCATGTCCATTGCACTGTTTTTGCTCCGTTGTTGTCTGGGTTTGGCTCATCTTCCTTTTTGTAGTGAATGCTGGCTTTGAAAAAACAACCATTGTTCATTAATACTGGCTTTAAAAACAGTCATTGTTCATTATCCCACACTTGGAATAATTTAAGAGCTGGAGAGTCGGTCAGAACTACCTCAAGGAAGATACTTGTGGTTTTTTTTCCCCCCTTTTCATTGGATCACTAATTTTTCTCTTCCTTATGATACACCCACCTGAAGATAAAGGTTAAGAAATGAGGGCTGTACCTTGTAGGGATTTAGGACCCTTTTGGTGTCACTTGGCTCAGTATTTGAAGGTCTTGTCTCGTTGAAGCTTGTTCGATGCATGGCTGTAGAAAGGGAGCAGCAGATAAGAAATTCTATTTTGTTGGGAAGTTGGAGGCTCAAAAATCAAGGAGAAAATTGCTAGAAAGGATTATCTTAGCCTTGGCACTGACTTTGAAGAAGTCTGCCAAGGCTGGAATCCTTGTTTAAGTGCCATCTGTGTCAGAATTAGAAGCAAACTGTGTAAAATAGTTCCATTACTCATTCTAATTTGCAGATCAGCCCAGGTCTGATAATGTTTACTGTAGTATCCACATCACCTTCTTTCTGGGATACAGTTACTGTTTCCACAACAGGGGAGTAAACTGTGTAGAAGCTACACTTAAAATTGTCAGAAACAACCCCAGCAATGTCTATCCAGTGCTATAGCAAAATCTGATCATGTAACCCTGATGCTGGAGGAAGCTGGGACTCTCAGATGATGCAGGCAGAATGCAGTCTTCCTTGGTAACCCCCATGTAAGATGGGAATGCCTGAAAATAATAAATAGATTGGTTTTTGAGGCTAGAGTTCCCTGTTCTAATGCCTCTGGTCTCTTGACCTGCGAGCACTAGAAGATAGATGTCATCACCACTCTACTCTTCTCCCATGCATTTTTGTGTGTTGATGAGTCACTTCTGCTACTCCAGGTCTATACTAATTTTTTATCCTCAGGGAATAATTGCACATGATGACCCAGACTGTGCATGCTGCCTGAGGGGCAGCTTGTCAAGGAACAGTGGCTTGCTTTGCTGTTTTCCCAGGAGCCTATGAAAATCATAGAAATCATAACAATTTTTGATCTGCTGTTGTTTGGCAAAACTGGAAGTAGCAGTTGTAACACCAGAGCTTTCTTAAACAAGAAGGACAGCACCCGTATTAGTTTAAATCTGCTTTCACATTCTGGCACTGAAAATTACAAGAAAATTTGTGTTCAGGAAAAAAAATAAATTTTTTAAGTAACCCCCTGCTTCCTTCACATGAAATTTTCTGCTGCTGAAAACTTTCAGGGAAGTTTAGTTGCATCTCTCAATAGTTCCTCTAAAGGTTATTCCAGAATGTAATATTAACTTGCAGAGGGTCAACATTTCACTTCTACCATTAGCTTTTAGATTTTATCTCCTGGTAAGCATTTGACAGCTAAGATTAAGGACTAGGCGAAAACTAGAAATTGTTACTGAGAAATCTTCATTTAAATACAGAGAAGAATGAAGGATTTTGTTTTAGTGGGACACAAGAGGAAGAGGAGAGAAAGGGCAGAGAAATGAATGGAAGGAATTGTAGAATGTTATTTATTTAAATATTAAACACTTTGCTTACAATTTCTAGATGGATGTGGGAATGAATTTGTCTGTTTGGAGAAACTGGTGTTTCTCATTGTGGAATACAAAGTGTCACAGAATGGTGAAATGGGGGGAGCAAGAAGAATTGTGAACTGTTCAAATGAGGTGACACTTTCAGTTCAGCTTTAGGCTTCTCAACCCAGCCTCTTCTGCTGAAGTTTCATTTTCCTCCTCTGACTCCTCTGAACCTCAGTACTGAATTCTCTTGGTGAATGTTTTCCCTTCTGTCTTCAGTTAATGCTGCTGCTAATCAGTACTGCAAATGGAATTTTATGTTTAAAAATTACTGAACTTCAGTCTGTGAATCTGCTTAATTCAATATTTCTCATGCCGAAGGTGCTAGAAAGGTGTATGCCACTGGATAGAAATAAGAAATGAAAACCAATCATTCTAGCATTATTAAATACCCAAATATATGTTCCTTAGATCACGTTCTTAAGAATATTAGCTTTCATTATTTTGTTAACAGAAGGGGGATGTACTAGGCTTCCTGGTATTTTTATATAAAATGAACGGACATTAACCTTGAGGCTCTTCAAGCAGCAGTTAAATTCTGTATTTCTGTAGTCTCATCATTTGTCAATCCTAAGAGTGGTTCTAGAGTGTGACATAGATTTAAACCTGTAGGTTGTCATTCATGTAAGACAAATTTTCAAAGATAAAGTATTGGCTGGCATGCTTGGGAAATCTTAAATGAGATAAAGATGGTTCCTACTGCTTTAAAAGGGAGAAATTGTCTGTATTTTTGGATTCTTCAATATTGAGTGTACTGTACAATTAGATGCTGTTTCATTGAAGTAGGGAATTGGAGCATTGAAGAATGAGGTCCCTGTAAAGGTGGAAATTTTTTTGTTGCTATTATTGGAATATCTTATAACTTATGTCCTCGATCTTGATCTTCCAGAACTTTTTAGTATCAACTACATTTGTGAGAAATCTGTTCCTCTTCAGTGACTGTTGCAAGTAGTAGAAATTGGTAGGTGATGATGTCGTGAATGATTTTTAGTACTAGGAGAGCTGCATGTTGACATTCACTTCCACAAAGCAAAAATGATAGGTTTAAGAAATGGTCGAAGCTATTAGTTTGCAGTGTCTTCTTCCCCATGGAGATTTATATCATCATAAATGTCATCATGCTACAAATGAAGAAAGGCAGGAAAAAATCAGTACTGATACTGAGTGTATTGGAATATAGAACATGCTAATGGCTAAGCCAAACCATTTGGTGATGAGCAGGTAAGAAGGAAGCTTCTCTACTTGATGTTGTTCATTTTCAGACTGCTATCCATAATGCAGTCAAAGCAAGAATTTGGTCTATACTATAACCTCAGAGAGCAACCAAAAAATGTACCAGCTGAGAAGTTTGAGATGCAGCTGTCTTCAGCTCATTGTTTAGCAGTTTTGATTACTTTGAGAAAGAAGCTACATATATGGGGATAAATTCACATCCTTCCATAGTTGCTCTCAGATCTCAGGTGTGAAGAAGTGAGTATAGCCACAGTGGCCTAAATTCCTGCCTTTTCTTCCAAACATTGCAGTCTGCCTTCTTTTTCTCTTGTTCCCACTGTAATGCTAGTGCAGCTTAAAGGCTGCTAGGTTAAAATAGCAGCTTCTAGGAAACTTCTGGGGTCATTCAGACTTAGTGTTTAGGTTAGCCATGTAGATCCTTCATTGTTGCAACACCTGCTTTCCATCTGATGCATTGCTTTGGGAGTGATTCCTCCACAGCCACAATCAGGATGCTTTCCAGCTGGTTTGGACAGTGGAGAACCATGGAGAGTACTGCCTTGCAATAGGGTTATCACTTGTGGAATTTACATCTCTACTGTTGCTATCCAGAGTCTTGCTCCTTGCTTTTGTGTGCTGGGCTTGCTGAGGTTGGACTTAAAAATCTCAACTTGTTCATACTACCAGTTGCTGCTACTCTCACACTACTACTCTCAGCCTGGTGCCTGAGGTATCTTGAGCTGCATCATATAGTAAAAGCATGAGGTGCTGTTTAGTAAGCTTAGATCTTGATTTATATTACTGTTGCAATGTGAATAACTGTGCACAGTTGGTGAATGGGTTGAGAAGAAAGATGTTCCTAACATTTTTTCCTTATTAAGATGAGCAAAAATATTAATATTGTACTGCTAGTATGGAAGGAACAGAAACTGACCACAGTGTTTTTCGTATGCAGAATTACTTTGCCAATTTCCTAGTCTTAGACAAGTTGTGGAAATAAATCAGTAGCTTCCTGAGTGCTTTACAGAGCTGCTAAGAGTGAGGAAAATGACAATGTAGAAAGATAAACCCATTCTGTGACAACAAACTGATGCACTGCAGGTGAAGGGATTTGAGCAAAGTTGCCCAAGTGGTTAATCAAAAAGCAAAGAGCAGAACTGTGGTTTCCTGAGAGTCACTGTCCTGTGCCTTAAACATAATAAACATGGGAAAATGCCACTGTCTTTGGCAAGAACTATTCCTTAATTTAGTTGTGTCTTAGATGATAAAACCAAGTCTCTGATGACACTGGGCATATAATACCATGTAAATATTCAGAATATATGTGCATCTTAAACAAACAAAAATAATTGACAACTAGATAAATGACAGAATAAACAGATGGTAGTGAAATTTACAGATACTCTTTGTTGATTTAGAGGCAGTGCTGTGACCAGGGGAAGAAAGAGTTTTACTTCTCTAAAATAGAAAATTAAACAACATTTAAAGAAGGAAATAGGAAAACGCTTGAAGGAATAAATTAATATATCTTGATATTTAAAGGTTGTAGGTCATTGTTCTTTAAATATATGGAGTTTGTCTACGGTCAGGTGGTGCTAACAACCTAGAGAGTGTAACTGAAAAATGCCACTGCCATTTAGAAGTAAAGTCTCCATACATAAACAGCCAGAAGGCCAGAATTTCCACTGAATTATTGGCACATGTTAACTGTGTTAAAAAATGTGGCATTTTTAATGATTGCATCAATTTATATCAGTTTTGACCCATGATGAGCAGGGGCAGACACAGCATTTGTCTGAGAAGAAAGCTACTGCCATGTTGCTGAGCAAATTTGTTAAGGGTGCAGGGGTGGAGAGAATGAGAGAAACAGCACTGAGGTAAATCCATGTTCACTGGGTGTCTGAAGGTGATGCTGTTTGATACAGAACAATTTTTTCCTAAAGCTCTTTAAATTTTTCATAGTGAGTCATTTTTGTCATTTCCCTTTCTGTTCTCAGCCTAAAATATGCTGTATTACACATGAGCAGTAAAGATTTCTGGACCTGAAATTAGAATCAAGAATTTTTTGAAATAAATAATTTTGCAGCATATTTTCTTTCATGTATTTGGGTTTTGTTCTTCAGATTCATCTGTCCCAAAATTGGACACTGATATGTTAAGAAAGGCCCAAGTTTTGTTTCTTCTAATATTTTTTCGTTTCCTTTTGTCCTAAACGTCATACTTTAAGTTGCTGTATATGTATATGAGAAAAGATCTTGACATTCTGGTTGAAGTAGTGGAATTGTGAATGTAATACAGAAAGCAGTTATTTATTAATTTTAATAAAATGCCTAGTGGCTCTAGATGAGAGAGGGCTCACTGCATGCTGGGTGAAGCACAAGTGCACTATGTGTTCCTGAAAGGTACTTTGTGATCAGGAAGGCTGGTCTAAACCAGCAGCAGAGCACTCTTCTGGGGCTGGAAGTTTTCTGAAACAGCAGTGCTTTGAAAGAGTCAGGTAATGGTTGAGTTTGGAAGGGACTGCTGGAGGTCATCTGGTCCATCACCCTTTCTCAAGCAGGACCACCTAGAGCCATTTGCCTAGGAATGTATCCAGATGGTTTTTGAGTATCTTCAAAGGTGAAGACTCCACAACCTCTCTAGACAACCTGTGCCAGGGCTCAGTCACCCTCACAGTAAAGAAGTGTTTCCTGATGTTCACAGCGACTCTTCCATGTTTCAGTTTGTGCTTGTTGCTTCTTTTCCACTCACTGAATACTGCTGAGAACGATCTGGCTCAACCATCTTTATACCCTCCCTTCAGATACTTACTCTAGTCATTCTTCACAAGCTTTAGGTCCAGGAGGACTCTGGCTTTCCTGACGGAATTTCTGCATGCTCAGACAGTGTCTCTGTACTCTTTCCAGTCTACCTGTTCCTGCTTCCTCCTTTTGTATACTTTCTTTATGTGTTTGAGTTTAGCCAGGATGTCCTTTTTCATTTCTCTAGGCCTCCTGGCATTTTTCCATGACTCCCTGCGCTTTGGTTCTTCATTCTTGGGTGAATGGTTCTTCAGTTTGGAGGAGATGATCCTTGAGTATCGAGCAGTTTTGTCTGACCCCTCTTTCCCTCCAGGGCTCTATCCCATGGGGCTGTTTTCAGGCAGGTCCCCAAAGAGACCAAAGTCAGCTATCCTGAATGCCAGGACTGTGATCATGTTTTGTTTCCCTTCTCCCTCCTGTCTATATCCTGTATGCCACAAGGGTCACTGCAACTTAAGGCTGCCTGTGACCTTCATGTCCCCAAGGAGCCCTTCCTTGTTAGTAAGTATAAAGTCCAGAACAGAATGTCTCATTATTGGCTCCTCTATCACTTGGTCAGGAATTTACCAGTGCTCTCCTGGAGTGCTCTGGATGCTTATCCCTGTGTGTTTTAGGGTGTGTTGTTCTTGCTGCAGATGCCAGCGTGGTTTGAGCCCCCCTCCAGGACTGGGAATGTGAGGTTGCTGCTCCCTGTCTGTAGAGGGCCTCATCCACTTGATTTCCTGGCCAGGTGACACTCCTACTGTGTCACTCACACAGTGTCACTCATACTGGTCTTCTCTCTGATCTGTGCCTGTAAGATCTCGTTTAGCTCATCACCCATGCCCAGACAAAGCTCCATGCATTCTGATGTCTCTCTCATGAAAGGTGTTTCCACCTCCAGGTCCTTCTGGCAAATCCTTCCCAAAGAGTCTGTATCCCTCCTTTGCAGCACTTTGCTCATGCAAACCATTGCAACATGTTTCCATTCATCCCAGCAAGATTGTAACCATGAAACTGCACATGAATCTTGAATTCCGTGTGTTTACGATACTGATGTTTATTCATGCAAAAAATAAATTCCACAACAGAGGGAAGCAATTCAGATAAAAGCACTGTTTTTGCCAATGTAACTGCGACTAGTGTGGCAGCTTCTGCTAGCCAAGTTAGATCAATCAGCACTCAGTCTTCACACCATCAGCCAGTATAGCTGGGTGTCAGAAATTCCCAATGGAAGAAACCAATCCTACCCAAAAGAGCTTAGAAAATACAGAACAGTGTGCTGAAGGGTTTGAAAACTGATAGTTTGTACTTTCCCCTTTTTAAAATTTCTTTTTAGATTGTACTTTTAATCTCAATAATTTGTCATTTGAGTAATGCATGCTTATTTGTTAAAATGCCATTGTTTGTTAAAATGCCTTGGGAAAAAATACAGTCTGTATTCCTTTGTTGTGATCGACTGAAAGCAGCAACATGGGACAGTTCTGAAAAAAATCACTGTAGTTCTGGGACACAACTGATTTTCTCTGTTAGGTTGCATTGGGTTTTCTTTGATTGGTGAGGTATTTTAAGTATATTTTTATATTTGATTTGAAAGTGCTAAAATATTTCTGTAGTGTTTAATACCAATTTTTGTACTAGCTAAACAAAAACCTTTAGCAGGATTGAGACAGATCCAACTGCACCTGCCATGTGATGGTAATTTATGAAGATGAAATGCATCTAACATGGTAGGAACTGAGTCATTCATCACAGATAGCAAGAAATGTATGTCTCCTTGCATTTTTTGTGTCTTTTACTTTACCTGTATTTACCATGCATCTCTGTGATACAGCTATTTTGATCACTGAGAACACGTTTTGTTTGGTCTGTTTTGAGTCAGGTACAAGATACCATTTTTAAGACTTGGTGTCTGATTAATCAGAACAAAGTGGAATTTCTGGTGAAGTTTTAGTGGATTGAGCACTGGTTTGCCAGCAGGTCAGAGATAACCCTATTAAGATTGAGAAGCATTTTCAGGATATGTTTAATTTTGATTTCAATCTTTCTAGTGAGAAATTGTTCAGGTTGTCTCAGATCCATTTTCAAATCCTCATTGCTTTTAGCCAAGGAGATTGTTACATGATACCCTTGCGAGTTTTCAGTTAGATAGTCCTGTCAAATGCTAACCTGGAAACCAACTTCCATGCTTTTTCTGCTGACTGGACCTTTTATCTGAGTTAACTGAGGTAACCCAATGCAAAGTCCCACTAGGAATCAAGCCTGCTGAACTAGGCTGAGCAATGGGAGGACGTGAAACCTGTGCCTCTTGCTCTTAGCTAGCTTCTCTTCCTTTCTCTATATCAAGTTCAGTCTCCTAATTTTTCAAAGCCCTCCTCAAAACCTGAGTGGGAATGTTTCTGCCAGGTTCACAAGGCTTCAAGCTGGGTCTTTAATGAACTGGACATTAAATACTGAACTGAAACACATGGCCATTCTTGCTTTACTGTTTCTATGATGTGTCTCCCTGAGATCAGTCCTGCTAATAGTGGAGTGAGTGAGGTCCTGACCAGAACAGATGAGGACCTGTCAGAGTCCTGCTCGGTGGGATTAGCTCATTATCCATCAACTACCAGTGTTTTCTGTGGGGGAATCCGGGCATGCATACAGTGATGTTTTGGGATGGCATCAATTCTCTTCAGAGATCCCAACATTGATCCACTTTAGCAGTGTTTGACACCCCAAATGAATACGAATGTAGCAGATAATGCTTTGTGATGAATCTTTTTGCATAAGTCTTTCCTGTTAGAGGTGGCTAAAGAGCCACAAAGCACCTTAGAAAAAGAAAATGGAATTCAGCAGAGCATGCAACAAGCAAACTTTAACAAATTACATCTTTGTATCTGGCATCTTGGCTCTACTGGGTGTGTGTGCTTTTGGAGAGGCAGTAATGGGAACTGTAAATGAAAAACACTCATCTTATTAACAATATAAAAGCTTCTTTATGGTGTTATAGAATAAAAAAAGATGTTGCAGATTTAATTTGAGAAAAGCAACAGGATGTCCAGTGAAAAAAAGCATTGGAATTGAAATTAAACCAGGTCTACCAGAATCTCTCAATATTCAGTAATGTAGTACCTCATTGTTGTTCTAGTGCTGTAGAACCTGTTTCAATACATCACTATGATGGAAATGAAACCACAGTGTACAAAACTAAAATATCAGCCATCCATCCATTTTGCTACTGAGTTCTGCATCCTCTCTTCTTGTTTCCTTTCACTGAAACAATGGTTCTTTTATGTCTTGGCATGTTAATACTTGCAAAGTGTTTTTGAAAGCTGAATGCACAAGAAAGGTGCTAAATAGTCTTCCTTTCATTTAGAATTTATTTTCCTTTGAGATGTTCTTGTCATGGCTTATACTTTGTGTGAAAACTGGAGGGGATGCAGTGATTTTAAGAATTTTGGGCTCAGGGATATTAGAGCTTTTGGTCTAATTCTGTGGCTCAAGAGTATGCTTTTGATGCAATGATGCAGAGATCTGTATTCTAGAAGCTGCTTTGCTAAGGGCTGGCATAGGAGTGTATCTGAGATAGTTATACCAGAATGCAGATTGGGATGTGCTTGGTGCATTTAGTTCATCTTTCTGAGCATCACTGGATGCCCAAGGTGCTGTTGTATTTGGCAGGATTTTTCCTTTTCTCTCCCTGCATGTCTGTAGCTAATAGGTAGACTGAAGTTTTGGATGCACAGGTATTTATTTCTTTAAAGAACCTGAATATTCAAATAAAGTAGAGATTCTCTAACCAGACTTGGCACAGTTACTGTAAAATTTGTTGCCATTGTGAAACTACAGATGGCAGGAAGAAGTTCTGCAAGAACCTAATTAGAACACTGACATGTCTAACGGTCTGTTTCGTGTTTATATATTAAAAGGAAAATCAGTGAAAGCTCTGGATCTATTAGGAAATATCTTCCTTCAAGGTGAAGCAAAGTGTGGAATGTTATGTAGTCAAAATTCTCATCTGTAAGGTCATTAACTTGTATGAAATGATTTAGAATTAATGGTGATCTCTAGACAGTTTTCAAGGTTCTTCTTATTTGGCTAGGAAATGCAGACCCATCTATGTTATTTTTATCTGCATGTGCATCTAAAACATTCAGGGGTTGACAAACTGAAATGACTGATTTTTAACACAGTGTAAACTGATACAGGTCTAATGTCTGTAAATACAACTTAGGAAACTGTGTTAGGCATATCGCAAAGCCATTGAAGCTTGCTCCAGCTATGTAGGAATGTAACAGCGTGATGTCTGTCAATTTGAATTTTGCAACAGAATTTGAATACGTGATCCTAAAAAGTTGCAAGAACTGTTTTCTTTGGCTCTGAGTGGTATTCATTACCTCCTAAGTTTTGCCTTCAGTAGTTGTCTTTATTCAAGTGTGTCATGGTTTAGAAATGGTACTCCCCAATTTAGTGTTCTCACTGAAACACTCCAAACCACGCGCCGCTTGCTCACTTCACCTTTTCCTTCCCCCATCTGGCGGGCTGGGGAGGAGAATTGGAGGCACAAAAGATAAAGGTCACAGGCTGAGACAAGAACGGTTTACTGGAAGCAGCAATGAAATAAGAAAATGAACAGTAACAGTGACAATGCTAATGATAGTGTGCAAGGAAGAGGAGGGTGATTCACATGCGATTGCTCACTGGGGGGGAAAACCCCCAACAATACCCAACTGCTCCATTTGCCATGCTGTGTGACCCTGGAAAGGACCCCTTCCTCCATCCAGGTGGTACAAAATAACCTCTAGGTCCCAGCTATGCCCCTCCTGGCTGCTGCAAAAATTAAACCTGCACTCGCTGAAACCAGGACAAACTACATATTTACTTACTGTAGGAGGTGATGGATTACTTCACAGAACAAATGAAAGGCTTAGATGGTGTTATATCTCTGTGTCTTTTATGGGAAGTTTCATGTCGTAAGAAGCGTATTTCCTCCTGTACAAATGTGAAATTGCGTTGTAAATGAAATCTCTTAATTACTGCTCAGCTTTGCTAAGCTTTTACTTTAGTCAGCAACTGCCTTGCTGGAAAGCACTATAATTTTGAAGCAGAAATTTAGGACTGAAGATTTCCAACCAATTTCATTCTTCCCCATCATTAAGAGCAGTCAGGAAGGAGAGCATTCTGGTTTTGTAAATAGTATTCAAGTTTTCTCGTATTAGTAGGTTAGAACAGCATGCACATATTTTTCCTCCACGTCTTCACTGGCACTCTCACTTCTTGTTTTGCTTCTAGACTTTGGATCCCACCTTTCACTATACTGCTTCATGTTTTTACTAATCAAGCTTTGATCCACGTTTTGGATCAAGTATGTCTCTAGGAAAGAGGGCTTACCTTGAGACATAAAGTTTGCAGTTTCTCACTTGGGGGGAAAAAGTTGATGGTAGGATAGGTGTTTAGGATGTTTTTATTTATGTATTCTGAAAAATATCCTTAGAAATGGTGAAGTGTGTGTGTCTGTAGTGATGACTGCAATTTAAACAGGGGTGAGGTTGCGTGGTGACCTGTATAGGATTTGTGGGCTACTTGATAAAATCTTTTAATTGTCTGCTTAGGGTTGCATAGAGTATCGATTTCTCATTGTATCTGGAGTCCAGGTTAAAATCTGAATTTGTATGCTGTATAATTTGAGCATATTGTCTCAACTCAGGTCTTCATTTTGATGTGGACTGTGAGAAGTTTACACACTGCAATCTGTAATGAATATTCTAAATATTGTCAGTGAAAGTGGTGGTCTTACTTGGGACTGATTACTCCCTTGTTGCATCCCCAAATGTATGGTGGCTGCTGATTGCCGAACTTGCGTGTTTACTCTAAAGCTATATTTCTCTGGTTTAGCCACTTGTTTTCCTTAATGGCACCTTTGGATTTTGTGAGCACCTTTTGAACAAGCATAGTTTCTTCGTTGGATATTTGCACTATGGTGAGCACAACAAGAACTGTGGGTCTTCGGTGGTGCCTGGCAACCACAATCCATAATGCTGAGCATAGTGCTCCAAAATTAAAGCACACACAGTTGGACAAGACTGGCAGAGCTCATTAAAAACACACTCTTATATGAAGTTTACTGAGTGTACCTCTAAAGCTTACTCTAAACTCTCTCTTAACCCGTGAGAGGGTTTTTCTGTTTGCCATTTGTAACTATAGGCTATTCTAGCCTTCAGATAGCAGTGCTAGTAACAGCTACAATATTAAAACAAAGGTGGAGGTGCTGAAAGCAAAGAGGGAGGATGCAAAAACCATTCTGTAATCCTCTGGGATAATGGCCTTAAGCCACATATCCCTGTGATTTATGCACTTGCTTTATTTGTCATCTTGGAGAGAAAGCTTTGTTACTGAATAGATTTGATAATAGTCTGTTCAGTATGATTGTAGTCTCTTGTATTCATGTAATAAAACGAATAATTTTGGACCGTTTATAGGTTTAGTCATGCTTGCTGTATGCATTTCACCTCTGATTTCACTTTCAATAGCTTAGATCAAGCTAGATAAGGACTTTCTGCTCACTTAGCTCTGTTCCAAGGTGGCACTATATAAAAATGTCTTCCGTTTTGTGTTTTGATATATTGGAACTTTAGTAAGATACACATATACTGTACCTGCAGTGTGTGTATGTGTAGTTGGCATATGTGACTATAGGTTGGTAAAACTTGCAACTTCGTGTAATTTTGACATATACTGCAACCAGCCTGTATTAAGATAAGCAATCTGAAGCAAAAGAAAAAAAATATAAAAATTTTTTTTACTTTCCAACTTTACTGCAGCCGCAGTTTTACAGTAGGAAATGTTGCAGTAATAGAATCTATAAAAGATGGAAGTGAGTTTCAGGTCTTAGACACCCAACTTATTCCAAGAGACATGCATTTGAGTAGCTGGGAATGTATGTGGAAGAAAGGTTGCATGCTGGAGCAGGGAACCAGGAGATTGAGCTGTTGCTAATCTGTGTTGCTGTTTTTGAGTTGGAATATCTATCTTAGAGGAATTTTTTCTAGAAAGGAATTTATTCTGCAAAGAAGTACGAATGGCGCTTTTACCTTGCCTTTTCTCTGACTGTGCATCTTCTCACTACATTAAAACGTTGCTTTTGTTTTTAATCCATAACCTTGTGATGAAAAAGATTGTTCTAGTGCTAGTCTTTTATGTCCTGTAAACTGAGTTGGCTTCCCTGCTGTGACTTCAATAATGCATCATTTCATAAGTTCAGAGGATTTGATGTGTTTAGGGTGAATTTGTGACTTGCTGTTAGATGGTTAAAAGGAAAATAGCTATAATGGATTGGATGCAAAGCTGCTTTCCCAGCTTCTTTTCCATCCCACCCACTAACATGCAGAAGCATCTGTCTCTCATCTCCTCTTTGCCTTGTGCTATGTGTGAGTGCATTTTGACAAACATTTTATGAACAGAGATCTTTGAACACCCTCTGAGACAAAATAACAGTGGTGAGAAAGGCAAGTAGTTCTGTCTTACTAGATAGCTACTTGTGCAATAGAGGGTGATGCTATGGCAAATAAAAATATTTCTGTAGTAAATGTTACTACAGCAAATGAACCTGTCTTCTCTAGCTCTGCTGAAATACAGCATCTCTCCATTTATAACTGCTACTTACAATTTAAAAAAACAATTCAGGGAATTTTGGCTGATATTCCTCATATAAGTTAGAAGATGCTTTTCTTTTTATGTTGTTTCATGAATGTGTGTCGTGTCTTTTGAATTGTCTGAATGCCACGTAAAGGAGGACATTTTCCAGTTGAAGATTATGACTGTGTTGTGCTTTATTTTTAAAATGTCACACTTTTTACATTTGCAGATAGAAATGATTACTGAAGTATTCTCTGTATCTTGAAGAAAGATTGACGGTGGGCAGCAATTCATAGTAATGTAAGAATAATTTTCTATCAGTGCAGGATATATGGATTGCTTTACTATTTGGAATGTGTGTGTAGTGCTTTCAGCTTGGGAGGATAAAGGTGTGTAAACCCGTGCTTTTAATTTTTTTATGTGAACTTGCTGCAGTGATTTTACTCCTTACTTATTCCACTGGTATTAGAAAGTTTTTTTAGATAAAACATCCGGAAAGAATAAAATAACATGTTCTGAAACCCCCCAAATGTTCTGCAAATAATGCTACAGTTTAGCATAGATGAGTAAAACAATAAGAGAATGGCAGTGGTGTAAAACAAAATACTTTTTCTTGTTCTTCAGTGTATTTCCCTTTGCACTGCTATGCCAGAAATATGTTATTACTCTATTTGTGTTTTGAATCAACTCTTTGCTTGCTTGCACTGTTGTACCTTGAGTTGGAAAGAGGTACTATGTAAATTCAATCACACTTCAAACCAACCAAACAAAAGAAAAGGAGAGCAATAAAACTCGTTCTTTTTCAAGCACCTGAGAGATCTATTTATTGTGAGTATTTTGTCAGCTTCTTGTGGAGGTTCTCTCTGCACCAGAATGACCCATTCAGTGTATTCCCATCATCACAGGCAGTAGAGATTCTGGACACAGAGCTCCAGTGGAACCAAAATAGACAGCTGAGCTACTCAAAGACCAAACATTCATGTACCTGGCTAGGAGATGTGACTTTCAGATTTAAAGGACTTGATTTACAAATCTGTCCAAACCTCCTGTAACTGAATACAATGTTTCAGCCTTGCTTCACTGATAGGCTTATGAGATTCTTTCATGTAAAGATAATATCTGTAAGAAGAAACCTTGTCATCCTACGAAGGCCTGGGGAGAACTTTTTGTGGACTTCTCAAAAAATGCTGTAATAGTAGTATTTTGGTTTAATTGACTTCATACTACTATGTTAAAAGAAAGTTGTCTGAAGGTTTGACCACATACATGTGATTAGACTTTGATTGTTTGAGGAGATGAGATAGGTGAGCTTCCTCATTTACTTAGGATTTTTATTCTTTGCATATGCAGTTTACTGTTGGGTTGCTGTAAGCTGCTTTTTACTTTTATTAATTAATTTGGATACAGTTTTTGTATTCAATTTTATTTCAATTTGATCCAGTTCTGGTTTTCTGCTTCTATAGTTGTAGTATTGAAACTGACTGTTGTCCAGGATCTATTTCCCTTTCTGTTGTCCATCCATCAAAACGACAGCATGACTATAAATTGTGTAGTGTTTTCTTTTCCCCCTAGGGGTAGTTGCAGAGATTAGCAGGACAATGAAATAGTAGAGGAAAGCATCTGGAAGGTAAGACTTTCCAGATGGATATCCTGTTGAGATATAATAGGGGACGTGCTTGGTATTTTTGTTTTGTTTTGTTTTTTAGGAGTGTAGGGTGTAAAAATTTTGCTTTGCATTTCCTAGTCTTTTCATTTTTCCTTTTTTCCCTTTTTTTTTTTTTTTTTTATAATGAGATGTTTGCTAATGCCAGGGAAATCAATCTGATTATCTGGTCTGATGATTCAGACTGTAGAACTCCAACAGCTATTCCTGACTACAGGAATTAAGAGTCCCTAAATAAAGGTTAAGCTACATCTAATGCTGAGACTTTCATCTTTATTTTTATGATTTGGAGTCAAAGAAGGCTCCACATTTCATGGTTTGATCACTGATGGTTTTGTTTATGTTCTCAGTTGTGTTTCCTGTTTTCTTTCCCCAGGTATTTCTGTAGGAAGCCAATTGATCAGTATTGGCTAAAAGCACAGACCGTTCAGAAAACAATTCACAAATGCCTAACTAACCTTGAGAAAATATTTAAAGAGCATGTATCAAATCAAAAACTATGGAAACTGAAAGTATTGGAGGGATAGTTATACGTGTACGAACTTGAGGTTAGTTGTAGCAAATACTGAATGGCACAAATGATCACAATTTTTCAAAGAAGCTTAAGAATATGGTAGCACATTTTATTAGTAGCTCTTTGAATAAAGTAGGTCAGTTGGAATAAGAAAAGACTTCACATTTCTCAACAAAACAAAAGGTAACTGTATCAAACAGATACTGGGAGAATGGGAGCCAGCTAAATTTACTGCCCTAGCAAGATTAAATGCTGTATGCTATGTGAAATTCCTCTTTCCCACCACCCTTCTAAAATTCCTTTTTGCTTTCTGGCTGGCCCAAGATGTAGTATTATCAGTAAAAGGACATTATCCTCTCACATGATGACTTAAAATTGAAGGAAAAGCTTGGTTAATGTTTCAGTAAGAGTTCTTAAAATCCCTTTATGGAGATTTTAATGAACCTGTCCTATATCTGGAAAGAAGCAAATTCTTTTTCCCTGTAAGGCTAACTCCTTCTTCTCTAACCCAGGCATTAGCTTGATATTTTTCTGAACAAAGTAAAAATCAATAACTGAACTTGGACATTCTGCTCCCTTGATAACTACATAGTCTACTGTTACTTTCCTGTATTGGCAGCATTAAGTTACACTACAGGTCTTTTCTGGTTATAACAGAAGATCCTTTATAATTTAACAGGAGTTTTCTCACGTATTTTATGATAATTGGTCACTTCGTTTATGTGGTTGCCTGATTCATCTTTATAGGAGCATGAGAGAAATAAGAGGAGGAGGAGAAAGAAGGAAGACTACAAGGCTGGCTAAAACCCAAAGCATCTCAGGTTTAAGTGTTCTGTTTTTGGGGTAGGCATCTGACTAGAGCCACCCCAGCTGACATCTGGGGAGTGTGTGATCAGCTTTCAGCCATCCCTGCAATTCACTGTGGAAGCACAGATCACAGTCAGTATCAAGTTCAGAAGATCAGTTCTACTTGTCTGTTACCCTCAAGAGGTTTATTAGTAGGTAAAACTGCACTAAGGCACATTTCTGTGGAATTCTCTTCAGATCTTCTGGTGACATTAACTACTTCCTAGCACTGTTAAAAACTTCATAGTGGATTAAAAGGCACACAAGTTCCTCCTTGAGCTTTTCATTCAGTGGTCTATTATCGAAGTCTTTTCCCTGTCCATCCTCTGAGCACACACGTGATTTTTGGTAGTATTTGAGAGATGTTTTTCCTGGGAATGACAGTGGAGCTCTAATGGGTAATTTTTTTTTATTTTTCAAAACTGATCTCCTTCTGCTCTAAACAATTGCACTGTTCGTGTTCCAAAAATTTGTATATAGTTTCATCTGCATATGAATAGAAAATATTGACCTGGTTTATAGTTTACATTTAAAACTTCAGAGGGCTGATGAAGGAATAAGTTTGTTTCATAAATGGAGTAACTCCTGGACCAAGCAAAAACTACTCTTTGACGTGTATTTTGTCTTCATATGTTGTGTTGTAGAGCCATTCCATTTATTACCTGTCACAAGAGATGGTTCTTTAACTTACAGAATAAGGATTACCTTGCATCTTTCTATTGTATGTGCAATACAAGGAATATGGAATATTGTATTTCCATATGAGGAGTGGGGTAGATTAGTTGCTTCTCCTTAAAAACTCTATTTTAAAAGAAGTTGAGAACCTCAGTGGCTGCAAATACTGCATTTTTACCTCTTTTTTTCTTACTTCTTTTCCCCTCATAGAGGCTTAAAAAGTATTTACTTAGTCCAGACTTGGGAATTCAAGAACAGACTGCTACATTAGCATGTTTGGCCATGTTTTGCTTTCTCTTGCCAGGAATTGTTTTTCTGTCTATTAATTGGAGCTGCTGCTGTCCATGCCAAAGTAATAGTGATTTTTACATGCAGAACCAGCATACCAATCAGTAATTACCCACGAGTTCAAAGGTCTACTCCCTAGTGTATTGGTAAAGGTTCACAACTAAAGTACTGCCTTCATCTCATGGATTCTATTTCTGTTTCAAGTTGGTATTAGATGTGGGGAATAATTCATGATGGTAGTTCCCTTATAAGTGAGTATTGAACCCAAGTTAATAAGCACCAAAGCTTAAAGGAAGGTGGTCTGTTAGGGTGACAGCTGGCCTGGACACTAAGTGTGTAAATATTCCTTATGTTTCTGAGTGGGAACTTCAAAGGATTCTTGTAAAACACAAAAGAAAGGATATGTTTAATTAATTGTGCATTTTTCGATGAGTGATAATATAAGTTTGGTGCTATCAAATTTTAGACTGAGTAAATGTTATGATCCTGCTTGAATGTTTGAAATGCTGTCCTCTTGGATAAACTGTCCTTACTAATTTACTCAAAATACCAGGGGAAAAAGCAACAGTTTGCACAAGTATTTTATGCCGAGTGGCGGATGAAGTGAATGGTTAATGCCTTCTTACTCTTTAGATTATATTATTTTAAAATCATGGCCAGAGCACCTTTATGATGATTTCAGGATCTTTAAAACCTGAGATCGCTCTGTCAAGACTGGTAGCAGTTTGTGTCAAGAAAGTGATGGATAACAGCATCCTTAGACATACTTGACCACTGCTGACACACAAGTAGAGATTTGTGAAAGAAATACTAAAGCTTTATGGATGTGGTGTGAGGGGTAATGCATGTGTTTGTAAGTACCAGCTGGATCAAGCAAAGCAGTTAAAAGCACAGAAAAAATCTACTTCCGTGTATATTATTGTCTTGAGATTTGCTTTGGAAGCTCTTGCTGATTTCATTAGAAAAAAAAAGTTCTTTTCCTTTTAGAGACATTTATGTTTTCTTTGTTTTCTTGTTCTTGATCTTTGTAATCAGTCCAGCTGTTTGTGAACTCTTGACCATCCATAATACGCAAGCTAAAAAATCTGGCAGACGGGCTTGCTTTGGTCAACAGTTTCCTATTGTAGTTTTTGTTGGTGTCACTCAAGTTTTTTAACTAATCTTTGGACTTTTTGTGCTGCCAGTCACTGTCATAGGTGAACACTCTTGGGGTGACACAGCTGTGTGATGAAGCCCTCAAGAGCCTTTCTAGAATTGTGTACATTTATCCTATCTTGGTTGGTGAAAAGGGTTTTTTGGACTTTTTGGCTCTCAAATGTGCAATAGTACATTTACAGTCCCTTTTTTGGTCATCTTGTGAAGTGTTCTAAATGTTGTGGTTCTTAATGGTATGGAATAAAGGCAAAATTAGTGCTATCTCCTTTGGATGGCAAATACACAGCTGATTCCCATGAATTTATTCCTGATAGTTGTTATCTGTGGTCTTTTTTTGAAATTTTTAGTGGCTGGGAGATTTTTTTGTTGTGGTTGTTAGATCATGACAAGCTCAAAATCAGTGGTGGAGCTGTGTTTGCCCCTTGCCAGTCCTGCTGGAGCCTGGGGGCAGCAGCAGAGGTGTGGTTGGAGGGCTCTGAGAAACTCCCTTGCAACTGGGCTGTGAACTGACAGCAGGCTAATCTTTTGCAGGCAGGAAGGCTGCTGTGTTCTGCCAAGCTGGAATAGAGATTTTGAAGAAATGGCTTCCATTTTCAGACCTAATTACAGTTAACTGTGGTAATTTTGCCTGGAAGTGACTGATGCAGGGATGTATGTGATGTGGCCATGTTCTCATCTGGGAGAAAAAGTTGTTTCCTAGTAGGCTGGAGGTTGTATAAAAGGCTTCTGATGGCATGTATGTTTGACTGGGATGTTCTTCAGAAATTTTACCTTTCCAGAACACAATACCCATTGCTGTACATAGTAAGGTTTTTTTAACTAAATCTCTTCACACTTCGCAGTAGTTCCAGCATGTACTTTCTCAAAATTTTCCTAGTTTATTCCTGTAGAAATGTAGACACAGATGGTGGAGAAACACACCTATAGCAATAGTTCTTCCCTTTAAGCATTTGCAGGAGAGGGCTCTGGTTGAGCCACAGGGCTAAAAGCAGCTCCAGGGTCTCTGTTCCCTCACATTTGTTGTTATGTGACAAATGCCCACCTGCCTGTTGCAGGAGGAAATGTGTGCTTCTCAGCTTTGTGTAGCAACTTGGTTTCTCTCCACATTTCCACACAGGGGACACTACTTCAGAGATAATGTGGGCTCATGTTACAGACCCCTGAGACCCCAAGTTTGTGGCTGACAGTCTGTGCCAGAATTGTGCTCTACTGCTAAAAGCTGCTGTTGAAAATACAAACCAATGTCAAGCTATGAGAGAGGAAAAATCAGTTAAGTGAAAGAGGGTAATCAGTGTTGAAATTTCTTGGATGTTTTTCTCTGCTTTGTGAGTTGAGTTTTTTTTAATTAATATGTAAACATAGGTATTTAGGAATACAGTAGCAATATAGGTACTGCATCTTAACTGTAGAACTGTCAAGTTCCTCAAAGGTGTCACATTAAAAAATGAGCAAGACCATAAAATTAAAACCAAAGCACTTTAAGAAATGTCAGCATTAAAGTTGCCTGTGTGGCTGCTACTTAAACGTAATGTTGTGCAGGCATTTCCTGGAGGAGATAGTAAGCAGATATTTTACCTTACAGTATGACTTGACTTTGACAGCTTGGAATTTTAATGGAACATACTGTTCTGAAGAACATTTTGACACAATCAACTTCCATGGTACATCTCAGTCAGAGATGTAATTCTCTGTTTTACAGGCTGAAATATTTCATTTGGGGAGTTTGGGTGGCTGTGACTTTAACCCATGTCTTCTCTTAAAACATCTTGAGACACTTGAAAGATTGGCATGTTGATTGACCTCACAGGTTAGACTGCACGTTGTGTGAGGAGAAGAGGTCATACAGAACACTTGTTGCTCAGTGATTCATGACAGGAAATGGATAAAGTTCAGCCAGTGGCGATGAAATTATACAAGTGATCTCCTTATGCCAGATTTAGAATGGCAAGGCATGATGTAACAATGTGAACAAACTCAGAGGGCAGGGAGCTAGGTGGCATAGAAAAGCCCTCAGATTTGGGATTTTGGCAGAGCTATAAATGAACGGCAGCAGGACCTTGCGTTAAAGGTTGTGTTTACTTTGCAACCTGAGTCATCTCGTGTGCTCTCTAAAATTAGATAAGGAAGCCTTTATTGCTGTCTTTTGCAAAGGAAAAGTTAATATATGTATCACACTTTCTCCTCTTTCTTACGGTTTTAAGAACTGTTTAAGTACAGAATTGGAATACTGGTTCATCCTGACTGATCACTCCAAACCCATGCCTCTTCATGGGCCTGGCAGTGTAGGAGAATTTCTCTTTCTGCTAATTGTCCTAAGCCATTGAAATGAATTGTAAATGTGCAGAATATTACTAACACTGGAGAGAGCTGAGTAACCATCATGGTGATTTGTACATCCAATCTTTTTTCTTCTATAAGAGATATATAAACCTTGTTCACTGCTAGATCGAAATGGTTTTTTTCTTTGGTGATGGTGATGATGGGGTCAGTGGGAAGAGGAGTATTGGCAGTGTTAAAATGAAACGCAAGGTAGCTCTTCAAGAAGGGCTGAAGTTTGTAATCATCTTGATCTACAGGGCTGGACTTAAGAGCTGAGCTGTTCTGCAGTATTAAATGCACTATAATATTTTGAGTTCTCCTGGAGGAGGCATGGTTAGTGATGGGAGTGTATTTAGAGAGAAAAAGTCGAGCTCCACTTGTTCTCTGTATTCATGCATTACAAAAGTATGAGTGTAAATGCTTTTAAGTCCCACCTTCAAAATTCATTTTTCCATGTAAAAAGTTTGCTTGGTTTTTTTTTTTTGGTTTTTTTTTTCCCCAGAAGTCTGGGATGATACCTGTTATTCTAGAGATACTTTTGAAGATTTTATTCATAGTTAAAGACTGTACAGCTTAAGTGCACAGGTTGGAAAAAGTGGGCCCAACAGATCTAGAAGAACTCAAGTTCTTGGGGTCTGTATACCAGGGGTTTCTGTCAGCTGTGCTAGTATCTTAAGTGATGGATACCAAAAAGTGACCTTTGCCAGCATTTGTACTTTTCCCATCCATAAGAATCAGTAGGCATTATGCCATCTTTTTCTTTCTTGGGCAGTCTTAACTGGAATGATTTGCAGCTCTTTACAATGTTTCTCATAAAAAGGGAAAGCTCCAAAAGGTTTTAGCTTTACTTCCTGGAGCAGGGAGGAGTGCTCCTTTCATCTCCAGCGGGCTGGTAAGGAATTAGTGTCATCATTCCTGCCAGTTTGCCCATTTACTGGTGGGTGATAACTATGTTTAATGAATAATGAACACTATAAGTTGTGGGATTTTTTTACTGCCCCTAACTCTCTCAGTGGACAGCTGCCAACTTCATCTATCCTTAAAGTAAGCCAAGAGAATATGTAAGCTTTAAATGAGCCTCTATGTAAGTGCTGTAAAAGAAGCTGTTTCCCTTAAAATAAGAAGTACAAAAGCCTATAGAGTTGTAAAAAAAACTGCTAGTAATAAAATTATTTTAGACGATGACAAAATTGTTATTGTCTGAAACCCAAATACTGCCACAATGACAATATGAAAGTTAATCTGTCTTGACTGAGTTTCATTATCTATCCTTCCTTCAGAGACAAACAGAGAACAAGAAGTGGCTTTCTAAGGTGCTTTTAAAAAGGTCTTATTAATTGGCCTGATGTTAATAAATTTGTTTGCAACAGGTAGGTCAACCCCAGCATTTTAGTTAGACAAACAAGTCACTAGTAACGCTGATTCTTTTGTGCCTTTATGGCTTCCTGAAGATAAACAGAGAAATGCTGCTCTTAAAAAAAAGGACAAAGAAATTACATACCACAATTTTGTATTGTATTTCAATATACTTACCATGGCCCACAGTCCCACTGTCCTTCCTGAAAGCTGGATTTAATGGCTTCAGGGGCATCTGTGCCTCTGTTCCCTTTATTGTCTCAAAGATTCCTTCTGCAATGCCATTTTGAAGTCATCATTGAAATGTTGATTGTCATGTACTCCCAGGTCTCTAGATGTCCAGCAGTAAACCTTATGACTCCCTTAATATTTTTCATGGATTCATCAAATCATTTGTGTTGGAAGGAACCTCAGGAAATCATCTCATTCCACCTCTTGCTCATGGTAAAATGTACATTTAGCCAGTCAGCCCAGTTTTTTTGCTAATTAACTATTGAGTTAAGACAATATTAGACTTTAGGAACATTTTTACAGCAAAATCCCTGTAAACTCCTAAAACACATCTTAAAAATGTTTTACTTTTCCTTGGTTGTATTTTATGAGCCTCTTAATTTTCTGTCCTTTCAAGCAGTGCTTTTCTGAGTGTTCTGTTACTGTGATGGGTTATTCTGTTTCTCTAGCAATGGAAATATATGCTTTTGCCTAATGACTTTTAAGTTGCAGGCAGCTGGAACCATGGCTTTCTTTCTGTGCCAGTGTGGATAAATAGGGGAGTGGGAGGAGAGACTCAGTGTGGAAAATGAAGGGAAACAGGAGATACTGAGCTTCTGTAACATCTCTTTGCATTGCAGTGCGTTAGGTGCCTTTTCAAAATGTGTTTGGGGGAATCACACTCAGCAGTGTTTGCTGGCCGTGTGTAAAGAGCCTGTAAGATAAGAGATTTGGACTTGCAGTACCACAGGTTGAAGAGGCTAACTCCAGCAGTGAGGGAAGGGGAAGTGCTGGCAGCTACAGGACACCTGGCAGTTCTCTAAGAAGGTGGAGTTTTTTTGTTGCTGTTGGGAAATGAAAGTTACCTATAATTTTAAGTGTCTATGAGAAAATTGGCTTGATCTCTTAGTGTACTTAGGTTTTTCAGTACTGCTGCCTGTTTTAGGAGCACTAAAACTTGGTTATACTTTAGAGGAGCCTTAGCAAGATGTTGTACTATTTCAGTTGCTAGCCAAAACAAAATTGCCAGTATTCATAGGAAAGAAACTGCTTCCACAGAAGCTTAAAAGGAAAAACAAGGAACTTGGCTCATCATGTGTACCATTGAAGTGATGTTTGTCAGTAAAATAACTTCAGAATTTGGTCAACTAAGCTGAAGGGAAAAGCATTACCTGCGTATACGTAGCATTCTGTGAAGCTCTATAATAAAGCAAACAGAACAGATATAATTGCTAGCCTTGGGCCAATATGTGACACCTAAAGGGAAGGTTTAACTGGTACTGTATGGGTGATTCATGGCAGGAGCAAAAGATGGGAAACTAAGGTAGTAATTCTGTGAAGCTTCCTTATATATATGGATTCTTAAAGTAGTGTTCCATTTGCTTAAACAAAAAAGAAAAAAAAAGTGTTTTTTCCTCTATTGGGGATGCTATGCAATCCCCCTTCTCTCTGGGGCCAGGAGACATGAAATATTGATGCAATGGGAGATACTTCTGTAGCATTTTTGAGAGAGTACCGTGGAGTATGTCCTTTCATCCCTTTTATGTCTGATGTGAGTTCTAAAATTCTGTTCTCCAGCCAGCCAAGTTGAGTTCCCTTAGGAAGTGGAAACTTCATCAAGTACCATTGGTCATTCTGATAAATACTCTAATTCAGGAGATAAAAAGTGGAGCTGAAGCTTTGTGCAAGTTGTAGGCCTGTGTCTGATTTTAAAAAGGCAAAATTAGGCTGCTTCAAAAAGCAAAAATAATCACTCACACCTCTTTCTGTTGTCCCAGGCTGCCTTTCTAGCTTCAGGGACTGACAGTCTTACAGCTGGGCTTTGAGTATCTTTGCAACCTTATGATATATGCAGATATGTATGGAAATGAAAATGGAAGATTTGCAGAAGGCAATAAATCTTTTGTCCATTTGCCTTGCAGAGTTTCTTATCCACAGTTGGTGAGTGGGAGAGTGTATTTGTTACTGGCAGAGCCTGTCAAATCTATAATACACAATTGTTTTAAAGAAGGTGATATTGTAATCCAACTTTCTAGAATGCTTCCCAGTACTAAAAGTTTTTAAAGCAATGCACTCTAGTTTAGACTGGAGGTTTTGCCAAGATTGGTTTCCCTGTCTGGGAGTTAGCACAGTTATAGCTGTTATTAGATATTCATTTTACTGATGGTGCAATACATTGTTCTTTCAGTCACTGAGATTATTTATCCTGATCCCTTTATGTGAAAAATTTTGATCTGCCTTTCTATCTTGCCTGTCTTCGCAGTTGATGATGTAACCTTTTTATTCAGATCAAAGACAACTTTCTGGATCTTTTCTTTTTAGATATTTTTATATATATGTATTTATTATTATTTTTATATTCAGTGTCAAATTAATTTTGGGAATGTGCAGTGATCCTTGTTTTCAGGATGAGCTGTTATTCTTCCCTCCTACCTCACACCTCCAGTATGTATGACTTGTGAGTAAGCTTCCATTTCTGCCCTCTCATCTTTGAAGCTGGCAGCCTTATCTGTTCTTCGTCCCATGCATATGTACATAGCTGCAGTGTGCCTGTGCTGTTTACCACAACTTCTTTCAGGGGAAATTATTTATATAGATGGTGTATAATGCCAAGGAATTGTCTCATGAACCAGAATATCCTATCCTGTATACCTATTGAATATGATTGTCTGCAGATGATCAGACAGTCACATATTGCAATTCTTTTTCATTAGCGTGAAGATTTTGTGTTTATTCCTTGCTGTGGGAGAGCATCAGATTATTTTCAGTGATAAAACTTAACTGTGTCCTGTACAGACAGAAATGGTTAGGAATTGTTTTAGTATGTCACTTTACCATGCTGTAGGTGTCAAAAGCCAAGGGACCATTGATCTTCTGATGTGTGACATCTTGGTGAATTTTATTTAGTCATACAAGTAGACACAGTAGTCAGCAAGTAGATTGGCTCATTCTGATCTACTTCTAGATGAGGCAAATCTAGTCTGTAATTCTACCTAATTTAGGATTTGAGAGGTGCCTAGGAAATGGTGTTTTGTACATCTGAATACTTATGTGCCTTCGAAAATGGTCTTACGTTGTGGTCTTGCCTACTCTGCTGTGTTACTATTCCTTATCCTATTTTAAACAGGAGGTTTTAGATTACTTGTATTTTGGTCTAAGTAACAGTTCACTTGAGCTTACTGTCCTGTTTGTAAAGGCACTATTGATCTGGAAGTTTGTTACAGACTTTTCTTCTGATAGACTTAATAGTACTATTCATTCTTTCTCAGTGAATCCAAGTTACCCCATGGCCTTTTCCCTTCTCTTCCTCACAAAAGCATGCCTTCACTTACTCCCAGTGGCTTTCCATAGGAATTTATTTCCTGATTTGTGTCTATGCATTTGAAAATTCCCCTTCTTCAGTCTTAAAAGTTCAGTGCTTCATGGATGAAGTTTTTTTAAACTACTGAGTTTAATTAAAAAACAGGATAAACCACTAAAATAGAAGTTTTTTAAGACAAGGAAAGATGCTAATGAATAATCAAATAGGCAACTGTCATTCTGGTAGCTGGAAATAGGGTATAGTTGAAAGATATTCCTTGTCTGTCCTTTGTTATTACCATAGAGGGAGAAAAATCTTAAGTTGTTGGAAGGCAAATTTGATTAACTCCACATTCTTGCCCTCTGCTCCAATAATTGGCATTGCATATGAGTCTTGAAGCCATAGGTATATTTGAGAGAAAAACAAGATTCATTTGTCACCCAGACTTCATATTGTGAGGCTGGAAATCTGAGAGAAAAGAAGATGCAGCTGGAGGTTCCACTGTGGTGCTATGCCTTTAATTATGTGCAAGCTTATATATATATAAAAATAGATAAAACTGAAGTATGTACAGTCTTTCACATCCAAGCCAGCATGTGAGGACATCACTTGCCTCTTCTGACTTCGTATGGAAGTTGCTGGGCAGAGCCAGAGAATCTGAAACCCATATAAGTAACTGCACGCATGAAATTATGCAGAGCTATGGCAGATAAAAGCCACAGTTAGGAGGTGTGATCGCAGCTTCTGCGAATAAACAAACCCCAGATTTAGTGAGTGTAGGAGCAAGCAGAGGGTAGTCTGCAGGTTTCAGCAGTGATGGCACTGACTGGTCCAGAGCACCTGATTCTGGTGTACTTGGCCACTAAAATATGAATGTCCATGTATGTATTCACTGCACATCAGTTGCTTTCTGCAAGCGAGTTGCATCTGTTTCGCAGGGCAGTTCAGGACTGTTGTAACCCACATGGAGATTTTTGGTGCATTTTTGTGCTTCTGGAAGGACAAGTCTTGCTGGTGTATTCTAGCTAAGCACTAGAGAGTATAGTGCTAGAGAGTCTCTAGCTATGGAGACTCTGGAAAATAGAGCTGTGTTATTAAACACGTCAATTTTAAAGAAGTTAGTTTAACTTGATTAAATCTATTCTGTGGGCACTTTCTTTTCCCAGTTGAATTGTGTCAAACCAAGTAGAGCTTGTGATTCTGAGAAAGGGTGTTTACATAGTCCCTAAATGTAGTCTAGTTAATCTATTTGGATTCCACACGTGTAGTTAACATGAATTGGTTGATTTTCCTCAGTGTCCCCAGGCAGACAAACCAGTCTCACTGACTCTCATCTGTTTACTGCTAGCACTGATTCTTGAATTCCTGTCTGACCAGTACTGAGGAAAGTTAGTGATTTCTTCTGTGCTCTGTACCAACTTTTGTCCACAGAAGTTAACCAAGTGAAAATGAGTTACCCTTTATCTTCTTACAGCTGTCAGTTTTGTCTTTAATGTGGTGCTCAGCTGAATACCAAATTTGCTCCCATGCTCACTGACCTTTCCTCATCAGCTTACCAGGATAAAAATGGGTGGCGAAGGGCTAAATGGAAGATGCAAAGTAAAAATAACTCCGAGGTCAATGTACCTAATGGGTAACTATCTCCTTAATTAATTTTATGTAAGTGCAGGCATATGCTTTAAAAATAAGCAACATGAATATGTGAGAATCTCTGAAGCATAAAGAGAAACAAAATCATGTTTGATATATTTACAGCAGAATGATTTGCAGCCCACTCAATACCTGATTGCTCTGGGACTGAAGACCTCCCATGTGGAAGCAGGGGGTAAGAACAGCCCAGGCTATTTTTGCAAATGCTGCATTGGTGTTTTTTACTTAGGCTTCTTTTATTCCCAATACGGGCTTTTTCTTCTGCAGTAGTTCTAAACTTCACGCTTCATTCTGAACTTCATCAAGTCATCTTTGCAGTTGTGTTCTTAAACTGACAGTTGGTTTTACTTTTACATAAAAAAACAGAGAACGTTATTTCTCTTAATACAATGAGGTCAAAATAGAAATTTAGAGTCAGAATTGCATAAAATTGTAAAACGTGCATCCATTTATTCTAAGTTTTCTAAAATAATGGGGATGAGATGCTGAAAGCCAGAACTGTGCAGTGATGAATGTTGATTGTATAGAATTGACAAGAGAGCCATGAACAGTGGCAGAAACATGTAATTGACACTGTCCTTACTGGGCTTCACTTGTTATGTCTTTTCAATAGAATAAAATTTCCCCACTTTTTTTTAGTTCATATTGTGTCTCTTCCCCATTCATTTGACTGTGTTGCTGTCCCCTAAAGGTTTTATCAGGAATAGAACTTAATGTGGCATACAATGCGTTGATGTTTGTTTCTTTTATTTGCACGTGATAATCACCAACTATCTCAGCAAAGATCTGGGAATAGTTTCTTAGCTGCAGCTGCAGAGGAAGTAAAAAAATAAATGCATTTGCGTGTGTCCTATGTAAACAGGCTTTTTAAAAAAAATTAATTTCTCAGCATCTCTTGTAACGTATGAGAATTTTTTTTCTCTTAGAAGCAGATTTCTCAAGTCTGGAAAAATTCTCCTGCTGGCACTTCTTTACAGTTACTATTTGTGCCGTTGAAAAGGTGCTATTTTAACCAAAACTTGCTGTATTCAGTTGTGAAAGGGAAAGCTTCATCAGTGACCACCATAACAAGCAGTGTTATGAAATAAAGGCTCCTGAGCAAGTTGCCAGCACTGCAGATTTGGAGCAGAATGAGTCACAGACTTGCTGTAATTGAAATACTGTGCATGCTTTAATTGTCATATTGGTTAGATTAGTGGTGGCTATGTAGTAATTTTGGCAGTTAAGAGAATACATGCTTATTGTACAGTGATTTGCTGAGGCAGATGCTGTTCTTTGGGCTGTTTCATGGTGTGACTCCCAGGTGAGGTTAGTAGAGGGTGCTACAGCAAGGAAGCTTGGGTGCATTGATACTGCTAATTGAACTTAAGAGTCTGTGGTTTGCATTTTTCTAAGGACTGCATTCCCTTCATCCTGGTGATACACTAGTACTGGAATTGCTGTGCTGTGTTTATTTCATCACATGGAGATGCTGATATCTGGCTGTAGCGAAGAATTTGAAATGTCTGAAAGGTTAGAATTGCTGTTGAAAGCAGAATAGAATACATCAACATTTAGGTCTTCTGAAAATAAGTACATTGTTGAACAAGAAGCAGTAATATATATAGTAATATATACAATGTATAGTATAAAACCATGGTGCTCTCAAGTGAGCTTGTGGAAGCTGTAATAAAGAATTTGTCTAACCCTTTTTGTTGAGGCAAAGTCTCTCTAAACAAAACCCCATTCAAGCAGTGCTGTGCTGTGTGCAGATTACCTTATTTTCAGACTTGGCTCTTCTGAAAATAGAAAGGGAAAGAGGGGGTAAACAAAAAATGCCCCCAAGATAGTAATAGCACAGATTATTTCTCAGCTCCCCCATTTACAAGCAGCTTGTGGACAGATGGTCACTGTTCTCTCTGTAACACAGATGAAGCTTTCCAATCAAAACCAAATGTGATTATGTGTTGTCACCTTTTCCTCTCAGTTCCACTTCTGATTATTATTTAGATTATTGCAGTCACAGATCCTTTTGAATCATTAGGGCCACAGTCAATGCTTAATTTTACTACCAGTCTTTTAACCATGATACACATTTTGAAACCTGCCAGTCATGAGAGTCAGAAATCCCAACCAAAAATCTGTTCGTTGTCCCTCTACAACCAAGTCGTGAAAACAGTTCTGCCTGGAAGAATCCACAACCTAACAAAAAGAAAAGCTGGACAGAGGATTAGGGGAAAGCTAGCATTATCTCATTATGTAGATGGGCAATGGAAACCACTGCAATACAACCAAACTGTGTAGCTCTTGACCCAGAGTTATAGATAGAACTCTTACCTCTTGAGTCAGAGCCCATTGTTTTTTTTCTAGAAAACTATCATTGCTTGTAATCTTAATCTGTCAGTTAAGAAAGTTAACGAGGAGTTTCTGTGCCACTAAAAATTGTGCTGAAGTGTAATTGTAAACACTATGGAAGATCAAAGCAGAGGAGGGAGTGTTATTTTACAGCTCTTTTATTTGAATTTATTGCTTGATCATCATAGAATATTTATACTTCAGTGCTCAAAGCTGTGCTTTTTCACCTACCTGGTCAAGGAAGCATTTCTGTACTCATCATTGTCCTGTCTAAGTACCAGGTCACACAGTTGCAGTTTAAACCTTTTAGTGTTATATTTGAAATTAATGTTGTCTTTTTTTTGTCAGTAATCCCTCCTGATTGATTACACATTTCTGACTGTTTTAAAGCCATGTACTAACTTGTCTATATAAATACTTCCCATTAGAAATTGCTTTAAAAGTTCTGAATTATGTTTGTTGCCATAGCAATACTCATTTAAAGATTCATAGAATAGTTTTTTATTTTCTTCCTGCCACAGGGGAATTCACAAAGTAGATTCTAAATCTTTTTTGTATACAGGGGATTCAGTAGGACTCTGTGCAAGGAAGATTTTTGGGAGAAAGGGAATGGAAAAAGTTGTCTAGAGTTTAAATCTATTTCTGGAGCACTGATAGTATCTACAGTTATGGGAAGACTTACAGATTTTGGTTCTATCTATTTGGGTTTCAGGGGACCTTGTCTTAAAGCTAAAACTGCTGTGGAAAAAAAGCACCTACAGGAGAAATCAGTGTTCTTTGCTCATTCTTGTTTTCCCACCTAAAATATCATGTGCATTTGTATTTTTTCCTTTGAACTTCAAGAATTTGTAATGGTGGATTCTTCTGTGGATTGTGACTCTAGACTAGGCAAAAACTAAGCTCCAAATTTGTCATTCATTCATTCATTCATTCCTATTATCAGTTGTCTTCAAAAATCTCTTTTGAGTAGTCCCCGTGTCAACATTTAAATTTTTGTTGGAGCATCAGCAATTGCAACCTTAGTAAACAACTGAAACTCTACATAATGCTAAATTTTGAATACCTCTGATTTAGTGTAATCTGAGGTCTCTTCCCAGTGTCAAGACTAGTAGGAGGCCGTGGAAAAGTTTGTCTTGAATGAGTTCACGCTCTTGCTGACTATTTCTAGACTTGGCTGGTCACAGGATGCTGTACAAAAAGGTTCTTGATTAACTGTGTGTGATATTTCATATTTTGTTATTGAATACTTAATTTGACAAGTGCAGTAAATTACAATGAGATCTGAGTATTTTTATTGCTTCTGTGGAGGATTCCACCTCTTGAAGTCTGAAAGAGCTGTTTGAATTTCATGTGGTCTCAAGAGCAGCTGTGGTTTCTGCATGCCCAATGAGTTGTAGAAGTGTAACAAAGTGGGGACAAAGTGTTGGTGTTAAGGAGAAATAATAAAATCAAGTTCAGTATTTTATCTGTATCAGTTGATTACAGAAGGGTAAAATAGTGTAATACGTATGTTTTCTTTTTCCTTTGTTTTTTTCTTTTTTGATTGGAAAACGTTAAGTTTGAACAAACACTACTGTAATCCACACTGGGCTTGCTCCTGTTCCAGCAGTGTATCTTTTTTCCTTTCTTTAATTGGAAAAAACCCCACAACTTCCCATTGTGCTAGGAAATTCTGTCTAAGATTTTGTAATGTTGTATTTGTTTAAAGGCTTAGTGGGGGTTGGAGGAAAATACTAAGTGCTGCACTTTATGGAAGTTCCCCAGCTGCTATTAGAATCCATGTGCAAACTGAGAAATGAGATCAGTCCTTGCAGCACACTCATGTAATTTTTAAAATCAGAAGGTTGCTAAAAAAAACCATAGAATTTTTAAATAGATTTTTCTTATTTACATCTGGGTTTTTGAGCTGTTATGGTTCAATTCTTCAAGCTCTTAAAGCTCCTGTGATTTGGAAGAAGAAAAACAAATACCAGGCAACTTGTAGTAATTGGAAGAGCTGCAACACTGAGATAACAAAATATTCAGAATGCAGTTCCTCTTCACTTAGGCCCTAATTCTGCAAATACATAAACTGTTGTATTCACTTCAGTAAAGCAAGCAATCTTGGAGAGAGTGGACAACTCTTGATGATGAAGTTAAGCATTTGAAAATGTGTTGCCAGGATCAAAGCTGTAGCTATCTTGGCTTCAAGGGCTTCTGGGTGTTTCTTTAAGATACTGGCAATTTGGTGTGCTCTGAACTGATAGAAGACCTATTGGAGCTTGAGAGATATGTGAGGTCCAATACTTGACTTGGTTTAGAAAGTCCCAGAGAACTGTTAAACAACAATCTCATTGCATAATGTGTAAATCTAGAGTAAGAAATGTGGCAGGTAAATGCTGCTAATTGCAGACAAGTCCAGGCACTGATCCTTTTCTCTGGTCACCAGTGACAGGACCCCAAGGAACAGCTTGAAGCCATGTCAAGAGAGATTTAGGTTAGACATTAGGAGAAGGTTCTTCACCCAGAGGATGTTTGGGCACTGCAACAGGCTCCCCAGAGAAGTGATTACAGCACCAACCCTGAGAGAGTTGAAGTATTTGGATAGGGCTCTCAGGCACATGGTGGGATTCTTGGGGCTGTCCTGGGCAGAGCCAGGAGTTGGACTGGATCACTACCAACTCAGGATGTTCTGTGATTTTAATTTTCTTGAGTTTGGGGGTTAGCCAGCGTAAAACACAGAAAAATTCCAGGTGGGATCTCCACGCTCAAGCTGTGCTCTGCCTGGCTTATGTAGAGCTAGGAACTCTTTTCAGATTCCTAAAGTCATCAGTTCAAACCAAAGCTCTCATACTATAAACTGCATGGGCAATTCCACGTTAGAGTAACGGAATTCTGTTTACCTGTTTCTCTCTGCCTTGAGTTGAACAGGAATCTGATTTGCTATAGAATAATTTTCCCCATTGCCTAAGAATGCAAACATAATGCTTCCTGCAAGGCCACAGTGATCTTGATGAGTGGAAGAGCTAAATGAAACATTTTGCAGTGTTACTGTCAGTTCCAGAATTGCAGATCAGGATCATATCCCTGCTTTCCCTCCAAAGAGCAATTAGGGGACTCAGACCCCTGGAAATAAGTAGTGGGTCTTTATTATTTGCCTGCTTAATCTTTTAAGATTCTATTTTTCTCTGCTTTAGTTAAAACTAGAAGTTACTTCTTAATAAAAGTATGGATCTTCATTCAGCAGTTTGGTGCAGTGTTTATGATTGCTGGAGACTGGAGGTCAGGGTTAAAAATCTCCATCACCTAGAAGACTTGGGTATAACAGAAATGCTTCTCTAAGTGCAACATCAATGATGTCAAGTAATAATGTGATCTTTGAACTGTAGGCACTTGCTTGTTTCTATTGTAGCTCTTCTTTATGATACCAGAAAGGAGATTTCTGATTCAGGACTCATGCTTTTTGAGTCCAAGAGAAATTGAAGGTGGGAGGGGGAAAGGGAATAAAGACTCATCTGGATTTTTGATGTTTCCGAGCTGGAATAAGTGAACTTTTGACACTTCTCAGGAATGAGAAAATCTTGTTGCTTATTAAACACTTGTAGTGGACTTGTTGATGTAGTCATGGAAGGACTGGAGGAGATTGAAAAAAAAAAAAAAAATTAATTGGAGGCGGAAAGAAGATGATGAAAAAGTGACTCGACTGGGCAGCAAATGAAAACAGGAAGGGAGAAGGATAGAGAAGGGCAAAGAGAAGGCATTTTTAAGTTAGCAAATCACCATGCTTCTTTCTGCCATCTATAAATTATTTTTGGAAAAAATATCTGATCCGCAGACCTCTCTTGTTCTTTATTCCTTTGGCACTTGATGCAGCTCTCATTCATTTTTCCTACCTTCACCTAGTTTAGAGGTAGAACCGTTAGATTTTGCTAGGATAGGTGAATTCCTTATCAGTTATTCTCTGTTTGGTACAACTGTAAATTGCAAGGCTAGAATCAGTAAAGAACAGGGTGAATTGAAGACTGGCATATTCAGATTGCTTTAAGAAAATTTCTCCACTCACATGACTTCCGAGTTTGTGGTTTGTTTTAATGAGGTAAGTAAAATATGATGCTGGAATGGGATCCTATGTTTTGTGAATCTCCCTGTTCTGAACAGTAAAGTGTTGCCTAGTCATAGGTGTTGGTCATAATAAAATACTACACAGAAGTTAAATTGCATGAATGTAAATAAAGTATCCATTTGTACCTTTAAAAAGGCTGAATTCAAGCAGTGTAGTTCTAGTAGAATGAAATGTGATGTGCAATGTCATAGAACATATTTTGAAAGTATATGCAGAATAAGGAATATTTGCCTGTTTTAAAAGGCAGTTAAATACTGTCAGTACCTATACTAATTAATTATCAACTGAAGCCAAATATTCTTTGGATTCTGTACCTTATGGTCAGGTGCATGTTTGTGTGTATATAAATAATGTGTGTATATATTTCATTACAACATATCAGTTGTTGAAAAAATTGACTCATGGAAAATAAAGCTTGCTGTAGCATCCACACAAAATTTATGCTCTTTTTGCTGGCATATTTAACAAATGGGAATGCTAGAGCAGTATCACTCACGGGAAGAGGTAGACATTTATTGTTCTGTGTTTGATAGAATGATTTTGGTAAAATGTGAATCAGGAACTACATAAAATTTAGCTGCTTTAATTTCAATTTTTATTACAGGTACTAGGGAGAAAAGTAACTATGTCAAAAATAAAAGAAAAAAAGGGGTAAGAGAAATAACCACTTGGGTTTGAGCCTTTAAAGCTGATCCACGAATAGCTGAAAATCTCGATTGTTCTATTTTTCAACTTTGTCATAGTATCCTGGTAGATGATGGGTGAGTCTGGAAAGGAGTTTTGACCTATTTGCCTTCACACTCACTTGACTGAACTTCAACTTCCACAGCTGGTAGCTGAGGCAGCTGTTTTTTGGCAATTGGTAGCAGCAGTTTTGGATTCACCTTTGTCAATCAAACATGGCCATTTTTCTCTGTCACTTTCTTTTGAGGTGCACTGTGCCAAACTCCCAGCTACAAGAGTTAACTCCCATCTTGGAGAACCAAGTGCCCTTGCAGACAGCAGCGAGTGTTTCTGGTAAAAGAGGCCAGGCCACGTGATGGACCAGTTGTCAGCCATTCTGTGTACAAAAATGGGAGAATTACCAACAATCTGAGAGGGAAATGCCAGGGGTCTGACTATGATTGAAATAGCTCAGAAATTTGGAGCAGCTAGAGGTGTGACAAGTAGTACAGCGCAGGGAGTGTCCAAGTGCTAATTACCATTTATCAGAAATGTGTTTCATTTTTCATATTTTAACCTTGTATGGTTTGTGACCCTAAAAGGAACCAACTCAGAACTTCAAAAACTGCAAAAATGTTGTGGAAATACAACCTAGGGGGTTTATTTAATTACCTGAAACTGTTCTTGCATTCCAGCCCAAAGGAACTGTCATAGTTACAGTTTTACAGTTGTGATAGAAAACAGGAGCATCATTATGTGTTGGTCCTTGCACATCTATTTCTTACACATATTACCTGTTAGGTTGCAGAGCAAAATTGCCTGGAAGGCCAGGATGTTTGTTATTTCCATTTTTCACTAACATGATCTGTTCATTCCTATTTTATGCAGAGATTACATTCTCTTCTTGCCTGTCATTCTCAAAGGAAAGTTTCTGGTTGACTAATTATGCCCAGAAGCGTATGGTAGCAGGCCATCTTCATTCATGTTTCCAGTAACCTTGCCCTTGAAAAAGTTAAGCAGCACCCTTCCCATCTCCTCCTGAGGAGTATGTATTATTTCTTTCTGTGTTACCAGCATGGGAATGTTGTGTGTGCCCAGAAGGGCCCTTGGTTAGTCAAGTGGCAGTCTCCCATGGTAGCTATTTTATTTTTTTTAATGGGGCAGGAAAACAGGAAGTGAATACTTCAGCTTGTTCATTGTTTACAAACACAAGAAAAATTCATGTTGAGAGTAAGAGAGGTGCATATTTGTTCACCAACTGCTTTCTGGAATAGTTGGACAAATGGGCAAAATCTAAATTTTCTCTTGTGCCTGGATGATTTTCCGTTCAGAAGGTTGTATTTTAGGATAGAAATTAATTCTGGGAAACTGCATAATTCTGGATAGCAAGGTGGGAAGATAATTGGCTGAACTGTGTAAGTTCTTCATTACTTAATTGATACTTGGTTATAACACAGCTTGGCACATTCAGTCCATCCAGGATTCCTGAGGAAATTTGCCATTTCTCCTAATGCAGGTATGGTTTTTATTCTAACCTTGGGAGAAGTAGCAAGCTTTAGAAAGTCCTGCTGCTTTGATAGCTGCAAAACTAAATAGTACAGAGCTATTAAAAGACACTATAATGCACAACAGCAGCTAGGAGCTCAACTCTGTCTTGGAGTGAGAAGCAGAATTATTCTGGAAAAAAAATTGTGGACAAGCAAAGGACTTGTCTCTGCTCATAAAATGGTAATCAACATAGTCAGTGAAGTGCGATGGAAACCACTGCGGGATATACCCGCAATACTTCGCTTTGCATTTTGATAATTTGCAAAACAGAGCTTACTTATTTATCACCAGTTCTGTCATATTGCATTTAGCAGGAGAAAGCAATTTGACTTCCTCTTGTGGCTTGAGTTTCCCTGCCAGATTCTGGATCTAGGAGTCCTATTTTCCTTTCAGGGGGATTTTCTGGTATGCTCTTAATTTGTTTGAAACCATCCAACCAATTACTGCTGTTGCTGTTTTTCAGATCTGCCGTTTGTGTGTTTAATGAGGATAGTCAATATAGCACATTCTCTACGTTTAACACATTATCCAAATTCTTTTATAATGGGGATTGATTTTGAAGCAAAAAACTGGGCACAGGGATTTCTTGTTACTGTTGATTTATCCAGTAATACGTTGAGATATTTAAGTTTATGCTGTAGTACTTTATAAAGTCTCTAATAATTTGGTTTGTAAGTACTATTGCATCCATTATAGCATTATCAGTAAAGCATAAGATAACAAAGGTAATTTACTCATACATCTTCTGGAAAACGTGTTTTGTTCTTCATGGCTTCTTGTTGGGTTCTTAAAACGTTTCAGTTATGTGACTGTTTTAGTTATGTGTTGTGACTGCACAAGGTACTAGATAATCTCATCTAGGCTTCCTTTCTCATGGAACTTTGAATTAGATGATCCTTCAAGGTCCCTTTCATCCAGGCTGTTATAATATTCTGTGATGCTATGTGACTCTCAATAAAAATACAGTTTTATTTCCAGAGTTAAAAAGCACTGTAGAAAGAACAATATATTCTCATATTTTCTGTGTGGGTAACAAAGAGATGACAGACATTGGCATGAAGTTGGTCCTGGTTGAAGTGTGTGTATATAACCAAATTTGGAAAAAAGGGGTATAATAAGGAAAGGTAAAAAAAAGGTTTTGCATATTTGTAGGCTTTCGTTTCTGTAGTTTGACAGACTTTACTTCTATACCTTCTAGTAAATAACACTTCATTTACTGTGTCATTTGCATGACAAGTGGAATTAATTGCTAAATAAAAAAAAAATGCAGAATGTATTACAGAATGTATCAGAAGTATCATTTGGGGGTTAAATGTGGGGGTTTTTTTCCTGTTGTTTTTTTTTCCTTTATTCCATGAGGCAGAAGTACAGGCCACCCAAGTCAAGTCAGTAGTCTCCTCCAAGGTTGTTAAGGTATTGGGTTTAAGACCCCAGTTTAACCTTCAAGAGCATGGTTGTTGCACAGGCTAACTCAAAACATTTCTTCTCTGTGGGTTGTACACCAAGAATTTTAGAAGAAAACTCAGCTTTCCAGCAAGTGTTGGACCGTGAGATCTGGGAAAATAAAAAAGAAAATCCCAAAGGATGAGGAAGAAGTCCCCTTAGGGTGAACATCCTGTATATGCAACCTGTTTCGTGTGGTTAAGTGTTCTTTAGAATAAGCAGAGGCATAGTTGTCTAGAGCTTTGTTTTTGAGCATCAGCAGGTAAGATAAATATTTTAAACATGGTCAGTGCTGAAATTTCCATCTTGTCTGTGAGTCTGTTCTGTGTGATTTACAGCAGCTTCACCCAAATAGCAGCTCATGTGCCAGTCTGGCCTGTGTCATGATTCCATTCATCCTCCCACCTTTTCCTCAGGGAAGGTGGACAGTGACTCTTTTGGACTTGAAAGTCAAACCACTCTCTTTATATGTAGGCAGCTCCTGGGAGCAAGACCTGTTACCAGAGCAGTACTGTATAAGAAGTGATGGGAATTAAACAGTGGCCTGCCTCTAATTATCCATGTCTTGTGTGTTTCCATCACAGTTTCCCCACTGGCACAGCTCACAGCTAAGGCATAAGTGTCTCATAGTTGTGATCTGGAAATTTAGCTACAGAAATGGAGTAATGCAGATGGCTCTCTAAAATATGACTTGTACTCCAATCTGAAAGAGATAGTGGTATAGATAAGGGTAGGAAGGTCTTTACCTGAATAAAGAATAACCATCTGGCTTCATGGTGGAGACAGTTTGTGCAAGACTTTTCACAGATTCCTTCTTTGCCTTTGGGTGAAGATCCAGTAGGGGTTGTGTTGACTCAGTTGAAGAATTTCTTGCAGTGTCTTCTGATTGGTTTCCACCTCATTCATATATGATTTATTCTGTGCTGAACTCTGTCCTTGGTTAGTCCAACTGAGAACTAAGAACAACTGTTGTGTGCTGAAGTACCAACAGTCATCAGGACATTTGACAGCAATATGCCAGCATGCTGGCAAGTCTTTGCCTGTACCATTAGTCTCCCTTCTTCTCTCCCTCCCTGCAGCTCAGCCTTACTGTTGGTTCTTCTTGCTTGTTATAATGTTTTCTCATGTTGACTCTTAGGCTTAGAATTTCTCTCTGCATTAGAGAGCTGTTCTTACTTGGTATGTATTTGCAAACAGTAACCTGTTTTTCTTGACTGAATTCCTTCTTAAAACACCCATCCTTTGCAACCCTATCATTGTATGCATGAAAGAAGAGAATAATGTTACATATATTAAACCAAAATCTATAAATTTTCACTGCCCGCTCTGTACTGAGTACCTAATTCATGTTCCTTTTTTTCTTTTTAATTGCATATTTTAAGTTTGCTTTGGACAGGGGTCATCTCTTTCAGTGGTTTGCCAAGTGTCATGTAAGTAGTCTGTAATAGGATCCTGTTAAATTTTAGCTTTTGCCTTTGATGCTGTAACTGTCTTCAAGAAGGGATCAATACCACAGTATTCAGCTCCAAGTCAGAGAGTTAGTTGTTCTTATGCTGTTGGACATCTTTTCTCAACTCTAATCTGCTATGCTGTCTGCCATAATCTAGGACCCCTTTTCAAGGAAGAGATATAACTAGAATGAAGAGTTATTGCACATCAGGAGAGGTGGCTTGGCAAAGCTGGGTGAGATTAGCATACTGCAGGCTTTTTTCTTCAGCCAATGCTATAGTTTCCTCATTTTGTGTAACTTGCAAATAATGTAAGGATAAATAAATAAGTAAAATTTTAAGTATTGGCAATTACAACATTTTTCTTAGAATAATTTTGATGAGTGTTTACTGGGGATTTTCTGCTGTTTTTGACCTGGGTTACTAAATGTGTGTTATATTAGCACTGCTGCATTTCTCAGTGACAGTACTTTTCCTTCCCAGAAAAATAATCTGAAACAAGCAAATTTAAGCTTGTAGACAGCACATCCATTCTTCCCAGTTACCTTCTTTGAACTGCTTCAAATTAGTCCACACGTTCCCAGGGTGTCTGCTACAGGGTATTTGGATGACTGAGAAAGACACAAGAATTTTGCATAATAGTACTTTCTAGACTCTGAAAGATATTTAGGGAATGGGGAAAAAAGTTGTGTTGTACTGATTTTATGTAGGTTTTCTCTTGTGTTGTCAGGTCCCTTGAGTAATTATCTTGATAAATAGGGCACCATTTTTATTTGCCAACTGTAAAGGTCCGAAGACTATACGATTAGTGTATAAAGCTATTATGTAAATCCTCTTTGCCCCAGTTTAAGTTAATGCTCTACATATGGCATGCCTGGTAGGATGAAAATTTATGTTTGCTCCTTACCCAATCAATGCTTAAATGTGCTGCTCTTGGTGTGTTGCTAGAATAGGAGAGCTGGTCAAGGGGTTTGTAAGTACTGAAGCAATCATTTTAGTTTTTCATGTACAGGATACAGATGACTCACTCCTTCTGTGTTTTAGCACTGACATGAGACTGTTCTGTAAATAGCACATGTTCAGAAATAGGACATCTCCCACCCCCATTAGCTATGAAATCAAGGTAATGTAGCTATTTAATTTTGAAACAAAAAGCAGGAGCAAGTTTCAGCACTAGTGGCAATCTAGAACTGTGATCTGAGATAAGGGAAAAATTTATTTGCCTCTTGACAAGAGGCTAGATTACTAGTTATCATCTAGTAGATAAAGAAAAAAGAAATAAGACTGGTTAAGACACTGTGTCAAGAACACTGGTAGGAGATCAACAGAGGGTTTTCTTTTTTTTTGCTTTTGGAACAGTGTTTCAAGATTTTGCAATAAAGTCTGAGAGTTTCTGAAAAGGAAAAATATGGTGGGTAAAAGCAGTTTACAGGGTAGTGTGCTAATAGCTGAAGAGTTTGAAAGAAGTTTTGTTATGCAGTATGCTTTTTTTTGGTATAGTCATGTTGTGACTAAGAATTCCTTGATGACACCGCTGAGAAAGGAGAGAGTCACACTTCGATCTTTCTCCTGGAAACTCTAGATTCATAGCACATTCACCTATGTCTCACAGCCTGGATACAGAGGGGGAATAAGAAAGAACCCAAATCAAAGAAAGGAACGGAAGGCAGGTATGAAGTCCTGTGGCTGGCATGGAATTAACTCAAGCAGTAACTACAGGATGGGGGCAGACAGGGTAGAAAGGGGCTTTGCAGAAAAAGACCTGGGGACCCTGCTTGATCATGAATTGGACATAAGTCAACTGTTTGTCCTTGAAGTAAAGAAAGCCAATTACTGTGGTTGTAAGAAAAAGGTTCAAGCGGGGAGGCGAGGAGGTGCGGCAGCAAAAGGACACACAGCCAGCAGTCTGCAGTTCTCCAGAGGTTTATTGTAAGGCGCATCGGGGAGAGGTCCAGGGATGGAGAGGCAGGGCGGAAAGGCAGGGACGGGCGCAGGGTCTGGAGCTCCGGAGGCTGCAAGCTGTTGGCGGCAGTTGGTCTCGCTGGACTCCAGGGACAAGGGGTTATAAGGGGGAGGAGAGAGGGAGTGGTTTGGCACGCAGGCCAACCGGGAAAGCCATAGGGAAGAGGGACAAGGGTTCCAACCAATAGTTACATAGAAGGGGAGGATACATAATTCAAATCAACCAATGCTGTACAACCCAAGAGGGGAACAAAGGGGAACAGTCTAGAAGCAACCCAAATATGGAGAGGAGGCGGGGGAGGCATCTGGGCCAATGATCTTCTTTGCTGGCGCATACATTGCTGCAGGGGCTCATGGTCTGATCTTCTCATCGCTGTGACTGCGACAGCACAGGCTGTCCCTGCCCCCACGGTTGGCCTTCTGGCTGGCAACTTGCGGAGATAAAACTTCCACAAATTACATGCTGGGTTGCATTACCAAGAGTGTAGCCAGCAGGGCGAGGTAGATGATCATTCCCCTTTGTTTGGTGTTTGTGGGACTCTGGGTACAGAACTGGGCCTGGGCTGGGGCTCCACAAAAAAAGCCACGCTTGCATGTGTGTAGTGGTGCACTACCAGTAACCTTCGTGTAGATTTAGAGGATTCTGATACTTAAGCAGATTAATACGAATAGTGAGATTCTATATTCCAGCTACCTGTGGTGATTGTCTTCATGACTCCAGAACAGAGTATCTGTGTGGCAGCTTTTTCAGCTGAGGACTGAAGTGCCTCACATCTGCTGTGTTTCAGCATAGGATACAAACATGGATCCTTGTTGTTCCTCAGTAGTTGATCCAAGCTAACTACCTGCCCCCTGGTAACCTGTGCACACATCACAGTTGAGAATTAATCTATTTAGTTGCACCTTGCAGCAGCACAGCTGCTTTCTGAATCTTCATTAACAGACCTTAAATCTTCAGGTTCACATTAGTATTTCCCTTATATATTCGCTGCCACGAAAGAATGACCAAAATCTATTCAAATCCAGCGATGTGAAGTTTTATGTATGAAAATATACAATATATTTAAAACCTCCACAGCTGCTGCATGGACATGTGTTACTTCTTTATGCATATTTTTACTAGATCTCCACAGCCCAGTTTTCAGGTTGAAGGAGTTTCACAAGTTCTTAAACTTTCTTCTCTTTTTTGGGATTAGTTCAGTGATTCCCAGTGGTGAATGAGATTGTTCCTATTTATAGAGTAGCCTTCAACACACATTTCAGTGCTGAAGTTTGTCACCAGTGCAGAAGAGTAGATCTCTTTATAGAGAAAGTCAAAACACATAGTAGACAGCTCTGTAACTCAATGTAATGAGAGGATGAGAAAGGAAACATGAAAACACCATACAGAAATGATTGGGTGGTGATTAGAGGTAATCTGCATCTGGCCTGAAGCCTAAATGAATGCTCTGCTGTTGTTTACAGTAAAGATGATAATGCAGGTTGTGTAGGGAAGGAAAGCTAGCTCTTGGGAAGGGGTGCATATATAGACATGGAAATTACCATTTCTGAGGTGAAAGCAAACTGCAAAGAATTTAATGTGTTGGAACTGAACAGACGTGTTAATCCCTACCTCAGAATATTGAAGTAACCAGCCCATGAAATTATAAAGCTACTGGTAAGGATTTTTTTAGAATTTGCAGATAAGAGGTTGTTTTATATGGCTGGAAAAGGGTAGCTGTGGTGTCTCTGTTTAAAACCAGAGCAGAGCCAATCCCCTGACTGCATCCCCCATGTTAGTTTGATCTCAGTGCATTAGTTTAGAACATATTTTGAGGAAGGGAATGCTTCTAGACATGGAGGTGAACAGCAAATGACATGAAATGCATCAGGAGTTTACCAAGAGAGGTGCTACTGCCACACTAATCTGCTATCCAACATGACGACTAATACTTCTTTAAAAAGGAGCAGGAGTCCTTATTTATCTGGATTTCAGCAAAACATGATGTACTGTTACGTGGGAAAATACTAGTGAAGATTGAACAAAATGAAGTTTAGGATAAGGAGTGAAAGGTGGCAAGAGAAATTACTGATGATATGGAGCACTGGAATAGTAGACAGGAGTGCTGGACAGGAAAAGAAGATACATAATATGCATATTATTACATATATGCAAATACATAACATGCAAATGCAACACTTCTTTTCATAGGTTGGAAATGCTGTTGTTTGAAAATGACTGATGAAGGGAAAGAATGGAATATATCTGTCAACTGCAAGGTGATTATGAACTGTGTGTGTGATGCAGTCCTAAACGAGAGCAAATATGATCTTATAAAGGTCGAGGCAGGAAAGGTGTTTTTTGTGGAATCAGGAAATACTGAGACCATTGTCCTTCTGTAACACAATGCATCCCTGCAATGCTGTACATCCAGAAAGCCACATACTGTGTTTAGAAAAGGTGATTGTAATGTGGAAACTGAGCAGAGGGGAGGTATTGCTTTGGCTTGTCTGGTTATTGAAGTAGTGGCTGAGGAGTGCTATGCTGCCTTCTGTGAATACCTTGAGAGAACAGCACAGCACTGGGAAGAGCTATGCATGCTGAAAGCAACTACAGTGCTATCCTTGAGGTCTAAAACACATTGCCAAAAAATACTTCTCTGGACTATGAGACATTTAAATATTTGATTTTTGGTAAAAGGTTCAACATCATATTTTTGAGATCTGTTACAAAGACTGTGTTAATAAATTGTCTGGTAAGTTTGCCTGTTTTCCTAGAATGGACATCACTGCTGTTCTTGGAGAATAGGATGTGTCTACTCTTTCTCATTTGACCTGGTAGCAGGAAAAATTACAGTTGCAAAGTTAGGATGTTACTTGGCTAGAGATACATAAAGTAGATGTTTAGGGCATTATCTGAATAGTTTTTATTTATTGAAGGAATCTCCTTTCTACTCTGAACTATAAAAAGAACTGAGAGAGTTCTTGAATCCCTTCTTCCTGACATTCTAATTTGGCATTCATTCAGCATGGTGAGGAAGCTCAGATCTTTACTTTCATGACACCCCTCAACTAGTTGCTTTTCAGACTCCTGTCTGATACCTCTTTACAGATCTTCTGGGTTTTATGTCAGTGAAGAGTTGTCATAACTCTGACTAAATTTCTCCCTCTTTTTCGATGGTTCAGTTTTCAATCTCTTCTCATGTCAAAACACTATTTGTTCTGCTAACCACAGTGCTCAGTAGTACACTGAGCATGGAATTTAAATGTAAAACAGGATGCTTCGTAAACAGCTGAACTAATGAGGACTGATTTTTCTATTGAAATGTATCCTGTTATCCTAATTTACCTCTCTACAAAACATTCACAAATCCCACTCATATCACCTACTTACTTGGAGAATTAACAATAGACAAGGTGGTTAGTGCAAACCTATTTACATGCTAAAGTGTTGGATAAAGATTGAGGTGTAATTACCTTCCTTCACTGGGAATGCTCACTTTGTTCTTCCTATGCTCTCTTAGTTGTCAATTTTCACAAAACTAGCAAGAATTTAATCTATTGAAAATGCTGACATTCTGTCAAATTTAGATGAAATTAGCCAGAAATTATGAATGGGAAATACCTAGAGAGACAAGCATTCCTTTTCACGAGAGAAGAAGTTGAAGACCTTCAGAGGAAACAAATCTGCAGTCACTTCAGATCTCAATCGTACGTAATAGAAGAGGTGAAAGCTTCTATGTGTTCTCCATCACAAATTATTTTAAAAATACAGCTCTGAAAATTCTTGTGAGCAAAAAAGGTGATGCGGAAAGTTTGTGTGGTGCAGGAGAGACAAGTTCTGATTATGTCTCTCCATCTTGAGCCTTTGTGCTAGATACTTGCAGACAACAAAAGCATTTCTTTGGAGACATTGAGATATGCAGCTTATTTGAATCTTATTTCAGACAATTGGAGCGAAGGATTGACAGACTTGTAGGTATTTGTACACAATAGGAAAAAACATAGGAGACTGAAGAATTATGAAGGACTTGTTCTTTTTCCCTAAGTCTGAATTATATAGCCAGCTTCTGGATCTTTGCTTGCCCACTTTTTTGATGTATAACACTGAGTTGATAGATTCCACTGGATCTATTCTGTATTTGGTGAAACCCAAAAATCAGGTACTGTTGTACCATTCTGGTCAACAGACTCTCAACCAATTGATCCATCTTTCTCTAAGAATAACTGAATGAAAGAGGACACATTTTGAGACAGCTGGGCTCAGAAGGCTTATTTTCTCCTTTTTCCCCCCAAAGTGGACAAGCCGTTGAAGTTCTTTTAAAAGTGCTTATGATACATGAAATAGCGAATGTTTTTTCAGAAAAATATTTCCTGCTCCTAAAAGTACTGCATGTATAGTGTGTATATTTTAAAATGTCGATCCATTTATTGACACAAGTTTGAAGACAGCAGACTTAAACAGGTTATGTATGTTTTATTTAATATGAATGCAAACCGTGTATATACAGGGTAAGAAGTACGTTTTTCTGTATCATCACTGCATAATTCTGTGATTCCATAGATGGGTTGGATGGCTTTGGAGGTGATGATACACAAAATTTTGTATTATGCTTCCAAATAATGGGGTGCTGTTTAAAAGGTTCCTGTTTTTGAAATTCTGGGTTATTTGAACGTGAAAATATTTAAGATAAATTTTGCTTACAGAGAGTGTATACTTTCCATGTTAGGAGAAACTAGTTATAACAGCAACTAAATCCTCTTTCTCCTGTGTGTTTTGAACTTGCTGAAATTACCAAGTGACTTGTGCTGATTTAGATAGTTTGAATATTTTTTTCCCTGCAAGTGCTTTTAGCAGCCAGAATCAGGAAGGCAGGAAATGGGACAGAGAGAATGGGAATCCTTTCACCCTTTTGGCTGGGTTGGAGCTGGTTGTGAAACAGTCAAATAAGGAGGAGAGTTCCTAGTAGTCTTCCTACACTTGCCTATGGAATTCAAATAACTGATGTTTCTGGTATTGATGGTCTTTTTGGATGTAAAGAGAGCAGGTGTGGTTTAGAACACTGTGCAATACAATTCTTGTTCTCCTCCTAAATGGTCCTAAATGATCTCTGCCTCAGGTTTCCCTTCTGTTTGGTGGATGACACTGCTTTGAAAATGTAATGAGCAGCAGTCAGGGGAGGGTTTGTGGGTAAGCAGGGGAATTGAAACTTGATTTCTTTAGGCAACGTGTATGTTGCAAGGGGAAAGAATCCATGTTCTGTAGTCATGTAGGGCAAGTATAAAGCAGCTGTTGCAGAAAACTAATTTTCAAAAATTCACTTGTTTCTAAGGGCCAGGCAAGACTATCAGTCTTGAATGTAGGTAGCTCTAGAACAGTACCATTGTTTAAAATTTAGGCTTACGATTTTTCTTCTGTTTGTTTTGCTGATACATGCAGAAAGGAGTAGACACAGACTTTGACTCAGGCTATGTTTTATTTGGCTTCATTTGCATGAAGGGATTGAATTAAGCTATGTAAAGGATGTATATAGACACATTGTATTGTGGGTCTTACAAGGTTTTTCATACTTTCCCTTTGCTTTGATTTCATAGACAGCTCTGTATGAATGATTCTTGGAAGAAGGGCAGTTAGGTGCTAAAGGTGCCTTTCCCCAGAGGATTGCTTAAAATAGTTGTTGAACTATGATTCTACTTTATGCTTCTAATGGAAAACTTCAACTTGAACATTAATACTGGAATTCAAATACCACTTAGAATAAAACTGAGAGCAAAATGCTGTTTTCAGAGCAGTGATTTTTAAGAGCGCTCATTGTTGTTTTGTTTTCCTCTAGGTCAGTAGCAAAACTACCATCCTTTTTAGTAAAGGTATAGCTAGGCTTGTACTGAGCATTTCTGGAGATCTCAGTTTTATATGTTGTCTGAAGAACACTAGGGTGGAAACGGAAGATTTTCACACAAGGATAAAACAAACTAACTCTCTCTTCATATGTTTGGGAAACTGGCCAAATACAGTGAGGGTTACTTGGATAACCTTTACTCTGTCAGTGCAGTGCTGCCAGCTTCTCACATCCTGCTTAGGTGATCCCATTGACCTTGTTTTGGATAGCAAGTCTTCAATGAACTGGTTTACAAAGCCTCAGATGAATTTTTTTCAGACTGCAGATGTCTAAAATTGGAAAAGTTGCTGTAGATTTTGTGTGCTATAAGCAAGGATTTGAGCAAAGTATTTGTTGGCCATATCCATGTTTTGTTTTCCATGTTCTTCACTACCTGCTTCACAGTGCTGTTTAGTCTGTATACCCTGAGAAGCATGTGCAAACTACAGAGCTACGGCAGAAAACCTTCCCTAGCATCATCTTGTTAAAATCATAGGTAGAATGGTCCAAAAATTAAAAAACTAGTGGCCAGCAGAGCCCTTTCAACAGCCAATTTCAAAAGCAGGTAAGATCCCTGCTGTAGGGACACATGCTTTCTTGATAGTTCTTGCTTTTGAATGATCATACAAGAATGAATGAAGGTTTTCACATTGGTAGAAGATGCCCAACAGATACTGAAGTTACTAGGGACAACAAAGAGTAATTGCACAAGCTTTCTTTCTTTAGAAAACCTAATTAAAAACACAGGTGAAGTTCGGCTTTAACAAGGTAGTAGTGTGTATTTTGCCCATGGCATGTTTTTTCTAAGAAGAGTGAGACCATTGTAATACTTCTGTAACAGTGTTATTCTAGTTCTGTTTTCTTTTTTCTGTTCTGGAAGCATTTTTTTTGTCTGTTTGTTTATTGAACCTTACTCCACCACATTTTTTTTTTTTTCCCTGATAATTCCTTTAAATTCTCTTCCATTTTTATAAACAGCTAAAATTGGCTGCATTTGTGCTAGTTCATCTTTTATTGTCCCTGTGGACTGGAATGTGCATTGAGCTTATAAACCCTTTGGTTTATAAGAGGTTTTGTGCAGAGACCTAATTGTTTGTGCAACCAGACTTTTTAATCATGACACTCAATTGGAATGAATATTTAAAAATGCACACCATATATACTCTGATGCCAGAGCCAAGCTCATGCTCACATTGTAATGTGAGAGGTGATTAATACAGAAATTATATATGTGTAACTATACATTTTCTCCTACTTAATATTGATGCCCATTGTTTTATGCTCTTAAAGGGGTTAAAATTCTTATCTGTTGATAGGCTGCAAGCATAAAGAGGAAATCAAATGGATGTGAAATTACTTTCCCTCAGAAATTGTCAACAAAGAATTATTCACTCACTAAATCATGTATATCAATTTTCTTGCAAAACATGATATGAAAGTATGATTTTTTTTTTAGTTTTTTTGTTGTTTTTCAAAATGTCGAGCATTGTTGCAGCAAAATACGAGATTTTTAGTAGGCATTGATTGTTTTCTTTGATTAGATGTAAATAGTATTATTGGATTTCCCAGCAACTTAAGACTTTGTAGAAGCGTGTACATAATTCAGTAATGATCCGATAAATGCAAATAGCCATCTTGATTTCCTTTTTTAAAGAAAGGTAATAGGAAAATGTATTGCATTCTCCTGACTTTTGTGGTAGGAATTATTATGCTACTGAAGTTAGGATTGTGAGTTAAGTATGCAGCCTTTTCATTCTCCTCTTAGGCCTTAATATTTTGGTCACCAGGGCAGAGGATTGGACTGGGAAGAGATTAACTACACTGTCTTCTAGACCTTACAATACAGAATTTCTCAAGTACAACCACATCTCAAAGGAATCCTAGTGCTTTATATACATTCATCAGTTTGGCTGAACCTTACTTTATTAGGTCTTTTGGAGTTACCAGTATTCAAGCTACTGTGATAGCAACTGATAAGTGCTATAATGAGTGATTTGTAGGAAACGTGGTAATACTGACAGGTTTGAAACCAGGTGACTGAAAGGGCAGTTGGATGGTCTTTATCTGTTCTCCACATATGGTAAACAATCTCTGTTAACCCCCTAAAATAACTCTTGGGCAGCTGCTGCTCTTTCAGCTGTTCAGTAGCTGCTACAGGAGAAGCCCCAGGACTTTCAGGGAATGTTGGCCTGTCTGCAGCACTGAGTACCTTCTGCTTCAGCCAAAGCCACTGAATGTCAGTTCTGGCTTGGTATTCATATGCCCCAAATCTTCAGTGTAGAACATGTGAAAATTAAACTCTCTGTAATTAGGACAAGGTGCAGAACCAGCGCGCATAGGAGTGAGCTGAAGGTGGTTGTTTTACACCTCTTCTGTTAGCAGTGGAATATTATTTGAGTTAGGAAAGTTGGTATTTTTTTTTCCCCCTGTCCTAGATGTTACCCTTTTGAAGGAGGTTGCTCCTTCCCCACCCCCAGTGTTGTCCTGGCATTTAGATACGGGAAGGAATTGTTCTTTTACAAACAAAAATCCATCTATTAACAGTAAATTAAGGTTAATAAGTTGCACTGTGTACATTACACCTTTTTAAAAGGTTTTGTGGAAATAATTTTAATCAGGTAAATCACAGTCCTGAATTAATTTCTTGTCATGCGAAGGATTTTATCAATATGAATCCATATTTCCTGAGTGGAAAAAAGAATTAATGAAAAGAAAACTGGAAAAATGATCTTGTTGTCTGAGAGGGCTTCCATTATCTCATGTCTGGCAGTTGTGCCTTACTAACGGCATGGGTTTGGGACCTTAAAACATGATGTGGTTTTCGGTCTTTCTAGACTGAATTCCCATGTAAATAGTTTGACAAAATAATTGCCAGTACCATTTATCCTGTTTGATCTGGTCTTTAGATATGGAGATAACTGCAGCATGTATTCATGTGAATAGACCCTTGGCCAACCTTGTGTCGACATGTTAATAGTTATGATACGTGATTTCTATTCAGTAAATCAGTTTTGTCTTGGAGAGTGCATGAGGTTTCTTTCTGCTTTCCTGAAGACTGAAACAAATATATTTCATGAACTCTAGGTGGATTTTATATATGCTGATAATCTGGTCAAGACATCAGCAGTTTGTCTTTTCGTTTTAGTGGATCGAAACTGGAACCGAACAGTAATTTTATTCTAAAAGATGTTGTTTCTTAGTATCAGAACTGATAAGACATTGTAGAAAATGAAGAAAATAAATTCTGGTACCTGCTGCAATTCCAAGGTTCTGAAGGAAGGACCCAGCTCATTATCTTTCTACCTAATGCTTAGAGATATTGGATTGGGTGTACCTCCTTCTAACTGCTGTTCTAGAATTGAGAGGCTTCTTAGCAAGGCTGAAGTTGACGTTTGAAACCATAAGGAAAAGAAAATGTACATTTCAAATTCCATTACAACATGGTTTTAAAAAAAATGTATAACATCAGGCTGTTTTTGGGGCAAACCACAACAGGATTTCTGTTTAGAATTGTCTTTTCCCCCAAGCTGTTCTCATACTTTCCCTCCTCTCTCCTCATTCCCCACCACCTCCTCTTTAAGTTGGCTTTACTGCAGGAGTGGACTTGCCTCAGTAGTGAAAAAGCATTTTCTCAAGGACTGGTGTCAGCCTGTAGTTGCATTGTTGGAAAGTAGAGATACATAAAGCCAGATGTAGTGTATTTGCGGGCTTGTTTTGCTGATCCTTGGGAAGTTCTGCTCTGCTCTTCTTTCAGAGACTATGAAAAGGACTGCATTGACAACAGGTAATACTGAGCCTTTCATTTAACTAGGAGATGCGGAAAACACGTGGACAGGTTTATGTGCAGGTTCAGGCCAATACTCTGAGCTGTGTTGACAACATCTGGGAGGTAGTTGCTTTTCCTCCCCTGAGAGGTAGAAATGGCCATAGCAGACAAACTGGATCAATTTGAAAATGCAAGGTTATGGACCTTGAATGGAAGATGCACCATTTACTAAAATGGTGTGGTATTTCTTCAGGGCAAAGTGTCTAAATACAAGTATCTCTGCTGTTATTCAGCCTGTGGTTTTGCATGTTGTAATATCATCCCCATTCATCACACCAGTGAGGTAACAACACAGCCCATTTTATGGACTTCATTGTTCATACTTCCTGTCTCATCATGGAATACAGAAACAAGGTTTTCCAGTGCTCAGAGGGGTTTGTTTCAAATATTGTTCTGTTCTCTTGACAAAGAAGGACAGACAGCTCCATCCCTGCCTGAAGTACTTTGTTTAATACATCATCACTCCAAGACACATTTTAAAAGGGTGCAGCCTTAAATACGGTGCTGTCAAGGAGAGTTATGGCTACAACTTTTATTGCTGCTACTTGCAAGAGCAAAGAGATAAAGCACAGGAAACATGCAATAACGATGAACATGTTGTTCTGACACATGCTACTGTAGCTGCAGTCACTGAGTTTTTGTTAGTGGAAGATGCTTTCCAGAATATAATGGCATATCACAGTCAGAATGCTCATGGGAGGAATTATGCCATTTGAAAGCTTTGTTAAAAAGAAAAGGAAAAAAACCCCAACATCTTAACAGCTGTTGGAATTATGGCCTTCCAGCAGTTACTGAACTGAGAAGGAAATGAGCCAAAACCTAGATCTAAAAAGATTTTTATGCAGTTACCAGCCTTTTTTTTCATTACAGTGATCTGACTTCACTACCCAAGGTGATGGCATCCGTGTTTTGGTGTCTCCACAATAGTTGTACTGTCTGCCATCCCACACAGAGCAGCACACAATTTCTCCCAGAAACTGCCAGCAGCAGAATGCACCATCTTCTCAGCGCACAGAGCTTGTGCAGAGAAGAGGGGTGGTGGGTGTCCTCTGCTCAGTGCAGAAAGCTTCCTGGTGGTCCCACTGCCCCTGGTGTAATGGGAGACATGGTACTACAAGTTTAAACAGCTTCCTGGATTACAAGTTTCTCTTCCCATCACTAAAAAACCACTTTGGACGAATTAAAAATAACTGTCTGGAATTCTGTGATACTAGCTGGGACTGCTTTCATGTCCATGATGCAGCCAGCTTTCTAAAAATACAGATCTTGCAGGTTAACCCCATCATGTATAAATGCAATTGATACTATTAGATGTGGATTTCTGCAATTTAATCTTAAGACTCCTGCCACCACTGTAACACAATTTTTTTTGCTCTTTGAGGTTGTTACCACCTTGTGTCAGCATCCTACAAATGCTGAACATCACCATGAGCTCTGTGTAAGAGTATGAGATTTCTTCCTTCACTTAGGCTAGGAAGAGCTGAGGTTTGAATAAGAAATGCAGGAGCTGCATGTGGATGGCTGTACACTGGGAGATACTGTTCTGTAATTTCTATAACATTAAGACTCCTTCTGTGTGCCACTGTTGCAAAGGTTTCACCAAGGATAGGAGGAATAGTTAATCCTTTAACTCAGTGTATGAGAGTAACAAATATGCTGGTCTGTTCCAGTGTATTCTTCCAGTGTGCAGTGCAGCTCTGGCTGTTGCCATGAAGGCAGCAAGCTAGAATGGCAGCATTATGGTTCTGAGCTCTCAGTGCTTCTCCCTTCCCAGAGAGCTGAGCTGCCTTTGATAACAATCTCTCATTTCCTGGGAGATCACAGGAGACTGACTGATGGAAAAGTCACTCTGTCAGTGCTCTGTCTGGCTGCAATGCTTGTGTGTCATGCCTGGGGTGTCCTTAACCCTCAGTCTCTGTACTTAAGTGGAAGGTCTGACAAAGGGCTAGAACATCTATCAAGCCTCTTTCAGTATCCAGCTCCTCTTCAGTTCCTTCTCCATTCTCCCTTATTGCTTTATCACCTTTCATTTCCTTGTACCACAGTGGTTAGGAGACTCTAAGAATGTTTGATTATGTTAAAAAAGGAGGGGGGTTAAAAAAAAAGATTGTGGATAAAGTTGCTCTTAAACAAATGACCAGACAGTTGCAGCTTTTTCAGTCACTTTCTGACCTTTGAATTACCTAACTGCTTGCTAGAGTACCTGATATTCCTTTGAATTTTCATGCTGATTTCTCAGTGATGCCTTGTAAAGAAATTTGCACTCTGCTGTTGTGTTTTAATACTTATATGCACGAAGTTCTCTGATAAATTAAATTTTGATTCAAAAGAAAGTGCACGGAGGTCGAAGAAGGTACATTATGTACAGACTCAAAGTTACCATGGATAAGGCTTAGGCTCAACATTTCATGGCCATATTGGTGGCATAGCATGTTTCAGGTGCCAGTTTTCTTTTGTCAGAAATGATGCAAGAGTTTTCCTCTGCAGAAAGCTCTGATTTTCTTGCACTTGTTTTTAGCCTGTCAGGCATGTGAGTTTAACTACAAGGGGCCTGATTTTCATGGAATATTGAATTCTGCTTTATGAAAATGGGACCTCCCACTGGGATGTCTCAAATTAGATGCTCACAAGCAATGATTCAAAAAGCTTTGTCACCTTAGGAACTGTGTATCTCTCTATTATGGAGTGAAATAGCAGAGAGTATTGAAGGTTCAACAGAGGTATGCGAGTTGAGGTATAACACTGGAAGAAACACAATTCCTGCTTACAGAGGGTCTGTGAAATACCATTCATCACTACACAGACATTTTTATGGATGTTAGAAATCTAACCATTATTTGAGACAAAGACAAAACAAACATGCTTAAACCCCCAAGTAATATGAATAGGTAGAAGGTTTTAAAAATGAATAGTATTTGAAATGACTCAGTAAGTGCTATCAGGAGAACTCTGGAATAATCATAGCATAAGAAGCAAAGAGAAATTACTTGTATTCATAGGCACTGCTGCTGTATAATTATCAAAAGGCTGAGTCAAAACCGAGCAAGTCTGTCAAAAATTCAGCATGTGTCAGGAATTATTTCCTAGCTAATAAATAACATGGCAAAAATCTTCCCCTGAAGAAATTACCAGCTCCTTTGCATATCTGAATGGTATGTAATGGGAATAAGTGAATACAGAGTCAGCAATTGTGTGAGGAAAGAAGCCACATTACTCCTTTTATTTTTGGCTGTGCCTGAGGTCAGAAGTTCCTTTGTTCTTTCTTTACCTCCCATTAGAGCAAACATAGTCTGCTTCTTTTCTCTCAAGACTCTTTTTTTTTTTTTTCTCCTGTCCAGCTTTTTTTGTTTTGTTTGGTTAAAGTAAAAATGTCTATCTGTGTTGCGAACTGTGACTGCGTGGGCTCATTATTTTCAACACTTGCATGTTAATGAAATGTTGCCTTATCCTACATTGTAATGCTTCTCAAAGGAAAAAGCCTTCTTTAAAGAGGCAGAGTAGTGGAGCTCTAATTTATTGAGTTAAAATTTCAAACAGTAATATTTAATGTGCATGTTGTTAAAGCACTAACCATGCATCAAGTGTTTATAGCATATAAGGCTACTTACGTAATAACATGCTTTACTTATCAATGCTTCCATAATTTTGTGTACTGGAGCTTTGTGGGAAATTGACTCTCTTTATTTTGCCTTTCAGCTTTCAAGCTCTTTGTGGCCCATGTCATTGTGTGCTTAAAGGTTGTTACTGCTCCATCAAATGCAATGGGGAATCCATTCATTCGCTGTAGGTGCTTACAGCAGAAGGTTAAATAATATAATTAAGTGCCTATGTGATGCCATGTTTGTAAGCATGTAAGCAGTTCCATCTGTGGAACTGGAAGGGCGAGAAAAAATGTTTTTTGGATTGCTGTTAACCAGTGGCTGAACTGTAACAAATGTGTAGCTGCTTCATGGTTGTCGCTCTGTCTTTACCATGACCGTATGGAATTTCACAGTGACAGCAGGGGTAGGACTTGGATCTGCATGCATCACAAATCTTGGCCTGTTGCCACTAAAGGACTCTGCCTGGCTTTGGTATTCATGGATGGAGCTCTACTAGTGGAAGCTGCCTCATGTGAGAGAAGGGAATTAATTACTGCATTAGTACAAGTAATAACAGGAGCTGTTACTGGCTTTTATCGACTGTACAACATTGAGTTGCTGTGTCCTTCCCCAGTCATTCATTTTGTAAATGCTTGCATGACAAGGGTGTTTATACTTGAGTGACACATAACTAGTTTTTCCTGTTTATGAGCAGATTCCCCTAATTATTAAAATCCCAGCATGTAAGATGCTTAGGAATAGTTATTTGATTATGTGGCATATGTTTTCACATGAGACTGTGCAATAAGCATGCATTTGTGAATGGGATCCTATGATTCTGCATCCCCAAGCATGTTGGATTGAGCAGCAAGCACTAAGTTTACTGCTGTGCACTAGGCAGGGAATGACTTTTTTCAGTGAGCTGGCCTGGGAGCACAAATGATCATAGATTTAGCAACAAGTAACAAAACATAATGAGGAAGGCCTGTAGAAAGGAAAGGTGATTTTGCTTCAACGAAACACATTTTTCCTTGTCATACTTACTCTTTGACTAATTTCACTTTCTTATCACATATTCAGAAAGCACCAAGACGTGATCAGGTGATGGGGCTAGGATTACTTACAGGGACAGGAAGAGTAGAAGATGCTGGCTATTAAGTCCTCATCATATCTGCTGCATTTTTTTCTTGATTGGTGATCACATGAGGGTTTTTTGACTGTACCTTTTGTACTCTTTAGGAGCTGACAGTGATTGCAATCTTAGCCCTTTCATTCTGCACCATCACTGGAAGTCAATAGGCAGTGCTGCTGATTCCTGTACTGTCCTTGTCTGGGTGGTTTATAGCTCTAATCCTGTTCCTTATCTTCCTGTCACCTTCTCTTAATGATTTCATTTTGTCCTTTATTTTCTAAAACCAGACCTCTTGAGAAACTGCATACAGAAGTGCAGTTGATAACTGCTATATTTGGGGGTGCCCATCAACATGTGATATCTCTTACTGATTATTTGACTGTTTCTTTTGGTCCTTTCACATCACATACATTTCTATTCATACTTCATTCAAACTGTTTTTCATAGTTCTGTTCTCTCCATATTTAGTTGATTGATGGGATGAAAAAACATCCTTTGCTGAAGTACAAGCAAGTTCTGTAATCCCTTTGATCTCTCTAGTCCTTGAAAAGGAGCGATATATTGTAAAAGCTGTAGGTATATTCTCTGTTTTATTCTCTCACAACCTAAGAAATCACTACTCTTACTCTTTTCCCCTGTCCTCCCTCTAGTTAGAAAGTGCCAGTTTAATAGCGTGGAGCATCCGGTGAACTTCCAAGTTAATGTTGCCTCATAACAAGCACTGCACTTGAAGTTCCTGTGTTGTCCTGTGTTTATCTTGGAATCACAGAGTGGCCTGGTTGGAAGGGATCTTAAAGATCACCTAGTTCCAATCCCCCTGCCATGAGCAGGGACATCTTTTGCTATCCCAGGTTGCTCAAAGCCCCATCCAGCCTGGCTTTGAACCAGGGATGTTCAAAGGGATGGAGCACACACAACTTCTCTGGGCAACCTGTTCCCGTGCTTCACCACCCTAACGGTAAAGAATTTCTTCCTAATATTTCACCTAAACCTGATCTCAGTTTGAAGCCATTCCCCCTTGTCTTGTCACCATACGTCCTTTAAAAACGTTGCTCTTCCATCTTTCCTGTAGGCTCCCTTCAGGTATGAAAAGGCTGCAATTAGGTCACCCTGAAGCCTTCTGCAGGCTGAACAAACCCAATTCTCTCAGCCTTTCCTTGTAGGAGAGGTATCTAATCATCTGTCTAATCATCTTCATGGCTCTCCTCTGGACTCACTGCAGGGCAATGTCCTTCCTGTGCTGGGCATCTGCCTCGTCCTGCTGGTCACACTGCCTTTAATGCAGCCCAGGATATGATTGGCTTTCTGAACTTTTCCTGGTCCTTTGTTAATTGAAGTCTTTGCCTGAAAAATGAGACTTTTACACTCCTTATGAAAGTATCCTGAACTAAGAAAGAAACAGAAGATACTGACTTCATTAGCTTATATTAGAAATAAATTATCTGAAAGAGAGGAAGGGTGTGCATATAATATGTACATAATAACCAGAATGGATAATGCATTATATGGGAAAAATTACTTCTGTGAAGAGGTTGGAAGATGTTTATTTATTTTCCTAAGAGGCATTATCAGTGCTAGAAACGTGAGTCAGAATACCCATTCTGCAATAACAGCTAATCTTTTGTAGAGGATTTTTGTTTCTTGCTAATATATGTGAGTGATAGCAGATTATGTGTCTTTTCTGTTTACAGAATCTTGTATATTATGATTAGCTCTTGTTTTTCCAGGGCTAAGATCACAGCTAGTGAGTGGTGAAGCAGTCTTGCTTTTATTTGAGCTCAGATAGGGAAAAGGTCTTTCATTTCCTTTCCAGAATCTTGGTATTTGCCAAACAATATGGAGATGATTCAAAGTGATGGGTAAAAAACCGACTAAAATGAAAATAAAATGGTAAAAGATATTTTTAATGCTTGTACAAGCCCTGTCTTCTTTTTGCTGAGAGAAGGGGTGATCTGACCTTTCCCTTCTGGGGCCTATTTTTGCATTATAATGTAGGTCATAACTTCTTAAAACCTACATATTTGAAGCTAGTTGCTAATTCTATCTGTATTAATTTTACCTCTGAATTTGAGACTTCGTAAGACCTTGTTTTGAGTGCATATAACTTATGTGAAAGTCTCTAAATCTAGAACTTGTGACCTTTAATACAAAATGGGGTTTTTTTCCATAAAATCAGAGAACAGCACAGGTTAGAAAGGGCTTAAAAGGTCATTTAGCCCAACCTTTTGTGGGAAGGGAGCCTAAATGTGATTATCTAGTACTCTGTCCAGTCATGACTTTTCCAGTCTTTACAAAAGTGGGTTTATTAAAAGGTAGACATCCCACAACAGCAAAGCATATTTTTAAAAATAAATATTTAATTCTGGACTTCTTACAGTACTTACCTCTAGATCAAAAAAAAAAAAAAAAAAAAAAACCAACACCTTTGTAAAAACAGTTCATCTTTTTCCTAAAGTACGATTGTTACCTTCTATTTCTGTAAAGCCAAAGCGTGACAAAAAATTAACAGGCCATTTTAAGATATGTCTTTTAGGGATTTGATAAAGGATAATGAGAAGACTGTCTTCAATAAATAACTAATAGTCTGTGTTCCATGATTTGAATCTAGGTTTCCATCTTCTATATCTCTATTTTGCATGTTGATTTTTCTGCTGCCTTCCTGAAAAGCAGTGGGGTATCTCTCAGCTGCTGCTTTCTATCTGTGAAGAATTTGGAGGATAATGATGTTCCCATAGGTTCAGATAAGATTTTCATGCTGTCTAAATATGAGAATTACAGAGGTCTAAACTAATAATTGTAGTGTCAGACTTAAATGTGAGCGTGGGACAAGTATGGACTAACCACTGTGGATGTGTCTCTGATTTGCAGTTGCTAGGTATCAAGGGAAGCAATGATTGTTAACAATGTGTGGGCATTACAGAAATTATTTGTTTTACTTGGCAGCAGCTTGTAAGGCCATTCCTATCAGCTTCATTAGTGTCCTTGTTGCTTTTGTCAGCATCCTGTTTGGGAACTGAAAGACAGTGCTAACCTTTTTCTAGTGTTTTATTTGCAAAACACCTATTCAGGCTGTAATGTTCCTTTTTGTGATTTCCTGCAGGGCAAAGTCAAATGCTGTCTCAGGAAAAGCGATGGTAGCTCAAGTGTTTATGATTGTACATAGCTCCCCCATGAGACTGCTTTTCCCCCTCTGTGCCCACAATCCATGTCACAGCTCTGGTGCTGTGCCCTAAAACCATGACACTGTTAACCAAATAAGATCATTCATGTGTGTATTTTCCTAAAGCCTAGAATGTGAAAATCAGCCCCATAACTCGCAAAAAGGAGCATCCACTTCCATGTCTGTAAAGCAAAATGTAAACCAAACTTGTTTAGGGTTAGTTCTCTAAATTCTTCATGCACATAAATATGAGACACCTGCTTGTGTTCCTCTTCACCTGCACAAGGTGTCCAGTGTTAAATTAAAACAACCCACGCAAACTTGGAATGAAAGAACAAGGTTATTATTGTAATATCAATTTTTAAGTAGTGTAAGAAAGAGTGTTTTCAGTGGAAAGGATATGAGTAGGCAGGCAAAATCTAGGTCTGCGTTGGGTTCTTATGTAACACTGAGTAGGGATGGACAGGGAAAGCTCAGACCTTTATTCATGACCCTTAGGGCAGACGGTGTCTGAACCCTGTCTGTCCCCCAGCACAGGAGGAACATCCTTCTTTTGCTTATTGAGTACATCATGCAGAGCTGTTTTGCAAGTGTTTTCTCTCTCTCTTTTTTTTTTTTTTTTTTTTTTTTTTAAGGATTGTGTTGGAGTTTCCTGTGTGAGATGGATTCTGACCAGTTTGTTAAAAATGGAATTTATCCCTCAATACATCTGTAAACTGCAGTGAAAATTGCCATTTCTTTTGGAAATGATGTTTCATTTATTTCCCAGAGCTGTAATTCAGCACTAAATACTGGGCACATGCCAAGTTATAGGACTGCAAAATAGATTTCTGAGAAAACCGTTGGACCTTTCTATGTTTTAAAATGTTTGAGAGGAAAAAAAACCTAGTGACTGTTTATGTGTGACACTGAGAACTTCCTTAAAAATTCATCCCAAAATAATAATCTCTTTAAAAAAAATTAAGTCCAAAAAAACCCAAAGGAGAATTAAGGTGTCTTCCCAGTTGTTAATTTTAGACTGTGTGTCATGTGCAGCTGTGTTGCTAAAGAATTTGTTGGTGATTGATAAAGCCTGAGCCAGCAGGTTCTCGTAGGTGGTGAACTGGGGAAAGAGATCTGATCCTGGCATGAAGGGTTCTGTGGTAATAACGCTTTTAAAGAGGAATAATTTGCAGTTAAAGCAGTGGACTTGGTCTTCAGAATCCATTTTTAAGGCCACATTTCAGGCTTGGTCTGATTATAAACCAGGCACATCAGTCTGCCTTTTTATTCTGAACAGAGTATTCTCTTTGTGGATACTTTTAGACCAAAGGTCTGTAGGGACAAGAACTTGCTCTGTTTGCACAATGCTTATCAGATATCATCCTCCTATGCTAAGGCCCGGAGGCTTAGCCTCGCAAGAAAGAGTTTCTGCACTGGAAAGAGGAAAAATGTAGAAGTGTTGCCATTTTGACTGTAAGTAAGTTTCTGTTTGCACAGTATTACTGTTATTTGCTTACGTGGCTAAGCCAGCCGCTCGCTTGCAGGATTCAGCGAGACATTTTTTTTCCACTGCCCGGCTACTGTATGTTTTTCTGCAACTGGCAAATTACCTTTTATTGCCTGGGATTAATTGTTTTTTCCTCTCCCTGCCGTTCCTGGAGCATCGTGCTCCCATAGCCGCCGCGCTGAGCGCTGCGCCACCTGCTGGCCGGCCGCGGCACTGCAGCGCTCCGCCAGCCTCCTCCAAATTCAGCATCCTCCTCCAAATTCAGCATCCTCCTCCAAATTCAGCCCCCCCTCCTCCTTGAGAATCGTTTGTTTGCTTTGGAAGCGTTCAGGGCGGCAACATCGGGGTGTGTGATTGCTGAATGTCGTAGTTAAAAAGTTTCTCTGAAGTACTGGAAGTTAGAACATTCGTTGCCGCCTTTGAGGAATTAACTGCTTAGAATTTTAGATTTGAGGGGGAAAAGTGTTGATGCTAAATAAGTAATTTAGCTTTATCTTCTTTGCCTACTGTAAATGCAAACGCAGGAAAATGCCCCAAATAAGCTACCTTTATCAAGCACCTAATTAACTGAGCTGTTATGCTTCGGTACAAGACAAGTTATGACTGGGATGATAAAAAAGGAATTCTTTTATAGCCTAATTTTTAGATGAAGAAAAGACTTGCATTTGATCACAGCCGTTGATTTTTCTGACAGAGCCGCAGCCTGTGACTTGTTCCTCATTAACAGAGCTATATGAAACTGTTCTTTTTCACTTCACCTCATATTTGGTGTGGCTTCAGCATTTTCTGCAGTTTGACATGGTACAGTTTTGTCCATGTTAACAAATACTGAGGCCCACCAGGAGTGGATCTGTAGAGTGAAATAGTCAGTGCAGAGGGCCAAATACACAGGCTGCATCCATCCAAGGGTTTTACAGTAGTCTAGTTGCAGTTTTGTCCCAGCAGCTGAGCATCCTTTAGCATACGCTCTGGAATGTATCTTCTGGTTTTGTTTCATCCTAAGGGTATCCAGTTTGTCCCCTCTCAGACTCCTCAGTCATGTAGCTCAGTCTAGAATAAGAAGGAATGCTTGGTGGGATTGTGTCAAAAGGGATGAAGGTATTCCTCCTCTGAATTGAAATGCTGATGTGAACTCACTCATTGAATTCTTTCTCAGTTGTAGCTGAAACTGCCTGCTTTTCCCCACATTGATTCACCAAAAGGAATAGAGATTGAATTTGTGAGACATATGTCATGGTAGCTGTAGGGTTCCAATTGATAATGTTACTGCCATTAGCATGCTGATTGAACTTTTTTCCCCCATAAACTTCAGAATTTTTATACCTCCAGGACTTTCATATTCCTCACGTAGCAAAACAATTTTAGATGTTCTTATCCAAAATCTCTTCACCTCACAGATGGCAATAAAACCTAAACAGAAAATCCAGCATGCTGTTGTGAAAAAGAATGAACAAAAAGAACTACACAAAATGTGTGGATCTGATTCATTAATCTTTGTTAGTGGCACTTAGACAATATTATTGAGCTGCTCTGGTAAAATATTAATGAGAATTGAGGTACTGCTTCGATGAGGTTTTCACTGCAGTTGGGCTTTTTGGCTGCTTTTCTTAACTTTACCATTGATTTGCTAGGCAATGAATTTTCCTTAAATTCCTAAATTTTTTACCTTAAAGACCTAATGAATCCCAAAGACATCTAAATATTATGACATTTAATATAAAGATCCAGGTACCTTTGTATGAGGGTATGTTACAGGAATGTTGGAAATGCGAAAAAATTGGAGACCTTCAAAGGAAGGATGAGAATAGCTAAAACAACTCTGTTTATACTACTCAAGCAGTTTAGTATCAAAAGTAGTAAAATTATATTCCCCCAAAGAACTGTTGTAGTGTTTCACAGTTTTTCAACTGATAAACCCCTGCGATTGTTTCTGTTCAAAAGCCAGTTCTCCCCTGAATTCTTTCATGTAATTATTTGCTAGCATCACTTTAAGTATTAGAAGAACAACATGCACAGTGTTTGATCATGTCATGGAATATAGCTTTGAAGATGGCAAAAAAATATCTCAAGGTGTATTGCACATTCAACATTGCTTCTTCCAAAGTGTTTTTTAGACACTAAGAAGACATGAGTCAACCGTTTTGCTTTATTTCATAGAACTGGTTTGTAATATTAATCTCTAAAGGTCTTAACGTGGATTCTTATTTGTATTTGTGTAATTGGTAAGGTATTCTCAATAGTTAAAATATTCAAGGGCCTCTACCTTGAATGGTTATAAACTACTCCAGGTGTCTGTTTATTGAAGTCTATGAGCAGTTTGTCATCACAATGTGTCTGTTTGGAAGTCAATGAAATACAGCAGATACATTCTGTCTGAATCAGACTCAGAAATTCTAAAAGCTGTGTGATAAGAGCTTGAGTTGTGATCAGTATCAAGTGGTTGGCAGTCTCTTCCAACAGATATGTGCATTTTCAGTAATGCCTACAACAGTAGTACTAACACCTAGGATTTTCTCAGAAGCCATGAGGAGGTGACATTTTATGTCAAGTTCAGTTCTTGAAGTTTTATTAGAACTTCAGAATTCACACTTACTAAAAAAGGAGAAGTTCCAGGTTTTTATAGTTGCAAGTGTAATTTGAGAGACAAGCTTTCAAAGCTTTCCAATCTGAAGGTGCTGTTTAAGAAAATGGGAAGGGCAGTCCCTTTTTCCCCTCCTCTGGTGATGGGAACTCTTCAATTCTGAGACACCCAAGGTTGTCAGGCTGCTAGAGTGTGTTGTTGAAATGGCCACTTAAGCAGAAAGAAGATGTATTACCATAGTTTAAGGGATGTTTTACAGGAACACCGTTTTCTCTAGCATATAATTCACTCTACTATACTTTTTAGTAGTCTTTAGCCCTGCTATCCAATTACCTACAGCTTCAATTTCTTATTTCAAATGGTTGCTTATTGTTGCTGTGAGTATATTTCAGTGTCTCTCTGTTGCAGAATCAGTTCGTAGAAGTCCTTGGCTGTAGAAATGACATCATTTAAAGGTCAGCTGTATCAATAAATATTAACTGGTTTCTTTAATCTATTGAAGTCTGTTTTAGAAAGTAAACTATTCTTCCAAATGCTGTATGAAATAAATGCATTTTCCTTTTAAAAGAGTATTTCATTTTAGGGAAATTGAATCAAATGTAGATGATTTTGCTTGATGCCATTGAAATACAAAGTCAGTGGGTATGCATTTTGGAGGTAATGCATATTACTGGCAGAAGCCTTTTCACATATTTTTCTATATTTACAGGATATTTTTAACGTTAGATAAATAATCAAAAAATTGTGGCTAAAGAATCAACTACTTAGGTCATGATTGACTCTGTAACTACAAAATAATGTCTAAATATCTGCAAATGTCTGAAGACTGTACAGGGCATTTTTAGCATGTTGTAGAAGAGATTTTTTCAACAGCCTTACTGTTGAAATCTCCAGCCTTGTCATTCTTAACACACCCAAAAGATGCATTTGAGCTATTTTCACTTCATGTACCAGAGCACCTTCAATAACTGAATACATTTTAAGTGTCTTTTAGTAGCAGGGTGTAAAAAATGTAGTCACTACCAGGTACACCTTGACATTTCCATAAAACAAGGCAAACAAAATGGGTCTTAAAATTTTGAAACTTTTGTAACAAATAAGGAGAAAGTTTAACTTCAGAACTTTCAAGACCAAATTCTAAGTTGCCTGTAAAATATATGCAACACATATTTTCCCAGGAATTAGTGGTGGAAAAAAATAGTTTTCTATTAACTTGTGTGTCCCAAAGTGAACCATTAGTACTATGTTTTGCAAATGATGACATACTATAAAAATTCAGACCACTTGATTTGTGCATATTCTGTAAATTTTCAAATATTCTCGATGCAGTTTCATTGTTGCATTAGAAAGAAAGGATTTACCTTCTCTTTCAGCTCTGCAATAATATATAATCACTGTATGTATTTTATATATTGATAGGTCTAATCCACAGCAGCCAAAAAAACCCCAAAAACATCCAAGCCCTTTTCCATGCATTTTAGAAAGTCTTTTTTACCAATTGAAAAAGTAGTTAATATAATCTTGGAATAAGCAAAACTTGTCCTACCAAACTGTATCCTCAAAGCTGTGGGTGAATTTTGGAAAAACAGTATTATGTAATTTGTTGTCAAAATCGACCTGTCTGGGTGAATCACTATAGCTAATAATAATAATAATACTCTGGACTACTTTTCTTGCCCTTCAAATAACTGCATTGTTATGTCCTATATTTTTGTATCTCCTAGCAACAAAAAAAGTTCCAAAAAGTTTTATTTTTAGAAGCGCGCTAGAATTGTTTTCACAATCATTATATTTTCATGCTGTCTTGCTGGCAGTTTCCCATGAGCAAGTGAGAAAGCTCCTCTGCCCAAAGTGCAGTGATCTGTAGTGGTTATTGCTATCTGTTGCAATACATATTGAGGTATAGCTCATCTTGTTGGGGAAGCACTGGCCTTGGGGTCAGTAGCACGATCCCAGTCCCTGTACAGTTATAACTGAATTGACCTCGTTTAGTTGATGGTCATTTTATCTGCTGTTCAATTTGCAGTTTGCATGGCCCATGGATTCAAAATACTGTGTCCCTGTGTCCCATAGGGTTATGATACAAGATAATGCTTATGATACAAGAACAGAACAGACCACTGTAGGTGAGAAAACAGACCTTATCACAATGAGTTACACTGCCAAAGGCATTGCCTCCAGAGATGTCCTGATCTGCAGGCCAGGAGGTGGGAAGGGCTTGGCCCCTATGGAACAGACTGGCTGCATCCACGTTGCATAACATCCTCTGCTTGGATCCCAAGAGATTGTTTTCCTTTCTTTGTATGATTCACAGAAACTGCCACAGTTCACCCAAGTCATATCACGATGCAGAGGGATGTGTGTTGTATTTCTTGAGGCATTGCATGGTGGCAGTGCCTGGAGGCAGCAAACCTGCTGAGGCAGTGCTGGGGGAGTGTTACAGTGCACAGGGAGCAATCTCATCCATGCTGTCTGTAGCCCCTGTAGTAAATCTTGTTCAAAACTTCCCCTGATTCTGTATCAGAACAACCTGCCTGTCTCACCCTGAAAGCAAGCCCAGGAGCTAAGAGATCTGTGGAGAACCATGGCAAATTACAGATCTGGAACAAGCAGGGGAGCAAAGTTATTAAACTATTGCTACACATGGGGTTATTGTAACTGCAGCTCCACTGCTTAGAATAACTTTTAAAAACAACATATTTCAAATGTATTGTTTTGGTATCAGTTGAAGTTACATTTATATAGGTATGTTTGTTTTATGGAGAAGGACGTGTTTAAGGATTTCTTGGTTTTAAACTATAATGATGTCATATGCAGAATGTTCCAGAAATCAAACTTCAGTATAGAAAGCTCAAGCGTCTTTCAGAATTTCCTTTGAAATACTTTCATCTAGTCGACAACAATCTCAGGCTTCAGAGTAAGGATTTCTTGCACCTGAATTCTTCTCTGAGACTCTTAGCCAGTCTTTGTCCTGCTTTTGTGAGACTCACTGCTGAAGTACTACAGGGCAGCTTGACTTCTGCTAGTACTGATGATTGCCAGACACAAGAGTCAAATTGTCTTAAAAGATACTAGAATATAGAAGCAGTTAGGAGAGAGAATTAGAGGTGTTCATCCTTTCTCTCCCCTCATCTCCAGCATCCAGTGCAAAGCATGCTTTTGTGTTATATAACATGGCCATGACTCTACGTTCCTCTACATCCTTTCATGATCCTCAGCATCACCATTATCCTCTTCCTTTTGTTAGAAAAGGTCTGGCAACCTCCCCTTTGCCCTGAAAATTATGAATTATAATCACATTTTAAGTGGAATTGCTAATTATGTGCATTTAAATAAGGTAATTCCTCTCAGTATATTAATTTCCTTTATAAGAGACGTACTAAATATTTTTTATTTATTATTTCTGCACCTTCATCTAATTGCAGAATTACTGGAACTTCCAAAATCAATGGTGATGCAAATGAGACTGAAGTACAAACACTGAAGTTTTCATGCAGAGATACAATGAAATATTTAGTGAAAATCCTTGCAATTTGAGGAAATGGAGAGAACACAGGAACACAGAGCCCACTGCCCTTTTCTCCAGGCAAACCACCTTCCCTAGTTTTTCAATGAAGAGTGACGAGCTATCCAAATGATACATTGGTTTGAAAGAGCATTATTCAACCTACTTTTTATAGATGATTGGACTGGATGACCTCTAGAGGTCCCTTCCAACCTGAACTATTCTATGATTCTATTGAAATGCTAACTCCACACATGGAAAATGTGGATTCTTTAGAAAGTGTTTTTGCCAGCATCTCCTCTTGAGGCTGGTTTCTACAGCTTTGTTTAGTTTTGATAACACATTTCATAGTCCTTTTGTAATTAAAACTCGTGTGCCATTCTTGTCTAATACCCACATTAATCTGTGTAGTACTAAATAAGAAGCCGTGAAAAATGTTTTAAATTCCAATTTATCAAGCCCTTTTCCAGTGTTCCAATGTTCACGAATATGTGCTATGTGAAATAACCTAAATCTACAGCTGTCTATCCTACTTAAAGTGTCTGACACCAGATTATTCTGCAAGAGCTTTACTTCTGTCTCAGGTCAAATAGAGTGTGGGGTGTGAGCACCTTTCCCATTAATGTGTAGAGAACCCACTCAGCCTTCAGAAAGCCTATGGAAGTGGGTAGTTCTTATGACCCACTTGGATGATATAATATTTAAGAACAAGTAAATACTCCACCTTTAAAGACAGGAATTTCAGCAGGAAACATCAAAAAAAAAAAAGGATTGCTCACAATTCTTGGTGCTATTTGATGTTTTGTTCATCAGAGAACTATTGAGAATATATAGCATGCTTAGTAAAGTGGCACTGTGATTGTGGCAAAAGATTTGTCTTCTGCTTTTGATTATGGTCACATATTTCTATACAGTGCACTTATTTTCCTATTTGCTGATTCTTTGATTGTTCAACTAGGAAATTACCTGCAATTCTTGGAATTTTATTTTCAATGTTTGTTTTATTTTTTATATAAATCTGATAAAAATATTTGTGGTTTTGGTAATATTTAGGCAGTATGTAGTAACGAGGTGAGAACTTTGGTGCTTATATAAAAAAGGCAACTTTTCATCAAGTTTTACAGACTCAGTCAATATTTTTTGTTAATTGATGCAGGTTGAATTGATCTTACTGAAGCTGTATTGATTTATGCTAGCAAAAAGTTTAACGTGGGATTCTCAGTGTGTTTCAGTATAATTGTTTATGTGCACGTTCATTCGTGCATAGCAGAATAACTGTTAGCTGGAATTTCGAGGATTTACATCAAATGGCTGTCGCTGTTGAGCCGCTAGCAGAGTAAGAAAACCCGGGTTCAAAAGGTGTCATCCAGACGAAGATTTTATTATTTTATTCCATCTTATATAGACTTTTCAAAGGTCACCCAGATTGGTCAGTTCGAAGCCTCCCCCTAGGCCTGATTGGCCAGGCCTGAACTGTCCACATCCGAGAAACGGTTTTTAATAACATCCAAACTTTATCTTTGTTTATAAAACACAGGAAGAAGAGAGAAAAAGTTCCCACAGGAAAGGTCTGTGCTAGCCACAAATGGCCATTCTGTATTTTATGACTGGGTACAAAGTTGTAGAATCACGAATCATGGAGTTGCTTTTGGAAGTGACCTCTGGAGGTTACCTGGTTCAACACCTTGCTCAAAGCAAGGTCAGCTAAAGGAGGTTGCTTGAGGCCATGTCCAGTTGGCTTTTGAATATCGTCAAGGATGGAGGTTCTGCAGCCTCTCTGGCTGTGTCACTGGGGAGGGCAGACCTGGACACAGCATTCCAGTTGTTCCTCACCACTGCTGAGTAGAGAAGGATGATCCTAATGGTCATCATTCATTTATTTCTGCTGTTTTCACGTACAGAGCAATTCCTCCTCCTGGTCTTCTAGGCTAGTCTTTCAAAAAAAAACTGTATCCATCCATTACCTGATTGCTGCAGTCAGATGTCTTCTCTCCGTGTCACTTCATACCAGCTGTGCAACTGAATTTTGACCCAGGGGATCTCTGCACTCCTCAGCTCCTTCTCCTTACTGTCAGAATTCAGGAGAGAGCCACCTGGGCCCATTTGTCTCTTTATTTATTTTTGAAATTTTAATTTGCTTAATTTAATACAAGTATGTCAGAAACATCAATTTGTAAATATGATGCCAGCTTTTATTTCCATCTGACAAGTAAGTAGCTGCTGTAAACGTGTTATAGACATGTAAATGTGTTATAAATCCCCATGCAAAACTGACTTGTAGTTTGAGATCTATGCAGTAATATAAAAGTGATGTGGGGGGGGTTTGTTCTTTTTTTTTTAATAGTTGAACTTTGCTTCATAGAGAAGTGTGGATTTTTTTGTCAGGGAGAAACATTTCAAGAAATAATTGTTTTCTCCTGAGCAAAACTTTCTAATGAATCTTTAATCAATTTCCTTGTTAGAGCAGCTTTCTATGTAGTGGATTCTAATGAAGATAAACACTGCTTTTGAATAAGCTTCCAAGAGCTTCCCTGAGATGCAAAGTATTAGCATAAAAATTCCAGAGAGCAGTTATGTATGTTGCACATAGCGCCCTACTTCTGATTTAAAGACCATTTTCTTTTCTGTCATTGCACACACACAGTACATAAGCAAGGGAGTAGGTGAATGGACAAACCCATGGCTTGTCTGTATTTGATGATGAAGTAGAAAGATGCTGTGGTATAGAGGGGGGAGAGCAGTGATGCTCCAACAAACTGATGATTTCCTCAGGGTTAGAACAGATAGCATGTCACTTTTATTTTTTGCCTTCTGCCGCTGCTTCAGGTGGAGATGCTTGGATTTGGAAAGGTGTGGAGGTTTGTCCTTTTTATAAGTCTGAAATTCATGAATATAATACTGCTATGGCCTGAGGGTGGACTGTGATTCTGAGGGAGAGCTGCTTTTCTGTTGAAAGATTTTGTGTCACAGGTATGTGATACTGATGGCTGGTCATGGTCTCCAGTATGTTCATAGTTCAATGACGCTGGGATTTCAAATTCTAAGGAACTCCTAGTATGTGTACATAGTGCCTTGTTAGAATTCTGCCATACGTAGACCAGTTCAGGCTCTGTTTCACTTGCTTTGAATTGTGCTGAGTACTTAGATAAGCTGGGGATTGGGAAATAGGGATGCTGTATGCCCCTATAGCTGAGAAAGCAGAGTAAAGGTAGGGTTTGGAGAGCTCCTTGAGAAAACAGGTCAGTAGCTGGTCTGAAAGTAAATATAATTATTTGGTTGCAAATGAAATGTTACTAACAGGCAAGATTGATCTTTCTGTCATGATTGTGTTTTGTTGCTTCTCTTTTTTTTTAGCTGATGACATTTTTTTCCCCCTCATATTAACAGTGACATTTTAGCAGAGACTTAGGAATAAGATTTTTGTCCTGTTGATCTTAGCTTGTCTTATTCCTTAATAATAATGTTTGAAATTGCAGGCTTTCATTCTTTTGAATGAAAGTCTAGGCTTGAAAGGAAGAAAGAATGCCATTAGAAATGTATATATAAATGTATATATATATATGTACATACATAAAGGAGTACATGGAAACGAAAAAGGAAAAATGTGAGAGCATATTATTTATTTGCTTCTCTCCATCTGTGACTACTGTACTGTCAGGAGAGACTCCATTCCTGTGATGCTGTTGCTTACAGCTGGAGCCTTCTAGAAAACTTTGATTAACAGGGCACTAATAGAATTTTCCTTAAGCCACAGCACGTAGTGAGTGAAGATACAAAAGATGTCAATCCTGTGTGCCCTCGGAGCAGTTACCACGGTTTCAAGGCAGAACTCATTTGTGCTGTCAACTTACTGGCTATTTTCTTTCTTACAGATAGGACTGCTTTCTTGTAACTAGTTGAGAAAGACTACATTTGGTAGCATTTGGAAACTCTGCTGTAATCTTTTCCTTTAAAGTGGCTTCACCGAACTTCTGAGGTGGATGCTGAGTTTGAGTGTGTTTGAGTGTTGTATGTAGTTGCTGTCTGGGTTTAAACCATGAGCATTAACAGAGAGATGTTTATAAATAAAGATTTACCATTTAATTCTTCCATATTTTATTTCATGATCTTGGGTTTATCCTACACCCTGCCTTTACAGCACCAAACCTTTCTTTAGTTTTACAACAGCACATGACAACCAACTTCCATAATGGGAAGAGTGTAAAGCTGTGTGATAAAATCTGACTGTCAAGCAGTAAACTCGTTATAACCCTTCATTAGCAACCTTTGGAAAAAAAAAAACCAAAACAGAAAAATACTACCTAAGATACTGCTTTTTTACTTTGTTGTTTATGTTTTGAGTCTGGCAAAAAACTGAAAAATTTCTCATAAGGAACAAATGCTTCAATGACACAGAGTTAAGGGAAAAGCTTTACAGTAGAAATTGTTCATTGACTCTGAGACTGCAAGTGTGGAAGAGCAGAAAGGATTAGATAACATTAATTTAAAAAACACAACAAAGCCAAGGCACAGGATTGGTGTATAAACAGCTTTAACTGTATATATTCATTTCCAGTGGATCTGAAAACAAATGGAAGATTACTGGGAAAAGATTAACTGTAGCAAATGCAAGGAAATGTTTGAAGCAGTTAGAAAAGTGTTTTATAGTAGACCAGTTAAATCTAGTTAATTGTGTTTGGTTTTTGTTTTTGTAATTACTTCCATTGTTTCACTGAACTCCTGCTGAATGTCTGACATAGTCAAGTTCTCATGCTGTAATTTAAAAAAATAAATATATGGAAACTGAATACCAATGTGATTAGTGTTGTGCTACATACTTTAATATATGTGCTACTCATACTGTTTGAGAGCTGCTTCATTCTTAGCAGAGGAGATAATCCACAATTTAAAACAAAGAAACCACTGTGGTAAGTTAGTGTAGTTAATGGAAGTATTTGACTGCATGTGAAGGTAAAAAATGTTACCTAAGAAGGTCATAAGTAAGGTCATGTCATAAGGTTATATAAATCTTGAACTGGTGTGTTGTAGAAGTGTAGAGCACCTGACATACTGACAGCAGGACATAATATACATGATGTACATACAGCTAGCTTTTGTGGGTGTTACTGAATCAGACTTCTGAAATACAATTATGCAATGCTCTTGGAGCACAATTGAAGACCCAGGTAGAACAATATCCTGCAGTGCATGCACTTTTCTGTATCTGTGGCATAGGCAGAAAATCTGATAGTGTCTGGAGGGGTGAAGCTGAGACCATGTTTTAAACTGCAAACACAAATGTTCCCTTTCACTCTGGGTCTAATTTTGGTCTCCCTTGCTTTGAGATAAACCCAGTAAAGATGGATAAAGTTGCCAGTGCTCATCGTGACTCAGTCAGATCTGTCTGAAACTGCTCTCTAAGAGCTTTTAGGCAGGTAACAGTCTGGTTCAGTAGGACTGTGGCACGAGGAGCAGTGGAGACTGTAGGAGAATTCTGAAAGGCAGCGGCAAGCTCATATGGCAGAAACACCCTACTGTGGTTTTTTGCTCAGCCCTTGGTCCAGCCAGGGTTGTCAATCACTTTCTTTCCACGATGGACATAAGTCTGGCACCTGTTGAAAGGAAAAACAAGTCAAAAGAGCTGCAGTGTCTTCTTTCAATTCATTTGACAGTGGTATATTAGGTAACATTGTTTCTGAGTAAAGCCAATAGTGAATACATGATTGAGTCCAAAGCTCTTCCTGTTAGCTAAGGATGTTCATTACCATTCATGGGCGTTTTATGTAATTGCTTGTGTAAGGGTTGCACATGATGCATTGTCTGCTTTGGATAAAAGTACTCAGCAGGTGCCATGATTTTATGCACTAAAAATGAATATTTAAGACCCAAGGGAAGCTATTCACAACTTTGGGGAGGTGAGGAGATAGTAGAAGCATAATTTAAAGTAGTTTATGGCTCTTTTAAAGCACTATTAAAAGAAATATCTCAACATTTCCTAGGGTGATTCATCACCAGCTGACTTGTCTGTTTAGGATTTTCCCGAATGTTTTTCTAGTTAGACAAAGGATATGCATGAATGTGCAAAATGATTTGGCTGTTTTGTCTGAATGGTGACAATTTGTAGAAAACTGAATTTGCCACATTCCTATCTTTCCTTCACAGCTGAACTGGGAGCTCAGTGTTGTTCCTTATACCTTTTTGATTTGTTAGGGTATTTTACATTCATAGGGCAGAAAAGCTGGATTCCATCCTCCATATCAACCTGTTCAGAAACTTAACTTGCATGGATATTTAAAAGAATATATAGGAAAAATCAAGCTATTTCTTAAATATGCCACCCAGGATGAATTAATCCAATACCAGCACTATAACTCCAGGCATCAGAGTCTGAGTGTCATTGGCCTAAAAACTTGTATCAGCATACTTGATTTCAGAAATCTGTGGTGTTGACTCTTACCTTGTTACCTGTAGTTTTTACAGGTGTCATTGATAGGAGCAGTATCCAGTCAGTGCATGTTGCAGCACAAGATGAGGCTGTTTGCCAGTGACTGTGCTTGGGAGTTTATATTTTCAGAGGTTTATTTTTCCATGCACGGACTGGTGTCAGTGGTACATGTCAGTACATTTAAGGAAAAAATGGAATTCCTACTTAAAATAAGTGATTCTGTGCACTTTATAATATACGTGCTTATGAATACAGAAGCCAGGGAAATTATCAGTGTTTTTCAAGTAGGCATGTAAAGGACTCTCTTCAGAGTAGCTGTACAAGCTATGTGCTATAAGGAAAAGAAATGAAATGTAATCATTATCCAAATACAGTGGATAAAGATAAGAGTTCTCCGCAATTTATCTACCAAATGTGTGTCTCTGTGTAACACAGAGTGACTCTAATACCACAGTTGTTAATATTAAGTCTGCCCACATATTTTGTGCAAAATCTCTGTGGTGAGGCATTCATTGCCTTGAAAAGCTGACACAATGGAATGCTTTTTGTGCTGGCTCTGGACAAATTATAGTCCATTTTATCAGTTCCAAGGTCAGAATACTATCATGGCTCTTAAACTGTAGTGTAGTGAAGTGGGCTCTATTGAATGTTCAAGGAACAGCTGTAAGTTTGCCTGATTACTGCAGCCAGGTATCTCCAGCACCAGAGATTTTTGTCTGAACCTATTTCTCTTGTCTACACTCTCATTTTTTGCTGTAATTTAGTTTCAGAATTGATTTTTATTGCAATATATATGGAGTTGTAGAGCTAAGACATTTTCAAGACACACAGCAGCCATTGTTAACATGTCGCTGTAGAAATGCTTTCATTGCTTATCTGAGCTCTAGTGCTAGTTTAAGCATAAGTCAAAGGGCAGTGTTATTAAACACCTTGTACTGCCAGAATCTGTGTTTCTTTCCCTATCATTCTTGTAGACCAGTTCTATTCTTAGACTTGAAAACTTAATCCCTTTCACACAAAACCTGAACTAGATTTGCATGGACTTAATACTTCTCTTTCCTTTACTATCTTGTCTACTACTAGCCTTTCCTTCTCTTTAAAAAAACCTGCAATCAGTATGAAACGTTATTTTTATGCCCTGCATGCCTGCACTGCTATGGGAATATTCATTTTCCTTGAATAAAAATCATCATGTAATTTCTTCTTCTTGGCCCCTCTGATATGCGGAACAGTTATTTCCAATTAAGATCAGAATTATTATTTTTCCTTATAAAAATTGTGTTATTCAGCAGAATCCATTTCTTCTGTCACGGCATGTCTAATGCCCCTGATATCCCTTCTGTGAATAAGGATGTTTTGTTAGGGATCCCTGTCCATTTTGCACTTTCTCATTTCCCCTTTTACACAGCAGCTCATCGGCATTGCTTTTCAGTTTGCAGACTGGGTTATTTCAATAACATCCCTCTACCCCAAAGCTTTACCTTTCCTTTTTCATTTCACTCTCTTGAGTTCATGACCAACTGCAGACAGATCACTGATTCAGTGCTGTCACTTCTGCTCTTTGGGAGCAGGTGAAGAAATGCTGGTGGCTTTCTCTTACCTGCCATGGGACCCCAGAGCACATGGGCATCAAAGAATTTAGGAGTTCCTGTAGAGTAAAACGAGGGCAAAACCACAAATAAAGCTGACATCTCTTGGTTATATGCAGCTTAGTATGTCTTTTGGTGATATGATGTGCTTTATTGACTTACTGTCTTAATTCTAAAATTTGTTACTAAGTAGTCATGGCTATTTTTGAAATGGATACCACCTTGCAATTGCAGTAACCTTTTTTTTTAGCCCTGTTCTTTTAACTCTGTAGGAACACTGGCATAGCCTCTAACTTTCTGTAGAGAGATAAGCTGTTGAAATATTTTTTTCCTTTCCTTTTCAGGGACTAATATGTGGGAGGCTGTGGACTATTTGCTTCCGACATAGGAACAACATTGAGTTGGGAATCTGCACTCCTGAGAGAATGCTGGGAATCTGCAGAGGGCGACGGAAATTCCTGGCTGCCTCTCTGACCGTCCTTTTTGTCCCAGCAGTTACGTGGATTTATCTGTTTGCTGGGAGTTTTGAAGGTAGGAGAGGAATAATGGTTGAGGGGGAGTGGAGGGGTGTTGAATCACTTGTATCTGGGCAGACAAACGCAGATCAGTCGTCATTGATTTTATTATAATAAATCTAGTTTGACTTGCATATGAAATAGTTCCCAAGGTGCAGATTTCAACAAAGGGCCTTCCTTGCCATGTGCTCGCTGCTGAGGATGCTGAGTTAATTACTGGCCACACTTGGTAATTACTTGGTTTTCCACTCATCTTTGAACTTTGAAAAAGTGCAACAACTCCCCGCCACCCAGTTTGCTAATTTCTTCACTGTATTTTCTAATTTTTAAAAGTTGGTCTATCCTATTCCCTGTAAGGTTTTTAACATCTTATGTCAGATATGCTGAACACAGAAAATCAATGAAGATCTATATGTTTCTTTACATAAAAGAAGTTTGTTTCCACATCCATCTGTCTGTCAGTGGATTGTTATAGTTGGAATATCTTTCTGTCCCCTTCTTTCTTTAGGTGGAAATCCTCCAGTTTATAGGTACATTGATTTGCAGCTACGTAATTAGCACTTTTTATAGGAAGACTTCGAGTAATCACTACTTCATCTTTTAAATTGCCTGTCTGATGAAGTCTTTTTTCTGGTCTTGCAGAAGTTCAGTAGTAATACTTCAGTTAGGTGAGGCTCAGAAATTCTGGCTCTCCTAGTTTTTGCTACTTTGTAGTTTTTGTTTGGTTGGTTTGTTTTGGAGATGGAGCATTTTATGTTGGGCAATAGGTATGTTATTTTGGCAAGAGTGAAAAAGAGCCGTTCAGCCTTTGTAGTTACCTGAGCACAAGGAAAGGTGTTCCAACCTTGTAAAATCTATCCAGACACTAGTTCACAATCTGATAAATTTAAAAAGGCATTGTTTAAAAAGTCAAGCTTCTTTCATGTATCCTTGGCTGACAAATTTGTGCTTTGTTTCAAAACAAAATGTGCCTCCAAGTTAAATTGCAAGTAAGAACATGTGAAGATTTTCGGTGTGTATTACATACGATTCTGAATTAGTTACATGCCATGTACAAACATTTGTTTATGCGAATTTATTTGGGTAGTTAAAATTCTACCTTAATGTGCAGAACCTCTGTGAGCTCATTCTAGAATGAAACCATTGTGGGATTCATGTGAAATTGAAAATACAAGGAGTGCTAGCTGCATACTTAAAAATAATGATGAGGCAAGCAGAACAGTACTGATTTTGTTTGTTTTTAAAAGCTGAGCAAATGCAAGCCTCACCTTTTTGCTTTTAGAAGAATATTATGCTGCTTTGTCGTAATGACTATTTTAATTGTGTCCACAGTTGATAATGCCATGGTGTTTTAAATTCCTCTGTGGGTAGAATCCTTTGTTTTTACAGAGAACTCAATACAAATCTTGAAATTTGCTGCTACATGGTATTTGAAGTGACTTAAAGCTCTCAGTGTGAATTAATCTTAAATGCAAACCAGGGAGCAAAGCCCATTACCTATTACAAAGCTTTGCACTGGAAAAAGACTGGAAATTATATAAAGTTAGTAAGTCTTGCAGTCATTTTCCTGTATCTGTTTTCTTTTTCTCTTAAATTTGGATGGGGCATTATTTAATCTTTGTTGGTTAAAAACTGAGGTCAGTTAGGTATTTAGTTAACCAAATAGTAGCTAGCATTTTCCTTAACCTCTAGGTATTATGGTGTGAGGAGCCAATTTAATTTTAATTTCAGTCTCAATATTGGTTGCTTAAATTCAAGGGAGATTGCATCAACTGGATTCAGTCATTTCATCACAGAAGGCAGTCGGGTTGGTCAAGCATGATTTGGTGAATCCATGATAATTATTGTCCCATCAGGCCTGGGAATGTTTCTGATTGAAGATACCTACATGCAGTAGTAAAATCACCTGGGTCTTTTATTCACTAAGTAAAAAGGTTGACCCAGCTGACCTAGTCATAGCAAAAAAATTTGTGGGTATTTTTTTGTTATTTTGCAGTTTTTTCTTTGTATATTTCAGGGCTCTAGATTCAAATGTCTCTGGTATGATATCTGCAGTACTCTCTCTGCCTTATATATTCTTGATGTAATTAGGAATTCCATAACTCATCCATGTGTTTATATCTAAGAACTTCAGTTACTTATTTGCCATAGCATGGGAGTGGGATCACATTTAGAAACCCTTTATAAGCTTTGTTTGTGAATCTGTAATATAAAATGTGCCTTACTGCAGTTAGCTCCCATGTTCTGATTTTTAAATAGTTTGCAATTCCTTAAGACAGACTTTTCTTTTATTTTGGGTTTTGGTCCCCTGTCAGAAAGTACATGGCTGCCTGCTACTTCACAGTTGTCACTCAGACACTTCCAGTAAGACCCTTCCCTTGGAATATTCACTGGAGGTGGTGTTACCCAAGCTGTGACAGCAGTAGATACTAAAAGCCTCATTAATCATGTATAAATGTCTATTAAGAGTATGAAGTAGAATATTAAAGATGATACTGAATATTGTATAGCCTTTGAACGTACCTGGTTACTGTTGTTTTTAATAATGCACGGGGACAGCATAATTTCAGTTATCAGTTACTTTGAATGGAAAAGCTAATTGTTCCAACATTCTTAGGTTGTATTCAAAAGACAAAATAATAGAGTAGGAAGGGTGGAGTGCATTTAAAACAGGGAAGAGGAAATAATCAAATAATACATGATGAATTTTCATTAGAAAGAAAATAGCAATTTCACTAACTAGCGGTAGCTCCATAAATAGCTTAATTTTCCAAGCTATATGTAGCAGTTTTCTATCACCCTTACCAAGAAGGTCATGTAAAATGGAGATTTAGAACTGTAATTTGACCATGCTTTCTAGATTACTGATTCCTCAAAAAAGAAAAAAAAAGAAAAAAAGTCCACTCTGGTTATTGTTATGTAGCAGATTTATAGTCACCTCCGTTTTGGCAGGATGAAAATACCCTTGAGTTCCCAGTCCCTGTGTGGTGGATCCACTTGAGGCTGAAAGCCCTAAAATATGTGTGTTGGGCTCCTGTGTAGAATGTATTTCGCAGCAGAGAAAGAGCCAGTAATGTAACCTTCAGGTGAAAAATGGAAAAGTTGTGTGAGATCCTGTAGGCAGGCTGAGAGAGAGCAGTTGACTCTGGTTTCTTTTAACTGTCTGAGTAGCATTTTAAACAGAGCTTGCCTTCTTTCCTGGGACTTGCTTCCCTTGATTGTCCTCTTGTCTCTCCAGTGTTGGGCAGCTAGCATTCCCTGGCAATTCCTTTCAGTCAAAGTCATCTGTAGAGACATCACTGAAGCCCGAGTTGGGCAAACACCTCACAGAATACAATAAAATAAATTGAAGAAAGGCTGCAAATATTCATATTAGTATTTAAATGGATTTGCTTTGATGCTGTTCACACTCTTTTTGTGTATGTTTCCAGAAATATTCTAGTGAATATGTTAATTGAGAAGACTGTCTATGGAAACAATGAATATCCAGTTTTAATATTCATGGGAAGTAGATTTTGAAATCATATTTGTGAATACTTGAATCAAAAAACTGATTCTGGGGGTTCAGCTTAATCCAGTTAAGTGCCAACAGTTTATCACATGATCTGTGTGCATGATGAAAACTGAATTTTTAATGCCTGAATTTTTATTACTTGCATTAAGTTGCTTATAGGAAGAAGCAAACAAATAATTAGTTACTAAAATGCCTATCAGACACTTGCAACTGATGAACACACATCAGAAAATAATTCCTTCACAGACAATGTAATCAAAAAGACACAAAACCTGGAATTGTTTTTTTATTATGTTTTCTTCAGTTGGCCTAAATTTTATCTGGGATGTGTCTCAACAGGATTAAACAAGAAAACTTAATCCAGTGTCCACTTAAAATAGAAGCTTCAGCCTTTGCATTGATCCTGTCTTTTTAATAAAGTTCTGAGAAAAGAAGTCCTGAAAGGGTGCCTCTGCATCTAGTGAGGGTGTTACTGTGATGAGTGCCTGAGCAGGTTTACAGGAGCTGTGTTTCAGTGAATATTGGCTCTCTTTAGTTTAAAAGCAACCCCTTCATTTCCATTCTGGAGTAAATGGTGGTGGCTTACTCCTCTCGTGTTCCATTTATTTCAGGTGATAGAGAATTGTCACTTAAACACCTCTAACTCTGTTGCAATCACTTATACCTTCTTAAATGTTTGGGGATCCTGCAAGAGTAAAATCAATCATGATAGCAAAGACCTCAGATTTATGTGAAGTTTTGTTGCCTTATCCTGGAAAACTTGTTCTTCTGTGAAACCCTGGTGATCTGGTTATACAGAATGCTGATGAAGGTCCATGCCATGAAAGCTGAGTCTCATTCTCTGCTCATCATCTTTACCTTAGAAGTTAATAATCCCACGTTTATTTCATTTTACAGACTTGAGAAGCCTTGTATGTCCATCACCTAAGAAAACAACATTTTTAAGTGAATATTGAAAAAGAAAGTTTTATTTCCCATTTTATAAACAACCAGTCTGCCTGTGAGCAGTGACAGGAAATTTGAAGTAGTTTCTGTACCAAAGCAAGAATGGCCTTATGCCCAGAGTGTTAGCCAAAATACACCATGGTCATGAGAAGCTTTTGGAGGTCAAATTTTAAAGTTAGTGAGGAGCATGGGTTTTTTTTTTTCCTCAGCCACTTTTTCAATTAAACTTAAAATTCTGCAACACAATTTTGTCCTAGTAAGGTCTACTCCAGCTCAGCCCCTAAATGCTGAAGTCAGTGCTGTTTTTTCTTAAGCTTGCCAGGAATTCACATCCTTAAACCAATACCCTGTCATCTCAGGAGAAGCCATGAATCTTGCAATGGCCACTTCTTTTGTCAGTGTGCTGTGCCAAATGAAAGCAAGTCTGCATTGCTTCTTGGAATTCCAGCACAGAGGGCACAGGTTTTCTTTTGACACTGATATTTTTAAGTACATGCTTTCAGAAAAGTAAGGTAAGCTGTTGGCTTACTTTCTTCTCTGTACAATCTCTGGATTGGAGGGTATGTTTCTTTACTTCTAAACACCAGTTTTCTCTTGGCTTTCTTTTTCTAGACAGCTCTTAGTTTGTCCTTTTCGGCAGAAACATAAAGGTCAGAATGAAAAGGAATTCTTTGACAGGAATGAGGGGCCAGCTTCTCTGGAACAGCAGCTAACTCTGAATATAATCAGTGGGATTTCTCAAGGGGTTTGTTTCATCTTTGTCTTCCTCCTTCTTTGAACAAATCTTTGGGAAAACAGCCATCTGTAAAAGTTGCATTACACAAAGGTGAGCAAATTTCTCTCAAGAAGACATCTGGAGGCCCAAGGGACATCTGGATGCCGAAATTCTCTTAGGGCTTCATGGAAGACTAACAGTAGAAGAGCTATTTCCTGACTATTCCTCCTGAGTTTCAAAGATAAGGTATTTATTAACTGTATAGTCGAAACATGTTTTTTAGTAGAAAAACAGAAAAGTAAGATGAGCTTGAATGTCTTGTAAAAAAAAAAAAAATTCCAAAAGACAAACCCCAAGAAGTAGTGGTTGGCTTTTTGAAACAAAATGTGCAGTTACAAGTACACCAGAACTCCTCTGTGTGCTGGAACTAATGTAGCCTGACTTGCTGTGATTGATGTCATGCAGCTGATTGATGTTGAAGTTGCTTTTCCTACAATCAGGGCATTTATAAAATCTAGCTCCCATATGGATCTCCTGGTATCTAAATAAATCTTGAGCTCATGCTGCAGTGTATTTCTCAATGGTAAAATGTTTGGCATCTTTCACTCTCTGTGTTCCTGGCAATTGTAGGAGTTTCATTACCTCTGACTTCTTTCCTCTAACAAAGTAATTTGAAATTAATCAAAGAGCTTTAAGGGCAAACAGGCAAGCAGGTCAACATGTATATGCATAAGATGAAAAAATACCTGAAATAGAGATGCTTTGAAAGACTGAAATGAAAATTTAGGTTTTGATTCTCAAAACAATTTATTTGCGCAGTTTGATTTTTGTGAAAGTTTTTGTATTTGAAATTTGCAGGGTGTTTTTCAGATTAGGAAAATGTTTGAAATCAAAATCTGTCTTGTTAGAGAGCAAATTGCATCTGTAGTGCCATCCAGTACTTTGAAACTTATACTTTGAATATTTATTTAATTGTATATAATACCAGAAGGAGAAGGAATCAAGTTAAAAAATAAGTTCAAAGAATTACTTCACACATCATATATGGTCATTCTTGTGTTCTGCAGATTATGGTCTGAAATGGTTTAGAAAAAGCAACTGAGTGGGAAAGTTGATATCCTGTTATTGGGTGGATGTTTTAGGCATGCTTAGCTTAATAATAGCAATGTCTTCAACACATCTCTTTTATTCCCTCCATACCCTTTTCAAACATTTTTCACACCTGACAGCCATTGAATTGTTCAGCTGAGTAATTATTTCCTTCCCTTGAAGTTTTACGTCTCTTGTGTTGCTTTGCAATTCTTGTTTCTAGACTTGAAAGAGATTTTTTTTCTTATATATCTAGATATCCTTGGACCATTGAGTGAAATGCACAACTAACTTCAAAAACAGTCTGACAGCAGTCATCCTGGTTCACTCAGCTTTGTAGATACCAACAAAAAGAGGGAAAGCTGATGACCTGGAGACTGATGGGTTTTTAGCCTGAGATTCTCTTCCAGTTTAACCCTGTTCAAGCTGTCCTGTGACAATAATTTCTTCTAACCTCTGGTATGACTGCCCTTCTCTATAATTCTGTGAAATGGCCAAAGTCCAGGGTGTAAACATCAAGGTTTTAAACATCCTTTTTTTTTTTTTTTTCATTTTTATAATTCTGTTTACCTTTGAAATTGCTAAATGTCAGCGTTTGCAGAGATGAGGAATTAGAGAGGGAAAACCGAAAAAAATTGAGTTAAAATTACCAAAAAATAAAAAGTCAATGAATTGTCACATTTTCCTAAATTAAATTCACAATCCAAAGGAGACTGTGCTTCTGCTTGGCATATTTACTTCAAAAAATAATTAGAGGCCTAGTTAAAATATTTTACTGTATAAGTGAAGTGTTTCACAGGTACTGTCAGGGGTAGAGATGCTCCACTGTGAGCAGCTGAGGAAGCCTGGGCAGCTTGTGAACTGTTTTGCAGTCACTGAAACCTGGGTCTCTGCATCTTCAGAGTGATTATTGTTCTTCCTAAGCAGATTAAACCCACTGCAGTTATGGCTGTTGGTGCTACAATAGGATCTTCATTTGGCTCTCTAGACACAGGATTGAGGTTGTCATGGTGTAGTTTAATATCAAAGAATGCTGCATACCATTTGTGTAATATATAGAGGATTATTTCTGGAGCTGAAATAAAGCCATAGCTAATAAGATAGAGTTACTCTTATATGTTGGAAAGCGCTTGAAGAACTTGCTGGAATAAAAAAGTGAAAGCTATCTGTTTCTTATGTGATGGAGTAAAAAAAAAAAAAAAATCCCAGAGTAGTTATGTTTTTCTCCAACATTTTCTTCCTTTACAATTTTTCCTATTTTATCATTTGCTTTTCCTTTTTTACATGTCAGTAGATCTCTCCCAGAGTAGTTGCAGCAGTCTTTGTTTAATTTGGGTTTCAAAATGGCCCCATCAGACAAATTTGTAGGTTCTTCTCAAAACTGCACAGAGCAGTTACTGATGTTTTATGGACTTGTGAAGACTTGTAGATTTTTACCATCAGAGTGACTGTTAACAATCAATGTCTCTTACATCTTACATAGTGCAGGCTTTATTACATTGATGGAATTGGCTGGTAATTCCTTCATCTAACCCATGCATTCTAGATACACCAAAGCTTTTCTTCTAGTCTGAGTTCTGAGGTTGATTTTAAAGCTGGTGGAGGATTCTAGCACACCTCTGAAGAAATTATTGCACCTTGCTAAAAAAATACATGCTTTAATCTCTGTCCAGGTATTTCTGGCTTCAAGGTGAGAAGTGAAAGATGAGAAGTAGATGATGGGCAAAAAAAAAAAACCCACCAATGAAAAAAGATTATTTTAACAGTTTCAGTTTCATGTAAAATAAGCAGTCATGATTATGAGGTATTGCAGTACATAAAGTGCACTGCAAGAAATATCACCTTGAGAACTGTAGATGAGAGTGCTACAGTGCTACAGCTATCACAACTTACAGCTGTTTAAAAGAAGAGATAAATTAATAGGATAATTGCTAATCTTCCCACAGCTAGTAGAAGCTAGTTATCAGGATGATCGGTTGCAATCCCAGTCCAGAAAAACTAATTTCCCAAGCAGAATATTTGGTTTGGGCTCCAGGTTACTGTACCTTTTCAGTTGTGAAAAATAAGCCTTCAGAAAGGATCAAATCGCAGTTTTAGTTGCAGGTTAAGAACATTTATTAAATTTAAGAAGAAAGATTTATTTGGGCACTAAATTGGCAACCAATTATTCATGGGATCAAGGCTTATAAACTTATAGTTTATCAATATTGTATTCTTAATTGTCCAAATAAAACATAAATTCACTATATAGTGATTACAAGTTACTTTTAAAGCATTAGAACATGGAAGATTTGTCATTCATTTTTTCCCCAATATTAAGACATTCAGCATTCTAGAATCATATTGAAACCATACCACCACTTTAATATTTTGCAATCAGTATATTTCCTGCCTGTCTCTGGATTTAATTTAAACTAACTCCATGATTTTGCTTGTTAACTTTAGCAGGAATAATGTTTTTGGATGAATGAATGCTGTAAAAGTCTGCTTTTTGTTCTCTACTAATCAAACTGTTGTGTGTCTCAAGGGATCTACACTGATTTTAACAAAGGATTCTTTTGGTCTGAAATTTAATACATACAGAATGTTTTCTAGCAGTATTAACTATAATGGATTTAGCTATTTCACCTCTTGCTTCAGTGCATTACAAACCCAAGGGTTTAAGGTAAAAATCTCAACAGAGAGGTTACATTTTGTAGAATATTCTTATAGGAACCAAGTTTAAAAATCCATCTGCACCGCCACACATAATTATTGGTTTCCAAGGAACTCCAGCTAACTTTCTTCAAAGCTTTGCCAATATACACAGAGGTAAGTAAGTCTGAAAATAACAATTATCTAACTTATTTGAGCTGGGTGAAGGTATTAGTTGCTTGTTCATGCACACTTGAATGGAGATGTGATGAATTAAGTGGTCTTTCCTGCAGAATGCAAATGCAGTCGTTTAACGGAACGATTGAAACCTACTATTTATCTCCTTCAAAATTGCATGACTTTGTTTGCCCACGAGCTGCCTCACAGTAACCTGACTTCAGAGTAGCTGATGGTGGCTCTCAGCTTCATACTGAGTTTCTTGCTTTTAAGAGACTTCAGAGCAGAATGTACCTCTGTTATTTGTGTCCTTTTCTTCCCTCTCCCCAATTTTAAACTTCCGCATATGCCCCCTTTCTCTTCAGCTGCCATACTTGTACCTCAGTGATTTGATATTAATAGCAAACATTAAGCAGTTTCAGCTCATCAGAGAAGAGATATTAATCATCATCAGGCCCAATGAGAAGTTTAATTTTCTGCTTCTCTTTTTTCACTGAGCTCTGGTGGCTGTCACTTGCACTGATGTCTGTGGGACATTTAATAATCTACTTCTGAAGATGCATTTCAGTGGTTTCTTTCCTTTTATTTCCTCTGTCAATCTCAGTGAATTTCATCATTTTAGGCTTTAATTGAAGACCGCTGTGAGGAGATGGAGAGAAGAAAGTTTTTCTTGAACAAAGCTAGTTCAGGGACTCATGGTTTTTATTGTATTCGGGAGGAAGGTGGGTTAAATCAAGATGCTGTAAACTATGGGAATTGTTCTTTTGGTATGTGACTTGCTACCTGTTCCCTTGAAAAATTCCATATCCTCCCTGTCCTCAGCTGCTGTGTATGGGCATGTATTTATTTGTGCCTCAGAACTGTGGTTAGATTTGCAGTGCAGTATGGATGATGTGGAGCACACTGAATCAGGGGATGACAAGAAAGAATCCACACTGAAAACTTCATAAAACAGCTTCCAAAACGGCATCTGTACTAATAAAAGCACTCATGTGGGATATTATACTAGCTGACATAGCAGTAGCTGTTTAAAATGGCACATCTCTTAGACTGGCACAAACTTACCTAACAGAGAAGCTTTAAACATAATAAAATTCTTTTCTGAGATGATGTTACTACTGTCACCTGTTAACTACAATGAGACAGTGAAGCACTGTCTGTATGGGTGTTAATGTGCAACCTACAACTCCCCTATTTCAGGAGTTTTATCAGCTTCTAAGGGGGTTTAAAAGCAGAAGGTCTCCCTTAGCAGCAGGAGGTTACAGTTTTCTAAGTCAGAGGAGGACAGATCAGACTAAGACAAAGCAACACATGAAGCTTAAAAGAAAAATTGTTAAGCTGTATGTGTCTGTATGTGTCAGATGGACTTCATGTATTTGTAGAATTAACTCAGAAAAAATTAATATAACACATTGCAATTGTTACTGCTAAAGAAAGGACAGAACCCTTTCCACCAACAAATCTGCAACAAATAGTACCGTTTTTCTTCAGTTGGCCTGATAATTTATTTTGCAGGTTGATTCAGGGGAGCCAGATTGAGGATATTATTATCAACCTGAAGCAAAGCATAATGGTAATTTTGCAGAAAAAAATTCACATCATACTGCCTATCTATGAACATAGCTGATGTGCAGAGGAGGATGAGACATGTAATTTCCTTTATTTTTTTATTAAGGGCAAGGTATTGCGCTTGCAAACAAATTGTTTGGAAAAATATTTGCATATTTTAATAGACTCGAGTTTTTAATAGGTAAATAATTGTTTACCTTACACATCTATCAGTACAGTACAAAGAGGAGAAAGATGTTATATTATTAGAATATTGTTTAGCAATATTCTACTAGTGTCCTGGCGCATCGTTTGCCTGCGCGTAAGTAATGGATTAATCTGAGCCATTTCTGAACAGGGATGTTTTAATGCTAATTATGGTTTTATTGCACAAAGGTAAGATACTTGATACAGGAGCTGTGGTGGAATAGATTCTGGTTAGAGGCAAACAAGTAGTGGAAATCTTCTACTGGTGGAAAGATTATCCGTGGTAATTTCATGTGGTGCTTGTTGGAAGAATCATATTTTCAGCGAGTGAAAGTAGGAATCGCAAACAGATTGTTGACAGCTGGAAACTGTTTTTAGTGGATTGCACAGAAAAGATGTTCTAATGGTGTGGTGAAAACTGAGAACGTGAGAGTGTAATGGGGAATGGAGGAGCTAATGAATGAGAGTGAGGAAAGAGCAGTGCTCAGGTGTTACTGTCACTTGTTATAAACAATTTCTTGGTAGAAAGCTGAATGGAGTTACTTGCAAGCTGGCTTTTTTATAATAATCCAGGCAGGAAGAGAAGACAAAGGAAAAGATACGCATGCATTGCAGGTAGTGGGATGCAGTGAAAAGAAAGTGGATTCATATGGAAAATAGAAGGTATTATCTTGAGGAGTCAGGAAGACATTGAGTTCTGTTATGGAAGCACCATTTGCAATATCACTGAAAGCAGCCTCGCTGTGCTTCACACTAAGCTTGTATTTGAGCATCGTGTATGTGTGAAAAGATTCAGCACCATGAAAATAACATAAAAGCTACCAGTCAAACTTGCAAATTGATGATTAATATTTGGTAGTCATCAAGTGTTTGTGGATTTAACTGAATCAGTGTTTTAAAGGCGTAGGAAATCATCAGTAATTGTTAAGAGAGAATTTGCTGTTACAAGGACTATAGATAAAATGCTTATTTAGCCCTCTCAAGAGCAAATACAACATTAGATGAGCAATATTTTGAAGAGAAAGAGAAAAGTAATCCTATAAGTGAGGCATTTTTGGTGATGGCTGATGGTGGAAGGACTATTTAAGGCTAATTTAAGTCTTTTTAGACCTCCTAGCACTTCCTATTATTAGTCTAACTCAAGAGCAGAGGCTGTACATCAGCAGCTCTGCAGTAAGACTACTGATAATTATGTGGTTCAAAATAATACGAAGGCTAGAATAATGAAACACAATGACTACAACTTGATAAGGAATTCATATTCTGCCTGTGTACTCTAATGAACAGTTCCAATGTATCACAAAAAACTTAAGTAACTATAACACTCAAGTTTTGGTTAATTATTTTCTATTCATAGGAAAGGCAAAGTACACTTCTAAATGCTGAGACAGAAGAAAAGGAAGAAAAGAAATGGAACTGAAAGTGTCAATATTGTTTCAGGATGGCTAGTTGAGCAAGACCATGAGATAATGGCTGTGACATTCCAGAGTATGGGCAAAACCACATTCCTATTTAATGCTATTGATGATTTGTCTCTAAAGAAAACAACAAAACGTTGTTACCAAATTTCTGGCAATGCCAGCATTGGGTACAGGAGAGAAAAAACATAAGCAAGAAGGTCTTTTCTTCTTCAGATTGCAACAATAGGGTAAAACAGATCAGAACTTCACATAAGCAGTAATACAAGATGTTTGAATTATTATTTCTGAAGATGTTTGTTGAGAAAGTGTCTCTTAGTTGCTGTCCTAAAGCATATGGTAGAAGGTCAGACCTCTTCTCTAGCTGTTTAAAGAGAGAAAGGTTGATAAATAGTGAAATTCTCAGGAAGACAAGGACAGCACATTTGTATTCAAAGCTGCAAGCTGACTAGACTTTTCATTGCATACAGAAGTGGATTTGATCAGAACATAACAAGTTACAGCCTGAAATTGTAGCAATGGGAGATTCAGGTAGAGTTTGACAAGAGGAAAAGCAGCTCTAAACAGAAGAGAGTTTGAAGTGTCTCGATAGATTGTGAACAGGAGTTGTGAAATCTCCACCCTAGTTTTTTTTTAAAACAGGGCAATACAGTGGCAAATTAAAATCAGTGTTGGTAAGTGTAATGTAAGGCACCTTGGAAAAGTATGATCTTAATAAACTATGGTGGACTCTTAGGTGATCATCACTGCTCTGGAACTAAATCTTGGACTTTGAATAAATGTTTCTAGCAAAGTTGAATTTGATACTGGGGGATAGTGGGTGACATATATATGTCAATAGCCATAGGCAAAACTTGATAGGCCTTGCTAGTTATTAGAATGGGAGACTTAATTGTTTTTTTCCTTTCTTTTACCAACTTTCTAAATACACCAGAGCTTTCTAAATGCACAAGACAGGGCAGAGCTTTTCACAAGAGCAGATACTGTTAATAACAAGACAAATGGGTTTTATCAGATCAACAATACATTTAGAGTGCAAATGGGGAGAAAATATCTGTTCATCAGATCAGTGTACTTCTAACGCAGTCTTTCTGTGGTATTAACGAAATGCAGAAAACTCTCACTAGTTTTAATGCAAAACTCAAGCTGTTTAAGAAAGGGCTTATATGATATTTCAGCCTGGGACAACTGGGCCGTAGCTCAATAACTGAAAAGGTCCCTTCTAATCCTATGCGATATCTTTGCAAATATATTCCCTATTTGCTTCATGGAGCTCTCTTGGGTTCCACTGAACAGGAAATAAATAATCTCCTTTGCTAGAGAAGGTGTATTATTTGGAGATTATGTTTTGGCTTCTTCATGATTTTAAAACACCATTTTTAAGGATTAAAGCAGCAGCAGAGCTGATTATTTAGCGGTTATTACTTGATGAGGTAATGACACTTGCCTTCTTTCCTAAGCACTTTTTGATCTACTGATGAAAACCACTCTATAGGCTAGGTAGTATTATTGTTAACAGTATTGGAGTGTTGGGAACTAATTAATCACACCAGCCTTTTTAGGCAAAGGAAAAGAAGTGCTGATGGAGAAAAAGGAATGCTGTTAAGCTTTAGGAATGCTTCTTTTTGAGTGACAGTCTCCCTGTGTAACGTGAGCTCCTCAAAGCACTCGTGTGCACTTGTGTGGGAAAATGGATTTCTTTCAAAGTGGATGGCTCAGGGTTTATTTGGGGTGTGTGTGTGAGATCAGGTTTTGGTAGCAGGCAGGGGGGCTTCAGGGTGACTGCCCTGAGAAGCTGCAAGAAGCTTCCCTTATGCCCAGCAGAGGCAGTGCCAGCCAGCTGTGAGATGAAACTGCCACTGGGCAAGGTCGTGCCCATCAGCCACAGTGGTGGTGCCTCTGGGATAATAGAATTAAGAAGGAAAAAAAGCCCCAAACTGCAATAGGAAGAGCAGCTGGAGAGAGGACAGAGAATATGTGAGAGGAAGATAGATGGGGAGCAGAGTGAAACCCCCATAATCCTGGAGGAAATCGTTAGCAACATGATACATTATGTATTACTTACAATATATTCTGCATATTGTTTTTTAGAAAGCTGTTGATGAAATTTGGTTCATTAAATCCAAATTTGAGACTAGATAAGCACAAATGAGTTATTTATTCACCATGTAGACCTTCAATAACCTTCAGGATATAAATGAGTCCATGGGAATCTTTTATTGCAGCTTTCTGTGAGTATGACAAATTACATCTTTTTTTATAAAATAAATATGACTGTCAAAAGGTTAAATGAAATAACTCTTTCTGAGAGTTACAGTGCTCATGGGGAAGTCATCCAAGCCTCTTGGCTTTCATACTCTTACACTCCAATAAACTTGAGACTGTCTTCAAAAAATGAAACCAAGCGGTTTCTCTGCCGTTAACCACATGAAATGAAACAACTTCCTCTTTTTTGTACTTCACATTTTACATAGGTGGAAGTACTCTTGAAACTCTTGGAAGAAGTAGTCTAAATGTTAAAGAGAACGAAAGAGGTGATGCATCAAGACTGATACTTGAAAAAGTAGTCTGAGCTGTTGTTATCCAGATAAGTACTGGCATACCTCTGTTTCTTCCAGGTTTCTGTTATGTGAATGGAGAAATATTTCCTGGTTTCGTATTTTTATGTATCTACAGCTGTGTGGCTGTGGTGGGTTGAGCTTCGCTGGCTGCCAGGTGCTCACCAAAGTCACTCACTCTCTTCCTCAGCTGAACGGGGAAGAGAAAACATAACAAAAGGCTCTTGAGCCACCCCACTACCAAAATCTTGTTAAGTGAACCCAGTATAAAGGTAGACCTTTTATTTAGTCATGCCTTACAGATAGTTATGCCTAATGTCTGTAGCCCCTAATTTCTCTGCTCCCGATTCCTTGCTGAAGACTCTATTGTGATACTATACATATGTTTGGCTTCACAGTAGACTGTGACAAGAGGAATTCTTCAACGAAGGGAGAAGACATTTAAATGCTCAGTGGCTCTTTTGAAGTTACTAGTTCCCCTTTCTTCCACTCTGCCATTTTCCAAACAACACACTGAATGGTCAGACTACCTCAGCTTGGTGGACAAAATTGAAGGCAATTTCTCAATGTCGTCTTTACGGGGAATTCTTAGTGGTTACTATGGCTTTTGTTTCGTACTTATGTGGTTGTTATATCTGCGTTCGTGTAACTCTATTTTCTGTTCAATGGTGAGGGTAAAAGCAACAACAAAAAAGAAATTCATTGAAACTGTTTTCTCTCCAGTTTTCCTACTTTTGCCATTTTTTACTGCATCACAGCCTGTCGCTGCCATGCTCTGTTGCTCACTTGCATGCTCACCTGCACTCCTGTTTTCTCTTTCACATTTGTGCTTGCTTCCTCTCTATCACTTTCAGCCTCACTCACTCAAAATCCTGTCACTCTTCTCCTCTTGCACTGGCACTGGTTCACACATCCCTCACACTCTTACTTGTTCCTCAGTGTTTTCACACCTTGAACCCTTTTAAGCCTTTTGTGTTGCACGTCTTTTTTTGTGCTTCATTTCACTCTGTCTCTCTGTCACAAATGTTCAATTTTCTCTGTTTCATTACTGCATTCCTGGGGACATGTTTGCAGTGCTGCCTAGCGGGAATAAGGGCTGCTGTTCTAGTATTTCTCTAATAGTGTTTATGTTCCTTGTTCAGCACCAGTGATGATGTGACCAGAAAACTTTAGCTGCTGCTAGTTTCCCTCCACATGTACATAATTAATTTGCATTCTCTCTTAAAAAAAAAATAATACCATTTGCTTCTTTTTTTTTAAACTGATTTTCACCAGAAAAAATACCAAGTTTGTTTTGGAGATGTAAAGCCAAGCGATACTGTTCAGCAAAGTTATAATGTGTTCTGTGTTAAAGACTCAAGGAGCCTGGAAATGAAACTAAAAGAATAGAGTTTGCATCCCCCCAGTTACAACAGATAAGATCCAATATGGTTCAGATTTTCCTTTCTTTACAAAAATGACATTTCAGAATTGAGAAGTCATGCAAATCAGTTGGGCTTAGTTCATCTGTCTAATGCTTTACTCTGCTGTATATTCTGCTCTCTAAATACCTGCTAAGCTATGCTTAATGTAACAAAAAAACAACCCCAAACCAAAAGAACTCAACCACTGACTACATTTTATGTTACTGTGTTGGGACTCCTTCTTTTAATTAAATATCCCCTTTATGAGTAAACTTCTCCTAACCGATGTAGCTTTCTCTTTTTTCTTAGATACTCTTCAGCTGTGTGGGTTTTTTGCATCTGTTTTATTTGCACAAACTTATAGGCTTATATTTAGGGCTTTCACTGCAGAAAATGTGATGAGAAATCATATGGCCAGCCAAGAGAAGCTAGAAAACAAGATTTTCAGGTAGTTCAAAATTTCTTCATAAATCTATGCACTGCTTCTCTCTCTGCTTACTGTTGGTCTCTTTTTAGCATGTTCATATTGAGGCTGGTGAGATGATGGAACAGGTTACCCAGAGAAATTGTGAATGCCCCATATTCAGAAGCATTCAAAGTCAGGTTGGACAGGGGTTTGAAGCAACCTGAACCTAGTGATTGATGTCCCAGCCCACTGCAGGGGTGTTGGACTGGATGACCTTTAAAGGTCTCTTCTATCTCAAATAATTCTATAATTCTGTGATTCTATGTTGAACTAATAGTGGTGTGGTGGAGGGTGTTTTTCCTTAGTGTTTGCTAGTTGCTAGATAGTTCTAATGTTATTTCACTTCAACTAAGAATAAATAGAAAGACATTATTTTCCTTTACGCAGAGAAGAAATTGTCTCTCTTTCTGTCATTTATGATAAGAGGGTGAAGGGGAGCTAGGAGGGAGATTTTCAGATGTTTTTTAGAAATAGGCAAAGCAATTCATTGTGATAGGATAGCAAAACCCAATGTATATCTACATTGCATTTAGAAGCACTGCTGATGCATATCTAGCATGCACTGCTGTTGGGAAAGTGGAACATGGATAGTTTGGTGTGCAGCCTGAGGTGATCCAACATCTCTGGTGTCAGTGTCTGAACTAGTTAATGAAAACATCTCTGGTGTGTCTGCATTCAAAGGGCACAGAGGGTGATTTCTCTCCCACTTCCTAGTTCCCATTATCAACAGTTTGCAAAGCCTTGGGGCAAAAGAATCAACAGAACTCCCAAATTATTGATTAGTTGTTATTGGAGTAATCACTGTTCGTAATAATGGCACATTATTTTAATATCTGTTTGTAGTCAAAGTAAAACTTTCACTGTCTGAAATACAGCTTGATTTAGAAGATATTTAAAGAAGTATCATGAGTAGCTTACCTACAGGTATGTCCATTCTTCTGCAGTGACAAAAGAATATGTTTTTGAATGATGAAGGTTTAAATAGATCATTAAAGTTTGAAGTTCATTTTACTTTGGGAGCAGAGTGTGATAGGGGAAGAAATGTTATTCCCTGTCTCTAATGCTTTGCTTTGACTCCTGGATTGTTTGAATTGCCAATGAGACCTGTGTGACAAAAGTCTGTCTAGAACAGAAGTCCATGTTAGCTGAGGAATAAAAAGCAGTTTGGGTTTGATAAATGGCAAAACTGTGCTTGGGTTATGCCCCAGCTGCAAATTTGGTGATACTACATGCAGGTAGGAAATGACTCTAAACTGCATGTGTCCTGAGTGAGTTTTTGTGGTAGCCAAGAGGGGACATGAGCAGGACACAGAGGTTATTCTGTACTGCCTCATGTCATTGCTGGGGGCAGGGAAAGGGACTTTTGGGCAGAAGGGGTTCCTTCCTGGTTGAGAAAACTTGGTGGAGGGAGCTGTCCAGTATTGTCTATTATTGAGGAATTATCTGTGTGAATCATTTATTTTCTTATACCTTTTATTATGAATGTTGTTGCTGTTACTGTTTGTTTCCTTATCTCATTGCCATTTCCAGTAACTTATTCTTATCTCAGCCCATGATCTTTGCCTTTTGTGCCTCCAGTTGGAGAGGGGTGGGAGGATAGCATGGAGTTTTAATGGGAATACTAAATTGGAGAATACCATTCCTAAACCACGACAATACTGTATGTGAAATAGCAGGACATAGTCTGCTCCTGGTTTGGGACCTGGTTTGGTTATGGTGGGAATTTTTCTTGCCAGCTGCACAGTGGGATGTGAAATGCAGCTGCCTTATTGCAGAGCCTGACACGGGCTCTGTCCTTCCTGCAGTGCCCTCCCTGCTGCCTTTCTTCTGGCTCTCTTTCTGCTGTGTTGAAGCCAAAAATAGACACAGCAAGACAGCAGGTTGTGGGGAGAGATGACCAATATCTGTGTGTTTGCAGCTAAAGTTTTTACAAGTCACTCTGTAAAAATGTGGCTTAGTTTGTTGTTGATTTCCAAGTCTGTACCATCAAATGAGTGTAAAACTTAAGGAAGGGAATGAGTTATCAGCTCACTGGAGGCAAGGAAGGGAGGACATTAAATGTTTTAGCACATAAATCAAAGTGGACCTCTCAATTTTCTCGGAATTTATCAGAAAAGAAAATTCTGTACTTTTTTTTTTTTAACAGTTCCAGTAATTTCTTTAATGAGTATTTGAAAGTCTTTAACCTTCAAGAATAATTATTCTCCAAGTCTTATCCATTCTTTCGGTTTCATAGATATTTTCCTTCCTTCAAAAAAAAAAAGAAAAAAACTGATTAATTATAAGAAGATGGATACTTAACTAAGCTTCAGGCTTCTTGGTGAGTCCTAGCCTGAAGCTAATAAATGTTATCTCTGGCAATTTAAATGTTTTTTTCTTTTAATTGCATTTTCTTTAAAATGGGGATATGTTAAAAAAATTGCAAGACAAGGTGATATATAACTGTCATGAATGAATTAAACTCACCCATAAGGAAACTTCATTATTTTCAATACTTTTGGTAGCAGAAAAATAGAAAAAGATTATATCTGTCTGTCTCTCTGTGAACAGAAAATCTTTCTCTTTTCTTATCCTGTAAAATAAGAAAACGTAATAGTAAAATCTCAAAAATAGGCAGAAGAAGAAAATAATTTATATAATCCCTCAAACCTTTAAATATTTTAAACACTCTCAATTTTTAAAGATTTAATAGAATTTAATTTGACTGATGGTGTCTCTTTGGCTAGAAAAAATATCACTTACAGTATTGTCAATCCCAAATGTCCTAATATCCTGAGTTCTGGATCACAAAAATCATGACATTGAATTTTTAGTTTTGTTTCTAAAGCAACTCTGCATCTGTTCTTCTAAAAATAAGTCCTCATTAGTTACCATTTGGGTTATGAATTATTAGATCAGAATCTATAACTAGATAACAACTTCAAGTTTTGCTTTGGCATTCTAAGGAACAGAAAATCTGCTTGCTACAGAAAAGAAAACCAAGGCTCTTAGTGATAGTTCACTTGTACATTCACATCAATTGAGATTGTAAAATCTAAGCTGTACTTGTAAGGCAGGTATATGGGATTTTCATTTCAATGAATACTGGGTTTTTTATATTATCTGCCTTGAAGTTCTTAGGAAGATTTGTTGGAGAATTATGACATCCCAAGTAGTACTTGGGAAGTGCATCTTATTTTCCTGTTCACTATCTTTGCTACTTATGGCGTGGGAGTGCTGAGTGCTGTTTCTCTCTAACTCTGAAACAGACATAGGAATCCTTAATTTTCAGATAACCAGCCCAGGACAGCAGCTTTTGGGAAATTCTGTGATAATCCATAGCAATTTGCACTGCAGTGTTTAGCTACCAGTGGTTGTGCTGACATTGGGCAGCTCTTTAGGGGTCATGGAACTTGGCCACCCATGCTTGTGGCGATTTCCTGCGTGTTTACTTAGGAAAAGAGTTGTGAAATGTCTGTTTCCTCCTTGATAGTTTGCCTTCCAGTTAAAATGTGGCAAGAGAGAGCCTTGTGGATGAGCAGCAGGGAATGTGTTTGTTTAGACCCTGTGTGCAGAGCTGGAATAGGTAGTGTAGGGCCTGATCTTGTCAGCAGCAAAACCTTCCATGAGCTTCATCAGTGTGCACTTCTCAGGACCAGTTACAAACTGGGATGGAAGTCACAGGTTAATTGAGTTCAAGGCTATTAAGGACATCCCAGTTGCCTGAACTGTTCTTTGATGGGAAGCTTGTGTACTCATCAGTCGTTCTCAATGACAAAAATGTGTACTCCATTTCTCATTTGAAATTTGGCTTCCACTTGCAGGTTCTTGCTAAATCATTTTCCATAAGATTAAACAGCTCTTCCATACTGCTCTTTTCTTCACGTGGAGGAACTAACATAGTTTAATCAACTCACCTTGCAGGCTGAACAGTTTGATCTCTTCTAACTGGGGGGCATTATCTCTAGTTTTAAATTTTTTTCTGCCTCTCTTCTGAACCCTCTCCAGATTTCCAACAGACTTTTAAAAATGCACGTGACAGAAGTCATGGTGGTATGAAATATCATTCTCATCAGTACTGTGTAAAGAGGTACTACATGTATTTATCACTTCCTGCTCTTTACTCCCCCAATTATACTTCCAAGTACCAAATGACTTACACTCCCAGTTCTTGAAACCCTTATTTAATTACTTGCTTACCTATGCTGATTTTAAGTCCTTTCCATGATCACTGTTTTCCAAAATACATGATTCCATTTTATAGATATAGTCTGCATTGTTCTTCTCACAAGTATTCCTTTGCAATTGGACATAATGAGTTGTATTTTGTCTGAGTGGGCAGGATTGCCCCATCTTTAGCACAATTTACACTACTGACTTTGTGTTGTATGCAAAGTTTTGGGGTTTTTTAATTTCCAAAGCATCAGTAAATGCTAAATAGGAGACACCAAAGCACTGACTGCTTTGAGGTCTCAGCAGCTATTCCTGTTTCAGTAACAGAGACTTGAGGCTTGCAATCTGGTTAAGTAGCCAGGTTTTAGTTTTTAATATAGAATGTCCTGGTATTGTATCTTTTCGACATGAAAATTTGTTACCAGATCAGATACCTTGCAATGCCTTAATATGTTAATACGTACATCTGTGCATAATTTTTAGTTGCCAACTTTAAATCAGATGAAAAGAGAAAATCAGTCCTATAAGATCAATAGTAAAAAAAAAAAAAGCTGTCTATCTTTAATTATATTCCTATCAATTAATTTTCTATCTTCTGACTTCTGGATTAACTTTTTTCATTACTTTAAGTGCACTTAGTGCATTTGGCATCAGTGCAACAGGCCCAAGAGCCATCATCATCATTTTGTTTCCCCCTTTTGAGTACTGAGACAGAATAAATACTCAAGTCAATAAAACAGCCTGCCCTTTCTGATAGGTATTATGTAGTGTTCTTGGCTGTTCCTGGCGCAAATTCCCTCTTTTATTCTTGAGCACACTGTCTTCCCCTGGTTATTTAGTATGGACCACTGGATAGAAGATATCCTGGTTTACATTCCTGTTAACAAAAGTCAAGTCTTAAAGTTGTCTGCAATGCAACTAACTGTATTATGCAAAATCACAGTGCTTATTGTGTTCCAAAATTACAGATTTTCTAGAACTTTTTAATAAGGGAAAAGGTCACATTCAGTTCAAGTACATTTAGTCTGCCAAACATGCACTGCTTTCCAAGACTTTGGTGTGTGATGAGTACACATATTTCTCGTCTTTTCTCATCAGCACATTAGCTTCCTTCATTCTTTTTAGTCAAGTATCAGAAGCTTGATTCCTGAGATCATATCCCTTCTACCTTGACTCATCTGGCTCCAAGACCCCTTCTGAAATTTTTGTGAAGCCTCATTTTAAGCCTGTGTTGGAGCATCATGGGCTGAGTTTACACCAAGTTTACACCTGCAGTCCAAAGAACTGAACCTATATCCTTGCACAATAGTTCTACCTTAGTATGACTAAAGTGACACTTCCAACCGTGCACCACAGTGAGGCTTCACAAGGGAAGAATTATGAGCTTTCTAATCTCCTCTCTGTCTTTAAAATTCTCTGTTTGTCTATTTTCTTAATGCAGCTCTCACTGAGAATTCAATGGCTGATTTATAGTTTTTGTAGCTCTTAAATAAACGACACAAATTTAGAAAGGGAAACTGAAAAACATTCAACCTATCTTACACAAACTGTTCTTTCTTGTGTAATATTGGAGTGCATAGACCTGACTCCCCTTTAAAAATTAAATGGAATACCTTTAAAAGCAATAGCTGCTACTTACTGCAGTCAAGTCACTTTTTCAACACCTCCAAAAGTAGGTCTGTCTCAGTATTCCTTGGGACTTGGACTTTTTCCCTGGAATTTAACTTGTAAATCCTCTTGTTCTTCTTGTTCCCCACAGACAGGACCATCTGGACATTGTTATGTTGTAATTGTGGAGAGCCTAATATTTTTGTTTGTTAGGATTATGGGATTAGTCTGGCTTTTAAATAAAGTGAAACAGACATCTTCTCATTAACATTTATATTACTTCTTTCTTACTTTGGTTGCAGCCAATAGTACTCAAGTGTAAATTTTGTGTGATTTAGTAGATTTTGGTGCTGTGAGATATGGCAGCAGATTAATGCAGAGTTTGGCTTCACAGGGGAAGTGTGGAGTGTGGTAGAACTTCATTAGTTCACATACCCTAAACATTTGGATTCTGACACTTTCAAATTCCTCTTTGAAATCTCAGAAATGTGGTTCTCCAGGCAGAAGCTAAGGTGCAGTGGAGATCACTGAGCTCTGGCATGCACATTCTTTAGCTCTGATTTTGCTCTTAGTCCTTCACCAAAATCACTGACATAAAGGAAATTTCTAGTATGCCAGGCAAAAAGATGCACTTGGAGTCTTCTGTGTGATGTAGACTGCAGGATTTTCTTATTGCCTTTTACAAAAATTTGTTCTTGATTTTAAAATATACAGAGACGGAAAATTTTTGGTGATTCTTGGCGAGTTATTTCAATACTTAATTACATTTTCTGCTCAAAATTTGGACCTGTTTCTGTCTTTCATTTTTGAACATTCAATTATCTACCTCTGGTTCCTGTACCAATCTCTTAAAATTGGAATTGTCTTCTTGGAATGAACTTTACTATTTCTCTTAGGTACTGGAGGATATGAGCAAATTGCCTACTAGCCATACTTTTGTTTATCTGAGTAAATATCTGTCCTTCAGCAGTTTATTCTGAAATAGGTTTTCCAGCACTTGGACCATTGTACAGGTCTTTGCACAATTCATCTTACTGAGTTCCTTGTTAAGTAAAGATCACTAGAACAGAACAGTATTCCATATTCATCATTTATATATATTGTATAAATACGCAGGAAAATACTGAAGTGTTTATATAAAGAACTGAGATTAACACACATGTTTCCATTCTAAATGTCCTTTTTAAGAGGCTTAGAGTTTTTCATAGACTGTGACTGTTCAGGATAGAATTTTACACTTTTGATGAAGACCCTATGGAGGAGTTTTTTAATTATTTGAGAAAATTGCCTATTTTTCAGGAGAAAATAATTTACCTTGCAAATATGATTTGATTACTGTTTAACCGTAACAGGATATAATTTCATTCTTTGTCCCCATTTTTTCCAGTTCTGACTTTAAGAAAGTTACCCATTAAGTTGAGGTTTTTTCTAGTACTTCTTTGCTTAGGAGTTTATTTATTTCATGGTGAGGAGAGGACAGGTACAAAGGTGTTGATTTCAATGCTGTAGAGATTGACAAAGGATAGTGGATAAAACAATATGTTACCTGTCTTGTTTGGATATTTTTTTTTTCTGTGAGTGAGTGATTTCAACGAAACTTAACTTGAGAACCTCACATGTGCTATGAATAGGACCTTTCACAAAGGCAGGTGTCCATGATGTTGAAAAAACCCCATGCTTTTGAGAAAATGTTAGGTATGAAGATGAGATGCTGTGTAGGAGTAGCAGTAAGTGACCTGCCACTGTAATTTCAGAATGTTCTGAGAAGGAAAGCTATTTCAGCAGGAGATCAATACGGGTGTTTTGGTTATGACCTGTAAAACAATCACCTAGAATTGAGTTTCTAGTGCAAGAAGAGGCTTTGGTGTATTACTATGACTGTTAATTTAAATTCACAGAAGCCAAGAACTTTAGAGTTACAGCAGCTGTGGGAAACATAAGTTGGTAATGTTTACATACACTTCAGAGCATAAATTTCTTAGCATAAACAGCAATACAAAACACTACATATGTGCAAGTGGAAAGAGTAATGGATACTGTGGGAACCATGTATGAATTTGAATATCTGGACTTTAAATATATAACCCCAAGACTGCACTCACTCACAGCTTGTTTCTCACAGAATATGTAAGGTATGGAATGAGTTATCTCCTGTTTTAAGATACAAGACCCTGATTCTGAATAAACTTAAGTGCTTACATAAATCCAGTCGTCTGGGTAACCACACTGCCTGCTGTAACTTCTTCCTCACGTGGTTCACATGCATGTACATTTTTGCTGGGCTTAGTTACTGACATCCAAGAAACTATGCAAACCAAGAAATGAAAAGGACCATGTTAGGCAAAGTGCATCTTCTGACTCAGGGCACCTAGGTTAAGATTCTTGCTGGTTTGTCAGTTTGGCTTCAGCTTCCTGAACTCCCCACCTCGAGCTGCAGAGGAGATTAAGGATGTTCTTTGACTGGATATTTTGGCTTTTAGGTAGTAGTTAATACTGGCTAAGAATCAACTTAATTAATTTGATGGTGGCTAAGAATATTTATGGCCTGTAAATTATCTAGGACTGGTGTCTCAACTAGTGGTTGTTGGCTCTGGTCATAGTAGTTTGTAATAAAAGGTAATAGGTTTTGAGCTTTTTGCTCTCTCCTTAACCTACTGTTGATCCCTTTGTTCTTCAGACAGTGTGTATTGTAAAATAATCTGTGTCCACTTGACTGATTTATTCTCTGTTAAACATCAGGTCTACATATTGTTGTGTTCATTTCTGACATGCTTGACAGTGCCAGTTCATAAATACACTGACTCTGATTTTCTTCTAATCCATCAAATCAAACTAATCAGTAAGAAATCACTTCTCGTTTTTAAAACAAGTTTCTTTTCACAGCATACCAGTATTTAATTGTGTATTTTATGACCTTTCTTCTGATGCTTGTTTTGATATGAAAACTCTAAAAACACATCAGAGCAGCAAAATATTGGGAACTTAGTCTGGCCTCTTTGCCTATATTTGCTAAACATAGTAATTTAGGAAACAGCTGTGACCACATATTGCTTTTTTTTCCCTAATAACTATTTTTGTGCTTTAGCAAAGGCCAAAAGAGACCATATAAAAAAATTGGAAGTTTTACTATTGCTATGAGTGGGTTAGGACTTCTTTCAGAAAATCTTCATGGGTGACGAGGTGGGAGATTTATTTACTCTTTTATTTTCAAACCTTTAGGGAACTAATTTTCGGTTTTTCTCTACCCTTAGTAGGGCTAAGTGTATTTTTGATCTCATTTAGAACCTGGGATCCTATTTAACTGCACTATGGCAGTTGTGAGAGCCTGGAGAACATTACCAAGTATTTTGAAACTCATGATGTGAGTTTCACCCCAGTGCTTACAATATCTAGATGCTTCACCACTGTTTCCTCTCAAGACAGTTCATTATTATCTGGTTCTCCTGAATGATTGGCAGTGGTTGACACAAGGACTGGGTATGTGTCTTTGCACTCTCAACTCCACTGCAAATTAAAATTTCATCAGTTTGTTCTGGAAGAAACTATGGCTACCAGCAGCCTTTCCAGCACATCACAAATGGCTGAGTACCAGCAGGGAGGCTGTGTCTGCTGGACACACAGAGTTTTTCTCTTGCCTTCACAGTGGCCAAGAGGGAGGTCCAAAGGCAGCAGAGAGATGCTGCCTGCTCCCCAGCACAGCCAGGATTCTGCATGAGGTCTCCCACCTTTGGTACTCTGGCCATGTTGTAGCCTTGAGGGATTTGGGAGGAGGAAGCACTGGAGAGGAGCTCTGAAGCTTGCTGGTTTATAGCAGCTCTAGCAGATGTATGGCAATGTGCTGTGCTTTGGCAGCAGCCAGCAGCAGTGCTGTTAGCTGCCAAGACAATTGGCAGCAGATGGCTTTGTCCAATTCTGCCATGAAATCCATTTAAACTAAAAAAGATAGAGTATTGTACTCGTGGCTGATTCATCACAAGAAAATGAGATTCCTTGTACTCTGATTTTCTATCTCGTGCATTTCACAAGTGCTGATGAATATCCAGATTATTACATAGCCTCCTCTCCACAGCCCAGCACCACGGTCATGCAAAAGGGAGAAAAGTTGTCTTTTTCTGTGATATCCAAGGCAGATTTTCTATATTTACTATAGCTGCTAGGATAACTTTTTTAAGTGGATTACAGCCGAGGAAATTTTGGACCCACAGTTCCTGATCTGTTTTTTTGTACAACTGTGTTTCCAAGTCTTTATTTTGGCAGCTGACCCCACCATCAAAACAATACCACACTGCAGCAGTATATGCCATCTGTGATAACTTTTTAAATATAGTTTTTTGCTGCAAAATATCAAGTGCTTCATGTAGTCTCTCTTCCAGCTTTTCTTCTATACTGATGACCAGAATCTTCATATCAGTTTGAGCTCCTGGCTTTCATGGAACTTATTGAGGAAAATCCATAAAAGAAGGGCAGTATAGAAGATGTTCAATTTATACTCTTTTAGTGCTAGCCTGAGCCTTACAGAATCTTACATCTCTATGTAGTTTGAATTTTGTTTATAAAGTAGGTTCCTTTAAGTAATAACAATGAATACCAGAAAGCCATGCTGGTTTTCTGACAAGAGTGATCTTTGTCTCTACCATTCAGGCCACTGCTTAAAGCCAGACAGTCTATAACTATTTCTCTCTGGTAGCTGCTTAAAAAAAAAAAAAAAACAGGCCATCACAAATTAATATCATTGTTGGGCAATTTCTTTTTAACTTAGGTGAAAAATCGTCCTTATGTTTTCAAAAGCTTGAAGTAAAATCTAAAAACTCAACAAAATATTTTGGAAAATCTATAGTTTGCATTAAAAAAGCAAATAAATTATTTTGGGTATCCAGTAGTTTTGTGCTTGGACTAAATGCTGATAATATAAAAAATAAATGTATTATTTTCAAAAATATTTAGAAAGCTGAACCAGCTGAACAGTTTAGAATAACTTTCTAATTTGTGTTAGAATTTAAATATTAAGTAAAAAGCAAAATCTTGGCCATCCTGTTTTGAAAGTCTTGAAGACTATTTATTTGGACTAGGAATATGTTTTTCAATTGTACCCAAGTGATTTTGGAGCTGGGGACATAGACCCACATGACAGGTTCAAAAGTGTCTGAGAGCTTTAGGAAGATGAGCACAGCCTATTTGTTCTTGTGACTAATGACTGCCATTCTAAAAATCCCATTCCATCTCCCAAGCTTTATTTATGTGTTAAATTGCTGGTGATTAAAAAGTGCTATTTATAGAAAGCCAAAGGAAGGAAGGTGAAAAATGCTGCAGTGGTCTAATGAGTGTATTTTCTCAGAGCACCTCACCAGCAGACAATCATTTGTGTGTTGTACTGGTAAACTATTTCTAGCACAGAGGCACCAGTAAAAAAAAATATCTCTGTATTGAAATAAATAAGCTGCTTCCCCACAATGAAGTGCACTGCTGGTGAACATGAATTTTTTCTGGTGTAATTGTATGTACTCACAGTGCTTCCACAAGGATAGCAGTTCAGTCAGGGATTAAACATTTTCATACCCCATTTCATGGCTCAGGAAGTCTCTCTGGAAGCTTAGGTGTACTGCCTGAAAGCCTGAAAAATTCCCTGAACAAGGATTTGGTTATTAGCCTGTTACCAAAGTAAGAGGACTTTTAATATAATAATATTAAATTATCACAGATTGTTGTTTTGTTTTGTTTTGTTTTTGATTTTCCTGATCTCTGCTGGGAAAAAAAAAAAAAAGATACTCTAAGGACCTCCTATTGTATTTGGAGCCAGTGAAGTGACCAGGGAATATTTTCATTTTAATTAATATACTTAAGAAGAAATTAATGAACTGTTCTTCCAAAAACCTTTTTGTTAGTATTTCATATCCACGGTACAGCACCACATAAAGATGTTTTATGTGTGAGGCTGCTTGTTTTTCTTCTCTCAAACATGACTTAACTGCTGCATGGTGGCTTTGAATCAGTAGCACAAGAAGTTCTGTTCTGATTCGGGAATTTCTGAGCACAGCCAGCCTCAGAGCCACTGTGATGGATGGAGCAGCCTAAAATTAGGCTACATTTATCAAAACTCACATTTAAGGGCTGACTGAATTGCTTTGGTCTGTTACCTGCACAAAGCAAATCATCACTAGTAGGACAGGGCACTGCCCTCTCTGATTTATTAAAATAGGAAAGAGTGTTCAAATTTCAATTTTGGCAGCATTTTCATTGTCAATATAATGGATGTAAAGCAGAAGTGAACATCTTCCAAGTCAAATTATTGCAGTACACATCGAAATAAAACCTGGATGTGGACAAACTCTCTTTATGAGCATAAAGAGCATGTTTCAGGTTTGTGGGTTTTCTCCCCTCCCCTCAACAGCCCTTGCATTTCCTGAGGCTTGTCTGCTTACAGAGCATTGCCAGGTGCCCAATGGAATGGATTTATAATAAGTCTTGGGATAGCATGTTCAAAAGGATATTAAATCTCACATTCAAGAGCAAAGTTAAGTCTGTTAGGACTTTCTTTTTAAAGCCATTTAAGCAATCTGAATAAGGATAGATGCCTAAAAGTGCACCTGCCTGCATTTTCTTTGAAAATCTGCTCTTCTCAGGCTCCTCTGTGGCTATTTCTTTTAATGGAATTTGCTTCTAAATCATCTAAGTCATCTTCAAGACCTTATTTTTTTTAAAAATGGTGGAAAGACATAAAAAAAAATTCCAGATAAAATAATTTCATTGTAAAGTACCAATACAGGGGATTTTTAAAATTAAATAATTCTCATCTTCTCCGTCACCTAAATGAAAACAATAATTGAGTGCTTTTCTATCTCATTGTTCTTCCATCTCCCAGTCTACACTGGAATTAGGAATGAGAAACAAGGAAAAAAAAAGAAAATTAAAAAGTTTTTGATTGCTAGACTTTTCTTGACAGCTGGGGAATAAATTAATTTCAAATTAAGATAAAAATATAGGTTTGGCAGAGCAAGCTGTTCTCGAAAAGAGTTTTCAATCACTGTCTTAATAATTCTGGCCTACTAGATGCGTGGTAGGATTCTCCCTCATCTGAATTATAAAGGGAGTCACCAGTGCTTTTACTGAAGTTAGTAATTTTCTTTTTCTCTCAAAGAAAGTGCTGATGGATATGTCACAGCTTATGAGGATTGATTGTCTATAAATATATCCATTGGTTTAGATTTGTCTCTTATACCTCTGAGTAAGTCAACATTACAGCATTACATTAGGAACTTGAGGTACCAGGTCTTTAGGATTTCACTGTCCCCTGAAACTAGGATAGGTGAGTTTAGCAATATGTGTGCTCTGTGGGTTTCCCTAAATCTGAGTGGTTTGAAGAGTTTGTGTGCTCTCTTTTTATTTTTCTTCAGCAGATTAACCAAAAGTCTTCCAGATGTTTTTTGTTAGTAGAATTGAAATTAAGGTCAGCATCTGCTATGCTTGTCTCAAACCCAATAGGTATTTTTGACATCTTTGTCTTAACGGCTCCATTTCTGGGTTTTCATTATGCTTTTTTCCCCCTGGTTCATGTGTTCTCTGTTCTAAATTGGATTTGTGCCCCTTTCTTGCTATTTCCATTTCACAAAGCAAGATCTGAAATGTGACCTCAAGCTGCTGATTTTCATGTTTCTCGGAGCAGTGCTTCACTGCTCTCCTCATACTCCATTGCACTAATAGTTTAAGCTCTTTTTCCTGCAGACATACATAAGCCCATCATTGTAGCATGCCCTGGGTTCAGAATTCTTCAAGCACCCAAATTCAATTGGCAAGATACACTCATTGTGATTTATGGGAAGCTTTATTGGTGGTCAAAAAGAGAACAATTTGCAGAGTGCCCTTTCTGCTACCCTTGTGGCATAGGAGGAAAGTGTTCATCCACCACTTGAAAGTGCTATTGCCTCAGCTGTCCTGACCTGCAGGGCTCATTGAGCCATCATGTTACTGCATTTCCAGAAATGTTACAGCTGAACTGACAGCAATACCAGATGGATGTTTTTTGCCCTCTAGAAGGTTTTAATAGACATGCATATACCATACATGCACTAGTCTCACATGCACTGTAATGTCCCATATGTGTCTCTAGTGAATCAGTTTCCCAAGAGATACAGAAGTCTCCAGTCGTGAATTTTTCACCGTTTCTTTCCTTTTTTTTTGGTTCCAAGTGGCATAAATTAGCTTCTCTTGTCATGGATCTTATTTTCTAAGACTTGCAAGTGGCAGCTCTGCTGTGACTGTTCTCCAAGCCTTCCTTCCCTTCCTTCCTGAGCTGTACGAATTTGAGTCTGTAGAATATTTCTGCTTTTGGTCCCAGCATAGCCTTCAAGAGCAGCCCTGCTCAGGAGAGGTGTGTGCCACTGTTGTTGAAAGGATGTAACTGAAGGCAGATTTCCCTGAGGCTGTGCCCCAGCTCATTTGGGAAGTTCATACTCACTGCCTGTGAATTTGGTTATATACCTTTCTGTTAAAGAGAAAACAGCCTGCAGAGCACTGATAAATACTCCTGATTAGTTTCACCCATGAACATGCTTCTTGGCAGTTGAAGCTATGCAAAATTCAGTGTTGGTATGTAAAAGAGATTTGTTTTAATTGGGTTTTCTTCCATATTTCTTCTGTATGTAGACTGTCATTACTAGATTAAAAAATAATTTTTGGCTGCTTCATCTTAAAGCTTGCAGCTGCAGTTCTTGGTCATACCTGTAGCACAGGGCAACTTTAGATTTACTTCACCAAAGGAAAAGCAAATAGAGAAAGAAGAAAGAAATGTAAAATAAGTGTTAACAGTACCTGTGTGGTGTCTACTTTACAGGTTTTATGGTTAAATGTATTTGCTGTAATTGTTTTTTTGCTGTGGTGAGTACAAACCAGCAAGGATTAAAAAAAGAAACAAGCGTTCCTGAGTTGACAAAACAGCCTGAAAAGCCATTCCACAACAGATACAGGAACATTTTGAGCCATAACTGTTTCAGAGTGTTTGGTGACTGCTAGTAATAGACTCTCCAGAAGAAAAAAAATTACTCCCACATTCTACAGCCAGTGTGTCACTGGGAATTGTGCCCACTTGAGCAAGAACTGAATTTTGCACGTCTTAAAATATTCGAAAGTGAAGGCTCAAGCTGTTCTGATTTAGGCTGCATTTACAGATGAATTTCTATCTCATTTAGAGAGTCCTCACCTATATTAGATGCTTTATATCTTGAATACTTCTGTCACTTCATCCCCTACTTAATTACTTTCATTCTTCCCTAATTGAGTTTAGGGTAATAACTTTGATAACTCAGACACCATCTGGCATGGGAATACAGATTTCATGAGAAGAAAGCAGAAAAATTGCACTTGAAGTTCAGCAATATTTCTTCCCTTTCTCTTTTTAAGAGAAATAATCAAAAAAAGGCATGAAAATACTGTCATTTCACAATTCTCAAAGAAACTTGAGCCTTGCCAAATCCAGTGATGGATAACTACAGAGTGTACCTTAGAATTTCTCACATATGCTCATTCTGTTTAATACAAAAAAATAATAACATGGTTGTAGCTATGTGACTGAGGCTTGAAATTAAGCTTATTTTCCCATCTCTTGTGTGCAGCTGATAAAAGCCAGTTGGTTAGATTAGATATACCTGGGCTGCTCAGTTTGGAAGGTATGAATTCATTACCTAGGCATTTTACACTGGTTAATCCATAGAGCAGGATCAGCATCAGCCTATTACGGGGGATTACAGTCTGCACAGCCACACAGAGGATGAAGAGAGAATTTGCAGAAATTTCAAAATGAAGAGGGGAATTGGGGAATGCTGGGCTCTGAAATTAAGGCATTAAGGATCATCAGGACCTGATTATGAACCAGATGCAAAATGCTCGAACAAGAGAGGCAGAAAAAGGTGGTGGTGGTGAATGAAAAAGGGAAAAGGCACAGCTGTGAAATTAAATATGTGGTAATTGATATCTAACAGATTTGGAGGCTTATATGCTTGGCAGAGTTAAACTTCAGCTTTTTAAGCCCTAGCGTGACACAGTAGAAATGAGAGCATTTTACCTTTATTTGAGGATTTTTCCTGCTGTCTGGACACCCTTTGAGTGCTCAGTATGGAGAAGGAAAAGACCCCATTATGTGTACTGGGGAGAGATGTGTGAAAATAACATTTTTCAGTACAAAACTTTGCCTGCAGAGCCCTCTCAAGGATAATTCCAAGAGAAGTAAACAAACCCTCAATAATTCAAATTGATGATAAATACTTGTTAATTTTGTGTATTTATTTATCAGGTATAATTCTGTAGTCTTGGAAATTCTGCTGAAGATTACTACTGGGTATTTATGCTCCTTTAAATGCCTGACAACTCTGAGGATTGTCTTAATTTTCTTTTGGCTGCACCATAGCTGTCACAAACTTGTCACAGGTGCTGGCCCTTCCATTTGCCCATCCTAGCTGACATTTGCCCATACCTGCTGTCATGGTAAAGCACAAGTCATTTGAACTGTCAAATTAAAATTTTGCATTGCTAGTTCAAAGTGTCCAAAAGGCATAATTTACTATCTCGAAAATGATAAGTTTTTAAGAGCATTGTCTTCTGATTTTTTTCATCATGATAAGTGATGTTTTTTCAGCTTCTGCTGCAGGGATGAAAATGAGATCTTACTGCGAAAGAAACAAGCCAAAAGCACTGATATTTTCTCATGTAACTCCAAAATTTGACTTTCCAATAAATCTAAAATATTGCAAGACTTGAAATACAGTTTTAATACAACTTTCCCTGTTGATTGGATTCAGTCAGATTGTTCAGGAAAAGAAAGAAGAACATTGTCAGATGGAATTAACAATAAATATTTGTGCTCATGAAATAAGAAACCAAATCATTTCCAGAGAAGTTTCTAGTGTAAGGTGCTAGTACGAATTTTAAATGTGTACCTGCTGAAGTTACAGTTTCTCAAAAGAGGGAAGACTGTCTCTCAAAACAGAAGAAATCACATTCAAATATCCTGTCTATTAGAATTTTACTGTAAGGGACAGGACACATATTATGCAATGTTAGAAATCCAGGATTTTCTTCAGAGGAATGCCTGAAGTCAGAGCTGGTATAACTCAATATCTGTACTATTTTAATAGTAGTTAAGACCAGAAGAAGGCACAATTTAGACAGGAAACTTGATAGTAATAGGATGGTAAAGTGTTCTTAGTCTGTTGTCTGCCTCAGTTTTTCCTGGGTAGATGGTCCTAATTTAGAAGGGAGAAGTCCATGATTCCTTATTTTCCATAAGGGTATGTATTGCAGCAGCCTGGTCTTAAAGGGGAAAGGGATGTAAACAATTTTCTCTAGAATTCACTCCTCAACTTTATCCTATGGCAGTTCTTAACAGCTGATTCCTGGGTCTAGATTAGTTCAAATTTATACAGAATATAAACTGTAGCTAAAAATAATGACTAAGATCCTTCCCTTTTCCTAAAACAAGATGGGACCAGGTGAGAAAGGAAACCACCTTTTTCTTCCTTCTTTTGTTTCCTTGTGTTATTGTTTCTTCTTTTGCTTGACCTTTAAAGGACTTTTACAGTTGCAGCATTTTATGTTATCTTTTGGGTTTTTCCATGTCTGGTTGTTCTTTAGGCATCAGGTGTGTTGATTCGGTTTTTTTCAATATGAAACAATTTTGGTCAAGTCTCTATCTATTCTGCTTAGCCGTTAAGACAAAAGGTATTTCAAATGGTAGAAGTGAATAAACTTACAATTACACTAATAAAGGAAGATAGATCGATATCTTAGTGAAAATCTGTCAACAGAAATAAAGTGCAATTGTAACACTAATTGACCTCTAGACACAACACAATACAGTAATTTTTGAAAAATGCTTCCACCTTTATCTTCCCTTTACTCTAACACAAAAGTTTGTTACAGACATCAGTTAGTTTGTAGTAGACATCAGTGTAGAAATTCAATGGCCCTTGGCCCTGACTTTCTCCAGTCGACCTAACAGAAGCATCTTTAAAAAGCTCACATTTTCTGTACTTACTGGTGAGGTCTCATACAGCATATTCTCCTTTTGAGGGGAACACCTGAAGGTAATGAAAACTTAGGAAAGTAGAGATCTGAGAAAAAAAAAAGAGGAAGTATTTACTTAAAGGCATGCAGATCCTGTGAATATTGAGCACTACTGCTCTAATTGAGCAAAGCAACTTTATTTTATAACAGTAAATAAGCATGCCAGTGGGGTTTATTCTAAGAGTAGGCATATTCTTTGGAAATCCTGTTTAGGATCCTAAGTGTACATTAAGGTGTTTCTGTGCAGCACAGCAGAAATGGAATTAGTCTCAAAGATACCCCTCATCTGTTAAAAGGCAAAGCCTTAGTAAGCAGAACATCTAAGTCTTGCTCCCAGTTCGTGGTTTTTAACCTTAATAAACTTTTGGCTGCTCGAGAATGAAAAATGTCATTGGCTTGCTTCACAGGAAGCTCAGCAGATTTGTGATGGGGCACAGGGGACATGGCCCACATTCTGACCTAAAACTGTACAGCACTGGGTACATTTGTGGTGCAACATAAAAACTGCTAACACCACCATGCTCTATACATGCGCATATCATGCAGGGTTACACCTGTGCTTATTTTCATCCATCACCAAGTTGGGCTTGTGGCTACTTGAAATAGGATTATGTTTCTAATCTGCTGTCTTTAACAAACCAAAAATATAATAGAAAAGAGTAATTTCCTCTTGTTTTGTAGGAAACCCAGGTCACAGAGTAGATACATCTACCTGATATAGCTATCAGATACATCTGATAAAAAATCAGTTCTTACAAACTTACTATATCTTTGTAGAAGGAGCATCTCTAATAGCTTAAAGCTAAATATTTTTAAAAGGTAAATTTTAAGTAGGTTGGTGTAAAAAAGAGGTTCTATATGATATGTCAATAGAGTCTAATCACCAAAAATACATTGTAGCTCTGGGGTAGATATTGGGCCACCTGCAGCTGATTCTGAAAGCACTGTTGACTTCCATGAACAAGTTATTGCTATTCAATATAATTTTAACTTCTGCAAATAGCCTAACTAGTTGCCCTTAGCTAATTTGTGTACTGTTGTTGCAGGGATATTTCTTCTGCCATGACTTATTTTTATATCTACTATTTTAATATGATGTGTGCTGCATTTCTGATGTTACAGCCATGGCATGTAACCTACCATCTGTATCACTGCTGAGATGTTTCTTTCCTCTGCAAAGTGTGTTAGCAATTCTGCTGTATATAGTACATGATGATCTGGTATGACATTTTTTCTTCATGAGGAGGACAGGAAAGTAACTCCTGAGTTATTTTATCTCTTGTCATAAGTGAAGATAAATGTCATAACACTGATCAGCCTTCATGTGTCCTGAATATGCAGTTATTTGCATTTTCCCTTCACTTTTCTTTGGGACTGAAGTGGCTGAAATGACAGGTGCAGCAAATGAAGTGCTGAGAATGTGTGGGGAGAAAAGAAGACTCAATACTGAAAGATATTAATAACTTTTGCACTGTTATGTCATCAGAGGACTAACACTGATGTCTGCTTGTGCAATCTTCAGATACATAATTATAAAGAAGAGAAATCACTGATTGGAAAAATTGTTCTTTGCTACTTTCCTTTATGTTTGTGTGCTCATATCTATTGTTGTTGGCTTGAGCTCTCTAAGATTTGAAGGTTTTTACAGATCTTGGTACTGCTAAGGAAGAAATGCTGCGGTGCAAAATTTGGATTTTTTTACTTACTTACTTATTTATCCCTGAACAATCCTTGATGCTCAGTCAGTATTCAGTTATCTTTTTCAGCAGCCTCAATCAAAATACCAGCACATGGTTCTCTGATGGCATCTCTGTGCCAAGGGAGATTAAGGGATATAACAAGCTTTTGAGCAGGTTTCAGCATCACCAACCAGCCTGAACTAATACTGCAGCATTTCTGTACTTGTGCTGAAAGTCCACTTTTGCGATTGTATGTAACACTGCTACCAGGTGACTTCCAGCAAGGAACATAAATTTTCTATAACTAAATTTTAAACTATTTCTGAAAAGAGAGTGGCTTTCCTAGAGGCTGACCACCTGCATTCCCTTAGACCTCCCTTTTTCAGCCCATCTCCCATGTTTAACTAAAGCCAAACTTTTGCTCTACTTTTGCTTTACATTTTTTATAATCAAATAAATAAATCTTTTGCTTTACTATTCATTGTTGTCTGATAAAAAAAAACGCATTGGGGTCTGTTAATAGTAAGCCTATGATGGACTCAAACCAAAGTGACACCATAGCTACATGGACACACACAGGTAGTTTTGTCACAGATTCTATAAAGATCTTCCCAATTCTTTTCCATGTTTCTTTATCCCTAAAGAATTGTGCCTCTGAACTCTTCAGGTGTTAAGCAGATCTGGGCATGCCTTGTCTGTCATGGAATTTTGAAAACATGGAGAACTGACCAGATAAATGTCATCTACACATCATGTGCATTATTATCTGTTTTCTTGACACTACAGTTAATCAGCAGGGCATGGCTATTACTGATGACCAAGTATCACATTCAGGAAATGAAATTCTGATCTGGAGAAAGTAAGATGAGAAAAAGCTTGCCAGAGCATGACATTATGATACTGAATTTTCCTCCACGTCTGGAGGTCACTGGCAACTAATGGACCAAATCTCTCCACTGGAGTTGGCTGGGTATCTTCTAAGTTGACCAGGCTACCTTGTCACAGACCAGTTGTTGCACATTTTTTATGTTGTAACAAAGCTTAGAGAAATATTTAGAGGAATATACAAAACTGTCTTTTGTAATATTATTATTCTGGTCGAAACGAATGGTTGCATTTTTCCTCTTGTGCAGGGTTGGGAATGTTTTCCACTGTAGCTTGTAGATGCCAGTGTGTGCAAGTGCATTTCTTCTGAATGGCTGGCCTGATGAGGGTGAGGAAGGATATGCAAAGCAGACTCTCTTGCCCAGGTTCCCCAAATCCAAGAGCTGTACAATCAGGAAATGCATTATAGCATCCATTGTTGCTTCAGCAGGGAAAGCATGCTTTACATATGCAAATACTGCTCAGAAGTTTAACTTAATAATTATCAGCTGGAGTCTGTATTGATGAGCAGCTGAGGCTAATCATCAGCAATAGAATTGGAATTAACTACTACTAGGCTTGCATTGAGCATGCTTGTCTCTTGCTTGTGGTTACTGTGGCAATTGTAGAAATACAGATATATATTTTCTAAGCTTATATATACTTATTTCTTGTACTTTCTGTCCTTTTAAAAAAACACTGTAAAATTCTGTATTTTAGACTCTTCCCCTGCCTGTCTCTTCCACAGTCTATTACTGAGCAGGAGCCAACATAGAATAGCTCCAGTCTTTTACATCCCACTGCCATGAATGATAGTCACAGTGCTGTGTACAGCTGCAGTGACACATTTGGGCACATGCTTTACCTCAGAGAGCTGTAATGGCTGCCTGCTGCTGATTATATGTTCTGCTATATCAGGGCCAGTAGTTAACACAAAGCTCACACCTGAACATAGAGGAATGCCTGGGTCTAAGATTTCCAAACAGTTAATGGAAAAAGAGAAGCTGCTTCTCCATAGGAAATTTTCAGATTAACAAATCCCATTGTTTTCCCTCCCACTCCTACTGTACACCAGGGAAATTCAGCTGGCTACAAATACTTACCCTGCAGATATCATTCATATGCCTTTTCCTAAGTGTGCTTTATTATTCACATCACACTCCTACAGGCCCTCCACAGCTTCCCTTCTAATTATTCCCTGCTTGCCCATTCCTATGAATAACCAGTGGCATTCACCCACATTCTGCCATTTAAGGCAGTTAGTAGTCCGTCCTACTATGAATTGGATTTCTCATTTTCCAGGAGGTGCCACGATTTATTTAAATTGGTCCAGATTGAAACTCTAAAGATTTATAATTGGGTTGTGGAGGGCAGCAGGGCACAGGCACCCACTAGACAGTGGTTTGTCTCTACCCCCATAGTGGAGGTGGTGGAGGGAATTGCTTCAGGGCAGAGGCAGCTGGGCTGGCTCAGAACAGCTTAAGCTGAGTTGGATGTGTTGCACTGCAGGAGGTGAGAAGCACTGCTGACCCTCTGGGTCAGCTTAAGCTCTGGGAATGGTAACCTTTAACTGAACGGTGATTTGTGTCTGTAACTGATTTAAAAGGGCTTGTTTATTTGTACCCCAGGAGAACACTGCTAATTTTGATGAGGTTGTTTATGACCAAAAAGTTACTGCTAAGGGATGGCCAGTCATTGCCTCTGTAGAGAAGAGTGTTTGCCAAAAATGCTGTAGGCAGCACCTCAGAGCCTGGGTAGTGTGGTCAGAGGACAGAAGGGGCATTGACCCTCTCTCCCATCACAGGATGCTCTGCAGTGTACTTGCTGAGTGTTGTTGTAGGAGATTTCCCTGCAATACTCCTTCAGTATCTGAACATGTAGATCTTCCAGGCTGTCACACTGGCAGTCTTTACCTACATGCAAAGCTTTTGAAAAGAAAGAGAATAACCCTGTACCTTTGAGGGGAAGGAGCTTCCTTTTCTCCTCTTTCTCCTCCGCTTCCCAACTGCTAAAGAAGTGGTTTGCCAAAAAAATCAACATCTTTACAGGAATGGGACTTGGAGAAAATAACAATTTGTCAAGAGCACAGATGGCTTATTTAGAATCTAATAGGTATTAAGACATTATTTTCCCCAGGCTTTACTCCTGATACTGATAATGTGTTATCTTTGCCAAGTTCCCCTCTTGATAACATGTTATCTTCGTCAAGCCAAGTCCCTGATAAAATCTTATTTTCCCTCAGTGCTCACTCTGATAAGATATTATTTTCTTACTTCTCCACTGTCAGTGGAAAGGAGGGAAATGTTATTTTTAGTCGTTTTCTTGAAGAGGCATATATTGCCAAGGCAATGCAAAACAGGGAAACAAAGAATTAGAAGAAAGAAGAAAAAAAGTTATTGTATGCTAGACAAGGAAATGAGCAAATATTTTAAGACTTATGGCCCCTTGTTTTGGATATGCTAATAAGCTAGCATTCATAACTAGCTAATAAGCCAATATTTCATTTGAAAAAACAAACTGTTTAAAAAAGCCACATCTGTTTCCAAGAAGGATGTGTATGTTTAGATTTTCTTTCCCTCTTTCTCCCTGCATTCTGTTGCTACATGCTTTTTCTTTACCTAGTATGTTTTGCTGTTTACCATCCCTGTTATTCCTTTTAAAGGAATCTGAATTGCATTCACTCAGCACATAAACAGCTCTCTGCAGTTATGCAACGTGATGCCATCATTGATGGTAGAACTGCAGAGCCTTTCTGGAGCACAGCCCCTTCCTCATTTTGTGTGCAGAGCAAATGCAGCGAAAGTGGCTCTTGAACCATTTTGTCAATTCAAGAGACTGGAAGTCATGCCATGAACAAGGTGGGGAGTATTCAAAGAAAACGGTCAGCTTCATAGTTTATGAAGTTGAATCTCCCCTGGAAAACTGTTTCTGTCCCTCCCATCGAGTTCAATACGTTGTGTTCATAAGACAAAGCTATTGCAAGTGTAGCTAAGTACTTTTCCCCACATTTCCTGGATTTCCAGCCTGCAGACTCCTGCATTACAGAAGTGTTAAGCATATACTGTTGCATTTGTAGCTGTCCTCTGGACAAATGTAGTGCAGAAAAGGGGATTATTTGTTGAGAAACTGTATCAGACCCATCTCAATTGTTTATCCAAGACTGGTACCTTCTGCGTGTTAATGACTCCAAAACTTCTTGCCTGACTGTAAAAGAGGGACATAGTACCAGCTTTCCTTTAAATATCTTTGAAAAATAAGTTGTTGTGCTGCATTTAAATATATAGTAATGAGCATCATAGGCCAGTGAGGGAGTAAATCTTTTTTTCATAGCAGGGTATGTATGTGTGATCACAAACTGAGTGAGCTGAAACAACCTGCTAAATAGCTGTGCTCACCATCCATCCTATGCATGCAGTGATGCTGATATTCTTTGGAAATAAAGAGGTGATCATGCAATTAATGATCCTGTCACCAGACACAAGGGAATGACAGCAAAGATTAAACAGGAGACCATCATTCTCCCATTTCCAAACTTTTAAGTGTTTGACTTCAGTGGCTGGTTGACCCTGGCTGGACACCAAATGCCCACCAAAGCTGCTCTATCATTTTTCCTCCTCAGCTGCACAGGGGAGAGAAAATATAATGAAGAGCCCATGGGTCAAGACAGGAACAGAAAGGTCTCTCACCAATTACTGTCACCAGCAAAACAGACTCAACTCAGGAAAATTAATTTTATTTATTACCAATCAAATGACAGTAGGGTAATGAGAAATAAAACCCAGTCTAAAAAACCCACTTTATTTCCCACCTTCTTCCCAAATTAAATTTACTCCTGATTTTCTCCCCTTCTTCCTTGTTAACAGTGCAGGGAAACAGGGAATGAGGGTTGTGGTCAGTTCATCACATGTGATCTCTGCTGCTCCTTCCTCCTCACACTCTTGCCCTGCTCCAAACTGAAGTCCCTCCCATGGGAGAAAGACCTCCACAAACTTCTTCAAGAGGTGTCCTTCCCATGGACTGCAGTCTGGTGTTCTGTGGGTGAAGGGTTTTGTGTATGATATGTTTAATTTCTGAATCCACGGATTGCAGAGAGCAATTTTCTAGAGGGATATTTTGTTCAAGGAAAGGACACTGAGAATGTTATTTCCCTGTATATGAACAGCAGGCAATAATGTGACTCTTTGCTGACCTGCAGTGGAATTGAATGATTCAGGTTTGGGTTCAATAAACCATGTTCATGTGCTCTTAAGCAACCTTAACAGCACTGGAATTGAACACAAATTTAGTACTTAAAGAACATGCTGAAGTTCCTAAGTGCAATTACTATTGACTAAGTACAAGCCTGATGGTTGATTGGCATCTCCAGTGAAAACAGTCTCTCCTAACTAAATAACATGTGGTTTAACACACGTTGTCCGTGCCAAATCCTGAGAAGGACTTAATACTGATGGAAGAAGTTCCTCTGTCAGAGCTGAGAAAACTTGTTTGGACTGCATGAAAAAGCTTGGTTGTTATTTCTTGTGCTGTCTCTGTCTAGTGGACATCAGCCTTCAGTGCTCTTATTGTGACATCTTTCAGTGTTACAGCTTTTTACCTCTGACACTTGAAAAGCATGAGCTTGTAATTGTCTCATACCATGTTAGGATGAAGGAGTTCTGTGTTCACAGAGCTGAAGTAAACTGCTTGGAGTGTTAAAATGGTTAAAATGTTAAAATGGTTAAATGTTAAAATGGTTGTTTGGGCAAGGTTTTCTACTTATAGTTGAGATCACTATAGTCACTTTTTGTCACTGCAATGTTTGACAAAAAGTTGTTGGAGAAAAAAAGAGCCTTGGTGAGTGTGAGAATAGGCACTTTGGGATGCCTTAGCACCTACTCATGGAGGGACATATCTAAAAGTACCAAAGTGTTAGCAGAAAGGATTTCATTCATAGCTGCCTATATAGCCAAGACCTACCAGAGCAGCCAGCTGAGCAGAAGTACATGGAGTATTAAGGTGTTAAATGATTAAAGCTGAGCTAGAAGTCCAGAATAGAAGGGATAGTTTATATGCTTACACCAAGCTTTTATGTCTCTGTAGTCCTGACTGCAGTCTTATTTTTCTTTTCCCTTTGGAGTTCTCTGCAATGGTCTTTATGTGGGAAAAAATAATTGTGCAATGAACTTGAAATGATTTTGTGGCTTTAACAGGGGGACAGTCATGAGAGTGGTTGCCTGCTATACCATTTCTTTCTGCAAAATATTGGCTTTTGGTTAAAATTGTTATACTGCTAGTCATCAAAGTGTGCAGAGATAACATGAATTTTCAAATGTGAACAAATGTGAAATGAAGGAGTATCTTGTATCTGTAGACAGATAGACTGGAACACTGTCTGAGGGCAGCATAACTTTCTCTTACCTAAAAAGCAGCCTAGAGTTCACTGCCATCAATCAGTTCATTTTAAAGGCATTGCACACTATTAGGCAGGGGATGATTAATAACTAAAACATGTAGAAACCTCTAGACCTTGTAAAGATGCCAAAAGAAAAGTAGTTTATGCTTGCTAGGAAACAAAATGTAAAATGTTTTTAAAATCTCTCAAAACCTGCTCCTTAAATGTATGGGCCTCAGAGAGTTCCTAACCCAATTTAAGCATTTTAGTTCAGATCAGGATTGCTGAGAAAACTCAGGATCTCTGCTTCTATGCTTTTCTTCTCTGAATCCAAGTGAATTTTCCTTTCCTACACTCTGCTTCTTTCCCCCATACCCACTTAACCCTTGGATAAACTTCCTTTTCTCTGTGGCTCTTTCCTGAGGAAATTTCCAATGCCACTGGGTCCTTTTCAGGGTTATCACCTCTCCAAGTCTGATAAATACAAAGCCAGGAGCTTGGTTTTAATGCTTATCCTTTAGGTTTTGTATGTAAGAAGGGCAATTCCACTGCTTGAGTCCCTCTCCTTTCAAATGAGCTGTGCTGGATTGCTTCCTGATGGCTTTATTTTGTCCTGTGTCCTAAGGCACTCTGCTTAAGTATTAATGAAATATGTTGCCTTACATCCAAGTGATTTCATATATGCAAAAACATTCAATAATCCATAGAATTCATAACTTATATATTCTCAAGTTTTCTGAATTGTTGCACCTAGTGTGATGATAAGTCACTGACTGCTATCAAACATGAAAGAATTATTCAGCTTTGTGTTTGGGTTTTTTTTGTAGACAGTGGAATTCTGCAGGTCTTTGTAGGTACAGTTGCATTGGCCCAAGAAGTCTGAAGTAAAAGACTTGACACAGGAAAAAGAAATTAAATCTGAAACTGCCCACATCCAAAAATAGAGCAATAACCCCAAATGAAGAATAAAAAATAATAGCTTATTATTATTTATTGCACCATTCAAAAGTGTAGTACTTGCTTCAGAGCACAGCAATGTTCCTTGCAGTGTTCCCTGGGAGATCTTCAGTCCCAAAGTCACACAGACCTCGTTATGTGTTATGTTATTTTATTTTGATTTAGATTAGATAAAAACTGCCTAGACACCAGCTCAGAGCACTCTGCCAGTTACTATAAACTATAAAATTCAAGTGCAGTGCAATCAGTTTAACTCTTCTACCAAGCAACACACACAATCAAACATCAGTAGTCCCTAACATTAATCCACTTACTCCTTCTTCAGAGATGAGATGAGCACACAGTGCTTGCACTACCTTGGAGAATAGTAGGACGGGAATCAAGGTAGTGTGTGTTGCTGTTTCCTTGATAGACAACAGCTCTCCAGAGGCATTTTGCCCTGTCTGTTTATTCACATGTCCAGTGTGGTAATAGAACAAAATCAAATAGAACAAAATCTTGCCATCAGCCTTGCCAACCTCCGATGTGCAAAAATTGTGAGTTATACAATCTCAGAATTTATGAAAAATACTACTTTATTTCTGAGCATTAAGGTCAAACTCTGTTCACTTTTGGTTTTATACTTTTATTTCAGATGGGTCCTGGAATTGTTACATTATTATTTACAGCAGAGTTGGGATGTGCAAATATACCAAATACTTTATGATACACCTGAGAATAGCGAGCAATATTAGCCACAAAACAATTAGTAAAAAACCACAATTTGGTAGCAATAATATACTGAGAGGTGATAGTAGAATGTGTTGCTTTGATTGTGGACCCTGGTTTCAGGTAACTTCTCTATTTTATACTTCAGCTCATTTCTAATGCTTACTTGAACAAAGAAAATACCAATTTCACGTTTCTGGTTTACAACTTTTTGGTTGAAGATGTTGAATTGAACCTTCTTATATTTTTTCCGAATTCCCCTGAGTCTTTTTAAGCCAAAATACTTCCCAGAATTTGACCCGCATGTGTATTGAACATTTCTGTCCTTTTGAACCTCTTATTTCTCAGCAAGCACATAATACTATGTTGCTGAATAAAACCCATCTGTTCCTCACATGTGAATCAGCTGGGGCTACTGTTTGGCACGAAATGGTTGCCAAAATGCTGTCATTTGACTGTGGAGGAAGTGGGAATAGGAAAATTATTTCATCTTGCATACATTTCTAAAATATATTTAACTGTATATTAATTGTCTTTGAATTAAATCCTCATGTTCTTGACTGTCTTCCCAGACTAGAGACTGGCAGGCCGCCCTGTGAGAACAAAGAAACACATGCTTATCTTTTAGTGAGGTTTTAAAATTAGTAGGACCTGTAACTTGTAGAACTTCAGCATTGTCCAAGTTTACCATGCACTTAAAGCACTGGAAGTGCCAACATGGCTGTATTGGAAACATTGGCATCCCAGCCAGCATGAAAGGCCAATGGAGCTTGGAGTACATTGTGACAGAGGTGTGTGTTTCCTTGTCGTGCAGATGGGAAGCCAGTGTCGCTGTCCCCTCTGGAGTCGCAGGCGCACAGCCCTCGGTACGCGGCGTCGAGCCAGCGGGAGCGCGAGAGCCTGGAGGTGCGCGTGCGGGAGGTGGAGGAGGAGAACCGCGTGCTGCGCAAGCAGCTCAGCCTGGCGCAGAGTCGAGGCTCCGCTCACCACCACGGCAACCACTCCAAAACCTACTCCATGGAGGAGGGCACGGGCGACAGCGAGAGCCTGCGGGCCGGCATCGTGGCGGGGAACAGCTCTGAGTGTGGCCAGCAGCCGGCCGTGGAGAAGTGCGAGGTAAAGAAACAGCAGGAACCCACCAGAAACAAAGCTTCATCCTTTAAGGATGTAGCAGATCCCTGTCTCCTTCCCCTGAAACCTTTGTCTCCAAAACCAGCCTCTTAAAGGTCTACTGCGGGCAACTTTTTAGATAATTTTTAATTATTCTTTTTTTAGAAACCTGTAACACATTTCTTCATTGGAATATCTTCCGAGTTACTATTTCATCACAGGTTTTTGTCTTTTTCGTTGTTGTGTCCCCAAACCTGGTATAAAAATCAAAGCCTTGTTTCTAGCTGACTTGAGTACAGCTCTGCTGATAAAGACCTGTGGCAAACTGACCCCGTGTGTTTTAAATAATAATGACTTCAGAATGCTTAGAAAAACCCTGTTTCTGTGTCCACACTGGAACAGTTCAGGGTTTATGATTAATTCAATTGTGGGTCATGGGGCCAGCCTGTACTTTTGACTCCCTTTCAGGAGTGTATCTGGGTGTTGCTGTGGGAGCAGGTGCTTTGTCTGAGCTGTGCACAAGCGGTGTGCTTGGCTGCAGGGAACAGCAGATCTGCTTCTAAAACAGTGTTGGTTTGGTTTGGTTTGGTTTTCCCCATTTTATGTCAGTACTTCTGTGGATGTCATCCAGATACTTAGTTGTCAGATATCTGAATGATGACAAGTCCAAATATGGATAGATCCAAAACAGAAAGTCTCGCTCAAAGGCCTTGTGCCAATCTCAGCTGATAAAGTTATCAAAAATAACTTCCTCCATTTATTTCTACAAAGAGGGTGATACCATATCACCTTTTATCTTGCTTTCTCCCACTTGGAAGATAAAAGTTGAAAGGAAATTAGTAGGAGAGGAAAAAGAAATCCTAATTATCTCTTCAGATAAATTCTATTGAATGGGAAAATATCAAATACAGTTTGAAAATGAATTGCTGCTTTCCAGTTGGATATCTTTGTCCATCAGTGTAGAAAAAGGAAGCATCATTATCATAAGGAGAGGAAAAAGGAGGTTTTTGTTTTTCATTTTCCCTCCTCCAGATAACGAGGGTCTGATTTTCCTCTCTGTGAGGTTTTTGACATTTCTTTTAATCAGGCCATCAATCAGCAAACCTCACTTTTCCCTTATTATTATATCAAGGAGTGATGAGCTGAATCTCAGTTCTTGGTTGCTCAATGTACCAACCAATCAGGGACACAAAAATAGTAGCTTAAAGTAGGGATAGTTTAAGTGGCCTTGGAGTTTATAATGTGTTTTGCCAATGAGTTGACTTGCTCAGTGGGGTTTAGCACTCTGCTGGAGGCAATGTTTATGTAAAATACGAAATCTCATATTATTTGCCATCTCCCTATTTCACAACACACTATTTTGATCTCAAAATAATTTCTTAGTCTTTTCTTTAGGAATTCACTCAGTAATTCAGTTACAGGAATGGAAGTTAAATTAAACTTCCCTATTATCAGATTGGCCAAGGGTCTCATCATTTATCCTGTTAGTGTAGATTCTGTTCCTGTGTGTGAGTGGTATCTTGACACCATTCACTCTGGTTTTTTTCAGTGTTTCAGATGTGTAAACAAAATCTCTTTTTGCTTCTGACCCTGGAATATATCACAGCAAGAGGCAACAAATTGGATAGAATCTTAAGAAGAATCTTCTTCTTAAGAAGAAGACTGTGGCTCTGGGGGAGACTATGAGTGCTGGGAATAGGTTGTTCATTTCATTGAGTCTGTTCTTAGAGATTTACTGACGATAACATTTCAGAATCTAATTTGTAATGGTCTTTAATGGTGATTAAAACATTTGAAAATGCAGTTGCAATGAATGAACATTAAATCTCTGATAAAGCTTAATCTATGTGATAATAATTGTGATGTATATCAAATAGCTGTGGGTTTGTTGCATTCCAGCCACAGCTTGCTGCTCTGTTGCATTACAAGAGAGCTCTTGTGATACTGTAAAATGGACCAGCATTATACTGCAAGGAAAAAATCAGACACCCAGACAAGGGGCTTCTCCCTGGAGGGAGCAGATGCCTGTCATGCCTTCCCAGTAGTAGACAATTTTAACACAAGCCTTGGAAATATAAGTAGGCATCGTCCTTACAAAGATGTCAGCACTAACAGGCTTCAGGAGAGCATAATGCCAGTGAAAGCTAACAAAATTATATGCCTCTTTCTTAGTGTTATCCCAGTGTCTTTCCAGCTTGTACCTTCATAAACTGAGCATTTACTGGAGTTGAGTGTGCATTTATAAATATTTTTGAAAGAGATTATGTATTTAGAAATTGGTAATTAGCAGTGCATTGTTTGGTGGGTTAGCAAAATACTTAACATTTGAAGCATTTTTACAGGCGTGTTTGTGTTGTTACTGTTCTCCACAGTGTTGTTCAATAGGGTTAAGTGTGAAGTGCTCCACAGCCATCAAGAGCAGGCCCTCACCAACTTCAGCAGTGTAACAATGTAAAGCAGATGCTATCTGCCTCTGGGGGAAAAAAAAAACCAACCTGGAAACAAACACAAGCATTTTATTGCATACTTTTGATATCTCTTAATCACATTCAGCAATTACTCATGAAGGATTAAATATCTACATTGGGAAGCCTACTGGAAAATTACTGAAGTATGAAATGTCTTACCAAAGATTACTTTTAATTATAAGGACTAACTAGAGGTTTTTAAAACTCATTATTTCATCATTCCAAAAAGTAGCCCAAGGAGGAAAAATTATTGCATATGTTCATCTAGGCACTGTATACTCCTCATCAGTACAGGGTCTAAGTCCCAGTTCTTTGTGTGGTTTTGGATATTTTCTTCACATTAATATTATCCCAGAATATATATTGCATTTAGAAGCAGTTTTTCCTGGTGTGTAGCAGCTGAAATAAGGGTTTCTGAACTATGTTAATATGCACCTTGGTATGACTTACACTCCCTTTGCACTCAGTTTGGTCCTGCAGTGACTTCTGGATACCCAGGCTAGAGTGTGACTAGAATTGTCTAAAACTATCATGGAATGACAGCAGTGAAGGGACAAGTGTAGCATGCAGAGCCTTGGTGTGAGAAGTTTGGTGGGACATGCTGAGCCAGACAGGCAGGCTGACACTTGTTGTGGAAGTTGGTTATGTGGCTTCACTCCTTGGTGTTAGCTGCACTCATTGAGCCTGGAGGTTGTGTAAATCACAGTGGCTGGTTCTGGTGGGATGGGGGATAGAGTCTGCTAGGCATCTGCAGATGTAAAAGAGGAGTTGGAGAAAGGTGACAGTGTTCAAAACCTGAGAGGTGAAGCTTACAGTAGTATGCTCAGGAGGGTGCAAGTTCTTTTAAGTGCTTCTTCCAGCCACTATTGCCCTATCTTGCCAGAATCTGGGTTCAGCCAGCTGCTCTCAATCAAACGTGCATTTGGAACAAGTGTGGAGAAAACTGGGAATAATGTTTTTTCCCTTAGGATGCAAACATCTGCGGATAGTTCAGGCTGATGACTTCATTTTGGCCTGTGTGTTTTTCTACTGACTGTTTAACAGTTAAACAATGAGAGAGAGGAAAGTGAATCAGGGAAAGGAGAGGAATAGTCTTGCAGCATGCTGCAGGCAAAAACTTGGGAAGAAAAGGTCTAGATTTCTGTTCTCTTGGAGGATTTTTGCTCTTTTGTGTAACTGCAGGCAGGAATAGAAGTGATATGTAATACCAAACACCACAGAGAGACTGAGCAGAAGGTACATGGATGCCTGTGTCTCTGAGCTGGAAAAAAAACATTCAGAAGAGTAGCAAGTGCTGCCCTCACTGTGTCCTGGCTGAAGCAGCATCCAAGGCAACAGCAGCTGCTAGAATACAGCAAGGAATGCATGCTTTCAAATCTGAAACAAACTGATTTAGTAAAAGGAGAACGGATGTGGGCAAGTCCTTGACAGAATAAACTCTGATTTGGAGAGGAGTTGTAGAGAGAGGGGCTTTGAGGAGAGCTTTTCTGGGAAGTATAGGTATCATAAAATGATGTTGACATTCTGTGAAAATATCTGGTTCTTCTGTGAAAACCTAAAATGTTTGTGTCTGGTCCAGTGCCTTTAGGTGAAATGTTTAAAGCAAGGATGAAACTATTCTCAGTTAATTTGATTTTAATTGGCACTGAGGGGAAGGATCTTTGGTCTTCCAAAATTCTGAGGAGGACCAGGTGACAATCAGAGAGGAGGCAGTATGTGCAGGATCAGGAATCAGTGCACCCACAGGAACCCATGCTGATGAGTACAGTACGAACTCCTGCTGCAATAAAAGTCTTTAATAAGCAGCCTCTGTTCTCCCCTCTTATCAAAGGAGAGAAACACAATCAATTTTTGCCAAGTGTTGAGCATGCTCAGCTCCCATTGACCTTAATATAAATTTAAAGTGCTAATACCTCACAGAGCTGTTGCCAAAATGTACTGCAGGATCTTCTTGTTTCTCACACCTCTCTGGACAGACAGTTGTCTTATTAATTCAAGTCCTCTTAAAACATCAGATCTTAAATATCCCTTGTGAAGCACACTAGGGCTGGAGGCAGCTGTGATGTTCATGTGGACTTTATACAGTGGCACAGCCACTTGGCAGTTGTATGATCCAAGCTGTGCTCTGTACCAGGTGATTTTAATGGATGGGGCTGTGGGCTCTTCACATGTGCCCAACACATGCCACTTCTTGTCTAAGTGTGCTTCTATTGCAAGCCAGGCTTTGGGAATCTATGACTATGTGAGGAGGCAGAATTCCTCATTTGTTCTCAGCATAGTGGGCATTCTGTGGAAAATGAGAGCTGTGTGTGTGAGAAACCAGCTAACCAAGCTTCAAATGGAAGCCAAATGAGGCTTCCCTGCAGTTTCACAGCTGTGTCCCCAATGGCAGCTTTGTGCTGACAGCGTGGTGAACTCTGCTTCATTTCTGTGACCACTAAGAAACAGAAGATTACAGAACCTGGAGTCAAAACTTGCTGGGATTATTTTTTTTTCTGTCCCTAGGGAATAGAAATGGCTAATTTTAAAAGCAGAGCAGAGTAACGTAGTAGCATTTTTCAGACTAGTACTTACTGCCTAAATAATGACTCGTAGTGCCTTTCAATTTTCCCTTTCCTCCTGAAGAGATGGGGAAACCTCTGCCTCATGTTAAAAGGGAGGTAAAAAGGCACAGAATATGAGATAACTCACCAGTGTCGTGAGGTGGAGAGAAGGTGTTTGTGGGGGTTGTATTTAACTTCACATGAATGCTGCCCACACTGGTAGTCACAGGCAGGGAGGTGGCTACCTGCCTTCACAGCTTGTGTCCCATCATGGCACTGGGATGCATCCAGCCCTGGCAAACTGATTGTGGCAGTCATGTGCATCCATGAGAGCTTGCTCACCCTCTCCTTAGTGGCTGTGCATAAAGACAGAAATAATACAACATTTCTGAAATCATACCTGCTTCTAATTGTCAGATAAAATGTTAAACTTTAGTTCAGAAGATCAAGAATGTCTGTACGTTTGCATGCTCAGAAATTTGTGTGCTGCTTGCTTGGGGAGGGTGTATGTACATTTATGCACACATGTCTTAGCTAATCAGTGCAATTCTGTTCAAAGATCTGATGTATTGTAGGGATAGTAACGACTTTGGAATGATGATGGTGCTATAACTCAATTAAGATGTTTTTAACAAACTGCCTCAAGTGGGCTGCAAACAGCTGCAAAACACCCACTCAAATCTCTAACAATTGCAGCACTAAACAACAGCAGTGTCATGTGTGTGCTCTCCTTGAGGAGTGACGAACACAGGAGCAGGCTTTAATTTCTGTTCTTTTTGTTCCTTTTCTCCCACAGACTATCCACGTTGCCATTGTCTGTGCAGGGTACAATGCCAGTCGGGATGTTGTCACACTTGTCAAGTCTGTCTTATTTCACAGGTAAAGGTCACTTTCTTTCTTTGTTGTATATTATATATCTGAGCATGACTAAGTGAGCTTTTTCTAGATCTACTCTCTTACTTCAAAAGAAAGTCAGATTCCCTTCCCTCGTTCCTTTTTCATTTGAAGTAATGAAGCATGAAATTTATGACCTGTGTGAAGATTTCCACAAAATAAAAATCACAAATAGATTGACCTGTGTGAAGATTTCTACAGTGAATTAGAGTGATCAGAGATCCACCTGCTACCCCAGGTTCATTGTGGGAATAGGGACAGTATCTATCTTCTCTGTAAAGCATCTGCACACTCCTGAATGCTGTAAAATAATGGTAATAACAGTGTTGTATTCATTTAGCCTGTAGCTGGTATCAGTTTATGGCACAGGTCTAGATGATAAATTCACACTGGTTGCTTGACTATCCCAGCTTCCAATTTTGACACTCATTTTTGAAGTAAACCTGTTGTTACAGTAAGTATATATTTTTTAATGAAATTCAGATGGTTTATTCTGGCTTTGGAATGGCTGTGTACAGCCCCTCAGAAGGTTTGTGCAGCCTGGTTTTAGCACAGTTAGCTCCCAATGTGGAGAGGCATAAATGTACAAGAAAAGCAAAATAATCAAATCCCTTAATAGACAGTAGCTCCAGAAGAAGAGAATTCACACTGAAGTATGTGTGGGTGTATGTGTATATCCCTTGTCCAGTTTAGAAATGTCTCTCAGAGATGCTTTCCAATAATGTTGCAGAAAGTGGATTAAAATAGGGAAGTGATCAGACTGTTTGACTCAAAAAGGACAAATGGAGTAATAAAACACGCTTACAGTACAAACAACTTACTAAGGAGGCAGTTTCAATATGCTGCTTTATTTGAAAGGCAGTTTTATGAAAGGGTGAATGATTCTTGTTCATATCATGTGGTCATATCTTCTTGCATCTTTGCTCCTTATGTTTGCCTCCAGTCTTCTGCTGGAAGCCTTAGCAATCAGTCCCTGACAGTGGTTTTAGTACACTGTTTCATCATTTTTGTTAAGCTTCACAAAATAGAATAGATTCCCATATGGAAAATATGGATATGGAAAAACTCAGTAAGTACTGTTTAAAATGGGAGAGCAACTTCCATTATCAATGCATAGTCTTTGCAAGTCTTTTGAGAAGTAGCATGTTCATGTTAGATGAGGGGTAGGACCAGAAAAACAATGCTAAAATAAGCATAACAAAAGAAAAAAAAAACAAACCAGTAAAAATCTGTGGCATTCTCTGTGCAGATTTTTTCTGAATGTTAAAATTCTGTTAAATGTTAAAACTATATCTATTTCCAATTAGAAGTTTGAATTATTCAGTGTAAACTGGCTTTATATTGCAAGGACGTGTGGAGGTTTTGTCTATTTTGATTGTTGTTTCTAAGGGGTTTCATGGAACGTTGAATTTTTGTGGTGACACGAGTTATCCTACTGGTTAGCTTCTCCCTGTTTTTCTATCCTAGTACTTGCATCCATTTTGAGAAGACTTTAATCTCAATGTTTCCAAATGTTCTGCAAATAATAGGAATCTCACAGCTCAAAGATTTAAACAGCCTCTCTTTGTGTTCCTTAAAGGAAATGTCCCTGTCTTATGTAAGCCACTTATCTGAGCAATTAGCAAATTTATAAATAATTCTGCTATATAATTAAATTATTATATAACAATTAATTAAAATAGTAAACCAAAACAAAACTGATTAATATTGGTATTTCTGAGTCTGATGGATTCTGCCTCTGCCAAGAACATATTTGTTGTTTGCCCTGCACTACTGCTCATCTGAAAGGATTTGTTGAGCTGAACAGAGGTGGTCAAGATAAAGTCCAGTGTAGCTAATGAAACTTTAGTACATTCAAGATAACCTATCTCCCTTGTTTGCTCAGAACATACTTAAAGACAAATCTAAGTCCATTCCTGCCTAGAACTAGCTTTTCTCACTGGGCATTAAATTGTTTGCTAGAAAGAGAAGATACTCTCAAAAAAGAGACAGAGCTTCTTACAGACATTTCTTTCTTATCTTCTAGAAAACACAGGCTTCTTAAGCATCAGTTGATGCTATGGCTACATGGCCATGCTTCAGTAGGACTTCTTTCTTGGATCTCTACCTTTGGAGTGGCAATTGTAAAGAAGGATGCAGAATAAGCAACAAAGAAACAACAAACTCAGCTGACAATTGATACAGAACCAAGTTTCCTTGCATTGGTTGCCACGTGCAAACAGTGTTATCTTGGAGACTAGTGTGCACTTCAGAAATGGTGATGACTGTAAAGAAGGCTTCTTTTAGTTTCTAGGATGTATTTAATTGTAGGAATGAAGGATGGAGACAGGTCATGATGCTACATTTGGAGGATTGAGTTAGAGTTGGAAGTGGTCGGTTTGGATAGTGAATGCTTCATGATGCCAGCAGCAAGTTTACCTCTGACTTGAGAGTCATCAGTGGAAACAGGCATGGAGATGTCTCTTCTTCTAACCCTAAATGTGCACCAGGCAGTGCGTCCTAGCTGGCATTGTCCAATAGCCAAGCAAAACAGACATTTGAAAGGACTGGGTGTTTCCAGTGGAGGAGTTTGCTTATCAAGAAGTTTGCTATCCTAATCTCCAAGTCAGGCTACTGCTCCTTCATTTGTAGGATCACCACATTTAGTCTCAAATGTAGTTTTGCAAGAATATAAAAAATACGCTGCCAAACATATTGTCATAGAGATTTTGTTTTTCCTTGAGCACACCCTGAATGGAATCTATTGATTAAATGTCTGAACCGTCAAAGCAACCAGGCTTTCCTCACCTGTCCTCCTGCACCTCACTTGGTGTTTGTTGTAAGACACTGCTTTCAGTGAATCTATTTGGAATTCATGGAGATGTCGTGTTCTTCTTTTAGCATTTCTGTATAGGTTAATAATTAAGGCACGTTTTAGCTTGCATTTTGATATAAAACTATATACCTGAATTCCTTACTTCTGTAGGAAATCCCTACTTCTCTAATAAAAGAGCTCTGAGAAAAAGAGGCCACATCAGTCTAATCCCAGGGAACATTAACATATTTGTTACACCCCCAACTTTGAGCTAGAGGGCTAGATAGAGACACAAAACAGCAGGAGTGCTGGGTCATTAAGGATAAAAGCTACAGGAATTTCTATAGATGGAGTGTGCTGTCTCTTCTCTTTTGCATGAATGTACAGCAAATCCTGCATATTGAACATTTCAGCTCTCCACAGGCCTAAAACACCAAGTTTCAGATTCAAGTCATACCATATATATTATGAAACTTAGGCAAGCTACTTGTTCAGACCATTTGAGAAACTATATCTGTCTTCAGGTTCCAGAGAGTGGGAAGAGGAAAGGAAGAGGGTAGTGTGGTTGATTCCACATAGGAACACCATAGTTCAAAAATGTGTTTCATTCCCAGCGATAAAGGAGCTTGATTCCAGTTTTGTCTTTTGAAAACGTCTGCTCCAGCCACAAAATCCAGCAGCTTTTAACACCCAGTTTGACATAACTGACAGTCTGTTCTCAGGAGGAGACTCAGCAGAGCTGGGATAGTGCAGGGTTTGCAGTCTGATAAATATGCATTGGCAGTGCTGCTCAGAGGGAGGCTTGTGGAATGAATACTCAGTGCTACTCTGCAACTTTCCTGCTTTCCTTTCTTGCACATCCAGTTCCCAATTATGACGGATTTTATAAATCCATTGCAGGCCTAAAAAAAAATTATCTCTGAGCCAGTTTAACACAAACCAATCTCGTATCACTGTGTCCTGAGAGCAACCTAAATTCAGATTTTCCAAACCAAAGACTAAACACTAAAAATTAACTATATTGGGTCAAATAGGCAGAATGAAGTGCAAATACTTTTGGAAGCAGTGCTTGTAGTAGTATGCTAAAAAGCATTTCTTTTTCAAGACTGAAGCAGTTTTCTGTAGCTGATAACTTCCCTTGGATCTTTTGCAACTATTGGTCCAAGTTACGTTGGTGATTTTTAATGTTTTACTCCATTTCTGAAAATTGTAAACCTTGGAATGCCACAGAAACAGCCCACAATTATAGTTTCGTATTGAAAAGATAATTTCTCTCTCTGCTCAGGTGTCTTAACGTGAGTAAGAGCTAAAATGGTTTTTAATGTACTCCTATCTGTTCCAAAGACATGCTAAACACTATGTTTCATTTGCAAACAAAGAAAAATGAAAATTACACAGTTATAGCATGTTCCTGGCTCTTGGGTTAACTGACAATCTGTAAAAAATTAACTTCTCTTTTGTGTCAGTGAGTACTGGGTTGGTGTTCTCTGCCTTTTTTTTTTTTTTTTTTTTTTCCCTACCCTGCTATGTTAGTCCCTCTTCTTCTTTTCTTCTTTGGGGTGATTGTATTTACTTCTTTAGCTGTAGTCTCCATCTATGCTACAGCAATAGTGGCACAGTGATGTGGGGGGATTGTAAGGAATGTAAACAGAACCGGACAACCAGACAAATGCTTTTTAATATGAAGTTGCCTCTTTGTTTTAAGAAGGCTGCTTGCAACTTAAAAGTTAAGCATATGTCTAAGCATTTTTAAGAACAGGATATGAAGCTGTGTTAGAGAATGCTGTATGAGTAATGAACCCTTCTCTTTTCTTAGAACAAGTAGAACAAGGCATACCAAATGAAAATCTAAATTAAATTAAAAGGATGACATGTAATTTCCAAGTAAGAGTCACAAGTCAACACTGGCTGGTAATTAAAGCTTATATAATCTAATGGCTATATTCCATGGAGACCACTTTGCCTTAATGGAGTTAATTTGAGAATTCAAAACCTCTGTCAGTGTTTCCAACTTTTCTTATGTGTCAGTCTATTCTGTGGGAGATTATTCTGGCAAAACCTATAAAGCATGACCTGGATTCTCTGATCCATATAAATGCATCAATAATACACACTTCTTTTTGTTTTTTCTAGCTGTTCTAACAATAGAGGCATAGTGGAGAAAACAATGTTTAAAACAATCTGCCTATGAAATCTCTTATTTCTTCTCCAAAAACTTCTATAAGTTAACGTAAAGCAAGAAGATCCATGAGTGATGGAGCTAGTGTGTGTTTAAGATCTCTGCAAAAGTTTGGGGAGTATATTCATCAATACTGGATCTGAAGTGGTATAAAAAATTTTGAAGATCTTCACATTCAAATTCTTCACGTAAGAGAAAAGGGATTGTCATATGGGCATTAGGAAAAAAAGTTTCCCAAACTGCCTTTTATAATTCTTGTTTGAAGTTCTTGCAACCATTTGTTACAGATATAAAAGGTATTACCTTGTTGTGCTTCCCTTAATAAAGTACAGGTTTTGGAAATAAACCCCCTGGGCTACTGACCTTTTTATATTCTTAGAAGATAAAAATCCTCTGTGGCAGAGAGAGAACTGTGTAACCAAGCAGCCAAGCAGCTGCCTTTTGAATTACTAGCAATTGAGCTATGGAATAGTACAGAAGAGAAGACTGAGTGTTGGTTCACTACTCCCTTTTTCAATTGTAGATTTTTGTATTTAACTCTGTGGCAGTGGCTATTCGAAGAGAAAGGGCCACAAATGCTTGAGCAAGCAGATCATAAATCTGATGAAGAATAAGAAGTTTTGAAATGCAAGAGTAAGACATCATGATAAGAAAAAATAGAGAGAAATGGGCGCCTTGGAATAGACTTCTAAATTCATGGCCTGACTTTTGAAATTATTGACTTCTTTTCATTTTACTAACTTTATAGGACCTCAGCAATTCTGAAAATGAGGGCATTCATTCAAACGCCTATATTTAGGTCTAAGAACCTATATTTAAGCATCCATGCTTGAAAATCTTGGCTAGAATCTCTCTTCATTCACTTTTGAAGGAAGTAATTTAGGAAAATAAATGTGTGCTTTTCACATGTGGTTTACTTTGTCAAATAGAGTTCTGATCTTAAGATAAGTGGAAATAAGTTAATACATGACGACTTGCAGTTTTCTGAATAGAGTACCAAAAATCTTGAGTTTCCACTTGATGGGAAATACCCATTTTTTGAAACTACGTTTTACCACATTAAGACATTAGTGCATCAGCATTTTCCATGTAGCAGAAACCGTGACAAGCTGTAGTGGGTAGAAATTCAAATGATAAAAATCATTGAAGTAAGTATTTCTGGATCTTGTGAGAAATGTTATGGCTGTTTCCAAACCTGCTAGGAATCTGGAAGACCTGGGGCTTTTGAAACCTGGGACACTAGAAACCTTTAATTCCAAACATCCTAATTCATGTGAGTACTGGGAATTTTCCATAACCTGTTAGTTTTGTGGGAGAAGTTTATCACAATTGCCATATGTTATTCCATAGTTGCATTTACTGTCACCATTACAGTATAGTGATTTCTATCACTACAAGATACAACCAGCCTCTCCTATGTGTGGTTTTTTATTCTCCTGATGTGCCCAGTGGAAAATGAGCAAAATGTCCAAGTCTCATGAATCCTTCACAATATCCTGATTGTCACCCGTGATTCTTAGAGCCAGTGATTCAATCATGTTGTCAGATAATTATGGCATCCCTTTCACATATCTCTAGAGAAGGATTTCTCATCTTTCAGAATCTCTTCTGTATCTTTTATAATGAACCTTGGTAGATCTTTAAGCTTCTAAACTTGTTTCATAAACGCTCTGAAGCAATCCTTGAGGCTTCGCATATTGCAGCCAGCAGAAGAGGTGAAGGATGTCATCTGTGTGTATGCTAGTGTGGTTACCTTCAGAAGGTCTTCCAGCTTTGAGTCTGTGCACTGTTGGCTTCTAGCTCCGTGCTAAACCTCACATTTCACACGACTGAAATCGCGTCTGGAGTAAAATCTTCTGCGGCTGATGCACATTTAGTTGTAGATGTCATCAGGTCACTATACTGTTTTGGGGGTATATTTTTGTAAGTGATAATCTTCTGCTTTGCCTCTGACACACACTTTTCTTCCAGCTGAATCTTTACTATGAGGCTAACAACTTTAAAGAGATTTCTGTGTGGGAGTACAGCTATCCTTTTTTCTTTTTCCCAGTAGGAGATGAACTAAAGTAAATGTCACCCACTTGTTCCCATTTAAGTTTCATACACTCTGGGTCATTCAGATAAGTATAAACTGCTACTGAACATCTGAGTGCCTTTGTGTCAGATTTTTTCTTTTCAACTAGTGTGTTTCATCTTGAAATATTTTATATCAATTCTGTTTAACTAAATGATCATTTGAAAGAAGATAGAGCTTTCTTTTTTTTCACTGATTTTTTACTCTTCCTATTCTACTTTAGAATATAAGGTAAATAACCCTGGAATGAAAAAAACAGGGAAGGGAATTACTGAAGAACAGCAGCTGGGAAATAGTCATACCAGAATCCAGACTCAGCCCCTGCTTAGTAGAGGGACTTATGTGGGATGTGTGTGTTGACATTGAACATCTATTTGTCTTGAGATACTGCTCTGCCTGTACCCAAAGTTGTACTTTGTTTCTCTTGGCCTTGTCTACTAATGAGAGTATTTCCTGATCACTGCTATTTCCTGATTTTTACTTGGCAAGGTGCCTGGTTACTGCGGAATCTGCATGAGCCAGGATGTCCTCTTCTCCTCTCCTGCTGGGCTGGTGAAGCAGATGTAATTGCTGTGATCCCTTTAGCTCGGTAATGGGACACTCAGCAGCTGGCAGCTTACGCCTTTCCCTCTCCCCTGCTCCCTCCAGGGCCAGCTGGAGATGGAAAGACTTTTGTCTTTTTGAAAAGCATGTTGTAGCTTATTGTTTTGGATATTGTTAAAAGCAGATCAGCTGTGGGTTTATTCTGCCATCGTGATTATCTCATATATAAGGCTCCTACCCAGCCCTTTTCTGCTTTTCCTGTAAGCACATAATGTGATCCACAGTGTCCTTGAATCCAATACAGAAGCTCCACTGGCAGCCCTGGGTGCTGGGTATCTTAGGTGCAGTATTTCTGACACTGCAAAATACATTGCTGCTCACAACAATCTCCTCTTTCTGCTGAGGGGTCTGTTACAATACTCTGAACCAGTATATGTATTTTTACATTTTCCTGTGGACTTTGTTTAGTGGGAAGCAGTATTACTCATCAAAACAAGAAGAGAAACGTTAAAGAGGAAGGCAACACTGTTCATTAATGTAGCAAATGGAGAAAAAATAACGTTCATCTTTTGGGTTAAGCCCAAAAATGTAATGGAAGTCTATTGGCCTGAAATAACATAGCTTTCCTCACTTCTCATTCACACCGAAGAAGGTAGTAGCATCAGCCATCTTCCACTTTAATCAACATCTGAAAATAAATACTTCTCTTGTTAGGTGAAAAATATCAATTAACAAGTACACCCATTGAGCTTTATAAATTCCACACAAATGAGAATCCACTATTCCAGCCTAGGGATCAAAGAGAGGTTGAGCCAATGCTAAAGTCTAAACCATTTGTCTTCATAGTGGCTTTTGCAAACCCTGTCCTTCTCTGCTGACAGGGAAAGTTGCTAAGCTAAGAAAAAACATGGAAACTACAATTTGTGACTAATTTCCACTGGCAGGTTTTCATACTCCTACCACAGATGTTAAGATAAATTTTGTTGCTTACTGTCCCTCAAAAAGGGAGTGAGGTTAAGGGAATTAAACAAGGTATTTAAAATGTTCAAATTCACATTAGTATAGAAAAATCCACATACTTTGCAAAGCTTGCCACTCTTGCTCATACTGGCTTCACTTGTCTTGATCTGAAGCTTTTCAAGTCCTGTAACTACAGAGGTGAACCCAGATATGGTGTTTTGAAGTAAAATATTTCTTTTCTTCCTACCTTACTTTAACAGTTCCTCCTCTTAGGAAAAAGGATGTGGAGAGATTTGCAATCTCTATTCTATTCACTATGCCAGTGAATAGCTAGGAGGCACTCACCTGAAACATCTAATTTTGGGTTCCTATGGGACAGCTGTTGATTCCCCAAGTTTGCTTTGTAGAAAAGTCCTACGTTAACTCTGTGGTCCCAGAATTTTATCTCATCCAAATTGCTATTTTCTAACCTTCCCTTGCACCCTCATTTCTGCACAGACAACTGTTCTTACCACAAAGATAAATTACCAGGTTCACCTAGAAACTGAGAGCAATCAGTTCCACAGCTCAAGACCCCAAAGGGAGATTAACTTGGCCTTTTTTTAAGGAGCTGGTGCAGGGGACAAGACTCTTAGCTGTTATAAAACATCACATTCCACTGAAATCAAAGGATCTGTATGTTTATAACCACCTAGAAACCGATTACCAGATAGAAACTGTAAATTGTAAATTCTGATGTTGTCCTTCAAGAACAGGAATTAGAAACCTTTGAACTAACATATTTCTCTCCCTTCTCATGTCAGGCGAAACCCACTCCACTTCCACCTCATCGCAGATGCAATTGCCAAACAGATCCTGGCGACTCTGTTCCAGACCTGGATGGTCCCTGCTGTGCGCATAGACTTCTATGATGCAGACGAGCTCAAGGTAAAGACAGACACAGTCACTCATATACTTCTGATTTTTCTTCCCCTTGTTCCTCATCTCCCTTCACTGGTGACTTGCAGGGGAGCTACTGCCTAAAATATTCTCCCTGATGATAACTAATTCTAACTGACATGACTGTAACACCAATTATACTTCACTAGAAGATATTAAATGGCTAAAATCAGTGCAATTTCTCTGCTAATGGAATATGTTCTTTAGTAGCTTAGAATTTTGCTTGCTATCAAGAGGAACCTGGCTGTCCATCTGATCACTTCATGTTTTTCTAAAGATACTTCTTCCTAGTAGCACTGGTGGAATCTTAAGTCTCTTGTTCAATAAGCCCCCAGGTCTGTTACTGGAAACATTCAACTGTCCTGCATTCCTTAAGCCGAGGTGTGTAACACCACAAGCACACGCACTGTGATGAGGTATCAATAGTACAGTAGCTACCTTTTTTGTCTGCATGCCCATCCGAAAGGAATGAATATGAAAAAAGTTCAAAGGGGGATCACTTAAAGAAATCATCTTTTCATAGTTTAAAAGTTTAAATCAGAACATGAAGACACAGCATTGATTTTGAGCTGTATGTTTGTTACCTGTGGAGGTAGAGTGAAGTATTCAGATTTTAGCATTTGGCGTTGGTGGGAATAATTTGTATGACTTATCAGGCTGTTCTGAACAGCACCCTGAAACATGGGAAAAAACAAAATTGAGCAAATTGTTGTGCTAGTTAAGGGGTAAATTCAAAGCACACCGTGGTTTGGAATATTAAATACAAAAAGCTTTGGAAAAGGGAAAAAAGTGATTCTTGAGAAAAATACTTTGTTTCTGCTTTTATTTTTTATTGGCTCTTCTACATAAAGCCATAAGCCAGTATTAACCTAATTAGCCAGATATCTTCCTTCTGTTCTTTATAGCTTCATAGCAAGGAGGAGGTTTGTTCTTATAAATCTTGTACGTGTCTATGTTACATGTGCTTTTCTGCAAATTGCAGGGTTTTTAATTAGCCTCTCAGCTGGGGAAGACAAACCTCTTAGTGTTTTCCTTCTGGGCATTTGGGTATGGTCCAATCTAGTTAAGTAAATAATAACCAAGAGACCTTACTTCAGTGATCCCCAAATTTCTGATTTATAGGCAAAGCACTGAGCAGATATGAGGCTACAGAGCAAACTAGTTTTGTCCCTCCCTCTTGACTCAACCTTGATTTTTATATGACTGGTGACCTAAATCAACACTACACTATCTTGCATGTAACCCATAGATTTTAGGTTGAGGACCACTTTCTAATGGATGCAGGTATTGGTGCATAAATTGGTCTTCCCAGGTTTGCCACTGTTTTTCAGAGCTCATCATGCTGCATACCAAGCAATTTTCCTGATTTCAGTGGCCAAAAACCCGCAGTATATAGTACTGAGCATAGGGGAATATGACAGACACTGCCAAAGGAGAGCAAAGAGTTATAAATACAAACGGAGTTTAAAAAGGCAGGAATGATGCTGGCTCCTATCCAGATCATTCTGCAGGTTTTAGCAAAGAAGACAGAGGAGCTGTTTACAGACAGCTGTGGGAGCTCATCTCATTTGTTTCCTATGTAGCCCCTAGAGAGGATTTAATGATTGGTTTGGGTTCATGTATTTCACCTGCACTCTTGGGAGCTATATTATGCTGCACTGTGTTAAGAAAACATAGAGCTGATGCTGGATGTTTACTAGAAAGTCTGTCTTTCTCTGAAGTGATCTATGAATTCACTGTTACAGTATATACTATGCTTAGGTTTAAATGACCCTCCACAGTTCTTTTTTAAACCTGTAATCAATACCAATTCCTGGCATTTAAAAGGATTTTGACTGAGCAATAACATGAGAACTTTCTGCTTAGCTTTCATTCACCAGTGTTCAATTGTTTTGGAGCACATTTTAGCTGCTACAGAAAATATTTCGTTTCATGTTTGGCTTTTTCCCATTGGGTATGTATGAGCTTCCAGCCTCTTCCTTCTAATCCAGCAGGAGCTGGCATGTTAATTTAAGCCCTGGGAAAAGTTCTGCTTCTGCTCCTGCTCAAACAGTGGAAGGGAGCACAATATTAGATCCTCCATAAATAGTATGGATGCTTTTTTGTTTTCAAGTAGCTATTTAGAATTCAGGCAACAGTTTGCACTAGGATATTAATTTTTTAAAAGGCAGAATTCGGAGACTAAAATATTTGGCAGTGTTTCTTAACATATCCTGCAGCTCTTAAAATACATGCTGTTTAACTTAGAGCAATCAATGTCCTGAAGGAAGGTGTAGAAAGTTAGGCTTGGCTGTGGCTGTTGTTTTCTCTCATATTTTAGAGGAAAACTGGACACTTCATTGCAAGAAAGGGAAGAAAAAGTACCACAAATTATATCAGAAATTTGGGGGGTAGCAAACCAGCATATCTACTTTGCTGCTGTGAATTAAGTGTATCAGATGTTCCTTTTAAAATTTAAAGTCTTATTTTTCCTTTTGCAAGGTGACAGCTGTTCACATTTGTGTTGCACCACAAAGAGCCTAGGTTCATTCTCTCCCTAGAAGCAGATGCTGCCAAACTACCAGCAGCCTGCTTGGAAGAGGGATGGAGCACAGGAGAGGATGGAGAGATACACCAGGGAAAGGTGTATCTTTGCTTGGGGCACATGATAGGGGATGGGATGGAAGAGGAGGAGAATTGGAGCTGAGCCAAGATAACAGCATTTCCAGGAAGAGGGTCAGACACTTGTTGAGATGGCAGCTTGCTGGATGTATTTCTTTAAACCAGGTAGTTTGAAGATTTTAACAGCCAGTTCTGCTAAGATGCTTGTAACCTCCCCCAACATAACTCATCCTGTCTCCTCACTGCCTTGCTGTTAACCACAAGAGAGATAGATGGATGCTTAAAAGCTCTCCCTCAACTTACAAGCTGTTCAGATTGTGAACTCTCTCCCATTAACTAAACTTGCTGCATGCAGCTAGTAATCAGCAATAAGCATCCTTGAAGTGTGGGCTGCTGATAATGGTGCCAGTAATTGAACTGTTCCACAGCTACATTCTTCATTCTTGCTCCACTCAGTATGGCCCACACATAACTCTTCCAAATTTATGTGGTCACATATGGCTGTGATTGCAAACTGGAAAGTTATTTGGCAATGTAAATTCACTTCATATGATCACTTTAGTCATTTTAATCAGCTTTGGTCCTAATGCAGGAGATGTATCTATTACAGCAATGCATCCCACGAAATAACTGGAAACTGAAAATGGTCTTTTTGAACGTTAAAAAAAAGAAGTAAAACTGCTTGCAAAACATTGATCCATTACAGCTGTGACTTGCAAATATCAGGCTGCAGGATACTGGTGTTTTTTCAGTTCAGTCGTACATGAAGAAACTCCAGAACAAATGATTGGAAATGTTCAGCTTGGGCACTTGGCTTCTACACTTCATCGTTTAATGTGGAATTTCGTGTCAGTTCACTCACAGGGAAATAAAGGCATTGAACCCATTGTTGTCTGCACTGTCCCAGAGCAGAAGGAACAGCTGATAAGGCAGTACTGTATGTGATGGGTGGAATATAGATGAGGTGAGTTTGTTTTCCCAGATGTTGCCTGACACACTGATGACAACGTCAGGTGAACTGAAGAAGGCAGAATGTAGAATGAGCAGTTCCCTGCTCTGCTGTGAGTAAATGTCCTAGATACACAGTCTCTTCATCACTGGTAGAGAGAAAAGCCATCTCATTTAAATAGTTTAGCCCACATCTGCTGCAATTGGTCTATGAACTTGCAGGGATGGTGAGTAGGTTTTTGTAGTAGATGAACATTTGACCTACAAGTGAAATGTGAAAACTCCAGTCTCTGCTGTATATATGGACAATAGTCCAGCTTTTGCTGTTCCCAGAAACAATGGACTGCAAATCTGGCTGCCAGTGCTGCACTAAGTGATTTTCATATCAGAAATGTTGAAGCCTGCACACTCAGTCAAAATCAGTGATCTGATCCAGAGAGCACAGCCAAACTGGGATAGTGCATGGTGTAAAGATCACCTATCCTGGGCATTTACTTAAGCACGAGATGATTTACTTCTTAGCCACTTTTCATCTGGACTTTGAAGACAGCTCACTAGGTCAAATATTGACATCACTGGGACAGACATCCCAAAATATTCTGAGTTAAAAGGGACCTGCAAGGATCATCAAGTCCAACTCTATAGTGAAGAGTCCATACAGAGATTGAATCCACAGCCTTGGTGTTATTAGCACCATGCTCTAACCAACTGAGCTAATGGGCAAGGGCTATGAGATTTAAGCAGAAAAATAAGGTTAATTCTTCAGTTATGTCTGTAGTGTATCTGGCTCTCAGGGCTGTGCCTGTATGCACCCCCAATGCACTTAAATTCCCACAGTGGTCCAGGAACTCCCAGGCTTCCTGTCTGCACAGATGAGATAAAGGGCTGGCTTGAGACAGCAGACCAAGTTGAAACCAGGTGATTGATGGAACTGCTGGCCATCTGCACAAGAAGTATTTGACAGCTTGTTACAGGAGTGGTCCCAGTGGGAATTTCAGACAGTTCTTGAGATTTCCCAGGCAGACCCTGCTGTGCCTAGAGCAATTTGTATGCTTAAGCACGTCGATTAACATCCTGGGCAAAGAATCTGGCTGTCCCAGATATTCACAGACAGTTCCTGCTGCAAAGTTAATCAATTGTACAAGAGTAAGACAATCAATAGAAACAGTTCCTGCATGTGTAGAAATGATCATGTAGGACATGAACTGTTTAAGATAGTTGGGAAGTATTTTGTGTATAGTTGAAGGTGTTCTATAGTGATGCATCATGCATGTCTTGCTGTGGTCAGGTAGGACCACAGGCTAGTTGGGTCACAAAAATTGTACAGAAACCTGTTTTAGGGAGTTTCACCCAATCCAGCTAAGATTACCCTGTAAGAACCCTTGCTATGGAGACTCCCTTTACCATCTAGACAGCAACCAAGTGTCCTGTCTGGCATATTGTATTGTCCATGCAAAAATTATTCTAATTCAAAATCCCAATAATGTTAACTGTTCTAAAGTATGCTCAGTTTATGAGTGTCTTTGCAGCAAATTGCACCAAAAGCAACTCAAATGCCATGAAGTCTTTGGATACCAGCAGAAGCTCTTCCAATGGAAGATAGCAGTGATGGGGTTGTATATATTGTACATTGCCATATACCAATTTTGGAATCATGATCAAATACTTCTAACAGAGGGGCAGAGATGACCTGCTGAACATGGGAGAGAGGGACCTGACTGGCAAGTGGGAAGATGTGAGAGTGTAGCTCATGAACAGATTATTAGCTTGGTGTTTTTCACATCAACTGCAGAGGGTGGCTATGACAGCAGTGTTGATAAAGCCTTGAACAATAAAATTGGTCAGCATTCTCCTGCCTTCCACCATCTTCCTAGTCAAGAAGTTCTGCTGGATGTTGCATAACAATTTATTGCACTGTAACAGTGAAATAAATTGACTGACTGACCCCTAATCTCTCATGGAAGTTAATGGTTTCACTGTATTTGCATTGCACTGCATGCAGATGATATGTTGTTAAGGGCAGTGCAGGATTGTTTATCTGTTAAGTAGTTCACTGCATGCCTCAAAGGCAAACACACAAAGTTATAAAGCAGAAGTACACTACTTTTCCTTCCTTTCTTTTCCACTTCATATGCAAGATCTAATTGCTATTAATGCAATACAGAATGAGAAACCCAGCATCTGTTTATGTTTACATTCATTTACGCAGCAGTAAGTATTCAATTAAAGTGTTTCTACGGCACTGAGGTTTTGATCTAAAACTGTCACGTGTTTTGGGGGGCTTGCAGTGCTCCTGCATTTCACCAGCCTTTGGAACTGGCCTACTGCACATATCAGTGAAATTGTAGGCATAGACTGCTGTTTCTTCCTGCTCTTTCCCCTTCTTTTGTTTTTTGTTATTTTTTTAAATATGCAAATTTAAGATTTTGAAAAGCGAAGTCTATAATCAAAACATTTTACAGGTTTTTATAACTTGTGTAGCTTAGTTTTAGACTTGAATTTCCACACTATAATTGAGATTTTGGGTATTTTCTAATGGACACACTGAATACTAGAGACCTGAAGTCTCAGGTGGTGAAATATGCTTGTGGTTGTGATACAATGCTACCAGGTTAAAAAACAGGGTCTTTTATCCATGGTTTTCAGTACAGATGACTGGACATTAACAGGCCAGGTTTTGTAAGCCAAGATATTTTCCTTCAGACTGTTTGGGAGGAAATTAGTATCCACCAAGAAACAGATAGCAATTCAAACTCCCCAGCACAGTGGAACCTTTGTGAAGTGGTCAGAATCTATCTGTGCAGACTGAGTAGCCTAAGCAGTACTTCCTCTGCCCTCCCAGTCCCTCTTCTGCACAAAAAAAAAAAAAAGAGCCATGCGACATTGAAGATTATTATTTAGATGTGTTTTCCATTATTACTCAGACCTACAATATGAAGAAAGTAATTTTACATAAAATCAAACTGGGTATTAAAGTTCTGCCTGTTCTGAACAGGTGGTCAGAAAGAAGTGGTCAGAAATTGGTCATGATAGTGGGAGTTATGGTGCCTTTCTGACTTAGCAGTTGTCATCTGCTTAATAACATGTGGCTTTCATGAGCAGCTTCACCTCTGACTTTGGGGAGGGAGGCAAGATAGCAAATGTGGAATCATTTTTTGCAGATTTTTATGTATTTTCAGATTTACAAATGTAGTCAGGTAATTTGAGATTTTGAGCTGTTGGAGTCAGGTACACTGTGATGAAGCCCAGTGTGATGCAAGGTGCAGTATTTCCTGGGCTCTTTCAAGGGTCCCAGTCTGCCTACTGCATTACATTGTTCATTTCTTCTACTGCTATTCCAAAAGAAAGCCTCATGTCTGACATTGTAAACCCCTTGTATTTTACTACTGCTGCTGGTGCTTTGGAAAAAACATTGGAATTCTTTGTTAGTTTTATAACTTAGTTCTAACTGCCATGGGCCTCTCTCTGTAGCTCCACCTTTTCCTTGATTCCAGGGGAAAGCAGTGCAGTTGTTTTGTTCTGCCTCCACCAGGAAGATGGGGTAGCTGCTCTTTGTAACATATGTGGAGTGAGGAATAAGGAGCCAACTCTCTTCCACTTAACATCACCCACATTTGTATCATAGTAGCTGATTGTGACATTTCAGTAGCAAGGATTTTTGTTTGGCATTCAGCTTCTTAAACATTGCTCATTGCAGCAACATGTTCTCTGCACCCCCGGGGAAGGCAGTTTTAGCAGAAAATGAGAAGAAAATGAATAACTGCGCATGAGATTTTCCAAAAATTATTCAGTTTGACAAAAATTAAAAAGCGTGCTCTGGAAAAAAACTAAAAAAGACACAAGCTCTCGAACTAACTTCAGCAGCTGTTGCTTGTTCCCTGCATCCCCATTACAACAACTTCTTTCGCAGAATATTATCACCCACCTGTGAGAAATGAAAGCATTTTGCAGTCCTAACCTTGGACATACAGAAATTATTTGAACACTTTGGTCTTCATGAGAGGCATAGGTTGTATAGCCCCTGTTCTTGCTGGGGAGAGTTAATGGTCATCCTGTGCTCCAACACAATTTCTCTTTTTTTTGGCACCTGCAGGTAAAAAGCTGGGAAGGCATATAATGACTACAGTTTAGATGGTCTTAGCTCTTAATGGCTTTCCACTTGCTCACAAGGACACCTCCCTGTCAAAAGGCATTCAGTTACTCACAGAAGAACAGCAGTGACTGTTCAAGGCATTTCTAGTCAGCATCAGTATTGATGTGAGCATCTCACCAAAATATTTTGTGATCCTTGCTTTTAGATTTACAAAGAGCTGAAGTATATGTATTTCCATGTCTGATTGATAAGCTGAGCATGATAGGAGGCTGAAAGGACTCCAAGAATATTCTTGATTCACCACCAGGGAATATTCTTGATTCACCACCTGAAAAGGTTAGATTTCCTCATTTGTAAAGTACTTGGTGTTGGCTTATTTCTGAGAAACAACTGACATTCAGGGGAGTGTTGGACAACAGATCAGATGTCAGCTACTTCCCATATAGCAGTTCAGCAGGCAGTGTAGGCACAAAATATTCTGAAGGACTGGGGCTGAAATAGTCATTCTTGTGGAGAAAAATGAAGTTCATCTTCTTTGTTCACCTTTTTGTGTGACACCTTTTCACAGTTCTGGAAATGAAAAGCCATGCTGTGTGCCTGGCACAGTACAAGCACACAGTGAAATCACTCTTCTCATAAGTCTTCTGAAACCATCTCAGTCTGTGTAAGGTTGTCCAGGCTGATTTTAGTCTGGGTGCTTTCTTTAAAGGGGGGATCTGTAGTAACATTATTAATGAAATTACATTGATAGCACCTCTTTTTGAATCAACTTGATAGGAGAACATTTGAACTTCTGAATTGAGAAATTTTGTTTCTGTTAGTGGAGTTACCACTTTTCAGGTCAATCTGCAATCCTACAAAGTTTCATTTTTTAAGGTTATTAATGGGTTATTAACGAGATGCCACTGATGGTAGTTTGACCTGAGCCATTTCTCTGAGCAGAGCTACCACTTTTCAGATCACATGATTTAATCCTGTGAAAGTTTCATTCTTTGAGCTTAAGTTGATGGTGGCTAGGTCTCATCCTTTCAGAAACAAAGATGAAAACTGAGTAGTATTTTGATCCCCTAGTAATTTCCCCATTTACTCCTCCGTTACTTCAGGTTTCACCCCTTTCACAGCTGAATGGATGCCACAGTTTTTAGCTGACAGAGATGAAAACCTATGAAGGTAGTCCCATCTGTATTGTTTTAATGAGACATTTGGGAGCTGTGTTCCCCTGTCTATCTGATTGCAATTTTATCTGATGGTCTTTAGGGTGAAACTACAAGAGTACATGGAATTAGGGTGCTAGTGGTGGTCTTAGCCCTCACACAGATGTTTCAAGAAGTGTTTCAAGAAGTTTTAACGGTTATATGCATGTTACATGGACACTTCATGTAAACACTATTTATGCAAATTCACTGTTATCTGAAGTATTTGATGATATTTCACCAGAAGCTGGGCAATTAATGAGACTGATGCCATGAACTTCAAGTTCAGTGTGTTGAAGTAGCCCAGTTTTCGCAATGTCTTTATTTTCTTCAAGTTGTTTCTCCAGTTAGTGCTGCATTGTTTGAGAGACATCTTAGCTCCTTCTAATAACAAAGAAAAATAACACTTTTTTGCCCCCTGTCACATTCTTTGCTTCTTACCTTAGGTTACTGTTAGTTTTGCTTGTTCATAATTGTAATACTTTTTATCCTTTATTATTCTTCTTATTCCTGATGTATTCCTGGAGCGTTTTAGTCCCCAGGAGTTTTGATCTATTGTAATACTTACCATTGGAGAAAAGAACACTGCTTCATGTAATTTTTGTTCCCATGAAGCAATAATTGCGATATAAGAAGTTCTGCTCACCTGGCCTCCATCTCGGCAGGATGGAGGATGGTTTGTTTTCCTGCAAATTCTTTGCTTTTGCTGAAAATAAGAGACACAAGAGTTCTTTATGGGATGTAGCATTTATTCCAGTAGTTGAATGTGCTTTCCACCCACTTACGGTCTTTTTCTGGTGCAGCATTTTAAGCTGTTAAAGTTTTACCATTCTTACTCTTTAGGCACAAACAGTAAAAGTTTAGGTCTGGAGAAAGGTGATTTTACTGGTGAGATGCCAAATAATAGGTAGGGATTGTCTTCTGAATAAAAGAATGGATAGTTTTTTTCATATGTATTTGCTATGTTTTGACTTTGTGTTAGGATGTCAGAGGTCTGGTGGAACCTTTCCACATCCTTTCCACAAACCATCCTAGGGCATCAGGAAGATTCTGCACTGAGAGGGTGGTTGGTCACTCTAACAGTCTTGCCAGGGTCATGTCACAAAGCTCTTGAGCTCTGGCCATGACTCCAAGCCTGACATGGAGTTCAAGAAGCAGATGGACAGCCCTCTTAGTCATAGTCATGTGGTTGAGTTTTAGGTAGTCCTGTGAGGAGCAGGGAGTTGGACACAATGATTCTTATGGATCCCATCTAGCTTGAGATAATCTGTGATTCTATGATTCTTTATTTTGCAGCTCTGGCTGTTGAATACTGTTTTGTATGGATACAAACAGGAGAAGATCTTTCAGGCTTAAAAGGTTGGGAAGTCATTCCCTTAACATTCTTGGTGTATTTTAGACCTGCAGTCTCCTGCCAGGTATTACTCAATTACAATAGTCACTGTAACTGTTCTGCAGCCTTCTTTCATCATCCTTAAAAAAGGGTTTGCCTGTAGGGAAAGAATCCCACTTCAGATAAATTTTTGTCACTGAGTTGAGGCTCTTGTCTACCTAACATAACATATGTTTGTGCAGGATATGGTGTTGCTTTTTCTTCTGGACAGTGCATCTTGATGACACCTGTTTGTTATCCTGACATCATGCAAAATACAGATTGTGTGCCTCTGGACTTTGACCCCAAGATCTGCATGGAAATTCACTAGAACGTGGAATAGCTGCAGCTAACATGCATGTACTTGCACAGTTACTAAAGTCAGAAAGCTGACAGTGATAATATTTTCACGGATTTGTATCTTCCCTGATGAATTGGTACAAAGAGCTTGTTGATTGAGTTCAGTAGCAATTAAAGCGGGCAATTGATCTTTCTTATCTTTCCATACAGATGAAGCGAGAAGGGCAGCCATGAGTTTTCACCACTGGGCAAATCCTAGCCAGATCTACCTGTCAGTCAGCTTTTAGCAGAAAGTTCTGGCTTCCTGCCATTTTATCTGCTTCAACTTGTTTGTCTCTTTTCAGTCATTCAGTGACAGGAAGGGAAAAAAAAAAAAAAAGGGTTTTATCTTATCTTCTAGGGAAGGTTGGTACTTTTGCCTCTTCTGGAGAGGTGGGACTGGGAGGCTGGTGTTTGGCTGGTTCTCACTGACCTCCCTCAGGATGCTCAGACTCTGGCTGGTCCTCCACCCTTGACTGCTGCACTGAAAACAGCTGGAGTTGAGGCCAGAGAGCACAAAGGAGCAAGAAACAGCACTGAGACTGGCCAGACGTTTCTGTTCCACAGTCCCATATTGCACAAATGAAGAGAGGAAAACAAAAAGAGTATTCAGCATTTTGGAGATAGCAAGAAACAGTGAGGAAATTTAGAAAGTCTCAAATGATGGTAAAAAAAGGACTCAAATGGAAACTGGTCGTTTGGGTTTGATTGGGCTAAACAAGGTGGGAGAAAAGCCAGCCAAATACCCAAGGGTAGTGAGATAGTCCTTAAAGATCCCAGAAGGTGAATTACCTTTTTGGTCAATTCTTTTCTGAAGAAGCTGTATGGCTGAATTTCTTGTTACCTAAATGGCAGAGACCAAAAAAAAGCCCACATCAGTTGTACTTACTTTTGCAGTTTCATCCATATAAAGCATATTGGTTCCAAAACCAGAGCATGGAAAAGCTCTTGGCACCTGCAGTTAATTTTGTTATTAAGGAAGTTGTTTTGAAGAAGCATCCTTAAATCAGGATTTTCCCACTTGTCTGCCCTTTGTGTGGATGTGTCTATTGGTGGGAGATTTGGAAAGAAAGAACAAAAAAAAGAAGAAAAAAAAATCCTCAGCATCAGTCACACTGTGTTACGGACTTCGCTACAGAGATGAGAATTAATTTGCACTTATTTTCCTTTGCTGTATGCTGATGCTGATTTGGGAGATTTTGTTTGTTCTGCCTTTTTAATATCTAATCTTCCTTTCCAGTTGTGGCTTGCTCCACAGTTTCTGCATTTGCTCTACATTATCCAGGACCCAGAGGTTCAAATAATCATCCATTTCTATCTCAACCTTTTTGCTCACTGCTATTTGTATCCAGACTTGTTGCGTGCATGTGTGGAAGATACCATCTGTTTCTTAAAGTGAAAGATGAGACAGAATTCTATTAAAGTCACCAGTGCTTCTGTGATGAGTTAGAAGAACAGCCACAAAGGCCAGCAGAAATAGAAAAATTATTTTAGCAAAGATGTATAAATTCCTTTCTCCTTACAGTTGTTTCTTAGTGCAAGTTATTATTATTTCTCAAAATACTCAGAAACCAGAAATTCTGAATCTAGAAGAGTTACCCAGCTTTGCTGGATTTTTGGTTTCCTTGACAACCATTCATATAAATAGTAAGGACTTGTTATGGGGTGGAATATCAGTATAATCAAAACCAGTGAATCACCCAGGAAAAAAACTAAATTCAATGTTGAAGTTACAAGTTATCAAGCAAACATTAATAGAAGAGTCTGTTTTTGTTTGAATAAGGCTCTTCTGTTAATGTTTGCTGGATGTCTGACAAGGATGGAGCAAAGGCAGTGATTTTCTGAAGGTGAGATGCAAGGAGATTCCTTTTGGCGTTCCTTCTGAGAAAACTCTTGATGGTGACAATAACCTGCTTCCTCTCAGAATTTTTGGTGACTTGGAATTTCTCTCTCTCAATCTAGGTTGTTTATTATTATTATTATTAATTATTGTTATCTGTAAAAAAGAAGTGTGCTAAAGACAGGCTTGAATGCTTACCCATATTTAAATACCTATATATATAAATGCCAACCTATTTGTCTCCTTTCTCAGTGTTTCAGTTAACTCAGTCTCAGCAACAAGGTATTGATACTGCTCTCCTGGGAGCAAGAGAGTGAGAAAGGGGATCAGTCCCATGTCCCTGCAAAGAGCTTAGATATTGTGAGGTATAGTCAATGTGGAATGGGAAGAATTATCCTGGAACTAATCCTGATAGATGCTAGTGCTGCTGGAATTGTGACTCGAGTTTCAGGAATGTGGGAAGAGGTGTGGCATATATTCACAGCAGGAGGAAGTTCTCCCTGTGTGAAAAACAGGGATGAGAAAAACTGTGCATCAAGAAAACTTCCTGTCCTGTGCCAGCAAATCAATATTGTTTGTTTACCCCCGCTTTTTATGGTTTCAATTGCAAATCAAAAAATATGATCATCATAAAAATGGTGGCAGTATTTTCCTCCAGTTTAGAAATGACACGAAAGCCTCAGTTCTGTAAGCTTTGTCTTAAATGAAGGCCACATGATTTAAAAAACCAATATCTTGCTACTTGTAGTGTTCATAGTAGCAGCAAAGCACTGATCAGGTAATGACAAAGCTGTGAAAACAAGTTGTCAGCTGCGTCTAGAAAGTTATTTATCCAATCTGAGGAAATAACAATTTGTATTGTTACCTGATTCACACATCAGAATTTCAGGGTTGTTTCCCATGCCTGGGACATTTGTAAGGGCTGCCTGAAGGCAGCAACTGCAAAACACTTTGGCTGGTTTTCCTTCACAGAGATCCCTCCTGCTGGAAGTTCTTTCACCATGTAGATTGCACTAGTTTTCAGATCAGTGTCAGATCAATTCAGCTGCAACTTGTGCAGATTTAAAGCACTCTGTGATTTTGCTGTGGTCTGGAAGTTTTGCTGTGTTTGCCTTTTTTAAAGATTCTGAAGTTAGTTTATTGCCTGACTCACGCAGTTTTCAAGGAAGATAGTGCCTATGTTGAGGTTGGTAAGAGCGAGTGGGTGCTGAATACTTTTGGATATCCACATTTCCATTGAGTCATTCATTACAAAAACCTAATTCACATTTCTCTTTATTTAATCAGCTTATTCTAGATGTGAGATATTTTTAATGGTAAAACCTGGCATGATATCTCTGGGAAGGCAAAATCTACAGACTGCATTTTCTACTTCCCCCTGCCTTTTCTGTTTTCTGACTTCTATTTGCTGCCAGCTGTTTCCCCAACACAGGGAATCTGCAGCCATTGAGTCTGAATGGTGGTGGGATTTGGTTTAGCTTGATCCCATTTATGAGCACACCTCTGAGGTGGGGGAAGAGACATGCAAGTGGCACCTTGTGCTTCCAGGGCTGCTGATCCTCAGCCTGGGCATCACCCCAGCCAGCCTGACCTACAGGCTCTTGCAAGGCACTGACCTTCCTGGTGTTTTTGTGGAGTCAGCTGAGCAGCAAGGGTGCTCAGTGGGGAAGGGGATATTCTGTCATAGCTCTGGATTATTTTGATTGATTTTTTTTTCCCCCCCAAGCATATCTAGGAAGATGCAGTGAATGTAGTGACTAAATCAATATGGTATTGAAGGTTGCATTTTTCCAGGGTAAACTGTTTAAGGACATACTGCCGGGGAGAACACTTCATCAGCCAAAATTCCATCTTGCCACACTGAACAAGAAGCACTTCTTGTAGCTTAGAGGGTCCTGTGGTGATATACATTCTGTGGGACAGTGAGGAATTTCATTAAGAAAATGGAAAATAATACTATTTTAATAGAGAAGGGGGTCTGACAGGAACATCATGAAGTTCGACATGAAGTGCAAAATCTTGTACGTGGGAACTACCCATGTACCAGGACATGCTGAGGGCTGCCCAGCCTGAAAGAGGCTTGGCAGAAGAGGATCTGGGAATCCTGGTGGGCACCAGGTTGAACATGAGCCAGGAATTTGCCCTTGCAACAATGACTGAATTAGACAAAACATTGACAGCATTTCCTCTGGTAGGGAGGTAATCAGAAGTCGTTAATTGGGGAAATATTTTTAGAAGGGAAGCTTTTATTTAGAGAAGGGAAATGCAGTCTTATGTTTATGCAGTTGCTAGCTAAAACTTTTGAGAGCTTTTTTTATTATATATATTAATATATACTATTATATATCACCTCCCAATCCAAGAAGCACATAGCAAATCAGGTTGTTAGGCTTTCTGTCAACCTCCAGTGCATCAGAGAAGATGGTAAACAGTGAGAGAAACATGTACAGTCCTACAGTCCCATATAGGTTTAGTTTTGCTTTCCTCTGCTTTTGTGCTTGCTGCTGTTTTGATGCTTCATTCTGTGTATATGTAAATAATCACTAAGGTAAGACAGCTAAAACATTACCTCCTTTCTTGGGCTTCATCTTACTTTTCTGTTTATCATTATTTTAGTAATGTGGAAAAGAGAAAAGTCATGTTTGCAAACAAAGTATCTTGATGTGTAAGACTGATAACGTTTAAGAGCATGAGGTTTAAACAGAAGTGTAGTAAGAATTGAATTTAATTAATTGGACTTCTAGGAAATATGAACCTGTATCCTAATTCAGCTTAATTAACGGATGAAAAATAATAACCAAAAGTTATTAATCAACAAAAATACCACCAGTAGCTCCGAAACTTGGTGCAAACTGCTGCAGGATGGGAGTCTCTATGGGGGCAGTATTGCTGTAGAATTTCCCTGGGTTTATATTCTTCAGAAGGCACTTGCAACCATCCACTGTATGATGCCAGCTGCTGAGCTCAGTGGATGCTTCATATGACACAATACAGAGCATATTTTTTAAAAATTACTTATTTCCCTGAAAGAAGTACAGTGTAAGAGTCGAAGTCTGGCTAGATATGTTTGTGATGACTTGGTTCAAGAGTTGTGCTTTGTGATCATAATGTGTGGGTAACCAGACTCAAGTGTTTTTCAAAATAAAAGAACCTAAATGTAGTCACTATACAATTCATTCACAGAGGATGAGACACCATTTCCCCCTCTCTCAGTCAAGAAAACAGGGAAACGTGTTTTTAAGCTCCATGTCTATGTCAGACTTCTCTCTTAAAAATGACACTTTTGCTAACTGTAATGAACATTTAAACAGTGGTAGCAACTGTGAGAAAGCTGAGTCAGGCTGTGTACAGAAACTGTGATTTAGTCAGCTTTTCCCAGAGATAGAGCACAGTTAGGGAAGACAGCTTGCTGGTGAAGTATTCCTGGATGTGGAAAATGTTCTCTCACTTGTCTTGTGTTTACCAGGTGATCTGTTATGTGCTGCATGCAGACTCATGTGATTCTTATATTCAAATAATTGAGATAATTTAGTGTGTTTTCAGTCTTCAGTTACAAAAAGAATAAAGATTGTTCTGATGAAAGACCTTTAGTGAGTAGATGCTATTTCACTTAAAAGAATCAATGTCAGCACCAGCTAAATGCTTTTCTTTACTCTTTTTTCATGAACAAAAATACAGATCTTGAGAGTTAGAGATCCAAGGTGTACTATTTCTGCTGAACTGAGAATTATACAAATGGCAAAGGATGTCACACTGTTTTGTTTCACTCTCTTCTTTTACTAACTCAATTTTGTAATGTTCCTGATGTACCTTCTAGGAATGTTTGTTCTCTGAAGGCAACTCAGATCTAGCTTGTAAACAGATGATTCACAAACATGCCATATATGGGCCATTTTAACTGTGCTAGACAAAATGGTATTAAAACTTACAGAAAGTTTTTAGACAATATTAGAAAAATTTTTCTTTGACCAGAAGCCACACCCTTCTTCTCAGAAGACAGAGTCCCTTCCCACTGCCCCCAGTAATGGTTTGGGGTGATACAGGATAAGACAAGGACTAAGCACTTGTTCCAACTTTGTGCCCTTGTATTTCTTCTCATAAAACTAGATGTAGTACCCAGAGAGTGAGCCTTCCCAGTGCTCTTGTGTAGCGTGAGGAGTTTTCCTTAACATGAATTTCGAACTGTTACATTATTCATGAATAGCAAAGCCATGAAGAAATTATACTGGGGACTAATTAGGATCCCTGTTTGTGTCTTAGTCAGCTGTGCATCACAGGAGAGATAACTGTGGATAACTTGAACCAGTTGAGAGTCCAGGCTTCAACATACCCTCATATCCAACACATGCTGGCCACCTGTGATAGACCATTTGGTCCTTTCATTTTTAAAAGTGATCCCTTCAGATGTCAGGTTTCAGGATGGTAGGCTTTTGGCTTCTGTGTGCCACATCAGAAGAAACTGCCAGACAAGGGTTTCTTCCCTGCAGTGATACACGGCAGTGGTGTTAGAAATTGGGAATCCTGAGAGCGAAGAAAATAACTGCACCTTGAAGGTGATTTACTTTTCCAGCCAGCTTTTACCTTCCCTGCTTGTCTCAGGCTATTCATATAACATGTGAACCTCTACCTTGTTAGGCTTATTTGCATAAGCATATTGGGTCTTGTTCTGGAGAAATGTTTCAACTAATAAAATGAACCGCATGCCATCCAAAATTAGTAACATAGCAGTGGGTAAAGGCCAGCTCAAGTCTGTAAAATGTCTAAATCTTTTGCCATGTGAGGTATGACTGTTTAAGCACAAGGATATCAAGTGGGAGATTCAGAACAATATGGTTTGCAGAAGCAAAGTAGGTACTGCTTTGCAGACACCTTGATGTGATGGTGCATTCCAAAAGCCACCATGTGGGAGAGCAGGGCCACAAATAGCTAGAGTTTTGAGGGTGTGAATTTGAAATGATCATTTGATACAGCGATTGTGAATTTGAAATGATACAGAAGACATTTCTGGGGAGCACTGAGTTTTCAGTAAACCACACAGAACTTTGCACTTCAGTTTGCACTTTCTGTTTTTATTTTATGGTAATCTGCTTTTCCTGCCTTTCCCCTTAAATTCTTGTCTTTCTACTTGAATGTTTGCTCTACTTCCCTCTGTCTTTTTAGTGAACTTTGTAGTAGGAGAGTGCTCTCCCTTGGTACAGGAATCCAGAGAAAAGTTGTGTGCCGTTTTAAAGGGAATAAAGCAGGTCAGCTTACATCATCACAGGCTTTTGTTACTTTATATTCAAAAAGAAATGTGCTCTAAGCACCTGTTACTAGCCTTTCTTCAGTCATGCTTCCAACTTCCTAATTTAGGAACTCATTCTCTTACAGAGGGTTTTCTTAAAGGATTTTGGGGAAAGTGAGTTTTTCTGTGCAAATGTTGTTTCATATAATAAAATTTACAATGGCAGTGAATAGATACGAGATAGTTAAACAATAGAATAAATCTCCTCAGCTGTATGAAACACTTAGTTTCTGCCTACTTTCTCCAAAGTGTAACATGCCAGGACAAATCCCAAAATCAAGTCCCCTGTAGACAAAATAGAAATTGAAGTTAATGAGAGTGTGACTCAAGGAAAAACTTAAAATCTGGGAATTGTGGTGCACGCCCCTTAAAACAAACAAGAGGAGTTTCAGATAGGGAAGTAGGAACTTTTCAAAAACTTCTATATCTGACTTTAAGCAATAACTTTTGATACTTGAGAACTTGAGTCTCACAGGAAGAAAACTAAACATACCTCATGGAACATCCTGGTGCCAATAGTATAATGAATTATGGAATTTAGTCTCCCAACTTTATTTTAGAAACTACAAAAAATGTTTTGTTTAGCTCTTACTGAAGAAATGAAAATGTTTGAGTTTGCCACATACACTACATAAAAACAAAAAATGTGGCTAAGAATGTTCTGTCATTTTCTCTACTTTTGAGCATGTCTGTGTGATCTCTCAGTAGTTTTAAGTTAAAGATGTCAGGCTTAAGGAAAATTTGAGTTTGTAAGAAACAATTTTTTTTTGCAGTTTTCTGGCTCATTGTTTCAAATAACTGGCCTTTTGAAATTCTGACCTCCAGATCTATAAAAATTCCAAGGGAAATAATATGCTTGTTACTTCTGCATCAGAGTCAGAAAATTTTGAGAATGACAAACACAATTTTTTTGTTGTTGTTGTTTAAAACGAAAGTAATGTACAATAATACACCTGGAGTTTTAGATTAAAAACATATTTTAATTTTATCAGGACACACGGATGTCTCAGAATTAATTGTACGAGACCAGAAAGCCTCAACTAATTTTAATTATATGGTTTAAAGAGGTTGCCTCTAAAAACTCTTTTTTCCTACACTTTCAGAAACTTTAATGTATTTCAGAGCTTCTGAAGTGAATTTAAAAACAGGACTTAAGATGACTTTCCACCTCAGAGATCTTCCACTATTACAAGAAACTAGTGTCAGGAAAAGTTTCTCTTTCTAATGAAGATTATTTTTTCTTCCTCTTTCCCACTTCCCATTTCCTGTCAAGTCTGAAGTGTCTTGGATCCCCAACAAGCACTACTCTGGGATTTACGGGCTGATGAAGTTGGTTCTGACTAAGACTCTGCCTTCCAATCTTGAGCGAGTCATTGTCCTCGACACTGACATTACGTTTGCCACTGACATTGCTGAGCTCTGGGCCGTCTTTCACAAGTTCAAAGGTATTTTAATGATTTTTTTTTCTCTTCTTATTTGAGGGGGGAGGGAGACTGATAAGGAAAGCAATATAGTGGGGGTGAAAGGGGTAGCTGAGATTTGTTAAATGTTTTCACTCTTTCAGTTTTTGGTGTTTGAATATAATTGTTCTCTTTGTGAGCTCTTTTCTCAATTATGTTCTGTACAGAATAATTGACAACAATTATGTATGTAGTTTGTTTTATTGGTCTGATTATTTGGGGCAGGTGAGAGCCTGACAATATAGTAGATGATAAAGAATTATGAGCATGCTGTAGTTATGTACCGTTCAATACCTCTTCATATTCTATGCTTGGAAGAACTTGGGGTTTATTATATTTTTTATTAGTAAAATTTAATTATTAGTTTCAGTATAACTTTTCCATGTTACCACTGAAAATTAATGCAGTTGGGATCATTCTTGAACCAGGGAGGAAAATGAAGGGAGCAGAGTTACACATTTGACTAGAAATAAGTTGCTGCTTGCTCCTGTTAATGAATTGATAAAGCATTCTGGATTTTAAGCACCTAAAATAGTTTTCCCTACCCATTCCAGTTTCCCATGAAAATGCTCCTTGAAAATGTACTTCATGTACCAAGAACGGAGACTTTCAAAGTAACTCTGTAAGGAGATGTTTACAACAAAGTTCCCCACTATTCTGTCACAAAGCAGAGCACTTTCTGGCTAGCACACTGCTAAACCATTTAATTCTCCCAGGTTCCAGTGTTGCCAGCTGTTCAGAATCAGAGACATACCCTATTGTTCTCCTCTTGCCCTCAGAATGTGTGTGGCAGTGCTGGTAAGTGCAGAGGCATTCCAGCATCCTGGTTTAAAGGTTTGCAGCCCTGCAAAAGTGTGGCCTTGATGTGTTTCATCACCTCTCTCAAAATCATCTCAAGCAAAGTCAGCCTAAGCAAATGGAAATAGTTATCTAGAGAAGCCAAAATACACCATTCCATTAGGAGGAAGCCTGGAAAGAGCACATTTACTGTATTTATCCTCTGCTGAAATCCACAAGACCTGCCTTTCCCAGTACCCAGCTACAGGGCAGGACTATTATCTTGAGCTCTGCAGTCAAGGACTGGGTTCTAGTGCTTACTTCTTCATGCATTTCTTTCCTTTCCCTTCTGTGGATACACTGATGTCCTTCCAAGCCAGAAGCTACAGGTTTGGGGTAGAATCCTTGGAAAACTGCCCAGTGGGAAAGGACCTGGGGCTGTATTGTTCTTGATTCAATGCAAATGGAAGGAAGGGCAAGTAAATTGGAGAGATACTGATACTCTTTGACTACTTTTTAAGTTTGGCCTAAATTCTGTGGTGATTCTCAATTTTTCCTGTGTCTTTTTACTTCTCCTGGCAGCATTACAAAAGATTCAAAGATTGTCTCCTGTCATTAGCCCAAAATATTTCTCCAAAGGATATTTTACTGAATTAATGTTTTAATCTCTTCCTTGTTCCTCTCTCAGAAGTCCCAGGTAATTTGACAAAGATCTCTTTGGGGCAATCTAGTATGTTTGCTGAAATATTACATAAACAGAAGAATAATAAAACTGCTGTGAAGGGAAATGCTACTCTCCAAATGAACCTGACACGGCACCCAACCCCAGTTAGAAGGGCAGCTTTAGACCCACTGGATATCTTCCTAGAAATGTTCTAACACCCAGTTGCTGGCTAGAAGCCAGCATTATAAACCTGCTTACACCAGGATGCTTTTTGAGCAAATTAAAGACTTTTTCACATCAATGCAGGAAAGGCAAGAGCATCTATCTGCAGGTTGCTGCAAGATAACTGATGAGGCAGTCCAGCCAGCCTTTTCCAGATTGCAGCCACACATAGAGAGAAGGTCCTAGAGTCTGTGATTCTTTCTGTGCCTGGGAAGACTTTTCTTCCCAACAAAAATAGCGATAAAGGGAGACCAGTGGCTCAGATTCCTTTTTTCTCAGGCACCATGCTTGGAAGAAACTCAGATTCAGGACTGTCTTGTAATTTAACCAAGTCTGATTTGCTGTGTAGAAGGGCCTACAGTATGTTTTAAATAGCACCTGCAATACCCAGAATCCTTGTTCCACAAAGGTTCTTCTTCCAGTCATCTTAAGAGTTTCTGGAAAGATCAGATCCTTACATAATATTTTAATATTTTAGGTGGTAAAGGTACTACTACATTCACTCTGTAGATGGAAAAAAAGGAGTAGGATTTCTTTGTAAATTATTGCTCTTCTGCCCTTTTGAGATAAGCTCTTTGCATACGCCCTTACAGTAAGTGATCCAACTATTCTGTAGCTGAGTGCAGAAATTTGAAAATCTCTTCTTTGAAGTGGCAACCTTAGGCTTTGGGAGAAATTCACACCTCTTTTTGGTCGCCTGAAACAGTGTCTCAAGCAATGTAACATTTAACAATTCCTCCTAGGAGTCAGTGGGGCTTGTGTAATTATTAATCCTTTTATATACAAGCTGCAATCTCTATGCATAAATAGGTCTTTGGGAACCTGTAACTTAAATTTCAAGAGTCATATCCATCTTTTCAGCTGGGATTTTGGCATTTCTGCTTTAGCCTCGTTCTGTCTTGCTCTACAGATAGGTAGACTGTTTTCCTCTAGGACTGATGTATACCTCCAAAATACTGACTTCAAAGGTTTGAGTCTGCAGCCAGTCTGGTGAAGATAACCTGTCATGCATGTTTTCTGGTGACTTAGTAGACACTGATTATGTTTCCTATTCATCTTTCACTAGATTTTGACAGTTCTAAACCTGAGAAAGTACCTAGCCTCAGGGCAAAAGAGTGGGACTATAGATCAGAGAGTATTCTTGGATGAAGTGCTGCAAAGGGTTTCAGACAACAAGGATTAGTAACCAATATGCTTTTATTGCAGAAACTGTGCACATTCTTGTGAGAAGAAAAAATGAGTCTGAAGCTATGTTCTGGGCCAAAAATCTTAAAGTTCTTTTATAGGCCACATCTGCTGATTGTTTTATTACTCTTGCTCACCTGAATTCTTGGTACTGAAATGTGTATTCTTTTTTCCCAAGATTCTGATTTTTAATCTAACTGTATGTTAAATATGGATTCCCAAGAGTGAATTTAATTGGGACCTGACTACACCAGTCACCATAATTATTTGTGTTACAGATTGCAGTTTCAGTGCAGATCACAGCCTCTGTGTGATGTATAATGGGTGCTACACATATAAACAGCAAGAGACTCTCTCTGTGCTTTACCTGGTGTCAGGTGACAATTTCTGTGTCTGCCTGGTTCCTTTAGGCCATTGCTGTGTGTGAGTCACAGCTGAGACTCACAAATGAGACCTGAATAATCCCTGTAGAGACCAGTGTTGAGGAGCTCTGTGTTAAATTGAACGTTACATCAAAGGGCATTATGATATTTCTAAGTACATGTCAGAACTCAGAGGCTGTATTGAGCAGTGATGTCTTACTACTACTGCATGTTACTCTCACAATCCAGCTGGCTGATATGATTAATGTTTTAAGTACTCTTAAACAACAGAGAGTGAGTAGTACAAAACTAGTGCATTTCAAATAACTCTAGTTGTATATTAAGTCACCCAGAGAATATAAACTACAGTTATTGTTTATCTGTGCAAGTAAGTCTTCTCTGGAAAGCCAACCTCCATTAACCAAGCACACAAGAAGGAGAAATGGCAAACTTGACAGGACTACAGAGATTCACATATTCATACTTTGCATGAGTAAAAACATGCTATGGAAGCTGTTTGCTTTGTGTCAGGAGCTCAAACAATGATAAAAATCCATACTGACATCATAAATACCAGAAAAGGTCAGCAGCAATTTTGGTGCAGGATCAAGTGCCCACAGCTGAAGAGGGACTGGCACATAGTCAATCCCAAACTTAAAATCTGCAAACACTCAGCATGTGGGTGCTTTGGCATATTGCTCTGCAGGACGCCTGAGGTAACAATCTAGGTTCATACTATTTTTGCAGCTTCTTCAGGAAAAAGAGCAAACAAACAGAAAAAAACCTGAGAAAAATCGTAACCCTCACAAATTTAAGCATCTTGTGTAGGGGTTTTAGTAATTATATTCCTACAAGAACTATTATGCACAAGGTTGTAATGTTAAATAAATGCATAGCTTTTCATTTGTGTGTGAATTTAGCACGCCAGAAAGTGAGATGCTAATGGCACTGGTGAGAGTCAGGCAGAGTCAGCAGGTGCTGTATAAATTTCCCTGAATTTGGCCCTATCAGTGAAGCCCCATTTTAATAAACTATACCTGTCACAGCCCTTGACTCTCCTGCAACGATTGTGCTTTTTATAGGTGTGCTCTTCTTGTGATGATGTAAAATACTCGGTTGTTGCCAAGATTAAAATTTAAAATTCATTGATACCTATGGCTCGAGCCAGGATTTGAGCCACAGAATTGATTCTGGGCAGGTTCTGTAGCTCAGTCTGTCAGTTTACACTGAGTAAATCATTAAAGCTTCCAGATGATTTTGAGACAGGATCTCTGCGGGCTGACACAGTGTTTGTGTTAAATCCTGCAGAGCTCTTTTTGTTCCTTCTGGTCAGTGGAACAGTCTTTCTTTTCTTACTAATCAAGAGGAAGGCATTAGCAACATGCACCTTGGTGTGTATAAAAATCCATGGTATGAGTCAGTCTTTTTGTGAAGGAAACAGGATCATATCGTAGCAGAGTGCATTAATAAAATTGTCAGGCAGCTATTAAAATAGCTTAAAATTATCTGAATTTTTATAAGTGTCTAAAAAGGCCGAATGCCACTTGTCTTTGCTCATGAAAGAAACATCTGTTAGCTTCTGAAAGATTTGTGTAAGTGTTTAATGGTTAGACTACAGTGCATACCTCATCCTGTGGTTATTACACAAATGAAATACAGTTTCTCTTTGAAAAGGTCCCTGTGGAGGCTCTATCTGCTTAAGATTTTCTATTCTTGATTGTTATATTGTGGTGTGTTCTTTTCTGCTACGGAATCTTTGAGGCTTCATTGATAAAGAATTTTATTAGTTAGCTACAGCTGATAGAAATATTGGAGGGGGTTGTGCTCCAGCGTCTCACAATGCTGTTGTTATCACCTGTGTGTGAAACTACAGGAGAATACTGATATATTTTGGTGAACAGAGGAAGAAGGTAAGGGGTTAGGATATTTGGGGGGGAAAAAGACAAGTCTCTAACTGTGATTGAGGGTTAATTTTGCTGTAATTAGGAGGGGATCAAACAAAGATGTGGGACTTGCTGATTCTGTGGGTCAAGGTAAAAACACTTCTGTCTCTCCAGCCTTGTCAGATAAGCTGACTGGATGGAAGTTCTCTTTTTTTTTTTTTCCCCCTTCTTAATTGCAGTTTGCTTTGCTGTGATATTCCTTTATTGAGAAGCCAGTATGTGAGAAGGTTGACCTCAGTAAATGAGCTCCAAGGGAGAGAGTTTATTATATGGATCAGCATGTGCACATTCTAGTTTATGGATTTTAATGTGACAAGGGACATAATCAGAAAATTCTGATTATGAATTGCTGCCAAAATAGAATGGCTGCAGTTTCTGAAACATCTGTAGTTCTATTTTAGCTGAATGGTTCTTTGTCTGTTTCTGCCATCAGGCAGAAATATTTGGAGGTGAAAGGCCAACCGTGCATAGAAATAGGGTATAACTCATGGTGGGGTAAATTCTAAAATAAAATAAAAGATTTGAGTTCTTTATTTTCCCATTCTGATTTCCAAGGGATACCCTTTGGTCATGTTTTCAAGCTTTTTCCCATGGGGGCTAGGGATGTTTTAATTATAAATGAAAGCTGATATTTTTTTGTCATCTTTTGATAACACAACCAGAGTTTTTAGAATAAAAACCCACCACATGCTACAAGATTTGTCATAAAATCTTATTGGCAACACTGAAATTTTGAGGACTTTTTTCTACCTTCTCAACATCAATCTAGTGCTTTTTCTACATTATTGTTCTCCAGTCTTTGTTAACCTGCCACTCATTCTACAGCTGTCTTTTTGGCTTAGATGCTATGATGTATCAAACACCCAAACTAAACATTGGATGACTAACACAGTGTTAAAGCAAAAAAACAGTCTTTCTCTCCTCTGAGCTCTTTATTCAGGATTTTAAAAGACTTTAATTCTATTAATCTTCAGTACTCCAGCTGTGGAGAATGGACCTAGAGCTGTTTGAACTGCCATGCAAATATTTATTGAGTGAAATCTGGGCAGAGCATGGCATCAAAGGAGCAAAGTGCATATCCCCATCTCCCTTGGCTAGCAAAACTGTGCCTCCTCAGAAGCTGGAAAATCCAGCTCCCACAGGGTACAGACTAGGAGAAGGAACACTTCTGCCTTGCATGTTTGTTATTGGCAGAGGAAAATGTATTTCTGGGAATGAGATGCCAGTAGGCTGTGCTGAAAGGAAAATATATGAGAGCAGGGGGTGGGAAGAAACCAAGGAGGAAAATAATAACTTCCCCCATCCAAATTGAAAAGGAGACATCAGTCAGAAGTTGCTGTCCACCAATAAATGTTTTAGGTTGATTGCTTTCTCCTATAGTCTGTTCACATTCTTCTGCTTCCCCTGAGGTGCATTCAGTACCTCTGCCTTGTCAACTTACAATGTGTTTAATTATATTTCGTTTACAGTGCTATTAAAAAAAAACCCAAACATGAATGCCTGCCTGTCTTTTTGGGTGGAGCACACAAATTAAGCCCATGTACTAATTTTTCTGGCCAGTCACTCTGCATTCCCTTGGTGACAGTAAAGCAGAGCAAGTGCATCAGCAGGCAGTGAATATGGAGGGAGTGGCAACCTGTCCACCAATTAATAATGTGTAATGATAAGTAACCTCTGCATGTGGGAAAAAGCCAAGCAGAAAAGACACATGGGTCATTCACCTAACAAATGAAGTTTACTCTAGGGTTTGATAGTTGTATTAATAGGACCAAAGAAAGAATGATATTTAATAGCTAGATTTCCCTGCCTAAGGCCCTCATTCGAATCACATGCAATCTATCAAGCACATAGACTTTTCATTGTTCTCTGTGACATGCATTGTAATAACTTCATATTCTGTTTTCTCCCTCTCCAAACCAGGCACATTCTCTGAACCTACCTTGTTCTGCATTAACAATCCATACTTTTAAGAACCTGAGGCCCAATTTCCAATTACAAAGCTCTCATTCAAGGTTTCACCCTTTTGGTTTCATGCTGCAAATTATGTCTGTAATACTGTCCTTGGCAGCACATGGATTTGCATAGGGTAAAGTGGCATAGGGAATATCTGTCTCACAGGTTCAAGCTGTAAGGTAGAATGTATTGCCCAGAGGTCAATGGCATGATTATCCCATCAGCAGGATGAGTGCATGGTATTATAGCTCTCTGCACAGCCAGGGAAGAGGGAAATGTGTGTACAAAATTAAACCAATTTATTACATAACGGCACTAAGAGTGTGTACAAATGCACCATGAGCAAAACCTGGGGACAGCTACATGAGCTAAAAGTTAGACATGTAAATGAAATCAGTAATCAGTCCAATTTTGTGGAAATAGTAGAACCTTCCCAGGCTTCCTTTTTCCAATTAATCTAGAGAATCAGGGATGTTTGAACCCCTTGTTTTAATCCTAGCAAGCTAAAATAAAAATAAATCAGCTGTGTCTGTAATGGGCCACTTTGCTCTGCATCACCTAAGTTTCTGTATTTTACTTAAATCAAGCTGGCTCCACTCCCTGTTCTTTGCAGTAATCTCTAGCTGTGTTTAGCATGGGCCAAGCAGTTCAATTAAACCAAAGAGCATTACTGCCTCTGACTCCTCAAGGTAAATATTTTGTTGTCCTTTGAGATACTACTAACAACAAAAAGAATTTTGTCCTAGTCCTTCTAGATACACACCAAGAGGTGATTTATAAATATACAGTACAACTTGGGGACAAAATGTGTCTGCAGCTTTTCTGTATTCATATTTTATTTCCCACATTTAGTCACAGTGAAATTCACAGTCTTGAACAATATTTGGACCTTAAGTGCAAAATCCATAGCTGCAGTAAATTTTGTCCAAGTCCATGTCAGTAAAAGAGATGTACATTAGGCTTTTTCTGGTGAGAAGCCAGGCCTTCTTGTTTTTCCTTTGCATTGCCTAAACACTTAAAAGGGTCTCAAGATCTAAGCTGATGGTATTCGTGCTTTGGTGTGACACAAACCCTGTGTTAGCTGCTTCTGGTGCTTGTGCTTCTGGGATTCATTGTGGAGCTGAATGTGTCAGCAGAACAGATTCTTGAAAGCCTTTAACTACTGGCACAGCTAAGTGAAGTCCTGAAGCCACTTACGTCTGCGTTTGGGGATGGAGTGGTTTTTTCCTCTCTACTTAAGGACTGGGGGAGCTGTCAAGGAAGTGCTATTCTGACACACCAAGAGAATTTGTCTGGCGGGAGCAGAGTGATGGAGGTGGATAGCAAAGGAGGTGGTACAAAATTCAGTGGTGCTGTTGACAAATAGGCCAGAGCATGAACCATCTGAGGACCTAGCACATGCTTGCTGCTTTTGTCCTGCTGAGATGTGTAACTTGGAGCAGGACTGAAGCCCTACAGTGAAGTGAGCCATCATACTTCTTCTCTTTTAAAATTGTCCTTGGCTCACTCAATGCCACCACTCTTCTCTCATCAGCACTAAATGTCTGCCAGTTGATGCTCACAGCAACTTACTGAAATGCTCATCACCTCGGAAAGTGGCACAGGATCTCCTGAACTTTGTTAATTCCTTGCATTGCCATATCTTCCTACACATGTTCTGCTTAATAGACAGTAATAATATTTCCTTCTGCATGCTTCAGGATATCATTACTGCAGGTGCAAAGTGACATTCTGTAGGGCTTTGCCAACCTGCTGCAAAGTCATGTTGGCACCAGTTTTTGACAGTATTTGAAGATTCGTGCACATTCCCATTCATACTACTAAGAAGTGATGATCTGAATGTTGTTACACTGGTGTCCTAAAATCCTGAAAGAGTGCATCTCAGCTGATAAGAACTATCTTTATAAAACATTGGAGTGAACAGGATGGTGCTGACTTATATCAGTAAAGAAGTCTAGTTCCTGTATTCCCTGATTTACGTAAACATTCCTGCTTTGAACTTACAGCTTCTTTTTTTGGCTAACTAAAAAAAGACATGAATAGTTGGAGGAGCAATCTTTAAATATGTTCTCCTTTCAACTCTGGCCCCCTGTCGTGGGTCACTAGTAAAAAGATTTGGGTGACCTGAGCCAGGTCTGATGTGCACGAAGGCTGAAGTGCATGAGGGATGCTTAACTGAGGAGTATCAGTTTTGGGGCACCTCGGCAGAATTAGAAGAGAATGTCCACACACTGTCAGTTCTACTCTCGTGATCATTGAATTCTTTCCAACATGATAAAGGGAAGTGGACATAACTGGCAGATAAATGAGAAAGTGATGTGGAGATGAATAGAGTGAATAAATGTCCAGGACACTGAGGAGGAAAGACAGAAGAGGAAAAGGGAGAAGTGGCAACACATCACAAGTTATTCAAGATGGTATATCTTGAAACCTAAGATTATTTTAAAAAAGCATATATCACAGTAAATTTTTGTGCAGCTGTATAGAGGCAAGTGCACATATCTAGAATTTTCCTGCCACTTTTTGGCAGCAACATCTGACTGTAAAAAAAACCACTTGCCAAGGAAATAATGAAGTTCATGGTAGCATTAAGGATCTAACTCAACATTTAATTCAATGTAATTTTGGCCTGTCCCTTCTGCAAGGTTGGTAGTGCAGACACCATCCCCACTTAGCTGCAGTCAGCAATTAGTCTACTGTCTCTGCCACCACCTTTTTATTTGTTTTGCTGTGTTGTGCTAGAGGGTTTTTTTTATGGGCAAGCATTTCTAGTCATTGTTTCTAAGAGAGTGTTAAGAAGTTCCACACACCCATTGCTGAGAAGCCAAGTGGTTTTCTTTATCTTCCTAAAGAGTTTTCGTCACTGTAACACCCAATCTAGTCTTCTTGTGGGGAGGGAGGACTGAGAATTATTTATAAAATTGAGAAGAGCAGTGATGAAGCTCCATTTCTGTGCCTTTTTTTTTTTACTTTGGTTTTATGCTATTGCTTTTAAAGGTTGAGTTGCCATAACAACCCAAAGCAGTCCTGTATTACCATAGAAACGTGCTGTTGTGGGTGACAGTTTTTATGAGAATATTTCTTTTTTCTTCTTCACGTAATGTCTTTAACACTGGCCTTTTGCAGGTATATTACAATACACTACAGGGGTTTCAGAAAGTGTCAGAATGACATAATAAGCAACAAAAATGAAGCATATACTTAAACCCAGGAAGCAAATCTGGTGTCATGGTTGACTGAGAACAGAAAAAGAGTAAAAATAAATTCCTGTTGCTTAACTTGGAGTACTTGGAAGTACTGAGCTTAAAGCAGGGCTGGCTAATCAGTCCACATGAGTAAATACTCAAACAAAACCACAGCAAAACAGGAGTTAGGGCTTGGATTATGTACCAGGGAATTAGTGTACAAACAGCTTGCCATGATCGTTGTAGATATCAAAAGACAGGACTGCTTTATAGCTCTCTGCATGGGGTTGCTCCTTGAGACTCTTGGGAGGCTGAAGTGAGGACTGTGGACTGAGGCAGCCCTCCCACAAAGCTGAGAGGGATTCCTACTGAGAGCTGCATATTGATAGCCTGCAAGCCTCAGGAGCTGGCTGGGACCTGGCAAGTCCTAAATTGTTTGTGATCTCCCTGTGTTGAAGACTTTCCCTCTTCCTGTGTGATATCTTTAACAGATCTGCTCTTCAAAGCCTCTTGGCTTCGAAAAGAATAGTAATAGAGCTTTTCCTTCCACTAATCTGCATCTCCATCTACTCATTAACTGTCTGGAGCAGTGGACTACTGGAGCAAATCAGCTCTCCTAACTTCTGATAGATTACTGTGCATCTTTGCTATCAAACTTCAAATTGAAGTTATGGACCCGTTGCAGACCATTTACTCTGTCCCAGCAAACCAGAGTACACAGAATGCAGTGTTACAGGTTCATAGTCTTGTGACAAGCCACACAACTTATTTGGAAAGAGGATAGAGAAGCATAGCCAGACAGCTGTGGAGATTGGTATTGATCAGTATTTTTATGGGGAGGCACAGGTCTATCAGTTTCCTGTAATCAGTTGCATCAATGATGAAAAAGCTTTTCATTCCTGAAATGCATGTTTTGAAGAACAGAAAAGCTTTCAGCTAGGATCTTGGAAGAATTCCCCTTGCCAAGGTCAGGCAGGCAGCAGGAAATCTTTATAGTTTTGCTTTATGGTTTCTGACCCCTCTGTAAGCCTAAACAATCTGCTATTACTTTCTCTCATTTGACCCTCAATTCTCCAGGCCTCACTCTAAATAACTCTGCCCTGGGAGTGATAATTGGTTGGGAAGAGGATATTCTTCCTGCTTTCTGAATGCCTCTCTCTAACTTGTTCAGAGAAATGACATCTTAGAATGCTCCTTATCCTTCATTTTCAATGTATTGGAAAGCCTCTCCATGATCTTGACGATTCCAGATGAGACATCTTCCATCTAATTTAATCAGGATTTACTGGACATTATTTCCTCCTTGTTTTTCTTCAGCTCCTTTTTGCAGTCAAGAATTTTCAAATTAATAAGTCAAAGATTAAAATTAAATGTTGTAAATACTTGGTTCTCCTTTTCCTTTGTCTCCTGATGACATTGATGTTGAATTCTACACCATGAAAAAAATGCAGCCAGACTTCAGAGGGACTTCTGTATCACCTTGAAATTAGTACCTGTTTCAGTTAAATTATTGAATACTGACCACCAGCAATATGATTTCTAATCTTTTTTTTTTTTCCTCACTTGACTGAGATTGCTATATGAGATAAACTCAGGTAAAGAAGCAAGACTGCAGTGTCAGGGACCATGTCAGGGGGGAATCTAGATCTGGATCTGGAATATATACCTGTGCAGAAGGGGAATTTGGGGAGATTTAAAGTGAAGCAGAGGTGAAGAAGAGCTGCAGGTTGCAGTATGCTCTTTGCAAACCCTGTAGCAAACAGGGTAGGGGTTACCCTGACCCCCTGTATTCTCCTGGGAGTGTCAGGATATTGGAAATACAGAACACAGGATCAGCACCACCTTGCCCTAGCCAGTACAGTTGGTACCATTTAATCATGGGCAGCAAAAATTATATTTGAATATCTGTGTGTTTCGGTGACAACAGTTCTTCATGTGCTTCAGGGCTGTTTTCTCATTGAAGGTGTGACACCAATGTTTGAGCTGGCTTGTTTTTTACCTTTCTTATGATTTACAACCCTTTTCCTGTCTTCCCATTACCATGTGTTTTCAACAGAGCACTGAGGTCCATCTGCAGTTTCTTGCTGGAGCACACTCTCTCTGAAATGGCAAGGCACACTTCACCAGAGAGCCAGTTCTGTACTTAACCTTTCCCTAAAAGGCAGAAAATTATGAGGTGCAGACTTATTGATAAAGGTCGCTGTTTAGTGATACAGTAAATAAAAAACTAGAGATGAAAATGTCATAGCTACCTAGCACCAAGTGGTATCTGGTATAAAGTCACTGATTCATTTCTGTTCTAAAATATTAATGGATTAACTATTCTGAGAAACCTTACCCTGGATCAGAAACCATCTGTCTTTCCATAGTAAGCTTAAAGTCAGCCCAAGCCCCAAATCGTGTGTTCTGGCTAATGCAATAGAAATGTCACTTGTGCCCACATTTGACTGTGTGTCAGGTTTGCTCTGCTGGGTGATTCAGTCTGAGCAGAACCTGTGTACTAATGAACATGGAGCCATTGCTGGCATGAGGTTTGGGCTAACTTGGTTGGAATATATTGCTTTAGGGTACCTTGCTATGTAACTCTGACTTTCACACTGAAGGCAGATGGGAATGCTAATTTCTTAGGATGAAGGTTGGAAGGCAGATTCTAAAGGAGAAGAAATTTGATTTTCATTATCGCAGGCTGTGATTAGTCTTAATTTATCCCTTAGTAGAAGAGGAAGATGTGTAATCATTTCTCTAACAATATGTAAGGTTTCCAGGTTGTCAAAATTAAGAACTAAAGGTTAGGTTAGTAATCTCTGGAAAATGTGTTGAGACCTGGAGAACACCTTTCATTATTTTTGTCCCCTTGTGACCAGTGCTTGAAAAAGAAATTATAAACTCCTAAGTAAGTTGCAACTAGAGTTAAAAGCAGAGACAGGAGAGCTGTAATTTAAGGCTGAGGGCTTTTTGGGGAAAAAAAAAAACGCTTACATGTCCACCTCTGCAAAAATTCACTGAGAATATGCTTCTTAAGATATCCAAAATAGCTGGTACTTTTTGTTCTTCTCTCCAAAGACTGCCTCTGTCTGGCCTAGCTGTCAGGCAAAACATAAACTTGTTCCAAGGAACTTTGTAGCTCTGATGTCTTGTTCATAGTCCATTGTCAAAGGGCAAAGACGGGGAGGCAAACTCCTTCAGATGAAGCAGGATAAAGTTCTGTCACAAGTGTTTTATTAGCCTGAAAGCTAGAAGCACCATTTCCAATGCCAGTGCCCATTTCCTGCCCTGCAAGTGGGATTAGTATCTCGTAGCAATATGTTGAAATCAATCGAATCCAGCAACTGCCATGAGCAAAATTGTAAACAATTAGTGCTAATGACACTTAAGAAGGAAGACAGGTGTAGTTGCATCTCAGTTTTCCCTTGTAAGCTTAGAATATACAAACTGAAACAAGTTACTTAATTATGTGTTCCGGTTGTGTTTCCAGTGCTGTTAGCAGGAGATATACTGAGATAGATAGCAGGGTGTTGTAACCATTTCCTCTCAGATCTCACCAAAAGTTTTACAGTGACTGTGTAGAATTGATGGACTCAAAAACATCATTTTCCCCTCCAGGGGATCTTGCAGGAATGTGGTCCATTTTTCACTGAAAAAACAGTGTTGCTAATGGAGATCTCAGGGGAGACATTCAAGAGCCTTCTTTCCTTTACCATAGACTGAATCCAGAGCAATTTCATTACTTTCATTTAAGCTGTCCTTGGATTTATGTTGGGGAAAATTAGATGAGAATCCAGCATTTAATTAGAAAACAGTGCATATGTGAGATGTACAGTGGGGTTTTGTTTTCCTAAGAAAGGAGACTTCAGTAACCAGCAGAGGTCTCTTAGAAGTAGTTTTACCATCTATGCTCAAAACCAGGGAAATAGTTGGTCCAGATTAATTTTTTCTGAAAAGTAAAAATGTGTGAAATTATTTTAAAATTCAAGGAAAAAAAATTAAGGAACCAAAGTTTTGGAAACTGTGAAACGTGGTTAAATTTGGCAATTGTGAAAGAGAAGTTGTCATAGTTTTTTCATTTAGCTTGCAATAGCTTGGGATTTGTCTACTTATGTCTGAGCTGTAGTTTAAGGGTGTCATGCATTTTTTCCACACACTCTAGCCCATGTTGTAGTGGCACAGTCCTGTTCCTGAAATGCCATTGCATCATTGTAGTATCAGTAGCAGATTAATAATTACTCACTTGCAAACTAATGTGATTTCTTGTAAAGAATCACAAGGAGATTTAGCAGTGGGGTGCAAGAGAAACAGCTGAATTTGTCTGACTGTACAGATCTGTTACAAAGGGCATTTTAGAAATCTGGTGCTGCACAGATGTGCTGTGCTTATCTTTATTGTCTAATATACTGCTTTCCACCCATTTTCATCCCATTCAGTATTTCTCTCTGGGTTTCTATTCCTCAAGTTTATTAACTTGTACCTTTTGCATGATGCTTTTTTTTGGTGGTTTTTTTTTTAATTTCCCCATCTGCACTGTTAGCCCTGTCGGTATCTCTGTAACATTTCTGGTCTGGTGGTGTGTGCAATAGCTCTCAGTTTGATGGCACTTACACTGACAATCAGAGTGGTTTTTACCCCACTTTCAGTACTGTCCACATTTAATTGGGCAGCCTTAGCTGAAGAGAGCAGAGGCATCTTAACAGCCTGGTGTATCACAGATCAGGTTTTACGGACCTGGCCAGAGGTCAGAATGAGGAGCATGTATGGCATCAGCACACACTTTTTGTAGCTGTGAAATAACTACGGGATTCTGTTTTTATTTAATATGCTGTTCTTCCTTTCCCTCTCTTTTTATTTTTGGGTTTAATCCTCTCTTTAAAATTTTCCAAGTCATGGGTTATTATTTTCATAGCCAGTTCAGCTATTCCGTTATGAATGTTTCTCCTTTTATGCTGAGTGTCAGTGGAAAGGATGTATCTGACCCACCTCCACTGCTCACTAAGTCAGCTGCCTTTGAAGTACATGTAATAAACTTTCTCTGGTGGTAAAAAGAAAAGCCTCATTAGTTCCAGCCCATATTTGGGATGCACCTCTAATCCACACTTGTTCTGCTTCATTCTTTTTAGTGTTTAATTATTGATACACCTTACATGACTCATGCAGTCTTACAATGGTAAGATACTTTCCTGCCTTTTCCCATCCCTTTAACATTTTCACTTCTTTACTCAAAACCTGGGTCACAGTTACCTGAGGGTCTGTGAACAGTCTGGCAAAAGACTACAGCAAAAGAAACCCCTGTGCAGTAGGTTGTGATGGCTGAACATGGCAGTAAATCTCTCCTAGCAGATGCTCAGGCAGAGAAAGGTGACAATTCCAAAGATGGGCTTGTGAGGAGATACTGTGTATAACACTGTCAGGTCTCCTGAAGAGGTCATCATAGATTTCTGCACACAGGAGAAAAACTACACCTCTGTTTTTATGTGGACCTGAAATACTGACTTTGAGAGGTTAATTCCTGAAACTGCTCTAAAGGGGATAATCTACCATGGTAAAACTCTCAGCGATCAGGAGACCTACTTAAAAATGATGATGTCAAGAAAAAAGGAAGTATAGAGTTGTTGTTTGTTGTTTGGCTCATTAATATTACCCTTCCTTGCTTTTCATAGCAGTCATAAGAGCAAAAAGCTTACTCTTTTAAAAAAGCAGAAATCACCAACTTTTTCCTTTTATTAGATACTTCTAGAATATGCAGTACTAATAACACCCCCAAGGTATTTGTGGGGCTCCTGCTGCCTAACCCCATAGAGGAAGGAAGATACTCTACTGTAGAAACATAATTAATTATCAGGGATTTAATTCTCCAAATGCTTAGGAGTGCTTCCAACCCCTGCCATAAAGCACAGCATGTTCAGGAAATTTCACAGAAGGGACATTTTGAGTCCTCTAAATCCATCCCCACTTGGCAGGGCACAAGTAGGAGCAGTAGGTTCTGCAGATCCTAAAGCATTAAGCAACATTAAAAACAAAAAATAGGAATCAGGGGATTATAAACAGATGAAAGTATTTGGGCCTTTTAATTGGTAGTGCTCCAGAATCCTACCTGAAGCACACGTTATCAGAATAGAGGCTGTCATTTTAGTGTACAGGAATTAAGTGATAACATATCAAATACATACCTCTGTGAACAGAATGAGCTCAGAAATAGAGTAGCAGATATCTGGTATAATCAAACCTCTGCTACTGTGTTTTTGAAAGCTCTTGTCTGCATTCAACACTTCTTTCCCATTTTTTAGCCTTGCATAGTAAAACCCATCCAACCATGTCGACAACTGATGTCTCTGCTCATTTGAAAGTCTTTTATCAGGGTAAACCATGGAGTTCAGCATGACCACAATGAGGTGAAACTACAGTAAAAACCCTGCCTCCTCACAAGAAGTTTGTTGATTCAAATCCTCCACTAGGATTAAACTTGAACCCCATTCTGTTAGGCCCTTTTAGTTCTGGCATCTTGTCTCTTCCAGTTAATTATGAGAGTCTTTTTGAGTGTGACTTCTGTCTCTGCTGTTCAAGGAAACAACTTATCTCTGCTGAAACCACCTTCTCCAACCTGCCTGCAGAGGAAAAAGCCTTAAAAAAATGTGTCCCACTTGGAAGCTATTATGCAGAGGCATGTGGCATCAGGAGGGTTAAATGGCCAGATGTGTTCAGCAGGTCGCTCTTGTTCACCTGGCAGTTGCCTAGCAGGTAACCTGCTGACTTTTTCTGGAAAGGGCTTGGAAAGCTACTGGAAAAAGCCAGACGGGTATGAATAAGAAGTGGTGTAAAGGAGGCATCTCTTTTTTACTGTATTTTCTTTAAAATTTCCCTGCTTTTACACTGGTCAGATCTGCTACTGGGTCTGTGCCCCTAGGAAGAAAACTCCTCTTTCTAATACTCTGTCAAATCCCTAAACAAAGACCCCTTGCCAGGGAGAAGGACCCGAAATTAAGACCCCTTGCCACAGTTTGGCCAGTTTTTCAGAAGTGCTGTTACTAAAATTTGGGTGAGTTGTGGGTGTTTTGGCTCCTTTGAGAATCCAGGCTCTCTGAAGAGCCTTCACACTGTTTTTTCATAGCAGGTCTCTCATTTTTATTCTTTATTCTCTCACTTTTTTTGCCCAGCAGTGTAACCCTCACAGGTCATGTGCACCCGAGGAAGAGGAGGAAGGGCAGAAGGTTTAAGGCAACCATCTCCCTTTCCCAATTACTAGAATTGGATAGAAAGAAGCTTTCCATTACTGACCTACCCAATCTGTAGCTCCTGGTTCAAGACTGGATTGTGCTATGATTAATGAAACATGTTCAGTAGTCTCCTTTGAGCTTTTAATGGTCTGTTATCTGCATTATGGCTTTAGCATACCCTTCATCATGATTGATAGCCTGTTTGGGAGTAGGCAGCAGGGTAGAGGGCTGCTTTGAGGTGTGCACACTGAACAGAGAGAAGTGGAAATAGCTTGGTAGCGTTTGAAGTGCTGTGTTCATCCTTTAGCAATCCTTTAGGATATATCTCTGTGAGGGCCTGAATGTGCACACCTACCTGAGCTAGTTAACTGCACTGGCAAAATGCTGTGTTGCACTGATTGTTCCTGCTGAGAAATGGCAAAAATGCACGGTGGCAAAATGCTGCATGAGCACAGTTGTAAGGCTTTTGCTACTTAAACCAGCTAAGATATCTCTGCCAGACACTGTGGTATGCCAGGTTCATCCACCTTTCCTTTTCTGTGTGTCTCGTCCTGTTCCACGAGCCCTAATGTGCTACTGTTCTTCTTCCCTACATCAGCAGTAGGGTAAACACAGCTCCCTCTTGAATCAATCAATTTCCCCTGTCTTGAGTTCAGTGGGAGGACTGCTGACATGCAGATTTGGATGTTATTTAGCCACTTGTTTTGCCAGCCATAAGCCTGCAGGGATTATGTTGCAGGTGAGAGAACAACCTTCAGGAGTACCTAGCAAGCATCTACAATTTAAATTTAATGACCTTGTTTAGTGAAGTACTTAATCATAGGCTGGAGTGTAAAAGCTCATGAGTAGTCTCATTGACTTCAGCAAGATTGAAAATGAAGATGCACTGAGATACAGCATTGAGTTAGGGCAGATAACATCTGAGCCTGTCCTGCCTAATAGATTCAGGGCCAAGTGTTGCTCTCACCAGCATCCTCTTTCATCCCCCTCATTGAACAGTATCTGCCAAATGTGGTCTTTCCAAGTGCAGAGGATATATGAAGTACTAACTTCCTCTTAGGCCTTTGATGTTGAAATTTAAGCTGAAGTTTAAGATCATTGAGTTTAGCATTGGGAAAAAGATGGAGCAGTCAGCAAAATGTCACAGTTGACCATGACGAAATGCTGCTGCTGCTCCCCACTGGCACATGCTGTGGCAGACGTTGCATGCCTGAGGCTACAGAGCTCAGTGATCCCTAGGAAAAAAAGCTCTTGCCCACAACTCATAAATTCTTAACATTAAAATAGTTTTGTAATTAAACTTCAGCAGGTTAAAAGTGTTTGCAGCAAGAGAGGGAAGCTAACTGGAAGCATCCAGCTTCTGTAGAAAACTAGTTTTGGCCTCTTTTGCTCAAATTTCTGAGCTCTCACATGTAATAAACTGTTAATATAATCATTTTGATCAATTTTTAATGAATATTAGGAATATGTCACCTCTGTGTCCATCTGAACCTGTCAGTTTGCTTGTCACTGATCTGCCTGTTGTACTATTGCATAGAAGATGTGAATTTTGTCATGCATTTCTTCATCGTCTTCATTCATGTACATGAATTATTCTGGTCATTTAATGCATCCTAGCTCTGCGTTTTGTGGATATCTATTCTTGGTAGCAGCAAATCTGTCAGTATAATTGCTTTCTCTTTAGCCTCAAACTTTTTCTCATTAAGTTGATGAGTAATCATCTTATGTTATTGAGGATACTAAGGCAGAAAAGTTGTTACTGGTTCTCTTTGAATTCTTTTATTTAATAAAATGTACTATCTAAATAATAATCCCTCCCCACTGTTTCCTAAATGCTATTACTTCCTTTTTCGGCACATGGGAGCTTCAGCCTGTTTGCTTTTTAATTAAAAGTAGGTTTTCAGCTGCATATTTCATCATCAGAATTTTCTGTCACCTTGAAATGAAGGCTCTGGCATTGTCTTTTAAATTATTGAGCACTGACTGACTAGGGGAGTTCAGTTTAGAGTATACATTAATCTTCTTAACTACTCTCATCAACCTGACTGTCCAGCCTGCTGTGGTTTCAGTACTCCTGGTTGCTGCCCCTCCTTTGTTTGTCTACCCACCAACAGGTATAAAACATCAATATAATCTCTGCATGCTTGCTAATTACTGAATTCTGTATTCTTTGTGTTCTGACATGTTACAAAACATTTCCCAAGGTCGTGTCTGACATGAACAAGCTGGTGCAGAGAGCTTTTCCTTTGCCATTTTGTTAGCAGAACTTGGAGTTGAAAGCAGCTTTGCTGGGGGAGTGACTTTACTCCCTCTGGGAAAGCATTATGTATGTGTCTTTTTTTTCTTTCTTTCAAATTCACTGATTTGCAAAAGATCTAAAAAGTTAATCCTTTAACCAGAGATGAACTAATTTGCAATCTTAACAACTATTTAGACCCTTCTGTTGAAACAAGAAAAAAGGTTGGTGGTTTATACACATTAATATTGTCACAGTGTATTGGCAAACTTTGTTGCTCATGAAATAAGTTGTTAAAAATCCATAGAGGGATTGAGAAGAGCAGTTCTACCAAGTGGAACAGCAGGGATCTGAGCTCTGCTTCCCAGCTCTGCTGCAGACATAAGCGAGCACTTTACTGCCTCTGCAGTCCTGGGTTCTGTTTTGGGATCCTTTCTCCATCCCATTCTGTCTTGCCTAGTCTTTACAAGGTGTGTGTGTGTGTACAGCCACTAGCTCTGGATAAACTCCCCCTGTACAAATAAATTGTTCACAGGAATAAATATTTTCCTCACTGAGCTCTTTTTACACTGGGAATTCATAGTTCCCTCTGATAAGTCTCATGTTTAGTCTCAGTGGAATAATTGTGCAAGATTTACTGTGAGTACGTGGAGTTGTAGCTGTCTGGCTTCACTGTGGTTTCTTGGATGCTATTTTCTGTGCACCTGAATGATAGCTGTCAGACACTTTAGAGGGCAACAACTACCATTTTCTGTGAAATTTAACATCTAGGGCCACACATGGTTCTGGTACTTTCTACTTGCAGGGTTTCTCCCCATGAAAACATCAAATTAGATGTACTCTCACAGTGATCAAACAGCAATATACACACCCTGCTATGCCATTCTCGTATCATTTCAAAAATAGTGGTTAGATTCCTTTTCACTTGGGAAAATTGTTAGTTTTAATTTAGCTTGCTCTTCTAAGGAGCTAAACTCGGGCTGGTCTGGATTAGAATTCACGAAGCCCAGTTTCCCAAATTGCAAAGCCTCACCTACACAGCATGTGCTCCATGGAGTGTGCCTTGGCCAGAGGGTGCCTTGCCAGAAATCCTGGCTTTGGTCTGACAGCTTTCCTCACCAACTCACCCAGAATGAGAAAGTGGGAGGTTGCTAATCAGCAGCAAAGCCAACAGCCGGTGTTTTTATGAGAAAATACATGAAACTCAAAAAATATATGAAAAACACCTCATTCTTCTGTAGATAAATTTACCCAGCCAAATTCTAACCTGCTATAGGTTGGAATGGCTCCATTTGAGACAAAAGCAGTCCTACCTGCTTGCTGTATCTCAGTATTTACTCCTTCAAGTCAATTTGTGTAAATGGAAGGTCTTCATTCCCTGTCACACAGACCCACACCACTGAATCCACTTTATCAGGAATCGCAGCAGGTGCTCCTGCTGACATACAAGACCACCCTGTTAAATATATTTTATTCAGTTGCCCTTCAAAGCCAGAAGTGCTGGCAAGTTTCAAGGACTTGACACTGGAGCACCCTTGACAGATACCATCCAAGGACACACATGGCTGTGCAGCAGGACACAACAAATTTTAGTCCAGACCCAGAGACTCGAGATACAGTTTCATTGCTCAAGTATGGTCTACAGTACAAATTGAAGCTGATAAATGGAAATAAATCTGAGAAGAGAGCCAATTCCTTGTGCAAAGGGAGAGGGACCAGAAATTTTCTAGTGTCAAGTCTAGATTGAATTTAATGATCAAGCTACTGGAACATGGCTATAAAGTGGCATATTCTTCAGAACAGTCCACTTAAAAAAAAAAAAATCAGCTAAGTTATATACTGAACTAAGTCTGAAGTGATGAATCAAATTAGTTAATCTTCAAAAAGTGATTGACTTATTCTAAAAGTCTCCATTACCCACAATAACCTTAAAAACTTTTTCACAAGCCTTTCTGGTTATCAGCTCCCTAGCAAATTAACTGCACCACACTCTGTCTTCCTGTAGCTGCTGATTAGCCTAATCAAAGCAAACATATATAAAGGAGGGTTGGAATTTTTCTCCCCTTTCCAGTCAAATATGCTCCACTTTTCACTCTTATTCAGGAGTATGTCTCAGTCTGTCATGATGAAAATCATTTGATATCACAAATGTGGGATTGTAGAATCAGTTAATATGTCAGGCAGGTGGACCAAGACTAATTGCAAAGAAGAAGAATAAAATTTAACATACATGCATTTATTGACAGTAAGTAGTGATGGGAAACCAAATTAAGCAGTAGCTCATGATTGTTAAGTGGTCCAGCAGAAATACATCAAACTTCTTACAAAAGCTGCTGTAAGTGTTTAAATCACTTTTGGATTATATTGTGGAAACATTTTAATATGTGCAGTATCATACACCTTGGAGCTTACTACAGACCTCCACTGTGTAATTCTTAGGTAGAATTCATTTTCATTAGCAGTTTCATATTCTTGTTTTCATATTTTCCCCCCCTCCCTGGTACATGTTATTGTTACAGGCATATTTATAGTGTTAGTGTCTCTCTCATTCACAGTGACTTCCTAATAGAGCATATCCAGAAATTATTAGAATTATTAAAAGAGACTCCTTTTTTGTTACATTGTTGAACAATGTTGATCTAGTTTCTGCAACTGTGCTCATGTGAGCAAAAACTCACTGAAATTGTTGAATTTTAGGTCTTGGTTTTTGTTGCACATATATTCACATGGACTCTTCATTTAATGACTATTCATATAGAACATTTGTTACCTAATTTTGCTATTTTTGAGGGCAAGAAATCCATATGCTGTTTCTCAAACAGTAGAGTTGAAAAGAAATTATAATAAAAGTTTATATTATTTGTTTTATCTAACTTTCTTTCTTTTTCCCTTCAGAAAATTATTTATTTTACCATCCATGCAGCAGAAGGAATAATAAAGTTTAGCTGGAGGTAGATTTTTCATCTTAGTTGTCATTTGAAGAGATTCTGACAATGTTTGTCAGACCTAAAAATCAATTCACAGTACTTTCTTCTTTGACGCATCTGTGATGGTTTTGTACAAATGATTAGGTTTTTTTACTTTTTTTGTTATGGCTTGCAATTAAAAGGGAAAAAAAAAAAGGATTGATTTGCTTTCTGCAATAAGACGTAGACATCCAGTATGAAAAATGACACCACCTTTCTCTTCTGAAGGGAGATAGTAAGGATTTGCATTAATAACCAACACAGTTCTTCCCCACTGGGCTTTCTTCCAGCCAAGATACTGGTCCAAATAAAAAGAAATAGCTTGAAGTCATTCCATCCTAGTTGACAATGGCTAGAGAATTAAGTCCAAATCCTTGCATTTTATCCACCAGTAGATTATTCCATTCATTTCAGCAGCCAGAGGGAGTCAAACCAAGCTCAGCTGTTCATTTCTCAAAACAGTTTGCTAAATGTGGTTTTAAAAAAACATTTTAATGAAAGCAATAAAATTTCTCTCTGCCCCAGCTCAGCCAGGACTTCAGATGTTCTTCAGTGCAGCCCATAAGAATTCTAGGTACTTGTCTCTGAGTTCTCCTTTCCTAGGTTAGCTGTGTCTCTTAGTTCCTGATGTGGGCAGTGAGAGGCAGAGAATATTTTGGACCTACTGACCTTAACTGAGCAACTCTACAGTGTTGATTCTCCCTTCTAGTACTGCGGAAAATAAATCTCAGGAGGAAGAACTATGTCTTAAATTCAGTGGCTTTTCCCCTTGTTGTTCTCAGGGGTCAAAAAATCCTTTGTTCTAAACACACTTACTCTTTTCTTAAGTAGCAAGGTTTTCCTTGCTTCCCGCTGTTGTTTTTATAAAAAAAAAACCATGATAATCCCTTTTTTCCCTCAGAGTCCTCTAGAAGGATGCTAGAGTTGAGTAAGAGCTCACTGAAGTGAGTGTCAGCTCTACTTCAGGAAGAACTGTGTGTAAACCTTTCATATCATGGAGGGACACAACCTTTCTGGTCTGGAAGTTGCTCTTTTTCCAATAATGCATTTGCCTAGCACTACAATCATCTTGTTTGGAGGAGAAAAGTATGCAAGGAGATAACTTTCAAGGCAGTTCGATTTATCCTAATGCTCTTGCCAGTGAGTCACTGCTGTTTTGATCATTTTTGGTTTTTGAACTACAGACTCAATAGATTGTAAGAAGCAAATGAAGGGAAGTGTTTTTCTCTCTTGCAGCAATTTAAAAAATGATTTTCATGTTTCATCTACACAAAGATGATTTAATTAAATACTTTAATCCAGACCACAAATAATTTATGTAGTGGTTCAGTGAGAGAAGCTCTGCATTGTCTTGTCATAGAGCATTTACTTAATCCTGTTGTACCTGCTTGATAATTACTCCCTCAGATCTGTCCTTGCATTAGCTACAAAATTAGTTTAGAGGACTTGGAGGAAAAGAGGAGTGGAAAAATCCTTCAAATCACTTAATAATTTATGATTGCTCTTGAGTCAGCCCTCATTCAGTCTTTGTGAAGGGTGAACCTTCCCATCTGTTTTGAAATGAAATAACATTAGTACTTTTCGGTTTCTAGAACTGATCAGAATCTCATAATGATACATAGAAAGTCTGTTCTCTGCTTCCAAAACAGATAATGATCTCTTTTTAATGCCTTTGTGTCTGAAGTCACATCTCACATAAATATTTTTTTCCTTTGTTGCAGACATACTCAACCAATTCACTTTCTTGCAGCATTGATCTTATAAGCTTAAATGGGAAATTGTTTATTTTCCTTTCATGGAAAGACAGGAGCTGAGTTGCTCTTCACATGGTGATAACAAATGGAAGGTTGTCCCAGAATCTGATCTATACCTTGGAGTTTGTTTCCTCATGCAATTAATGGGCTGAGGCTAAGTGACAGAATAATAGCTTTAAATTCAATCGGAAAGTCACATCTTGTTCTAGAAGGAAAGGAACTAGCATTTCATGTGTTATAGAGGGGGTCTTGTGTTCTGCTCTTTTTTGTTGTTTTGAGTATGTAAGTACCACTGAAAATGATCCCTACATTTCTTATTCCAGTTTACAAAGCACAACTGACCATCCATATCTTACAGCATTGAACACAGAGAGAAAATCCTACAAATTAGATAAAAAACAGCCTTGTGAAGAAGTTCATTTCTGAACACATGTAGGGCATGGTAGGAAACAAGTGTAGGTCCGAGTTAAAGTGTTGCTAATCAAGTGGGGAGTTAAGAAATGTTCCAGGGTGTCACTTATGTCACTGTAATAGAAGGTGACCGAAGCTGGATGGATTAAAATAAGAGTTAATTAGTGTACAATTGAACAAAAAATCTGTGCACAGATGATATTGCAAGAGTTATTCAGAACCACCTACATGATCATTTCTTTGTGAAGAGTAAATTCTTGGCAGGTCTGTCTGGGAGTGCACAACTGGATTTTATAAGTGAGTTCAATGTTTGTGCACCCCCAGGAAAAAATGGTGGGAGAATGGGGAAGGAAGATCAGTTCTGCCTTTTAAAAAGGCAGAGGTGGAAGCTAAAGTGAGATGCTGAAGGGAGACTTGCACAAATCTGTCCTCTGTGCTAACAAAGGATTTACCTTTTTTTAGAGATTAGAACAGATTATCTGTAAACGTCCCATTTGCTGGATGCTTTTGGAGTCATGAACTGATGTCCTGACAATTTTGTTTGGAGTGATTGAAGAAATTATTGCTATGATCTCTTCAGAACTTTTCCATGAGCTACATTAACAAGCTTTATGGGGGCTTACTGTCCCTCTCACTCTCCATACAGATATTTTAGAGGACCAGAGAAGGGGTCTGCAGCTAACCCACATAGCTGCACACTGAGATGAACTGGGTGGGCAGTAACTCCTGCCATGGCATGGTAATTTCTCACATTAGTGTGCTTGTTTCTGCAGCATTTATGTGACTGAGGTCTGAATTAATTCTCACAGTGTTAAATCCAATGGAAGTGAAGATTTCATCGCTGCTTCTAACTGGGTCTTACTGATCTTGCCAATACAGAGCCAAAATTGTCTTCTATAACACTCTTTTTGGACTTACTGCTTTTCTAATCTGCAAATGCATACATTAACTTCTTGCTATTTTTTAGTACTTGAAATGCAATCCATTTTTAATTCGCTGAAGTATTAACTATGTTTCTATTGTAATTTGTATTTATTATGGTGCTTAATGGATATGCAGCATGACTGACAAAAGGTGACATCAGTTTCCATTACATGGAACTGTGAGCTAATAAAGGGTCTGGTCTGTCGTGATTATCTGATGAGTGGGGAACTTCTTTTTTTCCTACCCGAGGAAGACAGAGAGAGCAGCCCTTTGTTTTGTAATTTATTTCTTTTTTGACACAGGCTTGTGATACAGATAGGTTGTGAATAATTTTATCATACTTATATATTTATTCCCTTTTAAGAGCAAGTACAGTGTGCTGTCTAACATCCATAGTTATGAGGGAGTGAGTTAGCCAAGTCTGTTTTACAGATTTCAGTTTTTACTTTGTTTTCCATCTCGTCCTTAGACAGGTGAAGAGGAGAATAAGTAAGTAGAAATTTACTCATATTTGACTTGCTGTTCTTACCCTTTTGATTACAACAGTTATTGAGATGCATGATAGATTCAAAATTCATAACAGCATTTTGCTACTTCATAAAACAGACGTTGCTTACACTTCATGCTTTAGTAGGGATTAAGGGGATTAGCAGATACCATAACTTCCTGCCCTTTGCATGCTTTCCTGCAGCAATTGCACACTTGGCTTCCTGCTTCTTGATGTCCTCAGAATTCTTAATACTTTCATGCCTCTCTCTTATTTTGCTGTTGAAGTATGGGGCGTTTTTTCAATATTTGAGGTGGTTATTTTGATTCTGTAGTATTTTTGAAAGAAAGCTTGTGTGCTGTACCTTGCTATAAAAATCACTTGAAAAAAAGCATTCAAATTACGCTCAGACTAATAAAACAACACTGTTGTTTAAATATAAATCTAGATGGAGTTATTAGTATACATAACAAATAAAGCAGTTCACAAAAGTTTTTCCAAGCTGCTGATAGGCACCTTATTTCTAACCACAGTACTCAGGTATTTTAAGTTCAGCTGCTGTGCCTGCCTACAGATGCTGTTGTTTTGGAGAAGCCAGGCAAATGCTAGGTATTTTCAGCCTAAATCCATTTTACATCTTGCCTCTCCTGCACATAACCTTTTAGAAGGTCCACACAAGCTGACCTCATTACAGAGGATGACTTTGTGGGGTGCCAGTGTGACATTTTACACAGTAATGTAGGGGAAGGAGCACAGACAGAAAAGGGACAGAGGGCCTGGGTGAGAAGCTGGAGTGATGCTTTTCCTTAGATGCAGATGACATGTGAGGCAGTCTGCATCCTGACCAGCTCCAAAGTCCTTCAGCTTCCAGGAGGAGAACCAAAAAGACTTTTCTAAACATTAGGACCGCTAGACTTCTGCCCTCTTTTTGCTTTTTATCATATAATGTCAACATTATCCAGTGAGCAAACTCCCAGTAATGAACTCTGGGTCTCTCCCCATCTGTCTCACTAAATGCCACTTGGAACAAGCGCCTTTTCATTTGACAATAAAATCAATGAATGAAATACTAGAGGCTTGAATGATATGATGTGCAGAATACATTATGGGACTTGTTGTCTTCCAGTGGACAGGAAGTCTTGCCCTTTCTTCCCGTTATCATCAACAGATCTACTTAATGAAACTGGTGCCTTTGGACTTTAACTCTTTTGTAACACTTTAAAGACTCTCTGACTCCAGGCTGTGTGATAAAATTCTGTACTTTCTGTGTGCTCTTGGGCTCACATCTTTCATCTGTTTGTCTTAATTAAAGACTGACCTACACTAACTAAATAATTACAGAGAGGGAGAGGGAACTTAAGCTGATTTTCATAACACTTATTTTTATCCCCTTACTCAGTTGAGATAGCCTTCTTCCTCTTTGCTTGGAGATTCTTCAGAACAGCAGGAATCACTCAGTACTAATCCAATAAACAGGGAATAAAGGGAAATGCCAGTGTTGAGATGGACTTGTGTTAAGCATCATAAAACCTCTGGAACTATCCACAAAGACTGAGCTTCAAAAGACTGAAGAATGCGGGGGTTTTATTGCTTTTTCAAAGCCTTACTGGATTCTGCATCAGGAATATTAACTGCTTTGTTGTCATGCTAGCAAAATGTGTCATATGGGTAGTAAACAGCCGTAAACTAAGAAAGTTAACTAATGCTTGCTAGCAATCCACAAGACATCCTGTACAATTTATTCTTGGAGCTTAAGGCACTGAGCTCAATGTGGCTGCATATTTTTATCTTTGTGCAATTGTGACTCTGTAGTATTGGACATGCTGGCAAAACTGAGTCAATGCAATATGTGACTTCAAGTTGAGTTTACAAGTAGACACATTTTCAGCAAGAGAACATCTCAACCACTTTACCCTTTAAATCCAGATGTCTCCAGAGTACAGGTTAAAAGACAGAGAAGGATATAGAAAAAGGATGGTTGTTTTCAAATTTAAAACCAATTCTCTGCACATTTATTAGGTATTTGCAATGCTCCCTCTCTTGCTGAGACCATAACTTGCAACACTTCTATTTTCCAAGTTGTCCTTTTCTTCTTATCCACTGCCTGAGTGCAGAATGATACCCTATTTAGAGAGGCTGCAGCTCACTTGAAGAGGTGACCCACCTGTGACTGCAGAGCCAGTCAACACAAGAACGAGGAACAGATCCCAGGACTCTTGAGCTCATCACTAAAGCATGAGATGTCTGACACAGCCACTGTTTTGTAGTATCAGAAGCATCTCTTGCTCTGTAGGCTCAAGATGCAAAACAGCAAGTTGTTGTTTGGTGTCAGAGCTCTGTCCTATTTCCTGATAGAGGATTAATTGTGCTTAATCATTAGGTGTGAACAAATATTTGCTGTGTCATCTTACTGTCTGGTACTCCTGATGCATAAATAATTCTTAGCAGTAGTGTTTGTGAGCTCTAACCTGTCTTGAAGCCCATAATTAAAAGGATAAAGTGAGCTGTTTACACAAACCAATTGTCAGTGTAGTAAGTGCCCTTAATAGCATTGGCAAGAAGTGCTAGGCAGGTATCATCATCCTACTGCAGTCTGTGTCTACTGAAGAGACAGCTCCTGAATTTTCTTTTGGAAAAATTTGCAGAGGCTGGTAAAGCCACATAGCCAAAGGGAAATGCAAAGCTTGTTTATTTTTTAAACAGAACTGAACCCAACAGAGGGGAAAAATAATGTCAACATAGTTGGATTTCAACACCACATACAGTAACTTGGCAACCTTTTTCACATTAAGTGGATGACTACAGCCCTTTTCTATAAATGGGGTTTTTTTCTGATTTGGTTTGATTTTTTTTAATTGTCACCGGAAAACCAATCCTTTTCATTTTGTTCATCTTGGGAGTTTTTTCTGCCACTGCTTCTACATTCAGGGATTTCTCTGATTCTCAGGGAAAGTGCTTATGATACATACACTGATTACTTGCTTAGAAACATTCCTGGTGTGTCAACTGATTTAAAAGACTTGTTCTTTTTTAATAAAAAGAAATGGGGTTTAATATCTTGCCATTTATATATGATAACTGCCCAAAAGGATATGAAGTAGGAATCTGTGCACAGTTTCCTTGAGCAGTCTTTGGAATATTAGGAAGCTCTTACTCTATTTCTCTAATTCTTTTCTGGTAAAGTAGTTTACTATTCCAACAACCTCAGGCAATGATCACTGAAACTTGATGAAGTGTAGTGATGCAGTGATGGGGTGAAAATGAGGGACAGACAACTTCTAACCTCTGTTACCTGGTTAATATGACTTAAGATTGTTCAGTTATCATCGCTACTGAAAAATGCAGCTGCCTGAATGTCAGGAGAGAAGTGATGAGACATGCCTGGAATCCCGAGGGATGTACCCAAAGTCAATCTGTGGCAGGGCAGAACATAGCATTCAGAGCTGTGGCAAGGAAAAACTCAGCCGTCAGTGGACCCAGTGAGCTGACAGCTGCTCGAAGGGTAGCTGAGTGGAAATTTCTGAGTGATTACTGGCAGTGACAGTTTAGGCACTAGGCTATCAGCTAGGGACAGTCTCGCGGTATCTAAAATCAGTGCTCTGGGTCTCACAGGTCCTGGCACCTGTTCCTAGATCACCACTCACCTCCCCAGTGACATTGGAAGTGTCACTCCATCACCATGAGCCTCTGTTTCTCCTGCTGTAAGGAGGGCTCTCCTTAATGAAGTGCTCCTTCTGAAAGGCATTGCACCAGAAACTTATTGATCACACACTGCATCCTGCCGCTCAGCTCCCCATTACTGAGACACGTTTCACAGATGGGCTTTGTGCCAACAGAAATGTGTGTATCAGGACCTTATCCTCTTTTTAAAATTGATGCACTTAAGACAGGCAGAGTCATAGTGCACAGATAGTTACTTTCCTGCTCTTCACACGCTCCTCCTCGACAGTTTTATTGCATTATCTTTGGCAGCAAAAAAAAAAAGAAAGCATTTTTTGTTCAGTGATCACTTATTCCTTCATAGTCCAAATTCAAGCAGTGGTTTTAATACCTTATATGTTCCTGAAGCCCTTTATCTCAAATCAATGCCTAAATATTAGAAGTAGTGGTTTTGAATTGACTTTGTTCACGAGAATGTTTTACTGCTTTCAGAGAAAGAAGTTTTCAATTTTATAAGTGTGGGGCTTTATATTGAATACATCAAAAATTTATAAGTGACTATGATAAGGGAAAAGCACTGCTGTTGCATACGATCTTTACACTGCCATTGGTGTGAATAAAAAAATGAGGTGTGTAGTCAAAGCAGTGGGTACATCTTGCTGACCTCCCACAGCCTGCTTAGAAAAGAATATTTTCCAGCTGGAAGAGGTTCATGTCGAGTCTCCTATTGCTGTTAATTAGATGTAAGTTCTACTCGTGGGACAATTTGTACCATAAACAGTGACATACAAACTGGAGTGAGGAAGGACTGGCTTAGCAGCACATGAATCTGGTATGGGTCTCTTTTCTGGTCTAGCTTGCAATTCCACGACCATTTCAGTGGTCAGGCTCATTCTTCCCCAGACTCCATGCTAGAGCACATTTCATGGCAATGTGTTGGACATACTGAGTTTTGTTGCAAAGTGAAAGGGTTTTTTCTACACTTACTGTCTTGTGTTCAGCTGCTGAGAGTCCATTTCCCTGAAATTCTGCAGATGAAAGTGCTGCAAACATTAATGATAGATTTACTGGCTTTGCTGGGGTTTGCTGGACTTCTCACTGTCCTCTTAATTTTTGTAACAAGCTCCTTGGAGGACAGTAGGAGATGTGCAGAAACCCAATATATTTTCTTCTCTTGATTGATTTCATTCTTTCATCTTTCCTTATGAAGATGAATCAGATTTAGGTCTTCACCCCAACCTTTCTCAATCCAGTTCTGTATCCTTCATCCTCTGATCACCTTTTATGTATGCCTTTTGAATCCTCCTTCCTACCACATACAAAACACTTGTTATGTTTCTGTATAGATTCTTGCCAAGTTATTATTCTTCTCCAGCCTAAGTTGCTTTAACTCCTTTTGCCCTTGTCACATCAACACCTCTGAGTACATCCAGAAGTCAGCTGGACTTCTTTTGCTTTACATCCTTGTTTCACCATTGCCAGAGTTTTCCTTTATTCCTTTCACTTTTTCTTTTCTCTTTCACTGAGTCAACCTGGCTCACCTTGACTTGCTCTGCCCTTGATATACTATATCAACTTCTGCCTCATTTATCTACCATCCATTCTAATCAGGTATTCACTGCCTGTACCCTCTCTTCTCCTGGTACCAGTGTACTATCCACATGATGCTCCTGTGGAGCCATCCTCCCCTCTTCTGAGGCAGTCCTGCTGTACCTTCAGTGAGCTGCTCTTTGGCCTCCTTCTCACTTAGCCTGCACCTCAATAACTGATGATGCAGTTTCTCTCCATGAGTATTTCGTCCACTAAGAAGGAGTAATGGTTGTTGGGACCCAGCAACATACTTAATAGCGAATGAGATACCAAACAAAAAGGTTTTAACTTCTGCAGGAGGCATTTTTGCCTGAAACTTTACATTTCCGTGTGTAGTAAAGAAGTTCTTCGCAGCAGAGACTATATATTTACACCCACATATCTGTACAGATTTATGCATGTATATATGTATGTGCATGTGAATGTGTGCATACAGATATAATGCATATATCTGTTAGTGTGAAGAAAATGCACAGTAAAGGTCAAAGTATTCAATTCTGCTGAGCACAGTGTATCCTGTGCTGTACAAGTGTATGAGACAGTGTCAGACAGTGTTTCTAGGGTCTGGCACACTTGTGTTACAGTGCACACACAACATTTAATGTGTGTATTTTACATTGGATTCATGGTAAAATTTATAAAAAAAAATTGTGAAGTCCTGAGGGATTTCGTGCTTGAAATAAATTTTTAGAGGTAAGTCAGGGCATTTATTGCATGAGAAGACAGAGTCTTTTTTAGGAATGAGAGAGGACATGGCAATAGAAGAGAGGAATGAGCTTGAGAGCAAGAAGAAACATGAATTGATATAGACAGTGCAAGAATTGCAAAGGGCAGCAATAGTGAGGAATGAAGAGCTTGAACTTGACAGTGATCTGAAGAGGTGGATGAGAGATGTGGCAGGAGAAGTAAAAGATTTTAGAAACCACATATTTTGTATGAACCAATATATGATCAGGAGCAGGAAGGCCATCAAGATAGGGTCAGTCACTCAGGCAAGACTTAACATGAAGTGCAATACATTCAGCTGGTATCAGTCAGCTTAAGTACACTAATTTCACTGAAGTCATGCTCATTTGTACTAGCTGAGGATGTGGCTTCACACATTTCAGAAAGAAAGGGTGTCTTATGCAGGTGTTTAAAGGCAAAAGAAGAAGAAATCAGGAGAAGCAGAAAAGAGGGAAAGGGCATTAATCAAAGATTTTAACTCTGAGTCATGCAGAAAATAACTGTGCTTCACTTCATCAGTATAGATTCAGCTAGTCCTGACAGTGTTCATCAGGCTTGGTACTGGCCAATTTAGAATATTTCAGCATTCAGAATATGGACATTTTCCCCTCTTCCCTTCTGTCAGTTTTTTATTCTCTATTTCTGTGTCCCATTTTGGGAACAGAATGCTGCAGTTTTGAATCCTGCCAAGCTTGAATCTTAAATTCTTGTTGAGTCCTTCTCCTGTCTTTCAGCTTACATTGAGGACATGCAATTCTCTGGCAGTATTTGGCAGCACCTCCAGCATTCATATCTATAAAAAGTTCCTATGGTTCTAAACCATGGCTGTTAAAGTAGTTAGCAGTAGCAAGACAAAAGTTCTGCTCTGTTTTCCTTTACTAGTCTCCACAGTGTAGAAATTGCTTGCTAATTATGTTTTTAAAGGCTGAAAACTACTTTGCACTTGATTTTAACTTTGAAGGCTTCCACCAAATACAACTAAACCTTGCAAGTCCAACAACCAGGAGAACTGTGCTGAAACAGATCTTTTCTGGGATATCAGCTCACGCTTTGGCCATGGGCGATCAGAAGGTGGCAGCCCAGCCCTTTCTTCTCCTTTAATATGCCTTTTTATTTTCCCCTTTCTGGAAACAGTCTGATGTTCTGAGAAAGTGCAATTCACACAAAGTGCTTGCAGTGGGTCCATTGCTCTTACTGTAATTGCAGTGGAGTCATGTAAAAGCCACTACAGGTTTAAAAGAAAAAAAAAGCCTCCACTAAAGAAGACATTGAAAGTAGCGGTAATAACTATAATTTTTTACTACTGTTTTTATTGATTGTAATACCAAAATACATCAAGGCAAGAGCTGAGTTTAACGTCCTTTGTACCACAGACTGTAGAGAGGATGAAATCATCTAAAATTGGGAAAAAATTAGGGCAGAATAGGAAAACATGGCTCACAGTCACCAAGATTGGCACCAAATGAAAGCAGCAGATACCAGACCCAACATAAATAAAAGCTGATACTCCTTCAGATATGTCATGTGTGGTGAGTCACTGAATCCAGAGGACCACTATTAAGAAGTGCCACCATGCAGCTGCACTGTTGTGCTCCATATTGCACAGCTGCTCTTACCCTTTCAGTGGAAAGCAGCACACAGTTATTAACTCTGAGAACATACATTTGCAATATGTGAGACAGGCAAAATAGAAGAGGGGTAAAGTTTTATTAAGGGAGAATGGAGCACGAGGCTGTTCTGTGACCTGTTCAGTGTCACCCAAGGAATCAGTCTCACAGCTGGGACCTGAGCTAAGGTCTGGAGTCCCTTCAGTGCCTGAGTTACAGGATAATGCTTTCCCCTCCATTAGCCACCAAAAATCTGTGAAGTAAAAACAGAATTGAAGGCATTGAGTTGTCAGGTTCAGAAGTATCTGTTTTTCCATGGAAACCTCTTCCCAGCAACAGCCAAGCTTCTCATCGTGCGAGAGCTGTCAGGCAGCTGTTCTGTTCAAAATGCTGTAGCTGCAGCTGCCTTCTGGAGAAGTCTGATCCCACAGCCAGGCAGCATACAAACCCCATTCCCAGCAAACCAGCTGTGATTCTGCCTGCCTGGTAATTTTTTACTATGGTCATGCCAGAATCATAGCCTTGTTTTCTCTTGTCTGGCTGTTAGTGGTGATGTATGAAGAAGTAAGAAAGACAGCTTAATTTTCATACGCTAACTTGTGCCTGGAGTAACAGAGAGAGAGAGGAGTGCACTTAATCATAGCTGCAGGACCAGAACAGAAAATGATAGAGCTTTTGCTGTTAGTTGTGGTATTTTATTATGATAACTCTTAGGAAGAAGAAACGGGCAGCTCCGAATGCTGAATGGTTCGAAACTCTTACGGCAGGCACCGTGTTCTCATCTGCTGGAAGAATAGCTCACATAACTCTTTTATGCTTGCCTTTTCCAAAAGGCCATGCTGCGAGGGAGCTCTAGTCTATCCTGCCCAGAAAACCTGAATTCAGACTGAGGTATGATCAGAGGTGAGGTGAGCCTGGTGATAGCTCCTGCAGGACTGTGAGCACCTTGCAGGGAAGGTGCAGAGGGGGGCAGAGGGACAGGCTGGTGCGTGGTCAGAGCTGTTCTTTGTGCCTGCTTGACACCATGCATCACTTTGGCCAGTGCCTCGTGTCTGTCACTTTGTAATGCACTTGGAAATGTGAAAAACTAAATGAAATGGCTGGTAGTGGACAGATATTCTCACAGTGATTCTTTTAAAAAATCGATTAAAGCTCTGAGTGAAAGCTTCTGAGTCAATTCTTAGTTGGTTGCAATTGGACGGAAAAAACTTAGGTATTTATTTTTGTATGAACTGTGACATATGTGGAATAATGTCTATAGGGTATATATTATGCGTCTGTATTATGTGTCTCAGTGTTTTATATTATTTAACATGAGGATGGTTGTACATTTTTAGATGTTATTTTTATATCTTCAGATGAAAATTTTTAGGGAATGTCTTACAGGAAATATTTCTGATTTTGTTTTTCTATATTGATTCAGAATGAAAACGTTTTTGGAAACGTTAATATTTGCTATGCAGCTGAAGTTCTGGTTTCTGGATTACTTCTGCCTTAAGTCAAGATCACAGAGACAATGTAAAAGGAAATAAAAATATATTCTTCTTTGGCAGAGACAGCAACACTATTCCAGCCTAGAGAAAACAGAAATATAACTAGAGAAGATGGAAAGCATATCTCCATAATTTTCTCCAAGGTGGCTTGGGAGACAAGCCATCACATCTGCCTAATAGGCTTTTATGCACCAGTAAGAGTTACAGCAGCCTGACAAGTTGCATAATGCTCTACCCTAGGACAGTATGTGAACATGAGCGCATTCCCAGGCCATTGCAGAAGCAAACCAAAGCGTGTTAGCTAATACATTTTACAGTGTATTTGTGACAAGCTAAAGGGACACGTACAGGCAGTTATTCCAGCTCAGTTGATACACAGTAAGTCACATTATCTGATCCATGTATCTGAGCCCTAAAGCATACATGATGTTAATTTCTGCCTTCATCCATGTCCCATATCAAACCTCAAGGAACACTGTGAGAGCGAGATTTGTTCTGATGCCTTCAGAAATAAAAGGTGAATGCAGAAGGAAATCATACAGCTGCAGTAAATACATGCAAACATAATTTTTGTGAACCTTTTTCAGTTTATCTTGGCATGAAAAATAATAAGTGAGAAGTATTTCAGGGGTAGGTTATTAGAGCTGAGATTTTTAGGTTATTACAACTGGTATGTGGGAAAGGAAAACCATTAACAAGCGTTAAGGATTGTTCATTTTTTATTATCTATCAGTTTAAAGGTTGACATCTGCAGCATGTTGGGAGATTCATGGGGCTAAAATAATGAAAGCAGATTGATGCTCCATGGTAAGGAAGTTTGCTACCTGCTTCTTGCAAATGGAATTCTAATGTTTCTTTTGATGTTAGCAGTACTATCCTGAGAAGGATCTGTGGACTGCTGAGTTGTGAAATGTGCTGTTAGGGTCACTCTCTTCTACCAGCTGTGCCAACCCATTCCAGCCCAGCTGCACCTGCATTTTTTATTGTTTTGGGGTTTTTTTAATCTCATCCTTTACTAGCCATGGTAATTTCTTGCCTTGATTTATTCTACTTCACCTGTGAGGGAGTGGCTATAAACAAGCAGACTTCCAGCATGGAGCCAACAAGTGTTGGTTTAAACTGTGTGTCCTTCAGCCTCTTTTTGCCTTGGACTCCTTTCAGCCAGTTGAGATGCCTTTCGTATTTCGTCACAATAGATGGCTTGTGGTGCCTCATGTACTCTCCAGTGTGTTCCATGTGTCTCACAGGTTGAGAGATGCTATAGTTTATCTGTATGAACAGAGATGTTTAGGATATGTTTGCCTCTAACTTGTCATTTCCTTCATTTGCTTGTGTATTGCACACTGTTACTATTGCCAGTTTTCAGTAGCACCAGTGGGTCTTTCACGTCCTCCTTTTACTCTCCCCCAGGTTTTCCACCTTCTTAAAAAATGATTTATGGAATCTAATGTGAAAATTTACATATATTGTGTAATAAAAACATAATAGAATAGAAGAGACATCATTGGAAAATACAGTCTGGTGAGGAGTGACATATTGTCATTAGGATAGAGTAGGATGATCCTGGAGTGGTGTGGAGTGGACTTGGTTATTTTTAGTTATTTTTAGATTGATTTCTGTTCACTCCTTGAATGCCCTCCCAGTGTTCTGTTGGTTTTTTTTAATATGCATTGGTCAGTCATTGCTGCTCACACTCCTTGAAACAGCATTTGAGACACATTACAGTTACTGACATTCCACTGAATTACAGATACCACACGAGGGTATTGCAATCACCTTTCAAGCAAATTAAAAAATCAAATTAATCATATCTGTCTTTATGTCTTGTTCTCAGCCCAACCTCGTCTTGGGCCACACTGAAATTTTAGTAATAGCTGTAGTTCTATGTAAGCAGCATATAATGTTCATTTCAGTGCACTGCTGTGACTATACACACAGTTTTATGAGCATAGCTGGGATTTGAAAATGAACCTTCAAAGCATGATGCTTAATTGCTTCCTCAAAAGGTTGCAAAATAATTTCCAGTACCAGTCTCAGTGCCCCCACTGAGCATGTCCCTGCTTCAAAGCACCATTCCTTTTCCTTTCTCTGACTAGATCCAAATGCAGTTCTGCCCTTCCCTACATCCTCTCTTACCAGAGCATCATTTCAGTCACTTCTCTTATTTACATTTTATACAGCACATTTTAGGATACATAATTAAGTCCTTATCTATACAAACATTCATTTTTCAGTTGGTTTTTAAGCAGTGCAAGTCTTCTAGACACATTTGATTTAAAATACATTTTACTCTAGCTGAAGCCAGCTGCTAATCAATGTAAGATAAACTAAAATAAAACTGAAGTCCTCATTTCTATGCAGCATTCTACACAGGCTTACCTAAATGACTTTTAAATTACTCTATTAAATTAAAACTGTGCAACTTTCTTATGTAGGTAAACTCTTCAAATCCAGTATTTTTCTGAGCAAAAGGAGTATCCTTTGTGACTGAGAAAAAAAATCCCTGAAACTAGTAGGGGAAGCATGAGAAGAGAATAATTTGTTATACTGAGCCTTGTTCTTCAATTATATTATCTCCATCAGAGTATGAACAGATCTTCATATTAGATGATCATTTTACCAACACTTAATTCTCACTAGGAGGATTCTCCATCATTGTATTCCAAAATCAAGCAGCATTCACATTTGTCTGGGTGATACATTTCTGTCAGCATGACAAAGGTTCCCACAGTGTTTAATTACTCAGCCTAGCCAGGGAAGAAGGAGGGAAATGAGCCGTGCTGAATTTGCTGTGCCAGGCTCGCTGTCTCTTACATAAGCAGGATTCTTCTGAAGGCGTGGGAGGAAGGAAGCCCCCAAGCTTCTGCCTTCTCTTTCCAGTGGTTGTCCCTCTCCAGATTTATTGTGTGTTTTCTAGTGATTGACTATCTTTTGTCTCATGATCTTCTTGCAATTTGCTCGTTTTCCAGGGCAGCAAGTTCTTGGCTTGGTGGAGAACCAGAGCGATTGGTATTTGGGCAACCTTTGGAAGAACCATCGGCCCTGGCCAGCGCTTGGGAGAGGCTACAACACAGGTAGGATCTGGGGGTTTTCTTGGAATTAACACTTAAGTGAGTATGCAATCAGTCTCCTGGTATAGACAATATGAGATGTGGTAATTTGCACCTCCCTTCCTAAGCTACAGCTAAATTTGTCTTTTAGAACAGTAAAAATGATACAATGTCATGCATTTTGGAGTTTCGGGTCTTCTCTAAATGGTGTTAGAAAAGATTGTGTGACATCCTTTGGGGAAGAAAAGAACTTTTCTGTAGTCTGACAGGTGCTCAGCACATCTCTAAGATTTCTGTTTATGATGACTTGTATATAGGCCCAGCAAGAGGGAATGAATAGGAATTGAGGCTCATTTTTTGTAGAGAAGTAAATGGTATCACAAAATGTTAGCCCAAAAGAGATATAACTCCTGCAGGACAGCAACAGGGTCATAATTGTCCTAATAAAATGCAAGCTACTGGCCATCAATTTCTGCTGCCATGACACAGGAATAAAAGCACTAGATCAGAGAATTTATTAGGTTACAAGAGACAGGTCTTCCCACTGATTTGTGTTTGGTATGTGAGAAAACATACCAGGTGCATAAAGAACAAACACATACATCTAAATCATTTCAATGCTAGGCTTTACATGCTGATGCAGTGAGTTAGGTTCCCTCTCTCTTTGTAATAAAAGGACAGAACAGATGGTGAAGCCTCCATTTGGAACAGATGAGTCCATTTAAATATCCCTGCACTATCAGAAAATTATTCACCATAATAGTGATTTTCCTTCACAGAAATATATTGGATTGAATTAAACAGGCTAACTAAAAAAAGGATTGAAGAAGTTGTGGTTAGGTCATCTGTATTTCTATATTCCTATACCTATTTGTGGGAATATCACTAATTATTATGAATTTGTATTTTAGGCTATGCAGAGCATCTCAGTTGTCTAGAAATGTTGAGAAGAATAGCTTAACTGAACACAGGTTGATATGGGTACAAGATTTTGGCAGAATAAGTTTGTTTCCTGGCTCTCCTTTGCCAGAATTTTTTTCCTTGTATTTTTGCTTTTTCCTTTCTGCCATTTTAACACTGGCAGAGAGAAATATGGCATAATCACATAGCATCAGAATAATGCAGTAATGTATGGTGGGTAGAATAAAATATATATATTTGTGCTAAAATGGTAACGTTAAAAAAAATTTGTATGGCTTTAATTTATGTTGGCTTAATTTACTGTTCCAAATGGTTTATAGGAATATCAGTTGTCAGTGTATCACATAAATCTTCCACTGAAAGCAAAAATAATCAAATATCTGCAGTTCTGTGTTAATTCTTGTATTAATCCACACCTACCAGGCCATGCATAATCCCATAATCTTGCCCATGATTTTATTTTCTTCACAATTTCTTTCTTCACACAACTCACCTTGTAGTTAGAAAACTTTTTTTTAGAAAGAAAACCAGAAGGCAGATAATGTATGGAAGATTGACAAGGGATCATGAGAGGTGGAATGTTGTTTTTTCAGGTATGTGGAACAAGAGGTCACTGAGTGAAACAGTGCAACCTCTGAGAAGCAGGAAACGAGGTTATTGACAGAATCAGCACCTTTCCGTATAATCTTCTTGATTGAATTAATTGTTTGCCTCAGTAATTTAGCAGAGACTGGAGGTATACATTTCTCAAGGAAGATGAAACTGGAGCTTGTTTGATGTGTTCAGTAAATTAAAATAATTGACACTGAATGCAACAGTGTGGCCAAAGAGGATTAAGAAAACCAAAAGTGAGGGGGAGGCACAGAAAAGAGAGGCAATATCTCTAAGCAAAATTCTCATGAAAGACAGTAGTCCAGGAGGGGGAAGGCATAGAAATCCAGGTTCCTAGAGCTGAACTTAGGAGCAGTGAAAGGGCCCCAAAACCCCTGAAACTTTAATGAGCTAACAGAGCTGGATCAGTGGGAGGCTCTCAGACAGACTTTGCTTTTGCTCTTGGGAGAGTGTTTACTACAGACCTAGGATACAATGCTAAGAAAAGAAATTTTTATGTGAGCCTCTTCAGCCAGACTTAACCCTGGTAGATTTGATTCAGAAGCACCCCTCAAAGTCAAAATAGTTCCACTGCTTCCTCACCGTTTCTGAAGGAAATAATTTCTCTTTCACTCTTAATCTTTCTATGTCTGAGCCTCTCTGGAGAACATGTAGGTTGGAGGAATCCCAGAAGGCAGATGTATTAAAGGCAAAGATGTGTTTGTTCCTTCTCTGCTGGTTCTTTAAACCCAGTAAGCATTTGCGCTCTCCTGTTGCTGTGTGCCCAGGCCAGATCTCCTGACAGCCCTTACAGATTTTCAAGGAAAGATTTTATTTGGTTGTTTTTCATTCTCCCTCATTTGCACAGGCAGATAATCGAAGTCATACTTTAGTCCATGGTAATATAATTGTAGGAAAACCAGACAAAACTCAAAGTCAGTTCTGTGTGATTTAATTCACGTTTAAAATGTTCTTAGTTAGAACTATTCTTTATTTTTGATAACATTCTCTTCCTCAAGCATTTTAAACACAATTCCTTCTGTACCACAAAGGTTTCCAAGCTTGTTCTGTACTTCACTGGCAAACACTCAGGAACCTGCATATTCAAATACCCTTTTTATATATCATCCACTCCATGTTGCTTGTCTGCACTGAGTTTAACTCTTACAGATTCCTCATGCACAAGTTAAAGCACACTTTTCTTGCTATGTAACCTATATTATCTTTCACTGACTAAACTGTTTTTGGAAGTATTGCTACACTATGATTTTTCTTTTTACAGATGTTAAACTGACAGCTCCAGAGTTGCACTGTATGGTTTAATGTTCATTTCGGGAGTAACAGTCATCTTAGTCCTCAGAAAAGTATCTTGTAAAAGAAATTCTAGACGTAAAAGCTTTTAGTACTTTGTCTGCCTTATGCTTTCCATCATGGTGGAGAATAGCTTTTAAAAGCAGTCTCTGGTGATTGTGGAGATTTCTGGCCACTTCTTCAGCTGGTGGGAATCACCCCTGACTTGTCTGGCTTTAGTGCAGCACAGCCAACTCCCATCAGCTGAGAATGGACCCCATGCTTGCCAAATGGAGCTTGAGGATGAATCTGTAATTTGGGTGCCAGGGGGGCATTTCTAAAAACTTTGGCCATGGGGATTTCAGACTTCTAGACTACAGAAGCCCATGCTGAGCATTTGAGGCTCGTCTGAAATGCTCTGCCTCAGTGCAGCCACTGTAAGGAGTTGTCTCAACAGCTTGAGCTGAGAATTCATACTCCCACACTGGAAAATGTGACATTACCAGATTTGGGGATTGGGAACAGAAGGGAATGGCTAGCACCTAACGATTACTAGGCTACGTGTGTACTGTGCCTTATTACTCCTCTGTTTGTAATGACTGCAAGGGTGCTAGAATGAGTCTCTCTCCTATATTGTTTCCCTGAAATAAAGGACCTGTGGAAGTTGAATTGGAAATTGCAAGCATCTGTTACGTCATTTTTGCATAAGACTTAACAAATTTGAATGACAAAAGACAAGCATAGAGCAGACTGTTTACATGAAATCAGTCTGGATCACATCTTGTGCTTCTTCGTGATGGTGCTGTGCATCTTCTGTGCAGAAAACAAATGACTGGTAAAGCAGTGGGAAATGGGCTCTTGGTAGTCACGGCACTGCCTGTGGTCCTGTTCCAGAAACCTGGGAACAGCTCTGCTCTTGTCATTATGGTAATTCTACTCACTATATTGGCTGTGTGATGAGGAGGATTTTGTCAAATTGTCTCAGTGAATGAAGAAGTCAGAAAACTCATGGTTTATAGCACCTTTTATGTACACACCATCACCATCGTGGCCTGACCAAGTTTAGCAGTGCTCCCTCTAAAAGCCATTGCAACATTCCTGTCTCCCATTATGTAAAACATTAGTCATGTTTGGTACAGGAACTGCTGTCATTAGGATTGGTTGAAAGTAGGAGCCTTCTCAAACAGATGAAAAATGCATTTTAGTGATTAAACGTGTCCTACACTGATGTCAAGTCCAAAAGTAGCACTTTCTTCATCTGCTCAGGTTCACACTGTGCCAGCTTTTTGGATTAGATTATTCCTCCTTTCAGACACTGTGAATTTATCTAGTAAATACTGTTATCAGTGCAAAGCATACTGATACACATGAGCTTTATACGTGTACAGATGCATTTGAAGTACAGGTATCATGCACATTGTCCAGGCAGCTGTTGAGGAAGTGCCAGCATGTGGTTGCTTTTAGTCTCAGCAGGAAATGTCAGTCTGTTTGTGTCAAAGGTGGGAAGCTAAATTGATAATTCTGCCTTTGATTACCACATCCTTATCTTTGTTGTCTATAATCTGTAGCTTTCACAAAAATAAGATATTTTAAAGCTGACTATTCTCAAAGAATAGCTTCCTTTCCAGTCTTTCTTGTGCACTTTCTAAAGTATGTGATGTACTGAGAAGTTGTTTACAGCATGTTTGACATTCCTGAAATGAGGGTCAATATGTATTTGATTTTGAAAATGGTGCCTGAAGTTTGAGAGGCCTGTCCATGTAGTAGTGGCATTACTGTGGCTGAATTAGTCTACTGTTCATGACATTCTCTCAGATACATCATCTATTCCTTAGCAATTGAATCTCTCAGCCTCTGTAATAACTATCTTTTTGTAAAAAACACCACCAGACTTTCTTTGAAACACTGAAAACATTTATCTCCAAAGAAACATGTGATTTTAAAAAATGGCATTCAGACCAGAATGTACCAGATTCTAGTTTTATTGGAGTAAATAAAATATATTTCTTTTTAGTTGGTTAAATAGTCCTAGTTTTGGGGGTTTTATTGGTCTGACCTGAGTCTATAATGTAAAGTTCTCCATGTAAAGTACATAAATCAGGCATATCGATGTAGCATTCCAATGTAATGATTTAAAAAATCATTTTGAAGTGTGTTATTTTTAGCTTGATCACAACAGTTCTTTATGTGAACATACATGCCTTGATCAGTAATTATGTTGCCCAGCACTCTGAAATGCCCTATTTATTGCAGAGGGACAATCATTAGCAGGTTAAATTTAGATAAAAGACTTGCACATAAAAGCTTGGTAAAGGCATCCAGGTGCCTAAACTGAGAACAAAACCCTCTATTATATGACAGGAGAACCCCAGACAAATGCATAGTAATAGTAAAACGTTTTCTTCTGAAGTGCTAGTTCACTTTCCAGTTTCTCATTGTGCTCATAAAAGTGATTGTGTAAAGACAGTTCTTTTTTGTAGAGACAGAGGTTTTAGCCACAGTCCCAATGCAAAGAAAAAAGAGGCATCACAGTTGGACTTCATCTTTGGACTCCTAATAGGTAGCTTGGTGCCTGTCACAGAAAGCAGCAGAGTAACTAAGGTTTATTTCTATGCCCTGTGTCAAAGTCATTCCCACTAAGAGAGTGCTAACAAAACAGTTGGATTTGGTCATAGTCAGATCACTCTCTTAGGTGCTATTGGCTGCAGACATCACTATGCTTTAAAATCATTTTTGTGTTAGGGTAAACTAGGTTCAGGACAAACCTTTCCTCTTTAAAAAAATACCAAGAGACTTTTGAAAGAGAAGAATTTGCAAAACTGAGTGGACACAAATCTCAGAAGAAGCAACTCATTTCTTTCCTTTCCTCATTGTCTTTCTTGTCTCTCTGTTCAGCTACATCCTAGACTTTTAATTATTCTTGCTGTAGCTCCTCAGCCTTCCCTTCTGTACCTGTCTTTGTCAAAGTGAGCTCAGGGGAGGATGGAAGCACTGCAATACCCTCTACATGCAGATCATTTCTACACAGTTGTTCTCAAGGAAGACACGGACAGTGAAAAGAGAAGCTTTCCCAAGTAGAACTGTTAAATTATAGTCAGTTTAGGTCAGAAAAGAACTCCCGATCTTTTGGTCTTCTTCCCATTGAAAGTCAGCTCAGGTTGCTGCTGGAAAGCTCCTTTCTATCCACTTGTTTGTCCTCCAGCCTGTACTCTTCAAATTGTACCCCAGTTGGGCTATATGAGCATGATGAACAGCTCCTTACGCAATTACATCCCTGTATTTCTGTTGTGAACCTAATCCTTCTCTCCGTTACTAGAAAATAAATGGCTGTGCAGGAAGGATTATGTTTCCTGGGTTTTTTTAAATGCTATAGTTAATTTCCAGACCTGTTCATTGTGTGCTGCTGCTTTTGTTCCCCTAATCCATTTCTTAGAATTTTCTATTCCTCCTGAATCTCACTCAGTCAATAAACTGCCCATTAAGGGGGAAAAGGCAGAGGGAAGTTTTCTGGTTGTTTCTGAATACAAAACCCCAAACCTCTTTGTCATCCAAACAGAAAGAAATACCTTTCAGGTGGTTTGGCCCCTGAACCACATTTCCTCCTCTGTTGCTAAGGTGTTCAGTGAACACCAGACCCAGAAAAGCTGTGACAGGTTGTTGCTCATTGTGCCTATTGTTACAATTAGCCTTGTGGACTACTGTTAATATTGGAAAGTGCTTTTGAAAGCAGTTCTCCACCATGATGGAAAGTGTAAGTGAGACCCCGTTAAGATTAGAAGCCAGCCAAAATAATTAACACCTGTGCAGGGTGCATTTTTCCTCTTCACATAGTCTGAAGTGGAAACATTGTAAAATTGTTGACATTTTGACCCCTATTAAATATGGTGCCTTTGATAGGATCAAAACCAAAAAAACTCCACATAATTTAAAGCAGTGGTCCCTGTTACCTTTCCCTTTTTGCTGCTTTCTGTGGAAGAATAAAACATAGATAAGTATCATGGAGAAGGTCCATATCTGATATAAATGCCTGATGCTTCCATTAAAGAAACTTAAGCTGATTTACAAGAGCCAAGGATCAAGAAACAGATTTTTTTTTCCTTTAAAGGTGGGTGGTTCTTTAGTGGAGAGTCTAAGATAGATTACTTCTGGAAGATGTACTTGCTTTCAACAGGGAAAACAGTCAGCAAATTTCAGCAAACCTCCTCATATTTTATCCATAAAAACAAACTTTATGTCATCCCTTTTTCCAAACATGCCTGCTCATGGAAATCCAATGACTGGACCTCCTGCACAGTGACCCTGTACAGTGTCTATTATTCTGTGATTCCTCTTCAGGACAGTTCACCCAAAGTCCAGTTCATCTGGCTTTGTGTAGAGTTGTGACACTCACTCACAATTCTGTCTTTTGGGCACTGGCATGTAGAATTTTATGTTCAGAAAGAATTAAAAGATGCATGACAATCAGTCCAGGATGGATAATCAGATGAACATGGACTCCAGGTTTAATATGATTGACAAAATACTTTGTGTCAATCATATTAAATCATTGGATGTATAACCAGAGTCGTTTCATGTATGAGTACAGGAGATGCATTTGTTTGGTTTGGGATGTAGGCTTTTGACTCCTGTCATACCTGATGTCTACACTGCCATATAACTTAGCTGCCCAGCTCATTTTTCACTCTTGGCTCCCTGATTATCCACAGGGCACAGAAATTAATTGCTACCCTGTCTTTCTCAGAAACCAAACTTTTATGAAAAAAAAAAAGTTGAGTGTAATTTGTTGATAATTCACTACAGGAAGTATTTCTGGAAGGTAGCGTGGATAGGACTACACTCCAGTTTAGCACCTCTTTCTAGTCCTTGAACATGGCATCAGAAGATTAGTGTTCCCACATGCCCTGATGACATTCCAGTGCACACAACATAGACCTGCAGTCCTTTGCTAAAAACACTCCAGTCTAGAAAATTGTGACACAGCTCTCTCATCATGTGGTCCACACTGAGAAATGCCAACAAAATAATCATTGTGTCTGAAAACTGAAGGAACCTAAACTAGACCTCAGATACAAGTGCTGTGCAGTGGGAATGTGGCCAGCATGCTCAGTGAAGAGCCAGACCCACTGTAGTTGTACTCAAACAGGCAGGGTTTTGGTGCTCTAGGTGCTAGGGACCACTTCTTGGAGTGCAGATATTTTAAAATGTAGATTTAACTACTTGTCCAGGGCTAATCTCCACAGGTCAAAAATGACCAATTATAAATTTGCAAAGTTTGGAGGTAACACTTGAAATTTTCCCATAAAGTTGGGGAAAATGGCTGCAGGAGCTTATCTGGGAGCAAGTCAAAGGATAATTTGATCCTAGCTTATCCATATTTGCAGGAGGTAATAACATTTCTTAATAGAGGGCTTGCCAATTTAGCAAAGGTTCAGCAAGATCAAATGAGTGAAAGTTCAAAGAGATGTTCAAATTAGAATAAGGGAAGTACCCTTCATTAGGATAATTATGCATTGGAATAACTTATCAAAGTTTGTGATAGATATCCATTATTGTGAATTTTTAAATAAAGACTGAATGTTTTACTGGAAGTTATGCTCTAGTAGACCCCAAACTGATTTTGAAAAATCTTGTGACCTCTGTTATTCAAGAGCCAAAAATTATCCTTTCTGACTTTACCACTTAAATAAGTATTTAATCAGGACTTTGTTTTCCTGTTGAAGCCACCTAAGCTGCCAGGCAAGTGAAATCAAAGTTAAGCTTGCATGTAAAGAACTTACTGCAATTTTAGTATTGAAGAGAGAAGTTTTTTTTTAAAACTGTAGAAACTTTCCACATTCACACCCCTCCTCCCCACAATCACTTTCCTTTTTAAAATCTCACATTTCAAAGTGCTTTATAATAGGATGTGTACCTGGCCATCTTTTAGCTAGGATCCACTTTTGGCACCTTCATTTTGACTTTAAGATGTGCATAAAGATGCAAATGGAGTAGTGTTGGGTGATCCTTGTGCATAGTAATGGTGTGAGAAAGCTCCTTGAGACAGATCTCCTCTGTTTCATTTGGTCATTGCCACTGTGCTACAGCATATAAAGAATGAAACCTCCCTCCTCTTCTCCCCTGGCAGGTCTGAAGTTAGAATGTGTTATCTGTGGTTTAAAACTTCTCAGCAAAAATATTCTCAGTCTTTTGAATTTCGAGATATTTTAATGATGTGCCTCTTACAGAATTTTTTTGCCTTCTCAGAAGCCATTTCCAAAGTTTACCAAATGAGAAGTCCCAGGAATATTTCCTTTTTGCCTCTAAAATGTAATCTCTCTACCCTATATGCTCACAAGGGTCACAGAGTGCAAAGGCTATAGGAAAACAGGAGCTTTTTAAAAGCCTTGCGAGGAGATTCTTCACAGATGGTTTTCATCTCCAACAACTTTTTGCACAGGGCTCAGGAAATAGAGGGTTTTGAGAAAGGTTACTATCCTTAGTGTCTTCCTTGTGCCCAAAGCAAGTACAGCAGCTAGGAATAACATCTGGCTTCCCTTTTTTATTTTTCTAGTATTTGTCTTTTTGCCAGCCATGTTGTCTTCCATTTTAAGCAAACCTTTTCAGCAGATTGGGCTGTTAAGTGTGTGAATTTGTACTGCTTGAGGCTTTATACTGCTTGGGGTCGGTGTGAGGGAAGGCAAATTTCTTCAGGTCCAAGGCATGGTTTTTCTTTGCTGACCTCTGAAATGCCTGTGGAATTGCTAGTTCTCTTCACAAGACTCTGGGAGATAAGAGGAGAGAGCATTACTAGCAGGATGGTCTGTAAGTAGCAGAGGTTTTCCTCCATGGACCTGCTAAAAGTCTTAGGGCTCATGATTCCTCTCCTCCAGACCTTACAGACTCTAGAATCAAGGAAATTCTTCCATAGCAGCTTTGGGGCTTTAAGGAAGTTGGAGAAATTCCCCCAGAAATGGAAGTCATTAAAGACAAGATAGAAAGCATGTGTGTCTTTTCCCAAATTGCTCAGGAAGAATATCATCTAAACAGCAAGGAAACAGAAAACTGGGACATTCTGAGCTCTGTAATAAGGAGTTAGAACTGTGCTTGAGTAAAGCAGTCATCTTAATTCTGCCCAAGGAAAAACAGCATGCTTGAGGAGAATAAAGAAAGGAAAAGTGTTCTATTTCATTAAATGGTCATCAGGAAGTGTAAACAAAATGTTTATAATGCTTCAGGAGGAACCAGCCTCCCAATAGGGTGACTGCACAACATTTCAAATGCACTCTGTGACAACTTCACTTTTAATACATGTGCAGAGAAAACAAGGGCTATTGCATTCTGTCACCATGCCTGGAGGGACACACACTTTGTTCAAAACAGCTTCTCAGCCCTGAGCAGCTTTGTTAGAGAAAAGTTCAAATGTGGAATTATCATTGATTCTCAGTGAACATGTTGAGCATCCCTACAAGTTTTTATTAGTTTGGGTTTTTTAGATTATAAGAAGCTTTTTTTGAGAAGAAAGGCTGGTGCATGCAAGTTCATAGTTAAATAATGTATCAGGATACTCCAGAAATGTGCTTGAATGACAGTCCTTTAGTCATACTGTGTTAAAAGCTATAGACAGAAATGGTTTTATTAATTAATGATATAGCTAGTCAAATTATGAGCAACAAATAGTCTATAAGTCAAGTGAAATAAATGCCATGGATTTCATCCATACAAAGACTTAAAAATGAGGATTTTAAAATGTGTGCAGTGGCTTGTTTAGGAATTATAGCTTTAATTTAATTTTTTAATACATAACAGCCATATACTTGTGTTTTCTGTTTGTTCTTGATACTTGGGTGGAAAACAGAGGCCACAGTGAGTGGTGTGGAGCTGTCTCAGTGGATTCCAAATGCATTGCAGCCCTGATCCAGCAAAGGCACAGGCACATTACACACTGTCACCGTTTCCATTGGTATCAGGTACAATAAATCAGAATTAAAATAAGTATTTGCTAGAGTACTAAGCAATCGGCACGATCATGGAGCTTCTCTTGGAACATATGTCCTTTCCATAGCACCTAAAACTGAATTCAAATTTTTGGTGCCAAATCTGTTTCATGAAATACAGTAGCTTACTGCCCTAAATGTCTGGGTTAGATATTTATTACAGCAAATCTCTATAATATCAGGTCTCTTTAACATAATTTCTTACAGCATCTCAGACTCAGTGGCTTGGTGTATGGTCTTTGGTGTGCTGCTTAGCTATAGCAAAACCCTAGTAATTTTTTAAAAACTCACTATTGCTTTATGATGTATTTTGAAATGTGTCTTACTTTTTCAGTGTAATGATATCTACTTGCTGTTTATCTAGATGGTTCACTGTTGCAGGCTTAATTTCAAGAAGAATTTTTAACAACCTGACGAGGATAGGCTTTGAGGTGCTGCTCACATAAAATGGCATTGCCTCAAAGGCTCACAAAAGCATCCTGTTCCACCCAAAAGGAACAGGCAAGATCGTACTGAAAATGATTTCTCAGTAACTACATTTTCTTTCCCCACAGCACTGAGTATTTTTTCAGGCAGCTTAAAAGGCCTATTGTAATAAATTGATTGAGTTTGAAAGGTTGTCCAGTTTCACTATAACTTCTCTAAGTGATTTTGTTCTGTCTTAAAATGTTGTTTATTACTTCCAGCTCTACTATATGTTCCTCTGAATTTCGGGAAAAGCCGTTGTCTGTGGTCCTGAAGCAAGAGGTGGGGATGCTTGGTAGCATTCCAAAGGAAATTGCTAATCTTTCTGCAAACTTCCAATTTACTATTCAGAAAAAACAAAAAAAAAAATTTTGTTCCAGAGCAGATTAACAACCAAAAAAAAAAAACACCCAACAGACTAATTTGCTGGCATGCCTTGAAGCATCTGTGGAAACCATTGCTAAGTGAAAACATTGGAAGATCAAAAAAGTTGTTTTAGATTGAATCAAAAAATGGGAAAAGGACAAAAAATTCAGGTGACTCCCAATGTTTGGTTCGACCCAGAATGAAGCACTTGTTTTCCTTTTCAGATCTTGCAATAATTTTCAATAAGATTTTTAATTTGTATCAGTTTTGAGATGAAAATTATTATCGAGTTAGTTGGGTTTTAAAATGTACCCAAAAGAATTTGCAGTGTTTCCCAACTGAAACATTTTAATCCAAATGCGTTAATTCCGATTTATTGCCCTATTTTATCCAGTTTATTCACCAAATTACTCTTTTTGGGTTTTGGGGGAGTTTTTTTTTTGTTTTGCCTTTGGAGCTGGGTTTTTCCTGTGTGTCCTTAAATGACATTTTCGAGAAACTGTTTTGTTTGTTTCTTTGCTTTCTTGTTTGTTTGTCTGTCTGAGCAATTCAGAATCTGTCAGATTTTGGTAGTTCATGCAAAATCTCATCAAGCAGGGGGAGAAAAATGCCATTCAAGTAATGACTAGACTAGGATGTGTTCCACAGATTTAGTAATAAAGCATTCTTTTTCCAAGAGATCTTTGAGATATTTGCATCTGTGGATATGCCTGAACTATTTCCTCAGGACAAGGGAAACAGGGTGTTCTGAGGCTGATCATAATTTGTTTAATACTCATGAGATGTTTGGGTTGCCACTTTTCTCTTTTTGTTTATTTGCTGCCAAGCTTTCCCTTTGTTTTTCTCAGGTAGGTTAGGGCAGGAAGATGCTGCGCTTCTCGAAAGATCAGAAGTCCCACTGCCTGGGGCCAGATGTTAATAAAATATTCCTTTGATTTCTTGTTTTTCCTCCAGTCTCTTCTTCCCCCAGCACAGCAGATGAGAGTGAGTCCCTTTCCCCCTTATGTTCAGCTGCATGTCATCTTGAATTTAGTCTGAGATTTCAGTCAATTTGACTGTGAGGGAAGCGACTCCTGAGGCAAATATTTTCCTTTCCTTATTTCAGACACTTTGCCTGCAAACTAATTGTTCAGATTGGAGTTAGTTCATTTGTTATGTTTGCTTTTGGCAACACAACAATATAGAAGGGAACCTGAAGTTCACTGTTCTGAAAAAGAGTAATCTTTCCTCTGCATGAACTATTTAAAAGTTCCCAGAACACATGCTTTTGCTTTGCTTTTGGACTTAATAACACTAACTAGGTGAATAGTATTAAATTCTCCTCTTAGTAGGAATATCTTATTCTCGCTGATACTAATGAGTAAATATTTCAGCTTGCTATAAATATTCTCTAGTAGTTATTATTATGGCAGCAGTAAATTAGAAGCCTAAATAGAAACTGTACAAAGGTGTTAAACTCAAGCCTCTGGGTGAATTACAGTGGAAATCACGTGAAAATTAGTTTTGAGGATAAAGCTTTAAAACCTTGTGAATATTTTCAATAGCCATGATTGCATTATAATTTAGTACATCCTTTCCCACATATATTTTGGTTTTTCCACTCCATCTGCCTGTTCTACTCTCAGCTGCTACCATAATAGCCCCTCAGGACAGCATAATCTTGTTAGCTGCAATGCCATAATCTGCTGCTAGCATAAGAGTGGAAGTAAAAATAAAAAAAAATCAGGGAATACTGCACATATTAAAACATTTCCCCTTTTCCTTCTCAGACTGGAGGATTAGAGAAATTAAGAAAAATTCTTTTATTGTCTCTGAATTATAAAAACTATTCTATTACAGTTAACTGAATCCTACCATTATTCTTTATTTTGCTTAATAAAGAACCTTCTCAGTTGCATTTCACCGCAAAGCTGACAGTTCTTGCCAGCTGGAAAAAGCCCTTTGCCAGAGAGGAGATCTCCCACCCAGTTTATTGCTGCAGCACAGGGAACCTGCTTCACACTGATGTAGCATTTCAGACAATGCATAATGGCTCTCTTAGAAGCTAATGCACACACACTGCATGCTCCAAATAGGCTTCCCTTATGCTGGAGAGAAGACAAACACACTGGAATAAATCAGCTGTAGCTTGTTGTGACAATGCATCCCTTTCCAAACCAACAGCTGGAAGCAGGAGGGTTGACTGAAGATGAAAGGGGATCCCTCCAGTACAGGTTCCAGCATCTTGGGGAACCAGATGGACTGAAATGGAAAACACAACTAAAATAGGCCACAAAATTCACTGCTAGGAGAGGTTTTCTTTTTATTCATAGCAGTGCCAGGTTTTACTAGAAAGAAACTTGCCATGTCATAGAAACTAAAGATAGGAAGGAACTGGAACCACCTTTGTCCTCTCCCAACCAGGGCAGCATTGTTCCAGGTATATTTTCTAATTCTTGTGTAGTCTGATTTGGAAAGACTCGTGAAATAAAGCTTTTTATCTTCCATTGTTAGTTTATTTCACCACAACTGTTTTAGGAGAATTTTTGTTAAGCATTCAGACTACATTTCCTTTCTTTTTCTCATTATTTTTAGTTTTATCAACTTGGACTCCCTGAGGCAGCTTTTCCCACTGTCTGCTTTTTGTCATTTTGTATTCTTCTGTGTAGCTGCTGTGGTTCTCTACAGTTGCCGTGGTATTTTTTTGTAAGGCCCCTTGTTAAATGTCATTTGCAGATGTCATTACTGTTCTGTTTACTTCCCCCTTCCACTAATGAAGATGTGAAACAACACAGAACCCATCATTGTTCTTGCTAGGTAGTTTCTGTCAGCCTGCAAGGCTGCTGTTTATCGGTACTCCTTCTTTGTGGTCCTTCAGTCCTCATTCATTCCCCATGACAGCACTCTTATCTAAGTTTTTCCAAATTAATTTTTCAAGCACATTTTTCTAAGACACTGTAGGAAAGGTTTTGCTGATGTTTCAATCCAGCTTCATTGCTTCTGCTGTTTTCCCTTCTTTGTACATTAGGGATTTTGGCCAGACAAAAAGCAGCTATGGAATAACAATGCATGTTGAAGTACCTTTTTTAAAACTTCCAGTCTGAGGATCCTGCACTGTGAAAACTTGGTGCCTTAATGGCAAGCCCTCCCAAAGTCTAGGTTGTAACCAGCATTGATAATCTGTTCCTCAGAAAAGTTTCAAGGATTGCAATCAGATAATTCTTCATGTCCAGTGTGAAGTGCTGAATCAGCACACAGACAGGATGGGCCTTGACTGGCACATGACCTCATGGGTTCTCTTGTTCTCTGCCCTGTGTTTCCCTCCAGGAGTTATCCTGCTGCTTCTGGATAAGCTGCGGAAGATGAAGTGGGAGCAGATGTGGAGACTGACAGCAGAGCGAGAGCTGATGAGCATGCTGTCCACCTCACTGGCTGACCAGGTGAGGAGCACATTGCAGGTCTGGGGGACAACCACTGACCCATGGATTGAGGAAGGAAAGAAGGGGAAAGGGGATGAGATGTGGGAAAAGGTAGGGGGGAGGCTGTTGTGCCTGTAGTCACCATTTGTTTAATCATTCTGGGGAAAATGTGGAAGAGAAGAATGGAGATTTACTCATGAGGTTCCTCTTACTACACTGACATTTTTACCTCCTCTGCTCAGATGATTCATAAGAGAGATAAATGGGGTTTTGAAGCTTTAATTTTCTGTCCTGCCTTCTTTAAAACAGAATTCTCCAGACACTAGAAGTCCAAATACTGTGTCTTTTCCCACTGCTATTGTCTAATCAGGCTTCAGTTTTAAGAGTCTCCTGACATTTCTTTATTGTTTCTGGCAGATGAGTCCCAGATGTCTTTTAATGTACTCCTTGCCACAACAGCCCTGTAAAGACAAAAGTGCTGCTGTCTCCCTGCCACAGATAGGAAACTGAGGCCAAGAGAAGAAATAGTGTGCCTAATCACAGAAATGCAGTTTTTCAATTTGTGCTTCTTGCCAACTCTCAGTTTAAGCCCAGAAACCCTGTTAATGTAATACTAGACCTGAACCAATAATTCTTGCTCAACAGCTTGAGGGTGTTAACTCAACATTTAGATATTTTTTCACCTTCTGAGCGACACCTGGCTCATGATCAGTCACCACAAAGGAAGCATGCTGCTTACAGTGCACATGGAGATGGACACTGCAGGTGAACCAAAAGCTCTTGGCATCTTTGCAGGGTGATCCAAAAGCTCTTGAAGTTCATTAAAATGATTCTTGCACCTTCACTGTATTTTTAATCAGGTTCTGAGCCGCTGATACCTTCATGGGGCAGAATTTTGCAGAGCAGAGAAAGGCTGCTTGTGTCTTACCCTGTGACCTTACCCTCAGATTGTCCCTGTAACTTCCTTCTCCAACTGAATGGCTGCTTCAGGGCAGAACATTTTCTGTCTCTCGTGGTTGTAGGCTGCTCTGCAGATCTGTCCTACATGCCTTTTCCATAAAGTACTTGGAGTACTTGTTGCAACAATAAAGTGCCAGTTAAAATCACACCTAGTAATTCGCCTTGAAGCAGTGTAGCTGCCAGGATTACTTCCCCCCCTTTTTTTGAAAAGTGGTGCAGTACTTAGTACCAGCAGGCACTGTGTTGTTCACTGCCTGTTCTCTCCCTGATGGCTAGAAGAGGAGCCACACCTCATGCCAGCAGTACAAGATAAATGTTTGAAAGCTTTGCTGGAGTCCCTTAGCTCTGTGTGCCAGGAGAGCTTATTCCTCTTGTCCAGATCTGTATATCACCCCTTAGATTAATAGCACCTTCCATGGAAACAGAATTATGGAGAATGTTTCTCTGGTTTTTTTCTGCTAGGATATCTTCAATGCAGTCATCAAACAAAATCCCTTCCTTGTCTACCAGCTCCCATGTTTCTGGAATGTGCAGCTGTCTGATCACACCCGTTCTGAGCAGTGCTACAGAGATGTGTCTGACCTGAAGGTAAGTTGCACAGCAGGTTGGGTGGGTGGTGTCCTTTGGCACAGAGAATGCAGGACTCCCCTGTCAGAGGAACATGAACTGCCTTAAGTAGGGGGAAACTAACATACACAGTTTGTCAGGACACCCAGAGAGGGGAAGGAAATGTGGCTTTGGCTTTGTGCATTTTGCCTGCTACTAGGAAAGTCAAATAGAGATGCTGCTTTGGGGTTTGGCAAGGTGTTAAAGAAGTGCTTTGCCTTTTGACATTCTGTACCTGCCAGCTGTGCCAGTGCACCTTACTTCTGAATTCTTATTGCTGTCCCTGCTGTCTTAGCTCTCCCTAGACAAAGAATAGAAAACCTTTCCTTTTTGTACTGGACAAGTTTGAAACTCTTTAGTGAGCATCATTTAATAGAGTGAAATTCACAGAGCAGATTGGGCGGACCCTAGCTAGAAATGCATTAGCAGAAATAAAAGACCTTGTTCACTTCATATTTAGCCGTTGCGTACACTTAACGCAGTCACGTTGCCACTCATTTTTCCAGGATTTGTCCTGAAAAAAAAAAAGGGGGCTGGGTAAAAACCTATTAATTTAATGAAATAAACCTGTAGTGTCAGTTTAATAGCACATTTTTCACTGTTAACAAGTAGACTATAAAAGCAGGATGGATTTTAACAGATACGGGTAAATGAACATCAATTGTGCTGTGGCCTTTTTGAAAGACTGGACTCAAAGACTCAAATGTAGCCTGCAGGGAGTTCAGAATTGAAGCTTGATTGAGCTTTGTCCAGGTGCAGAATAAGACTGTGCAGCAGCAGATTCCACCAGAGCAGACTAGTGGCATCAGAACATAGTAAACATTAGGTAGATTTTGGTGGTGGATTTTAAAATTCAGTTAAGGTTTGTATACTTGGATTTATGTTTCAAGAATGTAAATGAAGTTCTAAAAAAAGAGGAAGACAGACACAAAACTGTGAAGGAGGTTTCAAGGGACCTCTGGAGACCATCGAAACCCCCAAAAATGCAGGACCAGCATAGACCCAGTTGCTCAGTTCCTTGTGCAGATGACTGTCAAATCTCCAAACACTGAGATTCCACATGCTCCCTGGCCCCATGTTCCAGAGTTTGGCCACCCTCTTTGTGTAACTTATATCCTAAATCTAACTAAGTTTTCCCTTGTAGCAATTTGTCGAGTAACAGCAGGAGTGTTCAATATGAACACCAGACACTGGATGAATATAGAAAATCAATCACTCTCAACAGTGATTACAAGAGCTGTGCTTCTGAGAGACAGAAGTTCTTCTGCATGGGTTAACTGACCTGTCAAAACTGGCCAGCATTGCTTGAATTTCATGTATAAATTATTCACAACTGACTATTCAGGTGTTATCCATAGAAGACAGCTTTTAAAGATAAATCACTATTCTGTCAGTACACTAATCACTAAATGGTTTATGATATCTGTTTGTAGGGCAGGATCACCACAAGCACTTAAAAGCATCATGGTTTTATGCCTTGTAACAAAGTGCTAGTAGAGATTTTAGCACTGTGTTCGTGTTGAGAATCATGTATATGACAGCAACTGCAGGGCCTGAAACTAAAGGAAAGATGTATAGCAGGGAAAGTGCTTCCTAAAATATGAACTTCAGAAAAATACACTTTCCACCTGTGACATACCACAGTATTTTTCTGTGAATTAGAGAGATTAATTGATATAATCGTCTGAGACAGTCAGATTGGACTCAGCACAAGGTAAAGACACAGCCATTTACATGAGGAAAAGATATTGAAGCTGATAACAAGGATTCAGGGTTTGATTCCATTGCCTAAACATGGTTTGAGTCACCATAGTGGCTCTCTATTATCCATATAGGACTGGCAGATAAAACACAGAGCTACAGGAGAAGATACCCTCTTGGCAAGGCAGCTGATGGGCAGGCAGGATAACTCTAATGTGCTTTCAGTGTTGCTGTACATCTGTATTTAGACAGCCCAAGTGTCATCCTAATGAGGCTGGTGAAGCTCACCTCAGAGTAGACATTAGATCTCCAGACTCCAGTGACTGTATTAACTAATCTGCTTCATATGTAACACCTGCAAGTAGGCGTTTGATAGACGTATTTTAAAAATAAATTAAATCCTTTCTTCCTTAACAAATTTATCTTTACAACTATAATTCAGGCTTGGTTGTTTATTACTGTATATTGTGTCCCACTGTCAGTTCCATTACAGCATAGGCAGTGAAGTCTAAGAGGTGTAATATTCTCCTCTGATTTTCTGGTCTGAGGTGTTTTAACTCAACAAGGAGTGCAGACACATAAGCAATTTCTTCAGCTAAACTGGACTTATTCAGCCTGCTAAAATTATCCCCAATGTACTAAATCAGGGTTGAAATTCTTTGCCTTGAAAGAGAGGCCAGAGCCTTATTTAGTGCACATAAAGCCCACGATTTCAATAAACCTCTTCCCATACTGAGCAGTTAAAGAACTGACCCCCAGGCAGCACTGTTTAAAATTCTTCATGCAATTAAAAAAAATAAAAGGCATAAACCAATTAAAGTTGTGAATTTGCATTATGGAAATTACCAAAATTCTAGTTCTGTAAAGAAGCCAGCTGGTTTGCTATATGGGTCTCACAAAAAATTAACAGATGTCATTACCCCAAGTTAAAAATTGCACTCTTAAAATCACCAGAGTTAGTCAGTTCCATGGCATTTAATACAAATGGTACAACACAACAGATTTGGCACATTCTGTATTTCATGGTAAGACTGGAATGAGAAACTAGGTAAAACAAACCTCCAGGGTAAGAGGGAAAGAAAGACAGATTTTGAAGTTTTTGCTGGGGGATAATGAAGGATAGCATAGGAAAGAAGGAAGTACATGGAGAGATTTAAATTCAAAGGTAAAGCTGACCCAGTCAAGTATTCCTCAGCCAAATCAGAGTGCGTTTCTCCTGTCAGACCAAAAAGGTGCTGATTTAATTCCATCTGGCCTCAAAGTCCATGGGAGTTGAGGATTTGTCATCTCTCATACCCAGCATTGTGTCAAGTAAACTTGGACCCCCAGGGCTGGCGGCTGTTCAGGGATCTGTGTGTGTGTGGAGACACTTCTTTGCTGCTTTGTTCACATTTATGCAAGGCTTAGGGAGCAGTTGAATAGTTCATCTTGCCTGAAGAGGATTCTGGTCATCTTTTTTTCTTTTTAGTCCTCATTAAGTTGCATTTCTATCCTTTTTTTTTTTTTTTTTTTGTGGGGTATTTGTCTAGAACTGAGGTTAGGCTCTGCTTTTGCTTACTTCTTGGTTAGTAGTTTGTTCCTGTCTGTAAGGAAATCTCAGTTACTATGGTTTGGCACAACCCTAATGGCAGGAAAAGTACAATGAAAGAAGGTAATGAATTGTGATACCTCTGACAATGAATCATGACCTCATTGAATGAGTCAGTCATGAAGTCTGGTTGTCATGGATACAGATGCTATTTACACACGGAGAATCTGGTAATTCACAATCACAAAAATCAGCTGCTGGACTCCTCAATGGGAATGTATCAAATTATTAGAATTTGCACACACTCCAACATAGAAAAGTGCTTTACAACCTAATGATGGCTTTTCAAACTGGTTTTGAATACAGCTGATGCTAAATCAGCAGATAAATAATGAACCTCATAAATTCCTCCTTGGGAAGTTGTGTTCTGTGATTCACTGTATCCTCCCTGGGAATGTCCTCCACACTGGGATGACTTTGTGATATTGCTTGCAAAAGCTGAAACATGTTCTTCTCCATAACTGTAATACATCATTTCAGATCTGCCTCAGACATGACCTATTGTACCTCTTTGTGTTCCAGTCCCTGAGCCACCCCCTGCTCTGCAAGCACTTCAGCTCTATCTGCAGCAGTTCTGGCATTCTGCAGCCTCACAGCTTTTAATGCCAATGAAGGAAGAGCTACAATGAGAGCAGTGAGGGATTGGGAGGGTTCAACAATACCACTCCTTTGAGTGAGCATTGGAGTTGGTGTGGTGCTTCCACCCTGCCAAACAGGGAGCACCATGGGTTTATAGGGGTGTTTTTGCAGGCAGGAGGCCTCATTAGACAGTGTTACAGGAGTTGAAGGAAAAGAAGTTGAATAATCCTTCTGAGGACGAATAAAACCTATGGAAAATACAAGGCAGGGACAGTCTGTCAGCTTAGTGCAGTGGCAGTGAGCTGAGGAGTAAAGTAATCCCTGGGACCATGGGCAGCAAACCAGGAAGGGCAGGGATTTGAGTCCCACATCCTAAAGTCACCACCTGAACCTCGGGGTTGCTGGCTGCTCCAACCTGAGTCTCTTCCACTTATGTAGTTTAGAAGTATCAAATTGAAATCTCTCTGATGAAATTTAAATGAAGTATATGAACCTTTCTGAAGAAATTGGTTCTTTTATTAAACCATTCATTTCTGATAAAACACTGTTCAAAACTAAAGTTTCCAGACGTCTCTAATCATGGCATAAGTTACACACGTGGTGCATATTTGCAGTGTGATTTGGGGCATATTTAAACTTGTAAAAAAGCCTATTGAGATGGTATTAAAGTGACATATATAAGTGGCTTTACTGTGCAGATTTGCCAAACGTTTAACTCCTACTGATTTCAGTGGGAAGTGTCTGGTTGCCCGAGCAAGGAGTCTGGTTTTTTTATCAGGAAAGCTTCCTGTTTACAAAATACCACTTGTTTACCTAAATTGTGAAGTGCTCACGGGCTTAATTAAGGATATCTGTTCAGTGCCTTGCAAAATTAAACTTCTTTAAGCTTAAATTTGATCTTAATTTATTCTTACGTCTTACCCTTCAGCCTGGAAAGCAGGTATGTAATTATACAGGATGTCTCTGTGCTCTCTGCTTCTGGAAGGGCTGAAACAGAGTGAGAAATTACCAAGATGTGTCTTTGGGTAAAAAAATGGAAGAGATTGTGGTTAAGGAAACATTTGGCCAAATGCTTATTTTTCAGAGAGAAAATGCTTCAGGGAAAAAAAATGGTTAAAGGTACCTATAGAAACAACGTTGTTTCCAAGCTTGTTGTTTAGTAGTCTGAACATCAGGTCTGAAATACTTTATCTCCCCAGAGATTAAATGCAAATGGTAATGTAAGGAGCTTTGCTAGGATTTTTGTTTTCAGTGTATTTCCATTCAGACAACTGCTCTTAAACCCTCCTGGATTCCCCCAGCATAAAACATCCCCTCTCCCCTTCCATCTCCTATCCCACTGCCAGTCCATGAGGCTCCCCTGTGTCATCATTTGAATGCCTTAGGTCACAACCTGGTGAATAAATGGGACCTATCAGTGCAGTTAGCCTGTTTGAGGCCACAAGCAAATGGAAGTGTTCCAGGAGGCTGGCTGTGTGTAATCAGGGAGTGGGAATGGTTGCTGATTAACTAGGATGGTATTAACAGAAATGTGGATAGTGCCAAATTGCTTAATGACGACTAACCAAGTGTTAAATAGATGTGGAATTTGAAGTTCTGATCTTTCAGTACTTAAATTGCTAAATGAAGATTAAGCAAGTGTGTTTTGTCTTAGTTCTCAGGAGGCTGTGATCAAGAGTGGGAAGGATCCATAGGTCATCCTGAAGGCTATCAGTGCTGCTGAGGTGTCTACCTGCATAATGGCACTGGAATTTTATATTTCTAGCTGCAGATTCCTCTGTTGGCCAGCAGAGCTTTGGCATAACTTAGAAACTAAAAGAAGAAACTAAAAGAAGAAATAAACACAGTATTGTGGTGCTATTCAGCCTTGGAACAGGGATGTTGGAGTAATGAGATTTTTAGTTTCTAGATTCACTTGCTCTTTTTAATGTGGACATAACAGTCTGCAAACAAAGTGAATTTTTTTTTCCTTCCGATTTCCCTATAGTCTCTTGCCAACTGGTTTCTTTTATTCTCCAATCAATCTACTGTTATGCACAATAAAGTTTCTAATGCAGTGGCCATAGCTTTACCTGTGCAGTCTTTATCTTATACCTCACTGATACCTAGGACAGTTATCCAAGAAGGTCTTGGCCTGCACAAATTCTGCTGTAGCTGGTGGTGCAATAGGCCATATCAGACAGCCAGAACAGAATGTCAGTTTGTGGGCTGACATAAAAAAGAATATGGTCTTTGGATGTAGCGTTGTATATCAATGGTTTAGAGTCCTGTTGCTTTTTGTAACTTGCTGTTCTTTTTTATATGCTGTTCATATATCACATAGTATTTATCTAATTGCATTACATTTGAAAAGCAGCCTGCTTTTTTTTGCTAGACCTGATTGGTGGTTTTTCTACCTCAGGTCATCCAGATGGTTGCACAGTTCCTTGATGTTCTTTAGCACTTCATCTTAGCACACATTGGCATGTGCTGTCTTTCTTGATTAAAAAATCAGCTTTTTTTTGGACAGTCATCAGCTCCATTCAGCTTTCTGCAGTTCACTCCAGGCTCCCCTGACATCAGTGTGCATGCAGCATCCTGACACGTTTCAAATCTGATCAGATCTGCACCACCAGCTAAGCCCTCGACACTTACCGGCTTCTCCACATGCAACAGATCTTGGAGCGCGGCAGAAAAGAGCCTCTGCACTGACAGCTGCACTTGTCTGGGTTTGAAATCATCTCCCACGCAACTGGGGGAGAGACATCAGCAAGTGCCTGGCTGTGATGTGACACCGTGCCTGTTGATGGGAAATTCCTGCAGTACCAAGGAGACTGTCCAATAAGTGTTTCTGAGGTTACCATCATTAGCATGTCTGTGTTGATGGTCCCCAGGTCATTGGGTGCCCAGAGTGCTCAGCAGCATTAGGGTACTTGTGAAAATCAGGATGCTCGTGAGTGTCCAAAAGGAAACTGACAGGAAGTGTAGGAGCAGCGTGGAGAGCACACAAGAGGTTTTTCTTAACAGGTATTTTTGTCCCATTTGCAGCCTCTTAGCTTTCCTTGATCTACTCTTAAATAAGTACAAGTTAGCAGCAGTTTCCATTCTGTGCCTGCTTGTAAAAATGCATACTGGTACCCTGTAAAACTCTTAAATAGCACTTTAGGTTCCTTCAGCCCTGTGCTTCTGCTACATGTGCCCATTTCCCTGGGGCAGGATTCAATTGTTGAGATCTTTTTCAAGCATTAATGCCTTTTGCTGCAGTTAAATACAATGGATGAAATACATCAAGTTCTTTTCAAAGAAAAGACATTTTGAAGGTCCATTTTTCAGTGGAGAAAATCTGTCATCTTAAGTTTATGCCCTTACCTACCCAAAGCTCCATGCATTTGTGTGGTGGTGTGTATTTTCACCACATGATGCAGCAACAGTTACTGCACAGTTATGCTACACTTCTGAACATCTGAGCAAATGTAAAACCAGCAAAGAATGTAGCATTACCTGGGGCAAATATCTACACTAAGTATTTTTGTACAAGCAATTTCCCAAATTTATGCAGTGTGTAGATGCATCGTAATCTTTATTTAAGGTGTTCCTATAGCCGGAAAAAGCAATTTGCCAATATCTCAAATTATCTTTTTTCCCTACATTGCTTTTCTCTAGCTGCATGTATGGTTTTCTGACATCCTAGTAGGCTTAGCAGTGAAATCCCAGGAATGGATAAAGCTTTCCTTATCAGGAGATATTTCATGGGTGTTGGGTGTATAGAATAGAGTGCCATAGCTTTTATAGCAGTATAAATACTCAGTGGAGCAACTGTGTTGTTTGCAGAAGTTAGTGTAGGAAGAATTCAGGCTGCATCCTGCTCTTTCCTCATCCAGCCCACTCACTGGACAGCAGACACCGTGATTTCAGAGAACTCCCTGTTCCTGTGGAGCTGTGCTGCTGACACCAAGGGTGCAGCATTCATCTTCTCTGGGCTGCTGCTGTTGGATGTGCTTGTGCTTCAGCTCAGTGTGTTCCCTCCCTGAGCTGTGATGTTCAGAGCAAAGCTGGCCACGGCTCAGCAGCTGGTGCTGCAGCTCTGTGCTGTGTGTGTGTGAGTGACACGGTGTCTTCACGCAATTAACTTAATGGATTCGGAGAACTTCCAGAACTTTGGGCTTGGAAGCATTCCCAAGGGAGACTTTTTTTAATCTCTTTAGAAGTCACAGGAATAAAACTGAATACAAAGTATTTGCTGATATTTTTTCTTATGTCTAAAATGTAGCCTCTATAAAATGAAATCATTCCAGCAAGCCACTGTTGACTGTCTCTTGGTTTTTCCTTAGGGCCTCTTTCCTGTTCACACTGGCAGCAGTGCAAAGTTGCATCAATGCAAATGAGGATGAGGCCCTTTATGCCAGCATTGCAGTTTAAGTCTAGGCCACTCTAAGAGTCATCTCCCATTAGCAGAGGATAAATATCTGCTAGGAATTGGAACTCAAAGGGTGAGGAGTTGTACTGCTTTGCTGTGTTGTGGTAACGCAACAGAGATCAATCTTGTTTAAATGAAGCAATGGCTAAAAGGAAGTCAAGTTATTTAAGTTCAGTCTTTTTTTGAACTATTTAAATGGGCTTAGGAATTAATTTCAAGCTTCTTCTTCTCAATACCTAACTAGGAAAGAGACTGTCTGGCCTGAAGCAGTGAATCAATTTCATTAGCAGAAACTGTCATGTGGAAATCTGAGATTAATGTTTAATGCCTACATCTCTGTGTCCCTTGTTCTTCCATCCTCTTCAGCAGAGTCCATAACCTATCAGCTCCCTAATTAGAGTTGTGGAAGCACTTTTGAGGTACTGCTTCACGAACTAGAGAAGCACCTTCACTCAAATGTGCAGGTGGTACCAGAGTTTCCAGCATATCACCTCCAGAGTGCACAGTTACTTGTGGAAGACTCAGCAACACCTTCCCTATAAAAAGACAGAAGGAAGTCTGTGTAGTTTGTGGGTTGTTTTTCTTCTGGTTTTAAGAGGGCAGCACACTGAACAGACATGAAAAGAGCAGATAAAGCAAATCTGTATTCTAACAGCAGGATGTCTTTTCTCTTTTTCCCCTCTGAGGTGATTCACTGGAACTCACCGAAGAAGCTGCGAGTGAAAAACAAGCATGTGGAGTTTTTTCGCAACCTCTACCTGACATTCCTGGAGTATGATGGGAATTTGCTGAGACGGGAACTCTTTGGCTGCCCCAGTGAAGCAGATGTGAACAGTGAAAATGTAAGTGGGGTGTCTAGGGCTCGATGATTTAAAGGGTGGTTCATACAAGGCACAGTCTGAAGACTTGGAGTTGGTTGTGTGGGTAGTGCAGGAACTCAGGACCATTGAGGGCAATGCTCAGATTCCCAGAGTGACACTGTGCAAAGCATTTAACCTCTTTGTGCCTCAGTTCCTCACCTGTAAAACTGTTGTGTTAATCCCATCTTTACCCTGGGGTTTGCTGCTTATTTTTTGTCTACTTTGCCCTTTTAAAATCCCCAGCAAAGGTAACATCACAAGCTGAAAATGAGGATTTGGGCTCTTCGTCCATTAGGCAATTTTGCAAATCTCACCCTTAAACCTTGTCCTGGTTTCAGCTGGGATAGAGTTAATTTTTTTCCTTAGCAGCCAGTGCAGGGCTGTGTTTTGGATTCAGTACAGCAGACCTATAACTTCCCAGGAGGTCTTGTTTCTTGCTGTGTATTTGTTCGGTATACAGTGATGTCAGTATTTCTAGTAGATACTAATGCACAAATAATGAAGAAGAAATGAAAATATCCAGACTGCTGGATTTAGTTCTGTGAATTTTTGCTGTGCTGCAAACTACAGAATGAGCAGAGAATGCTTCAAGGTACACATAGGCTGTGAGACTGCAGGTTTTTTCTGGATATCCCTTCACCAATCAAAACAGTATTTATATGTATCTGCATAAAATTTGCAATCAGAACCTTTTAGACTAAGCAAATCCTTTGAAAATGATTGAAATCAAGGATGTTTACCCACAGATGTATGTGTATGCCTGTGCATTAGTACATATAATTCCAAAGTAAAAAACTGTTAACTGAAATATTTATATACCGATGTATATGAGCTCCTTGTGTATAATGTGGTCTGTGGAGATTTGTAGACCAAGTAACAATTTTGGCTACATAGTCTGGAAGGAAATAAAAAGGAATCTGTAACATTTTATTAAGGGGAAAAAAAAAGATTTCTAAAATATACAACATTGTCTACATAAAAATCAACTAAGCAAAGCCAGTATCATGTATACATTAGCAATTAAGAGGTAATTGACAATCCATATCATCATTGAGGATTAGTGTTTCCATTTAGTCTGTGAATAAAATGACCACAGGAGATGCCATTCCCATATTTTTAGATCTGGCACTCAGAGATTGGATAGATAAATTTAAGGCACAGTTTCCCAGACACTTCTTTGACCATCTCATTGTCCTCTGAAAGGAGTGGGGCTTAAATGGGAGAGACAAGGAGGTGGGGGAGAACAAAAGAGAGAAGGAGAGAGAGGGGAAGGCGAGTGCACTGCCAGAGCAAAAGCACATGGAGAAAGAAAATCCTCTGCAAGAGGCTTTGAGACAATCAAGTGAACTGAAGTGATAGAAGACCACTAAGAGTCTCGCCCTGAGAGACATCAAGGTACAGGAGACAGAGTAGAGGGTAGGATGGGAAGAGAAAAGGTGACTGAGATATTAAAAGAAAGACAATGAAACACACCTTTATCATCACATGTTGAGAATGCAGGTTAAAATTATGCTGCATTCACAATATGTTGTGTGGGTTCAAAGAGAATTAGTACAGTCACAAACTTCTTGCTGTATTTTCCAGAGCTCTGTAAATCCTTAATAAACAATTTTTTTCAGATGACAAGTTGCTTGGGAGCAGTGCAGAGCAATTGCAAGTCCTTGCTGTAAATGGCAGTCCTTAAAGTTTAAAATGGCACATTTTACTGAACTTGTATCTGGTTGACAGACACTGGAAATGACTAACTGCTCAAGCCTGTTTCTTATTCAAGAAGAGTAGAGTGCAATATGGTATGTGGTATGGCTTGTGTCTGAAAAAGAACTGGAACTCATTCCTCCATTTATAAATTATATTATATATGATTTTAAAAATATACTGGAAAAGAATGAGCTAGACATACAAAAAATACATGATTCCTAATTTGCCAAGAGACACCAAAAATTTAACAGCCTTCTTTTGAAAAAATCCAACTTCAGAAAACTTAATAGTCACTTAGGAGAAGACATTGTTTTGTATTAGTTGCCCTTGATGTAAGCTCCCCTCTAAACTTGACTATGTCCTTTTTATTGTAGAAAATAGCAACCAAGTTTCGGCTTTGAAGTTATGAGACCCTAAGAATAGGATTATCTTGAAAACCACTCTTTCTCTTGCTCTATCTGCTGTAGCACATGCAGTGTCACAGGTGTCCTATTAAGTACAGCACATTCCCATGATCTATTGCAGGATTATCTTCAGAAGCACAGCACCTTGTAAAGTGAGAAGGAAACCACTGTCATTCCTCCCAGTACAAGAATTAGGGGGCATGAAGTGGAAATAGCAAGTAGCAGGCTCAAAACAAAGACAGACGTTTTGCTCACAATGTGATGAAGCTTTGAGCCAGAGGTAATGTTTCTAAAAGTATACATACCCTGAAAAATTACTCTTTTTGAAGAGAAAATCAATCAGGAGCTTTTAAGCTTCGGTGCAGAAAGTCCTTGGACCACAAGTTGAGGTCTAGGTGAGAGTTTTGAGAAATCCTCCCTGTACACTCGCCCTGCTTTTACACTCCCCTTGGCAGCAGCTCACAACTGGAGTCTGAGCCTGCAGTCTGACAAGATATGTTCACAGGTTTCCATTAGGATTCATAAGCATATATGTTAAAAGGCTATAATTTCTATTAAGTCAAGTGTGTATGAAGTAGGAATTGCTGTTTGAATTGTCTTTTCCTATTATTTTTCCTTTTTTTCTCTGAATTGAGACTGGCATCCACAAAACACAAAAGGCTTTTTTATGTTGGGCAGTGTACATGGGTAAGAGGTGCTCCTTCAGCTGCCTGTGCACCTCTGCACTGTGGACCAGTGGACAAAGCTGTGCTGTTTATAATCAGAGAGAATTACTTTAGCACTACATACACTGAGTCCTGCTGTGGAAGAAGCAGCGGCTTGTTGAGTCTCACTCATAGTCTGACTGTATCAGAAGATACCCTTAAAGTCTTGTTCCAATATCCCAGCCACTGCTTCTCTACAGTTTATATTAGTAGTGATGTTTTATTTACAATTCAACCTGTAATTAAGGCATCTCATTTGTAAAGCAAATATCTGTAAAACGGGAAGAGGAAATGTGGCAATGGGTACTGTTGGGCTGATTCTGTTTCTCTAAGGCCCCTTTACACTTCTCATCAGTACAGAGATGGTGTTAAAATGAATGTAAATTATGTATTTTCCCTTTTTAAGGACTCTTAACAGTGCCAGAGAGATGTAAAGGGGCATTAGTTTTAAAGGTAATTGGACCTCCCTTTAATACCTCTTACCCTTCCTCTTGTGCATGCATCTGAATACACGTATGCTTAAATATATATTATGCCTATATGCATGTACAAGTATCACAACTTCCCTTTTCCTAATGTTTGCTGAGAGAGTATAATACCACAGAGTGAATTTTAAGAGGTCTGAAGGCCATCTCCAGATAATGTAGTGCACAGTACTGATCTAGTCAGATGCTGGTCTTCAGCTGCACCAAACAGGGCTGTTGCTAGGTTCCAAAGCACTGCAAATGGGAATGGATAGAACAGATAGGGCTCAGAAACTAAAATACTGGAGGCAAAAAAATACAGACTGGCATAGTTTTTCAGTTTATGTACAAATGCTTACATGTATGTCTATCTGTACGTGAGTGCTTCATCCTCTCCTCAAAATATTCAAGCTGAAAGACCCTCTGTGTTGCAGGGACAGGCTGTGAGCAGGATCCTGCCATGTGTTCCCTGCCCTAGAGCAGGACCCCAGGTACCCCTTATTGCATTTGTGCTGAAGTGAGATTACACAAAGCAGACTGCTCTCTGCAAGTTGGTACTACAATCACCCCTTTGTCTTCTGTGCAGACTCCGGGTGGAAAATTCAGAATATGGATCAAATCCTCCTGTAAACACAGCCATTGGCTCAAGTGGCCCCTAGAGTACATCCTTAGTCACTCTATCCTCCTTATTCCATGCTATTTCCCCTGTCTTACTCCTTCTTTCTTCTTTTGATGTAATGCAGAAGATTTTTGGGAAATAAAAAAAGGCAAAGCTTATAATAATCTCAAATTTGAACATTTTCTATTGGCTTTTAATGCTTATATCCAGCATTTTATTCTAAAGGACCTACTGTAAAGCCTAAAATATTTCAACAGGATCTTCCAGGCAATCTCTGTAGTTACACTGTGAGATAGATATTGTAAGCCTGATTTTAGACAGAAGTGCACACTCAACCTTTTAGCATTCTCATAAAACTTCTTTCCTGCAGACAGCTTCTCACCAGATGCTTCTGCCAAAGCATTAAATCTGAAGGTTGAATGGAGTGTCCCCTGTGAGTGAAGCCTGTGTCCTGATCCAAAGCCTGGAGCAAGACCAGTGGGAAGTGTATCACTGATTCCACTCAGTTCAAGAAAAGGACAGTAGATTCCCATTAGAGAAGACTTTCAGGAAACACGGGAGAAAAAAATGTCTGCTGGTTTTTCTTCTTAAATTTTCAAATCAGCAATACAAAGAAACTGTAAAAACATCCAGTTGTCCCCTAATGCACTTGCTTAGATGTGTCCTTACACACTAAGTATGTTTTCACTCAGTTACTTCTTTTGAGCAAAACCAAAAATTCTAATAGTAGCAGAAGGCTGTGCATGCCAACTTAGAGTATCCAGCAGAAAAGAGGGGAATTCTAGCAAGATACCACACAGTATAAACACTACTAGCAAATTTAGCAATTTCTGAGTGGCTGAAAATAGCACAAAGATGAAGCTTCCAAGTCAGTATCACAGCCCTGAACTTGCAGTCAGTCTGATGCTTTGCTTACCCTTTGCTCATGCTGAATTTCAAGAGTACAAGCTCATTTGTAGAACTGTGATTTCAAGTTACTGTTTTGTGATGCCATTGTCTTTCTCTAGTAATAACAGATGGTATATGGCAGTTTTGAGGTGAAATCCTGACTTCCCCAGCTGTGTTGTTTCTATTATTGTAACTGTTATTGTTATTAAATGCTGAGCTGGCAGACCATCCTGTTACTTGCCTGAAAGTTACCATTATACTGCTTTCAACTGTTTATAATGTTATTAAGTGGAGGAGCACATGGATGGGGATTTTTTTTGCCACACTGTTATGCCTTTTTTCCTTTTCTCATTTTTTTGAAAGTGAAACATGGGGGAAAGCTTGGAGGTTTGCCCACACCAAGAGTTCTGATGACCTCTTCATGAAAATACTCCATACCTCAGAGAAGGAGCAGACATTTCAGGCAGGAACATGTCTTTTGCCATCGTGGTGAAAACTTGGGCAAATTATAATGCTGAAAAATCATGGTTTACACATTGCCAGTAGTGTTTGCTTTGACTTCAAGGAGGCTCCGATCTCTGGAGACTCTTTCTTAGGAGTGTGCTTGGAGACATCTGAGCAGATTATATATATCCTGGTGACACAGCAGGGTTGGGCTTGCTGCAGGCAGGGGACCTGGAAAAAGACTTTCTTTTCTGTGATTGTTTCCTCTGAATCCTCCATGCCACATTCTGACTGGACAGTAGAGCTGAGAGCAGGAACCTGTATTTAGTCTCTGTTCTGAGGAGCATTCACTGCCCTCAGTGATGTCCAGACAGGAGGGAGGAGAAAAAAAATCCAGATTCACATAAAAAGAGATGAAATCCAGGTTAGAAGCAGAAAGGGAGAGTGTTTGGAAGTGGAAAGGACTGACAGGTGCCTGTAGGTATAGGGAGCTGGCAGACTGAATAGGGACCATGGGGTGAGACTCATAGAGCACAAGAAGGAATGGGTGCTTCATGTACACAGAACTGTCTGAGATATTACACATGCCTAAAAATTGGGTTCTCAGTTACACTGAATATTTGCAGTCAGGTTAAGCCATCAGTTCCATTTAGCAAGAGTATTAGCATTTTTCACACGCTGCAGCAAAATTCCTCTTGCCAGGTGGGTTTGCTCAGGCACTCTCCTCTTTGTCCTTAGCACAGCTTTGTTTCACAGAAGGCTCAGTTTGACCCATAGCAAATGTACAAAATTTTATAGTGTGGGAGGAATAAAAGTTTAATTGACGTGGGATTAGTCTGGCTTTTATTACTGATCATTGGAGAGTCCAGAAGGACTTTATGTAGGTCATCCAAAACAAGACTCAGTGAATGCTTTTTCCTCTCTGCATCATCATCTGCTTTGTTTATGCCATGCTAAAGGCAACTGTTAACTCACACACTTTGAAAGTGCTAAATGTTGCAATCCAAATTGCCTACTGGTGGGAACCTGGAGAGCTGCAGTGGAGAAAATGAAACTGCTACAGTTTATAACCACATTTTAGTTACATCCTGGACTGATGGTTTCATTTCAGTGGCTAAGCTGAGTTGATTTTGTGCCATGATTATGTGCCTGACCACTCTTGAGTGAAAAAACTTTTCTAATATCCAATCTGAACCTCCCCTGGCACAATTTAAGATTATTTCCTCTCGTTCTTTCACTTGAGACATTGCAGAAGAGACCAGCCCTCACCTCACTAAAACCTCCTTTCAGGGAATTGTAGAGAACAGTGAGATCCCCCCAGAGCTTCCTTTTTCCAGACTAAACAACCCCAGTTTCCCTCAGCCACTCCTCATAAAACGTGTTTTCCAGACCCATCACCAGCTTTATTGCCCTTCTTTGGACAGGAGGAAGGACAGAAACAAAACCCTGACCCTACAAAATGCAGTGGAAAAAGCAAGATTTCCTTTTCCCTGTAGCAGAAGGGATCTTCTGCTGTTTGCTGCTCTCCTTCACCTCCATCACCAGCTTTGTGATTTGGTGAGTTTCACCATCAAAAAGGTGGGACTCCTAAGAAGCTGTGTCTCCTCCTCTTCTCCTGCCCAGGGCTCAGTAGTGCACAAAGCCATAATTTAACTCCAAATGTTATTCTTGAACTCATAATTAAGTATTTATAGTCTCTTAGCTTTCAACCCAAATGCAATCTGATAATTATTCAGTGACTGCCTGATTAATAACTGCTGTGCAATTAAACTCTTCTAGCCTGGTCATTTGTACATACAGAAGGATAGTAAGGTGCCCCTAAAATGTGCATTGCTGTTGTTTTAACCATTTTCATTTCAATCATCTTCTTAATAATTCTGTTAAGGCGCACTGATGTCCCTTTCCAAGAAAGAAAAAGATACCAGACACTTTCTAGTCATTGTTGTAAATATTGAGTTTAATTAAAATACTATTTGAATGTGATTTAGCAAATAGAGTGCAGGCTCAGCTGAATGATGATTTGTGAAGCAGAAAGAATGAAACTCCAAGGATATGTAAAAGAACTCCTGATTTCTATTCTACCTAAAAGAGATCTTGATATCAATAGAAGTTTTGCCTGAGTAAAGATTTGTCAAGATTCAGACTCTCATCTTTCTAAAAGCAGTCCCTCTTGAGGGGTGTTTTAAGATCTGTGCAGAACAATAGCACAGAAAAATGACAGCCTGATCCAAAACTCATTGAAATCAAAGTAGGTATTTCCATTATTCAGAAGAAGATTATAGAGTGATGTACAGGAAAATATCAGGAATTATTCCATCAGCCTTCACAGGAAAACATTCAGTTGTAAGCATTGCTGTGGATGGCAACCATTATGCTTATAGTTCCAAGAACAACAGTTCTTCTTAACACAGTATTAGAATAAAAAATACTTACATTTTCCATTTTTTTCCCTTGAAGATGGTGAAACTATTACTTTAATCATTCTGAGAAGGACAAAAAAATGTATATAATTCAATAATCTTTTTAATGAAATAGTTTTGAGGTACACTGTGATTTCTGTCAAAATTTGTAAAATTCTAATAAAATGAATTTTTTCTCATTTGCTGATATTTTACTAATGTACTATTCTTCTCATAGGATGCTTTTAAGAAGTCAAATATAAAAATTATACCTTCATTAGTGACCTACATTTTAGAGCAATAGAAACTGAACTCAATTTCACATGTTAAGACCATAAAAAATGTTCATCTTCATAACATTTTACTGCAGGTATGACTGGTTTTTCCTTTTAAATTAATGCCTTTTCAACAGCCTAGCTAGATGTTTGACTTTAATATCATAGAATCATATAGTCATGGAACAGTTGGAGTTGGAAAGGACATTTTAATAATCATCTAGTCCAACCCCCAAAATAATTAGTTCAGGAATGGAATTGGTCAGCTGCATAGACATTTGGTCAGTTTTTCACATCTACCTTTCCCCAGACCTAAACTTCTGTTCTCTTAAAACTACATGACTAAGAAATTTAGGATTGGATTGCTTACAGATGCCCATTTTGACTTTGAAGGGGCTTAGTTTTCAAGGGAGCCAAGAAGTTGTCTGCCATCCTCCACATTTCTCAAGTTAGATATCCAGAAGCATAAATCCAATTAAAAGTGTAGGCTTAATTCTGGCACCTGTGCAGTGGAAAGAGCATAAATCTCAAGAGAAGGAGTAATGATCAGTTAAAGGTGTTACTTTTCCAGCTGTCTGTCCATGCTGGTAGCAGCAGTTACTGTTCTCCAACAGAGGCAGCAGAACAGGAATCTCTCAATGCTGAATCTGCTGCTGAGTGTTGTCTGGTGGAGTATGTCTGTGACTAGTGGGAAACTCTGCTTCTAGAAAGGATGGAATTCTGCATCACAATGGACTATTACCTCTGAAACGTGATGATTATCTAGCCTGAGATTGTTCACTGTTTCATTGCCAGTCTGGATGTTGAAAGTGTGTGATACAGGTAATATATACAGTATATAGACTATAATACAATGCTCTCTCTGCAGTATGAATTTACATGAAAATCCTTCCTTCTAATCTCTTGGCCAGTGACTTGAGAGGCTCGGGAAAACTTTGCTACTCTGTATGTTCCACTTCCATTCCTCATTGCATCATTCTGCAAGTTCCCAGCCTTCTGCTTCTCTCTGAATTGCTAAAATAATTCCAAAGAACTTTTGTTTATGTTCACTCTTTCCTTCCAGCTCCAGAAGCAGCTGTCTGAGCTGGACGAGGATGACTTGTGCTACGAGTTCCGTCGGGAACGCTTCACCGTCCATCGCACTCACCTGTATTTTCTCCATTATGAGTATGAGCCAGCTTCAGACAACACCGATGTGACACTGGTGGCACAGCTGTCCATGGACAGGTAGGGAACACGTCTTGTTCACCTGGAAGCGTGAGACAGGGTTTTGTTACAGGGAAATCTGTGTAATGCTTTGGAGAGGGGAAAAACGCACTTTCGTGGAAGCTTGGATGTTGTATGTGCAGTGCACACACTGCATTACACTCTGCATGAGTAGAGTTCATGAGAGGGTGGATACTGGAGCTGCAAGAGCTGTTGGGATCATCAGGCATTATTAGTTCATGGAGTTTTGCAGCAACTTAGAAAAAACAGGAGATGTTTGTGGTAGAATTAGGCAAGCAGTTGTAGCTGACCAAGTTTTTGCATGTGTTTTTCTGCACTAGAGGGTGTTAGTTTTGCTTTCGTTGGCATTTTACTTGCAGGAAATTTCAATTAGTGATTTTTCTTAGAGTGAGAATCAGAACTAAATATTCTAATTTCAAATTAGGAAGTTGAAAATGATACTTTTTTTTAAATGTACTACAGTGTAATGAAAAATCTCCATGTGAGCACAGTCATTGCAACTTTATCCAAATGTTGATTCTCAGAAGAACAGTTCAGCTTTTAGTTCCAACATGAAGTGGAATTTAACTGGTATTTCATTTGGGGAAAAAAAATCCGTTTCGTGACAAGTTCCACCTGTGCCTTTCTGATTCCCACCATTGCAATTAGGTGGCATTTTTCAGAAGCTTGAAAGTGCAGTCTTGATCAGCCAGCTTTGTGAAATTTTGTAATTGTGAGTTCTCTTTTTTTTTCCTCCAGCTTCTCAGTTCAGATCTAGTCCAAACTTTGTAGTTTCTGCTATCAGAGGGGGGGGTTACAAAACAAATCAGAACTCCTTGAGTATTAGCCAGAAACTGATCATTTCCTTCAGCACAGGACACAGAGAATATGGCATGGCATGTGAATAACACCACTGCTACACCAGTAGAAGGTCAGCAGTTTTCCAGGAGTTACAGGAACTGAGATCAACAGAACATTTACAGCCTGTTTTAAAAACAAACAGAAGTGAATGAGGGGTATTCTGTTCCCCTGGTGCCTCAGCACTGCACATTTTGTTATGATTTGTTGTGCACATCAGTGTCTGTTCTATTGATTTTTAATTGAGGAAGCATTTCTTAAGTGTTCACAAACCTTTGAGTAAAAAACTAAAGAAATAAATTAAGCCAGACCCTGAGCGAGTGCCACAGTAAATTAGTAAAGCTGGTGTGTGCACATGGTATTTTTTTCCCCCCAGAATTTAATTAAAAAGAATGAGCTGGGGCTCAGTGCTGATTCACTGGCACTGATGCAAAGTCTGAGCATCTGTTTCCCTTTCTGGATCCTCACTGGGGCACATGTTTTTATTGATAGACAGAACCACACATTTTTATTCAGGAAGAGCAGCCGTCCTGATACTGTGCAGCAAAAATCTTCCCTACTTCGCTGGTGTGTTGCTATAAATTATTGATTCAAGTTGGAAATTCTTTCTTTCAGCTAAAATCAATAAATAATATCATACCAAAGAACTGCTTAGCTGCTTTGTTTTCTTTCACATCTTTCAGTTACTGCCTTACTTTTTTTTTATCTTCTTTAAACCACTTTTACTGAACTCCTCAGGCACAACTGTAGACATTTAAGAATAGTGTCTCAGATGTAGGATGACATGTACATAAACAATGTGCTGTACACTACATTCCTGAATTATTCTTTGAAATTATTATCAGAGATGAGGAAAAGCAACAAAAACAATTCCCAGCATCTCCTGTTGGAGATGAGATTGACATGACTGTCATGACAGACTTAGGTTTGCCTGTCCTATAGGCTTGAGGAGTGGAAGAGACAGATGCAGTTTAGGAACTGAGATTATTATCTTTAGCTGGAAGCTTTGAGACAGACTTCCTTCAGTGTTGTTCATTATTGGGTGATTGCCATCTTTGCACTGATGTGACATTTCCTTGAATAATGGCTTGGTTGCACCACTGTGATTTTTATGCACATGTTTTGGCTAGGCAGCCTTTCTAAAGGCTTGGTATGTAGCTGGGGATCAGAAATCAGAGTAGGAGTTAAGAAAATGTGAGGTCAGAAGGTGGAAAAGGAAAGACGTGATTAGCAATACACTGCTTGAAATCTGAGTGAGAATGAGTTGGAAATCAGTTGATTATTCTTATGAAGAAAAATAAAAATAAAAAAATCTCACAAAACAATTGAATCCAGCAAAATTCACTTAGCTGAACAGACTTTAAAAAATTTACCATCTAAATTATGATCTCATTATTATGCAGTACATTTATTTTCTCTAAAGTCCTTAAGAGAAGGCATTCCTCAAGACCACAACTAAAAAAAAAAAGAAAAAAAACTTAAAAAAACCCAAATAAGTTGGTCCTGTTGTGCTTAGAAACTCGTAATTCTGAGTTTCGTGGCCAAAACAGGCTTAACAAGCCACAGAGAGCATTGCTTAGCAGTCCCCATATCAAAGTTTTGGAAGCAGAGCTTGTCAGTGAGAACAACACAGCAAAATGGAGTATTCTGAAGGGTACTAAGCTGTCCAGCTGGGAACTTGTACCAGCAAAACCCAATTTCCACTTCAGTATCATGAAAAGCTTTGCATTTTCAGGTGTGCTGTTTAAATAAGTTATGTGTGCCATTTGTCCAGTTCATGGAGTCCTTAAGAGGCATTTTGCTGCATTTTTTACTAGGCAAGTTTTTCATTTTTAAAAGGATGCCCTAAATTTGAGTGCTGACAGACTGGAGTCTCCTGACTAAAATATTTCTGCTATGTTGGAAAAAGGCAAAAAAATGCTTTTTTTCCCTATTTTTTATTTGTGTAATCAAAAGTCTAGACCCTTCATGACTTTTCAGATATTTTTATATCAATTTGTGTTTCAAATCCAGCTGTATATTTTAGGCTGATAATAAGCTTTTGTTTCAATAACAGAGAAAAAGAAAATGATGTGCCAAATGTAGACTAGTAAGGTAGGATTTCCTATCTAAGAAAAAATTATTATATCGTCTTGGTATCATCATAATCATTCAGAAATGCAGGAAAAAGCTATTAATATTAAGTCAGATTATGTGTTTACTGGAATATCGTTCCTTCATTTTGCAAATCTTAGGGAGATAGTAGGAGGGAGAAATTATTTTCTCAGATTATGATAATGCAGAAAACTTTCCTTGTGGTTTGTATAAATATTAATAGGAAAAATCAGCAATGTGGATTTGGAACAGAGAGAAGATAATCATTTTGCATCGTCTGCTCTTCCCAGTTTTTAATAGAATATCTGGCTAGGCTGCATAGGTCATTTCCCTTTGTATTAAATCGAGGGGTTTTGTAATCAGTCCTCACTGTATTTGTGGGTGACACATCTCAATCTCAAGGCAATAAATTACCCAAAGTGCTTAAACGATTTTGACTAGGCTGGGTTTGATTTACGTTTGCGTATTGAAATCTTTTGTTGTCATTTTCATCAATAGTATTGTAGCTGCTGGAATTTTTTAAAAATATGCATCAATACAACCTGTTTAAGAAACGATTTGATGAAATTTGATATAGTGCTAAAACGTACATTGAAAGTTAGTACTTTCAATGATGGTTTTGTCTGAAATGTGCTTTTGATATTCCACAGCAATGCCACGTCTGTCCTTCCTTCTCTCCTTACTCCCTACTAATAGTAAATCCCATTTTTATCAATGTATCATCCTTTTGCCCTTTCCCTGATAGTAAGCCTTCTTCTAGTTCATGCAAATGTTCACATAAGTCAGTATCCCCTTGACCTGTCCTTTTTAACAGCTTTTAAGATCTGACTAACTGCCTTGCAAAGATTTGGGGAAGGTTTTCCTAAACAGGAGATAAATTGATCAGTGGGTTTGTACTCCTCTATCCTCCACAAGCTTGTTGAAGAGCACTGTAGTGTTACTGTGTGGGAATAGCTTGACCTGAAATGTGAATTGGGAACTAGACACTGTTGAAGTTTATGATCCCCCTATCCTGTAAGGAGATCCACCTGGACAGATCCCTGCAGCTGCTCAAAGCTCCCATCAGATAAGTCCTTTTACCATTTGGGCTTTCCTGCAGCATCACAGCTTTAGGCAGAAAATGATGGTGCTTTAGGTATCTGAGTTGTGGCTCTGTGTGTCTGATCTAGGGCCATCTCAGACTCCCTGGGATTCAGTGAAATAGGTGTATCCAGGGTGCAGTCCATCTGTCCAGGAGGAAACATCACCCATCTTAGATGAGATGAGTTATGCTGTAGAAATATTTATTGCTTTCCACAGCATATCAAGTGTCCCCAATCTGTCTCACTTAGAGAAAGATGTCTGCATTTGATCAGGTGAACCCAGGCACAGAGCCCCACACAGGGAAACAGCTTTTTCTCACTCTCACCCTTCCTCTTGCAGGCTCCAGATGCTCGAAGCCATCTGCAAGCACTGGGAAGGTCCAATCAGCCTGGCACTGTACCTTTCTGACGCAGAAGCCCAGCAGTTCCTGCGCTATGCTCAGGGCTCAGAAGTGCTGATGAGCCGCCACAACGTTGGCTACCACATCGTGTACAAGGAGGGGCAGTTCTACCCCGTGAACCTGCTGAGGAACGTGGCCATGAAGCACATCAGCACCCCATATATGTTTCTGTCTGACATTGACTTCCTGCCCATGTATGGACTCTACGAGTACCTCAGGTAATGGATAGTGGGGGGATTTCCACTGTCTGCTGGGATTTCAGCCTCTCCACACCCCAGCCTCCTCACATACTCCCAAAACAAAGCAGTTTGAGCAGATCTGGAAAAGGCAGCTTATAAATATTTGAGGTGTGACAATGCCCGGCAAGGCAGAAGAATTTATTTAGAGTAGAAAAAGGGACTGTAACTGAAAGTAAAGCTATATGGTTATGAAAGAAAAAACTCAGATCTGAATGTGAGCCTCGTTAGCCATTAGAATAATCCCCTCAGAGTTGCAGAAGAACCAATTTGAAAATTGAACTGGGTTAAGTATTATTAAATGTCCAACAACATCATTTATTAGCAGAGATGTGAACCAGGCAGTTTCTCCAAACATCTCTGGTTCTTAATGTCAGTGACAGAAAAAACATGCAAAGCATTACTGAACTTGTTGTCTGTGTGACACACTCTTAATCCAGTTCCTTATCTTGAAAAGAAGGTGATGAGTCTAACCAGCTCAAAAATATGACTGCAAAGCCAGCACCTGTCAAGGCAAAAGAATTGTCATAAGGAAACTGGGAGGAGTAACATCAGTGTATATTGTATTATACTGCATGTGAGCAGGTTGGGCTGAGCAAACTACAGACTTCTGATCTACTAACTGAGCTTTTTTTTTAATAAAGACATTTTTCCCGTGCAGAGGCTGGTCATCTGAGGCCAAAGCATAGAGCAAGGAGGACACCCTGTGGCCAGACAGGAGGATGTCAGTTCCTTTCTCCTGACCAGTTTTGCTTTTCATCTCTGTTCTAATTTGGTAAAAGCTGATCAAAGTGTTCCAGTGAGGGCCTGCCTGTAGGCATTCCCTTTCAATTCATAAGCCCGGGGCTTTGGAGTTTAAAGGAAAATATGCCTTCTGGTATCATAAACTTGTGGAGGAGTTTCTTTGTTTCAGGCTTAACTTGGTAAGATGTGTACAGGGCCAACATATTCACTATTCAGAGGGATGGAGTACATCTTCTGTCAGGAAGGGATGAGAGAGTTGAGGTTGTTCAGCCTGGAGAAGTGAAGACTCCAGGGACAACTTAGTACCACCTTCCAGTGCATAATGGGGGCTTATAGGAAAGATGGGGATGAAATTTTTTAGCAGGACCTGTTGAGATAGGACAAGGAGGAGTAGTTAAAAACTAAAAGCAGGTAGATTTAGATAAGATACAAGTGTTTTTCAATGAGGATGGCAAAACACTGGAAGAGATTACTCAGAGAGGTGGTGGATACCCCATCCCTGCAAGCATTCAAGGTCAGGCTGGATGGGGCTCTGAGCAACCTGATCTAGTTGAAGATGTCCCTGCTCACTGCAGGCAGGTTGAACTTGATGATCTTTAGAGGTGCTTTCCAACCCAAACCATTCTTTGGCTTTCAAGATGCTGAATTTCAGTTGTATCATTGAAGTAATAGCACACTGTGTCAGCTTGCTTCCCTCTTATTTTTTTGAAGTCTTTTCAGCTTGTGCTATGAGCACTCCAGAGTTATTCTGTCCCTTGCACAGATTAGCTATCCCTAGATAACTGGAGGAAGAGTTATTCTTCATTTCTCTGTTCTTCTGTATTACTGTTGCATACTGGTACATTTCTTCAGATCAGTGCTGGACACAGTAAGGATGGCAGCTGTTGATACTGGCATTTAGTGCTAAAAAAAGGAATTTGTTCTTCCAAACTGGTTCACAGTGCACGGATGGGAGCTAGCAATGAAAGGAAGAAGAGAGAAGACAGAATGATGTGCCACCATTTACTTGAGATACTACAGCCACAGAAATAATTCTCATAGGGTGATATTGTATTGCAGAACTAAATGCACCATGATGCCACCATTGGTGATGTTTCAGAAAAAAAAGAGATTCTCTCAGAGCTGTTGCATGTGGGACTTTGTGTTACCCTGCCAGCCTTTTTTAAGGCCCTCACTGCCTTAACTCTGACTGTGAGTCTCTCTTGCCAGGGAATATTGGAGTTGATAATCTGCTACTACCAGCTGTTTAAAAATGGATTTTTTAATTTTTTTTTAATGCGGACTAGAGGCTTTTGTTGCTTTCTCAGTAATGATTTTTCTAGGCAAAGTGGCAGGGAGGTGCATTGAGATTATTTTACATATGGATACTCAGTGTCTTTCTGCATTGACTGTTCCCACTGCCTCTGCAAGTAGCTGATTAGTGCTATCTGTCTGAATGGCAGCAGTTGTTTGTTGGAGAGATGTAAAACATTTTCATCCTCATTTTCTCAGATGGAACAACCATTAACAAATAGAAATAGTGTGGTATTTCTGGCCTTGCTTTGTACAGGATGAGCCAAACAAGTCCCTCTCACTGCAAGTTTGCTGATTTACATACATTGTATATCGTGTCTCTGCAGATAATATATTCTCAGGGAGAAAGGAATTTTGAAAAATGTTTTCAAGGTATTTTGAAGGTGTCGTATGTGAAAGGTTACAACCAGTTTTGAAGGAGAAGCTGATGGAGCTGGTAGTTACCTATCCCTTTATTTATCTGTTGCTTTGCACTTAGATTTGTGCCAGTTGAGCTTTTTCACAGCTGCTAAGTAAAACCATTTCAATGTTTTTATCTCCCTCAAACATCCTTTTAGTCTTGCCTTAGTCTTTTGTGAAGTACAAAAGGAAAGAAAAGTATCATTTAAAGATTACCTGTTTACTGTAGTTACTGAGGTCATCATGTCATTGCCCCAGAGGTAAAAGCTCCTTCTGGTTGCTGCAAGTAAGGTGTTTGGCTCATCCTACAGTGACTTCTAACATAAAATAGCTAGACAGGCTGCTTATCTGCAGTTGTCACAGCTAGCATTAAAGTTCTTTCCTGACCCATTTGTGTAAAATGTGCCCTTGGCTTCCAGTGACACATTTAGCATGAACTGGGACCTGGCATCCAATCTCCATCCAGAGGTTTTATACCTCCCACCTACAGCATGAGTTGTGAAGTAGCTCTGGCTATTTTTCAGCATCTCAGCAAGAAAGGTAGTTCAGGTTGTTAATTTTTGAAAAGAGCTGTGCAGATGAGAAGGTTGATATGAACATGCTGGAGTTCATTCAACTTGAGAGAAGACTCTTGTGATTTAAGATTCATTTCTTCACTGCTTTGTGAAAAATGTGGTTGATGAGATTTAAAATTTAACCCAGCCTTCACTATGTCAGAATGACACACATCAGGTCTGAACACAAAGATACTTGGGAAATGGTTTCCTGGACAACACTAGCACAAAGAGAGCTCTTCATAGTCATAAATCCTTATTTTGGGGTTTGGGGGGAAAGGACAGGAAAGGAAAGTGGATACTGAATAAATACTACTGAATCTAAAAAACAGCCCTCATAAGGATAGTGAAGGAATTACATCGTTTACCCAGTGCTAGCTTGTAAAATACACAAACATATCCCCTACATGATATTTCACATATCTGGCAACACCAACAGTGAAAATTTTCCTATTCAAAATATAACAGAACCAGTCAACCAACAAATAGCACCTCCACTCAAAACAGGGGAAAAAGTCACCCCACAGAAATTGAAAAGCAGGGAGTGTGCAGGAAGGATTGCTGATATCCACAGCATTTTTGTGGCTGTATCCCATATCTTAGAGAGTAAGTCACATTCAACACTCGTTTCAACACAGGTTGCTCTGTCTGACAGTTCCTGCTGTTATTTGTGCTTGATACCTGTGCCTGCTTCAGCTATGGTCATCTTCAAACTGTAAACTTTTGGGCAGGATTGTTTCCTACTCTTTGACATTGCCAAGCACAGCAAGGCCTTGAATATTGCCTGGGCCTTCGGAGCTCTCCATAAAACAATGTTATAGTAACAGCCATAAATGGAAGCTGCTGTTTCCTTGCAGAGCCCAAAGGATGAGCATCAACACAAATGTTACCTGCTCCTTCCTAGAACTGAATCCCCAAAACTGTGCTGCTCATGTCTGATAGATTGCACAGAGACTGGAAAGCCTTAGATTTTGGAAAAGAAGCTGTATGAGTATCCCCTGCTCTCAGAGAAGTGTGAAAGGGAAGAAACACTTAAAAGCATCATAAAGACTGTGTACTGGCACTGCTCAACAACTCTGGAAGGTCACAAATGCTGATTGGGAAGGAGTCTTCTATTCTATGCAGATATCTTGGCCATTAGTGATGGTAAGGGAGAAAGTGAGGAAAGTACAAAACCAGTTATGATAAGGTGCTGTTAAAATCCTTCAGTCATGAAAAGTTAACTGGAATGTGTCAGGGGCTCTTTAAACAATGCCAACTTTGCAGTAAAGAGCTGAGAACATACTGCTTTTTATAGAACAGCCCTATAGGGTGGTATGAATTCCCTAAAATACAGATTTTATTAAGTAGTCGTGCTCTTCTTCTTTTTCTCTGACAGCAATATAAATGAATTGTAGATATTCTGGGCCTGGAAAAATGGTTTGTTTGGTCCTTCTGTTATTAGGACAGTGATCCCAATTCCTTCAACTTAAAAGGCTGTAGAGAGTTTGCTGCTTGTCAACATTGTCCTTGATTGCTTGTTGCAGTAACGTAAAAGTCAGGACAGTGAATCCTGTTAAGGGGAACTGACTTTGACAGGGAGAGAGAGGCATATTTCTGGTATGAAATATGGAGATAATGAAAGGAAAATTGAGACAGAGTTATTTCTAATGACAGGCGTAGTAAGATTCAGTTGGGGGATGGAAAAGTAACTTTTTCTTTGAGTTTCAGTTTTTTAGGAAAGAATAGACTGAACACCTCTGGCAGGCAGGATGAGAGGTTGCTAAGCTGCTTCTCTGCTGTGACAGTCGTCCCTGCCTGGAAAAGAGCCCTGCTGTGTGAAATGCATATGTGCACATACACTCACACACCAAAACAGTCTCTGCACTGAACAACTTGCAGCAAAAGGAAAGAAAAAGTGAGGCATCTCAGTCCATCCAGTGTACAGCTCTTCCCTGCTGGCAACAGTCTCTGTCAGGGCAGCATTGATGGGTCAAACACACAAGCCCATTTGGAATTCTGTTCCTCTGCCTGCTTTTAGAGCTGCAGACCAAAAGCAGAAGGAAATATGAAGCACCTCTGGGAAAAAATATGGGCCATAGTTAAATCTACAGTATCTAACTGCTCATTCTCTGCACTTCCTTTGAAAAGCCCAGTGATTTGCTCAGTTGAAAATCTTCCTGCTTTTATTTGTTGTTTCTCTTTGCCAGGAAGTCTGTCATCCAGCTAGACCTAGCTAACACCAAGAAAGCTCTGATTGTACCTGCCTTTGAGACCCTGCGCTACCGCCTCTCCTTCCCCAAGTCAAAAGCAGAGCTGTTATCTATGTTGGACATGGGAACCCTCTTTACATTCAGGTAATGGAAAGCACTCTTGAACCTGTGGTCATTATCTCTGGTTTTTATGTTCTTCTGAATATTTGGTACTTTTCTCTCACTGTCAGCTGCATTAGGAAACTTACTGGAATTTTTTTTCCCTTTTCATAGGGGGGCAGTGAACAGAATCATGTGGATATAGTCTGTCTGTAAGCTCAGCATTTTATCTCATATTACAGTCCTCTACAGAAGGACTTCAGTTGTTAAATCGAATTTGTTTTATTTTCATCATTTTTTATTGCGCTACAAAATCAAGCATGACCATTACACTCAAGTGCGTGTAATTTACTATTTGGCTGCCAAATACTATCTGGGTAGCTGTGTCTTCTCATGTGACCAAAAGTAATGCATCTCTGCTCATTGGTTCTCTTCCTTACTGGAAAAACAAACTCAGGCTTGTCTTATGCTCTTTTAAAGTGTGAAACAGCTGCTTAAATACCTAAAGTTCCTCTGTGCAGAGGTAAGAGAGTTCTCTGACTGGAGGCTAAGAAGCAAAGAACACCTAAATTTGGAGCTCCTCTCTGAAGCAGACTCCTTTTGTGGCTGTGAACAACTCACTTCTATTATCTGCTAGACTCTTCAGTTTTAAAATGCAGCTACCAGGGGTTAAGCATCTCTTGGGTGTGTGTGGTGAGGTCTGATTAGCAGACATTTGTAAAGCATCTCAGTGATGGGAAGAGTACAATATGGCCTTATGATGTTGCACAGAGAGGGGCTTAGGAGACCTGCGTTCTCTTCTCAGCTCCACCACTGCCCTGCTGAGAGGTGGTGCACAAATCACTTTGCTTTCTTACATCTCTGTTCTCCATCTCTGAAATACAGGTAACAATGTTCACCTCTCCTTTTTGCAGTATTTTGAGATCTAGAGATAAAAGCTATGAAAAAGCTAGGCATTATCCACGGCTGGAGGAGCTCAATATCATACCTCTCCCATCCTTCTCTTACTTTAGAGCTTTCCTCACACTTTTCCCATTCCCTATACTACACACCTCTCTCGTTGCAGCAGCCGCCCTTCCCTCATCTGGTTCCATGCACATGTCATAGCAGACATTCTGGGTGAGTCTGGAAAACATAATTCTGATCAGTGTCAGAATTCCACCAGTGACTGCCTTGAAATAGAAACTTGAGGTGACTGAGGGAGGCATGCCTCTGGAAGATTACTAAAGGATACTGATAGAGCAAGTACCTTTCCCTTGGCCATCATTCTTTAACAGTCAAAAGACATAAAAATTAACAAGATACCTGTTGATAGAAAATAGTTGTCTGTCCTGTAGTTGAAAGAAAAAGTCCTTTCTGTGGAAAATAACTCTCAGGACCTTCAGATGTTGCATTCCACCTGCAGTCAGCTGCACAGTGGTGGCCTTTCACTATAGATTTCATCTCCAAGCTAAACAGCCTGTTGGTGGGTTGTGTACACAGCCAGATTTGCAAATCCTTTCTCAAGTCTCACTCAGGCAGAAATGTCTTTAACATCAGTAGGAGTTTTTTCCAAAGCAAGGTTAAATAAGACTTGAAGGACATGCAGTCTGTAGCTGGTGTACATATTAATGTGGGATACATTTTACAAATGCTTCCCCAGTTTGCTTTGGCTCATTTCATTGCTCAGATCTTATCAGCAGCCACAAAGCAGCTGTGATCTGGGCTGAGAATTTCCACCTCCACCTTCAAGGTGCTTTAATAACGCTGCAATTCGACGCTGAGCGGGTGGGAGTGAGCTGGGGAGGACTGCTGTGACAGTGATTGCTGAGAGTGCCTGCAGCATTGCAGTCCCTCACACCACACGGTAGATTACAATCTTTCCCTCTTTGAAATTGCTTTTGTCACCTCTTTTCGAAATGGTGACCTTTCCTACCTCTGGGCAGCTAAGAAGTACACAACGGCTCTCAATTACATCCTTCAGCCACCAGCAGAAGAAGAGAGAAGACAAGTGAGCATCTGTGGCTGGCAAGGTGTGCTGTGTGAAACCCTCTGCTCTGTGCCAGCTCGCTGGCTCCCTTTGCAGCTGGTGGCTGTGAGTGTGCTCCTGAGGGTGTGTGTGCCTGCTCAGGGCCTGGGGAAGAGCTGATGAACCACAAATGGACTGCCCACACACTGCCAGGCACCAGGGAAAGCACAGCTGGTAGAGGACACATCATCGTATAGAGAAAACATAAAAAGCAACAACTGATTAACTAATTAAGTGATTGCATCCACAAGCTAGCAAAATGTTTAAGCATCTGAGTACTGGGCAAGTTCTTCTTTCACCAAATCATCTTTCTCACTGAAACAGGAAGCTTAGAGAGACAAGGCAGGGAGGAAGAACATTCTGAGAAGAATAACTACTTCATTTTGCTAACTTTAGCAAAGGTTACTGTAGTTTTGATGTTTTATTTTAAATAAAAGCAATCAGTAATGCAAATAAAATGAAACATGGGCTCCAAAGTGGAGGAGGAGGGGGTGTGGTGTGCTACAGTGGTTTTCCATGAACCGTGGGAAAGAAACTCAATATGATTTTAGGGGGAATCAAATTACTTGGTTTGGATTTGTCAGAGTTGCCAGCATTGTGAAAAATACGATGTTCACCATTTTCACAAAGTTCTCTGGGGACTCAGTGAGATTGAGTGTGGCCTTAAAATTCAATGTGTATTTAAGTCTTGAGTGAGAAGGGCCTGAGCAGAAAATTACATTTATTCATTTGTCCTGTGAGATGGAAGACCAGTACAGACAGTGAACCACTTCTCACAACTGCATCATCGATAGTAAAGTCTGTTTGCAAACAACTCATCCTTTAAAGGGAGCTTCTTCTCTATGGACCTCCATGTAATGGTGTCTGCTTATCTTTCTTTGATTTCTTATGGTTTCATGTAATCAGCTATTAACCAAGACCTAGTTCCAGCAGGTTATCTGTGTGTGTGTGTGTGTGCGTATATATATATATATATATATATATATATATGTGAACGTAGGTATATTGTATGTACAGATATGTATGTAATCTGATAATCCTCTCACAATTCTTGTTTTTAGTCTAATTACTCCTCTGTCATTATTGTGTACATACCTCATTTGAGCATCCCCTACACATTTACCTCTTTGTCCAGACCTTAGCCATCCTTTTGCCTTTCTCTTTCCTTCCACTCACATCAATCACTCTGAAGAGGCAAGTAAATAATCTCTGTTGTTATTTGGCTTTGTACAATCAAGTCTACTCCTTCCTTTCTGCTTTGTTTTGTCTCTGCAATCCCAGTTCCATATTTTCCCTTCATTGTCTCTTCCCAATTAATTATTTTTCCCTGGTAGTTGGCTGTCTTGACTCACAGAGGTTATACTTGAGCTGCTATAGGTGATTGCACTAATATCTCCAAAAAGGGTGGAAAGAAACAGAATTTTTTTTATGGTTAGTATCCTGTTTCCCCCTATTTAAATAAATGGGAGAGTGTTACTAGAATAGCAGCAGCATTTGGCTGCTTCTCTGCAGGGATCTCTCAATTAACCAAAGTTTGTATGTGGCTTTAAAGATACAAATCGCTTCATAAGTGTTTAGCAGTCATTATTATTGTTATCATAATTAATTTCAAAATGCCAGAGGTAGGATTTTAGAAGATACAGCACCCTCCACAATCCTATATCATTTTAAACCCCACATTGTGACTGTTGGGTTTTTTCCCCAGCATAGATAGCTGCACATTAATGACTGGGTAGGTTAGCCACTCACCTCCAAAAGAGGCCAAGAAAAGGGATAGGTTTTTTTGGCTATGTTTCCAAAGGGCATTAAGGATTATGAGCATCTTCATGAATCTGGCACTGCTTTTTAATAACCTCTGGAGAATTAATTCACTGTCAGTTTTTTTTAATACAGAAGGGTTTTGTTGTTCCTGGTCCCCAGGCCAGATATCTGAAAGTGATGAAACCTGTTCACAGTTTAGAAATGCAGCATACAAAGGCCCATACATTACTTGTGACCCCAATGCCATCCTAATAATTCAGTCTTCCTGCATTGCCCTGAACAGAGAGAGTCAGCAAAGCTGAACTCCTTTGATTCTTCTGTTACAAGCCATACAGATATGTCCAAATGAAAACTCTTGGGCTGTGATTTTACATTCCTGTTTTTAGCAATGGCTTACAATGTTGTCATGGTTTTTTCGACAGGACATTGCCAGGAGGACGCACGAAAAGAGGGCAACCAGGCTCCAAGCTTAAAGTTGCAAAAAGTGTTTAATTACCTAACAGAGTTGGAGGATAAATGCAGGCAAAAATAAACTTTTCATACAGTTTTGGTTCACTCCCCCCTCCCTCTTACGAACCTATAGTATTCACCCCCTTTCCTCCTTTACAGTCAACAAGCCAGGTGGTGGGGGGGGCAGGGTGTGGGGTCTCTTTTCAGTCCACAGAGCAGATTCTCAAATTTACTCATCACCACAATTCTTCTACTACAAATACTCTTTATCTCTACTTATTTCTCTCTCTCTCCAGACAGTTTTCCTTTCTGCTCTCACCCCCACCCTCTTAAGAAGCAGTCTCTGCACTCACCCCCCCCTTTTCCCTCTTTCCAAACCAGCAACACAGACAGGGGGCAGGTTGAGGGGTTCTCTGGTCAGTCCAATCAGGAAAAGAGGTTCTCTACTTAGCCAGGGGTCCTTCCCACGAGAGACAGTCCTTTGAGAACTTCTTTGGCGTGGGTCCAATCTCATGAGCAACATCCCGCCCGAATCCTGCTGCTTTCTGAGTCTTTTTGTCCATAAGGTGCAGATTCTCCCGAGCCGAGGCCAGGCTGCTTCCATGCCAGGAGCAAGGCCTTTCTCTCCTTTGCAAGGCCTTTGCAGTTTTAACTCTTAGATGAGACTCCCACTGGTTCACAGTCTTTTCCAGGCATCCACCTGCTCCTCTGGCACGGGCTGTGGGTGATTTTCTGCACTCCTGTGGACTCCATGGGCTGCAGGGGACCTCCTGCCCCCCCATGGCCTTCACTGTGGCTAGCAGAGGGTTTTCAGCTCCAGCACTGGGAGCCCCTCCTCCCCCACCTTCTTCACTGACCTTCACGTCTCCATGCTCTTCTCCCTCACATATTTTCACCTCCACCCTCTCCTCCTCCAACTACAAAGAAGTGAAAGAAGTGCGTGCCTGCTTTGTTTTGAATTTTTCTTAAATATGTTTTCACAGAGGCGTAACTAGTACCTCCAATTGGCCCAAACTCGGCCAGCAGCATGTCCATCACCTTCAGAGCCATCAGAGATTGGCTCTGCTGGACTTGATGTAAAAACTTCCAGAACTTGCACTCAGGACACACAGGAGCATCTTTGTGCCACTCCCCACCCCTCAGACACCTCCCCAGGCCTACTACAACAGCTTCTGAGGGGTCCAAATTTCTCCTAGATGTTAAAAACACTTCACTGATGTTTTGGGCCAATCAAAACCACCACAAATGTTAAGAGAATTTTTGGGATTGAAACATTACATCATGTTGTAATTTTGCAATATTTAATGCTCAAATCCCTTCACTTTTAGCATGTGAGTCATCCCTGCACCTTACTTTACAAACTGGCAGGATATTTGTTCTGTCTCTTCTGTTGCATATCTCAGGGTTGTAATACAGATACCTGCTATGCCTTTGTTGCATTAATTAATCTATGAATCTGCAGAAAGAGCTTGTCTCATTGATTTTTGGAAAGCATTAGAGTAAGTGGGCGAGAGTCATTGACCCTGGCACTAATGGGACGGATTCAAGCTGTGCAAGGAAGAGACCTGCTGTGACCTAAACAAGATTAACAAAATATAAAAGGATCTTTTTCTGTAAATCAAATTGATTACCTTACTGAGGATCACAGGCGTACTCCCCACAATGTAGAACTTACAGCAGAAAGCCTTTATGTAATATTTTACTTATTATTGTAATTATGCATCTTGGTTCCTGCCATAGTAATAACTGTAATTAATAAAATGGAACATCTACCCAGAGCTGCAGGTGTCTCTCATGCAAATTATAAAATTGCCTATAAAACAGATCATGAATGTCACCATGGTGGAGAAATAGCTAATTTTAGGGACCTTATCTGAGCTGCAGATTTCCACACTGATTTTAGAGCACCGACTGATGCAGCTGCTTGGTTGCTAGGAATAAGACACAGCACTTGCAGTGCAGATGAACTGACAGGGTACTGTGTAATTGTTTCTCACATTAACATGAGGTACTGTTTTCACACTACCCTTCACCAACTGGATGTGTTTAAGCATTGAGCTCTGGGAAATGTGCTGGAAATAGTCCTAGAAATTGCCTCCGATGCGTCCTGAAAATGATGATGTGACCTGTAAGCTAAAGTCCTTATTTCCGAGCATTTCATCTAACAGGTAATATTTTGCTGCCTCGCCAAGATGCTTTCTGTCTAATTGCCTCCCCAAGTCCCTGTGGTTTGTGTCTGTTTTAGGTACCACGTGTGGACGAAAGGGCACGCGCCAACTAACTTTGCCAAGTGGCGAACGGCCACCACCCCGTACCGCGTGGAGTGGGAAGCAGACTTTGAGCCGTACGTCGTGGTGAGGAAGGACTGCCCGGAGTATGACAGGCGCTTTGTCGGATTTGGCTGGAACAAAGTAGCTCACATCATGGAGCTGGATGCGCAGGTGAGGAGATGGCACATGAGTGTCTCACCCCAGGGCTCTGCAGCAGGGTTGTTACGATGAAATCTGTGTCCTGGAGAAAGGTGTCGCGCTTTGCATCGCCAAAATGTTCATCTGGCCTTACGGAGCTCCTTAATGAGTGCTTCTTGAGCTGGGAGCACTCAGTTTAAGGCTTGTCAAGTATTAAATGAAGAACTAAGTCTGAGTTAATTTATTTGTCAGTTGTAAGAAATTCATTGTTTCGCAGAGGCACAACCCCTGTAGTGCTCTCTTCCTGACCAAAGCATTGCAGCACTCGTTGCCAATCCCATCACTTACTAGGGAATCTGTAGACTTAGCTGGATTTTTTTCTGTTAAATAGAGGTTTGTGAGTCCCAGTGGAATTAAAAAACTAATCTTCCGTTGAATTCAAGGCAAGCATCTTCCATTTCTGGCTGGGATTTACAGCACATCTCTGCAAAGCCAAAGTCTTTACTTTTCCAAAGTCTGGGGCTGTGGAGCAGACTCTAAATGATCCAGGTACTTGAGCCTTGGGCTAGCTGCTTCTTGGATCTGATACTTGGGATGAAGCTGCTGGGCAGAATTTATAAGAATAAGGATGCAGAGGAAGCTCAGGAGTCCCAGACTGACACCCGAGTTCTCAGAGTTGCCAAGGTCCCTGCAGGCAACCTAGATCTTAGAGGCTGGCAGTGACTATGGCTCCATGGGAGCCCAGTGCTGCTGCTCCCTGAAACAGCAGGATTTGCATCACCCTGCTGTTCCTGGATGGGGAACTACCCACTGTGCTAATCAGCAAGGTCTGGCTCCTGGCATTTCTTTTTAGTTCGGGTTTGTTGTAGTTGTTTTTCAGTTTGGTTTCAATCCCAGTGTTTGAACTAGTAGCATTTCATGCTAACCAAAAAAATAGGTTTTGACAGTTTGTATCCTCCTGTGATAGGTTCTGCTATGAATCTGGAATATAGCTGATCCTTCTCTGCTCAAGTCTTACCAGTTTATGTGAAGCAGAGCAGCACAAGGCTTGGAGCAAGTTAGTGGGAGATTGTGTCTCTGGGGTGGGCTACGGTGTATTTGTGTGCAGGCATTTATGGGAAGGATATTTTCTACTTCTGCTTACAAAACCACATGGTTACCTTGGGCTGACAGCTACTTGCCCTTGTTTGCAGAGGGCATTCCCAACAAATTTGTGCCTACTAATGTTGAGAAAAAATTATTACAGACTAGAAAAAAAATTGTCCCTTATATTAATGTTAATAATACTTCGTTCTGTAGCACTAATTTTTCAGTGCACTTTCCAAGCATTAATCAATTAACAATCAGTTGTGGAGAGTGCCGGGGTAATGGTTTATTATTTGTTAATATGGGTAACAAGGCTTATATTCCTAGTGGCAGCTCTTATGTAGCACTCAGGATTCACCTCTTCTGTTCAGAGATGTCTGCCCAGCATAGAGATTCACACATGGGAAATGGAAACATTTTTCAAAGTTGATCATAGCACAATTATTTTAAATGACCATCGGGTTGGAATTAACTCTGGCAAATTGTTTATCTCACTCTTCCAGCCTTGAATACATGATCCAAAAGAAGTTTCATTTTCCTCTGTAGCAACATGGGTATTGGCAGGTTCTCCCTCAGAATGAGCCTGGAGGAGACATGGGATCACACAGCTACTTCCCCTGTGGCATCCCTCTGCTTTGGGGTGTGCACAGATCAGGTTGCTGCCAGCTGCCTGGCTGGCTTCATTAGCAGCAGGCAGAGCAGCTTCTCAGTTGAGTTATTTCAGTGCTCCTCACAACTGCGGTGTCTGTCAAGAGGTCTGTTCCAGATCCTTTTCCAAGAGCCTGTGCCACTGCCGTCCCTCAGAGAAGGACATGGCATGGGGATAATCATCCTTGTTATTCTGGGAGCATGCAGGTGTCCCACTGAGCTGGATGCTGTACAAATACACAGATAATGCCAGGCTCCATCTAAAGAATTTACAATCTAGGAGATAGGGGCAGAGGTTCCTGCAAGTGCATTGCCTTCTCAACAGGTTTCCATGTAGTAGGGAGAGGTCTTTAGGAAACCTTTCCTTGCTTTTCCAGTGATTGTGGAACCAGACTGTGAGCATCCCATTTTCCAGGACCCTAGCCCAGCATATTTCAAAGGGGATTATTAGCAGTAGACTCACAATTTTTTGGAAGGCTTTGTGTGCCTGAGGGCCATTCAGAGGGAGGGGAACACTGCTGTGCTCAACAGTTTGCACTGCAGAGTGTAGACAGTCCCTGACCTGCAGTATTACAGACTTGAGATGCATAGGGAGAGCAAAGAAAAGGTTGTGTGAGGGGGATGCATCTTTCTCTGCAGCTCCAGCCCATAGTTTTAAGGTCCCTTAGAGACATTTTCTGTTGTTTGTAGTTTATCAGCTCTCCTCACTCCATGGTGCCAGCCTTTGTTTTTGCATTTGGTTCCCCATTAGTCCTAAGCATCTTCCAGCTAAATAAATTCTGCCTGTGACCATCAGATTATTTTGCTGTTGCTATAGGTTTTTCACCTCAAACAGAAGCTCAGAGGACCACCTTCCCATGTATGACAATGCTGTAAATTGGCACAAAGATTTACCACTTTAACAGTGTCTGTCAGGGAACAGACATTCTCATAAGGAGGAAAGAGCTGCATCTGCACCTAGCTGACCAGCACATGCTGCTGCTTCATGAGTGTCTCTGGGAAGGCACTGCAGCCTGAGCCGTACTTTTGGCTCACCAAAACCACTGCCTGAGTTGTGAAATGGATCCATGTTGCCTTCTGTTCACTTTTTTTCTATCTTAATTTGGCTTCATTTTTGGCTGTGTAGCTCAAATACTGGGTTACTGGTAGCATTGTAACCCAGCAGCTTTCAGTCTTCTCTGGCTTTGTCACAGGTTGTTAATGAAAAAAGACTTGAAGGTGAAACACTCAGGTTTATCAGCTCAAGTATATTTTTTCTCACAAATCTCTTTCCCTACTGAAATATTTAGGAGTACTGTGCCTCTCTGCTGCAGATACTCTTTGTCTCTGTACAGACTCCTAGTTCTACAAGTGACTGGACATTGCAAACCGGGGGAAGCTGTGCACCACTTCCTGTAAAGCCAGCATGCTCTGTGGCTGTTCCTTCCCTGACCAGTGTCTTATGTAGAGAGGGTTAATGAGTCAATCCAGCAACAGCTGTAGATAGTAACTGTGCGAGAAAATAGGAAATTTGCCTGTGGAGACTTCAAAGTTTCTTTGTACTTTGTATCCAGTACAACTTAGACTTTTTGAAATTCTATATGCAAAAAAGCCATTAGGGTACTTTGCTTGGCTACAGAATAATGAGGTTCACATCCCTTACCTAATTCCTTGCAGAAGATACCTGCTTGTTGCATATCCTACACTGGTAAACTTTCAGCTTGTCTAGGAATCAGGCTTTTTCTAGCTTTGCTCTAATGATCATACATTTACCTGTAAAAATTGAAAGAATCTAACTGAAATAATTGAGACTTATATTAACCATCATTATTTTAACAAAAATTGTCAAATAATTTGGTCAGATATAAAGAGAATTAGTGAAGTAGTTTTACAGGAGAAGGAGAGTTAGCACAGTATCTCAAACTTCGTGAAGGAGAACTTAATTTGCATAAAAACATCTCAAAGCATATGGAATTAGCAGGTTCATTTTCACACATCGCCTATAAATGATATCATATTCTCCCCTTATTTCAGGTTTATAAATAATTTTGGAGTGTTTTGTCTCTGTAAGTATCTTGGTGTATAGGCAAAGCAACATGTGCCTTGCAGTTTTGCCTTTGTAAATGTAGTTTATTCCAGCATGCTAAGCAAGAAAAATTGTAGGGACAAAGCAGTGTTTTTGCATGGACACTTGAGACCCATGCTGTGTAGTCACAGCTGTGTTAGTTGCAGGCTCACTACTGCAAAATCTTTGGCAGACATGGCTGCAGGCATGCCTTTTGTACTGTTTCCCCATTATTTGGCTTAGATGGAGTAAAATGTTTTAAATTAGTTGGGTATTTTACCATGAGGGTGGTAAAACACTGGAAGAGATTACCCAGAGAGGTGGTGGATGCCACATCCCTGGAAAGAGGCAAGGTCAGGTTGGATTGGGCCCTGGCAACCTGATCTAGTTGAAGATGTCCCTGCCCATTGCAGAGAGATTGGTCCAGGTTATCTATAAAGGTGCCTTCCAGCCCAAAAAATTTTATGATTTTACAACAGGAGCAAGTAGATCTTTCACAAAACCAAGAAAGCTACTCGGGGGAGACAAAAGGGGGATTATTTGAGATCCCTGCATTAGTCTGTTGTTCAGGAGCCACAAATCCCATGCTGGAGCACGTTGGACAGTGGAGGTGCAGGAGGGCTGGGATCACCTCACCTCGTGTGTTTCTCCCCAGGAGTACGAGTTCACGGTGCTGCCCAACGCCTACATGATCCACATGCCGCACGCGCCCAGCTTCGACATCACCAAGTTCCGCTCCAACAAGCAATACCGCATCTGCCTCAAGACCCTCAAGGAGGAGTTCCAGCAGGACATGTCACGCCACTACGGCTTCGCGGCGCTCAAATATCTCACGGCAGAGAACAACAGTTAGCGCCGCGGAGGCTGTTTGTGGGGAGCAGGGACGGCGAGGGAAGAGCCGCTCAGCGTGGTCTGCAGACTTGGAACTGAGAATACTTTCTGGTTTTATATCATACTTGGCAGTTCTAACAGTAGAAATTTGAAGTGACATGTGTTCGGACTATGTTCATTCGTCCCTTCCCCGACTACCCCAGGCCTGTCGGCTTCAGCATTCCTGAGGAGTCTGCAAGCACCCTCCAAGGGTCTTGGCACCCTCCAGGCCACTGAAGGTGGGGACTGGGATTGCACTCCACTCTCTGGACTGCAGAGCACAGACAGACCTTCGGAATATAGGATTTCATGTTGCTATTTAATAATTGGACATGCTTTTTATCTGTAAAGGAAGATCTTCGGGTCGCTGTCCTGTGAATTTCAAATCTGCACTACTCTAAAAGGGAACTTTCACCTGTGAACTTTCACAGGGGCCCTGTTAACATGGATGACCTTGTTAATGCAGGATGAGCCAAAGGTCTAAATTAGCCTTGAAAACACAGGGGACGCTTATACAAAAATGTACTCCTGAGAAAGTGTGTTACTGGTTCAGTTGTATACATGATATCGGTTGTTCTTTTATTCTCAAATCAATTGTTCCATCAGGAAAATCCCCTATATCCCACCCTGCCTTTGCCCCAGTCCTAAATGCTGCTCCTTTCCTTGCCGAGGAAATATCTCCCTTGTGTTTCTTTGCCATCTTCAGTTTTGGTGGTCCAGTAAAGAAGATCAGTAGCTCTGACAGAAATTGAACAAAACTTGTCAGTGTAAGGTCTGTTTTCATCAGAGCAACTTGTTCACATGTGTCTCGTAAGATAAAGGGCCTGGCTCTAACTCTTTATCTTTTTTAGGCAAGAATTGGATTTTACCTATAAGGCACATTGTTCCAGGGGAATATTGATTTGTAGGCTCATTTCAGTGCTGCCCATCCGTGAAGGCACTGGGCCTTAGGCTTTAAGTGGACTTCTTTGCTGAACAGGGAATATAAACTAGTAAAAAGGCAACTAGTAGCCTTGGTGCTCTCCTGCTGCCTGCTGCAAGGTCTCAGAACTACTTCGTTAAAGGAGTTTATAATTAAAAGGAGCAGAACTGTTAGGAATAAACTCCCCATTGGACGGGGAGAAAAGAATGTTTTGGGAATCTGAGTGAGTGTTTGCTTGAACGTGGACTGGTCAAGTTCACAACATCGGTACACACAGGAGTTTGCTGGAGGGCGAACACGAACCTAACAAGCAAAATGCAGAAAACAAGACACTGGACTTTTTGCCATTTTCTTTATCTTCAGTATTAATGTTGTGTTTACATGGGATGAAGAGATGAGGTGCACTACCCCTTGCAGGGCTATTTGTAATTTCTGTTGCAATGTTAATAGAGAAAGCAGAAACAACTCAGTGAGAAATGTGTCTGTCTCCCTACCTACCCCACACCCCAACCAACCACACGTACCAATACCACTGCCTGAGCTGGGAAATGGATCCACACTGCGTTCTGCTCACGTTTTTCCATTTTGTTTTTCAGCCACTGGACCTTCTACTTCCCTCCCCACCTCATCCCTCTAGAGCTTGGTTTTATTTCTAACCTGACATTTTGTGAGAGCTTTCTGTTACGGTGGAAACCACGCAGTTAAACCAGACATTTAAACTACAAATATCAGTTCATCATTCTGTGTATATATAAGAAAAGCCAAAAAAGGCAATATCTTTGACAAGAAATAAAAAGGGGCGGGAGGCTGTGTGTAGTTTTCACTTTTTCCCCTGGGAGTGTTGGCTGCATAAGAATATATCACTGCATAATTTTCCAAAGAGTTTTTTTTTTTTCCCTCTTCTAAATGGCTTTATGTAAAGATTTACATAAAAAGCTGGAGAGAGCTGGGAAGAAGTGAAATTAGTGTTCAGTTCTGGCTAAGATATATTCTTTTAAAAACATCAAAGTCTTAACTCCCCAAGTCCTGTGTTACCATTAAAGGCCCAGATCACTGTGCTTATTCAGAATGAGAAGAGCCCTGCAGAACAGGGACTGTTGATTAGCTAATGTGCAAAAAGATCCCAAAACCTGACCTAAGAGAAGGTAACTCTCATTGTACCTACATAAAATCTCCAGTCAGAGCTTCAGTGTAGCCATCATTATGTTTCATATGTATCAAAAAACTTCATTTGCAGGTGTACATTTCTCCTTGGCTTAACAACGTTGCCCAAGGATGGACTGGATTGCCCTACAGCAGCATAACCCTGTACATTATTTGTCTGTACCATTATCAGCATTCTTCTCATTGTTCTCTTCTCACTGGTCCTGTGATGAGGATGGGAGAGCAGGGAGATAATAATTGGCTACTTGCCTGACTGTTCAGTGAGTTGTGGGACCTCCTGGGTAGCTTAGGTGTGCTGGCTGCTGTAAGCAGCTGAGATTGCTAGTAGGTACAAAGAGTTCCTTTTTTGTCCTTGTAGACACTGTACTGACTTGTATCTGTCATGTCGTGTTTGTCTCTGTGCTTCATAATTTGAGAGGTATGGGGCTTGGGGGTTTTTAGCACATTTCAACCAATTTACCTGATAGCAAGGTAGGATTACATATCTGTCTGTAACTGTCAGGGCTCCTCCAACACCGTGAAAAAATCCACCACTGACAACAAAAAAAAAACTCTGATTCAGTTATAATACTGACTGTCTTCCAGTCCTCTGCTGTAGTAAGTATTTGCTAGGAACTTTGTTACTTATTTCTCACTTTTCTCCTGAAATCTTCCAGAAATAGCAGAGAAACCTGGTGACTTAATGCCTTTGATTTATTGATTTGTTCCACCAACTTCTCTCTTGAGTCTTCAGTCTATGACCTCTCCTTATCTTTGATATTTGGAAAGTGTGAGTCTCTCATTTAGATACCACTCCAGCAGCCTCTCGGTGAAGACTGATGCAAATAAATCATTTAGATTCTTGGCAATGTCCTTATTGTCTCTAATTGTTTTTTTTACTTGTTTGGGGTGGCCTGCTGGCTATCTCCACTTTCTGCTTTTGGTTTATTGAGCAAATGTCCATTTTCAGTTTTAACTTCCTACTGTTTGCTCTTCAAATTCCCTCTTAGCTTGCTCAAACTCCATCTTAACTATTACATACCTTCCTTTTGGCTTTACACAGTTTTATTTCCATTCTCTGAAGGTTCCCTATTTGGCCTGAATAACTTCCAACATTTCCCATTTAGCCATATCAACATTTCCTTGTCTTCCATTCATCCAAGGGGTACCAGACTCCATGGCTGGTACCATATCAGCCTTTTCTATTTTAATCTGAGGATTTCAGTTTTTCTACTTCTTTTATTTAGAGACACTGATTCTTTAAAATGGAAAAGAGCTTTTTGTTTTAAAATTTATATTGAATATCACCCGTCTAGGTTTTGAGGGTATTTTCCTCTTTAACCTTCCTAAATGCTCACCTTTTCCTAATCAGGAGATCAGAAATAAAATACTACAAAAATTAGCTTCTTACCTTGACACATTTTGTTACTTGTCTCCCTTTTCCCTCTTCACTACAAAACATTGACACTTAGGAGTCATTGCAGACTTCTCAAGTTCCAAAGCTTGAGCTGTGTATTTTCCAGCACCCCACCACATTTCAGACATAATTATTATTCCAAATAATAATCTGCTGCCTGACACTTAGTCCTCCTATTTTTATTTTTATTTTTATAGATAACAGGCTTTGCAAGTTTAAGTTTTGGTCAAAACACATATTCAATACCTTATCGTAACCTTCTAATATGTTTCCATGATTTTTCTCTGTTGACAGAGTAGATCTATATATTTATATACATATACACACCTTCAAAAGTTTGGCTCTAGTTTCCATCCTATCATTTTGTAGCTAAGGGTCATCTACCATTAGCCTACCTCACAGACCTAGAAAATGTCTTTCTTTATCCTGGATAGTTCTCAGTATCTATCAGGTTTTTTCCCAAGTCCTACTTGTAGTAATTCCTTCCAGCCTTCCTAGTTTCCTCTGTAAACAATCTGGTCCCACTTCACATTTTGCTATTATTTTTCTATTTGTAATCATCATCTTGGACTCTGTGGCATAAAGGAATTAGCAGCTGTGCCTGCAGTTCCATCACCTTAGTTAGACTGAAATGTCAGATGCTCACATTACTCCTAAAGTACTGATTTTTTTACCTGGTTGGCTTCGTGTGGTTTGTTGGTAAATCATAAGCTGCAGTTTGCTTTTACTGCAACAAGCAGAGGCACTTTGTAGTGTTATTTGCAGTAGCTGTTGCAGCAGAGTGAGCCCCGTGTTAGAGGGAAAAGCATAAAAACCTTGTCAGAATCATAGCTGCTGTTTCTCTCCACGGGGGAAAATAAGGCCCTAGCACAGCTGAACAGTTTTATAAATGCCCTGCACAAAGCACATTGCACATTATTTTCTGGTAGGTATAATCATACATCGTCCAATTAAATATGAAAAATACATTTTTAATGTTCTCATTTTTATGTGCAGTTCTACCCAGAAGATAATGCATTTCCTTCTCTGTCTTGCCAGTTTCCCCCATTACTCCAGCCTGCCTAATAGCCCCATCTGTTTTCAGCTGAGAAAGATTAATGACCAGAAGCACTGGGAGTCCTGGCAAATCAGCAGAGATATTACTCTTAGGCATTGCTCAGGACATTCCTTCCTACTCTGCCAGATACTGTTTGGGTGTTCCTCAGGTTTCAGGGCAGCAGCAGCAGAACACAGCAAGCTCAGCAAGTGGGGTGAGTGTCATTATTTATGAACTTCAGCCAGGAGTAACGCATTCAGTGGTGGGAGTGCTAAGAAAAGAATGTATCATTGTTAGCTCAAAACATATTTCAATATTAGGAAAAGAAAAGCTGCTAAGTTTTTGCAACTCCACTAGGTGAGAGTGGAACAAAAAGTCACTAGTAGAAAATGCCAGCCAGTAATCAGGTTTTTTTCTAATCAGAGTTGGTTTTTCTTTTTAATTTCCACTGCAGTATTGAAAATGAAGAAGCATTGATAGCTCAATGGAGTAGTTTTTATGGTAGTAATTAATAATGTATATTTAGATGGTGTGTTTACATCCCAACACTTAGGTGTGTTGGAGATTGTTTGAAGATTATTACTTCGTTTCACAATACAAAATTGCTTGGAAAAACTGCTGGCTGTGCACAGCAAATTATGGCTCAGGAAATGCTTACAAACCTGGATTTAGAAAAACCTTGCTTTTATAGAAGTTTGTTTTCATCAATAGTTATACATTCCCAAAACAGAACACAAAGTCCTTGAGAATTCCAAAAGGAGCTATGTATGTGTCAGCTGGCTGGAACATTTTCCTCTTACCCCTGCTTGGGATTACGGGTTTGTTTACACAGTAGAATTATTCTGATGAGTTGGAAAAAAAAAAATCTGGGAATTAGAAAGCCAGCCAAATCTTTATTTATGTTGTCAGTCATGTGAACATACTTGTTCAGACGTGTTGCTGGATACTCCAGTGGAAGTGTTAGCTCACTGAGGGTGTCAGGATGCAAACGATCTGAAGCCCAGACTTAGAGCTTAGTATATTTTCAGTCATTCTATGTAGTTTCCCATCATATGGTGAGAACAGCTTCCTTGCTCCCAGCAAATTACTGTTTCTGTAGGGTTAAGATGCCTTAAACCTCTGCCACATGAATTTATGGAAGTCACTGCACAGGTAGCAAAGGCTGCATTGAGAGCTCCATGGTCCATTGCCACAGGACACAAGATTTCATTCCAAAAGAAACAGTGCTGACCTGAGGGTAATTCTCTGACCAGGCATTTAGACACCCTGCCCTCACCAGATACATTCAAAAAGAGGTCCCCCAAACACATTAGGTCAAGTAATTCAAGCCAAGATTAGCCTATTTCTGAGTATTGTGGCAATATAATTGTGAGTTGTTGGATGTGTGAATTTTCAGCATTAACCATTATATCACAAGGCTTGTGGTAAGGCTGCAGAGTCAATCACGGAGATCAGAGGACCTGAAATTTCAAGTTGCTACTGGAGTTGGTGATTTTTTCATACAACTTCTTTCTGTCCCCTCACACATATGCAGTAGGATGTAGTCTGTACACAATTCTTTGTTCAAGTTTTTTGGAGGGAATTCTCTTTCATTCTGTGCGCAGAGTGGATGATATTTGGGTGAATGAAGCAGCAGGATGATACTTCTTTTTAGTTTTTCTTTCATTGAGCTTTTCATAATATGACAGCAGCCTTAATTTTGAGCCAAGACAGACTCTTTTCCCCCCCAGACGATAGATATAAACTGTGATTTAGGAGAATCAGTTGTGATGAATCCCAGCTCTGTCCAAGCCTGTGTGCTGTATCTCTGTGAGCAGTCTAAAGACCATCAGCAGTCTGTCAGGTAAGCAAAGAAAAATGAAGTAAATAATTGGAGGTGGAGGTGTGATAGGTTTGTTTTAAGTAGGCCAATTTCCAGAGGAATGAGGAAGATGTAAGCATTTTGAAGTCCCTCAGAAGATCTGTTCATAGGATGTGTGGGCTGGACTAAAGTCATTCTGGATTTGTGACATATCTTATCTGACACTGGCCAATGTGGCCCACCTGCAGTAAATTCTATGCATTGTAAAATTCTTGAAAGTCAGCCCTGAGATTAAATCATTCTCAGTTCAAAGATGTTTAATTTGTTTCAATTCTTTGGATTCCTACACTTATCCTTTGGTGCTCTTAAGAAAAGGGAAAAAAAACCAGAAAGGGTAATAGCAGCTTGATAGCAATAGGAGTCTGACTATCCAGCCTTTCTTGAATTGTCAGCACTGAGGTCAATGGTTGGGACAAAGCTAGAGTTAGTGAGGTTCATAGAATTTCTTCTTTTGATCTGCCTGTGGAACTCTTGTTCCAGCAGTGCTCTCCAGTGATGCTACAAGGGAAGAAAAAGCTATCTAATGTGGATTGATCCATGAGCTCTTCATCCAGTCAGACCTAACCACCAGCAGCAGGGAAGAAGCAGCACCACTGCTTTTGACTTTTTTTAGATGGCAAAAGTGAGTTCAGCATGAAATCTGTTATTCTGATGACAGACTTTGCAGAGCTTTCCTGCATTTTAGATGTACACTTGCTGTGAGTGACAGAGGCCCCTTGGGGTTAGGAAAAGATGAGACTCAGCAGTTTGCTGGTCCAGAATGAGAACAAGAGATGTGTGTATTTTCCCTTGACACCTTACCCAGTGTTCACTAATTATATCAGCACCAATTAATCCAACTGACCTGAGACTCAGTGTTCAGGCCAGGCAGTAAGCTTCTGCTGTCTGTGTTGATAAGAGAATGGACAGATAAATGAAATTATGTTTTCTTTCCATAACATCAATGCATATTTCCATATGGGTTCAAATGGCTCATGGAGAGTTTACATCTTCCGTTTTTTACTGTTAAGTCTTATTCAAAGAACAGCAAATGCAATTTAAAAAAAACCAAAAAACTATTGAGTACTGTAAGGACCCACAAGAATAAACATTCACAGAGAGTCATCAATATAAAATATCCACCAAGTTAACCTGCCAGCTATTGTCATGAATGCAGAGAATACAGGCACTATCATCATCTTTCTGTTTATACTTCATGGAGCAAAACAAATGCATATACTAAAAACAACTCTCTGAATCACAACACCCAAGACACAAATATTTTCTAAATTTTATTGCTTTCATTTCCATTTTCATAAGTGAAATTAAAATTTTGTAAAATATTTTTATTCATATTTCAATTTAAATATTTATATTAACAGTTGAATATGAATCAGCATATAATTCATTTTAAAATGTTGCAGCTTTCTTCTGCATCTATCAGACTTGAAAATACTACAGTGTTGTCTGTGAAGAACAGAACTGAGGGGTTGTTGACTTGTCCTCCATGTTAGTGCAGAGAAAGCCTTTCCTGTAGCCTGGGGGATTTTTTTTCCTTTGTGCTATCACAGGAATTATTTCTATCTTAGCAGTGTCTCTTCCAGTAAGTATGAAAATCTACTGGCCTATACTAGAACACTGCATGAGTTCATTACTGGAGCAATGTTTCTCACATGGCACCTGAGCCTCCACACAAATTTATTCTGCAGGGGTTTTTTTTCAATTTTAATCTTAAAGCATACACATGAAAAAAAAAATGCATCATTTTGAAGCTGTAGAAATGGGTTCACTATGTTTTGTTTCATTTTTAACATACATACTCATTTTGTTCGAACTTTCCTGCCTACTGCATCCACAGATCTTCCAGGAAAATACTGTTTTGAGAGGAAGAGAATCATTGCAAACAGTCCAATGGGGCTGGAATCAGCAGCTTTTATGAGGGTTAGTAATCCACTCAAGCCAGAAATTTTAGCACAGCTCATTTTAGCTCGTATTTACACATTTCCCACTATTTTTGTAGGGCTCAATTTCAGGATCCTTCTTCAGCCAGCCCATTCTTGTGTTTTCCACTTTTTCTCCACATTCCCATCTGCTGCAGCCCTAAATCCATGTTTAAATCATAGGTTGGTAAAGACAGTATAGACAACTTCCACAGTGCTCAGGTCTGGTTATAAGTATTGCATGGAGAAAAGACATCTTTCTATTGCTGGCTCTGTTAAGCTATCAAGAACATATTAAATAAGTATTTTTTAAAAAATTTTTAAAAGAGAGAGAGAGAGAGAGAGAAAATCCTTGGGCTGCTGGAGGAGAGGAAAGGAAAAGACTTAGGGCACTAATGTCATTAATGTCAAAACAAGACTTACTCCACTTCTCCCTATTGTATCCAAAACCTCAGGTGTACACACATAACAAGGGACAAATCTGGGCCAGTGAGCATCAGTTTTAGGGCTACCACCTACTCATTTAGGATTGCAGGTGTCAAAATCCCCTGGAAACTAAGCTGTAAGTGCTACAAGGCCTTATACTCAATATTAGCTGACAAACTTGAGCACAACAATCCATATGATGGAGCAGGTGTGGGTGGATCAGCCACGGGAGGGAACAATTTGTAGACTCCAGAGACTATGCTGCATGTTGTGACAGACAGCTTGTGCTAACGGCCAGGAAAGCAGCTCATTTTCAGCACAAAACCATGGGCTTCATAATGGTGGTTAAAATATTACCCTTGGCATTGCTGGTTGGGTTGTGCCAGGTTTGTTGCTGTGTGTCAGTCAGCACGTTTCCAACTGTGGAGGTAACAAACCCTGAGAAATAAGGGGTAAAAACCCACAGTGATGGCTTTTCCCGTGTGTTTCTTCTTAACACTCAAACCTCATTCTTTTTCCTCTCATGGCCAAGGTGGTTCTGCATTCTTCAGGGGAAAGCTGGGATGCTGTGACCTTTAGGGTGAGCTATGCATGAAACAAGGCTTGTCATTTTCTTGCAAGGCTTGTGGCACAGAAGGTTTTGAATCTCCAACTCACTACCTTCAATTTCCCATTATATTACCTGACCAGCTGTCCTTCTGCTTCGAGTAACACTGAAACTCTCCTGTTTCTCTCCCCAGCTTGGGGAAAGATTTTGAGTAATGTTTCAGGAAAGAGAAAAGAAAAAATGTGTTTTCTTTCCTTATACTGCCCCATCTCCCAAGCGCCTCCCCTCCAGACTGAGGCAATTTGCATTTAACACAAATCACTTAATTTACACATATGCTTCAGTCCGTGTGTAAGTTTTCTAGGTGACAATTTTATCGGGGAAAATGCTGTTTAGATTGTATGTGTAAAGTAAATGGCTTGTAAATATTAAAACAAAAAAAAAAAGGTTAATTTTCAATTGTGCAATAAAATTGTGAAATAATCCTCTCAATTCCTTTCCAGTGTCTGACTTGACACATGCTGGTTTTAAGAGCATACTGTTGTTTCTTCAGATGGGAACAAAAAGAGAGAGGTCATGAGCTGTTTTGCTTTCATCCTTAAGCTTTTTATTACTTTTTAATTTCGCATTGTTATTCCCTTTAAATTGGTTTATTCCTCTAACCCTGGTTCAATCAGACACATTAGTACAAGGCTGTTCCCTCTGAAGACAGGTGAGTCATCATCTGCTCAGAGTTAATCACGTTTATCTGCTTTACTTGACCTTGACCTTCTTCCTGCTGTTGTCTTTCTGTAACCAAAGACAAAACTTTGGCAGATGGGGCAGTTTATTCATTCCCTATAGGATTATGACACCAAGCAGATGAATACTCAACGTTGGATGACAGCTCACCACCAGCATGGCAGCAAATCCATCTAACAGGTTGGTATTGCAAAGGCTTTATCTGCTATGTGGCACCATGGATTTTGCATTACATAGGAGTCCTTCTCTTGATAATAGAAAAAAGCTAACCAAAACCCAGAAGCCTTCACTTTTCTATTACTTAGCCCTTGCTGATGGGTTTTTCAGGTTTTAAGAGCACTGGAGCTGCAGCTGCCCCTCCCCTAATGTAACTTGCAGCTGGTAGATCCTTTAGCACTAACTAGCAGCACCATGGGGCTGCAGCTCTCTCCCTTCCTGCTTCCTTTCTCCTTGGTGGCCTACAGCCTCTGCAGAACTTCATTATCAAGAAACCAGATGGGGGAAAGAATGGGAAGAAAGGTAAGCTGCACAATCCTTTGTGGTGTGGTTTGGTCTTCTTTTAAACCAAAATTCAAAGTAGATTTTACTGTAAGACTGTGTTTGCTGGGGATGACAACACAGTATTTACATTCATAGGGACATCATAAAAAATAGGATGGATGTAGGATATGGAGCCTCTCTCAATGGTTGAATAGAATATCAAGAAACACTAGTGTAAGTAGGGAAGCTAGCTAATTATTTTTGTGTGGTTTTGGACAATTACAGAATCAAATAGATTTTTTTTTTTTTTTGTGGTGTATGAATAGGCTGGAAGTCCAGCAGGAGTTAGAAAAAGTGGACTTTGGATTCATTATCAGAAACATAAATACTTATATATAAAAAATTATATATACATATAAATAGGTAGAAAAAGAATTCACAGAAAAGAAAGATGAAGGACTGGAAATGTAAAAGTAGGAGTTTTATAAGCTGAACTCTGCAATCATTGCAGAGAAAAAGAAAACCTGCAGGTGTAACTCCCTTAAATTCCCTGACTTTGCAGCAAGGCAAAGCCAGCTTGCACTGGGAAATGAATGATTGAGCAGGTGCAGGAAGTGAATGGCATTAGCTGTGTAAATAGCAGCCACTTTTCAATAATCAGGCTCCCAGAAGGGATCCTCTGCCTATGCCATTTCCATATTTCCCACAACCCTTCCAATCCATTCCCCCCTGACAAATCAGAAATAAAGAACAGTGCTTCCTTTAAGGTTTATGTTAAATATTAATACTCCAGGACAGGTGCAGCAGGGCAGATTACAGTGTGTTTAGCCTGGGCTCAAAAGTTACACTTCATCAGAAGGGGGAGTTGAGTTCCCAAGACTGAAGTAGTGATGTACCAGCTTGTACAGCACTGTACCCTGCTGTACCAACTTTTCTCCTCTCTCTCTCTCTCTCTCTCTCTCTCTCTGTGATTTCTGGTGGTCTTTGTGTAACTACCTTCATCTTCAAGCTGTTTTAAAAGAGGAGTTAACTGGTGCCTGGGTGGGACAGACAGATGTGGGATGAGTGTGTGTTTGCTGCCTTGGGCTGTGTTACACTGCTCAAGAGCCAGGTGTTAGGCTGGGGATGCTGATGAGAGTTCTGCCACACATTTAGCCATTCAAGTGGCGTGAAAGAGGGTTATGTATCTCCCTAATTTGCCACTTGAGTTTCCATCTCAGGGTTCTGCAGACCAAATCTGACTGCAGTTCCTTCATTTTCCTGCCACACAGCAGCACAGTCTACGATTTCCCTCCTTTCTTCCCCTGCCCAAATTATACCTCAGGAATAACTTGCATTATGGTGGTATGAGTCACATGCTCTACCTTGGCCTGTATGGTAAGGTAGTCAGTACTTGTGTGGAGATTTCCTAACCCAGATGCTGAGATGTCCTGAAAACTTGAGTCTCAGTAATTTTCTGTTTGAGCATAAATAAAAGCATAGCTTATTCATAGCAAAGCCAAAAAGGGGGTGTCAGTTGTACAAACCCAAATACTGCCTGTGGTGAAACCACAGCTATCAGCTGGTAACTGAGTAGTTTTTGTGTATTGGGAGAGAAACAGCATTTCACTGACATTCACCCCACAGTGTGGCTCCAGAGCTGGCACTTTCAGGTGGTAAATGGCAACAACCCCTCAGTGTTCGTGTTTCAGGCTTTGCTGATACAGCACCTTCAGTTATGCTGGTTTCTGATTTTGAAGGTTAATTTTGCAATTATAACTGCTGTACACATTTTGTTGAACAAAAGCCACTGTTTTGAAGTGGCCACCAGAGAGAAGATTGAACAACTCTAATGGGTTCAATTCATCCTCTGCTTCAGGGCATAACAACATTTCTAAGAAGCAATTGTTCCTCTTTCCTGAACTGCATAGGCAAGTGTGAGAATCTATATACAGGTGCCTTTCCTTTATCATGCCCTTGGATTTTTCTAGTACTGGAGGACTCGCATGTATTTCATGCTGAGAAGAGCTGTTTCATGTTGCTTTCAGAGAGCAGCCCACCTATTAAGACCCTGTTAGTCTCATCACTGCTCCTAGGGAGACCCAAGTTCTTGTGTTTTCTTCACCTGGTGGCTTTCTCGTTTCTGGGGGAGCACATGTGCACAGCCAAACATCTGCTTGTTACCTCCTCAGCTAGGGCAATGTTTGCAACAAGTGGAAAATCATTAACTTAGGTTTGTGGTGAAGAAATTGGGAGATCTGTGCACCTCCAATATCTTACTGATGTGCTGTTTTGCAGTAATCCAGGGGAGGTTTGTCAAGTCAGGTTCGTCCATCAGGATTGCCTGGACAAACCAAAAGGGAATCTTAGAGGAACAAAGCAACATTGACATGCTCACAGGCAAAGTTCTGATTCAGATTGCAGGCTCAATAGGTGTCTGTCAGGCCTCAAAGGATCAGGTAAAAGAAACATACTGGAGATGCTCCCCTAATACATATCAGTCAGCTCAGCTCCAAAATAACAGTTGTAATAGTGTCTGAGCATCTCACTCAGAAGGCTGCCACAGTGCTCCATCAAATAGCACAGACAGCTTTCAAGGACCAGAAATGTCACTTTGTAGTGACAGCATTTACTTACTCATCTGTTAAACTTCTTTTTGAGCCTAGCACTGCCTGTTCTCAAGCCTTAAGTTACATTCTTCCTTGGAGATCATTTCTTGTTTTAGTGACACTGTCTTCAGCCTTTCTTCACCTCTCTTTGAATTTTTCCATTATGCAGTGGCTGTTCAGGCAGTGAGGCTGTGTGTTCTCATATGGATAAGCTGGAAACCTACAAACCCCAGGGCATTTCAAACCGTGGAGAAGAAATACCATGACAAAATCCTCCTTGCTCTCTCTGTGCTCCTGCACTCACAGAGGTGATTTTTGCACAATGTCCCTCTGAGGTGCTGCTGGCTGGCAGAGAGTGTGGGAAATCTTGGGTTATTACAGTGAATCTCCGTGGGTTCCTTAGGATTACTCAGAAGGGGGAGAGCAGAGGCACAAACCCATTAACACAGCAGCATCATGCTTTTGCTTTTCAGGACAGATAAGGGGTTTGGTGCAATACATTGAAGCAGTTCATGGATCAGAACTCCCTCCTCTGTCTGGCAATTGCTTTGCTTTAGGAACATCTGCCTATATGTGCTCTGGCTTAAATGTGACTGTATTCCCCCTGCAGAGAGGGCAAGTTTATTCTGAGCAATAGAAACAATCCACCAGCTCTGTTCATTGCAGTTGAGCAAGAGGCATATGATATTAATTTCAAACATCCTTTAGAATAACAAGATGCTTAATTTTCAGCTTGGAGCCTTTAAAAGTCCTTCTCAGTGCTACAGCTACTCCCTTCAGCTACAACAAAATACATCTGAAACCCAGCAGTTTATCTGCCCTTCCCCAGCACACTGAGGAGCAGTCACAGCCCTGACCCTGAGCTGGGTGACTGCTTTCTTCACATCTCTGGCTGTCAGGAAAGGTGGGAATCAGGAGCTGGAGGCTCCTTTCAGCTCAGTGTCTTGAGTTTGGTGGTAATTTATCTCACCTGAATCTTTGTGAAATGTCTGCTTCATTAGAAACAGATTTAAATGGGATGGTTCATTGGTTTGATTAAGAAAAGTGATTAGTATGGCAGTGAAAACTTGTTAGTCAAAGATTTTTAACCCAGCTGTTCCATGGAAAAAAAACTGGATGGGAGTCTACTGCAGATCCCAGCAGTCAGTGCAGTTTGCTTTACAAGCTGTTGCAAAGCTGAAGGGACAAGAACTGGAGCATTTGGTTATTGACAAGGAAAATATTTCAGCCTGTGTCACATCTCTGCTTGACTTTGACTAGAAGAGAGAGGTGCAGGGCTGTATATGTTCATGTGTTGTGACAAGATGAGAAATGCATGACTGGATCTCTCCTTTTGGGGCAGAGATGCCATGCCAAATTTTCCAGGAAGCAGTGGTCTGCTGACTGCCAAGAGGGGGACTTTGTAGGTACTTTCATTCCTGTACGTATTCCAGCTGCAGAGTTCAAGAGATGGGATCAAGATGAGAAGCAAATACGGAAACCCTATGCTAAATACTGTTTTTTGGTGTCCTCTGAGCATTCATCCTTTGTGTAGAGTTCTTGATGTAGGAAAGAGGGCTTAGCCCATTTTAGAGCTGAGTTATCTGAAATAAGTTGAGGTTGTGGCTTGTAAATGTGTCAGTAACTAGAAAAAGAAGTCTAACTAGCTGTGCCTCAGTTATACTAAAAATCCATATTTGACATGGGTGAAGTGTTCCTAAATGTTATCTCTGGGCTGTTCTGCATTCTAGAAAAAGCAGTCTTTGCCAAGGGGTTACTGAGTTTCTTCAGCCTTACTGCTTTCTCTTCACTCTGCAGAAAAGACTGGCAAGAAAGGCAAGGAAATGAGAGGAAGGAAATAGGTAAGGGCTTGTCCAGTACCCCCAGCAGACACCTGAGGGTTTGCAGTCCCTGTTCCTGTGTACCAGCCTCTGTGAGAGGTTGGTGCAGTGAATGGTTAAGGGATTGTACTTCCCCTGGAGGCCAGAGAAAAGTGGAGTAATTCAGGGGTCTTTCCTGACACTGTCCTGTTTAACAGCTTTACCAGTGACTTGGAGGGGTTGACAAGTACATATTCATCCTAATTACAGCCCCCTTGTGTCTAGGAGAAGCTTTTAAAGAAGGAGGCAAGCTCTTGCCAGTAGTGCATAGTCTCTGTCAAGGCTGTGCAAACTGTGAGGGTGGTGAGACACTGGAACAGGCTGCCCACAGAAGTTATGGATGCCTCATCACTGGAAGTGTTCAAGGCCAGGTTGGATGGGGTGTTGAGTGACCTGATCTAGTGGAAGGTGTCCCAAGCCATGGCAGTGGGGTTTGAACTAGATCTAAACATCTTTTAAGCTCCTTTCCAACCCAAACAATTCTTTGGTTCATTCAAACTCATCCAACCCATAGAGAAATTCCTGCAGCCTTCACCCATCACAGCCTTGCTCTGCCCAAGCACCTGCCTGAATTGCTCCCCTGTTGGCACCTCAGTCCCAACTCCTTCTGGGAGTCCAGCAAGCCCAGGCAGTCCCCTGCTCTTTGAAGTGCTCTCCCTGCACACCAGCACTGCTGCCCTTGTCTCTCTTGGCTGTGCTCTGATCCTATCACTACATAAAGCAGTCCATATTGCCCTGGCCTGAAGTTTCTGGTCGTACACAGGCAGTATTTTATAATGTAATGCCTGAAAACCCTTGCAACAGCCAAAATTTGACTGCTTTACTTTGAGGAACAACTGACAAGGAGAGGCAATAACCTGAAAGTGTGACCAGGGCTGTAGCTCCTAGGTGAGTGAGTTCACACCTACCTCTGTTCTTTGCCCTGTTAGTTGAGACTACAGTTCTGCTTGGGATCTTTCTGGAGGCATTAAGGATGTCAAGCTGCACAGCCCAGTGTCAAGGGCTTAACCAGGCATGCTTTAAAGTGCAGAGAAATCATGCAGCAAAAAACTGCTTATCATTTACCTGCCTCATAGCTGAAATGCAGCAGATAGTAGCTCAGTCCCATTGTGCATAGCAAGTGATTCAGGAAAGCCAATTGCATGGCTGGGAGGCTGATGAAAAATAAAAGGTTTTTGTATGGAATGGGCCAGACAGGCACTTGCAGGTCCCTGTTTCCCCATGCCATGGCACACAGAGCTGTTCAGGGCTGCATCAGTGAAAGATGGAGCACAATCAGTGCTAGAGTGCCACAGGTCTGCAAAGGCAAAATATCCTATTTAATTGACAGTTTTCAGACAGTGTTGGGACACTGGCTGGCAGGCAGGGACACCCTGTTTGATTTGTAGTGGAGTGATGTTTGCATGGGCTGGCATTGCCCTCTGCTGGCTGCTGCCCCGAGTGGGTGATGATGGGGGAGACTTAGCCAGCTTTCTTGTCCTGCTCTTCAGTCTCTCTTTCCCTCTCTGTGACACCAAGCCTAACAGCAGTTGTGCTTTCCTGCTCCTCTGGTGGCAGCTGGGCAGGGTCCAACTTCCCCCCTTTGCATATCACACCTTTTCCCACTTATTTTTCTCCTGTGGGTGTAGTTGTGGCCTTGTCTTCCTCTTCCCTCTCTCAATACAAAGGTTATTGCGGTTCTGTATAAGGAAAATCACTGATACTGTGCTAGAAACTGTGTGGAAATGTTAGCTAGTGTTTTTAACAAGTCATCTAGCAAATTTTAACCGTTGCAGTGTAAAATGCTGGATGAACAGCCCTTTAGAAGGAGAGAATCTGGAAGCTGAAAGTTTTTCTGTTTTACTTACAGTGTACTGATTAATGACTTCTGCTCTTGCCTAAGTTCCTGGGACACTATTCCCTGATGGGCATAGGCCCATTGCCTTTAGTGGTATCCCATTACATAAAAACAAAGCTCACAGCCCCAGTAAACCTCAAAGGGTCTTTAGTGCTCTTTCCATATTGCATTTTGCAGTTTATTCACTGCTTTCAGCTTCCCTTCCATGGCTCTGTGTGTGTGTGACCTGGATGCCTTGAGAATCAGATGGAAGATTCCTCTCATGCTGAGCAGTGTTATTTTGCATTCAAGATGCTTGGTGACAACAACAACAACGAAAATATAGATGGTAAATCATGCAGAACCTGAAGTTGCTGCCCTTAAACTTTACTCTGCAGGGTCATCAGTAGAGTGATGGTAATCTAGTCTGAAAACAGCTGTTCCTTGGGGAACAGAAAATAATGTTGGTGGGGAAATCATTGGTATAATGATTTTTTTTTGTTTCATCTGAAACTTTATTTGCCTGTTGTACATTTGGGGTTGGTTTTTGTTTTCAGCAAAAACAGTTTCACCTGGAATCGCTTCAGTGCACACTTACGGTATGTATTGCTGTGTGCACTCTGAGAGCAAGGGGGAGAAGGAGAAAAAACAAGTTATGGTTAATTATAGCCACTGTTCTGCCACCAGGGACTCCTGGAAAGTATCAGTCACCTTCCTGAGTACCTCATAGCAATTACAACTAGTTTAACAACTCAAACACAGAGAAAGTCTGTATCAGGTAGCAAAATCTCTGAGGATGCATTGGAAACACTTGAAAGAGGGTTAGTAATATGTCAGACTGACATTACAGCTGGAGATAAGGTTAACCAAGAGACATCCTTAGCAAAGGACCCAAGGACTGAACATTTGTTCCTCTGGGAGTGTGGGCCTGCCTTCTCTCCAATGACTGGTAACTTGGGAAGCCCAGCCTGGAGCATGGAGGTGGTGAAATGAACTTCAGAGCTTGTGTTCTTATGCACAACAGTCCAGAGAGCAAAATGCTTCCTTCACTTCCCATTTACTCAGGCTGGAGGACAAAAATTCTAACTTGAAGGCCTTTGAGAGTTGTACCCACTAGGGTGTGGCAGTCCCACACCCTCACCTTTGAAGAGTTCTGTGCCAGGATGAAGAGGATGTATCTGGGGTGAGGTAACCAGGGGAGTTTGTGCTGCTGCTGCTTCTTGTGGTGGAAGCAAAGGGAGAAGACTAAGTTTTGTCAGCCAAGTCCTTTGAGAACAACTAGCCTGGAGCCTTTTTTTGTGGGAACAAGGAAGTGCTTGGGTATGGGGGTCAGGATGTGCTTACCAGGGAAGACTTTGCATAGCCTTGACTCAGTTTCTTCTCTCTGAAAAAGAAAAGGGTATCAGTTCAGCCCCTCTGCCTATCAGTCTGTCTTACATGCATTGTGGCCCAGGGACAGCACACCTCTCTAGATCAGAGTGTCCCAAGCTCTTCATATAATTTACATCTCAGTTGATTGGGTTATCTCAAACACCATAAAGCTGCAGGTACTTCAAGCAGTGATTGCAACATGTTTTACACAGGTTATTGTGGAAATGCTCTGGGGAAAACTGAGCCAGTTGGGATTTTCAACGAGCTAAATGAACTAATTCCTATCTCCACAGCCAGCCTAAATAAAACTGTATACAGCACAGCTGGGCTAGCTTGTACAATTGACAGAAACTTTACTCATGATTGAAAGACAAGAGTTCTGCAATGGGCTTGGCTGAAGGGCATATAAGACTGGGAACGTAAATATGCTTTGTGATGCTCTCTAGTGCCTTGCATGCCTAGAGTAAGTAAGCTGAGGTAAGACAGGCTGTGAATCTAAATTGCACTTGTCATTCCTGGATAATTCTGCAGGTTGCCCAGTGTAATCAGTGTTTTATCTTTGACCCAGTTTGATTTCTCTGCCTGCACAAAAGTGAGTACTCTTCTAAAAAAAGGCATGTTTAATTCTATGTGAAAGAGCCTGATGTTTTTAACTGAGGTTTCCACTTCATTTATCACAGTGGGCTCTATCCCTCTGTCCTGGGAGTGCACATCATTTCAGGAAGACAAAGAAAAAGTTGTCTTAGGAAGGCATGTCCTTCTGCTCCAAGTGCTATAGCTAAATGTCACCTCCGGAAACATTATAATTCAAGTTAGTGGGCTATATGGGAATATTTGTGAGAATTTGATTTGCTTAAATCTGTCTTTGTGCCCATAATCTCAGATCCTAGCATTGCCCTTTCAAAATGCCAAATGCAACAGCTTGGATCATTAGCACACTTTGAATCCTGTTACTTGGGTCGTGTAAATGTGACTCTTGTCCTTTAGACAGACACTTTCATGCTGTAGGGAGAACAGGGCAGGGAAGAGGGGATAATATTTAAAATACCATCGGACAATTCTGATCTCATGTACAGTGTTGTAACTCCAGTGAAACCTAATAGACCTATCTCAAGCTTAATTGACATGAAAAATCTGCTTGGGTGTGAGAGGTTTATCACTAACCCATTTCTCTCTCGGAAATTTCATTTCCCCTGCAATATTTCTTATCAAGTTTGCTTGCTAAACGCTCAACTTTTGAGTTGTATTTCTTCTCTAGGAGCCTAACTTTCCTCTGGGTAATTCCATACAGAAATCTGTACAGAAATCTGTACAGGAAGAAGATGCAGAGTTCTGGGAGCTTCCTTGTAGTCTGCACAGGCTGCATGACTGCCAGGGTTGCAGGTGGATACTTCATGGAGCTCCATGTAATCACAAACCCTCCTGGCCTCTGCTATCTGTTGTTTTCCCCTCTCTTAGTTTGGATTTTTTCTCAGTTTCACAGTGTAGTTTGTAATCAAAGTTATGCTAATCTGTTGCCCCAGTTCTTGCCAGTTGAATTGGTTTTTAGCTGAAGGTGTTGGGCTTGGGCAGTGGAAGGGCATTCTTGGGGCTCTTGCAGAGATGACAGTAAGATAACACAGTAAAGATCAAATGCATGTGAGGAAAAGAGAGGAGAAAGACTGGGTTTTGAGGAAAAACTAGAAGTGCATGTGAGGAAAAAGCAATGAGGAAAAGGAGGAATGACAACCAGAAGGGGTGAGAGGACTAAAAGAAGAAATATAAAAACCAAAAAGCAGCAGTATGGGATGCCACAAACATGACAAAACAAATGATCCAATAGGAGGAAAAGCAGCATCAGGATGAGTTAGTAAAAAAACAAATTCTAACAAAGTTGAGTGCCAAAGTGCTACCAGTCACTGCATATAACTGTATGTTGTGTTGCTTTCCATGGGTATATCATACACTGTCCAGGGTGGACACTTCCAGGATCATTTTTTATATTAAATACTTCATTCTTTGTGTATAGAAAACTTTAGGGGTTGTGGCTATTTAGGCTTTTGGCCAACTCTGCTCACAGCCCCACATGGGAGTCTGTCACCTTCATATGTCAGTGATGCCTTGTATGTGGATGGTGGGAGAGCATTTGCTGTGCTGCTGCCATGTGCTGTCCTGAAATGACATGTCATGTCTGCAAGGTGCCTTGAAACACACTGCTAGAGCCCAGAGCATTGTGGTGAGTGGACTTGAATCCAGCTGACAGCCAGTGACAAGGGTGTTCCCCAGGGCTCAGTTTTTAGTCCAGTTTAACACCTTCATCAGTGATCTGGACAAGGGGATCAAGTGTACCCTCAGTCAGTTTGAAGAAGGCACTAGGTTGGGTGGGAGATTCTGCTGACCTGCTGGAGGGTGGGAAGGCTCTGCAGGGGAATCTGGACAGGTTGGATTGATGGAAAGAGGCCAACTGTATGAAATTCAGCAAGGTGAAGGGCCAGATCCTGCACTTGGGTCACAACAACCCCATGCACTGCTACAGGCTGGGGGTAAGAGTGGCTGAAAACTGCCCAGAAGGAAAGGACCTGGGGGTGGTGTTGGCAGCAGCTGAACATGAGCCAGGTGTGGTCAGGTGGCCAAGAAGGCCAATGGCACCTAGCTTGTATCAGCAATAGTGTGGCCAGCAGGAGCAGGGCAGGGATTGTCCCCCTGTACTGGTGAGGCCACACCTCACTGCAAGATGGACATTGAGGGGCTGGAGAGTGTCCAGAGAAGGGAATGGAGCTGGGGAAGGGTCTGGAGCATGACTCCTGTGAGAAGCAGCTGAGAGACTGGGGTGGTTTAGCCTGAAGAAAAGGAAGCTCAGGGGAGACCTTATCACTCTCTACAACTGCCTGAAAGGAGGCTGTAGCCAGGTGAGGGTCAACTTCTCCCAGCCAAGGGGAAGTGGCCTCAAGTTGTGCTGGGAAGGTTCAAGTTTAGGAAAATTAGGAAAATTTCTGCACTGAAGGAGTGGTTAAATATTGCAACAGGCTCTCCAGGGAAGTTGTAGGGTCACCATCCCTGGAAGTGCTCAGAAAATGAGTAGATGTGGCAATTCACAATATGGTTTAGTTCCATGGTGGTATTTGGTCAAAGGTTGGACTTCATGATTTTGGAGGTTTTTTCCAGCATTAATGATTCTATGATTGTACATGCAAATAGAGAAGTCAAATGAAGATTTTAGTGATACCCTTCTTTTTGAAAATCTCCAACTTTCAAATGCTTGAGTTTGCAGCCTTGATATTTTTAACATAGTATTTTCTCTGTGATTGTAAACAATACTTTGCATGTCTCTGATGTGTTATGCCCAAGAATTTGAGAGTGTTCTGTAAACATTTTTTGTGATTAGTCATGACAGTGGCCTTTTGAATTGAGTAACTATTACTATTATTTCAGCTTTTGAAATGAATACATGCAGAGATTATACTTTACTGAGCATCAAACAGAATGTTGGTAGATCAGAACTGAGAGTCTCTTAACTTCTACATCCTGACCTGTGTTTTGACCTTCATCCACACTTCTTTTTCAGCTGAAAAAATCCTTTTTAAGATCACAGAATTGCTTTGGTGACTCTGCCTAAGGCCATCTCTCATCCACAGTAAGTCTGAACAGGATGTTCATTAACCAGTAGCATCTGCAGTCAGCCTGGGGTTCACTGCAAAGGGCCAGATGTATAGTTTATGAATAATAAAATGTTTTGGAAAAGTTTGCGTAATGCAAGTGATGTCTTTTTTAAGAGCTATCTGAATTACTAATGACAGCATCATTAAGATCTTGTTAGCTCAGTTTAAATTTGATCTCCTTGAAATAGTTTCTTATGTGTCCATCAGTAAAAGGTCTTCTATGCATCATGCTGCCTTTTGATTGAGCAGTCTCTGCCTGTTGGTAAGCTGATTACTTATGTTTTCATCCTGCCTGGCAAACAGATCTCCCCTTGTTCTTATCACAGTTCACGCCTCGCTTGTTTTCTGCTAGACTGCTTTATTTCTGCTGTCAAGCTATGAAGGCCTCTTGCTATAAAGGCAAGAAATAATAAGCGTTAAAAACAAGTGCAGACTGAAACTTTGTAGTCCTTTGGCTCCGTGTAGACAAAATACTTCATTAATTCAGAGCAAACAAATCTTCGTTCTGCCTGCACTCACTCACCTTTTCACTCTGCTCCTCTCACTATGGCCTCACATCTTGCTGTTACTAGTTCCAATTTCCTAAGAAGTATCTATAGTTTTTCCATCCCTAAATGCCTTCCACAGAGCTTTTTCAGACCACGTTCCTTGGCTGTCTCCCAGCACAGATCCTTCTCCTCTCTAGACCCAGCCACCTTGGTTGGGTGCCACCCCTGGAACACAGGGCAGTGTTTGAAGCTGCCTTGAGAAGCCAGTGGGGGTGGCAGCAGCAGCAAAAGGAACTGGGCTTCATGTCCTTTACTTTTGGCTAGCATGAAAAATTGGAGTGTGTGTCACCTCAGCCCCCAGCCAACAGCAGCCCTGCACCACAGTTACAAACTGCTTTGTCCAAATTACTCTTCCCTCACAGCTCCTCAGAAACAGACCTTTCTTGACATCCCATCTCTTCCCTCCTCTTGGCATCCTCTATCATGTGAATTGGACTGATGGATAGGCTGGTGGTGTAAAGCAGCCTTTGCTGAAATAAGGGGTAGATGGAGGTGTAAAACCCAGTGTCAGGATCATATTTCTACCTATGTGCTTTGGAGCTTCTGTCTTTTCTCTGCTTGGTGATGAATGGCAGGAGGAGGCAACAGGAGGTGTGGGAAGCCCCATTGCTTTCATTAGGGGGAGAATGCTTACTGTGCAGTAAATTTCTCATATTTCCAACTCATTCTGGAGCACGTTTGCCAGGATTTAAGAGTTATAGGCCCGTAAGTCAAATACCTTGCGAAATGGGGGTTATTATTCTGCCATTTTTCACCAGGGCTTGTAAGTAGGCACCATATATCTTTGGGTCACCTGTGCAGCACAGGTTTCTCCTATGTTCTGTTCCTTATGTCAATTAAATTGCAGCAGGGAGGTGATGTATGAATGTTATTCATCAAAATAATCACATCCAGAGCCTGGAGATGGTGCTTCAACAGAAGTTGTGTCACAGATAAAGCCTGCCAGGAGGTGTCATCAGAACTTATTCTAGCTGTACCCAGCAGCTCCTGCAGGCAGCCCTACAAGTATTTCATCACAGCAGAGATCAGCATCTGTCCTGTGACACACATGGCCCACACCCTGCCACTGGATGGTTGTTGTAGGTCCCTTCCTAATGAACCTCTACTCTACTCTCCCCTTTCATTGTGAGGGTGGTTGGCCACTGGAACAGATTGTTCAGAGGAGTTGTAGAGTCTCTACCCCTTGAGATGCTCAAAACCCCACCAAGCATGGCCCTGAGACAGTTTTCTACACCATTCTCAGCAGGAAGGCTGAACAAAACTGTCTGCAGAATCACCTTCCAAACTCAGCAGCTGTGCCATTCTGTGCCTCTGTGGGTTACACAGAGCTCTTGGGCTGGGGTCTGCCTGCAGATTTCTTCCATCAAGTGTGAAGTAACCTTAAAACTACTTTGATTTTCTCAGAAATGGGAGAGAGCAGTGTTTTCCTTCAACACAGCCTTTGCTTGCTTTAGGTATTTCTGGGTTTAATGTTAGATAAAAGCTTATGGCCCAGCATATGCACAGATCTACTGAATTTTAGTGAAGGCACTGAGGAATTTTTTTGCACTGTTATGCTGGTGTGGAAATTCCCATCTTCATTGCCATGATGTGCTTCTCTGAACTTTGTACCTGACACCAGGTCACATAAAGAGGGAAAATGTTCAGTGACACCTTCTATGTGCTCACTGGCTTTTTAGCAGATTGTGAGCTGAATACCAAGTTAGTTCCTGCTGTACTCTCTGCTACCACCCCAAAACAGCACCACAGCTTTTTCCTAGGTGCAGTGGCTTTTTCAGATGCTGGCTGCTGGTTTGTTTAACCAGGCATAGCAATAATTGTGTATTCCTTGGGGCTGTCCTTATGGAGACATTTGTTTATTTATTTGCCCTGGCTTTATTCAGTTTCCATCAAAATGATGGAAACTGATTTTAGTGAAATCCAGGGGTGCCAAATACTTTCCCCAGGCAGAGCTCAGAGCCAGCCCTGTGGGAAGGAGTTTAGTACCCATTTTCCCAATCCCTCAAGGCAGCAGCTCCGGAGCACTTGCAGCCAAACATGCCTGAGGTGCCGAGCGCTGGCAGGAGGTAAATCCAGAGATGGGACAGTGGGAGACACAGAGAGAGCCCTGTCCAAAGTGGCCTTCTCCACGTTGTCAGGAATGTGGTGGCAGCCCCAGGAGCAGGTTGGAGGTGAGAACTGGGGCTGTGTTTGACACTGATCCAGGTCAGGTCAATGTTTACCTCTGGGGGGGTTTGGCCCCACACGCTGAGTTTAAACAGGATCAGGGTGACAGATGCTGCATTTTGTACACCCTGAGAGTTTATATCCCCCCTGGAGATTTCCTGCCAGGATGTGGCATTGCCGGGGGCAGAATTAAACCTGCTCATCCTGTGGGCATTGCTGACCTTTGTCTCTCTGTTGTGCCATCAGGCTGTGGGAATGTGCTGCTGTCACTGCCTCTGCCACCCGTCCTGGGGGCTGCATCCTCCGGCAGCCCTTCCCAGCCCCACACGCGAGCTCCAGTGGTGCCTCTGTGCTGTGTTGGGAGTGCTTGCTGGGAATGTGCCTCATCCCTGGGAATGAGGGATCCCCTTTTATTCCTGAGCAGCCAGAGAAAGATTTTGGGCTTGTCAGCTTCAGAGTTGGATGGCAAAAGCCACTGAAAAGAAGAATGACCATGAGGTTTGTCAAAGTGGTGCTGTCAGACCCCACTTGACAGTGTCTGCTTTGTGTTGGAAGTGGTTGTGTATTTGCACTGCAGGGAATGAGTGTCCCCTTCCCAATTCAGCCCCAAAGGTCCCAAAGGCTCTTACAGGAATATTCCTTTTGACTTCCCTTTGGGATAACTTACTCTCCACCCTGCCATGGGCAATTCTTTGATTTCTCCTGCAGAAAACCTCATGGCAGAGGAAGGTTGCAAAGGAGCCCAGAGTTGTGTTTGGAGCAGAAAAGTGTTGAGAGCTGTGTCTGCCTGTGCAGCCCCAGCCTGGCAATATCCACATGGAACAGACTGGGGAAATGGGATTGGATGGAGCAAAATCCCTTCATGGAAGAGATTTTCTCATGTGCAGATCAGGCATGGGGCAGGCAGTGAAGTTTGGAAATCAGCTGCTCTGCCCCCAGAAAGCATCACTAACATCAGCATGAATGACATGACCTGTGCCCACCGCTCACCATTCACCTGACCAAAATCAAGAGCAGAGGTTGGTTTGGGTTTGAAAACTTGAAATAACTTGGAAACAAAAGAAATCACCTTTTTCTTCTTCTTCTTCTTCTTTCAGATGCTGGACTTAACTCTGTGGATGTGGGGTTGTCAGACCCTAATGGCTGTGAGTTTGTGTTCTTCTCACTGGAGAACTGGACATAATTGTTAATTATTTGCAGAAATGTTTTGTGAGACCTTCCCCTTTCCTGTGCCTCTGTGTGGGACAAGGACAGAGAGAGCAAGCAGCCTCAGACTGGAGAGGGGCAGGAGAAAGGCACTGAAAAGGGACAAAGGGACCTCCCTGGTGTCACCAGGGCACCTGTGGGAACAGGATGGACACTTTGGGGGCAAAATTGAGATTATTTGTGGCAGAGCTGGGGGAAGATCTGAGTTCATCTACAGGGAATAAGTATGGGGATATTTTTGAGGAAAAGCTGAGGTGATGTTTAGGGGAGAGAACGCAAATTTTGGGGTTCAAAAAGAGTTAATCAATATTGTACAGGAGGGAAAATTTGGTGGGTAAAACTTGATGTAATCTGTAGGTGAGAGAATGAATATTTTGGAGTAAAAATGAGATACTCAGAAGTGAACTGGGGGGGAAAAATTTGGAGGCAAAAATTGACCAAATCTCTAGAGTAGAGAATGAACATTCTGAGGGGAAAATGAGGTGATGAGTAGTGGGTGTGTAGGGAAAATTTTGGGGCTAAATGGGAGATAATCTCTAGGGGAGAACATGAACATGGTAAGGTGAGGGAATCAGTTGTGGGAAGGTAGGGAAATCTAGGGGGGAGAAAATAATAGGAAATAATCTGTAGGGCAGAGAATGAACATTTTGAGGTAAAAATGAGATCATCAGTAGTAGGCAGATGGAAAATTTGGGGGGTAAATCTTGAGAAAAGCTACATGGTAGAAAATCAATGGTGAAGTAAAATTGAATGAATCAGTAGTGGATAGGTAGGGGAATTTTGGGGGGGAACTTGAAATAATCTAAAGGTTGGCAATGAACATTTTTAGTTAAAAACAAGGTAATAAGTTGTAGATAGGTAAGGAAAATTTTAGGGGTAAAACTTGAGTAATCTCTAGGGAGACAGTGAACACTGACATAAACTGAGGCAGTCACTGGGGGTAGGCAAGGAAATTTTGGGGGGGTAAAACCTGGGAAAATCTGTAGGGCAGAGAATGAACATATTGAGGTAAAAAGGATGTGATTGGGAGTGGACATCTAGGGAGAATTTGGGGGGCAAACCCTAAGATAATATGTAAGAACAAAAAATGTTTTTGAGAAAATCTCTGATGTGATGTGTAGGGGGCAAAATGAATATTCTGGGGATAAGACAGACACAACTGGTCTGTCTTTAAAATCTACTTAGTATATAGGGGACAAAATGGACACTTTGGTCATAAAATCTGAGTTACTCTGTAGAGAAAGGAATGAATATTTTGAGGTAAAAAGGAGGTAATCAGAATTGGACAGGTAGGGAAAATGTTGGGGGTAAAATGTGGGGTAATCTGCAGAGCAGAGAGCAGAGAATGAATACTTACTTGTAAAAAATGAGGGAAGCAGAAGTGGACAGACAGGGAAAATTTGGGGCAGAAACATGAAATAATCCCCAGGGAAGAGAATGAAAACTGAGCCAATCACTAGTGAACACATAATGAAAATTTTGGGTGTAGAAATTGATATTTTCTTTAGGATGGAGAATTAATATTTTGAGGTAGACATGAGATAACTAGTAGTGGACAGGTAGGGAAAATCTTGGGGGTAAAATTTGAAATAATCTTGAATAATGTCTAGGTGAAAAAAGGAACATTTTGAGGTAAAATGAGTGGATCAGTAGTGGACCTCTAGGGAGAATTTGGGGGCAAAACCTGAGATAATGGGGAGGACATGAAGTATTTCGGAAAAAAAGATCTGACATAATTTGTAGGGGACTGAATGAACATTTTGGGGATAAGACAGACAGAACCCAGGTGGTTTTTCATTTAAAAAAATCTAGGTAACATATGGGGACAAAATGGACATTTTGGGCATCAAATCAGAGATAATCCGTGGGTGAAAGAAGGAATATTTTTGAGGTAAACTCAGGACTCACTGTGTCCTCCTCCTTCCTTGGCAGCAGCTGGCAGGGAAGGGAGAAGGAGCCCCATGTGGGACAAGGGCAGAGAGGGGCAGGAGAAAGGCACTGCAAAGGGGAAAAGGGACCTCCCTGGTGTCACCAGGGAACAGAGTGGACTCTTTGGGGGCAAATGGAGGTGAAGAGTGGACAGTTTGGGGCAAAATCTGAGTTCATCTACAGGGAATTAAGCAGGGGATATTTTTGAGGGACAAGCTGAGGTAATGAGTTCACCCACCTTGGCCCAAGTTGTATTTGCACAAAGTGGGACTAGAGGTGAAGGTCAATCCAAAGCCAACCCTGCTCAACCTCTAAATTCCAGGATAAATTCTACAAGCTGCCCATTGAGGGACTAAAGACATAAAAATGGAACCAAGAGCATTAAGAAGGTTCCTGGGAATCCCATTACAGTGTTGGCATAGCATTTTTAACAGATCTTTAAGCTTTTGATGACAACACTGCATTTCTCTGTTGGGATTATTCCCTCCGTGGGCTGTGGGGTTTATTTGGGTTTGACCTCCATCCTGGTGGCCATGACACTGCTCAGGAGCTGGTAGGAAAAGCACTGTCAGAGCTCCTGGCAGGCACAGGCTGTTTCCCCAGAGTGGATCCAACTGCTGCCCACCAGCCTGGCCAGGAGGCATCTGCTTTGGCTCCTGTCTTCTGCCAAGGAAAGAATGTTTGCAGTTGATTCCAATTAGATTCCAGCAGCCTCATCTCCTGGCAATTCCTGGGCAGCTGATCCCCTCTGCCACCCCTCCTGCTCTCAGCTCCCACCCAGCCAATGGCAACTATGTGGAGGAGAATTTATCCTCCACAGCAGCAGCAGGACACAAGCACTCACACTCTGGCACCTGGATTGTCCCTTTGGGGGATGCTGCTTGCTGGGATTTAGGTAATTCCACACATTTGGCTGCTGAAATTTCCCAGCCCAAGGGCTTTAAGTGACAGGGCAGCACAAAGATTGTTCTCTGTGTGGTGCCCAGATTTGGGTTTCAGTATCAACTTTGCTAGTTTACATGAATTATACCCTTAGGCCCAAATTCCCTGCTGAATTCCTGCTGGAATAACCTCCCAGTGCCCCATGGAGTGTGGATATTTCCATGCAGAGCTGCTGCTTTAACACCAGCCGTGTCAGGAGCCAGCAGAGGTTCCAAGGAAGCTCAGTGGGATCAGGACAAGGACAGGTTTGTATTCCACAGAATTTACTACTAACCCTCATCCCCACCGATGTCCCTGGAGGGCACTTGACAGAGTTCCCAGGAATTCAGCTGATTTCACCCCCCCCTGAGGTCGGGCTCCAGTTGATACTTTAAAGCAGGAGAAGGCAGTGGTCAGACACACCCCTAGCCCGTGCTGAGGCAGCCCCTGCGCCCAGGTGAGGATGTCTCTCCCTGCAGAAGCTGATTTCATTTCAGAGCCTCGGGAGTGGCCTCTGGAAGTTCTTTTCCCTGAGGAAAGGGATGCACATCCCTGCCTTCAGCACACCTCCAGCATGACCCACCTGTGAAAGCTTTCCATGGGTTCTGTGCTTCCAGCTGGCTCCCTGAAAAACTCCTAACTTAACCCAAACAAAACTTCATCCAACTCTAACCTTTCATTAAAATAAAAGAGCATCTCTGAGGGCTATTGCTTGGAATTTAATTTCTGTGAAGGAAGGCTGCCTTAGCTTTAATGCTGCTGATGGGTGATGGCCCCAGGCTGGAAGGGAAGGGATGGGATTGGGAGGGACATACCTGGCTGCTGTGTGGGAGCTCTGGGAGGTTGGCACTGGGAATTGCTGTCTGAGCCTCTCCACAAACACAACATGCTGACATTCCCAAGTGCCAGCTGTTCCTTGGAGTGTTTTTGGGGTGTCAGTGGGGTCTGCCTGGGGCGAAGCATCTCCAGGTACCTGTTCAGAGCAGCCCATGGCCGAGGAGCCGCAGGCAGCCCTTTATCCGTGTCCATCAGAGCGCTGCCCGGGCATCCCAGTGCCCAACCCCGGGACGTGTGTTCTGCATGCTGTGTGCCATAGGCAGGACCCTGCAGGCACAGCTCCTCCCCTGGAAATATGAAGGACAAGAGGTGCTGGTCCCCCTCCTGTGGCTCCTGACCTTCTCCTGCCCTGCATTCCCAGCCAGCTGGGACACAGGGACGAAACACCAAGGAACATTCCTGGCAGTGAGCAGGAGTTCCCGAGGGCTCTGTCCAGCTCTGGGCCCGAGAAGCAGCCCCAGCCTCAGCAGCTGCTGTGATTCTGGGCTAGAAAGACTCACCTGCAGGAGACACCCCTCTGCAGGCGGGACCAGCTCTGACACTCTCCGGAAGCACTTCTGCCATGGACCAAGACTTCAGGCTTGTCTTGCTCATTTCTCCTTGCAAAGGGACATTGCATGAGCACCTTGACAGCTGCTGGGTAAATCCTGGAAAGGGCAGGAAATCAGGGTTATTGGAAAAGTTTTGTGCTGTCCTGTCAGGTGCAAGCTAGTTCTGCTCCAGAGCCATGCCAGGGGCTGGTGTGTGAAGCAGCATTAGCATAAAAGGAGGAACTGCATTTTCCGAGGAATTCCCTTGCTTCCCAGGCAGGACCTTCCTAATCACCCTGATCTCAGGTGCTTGGAGCAGGGTGCTAAGGATGCCCAGATTCTGAGTTCAATCCCCAGAGAAGCCAACCACCTCTCCTCATTGGACTTGATAATCCTTGTGGGTTTTCGTAACTCAGAAGCTCCTATGCTCTGGAAATAAAGAATAAACAGTTTTCACTGCCTTTTTAAACTCAGAAATTTCTTCCTGGAAGAGGCTGAGGCACAGAGAAAGTGGGAAAGAGGAGGGAGAGCGTCAGGGTCTCAGGCGGCAGGGTGGGATGAGCGGCTGGAGCAGGACCGAACCCGGGTGGGGCTCCAGTCCCGCAGCGGCTGCAGTGGGAGCGGGAGCGGCAGCCCGGAACTCAGCGCCTGGAGCGGCTCCTGCCGCCCGCGGCGATACAGCCCCGCCCGGGCCGCGGGGGTGCGCTGGGCAGGAGCTCCGCGGGGGCGCGGCGGGCACAGGGGAGGAGAAGGCGGGCGCTGCTCTGCCCGGGGGGTGCGGTGGCCTTGGGGGCTGCGGGGCCGCGGCGGGAGCGCGCACCGGGGGGGAGGGGGGGGCGGAGGGGCCGCAGGGGGAGCGTGCACCGGGGATTGCGGGAGCGCGCACCGGGGGGGGGCGGAAGGGCCGCGGCGGGAGCGCGCACCGGGGGGGGGGGGCGGAGGGGCCGCGGCGGGAGCGCGCCCCGGGGGGCGGGGCCCGGCCGGCCCTGCCCTGTTCTGTTCTGTCCAGCGGGGGACCCCGCGCTCGCGCCGTCGCTCCGTGTCCGCCAGGCGGGTCCGTTCAGGACAGGAGGTGCTAAGGGAGCGGCGGCGCTGGCGGGTTCCGGGGCCGATACGGGCAGTCCCCGCGCCCCGTCCGCTTCCAGCCGCGACCCAGCGCCTGCTCCGGGAAAGAGCCGCCGTCCTGCCGGTATCGGCACCGGCGCAGCCCTGGCTCCCTGCGGCCGCAGCAGGACGGTGTCCAGAGCCCCCGCGGGACCCCAGCCCGGCGCCAGCTAGAGCCGGAGCAGGAGCGGCAAGGTGGGGCTCGGCCCCAGCGCCCGTCCCGGAGCGGCTCCTCCCGCCCGCGGCGATCCCGGTCCCCATCGCAGCCCCAGCCTCCCCTCAGTCCTCCGGCCCCGGGACCCGCACCCCGCCCGCCCAGGCAGAACCGGCTCCGCCCGGGATCCCCATCAGACGCCAGCAGGACCCAGACCCGAATCCACGGGCCCATCTCCCAGTACCAGCCCCACCTCAGCGCCTCGGGCTCCCCGCAGTGCCGAGAGCAGCCCCCGATGCGAAGCTGCACACAGTGCACCGAGCGAGGCTCCGGCCGCATCCCGGGATGAGCATCTGCCGCACGAAACGGAGCAGGTGCGAATGCGCCGGGATTTATGGGCCGGGCGGGGCGGGGCGGGGCGGCGCAGGTGTGAAGGGCGTGTTTAGCACAGGTGTGAGGGGCGGGGCCAGCACAGGTGTGAGAGACGGAGCCAGCACAGGTGCGCGGGGCCCCAGAGCGCCTGCGCGGGGGCGGGGCCGAGGGGATTTAAACCCTGGGAAGGAAGTCAGCTGGTATTTGCCCCTCGGCGCTCGGTGCGGGAGGCTGCGGCCGGGCCGCGCTCTATAGCTCTCTTCCCTCTATGCCTCTTTTCTTCTATACCCCTCGTTTTTCCCCTCTTTCCTCCCATCTCCCACCCCCTACTCCCTCTCTCCCGGGCCGTCTCCCCCGACCCTCCATCCCTATCCCCCTACACACCCCAACGCTACTCTGCTCTTCCATCCTCCCTCTCCTCCTTCCACCATTCCTTACCCCCACACCCCAGCTCCCCCCTGCCCCTGTCCCTGCTCCTCTTCCCCTCCTTCCCCTCACCTGCCTGCAATCCTCCCCCTCCTTCCTCCACCCTTCCTTCCCCCTCCCCGCACTGCAGCTCCCCCTACCCCTTCTCCATGCCACCTTCTCCGCCACCGTCCCCCCACCTTGCTCCTCCTTCTCCCCCACCTGCCTTCAATCCCCCACCGTTTTTCCTCCACCATTCCTTCCCTTTGCCCGCACTGCGGCTCCCCCTGCCCCTTTTCTATGCTACCTTCCCCTCCTTCCCTGCTACCTGCCTTCAGTCCGCCCCCTCCTTCTTCCATCCTTCCTTCTCCCCCCCCACCTCCATCTGCCCACTCCCCCTGCACACTCTGAGCCCCCCACCCACCCCGACAACCCCGCTGCTCCCCTATTCCCGTCCTCCATTCCCCGCTCTCTCATTCCCCCGCAGCCGCGGGGGCTCGGGGCGCCGCAGAATAAAGCCCAGAGGGCCGGAGCCCGGTGCCCCGCTCCCTCCCTGGAACCCCCACACGGGGCCGGGCCCGCTCGGCGGGTCCGCCCCATACAGGTCAAAAACACCGCCCGACACCGCCGGGGCTCCGGCTTCCCCCACATCACACTGGGGCTCCCCCGGGAGGGGTCGGGGCTGGGGGTTAGGGGGGGGGGTCCCTCCTTAGGAGGGGGTCCCGGGGGGGGGGGGGGGGGGCGGGTTAGGGAGGGGGCCCCCTCCGGGGGAGGGGGTCCCTGGGGGGGGGGTCGGGGTGGGCCCCCTCCGGAGGAGGGGGTCCAGGGGGAGGGGGTGGGGGCTGGGGGGGGTGGTCCCCCCCAGTCCCCGCCCCCCTCCTCTGGACCCCCTCCCCGGGACCCCCTCCTCTGGACCGGGGCCGGGGGGCAAGACAGGAGGGGCTGTTTCTTTGGCGATCTCTGTGTGTGTTCACGCTGCAGAGTGATGTAACCCCCTACTGCTTCCCCCCCGGCCCCGGTCCGGAGGGAGGGGGTCCCTGGGGGAGGGGGCCAGGGTGGGCCCCCCTCCGGAGGAGGGAGTCCAGAGGAGGGGGGCGGGGACTGGGGGGGACCACCCCCCCAGCCCCCACCCCCCTCCCCTGGACCCCCTCCTCCGGAGGGGGCCCACCCCGACCCCCCCCCAGGGACCCCCTCCCCCGGAGGGGGCCCCCCTCCCTAACCCGCCCCCCCCCCCCGGGACCCCCTCCTAAGGAGGGAGACCCCCCCCCTCCCTAACCCCCCCCCCCGGGACCCCCTCCTAAAGAGGGGGCCCTTCCTAACCCCCCCAGCCCCCCACCCCCCGTGACCCCCTCCTAAGGAGGTAGCCCACCCACTCTCCGAATCCCTCCTGAGGGAGGGGGCCCACCCTGACCCCCCGACCCCCCGGGGAGCCCCCAGTGCGGGGGCAGCCCGTGTCGGGGCTCCAGCAAGGGCGGGGGGCGCCAGGCTCCGGCCCTCTGGGCTTTATTCTGCAGCGCCCCCAGCCCCGCGGCTGTGGGGAAAAGAGGGAGAGAGGGGGATGGAGGACGGGAATAGGGGGCAGAGAGGGTGGTCAGGCTGGGACAAGGACGGAGGCAGGTGGGGAGAGGAGGAGAGGGGTGGACGGGCAATGAGGAGGAATAGCAGAAGATTAGGAGGGGTAGGGAGAGGGGTCAGGGTGCGGAGGGAAACGGGAGGGTCGGGTCGGGGAAAAGGGAGGATGGACAGAGGGGGGGGAGTAAAAGGGGTAGAGGAGTAGGGACAGGAGAGGATGGAGGGGTCGGGGGAAGTCGTGTTTGGGGAAAGAAGGGAAGGTTTGAGGGGAGAGGGAAGGGGAGAGGGAGGAAGAAGGGGAATAGGTAGATGAGGAAGGAGGGGGTGGGGGGGGGTCGTGTTTGGGGAATGAAAAGAAGGGAAGAGGGGAGACGGAAGAGGGAGGAAGAAGGGAAATAGGTAGAAGAGGAAGGAGGGGGAGCAGAGGGGGAGGCAGAAGCCCCCGCACCTCACCCGGGCAGTGCGGACAGGGAGCTCCTGCCCGCACCTTGCCCTGAGAGCAAATGGCGGCCCAGGCCATTCCCGAGGTTTAAATCACCTCGGCCCCGCCCCTGCAGCCCCGCACACCTGAGCCAGGTCCATCCCCGCCCTGCAGCCCCGCACACCCGAGCCAGGTCCATCCCCGCCCTGCAGCCCCGCACACCTGAGCCAGGTCCATCCCCGCCCTGCAGCCCCGCACACCCGAGCCAGGTCCATCCCCGCCCCACCCCGCCGGTACCGCCCCGAGCCCCGGCCCGCCCTGCCCGGCACACCGCAGCACCATCGCCCGCCGCCCCGCCCCGCCCCGCTCACCTGGGCCGCACCGGGGCCGCTCCCGGCACCGGCACGGGGCTGCGGGGTTCGGGTCCTGCCGGTGTCCGCTGGGGGTCCCGGGGCCGGAGCACCGGGGCGGCAGTGCGGCTGGCACGGGCCGGGATCGCCGCGGGCGGGAGGAGCCGCTCCGGGACGGGCGCTGGGCTGAGCCGCTCCTGCTCCGGCTGTGGCCCCGGGACCCCCAAACCCCGACCGTCCCTGCAGCGCCGGGGCAATTTTGAAAAAAAATTTTTACTCAGTGTACACCGATAATTCTCATAGAGAAACCCCAAAAATAAAAGAAGTGGGGTCGGGGGTAGTGAGTAGGGTTGGGGTGGGCAGTGTTCCGCCTTAAATTAAAAACACGTTGGGAAAAACTGTGGTTCATCTCTTTTCCAATCCTGGACTGTGCGATCGGTTGTGATTCCAACTGCTCCCATGGGATTTTCAGCCTGTGGGACTCAAGGAACTGCCAGGTGCTGTGTACATGAAAACAGCAAACTCTCCAGAAAACTCTCTGGATCAGGCAGTGTCCCGATGAGCTGGCAGTGCCCAGCACTCCTGGCTGAATCTCGGGTGTCCCAGCACAGCCCTTCCATGGTGTCCCCAGGGAGCTGGCAGTGCCCAGCACTCCTGGCTGAATCTGGGGGTCCCAGCACAGCCCCTTTGTCGTGTCCCTGTGCACCTGGCACTGCCCACCATCCCTGAGCAGGGTTTGGGGGCTCCAGCACAGCCCCCCAGCACGTCCTGTTCCTTCCTCAAGGCCCCTTCAACCAGGATCAGTTTTTGGGGTGGAGGCACCCAAACGCAGCAGAACTGGCTTTAACCAGTTTGGGGAATCTCCCCTCTCCCCTCACTGAATTCCCACTACCAGAACCCATCCTGAGGCTCAGCTCCCCACACCTCAATCTCTCCAAGGAACTGGACTTGGACTTCCCAATCCAGCAGGGCAGGAATGCTGTTCTCCTCACTGTGTATCTTAATTGCAGAAATTGCTTAAGAAACAATTCAAAGAAATTAAAAAATGAAGAGACAACAAAGAAGAGCTGCCAGCTCCAACCAAGGGGTGCTGAACCCCCTCCTCAATCATTTCCTTTTATTATCCACTGCAAACGAACCAATTAAAACCACACTGATACGGTTTTATTATTTTTAATCCGAGTTATAAATACTTCAGGATAAAAAAAGAACCTTTTTAACTCCAAAAACTCTTCTAGGAGATATTCAAGGTTTTCAAGATTTTAAGGCATTGCAGCCTCAAAGGTGTCCAGACCTGGGAGAAAGCACTTCTCCCACCACTCCTGGAATTGTCTTCCCTGTCTCTCGCAGCTCTGGAAGGTCTCTGTGGGAGCCTGAATCATCTGTGCGCTTCAGAAGCTGCACATCCCTAAAGCATGCCCTTGGAAACATGAAGCTTCCCTCGTGCATTTCATTTCTTCATCCCAAATGTTCCCCACAGTTACCCACAATCTAGAAAAAACAAGAAGAAAACAAAGGAAGACCAATACGTTCTGACATGATGAATACTGACTATCCCAACACACCTCCAGGTGAAAAACCATTCCTGCCACTCTGACAAGTCCCCTGGATATTGCCTCCAATCACTAATAATTACTTACATATTGTATTAAGAATCCTAAGGACAGATCTGCGCACATCCCGCCCTTCTTCCCGGGCAGGGCGCTGGCTCCGGCAGCTCCGGCGGCTCCCGTTCCTGAGGGGTTGGTGTTCTCCCGCCATTCCTGAGGGGTTGGTGTTCTCCCGCCATTCCTGAGGGGTTGGTGTTCTCCCGCCATTCCTGAGGGGTTGGTGTTCTCCCGCCATTCCCGGCAGCTCCGGCGGCAGCACGGAGGCAGCGAGGGATCCTGTCGGGGAGCGGAGCGGAGAGGCGCGAGGGCGAGAGAGGCGCAGTCACGGCTGCCTGCCGCCGCCAGCGCGGATCCCGTCCGGCCCCGGCGCCGCTGACGGCACAGCGAGTGTGCCCACAGTGGGAAACGCCACGGAAAATCGCGCTGAAAGCGCTGCGTCGGCGTGGGCGTCAGAGTCGGGTTCAGGCCATAGACTAGACAGACCGGGGGGCCTTCCCCTGCCGCCATCTTGAGAAGGTCAAAGACTCGCGCGCCGAGCCGCTATATTTTGTTCGGTGCCATTTAAAGTCCCCGTGTGACTTTTCCACTGCTTGAACCCAAACCCGACTCCGACCCACGCTTCCATCGCGATTTTCCGCAGCTTTTCCCGTTGTGACAACATGGGCGGTGTGGTCAGCGGCGCCGGGGACGGGCGGGAAGCTCTCGGGCGGCGGCAGGCATGGCCATGATCGCCCCTCTCGGGTCCACTCGAGTCCGCCATCTTGAGTGTGGCTCAACCCGACCCGCTACTTGCGGGACCTGCCACGGGATTTCTCCCAGTGCCGCCATCTTGAGAGTGGCACAGGCCAGCTCTGTCCCGACTCTGCTCGCCCCGTGTCCCCCGCCAGTGCCCGCGGTGCCACCGCGCCTCTGCTGCCGCCACAACCGGCCCCGCCGGGCCGCCCCGCCCCGCTGCCATCCTTCTCAGTCACCGCCCCGCTCCTCAGCCGCTCCCGCTCAGCCACGGCCGTGTCCGTTTGCATTCCTAACTCTCCTTCGCCGCTGCCCTCCCTCTACAGCCATCGCCCCGCTCGCTCCCGCTCCTTGCCCTTCCCACGCTCGGCAGCCCCGGAGGTCGCCGCTGTCTCGTGTCACCCCGCAGGGACAGCAGGGACAGCGGGGACAGCAGGGCAGCGGGGACAGCGGGGACAGCGGGGACGGCGGGGACAGCAGGGACAGCAGGGAGGCTCAGGGCGCTGTCAAGGGGCGGCAGTGCCGCTTTCTGACACCAGGTGGCAGCACTGCCGCAGAGCTCGGGATTTAGTTCATTGAGAGACCTGAGTTGGCATCGAGCAGATTTATTTCCTTTAACACAGATCACCTTATGTGTTCCGGCACTCGATCGTTTCATTCGTGTATAAAAATTGTACCAGTATTTTCCAACCCTACACATCTCCATTCAGAGGTTCTTGTGTTCCTGTATACAACATAGCAGATAGAGAGGGTTTATTTCTAAATGAATTTACATATAATTTAATACTATCAGTCAATATATATAGAAATGGAAAACTTAACAGTTTTCAGTATTCTACACACACTCCCTCCCTGTGAACTTCTTGGCCTTTCTGGGTCAATTTGGGAGAGGGCACCCAGCATGAGCCCCATCCTTCCCCACTCACGTCCACTCCACTCCATCAGGGCTCTGCCAGGGACATCGGGGGTCCCAAATGACATCAGAGCCCCTGAGACTCCACCCTCTCCCCCAGCCTTTTCTCCTCAGCCCCACAGAAGGCACAGAACGAGTCGAGCTGCCCTGGACAGCAGCGTGTTGCTTTAATAAAGCCATTTATCAAATGAGTCCATCCCCCCAGCAAGGGTCTCTGCTGCAGTCAGGAAGGAGGCACAGCTCCCAGAACGGCTCCAGTCCCTGCCCAGCTCCTGTGGCACAGAAACAGGGAGGGGAGCAGAGGGGATGGAGGAAGAGAAGGAAGAACAGGGGGCAGGATGGAGATGAGAAGAAAACTGGGACAGGCAGCAGACAGAAAGGGATTAAAAAGGAATAGGGACAGGGAATGGGACAGGAGGATACGGCAAGAAACAATGGCACAGGGAGCAGGACAGAGCAACAGGGAATGAAAAGGAACACGAGCGAGGCACAGAGAAGGACAGAGAAAAAGATAGAGTAACAGGGAAAGAGGACAGGGAACAGGACACTGGGACAGAAGGAGAAAAAGTGGGAAAAGGGAGCAGGACACTGGGACAGGAGAAAAAGAGGGGAAGCAAGCAGGACTGAGCGCTGAACACACATGGAGGACAGAGGGATACAGAGAGGGAAACGAGGACAGAGAGAGAAAATGACCATTGCAGGTCACTGGGGGAAGATGGGCAAGGGGCAGCAGAGGGATGGAGAAAGAGAGGGATGAGCAGCAGGACAGAGGGTTAGAAAGAGAAGAGGACACTGAGGCAGACGGAGGAGCAGCAGATGCAGAAAGGTTCAGGCAAAGGACAGTGAGATGGACAAAGACATACAGTCATGGTGTAGGGCAAAGGAAAAAGGAGAGGAAGGAAGAAGGAAAGGTAAAGATGCAGGCAAGCAGTGACACAGAGAGAAAAAAATTAGGACACAGAACAGGGAGAGGGATGGAGCAATATTTATTAAATAAATATTGAGTATTTATTTATTAAAAGAAAAACAAGAGAGAGTGAAGTAGCAAAAGGGAATGGATGGGGAGCACACAGGACAAGACAGTAACACAAAAGACACACCTAGACAGGTGTCATCAACAAAAAGAAACAGGCTCTGTTCTTCTGGATTTTCCACTTCAAACTCCTCAGCACAAAGCTGACAGATCATCTTCAGCAGTGATCTATGGCCTTACTGTCCAAATCTGTCCTGTACAGCCACTGGCAACTTCCTGGAATGCAACACGAAGGGAGTTCTGTGGAACAAGAAAGCAAACATCAGGAACTGGAAAAACCCTCATTGTCTGAAAAGTCAGTGACAAAAAGCAAGCCTCTGCATGGTCCAGCTGTGAAACACCCCAGTGGTTCCTCTGATGGCATCCCGGGAACTGCAGCCTGCTGTCCAAGCCTGGCCTAACCCAGCTTCACAGGACAGCATTTCATTTTTTGAGGGATTCAGAAAGAAAATTTCCTCTGCACCGTTCAAGTAAAGCCATGCGATCTTGAGCAAAAGCTGGATCTTATTTTCTGTACAAACTGACACACACCCACAACCCTGACAACTGGGGGACATTCTAAATGTGCCACACAAGAAAATGTAGTTTCCCCTGCTTTCTGTTGTTTTTTGGGCTTTTTTTGTTTGAAAAGAAAAATTAGTTGGAATTAAAGACTAAAATGCAGTAAGATTAAAGGAGGTGGAAAAAATTACAGTGAAAAAAGTTGTTCATTGACTGAGCTGCTATCTATGGTTCATGTGTGCAATAAATCAAGGCTGATGTAAAGGGGTTGAAGAAGCAGGCAGCAAACAGATTCCACGGCTTCTCACTCCAGCAAGGGGAGCAGCCCTGGAATTTCAACTCCAGTGTCTCCTCCAGGTGCCACAGATGACCAACAGGCACTCCAAGACTGATTCCCCTTGGACTTCCCCCAGCACAGACACACCAGCAGGAACTGGAACCCAAGGACACATGGCAACAATTGTCTTCCCACTCACCACTCTCTCCACATTTGCCCTTCCCAGGGGGATGCAGGTGCCATCCTCAGAGGCAGGAAAACTGCCTTGCAATCCAGTACCAAACCTGCCCAGAAAGCCCAGGATGCCAGCAGTCATTTCTCTTGCATTTCCTGCTTACAGGCATTTTAAGCCTGCTTTGCTTCACAGGTGCTTTTCTGACAAGGGCATCCCCAGCTGTTTTTATCCTGAATCAGGGCTTGGAAAGCTGTGTTTCATGAGAGCTGGTTCATATTTAGATTATTCTTAACTTGGAGCTTCCCTTGGAACCAAAAGCAGTGGATAAACCGAACAAGGACTTGAAGGACTATAAGATTCCAGATTTGCAATCTCCAATTCCCTCTGGATTTGTTCATTGAAGCTTTTCAGGGCTTGTTTAGCAAACTTAAGCTTTTGGCGATTTCATGATCAAAACAAGAAATCTGTGAAAAAGAAACTTCACTAAAGCTGGCTTAAAGTGATCCCTGCTGACAACTAATTAAAACAACTCCTTCAAAAGGAGGTAGGACTGATGAAACACTCACCAATTAAACATTCACCATCTTGCCAAGATCAGAGTTCTCTGCCCACCAAGGACACAGCAAGCAGGAGCGACATTCCCCTCACACTCCAGCAGAGACCTCCTCCCTGCGCATCCAGGGAGTTGCCATTTCACTCGGGCTGAACCCAAGTGGCCACGTCACTTTGAGAGGGCAGCTGTTGTTTCACTGCTGCATTTCTTGGCTTGTTAAAGCCCCTCCTACCTGTGCTACAGCCCGTGCTTAAAGACACCAAACTACCGTCCTGGGGGAAAGGCCTCAAAAGCTTGAAAAAGGCTGAAAGGAACACTCTAATTACCCCTTGGCCAAAGAGGTTTCTTTAGCTGAAGTTGCTAACAGGAACTGCACTTAACACCATCGAATGGGTTTGTTGTTTTATTTTTCGGGTCCTCAGTCCTGCAAGGGACTGGGGAAGTGGGTGCTGCAGAGGCTCTGGCAAGGCATCAAAGACGCCTGCCCAGCACCCAAGGGTGGCACAAGATCTCCTCCAGAGCTGGCCTGTCCGCGGGGTGCTTGGACAGACACCAGCGGATCAGCTGCTGGCACTCTGCGGAGAGAAGCCAGAAAGTGCCCGTCACTCGCCAAAGGCTCCTGCCCGGCCAGTGCTGTGTGCGCTCAGAGCTGCGCCAGCCTCCCAGCGCACTCTGTACTTGGCGGGAGAGCGGCACGGCAGGAAGCACCGCCACCTCCTTCAGCCCGGCGTGCCACACTGAGCGGCCCCGTCACGGGCCACCTCCCGCGGCACATCCAGCCCTTGACGGCACATCGACCTGCCGCGGAGCTGCGTGACGCTGGGCCACGCTGGGCTGTGCGCAGCCGTGTGCCAAAGCCTGCCTTCTTCAGGCCGCATACCTACCTGGAGAGACCTGCTGCCTGAAGCAGAGCTGCCCCGACACGATTTCACAGTCCTTGTAGAAGGGGATGTTCCCACAGACCATGACGTACAGCAGCACGCCCAGGGACCAGATGGTTGCCGAATGGCCGTGGTAGCAGCCGTGGCGGATCCACTCGGGTGGGCTGTACACGTGTGTTCCTAGGGGAGACAGGCGGCGCTGTCAGGGCGCAGGCTGCTGGCTTCCAGAGCCTGGGCCCAGCCTCGTGGCCGAGGCAGGGGCTGCAGCAGTGGCCATAGCTTCCCCCCAAGGCCGCAGCCCCTGCTCCAGCACCCTGGCCAAAGCCAAGAACCCATTCTGCCAGCAGGCAAAGAAGGGCAGCGGTGCAGCCCAAGTCTTGGCGGGCCTGCCAAGCCGAGCGGCTGGGGCCTGCCTGGCTTTTGCAGGCATGCTCTGTCGGCAGGGCCGGCAGCACAGCGTCCTGGGGCACAGCATGCGCCCCGTGCCAAAGGGCAGCAGGCTGAATGCCGCAGCCCAGGAGGGAAGGAATGGGGCCGTGCAATGCCTGGCGCTGGGAGCACGGCCCCGGCCGTGGGCTCACCGGCAAAGTAGTTGAAGGGCTGCTCCTGGAGGAAGGTGCCACAACCAAAGTCGATGAGCTTCAGCTCGCCGCTCTCCAGGTCCACGAGGAGGTTGGAGGGCTTGATGTCCCGGTGCAGGACGCCGCAGGCGGTGCAGTGCCGCACGGCCTCCAGCACCTGGCGGAAAAGCCAGCGCGCCACCTCCTCGCACAGGAACTCCCGCTCCGTCAGGAAGCGCAGGAGATCCTGCGATGGCTCCGGACGCTCCATGACCAGCAGGAAGCTGTCAGGCAGCTCAAACCAGTCAAGGAGCTGGATGACGTTGCGGCAGCCGGAGCCCACCTTCTCCATCAGCACGATCTCCGTTGGAACACGTGTGCCGTCGGGCTGTGAGGAGGAGAAAACGCCTCCAGCAGGCCTGATGCTGCCCTGGGGCTCCGCTGTCCCCTGCCTGCCGTGCCCCACTGCTCCCTCGAGCAGCCTCCCTGGGGCTTGGGCTTCCTCCCGCCCAGGGCACGCTCGGGGGTTCCGCCCTGCCCGGCCACTCCACCCCTGTCCGGCATCCCCGGCATCTCCGGGCCCGCCGTGCTCCCTCCGGCTCGCTCGCCGAGCCCGCGCCCGCTCCCCCCGCCATCTCCCGCCTCCCAGCCTCGGGGCCCCGCGCTTAGCCCTGCCCGCCGCGCCCCGCTCCGTCCCGCTGGCCCCGCTCGCTCACCAGCTCGTGCCACCGCGCCACGCTGTCCCGGGGCACGCGTTTGATGGCCACCTGCAAGCCCACGAGAGAGGCGGGCTGAGCTCCAGCCCCGAGTGCCCGGCCCCGGCCCGGCCCTCCTGCCACGCCCGCCCGTCCCGCCCGCTTACCGGGCTCCCGTCCGAGAGGCGGCTCCCCGAGAAGACGGTGCCGAAGCCCCCCTGCCCCAGCTGCGGGCCCAGCCGGTACAGCTCCTGCAGCCGCTTCTTTCGCCCTGCGGCCGAGAGCGAGCCATCAGCCTTCCGCCCGGGGCCCCCAGCCCCGAGTGCCCGCCAGGGAAGCACGCCGGGCCACCGCGGGCCACCTCGCTCTCACCTGCTTCGTGCTGCAAGGCGCCGGGCAGCGGCCACCGCCTCGCAGCCGTGGGGCTGGCGAGCGGCGCAGCTGGGCCAGGGCAGCGCGCACGGGTGGCTGCAGGAGCCGCAGAGCAGCGGGGCGGGGCGGCACCGTCGCTGTCCCCGGCGTCGTGAGCTGGACGCTGCTCTTGAGGACGGCCGGGGCTCCAGCCCGAGGCTTCTTCGCACAGGGGCGTCCCAGGAGCGGCTGCAAAGCAGAGAGGCGTTTTTGGAAGCCCAAAAGCACCCCTTCAGAGGCGCTGGAAGCAGCCAGAGTCTAGGCTGCTCTCGGGGGCCCTGGCCTGGCCTGGGGCTGCCCCTCAAGAGCCCCGGGGGAGCCTCAGAGAGCTGCTCAGAAGATCTCACCTGCTATCGGAAAGGCCTTTGTGAGACGCGGTGGCCGCCTGGGAGCAGCTTCCTGGAGACGGAGGAACCTCCAGGGTCTCTTGGGGATCGTCTCCGCCACCAAGCACGGGCTGTTGCCAGCTGGCACAGCCGGCACAGCGTCCTGGCTGCTGTGGGCCGGCAGCCGCTGGCTCAGCCGGCACGCTTGCTGCTCCGCCACCTGCTCCTGAGAAGGCTCCTGTGCCTCGGGCTGGGCTCCCTCTTGGACTTGGGGGCTTTCCCTGGCCACGGCAGTGCTCAGGGATGTGCCCGTGTTGGTCAAGTCCAGGAGTCCAGGGGAGCTGGGAGACCTGCCCACGGACTCTGCACCTTGTGCAGGCTGACAGGTCTCACTGAGCCTCTGGCAGGGATGGAGGCTGTCAGAGATAGCAGAGGCTCCTGGAAGGATAGAGGGTCTCTGACAGCCAGAGGCTCTTGCATGGATGGCAGATGTCTGATGGTGTGCCATCCTTGCAAGGGCTGAGGCACTCCCAGAGATGGAGGTTCTTGCTGGGAGCAGCCTCTTGGAGGGATGGAGGCTCCTGGAGGAGCTGGACGAGCCACAGCAGGGCAGGTGGCCTCGCTTCACCAGCTCCTCCAGCTCTTTCAACAGTGCCTGCCACATCCCTGAATAAAGCGGCTCGCGTGTCCCGTTGTGAGCCCACAGCAGCAGCATCATTTCCTGCAGCTGCTGGGCCACAGCCAGGCAGGGCCCGCAGCTGCAGGGGCTGTCCAGGGGGCTCGCGGGAGCACGTGGCCGCTTGCGAGGGGTCGCCAGAGGCCTGGAGCGCCTGGGAGCCACAGGGGCTCCTCGGCTTTTCCGTGAGCCTCTGGCTTGGACCCCGGCATGCTTACGTCTCTTTGTCGTTCCTGCGTGCTGCCTCCGTGGTATCCAGTGGCCAACAGCCCACCAGACAGCCACAGGGGCCAGCAGCAGGAAAAGCACAGACACGAGGACACCAACGGCGCTCATGGCTCCAGTGCGTTCCGTCGCGACTGCACTGGCAGGTGCGGCTGCTGGCCCCTCTTATATAGCTAGCCACGGCACTGTGAGCTCACAGTGCTGTGGGCCAGCAGAGCCCTGTGACATGCCAGCCCTGCCTGGCGCCAGCGCTCAGCCCCTTTGTGCCGTCACAGCCCCGCCTCAGCCCGGTGCTCGCCAGTGCGGCAGTGGGGGAAAGGGGCTTCCCGTGGGCACTTGAGGGCCCTCTGGAGCAGGGTGGGTGGAAGATTCTTGGCTAAGTAGGAGACAGATGAGGAGGGGAATGATGATGGTGTCGCCTCCTTGTTGGCAGAGCACAGGACGTGGATTGTCCAACGGGACACTGCCAAGTCCTGAAAGAGGGCAAGCCCTGCTCAGCAGCAATGAAAGCCTCCTCGTGCTATTCCCCACATTCCCTCCCTGAATCCAAACCCAACTCTGCGCCACGTACTGGCAAGCAAATGGATCCTATCCCATTGAAAACCAGCACATGTGAAGAACCAGACCAGTTCTTCAGCCAGCATGCCCTGTCCCTGCACATCTCACAGCTGGACACCTGCTCCAGAAAGATTCTGTGAGGGACAGCATCCAAACTCCTCTTCAAATCCTGAAATGGAACCTGCACTGCCCTCCCATAATCCATGAGCTGCGTGACCTAATGGCAGTGGAATAATCCATCGTTGAGACAGGAATTTCGCTCTGGTATCTCATGCTGCCCATGGCTGATGCTGGCTCTGTCCTTGAAGCACTTCCCAGGAGTGACAAGTAGGACCATCTGCACCATTTTTCCTGCTACTGAGATTAGATGAAGAGGGCTAGAGTTTCCTGGCAGGTCCAAGCCCTTCCTGTCAATTGGGAAACTGCCGGAGTAGACTGAGCCAGCATGGACCTCCTTGGGCTTTCAGGGGCTTGGGTAGAGGTGGCATCAGAGGAGAATCATGAAACCTTTAGGTGAGAGCCAGAGGGGCTGGGGCACTGGCATTTGGCATCCCACCAGCCAGCCAGGATCCCACTCCCTCTCCCCGGCAACTTCCAGATATCCTGGGGCCCCATGGTGGTCTCCGTCCACGAGCTGGCTTCCAGCACGCACGACAGGATGTCCTGGCAGTGCCGCAGTGCTGGGAATGCCCCCTCGATGAAGGTGGGTGACCCAGGGTGGGGGGGCACCTACAAACCACCCTCTGGGGAGCACATCCAGGCCATCTGCAGCTCCTACTGATGCCACTGAAAGACGCTGGGAGCCACCATGGAGCAATAAATTGCCATTCCAGCATATCTCTGGTATCTCTCTGTGTGTCCCTGGGAGCGGCAGACAGGGCTAAAGTAGGAGACCCATTGTATCCCCAGGCTTCAGGACAGGCTGTTCCCACAGTCCTGCCCTGGGGTAACTAGAGGAGGAAGGCAGCAGAAGACACCAAGAGCCCCTGGGGCACAGGAGACAGGGATCCAGCAGGGGACCCTGCGCCGGGTTCCCTGGTGGGACCAGGGTGGAGGATTTGGGTTATAAACGCCCGGAATCAAGGGGACCCCCAGGACGCAGGCAATGGGGTCGGCGGCACAGAGCAGAGCCGAGCAACACAGCGATGGGGAAGGGATCGGTGCCATCGGCAGGGCACAAGGACACTGGAAGCAGGACTGACTGCAAAGGGACCCGTTGATGAAATGGATTGTTAGGGGTGTAAGGGGCTCCCATTAGAGCAGGGACTCACCACACTGGTGCCCTTGATAACAGGCAGGATGGGTCCAGAGCGAGAGTAAGTGTGTTCCCTGGGACACACGGGGCCTCTCGATCCTCTCTGAACTTTACGCCTAATGGGGGAGAAACTGTCCAAAAGTTCTTTGATTCTTCAGGGGGTGAGTGGGACAGAGGAGCAGGTGCATTTTATTCAACCGTTGTTGGTAAATGTGGGGGATAAATTTGAAAGGCATGAATTTCTGTTTCTTCCTACTCATGCCTGTAATTTACTGGGAAGGTATTTGGTGGCTAAACTGGAAATGGAGATTACTCTTGCGAAAGGTGATAAGGAAGGTACCAGCATGGTAACTTTGTGTCAAATATCTGAGAAGGCCTATGCTGAAGTAAACCCAGAAATATGGGCAGTCCCAGGGAGATGTGGACAATCAGGGACGGAACCTCTCCCAACCACTTTGACGCCACCAGGACAAGTGGTGTCTAGAGAACAATAGCGTATTTTAAGGGAAGGACAGAAGGAAGGAAGGAAGGCAGGAAGGAAGGAAGGCAGGAAGGAAGGAAGGCAGGAAGGAAGGAAGGAAGGAAGGCAGGAAGGAAGGAAGGAAGGAAGGAAGTAAGGAAGGAAGGAAGGAAGGAAGGAAGGGGTTACATACAGCCTGTTCCTGAGTCCCTGCTAAAGGTAGGTCTTTTGGAGCCATGGATGTCTCCCTGTAACAGTGCTATCCTGCCAGTTAAGAAGCCAGCAGAATTTAGAAGTGGTAACAAACAGGTGAACTGAGTTCAGGTTCCCCCAGTGAGGGACACTCTCCACACAGAGCCTGCTTCTGATTCCTTGCATCCACAGCACTGCTTTTCCTGGATTTTAGCCAGGGCTTGGCCTGTGTAAGGGACTGGGATGAGCAGGAGGACTGTGTTGGGCTCCTCCCCGCCATTGTTAGTGGTTTTCAGGCCCCCAAGAGCTCCTTGGGGTGTCTCTCTTTTTCCCGACGACAGCCCTCTGTCTCCTCTTCCCCCGACGTTTCCCCTCAGCGGTGCGGAGCCTTTTCCCCGCCCTTTTTCCCCTCAGCGCTAGCCCCGCCCCTTCAGACCACGCCCCGCCCCGCTGCGGCACAGACCACGCCCACCGCCCTGGCCACGCCCCCTCGGCTGCCAGCGGCTCCCCGCCCTCCGCTCCGTAATTAATGCCCACTAATTGCTCCCTCGTTAATACCTCACTAATTAACCGCTGGAGGCCAGGAGCAGGGCTTTGGAGGAGCTCTGTGGGACACCCTGGCTGCGTAGGGCAGGACGGACATGCCCAGCGCTGCCCCCCCGCCATGCAGGGTTCCCACCCGGGCCATTGCAGCCGCCTGGGCGAGATTCTCCATCCCAGCGCGCAGCTAGACGAAAGGGAGAGGAGGAAAGCAGGGTGCCAGGGACAGAGAGCCCCGCAAGAGTCCCCGGCTGCGTGCTCTTCCGCCCCTTGCAGCACAACGCCACGTTTGTAGAGGCTCAGAAAGCGGAAAAAAGAGAAACCCGCTCCGCGGGGAATTGCTGGAAGAAAGTCTGTCAAGGGCCACAAGGCTCCTGGAGCTCCTTCCTGAAAAGGGGGGCTGTGGTGAGCACGGGAGTGGGGAGGGGCAGCCTTCGGGACAAAGAGCTGGACACCGCTCCCTCCTGGATCTCCTTGGCACCCCTGTCCCAGCCAGGGATGGTTCTGAATATCCTCCTGGGTCTGTCCCAGGAAGCCCCCTGCTCCCTGCTGCGGGATGGAAGGGCTAGAGGCGACCCTCTCACACTCATCCTGTTCCTTCCCCCCTGTGCTGGCTTTGCCCCTGGAGTGCTGAGCTTCAGTTTTAGGGCGTCCAGCCCTGTTGCCATGGGGAGGGAGGGAGGGAGGGACCCTGGCAGCAGCCACGGGCACAACCAGCCTTTGTGGGAGGTTGGGAGCACAGATGAGGGAGGGGGCTGTTCCTGGTGACCTGAAACTTGGCTCCTGCAGTGTGTCGGGGGCTTTCTGGCTGCTGGGCTGGGGGGACACCCTCTCTGAGCTCTGTGACACCCCCAGCCCCACGTCCCCTCCTTCCCACAGCACCTCCCAGACAGCATCCGCTACAGACACGTCCCCTGCTACAGTCCCTTGGCCAGAGGCCTCGTGGCTCATGCCAGAGCCTTCTTCCTCCCCAGAAGGACTCCTCCCAGGTGAGGGGGGAGCCCCCCACAAGCCAGAACTCTCCAGCACAGCCCCTCGAGCCAGGTCTCCGTCTGCGTCCCAGGTGCCCTTAGCCGAGTGGGGATTGGCGGCCGTTTTGGCCAGAGTGACCACAAATAAATGGAGTTTCAAAGCTCTGACAAGAGGAAAAGTGTCAGCAAAACCTCAGCTCTTGGAATGAGGAGAGCACAGTGCAGGCTGCTCAGGGAAATGGGAAGCAAGGTCCCCAGGGAAAATGTTTTTGCACGTGCTGGGGTCCAACAGTGCTGCTCACTTTTGAAACGTCACCTCCCAAGGGCATAGGAGCAGGCAATTCCCAAATGTCAGAAGCCAAGCAGGCCAGGCAGAAGGCTGGCTTGTGTGAACAAACGTCTTGTGTAGGAAAGAGGATGGAAAAGGAAGCTGTGTGCCCAGTGCAATCAAGGGCGGGAGAAGAATACAGAGATGCTGATTGCAACTGTAGGGAGCAATTGATTGTGGTGAAAGCTCAGCTGGAGATTAAGGTGGCCAGAAATGTGGGGCACAACAAAAGAGTATTCTTAAACATATTAATGGCAAAATCACTGTGGAAATAACATCAGCTCCTTCCAGGGTGTGGAGGGTCACCTCACAAACAGGGACAGAGACACGGTACAGGTGTTTCATGCGTTCTTTGCCTCTGTCTTCAACACTCACTCCACCCTTGCCGGTGAAAAACACGGACTAACCCACTTCAGAGCCCAGAAGAGGGCAAGCCCTGCTCAGCAACAACCAAAGCCTCCCTGTACTATCCACCACATCCCATCCTGAATCCAAACCCAGCTCTGTGCCACTTACTGGCTAGAAAGGAACCGTATCGCAGTCATATACAGAGCAGTGGAAACACTCAGACAGCTCTTGGGGAAAATCCTCGTTTATTTAACACCTTCTGCTCCTCAGATCCGACCTGCTACCACATAGACGTGCCTCGTATTCGGTGGCCGTCTTGGGGCAGCTTCCCCGGAGATGGAGGAACCTCCTGGCTCTCCTGGGGCTCGTCTCTGCCACCAAGCAAGGAGTGTTCCCAGTTGGCATAGCCGGCACAGCATCCTGGCAGCCGCGGGGTGACAGCTGGGGGCTCCAGGATACTTGCTGCTGCACCACTTGCTCCTCCTGAGAATGCTGCGCAGGATCGGGCCGCGCTGCCTTTTCTACTTCTGGGCTTTCTCTGGCCACGTCAGCGCTGAGGAATGCGCCGGTGTGGTTGAGGTCCTTGGCTCCAAGGGAGCCGGGAGAGCTGCCCATGGGGTCACGGCTGTCCTCAGGCCAGCAGGTCTCACTGAGCCTCTGGCAGGGAGGGAGGCTTTGATGAGTGAGGCTCTCTGAGGGAACGGAGACTCCTTGAAGGTGCTGCTTTTCCAAGCGTTGAAGGTTCTCAGAAACGGGGAGGCTTTCGGACAGAGGGAGGCTTTTAGAGGGCTGGAAACTGTCAGAGGGCATGGAAGCTCAAGTCCAGTGTCTCCTCCAGGTGCCACAGATGACCAACAGGCACTCCAAGACTGATTCCCCTTGGACTTCCCCCAGCACAGACACACCAGCAGGAACTGGAACCCAAGGACACATGGCAACAATTGTCTTCCCACTCACCACTCTCTCCACATTTGCCCTTCCCAGGGGGATGCAGGTGCCATCCTCAGAGGCAGGAAAACTGCCTTGCAATCCAGTACCAAACCTGCCCGGAAAGCCCAGGATGCCAGCAGTCATTTCTCTTGTATTTCCTGCTTACAGGCATTTTAAGCCCGCTTTGCCTCATAGATGCCTTTCTGACAAGGGCATCCCCAGCACTTTTTATCCTGAATCACGGCTTGGAAAGCTGAATTTCATGAGAACTGGTTCATATATAGATAATTCGTAACTTGGAGTTTCCCTCGGAACCAAAAGCACTGGATAAACCCAACATGGACTTGAAAGGCCATAAGATCCCAGATTTGCAATCCCCAAATTCCCTCCGGAGTTGTTCACAGAAGCTTTTCAGGGCTCGTTTAGCAAACTGAAGATATTGGCAATTTCACGATCAAAGCAACAAGAAATCTGTGAAAAAGAAACTTCACTAAAGCTGGCTTAAAGTGATCCCTGCTGACAACTAATTAAAACAACTCCTTCAAAAGGAGGTAGGACTGATGAAACACTCACCAATTAAACATTCACCATCTTGCCAAGGTCAGAGTTCTCTGCCCACCAAGAACACAGCAAGCAGGAGCGACATTCCCCCCACTCTCCAGCAGAGACCTCCTCCCTGCGCATCCAGGGAGTTGCCATTTCACTCGGGCTGAACCCAGGTGGCCACGTCACTTTGAGAGGGCAGCGGTTGTTTCACTGCTGCATTTCTTGGCTTGTTAAAGCCCCTCCTACCTGTGCTACGGCCCGTGCTTAAAGACACCAAACTACCGTCCTGGAGGAAAGGCCTCAAAAGCTTGAAAAAGGCTGAAAGGAACACTCGGATTACCCCTTGGCCAAAGAGGTTTCTTTAGCTGAAGTTGCTAACAGGAACTGCACTTGACACCGCCGAATGCTTCTGTCGTTGTTTTATTTTTCGGGTCCTCAGTCCTGCGAGGGACTGGGGAAGTGGGTGCTGCAGAGGCTCTGGCAAGGCATCAAAGACGCCTGCCCAGCACCCAAGGGTGGCACAAGATCTCCTCCAGAGCTGGCCTGTCCGCGGGGTGCTTGGACAGACACCAGCGGATCAGCTGCTGGCACTCTGCGGAGAGAAGCCAGAAAGTGCCCGTCACTCGCCAAAGGCTCCTGCCCGGCCAGTGCTGTGTGCGCTCAGAGCTGCGCCAGCCTCCCAGCGCACTCTGTACTTGGCGGGAGAGCGGCACGGCAGGAAGCACCGCCACCTCCTTCAGCCCGGCGTGCCACACTGAGCGGCCCCGTCACGGGCCACCTCCCGCGGCACATCCAGCCCTTGACGGCACATCGACCTGCCGCGGAGCTGCGTCACGCTGGGCCACGCTGGGCTGTGCGCAGCCGTGTGCCAAAGCCTGCCTTCTTCAGGCCGCATACCTACCTGGAGAGACCTGCTGCCTGAAGCAGAGCTGCCCCGACACGATTTCACAGTCCTTGTAGAAGGGGATGTTCCCACAGACCATGACGTACAGCAGCACGCCCAGGGACCAGATGGTTGCCGAATGGCCGTGGTAGCAGCCGTGGCGGATCCACTCGGGTGGGCTGTACACGTGTGTTCCTAGGGGAGACAGGCGGCGCTGTCAGGGCGCAGGCTGTTGGCTTCCAGAGCCTGGGTCCAGCCTCGTGGCCGAGGCAGGGGCTGCAGCAGTGGCCATAGCTTCCCCCCAAGGCCGCAGCCCCTGCTCCAGCACCCTGGCCAAAGCCAAGAACCCATTCTGCCAGCAGGCAAAGAAGGGCAGCGGTGCAGCCCAAGCCCTGGCGGGCCGCCCAAGCCCTGGCGGGCCTGCCAAGCCGAGCGGCTGGGGCCTGCCTGGCTTTTGCAGCCATGCTCTGTCGGCAGGGCCGGCAGCACAGCATCCTGGGGCACAGCATGCGCCCCTTGCCAAAGGGCAGCAGGCTGAATGCCGCAGCCCAGGAGGGAAGGAATGGGGCCGTGCAATGCCTGGCGCTGGGAGCACGGCCCCGGCCGTGGGCTCACCGGCAAAGTAGTTGAAGGGCTGCTCCTGGAGGAAGGTGCCACAACCGAAGTCGATGAGCTTCAGCTCGCCGCTCTCCGGGTCCACGAGGAGGTTGGAGGGCTTGATGTCCCGGTGCAGGACGCCGCAGGCGGTGCAGTGCCGCACGGCCTCCAGCACCTGGCGGAAAAGCCAGCGCGCCACCTCCTCGCACAGGAACTCCCGCTCCGTCAGGAAGCGCAGGAGATCCTGCGATGGCTCCGGACGCTCCATGACCAGCAGGAAGCTGTCAGGCAGCTCAAACCAGTCAAGGAGCTGGATGACGTTGCGGCAGCCGGAGCCCACCTTCTCCATCAGCACGATCTCCGTTAGAACACGTGTGCCGTCGGGCTGTGAGGAGGAGAAAACGCCTCCAGCAGGCCTGATGCTGCCCTGGGGCTCCGCTGTCCCCTGCCTGCCGTGCCCCAGTGCTCCCTCGGGCACCCTCCCTGGGCCTTGGGCTTCCTCCCGCCCAGGGCACGCTCGGGGGTTCCGCCCTGCCCGGCCACTCCACCGCTGTCCGGCATCCCCGGCATCTCCGGGCCCGCCGTGCTCCCTCCGGCTCGCTCGCCGAGCCCGCGCCCGCTCCCCCCGCCATCTCCCGCCTCCCAGCCTCGGGGCCCCGCGCTTAGCCCTGCCCGCCGCGCCCCGCTCCGTCCCGCTGGCCCCGCTCGCTCACCAGCTCGTGCCACCGCGCCACGCTGTCCCGGGGCACGCGTTTGATGGCCACCTGCAAGCCCACGAGAGAGGCGGGCTGAGCTCCAGCCCCGAGTGCCCGGCCCCGGCCCGGCCCTCCTGCCACGCCCGCCCGTCCCGCCCGCTTACCGGGCTCCCGTCCGAGAGGCGGCTCCCCGAGAAGACGGTGCCGAAGCCCCCTGCCCCAGCTGCGGGCCCAGCCGGTACAGCTCCTGCAGCCGCTTCTTTCGCCCTGCGGCCGAGAGCGAGCCATCAGCCTTCCGCCCGGGGCCCCCAGCCCCGAGTGCCCGCCAGGGAAGCACGCCGGGCCACCGCGGGCCACCTCGCTCTCACCTGCTTCGTGCTGCAAGGCGCCGGGCAGCGGCCACCGCCTCGCAGCCGTGGGGCTGGCGAGCGGCGCAGCTGGGCCAGGGCAGCGCGCACGGGTGGCTGCAGGAGCCGCAGAGCAGCGGGGCGGGGCGGCACCGTCGCTGTCCCCGGCGTCGTGAGCTGGACGCTGCTCTTGAGGACGGCCGGGGCTCCAGCCCGAGGCTTCTTCGCACAGGGGCGTCCCAGGAGCGGCTGCAAAGCAGAGAGGCGTTTTTGGAAGCCCAAAAGCGGCCCGTCAGAGGCGCTGGAAGCAGCCAGGGACTAGGCTGCTCTCGGGGGCCCTGGCCTGGCCTGGGGCTGCCCCTCAAGAGCCCCGGGGGAGCCTCAGAGAGCTGCTCAGAAGATCTCACCTGCTATCGGAAAGGCCTTTGTGAGACGCGGTGGCCGCCTGGGAGCAGCTTCCTGGAGACGGAGGAACCTCCAGGGTCTCTTGGGGATCGTCTCCGCCACCAAGCACGGGCTGTTGCCAGCTGGCACAGCCGGCACAGCGTCCTGGCTGCTGTGGGCCGGCAGCTGCTGGCTCAGCCGGCACGCTTGCTGCTCCGCCACCTGCTCCTGAGAAGGCTCCTGTGCCTCGGGCTGGGCTCCCTCTTGGACTTGGGGGCTTTCCCTGGCCACGGCAGTGCTCAGGGATGTGCCCGTGTTGGTCGAGTCCAGGAGTCCAGGGGAGCTGGGAGACCTGCCCACGGGCTCTGCACCTTGTGCAGGCTGACAGGTCTCACTGAGCCTCTGGCAGGGATGGAGGCTGTCAGAGATAGCAGAGGCTCCTGGAAGGATGGAGGGTCTCTGACAGCCAGAGGCTCTTGCATGGATGGCAGATGTCTGATGGTGTGCCATCCTTGCAAGGGCTGAGGCTCTCCCAGAGATGGAGGTTCTTGCTGGGAGCAGCCTCTTGGAGGGATGGAGGCTCCTGGAGGAGCTGGACGAGCCACAGCAGGGCAGGTGGCCTCGCTTCACCAGCTCCTCCAGCTCTTTCAACAGTGCCTGCCACATCCCTGAATAAAGCGGCTCGCGTGTCCCGTTGCGAGCCCACAGCAGCAGCATCATTTCCTGCAGCTGCTGGGCCACAGCCAGGCAGGGCCCGCAGCTGCAGGGGCTGTCCAGGGGGCTCGCGGGAGCACGTGGCCGCTTGCGAGGGGTCGCCAGAGGCCTGGAGCGCCTGGGAGCCACAGGGGCTCCTCGGCTTTTCCATGGGCCTCTGGGCAGAACCCCGGCATGCTTATGTCTCTTCCTTGTCCCTGCATGCTGCCTCCATGGTATCCAGTGGCCAACAGCCCACCAGACAGCCACAGCGGCCAGCAGCAGGGCAAGCACAGTCATTGGGATGTCACCGTCACACATGGCTCCGGCACGTCCCGTAGCAACTGCACTGGCAGGTGTGGCTGCTGGCCCCTCTTATATAGCTAGCCACGGCACTGTGAGCTCACAGTGCTGTGGGCCAGCAGAGCCCTGTGACATGCCAGCCCTGCCTGTCATCAGCCCTCAGCCCCTTTGTGCCGTCACAGCCCCACCCGCCTCGGGGATCAGCGGGCCCAGCTCATTCCTGAAGATGCACATGGGCAGAAAAAATCTAGAATTAAGAGCAGGAACTCAGCCTGTTGCACTGCAGTGTTCCCTGGAGGACACTCCCTGGGTGCAGGCCTCTCTTTTTGGGCTCTTTGTGCTGATTTACACCATCACTTTGGTGGGGAACATCGGGGTGATTCTCTTGGTTTGGGTCTCTCGCAGCCTTCACACCCCCATGTACTTCTTCCTCACTCATTTGTCCCTGGCTGACATCTGCTATTCCACCGTCATCTCCCCCAAAATGCTCATGGACCTGTTATTTGGGAATAAAACCATTTCCTGGGTGGGCTGCGTGACACAATTCCACTTCTCTGCTCTCTTTGCCGCATCCGACTGTCACCTCCTGGCCACCATGGCCTACGACCGGCATGTGGCCATCTGCCACCTCCTGCTTTACGTCACGGCTGCATCCCCCTGTGCCTGCTGGCAGCTGGTGGCCTGGTCCTACCTCGTGGCCTCCCTCAGCACCCTCATCTACACCAGCTTCACCTTTGGGGGCTCCTTCTGCAGGCCCTGACGGGTCGACCACTTCTTCTGCGATGCCAGCTCCCTGCTGAGGCTGGCCTGCTCTGACACCCATGGCAGCAAGGTCACCATCTTTGTCCTGGCCGCAGCCAACGGGCTGGGCACTGGCATGGTCATCCTGCTCTCCTACAGCCGTGTCCTCCACACCATGCTGGGGGTGTGCTCAGCACCCAGCAGGGCCAGAGCCTTCCGCACCTGCACCTCCCACCTGGTGTCCGTGTCGGTGTTCTACGGGACGCTGCTCTTCGTGTACCTGCAGCCGGTGTCCCAGCACAGCAGCCGGGATAAGGTGGTTTCTGTCTTGTACACCATGCTCAGCCCCATGCTCAACCCTCTCATCTACAGCCTGAGGAACAGGGAGGTGAAGGCAGCGCTGGGGAAGTGCAGGAGGAGGATGTTAAACAGCTGCTGGCATCAAAGAAGTGCAGCTCAGGGCATCAGGGAATCCTGGACTGCTTTGGGTTGGAAGGGACCTAAAAGATCATCTGGTCCAGCACACCATGGGCAGGGACACCTTCCACTGTCCCAGGCTGCTCCAAACCCCATCCAACCCAGCCTGGAACTCTTCCAGGGATCCGGGGGCAGCCACAGCTTCTCTGGACAACCTGTGCCAGTGCCTCACCTTTCTCTTAGGGAAGAATTTCTTCCCAGTATCCCATCTAACCCTACTCTCAGCTTCAAGCCTTGCCCCATTGTCTGGCCACTCTGTGCCATTGCGGAAGCAAACCATTCATCTAAAGTAAGAGATTATCCATTAAAATAATTGGATATGTCCCTGATCCTCACAATTTTATACAGGCTCTTCCACAGTTCCTCACAAAACTCAATTACAATATTTATCCTGGAGAAATAGACTCCACAGTCACATCTGCCATGGAAGGAAACAAGAGTGGGAGCCTCAAACTTGAATTGAATTCCCTTTCCAGCCACGAGGCTGTCGGAAGAAATCACACAGAGTGGTTCCAGGGTATTACTCCAATTATTCTTCTCTTTCTCACAGGATACACAAATCACCGTTTTATTGGTTTATAACTTATTTTGCACTGGTGAATCTGTATTTTTCTTGCAAGATTATTGTCCTTATCCCTAAACTCCAATAAAATTCCTCATTGTTACCTGTGAGTTATTTATTAGAGCAGAGCTGCTGTGGTGGAAGGGAGCATTTGGGAAGAGTAAGAGTATTTTAGCATTTGATTGGTAAAAAAATAAGATTAAAGCCTTAAAAAGTGCATTTTTTTTTTCTGGCTTAGAAGGATCAAAAGCTGATGGGACTTGGGATCTCAAGATACATCTTGGAATATCAAGGGGAATACACATGTTCAAATGCCAAAGCATACCTTGAAAACCTAACAGAAGTATTTCACCCAAAATATAAGCACATGTCTAGTTTCCATAGGTGAAAGTATCATCAACACGTGATCTATGGATAGCTGGGAGCTGTTTGGGTGTGGAAAAGGCCCTAAAAAACCCAAACCAAATCATGGCTCATTAAAGAAGGTACAGGAATGGCCACAGCACTGGGGAGAGACCAGCAATCCTTCATCTTTTCCTGGCCTGGAAAAACTCCCAATTTCTGCCCATCCTAATGAATTCCAAAAGCTATTTGTGGGTTTAAGGGCAAACTGAGTGCAACCTTGCAACTTCCTTTCACCATTTGGGTGGTCTGGATAAGCTCAGCAGAGATGTCCACCTCTTCCTCCTCTTCTCCACCTTGTCCCTCACCTGTTGACACCTTTGTGGGGTGGGATGAGTTCTGACTCCACAGAGGGACAGGCCTTGGCTGTGGCAGGTAAAGGTGGAAACAGAAAAATTTTCCCTTTTTTATTGTCTTGTGGAGATGTCATGTTCTGAGGAGTCACCTGGGAATTCACTTCCTTTTGAAAAGCAAATGCATGGTGAACAGTGTTCTTCTTTGGGAACAATCAGCAGGAGAAGAGATGTTTTAGGGCTGGGTGCTTCTACCTGGAAAAGGTGGATCTGGACCCGGATGAAAAGAGTTGGAATAAATGTCATTAAAGGACAAAGGGCTTGGCAATAGAGAGACTTTTGATATCAAAGTTGGGTGGGAAGGGAATTTAAAACTCATCCCATTCCAACCCCCTGCCATAGGCAGGAACTCCTTCCACTAGATCAGGTTGCTCCAAGCACCGTCCAGCCTGGCGTTCAACACTTCCAGGGATGGGGCAGCCACAGCTTCTCTGGGAAACCTGTGCCTCATCACCTTCACAGGGAGGAGTTTCTGCCCACCATGCAATCTAAATCCACTCTCCTTCAGTTTAAAGATTTTCAGGCTGAAATGAAGAATTAAGAAAGTCCACCAGCAGGTCTGAGCTCCAGGTCCCACCATCCAGGTGCTCACAGCTATTTGCACCACAAGTGATGCTGTTCCCATTCCCAGAGCAAGTGATCCTCGGAGACCTTCAAGGAATCATCAGCTTAACAAGATCTTCTGGGCTTTGCTAAGAAAGTTTCCTAATGATCAAGGAAGCTTCTCAGAGGGCCTTTAAACAACTTCTGTCATCCTTCTTAATGAGCCATGAGAGACTAATTAGCAAGGGGAAACTTTCTTCCTTGTTAAAGACAAAGTGAACTTCTCCAGCTGCTTTGTTTACCAGATCCAAGAGACAAAGAGTTGCAGGGACAGTGTGTTGGGATTGGGATTGTGTTGAGGGACCTTAAAGCTCATCCCATTCCAACCCACTTCCAAGGGCAGGGATGCTTCCCACTATCCCAGGATGCTCCAAGCCCTGTCCACGCTGGCCTGGAACTCTTCCAGGGATCCAGGGGCAGCCACAGCTTCTCTGGGCAACCTGTGCCAGGGCCTCCCCACCCTCACAACAGGGAAAAATTTCTTCTCCGTACCCAATCTAAATGCTCTGAGAATGTGAAGTTATTCCCCCTCACCCTGTCACTCCAGACCCTTGCCCAGTGTCCCTCTGCAGCTCTCCTGGAGCCCCTTTAGGCTCTGGAAGAGGCTCTCAGCTCTCACCCCTGAGGTGAAATTCCCACCTACAGACTGAGCTCAGACATGGGTTACTGCTGGCTTAGCAGTTGGACTCCATGATCTCAGAGGGCTTTTCCAACCAAAATAATTCTGGGATGCTGTAAATGCTTCTACCCTGTATTTGCCCCTGGTCAGCATTCCTGCCTCTCCTGTTGGCTTCTGGGCTCAGTTTCACTGTAGTTCCCACCATTTGTTCTTCCTTCCTCTGTGTCTCATGGTTTATTTTAGGGGGAAATCACACAATTACCCAAAACTAAGGAAAACCAATTTAATAATAAAACCAAAATATGATCAAAATGACAGGATAGAGAGCAGTGGTGGGTAATTCCACCAGAAACCATGGGAGATGCCAGATGATGGCTCTCTGCTCCTTGAGCAAGCTTGGGCCTTGAGTTTGGTCACTGCCCACTCTGTGGTGGCACACAGGAAATTTCCCTTGGAAATTAGTGACTTTGGAAGCAGCTCCATAAGGAAGAGACTTGCACTGGTAAATAAACACCGCTACTTTCAGGAAGTTCAGTGGAACTGTGAGGTTTTATGTCCCACTTCTTTGTATATATGTAATTATATATATATAAATTTATATGTTAAAAGGTCCTAATATATATGTTTCTTATCTATATAAAGAAAACTTGGTTTTAAATTTTTTTTCTGAAAATATATATAATTTTTAAATATATAAATTAATCTCTTGAAATATATAATTTGTCTCTTGGTATCACAGGGAATTAAGAAGAACTGGTGCAAGAAATGGAAATTCTGAGATTGGGAGACAGCTCAGGATTTGAAGAAGTGCTGCAATGGCTCATTGGGAAGAAGGGAAAATGCTGCTGCAATCATCTGCTGCAATTTATTTTTATATTATCTGAGATATCCCGATGTCTGAAAACTGAGACAGTCAGAACCAGGTATCAAAGAGAGTCACAATCATGTTTATGAGTGCAAAGAGAAAAATTCTCTTTTTTTTCCCATAGAAGAAGGATATGGTCCCACAATAGCTGTAATCAGAGCAGATGAAGAGTCTCAGGTCCCCAAGCTCTACAAGGGATCACAAAGGGCTTAAATTACTGGAATTACAATCACATCAGGCATCAAACACAAATAAAAAATGAAACACTATTTTTCAGCTGAATGTTTCCTCCCCATCAGTCTCCAGAGCCCGGCCTTCACCTCCTGGTTCCTCAGGCTGTAGATGAAGGGGTTCAGCATGGGGGTCACCACGGTGTAGAACACCGAGGCCACCTTGTCTCGCTGCCAGGAGCTCCTGGAGCTGGGCCGGCAGTACATGGACACCAGGGATCCGTAGAAGAGCAGCACGACGGCCAGGTGGGACGCGCAGGTGGAGAAGGCCTTGCGCTTCCCCGCGGCCGAGCGCGTGCCCAGGATGGCGGCCAGGATGAAGGCGTAGGAGAGCAGGATGGCCAGGCTGGTGGCTGCCAGGCTGAAGCCCGCCGTGGCGAACATGCCCAGCTCGTTGGGCGTGGGGTCCGTGCAGGAGAGGGCGAAGAGCGGGGGCCCCTCGCAGTAGAAGTGCTCGATGACGTTGGGGCCGCAGAAGCTGAGCCTGAGGGCCAGGCCCGTGTGCAGGGCGGCGTTGGTGACCCCAGCCAGGAAGGAGCCGGCCACCAGGAGCGCGCAGATCCCGCGGGACATGGACAGGGAGTAGAGCAGGGGCCGGCAGATGGCCACGTAGCGGTCGTAGGCCATGGCGGCCAGCAGGTAGCACTCAGCCGTGGCAAAGGACACGTAGAAATAGAACTGCGTGAGGCATGCGGCGTGAGAAATAACTTTGCCCTCGTCCAGGAGATCCCGGAGCAGCCTGGGAGCGATGCAGGAGGAATAGCAGAGGTCTAGGAAGGACAGGCTGCTCAGGAGGAAGTACATGGGGGTGTGGAGCTGGGCAACCAGCCGGATCAACACCAGCAGCCCCACGTTCCCCAGCACGGTGATCACATAGATCACCAGGAACACCACAAAGAGGACAACCTGGACATTGCCCAGCTCAGAGAAGCCCGAGAGGACAAAGTGAGCACTGGAGGTTCCATTTCCTTTGGTCACCATCCTGATGCAGGTGCTGTGGGAAAGTGGAGATGCAGAGTCAGGATATTCCTGGTTTCTGCACAGACATGTTAAAAATGCCTTTATTTTTATTAGCAAACACAGAGTGGAGATGCAGGAACTGAATTTATTGAATTTTTAGGATGCTGAATTGAGTGTTTGGTTCAAAATACATTGCAAGGTAGCCAAAGGTTTTAGTCTGGTTTAGCAGTTGGTGGGGTTTGATAAACCACTTTGCAAATCAGAAGGTTTATTCCACTTCCTGGAGAAGTGAAGGGGTTTTCACAGAATTAACTGCAGTAATTTATCCTGATTTCAGAAATCATTATGAATTTGAAAAACAAACCCAAAACAACAAAACCACCCAAAACCCAACCCCAAACCTCATTGTTTTAGAAGATACAAAGGAGACAAAACACTGGTGAGAGATCAGGACATCTTTAAAATAACTTTCTTTCACAGAGTCATAACAAATGAAAATAAAACTACAATTTCTGCCCTCCCTTCCTGTGACACTCTGAAATTCACGTTGAAATAGGAGATTAAGTGTGCTAAAACACCCTTTAAATGTGGTGATACTTTGTCATGCCTGGGAAACCTCTGAGTGAAAATAGCCAGTGGAAAGGGTTTTAGAGCTCTGTAGGCCCCAACAATGAACTGGGGGGAGGGGTAGATGATGATAATACAGTTCCAATAAATAGAAATAAATGTATATTTAGGAGATAATCCAGGTAGTGCTGCTATGCCAGGCCAGGTTGGGCAGGGCTTGGAGCAGCCTGGACTAGTGGAAGGTATCCCTGCCCATGCATCATCACTGGAGGATCCATAAGGTCCATTCCAACCCTAAAGAGGGATTCCATGGATAATTCCAGGGTTTTACCTCAGAGACCCTGAGCTTGGATGATTATTTGGTGTGAGAACAGGCTCCTATCGCAAGCCCTCTCCTGGCAACAGATCAATTCCTTGTAGCCTTATTTTGGGTAGAACTCACCTGTTTCCTCACATGTCAGGGTCCTTTTTTCTTTATTAGATTTTATTTCCCAGACCAAAATTTCCTGGAAGAAATAAGCCCAGATTTCTCCCAGTATTAGCGTGGAAGGCAGGAATAATTTACCCCTCACAAACAGCATCAACACTTGACCAAAAACCCTGCTGTTTATCGTCTTGATTCAAGGAAACAGCAAAGGGTTGGTGACTGCCCAGCCCTGGAGGAGGAAATTTCCCTTGGGAATGGATGGCTTTGGAAGCAGGTCCTTAAGGAGGAGACCTGCACTGGTAAATAAACACAATTAGTTAAATAAACTCAATTAGTTTCAGGAAATCAAACAGGAGCATGAGGATTTATTTCCATCTATATATATATATAATTATAAGTATACATTTTAATATATTAATACAATTAATATATAGGTTAATTTTTCTATACATTTATAGATATAATTATTTAATACTTAGAAATATTTTCCTAATATATACAGTAATTTTATTTAGTTTTACATATTATATGTAATTATATATACATATCAATTTATCTCTTGGAATATGTAAGTGCTTTATTGGTATCACAGGGAATTAAAAACAACTGGTATAAGAAATTGAGATTCAGGGACTGGGAGACAGCCCAGGATGTGGAGAAGTGTTGCAACTGCTAATCAGGATGAAAGCAAAACTCTGCAGGAACTCTCCTGCTGCAATTTATTTTTACATATTCTGTAGATAATGATAAGCTGAATTTACTCTAAGGCTCAAATTGATCCTCCAGTCAATTTGCGTGGAGTGTGTCTCCCAGTTCTGCTGGTATGAGGAATATTCATCCAAAATTTGAGTTAGGAATTAAGATTCAGATGTGCTGGGGAACATGTTTTGCCATCAGAAAGGACCTTCACAATTTCCTGCAGTTGTTAATTCATTATATTTCATAAAAATCTTCATGGAGAGGTTTCTGCTTCTGCTGGAACTTGGGAAGGGAAATTTTCCCCATCCAGCAAAAAGCCCTGTCACAAAATCACTTAAAATTTCACCCTCTCAGGTTCATAAGATACTCACAGGTCCTTGAGATGAAGTCCACAAGCCCCATCAGTCTGGCCAAAACCAGGCAGTTTTCCGTTTCCATCCTCTAACGTGGCCAGAATATTTAAGTTTTACCTTGTCCCCACATGGCCAATTACAAAGGGTCTCTGAGGCACCTGAGCACAGAATGAGCCTTCCCCAGAGGCCCTGGCATCCACCCCGAGGTTTCTCCCAGGGGTTTTAGGGATGGAAACCCCATGGCACTTTGGAATTGATGCCTGCAGAGCCTCAGCAATGCCACTTGAGTACACAGTACTGTCAGGAAGAAACACCAAAACAAGGATTGTTGCTAAAGGCTTGAATTTGAAAGATTGTTTAAATTCTTCTCTAATTCTATATTTCTCTTCTCCCCTCACCCTTCCAAAGCAGCTTTTCATTCCCTATTTCTCCAGCTGGGAGTCAGTGTCATTACAGGAAGTCACTTGAATGGCTGTCAATGCTCTTCTCATGCTGGTGGAAGTCCTTGCATTCAGGAGGTGTCCATGGCTCATCTCCATCTTCATGGCCACCACAACCTTCACAGCTGCTCTCCAGCCTGTCCCAGTGTCTGGGACAATTATTCCACATTATCCAGCATTTTCCCTTTTTCAAGTTTTTCTGGTTCCCATCTGTCCATCTGGGGTCAGAAATGCTCATTTTGAAAAGCCATTTTGCAATGTGTGCTTCAAAATGGCTGCAGGAGACTCAGCTGCAGTCATCTGCACTGCCCAGAGAATCCTGGAATGGCTGGGGTTGGAAGAGACCTTAAAGCTCATCTCATTCCAAGCCCCTGCCATGGGCAGGGTCACAGGATAACCCAGGAAGAAAGTGCGTCCATCAGGAGGAAACATCAATGCTGTGTGCTCCATCTCCTTCCCACGTGGTGATTCCAGCTCCTCTCATGGTCAAATGCTTGACCACAGAAGACAGACACAGTTCACCCCCATTTTACCAATCCCCACCTGCACAAAGAGCCAAAACCTTTTGGGTTTGAGAGCAGCAGCTCCAGCATGAAGCCACAGCATGCAGAGCGATGGTACCATGGCCACAGACTCGAGGTTTCAGTCACTGTGGGCTCTTGTTCCTGTTTAAAGGTCAGGTGATGGTCAAGGTAAGACCAGTGGGACACAAAGTCATTGAATGGCTACTCAAAATATTATTCAGATATTAAATATTTTTCAAATATTTTTTAAAATTATTGAATATCTTATCACCAAACAATGGTTGTAAGGCCCTGGAGGAAGGAGAGTTGTGCTGGGGCTAATGGTTTAAGTGTCTTAATGTTTTCTTGATAATTATGGAGGTTTGATATTTTAAATAAAACATTAAAAATAATCTTTCATTGTATTTAAAGAAAATATGTACAATCTTCCCTGCACCTAAATTAAGCAATGCCATGAGTAGGGCAATTACAGAGGATCAGAAGGGTGGCAGAACAGCAGGAGTTATACACAGAGGTCCCAGTTCATGGTCCTGATCACAGAGTCAGGGAATCAGTCAGACTGGAAAAGTCCTCTAGGATCACCAAGTCCAACCATTCCCCCAGCACTGCCAAGGCCACCACTAATCCATATCCCCAGGTGCCACATCCACACAGCTCTTAAATCCCTCCAGGGATGGGGATGCCACCACTGCCCTGGGCAGCCTGTTCCAGGGCTAGACAGCCTTTTCCATGGAGGAATTTTCCCTATATCCAACCTAAACCTCTGCTGGTGCAACTTGAGGACGTTGTCTCCACATCTGGGAGTTGAGGACCTTTGGGGTCACTGCCGTGAGGGTCAGCACAGCCAGAAAGAGAGGAACAGGAGCATGAACAGCTCGGGCAGATTTATCCAGGCAGCTGGATTAAATAATAACCAGGAAATTACCAGTAAGCTTTGGGAACAAAGGATTTAGCTGATTGACCCTGAGTGCCTGTGAATTGTGTGTCATTAATAAATCAGCAAACTATATTGATCCTGGCTTGATTTAATCTAACTGAGGAGCTTCTCCTCCATCCCAAGTTATTCCATGTCTCCAGGAGAGCCCCATCACTCTGGATTTCATCATGGAGCTGGCACAGGGTGAGAAAATACACAAATTGGGGGATTTTTGTGTTTTTCCATGTAGGTACTGCTTGTACCAAAACTGTACATCTGTCACAGAATCTTGGAATGGTTTGGGTTGGAAGGACCTTAAGGGTCATCCAGTTCCATCCCCCTGCCAAGAGGAGGGACACCTTCCACTAGACCTGGCTGCTCCAACCCTCATCCAAACACCAAAATTGGAGTGAAAATGTTCTTCTCAGCTGATATTGAATCAACCAGCACACTATCTAAGTCAAAGTGCAAAAGACACCGAAAATATCCCTCTGAGATATTCAACAAAACTCCCAGGATATCACCAGCATCTCCATTGTATTTAGTAATTCAGTTAACAATATCCAAGCTTATTTTATTTTTCTGAGTCTCCTAAAAGCCTCCTTCACCTCCTGGTTCCTCAGGCTGTAGATCCAGGGGTTCAGCATGGGGGTCACCATGGTGTAGAGCACAGCAGCCCATTTATCTCCTCTCCTGGAGGTGTCTGACCTGGGGGTTAAGTACATGAAAATCAACGCCCCGTAGAAGGTGCTAACGGTGGTGAGGTGGGAGGCACAGGTGGAGAAGGCTTTGCACTTTCCCTGGGCTGATCTAATGGTCAGGATGGTGGAGATGATAGCCACATAGGACACCAGGACCACCAGGATGCTGGGAACACCGAGCAAAGATGATAAAGTCCTCAGGATGATGAGGCTGAGGGTGTTGTCAGAGATGGAGAGCGAGATCAGCACAGAAATGTCACAGAAGAACAGATGGATGGTGCTGGAGCCACAGAAGAACAAGTTGGACATGCTGATGGTTTGTGCCACACCATTGGTCAGCCCCAGGAGGTAGCACCCAGTCACCAGGCGGAAGCAGCGCTCTGGGGACATGACAAGGGGGTAGAGCAGGGGGTGACAAATGGCCATGTATCGGTCATAGGCCATTGTGGCCAGCAGAGAGCACTCAGTGATCCCAAACAGGTCAAAACTGAACACCTGAGCCATGCACCCAGCATAGGTGATTCCCTTCTCCACCAAAAAGCCAACCAACATCTTGGGGGTGACAATGGTGGAAGTGCAGAGGTTCACAAATGCCAGGTTGCCCAGGAAATAATACATGGGGGAGTGGAGCATGGGACTGAGTCTGATCAAGGCAATTATCCCCAGGTTTCCCAGGATGGTGACAAGATAGATGAGCAGGAACAGCAGGAATTGGGCAACCTGAGTCGCTGGGTCCTCAGTGAACCCTGCCAAGGTGAACTCTGTTAGTTGGGTGCAATTCCGTCCTGACATTCCTTCAAAGTGTGTTCCCTCTGTGAACTCCATGCTGGAGGTTTCTTCCAGGTGGAAAACCCTCTTTCCAGTGGGATCTGCTTGAAGACAGCCCTACAGGATCTAAAGTGAGAGTTTAGGTACAGATCAATTAGAATTACCTGGGCAGAAGTCAAGGCACAGTTAGGGAGAAGCTGTAGGTTACACAGCCCTGAGTAGCTTTACCTTGGTGCTGCCTTTAATCCCCTGTGTGTGTTCAGTCTGGGACTTTGAGATCATCCAGCACAACCTGTAACATGGAGAAACCCAATAAAACCTGTAAAAGACAGCACAGAATTGATTATTCATCCTTGGTTTGACATCTGCCAAACACCTGCTTTGTCTGTCTTTTCTATAGAATCCCAGAAGTGTTTGGGTTGGAAGGGATCTGGAAGACCATCTCATTCCACCCCCATTCCATGTGCAGGGACACGTTCCATTAGACCAGGTTGCTCCAAGCCCCATCCAACCTGGCCTTGAACATTTCCAGGGATCCAGGAGCATCCAAAACTTCCTGACTATGAAGCCTCCCCTCCCTCAAGGACACACTCTTTTGACTCTAAAAGATTTTCCCAGCTCTTTACCCGAGTCCTGCAGTCTTCAAATGAAAATGTGCAACACCCAAAGCTGAGCAACCTCCTCCTGAAAATGTTTTTTTTTGGAAAATATTTTAAAAATCACCTTTTAGATGTGCCTTATATCAGCAATGGTAAGATCCACAAGGGTTCCTTGCAGGAAATATTTCAGTCCTCATCCAGGAGCCCTTTGTGGTCAGTGAGGAGAAGTTTCCAGAGCAAGCATTCCAACAGGGTGTCCTCACCACACAGCTGCTGTGCATCACCTGGATTTGGTGCTAAGCGTGGAGTATGATGAGGAACTGGAGCCCAGGAGCCTCCAGATAGGATCTGAGATGAAAATTGAAGGTGTTTCTTCTTTGCAAGAGAAAACAACGAGAGATGGGTGGCTCAGCATGCGCTGTCCTGGCTCATGGTTCTCCAGGATGATCCTTTCCTACATCTCTGCACTCTCCCTGCTTTCCTTCTGATGCTCTTGGAGGTGAATGTTAGGTGCACCTGCTGGGAGCTCCGGAAGGGAGTTTGAAAATATACCCTTGTCAGCAAACACCTTTGTTATTCCATGTAATTTGGGGATCTGGGGACTCTTGGAGCCCCAGGAGAGTGAGAAAGCCCAAAGCAGGTTGTTACCTCTTCTCTGAGATTCTGAATTTCGAGGCAATTGCCCAGAGGAGATGATCTCACTTTGAGGGAGCCACAGGGCTTTGGGGTTTCCCCAGAGCAATGACAGAGCAAGACCACACCTGTTGTGTCCAATTTTTGTGCACTTTCTGAGATTTTTCAGCTCCACAAGTACCATGTTTGGCATTACAACACCAGAGAGCTGAGGGGGATGTCACTGGTGGGGCACAATCCCATGGGAGCTGGTATCATCAGCAGTTCCAGGTGCCAGAGATGATGAGCCACCTTTCTACCCATTCTAAATTCCTTAGAACCAAACCACAGCTCACCTGTCCCATGCCTGGAAATGTTCAAGGCCGGGCTGCAGCAACCTGGTCTACTGGGAGGTATCCCTGCCCATGGTAGGGGTGTGGAACAAGATGAGCTTTAAGGTCTTTTCCAAACCAAACCATTCCAGGATTCTATGAAGATTGGCTGCAAGAATCCAGGAGAATCACAGAATATGCTGAGTTGGAAGGGATCCACAAGGATCACAGAGTCCAACACTCTGCCCTGCACAGGACTATCCCCAAGAGTCACACCATGTGCCCAAGAGCATTGTTCCAATCACTCCTTTGAGCTCTACCAGGCTTGGTGCTGTGCCCACTGCCCTGGGGATCCTGTTCCAGTGCCCAACCACCCTCTGGGGGAAGAACCTTTTTCTAATATCCACCCTAAGCCTCCCCTGACTCAACTTCAGGCCATTCCTCTTCTAAGCATGCTTCCCTGTAAAAATAGCCAATTTCATCCCTTCCTCCTTTATTCCTTGTATACAATCTCACAAAGTACACCACTGACCTTTGGGTCCTGGCCAATCATTTTCTGCAGAATATTCAGTGTCACATCCCTGAGCAGCCCAAGTGGACAAATCAAGGTCGTGAACATTATTTCAAAAGGCATCTCGCACAGACAAATCTGAGCTCAAGATTGAGAACTTCTTAAGAGTCCCCTGAGTCCAGGGTTACCCTGATGCTCCCTGGTTGTGCAAACACACCACCCAAGGAGCAGGGACTTGCTTAGCCTTTGTTTAAACCATTCCATTGTATGATTTACTTCATGCTGACTATAATCCTCTGTCACATCCCTCCTCACCTGCTGTCCATTAGCCTTGAATTCCATTTTTCATCTCCATGGCAGTCTCACATCTATCAATTCATCTGGAGACCCAGCCTGCTCAGAATCCATAGAATCCCAAACATCTCGATCCCATTTATCAGGATCCCACTGTACTCCTGCTCCTGCAATCCCTGCATTCACTTGGTTTTGCTCCACTCATCCCCTTCTTTTCTTACACTCCTACTGCACCACCCCAAATCCAGAATTTTTGGCTACAGTCTGCTAAGTGTCCAACTCAGCAGCAAGCAGGTTATTTACATTACATTTACATTACATATTACAATTTGACTGTGAAAATCACACACCTGTCAGCCCATGTGGGAGCATCCCAACAACACTTGTTCCTTCTGTTGGTGCTGCTTCTGATACTGTTTAAAAAATTCCATCTTTGTCTTCCCAAACATAGTTCTTTTCCCCTTTTATTAGGCAATTTTTGGATGCACTTTACATACCCAGGGCTTCAGCTTCTTTTAACCAATTTCCCGACTGCTCGCACAATCCTCCAACCTTAGAACACTTGAGAACCAGGGAACTACAGGGAAGCTCATCCCTGTAGGATGATCCATTCAGGAATTTTAGACAGGACCGATTGCTTACATTTAGATTTGAAAAGTGACATTTCTTTCTGATAGGGCCAGACTACACCAATTTTGTTCTGCCAGTGGGCAGGGTCAGTACCAAAACCACAGACACCAACTTCAGGAATTAAGTGTCATTTACTACAGCTCAAAGCAGCAAGGAATTACCAAAGGAGAAGCTCAGCAATGCACTTTGAGCATTGCTACCAAAGGTTGCCTACAGGGATTAGAAAGATACAGAGCCAGTGACCTTAATATTTCATAGTCCTCCAGAGCTGCACAGCAGCTGGGAAAGCCCTTGTCACAGCCAGGCACTGGAGAGCCCCTGCCAGAACTGGGAATTCCTACTGGTGGATCCACCAGCAGGCAAAGAGGCTTCCGACTGAGCTGGGACAGAGCCCAGCTCGGACAGTGTGCAATCAACAAGATCACACAACTTCCAGTGTGGGAACATCTGGCTTCAGCCTCTTCCTGGGTTTCCCCCAAAGCCTGGCCAGGGCTCAGGGAGCAACCCGGGGAGTTGCCTTGGACCATGGACCTCCCAACAAGGCCCCAGGCCTGATTTCAGGGCCTTGTCCAGCTTCTCAATACAGAAAGGTCAATACACGTTTTGTTAATGAGCAGATACCGAGATCCTTGCAGTAATGATCCTGTGTATTTCATTAATGAGAGAACACACATACAGCATCTGGTTTGAAGGTTCACCCAGAGGTCAACTTCAGCTCAAGGCTGCTGCTCAGGCCTCAGTATTTCAGTAAGTCACCAGCTGTTTGAACCTCTGCAGAAAGCTTGCTCACATCTGCTGTGGAACCACACTTCAGGCAGAAATTCCTCTGCCCATTCCAGAGGATAATTAGCTGCCATAAAAGAGTAATGACTGATCCTGGAATTACAGAAAGCAGGGAGAGGAAGGATGCTTTTACTTCCACCCAGAAAGTCAAAGGATATCAAAAAACCATTAGGTGTACACCTGGGCAATTTCCTAAGCACAACCAGGACATAAGATGCCAGTCACTCCTGACTTCCAAGGCAGGGCTGGGAGCTGTGGCACTCACCTTCAGTCCTTGTCTTGGACAGCAAGGCAATCCAAGGGACAGAAATCCAGGCTCCTGCTGCTTCTTCAAGGATATACCAAACAGCACTATTCTGGCTGAACAGAGCAGCAAAACCAGCACAGCCTTCCTTGGGCAAAACTCAATCTACTGTAAAGCTAGGAACACAAGACTACCACTACTTTCCACTGAAGGATATTGATCCAGCTCTCCTGACATGTGGACATTTGAGACAGCAATCTGTAACACCTTGTGAAATCAAATCACATGCCCAGATGTTTTCCTGCTTGTGTCATTCAGCTCCTCACTTAACCTTCATAGTCTTCTGCCAAGTGTTTGCAGGTGCTTTGCTTCTATCAAATATCAAAAGTATTACCATCAGCATATTTCTAGGTTTCAACAAATCTCTCATCAAATCATCTTGTTTTTTTACACAAAACCCTCATGTGGAAAATGTTACCATGATTTCCTCTTTAGATTTATTTGGACGTTTTTTGAGAAAATCATGATCTCACAGGGACTCATTGAAACTCTCCTAACTCCATTTGCTGCTTCTCCTTCTGCCTGGGGCCAAAGACTTTCTGGGTCCACCTTTGCCAGCAACCTCAGGAGAAAAAAGTACAGCTATTGCCATGAATAATTGCCACAGGCTTTGGGTTCACTGCTGGGTAACATTTCTATTATATTCTGTAAATCTAAGGAGATAGCTGTCAACCTGCTGGAGCTGATCTGTCCATTCTCTGCTCTGCTCTCACAAACCTGTCCCTTTGTTGAGACGGACATAACGACACACACGCTTGTTGTAATCAAAAGCCATAAGAAGTAAATGTTTTTTATTATTCTCTGCTGCTACTCTTATACCTCTTCACAGTTACTGTGGATTATGAAGATTGGCTGCCAGAAAACAATGACAAGGCAGTCTAACAAACAATGACCATTCAGGCAATAATAAAATTAGCTATACAAGGAACAGTATAGCTGGTTACATATTACATGCAAGTTCCTTCTTGTACACACTTCACGTTCCATAACAAGAACATCTTCTTTCATAGACTATCTTATTGGCTTTCACTGTGGGTTTCACTGTGGCTCCAAAACTTCACAGGATAGTTCAGGGAGGGTTTCATTGCCAGTGAGCAGGACTCGCCCTCCTTCAAGACTTGGCAGTGTCCCATTGGACAATCCACATCCTGTGCCCTGCCAACAAGGAGGTGACACCATCATCATTCCCCTCCTCATCTCTGTGTCCTACTTAGCCAAGAATCTTCCACCCACGCTGCTCCAGAGAGCCCTCAAGTGCCCAACGGGAAGCCCCTTTCCCCCACTGCCGCACTAGTGAGCACTGGGCTGAGGCGGGGCTGTGACGGCACAAAGGGGCTGAGCGCTGGCGCCAGGCAGGGCTGGCATGTCACAGGGCTCTGCTGGCCCACAGCACTGTGAGCTCACAGTGCCGTGGCTAGCTATATAAGAGGGGCCAGCAGCCACACCTGCCAGTGCAGTTGCTACGGGACATGCCGGAGCCATGTGTGACGGTGACATCCCAATGACTGTACTTTTCCTGCTGCTGGCCGCTGTGGCTGTCTGGTGGGCTGTTAGCTGCTGGACACCATGGAGGCAGCATGCAGGGACAACAAAGAGATGGAAGTGCCCCGGGGTCCAAGCCAGAGGCTCACGGAAAAGCCGAGGAGCCCCTGTGGCTCCCAGGCGCTCCAGGCCTCTGGCGACCCCTCGCAAGCGGCCACGTGCTCCCGCGAGCCCCCTGGACAGCCCCTGCAGCTGCGGGCCCTGCCTGGCTGTGGCCCAGCAGCTGCAGGAAATGATGCTGCTGCTGTGGGCTCGCAACGGGACACGCGAGCCGCTTTATTCAGGGATGTGGCAGGCACTGTTGAAAGAGCTGGAGGAGCTGGCGAAGCGAGGCCACCTGCCCTGCTGTGGCTCGTCCAGCTCCTCCAGGAGCCTCCATCCCTCCAAGAGGCTGCTCCCAGCAAGAACCTCCATCTCTGGGAGAGCCTCAGCCCTTGCAAGGATGGCACACCATCAGACATCTGCCATCCACGCAAGAGCCTCTGGCTGTCAGAGACCCTCCATCCTTCCAGGAGCCTCTGCTATCTCTGACAGCCTCCATCCCTGCCAGAGGCTCAGTGAGACCTGTCAGCCTGCACAAGGTGCAGAGTCTGTGGGCAGGTCTCCCAGCTCCCCTGGACTAGTGCACTTGACCAACACGGGCACATCCCTGAGCACTGCCGTGGCCAGGGAAAGCCCCCAAGTCCAAGAGGGAGCCCAGCCCGAGGCACAGGAGCCTTCTCAGGAGCAGGTGGCGGAGCAGCAAGCATGCCGGCTGAGCCAGCAGCTGCCGGCCCACAGCAGCCGGGACGCTGTGCCGGCTGTGCCAGCTGGCAACAGCCCGTGCTTGGTGGCGGAGACGATCCCCAAGAGACCCTGGAGGTTCCTCCGTCTCCAGGAAGCTGCTCCCAGGCGGCCACCGCGTCTCACAAAGGCCTTTCCGATAGCAGGTGAGATCTTCTGAGCAGCTCTCTGAGGCTCCCCCGGGGCTCTTGAGGGGCAGCCCCAGGCCAGGCCAGGGCCCCCGAGAGCAGCCTAGTCCCTGGCTGCTTCCAGCGCCTCTGACGGGCCGCTTTTGGGCTTCCAAAAACGCCTCTCTGCTTTGCAGCCGCTCCTGGGACGCCCCTGTGCGAAGAAGCCTCGGGCTGGAGCCCCGGCCGTCCTCAAGAGCAGCGTCCAGCTCACGACGCCGGGGACAGCGACGGTGCCGCCCCGCCCCGCTGCTCTGCGGCTCCTGCAGCCACCCGTGCACGCTGCCCTGGCCCAGCTGCGCCGCTCGCCAGCCCCACGGCTGCGAGGCGGTGGCCGCTGCCCGGCGCCTTGCAGCACGAAGCAGGTGAGAGCGAGGTGGCCCGCGGTGGCCCGGCGTGCTTCCCCTGGCGGGCACTCGGGGCTGGGGGCCCCGGGCGGAAGGCTGATGGCTCGCTCTCGGCCGCAGGGCGAAAGAAGCGGCTGCAGGAGCTGTACCGGCTGGGCCCGCAGCTGGGGCAGGGGGGCTTCGGCACCGTCTTCTCGGGGAGCCGCCTCTCGGACGGGAGCCCGGTAAGCGGGCGGGACGGGCGGGCGTGGCAGGAGGGCCGGGCCGGGGCCGGGCACTCGGGGCTGGAGCTCAGCCCGCCTCTCTTGTGGGCTTGCAGGTGGCCATCAAACGCGTGCCCCGGGACAGCGTGGCGCGGTGGCACGAGCTGGTGAGCGAGCGGGGCCAGCGGGACGGAGCGGGGCGCGGCGGGCAGGGCTAAGCGCGGGGCCCCGAGGCTGGGAGGCGGGAGATGGCGGGGGGAGCGGGCGCGGGCTCGGCGAGCGAGCCGGAGGGAGCACGGCGGGCCCGGGGATGCCGGGGATGCCGGACAGCGGTGGAGTGGCCGGGCAGGGCGGAACCCCCGAGCGTGCTCTGGGCGGGAGGAAGCCCAAGCCCCAGGGAGGGTGCCCGAGGGAGCACTGGGGCACGGCAGGCAGGGGACAGCGGAGCCCCAGGGCAGCATCAGGCCTGCTGGAGGCGTTTTCTCCTCCTCACAGCCCGACGGCACACGTGTTCCAACGGAGATCGTGCTGATGGAGAAGGTGGGCTCCGGCTGCCGCAACGTCATCCAGCTCCTTGACTGGTTTGAGCTGCCTGACAGCTTCCTGCTGGTCATGGAGCGTCCGGAGCCATCGCAGGATCTCCTGCGCTTCCTGACGGAGCGGGAGTTCCTGTGCGAGGAGGTGGCGCGCTGGCTTTTCCGCCAGGTGCTGGAGGCCGTGCGGCACTGCACCGCCTGCGGCGTCCTGCACCGGGACATCAAGCCCTCCAACCTGCTCGTGGACCCGGAGAGCGGCGAGCTGAAGCTCATCGACTTCGGTTGTGGCACCTTCCTCCAGGAGCAGCCCTTCAACTACTTTGCCGGTGAGCCCACGGCCGGGGCCGTGCTCCCAGCGCCAGGCATTGCACGGCCCCATTCCTTCCCTCCTGGGCTGCGGCATTCAGCCTGCTGCCCTTTGGCAAGGGGCGCAGGCTGTGCCCCAGGATGCTGTGCTGCCGGCCCTGCCGACAGAGCATGGCTGCAAAAGCCAGGCAGGCCCCAGCCGCTCGGCTTGGCAGGCCCGCCAGGGCTTGGGCTGCACCGCTGCCCTTCTTTGCCTGCTGGCAGAATGGGTTCTTGGCTTTGGCCAGGGTGCTGGAGCAGGGGCTGCGGCCTTGGGGGGAAGCTATGGCCAGCGCTGCAGCCCCTGCCTCGGCCACGAGGCTGGGCCCAGGCTCTGGAAGCCAGCAGCCTGCGCCCTGACAGCGCCGCCTGTCTCCCCTAGGAACACACGTGTACAGCCCACCCAAGTGGATCCGCCACGGCTGCTACCACGGCCATTCGGCAACCATCTGGTCCCTGGGCGTGCTGCTGTACGTCATGGTCTGTGGGAACATCCCCTTCTACAAGGACTGTGAAATCGTGTCGGGGCAGCTCTGCTTCAGGCAGCAGGTCTCTCCAGGTAGGTATGCGGCCTGAAGAAGGCAGGCTTTGGCACACGGCTGCGCACAGCCCAGCGTGGCCCAGCTCACGCAGCTCCGCGGCAGGTCGATGTGCCGTCAAGGGCTGGATGTGCCGCGGGAGGTGGCCCGTGACGGGGCCGCTCAGTGTGGCACGCCGGGCTGAAGGAGGTGGCGGTGCTTCCTGCCGTGCCGCTCTCCCGCCAAGTACAGAGTGCGCTGGGAGGCTGGCGCAGCTCTGAGCGCACACAGCACTGGCCGGGCAGGAGCCTTTGGCGAGTGACGGGCACTTTCTGGCTTCTCTCCGCAGAGTGCCAGCAGCTGATCCGCTGGTGTCTGTCCAAGCACCCCGCGGACAGGCCAGCTCTGGAGGAGATCTTGTGCCACCCTTGGGTGCTGGGCAGGCGTCTTTGATGCCTTGCCAGAGCCTCTGCAGCACCCACTTCCCCAGTCCCTTGCAGGACTGAGGACCCGAAAAATAAAACAACAAACCCATTCGATGGTGTTAAGTGCAGTTCCTGTTAGCAACTTCAGCTAAAGAAACCTCTTTGGCCAAGGGGTAATTAGAGTGTTCCTTTCAGCCTTTTTCAAGCTTTTGAGGCCTTTCCTCCAGGACGGTAGTTTGATGTCTTTAAGCACGGGCTGTAGTACAGGTAGGAGGGGCTTTAACAAGCCATGAAATGCAGCAGTGAAACAACAGCTGCCCTCTCAAAGTGACGTGGCCACTTGGGTTCAGCCCGAGTGAAATGGCAACTCCCTGGATGCGCAGGGAGGAGGTCTCTGCTGGAGTGTGAGGGGAATGTCGCTCCTGCTTGCTGTGTCCTTGGTGGGCAGAGAACTCTGATCTTGGCAAGACGGTGAATGTTTAATTGGTGAGTGTTTCATTAGTCCTACCTCCTTTTGAAGGAGTTGTTTCAATTAGTTGTCAGCAGGGATCACTTTAAGCCAGCTTTAGTGAAGTTTCTTTTTTCACAGATTTCTTGTTGTTTTGATCATGAAATTGCCAATACCTTCAGTTTGCTAAACGAGCCCTGAAAAGCTTCAATGAACAAATCCGGAGGGAATTGGGGATTGCAAATCTGGGATCTTTTGGTCCTTCAAGTCCATGTTGGGTTTATCCACTGCTTTTGGTTCCAAGGGAAACTCCAAATTAAGAATCATCTGAATATGAACCAGTTCTCATGAAACACAGCTTTCCAAGCCTTGATTCAGGATAAAAACAGCTGGGGATGCCCTTGTCAGAAAAGCACCTGTGAAGCAAAGCAGACTTAAAGTGCCTGTAAGCAGGAAATGCAAGAGAAATGACTGCTGGCATCCTGGGCTTTCTGGGCAGGTTTGGTACTGGATTGCAAGGCAGTTTTCCTGCCTCTGAGGATGGCACCTGCATCCCCCTGGGAAGGGAAAATGTGAAGAGAGTGGTGAGTGGGAAGACAATTGTTGCCATCTGTCCTTGGGCTCCAGTTCCTGCTGGTGTGTCTGTGCTGGGGGAAGTCCAAGGGGAATCAGTCTTGGAGTGCCTGTTGGTTCATCTGTGGCACCTGGAGGAGACACTGGAGTTGAAATTCCAGGGCTGCTCCCCTTGCTGGAGTGAGAAGCCGTGGAAGCTGTTTGCTGCCTGCTTCTTCAACCCCTTTACATCAGTCTTGATTTATTGCACACATGAACCCTAAATACCAGCTCAGTCAATGAACAGCTTTTTTCACTGTATTTTTTTCCATCTCCTTTAATCTTACTGCATTTTAGTCTTTAATTCCAGCTAATTTTTCTTTTCAAATGAAAAACCCCAAACCAACAGGAAGCAGGGGAAACTACGTTTCCTTGTGTGGCACATTTAGAATGTCCCCCAGTTGTCAGAGTTGTGGGTGTGTGTCAGTTTGTACAGAAAATAAGATCCAGCTTTTGCTCAAGATCACGTGGCTTTACTTGAACGGTGCAGAGGAAATTTTCTTTCTGAATCCCTCAAAAAATGAAATGCTGTCCTGTGAAGCTGGGTTAGGCATGGCTTGGACAGCAGGCTGCAGTTCCCGGGATGCCTTCAGAGGAACCACTGGGGTGTTTCATAGCTGGACCATGCAGAGGCTTGCTTTTTGTCACTGACTTTTCAGACAATGAGGGTTTTTTCCAGTTCCTAATGTTTGCTTTCTTGTTGCACAGAACTCCCTTCGTGTTGCATTCCAGGAAGTTGCCAGTGGCTGTACAGGACAGATTTGGACAGTAAGGCCATAGATCACTGCTGAAGATGATCTGTCAGCTTTGTGCTGAGGAGTTTGAAGTGGAAAATCCAGAAGAACAGAGCCTGTTTCTTTTTGTTGATGACACCTGTCTAGGTGTGTCTTTTGTGTTACTGTCTTGTCCTGTGTGCTCCCCATCCATTCCCTTTTGCTACTTCACTCTCTCTTGTTTTTCTTTTAATAAATAAATACTCAATATTTATTTAATAAATATTGCTCCATCCCTCTCCCTGTTCTGTGTCCTAATTTTTTTCTCTCTGTGTCACTGCTTGCCTGCATCTTTACCTTTCCTTCTTCCTTCCTCTCCTTTTTCCTTTGCCCTACACCATGACTGTATGTCTTTGTCCATCTCACTGTCCTTTGCCTGAACGTTTCTGCATCTGCTGCTCCTCCTTCTGCCTCAATGTCCTCTTCTCTTTCTAACCCTCTGTCCTGCTGCTCATCCCTCTCTTTCTCCATCCCTCTCCTGCCCCTTGCCCATCTTCCCCCAGTGACCTGCAATGGTCATTTTCTCTCTTTGTCCTTGTTTCCCTCTCTGTGTCCCTCTGTCCTCCATGTGTGTTCAGTGCTCTGTCCTGCTTGCTGCCCCTCTTTTCTCTTTCTGTCCCAGTGTCCTGTTCCCTGTCCTCTTTTCCTGTTACTCTATCTTTTTCTCTGTCCTTCTCTGTGCCTTGCTCGTGTTCCTTTTCATTCCCTGTTGCTCTGTCCTGCTCCCTGTGCCATTGTTTCTTGCCGTATCCTCCTGTCCCATTCCCTGTCCCTATTCCTTTTTAATCCCTTTCTGTCTGCTGCCTGTCCCAGTTTTCTTCTCATCTCCATCCTGCCCCCTGTTCTTCCTTCTCTTCCTCCATCCCCTCTGCTCCCCTCCCTGTTTCTGTGCCACAGGAGCTGGGCAGGGACTGGAGCCGTTCTGGGAGCTGTGCCTCCTTCCTGACTGCAGCAGAGACCCTTGCTGGGGGGATGGACTCATTTGATAAATGGCTTTATTAAAGCAACACGCTGCTGTCCAGGGCAGCTCGACTCGTTCTGTGCCTTCTGTGGGGCTGAGGAGAAAAGGCTGGGGGAGAGGGTGGAGTCTCAGGGGCTCTGATGTCATTTGGGACCCCCGATGTCCCTGGCAGAGCCCTGATGGAGTGGAGGAGCAGGTGAGTGGGGAAGGATGGGGCTCATGCTGGGTGCCCTCTGCCAAAGGGACCCAAAAAGGCCAGGAAGTTCACAGGGAGGGAGTGTGTGTAGAATACTGAAAATTGTTAAGTTTTCCATTTTTATATATATTGACTGATAGTATTAAATTATATGTAAATTCATTTAGAAATAAACCCTCTCTATCTGCTGTGTTATATACAAGAACACAAGAACCTCTGAATGGAGATGTGTAGGGTTGGAAAATACTGGTACAATTTTTATACACGAATGAAACGATCGAGTGCCGGAACACATAAGGTGATCTGTGTGAAAGGAAATAAATCTGCTCGATGCCAACTCAGTTCTCTCGCTGAACTAAACCCCGAGCTCTGCGGCAGTGCTGCCACCTGGTGTCAGAAAGCGGCACTGCCGCCCCTTGACAGCGCCCTGAGCCTCCCTGCTGTCCCTGCTGTCCCCGCCGTCCCCGCTGTCCCCGCTGTCCCCGCTGCCCCCGCTGTCCCTGCTGTCCCCGCTGTCCCCGCTGTCCCTGCTGCCCCCGCTGTCCCTGCTGTCCCCGCTGTCCCCGCTGCCCCCGCTGTCCCTGCTGTCCCCGCTGTCCCCGCTGTCCCCGCTGTCCCCGCTGTCCCCGCTGTCCCCGCTGTCCCTGCTGTCCCCGCCGTCCCCGCTGTCCCTGCTGTCCCTGCTGGGTGACACGAGACAGCGGCGACCTCCGGGGCTGCCGAGCGTGGGAAGGGCAAGGAGCGGGAGCGAGCGGGGCGATGGCTGTAGAGGGAGGGCAGCGGCGAAGGAGAGTTAGGAATGCAAACGGACACGGCCGTGGCTGAGCGGGAGCGGCTGAGGAGCGGGGCGGTGACTGAGAAGGATGGCAGCGGGGCGGGGCGGCCCGGCGGGGCCGGTTGTGGCGGCAGCAGAGGCGCGGTGGCACCGCGGGCACGGGCGGGGGACACGGGGCGAGCAGAGTCGGGACAGAGCTGGCCTGTGCCACTCTCAAGATGGCGGCACTGGGAGAAATCCCGTGGCAGGTCCCGCAAGTAGCGGGTCGGGTTGAGCCACACTCAAGATGGCGGACTCGAGTGGACCCGAGAGGGGCGATCATGGCCATGCCTGCCGCCGCCCGAGAGCTTCCCGCCCGTCCCCGGCGCCGCTGACCACACCGCCCATGTTGTCACAACGGGAAAAGCTGCGGAAAATCGCGATGGAAGCGCGGGTCGGAGTCGGGTTTGGGTTCAGGCAGTGGAAAAGTCACACGGGGACTTTGAATGGCACCGAACAAAATATGGAGGTTCGGCGCGCGAGTTTTTGACCTTCTCAAGATAGCGGCAGGGGAAGGCTCCGACCAATTCCCCGCATTTTGTTGAGCCACCTCGAAGCACAAAGTGCTTGTTAGTTTTCCCATCCAATGTTGGACCTCACCCAACAAATAATGAATCACGGGTGTGTTGTGCTTCTCTCCTTTTTCACCTTTACCACTTGCTAATTTCGGAACTTGACGTTTATAATCACAGCACTGAGCCAGGGCTCTTGGCTTGGGAAATGAAAATGTTCTAAAGGGAACCTTAATAGCTGCATCTTGGTTGAACACGCCATGAGGAGTTGAGTCTGACCTACATGGAAAGCTTAGAGAACTTGTCATTCTGCAGGTGAACACAGGGCCCTAACACTGAGGGGAAACACGTTAATTTCTCTCTGAACCCCTGGGATCCACAGTGATAGAAACGGAAGGATTTTTGTGGGACCTCTCCGTGCTTGTTTCAGGGTGTTATGCGGCACTGCAGTTGGTCAGTTTGAGTCAGTGGAGGACATGTAGTGAACATTTTAGCAGAAAATCTGAGGTGGTCTCTATGTCACTGAAACTGCGGGATAGACAAAACCTCTCCAACAACATTTTAGTGTTGGAGGCTCCAGGCATTGCTGTATTTTTGGCCAGGATGTTATTCTGGCCAGAATGTGTAACATAAATAATTTTGTTCACACATAGCACAGGTGTGCAGAGAAAATAATTCCCTGACACATTAAATTTACTAGATTTTTTAGATACTTATACAGTCAAAACTCATAGAAATTCATTGGTTTAATGTTTGTTTGTCCTAAGTTGTTAAGTTCTTAATATTCGGTTTTCTATTGGATCTGAATGCGTTGGGTTTTGATGCTAATAAGGTCCTCATTTGTAGCTCAATGTTCCCAGAGGAGGTGAATCTGACCATGCCAGGGGTGAGGTTTGGAGCTCATCTTCCTTAATAGAGCTCACCTGGTGGAACAATGCCCTGGAAAGAAACTTAAAATACTTTTCCTGCAGGACAAAAGCAAACAATGCCCTGGACTAAAGTTACATCAAATTTTTTTAGTCTGTTATGTAATCCAACACACTGAGGGGGACATGAGGGTCAGTGAGGTTTTTTGTTTATCTTTTTGGGGGGCTTTTTGTTTTGGGGGTGTTTAAAATTTTTAGGGTGTTTTTTGGTTTTGGAGGTTTTTGGGGGGGGGTTTATGTTTTTTATTTTTGGGGGATTTTTTCATTTGTTTTTTATTTTGGTTTTTTTTTTCAGGATTTTGGGGGGTGTTTGTTTTTTGGGTTTTTGGGGGAGTTTTTTATTTTTAGAGGGTTTTTTTTTGTTTTGGTTTGGTGGTTTTTTTTTTACTTTTTTGTGGGGTTTTTTTCTGTGTTTGGTTCTTTCAGTGGTGTTTGGTTGGTGGTTTTTTGGGGGTGGGGGGTTTTTGGGCTTTTTTGGTTCTTTGTTTTGGGAGGGGGTTTGGTTTGTTTTTTGAGGGGGGTTGAGGGTTTTTTTTTTATTGTTGGTGAGGTGGTTTTGTTTGCTGTTTGGTTTTCTGTTGGATTGTTTTTTGCTCGGCTCCTGTTGCCGCACCAGCTCTCAGTGAGGTGCTGCGGCTGCCCTGAGGCTCTGAGGGGAACGCTGAGGGAGGGAAAAAGGGCGGGAAAAACCGGTCCGCGCCGGTTCGGTTCGGTTCGGTTCGGGTGGAGCTGCCGCTCCCTCAGAGCTGCGGCGGGGAAATCACCTCAGCTGTGCTTGTCTCGGCGGGGAGCCGGGGGCATATAAACCACCTGGGAGCCGGCGTAGGGCAGACTGTGGCACCGAGGAAGGAGGGACGGTATCATCGCAGAACTGCACGGTGCTCAATTTGTGAGGAGAAAAGCGAGAAGTAAGTGTGAGGGCACAGCGAGAAGTTCATAGGGAGGGAATGCTCGAACTGGCTCTGCCCGCCCTGTCAGGGTGCCGGGGGGATACATCAGCCGTGTGGGAATCACCCCTGAGCTGAGACACAGAGGGGGAAAGCGTCACAATGTTTCACTTCGTGAGGGGAAAAGCTGCGGTAACTCTGAGGGCAGGGCAAAGAAACTCTGAGGGCAGGGCAAAAAAAACTCTGTGGGCAGGGCACCAGCCTCATAATGGAAGAATGTTAGAGTTCCCTGGCATCACCTGTGGGCTGCGGGATGAACATTTTGGAGCAAAATTGAGCAGTGTGGAAACAAAAGGTGCAGTAATCTGTGGAGGACATGTAGTGGACATTGTCGTCAGGAAAACCTGAGGCAACATGTAGCTGGGAAAATGGGGACAAGTCTGAGGTAATTTGTGGAGCAAAGGCAGAGAAAAATTTGTGATAAAACCTGAAGTAATTTCTGCAGGGTAGAAGGAGCATCTTTGACATGAAATCTGGGATAACAAAGAAAGGTGATGCTTGAAAAGCTGGGCTGAAAATAAAGCCCTATAGACAGGTGTCTGTAGAGCAGGTATTTCTGTATTGCAGTGCTGGAGGTGAGGGGGATTTCCCCACCTAACTCGCCTGCCTTTGTTAAGTGCTCTGCTTTGTTTATACAGTAAATAGCACTTAATGTTATTATGTTATTATAGCGTATGTTATTGTTATAGTATATATTAATGTTATTGTGTCCTCATATACGCGCTGCAACAAATCTGGTTTTTGGTTTGTGTTTTGGGGGTTAGGTTTTTGGTTTTTGTTTATGTTTTTGGGTGGGTTTTTTTTTTGTTTTGGGGGTTAAAATTTTTGGGTGTTTTTTTTTTTGTTTTGGGGGTTTTTTGTTTTTATTTTCGGGGGATTTTTTGTTTGGGTTTTTTTTGTTCTTTTTTTGGTTTTTTGGGGCTTTTTTGTTTTCTTGGGTTTTAATCTTTTTCGGGTCCTATTTTTTGGGGGTTTTTTTTTGGTTTTGGGTTTTTTTGGTTTTCGAAATTTTTTGCTTTTTGGAATTGTTTATTTTTTGGGATTTTTTTTGTTTTGGGAATGTTTTGGCTTCGTTTTGGTTTCTTTTTGGGGGGTTTGGGGACGTTTTTTGGTTTCCTTTTTTTGTTGTGGTTTTGGTTTTTTATGGTTTTTTGTGTGTTTGGTTCTGCGTGTGGTGTTTGGTTGGTTTTTTGGGGGGGTGTTAGGGGTTTTTGGGTTGTTTTGGTTCTTTGTTTTGGGGGGTTTGGGGGCTTTTGGTTTGTTTTTTGGGGGTTGGGGTTTTTGTTTATCTCTTTTGGGGTTCTTTGGGGGGGTTAAAATTTTTAGGGTGTTCTTTGTTTTTTGGGATTTTTTAGGTTTTTTATTTTGGGGGTTTTTTGGGTTTCTTTTTTATTTTTGATTCTTTTTTGTTTTTTCAGGGATTTTTGTTTTAGGGTTTTTAGGGTTTTTTGGGTTTTTTAAATTTTGGGGGGTTATTTTTTGTTTTGGCTTTTTTTGGTTTGGGTTTTTTTTATTTTTTGGGGTTTTTTTGGGGGGAGTTAAATTTTTTGGGTGTTTTTTGGTTTGGGGGGGTTTGGGGTTTTTTAATTTTGGGGGTTTTATGTTTTTTATTTTGGGGGATATTTTGATTTTTTTATTTTTGGTTAATTTTTGTTTTTTCAGGGTTTTTTGATTTTTGGTGTTTTATTTTGGGTATTTTTGGGGTGTTTTTTGCTTTTTTGTTTCTTTTTGGTTTTTGGGGGGTTTTTTGGTTTCTTTTTGTTTCTTTTCAGGTTTTTTGGGGGGGTTGGGTTTTTTTGTTTCTTTTCACTTTTTTTGTTTCTTGTCAGTTTTTTTGGGTTTTTTTTGGTTTTTTGTGTTTTTTGGTTTCTTTTTGCTTCTTTTTTTGCTTTTTTGGTGGTGTTTTTGGTGTTTGTTTTTTTTTCTTTTTGGTTTTTTGTTTCTTTTGGGGGGTTTGGGGAGGTTTTTTTGTTTTCATTTTTTGTTTGGTTTTCTGGGATTTGTTTATGGTTTTTGCTGTGTTTGGTTCTGTGTGTGGTGTTTGGTTGTTTTTTTGGGGGGTTGTTTTTTGGGGGCAGTGTGGGGGTTTTTGGGCTTTTTTGGTTGTTCTGGGAGGGTTTGGGGATTTTGGTTTGTTTTTTGGGGGTTGGGATTTTTGGTTTTTGTTTATCTTTTTTTGGGGGCTTTTTGTTTTGGGGAAAAGTCTGAGGTAATTTGTGGATGAAAAGGCAGAAAAAAATTTGTGATAAAACCTGAGGTAATTTTTGTGGGGCAGAAGGAACATTTTGGAAGGAAAATGTGAAGTCTCTGGGGGACAGGATGGGTTTTTTCGGTGCAGAATCTGAGACAAGCTGTAGGGGATGTTTTGGAGAGAAAGCTTGAGGTTCTCTGCAAGGGGTAAAATGTCATGTTTTTAAAAGAAAACTTCATGTAATGTAGAGGAAAGAAATGAGCTTTTTTTGACGTGAATATTTTGGGGTGAATTTGATGTAGTTTAGAGAGGAAAAATGAGCATTTTTGAGGGAAAGTCTGTTGTGAGACAGAAGGCAGAGGTAGCATCTTGGACAGAAAATCTAAGAAAACAAAGAAGGGTGATGCCAAAAAAGCTAGGCTGAAAATAAAGCCCCATAGATGGATGTCTATAGAGCAGGTATTTCTTTATTGCAGTGCTGGAGGTGAGGGGGATTTCTCCACCTAACTCACCAGCCTTTGTCAAGTCCTGTGGTGTTTTTATACAATAAGTAGCAGTTAACATTACTATGTTATTGCATATATTAACGTTATAGCATATATTGATGTTACTGTGTCGCTATATACCATTGCAACTAATTTACATAAGATGATGTGATGGTTATAAATAGTTCTTTTGCACTGCACTTGCGCCTCCCCGATTCAGTGGTCATGAGGGTCTTGTTGTGATGAAAACGCCAAGTTTTTTTTGCATCTGAGCTTTTCAACTTTATCTTTGGAACATGAGCCATTATGGTGTTCCTTGTTCTCTCTGGTTGTAACCGGTATAAATTCTGTATTTTGTGGCCAAATGGCTTTGCATTTGCCAGTTTCTCATTAGTACTATACTTGTCAATCTTTGAAGCTATGCACTTGATGAGATGGATGTTTGTTTACTGTTTGTTTGTGTGTTTTTCTGGGATTATTTGTTTTGGTTTTTGGGGGGGTTTTTGTTGGTTTTTGGGGGGAATATTTTTTTGGAGTTTTTTTGGGAGAGGAGATTAATTTGGGGGGTTTTGGGGGGTGGTTTGGCAGCTTTTTTAGGGATTTTTTTGGTTTTGGGTTTTTTGGATTGGTTTTTTTGGTTTTTTGGTTTTTTTTTGTTTTTTTTTGTTTGGTTCTTTTGTTGGTTTTGTTGGTATCTTGCTTTTTTGTTTGTTATTTTGGGTTTTTTGGCCGTTTTGTTTTTTGGTGGTGTTTTTTGGGTTGTGGGGTCTTTGGATTGTGAGGTTTTTGGTGGCGGTTTATTATTTTGTGCTTTGTTTTGGGTTTTTTTGGGAGGATTTGTTGATGGTTTGTTGGTTTTGTTTTTTTGGGGGTTTTTTTTTGTTTTTTGGGGGTTTCCACTTGGTCAGTTTTTCAGTTTTGGGTTTCTTTTTTTTCTTGTTTTTGCTTTTTGTTTGTTTGGGTCTTTTTTGCCTATGCAATGTTAAACCACTAGTGAACCATATGTTAGGTATTACATTAAAAAAAAGTTACAGTCCAAGTATTATATTATTAATTATATTAGTGTTATTATTAGTAACTATATTATTAGTTATATTAGTGTTTAGACAGTTGTGGTTCATATTGCTGTAGAAAGCTTTTGTTTCGATTATGTTGCTATAGCAAGCTGTGCTTGGGGTTCTGAAGATACAGCAGCCTGTGGTTGCGGTTCTATAGCTACAGCGAGCTGCACTTGGGGTTCTATTGCTATAGCTGGCTCTGAGGCTCTAGCACACTGTGATTCGAATAAGGAAGCTATCTTGTAACTCTCACTCAATTTATATAGGCATCTGGATGTAGGTGATGTTTTTAGCTGAAAATCTGAGGTACTTTAGAAGAGCACTGTTGTGGTCAGAGTGGGGAGCTGAAGACAAAAGTGGATACGAAAAGTCTTTTGAGTTGTGATGTGCAAAACTGTGCCCTTATTTCTAAACTCAGCAGGGAAATTTAGTGTGGCTAAAACAGTTTTTACCCATGGATTTCATCAAAGCTTTATGCCTAGAAGATTTTATAAGTGTAAAGAAAAATGCACAAAATTTTGTTGTTTGGAAGAAGAGATTGCAAACCAAGTATTTTCATAGAAATTCATGTAACTTGTTATGATAATGATTAGAGTACAAAATCTTAATCAGCAGTATTTAGTACAGAGGGTAGCATCTGCAAAAACTAGTATAGTGTAACACACGATTTTGAAGCAGTATTTAGGCAATAATATAAAACAGTGAAAAAAATAATTGTAGGAGTTAATGTCACTTAACTATACCAATGAAGAGGGAAAGTAGCCTTCACATATGCCTCAGAAATAACACAGTAGTGTCCCCAGTCAGGGAGGGATTTTGAAATACACATTCTATGAAAAAAGTATATTGGAAGACCCACTATTACAATTAGGCTTTTAAAGGGGTGGCTTGAGGATGTTACTGTGGGGCTGTTGGATAGCCGTCACCTTCAGGGGCGGGAGGAGAGGGATCTTCAGGCCTGAGCATGTCATTATCCACTGGCAGAAACTGTGGGATGATGAGGTGAGAGGAGCCAGCTAAAGAGGACCAGCAGCGGTGAGCTCAAGAGTGGAACGGCAAGGCAAGAGCAGCAGTGGGAGAGGAGAACAGCGATGGCAAAGGGAGCAGTGGCAGCTCGGAGCTTTGGAAGGGGGGCACGAGAGGCCCTCTGGGCAAAGGCCATAGCCTCCATGCAAGGGACACCTCCTTTGTAGGTGCCCCGGCTGCCTCTGTGCTGGGTGACCTCCCCTGTAAGTGAGAGGGGCAAGGGCTTTGCTGTTGTTGGTGTTTTGCCAACGTTGTGCTCCTTTGGCTGCCCGGAGAGAGGGGCCACCTTGTAAGCAGCGTCAGAGCCCCTCTCTCCGCACCCGAGTCGGGGACACGGAGCTCTCCCGGCCCCCCCAGCCCACCCTGTAAGCAGGGCGCAGGGCTTCTCCCTGAGCCCGGCAGCTTTCTGCCTAGTCTGCTGGCCCCTGGCCAGCGTGACCCCCCCGTACTCGGAGCGCGTCACGGCCTCTGTCCCCGTGCCACCCCTGAGGAGCCTCAGGGTGGCGAGGCCCCTGCGTGTCGTCCCCGAAGAGCTGGGGCGAGGCCTGAGGCTTTCGCCTTCCGGTCGGCGGTGGGGACGGTTCCTTTGGTCCGGTGGCTGCACAGAGCTTGCTCACCCTTCCGGGACTGCCTTCCCCTCCCCCGTGTCCCCCTGTGTGTAGATGGCGTGCGTCAGCGAGCGTGGCTGTGCTTTAGACCCCCCTTTAGAAATAGGCCAGCATAGCTTAGACTTCCCAGAAGGGAAGGAGGAGCTGTGTGCAGGCACTGGGCCGAAGGAACCCTCGCCACGGCCGAGCGGGAGGGGGAGGGCTCAGGCCTTGGCCCTGCTTGCCGAGGGCGGCACCAAGCCGCTTTAGTGGTAGCGTGGGCACGGTGACCCGCCTGTAACCAGGGCCTGGGTCTCTGCCTGTGCTGCGCAGCTGCCAGTCCTGACGGCACGAAGCCGCTTAGTGGTAGCGTGGGCACGGTGACCCGCCTGTAGTCAGGGCCCGGGTCTCTGCCTCTGCTGCGCGGCTGCCCGTCCTGCAGGTGCTACCGACCTGCTAGCGTGCCACGGCCCCGTAGTCGGGGCACGTGTCAGGATTTTGTGGAGCCCCTTGTCCCCAGGAGTGGCCCCGGGTCCCTGTAACTCAGGGCTGGAGAGGCTGCTTTAGGCAGGTGACAGGAACGAGAGCGCTCCGTGGCGCTTTGTTGGGGGTGCCGGGCCACGGGGGACGGCCCCGTAAGTGGGGTTGTGTGCGTCCCCGGGCCTCGGCGGGTGGTTGGAGGGACCCCCTGTAATCAGGCGGGTATCCCTGGTCCCGGCCTTTTAGGGGCCTGGGGCCAGGAGTCACGGGGCCGGGCGTGTGCCCTCCCTGTCCTCGGGGCTGGGCTCCCAGCCCCTGGGCCTTAGGCCACGAGCTTGGACTGGCGTGACTATCGAGTGTCGAGTGTCGTTCCTGTCGCCGTGGGGGAAGGCCGAGCTCCGTGGCCCCCCGGGTGTCGACCGGCCTGTAAGCAGGCTTGCGTGTCTGGGAGCCTCAGTGCTCCCTTTAGCCGGCAGCCTAGGTGGGGGTTAGCCCCCCGGAACCGGAGAGGAGAAGGAGCCCCTCCGCAGGCCTCGGGGCCCAGAGCCGGTGCTCTGGAGTCCCGGGCACTTTACAGTCCAGGCAGCAGCCGGAGGCCCCTGTAAGCAGGGCTAGCAGCCTCTTTGGCCGCTGCTCTGCGTGCCCAGCTTCATTTGCCCAGGGGGCCTCGCTCCCAGCGCCGGATGGGACTGTGCCGGACGTCGCGATGGTGAGCCCAGCTGAAGTTGGGGGCTTTTGTGGAGCTGGGGCGGGGGGCTGGTGTCTGCGGGTGGTGGCTCGAGGACCTCCCCCTGGGGCTGCTGGGTGGCCGTTCCCCTCAGGCGTGGGAGCCGGAGCCGTTCGGTGCTGAGCGTCTCGTCGTCTGTCGGCAGAAGCCGCGGGACGACGAGGCAAGAGCCAGCGAGGCGAGAGCTGCAGCGGCGAGGTCAAGAGTAGAACGGCGGGGTCAAGAGCCAGCGAGGCGAGAGCTGCAGCGGCGAGGTCAAGAGTAGAACGGCGGGGTCAAGAGCCAGCGAGGCGAGAGCTGCAGCGGCGAGGTCAAGAGTAGAACGGCGGGGTCAAGAGCCAGCGAGGCGAGAGCTGCAGCGGCGAGGTCAAGAGTAGAACGGCGGGGTCAAGAGCCAGCATGGCGGGGCGAGGCGAGAGCTGCGGCGGCCTGGAGGTGAAGAAGGGGGCACGAGAGGCCCTCTGGGCAAAGGCTATAGACGATATGCCCGGGGCAGCTTTCAGGTGCCCCGGCAGGCTCTGTACTTGGCAACCTCCCTGTTAGCGAGAGGGGCAAGGTGTTTGCTCTTTGCACAGAGGGTGGGGCTTGTGCTCTTCCGTTGGGGTCTATATGTGTTCATGCTGAAGAATGACCCTCTTTGCTCTCCCTGGGCCTTGGTTTGGAGGAGGGGGCCTCCGGGGACAGGTCAGGGCGACCCTCTTATAGAGGAGGGGGTCCAGAGGAGGGAGTGGAGTCTGGAGGGGAGGAGCCCCTCTCCTCCCCGCCCTCTCCCTAGGAACCCCATCTGCGGAGGCGGCCCACCCTAATTCCCCCCAGAGACCCTGTCCTCCAGAGCTGCCCACCCTCCCCCAACCCACCTCATCCCAGGATCCTCTCCTGTCGTGTCACCCGGCAGGGTACAGGAGGGCAGCAGGGAGGGTCAGGGTGGTATCGGGGGGCCGCAGTACTTTCTGTCACCGGGTGGCAGCACTGCCGCAGAGCTCGAGCTTTAGTTCCTTGAGAGAATTGAGTTGGCATCGAGCAGATTTATTTCCTTTCACACAGATCACCTTATGTGTTCCGGCACTCGATCGTTTCATTCATGTAGAAAAATTGTACCAGTATTTTCCAACCCTACACATCTCCATTCAGAGGTTCTGGTGTTCTTGTATATAACATAGCAGATAGAAAGGGTTTCTTTCTAAATGAATTTACATAGGATTTAATACTATCAGTCAATATATATAAACACGGAAAACTTGACAGGCTTTAGTAGTCTACACACATTCCTTCCCTGTGAACTTCCTGGCCTTTTTGGGTCCCTTTGGCAGAGGGCACCCAGCATGAGCCCCATCCTTCCCCACTCACCTGCTCCACCACTCCATCAGGGCTCTGCCAGGGACATTAGGGGTCCCAAATGACATCAGGACAGAACGGAATGCATTCTTAATGTGCCCCACAAGAAAATTCAGTTTTGCATTGTTTCTGGTTTTTTGTTAAAAAAGAAAAATTAGCTGGAATTAAAGACTAAAATGCAGCAAGATTAAAGGAAGTGGGAAAAATTACATTGAAAATGAGCTGTTCATTGACTGAGCTGGTATCTATGGCTCATGTGTGGAATAAATTAAGCCTGCAAAATCCCAGTGGTAGAAGTTTACATTTCATAGCAACAAGCTGTTAAAAACTAGGACTGAGATAATTGTTCAGTCCAATGACTGAAGTTCTAAAGTGAACTCTTGTGTAATAAATTATTTCTTGATATCATGTAGACTGAAACACTGAAGCTCTGCAATAGCAATTTAAAAATTGGGACTGAACCTGACTGACTAGAACTAAGCCATTTTTGCTACCTGATATGAAGAACTTGTAGGAAAAAAACAGCCCTAGATAAGGCAGAACACACTAGTTTTAATTTTTTAATGTAGCTACCACACAGAAGATCTGTTTTGAAATTGATGCCTACATAACTTGGCTCAAAGTTACAAGATGCTTATACAGCTTGAGTTATAAGACACCTGTCTAACCTGGATCATAGCTTTCTATACAGTGTAATAGCTAATATATGGTTCATAGTTGCTTAATGCTTGAATAGACAAAAACTTGCCAGGTGGATGGTCTCAAAATAGACCAGTACAGCTATATTTGGAAGCAGCGGGATGTACTCATGAGAAGTTGGCAAATATAGAGCCAATTAGGCACAAAATGAAGAATTTAGTAGTGCAGCTTGGATCCTTTCTGTGCAGAGCTGCTCAAAGGAAAGGCTGTCAGGTGGGTACTCGGGAAAGAAATATTTCTGGAGGAAAAGACACGAATCTCAGGATTCTGCTTGTTTTTCCACTGATAGTTTGCAGACTTGACAATTTCCAGACAATCTCCAGAGCACCCACAAACATTATGGTGAGATACCTCTATAGTGTACTGACTTGAATTGACTTGTCTTGCATAACAGAAGATTACCTTTTGCATAATAAAGACACATAAAAAGGTAAAATGAAAAACATGACTTTGTACAAAACCTTTGCTTGCTGATATTGCCATCTTGCTGAATTTTAAGTATTTTTTTAATCAAACAAGACTATAATCTCAAGATTGTAGCAACAATTTTTCCTTGTATTCTCAAGAGCAATGTTGTAAATGTCCTTGTAAAAGCTAAGTTAGAAATTAAGTTGCCTCTAACAGGGCAGACAAAACTACTGTAAGTTCACAGGGTCTTTGGGTGCATTGCTTCTTTTTTCATTGCTGTAAATATTGAAGTTCCTTTTAAAATCCAGGCAAAGTCCCACAGGACACTCAGCTATGCAGTAGCAGTATAAGGAGTGTGCTGAAAAATGGGGCAGAATGTCTTCTATCAAGAAAAGAACTCTGCAGGAAAGGTTCCAGACCCCAGTGAAGCCATAAGGAGTTGAGTTTATTCTGTCTCTCTGTATAATTACAGACAGGTAGAATTAAAGACTTAAATATCTGCCTAGCTAAAGATAGTAATTTTTTTTTACTAGCCAAATGGGAAAGTTCCTCTGCACCAAAAGGAACCAGATAAAACAAACTATCATTTTATGAAATGGGGCAGAAAGCAGGTGATATTTAGGAATTTTAAAAAGAGATTTCTGATCAGAAAAGAGGAGAATGAAATGCAACTCCCACCAAAAAAAAAAAATCTAGATATTCTGTTCTCAAACTGTTAGTCCCTACTATCTCTTTTTTCATATCGCATACATATCTCAAACTAAGCAAAAGCAGGGATAAAGGGAGTTATGGCCCTTTGTATTTCACTGCAGGAAGGACTAAGCAAAGCAAAGGGAATGTTATTAATTATTTGCCCTTCTTCTAATTGTGTTCTAGTACTGTTCTTGAGGACTATTGTAAGAAAAAGAGGAAAAGTAGAATTTATTAAAGTTACTGCAAGCTCGTTGTCACTAAGATCCACGATCTCCCGAGAGATTCCAAATGATTTTGACACCAACACAGGTGAGTAGAAGTGAAATGCAAATGTCTGGGGGAAAGCTATTATATAGAATTTAGGAAAGATGTGAAGATCTACAGGACCTAAGGACTGCCTTAGAGAAAATATCCCAGAACGGAAGAGACAGTGCTGGTCATCCCTTTTCCTATGCAGCTTTAAACAGCACAACACACATTTATATTATGCTTCTTTTTTTTTCGGTTGCATCCACCTTGACATTTTGGCTCTCTCGCTGAGCCCAGCTGCATCATTTTAATCTGGGAAAAAAAGGAGAGGAGTTGCTCAGTTTCAACATCACTTTTAAGGCTATTAACAACACCCTGCGAACAGGGGCTAGGAGTTTTCCTTTCAAACTCCCAATTCCTAAACTACCCAATTCTTTCTTTCAGTCACGCAGAGCTCCTGAGCCTAAACTGTGTATCAAATTGGAACTTTTGGTCACAAAAAGTGCCCACTCAGCAAGATGTTGTTGTCTCCACATTTAACTCCTTAATGTTAACTCCTTAATTAAATGTCTTCACATTTATCTTGTGGGGAAAAAAAAAAAGCAACACCCACCCAGGACTTATGCACGTGGACCATCACATTCCTTCACTCTTGCACACAAACTGCAGAGCCAACCACGAGACGATTCGTCCTCCTTCCCAGCTCTGTGCAGGATCACATCCTTCCAGACCCGAAGAGACAGCGTCCACAACGGAACCCCTACACTGAGTGCTCCCACACCAACGGGGCTGGGACAGAAAAGCCCTTGGCTTTTTCCTGGGCACTGTCAGAAAATCAACCACACGATGGCAGCGTGTACCTGCAAAAGAAGGAGAAGCACCTCGCCTAATGTGATCTCTTTTGCCCGATGGTTTCAAGTTGGTAGCCGGACCCTGCGAGAATGAAAACATTTCTTAGCGCAAAGGAGTTCATGCTGCCGTTTGAATGTGATGCAAATAGGAGCTCGTACTTGGAAGGGGAAGATCAGCGAAATCTTCTTGTCCTGACAGTTGATTTGACAGCAGGGGTGTTTTCAGCTTGGCACTGAGCTTGGGCTGGTTTTGAGCTGGACTCGGTGCGTTTCTTTCTTTTGCAAGTGCCATCGTGTGTTTAGTTTTAGGAGCACTGACAGTGCCCAGAAAAAAAAATCCAAGTGCTTTTCTGTCCCGGCCCATTAGTGTGGGAGCAGTCAGTGTAGGAGCTCCATGGTGGATCCTGGCTCTTGGAGACTGAGCCTGCATAGAGCTGGGAAGGAAGACAAATCATCTCACTGTTGGTTGTGCAGTTGATAAGAAGGGAATTCCAGCATGGCTTCTTTCCTCTAGAGCCTTTTCAGTCGGAGCAACTGCTCAACATGTAACTCGCACCCACTGAACTGCACGAAACTCTTGAGGTACAAACTTTCCCTCAAGCTCTGTGTACAGTCCCACTTCTCTCACTCTTGCACACCCCAAACACCTTCCAAACGTCCCACAGCTGCTCCCAGACCAAAAGTCCTGGAGCAAAAAGCCCAGTGGTGGCCTTCATCTTCCCATTGCTGTCTGTAAACTAGACCAAACAGGCTGGGGATTCGCATGTCTCAGCTATGCACAGCCATATCCCATTCCCTCAGTGCGGCAGTCTGTCGCTAACCCAGAGTGTTCCTAGCTGCGGTTGGGGGTCAGGCTCTGCTTCCAGGGAACAAGGAGCAGGACAAGAGCAAACAGCCTCAAGCTGCCGCAGGGGAGGTTCAGGTTGGACATAAGGAAGAATGCCGCCAGACATTGGAATGAGCTGCCCAGCGTGGCGGTGGAGGGACCGGTTGGAGTTACGGTTACACCCCGAGGTGTTTAAGGAAACCCTGGAAGCAGCACTCAGCGCCATAGCCTGCTTCACACGGCACTGCTGGCTCGCAGGTTGGCCTCGCCGACCTCCCCGCTCCTTCCCACATTAATGAACTGCATGACTTTTTTAATTAGAGCTCTCTGACAGACCCCGAGGCCCCAACCCGCGCAGCCGCTCTACACCCAGGGCCCCGCGCAAGCGCATCTCCGCTCACAGCCCCGCGCAGGCGCCTTTCCCCCTCCCGCCGCCCTGCGCATGCGCCGCCCCGCCCGCGGCAGGCACAAGATGGCGGCGGCGACGCGCTGCGCCCGCGGGCTGCGGCTGCCAAGGGCAGGTGAGTGTTCAGCTCTGCCGCCTTCTCACGGCCCCGCGCGGCCTCCCAGCGCCTCACGGGGCTCGGCCCGTCCGTGCGGCTCTGCCCCAGCCTGGGGCGCGCTGCGGGAGCTCGCACCGCGGCGGCCGGAAAGGAGCTGTCCAAAATTTTTCTGGGGCGCAGAAATGGTCGTGTTTCTGCCTCCCTTCTCTTTAGGGCACTGGGGTTTGGCGCACAGAGGGCTTCCTGGGCTTGGCTCGGGGTGTAGCCGTGGTTGTCGCGCTGGGTCTGTTATTGCCCTGTGAGCTAACAGTTTGAATTCCTTTTGCCATTTTTTTCCTGACTTTGACCTTTTGGACGCATCTGTAGGAAAGTTCATCTACCAAAATTAGATTTAAAGCGCGTATTTGGGCCTTTGCCTCCATTTAAATCGATTCTGCACACACTCCTAAGTTGAGTAAAATGGGAGATGGCAAATAGGTTTTGTTGGTAAAGGTGAGGAATGAATTTAATACACTTTTAATGGGAGCAGCGTGTCCTTTATTTACCTAAGTGGCTGTCAAACTGCTTTTCAGGACAAAACGAGAGATGTGGTGTCTTTTTTCAGTTTGTGGGGCTTGGAGAGAAAAGGGATAGACACACTTGTGAGCAGAGAAAAAGTCTCTTTGAATTTACTTTGGGTATTTGAACTTTGGTTCATAGAATCACAGAATGATTGGGATTGGAAGGGACCTTAAGGATCATCTTGTTCCAACATCTGCCATGGGCAGGGACACCTTCCACTGTCCCAGATTGCTCAGAGCCACATCCAGCCTGGCCTTGGACACTGCCAGGATGGAGCAGACACAGCTTCTCTGGGGAACCTCTGCCAGGGCTTCTGCACCCTCACAGGGAAGAATTTCTTCCTAATATCTAAAATCTCTGTCAGTGTGAAGCTATTCCTCCTTTTCCTGTCACTACATGCTCTTGAATATCAGTATCCTAATGATGTCCTGCTTCCATGGTGCTCAAGTTTTCCTAGTTCCTTGAGGAAAGGTACAGCTTTGAGGCAGTATCCCATGCGTCATGGATCTGGCTCTTAGAATCTCTCACTATCTCTTCATTCCAGAGCTATGATCCAGGAGGATTGTTGCCTGTGCTGTATTTTATGTTTTTACTGAGTATTCTTTACTTGCTTCACCTTAAACTCACACAGCCCATCAGGAGTCTCAATGTGGGATATTAAAAAAGAAGGATCTGTGATGAGAAATCCAACATAAGCTGTAAATTAGCAGTGCCAAATCCCAATTAAAGTCCTGAACTCTCTCCTGTTCTGTGTTGTAGGCCCTGGAATTTCTGTCCTGACTGCAGCACCGTCTGTATTGCAGCAGCACCGCCAGGTCCATCACGCAGTGATCCCTCATGGAAGAAGTGGAAGATCCTCTGTCAGTGGCATTGTGGCCACTGTCTTTGGAGCCACAGGTTTCCTGGGACGATACGTTGTCAACCGCTTAGGTAATGCTCCCCAGGAGTACTGATGAAAAAAACCACAAAAAAATTGTTTAACAAAACTGATTTGCCTTCAGGTTGCAGGATGATGTAGAAGTCTCTGGCATTTTGGATCTTAGAAGTATATTGCAGCATGTTTGGTTTGCTGGAGTGCCAACCTGTGATGAGTAGTAGAAAGTGTTTTAATCAAGGAAATTTTGGAGCTTTTGAAGATTAAGGTCATTAAAAGAAGTCCTACTTCTCTGTAGAATGCACATTTGAGGAGAGGTACAGCACATATTTGATTCTTCTGGTTTTAGCCTTATTAGGATATTTTACTAAAAGGTTTGCAGGAGTTTGATTGGAATTCTTTAAAATTGCCCTTTTGAATTTAAATTTTGGAAAATAACCCCTGCTGCTTCTTTTTCCCCCTTCTTTCCATGCAGCTTAAAAAATGTAAATCTCTTTACGTGTTCCATTTTTTAAGTATTGTGCTGTGTTTATAGGACACACAGGGTTTTGTTGTTTGTTAACAAGCTTCTGTGTTTTTTATTTTGTCTTACAAGCCTAAATACAAAAAAACCCCCTATTTAATTATGTAGGTTCAAAAAGAGCATTAGTTCTATTCTATTTTTAGCTTTGCAGATACGCATTCAAGATCCCTATGTCTAATTGTAGTGCTTTAATGCCAGGGGAAAATAAAGGGAGCTTTGTTTATTTAGAAGTTCATCTGCTTAAAATTACGTTGTGGTTTGAAACTTGGGGTTTTTTTTGGCCCTTTAGGTCGCATTGGCTCTCAAGTCATCATCCCCTATCGCTGTGATCAGTATGACCTGATGTACCTGCGGCCCATGGGTGACCTGGGGCAGCTTCTCTTCATGGTGAGTCTGCCCTGAGATCAAACACAAACCCATGGCTGTACAAGGCAGCCTGGTAATCCTTCTCAAAGACACAACTCCAGCTGTTATTTAGCCTCTAAATGGAGAAGCTGTGAAAGAGCTTGCTTTGGTGATGCCTATTTACACATTATCTCATCTTGTTCCCATTTGATGCTCTGCTTGCAGGAGTGGGACTGCAAGGACAAAGACTCCATCCAAAGAGCCGTGCAACACAGCAATGTGGTCATTAATCTTATTGGAAAGGAATGGGAAACAAAGTAATTTTCCTTTTTATTTTTCCTATACATGATAAATTTGCACCAGGTATTGTAGCTATATTTTGCAGCATGTGTGTCCAGTGATAGTGCCATTGTTCTTGGCTTCTGTGGAAAGGCAACCCCAAAATTTTGCATGTAAAAGTTCTTAAAATGCTTAACTCGAGTCCTTAGTGTGATCTGCCCAGGAAAAGTGCATTCTTTCCATAATTTTCCAGTGTACTACTATTGTTCTCTCCAAAAGTTCAAATGTGCTGCTTTCACACACCTTGTATGTGTTTGCTTAGTGCCTTCCTACAGATGGCAGAGTCTCACTAGTTTCTTGCATTTATATTTACATTTTAGTTTTATTAAATTAATATTTACATTGTTACAGAAGCAAGATTTCATCCTGTCACTTGATATAATGATGAGTTGTAGCCTGCTAGAAAAAGCCATGATTAAACAGGAGTAGCTAATGGAGAGTCCCTAGGATTATGACTAATAACATCATTTCTTGATAGAATTTTGGCACAGGCAATATTAACTCCAGAAGCATTTTTTAATAATAATTTCGAAGAATAGTTCCTTTTTGAAATCCATTAAAATATTTGCATATATGGTTTTAGGTTAAAAATACCTGTAATAGCCTCCTCGTGTGTGTGTTCATACAATTATGTCTACATTATTTAAAGCCTTGTGCAGAACTGCCAGACAACGATTTAATTGTGCAGAACTGCCAGACAAAGATTTAATTGTGAGATTTGCCTTTATGTGGTGCATAATTTTGCTCTTGTAATAGGTAGATACAAATGCAGGTGTCAGTTTCACCTGTATTTACAAACCTAATGCTTTCATTGCTCTTTTTTTGTGAACAGACATTTGATGTTCAAATTGTAAAATTAATAGGTAAATTATATTAATAGGCTAGAATTGATAATCTCAAAAGTATGAAATATATAAAAAATAGTTTCTGTATTAAAGGAAGTGTGAGGACAGCAACAGAAAGTTTCATTCTAGTTAAAAATCCCCAGATCTTGTTCTCTGTATGCTTTCAACTGATTCAAACAGACAAGTCTTTGTCCATGTTCAAAACTTTTGGACACTACAGAACTTAACACTGTGTGGCACAAACGTTTTAATCACGTTTTATGGATGTGGGTATCAGTGGTGGTGCTGAAACTGTGCAATCAAGTTCTCTGGTCTGTTAAACACAAGGTCACTCTAACCATGGTAGTCATCCCAGAGCCTGTGAAACACTTGGGCAGGAAGACAATAAGATTAGATGTACAGATCAGTCAAAAAAAGCAAAGCCTGCCATGAAATACTTTGCTCCTTGCCTTGTATTCCTGTCCATGCTCCTCTGTGTGTACTATGTTGTTTGAAACTCCATGGTTACAAGAGGGATGTTGTTCGTTCTTGTGTGTTTCTAAATCTATTTTTGTGAGCAGAACAGAAGTAATGGTTCCCAGGATCAGATTAGTTATTGAAGGCTCAAAAATAACCTCTTATTTTTAAGGCTTTCTTTGGACCCCAGTGGGATCTGAAGAGCTGTGGGAGGAGATAAGGACACAGAGAGAGGTGTTTGGATAAGATGTTTGTTACCCAAAGCAAAGGTCAAGATGCAGGGGTTCTTACAGGGACAATATAACCACATGGGAAGCCAGTTCTCTTTCTTGGAGTCTTGGGATAGTTGGAAAGAATTTTGGGATTGTTGCCAGACTATAATGTCAGTTCTGCTTGGAGATAGAGCTTCGGTCTTGTTCTTGATCAGGTACCAAACTGGTTTATAGTATAACCCCCTCATTCAGGCCCCTTGAGTGTCATACAGTGAGGGAGGATTTCTTGATTCTTCTAGAAGTCCCTTTCAGTTCTGAAATGGTTCTAAGTGCTCTGACAAGTTGTTTTTCCATTTGCATGAGCACATCTGTGTTCTTTGGGTTTTGTGTGCTTCCCTCTTGCCAAGCATCTGCCCTGATTTGTGCTGCTCAGAAGTTTTGAGCTTCTTTGTAGTGTAATTAAGTGTGTCAAAACAAGGCAAATTTTGAACAGGTTTTGTAAATAGACAGCCTTGTTCAATATGCAGGAGTGCTTGTCTTAATAAAAATAACCTGTTTTCACTTCACTGGAGTTTTCTATTAGTCACAGACTAGTGGCCAAGAGGATTTTTCATACTGATATAATCTTACCAGGTGAAAAAGAAACCAGAGAAGCTAAAAATTGAAGATTATGGTTGCATTTCACTTGCCTCCAGTTTTTATTATAGGAAGAGTCCATCATGAAGGGAAATTCTGTTTGTAACAAAGAGTGTCAATAGGTTTTTGATAATACATTCAAGTAATACATAATGATTGCTTTCTGGCTGATTGGCAGCCACAGTTGATTGCTCTTGAAGTAAAATTTGGGTTTTGCCTTGGTTTAGAAACTTCAAATTTGAAGATGAATTTGTAGATATTCCTCGAAGTATCGCACAGATAAGTAAGCAAGCTGGTGTGGAAAAATTCATTCATATCTCTCACCTGAATGCTAACATGAAGAGTCCTTCCAAATACCTCAGGAACAAAGTAAGTCTGGAATCCACTTAAATATATTTTCAAGTATGTACTTGGTGTTTGGTGTAGTTTGAAGCTGGGTCTGTTTGAAGGAAATCATTGTGTGAATTTACTAAAGACTGTTCTCTGCAGCTGAGAAATGTTTGGACATTCTGTGAGACCTTTATCTTAGTGCAGCATCTCAAGGATCAAATAGCTTAGATATAAATATTTTGTGTTACTGGTAGTGTAATTTCTTTCAGTTCTGTAGTCAAGGCTGCATTCTGTTTGGAAAGGCATCCACTTCTGCTTGGTTCAGCATGAATCTAATGAATGTGTTCATTTTACTTGACTGATAGGCTGTTGGAGAGGAGGTAGTGAGGGAAGAATTTCCAGATGCTGTGATTTTGAAGCCTTCTGAGATGTTTGGGAGAGAAGACCGATTTCTCAACCATTATGCAAGTATGTACTCTTGGAGTAATAAACCCATGTATGATTTGCCTAACTGCCTGGAGAGAACAGAGAGAAAATGAAATTTGCTTTTGAAAAGCAGAGAGGTGTTTTTTAATCAGGAATGTATGGGAAACACAAAAACATAATAAATTGTCACCTCTTGGCAGAATTCTTTCTCAGTCTAGTTAGATGTTGTTCTTTGGGTTTTTTATTTTTTGGTAATAATTTTATTTTGAGGGGGATGTGTGCTATTGGGTGTTTTATTTAGATTATTCTCAGCTGAGGTCTGGTCATCTTAACCCTCAAAGTAATTTGTCAAGTTGGACAAATGTAAAAATCCTCCTGAGTTGTTTTGGGCTCAGAAGCTACACTAATGTCTATCGTATCACCAATAAATTGCTACCCAGGACAGAGTTGAACCAGATTCTGTCTTGCAAAGTTGAGATGTGCCTGAGCCACTCTAAGGAAACAGTAAATGCAGCCCTCCCATTGCTGTTAATATGAAAACTAAATGTGCCTGAAAAAGATGCTGCTGCAATTGGCTGGGAATTCTTCCCAAGTCTATTTTTTTTCAAGTCAAGTCACTTTTCAGACGAGATCCACACAGTGTGGTGTAAAATGTCTTGGTTAGTCTGGTAGTGAAAGGATTCCCAGGTTTTTTTTTTCTTTTTTTCTGTCAGACATGCGCTGGTTTGGTGGTGTGCCTCTTATTGCTCTGGGCAAAAAAACAGTCAAGCAACCAGTCTATGTAAGTTTTCCGTAAAATCCCACTCCCAAATCCTTAGTGGGTTGGTAGGTGTGTTGGTCTGTAAACCACCTCTGAAAGGGGAGTGTGTGTATGTATTCCTGTTTTCTCTTAGTAACTGTCTGAATTTGTTCCTCACAGGTGGTAGATGTAGCAAAGGCAATTATTAATGCAATTAAGAATCCTGATGCAAAAGGAAAAACATATGCCTTGGCTGGGTAGGTCACTTTTCTGATTCTAATTAACTGTAGTACTTCTTTTTGGTGTCATTTTTTGGCGTCATTTTTTGGCATGCTGCACAGTACATTTAATTTCTCCATCCATGCACACAGTTTGAGCTGCAATAAATTCCACCTCCTTTTTGGGAGGAGAAATGGCTCAAGCTGTGAGTACTCTGAAAATCCTAGTCTGGCCCCCATTGCATTTCCCGTTGTGTATGTGCACACAAAGAAACAGGCAGCTTGGGAGCCATGCTAGACAATGTGGATTTGGGGCAAACTCTGGTAAAGCTCTGTGGAAACCACCTGGAATTAGAATGGGTTAGAGGCACTGGATCTACTGTTAGAGACTGGATTTACAGGTTGCCCTGAGAAGTTGTGGCTGCACCATCCCTGGCAGTGTCCAAGGCCAGGTTGGATGGGGCTCTGAGCAACCTGGGATAGTGGAAGATGTCCCTGCCCATGGCAAGGGGGTTGGAATAAGATGGTCTTCAAGGTCCTTTCCAACCCAAAGCATTTATGTTTCTCTGATCTCTTGGAATTTTTCTGAAGGATATGTCTGTTGAAGGCCCAGTTTTCGTGCCTGTAACCTCAGATCCTGATGTCTTTGAGGTCTTGGGTTTATCAAACTGCTCAGCAGCATGCTCTTGTGTCCTGAAGCTTTTCAAAATGTTTTGGAATAGCAGTGAATTGCCTGGAAAGCCAAGGGAGATACCTGACATCTCAGTCTGAGCCATCTAGAGAGCCTAAAATGCTAAGGCAAAATCTCAACAAGAAAAAAAAGAAAATTCCCAGTGGTGTCTGTTACTCTTAGGCAAGTGAATGGGAGACTGACTGCTTCCTTCTGTCCATCTTGAGAGAGGGGGAATGCATTTTTTGGGCAATTCATTTCAGTTTCTTCCTCTTGCTTTTAAATAAAACAATATATTCTTAGTCAAGTAAAGGCAAGTGAATCAATTTCCCTGCAGCCATTTCCTGCCAAAGATGGGATGTCTTGTTAAACCATCTTTAATTTTCCATTTGCTTTCTGGCTTCCAAGTGGGCTTGTACAAATTCCTGTGACAGTGCTGAAAATCTTGTGTTCGGAATTGGAGTCCACATGGAGGAGGCACATTAAAGGTGTGCTTTCAAAGCAGACAGAATACACTTCATTCAGGGTGGTTGTGGTGGTTTAGCCTTGGCCAGGAGCCACATGCCCATGGATTCTTTCTGCCATGCTTTTCCCCAGCTCCATGATGGGCCCTTCCCACAGGCTGCAGTCCTCTGGGACAAACCTGCTCTGCTGTGGGCTCCCTGTGAGCCACAGGGGAATCTCTGCTAGCAAATTATATGGATTGAAGAAACAGACTTCTGTTGGAGCCTTGGGGGCGGAGGGCTTTGAATTATTTTGGAATTTTTCTTGCTGGAAATACTGAAGTGTAGCTGATATAAGGTGTATGTTTGCTGCTTTTCCTTTCAGCCCTCACCGGTACCTCCTGTATGACATGGTGGAATACATCTACGCCGTTTCCCACCGGCCCTTCATTCCCTACCCGCTGCCACGGCCTCTCTACCAGTAAGTGGCACCCTAATTCAGCAAGCTCTTGGGCTCCACCTTGCAGCACAGAAGCCTAAATATCTGTTGCATGGGTTATTTATTCTGGCCAGTTGTTACCTCACATAGTGTGGTTGCAGAAACTACTTTCCCTGAGGTATTTGTTAGCCTGTTTTGAGCCTTCAGCTTGGGGACAGGCCTGCATTTGATGAGCTGGTATATGAAATGCATGCTTGTAGCTGTTTATTCCAGGGTCATTTCTCCCTGGCATGTAGTTACAGGATGAGAGGACAGAGCCTCAAGCTGCCCCAGGGGAGGTTCAGGTTGGACATCAGGAAGAATTTTTTCACAGAAAGGGTGGTTGCCCATTGGACTGGGCTGCCCAGGGAGGTGTTGAAGGAACAATTGGACATGGCGCTCAGTGCTCTGGTCTGGTTGACAAGGTGGTGATTGAGCAAAGGTTGGACATGATTATCCTGGAGGTCTTTTCCAGCCTAAGTGGTTCTGTGATTGAATGGCTGAGTCAAGAAGTAGCAAAAGGTACTAATTCAATAAAATTAGTAGCAAACTGAATGAATTTTTATACTACCACAGGGAAAATCTGTGTGTATATTGCTGACTGCAGGCCCTTACAGATTTTTGTGCACTATCTTAAGGAATTGCTACTGTCAGCTGTCCTTCCAGTCTGGTAAGCACTGCCACCCTGGAAGCAGAGGTAGGGTAAAGGTGAATGTGGATGTGGATTGACTTTCTAGTTTAGTCTTTTATATGGATTTGAGTCAGTGTTGGAGTTAAGTTTGTTCTGAGATCTAGGCCTGACAGTTTGAGCAGTGTGGTTGTGAGCAAGCATTTCTTTGTGATACGAGGGTAGGGACATCTTTAGAAGATGGAGCTAAATGGGGAGGTAAGAAGGGAACAGTGCAGCATCGCTTGGGCTGACTACAGCAGGATGTTTACATGCCCTGAGGGTAGTAACAGTGCATGAAAAAGATCAGTATAAATCTGAGCTGGGGCCTGATCCTTAAGGAATAATCACATCTTGTGGAAGAGCTACCCCAAACAGCAAATGCCATTTCAGAAGTTGCCCTCAGCATGATGGAGCTGTGCTATTACTTGGCCTCCTGGTCCTCATATTTAGTACAATGCAAATTAATAACCTAAATCAACCACCAAAGTTAGAATCATCCTGATGGTCTGCCTGTAGGACTTAGCACTGGATCCATGGAAGTACTGATGGATAATGCTTAGAACATCCTAAACTCCTGTGGCTGTTTCTGTATTGGCTGCAAGGGGCACCAGGTTGTAACATGGCTTAGCTGACACAGAGCAGTTGAAAAGGTGCTATGTGGGTGCTGCTTAGTTTTATTCACATTTGCTGCAGTTCACGTTATGCTTTTTCATTTATGGGCTAGATTAAATGGTATTTCATGTTTTTCAGAAAAGAATGTAATCTAAAAGCCATATGAGCCTAGTTGTGTTTATTAGCAGTAACTCAATAACCCTAATCTGCTAGGTGAGCTCTTCAGCAAGAGGTTCCATCTGTTTAGTAAGAGATTCTGCTGTTGATCCTGAGACACTGAGCAAGAGCTGTACCATTGTTTTCTTTTCCTTGTCAGATTTCCTTTCTTTCAAGGGAAACTTCATTTCTGAAAACTGCAGATATCCTACTCCTCACCCTTTTTATAGATTGCTCCGGATTCCATCAGCTTGTTTGTGTGGCTGATCACTCATTTAGTTGTCAGCAAGTGTGTTTTCTTGTAGAGGCATTGAATCCAACTTCATGACTAATTGGATTGCTGCCTACACTGGTAGGGAACAGAGTTTGGAGGAAAGGCAGGGGCAAGATTGAGCCCTCTGGTGTGTGGGGGAATTGGATGTGGGGTTTACTTTCCCCACCCACTAATGCTCATTTTACCTTCCAGAGATCTCCTTCTCTGTTCCATCCAAAGTAAGAATAAAAGACCAAATAATTCAGGAGCAGTTAATTATCAGAAACACAACTAAGAACTTGCTGGCTGGTAGTACTTTAATGAACTCAGAGCTTGCAAGAACAGTCTCAGAACAAGCTCTTGCTCACTGTCTGTTAAGTGTGAAATAACAGGTCTGTTATCCACTGTGCATCTGGATAAATTACTGCACTTTTGCAATGTTTCTCCTGTTTCCAGTTTAGTTGCAAGATTCTTTGAGATGAATCCATTTGAACCATGGTTGACACGGGACAAGGTGGATCGGGTAAGTGTGGGACCGGCCAAAAATCTCTCTTGGGAAATATTTCACTGTGCATTTGCAACTCCCACTTGTAGTTTTGCATTCCCCAAAACCACATGCAATTGAAAACAGCCAAAAGTAGAGGTTGGATGAGCAAAGTGATGGGGGCAGTGCTTCCCACTCTGAGGTAGTGAGATTATGTACCTCTAGATGCACTAAAATCCCTTACATCATCCAGATAATGGTGTTTTTAACAACTGAAGTTGAACTGACACCCTGCATCCAGTCCAAAATCTCGCTTAATATTAGAATGCATTGCTTGGGAGAATGTTGCCACTTCATGTTTATTCCTGACTTCTCAAAGTGTTTCAGTGGGGGTGGAGAAATAAGTTGCAAAAAGTCAACTGCAAGCATGGAAGAAGTAGGAATTGTCAAGTATTAATGTCAAAACTTGGCATGTGTGTAGGCTAGCAGAGATAGTCATGTACATTCTCTAAACTTTCTGTTTTCTCAATTATGGAGTGACTCCCCCAACTGTTTTGCAGAGTTGGAGTTTCAATATATTGTGTTTTAACACAGTATGAGTAGCCTCCTTTAATCTTACTGTCCCCCAAGATGTAATTGTAAGATCTCCAAAAACCTTTCTTCGAGCTGCCTTTGTATTTTATTGAGTTACGTTTCGTAAAATAAGCCTGCACCAAATCATTAGAACTGCTGCAAGTCAGCTATAGCATAGGTAATGTAAGAGGGAGTTTCTCCATGTAACTTCTGTGTCTGTTCCTTTCTCCAAGTTTTTCTTCCTTAAATACTCTGTACAGTATTAGATGTGTTTGACTAAAAGAACTTTAAAGGAACAACAGCATAAGAGAAATCCCTGTTTTCTAAGATTTAGGTCATGTGTGTTGCATATATGGTAACAGAATTAACTGTTTGTCCTGTTCAGAACCACATTCTAAACCATAAACAGAGCAAAACAATCTACCAGAGGTGATAATTCAACACACATTTCCTGGACAAAGCAGAAGAGCCATAATTTGAATTCAACTATGCCCTTGGAGTTTGGCTTAATTTTGTGGTTGTAATGCAATAACCTCCCTGATTATGGAGTGAAGAAGAAAACACCTCCTGCATGTCTCAGTTGTATTTATTTCTGAATTAAAGCCTGAAGGACTTTTTGCTGGATGTAGGATACCTGTACCTCCTGTTGAAGGTGTTGGTACTCAATCAATACCTTGTAAGCCATAGTTCTGCTTAAATCTTTCCTCCTCCTCTACTTGTTCTAGCAGGAGAATGATTGCATTGGGTGTAGTACTGTTCATTTCAAGTGAATTGTCTTTCTCTCTCTTACCCTCCATATCCTTAAAGTTTCACACAACAGACATGAAATTTCCTGATCTTCCTGGTTTTGAAGAGCTGGGGATTGAACCAGCCCCTCTGGAGCAAAAAGCCATCGAGGTCCTGCGCCGTCACCGCAGGTTCCGCTGGTTGGATGCTGAGCTGGAGGAAGCAAAGCCAAAGACGTATCCCATGTAACAGCTGGCAAGGGGGATACTTCATGCTTCTTCAACTGCCTTTGGATGACCCAACTACTTTGGAGAACTGTGTACATACTGAGTAAAATGGATTAATCATGTATTTCACCAGTGTTGTCTTTTTAGTTAAGGGGGGACTGTCACTGTAATATGCAATGCACATCTCTCTGTCACAAAAGGTAATAACATGGTTGCTTAGCTGGTGAACATTGCAATGGTTTGAAGGTTGGGACTAGAGGGAATATACCTTAACACTTGTCCCTTTCTCCCTTGGCTCTCAAAGCAAATATATCACTGAGCTTTAGGTGCTCAAATGACTGCAAGAGTGTGGCAGTTCAGGACTAGATTGCCCAGCACATGCCCTTTCCAAGAGGGATTGCTGGTAGTGCCACCTATTCTGAGATCCCAGACAAAGCCCTGCTTTTAAGTTCTTGACTCTTCGGAACTTGGTTTTCTCTCCTGAACACCTCTCCTAAAAAGTGCCAGCTTCCTTTCAGGGAGTTGTGGAGAGCCATAAGGTCTCCACTGAGCCTCCTTTTCTCCAGGTTAAACACCCCCAGCTCCCTCAGCTCATGGCTGTAGCCAAATATCAGAATCGCTCACTCTTTCTGTATTGCCAAACTGCTGTCAAACTCCTGGGCAGAATGTTTCTTAAATTTCAAGAGCTTCCACATTTTGTTGTTCCACATCAAAACTGCTGCTGCTAATGTTTACTCTGTGAGAGAGAGGTGGGCTCTTGTGATAATGTGAGTTTTTTGATCCTGCCTTCTAAGGAAATACTCAATTTGGCTCTCACGGATTGTTTATTTTTCTTTTGATAACATAAGTTCAGTGGTTTTAAAATAAATGCCAGTTCAAAAGCTAGGATAAACTGGAAGTGCATATTGTTGGTAATTTGAGCCTCAACTTTTATTATTTTTGACGGCCAGCTTTTCTCTCTCAGACCCTAGCTGTAAATGAGTAATCTCATTAGCACTCATTTGATAAGTGTGGCCCTGATCTTGATTTATTGCATGTTGATCACATCCTGCTGTGAAAAGTCCTGTTCCTGAGCTGCTTCACAAGAGTACAGAGAGATGCAATTATCACATAGCCCTGCATGGCTAACGAGCAGTTTCCATTTTCAGATGGCAAAGTGCTGCAGTAAAAGCTGGCAACGGCAACAGGCAGTGTTGGAATGTGAGGTGCCAGCTCTGGGAATGTTTACTGTGGTGCAGTGATTTATTTCCCCCCTCCCATTCAAAGCACAGCTTTTCCGTTTGTACCGCAGAGCTCTCCTACAGGTTCTCAATTCAGACAGTCATTAGAGAGTGGGAAAGGGATGAATATCCATTAGAAATTTACTTTAGGCAGCTATTCCACATCAGGAATATGGGTAAAGTGGAATATCACACCACAATACTTTGCCTTACACAGCACTTCTCCTTCGCACCTTGCAGAAGCTACACTGGTTTCTTGTTAGTTACCCTTCTGAAGCAATTTTTTTATTTTGTAGTACAACCCCGAGTACAAAATGGCTATGATCCATAGAAGCACTAGGGTTGGAAAAGACCTCCAAGATTCTTGAGTCCATCTTTGATAACCACTTTGATAGTCAGACCACAGCACTGAGTGCTGCATCCAGTCATTTCTTGAACACCTCCAGGAATGGGGACTCCACTGCCTCCCTGGGCAGCCCTTTCCATAAATAAATTCTTCCTGATGTCCAAAGTGAACCTCCTTTGGCACAGCTTGGGGCTGTTTCCTCTTGTCCTGTTTCATTTTACCTGGGAGCAGAGCCTGACCCCACCCCAGCTGCACCCTCCTGTCAGGGAGTTGTGCAGTGATAAGGTCATCCCTGAGCCTCCTTTTCTCCAGGCTGAGAAAACCTTAAAGGTTTCTCCAGCTGCTTAGAGTGCAGATTTTAATGACAGAAGAGCATTCATGCTAGCAGTAATTATTCTGTAGTTACCTCTCTCTCCCTGCTGTTACTTCTTCCTTTCCCTCTGCCCTAAGAAATGCACATGGATATGATTATATGAAATGAGGACATTGGAGGACTGTTACTGCCGAATGGAAATTGCCTTTCTCATCGTCACTAGGGAACATCAGGGATTTTGTTGTTGGGATTCTGATTTGGAGCAGGGTGTGGAGTTCCTGGAGAAACACGTGCAGCAACATGTGTGCATTGCTTTACCCCCTATAGCCACAGCCTTGGCCTGCATTGAATCACCAGTAGTCGGAGCTGCTGCTTAGCAAATACTGATCCTGGGTTTCTACCCACTTCTTCCAGAACTTCCTTGAGAACTTCCGATGTTCTTCCTCTGGGCTGATACAACAGATTAAAAGCCATTAGATATTTCCCTTCAAAGTTTTCTCTATATACACATCCAAACGGTAGTGGTCAACAGCTTACTGTCCTGATGGACAAGTGGTGTTCCTCAGGAGTCCATACTGGGACCTGTGTTATAAAATACCTTTATTGATGACATAGTCAAAAGGATTGAGTGCACCCTCAGGAAATTTGCAGATGACACTAAAGCAGAGTTGTGTGGCTGCCACACCTGAAGGACAGCATGCCATCCAGAGGGACCTGGCACAGGGTGCCCACAGAAGCTGTGGCTGCCCCTGGAAGCGTCCATGGCCAGGCTGGATGTGGCTCTGAGCAACCTGGGATAGTGGGAGGTGTTCCTGTCCATGGCAGGGGGGTTGGAATGAAATGATCTTCAAGGTCCCTTCCAACCCAAACCATTCTGCAGTTCTGTGATTTTGGCTATAGAGGGTGCATGCTCTTTGCTTTAAAAGAATTGAGTTCATTTGTCTCAAGATCATCCCTAAACCTGACTCTTGCAAACCTCCTCTCCTTGGAGGAGATGCCTCTCAGCTTCTGGTCCCTGCTCAAAGCAGTCTGTGCTACAAATTGAGATGCAATTCTGCCAGAACAGCACTCCACGTGCTGGGAGGGATTTAGTCCAACTGCCTGCACCTGAGGAGCCTTTCAATTGTACTCAGGTGTGGCTGGAGGGAAGACTAGGGGCAAAGGTGACAACAAACTGCTTAAAGCAGCCCCAGGTGGTGGTGAGGGAGCTAAGTGCGTGGCAAGGAGTCAGTTTGGCTCTAGCAGTGGTGGTGGTAGCTCTGGAGAGCTGCTCATGGAGCTGCTGCTTCCCTTCAGCTAGCAGTGCCTGTGGTAAGTCAGTCTTTTGACTTTTTGCTGTATGAAATATTTGCCATGGGTTTTACAGAATCAAGAATGGATGATTTTGTAAGGTGGAGCTTCAGGGAGCAGTTGAAGAATTCTGCCCTGAAGGCATCTGGTTTCTTCTGGGTTTTTGTCTTGTGTTTAGTGTCTCAGATGTGTAACAGGGCATCAGCACCTCATTTTGTCCCTGTTAAGGTGTTTGTGTTGTTCCTCTGCCATGGAATTAACTGGTGTGGAAGGCTTAAATTTATGTTTTAGTCTTTCTCTAAGTGGGTAAAGAGCAGGTTTTGTTCTCTGTGAATTTGTTGTCTTTGGCCAACAGGATGGGGCCTTACTAAGGGAAGGGTGGACAATAGGAGCACATACACATTCTGTAGGTGTAATTTTCTCAGGAAGTTTAGCTAATATTGCTGTAAATGAAAGTAAACTTGGTGCTGGCACTGCATTCTGTGAGGTTCTGAAGGCTGAGGGCAGCTGGGACCAAGCAGAGGTTGTGTCCCAAGAATGTGTCAGAGCAGTAATTTAGCATAGTAACACAACTGACTGAAAATGAAAGCAAAATACGTTTGCCTGTTTGCAGTTTTGCCAGCATGTTACTTACCTGTTTCTCCCGTGTACACCCTGCATTGGGTTTGTATAGGAAAGAAAGAGACACTCGTTTTTCTATGCCTTGTTGCTTCACAGACTAGCTCATTCATTTTTCCCCCCTGCCTTTAGAATTTTCCCAGCCTGCACTAGAGTGCCTATGAATCTTTAACAAAGGAAGAAGAACTTCTCACATCCTTGTGTTTTCTTGAAACAAGAAAAATCTAGTGGTACAGCATAAATTAAACAACAATCCACTTCCCCGTTAATTAACTTTTGATGTAAGTATTTGGAATTTTTCATGCTAGTCATCAGAAATTGGCTCAAACCTATTTGAAATTCCTAACCTAACTTAACCAGGCCACTGACTTCATTTTAGAACCACAGGATCATCATCCCTGGGCAGCCTATCCCAATCCTTGATAAAACTTTCTGTAAAGAAATTCTTGCTGAAAGGGAGAAAATTCAGAAATGCAAAGGAAATGCTTTCTTCCTTGACTGCAGGCTCAAGCTTGCTTGCCTTTACTGCTTGTGCAACCTTGAGAGGAAGAATTTGAAAAGGAAATAAAAGGTTTTATTGTGTAGTGTCTGGTGGAGTGAAGAGCCAGTCTGGAGACAGGAGCTATTTAAGGGACTATTAACTCCCAGTTTCTTTAATGGGAAACTAAATCAGAGAACAGACAGAAATATTTAATCTGTCACTGGGGGATTTGATTAGTTCTGACCAAACCTTGTGTGATGAAACTGTGATAATCAATAATAAGATAATTTTAAAAACCCACTGCTTTCATTCACATCTTTTTTTGCTTAATTTCTCTAACGTCAGGAGATAAATTTAGCTTTACCTTCTCATTTTCCTCCCTCCTTATGAGACTGCAGCTCTGTTGAAACATCAAGTGTGCTTGTTTTCAATGGGGTACAGGGCCCTGCTTGCATCAGGTGCAATCCAGTCAGGATCAGCAGGCAAGCCTGAGCCAAAATATTATTTGAGTTTCATCTGTCTTGTGTCAAAAGTAAGAGAAGAAAAATCTTGCCCATGCAAGGCACAAGTAGGTCTCTTCATTCTCTGGTTTGTTTTTTTTTTCCTTATCTGGTTGATGTTCCTGGGCTTTGTTGATGCTATTTTAACCAGATGTATTCCTCTCTTCCTGCACACATTTTCCAGTGCAGTGTGTTTTGCATTTATTTTCTGGTACATAACCTGAGGATTTTTTTAAATATTCAGCAGACTGGGAGCCTTTTTCCCTTGAGCTGGGATCCAGGTGAGGTGAGGACATCCACCAGCTTGACAATTAATTACCAGTACTGAGAGGGCTAAAGGGCAGAGCTGCTCGCAGGCAGCCACCAAAAACCCCTCAGTAAACTCTGCAGGACTAAAGACTGCCAACGACAGGGAGGGTCTGTCAATCCCACGGGGCAGATAGGGTCATATCCCATCCCTTGTGCCTGGAATCTGGGGCTCTGCATGGAGCTTCCTGCTTGAAACCAAGCACAGACAGCACTTGGGTGTTCAGCTGAACTTTCTGCAGCAAAGGTGACTTTTAGCAATTGTTTTATACTTTCCTGACACCAGTAGATTGTGGCCTCAGTTATCAGCTGTGGCTGTGATCTCAGATTAGATTTCAAGTGTTTTTCCTGATTTTTGGGAGGTTCGGCATTACTTTGGAGCGTGTTTTTTCCATCTGTTCACTGTGAATTTACTTGGAGTCCCTAGCTCTCCCAGACTCCTCTCCCAGACAAGGCCAAATGGTACCTAGCAGTGTGTGTTTGCCTGCAGAATTCCCCAGAAATGTGCCATCTGTTTTCAAGTGCCTGAAGCACCAATGATAATGGCAGCAGCTTCAAAGCCCAAACCATGCTTTACTTGAGCCCTGCTGTACTGGACACACAGAGCTCCAAATTCAGCATCAGGAATTCAGCTCTGAAGTCAGTGCTGGCTTCTAATGCCACTTGTATTCCTGTTGCAGTGGTTCAAAAGAGATTTGCAAATGTAGGTCAGTTCTGTGTGGATTATTTAACAGGAATTCTTGTTGGAGGTGTTATTTATGCAAGTGTCAGTATTCAAATCTGGGAGCTCCATGATGTAATGGCACACATCCTTCAGCTACTACTTCTGTGGGAAGAGGAGTTCCGTAAAGGGGAAATTCTTGTTGTACACAAGCAATTTGGGAAGGTATTATGTATCAATTTGCTATAATTCAAGGAGTAGTGATGCTGAGCTAGAGCTCTATGCTGCAGCCACGTCCAAAAAAGACCAATATTTGCAAAACTGTATGAGCAACACCATAGCACTGCCCAAGTTTGCTTCTGCACCTCTTTTAGGCTTTGAATTTGTGTGTCTGCTGGGGATTTTTTTGTTGTTGAAGGGGTGCAGGTGCCATTAGTGTGGATGAAATAAGCCTGGCTCCTTCTTCAGCCCCCCCCTTAGAAATGATCCCTAATGTGTTCAGCTCAGTCTGCATCCAGTTCCATGTCTCTGGGACTGGCATGCAAGTCACTTGGTTTAAGTAATAGCACACTGTGCTGCAATCTGCTGCATAATTATACACTTAATTAGATTCACAGTTTGCTACCTATGTCACACTGTGACAGAGCTTGCTGCTCTTTAGGGAGGGCAGAAAAACCTCTTCTGCTTAGAGCTCAGGAAAGCATCATAACAGTTGATTTTCTCCCTGAAGGTTTGAGTTCCTTTTAGGAGGACCTGCAGAACAGAATAAAGCTCAAGTAATTACTGTTTATTAAATGTTGGTGGTGAACACCCCCCAATTAAAACAGGCCTTTGGGCTTGCAGGGAAAAAGCCCTGAGAACAAGATGATGATGGCAAACACAGTGCTGTGGGAAAAGCAAAGAGGAAATTTCAATGTGTGAGTTCTGAGGGAGCTGTGATTGTGAGATCTTACGTGACACTGTGAGACTGTCACAGAGTGGCCTGGGTTGGAAGGGACCTTAAAGATCATCTCATTCCAACACCCTGCTATGGGCAGGGACATCTTTCACTATGCCAGGGTGCTCCAAGCTCTGTCCAGCCTGGCCTTGGACACTGCCAGGGATGGAGCAGCCACAGTTTCTCTGGGTACCCTGTGCCAGGGCCTCACCATCCTCACAGGGAATTTCCTCCTGATATCCAATCTAAACCTTCTCTCAGTCAGTGTGAAGCCATTGCCCCTTGTCCTGTCACTCCAGGCTCTTGTCAAGAGTTCTCTCTCCATCTTTCCTCCCTTCAGGTACTGCAAGGCCACAATGAGGTCAATATCTCATGAGGTGAATCTCCTACTTCACGCAGGGCAAACGTGCTCTTACTTGTTGTTCTACAAAATATCTCACTTCAAAGTATCTTCCTTATAGGTGTTAAACCTGCCTTAAAACTCTCCATTATGGGCACTGCTTGTGTGTGTATGCTAACATGAAATAGCCTTAACTTACCATTATTCCTTTCAAACAACAGTATGTTTTGGAATGGAGGTATCCATGGGACTCTGAACAACCCAGTCTAGTGGAAGGTGTCCCTGCCCATGGCAGGGGAGTTGGAACTGGATGATCTTTCAACCCTTCCAACCCAAGTAATTCTATGATTCTATCATTTTGTAATTTGATCCTTCTTCTGTCCTTCTCTGTGAAATGAGATGAACAAATGGCATGAAAATTTATTTCTCATACTGTTCCTCTGCTTCCTTTCTAGATAGAAATTTTAGAAGTGTCTGACTGCTTGAAGCCTCCACAGATGGGCTGTTTCCCAAAGCATGACACTGCAATGTGCAGTATTTCAGGGGCTCTGTCAAATTGTCCACGCTTTTTAACGTTCAGAAACATAAGCCAGCGTTTCTCTCCATAAGGGAAGAAAACCTTCACAACATCTTGCTGGTGCAGTCATGGCAGATTGCATTTGTACAGACCCTGCTATGATACTGTGAAGTGGATTATTGTGCATTTTTCACTGAGCAATGCCAGCATTTAAGAGCCTGTGCCGTTAATTAGGGAAGTGATAGTCCCTCTGTACTCAGCACTGGTGAGGCCACACCTGCAGTGCTGTGCCCAGTTTTGGGCTCCTCACTTCAAGAAAGGTCCCTTCTGGTCACATCTTCCTGGACTCTTTGCTTGATAACCCCATCCACCATTTCTTCATCAGACTGCTGGTTTTGCCCCACCCCCCCATCATTCTTACTTTAAAGCTCTCCTTACCAGGTTGGACAGTTTTTAGGGGGGAAAAAAATTCCCCAATTGACCACATAGATCTTGTCCCCTCCAAGCTGTCATTGGTCTTCAGGGAGGATCCCAGGGTCATGGGAGGCAAAACCTTATTGCCAACACCAAATGTACAAATATTCTGACCTGCAGGATTCATCCATGCCCCCTCAATCCCTTCCACCTCACTGACAGGATCAAGGGTGATAATGCTGATTAAGTGTCACACACATGTTAAATATTGCTACATGGGGGATAACCATGTTAATTTACACTGTACATGAAATAAAGGCTCTACTTGCTTCCTGCCATGTTCTTAGAAAAAATGGAGCAGTTCTTGCAAAAGGCTTGGCTTAGCTTTTTTAACTCTGGTGATTTCATCACCTCAAGAGGATTATTAGGAACAAGAACATGAAAGATTCAGCGAACTTTGACCAGTAAATATAATATAAATAAATAGTAATAAAGCCCATGCAAATATTTAATACCTCTGATCTGTAGTATTTTCCTGTAATGCTGTTTAGGGTAATTTCTAATGCATGCATGGTCGACACATCCCATAAATCCTGCAATGGAGGAGCCAGTCAATCTCCAGTGCTCCTTTTCCCCCTGCTCTTGGAAAGCTGTTCCAGAACATCATAGTTCTGCTCATTAGAAACTTCTCCCCAGTTTTCAGCCCACATCTTTGCTTGGGGAATGTAGATAAACAAGACTATATGTTCTTCAGCCAGGATTGTCCTTTAGGTTAGAAATTTCCCTCCTTTGTATTTTTCCCTCCTGGGAAACTAAAGAATCAATCATATCCCCTTTTCAACTTCATTTTCTTAGGCAAGATAAAGTGAGCATTTTTTTTTCCTTTCATTCAAAGGATTTTCTTAACTGCCTTCACAGTCTTGTCCTATTGATCTCTTGTAATCATCCTGTAATCAAGCAGTAAATGGAGTCTTTATTCTTTTTCAGTCTGAACACATAACAGAGAGGAGAAATTCTGATCGATCTCTGAATAGACACTGTTTTGCTTGGCTTATTTCATGTGATTTCTATAATTCTAGTACTTCACCTATTTTTTTGATTGATTTCCCAATCTTTCTGAAGGAGCCTGATTTAACAAACTAATGATACGACTCTTCATTGTCATGGCTATATAAGCAGTGTTCTAGAAGTGATACCTGGAGTAGAAGCTATCAACTATTTTTGGCAATGAGAATAAAAAACAAAGTAAACCACAAAGCAACCAGATCTCCTTGTCCTCTCAACTTAAAGAAATGACATTTTATGCAAGACACTGTGGGGAAAAAACCCAACAACCTGGAAATACGTAACTGCTTAAAAAATAAAAAGGGCAGGAAAAAGTTTGTCTCCATTTGAAGTGGGAATATTGGGTGGTTATCACCTTTGAAAATAAGGTTATGGGGGCAGGGAGGTTAAGGGAATGTACAAATTAAAGATCTACCTGAACCAGTTCTAGAGTTTATAGGGAGTTTGTTTCAAGGTTAAATGAAGTGTCTCCTGAGTCCACAGCAAGGACTTTCCAATTTATTGTCAGTGGGACTGAGAAATTTTAGAAGGAATTATTGATTTTTGCAAAATTTGCTTCCACCCAGTCCCAAGGCTTGGAGTCCTCTGGCTCCTGCAGCCTAGGGTGGCTCTAGGGTGAACTTTGTGGCTCAACTCAAGAGAAAAGGCAGGGAGTTCCCTGATTGCTCTTTCCTCATCAGCAGCCCTGGGAGGTTTTGGATGAGAAAATCTATACTGTTCTTGAACAAGAGGCACTTCAGAGCTGGGTAAGGCTCAGGACTGTGTGAAAAGCTGGTGCTCTCAGTTGGATGCTGCACAGCTGAACGAGCAGCCTCAAGCCAGCTCTCAGGGGTGAAAGATCCCACGGGAAAAGAAGGTAAATCCATCCCTCAATATGGAGCTGTCAGAGTGGGGACTCTCATCAGCCAGCTGGGGGAGTCCCCTGGTTGCCAAAAGGGTCACAAATGTTTGGAGGTCACTGTAACTTTAGCTGAATGCAAGGCAACAGTTCAGCTGGGTTAGTCCAGTGCAAGTGGATTAAACACAAAGCCAAACACTTAAATATTTGCAAGGCTTTAGGAAACATTCAGAAAACAGACGCCTTGCTGCTTTGCATCTCCGGTAGTTTTGCCTTGCCTAAATTCCTGCAGCACCTGGAGATTTGTCTTTTTCTTCCTTGAATGGTTCTCTTGTGTCCCTGACACCTTTAAAATTGATTTTATCATCGCTATGGAACAATAGAACTAAAAACTCCCTCAAAAGGCAGTTTTCAGGTTGCACATTTTTCCATGGCCCACAATATCTTTGGCTGAAGGTTTGTTAGCAGAAATTGTCTTTTACAGCAGTACATCCCTGTAGTCCTCTGGCACATCTGCCCCTTCTTCCAGAGGTGGTGAATGGCCTTTTTTTTTGACCTGAGTTCCAATTAAATCTCCCTGTTCATCCAGGCTGCCTTTCTTCCCAGTGTCTCCTCTTTTGGCACATGGGGATATTCCTGTAGGATTTTGTTCATGGAGAAATGTCCAACCTTCCTGGTCTCCCTTGCCCTTCAGCACTGCCTCACAAGGGACTCTGTCATCCCAAACAGGTGAAAGTTTGACCTCAGGAAATCCAGGGTGGAAGTCCTGCTGGCACCCTCCTTGCTTCTCAGAGAATCAAAACCTCATGATCTTTATCCAAGACAGCCTCCAACCATCACATCTCTCACCAGTCCTCCTCTGGTTGCCTTCCCTGCTCAGCTGTGCCAGGAAATTCTCTTCCAGGAACCTCCTGTTTCTCCTCTGCTGCACTATATGTCCAGCAGACACCTGCTAAATTGTAGTCCCCCACCAGAACAAGATGTTAAGAGGTAGTCAGAAAATGAAATTACATGTGGATATTCACTTTCTCTCTTAGGGATTGTGATCACGGAGTTTTGATTATTTTTGGGTTTTAAACATTTTTAATCTGCAAACCCCATTGTGCTGCCTTCAGGCAGAAACTTATTTTTGACACCTGCAGGATGAGAGGGTCTCAAGGTAGGTTTGAAATGAGAGAAGATATTACTAATTTTAGGTTTCTGTCCAGGCATGCAGCTGTGCACAGCTCTGGTCTAAATCTACTTGTGTGGGAGGTAAAAAGTTCTGAGCCTGCAATTTCAGGCCTGTGGTGATGGCTCCTGGATCTTCTCTGATGTGATGTAAGGAAAAAGGTTTTCATCATGAGAGTGGCTCCCTGTTGGTAAAGCTCCAAGAGGCAGTGGAATCTCCATCCTTGGAGAGTCTCCAAACTAGGCAGGTTTTCATAGAATTATAACAAGAATGGCTTGGATGGGACCTTAGAGATCATCTAAGTCTGAGCTGTGGTTACTGTGATTGATCAGGGGAAACCAAGGAGTGGCATCTCCATCTCTGTGTGTGGATGGTGTTCACCCAAAGCTGTTACCAGTCTGAACAGAGCCTGAAGATACCTCTAGACCGCAATTTAGACAGCTTTGGGAGCTGCCTTTGGCATGCAGGGAGCTGAGTTTCACCCAGGAGATGGAGTTCCCGTGCCTGCTGTGCCATCCCAAAGCCAGGACAGGGAGTGCACTTTGAAAAGGCTCTCCAGCACCCCCCAAGGAAAACCAGATTTGATGGAGAGGAGGAGCTGATTAGCCAGCCATTCTAATTTAAGAGATTTTCTTTTTTCTGTGGCTGTTTGTGTTTCTCTTTAATCACTTTAAACCGCCCTGGGAGTGCTCTGCCTGGGCTGCTGCTTGTCTTGAGATTTGTGAGGGATGAGCTGTGAATTAGGAGTGCTGCTCAGTGTTGAAGTGTTTTTTCATCCAGGAGGTTTAGGGCACCTGGCTGAACTTCCAGACAAATCTCCTTAGTTCCAGCATGATGGTTTACTGTAGATACTGAGGAGAGATGCTTGATCAAGAAATTCTGCATGAGCTTCAGAATTCATTGATGACAGGGTTGCTTTCTTTGTTTTTTTTTTTCCATGCAAAAGTGCCCTTTCCCCCCAATTTTCCATGAAGTTTTGTAGTTGGTTTTTTTTTCCCTTGTTCCTTTTTTTTGCTTCCTTGCTCCTTTTCCACATCTCACTGGGATTGCTTTAAAATAAAGTGGAGTACTCCCTTCCTCCCCTCCTTAAACAACCCTGTAGATGAGAAACTAAGCCTATTACTACATAAAAATTAAATTTCCAAGTGATATTCTGTGCTTCAGGCATCCTTCCCACAACTTTGAAATCAGTATCTGCCTATCTGGGGGGATTTCACCTTTTCTTTCCCTGTGGGACAAGATCTTCCCAAAGCCTTAGTTGTTTGCAGTTTGAGAAATGAAACTCCCACTTGTTCCTTGTAAGTACTTTTTCAAGATGATAGAGGAAAGCTGCATAATTTATCAGAGAAGAGTTCTGTTTTCTAAATAGTTGAGCTGTATCTCTTCCCACTTCCTACTTCTGTCTATATTCACCCCCTGATTAAAGCCAGGAACATGCAGTGAGATAGACAGGCAGGGATTTAGCCCCAAATGTGTCTCCTTCACTTTCCAAAATGTTAACAGAGCACTTACACAAGCTCCCAGCAGGCTTAAAATGTGGCCACCCCTTAGGAAAAGGCTTTGCTGAATTTCTCAGACACAGATCAAAATGCAGGCTCTGTGCTGCTGCCCCTGCTCAGCAGCCCTTGTGTGAACACTGCAAAACCTACATTTTCCCAAGGAATGTGTGCAATTCCAACAGGAGTCACCTGAGCACTGGAATTGACCACATCTTATTTCCTACACAGGCATTCAGGGATGAATTGTGTAAGGATTGTTCTCTGTTAACAACTGCTGAGGGTTTTTTTTTTTTTCCTTTTGGAAGGGATATTTCTAGGCTTTCTCTCCTCTGTGGAAGCTTGCTGTATCAGAGATTTATGTTGCATTTTTATCTCTGTATCAGAGATTCCTGTTGCACTTTGTTGAAATCAGGCAGTGGTGGCACTGCTGGAGAGACAAGGGCAGCTGCTTGGGCAGGGAGAAGTCAGGTGGCACTTGAACAAAGAGCACTTGGACCCTTTCAGCACAGGTCCTGCTCTGAGGCTGTTTTATCACCTGTTTGTGGATTTGCTGGCATGGGAGCTGCCAGGGAAGGAGCCAGCAAGGATTTGAGGTGCTGCTGAGAGGAGCTTAGAGAAATCCCTTTTATTCTATGTGGGAGCATCAGTGCTCCTGGGGAGTCATTTTCATCTCCCAGATATGGAAAGTCGTGGGAGCTCAGCTGTAACTGGTTGGTGCCTGGAGATTCCCAGACAAGGGGTAACTTCACACCCTCTCCCATTAAGTCTGGGAAATTGGTCTAAAAATGTTAGCATAAGGCTCAAATATAATAAATGTTAATAAACAGGCTCAATTATTGTAAGAGACAGTTCTAACATAAAGCAAGCTTGTTGTGGGCAGGGACACCTTCCACCATCCCAGGTTGCTCAGAGCCACATCCAGCCTGGCCTTGGACACTTCCAGGGATCCAGGGGCAGCCACAGCTTCTCTGGGCAACCTGTGCCAGGGCCTCAGCACCCTCACAGGGAAGGATTTCTTCCTGATATCTAATCTAAGTTCCAGTTTGAATCCATTCCCTTTTCTCCTGTCACTGCATACTCTTGTAAATAGTCTCTCTCCTTAGCAGGTTATTATCAAAACAGCAAAAAGTTGAGGAATAGATCTTTGGATAACAGATCTTATGTCTGAAATGGATTTTTTTCACCACCCCCAGTAATAAATCCAGCTTCCTGATTTACCCCTTAATGAGGGTTTGAGTCTGCAAATATTCACTTGTATAGATCCTTTCTTCCATGTGAGAAGAGCTGCAGGTCTTGGTGGAGTAAAATTTCGTAATGAAGTTCTTATTATAGACCTTTGGCATTAAAGTACTCTGCCTTGGCTAGGCAAGTTGAAAGCTGGCACAAAAATGTTAGTCTGACCTCGGGATCAAACTTTTAATACAACTGATAGGAGCAAAATGGGTTGTGCACTTCTCATCAGCAAACAAGTTTCAAAATAAGAGTATGACAGAGCTCAGCTGCGTGGGATTTAAATGTGACTGGCTGGCTTGGGCAGGAAGAATCTCTGGCAGTGTTTGTACAGCATAATATAGCTTGGATGTTGCCTCTGGGAAATGTTTTAATAGGGACTTGAGGTATCTACTTACTTTATTTTTGCATAGAATAGTCCATCTGACATGTCCAATGATGATGGGTTAGAGACTTTATCTAGTTCTTCCTGTATTGAACCTGGGGACAAATTCATGTGCCCTCTCTAGTTATATATAATGATCACTTAAAAAAAAAATTGAGAAAGAGCAAAGTCATCCATGTGATGATCGGGGTATAAATGCAGATTTTTCTTTTCCAGTAAAACTACTAAGTCATGTCTTCCCAGCCGGAAAACTCAGTGTTTGTACATGAAATTGCAGAGAAGAGAATATTTACTTTACCTGATCCCTTTGGTTCCCTACTCAAAGAGTGAAGAGCTTTGATGTGAAGTTAATAAAAAAGAAGCATAATCTGTTTTATACAGATTTACCCGTGAGACTTTTCAAATAGCTTTTGAAAATTTTTTTGGTTTTCATTGAGGGCTAGGATGTTGGGTTGAAAAAAAAAAAGACCTTTTTTTAAGCTGTGGTGCCCAGCAATTTTTCTGACTCTTTACAGAGAATGCATGAGGAGGTATCAGTCCTTTGACTCCAGGGTTTATCCTCATCCATGCAGATTTGATTCCCCATTTTGCTGTTGGAAAATTCATGTGGTAGAGAACAGGATTTTTATGATTAGGATGATAAGTGGAGTGGCTGCGGAGTTTTAAAAGGTCTGTTCAATATGACTTTTACATGTACTTCTATATGACCAGTGAGTTGCCAGGGTTGCACAAAGGAGCTTTTGAAAAGTCTTGGGAGTGTTGTCTGGAAGGGCACCTCTGGAAATCCTCCTGCAAGGGCAAACTGCCACCAGCTCACATCACTCATGGCTTTGCCTGTCTGAATCTTGAAGACTTTTGCAGATGAAGTTTCTGTGACACAGGAGCCCTTGAAAATGATACCTTGACATTTGTGTTAACTCATCCCCCCACAAAAGCTTAGCAAGGAATCTGTGGCTAAAGAAGAGAAAATGTGCCCACAGCTGCAGAAATAAAGATTAATTGGTTTGTTGCTTTTCAAATGAATTGGCGTATTATATTTTAATAGTTTAAGCTGGATCTATATTTAGCACCTATACTTCTAGAAAAGATTAAAAGGCTTTTGTTCCACTGATCCTTAGGATAATCAGGCTTCAAATTGGAGATCAGGACATGCAGAATGGGTTAGGGGAGTTAATTATTCAGAAACTGAATGGCTCAGATTTTTTCCTGTCTTTCAAAAGCTCTAAAGCCTGTTTTTTCCCAAAATAGGGGATTTTCATAGAATCAGAGAGTCATAGAATGGCCTGGGTTGCAATGGGCCCTTAAATATAATCTAATTCCATGGGCAGGGACACCTTCCACTATCCCAGGTGGCTCAGAGCCACATCCAGCCTGTCATGGAACACTTCCAGGGATCCAGGGGCAGCCACAGATCCTCTGGGCAACCTGTGCCAGGGGCTCCCTACCCTCACAGGGAACAATTCCTTCCCAATATCCCCTCTAAACCTGTTGTCTATCAGTGTGAAGCCATTGCCCCTTGTCCTGTCACTGCAGGCCCTTGTCAAGAGTCTCTCTTCCACTATGGCTCCATAGCTCCAAGAAAATCTCTCATGGCCTTGGTCTCCCTTCTTGTCCACTATCTTTCCAGGGAATGGTTTGGGGAGGCCTTGGAGCACAGGGAGCCACATCCTGTTCTCTATTAGTTGCCATGTGTTTGTACAAAACACAAACCAATTCAGAGCTGCACAGGCCTCTGAGCTGCTGCTGCCATTTTATGGTAAAAGTCAGAGCCACAGGGTGGAATCACAGAATTGTTCAAGTTGGGAGTGATTTCTGGATGTCCATAGTCCAACCTGCTGCTCCAAGCAGGACTGATGGTGAAGACAGACCAGGCTGTGCAGAAATGTGTCAGGCTGGGTCTTGAAAACCTTTGAGACTGCCCAGCACCACAACGTATCCAGGCAACCTGTTCCTGTGCTTTGATATTTTGCTGTTCCTTTCATCCCCATCCTTATGCCCAGTAAGAACTCCTCTTGCTTCAATTTAGCACATTTATCTGTTGTTCTCTAGCTGGGCATGTGAAATCCCAGCTCTTGGGCCTTGGCAAAAGCCTGTCAGGGATTGGAAGGTGGCTTTAACGTGGCCCCAAAGTTTTATTTTCAGTGTAATCAAGCTCCATTGCCTCCACTTCTCCTCACAGGACAAGCCCTTCAAGCTGGAAATTTTGGTGCCTCCCCACTGAGCTCTTTCCATTTTACTTTTAAAAGCGTCCCTCAAATAGCTGTTCATGCTCTAGGAGTGTTATATGCTTCATCCAAAAGGGTGGATAATCATGTCTAAAACATCTTGAGGGGCTTTCCTATAGATCTATGTTCAAATATATGAGCACAGCGTCTGTTTTGTGTTTCCTTGACTTCCTGCCTGGGTCATATGTTTAATTTTGTGTCTCCCCCATGACACCCAGGAGTCCCATTCCATTTCCACAGAGGAAATACAGAGGTTTCACCTTGGACTTAAATGAAGCAAAAGTTTTTACCTTACTCCTATTGCTTGTGTCATTAAGTAGGAAAAACAGCAAGGAAATGCTGCTTAGAAATCTACATCTGTGGTTTTTCATGCAGAAAAAACCCTGGATATCACTGCATATGTCTTGTTATCATGATAAATATTAAAATATTTGAGTAATTTATGTTAATACTGAGTTTTCCTGTCACTTCAGATGAGCACATTATGGATAAAGCCCAGGTTCCCAACCCCTCATGCCAGTACAATAGAATGTTCCTTCCCTTCTCAGACTTGGTCAAGACAATGACTTCAGGAATAGAAATGAATTATATAAGGCTGTACCCTGGCCATCTGACAATCTCACATCTTCCCGGTAGGCACAGTACTAACTTTATCCCGGCGCAGTGCTCGGGCTAATATGAGTCATCTGATAACCTCCTCATTGTGCATTGACCTCAGCCTTGGACCAAAATAAACAGAAATTCAATTACAAACCTATCCGTGGTGCTCTCACCCTCCCTCCAGTGTGTCTGAAGCTCTGAGGAGCGCGGCAGACTCGGAGGCTTTGCTTCCTTTCCATCTGGCTGTGGTGAAATGGGAGCTGAGCCTCAGGATGGGTTGTGTTTGTCCTTTAAAGAGCCTCAGGCTCTGATCCTGTGCTCAGTGGGTTCAGCTCTTACTCTGCTCTGCTCACTGCAGGTGAATTGCTCCTCACTCCTCAAGAACTCCTCACAGGAGTCCTCTGTGGTATGGGAAAAGCTTTGCATCTTCCTCTGAAGGCAAGACCTTGCTTCTAATATATAAGTTCTCGACTTTTGCATTACTGGATGGGAAAAATACTGTAGTTTGATAATATTTTGCCATCCTCCATTCCTGGAAACCAGATGCAAAGTGGGGATCTTCAGGAAGAGAATAGGACACCCATGGTGGGGACAGAGCAGGAATGATCAGTGATAGGCATTTCTGGGAGCAGTTTTTCTGTTGGCCTGTTCCAAAGCCATACCCTTTTCAGGGAGCAATTTAGGGTTTTGTAGTTTGTCTGGAGAAGATTCCAAGGGGGCTAACTTATGGAGGGTGCTGAGCACCCCTGCACCAAACATACGGCTGCTCATCTTCTAAAGCCCTGATTTAAAGATCTCTGAGCTGTTCTCTGGGAGTAAATTATAGAATAAATTTACCTCGGTCTCTGGAGCCATCCAGTTCTGATTTCTCTTGGAACAAATATTTGAAACTTCACAGTGAAAGGCAGATGTTAAATTCATGTTATTTTACAGTGCCTCTGAACTGTTTGCTTGAAGGTAAGCCCCCTTTCCTGTTCTTGCCATGCATTGATCATTTGTTCTCCAACACCTGAAAACCACTAAAGCAGGAAAGTTATCCATTAAAAAAATTAGTGAATGCAACAGTTTTTAAGGTGCATTTTCAGTTGCATTGTGCAAAAACTCCCTAGAAGATTCAAGAACCATGGTCACGAGTGAATTTACAGGGACACATGCATTTCTACAGCCAGGGACTAATTCTCTAGATAAGCACAGCCTTGCAACTAAATGTGCATGCAAACATGCCCAAATATACCTAAAGATTTGTATAAAGCCTGCACTTACTCGGTTTTAATAACTACCCACATATCTGGGCAGAGTAAAGGTGAATCTGACAAAAATTCTAAAGGTGAGTCAAGAAGTTTGGGTGGAAGGCATTACTGGAAAGATGGAATCATTTTGTTTAAGAAGACCCTTAAAAAGTTGGGACTTGCAGACACCAAACTTTCAGTACTGAATGTGACAGAGAAAGAAAAGATGGTTCTGTTCTGAGAAAGAGCCTACTCACTTAATTTGTACCCAAACTACCCTGGAATGAAAGGATTCTTTCATCTGAACCGTTCAGGCTCAATGCACCTTTTGTTTTACATGAAGCCTTAGGTATTCACCCCTTGTCACTTTACTGGTGAAGTGTTTCACCTCCTTTCTAACTTGATCAGAAGATCTTTGTATTCAGCAGAATGTTTCCTTTTAATGTCAGTCAGGTTGGGAAGATGTGTGCACCTCGTTCCTTTGAGAAAGGATTAATGATTCAGAAGTGCATTAACTTTGAATGTCCAGAGTCAGGCACCTCAGAGAGTGAGATCTTAACTAGCAGTAGGAACCTGTTTGGAAAATTAACTTCCTCTTTCCAGCATGTACCAAAACCACATAAATACACCAGTTCCTTGTGGAAATGGAACAATGAGCTCACCCCTAACTTCAGGTTTCTGTGGAAGCAACATTCTTTGTATCTGGGGTAGGATTTTGAACTGGAGATTAAGTGTAGTGCCTCTGTAATAAGCATAGAAGGAAAAAAAAAGTAGGTGGGGATATTGGTTTGCTTCCTAAGAAATCGATGAGATGATTTGGCAACATGTAGTGTTTGGAAGTCGTTAGGGAATTCCCTAGTGCAAGTAATGGCAATTGCTTGGGAATAGCAGAGAGAGCAATGCATTTCAGGATGATCCCTAATTTTCTGTTCCTCACCCAATTATCTGAATATCGGTCTGTACCTCTGACTTTATGTGCAGTCCACCCACTGAGATTTTGAAGCACACAAATTCTGTTCCTCAGAAGTATTTAGGTTCTTTTCCTTGCCATAAATTCTACCTATTTCAATGCCCTTCAAAGCTGTAGCTTAAGTAACTATCAACTTTATATTTTAAATTTAAACCTATGTCTGTTAGAAGGTCCTAGTCCTTTCATTTCCTCTTCTGATCGAGGATTAAGTTCTGCGTTCATTTGCCATTCTGGAACTGAGTAGTCATCCCCAGTGTCCTGCAGGTCTCTTGGACCTCAGTTTATCCTAATATAATCCTGATGACTGCCAACAAATTTCTGCATGTTTACCCAGGGATAATCAATAACACTTTGGGCCCGGAAAGAGGGATTCTCTACTGGAGGCTCCTTCACTTGGCTTGCTGTGAATTAAAAATTGGGGATCAGACAAACCTTCTCTTGAGCAATGAGGATGGTAGACCCTCTTTATTTGCAAAGGTTTGGGAATTACTTTTTAACCAGGGCTGTCTGAGAATCTTCTATGAGAAGAGTTTTCTGATGGAAAATGCATATTATTAGACATAATCATCATCTGCTGAGATTTTATGGCAAGAAAGCTTTTTTTTTCTTGCTCTCTAGGGTGAATAGAGGGAGTGATCCTTAGTTCTCTGCTCAGAGGAAACTCAGGAGCAACTGTCAGGTGGGGATGAACAGCAACCACCTTCCTGCCTGTTCCACTCAGCAGCATCCTTGGAAGCCAGGCACTGGAAAAGGGGAGAAGCAGAAAGACACAGGAGGCTGTTGCTCAGCCTTAGGATTCCCATAAAAAACCACTGTTGAATTATTTCTCCATAGGAGCAGACAGGGAAAATGAGTGAAGAAAGAATTGCATATGAAAGGTACCAAACCCCTAAATGACAAGCACTTAGTATTTCCATAGGTGTATTTCTGGTGCAGTAAACTGATAAAAAGCGGAAAAGATGCACATGGTGCTCCTTCAGGTTATCATTTCCTTGGGTATCAGAGGTCAGGTGAATTCATCTGACACGAGGCAGGAGTGGCTATAGAATCATGGAATGGCCTGAGTTGGAAGGGACCTTGAAAATTATCCTGTCCCACCTCTTGCTACAGGCAGGGACACCTTCCACTGTCCCAGGTTGCTCACAGCCCCATCCATCCTGGCTTTGGACACTGCCAGGGATCCAGGGGCAGCCACAGCTTCTCTGGGCACCCTGTGCCAGGGGCTCAGCACCCTCACAGGGAAGAATTTCCTCCTGATGTCCAATCTAAGCCTCCTCTCTATCAGTTTAAATTCATTTCCCTTTGTCCTGTCACTACATATCCTTATAAAAAAGTCTCTCCATCTTTTTTTATGGGCTCCCTTCAGGCACTGGAGGGCCAAGCAGTTTGATGTTGCTTTGTTGCCACAGTGCTCTGCCTCAGCTGGATCTGGCTGCAACCTCCCCCATAAGTCAGAAATAAACAGCAGATGAGAGACATCTCCTCAAAGCAGGAACAACCAAAGATACCTCTGAATCTATCAGTGCAAGCTGGATAGGCTTACAGGTAATTGAAGGCATGCTGGAAACAAATCCATTAAATGGGTTTTCAGTAGCACTGATGTCCTTCTAATAACACAGGCAGAGGAATGACTCTCAGGTCAGTGTTGCCTGTACAAGGAGGCTGGAATTCCTTTTTCAGAACATCTACTTGCACTACCTTGCAGCAACATCTGCCAAAGGGGCCCACTGGAGTGGAAAGCAGCCTGATCCTTCCAGTGTTCCTGGGGGATGTGCTTGGGAGAGAGCACTGGTTGGCTGCAGAGACAGAAATCTGTGCAAAAGTCTTCCTCAGAAGGCTTGGGAAATATTTTTCTTGTGTAACCTCCCTTGTACATTGTTTGGGAGCACATATTGTATGTTTTGCTGGGCTGCAATGATCTCTGCAGCCTCAGGTGCTGCAAAGAGCTCAGCATTTGCAGAATTATTTCAGCATTTCCAGAATTATTGGTCACTTTAGGCTTACAAAAATAGATGTGATCTTTAAGGCTCCATTCCAATAGCTGGCTCTGATGACAGCTCAAAATGCCTTACAAAATGAAGTACAGCTAATGCTATTTCTGTCCTGAGCTGATCTATGGAGCTTTTTTTAATTATTATTCTTAAATATTAATAGCAGTGTCTCCACAAATGATCTGAAGTTCAGAATTCCACATTTCCTGATCATTTAGTCAATCCATTTTCCAGGCTAGGTGCTAGTTATGCTAAAATGGCTGAAGGAGCACTTCTCAGCAGGGTAAAAAATCGGCAGGATTGGGATCACTGTCCTTAGGTGAAATGGTTCCCTTGGGAAAAATCCTAGAGAAGCTGCTCCTGAGAGTGTACTGGGAAATAAGAGGGATTTTGTTTGCTTTCTAAAAGCCTCGAATACTTCATTTATTTTTAGATGTCTGGCAGTGACTCTGTCTGCTTTAGAGATGCTAAAGCTCTTCATAAATTCAAGTGAGGTTCCTTATTTTTCCTCCAACACCAAGATGTCAACAATAGTTTTGATTCCACAGACCTGTCAGTTCAGTTATGTTTGCTTAATTGATGTTTAGTCTGATAAAGCCTTGTTTGCAAATATTTAATTCCAAGGGTTTGACTGATCCATTACACAGACAGGGATATACAACAGGAAAAGGAGATTATATTTGTTGTAAAGAAAGCTCTTCCTAAAAATCAGGGACTACTCAAAGCAGAGTTCTAGAAAGTGTGAGTATATGGTGTGTACAAACAGAAACTGAAATTTCTGGGTTTTCAGGGCTGTGGAACTGAAACATGACAGTAGCTTAATGGCTCAAATTCAAAAACAGCTTCCATGATAAATTGAAGGCTCCTCTTCATCTTTTAACAAATAATTTAGGTATTTTCCCCTGGAAATTTATTGACTTCAGTGAGGGCAAAATCAGAAAGAAATTCCAGTCTGAGCTGAAGCAACTGGAGTTTGAAACCTTGCTAGGGGAAAGGCATTATGCATTTTTCATAGAAAGCAATAAAATATTAATTCCTTTTAGTGACTTAGATGAGCACTATAAAAAATGAAGTATTAGAACTGGGGCAAAAGAATTGCATTATTCAGCCACATCCTCTTCATTACGTGTTGTTAAAGAGATGTTCAATACTTTGAGAGGAAAAAGGCTTTTATGGTTCTGGTTATTAGAGTAAAAAGTTAAAATTTTTTCAGTCTTGGGAGAGAGAACTGAGGCTGAGGGAGATGTTCCCACTCCTTTCTTTCTAAAGAAGTAAGCATCAACATTATAATTAAGGAATTTTTTCTGACCCCTGTGCTGGAACACATTTTACATTTTACAAGAGCATTCATCAGAAAAGCCCTCAGCAGAGTTAGAACCTCGCTCCACTGACATGCCAGGCTCCCTCCCAGGGATCCCAAAAGAGATTAGAGGGATTCCACCAGCTGAGGAAATCTGCTCCCATGCCTGTCCCTCCAACAGTACCTAAGTTACTATAAAAGGCTTCTCCCGACTACAAGACTGTAATATTTGTTTCTTACAACCATAGCCCATTGAATGCTGACATCTTCATAGCAAGCCTTTACCTGGTGATGCTATAAAAAGTTAATTTTATGTATTTCTCATTAAACTCCAAAGGGTAGTTCAGGAAGGTTTATTTTACAGGCAGCCTGTGCTTGTTCAGAGTGGGTTTAAAAAAGATTAAAAAAATACAGCAGTGGTGCTGCTGTTCCTGGTTTGGCAGCCATGAGGAAACTGCTGGATATAAGTGGGTAAGACAGATCTAATAGGAGAGATGTCATGGAAAGAGCATGATTCACTGCTTTGAGCTGTGCTTTGGTTTAATCTGGTGCTAGGTGCCAGCTACTTGTCTATAGTTTGACACCAGCACTAGGACAGAGTGCTTTTTTCCTTGGCTCTTGCTGATCCTGAAACTCTTCCTCCCCTTCTGAGGAGCCTTTCCTGCATGCCTCATGCTGATCACATCCCAGTGAAGTAATTAAATAGTGGTGCTGTAGATGTGTTCTGCAAGCAGAAACAGAGAGCAAGGGTTTCCCAGGAAAGGGTGTTTTCTTCAAGCTCCAGAGAAGATTTACAGCAAAGTTTCCCCAGATCTGCTTCCAAGATTAGCACAGAAGGCTTTAAACCACATCTAGTGCATAAAACTGTGACTCTTCTGAGCTCCAAACCTGGAAAAAACAAAAACTGGAGGTTTTGTATCAGACAAGCTTGCAGTATAGCTCTACTCAATTGCAGTTTAACACATTATTCAGATTTCGTTCAGTTGTAGCACAGTACAGAGCCAGGGCAGTGCAATGGCTTTTGTTTCCTAGATAATGGACATTTAAGCATGAGGGAACACTGTATTCCTGATACAACAAGGGAGGCAGCGTTCCCCACTCCCTCCTCCTCCAGTGAACCAGTCTTTTCATCATCAAAGTTGGTCAGACATGATTTGGTAAACTCCTGCTGGCTTCTCCCAGTCACCACCTCATCCTTCATGTGGCTGGAGATGGCTTTGAGCAGGATTAGCTCTGGAACTCAGTGAGGCCAGCTGCCCTGCAGCTTCCTGAATATCCATTCCTGAGAATGGGCTTTGTAGCTGCCTCTCAGACAGCAGGAGCCTCTCCCTGCTCACTGTGACCTGTGGAGCTGAGGGAAACTGGCCTTTGAATGGCGTTGGCAGCTCCATCAGCACCGGAAAAATCATCTCCACTGATTCCATAGGCTTGTGTAGGTCCAGCTAACTTGTGTGCTCCCTAATTCCATCTTCCTCTGCTGCGGGGAATGCTGCACTCTCATTTACTCTGCTGCTTGGTTCAGTGTCCTGAGGGGCCAGATGGCCAATTTTGCTGAGAATAACGAAAGAAAAAAAGCCCCAAAACCCCAAAAAGCAGTGAACTCCTCAGACATTTTGTCCCTACCTTCCCTCCATCTCTGAGCAATGGGATCATTTATGTATTAGCTTTCCTTTTTTTTGCCTGTTTACTTATGGAGCCAGTTCCTCTTGCTTTGAAATCTGATTTAGACTGAAAGAATCAGAACTTGTGGCTCTTCAGTGGTTTCCAGAAAGTCCAGGAGCAGACACAGATGATTTTGCATGGGTGATTCCTGTCAGACATTTTTTATCCTCACCTTATCTGTGGTTCTTACAGTTTTTATTCAGCTTCTCTGCAATGCCCCACTGATTTTTCAGCAACTTTCATGCAGGGGAAGAGACAGGTTATGTTACAAAGCTGACCTTACATCTGTTTTTTTATTGCTTTGTATTTGAAGATTCACTTAATGTTCCAGTGGTCAAGAAGTGTGTGTGGGGGAGGTTATTTCTGCCCTTTATAGCAATGAAGGTGGAAGGGCTGTGTGTATGGATTTAGTCAGGTACTGTTTTTTCTACATCACATTGAGCTTTAATTGAGTTTGGTGCCTATTTGATCTATATTCAGTAATAACAACAATCCCAAAATACTGTCACTAAGCTCAATGGTCATACTACTGTTACCTTTGAGGAGTCTGGTAAAGTCCTCTCTGCCCCAGCTAGAAGGCTTCTTGCTGATCTTAAGACTGCTCAAATATGTTTGGGTTTTTTTCATGTTGCTTGTCTACCTCGGGGCTAATTTGCTTGCTTGTTTTTATTTGGAAAGCTTCTGCTGAAACAAACCAGGGGGGGAAAAAAAAAGTTTGGCTGTCTCTGAAACAAAGTTGGTGGAAAATGTTTTGCTCTGCCTGTCAGAAGTTATTACACTCATTTTGCAACAAAGCTCTCCTACTTTTTGAGCAGAGCCAGAAAATTTGGCAGGGAGGCTATTCTGACGTCACGGTGTGCTTTCTGCCATCCTTGAAGGAGTTTTCTCAATGCATTTTTTTAAACGCGTATTTCTTTAGAGACTTGTCAGAGATTTGCCATGGAAATCCCTGAGGATTTCTCAGCTCTGGAAAAGACCAGATGTTCCCATATCTGTGGGAGGGACTCTAGTGGCTAGCCAAGACCTGCTGCTCCTGGCAGGGATGGATGGGCTAACAGGTACCACGCTGAGCTCTGTGTCTCCAGGGCTCTCCATGTCTGCAGGCAGGACACTGGGGAAATGGAAAGGTGTAGAAGTCACAGAAGGGGATGAAGGGAGAAGCAGCCTGTGGTGAGAGAAGGAGCACAGTGCTGCCAGCTGTGTCCTCACTGGTGGGGACACGACCTTTTTTTAGCCAGATGACCTCTGGAAGTCTCATCACTTGTCTTCTAGGGGTGAGCAGAAATCCCTGTGTAGGGCAATTAGAAGCTACAGAAAGGCCAAATCCTTTCCCTCCTCTCTGTGGCTTGGTACAGGGAGAGCAGGGAGGATGGGCTGTGTGGCTCCAGGGAGCAGCAGTCCCTTCTGCTTTCCCTGTTGTGTGCAGCTGGTCAGTCCAATGCCTACACTCACCAGAACAGTGCCTGCTGAGAAAAATGCAAAGATGATCTTTGTAGAGGCAGACAGACCTGCATTTGGGGGACAAATGAATTCTCTGGGAGTGGGGAAGGTCTTTGTGCAGACAGGATATTCCTCAAGGCCCAGTGTATGGGGCAGGATGGATGCATGACCCACACAGGATGGGGGCTTGCCTTGCAGGCAGAGAGTCCACTCCACATCAGAGCAGCACAAATCTCATTGAAATCTTTCTTTATTGTTACCTCTTCATAGTGACATGCAGTGGTGGCATAAAATAAAGTGAGCTTTGTTACAATACAGGCAACATCTAACAGCCTGTTAGAACTTGTGATGACTAACAAATTTAAATGTAAAAATATTTCTGCAGCTGGGTTGTTCTTTTGCTGATGTTTGTCGCTTGGCTGCTTTTCTCCTGGGTTTTGTCTGTTTTGGTTTTGTTTCATTTTTTAATAAAGTTTAAACAGGCTGCAAATGCACGTGACTGTGGAGATGCCTTCAGTGGAAGTTTCACTGGCTGACCCCAAGCTCTTAGGGATGGTGGTTAAGGGATGCTGTGAGTGGCCAGCAGCTCCTAAACTTCTCCCCAAATTTTGCAGAGTTTCACAGGCTTCCCTCCACTGACACAACTCCTCCTGCTCCTCTTGTTGCACCCATCTTATCCACTGCAATTAGCCACTTTAGAGTTTTGGTCTTTGTCATTCCTCTGTTATCCCTTTGTGTCTCTGTGGTTTTCTTTCTGTTTATCCTTCATTGTCACCTTTCATAGAATCATAGATTCATAGAATGTTTTGGATTGGAAGGGACCTTAAGGATCATCTCGTTCCACCTTCTGCCATGGACAGAGACACCATCCATAGTCCCAGAGTGGATACACCAAATGCCACAGCAGAATTCTCAAGAATTGCTTGACATTTTGGAAATAATGCCCTTCTTTTGCATGGAAGGGGGTGGGGTTGTTGAAATATTTGGGTTTTGGTGTGAGCCAAAGTTAAATAAAAGGATTAGGAGCAGAAGGGACCAGGAAATGAGGAAGGATAGAGCAATGAACTGAAAAAGCTGGGAAAAGATAGAAAATTGGAAGGAGGATGAGACTTAGGGAGGAGCCAAGGCACAGGATGGAGGGATAAACACTTGGGACCAGCTCAGGGCCTGTAGGATGGAAATAAGTTAAAGAATGGAAATTTAGTGTCAGAGTACAGGAGCAAAAGGGGTTGAACAGACCCACAGGAGGATAAAGCCCAGCTCAAGGGTAAACAGAGATGTCAAAGCAGTTGCATCTGATGCTGCAGAATGTGACACAGTATTTGTACAGCTCAGTCATTTTAAGCTGCCTAGCAAGTAGTTGTGAAACCTTCCATCTTTCCCTGGTGATGGAGCTGCACACTGCTGTCATCTTCTGTCACACTCATTTGCTCACAAAGCATAGGGTTGTGTTGTGAACCCAAAAGTTGTAGCAGGCCAGAATGTTTTTCCTCCTGTGATAAAGAGAAACCTGAAGTCCCTGAAATACATCTACAGTGTCTCTCTGTGAAATGGCATCTGAAAAAAAATCCAATGTATTTACATGGGAAATACTTCAGGGATTTTAAAATACATGTTTAAAAGAGGTTTAAAAGTTACTCAGCTGTAGAGAAAATTTTGAGGAAAAACCCAAGACAAACACAGTGTTAAAGGCACTTCGGTTAGCAGAAGTACTTGAAAGGCAGGAAATACTTGTGTGAAATTTTCTGGTACAACCTGTTTTCCTTTTCCTCCTCCCTTTATCCGAGTAATGTAACAAGATGTTTAGTTATACCATGGTATATTTTTTCCAGTACAAGAACCTGTCCTCATTCAACACACAGAAAAGACAGTGTTCCAGGAATAGTCTGGGTTCATCCAGCGAGTGGGACTGTCACCTTCACTTCATGGAAGTGCAATTCTTGTTCCTCCATCAGCCAGCAGTGGTACAAGCATCCTTTTCAAAGTGCACTACAGACACTGCTCAAGGCCAGGTTGGATGTGGCTCTGAGCAACCTGGCATAGTGGAAGGTATTCCTGCCCATGGCAAGGGGGTTGGAATGATTTGATCTTTCAGATCCTTTCCAGCCTAGGCCATTTTGTGATTCTATGACTGGGATAGATGGTTTCCCATCAGAGAATAATCAGGGTTACTTCTATTTTGAGAAAACTGGGATTTTTTTTTTTTATTCCTGCTCATTGTGGTAATGGATGAAACTGCATCGTGACAGATACATGGGTATTGTTAGATGCCCCAACCCTCTTCACCTTGTGCTTTGAGATCTGCACTCACTCAAATTGAGAATTCTTTGTCTATTTTCTTCCCTCTTGGAGTGTAACACAAATGGGAAAGCCAAGGTTTCATAGCCCATTTTCAGTGAAATCACTGCTCTTTCCTATCCTAAGTGAGTCTAGCATTCTGTGAGATGCAGAGTAATGTTTCAGCCCTACACTTTCTTCTTTCCTCCACTTTATTCTTTAGAATAAAGAGGCTGAATGCACTCGGGAGTTTGGCTGGGAACATTTGAAGGAATAGCAGTTGGTTCTCTGATGCCTGGAAGGATGTTAATAAACATCCTTCAGGCTTCTCCCATTTTCTGGTGAGAGAACAAACAAGGAGAACTCCCGTTTCCGAGTGGTATGCCTAACAGCTCCAGGGCTCAAGCTAATTCTGCTTCCCTTCCCTGTTCAGCACTCTCATTTATAGATTTATGGCTCTGAGTAAGTAGGGAAGTATGAAGTTGGCTGTAATTGGTACTGTGCATAAGTGTAAATTACCATTTCAAATGGGGATGCTCTGCCAGCTATTGCATTTTTTTTCTTCATTTTATTTTCCCTGTCTATTGCTCTTTTTCGACTGTGGGGATTTGTTTGATGTGTGGAATGTTTTGGCTCCTGGGAGATGAATCTTACCCCAGGGCCTCCTGCCTGTGGGAGGTTCTGTTGTGCCTCCCAGGCTGCACATTAAGGTGTTGATGGATGATTTCAGAGGTGCACTGATCACCAAAACATTCTGCAAGTATGGAGGGTTGCTTGGTGCTCCTCTTGTCTCTTCATTTGATGGGGGTGAGTGTTACAGGATGTTGCACAAGTAAAGCATGTCAAGCTGTTCTGCTGAATGCCCAGGTGGTCAGCCAACATCTCCATTGCTTAGTGGGCGGCCTTCAGCCCCAAAAGGATTTTTGGAAAAGGGATATGAAAAGTCTTTTTCTGCTGGGGACCACTGGGCTGCAAGAAAGGGAAGAAACTGTAGTATAGTTAGAGGAACGAGAAGCTCCATAACTGGGGAAAGTACCTGGATGTGGGAAGCAGAAAACAGGGGTAGCACAGGAGTCATGGAGGAGAGAACTGGAAAGATCAGAAGATGGGTTAACTGGGACATGCAGGAAGGCAAGGAAGTGGCAAAGAAGTTTTGCATGCCCTAGCCTCAAACCTAGATTGACACTTGGGATATCTTAGTTGTGCAGTGAGGGTCCCTGGGTTTGGCTTTCCTGAGAAAATGCTACAGACATAACTTTTTGGCAGCTGCAGAGCTGATCATGCTAAATCCTGCAAAAGGGAGCTAAAGGAAATCCAAAGGGTGGCAGTGTTACCCAAAATGCTGAGCCACGTTTGGGGGTGCATAAGACATCTGAGGGAAGGGTTGCAACTGAACTCTGCTGCAGATTGACAGTGGCTGCACAGACCAGGCTTGGATGGACAATGCTCCTCCAGTTTTTGGAGTAGGGTGAGGACCCAGAACTGGGTGTCCTGTGCTATTCAGAACAATTTTTCCCCATGTATCCATGGAGGGATTTTTGTGCACCTTGGCATTAGTGACTGATAGAGCCCAGGGAAGGATGTGGTCATCAAAAACTCTTGAAGCACAGTGAGGTGCCATGGGTTGGAGATGTGGTCACAGCCCCTGCCTCAAAGAGAAGCTCAGTGGCACCCGGAGGTGGCACTGGCCTTATGGTGCTGGCTTCAGAGCCAGCCCCCAAATCTCTCTCCAGGGAGCGTTATGGTGCAGCAGTGTGGCTTTCAGGAACGCTGCTCTGGGGTTCACCTCTTGTCCCTCCCGACACCTCCAGGTCTCCCTCGCCTCCAGCTCTGCAAGTCGTGTGCCATTGGGAGCTGCTGGCCCAGCAGGATCTGCACGGAGGCTGAATTGTGGCAGCTGGCATTGCCTCTTAATATAGAAGTGCGGGGTGTGGCTGCACAGGCACCGCGGTGCAGAGCGGCTCGGGAACAGGCTGCGTGCTAAAAAGAGTTGAGTTGCACATTGCGAAGGCTTCTGTGTTTAATGCCGAGTCTGAGGTGCACTGTGAGCACCCCGAAGGAAGGGCAGCGGCTTCTGAAGGGCTGTCAGGAGCAAGCACAGGGGGTGCAGAGCAGCCTGAGCGCCTGCTCGGAGCTGGGCTGTGCAGGAGGTGAGCAGAGTGGGCAGAGGTGGGATGCAGAGATGGGATGCAGGGAGCACTTCGGCTGTCTGGAGCGCTGCTCGCCCAGGTAACGGGAAGCCCAGAGCTGTGGCAGCATGGAATGTCTGTGTGGGCTGGAAAATGGTCCTGCAGACCGTGCTGGAGCTCCACGCTGTCTCTGCCCTGCTGACTGGAGCGTGCTGGTTCAAACCCAGCACAGGGTGAGCTCCCTCATGTAGACATGCCCTGTGCGCCCTCTTAGAAATCTCGGGAGCTTTCCCATCCCTCCCGAAAGCAGTTTTGAAAGGACTTCTCAATAGTTAACCCTGCGAATGAATAAACCATAATTCTGATTCGAATAATTCCTGGAATGAATAATTCATTGTAATAATTGAAAAAGAGATTTCAGCAAGAAGCATTTTACTATTATAAAGGCAAACATCGATTTTTATTTTTGTTTTTTTTAAGAATAGGTATATTCTCTAGCAAAGTCTTTTTCATCTGGCTGCCATACCCCAATTATGTATAATATGAGACAAAATATGCTCTCTTGTGTGACAGCCATCTCCCCATAAATGAAAAAAAAAAAAAGCTTTCTTTTGCAACAGCCGTCTTCAATGCTAATGCATGAGAAAGGAAAAGGGATTTAGTGATTTAAATTATATTCACCTCCTTCCTGAGAACAGAGCCAAAGAAGGCAGCTAGTCAGCTGGTCAAAATGTCCAGAGCCTGAACCCAGGAATTGCTAGCTAGTTAGGAGGCACTGGGAGGATGGGTAAAAAGGGGAATGTTTTCCTCTAGATCCGTGCTGCTAAGAGATGGTGTAGGCTAAGCACATGGCTTGCAGCCAGCAAAGGCATCAGATGCTGCGATGATAAAAGCCTGGTTAATAACATTTTAGCACCGACAAAGGGAAAGACAGACTTTTGTCCTGGGAAGGGATGGAAGGAGAGTCACCTGTTAGCCCCATTTTCGGGTTGTTTCAGGAGAAAGTACAGTGTCGTGAGTTTCTCTGTGCTTTCAGATGCCGAGTGTGACAGGGACGGAGCCAGCCACAGGTTTCTGAAGCCAGAGGACCTGGTAGTCTGATTGCTTGTGAAATGCAGATTCTCATTCGGGGGAGACTTAGTGCTGACTGTATGGTGGTAGACAAAAAAAAAAAGAACAATCTCACATGTTTGGTATGTGGGAAAAGAGGCAAACTCGATCCACCCCAAATGAGGAGAGAAACTGCATTTACCTGCGTCTTTCCCCAGTTGCACTGTTTACCGTGACAGGTTGTCTCCATCTGTGGATGGTCCGATGCCACCGTCGTGCTTGCATCATGGCAATGACATTTATAAATGGAGGTCCGCGAGCCACAGGCATGGAGTGACTGGCTCAAGGTCAACTCCAGCCTGCGGCGGGGACGGGAACAACAGCGAGGTCAGCCCGGTCCCACGGCTGAGCTCCGAGCCCTGCCCGGAGCCCGCGGTGTTGGCCAGCCCCTGGCAGGGGTTTGGCTGGAGGGACAAGGGCAGCTTTCCACGGGGGAGAGGTGGGGGAAAGAGGGGCGGCGGCCGTGCCGCCCTGTGGACCGGCTGTTGCGGAGCTCCTGGCCGGAGAGCTGAGCCCGTAGCTGCTTCCCCTGGACGGTCACCCGCAACAGCCTGCGCCCCTGAGCTGGGGCTGCTGCGTCCTCCGCGGCGGGGGGAGAGGTGGGGCGAGCATCCCCCGTCCGCGGGTGCGCGCATCCGTCCGTAGCGGAGCGTGTCGGCGCTGGCGCGGTGCGCGTGTCTCTGTGTCTCTGTATCCGTGCGGGTGCCCGTGTGCGTGTGCCCCTCTCGCCGTGTGTGACACTGTGCGTGTGTGCTCGTACAGCTCCCTCTCCTCCTCTCTCTCCCGCGTGTCCCTGTGTGTCTGTGCGTGTCTCTGTGTTGTGTGCTGTGTGTGTGAGCGCAGCGCGGGGAGCGCAGCCCGGAGCCGGCGCGGCGGCAGCAGCGCGGTGCCCCCAGCCCCGCGGCCGGAGGAGGAGCCGCGCCGGGAGCCCCGCGGAGCCGCCGGGCGAGCGCGGCCGCGCCGAGGCGCAACAGGCGGATGGCGGCGGGCGGCGGGCGCTGAAGGCGAGCGGGGCGAGGCGGAGGGGCAGCGAAGGGCAGGCAAGGAAGGGCAGGAGCGGGCGGGATGCGGGCGGAGGAGCCGCTGGCGCTGGCGGCCCCGCGGGCGGGCGGCGAGGCGGAGGCGGAGTGCCGGGCGAGGAGCGGAGCGGCGGCAGCTGCTGCAGCAGCGAGCGCCTGGTGATCAACATCTCGGGGCTGCGCTTCGAGACGCAGCTGCGGACCCTCTCCATCTTCCCCGACACGCTGCTGGGCGACCCCAGCCGCCGGGTGCGCTACTTCGACCCGCTCCGCAACGAGTACTTCTTCGACCGCAACCGGCCCAGCTTCGACGCCATCCTCTACTATTACCAGTCCGGGGGGCGGCTGCGCCGGCCGGTCCATGTGCCCCTCGACATCTTCCTGGAGGAGATCCGCTTCTACCAGCTGGGCCAGGAGGCCATCGAGACCTTCCGGGAGGACGAGGGCTTCATCCAAGAGGAGGAGAAGCCCCTGCCCCAGCACCACTTCCAGCGCCAGGTCTGGCTGCTTTTTGAGTACCCCGAGAGCTCCGGGCCGGCCCGGGCCATCGCCATCGTCTCCGTGCTGGTCATCCTCATCTCTATCGTCATCTTCTGCCTGGAGACCCTGCCCGAGTTTCGCCAGGAGCCCAAGGGTCCCCAGCCTGGCTTCGGGGAGGCTGTGCCGCTCGGGGACGAGGCGCTGCTGCTGCCGCCGCTGCCGCCGCCAAGCGGGACCCCCCCGCCCCTGCGCCCCGCCGCCGGCTCCGGCCCCTTCTTCACAGACCCCTTCTTCCTCATCGAGACCCTGTGCATCATCTGGTTCTCCTTCGAGCTCCTCGTGCGCTTCTTTGCCTGCCCCAGCAAGCCCGAGTTCTCCCGCAACATCATGAACATCATCGACATCGTGGCCATCATCCCCTACTTCATCACCCTGGGCACAGAACTGGCCCAGCAGCAGCAGCAGAAGCAACAGCCCGGGAGCAGCAGCAACAATGGGGGCCAGCAGCAGGCCATGTCCCTGGCCATCCTCAGAGTCATCCGCCTGGTCAGAGTCTTCAGGATCTTCAAGCTCTCCAGGCACTCCAAGGGGCTGCAGATCTTAGGGAAGACTCTCCAAGCCAGCATGAGGGAGCTGGGCCTCCTCATCTTCTTCCTCTTCATCGGGGTGATCCTCTTCTCCAGCGCTGTCTACTTTGCAGAGACTGATGACCCTGACTCCCTGTTCACCAGCATCCCTGATGCTTTCTGGTGGGCTGTGGTGTCCATGACCACCGTGGGCTATGGGGACATGTATCCCATGACCATTGGTGGCAAGATTGTGGGCTCCTTGTGTGCCATTGCAGGTGTGCTGACCATAGCCCTGCCTGTCCCTGTCATCGTGTCCAACTTCAACTACTTCTACCACCGAGAGACTGATCACGAAGAGCAGTGCCAGTACACCCATGTCACCTGTGGCCAGCAACAGTCACCCTTCTCTGAGCCCAAGAAGGGGGACAGTAATCAGTCTCTCAGCAAATCTGAATTCCTGGAAGCAGAAGACCTGGAGTCCATGAAATATTCCAACTTCATTCCTCCCAATAACCAGGGATATAAAGAGAAGAAAATGCTGACAGAGGTGTGATGGGTTTTCTTGTCCTGGGTCCAGACATGGAGCTGCAAGCTGCTGTTACAGTTGTCTTCCTACAAGCAGCTGGATCTATTCAGCATTTACATGCCAGACTGTGACTTGTGATACCGTAAACAGAATGATTGTGATAATGGGCTCTTCTGTCCTGATTTGCTGTTTGTCATTACTGTGTGCAGCCAGAAATGTTCTTGCTTTATTCCGTGGAGTGCTAGCTGTCATCCCCACTCCCTTGTGCATTTTCTTCTCTGCTTTTGATGACTGCTTTAATCCAACATTTGCTCCGGAACCAAGCCTCATTACTCCACTAGCAGAGAAGCCCTTGCCACTACTTCAGCTGAAGGGTTCAGCAGAGCAAACAGTTAAAGGGGCTACAAACATCTGGCTCGAGCTGTGCCCTCAGTCCCTGTGCCAGCGCCGTGCCCTTGGCTGTGGGATCAGTCACGCCTGCCATGCCATTGCCTTTGAATAATGGAAACGCTGCAGCCAGGATCACAGGGAGCTCTGCAGCTGTAGGGGAAAGCCAGCAAGCAGATGCCTGCCTTCTTTGCAACCTTTGGCATGCTAAAGATCCTCCTGGTTTGTGTTAAAAAAAAAAATGGTGCATAAATCTAAAAGCTCTTTGCTACTTGTGACCATATATCATGTATCAAAAACAGGCTTAAAGCAATCAACAGGCTTGGTGAAGATTCTCTGTATTTTGAGCTTATCTCAGCCTTATTTATGCCAGTGCCCTGGTGTTAATTGGCTTTTATGGTACCAACTTAATCTTCATAGTGGTAAGTGCCTTCTAATACAAGGCAAGGTGCATTTGAGTAAATTCATTTGTTATCTGCAGAGTTCATCTTCACACAATAGCATTTAATGAGACGTGCTTTATGCTTCAGATACCCAGCTCTGTATTCGGGCATGTGAGAGCAGTTGACTCCACTGCTTTTTTTAATTGAGCATTTGTGTAGCTGAGGGAAGCTTGCTTGTTGGGGTTTTGTTGACATGGCAGGAAAATCCTGACCGCAGACAGCTCCGCACCTGTGCCGTGTGAAGATCGCCTGATGTAGCAAGTCACAGGCATAAAATGCCCCAGGGTGAGCATGTGAACGTTTGAGACTGAGACTGGCACGGATACAAACTTCCCTGAGCTGTCTGCACAAAGCCAGCAGCATCCTCCAGACCCTGTGGATGAGGGGAGAAACAGCAAGCGCTGAAGAGATGCTTTTGCTGCGTTATTGGTCTAGCCAGTTCCTGGTATTTCATGGATAGAAGGGACAGCAGTGTCTTTGCACTTGGTTTTATGAGAGCAATTTGTGCTAGCTGTGCAAAACATGCATAGCTTGGCCTGCAGTGCCAGGTTTGCCAAAGGACCAGAGATTTCTGTCTTAAAATGCACGTTTTGCTTCCTGGATAATTTCATTAGTTTCAGTCAGCTCTGCCTTACACCTAACTTTAAAAACATTTCAAGTGCTGCCAGTGGGTGAGAAAGGGAAATGGATGCTTTCAGAGTCTACTGGCAAATCTTCCTGCAAGGAAAAGCCTTTCTTGTTTTAATTCTAAGTGTTTATTCTGCATTCACACGTCTGCATGTGTATGAAAGCAAAGGCAGCCATTAATGCCTTGCATTGTACTGTATGAAATTCATATTAGAATGTACTACATATTGCATGGGACACATGTAATACATAAACCAGATATAATGCCAAGGTGCAAAAATACAGAGAATAGAGTTCATGTATATATTGTGCTTTGCAGCCATAAGAATGCTAAAGACATATCTTAGAATCATAGAATAGCCTGGGTTGGAAAGGATCTTAAAGATTATCTCTTTCCAATGCCCTGCCACAGGCAGGACACATTCCGCCAGACCAGGTTGCTCAGAGCCCCATCCTTACACTTTAATGTAGTCAGAGCTGGCTATAGAACTGCTTGTGAGATGGGATCTGCTTGCATCTTCACTCTCCTGCCTGTTTTCAGTTGTCCTGAGATAATGGCTCCATGCCTAGAATGCTTTTATTGTGGCCTCTCTCCATCCTGGCCCTGCTCATGTGGTAAAAGTTGTTTGTGCAAATCCTAACTACTCTATTTCTCCAGAGTCCTGTTGCCTTCTCAAATGTTTTTAGTGTGCAGGGATCTCCCTTGGGGTCAGCGCACAACCATTATATTAAAACCTCTGTTCTCTCTCTCTCTGAAATCAGGAGGAAAATGCCACTTGTCTCAGTCTGGGAGACACAACTTTGGTGTGGTGAGGGCTCATAGCTCAGAGGGGTTTGCCTGAATAATTCCTCATTTCTCTTTGCTTCATGGGACTGAGGCAAAGGTTGGTGAAGGTCTGAGCCTTGGGAACTGTTCTTCATCCCTTGACATGTGTAATCAGCTGGTGGGTAAATTGTCCTGGAGAATAAGTGGGACTGAGGGGCGTGGTGGAATCTCTGATTTTTGTTAGAGTTGTCCAGTTCACTGAGTTTATTCATTTCTTCATGTGTCTTAGTCTTGGGGGTTTTCTCAGTTGTGTTTCAGGGTCACTTTAATGAAATCTTTACTGTGAGGCCAAGAGAGGGGCTTTTCTTCAAATTTTCTGTAGCTAGAAACTAGCAAAAGAAGCTGCTGTTTAAGAGGGATGTTTCGAGGCTGCTGCCCTCTCCCAGCAGAATGCCCATGTTTGGGGATTTTTTATTCCTGAGTCTATCAGCTGATAAAAGTTTCCCCAAAGTAAGATATAAAAAAACCCAGGTTGAGCACAAGTTCAGGAGGAGTCATGAGACAGGCTGAGTCGAAGTCAGAAAATTCCTGTGCTCATTTCTCCCCCTGGGCCTGGCCCTGTTGGCCCTTCCAGGCAGGAGCCCTCCCTGCCCAGAACAGGTTGTTCTTCCGACTAGCACGACAGACAGGCACGGAGACTCCAGCAAGAAAAAAAGATGGGCGGCAAATCACTGGTGGCACAGTCCTGGCGTGTTTTACACAGATCCTTTTGGAAAGAGGTGTCCTGCCCTCTGGTGAGATCCAGCAGTGAGTTTCTGGTGGGTTTTGGAATCTCCTGCCCGCAGATTGTACCCAAGGTGGGAAGGAATTCTCTGATGACCAAGGCAGCTCTGTGCACCTTTTGTGAGCCATGCTTTTAAGGTACAAAATGAAAGCACAAATGAAGGTGTGTAAAGCAGGAGTGGTGTTTGTTCCCTGGGTTTTCTGGGTTGGCTCTAAGAGAAATACAGAAAGCCAACACAAGCGTGGAAACTGTAACCTTGGGACTAGTTTGGGGGCATGCAAATCCTTCTCTAAGCACCTCCTGAAAAGCAGTGAAGTCCCAGAGTCATCAGTAGTGCTCTATGTTACAGAACTTGTGGAATCTGACATTTTTTTGAGGAGCCTTCAGGTTTTCTTTCACGGGACTGAAATGATGTAGTGGCACCCGCGCCATTGACTTCACAGAGGTCTCGTGTCACCGAGTCACAGAGATGCTTTAAAAATCTTACCTCAAGCTCTCAGCCCTTAGCACTCCCCCCTGGCTGTTCAAAATGCAACTCTCCGTTTCCTTCTGAAGGTAGAGCACATCCCTGTGAAGCCAAGCAGGCACCTCCAGGGACTGGTTTCCATAACAACCTCCCGGACTGTTTCTCTCTGTGCTGTGACTGTGGCTACAAGCAAAAGCACTCGTTGGATATTTGGTGTTCAGATAGCAGCACCTTATCTGTACAGATGCTTTCTTTGCTTGCTGAAGCTGATCTCATCACCTTATCTCATGTACAGCTGTCCTGTCTGACTTCAGGTGGGCAGTCTCCAGCCTTGGAAAGCAACCTGGAGATGGGAAGAGATTTAATTTGCCCATCCTTGCACACAGAGCTGGAGAGTGTGTGAAGGACAATCTGAGCACACGGTCAGGGAGCTGAGGGGCAGCTGACCTGTGAATGTAGAGTCATCTGGGTGCCTGGTGACAAGGAAAACAAGCTTAAGCACCACATTAAAAAAAAAAAAAAACAAACCAGACATTCCTCATGCAGCAATCTCATTAGGAAATAGTTTTGCAGTGGAAGAGACTGGTGCTCCTTCCTGATCCCCTGGCTGCTTTGTGACAGTTGGTTCCCCAGATAATTTTCCCACTGGATGTTTTGCACCAAAGCACGACAGAGCAGAAATCATCTCCTTGGAGGTGGGGAAGGAAGAAAGGAAAGGAAGAATTTTACTGAGGACACCATTTTTTAATCCACATGAAGGACTGGAAGCATGAAGGGCATGGAGACCTGTTTTGTGTTATTTTACTGGTGGATTCCTGCACTTACCTCCAAGATGAAATTCCTATTCTGCTCCTTCTCGGAAAATGTTGGAATTTGGGATTTCTGATTAATTTTCTGATTAGGCTTTTTGATCCAGCTTTCATGGATAAAAATTCACTGCTGCAGCAGCCATGGGGGTGAAGGTGACTGGACTTGGTGTTCTCTCCTGGGCCCTCTCGTTCAGAGGCTCCTATGAAGATAAAGAAGAGCGAGTATACAGAAAATTCAGGGCAACAAGAGACAGGGTAAGGACTGAAGTGTCTTCCATACGGTGGTGGAAAGAACAGCATCAACCCTAAAAGCAAAGGAACAAACAGCTCCAGCATCTGCTGCTATAGAAGAAATAGGTAAGGTTTCTTTTTGTTCTGGGAAATGAACGACTAAGATTTTCTTGAAATTAATGAGGAAGGATTTCCTAATTAAGATTTGCAGCCTAAAGGGAGAATCTGGTTCTAGGTGAAGAAAGAAAGATAATTATAAGCTACAGAAATGTAGTTTATCTGAGCCGGATCCTCACCATCTGCTGATTCAAGCTGGCAAAACTCCTTTCAGTACAACTACCTAGGATTATATTGGGCTCCAACTTCAGTCTTTTGCATCAAATTAAAGCGTATGTACTGTTTGTTCAACTGCTTCTTTTTGTTTGTTCTTTTCTTGAGGTCCTGTTTACATCAGGGAAAGATCTGCAGATTGCAGCAGGAGTCAACCACAGCTTTCCCAAAAGTTCTTATCTGACTCCAGCCCAAGTAAGTCCTACCTAACTCGGCAGAGCTAAGCTTAACTTTAAGTTTGCATTGACAAAAGTAAGAGCCGCAGGATTTTATGTATTTATTTCTCAGTGGTTGAAAGATGTGGACAGATTCATGGGGATTTTTAAGACTGAAGAAGATCCTGCCCTCCATGGCAGCCCTGTGATCACAAGATAGCTCTGTGTGTGCTGCTGTAACCAAAAGCACAGCCTTGAGCTCTTCAGTGTTGCTCTTTGAAGCTTGCGCTGGATACAGATCCCCTTCTGAAGACATTTGGAGCCATGTTATCAGCAGGTTCACAGGATAATGCCTGAACTGCAGTCACCTGCTTTGGGCATAAGGAGGGGAGCAGGTGTTGGCAGGATGAAAAGAGACTTAATCCCCTGATGAAAGGAACTGGGAGATGCTGCGTGTCCTTAGCTGCCACCAAAGACAGTGGCTGAGGAAATTGCCTGCCAGTTTCAAGGAGCTCTTCTTGTTCAGGGTAGGGTCCTAAGTAACACAAGACCCTACCCAGGGAGATAAATCCTGAAAAAATGGTGTTGGGGAAAGCAGACAGGAGCTGTGCTAATTAATGGTGTAGCATATGCTGTTAGTACGTGTTAATTCCACCTGCTTTTCCCTGTTTGGGTGGGTTTTCCCTTGCTCCAGGGAAGTCAGTCTGGGGCTTGTTGGCTGGCACAAAGAGTATGGACATCATAACATGGCTTTGCATTTTGGGAAACTCATAGCTGAGCTCAGTGTGGGTTTCACAGTCCTGCAGCATTCACTGATGAACCCTTACCACTGGAAATATCCAGGTTGTCTGTAGTGCCAATTAATAAGAGGGGCTGAAGCAACAAAAGGAATTGCAGCAGGGAAAGAGCTCATCAATTTCCATGGTCACCATAAATACTGAAGCTCTGTTGACTATTCATTAGAGATAAGAATTAGGGGAAACTTTTCACCCAAAATATCATTGAAAATTCAGCAAGTCCTTCTTAGGTTTCATTTTCACTAAATTAATATAAAGGTATTTGTTCAGTGGTATAAAATTTTGGAAGACCCTTACTCGAAAAGCACCATAAATCACAGATTTATCAATTTAATTATCAAATCTAGCCATTGTTTGTTTAAAGAAATGAGGGGCCTTGATCCTGCTCTCTGCCCAAGGTTAGATAGATGTTTCCTTAGGACTGTGAGTGTTATGACTCCTGATTTAAGTGTGAGAGAAGAATCAGGCCCAAAGAAGAGGGCTGTCAGTGCAGATGTCTGGATCCCTGTAGGTGTTGTAGGTACACATTGGTCCATTCACCTCAAAGGTTGTATACAATTTTACACCAACAAAATGTTTAGCTTTTAGAGTACATATTGGTTTATTCTCCTGCATTCTCTGGGGGGAAATGAAATGATATTTTACAAGAAAACTGGAACATTACTGTCTCTTCTTGCTGCTCCTTGATGCATCTGTTGTTCTCAATTAGCTTGATGGCATCCATTTTCAGAAAGCAGATGCTGCCCTCTTTTACACTGGTGCAATTCTGGAATAACTCCACTGACGTCAGTGAAGTGACTCCAAATTTATCCCTGGTGAAAGCAGAATTGGACCACAGTCTCTTTGTTTGCCTCTCTGCTCTGGAGCTCTGGGGAAGGTGTGCCACTGCCACACCATAAGGTGAGGGTGAGTGCCTGTCTGCTGTGCTGTGCTCAGCATTTTTGTGTCCTTGACATCCTCACTCCACGTGCCTGGCTGGAGCAGGAGCCAGGCTGGCCTGGGGTGTGCATGGTCACCAAATTCCTCATGCTGAATGGAGCACTTGCTGGCTCTGGATTCCTGACCACTCTCAATCTTAGCTTCCTCTTGCTTGGATGTGTTTTCCAAGGAGACAGAGTTTTTCAAGCTGAAGAAATGTCATTGCAATTCTTGAGGAATAGAACAACAGAAGGGTGGCAGAGGTAGATGTGGAGACAAGCTCAGTGCCTCCTACATTTTTTTGCTGTTAGGGCTATGTGAAAATCGTTGCAGCCCTGGTAGGTTGCTTCTACATCTGCAGGTTTCAGAGTCTCCATTTTCAGGGAGTACTAGGTTTGGAAAAAATACAACTTTCCTGCTCTAAGCCTTCTGACCTCAGTCATGCCTTCCCTGAAACTGGACAGAAAGCTTCATGTGAAAGCATTAGGGTGTGCTGTAAGGAAAAATACCACTGGAGATGGGACAGATGAGGGTCAATAGAAGGAATAGTTGTAGAATCATAGTCCTAGAATGGCCAGGGTTGGAAGGGACCTTAAAGACCAGCTTGTCCCAACCCCCTGCCATGGCCAAGGACACCTTGGTTGCTCAGAGCCACATCCAGTCTGGTTTTGAGTACCTCCAGGGATGGAGCAGCCACAGATCTCTGGGCAACCTGTGCCAGGGCCTCACAACTCTCAAAGCAAAGAATTTCTTCCTAATATCTAATCCAAACCTGCTCTCTGTCAGTGTGAAGCCATTGCCCCTTGTCCTGTCACTCCAGGCCCTTGTCAAGAGTCTCTCTCCATCTCTCCTGCAGGCTCCCTTCAGGCACTGCAAGGCCACAATGAGGTCACCCCAAAGCTTCTCTTCTCCAGGTGAACAATCCCAATTCCCTCAGCCTTTCCTCCCAGCAGAGCTGCTCCATCCCTGGCATGCCCTTGGTGTCCCTGCTCTGGGCTGGCTCCAGCATTTCCCTGTCCTTCACTCAGCCAGAGTGCAAGTGCCACTTACTGAGCCACCAGAGTCATGCAGCCATTAAAATCAAGGTGCAGGTCTTTGAAAATCTCAGAACAAGCACGTTCAGTACCACCTGGGCAATGTTAATTCTGTAAGGCCTCATCTGGGATGCTGTGTGCATTGTTGGTGACCTAAATTGGGTCAGGAAGGATGCACAGAAGAACAGCAAGAACGATCAGGTGGATGGAAGCTTGCTTTGCAAGTGGAAGCTGGAAGAGCCTGAGGTTTGTAGGCCAGCAAAAGATTGACAAGACCTGTGGTTAGGAAAATACTAGGGGCAAAGTAACCAAAAGAGAAGAAAAATATGAGAAATTGTAAGATCTTCTCACATTTCTTGTTTCTCCAGCTCATTTGCCATACTGCAGGCATTTACCTACAAAACACCAAATCCTGGTGATTTTACTATGGAATACTTGGGGTTTGTGGGTAGGAGGGAGAGCTAGGGGAGGAGCTGTGAGTCTTGGGAGGTGTTTTCTTTCTGTGGCATGGGGGGGGGGGGGAAAAGAAGTCCTAGGAGTGGGGTAGAATGGCTCTGGGTATACCATATCCCTCCAGGAGCTGGACTGGAGGCAGAGGAAATTCACACCCTTTAAAAAAGCCACCAAACTCTGTTCACTGCTCTTCCCCTCAACCTGAAACCTCTGCTCACATTGTCCAGTCTTTTCTCCTTATCAGAGAGAAAACTGATCAGAGGGATATTGATCTTCTGATTCTGATGCTACAGATGCTGATCTTCCTCCTTTCTGGAGGCAGTGAGGAATTATTGGAACAGTGCACTATATCTGATGTTGAGAAAATCCTTGAAGCAGCTCTGCTACAGCTCAGTTAGATTACCTGATTTGAGCAGCCTGCTCTGGTGGAAGGTGTTCCTGCCTCTCTGGCAGGAGTGTTGGGATGAGGTGATCCTTAAGGTCCTTTCCAACTCAAAAAGGTCTATGATTCCATGATTTGTATGCAGAAATAAGCAGCAGTGCAGGATCTTCAGCAGCTGCTGCTCACAGAATCATTCAGGTTGAAAAAATACCTCCAAGATGATCAGGTCCAACCTTCAGTGGAGTATCACAATGCCCAGTAAACTATATTGTGAAGTGCTGTGTCTGCTTGTTGTTTGAACACTTCCAGGGCTGGTGAACTCCATCACATCCCTGGGCAGTCTCTTCTAATGATTAACCACTCTTTCAGTAAAGAAATTTTTCCTAATATCCAACCTGAATCTTCCCTGGTGCAACTTGAGGCCTGTTCCTCTTGTCCTGTCACTTGTTCCCTTGCAGAACTTGTCAGGGAGTTGTGGGGAGCAGCTTTATTGGATAGGAGGTCAGAGCAGTTGATCCCCATGGCCACATTGCCCTGAAGACATGAGCAGAATAATTTCCTGTTGCAGGCACTATTCTGACATAGAGAAAACAAAGCTTCACATTTCCTCTCTTCCCTTCTTCAAATCATTTCACTTTGTGGAGGTGAATATCCCTTTAAGCTCAGGAGGCAGGAAAAACATTGACCAAGGTGGGAGCTTCACCCATCCAACCAGCTCTGTGTCACAGAAGTGCCAGGAGGGATCTGTCCTTAGGCTTTGTCTTTGAGTTTTCCAGCTTGTTTTTCCTCACTCCAGTGAGGAAACCACTGTCTTGTGATTTCTATGTCTATTTTGGCTAGCTGGTTCTGCTCTTGTGCTTTCCTCCTGTGAGTAGAAAGATGGTGAAGGGCCTGCAGGTGAAGCCACATGAGGAGTGGCTGAGGGCACTTGGTCTGTTCAGCTGGAGGAGACTGAGGTCAGAGCTCCCAGCAGTTCTGCAGCTTCCTCCCGAGGGGAAGAGGAGGGCAGGCACTGATCTCTGCTCTCTGTGACAGGGACAGGACCCAGGGACAGCTGGAGCTGTGTCAGGGAGGGTTAGGGTGGATATCAGGAAAAGGCTCTTCCCCCAGAGAGTGCTGGGCACTGAACAGCTCCCCAGGGAATGGTCACAGCACTGAGCCTGCCAGAGCTCCAGGAGTGTTTGGAGAACTCTCTCAGGGATGTACAGGGTGGGATTGTTGGGGTGTCTGTGCAGGGCCAGGAGTGGATGATCTGGATGATCCTTGTGGGTCACTTCCAGCTCAAGCTGTTCTGTGATTCAACGAGGAAAAAAAGAAAAGCCAGGCAAAGGAAATGTTACGAATATCCATGCACATCATGAAAGCCTGTGACTATGGGTACCACTTGTGCTCTGTCAGTGATGTTGAAGGATGATGTTCACAAATCTGGTGGTACCTAAGTTGTCTTAAGGGCGTGTCCCAAGCACTTGGCATCATTTGAGTTACAGCAGCAACAAGAAATACAGAGGGAGCCCAGGAGTTTGATTTGAGCCATGAACTCACTGTTGCATTTATCTCTAATCTCACTTCACTCATGGAATCATGGAATAGCCCGAGTTGGAAGGAACCCCTTAGCCCTGTACAGTGCTTAAGCTCCGAATTATTCTCATATTTCAGTGTGTCAGAAATAGCACTGTCTGGCACATTCTTTTTAAGACTGTAGACTATGGGCTTTCATGCTTATGACAAAGCAATTGATCTTTGTAGTCTGTCCTTGGAAATGACACTGCTTTCAGAAACGTTTTGGAGAGTATTCACTATTGCATTAGTCTGGTGTTTGATGGCCCACTACAGTTTTCAGCAGTGGGCTGCAAACATTTCTCTAGGACATATTTCCATCAAAAGGTCCCCCTTCCTCAAAATCACCAACATTTGTGGGAGAAGTTTCATTTCAGTTCATTTTGGTACTCTTTACAAAATGCATGTTCTGAAAACTCCACAATGTGCATGATCCCTTTCTTAATATTCTGAATATTTTTCACCTTTTATTTTTTTAAAGAAAATGTATGCAAAGTAAAATAGAAAAGTCTGCCTTTTTTTTTTTTACTTTGATGTGGAATGAAAGATATAATATGGATTTGGGATTTGTTTGTTTGTTTCGGGATTTTTTTGTTTTGTTGTGGTTTGGGTTTTTTTTTTTTTTTTTTTTTTTTGGAAAGGAAGGGATTGTCCTTGATTTAGGAGAGTTTATTTTTAATAGACTTTTTAAAAGCAGTGTAGTGGTAGGCATCAGTTGTTCTTGTATATTATCAGTGTGGTTCCAGTGTCAGCTCCAATACTTCCTTGAATTCAGCTGGGTGATGCTCAAGAGCTCCAGAAGAGATGCAATGACAGGCCAGATCTCATGGATACTACAGCAGGTGTTACCAGGGACAGAAGGGATGTTCCAGGGCTTTGGCTTTGGCTGTGGCTGGGCCAAGCCACTTGTTCTTCTTTTGCAGCTGCAACACCTGCCCAGGTGAGAAAGTTTTTTTTTGTGAGACTAGGCTTCTTTTCCAGTGCAGTCTGACTTGTTAGAACATGGCATTCTGAATTCTGAGCTTTTCCTGTTCCCACTCAGCTGGTCAGCTTTTAGGATCTTTTTACTCCGAGATTATGTAATAAGAAAAAAAAATTGAAAACAACACCTACAAAAACGTTGTTTCTAAAATTTTCTGGGTGAATTGAGAACGGAAGGAAAAGATGCTATCTGCAGAGTGCTGTAGCTCCCCAATTATTTACTCTTTTCTTGTCTCTTTGAAAACCAAACCTGTGCAGATCTGTGAACTTCCACTACCACTTAGCTAAGAAGATTTCAGAGGAGATGAGCTGGGAGTTCTTTGCACAGTAACCACTAATCAACATCCCCATAGAAGATGTCTGAATACATATTGATCAAGCCAGCTGCAGCTGCGAGGGTTTCTGGAGGCTGATGCAGCTTTCTTCTCCATCCTCCATCCCCAATCATGGAAACTGTGTAGAAAAGCCACCCACTGGTACTTCTGGCCCTGGCATTTCTGCTTGTTAGTGATTGCATCAAAAGGTTGTGTGGGTTTTTTGCTAGTTGAGAGACCACTTAGGAAGGAAGGTAATTAAATACTTGGAGTGGAGGGCACAGTCCCCAGTACTGCCACGTGGCCTTTGGATGTCCCACCAATCTCAGGACAATAAGATGGGACAGCGTAAGGCTATTTAGTTCCTTCTTGTCCCTAAACCTTCTAGACAGGGAGATCTTTCTGAGTATGCTTCATCTCTTCCCTGACACCTGGATAATGTCAGGCACAGTTGGGGACCTCTCCTCCCTCAGGACACGGTGTTGTGTCACTGTCCCAACAGCAGTAACAAACAGATGGGCAGTGAGGACCAGAAAAAACCACAGGAAAATGTCAGCATTTGGGTATTCCAGGAGTCCCATGCACAAACAAGTTTTGCTGTTATCTGGCTCTGTGTTGGGCTTGGGCTGTGCTGATCTGATCCCTGTTTTCCAGGCTCAGAAACAAAATCCCTGGAGCAGGCCCCTTGTTTTTGACTCTCCCTTCCCTTGCAGGCTGCCTGATAATTAAAAGCATGTAAAATATGACAAAGCCCAGAGCTGACTTAACTGTAAGGTAAATTGAAAGCTTGTTGAATGCTCCATGGAGATAAGAGGCTGACATCACTTTTCACAGCCAGTTCAGAAGGGAATTTAAGCAAGCTTTTATCTTCTACCCCTTGAGCTGCTCTCAGGGACCAAGGTGTTAAAACAGCAGAGAAAAATATGCTGGAGGTGGAAGGAGCTCACCATCTCTTTCAGAGATTTCTGTCAGTTCTCCAAGCATGAAGGACTGATACTGAGCAGCCAAATCTGCACTTTGAATCTGGCAAGATTGGATTTTTTTTTTTAAACAGATTTTCACTGGCATTGTTAGGAACTAATCCTCCTAAATGCTTTGCTAGTTTTTCTTCCTTTATGGTATTTCAGAGGAATATGAGGATATATAGAATAGCAATTACAGCTCTTCATGGTTTATATTTAGTCATATATTGGTGATTCAGAAGCAAGCATATGTAAAAAGACCCAGATGAATCCTCTTGCAAATTCCTTCCTGTCCTACAGCACATTTAGGTGCTGGAGTCTTACAAGCAATGCGTGACTCTTACAAAAACCTTACATTTTTGGAGAGGGACTATTGCCATGTCTTTGTGTCCACCATGATGTGAGAAGAGTGTTTTTTGATGGCTGAATTGCTTTAGCAGCCCTGCTGATGCAGAGACTTGGTTTCAGACAGATGGAGCCAAATTCTCAGCTGGTGTTCATACATCAGCACATTTTTCTTCTGATGCCAACTAGGCAGTGTGGTGCAGAGTGCTTTAGAAGCCTTTTTATATCATTTATGGATTTTTTTTTGGTCTATTTACCATATCATTTGGAAGCAAGACCTGTTTGTCTTGAAAGGTCAGTGTTTTGAAGTGTAGCTAAAATTCCCATTTGAATGTTCTTTGAGTTCTGACTGTCAGATGTGCCACAGCACTGTGCCACTCTGTGGACAGACTGATGCTCACAGGCACATTCTGGTCTGGATCTAAAATTTCATTTTTCTTGTACCTCGACTGCTCTGGCTGTGGAAGAGAAATAACATTTTTCTCTCCTCAGTGTGCGGTTGGGTGTTTATCAGTGATATTAGGAGTTACATAGGAGCATTCATAGTGTCCATTGGTACACTCATTTGTCTTCAGATAATGCAAATAGCCCCTTTTTTTTTTTTTTCCTGCAGGGAAACACAAGCAGATGGTGTGAGGCAGGCCTGAGAAATTAGAATCATAGAATCACAGAATGGCTTGGGTTGGCAGGGACCTTAAGGATGATTTCATTTCAGTGCCCCAGCCATGGGCAGGAATACCTTTCACTGGATGGGGATGCTCAGAGCCCCATCCAGCCTGGCCTTGGACACTGCCAGGGATGGGGATTGAACCTGGATATGCAGCTGGGGCAGCTCCTTACTTTGAGACCTTCAAGGAGCTTCTCTGATCTGTTTCTGATCTCACATGGTTTTAACTTCTATAAAGGGCATCATTATTTTCCAGCTGGAAACAGGTTAGGTGGAATGTTGGCCCTGTTTACTTGCTTCAGTAACTTTGCCTCTGTTAACATTATTTGTTTTAGGAAGAAATTCTTCCCTGTGAGGATGCTGAGGCCCTGGCACAGTTGCCCAGAGAAGCTGTGGCTGTCCCTGGATCCCTGGCAGTGTCCAAGGCCAGGCTGGATGTGGCTGTGAGCACCCTGGGACAGTGGAAGGTGTCCCTGCCCATGGCAGGAGTTGGAACTGGATGATCCCTAAGGTCTCTTCCAACCCAGGCCATTCTGTAATTCTCTGAATATTTGCCTGTGCCCCTATGCCTCTTTCCATGCTTTCTGTCAATAATTGGAAACCTTCTTAGTGAGTCTTCAGGCAACTATAGTGAGAGTATAAATGCTTAACTAAGCAGCCAGGTACTCAGAAGATATCAAAAATTCACACTACCAGAAGTTTGGTAGAAGATGGCCTTTAAAAAAATGCCTAAGCACACTGTGGCCATTAGGATTTTTTTCTAGTGATTTTAGTGGAACAGAGTTGAACCAAGAGCAAGCACGTTTGAAAATCCTGCCTCTTGCTCCAAGCAGCAGCTCAGGCAGTGATCCTGCCCCTCTGCCCAGCCCTGTGAGGCACATCTGGGATCATCAGGACAGGAGAGACATGGAGCTCCTGGAGCTGAGCCAGCAGAGGCTGAGGAGATGATTTAGGGCCTGGAGCATCTCTGCCAGGGAAAGGCTGAGGGAGCTGGGGCTGCTCAGCCTCCAGAGGAGCCCAGCTGAGAGGAGCCTCAGCCCTGGGTGTCCCTGTGTGCAGGGAGGGTCAGAGCAGGGCCAGGCTCTGCTGCAGTGCCCAGCAATGGCACCAGAGAACAGCAGGGACTGAGCCCAGGGAGCTCCCCTGCACAGGAGGCACAGCTTCTGTCCTGGGCAGTGACTGAGTCTCCCTCACCAGAGATGGGAACTTGCTGCTTTTATCTCCATTGCTGGTTTTGATCACAGAGGAGCCTTAGAGACCCTTGGGAGGAAGGGAGAGGTAAAGAGTGGAGATGTCTATTGTCACTGCCACAATCATGGCTGGAATTTCCTTGTTCCTAAGGTCCTTTCCCACATTTCTAATCAGCAGCTGCAACCCTGGCTTTGCAGTGGTGGTGTGGAAGCTGAGCAGGCAGCAGGACCATGGCTGTTTTGCTCTCCCCAGCAGGCTGTTGTTCTTAGCAGCTGCTCTCTTTGCCTCTGCTGCACAGGGATATTCCAGACCTTAGGGCATCATGCGCAGTCTATAAAGTGGGGGAAGAAGAAGGAAGGGGAAGGTATGTTCAGGGGTTATTTTGGTGTGATTTTGTGTGCTAGTTCCCTTGGGATGTTTCAAAAAAGCATTTAAAACAGCAGAGAAGAGAAAAGAGGTGGGGGTTTAGTGAGGGCTAGCAACTGAGGTTAAAGCTGATAAGGAAGGTTGGATTCAAGTCGAGTAAAACTCTGGTTGCTTCATCTTCTCAGCTACCTTAAGCTGAAAACATTGACCTTTGTGGTCCTTTCCAAAAATTTTAATAAGGGCAAGCATGTCTTGTTGAATTTTAATTTAAAGTCGTTGGCTTTGCGGTTCTCCCAGAATACTTCCCTTGAAGGGATGCTCTGTGAGTCAAGGGAAAAATCTAAGCCCTGTGTCATAGGTTCCTCCAGCACTGATGAGAAGGTTTTGAAATCTGATGCACAGCACAAATTTTAACATCTGTGTTTCCCATAAATGGGAAAGGATTGGGAAATTGTGTGGATGCTGTATTTGTTGAGCCAGAGGTTATGTGCCAAGTGTGTCTGTGCACATGCATGAGAAGGTGGATATCAGTGCTGGAAAGCTGTAGGCTCCCCAAACTGCAAGGTTTTGGCAGTGGTCTCAAGTAAAATGCAAATGGGGTTTTGGTAAATAACAAGGTTGCCAAGTGGATTTGGTTTTGTGCATTACTTTGAAGTGTGTTGTAAGCAATAGCTGGTCATAGAATCAGAGTAATTCGGGTTGGGAAAGACCCCCAGGATGATCAAGTCGAGCTGTCTGATCCCCACCGTGTCACCCAGACCATGGCACTGAGTGCCACACCCACTTGTTCCTCAGACACCTCCAGGGATGGTGACTACCTCCTCCCTGATCAGCCCATTCCAATGACTGACAGCCCTTTCAGTGAACAAATTCCTCCTGATATCCAACCTGAACCTCCTGTGGTGTAGCTTGAAGCCATTTCCTCTCCTCCTGTCCCTGTTCCCTGGGAGCACAGCCTGACCCCCCTGGCTGTCCCCTCCTGTCAGGAGCTGTGCAGAGCCACAAGGTCCCCCTGAGCCTCCTTTTCTCCAGGCTGAGCTCCTTTCCCAGCTCCCTCAGCCCCTCCTGGCTCTCCAGACCATTCCCCAGCTCCATTTCCTTCTCTCTTATTAATTAATCTCAGGATTTACTGAATACCATTTCTCAGTAGCAAAAACCAGTAGTTTTCCTGGAGGTTGGTGCATAACTTCCAATGAACAGTTTTCTGGGGGGGAGGATCATGGATGTTTATTCCAGCAAAATGCCCACAGAAAGGGAGGTGATCTTTCTGGGCAAAGACATTCACTGGGCACGGGAGAATCCGTAGAATTCTACTGAATTTTCTGGAAACCCTGAAAATTCAACGGAAATTTGAATTGCAGTGGGAAGAAGCCTGAGTTTGGGAAGAACAGTGTGTCTTGCTGCCGGGAAGCGCCCTCGAGAGCCCGGGAGGAGTTTGTGGGGTGTCGCAGTGCCATCCTGTGGGCCAGGGAGGTAAGAGACAAGGGACATCTGCACGGGTGACCTGCGCTGCCAGAGGGTGTTGGCAGCTCCGGGGCTGCTTGCTCACTCCCCACCAGCAGGATCAGGGAGAGAATGGGAAGGGTAAAAGGTGGAAAAGCCCTGGGCTGGGATAAAGGCAGTTTCACAAGGAAAGGAAGAGCCACACACACGAGCAAAGCAAAACAGGGAATGAATTCCCTGCTTGCCATGGCTGGGCAGGTGCTCAGCCATCCCCAGGAGAGCAGCCTGGGGATGCCTGCTCTCCTAACATGCAGCAGTTACTGGGAAAACAAACACCATCACTCCAAGCATCCCTCCCTTCCTCCTTCTTCCCCCCACTTTACATGCTGATCGTGATGCCATCAGGTCTGGAATGTCCCTTTGGTCATTTGGGGACACCTGTCCTGTCTGTGTCTCCTCTCAGCTCCCCACACATCCCCAGCCACCTTGTCAGCATGGCAGTCGGAAAAACAGTTGTCTCTGTCTCAGCACAGCCAAAACCATCTCTGTATTATCAGCCCTGTGTTCAGCACAAACCTGGGAACACAGCCCTGGTGAAGAAAATTACGTCAGCCAAAACCAGCCCAGCCACAAAGGCTCTCAGCATTTGTTAATCTATTTCCTTTGTGGCTGCCTAAATCTACCTAAATCGCTACGTGCATGGGGTTTTTTGGGGGGGTTCTTTTTGGGGTTTTTTGTGGGGTTTTTTTGTTTGTTTTTGGGGTTGGGGTTTGTTTGGGGGTTTTGTTTGTTTTGTTTTTGTTTTTTTAAAGCTGGGCATGGACTGGCTCTTTGAAGACCTGAGAGAGAGGGCAGCTTCTTTTTGTGCAGTGGGCATTGCTGGGAGGGCTCCCTAGGCACCATGCACCAGAGGAGGCTGGTTTAGGGGTGCAGCAGGATGCTATCCTTACTGCTGAAGCTCTGTGGGATGTAGGATTAATGGTGCAGAAGAGGAAACATGGCTCTGGAGTCCTTCTTGGAGAATGGAATGAGGCCTCGTGCTCTTCACTTCTTCCTTCTTTCCTGGGTGAGAGGTTTTCCACCAGCAACCTGGTGGATGTGCCTGGTGTTGTCATTCTGCCAGCAGGTCTTGAAATTGTGATGCTGTGCAAAAGCAGGCAGCTCTGGGAGCACCTGGTGGCCAAACTGCCGATGCCTGGAGCTTTGGGGCTCTCTTGGGAGGCAGCTGGAGCACAGGAGAGCACAGAAAAAAGGTATCTCGTGTCCTGGCTGACTGCTCTCACCTCTGAGCTGTTCTATAAGAGAAAGCAACTGCCCTTTCTGCTTTCCTCTTCTGGTGTGATGGGAGAGGCAGTAGTGGTCAGCATGGCCAGAGCTGGGCTTCTTGCTTAAGGCTTTGGAGCAATGTATGTAGTGAGGTGTGGGCTGCTGGCATGTGCTGGGCAGGCCTGAAGCGTGAGACAGCATGAGTGGCACTCTGGTTTGCCATAGATAAAGATTTTCTGTGGTTTTTGTGTCCAGAGTTAGCTTTGAGGGAGCTGCTTTGGTGGCAGCTGAGGACAAGCACTTAGCCTCGGGGTGGATTCAGACACGTGAAAGGGAATGGATGTGGGACTTGGCCACATGGTGCATTTTCTCAAGCAAGTCAATGTGGTCTTTGCACAATGTCATTAAACCCAACAATGTCCTTTTAATGTCACAATTAAACACAACATGTGCTGGAAAGTCAGGATTCCTCAAGGGAGTTCCAGATGGCTCCCAGGGAGAGAAGTGTGAGCTTCATATGGCCAGGGCTGTGTGGGGGTTAAACTGGGGGTTTTAATTTAGGGAAGGATGGTGGAGTACTGGGGATTTCCTTGAATATTTTGCTTCACTCAGTCAAGCTAAAACAATCAATCTCACATGAGGCTGTGCTGGATCTTTCCACTTGGTTATGTCAGCTGATTTGATGTGTCCATTGTATCTGAGTCCATCACTGTAGTTGTACACTGGAAGGAGTTCATCCTCTTGACAGGAACGGAGCTGCTCACTCTACAATCCTGCTGCTCTTTTCTGCTTCTGTGCTCTAAGATGGGCACTATAAACACATTGGATCTGGTCTGTTAAAACCCTCCTCCCTTTTCTCTGCACAGTGTTAGACCCTGCCTGCCACAGGGGTCTGTCCTAATGAATGTGAGTAAAATTTGCTTCAGTGGAGTTACATCCACTTGAAGTAACTTTCTCCATTATTGCCATATCCAGGGATGCTCAGAGCCTGAAATTATTCTCTGTTAACTTGCTAGAAGTTGTTTCTGTCTGTAGATCTCCTTCTTACTTGCATGTATAGTCTGACTGGGATTGCATCTCTCACCGTTCAGGAGGGATTCCAGGATCTTGCATGGAAGCAGCAGGCAGCAGTTTTGTTTGAAACACAAATTTTATTCCATCTTTTCAAGTCATTAATGTAAAAGGTGTCTCAAATGGGGTTGAAAAATTACCCAGCAGAGTTTAGGTCCCATTCCAGAGAACAGTCCAATTTTTCATGTCTCTGGTCTCAGAAAGCCTCACTGAGGAGTGTTGAGCTATTTATTATGAATTTAGGCATCACTATCAGGCCCTCAAAATTAAGGCAATAAAGGATAGAGAAATGGGTATCTGAAATTAATCCCTTGCATCCCTCTACACATATGAGGTCTACCTTGTAACAAATGACAGCAATGGAGTAGGGTTTTTTTTCTGTACAAGACCTGCATTCTGCTTTCTGGAATTCAGTCCCTTTGGAGTTGAAGCTGAGCATCCAGTGTCATTCACCATTTGGCAAATTCTTGGTTTAGTGTTGTGCTTTATATTGAAATAGTATTTAAAAGTGCACAAACAATAACTGAGTAATGAGTAAGTCATAGAGGAGGAGTACTTTGGTATTTTATTTATCTATGTTTCACATTTGCCTTCATGTCCATTCCTTTTAGGCACTTTATTACTTTTGCATTTATAGCTACAGAGAGAGAACCATCTTGATTGGTCCACCTGCCACTCTTCTGGCCCAGTCCAAACCCTTCCTATTGTTTTCTCTGTGTGAGGGACAGTAATCATTATTTTAATGATGCTTTCCAGCACTGCCATAAACCTGGATATAGGATGGTTTCATGCCAGTCCCTCTCTGCTGTGCTGTGCTGGCTAAACCTGGCTTGGTTGACAGGTTTAAAATGTGAGGTTTGCTGTCCTGGGGCCACACTGGTTGGGTTTTCCCCAATATTTACAGTGTTGAATGACTGTTTGTTCTGCTCTAACTGAATAAAACAGCTCAGTTATACAATCTAAGCTGTTTTCAGAGATCTGCTTGAGGCTTCAGTGTTTGATTTCTGCAGTGGCTTTGTTTGTAGAACAGCTGATGAAAGGTTCTCCTGAAAAATTTAGATTTGGGCTTTTCAATTTACAGGTAATTCAAGAAAATTTTTCATGCTGAACTTGAAAACCTATTTATGTAATTAATTATCTTTTCATTTACTGGGTCCATTTCTTTTGCACAACCCTTGCTGTGGACAGAGAGGTAACATTTCATACCTTAAACATGCAGCTCTTCCAGTCCACAAGGAGTCACGTTTGCTGCTAAGGAGCTTTACTAAATGAATTTAAAACCATAAAAGAGCAGGAATATTCTCCCTGCATATCAGAAAAAAGCTGCAAGGGAGTATATTTTGCAATTTCTAAGCGTTTTTTGTTATTATTAATATACATGATGGATAAAAGGAGATATTAGATATCAAATATTGAATATTTAGACCCTCAGCCTTTAACCATTTGCAGTGGAACATCTCTACTAACTTTGGGGAAGATTCATGCCAGATAAATCAGTGTAAAACTAAAGCTAGGGTCAGACCAAACCACCACTGTGCTTGTTCACTCTGCTGGGAAATCCAGAAGGGGTCTGTCATAGGTTCAGTTCATGTAGATGTTGCAGACATACCTTTCTGCCTCTGAATTGTGTGATGGGGTCTTTGAGTTATCAAACTCCAAACAATCACTGGGTTTCAATTATTGCTGCTCTGAGTCTCTTGAAAACTCTGAGCTGGCCTCAGCATCTCAATTTGTCCATCCTCTGTAATCCCTGGAGTCAAAACTCTCCTCTCCAACATACAAATCCACAGGAAAAAAACTTGACATGAAAGAAAACTTGCAGAGGGAATTTTGCTTTGAAGATCATCACATATTTTGCATGTTAAGCAGAGATTTCTCACAATGGTGGTGAACTCAAAGCAAGCAAGTTGTGTGTTTTGTTGGTAGACCTGGCTTTTCTTCGTCTTAGAAAACATTTTGAAGAGCAGATGCAAATGTGTTGATGTATATTTATATTTGTATTTCTCTAAGGATGCACATTTATATGTTTTTTGTGCTGCTGACATTTTCTCCTTTCTGAACCTAGACAGAGCTCTTGACAAATCTTGTTCACTTTGTCGGCTTCTCCCATCTCTGATGTTTCTCCCACTTCTTTCTCCTCCTTTGGGCTTTGGCAATGTGACAACCAACCTTCTGGGCCAGGGCTTTCTCACTGCCACACTTTTTGCAGCCTGTTCTTGTTCTTTTTCTGGCAGCTTGAGTCATTGCCAAGCAGTAGCAGGAGCTGTGGGAGCTCGGGGACTGGAAAGTATACAGCTTTCATAGTGGAATAAGCTGCTTTCAAACTCCTGCACTGAGTGGGAAATGGAAGTGTCGTGGTAGAAAATGCTGTGTAAAAACACAAGGGGTGCAAACTCCTTGCAGTGCAAGGCTTGAGCTGCTCAGCATTTAGGGAGGCACAAGGTGAACTTCTTTAAGCTCGTTACTAGCCCTGTCAGCTGCTCACACAATTAAGTGTGGACCTCAAAATTTTGTTTAGCACTTAAGTGCCCTGAAATGATGGAGTTAAGATCACAGCCTATCTGTGTACCTGTGGTGGGCTCACCTTGGCTTGAAGGCAGGTTCCCCCCAAGCCACTCTGTCACTCTCCCTCCTCAGCTTGACAGGGAAGAGAAAATACCACTAAAGACTCCTCACACTCTTCTCTTAGTCCAGTGTGGGGTCCTTCCCGTGGGAGTTAGTCCTCCAGGAATTTCTCCAACGTCAGCCTTTCCCGTGGGCTGTGGTTCTTCATGACCTGATCCAGTGTGGATCCCTTCCACAGGGCGCCATCCTTCCTTTATTCCAGACCTTTTTTCTTTCTTCTCCTTTTGTTTTGGAAGACTGCTGATACTTTTAATAACTTATTAATAGCCCTTTAGGTTTCATGAGTCACCAGCACAGATGCAGCTGGAATGGACTGCACAAAAGTGTGACAATGGAGAAGTCTCTAGAGGAAGAAAAGTTTGTGCAGACCCGACATTTTTTCATTCCATTGTCTAATAAATTGTTTCAGATGGGAGTTAATAAAATAAAAATTTTCAATTTTAATTTCCCTTACTTGCTTTGATAGGTTTTTGTGCCCCCAGCATGGAGGGAGGGGCCTATAAGCCAAATTGTCATTACAGATCTGTTTTAAAAGGACCTAAAATTAGATGCCAAGAAAGTGGATCTGGGAATTCCCAAAGTCCCAGTTACAGTAAGAGTCAGACCTTGTGTCTCTGTCCTTGAAGAACACAGTCCTGCAACATATCCTAACAAACTTTGCAACATTCTAATGTACATATTTCATCCAATGCAAGAAGACATATCTGTAATTCCCAGGAGCTGTAAGGAAAAATCACCCCCAAATGCAATCCCAGTAGGCATCCAGGTAAGCAGAGAAATGTAACACTTTCCATTTTAGCCAGCTGCAGTTGGCAAGACATTTCAAATTCAGCCCCTTCAAACATTCTTGTGAAGAAATGAACCCTTTGGGTGATGTGGCTTTACTGTGATCCATGTAAAATAACACCTTTTTCTTGTGCATTTTTTTTAACACTCTTTTTTTTTTTTTTCCCCCTCCCTTGCTAGGCTGGATTCTGGATGCTGCAAGGCTGTCATGTCAGGATGCTGCAAAAGAGGTTGTTGCATCTTCTTCCTGTAAAGTTGGTGAAGTTTCCCTGTGTGGAGGGGCTACAACCTTTATGGTCAGGAAATTGGTTTCCTTGCTCTGTGGTTTTCTTGTTGCTGCTGCTTTTGAAGGAAACTGAAACTAAATGTGAACAGGGATTGGAGGAAGGAAGCACGGAGAATCCCCTACAAGATTCCAATGCATCTCATTTCTGGGAAAACTAAATAAATCTGGATTGAACTGCCAGTGGCTAAATAGCAGCAATTTAAGAGCTGTTCCTCAAAAGCCCCAGACAAGCACTGAGTCCTGTGGGAAGCTGAAGACTGACACAAGACACCTCCAGAAGAGTCTGCTGTCGAAACTTCCTTTAAGCCTTTTTTCAAGTGGAGCATCCAGGCCTGGCAAATGCATCAAGTCAGCCCTTAGAAGGGCAAACAGCTCTCTGGAAAATCAAGCAAGTGGCCAAAGTCTGTCCATTTGTCTGCCTGTCTTCCTGGCCTTGGATTACTGTGCTTTTCAAAGCCGTGTTGTCATAGCTCAGATCAAAAGGTAGACGTTTCACATAGCTCTGCAAGTAGTAATCATCCTGTTCATGCAAAATATCTGCTACCCAAGGGATGGGCCCAAACTAGAGGTGTTTCTCGTTCACCTGCAAAGCGTCTTGCTTTAGCATCTGTACAGTCAATCCTTGTGAACACGTGAGTCTATTGCCTGCTCTAAAGGAGTTAGTGACTTATTTTCAGTGGTCGTAGAGAGTTTCACTGAAATAGCACTGTTTGTAGTCTTTTGTGTGATTTAGGAGACACAATAGCCAGACCATTCTGGAATATAATTGTATGTGGTGTTCCCAGAAAATGCTCTGAAGTCTTCTCCCATTGCACCACTGTGATAAAAACCTCTGTTGCTTTTCAAGCTCCACAAGTCCGTGCTGTGCTGTGCTGAAAGTGATAGAAAACCCAATTAACTCTGAAAAGTAAAGGGCAGAGAGAGATGCTTTGGCCTGGAATTCTCTCCCTTTGGCAGCAGCATAGGTCAGCTGTGCAGCCAGATTTCCCTGACCACATGTGGATCCAGCCTGTTTCTCCTATGCAGCTCTCTGCATAGGAGAGTGGGAAGGGGGTAGGAAGAAGTGATTCTGGAAGGGAAGAGCTTGAAAGGAAGAGTGGAGTTAAATGTGACAACTGGGATTTTCAGAAGGTGGTTTGATGGATGCTGGGCATCCAACTTCCCTAGAACTCTTTAACAATAGCACCCTCTACATCTTCCTGAGTGACTTTTATCCTGTGTGGCAGTTCTCAGAGGCAGTGTGTGAGGGAACAGAGGTAGAAAGCAGCTCACTCTGATTTGGCAGCTCGAGGAGGCTGGGGCTGCAATATGTCCCTGTGGCTGCTGGCTGAGGATCTGGATCTGTGAGGAGCTTCCTGACTACCTGTGGCTCCCACAGCCTTGTAGGACTGGGCTTGGAAAAGCCCTAAGCTGCCACTCTGGGGGCTGCTTCTGGTGCAGGTCTTCTGAGTTGTTCTGTAGTCCTTGGGAGGGAATATACTCTCCACATTCCCAAGGGACCTGCTGTGTCTCCTAGTGCAGGGCAGCTGGGGGAATTCTGAGTTGCAGTATCCTGGTGTATGTATCAAGGCCATGAGGGCTGACCATGAGTGACCAGAGCTGCCACGGACCCTTCTTGCCAGGGCAGTTGTCTTTAGAGTCAGCCTAGGTGCAGGCTGCCTTTGGAAAAGTGTGAATATCCTGCAGAAACCCATGGGGCAGAGACCTTGGGCCATACTGTGTGCCCACACCATCAGCAGGGATGATAGTGAGAGGGGTGCTTTGCTTTTGGTGTGAAACGTTTCTCCAATGCATTATTCCAAGGAAGATGGCTGGAATTTGCAGGCCAGATCATGTGAAATAAGTAATTCCAACTCCCTTACTGGAGCTGATTTTTACAAGTCAGGTCCAGTATTTCTGAGAGATTGGTGATGGTGGGTTTGTTTGTTTGTTTGTTTCATTGAAAACTTGAAGCCTTTCAAATAAAGAATGAGAGGTATAGGGAATTTTTAGCTGGAGCATGTGCTTCAGGCTGTTTGCTGGATTCAGGCTTTGAGAAGCTCTCTGCAGACAATCCCACACAGTGGGAGACAAGGTTATGGGGCTTGGAAATAGACCAGGGAAATGGGACTCAAGTGAGCTTTGAACAGCAATCATTGTCATTAGTGGTGGTGCCATAATATGTGGTTGACTCAAATCCAGCGTTGCACAGGTGAGAACCTGATGAAACCTTGTAACTTGGTATTTGTAGTTGTTCCTACCAGTGTGATCCACTGTTGAATAGGCTAGACATGAATAAAATCAGTATTTTTTAAAGTGTTGTGTGGGGTTTTTTATGTCAAAAAGGCTGGTTACCCTCTTGGACTTTATTGTGTTCACATGAACTGTTTTTATGTGGAGTTAATATGGCTGTGCAGCTTTTTTAGGACAGTCCACCTCCATTTGCACAATTTCACCTTCTCTTCTTCAGAGACGTTGCTGCAGTGTTGCAATGCCCTCTTGTCACAGGGAAAGATGTGAAGATAATGTGGCATATCCCCCTGCTGGTCCTGCAGGGGTGGTCCCTCTGTTCGGTGACAGCTCTGCCAGCCATCAAATTGAAGTGATCTCCTGGCTGGAGATCAGTGTAGTGGTGGTGAGGGATGTGTCTGACTCCATCCCAGCGCTTGCTCAAGGAAAGGTGTTTCTGAAGGCACCTCTGAGGTGCTTTCCCATCTCCCAGATTGTGTCTGGTTGGATACAAGATGAAATGGAGCCACCTTGGGCACTCCCCAGAGTGTTGCCACCTCCCAAGAGACCTGCCCTGCTCCATCGTGTTTGCTGCGTGTGGGAATGCTCAATGGCAATCTCCAAATCACTCCTCACTCATCTTTTGCCTGCTTCTGGACTTGCAAGCCACAAAAGTAAGCCTATGTACATGGCCTTTATCCATGTGTCTGCCTCACAGTCACACTGCAAGAGGAAAAGGAGACAACAGCCGAGGACAAAGCCCTGTTTCCCCACGGGATGCAGGAGTCTGTGTCTTGCTGAAGGGCAATGGGTCACACGCAGATTTGTTTTCTTCTCCCCTGACACTGGGACAGCATTCTTGCTGGTGAGTACATGTGCTTGTCTGCTCCCTGTCACTCACCCAAAGCCCTGACTGCCTCAAATCCTTGGGCCCTGGACCCTCCCACTTTCACATATGAGTTAATCCACATCTCTTGTTTGTGTTATAAAGTTCTCTCACCTACCATATTTCAAACCCCACTTGCCTACTCACTTCTTCCCTTTCCCTTCTTTGCTCAGCCCAGATGATTCTTGTCTCCCCTTTTGGAGGGAAGTTGCTGCCCCAAAACACTCTGTTTTGGATCCCATCATTACAGACCCCATCACTACAAGCCTGCATCAGCAGTGCTCTGAACCTGCAGCAACGTGTGTAGAATTGAGATGGCTCACAGCTGCCAAAACATTTTACAGGTGGGTGCAACATATCCAGGCAATATCAGATAAATAATGTTTTCAGCCAAAAAGAATCAATTAGAATTAATCTGATTGGGGTTACAATGATGCAAACCCCTTCATCTCCCTCCCTATCACCATTTCTCCTCCTTTGTATTTTTGTTAGGTAAAACTCAAAACGCTTCTATTAAAAAAAAAACTATTTTCCCTCTGAAAATGTCTTTTTTATCCAGCAGGTAGCAAAGATCTGAAGGGAGGAGTGGTCATCTCACCTGCCTCAGGCTGCTGCAGGTGGTCACTCATCAGAACTGTAAATGGGTGATGGAGATAAAGGCATTTCCAGTCAGGCTGCATGCACAACCCTGACCTCCACTCTTGTAAATACTCATTACATGGCTTCCTTCTGAAATCTGGGATTTAGAGAGTCCCAAAAAAAGGTGAGGCCACTCCAGGGCTGGGTCTGTGAGCCCCAGGAATGTGTCTTCCTACATTTTCTCAGTCTCTTGCATGGTGTTAAGTTCTGTGACACCCTCTTCAGTCTGACTTACTGCAGAGGAGACAGAGAGGATTTTTTTATCCAGTCAAGCTTAGGGTAAATTTGGGAGATGATTTTTGGGGGGTGAATTATAAAGGCATAAGCTGTGCAAGGCTGACCACTGGAGCTACATCTGCCATAAAGGCTCATAGAGTATTAAACTGCATTTGTGGCAATACAGGTATAAAAGAAATGTCAGGAGGAAGGAGCACCAGGAAGGAATATAAATGTATTCATTTTGAGTACAGCATTTGTATTTGTTGTTGTAATTGGTCTGTTAAAATTATTTTCCTAGAAGTGAATTAGCGATCCCAGTAGAGAATACAATTTGGAGAGTCATTGAATTAGAAGAAATTCAATCAAAGAGTAGCATCTCTCCTGTTAAATAACTCTGTGCAGAAACTGTGTTGCAGATGGATTGAATGCTGACAGATCATCAGATCTGAGTGATAGTCACCCATTACTTTGAAGGGCAATAGTGGAGTTACTTATGACACTTAATTCACTTAATCCTTCATTGGTGCCTGAAGTCTGCAGAGTAGCAAAGGTGGTGCATTTCTTTAAAACAGTTTCCACAAGTGTATCTAAGGTACTGCAGTCTGGTGAATTTGACATTTGTACTTAGCCAATTAACAGTATAACAAAGAATTGAATCAATGAATGCCTGATACATACAAAAAAAATGTCCTTCATAAAAGTCAGCACGATTTCTGTTATGAAAGGTTGTGATTTAGGGAGCTGATGTCTTTGAAGGGATAAACACAGTGGTAATGGTGAGTCTCTTTGATCAGGTCTGAAAGCTTTAGAGGGAACTGTTCAGTCACAGGGTAAAAAGAGATGATCCTGGTATGGTTAAAAAGGGGAAATAGTGGGCAGAGTCTATGGCCAGCTGAGAGAACAAAGTCACTGTTGGATGTCATGTTCAGACCATAACTGAAAAGTGTTTGGAGAAAGGCAAGGAGGCTCATCAGTGACATAAAGTATGACTGAAGTCTAATTACGAATGGTATGGAGAGCTTGAGTAGGGCTTAAGTGTGCCCTGGTTCTTCTTGGGTACCTAGATTTGGAGTAACCCAGTGAGACTGTTGGGACTCAGGTCCAAAACACCACGAAGGAGGTGGCACTTCATGCAAAGAGAAACTGAACTGGGGAGCTCGTTGAGAAAGGACAGTGGGGATGCAAGTAATTTACAAGGAAAAAAGGGGAGACCTGGTAAGGCGTAAGAGAGATTGATTGCAGAATTTTCTCTCGTATATAGCCTTTATATTGCATTTTATCCCTTGAGCTTTCTCCTTCCTAACTGGTCTCTGCCTGTTCCCAGCTCTGACCTTTCCCTGGCACACCTGTATTCTGTTCTCTCCGCCCTGGCTTGGCTGGGATGAGCACAGCACTCCAGCAGAGGGCGTGAGATCCATTCAGGAATGAGCTGGACAACATTACAATTCCTGATTTTTTTATTTATATTTTTTTTTCTTTTCCTCTGAAGTGCTGTTTCAGGTGTGTGAATACTTGCCCCTACAGACTCTGCCTCTAGGACAGTCTAGATTTTTCACTTTCCCATTGCTGATGGAAGTGTGGGGTGTTTACCTGCTGAGATTCTTCCATTAGGGGTACTTTACAATCATAGAATCGTTGAATAATAGAATCATTCAGGCTGGAAAGGACCTCTAGGATCATCGAGTTCAACTAGTGACCAACTATCACCATATCACCCAGCTCAGAGCACTGAGTGCCATGTCCAGTTGTTTCTTGAGCACTTCCAGGGATGGGGACTCCACCACCTCCCTCGGCAGCCCCTTCCAGTGTCTGATTACCCTTTCAGTGAAGAAATTCCTCCTGATATCCAACCTGAACCTCCCCTGGCACAGCCTGAAGTCATTTCTTCTCCTCCTATCCCTGTTCCCTGGGAGCACAGCCTGACCCCCATGGCTGTCCCCTCCTGTCAGGAGCTGTGCAGAGCCACAAGGTCCCCCTGAGCCTCCTTTCTCCAGGCTGAGCTCCTTTCCCAGCTCCCTCAGCCCCTCCTGGCTCTCCAGACCATTCCCCAGCTCTGTTCCCTTCCCTGGACACCCTCCAGCCCCTCATGTCTGTCCTGAGGTTCCAGAAGTGGACACAGCACTCGAGGTGTGGCCTTAGCAGTGCCAGCACAGGGGACAGTCCCTGCCCTGCCCTGCTGCCACCCCATGGCTGGGACAGCCCAGGTGCCACTGGCCTCTTGCCCAGCTGGGCACACCTGGGCTCAGTCCAGCCACTGTCCCCAGCACCCCCAGGGCCTTTCCCAGCTTTCCAGCCCCTCTGCCCAGCCTGGAGCTGCAGGGCTTGGTGTGACCCAAGGGCACAGCCTGCTCCTTGGCCTTGCTGACCCTCGGACCATTGGCCTCAGCCCATGGATCCAGCCTGTCCAGGTCCCTCTGCATAGCCTCCCTGCCCTTCACCAGATCCACACTCCCACACAACTTGGCGTCACATGAGAATTGAAGGTGCACTTGATCCCCTTGTCCGGGTTGTCATTTAAGGAGAGCTGGCCCCAGCCCTGGGCCATGGGGAGCACCACTGGGGGTTGGCCACCAGCTGGATGTAACTCCGTTCACCACCACTCCCTGGGGCTGGCCATCCAGCCGGTTTTAATCCAGTGAAGGTGGATTTTAACTTGTGGGTTTAGAGGACAGGGAAGGTGCAAGGTTTACAGTGGGAGAAGTGCTAGCTGCATTATAGGGCTGCTGTGCCAGGAGGTTGAGATTCCACTGTTCTCTTCCCTTTTTTAAGTACAATACATGATCATAGCAATCTTTCCTGGCTTTAAAATTGATGGCAGATATACTCCCCAGATAATGAGTCTCATAAAAAAAGTGTATGGAATCTCCTGTTGAATTTGATAGCAGAGGTGCTGTTCCGATTTAAAGGTTACAGGATGACACAAAAAGAAAAAAAAGCTAAAGAAAGGTTATCCTTTTCCACTCAGCCTCTGGAACCTGGGTTAATACAGAGCTGACTTTGCCAACACTAAAGCAAATGCATTTGGGTGACTGAAAGCTCTCTGTGGACCAGGAAAGGCAGGAATGTTCCTCATGTGTGAAGTGCACAGAGTTGCAAAGGGCCAAGAACTGTGCCACTGTGATTTGTCACTGAGCTTCTTGTGGCAGAGCAGTGACACTTAAAGTTTCTCTGAAAGAAAATTTAAAATTCCTTTTTTTTTTTTCCAACTGGAAGTATTCTATCACATCACATTATAAATTTTTAAGTTAATATTAGTAATAATAATAATAATCTCAGTGGTATGTATTAAAATAACTACAGTGCTGTAGTACAGTAAACTCTTTTTCATGATTAAATATGATGTCATCTTATAGACAGGCCTGTATCTTAGAGATGTGGCAGCAGGTGCTCTTCTGCTTCTTTTACACCAAAGTCTTTACTCCTCTTATCAGTGGAGGATGGGATGACTCCATGGAGCAGGTGTTTCAAAAAAGACTGAATGTAGCACTTGTGTCATGGTTTAGTCGATAAGGCAGTGTTAGGTCACAGGTTGGACTTGATGATCTCCCAGGTTTTATCCAACATAGTTGATTCTGTGATACTCTGATTCTGTGACCAAAGCCCTGCTCTGACATTGGCTGCCATGGTGGACCTGCCTCTTTTCTCTGGGGCAGTGGCAGCAGATGGCTTTGTTATGGTGTGTGACAAGTCTTTGTCCCCATGCTCACACAGCTGTTTGAACACAGATGTTCTTGTTTAAAGTCTCACACACAAGTGTGGCCGAGGCTTGTATGTAGCAAGAGAGCACAGAATAACCAGAGCCTTTGTGTCTTAATGTACCTGGTGTCAAAAGGCTCTTTTTTTTTTTTTTCTTTTCTCGTGGCTGTCACAGCTGAAGTTATCCCGAATTTGGGATTGTGGGGGATGCGAAGGAGCACAGCAAAGCAGATGCAGGGGAGGGAGGATGTGTGCTGACACGGGAAAGGGTGTGAGCTATTGCAGACATCCAGGTTTTAGTGGCTGAAATTCCATTTCGTGCCACTAGAGGATACCCAAACTGCTCCTTAATCCCTGCTTCCCTGGAAATCCATTGCAAGAAGGAAATGTCTTTGGGAGGAATAGAGGGAATACAGATTCAGGCGCATCTAAAATCTTTCTTTCAGGTTTCAGTAGGAGTTCAGTGAATAGAATCACGTGCACAAAAACTGAAGCAGTGAGTGACAGCAAATGGAGCTGTATCTAGAAGCTGCAGCTTTCTCTGTCAGAAAATGGCTGGTTCCTGGGGGGTGGAACTGATGGGACAGCCACATCCTATTGTGAGAGGCTGGAAAAGCTGGTGTGGGAGAAAGAAGGACATTAGGGAGGCTTAGAGAGGGTGATGGTGGGTCATGTCTAGATTTTGTTCTGTCTGGGTAGCCAGAGAAGTGGTCTTGATTCCAGTTAATGTTGTAGAGGGAGCAGAGCAAACTCACAACATTCACTGAGGAACTAATTTCTGAGGTGAATTGCAACAGTGGTCTGATATGGGGATGCTCAACAAATCATTTCAGACAGAGCAGAGTCCAAGGCTGTGATGAATTTCTCAAGGAACTAACAAGGAGCCTCTACTATCTGACTCCAAAAGTCAGGCCAAGCAGGGCTGAAAGCATTTTCTTACCTTGGCCAAGTTTAGCTATGGTGAACACACCAGCAGTGCTGCTGCTGAGTCTGACAGTGTCACCACAAATCCTCCTATTGGGGTGGATGCAGGAAAAAGGATCCTCTCTGACCTGTAGTAACATTCTCTGCTCAGCAGGGTCTCAGCTCTGGAGGAGGACTGTGCTAGGGATGGTTATCCTGTTGTGGTCTGATCTTCATCTTTTGGGGATGGTTGAGGCAACAAAGGTGCTTAATCTGGCAATTAGAGTGGCACAGAGTTCTTTGCTGCTAATCAAAGAATTTGTGCTCTGAATACCCATGGCAGAGCTCTGTCCTGGTAAAGGCATTCTCCAGCATTCCCAACCAACACATTGAAGACTAACATCCAGGGTTCATTCTAGGGCTGTCTTTTCAGTCTGTGTCTTACCTTTAAAGACTGCAGTAGTGGGAATGGGATGCATGCCAGGAAAAATGTCTCCAAACAGTTCCTTCTCGAGACTGGAGATAACTTTTTTCACAGGAGTCAGTCAGGAGTGAAGCAAGAGGATCCCATGCCAAAAGGCTGTGTAGTGGGATGGACCTGTTGGAGCCAGTCCAGAGTAGGGACACAAAGCACATCACAGGGATGGAGCAGCTCTGCTGGGAGGAAAGGCTGAGGGAATTGGGATTGTTCACCTGGAGAAGAGAAGCTTTGGGGTGACCTCATTGTGGCCTTGCAGTGCCTGAAGGGAGCCTGCAGCAGAGATGGAGAGAGACTCTTGACAAGGGCCTGGAGTGACAGGACAAGGGGCAATGGCTTCACACTGACAGAGAGCAGGGTTAGAAGTGATATTGGGAAGAAAATCTTCCCTTTGAGGATGGTGAGGCCCTGGCACAGGTTGCCCAGAGAAGTTGTGGCTGCTCCATCCCTGGAAGTGTCCAAGGCCAGGTTGGATGTGGCTGTGAGCAGCCTGGGACAGTGGAAGGTGTCCCTGCTCATGGCAGGGGTTTGGGACAAGAAGGTCTTCAAGGTCCCTGTCAACCCAAATTATTCTATGATGCTGTGATTATAAATTAAGGGGACCTTCCTTCCTACCCAAGGTCAGACAGACACCCTTTGTCCCTTGGTCCTGGTGACATGGATTTCCTGATCACCTGTTTTTCAGTGTTGTTGTACCTTCCCACCTGAATATCATCTGTATGCTGCAGACACGAGGATTTGTTTCTGCTCTTCCAAGGGCTGTTGAATAATGCAGCCAGGAGTCTCTAGAGCTCGTGTACTGCAAATCATTAACTGAAATGACTGGTTCCATGCATGGTGAACAAGCTGTTCTTTTTAGAACAGTAATTTATTGTCTCAGATTGCAGTAAATTCTGCCGTATAACACCAGAGTAACTCCAGTTTGCAGGGAGACAGTTTCTTTTACGGCATCTACAGACACTTTAATTGCTATCTTGGTTCAATCATGGTCATTTCTCCTCACTGTCATCTTGATCTCAAAGCATGATATAACACACCTGAACATTTTTTTTCCTAGGCCAGTTTTGTGCTTTTTCACCCACAGGAAGTTTCTCCAGCTGTACCTTTGGAATCTTTCAAAATTTCTTCCATATTTCTCTCTTCTTTCCCACCTGTTTGATCTTCTTTTGTTTTACAAACTCTGTCAAATGCTTCCTTGAGTTCTTCCGAATGCAGACACCACTTTCATTCTGCTGATAGACTGTGGCAGAGTGAAAAGCTTTTTCTTTTGTGGTAGCCCTTCCAGAATGGGGTGGGGGGTTTGCAAAGAATCATTAGCTTTGCTCACTGATGTCTGAGAACTGAGAGATCTGTGGTGGGGGAGAAAAAAAGAATGGACAAGTGACTTTTCATACTAACCTTCTTCTGGCTCTTGGGTTTTCATCTGCAAAAAGCCATACCAGGCTTCATAACTTGTGGTTTTGGGCAAAAAAATCAAAACTGGGGTGATCAACGTTAAGGGAAGGAAACCATAGACAAGCAAACCTGCTTTCATTTGCAACAGAGAGCATCTGGCAAGGAGGGTCACAGGAATAGGATAATCCTGTAAAGGAAGTCACACCTCCAGGATCCCCCATTAGGAGACCCTGAGACTTGGAATGACACAAACACAAAGTTCAGCTTCTGCTGAACCCCCTCCTTGGTAAATAACACAGAACAGGAGAAGGAGCAAGTACATTTAGGTAACTGCTCAAGGAAACAGAACATTGACACCGAGCAGTTGTTTGTAAGGCGGCTGCCAAAAGCAGGGGAAAATTTCATTTGGCTGAATTTGGTGGCTACCTTAAAGGAAGAGAATTCCTTGGAGATTCATAGCTGTTCTCTAAGGTGACAGAGTGGCATTTCTGGGGGTGTCTGACCCATGGCTGTACTAGTGGCTTGCCTTCCCATTGCACTCCTGTCAAAAACTCAGGCTAGTTCCTTCCTCTCCTGCAACTCCCCAAGTGAGAGCTGGATCAGCTTATTCCCAACACGTGACCAGGGCCATTTGAAGTGGCTCCATTTCCATTGGTGTCTTCTCCACTAGTGATGACAGGATTTTAACCCGTGGGATCCCCCAGTCCTCACGTGTGTCTGTGCTGGCTGCTCCCTGTCCCAGTGTATCCCTCTGACTGCAGCTGTGGAGCTCTTTCCATCCTGGTTGTTGGCTGGTGCCAAGGTAAAGTAGGGCAGCTAAGTTGGAGTCCATCCCTACTTAGCCTCCAGCAAGGTTACTGGTGTGCTTTTGGCCACTGGAGGGCTCTGGTTTTATTTCCTAACTGTGAGAGAATGATACTAAAAATTACCGCCGTAGTGGGCCAAAAGGAGGGTCTAAAATCCTGCAGAAGCCTCATGCCTTATCCTAATACTTGAAAATTGAAAATGGGATGTCCAGCTTGCTGCATCACAAATAACCAAGAATCTGGGACGCTTGCTTGCAGTTATTTGGGTTATTACAATGATTTTCTCAGCCTCCTGAGGGCTGTCTCTGTGCCAGTGCAGCAAGGATGTGCTCACAAAATCTGTTTTTATCAGAGGAAACAGTGGTACTGAGAACAGAGGCAGGGGTGTGTGGAGGGAGAAGCAAAGGTAGATCCACACCTCTTCTGGGAGATGTTTCAACCAAGAGCTGGTCGGCGAAGGAAGGAGGGGAAAACCCAGGTTGTACCCACTTGAATTTGCTAAAATTCTGCCTTTTTCCCCTTCTCCCTCCCTCATTCAGAGAGCAGTACAGCACAGGAAGGATTCAGAGAGGGAGATTTCATTCATTGCAGAACACTGCAATGCATTCATTGTGTGTCCTTGAAGGAACCCCACATTTTGCAGCTGACCCTGAGCTTTAGCATCAGGAAAGCTTTTTTTTTAAAACCCTTTATTTTTTCCCCTTCCTTAGCTCTAGTGCTATTTTTAGAGCCTGTCGTTTTCTCAGGGGCTTCACAGACTATTTTTAAAAAGACATTGCAGGCTGCCAAACCATTGTTATTTTCTCTAGGGTGATCTCAACACAGTGCCTATAGTAAACATGCCTGGCATTAACCATAGGCGATGCCTTAGAACAGATAAACATTAATGTTGAAGGTGAAAAATGCTTTTGCAAGCAGAGCCCCACTGTGAAGTGTGTTATTTCCACAGAGCATCCTTTTGCTTGCCTGGTGGCTTTCCCCTTTTCTGAAACGCTGTTGGTCTGACCGTCAAATTGCTCACTGCTGCATGAACCTGATCTGTACATTATTAGATCATCTAGAGTGACTGTAAATCAGGTTTGGTCCAAGTCTCGCAGCATGTTTAATGTTTTTACAAAGCTTTTCTTTCTTGTCTTTGGTATTGGGAATGAATTTAACAGCCCAGCTCTGAAAGCAACATAGGGGAGAGTTTAAAGGGGTTAAAATATAAACAGTACCAAAGATTGGTAATAATCATCATGGTATCATCAATTTTGGTGGAATTTCTCAAATGAATCCAGCATAATCACTGCTTCTTTTTTACCTGTGGGGAAAGCAAAAGAAAAAAAAAGGGAATAAGTCAGGAACAGTTATGTAAAGATGTGGGAGCAGATGTACTGCTGGTGTAAGCTGGCACTGCTCCACTCATGTCAGTCAAAGTAGTTGATGTGGGGGAACATTTGTCTACAAGGGAAGCAAGATTTATCACTGAGCTGTGGTGGCTCCACAGAAATCACAGAATGGCCTGGCTTGGAAGGGACTTCAAGGATCATGTGGTTCCAACCCCCTGCCACGGGCAGTGACGAAGGTGTCCCACTATCCCAGGCTGCTCAGAGCCCCATCCAGCCTGGCCTTGGACACTCCCAGGGATGGGGCAGCCACAGCTGCTCTGGGTGACCTGTGCCAGGGCCTCAGCACCCTCACAGAGGATGATGAGCTATCACACATCAGCTTAATATAGTACATGCGCTGATCCCCTCACAAATGGCAGGGATGATGTCTGTATTCCATCTTTTCATGGATGCTTAAGCCAATGTCTCTTCCATAATTCCTGCTGCAGACAACACTGCCCAAGAGGACAATTCCTGCCCTTCAGCCATGTGGATTTGTTCCTTGGGCTGTAGTAGCTCATCTGAGCCTTTGGGCACTGATTTTACAGACCACAGACACATGTGGAGCACCTCCTCCCTGAGCCACTCCCGTGAATGTCATGGGAAGACTGAGGAAAATTTTCTGTGGGAGGTGGTGAGCCACTCTTCTGCAGAATCACAAAGGCATTTAGAAACGTCAACTGCATTGTTTCAGTGAAGTTTGAGATCGTAAATACTTTTGCACCTTTGAACCCTGAGTGCTGGTCAAGGAAATAATCCACAGTGCACAGGAATGGCTCTTTGTGCTGTTCTTGCTCTGAGTCCATTCCTTGAACCATGAAACGTCCAGAAGCTTCACAACTTGGTGGAATTTATTTCAAGTATAAACCTCCCAAGGATTTCTATTCCATGAGTTTGGCCAGCTGGACCCTTGTAAACAAGTACCATCCACAGCATCATGCAGCAAGGAGCCCTACAATTCAGCCCTCCTGAATGCAGAGTCACCTCCTTTTGCACGACCTGTCCCTTCATTTGGTGCCTCCTCACTCTTATCTTGCTCTCACAGGGTTGCTCAGGGCTCTAATCTTCCCAGCATTCAGTTTTTTTTCTCAAAAGGCCCATCTCAAGTTCACCAGGAGACCTTTAAACTTCTGTGAACCTAACGTGAGACTCACATTTGTAACCAAACCAGGGAGTTTTGCCTAGGTTTGCATTTCATTGCAGATGCCTCGCACTCTTCTCACATCTCATCCCACTGGGCAAAGAACAACCGTTTGGAAGAAAAACAACTTTTTGGAAGAAAAGACCCCAGGAAAACTGCCTGACTTCAAGTTCTGTTGGCACCACCCCCCATGCTCTGAGAAGGCACTGGTTCTGCTTCATGCTGCTGGCAGCTGAGCTGGTTGGCTGCCTTTGAAGGTACAACTGCCACAGCAGATGGCTGGGAGGTGAGCAGGGAATTTATTCAGAGCTATGGATAAATGAGGCTGTCTTTCCTCAGAGAGAATGGCAGCGGAGAGCACACTCACATCCCCACCCACATCTGCACGGTGACATCGCGGAGCTCCGTGGTGACCCAGGAGCGGAGGAGCCAGCCTGTCTGTCACACACCAACTCCTCTGTGCTGCTCTAGCCCACAGTCTGTGCCAGCTCAGCAGGGCTGTGGGCTCCGTCTGCACCGCTGAGCCGCAGAGGTGTTTCAGCAATAGCTGAACCCACTCTGCTCACGGGGGAGCAGGGCTGGCGTGGTGCAGAGGCTCCATCTCAGGGATATCATCATTTTGGACACCCTTAAGTGCCCAGTCAGCAGCCCTAGGTCACTGCTGTGCTTCCACTGCGAACTGGGTGTCAGCAGTTTGTAGCACTGCTTTTCCAAAGGAGTGGCTTGTGGGGATCTGAAAATCTGATGGGGGTTGAAGGGTTGGGACAGGAGGCATCGGAAACATAAAATCATAGAATGGCTGGGTGAGAAAAAGGACCTTAAAGATCATCTTGTCCCAGCCCCCCTGCCATGGGCAGGGACACCTCCCACTGTCCTAGGTTGCTCAGAGCCCCATCCAGCCTGGCCTTGGACACTGCCAGGGATCCAGGGGCAGCCACAGCTTCTCTGGGCACCCTGTGCCAGGGCCTCAGCACCCTCACAGGGGTGAATTTCTTTCTAATATCCAATCTAAACCTCCTGTCTGTCAGTGTGAAGCCATTGCCCCTTGTCTCTCCACCTCTCCTGCAGGCTCCCTTCAGGCACTGCAAGGCCACAATGAGGTCACCCCAAAGCTTCTCTTCTCCAGGTGATCAATCCCATATCTTCCAGCCTTTCCTCCCAGCAGAGCTGCTCCATCCCTGGGATGCCCTTGGTGTCCCTGCTGTGACTCCAGCAGCTCCATGTCCTTGCTGTGCTGGGTCCCAGGGCTGGATGCAGCTCTGCAGGGGTGGGGCTTAGCAGAGAGGGGCAGAATCCTCCCCTCTCCTGCTGCCCATGCTGGGGGCTCAGCCCAGCACAGGGGGGTTCTGGGTCCTAGCATACACAGCCAGGGCAGGGCCAGCTCTCAGCCACAGCACCCCCAAGTTATGTCTGGCAAAAAAATTCCCTCTATTTTCCTGGGAAATAACGCTATGTTAGACCCTGGTGTTGCAGTGAAGATGGCTGAACAGAAGGAAAGCTGCAAACCCTCAAGAAGTTTCCCTTTCAATGCCTGTTTGTACAGGTTAAGCATCTCCACCATGAATTGAAGCAGATGTGAAGAGCCCTTGGTCAGAGGCTGTGACTGCTTGCAAAGATACCCACAGGTAATGGGATTTGAGCTGGCAGTTCCTTGACTTCTCTCTCTGCCCCTAGAGTAGCTGCATTAATTTTTATCTTTTAAGATTCCTGCTATGCAAAAAACCCCTACTGATGTTACCACCTCTGAGTCATTCCAGCATATTTTGTGTGCTGCTATATTTTAGGAGCAAAGCTGCTGGAGTTCAAGAAGTATAAAGCAGGACTTGATAAGTGAGGTAGTGGTACTAGCAGGCTGTTTAGATAAGGGAAAGGAGGTGTGATATGCTGTCAGTAAGTACTTGGCACCTTGCAGTATTGCTCCCAAGTGAGTTTGGCCCTGGCTGTCTCTCAGTCCCTGGATTTTCTGCAGGTGAAGTTCCTTTCCTCAGGCTTGGAGGACATATCAGTGTTATCTGCCTGATGGGAGGCAGGGTTAAATCGCAGAATTGTAAACCCTCCTGGGCTGGAAGGGACCCACAAGGATCATCGTGTTCACCTCTTCACCCTGCACAGCACAGCCCCAAGAAGGTGCACTGTCCTTTGCTTCAGATCTGTTCTTACCACTGCAGGCATTTGAAGACCTTATCTGCTGCATGATAAGACCCGTGTATCACATCTGTCTTCTCTTCCCCTCAGGCTGTAGTTGCACAACTAATGACCACTGCTATGGGGTCACTGAAGTGTTGGATCATCTAGCAGCACCCCTGGGAAAGAGGTATGGATGTTCCTCACGTTTCTGCTGCACTGATAGCACACAAGGGAGTTGCTGACTACAGCTGCAGGAATTGCAGCACCTGCTCTGATATAAGGCCTGGTGGGATAGTTATTACCATACACTTTGGGCTGCATTTGAATGGACATTTTATGTGCTTTTGCTATGTGGAACAGAAGTCCTCAAAGGAATTTGCAGTGTCCCTTCTCAGGGGGTAGACTCCTGCTGTGTCATGTTCTTGTGCCTGTGCCACAGTTGGGTGTGTAATCAAGATCTGAGGTGTGGGTGGAAACCTGTGAGGCATCCCTGGATCCACAGTGCTCTGGAGTTGTGCTGGACCAGGCAAACACTCCAGAGCCAGGGTGTGGGTTCAGGGCCATCCTTAAGGGATGGCACTGGCACAGCTGTTACTGCCCAACTCCCTAGCTGCTTTATTCCAAAGAAATGATCATCACAGAATGGTCTGAGTTGGAAAAGCATTAAAGTTCACCTTGTTCCACTCCCCTGCCATGGGCAGGGACAACTCCCACTAGCCCAGGTTGCTCAGAGTCCCATCCAACCTTGCCCTGATCCCAGTGATCAGATCAGCACTCTGCCTTTTCAGTGCTCTCCCAGAAACTCACCTGCTCCCCTGAAATACAGGAGAGAAGCCTTTCATTCAGCCTCTCCCCGAGCTCCTCGTTCAGATTCCTGTGCACACAAGCCCTGCTTGTCAGGCTGTGCTTTCTGGGTTGCTGCTCTGCAGAGCCCTTGCTGCTGTTCCAGGGGAATTGGTTGGCTTCAAGGTAATGGGTTACCTCTTTGCTTCCAGCTGCTAGAGAGCACGGCAGGAAGCTAAAAATACCTCCCAGCCAGCACCTAGTGTCACTTCTCTGCACGAGGGGTTTGTGCAGTTGCCACGGGGATCTTAAGCAATCGCACAGGGGAGGGGATAAATCTCTTTATTTTTGTGAATAGAGGGGGAGGCGCCCATGAGAAAAATCCCTCTATGAAAAGGCTGTGCAGCCCCGTGCTTTGATGCCTGGGTTGAAAAAGCTAAATGTCCACGGATTTAGCCCAGCCAATGGTATGTGAGTGCTATTTTTGGAAAGCACAGTGCAGAATTATGGCACATGTATCACATGTGAATTGGGAAAGTGCAAGCTATTTTTGGAGCCTGTTTGCATATGTGCTGAGTCAAGGTTTGCACACAGAGCAAGGCTGCACCTAGCATCTCTTAAATCTGCTTTAGCAAGGTTATTAGCTTTCAAGCAAGTTCTGGGTCCCACAAAATCCTTTCTCCCTCTGATTTTATTAGGATCTCAGCATTGCAGGGAGATTAATTAAAAAGCCAAAAAATTAAGTGCAAAAGGGGAGGCACAAGGAAAGGGGAAGCAGTTTAGAGCTGAAGGGGGATATGTTCTGATAAAGTATTACCTAGGCAAGCACAGGAAGGCCAGAACAGCATTTAAAAAAATATGGCAAGGCAGGAGGGGCTCATAAAGAAGGTGGGAAATTTACACCTTGTTCTATCATTGCTCAAGGAAGCCTATTTACAGGGAGCAACCCCTAGAGAAAACAGGAATTAGGAAAAGAAATTGGAGCAGCATCACATCAATTATAGCCAGCCCTGGATTTGGGGGCATCAAAGAAAAGCCCCTAGGTTGCATGACAAAAGGATGCCAGCTGAGGATAACAGGACTGACTGGCTGGGGGTGGTCTCAGCGCATGGAGTCTTTTCCCAGAGGACACAACCTTTTGCAGGCTGCCTTCCAGAGTGGTGCTGGCTGTCCTCACAGATGATGGATACTCAGAGAGGGTTCCCCAAGTGACCAGAGGTGTTGCCTTAGCAAGAGGTCTTTCTTCATCGACTGTTTCCAGAAGGGAAAGGCCTCAAAGATAGGGGACAATTAGCCTGCTGAGGTCATTAGGGGGGATTTGAGGTTGAACAAAGCCAAGTGCTGGTCCCTACAAATCTGCCCCAAAAACTCCCTGCAGTGCCACAGGCTGGGGTGGAATGGCTGGAAAGGGAAAGGACCTGGGGTTGCTGGTGACAGTGGCTGAATGTGAACCACCATGTGGGCATGCAGGCCAGGGGCAGCTGGCTTGGAGCCACACCAGTGTGGCCAGCAGGGCCAGGGCAGTGACTGTTCCCTGTGCTGGCACTGCTGAGGCCACACCTCGGGTGTTGTGTCCAGTTCTGGGCCCCTCACTGCAAGATGGACATTGAGGGGCTGGAGAGTGTCCAGAGACGGGAACAGAGCTGGGAAGGGTCTGCAGAGCCAGGAGCAGCTGAGGGAGCTGGGAAAGGAGCTCAGCTTGGAGAAAAGGAGGCTCAGGGGGACCTTGTGGCTCTGCACAGCTCCTGACAGGAGGGGACAGCCAGGGGCGTCAGGCTGTGCTCCCAGGGAACAGGGACAGAATGAGAAGAAATGACCTCAAGCTGTGCCAGGAGAGGTTCAGGTTGGACATCAGGAGGAATTTCTTCACTGTAAAGGTGATAAAATACTGGAATGGGCTGTCCAGGGAGGTGGTGGAGTTGGCATCCTTGGAAGTGTTTAAGGAAAGACTGTATGTGCTACTGGGTACCATGGTCTGGTTGACAGGATGCTCTCCAGTCACAGGTTGGACTTGATCTCAGATGTCTTTTCCAACGTGAATGATTCTGTCATTCTGTGATTCAGGTGTTCTCCTGTACCACAGTTGGCCTTGTTCTGGCGGGCAGCACCAGCCCAAACCTGCAGTGGGTGGGAGTGGGGCACATGGGGTGGCTTTGTCCATTCAGGTGTGGCACTGGAGAACCTTCTTGGTCTGGTGTGCACAGAAATGGGTTGGCAGATGTGGAGAACACAGTGCTGGCACAGCAGCAGGCCCACCAACCAACCAGATAGGGAGCAGGAAGCTGCCTGGAAGCTCTGGGAGAATGGGAAGAAGAAAAAAAAAGATTAGGTTTGAAATACGTGTAGGGTCTCAAGCCCTTGTCTTGAAGGTGAGCCTGAGAATTGGTTAAAACTAGAATAAAAAGTGCAGATGTTGATGTAATTTCCCAGTTTGGAAAGCGGACCCAAGCCAAGCAAATGCCAACATAACAATGCCCAAAACAAACCAAATCAGAATTCCCCTCCATTTTCCAGTGTATGCTAACAAAAGCTTGAACATGGATCCAAAATCTGAGGAAAGGCAGAGCAAAACTGTGTAGGACCCCACTTTTAAGCAGCTCTATTAGAAAACCCTTTTTTTTCTGCTTTGACACCATTTTATTCTTGATATAAGCAAAGAATAGAAAGCAGCACTTTTACAGGTCATCATTTGGAGTGGTTTCCAGTTAAAATCACTTAGGTTCCTCACCTTCCTTTCTGCAACCATAGCTCCTCAGCCTGAGAGCTGAGCTTAAGTCTAAACATGATTTGGACCTGCTGGAAATCTGAGTGCTCATTTCACTCAATACTCAGCTCCTGTTCTGGAACTTTGATGAACCCAACCTGAGCTTCGTGCTTGTAATCAAACCTAAGCAGAGATCAGTTTTGCCTGGGTTTTAGTTTCAAGTAAGAAGGTGCCCACCTTCCTACCTGTCTTCACCTTCACCAGGCAGTGGGATATCTGGCTATCTCCTTGCATATCATCATTAGCTTCTCAGGATATATGATCGGCCTCCTTGTCCTGGAGTTTGTAACCCACCTGTTTGTGCTTTGTTGTCATAAAATCAGCTTATTCTGGGTTAGTGCTCCCTGCAGCTGACATGGCCACAGAATCACAGAACTCACAGAGCTGGAAGGACCCACAAGGATCGTCCAGCCCAACTCCTGGCCCTGCACAGACACCCCAACAATCTCACCCTGTGCATCCCTGAGAGAGTTGTCCAAACACTCCTGGAGCTCTGGCAGGCTCAGTGCTGTGACCATTCCCTGGGGAGCTGTTCAATGCCCAGCACCCTCTGGGGGAAGAACCTTTTCCTGATCTCCACCCTAACCCTCCCTGACACAGCTCCAGCTGTCCCTGGGTCCTGTCCCTGTCACAGAGAGCAGAGATCAGTGCCTGCCCTCCTCCTCCCCTCGGGAGGAAGCTGCAGAACTGCTGGGAGCTCTGACCTCAGTCTCCTCCAGCTGAACAGACCAAGTGCCCTCAGCCACTCCTCATGTGGCTTCACCTCCAGACATTTCACCATCTTCATATACCGTCTTTAGACACTCTCTAACGTGTTTAGATCTTTCTTATGTTGTGGTGCCCAAAACTGCCCCAGCACTTGAGGTGAGGCCACCCCAGCCCAGAGCAGAGTGAGACAATCCCTCCCTGGCCTGGCTGGCCATGCTGGGCCTGGTGCCCCCAGGACAGGGATGTTCCCCAGGGCACTGCTGGCTCACGTCCAGCTGGCCATTGACCAGGGCCCCTCGTCCCTTTCCACAGCACTGCTCCCCAGCATCTGCTCCCCCAGTTTGTCAGTACATCCAGGCTGGCTCTGCTCAGGGAATGACTCTCTGCCCAGACGGTAGCAAGCCTGGCAAGGACTCTCTTCAGAGCTGTGTACAAATGAGGCCATCGTGGATGGATTAGAGTCAACAGCACCATAATTGCAAACCCACGCAGCCACCTCTGCACACCAGCATTCCAGCACTGTGTGGAAAACAGGATGCCTGCCCGACCCACACAAGTCTGCTGTGCCAACAACCCTCACCAGCTGTAAACAGAATCAGAGATAATGCATCAGCAGCTTAATTCACACAGCATTTCTTGTGGCAGCAGAGTGGCCATTTTCGACTGGACAAACTGCGCTACAGCAAATCAAAATGCTTTGCAGAGGTCAGTCCTACACCCATGAACAGTGACTGTACTGTTGTATAGAAGTGATGATCTTGTTATTTTGGTGTCTTCTATATTGCTGTGAAAAAATCGTTGTGTTTGCATCCTCTCTGCTCTCAGATTGTCTTAACTGTCTGACCCATTGTGTCTGAAAAAAAAAGCCCTGATCTCAGGGGATTATATAGTGCTCACAAATAGGTGGCTATCAATAAATTATTATTTAAAACCCTTGTTACGTTAGCCTGAGTAGATCAGGTAAATAAATTGCACAGTCTAGTCTGTTTCTGGATATCTGCATGTTTCAGACTCTTGGTGGTCTGGAAGAAATAGTATCATCAATACCTTTAAAATGGACTTCCTTTGGATATTTTTAATAACTGACTTTGAATATTCTGCTTCTTTCAACTTTCTGACCACTAAACTTCTTTTTTTTTTTTTTTTTAAATAACTGATTACTAGATTCACAAGGTTTAAAACTGGAGCTTGACTCTCATAAGCAGTGTTACTCTTGGTACAGGATTTTTGGTTTCAAAGCAAACACCACTCCTACTTGTGTCAATGTCAGCGGTAAATGTGTCCCTCTGGCCCCCTCTCTCTTGAAAGGACAAAGCAAAACCCTCTGGTCCTTACACAACCAACTCTTCTAGAGCAAAACGTTTGAAATAAATAAGCAGCAAGCTTCCTAGGGTATCCCAGATATATCCCTGGGGAATTACAAGCATGGAGCACAGCACTCTCCTGCAGCAGAAGCTGAAAGCCAGAGCAGGGACATCCTCATCAGCCTCAGATGGTATCAGATGTCCATGATTAAGCAACTGCTCGGAGGCATGGAGATCCCGTTGATGGCCCGTGGAGCCAAGAGAGAGCTCCTGCTTGTCTGAAGCAGCATTGGCTGGTGATCAGCTGTGTCACTGGGCTCCAGGAGCCAGCACTGCCTGGATTTCCTGCATCTGCAGACCCAACTCAAACAACCAGCCTGCAATATAGACACTGCCACAGGCCTGGTTGGCAGCTTGAGATCAGCCTCTCCCCAGCTGAGATGGCAAATGGGGTTGGGAAGTAGGAACGTGCCTGTGTTTTCATTGGTACGAGATGGAAGAATGAACAGAAAGAAGAATGAGCTATGTAGACAGTCTGAGGAAGATGTTTTGGAACATCATTGATAGGCATTCCATGGAGATTAAAAATACTCATTGGGACTTTGGTCAGATGTGCACCTAGAATTTCACATATTAATAGAGTCAGCTATAGCAGACCCCTTCCAAGACTAGGGCTAAAATAGACTCTACATTGTGAATTTCTCTTGGCTGAATATGTGAATAATACATCAACACTAACTGAGCTTTTGGGAAGAGGCACAACTCTGTGATGCCTCTTAATATTTGGAGTGGAAGTAACCCTGATGAAGCTGCTGAAAAACCAGTTCCATTTGAACCTGGCCCATAACATGCCCTCATGTCCCTTTGGGGGACAGGAATGGTGACCATTTCCACTGTGTAGCACCTGGGCCATTGAACACCTCTGTGGTTAAGGGCAGCAGAGTTGCTGTTTTATGGGCATGGGTCCAGCAAAGGGCACTTTAAGCACATCAGGAGCGTTGCTGACTTCATTAAGACTCTGCATGTTTAAACAGCTGCTTGAGAGCCCTGTTGGATGAAGCTTTACATATCTAATAAAGAGCCCTGAAGGTCGAGGTTTGCCTCTGAAAGTAACTTTATTTGGTTTAAGCCATCCATCACATTGAAATAATGCTGTTGTTGGGTAGGAGACACGACTATTTTTATGGCTGTGTGTAATATTTTCCACTGTCACCAGAGTGCCTTTCTGAGTGATAAATGTGTAGATTTCCTGCTTCCCTGGGTCTGAAGGAGCAGAGGAGGCTGGTGGGATGTGGTGCCTTTTCCCTGTTTGTACAAGCAGTGCTGGTGGAACTGGGGAAGCAGTCAGGCTGTGAATTGGCTGTGCTCAGCCTGCAGATGCCCTTTGGCAGGAGGCACATCAGCAGGCTGATGCAGAACAGGAACTTCTTGTTCACACAGCTCACCATCTGCATGGAATTGGCTCCATCTTCCCGTCTGTGTGTGGAAATGGGAATGCTGCACCTGCTGAACTCATTGTAGCCTTCGGAGAAACCAAAGTCTTCTCACTATTCTGACATCACCTTTCTCTTGCCTGGAAGAGCTGCTGTAATCTGGACCTGCATGACACAGTGGTAACCACTTAGTGCTAGAAAAATCGAGGAAATCAGGCTATAAATGGAAATGGAGGACTCATTCTATGTTGTAACCTGCTGAAGGTTTGCTGGGAAAAGTTTCATAGAATATCCAGGTAATTATTCTGCACTCCACACCTAGATGAAACAAACTTTCCTTTTCTTCCTTTCACCTGCATTTCAAGACCTGAAACACTACCACTGCTCCAGTGTTCCCCTTTCCCTGAAATGCAATATTGTCTTAAACAGTTTCTATCCTTTCTGCTCCTCTCTGACAAATGAATGTGTCTTTTCCAACGTAAAACAGGCAGTTCTTGTTCTTTGTACTGGTGAGCGGGATTGTATCAGGATTGCTCCCAGAGAGGATTGCCAAAGCCTTCAGGAGCGTGGCCCCACTTTCCGTTTCTGGAGGCTTGCATCTCCTTTTAGAAGCAGTGATTTTATGTATCTTTCCCTTAGCTTGACAGTTTGTTGGAGAAAGCAAGGCCTGGGCTCCAAGGAGTGCCTTTGTCAGCACCCATCGTGCCAGGTCTGTATTTGCAACCAGCTCTCACAGAGCAATGGCTGATTCTTTCTTGTGAGACTTCTGCTGCTACACAGCTCTGAGGAGCTCATGGAGATGACTCCCAAGCCTGCAATTACCACTACAGAGACCATCAGTAGGAGTAATGTGCAGATACTCTGAGTGAGGGAGGGGATTCTGCCCCTCTGCTCTGCTGAGTTACCTCTGCAGAGCTGCCATCAGCACAGCAAGGACATGGAGCTGCTGGAGCCACAGCAGGGACACCAAGGGCATCACAGGGATGGAGCAACTCTGCTGGGAGGAAAGGCTGGGAGATTTGGGATTGTTCACCTGGAGAAGAGAAGCTTTGGGGTGACCTCACTGTGGCCTTGCAGTGCCTGAAGGGAGCCTGCAGGAGAGATGGAGAGAGACTCTTGACAAGGGCCTGGAGTGACAGGACAAGGGACAATGGCTTCACACTGACAGAGAGCAGGGTTAGAGGGGATATCGGGAAGAAAATCTTCCCTGTGAGGGTGCTGAGGCCCTGGCACAGGTTGCCCAGAGAAGCTGTGGCTGTCCCTGGATCCCTGGCAGTGTCCAAGGCCAGGTTGGATGTGGCTCTGAGCAACCTGGGATAGTGGAAGGTGTCCCTGCCCATGGCAGGGGTTAGGACAAGATGATCTTCAATGTCCCTTTCAACCCAAACCATTCTGTGATTTTATGATTTTCTGCAGTGCAAAGCAGAGGTGATACAACAATCATGTGCTGCAGGTGGTGCTCCTGTGCATGCCTTCACCAAACCCTTTAACGCTCCTCTGCTCAGCATCAGCCTGAGCTGTTTATATAGTAAAGGTCCTTCTCAAAGTTAGGAGAAAATCTTTTCCCCTTGTTTTCTACTCCAGCTGCAAGGCTGATGAACTTTCTTATGGCAACAGTTTCTCTACCACTTTTTGGTGTATATATAGGCCTTGATGCTCTGAGCTTTTTCTCAGGTAATTTCATATTCTAATTCCCCCATAGCACTCAGACAGAAATACCCTGAAGAATCGAGGCAAACCAAAGTGCATCTTGCTTGCATTGGGCCCAAGGGCTTCCAGTGTTTGAGTTGTTGAAAACAGAAGTTTTGTAGACTTTGGTTTTTGCTTAGTGGCAGGGAGTGTGTATTGTACTTTCTTGTATGTTGCTGTTTTAAGAAAGACATGATTTTAAGCCATGAAAATTTTCAGTGGAAAACTTGGATTAAAATCCCAGTTGTGGTCACATGTTTAACTGCCTCACTCTGGGTGGCTCGGAACAAATCAAAGGAACAGTGGAATTTGGTTCACCCTATGGATATGCCGTTTTACCCACCAAATCTCAGCAGATACCCAAACATGATCCCATGTAATTCTCCATTCAGTTTTGCAGAAACTCTAAGTGGAACATGAAGGATGAGCTCGACTCACTGTAGAGCAAATACTGGTGAAGAAAAAATATATCACTTTGAAGGGAGGGAAAGGGATATTTTGCAAAATACCTGTGAAAACTTATGGGAAGCCAGGAAAAGTCCTGTGAAAAGTGGGAGCAGATCACAAAATCCTCATGCACATACAGCTTAACAAGCCAGCACAACCTTTGTGCACTTTTCCTCAGCTTAGGAGAAGAAAACAAAACTGCTTGAGGTTTCTTTCACTTGGCAGAGTTTTTTTACCCATAGTGGGAGTTTGTTTACTGTTACACATTTGTAGAAGGTGTGAAAGAGCTTTTGTGGAAGAGATGCTGGCAGTGAGGTAATTCCAGGCAGAGTGGGGAACGTGACAGTCCTGCCGCGCCTGCTGTCAGCCCTGTGCTTCCCACACCTACACCTCCTGTCCCTAATCCTCTTGCTCCCACCCCTGACACTCACTCCTGACCATCTCCCGGTTTCCCAGGCAGAATGAGAAATGGGAAGCACGGCCTGGGATTCCTGCAGCTGCTCCCCTGTGCTCATCACTCCTTCCCTCCCAGCCTGAGGAAAAGGGCAGTTCTCACCCCCTTACTCTTGTCACAGCCCCCAGAGGCGGAGATATGGGGTTCCTTTTGCTTTGGTGGGTGACATCTCACTGTCTGCCACATCTTGCAGTGGAATCTGAAGGATTTGGGGGCTGATACAAGTGATAATATTCCCTGATAATGCTGGAGAGCAGCCAGCAACGAGCCCAGCTTGGCTGAGGGGATGTTTGGCTGTAAGGGACTGACCACACTCTGCTGTTGTGGTCTGAGGGTCTGATCCTATCTGCTTGCAGTGGGAAGGCAGCCTGTCTGTGCTATTTACTTCCCCTTCATGGTCTGGCAGACCAGAAAACCTTTGGAAATGCACCAAAAGTGTGTGTATGTATTAGAGGACCAACCAATCTGTGGAACAAAATATTCCACAGGCAGCGCCTAAAGTCTTGGGTGAAAGGCAAGAGACAAGAGCCTTTACAGCAGGTTCTAAGGCTAACTGGGAGCGAGGATGGCAACCAAAGTAAAGCTCTTCTCCTTTGTTCCCTGAACTCTTCCCTGCTTCTGGGTAGCCATGCCTGTGTTCACTGGTCTTACCAGCTGTTAGAGACTGAGCTGATGGATGCAGGGTTAGGAAAAGATTCCTTTGTGACCCTGGTAATGAATGAATGTCAGTTCTGCATTCATTTTATGACCACCACTTAATCTGTAAATCAGAGCTGTTGTCAGCTGAATCCAAACAGCTTCTGGTACTGCAGGTCCATCCCTTACCACCCTGAACTAACATCCTCCCATTGGAGTCTCTGATTTTGGCCTTTGTCAGTGAAACTCAGTAACTCTAGATCATTTTCCTGTTTGATCACCTGAGCTTTCACAGAGATGGTGTTGCTGATTGCCTACTATTCCCTAGAAATTTAGTACGTCCCTTATTCTACCCCCATAGTATTAAATTAGCTCCTCTTCTGCTCAGTGGAGAATAATTTTGCCCTAATCATATTCCGTATTCTGCCAAAATCCAGCAACTTCCTTTGAAAAAATGCACAGCTTTCATTCCTAGTTTGCATTAGGGATAATGCCATGGTGTGAGGGAAGTGCCAGTGGTTGAATTCGTGGCTTTGTTTGGACAGGCATTGTCCTGAAAGAAGGTGTACACAGGAGGAGGAAATGAATCCATGAAGATCTCAGCTGCCAGGCATTGAGTCCAAAGCAGGCTTCTGGAAAAAGTGTGAGGTACAAAGCTTGTTCTGTCAAAAACACCCTTTCTCTATCCTACTGAGAATCCACTGCAAGAAATTTAATGAATATGTTCTTCCAGCTGAGGATATGGATTTATTTTTCCTCAGCAAGAAGAATCTTTGTGCTTCTTATTCCCAGTCATATGATCAAATGAATGTGTATGTCTTCTGCTTCACACTAAACTCTGCTTTCTAAACTTTGCTTGGCAAAGGAGTTGTTTTTGCATCTTTTCACCCTGTTGCCCTGTGCCTGTTTGCTGCACTGAAAACAGCCTTTCTTTGACTCTAATGTGTTTTTAGCAAGTCTTTGATAAGCCAGAATAGCAGCTGTCAAGGGATTCATGTTTTTCCTTCTGCAGCACGAACCAAAAGTCAGAGGAGCAGCCCAAAGGAAAAATCTTTTTGTTCAGTACAGAGGCAAAAAAAACTCAACAAACAAATAGAGAAATAAGTGGCAGCACAAGAATTTCAGCCAACTTTCACCGTTCTCCAGGGTGGTTACAAATCAACTGGAAAAATACAGCCAAACGTTGTCATCCCTGTTGGTGACAGATATGCTGAGCACAGGTCATTTACAAATCTTCCTCTGTTTGTACTACTTAGTGGCATTTGCTGAATTGATTTTAATTTCTTCTTATTTTTTTTTTCTCTTGAAATACCTCCTGGCAGTAATTCACAAATAGCTTTAGATCCAGAGAAGGTAATTTATCACTTTTTAAAACTAACACCATGCGTGGACTGATGGCATTGAGGACTGCAGAGAGAAGTAGTGGCTTTCATTAGGCCTGCTGATCAAATTGTAAAATACAGGCAAGCTTTCTGTCACACAGTCCCCTCATCACACTGCTCAGTTTATTTTCGTGTTACTCCCATGTAATACCACTGCAAATCTACAGAAATCAATAGAGTTACATTAGCATAAAATTAGGGAGCCCCAGCAGTAAATCAAGCCATGAGTTGTTGTTGATGAGCTCTGAAGCAGAGCTTTATTTCCTGCAAAGGTCAGGGTGATGGATTGTGCAACAAATTTTACCTCCTCTGCTACATGTTTATTGCTAAATGGCCTTTCACAAAGCAGCACAATAGGACATATCCTATCCTTCCCCACAAGTGAGAGGTTTTATGAATGTGAGCTCCAAGGTAGTTCAGAAAGCTGGGGGAGTTTGTACAATCTATTTGCTCTGAGGAGAATTTTATGGTTTGAAGGCATTTAGCTGGTGGAAGCTTTGAAGAAAAACAGTGTTTGCTGAAGTCAGGCAGCCAGAGACACCTGTATTTGAGGGGAGGAGCAGCAAAGTTAGATCTGACAGGCTTAAATCCCACACTGAGGACTACAGCAGCCAAGCAAAAACGGCTTGGAATGACTATGGGAACACGAGCAAGGATGAAACTTTGGGATTTCACATCATGAGATACTCTAAAGGAAGGAATTCTCTGACCTGGTGTAAGCAGCAAGCCTAAATAGGGGGGTGACAAACTGCAGGAGAGTAGAGGATTGGGATGGAAGTCCAGAGATACCCTGAAATACAAAAGTTCACCCCACCTGCCACACAATGGCCACTTCTTCCCCTGCCTCTGGACTTCTTGTGGGACACTGAGCCAAATCTCTTGGACTCCATGAGCAGTGCCTGTAGGTGATAAACCCACATCTCTGTGGTGAGGCCTGAGAACATATATTCATGTTTCTCCAGAGTGGGTATTTTATTTTTACAACCTCCTTTCCCAATCCTTAAGGACATTATAAGACACAGCTTGGGAGTGTTAGTCTACGGAAATGGCTCCTGCAAGCCTGACCTCAAGCCTTACGACTGTCCAAACCAAAAATAAAAACCATTAATTTTTAAAAATTGTTATTATTTTTTGCTCACCCACAGGAGCCCAGACCAATAGACCCTGGAATTCAGGCCAAAAATACAGCAAACTATTCAGACTGCTTCCCTGACACGTCACAGGGAAGACAGAAATCTTTTAACGTACATTTTAAATATTTTTACAGCATAAAAGAGCATTAACACTGAAAAATCAGAGGCCTGAGAAGCTGAAAAATGCCAGAACTGGAGGAATTTGTGCTACACAGAGGTTTTAAGACTATTGTAGTGGGACAGGAGCAAGCTCTGAAAGTTTCCCCTCAATTACCAGAGCAATTACCAGCCATGGCTGGGACAGTCCCCAGGAATGTGGGAGACCTGGGGCTGAGATCTTGCTCTGCCTTCTCCAGCATCCCCTGTAAGTGCCCCAGTTCCACAGGCATTACTGTCTCTCACTCCTTCCTACTGCAGCTGCTCCACTTTCCATAAATAATTAAATATTCATTGAGGCAGGGACCTGAACCTCAGTTTCCCACATCCTGTGTGAACGCCTGAACAACAGCACTGTCAAATCAATCTGTTGCAAAACGCTCTCCTCTCTCAGCAAATGTTTAAATATTTATGCAGGTTAGATAGGCTCTAGCAGGGAAAACTGTGAAAGACCTGCCCCGGGGTAGAAGGATACCTTTGGATGTGGCTTTGCTTGAGTACAGGAGAGACAGGAGACTCAGGATGAAGATCCCTGCCTAATCCAGGTGTTGAGAAATAAACCCAGTTTTTATACCCAGGGAAGATAGACTCTTCCACATTGCTTTTTATCAGGGGTTTCCTCCTGGACCCAGGAATCTGTCTCCCCAGGGTTTTCATTGAATGAAAGCATTGCCATGAAAGGTTTCTTTTTTGTCATGGCCAAATTTTATAGCAGGAAATTTGCTAAAAACTCCTTAAAAACCAACACAAACTTTTTTGCTTGTAGCTTGTTGCAGCCTGGCACTCTGGCTGAATGAACAGCAAGCAGCACACATAGACCAGTCATCTTCTGCACAAGCCTTCTTCAGGGAACAGACATTCCTCCTTTCTTGGGGAAGGCACAGGGAGAGGATGCCAGCTTTTATCTGTTGGATTTCATATCTGTGTGGGGAAGAAGAGCAGGGTTTAAAAGCTTAAGAGTTAAAGCAGTGTTTACAGACAGAGTGACCAAACCCAGACTGGGTGTATCCTGAGAAACCAACCCAGTGGGAGTCAGCCCAGTCCTAACAGGGACTGGGTTAAGTTTCCAGCTTTGCCTGTAATGACCTCATGTGCAAAGCTGGGTGCTGCCTCCCTGACCCCTTTGTAGGCTCATGGAATGGTTTGGGTTGGAAGGGGCTTTGAAGCTCATCCTGTTCCACCCCCTGCCATGGGCAGGGACACCTTCCACTATCCCAGGGTGCTCCAAGCCCCATCCAACCTGTCCTGGAACACTACCAGGGATGATGCAGCCACAGCTTCTCTGGGCAACCTTAGGGCCTCAGCACCCTCACAGGGAAGAATTTCTGCCTCATATCCACTCTAAACCTTCTGTCTGTGTGCATCCCTTTCCCCAAAGGCTCTGCCATTACCATAGGGTTTGTAAATTGACTAGAAGGAAGAGATGGAAGTGAGGAAATGAAAAGGAGATATTAGTGAGAGGAGGTATTAATGAAAGACACACTAGTGACACAGATGGATGTCAGAAAAGAACAGGAACCCTTAAGCAACAAAAGCTAAACTCTTTTATAGCTTTTCCTTCAGAAGACACTGAAAGTTAAATCCACATTATGCAGCAGCATAAGGCATGTTCCAATCTTGTGGCCAGGCCTCAGATGAATGCACATCTGGACTCCTTACTGCAAATCAAGGAGACCCTGTTGGCACCAAGCAGACACTGCAAGAAAAAATGCAGAATTACCCTTGTTGTGGGTTGATGGCAAAGCTTGAAGGTGCTTCTGAGGGCAGGGATGCCCTGTGCTCCAGGTTGGAGTCACAAGTCTTTGTAGGAACAAAACAGAGCCCAGACCCCAAGGGACCAGACATGCCCTTGGAGAGAACTCAGTTCATATAGTATTGCCTTGGGTTTCCAGCTTGGAGGTTAAAAACCTTCACAGGGATGCTTTGCACAACCTGATGTTAGTCATGGCTGGAGATGGCAGGGGTGGCCACCTGCTGGATATTGGTGTGGGAAAGCTAAAAGGTCATGGCAAAAGGGGATGCAGGGCATACTGAGGGTAACCCTGAGAAGGACAAAGGAAGGGATGCTGAGAGTGCAAGCTGATGGAAACAGAAAGGGGAAGCCAGAAGAGAGTGAAAGAGGGTCTGTAGCAGGGTGGGGTATGGAGGAAGGTGAATTTGGGTAAATAAAGACACTGGAAAGGGGAAAGGAAGGGCTGAGGTTGAGAACAGATTGAGAGAGAAGGAAGCAGACAGGAGAGGGAGTGTAGCAAGAGGGAGCAGACAAGAGAGCAGACCTTTGTACGGTTAAATGAAGAGCCTGGGAAAGAGAAAGAGCCCAGAGAGAAATCCAGGGCGTGGCAAAGGAAAAATGGCAATGCTGAAGCATGTGTGTGTGGGGGTGTGGTTGCAGGGAATGGGTGGATGCTACTGTGTCAGTCACAGTACCTTTATTTCCATGAGAATGATAAAAAGCCAAGCAAGACACAGAAGCTTTATCAGTTCTCTGCTGTAGGGAAATGCCTTTGAAACCTCCTGCTAAGGTGCTTGGTGTATTCTCCACCCAGGCATTGGTGCTAGGAGATGGATACCTTCAGGCTGCCTTGCTCCCAGGGAGAGTGTGCTCCGGGCTGGGGACAGAAGGGGTGGTTCAGTACAAATAAATTAGATCTCTGCTTCAATTCAACCACTGGAGAATTTGCTCCCCTTATGGGGAAAACACCATCCTAATAGAACACAGAGCTACAAATCCCCCCTTCCCTGCTGTAACACAATCCTTCCCATACTCACCGGGTTATCTGTTACAGCTGCTTGTTAATGGTGGTTTGTCCTTTTATTGGCATTAACTGCCCTGTGTAAACAAGACATGCAAACCAGGGACAAGAACAAAAGAATTCCTGACCCAGTCCAAATGTAAAACCACTGTCTCATTCCCACTGATGCCAGTGATAACTTTCTTGCTGATATTAGTGGGTGCAGACTCCAGGCTTTCTAAAAGTAACCTCCAGAAACAGCATCATCAGAGAACATTTTTCTCTTCCCTGCCCCCTCAACAAAGCTGCTGTTGTTCTTCAAGGACAAATACACAAAGGAAAAAAATGCTGTGACAGTGCTTCAAAAGTTCAGGCTCCAGAAGGGTGGGTAAAGTGTATTTCCTGTGAGGCTTGGGCTACACGTTACCTTTAGAGAAAGCTGCAGGAGTAGGTACAGCTCTCCCAGGACCCAAAGGTTGTTTGTTTATAAAATTAGTTTTAACTCTCCTTCAAATGTGCCTTTGAGCACCTGCTCTGAAATTCTCCTGCAGGTGGGACAAAGCTGGAACCTCAGCAGGTGGAAGGCACCTGGTTGAGTGTTGTCTGCACCATGCCACCCTATGGTTTCAGGTGAGAGGACCTTGTTGTAGGGGGTTCAAAGCCTCTCTTCAAATAGGCTGCAAATGGTTGAGAGGGCAGCACTTTATTAATTCAACACTGCAGCTTTCTGCATTTTTTTTTTTTACACTGCTAATAATCTGCTACCATTTTCAAATTTCACCTCGGAGGTTTTAATGCTGTCAGGATCTACACCTACTTTTGCCAAAAGAAGAATTCATTATAGCTTTTTATGTTGAACTTGCATCCTCAGAAATCAACAGAGTAACTCCCCTTTCCCTCAGGAATATTCTGCCCTTCAAAACCCAGTTTCTCTGTGACCAGCATGGTCAAAGGTTGGATTGGTCAAAGGTTGGACTCGACCTTAGAAGTCATTGCCAACCTAATTGATTCTGTGATTCTGTGGCTTACAGTTTTTTTCTGTGTTTTCAATGTCTAATAATCCTGTCTGATGGTAGAAATTGTGGATCTTTTGGTCAAAGCTGCTGCAGGGCAGATGGACACCTGGTATTCATATGGAAAACTTGACTTGTGCTCCCTCATCATCCATGGCTTTTCAGCTGGGTGTTTTTTGGGACATGTGAACAGACCTCTGGAGAATCAAGGCATTCAGGGCTGAAATGAGTAGAAGGGAAGCATTTCCAGGGTGGGTACACAAGGGCAGGGTGGTAGACAAGTCACATTAGATCTTAATTCTTTATATTACACACTGCACTGGGAGGAGTACTGGGGGAGAAAGGAGATTCACCCCCCCTATCCCCTGTGACCCCACTGCAAATCCACCCCTGCGTGCCAAAGTTGTATCTTTTCATGAAGCACTGCAGGAAAACAAAATATGATAGAACAAGATTCCTGGTGCATGGGACAGAGCTGCCCTTAGGCAGTGTTAACTTGTCTTAGTGACATTTAAATGGCCTAAATCAAGATGACAGAGATGTTAGTGGCATGATGTGAAGAATTGTTCTGTAGGAATGCGTTGTTCTTCAGAACAATTTATATTCAGCACAGAGAATTAAGCATAAGTGGGTTTAACATGAGGTTCACATGTCATCATTTTCCAGCTCTTATTATCTGCGGTGTGACTAATGCAGGATTACTCTTCAGCTGTGCTCATGACTAACTTATCCCTGTCCTGTATCCTGCTGCAGAGCCTTGTTCAAATTGCCACTCAGGATCTTAATGGCTGCTCCATCTCCCACAGAAACCCAGTGCGCAAGAGTGATTCCAGCCTCTCCTTTCTCCTCCTGGGACAGCGTTTGGGCATTTCCTGGAGAGGGAGAGGCCACAGATTCCCTTACTGGGGAAAACCAGCTGAGGAGGAGCACTGCCTGCTGGCCTGCTCTTGTCTACCCTTCTCTACCCTGTGGTTGAAAAGTACTAACATCATTTATTCCAACACACAAATTTTGCAAAAAGCCTGAATAAACTTCTGGGGAAAACTGGGGGGAAAAATTAGAAACCTTTCTTCTGAGAACCAGATTTAGATTTGAAGCTGTGGTTTACTCAAATGCTTATCATGCAATTTTTAACCTTAACCATTTGAGCAGATATTACATAAATTAATTGAACAGCTCCACTTAAAATCAGGTATGTTCTAAATTATCTTGGTTATCAGAATCCTGAGTCAATCACTAATACATATTAGCCAAATCCACCCAATTTCAGAACATTTTTCCATGGAACAATTTGTTCTATGTTCACATTTAGTGCAAAGGTCTCCTCTATTAGAGGATAATGTATTAATTGTTGTTTATCTCACTACTTCTTGATTAAAGTAAAAGTAGAGTCTTTAAAATTCAATCTGAAACATCAGAAAGTTGGGCCTTTTTTTTTCCTCCCACATGCACTAAAAGAGAGGCTTACATTTGACCTGGAAAATCAAAATTTAAAGGGGGGGGGGAGGGGGAGCTATTGTTCACATTTCCATTACCTTCTGGTTTGAAAGTAAAATGGAAAAATAAATTATTAATTAATTAACAACATGATTTCAGGCAAGCCTGAGTAGGAGTTCCCTCTTTCTGTTTGGCAATTAAATTAATTAGCCCCTTATCTTGCAAAGCTTAATTGTGTGCCTGAGTCATGTGAGACTTGATATTCGTGCTGAAGGTTAAATCCACTTATCGAGGCTTGCAGTGCTGAGCTTTCTTGGGCAAAGGCAAGGCAGCAGACACATGGGTTTCATGGAATGTTGGGGATGGCAGGAGGATGGGAGAAGAGGTGAAAAATCAGCAGCTGACAAGGACTGGGGAGGAGGTGGGCGGTTGAGCTCAGCCTCCAAGTGAGCATGACTGGAAAGGAGGCTAATGACTTTCATTTGTCTGGCACAGTGCCTGTGGAAGATGGCAAAGGGGACCAATGAAAGCTGTGCATTGTCCAATCTCCCTGAAAAGCAGACATTCCTGAGGCTCAGAGGGTTTCAGAGGCTGAAAGGAAAGCTGCAGGTATCAGGAAAGTCGTATGTTGCTAAAAAATTGTATTTCACAAGTCTCCTGTGTCTTTCCAGTTAGTTTCCAGACAGCACTATCTATTTCTTTGCTTTTCACTTTTTATTTTTTAACATGGGTAGTTATTTTAGAACAGCTGCAGGATTCTAGCACTGGCACTTCTTTTTCCATTTGTGCAAGGAAAGCAGGAGCAAATCCCACTTTTGCCACAGATGTTGTGTGCTGATAGCCAAGGCAGAGACAGGCTGATGTGTCCAGCATTCAGGTGTGTATCACAGGTTGTGTGTGATCAATCCATGTCTCATTTTCCCATAAAACATCCTCTCTTTGTAGGATTGTAGGATGATTTAAGCAGGGACTTATCTGGACTGCCTGGTTGGTATCACAAACCAATACATTAAAAGTTCACTACCTTCAATGTTAGAAATCAACAGATAAATGATCTGTATCCTTAACTTTATGGAAAGGCCCAAAAATTCTAGGCTGTAGAAGTCAAAACGGCATGAGAGGAGAAGTAGGTATAAATCACAGATTTTATTGGGGTTTTTTGTGAGAAAAAAGGTAATTTCAAAGAGAACTCTAAAGCAAAAAATATGACCTTCAGAAACTAAAAACGTGATTCGCAAAGAGAGGAATACAGGGAAGAACAAGAAGTAAGCAATCAAACAGCAGTTACATCATCACATGTTCCCTGAGGACTTCTTAGACTTCTTGAGGAATTTTCTGGTGATAAATTCCTGCTGTGATCCAAATCCTATGCCATGATTTATGGTCACAGAATCACAGAACTGTGTGGGTTGGAAGGGACCTGTGGAGATCATCCTGCCAAGGTAGGACCCCTCTGTTTACTTGGTTGATTAAAACACTTTTAGGATAAAAAAAAACCAAACCCTACTCAGGCTTAACAATTGATTTAAAATGAAAAAAAAAAAAAAAAGAAAAAAAGAGAGTTATTGCTCTAAGCTGAAACAAAATGTTTCATTACAGTACCAACCAATAGCAGTGGTTTTTTTTCAGTGTAACTCATACTGAAATGGTTCGCAGTGAAAACTTTGAACTCAGGTTGGGTGAATATAAGAAAATTTACTCCATCTGATTTGTTTTAAAGGGGGTTTGAAAATCCCATGGGTGCCACCCCTCCACCAAACACACAAAACTAAATGGAAATACTGTTTATTCTGGCTGAAAATTTAGATGGAATTACTTGAAGTCTGCAAGTCCTATGGGTCCCTCCTATAAAATGGGATTCTTCAGTTCTCTCAAGCGAAAAGGCTTCTGGATGAGAATAAATGACACTGTTCTCTGCATTTCCTGACATGCTGCTTACTCTACTGTTTAACCTTCTGCCTTGCCTTCAGCATCTTCCCTCCTCTGGTCAGAATCCACAGCTTTACAGGCAGATTGCTGATGCCTTAAAATCCCTTTGTAGTTCCTCATAGAAAAGGCAATGGAGTACTACATTCCTGGTTTACTTGGTTGATTAAAAAACTTTTAAGGTAAAAAAAAAATCTACTCAGGCTTAACAATTGATTTTAAATTAAAAAAAAAAAAGAAGAAGAAAAAGAGGTATTGCTCTAAGCTGAAACAAAATGTTTCATTACAGTACCAACAAATAGCAGGTTTTTTCAGTGTTACTCAGATTGAAATGGTTCACAATGAAAACTTTGAACTCAGGTTGGGTGAATATAAGAAAATTTACTCCATCTGATTTGTCTTAGAGGGGGTTTGAAAGACCTAATTTTGATAAGAAAGTTTTTAGCTTTCTGCTTAAAAGATAATTTGAAAGCAAATTTCTTCACGATACTTGTATTCCCAACTCTAGGGGTGTACTCTGTTTTGAAACATTTGAATTCAAGCTGCTAATTAAAATTTTTGAATGCACAGACCTGAGTAATTTTCAGACCTGGTCTGCAACAGAACAGCCAGTCCTTGGGTTGGTGGAGTCCCTGCTTGGCTGAAATTCAAGTAATTCTCCTTTATCCAACTGAAGAGAGTTGCTTTGAACATTAAAATGGGTGCATTATGGTCAAATGGTCATCTTAATAGAATATTTTAATTATGTTCTGTTCTGTGTCACAACAAACTGAGGGATTTGGTTCATTTCTTGTTTCCTCAGGACTTCCTTAGTCTGTTGGATGATAAGAATTTACAACCACAGGATTAAGGGATTAAATCCATTCAGTTTCTGGTCAGCAGGACCCTTTAGAATGACTTGGATCTGACACAAATTATTTCTAAGCCCTCTGTAAAAGGCTCAGAACCTTACTAAAAAGCCAGCATTTGGAGCCTTTTGTCTCTGCATCACACATGAAATATATGCCAAGGAAAATCTGATAAGAAATTTGGAAATATTTCAGTGCTACATCCTAGAGGGGAGCAGGAAAAGATGGCACAAAGAGAAAGGTCTTCAAGTATCTGTGTTTGAACCAACACCTCCACACATAACAAACTTCAGTATGATCAGGGAATGCATCCAGGGCATCTCAAAGTGGCTTTCCTGTCACTCTGATCACCAGTGACTGCAGGGCTTTGTGGGCTCTAGTTCACAGTCCACAGCTGGTGTTCTGCTGTCCTCTCTCAGTTTCCCTCTTCCAGTGAAACTAAATTTTTGCATGAGCAAAGTCAGCTTTGTGGGCTGCCCAGCCCTTCCAGTTCCCATCATCATTTGGAGGAAAGCTTCAGCTCAACAGGCCTGGTATCAAGTGCACCAGGTGTGTGTTAGTCACAAAAATGACACCTCTGAGAATGCAAATAGGAGATGCTGCAGATTCTGACAAAGGCCCTTGGTTTGTATACTGAGGGTGCAGTGCAACACTGTCCTTCTCCCCTTGTCCTTCCTTTTCCCATTCCCCTTTCCCCCTCTTTTCCTAAATGCTGCTTGAACTCCTCCTTCTGAAGCGGTTGTGTTGGAGATTTGACACACATGCTCTGCACTGCAGCAGATGTATTAGAATCTCACAGCCTTTACAGAGAACAAATCCAAGAGCTCCACTGGCCTATAAACACTGGAAATTAATGACATGACAGCCTCAGGAAATGGTACTTCAGATATGCAAGTGCCTCATGGGAGGAACTCATTACTGGAGTTACAGTAAATTGCCACTGAGTGAATGCTGGAGGAGCTTCCCACACTTCATAAGCTTGATCTTGTCTGATTTCAAGGGCTAAGTGAGTTTTGGCATGATTAAATACTAGAAACTGTGGCCATCTGAGAGCACTTGGACTTGCAGGCTTGTTCTACACACTCGTGGAGCTAGCAGTGCACAGAGAGAATTGTAGCAGCTTTCTCCAGGTTTTGGTTATTGGTTTGTGTTTAAAAAAAGTCCAGCTACTGAGCTGGGTGAGTATATGCTAGTGGAGACCTTGCTGCTCAGATTTGAGGCTGGTTTTGTGTATCTGTGAGCTGCTGGGAGTTTGGGGGACTGGAGGTGCAGAAAGCCATAGTACAGATACTTTATTTTTGGTCCCTTGCAGGCTCAGTGCATTTGACTAAATATATGTCAAGAAAAAAGCCAAGCTTGAACAGCTGCTTGCTTTGCTGGATAAGAATTATATTTTCATTTTAAAAGCTGTTTTTTCCTGTCCTAATGTTAACTGACATAATAGCAAAGTTAACTGTCCTGAACACACCTCACTCTGAGGTGTGATCTCCATCAGCTTTTTCAAACTGAAGTTAGTCAACAATTAACAGTCAACATTTAAAGTGCCAGACATCCAAAAGGAGTCTCATGTATCACACCGGACTAGACAAAGTGTTTTGTGCTGGACAGAGCTTTCTTTTCAGCACAGCAGTGTTTGCCTCATTCATTATTGTGGTTCTCCTCAAAATCAAGCTCTCAGCTCTAGGTGTGAAAGTTCAGAATTGCAATTGTCGTCCAGAGAGGATGGCAAATTCCACTTGCCTCTTTCTAATGGGCTGGTGAAGGGCAGGTGAGCACTACAGCTGGGAGCACTGGCAGTGTGTGCCTTGTGCTGGCCTGCTCACACACACATTTGATATGGCTGCACCACTGAGGGAAAACAAGGGGGTTCTGCTCGTTTTTACAAAGATTAGTGGTGTCCATCTTACACTGCTGGACTGCCTGTTTTTAAAGATACTTGTAGCAGAGAAATGAACTTTAAGAAAAGCAAATGCCGCCTTAGTAAGGTTTCAAGTGCTGTTGGGAAAACAATAGAAAACATATTAAATAGAACATTTCCCAGCCCAGAATGTGATGGGCTGACACACCCAGGATTAAACTTTTGTTCAACTATTGCTAAATTGGCAAGATACTAACCTGCACCTTTCCTAGTCCCTGTCCTGCCATTTAATGTGATAAGATGCAGGTTTAATGCAAGAATTAGTGGAAAAGATTCTCTGTCATAGGGATGTGCAGCTACAAGGTCATAAACTTTCTTTAAGGCTTAAAAGGGAAAACACCACCCATAAATATTGAGAAATACCTGAATATTGGTATATTCAGTGTTCACTGTCCTGTTAACAAGTTTCTGCTGCTGACTAGATATCCCAAGCGATGCTGTGTCCTTGAAAATATTTTTTTCCTCCTCTATTTGCTATCAAGAAAACAGGAGTTTTAGTTTGCACTGGCATATTTCAAATGCCTTTAAACCAGAGCTCTGCAGGAAATGCTACATTTTGGCTCAGCATCTTAGTGCCTGGTGCTTTAGCTCAGCAGAGGGAAGGAGGAGAAAGATATAGGGGGGCCAAAACCTTCCCCAACTGCAGCTCTCTCAGCTCTGAGTGAGAGCTTTTGTGTGCATTCTTCACATTGTGAACCACTCTGCATTACACTGGGGACTTCAGAGGAATTTCTGACATGGGCAGGCAGTGGCTGTGATCCAACTGCCTTCATGTGGCTGCAAAATTAAACTTCTGTTTCTAGAAAATAGAAGAGTGTCACTTACTTACCTTTCTGATAAAGGTATTCAGGTGTGCACATGGCACCAGAGAAAGAAAGGAAAGCTGACCAAACACACCTGACTGTTGGACTCATGCTGCAAGAATCCAGTGTTCACCTGCTGAAAGACACATCCTTTTCAAAAGCTTCTCAAAATCCAAGGACAGGAGGATAAAAGATGTTGAGGGAAGACTGTTCTTAACAGGATTGTATCTTCTGTGCACTTGAATAGCTCAAAGCTTCTGCCTGTTAGAAATGACACCTCTCTGCAGAGGAAGTTTAAATACATGCTCAGCCCTGGGCAGGTCCACCCCGGCTGCAGTGTTTCTTAACTTGGGACAAGAACTAGATATGATTAAAAATGCAGGTAGAACTACATCTCTTCTGCCCCAGCATCTGTTTTCCTTCTAATCCACTTGCTAGCAATCCACTTGGAGTCAGATAAGATCTATTTCTGTTCTACTGTGAAAAGCTCAAGTACAAATACAACTAATTGTTGAGAAGGAAATTTAGGCACACCTCTGTATTAAGAAAGGGCGAGCAATTAGAAAGACTACTGATTGTTTTGGTCAGTTTGTATGATGGGATGGATAAGGTATTGAATTAAAATGAATCTGTGAATGGAAATGGAAATGGGAGAGACTTTCATTCTTCTGTAAACTTTTTGTTTTGGTTTGGTTTTTTGACTTTATTTTTTCAGTTTGGTTTTGCTGGGAAGAAAATGTTCGCAGTTGAACAGTTCTTCCCCAGAAATTTTTCTGCAGGTAACACTGGTGAATCTGATCAGACAAAAATTTTTGATTGTTCTTTCCTTCTCATTTCCAGAGGTGGATTCTCCCATGCTGGAGTCCCATCATGGGACTAGAGTAAGTCTGCAAGTCCACATTAACAGAGACCCCTCTGCAGAGCTGCCTCCAGCCCTGGGGCTCAGCTCAGCAAGGACACGGAGCTGCTGGAGCCACAGCAGGGACACCAAGGGCATCCCAGGGATGGAGCAGCTCTGCTGGGAGGAAAGGCTGAGGGAATTGGGATTGTTCACCTGGAGAAGAGAAGCTTTGGGGTGACCTCATTGTGGCCTTGCAGTGCCTGAAGTGAGCCTGCAGGAGAGATGGAGAGAGACTCTTGACAAGGGCCTGGAGTGACAGGACAAGGGGCAATGGCTTCACACTGACAGAGAGCAGGTCTGGATTAGATATCAGGAAGAAATTCTTCCCTGTGAGGGTGTGAGGGTCTGGCCCAGGTTGCCCAGAGCAGCTGTAGCTGCCCCATCCCTGGAAATGTTCCAAGGCCAGGCTGGATGTGGCTCTGGGCAGCCTGGAATAGTGGAAGGTGTCCCTGCCCATGGCAGGGGGTGGGACTGCAAGATCTTCAACATCCTTTCCAACCCAAACCATTCTGTAATTCTTTGATCCCAGTTTGCCATATCCTCTGTGGCTCGGGCTTCATCACCTCGGATACAGCACCACGGCCATTCCTTGTGATTGAGGCAGTAATAGTGCAGCTCTGACTCAGATCTAATGAAATAGGGATAGCAGCATCACCTGACCTTGGGAGGAGCAGGAAGTGGATTATTTTGAGATGTATGAATCCCTGTTTGAGCAGTTTGTCTGGCTGTGTGTGTTGTGACCAACACAAAAGGCAATGGAATCAGCCAATATCCATTTTTATAAGGTGCTGGCAACTGTGGGAGATGAAGCACATCCATTTCATTAGGCTGGTGCTGAAGTGGTGCCCTGTGAACACTGTTAGTGGACACTGTGGTGTTGACAGCACTACCTTCCCAGTGACACAAACCCATCTCCTAATCACTTATGCTCTTTAAGAGATCAATTACACTTTTCTCAAGTGTTATAGGACCATTAACCTTAGCTTACTGCTCAAATTCAGTGTGGTAATTATAGCCTAAGTATCTACACTTCCATCTTGCAATGGCAATTGGATATGGGAATCTGCAGTCCTTCATACCCTGAGGTGATGCACAGGGGTGTTGTGTGCTGCTAAACAGCTGCCACGTTCTGCTCTGGAAGTTTTTAACAGAGGGGGATGCTCAAATATATAAAGACAGCTATTTTTCTGTGTATATTCAGTGTCAGTGGAAGTGAGTAGGGATATAAACAACAAATAAACATGGGCTGGAAGGTATATCACATTTCAAAGCAGTAGAAACATAAACATTCATTTTGTAGACCAGTCAGCAGGAATATAAAATAGCCTCACTATCAAAATCTACCTTTCTATATCCTCAGTGATCAAGCCTTTGAATTGCAATTTGTTGAAGAAACTAAGACTGGCCCTTTCAACAGTTTTCCTCATCAGCTGACATGTCTTTGGCCTCTTTCATTTTGTCTCTCTCATATGTATTTGCAGTCACCTGATATTGCCATCTCCTAGACAGGAGCAGTGGTTGTTGTCTAAAGTCTTGTTGTGTCCTCCTCAGAGCCATGCAGAACCACAGCCTCAGTTTCTACCAAGATTTACAATACTGCTGCTATGTTTTATTTTTGCCCTTCAGAAGCAATTCTGCCCCAAACCAGAGGCCGTGTCTTGGTACCAAATGACCTGGGCATTCAATGGGCCTTGATTATGGCCAGGAATGTGGCATCCCTCTGTGGATGTCTGGACAAATTTCAATGGGAAAATAAGGAAGAAAAGTTACTGACAAGTCACTCCAGTCGTGTGATATGGAGAACACACAGGCTGCCGTGGCCTTGGCACGTTTCCACTGCTCTTGCCACAGACTGCTGGGCCTTACTCATCCTTTATGAATCACTGTTTGCTGTACACAGAACTTTACAGCACTTACAGCAACCAAAATGGAGTGAATCACCTGGTTCTGATGCATCTGTTGATATCCAGACTCGGTAAGAGTCACTTCTTGGATTCAGGAGAAGGATCTGATGAACCTTGCTTCACTCCACCCACCCATAGTCCTCTAAAGATTTTATAGCCCCTGCAATGCTGCTGGACCCCTGCAGACCTTCTCCACCCAGAGCACACTCCTCTCACTTGCAGTTGTATCAACCCTTTTCAGATTTTTTTTTTTTTTTTTTTTACTCTTGACTTTCTTTTTTCTTGACTTTTCATGTGCCAGGATCCCTTCCTCACCTTTCAGCCATTTGGGCTGCCAAATGTTTACTTATCTTGTGTGTTTCCCTCCTCATCCTGGTCCTACTCTGCTGCTGCTGCTGCTGCTGCAGAATAGAAAGATCTTAATGCAGCAAAACTAAACAGTGCCTTTTGTGAGATGTGCTGGACAGAAGGACTCTCAGTAAGTTCTGAATCATGAGAAATTTGAGATACAGAAGGCATTTCCCTCAGAGGAAGTGTTTGAGCTCTGTGAGTTTAGGCCAGAAGAGGAACTAGTTGGTGTTTCCTAAACTTTATGGTGAACTGTGCTGGATAACAAACTTGCAGAGAGCTCCTGGACCAGGTGGGATGGAGAGAGGAGGCAGATAAGACTGGTACAAGACTGAGGCAATGCCTGGCCAACATGCAGGTGGAGGGTGGGAGGTGCTACATCCCTGGTTCTCTTTTCACTGCCCCCCACCCTGGTTCTGATTTTGCTCTTGGTAATGAAAGCCTTGGGCACTTCCACTGGTGATGCTGGGCAACAGAATTTAGGCACAACCATGAGTAGTAAGCCAAGCTTTTGGCCCTTTTGGCAAGCACAGCCTAAGAATTTGAGCTGATGTTGCAGGACACGAGTTAGCCAGTGATAAACTAATTTGCCACAGCTCTGGGTATCCCCAAGCCCTCACAGCAGCAGAGACATCATTTCTTCTGGCACTGGCATGTTTGAAAAAACGCCAGAGCCTAACAACAGGAATGTCACATATTTATTATTCTGCCAATGCTCTGAAAGTCAAAATTTGAAACCATAACCTCTTTCCAGGCTGAAATATCTCCTTGCCATTTCTGACAGTATTTCCTCCCTCTCCCTAAGTCTAATCAAGGGGTAAACCTCTAAAAGTACTCAGATGCAATACAGTCTAATCATCATTACTGTGTTAAAAAAGTCGATGGCATGGAAGCCCCTGAGTAGCCAGCTTGGTGGTATTTATTGGGATTTAAGAGCTTACTATAATTATCATGTCCAGTAACTGCCTGGATTGATGTGTGAGGGGAGAAAGGAATCTGGAAGCATGTCTTGTCAGGGTATGCAAGGGATCAATGAATGGATGGATGGACAGATATGAGTGGGTAAATATTTATTCTTTCAGGCAGTTTTATGTTTTCCCAGCCAGCTACCCCTGTTCTTCTGACATGCCTTGCAACAGATCTGACAAAGGTTAGGCCTGTCTGTGGATTGAGATCATGAACTGATATGATTTTGTCTAGTCTTCATGACTACCATTTTTCAGTGCCTACATACTTCCAGAAGCCCAAGTTTTCCATGATATTTTTTGTTTGGTTGTTTTTTTTTGGTTTATTTTCTAAGAAAATGCTGCCTTTGCAGGTGCCTTCCTAGCATATGGATCAAAATCATTGTAGAAAGCCCATTTTACATGACTCTGGAGGCTTGTAGCCACAAAAAAACTACAGCAGATTCCCAGCAATGCACCTTTCTCTCCTGAAAGTCCAAAACCTTGCCCAGGGTCCCTCCCCATCTATCCCAGTGGGCTGGATCTATCCTTTTGGCCCTCTCTATGATATGGATTTCCTTCTTGGTCTCTCTTGAAAAGCACAGGAAAATCTGAAATGTCCTAGGTTTTTGGGTCTTCATCACAGTCTAAGGCAGAATTCCTCTCTTATCATCCTGTTATTTCCAACTAGGTAATTTTATTTTCCTGAGAGAAAGAGAATAAAAAGAAAGTCTTGCTTTAATTAATCTTTTCTAAAGGTAACTTTGCTGCGTTGAGATTGAGGATAAAGTAATTTTCAGGATGACAGAGTCACATTATTTGGTGAACTTGCCACTACTAATGGAGCACTTCTGAAGTATGAAATGGATTTCAAACTAATGGAAAGGCCAGCCATAAATGTCCCATATAGGTTCATGCCCACGTTAGATTCTTCTGATATAGATCTATGTTCCCTCAGTCAATAAAAGAACAAAAATGGGACTCTGATATTTTTAGGTGCAAAGCACCCTGAGACTAGACATGTTTTGGGTTTTTTTTATCTGGGATTTTCACTGAGCTCTTGAATGTTTATTTCATATTCTTTATGATTTATGAAGGGCTTCCCCATCTGCCTTTCCCTTATTCCCTGAGATCCTCCCCATCGCCTGTTTTAGGGGAGCCTGGCTGCCACAGCAGTCTCTGATGAGATTAGTCACAATAATGCTGCAGAGTTAAGCTCCTTACACTCAAGCCTGGGAGAGCTGGTAATATTATCCAAAGAGCAAAAGGCTAAGGCAATGTTTGGCCTGAGTTGTTTCATTCAAATTACAGCTTCAGGGGGTGGTGGGCAGTTGTGGTTTTACCACCTGAAACTGTTTTCTCAGAATCACGGAATGGTTTGAATGAACTTTAAATATCATCCAGTCCCAATCCCCTGCTCTGAGCCCCATCCAACCTGGTCTGGAACACTTCCAGGGATGGGACAGCCACAGCTTCTCTGGGCACCCTGTGCCAGGGCCTCAGCACCCTCACAGGGAAGAATTTCTTCCCAATATCCAATCTAAACCTGCTCTCTGTCAGTGTGAAGCCACTGCCCCTTGTCCTGTCACTGCAGGCCCTTGTCAAGAGTCCCTCTTCAGTTTTCCTCTCCTAGTAAACCAGTATAAATTTTCTGCAGTTCCCATCTTCACCACTTTTGTGAGTTGCCCTGTGAATTGAAGTGTGTTATTTTGGCTGTGACTGGATAAACATTATATGACATATTTGGTAATAATTTCTCAAATAGGATGCCCTGGCACAAATTTCAATGGCTTCACACTGGCAGAGAGGAAGTTTAGACTGGATATGAGGAAGAAATTCTTCCCTGTGAGGGTGCTGAGGCCCTGGCACAGGGTGCCCAGAGAAGCTGTGGCTGTCCCTGGATCCCTGGCAGTGTCCAAGGCCAGGTTGGACAGGGCTTGGAGCAACCTGGGACAGTGGAAGGTGTCCCTGCCCATGGCAGGGCGTTGGAATGAGATGATCCTTAAGGTCCCTTCCAACACAAACCTTTCTATCATTCTAATATATTTGCACAGTGAGTTTGCAGTTCCTTCTTAGCCTGTGGCTTTAGTCTCTCTCTCTCAGTCACTGGAGAGTCTCAACCTTGGAAAATAACCCAACAAAAATCAAATGAGGGTCATTTTTAAATGAAAAGTTCTGAGGGCTGGAGACAGTGGTTAGCTAAGCACATTGCACCCAGTCCATATTCTCTAGACCTGCTTTCACTGTTCACATTTCAGTTTAAGATGGTAAATTCAGGTTTTGGTAAACTTGAATCCTGGGGTGCTTTTGGCTGGTGCCCACAGTTCTTGTAGCTCTGGCACTGAAGTATCAGTCACATGGAAATATTCCGACTGGTGTGGGCTTGGAATGTGCTGATAGTCTTGATACTCACTGAGCATAACAAATGCTGGCTGGGAAAAGGTAACACTGTGAGGCAAATAAGCCTGTTTGAAATCATATTTTGACATAGAACATCTACTTGGGAAAATCACAGAAAGAAAATGTAACACTGCAAAATACTATGACATACAATTTAAGTTTAGGCCACTGAACTTTGCAGCAGTGCTCTCTATGGACAGGAAAGCTCAACTGAAGAGTCTGTGTGAAAGGATTTTTTCTATTTCCACATCCATCTTTGCACATTTGTATTCTACAAACATATCCCTAAAGGACAGCCCTGCATTCAAAGAATGCACTTAGCACGGATTGCTTCTGGCAGGGAAGCTATTCCTAGCTTTACCTTGAGCAAGTAATATTCTAAAATCAGCTTCGTTTAAGCCTGAAAAATACACAGAGGAGGTTTGAGAAAAATATACAACATACTTACTGTGGTTATTTTCGTTTTGGGATGCATCGGGTTTGCAGGGCAAAGTTTGGGTAGCAAGGGTGAGAAGCTGCTGGAAGCTTCACCCATGTCCAACAGAGCCAATTCCAGGTGGCTCCAGGATGGACCTGCCACTGGCCAAGGCTGAGCCCATCAGGGATAGCAGTAGCACCTCTGGGATAACAGATTTAAGAAGGGGAAAACCCCACAACTGCAGCTGGAGACAGAAGTGTAGTGTCTGAAAATCAATAAATATTTAGGAAAATACCATTCTAGGTATCTGAGGTATCTGAACTGTGTCAAACCTTGATGCATTGAGTAGATAAATCTTTAGACTTAACCATCAGATTTCTGTCCACACTCTCCTGTTCCATGGAGTCTTGTCTAAGACCCCATTACTGAAGCCTGTTTTCCTGTAATTTGCACTGTCCTTTTATCTATATCCAGATGGCCTTGTGTTCACCCATGCAGGGACTTCCATGTCCAGGAGGTTCCTGCAGCTCAGGCAAATAAAATGCTGTTGGACTCTGGAAGCTTTGAGGAGTCTCACTGCTGTGCTTTGAAATACTCCTGCAGCTGTCCACCCTGAATTTCTGCTGTTGCTTTACCCATAGTAAAAGCAGCGCAGGAAAAACTCTCTTTCCTTAACTTCTCAGGTTTGTACTCCAAGATAATCAACTAAAACTTTCTGAGATAACTAAAACTTCAGTTTTTCCTAGGTGCACACTACTGCCTGCTATTTTCTGTTGCACAGACAAGTACAGACATGAAAATCCTGATTTACACAAGCCAAAAGTCCAGCACAGCTCAGCAAAAATGCTGCAGAACATAAATGAATCCCCCTTCATTGACAGAAGTACTTTTGCCTGCAAGTGGCTTGAGTTTTCTGTGCATTTGGAAATACAAAATGATGCCTCGGACTTAGCTGAAATAGTTTGCTTGGGTTTTTTTGTTGTTTTTAAGTCAACCCAAAAATTTCTTACGGATGTTACACAAGTAGACAGCAGGATAGCACATTGCTGGTCTGTAATAATTAAATTTAAGACTGCCCAAAAGCAGAGGAGCAGGAACAGGGACCTCTGTAAAATCCTTCAGGTCTTGGAATGGGAACCATCATCTTGAAGTGTCCATCCCTGTGTACTTTCTAAGAGAGATTCAGAGTTTCAGAGGGAAAGGAAGGCTGTGCTTGTATTTATGAAGCTTTGGTTGTTATTTTGAATACATTCAGTATCCCATGGAAAATGCTACTTAGCTCCAAAATGGGAAATTGGAAAAATCTTCCTTCATAAAATATGAGTTTTAACTCAATGTGGGCCTGAGCAAGTTGAAAGCTCTTTTTTCCTTTATTTGATTAAAAAAACATAGAGGGAATGAGAAATAAAATTCTAGTTGATATTTTTAATTGAACTAAATCTACCCATGTATATCTTGTGCATTCCTTGCTGTGATGTCTGATTCCCCATTTGAAGGTTGCTTTTGGTTTTGTCACAACAAAAAGTTGATTGGACTAATTTGCTAAGAAGTCAAATTTTCAATTCCACAGCATCATGTGCAGAGGCTCAGCAAGAGCCAGGTTAATGCTGAGACACACAATGTGATGAAAGTGGGTGGAGGGAGCAGACAGGAAAAGTACAATGCCAAAGAAATATCCCATTTAAATGCTGCACCAGGAGGACATTCTCTGCCTCTCCCCTGGGAAAAGCACGGGAAAATGGAACCTGTTTAAGAATCCAAGGCTGGAATTTTAGCTAACTCTGTAATTCTCTTCAGGACTATGTCAACCATGTCAGTAAGGACCAGCTGCACGCTGTCTCTGGACTTCTCTCTCTCCTTACTCCTGAGTTATTTGAGTCGATGTGCTCACATCGCTGAGAGCCCCACAACAGGAGATAACTTGCCACAGATCAGCTGCCAAGTGGGTTTTTTTTTTACCTTCTTTTTCTGCTGCTTCATGGTGAGATGCAGACGCTGGAAAAATGAACTGGCTCATCTTGGCAGCGGGCAGTGCTGCATTGCCATCTGCTGCAAAGCCAAAGGTGTTCCAGCATGGAAGGTGGAATTATAGAAGAGGACTTGGGAGTGCTTTTGAAGGAAAGGAGGGCTGCAGTGGGACCAAAGCAAGCTTTGGATCACTGATTCTTGCTAAATATCCAGGGTAAATGCAATATGCCTCATGCCACAGGAGATCCCTCTGGTTTATGATTGCTTCCAGGACACCTCTGCTAGTGGGGAGCACCATTTCCTCCCAGCAGGGACAGAGAGCTGGGAGTTCCTGCTGCAGCTGGGGAACTATCCAGGAGAAAAAAAGAGCAGCATAGCAGGGGATGTAGTACAAAAGGACCTGGGAAAGACTTCTTTTCTTTAGTTATCAAAGCAGGACAGAGCCAGAGGTCAAACTCCCTTAGGAACAAACAGTACTGTTGCCCCCTCTCCAACTTTCCAACTGCACTGCTGAGTATCAAACTGGAGATTTTCATATTCTTCTGCTGGCACAGGATCAGGGCCATCTGAATTACATATCACATGGACATGCAAACTCTTGCTCCACAGAGACTGCAGTCTACATAGGAAAGGAAAGATGAAAAATGGGAAGGGGAAGAAAATGTCTGGACCAAGCTAACGCTGCTGCGGAGGGTCAGAAGGGAGAACCAAGGTTCTGGTACTAGAATCAATCATCAAGAACTTTGTCTAGGTTTTAGGATTTATCATTTAGGAATTATTCTGTGGATGAAAAAAGTTTGCCCTGTCCAGAGTTTGTCTCTTGGTGCTTTTTCAATACCAGATTTTCTCTGCATCTTGCAATGTGTTTAAATTTCACAATCACAGAACAACTGGGGTTGGAAGGGACCTTAAAGATCATCTCATTCTACCCCCCTGCCATGGGAAGGGACACCTTCCACTATCCCAGGTTGCTCAGAGCCTCATCCAGCCTGGCCTTGAACACTTCCAGGCATGGGGCAGCCACAGCTTCACTGGGCAACATGTGCCAGGGCCTCAGCACCCTCACAGAATTTCTTCCTCATATCCAATCTGAATTTACTCTCTGTTAGTGTAAAGCCATTCCCCCTTGTCCTGTCACTCCAAGCCCTTGTAAATAGTCTCTCTTAATTTTCTTTTTCTTTTTAAGGAAGGAGGTATGAAAGTATCAGTCCCCCTATAAAGAAACTCTCAGAGCTCATGGCCCCAGGAAGTAGTGGGTGTGCATGTTTATTTGCTTTTATTGAAAGATTCTTATACATCAAAGTGTCTCAGGCACAAAGAGGAATAAAAGCCAGAGCATAAATTCACCTTTTTAAGCTTACACCATATCTTAAGGAGTGTCATTTGACAGAATTATAGATCCGAATAATCTCCTTTCCGCTGTGTGCTGCAGAACGGAGCTGTGAGAGATGCAGGAGTCACTGCCAAGGAACCTGCAAAAAAATATGCAAGAGGAACAAGAACAGATCACCACAGCAAGGGATAAACCAAAAACCCAAGCAAAAATAAATTCACACACACTCTATGCAAAAGGTGTCTGAAACCATCTTTCACAGTTGGGTTGTTACCTTCAAAAGCAGCAACATTTAGGCACTATATTGCTGATTTCAGCCCATTTTCCAGCTGGACATATTCTCTGAAAACAAGCAGATATTTTTCTTTTTTATTTATTTATTTTTTAAGAAAACAGGAAGTTTGTCATGCTGGCTCAGATCAATAAACTCTCAGAGACCTCCTGCCTTTATTCCTGTCTCGTGCTTGATGCAAAGCTCCTCCTTGACTTACTTTCCCAGCCAGATATGTAATGATGCCGGTAAGACACATACTTTACTTGCAGAACCCTGTGGGGAATCAGGACACACCATAAACCATGAGTTTGGATTATCAGGATGTCAGACATTAAAGCTACAGATGCAAGTGAGACAGAGCCTCAGCCAGACCTTCCTGAGCACAGCAGCGTTATTCCACTGATGAGACCCACTGCAGAATTTCCCTTGGCTCAGCTGTCTCTGTGGTGGGTAAAAATCATTCTTGTGCAGACAACACGCACAGGGTTTATGAATCACTTGAATGTCCTCTAAATCCTCAAAGCAGGGATTAAGTAGGACTTAAGAGGAACATATGACTTGTGCTTGTCCTCAATACAGTGGTGACTTTCATATTATGCGAGGAAATAGCTCCTTTGATTGTTGTGTGTTTACTTGGTGCTAATGTCACTGGGTGTCTTTGTTGTTTCCCTGGCTAGAATGAAAGAGCAGCCTGGTGTGCTCCTGCAGCTCTTCCACAAACAGCATTGCACACCAAATGGATCCTCCAACACCTGCTGTGCTAACTCCTAACAGTACTCTGATTAATTTAATGCTCTGAGTTATAATTTAATGCTCTGAGTTATAATTCCCAGATTCTTCCTGCTGCTGGCTGAGTAGGTGGAGCTCTTCTCCTCGGTGGGCTGGTTGGCAAAGTGTATCTTTGCACAAGTGAATTTGATTTCTGTACCACTTCTTCCTTAATGAGGAGGATTCTCCTTTATCTCCTTCAGTTGATTGTTTCCTCTGATTTTGCAGCACAGAGGTCAGAGTTCTGCTCCATGCTCTGATTTTCCAGCTGGTAGCAGTTTGATGAGATATGCACAGTCACAAATGCCTGTGTGTTAGAAGGGTGGGCATTTTTTAACAAGGTTAACTCTAAAAATTCACAGCTGGGCATAACCTAAAACTACTCATGATTTGTGATGTATTTATTAAATTGCAGAGACCAATTAGAGAAGGGTTTCAGTTATGTAGCAATACATTATTTTTTCACACATTTTCTTTCTTTTTCTATATCATTCACCATCTTCAGCTGCTATATTTAATGCATTTTCAGTCTCTGCTTTTTCCCCATAATACAAGATACCCAAACACAGACATAATGTTGCAGGTGAAGATACCACCTAATATCACATCTTAATGATTATATTTATATTTCTTTTAATCAATAAGACAAAACATAATAATTACTTTTCTAGTGCCTTACTGTTGCAGGAAAATGGCCTCATTGAACCACACACAGCGACCACATGAAGGTCTAGGTAAAAATTTCATAAGGAAACCTGAAATCTGTCCATAAAACTCCTTCCACGAGTGGGTTTTGCTGGCTCCTGCCACACATCTCAGAGGCTGAGATCTTTGCCAAGGGTTATGTTGCTGCAGTCCCACGTTGGAGAAGTGGCTTTGGCAGTGATTACCTGTTCCAAAGCACATCTCAGAGCATAGGAAAAACAGATTATCTGGTAAGGCTGGGGCAGAACAGTGGTCTGATATTCTGGCTCAGATATGAAGCATCCCAGTTTGTGTTTTCACCTCCTATCTACGCTGTTATTAGCAGAACATTTGGAATTGGCTGCTGGTAAGTCATTTTGCACTGTGCTGTTATGTTTGCCCTACCACATCCATCTTGCCATGCTCACTGCTTCCTCTCCCTTGTTGAAAGGCTCTCCCTGGCATGCCTCACATTATCAATGTATTTCTCTGCTACACAGTACAATGGGCTCATTATCTTGGGACCAGTCCTTAGATACTGTTAAAGTCAAAAAATACTGCTGTTAGTGGTGAATATTAACTCACTGACTCTTACTTTGGACGCAGGAGGTAACACAGCTGAACATCTTTTCTCTTTTCCTATACAATGCACAAGGATTTGAAAAGTGGGACATTACAGGGCAAAAGCTTTAGAAATTCTAAAGGCAAGCAATTTGTAAATAAATCAGCAAGTTGCCATGTCCCTCTCCAAGGGAGGGAGAGATTTGTCTGAAATATAATGGTCCTACTGCAATGTGCTCACTAAGCACTCAGTGGCATTTTAAACACCATGAGACTTGATTTTGAGACTTCAAGTGAAAATAAATCATAAAAAGAGGTGCTCAGAACTGGAGAGCTAAGATCTAACAAAGCACATAAGGAATACAACCAACAGGAAGCAAACCATTTCCTTCTGCCACAGCCAGCACAGAAGAGGCTCCAGAAAGGGACTAGGTCACAAACTTCTTGAGTCCAGAACAGACCCTGGCCCAGATATAGAAGTAGGACAAGACACAAAAAAGCAAGACCAAGAAGATGGAAAAACAGCAGTGCCCAAGGCACAGAAAACATGGGACATTGATGGGCTGGTAGCGTCTGAGGGGTGCCTAGCTGCCTTCATTTTGGGTAGGACTTAGAATTATTTGGAAGCACTTACAGTCACCTGGGGACAAGGCTTCAAAGCATCTGGGTCTTTCACTTTAACACACAGTAGCCGCCGGTGTTTTTGTTTACTCAAGTTCCTTCTTTTTCTCTAAATAATTGCTTCTGCTTCACTTGAGCTGTCTCTCCAGCAGACAAGAAGCATTCTGGGCAGGCAGGTCAGCATGCACCCTATTCCCAAAAGAGGACATGCAACTGTACCTCTAAATTTGGGCTCGATGGTAAGGATATGTTTGAAACACACCCTGTTCAGCATTTTTGCCTCTCCTGTATGCTGAAAATAAAGCAAGAGGAAGTCCTGCTGCCAAAGCAGCTCTGCAAAGCAACTTGCACTGGGAATTTTCATCAGGGAAGGACAACAGTAGCAAGGAGAATTTCCAACCCTCTGCCACAGACACTTGAACTACCTGCTCAGCATTTTCTGCCCTTGTGTGGTTCTTTCAGGCTTTCTATAGGCTCAGAGCTGAGGCTGAAGATCCTGAGTCGCTCCAAGAGAGATGGAGCCCCTTATTGCCAGGCTTTTGATTTCCCACGCATCTCTTAAGTTATACCATTTCCTGGTGCTGCTGTTTTCTGGTTTGGTCCTTGCTCAGGTTGTGTCATGACATTTCCCCCAGCTCTGCAGCTACCTCTGGCCCTCCTTTAGCACTGTCCTGTCACTGTTGTTGCCACCTATGATCCAGGCTGCAGCTGCTTTCCTTTGGCCTTACCCATGCTGCTGCTCTCTGTCTGTCTCCAGATCTGCTCCACTCTGAGCAGCAGATGCAAATGACCATCTCTTTTCTCCATTTCTTTATTGTGAGCAGCTTGTTCAGTGTAACTGCTTGTAAAGCCTGGCTGCTGGACTGCAACCCACTCCCCTCCACACTTTTCCTTCAGTAGATGCATTGGTCAGAATGCATTCCCTGGTTAGTTTTAGGGAAAAAGCTTTGCTGTGGCCCAGCTTGGGCAGGTAAGGATCTCTTTCCTGACTGCCTTGTTTTGACTATCACTCCCTGTGCTGTTTATGCTGCTAACTTTGTTTGCTCTCGCTGTTTTTCATTGCTGACACTCACGGCAAGACATCTGGTGCTCAAATCTGGCCTGTGAAGTGCTGAGTGGCACAAATGGTGCTGCAGAGAGCTACGAGCCGTGTCAGAGCAGGGCATGCAAGGCCTGTCAGGCTGTGGGCAGGCTCTGCTCGACTCCTGAGCAGCTCTTGCCAGAGCTTCCTGCACAGCCACCTCCCAGCAAGCAGGCCACCCACCTCCTGTCCTTAGAAAGGACCATTTGCAAAGGTTTCTTGGAATGGCAGCAAGATCCCAGCTGATAAATGCTTCTGGGTCATACGTGCTCTGCAGTGCACAGTGGTGCCTGGCCAGTGGAATGGTCTGGCTTCCATAAAGCACCCTCTATCCCAAGGTATGAAGTTATTCATTTCCTGATGCCAGCTCTCATATCCTCAGGGATTACTGCTGGTCCTGCTTGTCCTGCTTTAAATAAAATCCCATCTTGCACATGTGCACACACACAAACACTCAGTCCTTTGCCTAGTAACGAGACAGGCCTGCCTGTGCTCCTCCTTCCTCCCAGCAGAGCTGCACACTCTGGACACAAAGTGGTTCCATGCCTTTCTCACTGCACCCAGACAGCTTCCAGGAGCACTCAGCACTGCCTCAGCAGGCTCTGTCTGTGCTGGAACTCATGCTGCCTCTTCATGCCGTGCCCCAAAGTGACACATTGGGATTGTCCCACCCTCCTGGGCAGGAGCAGCAGCTCCTTGTTTATCTGACTCCATCCTGGTCACATCAGGGCACCTTCAGGAAGTGCTCCAGCTGCTGACTTTGCAGCAAGGTCCAAGGTTTCTGTGGCTCTGTCTGTTCCAGGGGTTTATAGCAATATGGGACTGGTTCCCTGCATTGGATTGCCTTTACCCCATCACATGGGGCCCTGACTGCTGCCAAATCTTGTCTCTGTGTGATAACTTGTTTGATGATTCTTGTGTCCTCAGAGGCAGGAGGACAAAAAGAAGGATCTAGTAGTTTATCTTCTTCACCACTGTTGCTCTGGACATTTCCTTAGTGGCTGCAAGGTTTTTGAGATATAATTGGAAGCTGAAAAGTTCATAGATGTTTAGGCCACTGTTCTCTGCAAGCTGCAGCATATTCATTCTAATATGCTGTTCTCAGCATCTGGAATCATGGCTGGGGCTCCTTCTTCTTCAACACTTCCAGTTCCAGTGGAAACCACATCAGCCACTGCATTGGTGCCTGGGAATCCCTCCACTGCATGTCTTAGTTTCTGCTGGGAACACACATGACCATGATCCCAGCACCCACATTTTGTCAGGTGTGATAATCATGAATCCAGTGTAAGATGCTGTCCTGACTCATAAGAAACATGGAATACTTTTGAATTTGATGCATCTAATTGAGCCTGACTTCTGTTACTGCTGAATTTTGGTTACTTTAGTCCTATAGACTCTTCTTTGGTGTCAGTGTAGATTCTCATTTTATGCAGAGATATCTCTTGTTTTTCACTGCCACTGATGTATACTCTGCTTCTTTCTCTGTGGGTCTCTTCACATCTCTCCTTTACAATTTCAATTTACATTACGTTATAATTCCATTAGAGGAATTTTCCCTCAGCTACACTGAGAGTGCCAACAGACTTCCACATTTTGGTAGCCTGAATTTCAGGTCTGTAATCAGGCAGACTTTTGAGGTAGGCATCAGCTTGCTTAAAATATAAGGCAACGCTTTTTGGGAAGGCTAAATGAAGCCCATGAGGACTTCTCCCTCCACATGGCTTGCTCAGTGATGGATGATCTTTCAGAATGTCCTTTATCACAAGACAAAGTGATAATGTGCCATATTTCATGGCAACTTATCAAGAGCTTGCAACTGTCCACGGGCCTTAAAATATCCTCTACTGTAAACTGTGAGTCCCATTGCTGCAGTCTAATGTTGCTGTTAATGAGTGTTCCTGGAGTTCTGCTGCAGGTGACCTTGCAGCCCAGCTAGGACTGAACCCTGCTCTGATTTTGTGGGGTAGCTCTGATTATGGCTAAGGTAAGGCTGGAAGGTAATTTGAGCACGTGGAGGATCCTGAAATGCCTTGAGTTCCTAAGGCAAAATTTGTTTCCTTAGAGAACTCTACTAAGTGATGAAGCTTGTGCTCAGCCTGGAGAAGAGAAGCTTTGGGGTGACCTCATTGCAGCATTCCAGTCCCTGAAGGGAGCTGACAGGAAAGATGGAGAGAGACTCTTGACAAGGGCCTGGAGTGACAGGACAGGGGGCAATGGCTTTACACTGGCAGAGAGGAGGTTTAGATCGGCTATTAGAAAGAAATTCTTCCCTGTGAGGGTGCTGAAGCCCTGGAACAGGTTTTCCAGAGAAGCTGTGGCTGTCCCATCCCTGGCAGTGTTCCAGGCCAGGCTGGTTGGGGCTCTGAGCAGCCTGGGATAGTAGAAGGTGTCCCTGCCTATAGCAAGAGGGTAGAATGAGATGATCTTTAAGGTCCTTTCCAACACAAGCCATTCTATGATTCTGTGATTCTTTGATTCATCACCATTCTGTCTTCAGCCTCAAGCTGGGGGCTTCATAACAAGATTTGTTGTTTCAAAAGCACCACCACTTTCTGATTCACTCCTGGGCTGCTCGATGCTTTATGAGGTGGGGCTTTGTTTAGATATGTGTCAGCATCTTTTTTTGTCGGGTGGAACCATCCTGCAAATGAGCTCACACAGGAGAAAATTCAGACTTCCCAAAGCTGACTTCTTGGTTGTGTATTGCAAGGACCCTCTGCAGGAACTGCTTTTAGGGTTTTACAGGAATGTACTTGCTCTGGTGGTACTCTGTCCCCCAGGTGTTCCCTTCTCTGACAGTGGCACTTCATGTGGTGCTCGACCCTAATGACATGCGGAAACGTCACTCTCTGCTGTCTGCACTTGGTGGCCAGCAGCACTCTTGATAAATACATTCTTGCTGTGGTGCTTTTATAAGATCTTGTACTGTCATCCAATTATGGGAAGCCCAAAGTGGGTCCTGTTAAGAAAAAAGTCCTGTGTATTAAAAAACCTGAATATGCTCAGGGGTGGCTTAGCACTTTGCTTTCCATTTCTGATTATGCAGCTGCTTTTGAGGAAGCTCAACCCCAACCTAACACAGAACATTTTCTGTTCTTCCCTGCCCAGCCATTCTCCCACTGCCAGACTTTGTGCCTTTCCAGCCCTCTGATGTGGGAAATAGAGGCAAGGCAGGGACATCTTTTCTCTCCAAGCTGGTCCTAATGGCACAACTATCATAAGAGTGAGGGCAGTTTCTGCTTCCTTCTTCACAGGGAAAACTCCCAAGCTCTCCTCTTCTCTCTCTGTAGCAACAGGACTGGGTCTACTCCTTGCTTTCTTTGATCACAGAGGGCTCACATTTAAGGCTTTAAGAAGGAGCAGGACAAACAATGAAATGACATGAGAAGAGGGAACAAAAGCCATTGTCATCTTCCATCAGCTATCAGTATGCTTTGAAGCATGAGATTTGATTATGCCAGTCACAGAAATGCCTAATAACACTGAAGGATAATTAGCAAGGTTCATAACTCCGTATTAAAAGATTAAAACCTTTTAAAGGATTCCTTGTTCCTCTCAGGGAAGAAAACCCAACTGTCAACACCACAAGATCACCTTTGGTTCCATCTGTTGACTCCTTCTATGTCATGAACCAGAGTGATTGACAGAGGCTCTGCACGGCAAATTTAGGTGAAAACATCTCCCTTTAACCTCTGCCTCCCAAGGCCATTAAATGAGGTGTGTGGTAACACCTGAACAACTCATCTGTGGGCTTAGGCAACTCAAAATGGAGCTAAAATGTTTCCAGGTTGGTTTTCAGGTTTATTGGATTAGGATTACAATCCTTCTGAGGATCCATGGTGTTCAAACCACCAGGACATCCCTTGCCAATGGATTTCATGATGGTTTCTATCACACAAACTGTCTCTTTGGGGTGAGGAAATTTTGAGGGTCACTCAAGACACAGGAATGATGTCATGCTCAGAAATCCACTGTGCTTCTGCATCCATTGATTTCAATCAGGATTTTCCAGGTACCCTGGTGGCTGTGTTTAAATCCTCTTTCATTGTGTAAAGCCAATGTTTATTTTTTAATCCAGTTTCAGATTCACATTCATTCAATACAATTTTTTTTCTGTAATCCTTACAATACACAAGGACTTTTAATCAACAACTTGATTCTTTCTCACTAAAAAAAAGAAAAAAAAGGAAATAAATGCTGTTCTTTCTCATCATGACAGTACCACCAGGCTTCCCGCCACACAAAGCTGCAAAGTTTTTCTCAGCTTTTAGTTTCCCTGTGAAAAATTTTGTTCCTGGAGAGAACTTCTCAGTCTGTCTCTTTGGGGAGATTACCAGTTCAACTGCTGCTGCCATTTTCTGTAATAGAGAAGGTAGGAAATAGCAGCAGCCTGACTTCAAATCTGGCAGCAAGCTGGATTCTCCCTCCATTCCTCAACATTTAATTGAAGCTACTTAGCACTGTAATGTGTAACATACGACCTTCTTGCAGGCCCTAGTTACACTGCTCATTAGTCTGTGTACTTTAACAAGATTTTATTGACCCTATGGCTAACAGCCCACTTAGAGAGATCCCTCCCTTCCAGCATGATGGCTTGTCAGTAATGTTAGATTGCAAAGAGAAATCCCACAGTTCAAAGCTGTTCAAAATGAGGAGGGGGGAGAGCAAAGGCCCACTTTGTCCTTTTGCTGTAATGTAAAAACAAAGGCTAATATTACTCCTCTTTTTCTTCTTCTGTGACTGGTGTGCACACAGCTCCCAATGAGAATTTGGGTTCTGCTGTGCTAAAGCAGCTCTCAGAAAGCAGCAGCCTAAGGAGCTGTGACAGGCAAAGGAAGCACTTTTAGTCCTGTTTTCCAGATGCAAAAGCAGAACATATAGACCTGCCTGCAATCCTGCAGGAAGCCAAGGGCAGAGCAGCACTGTGATCTCGGGCCTCTGCTTGCTTGTCAGATCTGCATTTCCATCGCACTCCTGAGCATCCTTTGGGCTGGGACAGGGGGATAAAGCACTGCACCAGAGGTGGGTGAGTGCTCACTCACTCACTCACTCACTCACAGAGCTCCTTCTGCACAGCAGCTCTAAGCGCACTGAATGCAGAGCTCCCGGAATACTTTGAAGCCAGCCCTGTCATCCAGGCATGGAATTCACTGCCATAAGAGGATGTTGAGTCAAAGGCTGCAACTGAGTTTCTTGAAGGGTTGAAAAACAGCCTGGTTAGTTTAGGGGACTGGACTGCCTTTCTTCTTTTTCTTTTTTTTTTTTTTTTTTTTTTTTTGGGGGGGTGGGAAGGCTCCGTTTGTACAGAGTCTAGGGCTGGGTGCTGATGCTGAGCTGCTGAACTTCAGACAGAAAATTGTGTTTTATTTTTCACTGGAAGAAGAAAAGAAGAATCTCTTTTTATTTTGTGTTTTGATTTTTTCACCCAGGAGAGGCAGAAAGACTTTTCTCTTGCTCACAATTTCACCAGAAGTTTCTCACAAAACTTTCAGCATACGTGACACTCACTGAAAAAAAACCCCAAACAAACAACAACAAAACCCACCCTTTACCAGGCTAGGTGGGAAATCTGCTTGTTTCTTTGCACTTATGCTTCCACAGGGCTGATGAATGCAGCATGCAAACTAGCTGTGATTGCAAGCACTGCCACGGGTAGAGGATTTTAGAATGGTTTTTACTCTAGGAAAAAATATATAAATAAACCACAAGATCATCAAAAAACCTCATCCCCAAACAACAAAACATGGGCATAAGTAAAGGGAAGGGAAGAAGAGACAGAAACCACCTGGGAGGTCAGGTGGTTAAGTATTTTTGGACTACCAAGGTGGTGATCTTAAGTGAAGATTATGTATTATGCAGAGGAAAGCTAATGAGACCAGGTCTGTTAAACACGGACTTGGTGTTACTTTGCTCTGGAGTGCTTCAAATTACACAGGCACGGGTTGCATTTGATCACCGCTCCCGCTCTGACAAAGTGAGCAGCAGGCTTTTATATAATGTAAGAGATCATATACTGTGGGGAACAATCCTGCGCTGGCAGGGGAGGCGAGCTGATGACATAATGGGTCTTTCCCATCTCGAAGTTATGTGATTCATCAATTAAACGAATTCGGTGGGATAAAGCAGCATGAAAGGGCAATTTCCCTGCTTGACGATTAACCCTCCCAATTCCAGCCACTCCTCTCGGCATTTAGCCTCCACCGGTGTGTCCGGCAGGCTCCGGATAGGCAGCCCCGTTCAGTACCGAGGCGGGCCGGGGCCAGGGGCACTCCGGGCACTGCGGGCGCAGCCGCCGCCCTCCGGAGCCGCAGCCGCGCTCCGTGCGGGATGTGCGGGATGTGCAGCCGCGCTCCGTGCGGGATGTGCGGGATGTGCTGCCCCGCTCCGTGCGGGGTGTGCGGCCCCGCTCCGTGCGGGATGTGCTGCCCCGCTCCGTGCGGGATGTGCTGCCCCGCTCCGTGCGGGATGTGCTGCCCCGCTCCGTGCGGGATGTGCGGGATGTGCTGTCCCGCTCCGTGCGGGATGTGCTGTCCCGCTCCGTGCGGGATGTGCTGCCCCGCTCCGTGGGGGATGTGCTGCCCTGCTCCGTGCGGGATGTGCGGTCCCGCTCCGTGCGGGATGTGCGGCCCCGCTCCGCCGCAGGTGCTGCGGGGAGACCCGCAGGGGACGAGCGCTGTCCCGCCGTCCCTCGGCGCGTCGGGAGGCGGCTGCTCCGCGCACCTGTCCGGGCTGCCCGCGTCTCCCCTCCCGGTTCCCGAGCTCCCGCAGCCCCATCCCGCAGCCCGATCCCGGGGCCGCCCGCATTGCGTCGGGGGTGCGGCGCGCAGCGTGCGGGGGCGGCCGGCCCGGGGGCAGCGCGCATCCCTCCCTCCTCCGCCGGCCCCGGCCCCCGGCTCCCCCGCCCTCCCGCTCCCCGAGCTGCACCAAACAGCTCTCAGGTTTCTGCTGATACTGCAGCGTCAAGAAATGGCTCGAGTTTGCTCCTCGCTCTTATGCATTCAGCAGCCCTCTCGCTCCTGCCACACGCGCCCAGCTCCTGCCTCCTCCTGCCTCCGCCGCTGCTGCTGCCGGGACGAGCCAAGACCGACTCCGGGGATGCGGCTGCAGGGCTGCGGCGCTCTGACATCTCCCCCGCCGCCGCTGCCCGGCGCCCGGCTCCTTTTCCAGCTGTCCTAAGGGAAGAGAGCTGGAGAGCCAGCAGCTATCTAGGACTCCTTGATTTTATTGACTAACTCGAGCCTTTTGGAAAAGGTACTTTGCACTCTTTTCCACGCACACCCCCCCACCCCCCACTGCGGTTCTCAGCAGAAACTAATTAAACCCACTCGCCCTTGGTGCAGCCTAAGACAGTGTATGAATATTTCAGTGTCTCGCAGGCAGCTCTGTAAAGCGATCGCTGTGTTATAAAGAGGGGCGCAAGAGGAGGAGGAGGAGGGTTAAGTTTGCCGCTGCGGTTTTTGTTTTGGTTTGGTTTTTTTGGATGCTGCTGCAAGGCGACTTGACGCATTCCGGCACTGGCTCCTACTCCTGACCGGCGCGTCTCCCCTGGAGCAGGTAAGGAAAAGCCCCTTCTCCCCGCCGCCCTTACGCTCGATTTTGGACGGTTTGGGTCTGGGATGTCGACCTCCCTCCCCTTGTCTCTCTCTCAATTACGTTTAGCTGCTGCAAAGCAGGAGAGGAGATGCTTTGCTCCCCCTCTCCTAACTCCCCCCAGTCGGTGCGATGAAGTTGTCAGTGCTCAGCTAAGTCTCCACAGCGGGGAGCGCGGTGCTCGGGAGACTCCTTGAAGGAGCTGACCCCGCTGAAGTTGCCTGGGAAGCCCTCCCGACGAGTTCGGGGCACCTTCCTGCCTTGGAGGCCTTGGTGCATGTCCGGGGATGTGTAGGAACGCGTAGAACTCCACATGTGCTGCCGTAGTGGGCAGAACGGGATGTTCCTGCTGGTGTGAAAGCCAATCTATTGCGCCTGAGAGTGTGTGTGTGTGTGTGTGTGTGTGTGTGTGTGTGTGTGTGTAGGGGCTCGGGGGCTGGTTTATTCTGTTTCTCTCCTCCCTGGCAGCCTCCATCCTGCAAGTGAGCCTTATGCCTTCAAAGCAGAGTATTTCCGTCCCTCCCTCCCTCCCCAGCGCAAAAGAGGAGAGGACCAGGGCAGTGGTGGTGGGCGGGGGGGGGGGAAGGAAGAGGCAGGTGATGGAAATTTGCTGAGTTGGCATTGCAAGGACTCGCCTCCCAGCCAGCCCGTGATTTATATATTTATTTCTATATTTATTTATTTATTTTATGTGTATGTGCGTGCGTGTGTGTGTGTGTGTGCGTGGTAGCTTCGTGACAGCAGCTGCAGCGATGGTCGAGCCGGCGACAAAAGTGGACGGATCGAGTTAAAGGCTAAAGGAGACGGCTGGGGAGGGGAACCCCAGCCTGGGGGTGCACTCCATAGACCTTCAGCCTCCCGCTTTGGGGGACAGGACCCCTCACCTTACCTGCCCTCTGCCCCCCCTAAAGGTACTTCTTCCCTCTTTCTTCACCCTCCCACCCTCCCTGATGCCTCTCCCTTCATCCCGCCTCTCTTTTCCCCTTTTGGGTATTTCCATCCTTTAGGCTCCTCATCCATCCCTTCCTCAAGCTCCCCATCCCACCTCAACCCCCCACCCTTGAACCGCCCTGGGTCTCTCTGTGCTCCCCCATCCTCCTCCTCCTCCCTTTCCCTCACTTCTCCCCTGGCCCTCGGTCCCCTTTCCCGTGTGCCACCATGACCGTGATGGCTGGAGAGAACATGGACGAGACTTCTGCGCTACCTGGCCACCCCCAGGATAGCTACCAGCCCGCTGCCCACGACGACCACGAGTGCTGTGAGCGCGTGGTGATCAACATTGCGGGACTGCGCTTCGAGACGCAGCTGAAGACTTTAGCCCAGTTCCCCAACACGCTGCTGGGCAACCCCAAGAAGCGCATGCGCTACTTCGACCCCTTGCGCAACGAGTACTTCTTCGACCGCAACCGGCCCAGCTTCGACGCCATCCTCTACTACTACCAGTCCGGGGGCGGCTGCGCCGGCCCGTCAATGTCCCCCTGGACATGTTCTCTGAGGAGATCAAGTTTTATGAGCTGGGTGAGGAGGCCATGGAGAAGTTCCGGGAAGATGAAGGATTCATTAAAGATGAGGAGAGACCCTTGCCGGAGGGGGAGTACCAGCGCCAAGTGTGGCTCCTCTTTGAGTATCCAGAGAGCTCTGGGCCGGCAAGGGTTATTGCCATAGTCTCTGTCATGGTGATCCTCATCTCCATCGTGATCTTCTGCCTAGAGACATTACCCGAGCTGAAGGAGGACAAGGAGTACACAGTGCACCGCACTGATAACACAACCCAGGTCTACAAATCCAACATCTTCACAGATCCCTTCTTTGTTGTGGAGACCCTGTGCATCATCTGGTTCTCCTTTGAGCTGGTGGTGCGCTTCTTTGCTTGCCCTAGCAAGACTGATTTCTTCAAGAACATAATGAACTTCATTGACATTGTGGCCATCATCCCTTACTTCATCACCCTGGGCACCGAGATGGCTGAGCGGGAGGGGACTCAGAAAGGAGAGCAGGCCACCTCCTTGGCCATCCTGAGAGTCATCAGACTGGTAAGAGTCTTTCGAATCTTCAAACTCTCCCGGCACTCTAAGGGCCTCCAGATTTTGGGACAGACCCTCAAAGCGAGTATGAGAGAGCTAGGTTTACTAATCTTCTTCCTCTTCATTGGGGTCATTTTGTTCTCTAGTGCGGTATATTTTGCTGAGGCTGAAGAACCTGAGTCTCATTTCACAAGTATCCCTGATGCTTTCTGGTGGGCGGTGGTATCCATGACCACTGTGGGATATGGTGACATGTACCCTGTGACAATTGGAGGCAAAATCGTAGGCTCCTTGTGTGCCATCGCTGGTGTGCTGACAATTGCCCTGCCTGTACCTGTCATCGTGTCCAACTTCAACTACTTCTACCACCGAGAAACAGAAGGGGAAGAACAGGCTCAGTTACTTCACGTTAGCTCCCCTAATTTAGCATCTGACAGTGATCTCAGTCGCCGCAGCTCCTCCACAATCAGCAAATCTGAGTACATGGAAATCGAAGAGGATATGAATAATAGCATAGACAATTTTAGAGAGGCTAATCTCAGAACTGGCAACTGCACTGTAGCCAACCAAAACTGCGTTAACAAAAGCAAGCTGCTGACTGATGTGTAAACAAAAAACAAACAAAACAAAATCCCCACTCACAGCTTGAAGACTTTAGTGACACAGTCACACTTTGTAGATGCTTTACTGATAGTCTTTGAATGCTTTATTTACCTCGTAAATGCATTATTGCATTGCGAATCTTTGCTCTGCGATAAAGAAGCTTCCAGGATCCATGAAAGATAAAATTTTGTTTCTTTTCAAAAAGCATTTTCCACCTGGTAAATGAGAACCATTTGAACTAGTTTAGTTTTAAGCCGTTATGACACTAGACCTAAACTTTTCCACTCCCATCTCCTCCTTTTTTTTTTTTGGATAAAGTTATCTTAAACTAAGCAAGACAGTTTTTAGAGCTATTAAGCATATGCATGGATTCCAGTAAAACTATTCTGCAAAACTGCACAGTTGCAAGAAAGTGCATCAGATAATAATAGTTAAAAAAGGTTAGCCAAAACCTGCAGCGAGCATTTGCCGTGGTTTTTATGAAGGAGTGCAAATTTTCCTTCCGCCCCCTCTGTGAAAGATTCCATCCTTCCAACCTGCAGATCCACACAGCACCTTATTAAAAAACCTACTTAAGCCTGGTCTCTTTTGCTGGCCGTACAAGAGATATCCTAAAAGGAGAGTAACAAACAAAACTGAAGACAAAACATCTGCAATGCTGCTAATTTCTCTCACATGCAGATGATAGAAACACACTTTCCCTCCCTACCCCATTCAGAACTGGATACAAAACTTTAAGCCCCTCTGTTGCAAGATAGCACAATGGAGATTAATATAAGCATGTTTGAATTTGATACTATTTATTTTATGATCGCATGCTTGAAACGTTACCTCAGACAATAGCGGATAAGCTTTCGTTTGAACTGAATCTTCTAAAAATAGGTCCTTTCTCCTCTCTTTTTTCATTTCTTTTCTTTTTCTTTTTGATTTGCATTCACCAGAAGTGCACTCCTTAATTTATTAAATCGTTGACTAGTAATTTAAAGTACTGTATTTAAGTGCGTATGTTAGTCAAATGGGAACAATAACTTTTGGAGATCAAAGCATGTTCAAATATTCAGCATTATGGCCTATTTGATTAAAGTGTAACTTGAATTAATTAATGCATGAATTCAGTGATGATAATAATATAATAATGATAATAATAACAACAATAATGATAACAATAAAAATTTAAAAAAATGCGACTGATAGACTGAGGGCCTGAATGAACCGATTAGAGAAACCTGATTGTTTTCCTGCATTGCTCAGGGAAATGTGTTGGCTTTTGTCCAGGCGTTGTCAGAAAGGAACATATCCCATCCCTTAAAGGGAAAGCTATATGGAAAATTAGGAAGTCAGGTTATATATAGCAACACCTAAAACTTAGTATCCTCTGTAGATGAAAGGTGCAGATGCATGCTTTTTGGTGCATTCTCAGAATGTAAACGAAACTTATCTATTATATGCATCCAAATTGCAGCAGCTGGTTTCTTTTTGCAGTCATCAGTTGAGACTTTTTTGTACCCCCCGAAACTCACTGAAGAGACTCAGCAGATCGATGTAGAGAGTTGCGCAGTGCCTTTATTTTACACCCCCCAAACTGCTGAAAGTGCCTCCAGGAACTGAACGGATCAGAGACCCCGAGGGAAAGGGCAAGGAGTGAGTCCACTGTTAGGAGTGCTCCTGTGCTGTCTGCTAGCACAGCACGGAAGGGTTTAGGGAAAGAAAGACCAAGTGTGAGTGAGAGGGATGCAGGAGAGGCAGGCAGAGACCACCAGTGTCCATGGGATACTTTCCTTCCCCAGCCAGTCTGATGCTGCAGGGCTCAGCATTTGCTTCTGCCAAATAACTCACGGTTGTGTTCATGCAAGACTTCAGGTTTCCCCAGGCTGTTGATAGAGACACTGCTGCCACCACTGTATCTGCCCTTCCTTTCCGTGAGATGGATTTTTGCCCTGCAGCTTGGCCCTGCAGGGGTCTGGCATGGCCCAGTCAGGCAACCAGACTGAAGGACTGTGCCCTTCTTTCCCTGAGATTCCCCAGCAGGTAGATGGGAAAGGCTTTGCAGAGCCCTCCTATCTCTCATTCCATCCCCTTTCAGATCTCATATCCCATCACAGCCTATGAGCCATTTTCTTCTTTATGGTCCCTGAGCTTACTCTACTTCCATCATCACCTGGTGAAGGAAGCAATGCTAGGAGAAGGTATCTTCTGCAACATGCCAGCCTTGACTGCTAGGCCCTGGAAGATAATAACCTTTGATCTGAGCTAATGTAGGCACTAATCTTAATTTTTCAAATGGACAAAGTTGAGGATCTTCATTCTGCACTTAGCATGTGGCCAACTGCTGTTGAACACGTCTCCTTCCACACTGTACAGATCCTTTCCTCCCCTATCTTTCTGATATATGTATATATGTGTATAAATATATATATATGTCTGTCTGCTCCTGTGTGTGTCACATACGTATGCAGACACATGTATATATAAAATAAAATCGAGGCACTTCGAGTTAAAATCCAACCCTAACTCTGCAGTTACGCACAAGCTTGACCTGCCAGGTTTCCAGAAAGACTTGACTTTATTTCTCATTGTGTGACTTCTGTGAATTTTAGTGATGAGAGAGATCAAGAACTGAGGGAGCTCTAACTCCTGCAAGAAGTGCAAAGCATCAGATAAAACAGGGCATTACATCCTCTAGGTAGATGTTGTAAAGCTTCTTCCCTGTCCCCTGCTCACTCCCCTGCCCATTGTACACCTCTCTCCCCGTTCAATTCTACTGGTCCTGATCTTCCCAAACTCTTGAATCCTAGGATATGACTTCTGATGTCAAAATGGACTTGAATGCTGCACTCAGCTTATAAAACAACCATCTGACTAAACTAACAGCAATAATCAATTCAGTGCTACTGGAGCGATGATCAGAAAGATGCCTTTGGGAGATAAGGCCTCACTTGGGTACCTGCTGCCCCAGCTGGGTGTGCACACCTTTAAATTAATGTGCAGAGTGATGATCATTCTGCTTATGCACAGAGAAAAGTGCTGCATGCAGCGATTCCTTGTCAGGAGACTGGGACGGATCATTAGGACTTGTGGTTTGGGGAGCCTGAATGTTGCTTTGTCCATTTATAGCTCACTGCAAAGGATCTCAATCCACATGGAGTACAGGAATTAACCTCATGTAGCATAGGCATTTGTTTTTGACAAGTATGACACAAAAAAATATAAACAACAAAAAACAAGGCTCTTACTCCCTTTACACAGGAGTGCTGAAATGTCTTTGTGGGCCTGAAGGTGCACTTAACAAACTGCCTGTTCTTATCAGCAAGTATCCTTTTCTTTATTTCTTCATTTCTTTTCTTTCCTTTATATATATAGATATATTTTTTATTATTATTTTCTTCTTCTTTTTGCCCTTATGTTTCTTTCTGCCACACATGGACTCTAAGGGGTATTCTATGCAATTGGAAGAGGACTGGAAATGAGCTGATGGCCAGTTTAGTGCTTTTCTGAATGAGTCAAGAGAATTCATTTGGTAGGGACCTCCTGGAAGCGATGCCAATGTTGTGCTGGACAGGGAAACCAGTGGATATGGCAGTCTTAGCTGGGCTGTAGTTTGATGAGGGGAAGGCAGCTTTTCCAGCAGCAGGGGTCACTCCCTAGGCCTTCTTTACCACCCACTGCTCTGTGCCTCTCTGTGCTTCTTAGCTGGTCCTGTGCAGCTTTTCCTTCATGCACTCAGAGAAGGGGATGAGGGGACTCACCTGGCAACGGCAAGGCAGCAGTGCACTGCAGTGCAGAGGCAGGAATGAAGCAGAGAGGCAGCCGGCAGGAATCCCATAAGCTGGTATCCCTGCCAGAATTCCCCATCTGGTCCTACCGTGCTTAGCTCTGGAGCAGTAGGGAGAGGCAGAGGAGCAAGGGGGAGAGTGAAAATGAAAGACTCTGTGCCCCATTCCTTCACAGAACTGAGGGGTTGCTGCCATACTGCCAAGAGCTCGAATGCTCTGTGTGGCAGCTCCAGCACAGACCATGAACTGGATTTACTTGTCTTCATGAGGAAGTTAGGGTGCAGTAAACCAGGCTGTGAATTTGCAGCATCCTAGCAAACCCATGCAGATTCCCTGTGTGGAGTATCCTAAGCCTTATATCCACTGGGGACTTCAGGAAAGGTAATCCGAATTAATGAAAGGTGTGCACTCAAAGTAGATTTGTTAAACTGCTTTAAAGCCCAGCATGGACATTCTGTTGCAGTATTAAAGCAGCCTTAATCTGATTTGGAGTCATTCTTTTTGAAAGGGAAGTAACCTGAATTGAATTAAGGCTGCTTTAATTCCGAACACAATGGGGCTTAATGCAGTTTACCTCATCTGCCTCACAAGTCCATTCAGACAGCTAAGCCTGCAGTAATCATGGGATGTACTGGAAGTGACCCCGCTGTGCAGGGGTGGCTGGGCAGAGCGTGCCCACGTGCAGCCAAACTGGGTACACAGTGCTGCAGATTCACAGCCTGGCTTACTGAGGGGGTAACTCACACCCCAGTTCTGGTGAGTCCCTCCCTTTTTTCCTGGTTTGCACCTCTGTGAGGAGAATCCGCCCTGCTGCCTCGGGGGAAGCTGGCAGTGGTTGTGGCCCAAGGAAATGAAGTTCTGCTTGCAAAACTGCTTAGCCTGATGTTCTGTTGGTCATGTGGATGAGCACTTGAGCTACAGTGCAAAGTGCTAGAGACAGGACAAAATTCAGCCAAAGTCCTCTTGTTTGCAGCGGTGATTTTTGCCCGTGGAGAGATTTCAGAGATCAGACCCTTCTTAGCAAATCAGCTGTGTATTGTTCATTGTAGGCTGCAGTGCCCCAAATTGACAGCTGGAGCGGTGGCAACTTTTATTGACAGGGTTTTTTTTTAATAAGGGACAATTGTTTTCGTTAGAAGTAGTACAGGAAGTTAGTTTCTATTATGAGAGAGCTGAAGCCCAAGTGTAAAATCAAAACCTGCTGATCTTAAGGAACTGAGGGCGAGTTTCACTTTTCCATAGTCCACACTTGGAACAGTGCAGTTTCTTATATGCACATTTATTAAATAAAACACAATAAACACTAGGTCAGGAACATCCGATCTTTATTAGAAATGGGTGGAAAGTTGTATTTTAGAACAAAATCTTCTGCATACATATGCAGTACATATAGAGAATATATTCCTTTCCAAATATGACCTTGACAACTGTTGCTTGAGGGGTGCCATTCTGGATTAATCTTTTCCCCTGACATGAAGAAGAGGGAGGTACTGCAGCTTTTCCAGGAGTGGTCTGATCCTGTAGGCTTCCAGCAGCCTGATGCCAGTGATGCTCAGAGTAATTTCAGCCTCACAGGGATGCAGAGTCAGCTCCAAGGTGTGATTTACCCTGCTTAGCCGCAGAGCTGGACGGAACTGGAAAGCTGTCCTTGCAATTGCACAGCAGGGCAAGTTTGTCCCAGACCTGCCTCCTGCAAGTCTGGAACAGCTCCTTTTCTGAGATGCTTTAACCAGGGACCTACACTTCAATTTTGGTTGGACTTAATTCAGGCTGTTTCTTTTTCTGTTTTCTGATGTTCTGGCTTTACTTAATCAGGTGTAGGGAATTTCTTTTTCCTGAAATGTTTATCAAGTATTCTTAAAGGTGTCAGTATTTGTATCTGCAAAAAAAAAAAAGAAAAAAAAGAAACTTCAGGGTGTTCTACAGTTTCACTCAGTACATGTGAACTTGCCACCGGTGAGGTCAACAATTTATGCTGTCAATGCATAGCATGCTTTGGTATTTTCAAAGGAAATAAAATGAAACTGAGGTCTTAACTGAAATTTGTCTCAAGGTTTCTGTTAATATCTATGTAATTCTGTATATTTCACCTGTTCACAGGCTCTAGCAAATGTCACCACAAGTTATATATAAAAAAAGTCATTTTCCATTTCTAGTTTCTATAATAAAATGAAGACGCTGCATTCAGTTCCTTTAGGTGCATCAGTCTTTGATCCATGTTATTGTTTCAGTGACATTTCTATAATGTAATTGGGATCAAATGTATATTTTACTTTTGTACAAAAGTAAAAATGATATTTTTATGACTAAATTCAGCAAACCCTAACCTATAACCTGCTACGATGAAATCTTTTTTTTCCTTTCCTTTTCATGTAAAACACTGGTTTTTTTGCAGTATGTCGGTTTGAAATGAATAAATAACAGCTGTCAATAGAACTGTAAATGGCCTCTCAGACATACCTCTGACTTTAAAGATCAGATATTGCCGATGTGAAATATATAAAGTGAATAGTCTCCATATGAAAGTGCACCATCAGGGCAACAAACCATTTAAGCTGACACAGCTGTACTTATTTCCACCATTTACCAATCGCTTATACTTTGGGTCAAGTATGTACTTCATTGTCACATTACAGCTCATTTTACTTCCAGTAGTGAAATTGTTTGACTTACCATTTTTAGAACATCTGATGTTATGAGTTCTTGAACAATTTGAAATGCATAGTTTTCATCTATGCAGTTTTACCTGCTTCTGTACTCGTTCATCTGTTCATACTTGGCATCAATTAAAGATAATTTTTAAGGATCTTACCCAGGTTTATTCTGTCTGGTTATTTTCTGGAGTCTGGTTTCTCTGCTGTCACTATTGGCCAGTTCTGTCTGAAATGAATGGCTGGTTTATTGACGGTTTTCCTACTGAATGGCATAAGAAATGGCAATGCAGTGAGTGGGAAATGTGGCTGTGGGCTTTGAGAGGCTTGTAAATGTCAACTCAAGCTTTACAGTGCAATTAATCCAAAGGTTTGGCTTCCACAGGCATTGGATCTAGCCCTAAGTAATGTTTGGGGGCCAAACTGTGCTGCCTTCACTGCTGAGACATCCCTGAGTCCCATGAAAACCAGTAGAAATCAGGTGAAACCTACTGGCCGTGAACACTGATGGCATCCTCCAAAGGCCTCAGGGTATTAATTAACATTATGATCTAACTGCAGACTTGAAACCAGGTTTCAAACCACTGTGTGACAGGCCATGGGCTTTGGGTTGGGTTGGATGTCAGCAAATCCCCGTGACTCGATGTTGTTTTCTTTGGAAAATTGCATTTTCAGGGCGCGTTTCACGCAGAGTGCTCCAATAGAGCCACGCGTGCCATGTCCCGGTGCTGTGTTGTACACAAAGAAGGCCATGACACAAATGCTAATTAAACATTAATGATTTTGATCCAAAGCTGTTGTGTATTCGAAGTCCAATACACAGAGATGGGTTCTTCAGGAGATAGGTGCAGTTTCTGGGATGCATACATAATGCTGATTACATATTGGTGAAATGAAGTGAAAATACCCTGACCTTACACGAGGCAGAACATTTTGTGTGGCCCGTCCTGTGATTTTATTTCCTTACTTGTTTTGCTTTCTTGGTCGAGCAAAGCTTTTGTCAGTGAAACCGTCGTCCATTGATAGCTTTGAGTGTTTAGTCAGTTGATTGAATATCGCTTACAAACTGTCAGAAATTGTTTTGTTGAGCTGTCAGTAAGGATTTGCAGTGATCTTAAATGGGTCTAGTCCAAGCTGTTTGTCTGTTGTTGGCTGCTTTGTGGTGATGTTCTTAATTCAACGAGGTGCTCATGTCCACGATTCCCTTCCAGGGGTGACCACTGTCATTGAGTTTTGTTGGCTTTAGATGTGTCTAAAATTTCATTGCTTCTTCCTTTTCTCTTTCTTCTGTTAAAAAAACCCCAGCAAACCACAAAAAAAAAAAAAAAAAAAAAGCTTGTTTATCATCTCTACGGTAGCAATCTTCTCCCATTTGCTCTCAGCAAAGCTCCTGTTGTGTTGTTTAGAACAAATTGTGATGTTGCTGCATAACCTGTTTTCCTGACTCTCCACCTCTCCACTTGGTGTAGAAGCTGCATCCCTCTACTAATTACCTCCCATTTTCCCCACACTTCATCCTGTGAAATAGCAGAGCTTTCGCTGCTGTAGTCCTGTGTGGTCTGTCTCATCATGGATCTGGTTCAGAAGCTCCTTTTCCTTAGGACTGGAAATGCAATTCTTGTATCACAGTCGTATGTTGTTTTCTTAAGAAAGACCTTGCTTGTTTTCATCAGTGCTCCCTCCTCAGTGTGAGAAGTGCTCCCACGAGGTTCTTTTGGCCATGCTGCTGACAAGATAACATCTCACACCTTGTCATTGCTCATTTTTGCCCCAGCCTGTGCAGTCACTGTCCCACTCGGTGTATCTCGTACTCACTGTGATGTGGTCACTTTTGCTGAGTGGAGGTTTCCAAGCAAAACTTTGCACATTCAGGGCCAGGTCCTAGGACATGATTTTGCCCTCTAAAATCACTCCATAAAACCCCCAAAAAACCCCAAACCAACCAGCCAACACTGTGTACTTGGCTAGTCAAATCTCTGTGTTAATTGCTTACTTAAACTCAGAGGTAAATGTGTGGCTTTTTTACCCCAAAATACAAATCCTCCAATGCTGTCTTTTATACTTCATAATTTACAAAAAGGTAGTGTGTTGAGTCATTCCTTTGGTTGCACCAAGCCACCTCCTACATGGGTTCTCTCTAAAGCATCCTGCAATGAGGGGAAAAAAGGTGTCTCTGCAGGTATAGCTTAGATAACAGACACGAGGATCCACGGAATAAGCTTCTCTATCCTCTTCAGCTGCACTGGCAAGTGGGTTCTAAAGGGAGCAATGATTTAGCAGACTTTCATCACAGAGAAGGACTGAATCCATTCAGTAAAAAGATACTATTTTCCTGTTACTTTCATTGTATAATATTGAGGATTTCAACATAAATTTGATTTATCTAGCAGTTATTCTTGGAGGTTGGTCAATTTTCATGTACTGTTTGATTAATGGCTACAAAATAACTGCTTTCTGAAATCCTGTGAATCTCAGGTGTGAATATACACACTCTTGCCATGCAGAAACCAGGTATTTGTGGTTCCATGAATAAGAATCCTAAAACTCCAGGGCATGAAATGACTCTGAAAGCAAAACTCAACTTTTCTCATGGGAGCACGCTTCCCCACAGTTAAAGTGTTGCCCATCCTCTGCAGCATCTGGAGCAGGTGCCTTCAGGGCTGGCAGTTTAAGTCAGATGGCCTGACTGCCAAAGCAAATCAGTCCATCTGATGCAGGGCTGTCCCCCAGAGCAGCTGCTCTGTCCTGCCACAGCCAGACAGGCTCTTGAACTAACCCAGAGCCCACAGGAGTAAACAGGGTTGTGGCTTTTCCCCTCAAAAGGCTGGGGAAAGACCACAATTTTGTGCTCCTTTTCAGTCTGCTGAGAGAAGAAGATGAGAAACATTCTGTGCCCAAAGCTTCTACCAGGTACTTTTGGAGTTGCATTATCTCCCATGGTTGGCCTTGCTATAAAAATACTCACTTCATAGAGTGTTAGATTAAGTGTTCAAAAATCAAAGAAGCTTTAATTAGCACAACAATGCTTCAATCCACTCAGCTTTTCTAAGAGCTTCCTAAAATACCTCACATTTTATTCCAACGAGAAGACAATTAGGACTGTTGAATAGAAACCTTTTACAGCTAACAGATGAAACTGTAGATGGTATATTTGGTGACCTCCTCTCACTAGGTAGGAGCAGAAGCACATTGGGCTTTGGAGCAGGGGAGCCTGCAGTTGTCACTGTGACAGGGAGAGCTGCAGAAAAAGCACTGGTTTGGTCCTTAGGAGGAGGACAGGTCAAGGACAGGTGCATTTCATGGGTCACCCTTTTCATGCTCCCTCACCTGTTTTCAGTTCACCTAAGAATTTTGCTGAGTGAAACCCAGGTGCAGTGGAAATGGCATTTAGAGTCCCACATCACCTAGGCTGATACCCATCTGGATTCTCCAGCCATTTTGTTGTCAATACTGAGAACACAAAATAGATTTGAGCTATTTTTTCCAGGTTGGGGAGGGAAAAAGAAAAATTTGAATATTCAGTTCATTGCTGTCTTGGCCATTCTCAACACAAATCTGCATGCAGAATTCTGCACTAAACTCTGAATGAAGGATCTTCTAGTTTCCTATGACACTTGGGTCCTGACACATTCTGGATTGATGGTGGGAGCTGAGACTGGAAACAGGGTCCTGCCTTCAAGTGGAATCATTCAGGCAATGGTAGGTGTTCAGATGTGTCTTTGCCTTCTTCTTTGACTCTTCTGTTCTGTTTTCAGTGTGTTCCAGTATTCATCTTCAGCCCAAAAAAGCCAAAATCCAGCTTTCAGTGGAGGTAGCTTTCTTTTGGTGCTTTCTAGTCAGCCCAAACGTTGTTATAAACCTGATTTGCTGGACTTTGACTGTTACTGTGGCTTTTGATGCAAATGAATCACTTGCAAATGTTCCTGAAATGCTCATGGGCATGCTTATTTCCCTCTACCCTGACATCTGCAGCTTCAGTTAGTATCCTTAAGTTTGGTTGTTTCAGCTGCAAACTTTTTTTTTGGATGGAATTTGAAAATATAGAAGGAGAAATAAATATTTCCCAGTGTGTACTTTGAATAGTCTTCTTCTTTTCTTTTTTTTTTTTTTTTTCACTTGAGTTCTCTTGGCATTATTTATTTGGGAAAGAATTAAAAGAAATCAAAAAAGATCTTACTAACTGATCTGATACAAACTTGTTTGTCCTGAACAAATTTGTGCAATAACTCAAGATGGGTCGATGTCTTCCTGTGGACTACATGCTTGGCTTCTGTTTTTATTTATCCTCTTATGTTTGAGACATAAACGTGGCATGAACCAGAACACTGCCTTGTTTTGTGCTGTGGCTAGTCTGTCAGAAACACACATTTTGTGAAATTTTTGCTGAGTGCTGTATGTTTGGTGTGGAGACTTCAAACCCACTGCTTTGGTCTTCCTGGGGTAATGCTGAATTGATCTGCAGCATGGCACCTTGCTGTCACTTGGGATGAGAAATGCAGTAAGATCTCAGCGTCATTACAAACTGTGATGCCTTTCTGGTGCTTGGGCAGGCCTGGAGTTCTGCTCCGATCTGCTTTGGCTCTGTGTCTGTTTGCCCTGTGAATATTTCATGTGCTGCTCTCATCATTTGGTAGCATTCCAGCATTGGAGAGAAATTGTGTTCTGTCTCAGGAGTTTCAGAAATGGGAAGGGAGCTTGTGTGTCAGTCCCCTAGACCAGTCAAGGGTTTGGGGGTGCTCAGGATGTGCTCAGGATGTGCTGTGTCAGTCCAGGGTATCAATCTATTTATTGGGGGATCCTAAACAGCAATTGGGAAGGATGGGAGTCGACACCTTCAATTATTAATTAAAGGTAGCAAATGGAAGCTGGGTATCACAGCAGTGTACAGAGCCACTATTGCTAATGCATATTCAAAGCATGCATTCTGTCTGACAGGACTGGCATGTGCTTCTCCTGGTCTGCAGATGTGTGTGATGTCCCCTGTTTGTGACACCTTCTGAAATCCCCCTGCACAGAGAGCAGCTCAGCCGTGCCTCAGAACAGAGCAGTGTGTCCACACAACCCCACGTCCTTAATGCAATATTTGTGACTGGCAGACAGAGTAGGGGAGTGTTGGTCTTTTGATTTCTGTGTCACTTTTTGGTAATACTCATTCAGTTCTTACTCCTGTGACTTGGGTACCAAAATGAATGCATAAGCTGACTGCTCTCATATAAAATGAATAATGCCCTGGTGCAAACCCACATAACTCCTTTGTTCTGAGCTAACCAGTTCAGGGCCTTCCTTTCCTGTCCACATCTGATAAAGTCTTACCTAAATAAGAGCTTTGGTTTGGCCAACAGGAAAGAATCTTGCCTATCAGGTTTCACTGTAGTACAATAAAGAGGAAAAAATCCACCTCCTTTAAAGGAGAGATGTGTTAATGTGACACCAAATATATTTTCATCTAGTGGACATCTGGACAGTGTTCTGTGGTCACACAGAGTCTATCTTTTAAGATAATAAAAACTGGAGGCAATGAAATATAGACATGAGCATCCTTTATTTTGCCCATAGGCCTCACAACCATGGTGCTGTTTTAGTGAAGACCTAAATTCTTCTCTTTCACTGTGCATAGATTTGAACTTAATATGGAACAGTTTATGGAAAACATGAGTGAAAGATGGAGAATTCATTTCATACTCTCTAAGATACATGGAAAATGTCAGCTCATCTACAGAGTGAGCAAACTTGTTAATTCCTACTCTTCTCCAGAATTTTTTAACACTCCTGTGATAAAGCCACTGTAGCACTATCAAAAAATATAATTTACTGTAGTGGAAGTTAATATGCTCCAGGCTTTATTTGCTTTTACAAGAGAACCTAAAATCTCCTGCAGATAAATATTATCTGAAATAAATAGGGGAAGGAAGTCACTATTTATCTCACAGTAAATCTTTGCTGTGATCTGTTAAATCTGCTTGCATATATCACTTTGTGCAGAACATTGTTAAAAACACACACCAGCTTTTTTTTTCTACAAACACAACCTACGTGCACTTTGGAGGCAAATCTTCTCAATTTCAATTTCAATTTCCATCTCAATTTTAGTCTCAATTGCACTAAAACTTACATTCAGCTTCAGGACTACTTACACTCCATGGTGAAACACTGATGAGCAGTGATGATGACAAAGCGATTAAAATAGCTAGATCTCTTCAGAGCATCATTGTCGCTGTTGAGCGGCTAGCTGAGGACTGACCCAAGTTCTCAGACAAGGAAAGAGAGGAGAAAAGGAACTTTATTGTTTTGAATTCCATATATATAGAGTCTACAGAAGTGCCCCAGATTGGTCAGCCCGAGACCTCCCCCTAGGCACAATTGGCCAAGCCTGAACTGACCCAATCCGGAGACGTTGTTTGCAAAACATCCAAACTTTATCTTGTTTATGAAATATAGCAAAATGTTCCCACGGGAAGAACCTGTGCTAGCCACACATCATGGCTGGTAGGATGTGACCAACTCCTCAACATCACACAGAGCGTTATTAGGTACCTCCCAGGGGGGTTTCTGTTTCAGGGTGGGGGAGGATCATAGAATTATAGATTATTAAAGATCATCTCTGTGCCATGGGCAGGGACACCTTCCACTATCCCAGGTTGCTCAGAGCCACATCCAACCTGGCCTTGGACACTGCCAGGGAAGATGCAGCAGTGGCTGCTCTGGGCAATCTGTGCCAGGGCCTCAGCACCCTCACAGGGAAGAATTTCTTCCCAATATCCAATCTAAACCTGCTCTCAGTCAGTTTGAAGCCATTCCCCTTATCCTGTCCTACCCCAGGATTGTGCCACGGGAAGGAGTGAAGTCCCAGTCTCTGCAGCAGAGAGTGAGACTGAGGAGCACTTAGATGCTCAGCTGGTTTAAATGGGTTGGGTTCTGGGGAAGCCAGCAGCCCCGTGAGATTACCAGTGTGAAGTGAATGGGCACGAATCAGCCATGCAATTGTAGTACAAAAGCAGCTTATGGCAGCAGGGAGCAATTGAGGGCATTTGTCTGTGAGTACCCGTGCATTTCCGAGCTGATCTTTCCAAGTGCCCTAAATTCCTGTGGAGTTCAGCACCCCTTAATATGTTACTGAGCAGGAATTACATCCACAAGGACATGTGGGAAAGCAGCAGATGCTGCTGCTTGAATGATGTTCTGTGGTTAGTCCAGATGAAATTCCTGTGCTTGTCACCTGCTCAAGACAGGAGCTGCTGGTGTAAAGCATCAAGTAAAATGGAGCCATGGATGCCAGAGTGTGACTACACTAAAAACATGAGTTAAACTAAGGATTTTTATTTTTTTAATGTAATCTTGGTGATTAGTGTTTAAAATAAAGCCCTCTCTGATTATTTCTGTTCAGTAACATCTGGAGTGAGGCAGGTGTTTTATGGATAAATGGGACAAAAGCTCTCTGACTCATTTTATTTACAACCTGTGTGGCAGCATCTCTGTGGAAGATGAGATTGTGACTGATGGGGAAACTGAGACATGAAAAGGTCTGGCTATTTCCATTTGTTTGAACTTTTCCAGGTAGTACTTTTTATTGCATGAATAGAAGACTGATTTAATCTTTGCTGCACTCTTTCTTTCGGAGTTTCTATTGAGTAACACGAAGTAAAGCTTGGTAGAAGCAGCAAGTTTCTGGGTCTGCTAGGAAATGTTATTTGGTGAATGTCTCTCTGCTCATAAAAATGGTGAAGGGACATTATAATCTATTGATGCTGTGACCAAGTCCCAGCCTACCAAGTAATTTTTGAGCCTTCCCAGTCTTCAGGATAAATAACTACAGGAAAAAAAAGCCACATCTGCAAATTCCCTGTCCAACACATGTCACAATTTGCTCCGAGAAAACTTGGGCTCCAGTACTGCCTCCATCACTCCCTGACTCTGCAAAATCCCTGGCATTAGAGACAGAGAATTCCTGGTGTGCTGGACTCCAGGGCACACAGGAGGGCCTTGGGGTCTGTGTGCTTGCCTGAGCTTTAGTCTTTGGAGCAGAATCACCACAAGGGGTAAGTTGGAAACCTCTCCCAGCATTCTCCTTCTCTGCAGTTCTCCAAGGAATATGGTACTTGTCTTAAAGCCCTGGGCCACGTGGATATTTTGAGGTGTGACTCATGGAATCACTTTTGTTCTGGTAGGAGGGTGAAGAAATATTACAGTTTAAAGAGTAGTCATGCAGGTCATCCTGGTCCTTGCCCTCCTGTCCCCTTGCCTCCCCTCCCCACCCTGTACCTTGTTATTCCTTGTGTTCCCAGTTTTGGAATGGATGGCATCTGCAAATATTCCCCAGCTTGTGGTACTCATCCTTATCCAGAGGGCACAGTATGCTTTTGCCAGCTGCAAACTAATCCTGATCACATATTTCCCCTGTGATTTACATGACTTAGAGCTGGTTTCCAAGTTAGTGGGGAGGGAATCATTGTTCTGAGGTGATGCAGCTTAGTAGCATGGCAGGAAGCAGGGAAGGAAAGTGTAATGTAGGGAAGACAAAACTGGTTCACTTGTTTCTGCCTCCTCACATTGGCTTTCCAAGGACATGGAGATATAGGGCAAGTTAATATCCTGACCCACAAAGGAGTGTTTGCCATCATCTTTGCACTCTTTAACAAGCATAGTTCTCAATGAGGATTGGTCATGTTTTCATTTGTGTTGGGCCAGATATTGAAAGCTGTTTTCTTGCTCAGCAGTAGCACAGAATCACAGGAATGCTGAGTGTGGAGGAAATCTCTGGTGACTGTCCAGTCCAATCTCTTGCACACAGAAAGGTTAAAGCAGAGATTTAAATAAGATGCATGTTCTGGGAAGAGATGCTCTCAGGTTTGGATTTTTGGTAGACCACTGGTCAAATCAAACCTGCTCAGTTTATGAGTACCTTGTATAAATAAAAGGTCTTGGGTAATGGCAACTGCTGAAAGTCCATTGATTTTTTTCTAAGCTCTGCCAGTTTACAGCAGGTCCAAATTGGAATGGTGATTTCAGCAGCAAAAATAAACTGGAGATAGGAGAGGGGAGCTGGGTGTGTAGGTTTTTCAGCAAGCATTCCCACCCATTCAGTGTGCTCACACAGATCCACACTGATTATTCCTGGGAGTTTGGGATAAGTACACTTGAATATGTAAGTGTGCTTCTTTGGTATCCCTCTATATTCCACATTAACAAAAATAAACCCTCTACGTCAAAGTTTGGTAGGAGCCCCTGGCTGCAGTGAATTAAAGAAATGGAGGCTGGCTGAGGAGCCCAGACTGGAGCACAAAGGGAGATGTGACTGAGAAACATCGTGTCAGTGCAAGGAAAATTGAAATCTCTTGGGTTTGGGCTGTATTTGGGAGCAATTGGGAGCAAGGGGATGAAGGGCACTGGTTGATCTGCCACAGCACAAGTAATCATGTCAGATAATAAAGGGACTTGATGCTGTTGTATTCACTGGGTTTCCCCATGTTTACAAGGCTGATTATGGAACAGAGGGTTGTCACTTTTAAGCCCCTTGCTTTCTCTGAAAACATAAAATCCCTTGAATGCCTCATCTGCATTGTTTTGCTTGAGTTGGGGTCAAGACATGGAGGTGAAGGTGCTCTTCCCCTCACGGTTTCTCCTGGGTGGTACAGACAACATTTCTACCCATGGCACTGTGAGGCACACATCCCAGAGAAGACTGTGCCTGCATGCCATGGAAATATCTTAATTATTTGTGTTTGCTGCTTTTGATAATTGCTGATTAGTGCTGTGTGGGATTCAGGCAAACATTGGAAAATTACATTCATTATAGCCTGAGGAGAGAGTGGAAACATCACTGTGATTTGATGGCAGCGTGAAACAGATGCTGCCACTGTAAAAATCCAGGCACAAAGGATAAACTCTGCACTGGAATCCACTATTATAAATCACTCATATCCCCATTCTAGTCAGTCAGTGTCTATGAAAAAGAACATGGACAAAGTTACAAGCTGTGAGTTTTCCTGCTCATGTAGGACTACCAGTTTCTGCAGAATCAGGGAAAAAAAAAAAGGGATGCTTAGATTCTTCTGGTTTAGGGAATCTTCTGCCCTGAAATCTAATTTTTGGAGGAGTGGAAGGAGGGGTGTTGGGTTTTGCCCAGTTGCAGAAGTTTTGATGTGAGTAGGAGTCAGAGAAGATAACGAGGTCTGGAGTCACACAAAGCAGGTGTGTCACAGGAAAGAGGTCACTTCCCTGCTTGTCAGATGGAAGAGGAATGAAACTTTGGCCTAAAGGATATTCCATCAGTATTCCCAAAATATTGATGTTTTCACAAACCAGGAGGTGAAGTAGAAGAGAGAGGAACTTTCACTTTCCTCAGTTTAATTCCTTCCAACAATATAAAAATCTTAGCTAGAAAAAAATAGCTGAAAGTATTTTTGAAACATGCAAAAACATGATTTGAAGTAGAAGCTTTCTCTTTTCTCTGGAATTTTTCAGCAACAAAAAGAATCCCCAAACAAAAAACTATTTTGTCTTCTAGACTATGGACAAATACGTTTTACTTGAATGTGAAAGGGAACCGAAAAATCTGTTCACACATTTAGCAGACTTAATTCTAGTGAGCTCCCTGATTTACGAAATTATTAGCTGTGAAACTGAGTGTTTTCCTGCCAAAAAGGGGATTGTGTAGAGCTGCTGCAGCACAGGCTCAGTTTTTCCAGAGGGTACCACCTCCCACAGCTCCAGTTCAGCTACATCTTTCTCTGCTTGCTGTGGGGGAGAGAGCAGAACTTGTCATGTAGAGAGAACAGAACTCACTGGGGGGTCAACAGAAATCCCAGAGGCTTTGGAGACTCTCTGAACATAAATGTTTTCTAGACAAGATAGCTCAACTTTTATCCCTTTTTTTTTGCCGAACGAGGCTTTGATGGATAATTTTCAGGCAGACGAAATGATTACTATTTTGATGGTTTTTTAGGGCTTACATGGACTGTAGCCATAAGTTTCTAGTAATGGGAATCCCATCAGCATAGTGATTAGGCCTAAAGAAATTCCCTGCTCAGTGAACTCCTGCTTGCCCATTCTGGAGACTATTTTAATCTTATCTCAGAGTAACTCTTGATTAATACATCTATAAGATACAAATCCAGTCCTTTGAGCACGGAACCTTTGAGTTCCTAGTTTATATGAGAGGCAAAAATTCCTCAGCAATCCTTGTTGCCATTCAAACACTTCAGGAAGGATTTAATCACTGGAAAATGTGACATCCTACATTTTCTTTTTACTGTGACTTTTGCCTGTAGTGTCAGTTAATTCCCCACTCTTCTCCTTGGTTCTTTCCAAGTGCATGGCAGATGTCTGTCACTTCCCTTGGCTTTTTTATCTCAACTTGATGTAACATTTTGTCTGGGAGGGACTGGACAGATCTCTGAAAGCAAAAGGGGGAATAAAATCAGGGCAGAAATTATTTCTTCATAAACAGAGCCCTTGAAGTCCTTTTTGTGACACTTGAATGGAATTATTCCAGGTTCCTTCTACGCTTGCAATAGAGATGATCCCAGGAATCAATGGTATAATTTGAGGCACAGTCTCTCTCTGTGTGCAGTTTTTCTACATGGGGCCAGCTGGAGAATCCATACTGTGTGCTATTTAAGGCACCATGTAGACATGGACCTTATGTCTGCAGAGTAGCTGTAGCTTAAATTAGTTCATTGACTTCTGGGCACTTCATTTGTGATGTGGCTGTAAAGCTGTTTCTGTAGCTCCCTGGTTAAGTGGGACTCTCTGCCCACTCACTCATTTCCCCATGTAGAGAAACCCTGCAGAGGACCCAGGCAGCTTGGCCCTGTCAGGTAACAGGGTTCATCCAGTTTCTCATTGTCTAAAAATGCCAGATTGTTTTGAAAACCGTGGCTCTCCTTAAGCATTGATGTCCCGGTCAGTGAAGAATTGCATTTTGTGATTACCCTGTGGGTTTTCCGAGCTGCTCCCTACCATTCTGATTTCTCCAGCTTCCCTCCTTTGAAATCCAGGTGTTTATACTGATGTAATTAAGGAGCTCTTATCACCTCCAAGGTGTTAGTGCTCTCCGATACAATTCCCTTTATTATGTCCAAATTCTATTTCAAGTGTAATTTCCGAAGCGCTGTTAAGTGCTGTGCTGAGCATCGCCTACACTGCATCTCCTGCTTCCTTGTGCCCATTCATTTTGTTCTTCTGTCAGAATGCATAATCAAATTTACCCAACATGGATTTTATGGTTTGAGGCTTTTTTCCCTCTAAAGCAAAACGATGCTTTAAGAGCCACTGCATCGTCTCAGAGGTGTTTTCTCCTGTGGTCCTGCTGCCTTCAAAGGGAGCTGCACAGTGTGACCGAGGGCAGTTAGAGCCTCACAGTTTGCAGGTTGCCTTTGATTTTTTTCTCTTCATTGAGAATGTAGAGGCAGGACTTGCCCAGCTTGCTTCTTTCATGTTTGGAAGGGCTGGTATTGCACTTGGGGCTCCTGGGACTCAGATCTCTCGACCTTTTGCACGGCCTCTCTGTGATGCTTTTGAAATAATGCTCGAGGTGTCTGACAGCTCCGTGGGCATTCTGTGATGCAGGCAGGCCTGAAATAGAATCACAAATTGGTGTTGGTGTGAGACAGCAGCCAAATGGTGCTTGGTAACTTTTAGGACCCTAGAAACCCTGGAAAACAGGGATCCCCTGTGAACATCCTCTTGTGGAGTGCCTTACTGAGAATATTGTACTTGAATGTTATTTCATAAAATCACATGGCTGCACAGTCACAGGCCCGTGAAATTCCCATCCCTGAAAACGTCCTGGTAATGCTAAACTTGGAATTAAATTAGGTCATATTTAACAGGAGCTTTACAGCTGTATGTCCTACATAAACCTTTGAAAATGTAAGGGCAAGGCAGTGTGTGCTAGTGTGGGAGTTTAGTGGATAAGGCTGGGAGTTATCTGAAAGGGGAGAGACATTAAATTGGAGAGAAATCCCTGTGTGAGGTCTCCAGTGAGATTACTGAGGTTTAGAATGGACAGTAGGAAAAAAACCAGTCACCATGTGGTAGTTTAGCACTGGAATGAGTCATCTGAAGAGCTGTTGGGCAGCTCCAGCCTTTGAAATTTCCAGGATTTGGCTGGATGAAGCTGCAGGTGTCCTGGTCTAGCATTGATGGTGGTGCTGCTCTGAGCAGGAGGTTGGTCTAGATGACCCTTTGTCACAGTGTAGAGCCTCAGCTGGCAGCTCAGCCCCACACAGCCACTCGCTGTCCCGCAGTGGGATGGGGGAGAGAATCGGAAGGTGAAAGGGAGAAAACTTGTGGGCTGCAAGCAAAGCAAAACATGGAATTCCTTCACCACTGCCCATGGTTCAGCTCTCTGCAGGGAAGCAGGGCTCCATGATGTGCAACACTGGCTTGGGAAAACAAACACCATCACTCCCAACACCCCCCTTCCTCCTTCTCCTGGTGTGTGCCGAGCTATGGGATGTCCCTGTGGTCAGTGTGGATCAGCTGTCCCAGTGCACCCCCAGCCCCTCACTGGTGAGAAGCAGAGAAGACCTTTGCTCTGTGCAAGACCTGACCAGCAAAAATTAAAACACCCTGGTGTTGTCCACATTGTTTCCAGCAAAAATCTGAAACACAGTCCTGTACTAGCTCCTGTGAAGAAATCTAACTCTATTGCAGCCAAAACTCCCTCAATTTTAGCCAGCATTTCTGTGTTGGGGATAGGTGCTACATGAGTGAAAAGGGACAGGGGAGAGCAAAACATCACAGATTCTTCTGAGAGCTGTGGGCTGGAGCTCAGAAATCACCTTTGCCATCCTCCCCATGTCAGGAATGAAGCAGGAGAAAGGTTACACTGTGGGATCTGCCAGGCACAGGGGAATGCAGAGGACTTCAGTGCTGTGCCTCATCCAGTCATTCTGGGGAGAGGGGCTGTGCCTTGGCTTGTGCCAGCTGCTTCAGCCCAGGGCTTGTATTCCATGGCTCTCAGCCCTCTGAAGGCTGGGATGTGTGAGCATGAGGCAGGAATTTTGCCCACCTCTTCTCTGTGTCTTTGTTAAAGATTTGCAGCTGCCCTCCCACGCTTGGTGTCATGATCCTGAGGGTACTAGAGACTTAATTAACCTGCTCACCTGAGGCTTCCACACCACACCTGATAAAGACTGATAGCTCCATTTCAGCTCTGGCTGGAGGCACCAGGCTCAGTCTGACCTGTGTTGCAGGTATGCTTAGGCCTACTCATGTCTTTTGCTCTCCTGGGTGGGTTTTGGATGTGTGCTGTCAGTAGCTTTGGCTGTTTTGAGCACAGGAGTACTCCTGGAAATGGGGTATAGATATTTTTGTGCTTGTTAACTTATAGCAAAATGCAGAAGGGGGACCTGTAATAAAGTAAGAGATAGAACTCTTGTTTAGAGGCACAATGTCCTCCCTGTTTCATTCAGCCAAGTTTCTCTTTATGTTTAAGGAACATAAAGAAAAAGGGAAGCAAGGGAGGATTTTGTGGTTGGTGGTTCATAGCATTTAGGTTTTTAGCCAGCTCTCTGTTGTTGGAGAGAGGTGTTCAACCCTTTGGGCTCTACTCTGAAGCTCGCTGAAGTCACCCAAAGCTCAGTCTTCAGTGGCAATGAAATGCAGAGCCAGAAGGGACAGCTCAGAACTGCACAAACCGTGTGAGAAGTTTAGGCTGCACATTAACTCCCAAAACAATTTGTATGGTCGCATAAACCATGCCTGAGCAGGAGATTTCTAAGTGAAACTTGGAAGGAAGGAGTCATGATATTTGTAGCTCTGGTTCATCACTTGTGCTGTGACTGCATCTGGGCACTGCAATGGTGTAACCGTGTAATATTTGTGTTATCAATGTGGTTTTGAGACAAAAACAAAGAAGGGTTTGGCTCCTTGTGGTTAACAGACCTCTCAAGACAGGGTAGGTGGCTGAAGTCTAGTGTGGGCAGCTCTATTTCCTTATTTAAATATGCCTCTCCCTCCTCTCTGATGCTGTTTGCTCAGGGTTATGTTCCACTTCCACATTTAAAGTGTTTTTTCCCCCAATAGGCTGCCTAAGCAGCTGTCAGCTTACCCTGTGGGTACCTGGGCTTCTGGGGTGGGTGAAATGGCAGCTACTTGGAGTACCTCAAGTGCTGTGAGTTACTTCAAGGTGAAAAGCTCTCCTGAGACAGCAGTTTCTGTGCTGCTGGGTGTTCTTCAGCCTGCAAAGGGTCTCTGTTCCTTGATTTCATTGTCCCTTAGGACATGGGAGCCTTGTTGCTTTGTGGGATGGAGAACATGACAGTTTTTCTGCCCATGTTGGTCCCTGGGGCCTGGAAAAGAGGGTGGTTTTATATGCTGAGCAAGAGGAGGAACATCTGCTCCTGCCCTACAGGACTGGACAAAGTGTCAGTCTCCTCCCAGGCTGAGCTGGTGTTGCCTGTAGAGTGCTGCTCTCCAGCAGGAAGCTTCCATGGAACTCTGGATTTGTACCCTTGGTGGCAAACACAGCCAGGCTGGGCTGCTTCAGAGCAGAGCATCCTCACGTGGGGGAAGGCTTTGCTACAGCCTTGGGAAAGATGCTTTTAATCTCCAAATAACACCCTCGTGAGATGTTGTCCCCTCCCTCCCCTGCTAAGCTTTGGAGGACTTGTGCTGAGGTGTCATCAATCTTAAGAATACTTCAACATAAAAGATGTTTTTGGTTTATCTTGCTATATTTAGGCCTCACTTACAATAGGAGTACTAAACTTGGAATGTTTGGAGCAGACGGGGGTGTTGGTATCTTATATTTAGCTTGATCTGTCAGTTATACAAGCATCTGTCACAGGCAGAGCAGATGGCAGAAAGCCCTGATAGGGTTCAGAGGGAAAAGAACCAATATCTTGGTTACTGGGGACAGGGTGTGCTTAGGAGTGAAAAATGCTCATAAAACATATGTCTGTTTTCTGCAGGGAAGCAAGAGCTGGGCTCTGATGTGGCACAATCAGAGTAGATCTAGGAGATGTGATGATAATAATTTAAAGTTTGAAAGCTGAGATGGCTCAAGAACATCACTTGAGCTGGGGTGCCCTTTGGTTCTGGGGGTTGTACAAAGATAAATGAAAACTTGGTCCTTAGGCCAGGGAGCTTTGCAACCTGCTGGCTCCGTGGATTTTGCTCTGTTGCTGCAGCTGTTGGATCTGAGGTAAAAGAAGGGTTTGACTGGGAATGTGGCTTCACAGCCAGCTCATCCCGACTGAATTGTGTGTGATGTGCTGCCAAAAGGAGCAGCTCCTCTGCCTGTGCTCAGCTAACATTCCCAACAAGCCCCGATCCACTTGGGTGTTCTGGAAGCTGTGCTGTGACTCAGATCAGCTCCCTGAGCTTGGCTGGAAACTTGCTTTCAGCTTCACCAGCCTGTGGATTCAGTCACCATGGAGCTGGAAGATGGGTGGCGCTGGTGGAAAAGAGAGAGTGGGAGAAGAACAGGGTATCCAAAGCTATGGGCTGGGCAAAAAGTGAGGCCCATTCCTTTAGGTGGTAGTAGGATCTCATGTGGGTCTCCCACAGCATTCTCCTGGGGGTGCTGGGGACAGTGGCAGGACATGAGCCAGCTGTGCCCAGGGGGGCAAGAAGGCTGAAAGCACCTGGGCTGTCCCAGCCATGGGGTGGCAGCAGGGCCAGGGCAGGGACTGTCCCCTGTGCTGGCACTGCTGAGGCCACACCTCGAGTGCTGTGTCCAGTTCTGGAACCTCAGGACAGACATGAGAGGCTGGAGAGTGTCCAGGGAAGGGAGTAGAGCTGGGGAAGGGTCTGGAGAGCCAGGAGCAGCTGAGGGAGCTGGGAAAGGAGCTCAGCCTGGAGAAAAAGAGGCTCAGGGGGACCCTGCGGCTCTGCACAGCTCCTGACAGGAGGGAACAGCCAGGGGGATCAGGCTCTGTTTGCAGGGAACAAGGGACAGGACTAGAGGAAAAATAGCCAGAACCTCAGGGTGTGCCAGAGGAGATTCAGGTTGGACATCAGGAAAAATTTCTTCATGGAAAGGATTGTCAGGAATTCAAATGGGCTTCCCAGGGAGGTGGTGGAGTCCCCATCCCTGGAGGTGTCCAAGAAACAACTGGACATGGCACTTAACACTTTAGTTGACAAGGTGGGGATAGTTCAAAGGTTGTACTTCATGATTTTGGGTGTCTTTTCCAACATTAACGTTTCTGTGGTTCTATTCTGTGATTCTAAAGGTCACTGAGCTCTTGCCTTGGAAGTCCCACAGCAGGCTGTGTGTGTGCTAGGGTGGGGCTGGGGCTCACCTTGCTTTGACAGAAGAGGAATAACTGTCCTAGGAATGCTCTTCCCGCTTCACGAGAAGATGTGTTAAATGATTCATTGTGGTCATTTTACTTTTTCACTAACATGCTCTTGAGTAGACAGACTCCTTGTATCATCAATTAGGATGAATTATGAATTAAGTTGAATTGGCTGAAAACTACCTGTTTTTGGAGACTGTACCTAGTGGATTTTGTTTCACAAGAAAATGCTTTCATTCTTTTGCTCAAAAGCAAGCAAAAAAAAAAAAAAAAGCCCCATGATAAATTAATTGATGCAGCAGATGTGGTATGTGGCTCTGAGCAACCTGGGACAGTGGAATATGTCCCTGCCCATGGTAGGGGCTTGGAATCTTGAAGGTCCCTTCCAAGCCAAACCTTTCTGTGTTTCTATGCCCAGGTCATGCTTCTCCACAATTCTGCTGGAAGGAGGGAGTTGGTGTCTGTGCAGTGGTAGAAGGCGGTACCATCTGCAAGCTGCTGAGAGAAGCTTAAGAACTGGGGGAGGTGGGGAGGAAATAGGGAGAGAGGGGAAAGGATGAAAAAGTCCTAAAGCTTTCTCTGTACCTGTTTACTTGAAAAGTGTGGTGGGAAAGAAACGTTTTTAAACAAACAACTTTGCAGCCAATAGAAATGAATCAGTGATTATAATTTTCGTAGAAGTGCTTCATTTTCGATCTGGCTTGTCTCCAGGACTTAATCAGGGCTTTCTTGGAAATGCTGGGTTTGCAGTCAGTGTGAATATGTCTCGGAGGCAGTTTTTGGTTTGCTGCATGCTTTCGTTGCAGTGGCAGCTGCAGGGATGTGTTTAAGTAAGATGCTGCTTTCTGTTCTCTTGATGGCACATAGCTTTTCCATGCATAAGTTAGTGGGAACCTGCTGAATCCCAGGAGCAGTTTTAGCCCCTCAAAGGTAATTGAGCTTTTGTGCAAGTCCCAGCTACTGGTTTTGAGAGTAACTTCTCTCCTGAAGTGGTGAATGAAGCTTGAGGTGAATGAAGCTCTAAGTGCTTACCAGTAAAGGTGAAAGTTGTTCTGGTATGCAGGATAGATTTGTTGTGTGTTCTGTGAAAGGTACAACTTGATATTGATAGAGGTTTTTCCATGAAGAAGTAAGGTTTTCCACTGGAAGGACCTAATGCAATGCCCTTTCACATTTTAATGTGCTTTGAAATAAAAATGATTCATCATGCTTTCCTGCTGCCAGTCAGGTGATAGTCCCAGTTAGGTAATGCTGAGTGGCATTGTTCTGGTGCAGAGAGAAAACAAGGCAGCACTTCACTCTCCATGCCTTGGTGCATGAAGCTGTCATCTCTGTTGGTAATCAATAATGCTGCAGAAATAGAGGTGCCATTAGTTATAGCTGCACCTTGCAAATAATGATTATTTGCCCAGCAGCAACTGATTGTGTGCACATTTCCAGGTAGGTCTGAAGAAATGCATCTGTTTAAACTGATGCCATCTGTTTCAGGTACCTGAGAAAAGTATTTAAAGCATATTTTCCAGCCCCCTCCAAATACCCCAAAAAACAAACAAACAACAACCAAAAAAACCCACCAAAACCAACCAAACACCAAACCTGTCACATTCTGTAATTCTGGCTTGTTAATAACAGCAAGAAAAACCTCCAACTGATAATAATTTTTTTTCTTTGTTTTCACTGGGTTTGCCTCCTCAGCTGATAGAACATTGCTTCTTCCAGAGTATCTTCTTACTGAAGAAAACGGTTTTAGCTGACCCCGAACAGTTCAGCCAAAGGAATGTTAATAAAAGGAGTTATTAATAATTCTTGCACAGATAGACTTTAACTTCAACTGGACTACTATTTCAAGATGCAGCAGCTCAGCCTAAGGACAACAAGACATGTTTATTTTGTAGCTGATTCAACGGTTGGAGTTCAGTTACATCCAAATGCTTTGAGGAAAATTAATCAACTAGTGGGGGATGGAGGCAGTCAGGGGGAAGTCTGATTTTATTTCAGACTCCAGACCATCTGCTTTCAAAAAAGGCATTGCTCTTAGAGGGAAGATACCTTTTCTTAATTTTTTAGCTTTCTTGATACTTTTCTATGTTGCCCTACCATAATGTGCTCCTATCAGCATGTAAAGTTCCTTTTTTTCCTGAGGGCTGCTGGATGCCTGTGTCAGACATTTTTGTTCTCGTGGAGGGAAAAATAGTCACTTTTGGGGAAGTTCAAAGTGAAGTACATTATCTGCGTGGCATTGAAGTCCTCAAATTGCTAGTGGAATGTTGTTGAGGATTCTCTCTATGGCTGAATCTAACATTCCTTCCTTTGGAGCACAGGGTAAGTGCCAGACACTTGTCAGCTTTCTTTTCTTGAAAAGCGTATCCTCATACTCTTTCCACACCTTTCCATGAGCAGGAGACAAGGAGGAGCCCAGGGAACTACAGGCTGGTCACACTCACCTTGATCTATGGAGAAGTGATGGAACAACTTGCCCTGGGAGCTATTTCCAGGCACAGGAAGGTGATCAAGAGGAGGCTGTGTGGATTTACCACAGGGATGTCATGCTTGACCAACCCAGACAACCTTCTGTGATGAAGTGACTGGGCTGGTAGATGAGGGGACAGCAGTGGACGTTGTCCACCTAGCCTTTGGTAAGGCTTTTGATGCTGTCCCCCTCACAGCAGAGCAGATGGGGGCTGGGTTAAATAAGCAGACAATGGGCTGAAGGGGATGGTCAGTGGCACTAAGTCTAAATGGAGGCCTGTAACTGGCTGTGACTGGGTCCAGTCCTGTCCAACATCCTCATTGATGGTGTTGATGATGGGGCAGAGTATTCTCCCAGCAGACACAGAGCTGTGAGTAGTGGCTGGTGTCCCTGGGGGCTGTGCTGCCATCCAGGGGAGCCTGGGCAGGCTGGAGAAATGGGTGGCAGGAGCCTCCTGGAATTCAGGAATGAGGAGTGCAAAGCCCAGTGGCCCTGGGGAGGAACAGGCACTGGTGTTTGCTGGGGACTGAGTGACTGGAAAGCAGCTTGGCAGGAAAGGACCTGGCAGGCACCAGGAGGGATATGAGCCAAGCACACTCCCGGCAGCAAAGAAAGTTAAAAGTACCCTGAGCTGTATTAGGAGGATCACTGTCAGTAAGTCAAGGAGGTGATCCTTCCCCTCTGTTCAGCACTGGTGAAGCCACACCTGCAGTATTGTCTTCAGTTCTGGGGGCCCAGTGAAAGAAAGAGATGGATGTGCTGGAGAGAGTCTGAGAGGCTTTTTTCCATGGTGTCCAGCTACAGGACCAAAGGCAGTAGGCACAAACTAGAACACAAACTGATTTTTTTTTTTATTGCTGTTTGGTTGGTTTTTTGTTTGAGTTGTATTTTTAAAGTATGAGGGTTATTCAGCAGTGGCACAGGCTGCCCAGGGAGGTTTTGGGGTTTTCATCCTTGCAGATATTCCAAAGCTGACTGGTCATGGTCCTGGGCAGGCAGCTGTGTCTGGCCAGGGAGTTGGACCAGGTGACCTCCAGGGTGACCCTGCTAACTTCAGCCTTTCTGTGATCAGTAGTGAAAATAACCCCCTGGGTTTCTTCTCAGTGTATTGACACAAGGTCTGATCTGGGAAAACCTTCTCCTGAGGGTGGCTGTATTTAACTCTTGAATTCCTTCCTAAATTCTCTGTGCAGTTTTGCAGAACAGAAGCCTGAAGGGACTCTTGTACCACTCATTCTGCTGTTGTCACTGATGAAAGATAAAGTTCAGTAATATAGTGGAAATAATGAGAGGAATCACCATTTTATAAATAACAACATGACCTATATCCCTGTATTAGACATCTCTTTGAACCTCTTTTCTTCCTTTTAAGAAAAGACAGGTTTGTAGACTGCTTTTTATATTATTTCATGTCTCTCAAGAGGCTGTTTTCCAAACCTTCCCATTAGGACATTTTTGTTGACACTTGTCTTTTTTTGCACTTAAATTCATCAGTTCTAGTTGTAGACTCCCATTTTAATTCTCCATCCTGTGTCTGTCTCGTGAGAATCCCAGATGCCTGGAGATGGTTATTATTCTTCCTCACTTGAGAGTCTGCCTGAGTAATGCTGCAAGATGTAGGCAGTGGAGGGTAGAGTTTAGTATCTTTCTGGTGCTTCCAATTCTCAGAATTGCTAAGGTTGTTATAGCCTCCTAAACAACCTGGCTGAAGACTCATTTGGTGGCTGTCTCATCAAACTGGTTGCTCTGTGTATTTTCCTTTTTGGCCTTTAGCTCCATTCTTCACCAGCACCACTATCTACATCTCCTTCCCGCTGCATATCTACCTTTTTAAGCCTTAATTATATCAGAATCCAGCTTGTTAAAGCATTTGTGAAAGCATTTGGTGACATTCATTGCATTCTGGCTTCTTGAAGTCTGCCAAAAAAAAAATATTCAGAGTTACAGAAGCAGTCAGAGCTGCAATGTGGGTAGGAAGTTATTTGTATATAAATTTATATTTATGTGGCTAATATACAATGCCTGAGGATTTGAGTTGGCCAGGGCAGCAGAGTCATGTTGATTCTGTTGTTAGGAGAAAAAATGACAGAGAGCACAATAATTGTAACATCTACAGAAGTGCCTGTGATTCAATTGATGTAGTGGCATATCAGAATAATCTTTTGTTTTGGTTTTTTTGGGAGTTTTTTTGGGGTTTTTTTTTAAATTTTTTTTTTTTTGGTCTCTCTAAATGTCAGAGACCTGTTTGGCTTGTGCTTGATGGTTCATTACTAACTTAAATAGATGTATGAATGCATTGCTACTTGGAGTTCTTTAGGGATAGATCCACTAAATGTTAGGCACTGAAGTGCTCAGTTACTACTTCAACTGGAGCCACGGAAGAACCTGGGATGCAGTGGGTGGTGAGATGGAGAGGGTGACATCGTTTTCTCTGTTCTCCAGCTCCCTTCTCATGAATTGTGTTAATGTTGGATCTCACATTTTGCATGAGTCAGGAGGGTGCTGTAGTGGTAAACATGGCTTTCTAGTCAAGCACAAGTGCAACGAGAGAGAGGATGAAAAGCAAATGTGGGAAAAAGCACTGAAGGCAAGTGGGGATGGTAGAAGGGGGAAGTGTGATGGCCCTGTTCTGTGGCCTTCCAGAGATCTCCATGGAAATGAGTCTACCAAGTTAAAAAATAAGAAGGCTGAGCTATGTGCTTTATCAAAAATACACCAGATTGAGGTGGAAGAGAGCACTTCTCAAAAAAAAAAAAAAAAAGTATTTTTGTCAAAGATAGGGAGGTGGGAGGAAAGTCCACTAATGCTTTGCAACTTAGTAGTAACAAGCACCCACAGGAGCAAAATATATCTGTGCTGTGTGCCACTGTGCCTGAGGAGGAATGTGTGTGTGAGTGTGGATGTGGGCTAACTTCTGCATGGAATGGAGGGGCTGTACCTCTGAGCAGTTTGATGAAAGGAGTTATTCCGCTGCCTATGAATGAGCAGTTTGGCTTTCTAATCCTCTTTAGGTCGACTTTTTTTCTCTTGCCATTTAGAGCACCAAGCCTGTTAATCACTTAGTTCCTCTGGTGGCTCCTGTGTGTGAGGTGGCCTCACACAGTGAAGGCATTAGAATGATTGCTGGCACTAATCTCGTAACAAAGGATTGGGATGGTATTTAAAAAATGTGTTTGGGGAAGTGTAGTCCATATGCACCATCACAGCCACTGAGGTGAATCTGATATTCTTGTTGTGTAAGAGCTGGATGTGATTGGGCAACCAGAGGGACACCCCTGGATGTGACAAACAAAACCTGCTGGGTTTTCTGGTTCTGTAAAATGTGTTCCCAGCAAACAGATTTATGTACAGTCAGCCCTTCCCTACCAAAACATGTACAACACACGAATGCAGGCAGCCTCTTCCCCAGTCTCTTCAATGGCCCTACAGAAAATCAGTATTTCTTTAACTTCCATAGAATCACAGAACAGCCTGGCTTGGGAGGGACCTTCAAGATTCCAACCATCTTAAGAATCTTAATGCTTATATTTGAAGTCCATGATTGTTTTTTTACAGACGTTTACACTTGCTTTTTGCCTGAAGATGTAAACAGCATGGTCTAGAAATCCTCAGTGCTGACAGAGAGCCCAGCCCAGCAGATATTGATCTGAAGGGAAGTCTTTGGATGCTGCTGCACTGCAATATATGAATATCAGCTTCTCTAATTTCTCTTCCATGGTGAGAGAAATGCATGTAGAATATTCCTTCTTGCTGTCTTTGCAACAGATGGAAAGCACACAAACAGAAAAGGATGATTTTTAGATCTGTATGGGGGGTGGGAAAGTAATAACTTGGAGGACAAACCACAGTCATTGTCACTCCAGGAGTTTACTGTTATTAATTGTCAGCTTCTGTCCCTTATTTTTCCCTAATAAAGACTCCAGAAGGCTTTTCCACTTAGTGAACAACCTGTTCTACACAACAGGGAGTAAGGAAGATGAATTCATCTCTATCTCAAATTTGGATGAGGAATGATTGGAACATTTGGTCTGTAGTGAGGGGATACAAGCTGCCTTTTCAAAAATGATCTTTTACAAACTCCAATTAAGTGGAATGCTGGGTTTTCTGAAGTTGTCCCAAAGCTGGAAGTGTGTGTGTGTGCATTTTAAAAAATTTATTTTAAAGCTGTGAGGTTCACACCCAAAAGCACAGAGTCTTAAAAGCACCATTTAGAAAGTTTGAAGCACTGTTTGAGATGTGGTCATTGTTCAAGCTTCTCTTGCTCTTGCCAGCTAGGGTGTAAATCTTGAGCAGGGAGGTGGGACCCAGGTGCCCCACGGTGGTCCTTTCCAAATTTACCTATTCTGTGATATTTGTCTATGCTGGTGACACAACTTCTATTTCTTCATAATTTTTTGATGGGTAACCTTAAGAAAATATGCTGCTAACTGTCATACCACTCATTTATCCACTTCTTAAGCATGGCTTAGTGTTTCTGTGGCCTGGAGGGCTGTGTCTTCATGAACAGAGGTTTTTGGGTTGTTTTTTTTCTATTTTTTTGTTTTTTTTTTTCTTCAAAAGCATCAGCTGTGTTTCCTGGTATATCAAATTAGCAATAATTTACTTCAGGAAAATATAGTTAATTACAAAGCGGGATTGTGTCTAATTGTGCTGGCCTTCCTCCATCTGGGATTTCACCAGCCTTTTGCCTGTGATCCTTGTTGGATCAAAGCTTCCCTCTGAAGTGGGAAGGACTGGAAAATGGCAGGAGGGAGGAGGATTCCATATAATTCTCAACATCCTGAACTAAAGCACCCTGGTGGTGTCACTCTGGTATCCTGAACCTGAAAAATCACAGGAGTCCCAAAAACCTCAAGGTCAGCATCAAATTCCAGATCTCTGGAAGGCCAGACCAGGCACACAGGTACTGTCCCAGGGTTTAGGGTAAGCATCCTCATATGTTAAATTTACCTATAGACTGATCAATGTCCTTCCCCTGATTTGTTTTGCAGCATGAATATAACAGAATTTAGCAGTCCTTAGAAAACAGCTATTGGCTGCACTTTAAATCCTATTTGTGCCTTAAATACCATGGAGAAGTGCTAGCCATTAACAGGGAAAAATGTACTGCGTTTTCTCTGAGCCTTGAAAAGTGTGCAGGTGCTCCACCTGCACCCCTTTCCTCCCTGTTTTTGAGTCCCTCAGCACTTGGAAGTGAAACTTTTGGGAGTCATGCTATAATTCATGTATCCTCCTCTCCTAAAGGCTATGGACTCCTACATTTCCAATACAAAACTGTGGAGTCCTTCATAAGAATATCCAAAAATGTTGCTAAAAGTAGAGGTAGAAGTGTACAGGAGTCCAATTCTAGTCCAGCCAATAATATTGCTGTTAACAAAATTTATCCAGTAACTATCAGGATATTCTTATCACAAGCTTTAGAGATCTCCTGAATTACCTGTTAAAGAAAAATAAAATTAAAAAAAGCCAAACCAAACACTTTTGTCCCTTCTTACCTGACCCCTCCTGTGAGCTGATTTTATTTTCAACTCCTCATGAAGCTCAGGATTTTGGGAGGAGGGGTAGGTGAGTTGAGGTGAGTTGGCCTTGCCTGCCTGCCCCCCGTGGCACCTGCAAGACCTGAGCCAGCTGACATTTCTTCAGTGCAGAACGCTGAGACAAAACGAGAGGATGAGCAAACCTTGGCCTGCAGCCTTTGCATGTAATCCACCTGTTCAGCAGCACTGACATCACCTCCTGGGGAAGGAACTGAGAGGAGCTTTAGTCCAGAGGCCTTGGAGAGTTCAGGATAGCCTTGTTGGATGGGGTCTCCTGCCCTTTCAGGGGGGCTAAGATTGAGCTCTTTTACATAATTAATACACTTTACATGGATATTCTCAGTTTGTTTTTGAAATGTGCTCAGTTCCATTTGAGTTCCTGCACAGATCCTATCCTCTTTCCCACATTCTCTGGCAGGATGGAGGAGCTCAGTCCCATTTCCAGTGCTCAGTTCCATTTGAGTTCCTGCACAGATCCTATCCTCTTTCCCACGTTCTCTGGCAGGATGGAGGAGCTCAGTCCCCCCCCCCCCCCCGGGGGGCCTGGCAGTGAGGGTTTTATTGTCTCCAGGGAATGTGAGCTGAGGGAATGCTGGGGGGTGGCTGGGAGATCCCATGAGATACGACGGGAATGCTTGAGGAATGTGGATGTGGAAGTACTGCAGAGCTTTGTCTGTGGTGGTGGGGCAGGAATTTTTGACAGATCCCACAAAAAATGCTGCAGTAACGCAGAGTGGGAACGCTGTGTAAGAAAGTAAGTTTTATTACAGATTGTAGAGAGTAGAGATGGGTTCTAAGGCCTTGTGGGATAGAAACCCTTATTTTAAAATGAACCAAGCATGGTTTGTTCTAAAAACAATCAAGATTCGTGCCACAGATTCCAGCAGAATGGAAGAATTTCAAACCAAATGAGTTAAGTTGGGAAGAAGAAAAGTAGGATGCGAAGGTGTAACAAATATATAGAAGGGCTGCATGACAAATGTCTGCATCATCTTTTTGCTTTAAATTCAGTCATTTCTATATTGTCTCCTGAATATCAGCATTAGGAAAAAGAGAGTTATGGTGTAAATTCTTGGGGTGGGTGGGTAATACTCTATTGAAAAGCTCCACAGGGAAATTTTGTCTTTGTTGTTTGCATTACCATATTACCGAAAGGCCTTTGGGAATCAAAACATTATTTTTTAGGCTCTGTGTGGCAGAGGATTCTCCACTATAAGCAATAACTCCACAGAAAAAGTGCAGTGGTAGGAAAGATAAGAACTGGAAGCAATACTAGGAAAATCTGTTATGCATATTAACATTGCATAGAAATGTTGGTAGGGGATGAAATTGGATTTTAGAGTATTTACTTCTGAAATAAAAAATGCTGTGCTGAGTCTGTGGAGATAGCTTTAGAGAATTTACTTTTCTGAGCTCTCATTTTTCTTTAATGCAAGAAGTGTGTTACTAGTGCAATTCCTGGGCTCTGTAGACAAGGGAATGCTGATGGCATCCTAGAGAAACTTCTTCATGTCACTGGAGGAAACTGGAATTGGCGAATATGCTGGTAAATAGGTAAAAAAACAAACTTGGGTTGGAAAAATGTTAGTGACTTACCACAGAGACACTGGCATCTATATAGGTCAGATTCCAATAGGATACCTGAGCCACTGGTAAAAAATCCTGAAGGGAATGGACTGTGATTGCAGGCACTATAATCTTGGTTTCATCACAGCCATGATCTCTGTGGAAAACCTGCCTTCATAATAGATGAGCCTTGTATTGAAACAGTTCTCATTGAGGCCAAAATGACACACAGTTTCGTCATGAAGTTCAACCTTCTCCCTTCCCAGGATTCAGGGGGTGCTGGATTCCTGAAGGGAATGTGTAGCTGCAGAAATTGTGGTGGACTGGCTCATGCCCTACTGTACTTGCAGGGAGCACTGGCTGTGCACCTCCTGCAGTACTTTCACTTACAAGCAGCTTTTTTTTCTTCCAGAAAAAGTCAATTTCAGCCATGTCTGAAATGAATCTTAGACATCTTGATCCGGCTTTGGTTGTGGCAAAGCACAGGCATTGTTCCATCACAACACAGCGCTCATTGCCTGAGCCTGCCTGCTGCTGGACGTGGGTTTGAATCCAAGCAGCCTAGAAAATGACATTTATCCATTTTGGAGATGATATGGCTCTGCATTTGTCCCTGGGAAGAGAGGGAATTGTCTTTCCTGATTATTTAGTTGAACACTCGCAGTTGTTTGACTCCTTTCTTTAGAAACAGGGCGGGGCAGTTCCCGTAAATTTAAGCAGTTGTCATGTAAAAATCATGAGGAAGTGCAAGCAAGGCTTCGTGGCCTGCACTGAGTGGAATTTGATCACTGTTTATTGTATTGACATATTGGAAGGGGTTTTGTTGTCTAATGTGGTTGCTGATTGATGCTGGCATTAGTGTATGATTGCCTGTGAAGGTTTCCTGTCTCCACAAGGTCTCAGAGCAGAAAATCATGGCAACAAACGTTTAGAGAAGCAAAAGGCTTGGCCTCATGGAAAAAAAATACAAAATAAGGCTGAGGTAGAGTTAGATGGTGATGAGAAAGTCTTATGGGCTCCAGTTTTCAGGAACTCATGCACCTGTTTCACTGGCCAGAAATGCACAATATAAAAGAGAATTTGGGAATCTATTAAAATCCCGCTGTTTAAACCCTTTCTGGGCATTGCTTCCTTATCTGCTTCCCATGTGAAATCAAGGCTTTTCCTGTATTAGAGCTCATGCCTAGGTACAGCCACATCTGTGGAGATTTTTTTTTTTCCCTCTTTCTTGACTGAAAGGTGTTCAAGTCAGGAATCTCTCAACAGACACCCAAGAATAGAGTGCTGCTAAACTACTTCTGCTGTAATGTGTTCATGGGAGAAACTTGTTGTCCTTCCCACTGGTGCTCAGGACAGATGATTTGCCTTGTAACAAGGACTCTGAAAAAATTTAGAATGTGGTATTACCTTTATTATCATTTCCTATTTTGTTTTGTTTGGGTTTTTTTTCATGCTACATTAGTGTGGATACTTCTATATATATATATAGAATATATACAGTCCATCTTATAGAAAACCACACTGCCTAGGGTTAACCCGAAAGGTCATCTGTTTTCTCCTTAAATATGGTCTTTGCAACTTGAAACATTTTGTGTTTATGCATCTAAATTTGGTGAGAGTTGCCTCAGCAACTGCCACATTGAGGGCGTTTGGAAAGTAAAAGTTTTGAGGGGAAATTTGAGATTTTGTTTTGGGTAAAAAAGTCAGCTTGAGGTCAGAAGACAAAGAAATATTGGACCCTACTCACCTTTCCAAAATGCTTTGTATTTGGTTTGTGTCAGTTCTTGTCCCCAGTAGCTCTAAGGCATCTTGTCCTTAGAGCATTCCCACACATGGGACAGACTGGAAGATTGTACAGAGAGACAGTAAAAGGCTTTAAAAGGCTTAAAAAGACCTTTTTAAAAGGCTTTATTAAAAATACAGGATGGGCTGTAGTGACTGGGTACATGCTTATTCAGACAAATGCACTGATCACTGGGGGGTTACATTTGACTAGCCCTTCTTTAGATCCTTCTATGTCCCATTTTTTTCTCCCCCCTTGTTTTGCCCTGCTCTGTTCCTTAAGTCCAGACCCACAGGCCCACTTCAAATATCCTCAGTTGTCCTGTTGCTCTTGTTTCCTCCTTACCAGTTCCAATTTCCAGACTGCTCCTCTCCAAAGCTGTTCCTGAAGATCCTTGAAGGTCCCATCAATTAGTGGCTAAAGACTTTTGCTCTTTACCAGTGCCTCTCTCTCTCCTGTGCACCTGGCTTGTCCCTCTGTGTGTTCTTGTTTATTAATTTCTCCTTCATTTAATATTCCCTTGGAAGTGAAAGGGTCTTTGAGTGGATAATGAAGCAGAGGCCCTCACCTTCTATATACCCTTAGAGTGGTGGTTTCTCTCTTGCACTGAAGGCTCAGCTCTTGATGTGGCACTTGAGCGCTACAAGAGCTGAACAGGGAGGCAGAACTTGTGTCTCTACCATTTCCCCTTCATTACAACTGATTAAACATGTCTTTAATATGGCATTCACAGCACTGCACAGGAAGGGCAGTACTTCAGCGTGTTGTTTGCTTAGCTATCTCAAAAACCTGTCATCACTGGAACAGAATTGATTTCTGGAGCAAGGCTCTGGGCAGTGATTCTGATGCACTCGCCCTGAAAACTACAGCCAAAGTCTAATTGCAGTAGGAACAAACTTACCAAAGAGAGTTCAACAGCGCCAGGAACTTGCCTGTTACATTACAATATTTTTATTTCATCTGGATAGAGAGAATAAAGTCCTAATTTCCCTCCCTATTTACACTTTATTGTTTTCAGTAGACACCCTCCAAGACTGCAGGTCATGGCAGCACGTGGCCCTGCATGATCCTGTTGAGAGCAATGGTGCAAAGCTATTTTCTCATCAGACTGGTTCTGAATGGGAGAGCAGTGCTGAGATTAGAGGCTTGCATGTGCCTGAAGGGATGGTTGCCTGAGTTAAACTGAGTTAGACAGAACCACCAGTGCAGATTCAGGGATTAAAACCTGCCCTTTGCCACCACGTGCCTGGTAGGGGCAGAAGGCAGCTTGTTCTCCCTGTGGAAAGAGAGGCAGAACTGTGTTGCCAAGTTGTAACAGAAGAAGAGCAGTAATGAGCCTAAAAGAAGTTGGGAGAGTATTAGCTTACACAAGTGACCAGAATCTGTAACTGATACGGAACAAAACAGCATCTGTGTCCTCTCCCTGCTTCAGGGCCTGCAAATCTCTTCACTCTCTTAGCAACAGCCACACTGAATAGACCTGCAGGAGCTTTCATCACTTCTACCAATATGTGACCCTTGTCCTGCTGCTGCTGTTAGCAAAGACTCTATTTTCCATCACCTCTCTTCAGGCAGATTGGACTGCCCTTCATTCTTTTGATGAACTAATCACACCCTTGAATGACCTGCCAGCTGGAGGGGAAGAAATATGGTGAGATAAATATCTCCCTGTGTGCAGGATAAACATATGCAAGAGTCAGGAAACTGACTGACTTGTGAAAATGTCTCTATTTGGCATGAAGGGGGGAGATTTGACATGCAGCTTTCAAAGCCACATTGCAGAAGGAGGCCAGAAAGGGTCAGTTTTCTTTCCCTTCCAGGGAAGGCTTCTGGAGGTTGGGAAATAGAACAAGATTACTTGGTGTATGTTCTGCCTCTACCTTCTCTTGTTGGTTTTGAAGGCTATGATTCCCTGTACTTCTCCTTCCAGTCTTCAAAGGCATCAATTCCACCTGTAAGGTTGGTGTTCAAAAGTGTTTTAAGCATCCAAGAGCATCAAATCCAGTGAAAGACAAAATGGTTTAAATTTCAAACTGGTCAAGTGCTGAATGATGATTCCAACACTCTCAGGTGTTTCAAGCCTGTGACGATTGCTTGGAGCTAATTTATTGAGAGTTAGGTCCCTTTGAGAATCTAAAAGTATCTTGCCCTTATTTAAAACCATATATTCTGAACTGACATTTGCATGTAAAGCATTTTGATCTTCATTGGATAGAATTCAAACAGAAAATAACAAAGCAAGGTGCCACATGTCTTAGTAAAAGTCAGGATGCCTTCACAGACAGTTTATTTCTTGTTCATTTTCCTCTAAATGATAAAAAGTAATTAATGTTTTACCAGTCCAGCTACTGTATTTTTTTTTGGTGTCCAATCAGAAGTTTTCTGAAAAAGGAATTGTTCACCTGGGAAAAATCTGTTTCATTTTCAAGAGGACTGGGACAAAGAATTGCTCTGCTTTTGTCAGTGAAGGGTGTATTTAAATGCTAAATCTCCCTTAAATTGTTTTATGCTTATATCTAGGGTTTTGTTTATTTTTATGGACATACATATGTCTTGCAGTACGTTTGGGTGTAGTAATTAAAAAAAATTAGTTTGAATCCAAGGCAGAGGATCAAATCTGCACTCTCTGACTTTTATTAGCATAGTATTCTATATCTGGCATCACCTTTTCAGTGATAAGCCTTTATGCCTTTGTCTCACTGTGTAGAGCAGCTTGTCATGTGATTTTTGTCTTGTTTTAGAAAATTGGAGTTTGCTGGTGCTTCATGGGTACCCTGAGAGCTCTGGAAATCTGTTCAACCCTTCTAGCTCAAGGTTGCTCCAAGTGCATTGCTCATTTTATTCTCTTTTGTTCAAGGAAATCAAAGGGATAACTTGCAAAGATTTCTTGGTGGGTCTCATGCAAAGTTTGTGCTCTGAGTGGGTAGATTCAAGTTTGTTTGTTTATAACCTGAACTGAATCCCACCTGGCTGAGGTTTTCTCACAAAGCTAAACCAGAGTGGTGTTTGTATGGAAAGTTAACAGAGCAAGACAGTTTTATGGAGCTCTGGAAGGTGATCATCCCCAAATCTGAAGGGTTCAAACTTGATTTGAAACTGCTGAACAGGATTCATTTAATAGCATCCCTTCCTGGGGATGAGGAGGAGACAAAGCAGCTGTACTTGCACAGGAGTTCTGCCAGGAGGTTGATCTTTCTGAGTGATACATCCCAAGACTACAGAAGGACTGGTTTGGATTGACTTCCAGACTAATCAAGGCTGTCTCTTCTGATTTCTACCCTTACTTTGAGTAATGTTTGCCTTATTAAAATGAGGTACAGTCAGATAGAGTCTCTGGGGTGAAGAAGGGAAACAGATTTGTGAGGCATCACCATCATCTACTGCGCTTTGTCACGCCAGGAGGGAAGTAGGAAGAAGGAGCGATCAGAAATTTATGTCTTGTATTTTATTACTCATCTGAAGTCTTCAATTATTAGTGCTATGCTAATGAAGTCTTTTTGGATTGTCTGACAGATCTTATGATAAACTCCTTAACAAGACAATAAAACTGGGAGGATGTCAATTGGCTAATTAGCTGATAATCAATATCCAGCAGCTGTGACGAGATGGCAGGCAGATATCAGGCTCTGCTCGAGGCTCTGGGTACTTTGTTGGTTCAAGTTTCAGGGAAGATGCTGCCAAAACAATAATAATTGCATTGTGTGACAAGAGTTGGGATAAAGGAACAGCAGCCTAATAGTGACATTAATCCAAACTGAATATGTAGAAATACTTTCTCCTACACAAATTGTTAGGAAGTGGTTGATCCTGGCAATTTGATTTTTTTTCTTGACGTGGGCATTAGACAGGGAAGATATTAAATGCCCTGGGTAGAACATTAAACTCCTAAATCTCCAAAGAGCCAGGGATATCAGACTGTGTTACATTAACTATTTAATTATAGCTTCATGGATGCACAACTGATGGGACCACTCCTTTACAGTCTCAGTGGCAACTGGACAGGATTTCCTTCATTTATCTGTAGACATCAACAGCAAAGACTTAAGACGTGATTCTGAGCAAGCTATCTCAACTCCCATGATATCCAGAAACAAGAGCAGGAATTGTCTGGGGTAAGGAGATGTCCACATTAGGATGGAGGTGAGGTACATCCTGCAGCTCTCTGGTTCTGTTCATTACCTCTGGAAGCCTGGATGGCCACATCGAATGCCAGAAGCTCAGAGAGATGAATCTCACGGTGATTAACTGCACCACAAATATCAGTGAGAATAGGAATTTGCTTGCAGCAAGTCTGTGGCACAGATCCAGTGGCACACTTACGTTTTGCTTACTAATACACAGCTGGAACTTTGCTTACTGAAATTCAGTTTATTCCAAAGGAAATTTGGAGATAGAGAGAGGGAGAGCACAATTTGGCCATAGAATCATAGAATGGGCCTTAAAAATCATCTCATTCCAACCCCCTGCCATGGGCAGGGACACCTTCCACTATTCCAGGTTGCTCAAAGCCACATCCAACCTGGCCTGGAACACTTCCAGGGACCCAGGGGCAGCCACAGCTTCTCTGGGCAACCTGTGCCAGGGCCTCAGCACCCTCACAGGGAAGAATTTCTTCCTAATATCCAATCTAAACCTCCTCTCTGTCAGTGTGAAGCCATTGTCCCTTGTCCTGTCACTCCAGGCCCTTGTCAAGAGTCTCTCTCCATCTCTCTTGTAGGCCACATGTTAGCTCTCACTACTAATTCGTGAAGATCCCTATATGATTTCCCAACAAGACTTTTCATAGTGCTCCATTACCTTGACTTGGTGACAAACACACAGTATCCTGGACAGGATATTTTCTCTGAAAACTAAGACTGAGCCCTGTCCTTGATTTAACCACCCAAAAATGAGATTTTAAATTTTTTTTTTTCCTGTGGGCAAAATTCCTGAATGTCACAGAATTCTGTCCTGTACTAGCTGGAAGTCCAGGGGAGTTTCTGGACATTCCAGTGGCTGAGAGACCCTGGCTTGAGATTTAGCTCAAAAATAGAAAACAAATGGTGGGGGAAATAAAGAAAAAGTGGAAAAAAAAATGGCAACCCAGCAGAAGCAGTTGCCACAGTTCTTTGCATATTAAAGCAGGTTAGTGTTCCAGGGTTGCACTGCTGGGAGAGTTTGACAGGTTTACACTGAAAGACACCATTTAGAAGTGTTAACTTCTTTTAGCTTAGCCTTATGGAGCCTTTTCACTGCAGAGTATAAAGCTGGCTGCAGCCTTCATAATTCATTCTTAAAATGTGAGGTTAATGTGTAGCTACACTGGATATTAAAGGAAACAGATGGAGCAAGGAACACAGTGAATCACAGGGAATCTGTTCAAGAATTTTCCTTACTAAGAGATTTTTTTCCTTGCTGAGCCTGTCTTAAGTATCAAAGAAAGCTCAAATCATCACCTAAATGCCAGTTCCACTGCTCCCTGGCTGGGATTTGAAGCTCCCAGGTGATGCTGGGTTTGTCTGTTTGGTTTGGGACTCACCAAGGAGAGCCAGCAAATTCTTTCTCATTGAATTTCAGCTGGATCTTTGTTCCTAGTTTCCCTTGAAAGAGAGACTCTCTCTCAGCCTTTGATTTCTCTGATGACCTGCAATGCTGTGCTTTGTAAACCTTGCATGCAGGCCTGCTTATGTCAGCCATAAGACACACCCAATTCCTAACAGAAGCCATACCTCATATCTGAATTTACTGTAATTCCAGACTACCCATCAGCATTCTGGCCAACTGCCCCAGGGCAGGGGATGGCTGTGTGGATACATAAACAGGGTTGTTGGAAGCACCAAGGGAGGTCAACTGGCACCATTCCCACAGTCAGAGAGCCCAGACAGGATTTCCATTGCTCTTCAGTCAGATAGGATGGAGGAAGAATGTCTCTGGTGATCTCAGCTGGCAGCTGATAACCTTCCAGAGCTGGATAAATAATAAATGGCTCCAGTGATGGGTGTCTCTGAAATGTGCTAATAATTTTGATAGAATGTGCTGGATGGTGTGGGTGTCTCTCTGTGCCCTTCAGGTGATCCAGTGTTTGTCAGAGGTGTGTAAAAGAACAGAGAAGGAGAGCCTGTTGAGAATCAGGTTATTCCCTCCAGGAATAATTCTCCAGGTTATTCCCTGGAGCAAATGATCAGCACCACCTCTTGATGTTTTCAAAACTGGATGGCTTTCAGGAAGGAGAAGCTTTAGCTCAATATCTCTCGTTGTGTTTAATGAAGAAGTGAATGGATCAAATTGAAGTCTGTGGAGCACAAGGGGATGACACCAGGAGACCAAATGGCTCCTTTGTGCTTACATTTTTCAGAAAATGTTTTGCCTCTGTTGTCTTTTAAGAGTTTGGAGCAAAACATTTCTAATCAGCTTTTGAAACTGGTCAAAAAAGAAAAGGCTTTTTTTTTCTTTTTTCTCTCTCATTACCCATTCTGCGAAAAACATTTTGGCTTGATTTGTTGTCAGCTGGTTTTCATGTTTTGGGGGTTGTTGTTGTTGTTTTAGTTCTGTTTCTTTGTTTTGTTGCTGTTTATTTTATTTTGTGGAGGTTTTTTGGTTGTGGTTTTTTTGTTTGTTTGTGGGTTTTGGGGGTTTTTGTGGTTTTTGTGGGTTTTTTTTTCTTTTTCTGGGGGGTTTTGTTGGTTTTTTTTTTGGTTGGCTGGTTTTTGGTTTTTTGTTTTGTTTTTGTGGGGGTTTTGGTTTTTTTTTTTTTTGTTTTGGTGGCTTTTGTTTTTTAGTTGTTTTGGGGTTTTTGGGTATTTTTTTCTCCCATGGCTCACATTGCAGTAATCTGTACTCTCGGAACAAGACGATCAGAGCTCAGTATCCACCCCTTCTGAAATAATCCTCTTGGCTGTGATGTGTGGCAAAGTGGCAGCTCTGAAGTCCTTGGTAGCTCCTGCCCTCGCCCACTGGGTGGGATGTGGTGAGGAGCTGTGCTGTTTTGCATGGAGTGAGAGCAAAATATTCCCTGCTGTTCCCTCTGCAGGAGGCAAGGACTTTGTACCACCCCTTCAGCTGGAGCACCCTGCTCCTCCTGGCTTCCCTCCACACAGCCTGGGATGGGGGAGAGGGAATACGTCAGTCTTCCCATCCATCTTCAATTCCACCTACTTTGTCTTTGGAGTGTGAGCTACACTCAACCAATTTGAGGCCAGGAGATAAAAATCTGAGGCCTTTTTCTTCCTCTGTAGCAAGGAAAGGGACCTCAGCTTCTATTAAGAGGGGACAGAAATCTGTGTTGGTGTCAAGGCTCCCATTTAGCAGACACAGGTAGTTCATTCTTCCAAAAAGCTCACTCTGGGATGACACTTGGTTTGTCCTGAGGCAGGAAAAGGCAGAGTTAACATACTGGCAAAGTCAGGGCTGGAATCCTGTACCTGTTGTGCATAAGGCCAGGGATTTGCAGTATTAAGGTTAAGGAACAGACTGGGGGAGGTGCAGGAATCCTCTTTCCCATCTTTGCAAAGGGCTGGAATCCTGTTGGTTTTCTATGCTGAGGTGGTGGTACAGGGGAGAACTGCAACTCCTGGGCTGGGGAAACAATCCCTTGGATGATCCCTGTGTGTCTGCCTCTGCTTGTGTGGGGTCTTAGTTTATTCAGTCTATGGATTCTAGAATCCACTGAGTTGAAAGGAACCCACAAGGATCATCCAGCCCAGCTCCTAGCCCTGCACAGACACCCCAACAATCCCACCCTGTACATCCCTGAGAGAGTTCTCCAAACACTCCTGGAGCTCTGGCAGGCTCAGTGCTGTGACCATTCCCTGGGGAGCTGTTCAGTGCCCAGCACCCTCTGGGGGAAGAGCCTTTTCCTGATATCCACCCTAACCCTCCCTGACACAGCTCCAGCTGTCCCTGGGTCCTGTCCCTGTCCCAGAGAGCAGAGATCAGTGCCTGCCCTCCTCTTCCCCTCGGGAGGAAGCTGCAGAACTGCTGGGAGCTCTGACCTCAGTCTCCTCCAGCTGAACAGACCAAGTGCCCTCAGCCACTCCTCATGTGGCTTCACCTCCAGGCCCTTCACTGTAGCCCTCACCACTTTCCATAGCCTGACTGGATCCCTCAAAAGAAGTTGGTACTTACACAGGCACTGTTTGAGATCTGAAATGTGCCAAGCAAATGACAAAAAAAACCCCCAAAAACCAGGCCTTGTCCTCTCTCTACTGTTGCTCCTGGTGGAATGGGCTGTGGTGTCATCCAATGAGACAAAGAACAGGGCTCTTCTTCCCTTTTCCACGTGGTGGTTTTTGTTGATGGTGTTTCTGGACCACTTGATATATTGCTGCCACCTTTGAGACCTCTCCTTAGTATTCATGTCACTCCCCAGCAGCACCTTCTGGCTGCTAGCAGGAGGCAGTGCAACACCAAACCTCCTGGTGACCTGGACAGGTGCTCAAAGCCCTTTTTAAATCCAAGCTGCAGGAACACTGTTCCTGATTTTCACTGTCAGGATTCTTGTGGCTTGAGCAGAGAGTTTCCTCCCCTACCTCCTCACCTGTGAAGGGATGGGAGAGCCAGGGTGAGCATTTCTCCCCTTCCCTTGCAGGTGGGTGTTGTATGGTGTGTGGCTTTGGTCCCCTGTGTCACCCTAGTAACAGCAAGGCGTCGTTTCCTGGCAACTGTCAGGGTTGCTAAGTGAAAAACTCGGCAGCTTTGGTAGATGTGGTATCTTTGACATCATCCACTCACATTGCATTGGGGTGAGTTTGAGGGAGAGAAGATGACCTGGTGGCCAAGTCCCATCTCCTTTGACCTGGCTGAGGGTTGGTTTTCAGAAATAATCACGGTGTCTGTAAGGCAATGGAACAGCCTGTCTGGGAGATAGGGAACACGGATCCTGTTTGGTCCATTCAGTAGCTACAAGTAACACTTCCTGCCCTCTGCTATGAGATGAAATGGGTTCTGGGAACAAAAATCCCTCTCTAGGTACTGAGTGTTATCACTGATCTTCGATGCTCTGCTTCCCCAAAACATTTCATAGGTGGCTTCACTGAGAAAGAAACTTTCCTCGAGCTGTCCCCTCTTATAAGAGTTTGCTTCCCAAAGCCACGTGTCCACTGGGTAAAAAGCTGTGGTTGGAGTGGGGTCTGTGTGGGTGGGGGAAGGAGCAGCAGGTTCCCTGAGGTATTACCCCAGCTTAGCTCAGTGGAATTCAGTGCAGTTGTACCAAGGCAGAGCTAAAAGCAACGGAGTGATGAATTGATAAATCCTATTTGCTCGCATCTGCCCACTCGGAGCCAGAGCTGGGGACATCACCGTGCTGCTGCGTGCCAGAGCATGTGCAGAGGGAGTTGTTGTGCTCTCTGCAGTGCTCAGGAGACAGATGGTGGAGCCCACCCATTCTGAAGAGTGCCTACAGAGAGGAGGATTTCTGCAGTGCTGTGGTGCTGGCAGACAGTGCAAGAGCAATGTTCTTACGTTTCAGAGAACTGATTGCTCTCAGAAGTGAAATTTTACCAGGGTTCTCTTCTGGCACCTTTTTTTTTTTTTTTTTGTTCCACAGCTGCCTGAGCAGCCTTTGGAACACCACTGGTGGAGACTGGGTACTGCTCTGGCTGGACCTGTTCTGCCATTTAGGGTGAGAATTGGACTGTAGGGAAGAAAGCCAAATAATCTTGGCTGCTGGGGTGCTTTTAAGAGAGGAGAACCGGTAGAGCAATGTTCTTATCCCTTCTAAAATTCCAGCAAACCCTCTGTCTTAGCACAGTATGGGGAGAGCTTCTCTTTGTTGGGAGCTAGGGCAGCTCAGATTAATGGACATGTCTTCTCTACCCTAAATGGAAAAAAATTGATTTAGCTGTGCAAGTGGGACTTGTGACAAGAGAATGAAACCCCGTGCAATTTTGCAGAGGCCATCAGAAATCCTGGGGACATTCAGAAATGCTCAGTTTCCCACCAATTTCCTGCAGCTGACAGCACATTTGCGTTGACCTTGGTGACAGCGCCAGCCTCACAAATGAAAAGGACATGCATCACTAAGAGGAGAATTAAATTTGCAAGGAATGCTTCATATTTCATTTTCTGTTACTGCCATTTTTCTGTCCCAGCTAGTCCTTGTGTCCCTAGAAAGCCTGCCCTAGTGTTCCATTTCCTGCAGCAGGAATGTCTGTGCTCACAGCAGGGGTGGCTTTCTCCAGCTCTTTTGTCAAACGCTGTCACGGACCCCCCGAGCTCCTTGTTCCTTTGCCAGCTGTGGGGAGTGTGCAGCTCGCTGGTGTGGAGCCTTCTGTCTCCTTCTCAGAGCAAGGAATCAGCTCTGACTGGACTGGTGCCTGCAAGAGCAGCATTGCCCACGTGGAAGCTGCTCCTAGTTTAGCAGATTCCAACACAGATTCTTCTGTGTTGGAATAACAGGGAGAAGTTGTCTCTTCACTTGCAGTTGTCACTCTGAGGTTTTCATCCCTCTCTCTTATGTAAGCATGAGAGCTTTATGGACACCACAGGTGGGAGTTACATGTATGTGAAGTGGCTTCACACAGCTGGACAGACATCCCTTTCAGCCTGGGTTGAATTAGAAGAGGTGTGGGATTAAAGAACCTATCTTCTTTTTGCTTTTTAAAAAATGTACAGGCTTGGCATAATTACCAGTGCAATAATGACACTGTGGGTGCATCCAGATGTGATTAGTGTTTTCTTCTCCTCCCTTTTTTGTTCTTGGTTGTATAAAATGCCACTGCAGCTCAATTTTCAGGATTGTGTGCTCATTATTTTATAGTGATGTGGCTCTGCTCAGAAGTTTCTACCTGAAATATCCTAGGAGGTGAAGTTGTTTCTTTAAACCCAAGGAACAGCCATCTCTAAAGAAATGCTCTTGTAGTCTGAGCAACCTGGAGTTGTTTGCTCCAGCTGCAGGGGCTTGTGCTCCTGAGTCGTGGGGAAGAGAAATCATTGGATTGCAGACCTGAGTCCTTGGCTTCTGGAGCTGGGCCAAGCCCACTTCCTATAATTAAACCGCAGTCGTCAGGGCCATGAGGACAGCTGGGAATGACCAGGTGATCCAGTAACCTCTCCTGTCCTCCGCCAGAGAGGGGAGGCAGAGGGGGCAGAGCCAGTAGGGAATTTCAAATGCTGTGACAGTGCTGTGCCCCTCTCCAAGAGAGAGCCTGGCTCTTGTGCCCCTCGCTTCTCTGCCGGGCTTTGTAAGGTCCCAGCAGAGCTGCCCGGGCTCCTGGAGCCTGTTCCTGCCGGCAGCAATGCGCAGTGCCCCTGGAGCTGGGCTCCAGCTCGGCACAGCACACTGCAGCCAAGTCTCGATGACTTTGCAGACGCTGGTGCTGTGCATGGAGTGACCTGAGCTGAGCCACACTGCAGCTCCCAGAGCAGGACTGGAGCGCTCTGCCTGCAGGAATGAGGCAGTGGGGCTCAAAGTGGAGCTCCTCAAAAGGATTTCCTTTATTAAAGGCTTGGGATTGATGCAGCTGGCTGAGGTGAGGATGCATTTGTGTTGCAAAGGTGGTGGGAATATTCTTTTGTTCTCTGTGGAGACAGAGGAGCTTGGGAACCATGAGGGAAATGTCACCAAGAGCTCTGTGGGTAGGAGAGATTTTGTATCAGCAGCTCCCTCCCTGTATCCCCAAACAGATCTAAGTCAGGGACACCTGAGCCCAGCAAAGCCCTCTCTTGGCAGTATCCAGCAGCATTTCCTCTCTGGGAAAGTCCATGTCTCTAGTTCTGTGCAGACAAAATGTCAGGGCTTCATCTGTCTGTCTCCCTCCCTCCCACCAGCCGAGAAGCCAGCGAGTACCTTTCTAATGAAGGATTAACTGTGCAATCAGATCTGTGCTCCTTGTGCCATCCCCACATCCAAGCACAGCCATAGGAAAGCATGCTCACAGAATAAATTCAGCTCAGGTTTCAGGCTGCTGGCTTAGCTGTAGCCCTGATTTCTTGAAGATAGATTTTGACTTTCTGAGCAGCAGTAAAGCTGTGCTGCAGGTCCAAAATGCAGGACTGTAAAGGTTTTGCTCCTGATCTCCCATCTGAAGGACGCAGCTCCCTGAGCTGGCTGGCACCCCTTGTTTCTCAGTTATGATCCACACAGAATCATTATGGAATCCTACAATGGTTTGGGTTGGAAGGCACCTTAAAGGTCATCTCATTCCAACCCCCTGCCATGGGCAGGGACATCTTCCACTGTCCCAGGTTGCTCAGAGCCACTTCCAGCCTGGCCTTGGACACTGCCAGGGATCCAGGGGCAGCCACAGCTTCTCTGGGCACCCTGTGCCAGGGCCTCAGCATCCTCACAGGGAAGAATTTCTTACTGATACCTAATCTAAATCTCCTCTCTGTCAATGTGAAGCCACATTCAGCCCCCAGAAAAAGCCCTCTGGCATTTCACCCCCTTAGCAAGGCTAGGGAAGGATTTCTTCTTGATATCTAATCTAAATCTCCTCTCTGTCAGTTTGAAGCCACATGCAGCCCTCAGAAAACACCCTCTGGCATTTCACCCCCTTAGCAAGGCTAAGGTAGTTGTGGTAGTTGCTGTTGGGTGGAAGAAGAACTCAGGAGGCAGGGCAGTAGTAGCCTGTTTTGAATCTGTGTTTTTGGATGCCAGCCCTATCCAGAACCTAGGGAAGGGGACATAGTGGTTGGGCAACATGGGAAGAGGAATGAAAATGAATTCTGGACCTTTTCTGTTTAAAACATCTCTTAAGGAGGGTTTGGAGTGCCCTTGTCCCAAAAAGCAGAGTTTCCAAGCCAGGCAGTGCTGAATGTGTCCTTGCTTTGCTTGCCACAGGCACGGAGAAAAGAGCCTGAGGAAAACAGTGGCTCCTGCTGCCAGCTCTGGAAGGCAGTGGACTTCTCAGATGTCAGGCAGATCTGAAACATCAAAGGGGCTTCTCTTGAACTGGCTGACCTTTTATTACACATATCCTTCCACTAATACCCAGCAGATTATCTTTGCCTTGTTTTTGCTGCTGTGTCCCTGACCTGTGGAAACCCCTGTGCTTTGAACATGCTCCATGATGGCAGGGAGGTGGCATTTGCAGAGACTGCTCTGCTGCAGGTGGCTCCTCTGTGATTTCTTTTTCAGATGTGTGTGTGTGCGACTGGAAGTGCCTTCAGGCATGTGTCACCATCCCCACACTTCCATCTGATCCTGAGCTATAGGTGAGCATCAGCTCAGCACACACTGAGAGGGGTTTAGCCCCAGCTGAACTATGGATTGCTGCGAATACAGGTTGGCTGTGCTTACACACAGGATAAACTGCACCCCCAGACCACCAAGGACAATAATTTCCAGTGGTTTTCTCTCTCCTTTCTGCAGTCTTGCTGAAATCCCGGGGAGTGGTGGTGGAAAGAGATGCAAGAATGGTATTTCTAGGGGAAGATGTAGCTGGTAGCTTCTGGATGTGACCATGATTGGGCAGTGAAGGAAAGCCAGCACAGAGGGAGAGACCCTGTGCTTTCAAGCACTGTTCTGTTGCGTCTCAGATGTCTCTCCCTGACCCCATCACATGGTTCCTGTGGAGATGCACGATGCTGCCACACACAGATTGCCTCTGACTGCTCCCAGGGCTGTCTGCAGCCTTCTCCTTCCTGGGTCTGCTGCTCTACTCCTGGATGTTTTCCAAGTGACACCTCCCACCGGCATTGTGCTGTTATCAGTGGTTCCTCTCTTATGTTAGAATCTGCTGGAATAACTTGTACCTCATAAGCAATTCTTGAATTGTTCACCAAACTTATCCTTAAGGCAGAGGACAGGCACTAGCAGAGACTGTGAGAACCACCAGATGAGCACCAGTCCCTGTAGGGAACAAGGGGCAGAAACAGTGCAACGTGTTGCTCAGGCAATTAGGAAACCCTGGTTTCTAGGGGAAGGGAGGAGTGAAAAACGTGGCTCTGTGAGTCTTGGCATGCTAGACCAAACAGTGAGGGTCATCTGTGGTTTTCCAGAGTCAGGACCCTGGAGGGCTGTTGCATTCAGTAGCTATCATGTCATGGTGTGGAAACCAGTGCCTTGAGGCTGTGCCTGTAAAATTGTGTGTCTGGTTCTCTCCACTGTCCTTTTGCAGCCCTCAACATCCACAAAACTTGCAGCTTTGCAGTGCCTGAAAGAGCCTGCAGGAAAGATGGAGAGAGACTACTGTCAAGGGCCTGGAGTGACAGGACAAGGGGGAATGGCTTCACACTGACATAGAGTAGGTTTAGATTGGACATTAGGAGTGAGTTTTCTTGGCTGAAAGTTAGTCTTTTATGCTGGATTTAATCCTTGAGTTATGATGTGGAACACTTCTACAGCATCTTTGTTCCAGGAAGGATGGTCAGGTGCTCTATGGACAGCAAATCCATGAGGATATTTATTGTTAGCAGAAATACAGATAAGAATTGATTAGTTACCTCACTTTTGCCATCTTGGAAAGAATCTGGGAGCTGCTGGATGAGACATAGAAATATCAGGAAAAGCTGTACTTGTAGGCATGAACTGCATGAAAATTATCCTGTTAACATGGCCTGGTCCATGAAATATTATTGAAACAAAATTGGGATGATCCAGTTGGGTCATGAAGTGAGATGTGTGATTTATGAAGGTAAAGCCAACTCAACATCCTCTTAATGACATACTATTAAATATACATTAATAAATTTGATATGTCCAGGAGCACACTGCCTGAGGGCCAGAATTCCCAGCTAATTCAGTGGTTTCCACTCTCTTTCAAATACATTTCATAGCCATAGAAAAAGAGCAGAAGCATTGTTTCGGAAGGTTTCTCTGCTGGCTACAGATAAAGGCAAAATTAAACAATCACTTCTAATACAATGCCATCTCACAGAATCATGGAATATCCCGAGTTGGAAGGGACACATCAAGTCCAACTCCTGGCCCTGCACAAGATCAGAGCCATGGAAAAGCATAGATATGTTTAGACTTTCCCTTCTGGAGCGAGGAGGGCAAATGGTCTAAGGCTTCCTGTCCTTCATCTACCTAAGTTTCTGTGAGATGACTTTTCCAATGCTAATTAAGTTGAGTCAGTGCCTGAGTTGTGACATGAATAATTCTTGAATGCGAAAAAACCCAATAAACATACAGACACAGTTCTGAAAGCTTAAATTGCTTTCCCTGATGCAGAGATATATCTGTCCCCTATGGAGTCAATGCCACCAAACAATGCTGGATTCCCGTCAAAGTGGCAGCTGATGGCCATTCTGGGAGTGTGACCACCAATGGCTCAGCAGCTGCCTGCTTGGCCAGTTTATTTCTGCAGGATTCAGGCAGCAGTTCAAGTATGACTCTCTCAGCAGAGCTCAATCCAGGGACTGAGGGGTGGAAAATCCCTTGTGCATTATGTGCCTCCAGCTCCACAAACTTTTATTTCTTCTTCAAAAGGGGAAGGCGTCCTGTACTTCAGTTTCTGCATAAGACAGCTCTTTCCTGTGTCCATAAGGTTTTGCCCCAATGATCACAAAGCTCATGGAATGGTTTGGGTTGGAAGGGACCTTAAAGATCATTTTGTTCCAGCCCCCTGCCATGAGCAGGGACACCTCACACTAGAAGTTCTCCCATGCTCCTTTGATGGGAATCGCATAAGGGCGTGGCATAGATATTTGGTTTATAATTGTGGTTTACAATTTTCATGCTTCTCATGAACAGCAGCCAGCAAGGGGAATGAGCAAGTTGTTTATTGGTGTTGGAACTTGGAAAATCCATGTTGTGCACAGCTCTCTGCATCCAAACCCAGTGATGTTTGGTGATGCCCCAGGTGATACCTGGAGCATAGGGGGATTTGTGAGGATCACACAGCATCCTAGAAAGCACCCTTGGACCTGCACAGAGGACCTGCTCCATTACAAAGCCAACTGAATCTTCTAGGAATGATATAATCATGTGAAGGGAGACCAGGATTAAATTACCAGGTCAGCAGCCATCATTTGGAGGAGGCAGCTGAAAGTGTAAGCAGATAGTGGCACCAGGGTGAACTGGAGTTCACCTGGGTTACAGGGCTCTGTGCATGGCATTAATTGGATTTTCTGCAGAGCAGTTGGAGGGATGGGCAGCCAGCAAGGGAATCTCCCTGGAGAAGTGGGATGGTCAGAAGATTCTGTGTCTAAAGCAGGGTAGGAGGTGATCAGTCTCTAGGGAGAAACTATCAGACACAATTGCTGAATTGGGTCCTGGAGAGATGCACTGGAAAGAGGATCCCTGCTTCCTACAGCACAGCTGGTGAGTGACTTCTGCTCTGGCACAGAAGCCACAGCAGTGTCCTAAAGTGCTCTGTTCAGAGGAAGGGGTGCCATGGTAGGGGTGGGATTGGCAGGATGCTGTGGGGGGAAATTTGGAGATCATTGAAACTGTCAGCATCAGCAGATCTCCATCCCTCTCCTGTTCATCCTTGACAAACAGACTCTCTTCATCTAAGTTCTCACCTCATCTCCTGCCCCTAACTGTGCACAGAGAGTCAAACAGCTCTTACCTTATACACCCCCATACCCTATGGCTGCTGAGGGGGAGGCAGTTTGTCTCTTGTTAGAACTCTGGAAACATGGAGAAAATTAATTTAAATGCAGCATTTTGGGGTCATGTTCCGTGATGGTGCAAATCAGCACAGCCTCAATTAATTCAATTAGCAGTGCTGACCCTGGAGTCATAACTATTGGTGTGTCTTTTGCTCTGCATGCTGTGACAGCGTGTGGAAGATTTTAAAAGAGCAATTTTCCATATCCCCCCATCCCCCCTAGCTTATTGGAGACAAAATTCAAACAAATGCTAAACAAGGTTGTCAGTCTTTGGGTCAAAGTTCTGGAACCAAATTTCAGCTGTATCGACTGCCAGTCTGCATCTTAGAGCAGCCCTCACTGGCTGCACTCAGTTGTCTTGTTCAAAGGATTCTTTTCACATTAAAAATCCCCTTGAGTTCGATTACCAAATGACAAATAAGCTGCTCCGAGTCCTTACAGGAATCCTGAAGGATGTATCAGTGTGAGGGCATACAAGGACTATGATTTCTTCCTAGAGGAAATCCTGCCACCTCCTATGCACGGAGAATTGCAACTGAAAGGTTCATATTCACAAAAGAGATGTTTCCTGTGCATTTGAGATGCCAACAACAGACAGGACTCCCTCTCAGCATGCACACATCCTCTGCAAATGTGTGGAAGTCCCAGCAGGTCTTGGTGTCCAGTATTTTGGCTTTTTTATTATTTTGGTGGAGGGACAGACTTAATTTTAATTTGTAAGTGCAGCAGGTCTCTTCCCAGACACTGATAGTCAGAAATCCAGGAGGACTGGATGTCATTTACTGTCATTTCTCACAAGAAATTGAGAATCAGCACAATCAGGGTCAGAGACTGAAGTAATAACATCTTTCACAAGAACAACCAGTCTTTCATTTCTAGATCCTCATGCCTAGCTTGCAAGAGTAGCTTCAGCTGAATCCTATTTATTAAAGAAAAAAGGTCGAAGTCAACTTACCCAAGTGGCAGAAATCCCAGATTGGCAGGAGAGTTAAAAGGAAAGAAAGCAGTCATTTCTATGCACTTTCCCCCCAGATATCCCCATATGAATAAAAAGAAAGGAAGATGAGAAATGACTGGTCTTCATTCAGCCTTTACTTGAGAGTTTCCTTACCTGAACTTAATAGTTGAGCACAACAAATACCAGCATGAGCGATGGCGCAACAGCAATTGTAGCTTAAATATCCAAGTCTGTAGCTTAAATATCCGAGTCCAAATATCTTTCAGGAGAAAGGTTTCTGGGGACATTTGTCCTTCCTTTTCCCAGTTCTCTGTCTCTGCAATAGCAGAAAATGCAGCATATCCCCCTGCCCTGTGTGATTTTTCAGACTGGACATCAGGACGCATTTCTTTCCCAAGAGGGTGGTGAGACACTGAATCCCTGCTTGGCTTCCTGAAGGCCAATGTGGTTAATGCCCCAAGTCTGTCACTGTTTGAGAGGCATTTGGACAATGCCCTTCACCTTTGGTCAGCCCGGAAGTGCTCAGGCTGTTGGACTGGATGATTATTGTAGGTCCCTTCCAACTGAAATATTCTGATCTGTTCTATTCCATTCTATTATTTTCCAATCTATTCTTTCTGTCTTCTCTATGAATTGGGGAAAAAGAGGGAATGAGGGTCCTGAAGAACATGGCTGCTCCCTGAGGCTGTGGGCAGCAGATTCCAAGTGAAGTGCATGCCAGAGCAGTCTTCACACGCCAAGATGTTAACGAACTGCAGATCAGGAGTGAAAGGCATTGACAGCACTGCAGAGGCTGCTGACCCAGCACCTCGAACCTGGCTCAAACCAAATGCATAAGATGCTCAGGAGTTCTAAATCTAGTGTTTAGTTTTGAAAGCCAGTAGGAGCTTGCTTTTCCTCCCCCCTTCTCCTGTATCCAAGCCTTTTGCCTCCGTGACTTTGCTGTGTGGGCTGGGAGCAGGATGCTCAATCTCTGCTTCCCAGCCTGCTCCTGGATGAGAACAGGAAGGGTGCCACTGTGGTGGGAGTATCGTCACTTCCCTGGGCAGACTTTCACTTCTAGAAAAGACAGAAGCTGTGTTTGCGTGCAGGGAATCTCTGATTTATGTGTTCAATAGTTGTACTGGGTGTGTGTGCTGAACAGAAAGCTGGGAGTAGCATAACTCCCATCAGCTGAAGGAGAATTGTTCCTTAGTTATATCCATAAGCTAAGAAATTGAAATGAGGGTTGGGGAATGAAGCTTGTAATTTTTTCCAGTGTCCATATGTTTTATTGCATGGACTCCAGCAGGTCACAGGGAGGGGATTGTGCCTCTCTACCCTGCTCTGCTGAGCCCCTCCTGCAGGGCTGCATCCAGCCCTGGGGCTCAGCACAGCAAGGACATGGAGCTGCTGGAGCCACAGCAGGGACACCAAGGGCATCCCAGGGATGGAGCAGCTCTGCTGGGAGGAAAGGCTGAGGGAATTGGGATTGTTCACCTGGAGAAGAGAAGCTTTGGGGTGACCTCACTGTGGCCTTGCAGTGCCTGAAGGGAGCCTGCAGGAGGGATGGAGAGAGACTCTTGACAAGGGCCTGGAGTGACAGCACAAGGGCAATGGCTGCACACTGACAGAGAGCAGGTTTAGATTGGATATTGGGAAGAAATTCTTCCCTGTGAGGGTGGGGAGGACCTGGCACAGGTTGCCCAGAGAAGCTGTGGCTGCTCCATCCCTGGAAATGTCCAAGGCCAGGTTGGATGTGGCTTTGAGCAACCTGGAATAGTGGAAGGTGTCCCTGCCCATGGCAGGGGGTTGAAATGAGATGATCTTTAAGGCCCTTTCCAACCCAGGCCTCAGCCCTGGGTGTCCCTGTGTGCAGGGAGGGTCAGAGCAGGGCCAGGCTCTGCTGCAGTGCCCAGCAATGGCACCAGAGAACAGCAGGGACTGAGCCCAGGGAGCTCCACCTGCACAGCTTCTGTCCTGGGCAGTGACTGAGCCCTGAACAGAGCCCAGAGAGGCTGTGGAGTCTCCTCCCTGGGGATATTCCAGACCCCCTGGACACAATGCTGTGCTGTGAGCTCTGGGATGGCCCTGCTGGAGCAGGGAGGTGGTACCAGATGTGACCCACTGAGGTCCCTTCCAGCCTGAGCCATGCTGGGATTCCAAGAGTGCAGGTATTTTCATCATCTGCGTTCAGAACCTAGTTTAGAAGCCATTCGTATACTCTACCTTAAATACTTGGTGTGTTGTACAGAGACTGAGGAATGAGGGGAAGCCTCCAGAGCACAAATCTTAAGCTTGCAGTCTCCAGTGAGACAGCAGGAACACCTTCTCTCCCAAAGAAGGTGTAACAGGATAAGAGGAGGTGATACTATATCTCTTTCGCTGGTGGTTTGAGCCTGTCTGAGGGATACCAGTGTGAATATCCATCTTGAATGAGAAGGTAAGGACTTTCCAGAAGGGCTAAAGCAAGCTCATTAGAGAGTTTGTGCTGAAAATGAAATTAGGGCTGGTGGATCTCATCTCCAGCCCTGGTTGCTGGTTTGTTATCACCTCTCTTTTATCTGCTGGCTCCCCATGTTTTTTGAAAGAACAGTTTGCAATGGAGTCAACGCTGAGACATTCTGCCTCCATTGCCAGAAGGCTTGTTTGTGCTTTTTAACAATTACAGGAGTTGAGGGACTGCTTCAAGGGCCACCATATGGCCCCAGTGTCCTGTGAAACATATGGGGCCAGGAGAGAGGTGTGACCTGAGCCTCAGCTGGTGTCCCCTGACGCCAGACCAACCACACCTGCTCAGGGCAGCTGAGGGAGCCTGTCCCCTGTGTGCAAAGCTAAGCTGTTTGCCCAAAGGACAGCCTCAGCCAGGCTGAAGGACTCGTTTCAGAATGAGATGGATGCTTCTGTACTTCCCCTGTAGCTTTTTGAAATGTTTCCATCAGCTTAGTGATGTAGCCTTGAGAAAGAGAGGAGGGAAGCCTTCCCTGATGACTCCAGGGGTGCATGTATTCCTTAACAACCCCAGAGAGGGAATGCTGGCTTCCCATGGGGAGAGTTTCCTGGAGGAAGAGGTTGATTATCTTCCCAGGGTCACCGAGTCCTCTGGCTCTTCTGCTTTGTTAGGATGAATGTGCCAAGGACACCAAGGCTCAGATGGTCTCTGTTCCAGAGACTTACAGCACCAAATCTACAGCATAATTCTGCTTTACTGCCTTCTCCTGTTTGAAGCCTCAGCCTGGAGGATTTGTTTATCAGCTCTTCCACATGCCACATTTCAGTAGGAAAATTCGGCGTGTTACAATGCTAACGAGGATGACGTTTAATTTTAGCAGACACCTCCTTTCTGTGTGTGGGAAGATGGGTTTTGCTGGGCGCTGAAGCGCACAATAAGGCTGTTATCGAACATTCCCATGCTGGTGTGAATTAGAAGCAGCACAGTTTTCAAAATCAGCAAAGCTGTGACCAGTTAAAACCAGTCTGCTTTCAAAATCTTCGCCAGGGGCGTTTTGCATTTGCTGTCCCAAGCCACGAGGGGAGCACTGAGGGTCACGTTTTCTCTGGAGCCACATCAGTTTATATCTGCTGAGCCCCTGACTTGGAACGCTTATTCCACCAAGTGTGTCAGATTTGCTGCCCTGTTCTGCAGCAAATGCCTAAAGACTCGCACAGTGCCTGAAGCAATGCAGAAAAACAGGGCTTTTCTTGGCTGATACACCAGTCATCAAGAGAAAAAAGATCACTTTCTGGGGAAAGAAGGACATTTTGGACCACCTCTAAGGGGAGGGAGGAAGGGGAAGGAAGGGAAGAACAGCACACGAAGGAGCTGTGCAAGAGCGAGTGCAGAGGAGGATGAGTCACCTTCAGGCTTTGGCTTGGGTGGCAAGGGAAGAGTTTCCACCTCCAAAACGCCTCCTCCTCTTGCTTTTCCCTGCCTTGCTGCGCTCAGGCTCTGCAGTGACCCTGGCTGTGCGCTCAGAGAGGGACGGTGGCAGTGCCCCAGCGTGGGAAGAGCAGGGCAGGAAAGCACAGCACCTCCTTCCCTGGGGATGTGACAGCCCTGCCTTTTCTCTGTGCCATCGGTGGCTGTCAGAGGACTGGCCACAGGGCTCTGGGGGAGTCTGACTGCCTCATGTTTTATGGAGTCACTTAGCACCCGCAGCACTGGGGGAGGAAGCACCAGCAAATCAAAGCATCTCCATTTCTTTGCGCTCGACTTTGCCTGCTTTATGTCCCACACAGAAATTGCCTCACAGAGCCCTCAGCAGAGAGCTTCACTCCTGCATATTTCCAACACCGGGGGCAGCAGAAGGGACATTTCCCCTGATTTGAACCATGACACTCAGGCATACAGTCTCAGTTAATTGTCTTGGCTCTTTATTTTGTCAGTACAAACCCAAGGCAGTGCTAACTGGTGATTCATGGCAGAGCTGACAGGCACGGTGACTCACCTCCCAACAGCACTGGTTTGTCTCCAGGGTCTGTGGGTTTGCTGAAGACATCTAACTTGCAGGTGGGTAAGCTTAGGTGAGATGAATCTTATCCCAGGGAGCAATTTCTCCTGCCAGCTCTTGCCTTCCTCTGCAAACACCTCCAGTGAGAGGTGACTTGTGAAAGAATGGGCTCTGCAGGATGAAGCAGCAGCTCTGAGATGAAGCTGGTGAAATGTCAGTGGCTCTGCCCATGGATCTGTGGCCAGCTTGTAAGAGAGTGGCTATTAGACCTGGGCTGGGGGATGTCAGTGTTGCCTTTTTCAGCCTGAAAATGAAATTTGATATAATTTTAGTAGAGGAGGTAATATAAAAGTGGATTTTTCTTGGACCTTTAGGGGTAATTATAGAAGAATATCTACAAAACCTCACCCCCACAAGGGTGAATACAGTTTTATAGGTTTTAGGGAATTAGCATCATTGATAAAAAGCATCAATTAGGAAGACAAGTGGTGATGCAATTTTTCTCAGGTCAAGTTTATTTTCTGGAGCTTTTCACCCCTGGTATTAGTTGTACTTAAGTTTTCTCTTTTTGTGCAGAAAATCTGCCTATCAGAGCAAAGCAGAGTGATCAGATAGCCAAATCAAAATGAAAGAAAACCAAACCAAAACAACACCCCCAACATGATAAACAGCACTATTGTTTTGGAAATACCCACTTCTTATGGCTACTTTGGAATAAAAAAGTATTTCTCTAATAGCATTAAGCCTTCATGCATAGGTGAGGTACTTTTTCCAGACTACCAGTGAAGATGTCAGATGTGCTATATTGTCAAAACCAATGCACAAACATACTAGATGTGAGTATTTATTCCTAAATTTCTGTTTATTCCTAACTTGAAAACAGCTGGCTGGGTGTCTGTTCAGTAAATCCCAACCTAAGCGGCATTACCCAAGAGATCAGCCCACGAGTTTTAAAAAGAGATGAGGAAAGTTGCTCATGTTTATAAATGAAATGATTTGATTATTGTTTCCTCTTACTAAACCACTGAATAGTTGCTTATTTGAACTTGTTCTGCCATTGGCAGAAAGTTATATTCAGAAGGTGCAATTAAATATGCAGAAACTTCTTTACAATCACGATGCAGATTTGTACTTGTGGTACTCTTGTGCCACTGACAGATAATGTGGATTTTTCCAAATGTGCAGCACATTACAGGCCTCTAGTGGTAGAAATAAAAAAAAAATCTACCTTAGAATCCATCCTAACTGTAACAGTTCATGATGGTACTCAATTCCAGTCTTCAAAAATTGCATAATGCTTTCTGTTTATAGATTTGGCCTTCTAGTTTGCTCACCTGAGGGAAATGGAAATTCAGCAGAGGTCAGAGATGCCAGTGAAAATTCTCTGTTAATCTGAAAAACACACTGAGAAAGTAAACTAGGTTTAAAAAAAAAAAAGAGAAAAGCACATGGTGCATAGCCCTGATCTTGCTCAATCAATCAATCAATTAATTAATTACAGGGACAGAATGCTGTGAGTCTGGCATGGTTACAGCCGCAACACACCACACCTGCTGAGGCTCCAGCCTTAGCACCCCTTCTCCTGCCAGGTTTGTGTGCACAGGACTCTGCCAGTCCATCTCAAAGCCTGGTTGTTATCACCTTCCTGACAAATTCCCAGGTGGGAGTTGTCCAGCAGCATCCTCCTTTCAGTCCTTGCAAAAGGAGTATATTCTCCTGCCCAGGGCTGATCTTGTAGCATTTAACATTTGATTTGCTCAGCACCAATTTATTTATCTCTCACAAAGTACAAGGCAGTGACTAAGCAATTCCCACAGGGTTGTTTGGTTATTTGGTTTTGGTTTTCTGTTATTTTGTTGGTTTTTAAATTACAGTTTTTCCCTAATATTAATAATAATATTCTTAAACTCTTCATTTCTGAGATAAATATGATGCAAACTTATACCTCCCCAAAATCTCAGCATTTTACTACATTTTTAAGTTAATTAACACTGTGGAGAGGAGTACTATATGTGAAAAAAAAAAAGTGTCAGAAGTGATGGAAAGATTTTTCCCCTTAATTATTTTTTAGTGGACAATGGGGTTTGTCACAGGTCACTTCATTTTGGTGAAGAAGTGGGCAGATTTGAGAGGCTTCAGAAGATGTCAGCTGAAATGCTGTGTATATGGGGACTACAGAGCTGCAGAGGAAAGCCTAAGGTCATTCTGGAAGACAGGTGACTGTGGGGATGTGTGAGCAGTGTCTGCATCAAGATCTCTGGGTGAACACAGACCATGGAGGAAGTGATGGCCTAAGAGGGTAAAAATATATTGAGGGTGGCATTCAAAACATAACATCATATTTGGAAGTGAATGCATTCCTGTATAATGCACCATCTTGAGCTGAAGTGTCCTTAAACCCTCTCATGGATCTATGGAAGGGACCTGGGACAGTGGAAGGTGTCCCTGCCCATGGCAGGGGGGTTGGAACAGGATGATCTTTAAGCTCCCTTCCAACCCAGGCCATTCTATGATTTATCCTTTCTTATCAGGCAGGAGAGGCAGAATCTACACTGTTGGAGTTGTCAGGTGGAGTAAAAAAATAATTTCCTCATCCTTTCATGCACCCATGTGCTGCTTTTTTTGGGCTTCCCTTGTTACACTTGCCAGTCCTGTCCAGGGGATGTGTGAGTTGGACCATTTTGGTACAAATAATGCCAACATTTCTCAAACTTTCCCTCTCACGATCCACAGTGGAAAAAAAATCATTCAGCACAATAGTCCAGTTGCAGGGCATCCTGAGGTCAGAGCTCCCAGCAGTTCTGCAGCTTCCTCCCGAGGGGAAGAGGAGGGCAGGCACTGATCTCTGCTCTCTGGGACAGGGACAGGACCCAGGGACAGCTGGAGCTGTGTCAGGGAGGGTTAGGGTGGATATCAGGAAAAGGCTCTTCCCCCAGAGGGTGCTGGGCACTGAACAGCTCCCCAGGGAATGGTCACAGCACTGAGCCTGCCAGAGCTCCAGGAGTGTTTGGAGAACTCTCTCAGGGATGTACAGGGTGGGATTGTTGGGGTGTCTGTGCAGGGCCAGGGGCTGGACTCAGTGACCCTTGCAGGATCTCTTTCCAGCTCAAGAGATTCTATGATTCTATTGCTAAATCAACTTTTTAAACAGATTTTTTGCAGCAGGTGCAGCTGTTACATGTTCCCAAGTACAGAAGAAGAGACTGTGATGCCTGAGACATGACTAAAGACTCATGGCTACATGGCAGAAAAAAAAAGTTCAGGTAATAAAATAACTGGCATAAGTCCCTAGTCCACAACTGAGCCCTGGCTGGCTTCCAGGTAGCTCAGAGAGAATGAATATTTGCCTGGGAGCTACAGGATATCTCTGATAATCCATTTAACTGAGGTATAAGGGACCCAACAGAAGTGATTTCCTGATAGTGCTGAGGGGTGGGTGGGTTATTCTATTAATTTAGGGCCACAGCTGGTGTATCTTCTTTATGAGAAATCCTTGCCATTCCTGGGGGTGGAAACACCCCCACAGTGCTGAGGGAGTATCATCAGCTCCCCAGGGTACCACTGTGAGCTCTCCAATGTGACATTAGGCCCTTCTCTCGTCACCTCTTGCTGGTGGCAGCTGTTTTTTGGCTGAGACATTACTCCTGGGGAGTGGGGCCAGGCAGGTGAGGCTGTGAAATCCAGAAGTGAATCCATTTGTAAGCAGGTGGGAGGGATCTGTTGAGGGATGATGTGGAGGGCAATTCTGGCACTGCACAAAGCAGCCTGGGGACTGCTTGGGCTGGCACTTATCACAGTCCTAAATGCATGCCTTTGGAGATGCTTTGGCAAGGAGCAGCAGGAAACCTTGAAATCTGTCTTTAAATCTCCTTCCTTACCTACTTAGCACAGAGATGGAACTACCAGCCTGGGGCTCAGCATATTATCCTAATTTCAGTGCACAATCTCTGTAGTCTTAAGGAAGCCCATGAGCCATGTAGACATTTTTTTGCAAAAGACAGCCCTTTATCTTCTGCCTTCTTTATATCATTAGTTTGGGCCTTGCTAGCTGCAGAGTCATATCATATTTTAATTGTCTAATCTCCTCATGACAGAAAGTCATTTGAAAGGCTTCCTTGATCAGTTACAAGACAGATGAAGATGAATTGTACATTTTTTTTAACAAACAAATGAGACAGAGGTGTGTGACCAGCATACTCAGAACCAGGCTTTCTTCCCAAGGTCAGTGCCTGCTCTGTATTCCATCACATCTCCTGTGGCAGAGAGCAGTGTTTTCCTCTCAGAGGGCTGGTTTGTTGGCTTCCAGCTAGGAGTATACTCTGTCACAAGTGTGTTTTTCCCATACTGGTGTGTAGCAGATTGTGTCTGAAAGCCCTGCAGGGCAGCAAGGACAAACCCACCATCCAAAGGAGCATGTACAATCCCAAATGGATCTGCTCCAAATGTCGTACAGCAGTTCAGATAAGAAGGAAGGGTGAAGCATATTGAAGTATAGTGAGCTACCCAGGCAGGATTGCTAGTCCACATCATCCCTCAGGAATTGGCCTGTAGCCTGGAATTATGACAAGAGCTGTGCCTATAGGCCAGGTTAACTTTCCCTTCAACGGAATGCAGTTGGAGGGGAATGGAAAACAGGAGGAGAGGGAATTCCTGCATGTTACTCTGGCTCTTTTGTTGCCACCTTTACCAGGTCTGTATTTGCCAGAAGCAGCAATGATATTAACAGTGCTTCCCATGAACAAACTGCCTTTCTGTGAGGATCCCTAAGAACAAAACAGTAATTAAATCTCATAACACTGTGGAGTTGCAAAGGATTCACAGCTCTTTCATGATGCAGCTCTGCAGCTGTATGACTGTGTGTGGCCCTTGTGTTACTGACTGATTCACAACAGGCCTAAGGAGTCTGAACTGGAGTCCCAACCAAATCCATTTTCTGCAGTAAATGGAGGGGGAATAGCAGTTTTTTCTCCAGTGATCACCCACAGTTTTCAGAGAATCCCAAAATGGCTTGGGTTGGTAGGGACCTTAAAGCTCATCCAGTTCCAACCCCCTGCCATGGGCAGGGACACCTTCCACTGGACCAGGTTGCTCAGAGCCTCATCCAACCTGGCCTTGAGGACTTGAACATAGTGCTCATCACTGTGAAAGCAATGTATGAAATCCAGCCCAGTAGAGATGTTGCCATTCTTTCTGCTTGGAGGAATTTGTTGCCTCAGTAAGGATTTCATGTTGCTGTCTTTTGTCATGAGTTACGTTAACACGAGGTGAAATCTTCTATTTCACATGGGCTGTGAACAGAAAGAGATCCAAGATGGACCATGACAAAACTGAATCTTTTTTGCTATTGTAAATGTGAGGCAATTTCAGGAAGGTGCCTGCTGTTCTCCAAACAGTAATTGCTTTAGAAGGACAGAGATCAGAACACTCTGTGCTGCCTATTGGCTCCAAAATCCACCATTGGAAGTTGGAAAGTCGAACTGCTCATTTTCTGGCTCCTATAAATATCTGCTCTATTTGGCTTCCAGATCACTGGGAGCAGATGTACCAGATCATTAGAGGAGGAAAGAGGATTTTGCATCCTCAACTTTCATTGCTGCCATAAATACTTTGGTAGTCACTGCACAGGGAATCAGCCTCTGCAGAGCCTGCAGTCGGTATGTTAGACACGATCCAGTGCTTTACAGACATGGGCAGGATAACAGCAGGAGCAGGCAAAATGGGAATAAAAGTGGAAAGAGCTGGGGACACATCATGGCCTGGTTGACCACCACATGTCAGTGATGTGCAGGTATAATTAGGGTGAAAGGCTTGATGATGAAAAGGAGTGAGACAGTAGCCATACTAATTTCTGTGGGGAGGGTTCTCCAGGTGCAGGGCAGGAACAGAAGGGGATGAAATCATGGTACCATCACAGATGGATTTAGGCAAGTCTAACTTGTTGGAGACATCCTTGCAGAGGGAGGGTGATGTGGGTGTCTGCCAGGCAAACAAAAAAAAGGAAGAATTGTCTTAGACTTCCAGAATCCCCATGAGGCTGAGAGATGTTGGTGTGGTAATTCAGAGCATCTGATTTTAAAACCAAAATACACATTATTTTCTCTCAACTGAAGCATTTCAGTTGCAAAAGCATCCTCTTTCCTGTAGTGGGAACCCCAGACATGTGCAGGTGGCCCTGCACAACATTTGTGCACAATTTAATCTCTCTCTTCAGCTTCTGAAGCAGCATCTGCTCTGACTGGCATGTTTGATCAGCTGAGTGCACATAGTGGAGGACTATCAGAAAGCAGAGGCAAAAGGAAAAGGAATCCCTTCTCCAATGGCAGTGGAAATACAGTGGCAAGTTCTGTTATACACTCTCCCTTTGACAGGAACAGCTGGTAAGATTTAATTTCTCAGCTCAGTGCTGTTGGTGGGTTTGCGTGGGAGTGAAATGGAAGAGAAAGTTCTCAGAAGCACTGAAACATTTAAGTATCACCAAGAGACAGGTATATGAAGATTCTGTATTCCCTTGATTTCAGATAGGGAAACAAGAGGCAGGAGTCATCAGCACTGTACTCTCATTAGCTGGGTACTGCACTAATTACAGCAGGAATTAAATCTGTGTTCTTCCCATGGCTCCAGCGTATTGGAAATGCCATGAGGTCTGGGTTTGCAGATCCATAGGCTGCTTCTGTTGGAGCCTTTGGACAATCTGGTTCATTCTGTGTTCTCTGTAGAGCTCTAGGACTAGAACAATATTCCTGCCATCCCTTGGATGTCGAAATGAAGGCTCATCAACTTTGCTTTCTTTTGGCTTCTCAGTCCTTTTGTGCCAAGATTTTGGCATAAAAATCTTGTTGCTACCATGATGCCTAAAGTTTGGGGGGTTTTTAATAAGAGGCTGTTATTACCCAATTGATTAACACAAATTTTTAAGCTGGTTTCTGGGAGGTTTTTGAATGATGTTTGGGATCAGCATTAAGTCCCTTCTCCTTGCCAGTCATGGTGCAACTTTGAAATAACACTGATTCAAGACATGCTGAGAGGACAGCAGATTTGGAGATGAAAATTCAAAGGCTTCTGAGTTCTCTAAGCTTAGGAGTTTTTTGGGAATGATTTTTTGGAGACAGGGCTGTTTCAGACTCCTACAACCAAGACTGATGCTTGGTCACAAAAGAACATCATGAGAGAAGGTTCTTATCTCAAAGAACTGATCAAATAGGTAGGCAAGGCTGAAAGCAAATGGGTATAGAAGCAAAGAGGACTCAATTCAGAGGCCTGTAAGTAGGTAGGTGTCCAGTGCCACTGGAGATGCCTTAACATAGCTCTGATATCCACATGGATCTCACAGATATGGCACAGAACTTGCAGGAGTCCTTTCCTGCCAGCAGAACAGTGGGAGCTCAGGTGAGATACCTTAGGGCACCCTGAATGTCAGCACATCCCTCTGTGTGGATGGCTGGATCAGCCCTTAGAACCCCCTTAAGCCTTGCAGAAGTTAATTAGATGCAGACACCTAAATTTAGGGTTTTTTTTAGATGATTCACACTTGAAATTCCTGGCCCAAGGTCACAAAGACAACAAACAGCCCCAGAGCCAGAAGAAGTACCCTAGTTTGCACACAGATGGGTGGAATATGGCAGATTTGGCTCCCCACTCACTGCAGGTCACCTTCACCTCACTCCTGTGGGAGAGACAAGGTTTCCCTCTCCGTTGCATCTCTGGGAACTGAGGCACGGAGAGGCTGAATGACTTTTCCAAGACCCTGTGGATTAATTAAACTGAAAAATCTATGCTGGTAAAACTAAAATACTGGGGTTTAAGACCGTAATTACACAAGAATTGATGCAATCTCGCAGTCTTATGCACAGAGACAGGCTGCTCAGTACCTCTGCCAAAAAATTCCTTCCTGTAATCTCTTCTAAACCTTTCAAGGTCTGTGCAATTGGTTGTGTGGTGCATAAGTGAGGCAATCAAGAAGCAGAATCCCTGTGCCAGAAGCAGCTTCAGCTGCTTCACTGTGCATCTTAAGGACTTCTTTTTGCTCCAAACAGAAGTGAGTTTGAAGTTTTTCATGCACAAGAGCTTTGTGAAGTAGACCCAAATGTCCTGAGAAGTTTGGTGAGGTTTTCAGAGTGTGTTAGTGATGGCTGTTTGTCACCTGAAATCACAGTATTTCCCCTGAAACATATAGAAGCTGGTAATTGCATATTAGCAAAACAAAGTCATTCAATTATTACTCTGTGGGAAATTCTATTGCTGTACAAACATCTATTATTGGGTTACCCATGGTTGAGAGTACTCATAAAACCAGCTGTCATTTATTTCTGTTGCGAGCCATTGAGAGCTGAGGTGATTGTTAAAAAGCATGAATTAAGAGGAGATGACATGAACCTCCCTAGGCAATACACACACAAAGATGCCATTTCAGGAGTTCAGGGCTTTCTGTGGAGGACAGTTTTTCCTAGGAACAAGGCAGTGCTTCATCTGCTGGAAGTGTTGACAATCTGATCCTTGAACTTCTCCTGATTCATAAATGTGTTATCCCAAAAGCAGCTTGTTTAGCAGGCGTGCAGGTGTAGATATGAGCTTGAACAAGAGATTTGTGGGTTTGTCACCTTCCTTCCTGCTCTGTGGCATGCTCAGCTCTGATATTTACCTCTCATTGAAGCCTGTTCCATACATAAGTTACCAGTAATTTCTGTGCATATAATCCACTAAATATGAATATCTGCATGCAACAAACCCTTGAGCAGCTTGATCCAGTTGAGTTGCATAGGAAGTGAATTTGATGCCATTCTGTGGTTCTGTGATCTGCCAAGTCTCTGCTGTGGTGTTCAGAGCAGCACCATGATGTAGCCTGGATATCCAGGTGAGACTTGGCCCACTGCTCCTTGTCTTTCTCAAGTACTAAACCAGTTCTCTTTTGGTAATTTGTGCTTTTGGTACAGCTTTGCTGGAAAGCAACAGCAGTCAAAGGAGAAAAGAGCAAAAGCTGCACTGTCTAGAAGCAAAGAGCAAAAGCTGCACTGTCTCGAAGCCCTCAGGACTGGTTTACTGTTGGTATTTGCTATTGGCAGTGACTTTGTGGCACCCACCTATGAACTATGCTGGAGATAGCCAGCCGTTTCATTAGTTAAAATATTTTTTGATCTCTGGTGGAGTTGATTGAGCTGTCACACACTCTACATAACTGAGTTCCTTATTACCATGGCTGTTACCCATGTTCCTTCAATACCCTTTTTCTCTTGCCAAATCACTGCATGAAAAACCCAATTCACTTTGGCATGCAGAGTTCCCCTAATACCATTTCAGCAAAGGAGCAATGTTGTTGGCTTTTTATTTTTCTACTGAGCTCTTGCTGAAAGTGAAAGCCCAGAGGCTTTTGTGTGTGGTCCCTGCAGAGCTGTCCTCACAGTTGCACTGACACTCATCAAAGGCCACCCACTCCTGGAGTGTAAAAGTACCTTGTTACTGATGACATCTCTCCATCTGCCAGCCATGCTAACGAACATCTGCAACAGCACCACTGGGAACACTTCAGGAACAGGGCAGGTTTTAAATTAATATGTATGGTATTTAAAAAAAAAAATCTAGTTTATGTGAACAACAAAATCGTTTGCCCCGAATGAAATTTGTGAAAATTCATTGCAGCAGAAATTTTTTCACCAGGGTAAAAAAAAGTTTGATGGAAAAGTTTTGTGTCTGTAATTTTGAGTCTTACACATCAATATAAATAGCTCAACAAACATTGCTTAAATTACCAGATAGAGATGATAAACCACAGTCCCACCCACATGTGACAGATAGAAAGCACTGGTCTGATTTATTAATTCTATCAATTCACACAGATAAATCTTCGAACCTTTTTTAGGACTAGGCCACCAAAAGTATAGAAATAGAACCTGTGGGTTCATGAGCAATTAACAAACTTCAAGAAAGGGCCTTTATAGGAAGTTCTCAAGAAAAAAAGAAAATTGTGTAAAGTTTGCTATAACCCTGAACTTGGGTCAGCAAAAAAGCCAATTGCCCTTCTAACCCTCTGACCCCCAAAATTCAAACCCCTCACCCTAAAGCACCTTTGCCCAAAATACTTGTTTAAATTCTTTCACAGTTTTCATAAATCGTAGAAACACAGTAGCAGTCCAGCAGCATCAGCACATGATGTGTTTTAATGAAAAACTCCCACCACATGATATGCCTAATTCCAAAAGCCGCTTTGAAAAGCTAATCTTTGGTGCTTTGCTCTTCAGAAGGGCTTGTGATGGATCTGGTGACAGACACAATGCAAGGGTATGAGAAACGGTGCTACCCTCTCTATTATTTGGGGTTCTGCTAATAAACTGTGCTCACTGGGAGGGTAAGAGGACATACCCACACCCCAGGTGACCAAGCAGAACCCCATCACTTGGCTTTGAGCTGGTTTTTTTGGAGGGTGGGGCTCCAGGGTCCTGGTTCTGCATTGGTACCCCCACATGGGACTGGGTCACTGGGTCTGCTGGTCGTTGTGGCTCTCTGCATTTTTCCTTGATGCAGTTGCTGGAGATCACTTGGTATCACTGTCACACCCCTCCAAATATACTCCTCTATTTTTAAAAAGGCTAAATGTGACTCTCCCAGGAATACAGGCTGGATAGGAGGGGGTAACTCCAGCTGGGCTTTCTCTGCCTTCTCAGTGAGTGAGTGAGTGAGAGTGTTCCCACTGTTCTCCGCCCCCTCATTTCGTGGTTTGGACCTATTTTGAGCACACCAAAGGCTTGCTAACAGCCCCTTGTGCTGGGCTGAAGGAGGGCGCCAGAACAGACTGGTTTCCAAGCGTGATCCCTCACCTTTTAATGCCCGCAAAGCTGCCGTGCCATGTCCTGAAGAAACCTGCAGGAGAAATGCTGGCCAGGCTCCCACTTGGCCAGGCTCCCCAGCATGGCACTAAAGGTCAGTGGTTCACTCCTGCGAAATCCCAGCCCTCTTCTGCATCCGTTTCCCTCCTCTTGCCAGTCCCCTAATCTGATAAACCCTGTAGGGAGAGGCGAGAGAGGGCGGGGGAGGAGAATGTGATGTAACCTCTCGCTGTGGCAAAGCTGCGCGACAACCCCACGCTGCCCGCGGCTGGCGGTGCCTTTTCGCGGCCGCCGCTGGGAGACTGAGGAAGAGGCATGAAGAAGGTCCACCAGGGCTGTGGGAGAGCCAGCAGGTGATGTGCTCACCTCTCTTGCGGAGAAGAAAGCTGAGCGCAGTGTGCAGTTTGTTTTTCTGCGCCGGGACCAGCTGGGGACACCCCTGGAGAAAGGGATGCTCGGAGCCAGCTGCGCTGCCCAGGTGAGTCTGCTCCTCCTTCTGGCTCTTCCCGGCGGTCTGGGGGGGGGGGGGGAGGAAGGACGTGGAGTGAGCTGGAAGGCGTGTGGATTGTTTGGGGGAGTGTAACTGCATGAAATCCCTGCTGGATTGACTGCGAGCCAGATGATAATCACTCACTAATCTCGGTGCCGGCAGATTCCACCCGGATTACAAGGGCGTGTGGCTGTGTGTCGGGATGTGTGTGAGACCTGCTGGGGGTCCTGGGCTTTGCGTGGGGGGAACACCCCAAAAAGTTTGGGGTTTGGCTGCGAGGATGAGCTGCAGGAGAGAAATTGGGGCGAGGGTGTGTCTGTCACCGACACGATGTTGGGCGTGGATGTCACAGCCTGTGAGGAGGAGTTAAAGCAGAAAATGTGCTTTTCCCAATGCCAGCAGGAGCTGAAATTGGGAGGAAGCTGGTCCTGTGTATTTGCTGATGGAGAGAACTGGATCAGGTAACACAAACTGTTGAAACTAACTGCAGGAAAGTGTTTTCTAGGTGAACTTCCAAGTGCCGTTGAAAACATCTCCCTGCTAAAGGAAAGAAGGGAAGAGGAGGATCATCATAATATGTATGAGTATTCTACTTTATATACTATATTATGGAATCTCTGCAAGATAAAACAAAGTTAATGTATGTCAGAAAGCCAAATAACCAATTCTGTTCATACCTCTGGAGTTGCAGCAGTACTGAATTAATCCCTAGCTGGCTTCTAGCACTGGGAATATCCAATAATGCCTGCAGAAAGATGCAGTTATGCCACCTGGTGTGCATCCTCATGTGACTGTTGTGCCCACACTGCTGTAGGAAAAAGTACCTTGTGACTGATTTCCCAATGGTGCATGAAGGTCCTGGCTCTAGTGGTTCACATGCAGCTGCTCAGAGCATTTTTTGGAGGTGAAATATCAAAATCTGGAAATTAAATAATAAATTATTTAAATTTATAATTAAAAAAAAATCTGGAAGTTGAATAATGAATGACTGCGGAAGGGGTTCTCTTTCTTCCTTTTTTTCAAAGGGAACTTTAATCCTCGTTTGAAAGTCAAATTTTTAGAAAGCAAACTATTGTCTTTTCATTAGCTGTAGTCCTGAGCCTTTGTCTAAGGAGCATCCTTGTTCTAGACTCAGTCGAGTTAATTTCTTTCCAGAACTTGTGATGGCTTCAACTTGGCAGAAAATTCAGGAATTCTACAACTGGGTTCTTGAAAGTGGAGGTAGGTAGAGATGCTGTCTAAAATGGGCATTTCTGCATGAGCAGCATGACCATGAAAACCAAACCTAGAAGGGATTCAATCCTTATATCAGCCCACTGGTTTTTTTTGGTTTGTTTGTTTGTTTGTTTACTAGGGATTTCCACTTTTCCTTCTTCATGATCACGAACTTCCCTAAAATCTTGAAACATAGGGTTTAGTCTCAGGGACCCTCCAGCTGGATCAAAGCAAGGAATGAAAGGATGGGGGATTTCCCAGTGGGCTCTGACAGGACAAGGAGCAATAAATGCTTGGGAATGCCTGTTAAGTCTGGGGTACTAAAGGAAGTGAGTTTTTTTTTTTTAATGCATATTCATTTGTCATGGGAAAGCCTAGAGGACCAAAGAGTTAATATTTTGGGGTTTAAACTCTTTGTGATGCCAGTCAAACCTGTTATCAAACGAAATATTGACAGAAACCACTCCCCAGTGCTTGAGATTTGACACTTTGCAGGGAGGAGACATCAGATCTTCAATAGTTAGAGGTTCTGTTTGGTCCCAAAGGGCTCTGTTGTATCCCTGGGTGTAAAGAAAAGCCACAAAATGCCATGAAGGTAGAATGTCAGGCCTGCATGGTGCCTTTGGCAGGTGGAGGACATGGGGCATAATGCCCAGACTGGAAATATGTCAGGACTTGAATTCTAGAAGAGAGTGTGAATTGGGATTCAGGACTTCTGACAAACTGTTAAACCCAGAAATGGAATACCAAAGAGCTCTTGAGACAGCCCATAACAACCCTAGTAAAGAACTGGGAAGTTTAGAGGGGATGTGGCTTAGCAGAGTTGTCCAGACTGGTATGGCATTTATTAAAAAATGAGGGAGTTTAGCAGAGCAGTGATCACACTGGGAACGGGAAAGGAAAGCATGAATGGCAGCTGGGATGTTTTTGCAGATATAATATATCCTGGGTGATAGGGCAGGATTAAGAGGGGGTGGCATGACAGAAAAACTGTTGAGTTTCCCTTTGCTGCAGGACTGAAGTGCTGTTTTAGCTGTTTTGGCTTTTCCCAGTGAATTCATGCTTATAAGAGAGTCCACTCTACAAGCAGGTATCAAAATGGAGGAGTGGAGAATTTCAGACATCCTGAGGGTTCAAAGGAAGTAACACCAGTGATTGAAACACTTTTATTATTTAGCTGTAAATATTTACATGCCTAAAGCCACTGTTGCTTTGGCTGCTTCCGTGCCTCCCTGCACAGTGTCTTGGATCACTCCTTTTGCCCAGGGAGGGCTCCAGCTCATCCCAGGAAAGACCTGTCCTCCACTAGGACAGTCCATACCCAAATGTTGTGCTAAAACCTTTGTGCTAAAGCCTTTTGGGCAGAAGCTGGCGCCTAGAACAGCCAGCAGGAGAAGGACTGTGGTGCAGATTTGCAGAGATGCAGACACCAGTTTTGTTTTAGCCAGCGAGTGCGCTGAAGGGAAGGAATTAAATATCATCAAATATTTCTGCCCTGCAGTGTGTGGAGGTGCCAGCTTTGGCTGTGTGTTTTGCTTTCCAGATCCAAGGACAGACCCATGGCCTCTGGTCTACTCTCCACTTCCAGTCACCCTTATCTTTACCTCCTACCTCCTGGTGGTGGCCCTGGGACCCTCGTGCACGCGGCAGTGGAGGCGGCTGGAGCTGCAGGCTCTGCTGCTCACCTACAACCTGGCCATGGTGGCTTTATCCAGCTACATGTTCTACGAGGTGAGGAGGCAGGATTGGCTCCTAGGTGAGCACCTGGGAAAGGGTTGAATTCCAGAGGTGTTTGAACAGCTTTTGCTGGTGGATTCTGATGGAGAGGGAGCTGGCTTGGACATGTCCGTCTTTGGCCACAAGAGGAGCAGTGTTGTCCTGCTGGTCTTTATTTCCTCTCATTTCTGGAAATAAAGTCATCATTCCTGTCATTCATAAAATTAACATGGAATTTCATTCATCCTGAATGAATGAATGAATGAATGAATTGCAAGTTGAGATATCCCTGTTAGGTGCAGAGTGTATGGAGGATGTGGAACTGCCTCATTTCACCTGAGTCTGGCTGGTGATGGATCCATCTCTGAGGATGAGAACTACTGCTCTAGTGGAAGGTGTCCCTGCCCATGGCAGGGGTTTGGGCCTAGATGATCTTTGAGGTGCCTTCCAATTCCTTAACATTCTGTGATTTTCCAAACTTGGGCAGTTCTCTCTAGGAGTGCCAAGCACACTCTGTCTTCCTGCTGCATAAAGAACATTTTAAAGAGAGCGTAAAGAACATTTTTTCTGCATATTCTTAATGCAGAAGCCTTTCCCCAAGCCTGTCCCCACTAGTTTCTGAAGGCCACTGAAAACTCTTCAAGGGAACATGGCCAAGCAGGTTTCAAAAACATTCTAATTGCAACAAATATGCCCTTTTACTTTGTGTCACAAGCATTACATTAACACAAATTGCATTTTTTTCTAAACAAATGCTTGCTCCACCTGCAGACAGGTGTGAGAATCACTTCTCTGTGCTTGGTTGTTCCCTTATGCTGGTAAATTGGTCCACTTTTTGGCTTTCCAGTGAACAGACAAATGCAACCAAACAAAACAAAACAGGCTGGGATCTTCACAAGTAAGAACAGTGTCTTCTCAGAGAGATTCAGAAGCCTAGAATTCACTATTCCTGCTGAAGTAGTTTTGAGCACTCCAGTGACTACATAGAGAGCTACAAACCCTCCCAGGATAAATTTGCTTTTTGAGATTCCAACCAGGACACAAAGTACTTTGTTTTAGGTTTTTACTATATGTTCAGCTGTATAAACTACATGGATTTTCTCTCAGTAACTATTAGACTGAGACCCTACTACCTTAGCATTAATATGCACCTTTTTTTTTTTTTTTTTTTTTTTTTAACAGATGGCATTGAACAGAAAATTTATTTCTATTTGCTTTTCATTTGTTTCAGTTTCTGGTCACTTCAGTCTTGGCCAACTACAGCTACCTGTGCCAGCCAGTGGATTACAGCCGGAGTGAGCTGGGAATGAGGGTACAGTTCCAGAGAAAGCTTGTCTTAGGTCTTGCCCTCTGGTGGCCCTGCAGATTCCTCTGCTCATAAATAGCAATTTGCATGGCTAAGAAGGCTTTGACTCCAGTTGGTTGTCGCCTGTAAATCTATTCCACTGAATTGTCAGTCTCAGCAGTTGCACTTTGCTTTAGTTCTCTAAAATTAATCATCTCAGTCAACAGAGCCACCTAAGTTTGTGCTCTGATCACTGCAGAGAGGGTGATCTTACCAGCTGAAGGTAGATGTCTTGTGTAGATATTGCAAATTACCTCTGAAGTAGATGTGATTCTTTGCACAAACTGTAAGGATTCTGGGTGATCACTTTCAACAAGAAAACCGATTTTTATATCCTCTGCTTTGCATGACAGAGATCTTACTCCACATTTCTTGTAGCAGAGGGGTTTGGTTAAAACTGTTCCTTGGTCATCACAGGGGGTTGGGTCACAACAGTTTCAGCTTTCCAAAGTGCTGCATGAGTTTTTCCTGTTTGAATTTGGAGTTACAATGCCTTGCTTTAAACAGATGCAAGCAGCATATTATCTTTTTCAGTTTTTCGGAGACTTACCATCTGGAAGAAAAAAAAGAAAAAGCAAACAACAAACAAGCCAAAACAGAAAAATGAAAACAACCCCTTAATTTCCCCCTTTTGCTGCAGACCCCGGGTGGGCAGGGATACAGAGTGTGGTTGAAAATGCCCTGATTTTGGGTAAAGCTCTAACCGCCGTGCCTTGTGCTGCCCAGCAGATGGCAAGAGTGTGTTGGTGGTTCTTCTTCTCCAAAGTCATCGAGCTGCTGGATACGGTAAGGAGGGCTCAGCCCTGCAGCGGGACCACTGCTGGAAACAGTTCCTTGTCAGAAAGGGGCAGCGAGCCAGAAGCGATGTCCTGGGTTGATGCCCTATTGGTTTGCTGTCTCCAGCCCGGTGGCTGCACATGCTGCCTCCCCAGCACCCTTCCTGTGGCTGGGCACACGCTTTAACCCTGGCTATTGCCAGGTAGGCCCCTAAAATTTCAGCTGCTGGTGCCACACAGGTTCTGCCATTGCCTGTCTGGCTGATTAAAGGTGATTAGTGGGGCAGAAAAGGAACTGCGAGTGGACAAGTCACAGCATCTTTGCTGCCACTCTGGGATAATCCTAGAGCTGTGCACTGAAGCTTTGTGTCCCGTGGGGAATTGAAAGGCTACCTCTTTACAGCTTTTCTTCAGGCCTCCTCCTGCACTATAAATGAACTAACTAAATGACTGGACAAGGTCTCTGCTTGGCCAGCAGAAAAAAGCTGTGTCCTAGCCTGAAACTTCACAGTCTAGTGCTCTTTGGGGTGTAAGTTGACAGCACACTAAAATGTCAATAAACATATGGATCCTTCCCAGGCCTATTGCCAGGGGTTTGGCCAATCCCCTCTCTGTTTGCATCAGCCACAAAAGCAGCTTTTTGCCAGTCCTGAGTCCCTGAAAAGCAGATTCACTTTTTGTTTTGTGTGTGTAGGCATGTGCATGCTGAAATACAGTGACCTGACATGTATTCATCTGGCAAAACCATTCTCTTTACTAATGCAAATTCCATGAGGGTTTGGGCATTCAACACAGTGATTTTTCTGTGGGTCATCATCTGGTAGCAGTAAGTATCCAACCCGTGTCCTGGAAAGCACCAGACCCAAGCAGCTGTGAATTGTATGGAAGCTCAGCCAGAGTCTCAGATGTGTCCTCTTTGAACTTTGAGACCTGAACCCAAAGATAAAAATATCTGGGGCTTTGTGGAAGAAATTCTGCCTTCCAGTTCCTCCCATAAGTTCTACTGCATATATTGAGTTTCAGCAGTTTTTACCAACAGCAGAGGAAATGGGTTTGGGAGATTCAGAATCATCGTCTATTTTTGCAGCTTTTTACTGTGAAATTTTTGGCTGAACACGTCAACTCAAGGTTTTCCTTTGTCTGGCTTCTTTCAGGTTTTCTTAATTCTGCGCAAGAAACAAGAGCAGGTGACTTTTCTGCACGTGTACCATCATGGCTCTATGCTCTTCAACTGGTGGTCAGGGGTCAAATATGTGCCTGGAGGACAAGGTATGCTTGTAAGAAATGCATCTGTAAGAAAACCTTGTGTTTCAGGGCTTTTTGGGCTGTGCAGTTTGCATTAACAGTGCAGATGGTCTGACTAGCAGGTAGGAAGCTCACCTGCTTCCAAAGGTGTGAAAAACTTGTGCCTTTCAGATGATCCCATCTACTCAGTTCTTGGGGGTATTTAGACTGCCACGTTCACTGCCTCACCCAGAATGAGTGTGTGACAACAGAGTGGGTCCAAACAGAAAAAATAACATCCTTTAGAAGGTCAATATATATTTCCTCCCAGAGCAGTTCTCCCTCACTCCCCATTCAGAGGCCCTGGGGCTCTTTGCTGCTCTGACTCTGCCCCTTTCTGGGCTGTGTCCAGACTGCTGCTCCTTTTTGCTGAACTGGAAGGGAAGTACCTGGGTACTAAGCCACTCTAGGTAGGTCCTATACAGGATACTGAGGCATTTTCTTTTGGAAAGCCCTATTGGCTACACAGCCTTGACAGCAGAATGCTATGAAAGGTTTCAGGCAGAAAATCAGAAAGTCTCTCCTCTGCCTTTAAAGCTCTTCTCTGCCTCTGAGCACTTGATATGGGATAGATATGTTGTGGATGCCCCAACCCTGGCAGGGCTCAAGGCCAGACTGGATGGGGTTTTGGGCAAGCTGGTCAAGGGGGAGATGTCCCTGGGGATTGGAGCTAATGGCCTTTAAGGCACCTTCCAACCCAACCCGTTCCATGATTCTGTATGCTGAGGGAAAGAGAAACTGCCATGCTTCCAAGGCAGAGCCTGCATGGAATGCCCATGCACAGCAGTGGCTGTGATGTATTTTGAAAGCACCATCATTGTGGATGTGACCTCTTCAGAGGGTTAGCCTGGAATGGTTTCTGTGTCTCGCTCACCCTCACTTCTTCCCTCATCAGCCTTCTTTGTTGGGATGCTGAACTCATTTGTCCACATCTTCATGTATGGCTACTACGCCCTGGCCAGCCTGGGACCGTGGATGCGCCGGCACCTGTGGTGGAAGCGTTACCTGACCATCCTGCAGCTGGTAATTAGCTCCAAATGTTCATCCCTGCCCTTCTGTGGGCCAGGTGTGATGGCTTCTGCTGGCTGTCACCTCAGAGGCTCAATCTCTGTTTGGTGCCTGTGGAGAGCAGCACGTCCTTAGGTAGCCTCATGTGCCCCTCTGAGGTGGGAAGCACTGAAAACAGAGCTTGACTTTGAGAGATGGGGGAGAGTAATTCAGGGAAACTTTGGATTTCAGTAGGACAGCAGATTGGGAAGCCTTCGTTCAGTTTCTTCAGAAAGTAAAGGTCTCTATAACTGCAGGAAAAAGGGTGAGTTAAAGAGAAATATCTGAGTTTTACTCTTTCTCTAGCAAATCCCTTTGGATTCTCCTTCCCTCATCGCTGGAGAAGTCACAAATCCTGAAAACCCTGTGTTTTCTCAAAGATACAGCATAAATGTGATGATCCAGACCAGGACATTGGTTGTAGGAATGTTTTCCCCTCAAAGAGTTTGCAAACAAAAATTACGCAGTCACAAGAGAAGAGGAAGAGGATATATATAAAATAGTGCACTGATGGCTGGTACAGAATTCTCCCTTATCCTACATGGGAAAGGAGAACAAGAAAGCATTGCATGAAATAAAAAGATATTTGCAATGGAAATTATGGCACAGGAAAGAAAAATTATTTAACATCCTTTTGGTAGGTAGAACTCATTGCTTCAGGGTATTGAGACAGGTGACTAAGTTAAAAAAAAAAAGCATTAGTGTTTAATGTTTAAATGAATAAAGGTAGTGTCTGTAGTTCCTCTCTGTAAGCTAAAATACAAATCAAAATAATTATGGGTATGATAATCTGATTACCACTAGGGAAGAGAAATTCCCCACCTTCAGTTTCCATAGTCCAACATCTGTTGCTGCACTACAGCAGGGAAATGGGCCAAGGGCAGGAGAGGCTGGATTGGCTAAACCTCCAGGTGTGATGGGCATCTTTCCTATTGGGAAAACACTGCTGGGCTTGAAAGGCAGATTTTCAGGATATCAGGAGAGGCAAGCAGGTGACGCTGTGGTGTGAGAACACTGCTAGGATGTTGTGGTAGTTGCTGTGATGGTCCCAGGGCCACCTGAGGTGTATCTCACGTAGATTCCCTAATCTGGCTGCTTCTTTTTTCCACCTCTCCCTTCCAGTGCCAATTTGTGGCCATTGCTGCTCATTCTTCCTACAACCTCTTCACAGAGTGCCCTTTCCCTGATGGCTTCAACACCGCAGTCTTCCTCTACATCCTCAGCCTCCTGGCTCTCTTCCTACACTTCTACTATCAGACCTACGTTAGGGGAAAGCAGGAGAAGCTGACTTGAAGGAAATCAAAGAGGACAGTGAGCCCAGTCTGATGAACATGCACGTTCTCTGCTGCTTGTGCCATGGTTTCATGCAGAAAATGTATTTGGGGGTGTGTGTGAGAGGCTTGTGCCTTGCCTTCAAATATCCTGGGTTAGGGAGAAAAAGGGAATTATGTAAACTCAGGGATTGAGGAAGTGAGGAGCACACTTAATTAAGCTGGGGCCAAGCTAAGCCAAGTGGTCACAAGCACAGCAGGCTTTGGGACATTTGCACAAGAATGTCTTTTTCCCCTCCATCTTTTACTCAGTGTCCAAGGTAGGCACTACCTCCTTGCCTCATTTCTTAGGCTATAGAGGGTTTCTTTGCACCCACAAAACTATCTCAGCTTGGTGCTGTAGATCAGGCAGGGTTGTGCGCCTCCAGCCTGGAAATCAATGTTCAGGTAGCAGCAGCAGCCAGGAATCCACAGGGACTGCAGGATGCACTCACATGGACACTGCAGCCCACCCTGTCCTGCCAAGGAAGCTCCTCCTAGGACTGGGTTGTCCTGATGGTTTAACTTTACGTCAATGTAAGCAGGAAGGAAATTGGACATCAGGATGTCTGGCTGGAGAGGTGTCTTCAATGTTCTGAAGCTGAAGAAGGTATCATTAGCACTTTCATCCTAATAAGAAACCAATGCAGTAAGAATCACCATGTCCCATTTTTTGGAATTCTCACTTGCCTTTGGTTGGTCTCATAACTATAGAGGATTTTAATGTATGAACATACTTGGTATTGCTCCTTATATATGCCATAACTGAACTAGAAAGAATAGATTGATGTTCCCTATTCATAACCTTTTTCTTCCAATTTGTTGTTATTATTTTTCACACTGCTATTTTAAAATTTAAACGTAGAGTTTAACACCATAAGCAACCACCTCCACTACTGAATTGTATAAGAATTAATACAGAATGTATAAAAACATTTCATTGGGTAGTGCAAACCCGCATAGGTCCATTGATTTTAACACATCACTAACTGGCTTCTTTTTTTGCTCCTAAATCAATTATAACTAGAATTTCGCACTTACATTTATATGCAGACAGTTAAATACTGTTGAAGTTTTGATGTGGTAGTGCTTTGAAAATCCTAATTAAACTACACAGTGGTAATTATTGATTGAATTATGCTCACTTGAGTCAAACATGTATTACAGAGTAGTGGTATTTTGTGAAACACAAAGGTGTTGAAGGAGAGGGTTGGAATTAGCAACATGGCGCATTGCCATTGCCAAGGCAAATCCACCTCCCATGTAAAAAAGTCCAAATCCATTGGGAATATTCAGAGGACTAGAGCTAGCCTGAGCCTAGCAAATGGATGTACCCCAAAAACCCCTGTGTGCCCTACAGCAGTCTGGAGTTGAGTGGCTACAAAAAATAAATGCAACTTGTTCCTCACCGCTCTGTGTTCATATTCCAAACCTCTCCTTCAGCCCCTCCATGCACATGTGGAAGATAAAACTATATTCTTCCATTCCTTGCCCTCCTCCCCTTCACACTGTGGTGGTTTTGATTGGCCCAAAACATCAGTGAAGTGTTTTTAACATCTAGGAGAAATTTGGACCCCTCAGAAGCTGTTGTAGTAGGCCTGGGGAGGTGTCTGAGGGGTGGGGTGTGGCACAAAGATGCTCCTGTGTGTCCTGAGTGCAAGTTCTGGAAGTTTTTACATCAAGTCCAGCAGAGCCAATCTCTGATGGCTCTGAAGGTGATGGACATGCTGCCGGCCAAGTTTGGGCCAATTGGAGGTGCTAGTTACGCCTCTGTGAAAACATATTTAAGAAAGATTCAAAACAAAGCAGGCACGCACTTCTTTCACTTCTTTGTAGTTGGAGGAGGAGGAGGTCGAGGTAAAAATATGTGAGGGAGAACAGCATGGAGACGCCAAGGTCAGTGAAGAAGGTGGGGAGGAGGTGCTCCCAGTGCTGGAGCTGAAAACCCTCTGCTAGCCACAGTGAAGGCCATGGGGGGGGGCAGGAGGTCCCCTGCAGCCCATGGAGTCCACAGGAGTGCAGAAAATCACCCATAGCCCATGCCAGAAGAGCAGGTGGATGCCTGGAAAAGACTGTGAACCAGTGGGAGTCTCATCTAAGAGTTAAAACTGCAAAGGCCTTGCAAAGGAGAGAAAGGCCTTGCTCCTGGCATGGAAGCAGCCTGGCCTCGGCTTGAGAGAGTCTGCACAGCACCCTATGGACAAAAAGACTCATGTTGCAGCAGAATTTCGGGCAGGATGTTGCTCGTGAGATTGGACCCACGCCAAAGAAGTTCTCAGAGGACTGTCTCTCGTGGGAAGGACCCCTGGCTAAGTAGAGAACCTCTTTTCCTGATTGGACTGACCAGAGGACTCCTCAACCTGCCCCCTGTCTGTGTTGCTGGTTTGGAAAGAGGGATAAAGGGGGGGGGTGAGTGCAGAGACTGCTTCTTAAGAGGGTGGGGGTGAGAGCAGAAAGGAAAACTGTCCGGAGAGAGAGAGAAATAAGTAGAGATAAAGAGTATTTGTAGTAGAAGAATTGTGGTGATGAGTAAATTTGAGAATCTGCTCTGTGGACTGAAAAGAGACCCCACACCCTGCTCCCCCCACCACCCGGCTTGTTGACTGTAAAGGAGGAAAGGGGGTGAATACTATAGGTTCGTAAGAGGGAGGGGAAAGTGAACCAAAACTGTATGAAAAGTTTATTTTTGCCTGCATTTATCCTCCAACTCTGTTAGGTAATTAAACACTTTTTGCAACTTTAAGCTTGGAGCCTGGTTGCCCTCTTTTCGTGCGTCCTCCTGGCAATGTCCTGTCGAAAAACCATGACAACACACATCCACAAAGGACTTGCTTACACTGCCACAATGGCACATCATAAATGTCTTTCCTTTGATTTGAACAGTCTCTCTTCTGATTGCCACTGGTGAGTATGAAAAACTCTCTCTGCATCTGTGCTAGTTGGTTTTCTTCCTGTCAGATATCCTCCCATGCTAATTAATAAGTAGCGACACTTTTGCACACTGGAATTTTACTTTCATTAGAATTTTAACTAGCAAATCCCTGGGAGGGTCCTTCATCCTTCCCTTTGTTGGGCAACACAGGAAAACAGGATCTGTTGTGTATCTAACATAATGTATTCATGTCGAGGGTTTCCCCTGGGGCTCTCCAGAGCTGAAGATGCAGTGCAAGTGTGTCTATTAAAAACTATTTCATTACTCCTGTCCACTTAATGATTCATTTACAGCCCTCTCCTGCTTAAACCATCAGTACCTATGGCCCTCTAGTTTCGTGGTGGAGCATTTCCTGCAGCTGGCTAGATTGTCTGTGCTCACAAAGCAATCTAATGCTCTTTTTTCTGTACATGAGTAGGCTTCAACCTCAGTTTCTCCTCACTTAAATGTTTTCAGAATGTAGTTACTAAGTTCAAAGGCTTCATTCATAATTTTATACCAGAGTAAGCATCAGGTATTTTGATTTTCCTTGATTCATGTCTGCTTGAAAATTAGAAATGAGCAGGAAATTTGAATGAGATTACTCAGTGCTTGTCCACTCCTTCTTAAAATATATCAATTTGTAAACACACCATTTAGCTTTTTTTAAAGCAGCCTATGCAGCTTGATTTGACAGGGAATGGATTCTGGAGTGCCACTGGCCACATAGGTGGTAACAAACCCAAAAGTACAAATTTGTAACCTGGAAGCTTGAAGTGACTGATCACCTAAATCAGACACCACTGTCACCATTTGTTCTAGACATGAAACCTTTGTCCTCTAGATGTGAAACCTCCTGTTCTTCTTCCTCCCAGCCTCAGTGGCCTGATCTTGCACTTTTGAATGAGCAAGAGCTTTTGGTTGGTGTGACTCTGATGGCACAGGGTGAAAATGAAGTATTTTCAGCTGACTGATAAGGAGGGATTAAGTTTGCCCAGAAACACCATGCTTTCCCCACAGGAACAGACACTGGCATGGAGCACAGCTGTTACAGAAGCATTGAGGCAAGCAAAATTCACTTGTGAGGGTATTTGCACTGGCAGTGGAGATAAAACTGCAGTGGTATAGCTGAGTGGCTCTATGGGCTGCTCCTTCAGTTTGCATTTGCTTGTCTTCATTCTCCTGTTTTAAAATTGGGTTATTCCAGTTGGAGCTGTCCACCTGGACCACCCTGTTGTGACAAAAACCTGAGAGCACAGATATGTGCCCCTGGAATCTGAGAGAGAATAAGGCACCCAATGGGATCTCTCCTCTAAAATCAAGTCCCTGGAGATAAAGATTACACCACAGCAAAGCCCTGGAGGTCAAAGGGGGTGGAAATTATAAATTGCAAGCTTGGATGGCTCATGCTGTCTGGTAGAGTCCAAAGCTTGGAGGATGAATTGAAAATATCCTGTCACAGCTGGCTTTGTGAAAAACCTCTGGGCCAAACGCTGATTCCACCAATATCAGTGACAAAGGCTGCAGATCTCTCTGGGGAGAGGCTGGCACAGCTGTGTGGAAAACAACACGCTCAGCTCCACAGCCCTGTTTGCTGGGAGCAGGCTGGAGTGTTATTCAATCTTAACAGATGACTTTTAAGGGCATGGCTGTGTGTAAATCCCCCCTTATAAAATGTGGGTCATTAGACACTCTCAGAGTGGTTTACATGAACAAGATGTACAGCACAGTGTAAGTAGGTTGTTTAAATGAATAAGCTTGATACCTGGTAGTGCTCAGCATCTTTCCTGCTGTTCCAGTCAATGTAAATTATGGATGTTCTGATCAAATTACTTTTGAATTAAGCAGACCATTTACTCAGTGCTTACTTTCTCTCTGAAGATAAATGAGAGGGATTCTCATTTTAATCAAAACAAAATACAGAAAAGAAAATCAATTACTATTTAATGTTTTTTCCATCCCTGTGTGATGGAAAGTTTCCAGAGGAACTTGGGCTTAAAATTGCAAAGCAATACAAAATGCAGGCACATGGTTGGGTTTTAGCTATTGGATTTTTTTATATGCTGTCAGAAAATATGGCTCTATGTGTTTTCAGGTTTTTTTAAGGCAAAAAAAATTACTCTAAACAATTAAACAAGCAAAAGCAGAATACGATAGATTGCTTTACACAAATAATAAAAATCTGTTGATACAGATGTGAACCACCTAGAAGCCAAACACTAAAAAAGATCAGCCAGCCCTATATATAGACCAGTGTGAATGTGCTGAATTCATTAATGAATAGCTTCGTGGATTAGGGCTTGATAGATGGAGTGCTCACATCCAGATGTTTACTGTGATTTGTCAATGGCCTTGTACTTAATCCTCCTGGTCAGGAAATACGAGTCTTTTCTCTGGGGTCTCCCCTGGGGACTGTGGCAGTCTCCCTCTCTGGCCTGAATCATCTCAACACGGGGTCAGGCTGCTAGGAATTAACCAAGTGGCAGAGGCACGGATTTGCCTTTAACCCCTCCAGTTTCCTCTCAGCTTCAGATGAGTTCCTCACCATCTGCCACAACCTCGCTATTATTTAGTCAACACATGGAGAAGGAAAAAAGGAGTCACCCCTGTCACCCTGGGGTGCCTGTACCCACAAAATGTGCTGAAGGAGACATGTGGAGTCCCATCAGCATTGAGGAGGAAAGCTGTGGACAGCCTCAAGAGGTTGGTGCGCCTCTCTTCACCTCTCAGCATTGTATTTTTATTTTTATGAAGCTGAAACTCCCTGCCAGTGACAGGGATGGCCCAAGATGGAGTGTCTGTGACAAGACTGGATGTCCCCAAGGTGTTCTTGGTCAGGGATACCAGAGGGTGTAGTGTGTGCATGTGTATTTGAGTTTGGGGAGGTGAATGCAGCCCATGCAGACCATCCCCACTGCTCGTTTCTCAACACGTGGCACCTCTCCATGGGATGGGTCTTCCATTTCACTGTGGGACACTGAGGGACAGCTCCCAGCAGCCACACCTGCTCTGCAATGGCATAATGGGAGCTGGAGTGGCAGTGAGAGCTGCAGTGAATGCTAAGTTTTGGTGTGGATGTGCAGGAGAGTAAGGCACTGATTTCCTGTGCTCATGGTAGAAAATACTTCTGGCAAAATCACAAGTATGGGGAAAAATAAATTCTTTCCAGGGAGTGCCTGGTTAAAACATTAGTAGCACATCTCATCACTGTTCTTCCCTATTCTTCATGGTATCCTTTCTGTCCAGTACCTTGGCTTTCTGCTGCTCTTCAAGAGATTGTTCAGGGTATTTGAACTGCAAAAATGAAGGATATTAAATAAAAATCATCCTTTAAAATTCCCTTCTTGGAGTACATGTTTCTTCCCCTTTAACATTATCCTCCCCCTTTCTCTTGTCAATTTTCTCTGCTCCTCTTTTTACCCACACATACAGACACCACAATAGATTCTCAGAACTTGTAAAGCTGCAAAGAAGGTAGTTACAGGTTACTTAAATGCTGTGCAAGCAGCTGCATTTTTCTAATCCATCAATTAATAACATACATTTTCTTCATAGGGTTTCCTGCAAGGCTTTCCTCCAGGTGAATTTGGGCAAGTCTTTCTTTTTATTTGCCCTTCATCATAATCCCATCTGCCTTCAGATTCAGGATGTGAACACTGCAACTTGATACTTAGGCTAGAAGCTTGAACCAGAACTTAAATTCAGTGTGGTCTCTCCTAGGCATTCCCTGTTATTGATGAAAGAATGGCAGAAGGGACACAAGCATCTGAGAGGCAGCAAGTCACTGCTCTCCTGTACACTTCATCCTGCTCCATGTGGTTCCCACCATCACAGATGTCTGGGGATGTTTTCTCTGGAAATACATGGTTATTCCTGAGGCAATGTTTGGAGGGAAAATGCCTTGCATTAGAGGAGTTGACAGAGCTGGAAAACCAGAATAATTTCTGAGTGTGCGAGCCCTTCTGTGGTTGTAATCCCTGATATGCACTGGTAGCAGATCTCCCACTCCTTGTTGGGGTGCACGGGTGTGTCTGTGCCGTGTCTGTATTTAGTGGGGATTTTTCTAGTCCCAAAGGGTGTTATACTACATTCTGCAGGTTTAGTATGTTATTCCTTTAAATAACTGTAAAACAAAGGGAAGTTATTTTCACAGAATTCATCTTTAGATAATTTTGCTTCTAGAAAGTACTTGTGTGAGTAAAATGGTCCTTTACTTCACTGGCACAGTGGCAAAACAAGTCGACAATTCTGTGCTCAGTTCAGAGGTAAATTGCAAGCCACCGCTTACAGAAACTGTTTAATACAATTATGGTTTTCTATTTTGGCAGTGCTTTTAATACCTTTGGGCATATTTCATACACGGAGGTAATGTTTTAAATTAAGGGAAAACCACTAGTCACAGTGAATCTAAGGAAAGTGTTTGATGGAGCTATGAGTACTAATGTAAGGATTTAGAAAATAAAAAATGTCCCTGCAGGGATGCCAACGGGAAGGCAAAATGGTCACACTCAATTTTGTTAGAAAACCAGGAACTCCACAAGACTGGAGTGGTACATATAGCTCCAGGTTCTAATCCTACAGTATTTAGATACATATTTAGTGTATTCCCCTGCAGACCGTGAATAGAATGGATGAGTTCATGGTTGAATATAGAAAGTGAGATCTTAGCATCGACTGTATTACTGAACGGTAATTGAAATCATTGTGTAAAGCTGCTTGCTTCCCTCAAATGAAATGTGCATCTACTGAAATGTTTCAGCCTTGGATGTGGGTTTCAGAATGCATCAACGGGAGAGTGTGGCCCCGTTTGCAAAGGTTAACACGAAGGTAGCATGGTAGAAATGTCGTTTGCTGGCTCGGGAAACACCTTTTGGAGCCGCACTAATTCAGTGAGAAACTCGAGGGAGCAGGAGCGGGGAGAACAAACGCAAAGCGGAAAAAAAGATACCCAATCCTTTCCTTTGTTCTCAATCCGCTGGGGAATTGGGAGCGGGGGGGACACACACGCCGAGAGGCGGCAGGAATCCCCGGGGCTTTCAGTTCTGATTTTCATTAGAGGTGAGCGGGGGTTTGCAGCCACAGCGCTCACTGCGCGCAATCCCTTTAGCGAGCAAATCCACGCGTGGGGGGCACTCCGTAATCCCCCGGCGCGGCGGGGGCGCGGGCTGCGGAGCGCAGGGCGGTGCGTTCCGCGCCCCCCGGGCCGGAGGGTGGCCCCAGCCCCTGCCCGGGCACAGGCACCGCCGGAGCCCGAACACCGCACCTCTGGAGCGGTGCCCGCGCCGCCCATCCCCGCATCACCTGTGGGCAACCCCGCCAATCATCCCCGCGCACATCACATCCCCGCGCACATCACATCCCAGCGCACATCCCAGCGCACCCGCGGCCGGACGCGCAGACCCTCGGCGGGGCGGGGCGGGGCGGGGCGCGGGGGGATGCGGCATCCCGGCTCCCCGGGGGATGCTGCCGCTGCCTGCGCGGGGGCGCGGAGCAGGAGGGATCCTCTTTGACGTCAAGCGACCATAATATAATGATCGCTCGTTCATATCCGGGTCCCCGGGCGGCTCCCCCGGGCCGCGCTCGGCCGCGCTCGGCGGCGCAGTGAGGGGAGGCGGGTCGGGCAGGGCAGGGCAAGGCAGGGCAGGGCAGGGTAGGGCAGCGCGGCCGCCCGGAGGTGGCCGGCGGCGGCAGCGGGGCGGCGAGCGCAGCATGCCCGCCGCCTCAGACGCGCCTGCCTCCCGCCGCCGCCGCCGCTGCTGCCCATGGAGATCGCGCTGGTGACTCTGGAGAACGGCGGCACCACGGCCATCGCGGGCGGCGACGATGCCGCGGCCGCCGGCGGCCGGGCGCGCTGGCGGGGCAACTTGCTGCACGTCGCCGGCTCGCCGCAGCTGAGCGACGGCAAGGAGAGCGCCCCGGCAGCCCCGCTGCCGCCGGCGGCCGCGGGGGACGAGGAGCGGGAGCGGTCCCCGCCGGAGCCCCGCGGAGGAGGGAGCGGCGGCGCGGGCAGCCCCGACGAGCGGCCGGCGGAGCCCCGCGCAGCCCCCGCGCCGCCGCCGCGGCCGCCACCCCGCGCCCCGCGCCCCGGAGCGGACATGGGGCCGCCGGAGGAAGGGGGACACCGCCGGGGCATGGCCATGGCCGCGGCGGGCGACGAGGAGGAGGAGGCGGCGGCGGCCAACCCGGGCGCCATGCACCACCAGCGGGTGCTGATCAACATCTCGGGGCTGCGCTTCGAGACGCAGCTGGGCACCCTCAACCAGTTCCCCGACACGCTGCTGGGCGACCCCGACAAGCGCATTCGCTACTTCGACCCGCTCCGCAACGAGTACTTCTTCGACCGCAACCGGCCCAGCTTCGACGGCATCCTCTACTTCTACCAGTCCGGGGGCAAGCTCCGCCGGCCCGTCAATGTCTCCATCGACGTCTTCGCCGACGAGATCCGCTTCTACCAGCTGGGTGAGGAGGCCATGGAGCGCTTCCGGGAGGACGAGGGCTTCATCAAAGAGGAGGAGAAGCCCCTGCCCCGCAATGAGTTCCAGCGCCAGGTCTGGCTCATCTTTGAGTACCCCGAGAGCTCCAGCTCAGCCCGGGCCATCGCCATCGTCTCCGTGCTGGTCATCCTCATCTCCATCATCACCTTCTGCCTGGAGACCCTGCCCGAGTTCAGGGACGAGAGGGAGCTGCCCGTACCCCTGCCCCCGCAAGGTGGAGGTTTGAATGGCACTCCCGGGGACTCCCCACCCATGCAGCCGCCCAGCAGCCTGGCTGATCCCTTCTTCATCATCGAGACCACCTGTGTGATCTGGTTCACCTTCGAGCTCCTCGTGCGCTTCTTCGCCTGCCCCAGCAAGCCCGAGTTCTCCCGCAACATCATGAACATCATCGACATCGTGGCCATCATCCCCTACTTCATCACCCTGGGCACAGAACTGGCCCATGAGCAGCAGCAGCCCGGGGCTGGCAGTAGCAATGGGGGCGGAGGCCAGCAGCAGGCCATGTCCCTGGCCATCCTCAGAGTCATCCGCCTGGTCAGAGTCTTCAGGATCTTCAAGCTCTCCAGGCACTCCAAGGGGCTGCAGATCTTGGGACAGACTTTGAAAGCCAGCATGAGGGAGCTGGGCCTCCTCATCTTCTTCCTCTTCATCGGGGTGATCCTCTTCTCCAGCGCTGTCTACTTTGCTGAGGCCGATGACCCCGAGTCTCATTTCTCCAGCATCCCTGATGCTTTCTGGTGGGCGGTGGTAACCATGACTACCGTGGGCTATGGGGACATGAGACCTGTCACTGTGGGTGGCAAGATTGTGGGCTCCTTGTGTGCCATTGCAGGTGTGCTGACCATCGCCCTGCCTGTCCCTGTCATTGTGTCCAACTTCAACTACTTCTACCACCGAGAGACTGATCACGAAGAGCAGTCTGTCCTTAAAGATGAACACAGTAGTGCTCAGGGCAGCACTGCGGGGGGAGAAGGGAAGAAAAGACCCAGTAAAGACTCTCTGAACAAATCTGTTGTGCACTTGGAAAACAGTGAGGAGTTCAACAATGGCACCAGCTCCTTAGAGAAAGCAAATATCAAAGCGAAAAGTAACGTAGATCTTAGAAAATCCCTCTATGCTCTCTGTCTGGACACCAATAGGGAAACAGACCTGTAAGGAGAGGAGAGAGTTAGAGTTCAGAGGGGCAGAGGGATTTTCTGGTGTCACAAACTTGCTACTATAATTATTCTTTTAGTACCAATTAGTTTTTTAAGTCAGGCTGTATTTTATAAATTGATCACTGTCCTGAGCAGTCCTCCAGGAATACATGTTTTTATGTTCTTTTTCCATGACACAAAGGGTCACCTATTTTTAAAATAGACTAAGAATAAGCTACACTCCATGATGCAGGAGCTGGTAAATTATGACAGTGAAAAATCTAATTTGTAGAAACTTATTTTAGCAAATGGTCATGGGTAATGGTTTTAAATGGGTAATTTGTAACCAATTCAGTTGCTCCAGGTTTAGTATAAAGAATTGAGGGGACGTGTGTGTGGAGAATGAATGGATTTGGGATGGGAGGGGGGAGGTTGGGGTTTTGTACTGTAGTTTCAAATTGAAATTATTCAAATATATTTTGTATCTGTATGACTGTATTTATGGTTGAAAGGGGATTTCTGATTCCTGTGAAATATATCATTAAAGCACTAGGAACATTAGCAGATCAGCACTTTCTGAGTTTTCCACTTGTGATCAGTACAGATCTGGTTATCTTGTATGTGAAGTGAATTTGGTGCTTTGAACCCTATAGCAGAAAACTTCTGTTGTCATTGATATGTTAGTTTCTTGTGAGCCTTAAATTATTAAATATTGTAGATATACTTCTTTATAAATAATTTTATGAATTACCTTCCTGTTTCAGAATTTCTAAGTAATTCAGTCATGTGCTTACTGGCCCCACTCAAAGAAGTATGTGCAGCTTTTTCTTTTCTTTTTCTTCGTAGTTTTACAGTTTTATACCTTTGTTATATTTTTGAGACCGAAAGAAAAAAATACACTGTCTGCTGTTACTGGTTTCAATCCAGTGCATGACAGATCAAAAGTGATCTGAACAGATTTTCAAGTGCACAACAGATGAACACCGTGAGGGAGTGGATAGGCACAACAAGAAAGTAGAATATTGAGTGCAATACCTGCAAAACTCTTTTCATTGTACACTCCAGATTCCTTGGGCGTGTGTATCAGTCACCTTTATGTATCCACACACCATTTGTGTACACAGTTCACTGGTTTTAGCTACCACAGACTGGGAGTGGATGGCACTTCAGGAGTCAAATGTGGCGTGCCGTGCTGCTGAAATAACCATTGCGTGGCTTTTCTCTTGGACATGGATGGAAAGCACCATCTATTCATCAAAACACATCCCTGGTTTCTTTTATTTCCAAACAAAACCTTCTCAGCACTGTGGATTTTACAGTTGAGGTGTTGTTGAGAGACGAGTGACACATTATCTTCATTGACATCACAGCTCACTCTGAAGGCTGACACAAAGTCTCTCCTTTAGCTCAAAGAGCTCAAAGAGTTACCATTTCTCTTGCAAAGGACGTCTCTGTTTCCCCCTCCAGCTTCTGTTTTATTGCTGAAGGATGTTCCATGCCTTTCCCACGTCCTGTGGCACAGCAAGAGTAGCAGAAAGAGAAGGCTTGATTGTCAACATTGCTCAAGGTTTGTTTCTAACAAATTTTCTAATATAACTAAGTAAGTGCTCAGTTGGGATTATAATTTATTCGAGTACCTCATCTATATCCTGAGACAAATTGAAATCAGCTTTGCAGAGCAGTGCTCTAACATTCTCTCCCCCAGACACAAATGCTGCTTTCCTGTCCCTTACCATGCTCTTTAATGATAATGCCCAAATGCATGATGATTTTTTCCTTCCTAGACAGTAAAACAAGTGCCAAGCAAGTAATACTTTTCATGAACAGAGTGCTCAGCCCAAACCCCAGGGGTGAGGGGAAGGAATTTGAATCTCCTAATGGAAAACAGCATATTCCACATTAATTTTACAATTTTAGATTTCTTGGTTGCTTTGCTTGTTTCTTTAGATGAGGAATGATGCTGTAATGTGCTGAGAAGCTGTCTGAAACAAGATTGACAGGAAAAGTGCTCAGTGCAGCTGCACTCCAGACTCAGGCAGATCTCCAGTTTGCTTTGGTGGGAGTTGTTGCATCCAGGGGAAGTGCAGAATCAGCTCTTTGGTGAGACTGAATCTAAGATGAAACAAAGAAGTGGTGTAACTCTGCTGCACGTGCTGAGATCTAGGGCATTGATGGACTTAGAGTAAGGCTTTTTGCTCAGACAAGTAGCTTGATTTGCTCTTGCTGATTGAATCCATCTGACTCACCCGAATAAGTACCAAACAATTGCAGTGAGCCTTTCAGGATAAAGTTTTGGGGTTGTCTTTCTCTTAACTGCTACCCCCACCTTCCTGATTGCCAGAGTTTGGTCTTCCAGCTGTGTGTTGTGCTGGATTGGGCTGTCGGCTCCTCACAGCAGGGGCAGTGTGTCCACTTGTTTGGCACACTGTGTAAGGATTTTAGGGATCTGGATTACATCTCTGTTGTTATTGCAGGAAATGTATTGCAGGAAATGTAGGTGAAAGCAGATCGGGGCTGTGGGGAGTGGGTCAAGCTGATCTTGGTGGCACAAAGGGAAGGCCTGGTCTTCCTCCCTCCTGTTTAGTTTTCTTCTTCCCACCGTGTGTCCTTTTGTTTCTTACACTGAACTGGTTCTCTCCTCGTGGAAGTACAAGTGCTGCCTTCTCTTCCAGGAGCTGATTGAGCTCACTCCTCTGACAGAAAATTAAATGCAGAACCAACTAGGTAGATTTTTCTGCCAAATTAGTGAGTTGGAAAGCAAGCAAGGGCCAGAGCTGGTGCAAGCAAGGGATGGGGAAGGTCAGCAGTGTGGGGAAGTGAGGAAGCAAGGAGTGAAATCCTCACCCCTCAGTGGCAGTGAACTGTGACATTATCATGCCTGCCTGTTGAGCCCTACTTTGTGTCTGCAGAGGTACCACAGGACTGAGCCCTGCAAGGTGCTGAGGGCCTTAAACCTCCCACAGCAGCCAGGCTGCAAAATTCAGCTCTGGATTCCAGCGTGTCAAACCATGCAATGGTGTTGGTTGGAAGGGACCTTAAAGATCAGCTCATTCCAACCTCTGCCAGGGGCAGGGACACCTTCCACTAGACCAGGTTCCAGGCATCCACAACTTTTCTGGGCAACCTGTGCCAGGGCCTCACCACCCTCACAGGAAAGAGTTTTTTCTAATGTCTGATATGTCCCTGCTGCAACTGAGAGTAGAGAGAGTTTGTCCAAATCAAAACCAAGCCTAGTGAGAGCAAAGCACCCTGACTGTTGCACAGGGTTCTACACAGGCTTGTCAAATTGCTCCTCAGCCTTCTGTTTGAATATGCTGTGTTTTTCCATAACAAAACAGCAGAACTTTCCAAGAGAAAGAAAACAAATTATTCTTAAAATGTGGTTGAAAATATTTGTTTGGCTTGGGTTTCTAAATGGTTTTTAAGCACAGTTCAGGCAAAGTCAGCTTTGACACCTTTACAAATAATGCATAATTTCTATTGGCTTATAGAGCAGTAAAGGATTTGCTTTCTAATGAGAGGTACTGCTGCCAAAGACTGAGTAATATGACCAGAAATATGGTTAGAGCCCAGTTCAGCAGGGCAATTAGCATGGGCACATGCTTTAAGTAACTCAGTTTTCAGCAGGTATTTTAGATGCACTGATCTTTATGATTTTGAGTGTTGAGATCATGAGTTGGACTTCAGTGTTCCTCGTGTGTCCCTTCCAGCTCAGGGTATTGTTTGATTCTCTGATGGTTATTTAAAGATGAAGTATAAACCAGGCTGAAACTTTGGGGCCATTGGTTCCCTTTGGATTTTGGGGCAGATATGTGGCTATGTGGTAGAGTCATGTAATGTGCCAATGCAGATTTGTGCTGCAAAAGAGTGTGAGAGTCAGAGAGAGCTGAATCCCTCCAGGAAGGCTCCTGAAAATGTGAGATAGGAAGAGTTTTCTCTTCTAGGCCCATTACAAGAAGGAAATATGCCCTAACCACTATTGATTTTATGTTAGCTGACCTGGGATGACCAGCAAGCTGAATAAAACCTCTTTGCCATATCAAAAGCATCAACATATCAGAGCTTAATGAATAGCAAATCATTGCAGGCATAAAAAACCCCAAACACACCCAGCCAAACAACAAACCAACGCTTCTTTGTAAACCCTTTTGGCTAGGAGCTGCAACAGAGAAGCTTCCTTACCCTACACATGCCATAGTTACTAACGGCTTGTCCTCTCACGTGGGACAGTGTGCACTAAAATGCTTTCTTGAGGGTGCTGAAGTGAATATTCTTTTGGGTCACCAGTGATGTAAGTTTAGTTTGCTCAGCCTGGCCCCAAGGGGAGTCCACATTTCCCTTTTACTTTACCATCATCCTAAAAAACGATAAAACAGTAACAAGCAGTTATATAACACCATTCATCTCCCCGAGCTTTATGAACAATTGCACCATGATCTGTGCACAGGCAGGGCAAAGAAAATGCTGTGGAAGGGAAGAACAAGGGGGAAGGGAACTTTCAAAGGGGGAGAGGGCTCCGGGAGGCACAAATAGGAGTGGGCTTGGCTGGACTGAGATGTCTAAAATGTGGATCTGAGGGAAGAGGGAGATTCCCTCTGTGGCCTCTTGCATGGCTCGGAGTGGCTCTGCAGGCAAGGGCTGCATGCCAGCAGCTGTGCGCTGCGACCCATCTGGTGGGGTCACTGAACACACAGGGGACTTAATGCTTCTCTGAGCAGCACAAGCAAATCCCTCTTCTGTGTGCTCTTTTCATTTGGGCTCTGTCAGGAGAACGTGGCACTTGTGCTGGCTGTTCCCTGGCCTCTCCAGCTGCAAGCACTGCTGGCTGGTGGAGGTGCTGCTGGTGGGGCTCTCCATCTGCAGCGCACTGAGCCATTCTCCAGGCGCTGCCCTTCACCTCCCTTTAGGTAACAAAGCGAATGTCAGAGCTCTCTCAGTGGCAGATACAAGTGTGTACAAAAAGTCTGACCCTCCTGAAACATTTCACAGAATCACTGAAGTTGGGAAAGACTGCCAAGGTCATCAAGCTGTGAGTGATCACCAGTTTGTCAACTAAATCAGTGCATGGAGTGCCACGTCTAGCTGCTTCTTGAAGCCCTTCAAGGATGGTGACTCCACCACCTCCCTGGGCAGCTCATTCCAATGCCTGACAGCCCTTCCTGAGAGGAAATTCTTCTTCCTGCTCGGTGTGAGTGAAGCTGGTGCTGAGGTCAGATGAGGAGAGCGTTCAGTGGCATGTGGCAGTGCCACTGAGCCGTGGTGAGGGACGAGCAGCCTCGCTGACATCTGATCCAGCCATTTAGCTGGACAGATCCAAGATGCCACAAACTGGAGTGGAATTTGACAGGGGCCCCCACGGTGAATTGCTGCCAAATTTAGGGAATAACAGAAGGAGGGCTTTAAGCATGCCATCAAGACTTTGGCCTTGCCACTTGGCCAGTGTGGGATGGGAATGCTGTGTGCCAGGCGCTGTGTGGGGGAAGCCTCAGGAATAATGAGGTTGGTCCTATGCAGCATGGAGGGGCAGCAAGGAAACTGGGAGATGAAGTTTAACAGCATCTGCTTGCCTTTGGTGCAGCTTTAGCCGTGTCACTGTGTGGCCACCAGGCTCACTCCATAGCTCCAAATGTCCAAAAAATGAAATAGAAAAGGTCTTTGCAATAATTCAGCCTATAACCAATTAAAATCATTGTTCCAAAATCATTCTAACAAGACTTATGCTGTGTGCAGCACCACTAAATATTTTTTTTAGATTGTGCCATTTAGTCTTGTGGCTTCTGTAAAGTTTGTTTCTTGGTTGGTTGGTTTGTAAGTTGTTTGGGGTTTGTTTTGTTTTGTTTTTTTAAAGCTGTCTTTCTTTATGCATGAACTGGTCCCCAGTTCTCCTTGTCTGCTTAAAGTTAAAGTTCTGTTTTTCTGGCCTAAATTTGGGACCTTAGGGTGCTGATACTCTTCCGTGGACTTGGGTCATGCTGTCTGATATCAGTGTGTCAGCTCACAGGAGGAATAAACACAGAAATTCTCCAGTAACTCTGTGGGCCCATTGACCAGAACATACCTAATATTTATGTGATGAAGCATTGTGAAAAATGTAGGTATAATAACCATTGAAATAACATGAAATAAAAAGTTTTATGATAATTGGGATAGGAAAAATGTAAAGCTGATAATGATATGACTAAAAAATAAATTGGAATTAGAAGTTGTGAAGAGAAATACCAACTTGTTTAAAGAAAAAGAAGGCTTCAAACTGACCGAGAATGGGTTTAGGTTGGATATTAGGCAGAAGTTCTTCCCTGTGAGGATGGGGAGGCCCTGGCACAGGCTGTCCAGAGAAGCTGTGGATGCCCCAGAAATGATCTAATAGTGAAATTAATAACCTTCCTGGCTGGCAACAGTGTTTTCATTAGAGCGTGGGCTTCCTAGAACACAGTCTTTCTGGTTACTGCAGAATTAATGATTTTCCAGATAGAATTTAGAATTTGCCAAGAGTCATCTGTGAATTGTATCCTGCATTAGTAATTCACAGGCATCAGGGGGATGTTTCCAAATAAATCCATGTAGGTTCTAACACTTGATTGGCACGAAGAAGAGAAAAAAAGAAGGACACATCTTCTTTCTGTGTTTCAACTGTGGTGTGCCCTGGAGGTTGTCATTTGCATTTTTACAAAAACAGCTGTGGTTCTGTTAAAATTGACATTGGAAAGGATTTTACTGGAGAAGCCACCTTGGATGGAAAGAGGTCAAGGCACTTCTCAAGACAGTGGTAATTCTGACCTTCTCTGGTTTTCTGACAAAGCCAGCTTGGAGATAAATGTTGAAATAGATGGTCTCTTCTCTCAAATCCCACCTCCAGGAGTGGTGCTTTCCTCACTCCTGTGGGCGAGGAGTGCAATGAAACCTTGCAGCTCTTCTCAGAACAATATAGTTGCATAATAAATACTGATGTCAGGGCTGATGTTTCCATGAAGATGCTGGAGGAAAAGACATGATTTAAACATACACGTTGGTGTGAGGGTCTGGTGTGTACAAGGAGCAGCTAGAATTTCTTCCTTTGTGTGATTTCACTCCAGTGGTGGTGTCCTAGAATGCAGTAATTCCTACAGAAAATCTCACAAATCCATACCAGGGCTTTCTTTGCTCTCTTCAGTTAGCAGAGATTAGTTACATTGTACCACACTTAATTCTCTCAAGCAAATTCAACACATTTAAAACCTCTTTCTCTCCCACTTCCCTGCTTAATTGTTGGTAGAAATGCCTGTGATTGGGGAGGTGAAAAAATATTTGAAGTATTTAAGCAACATAGCCTTATAATATTTTTTTCTGTCTTATTTAAAATTTTTGAAAATCTAACAGGGTGTGATTGAAGGAAGGCTTTAACATGAATTTGCAGAGCAAATTGTATGAGTTTCTTAGTTCAGAAAACACTAATTTTCGAGGTAGTGCTGCACAAGAGGGTTGTTTAAAGGAAGGTTATTGTGAAAATGCATGGTGTTTTATTATGCAGGAAAATGATGCAAGGAAGCCGGGAGTCTGGAGGGTGACAAAGCTTGTTCTAGGAAGGAATGCCCTCTAGCTAAAGCTTAGCCACTGTTCTTTCAAGGAGACAGTGTTCCTTGAGCCAAATGGGAAGCAAAGGGAAGAGCAGGAGTCCACAGCTGAGATATCAGAGCATTGCACTGAGAAAGGGATGGTGGCTCCCAGAATTGTTTCAGGACTTCAGCCACTAGGCAAAATTCCTGCCCAGTATCTCTCAGGATCATGTTTAAAAAGCCTGCTCAGTGTTTGAAAGGATACAAGAACCTGCCTTTAGGAGAATGTGCCAAAGTGTGGATCCGAAGGAGGCACTGGCAACTTCCTGCAGGCCTGGTGGAGTAAGTTCCAGTAAGCCACAAAATTTTGGTCAGATTCCCATTTCCTCTTGTCTCCCAGAGTATCTCCATCTCAGTGATGCATCCTGACAATGGAGCAGAGGCTGGGAAGTGCAGAATCCTGGAGCACAAGAGAGAAATCTCTCTGGAAGGCTTGGAAACAGTGTGCATTTCAAAATAGAATTTGCACTGCTTCTCGCTAGTGGAAAATGGGGTAGCTCTGTTCTTAAAAAGGAAGCTGGATATTCCACTGAGGAGGAGATACAAATTCTCATAGACATCCTGACTGCATCTATATTAGAAAATGCAATGTGCCCAGGACCATTCCCTGGCACTGAGGCCAGCTGGCAGGGGACAGGCTGTGCTCCTGCTGCCAGAGGCTCCCTCTGAAACAAGGTGCTCGGCACACAGCCTACTGGGCTCCCTTCCTGCCTCTGCTCATTCCCACATCTTGCCTAGGAATATTCTGGGAGAGAGTGCTTGGCTACAGACTTACCAGCTTGACCAGGAGTATTTAGGCGTACTTGATTGTGGTTAATAGCTTGGGATCATTCCCTCCAACTCTTTAGGTGGCAAGTGTGGATACAGCCCTGCTTTAAAGCCTCTTGTCCTCAGGCAAGTTTTGGGGTATCTTAAAAGCTTTGCACATTCCCCCTACTGGCACGTCCTTAAACAATAATCAGGCTCTATTCACTGAGCACAGTTATTCCTGCCAAAATCTGTTCTCAGCTAATTCTGCTTCCACCTGCACTCATCTCTATGCAACTCTGCTAAAAATCACCACGCCAGCCCCCAGCTTTTCCAGCTGTACATAGAGGAGAGCAAGTGGATCTGACAGTGAGAGGGGGCTGCTGTTGTTTTGGGGTTTGGCTGATTTTCCTGTTTGCCCAGCCCTTGTATTTCCTTCACTGCATCTTCTAATTCCACTTGGAATTCCAGTTGAGGCCCTGGTGGCTGAGCACATCCCCTAGTCTGGCTGTCCAGCAGGATGCACCAGGAAATAACTGGAAATTAAGAAAAAAACTAAACAAAACCGAACAAAAAAACCCCAAACCAACCAACAAACCCACCAAAAAATAAGGAAGGGGTGGGAAGATACGGCATTCTAGTGCTGCAGAAACCATGGACCACCCAGCACAGGAAGGAAGTGGGCCAGCACTAGAATTCTTCTGTGATTTCAAGGTGAGCCTACATGCCAGTGGTTCCCAGGGACTGGAATGTGTGTTAAATTCAGTCAGAAAAACTGCATGTCTAGAAGTAAACTTCCATTTAAAAATCTTTTCTGTAATCCATGGATCTTGACAGCTCTAACTACAATAGCTTAAGATGTTAGTGCTGTCAACCACCCCGAAAAGGGTTATTTAGAGACAGGACACATAGTGAAAATGCACATGTAGAAAATATGAAGATTTGCAAGAAAGTAAAAGCATAATTCAGGTGCCAAACACATCGTGGAGGTGAGCAGATGCAATCATCATCAGAGACAGTAAGGAGAGGAGGGCTTTCTAATTATTTCCCCGAGGGAGAGCAGTTGTAAAGTCATTTTTGCAGCATTCATGGAAATATGTGTTGAAAGTATCTCAGAAGCATGCCCTGCACTCTGTTCACTCTGTTAGCTGTGGATTAGTCCTGCTGAAGTCAACTGGATTCCATTCCAGGAATCCTACTCAGATAGGCTTGAGCTCTGCAGTCATATCCTTTGTTTTCCCTGACTCCTGACAGCCCAAATTAAATGGAGATCTCTCTTAAGGGTGACGGAACACCGAGGGCATGTGCTGTGGGCTCAGTGTGAAACAATATTGCTTCTTGCCTGGACTCAGCGTGGCCAAATGGCAGCGTGGCATGTCTTGGCTGCCCTTGTCCCTCAGGCAAGGCAGGTGATGCTGGGGAGGGGTGTGAAGGGTCCGAATTTGGAAGAGAAAATAATCAGATACTGATGAGTGGAACAAAATGCTCAAGCCAAAATGCTTTCTCCCCAGGGAAGCTCTCCCACAGTCAGATGCAGTGTTCTTTAGCTGTCTGGATTTCATTCCAGGACTGCACATGGCTCTTAAGGTCCTGCCTGGGACATTTTTTTTGTCTGCTGTTTGGTAACAAACCCAAACATACAGGAAAGCAGGCCTGAACAAGGATCTCACATATCATTCACATTTCATCCCTGTAAAACCATACCATTCCCTTGTCTGATTTTCTAATTGAATTGTCATGGGTGTAAAATCACACTGTCAAATTTCCTCGTTTGCAGAGAGCCCAGAGCCAGGAGCCAGTGAAACATACTTTGAATTTGTTTTCCTTTTTAGAAAGGGCTTGTATTTTGGGTATTTTTTTCCCGGGCTAATGTACATCTGATGTCAGGCTCCCAAGATGAGAATGGTTAGACTGGCGCTGACATTTTTAGAAATATGTGCGAATGGAAAAATATCCTGGGAGTGCTGCCAATGGCTGATTTTGTAAAGTTTTAGTCTCTGTTGAATAGGAACCATGGGCCAGGTACCTGTACTGAAAAGAAGCCTTGCTTGTAAACTTTCTTATTCAGGTGTGTGCCAGACATGCCTGCTCAATTTAAGGAGAGGGCAGGAGTGGATTGCAGCAGGCTGTGGCTCAGCCAGGCAATATTCAATTCCCCTTTCTGATCAGATGACAAACAGCCAATTAGCATCTTTCCCAAAGGGAGGAACAGCAACCGGAAAAGTTCCTGGCAAAAAAGGGATTTTCCAAGGTGTAGCTGTGAAGGTAACAAAGCGGTGCAGACAAATCTGTCTGCCCTGTGGCTGTTCCTTCCAGTTTGGTGCTGACATGACAGGGACAAGACAGTGCTGAGCTGAGCTGGTTTGCAGTGAACCAAACCTGCAGCTTTCCATTTCCCAGCTTGGCAATAGAATTTGGAGGCTGAGTGTGGCTGATTCACGGTGCTGTGAATGTCAGCAATTTTTATGGGCTTTGTGGGGGGCTCTGTCTGCTGCCTCATCAGAGCAAATACCTCGTTAGCAGACTGCAGGCTCCCACTGGGTGAGCAGGGGTGGCACAGGGGTTAAGGCAGTGCAGGACGTGCTCGGAGGGTGCAGCATCATCTCGCTGGGAACAGCGACTCTGTCTCTATCCAGGGCTCCAGCCAGCTCCTGCTGTGCTGCTGGCTCTGGATCTCAGAAGGAGCCTGGAGCTGGTGCTTCTCACTGCGGCCAGGCAGCCCTCAGGGAGTGGCAGTCCAGCAGAGCTCAGTGCTGAGCCTGTCCCACTGCCTGAGAGCCTCTTGGCACCGGGAGGGTCAGGATGTGCTTGCCTGGTGCTCCAGCTTTGGTGGGCACATCAGCCATCCCTGGGCAGTGGCAAGGTGCTTTTGTGCATGCCATCCTTCTCCCATCCCTCTCTCTCTCCTGCAGGCTCAGTGTCTCATCATCATCATCGTTGTCTCCCTCCTGATTTCCATACTCCAGGCCAAATGGATGTGGCTGTGCCTCATGCTCCCTGTTGAACAGTGCCAGTCCTCTTCAATGTATTTATTAACCAGCTGGGTGCAGGAGCTGAATGCACCCTCAGCAGGTGTGCTCATAGTGCCAGTATGTGCCACAGAGTACAGATCCTGGCCCTGGCAGGGCTCCCTGTGTTGGCTTGATGGTTCCCCACGCAGGGACACTGTGGCTTGGTGGTGCTCTTAGCAGGAGGTTTGGATGAAGCTATTTCCACACGTGGTTGGCTCTGTGGAGCACCACAGAAATGGATTGATATCAGCTCTGCAGACAGCAGTGTGCTGGACTGAGCTGGGCTCAGTCTGGAGAAGGGCTTGGTGGTTTCCAACAGAAACAAGGATTTTTAGTCACTCCTTTGTTCATCAGTTACTTTTGAACTTGTTAGCCATTTTCACCTGCATTTGGCAAAAGGACACCGGCCTTGAAGAAGATACCTTCTTTTTACAGCTTTTGGAAAGGTAGCTGCTGCTTGTGGGAAAGAAAGACAGGAATTAAGACTGCTGCTCTTAGGAAAGAGCTGTGGAATTAGCTGGCCTAAACTGTTGCTCTGTCAAAAGGAGAGTCTGGGGTATGTTCACAGAATTCTCTGAAATGCTGCAAATGCTGATTAGATGGGATTTACAGAATAACAGCAAGGAGCAGAGTTGTGCTTAGAAATGAGGCAAACAGTGGCTTGTATCTTGAGGCAGAACTGCAAGTGTACCACTTGCTGTAACTATCAATTTGGGGCTCTGAGCTGCTGGTTTTTATGTCTTGGGCTTTGTTTCTTCAGGGCTCAAGACTAGGGCCAGCCCTGTTCAATTATTTGTCCACAATCTGGGTGAACGAGTCGAACACACCGTTAGAAATTTGCTGGTGACACCAGACTGGGAGATGCTGCTGACTCTCTTCAGGGCCAGGAGGCTGTGAGAGGTTGGAGCATTGGGCTGTGAGCCATGGGCTGAATTTAGCAAGAACAAATGCTGGATTTCCACACCTGGAAGAGAGGAATGATGGGCACAATGTACACTGGGAGAGGAGTGCTCAGACAGTTGGGCCTTTCCAACTGAAAATATTCTCTTTTTCTGTTCTATTTTCTAAAGTTCTGAATCACGCTGGAGGGAGGGCAGTCATACTTGATTGGTTCACACACAGGTACATCTGGGTGAGGTCAGAAGGCATTGATGTGCTGCCATTGCTAAGAAAGACTGCAGAATTTTGTCATTGGTGCAATGATGGATTTCTGGTGAAATCTCTTCAAAACCAGTGATGAAATTCTCACCAGACTGGACACTTGCAACACTTCTAACTTTATACCATGCAAAGCTCACAGTATCTCTGCCAAACCAGTGGTGAACAGGAAGAACCTCCTGTTTGAAATCTGGTTTTTACATTAATCCTATGATGCTGTGAAGTCTGTTGAATACTCAGCCTGTGCTACTCTCTCAGAATGCAACCTTATTTTGAAAGGTAAGAAATGCTGCAGAAGAGGGGCAGAGGCCCAAACATCCTCTCCTTGATGCCTGCCATGACTTCCAGGGTCTAGAAAAATCTTCAGTGAAAGCTTTGTTCATGCTTTATTTTCCCTTTGTGTTCTTTTACCCCTGTAAAATAAATGTAGCAGCCCGCTGCAAAACAAATGGAACATAATCTGCCATTTTTTCTCTTGGCCATTTTGAAATAGTCTATTCTAATAGCCAAAGAATGGCAGGCAGGCAGTTTGTGAAATCATTTTGCATGAAGGGATTTCAAAAAGCTTCCCCAAAAGCTACCTACAAGTTATTAACTCACATTTGGGGACCATCTGCCTAGTGGCTTTTCAAAATAATGCTATAAGCACACAGGCTAAAAGCAAGAAATATCTTTCAAAAGCATATTTTCCAGAAATAAAAAAAAAAAAAAAGGAAAAAAAAAAAGAAGAAAAATACAAGAAAGAAAAGGCAAATTCTCCAATAAGTGAGTCTTACCTTTTGTTATACACTAGGTGATAAATCAAAAGGTATTTGGAAACAGAAGTGTATCTGGGGCATTGCCACAACATATGTGTTCAGAGAATCATCTTGCAGTTCCTGTTGCAGAATTTTGACCTATTTTGCTCCTGCTACATTTGTTTGGGGAAAATGCAATGCATGTAACAGGGACATTACTGTGGCTCTTCAGATTTTACAGGCAAGAATTTACAGCAATTTTTCTTCTGTAGAGAATGAGCAGAGATTATTGACAAGGTACTGGAGTGACAGGACAAGGGGCAGTGGCTTCACACTGACAGAGAGCAGGTTTAGATTGGATATTGGGAAGGATATCTGTCAGTCCATAATGCTTAAGCTGGGAAAAAAGGGGCTGGAGGAGGTAGGAACAATTTGAGGCAAATGGGACTTTTGGACTTTCCTTAAAAACACTTACCTGAGGAGTTGCAAGTGGTGAACTGATGTGTAAAGACATTGTGTAGCATCACAGTAAGCCAGATGAGTACTTACTACTTGAAAAGATTGCTGGAATAGGAATCTATTCCATGTTTTTATTTTCTGTAGTGTATGACCTGGATATTCCCTTAGGTGTCCTATCCTTCTGGAATCCAGTGAAGTTCCTGGCTTCTATGATCACCTGTGTCACTAAGTTCCATAGCTTAATCCCATTTTGTGTTAAAAGGTAATTCCTTCTCCCATCTTTGAATTTTCTGCTGTGGATCATTCAGACATCTGTAAGGATTCCCATTCAGTTTTGAGCTCCAGCATCTGAAGCTGCATCCTAAAATGGGCTGACCCACAGATTAATGTAAAGATGACATGACATTTTCACCTTCACTCCCATGATCCTTCTCCCATGATTACACTCAGTGTGTCACACACTGACAGGGGACACTCAGCCTTTCTTGAAGCAGGTGCAGGCTTCACAGGAACAAATCCCTTTCAGTGCCTGAAGAGAGAAAGATGGAGAGGAATCTTCAACAAACGTAGTGACAGGACAAGGAGGAACGACTTCCCACGGACAGAGAGCAGGTTTAGATTGGATGCTAGGAAGAAACTGTTTCCTGTGAGGGTGCTGAGGCCCGGGCACAAGATGCCCAGAGGAGATGAGGCTCCCCATGCCCTCTCTTGGAACATCTTTTGCTCCTCTCCAGTTAGTGAATGGCCTGGTGCTTTGTACAGCCAGCAGAGCCACGAGCAAGGCTGTCTCCCCAGGCTGCCCTGTGAGTTCTGACAGCCTCCATGAGTCACAGCAACACCTCCCACGAGCTCCTGCGGCACCTGTGGAAGTGACACGCTGTCAGACTCAACACTGCCTTGTGCCAGCCTCCCTTTGCCTTTGGCACAGGCAAACCTGACCTGATGCTGCACTTGATGAGGGGAGCTGCTGTTGTTCCAGTAAACCCTGTGTTTTTCTGATGGGAAGCTGCTCCTGGCCTACGTTCTCAGTTCCCAGGGAAGAAGGCTTTGCTCACACAGCCTGTGTAGGAGCAGGAACGGAGCAAAGACAATGCCACAGAATGTTTGCGCTAAAACTGCTGCACATATCAAGGCTGATCTAATTAAGCTGGAGATGAAAGAGTTAATCTAAGCCTTACCATGGCAGTCAAAGGGTGCACTTTAGGCAATGGCCAGTGTCTGACTTAAAAACAACAAATCACAGTCTGGAGGCAATGGAAGACACTTGGTGTGGTGCCACTGACTTCCCAGGGGTCAGAACTGACCTCAGGGCTCAGTTTAGACCTTTTGTAGGGCATGGTTCAAGTTGAGGATACTGATCTCTTCCAGGAACTTCAAACTGAATCCAGCTACCACAGAATCAGGTGGTTTCTTAGGAAAGTTTGTTAGACTTAGTATTGACACTGGATTTCAGATGTATATTTGCTGAATTACTCTTTTGATAAAACCCCTTATTAAGCAAGTCTGCCTTCCATCTGGTGCTGATCTTACTTAAAATGCAGTGAGATTGGCAACTCATTAATTCATGGACAGGATAAGGATAAAATTTGCATAAATCAGTTCATAGTATAAAGTACAAAACTTTTCTTGAAAACTAGTTTCTTGAAAGAGAAAACTGAGAACCTTCCCTCTTAGTTCAGAAACTCTTTGAAAGATTGAGAAATAGCTCACACATTTCTCAGGCTGAAATATCGAGTAGTAATGTTTGGGTTTTTCAGATTCCTTTCCCATTAATTCTTGTTCCAAATATAGAACTATACTTGTCTTGAAACTGGTGACACTTCATGTTCAAGGCAGAATTCCTGCTCTTTAATGATGTGGTTTTATTTTTAAGGCTTTCATCTTACATCAGTAACTTTAAGTGCTTTTCAGTGATGCTCTGAGCAGGGAACTACCATCCTGCTTTGTTATTTTCAGTGCCAGATGACATTTATATCCAATGGTAGGCATCCATTTGCTATGAAGATGGAGTAACAGGGAATGCAGTGTACAGATTTGAGGTAATTTTGATGACTGCTCTCTGGAAATTATAGTGATTATATACATTTTAGTATTTGGTTTACCTTCTAGATTGCAACTCCTTCTTCTGAATCACTAAGACAAAATCATACTAGGTTTTTGGGTTTTTTTTCTGGAATATTAAAAGTCTTGTTTAAAATGAACCACCCTGCTTCAGTTTGTCAGAACTGCCAGTTACCATCTGCAGGATGGCAATGTTTCACAACCTCCCTGGCAACTGTTGAAGTGCTCTGTCACCCGCCATGGAGAGAATTTCTTCCTCATGTTGAGATTAAACTTCTTAGGTTTTAGTTCATTGTAATTGCTCCTCATCCTGTCCCTGGGCACCACTGAAGAGAGCCTGGCACCGTCTTCTTGGCACCCTCTTTGAGATATTTGTATGTCCTTTCCTGACCTTTTGTGCAACTCAGGTGATAAAACAGATCTGCAAAGTAGGATATGGAATGGGTTCCTTTGGATCCATAGAGTCCACTTAAAACAGCTTCAGGCAAGGACAAGTTCAGAACAGGAACTTGCAGCTCAGGACAAGCCTTACTCTAAAGGACAGCTGAGAGGTGTTTGACAGCAAAAACTTGTTTAACTCAGTAGTTCCAAGGAGCCTCTCTGTTAAACAGAAAGCTCACAGCAGGACACTGCTGCATTAACAAGATTTTCTCTGGCTGCTCCAATTCCCTTTAGCTTTTTTATTTATTTATTTTTACTTTTTTTTTTTTTCCCAGTAATCCTCTTTCCAACTGCAGCAGCATTTGTTGTCCTGAGGTGCTGACTCCAGTGGAAGAGATTTTAGTGGAAGCTTCTCCTGCAGTGTGCACAGGCTTCGTTTCAGGTCAGTAATCACATCCTCCTCAGCCTCTCCTGGGGCCCTTGCATTGATCATCCTCCAGCTGGAGGAACTGTCTGAGAGGAAGGGCATGACTGTTGTGTTCAGGTCACATTTCTGGATTGAGGGTGGACTGAGGGAAGCTTCTGCCCTTTGGATTCAGGGGAGCCCTGACATTTGAATGGGGCGTGGATGTGCAAGCCGTCAGCCTTTCCTGCTCCATCAGGCACATCTTCCCTGCTCCAGGCGGCCAGTTATGTTGGGAAGGGACAGGAGGAGAGGGAAGAGCATGTGACGGGTGGCTTGGGCTGGTGTTTGGGTTCTGAGCAGCCAAGTCACTGCTGGATTAGGCTGTTTCACCAACAAAAGACTCGTCAGCTGTTCTGAGTCATCATCAGCAACCCATGTGAAATGTGAAGGGCTTGAGTTGATGTGATGGGGTAGGAAGTTTGCCTCAGGACAAATCTGGAGAACAAAACATTTGCAGAAATAAAACGTGCTTTGTATTTTCCAGTGTTACCTGGAGAGCCAGACTGGAGCAAAAAGAAAAAGCAGGAGGCCAGCAGATCTAAAAGCTTGTGAGAAAATACTATTCGACGTCTTTTGCTATGTTTTCGTGTGAAAGCTGGAATAACACAAAGGATCACAAGTGATCCTTCTGCCAAACTGACTTCAGTACCAAGCTGATTCCTACTTACCTTCTCAGCAAAAAGGGAATTACTTTGGCTAGGTACACACTAAGGTCCTGGAGAACTCATTGCTTCAGTACCTGAGTGAGGGGAATCTTGCTACTGAGTGGAATTCTCATGCCCGAGTTAGGATTTTATTCCCCTTTTTCAGGTAAACACCTTTTTTTGGGTCAAGATGTAACTATTTGGTGGACAAGACTTCTTTGGCTCCTTTCAATGAAGTTCATTTTTTAAAGTGGCATGGAGGAATAGTGGAAATAAAGGAGGAAACATCTTCTAGACTGAGATTTATCAGTTATTTTCTGTTATGAATATTTTTTTTGAAGGACGACATGGTGTCCAGTTGCTGCTTGAAGTACTCCCTCTAGCCTAGGGAATATTTGCTTGTTCGTATAAAGGGTGAACCTTCTGTGATGTTGGCTTCTGACTGGTTAGAAAATGCCCTCAGGAAGATGGAGATGGAAGTTCAGAGACAGGGAAAGGAGGGAATTGCGATTCTTGAGCAGGGGCTCTTAACACTCAGCGAGGAGGTAAGAGAAAATAATTATGCTTCCTCTGATCAGCCTGCTTTCTGGAATGAGGTAGAATTTAGGTTCTTAACTAGCAAACTCCATGTTACTTCTGGATTTAAACAGAAGCCAGAGTCCAGGCACTTGGGGAACTGAATCCACTGGGAAGTGTGAGTGCAGGATTCTACAGCAGCAGACTGCACTGGGATTTAGATGTTCTGCATTTTGGATCAGGGTAGCTCTATGTGCCATCAGGAAGGATTTAAACACCTAATTCCTCCTGTGACCTAGCCTTCCCATCCCACATCTGGGAACTGTGGTTTGGCCTCAGGAAGTGTTGATCCTGGATGGTCTGTCTGGTGTGGCATCGAGGACCACATCCCTGAGGTGGTAACCAAGAAATATGTAAGGAATAGCTCTTCAGCTCTTCTGCTCATCTTGAATTACATTGCCCTGCCTCTCACGAGCCCTTTATCACCTCACAGGTCGAGCTCTGTACTTTTAATAAAGGCTGGTGTAGTGCCAGCTCTCCATGTGATTGTCTGGAACTTGGACTTGCATCCAGCAACATCACTGAGGCTGTAAAACCAAGGAAGAGCTGCAGCCCTCACAAATGCTGAAGACAGTTTGCTGAAGAGACTGCAACAGCCAGAGCAGGTATGTGCTAAATCAGTAAATTCTGGTGTCTCTGTGTGTTTTGCAGAGCGACCTGGAGCTCAAGCAGGAGCAGCACTCTCCAGACGGCTCTCCACGTCTTCCCTAAACACACCAGCGAGCCACGAGACCGAGGCAGAAATTCCAGTGTGGGGAGGGTGTGAGTCATGAGATGGTGAGTGAAGGAAACAGCAGGATAAAAATAACAGAGCCCAGTATGATGCAGAATATTAATCTCTTACCCTGCGTTATCCTCGCTTGTATTACAGGCACTGCTCTGCCCTAGCGTAGATGCTCTGCTGCTCAGAACAGATCCCTCCGTGCTACTTGGGAAGATTATGGCTCAGGATGCCAGATTGCAGGGACTCCTAATACTTGGGCCTTTAGGTTGGCTGAGAATTCTTAATCAAGGAGTTCCTGCTGTAGGAAATATGTAATCAAAGGGCGTCAAAGAGCTGCGTTCGTATTTTTCATGTTTACGTCAAAACATCGAGTTCAGTTAATTTTACATCAGCTGGAAAAAATTTGTTTATTCAAAATTTAAATTGGTAAAGTCACTTTCATTTTACAACCTTCATTTTTCTTTTTTATTCTCTCCTTCCTTCAAAAGGAGAAAAGAGAGGATAAGAGTATGAAAATACCACAAAACCCTACATAAAATTCAACTTTGATTCTAGCTCCCATGAATCAGTAGGAAAAAAAAGTAGGGAAAGTGGAATTGGTAAAATAAATTTTAAAAAAAAAGCCAAGTATTTTATTTTGAGATGTGAATCTTTCTTTTTCTACTCAAATCTGCCATTCTGTACTGGCTGAGCTTTGTTCTGAGATAACTCTCAACAAAATCAGGAGCCTTTCTGGGGAGCATTTCCAGCTCAGCCAGTGTGAGGTTTATTGCCCAGTCCCCTTGACATCTCCTCTAATCACTGGACAGTGATCTTCAGAGAGCTCTTTGCAGCTTAGGGAGCCTCTTACTCAGTTATTTTTCAATTCAGTCAGGAATCTGGGCATCACAAAGACAGCAGGAGCTTCTCCTTTAACTTCAAAGGGTGCCAGCTCTGGCACTGAGGCTTCACTGCAGATTAACACATAGAGAGCTCTTCTGACAGAAACTGCCTTTCTTATTTCGGAGTGGGGAGAGCTGTTTATTTCATTTCACACAGATTCTGTTCGAAACTTTTCCAAAGGATTTCACTTTGCTGCTTCTTTTGTTGGTTTTTTTTTCATGTAAGTCACCTTAGGGCTTAAGTTCACCTTCAAGACTGTGGAAAACTTTGCCAAAACTGGGGAACAGCCTTCTGAGACAGGCAGGGAGGTGGCTGTGTGGTCTCCATGCTGCAGGACTCACAATGTGAATGACCAATATTTGTAGGGATCTCTCTCTCTCCTCTTTGCTCTATCAGGGCTGCTTTATGAAGTGAAGCATTTGCACACATGCTGAGAAAACAAACCATGTATTTCTGATGGATTTAAGGGTGGGTGTGTGTGTAAAATCATATGGTTCAGGTGCACAGTTATGGTTAAAACCAACTTCTTTGATCCCACTAAGCTGAAAAATCCCTTTTTCTTCCTCTTCTTTCTTTTCTGTTTTGTCTTATAGAGGTTGCCTGGGAAGCTACTTGGGAATAACTTTTCTGGTTTTAAATACTGTTCTTAGGCAATGTCCTGTTATTTTTTACTTTAATATTTCCATCTATTTGAATTATTCTTGTATACCAACTCTCTTTATTTTCCAATGCGTAAAGACAGAAAGGCTTGTTTTGGAAGTTCTACAAAAATGGAAGTCATTGTAATCATGATTTGATGTCCTTGGAACGCACTTTATTTACTATTTGTTTTTATTAGGACATTGTTTGAACGTAACTTTAAGCCCAATAAGGTTCCGGGACTAATCTCCTGGGAGAGGATATTTATGGTCCATATTTTCAGAGAGGGAGATTGGAAGTAGAAAAAGGCTTAAGTATTTAGGCCTCTCTTCAGCTCTGAAGGCAGGGGAAATCTGCAAACCGTCACTTGACCAGCTGAAGGAGTCGGTGGCATGTGCAGATGCCCAGCTCCAAGGGGCACTTGCATTCCATGTGTGCTCATGCCAAGCAGAAACGTGGGCCTCAGACTGTGTGCATCACTGCAGGGGAGCTGACCTATTTTTCTGGAGAGGAAAAATCTACCATAAAAATCTAATTTGCAAGGACTGTAGGAGTGGAAACGGGGCTGGTTTGGGTTTGTTTTTTTTTCTTTAGGATATTTGGTTATGCAAACAAATTGATGAAGAAGAAACTTCCAGCAGGAAAACCGCTGGTGGTGCTCAGTGTCACTCAGTTAATTGCATCACCCTTGAAAGGAAAGTGAAGTAATGGTGAATCTGTCAGAGAATCAGAGGATCACAGAATGGCCTGGGTTGGAAGGGACCTTAAAGATCCTCTAGTTCCAACCCCCTGCCATGGGCCTAATGAATTTTCCTTGTTATTTACTGTAGTTTTTGCATGAGAGTCTCCTGATTGTTTTCCCCCTGCAGACACTGACCATTAGGAAGACTGCTGCAGAGTGAAACCAAACCAGCCTATCCCTTGGTCTTGAGTCATCTTGGGTTAGAAGCTGCTGAAGAATTTCCCTCTGGATAACTAACTGTGATGTCCCCATCAAGAGGACATCCTCAGCAAGTTGGATTTCTTCACTGGGATTGCTGAAACACTGGTCTGCTCGGAGGTTTCTCTCATAGAGGAATTGTTCAGCTCCACAACAGGAGTGAGAAAATTTTAAATGCTTTGGGCTCACTCCCAGGCACCAGACTTTATTATTTGAGCTTTTGTTTGGAAATAAATTGAGTTCTTGCTATAGATTGGGCATCTTCTCCCGTGGTTCTTACATATCAGACTTTCTCATCATTCTGGAAGAAGATTCAAGTGTTTGTTCTCTTTCTTTTATTGGCACTCATCTTTGTTTATTTATTTTATATTCTTGAGATGTGCTGCATCTCTGGAGTTTGTATTTCTACTTTTAGCATAAAAATGCTGTACATACAAGTCTAGAGTGCATCTGAAGATTAGTCTAATTTTTCATGTGACTTTGACTTGAACATTTTTTTGTTTATGTTTATATTGCTATTTCAAATATGTGCATTACCTGTATTCTTTATGCCTTTTCCCCATCTATAACTCAATAAAATAATGTCCCCATTCTGCAGAACCATATCACGTGTGTGCATAACAGTTTCTGAATAACAGTGACTGATAATTTCAAATGTGTTAATCTATATTTATGTCTACTCCTTTATATATATCTGTATCTATGTCTATCTGTCACAGCCTGAAATTCTTCTGATGTGGGATTTGAGATGGTGAAAAAATGACCGGTGAGTGGTAAGCTCAGCTCAGGAATAATTCTTCATAATTCTGTTTGGATTTGAAAGGTAGATTTTCCTGCTCCAAAAAGGTTTATGTTCTTTATGTCAGTTTTCATCCATGGCTAAATTTAGAATGGATTTTACATGAGTCAGTGGAGTATCACCAGTTTCACCAGGAAAGCTTGTGTGAGGACAATACTTACCTGCTGGATGCTGTAGGACCTGGCCCTGCCTTGTTAGAGTCCTGAAGGCAGATTCTCAGCTGGCATCAACCAGCCTAATTTCCTTGATGTTAGTGGAGCTCTTCTGTTTTTTGCTCACTGAACACCTCAGAGTTTATCTGCATTTAAATGAAAGGTGGTTATGCGAAGCACAAACTTTTTAAAGGAATTTGTTATTTTTTTTAACCCTCTCTGCTAAGGAATAGAGTACCATGACCTGGGAAATCTGTGGGTTAATGCACAGTCCTCCTTTTACTGGAGGACTTCATCCTTGTCACGTGGATCTTCCAGTTCCTTCCAACTGCCTTGATTTCCTTGGGTTGGATAGATCCAGTGAAGTGCTCAGTTCTGTGCTGAGGCAAAGCCCTAACTGACATGAGCAGATGCACAAATGGATGCAGGACTGAGGCTTTAATGAGGAGCTTTCTGAGTCTCTGGAAACAGGCTTTGATCTTAGAGTGAACTTATCAAAATTCGGAGCGCTCTGAGCGTTTGTGGACATTAAAGTCCCTCAGAGCAAGGGCATGAAACCATTCAATGTCTCTCCTGCTTTGGGGAGATTCAGCTTTTTTTGACATATTTGTTAAAAGACATTCACTGCCAGGAGAAACTCCAGGCCATTGTACAATGCTGGCTTTTTACTGCTGCAATATTCCTTTGGGTCTCAAAGCTTTAGTAAAGTCAATGGGAAATTTTCTATCACTTTCTGTGTGTTGGGAACATGTCCTTGCTGCAAGTAAGACTCCATCAAATCCAGCTGTTTACAAAGCAAAGAGGGAAAGGCATTTCTCATCCTCGTCTGCTTAATGCTCTATGCCAAGCCTCTGTTCAGGATTTTAAATCATACAAATTGCAAAGTGTCCCATTTAAATAGAATGAAGTCTGAACCAACTCAAGCTGTTCTTCTGTGGGATATTTACCACAGGGAATGGGCAATAGGACCTCCAAGGAGATGTCTGAGGACTGTGAGTGGTGGGGACAGGTGACTTATCTGACTTACCTACACCTTCATCACTGAACTGAGTACAGCTGTATTTTCTCATGTACCCCTTAATGACAGCTCCTGATTCCCCTGGCATCTCAGAGGCATAGTACACACTTCTAGGCATCTCCAATCAGAAACAAGATCTGTTCCTGTAAACAAACATCTGGGGCTGGCTTATAATTAGGGTTTCTATTTATAGGACATCTTCTTTCATTAAGGTGAGCCACTGCTGCTGGTTTGCCAAAAGCATGTTCATTAATTTCTTTCCAGATTCTCCTTGTCATTATTAGAGGATAGGAGGCAAGTTCATGATTTAATAAGCTGGAGTTTCAGAATCGGCTAATCAAATAATTTTGATACTATTTATTGGCTTTTAATTTGCAATGAAAGATTAAATTTGGAGGAAAATATCATCAACCTGAAAAGGGGATTTTGCTTGGAAGTTGACTCTGTCCTTAACCAGCTCCTTGCACTGTGCTTGGGCTTTGTGTCTGTAATTAGAGGAAAGGAAGCCCAAGGTAGTCAGGAAACACAAGAGACTCCTCTAAATGATAGGTGATGGACTGAAATCCCCAGAGGTGACCGTGGAGCAAAGACCTGTCTAGGACAGGATTCTTAATGCCAGGATGCTGTTCCATACCCTTGTAAACATGTTTGCAGCAAAGGAGCCTTGCAGAGCGTGTGCCTGCCATCAGTCTGAATCGGCTGCCAACACTCCGCTGAACGCCGAGTTCATTCATTATTATTGCTGGGTTTTTAGGAGGCAAGAGGAGCAAAATCAACATCAATCTCCAACAGATGGGACTAGAGGAGGGCAGCTGCAGGCATACGGTGCACTACATACGGCCGGCGAGCGCACGTGGAATCCTCTGCCCCCAGAGCTCGGGCATTTCCGTTACACAGGCAGCAGGAAAATACAATTATCTGAATTAACTGCCTGCAAATCCCTTCGCTTTGTGCTGCCCCATCGGGAATTCAGGCAGGGCTCGGGGAACACTGAGCGCAGAGGTGCAGTTTCTCACGTGGCAGCAGTGAAAAAGCACATTCCTGCCTACGTGAGATGAGCAAGGGCATTCCTGCAACTCCTGCCTTTTCTTTTTTGTTCTTGAGAGCTCATTCTGTTTTGTTTTTACCTCTGAGGCTGGCAAATGAGATTACAGCACAGGCATGCAGAGAATAAAATGCAGTGGAAACATGTGTAAACAAGATTACTAGGGCAAAACAGTGCCTCTCAGCACATTAACTGCACTGGGGGATGTAAGGCTGGGGCAGAGCTTGGAGCATTTTTTGCCTGGGTGCAGCAGATGCAGGCAGAAAATATTAATGATGATGTGTTCCGAGAGAGCTGCTCTCACCCTGCTCATTGAGTGCAGACAAACTGAGGGTGGGCAAGAAGCACGAAGAGGTTGATTTGCTTCGGGTATTTTTATTATTCTTTCCTCCCCAAAAAACTTCACCTTGAAATCATGTCGGATTTTCACAACTTTCAAAGGATCTCAGCTGTCATTTTGCTGTCTCTCACGTGTGGACCCACACACACTCAGCTCTGTGGGACACAGGGAGAGGAATGGGAGCTGCCATAGGATGAGAAATCTGGTAACAACCAAAAATGTTTTTTTGGTGATAGGGAGGGAATATTTTCGTTAGATTCTTTGCTGTTGGTTTAAAATGCTTGAGGCTGTTGATACAAACTCTGTCTGCCCAGTCAGTCTGAAGAGATGTGAACTGTCACCTTTGAGAACTCTACATGAGGAAGGGGCTACAGGATAATAAATTAGCTTGTGTTTTAAAAAACAAATAACATAACCACATCACCACAAATCCTCCACCTTTCTGCTTGCTGGCAGAATCTCTGCTCCCTCCCACGCAGCCCCAGCTGGAAAGCCTTTACTTGCAGCAAAGCCACTCTGGCTGTGACAGTCCCTTTCCACTCACTGCCCCTTTTCCTTCCCTCTTAGGCAGCAGCAGCTGCCACCACAACCCCTCTTTTCTACCTCCAAGGGGCTCCCCTCTTATGTAATTTACAGAAGGCAGAGAAAAAAATCTTTAATGGATGCTAGACAGGGTCAGGGTGATCCTCCTAGCTGCAGAGATTAACAGGTCCTGTGTTGCCCTGAGCATCCTGCTTTACTTTCAGGTGGAGTAACGGTTTTCACCCAAGCCCTGAACCTGCCTCACCCACAAAGCCGAGGCAGAGCTCTGTGCTCATGTGCTTCTGGGTTTCAAAGTGCCTTTCAGGCCAGGGTTGAACCTGGTGTTTTGAGTCAGGCTAAGTTGATGCTGGGGGGAATGTGGCCATTTGGGAGCTTTCTTGCATGTGACTGGCCAAAATCTGGTCTCTTTGGCAGTGGAAAGATCAGTGCTGCTGAGGGGTCATCGAGGGACCCTTATTCCCCTCTCTGCCAACCAGGGCAAGGAGGGAATAAGTATCTTGAGCACCCTGGTCTGGTGGAAGGTGTCCCTGCCCAGGCCAGGGGGTTGGAATGGGATGGTTTTCAAGGTCCCTTCCAACGCACAGCACTCTGTGATTCTGTGGCTTCACTGAACCATGCCGAGCCCTGGCTGAGTCAAGGGCCCTTAGCCTCTATACTGAAAGAGCAAAGCTCAAAGTAGCTTTCGGGAAGAAGAGGAGGTAGAAAGCAGGAATGAATTTTCCTTTGCTCATTCCAGTGTCTGCCCCATTCCTGCCCATCAGTGGGATGGATGCCAGTGTGGAAGTTGGGAACAGATGTGTGCTCCAGCGGTGAATGAAGTGAGAGTGATTGCTTCCCTTCTTGCATGGCAGAGTGCTCCTTTCTCTGCCACAGGCCATCCCCCAGGCCAGCTGAACAGGGATCTTAATGCTTCAGGAAGGAGAAGTGTCAGAGAGTGAGGAGCAGAGAAGCCTGTGGGGACTGAAGGGGTGGCAGCAGCCTCAGTGCTATTTATGGTGGCCAAGGACTATTTTATAACTGGACCAGAGCTATCATCCCTCAGCTGTGTGGAGGTTACAAACCTCTGTGGAGGATAACCAGTCATTTGGATTCACTTGAACAAGACAACTCACTGCAACAGTTTGGAGCCAAGGCAGCCATGTGAGCACCTCAGCAGGGAGTCACAAAGACTGAGGGGAAAAAAAAAATCCCATTTATTGGTGCAGAATTCTCACAAAACCACCCAGTTGCTGGAATTCCTTACCCTGATATTCCATGAGTTTCAAAGAATCACAGAATGGTTTGGGTTGGAAGCAACCTTAAAGCACATCCAGTTCCACCCCCCACCATGGGCAGGGACACCTTCCACTGTCCCAGGGTGCTCAGAGCCACATCCAGCCTGGCCTTGGACACTGCCAGGGATCCAGGGGCAGCCACAGCTTCTCTGGGCAAGTTCCTTTCAACTCTCTCTCATTGGTCCTGCACAGCTCAGCCTGACAGGCAAATGGGATGTAAGACCAAACCCTTTCGTATGTGATTACAGAAATTATTGCCTTTGCTCAGCATTGCACTATGAGAATGATGCACTAGAGAACAAAATTCTCCTTTCAGAGCCTTCCCAATGCCATTCTCCATCCTCTGCCATGCATCCCTGAGCCCCACTGGCACTGCCTGGCTATGCAGGTGGAGAATTCCCAGGCTCAACACCACACCCAGGGGAGGTTCTTGGTTGCTTTGGCTTTGCTTGATTTTTCCATTCTCTTTGTGCTTCATTAGTGTGACAAAAAACCCAGGCTGCTCCCTGCATGTATTTATTAGGCACACATAGAGTAAAGATCTTTCAGTGCTGAGGGACATATTTTTCTCAGTAGCTTTTTCCAGCCTGTTTTTCCAAACTGGCACTCCCAGCTCAGCCTCCTTTGAAAATTCCCACAAATAAAGCCCATATTGTAAACCTTCAAAGTACAAATAACTATGAAGAGAATGAGTCCAAGAGTTCATAGCTGTCTCAGCTTTTCTTCACTTAAACTGGGGTTTTGTTAGGTAAGATTTGAGATCCTGGAAGAAAAAACGCTAAAAGAAAATAATTTCTTTTTTTTTTTTTTTCTTTTTTTTCTTTTTTTTCTTTTTTTCTTTTTTTTTCTTTTTTTCTTTTTTTTTCTTTTTTAAAATAAGGTCTATTTAAAGCACTTTGATACACCAGAATGCAGCACTCAAAGGCAGCTTTTATCTTACCTTTGATCATCTAACAGGTTTTCTGTGTGAAATATGAGTAAGAGCTGATGGGAAAAAGAAAATGTTAACACTAGATTAATGCTAAACAGTTAATGCTAGACTTTGAAACTGGCCATCCAGGTTAGTGCAGCTGAGTAAATGTGACAGCTAAAACTCTGACTTCCCTGACTCTGTACATATGAATTGCTGGTAAAATTTCCCTTACCCTGAGATGAACACTTAAGAACTCAACTGCAAGCTTTGCCATTCTCTGTGTTTGCACTGCTATGAATGAGAATAAAAATTTCTCCTCACAACTTATTTGATTCCCAATATAAGAAGGTTCTAAGGATAAAATCTAGCTGCCTATCTCCTGACCCACCCTCCAAAAAAATGAAACTCGGGCCTAGAAGGGTCTTTACATGTGGTTGTGTGGTGTAGAAATTGCTTATTTTTGTTATGGTTCCCATATTTTGAGGATGGGCATGAGGGGAAGTCATCCTCTGGAGAGATCCAGTCCAAGGAAAAGCAGAAACACTTGTAAGAGAATGGATGGGATGTGGAATAATGATAAATTCTTTCACTGTGGCTCAAGGCCATGAAGATGGGATCTCTGAGGAATGGGTGAATCAGGTGAAAACGAGGTAAGAATATTCTCTTGTTCTCCCCTTGGACACAGGGACTGGCTTCAACAGTGCTTTGAATAAATGGAAGTTGGTTTTGGGCTACATAACCCCCCTTTCTCTGTGTAGGAATGAGCCCCAAAAATCCATCTGAGCAAATAAATGTAGCGAATTTCTAAAGGAAAAGGCTGCTAACAGCCACATAAAGAAGGCATGAAAGGCTTGGAGAAAGGTTGTACAGTGGGGAAGAAAGTAATAGGGAACGAGTTTGGAAAAAAACCAACACTGAAGCTCCAAAAATTCAGTGTAATGAACCTCCCAAAGAGAGTATTCAAGTCCAGCCGGTGAAAACACCCCTTGGTGACCAGCTTGAACCTCTCAAGAGGTGAGGATGGGGTGAACTGCAAATCACTCCCCATTTCTGCTTTTTCATTGTTATCCTGTCTGCTTTGGGCTGGAAATATGTCTCTGCTGAGTGCAAGAGAAGGGGAAAGAAGGCAAATTTGCACCGACTGGGACTCCAATTCAATTCCATGGCCACTGATTCCAGTGAATTTTTATAAAGCTGATGCCAGCACTGTGTTATCTTTCTTTCATAGGCTGAATTGATTTAATCAATTTCACTTTTCCTTTCAGGGAAAGGCCTGGCTAAAGTGAGAGTAATATCTCTAAATTGGATGCTGATGGCAATATCTCAAGTGAAAAAGCTGCAGGATGTACAGGAAATTTCCATCAATCTTTTGTCTCAAGTAGCCATGGCATTGAGAGCAGTTTTTGTTACATTTCTGAAGGAAATTTCAATGAATCAGCTTCACTCAAAGGCCACATTACCAATGTAACCACTTTTAAAAAGAGTCTAGAAATAATGTAAAGACCTCAGCTGTGTTCCAACGTAAATTTATGATTTTGAGGCACATCAGTGTGTGGGACATAAAACACAAACTGTTTTCACAAAGACCTCTGGTTTTCTCCTGATGCAGTTTGATACCTAATAATAGTTTATAGATGGTCACTTTAAAAGTTTTGAGTAGTAGGAATTTCAATTTTTTCTATTTCCATTTTTTTCTATTTTTTCCCTCCTTTATTTTGTCCAAAATTTAGGATAGAAGTGAAAATACTAAAGGAAAAGAATTGAAAATGTCAAAGCTCAAACTGAAATGTTCTATAAGACAGCAATTTTTCCCTAGCTGAAATAAGACAGAGTGCCATGAATAGAATATACATGAAATTATGGTTACACCTGAATAATATTATTTGTAGTAAGAGTCATGGAAACCAGATGAGAAGGTGAAACAAAACTTTACTGCTCAGGATGAGATGTCTCCAATCACATAAACCATGTTATGCAGCAGAACATTGTTCTAATTTTTTCCACTAGCTCCATTTCTTCTCCAAATTCATTAGACACCTCCTGTGTTCCAGGGAGTTAAAGGCTGAGAAAACCACAGTGGTGATCAAGACAGAAACTGAGAGTAAATAAAGTGTGGATTTATTCTCCTGTGGAAGATGATCTGGTCTGATGGGAATGGTCAGCTTTCTGTGGCTCCCATGCAGGACCCCCATCAGCCTGTCCTGGGCTTTCCTCTGGCTTTGTACTCCCAAAGTACCTCCAGAAATCCACTGCAAGCTGTGGAAAAACAGCTCCTGCACTAGATCAGCTCCTGCACTAGATCAGCTCCTGCTGGTCTAACCCTGTGCTGGGAGAGTAGTGTGGAAATATCAAGAATAATCTGTGAGGAGAGTAGATTTATATTTTTGATCCCCGTTCTGGGAACGACATCCTTCCTTTGCAGTGTGTTTGTCAAGTCAATCGTACAAGGAAGAAACAGCAGCTATTTGTGGCAGGGTTAAGAATAATGAACAGGATTAAAAATATATCAGCTCCACTGAGGTAGCAGCTCTGTTGTGCTTCACCCTGGTGCTGCAGGCCTTGTGTTTGTTTCTCTACTGCCAGAAAAGCTTAATGGAGGTTAAGGTTGCTATCAGGAGTTGAAATTTTATCTTGATATCTCAGACACCACAGAACATTACCCAGGGAAATAATAAAATTTTCTTTCAGTAGCATTAATCCAGTTTGGACCTTATGTCATTTGCAGCTGTAACAAGTCAGAAGAATTATTGAGATAACAAAATGGGGCACAGAAATGCCTTTACTGTACAAAAATTAAGATTAAATTATATGTTTGCATATCATTCCCTTAGGTAGTTTAATATTAAAACAGTCTGGCACAAGGGCAGAGCTCTGATGGTGAACATTTTTTATGCAGGCACTCCCATTTTCCAAAGCTCCAGCTTTCCAAAAACCTAGTCTTCTGAGCTTTGGTAAATTTGATAAGATGTTCTGCCCTAACCCTTTCTAATGTCTTTCAAAATATTTTTTTTCCTTTGGTTGTAATTACTTATCCTTTCTTCTTAAAATATAACAAAAACATTTTTGTTTTTTTTAATTCTGATTGACTATGTTGCCAGATTATTGTATCCCATGAGGTTTCCCTGTCTCTGTGGATCGTTCTTTATTCAGATGTTTAAGAAAATAATCTTTCCATCTCTGGCTGTGAAACTTAGATTGAATGGTTCCCTATAAATGTCTGGTGGTCAAGGTGGCCCAACAACAATTTTTTTTTCACATAGGATTAAATTTAGATTGTTCTCCACTGTTATCATGTGCAAATGCAAGATGAATGTGAAAGACCACAAAGTTGCACTTAATCCAAGTGCAAATAAATGCACAAAGCAAGGACTTTTTATGTGTCACACTGAGAGAAGTCAAAGTGCTGGTCTTCAGATCAGTCCATTCAGTTCACCTCAGGTGAGTGGGAGAAGATTCCAGGCCAAAGAGATTGAACTGCTCACCACATGAAGAAAACTTGACCTGACAACCCCAAAATCTGCCCTCACATCAGCTGCAGGATCAGTGCCCTCAGTGGCTCTTTCCCCTTTCTCTCCAGTGATTCCCTTCATGCTTCGTGAAATGTGCATTGGTTTGACAACCAGCAGAGCACTGAAAGATGGAAAACAAATATTGCAAATGGCAAGTTCTTGGCTCACTGAGTTGGTCTCCCAAGGTAGGTGGATTTTGTCCTCTATGTGGGTCTCCAAAGTCAAAAACCATGAAAAGATTTCTAGAAGAATTTGTGACAAAAAAGGTTATGATCAGATCCCTAATTAACCCAACAATTTCTGATTCCTTTCTCTCTTGTTCACTGTCCTTTGCTCCCAGAACACTCTTTAGCAGAAATCAGGTGTTTGAAACAGCTCAAAGCAGTTGGTGTTTGCAGTAGAAATTTTGTTTCTGATCACATGCAGTCCTTACTGCTTGCTCCTTGTCTTGCTTGAAGATAAAAGATTTCCCTCAAAGCAGCTGCCTGGCTAAGAACAGAACAGGGAAAGCTGAAATTCCAGGGATTAAATTGGATTTTCCCATGCAAGAGCCTGTGTGCAGTGAGATGCATGCCAGTCTGTTTACCCCTCTGTAGAGTCCAGTGAAGACAGCTTCACAGATAGCTCACATACCAGGAGAAGTTACTTCTCACTGATGAATCCCTACTAAATTTATCCCAATTCCAGAGCAGCAGTTTATAGTGCTATAGTTTATAGCAGCTTATGTTTTAAAAAGGAACCTTCTTTCCTTGCCTTCAGAGACTTGAGTTTCACTTGGGAAACTTCTCTCAACAGCTCTGACTTTTTTTTTTTCCCCTCATTCAAGTAAAATCATGAGCTGCTGAAAGGTCCCAATTTAAGTTCTGTGGGACAGCAGGGCCCTCTAAATGGTCTCTGCAGAAATGGCTCTTGGCAGAGGCAACACTCCTCCTTTTTTATTTGGTTTCCTCTGTGAGGGTGAAATTCCTACCATGAGGGCCACTGTGAGCTGGAGAAGGAAGGTACTGTATAATCCTGGGGGATAAATAGTCAAAATGTGAATAATCTGAAAGTGGGAGGGGGAATTACAGACCCCACTGGGTGCAGGAGATAAATAGGTAGGGATGCAAACTGTGGGGATACAATGACAAAGGCAGACAAAAAGAAGAGGATGAGGGACATTGTTCTCTGCTTTGTGAAAGAGTCTGGGATGCCATTGAAAGGAAGATCTGCATAGATATAAGATATAAAAATTAGTTAGGAAGAGGCATGATAGTCAGGTAACATGTCTATAGGAAGTCTTCTGGAATGACTGATCTGTAGTATTTTTATTCCTCAGTGAAATAGGTGTAAAACACATGGGAGATTTGTAATCACAGAGGTTTCTCAGCATTCTGAGTGGCATGCTGAGTATAGAGAAAGGAACCTGCAATTAGTTTGGGCATACAGCTGGGCTGATCTCTCTCTGTTTTGGGTTTTTTTTTTTTTTTTTTTTTTTAAATTTAATTTTAAATAGTTGCCAAATTCACTTTGCAAAATGAGTACCCAGCAGCAATAGCTGGAATGAAAATTGTTCTGCTTCTTTTCCTCTGAGACTTTAGCCTGGAATGAGGTCACTGTAAGTGGACTTTTTTGGCCCATGTAGACTCATATTGTTCCCTCTTCCTCCAAATCCACTGATCCAGATGAATTTTGAAGCAGATGCCAAAAATATGTCATGTGTAGGCCAGAGGTGTAACTTTTCTGATTTGTGATGTTTCAAAGTGCAGAACAGTTTTGATTGTTCTAGGAGAGCTATAGAGAAGAAGGGAAACATTATTTTCTGGGCTGAAGCAGTGAATTCCAGATAGTGACATCATAAATTTCAATGGAACTTGGAGACATGGGTTCAATCATGAACTTTAGGCATTGACCACTTTTAAATCCTCAGCTGCAGAAACCTATGAGAGGGACAGCTCTATGAGAAGGACAATCTATGAGAGGGACAGCTCCAGCTTTTGCTTGCCTACATTTAAAAGACCTTCCTGTCTTTAGAAAACATGTTGACCATAAAAATGGAACAATCCAAGGAGGCAAAACCCCATTATTGCTTCTAGAAGGAATTAAGTAGTGTGAGAGTTGGGAACATCAAGTCTCAAGGCTTGCTCCTGAATTTGTTTTAATTAACTATTCTAACAGTGCCAGTCCCATGAAAAGGAAAGAGCTTGTCATCTACAACCATATAAAATAGTGTTAATAATATGTACCAGACAGACATTTGCTTCCAAGGGGATTTTTCCTAATGGTTCATATGTGTGTCTGTTTAAAATGTGTCTCAATGCCTGGAGTCACACAGGTATTCCAGATGAAAAACAAAAAATCCTGGTTGAAACTGCATACTGCTGACCATGTGCCTGAGGCTGCTTGTTAAAGCCAGAAAAGAGGTAAGATTGAAATAATGTGAAATAATTATTGGTGATGCAACTTTCCTCCTTCATTTTAAAAGGAAACAATGACCTGTTAGACTCCTGCCTGCTTGCATTTAAATAACAAATGCTTACCGTCTCAAGATCTTAAGGGCTGCAATCTTCTGCACAGAAGAAACCATCTTTCTTTTACTGATGAGAGGAAACAGATGGTCTCTCCTTTATGCACTAATCTTCCTGTATGTTTCAGAAAATTAAGGTTTGGGCAGTGCAGTTGAGGCGGGGTGAATTCTTCTCCTGGGAGAGAAGATTCAATGAAAATCACTTCAAGTAGGTTCACTGAAAATTGTTTGTCTTTTTATGGATCAGTAGCTTGCAGGCAGATTGCCTATTGCTTTTCCAGAATATTAACAGCTTGATTTAACAGTTCTGTATTGTGCAACCCCTTTGTATCCGTCTCTTGTGCTGCTCCCAATTTCACCTGGGCTGCACTGGGACAAGGCAATCTTGTCCCTGATGCAAGTTCTACTTTGGTTCACTACCAAAAGGTTCTGCACTTGAGGGTGAGGAAGGCAGATTTTCATCTGGTGTTTACTCTCATTCTGCTTCTTTTGTGAGCTTGAGATGAAAGACTTTTGGAATCAAACGTGTGTCTGAAAAATATTGGAGAAAATTTTGGAGAAAATGTGTTTCTGAAGAAATCAGGTGATTATGGACTCACTCGTGTCTAATATATTTATTATGTAACATTTGATCTCATCATAGACAAGTAGACTATCAGAATTTCTTCTATTCTCTGTTCAGGAATAGTGAGCAGTGTAGGTAGGAAACACTGAACCTGTGGCAGTGGATCTGAGAGGACACATGAGCCTTTCTCAGCCATTTGTCCTCAGAATTCTTGAGGCTGAGGCAGCACAAAGTACCACAGGTCCTTTGCCATTATTGTGCCATGGGAGATCAAGTGACAGTTTGGAGGCCAAAAGGTAACCCAGAGATATTTCAAATATGGGACAGGTTAGTGGTGACTTTTCTGCCTCTGAAAGGCTCTGCATACTGGGCTTTTGGTCACTCCCAGCATCATCATCAGGTTTAAATTTATTTTGAGATTTACAGGCTGGATCCATGGGCCCACTTAAAAGAAATATGAAAGCTACGCTGAGGAAAACCAGGGCAAATTTTCTGCTATGTTTTGACAGCCCTCTTTTCTGAGGACATTTCAGACTTTTCACTACATGTGCAGGAATAATGATTCTGCAGGTCTCTATAGCCACAGGAGCCTGTTTATTTTTCCTTACATGTTGACTGAACATGATCATGTGAACTTCATGAAAGTTGAGGTTATTATTTTAGAGAAACACTTCCCACATTTCCAGCCTCCTGATTTTAGCACACACAGGTGACAGGAGGACTTGGTTAGTTCAGTGGTAATGCAGTGCTGCAGCACAAGCTGATCATATTTCTTCAATATCTGATACGATGAGGCATTGCAGTGGATTCAAAGCAGGGCTCTAACATGCAGATGCACTCACACCATGACTTGAGAATTAGCACTGAGATGGCAAAGCTCAGTTTCAAAAGCCTCTGCAATTACGTTGACCAAGACTTGCTTTTCTTAAATCCAGCTGTTGTCCTTCACTTTTGTCACCTTTGTTGCTGACTCTAATGAAAAATATTTGCAATGATACAGCCTGTGAACGTTCTGCAGAGGTGAAAAGTAAAGCCAGGTGTGGGGTTTCACTTAAGTGATTTCATAAATTAACCTTAATGTGACCTGCGACTCCTTTGCCAAATAATAGGTTAGCAAATGAATTTGAATATGTATTATCTGAAAGAAGAAAACTTATGTTAGCATCTGAATGGGACCTGGAAACCTGACAGGTTTTTATCGAGTGCCAGTCTTCTTATTATTTCTAGTGAATAATTCATGTCCTGAAGGTGGCTATGGCAGAAAGCCTGTGTCACCAGACATGAGACAAAACCAGACATTTACCTCCTCCCATTCACACCTTAAGGTGTGCATTAAAATAAGAACAAGATTCAAACCCTGATTCTCCTCGGGGTTCAGTAATTCACAGCATCTCGGTGCAGCCTGGTGTGGAGCAGACCCAGCAGAAGACAGCAGGGCTATGAGGCCACAATGCCACAGTTTGAAGGTCAGGAGGGTGCAGTTTCCTACTTGGACAGCTCTCCCCTCTACAGGGAGTTTCTCATGAGCCCACTGATAAGGGTGTGCCAGGAGATTTGCTTCATGCACTCGACACAGCCTTTCAGTATGATGTGGTCTGTAGCAAATAACTTCCTGCTTTCTGGATATCATTTATTGGAGAATTATTGAATGATTTTCTAAATGATATCAACAAAAGATAATGCTGTTAAAACACAGAAATAATGGATTCTGTTGCTTGGAAGCACCCACTGAAACTGATGCTGTGACTGAGACCAGTTTTTTATTCAGCAAGGAAAATGTCAAACGCAGCTCTATTGATACACCAAGAAAAGGGTTCTTGGTATAATGCCAACGTCAATAATTATAAAGGGGAGACAGCAGGCTAAAAGGCATGGCTGGCAGCACTTCTAAAATATTTGTCCTTGGTGGGACCAGAGACTGATTTATTTTAAATTTAGATTCCAAAGAAAAATAACATCTCAAAGGGCACATCATAAAACTTAACTGCTTTATTTGTCGCAAACCAGATCAAACAAGATACACTGGAATAAACTTTTATTGGTATTAGAATACTGTAACAATGCTGCAGTCAGATGAGTGAGTTGATTCAGTTCACAGTACATTGAGGGAGGGGATTCTTCCCTCTGCTCCTCTCTGCTGAGTTACCCCTGCAGAGCTGCCTCCAGCCCTGGGGCTCAGCACAGCAAGGACATGGAGCTGCTGGAGCCACAGCAGGGACACCAAGGGCATCCCAGGGATGGAGCAGCTCTGCTGGGAGGAAAGGCTGAGGGAATTGGGATTGTTCACCTGGAGAAGAGAAGCTTTGGGGTGACCTCACTGTGGCCTTACAGTGCCTGAAGGGAGCCTACAGGAGGGATGGAGAGAGACTCTTGACAAGGGCCTGGAGTGACAGGACAAGGGGCAGTGGCTTCAAACAAACAGTAGGATTAGATTGGATATTGGGAAGAAATTCTTCCCTGTGAGGGTGGTGAGGCCCTGGCACATGTTTTCCAGACCAGCTGTGGCTGCCCCATCCCTGGCAGTGTTCCAGGCCAGGTTGGATGGGGCTCTGAGCAACCTGGAATAGTGGAAGGTGTTCCTGCCCATGGCTGGGGGGTTGGAACATGATGATCTTTAAGGTCCTTCCAAGCCAGTCCAATAGTCTCTCTCCCTCTTTCTTGGTTTCAAATCTCTGTCAGTGTCTATGAGCATGTGGTGTGTTCTAGACAGTTCTGCATGATGAGGAGAAGAAATTCAAATGGACAGATTCTGTCTCAGTTATGGCTCATCTCTTTCTGATTTATCTCAAAAAGGAAGCAGGTCCTGCGTGTGGAGGGCAGACAAAAGGTCTCCGAGCAAATATTAGCTATTAAAGTCTATTGAGTGGAAATCTGCCTTTAGTTTATGGAGTGGTCATGCACTTAGACAGTTCAGGCAGAACCTATTGCCAGTGGGTGATCTAAATACTTTCTGGCAGATCCTGAGAGAAATCAGTGTGACTGAGGTTTGTGAAAGAAGAAAGGACTTGTTATTTCATTCACCATTCTCTGACCAGTGGTGGTGCAGAGCACAAAGATGGGTCGAGCTACGCTGAAAATTCACAAGTGACACTGATGACAAATACCTAGGGCAAGGCAATTTGTCCAGATAAGAGAAATAAAGTTTCTTGTGACTTCCTGCTGCTCTGGCTCTGCAGCCTGGTCTTTGTGATAAGGATACAGCACCTTGCAGAGGTAGGGAGCTCCTCTCTGGGACAGAGAGAATAATGTCTCTGGGCACAGTGGAGATAAGTCAAGCCTTTGGGGCCAACTCCAACAGGACTGCAGTGGATGATCTTTCCTAATCATTATTTGATAGAGCCACATTCTCAAAGTCATACCCCTCCAAGGAGTAAATCATCATTATCCTGTCAGAGCCAGCGCAAGATTCTTCCATGAAGAATGCTTTTTTCAAATTTTTGTCAAAATAGGTAGGAAAGAAATTCTCCAACTCCCCTTAAAAAGACAGTTTTCAAGGAGGGGGGTGGTTCTTGGAGGAACTCATTTTACAGTAGCTTCCTTACAAAATAGTTCTCCTAAAACTAATGTACCTCTGTTTCGTGGGAGAAAGCCGAGAGTGCTGCAGCAGTGCTTTTAATTTTCACCATGAAATACTTAGTTCATTAATATGTAAACTGGCTACCATTGATCTCTCATTCCTTAATACCTCTCAGGCACCTTACAAAATACTAAGTCAAGAGAAAGTGCTCTGCACCAAGCTAATGCCTTCTCTAATGTGCTGACAAATGCTATTTTGGGAATACTACATCTCTGTCAGAGATGTCTCATTGCAATGCATGGGTGTAATAACCCACAGAAACCCCTCCCTCTCCTGCTGGAGACAGATCAGCCCTGAATTATATCTGCTTTTTCAACTGGCAATCACCTGATCTCACATGTTGTGCCTGGTTTGATCACTAAAAGAATAGTCTGATCCAGTGTCTGAAGCTCTAATGACAGCAGAAAGGGTATTTTTTTCAAGAACACATGCTCCAATATTATTTTCAAGTCTTAATTGCCATTCAAACTAGGAAAAAAGACATCAAAGCATGAAGATTTTATGCTCTCAGTTTAAATGAGTGCTCTAAAATTCTGAGTGTGACTGTCTAAATAGCAAAAGAAAAAAAAAATTAAAAGAAAAAAGTATATCTTTCCAGTGGTTAAATCTGAATTTGTAATATGTTTTTATAGTAATGATGTCTTCATGTTTATCAAAAATAAGACGCTGCCTACTAGTAAGTAGAGCACAAGAGTTGTGTAGTGCCAGTGAAGATGCCACATGTTGGATAAGGACTTTCTCCTGTGCAGCCACAATGTTCTGTAATCTTTCACCTTCCATTTTATGAAATTATTCTGCAAATGCATAATTTTAAAGGAATTATTTACCACTGTAATTTGTTTGTGTTCTTTTCCAACTCCATGTGAAAATTCGTTTCCTTCAACCTACCACTACAACTGGAATTTCCCTTGAAAATTTTTAAATATCCACAGCATCATGCCAGGTCACATCAAGTCATTCAGGCTTTCAAGACATAACATCAGCCTACCCAATGTGACATGGTTGCTGCATCGTGTCACAAACCTTCAGGGATATTATAGTTTTTTAATAAATGATTGTGGAAGTTACCATGGCTACAAACTCTCTTTATTCTGTTCAGATTTGAAGCATTCTTCTAAATATGGAGTAAACCACTCTTTCCTTCCCAGCAATGGCACAAGTGTTTCAAATGTACTTATTGTCAAGTTTTGAGGATTAGGAAACCCCCAGCATATTTCCATATTTCCATGTGGGTTTGGGGTTTTTTTTTGTTGTTGTTGTTGTTTTTTTGTTTTTTTTTTTTTTTTGGTTTGTTTGTTTTTATCAGCTGTGATTTCTTTCCTTGGGATAAATGTAAAATGTGAAGGAAGGGATTTTGTTGCTGACTCCAGTAGAGACTGGTGAAGGTCAAGGTGTTTGTGGGTTAGAAAGGGGCAGTGTCTGGAGTAGGAGGTGGTGCCCTGTGAATGCCACTTGGCATTCCTGCTCAGTGGTTCCTTAAATGCTTCAAAATTATATTCTTTAAATGCCTTAAAACTCTTTAAAAGAAGATGCTTTAAAACCCTTTGTCATAACTAACTAATATCTGTATTTTGAAATGTGAAATCTAGGAATTGAAAAACAAGGAAAGGAATCCTATCATCCTTTCCCCCTGGGGATTTTGTATATAATATTTTTATACACATTATATTATTGATATATATTTATTATATATAATAATTACTGTAATGTATTATTTACAAATATTTTAACTACATATACTTTTGTATATACACATTTGGAAATTATTTCCTTTACTGTGAGGAAAATCATTAGGACTAATTGCTAGAAAAGTAGCAGTTGGCTACTTTTGGAAGTAGATGGAAGAGCTTGAAGGACAAGTTTTAATAGAAAAACGTCTATATTAGGAACCTTTTTTCTGTTCCTCCTCATTTTCATCATAAAAATGGTACAAAACAGTGATTAAAATTGCTTAAAAATAAATCTTCCTTCTCAAATGTGCATGCAAACGTTAATGGTCTCAGAGAAATTAAGGCTCCCAGGTGGCCAACAGCAACTACATCAGACTTACATAGTTTTATATTCCCAGTCAGTGTGAAATGTTGTTTTCCTTTACATTTTATTTGGTTGCTCCTTCCTGTGGTTATTTTATGTGAATTCCTGTGACTAATCTGTTTCTGAGGTGGCTCTTTTTGCAGTCAAACCTCATTCCCTGAATGAGTGAGACTGTGAATCAATGGGGGCGATGGCACCTGAAAAGAAGGTCGATGAAAGTGATGCAAGTAGCCAATTTAAAATGTCAGGAAAGGGTAACCAATGTTCTGATTTTTTTTTCCCTTGGCAGTCTTCTCACAGGGGGTTTGAAAGGATCATTTTCAGTTGTTTTATGATCTGTGCCAATGCCTCTCTTTATAATCCATCACCTGGGGTCTTTCAGCTTCTGTAATTTTTGCTATCCATTTCAGAGGGAAACTGAGATGCCAAATTTAATGAAGGCTTTACTGGAATCTGATTCCTTTCATTTCTTATACCCACTCTCTCTGGCTATGAAGGGATTGAAGATTGTGTAATTTAAGTATCTGGGAATTGCAAAAAAAAAAAAAGAAGAGAAATGTTATCATCCTCCATTAAGGAGTTCCTTGGTTTGTGAGCAAAGCATAATTCTGAATAGAAAGAGCAGAGAGAATGAGTTTTGTCATTAGATTCTGATTCTCCTTGTGGGGCAGCAGGAGAACCTCTCCCACACAGCAGTTCAGCTACTTCTCCAGGATTTCTGTTTCCCATAAAACAGGATCCTGGCTCCTACCCTCACCCTCCCCTGTTTGACATTGTTGTGTGCAGCGTTGTGGAAATGTGTTAATGATGTGTGCAGCTCTGTGTGTGTCCGTGTGAACAGGTGGATGTCAGAGTCAGGGACAAGGTGACAAAACCCCCAGCAAATTGCCTTTGCTTGGAACTTCCACAATTCCAGAAATAGTTTTTGGTTTTTTTCCAGGGAGCAGCCAAGGGCAAGGCAGATGGGTGTAACACTCTCATCAAGTGCACAGTCCCACAGATCCAAACAACATTAGAGAGCACAGATCCAAACAAATTCAGAGAGGACCCGGGTGTTTAAAGGAGCTGAAAACATTCCTAAGAGAATCCACCACAAGAGCTGGAAATTGCCAACCAGCACAGGATTGAAGAAGTCCAACCACAGACATGATAAATGAGAAACTTTTCTGTTTCTAACATTGTGCATGAGCACAGTGTCCCTAAGGCTGAGTCCTCTTTCTGCAAATTTCACCTCAAGCCAAATGGCATATGTTTCACCCTCTGGCCATAGGAGTAACCACTCGTGTCATCTTTGCTCTCAGGAAGCCTTCCTTGCTTAATTCTGGGTTTTGAATAAAAATAACCCTGGAGGGAACTCCCATCCAGTGATACTGTGGCTGTTTCTGCATCTCCTTCTGCCACATCCCTCCTGTGTTCTGAGTCCCTAGTGGAGAAAAAGACATTCTTGCCCTCTGTGCTTGCTTGGCTTTTTGCTGGGACACAAAGTCATCTTCTGCAGTAGAGTCAGTGCATGGTTCAGTTTGGCCACAGCAAGGCTACACAAGTTGTTTAACATAAAAAAAAAGTAACCCTGCCAGTGTTTGTTAAAGCCTTGGCAATAAGACATGGAAAGGATTTCATTACTCTGAGGAGTGGTTCTTATGAGCAAAATGCAAACAGAAGCAAAACTTCCCATTTCTCAACAGGCACCTAATGCTTAAAGGTGCTCCAAGTACAATATCAGTGTTATGGATTGGATACCGGCAGTCCTTTGCCTCTAACCCCTTACTTATCCAAAAATGTAGAGAGGGGATGACCTGGCACTGCAGATCTAAGGTCTGAGATTCACACGTTGAATTTTGACTGGAGACCAATCCTGGGTAATCTTGAAAAATGGGGTCTGACTTCACTGTGTGCTGTGAATCCCCTCCAGCTGCCATCAGACAGCTTTGGTTGTTCCTGGAGAGAGGCTGAGTCACATCTGTAAAGCTTTTTTTTGGTGGATGGTGCCTCCAGTTCCCAGTAAGGTGAGTGGGAGCATCTGCTGCTCTTTCAGAACACATAAAGAACAGCTGGAGAGCTCTCCTTTGCTCAGCAGTGCATTGGCCACTAATGCCAGCAGGCAAAAAGACAAAAAAACTGGCTGATGAGAGCCTGAGAGCCTCGGCCTCCTTTGAAACACGACTCTGTGGGAGACTTGGACAGAGCTCTTGAGAAATTTGAAGGCAAGTGGATGCTCCTGTCTCTGAGCAAACTGTGCCCTAGCCAGACAATCAGCTGATTGCCGCCACTGCCCAGGAGCTGACGAGTGGCTCATAACAAACACGAGAGGCTGCAGGGCAAATGCTCCCTTTGCAAACACGACTTTGAGACAAGCGAGGCAAAAGGTCAGGCTGAAGCTGCGTGCCACAAAATCAGGATGCTGCAAAGGTGGTTTTAAGGGAAATCTTTTAAACTGAGACTTAGGAGCATTTTGCTTTCCACCATGGTTTGGATTCCTGGTTTTAGCTCAAAGTCTGGCCTCTGTAACATTTTCTGCCTCATTCTATTCTGCTGTGTGCATGCATTTTTAAGCTTCCATATGAGATCCCAGCCTACAAACAAATGAATAAAACTCAAATTTGCTAATACCTGCTCTTGGATGTGTGAGGGCTGACTTCACTGAAAGCAGTGATGCAACATCTGTGCCCCTGATGTAGTGATGCAGAGCACTTTGTGCAAACAAAAATAGAAGATGACAACAGCAGAATTGCACTGCTGAGCTCTTAGAAATCAAACCCCTTCAGATGATTTAATGGTAGTGACAAAAGCTGTGTTAAATGATTTCCTTGTTTATCTGATAGCATCTAGACACGTCAGACACTGGAGCTCCATCTCACGAGGCTCAGTGCTTTGATATGATAATAAATATTGTTTGCCCCAGAGCTCTCTGCATGTCCAGGGAGAGATGAGCTGCCAGGAGGGTTGCACAGGAACTGTGAACTGATTAAGATTAGTACAATGAGCAGCAGCCATGGCACACCAGCTGTCTGGCCTTTGTCTAGAAAGGATAGAGCAGGGGCTGAGTTTTAAAGAGATACACCAAGAAAGACACGGATTACTATTTACACATTATGACTGGCAACTTTCCCCATATACAGAAGGTAGAAAAAAAAATTAGAAGGTTGAGCATGAAGGAAATCTAACAGACAAGCCAGCAAAAACAGGAATGGTTATCTGCTATGAAATCTGCACTTAAAGATTTGTTATCTGGATTTCTTCCTTTTTGACCACAGTAAATTTTTCTGGGTCTCATTTTCATCCAGTGTAACATGCACACCCACCAAATACTCCAGCCAAATATTTTCCAGCCTCTGGATTGTTTGTGGACCATTAGTTTCTTTGCTGTGCTCTTCTTCCTAAACTGCATGCCATTTTCTTGTCTTAATTACATTAGTGAAGGAGGTTAAATAGAACAGCAGATAGTCATTGCTGAATATTCCAGAGTGGCTTTTGTTACACTGTATATCTGAAGTGCATGAGATTTCCATTAATAAAGGCCAAAGTGTCTCTACAAGCAATTAAAAAAAAAACCCCAAACAGATATTCTTTTGATCTCTGTGAGCTGATTAAAATCCTCCTCAACCTCTCCTTTCATCTACTCAAAAATATATGTATGTTTTGTTATCCATCTAGCAGGGCTATGTGTTCCCCAAAATATTCAGCTACAAACAGCATAAAAGTTAATCTAGGATGATACCCAGCATGAAGGGACTCAGAGTCTCGGCCTGTCCGAGTCAGGGGTCAGCTGTCACACAGCAAGGACAAGTCCCCCAGTCCCCTGTTCCTGCAGCAATGTGACTGGTGTGATGCCAGAGTTCAGATCTGGAGATCCTTTGTTGCTTTGGTAACTGCAGCTTATCTTCATGCCAAATGATGTTGCCTTTGGCCAGCGGGACAGTCTGTGTTCTGCCACTGGCAAGTTTCTTTGCAGTAAAAATAAACTCTGCCGCTAGTTCATCAAATGGATTAGCTTTTGCCTCGATTTCCAGGTTTTTTTCAGGCCTCTGGCATGACTGGCTGTAGCCTTCTGATGGTGCTTGCATGTCCTCCAGTATTAGTCTTCTGTCTTAGTCTCCAGCATTAGCCTTAGTTTGGACAGCATAAAATTGCTTGTTTCCTTTTTCTCAAATAAATTGTTAGCTTACTCTTCCCCCTTTTTCATGGCAAGAAGGCTGTCCCTGCATTCTTTTCCCCAGATTTTAGGGAGATGAAAGCCCCATTGAAGTTATCCACAGGAGGAAGCCCCAAGAAGCTCTGAGCAAAGCTGGCAGTGCTGGAGTGCTCTGCTGGCACCTGTAGCCAGGATTTTGGGGGGTTTTATGGAGTTATGGGGAAAAGGTACATATGGCTTCTGGTTTTGGGAAGGAATGTGATGTGGAAATGTGGGAGTTGAAGATGGTACAGGGAAGTTTTTTTCTTTTTCAGCTGCAGAAGAAAGTGTGATTCTGTGTTTTGTGGCAAAGAATTAAGTGGGAAAAGGTGCTCTTCTGCCTCACCTCCCCCTCTTTGCCCTATAACCACAGGGAGAACAAGAAGGTAAGGGGTAAGGCAGGGGATTTTTGGGCTTGTGGATATAAAAGCTGAGGTTAACTCTCTATTTTTCTTCAAGAACTACAGTAACAGCCAAACATTACTGCATTAAAAATTATTATTGTTTCTTTCTTTTGATTATTGTCATTATCCGAGCTTCTCTCAAAGCCATACTAAGTAAATGTATTTAAACACGAGGCTTTTTTAAAAAGACTGAAGAAAAATATCTGGAAGCAAATAATTTTCATTCTGCCCAAGGCTGTAAATTTAACAAGACAAGGCCTCCCTTTGCCCCCTTCACTGATCTTGACAAGCGTTTGGCTGAATGCAGAATCACGTTGCTGGCAAACATCACTGTGCCACAGCCCTGGCCTCTTTTCCATGGTTACTGACCCCATCCATCCCAGAACAGCTGCTTCTGAACTGGACTGGGAGGATTTTTGCAAACTGTGGGGAATTTTTACGCACTTTGGCCTGTACACACCTTTCACACGAGCCTGGGGGCTTTTGAGGCCTGTAAGATGAGGTGAGGTATAGAATCACAGAATGGTTTGGGTTGGAAGGATCTTAAAGATCATCTCATTCCAACCCCCTGCCATGGGCAGGGACACCTTCCACTGTCCCATGGTTGCTCAGAGCCTCATCCAGCCTGGCCTTGAACACTGCCAGGGATCCAGAAGCAGAATCAGCTTATCTAGGAAACCTGTGCCAGGGCCTCAGCACCCTCACAGGGAAGAATTTCTTTCTAATATCCAATCTAAACCTGCCCTCTGTCCGTGTGAAGCCACTGCCCCTTGCCCTGTCACTCCAGGCCCTTGTCAAGAGTCTCTCTCCATCTCTCCTGCAGGCTCCCTTCAGGCACTGCAAGGCCACAATGAGGTCACCCCAAAGCTTCTCTTCTCCAGGTGAACAATCCCAATTCCCTCAGCCTTTCCTCCCAGCAGAGCTGCTCCATCCCTGGGATGCCCTTGGTGTCCCTGCTGTGGCTCCAGCAGCTCCATGTCCTTGCTGTGCTGGGTCCCAGGGCTGGATTGCTTTTCAGCCCCTTAATGAGGTCTCTTTGGAGCCTGGATAGCTTATACGATTAATGTACCTGCAGCTGGCACCTTTTGCACCTGTCATTTAAAAATCATTTAGATGAAAAAAACTTAAAGTTGGGTAAAGAGGGTGTTTAATGGTCTGTAGCAGAGGCTGTCATGGTCTTTGAAGAGCATGTTGCTGACCCTTTATAACTCCTGTAAATGCTCTTTGGACTGTGAAAGCATTTGGGTAACAGCCAGCACTTTGATTGTGGAAGTCCATGGAAAATCATGGCTTTACACAAGGAATATCTGTGCCTCATGGAGTCAAGCAGGAGATGGTGAGCCCCCTGTGCTCAGATGGTCCTGCCCAGCTCTGTCAGTGCAGGAACACCTCGTGCTTCTCTCTGCTGCCGCTCCTCACCAAAATCTGAGCCGTGAGCTGGCTGGGAGGTGCCCTTCAAAATGTGCTGCATAACTTTCCTTTCCTTAAGAAGGGTCAGTGCTAGTCCTAAGCAGCTTGGCTGTGGTCCTGTTAATTAAGTAGCTGTCACTGATTTAAAGGATGAATCAGCAGGGACTTCATTTGTTGCTGGCTGAGAGCATCCAAGCAGTCAGTAAAGCTGCCAGGATGTGTTTATTCCTACATATTCCTACGCTGTCCCCTACACGTGACACAACCTTGTGTGGGGCTGGAACGAGTGTGGATTCACAAAGCTGACATGAAATGTCAATACTGCAAACCATTTCTGACATGCATGAGCTTATACTAATCCAACTTAAGGTTTATGCAGACCCAGTCATTCATAAGTCCATCAGTCACCCAGCCCCTCATGTGTGCCCTGAGCCCCTGGAACACACAGGGCCATCTGTTGCTTTAATGGAGGATTAATTTCTAGGAAAATCCAGTGCCCAGTATCAAAGCTGATATGCTTACATCCATGTTTGGCCAATTTTTTTAGTATTTTTATTCCGGGCAGTTGAATCTCAACCAAGATAAATAATGCACATGCATATCTTGAGGTTGAGCCAGCATGTGCAGCTTTCAGAGCAATACAGTCAGATTTGCTCAGTCTTGTGACTTCAGGTGAAGGCTTTGTCACTTTTTTGTCCTGATCCTGTAGATGTATGGAGATTGTCAGGTATTGTGTCCTTCTGAGGAAGAAAAACCATGCAAAAAGAGATGCAATGAACCACATCATCATAGAAGTGTGGAATGGCCTGTGTTGGAAGGAACCTTAAAAATCACCCAGCTCCATGCCCCTGACAAGGTCAGGGACACTTTTCACCATCCCAGGTTGCTCACAGCCCCATCCAGTCTGGCCTGGAACACTGCCAGGGATGGAACAACTACAGCTTCTCTGGGCAACCTGTGCCAGGGCCTCACCACATTTGCAGGGAAGAATTAATTCCTAATATCCAATCAAAAGCCATTCTCTGTAATTTTGATCGTGATGTCAGTGAAGCTGACGTAACAGATAAATCTATTTATTTTTTTAATCACTACTATTTTTAGCAGCAAATTAGAATGTGTGTACTGCTAAACATAAAATGGTTGTAAGAGGACAATGAGAAAGCCACTGTCAGTGTAAGGTAGGGGACTGCACCTTCATTAAATGGCATTGTAAACTTTATGGGAAGTATCTGTTTTCCTCCTTGTTGTTCTCTGCCTTTTGATCGTGCTTTTCAGTCTTCCAGAGAATCATTAAGGTTGGAAAAGACCCCCAGGATTATCAAGCCCAACCACTGACCACACATTTGCAGTTCAGCCAAGTTCCTTCCTGTTATTCCATTTTATCTGCAATAATCTTCTTCCCTCTCATTTCTCATGAGTTTCCCACCTTTGTACTCTCTCCCCTTTGGTCCCCATCCATGACAGCCACTCTGCTGCTCCTGTCTCCTCCAGTTCTCAGTTGTTGAAAAAGTGATCCATGTTTCTTGAGCTCCATGCTCTTGTCCCCCCTTGCAGAGGAAGGAAGGAAGGAAGGAAGGAAGGAAGGAAGGAAGGAAGGAAGGAAGGAAGGAAGGAAGGAAGGAAGGAAGGAAGGAAGGAAGGAAGGAAGGTTGGTGCCCCAGGCCATCTGCTCTGTGCCTCACCAGAAATGGATGCAGGGAGAAATGCAGGAGTGGTTCTCAGAGCAGAAACTGGACAATCATATTTGCAAGGAACTCCAACTTGGAGAACTTTCTAAAAAAGGGCAAAAAACTAGGAGGAGGACAATGGTGTTGGAAAGAAACAGACATGAGAGAACATGGGAGTTTTTTAACAGGAGATAGGAAATTGCTGAAAGAGTTCAACATGGGCAGTAATATCAATAACCCTGGTTGTTATTTGAAATTGTAGTTAATGATGAGAAATATGGTAGGAAGGAAATTGCATCCTATTTCTTGGGCCAAGTTGTCTTAGGGATCAGGATAAATTCATTTAAAAAATCCTCCAAACTCAGCTTATATTTGATTAAAGGGGCAGTTGGTCAGACTAGTCTGACCTATCTCCTTTGTTTTAACCTATCATAAGCAGATTTCTTTCTGTGCTAACAAGAAATCCTTCTGCAGCAGTCTGCATTAAGCCCAGAGCCTCTGTCAAAATATCTGAAAAGTGGGTTAAATTGTGCAAATATCACTTGGTTATTTTTAATGGGGTGTTTTTGAAGTAGGGTGATACATGCTGCTTGAATTAAGTTAAAAAACAGAGAGAGGAATGAGGAGAAACAAAATATCTGTTAATTGGGAATGAGAATGCTTGGAACAGATTTGCCTTGACTTGGTATCTTTAAACTCTTTTTAATATTCTTCCTGAACCTATCAAAATAATCTTTTACTACAAGTGTAGGGTTCGTTGTGCTGAAGCACAAACAGGAAACTAATCTGGGGTTATTTTATTTATCCCTGTCAGACAATACAGATTGTCTGACAGTGCTTGTAGGAAGGAAGGAATCCCTTAGGGAACACAATGCGATTCTTGCCATGAAATCCTAGACCTCCACATCAGAATGAAGAGATATTTTATATCTTTCTTTAAATAATCACCCCTCAACCCCTGTGGCTCAACCCACCCTATTGTGGTGGTGTGGTTTTTATACCATCGCAAGGTGGGAGTGGTGAAGACTTGGTTTTGGGGTTGATTTCCAAGCCTTGCTTCAGTCCAGCATTGCCTGTGGCGATTCAGGCATATGTGACCTCTCTGAGTTTATGGCTTGGTTTGCTCCCAGATGCACAAAGTCTGTGCTGTGTGGAAACCCCAGGCAGCTTTCCTGCTCCAGACCTGTGGCACCTTTGTGGCTCTGACCTTGGATTTGCTCTGGCTCAGTGATGCAGCCTGGCTGCATCATCTCTTCTCAGCTTGGCACATTCTGATGACCATGAAAGAATAAATGTTAGTATCAAAAAGCAGTAGTGCAGCTGGAATGATTTGAAAAAAAACCTGGCAATCAAGTAGATTAATATTTTATGTAAACATATAAAAAACTGAAGTCTTAAGATCCTGTTATTAAGATATTATTGTGTCTTATTATATACTAAGATATATTCTGTCCCCCTGCTCCTCTCTGCTGAGCCCCCCCTGCAGAGCTGCCTCCAGCCTTGGGGCTCAGCACAGCAAGGACATGGAGCTGCTGGAGCCACAGCAGGGACACCAAGGGCATCCCAGGGATGGAGCAGCTCTGCTGGGAGGCAAAGGCTGAGGGAATTGGGATTGTTCACCTGGAGAAGAGAAGCTTTGGGGTGACCTCATTGTGGCCTTGCAGTGCCTGAAGGGAGCCTGCAGGAGAGATGGAGAGAGACTCTTGACAAGGGCCTGGAGTGACAGGACAAGGGGCAATGGCTTCACACTGACAGAGGGCAGGTTTAGATTGGATATTAGGAAGAAATTCTTCCCTGTGAGGATGCTGAGGCCCTGGCACAGGGTGCCCGGAGAAGCTGTGACTGCTCTGTCCTTGGAAGTGTTCCAGGCCAGGCTGGATGAGGCTCTGAGCAACCTGGGACAGTGGAAGGTGTTCCTGGCCATGGCAAGGAGGTTGGAATGAGATGAGCTCTAAGGTCCCTTCAGACCCAAACCATTCTGTGATTCTAGGATATTTGAAACACAATCTCTCCTCCTTTCCTCAACTCAGCACAGATATCATCTATGGAAAAGGATGTAAATAGGATCTTTCCCTTGAACTTCTTGGAGTTTGTCCTGAAAACCAGAGATGGCTGAACTGCAAATCAGTCTTCATTAGAGAGCTGATGCTGCCTTTTTGCTGAGAAAGGACATCAGTCTGTGTGGGACTCTGATATAATTTTTTTTATAGGTGGAGAAGAGAGATGGAGGCTGATTAAGATCTGCCACTGTTCTCTCTTAGTCACATAAGTGGTCCCCATCAAAGGGATTTGAAGCAGATTGCAACCTGGTCTAGTGGAAGGTGTGCCTGCCCATACCAGGGATGTTGGAATAAGATGATCCTTAAGGTCCCTTCCCACCCAAATCAGTGCATGATTCTGAGACGATTCGATGACTGAAAGTGGCTCCTGGGGTTCAGTAGTAGTGAAATCCAAACCTTTAATTTTCCTCGCAGTTTGGAACAAATCTGCTGGGTTTTGTGGTCTCCAGCCCCTCCTTGTCTTCTCCTCACCATGGGCAACAAAGACAAGGCCAAAACCAGATCAGATTATGGGAGAAAGGTGGAGAGTGACTTCAGGCTGCAGCCTGGCACATGTCCCTTGGACCTGGAGGACCTGCAAGGCCACCCAGCTGTGCTGACCTCGCTCCGGGGCCCTCTCCTGTGCCGTGATCCACACAACACCATGTCCAGAGGATCAGGCTGATGTGCACTGTGCCTTCCCCTAAAAGGGCTGAGAGGCAGTGGGGGTTTTGGCCCCATCTCTGCTGGTCCCGAGCTGCTCTGCAGCGAGGGTGTGGGGCAGCCCTGTGCTGAGAGGCAGATGCCGGAGCTGTGGCTGCCCGGAGCCAGGCTGTAGGGCTTGGGCGGGATTAGGAGCGGGTGACAGATGCACAAGGTGGCCTGAGGGCTCGGAGCGTGGCTGGCCAGGCATAAATACCACAGCTTATACTGCGGGCTCGGGGGTCGGGGAGGAGGCGTGGGTGGGGAGGAGCAGCGGGTTCAGACCCTCTGCGGGAAAAGGGAGGAAGGTGGCAGATGGGTTTTAAGACGGGGAAATATGTATATCCCCGATTTAGGGCTTTGGTTCAAGGAGAAAGGGCCGGTGTTACAGCAGCGTGGGGAAATCCTGCGCTGAGAAAACGCAGCGGGCTCAATGCTGGGATGTGAGGATTGCTGCAGAAACGCGCGGAGTTTCCTTGCGCGCATCCTGGACCACAGCGCCCGGCGCTCGGCATCCCGGCACAGGGATGCCGCCGGTGTCCCCGCATCCTGGCGGCGGCCCGGGCTGTCCCGGGGTTGTCCCGGGGCTGCGGGGATCTCCGCACCGCTGCTCCCAGCCCGGCCCTGGACCACCGTCACCCGGGCGGCAGCGACAGGACAGCGACCCGCGGGTACCGCGGGCAGCCGGCGCCATCTCCCGGTGCCGGGAGAGAGGGAAGGAGGGACGGGAGAGAGGGAGGGAGGGAAGAGGGAGGGACGGAGGGAGGAGGGAGGGAGGGGTTACAGGTAAGGGAAGGGCAGGAGGGGAGGGAGGGAAGGAGAGAAAAGAAAGGGAGGAAAACAGTAGGGAGGGAGAGAGGCAATAGAGGGGGACAGAGAGAGGGGATGGAACGGAGGGGACGGAAGGGCAGGAGGGAGAGGAGGGAGGGAGGGAGGGAAAAGACAGGGAGGATAACAGCAGGGAGGGAGGGAAGGGCAGGGCAGGATGAGAGAGGCGGGAAGGGATGGAGGGAAGGAGAGAAGAGAAAGGGAGGGAAGCAGCAGGGAGGGAGGGAAAGAGGAAGGCTGTGAGAGAGGGAGGGGAAAGAGAGGGAGGGGAGGAAGTAAGCGAGAGAGAGAGAGGGAGGGAAGAAAGAAAAGGCGGCAGGGAGGCAGGGAGGGAGGGAAGAGAGGGAGAGACAGCGGCGAATTCTTTCTCAAAGCATATTACCAACCATCCTTGCTTGGCTCCACAGCTATCCATTTGTCCTCTTCTGGGCTTCTACACGAGTTCTCTGCCTCAGAGAGGAGAGGGAAGACAGGGAAGCTTGAGAAACTTGCCCCAAAAATCGTTGACAATTTTCTCCAGGTGCATGAACACCATGTGAAGGTGCACAGCATTGCTAGGTGTTCTTCCTTCTCCATCTGCCTTGTGTTAACTTGGTTCCGTTCTTATGCAAAACATCAAATAGATGAAATAGGATTCTGCAGCAGACTGAGTTGAAAAAAATCCTCCATGGGTGGATATAAAGGGCACTACACCATAGGTGGGCTATTTGTGTATATATAGGCATGGTCTTTTTTCTTTTTTCTTTGGGTTTATTATGTCTTTTTCTTTTCTGAGCTTCTTAACTATAGGAGAGCTCCTTTCTTTTCCTGCAAGCCTTTCTCTTCTCAGACCATTCCAATTTCTGGTCATCATAACCACCTGCAAACACCCTAATTCTGGGACATTTATAAATGCAGCATATTGTAAAGGTCAGTTTTCCTTGCACACTTTACTGAGCAAAGTAGGCATAGTTCTGCACCAACATTTCACTGTGTGATTTTAGGAGTAGCATCAACTGAGTTCTTACAGAGTCAGACTCATATATTTGGTGGTTCTCTCTGCTAAATCCTGGAGCAGGGAAGTTTTGTAAAGGTTAATGATTTAAAGGTGGTAGGTATGATTTCTACAGTTCTAAAGGTGGAAACTGCAGCAAACTGCTATTTACCAGTATGGAGAATTAACTGGAAAATTTACACACAGATCTTCAAGATCTCACACAGACAGGCTGAGAGGAACTTTGATGGTTGTTACAAGAATTGGCTTTGGTTTTCTCTCATAAAATTTGCAGTGTATTCTGTCAGAGAGAAGTTGTAGTTCTTGACAGCGTATGGGATTGCTGCAGTTCTGACTGCAATTTGAATTCTTGCCACAGTCTGTTAAGCAAAGCAGCACTGCCCAGTACCTTTGTCAAGCCTGTCTTTTCATTTAATAAGATTTAAATCTAAAAAATAAATGTGAAATCCGTGTGAGACCATATATTTAACACATTATGTAGCAGTGACTAGAGCTCCTGAGTCCTTCAAGCTCTTCATGTGTAACTTGACATCTTCAGAGTGGAGTGATTTTTCTTCCTTCCTACTCCACACTCTCCCAAATGGGAGATGACTCCCAGGATTCTAGGGAAGGAGACCCACGAGGATGGTGAGCCTGAGTGGTGAATAATTTCAAATTAAGGTGATTTTGTGACTAAAACAATATAGAAAAATCATCTTTGTAGACTTTCTACTTTGTAGAACCTTTAAAAAGCAGCTTTCAAAGTAAAATTCCAGTCAGGAAAAAAAAAAACCAACAAGAAAACACCACAGTTTTCCACCATAGGATGCAATATGAATAACAATGTTTTACTATTTTTGACAAATAACTATGTAAATTTTTGCTCCTTTCCCACCCTCTCTCAGTTCTGAAACATTTCACCTGCACCTGTCATGAGAATTCTTGAATATAAGCACTTTATATTTCTGCCACATTTAACATGGCAAGTTTACACTTTAGACAGCACTTGCTGATCTCTCTTTATTTCTGAAAAATGCTGATTTAAAAACCTCAAATGTTTACTGAAAAGTAAACTCAACTGCATTGTCAGGTAAACATTTTAAGATGGTCTGCACTACAATTTAACAGTTTTGAGAATTTTTCATCGCGGTTTTTCCTTTTTTCCTTGCTTCAAACCACTTCACTCTAACTAATTAATTTTAAAAAATATAACCAGTTTGAAATATTTGGATTTTTATCCTAATTCAGGAAAGAAAACAATAAAAATCACCATATCCAAATTGTTAATATGACAGGAAATCATTTTCCAGCTGGAGCTATGGGCACCTGAGTTTTTTTGGCTCAGATTTCTGCTAGTTCTTACACTGAAAACTGTAGATCAAGTAATGATTTTTCCATATCTAGAGGAGAAATAAGACTTGATTGTCTGTTGTCCCAGGACAGTGTCCTCCCAAAAAAAAGGATGTTTGAGATTTTCAGCAGGTGATTGTTATTGTTGTTCCACATTCACCCTGAGTCACCTGAACCACCATCTGAAGTCTTAGGTCTGTAGGATGATGAAATGACAGGAATTAATTTTTCCTAACAGGTTTCGTGAAGGGAAAAGGAGATGAAGGCATCAGAAAGCATTCTGTTGTCTCTAGGTGAAGAAGGAGGATCTGTATCAGGAATATTTGCTTCCTTTTCACAACAAAAGTTTCAAGTTCTTTGGTGGTGCCACGTTCTGAGTGCCCTGGTTACAAATATGAGCCCATATTTTTCCCTGTCCTTTCAGATCAGGGCTGTTGGAGAGGAGATGCAGCTTGTTCAGCCTGTTTGTGCTACTCAGGTGTTGGTGTCGTACCTTCTGTTCCCTTTTCTTCTGTAAAGGATGGGAGGAATGGGAATAAAGAGCAGGGCCGTATTTCCTAAGTACATTGACAGGACTTGGCACCTCATCCTTCAGATCACATTACAAATGAGATTCAACAAGTTTTTCAGCCTTTCCTGCTTCTCACAATCGCTTTGAGTTCGATACCCTTTTTATTGGAGACGTGCTGCTTTTGTATCCTCTCTCTTCAAAGTCCCTGCCTGTTCCCCAAGTTTCTTCTCCATTTATTGCCTCTTATCAGGAATTCAGTGTGCTCCAGGGGGCTGTTTGACTTTTCTCTTTGTTAGTCACAAAGTATCTGCTATATTGGTTTTCCATCTCTGCAGTCTCTGAGGGCTCCAGGGAAGGACATGAAATATAAAATTACCCAGCTCTGTCTTCAGATCATCGTGATAGTCCTCTAATCCCAATGCACAGTATCAAGATACTTTGTTTTATTCAGATGAATGTTACCACCTGAAAGAAAACCAAAGATTCCAACTCCAGCTCAGTCAGTGCAAGCTCTCATCCTTCCAATCACCAGGGATAAATTTGTGCTAAGGCGGTTTGAGAAAAATTATTTACCTAACAAGCTGGTAGCTTGCCAGAGGATGTGGTTTAGGATTATTTGCCTTCAAAGCTCTCTGGGGGAGCACAAATTTCAAAGATTCCATAGGGAAAGATTGCTTTTAGAAAACTTACTAGAAAGCAAACCTTTTTTTTCTTTTTAACTGAAAAGAAAGATCTCTTCAAACACAGAGGTAACACTGATCCAGCCAAAGCAGTAAAGAGCATCAAACTGGAGTTTGTTTCCTCAAATATAATGCTTATTTGTGACATATTTGGCGTAGTTAGAGTATTCCACCATTATCCAAAGGCAAGGCTTTTTACAGCTTTCCCACTTCCACTTTGGCCATTTTCTTGGGCTGGCCTTGCTGCTATTGCCCTTCCCAAAATCATGTTGACTTGACTACTGCGTTTCTTTGGTTTCTTTGTTTGTTTGTGGGTTTTTGTTTGGTTGGTTTTTTGGGTTTGTTTGTTTGTTTGTTTTTGGGGTTTTTAAAAGTTTTTTTGTTTGGGGTTGTTTTGTTTTGTTTTGCATTGTTTTGGTTTTTGTTTTCAAAATATATTTAGCTAGATAGATCCTGGCAGCAGGTACAGGCTGCAGATGAAGTAGACCTTTACAATCCTTTCCCATTTGTTCACCTGTATGTGCCTGTGCTTTTATTTTTGAAGCAGGAATCACCTCTCTCTTCTGTCTGGGTACCTCTGGTGCTGGTAAATGGTGATAATTCTCCAGCACTGCAACAATCCAGAAAATTCCTCTTCAATATAAGTCATTTCTCTCCCAGACATCAGGAATATTTCGGTGTCCTTGAGACTCTCCTTTGTTTTTTCCTCTGCTTTAGCTAATATTTATTTTTATTTCTGATTCTTTTTTGCAGCTGCCAGCAGAAGCCTCTGCAGCCTTGAGTCTTGAAAGTCAGATGTTGGTGTTATGAGTCCTATTTTTGCTCTGAGTACTGGCAGGGCACCCACAGGCAGTCTGAGATGGCTCCAGTTCGTATTGTCCCTTGTTATCGTGTCTGTGTGCTAGAAAGAACATCTCTTCCTCTTGACTAGCTTTCCTGTTGATGGTTTTTTCTTGTTTTCACATGACTTCTCTTCTTCTGGACTTAAGCCACTCAATAATAATTAACAATGCAAACAGCAGGCAATTACAGCCAATCTTCTCTTATGCCTCCTTCATTCTAAGGGGTTCTGGCGTACATATAAATAATATAATTACAGTGTAATCTATTTATGGATGAAGTTCCAAGTCCTGCTGAGGACTTCCCAGCGGGAGCAAGAAGGAGGAAGCCAGGACCATGCATGTTATAAGGGAGCCACACCATCAGCACCATCTTATTGAAAGGAAATATTGAAGTATCAGTCCCTATGGAGCTGCTGTTTTCTCCTCAAATATCCACCAGCAGCGGGACCTTGGCAGCCTCCTGGTGTTTTACGTGCAGCACATGTAAAATTAGATCGATCTGGACACCATTAAAAAGTCCAGGTTTGTAGGGATTGAAAGCTTTTCCCCCCACCAGGCCCCTGGAAATGGGACAGGGTTGGGCAGAAGGATTACAAATGCCTTCCCAAATGCCCTGTGTCTGCCCCACTGGAGGTGTGCTGAGAAGGGAAAGTGAGGGAGGAAGAGGACAAGGAAGAGGAAAGGAAGAGGAAGAAGCAAGGCAGCAGCTTTCCTGCAAAGGAGCTTCACTTCCTGTGCCAGTGGCAGCAAATCCAGGGCTGCAGGCAGGAGGGTGCTGGGCTCTTTTCTTGCCCCCTGGCATTGACAGTGACTTTTGCTACTGATCTGCTTTTGAGATGACACCCAGGCTTTAATGCTCAGTGTCTGGCTCTTTAAAAGGTCTGCCTGCTAGATATATTGGATTGCTTTTATTGGTATTAAAATTAGAATAATTTCCCACAGGAAGCTGAGCAGATGTCCTCATTTAATCAGAACAGATCCCTTTTTTTCTGTGTAACATCCAGCTGTCCTTTCACCTTGCAGAGCAGACTCATTAATCTCCCTTGACTTGGTACTGAGATCCCTGAAAGCTGTCAGGAATTGCTCACTAATAATTGCCTCTCTGATCCTTTCATCAGGAGTAAAACATGACTCAAAACTCAAGGAAATACTGTTTAGTGCTCAGAACTTCTGTAACAAGAAAAGGAACTGATACTCCTATGGCAAGAGAATTCTTCAGTCTTATCCCCAGTGTAAGAGACTTAAGAGAGTTCATTATGAAAATATTTTTGGGTTACCTTTGATTTAGCTTGTGCACTGTTTTCTCAGGCAGTAGGAATGCAATCTGACCGAAAGTGTATGGGAGGAAAAAAATACATATTTTTACATACTGGAGTGCTGGAAGGCTGGTTTGACTTTAGCTTGGCAGTACAAGAAAGAAAGATTTCCTTAAGAATGATAGCCACTGTTGGAAATGAGGCTGATCCACAGACCCTGAGTAGCATGGAAACTAAACTCTTGTCTCTGCTAACAGCATAAACAGCACAATTCAGTTGAAAGAATGCTTGAAGATATTTTTATTCCAGTCATAAGACCCTGGTGCATTGTGTACTACTTTTTATATTAGAGTTGGGGTTTGGTGGGTTTTTTTTGTTTTTTTTTAATATTTGGTTTATCTGTTTCCAGCAGCTTGGAATAAACAACTTTTTAGGATGAACAGTGCTTTCACTTTTGGTACAGTTTTCATCGAAACAGGGTATTTAATCCATGAAAATTCTTGGTGCACATAAGAGCTCAGACTGAAAAGGGGAAGAATAGGGCATGTAATCAGGGGCAGTTCCCAATGGGGTCACACCCTATCCCATAGAAATCTGCCACTCTGCTCAGGTATTTATTGTCCACCATAATTATGACAAATCTTTAAATCCTTTCAGTTGTTACTGAGATGCCCTGGGGGCTCATGTCCTAGGGTGTCCAATTTCCATTTGGCCAGATAGCCACAGTGGGAAGAATATGGATTAGATTTAAAGCCTCGGGTGACTTCCCACAGCAGCACCTTATTTACACTGGAATGGAATAATACATTCTTGTACATGGGAAGAGATTTTGAATAAAGTTTGTTGTCTGTGTTTGCAGTCCACAACAAATTCCTGGAACAGGCCCTCATTTGTTAGGAGTGCCATCCACCTGGTGGTTTTTATCCAGCCCAGAAAGCCAAGGAGATTCCTGTCAGTGACAGCAATCTGAGCAAAGTAGCAATATTTGTTAGACATTATGGTTTGCAGAGGACATTACAGCTGCTGTGCATGGCTGTGATAAATGTTGGACCTGATGGTCATGGAGGTTTTTTCCAGCCTGTAAAGATCCCATGATTCTCTGATAGTTTGACACTCAGAAACGTGGCCAGAGGACTGGGTAAAGCTCAGCTGCTCAGCTGCCCAAGGGAGGGCTCTCAGAAGGGAGAGTGAAGCCTTTTTCCTCTAGAGAAGGGGAAGAAGTGTTGTTCCAGAAAATGGTTCTGAACAAAGTATTTAGTGTGTGGTGGGGAAAACGAGAGTGCTGAAAAAAGCCAACTTTAAAAGGACCTTTGATTGAGGAGCATTGTCCTGTGGATGAGGAGTCCCTCATGGTATATTTTAAGCAGCCAGCAATAGATCCTTTCATACCTAAAAATAAAGATCTGTGGATCTCCTCCAAAATCCATGGAAGCAAATGAGATTATTTTCATTGACCTTTGAATTGGAAGCCATAAATAAATGGTTTTTATGTTTTCTCCCTTGTGCTGGTGAAGAACAGGACGTTTTTGGTTTTATAGCTCTTTTCTAGCTGGAAGACTGTCTGCTGGTTGTTATGCACAGATAGATCCCTTTCCACTCTCAATCTTAGGAAAAACAGTACTGCTGGAGCTAGGATGAGCTGAGAACAGGTGAATCAGCCAAATGGCAGCCTCCAACATGGCTGAGGAAAAGAAAAGGAAAATATTTTTGTACAGAAAATGGCAATTGGGGTAACTCTGTGGTCATTGGGGGGCGGGGGGTGAGACAAGTGGGTTTATTAAGGCAGGAAAGGGATGAATCTTCAGATACCTGTTCTGACTTTCTTTATAGCTTGTGCTATGAAGCCATGCTCAGCAGTGAGCCTGGAGCTGGTGGCTGAGCAATATGACAGCTGAGAAAACTCTTTCCTTTGATTTCAATGTATGTTTGAATGACATGAAGTGTCAAAAATGACCAAAAGTGACTAAATGCCACGTATGCAATCCTGCAGGGAAGAACCTTTCTCTCAGTGGTTCATCAATCACAATTAGTAGGGTAAGTAGTTCAGGCTCTGTATGTAATTCATCTCATCTTTTCCATATTTAAATCCAGTTTTATTATCTTTTTTTTTTTGTCCTTTTCTTCTGACTGATTTTTTAAAATCATTTTGATTCGTAGGAATGAAGAGCCATGTACCCAAGAAAACATTCTTCTTTGAGATAGGAAACACCAGGAAGGGGTGAATGCCCAGAATTTTACACCAGAGCAGCTTTGGCTGAGTGATGAGGGTTGGACATCCAAGGAAATGAATGGGGTACATGTCATACTCTCCCAATGAGTTAGCAGGACTTGTTTGGCCAAAAGTATTTTTGAAAATCCAAGGTAATACTAGTTTAGATAAAGTCTTGGGCATTAGTGTTGAGTTGACTTTTTTTAGTCTCTGGTTGTAGCTTCATACTCTGAAAGCTTTTTGCAGCTCCAGGGGCAAGAGTTAGTGAAACAGATATCCCTGGAAGTCACCAGTGACTGCTTTTCCTGGAGGTGAATTCAGTGTTCATTCCCACTCTCTCACTTTTTAAAATTTCCTACAAGTACCTTAGATGTATGTCAGAAACCACATCCTGCCCTCTTTTATCCACAAACCCAGACCTAGCCATGCCCAGTGGTGCCAGACATGGTTGTGTCCTGTGATTCTGTGATCTCTGAAGTGTGTTCTTCACCAAACCCATGCTCAGTGGCAAGCAGTGCTGGGCTGTTTCCTCCCTTTATGCTCATAAAGGGTGTTCCATCATCTGCTGCCAGGGAACTGCAGCATTAAACACTTTAAGGCTGGTGTGAAAGGATTCAATCTCTCAAAAAGATAATAGAAACCCCTTGATGTGTGAGTCCAAAGCCTGATTCTCTTTATTTAATACTTTGTGAGGGGCCACTTGGTAAGGTATAAACCAACTGAGAATTTATCTCACACCTTGCTCTGATTCTGTTCTGATTCTGTCTATTCCGACTCTGAAAAGGATTTTGCTCCTTAATACCAAATTCACATTTGGCTGGCAGCATTCCAGCACAGCCTTGGAAGACCCCAGTGCTGAAGCAAGAGTCAGAAGGTGGTAGTTTCCCTTCATGTTGCTGTGAGCTAAGTACCCATACACCTCTTTCCTCTGGGGAGAGGCAGGAGTTCAAGAGGAAAAAAATCTCTCTCATTTTGCCTGAGAACGAAAAGAGTATTTGAAGGTTTATTTAACTATTTCTCCTGAGAAGGAGTTGCTTTGAATTTCCAGCCAGCTCTTGTCTCAAGCATTTCTTTGGAAATTGTGGGGCTCTCCTACAGCAAGTTACTGCTATTTAGGAGAAGCTGAATTTGTGATGTGGCACTTTTATATTAGTGCCCAGCACTTTATGAGAAACACGCTGTGCTGTGAAGCTTATTCCTAAAGTGTTAGTAATGCAAGAATTTGCTGTTATGATGGAATGGGGATTCAGGCCTTGGGAAGGGTATTCTAGCACTGTTAGGATGGATTATGGAGATCTAGCCTTGCATATTGACTTACTTTTTCCCTTGTCTTATCATATACCATGCCACCTGCTCAGAAAGCCTTGCTTGCTGTTGAGCTCTCTCCAGGAACTTGTTTTGCCACTCGTTTAGATGATATTTTAATCACCCTTCTTGTCAAACACAGTGAAAGAGGGCTGTAAAACACTCCATGATTTGCTGTGCTCTTGATGCTGCCCGGGCCCACTTTCCTGGTTCAGTTAATTTACTTTCACCGGTTTGTGAAGTCTCTCCAGTGATAACACTCAGGAAACAAGCAGGCAGGAAGAGCTCCTCTTCCTGGGCAGCAGTGAGAGAGCTCCGAGTGAGCAGATCAAGAGTCACTCTGTGAACCTGTAGGATCCAGCAGGGATTTGTGGCATCACCTCCAGCAAGCAGCCTTTGGTTTTATCTGCCAAGGCAGCCCATTCTGTGGATGCAGAGCTCTTCTGACCTTCCTCGGTGCTGTGGGAAGCCACCTCTTCAGGATGAAAGGGGTGGGTGGGAACCGTGGAATTACAACGCAACACTAACTTGTGAGACATGCAGGGTGCTGGAGATGCTTGCAACACTTGGAGGCTTTTTGTGATGCGGGGCTGAGCCTTTTGAACTGCGGCCAGCATTGCTGGTCATGCTCCTGCCATGCCTCCGAGCTGATTCCATGGAGATTTCCTTGCATTTGGGATAGAATGCCTCCCCTCAGATGGTGTTTCACATTCTCATGACTTCAGCCTGGCTGTTCTGAAATACCAGCGTGCCTGCTGCTCGCTCCTGTGTGCTCCAGTGGCTCAGCAATGCTGCTCCCTGGCTGGCGTGGGATTTCCCTGTGTTTCCCAGGGATACAGTGTCAGCTTAGCTGTCCTCTCTGTCCTGAAAGCCTCTTTCCTCAGCACTTGTCAAGCCACACCTGCCTTTTCTCCTCCTACCCCAGACTTTCTCTCTCATTTTTTGTGATGTTGTTACACTTTAAATCTTCACTAGGACTCACTTGAAGCTGAAGCAAAGGTGGTCAAAGGAGAGAGGGAAAGAATGTATTCATTTAATTACAGGGACTCCCTAAGCAAACAAACAAACAGACAAGAATATCAATCACTGTAGCTCTTCTGCAATTTTGTCATGGCAAAGGGGGTTCTCTTCTTTCAGTCAGAAACAGATTTTTCAGAGCTTTAACAGCAAATTTACTGTGTCCTTTAGAATATGTGGTTGCATAAAGTGTGCTGGTGGTTTTCTGCTGGAAAGACCATGCTCCTTGCAGCAGTTTTTACTCTGACTCAAGTTCACGGCCCTCAGGAAGTCCTAACAGTGGAAGGAAGGCAACTTTCCCCATGGAGGAAGAGGAAATAAGCATAACAGAGAACCTAAGAGAACGCAATTCTGCATTCAGGACAGTGCTTAAGTGCTTGGTGTGGTAGCAGAATTTCTTCCTGACGAGGGAGGACATATTATCCAGGTCACTTATAAGCTTACCAAGTATCCTTCTCAATCATGTTTTCTACCACACACATATTTATTTAGCAAGTCTCCTTCCTTATCAAGTTTTCCACCACACACATTTATATTTACTGCACCTCTATTCTACACCCCTGTTCTGTGAGCAAGATTTCTGTTGCAGAACTTTCTGTTTAATGCTGGACACCCCCAACTCATGGATAAACCTTCTCTCCTCACCTCTGAAATGCCTCTGTTTTGTCTGGTGTACATTTTCTTGTCCCACTGATTGCACAGGTCTTGTCTCCAACACTAAACCAATGAGAATATACACCATGCCTCATGCCACCAAAAAAGGTGATGGGGAGAGACATAAGCTGCTACCATAAAAAGAACAATTTAGGGGATGCATATATATTTTCCATGACATTTGGAATGTTCTCTTTCCATATGTAGGAGATGTAAGTGGGATTCTAGCTCCTATATCCAGGCTCCAATGTGTCAAATGAAGAGGAAATTGCAAAAGTCTGATGCTGGAATGATGACGACGTGTGGGAAAATTGTAGGAATCCAGACCTCCCTGCTGAGATCCCATTTACTCAGTGTGCACACCATGCCCTTGACTATACCCATTTTTTAAATAATTTTATATTTTTTTTTCCCATCCTGTGATACAGGTTATTGATATTCAGCATTTGTACAGGCTGTTAACAAAGGACAAGTAAAGTACAGATATAAATGATTAATCAGTACCTGCTATGCCCATTGCCCAACTGCTAATTTTGCAAAACATCTCAAAGTGTAACGTGACAGATATGGTTTGCTTGACATGATAGCTTTGAAAGTAGAGTGCTTTAGTGCTCAGTGCTCTGCCTCTTTAAATTTTCATTTAAATACTTGTTTTGTCCCCTGAAGGCCATGGCTTTTGACACTTGAGGCAGAGACTTAGTAATGTTTTATCAGCTGCTTCATTTTTCTCATTTCTTTTGATCCCTTTAGCTGGGACTTTTATTTTGCAGTCTGTGGAAGAACAAAATTCTAGCCATTGGAGATAAACACAAAACCATATTCCACCTTTATTTCTGAGTAGTGCTTTCTCAATTAAAAAAATACTTGAAACAAGGAATAGAAACAATATGATACTTCAAATAAATACTACTGGGATCAGTGGAGCAAAATAAAATAAATCAGTATTTGCTACAAACTCTGAATTTTACTTTTTTCCCCCATTTTTACTACAGCAGTTTCTCATTTGTGATCTCATGACAATAATCTCATTTTTGCTGTGATAAGACAGGATGTCTGCCTTTCTCCTGGTATCTTCTTCCATTCTGATAATTTTGGACAAAAATAGGCAGACAGAAATTGGAGAGAGAGGGAAAGGATGACACCAGCTGTTATGCTGTGACTGTGTTAGCTTCATTGACTTAGGAAATCCTGTATCATGATTATTCTGGCTCATCCTGGACACGCAGATAACTCCTTGCAGAAGTGTAAAAGTCCAATATATCCTACCAGTGTTAGCCAGTCAGAACATACTGAATTGGTAAACCCTTGGACTAGAATTTTAAATATAATTTAGGCAGCTTGTTATTCAACGTCCTGGTTAAAAATATTTAACCATGCCTAGCCTTAATTTCCCTAAAATATTAATGTGATTTACAAAGCCTAGCCTGTGAAAGAGGTTTTGTGATGCTCCTGAGGAGGTAGCTGAAAAAAGGTGGGACCACATTTCTCTTTGGAAAGTAATTCTTGAAGAGGTGGCCTGTGAGCCTTCCCATTGTCAGGAAGCACACCTTCTGGATGAAACAGATCCTGAATGCTTTCCCACAAAACCTCCCTGCTAAAGGAAAAGGAATCAGGTTTGAAGACTTTGTAACAACAAATATGATACTCTGAGGCAAATCAGTCCCTATTTACAGTGTTTCTTATAATTCACGATAAAATTTTAATACTTCTGGGCATCAATATTATCCCACAAAATATTAACAGCACATCCAGCCTTGTTTCCAGGTCTTGTCTTGTTGGTTCACATCTCATCCATTCCTTGCCTTTCTCTTCCTTGTGTTCCTGCTCTGGTGGAAAGGCTGGATTTCTGCTTCCCAAGTGGGCTGGCTCCATTTGAGCCTGACTCCGTCTGTGCAGGGAACTCTGCTGTGCAACGTCATCCAGCCAGCTTTCCCAAGCCCTGCATTCCTTTTCTTCTGGTTTCCCACTGCTCCTCACCCTCCTCCTGCCAGATGCTGCCTCATTCTGGGCCTGACTTGAGGATATTCAGTCTGACTTGCATCCCACAGCTGGTATTTGATCTCAGCTCCCCCCTTTTCTCCCTCCTCCCCCTTCCAGTTTTGATCTAGTTCCAGAGTTTCATTATCTAATTCATTTGTTCTGGTAGACCTTTAATTTCTTCATCTTTTATTAGGCCTTATGGGAATTGTTTTCTCACTTTGGAGCTTAGTGTTGGCTTCTTTTCCCATTTAATACATCCAGGCTGCCAGGCACTTGCACCAGGCTCCACCTCAGCCTCCAGCAGGCCCTGGTTATTATCTGGCTTTTCCCAGCCCTTGTTGAACTGGGGTTCAGCTTCCAATCATCTTGTGTCCTAGTTCAATATTTGTGTGGCTTTTTCCTCTTAACAAGTGCCTCCTCCAGGGCTCCTAGGTGCTGTGTAACATAGGTGTAATATACAAGTGGTTTTAACAAGGAACTGCTACTTGAATGAAAAGGATGATGACTACAAACATGAAAAAGTTGTATTTGGGGGGACTAATCATGAATTTGAACAAGTAACAGTTGCAATTGCCTGAAAACCAATGAATTAAGTTGGAAATTGGGGAGATCTGTCCTTTAGCTAAGACATCAAATGAGTATAATCATGTCAATAATCATGTAATGAAAGTTACAGCATGAAGGCAGATCTGCGAAACACTAACCTCTAGAGAGGACACTTTTCCATTTAATGTTAAACCTTTTGCAGGAACATTTTCAGCAAAAAACATTGATTGAATTAATTAAACATTTTCAACATCAACCCCAAATTTGTTTACCCAAGAGTACTTGAAGCAAATTAAGACTTCTGGGTTCTATATATTGAATACAGCATAGTTGATGTGACCTCTCTCAATTTACTTGCTTTTTGATCCCGTAGTATTTTGGTGTTTTCACTTCTCCTGTAGAGTACAGCATGGCCCTTGCCAGATCTTTCCCCTGCCAGATGCCTGGCAATTTTGAAATCAGAAATTGCATAATTTATAAGTTTAGGAAATGGTGACAGATGTCTTTTTCATAAGAGCTCATCTGTGTGTGCTCAAACACATGCTTAGAACTTCAGAAACGCCAGAGAGAACAGTAACGGGGGATACTCCAACCTGTAGGAAAACAGAAAAAAAGATACAAATAGTTCCTTAAAAAGATACAAATAATTCCTAAAAATGGGGAGAAGGATTCAATGCTTGATTTTCAGTCTTTGAGTATTTGTGGTGCAGGCAGTGGTCAGACATCACCTGTTCATGACTCACCTTGTGTTGATGGCATCTTTTGGAGTGCCCAGGCTGGATGAGTCCCTGCTTCATCCTCTCTTTCCAAGCTCAACAAGCAGGAATCACTCTTTGCTGCTGCCTCAATTGCCTGGAAAAGAAGAGCAACATCTTCAGCTGAGCCTTCAGCTGATTGTGACTTGTTCTGCCCTGCAGCATCTCTGCCCAAGGTGTGCCCAGTGAGCCAGGAGCTCCCTACAGCTCTCCCCTTTCCCCTGGTTATCCTGCTTGTCCTCCCCATGGGCCAGCTGGGAAAACCACCTCGAGCCTGGCAGCTCCTTTTTAACATCCCCTCTTACAGCCACAAGCCATGCAGGCTCCCAAAATAAACAAGGAATGGGATAAACAGGAGGTGAGCTGACGGAAGCTGCCTCAGCCCCCAGCTCTGGGCATCACTCGACACCAGCACGGTCACTTTCCCTCACCCACACTCACATCGAAGGGTTTGGACATGCTCTGGGTTGTGGCTGATGGTCCAGTCAGTGGTTGCTGCTCCTTATCCATGCTTCTAACATCTCCATACATTTTTCATATGCACTCTTATGACTCCTAAAATAGACACAGATGTGGTTTGGGAACTGTCACAACCCCTGTTTTACCAGGCAATGAGTTAGAGAATGAATCACTTGCAGCTTTAGGCAGTACAGGGACACAGAGTCACTCTTACCAATTTGCTAACCAAGAAACAAAGTGCTAATTTAGGTTCCTAGCTATATAAAGTTCACACAAGGTAAAGGAGAGTAAAACATATGTTAACGCATAGTCTGACTAGTCTGCAAATTGTGAGTTTGATGGTACATTAAGTAAATGCATCTCAGTTATTGAATTTTTTTTTTGCATGAGCAGAGTACAAATTCTAAAATGTTTTTTAAAATATTACTGTATTCCTAATAAAGTCTGAATATAAGAAACCAGCCTGTTAAATGAAATGCTTCAAAGATGAATTTGCATAAGAAACAAAAAATTTTCTGTGGGTTTTTTGATGCAGGACATACACTCAGCTTTTGAAATGTTACAGCTTTTTAAATTGGCTGAAATTGCCTTTCCTGAATTGCTAGTAAATCCAGAAGGATGTTCACTAAAATTTATTAATTCAGTCCCCACATTTTAAACCCCATTTAGAAAGTAAATTATTTCTCACTACTGCAAGTTATTTTACATTATCAGCATTACTTTTGTTAACAGCTGAATGCAAAACCCTTTTAAGTTCTTGAGCTTTTCTCACAGAAGGAATAATTCATCTATTTGCTTAATCTGGTACAAAATAACTTCTTCCATCTCTATGCTAGGATCATCCATCGCAGAAAGAAAGGAGCATGTCATTTTCAGATATCTCCAATCACTTTAAAGATCTTTCCCCAAGGCTCCTGATGCTACAAAGTACCACATCAAGGCCCCACTGTGGGTTGTTATTTACTTGTATTCTGTAATTATTAAACTGGTTTCATGTGACTGAATCACCTAATCAGTCAAAACAGTAGCTTTTACATTATGTTGGTGTTTCCAGCTAAGGACTCAGTCAAAGGGCATTTTACCTGCTGATCCAGCAGCCTGGATAGAAATGGGATTAAGGTGTAGGAGAGGAACTGCAAAGAGGGAGATGTTGAAGGACAGGGTTTCAGCCATGCTGTTTAATGCACTAATGAAATCCCAGCACGCTGCAGTGGATGGAATTGGCCTCTGCCATTCTGCAGCTCCATGGGGAAGGCAGGCTGGGCTCCGTGGCACTTGAATTGTCCCCTGTGGCTGGCAGGGGTGGCTGAGCCATAGAGGGCACACTCTACTGCCTTTTCCCAAGGATCCAAATGTCCTTCTTTCCCTCCCCCCGTGCCTTTGACTGGCTCCTCTTCAGAACTGATTTAGCAGCAGTGTGCCCCAGTGGGATTGGGCCATCCCAGCTCTGATCCATTTCCTTCCTAAGGTGGGGATGGAGTGCTGAGCTCCATGAAAGGTAAAGCTGGGATGTGCTGCTGGCCTGGAGGGCACTGCTGCCAGCCCAGCGTGTCCTTTCCCTGTGCTCCCATTACCACCCCCGCTCGGCTTTTCGTGGCCACTGAAGGCATCTCCATTACTCATCTCAAGTCTGGGAAAGAGGACAGTAAACAAAATTTGATCAGGAGGTATGGGATGAACACCTACTTTCCCAAATGCATTGTTACAGTACACAGGAGGCGGTGGGAAAAAATAGATCGGGCAGAAATGCTGGTGAAAATTATGTTTCCTTTTTCGGTCTGCTCTGAGGAGATGTAAATATCCTGGGGTGGTACTTGATAACAGAGTTTAGCACAGATAATTTCAAACTCTGTCTTATAACAACCTGTTTTCTTAATTTCAAAGATATAACCTTTTGACAGTCTGCCCATTACCCTGAGCATGAGAGTGCAGGTACATTTGTAGCCCTGGCTGAAGACATTTTACCATTGAATAACCACAAACTGTCCTACTTATAATATATTTTTACCCTTAACCTTTTTCAACAGCACGGACACATATTGAATCCCAGGTGCTCATGGCTCATCCCCAAAGCTGGGGAAAGATAAATCCAGTTTTGCTACAGAGAGTGCAAGGACTGCTGAGCCACAGTCCCATGGGGTGCTTGTCTTCTCCCCTCTTCTGAGCTCCACAGAGAGGTGTTCAAGCTGACCTGAAAGATGCTTGAGATGTGGGATTCAGTGCAAAAAGGTGAGCACGTCCCTTTTCTGGCCTGCCTTTCGAATGTCAAAGGAGTCACATGCTGTATATTATGCTTTGTCATGTTTCTTTGTTCCTCCATCCCCTTTTTCGGGAGTTGCTACTTAGCTGGATCAAACAGAGAGAACAATTTCTAGCCTGGCACGATTTCCTGGTTCTCCCCATTTCTGCTGTCACCACGCTCTGGTTCTTCTCCTTTCAGCCCCAGCAGGCCAGACCCACGTGTGTGGACATGAGGTGTACACAGGGGTGCTCTGCTCTCTGTCACTTTGCACTTTCATCCAGCTCTCAAAGGTGCTGAAGTGCTGTAAGCACATGAGGTATCCCACTGACCTCAGTCGTGCTTGTTTCCTGTTTCAAGGCTGCTTTTTATTGCCAAGTAGTGCAAAAGAATTGCATTAGAATAAATGAGATGCAGGTCATAGATTTATGGATACAATAGCGCAGCTAACAAAATTAATATAATGCAGCTAAGAAATTAATTTAAAAATACCCTCTCAGTTCACCTGGTACAGGATTATGTGCAGATGAGGCCCAATAATGTGCTCTTTATGAGGAATAGGCACTTCTTTTTTCTACCTGAAAATTCACAGCACTTTGGACCTTGTCTGTGTGATGCTGATTTAAATTGAACTGGTGAAATAAGTTCAAAATCAATGTGATTAAATGGATGCTAATCTCACCCTGTCTCAGTTTAATGGCATTTGTTTTATTTTATCTGAAGTTAACAATAATTTACCTGAGGCTGCACCTTCAAAGTGCTGAAACAAAGCTTTGTTTGTTGGTTGTTTTTGATGGTTTGGGTTTTTTGGGTGGATTTTTTTTTTTTTTTTTTATGTTTCTCAAGGTGAACGTTTCACAGCTGTAGCGTTTTAGGATGCTGCTGCCCCTTCTGTGAGGGATTTCCCCACCACATGCACTTCTCAGAATGCACCTTTTCTTCCCAGATGCTCCAGGGAAGCTCTGCATCTTTGTGTGCATCTTGCAGGGAAGTGAAAGTACTGGAAGTTACCCTGAAGCATGTGAGAAATGCTCCCACATGCCATTCCCCAGACACTGCTGTGAAGGCAGGGACTTGGCCAGGACACTGCTAACAAAAAACAAAGGTCAGTGACATCTTGACACAGTGCAGCTGCTTGCTACACAAGTGTGAGTCCAAGGTTTTGCTGTATCAGTTTTTAAACTGATATTGGTATCTGCAGTTTCCTGACTAGACAATGTCTCACTGGTAAATCCAAACAAATCTGGCAAAAGCGGGGGATGACAGCGTCTCACTGATGAATTTTTTGGGTGTTTGAATTACGGCAAAAGAAATGTTGAATATATAAAGGGGGGAAAAAAGAGAACAATCTCCCCCTGCCCCAAACTCCAAATAAATAATTTTTTTTTCAATGTATATTTAAGAAAGTAAGCCCTGAAATGCTTTCTGGATAGTTTAAGTGAAGTAATGTTCTCAGGAATGCTCACTCCTCTGCTGAGACGTTTCAATGATGCAAAGATTCCCTTTGTGCTTCAGAAAGTCTGTTTGAAAACTAATTGTGTTTTCCCTCTGTTCTAAAGCGACTTTTAGCACCCCTGTGAAAAATAACACTAAGAATTACTTTTCCAATGATCTGGGATGAAGGGGCATCAAAGTGACTGACTGTTCACAGTGGGTATTTTAGGTTTTCTATCATTTTCATTCCTGCTGTAATTCTTCATTTATAGGCATCACTGAAGCCTTGTAACATGCTAACTCTTACCCGAGGGGGGCTCATGTCCAGCAAAATGCTACAGGCAGGGAAGGGACACAGATTCTTCTTTAACCCAGTTGGTGATCAAGCATTTAAATGCCTCACATGACCATGGCTATGTTTTAGAAGTGGAGCTTCTCATGCAGGGCGAGGTGAAAGGCAGAAGCCCAGCAAAGCTATAGCTTGATGTAGAGAGCTCACTGCTTGGGGTTCAATCCCTCTCCTTTCCTCTCTGGAGCTGGAGGGGTAGAAGAATCTTCCCACAAATCCCCAGGAAAAGCTCTGAGACAAGCTCAGGTCTGGGCAGCCCCAAGGCCCATGGAAGTCCCAGTGATGACACAATTAAAAGCAGCCTAAATGGAGACACAGTCAATTATGATCACTTCTGCCAGTGCCAATTAAGACATAGACATAATTAATAAATCAGAATTAACTTGTCAGGGAAGGCATATTTGAAGCCTTGTCTCAGTGAGAGAGATATTTAAAGTGTCTACTACTTCTGCTTAGTTGTGTTACTAAAATTCCACGTTGCACCTTAAAGGAAAACCACTGGGTTTGATCATTCTTGTTTTTTCTCTAGCAGATATTTGCAATTAATTTGTCTGTTGTCCCTTAGCTATTTCTAGGGCAGGCTGTATGCTATAATTTTTATGTGAGAAGCAGGGCTAAAGGTCCATGGTGGGCCAGAGACATTCCTCTTGGGGCTGAGAACAGCCAAGGACAGATCTAAATAAGCCCTCGGAGGTCACGGTGCAGTCCGAGGGTGAAAAGGAACACGATCCTTGGCCTGCCTGTCAGTGAAACACATTTTTGCCACTCTGACCTTGTGCTGAGGGGGTGGAAGTGGATGGGGTAGGCATGGGGGTGGTGCCTGGGTTCCGAATCGAGGCGAGGCAAGGCAAGAGCACGCCAGGTTTTCTCCAGGATACACAAGTTCACAAATATTAGGGCTGGCCGAGTCACAAGGCTGGCCTGGTTGATTTAATACTATTCAGCTGTTCCCTGTTCCCATGTAACCCTACACCTTTCCTAGCAAAACTATTTATTATCCCATATTAATAATAGCAGTGTTTTTTCAAAGTCACCTACCACAACCTGTCCTCACATCCAGGTCTCAGACTCCCTTGTTGGGTTCTGGGAGGCAATTGTCTTATCTTGCCCAAAGATTTCAATTTCAGGACTCTGCCTGTGTAATGTTCCTGGAAAAGCCTCGTAGCACAGAAGGTTCTTTGCCATTGACCTAGGGATTCTCAAGTGAAGTTGTTCTCGTTACAGCCAGGGAGGAGCATCCCTTAACAGCAAACAAACCACACTGAGCTTGGACAGCCCAAACTAGTCAGAATATTTAGGGCCCTTTGTGATGGCTGTGACAGGACACTGAATTATGTGTGTCAGTTATCTCATTAATTCCCAGTTCACCCTTTTAATTTTTTTAAAAAATCAATCTATTTGGGGATTTACTGGAAGACATGAAAGCATTTTTTTTTTTTTTTGCCTGTATGTTCTGCTTTTCTTCTTAGTAAGGACTCCTTGGGCTAAAACACAACAGTCAGACTATTCCTTTATAGGTTCACTTCAAGTAAATTATTTCCTATTCCTTGAATTGGACAGCAATTTGATTTAAGTACATTTTTGTTTATGTAAAATATCTGTTATGATTAAAGTTATGGATTAAGAGATTTTCCTCTTTGGCTTGTTTAACTAGGCATTCCTTATTTGAAACTAGGGCTTGACATCTCTAGCTAGGAGCATTTTCTAATTAAAGAAAATATTCTTTTGAGGTCAGGCATGTATTAGTAGCCTTCAAAAAAAAGCCTAAAAAAAAACCCCCACCCAAAACAAAGCAAACAACAAACCCCAAACATGTTAGTCTAACAGTATATTAAGAGGATAGTTTTTATTTAGGAAAAAATGCATTAAATGCTTCAGGAAAGAAAATGTTTATTTCTGTTTTTTAACTGGATATGTTATTCAGATCTGATATGCACATTTATATCCCATGATTTAGCATTCTAATGAAGCTGTACTCTCAGTAAAACAGGTTAGAAGGATAATCCAGGTTCAGAATAAAACTTCTAGCTAATTTGTCTTGTGTAATGTGAAATCAGCTTGAGAAAATCCTTTTTGACTTCCTTAAGATCCATTTCATTTTCATGAGCAATTTTTAAGTAGAAATGATCTCTCCTGGTAGGAGGCAAAGTAGCTCCATATTATTACAATAGACAAAAAAACCAAAACCCCAACAAACACAGAAGCAAAAAAAACCCCCAACAAACAAACAAACAAAAAAAACCCCAATGAACAAAAATAAAATAAAACAAAACAAAACCCCTCAACTCCAAAACAATTGGGTTTTTACATCCCAACCACAGTGAAACCATTGCTGAACTGAGGCGCTGTGAGATATCAAATCATCCTGAGTCTAATCTGAGCACCACCAAAAATGACTCGTGTGACCTTGTGAGTTTTTTGTCATTTCCAAAACTGGCCATCTAAAATGGCAGGCACCTAAATCCCTAAGCTCAGTTCTGCCCCTTTGGGAAGGTTAGAAATAGGAGGGTGCGTTTGTGGCTTGCAAGGATCTCTAATGCACAGTATCAACAAATGTATTTCTGTCCATTTTAAGCATCATCGCACTTGAAACAAACCAAACAGCTGAAACCACACAGTTCATTGGTTTCTTCAACTGCCTGAGTATAAACAACATCGTTCTGTGCAGCTTCACATGACCTAACTCTATTTTTATCATCATTTCACTAATAGGTGTCAAAGGCACTTAATACTTCTCCCATTAAAGCTCCTCTTGCTGCCACTGCCATGGGCTTGTGTGCTCTGAACCCACCCACAGTCTTTCACTTCTCAGCCCTTAGGGTCAGAAACAGGCAAAAGGTTCCACCTCACCCTGGAGGTCCTTTGTCCCCCTCCTCTCACCTCGATGGCTCCCTGTGCAAGGTCAGTCTGGCAGGATCTGTCCAATATCTGCAATATCCCTGGAGTTCAGATTTGGTGCTTCAGCCGTGGAGTTTTACAACTGAGAGCACACAGCCACAATATATTGCTTTTCTGCACTGCTCCAGAAGTGAAATGTCAGTTTTGTTGGGATGGCTGCTCATGCAGGCTTCCCAGGCTGATGGACTTTGAGATGGGTGGGAGTGTTTTGGTACAAATCATAGAATCACAGAAGGGTTTGGGTTGGAAGGGACCTTAAAAACCATCCACTTCCAACCCCCTGCCACCAAAAGGGACACCTTTCACTATCCCAGGTTGCTCAGAGCCACATCCAACCTGGCCTTGGAAATTTCCAGGGATGGGGTAGCCACAGCTTCTCTGGGAAACCTGTGCCAGGGCCTCACCACATTCAGAGGAAAGAAAAAATTTTCTAATACCCAATCAAAACCTGCTCTCAGTCAGCGTGAAGCCATTGCCCCTTGTCCTGTCACTCCAGACCCTTGTAAAAAATCCCTCTCCTTCTTCCTTGTAGGCTCCCTTCAGGCACTGCAAGGCCACAGTGAGGTCACCTCAAAGCCTGAACAATCCCAATTTCTCTCAGCCTTTTTATATGGGTATTTATGCATTGTGCTGTTGCACAGGAAACTAGGCATACTCCTTAAATCCCTCCTTTTCAATCTCCACCTGGAGGTACACAGCCTGCTGCTGATTATTGCTTCAAGGACCAAAGCTGAGTGTTTACTCTCACCTCTGAAACATGGGCTGCTGCTTTGTAGTTAAATACTCTGCTCCCAGCCCGTTAACATGCAATTACCTTGAGAAAACCCAGATGTGGATACCTGATACAACTTCTACTTTTCACAGCTTCGTCGTGAAAATTATTGGAAGTTTGCAATCATGCTGCGAGGTGGGGGGAAATGGTCCTGAGCCCAGTGTGTCTAGTCTCTAGAAGTCTCTGCAACTGGTGCTGACATTTGGATTATTCAATATTAGCCTGTGAAAACTTGGTGGTGCACTTGTTTGTGCAGGATCCACCAATGAGTATTTACATAGAAACTACCCAAGGCATTAAAAATACCCCTTGACAAATCTGTCTTTGCTGTGAACAGGGAGCTGCTCTTCAGATGACTGACCTCAGGAGGAATTTTCAGCAACTGCTACATCAAAAGGGGATTTTCTTTCTACTTATCGTTCTCAGAGGCTCAAAGCCGTGATGCATCAATAATAACTCATGTTTGTGTAATGTGATGCCACAAACCATAAAACTTCAAGTAGTAACTTGTTCAAGTAACCAGGAAAACAAAAAGCAGCAGAAAAATGTTCTTTTCCACCTCATGAGAAAAAAGACAAATGGTGATCAGTGCTCAGTACGAATCTATGTCTTTTAAGGGAGAGGTGAATTTCCATTTGCAAATCCCATTGCAGTCCCTGTAGAAACCAATAGCAAACTTAATAATGGGGACCTTCTGTTGGTTCCACCTCTGAAAATTCAATTTTTATGACTCCTTCTGGTGAGAGGGAAATTCTACGTCTGCCATTTCATGTTTGCTTCTTATTTATTCCTGTTAGCACAATAAAGGATTGGCAGGCAGGATGTGTGGGAAGCCAGATGGACTAAAGGAGCAAAGTGGGTGGCCACAACTTTAATAGGATGTGTCCTCTTTGCAGATTATTTCTGTCATGTTATCCCTGACCAGACAACCACTTGCTGGTAAGAGCAGCCAGAGTGACAAAAGAGCTGCTCCTGAAAAGCTCTTTTTTCCTGCTAAGTACTTTCACGTACCTCTTTCCTGCTAAGAAAGGAAATATGGCACGTTAAATAGAGAACTAGAGATTGGAGCTGGGCTCAAGTTTTCCAGCCCCTGGGACTTCAAAGGACCTAATAAATCATGGGAGTGGATAATTACAGGAAATGTCAAAGGAAAGGCAGAAGATGTCCTGTTGTATGGTGATGTCCAGGGATTACTGTGTTGTCAAATAATAAATAAATAAATAAATACAGAAATAAATAAATAATTTCCCATGCCTAACTGAGGGAGGCCGAAAATGCTAATTAGTTGCTAGATTTTTGCAAGGCTCTTGCTGTTTTCTTGACGTTTCAAAGTATTCTATTTTCAAAAGCAGTAGAGTACTCACTATCTTTAAATGTTATTTAATGTTGTGAACCAGCTTTCAAGATTCTGAAGATTTCACATTTAAAGTTTTCACACTTGGAAAATATGGAAATTGAGATCTGAACAGACTTTTTCCTGAGGCTGGTACACTTTCTAAAGACTATGTTAAAAAGTAAAATAAAATCTAACCAGCAATTTACATAAATATGATTTAGGTTATTGAATGAAATCATGGATTTAAATGGTCTTGATTTTAAAAAAAAAACCTTATTCCAGCACTTTTATTAAAAAAGAGTTGTGTAACAGCGTGCAGTGACAGCCCATACATTCATATATTGTATGAATCATGCATTTTATATACATTAGTATATATGTTATCCATATATTAGTATACAGAGACCATGACTGAAGAGGTAACATAGCTGGAAATGTTAAATATACTTTCTTAAGTGGTTTGCCTTGTTAAAATGAACACTAAGTTCCAGGCTGATCAGGGTTATATACCTGAATATTATTCATCTGCTTCCAGCTATGAATGGTGATACAACTAACTCTGTCACCTAAAGCCTTTTTATTGTAACACTTTACAATGGATGTTGTAATAAACATCTTCCCTATTTTTATTTGCTTTAAATGGAAAGGCAGGCAACTCCTAGTTTGGGTTCACCGTGCTGCAGAATGATCCTTTGTTTTCAGGGCCATAATAAATGCTGTGTGGGGAATGCATGGGCCTCCTGCTGGCAATTCTTCAACAAAAGTGGGAAAGAAATGCACATTTTTGGGGAACAGACCCACTGGTTTGCCCAGGTCACTTGATACCCTACTGCATAGACTGAATACAAATTTGATGTTGTAAAAAGGGGTTTTCTGGCTTTGTTTGGGGCTGACTCCAAGTGCACCCTTTGTGCTTCTCCAGTGGTTTGCTTCAGAATAAGGAGATCTAATATCTCTTCTCCCTGACACAAACACCTGGAGCTTTCCATGCAGCCTTTGAAGTACGATGGGGATTTCACTGATGGCTATCACCGAAAAACTGATTCACCATCTGGAAATGCCCACTGCGTTCATTTTCTATGCCTCATTGTATCTAGCAGCAAGATTTAGCTGGGACCTTTTATGAAGCTTTTTCCAGCTAACAAACAAGATATATTTAGATTTGTTTTGCTCAAAATGCAGTTTAAAATATAGACAAAATAGAACAGATTAAACTGACAAGGCTCTTGCAATCTCAGAATCCAAGACAAGATTTTTTTAATAAAGGAAGACAATGGCAGCTAATATATGTGTAGACAATAGAAAACTTTTCTAACAAAGTTCCCATTGTGAAGGGCTCTTCTTCAGGCCATAGCCCTGCTTATCTTTCCAGCAACAGTCTATTACACTGACATTTCACAAGCTGAGCCAGGTAAACCTATATGGGGCTGGGTTCCATATTTCATTGGCCTTTAATCTAAACTCATTCGTATTCAGAACCCTTTAGTCCATTCTGCCTTTTATCTTGCTGGTTGCCTTTGTTAATGGATTATTTCCATGTTCTCTTTTAACTTAATGATTTTGACTCGGAATAAAGAAGTGTTTCCAGCTCAGACTTCAGAGCTGCAGGACCAGCTGTTTGCCTTGTTGCATCTGGCGTGAACTGGGGTGCACTTGAAAAACTGAGCCCATTTATATCCACTTTATTTGAGAAAGGTTTAAAAGCTTTTCAAGTCACAGTTTTATACTGGTTGCTTTTAACACCAGCCAAAGAAACTTGTGCTATAACTGGCTTTTGTTTCCATGCCCATGACACTGGATATTAGGATTGGAGAGTTAACACAGCAACCTCACCAGCGTTGTGCAATGGGATGCTCATATCTCTCATATAAAATTGATTTCCTCGTTGTGTTTTGGTGGATCAGCTTTGGGAGTGACCTTGGCCTAAAAATGTGGAGAGGTTTTAGAAAGCAATAATATTTTCACTGCCTGAAATTAGCTGCAAGTAAAATGTAGAGTATGTATAGATATATATGCACTATATACTATATAAATGCCTCTGAATGCAGTAAAAAGAAATAAATGAATAAAACAATTTCCTGGTGCTGTGGAATTTTCCAAAGGAGATTTTGTTATTCATCTATTCAAAGACTATGCAAATGTCCAGCCTTCTTAGAAAATGAACTGGAATTAAAGGGTTTTTACCCAGAGATACTTACAAAAGGGTATGCAGGGTAAGAGAACTCTCCAAAGGCACATTTCTGAGCATGATACTTGGAGTTATTTTAAACTGACACATTAGAAGAGATTTAGTTACCTGAAGTCAAAAAGTAAATACTTTACTTAATTTGGAATCCACAAAAAATAAAACAGAACTTCATTTCAGATATGTAGAGGACTTATTGCAGGAAAATCCATATTATAAAAGATGATTTGACTCCATTCTATCAAACACTTTCAAACTAAAACCCCTGTGTGTTTGCCAAAAAGCTGTTTTGAAAAGAACCTCTTTTAATATGGATTTTTGAGTAAGATTTTATTTTCAATGGGGATTTTTGAAAAGATACTCTTTTTTTCTTCTTACAAATCAGGACGTCTTGCATAGAGAAATATAAATTTACAGGAGTCCAGGTGTTACAGGGAAGAGCAGGATATGGAACTGTCTTAAATCCTTTTCACAGAGTTATGGAATAGGAATCACAACCACAACCCAGAGACAAATGCTTAAATCTTCCTCATGGATATCCCCTCATGTCCCATCTCTTTTATTTAAGTAAGGTTTGGGTACCTGAAGGGAGCCTACAAGGAAGAGGGAGAGGCATTATTTTACAAGGGCCTGGAGTGACAGGACAAGGGGCAATGGCTTCACACTGACAGAGAGCAGGTTTAGATTGGATATTGGGAAGAAATTCTTCCCTGTGAGGGTGGTGAGGCTCTGGCACAGGGTGCCCAGAGAAGCTGTGGCTGTCCCTGGATCCCTGGAAGTGTTCCAAGACCAGGTTGGATGTGGCTCTGAGCAACCTGGGACAGTGGAAGGTGTCCCTGCCCACGGCAGGGGGTGGGAATGCAATGGTCTTTAAGGTTCCTTCCAAGCCAAACTCTTCTGTGATTCTGCAATTCTATGATTTATGCACATGGTGGATGCTGATGAGTCCCAGCTATGGTTTGGGAGGCTGTGCAGGCGATGTTGGAGCTATTTCCCATTACCTGGTTTTTGCAGCTGGTCTGGAGCTGCCCTGGGTCCATCCCTGGCTCATCTCTGTTGGGCAATTCTAAATACTCCTTAATCCAAACCAGAGTGAACCTAGCCCTTTGGGGTCAGTCTGGAGGAAACACAATCTCTGAAAATCTTGTTGTCATGCCCACCCCTTTTAGTGCTGAGCTGCTCAGCTCTCCTCTTTTCCTTGGAAGCCTTACAGCTCTTGTTCAGGCAAGGCTCTTGGGAAACCCCAGAATCTCCAGGCTTGGGCCACCCAGGGCTCTGGTGGTGAATTCAGCAGTGTGAGCCCACCAGGGCATGCTCAGGCAACAGGGTGGTGCTCTGAGCCAACCCAGAAAAACACTGCTGCTCTGCTGCTGGGAGAGGACAGCCAAGAAGGGATGTGAGCAGGCTGTGCTTGGCAGCTTTCTAAATCAGGGCTGAGCAGAGGTGTGGTGACTACACGGTGTGGAATCTGCCGTCCCACGCGTGCTGCAGGGTAAGGCAATGAATGCAGCCGCTGACAGGGCATCCTGCCTTGGTTTAGGATGGGGCTAGAGTGTCCCAGCTGCCCCACGGAGCAGCTCAGGGAGCCCAAACGCTGTAGTAGGAGGGGGGAAGTCACACCCTCCAAATCAGAAGCTTTGGGCCACTCCAGTGCTTTTCAGGGGGTTGAGTGAGCCTTGCACACCAGGGCGTGTGGCAGCCCTCAGAAATGCTGTGTATGATTGGCATGGGGCAGCTTATGGGCACCAGGGGGTGTTTGTCAATTAAATCTGGGGATTCCCACTGGGAACTGGTGGCTGATTATCACCATGAGCACCATGCTCCTTGTCATGGCCACTTAGAAGAAAAACAGCTAAGAAGACTCAAGGAAGGCTAAAATGTTTCCAGAAAATTCTTTAAAAAGCAGGACCTTTAGTTAATGGTGATGAAAATCATGCAAATAGCCACCTTGCAAGGTTTCTTTTCCAGGTGTTAAAGCACAAAAAAAAGATACAAAAAGAGCATATTTGTACATGCATGAGCTCTTTCCTAGTGCATATTGGAAAGTTAAGGCTTTATGTTGGTTTTTTGCCCTGCCACTGTCATAAGTCAAATATTTGCATTGTTAGATAATTAACTGTACTAATCAACTGGAAAATCCAGGTTTTCTGTGGTGGTTTTGGATCAAAAATTCCCCTGGTGTGACTTGACAGTGGAAAGCAATTGCCTTGGTAGAAAACACAGCTAGCTAAATGTTGGGAAAAATTGACCAGCCTGGCGTGACGTGGCTTTTGAGGCAAAGAATTATTTATTTTTATTTCACTTTCAAAGTGATTCAGTGGGTGAAATGAAGAATCAGGGAATCACAGAGTGGTGTGGATTGGGAGGGACCTTAAAGACCATCGAGTTCCACCCCCCTGCCATGGGCAGGGACACCTTCCATCAGACCTCATTGCTCCAAGCCTTCTCCAACCTGGCCTTGAACACTTCCAGGGATGAGGCAGCCACAGCTTTTCTGGGCAGCCCACCCTCACAAAAAAGAATTTCTTCCATAATTCCTTCTACTTCTTTGACTTTCCCCTCATGGCCACTTTTTAAATGGTGGGATAGGTTTCAAAGCCTCTTCATCCTCCCAAGGGGATTGAACTGAATTCCTTACTTCCTAGAAGAAAGTCCTATGTGACATCAGAGGTGACACTGGCAGAGTTGGTATATTCATGGCTGGGCTATGCACATGACTTGCAAGAACACCAACTTGGCATCTACCAACTTTGCAACTCTTGTGCATGAGGCCCATTCACCTGTCAGAGTATTTTCTAGCTCTCATGGCAATTTTGAGTGCAGTTCCATTTATAGCCAACAAGTCACACAGGTACATGTCATCTTTCTTCCAAGGAGCAGGAAAAAGGACTTCAGGATTTCAGCTTATCAGGTTTCCAAACCACTTCAGACTATTAACTCTGAGGACTTCTGGAAAAAAAAAAAACCCAACAACAGAAAAACAAACAACAAAGCAAATTCTCTCTTTGTGATAAATGTTGGATTATTTTTGTATTCATTCTTGGCAAATAAGACAAGATGAGGGATCATGCTACTGAGCAGATTTTTGAAAGGAGCAGCTCTCTCAGCAGAATTTCTGCCAAGGTAATAACCACAAACAATGAGCTGCTTGTCGTCAGAGCACTGAGGAGGTGGAAGGGAAAGTGTCTTGGAAGCAGATAAACTTCACTTTAAGTTCTGCTTTGAGCAGATGAAGAGGGTGCTGAAAGATTGTCAGTAGATATTGAGATAGACTGGAGAAAACAACAAATTTTGGAAGCCCAAGGGGAGATCTGGGTAGTTGTAAGGTTAGGCAAAGCACGTGTTGGGAATGCAATCAAATGTGTACTTGTTTGTGTGTGTGAGAGTAGGAGAATTTTGGGGAGCTGGCTGCCAGGTAAATGCAGAGTGACACCCCAGTGTGCCTGGAGGGCAGGGCTTGAGTTGTGGAAACTGAATCTTGAACAAGATTCTATCACATTGCTCAGTACAAGTTAAAATAACTTTTGGAACCGAGCTGGCCACGTAAACAGCCATCACTGCTGTCCAGAGAGCCACTCCTTTCCCTGGAAACAACCTTCTTTTAAGGTTTGTGCGTGCCCTTAGGGAGAAACAGCATTAGTGGCTTTCCTTTTGGAAAAGGATTTTGGGATTTGTCTGGAAGGAACACTTGGCTGAAGCTCGAGCTGTGGATCAAACCACAAAACAGAGGAAAAGATTTCAATGGCCCATTTTTCCCTTCTGGGTAGGTGTTGATTTGCTGATGTCTTTGGTCAATATGCTGGTTATTCTGGGAACTGTTCTGAGGTCACACATCAAACAGTGGTTCTGCCATTTAATGGCTTCAGGATGGGTACAGCAGGGAATGAAAGGAAAATTGAACAGCTGCAGTGGCTGGCTCCTTATTTCAGTCCATCCTGAAGTACCAAATCAGTGCAGGATCATGGCTGGAGCTTGGTCTCCTCCTGGTTGTCACTCCTCTGATTTCAGTAAACTCCTTTGTTTTAAGTGGATGTGAGTAAGTACAAGATCAGGTCTCAGCTCTCAGATACCTGCAATTTATTTTTCCTATGTCAAAATCTCCTAAGTTTTATTGTAGATAACTCTTGGAATAGGCACATAAGCCTGAACCTGGAAGGTGGTATGATTTGAAGGCATTCATTATCTTGCTTGTCAAGTACTGGGTTTGTCCCAAAATCCGATATTGGCACAGTGTATCCCAAGTTACAACAAGTAGTCCCTTTGTATCCAAGTAATTTTCCTGAAATGAGTAGAATTTACAGCGAATGTGTCCACAGCATAGAATGGGAATATATATTCAACATTTGAGAGTGCATAATGGCTATGAACCTCAAATATGGAAAAGAGTCCAAAAGGCAGGGGGGCAGTTTGACTAATTCTTGAAGTCTGGCATTTAAAAGCTCCTAACAGGTTTTTGCATTTGGTAACTTAAAAGTAAAGACAACAGGGAAAATCCCTGTCTCACTATAGTTGATATAAATTCCAGAGGGGGCAAAATGTTACCTCTTTTTGTATAAGGCTGGTCTTGTCCTTGAATGTGAATTGAACTGATATATTGCTTTATCTGCCCCCTCCATGCCTGTGCAGTAATTACTCCCTTCATGTTGCTTGAGTTCCAGGGGGTTTCTAAGAGAGTTTCTGGCTTTTTATGAAGTAGTTTTCCTACAAAACACAGAAAGAACTTCTAATGCAGGGTTCAGAACATGAATTCACTAGTTTCCTCAGAATTCTGTGGATTAGGGAGAGGTAGGTCTAAATTTGGTGAGCATTGGGCAGATGTCTGATGAAAGTGAGGACACAGCAGGGGGAACAAGACAGGCACGAGAAGGAAAAGGCTGCAGGCAAATTATGAAGTTGGAAGTAGCTGGGAAAGAAGAAAGAGACCTATAGGCAACAAGTGGACTGGGTTTAGTTAGGAATTAAAGCCAACAAAATACTCCCTGCTGGAACTGGAAGGGAACCCAGGAGCCACACCAGCACACAGCTCTGTAGTTTGCTGGCAAAACACAGTGATGCACACTAGAAATGCTAAACTATTGCAGCTGTCCCTCCACTCCCTGAGCTCCAGGAACTGAGATTAGGCTGAGGTGACTCACACAAGTGTCAGGAAAATGCCCTTTGATGAAGTGTCCCTTTTATTGCCTTGGTAATTTTGGAGCAGACGTTGTGTGTGATACACGGCAGGACACACACACATGGGTGGGCTTGGCTGCCTTCTGCCAACTGTGGGACTTGGGATGGACCCCCAGTGGCTGCTGTCAAGGCAATGGCTGGGTCTGAGGAGCTTTACAACAGCACCATCTTTCAGGGCACAGCCTGGAATCTGATCCAGCACTAGGTGCTGCTGAGAATTGCTTTGCATCCCGACTTTGGATTTGTGGGAGCTCTGGGTCCTTGTGGCTGCAAAGGTATCATATACACAGCATGTTAACTTTCCTAAGAATTCTCAAAAAATGGAGTCTTCCAAACTCAATTGTCACATGAGCCATAGATTTTAGTTTAACATCTACTGCATGTCCCTAGGAGTAAAGAATATTTTTGGTGATAACTCCGTTCCCATTTATGAAGCCTTCAGACACAGTGCTGAAGTACCAGGAGTACAAGATGCTCAGTCAAGCATGTCTTTCCCTTCCCTCATTGTGGCACTGAAGGACTCAGGCAGGTGATTTATACTTGATGCTTGCGGGGAATCCCATGGGGAAATCTGTCTTCAGAGCAGGATTCAGAAAAGTGTGTGCTGAGGCCACACACAGAATGAGAAGTGAGAGGAGGATGGCAGTGAGTTGAATACAGAGCAGCTGGAGCACTTGGAGCACACAGAGAGAGAAGGGCTTTAGGAGGAAAAGATGAAAAAGAATGAGGATCACTCAGTTCCAGAATTTGTCACATTTCAATCTCACAAAAGAGATGAACTACAGTTCTCCAGGATGTATTTAATTTTTGACATTTTCTGTCTTTTAAATGCTTGACCTGACAACTTTTACAGTGTTCAGTACATTTCTAAGGGTGGGAATCCATGCACATACCCACTCACAAGCCAGGTGTGTGCACTATGGTTACTTAACATGCACATTAGATATATATTTGAATTCAAAAGCACTTCCAAAAAGCAGTTTTTAGTTACCATCGCTCCTATAACTGATATTCCTCACTAAGGGAAGGGTTAGATTTTATTTGTAATGTATGAGCTTTATAAAACCTCTGGAGAGCAATGGGTTATGTAAAGATTGTTTCTTTAGTTAGACCAGCTTGCAGTCTAGGTTAATAACCAGTCTGCACCGAGATTTTTTCCAGTGTCCTAAAAAAATTGCCCCCAGATTTTGCTTCTCTCTTTCAACCAACCTGCATCTGGTGCCCAGCTGATTTATGTGTCAGGTTACCTATAGCACACTGGTAGGTATACACAGAGATTCACAAACGTGTGATGCATTCAGGCTGGAGCTCTCCATCATCCTGCATTCCCTATATGGGGGAAGCATGATAAGAAATCACTGTTTCCTTTCAGCAAGTCCAGAAGGAAAGCAGAAACCTTCTCAGGGTGTTGCCTGAGAAATGCCTGATCACAAAATCCCAGGATGGCTCAGGCTGGAAGTGAACAAAGTGGGTCAGCTGGTCCCTCATCCTTCCAGAGCACTTGATGCTTGGGACGTTGGTGGAAGGAGCATTAAATAAGGATAATGAATGTGTTTGGGAGAGGGAAGGAGCAGAGGGAAGTTGGGATATTAATCTATTGACATTTTAAGATGGGGTACACATGATGTTACATCATGTAGGAAATTATTTAAGTAGATTAACTCGGGAACTCGCTATCAAGATCACTTTAAAATTAGTACATCAGCTCATGGATAAGACTGGAATAACATGCAGTACAGGGAATGTGAATTGTGGGTTGTCTTTTGTACATCCTTTCCCCAGCAGAGAGCAGCAACTCACCAAGGGATTCTTCAGCATGTCCCTCCTTACAGAAGCTGTAAAAATAAGTCTTGGTTTGCTCCATATTTGAGTTCTTTTATCACAGGTGCACTTCAACTTAGAGCTCTGTAAGCCTTGGTTATGGCATTAAAAGAAGTTTTGAAAGTTCCCAAGAAAAGATAGGGAGAGGTCTGGCATTTCCCAGCACATCCATCCTGCTGGAGAGCAGAATAAGCAGATTCACTACATCATAGCCTTGGCTAGGGTAGCTTTTGCTTCCTTTCTGCAAGCAGAATTTGCAGCATCCATGTGTTAGACTCAAACTCCCTTTAGCTACTGATTCAGCTCTCTTTGGCTACTGATATCACAGAATCATTTTACTCCATCTCCTACCTGCCAGGATGATGCTTTTTAGATGAGTCTGGGTGATCTTTTCAACATTCTCAGATTTCAGGAGTGGTCTCATCTTATAAACACCAAGTCACGAAGAAGAAACAAAGTCGTGTAACTGTCAAAACCAGAATGAATCAAAGCCTGAATTCTTTTTCTCTTGAAGATATTTTGCAAATCTCAATCCCCAAAGAAAGGACTATTTTAGAAAGCTCTTTTCAAAGAGTTGTTGAAAATATTGGACCTATGTACATGTATTTTTTATGTGTTTCCTCCCTCATGAAGTACAAAGATACTAACTGGAGGAGACTAGGTGTGATGATATGGGATTCTTTCCTATTTTTCCCCTTTCTATTTCAGTCTAAAAGCTCAAGAACGGCATGTCAAATTTTATCTTCCTCTCTGGGGACCTTTAGAGATACATATTATGTGATCTCATGGTTTTTCTAAAGGGGATGAGTTCTGCTAAAAGCTGAGCAAGGTTTCTTTCTCTCAGGTTAGTTTTCAGTGTAAATTAAGTGATAACAATACACACAGCTCAATGCCTAAAGTCTCTTTTCCAATGCAGTGCCCATCTTCTTTCCCCATACACTTGTGTCATCCCCAGTCCACATGTTCTCCAGCTGTGATAATCTAAGGAGCAGAAAACATCTCCTTGTCCTTTGAATGGATCCTCATGCCTCAGCATCCTGGGCTGACTCAGGGAGTGCAACCAGTGCCAGCCTGTTCCTCTCAGTTTTGTGGGGGCAGGAAGGTGACAGGTAGGGATGTGACACAAGCAGGATGTCAGAGCATTCCCACACACCTGTTAGCACAGCCAGGCTGCCATCATGGAACTTCTTTTAGCAAAGGCAGGAGTTCCATAAAAGCAGTAAGGCCTGAAAAGACCTCCAAGGTCATCGAGTCCAGCCTTGGGCCAAACATCTCCCTGTCAGTTACACCAGAGCACTGAGTGCCACATCCAGTCATTTCTTGAACAACTTCCAGAGGTGGCAGCTCAACCACCTCCCTGGGCAGCCCATTCCAATGCCTGGCAACTCTTTCTGTGGAGAAATTCTTCCTGAACCTCCTCTGGCACATCTTGAGGCCATTTCCTCTCCTCCTGGCCCTGTTCCCTGGAGCACAGCCTGACCTCCCCTGGCTGCCCCTCCTGTCAGGAGCTGTGCAGAGCCACAAGGTCCCCCTGAGCCTCCTTTGCTCCAGGCTGAGCTCCCCCAGCTCCTTCAGCCACTCCTCATATAACTGACTCTCCAGACACTAAAGAAGTATTAGAGATGGGAGAAGCAGAAGGCAGCAGTTAAGAAAGGATCTGTTTTGTGTTTAAGGCTCTGTTTTACCTCTGAATCAGACAGGAAGATGGTGTTGAAAAGTTTGCAGAGTAACAGAGGATCTGCCTTTTCCCACAGCAGCGTCAAATGGATGGAAGATGACCATGAGCTGTCAGACAAGTACTGGGAAGAAACAGTTTTCCAGAGGCTGGGAGATGTAAATCAAGGCTGAGAAAAGTGGCAGTGGCAGTGCTGCCCTGCTCCTGTGAGGGAGGGCTGTGGATGGAGATGTCCCTTTCAGCTCCTGGGTGGGGTGGCAGCTGCAGGGAAAGAGGAGAACCATCCCATGCCCTGCTGGGAGCTGAGCTGGGCTGCCCTGGGCTACTGAGGTGTGTGAGACAGGAGTTTCATAGAATCATTAAGGCTGGAAAAGACCTCCAAGGTCACTGAGTCCAACCTTGGACCACACCTGTCATCCCCAGCTGCCTGTGCAGGCTGGCAGGGATGTTGATCAGGGCAGCTTTGAAGTGGGAGCTGTAATCAAAAGGGGGCCCTGCCATGAGTTTGTCCCATCTCTTTATGTAAATGTGCTCTCCCTCCACCACTTCTTGGGCCATGCCCTGAATGTCTTCAACCCTGAGTACATCTCCCATTGAGACTTCTGCTCTGTTGAGCCATTGCCTTCCTTTTCACAGTGTTAGAGCCTTAAAGTCTCTGCATGCTGGGACATTTCCCTCTAATCTGGGTCTCTAACAAAGTGCTGTCAGCACAGATGTATCACAAGCAGCTCTTGCCCCAGGATACTGCATGTTTCTGAAGAACTACTTTCCTAACATTCCAGTGAAATGCAGGAATCTTCTCTTGTAGTCTCACAACACCTGCTCTTTACCCATCTTTCTTTTAAAGTGGTCGAATTGGACATTGTTATCTCTGGGTGTTATTCTATTTCTATTTCATTACATTTTTGCCAGAAAGATAAAATATTCTTTATCTTATTTGCATAAGTAAAAATGGTTATTCGGATGGAGACAAAACCCCAATATTTTGGTGTCTTGGGCACAAAGCAAATTTTATACTGGTGTAAAACCCTGTACTAATTCCAAAATTCAGTCTGAGTGCTGCTTTTATAAACCCAAATCTTGGTCTGCTGTTGCCACCTTTATTTTAGTGAGAGGTAAGGGTATGAAATTGGTCAAATGATTGATACTTACAGCTGCCAGAGCCTGTCCTCTTCAGCAATACCCTGAGATTCTATTAGTAACACTGAGGGATAGCAAAAGTTTGTCTTTGTTCTGAGAAGGCATCGTTGAGGATTTGATCCTTTCCATCAGCTCAGCACTGCTGTATCATGTGTGCAGCAGTGAGATGTCCTTTCTTTGGGAACAAAAGGAAGCCTTTATTCCTTTCAGCACTGCCAGAAGAGAGTGGGATCTCCTTCCCACACATACAAATGGGAGTATAAACTCCCCTCTGCAGCACATTAAGCAACTGCTCCATGAAACTGCTCTTCTGCAAAGCCTGTGTGAGGACCAACACTGCACTGATGTCCCTGAAGATTAATGTCAAAGGCAGCCAGTTACACAAGAGACTGTCCCTACAAAAATTCATCTTCTTGGTTCTAAGTCAATGAGTTGGAGTTACTTCAAGCTGGGTTTTTTGAGGGGCAAGATTCTCATAGATACACTTGTGGGTAGAGACACTTGGAAAAGCAAATCTTAAAAGCTGTATTTAGAGAGCAGATTCGGGTTGTTATCAGCTGTCTAAATATCAGCATGTAACATATTCTGAGCTGTTCCATGTATCATTTTTAGTCTGGATCTGGTGCTTCAGAAGGTTTTCCATGAGCCCTGTGTCATTTCTCTCGAGCTCAGGTGAGTATCTTTGGTATCCCACATCTCACGTGTCTCAAGTTGCACCAGATTCTTGTGCACACACAATTGAATTGCAGCTTTTGAAACCAAGATAGAAAAGTATTGGTAGTGTTCACACAGTTCTCAGAGGTATTTACATTTATTCATCTTTAAAACATCTGCATTAAATCAATCTGCCGAGTTTGAGTTTGTCAGATTTTGGTGGTGAATTGTTTGTAATTCATCTAATGGCCAGAAGCTAATTGCAGTCCTTGTCCAGACTGTTTGGGATGAAGCAGACTTTGTTGGAGGTTTATTTTCCTGATGCAAAAAACTCTGGCGTTGAACAACTGTATGATCCTGTATGGGAAAATGACTATTTTACTGGAATTTTGTTTTCTCATTGCAAAACCCAAACAGTATCTCCCCAGCAGAAGACACTGGTCCATTTCTCTCACTTCCATTAAAGAAAAGCAAGAACTTCAATGCTGCCTGTAAAGGAGCAGAGCACAGGTGTGAAGGTAGAAAAAAGGTGATGATCAAAAAGGCATAGTTTCTGGGTTCATAGACAATGGAACTTGAAAGGGTACTTTTTGCCCTTTTCTAAATTTCAATTTAAGTTATTCCAGCTTTTTTCCTGCATTGAGAAAGCAGAAATGCTTGAAAGCTTTCAAGCTGGGCAGCAATCAAGCCACCAAACTCTCCAAATGGAATGTTTTAGAATTCCTATCTCATGAACAATGCTTGGGTTTTTCTGTTTTGTTTTGTTTATTGTGAATCAATATGAACTTGTTTTCCACTCTTTTAACATTTTCCAAGGGATCTTGATTCTATTTCTCTGGGCCAGATCTATTCTTAATGTTTTGGGCAATAGTTCCCAATGGCAAATAAATATGAAAAATAAATGAACAATTACAGAATTGATGTGATCTCTGTGAGCTCTGCACTCAGCTGGAGTTAGGGATGACCTTTCTAAGACATGGATGTAATATCAAGAATATTTCTGTGTCTCATGGAATGTATTTACCCACCTTTGGAAAGCAGCCTTTGTGCACTGTCAGCACTGCACAGCCACAATGAAGCCTTACACCTGTAGGGGATGTATTTTTTTCCCAGAAAACCCATTTTGAAAATGCCAAAAGAGGTCCATGACCCTGTTATATTTCTGTTACACTAGGAAGAAAGCTGGGGAGCAATTGTCAGACTCGATCTTGGAGGTCTTTTCCTTCCTAAACAGTTCTGTGAATACAAGGTCTTGAGGAGCTCTGCATTAGGGCTGCAGGAAACTTTTCCCAGACCCTGCAGACAGTGGGGATGTTCCTTCTAAGCACCATTCCTCACAAAGGCCATCTTCCAGATTGTAAATTCAAATACCACCCTGCAGAGCACCCTGGAAAAGCCATCAGCAAGGCCACTGTTCCTTTATCCCCTTGGGATTCTGGCAATGTGTTCATCTCTCCTGCTCTCTCCTGCCAGCTATGCATGCTCAGGATCATGAAGGATCTGTGCCTGGAGGTTTCTGTGCCCATGTTTCATGATTATCACCTATTCCCAGTTCAAGTGAGGAGTAGAGGGCCCTGTTACAGATGTTTTATTCTCCTACTTACTGTAACCATTTTGGATTTCAGCCATCACATATAAACAACGTGCTTGGGCCTTTCCAATTCTGCTCTGCCATTTTAGTCCTCTGGAGATCAGCCAGTGCCCATAAAGTGTGTGGCATTGATTTAATGTCAGCTGGCTTCCCAGACTTTTGATAAATGGATGCAAGGTGGGCATATCTATCTAAAATAGGAATTTAATTCTGTATTGGGGGTGAACTGTATTTGGTTGAATTCTGTTGCTGATAAAATTCTCAGCATTGCTTTTAACTTTTGTCTAACGTAATGCCAGATGAAAGGTGCTTTAAAGAAGAAGATGACAATGAAAAAGTTATCATTCCAGTGGGGCTGTAAGCTGGATGTTTTATGTTTTATGTCCATGTGGGCATTCAGGCTAAGATGGAAACGACTAGCTGAGATTTACCTCATTCCCATAAGGCACTTGAGCATTACAGTATTACACATGAATTCTTCTTGTGCAGTCAAAGAGACTTTCACAAGTTCAAAGTGCCAGTTTTCATTGATTAGAAGCAGAAACACTCACAGAAATATTCCAGTGCAGTGGTTCAAGTCATGGTGTGATTCTAAATTATCTTCTGAAACCTCTTTCTTTCATGGACAATGCGGAAGGAATAAATCAGAAAATACCACACCAGCTTTTCAGCACATATAATTTCAGAAGGAAACATTCCCCTTTTTCATTTTGTTCCAGAGAAGTGCTGAACTGGTAATACATCGGAAGAATCATAATAACAATTAAATAAACAGTAGGAATAACTCTAGGAGGAGACAGTGTATCAATTCATTTACTAGTTATTTCTTTATTAATTATTATTTACTTTTTATCATTTTATTTGCTAATACTGTTTAAGGATTTAATTGCTTATGCTATTCAAATGCATAATGTCATGACAGATTGTGACATTTCAACAAGCTCCACACATCCTCTCTTATCTACCTTTCATAGTTAATTTTAAGATTATTGTGCTGATCATATTAACGCTATATCTCAAGCAGCATTATCTCAGGGTCTATTTCTATCTAATATATATGGAGAGACAAAGATGTGAGCTTTTCAATGTCATTAAAAGCTCTCAAGCAGATTGAAAGGCTTACCAGGAAATCAGAGATTATAATTTTGACTGATGTAGGGGGAGCAGAAAGTATAGCAGAGTGGAAATCACTCACAGGGGAAAGGAGACTTGCTTTTGTCTTGGCAGAAAGTCTAAATTCTATCTCCAGATTCAAATGCTCTCTACGTTTTATTTAGTTTTCCAGCCTTCTCACAAATTGGTGGGGTGCCCTGTGCAGAGCCAGGACTTGGACTCAATGACCCTTGTGGGTCCCTTCCAACTCAGGATATTCTGTGATTCTGTGAATATCTCCTCTTTTGGCTCTAATCAATGCCAGTTTTTCTTTAAACATCATGACAGTGTGACAGGAGCGAGACCTATAAATAAATAACTCATCATGCTGTGACAAACCCAAATTCTGACGACAAACCAGTCAGCTGTTCACCCTTTTGCTCAGAGGAACTGCCTGTTTTCTTCCATGGAGGTTACCAATAAAGGTCCACAGTATTCATAGGAATAAATGCCTTCAGCACTTGCATCTCTGATCCTATTGACTGTCAACGTGATGTGCAACCAAACATGGTACAAATAAAATACTGGAATGCAAGATAAAACCTTCATGAAAATGGGAATTAATTTTATGACCTGAAGTCAAAGAAATAGTTTATTTTAATGTTATCTCGTAATGGTCATTTATCTGTAAAAAGAGAATTGGCGTGATGATCTATAGGAGAGATTGGAGCTGGCTGTCATGCCAACTTTTTTGTGAATTAATCAGGAAGTTTCTAAGAGAGGCCAATACCCCATATATCCTTGATTTTATCAACAAATATTCTGCATTTGCTTGGATATTTACCAGAAATATGGCTTACAAATACCATAGACTTTTAAAATTATCCACTAATATTAATGATTTTTTACATTAAAATTGTTTCTTTTAGTTGCATCACTAACCCTATAAAAGCTAGGTTTATGAACTTCTCTAAGTTTTATGAAGTCAGCTATTTGGAGTTCAGTAAGAGCCAAAAAGAAAAAAAAAGTAATTAGAGAGATGAACAGGTTTCAATTTTAAGAACAAATTCCTTGGGTATGCCCAGGGCTGGAAGGAGATGACACATGTCATTCTCCCTTCTTATTTATTAAATCATTGAATCACAGAATGGTTTGGGTTGGGAGGGAACTTAAAGATCAACTCATCCCAAGCACCTGCCATGGGCAGGAACACCTTTCACCAGGCCAGGCTGTTCCAAACCTCATTCAACCTGCCTTGAAGATTTCCAGGGGTAGGATGTTCTTAAAATTGTATTTGTTTTGAGCTCTGTCAGACAGATTTCTTTTGTGAATGGCCACTGCTTTAATTTGAGGGTATTTTACACTGAGAGGCAGACAGAGAAAACATTTTAGCAGTCTTTTTATTTCTTTTATTAAATTTTTCATATTTTTTTCCATATGGCAGCTGCAGAAATCTCCTCAGAGGTCTGGCAGGCTGTGAGCAGCCTGAGGGAGATGGATTAGTGAGCATGGGACAGGTGAGTTCATCAGAGATGCATGAGAAATTGCAGAACTATGTGATCAACACTTCTTTATGACAGGTTTATCTTAAGAAGCCCACACTCCTTTCTCTGTCTCACAAGGAAGAACAGCTCCACCAAAGGTGTGCTAGCAGGGTTTGCTAAGCAGGGAGTGAGAGGAGAAGACATTTGGGCAGAAAACATCTGGAAATCAATATCTTGACGACTTCCTTCCTTCCTTCCTTCCTTCCTTCCTTCCTTCCTTCCTTCCTTCCTTCCTTCCTTCCTTCCTTCCTTCCCTCCCCCTCCTTCCTTCCTTCCTTCCTTCCTTCCTTCCTTCCTTCCTTCCTTCCTTCCTTCCTTCCTTCCTTCCTTCCTTCCTTCCTTCCTCAATTCATGCTCTCTATTCTTTAGAGATGTCTTAATTTTCATCTACATCTCCAGGCCCAGATTCCCATTTGGAAAAATTAAAATTGAGGGCACTCACCAGGCATATGGGAGACTAAATTTCCAAGTCCTTGTGGGAGAGTCTCCCATACCCTGGTTCATGTCATAATTGCCACTTATCCTTTCATGGGCTTCATTCCTGAAGCTGCCCTTTTGATAGTCTTCCTAAATATTCTTCAGGAGTGGGAGGTAAGATGTATAAACATGACCTCATATGTTGGTGATAAGGGCACCCAGGAGAGGGAGGCTCTGGATTTGTTCCCCTCTTTCACTGAAAATTTATGTATTTTGAAGACCTGGAAGCCAGGAGTAGGTAGGAGTTTGTCTTTGGCAGGAAAGAGATGATGCCATCTCATGGAGAAGAGAGGAGAGCAAAAGCCATCTTTCTTAGCACGAGTAAGGGAGAAAAAATGGTCTGGATAAAAGAATTTAATTACTTATATGTTTGTTTTCTGCTGCATGGAAAGCCTCCTTTCAGCACAGGTGTTTTCTTTCAAGCACAGCCTGTATCTCATAGAGTTCAATCTGTTTTATCCTCCAGTCGGCTGATTACAGTTTGGCTCTGCCGTCCTTGTTCTCTCCCAGGGGGACACACACTGCACTGGGACTGCACAGCCAGGTTTTGGCAGCAGGGGGGCTCCAGGGGTGGCTAATGTGAGGAGCTGCTGGAAGCTTCCCCCTGTCCAAGATAACCAATTCCAAGCCTCTCCAGGATGGATGTGCCGTTGGCTGAGGCTGAGCTGATCAAGCTGTAATTTAGGGCAGGCTGTCTCAGGAAAACATACTCTGCTCTTACAGTGTCCTCTTTTTGGGAATACCTATCACCCCCACAAGGTTCTCACACTTCAAATGTGGCAAGACTTTCTATCATGAGCACAAAAAACCCCCCAACAAACCAGAGTTTTCTGTGGTGTGGCTGCTGGGTGCAGATTATTTTCTCTGGGTTTTGGCTTCTGAGCCTGTGCTGCTACACTGTCCCTTTTGCTGAGGAGAAATTTCTGCTTCAGGAAACCTGGAGTTTCTGAAAAAGGAGCTTGAAATAATCGAGATAAATCACTGAGGACAGAGCAGAGAGGATAAATACCCTAGCTATATCAGAGCTGAATACAGTGCCTTGAGGCTGGGTAACTTCTGTTTAGGAAAGAGTGTTGTCCCCCCTTGCAGAACACAGTGAACCAACCAACTGCACAGAGGGGGATTGAAAATTGAAACAAAGCTGTATCTGACTGAGTGCCACACAGAAAATATTCTCTGCTGAGAAGATTCCAGCTGTGGGCAGTGTCTGCCCACCCAACAGCCAACTGTGTCTCTTTGCGGTTTGTGAAGAGAAGAAAACAACCAAAATCCCCAAACCTCGTTTGTCTAATGAACCTCCTGATGTTTCAGCCATGATGAAGCCTGAAGGACAGCTCCCCACCTGCTGGCTCTCCTTTTGCTTCTCCCACAGGAAGCTTGAGGGCTCCAGGCGAGTCAGGACAGTGACTGTCCCCAGGCCAGCACTCATAGGAACTGTTCATCAGGCACTAAAGAGCTTTTGCCATGTGGTACTTTGAGCCATTTAATGTCTAATCTCTGGTTTGGGTGCAAATTTCTTTTGACTCTCCATTCCACGCCTCAGTGTCAGGACCAGCAGCAGTGCGGCTGAGAGCTCAACAGACCTTGCCTGACCCCAATCCCTGAAAATACAAGGATTTGCTCTAATAAAGGCAGATTAGGGAAAATAGTGATAAAACCTTATGTTCCTGTTCACTTCATCCTATCTCACAGCTGTTATGCAGAGCAGAGGTGACAAAAACAGAGGGGAACCCACTGTTTGACAATGATTGAACTGCTGGGACTAACAACTTCCAAAAAACCATAGATTCATGAATGATTTGGTTGGGAAAGACTTTAAAGAACTTCCAGTTCCAGCCCACTGCCATGGGCAGGGATGTCTTCCACCATCCCAGGTTGCTCAGAGCCCCATCCAGCCTGGCCTTGGACACTGCCAGGGATCCAGGGGCAGCCACAGCTTCTCTGGGCACCCTGTGCCAGGCCTCAGCACCCTCACGGGGGCCATTCTGTGATTTGGTGATTCTATGATTCTAAGATCCTAAGTTTCAGAGGTATGTGAGACATTAGGCAGGAGAAACACACATGTAAGGTCTTTAACTGAGGTCTCAGTCCTGCCCCAGATCCCAGATGGGAGCTGGAAACCACAACTGGGCTGCCATCAACCTGGAATCCCCTCATCCTGGAGGAGGTGGACCTGCTCTCCTCAGACTAAAACACTGCTTGCAGGACCAGGTGCGGAGATGTCAGTCTGCAGTGGTTTATACAACAAAGATATTTGGTTGCATGGGGCTTTTTTTTGTTTTTAGAAACTGAACCAAGTCCTTGTGCAGAGGCATGCTTTAGTGCTGACTTGATGGGAGCCACTGAGTGAGAAGCTGGCAGGTGGGAGATGTGATTTAGCTGCCTTGTTTATGTCCCCTCGACTCAGGTGGTGATTTTGTTGCCAGAGGAAAGACTTACCATGTTTTTCAATAATCTCTGAAGAAATCTTTCCAGATCTCAGCTCCAACACTCAGTTCTTCATTAACTTGCCACTCTTGTTACCAATTCCCTCTCCCAGGGGTGAATAACTGATTGCTATCAGTCCTGTCACTCCCCCTCATCGTGCTGACATTCCTCATCACAGGAATAGCTTTGGAGGCAGATCAATACCAGTTTCATAATGGAGGGAGGAGGTCTTGGGAATGGGAGTTGAACATACCTTAATCAGGAGGGAAAATGTAAAAGCAGAACTCTTGGCTTTATTCCTCTGTTAGTGTTAAATCTGGAGCTGGTCCAAAATAAGAGACTTTTTAATTTTAAGCTATTGTTCTAAATAAGACTTAATAACTCCTCAGCTTTTATCTGAAAAACCTCCTATGATTTCTTTGGACCCAGTGGGGATATTCCCTTTTTTTTGCTAGATTCAGCTGAGAGTTCAGAAGCAGGGAGTTGAGGTACTTCTTTTCCAGCTGGTTAAACCACCAAGTGTTTGAAGGCAATTTAAAATTGAGATTGTTACCTAAAAATGCAATGGAAAGAAGAAATTGCCCTCATACCTCTGGGGAGGAAATCTTTTTCAACTCTTCCAATTTAAACGGAAGATTCTACAAAACCAGAATCAGGGGGGTTCTATTAAGGGTCACTAGACTGGAGCTGTATTGCCCAAGAAACTTAAACACATCCTTCATGCAAAGATATTATTTCTGCTCTTTACTAATTTACTATTTCTGCTCTTTACTTCTGATCACCTAACGTTACATATTCTATGGTTTTATTTCTTTTGTGTTAAAAAATTTGGTTGGCTTTGTCAACAAAATACATCAAGTTCTTGCTGCTTGATTTGATATTTGAATACTGACTCCTCAGTTTCTAGATTTCTTTCTAGAATTTACAGTCCAGGACTGACAGCAGAGTACATATCTCAATATATAGGGATTGGGGAAAAATTTGGGAATTAAAGGAAAAGTTTAAATAAACTTCTTTAGAAAATAATCTATATAATGACAAGCTTTCAAAATAAGTTAAGATACATTCTTATAGTTGGCTTGAAAAGTAAGACTGATAATTAGGTCAAGTTGGAATTTTATCATTTCAGCTGCCTTTGAATAATGCCAAAAAAATTAAATTTGAAAGCTTAGTAAGTTAAGAGCAATTTTAATCTTACCATACAATGCTGGGCCAACAGTAATTTTCACAAACATCCTGGAGAAATACAAAACATTAATTCTAAACTTTGACAAACTGCTGAGGAAAAGCTCTTCCATAATACATCAAAAATAGGAAAAGAGAGTTTCAAAATGAGGTAATAATAGTGCCTTTAAGAACCAAATTGAAATCCTATAAAAATGTTAGCAATTTGGGATTTTTTTGTTCACCGTAGCTATTTTAAAAACTCCGCAGTTCCACTTTAAATCTATTTTCTACCCTTAAGAGGAGCTTGCTAAGCTCTTAGAGCTGGGAGTCATCCTCCTGTTGGTTTCAGGATCTGTGCCAAGCACTGTTTGCAGTGATGAAAGGAAAAGGACCAAGTCCCTGGACTCCTGTAGGAGGGATAGAAAATGAGGTGACTAAGCCTGACCTCTCCTCTAGTTCGGATTCACCTCCTTGTCCTACACGTTCCTAAGGAAAATATTTTTAAATATTTCTGGCGTTCTGAGCACCTCCTGTTGAGTTAGGACAGCTCTACCCACCAGCACAATAGAAGTGCTTTTAATCACCCCCTCGTAAATACATTTCTCTTCTTGTTGCTGTTTTTTATTTTTTATGTAATGACAAAACTTCTCCAGCATGCAAACCGTGAAGCTGGGAACCAAACCCAGAAAGGCTTCTCTGGGCAGAAATCACTGCAATCTGCAAATCTCCTGAGGAGCTCTTTTTCCAGCACTCTCCAGCCTTTCTAGCCCTCTCAGAACTGCAAAGGACTCTGCAGGATTGCTGTGGTTTGGAAACCAAGGGCAAATCTCTCTGGATATACATGTGTGGAGAGTTTAGAGCCGAGAGGAGGAACAGAAAAGGCAGCAAGTCCAAAGTGGCTGTGTCACAGCACATCCCAGGAAAGACTTGCTTTCCTCCATGGAGAAAAGAGAAGTGGGATCTCACAGCAGCTGGCCCTGAGTTGCTGCTGGCTGATTCTTCCTCTCTCTGTCACTTTGGTGGAGCCTGGTTTGGTACACGCAGTGTGGTGATGTGTTTAGGAGCAGGCAATATAGTCAGATGAAGGGAGGAATCACCAGAGGATTCAGGATTTGGGGATTCCTCCCTGATTTAAGTTGTTTCAAGCAGTATTAATGGTGGTGAGACTTTTCTCATGTCCAGAGCCACTTTTTAGGCCAGGACATCCAGAATATCTAACCTATTGCCAGATAGTTGACAAAAAAAATAAAAGCTATGCACATGTAAACACTTTACCCTGCTGCATGAATTACTTTTGTTGCTGTTAATTAAATAGATTCCTAATATTTGGCATCTTTGAAAACTGAAATTTGCTGGTTTTCTGTCTACTAGAACTAGAAAAGAAAAGATTTTTCTTTTTTTTTTTAACAAAAAGCGGGAAGGTTCAAATTAACAATGGCAAGGCTGGAACATAATCTTCTGTGTCAAGCTGTAGTAAACGCAGCGTATAAAGAAAACAGTTTGCAGTGGTTTCACATTCAACTGATTATAGAATGTAAACCCTGATGCCAGCCAGACCACTGCTAGATCCCTGCTAAATTCCCAGTGCCAGCAGCAGGGTAAGCAGCTAATCTTGTAAAAGGGAAGGGATGGAGAGCAGCCAGCAGCTCTTAGTGCCCCTGGAGCCAAGGCTGGAGTGACTCCCACAGGGAAATGGCTCTGGCACATGGATGTATTGCCAGGGGCATCTCTGTCCCAAAATTGGGGCCTTGTAGGTCCAGATTGGCCATGTAGGGGAGGCAAAGAGCACCAGGTAAAACCAAGCCAAAGGAGTCTCATCTAGTATGGAAAACCAGCAGGGTATTCCTGGGGTCTTTCCAATGGCATGTCTGGAAACCACGGAGGGATTGGTTTCCTTTTCCCGGCTCTTAAGTTTTGTTAAAGCTAAAGAAAGCCTGATCAGATAAAAGGACCACGAGGTTCTCAGAGTAGCTGTAAAGACTCTGTCCTTGGAGCTGTTAAAAATTTGATTGGATGCAGCCCTGAGGAACAGCTCAAATTCAATATTTATTCATGGTCTGCTCAGGGAGCTGAGCCACAGGTCTTTCCCACCTAAATTCTTTTGTGACTCCATACCAGCTTCTAAAGGACTTTGGGCATTGAGCTACATGCAGGTGCAATAAATGGGGAAAAGGTTTGAAAGAATCCCTCCTTTTCCTTTGTTGCACCTGTTGATGCCCAGGGAAAGAGAGGAAAAGCAGAAATTTATACATGACAGGCATGGCCAACATACTGAAAGCATTTTTTTGGGCAGTAGGAGGAGAAAACCAGCTCAAAGCCACAGCAGGAGCAATGTGTGAGTTTAACAGATGGGAACAAGGGGAAACATCTTTTTCCACAAACCACTGGAGCTGTCCTTCGGTGTGGTATGTTTAAAAAGCCACCAGAATTTCAAGGATGTGTGATCCCTCCCCTCCCCTATACTGTGGCAGGCCTCATGTATGGAAAAGCTTTAACTGATCCTTAACATGCTGTTTCCTACTGAATCTGAAAAGCCCATGAAATCCAGTGGTTACTGGCAACCTCTGAGCTCTTGACTCAGTGAAAGTGATTCATTCTATTTATGTCACTACAGGGGAGTGGAATCTGGCAGAGGCAGAGGCATGGAGATTATTCTAACAATATTCCGAGAAATAGCATAAGGTAGTAACTAGGACACTGATTGTTGGGAGTTTTATTTGTCTTTTAAGTGGTTTTTAGGGTCAGTGTAGCTACCTACAGGAGCATCATTTTGGTGTTTTGGTGTTTTGTCTCATTCTGGACTAAATCCCTTGATATTAATTGAATAATTGCTATTAAGTGAAAAGGGACCAGAGCCTGCTTTAGTTTCCTATCTGAGAAAGGCGCACGCCATAAGAAATTCCCATATTCCCACATTTCTTGGAAAAACAAGTACATCTCCACCGGCCATTTTAAATTTGTAGCCTATTGAGTTTCCTCTTTCTACCAGCTGCAAAAACCCAGAGAAGTTTGGACTGTAGGAAGTTTTTAGTTGCTGAAAGCTTTTCTCTGAAGCAGAAAGAGTTCCAGTTCCATGTCATCAGCCAAGCTCCAAAAATAAAACCCAGGCCCTTTTTCTTGGTCTTGATACCTTGTCTTTCCATCCATATTCAGTTCTCACACCTCACCTGTCCCTTGTGTGTTTTCACATCCTTCAGCCCTGCCAGTGGGTGTCCTCAATCCTTTTTTCCTCTTCTCTAGGAACCTTATTTCCCTGCTGAATGCTTGTTTCTTTAATGCCTCTTCTCTAGATCTTGTCCAAGCCCCTGAATTTGTTTTCTTTCCCTTACATCACACACACATGGCCAGACCTGCTCCTTGCTCTCAGTTTTGTTATTTTTCAGTCAGTGTTTGATAACCTTTTAACAAGGATTTTGAACAATAACAAGGATTTTGAACTCTCCTTGTAGAGGAGAGTAAACAACATTATCCTTAATGAGGATTTCCAAAGATATTGTGAAATTAGCCATTTTTCAAGCAGTAGGACTACTGAAGCATGATTCCTCCTGGCTTTGTGCCATGAGGCTCAACTGGGCAGAATCTCTGATGCCTAATAAAACAAAAAGTCATCTTAGTTTTTCCCCCAAAGGTTACCTTGAAGGATCTCTTGTCTTTCCCCAGATGCCACTGTTAGTGTCAGTGTTATGTCCCAATGATTGTTCCCCCTTAGGAGAGATGCCAGTCCCTGTTTGTGCAAGCCAGAGCCTTTTCTGTGATTTAACCCTTGGCTCCCTGGTGGGGTGGTACAGGGGAGACCCACAGATGTGTGTCCCCAGCCTGCCACACGAGGCCAAAGCATGCAGCCAGACCATTAGCACAGCTCTGGGAAAGAAATCTTTGAAAACTCTGCATTTTATGTGGTAATTAATGTGGCTCTTGACAAGGACCCAAGATTATGGCTGAAGAAACCTGGGCATCTTATGCTACTTTGAAATGGCGAAAGCAAGCTGATTTCTTTTATGTAATTATTTTATAATTACTGGTTTCATTATTGGTCAGTGCTGACACGTGGGTGGCTGTGAAATAATGAGTGCAGAGCTGTGTGCCTGTGGTGATGAGGCTCACTGAAGCATTCTGGCTCATGGCAAGAGCAGAAGACACAAAACTGATCATCACCTTTTAGTCAATCTTCTTCTTTGTAATGGAGAGAGCAGAAAATGCTGGCTTAATTAGTTCGTGCAGGACGGCAAAGTGAAACGAGTGGACTAAAATGTGACACCAACAAAATGGAGACTCTGAGCAGTGCTGAAATGCAGTGACCTTGCTTTGAATGATGTGGTGAGGAATCTGAAAATGGGATGGTGATTTGGATCAGCACTGCAGTAAATAATGGATTATTACACCAGTGTGCCACTGCCAAACCTTAGAAACAATTTATGCTTCATGACAGAGCAGAACCCAGTCAAAGCCCTATTACCTTTTGCTATCACTTACTATTTCTTGAAGTTGGAGGGGTTTTCCCTTTTTTTTTGTTTTTAACTCTGGTTTTAGGGAAAAAAATGAAAAGTGTATTATGTGGAATTCAAGAAAGCACATGCCACAGGAATGTCATCCTGCCCTCAGGCAAATAGCTGAGCAAACCCCAAACACCAGACTTTCAAAAGCAAACTCATAAGCTGCTCCCTGCAACCTTCTATATGAGCAGGCATGAATTAAACATGCTTATCCCTCCCATGGCTTTGCTGAGGCAACTGTTCTTGTATAAGAACAAAACTACCTAGAGGGATATGAGCTCAAATGTCAGGTAATAAACCTTTCCTGTTCTCAGTCAATCTTTAAGTTTGTATTTTTAATAATACGAAAGCCTAGGATACTTTTCTTGCTGCAGATTAATTTTTTTTAACCCTGAAGGATGTATTGCTGATGAATACCAAGCATGGGAAGTGTTTAATATTTGGCTGCATTATTTCATACAATTAGTGGTAATTCTGGGTTTGCAGCTGAGATTATTTAAGAACAAAAGAAAGAAAAAGGAGGGAAATAACAGAACAAAAGTGCCTTTGCCAGTTATTCCTGGTTTATGTTGTGCTGAACTAGCCAGCAATAAAGAGGACTCTTGATGATATTAAGGACACGATTTTGGCACTCATGTTTCTGGACAACGATTTCTATTTTTCTTTCTTGATATGCCAATATATTATAAAGGATTGCTCCACAAGAGTTTAAGCCATGTTCAACACCTACTTGGTTGCCCCTTCCAATCCTCCAGAATCCTGGAATGCCTCTGCCAAGGCGCTGGAGTGACAGATATTCCTGCCACTAGAGGGTATGGTGTCTCCATCATTTATACCTGGCCAGCCCTCACTCGCCGTGGATGCAGAAGCACCTGGCTTTTCAGGAGGTCCAAAACTGAGGCAGATCTCCCCAGGGAGCCCGAAGGAGTTAAGTTTCTCTGGGATAGGAGCACCTCACTTCTGCTGCCTGCTTTGTTGGTCTCAGCCAGAAAGCTGCAAGTGTGAGTGAGAACTGACCGATGGAGCTGAAGGGAAAATGCAATCATCAGGATTTCTGGGAAAACTTCATTAAAGAGTCAGTAACCAGAGGGGTTTTGCAACAGCAATCAGGAGTGGGAAATCCCAGCCTGTCAGCCCAGGCTGAACATGGAAGGCTGACAGATAAATCCATTAATCACGTTCCCTTGCACTTGGGTGGTAGGATCTCTCAGCGGCCAAAAGAAAGGTTCTGAAGGCTGAGAAGAAGCTCTGGATAAAAACACAACAAAAGAGATCCCTGCCTGTCAATTCTGAGGGGAAAAGAGCTCGTTCTCACTGCACTGAGGTAACATGTTCTGTGCCAGTGCAACAGTTCTCAAGCAGAGCAGAGGGTACCACAGCACCAGCCAAAGACAAAGATTGTGCCATGACAGCCCTTCTTCTACAGAACTTGGGATCCTTCAGGAAAAAATCTGTGTGTTCAGCTCTAGGGATTCTTCTGCCAGGTGACAACTGCATTTTTCTGCTTCTGGCTAGTGAGAAAATGGAGCTTCGAGAGAAAAGTTACTTGTGAACTGTTAAAAGGATCCGTGGAATTTACCATGCAAATCCCTAGCATTTGGGAGCAAGATATATCTTTGATTGTCTGTCTTATAGTAGCATCTTGCTGTACTGCAGGTTGAGTATCTGAATATCTGTACAACAAGCTCAGTGAAGAAATTGCAGTCTAAATGAAACGTGATAGCTCCTTCTTAATATTTTAGAACGAGGGGAAAGACATTATCTTCTCAGTCCAACCCCTCTCTGTTTTGCGATTTCTCACAGAGAGGTGAAACAATAAAAAATGCTTAAACCCATAGGTGCTGCATATGAAAGAAGTATTCCTTTAAAGAGCAGGGGACACAAACCCTATGTAAAAGCAAGAAAGTTCCACCTTGCCTTGGAAAGGATCAAGATGCCCATGGCTATGCAGCCAAACACTGCTTTTAGGTGACCAGAATGTCACTTCAGCTGGAGCAGGACGTTCAGGTGGCACCTGAGTGTGAACGTAAAAATGCCAGCGCTGAGTTCCAGATTAGCCACAGCTCAGTCTCGCACTGCAAAGCCCTCAGGCAGTCTCAGAAGTATTTGCTCTGCTAATCTGGACTACATTTAATGGCTATCAGATAACCCCAGCAGGGCGATTGCTACGCTGCCTTTGTCCCCAGGCAGTGGCAGTGCAGATGGCCAGGCAGCAGGGCTGAAATTTCGGAGAGGGCAGTGCCTGGGGAAAGCAGGAGCACAGGAATTCTGTCTGAGAAAGGACTGTGAGTGGCTCAGGGCTGCAAGGCATCTGGGACTGTGCTCTTCCCCCTCCATCCTGCACGTGGAGGGCCTGGGCTAGTGGAACAAATCCCTGGTGGGGAGCAGGTTGATGGAAACTGTCTCAGTGTCTCTCTGTAAACCCGAAACTGTGAAAACTGCCAGCGCCTCAGTTCACTGGCAGGGTTGGGAAGGGGCTAATTAGGATCAGGTGTAATGCAGAGCTTCTGTTGTGTGAGAAAAGCCCTTTTGAGCTTTACTGGAGCCAAATGTGTCCCTTTGGGGTTCAAACCCATGTAGATGTGGCACTTGGTGCCATGGCTCAGTGGGGGACCAGGCAGTGCTGGCTTGCTCGGGCAAACTCGCTGGTCTTAGAGGTCTTTTCCAGCCTTAATTATTCTGTGTTGTATTGTGAAGTTTCTTTCAGGAACGGAGAATTTAGGGGTCACAAGTGGGAGACAGAGAAGTTGTACCAGCAGGACTAGAAATGCCAGACGAGGGAAATTTTAACCTCTGGAAATAAGGGCCAGACTCAAAGCTAGAAGAGGTGCAATCCTTGTTTATTCATTTAAATAGGAAGTATTCCAGGCCCAGCTGCTCTTTACTAGCATAACTAAGAGCCTTGTCTGTCTGTCCAGTTTCTTACCTGTGAGATTAATATCCCCTAGTTTTTGCGGTTTTTTTTCCTCAATTCATTCCTTTAAAAAAGTAAGTCTAAAAAAGAAAAGTAATTTCTCCTGCTTTCTCAAGATGTGGTTATTTATTTACAACATTCTCAGGCACGTGATGGGATTCCTGGGGCTGTCCTGTGCAGGGCAAGGAGTGTGACTTCAGTGAACCTCATGGGTTCCCTCCATCTCAGGATATTCTATGGAATTTATTTAGTATTAATTATTGAAAGCATTGCATCACTTCTTTTCCCCAAAAAGAAGGAAAATGTGTTAGGAGCTTAGCTTATTACTCTACAATCTAAGAGAAAGGGTAGGAAAAATACCAAGAGCTATATAACTGTGTATTAATAGTCTACAAAGCTACAAATGAAAAATTTATAAGAAGCTAAAATCTTTAGGCATCAATAGGACTCCAACAAGTGGGAGGTCTGCCAGAAATGGCAACAGCCCCTAGAACTGCTCTGCCCAGTGAAATTCCCAGCTCTGCGTGAGCTGAGCTTTGGAAAGGCACATTTCTGCCCTTTGCTTGACTCCTTGCAAAACATCAGGACCAAAGCCGTTTTCAAATCCATCCGCAGTTCCAGCCTGCACAAGCATGGTTGCTGCATTCCTCTGGAAGTGCAAAGCCAAACCCTGGCTGGTCATGGCATTGTCCCATGGCAGGAGCAGTTGGCAGAGTATCATTTCTGCACCCACAGTGTCACCTAAAAGGTTCAGTGAGCACGGCACAGGAGCAGTGTCACTCTGGGTCACCAGCCCAGCCATCCCTGTGGTTTTTCCCTTGCAGTTCCCCTGCACTAGGCAGCTCCTTCTCAAGAAGCTGCTAATTGAACCTTGCTGACCAAATGGGTGTTTCTTCCTTTATGCTTCATTTGGAGGAGGGATTATACTCGAATCCAGGAGGCTTTGGTTTTCCTTCCAGTAACTCTTGGATGTATTTTTCTTTCCCCCACTTCTTCCTGATGTAACTGTAGCTGTTTATCCTTCTATGATTCATTATACAAGTGTCCAGTCCCTTTGTTCCTCTTGCCAAATGCTCACCCTCAAAGCCACCCTGTGATTAATTAATCCCGCACTGAATGGCACTGATACTCCATGTGGGCCACAGGAATGGCTGTGCAGGAAGTGCATTTTCCTCTCCATCAGGTGAGTTTCTCCTTCCCCTGTTAGCCTGAGGTAAGCATTAACACAGGACAGAGTTCCTCCACCTGTCAGCATGCTCTATTCCCATTAAGTGACCAAAATCCTTGGTGCTAAATCAGATCACAGGAATAAAGGGTATTTTGAAATCTGGAGTGTTTTCTAGTCCTGCTTCCCTCCTTCAGAGTTGAGCAATACCAATGCACACTCTGCAATGGGTTGTGTTCACTTGAGGTCTCATCTTGATATGCTTAGATCTGTTTAGCTTCATGATATCCAACGTTTGCTCCAGCTGGAAAAAAAATCAATTTGTAAAAAATAAGAAGGAAAAGATTGTGCCTACTGTCTTTGGGAAAGTTGAGGAAAGCCAGCAGGACAACCTGCACAGAAAATTTTAGAGATGCCCACAAGCAAAGTTATTCTTCTTGTGCTGAGCACAAAATGCTGAAGGATGTGAGGAGTGAGGGGGCCATGTGATGCCAATGAATCCAGGTGAATGCCTTCCTGCTTCTTCATGGCACCCAGCAGTGTTATTGCAGCCTTGTTTACCCTACTGCTGTTCCATCTGGGTCCATTTCCTTTGGAAATCCCTGTTTTCAGGGCTTTAGAAACTGCCCATAAAAAGCCTTAACAGGCAAAAATCTTGGCAGCCCTGATCCCAGTATGGGACAAAGCCACTGAGTTTTAAGAGGGTTTATTTTTCTCTAAGCTGTAACTCCAATTACTTCATGGGCTTTCCTTAGAGGAATGTTTTCAGACTATCTGTGTCCTCTTGTGGCCTGGACTGAGGAAGCCTTGCTGCTGAACACAAATAACACCTGTTGCCCAGTAAAGAAATTCAGGGATGAGTCTCTTGGGTCACTTTTACCCAGACCTCCCAGCTGGAATGCAGTCCTGGCAATTCCTATATGGAGAAGGGGAGAGCAGATAAAATCGAGGGATAATTCAGCACCCTTTCCCCACCCCCACCCCAACATATTCCTGGTACAAAATACAGAAGATTCATATCCTGACCAATTCCTTTCCATTTGGGGAGGCCATAAACCAGGCAGATATATTTTCTTTTCCCCAGTTCAGGGTTTAATTTCACACCTTGGGCCTTCTCATTTATCCCCCAGCCCTTTTAAGCAGTCTGAACACATAAAGGCATGATTAAGAATGCATAAAGGTTATTGACACTGGTTTTATTGGCCCTTTGAACTGTTCAAGTGATATAAAGGGAACACAAAGTAATAGGAAACAGAAGCAGCAGTGTGTTAGCAACAAAAAAATAAAAGGAAAAAAAAGATCTCTTAGACTGGTGGGGATCTCAATGGTTTGCTTCACTCTCAGTCCACCAGCCCTGACTGTCTCTTTGCAGTGGTCAGATGCACTTTTCCTCCTGTACACTGAGGAAATCACTTCTGATCTCCACAGAAGCCTTGAAATGACTGCATGGATTTCATGCCAGGCCATGGCAGCACTACCCCCAGGACAATTTTGTAGACAATTTTGCAGCTATCCCAGGTTGCTCAGAGTCCCATCCAACCTGACCTGGAACACTTCCAGGGATGCCTTCAGTCTTCTGGACTGAAAGCATGCAGATTAAAGCCTTTCAGGCTTTTCCATCTCTGATCACTTTTCTGTTGCCTTGTTTTCCCAGGAGGGTCACACCTTTCTGGAACTGTGGCACTAGGGATGATACACATCACACCTGCTGAGGCCTTGGCATCACAGGGATGCTGGAATGGTGTCTTACCTGTGAAGGAACTCTGAATGCATCATGCAGTGAGATTTATATTTTCTTCTTCTTCTCACAGCTTCATGTAATTGGTGCTCTGTCACTCAGAGTTATCCCCATTGTTTTGGTAGCACTGCCTGGGAATTATTTCCTGCTGTAGATGTATTTGCTCCTTCTTATTTGTATCACTTTGTGCTTGGCTTTACTGAGAAGCTTTTTGTTTATTTTGGACTGGTTTGCCAATTTTTCAAGGTCTTTCAGATTCTGATCCAATCCTCCAAAGCACTTAGAATTTCCTTTCTCTCTACATGATATTCAAGTCTTTATGAATCCCATTAAGCACTTACCCTCAGTTAATACCTTGTGCAAATAACGAGTTTTTCAGTTCTTAGTCCAAACAAACAAAACATTTAGCCTTGAACATAAGTGATTTCTTCTTTTTTTCTTAGAGAAGCAAATCCCTTCCTACTCAGCCTATTCTGTGATTATGTGAAAAAAAGTCATTATGAGTCAATGGAAATATTTTTGTTTTGATTGCTGACAATTCTAATAAAAGCAAAGTACTGGAAATGAAAAGCTTCATTAGGTAACACTGAAGGATAACAAAGAAATGCCACTCTTCCTACCTAACCCAGTTTTTAAGCTGCTTACCCAAAGCACCAGAGATTTAGATTCACTCCCTTCTCCCATGGAGAAGTGTCTGTTCTTAGGCAGTGATGCATTTATGAACAGCAGCCAGCAAGAGGAACCTTCTCCCATCACTTTAAACCAGAATATCCTTTATGTGGTGATAGATGTGGGATAGGAGAAGGGTAAGCAGTGCTTCACATCTGAAAGATCCTTCACATCCAAAATGGGCACATTGGTGTTCTCTTACTGGGATAAAGATCCTTGCTCCATTTGAGCCACTCAAACAGTTTCTTCTGATAAAATTTTTCTGGAACGTTTTGCCAAAAGGATCGTTTCAGGCCAACCCAGAACTCGTTCTTCAGCGAGCAGAACATCACAGTCCGTACTTTGAGTGACACTCATTTGTGACAACGTGGGACAAGTGTCTGTCTCTCTTCAGGAGGATCCAAGACTGATTCCTTCCAAAACAAATAAGAGGGACTTCAAGCAGCTTCTGCTGAAAGTATCTGAAGGAAAATTTTCGTGGCTGTGGAAAGCCCAGCGTGATGTTATTGTGCCACAAGCCTAACAACAAATAGGTTTGAAGAGTTCCCTCTTTGGGTAATGCTGCTCTGAGCTCCCAGATGTTGCCAAGCAGAACAGCCTGTGCTGCTCTGCTCTCAGCTGCCATGCGGAATTGCTTCCACAGCCTAAACCACACTGGGATTGAGATGATTAGAGAGCATAATACAAAAACAGACGTGGTTTGGTTTGAAATTAATTGGTAACAAATGCTGGACGAGATCCTTGCTGCTAAACTACTCATCAAAAGTAGAGCTCGAGGAAGCCGGTCCTACATATTGGTGGTGGGCTGGGGTGGTAAAGAAAGTGCTGAGTCCATCAGCCTGCTGAGCTCTGTGTTCTCAATAGAATAGAAATCTTTGTGCACACTGAAATTGTGGTAAAAGAAACCCTAGACCTCTAGCAAAAACCAGTAAGGCCCTTGTTTGGGTGAAGATTATAAGGTTTATTTTCAATTCTTATGTTTGGAGCGTAACCACCGAAGAATAGTTTGTTGGAGGTGTTCCAGTGCCTGGAGTAAGTTTCTTGTCCAATGACTACAGTCCAAGAAAGGACTGTGGAAGAATTAGAAGTAGAGGGGACTTCATCCCTGACTGTCCCTGTCTGCAGGGAGGGATGCCTCTTTTCCTATGTGAGATCCTGCACCTAGCAAAGCTTTATCTACAGCCATCACAGACTTGACTGATATTTCACGCTGCCCTTTCAGAGGTTTAAGAAATGTTTCCCATAGTTAACTTTAGTTCAAAAGAGCAATCTGTATCTACCAGTCAGGTATCTATCAAGTCTTTATTTAATTATTGAGGTCTTCATCATTATTTGCTCTTGGTAAGCTACAGGAGCAGCCCTGAAGGATGAAATAGCAGCAACAGGGAGCAAAGCATTCCTGGCTGGCACTGAATCCTTACTCAGCTTCCTCTGTAGGATTTTATGTGTGTCTTTCTGGCACTGGCCAGCAGAGGAAAAGAGAGCTGCTCTGGCTGGCCAAGTGATGCAGTTCAGAACTGTAGTTTTCATGCAATATTATTATGGAATTGTTTATGACAGTGCTGAACTAATATACATAAATTTAACCTAAAAACCTCAGGAGATTTTCAAGCCTCTAAGGAAAGCTCACATCCTTAGAAATATCAAGGACACAAAACCAGTACTTGAGTTTAAAAGCATGAGCATATATGAAGAAGAATGTTGTGCAGACTATATATATTGAATACTTCAACCAAAATTTTTATGTTCCTATATTCGTAAATGTTCATGGGTTTCGGCCATGAAATATGAGACTTTTGCAATTGGGCTGTACATCATGCAGCACTGGATACTGCAAAGCTGTCAGCACCTTGGGGAGATACAGCTAAGAAATGCTTTCTAAAGCTTTTAACAGTAATAGCATTCATTTCAGGTCCTCCCTGCTCTCTGAGGCATGGCCACAGCAGTTTTGTTTCACTGTGCACAAGCATGTCAGGTTATCTCCATTAGCAGAGAGGTGGACAGGGGGAGATGATCTGAGGGAACCTGGAGAGATGTGGCATCCAGCAGCTGCTTGATTTCTTTCTCTGCCCAGCATTATTTGCATGTGCAGCCTTAGATTAAGCTCTCTGTCACAGGAGAGAAATGGCCCAGGGCCCAGACTCCACTTTTCTATTAGAAATTATGCTTTTGCAAACAACTTTGGAAACATTCTGGGCAGAATTTTGTCCTTGTCTCACACAGAAGCAGATCCTGTGCTGAACTTTGTCCTTGTCATGCACACAGAAGCAGGTTTTTCTTTCCCATTTTTCCCTCACTTCCATATCTTCTCTCCTGTGTCCTCCCTCTAGCCTCTGTTTTTTCTCTCTTCCAGAAACAGAGCAGGGATGCCTTGGACAAACAACAGGTGCTTAAAAACTAGGGGTGTTCTTTCTGGCTGTGCCATTGGAATGGATTGAAAATGCATGGATCTGGATGCACCTCTATTCCTCAGCACATTGAGTGTCTAATTATCTTCTGCACTGCTGCCAGTTAGGAGCTAAATCTAACTTAACAAGTTTAAAATTGGATGCTCTAAAAGGTTTCTTCCCTTCTCCCCTCTGATCAAAGCAACTTCAAATGATTATTTGTTTCTCTCCTTAGTAAAAGTAGTGAAACAAGGGCATCTCACAGCCATGGAAATGGGGGGAAAGTGTATTTAATTGTGTGCTGTTCTGGATAATCATGACTGAAGCTCAGCAGAAGACTATCCAGATTTTTTAATATCTTTCTTACACGCTAATTAGAGTGACCAAACCTAATTTTTCTTAAAAATAAAATATGTACAAGCCATAATGAGCATAAATTTTAGCAGACAGACATGGACAGGAAAACTCCTTAGTAATCTATATGAGCAGATGTGCAGAAATTTGAAGTTTGGAATTGTATTTTAACAGATTTCAGTGGCACCACACTAGGCTAGGGGAAAAAAAATCAGAAGGACACTATCCTAAAAGCCACATGTATGGAATTTTCACTGCAATGGGAGATTTTTATGCTCAGAGCAAGGATTCTGTCCTTTGCTTATATGACATGTTAATGGCACGATGGGAAATGCACAGGTGTAAAGGAGGGGAATATAGGTGCTATTTTTCTCTCCTTTTGGGGCATTTGCATTGTGGCTACAATTCCACTAGAGAGAAGTCTAAATTTGGTCTACCCTTGGTGAAACAACACTATTTCAATATTTGCATGAGTGACAGATTCTTTGGGGTTGGTTTTGTAGCCACGGAAATCAAAGTCAAATACCCCAGTGGCTTTTTGGTGGTAATGTAAAGGTCCTTTACTTTTGCAAAGAGCCTTGTCATACTTTAAATACCTCTAAATACCTCAGAAAGGCTTTTGGCTGCTAAAATAAAAGGTATTGTGACATTTGTTTACAAATCTGCAGCCTTAAGAAAGATCTAGATTGAGTCCATGACTTAATGGGGGCAGCAGAATTCCTCCAAGTGGAAATGTTTTAGTCAGACTTTTAAAATGCTCACACTTTTTTTGTTTTACACCTTAATGCTACACTAACACTGAATTAAAATGGAGCCCCAATGGTGATGTGCAAGATCTGAATCAATACCACACGATTAGTGTCATGAAAATGAATATTAAATGATAGAATAGCAATGGGACTCACCAAACAAGAAGGGTTTTTTAAGAGAATAAAGCCTTTGGTGTCCATTAACTCATGCCTGACTAATGCTAAATTATGATCAAATATCTGGAAAATACTTGTGAGAGCTTCACTAATGCCCGCAAAATGTATCCTAATAATGCTATTGTGATAAATTCTGAAAGAATGCATTATGGCTCAGTACTTTCAATAGATAGTTACCCATAAATTTAATGTCAACAAACTCTGGCATTATCCCAATCCCAGTGATTAGTCCCACAAAGATGCTCTGGTGAACTGAGTCCAAACCATTTATTTAAAGACGACCAATGACTGCTTTTTGTGTTTGACATATTTATACTTTGGAGCTTTCTGCCATGGCTGGGAATGAACATCCTGCCTTGTTTTGGTGTTTCATGGGCAGTGCAATCCCTCTGTCCACGTGGTCTCCACAATGGCCAGGCTGATGTGGGTGGGACAGCAGGAGGAGCACGAGGATGGATCTGATTTCAGTCTGTCCAATCTCACATTAAAGAAATATTAAATTCATTCGCTGGAGAAAAGAAACTGCTTGGGTTCTGAGTCTGTCAGGCACCAGATTTACAGATTTTTTGAGGTTTCTCCCTACTCATGTGGGGTCTTCCACATCTGTCCCTCTGTGGCTCCTAGCAGGACCTGGTCCCAGCGCCTTCAATACATCAGGAATCTGGTTTGTATTCTCTGAATGTAAAGTAACACATTTTCTATCAAACTATTTCCCTGAAAAATTAACCTCCCAAATAAGCTAAGCATTCTTTAATATCTCAAACATGAAAGCCATTTACAATTTATCCCAGCAAATTATTGCAGACATACTCAAGCACAGGCCAATTTACAAGGCATGGGAACAATACAAATTTAAATTAAACTCTTGTAACTTTGTGAAAATGGCAGATAACTCTTTCAAGTCCTCCTCTTCCTTTTAGTTGGGTCTGCTCTCTGAACTAAATTTAATGTAAAGGCTGCTGATTTCACCCAAAACACATGTCCAGCCAGGACAATGTTGTTAGAGCACATAGTTTGCTGGATTTATGCTTGGATTAAATCCAGAGAAACCAAGTGCGTTCTTCTAAGCAGGACTGCATCCATATGTGCTTATAGGATTTCCTAAATTGAGGCCTTTTTTTTTTGTTTGCCTTGCTCAAAACCTTCCTCTCCATTTAGCCTTCATATTTGTTGATTAAAAAGGATTTGCCAAAGTAACAAATATAAACCAGGAGTCGGGACAGAGTTACACCAAGATAATTTTCCATGTAGCCAATAGACAAATGAACAGAAGGTCTATTGTTTGTATGTCTGATAATTAACTTGTTTTTAATAGTTTATGGTCCAAGTTTGTCTATACATTGCTTATGTCATTTATAAATCAATTCAGTAAAATTAAAAAATACTGATTTGCTTGATTTTTCCAGTGCTAAATAAAAGTTGGATGTTACATTTTGCTTTCAAGAGAAATAAAAATGCAGTGGGTCAGAGTCATCCCCAGTGTGTGCCAGAGATTAATTTGGCCTCATGTGATAGATTTGGAAATAATAAAATGTGCTCCTACTCTGACAACACGTTACATTAAATGGCAGCTTACACCAATCAGTCCCACATTCTGAATAACAGAGTCAAAATTGCTAACTTCAATGGCAAAGTGATTTTTCTTCTGCTTTTTTTCCCCAAGTACATGCCTGAGATTGTAACTGAAGAACGTGCTTCTGCATATGGTTGAATTCAAAATATTTAGATGGCCACGCAAGCTCGACTGGAGCATGTGCTAAAGTGCAGCCTCTGAAAAAGAGAATTGCCTGCACAGAACAGGGTGAGGTAGCCAACTTCTGCTCCATCCAATAATTTTAATTTTCCTGAAGGAAAATAAAAAGAATCTTCATACAAGACACTACCACCACGCCTGTTTGGTTTTTTTCCCCCTAATTTTATAACTGGTCAAGATATCACATTAAATCAGTGGAAGATTAGCCTCCTTTAAAACAACTTAAATAGTTCAAAAAGTTCAGATAGACTTGCTTATCTGGGAATGAAAAGGTTGTGTTCTTATCTGAAGAACATAAAGAGACATTGCCATTTTCTCATCTATTGAAAATGGGCATCCATGGTGCCAATCCAGTATGGATTCTTTCCCCTCCATTGCATCAAATTAATAGCCCAAGCTAGGAATCATGATTTTCTTCCAAGCATAGACATCAGAAGGCCCTGATTTCCACCAAGGCAAGCCATTTCTGTGTTTTCACTTCAATGTTTGCTTGACCTTTCTCGTGCATCCATAGGTACATGTGTATTCAACCATTCACATGAAAATCAGGCCCTGATTTTGCTCTCTTGAAGCACCAAGTTTTACTCATTTTCCTGTGACTGCTTGGACTACAAATTCCTCCTATTCCACACAATGTACTTTTAACTACAAGCTCAAGGTACCATTTTCCCACTCAGCTCTTCACAGTTCCTTCAGCACACGTTCAAGGGAAGGGAGAGATTTAATTAATTGAAACCCATGTTGCATAAAGCACATTGGTCACAGCTGGCAAGTTGGTGACATTTCAATTAGCCAGGACAGCTCTACATGAACTCCAGCCATGTCTTACATTCTCTGCCTCATGGAATTGGATGCAAGGAATGCTGCATTCCTGCCAGGCTTTATTTTCAAAACCATTTAGGCAGCCAAAACACAAGCAACTCTGAGGCATCTCCTTTATCTCAGGTAATCCTCAAGCTGATCATTAGAGACTGGAAGAGTGTAGTGGGGCAGTGTCACCTGATAGTTACTCAATACTCATCTGCTTTCCATGGAATGTGCTATTTGTGTTTCCATGGGCCAGCATGCTGAGCTTGGTGGGATTCCATCCATTCTGCTGGCCTGGCATACAAATTTAATTTACAACCAAACCATCCTTATTCAAGACCCGAAGTTATGATTATCATGATTCATAATATCATGGTATTATTATCGTGATTCGTGTGAACTGGCCTTTATTTCCTTGTTGTTATTCAAGAAGCAGATCCCTCACAATCTGGCCAGGCTGGGAACTGAAGCTCCTTGGGGCTGAGTGTCCTTCGGAGCTGCCAATCCCAGCTGGAAGAGGAGAGGCAGGAAGTGGGGCAGGATTAGCCCCACTGAGTATCAGCTCTCTGGAAAGTGGATGTCTGGCTCAAGCTGCTCACGTGGGGCTCTCTCTGGAGCACCTCGAGGGAGTGATTCATCTCTCTCATCTGAGAGATTAAACTAAGTGAGGACAGCTAAATGTAGGGGAAATCAATCTCGTTCTCAGCTTCACCCTCTCTTGTCTTTCCTTCCCCTTAAGTTTTTTCACCCCACTGATTATATTCTAAACAACTGGATAATGATGTATAACAAGCTTCATAAAGCTTAAAAAAAAAAAAAAAAAATTAAAAAAAGTTCTGAGTCTGCCAAGGAATAACAAAAAGATGTTTTGCATATTTTCTTCCCAGAGTCTGAAGGATGCGGAAAGAGAAATTTGGAGACAAAATCTTTCTGAGCCAATGGAGAATTTTTTGTTCCCACAAGAAAAGAAAAATCCCAACCAATTATATTAATTTCAAGGGGTTTACTTTGCTTTATTTTGTCCAGGTTAAGCCCAATCTTTTTAATTTACTGGGAAGAAAAGTTTTATTTTCTGTTGCAAACTTATTTCTACAATTACAAAACAAAACCAGTTGTTAGGAATATGAATCACCAACAGATTTCAGAAGGAAAATTATCTGAAATTCCATTTACTTCTGAAATTCCTGCACCAGGGAAATTCGGAATTTTCTGTGTGCTTTCATTTCAGTCTGGAAGGAAAAACATTTTGAATATTCCAAAAAACAATGTTCTTTCACAACTGTTCTTGCTTTCAGTTACTTCCAGAGGACTCTGCCTGGCTGTGAGTGAGGAAAAACTGTTTCCAGAGCTGTCCATGAGTAATGTCTACTCATTTCCTCAAGCCAAAAATGGGCTTTTGTGTCTGGGCAATGACTTCCGGATCAGATTTAATTATTTTAGAAACAAATGTCCCCTAATGCTGCCAGCAGCACCTGTAAGAGAGGATACATGTCTGGATAGGATGCTTCCTGAATCCAGGCCTTTGTCTTCATCTGGGCTATAATTTCATTTACCTGTCAATGGGGATAATATTTACATCGACCTCACAGAGGTGTTGCAAGGTTCACTTCATTAAAATTTGCCAAACGTCAGGTCCTTGGAAGAGAGCTGGGATGGAATTATGAAGAAGTTATTTTTAGTATTCAGGAATTAATCTTTTAACCTGACAGAACAGATGCTCTGTGCCTTTCTTCAGTGCCCTCCAGGCTGCTGAACTCTGGTGAATCATGAGCAGAAATTAGCTGCAGACTTTGCCTGCAGACAGGGTAAGGATTGCATCAGACCCTGTGGAAATAAAAAAAAAAATATTCTCAAAGGCATGTTGGAGTCTTTTTGAATGTGAAGATTGTGTTGAACAACTTCATAGATGATTCTGCTGCTCTCAAAACCAAAATTGTTCCATTTGAAAGCCCTTTTCTAAGAAGTGACTGATGTTTAGCCCACTGAAATTTAGATTTGTTTTCTGAAATCTGCTGATTTTCCATCATTTTTCCCATGTTTGGAATTAGTAATTCTCAGAATTGCAATTGTGCAGTTGTCAAATGTAAAGTATAGGAATACTATAAAAAAGTAATTATGATCAAAAAGGAAACAAAATTTAAGAGACCCAAAGAAATAAAAAGCAGCCATGCCCTGAAAACTAAAAACTATGGCCAAAAAGGAGAGTGTGCTAAGGCTTAGAGTGTCTGGAATGGCAAAATGCATGAAGAGTAAATAGGGGAAGATGATTTATTTAAGCTTCAGGCTTTTTTTCTTAATTGTGCTTTAAGAATGCTTTATTTTAATTATGAACATGAATGGTTCAGTGACTGAGCTCTGCAGACCTCAACAATTACAGCTCAACAACAGGCAAAAGCTCTTCCTCCCTCTACCTTTCCCTCTGATCCTCGACCACTGCTGCTGCTATGTTTCAGCTGGGACTGTGCTACCAAAAATGGGAATGTTAGGGAGCAAAATGCCTGCAAACCCTAACATTCCCTTTGCTGCACCATGCAGGGCTGCTGTGAAAAATGCCACACCACCAGTCCCTTCCTGCAGAGAACAGCTCCGCAGGGAAATGCTCTGCACCTCATTGCTTTGAGCTGTCCATGCTTCCAGCTTTGGGAGAAGCTAGGCCAGAGCTGGCCAGCATGATGGGATGTGAAAGAACAGTGCTTTGTCCCTGTCTGTTTTTCACACTCTTTGCCTGAGCAGGCACTGGCCTCCATCAATGGCATCGGACTGACAGAAAGCAGGTTTAGATCAGATGTTAGAAAATAGTTCTTCCCTGTGAGGGTGCTGAGGCCCTGGCACAGGTTTCTGGGAGAGACTGGGATGTTGATTGGTAATGACTCAAAACAATCTGCCACTTGCAGAGGCGCTTAAGTGTGTTTATTTTTACGCTGTATCATTGTAGATAATCATGACCAAAATGGCTGCAACACTGCTTCCCATTGCAACCAAGCTGTTCTAAAATAAAGCTTCAATGTATATATTGATAAACACCAGTCATTCAGTGTTGTTTCACTTTAACCCATCCAAGGGACCTATTAACAAGAACCTGGGATGCCCTTGCCTTCAGGGGAGGGTCAGAAAGCTTGCCCAGAGCAGCTGTGGCTGCCCCATCCCTGGCAGTGTCCAAGGCCAGGTTGGATGGGGCTCTGAGCAGCCTGGGATAGTGGAAGGTGTCCCTGCCCATGGCTGGGGGTTGGAATGAGATGGACTTTAATGTTTCTTGCAATGCAAATAATTCTATGACTCCATGATCTATTCAGGAGTGATCTGATCCAGCCCATTCCCAGCTGCACAGCCCCAGAAGTGGGAACTCAGGGGAAGGGATGAGTGAAGTCCAAAGCTGGAACGTGGCTGTCACACTGCCAGGGTCACTTCATGCTTCAAGGCGAGTTAGTGCCTCTGTGTGGTGTCTCTGCATCAGACAGACCCAGCAGACTTCACAGAATCATTTAGGCTGGAAAAGACCTCCAAGTTTATCGAGCCCATCCTTTGACTGAGCATCACCTTATCAACTAGACCAAAGCACTGAGTCATTTCTTGGACACTTCCAGGGATAGGAATGCCACGACAACCCTGGGCAGCTCATTTCAATGCTTAAACTCATAAGTTTAAGCTTAAACTCATAAGTTTAAACTCATAAGCTTTCAGTGAAGAAATTCTTCCTGATGCCCAACCTGAATCTCCCCTGACACAGCTTGAGGCCATTTCCTTTTGTCATACCCTTTGCTCCCTGGGAGTACAGCCTGACCCCCCTGGCTGTCCCCTCCTGTCAGGAGCTGTGCAGAGCCACAGGGTCCCCCTGAGCCTCCTTTTCTCCAGGCTGAGCCCCTTCCCAGCTCCCTCAGCCACTCCTCACAGGACCCACTCTCTTGATATCTTCAGAGTACAGAGCTTGAAGATGCACGAGGTCCACAAACATCATTGCTCTTGACAATCCCAACAGCTGCAGAGTTACCATGGAACAGAACCAGCCAGGCATTTCAGGTACAAAGAGATAATGGAGACATGGTTCAGAGGAGTGAATCACCACATTTGTGCTGCTAAAATGCTGCTAATAAAATGTGATGACAGCCTCGGTGTTAATAACCTGTGCGCTATCTCTGTGATCAGCGCAATGTTTATTTTAAAGAACGGTGTTTATTCCTTCCATTGCCTGTCCTCGTCATTCAAGGCTGAACAAAAGATCTTTTGTGCAGCACAGAGCTGGGCTTAACCCTACAAAGGGCTAAGCATTCTTGCAGCAGTGGACTTAGTCACATGCTTAACTTTAAGCATGTCAACAGCCCCGCTGAAATTGGCAAGACTAATTATGTCCTCAGAGTTAAGCACGAGCTTAAGTGCACTTTTGGACCACAGCCAGAATACTCAGCACCTTTGCAAGGCTGATATGCCAGTGACCAAATTTTGTTTTGGAAGAATTTATATTCAAAGAAAGCGAAATGACCAAAAAAAAAAAAAGTAAAAAAAAAAAAAGAAAAAGAAAAGAGAAAGAAAAGCCCTTGCATCTTTCTGTAAGTATTATCAGATTGGATCCAGGCCAAAACTTTACCATTCCCACCAGCACATGCAGCTGTTCTCTGAGAAAAGGGTGTAATTCCAGCCCCTGGATAAAAGTGTACATTTCAGTGCATTTGCCATAAGGAGAAGCTTGCCGTTTTTCACAGTTAAAGCAACTTTTCCTGGTTGGTGGCAGTTTCCTTGTCTCCAGTGAAAACTGCCTCAATTTCCTATGGAATGTTTACAGGCAGGAACAGGAAAAGGTTTCATTTTATTGCAACCCCGAAGTGTATTTCCCATTTCATCAAACCCATGAAGCATGTCTTTCAACCCTGCAGGCTGAGCTGTGGCTCGGAGATCGCCAGGGGAGAGTTTTCAGGTATTCCAGGACTTTTAGCAAGACCTCAGCCAGCTGGAAAGAGCAACTTGTGTCTCCAGAAATGGGTGAGGTGATATGAAGTGCCACTGCCCATAGGATGGGAACTTACTGAAATAACATTGGGTCCTCTTCCAAATGCACTGAAAGATGTTCCTTTGGCTGGGGGTTGCTCCTGCCTTGGGGACAGCTCCCACACCCTCCAGCACAACCCACTGTGCTCTTTGTGCCCAGTGCTCATGTAGGTTAAAGGTCAGCCTGCCAGATCTGCTAACAGTGATATCCATAGAGTAATAAAATCACAGGATGGCTCAGGTTGGAAGAGACCTTAAAGATCATCTTGTACCAAACCATTGACATGAGCCTGGATAGAAGCCACTCTATTCCCAATAATCCACATAGTACAACAGCCCTGTGACACTGTGATTCCTCACTGCACATCTTGCCATCTCCTCCAGGATGAATCTAACCTGCAATTACTGCTCAGCTGTATTTATTTTTTTTTTCACTTGCATGCTCATTTTCCCCACTGGACACCTCAATTTTTTACCAGATTTCTTAAGTTCTCAGCTTCTCTCTGACTACTTTATGCTGCCTGTTCCTGTTCCCTTCCACCTCTGGAGGTGAATGTATCCCAGCAAACAATTTCTCATGGATGAAATTAAATAACTGCTCCTGAGGAGAGGAAATAGAAGGGGGGAGGGAACCAGGAAAGAGGTAAGTCCCTGAGCTTTGAGCTTTGTAGCCGCCAGTGCTTTTCCAGCAGTGCCCTCCCAACTTGCCAGAACCTGTCAGTCTAGCCTTCCTATTAGCACTTCCACTTTGAATTTCTGCTGGAATGTACTCATTTGTTGATATCCCATTTGCTGTTTGGTGAGGGTTCATAAGGAGCAGCTGCAGTACCTGTCCTAACTCCTTCATTTCTCCTCCTCCCCTCCTCTTTTCAAACCAGTCACCAAAGTGCAGCTGCTCTGGCTTGGAGACCCTACACAGAGCTTGCAAGCAGTGTTTGTTAAACAGATCTTCAATTAGCTCTAAACTCCCCAGGTTTAGCTCTGGAAACTCTCAACTTAGCAGCTGAGCTGTCAGTTCAGTCACTTATCAACTGGACTGATTTTTAAACCCCAATCTTTACCTAAACTTTTGGCACTGAAGGAGGGTTTTGCTTTCTTCCTTCACCTTTGCTAAATCACACAAGGGTGCATGAGGTGACATTTTCTGTATTCTAAGAGGCCAAAAGACTCTTTTGATATAATATGTTCAGTTCTGATTTTAATTCTTGCCATCTTCAGGTTCAAGTAACTTCAGAATTCACCCCTGTCCATCATGTATCCAAATCATCCCATTAGGCCCATCACAGTGGTACAGGAGAAATGAGGTCATTTTCCTGGAAGGATAGTAACTGCTGGTTTATTTAATAAGAAAAAGAACCATGCAGTAATAGCAATCTTCAAATTTTTTAAGGAATGGGAATCTGAACTCATGCTTTGTTGCACTGAATATTTTCTTCCAACATTCTCTGTGCTCCCTTCCTCTGGGTCCTCATGCTAAACTGGGTGAAACCCTTGCAGTCCCTGAAGAGCATGGGAATGCTGTGAAACACCTGAGACATTCAAAGCTTATTTTAAAATCAAATAAAAATGGGAGTCATCATGAGAAATGTCTATTTACTTCTCACTGAAGGAATATGAGACAGTTCTGAGGAAGCATACTTAAAAACAGTGCAACATTTTTACTGTCACTGTGACATGAACTCACTCTTCGTTGAGGAATTGCATGGTTTGGAAACTAAGAGTCTTTTCCTTGTCCTTGAAAAGCTGAATGGTTAAGATAGCCTGCCAGGAATTTGGGTCAAAATGCTGCAGGGCAGACAATGAAATTCCACTTTGGTTTTCCACATCTGGGGGGAAGATCTGAAGCACTAAAGCACAGAGCTGAAACAATTAGCAGCCAAAAATGTTTTGTTATATAATGCTATAGCTATGCCTTGTCACTGCAGGAGGTTCAACTCTTCCCACTCTCTGTTCTGTCACCTTTCAAAACTTCTTTTGGTAAGGATGCAAACAACCCCAGGTACTTTGAGACAGGAACTGGAAAAGATTTAGTGGGATAAATGGATCAGGACTATCCAAATCAGATCCCATGTGCTATTTCTTTTTCTGATTTAGAAGATGAGTCACCCTTTTCCCTGGATGATCAAACTGAGTTGTAAAACCCTGGCTCATGTTAGAGAAACCTGACTTGAGGCCAACCTTTTTTCTCATCAAAATGAGGGCTCAGATAACACACAGGCAAGTAATTTTTGAGAGTATTTAGCACTTGGTGAGTAAATTAATCACAGCAATCAATTCTATGGACAGAATACATTAGAAAGTTGGTAAAGATAACTTCTTCCTAATGACAGGCTTTGAAACATCACCACTTTGTGGTTGTAAATAAGTGGGAAGATTGACCATGGGTCTGAAGGAATATGACATCTGCAGAAAGCATGTTAGGTGTCTTTTCCTCTTATTTATTTTTCTTCACTTTTGCTATGAGTAGTAAATCAGATCTGGTTCATTCTTGTCCTTGGCTCTTGTATTTTCTCCCAAGTATTCACTTTGTCTGTGAACCTTTACAAAATTCCTTAGAGACAATTAGGAGAGACTTGCAATAAGCATATAATTATAGAATTCATACAACTGTCTATATACACATAATTACAATTATTTTGAATTTTGAATCTTACTTTCCTATTTCCTGAGGAAGACCAGGCCATTTGTAGGCACTGCAGTCAGGAAGAAGTGAGAATTGTTCAAGCCAAGGGAAACTCAGGTCCTGTAATTTATTAGTGCACAAGGCTGTTATTAGCCACTGCCGGAAGATTTCACTTCAAGAGTTGTTATTATTGTGTGTCAGAAATCTTTGGTATGGGGAAACCACAATGGTTTTGTACTCAGCTGCTGAAAGGAATTTAGTCTGCTATTGGCCAAGGAACTAAAAATTAGTATGTCAGACAAAGAATTGGATAAAATTATTAATCTGTCAGGAAACAGACAAAATCCATCTCTCATTGATTTTGGGACATCTATAAATGGAGTTTTGCTGTTTCTAAGCAGTGCTGAACAATAACCATTTGAATTATTCACTGTGTTGATTCCCAGACTAATACATGATACTGCCAGGCTGGGGAACTGGCAGGATCTCACACCACAGTGCTGCAATTCAAAACAAGTATTCCAGAAAGTGGAGGAACACTCAAGATGAAGCCAGAATCCCAGGTGTACAAAACCAGGAAGAAATTGTACAACATGTGAGCATCAAATAAATTTTCTGGAACTCAAGGAGAGCAATTGAAAGAAAAAAATTGTGGGTTTTTTGTTGTTGCTGTTGATGTTTGTTTTTTTTTAAGAAAAAGACCAAACCAAACAAAACCAAAGCAGAACAAACCAAAGCAACCTTTACATTCTAATTGAAAACCTAGGCAGTTTGGTTTTGCAGAAAGACCAATCAAGAACACAGGCACACATCTTCATTCAAGAAAGAGGTGACTGAAGACTTAAAGAAGAAGTCATTGGAGTGGGAAGAGAAGTGGAAGCTAGGGAAGGAGCAGAAAGAAGAGCTACATGCCTTCCAAGGCATTTTCAACACAGATAAAATGCTTGGCACTATTTTCCAAAGCTCATTAAGTGGGGGAATTCCCCAGTGTAGTGACAGAGAGCAGATCTTTCAGCATGCAGGGTCTTATCTCATCGATTTAAGCTCCATTGCTGGGTATTGATTTGCTGACTCTAATCATGATGTTCTTCTAAGCAATTAGACCTTGTCTGAAAATGCAGGAGTGGCTGCTTGCCTCTACTAATCCCGAGATTTCAATCAGTGCTCACAAGATTCAACCAGCAGCAGCCAGACTGCGGCATGACTGTCCATTTGAGTGGAATCTCTATCTGGGGTAAGGCATCCCCACTCCCACACAAACTCATGCCTTCCACCAGAGCCTCCTGCCTTGAATCACGCTCTGGAGGAACCTGGCCTCCTCCCTTGACTCCAAAGGGAATCTGCACTGACTTGTCTCTGATTCCAGTGCTCCCTTGGCTGGTAGTCAGGCTGCCCCTTCCTTCCTCCTGGTCAGGCTGCCTGGAGCAAATCCACGTGGGCAGCGATGAGGAGGAAACTTTTGTTCCTTTGGCTTCTGCAGCACGGTGGGAATATTATAATTTCCATCTCCAAGGCACCAGCAGAACATCAGGACCTTCCCTGGCCAGGAGAAGGGGAGGGAGACGCCGTGACTCAGTCGTTCATCTGAGTCATGGTCCTGGCAGGAACACTTTGGGTGGTGCCACTGTCACCACCCTGCCCTCCCAGAGCTGCACTTGTGCTCACTCCCTGTCTGCGTGAGACTGAGCCACCTGCCCTGCTGTACCTGATTTTACAATCTGGACGGCATTCTCTGAGCCCTGCAATAAATGTGAAAGCATTCATTTGGAAGAAAAAAGACAGTGCACCCAACAAAACCTGATATATCCAAGTCAGGCCTTAAGCTGAGTCTGGCAAGGCTTTAGGCAATAAAGTAAACATTTCTGCATGCCAAAGAATCCCCTTTTGAATTGGAAAGAGGAATTTAATAGAAATTGTTAGAAAAAATCCAAGAACAATACGGAACTGGAGTTTTCCCAAACTGTCCTTTGCCTTTCTTAAATCAGAAGCAGAGAGTGACAGTGACATCCTTAGACACCAAAAAAAAGACTGAGCAGGTGGTCCTGTCCTACAGCATTTAGTCCTTATCTCAAACTTCCCAGGAGAGCATCTTAATCACCCTCACACCTCCTGCACACAGATAGAACAGTTTTCATAGTAATTACAGGCAAGGATTCTCACAATCACCCATAACACATAATTTGATTTTCAGGCTGAGTAAAGTTAAAAGCCGTTCAAAAGCTGTAAGCCAGGACACTTAGTGAGGGACACTTAAACTGCCCTAAAAACTTCACTGGTTTTGCAGTATTTATGATTAAATAATATATTATTAATTAAATAATAAAGTCCTGGGGAGGACTGGGACTGGGATCAGACCCCTTAAGGTGTGAATTATATGTAATGCAAGATATTCCATTTGCCATTGCTCTTGAGGCATTCAGAGCCTTACACAGAGTTCTTGACTTGCAGTTTCTCTAGAGCCAAAGCAGTAAGGCCCAGGAGTGAATCTGGGCTTCTCATCAAGATCAGAAGAATGGCAGAAATAAAAATTATTTGAGGGTCAGCTGCAATTCAAAAGAATGTGCATGGTTCTGGCAGAGTTTGAGGTGCTCCCATAGGAAATGGATTTATTCCTGCCTTAGAAAGGTCCTGTGTGCTTTCTGAGAGCTAAAAAGAAAGGGGAAACACTTTCATAAGCACTTCTTGGCCAGTAATTTTCTCTTTTCACTGAAAACTTCCTTTAGGAATTTACATGAATTATTTTAGTTAGTCAGCCATTACCACATTAAGGCTTTATGATGGAAAAGTTTTTATTCTCTCACAATTTGAAATAGTCCTGAACAAAGATAATCAAGAGGAAGTAAATTCAAACTAGAAATTGCTACCATAAAAAAGGTCCTGTAAAAAACACTGTGTTGAACTGAATTATTTTGCTTCACCAAATTACTTTCTTTCATTGCCTGCATTGTTGCTGGCATGGGATGGGAAAGAAACTGGAAAATAAGTTCAGGTTTCTAAGAATTAGTCTGTTACATCACCATCTTCAGAGTCTTTATGCTGGGCTGTTCCATACACTGTTCAACACATTTATAGTTAGGCCATCCATGAAATGTGTATTTACTTAACTGTTCCTTTTTTTTTTATTTTTGAGGCACGTAACTTCCCACACTAAGAATGTGTATTCTGAAAAAGAAGCAGAAACAGAATGGCTCCATGTTTCTAAAATTTGAACCCAATCACCTGAAGACAAGTTTCAAAGCACCTGAGGGATGATGTAAAATGCTCACCTTGCTGAAGGCGACAAGAAGCCTTGCTGGGGCATGGGAGATGCTCAGGGCTGCCAGAGCTGGCTCCAGGCACCCTGCCTGGTGTCCCTGTCACCAGCAGCGCCAGCAGGGGAGGTTCACTCCATCCCAAGAGCCATGTCCCCATGGCAGGGTCAGACTGGGCTCTACTTGTCTTGCCAGGGGGTTTTGCAGCACAGCCAACTCATTCCAGCTCTGCATTCCCACCAGCCCCAGGGGTTTAGGGATTTCTGCAGGGATCTCATCATGAGGGGGAGACGAGACCTTTGCTGGTTGTCACCAGGAACATCAGTTGAGGCCATATAAGGATCAGGCTTGGGACAACCACTTGGAAAGCAGGACCCTTGTCAAGCAAGTGGTGAGTGAAAATTCCAGACTAACCCTAGGATGGGGGCTGGGCAGGCCTAGGAAGTCTGCATCAGATCATATTTGTATCCCTCCCTCTTCAATGTTCTATTTCTGACTGCAGGCAGTGCCAGTTATTTCAAAAGAAATTCAGCTGTAGACTATTGCAATTTATCCCCAGGGAAAGCCTGGTTTTATATTTATGGCCTGTGTCTTGAACAGAAGATTTATATAGATTTGAAAAAAAAGATTGATAAACATTTAGTCTTTTGGACAAGACACTCTCCAGCCCCTGGGGAGAGGCATTTTGAAAAACCCTGGAAGGGGTGTTGGGGGCCTCAGACATGTTTTCAAGACTCAAGCCTCAGCGGTGTGGGAGGAGCTCACGCAAGAGCAAAGTCACTTTAGTGTTTGCAGGCTTTGCTACAAACAGGACAATTTCCAGGGACACGCGGAATTCGTGTTGGCGCCATGGGGAAGTGCCTTTTTCAGACAGCGTTTCCCCCACTGAAAACCCACCTCGGCTTGGTGGTGCTCTGCACTTCCCAGGGAACACCCAGCAGCTTTCAGGCAGTTTGGGTCACCATTCCCCTGGTTTGGGTCACCACTCCCTCCAAGGTGTCCCTGGGAAACAGCAAACCCGTCCAATCCACAGCTGGATGAACAGCTGGATGAATCCTAGCAGATTCCTCTGATACGACTCGGATGGATCCCCAAAGCTGTTTCTTCCTTCAGAAGCACTCAGCTGACTCAGGATTTACTGGGCTGTCAGGGCAAAACAAGGCATTCAGGAGACCCTCCTGATCCCATCCCCAATCTCATTAACTTCCAGCTTCCCCCAGTGCCCCGGGGGCCGCGTGTTAACGAAGAGCTGTAATTGGTAAATGAAATTAATTACGCAACTCTTTGAATGAGGCAAATTGTCCATCTCTGGAGAAAAGGTATCATTTTCTGCTGTGCGTAAATCAAACGTGGGTCTCTTAAAAGCCCTGGGTAAGGAGAGAGGATTTCAAATTGGCTAAAAAGTGCTGGACAAAGCACTTGGCAGAAGGAAGGGCAGGGACAAAAACGACCTCAGCAGCTCTTCCCTATCTCCAGGTTCTGTGATTCTATGAATTTTAATTCTGCGTTGTGCAATTTAATTACCACTTGCAAAGAGCTATGGAAAATGGAGAGCCACTTGCTGCTGTGGGCAGATCTTTGCTGTCATCTGTCAGCTGTGAGGGTGCTGAACTGTTCCTACAGAAATGTGCACATAAAATTGATCCGTGTCTGTCCCAAGGACTGAACATTAGGGCGTCACAGCTGGAAAAACCTGCCAGAGGTAGTCCTAAAAGCCCCAAACCCCTCTTCAATAAAGCAATCTGAACTTTGCCATTTTGCAAGATGACTCAATATCTCGTCATTTAATCATGTTGCTATTTTCATATATCTGCTTTTGAATTGCTGCAGAGTAATTCCTTTACCCTCTTATGCCTTTTATAGTAGCCGTTTTACTAATGCAGAAATTTGCCTTTTCCATCTTAGAGGAGAAATGTGTTTCTAGGCTATTCTGAGAAACCAGGAATAATTCCCTTTCTTTGTGAGATGCCCTTGTCACATTAATATCACACTTTCAACTCCCTATGATCCTTAAAGGAGTCCTCTAAGCCTGGTGTCAGTTTTGTTCTGAATATTCTTCACATTATGCAGTTGCTCCTGAAGCTGTAATGACAGCACAGAGACAAAAAAATCTCAGTGTCTGGCCATAGAAATATAAATTTTGAGCCTGTGTATTCATAGTATAATGGAATGGACTAAGTTGGAAGGGACCATAGGGATCATCTCTTTCCAGCCTCTCTGCAGGGACACCTTCCACTAGACCAGGGTGCTCAGAGCTTCAGTTTATTGCCTGTGCATCCCTTAATGTTTCTCTTTGCTGCATCATGGTTTTATGATTTTTTCATAAAAAAAATATCAGAATTTCAGATGTAGCTCTTTGCTGTTGCATATGTGATCAACTTCTGCCTTGTCCATTCCAGTGCTCCAAACGTGGTGCTCTCTGGTGTGCAAGCCTGATGTGCTCCACCAGCAGAGCTTTTATCCCTAGGCCAGACAATGTGTGGGACAGATTTCATAATTTAACATTTCTTGTGCATAAATATGCACCCTATTCTCATGCTAAACCTGGCCAGTTTAATCTCTCACATTCTGTTATTGCAGGAATTAAGGAACAGGTGGCACATTTTGGGGGTTTGCCTGGGCTGGTTTTAAGGGAGCAGAGTGCTCTGGGAGAAGAAGTGATGGAAATTCTTTCATTCACTCAACTAAAAGCCTATCATTTGTGACAGCTGTGAGATAGATTTTACAGACCAGATGATACCCCCAATTATTACCTTATTTTTTCCAAGTGGAGCTGTTGTTCTTAAGTGATTAACCTGTGCTCAGCAGCAGCTTCTTGAATTGTGCTTTTTTGGACCATTTTTCCTCTTATCTGCATTGAATTGATTTATTTATGTAGACTTTGGTGTGTTATAAACCCTAAAATTATTCTAGACATCAGGTCTCTTCTCAGCGGAGACCTTATCTCACTGTTGATGGCCTGATTTGTCTAACTCACTGCAGGAAAAGCACTGTTTTCTGTGATGTGCTGAATTATGAATCCCCCCTAAAAACCTGGTGTAACAGACAAGTAAACATTTTAGCCATGGGAAGGCAGAAGCAGAAAGGTGTTGAGACTTGCTGAAAGCCACACAGGGTGTTACTGTCAGAGGCCAGATTAGGATTTTGCAAGTCACTCATCAGCAACCTCACTTGATTTGGTATCTGGGAGTTACAAAGAAACTTGGCAAACTTTACCAGTTCTCCTACCACTGGCACTGAGGTAGGATCTGAGGAAAAGCGTGTGTAGGATAAAGATTCTGCCACAGCTTCCTTCCCCTGACATGTGTGTGTGAAGGCAAAAAGGAACTGGCAGAAAGATGCAAAAACTGTGGGTAGAAGTGGGAACACCCATTCTGTGAGACTGTGAAGCTGTGATGGGTAGTTTGTGGACAAATTCCGAAAACCCTGTGAGCAGGGAGGTGGCCCTGAAATATGGGACTGCCACCACCCAATTGTTTTGTTCCTTTTTATTTTTGGGGGTTTTTTTTGGTCAGGAAATGGATCTGCAGGATCTATCTGGAAAAGTGCCAGTCGCTCTTAATCTCTTCATACCAAATTTAGTGATACAGCTCCTGTCTCTGATACCACTTCTGTGTTTGGGATATCCATCCCCTATTTCCCTTCAGGAAGACTCACAGACCTAGACTTGCTGGATTGGTTACTCAGATAACTCCCTCAAACAGGAAAGAACCACACAAATTGGCTGTTTTTTTCCTAGTTAATGTGTTTAAGGACTGTGTGCCAGATGAAATAATAAAGATTTACTAAATTATGCAATCACAGAATCATAGAATGGCCTGAGTTGGAAGGAGCCTTAAAGATAATCTGGATCCAACCCCTTGCCATGGGCAGGGACACCTTCCACTATCCCAGGTTGCTCCAAGCCCTGTCCAGCCTAGAACACTTCCAGGGATGAGGCAAATGGAGGATGATACCCACCTACCTTCACACACTATACCACTCCAGAGTCATGAAGAGGGTTAGGAATAGGGTGCAGGAAAATTGAGCAAAACTTCAAGAGCATTTCTGCTCTCCTTCATAATTCTGGTAACTCAATCACCCATGGATTTTGCTCAGTATCTTCACGGAAAAAGACAAAGTTCCTTTTTCTGTTCACTCTCCAGCACTTCCTACCAGTTCAATACTTGCAGCTGAAGCACATATGACATTTTCAATGTCTATTGAAATGTCATTTTTCTCCCCATACTGCAATAGTTTGTTTTCCCCAGTTCCTTCTGTGGAAAATGGGGCAAGAATGGACACAGGACTTTGAGATCTGCTCAATAAATAATTTAAATTCACAGTAATAGCAACATCTAGATTGATCCTCCTTACCCCAAGTGGAAATCATAGGTGGGCACAGACATATTCCCTCAGCTGCACAATTCCCACAAAAGTACTATTTAAAACTAAAGGGCCAAAGACATTCCACGTATGGGTTGGTTGGTAGTAGATAGGTGGATATGTTGACACAGATATCAAGATGTGGATGAGGAAACAGGGGAGGAGAAAAGTAAAACCAGCCCAGGACATTTTGCCTCAGAGGCATATAGTTCTATAAAACACAGAGTTTCCAGTGAATTTAGATCTCTGCCAAGTGTCTGCTTGAATATTTGGTCCCATAATCAGCCTACCTTGAAAAGTGTTTGCCGTTGGGAAAACTCTCTATTGTCCTTCTGCCTTATTCCTTCTGGTCTTTTATTTCGCTGCTCCAGCCAACGCTGATTTCCATTTAAATTTGGTAAACATAACAAGCCATTTCATGAAATGCTATAGGTCAACTGCATCCTCCATTTTATTTAGTATATGTGTCTTTACTTCTTTTAAAAGAACAATAGCAAAACCACAAACTGAAACCCAATATCACCAAGCGCTGAAAACAAAAGGGTGCTTATGGGATTGGAGTGCTGGGAAAAAACCATTTTATTTCGCAAAGCATTCGGAAAAGTACATTTGATCTTCTTATTTCCTTCTTTGGTGCCTGATATTTCAGCCATCCATCCTGGGTTTAATTCTGTGTGGTCCTCCCAGGAAATGTGGGGTCTGCTCCTGGTTGTACTGCTCACCTACTGGGTGACATGGACTGAAGCACATCTACATCCTTGTGGTGCCTAAAGGCACCTGGATTTAAAATGGCTGAAGGGGTGTATTTAATTTGTATTTATCCATTAGAATTATGCATTAGATTTATGCATTAGATTTGTAAATGAGATTTATAAATTACATTTAATTTCGCTTGGTTCCAGAAGGGCTTAACCATAAAGAGCCTCCTACTAATAGTACCTAAAAGAGTTCTCTGTCATGTCTCTCTGTTCTCTGCAGTGTTTTATCTACTCTGCCTAAATATGGCATGTTTATTTGTTTGAATTTTGTCATGCTTACATTTTTGCTAATAATTTTTAATTTAATTTCTATCTTTCTACAGTCCCCAGTTCTGGAATGTCCTTTGGCACCATTTCTGTGGGAAGGACTGCAGGACTGTGCTGTTTTCTCACATCATGATCCTCTCATGGATACAGCTACTCCATAAATCAGTAAAACAAATAAGAGGAAAGATTTTTTGCTATCATAACTGTTAATGAACATGATTTGCCTTGTTAGATGCTCTTCAGTTTTACTTTGTGATGATTTATATGCATTTCTATGCTTTATATATTCAAGATAGGGACATTTATGAATTTCTGCCATTTTGTACTTTTTAATAACATGACCTGCATTCATAAACTATTATATTTCAAATGTTAAAATACCTCCATTTTAAAAAATAGTTTTTTATGCTTCTTGTGAGAAGTATATTTTTAAAAACCAGAAACATGTTAATTACCAGTATGATGCTCCATAATCAGCCCTAATCAGAGGCAATGGGAACATTAAAAGCAGGACGATAAATCTAATTTCAGTGCTTTGAACATGTGTGTTATATTCACAGAACCAAGAAGCTTTTTTTCCTTGCAACTGGGAGTGAGAAACATGAACATTGATACCATGATAAATAGAAATAAGAAACATGAACATTGATATCATGACAAATAGCACATTGATTGGGAACCTCATTGCTTGGGAAGCCTGTTATTACAGCAATAAAATCACAAAAGCTGCATCTGTAAGTGGGATAAAATATTTTTTTTTTTGTGTAACAATATTAAAGTAAGCCTAGACAGAGCTAATATATTTAACACTGAAAAGAGAAGTAGTAACTTAGTCTCTTAACATGTGGTATGTGGACTTTGATGCCACACATTAATAGAACAAACAGCACCTCTCTTCCTTTAGTTGAATCCACATAAAGCAAATATTGCTTTTAAAACTTTGGAAAGAGTCAGCCTAACACTTCAGCCTCCCTTTCATTTTGTCTAAAATGATGTCTGCGTCTGTTTCTGCATCAAGTTTTGATTTCTGTGCTACCTATGCATTTTCTTCTCTTGTTTTCTTACATTTTGTTCCATTCACACTGTTTGGGAAGGAAACAGCACAGAATGGCAACACACTGGGCCCTTGCCATGCTCTGTTTTTCCCTGGAGAAGAAAGATCTGCCCCATCAAGCAGGATTAGAGTACCAGAGGCATTTAGAATTGACTTTAGGAAGGGTGTGTACAGGTATGCTTTTATGAACCTGATTTCAATGGGACAAGTTCATGGGCAGGATTATATGGGATTCAAAGCAGGACTTGAATATCCTCATATTTCAGTCTTTCAAAACCCCTGTAGATGATTTCCTACCACACAGCTCTGATAAAAACAGCTAAATATGGCTGGAATGTAACAGATGAGTTGTTTTTAAAGGCTGCTTGCTATAGGTTAAGTGGGAGAACAGCAGTTTTTCATTTATTCCTTTGTAGATCTGCAGCGAAGAATTCCAGAGAAGGATATAGACGCAGCAACAAACAGATGAAGTGGTTGGGATTTCTTGGTCTAGTGATATTTTGCAAGAATTCTTTAAAAAATTGAGGCGTTTGTTCCAGATCCTTATCCAAACATTTATTTGTTTCAGCAGTTTCCACAGTGATTGGCCATTGCAAACACCCAGAGTCTTTCAGGGCTGGCACAATGGGCCAGCTCTTAATTTATAAAAATAAATCACAACTTAGATGTCACTTTGCTCTTCCCTGTAACAAACTGATAGCCAGCTGGAGAATGGTAACAATATGGTAGTTTGTTTTCCCCTTTTTTTTTCCTTCAAACAGTGACAATGAAATTTCTTTTCAGAGCTGACCAAACCCCCAAGACAAGATGCCAACATCAAGACTGGTGAGCACAAGCCAATACTTTGGGTTGTCATTGCTTCCAGTGTGGAAAACAGCTTTTAGTGAGCTGTACATCACAGAAGTCTTCAAATTACATCCATATATGCACAGATGCCATATAATGAATATCTTTCCAACATGAAGTTGTTTTCTACTATTAATTTCCTGAAGCTGTTATGAGCGTCTTGTCCAAAGCTGGTAACAGGTACCAGCTAGAGCTGACTGGAAGACGGGAATTTCCATTTTTATTAACATCTTAGGGGCTTCAACATTTGTTTTGTCCTGTTGGTTTACCAAAAACAAAACAAAACAAAACAAAAAAAAACCCCAAAGCCAGAATACTGGATTATTTTCACATTAGAAAATAAAACCAGATACACCCCATAAGTATCTATCTCAAATAAGAGTATGTCAGACTTATAAAGCTACTTTAAAGCTTACTAAGCCAGGTATTATTAGAATAATTCAATTTTTAAAATACTAATGAATAAGTATTTAAAAATATATGTTGCACATTTTATAGTTGCTATGGAGGGAAAACCCTAAATCTAATATAGTCTTTAAAGTCACTTGTTTCTGAACATAAAATTCTCAGAATAATGAACAGTCAGGACAATAATCAGTCAAGATAAGGAATGCCATGATGTGCCTCACTGTGTGTAAGGAACAGAGGATTTGGTCCCATTCAATTCTTTTTTTTTTTTTTTTTTAATATTCAAAATCATGATTTTTAGCAATGGTAAAGAAAACCACTAAAAAGCAGGCTGCCATAGACTTTCAGAAGACACCCAGTCCATTTTTCTACCCTGGGCAGGGTTAAATATAAGCAAACTTCAGTCTTATAACTCACCTGGCAAATGTTTGTCTAAATCACTCTTTAAACCTCCAGTGAAAAGCTCCACCAATTCCCAAAGCAAGCTAATCCAGCCCTTCACTATCTGGCCATTAAAAAGCTGCTTTTTTCCCCCCTAATTCCCACCCTCTTTCTGTTGAGGCAATTCAAACACATCATGTCTTGTCCTGTTCCTGGTGGCTATTATCATGTCTCTGCACATTCTTCCCTTCCCTAGACTAAACAAACCCAACTCCTTCGCTCTTGTCTCACAAGCTGCGTTTTCTGGACCTCTAATAATTCTTGGTGCTCATCTCTGGATTTTTGCCAGCTGGCAGGGACATTTCTCCAACTCTTACCTGCACTTAGCTGGACACAGGATCCCAGATGGGGCTTTATCCATGTGGGAAAGAGGGATTACATCCCCTGCCTTCTATAGTACCTCCATTTATACAGGATTTCTTTTTCATCAGGAGGTATCTGCTGACTCACAAATTCCCTTTTGTAGATTTGCTGCCTGCTCGGTTGTTCAACACCTTCCACTCTTCCTCAAACTCTCAAATTAAAAAACCCAAACCAAACCATCAATTTCTAAGTTCAAAAGGTGAAAGACTCCCATCCAAAAAAAAAAAAAGAATTGTACACTTCTTTACAATGGTGGAAAGACAGGAAAAGAAGTCTTTGCATATTAAACTAAATGTGTTTTCACTGCTCCACAGTTATCATTTACAGTCTCTAATCTCTGGTTACAAGTGGTGACAATAAAGTGATCTCTGGTACAAATTACTTCATTCTAGCAACATTTGTATTTTGATGTAATAAAAATCAAAATGACTTCTCAACATTCATTAAAAAAAGGTATGAGATCATTTAGCAAATGAATGAATAGAAGGACTTCAGAAAAAAAGTGAAGGGATGTGTGGGATTTCCAATGTTATCTAGAAAATTCAGGAAAAGAACTGCATTTTTTTCCCACATTATTTTAATTTTTTTTTTTTTTAGTGAAATTTTTCATTCTCTTCAAATAAGAAAATGAGAAGAAACAAAGAAATACTTCATCCACAAGTCTTCATCTTTCCTAGGAATGAGAATGGTTCCATGATCAGCACAACACCTGAAGCCTGACACCCTAGTGCTCCAGGTTTTGTGGTTGAGCTCTCCTCTGAATACCAAATTCTGGCCAAGATTTGCTTCATGACTGAGCACTTCCACTGCCTTGCTGCTCTGGTTTCTGATCATATATTTGAGTTTCTGTGCCAACTTTTCCCTCAGGAAAGATTATTTTGGATCTTCTTCTGTCCCAGCCACCAGTTTATTGAAATGTGCAGTTTAGTGCCTCTGAAAACTGAAGTTATCTGTCAGATCTAGCTGAAATTGGAAAAGGGTTTTGAGCTTATGAGGAGAAAGGACAATAGCAGACACCAAACAATTTGTTAACATCAATCTTATCCCCACAAAAAAATCAAGCCAAAGAGCCTCTGCTCTCTAAGCACATCTTCCAAAAAAAAAAAAAAAGAAAAAAAAAGAAAAAAAAAGACTGCTTTATTCAGGCTTTCTAGGAAAAAATGGGAACAAAAAGAAGGTCTTGCTATAAAATTTTTAAGGGTTTGGGTGTGAGCTGAAACCAAGGAAAAGTTGTCCATTGGCCAGAGAGAGTGTGGGTAAAACTGTTATGAACACTGAGGAAATGGATAAAATGAAAACTGAAATGTCATGCTTAATTGCATCTGGCATCAGTGAAATCCCCTCCTAATTCACTCTGCAGAAACAGCAAAGACATAATATCATTTATCCTATTATTTATTATATCAGCAAAGACATCACTATCATTTCGACACCAGTGATGATACTGTAGAAGAGAGGGCAGGATAGAATTTGAGCTGGCCAAAGATCTTAGATTTTAAATAACTTAAACATTTATGTCATTTTTCCCCTCTTCACCTAGAGCTATCGAGAACTCTCAGGCATCAAAAGCAAGCTGTGGAAAACACTGTGAAAATTGATGTGATCTCAGCCTGGATGTTTTCTATGTTCTTGTGTCTGAAAAGTGAAGCAATAACTTGTTTGTCAATTTTCAGTTCCAATGTATTTCATTTTTCAAAATGAACAAAATCCAGCCCTCATCTCCTTCCTTCCAAACGAAGGAACTGACATAATAAATGTATTTCCACTTAAACATTTTTTTTTCTGCGGAAAGGATTTTTAAAGAGAGAGAGAGAGAAGGCATAAGTTAGCAGATATATCTCTGATATCTTTCGAACTTGATCATTATATTGATAATTTTTCCTACCTTCTTGCTTTGCTAAGGTCCCCTCTGTCTTTCCTTCAGAAATTCCTTGCATTGTTTCAACAGCAGTTCCTAGTTTATTAATTCAGGCTTAGGCATCCAGATCTTTTAAAACGGGCTTCCCTCAATCATTTTCTGGTCATGCAAGTAACCTTCTTCTCAAATAGTACTTTTTTTTCCTCTCCAAAGCAAATCCACCAGTATCATGTTTCCCTATCAGAGAACAAATACATGAATTACAAATTCTTCCTTCTCCCCCCGCACCCCACGACAACCCATTGATTTCATGCACACTTTCCCAGAAAATCCAGCAGCTTCACATTCTCCCTGCCCCCAAATCCATCGAGTTTCCCATTCCCACAGTCTACTCTAGCCCCTCTGAGCACACCATGCCTCTGATTCCCAAGGATTCCATGGAGAGCCCAGGAGTGAGGTGTCCTCCCTGGCAGCTCTGCTGTGTCACAGGGCAAGACAACAGGCATTAGGAAATTTGACTGAAAAATCCAGGTTATTCTAGTGACAGAGAAGTTATTTCATTCACCCTCATGGCAGAAACAAGATCATGACTTGCTTTGGGGAACAGTTCCCAGGAGCTGCCCTTTAGTACCCTCTCAGAGTAATTAAATGATTTCTTATTTGATCACCCAAAGATGGCATATGTAAATCCATAATAAACCTAGAACGCTGTATTTTCTTAATAAATATAACTTAATTAGCTTCTTCATCCCAGTAACACTAAACACAACATGACAAATTATTTTACTACAAGTTGTATCATAAAATAAAAATAATTCATTTCTCCCAATTGTACAAACACCAATTTGCTGTCTCTTTCTCTGCTTGGGAAACACACTCCAGTTCTGGTAAACTGACAGAGCATAAAACAGTTACAAGCTAATCCTAGCAGACTGAGAACTCCCTAGATTTCTTGTTCCCCTCCCCCTTGGCAAGAATTAAAGACTTCCTCATTCACGTGGCAAAATCTCCCTTTTCCCACATATTTGGTGTCAGAGCTGTGTTTCGCTAGGCCTTACAAACCCAAATTCTTTCAGGTCTTTTTTTTCCATTAGTGAAAGCCATCTGTCCAGGCAATGGGAGCAGAAATACCCATTCTCTTCTTCCTCCTGCCCTCCTTCAAGCCAGTCAGTTCCTTTCCTTGCATGAACACAGCTCAAGACTTTTTTTGTAAAAGTTCCCATCCTTTTCTCTCATGTGTCTGAACCACTCCCACCACACATTCATAATTCTCCAACTGGTACCTGTAAGAAACAAATTATGCCCAAATCTGTATAGTTGAGCTCTATGTGAATTCAAAACTCCCCTGTGAAACCAATCACGGCGTTTTCAGTGGGTTTGAGAAAGTTGCTGGCAAATTAGTCATTGCTGGGCTTTTAGGATGTGAAATGCAAAATAACTCCTTGTTCCATCACCCTGCTCTGCTGTCTTTGGTGAGATGAAGCTGGACAGGAGGCGAAAGCAGCTCACCTAAACAGGGAGAGTCCTTCCAAGGCAGCTTGGGAAAGGGCATCAGTGGAGATGTTCAAAGGGCTGTCAAAGGTAAGAGATGCTGATTTTCCAAGTGCCAGTCGTCATGTGGAGCCAGCCTTGCCTTGAGGTTCTGGTCCAGGCTGCATTCACCTCTTCAGGAAATACTTTTGAACAGGATTGGCCAGGTGTTGAGACTGCCCTTGTTACAGGAGGAGTCATCCTGTCCAAGCTGGCCATGGATTTTGCTGGGAGAAGTTGCCTCCTGTCCTGTCCCACTTTCTGCGTCAAGACCCTCACAGCTGGCAGCTTTACAGAATCACCTAATCACAGGATTATTAGGGCTGGAAAAGACTTCCAAGTTCATCAAGCCAAACCTGTGACTGATCCCCACTTTGTACACCAGCCCAGAGAACTGAGTGCCACATCCACTCGTTTCTTGAACACCTCCAGAGAAGGTGACTCCACCACCTCCCTGGGCAGCCCAAATGCCTGACAGCCCTTTCCATGAAGAAATTCCTCCTGATGTCCAACCTGAACCTCCCCTGGGGCAGCTTGAGGTCATTTCTTCTCATCCTGTCCCTGTTCCCTGGGAGCACAGCCTGACCCCCCTGGCAGTCCCCTCCTGTCAGGAGCTGTGCAGAGCCACAAGGTCCCCCTGAGCCTCCTTTGCTCCAGGCTGAGCTCCTTTCCCAGCTCCCTCAGCCTCTCCTGGCTCTCCAGACCCTTCCCAGCTCTGTTCCCTTCTCTGGACACTCAATGTCCATCTTGCAGTGAGGTTCCAGAACTGGACGCAGCACTGGAGGTGTGGCCTCAGCAGTGCCCCTCAAACCTCCACCTGGCTGCTCTCCCACTCCAGTTTTGCCCTGCTACGTGCAAAACTTGCCCTATGGACTCTGAGTGACCTCACTGTGCTGCAAAGGAGTTGGCAGGGAAAATCTTCCCTCGCTCTTTTTAATGCATTATGGCTGTGCCAGAGCAGGAGCCTCATAATGGAGCACACAGTTTAATCTGCCTTTGACATGTTTGTTTTCAGCCCAGTTGTTTCTTATTAGAAAGCACTTTCATTTCTTCTAACCATTCATCAGCACTTCTGTGTGAACACAGTGTTTAACAGAAAGCTCTGGCCATCAGTTTCAGACACCATCAGCTGGCCTTCTATTAAGAAAGAAAAATCCTTCTGTGTTAAAATGAAGGGTGAGATGTGACTAAATCTGGAGCACACATTTTTAAAAGGAGCATTTGGTGTTATGTGTTTTTATGTGCCAAAATCGCATGCACCCTGATTCACAATTTTATTACAATATTTATACCTTTGCGTAAATAAACAGACTCCAACACTGGCTTACAGATCTCTACAGCATGTGTTTCGATGGCAAGTCTGCTCCCTGGCACACTTTTGGCTCAGGCCAGCTGTCCTTGGTGTGGTTCAGGGAAGCTCACAGCCCAAAACCTGAATTCAAGCTCCCATGCAAACACTCTGTCCCAGGGAGGAAGAAGGTTCAAGCACATTGACAAAGAACCAGATCATGCCAAGGCCTGTGAGCCAAGGCTGGGCCACCAGTCTGGGGCTGGGTTTTTTAGCAGTGCAGGCCAAATTTACCTCCTATGGAATGTGGTTTTGTATTACTCCTGTGAAAAAATAACATATTGAGGTAGGTGACTTTGATTAAAGGACATTTAAAACATTCTGCACATAGTGTGTTCATTGGTTACATTTTTCCTCTGCTCACTTTCAGAGATTTTTTTTTTTGTCAGGAGGATTTAGAAGTGTCAGAAATCCACTGCATTTTTTGAAGAATGTAGAGCATGTTCTGCACTGATTTACTGCACTGAAGAACATGGAATCCATTGGTGTTGGTCAGATGGCACAAGGTCACATGGAGCAGAACTTAGAACCAGTGTATTCTTGTTGACTGTTATCTATTAGTTTAGTTAATGTCCTGAGAAAGAGCTTTTTTTTAAGTTTTACCTTCAGATAGGGTATAATAATATGTCATATATGATATAGGAAAGTTAGAGAATCAATGGTGACATTAAGTAATATTTTTGGGGGTTTTCTTTGTTTTCTGTCTGTTTGAACTAGCATGCTAGACAAAATCTTTTGAATACAAGGAATGATAATGTGTTTAGCCTTTTCTACCAAAGGGAAAAAAAAAAGAACTTTGGAGAAAGAATACTTGAGTAAAAATTTCCTGGGTAGAAGTTGTAATGACAACTTGTGAGTTCTAAACTTTCCTTTTTATGCAGCTTTTTTGCTTGGTCTAATAAAAACATCCTCAGTCCCTGCAAGGTTTGCTTGTCACTGTAAGAGCAGAGCTGATAGACACTGCACACTTTAACTAAAAACTGTCATTGTCAAATCAATATCATGGCTGAGATGAGAACAATTCAGACTTACACTATCCAGTGTCTAGGATTTTGAACGACTAATGGCTTTGAAATAAAATAGTCAATTAATTCCACACATACATCAGGCAGTCACCAGAATTTTGACTTCTGGTTTAGGTAGGAAACAAATCTGGCACCGTTCAGGTTGATGCAGAATCTAGTTTAATTTTCACTAATTCCAGGCTCAAAAATAGCCATGAACCCTACAGAAACACAGGTCTTACCCCAACTGCTGTCAGATTAGTAAGGATTTACCCTGATGTGGATCAGGCTGCTTTTGCAAGTTGGTGCATAGGTTGAAAAGATAATAATCTAAAGATATAATTCAGGCAAGATTTAAAACTCTGTTTCCTTTTACATGTGTAGGCAGTCTCAAGGAGATCAATGGGATTATCCATGTACATAATGTTAAATGCACCCATAAATGCACCCATAAATCTTTGTGAAGCTGTGACCCAAGAGTCCAGCCTTGTATTTATCTTCAATATTGATTTTAATACTACAGGCAATTGCATTGATGACTTAAATATGTTCACATGCAGTAGTGTCTCATATTCATGGCTGCATTGATCAGGTGCTTGGATAATTTGGGGAGTGGCAGAAAAATTTTTTTCAGTCTGTTCATTTTCAGTATTGTAATTCCAACCAGCTTTAAATCCTTGTCTTTCCTTGCATTTTTACTCTAAAAAGACAGAAAATATTCATTAATGCTAAATTAGTATGTTTTTTCACTCTTCATGAGGACTTCTAATTTCACCACGTATGGTTCTTAAATTTAAATTATAATTAGATTACTAGTGATAAATTGGTCTCCCCCTTACCCAAATTTGGACTAGAACATACTTGATTTTTTTTATTATGTGGTTTAGTGTTCCTTTTCCTATAGGAATTCCCTTTCCCTTTCCCTTGGAAAATGTGATCTACCCTCATGTAAGTGCTTTGGTTTTGACCCTTTGACACTCACTGATGTCTATTCAAGAATCTTCAATTAAATATAACTGAGAATTGACCTCTTATTTTTACAGCTGTATCACAATTTCTTCTCCATTAGAATTTCAAATTGGATTTGCTACCATTCATGACTTCTCATTAAAGATAAATCATCATCAGAAAAATCATTTTTGTACTTACTGTGGTTCTCTGAAACTTACACACATCTGCCTTAAAATTCTAGAATTTCTTCTATGTTTATTAAATCTACCTGTCTTCAAGGAATTAACTGGATTCTGATCACATTCCTTTCTGTAAACCTGAAAGGTATTTTTTTCCTAATGAGCTTCTTCATTAATACTGATTTTCCACTCTGACATTGAGCCTTAACACAGTGCAGTTCTACAGAATTCAGTAAAATCATTCTGATATGGAAATAGTGCAAAAGTGGAGGAAGAGGCCACATCAGTTTCAAATATAAGGTTTGGCTGTTAACTCCTTGGAGGGAAGGAAGGAAGGAAGGAAGGAAGGAAGGAAGGAAGGAAGGAAGGAAGGAAGGAAGGAAGGAAGGAAGGAAGGAGTTTAGGTGAAACCTAAACCTGTTAGGTGAAAAAAAAAATTCTTAGAGAGAAAGACTGTGGAAGAGACACCAGGATTTGGAAGCCAACATGATTTAGGGGAAGGTACCTTTATGCTTGGCTCTGTTTAGTAGTTTTGTGGTTTGCCTCTTTTACCTTCACCAAGTCACTCAGACCTTCAAGGTCACCAAGACCTATGTTCTGCTTGTTTGTTGTGCCTCCTGGCAAGAAAATAGAATTTCCATCCCTAAAAATCATTCCATGATCCAAAATTTATTTCAGAATTGCAATAATGTTTTACTGTGACAAAACAATATCTCTGAAAGCTGTCAAATAAAAAGAATCAAACGTTCCACTTGCCAAAAGCTTGTTAAAATAATCAGTAGAGTCAAATTAAGGACTGCATTCATCTCACAGAACTTCACATGTATGGCTAAAGGCATGTAGGGCACACTGCCTGCCAGGACTTCTCCTGCAGCTGATGGGGAGAATACCTGAAAAGGCAGCTTATCCCATTTTCCTGGGTTGAATGAGTACATTCCTGGATGTGCTGTTCCTTTAATCACAAGGGTTGCCTCAATATCTAGCATTGCCTGGATGCCAGTGAGACACTGATGTGAAATAATGTGCACTCTAAACCAAGAGAGATGAAAAGCCTCATGAAACAAAACATAGCTAGAAAATGACAAATACCACCCCCCCCAAAAAAAAAAAAAGTTTGGATGCCATGTAAAGGCACAGGAAAATGGAGGAGGTTTGTCTAGATTTGAAAAATCAGGGATGTATTTATCCTTTTGAAAAATGCTGCATCTTCTTTAGTCAGACTGCCAGCAAAGGGTCTGACAACATTTTTGGCCAGTTCCAGATATAGCCACGTGTGCTGACATGACAGGACCTCTGGTCTTTCCATGCTCAGTGTTGGAAGAGTCCTAATCCCAGGAGACTTTTTTGCAGGGTTTGCAGGGCACTCTGGCCAGCCAGGAAATGAGAAGTAATTAACAAACTGTGGACTTACAGATTTTCTAAGTTCCACAAGGACAAGGTTTACAGCATGCAGAAGCTCACAAGCACCAAAGAAACCACTTCCTTTGCTTTGTACAGACTCTCTCACATGATTTGTTGTTGTTGTTATTGCTAAAATGTTACTTAATAGACTTCTTAAGGACACATAGAATATCCATATCATTTTCATTTTTGCTTTCTGTCCAAGTGTCTAATAATACTTTAGTGTCCCACACTGGGATGCAAATTTTCCCTTTTAATTTGCCAGTAACCTTCATTGGAAGTCTTCCCTTTGTCAGACAAAATTTCTATCACTTTAAAATACTACTGTAGGTCTATGTCATTGCTTCTTTAAGCAATTTTCAGAAGCTGTAATGAGGCAGGGAGGCAGATGCCTAGGAATTTCAGAAAAAGCCCTCACATTGCACAAACTTCTCTGACTCACTGTCTTAATAGACTGGAGATGAGGTTTCACGTGGTCTGCTGCTCTGTGCGATGCCAGCTATGTTACTGTTTCAAACAACCATTTCATAAAACTATCTAGCAAAAACCGACCTATGAATCATTAACAACGTTGTTTGCAAGATGACTTTCCTCTTCCTCATGTTTTTCTATAGTAAATTTCCACTTTAATACAAGCCACAACTACACCCTGAAGTGGAAATTCATTACCCTGAAGCTGAGTGAAGATATCTGCAAACAGAGCTTGGCTTTTGTGCTGGTTGCTAACGATTAACATTTAATGGGCTCTGACAACGTGTTCAGCCAAGTGCAAGGCAGAGCTGCAGACAGTGCTTAGGCAGTGGCACCAGAGAGCAGCAGGGACTGAGCCCAGGGAGCTCCACCTGCACAACTTCTGTCCTGGGCAGTGACTGAGCCCTGAACAGAGACCAGAGAGGCTGTGGAGTCTCCTCCCTGGGGATATTCCAGACCCCCTGGACACAATGCTGTGCTGTGAGCTCTGGGATGGCCCTGCTGGAGCAGGGAGGTGGCACCAGATGTGACCCACTGTGGTCCCTTCCAGCCTGAGCCATCCTGGATTCTGGGATTCTGTGATTAAGCAGCAAACATCAATTTGTTGATTTAAGACAATAAGGGTACCTGTGTGTCAATCACAACAAGCACAATGCACCTGAGTGGAAAAATTGCTTCCATCATCTAAAAAAGGGTAATTTGATGAGAACAGTTTTGCTAGCTGGAGGTGACAATGATGCACATGAAGCCTGAAGCAGTGATATCCTTTAACCACCTCTCTTATTCTTGAATTTTTCATTTTGGTATAAATTTAGTGCATAAATTAAGTTTCTAACACTGACAGCTTTATAAACTCACTTGACCCAAGTCAGCATGACCCAATCACATAACCCAACTGCCTTCCAAACAGCAGAGTTCATTTGCAAGAACCAAGATGTGGCCTGGATGTTTTTAATGTGTTCTCATGATTTTATTGCTGCACATCACCAGGCTCTGAGTGCCTGTCTGGGTTACATACACAACAGACTTCAAGCCCCCAAATAAAGGTTTATTGGGAGTATCATGGAAAATCTTTGTGAACCTAGAGCTTTGTTGGGAAAATGTTAACCATAGACTGCCCAAACAAAATCAGTGGGACTGCATCAATTTAAAGCAATGAAAAATCTGACAAGCAGTGACCTCTTTCTTAAATATATTATTTTTTTTCCCCATTGAGAGATCATTTTGGTTTCTGTTTCTATTTTTTCCCTTTAAGCATAAATTCTCTGAGGAATACACAGTAGATTACTCTGTAATGTTACAGAGCTTGAACCGCTTTTTTTTTTTTTTTTTAATTCAAAGTACAAAGGCTGAAGTGCTAAACTTTATGAGGTCTGTAATAGGTCCTTGGCCTACAAAATAGTAAAGAATAAAAATAAATAATAATCATCTAATACCAAGCACTTATGTCATGCCTTTCATCCAAGGAAGTCAAACCACTTTATAAACAGCAATGAATTAATAGAGGAATGTTTTGCCACGGGCAAAAGAGCGAAACAAGAAACCATCCTTCTATTCCCTGCAGCCTCCCGAGCTGCACAAAGGCAATAATTCTGTGAGTGAAAATTACACTGCTTTTTGGTGCTTATTTCTTAGCACTTTTGGAAACTTGGATCGTGTGGTCCCTGCACACAAAGTCTCTCAGTGTGCAACAGCCACGTGGCAGATCAGTTCAAGTAAATGTCAGTCCAATGTAATTTTCTTTTCTTTGTCCTCCTGCTGTGCCACCAAATACCAGGGAAGGAGATACAAATTTCTGATGCATTTATTGCTCATTTTCTCCTTTTTTTGCTCTTAGTTGCATGTGGGTAAAAATAAGAAGATAAGTGACAAGGTGGACTGGGAGAAATGCTGAAATGGAATGTTGGTGGATGAAAACTAATGTACCTGGGCAAAAAGTTGTATTTGGGATTTGTAAGTCAAGGTAGGTTATTATTTGGTGTGACTGGTATTCTATGCTCCAGGTAAGAATCCTGGGTGACACTGAGTTTTAAAAACATCACAGAGCACTGAGAAGGAAGGAGACATCTTTATTTATGGGATCTGATATGCTCCTAAGGAGGATCCCCAGAAGGAATAGACAGGTCTGGAAAAGTCTGGCAAGGGTGGTCAGGAAAAGAAATGTGAAAAGGCTGGACAGACTACAACTCATCAGCTTGGATGTCTGAAGAGAACTGTGATGGAGACCTAAAAAGTAGCAAATGATGTGAATGGAGCGACTGAGCAATGATCATTCATTATTTCTTACAGAACAGGAGCTCATGAATACCAGAGGCAGGATTCAAATGAAAAATAGGAAATTCTTTTTCATTTCATTATCCCAGAAGATAATGTACACTAAATATATAGACACATTTTAAAAGCTACAAGAGAAATTCCTGGAGACCAAGTAGATATTAAACACCACTGAACAGGTACAAGCTCCAGATATGGGAGATCTTGTTTGGTAGTAAAATATCTCAGAATACAGATTGCTGTACACATCCACATTCTTAATTATTTCCCTGTATACTTGGCTAGACAGATCTTTGTAGCACATTATTAATTAGTTTCATTAATATGTGTCATCTAATATCTGTTAGCCAAAATCCAGTTTCTAGGCTTAACTGATGCTTGAAGACTGATTACCTAGTTTTAGAAAGAGTGTATTTTATTTGTTCAGGAATAACCTATATCCTTTTATAGACTCAATTTAATCTCCCAAAAAACCAACATAAACACTTGTATGAAAATATCAGGTAAAATCCTCTTTTCTGATTATGTATCTGTCATCAGAGGATTTTTAGAGCAGGTTAAATCATCCTGCAATAGAAGAAGCACTGATATATTTTTATTGCAAGATAAAGTTGTGATTCAGGAAATTGCTTCCTCAATAGATAAAGTTACTATTAACAGTGGTGCACCAGAAGTTCAGCACACCATTTTATGGGCTGTATTTCAGACAGGGAGCAAAAGAAAAGTCATTGAAATGTCAAACCATTAGAAACCATCAAAACAGCTTTTGATGTGGGATGTGACTGATGTTCAGCATCAATTTCTTGTAAAGGACCCAAGATAGGTGTAAAAGTAAGGAATCTGGTATTTTCAGTATCATTGTACATAATTAAATACAAGAAATCTTTTGGGGACAAAATACTAACAGAACTAGACCTCAGTTTCCTGACAACGTGGGATCTGAGGATCAGCAGGTTAACTTTGTGCCTGCAGAAATACTGCTCTAAAGAGCTGCAGACACAAAAATCCATGTGCAAAACTGGGAGGAAAATGAAGAAGCCTTTAAAAACAAAACCAAACAAACTAAAGAAAGATGCCGTGAATGGCTCAGGCTGTTTGATGCTGCTGGCACTGTAAAAATCATTCTGAAGAAAACCCATTTTAGCACAGGGAATCTTTGCTGGCAGAAAAGCAGCATCTTGCAGCTATGCCAGAAAGAAAAGAGATGTTTGAGGGAGAGGAGAGGCACAGGAAGAATTTGGTTGCATGTCACATTGTAGGTGATGTGCTGTGGCTTGGCAGCCATTCCCCAGAGGACCTCTGGAGTCAGGGTGAGTTAGAGCTGGCCAGACGAGTTAGGAAAGTGAAATAAGGCAACAGAAGAGACTTACATAAAAAACAATGCCATTTTCAAGCCAAACCGAGCCCCTTTTGAAGTCCTTCTAATGCAATTGGAAGTCATGAGAGAATAAAAATACACCAAGAAGAGATATGCAAAAGGAAAAAGGAAGCTAACAATTTTTTAAATTAATTAAACATAATTAATGTTATAAACTATTTCCCAGCTGCTGTTAATTACTCAGAGAATGGCACCTCCATCAACACTTATTCCTTTAGTTGGTGAAATGCACACCAAACCATGTCAAACTTCACAGATTTGGTGTGTCCATTTCACACATGCAAAAGGTACAAAACCTTATGAGTACTTAAAATGATTTATCTTTACTCACACAAGGATTCTTGGGCTGTGCTATCCAGAGATAGCCAAGGCCTTCCTGAGATACATTTTGGATAAACACTTGTTTCCCAATTTTTAGTGAAATTTCCTCTACTTGCAATGAAAATCATATAATGAAAACCAACTTGCAATGAAATATCATTTAGTTAGGAAGTGAAGCCTGTTGTTTTCTTTGTGACTATTGAAAAAGCTGCTTTAATAACTGACTTTCTGGTACTTTTCTCTGTTTTCTGTCAATTTTACATTTTCCCACTTGCACTTTGCCTCAAAAATTTTCACTTGGGGAGACAAGATACTAAAAGGAACAGAAAAATCAATCCATTTTTACTCTGGGTTAACCATAAATTAATAAAAATGTCAATTTAAGCCTACACAATTAGGAAGAAAAATAAGAAGTGTAGAAAAGCACCAGAAATTGTATAACAAACAAATTTTGTCCTCCTTTTAGTATAAAACTTCTGATTTCAGTGAATTTTTCAGTTTCCAGTTTTTGTAGATTCAAGTTTTTCCCTGATGCTGTCAGAGTTGCACAATTCTGGTGCTACTGGAGCAGGCTAGAGCAGCTGTGGGATTTTGAGTCACAACCTGGTCCCTGGTCTCCATCAGCTATGATAGAAAAAGGATTAAAAAATGCCAGAGCAAACCATGATTTGATGCTCTTATGAGGTGTAGGTTTTACAATCAATTAGTTGTTCAATATTTTTAAAAATCACTTGTTCCCTGAAAAGCATGGTGGTCAAACAACTCAGACAGCAACACAGTCTACAAAATTAACAGCAGAAAAGGCAAATTAAGCCTAAACCTCCAGAATATTTTATCGAGATGTCTGCCTTTTGCTTAGAGTGGGGCTTGTCAATAAGTGATTTTACTGTTTTGAGGCATGTAAAGCCTCTAAAATTGCCTCTGAAAGGCAATTTGTATGGAGCAACTCAGTGTAGCTCCCCCTCAACAACATCCTTCCCATGGATAATTGAATCTTCACAACTCCAGACGAACTTTGGCTTTTTGTTTTGTGGGGTTTTTTGTGGTTTTTTTTGGTTTGTTTGGTTTGGTTTTTTTGTGGGTTTTTTTTTTTTGTTTGTTTGTTTGTTTGTTTGTTTTGTTGTTGTTTTGGTTTTGGGTTTGGTTTTTTTTTTTGTTCTTTTTTTTGTGACACTGTGGCAGGAAATCAGGTTAATGAAGAAACCTAAGTCTCACACATACCCAGAGTGACCGTGGTCAGAAAGCTCCTCCAGCTTCAGCCAAACGAGCCAGTAGGAATTCCTCCCCGTGTCTGAATGCCAGGATTGAACTCTTCCCTGGGCAGCACCTTCCACAAGCCACTAACTCGATGAGATGGCAGTTTCATTACAGCTTTACAGCCTTTATAGAGTGTTTAATTACTTTCCTACACCCCGTTCCTGTTTTAAGGTTTGTTTAATCATTTGTGCCTCGGTTTCTAATGGGGATTTCAGTTTCCAAGTGGGCTTGAAGCCAGAGATGGAAATGGATGGCACAATATATTGCTTCCTGAAGGATGACACGGGGCAGACAGGGGGAGAAGAGGAAGGTGCAGGGGGAAAAAGGAGGATGGGGAATGTGGGGAAAAATGTGTTCTTGAGATTCAGGCTAATTGAACACCCCAGCAGAAGAAGATGGATGATCCTCCTGGGCAATTAGCAGACTAAGCAATATCAATAAATGAGTCTCTTAGAGGAGACCTTCAACAGAGAGAAAATGGCTCAGATAGAGGAGCTGAAGAGGACTCTGGAGAGTGATGTGAGAGGGAAGAGAGATGCACAGAGCAGCCATTAAATCAAAAGAGGTGGATTTGCAGCATCAGAGCGGAGTGAAGAGAAAGGTGCTGCTTGACAGCCAGGGTTGCCCCTCTGAGCTTTACCAGGATGGAATTCAGGAGGGCTTCACCTTCAGAGAGATGAAGAATTCCCAACAAGCTGGGAATCAATGCAGTGGGAACAGTGGATTCAGGGCCAGAACTGGGTCTCTTCACTAAGCAGTTCTTCCAGAAGCATTTATGCCTGGCTGGCACAACTGCCCCATCCCAGGGGGAGGGGTGGTTGGGTCCCCGCCCCCCCCCCCCCCCCCCGCCCGCCCCCCCCCCACACCACACCGCAGCGTGGGGGGGGGGGGGGGGGGCAGGACCGCAACGAGACACCCCCCCCCGTCTCTGTTTGGTGTGGGGGCAGCCCCCCGCCCGCAGGGGAGGGGCGGCGCGCGGGGGGGGGGGGGGGGGGGCGGCCCGCGCCCCCCCCGCCCCCCCCCCCCCCCCCCTGTTTTGTATATATTTTTATTCTCCTCCTCTTCGTTGTGGGGGGGTGTGGTGTTTTTTTTTTTTTTTTTTTTTTTTTTTTTTTTTTTTTTACTTTCTTTAGAACCAACTGATAGGGGATTGAAAGGGATTTCCCAGGGTCACTAAGCCCTAACTAATGCAGTCTTCAGGAGCATCCTACAATCCCAGCAAAAAAGCCATGGAACTCTACCTTAAAATCTGCTCAGATTATTGCCTCACTTCCCCTTTACTCCTGCTGAACAGATGTTGTAAGAACCTCTGTCCTTGAAAAGTTCAGAATGCTTATCAAATTTCCAGCCTAGATGTATTCCTGTCTAGGTTATACCCATGTGTTCTTGTGCCAATGTTTTCCTTTCATTTAACCACTCTTCTCCCTTCCTGCTGTTTACTTAATTGCTTTTATCAACTTGATTTAAGAGCTTGTTATGAAGTGGTTTTAACTGTCTTTTAGTTTGTTTCTAACTAGACTGAACAGTGCCTCAAGGGGTTTGGCAGGGGCTTTCTGTTGTCGTAATTCTCTGATTATTCTTTATTCTGAGCCATTCCTCTATCAGGGATGTACTAGGAAACAGCACTGTCCTGGTGTCACTGCTTGGACCAGCTTACTAAACCAATATTCTGTTCCCCAAAACCCAGGCCCATTGGCAGCTGTGAAAATTCAGAATGAAGGATTTGCATCAGGCTCTACGGGGTCCCATGAAAATGGTGCTGTGACATTTTTCAGTTTAGAATGACTGAACTGCTTGTTGGCCCAAGAGAAAATTGGACACTGTTCAAATGACTGGGGGTGTTTTCAAATATGACTGGAATCTCTGTAAAGTGTTAGCTTTCCACAGATGTGCTCTGAAATAGCAATTACTGATAATATACCTGCCACTGTTGAAACATTTCTGTAAATAAATACACATTTAGATGGCAGTGTGTGTGCAAAAATGCTCTGCTCCTTTCTTGTTCCAGTATCCTGGCATTTCTTCCCCAAATGGGCTTTGTGCCCGAAGGTAAATACTGTCCCTTCTGTTTAGTCCCATTTGGAAATGCAATTCCTGCAGCTAGGTGGTGGTGGCTGCATCTTTTTCACTGTGACTGCCTGAACCAGCAGCAGTTCATGGAAGCATTTTCCAAGTGAAAGCATCACACCAGTGCCGTGTCTGCAAGATTGCTATCTTGTACTGAATTGCTGGAGCAGTTCCCCTTGGAGCAAACCCCTGGATGCCTCCCCTTTGCTGGGACCCTGCAGGCTGGGCTGTGGGAGCAAGGCAGAGAGAGCTGTGAGCTTGCCATGTACCTGCTTTGCCACCCCTGAGCCAGCAGAGAGCACGTGCATTTGATTTATTTAATGAATGGGTCTCTAATTATAAAGCAGAGGAAATCACTGAGGCATGAATTTATGGGCTGCCTGAGTTCACCTCCCATGCTGGCAGGAATCAGAGGTGGGAGCTGATGTTAGGATGGCAAAGATGTCGAGGGAGAAGGTGGATAGCTGCAGGCTTTCCCTGACTCCTGGGTGCAGGGGAGCAGGGATGACAAGGTGCCAGCAGCAGGAGAGGCTCAGCTGGCAGTGATTTGAGATTATCTCCTCGAGTCCAGGATGTTATGACAAGAGAAATAGGGAGACTTGCACAAAAAGTGCAGCGTGTTCTGACAGCAGTCTGTCCCTCTGTTTGGATATAGCATGAAAAACTGAGTCATAAAGGGCTGCAGCTATACAGTACAACTTTGTGCCCATTTTTGGCTACATCTTGAATTACGAAAATTACAATGACTTCTTAGAAAGGAAATCCTTGCCTTTCTACTAATATGCTGTAATATTCCTGGAAGGGAGCCAACATGTCGATTTAAGTACCCTCTCAAAGTGCAAGGGGCTGTGATATTTCCAAGTCCCAATGCCAGCTCGAGCTTCTCTGGAATGTGTGCCAAAGTCTTCCCACCAAGAAGAATGCCTCCCATTAAGCGTGTCATCCCTGGGCTGGCCCTCAGCTCCCTCCCCAGCTCAGGAATCTCAGTTTAACCTTCATTCCTGTATCCCATTTCCCAGCCCCATGGAAAAAAATGCTATGGAAACCTCCCCTCCACCCCCATCATCCCTTTACACATTAATGTGAAATGAAACATTCTCATGGCTTGCTGTTGAGCAAGAGAAAGCAGTTCCTGCAGGGGGAATTTTAATGTCACTTTTCTTTCCTAACCTGGATGCTGCTCAGTGTGCTCATCATCACAACTTAGAATTCGTGGGTGTCCAAGGACCCAGCCCTGCAGAGGGGGACCACAGATTTGAAAAAGTCCAAACTTGAGTCTAGAGGCTGGAAAACAGAAGTTTTGCCTGGGCAAAATGTATTTCAGACAGCCTTTCTGAGACAGGACATCTCTGTCCTCAAGAACATCCCCAGACTAGTGCAGCAACACATTTAGAAATCCAATTAACTATCATGCACTTGTAGTTTAATGGAAATGAAAACACAGCCCATTTTAAGCCCTGACTGATAGAAACTGAAGCCCTTAGAAGAATATAATCAGATAGATTTTCAAATTAAGGGTAAATTTTTATAAGGCCAAAGTCACAACCATTGATGATTCCTGAGTCAAACGCTGAGAAAATTTGATCTGCTTGGTATGGGTTTTTAAAACCAGCAAGATATCAATCTCCATCTTGGCTTCTCTGGGCCTCAGATATGTTCCATTTTTTCAAAATGTTGGAGCCAGGGGTTTGTTTTTATGGGTGTGAGTACAAAATGAAAGAGGACACAAAAGAAACCTCCTCTGCAAGCACAGAGCGAGGAGATATGACACTTTTTGTGTCAAAAGGGGAACTGGAATTGCCCGTCCATTGTCAATACTGGCACTGCTGATTTCCCTGGTTTTAGTTTCCCTGACATGCTGGGTGTCTGTTATAACAGGAAGATGAATTTGAGAATGTCTGAATCCACAATTAAGTTAAGTAACTTTCTAAAGTACAGGAGTAGGAAAAAAACAAGCCAATGTAAAGAATAATAATTTTTTAAAAAGCTAAAAATAATAGGCTTTTAAAACATGCATTTTAACTCAATTTACAATTTAAGGAGAAAGATTTGTAATACTTTTCTTTGACAAGATTATTACAAGTAATTACAGAAGAGAAGAAAATCTTAATAGCTTTTTTTATTTTTTTGTCTAGATCTTTCTTTTAAAGACAAATTGGGACAGGAAATGATTTTTCCATCCCTACACATCAGGATAAAAAAATAACCAAACAAACAGACAAACAAACAAAAGTCCTAAACACTACTTTGTTACTAGGGAAGAAGAAATTCAGATTTTGCTGATGAAGAAGTGTTGTGTTTCACACTGACTTCAATTTCAGATTCTCACCTGAAGAAGAGGAGATAGAAACTCTGTGCATCTCTCACATTCCAGGAGGGTCCTCCAATTCATGTATTATGGGTTGCATTGCAGATTTTTATTATTTTGATTCCTTACCTGCTACAGGATTAAAGGCAGTCACCAATAAACTGCTTTTTACCTACAAAATGAAATGTTGCGTGTTTTGACATTCTGATTTTAATGACGTTTTAAGAACTCCTGGTTTAGAGAACACTTTTGTGGGACCAAGGTTTTTTCAGACATGGAGAAACCACACCTGATTCATTAGGGAGTTTTAGCCAGAACATCACAGATTTGGACAAAAAAATACAGGATATCACAACTTAATAGCAGTGGAAAGTTCATAGGAACTTCACACTGGTGTGAAATGATTAGACAGATAGAAGTCTTCTAGGAAAACAGGACTAATAATCCTAATTTTGTAAAAAATAAGTTTAGTAACCCCTTTTCCTATGTTCTGAGGTCTGAAGGGGGACATCCACTATGGTAACACTGTGATATTTTACCCTACAGTTAGTCATCATTTTAGCATCATTCCCAATCCCATTTGATACATCTCACTCTTTAGTGGTTTGGGCTTTTTGCTTTTGCTTTAATGGAGTTTGGAGAGATAAAGTATTAAGTATCCTTAAGTTCCCCATGACAACTTGCTTTGAATTTTTCTATTTTCTCTCTTATTATTCAGTCCATCATTTTTTTCTTTACAGTTAACATGGAAATATCAACTTTTCTCCCTAGTTGTAATTTTGATTTTTTTGGGGGTGTTTTACTGAGGTTTTTAGTTTGATTTTGGGTCAGATTTTTTTGCTTTGGTTTGGTTTGCTTGGTTTTGCCTTTTTTAAACTTAAGAGATACAGTAAAGGAGATCCTCTGCTGCTGTAATTCAGGACAGTGTTAGGATTTTAAACACAGTGTTTTGAGACTTAGGATCTAGTATTTAGGAGTGTAGATATAGGGTAAATTAACACAAATAGGTTTCTTCACTTGTTAACCACACAGAAAGATAACAGAGTAGGCTGGGAAAGAATATATATATGTGTATAAGAAAGAATGCATAAATGCACAAATATTCTTTAAATGTGTTTTTATGTAATGAATGTGTATATTTAAAATAAATATACTTATATAAATTTACTATCAATCCCTTTTCATTTACAAATATGTGAATTTAGTGATAATTACTATTTACACTTATTAATATTCATAGTTAATGTATTTACAGCAAGAAAGTTGCTTATTTGCTGGGGTTTTTTAGGGAAAAAAGAAAAGAGGCATTAAGGAGTTCCTTTATAGCTTGGAGAAGCCAGGCAGAATAACACAGATCAAAATTCAGAAATCCATATATGCAAGCAGACTGACCACAAACTTCCTTGAAATGTCTTTATCAAATTTTCCTTGGACATAATTAGTGATCAAGGAATAAAACTTGAAAAAAAACCCCTGTGCTGTCAGCTGGGAGTCTTTCCTCCAAGAGAAAAAAGCCTTCCCTAAAGGATAACTCAGCTTCTCCTTTTTCCTGAGGGAAAAATACTGCTGGGGTCTCACCCTCAAACACAGAATCACAGGGTCACTGAGGTTGGGAAAGAATTCCAAGGTCATCCAGTCCAGCCTGTGGCCGAATCCCACTGAGTGCCATGTCCAGGCATTCCTTGGACACCTCCAGGGATGGCGACTCCACCTCCTCCCTTCCAGTGTTTATCCAACCTTTCTAGGAAGGAATTCCTCCTGATGTCCAACCTGAACCTCCTCTAGTGCAGCTTGAGGCCGTTTCCTCTTGTCCTGTCAGACATGGCACAGCCTCAGGATTATGGCCACACAGGGAAGGGACTGGGACAATCCTGACCTTTTCTTGGTGAGTGAGAGGACCAAGCTGCTTGGAGCTTCCACGGAGACCCTCTGAGTCCATTTCCCACAGTTTGTTTGGTCCTACACTGTCTTTAAACTTAGGCAGTCAGAGAAACCTTGAAAGAGGGTTGAGCTACCCTCTTGGCTATGCTGGTGAAAATCCAGAAACTCCTTTGGCAGTAACCTGGGTTTTGATCTTTAATTGACTTTGGCTACCAAGGATGCTGCAGGAAGCTGAGCCCTGCTGTTCAAACAGAAGGGTTTGGTTGTGATTTCCCTGCTGCAAACCCCCAGGGTTGATGGGGTGAGGGACCTTTCCACAGCCAGAGCAGCAGCTGAGTGCACTGACCCCCACGGAGGCCTGGGCCTGTGGTTTGTTTATGGAAAAGCGATCCGGGGCTGGAAAGGCGGAGCGGTGATTACACAGAGCTCCCGCTCCGTCCCCGTGCCAACAACAACAGCGCAAGGCTCCGAGTCAAACCTGCTGGCGGAGCTGGGACCGAGCAGTCAATGGATGGGACTCCTGCCAGCTCCCAGCCAGCCAAGGGTGCTTTTTTCCTGGTTAATTCACTCGGATCACGCTCGTCTCCGACGCCAGTGCCGTTCGGCGGTGCAGCGCGTAACTGTTGAGAGTGTTTTGAGAGCTTTGGCACCATCCCTGATGGCAGAGCCCAACCACTCGGTGTTATCTCCTGCCTTTGTTCATCCCACGACACTTCCCAGCTCCTCTCAGCTTCTCATTCAGCCTTCCCATGGAATAACGTGCTGCAGATTATTTAACTGTGTCTTCACTTTTAAAATTGGAATGTTTGCGTTTCCTTACCCGCGTTGATCGGTGAACTTGAGACATGGGTAGCGTGGGGGGAAGTGTCAAGAATAGAAATATTAAAGATAGAAGAAACAGTTAGAATTAAGCACAATTACCTTTAATAACCCTGTATATATGTTAAAAACATACATATATATTTGCTTTAATGCCAAGTAAGATGTATACATGTATAAGCTGCCTATAAGTGCTTTCTATAAAAATCAACATTTTAACAGCCATAAATGCTTGTTGAGGGCCAAACGGTTGTTCAGAGCTGAAAGGTGTGATAGAAATAGAAATAAACCTTTGGAAGTCACAAGGTAATTTATAAGCTCTTCCACTCAGCACTAAAAGAAGACAAAAGTTACAGGAGTAACAAGGAAAATTTCAGAGGCCAGCACGCTGGAAAAGCAAAGATCCTCACCTGCAATAAATCAATACACTTTAATTGAATCCTCAGCTTCTTTAATTCCCACAAAGAAATGATTTCTTCATAAAATTTTGCTGTTGTATTTAGGGAGGGAAAAGCTTAGCCAGTTGTTTACTCAGGGAACACAAGCAAAGAGGTGTAAATTTTTAAGTTATAAATTCTCAGAGCTCCACTGAAGCAAAAGAAACAGCTGCTTACACCTGCTGTTGATCTGGCACAGCTTAGCACCTTTCTAAAAAATCTTCTAATGTCTCCAAGCACTCTCTTGTGGTTTCGTCATTTTGTTTTAATTAGGTGGGGGGTGGGGAAAAAACCTCTAGAAAGATAAAGACAAAAGCTTCAAGGAATGGAATGCAAAGATCTGTGGGCTAAGAGAAAAGAAAATAAATCAAATTAAATTTTAAGTGAGAACAAAAAAGGGCAAATACTAAGATTCAAATAATAAATTTATTAATACTATTCAGAAATTGCAAAGTTGATCTTAATAGGATTTGCATTACGATTTTTCGAGGAGACAAAACACTCCTCACTATCTCTCATTCACATAATTAGAAAATAGAGGCAGTGAATTAGCATTCATTATGCTATAAAGGCTGCTGAGAACTCAACTGAGGTGCCCTTCACCCCTCTGATATCTGTGACCAACATTATGGTTGATCTTGGGGTTGAATATGATCAATGCAATGAGTTTGGCCTGCATAGGAAACTGGTATTGTGAGATAACCTGAACCACAGCTCCCAGAAATATTGTAGAAAAAAGGGAGAGAGCCTGATTAATGTGAAATAACCCAGAAGAGACAATTCTGCTTAAAATATATTTAATGTTTTAACATAACTAATATATTACTATTTATATTACTTTTATTTCTCTTAAAATATTTTCTTTCTTTTGTTTTTTTTAAGTCCAGTGAACAACCCAAAAGCTTGGACAAAACTCTTTTCATCCTTCCTGAAAAGAAATGTGGTGGGTTTTTTTCACTGAAATTCAGACAAGCAGTGACAGGCAAAAGTCCAATTTGTGCTGCAGTCTCCTCTATATCACTCTGGTAATGAAGAGCAGATATAATGTGAGCAACAAATTATACTGGGTTCACCAGTTTATTGATTTGGTTTTCAGCTGGGTGTAAAGCAATTTTATTCTCAGTGGGTTTTAACTTTGGAGCACAAAGAGAGTCTCTGGACTGCCTAAAATTTGATAAAGGGATCATTTTACCTCTGCTGTTCATCAAGGAGTGAAAGGATCAGTAACACCTCCTCTGTGCTCACAAAGCCAGGAGACTTTCATAAGAAAATCCAGTGGAAGAAAAAAGGCCTTTTTGCTCCATGTCTTTCCTCCAATAACCCAGAGCAAAAGCAAGGATATTTCCCATATTTCCCAGCAGAACAGCAAGGGAACACAGTGTTTATCCACTTCCCTGGGAGCTGAAGTGTGCTTTTCCACTCTTGTTATGTTAACCTCTGATACCAAATGTTAGTCTTGCCTGCCCTGTGTATGACATTGGCAGGCATGGGGGAGTTACGAAAAATAAATCAAAAAAAAAGGATGATTTTGGCTCTTCACAGCAAAACAACGAGGAAGGACCATTTGTGCATCCTTTCAGTTGCTAAGCTGTGGTCTGTCAAGGTTTTCTGTCTGTATCGTCTCAGTTATATTCATCCAGAATGAAGGAGGTCCAGTGCTTAATCCATGTTTGCAAGGTTGCAAAGTGGATTTTTTGCTTGGATCTTAGCTTTGGAATGCCTAACCATCTGGATCTACTTCAGGAGAAATTATTACAAAATATTCAGGATCAGATTTTCTACAGAATTTCCACTGCACTAGGCCAGAATAGAGTCACAAAAGGGTGTTAACATTTTATGCTGTGTGGAAATTTGTCACTCAAAATAGAATTTTTGCAACAAATACATAAATATAAGGTAAGTATTGCAGTAGCATCATATTCTCATTTAAGTTCTCCAACCTTTTAGCTTAAAATACTGACTTAGCACTCTTTTAGTATCTGATCCAGATTGATCTTACCAATAAGTTATTAAGTGGACTTTTAAAACAGAATCCTTTCGAGTACAAAAGTTGCAAAACCAAAGGACTTTTTGAAGTAGAAATTTCAGTAGTAGAGATTTTTCCTCATGCAACATATTACTGAAATATTTTCGTTTGTTTCTTTGTTTCACACAATCAAAGCTGTTGTGGTTTTTTGGTTTGGATTTTTTTTTTTTTTTGGTTGGTTGCTTGCTTGGGTTTTGGGTCTTCTTGTGTTTGGTTTTTTTGTTTGGTTGGTTTTTTTGTGTTTGGTTTTTGTTTTTGGTTTGGTTTGGTTTAGGGTTTTTTGTCGTTGAGTGGGTTTTTTGGTTTTATTACTTGTTTTTATTTTTGTTGTTGTTTTGTGGGTTTTGTGGTTTTGGGTGTTTTTTCTTGGTTTTGATTTTTGGTTTGGCTTTTTTTGTTGTTGTTGGTTTTTTGGGGGGTTTTGGTGTTTTTGTTTTTTGTTTTGTTTTGGGGGTTTTTTTGTGTTAAAATACATTGGCAAAGCAAACATCTCACTTGAGATATTGGAAACGTTCTGTACCAGCACCAAATGTTCATGATAATCTGGGACTACAGCTAAAACACTACATTTTCATGTCAGAGCTGGACTCTGGGTGCATTCTTGAGTGGAGAGGATGACTCTTGCATGGTAGCTTTGAACAACTGGCCTGAGTAGGCGGCAGTGTAAATAATTGCAAAAGTGATTGTGCCTCAGGCCATTGTAGAAAAGGTAAAGTCATGCCTTATCACCTTCCCCTGCATGTTGACATGATTTTATAGCCTCAGATTGCACTGAGCATTATCTTTGTTTCTCTAAATTCCTCTGACTGCACCTATTCTTGCTCTTTTCACTCCTATTTACTTTTCCAACTAGCTGTTCCATCCCTTCTTTGTCTCCTTGTTTGCCTCCCACTTCCTACACGCTGCTACTCCAATTTTTCTCCCCACAAACTCCAGAACTGTTCTTATCAAAGTACTATATGTATCTATTTTTATTTATAGTGTGGAATATATCTTCCTCGCAAAAGAATGGTGCTGTGACTCCAAATCTCCTCTTCCTCCATCATTAAAAACTGAAGGCACCTTTCCCCAGCTCTAACATAAGTAATGCAACCAAACTTCTTAATAGGGTTTTGATTTTTTCCCCCTTAGCATTTTTCTTGCTGATAGTAATGCAAGTTCTCTCCAATTAATCATAACAAATGAATAGGGGTTCAAAGTATGCCTGTAACTACAAGGAATAGATTTTCTTTCCCAAACCCCACCTGATCTAAAAGGGTGCTTATGAAATGGAGCAAAACCTTGGTTGGGACCCCAGGACTTTAGTCACACACACAAAGCCAGATGTGCAGAGCACGAGGAGGTGAAATTATCTGTAAAATGGGGTCAGTGAGAGTGCCCTGCCCAGCGCCCAGCAGCTGAAAGGACAGATCAACCCTAGAGAAAGAATCAGTCACAGAATCACTGAGGTTGGGGAAGACCTCCAAGACCATCCAGTCCAACCCGTGACCAGACACCACCATAGCAACTAACCCAGAACCACATCCAGGCTCTTTTTGGGTACCTCCGGGGGTGGAGGCTCCACCATCTCCTGGGCAGCCCCTTCCAGTGTTTAAGAACCCTCTCAGTGCATCCCACACAGCCACCCAGGAGACTGACCCAAGCATTGATGGCTACCCAAACTTCACAGCAGTGTCTCTGTGGGGTGTTTTAACCATTTCTATGTGAGCAGGGACATATCTACTGCATTTCACCAGCAATATTCATGAAAAAATTAATAATCACTTCAAAATTTTCCATATTCTTCATTTTATTGAGCTGATTCAGGGTCCTGTCCCTGGGAAAAACACAGTGAAGCATGGAAATTGCCTTAAAGAACTTGAGACTGCAGCAGAACTGACATGTGGCATTTCTCTCAGTGCAAAGTAAGGCATGTTGCATGGTCAGTTTTTCCCAAGTGAAACAATTCCCACTTGCTGTAGGTATCACATCACAGGACAAAAGCCTCTGTGTGGGGGGAGGACTTAAAACTGCATTGCATGCTAGGAAATTTGTAGGTTCTAGCTCGGCATTTTCAGGATTTTCTGTTATTTGCTCACTTTACTGGCTCAGTAAGACTCCCCAAATCTGTTACCTTGTTAGACACAGTGCAACATCCATTCTTTTCTTGAGATATTTCAAAAAATAGAAGTCATGCATAGAAGAAGGGACAATGTACAAAAATTAAGGGAAGATACAGGGGAAGGTACAATGAAGAAAGTGAGCTAATCCCTGAGGATGTGGAGTCTGCTATGGGCAGATTTAAATAAGTGATTTGTTTAACATTCTGGGCCTAACTCAGTACAGCCATGTTTCCATAAAAAAAATCAGGGATTCCTGGAGTTTTGCTTTATTTGGGGTTGATGAGAGCCAAAATATTTGTCTCTGTCAGCTGAGGTCTGGCTGTAACACTGACTCTGCCTCAATGGAAGAATAATAATCTCTCATTTCAGAGGAAGTAGCCATGCAAAAGAGTTTTATTAACTCTCAGAATAAAAATTTCATCTTACTTGCTTCATAATATTTAGGCAGAGACCGTGATAATTAAAGGGAAGCCAAGATGCATCCTTAGACTATAAACAGTGTCATAAAAACTCTCTTTAATACCTTTAGATTCAACTCCTTACACACATTTCAAGCAATTCCACAGCATAATGATGTCTTGCTTTTTATCAAAAGCAAATCTTGCAGGGATAAAGCCTGTCTTTAACAAACACTGCTGGCTACTGAGACAAGCCATACTGGGGAATTGCCTCCAGCAGGAACTTCTCAGCAAGGGGAAAAAACGTTGAATTAACCACTAAAGGGGAGATAAAAATCAAACCCAGCATGGGCACTGGAGAGAACATACATGCCATAACAGCCCTAAAGTCCCATAAATTTTCCTATTGTTGCTTGTGTGACCAAGCCTGTGTGACTCATGGATTAGGCTGTGCCAGTCAGGGATGATTGTGTGACCATCCCCATCTTCCCGCAATAAACACTCTCTGTGTCCTCCGCTCAACGCGTGATTTCTTCACTTCCCTCCCTTGCAGGGCAGAAACCTCAGCTGCTATTCTGGTCCTTGATAAAGGAATGGCTCAGCTGCAGAACTGGAATGAGACATGGGACAGACAGCAAAACATGTGAGTAGGAACCTTTTATACAACCACAGGCGTGGGTTAAACGGCGGTGATATTTGGGAAGAGAGAGATTTGCCACGAGCATGTGGCAGAACAGAATTTGGCACGAGCCTTCCTTGGAGGGAAAAGAGTTCCTTATAAACTAAGAACTTTGCCTAAACTTAGCTCCAGGCGTGGACAGCCTGAAGCACAATCAGCCTCAAGTGTCAGTAGTGCGATTCGATCAAAAGAACGTGCTGGAATTTTCCACTGAGCCTCTTTTTTTACCCACTACTTCCATGATGAGAGATGGGGTTGAAAATCATAAAGTACTAAGAAGAAATTATAATTTTAAAAGCCTCCATGCCTTTGCTTCTTTCCCTATTCCTTTTGATTCCCAACAGGCTGAACTTTTCCTTCCAAATAAAACTGGGGAAGAATGGAATGTGGGTTAAAAACGTTTGTCTGTTTGCTTGGTTTATAAAAGATCTGCGTGACAATGAAGAAAAGAAGGTATTCTCTTTCTTTGAATTGAGATTAAGGAAAGGCTCTGAGCATGCAAAAGACCCCATTGCCTGTTCACACAGCTCCTAAGGAGAGGTTTTGACTGTGCTGTGCATCCTGGATCTCTTGGTCCTTCTCTGGATGAAGAGCATCAACATCCTTGCTCACAGGAGGGAAGGAACATCTTGCTGGGGATGGGCCTGGAATGGTCCAGCTGGGGCCACCATCATTTGAAACAGTCTGAAATCAGTCCAGGGGCTTCCTAATTAGCTCACAGACAACCCCAGTGAGTTTAAACTTAATACTATAGAAATATGCATTCAATGTTTTATCTATAAACCCTCAAAGAGTACCTGGGTATGCTAGGCTTTGGAAATACTTTATTAAAATAATAAATTAAAAGAAAAAGAAAAAGAAGATAGGCCAGGATGGACAGAAGAGCACACTTTGGCCCAGAGTTGTTTCAAACCCCATGCCTGTACATCTGCATTGGCTCAAATGGGACTTTCAGTTTTCGGCTGCCTGAAAGTTGATCCATACCACGTTTGCTGCCCTGCCCCTCCCCCAGCAGATGTGATTTCACACTAAGGTTTTAGGGAATTAAAATGTAGAAGCCCAGCCAAATGGGCATCAGCATCCATCAGATAAAAAGTTTGACTAAAAATTGCTTTAATTCAAATAAAATTGCCTTTTAAGGACACAATACACAAATATTAACTACAGGGGACACAAGCCAGAATGGAGAAATGTTCCCCTGACTTCAACAAGCTGACTTCTGCTGTTAAATACACCTTGCCAGCTTTACTTTGAACCAAGACTTTTTCTATTCCAGCAGACAAAAAGAAGAACCCTGATTAAACTAGTTAATGCAAAACATCGTTGCTCAGTTGCATTTCCATCATTACACCAAATTTTGTTGCTTCTTGAGAGTGAGTGAGCTTCTCTTTTCACAGAGTGTTTCACTATTCAACCTTTCTTGCTTTGCCTTGCCCTCTTCTGTTACTGACCATTGAGAAGAGCACCTCTGTTTGACAGCAGGACTAGGAGTGTCAACACGGAGCTCAGGACACATTTCCATATGTGGAACACGACTGGATGCACTGTGTGGAACTGACCCTTTTATTTCAGTGATGGGCAACCTGCTTGGATCTAACAGCTGCCACACCAGCAACGCTCTGAGCCCTTTCCATTTGGAACTGCTTGACTTCCTGGTAGTTACTTTTATGTTTATTCTGAAAAATATTCATTTGTTGTCTTTGCTTTCATCCTTTTTTGACATATTTCAGCTATTACAGTTCCACTGCACTCGAAAGATGCAGAAGCATCAGTCCAGGAGGGAAAACCAGCACTGTGCTTTACCTCCCTCTGGGAAAATTTCCCCATGATAAAGACATTTAGTGTCCCACACCAAGTCCTATGAATATGTAGTAGAAACTTCTGGAAGGGTATCACTGGGAAGTTTCCTTCAAAAGCTATGCTGAAGTCCTGAGTACAAGATGTTCCTGAAAAGATTTGCTTTCTGTGGTGGTGTAAGTCATGTAGTCATGGGACAGATGGGGGGAGAGGAACCACCCAGACCTTCCCTTGCCCTGTGCAGGGTCACTTACAGTCTCAGGAGTCCTGAGTGATTTCTTTACTCTGTTGGCATTTTTCATCATATTTTAATCTGCATGACACATTTAATCATCGCTTCTGTCATTTTCCAGGTCTTCCCTGACTCAAACATGGTCAGAGCTGGGTCCCTGTATCCCAGCTGACATTTTACCAAGTACTTTTTTGTATCTCTCTCTATGTCCCAGTGTGGAATTTATCTTCTGCACAAAAGAATGGTGCTGTGACTCCAAAGCTCCTCTTCCTCCATCATTATAAACTGAAGGCACCTTTTACCAGTTCTAGCATAAATAATGCAACCAAAATTCTTCATATGGTTTTAATTTGATTTTTTTTTCCCCCTTAACATTTTTCTTACTGACAGTCATGCAAGTTCTCTTCAATTAATTTGGAATCACAACAAATGAGTAGGGGTTCAAGGTATGCCTATAATTACAAGGAATAGATTTTCTTTCCCAAAATATTGCCTATTATCAACTAAACTTGTTTCTGAATTATTCCTACAATAACGACCACCTCTGAAAAAAATGGATGCCATCAGAAAAGTAAATATGACATAAGTCCAAAATATGAGCTAAACTGATAAGTGAGGTTACACATTAGTACAGTGGAGAGATTTGTAATCATCCATAACTCGATTGCCAAACACAGCTATATATTGGCAGGTGTTAGTCCCTTTTTGTGTATCACTTTAATATATGGCTTTATTTTGATAGTGAAGTACAGATTCCTACATTTCTTTTGAAATGAAAAATACTCGTAAAACCCACAAAATTTTGGTGTGGATACTGCTGTGTTGTGTGTGTGTAAAATATTTCACACGGGAAGGTCATTATAGTTGTACTTACTAGATACATTTTAATGCATCTAGATGCTATTTTAATTAATACTATCATTATAATCCCATTTATTCTCACTTTGCTAATTCTCTGCCAAGGAAATAGGTTTGGAGGCGAACTGGATAAAAGCTGACTCTGTAAAATGGTACTATTGGTATTCTAAAAACAATTAGATAAATTGTTTCTATTCTTTCCCACTACCCTCTCCACCAAAAAAAACTACAGTTGGATTCCTTATTACTTCTAACCAAATATTTGTGCACATTTCAAGCAAAAAAAAAAAAAATTTCTGGAGCTGTCAGACACTTCATTAAATTCTGGAAACTCGAACAAAAGTGATTTTCAAATTTGAACGGTGAACAGCCTCCTGTACTGAAGATATTAGTTAGTCAAAAGGCTCAGAGCTAATCTTCATCTTCTTCTTCCTTGCCTTGACTTCAAAACTACCATCTTAAGAAGGGAGGACCATATGGCTGGAACATATTTCCATCCCAGGTAAGTGCATTTGTCAGTGTATGTTAAAACCAACCACCATGGGAACTGCTCAGACTTGGTGAGGCACATGTGGTGTCCCTATAGCCCCTTTTTGGGATCTGTTTGGGATTTCAACCACAAAGTGGTGCTGTTGCAAAAGCTAAACATTAGGAAACAGGCTCCCTGCTTTTAGAATGACCCAAGGCATGCATTAAACCCAATAAAATTTTCATGCATTTGCATACTCACACGCATATCTCCCCTATAAATATTCAACTTTTTATCATCAAAAGAAATCACAGCAGCATCTGTTAATATGTAAAGAGAGATACATGTCTTCAAAGTATATAAAATATCACATTTTGAAGTCTGGTCAAGTGCCTAATTAATCAGATCAATGTCTTGTAATTATCCCAATTAAAATCCCCAGAATTCAAAGATGACTTTCTCCAGCACGCTTTGAGCAATGTTTCAGATTCTTCAAGACAAAACAAGGCCTTGTTCAAAGTAACTTTTTTTTTTTTTGCTCCATGTCAGAACCTCAGATCCAAGGACGACGGATAAAATAAAGTGACCATTTGGAAGCTGGATTGCTTCTCATAAAAAAATTCAGAAACCTGTTTAAAGTGTAAAAGAAATCCACCTATGCTAAGGGTTAGCATGGGGGAAAAACCACCCCATCTGCAGAATAACAGATGGAGATGTAAAAATACCTAGAAAGAAGCAGCCTCAGAACAACAGAAACATCTGTAGGGGAAAGGTTGGAAAAGTTGAAGGACCAAACACGTCTCCATTTTCCCTGGCTGTGAAAACAGGCTGTCTACAATGCTTTTTGCAGTGCACACATATTTGGCAAGATTAAGGTGTCACATCTCAAATTACAAGGCGTCTGATTGCCCACAGACCCAGACACAGAGCAAAACCCCTCCACTCGTGCAAGCTCTGGGAGGTTTGCCTCCCATCAGAGGTAGGCAGCCTCTCTGCCCAGGACTTTTGCTTCTAGACTTCTTCTTTTGCTGGCTTTTTTTTTTCCCTTTTTTTTTTTCCCCTGCAAATGCGAAGTTCCCGGGCTAGGGTTGCCTTCGGATGCTTAACCCTTTGCCTACCTCCAGAGGAACGTTCGCCAGCCACGGGAAAGTTTTCTATTCCTAGCAGTGTTTGTCTACTTCAGGAGATTAAAAGCTGAGTCACATTTTAGGCATTTCTCAGATCTGACTGCAGTGCCTGGGCTGGGTGGGGGACGCACGGGATTTAATTTGAGTTCCCTCCTCTTAGCTGAAAAAGCTCTAAATCGGATGGAAACAGTGTTCAGGCACAGGGTGAGACAAAAATTATTGGAACCAGAGTTATTCAAGTTCGAGTGGCTTTTTTTTTTTTTGATTGGCAGAGCAGTGAGTTTTAGTAGAGAATTCTTAGGAGGCAGTGGTGGGAGATGACTTTTGTTCTCCATCTGGGCAAAAAGGGACTCAGGCAGACCTTATAAGACAGATACAAATTGTGGAATCCCCTAAACAGGACCATTTAAATTGCAGAATCCCTTAAATAGGACCATTTTATGCTTGAAAAAATTCAGATAAAGGACAACTGCAACTAATGACGCCATCTGTATTTCAATCTATGGTGGCAAATATTTCAATAAAACTGTGACAATTCTCTAGGTAGATTAAAATGCCTTAAAGGAGATGATACAAAGTTTTGACAGCAAGAGAGAGCTAATTATCTTTACACAGGGAGGGGAAAGATAAAAAATCCCTGGTTAAATAGCAAAAGAAAAACTTAATGAGCTAGTAAAAGCAGTATTCTTTAAGGAAACAATCCAGTGGCCCTTAAGATTTAAAGTGTCACCTCGTATCTTACATGACCACGTTCTTATGGTTATGACTTGCTCAATTATGCTTGAATCAAACAGAAGAGAAAGATGACTTAAGCATGTAAATTTAGAGGGAGACTTAGAGGCATGCAGCTAAATTTATCAGCCATCTCTGCGAGCGATCTCTCTAAATAAAAAGTTTGGGAACCAGCCACTGCTGGTTGCTGATGAACTTTCCATGTTTTTGGCCCTTGCCATGCTTAATGGACTAATCTGCGAGTCAAAACAGGAGGAATTGTACACAAATCCATCCTAAGGTCTGCTCTTAACAGTGGATATTTCTCCCAGCACTTATGTTTTGTGTCATGGGGGGGCCTTCCTTGACAGAAACGCTGACCGAAGAAATAAATTTGTCAAAGATTTGCAAATAACAGGGGGAAAAAAAGAGAGAGAGAGAGAGAAGCCAGAGCGAGCAGGGGCTTATGGCATGGTAGCTCTGTGCCTCTATTTCACCTGTTTGACATGTCCTGTAATGACTTGTGAACAGGGGTAGGAATAGCAGCACATGCTGGCAGTGTGAGCAAAGTGTGTGCATGTGGGAGACAGAGGGAGCGTGGGGGACAGGGGGGCGGGAATGGGGGAGTGGATGGACCATTGGAGTGCAAACACACAGACATTCCTGCAATAAAATACTCGTCTGCTGAGAATCGCAGTCTGGAAGAGATGGTGGTGATTTAACAAAAGAATTCTCTAAAATGTTCCCTGGTGCTAATACTGTTCTTAATAATAGGAAGAGGTTTTGCCAGGAAGAGGAATAAAACCTTCCGTTGGATTAAAAAAAAAAAAAAAAAAAAAAAAAGGAAGAAAATAGGAACATGACGGGTTTTTTTAGAGCACGCAGGGGGGAAAATGATGTTTACGACAGTTTTGTCATTTTCAGAAAGATGCCTCATTCTCTGAATTTCCCCAGCCAGGCAAGGTTGTTATAAATGGTAGGTAGAGAGAGCAGAGTGTGGCAATAAAGGGGTTAATCCACGGAGCACAGAGCCATCTGGCTGAGCTGGTTTGTTATAATCGAGCAGATTATGTTCACGGGACTCAGAGTTTAAGGCTCCTCTCCCATAGAGCAACTCTGCACAGCCCAAGCAGACCAACTTTGGGACTTTGAATGAACGTATTTACATCCACCTTTCTCTTCATGTCGACTTTTCTGGAAACATTCACACGGATGCCATGGTTACTCCTACCACGGTAAGAGAAATTTGACGTTTTCTAATAGGGTCCTAGAGGGTGGGGAGGGGAGGGGGGGAGAGGGGTCCTTTAAAGAAGTATAATGGGGAGGAGGTGGGGGTCTTGTAAGCAGTAGATGTGTCCCAAATGTTGCCTTTCCCGTTGTGCCTACTCCTTCCCCCAGCCCTACTTGCCCTATAGTTTGCCTCAGTCCTGAGGTTCCCCTCTCCTCCTGCTCCTCACGCTGTTGTTCGGATCCCCGGGAAGAAATCAGCGGAGGAGAAATACGAGGTGCTGCAGGAATCTGATTTAAGAGGCAAAAGCAAAGGAGACTTCTTGTTTTAAGAGGGAAACCAGCAAGTTCAGATATAACAAAAAGGGTTGAAAACCTTGACCGTGGATTGCAAGAACCAGCCTCAGCACACGTAGCGTGCTCACCCTCCGGCAAAGTTAGAGCCCATGACAAGCAAAGCCAAAATTCCCAATTTCTAGACCTCGCCTGCCTCAGGTAACCAGCTTCACTGGAGCTTTCTTATTCTGTGTGTGTGCCACACACTGGAAACCCTATTCACGACCTTTGAATCAATCCTCATTCTCCTCAGACCCAAACACGAAATTCTCTGGGAAGAGCTGGAGATCAAAGATTCCCTGCACATCTGTGTCTAGGTGAAAAAGATCCATTCTCTCTGTGCTGGAATGGCAGGGAAACTGTTCTTACGTTGCAGCTCCCAGCGTTTGGTGAATGCCTTCTAGGAATGCAGCACACATCTAATCAACAGAGATGCACATCTAGAGAGCAAAATAGAAAGCTGTTTCTCATCTAAACAGCTGAAATGCAGCTTAAAGCGTCAGTTACTGGCGAGTCCTTATGGAGACACCAAACTGCTCTTAGCCAAGAGGGGAAAAAGTCCTTGAATGGTTTAGATAGTTTTCTGATCAGTTCTTAATCCTTCATTAAAATAAACGGGAAAGCTCTGTGCTGGTCCTATCTCTCAAACTATAAATATGCAGTATCTGGAGAGATGGATATTTTGGATTGAACAGGGCTGCTATGCGCACATTCTCTAGTTCCTATGTTGCAAAACCAGTTATTTAGAGATGACTCTGTGTGTGTGTGAGTGTAAGGGGGGTTGCTTCTCCCCCATCCCCCTTTTTAAATAGCCAGGGATGTGTGTTATATGGTCCAGACGATTGTTATGAGCTACAACCTTTCAGAAAACACTCTTTGCTCTCAGGCTCGTGTGATTTGTTGCATGAGGAGTGCAAATGGTATGTGAAGTTTTGCCTTTGCGTCGTGCCTTCAGGAAAATATCCAGACAAGTAGGAGAGGCATCCTCAGGCGCAGAAATACCTGATATGTGCAAGCCTGCAAGTGGAGAAGCAGCGCAGGGAGCACCTAGAAATGGGATGTGAGAAAAAGGGAAATCTAATAGCAATAAAAAAGAAAAAGAAAGAAAGAAAAAAAGGGAAAAAAAAAAAAAAAGCCTTGCCAGACAAAAGCAGCAGAGAATGGAAGAGTTCAGCATGGTTCCAGCTGCTGGCAGTAAAAAAGACCGGTCTGAGCTACACGTGTCAGTACCAGGGGCTCTGTGTGTGAGCACTGTGGGGGGACAAAAACCAGGCATGATTACAGGTGGTGAACCCAAAACATGGGGGCAAGAGGAGGCACCAGCAGAGGCAGGAGGGAAGGGCTTTGTGTTGAAGGGTGCTATATGTTGAGGTATGCAAAACACGTAGGTTTAAGAGGTTTTGTTTGTATTGTTCTGCTGGGGGTTGGGGTGTTTTTCTTTTTTCAGGGAATGAAAAATGAAATGGTACATGAAAAGGCAGATAAAAACTGGAGGGAAGGTGTTATACAGCAGAAATAAAATGCTACGTGTTCGTTGTTGCGCACTGGGGCAACAAGGGCAGGTGAGGCACACAAAGGTGGTCAGCTTGAAAGGGAAAAAGAGGATCTCTGTGGGTGGCAGAAAGTTGAGGAGCTCAGAAGAGGAAGTAACACTCGAGAGAGATGGGTAAAGGTACAGGCTGGAGGCTGGGTGAGGATATGAAAGGGACATACAAGGCTGATGGGGTCTGCAAGGGGGAGGTTGGGTATGGAGTGGGAGTGGAGGGAGAAAGGTGAAAGCACAAAGGATGTCTGGAGGAGGAATTAAAATGTGAACTATTGGCTATTTGGAGAAAGGTATGGAAAATAATCAGCTACATGATGCTTGTGGGGGGCGTCAGAAGGAGACACCTTTGATTCTGTTAAGAAATAGATCCGAGGATGTGTTTACAGGGAAGGTATCAGAGTATGAAAGGCAAGGCTTGCATGGTGATGGAAGCATGTGCTGAGAACAGGAATGCAGAGGGAAAAAACGAGCTGGATGGAGGCAGGGTGTGGTGAGGGGGAAAGGGTCCTATAAGCCTGGGAAGGGGTAAGTGATTAAAAGGGATTTCAGAGGAGGTTGGAAGCCAGCTGGAGTGTGCTGCCTGCTTGCAAGGGAGAGACAGGACTGGGGAAAAAGCCATGGGAAGGTGGTGTGAGGAAATTCAGGACGTTGGAAATCATGGGGGCAGGATGAACCATGGCAAGCGCATAAAGCCATGGCAGGTGTTGAGAAGCAGGAGAATGGGGAAAGAATAAGGAATGTTGGAGGCATGAGTGAGGAGGAAATGAAGAGCTATGTTTTGTGTAAGGATGCTTAGGGAAGAGGTGGTTTAGAGGAGATACAGGGCAAGAGAGCAGAGAGTGAGGGGCAATTTGGGAGAGGGTTTCTTAGGAGGCAGAGCGGAAGTGGTGTAAAGGTGAAGTGGTTTGGTCAGCAGAACAGGGGATGCCTCTTTAGTGGGGAGTTGGAGTAAAACAGGGAAAGAGCAGGCAACATGTTACAGTGGAAGTAGTTGGGGCAAGGAATGGCAAGTAAGGAATAGTGGGAAGACTGTGGGAGGAGGAGAACATACACAAACAAAAAGGAGCGATTTTCTGTTGCAACAGATGTAACAAATGTGTTTATATCTCTGTGGTAGGTACTGGCTGAGTGAAACAGCAAGAGGGAATGGAACAAATGTGCTGCTGGAGGAATGACTAAAGATATAAAGGGGTGGGAGGAGAAGGAATGGGAGGAAAAACTACCTGGAAGGCTGTATAAGCCACATGGCTGTACCAAGGTCAAAAGTAAAGTGTGAAGTGTGTGGGGAGGCAAGTGGAGTTGGGAGCTGTAGGGCATGAGGTGGAAGTGGATGGGAATGACAGTTCCTGTTACAAGGGGTGAGGAGCTCGGCGTGGGTTGACACATGGTGGTGTGGGAGCGAGGAAGGGACCTGTCAGGCTGTGCCTGCTCACTAGGGCTGTGCAAGGGAAGGGGAAAGGAGGGAAAAGTTGGGTCTGATCAGAGAGATTTGTGCACACAGCATGCTAGAAGGAAATGAGGGAAGTACAGGTGAGGGTTGCAGACCTGGGAGTGGGGCCTGGGAGAAGGAAAACCACTTATGGGGGAAGGAAGAGTGATGAGGAGTGAGAAAAAGTTTATGGCGGCTTAAGCCGTCTGTCGTTATCTGACTCTTAGTGTGAGGGAGGCTGCCTAAGTGTGCAAGGGGCCCTGTGTGCATGCAGTGCACCAGGAGAGCAGACTGGGAGTTCAGGGCAAGGGCAGAGCAGGCAGGAGGCACAGGTAAATCCATTTAGCCCTTGGTGATAGGTGCATGGACACAGGGGATGCTGGTTCTGCGCGAGGGTGAATGTTGTGGGACTGGCAGAGTTGTGTGTGATGAGGACAATCCAGCAAGAAGCTGAAATCCTTGAGGGGCCTGTAAGAGCCCTGGGTTGCTGTAACGGATGGATTGCTGTGGGGAAATCCCAACCAGCCACCCTGGAGGCCGTGCTGGTGTGTAGGGTGGCTACCAGAGGCTGAGTGGAGCACCACGTGTCCACTGCATTCATGGCTTGGCTCTCCATGTCGAAATCACTTACGTAAGGGGTTACTGCACCAGGGGTGAGTTTCATGAGTGCTGGGAAAGCAATGTTTGCATTGAGAAGGAGGCAGGAAAGGATGACTAACCGGGAAGATGGCTTGGTGCGTGGGTAGCGATAGGACCCAACGTGCTCTGGATGTACCTGCCTTCCGTATGACTTGCACAGCAGGCCTCTCCTCCAGAGATCTTTTGCAGGCCTTTTCTGAAAAACTGAGAAATAATAATCTGAATAGTCCTGAGAAAATCCTGGCAGGTCTAACTATGATGTTTAGACCAGCTTCATTCAGAAGCGTATCAATGCACCTTACTTTCATGCATTCCAACTTCTGAATACTGCTGCTGGCAGGGAGTTTTCTCTGGGACAGGTTAACAGGGCTCTTGGATGAGCAACCATGGGGCTGAAGTACACAGAAGGACTACAGATGTCAGTCAAAGGACAGAAGAAAGCACTGGTTTTCTCCGTGGCTTGAAGCAGTGCTGGAGTAAAGTGCCATTGGTTGAAGGTTGTGAATGTAGGATAAATCTTGGGTGTCACAGAGAAGCACTAGGAACTTATTTCCCTTCAAAATGATTGTGCTTATTGACAACAGATGTTCTTCAAATCTGGTCTAAAAACATCTTCAAATCATGTGGCTCGCCTAGGACTTTGGGGTCTTCTACACTGGGTAGGAAAGTGTTTGTTTCCATCCATAGCTGGTGAGAATGTGTGTAATCCTGTGGGACTTGCACTGGAAGAAGTCAGTCTGGTCACACAGAACCTCCAAGCTTAAAGATTGAAGCCTCTGAGCCCAGACCCTACATAACATCAGCCCCATGGGTCATGGTTCTTAGATCCCTTTTCTGTTCATTGCAAGGACCAATTCCTGCTAAAATAAAAACATGTATTCTGTAGAATAATTGGCAATGGGTGTTCATGCAGCCATAGGTTGAGTTGGGAACCAGTTGCCCTGTTTTTCACACAGGTTTCCCACTGCAGAGTCCAGTTCAAATTCTCTAGCTGGATAATTTCTCCTGGCAGTGCTCATAGCTGGTTGCAGTCTGCAGAAAGCACCTTTCTCCTCTGGTGGGAGTGAACTTCCCACCATGGCAGGCTGTGGGTGGAGGGGATGGTGAAGCAGCTGTCCATGAGGGGGAGATGCAGTCCCAGACACTGGGATTCAGCTGGGCTGAAACCACACACCACAGCCTGCTCAGCCCTCTACCACCAGTGCTTCCCTGGCCTCTGACCACTGGGAAAATAAAAATCAAACAGTGGCATCAACCTGCCAGCTGGAGGAGAAAAGAGAAAGGAGTTGATGGGTTGCTGAAGGAAGGATCAAAGCAAGAGCAAACAAGCTGTGCTCAGTGCAGGGAATGTGGGGCATTTGAGCCTTCCTGGACTCCTTTGCAGCCACAACACAGCCAGGGAGCTCTGCTTGCAAGGGGCTGGAGCATCTGGGTGTCCATGCAGATGTTTGCTGGCCACGTGTGTGTCTCCTGGTGGTGTCCAGTGGAGCGGGGAGTGGCGTGGGTGGGGATGACAGGGGGGATGGCAGCTGTTTCTGCATGGGAGACTCTTGGTGCATCTGTCAGTGGGGCATGCAGGGATCAGGGGATTTTGGAGGGGACAGATGGGATGTGCATGTGAGGAGAGCAGTGCTAAGGGTGGATGGGGAGTAGTTTTGAGGTTGTGAAATGAGTGCCAGAGGGAATAAACACAGCGGTGTTCCTGATGGTATCATGAGCCTGAAGTCCACAGGGGAAGGAGAGTCCTCTGCAGGACTCTCTTCAAGGGAGATTATACTTCCCAAGGAATTCAAAGGAAAACCTCACTCCAGTTCAGATTGTAACCCACAGGATGAGATTTGCAGCACTCCTGCAACATTTCCTGTGCTTCCACTGTGCACGTGGCCAGCCCATAATGGAACCACAGCAATAAATGTGCTTCTTCTCAGTTGCTCTTTCACACCTTCCAGCAATAAATTCCTGTATTTTGAGTTTGACCCTGGTATAGATTTTACACATTTTATCTTATATTGGCTGAGTTAGCATATGAGAATCTCATTAATTCAAAAATGCCTATTTCTAGGCAATGCCCTACAAAAAATTCACCCACATTTGCCAAAAGTCTAAATTGATATACTCAGAGGACACTGGCAGTGAACTGTCGAGTTGCTGTAGGGAGAAGTACTTTGTACTCTGCATGAATTCAGGTTGGGAGTGTGAAATTTAAGCCCAACCACTCCTGAAAAGCTCTGTGGTTAGACAAGTTCAAAGACAGCATCCTCTTCTGTGACTTCTGCCTCACCCAGGAGATGGACACACTTGCAAGGACAAAATCAGCTTCTGCCCCCTCAAGAGATGGGATTTGGGCAGTATTTGGTTTCTGCTCCAAACCAAGATCAGATATTACAGCCTTTAGCTATCAAATACAGACCTCATAAACCTGATGGAGACAAAACCATAGTTGTTAAGAGGGACACATCATTTCATGTGCTGAGGGGTCTTTCCTGGGTTTGTCCATTCAAAAGTTAGAAGATATTCACCCACTTCAATGTTTTCAGCTCCTGTGAGAGGTAAAACTATTTCCTCCACTCATTTCTCAAACAATTTGCACAGTCAGATTTTATAGCACTGACTTTCCAAATGGATTATGCAGAGAACTCTATCACAAAAGAAAAGTCTTCTTGAAAGTATGGTTTTTATTTGCTGTTTATCCATATTTGCATGTTATCCCATTTAGATCCCCTAACATCTTGAGCAACTTTCCTCCTTTGTTACTGTTTACTAAATATATCCCTCACATCTTTGACTTATGGGCTTTGTTTAAGCCCATTCTTTTCTTACAGAGTTAATATGATTTTGTTTTTCCTCTAAGCTTTTTCTTCTATTTTTTTCTTCTGTTTTTTAATTATGTTTTTTCAATTTTCTGACTTCCCTCAATTTCAACCACAACTTTGTGGCACCAGAGCATTCAGGAATAAAAATTACGTTCCAAAACCAGGAGACCTTTTTCATCCATTTGTCTGCCTTCTGTAATTGCACTGACTTTTTGCACTCTCTATTTTTCTCTTTTGTGTCTCCCTTCTACTGCAAAAGAACTTCTATCTAATAAGTCCAGCACTACTTCCTTATTTTAATCATGGCTAGCTGATTTTCAATATTATACCTTTCGAGCTTCCTCCCTAACATTTAACACAATTGCTCTGAATTGATTTTTCCTAGACATATTATCTTAGGCTTTTCTCCTCTCAATCTCTTATTTTCTGCCCATTTTTCTGACAAATCTCCGTCCTTCTATATAGTCTTTTTTTCTATCCTTTGCATTCTCTCTATCCATCTACAGCCCATTCCTTCTCCCCTTTCATTTTTCTTCAGCTTTACTCTTTAACACTTTCAGAAAGAAATGATTTTTGAAGTTCCTTCCAACCTAAACCATTCCACATTTCTATGATTTGTTTTCAGGATAAAACTCTTTCTGAGAGAGATGGCAACCATCTCATCACATAGGGACACCTTCAGGAAATAGTGCCTTAATATGCCTCTTTTTCCTAGACAGGCTCTAGATGCTCTCAGAACAAAGTGTTGAATCAATTTATTAATACAAAAGGTATTCATTAATTAATCTGGGCACAGACTTTTTTTCTGCTCAGAGAAAATGTCTGTGTTCAAACTGCCTTTTTAAGTTTGAAACACTCAGGAAATATGTTTAGATGTTTTGTTGAAAGACAAACCATCAGAAGCTCTGAGAAAAGGAAAAGCAATCTAAATACTATTGCAAGATGAATTTGGGGAGGAGTTTTCATTGTTGTTGTTGTTTTACCAAAGCAAAACAAAAATAACCAAAAGCTTCATGGAGTTAAATCTTGCCCTGAGAAGCTAAAGCTGCATTTCACATCTGCTAGGGTAGGGAGTGATCTCCCTTGGAAAAGTTTGCGTTTGGGAGAAACAGATATGTTTTTAAAGTCCAGTGATCTTTATTTTTCCTGTCTTTCCTCTACTAGGAAATCTTCCTGTCAATTTTTTTTTTTGGTCACAGGTTGTTCTCGTTAACCTCATTCCCCTAAAATAAAAGCTGATGAATTTTCAGTGCTAGCTACTTTTTTAACCACTCTGGTTTAGACTGTACCTTTCCTGACTGTGGTTTGACAGCAGCACTTCCATTGATCCCAAAGCATTTCTGATTTACACAGGATCAGGGCCAAGAAGGAAACCCACCTGGCTGCAGGTCAGATTCTGCTCTCAGTTGCACCCAGGCACTCTTACTAAAATCAGTGAGACTGGAACTTTGAATTTGCCTCTTGGGGTTTGTTTCCTGGGATTTTTTTAAACCCTGAATGCACATCCAAGGCCTTTTTGTATGCTGAGCCATAGAAATCAGAGAAGCAGAGAGAACATGCTTATATTGGATAAGAAGTATTTTGATTGGGAAAATTGCAACAAATCCCTTTTCTTTTTTTCTCGGTTGGAATTTGTCAGTTCCTCAGAAACGAAATTCCCCTGCTTGTTCTAATAAATTTCAATTAGGTCTCTGTGGACACCGAAGTTTAAAAACCTTCCAGGGTTATCTCTTGATCAAAACCCTGTGTCCTTGTTGACCCATCCACCACCCAGCCATCCCCAGAGCAGGGAAGTGGCACTTGGAGCGTCAAGGAAAAAGCCAAGGAAGCTCAGGAACCTGGAGAAATCAAGGGCATGATGCTTTTGCCTCATATGGGACCTGACACTTGGGAGGCAAAGTGAAATTCCTCAGTACTGGAGAATTAAACCCAACAAAATCTCCCTCCAGTACAGTCCAATATCTCCTAATATGGTCTGTGTCTTTCAGATCCCAGCCAGCCAGATAGAATATTCTTCAAAGCTCTGTCATGTCTAATTTTAAATTCATCAAGTGACTGGGCTTCCACCACTCCACTTAAAATTTTCTTCCCATCCCCCATCCAACTTGAGTGCCATTCATTACTACAGGATTGAGTGCTTTCCCATGGGCAAGTTGTTAGCAACAACACAGCCCTGGGTGGCAGCAGGACAGCTGGCAAGAGACCCTTTTAGATGAGTGGTTTGGTTTCAATTTTATTTTTTCTTTAGTTAAATTCTAGCGGTTACCTTTTTGAGACGGCATTCTTAGCGGCAGAAGTGAAAATAAAAGGCATCATTGTGGAAAGTAACAGAAATGTTTCCGTGAATAACCTGTTCTTGGAGAAGAGCTATTTCAAAAGAAAGGTTGCACTGGTGAGGTCACACCTCAGATCCTGTGTCCAGTTCTGGAACCTCACTGCAAGATGGACATTGAGGGGCTGGAGAGTGTCCAGAGAAGAGAACAGAGCTGGGAAGGGTCTGGAGAGCCAGGAGGAGCTGAGGGAGCTGGGAAAGGAGCTCAGCCTGGAGAAAAGGGGGATTAGGAGATCAGGACCTTCTGGCTCTGCACAACTCCTGACAGGAGGGGACAGCCAGGGCAGGTTGAGCTCTGCTCCCAGGGAACAGGGACAAGACAAGAGGAAATGGCCTCAAACTGTGCCAGGAGGGTTCAGGTTGGATTTCTGGGAGAATTTCTTTATGGAAAGAGTGGTCAGGCACTGGAAGGGGCTGCCCAAGGGAATGGTGAGTCCCCATCCCTGGAGGTGCCCAAGGCACTGCTGGATGTGGCACTCAGTGCTCTGGGCTGGGTGACAAGGAGAGGGTCAGTCACAGGTTGGACTCAATGCACCTGGACATTTTCTCCAGCCTCAGTTATTCTGTGGTTCTGTGAAAAGCTCAGCACCATCTCCCAAAGGTATCTGGTGTGTCTGTAGCCTGGCAGAAGCCTGGGCAGAGCTCCAGAAGGTAAAGCCACACAAATCAACATGGCTACACCTTCCCTCATGGAGAGCCTCCAGACCCTCCGACCTATTGGAAAAACTGCACCAGGATAATTCACCTTATTTCTGCTTGGAGGGCATTGCAAAGCTCTCCAGGGATAAATCCCCCAAAGACACCCTCTGGGCTGGTGTTGAGACAGGGACACCTTCCACTATCCCAGGTTGCTCAGAGCTCCATCTAACCTGGCCTTGGACACTTCCAGGGATGGAGCAGCCACAGCTTCTCCAGGCAACCTGGGCCAGGGCCTCACCACCCTCACAGGGGAGAATTTCTTCCCAATATCTAACCTAAATTTCCCTTTTCAGTGTGAAGCCATTGCCCCTTGTCCTGTCACTCCAGTCCCTCTCCAGCTTCCCTGTAGCCCCTTCAGATGCCAGGAGGTGCTGTGAGATCTCCACACCCCTCTCCTCTCCAGGCTGCTCTGGCTCCAGCCTCAGATTTCCCAGCCTGTCTCCACAGGGGAGGTGCTCCAGTGCCATGATCAACTTCATGGCCTCCTCTGCACTTTCTCCAACTGTTCCACATCCTTCTCTTGCTGGGGCTACCAGAACTGGATGCAGTATTCCAGGTGGGGTCTCACCAGAGCAGAGCACACATGGGCACCACAACCTTCCTTCAGCCAGGTCCATAGATCCGATTATTTTAATTTTTATTCATAAATACCTTAATTTTTTATGGCTATTTAGGGAGAATTGTTTATTCTAATTGTTTTCTGAATTTTCTCCTGATTAACTGATTTTTTTTTAGCAACACATGGAAACTTAAAGACTACAAAGTAGCATCCAAAATTATTTCCTGGTTACCTGGCAGATTTCCACTGATGGATTTCACTCAGGTTTTTTTCCATCTTTTCCCATCCATCAGCTTCTATTTTCCTCCTGCAGAATTTTCTTGAACAGCCAGTTGCTAGCTCTGGAGATAACTAACTTAACAGAGGCCTAATTCTGACCCCACTTACATGGGAGAAACCAAATGGCCCCCTGGGGAATAAGTTCATCTTGAGGCAGTGAAAATTTAGACCAGAGTCAAGACCTGAGATCTCAACAGAGAAACTATTGCCAATAGCCAGTGAAGTGAGAGTGGATGTTTCTGCACAAAAAACAAAAAAAACCCAAAAACCCAACAACAACAAAAAAATTCGTAATGTAGAAACAGTTTTCCAAATCTGAACTAGCAAAGCTTTCTCTGAAATTCTGCTCTGATCTGTCAAACATTATCTACTCACAGCCTGATACTGCTCTTGTTTGTTTGTTTGCTTCCTTGCTTGTTTTCTCCTTTCTTTTTGCGAGAAGGTGTTGGTGAGGTGACTCCAGCTCTTTTGATTTTTCCATTCATGAAACTCTCATCCGGATGAATTATGTCAGACCAAATCTGAGCAATGAAACCCAGCATCCTACCTTTGATCTGGGGCAAAGAATAGTAGGTGCCATGGCCAGCCTTCCGCAGGAATGTGGTCCAGAGTACAGGACTTGAAAAGAACCTCAAAGATACTTCTAAAAGCCATAAAATGTTTTAGCAATTTTGGGTTTTCCTCCCTTTTTCTTACTGAAAAGGAACAGATGGGAACAGAAGTAAACTCTGCCATCTGGAAAGACTGAAAGATCAGTATGAAAGGAGCCAGGTGTCAAGTTTGTTCATCACCAGCCCAGCTTTGTCAATTACCAACATCAAAACCTTGTCTCAACAAGGGCTGAATTACACTAAAGAGAAATGATTTTGCAAAGCCATTTGCTTCAGTGTATTTTTGTCACCTAATTGCTCAACTATCTTGAAAACTAAAGTTCTGAACAGAAATAGGAAAGAAATCAATTTAAATTTTTCGTTCTCATGGCACAGGATATTGTCTGCCTTGGTCTTTCCTACCCTACATTGAACACTGCAGTCTGGATTCCACTTAAAGTCCATTAGCTCTGTCATAACCTTTTACTATTATGCTTAATTGAATTTATTTATAGGTAATTTGCACCTTGTTCATGTAAAAAGGTTTGAAATGGGAATGTAGCACCTGTAAATTTTGAGTGAGAAAACAGAAGCACAAAAATCATTATAGTGCTGTTCAATCTCTGGAAAATGTCTGAATCACTGACTTTTTTCCTTCAACTATTGGAAATTATGTGTGTAAATGTCATTATATATGTGTATTATAGATATATATGTGTACACACATATATATATGTGCATATATGTATGTGCACTAACTGTACACAGAAAAAGACTGAAGATGTCTTGTTCTTTGAGTAGGTTTTCTTTTTTTAAGTTTTGTTTTATTTTCATTTCATTTCTGAGATTTCACACCACCTTTGGTTTTAATCTTCTTATTAAGTAAGTGGGTATTCTTGCTTTATGCTTTCTATTGGAGGATGTTTGAACAAATAATTTAACTTCTGCATGCTAATGATACTGATAATACAGAGCCCCAAAAATACAAATAGGGAACCTGGAGTGACAGGACAAGGACAATGGCTTCACACTGACAGAGAGCAGGTTAGATTGGATATTGGGAAGAAATTCTTCCCTGTGAGGGTGCTGAGACCCTGGCACAGGGTGCCCAGAGAAGCTGTGGCTGCTCCTGGATCCCTGGCAGTGTTCCAGGCCAGGCTGGATGTGGCTCTGAGCAGCCTGGGACAGTGGAAGGTGTCCCTGCCCATGGCAGTGGAGCTGGAAAAAGTTTTTTTTTAAGGTCTCTTCCAACCCACACCCTGATATGTTTCTGTGACTCTCACATATATCTACAAAGTTATCCAACAGTTCAATATTTCATTTCTTCAACCATACACATGCTGAGTTTCTTGGTAAATACCCTCAGTCCTCTTGCCATCTTTTGCAGAATAATTTTGCTTTTCTTTTGCAAAACAAGTCTTTCCAAAAGCTGGAGCTGCATAAATGGGTACTGTTTTTCCATGCATAATGCAATCCTTGGTGCTTCTTTTACAAGTTGGCTCTGATTGCCTTTTGTCAAATTTTGCCTGTAGTCCTTAATTATCTCCTGTGTCTGCATATTCCTATGGGTTTGTGGTTTGGTAACCCAGTCAGCTGTGGCTGTCTTCTGCTTTTCCTCCAAAACATGCAATTTGTTTTGTTTCTGCTGTGCAACCTGGCAACTTTTCGCTTTTTTTCCCCCCTGTAAACACAGATCAGGAGTTTGTAATAATTTTTTTGTCATTTTGACACCTCTGTGCCCCAGCACCACCTGACTAGATAAGGTCCACAAGCTCTCCTGCAATTTCCTGAAAAATACTCAAATATGTTGCATAACAAAAGATTTCTCCCAATTATTTTAGCTTTATCTCATGCTGATACCTTTCAAAATTTCTTTGCCACTGTCTGGCTCTTCTTCTCCTAATACCATAGTAATGAAGTAAATCTATGACCTCTGACCAAGCCCCCAGGACATGAAAGACACAATTACTGTTGCTTGTGTCCTTTTTTTAATGCGTTCCTTATTTTTCTGAGAAGGCAAATTCTTGCTTGAATCCCTTCTGTTTGACTTCAGGAAAGATTAGGGTCTTTGAGGACCTTTGGCATCTCTATTTTCTCATCATCGTCATTTTTCTCTCCAAGCTTTGCACATGATCTTCTTTTTCTCATTTTTCTCCTACAATGCACTGTGCCTCTGTGATGGTTAGACAGAACTCAGGCAAAAAAAAAAAAAAAAAAAAAAAGGAATTAAGGGAAAAGGCATCACTGCATTCCTCTCTCAAAAAGACAGAAATTGAAACCATCTTTAATGGTTAAAATCAAGGGGTTTTTTTAAAGTTCCTAAGAGGGGCAGAAAAAGAATTGCTTTATCAGACTTCTGCACTGCATCTCCATCTACTTAATCAGATGATGATGATTTACCAGTTTTGTTTACTTGCTTTCCCACTGCCTGAAAGACTTCTAGTGACTCTGACCCTTGCCGTGTTCCCTCCTAGAGGTTTGTCCAGATTTAGTGCAATGGTTGTGTTTTCACCTCAGAATTACTTCTCTGCCATCAAAATTCTGTTACATTTCTTCAACATTCTTTCTTTTGCTCTTGGAAATATCTAATTTCCTTGCAATAGAAGTTTTTATGCATGTAAAAATAATAATAAAAAAACCCCAACAGTAAAGAAATCCCAAACTTTAGTCTTACAGCCTAAAATGTGAATTGATAGCAAGCTATAAATTTGCCTGCAATGTGTGCATAATCTGATTCTGGCATAGGAGTGTCTGGATTTGAGTTTAACACAAATTATTTTCCAAGTAACAGTGACTAAAACTAGCTTTATATTGGCAGTTACATTAATACAATGAGCACATGAATACAATGAATAAAATGAACACAACAGTCCCTGAGACTGGAGAAAACTGGGACCAAAGCTTTCAGACTCTTTCACCCACAACAAGCTGGAACTTGCACTCACACAGAGCTTTAAGTGAGTAAATTCCTTTTATCACCTGGTTGTAGAAGGGTGTGCATCTGAAAAATGCAGCCCTCCTCACTGGGCATGGCTATGTGGGGTTTGTTTCCCAAAGAAAAGGGTCCTGCCTTTTTATTGGGTGAGAACCTTCAAGTCATGCACTGAAAAAAAACCCAGTTGACAGACAGCTTGTGCTCACCACCGAAAAATCCCTTAAAATTCTTTTAAAAGATGTGGATCAGCTTTACCCCATGTGTTTAAATGGCCAGGTTCTGCTCGTATCAGCTCCCTGGGATATGTGTTTTCATTCTGAACCCTCGCACTGCAAATGTCTCGGGGGTGGGAATTTGTCAGGCAGTGGTCAAATAAAGAATTCACACCCAAACCAGTTTGAATGACTGCTTTAAGGAAGATTCCTTGGGCTCTAATTAGTAATGCATTGCTAGAACCCAGGTACTGCACATTTAAATACTCCTCCACTGGCTCTTATTAGTAACACATTGCTAAAACCCAGCACAGCCCTCTGACATCCATTCAGCTGTTGATTCACTCACTCATTCATTCTTGTTTCTTTTGTTTTGGGGAAATATTTGATTTCTTTATACTCTGTCAGTTGTACACTCAGCTCTTGGGGTATAACCCTATTCCCTTGGATGAACAGAGCATTTCCAGGTGATTTCAGTTGAAACAAACTTCATTTCTCATGGATCAGGTGCAAAGCTGTCTTTGGCCTCTGTCTCTAAAGCACCACAAAATACATTTTGTGGACTCATTGATACAAACCACCTTTCTATTTATACATAAAAATGCTGTTCACATTGACCTATATAGTCTCAGGTTATAGGTGATACACCTGCTTAAAGAAAAAATTAAAAACATTATTAAGTACTGTTTGAGAGAACAGAAACATTTTGCCATTAACAGAAAAAAATAAAGCAGAAAATAATTTTCCAGTGTTCATCCTGCCTCTTTAGTTTGCCTTCCATAACTGCTCCTTCAAGCTCTTGCACTTTTAAAGGAAGTTTGGTCTTTGAGATGAGGGTGGTTATTGTAAATTTGTAAAAAAATGCATCTGTATGGGACTTCTTGAAATTGGAGTATCTTGGAAAGGATGGGACAAACCCATTCCATACATTTATCAGTACAGCTTGATATTTTGGCATGTACAGCCAAGCAAGGAATAAAGTGATCAGGAAGCACCAAAAGGGTCAGGAGGCAGAGCTGTTCCTCTTTTCCAAGAGGAGACCCTGCATATCCTTGGGGATGCAGGAATCTCTGCTGGCAGCAGCTGGTAGGATCTCAAAGCAGAGGGAAAGGAAGGTGAAGGGATGCCAAAACAGGCTCCAAAGTGTCTTGCTGTGACTCTGACCAAGTGCTTACAACAAACTGTCCAGGAAAAAGTCCCAGCTCAGAAAAAGCAGTCACTTCTTGGAAGTTTTTTGGCATGTCTGCCTGAATAACAAACACACTGGGGTGGTGGCAGGGCTGCCATAATTCACTTAAAACTAGTTCTCAAAGGCTCAAGTTCACCCTCACAGAGACCCAGCTTCGAGCTCTTCTGCCACTTAGGGCCTGTTTTTCCAAGAGCCCAGCCTGAGCCCAGCCTCCTCCCTAGTTTTGTGACAGAGAGAGCTTCAGACAGAAGGAAAAAGGGGAATTCACTGAATATTTTAATATTTTTTGACATACTTATTTGGTTCCCCACACCTCAATGCTCTGCATTGATCCAGTGATATCTGGGCCATGTGTGGTGGTGCCAGCAGTTCCAAATTTGTGCAAATACCCCTGAAACATGGCTTGTTATGCACAGCTTGGCAGTTCAGTGTAGAGAGTCTGCCAAAAGGAGACAGGAGCCTTATCAGAAGGAGACAGGAAATTCTCAAGCAAATTTGGGAGTTGGCTTTTGAGTTAGGAGTGTTGACAGGCGCAGATCCCTCTGTCTGGCAATTATCAATTCTTCCTCTTATAACTACAGGGAAAATCCAAGTGCCTCACATTTTCACTGGGCAGAAAGTGTGTCCAAGACCTGCTCCTCCAGAGCCATTCTACTTCTGCAGTTCTGCTTCTGACCTTGGTCCGAAAGGGCAAGGGTCACATTTCCATGCTCCAGAAATCTCAGGGCAGCTTTTGCTGCTCGTGAAAGATTTCCACCGACCACAGTGGAAGTTTCTAAGCATATCTGACAAAACATGAGTGTGAATTCAATGTTCAATCTGGATTTAAAACCCTTCCTAGGAACTGTGAGGGGTGCTGCTGCAAGGCAGCAGGTTGGTTTCCCTGTCAGGTGTGTGTGGTTTTTTATTTATTTTCCTCAGCCATGCATCACTTGTCTCTGCCAAATACCTACATAGCTGTGATCAGCTCTAGCCACGAGGATGTTAATGTCTTTGTTTTAGCATCTTGGAGGATTGCTTCAGCACCAGACAATGCATTCAGACACTGGTAGGAGTAAGATGGGACACAAGGTGAATGATAAATTCTCTGGAAGTGGAAAACTTGCTTGATTTTCTGCTAAATTATTCTGTCCCTATTGGCAGTTTGCTATTTCCACAGACTTGGCTCATAAATATTGGACGTCTGCCTAGCTGGGAAATTGCATTTCCATTTTCAACACCTGCTATGTGCTAGACTTCTATGAGAGTGCTTAGCTGGCTTTCTGAAGGAGGGGGTTTTTACAGTTAGTATTACCTGTGAGTGTTTTTAAAATGGGCTTAATTCTCAGCCTAGTTTTACCTTTCCGAGATAACTCCAGTCTTCTCTGAATTTTGAAGCATGGGTGAGATTCTTGCTGGATTTTTTGTTGCTCTTTCAATACCATATCTCACGCAGACACAGAGGATTCCGTGCTCTTCCTTATAAACCCAGGCTGGGATATTCCTGGCTAATGTCTCCCTCCACATGTAGCTTTCCCAGTGTGTGTGTTAAGGACTGTTTAGGAAGAGGCAATGTTTGCATTTCATGGCACTGTATGTATAGAGGCCACAGAGAACTCAGCAGATCCACCGAGGTGTTATGTAAACAGAGGATATTTATGATAATCGTAATTATACATGGTTGCAGAGAATTATTCATGGAAGCTCTGAAACCATCGTTGCATATTTTGTTTACCACATCTCAATAACTATTTTAGTAAGACAGACAGGCTCAGGGCTAAATGCATTCCCTGTCAGGCTGGCAAACCTGGATTTCTGCCCATGCACAGCATGGGTACGGAATCAGTGTCATATTCTGGGTTTTTCTTGCACAATGGGCAATAAATAAAGGAAAAAAAAAAGAGTAAGAAAAAGTTAAGCCAGATTTTTTGGTGATTAGGTTTTCGGGGTTTTTCTAGGATCTGATATTTCTTGTTTTCCAGTGAGTTTGCAAAGACAATGGATTCAGAAACAGGCATTAATGCAAAGCTTGAAATAACATACCACAGTGTTTCTGTGCAAGATTTGCCATCTATTAACCATAAATTTGCAGCACATTTTTGTGCATGGGGCACACCTCTCTCCCATCTTGCAGCAGCCCTGAAGTTCTCAAAGAGTAGAAGATTCAGTCAGGAAAATCACACAGAGTAATAAACTGAAATAAAGATATCGCCAGTCTCTTATTCCCAAAACCTTCCCTGTTTATCCTGTTCTCAGCATTCTCCAGTGATGAAAATGACAAGTTTTCTAAACAACCTGTTGCTGTTAGAAGGACACCCTGTGCCTGCCTGATCCTTCAGCCAAGCAGTTCTTCTCTTGCTGCCCCGTGACATTAAGAGGGACAAAAATCTGTTCTGGCAACTTAAGCCCGTGGGTTTTTGGCTCACATCTTAAATTTTTCCTCATGAAACAATCACTTAGAAAAAGATGTGTAAGTCCAAGTGCAGGTTATTCTGCATTCTGTAGCAAGGTTATGTCAGTAATGGGATTTGGCTAGATAACTAACACAAGTTTGCTGAACAGGTCATTGATGTTTTCCTGAATCTTATGATCTCTTACTCTCAATTGCATCATTCAGCTTCATCCTCAGGCTGAAGCACTTGAGGTCCCTCTCTATTTCTTAATTTTTGGTAGTGCTGGAGCCAACAGCACCATGCAAAGCCTCACCTGCTGCTTCTCGCAACTCCATCATGTAGGCAAGATTCTTCCTCCATCTGGTACAACCATGAAAAATGGAAGGACAGAGTAAAAATGACTGATGAGCAGAGTGGCAGGAGATTCCTGTACTTAATGGATTTGTTGCTATAGCCTTCAAGTATGGGTTTAGCTTACAGCTGGCGGAAGAATAAAGATGAAAATGCAATTTCCTGCCTCTCAGACTGAGGGAAATACACCTGGGAATGAACAGGACCAGTGAACACAATTGCCTGGAGTCCCTGAAATGGAGGCTGGGTGGCACACGAGCTTTGCTGCCGGGCTTTTCATAGGAGCACATTTATCTGCCAGGTTCTTTCCTCTGGGCTGTGCTAAAGGTTATCACTGCCCTAGCTTTTATGCTACTTTCAAACATTTATGCATTAATCAGCAGAGATATGGTGCTGAACTTTTCCTTGAAATGTCTGCATATTTACTGTCGTGCATGACATATGTATATATCATTACTGGATGTTGATAAGAACAAACGAGAAGGAAATATTTAACAGACCCAAACAAGCACTATACTTAGCATATGATTTATAGGCTTAAAATGGAGTCCAAGTGCTAGTGGTGGGAGCCTTGTAAACTGCATGTGCAGTATTGTGCTCTGCATCAGCACTTAAAAATGAAAAATTAAACATTAGCTCCATTTACTTACGCTACAATGGATGTCTTCAGTGCCTTATGAATTAGTGAGGTGTGCTTATGTGCCAAACTAAATGCAAACTAAAAAAAAAACCCAAACACCCACAAGAAAACTCCTCTCTCCACTTGACAAGACTTTTTGAGTCAGAGACCAACATGTGCTTATGCCATCACAGTCTGGATAAGACACAACAAAGCATTGCAGAGTACATGAAAACAAATTAATTCGCTGGGAAAGTCCTTCGCAGGTCACTCCTGGAAGGCAAAGAGAGTGATCTCCATTTTCAGCCCTCTCCAAAATAATCACCCAGCAGCATTTCAGGAGGTCAAGTGGTCTCAGAAGGAGGTGGAACCAATGGAAAAACTTTCCTGTGTCAGACATACATCTATGGCAGCTAAAAATGGGGGTTTAACACAGAATAGGAGTGAAGGAGAGGAACAGAGTGTTTTCATAAAAAAGGAAAGCACAAATGGAGAGAACTTTCCTTCAGAGAAAGCAAAAAGGATTCCTTTTTTTCTGCCCACTCTGAAAGCAAGGATATTACAACCCTATAGACCAATTCAGATGAAGTTAGTGGAGAGATTCCTAAGTGTTTTGGTGGATTTTGGGGTTATACTGAACTGATGTTTCTGGACAGGCTGCTGACCTGTGAGAAGGAGGGATTCAGTCCTGTCCATCTTATTCCAGAAATTAGGCAAACAGTTGATCACAGACCTATGGGGGTCATGACTTACTTGTCATGTAGAAAAAAAATAGGTAGGCTTTTGTGGTGTTGACAGTTTTCTTGCTCTGCCCCCTTCCCAACTGGACAGCAGGCACAAAGCAAGGTAAAATGCTGAGGCAGACAGGGATCAAGAACAAGCTATCCTGGTGGTGCTTGGGGAGAGAAGAAGCATCACTAAGATGGAGTGTTTACAGAAAAAAATCCCACAGCTCATATTTGTATTATGCATTTATAAATTCCTGGAACTCAATTTTATAGGGTTTTTGATTAATGGCCATGCTGCAGTTCAGCTCCAGGCCTATTGAACTTACTGTACTGGAACTGAGCAGGACACGCACAAGCCAAATATGAGCACTACTACTGGACTGTGATTTAAAGATGGTTCTTTGCTCAAAGGCATTGCTGGGGAGGCTCTGCTTATTGTACACGGAGAGATCAAAGTCCAAGGAGGGCCTCTCAGCTGCCTTCTTAAAATAGGAGCCAGGGATGTGTTTGTCTCAGATACCTCCACGGTGGAAGAGCAGAACAATGAAAAACACTGTGATTTCCCCAACACCTTTACAGCAAAGCAGGTGCAGAGCTCGTTGATGTATGGATTCTCCTAATTATACATTTATGTCACTTCCATCCCAGTATCTTCCAGGAGCACAGCCAAATGCTCCATTTCCTTGTGCTGGTGTTGCATGCCAAGTGTTCCCACACTGTGGTATTTGACATTAGTGCTGTTTCTCCCACACTTCAGAGAAGACATCTGTGGTTATGGCTGGCAAATGCCAACTTAAATTGTTGATTATCATGATAATGTAGTCAAAGCAGTCTCGTTCTGCTGAGGTGGGAGTCACTTCATTAAATACAGTCCTTATGGCTATTAGGATTTGTGAGGCGAAACTCGATGCCTCTAATCTCTTGGTGTGCCAATTGGAGTCAAATGAAGGCAATGTGAAAAAAACAACAACAACAAAAACCAAAAAAAAACCTCCAACCCTGGACGGGAAACCTGAAGATTTGCCAATGGTGAAAGAAACTTCTACAGTCCACAGCATGGCTTGTGGTCTTCCCAGACAATGCAGCTTTCAACTGTGGGGTGGAATCTCTTTAGAAAGTGAAATCCCCATTTGATCCCAGAGCTGGGATGTGAGAATGGCATATTCACACACCTGGCATATTTCACCCACCCTCCTACAATCACCTTTGGTGGGAAATCAAATGGAAGATTGATAATCATTGTTGATAATACAAATATTTAAAAACACGAGGGACATTTGTTCTCCCTTTGAAAACCTAGGATTCAGGCAACTAAATCTGTTTGCCCTCACTTCTTTCTGAGTGTAGCATAAATGAGAAGCTCCCTGTCTCCTCTTCCATACAGCTTGTAGCAAAAACAACAAAAAGGAGCCCACCTGCCCCTGCACACAGAGTAAATCCTGGAAAACTCAATTTGCAGGTAAAAATGAATACTGAAAGTTCATGTCAAAGCAAGAGTTTCTTCTCTAGGGGTTTGGCTTTGTGTTTATAAAAACAAGAAACAGTTACAATGATGCTGGCTTATTAAATAGCTCCAGACCAAAAAACAAATTAGTAGGTATAAAGTTGCTGAAATTCATTTAATTACACTTATGCAGCATAATGGACTTGGCATGAAGACAAGCTTGGTATGGTTTTAATGAAAATGTTACTAGTTTTTATGACTGCTTGCACTTGGATGAGTGTCCTTTATTGTTAAATGTATCATACATAGGTAATTAGCATGATCTATTTATTGCAGAACTACATCCTTTTTTTTTTTTTTTGTTGGGTTCCTTCACTACTCACCCTCAATTAACTTCATTTTTTCTTAGCTCTTCTTGTTTCCTTTGAGCTTTGCAAAGCATAGTGGTTGTGATTTCTTACTCAGTGCACTATTTTGAAAGATAAGCTGTTTGGAGCAGCTCACGTGTTTCCTTTTAAAGAAAACTTTCATTCATGTCTGTTGAAGTCCTTGCTTCCAGATGGTTCAAATATAAAGTAGCATTTTTCTTGCCGTACCACACTGTGATGGTTCAGTCACAACCAGGGGCTGTCAAGCAAATAAGACCCTGATTTGTTATTTCAGAAGTCCCTGCTGCATGATTTAAGGATGCCAAGTGGGTCAGCCACCAGTCAGATACTGCAGCAGACAGTCAAGTTCCAATAGGAGTGACAGACAGTCATAAAGTTGCCATTTTCAAGGGAGAATACTGCTTGAAAAGAAAAAAAATTACAATCTGAGTACGTTAACCCTGGAGAAAAAAAAAGTGGTGCTTAAAAGAGGAAAGGAAAAGATGTTGAAAATGTGTTCAGATATCTACAGACTGTCAAGATTTTAGATTCATACACATTCCCAGGCTTTCTAAGCAGGAATGATGTGAAGCAGTGTATTTGAAAGGACCAGAAGTTCGAGTTCAGCCTGAGGATGCAGAAGACCATTCAGACTGGATTGTTCAGCTTCACAAACTGGTGATCTGTGACACTCTGGATGTCACACCTGGGGCTATTGGGGACCAAAAGGTGGAGCAGCCATGGGTGATACCACTCCTCAGCTCCCAGAATTTAGGTCTCCTTGACACAGCATTGAGATGAATGATGGGAAGAGATGGGAGCCCCCACTGCTTGGTCTCACTGTGGGGATGGTGGGTTTAGGGGAGAAGTTCTGGTCTCCAGTATCTCAACATTTGGTATTACTGACAACATGAAGGATTAGGGAATACCAGAGGGAATGTGTGTTTTCATCCTGACTCATTAAGTAATTCTGAGTAAGTGTTCCCAAAGGTTTCCCCAGTGTTTCTCACAGCTTTATCAGCCCAATTCCATCTCTCCAAAAGGAGACAGACAGACTCCCACTCACTTCTTTTGGAGCTGGATTGGTCCTGAAATGTGCTGCATGCAGTATGCACAGCTGTTTGCTTAGAAGCCTGAAAGTAGCAAAAAGCATATTGAGGAAGTGCACAGAGCCTCATTAAATGGAATTATTTCTGTTTAAGTTGTATTAATTTTATGGTTCGTGTTTCTGGCTTACAAACCAATGACTGATAGAAAAGTCATAAAAGATGAAGACAAACACAGGATCAGAGGCTCTGATTATGCCACATAACCCGTGTGACAGGAGAACAAGGACAGTCTGCTTTTGGGATCAATGAAACTATGACTGCTGAACACTATTCGTACTTGTAATTTACTTCTCTACGTCCATTTTTAGGGTGATAAGTTTTTTTTTTCACTGGCATACTTATGCAGCTAGATACAATTTTCATGCTCTCCCACGTGAGTTTAGTGTGAAAATGGGAGGACTTGCTGAAACATTGCAGTGATTCCACCCCTAACCAAGAAACACATTTTTTGCAGAACAAAATTATCAGCAAAAGGTAATTCTACACAGACTGCATGTACTAAATCCCATAGTGTTACAGTTTATCTGTGTAGGGAATATAATACCGGATTCTTTTTTTTATCAGTCCCACATTCCAGGAAAGCTGCGTCTTTGACAGACTACATAAGAGTAGGACTTGTCCAGCTGGTAGATGCACTCATCTCATTAACTCTCCTCAAATATTTCTCCTGTTTAAAAATGTTGAGCCATTTTTCAAAGGACAGGAGCTTTAAAGTCACTGTCACTTCCCAGAGTGTTAGAGGTCTCTTTGGTTATTCATCTTGAAAGCTGCAAAGGCAGCACAACATCTTTGTCAACTGAGGGGGTGAGCACTTTTATCAGAGTTTGGAAATCCTTCCTATCATACTGGTTTTCCCCTTTTTTCCAGAGGGGATGATTCACTGAAAGGAGCTGAATGTATTTACCTTCTTTCTTGAACTCAGGTATTGTCTGAGCCATCACTGTGAGGTTTCACTGTATGTAGGATGTGCAGATCCACAAGGAAACTCACTGATGTTGTTGTGAGCACCCCAAACATTTTCACATCCATAACAAAGGGAATCAGGACACAGTGTTTCCATGGTTACACATGGCCATGTAAACACTTACAGAGACTTGAATTGGGCACATTTTTATTGAACTGAAATTGATTCTACGTGGCCTTATGTAAAAACAAATAAGGAGCTGGGATGAAAAAAGAGTGTCTGGATAAAGTTCATCAGCAAAATCAGTATGATTATTTACATAGACAAGCCAAAATATGTGAAGGCCAGGTTGGATGAGGCTCTGAGCAACCTGGGATCATGGAAGGTGTCCCTGCCCAGTAATTCCCAATTTCAGGGATTGGAATGAGCTGATCTTTAAGTAGCCTTCCAAGCCAGGCCATTCTGTGGTTCTATGATCTTATAATCTACTAAAACATCAGCAAAACCAACTGTTATTATCCTCCTGGAGGTGAGGAGTGGGGAGTGGGTTCACACTTTTCCCAAGCACTGCTCCAGCTACCCACAGACCACTTGATCACTACCTACATTAAGCAGGAGTCTCCCAGGTCTTCGTCTGGCAGGATCATTTACAGCTATAATCATGTAAACCTTTATTACAGATATTTTGCAACTCGGGAAATAGTGGCCAGCAATAACCTAGTTTTCCCCAGTTTTTATTTTTAGTTGTTGTTTAGTTTAGTTTAGACACAGATGAGTGAAATGCACAGTTGAGACAAATATCTAAATATATTTTTGCCCATAGATGAATATATCCAGGGAGTCTTGGGTACAGGACTATCTTCATCTCCCACAGCAGCTCCCACAAAAAATATAACCTCTCAGTTTTTACAGTAATCACAGTATCTCAATAGTATCATTGGGATAAAGTTAATTACTTTCATTCCCATTTCACAGGTAGAAAAATAGCTTTGGAAAGCTGCACTCTTCTTTTACTTCAGAACTGCTAAACACCTTCTATTTACAAACAAATCTTTCTGCTGTGCTGCTGAATCAACTTCAGCAAATACACCTCAGACCAAAACAAACATGTTTTGTCTTTCCTGTAGCAGCTACATGTTCATCAGTAATGCTGCAGTTTTAAAAAAAAAAAAAAAAAAAAAAAAAAAGAAGATAATTTTAGCAGCATAAACAAGGCCTTAATGTCTTTCCCAAACTTATGAAGGCAATTCCCAGGGGAGTTAGGGACTGAACACAGGTTAGTGACTCAACCACTGGACACTCCCTTCTGTCCCGCTGACCTCTGAGGAGAAACCCTGCAAAATTTCCAAGAACCATCAGCTTTTCCTCGGTCTCAGCAGGACTTGAAGTCCTGAGCACTTGGAATGTCACAAACACAGTCTGCATGATAAGCCTAGCTCTGATAAGACCACAGGTGCTGGCAACATTTTTATAAACCTATATGAAAAGCGCAACTTTAAATATATTGCACGTAATTTGGTTAGGCATGGTATATTTTTAATTACCATTGCAATAACATCTGGAGGCCTTGGTCAGGATCTGGCCTCGCTGCCCCAAAACTGTGTGAGACACAAGTTTTCTGAGTTTGTAGTGAATGAGACCCTGCAGAATCCCTGGTGTGAGGGGAGAGGAAGAGGGGACATGCTTCTGGCATCTGGGGCTGGCAGGCGACCAGGACGACTGTCCGTGGGCGCGTGGCCAGGCGGGAGAAGGGTCACAGCACGGGGCTGCAGCTGCAAACAAAACCTTCTGCCAGCCTGCTCTCACACCCAGCCCCACGAGGTGCAGGGAGCCAGCTGCAGAGCAGGCACAGGACACTGCTGCTGCTCCGTGACCTCAGCTCATCCAGCCGGCAGGTTCTGCAGTGGGAGGTGTTTGAGAAGGGCACAACATTTAAATTTGAGCTTTTCATACAGGTTTATAAAAATGTTGTCAGCACCTGTGGTCTTATCAGAGCTAGGCTGATCATGCAGACTGTGCCTGTGGCATTCCAAGTGCTCAGGACTTTGAGTCCTGCTGGCCTTCCCTGCTGGGCAGCGATGGGAGCATCACTCAGTGCTGGAGATCCAACAGCTCTCACATCCAGGCACGAGGCAAGGCACCAGCCTCCCTCCCAAAACACTCAGGATCCAAGAGAAAAGACTGAACACTCAGCTTCAGATAATGAGGCAAGGCTGGTGAGAGGAGGGGGTGCATTTCTGGAGGGAGCTGGGAGCTCGATTGGCAGATATGCCCTCAGGCAGTCTATACCAGCAAACACAGCAGTAAGCTGTACTTGTAAATATATATTTGCACTTACTCAAACTGTAAACAGTGTTGACAGCTGGGAGAAGAGCAAAGATGGGTAGGAGGGAGAAGAGAGAGATTTTTTTTTTGTATTATTATTTCTCAGGAAGAAATAAATTTGTCAATCTCAGAACTGGTGAAAAAGCGCCCTGGCATCAAACCAAAACCCAGCTCCTGCATGACACATGCTGATAATCAAGGTTTGTTGTTTTTTCACTGAATGATATAATTTCATGAAGCATTGGAGTATTTTCAGGTTAGGGCCAGATCCTCACAGTGATACAAACCAGTGGGATGACTCAGTGATGCTAAACTACAGAAGATATGGCCTTCTAGACAAAATTCAGATGCCTGTATCATCAGAGATAATAGATTTCCAAGGTCTTTAAATCCTTGTTCCTCAGATCCTGTGGATGATACTGTTAGATCTTACAATTCCACAGCAATGTTATTATACTTTGAGTCATGGACATCCTAGTAATTATGTGAGATTCTCACTAGGTAATAAACACAGCATACATCCCAGTCTTCCCAAATTCCTGAAAACGTTTTGTATCAGAAAAGTCTAATCAATTAAATTCAAACCGTGTGGAAGGAAAGCCTGTTCACTTCAAACAGTTAAACAACTTGTGCTCCTAAACATATTTTTGTTTGTTTATTCATTTTAAAGTTCAAGTCAAACAAGCTGTTTTGATCTGCTGAACTGAATCCAAAATATTTTCAGATGGTCAACTTGTAAACTTTTTGACATTGACTCATGTTTTTTCTTGCCAGATTCATGGCTTTTAACTCTTTGAGACTCCCTCAGCTTTTGAGATCCCTCCTCTCAAATTTTAAATAGTGCTTCAAACCCCAATTAGGTTCTTTTTACCCGAAACAAGTGCCAGAGAGAAAGGATGGAAGTGCTATTCCCACTGAGGGAAGCCTAGCCAAGGGAGAGAATCTTGGAGCCATCAGTATCAGACAATCCACACAGCAGAAAAATTTAAGAACATCCAAACTGCTGCAGGAGTTTCAGTTGCAGTTTGATTGTTAGGAAACCAAAGAATCTAACCACAATGCACAACACAAAGTTCATTTTTAGTACTGCTCAAGGAAGTGTGCTGCTGCAGGAACCAACAGGTCCAAATGCAGAAGCTGCTCTGGCCAAGGCTTACATTGGCTTCTCCTAGACCAGCTCTGTCTCACCATGGATGTCACAGCTGTGTCACACCTCCTGTGCACCTCAGGAAGGTCAGCTTGTCCCTTTGGCAGACAGATTTTCACCTGCAGAACAAGAATCAGTAGGAGCACAGTTCAGCTTGATGGGAATATCATGGAAGTAAATACTCTAAAGATACCAAATCGCGAGTTTCCTGAAGCTGAGGAGAACAGGAGTTGTCTGGAGCCACAATTCTGGCATTTGCCTCTGCCAACAAAGCTCTAATAGGATAATAGGATATGAACTCAAAAAAAGGGATTTCACCACCACCAGAGCCATGTCCTTTCCCAAGCATAAGCTGTACAACACAAGGACTTTGCAGCAGCACACCTGTGTCCATGCTGTGCAGGCACACCTAGTCTGACAGAGATTTTTGTTTAAGAAAAAAACAAAAGAAAACCCTTTGTATAGATCTGGCCAGGGCCTACAGTGTGTTTGCCATGTTGACTGCATCTGGAAACAACCAGAGGCACAATCAGGTACAGACAGATGGAGCTGCCTTCCACAAGCCAAGACAGTGAAAGAGGGAAGATCCATTCTTGACAGATTCTGAGAGTCTTGTGTCCACGTGGTTGTGTCAGAGGCAAGAGGAAGCATGGGATCCCAGAGTCACAGAGCTGCTAAGGTTGGAAAAGACCTCTGAGATCACCAAATCCAACTGGTAACCCAGCTCCATGCTCACCACTAACCTGTGTCCTCAAGTGCCATATCCACACATTTTTTGAACACTTCCAGTGGTGGTGACTCCACCACTTTCCTGAGCAATTTCCTCCAGTGCTTTACAACCCTTTCTGTGAAGAAACATTTCCTAATAGTGCAGTGCCTGACTGACCCTGCTTTAAACCAGTGCCTCTTTCATACAGGCTCAGTTAAAATTTCACAGTTGAGCTGCTGCAACTTTTCTCTGTGATCCTTTTAAAAGTGGTATGTTTCAGGGTTTTTTTTCCTCCAGGAGAACAAACAGAAGCTGAAGTGATAGCAAGCAGATTAACCCAGAGAAAAGACATTGCATCAGGGTTATGGGTTTGAACATTTGAGGAATGTGAATATTGATAGAACAGAGTCAGAGAGAGAAGGGGCCCTTCTTTTGTCACTTGTGCTTAGTTTGCTCAAATTTCACTTTATCAGCTGCAGTGGAGTTTCCCCCAGTCTAAACCAGTGTTTGAGAAAGAGGTGAGGCACAAGGAACATCAAGAGAGACAATTTTTGAATGAGTGAACTGAACAATCTGGACAATATTTAAGCACATACATTTCACACACAGAAGACCGATGGGAAGGCATAAAGAAAAAAAAAACCAGTGCTTGTGAAGATGCTAAATGAAATTTACTCTAAGAAATAAGATCAACAGAAGTATTTGAGCAGGAAGAAATTTATGTTGGATGCAAAGCATAAAAAAAAACTTCGCAAAAACAAATCCTCCTTGGCATCTACTCCAGAGAATACCAACCGGGAAAAAAGAAGATAATTAAGTTTCTGTGTTGCATTACTTAAAAAATTTACTTGAATGAAAGCAAGTGGTATAATAATGAACTGAGTCAGAGAGCACTGTTCAATTAGAGGTAGAATTTAAGGGAGTTTATAAGAGCAACACTTAACAAAGCATGACTTGGTTGGGCTTATTGATATGGAAAGGGGAAAAAAAAATTTTTGGTGAGTTAAATGACATTTACAAAATAGGAGGGACTGATCAAACCCACCCAGGTTAGTCCTCCACAGCAGTAAGACCTTAAATTTAGGTCAGGGGGATGAAAGGAGAGTTGAGTCTGAAGTGTTTCGTACAAAGGCAATGTGACATATGGAACAAGTTACCCCAAAGAGCAGCTAAAGCAGGGAGCATGACTGTTTTCAGGAAAGAAAATGACAGGGCACTTCAGAAGGAAATTTACAACCATGGAAGCTTCAAAAGGAATACAAGTCCTATTTATTCGTGTATTTATTTAGGGGAGTCAACCCCTGCCTGTGCTCCAAAGGGAAATGATGATTAGCATTATTTATTCTTCTTTCCACCTTCCTACTTCTGGTGTTTCTGGGGTTTAGTTTGTTCTGTTTTCACTGGGCTGCAATTTTGCCTTCCCAGAACACAAAGGACAAGAGCTAATAATATTTTGAGGTCTATGTTTTCGTAGGTTCAATAGTCATTGTTTAAAAACTTCATTTTTTGTATTTTCTTCTGCTTTCACAATGGGTTTTACAAGCAAAGGCTTTTCAGTACAAAATAGTCCTTGAACAAGTTGCTCCTGAACCTCCCTGCTAGGTGTCTCAGATTCTTTCTCCCACAGGAAACTTTTGAACACTAATCCAGAACGCCAATTTCAAATCTTGAACCTGAGACCTTACTGTGGTATAAAACTTTCTCTTCAGTTAGAAACAAACTAAACAAAATTGAGAGATCATTCTTTGTCCTTATACTGCGCATAAAACTCTCTTTTTCACTCCCAAAATTGCAGGTTAGGAGGAAGGCAATGAAGTTACAATACATTTTTGTGGCGTGATACCTGCATTAAAGGAATTTCCTCTGTTAGAATGTAGACAAACTAGTCTCTTTTCTTGCAGTAATGCTATTTTTTTCTTCCACATAGCTGCAGACCATCTGAACCAGCACAACAGGCTTTGCAGTGTAGGCTCAGTATTATTCCCAAATCTAACGAAAAGGAAAGAATTTGGAGAAATGCTTTCCCCAGGTAAATCTGAAGTAGCATCACACAAGCCTACAGAGTTATTTTAAGTCTGTAGAGTTATTTTAAGTCCATACAACCAACTTTTAAGCAGAAGACACAGCATTGTTTCTTCAGTTCCTCCAGTTTATTTGGAATTGTGCAGATCGTGAGCATTAACACCTGACCCATTCCCTATTGGATTCCCTCATAACAGCTCACCGGTACTGACATTAGCTGAAGGGAAAACCAAGCCAGCCAGGACTTTATGCCAGATTATGACCTCAGTTTTATGCAACTCAGTCTGCAGTCGCCTGCTTTCTGCGTGACCAAAAGCAGCATTTGGCCTCGAGCTTTAATTTTTAAATGTTTCATATACACAACTGTCTCCAAGCATAATACAGTTTAATAATTTAAAATGGGAATAAATGTCCTTTGCAATTTTCCTTAATTTCTAGCAGTCTAAAAATATGTGTCTTATCTTTGCTGGATAACTCTGGCAAAGTCTTTTGCTTGTAAATCCAACATCTGTACATGCCCTTGAGTTCCACGGTCCAGAGAGACTGAATCACCCAGGCTGGACCTGCCAGGTTCTCTTCTCTTTTTCACTCACCTGTGTCTCAGGCAGAGCTATACTGGAGGGCTGACATCACAAACTGTACCCTCACATGAATGCTGAGAAGAAAACGGATTTCATGACACAGTCAAGGGAGACATTTCTGAGGCTTGAGGTGCTCTCAACCCAGAGATGTTGGTTTAGGGTGAGATGATGGGAGCATAGGACAGAAAAGAGGCATGTATGAAGTTTTGTCTTTTCCTGGGAGGGCACAGGAGATACTTCCTGAATATGTGCAGGTTTTCCATCAGTGCCAGCCACAGGAAAAGCTGCCTTCCATCGAAAAAGCTCTTTACTCCTCCACGTAGCCCAGCAAAGCTCTTTGTGTTCCCACTGTCAAAAAGGCCTGAGAACTTTTTCTCCCCTTTACATGCAGCTATCCCAAGATGTTGACTGACCTCTCACCTTTTGTAAAGAGTTCCCCCATATGTTTGCCTCCCCAAAGTTCCTAAGGATGTGATTGCTTTGTTTTGTTTTTGCAATGGGCTCCTTTCCATATTTTCTAGTAACAGACTGCGAGCAGGTTAGGAAGGGCTTTCACAGGTTTCAGGGACTATGTTTCCCAGTTTTCCAGCACTAGTAATATCCTATCCCCTTTTAACACAGGCCTTCACCTGGAATTTGCACAGGATGCACTTGTTGCTCACCAGTGCTGGTACCTGGTCAGGAATATAAAAAGGAGGGAGGATTGTTCCCCCTCCTCTTCCCCAGCTTTGCTCCCAGGGCTGTTCAAGCTCAGCTTGCTCAGAGCAACTCTTGCTGCAGCCAGAGGAGCAGAGACTGCTCACCCAATACTCCCTGCTGAGAGGAAGTGGGTGGAGAGGGGATGCTGGGATGACAGAAGTGCAGAGAGCCCAAGCTTCACCCCACTCTGCTTCCCTGCTCGCCAAAAGAGCTGGCTGGGAGCATGGGAGAGTAAACTGCTCCATGAAGGGAAAAAAAAAAAAAGGGGGGAAAGAAAAAAATGAGGATGAAGTAATTGACTTTTGTAGCAGAGCAAAGGGAGTGCAAGCGGTGGTGGAGGGAAGATAGGGAGGAACTGTGACTGACTCACAATATATTCAGTTCTCTGCTCCTGGGGAGATGCAGCTGTGCATCTCCCCTCGTATAGGCTGTAAAGTTACACCATCGTCCAAAGTAAGCATCCCTAATTCTCCTACTTCCTGGAGCACAACAGCGTTTGGCTCCCTTTTAATCAGGGATTTCTACTGTGCAAATTGAAGTCTAGGACCAGGCTCTTCCTATGTGCAGAATTAAAAATCCTTCCCTTGATTGTTTTGTCGGTCCTGGGGAAAACTACTGAACTGTTACAGCCGATTTACATTGGCCTGATCCTTTTTTAAAACTCATTCGAAGTTATTCTAAATTCTTCAAGGCACCTGAGATGTTGTGCATGAGCCAGCCACGGACACCTCTGGCAATGTTTTCCACATCCCCTTTCCTCCCTCTGCTTGCTTCCCAGTTACTTCTGACTTTACTCGAGTAAGGACTGTTGCCCTTTTCTACCACTTCAGTGGGAAGGAATATGGCATGGAATTACTCCTGATTTTGCCCAGCTAATTCAATGGGCTCTGCTTAAGGCCAGCAGTGTCTGGGGCAGAACCTGAAGGAAGAGGCTAATCCAGTGTGCAGAACTAACCTAAGGTCCCTTCCAGCCCAAACCATTCCATGACTCTGGGATTCTGTGAATTTTGAGGTGGTTAGATGTCAGTAAGATCATTTTGTAAAGTGTGCATCTGAAAAGAGGTGACCAGAAGTCCGCTAAAAATTGCTCTTTCCATTCCTGGTTCTCATACTCTGAGAATTACTTCAATCCTGCCCTTCTATGGTACAATTTTTTCATAACCAGAATTTCTTCAGTGAGAAGGGATTTTCTAAAAAGCCATACAAGTGACTGACTGTGTAAGGAGAGGTCAGGCCAGCTGTGGTACATCTCATTTGCCTCTCTCACATGCCCAGTTTAAGACTTTGCTTTTCTGTCAAATATCTGGAGATCATATGCTTGGTGAGAGACCAAATGTGTTAAAGTACTCCCAGTTCTAAAATTCCCCTTTCAAGGATTTTTGGCGAGGGGGAGCAAGGAAGGCATTGCAGATCAACAGCAAAATGGCATCTGGATTGAAAGATAAGGAAAACCACCACGGTTTCCAAAAAGCAAGGCAATTTTCAGATGAGTTTGGACCTGGCAGAGGTGCAGAGCTTGCATTAGCACAATGGGAGAACACAGAAATCAGCCCTTGACTTTGGAAAGGCTTCTAGAGACCCTAATTTGCATATTATCAGACTTTGGATGCAATTTAGCAGAGCCTTCCACCATGAGCTGAATGTCTGAGCAGTCTGCACTGCAGAAGGGCAGCTCACAGAATTAATAATCAGATCTTCTGCTACACTGGGACCAGAATTCTCTCGCCACCCTTGAGCACTAACCCCTAAATATAGTCAAACTCACGGCAAAGTGTGAACTGAGAGTTAAAGCTGGAACACTTCCATGTCTCCAGGAGAGCTGCACACTGGGAATTTCATTCACATGCACATCAAGGAACCAGGGGACTCCCAAGCAAAGTTCCACTTCAGGCAGATTTTTACAAGGAAAAAAGTACAGAGGAGCTGGACTTACCAGAACAGTCCTTACCCTCAGGACAGGCCTACATGTAAACAATTTGCTATAAACTAAAGCCAATTAGCAGGGTGACTTTTTCCTCTGAATGGGCAATGGCTTTTTGAAAGATTCAGATGAAATGGGAAAAACCACACCTGTCCTGGGCACACATTGTATTTGTGAGCTCTTCTCCTTAAGAAGGACTTGAGGGTCTCACTGTGCACCTGGGAGCAGTTCTAGGAGAGCCCTCATTGTGTCACTGGGAAAAGTTAGAGGTAATGTCCCAATTAACCACCTCATTTAGCTGGTCACAATAGACAAGCTCTTTCTGTACAAAGTTCCTTTTCAAGTCTGACACATTTGGCAAAGAAGCAAACTTATACCTTTCCCCCACCCCAAAACTCTTGTGTTTTATCAGAAATACAAGACTCCTTTTTTCAGAGAATCAATTTAAAAACATCATTTTGAGCTGGTTGTGAGCAAGATACTGCACCTGTACAAAAGGCATGGAAAAGATACTAATTACACACAGCAATGCTAATTTCTTACTATGGCCCTGATGGAAACAATTCAGTTGCATTCTGTGTCTGTGTTAAAATAAGAATCAAACATCAGCTGGCTTTATTCATATTGTCATTCCCTGCCTCCCTTACTGTGCAAATGCTTTGTCCAATTAATGCTGATTTCAGTGAGCTCCTTTTGGTGGTTTTAAAATATTTGGATCAGGGCTGGAGTCCTTTCCTTAAGAACCTTGCATCAGATACTTTGCACCTGCAGGCCTAACAAGAATTTTTCCCTGGGGAGTTGTGAACCTTTGAGGAATAGGGAGGGGCAATTCAGAGAGCAGACTTTGATTCACGGCGTGGCCATGGATGTATTTCTGTAGGGATTTAGGAAAACCTGGAGTCACAGGCTCTGGAAAAGCAAACACAGGTGCAGTTTTGGGGGAAATGAAGCAGGCCTGCCCTGGCAGGGCTCAGGGCTTGGAACAAACTCTTGAGCAGTAATGCTGTTCTTTCTGAGAAAATGGTGCCTTAACAATGCTAACATGGGAATTGGGTGGTGGTGGAGTCCCCAGTCCCTGGAGGTGTCCAGGGATTGACTGGCTGTGGTGCTCAGTGCTCCGGGCTGGGTGACAAAGAGGTTGTCAATCAAAGGTTGGACTTGATGATCTTAAATGTCTCTTCCAACCTTCATGATTTTGTGAATCAGTGATTCTATACCCTCAATGCAAACGTCTGTGTTCAAGGGTCACAGTAGAGCTCTCAGAAAAAAACCCCAAATCATTGCCTTTTTATGTTATTTTAATGACAGAAATATCTCAGGTTAACTTCGGGATCTATTTTAATTCTACCCAAACAAAAGCTCATTTCATTTCTAACTAGAATTCCCTATATTTCTCTTTCCTTGTGAGTGCAATTCCTGTCTGTACCCATAAACTAGGCTTAGGGATGCAAGATTTTTCTGAAGGAGACTCTAACACCTTTGAATTTGCAGCCCTTGCTTTATTCTGCTTGCTTGCTTGATTTCACTGTTTTCCTTACTCCACAAAAGGAAAAAGAAATTGGAAGGTATTAAAAAAGACAGACGTTTTCAGCTTCTAAAACAAAATAAAATAGGAACTTTTGCTTCCAATGCAAAATCCTGCAAAATTATGATGTATTGAAATTCAAAGCTTAAAAATGGTTTTCCTTTTGAGTTTCCTAGTATCAGAAAAACTAACAAATAGTGGTTCAAAACTTCTCTTTTTTCTATGATTTTATTTTCCTAACAAAATGAGTTTCCCAGTGGCAATGTAAATGTAAAAACATGTCAGAGCATCCAGCAATCACAGGGTCTTCAGGAGGCTGTTCCTTCATAGCCTAACAGGAGAGGGACAAAATTCTGATAATCTGAGAGGTTCTTCCCTTTCTCCTCCTGCTAGCAAGCTAAACAAAACCCACCTCTGGCATTTTGAAATAGAACAACGAGGACAATCTGTTACAGGGCCAGGCTTGAATTCCCTGGAATTGCGGGGAGGTGAAAGAAGTGAATTTCATCTGGAAGGCTGCTCTCAACTTTAATTATGGACAACTTAAGCCCTCAAAGCATTTCTCTGACGAAAACAAGAGGAACTGCAGCTAGGGCCTGACTTTAATACAAAACAATTAATCAGCCCTGCTTGAGCCAAAGTAGGTCCAGGTTGACTTGAAAGGTTAATGGATCTTCAAACTGTTTCAAAAAAAGACTTAGATGGAGTTTCAGTGTTGCGAGGAAACACAAAACCCAGGCCTCTTTGGTGTGGCTTTGGGTTTGTTACAAATATCTTGCAGAGCTTGAAAACTGCTTTTGATGATCAGCCTGACTTGCCTTTCCTCAGCTTAATCCCAGTTTTCCTGATTGCACTCTCTTGCCCCACCCTAAAGTCAATGTTCTCTTTCCCCAAGGCTTACACTTTCCAGATCTTTGCCCTGGGTTTTCTGTCATGCCCTTTCTGCCAGCTCAAAGCAAAGGTTTGCACCTTCAAGGCAATTCCCTCAAAGGTCAGTTTTCAACCACATCAGTAAGTTTTGCTTCTCTTTCCTGATTTTCTTTTTGTATGACAAGACCTTCCAACTTACAAGCAGCTTTCCCAGTTTTACTGCTGTGCTAAAAGAAGCAGCAAATCCCTTTCAGCTCTGCTATGAAAGGCTTCAGTATTTGCATTTATTAAATACTGTGCTTTTCCAAAGTTTTAGATCATTCCTGGGTCTGATCAGGTATTGCTCCTTTCTAAGTTTCTTTTCCCCTCTGTATATCACTGCTCAATACCAATATTCCCCCAGCACATGAGCTTTTAATTTCTACTTCAGCTTTCATTTTGCAATTTTCTGCCAGTATTTTATGTCTCCATCTCCCCAGCAGAGATTGTATTTCTCTTTGCTCACTGCTGTTTGCATCCCCTCAAAATTCAGCTGCAAATTAAATTTGTTTGCTGCTTAGTCCTACTGCAATTAACAAACAGTAATGAAAAGATTAACCAACACACAGTTTATCAGCTTAAGTTATCCACTACCATGTTTTACACCTGGAGTTTTCTATTCTTCTGTTTGCAAATTACTTCTGGGAAAAAAATTTCAAGTGCAAACATCTGGGAAAATCTTCTGCTTTTCAAAAAATTAGCACAGGTTTAGTCAAGTCAAGCAATTGATTTAGCTGCCAATATGACCTTTAGATTTCTCTGTACTTTGGGCAGTTTTAGAGTTACATGGTGAATAATGCAAAGAAATACTTCAGTTTTTGTGGAAATTATTTACCCAACTACAGCTTTATCTCTTTGTTGCGACGAAGATGGGTCTGACTGCTTGCTGGGGATGGCATTGGTTTTATTTTCATTGATCCATCAAATTTTCAAATAGCATTACAGGTGGATTTCCCAGATCCAGCCAGTCCAACATGAAATCCCCAACATGGATGACTTTGCAAATATCACCTGATTTCTGCATATTCCACTTTCTGCTCTTTCAAAATGGGGACAATGGCAGTCCTCCTACTTTGTCAGTAATGATCAAGATAAATATTTACGGATTGCTGCAATATAAGTAATGTGAGAATCACAGAATGGCCTGGGCTGGAAGGGACCTTAAAGTCCATCTGGTTCCATTCCCCTGCCATGAGCAGGGACACCTTCCACTATCCCAGGGTGCTCAGAGCCCCATCCAACCTGGCCTGGAACATTCCCAGGGATCCAGGGGCAGCCACAGCTTCTCTGGACAACTGTGCCAGGCCCTCTGCACCCTCACAGGGAAAAATTTCTGTAATCATTGTTACCTAGAGTAATAAAACCCCAACATCATTCCACATAGTTCCTTCCTTTGCAGATATAGAAAGTAAAACACAGACATTTTGACTCATTAAAACTCTTCCACCAAATCAGGGAAATTGGGATCTCAGCCTTCAAACCCCTTGTTCTGACCTCCTCAACACACAGATTATTCAGTCAACTGCTTAATCCAAAATGATACCACGGCAGTCGAGGCACAGACAGAAAGGTGTAAAGACAGAAGTATGTCACAAAAACATCAGTGAGGGAAGGAATTGGAATGGAAAAGGACCTTGCTGTGGCTGAGAGAAGCCTGCCTGCTCCTGTAGCTGATTATAGACCTGGGGTTGTAGCTGGGATGGCTGATATTGAATTGGACATTGTGAATAGTCCAGTCCCCCAGAGGGATTGTGAGAGGATGCTGGGGAGTGCCAAATGCCTCCAGGGAGCTCTCAAGTACCCTGACGTTGGTGGCGGGGGAGGGAGGAGCAGGGCCAAAACCTGACAGAATTCACTGTGCACAAGGTGTGAGAAGCAGCTGCTGTTCCAAAGAGTGAGGTAAGCACTGAGAAACTGCTCCTGACCTTGCTGTTGGAATCAGGCATGTATGTGTACAGCCACCTCATCTTGATCTCCAAAAAACCACAGATGTATCTGTGGGAAGATCAAACCTAGGCAGACAGAGGCCATTGCAATCACCTGTGTGGCTCCACACAGCTCACTGGACTGCTCAGAGCAGACTGCTCCTTGCAGCAGATGTGTTGTCACAAAAGTGGCCCTCAGGAAGATGTCACCAGTTGGGAAAGCCTTCTCCAGTGACCAGGAGGGTCATGGTCACCCCCATGGTGTTGTGGGTTGGTTCAGAGTGCGGATGAATTGTACATGCTTGGGTGAGCAGCTGTCCAGCTGTGCTTTGCTCAGCCAGGCATTTGAAGAGGGAATGTCAGTGCCTCTGTGGGCTGAACTCCATTTCCATAAAAAATCAGGTATCCCATTAGGTATATCCCATTCACCGGAGGCTACTGGGGCTCAGATGTGTCATCTCTTCTGAAAAAGGCCTTGAGGAATGCATGATTCCTCAATGAGCTGCTGCAGAGATGAACCAGCTTTGCTGGGCTCCCCTCAGGTGTGTTGCCCTGCCCGTGCCAGAAGGATGGATGAGTTTCACAGCCCCTCACTCCAACTCACAGCTTGGTTGGCCCTCAGGGTGGGAGGTTGAACACTTAGGGCTTCCATAACTTGCTCCTACATGATTTTGTCTCTGAATTCTTCAGCTTCTTAGAGCTTCTTAGAGGGCCTGGCTCTTGTGAAAGCTTCAGCTTCAATCTGGATGTGTTGAAATTTCCATGTCCTGAGGAGTGGAAATGTTCAGGAAGGTCACAGAGTCTTTGGCAATGTTCAGCACTCTGCAGCAATCTACCTTAACAATAATAATAATAATAATAATCACCTACCTTAATCCACATTCTACAAGCAGTTGATTACTATTCTGAAATACACTGCAAATTTTTAGACACAGTGATTTCATACTCCCATCTTTTTGAACACCCAGAATGCAGTGACACTTTCCTTATTCTGCACCTTTTCCACGTGCCCCAAAGCACAGAGGAGGAAGGCTGCATTGCTTCCCAATGGAGTTATTAGGAAGATGGAATCTGCAGGGCATTCCATGACTTGGGAGGTTGTAAAAGCAGTGCTCAGCAAGCAATGACAATAATTACACTCTCCTCTTTGGTAAAAGCCTGCAAAAGCTGTCAGCCACCACAAAGGATCATTAGTTGCTTGGTCTGAAGAACAGAAGCTGCTCCTAAATTTTTTAGAAAGTGCCAAACACTTCAAGCTGACTCACATAAATCATGTGGGGTATTACAATGCTGAATGTAAAATTCACCAGTCACTCTTCCTTCTATTCCAGTTCCTCTTAGCAATGACTTACAAGTAAATACTTAGGCAGTCTCTCACAGTACTAGGATTTCATGCTTCTTGCAGAGCATTTTAAATGATGCTTCGCTCTTTCCCTGGGTTCAGAGACTGACCAAAATAAAGCAATACACATATTTTTTAAATCCCCACAAACAAAACTAACCAAAGGTTTTCACTGCTATGTAAAGTGGTGAGTCTGAAAAGAGCAGAAAGTGGTTTGCCAGAGTTTATTAGGGATTGAATTTATTGGTGGAAGGAAGAGGTAAGCTTATTTACTTCTCCTAAATTTAGACCTTCCCTGAGCCACCTAGCTCAGACAGCATTAATGCCCTGCTAACACTGCAGTGATAGGCAGGAATACAAACCAGTCAAACAGAGTAAAGCTAAGCCACAGCTGGGAGATCAACCAGCTTTGCAATGCATGAGCTTTTCTTTTCTCTGCTGTTTGCTTTTCCCTTCTGTGCCACAAATGTCAGCAATCCTCAAGTCAGGCTTGCTCAGTGCAAAGCGGCCACAAACACAGCCAAAATGAGCTTTTTTCAGGAATTTACGTGTGGAGAATGCCAAGAGGAACCTTGAAGAGCAACAGGAATATCTCACGAACATCAGCTAACCAAGAAAAACGTAGCTCGGATGAAATCTTTCTACCTGAAATGAATAATCTGAATTGAAAAAGAAAAAAAAAAAAAGTCATGTGAAGGATTAAACTCTTGGGAGATTTTTATACCATTCTCCAAAAGGCCAAGGAAAGAGCTGCTTGTGCTGAAGTAGCTTCTGCTGAGGTCCATACAATGCTGTGCCCCAGGAACCTGGAAGTTGAGTCAGTCTTCTCTTAGACAGGACACATATGTTGAAATCTTGCCTCCCATCCAAATCCCCTCTATAGATAATTTACTCCCTGGGCTGCACTGAGTAAGCACTTGTTCTGCTTTGTGAATTGCATTGTGGAACTTCTGAGGCGTGGCCAGAAACACCGGAATTATTTGCTTTGAAAATATGAAAAGATAAACATTTTAATGTTTTACATTTTCCTCTCCTTTTTACAGATTTAACAACGCACACACCAAATAAATTTCAAATTGTCTGCAGCTCCATTTTGGGCAAAGAGCCATTCATCAAATGCAATGCTCCCCAGACCTGCAAACAAATATACTTTTAATGTGTCTTATAACCAGATTACAGCCAAGGCCATAAACCAGCTGCAGTTTCCTCCTAACATCCATTTCTCCTCTCTAGAATAGTGCCTTAGACATACTCTGAGCTGCTGGGCTTTACGGACAGCCTGAAAATTTTTAATCATGGACTGGAACTTCTGAACACCACTTATCAACCTCCTAGGCTGGAGAAACTGCCTGAAAACTTTAACCTTGAAGCCTTTGTGTTTCCTCCCAAAGCCAGAAAAATATAAAAAATTTGTTCTGAAACATTTTTATTTTTGCAGCAAATGATTTCCTATGCATAAATCAAACTGCAGGTCAAAATTCAGCGTAAGTTAACATCTTTCCCACCAAATCCATGAGACATTTCACATAAAGTTCAGGAAAATACTTTTCAACATTTTTGCCGTTAATGAGGTTCCTCCACGGAGAAGGGAAACAGCTCATTTGAACAGCTCCAACTCTCAGGCCCCCAGCCCTTCCTTTCTGTGTGCAGCACGACATTAAAGAGAGCCTGCAGGAACTCCAGCCTTGCTTTTCCCACCTCATCACCTGCTCCAACTTGTGTATTTTGCCAGTGCCACTTAGTTTTGAAACTGAGCAGAGCAGGGATTGCATGCAGCTGCACGTTGGCATGAATAATGCTCCTGGATTTTGGGCTTTTTTCCCTTTGAGCTCCTGTCAGGGCTTTGCTCACCATCCTGTGGGCTCCCGGCTGCTGCGCAAAATCCTCCCAATGACATCTGTTTAATAATATTTTTACCGTTTTTAAATGCAAATCCTGTGCTGAGGGAAGACAAAATCGCATGGCAATGTTTTATCCAGAAGGGTCTGGGCTCTGAGATCCATCTACGTTAAGTTAGTATTTATTTAGGTGTGACAGTAATTGTATGGTAAATTAACATCTTCGATGTTTTTCCCCCCTCCAAAGCAAAACACTGCTGCAAGCAACAGTCTAGATTTAGGTGAACTCATACTGTGACAAACTGAGAAGGGAGAAAACACATTTCTTGTCCATAAAAGGACAGCTCACACATCCACAGAGGGTAGCTCTGATTTTGCTGCAGTTCCAGACTATGAAGTGGGGACTCAATCTTGTGAAAAGGAGTTTTGCTTAGAGTGGATAGAAGGTTGGACAGTAAAAGACTTTTTCTGGTTGGGTTTTTTCCCTTAAAAAGAAAAATGGTTCACCCTCTTAAACAGAAAATTGTGATTTTTTTTTTTTTTTTTCTTTAGTGGAAAATTTTCTATTCAACAGGTATTCACAGTGTCACAGAAGGTTGATGGAGAGGATCCTTGCCCTCACCTCAGCACTGGTGAGGCACATCTGGAGTGCTGTGTCCAGTTCTGGGCTCCTTAGTACAGGAGCGAGTCCATGGAAATTATTATGGATTGGGGCAACTGTACTGTGAGGAGAGGCTGAGAGAGCTGGGGCTGTTCATGCTATAGAAGAGAAGGCTCAGGGAGATTTAGAAGTGTAGAAATACCTCACAGGATGGAGTAATAAAGATGGAGCCAAGCCCTACTCAGAGGTGTCCATGAAAGGACAAGAGGTGATGGGAATAAATTGAGATATAAGAAATACTGCTGATATTTTTTTTTTTAATTTTTTTTTTTTTTAGTTTAAGGGTGGTCAAATACTGGAACAGGTTGCCTAGAGGGTTGTGGAGTTTGGAGATATTCCAAACCTAACTAGGAACAGCTCTCTGCAAGCTGCCCTGGGTGATACTGCTGTGAGCAGTGAGATTGGACTAGATGATGTCCTGAGGAGCCTTCCAACTTCACCTGTCCCACAGTCTGTGACTCTGTGCCTTCATCCCAGAGTGCCAGAGGTCTTTGACACGTAGTGAATGTGTTTGCAGTGCAGGCAAATCAAATTCAACACTTTTCTGAGTCACCTGAAGCAGTACTACAGTCAGGGTTTATCACATCCTATGAGGCTGCTCGGAGTTTTATATTTCCTCCTTCAACCTACTATTTGTGCTGCATGTTTATAAAACAGTGCTTCCATCACTTTGTATTTTACATTGAAAATTGATTTCATTTAGATATAAATGCATATGCCAAATATGCAGGTGTCCACAAGGAGAAAAAACATCCCCCTAGACAGTTGCTCGTGGCTCTCAGCTACAGAAACAAGATGACAGAAAGGCTTAAAAAGAAATGACAAATGAGCTTCTAGAATATGGACAGAAGGTAGAATTGTAAGGTGACCACAGGAATCCATACAGAGCAGTACATGGCAAAGTACAAAGAAGCAGCACACTTTTATATAATTTTCAAAATACTGAACCTTTAAAGAAGACTCTTCCATTTTAAGGAGTGGAGGGAAGAGGGGTGTCCTCAATCTGTCCTTGAATATTTCTACTTGTTGTTATCTTTGTTTCACCTTATATAAATGCAATGAAGCAACTTCTTTAAAAACAACCAATAAGCCAGTCCCCAATCCTGAAAACAACCCCTCCAAAGCAGTCAGGGAATCCATCTGAATTCCCCACCTGTATTATAGAGGCCAAATCACCACTCTCTGCTTGACTGCACCATTTGCCTTTGAGAACCCGTTCCCTTACCAGAGAGAAAAAGAGAACGAAAGCACTATTGAAACACAGGGTTTATTTCCTTCTTACAGCAGCATTAAACAGAAGCCATTTGATAACTATGAATTTGATGGGCTTGAGAGATCTCAGCACACAAAACCTGACAGCATTTAGGAAAGCCGGAGCTTTTTCATTTTACACAGTGAGACAGTTTTCTACTCTGCATAATCCAGCAGTTTTGAAACTAAAACTTCTCTGTGGAATGAGCTCTGTGGAAGTAACTTGGCCTCTCTCTGCTGCCAAGTCCTGGCCATACTATCCCAAGAGCTTCCTACCTCTGCAGAGAAAGGGCTTAACTGATATATGTGCTGCTATGCATGGAAAGAGGCACAAAGCAAGGCCACCCTGAAAAGGGCCTAAAATATAGATGAAACACTGAAAAATATTCAGAAAAGAGCTGCACTCATTATAAAGTATAACAAACAGTATCTCCCAAGAAACATGCAGCCTGTGTTTCTATATCTCTATATATGTATCTTTAAAGACACAGATGTTACTGAAAAAAAATCCCAATTTTTATGTTCCCAGCCTCTAGCAAACCTCCCTCTTGGACTGTTTTAACGTTGGCTTTCTGTTTCTTTGCAGATCTTACAGGTGAACAAGGTGATGTCCATCTTGTTTTATGTGATATTTCTCGCTTACCTTCGTGGCATCCAGTCTTCCAACATGGATCAGAGGAGTTTGCCAGAAGATTCGATAAATTCTCTTATTATTAAACTCATCCAGGCAGACATTTTGAAAAACAAGCTTTCTAAGCAGATGGTAGATATTAAGGAAAACTATCAAAACACAGTGCAGAAAACAGACACTCAGCAAGACGTGGACGGAGAGGAAAATGTGAAATCAGACTTCCAGCCAGTTATCTCAGTGGATACAGATCTCTTACGGCAGCAGAGACGCTACAACTCTCCCCGAGTCCTCCTGAGCGACAACACGCCGCTGGAGCCGCCGCCGCTGTACCTCATGGAGGATTACATCGGGAATTCTGTGGTGGTGAACAGAACCTCCCGGCGGAAGAGGTACGCGGAGCACAGGGGCCACCGGGGGGAATACTCCGTTTGTGACAGCGAAAGCTTGTGGGTCACGGACAAATCCTCCGCCATCGACATTAGGGGACACCAGGTGACTGTTCTGGGAGAAATTAAAACGGGCAACTCTCCAGTTAAGCAATACTTTTACGAGACGAGGTGTAAAGAGGCCAAGCCCGTGAAAAACGGCTGCCGCGGCATTGATGACAAGCACTGGAACTCCCAATGCAAGACATCCCAAACTTATGTCAGAGCACTGACTTCAGAAAACAACAAACTGGTGGGCTGGAGGTGGATAAGGATAGACACCTCCTGCGTGTGCGCCTTGTCCAGGAAAATAGGAAGAACATAAATCTGCATCTCTTTGCTATATAAATTATTACTTTAAATTATATGATATGCATGTAGCATATAAATGTTTATATTGTTTTATATATATTATAAGTTGACCTTATTTATTAAACTTCAGCAAATCTACAGTATATAAGCTTTCTCTCTCAATAAAAAAGAGCAAAGGGTGTGTGCCTCTGCTGTGGCCAACTCCAGGGTTTTTTTAGACTATGTTTGTGACACTGCTTGTCAGCAGCATACCGTAACCTTCCTGTAAAATCTGTGTAAAATCAGTATTTTTCATTCAGTATTGTCAAACCAGTGACTGTCATTTAGTAAACTTGTTAAAAATCAGATCAATGCCAAGAGTTGTGTACATATTTATATTCCGTGCTCTATACATTCATATTTAATTGGATGCAGCGTTTACTCCTCACCACCAAAAAAAAAAGGACCAAAATACATGTTGTAGCCTGCAGATGATGTCAAATTTACAGGAATAAGGTAGCCCTAAAATAAAGTTTCTATGTATTATGCCAGTTTTGCCAGTGAAATTACCATTTTCCCTCTGTTAGCATTTCAGAATGGCTGCTAGTAATCCAGGAACATGCCTTTGTGTTTTGGAAGCACATTTGTTTTGCAACTGTTTCTAATGCTTCCAGTGCATCATTGAAAAATTATGAAAAAAATCTGAAATATTTGTAGCCGAAACTTACTGAAGGCAAGAACTGATCCAAAAGGATTATTAACAAAATACATAGAAGATGGTTTATTGTGCTCAGCCTCTTCCTCCTCACATGAATCAATTATCTTCTGCTTGTGTTGTTGGATCATTCCTCTCTGTCTGGGTTTTTAAATGAGAAGCAAAGCTGGTGGTGTCTTAACCTTAGAAGAGCCCATGGCTTGCAAATTTCAGTAAGGGAAGACATGATATCTTTGCGTGGATATCAAAGCCACACACCCATATGAAGGTTTTCTTTTCCTCAGCAATCCATTCTCCATCTTTCACAGGGGGAAAAATGTGTTGAACTGCTGGAAAAACCAGGTACCTTTCATAGGAACGTGAACTGGATGGTGGCTAAAATCCATGTAGTCTGTAGCTATCCTGAAGCTCCCCAATTGAACAGATGAGTTGTTGTTTAGAACAGACAAATGTACTAGAGTGTGTTTACGTCAAACTCTTCCTCGGATTGTCATGTAGCTCCACTGGGGACAGGAATGATGACACTGCTTGAAGAGATGGCCCATTCCACACTAGCTGTGCAATGCCCTGGATGGGATCCCACTCCCAGAAGTAAATGAGAGTTCATGGCTGGGAACGGAATTCAGATTGGGCTGCACGTTATCTGTGTCCAGATAGATCCAACACACAGCCAGGGCTGGGAAATACCGGCTCCTCCAAAAGTTTCACCCTCAGCTCTTTTCTGAGGGTTTTACACTACAGCTTTCACTGCTGTAGCGTGCTCAGCATCAAAAATGGAAATGAGATCAGAGCTGTCAAACACGAGGTTGAAGGATACCTTTTGAGAATTATCTCAGTTTTACCTTTCGAGAGCCATCTCAGTTTTACCTTTTGAGAACCATCTCAGTTTTCAGCATGAGGCCAGGGTATTTACAGCTTTCACTCCTGGAAAACCAGCTTCAAACATGCAAAAGGCCCCAAAAGGCAGCAAACTGTGCGGTCTCCCCTAATCCCTCACCGAGAGTGTTGCACACCATAAAACCACCAGGGAGCTGGGCAGGTTGCCTTGAGGCCAAGCACTGGAATATTTGTATATTTGTATCTTGGAAATCCAGGTTGGAGCACATGGGTATTTTCTTCAGGGGAGGCCAGAAGCAAAGTTTTGAGAACCATCTCGATTTTCAGCATGAGGCCAGGGTATTTACCTCACAGGAAATATCATCACCTCACTGCACTAAATCCTAATTTTGCTTCAAGCAATAACAACTTCAGGGGGGTTCAATACCAAGGCAGGCATTGAAATGAAAGAGAGGATGTAATATAACAAGGAACTCAGTATCTGAGAGAGCTGATTAAAATATTTCTTATTTCTTGGCAAGCATTAAAAAAAAAATCAACCCCACAGAGCTTTAGCTAGTTTTCCTAGCAGGAAAGTTTAACTAACCTCTTTGGCTTGGGGATATAAGCATATTTTTCACTGGATTTTTTTTGGTGAGTGAAAAGCTTGATTTGACACCCTGAATTCCCAAATAAAGGTCCTTTGCAGACGCTGGGAGCAATTGAGAGCTGGTATTGTCATGGTTCATTAACTTTAGAGATCTCCTTGATTCACTATGCCAGATAGGTCTATCTCCATGTGAGAATAGGAGGTAGGAAGACCAACTTACCTTGGTGAAATCCCATTAATCAGAAACTACCTTGTTCCTGCAGTGTGAATGTCACTTTTGTTTACATCAGTGTAAATCCAGTGAAATTCTACTGAAGACAGGGCAGAAAACATAACTTTATAACAATGTAAACAACATCGGAGTGGATTCTAAATGCCTTTATTTCTGCTCACTGCAAATCAAGGGAGGTTCATTTTTTAAAGGTCCAGAGAAAACCATTTGTCATTTTCCCCTGTAAATCCAGTAACAGGAACTGGTCTTTGACTCTTGACTTTAACAAGTATTTTACAAGCAGCCAGCAAAAATGTCTCAGAGTAAATATGCCTGTCATCTGAAACACATGAGATGAGAAAGGAGCGTGGTGTGCACAGTTATTAGATTGGCTGCCTCTTTCCCACCCCAAGAAAACAATGAGCGGAAGTGTTACCCCCTGGACCTGATCCAGCTTCCACTAAAGTCAATGGAAAAAAAAAATAATAATCTCACCTTCTCCGGTGGAAGCTGGATCAGGCCCCAAGTGAAGAAAAACCTGCAGATCTTGACCAGAGAGCAAAGCAATCCCACACATCAGAAACGCGTTCCTGTAAATCCTGTGTACGCATAAGATGCTGTATAATTTTGTAACAAGTTTGTAAACAAAGCCTGTAATAAATTTGTTAAGGTCTAATTCTCTTTTCACTGTAGCTGGAGGTGGTTTTATTGTCAACTTTGGTCATGGCACAATGGGTTCAAAATTCCTATCCGACTTTTCTTTTTGTTTGTGTTTAGTAATTAAGCAAAATATTCAGCTCTCAACACCAGTTTAATTTAAGCATTCGAAAAATCACTTCCATTAGGCAGCTCAGATGCTCTGTCAATATTGTTTTGCCAATAGATCATTATAAACACACATTTTATTTAGATTTTCTCCCAAATGACCAAATGCTATTCTGAAATTGCCTGTCTGTGTCAAACTGTATTTTCTCCACTTTTTTCCCCCTAGTTTTTTTCCAGTCCATTTAGTAACAGCAAAAAATGCTCCACTGAGGTTTTGGGAAACCATCTGCATTTATTTTATCACCTTTGAACATGTGTTCAGGAATGAAGTCTGTGCAGAGAGTTTACTGCTACCAAGAGATTTGTGCGGCTGCACCAGGAAGAAACTTTGACTGGACTTTGCAGAGTGTGTGCTCAAAACCACTCTGCTCATACTCTGTTATTTCCATTCTTTAGCAACCCGAGGCTTTTGCATTGTGTATCTGCAGACAATACCAAACAGGAAACGAGCCTGATTGGGAGTTTCAAAATTAAAAATTTCGTGATAACGACCTGCTGTTTCTGACCTCTCAGCGAACGCATTCGAGCAGCAAAGTCAAGCGCAGGAAAATTCATTTTGTTTAATAGAAACATTGTGGCAAAATCAATGGGATTCTGTGTTCTCCGTGCTTGGTAAGAGTGTGTAATTCATCATGGATGTGGGGCAGGCGGAGGAGGAAGAGGAGGAGGAGGAGAGGATAATAAGCACTACAGCTTGTGAGAAGTACAAGGCTGAGCTCTGGCTGGGAGCATTTTAAAGTGTGGAGGGGTTGTTCTCTGAAATGCTTTGTCTGTATTTCGTTACAGCAGATGGCAGAATGACGAAGCAAGCACAGATGTGGTGTAGAAAAACTGAGCAATATGAGGATAACAAAAAACTTTCCCGGGAAACTCGGCCATTTGCTACCACTGTGGGTCCCTGCAGTTCTGGGCAGGTGACTGCAGAGCTCAGCAATGACATCCCTAGTTTAATGATTTAAGTAATCTCTGTGGAAAAAACCAAAAAAAAAAGAGTCTTTTTCCTGAAGCTCATTGCATTCATGAACTGGATAATTTTCCTCTTTTTTTTTTTTTTTTGTCCCTTGGAGTTCTTTTGTTTGTTCATTTCTGGTAATCTCTATCTGCTTTAACACCACTGATGAAAAGCAAGCGGTAATGCTTTGCATGAATGTCCCCAAATATAGATTTCTCCTTTGTTTTAGTGCTGAGCTTTGAAGGCAGCGGCACCTGAAAGCCATCCTTTCACCACAGAACCGGCCTTTTGATGTCGTGACCTCATGTTTCCGGACATTGGGATCACAGGGTCCTATTTTGGACTCCTTACCCACACAATTAGGTGAGACCGTGATCAGGCTGATTGAGGAGTGGCTGTGTACACAACAACCAAGGAGCAAAGAGAGAGTGAGGCAGCCCTGTGCCATCTCTGCTTCCACCTTCACACATCTCTTGCTCTGATTTCAGTCTTGAGTTGCATGATCAAGGGCTGGTGATCAAGGGCTGCATCCGTCCAAGGTTTCGTATGCCCAGGATATCCTGGAATGGTTTGAGTTGGGAGTGACCTTAAAGATAGTCTCATTCCAACCTCCTGCCATGGGCAGGGACATCTTCCCTTATCCCAGCTCGCTCAGAGCCACATCCAGCCTGGCCTTGAGCATTTCCAGGGATGATGTTTGACAGAAGGACAATTTCTCAGTTCACATAACCGTGCTTTGTGTGAATCTGGGTATTCCTTCTGAAAAAGGCTGCTGTGGTTGCAATGTTGATCCTCTCCAAAACACAGCAAGTTGTCACTCTTCACCTGCATCACAGGGAGCAGAGAGAGCCATTGACAGAGGAGCTAATTCAGCCAGGGGAGGCTGCTGAGGAAGCAGGTAGCATGCTTCTTTCCTCTTAGCAAAAATATTCCCATGGAGGGTGTGAGAAAATCAAAGCAAGGGCTGAAAAATCCAGGGAGTAGTAGCTGTAGGGTAGCAAACATCTTGCAGGGATTTTGGAAAGTGAGGGAGAATTCAGCTGTTCAACTGTAACATCAGATGAAAGGCTCTTCCTTGCTGTGATAAGGGTTAAATAAATACCATTAGATCATCTGTAGCAGCAATTCAAAAGCAAAATGAACCTCTGTTAATTGGGGTTAATCCCACTGTGTTGATGAGGAATTAAGCATGCTCACTGAGCACAAATGACGAAGCCTTGCTCTCAGTCACCCTGTGCAGCCCCTGTTTTCAGCACTCAGGACTGTGAAGCTGTTAAGTAAGGGCAAAATTTGGCTCAGAAGGTACTAAATCCAAATTGAATGTGTGAGGGAGAGCCCGAGTTGGAAGTATTATCCACCACACAAAACAAGCCAAGTTTTTAACATAAGTTCATAAAAATTGCTCATTACTTTGTCTAGTTCCAGGGATTTAGGGTTTAAAATAAGTTTTGAACTGTCTGGTATGACCAGTACACATATATTTAGCAGCAATTTACAAAAGAAAAAAACCCCTGTAAATGGAGGTATGCAGCAAAATACTGTGCCTAGCACTGCAAATAACCCTGTTGATTCTTATTTATGTTCTCGGTGTCTCAGAGAGGAATTTTAATACAAATCTTGGTTTTGTTTTACACACTATGTTTTGTAAAATAACCACCTCAGCTCACTGCTTGTAGAGGTTTGTGGTGTGCAGTCTTTGTGGATAATGAAGCAGAAACATGGCTCTAAAGCTGCTGAGCAATGTAAGAGTTGTAAGTCCCACATTTGTACAGTAGAGAGTGAAAACAAATGTGTGAAAATGACAGAATTGGTTTCTCAGGCTCAGAGATTAAATATGTTTTAAAATATCGAATGACAGCTTTTGTCAAGTCATTACAAATATCTCAAGTCAGATTTGTGTGTGACTCAGCCCACTGCTCACATGGAGCATAATTTTTGTAATCTTTGTTATTGCACAAATCTTCTCAATGTGATTCCCATTAAGTTCAGAAAACAGAAATTTGCTCATTTCCACACTGCTGACAGAGCATTCAGAATAACCCCAATAGATGAGCCAAATCTCAGGTCAGAGCATGATCCCTGAATTTATGTTGTAAGGATAAAACTACCCAGGAAGGACTTTTTTTTTCTGCACAGAGTAAGAGGTCAGCTGCCATAGTCAGTGTCTATGCCATGATATCACATGTTTGAAGACTTCAGGAGGTAGAATCTGGTCAGCTGGAGAGCTGATGGGAAGAAGAAGTGGGATGGATGGGGCAGTAATTATTACACCATCTCCTTGAAAACTAGATCCCTCAGACACATAAAAAGCAGCCATCAGGATCCCCCTGATCTCAGGCTCTGCCTCAGAGGCACTTATTCCCTAGGTCAATACTCTTGGATGCCTGAGAGCTGGCGTCAGGACATGGTACTTGTCCTAGGCGGGGGTAAAGGTGAAAAAACCCCTTCTCCCACCACAATCAGATAACAGCAATTATGCAAAAGGGAGTTCTCATGGGAACAGTTTTGTCTCAAACTCCCATGGCTTTTTTTAAAATTTTTTTTTCCACAGAAATGGAATATACGGGTTTCTGAGAAAGGCCTGCTGCCTGTGGTTTTCTCAGAGGGATATGAGGGTGCTGGAGAATAGAATTTATGCAGAAGGAGGAAAATTCTCATTAAGTAGAGTTATTCAGTGATTTTGCTTCCCCTTCACTAATTTATTTGAGGGAGAATTTGCATGTGAGTGACAATGAAAAGCCCCTCAGTACCAAGACTGGATTGAGGAGAGGATCACAGCACTCCCTGTGGCTCCTTCCTCTCTTTTCCTAAATTCCAGGGAGACTCAAGGGTGTCAGAGGCACAAAAAGGGAGAGCAGTAACAGAATAGCTGCAGAACACACTTCCCCAGCCACAACAGCCAGGCAAAGACTGCGTGAGGAACAACTCCATCATCCCAGAGGCTGATCCTGGGCAGGTCTTTCATCTCCCTCCATGGGAGCTCAAAGACAAGGATCCATAGTGCCATTTCATAAACCAGCCTTAAGAAATATCAAGGCAATGCTGCAAGGGTCTGGACCTGGTTCACACAAAATCTGGTGGGATTTTTTTAGCAGTATTTGCTCTTGAACAGTTTATTTGCATCCAGAATGTACAGGAAAAAATGATGTGAATAGTGGAAAGTGTCTGAGTCACACATACAACCAATAAATACTTAGCTTTATTCTGATCTCACACAGGTTTAATGTCTGAGTTCAGCGGGATTAGTCCCAGTTTTTACTGGTACAATAAAACTCTGAATTACATCTGTGACATTTGAAAGCAGGTGGTGGGCTCTGTACAAGCTCAGACTCTCAATTCCTGAGCACCACGTAGCTGCTGCCTGTGTAGCTCTGTGATGGATGCCAATGGAATTATTTAATGAGATAGATTATAGGGACCTACACTTCCATGCTTTAAATAACATCTGCCCTGCACAGAGGGATGTTGTTGTCAGATCTCAGACTGACTGAATGCAGCTCACCAGGTAAACCCCAGGGGCTTTTCATGCCACCAGCTGAATAGCCTGCCCTGAGAACCACAAGGCAGAGAATTCAAAATCAACTCTGATTCTTTGCCACAGATGAAATTTCAATGTCCTTGTTTAGCTTGAAGAAAGGATGAGAAGTCAAAGTTAGATTTGTGGGTACTGGCACTCAGGATTAAATTGTGAAGTCCATAACTGCTGGCACTGCAAGAAAACTGGGAGATAAAGGCAGCATGTGCACCCTGCAGGCTCAGTGAAGATGCTCTTGCACAGAAACAAAACTGCTTTAGACAACAGAAGTTTATTTGGAGTGAAGATCCCAGTCCTGCTGAACAGTAGTGCCCAAGTGAGTTTTTTTTTAGTTCACCAGAAACTTCATGGTTTGGCTTTCCCAGGCATTTTGCAGTAGATATTATGGAGTATAATTAGCTTGGTAAGTTTTACTGCATTAGAAACATTCCAGAACTACAATCTGAAATAAACTGAAATGATTCATCCTGGTTAAGCATTACATCCTGAGGTCTGAAGCCTTTACCAGCCTTCAGCAATGACTCAGTTTGCAAATACAATTTGACTTTGTGGCTAGGAAAATTTCTTTGAGATTTTTCTCTTCATCGGCTTTTCCATAAAATCTTTGTAAACACCAGAGATTTTACAGTGCCTAAACTCAATCTGAAGTGTCCACTCCTGTCAGCCCTGCAGTCATCCATTATTCCAGGAAGTGTTTACTGAATATTCCATTGCCCCAAGCAAGAACTTGCTCAGTGGGAACAGAGCAGGCTCCATGAGTGAAGAGCTGCAGCTCAGGAGGTGTGAATACAGCAAAGAACACAAAAGCTGATATCAAGGAATTCACTGGAAAGCCAGAACTGGAGCTTAACAAAAACAACTCCAGGAGAGAAAAGCAGAAACTGAGGAAAGAAGAATCCAAATGTTTGCAGACCTTTGATAGTAGCAGTAATTGGGGTTTCCTTCCCTCACAGGGTTCATCCCCCTCTGCCTGGTAAAATCCATTCCTTTCCCATCAAAGTAAAATATTATGTCTTGAGCTGACATTCTGCTGGCAGGGAAATTTTTGTGCTTAAACCATTTAGTGGGTCTCTGCTAATAGTGTCTGTAGGAGTGGTTTATTGATCCATTCTCAAAAAAACAGACAAACAAACAAACAAAAAAAACAAGCAAAGAAAAAAACCACCAAAAAAACCCCCAAAACTCAAACCAACCAACCAAAAACACCAAAAAGCCCCCCAACCCAAAACCACAATCAGGATTTACTGAGAGCCAATTCCATAGCTCAATCTGCATTAAAGTGAGTTTAGTTCACTCTAACTGCTTGCATAAATCTTGATCCAAAATAGCCCTTAAGTTCATATCCAGTTTTACAGGAAAAAGAGCTGTCAAGAAGTTGGTAAGATTAACCCTGTGCTTAAAGCTGAGCACATGCTCAAATGCTTTTAAGGATCAGGGTAATAATAAAGTTCATTAGTGATTTTATTCCTGGAACTTAAGAGCTGTTCACTAAAAAACCCAAATGGAACAATATGATCAAGCCTCTGAGTTCCCATCCTATAAATTTTGCTTAAAAATCCCAGGATAAAAGAAGTACAAAAGATAATCTGTAAGCATTTAAGACTTGATTCAAACACCATGGAAGTTTGCAAAAAGCTTCAAAAAATTTCTAATGGGTCCTGAATTATGTGCTTAGTAATTGAACCCTGGTCAATAAAATGCCATGGATTTATTGGGCAATGAAAAGAACACACCAAATAAAACTGATCATTCTTTTTTTTTTTTAGAAATCAAAGCCTAAAATTAGCAGTAAAGTGTTTGGCAGCACATCACAAATTCTTCCTTGACAAAGTCATTCAAATGGACTTGGATATGAATCCAATTGCCTGCACAGGGTGCTGGGGAGAGGGAAGTGAGTTCAACTCAAAGCTAACTGGGAATTCCAGGGGAAGAAGTAATTCTGTGGGGAACTATCTGAGCGTTAACCCTGGGCTGAAGTCATCGAGGCCACCTCCGTGACTGAGGTTCTCACCCCAACGTGGGAAGGAAAATTGGCCACTTCCCTTCAAAGGAGGGCTTTGCCAGCAGCACTTCCTAAGGGGTGCTGAGGAAACAGAAAGTCTTTTAGGTGATAATCCAAGATTACTTTCTCCATGCCTCTTATTCAAATAGCTGCTTAAAGGCTGCTGCAACTTCAGATGAATATTTTAGTGACATGCCCAAAGAAACTTCCCTGCTATTTCTCAGAGTTTATCCCTCCTACCATCCCTTTACCCCATCCAAGACCTAAGCAAGTTGCTACAATGCAGGCCTAAGCCTTTCCAGGTCCTTGGTAGATGGCTCCAAAAATATATGGATGATTTAAAGCAAACACACAGGCTTAAATGCTGTTTAATGCCATCCTTGATATCAGGATAGGTGAGCATCCTTCACTGTGGAGATTCAGAGATGTTAAAAGGACCAAGAGCTGTCACTGCAGCTGACAAACTGCTGTTAGGACAGCATTACCACTTGCTTTCACATCTCTCTGCCCTCCCAGTTAATTTATTGTTCTGTCCCTATTAAGTTCTCCAGATTTATTTATTAGTCTGTCACTCAAATGTGAGGGACTGTAAGGCAAGGTGGTCAAAACCAGAGTGTGAGATGAATTTTTTGGCCAGCTGGAAACAGCTTGTGTGCTGCAGGCTGGGCATCCCTGTCTTAGGGAGTGGTGAATTCCATCAAAGACTTAAAAGAAGGACAAAAAGAGGCTATACACTCCTTTTCTGTCAGGATCACAACCTTATTTGCAGGCCACTTCCTTTGTCCCCTGTCATCACTGACAAGTTAAAAGTAGTAACTACATATAAGGAGAAAGGGGTTGAGCTAAATGAGAGGAATTTTTGGGACTGTCAAAGTGAAATACCCAGAAAACATGTCTCTAACCCATAATGAAATTAGCTTCCCCTTAAAATAATAATAAAAAAAAATATTGTATCACAGGTAAATACACATTAATATAGCTATTCCCTTTTACCACATGTGATTTTTAATTTATTTTTATGGACCTGCCCTGCAATTCCAGAAGCTTCCCATGAGCTTGAAGACTTGTCCCTAGTCTGGTTTACCTACAAATCCCAGCATTTCAAATTAAGATGTTCTGTCAAGGGGAAGTCCCAGGTGCTTTCAGCACAAGCGTAAGCTCTGAACATGAAGTTAAAGCTGTCAACACTGACCAAAAATGAAAGGGGTCAGGGGACAGAGATGGAAATCCCAGGGCAAACAGCTTCAAACGAGGGAGGAGAGAGAGCAAGCAGAGAGGAAGAGACAAATTCTTTGGCTATTTGGCAGTGGGGACAAAATGCCAATCCTCAAACATGCAGTTTACAATAAAGATGACAAATTGGGTGCAAGACAATCACCCATTCCAAGGCTGGGCAGGGGACAGGACAAACCAGCTCTGGAAGACTGACTAAGGTTAAGCATCAGTTGGGGCCAAGGAGCTGAAGGCCACCCACGCAGATCAAGCGGGAAAGCGCTAATGGGAAAGACATTTTGGGAGTTAAAAATACAACCAGCTCCTTAATCTGGGAAAGCAGAGCTGTAAAATAACAGCTGGACAGCAAGGCAGAACAAAGTTCTCTTCGGTGGTTGAGTGCAAGGTGGTTGAATGGAAAGACACCGTCTGCTTGATCAGAACAGGCCCTCATCCAGGATGGCTACGTGTGGAGACAGGCAGGGCCACATTCCTCAGCCATGGCAGCACAGCTCTGTCCCACAGGCCAGGGCAGCAGTCTTCAAAGTAACAATGAAATATTAGACGTTTTAAAAGGATTTCCCACTATATTGATGTTGCTCTCATAACACAAGCCAAGGAGTAGGAAGGCAGCACATCAAAACACGTTTGCGTGCACATGGGAACAGGCGTCTCTTCTGCACCAGAAAATGCTTTCTGCTGCCTGCAAAGGCAACATTTGGGCTGCAAGTCCATGGAAAAATCTTCCTATGGCACCTGCAGCAAAAGCAGGATGCTGAGAAAGCAGCCTCCATTGCTTATGGTGTTTGAAGTAATTCACAAAACCCAGGGCACAGCATATTCTCTAGGGATGACATGAAAACTCCCACTCTGCCCCAGTGCCCAGCTGAACCAGTTCCACTGCTCTTAGGACAAAACCTGGGACCACCACTCTGGATTGCTGTGACTGTCCAGGAGCCAGCAGTGCCCTGGGGGCTAAGAAGCTCAGTGATGTCGTGAAGTGCATTGGGAAGAGCAGTGCCAGCAGTTCAGGGAGTGATCCTGCCCCTCTGCCCAGCCCTGTGAGGCACATCTGGACAGCTGTGTCCAGTCCCGGGATCATCAGGACAGGAGGGACATGGAGCTCCTGGAGCTGGGCCAGCAGAGGCTGAGGAGATGATTTAGGGCCTGGAGCATCTCTGCCAGGGAAAGGCTGAGGGAGCTGGGGCTGCTCAGCCTCCAGAGGAGCCCAGCTGAGAGGAGCCTCAGCCCTGGGTGTCCCTGTGTGCAGGGAGGGTCAGAGCAGGGCCAGGCTCTGCTGCAGTGCCCAGCAATGGCACCAGAGAACAGCAGGGACTGAGCCCAGGGAGCTCCACCTGCACAGGAGGCACAGCTTCTGTCCTGGGCAGTGACTGAGGCACAGAAAACTTCTGCCCTGAACAGAGACCAGAGAGGCTGTGGAGTCTCCTCCCTGGGGATATTCCAGACCTCCCTGGGGATATTCCAGACCCCCCTGGACACAATGCTGTGCTGTGAGCTCTGGGATGGCCCTGCTGGAGCAGGGAGGTGGCACCAGATGTGACCCACTGTGGTCCCTTCCAGCCTGACCCCTCCTGGGATTCTGTGATCCTCTGTGGGTAGTGGCTGACCCGGGGCAGAGCCCAGACTGAACTGTGCAACAATTCAAGATTGCAGAGCTCTTGTGCACTTCAGTTCAGAAGCACAACTCACACAAGGCAGGGGAGATGTTGCTATGGCTGCTGTGAGGGCTTAAATATTCATCAGCAGCACCTCTGCTTGAGAGTGAGCTCTGCAAACATTCAAACCACCACAGGAGAACCACAGGTCACAAGACCCGGGCTCAGGAGCTGAAAACACTCTTAGCACTTCCCAAGCATCACCTTCTGTAGCAGTGCAGGACACAGGCACTGGTACTGTCTGCACCTCTGCACTCTCTGCCAGCTCAGTGTTCCCCGCTACTGCAGCTTTTAGAATTTTCTTTCAGACTGTGGTGCATGACAAATGCAAAACAGGGACAACTCCTCCAGTTTTCTGTCTCACAGTCTTAACAGCTCTTCTCAAATCCCCCACAAAGCTTAGAAGAGACACAAAGCAGAAAAAGACTCATCTTGCAGAGGAACAACTGACTGCTCTGTGACGTAGTAGCAGCTACTCCCATTTTTCCGTGGGATAAGCTGTTGGCATTCCAGAAGAAAAGGGTAGATTGCTGAGCTTATTTACAAATTTCCTTCAGACTAACAACATGCACACAAGAAGATCCCCTGTGTAAATCCCCTGCTGTTACATTAATTTGTAGACAAGTCTGTGAGCTCTTTCAATTAAAACTTTCGGTTTGTGATGGAAATCAGGCTTTCAAATTTACTTCCTTTTCTTGCAAATACGATTCTTTATTATTCCAAAGTTATCATTCCAGTATCCTCATTATCACAGTATCATTCCATATTACCCTTTAGGAACTTGCTTTAAACCATTCAGTGGCATCCAGATTTTTATCTGGCATAGTATGGGATGTATCAAGGGTGGCAACATTTACTGCTGCTGTTTAGTGAATCGGTGCATGACAGAGATCTGAGGATTGACATCTGTTTGACACATCACATTTTCTTCAGCTACTATGCCTCTTATTACCTTCAGCTGCTACCTCTGCCTTGTATTTTCAAATCCAAGACTACCACAAATAAACTTTATTTATGCAACAAACAGGGCACCTGTCTGGCATCTGTTCTAAGCATTTACCACTAACAGTGAAGTACTGAGCTGCCTGAGCTGGAGAGAAAAACAAAAATATTCCTTCCAATTGCAAGAGAATGAGCCTTCAGAAGACTGCTTAATCAATGTAATCTGGCAGAGTGCTGCATCCTGGAACAGACCCTGCTCTTCAGTACTAAAGAACAGAGACAATCTTTCAAAGCTATGGACATTCATACTACAAACAATGTGTTACAGCATTTCCACCCTGATCAAACAGAAAATAAAAGCCAGACTTACCTCTGGGTGAGCCTTTTGGATCACACATGTGAGATGCAGAGGTTTGAGGAAGGAGAGGGATGTGGAAAAGCAGGACAGGTACTAACCAGAACAGGCACCCAGCAGTCAGCACTCGCAAAATGGCTACAGAACACTGGAGCAGCTCAGCTCTGCGAGGCTTAAAGGGACAGATTTCCACAAGCACACTGGGGCAAAAGCCTCTGGAAGAGCACAGTTCCCCACTGGGAGAAGGCAGGCCCCGGTCCTGGAAATATTGAAGCATGTCCTTAACTCTAAACATGTGAGAAGTGCTGTGGACTTCAGTCTGTGCAGTCCTGCCCAAGCCTGCAGGACTCAATTTCCTGATGTTACCCAGGGAGGGGGTAACTTCAATTGGAAGTTATCCAGGGAGGGGATTGCTCCAGCAGAGTGCTTGTGGCAGCTCCATCACAAAAGGAATGAGGTACCATCACTGGTGAGCTACTCTGAAAACTAAAGAGTGCTAAGATACATTCTAGAAGTCCAGAAAGGAAAGGGAAAAGAAAAGTGCCCTAAAAAAATCTTAAATTGTTACAACAAACATTGCTCATGTATTTAGTCTGATATTTCTATTTTGATTTTTCAGCATAATACCCACAATAGGTGCCCATCTAATTGAAACAATGCCAAAGCACTTTGGACTGCTCACAACAAGTGAAAATAACCTCAATTACAGATTTACAGCTCCCCCCTCCTCTATAACTCTATAACTGAATCACAGAGTGTCAAATATTTCGCAGAGAGAGCAAAAACACCCAAATGACAGGACATGGGAGGCTCTGAGGGCACAAGACACCAAAAGAGTATCAGAGGGTTTTGAAGGAGAGTTTCCCCTTAGCTCTGCTGCCCAAGATTGTCACAGCATGGCTGCACAGGACAGCTGGAGCCTCTGTGGGCTCTCCAGACCTTTGTCCACCAAAAAGGCTCCCAAAACAACACATATGAAGTTCCTTTTCACTCATGAGAGGTGGTGGCATCATGATTTTGGGACAGTCAGGATGGGATTTCTGCAATTATGGAGCATGAATAGGCAACACATTTGGTCTCAGGCTTGCTCTGAAGTAGCTCTTCTACATCATAGAATCATAGAATTGTAGAATCATAGAATAAAAGCATCATGGAGTGGTGTGGTTTGGAAGGACCCTAAAGGTCATCTCGTTCCAACCCTTCTGAAAAAAAAGAAAGGTATGGGGTTGCTAATGTGATTTACTTGCTCATATTGAATAATATAACTAGTTAAATGCTGGAAGAATTGAGACCCTAGGGCTTTTTCCATATTGTCCCCTGTGATTAGAAGTTAATCTTAGCTGTTTTCCCAATGCTATCATTTCCCTCCTGACACTGAGTTTACTCTACACTCTGCTCATGTTTCCACAAATATGAAATCAACATTAGGGTCAATGTTGGAGACATTCAACTTTGTAAAACTACATTAAATTCACATCACCAAATAAACCCCTGTATATGCAATAACTCTGACTTGCACACAACCCATAAACCACTCATCTTTGATTGCCTCCAGACACAGGGGGCTCTGACCCTCTCAAACATCTTAGCACCAGAGGAATTGCCCTGCAAGTTTCATTTGCTGAAGGATGTTTCAGGAAACGTGGTGTGTTTTTCCCCCACTAATTGAAATGTCCTGAAAATGCTGTGGGACTCTTTCTGCTCCTGCTTGCAGCACTATTTTGTTTTGTGCCAGTCATGTCCATGAGGGTGACACCAGACCCCAGCTCCCTCTCTTTAGTGGAAGTGGTTCCCACTGCATGTTTTTTGTGGGTTGTAGCTTTTTCACAGTGTGTCATTAGCCTGACTGATTACATGCTACTGACATGCCATGAAAGCTTGCCAGATGTAATTTAAAATTGTATTCTCAATGAAGATCTGGGCCTGAATCTGATTTTTTTCTTGTGTTCACGCTGGAGTAGCAGCAATGTTGGAGTGAGATTAGAAGGGATCCCTGGGCTGAATCCCACACCCAAGAACAACCATGAGGAAAATCAGGTGGAGTGATGGATGTTGAACATATGGCAGCTGGAACCTGGAATTTTGCATTTAATATTAGTCATTTCAAACATTACTAATAGGATAAGCATTCATGGATTCTACAATCCAATAATGGGGCTAAGTTTATCATCTCAAGACTTCTTAATAATAGAAATACAAAGGCAATCACTTAAGGGGACTTCTTTATACTCTGCCATTCAAACAAAGGTTCCTTGTAAGACATTAGCACAGGTGGGAAGAATTTACCATACAGGGATAAGAAAATCAGACAGGAAATGTACCAATGATTGTTTTAAATATCTCTGGGTGAGGCAGCAGATAGAGAAGTTTTCAGAGAGTTTTAAACCTTTTGCTTTCTGAGCCAGACTGCCCTTTCCACAGACATACTCCATAAAAAATTAGGTACCAGAAGATTTACTGGCTGGAAAGGGAAAAAGTTTTAAAATAGTTTTCTTCATTGCTTGAACATGAAGCAACTCACAGAGTGTGTGTGTCCCTAGACATGAGGGCAGATTAAGATTACTCCATGCTTTGACAGAACAAGTCACTTCATATCTTGCTTGAAAGTGTGGTTTACTTGTGTGAAAGCTGGATTTGTGCTCCCTTGAATATGTGCAGACACAAGAATTTGGATTTTTTACTGTATTGGAACTTAAAAACTCATCTTTTTCTGTATTGAATGCTGTCATGTGCAAAGCCCTGGACATAATGGAAATGCTCTTTAGCACACAGCTGTCTGGTGGCTACTTTAGATGATGTGAAATCGCCTCTTCACTGATTTCCAGAGGTAAAAAAGGTTTCTGTAAAGGCTGCTGGCTGAAATACAGCATGATAAGGAAGGAGATAAAGTAGTTGGCAGCAGAAATTGGTAATATTTACAAAAGGAAAAGTGAGGAAGCAAAAGAAGCAGCCCTGATGGAGAAAAAAAAAGAGACTAAGGAAGAGATTTCCTGTCTAGTGAAGACAATAGTCACTTGCTTGAGAAAGCAGAGAGGAGCAGACAACAGCAGGAGAAATGTTTCAGGAGTTCTCATAGAATTGGAACACAGAGTTTTCTTTGGCAAGTGAATTTGCAGCAAGAGCCAAATGTCTTCAGAAACAGCTTATACTCTGGTAGCTGTCTTTAGCTTAAACTCCCTCAAAAAGCATTTGTGAACCATGAAGCCGTTCCAAGTGCAATCAGTTAGATAAGGCAGCCTCCATTCTGCCTTGGCCACTTGTTCTGACAAACTTGGTAATTCCAAACTCCGTGCAGAAGAAACTCCAGGCTGCCTCCTGCACGGCAGGGCATCATGGATTAGCTGCTCATCCACAGGCCAAGTGGTTTAGCAAGAGCTCAGCCAAGATGAAGAGACCAAAGGGATCTGCAGGGCTGATCTCAGAGCCCCACATTCCCTTATTCCAAGTGGAGAAGCAGCAGTTGCCCACAAGAAGTTTACCCTCTTGCTTCCTGCACCTGATGCTTGATTGGAGGAGGGAAGTGGCTGAGGGAAGAGAAAACATCAGTCTCCAGCATTTTACTCCACAAGAAAGTGTTTTCTTTCAAGGGCATACATCAAAGATCCCAGATAGCTGCATTTTAAATCCATTCCTTCCAGGCCAGTGATCTGACAGAAGGGGAAAGTCTCTGGGGGCACATGCTGGCTCATGAGAGGAAATTAATGAATGGCACACAGATTATGCACTGCTGGATATGTCCTTGTTTGTCAGCTGCCAGCAACACGGGCAATTAGGAAAATTCAAGTCCAGTTGAAGCCTGGACACTGGTTGCCAATTTGGCACCAACCTCCATGCTGTCAGGCCTTAGTTGATGAATAGTGCCTGTTTTGGAGTGACTCAAACTTTTTATCTCTCATATGTTTTAAATAAATTAGGAAAGGCACGTGCTACAACAACAAAAAATATAAACTAGAATATTTTCATTATTACCTAAATGGACTGGGATCAGAGTCATGTGTTCTATTTAATTCAACACTAAGGTGTGATTTCAAGAACATAAGTGGAAAAAAACAATAGTCATTTGAATCAAGATCCCACCACATGTGTTTAGCTCCAGAGAGTGCAAAACCAGAGTGTGGCAACACTGTTCACAGGTTTGAAACAATATCTGGAGATCTGGTAGAGTTAAACCCCTCATTTGCTACTTGAAATGGAACATCTGCAAAAGGGCCCATATTGATCCACAAACACAATAGAATCATCACAGAATCATGGAATGGCCTGGGTTGGAAGGAGCATTAAAGATCATCTCATTCCAACCCCATGCCATGGGCAGAGACACCTTCCACTATCCCAGGTTGCTCAGAGCTCCATCCAGTCTGGCCTGGGACACTCCCAGGGATGGAGCAGCCACAGCTTCTCTGGGCAACCTGTGCCAGGGCCTCAGCACCCTCACAGCAAAGAATTTCTTCCTAATATCCGATTCAAACCCATCCTCTGTCAGTTTGAAGTCATCCCCACCTTCTCCTGTCACTCCAGACCTTTGTAAACAGTGTCTTTCCAAAATTAAATATATAATTTTGGCAGGAACCCTACAGCCGTGTAATGAGTGGAAGAAGTTTTTTCATGAAAGATGGCAAATAAATAACAATCTCCTTATTTTCAAAAGTATTATAGCTTTCTCTGAAATAGAGATGTGTGAAATTATTTCTACTTTTTGTAAGCTAACACTTTGTTTTATTTCTCCTCTTTTGTCTTAGTCTTGCTCATCTCTATGATAAGGATTTTTTTTTAATATGAAACCAAAGTATTTATGCCCTCTTTAAAGATGGAAATCCATGGTAGTTTAACATTTATTGTAAGGGGGAACTAAGAATTCACCTGGAATTTATTTATTCATTTTATATAAATTTAGATATGCCTCTGAAGGCTTTCAATGAGTGCTCTGCTTAATATCCTCTTCATTCTGCCTTTTGGAATTCCAAACAAATATTTGGGGCTGAAAAGCAAAATATGGGTGTGCACATCTTGGATGACCAGGCCAGCTCCAGGCAACTTGGAAATCAATGGAAAAACTCTCCCTGGCTTTGGTAAGGTAGAGGTGAAGCTGCAAGCCAAGGAAGAGTACAAAGGATTGCCGTGACAATTCCTGCCTTCAGAGATGATAAAGGGAGTTCTGCAGGGCTTTTGGCTTTCCTGCTTCATATAAGAGTCTATATTTGGCAATGGAAAATAGCCCTATTTAGAGAGTTTTGTAAACAATGTTTGTTATAGGCAATGGATTTTTTCCATCGCCTATATATAGTTATCTGAAGCTCTGATATGTTCAGGTCAAGAGACAAGAAGTTATTTCATTTTGCTTCGGTTTCATGCCGCATTGAGCAGTTGTAACTGACCGTGGAGAAGCTGTTGCACTCCATGAGCCATTTCAATGTGTGTCCCTACAGCATTTCTGGGCATATCTGATTTACCAAGGTCACATCATCTACCAGTGTCAGCAAACCTGAAAGTGCAGCCTCAGGCACACTCAGAGAAAACCTCTGCAATTCCAAATCCCACATGAGCCGGGTACAGCCTCATGGGTTGTTGATTCTCACTTGGGAAAGGCACCACAGGAACAGCCAGACAGGCTGTAAACTCTTGGAGTACACAATGCTTCTCTTCTGTTCAGTAGTAGCACCTTAAACCTCAGAGTCCAAACTAAAATCCAGGGTACAAGACACTCCACAGACATAAAACTTTGATTTATTAAAGGGAAAAGACTCAAGGTGGCATCAAAGTGAGTGAATATTTCCACAGCATTATACTGAATTATGAAACTCGTTGTTTAGGACATCACTGAGGCAAGAATCAGATGAATTCAGATAATAAAACTGTTCACAGGGGCTTTTGTTTCCATCCAGTAGCTCATGAAGCACAACAAGGGTTCCTTACTCCTCTTCAGTTCTTTACTCTTTGTCTCACCCCACAGAAAGGACCATGTGCAATAGGCTCAGAGCAGTGAAGAGAGGAGGCAGCAAAGGGAAAACAGTGTTCCTCTTCTTAATTATGCATAGATTTTCAGAAGAACAGTTATTTATTAAACAGTTATTAATAATATATCATTGTGAGGCAGAGAGACTCACAACATTTTTCACAGCATCACAGAATGCACTGATTTGGAAGGTACCAGCAAGGATCATTAAATTTCAACTCCTGGCCCTGCAAAGGACACATGAGAGATACAGGTGGGGAATATCTCCTGAAGGAGAGAATATAATGATGTCTTTAAAGTCAAATGCCCTGGGTGTGAAACACACCATAGCAGCTTCCCAACAACAAAATTAATTTGAATTCTTCTTCTCATCCTTCACCTATCCTGCTTTTTTTTATGAGAGTTTCTGACACTGAGTCTTTTTGGTGATCTGCACCTGAACCTGCTGAATATTTTTGGGATCATGGAATTGCATCATTTGGAGACTTCTATTAAAAGTTAATTGTATTATTACTGTATCACTTGCTAAGGTCAAAGACATTAAATTAGCCAGTAAAGTAATAGTTTCATTTACAGTGGCCTATGGTGCTGATAACCTCCCCTTCTCACATGCCAAAGCCCAGCTGTGGCAAACACTTTCAAGGAAAGATTCAAGATGTTTTTGTTTCTCCATAATTCTTCTCCGTATGTTGCTCCAGGCATTGCATGTGTAGGAGATGTCAGGATTTGCTATTTCCTCTCTTGCCTAACTCTGTGGTGGTTTTAAGGTTTACTTCAGGACATGCTGACCAGTTAGAAAAGATTGTTTGAGTTAAATTTTGTCAAGGTGCCCAGAGAGTCTTCCAGAGCAGTGGGTGCTGGGAGGGGGACAAAGAAAGGGACACTTATTATTTACACGTGAGCTCACAGCTCCTCTCTCTCGTGCCTCCCTTCAGTCTTTCATGTCTGAAATGGGCACACGCTTTCCTGGAATTTGCTCAGATCCTTTGGATGTGAGGCTTTGGGATGGGCAAATAACTCAGGCTGAAAACACCACTGAGCTGTGAGCCATGTCTGAGCATGGAGGATCCCACCATCGGTTGGGATGAGCTCCAATTTATCCCAAATTCTCTGCATCTTGCAAGTGCAGACTTGGAACTATCTATTGCTCCCATTCATCCAACCTCCTGTACTTGTCCAGGGATCAGAAATGTGCTGTATTTATGCTGCAGCATCCAGCAATCAGAGCAGGCTCTTGTCTGAGGATGCACACAGATCCATCCATGTTGAAACTCCAGATCAGCACACTTTAAATATGAGAATGGTTGCCTCAATGGGAATGGCAGAACCACCAGGATCACAAAATTGTCTCTGGTGTGAGCTGGTGTGGTGTAGCGGAAGTAAAAGCAATCAACCTGTAAATCAATCTTGTATATGCTGAATATGAACCTCTGGCCTCCTGGAAGCAACAATGATGAACCCTCTTGAAAACCTGGCCATGCAGTGCATTGATGCCAGAAGAACATGCCTCCCTCATTCCTCCCAGCACAGGGAAGAAAACATCTTCTTTTTCCCCCTAAAAAATTGTAGTGGGAACACCCCAAATTACTACTTCTAGTCCATGCCTTCAATGGGTGAAAAGCTGCAATAATGAGAGCACCGAACTGGGAAACAGGGGACTGGATTTCTGATAGAGCAGTGACGAGGTGGATGAACTTTTCCCAGCCGTGTTTCACCTCCTATCTGAGTTCCCAACCCGTGCAGTGGGACCAGGATGATGTACAGTTGAGAGGAACTGTGGGAGATCTGGCCATGGCTATGTGACTGCTGAGGACAGAGCCTGGCACAAGCAGCAGCCAATCCTTTGGAAGACAATTCTCCCCCTTCCCAAAGGAAGACATCAAGAGAGATGACAAACTCCTGCTTCCCTTTCTCAGGCAACTCAGTGACACTAGAAGTCCTTAAACACTAAGAGCTGCAGCTCTGGGCAGGTTTAAAAAAAAAAAAAAAAGATGAAAGCAGACACAGCCACATGGAAACACAAATGACATCCGTTCAGAATTAGCTCTGCCCCTTTTATCTTCCTAAGAAGCCACGCTGAACTCCAACCTTTGGATTCTCTCGAGGCATTAGCTTTTCATTAGGAATGAATGGCTGATCACATTATGACAGACAAATGATGGGCAGCAGGAGGGTTTACCAACATGCCTTGCACTCCCACAGCCACTGAGGGGGAAGTCTAATGAGCAAATAACCTGCTGCAACTTTCTACATATTTCCTGTAATTGAGAACTCTTCTGTACTTTGTCTGGAATGCAGATGCCTGTCAGTCACGGGGTCATAAATAGGATTAGGGGCTGTTTCTGAAAAGGCAGGCAACCAGCTTTAGATGCTCAGTTGAAAATACAGATGTTTTCTGGCTGCGTGGCTGTGAGGCAGTGGGATCTTCACCTCTGTGTAAGCAGGCTTGGCTGATAGCTCTGCCCTGAGGGCCCAGGCTTGCAACTGGTGCAGATCCTATTAGGAGTGCAGATCCCTACTAATTTTAGCCTTTGCAATCAGCTGCAAGATCCAAGCATTAAAAGAGAAATCTGACAAAATAATAGGAGAACTTTAACTTCCTCCATCCCAATGATAGCTGCTGTGTGTGACAGGAACATCTAAAAAAATAAAATTTGCCAATATTTAATTAGATCTTTGTAGTGCCACTGACTACTACATTCATTTCACCAAAATGGAACAAAAAGAAAAGAAAGCTGCTTACCAAAAAAACGTGGGCATTTTGGTTTGAGGTTTTGTGTGTTTGTTCTTTAGGGATTTTTTTGATGCAGTGTCTAATTACAAGCTGAATTGCTTCTGCAGAGACTGTGAAACTTCTATAACTTTTGCCAAATGACCACTTATAGCAGCAGTAGGCTCTGCCTGCCAGCTCTGTTGTTTTTCTGCTTGTCCCTTCATTTCCACATCTATATTAGACATTATTCCTCTTGTCAGTAGAAGCTGTTTCTCCTGTCATGAAATCTTATTTTAGGGATGTTACAAAAGAGCTTTAAGATCCCCATCAGGATCATGGCAGGTGAGCCAGCTCATAAGCATTCAGGAACAACCCTTCCCCTGGAAAGCACTTCCAGCCTCAATAGCCAGGATACAAAAAGAATAGGATGAGAGCTGCTGCAGTGAGGCAACTTCCTCAAGGTCACAGAGATCAGAACAGGAGCAAAACCTTCACCTCCCAAGCCTCTCTGCTGGCCTTGGTTTTTCTCTAGTATAAAGAAGTCAGTGTTGAAGTTTACTGGTTTCATCCAAGGCAAATTCCACTGGATCTCACCACAATGAAGGTAGGGAGAGGAAGCAGATCCAGTTTAATCAGTCTACCAAAGTTTGCAAAACCTTTGCATGGAATGCAGCTGAAAATAAAACCATTCCGTTTCAGCAGCTTTTTTCAGGATATGCAAACCAGATGGAAGTCTATGTATTTATCACATGATTAAATGTGCTCTAGATGAGAAGGGAGCCAATGGCCAGAACCATCCAAAGCAACGATATGAGAGAGGTCATTGTCTCCCATTCATCTCTGCTAAGGTCACAAAAGCCAGCACAGAGATAAGGGGATGTGGTCAGTGCCCTGAAAGGCTGACACAATAATTACAGGCAGAACAAAGGGCCAGGGGATAAAGCATGAGCCAGGGGAAGGGAATGACACGGGGTGATGAGGAGGAGGCCACAGGGTTACTCAGCAGAGAGTGATGAACAAGGCTGCCCGTGTCTCCTGCCAGCACTGGGCTGATCCTGCTGCAGACAAGGCTCTGCCTCCTTGGGGCTGTCATTGTGATGTGACCATGCCCAAATGCACCCTTTTGTCACAGGACACAGAAAAAAGGCTTCAGAGGAAGAATTTGCTCTGCTGAACAGCGCTCCTGTATTCTGAGATCATTGCCTGTCTCCAAGTCCCAGCCAATCCCTCTGTCTCACACACAGTTCCAGCCCTTCTGGTAGATTTTATTTCCAGACTGCTTATCACCCTCAGCACAAATTCATATATTTCAGGTAAAACATGCATAGCCAGCATGTTGAGTTGGCAGCTGAGAGAGGACATGGGTATTACCATAAACTTACCCTTGTTTTTCCCTTGTTATGTTTTATATTATGAAACATAAAACTATTAAAATTTTGGCATCTGAGGTATTTCGATGAGTTTTTTCTTGAAACGAAAGAAAAGCCTTGCATGTTTGCAAGCTTTTCTCCTCACACTGGCCTTTTGCAACATTTGATGTAGCATCATTCAAAGTGCCATGAAGAATGGTTATGTTTTGTCCTGTAGCTTAGCTAAATATTATACCAAGGATGCACCAGGCAGAGCAAACCTTGATCAGTTCAATGTGGTGCTTCTCAGTCTTCCCCTAATATTTCATTTCCCTCAGCAACCTCCTGGAGCAATGAATTCCACTTGTCATACTCAGACAGAAAAAAGGGAACCTTAAGTTAGTACAGGGCATGAAGTACTTCATCCAAAGGGACTTTGCTCACCAGTAGATGTTCCAACACAAAAATAACAGCAAGGAAGGTCTAGGAAATGTCCAGGAATTATTTTTATGTTGCCACTAGCAGAATGGGGTTGACACTTAAACTTTGAGACAGCTTTGAGACTTCTCTCAGAAGGGCAAAAGATCAGGACTAGTCCCATCTTCAGAAGTGCCAGTGCTCATTGCCAGGTTCTCAGATTTCCCCAAATCTCAATTCTTTTTTTCTTTCCTTTGCTCAGATGGATTCCTACAGCTGTGAAGACGCTGAGAGTCTGTTACTTTGGATCTGCCAAAGCCCAGCTTTTGCCCCTTGGGTTAAGAGATCTGTGGAGCAGATAGATAAAGGTATTCAGATGCCTGGGCTGTTACCTAAGGAGATTTTTGGGCAATCATTAAAATTTCTCCTTCCATCTCTGCTGTGAAGCCACATTTGCTGCAGAACAATCTGAACAATGCTCACCATTCCCATACACCTCACATCCCCTGCTGTGTCAGGCCTCAAACCCCCACTCTTCCAGGGCTTTTCTCCTTTTTTGCTTTCTCCCACCTCCCTCATCTTCCTTTCCTTCTCTTCCTGTGGCAGAAGCAGCCATTCTGTAGTTTCTCACCTGCAAGGCAGTAAAATTCAGCTTGGGGCAGCATTGCCAAGAAGCTCTCAGCTGACTCAAACTGAAAAATGGCATTTGAAGTACTGTTGGGCAAAAAGCAGAGACCAAAACTCAATTCTGTTGCCTCATGTGCTTATCTCTGTCCATTTGCTCTTGCCAAGCCCAGCTGAGCTCGCTCCCAGCTGTCCTCATGGAAAGGCACAGGTCTCCCACAGGACTGGTGACAAATCAGACAGACACATGAGGATCTTTCCAGCAGCCCAGAACATCTCCAGGCAGCAGAATTTGTTCGTTTGGGGGTGAAATGATCCTCAGGTGACTCTCCTCACCTCTCGTAACAGCAAGGTGCCAGCTTGTGCTTCCCATGCCAATGTCTGATATAAGCCATGGAGAGCAACAGGAGCCATGGAGAAAGACTCCTTTGGAAGAGACTCTTTGTGTATTTGTGTCAGGAAGACAATGGGAATGTAGTGACTCAGCCACCAGCAGGGCCAAGGGAGAAAGATTGGTGATTGTCACCAAAGTGGTGTCATGAAAGTACATGAAACATATGAGGACAAAGGGGAAGTGAATGATTTATGGATTGGAATAGGAACAGGAGCCAGGGGCACTGCAGGTGTCTTCAGGGAGCAGAGTGTTCTCTGCTCAGGGCCATGAGCAAAATGAGTCCATCCATGGACCCCTCAGTGGGCAGTGATCCCTTTGGGACTGGACAATAATTCTAGAGGTAATTCTCCCCTCTGGAGGAAAAGACCATCCAAAAATCACAGAGCAGCCCAAGCACAATATGTCATTTTTCACATTGCCATAGGAAAAACAGGGAAGTCAGATCTCAGACTGATGTTGCCATGCTATGGACTTCTTTCTAGTCACTGGAGCTAGGGAAATTATATTATTGCTTTATTAAAGAAGCACACTGCTTGTGCTCCAGTGCAAAATGTGACTGAGGAGTGCTTTCCTAGCATAGTTTTGGCCTCTGCCTCAGCCTATTTCCTTCTACTATTCCTAAACAAACCCAGAGCTGACATCATTTGTTGGTCCCAATATCTGTGGGCCTCCACTCAGAGCTGGCTGGGATTCTTGTGCCCAGGACTGCACAATATTCTTGTACCTACAATTTCCTAAGAGGAAAAAAAAATCCCTATTTTCTTTTTCTCTAATCCCAAAAGCTTCTTGCCTTTAAATTCTTGCCAGGACTTTGTTTGTTTGTGAGCACAACACATTCCTAGGTAAATAAAGATCACTAGTGCCAGAGAACAAGTGAAAAATTGACCCAAAAGTGGGAGTATCACTTGGGGAGCTCCACTTGACTGGTACTAGGATGTAAATTGTGAAGACTTTAAAAACAAGTAGTTTTGGAAAAGGCTGAATTAGCTCATGGGAGGTAAAATGAGCTGATAAAAAGCGTGATGGTTCCACATAGTTGAGCTTTATAGAAGGGTGTTAACTTTAAAGGGTCTAGAAAATCCAAAACCTAAGATCATTCTAACTGTCCAACCCGCTGGGTATTCTTGTGACCATTTAAAAAAGATAAAATAATATAGAATAGCAGCGAAAGGTACTAAGTTGTACATCCCTTGGATCAAAGATAGAACATTTTGCACAGCACTCACACCATTTTCCTTTCTGGAACTCCAGTGGGTATGCAATTAAGCACTCTCAAGTGGATGAAAATTGGATGAAGTACTACAAGTGATGGGCAAAAAAACATATCTGGCACTGTTTCAAGCTGAGAAGCAGCCTGTAATTATCCACCAGAAAGGAACCAGTGTTCAGCTAGGGCTTGCTAATTCTCTGATTAATTAAATGTAACCCACATTAATATTATCTGTACACTTAGTATGCAGTTAGATTTTGATCTAGCCTGCAGGATTTCCCACATCTATACCACCACCTTTTGTTTCCTTTTTCTCTGTGGCTACACTGAGAGTTGGTAAATTGAGAGATGAAGAGCAGCTTGACAGAGCCAGGCAGTTCTGCACTATTCTGTGCTGACCACCTGGCACCTGTTTCCCTCCTTAGATTCAACTTGGGTCACTTTACAGAGCCATAATCTGCCTGAATCTGGGGGAGGCTGCTGCTTGTGGGCGGCTGGGAGGACAAGGTTGTAACTCAGGAGGAGAAAATCTTGCAGTTGTTTGAAGGATGGAAGGCCAGGCCTTTATCCTGCTTCAAAGAGGATGGCTTTGAATGGAAACTCAAGTTTTAAATACTCCTTTGAACTGAGGAATGACAAGCACAGTCTGTTCCTAAAAATAACATCCCTTTATATTTATTTCTTTTTTAGTTCTGAAGAAATCTATTTCTGCCCAAAGCATGGTATCCCCTTCACTTTTTAGCATTGAAAATTATTTTGTCAGAAGCTCGGGTTCAGGAAAGAAAGGACTGAATTGAACTCATTGAGATTGATTCCTGGCTGAGCACCTCTACTGACTTATTTTACCTGCTTCATTATGCTCTGAGCTGAAGGTAATGTCCTCATTGTGTCTCTTTTCACTGCCCTTTGGTACAGGATGAGGATGGTCTCACAGCACAAACACAGGAGAATTTTTGGAGGAAACTAACCTGGAAGAGCCAGGATGGAACTCTGAGCAACCTGAAATGTGGAAGGTGTCCCTGCTCATGGCAGGGGTTTGGAACGAGATGATCTTCAAGGTCCCTTCCAACCCAAACCATTTTATGATTCTATGAGGAATTCCTGGCTGCAGAAGGAAAATTCTGAAAATGGTCTATTTAGAAAAATGTTCTATGGAAATTATTCAATTCATATGCTAATATCAATGACATATATATATGAATGATAACAGCTTTCAAATGCTTCAAGCATGTTTGTGTTGTTACAAAATTGGCAGCTTCTGTGGTATCTGAATGTTCTGAATGGCCACATGGTCAAAATCTTGAAACTCCAGTGTGTAAGAAAATGTCATCCCCTCCACGAGCAGCTCTGCGTAAGCAAGGACTATTTTTTTCTCATCGCTGTAATATATTTTAAGAAAATATGATGGTTAATTGAAAATAGATATATTTTCCATATGGCCTGGAACAAAGTTTTGGATAAACAGAAGACTGAACCGTCTGGAAACAACAGATGGCAGTGTTTTAAAGATGAAGAGATGAAAGCTTGGAGGACCAGTGCTGGATGTCAGCAGTGACAGGATGGAGGCAGTGCACTTACATCTGGGAATTTAGCTCCACCATATTTCTCTGGGACAGACATGTGGTCCAAGGAGAGCATTTTTTTAAAATGAAAAGGAGGAAAGTGAGCTGCCTGTCATAGGCCAGCAGCCAGACACAGGGGCTCCTTGCACTTAATTTCAATAGTATCAATTCTGGCCATAAATAACATCCCTGGAGCAAGTGGCAGGTGAAGAAGGGTTAACTCCACCAGTGCTCAAGCTTAACCTGTTTCTCTTATCTATATGTTTAAAATCCTGGGAGCAACATTCAAAAGAGGTTGGGGTAGGAAATGTAAAAGGAGCATGAAAAGGTTTGGATGCACCTGGTAACTTTGGTGTGTAAAAAATGAATTAAATAAATTAACAAATAAATAACCTACCCCATCTCTTTGTAGGTACCACATTTTTCTCTGTCTGGTTACCATTGTATATAAGATATCTGCCATGCATTTAGTCATGATTACAAGGCCTCAAAGCTACAGAAATGTCAATTCCTCAGAATCTAGATTCCTAAAAAATGTTTCCTCAAAGCTGACAGACATGTAGATTCATTTATTATTAGAATGTAGATTCATCATTTGAGTAATACCACCCATGGCAAAGGGAGAGTTTGTTCCAATTTCTGCAGGAAGCTATGCTAATATTGAAAGCAGATCCCAAGTCAGCACAAGGACAGGCTGAAATAACACTTCCTTCCCTCACTATAATGCTCAGCACCATTTCTTAATCAATTTTTTTGGGGAGATATACAACATTTTACGGAGAAAATTTTAAGACAGAGGAGGAAACAATCAATCTTTTGTATTCCTCTCCAATAAACTGTATTTAGTTTTGGAGATGGGAGAATTCCACAAACTATGCTGTCCCCCAGTGCCACCTCCAGCAGGCCACCTGCCCACCTGCAAACACCCAGTCCTGCTGAACAGGTAACATCCTCCAGATCCTTGCCTCAGATGCACTGACATGAAGATTCCAGGAATAACACAAGGCAGATGTGCAAAGGGGAAAGAAAAAAAAAAATCCCTTTGTGCCTTTTTGCACTCCCTTCATCTCAGTAAAGCAGGATAGCTCAGTTTCTGCCTCAGCTGGGAAAGGCTGGACACGAAATAGCCTTTGAGCCTTGTCTTCCTGGGCAGAGGCAGAAACAAAGCTCTCATCTGTCATTAGTATTTTATTGCTATTTTACTGTTTGGGCTTCACCTCCAGGTTTTGGGTTTGTTGGGGTTTTTTTGTTTTGGTTTTTTTTTAATCTTGGCTTTTTTGATTGTTACAGTGGGTTAATGACAACTTCTGTTCATGTGTTGCTGATACAGGCTCCCAAAGCTCCTCCCAGCTTCATGTAGCTTTGAGTCTGCAAATCTCACAAACCAGAGATACACACAAGCACTTTCTAAACAAAATATCCTTCCTGAACTGAGTTGGGAAATTCAGGTTTACTGTTACTAGGAAATTGTACTGTGGATAGAAGTAAATTTTGTGTTTTAATAGAAACTTGTGCACAATGTTGTACCAGAGCCAGTTCGGCATTTAATGCTCACCATGTGCCAAAAAAGGGATTTAAATCTTACCTTTTGTGTGTTGCTTTATCTCATTTCTAGGGCTGGAGTTGTCTTTCAGAGTTCCCTGGGTTTGCACAGGAAGGGAGCAGGAGCAGATGGGGAGTGTGTCCCAGCAGTGACAGCACGGGATCTGGAATTTCTTCTCAGATTTTTGAAGGGTCTCTTCAGATTTTGAAAGGTCTCCTCTCACCTCTGGTGATTTATTCCAGTCTGAGAGGGGAGAGCAGGTGGCCACTAAAAGGGGGGATCTGGTGTTCATGTCCATGATGCTGTGCTGAGAGCCCTGGAATGAAATCCAGCAGCTTTGGGCAACCCTTGGCAGCAGCACTGGAAAGGCAGAGGATCCCCTGGGTTGCCTGGATGCTTTGATTGTGGCTGATTGATTTGCCCAGGATCAGGTTAATTGTTAACAGAGATGTTAATTGTACCTCCGTTTAAAAGGGAGGGAAAATTCCCCCAGCAAGTGCTTCAGCCTTCCTGCCAGTAGAGCTGAAACATTGAAAATTTTTGCCAGGAATCAAAGAGATGTTTCCTCTTTCAAACAGGTGAAATCAGCTGGGAGCCCCTTGGAGTCAAAGAAGTCACACCACCAACAAAGAAAATTAATTTTAAGATAAGGCAGGACCCAAATATCAGGATTTAGAGGGTGATGCTGCTCAAATGACACACAGGCTTTGCCTGAGCATCATCTAGATCTCCCTTTATCCACTAATCGTGTAATTCATTCAAAAGAACAACCAGATTGGTTTCATCTGTTCCATATTGTATGGGCCAAACCCCAGGAAAATATTTCCTTTGGCTCATCACAAGAAAAACATTCACACACGCTGTTTATTTTGATATTTTCAAATACTGCTTTTATCTTGTGTTTTAGCTAGATATTCCTTTAAACTTGCTCTTCTGATTCCTTGTCCCTTTGGTATCTCTTAATTAGACCTGGTGAGTAATTCAAAAGGAATTATTTATTTAACAAATCCCATCCTTTCCCATCGCAAAGCATCTACAAGCAAAACACTGGTTTTTTCCCCCCAAAGTTGGTGCTAATTAAAAATTATTTACAGACATTCAGAGCAGAATTCGGTGCCCTTGTGCTTCTTTGAGATGCACCATCTCTGCAAGGGTGTGCTCTGCAGGGCAGTGATGACTGAGTGACTGATGTGGCAACTCTGTGACAGCTTGGAATGGAAAATGTTTCTGTCCAGACACAGAATCTCTGCAAACACAGACTAATTAACAGTGCCAGCCATCTCTCTGCACTTCATTCCCTCACTGTTTTACTTCTATATGATTTTTTTAAGGACATTGACCACACATTTTTAGAACAGCTTGGTCAGTTCCATTTTGGCAAAGCGACTCAGGAAATCACAGTGAGAAGAAGCTGGGAAGTGAGGCCAAGCTGACCATTGCTGTCAAAAATGGAAAAAACCTTGCAGAGACGCTGCATCTCAAAGAAGCACAAGGGCAAAGAATTCTGCTCTCAAGGTCTGTAAATGATTTTTATTCCTGGAAAATACCTGCCATGGGGGTGACCACACAGAGCTTGGAGATTGTCCCACAGGGCTGAGCCTCAGCTTCGGGAGTTAGGCAAGAAGCAAGAAGAAAAATATCTGACTTGCCCTGAGCCTGGAAGTGCGAGCAGAGGAAGGAGCCGTGCTCACAGATGTTCCCTTTTCCCTTCAGCTGGGTGTCACAGATTTCCTGGGACGATGACAGGACCCAGACCTGGCGGATGTTGCTGCTTGTCTGCCGGAGGCTGCTCTGATAAATAAGTCCGGTGATAAAAAAAAAAAGAAAATCACTCATTTCAGCGTGACCTCTTCTCATTTATTTCCACCAAAACAAGGGGGGCTCGTTTGGGTGGTGGTGTTGGGTTTTGGTTTTTTTCAGAAAATGTTAACTTTTTTAGAAGATGTTAACTTTGGCAGAAAAAATAATAATAATAATAATAATAATAATTTTTCAAAGTAATGTCATTCCAAATGAAGAGCTTGGCCTTACTTTGGCTCCCAAGGTGCTGCAGTGTTCCCCAGGAGCTGGGGGCTCAGCTGGCTTGTGCCTGTGCAGGGCGAGTGATCCCTGCCAGGACACACAAGCTGATAATAACCAAGATAACATGCAGAGTCAGAGGAGAGAGGCAGTGAGAAATAAGAGGCTGGAAATGGTGTGGGAGATGTAAAGCTTGTCTCTTTTCATACTTCTTCACAGCATTAGCTTTTGCTGAAGGATTAAGCTGCCCTAATCTCCAGTAAAGCCAAGAGAATAACAAGCCAGTTATAATTAATATATTTTCTTGGCTTTGGAGAAAATCCCAAGTTATTTTTCTTCAGCTACTTAGCCAATTCCAAGGAAAAACTCCTGTCAGTGTCAGTTACGTGAAGAGTGTGCCTGACTGAACCTGAAGCCACAGTGTAGCTTTCAAAGTGCTTCCTCCTGTGGTGGCTTGAATTTTTTCTGTGAGTGTGTGTGCAGTTCATGTCCTTCTCCATGAAGATGTTGGATGTGATGATCTGAAAGGTCTTTTCTACCCTAAATGACTGTGGCTCAACACCCACCTTCTCTGATTGAGTACCCTGGGTATGTGGCATTGCTTTCCTTCTGCTTTCTTGCTCCATCTACTGGGACCACTTCTACATGTCATTGGAATGAACAAAACATGGCAGGGGTATATTTATTTATTCTTGTTGAGCAAAAAAAAAAAAAGAAAGAAAAAAGAAAGAAAAAAGAAAAAAAAGGAAAAAAAAGAAACTTCTTAATCCGATCTTTACAGTTGATTTATTTTAGTTTTATAGCAAAGTTCACATTTTGTAAACTAAATCTTCCCCTTTTTCAGGCTCTTAATCGGTCCTGGCAGTGAGAATACTATTCTGGATCGAAATGACCTCATAGGTTCATGTCCTTACTGACCTTCTGCGTTTCCAAACTCTTATGAAAATATGTTGTTGTTTCTCAAAAGATTAGATGTAGCAAAACAACAACAAGGAGTCAAAATCCTCTCCCAGCATCAACAGAGGATGTTTTGTTGAATTTAGTTGAGATTTGACTTGAACAAGTCATATATAGCTGTCTTAAAAAAAAAAAAAGAAATTTAAAAAGTGCTTTGTAACATATAGAAGAGAAATTAAGAAACTAGATGCCAGAAGAAAGCTTAAACCACACCTGTAAGACTGAATATAAGATTATCGTGATATTTGTTTGTCCCTTATTTAAAGAAGTGACTACTGGAAAAGCTTTGGGAAAATAATCCTCTTAAGAATTAGCTCATTAGGAGAGAGCTCTCTGTTTAAGTGCTGGGTAGAAAATGTTAGGAGTTCTGTGTACTTATGCAGCTAAAAACTCCAGAGCTTTCTGCTTGAATTTCTGCTGTCTTTTGTGCTTTAGAAGTTAAGAATCACTCAAGAAACAGACTTTACCTTGTGGGGCAGAGTCAGGTAGGGCTGTGGTTTCTTCCTGTGGTTTCCCTTCAAGCAGAGCACAGTTTGCTCCAGCAAAGAATGAGGCTGTGGACTGGAATAGGACACTGGGAGGCTCTGAAATAGCAGCAAAAAGTGTGCAGAGATCCTCACTATCCACACAGCTTCCTGGATCTGCTCTCCTGCTCCCCAGTTCCACCTTCCTAACCAGCTTCCTTCTCGTTTGAAAGGCACAACTTTCATTGTCTTTCCCAAAAATGCATGGCTCAGTTGGAGGGCTGCAGTAGCCTTTCCAAGCTGATGGATCCCATGGTTTTCCTGTTAATTGCATCCCTGAACTTGCTGAAATCAGACACTACAGCACTGGATAACAGGGAGCATTTTACAAGGATTTATATATGTGACAGAAACTGCCCAGATTTAGCCAGATGGGGAATCAATATTCCTTAAATTTTAGATTTTAAATTCAAGGATCATAGCTTTCAAAAGTGACTTGCAGTTGTGTCTGCCTGAAGCCTTACCCCTATGGAAGCACAGGGTGATGATGGTTCTGAAAATTAAGTTGACTAAAGCCAGCCCTAACACCAGGATGGAGGTAGACAAAACCAGCAGTCAGTTTTGAAGGGTGATCCCTTCTCTGGACAATGCAGGGTCAAATCCCAGCCTGCTGGCTGTGCACATTTTCCACACTGGGACTCACTGAAGGCCTCAGCAATGGGAGTTTGCTGGGGATGCACATTTTTCCACTGCTGTCACAATCTCTCTGCACAACTGGTTGAAAGCTGCACACAGAATTGCATAGAGGAAAAAAAAGACTTGGCTCAAAGGGATACTGAAGCCAAAAGAAAGATTCCAGTGAGGTTTGAAATCTGGGGACCTTGCCTCAGGTGGCCACATTAGAGACATGTATTATCCTTTGATAGTAATCATTTTGCTCATTAAAACTGTACCTGTGGAACCAGGAAAGGCTTGGAATCACTGAGTAGCAGAGTTGTTGTTAGTGAGAGTCCTAAGAATCAGGAAAATAAAGTTGCAGGATTGTGTCAACGAGCAACTGAAAATACACGTAAATAAAAATACTTCATTAGATCATTATGCACAAATAAAGAGCATTATCAATCTGTCTCAGGAGTTGTTATGGAATCTGGTTGATTTTAACAATTCCACTGAGGGTGGGAAAGAGGCAGTAAGGCACCCTGCTAATTAATGCAGCAATTAATAATTTAATAATCAATTAATAATTGAGTACCTTTGCAGATGATGGGTAAAGGATGGGACCTGCAGGGTATATTCAGAGTTTTTGCAGTACTGATGGATTTAGGACAGATTAAAACACATTTAGGAAACAACTGGTGCAGACCTTTTTTTTTTTTTAAAGATGCATGTGGTGCATACAGACACTTTACTCATTTTTTGGTTAAAAATATACTTCAACCCCTATTGTCTGTGGGCCTTTCAGATGAACCATGGACTGATGGCCCTTGCAAGGTAATAACCAGGGGTTCAGGTAGAAATCCTCCTCCTCTCTCTACCTTTAAGTGTAGTTCTGCTGTTGGAAAACCTTGTGTTACTGGACACACAAGACATTCAGCAAAAGGTGTACAGGAATTTACCTACAAAGAACAGCTCACAAACAAAACTGGTTTATATTTTCTTTTCAAAACCAAAATAATTAGAGCAGACGGGGAACACAGAGACCATCTGTGGTTAATTAAAGGGTGAGACTGCAGAGCAGCAACAGATGTTATATTGCTGTAGTCAGAGGAGTTTATTGCTAGCAGTGGTGAATATTGTGCATGGTGAAGTGGGTATTTCCAAGCAATGAGTTAACTGGCACACTGCCACTTAACCTTTAAAGAGGTTACCCTTTTCTTCCTGGAAAAGGGAAGGGTTTGAGTGTCATGGAAGTTGGAGCTGCAGAAGAGGTGTGGATAGCAAAGTTTTCTATGTCCTGAGGACAGAAAAGCCAGTGATACCACCAAAAAAAAAGGTATCCAGTGCTGATGATTAAAAAAGTGGGCAGGTCTGCATGAAGAAGATATGATAGAAAAAGCCAACATTCCCACAGCTTCACTCAGTTCCTAAAAGCCCCTTTAGAACTAGAGATAGGCACAGTGAGGGGGTTCATTTGCGTTTGCATATGCATTTGAGCATAGAATGACTCTGGAGCAGGGACCTCCTTTATAAAACCATTACTCTCATTCCTCCCTTTGGTTGCTTCCTGTTCCCACTGTTGTGATCAGATGTGCCATTACAAATGTTCCTGTTGATGAGGCTCCCTGAATCCTAGGGAGTGTGGATTTGGAGGTTTGGGACTCAGTGTGGTACCCAGTGTGGTGTTATGGTGTTAGCTACTCACACACATAGACATGCTGCTTTTCATTTGGTTGCCTGCTTGTCTTAATTGGGGTTTCCACTTGATGGCCATGAAATTCTGCACTAAATTTCTATGCAATTCCTTCTCTGCTTACTTTTTTCTCTTCCCTTTCCTCTGCAGAGATTTTAGCTGGTTTTCACTGCTGAAGCAAGGAGTGACAATAGCTCCCAGGTTTTATTACCTTTGTGCCTCTTCTTGTATCCCTATTCCCTTGGTCCCCACGGAGAGCTTTCCCTGCACGTCTCTTGGAACAGCCATTCTCCACTTCTGAGACACAACTGATGGCAAGGGGGAGCTCTGTGGGTAGACTTACAGTTATCCTGCTGATAGAAAAGGGGCAGATAAAGTCTGGCTTTGTCCAAAAGAGATAAGCTGGAAACTGAGAATGACTGAATACCTGATCAGTGATCTACAATTTCAGCAGCTGACGGGAAGCGGTGTTGGGAGGATCCAGAGGCTGCCATAGAAATGCAACAAAGGGTGCAATCCTCAGGGAGTGCACCTGAGTCAGGCACCAAACATGCAGGAATTCTCAGAGAATGAAACTCTCAAGTTTAAGGGAAAAACAGAAAGCGTATCAGAGATAAAGATAATTGAGCTGTCTGTCCTGTTTGTGATATCCGCAGAGATCCCATCTGGACATCAGCCGGGATTGCTGCCGTGCCTCTTTCCCAGCCTTGTTTGGGTGAAATAAATAAACCTCAGGAGGACTTGCAGAGCATCAGTGTACATCTGCTGCCTTCTCTAGTTCCTTGTGCTGGAAATCTAGAAAAACGTTATCATTTTTGAGACCACAACAAGTATTTCAGTTGCTTGTTATGGAAATCCTGTGTAACAACAGCCTAATGCACTCGACTTTGGGATAACATTTTTCTGACTGCTTTGGAGTGACTCACAGTTTTTAAAAAGGTATTTCCTGGGTGGAGGGAGGGTGTACAGAATGTACAAAATGGTTCTATTTTAAGAAAACCCTTAACTCTGAATATCCTTCATCAAACAAGCCACTGGCAAAGAGGGTGCCATGAAACCTGCATGCAAACTCTTTCTAAATCCATTCCTGCACGCCCTCCCACGTCCCTGGAAAATGGAGACAGAGCATTATGACAAGCAAGATGGATATTTCTACTGTTTAGAAACATATTTTCTCTCCATCAGAGGCTTTTTGGAGTGAAGAAAATTGATTGAATTTCAATAAACTGGCAAGAAACAAGCATTGACCCAACAGTTTCAAATCCCCAGATTCACCACCAGAGCATCCTCTTGGTGTAAAGGAGGGAAGAGATGTTATTTATATTGACTGTCTTAATACATTAGACCATGGAATCCCCAACAGGGCTTGTTGGCCTTTTGAAAGTAAAATGAGACAATTTACTTTTGAGGACATACAGATCCTTCATTTAAATGTTGATCTTAGAGGAGGAAAATCAAAGGTTATGTCTCAGCCCTGTCACAGATTTCCAGAAGGAAGTCAAATTCTTAAAAAACAAACAAACCAAAAGATCATTCAATCATCTAACAAAATTAAAACAAAACAAAACAAAACAAAACAAGGTGTTTTGACAGGGGAAAAGAGGAAAACATTTGGAGACTGACATTTTTTCCCACAAAGTTAAACATTTGCAATTTTATTTAAGATGACATTATCTTTTCAAATTTGATTACTATACAGCAGGGATAAATAACCCAAGAGTAAATTTTAAAAATTAAATGCCAAAATTCCTTTTTTTTATTTTTCATTTCAGCTCACCCTGAAACAGTTCTCCCATTTTCATTTGCCTTAGTTTGGGCACTGAATGAAAATAAGAAATTATTTTTGCATCCCCATTCTATTACTGAAAGTTGTCATAGAGAAAGATCTTTTCATGTAAGACATTACCGAAATCTTAGGCTTCAGAAATATATAAAATAAGATGATCATGTTAAAGAGCAATCCTGAATAGAATGCCTGAAGCTGAAGTACTTATTTTGGTTTGCATTTTTGTAGTTTTGAAAATATTGTTGCGAGGACAAAATGAGAAGAAAGCCTTCCATCCCGACTCTGAATTTCAAGCTGGTTTAGAGTTAGAATCTATGGGAAAAGAAGCAGATTTTTAAAGGAAGTTTAATTTTCATTCATGACAGAATAAAGTTATTCATTAAATGCTTGTAGGTGAAAGCTTGGTTAGTGAATATGTTTATCTTCCAACAGAAATGCAGTTCTGCAAAATATTTTACAGTAAATCACAACAGCAGCAATGTTTGTTACTTTATGTGCAGTGTACATGAAGATGCCACATGATTTGCAGGGCTTGATTCCATTCACACTCAGTGGTGTGATTCCTCTCAACGCTGGCTGAATTCCAAGTCTAAGTGAGAGGAAAATCCAACACGCAGGGTTTGGTTTTTAGTTTTTTGTTCAAGACAACGAATGCCAAGGATCTTCCCTGGTTCTGGCAGCTTCAGCCATTCTGATACACACCTTGAGGCCTCCCTGCTCACCAGCACATGCATTCGGCTCCTGCTAAGCAAAGCACAATTTCTCCATAGATGCAAATGCCCAGTGATTTAAAATCCTTCTCTTCCCACATCTCGCAGAGCCCTGCGTGCCCTACAGAGGTGGCACCATGTGGCAGTGTAGGTTAGGAAGGCACAGTGACTCCTCGAGACTCCACGTTTGCAAACCCTGCGCTGGCAGCTGCAGGCGACAAGACAACGAGCCGTGTGCACCTCTCTGTGGTCAGTCCTTCTCCGTGGTCAGTCCTCTGTGGTCAGTCCTTCTCCGTGGTCAGTCCTCTGTGGTCAGTCCTTCTCCATGGTCAGTCCTTCTCCGTGGTCAGTCCTTCTCTGTGGTCAGTCCTCTGTGGTCAGTCCTTCTCCGTGGTCAGTCCTTCTCCGTGGTCAGTCCTTCTCTGTGGTCAGTCCTCTGTGGTCAGTCCTTCTCCATGGTCAGTCCTTCTCCGTGGTCAGTCCTTCTCCATGGTCAGTCCTTCTCCGTGGTCAGTCCTTCTCTGTGGTCAGTCCGACCTGCCCAAGGATAGAGACCAAAGCAAGAGTGTCCCTGTGCCACAGTGGGCATCAGCAGGAGGAGAGATATTTGCAGTCCTACTTCATGAGCCAGGAGAATTCCTGCCAGAATTCCTGCATGCCTTCTCAACTCGCATGCATCATCACCACAAGAACCAGCTACAGCCACAGTACAGCCCTTAGCTCACGCTGATAAAGTCTGAAAATGCCGCAGCCCAGAGAGCATTTAAATTGCAATAGAGACCCTTGCATCTGGAGTTTTTAAGGAAGCAAGACAACCTCCTCTTGCTCCCTGTCCTTGTCTCTCCTTCCCTCACTCCGGGTTCAGAATCACATTGCACAGTAAGCAGAGGTAAGCACAGGCTGTCCCATCCCCTCAGGAGTCACACCACAGTGTGCTGGGAGCTGAAGGAGGTGAAGCTGCCCTTGGGGCTGCGGTGACACTGGGAGAAGCTGGCAGCTCTGGTCCTTTTTCTTTTGCTCCCACTTCTGCGTTTCCGCTTGTCGCGTGCAATAAAGCTTTCAATCAGCTTCAGCTTTTCGTGCTCTTCCTTCAGGAAGAAGTCAACAAGCACAGTCCTCTCCTTTTTGATCTGTTCACTGATGTCCTTGGGGATGTCAGGGATCATCCAGTCAACCAGAACACTGAGGAACATCACCAAGTTCTGCAAACACAGCAAGAGACGTGAAGCAAGCATGGAAAATCCAAAATACTTCCACTGGAGCAAAACCAAACCTTTGTTATAGCTATGAGACAGATGTCAAACACATTTTGCTGGTAGTAGTAAGCAAACAAATTTGCTGTGCAGTAGTAAGCAGTATGGCTTTGTTTCAAGAAACAGCTCAGGTTTGTGCACAGCTACCCCTCAGAGGAGAGGCTGAATTAAACATGTGCTTCAGCTAGGTTTGAAATGGGAAAAGACTCAGCATCATCAAATAATTCATGGCCTTAGTAGCTAAACCAGCATTATTCTTTACAGGCATCCAAAGGTGTTCAGTTCTCAACACCTAATTCTTTGATACTGAGTTCAGAATCCATTAATATAAGGACATCCTCCAATATAATCAAAAATCCTACAACACAAGACAAAGATACCCTTGTGTTTCCAATGAGGCCTGAGCACACAGCAGGCAACTTTCATGACCATTCTGTCCTCAAATCCTCCTGCCTGTTGACAAGCAGGGTTGTTTTCACACTACCACAACGTGCAAGCCATACCCCCAGCCTGACCTCAGGTGTCAAGGTGATTACAGGTGATGCTCAGAACATCAAGCAGGAAGCCGATTGGGCAAAAAGTTTTGCTGGCTTGTGAAATCTATAGCTAAGTGATGCTCTGGAGGTTTGTATGATCATGATAATGCTTTGGAAAGTGCTGTGTTGTGTAATGCCTCGAAAAGTGGGAGAACAGTTTGCTGACAGGGCTGCTAGCATGAACTCTCTGTCCCCACCCGAAACAATGGAGCTAATTAACCAGGGAATGTTCTCTGGCAGAGCAGGCACAGGGTTTGAAGCCCAGCAGAACCAGTTGCTTTCAACAGCTTTGCAGCCAATGGTGGAAAGTTACTGGAGGCATGGCAAAGAAGCAGAAGAGGGCAACACGAACCAGGCAAGGTTCCCAGAAACACTTGGGAAGGCTTTGCAGGTGAGGACAAAAGAAAGGCAGACTTCAAAAAGAGGGATGGGCCCAATTTGGCTGTGGAAGGATCCCAGATCATGGAGGAGAGCAGAAGGAAGCCATTTGTGAGGCCAGCCATTATAGCAAATCCCTTGTTAATGAAATCTCCACACTGGGGACAATTTACTGCTCTCACTTCAAGAAAGTAGCAGAAAACCTTGGAGGATTTATTACTTCTGTTTATTTCTTGCTTTGTGTAAAGAACATCAGTAAACAAGCCTACACAGCATTCATGTGCTTTTTACAAGTGGTGCCTCTGAGAGTATAAAAGCTGACCGAGTTCACTTAAACATTCAAGACCCTGAGGTATTTTGGGGATCACTGCTAGTGATTCCAGAGGGTTAAGGGAAGTTGTGGATCTTCTCTTTCATGTCTCTTGGACATGGGCTGCTTTGGAACATGCTCCATTTATGATGATATCTCTGTGACTGAAAGTGAAGCGACTCAAGAGACTTACCTGAAACAGAATCACAAACGCCAAGCGAGCAGATAAGACTGCCCAGTACTGCTTGGAAAACTCGTACTGGTGTGGGGACCAGGGTGGTTCTCTGTAGTCTTTGAACCTGGAGATGGAGGCAGCTCAGTTAGCACAGTTCCAGCAACTTCCTCCAGCACCAATTGCTTTGATTAACATGATTTTCCAATCACAAAACCGAAAAAAATCAAATCCTCCAGATGTTCCTACTTCAAGCCTTATTATGAAATACAACTCCAGAATTAGAGCTGGACTACCTCCACTGAATTTAATAAGCTTAGTCTGGTTTTCACAGTTGTAACCAAAATCAGAACATTGTTTTCATGTAGGAAATGTCCAGATTTTAGAGGATTGACAAATGTCCCCTTTATTTTCCTAATGTTGAATTGACCTGAATGTACAGGGAATAAAGTGCTGAAATAAAAGCAGAGGGGTAGTCCAAAGCATTTTCTGACTGAAGAAGATAAACCTGCATTCATCTCACCTAAACCTTGATTAATTTAGGGAATAATTCAGTCCACATAAAATGTGATTCATGCTTTGGTGATTCCTGTCTTTGCATTAACGAAAGGGGGAGCCATGGGAAAGGCACTTCCTAAATTAACTGTCTAACCTTGGACAGGATAAAACAGAGCCTTAGTGGTTTGGTGTAAAGACTGTTGCTTTTAGTATTATCATCAATCATTTGGAAGTAAACAACAGGCTAATAAAAATCGCAGATGCTCCTAAATTGGAAAGTTTTGCAAACAGCAGGAAACACAGAAAGCAATAAGAAATGGAGACAGGAAACGCAATGAGAATAATATGGGGAAATGGAAAATAATTAAAAATAAAACACTTGAAGGATCTTTGAAGGGATAGTGTTTGAAAGTGGAAATATCCTGGAGCTTGCGGTGGCCGGCAAGCTAGCACAAGTTTGAAATATGGCAGCAGGACAATATGACTTGTGGGTGAATCAACAAAAGTCACGATGGTGCTGGGGGGGAATTAGCCTTTCTCTGAACAGCTCAGGTAAATCCACACCTGGAAAGCTGCATTCAGCCACTCAGCTGTGCAGATTCCAGAGGGGGGAAAAAAAAAGGAAACCAAAGAAAAAGATAGCAACAAATTAAAGGCAGTTCAGCAGAACAGTACAAGGGCTGAGGAGACTGAATCACCAGGAAGATTAAAGAGCAGCACATGTATTGCTCCACTTTGGTAAGTAACAGCCACAGTTGGACATGATAACCATGCGCAAATTGTGCCCTTAGGACGGAAAGGGATAATTTAGTGCTGTTCCCAGTGTTTGACTAGGAGTAATGGGATGAAATTAAGAAAGGGAAAATCTGTTTTGAATACCACAAAACCCGTCCTGACAGTAAGATTCATGAGACTGTGGAAAAGCCTCCGTTGGGGGATAATGGAGAAGGTTCATCTATAAAACCTGTCAGCTTCAGTTTGCAGGTGCGCTTGCCAAAATTACCTGCAGGTTCTACCCACATGGGTTTGCATGTTAAATTCCACATTTGCAATCCACGCGTCCCCTCCGTCGTGCTGCTCCCCACCCCCAAGAAACTGAGTCTGAAACGCTGGATGTGATTCTGTGCTGCAGCTTCTGGAGACACAGGACACTAGGTACAGCCCACAAGGAGGAGAAAATAACTTTAAACTGGGGGCTCTGTTAATTTAGGGAAGCACTCCCTGGGCTGTGTTGGCCCCTGGATTATTTGTTTTTATTCAGTGGGGTGTGCACAGGTCCTGTCTTACACAGGATTCCTGTGCTGTGTCTGCACTGCCAGATCCCCTCTCTGGTACCTTTCTGGACATCGTGGACTCCTACATATTGCTCAAATCTGGACAAGTGCTGCTAAGACAGTTCCCTTGAATTTAATCTGCTTGAACATCAAAGCCAAGGAAAACCACTGAGCTTGTGTGGACTTTGCCGACCACTATAAATCAATCCCAGTTTTGAAACGGAGCCCAGGTTCACCTGGAAGGGTCACCAACTGTGGTGGGTTTCCCATTTAATGTATTCTGAGCTTCACAAACTATGTAAGTGCTGCAGGACATCAGAGCCCTTGGAAATCTCACCTGGCTCATTCAGCTGGGAATGCTTGTGATGCCCAAACCTACACTCAACAGAGCACGAGTAAATGATTTATGGTGAAGGAAAATGTTGCCAGAGCTACACATGAGGTAGCTGGGCCTCCTCCCCCACCTCCCTTTTTAATTATTCTCCATCACAAGGGACTCCAAAGGGCCTTTTCTAACCCCTATATTCTGCAGGTAGTTTCTTTTTTACAAATACCACCTTTTCAGCTCAAGGACAATGCCTTCAGACATTGAGAATCAGGTGTGATTCTTGGGGTGTTCTATGCAGGGCCAGGATCTGATGATCCTAGTAGGTCCCTTCCAGCTCAGGATAGTCTATGACTTTGTGATTCCCTCACCTCTTCAATTCTTGACTCTTAAAATATTTGATTCAGCAGGGATGGTAGGAACAGCAACCAACCAGTGCTGCAAAGATTATTGTGTTTCCAAAATAGCAAGCAACTGTAATTCCACTGAAAAGGGACAAGAATACAAAGTAGTCAGCATGGTTGAGGAACAGAGCACAGAAAAGTTCTGAGGAAGAATAGAAAAATAGAGAAGGGGATAGGGAGACTGGGTGGAGAGAACTACAAAATGCTTGGACTGAAGCCAGAGCTAAGAGAAAGATGCTATTGTACTTTTGAAGTGTATTGTGTGAGGAAAGAGACTGGTCAAAAAAAAGCAAACTGTGTATGTAGGTGGAACTGCAAAATCAGTCCAAATAAGCTAATCTGTTTAATTTCCTTCTTCAGCTGGTCTATGAGAAGAAATTGGAGAAAGCATCCAGAATTACAAGGAAGTAGTGCTTCAGCAATGCAGGAGCATATAAAAATTAGTCAGGGGAAAAATGTTAGAATCCACCACTGATCATTAAGAGTAGATGAGCTGAATCCCAGGAGATTAAGAAAACTAAATCAAAGACTCTTTATAAATTTGCTGAATGTTGGAGCAGAAATTTTCCTTTAACAACTCCGTATTTGCTGCTTCCTTCTTTTCAGTGGGACCAGAATGTTTTTATGTACTTCATTATCATACCAGACTACAAGGACTAAAAGGGCTAAAGCAATAAAAATATCCCATATCTTAGCAAGACTTGCTTTTAATTTGGCTTCAGCTACCCAAGTGCCATTTTTCCCTGAAAAAAACCCCAAAATTACAGCTAATACTGTGCATCAGAACAATGTTATAGCAACGTTTATTTGGAAGCAGTGCCAAAGAGTTCACAGCACTGGAGAAAATGCTTCTCCAAATATTTGAAGAATGTATTCTGTATGATCAGTGGCAGAGTTTTTTCTGGCTGGTTAAGGTTATTTTAAAGATACCTTAATCTCTGGCAATGCCCGTAAGGAGCAAAATGCAGCCTTATTGCAACCACATTTATCTCCAGAGGTCACAGAAATCTAAGAATAAGAGAGGTCAGCTTGTTCCCAACGTATTTGCCAGGAACAGAAACACAGATTTTATTTCCATCTTGAGGGGCAGTGTTTGGTTGCCTGCCTCTTGGGACTCAAGTTAGAGACCCCATACTATATCACAGTGATAGTTCTGTCCAAAGTTGAGATTTTGATAAGATTCAAATGAGGCAGATGATAAAGAGAAACTGTTTGTGGATGCTGACACCTTTTTCTAATTGTTTCCTGATAACAGAACAGAAATGCTCCCGTGGTTCTTTCTCACTCAGACTAACACATGGTCAAATGTTAATTTTTTCCTTCTTCTCAGTCTCATGGATGATATTATCAGGCAAGGACCAGTTTTATAGCTAGTGTAGATTATTCCCTTCTCCCCATGTTTGGGTTCTGTTGAGTATTTGGCTGTATATGGCCATGCTAATGTGAGGAGTGCCTTTCATCCCTGTTGCACGTATTTCCACATATTTTCAAACACACAAGCACCAAGACACCATCAACAGAGGCCAGTGGCTGACACAAGGTAAAAAGCAGCATAGTGAAAGTAGCAAAATCACAGTGAGGTGGATCAAGATGCATGTTGAAGGCAAACACAGGCTAATGTAAGGATACAAATTAAAAAGTGCTAGGAACTGAGGGTGGAAAAGCATTTCACAGACTTGCGAATCTGTCAGAAATTCTGGAGATGCTGCATACTCTCACAGGGAATATTTTGCTAACAAACAACTCCTGGCAACAGCAATGGGGAATAGCAGAGCTCCCAGGGAACAACATGCTCATAAATTGCTTAAAAGTTAGGTGTGCACTCATCTATCCTGTGCTGCAGTCAAGGTGAGAAGGTAGAGACCTCCCAAAGGCAATCCCAAAAGCAGTGCCAGAGTCAGAGGGTCAGATTTCTCTCCCTATTTACCCTGTTTCCAGTGAAGGAACTGGGATATGTCATTTTTGTGGGTCATAGTTGGGCCATAGTTTTCTGCTTAAAATCAGTGTGAAATACACTGCACATCAAAGCAAGGCAGGTAAAACCACTATAAATTCAGGCTCTCCTCAAATAAATGGAAGAGGAACTTTCCTAATGATTTTGTGCCATTGCAGAGACCAAACACAGGGTGATTTTAAGGGAGTCAAAAAGGAAGGAGAGACAGCCTGTGGAATATAGCACTAAAGAAGCTCAGTTTTGAACAGCCTGGTTTTGTAATGCCTTAAACCAGCTCTTTGAATTTCTTCATCTTATTATAAAAAACAAGGTTACTTTGAAATCTGGAACCACATTAGTGGTTTTTCATGCAAACTGGAACTACTCCATAGGTATTTGGCATTTGGGACCTATTTAAAGGAAGTTGAGCCTTGTTTCCCCAGTCTGAAAAGATGAATCTGAAATATAAGACATGGAGATGGTGACTGGTGCAGGTTTTAAAGATAGACATAATATAATGAAAACTCAGATCTCAGCAAGCAAGGACTGAATTTAACAAAGACAAAGAAAGCCTCGTTCTAATTACTGGGTGCCTATTTTAAAAAAATCTTTATTTTTAAAGAAAGCTATGTCTGTCAATAAAGAAAGTGGTTTGGGTTTGGGGGTTTTTTTGAGCAAGTCTGCCTAAATTGTTTATTTTGACTTTTAATGCACTGGAAAAAACCCTTTTAAAGACCTTGTAACACAGTGAGAATACTCTAAAAGCTGCACTTTCAAAACCACCTTTGCAAAGACACGTGAATATTGCTGAATATGTGGCTGTATAACTCAATCTTATCAATTCCCACTTTGAAAAATTTTGTCTGACATCAGAGCCAAGGAAATTCCCTCGACTATGCCAACTGCCCTTACAAGTACCTTACCTGCAGAATGAAACCTCCTGTGCAAAGAGGGAGTTTTCTGGCTGTGTGCCAGCCTTGAGCTGGCTGACATTGAAGTATGAGAGGGTGTGATTGATGAAGCCATGCAGGGTTCCATTCTGGCTGTATGCATATTGATACATGAGGCGTGGGATGAAATCGGAGGTGACAGCAATGACAAAAGCCTGAGAGATGGAAAAACAAAAAAGAAAAACCAAACCAAACCAAAAACAAAACAAAACAAAAAAAAACCCAAACAAACAAAACAAAACCCCGAACCAAACCAACCAAACAAAAAAAACAAAACCAAACAAAACAAACAAACAACAGCATCATGAATCTATGTTTCCAGGTTAGTTAATTCAGGGGGAAATCTTAATGTTCAGGTAAATTTAGAGTGGTGGTGAAGGGAGAGTTGTATGGCCAGAACTGGTCGAGAATATTTGCATATATAAATGCACAGTAACCTGCTCTGTCTCTCCAGGAGAAGGCTGAGTTAGGGAAGTAGCAAAACCAATTAATGTACTGTCCTTTTCTCATATTCTTTCTATCCCTGGAGAGGCTAGGATGTGTATCACTAGTCCAAAAAAAAAAAAAAACCAACCAAACAAACAAAAAAACCCAAACCTACAACAAGACATAATAGCCAGTTGGTATAATTTGTAGTATATTTTGGTGTCATTACACCAAACCTTTTGAGTGTGAGGTCCATTTTCCCCTCTGCATCAGGATTCACACATCTGACATGGGTGGATCTCATGCTGGTATTAAACTCTCATGAGACTGGCACCCCATAAAACTGGTGTAATTATGGAGGGAATCTGTCACTGAAGTCTCCATATCACATCAATAAGAATCCCTCTGATTTCTCCTCTGGACTCACTCCTGTTGGAGCAGCTCCAGAGGAGGCCATGCAGATGATCAGAGGGCTGGAGCCCCTGTGCCGTGGAGACAGGCTGAGAGAATGGGATTGTGCAGCCTGGAGAAGAGAAGGATTTGGAAGGCGACCTTAGAGCCCCTTCCAATTCCTGAAGGGACTCCAAAAGGGCTGGTGAGGGACTTTTTACAGAGGCCTGGAGTGACAGGACAAGGGGCAATGGCTTCACACTGACAGAGAACAGGTTTAGATTGGATATTGGGATGAAATTCTTCCCTGTGAGGCCCTGGCACAGGGTGCCCAGAGAAGCTGTGGCTGCCCCTGGATCCCTGGGAATGTTCCAGGCCAGGCTCTGAGCAACCTGGGATAGTGGAAGGTGTCACTGCCCATGGCAGGGCCTTGGAATTTAAGGGTCTTTAAGGTCCAAGCCCAACCATTCTATGATCTTATGATGATTTTAAACTACACTTTGCTAAATAATAACTTCCTGTATCAGTATTATCCAGATGGAGAAGCAGAACTGGGCATTCAGTATTTTTTTTTTCAAATGGGTATGCTCTTCCAGCACAGCTCAGTGCTGGACAGCTGACATCTGTGCCTGATCTCAGTGGGATCATGGGGATGTGCAGGGTGGCACAGATTTCCTACCTGAAATCCTGGAAACTGCTGAGCCAGAAGTGAACAAGGTTCCACCCAAGTCAAACAGCACTGCTCCTCTGGAGGCATTAGAGTGCTGTGCCTCTTTATATTAAAGAAATTGCATAACACCTCTCCACAAGTTCTCCCTTCAGCAGTGAAAATCACCTTCCTTTCTAAGAGTTTTGACATCTTTAATATCTATGGTATTACCCCACGACCTTAAAGGTCTTCTCCAACCTAAATGATTCTATGAGATTATGACCTGTAGGTTAAAAACCCACTGGAAACTTTTAGGATTAAACTCCTAGGGCATGAGATTTTTTATCTTAAAGCATATACGGGAAAATTTTACTTAAGGAGTACATGTAGAACAGTGACATAATATATCTGTATTTTGTTGTATTTGAGCAGTTGAGAAAATGACACCACTTTTAAATTACGTTGAAGGGACAATAAATTGTGAACAATAAATTATAAACAACTTTGAATTACATTGAAGGGACAGTATAAGCTCACAAGATCATGGTTAGAAACTGGTGTAACCAAACACTTACATTAATGATCACTGAGAGCTTTCCAATACAACTCAAAATGTTATACCAAATACCTGTAAGTGACAAAAAAGAATTTATTAATGAACTCATCATAAATTTTCTTCTTTTTTTGATTGCATTTTTGGTGCTATCTTCCCTGCAATGGTCTTTCATGGCTTACCAATATCTTTTGCTCTCACTGTGTCTGGCCTCCTCAGCTCAGTCACAAACTTTTTTGCGTCGAGGCGAACTTCAATGACGTTGTTCAGAAGAGCAAAGAGAGGAGCCAGAGGAAAGGAGGCCACAAAGAGTGTGACAAAGCCAAACTGGATAACTGGAAAAGAAAAAAAAAAAAAAAGCAACATTTTTGGATAACTTCTGAAGGGAGTAGCTGACAGCAAATTGTTGATGAGCTTTGTGATTTATCAACCCCCTAAATTTCCACTTCCCACTTTTGTCCCAGTAATAAATATCCCAAAGTAGGGTTATGAAGAGACAAAGGTTTGCACTATGCTTTATGAATGTTTCCAACAATGCTTCAAGTTGCTAGCACAAGCCAAAGGAAATAATAAATTTGATAAAGGACAAAAGGTTCAGAGTGTATTTTTCTGCATTTATACAGAATAAACTGATTAGTCCATGCTGTTTATTCCCTGTCCTTTTCCCTGTAAGGAAGATGATACATAGTCAAGCAACAGGAGAAAATCTACAAGGTGCTTCTATTTCTTCCCAGCTTTCTTTGGAAAACCTCAGTGGCAGCCTGTCAAAAGCAGGAAGAGAAGTATCTTTGTGGATGCAGGAGCCAGTGGTATTGTGCAGCACTTTCATCCCTCCTTCCATCACTGATATCCTCCAAGTTTAGAAATATTCCTCTTTAAGTCTGAACAAAGGTGAATTTTAAATATTTATATGTATATATGTATATATAACTAATAAATCTGACTGTGGTCTACATCTCAGAATTAAAAAAAACAGTAGCATAGAAAAGTGTTGGTGTGTATGAGGCTATATTTACTGTGGCTTTTTTTTGGCCAATCCCTGTATAAATTCTCTCTCCACTGAGGGAGGAATTGCACTTTTCTGTGAAAATCAGGGATGTACATAGCACGATTATTCTACTTTTAAATAATTTCCTTCAGCACTGTTGTCACAACCTACAACTAACCCTTGGAACAGTTTTCCCCAGGACCTTCTTCACATACACCTTTTCTTGTGTGCAGCGTGCAAGTCCTCTGATATTTCTGCTTTCTCACCTCAGGAACAATATATTTGCCCAAGAAATTAAAATCTCTGTATCTCAATTATATGGCCTTTAGATTTTAATTCTCATTGTTTTGGTCTGAGATAAAGTTTATACACTAAGATGGAGCTTTTTCAAAGCATACAAACATCCCATCCTTGAAATCATACTTTCCTGAATATTTTATGTTCAGAGTCAGGAAAAGGAATTAACAAGGAAATAAAACCAGATGTTGAAGTAATGTTGCCCCCCAAAACTGTGAAATGCTTCAAAAAATACATAGCACCAAAATGTGCCTTATTTGGTTTTAAGTCAGTTTAGCAGGAATACAGCTGGGAGGATTCTGTAAAGAAAAAAAAAAAAAGGAAAAAAGAGAAGTATTTGCAATGCTTTTAGAATAAACCACACACGCATTTGCTTTGATGTTGTTTATAGCCCCTTTATTCATTGCCTGGGAAAATGCAGTTTAATTTTTTTTCAAGTTCATGAAAAAATGTTCAAGGTATGCAAAGGACTTCTGGATAATTGTGTAAATATGTCTTCATAGAAAACTCTGTGCCAGAAGTGTTTGTGTGGCCATCTTGAAATCTCTTCAACCTTCTAAACTCCTTCTTATGAAAGTGTAAATGATGCAAAAAGCAGGGAAAAAAAAGTAATCCCAAAGCCAAACCCAGAATTTAGATGGTCTTGCGTAACAAACTAGCAAATAATCATTAAATGGAGGAGTGTTGGAACAGCTTCAGGAATTTACAGGTACTTGTTGAGTGTGATCAGTTTTTCTAGAAACAAACCTGAACAGATTACAAAGAGAAGGATTTCTGTCCAGATCCCAGAAGGAATCTGGTCTCAGCATCCTGGAGCTCTGTGGATGCCAGGACTGGAAAATATTCACACTACTTTACACACTGGAAATATTTACAATACTTTTAGGGCATCCATGCTGTTCCATCAAGGACAGTTGACACCAAGACATCCATTTTTTGGCTGGAAAACTTGATGGCAACCTTTAAATACCCTTTTTACATTTGCATTTATGCCACAAGGTCTCCACACAGAGCTCTTTCTGTGTTCACCTATAGTGAAAAGGCTAAAGAGAGCTGTGCCAGGAGCTGGACCTCTCACATCCAGCCTGTTTCACAGTTTCCCTACTTCCCTGGTAGGAAAGAGAGATGAGCATTCCCCAGGCTCGTGGCACAAGCTGGGAAATAAAATGCCTGAAGGTTGAGTATAGTGGAAAGGCAAAGACATGGGAAACAATGTCTTTTCCTGGGGCATCCAAGCAGAGCACTGGATGTGCTGTCATTGACACAGAGCCCATTTCAGCCGAGGGAAAAAGCCCAAAGCACAAACTAGTGGTGCTTTTACTGTCTGAGTCGAGCAGGGAAGAGGCCAAGGGCTCAGAGCCAGCCCCTGACGTTCTCAACCCTGGATGCCACATCAGCAGCACCTCACCCAGCCTCAGCCCCGAGACAAAACCTCTGAAGGACAAACAACATCACAGGAAGTGTCTCAGATCACAGCCTTTCTCTGCAGTCCTCCCTTCTGAAAGGTGTGCAGAAAGGTTCATCATCAGCAGAACCTGAGCCCAGCAACAACACACCCTGTCCCTCTCAGTCTGTCCTCCAAGTTATGGTTAAGAGCAAAAATCATGGCTTTTACATGATGGATCTGGAGGGTGGTGGCTGCTGGTTTTGTGTAAGGGGTTCAGAATCTGTCCACAGCACAAAATCTTCTGTGGTGGAGATCACTCAGGTTCTACAAGATTTACACACTGAGTAGTGTGAGTAACACAAGTGTCTTTTACCTCAAAGCCTAATTTAAGAAAACGTATTTATTTATGATTCTGTTGCTTTTTTTTCTTTTTTCTTTATCAATAATGTCTGTCTTAGGATCATGTGTTACTGGAAATAAACAGTAGAAGAATCGCTTCTGTGCTAAGCAACTTTCCAAATCCTAAGAAGAAACTTTTCGCTATACAGCCAGGCCTGCCTGAAAAACTAAGGAAAAGGTGTAATTTATAACTCTTCTGTAATAAATGTATGCAACAAGCCTACACACAACCACCAATGGTATTTTCAAAACCATCCTCATTACAGAGATTACAGAAAAATGCAGGTTTCTCTTTAGTATTTTTTTTCTTTTTCTGCCTCACACATTGCCTTTTTGATGGCTTTTCCTGCTTTAGGGGAAATTCTTCCAAACCTCTCAGATTAATCCTTATAGTATTCAGTAGCTACAGACATTGGATCTGATCATTTTCTTCTTGTGCCATTGTTTTTTAACAGAAGCTGGATGATGAAACCTTTTATTATTACTCCTCCTTGAGAAAAGATGTTTTTTATCAATTGCCACATCAAGCTTGGCATCCTAGAGGAGTCAGGCTAGAGAAGGAAAGACCAAATGAAATAAGAATCTGAAAATCATTGCTGATTTCAGTTTCTTCTCATAGAAACACAAGTGGTCTAAATCTCAGACATTAACATGTATAATTTTGCTGCTCTTGGAGCAAATTTAATAAAGTTTCTTTCATTAGCAATATTTATTGCTACTCTAAACATCAATTTCTTGCCAACTCCTATCACTGCAGGCCAGTTACACATGTTGTAAACCTGCTACCATGTGGAAGAGGAAATTGGTGTACATGCCACCTACTTTGGGAATGCTCATGGTGTGGTATATTGGGCTGGGTCAAAAGTCTTTGCACAGTTTTGGAAGCAGGAAGTGCTAATGACAAATTTGACACATGCTGACAATGACAATTTATGTTTCAGGATTACTTGAGCAAAATCTTCTGATCACTCAGGAATTTTAGGAGTGTCTCCACTAAGAAATGCAGCCTTTTATTGGTTAATAATATCAAAAAAAAATCAGAAATGTTACTGGTGCAAAACAAATCTTTGTGCAGATGTGCTACTGACAGACAAGGCCTGCACAAGAAAAAATCTCAGCACAGTCTGCTGGTGAAATCAGATTCAAAGTTCAGTTCACTGAAGAAAGGACCCACAAAAGCTTTCCCTGAAGGAAAACTTAAATTTTATTTGCCATGGTGAAGGGTTGGCCTCTTCCTCCCACACTACTGTGATCTGTAAAATGCCACTCAAGTCAATACAAGTCTGCCTGATTTGTAGGCTTTAGGTTTTACCTTCTTAAGTTTTGTCTTTTTTAGATTTATGTAAGATTTTTACTTTAAAAAAATTAATCCTATTATTCATAGAATTGTTTGGGTTGGAAGGGACCTTTAAATGTTATCTAGCCAAACCCGTGCAAGGAGAAGGATTTTTCAACAGAATCCTGATGCTCAGAGCTTCATCCAACCTGACCTTGAATGTCTCCAGGAATGGGACATCCACCACCTCTCTGGGCAACCTGTGCCAGTGTTTCACAACCCTCATTTAAAAAAATCCTTCCTCTAGCTAATCTTAATCTACTGTTTTTAATTTAAAACTATTACTCTCATGAGGCCCTGCTAAAAAATCTGCCTCCATCTTTCTTTTAGGTCCCCTTGAAGTACTGCAAGGCTGCTGTTTCCTCAGGGTTTTCTTTTCCCCAGGATAAAAAAGCCCCGATTGTCTCAGTCAAAACTGTGGCAGTGACCCCAGTGACAGAACCACGGGATAATAGTCTGGATCCACCTGTTTCCTCCAGTGTCATTGCCCAAAACATCCCAGTGTCACTAGTTATCCCAAAGGTTCAATATGCCACCTTTCTTCAAAAAGACAAAATTACAAGGAGCTGAACATTCAAAGAGCTGAACAACTCCAGGAGACCTCGTAAAACACATGGCCTGAAAGGTAACTGGGGTGTTTGAACAGGGGCTGGCACTAGGGCAGAAGTAAAAGTAGCCTGAGTGAAAGAAACTGGAATTGTTCTTTTTCCAGCTTTTTCATGTTTGTGGTTCCTTATGCTTACTGTTAACAGATCAGGCTTGATTAGAGGCACCAGCTCAACGTTGCTGTCAGCCAGCTCATTTTAATGTCTGTTTCTGGTTTTAATGGTCCTGGTGGCTTTGCTGGCATGGACTGGAGTGACTGATATTTTGCAGAAACAAATTCCAGTGAACAAAGACAGAGCCACCTTTCCTAAGTGGGAAAATACAGGAGATTAAAAAATAATCAGCAAATCTTGCTATTTCTATGAACCTACCTAGATTTAGATGAGGGCAGGGGTAGGAGAGTGAGAAGGAGGAAATCTCCCCAAAGCTTCAGGCTTCTTAGAGTAAGAAATCAGAACCAAAAGAAAGCAGCTTGGAAATGGGCATCCCAAAATTTAAGCGGGGTAGTTATCATCCAAAACTCCTTTACCTGTGGCGTATCATACTGCAAAACTCATCCTGAGACTGCTCCAAGCACTGTCCCTCAGAGAAGTGCTGCCTTAACAGGGTTAATTTGCTTCATTAAAAAGTCTAAAGAGAATGGATTATTTGCTGTGTGGGGAGTGGGCCAGACTCCAGGTTTCCATCAGAAAGGGCACATGTGAAGCCTTTTGTCAGAAATCAGTAAAAGACACCAGATATATGGGCAAAAAGAAAACCCAAGGACTGCCTGTGATTAGGGTACAGCCTAGCAAATGGTAGACCTGGAGGCAAGAATCTTAGCTAAGAATGTCACCCATCCTTAAAAGTAGGAGCATCCTGGCAAGGAAAACCTGAATGTGGTGACTACTCACACTTGGACACATAATCTGCCTCCTTCAGCATGAAACCCCATCACTCTCTGCCTGGGGAAACCCAAAGGCTACAGCAAGCCCTGTCTGCAGCTCCTCATTCAGCTGCTTCATTCCAGATTGCCACTGATGCCTGGGGGAGGTTGCCTGAGTAAATCAGAGTGAAAACTAAGAAAAAAGTTCTGAAATAGCAGCCAGATTTCTCTCTTTTCCTTAATATTGAACCTCTTCTTCCCTTCCAGTCATCCTGCCTTTTTAAGCAATTCAGGGAAATAAAGTTTATTCTGCCTTTGTGCATTGTTTCCCTTCCGACTCAAAATTAGAGGAGCAGGTAAATAAGCTGCTGAGCTGCCTCTTGCAGTGTGGTGCCCTTGACAGCAATCCCAGCTGACAGGCTCAGTGCTGAGCTGCACCAAGTGCTTCCTGCCAGTGTGGGTGGTCTGAGCAGCAGCTCTGACAGCTGAGAGCAGGGACATGGACCCAGGGCAGTGAGCAGGGCTGGGGAGGTGCAGCTTGGCTTTCATCTGCTGCACATTTGTCTGCAATCCCACAGGCAGGGCATAGCTTGGCACACTCTGAGGCTTCTCTCCACTTGGGAAGCTCATCCTCCTGTTGTAAAGCAATGTTTAGATCAATCATTCATTCATTCATTTTCCCTGAATTACCCCTGAATGGCTGCAGGCTGAGGCACTCACTGTGCTTTATGGTCTCGGCACAAGGGACTAATCTAAATTACAGGTCCAGCCTCCAGTGATTTACAACATCAGGAGCTTAAACCATGATAGCATGAGTCAGAAACATGGAATAGAATCATAGAATATCCTGAGTTGGAAGGGACCCATCACAGTCCAACTCCTGGCCCTGCACAGGACAGCCTGAGAATCCCACCATGTTCCGGAGAACATTGTCCAAACCCTGGCGGGCTTGGGGCTGGACAGGAACCCCCAAACCTTAACAGCCCATGGTGATGCTTCTGCATTTCTTTTCTTTCAAAAAACACATTAACCTACTCATTTCACTGGCCATGATTTGACTCATTTTGGCAATTTCTAGAACTTGCTCCTAAAATTGAAAAAAAAACCCCAAACAGTTCCCTTACAAATGGCTAAACATGGGAGCTCCAAGTACTCTGAAGTCAAAACACGGGTAGGGAAAGCCCCATTGTAGCTTCTCTTCTTTGAAGGACAGACTACTGACCTGCTTCCTTTCTGAGCAGATGGCCCTAAATGAATCTATAAAACAAATCTGACATTTTGGAAATTCGCTTTTCCCACAGCAGAACCAAGACTACTGACAGCAAACCCAAGCAATGTTGACAAACATCACACCAGCAGATATTTGTTACTGGTGACTAAAGGTCCTTGTCCTTAGACAGAGCTAGCTAACCAAAAGAATTGGCTTGTTAAAACACAGATATTTCTGAGTTATTCCTGAGCATAAAAATACATATAAATTTTTACAGGGAAAAATGTCTATTTTTTTTCACCATTGTTTAATTTCAAAAATTGCTAAGATGCTTGCCTGAAGTTTACAGGAAGAAAAATCATATCGTGCTGAAGTAATGCATGAGAAAAAAATCAATCTTACAGGATAATTTTTCAACAAAGTATCATCATGTGCTGAAGGGGATAAGGTAATAGAAGTGGTGACACAGACAGGTCCTAAGGTGAGTTGGAACAATTGAGAGGAAGATAAAGGGAGGTGAGGGATCCTTTATGGCACTGCAGAGGGCAAGGTTTGGATCCATAAAGATTTTAGTAAGACATCCCCAAGTCTGCCATCATGTAAAATACCTTGTATACACTTACAGATGTATAGATTTACATAAATCTACCATTCCATACATTTTCATATATGCATTTATAAATAATTATAAATTATACCTATAAACCAAGATTATTTCTATACAGACAGATAAACCATAAATGGTGTTTAATTTTTTTGCCAAAAAATGCATTCTCTTACAGCTGTTTTGAGAATAGTGACTTGTTAACACAGGAGCTGCCACATTCAATATTTAACACGTCTGGTTTTAGATACCATTCCCATTGACAAGTTGTGGTTCTCCCTAAATTCTTTCATGTCCAAAAGCTTGGGTTTGCCTGGATTATTTCTCTCCTTCCTACTCCCCAACCCACATCATTCCTGCTTTCTCCTTTCCTGCCTCTCCAGGGTCTACTCATGAGGCAGCTACATGGCTGTGCTCCCCAGCAGAAGAAAAATGTGGACATATTGCAGTGAATCCACTGGAGAGATGCTAAGATGGTTCAGGGACCAAAGGACCTGATGAACGAGGAGAAGCTGAGAGCACTGGGACTGTTGTGCCACAGGAAAAGAAGGCTCAGGGGACCTTTCCTGTGTGGCAGGTTGGGGAAGACAGAGCTAAAGCCTTCTCAAGGGTGCCCAGGGAAAGGAAAAGAGGCCCAGGGCACAAATGGAAGTGCAGGGAGTGCAATTTAAACATTAAAAAGTCCTTGGTGTAAGGGCAATCAAATACTGGGAAAGGTTACACAGAGAGGCTGTAGAGTCTCCATCCCTGGAAATATTCAAAACTCAACTGGACAAGCCTCTGAGCAACATCCTCTAGCTGACCCTGCTTGAGCAGGAGGTTGGACCAGATGATCTCCAGAGGTGCCTTCCAACCACAGCTGTTGATTCTGTGGCCAAATGGTATCTATGGACTTCTCTCAGCTGGGAACACTGGAATCTGACAGCAGAAGTATTAACAGATAGTGGGATTCATCATGATTGCTCTGTTGGCACCATGGTAGTCTCAAAGCCCTGCTGGTTTGCAATAGAAATAGAATTTCTGCAAACTACAAGTGTTGGGGTATTTTCCTCCCTTTCTCATGACAATTTGTGACATACAGTCATATGTAAAGCCATGGTTATTGCAGAAAGGGAAAGGAAATTCAGTAAACTCACTCATTTCCATGTATTCTGGAGTCAGCCCAGTGAAAGGTTCCAAGATGTAGTCGAGATCCCATTGCTGAGGGTCCTTTGACTGGTTGCTGTCCATTTCTGTTGGCTCAGCTCTTTCATCCTTCAGCTTCCTGAGGAGCTTCTTTAGCTTCCTGAGGAACAAAAGTTCAGATTGAATCAATTCTTTTTTTTTTCTTTTTTTGGCCCAAGTCTTTGCACAGCAACACAAAATTAACCTTGTGTTACTTTGGTGCATCACAGGGTGAGTTTGCACCACCCTGTGAAGTTCTGATGCTGCTTATTAGCAGGTGTACTGTCCCACAGAGATGGGGATACAAATTTCATGACACTGAGAAATTAATTAGAGTAAAAGAAATCCATTTCTAAATGAAGAGTAAAGGTTTCCCAATGTCCCCCACCCCCACGATGATATTTTAAATACTTATACATCAACAACTTCATGCTATTTCACACACTGAGAAATTCTCATGGAAAACCACAGTAGAATGAGATGTTTCTTCAAAATCAAGGAAGCAAAATACAGTCAAATTAGCACAAAATAGCAAGATTGATACTTATTGCATGTCTTTCTTTTTCAGATGATATTTATCTTCCACAAAAACATACGGCACTATTTTATAGCTCTTCACATACGTGCCATGAGTGAAAATCCAGACTAATTCCAGTGATGTTTTGCCAGTAGTGTAAGCAAGGCTCTCCCACAACTCTTCCCCCACAGCCTGTGATAAACCCTTTGAACTGTAGGTGTGTGGCCTGGAGACAGGAATATTTGGGGGAAGGGGTTTTCCTTTGGACCTCCAGCGAAGCAGAACCACTTTCCTGGACCCTGACTTTAGTAGCAGGGCAAGGCTGAGCTACAAAAGCTGGCAAACACAAGAAAGGCTTTGCTGCGTGGGTTTATCGCTTCATTCCCGAATTTACAGCGAGCCACAGGATCACTGTGTCACTGCATCACACGAGGCTCTGTAGCAGCCTGGAAATGCCCACAGTGGCTGAGGAATTTCTGTTCTGACCACTGTTTACAGGACCCACTCAATTTCATCACCAGTATGGAGGAATTGGGGATTGGAATACACTTTTTAACAGATCTAGATTGCATCAGGCCCTGTCAGACCCAGCATCAAAAAGGTTCAGAAATCAACAGTGATGTCTCATGGGTTTTTTGTCCTTTTTCCATTATACTTTTACACTCTTTTTATAGATCCTTTTACCCTTCCCCATTCCTGTACTTTTTACTCCCTGTATCTCAACCCTATAACCCTTGTACCCTTGCCCTGCTCAGAATTCTTTGGGGAAGATGAAACATCCCCACAATCTCAAGAGCATGAGGCACCAACCTTGAACAGAGCTCCATCACTGAGACATATTTTGTAAACTAAGTTGTAACCTTTTTTGGGGAGGTAATTTTAATAAGGGGGCAATTACTTCATTTGTTAGACTTCTCATTGGAGACTTTTAGATAAGAATGCTAATCTAGGGGTCCATAAATTGTATACGGGGGATATCGTCGGGGCTCGAGTCGTTGTGGTGCACCTGGAATCCTATTAAACCAAGGTAATACCCTTTTCCTATACTGTGTGTCTGTGTCTCAAATTTTTATCAGCATTTAAGGCATCAACAGGACAGCTCCAGCTTTTGTTTCAGGTGGAATGAAGTCGTAGCTCACAAGTCTGATGGTAACATCATCAGTACTTTGGCAATGCTGGTACCCAGGATACTCATATCACACAGTTTTAATAAAAGGGTGGGGGGGACACAAGATAGAATTAGATGAATCCTTATAAAGTAATTTACCTCCTACACCATGCAAACTCAGCCATTTCAAGACACTAAAATTCCCTTTCTCCCCCTCTGTTTTTATGGCAGCCAAGGGAACTTGTGTGTGACAGAGGTGATGTAGTATTCAGAGGGTAGGAGACTGGGGCAGGATTTGAAACAATCAGAGAATTCCCAGGATGCTCTTCCAACATATCCCAATTAATTTCCTAATGTGAGGGACTCTCAGAGGACGGTGAACAATAAGTTCAAGGCAGTGCTGATTTCTGTTGCAATGAAATGATATGAGCTATAATTGTCCCTCACTCTTCCGCAGGCAGACGAGAGTGAAGATCATCTCTTTGTCACAATGCAGCAGCAGCTGAGATAAAATTTGGGTGTGTTTAGATGTGAAGTCTGTGCATGTGTGTTCTAACCTTTCAGCTACAGCACCACAGAATGCAGTTGAGGAGTTTAATGCATACACACACCTCCCATGAGAACCCAGTAACTAAAACAATAGTTGTTGTCTTTAATGTTTATTTGGGAATACACCAAATCCAGGGCTCAGTTGCTCAGAATAATTTTTAATTTTTCATCTGGCTATCTATAAGCCAGGCACAAGGAACAGCACCTTTAACCATTTGGAGTTCAGCTTTGAAGAGTGTCTGTGTGCTTTTTTTAATGCATTTTTAAAAAAATATCAACTGACTGAAAGCAAGCCAAACTAATAATTTCAAATTTTCCACCAAAGAGAAATGTACATTTGTGTCATATCCAAGCATGTGAAGTTTGAGACCAAACAGAAACGTGTCAGAAAGTTAAAGGAACAGAGAACAGGGATTTGCAGGGTGTTATTCTCCAGCCATACAGCAGTAGGGCAATGAAAATGGGTTTTGCAGAACCCTGTATCTGTACTTATGACTGTGATGCTGAAACTGAGTATGCTTTTCAAATGCATTTGCTAGAAGCCCGTTTTTTAATTACCCAGATAAACGTTTTTAAAGAAGATTGACAGAAAAAGGGTTCTTTTAGCTTCTGATTTGCTCATGCCAGGCAGCCCCCCACAGTGAGGAAGAGGTAGATTTGCCCCTTCAGGATGAGTGTCCCAGAAGATTTGTGCTGAAGAGGCTCAGGCAGCGAAGTTTCCACACAAATCTGGGCAAAGAGCTGTGGAGCTGCAGAATAGCCATTATTTCTGATCCTTTTGCCAGGGAATATCAAAAAGCAAGGTGCATCCTTAAGGAGACTGAAGAGCCTGTGAGAAGAATGAATGCAGGATGAGAGGGAAAGAAAATGAACAGGCTTTTGTCAGGCTGTGTCTAGAGCAGTCAAAAATGACACTGCAGCTTCTCACAGGGGATTGGCACCAAATTATTGTTAGGTAAGAGGTGGGAACGAGGCTGAATTCTGCTGATTGTAATTCCCAGTTTAACCAATGAGCATTGCACTATGCACATTAACAAGCAGCTGAAGTGAGCATAAAATCACTACAGCCCCACCTGTCAGTAACCCTCGAGCTTTTGAGAAGAAATATGATGAAAAGAGAGAAATCAAGCTCCAAGTGATCCTGGCCAGGCTATAAGCACATGGTGATTAGATGAAGGCTCCTTTTCAAAAAATCAGAGGGTTGATCAACAGTTTCTCTATTTATGCAGTAAGAAGGAGCAGCTGGATTTGGGGGATCTACGGGAAAGCATGATGATGATTTGAGAAAAATGAGAAATTTGTGGAGTAAAACTGTGGAATGGATAGAGGCTGGGGAGGTGGGGCATCTGGAGGGCAGGTTGCAAAAGGACAGATGCAGGAAAATTACTTTGTTGGCACAAGTGTTTGTGTCTTCAGTGGCTGTACAATTGGGGCTGTTCAGCCTGGAAAAAAAGTATCCAAATCTCTTGTTCTGTTTCACAAATTTATGGTATAACCATGCTTCCTTGGCACACAGACTTCCTGGATTCTAAGGGAGTTTCAATTGTGTTTGGGGTTTAGTGGTTTCTCGATCAGAGAAAAACAACAACCAAAAACAGGAAAGGGGAAAAAAATGCAAAAAACCCCAAACCTTTAATTAAGAATAATTTGATAAAGGTGAAAAACAACATAAGAGATAATAGCTCTGAAGAGGTGTCTTTAAATGGATTTTATTAACTCTTGATGTTCACATCCAGCATAGTTAAGTGCATTTTAAAGGAAGTGATGAAAATTGATGCTGAATAGAAGGGCCAAAATCATGGCCTCACTAAATTCAATAGGAGTTTTGCTGTTCACTTCAACAGGGCCAGGATTTCACCCTAAGGGTTTAGCACCAAGGTCAGAGCGTAATAAAATAACCACATGGATGCTTTTTTCAATAAGTTCAGAAAAAAACAGAGCTGAATAAAAGAAGTCTTAAAGTAACTCTGGGTTAAGGCTGTCAGGCCCTGCAGCCTTTTAGGGTCAATTCCTGTGGCAACAGTAAAAGAATGATGGTATGTGACACATCTGAGTGAACTGTGGCATATTTACATCTGTTAAACTTGTGAATTCCAGCCCCACAGAGCACACATTTCAGTTCAAGAGGGCTTAGTTTTCTATAACTTAAATCTTGTTGCATTTACCTTGCTGCTTTGCTATTGTTGGATGCATTAGCAATTTAAAAATTAAAAAAAGAAATCACGGGAAGATGTAGGAGACCAGCAAGTGGTATCTATTATAGCTGTAGCAGTAATTTCTACAGAAACATTGAAGGAAGAAGCAAGGATGTGTCCCCCATGACCCCAGAAAATGCAGGGCTGCCATCTGAAGTTTCCCTCCTCATCCAGCACTGACGTAAAGCAAAATGAAGACATTCCAAGATGCTTCCAAAGCAGCAATTGGGGTTCTAGAAACATAAAGGATCACTGTTGCTTGCAAACTCACTCTGTCGTCTACTTAGCAGCATATTTGAGGGGAAACAGACAGCAAATGGGACAGCTTTGTGATCTCCTGCAAAGTAAGTAAAATGCCTTGGGTTTTCTGGTGAATGAAATCAAAAAGCTTCCTGAAAAAAGCCTTGAAATCCAGAGATTTCAAGGAGGAAGAAAACCCTTTTGATGTGGGCTGTCAGATAATTCAGCAGAGAGGTACTTCCATGTTGTGGAAGATGTGCAGGGAACAGCACCAGGTTCTGAGGAGTAAATCACCATTTTTGATATTCCCTTCTGCCTCTCCATATGGAGAAGGTTGGTGGAAGCACCTGGACTCTTCCCTTGGTGAAAACACAGGGAGGCAATGGCAGAATCTGTGTTATTCCCTCCAACTCTCATTCCCTCCAAAGAGGCACAAGGCAAGGGGGGATGAAAAATGCAGCTGCTGGTACCATTCAGGATCCAGCCCAAACAGGTAGTGTGGTCCATGCAGGAACAGAAAGCTAACTCTGATTTAACTAAGTGTTCAGTGATTCTTCTGGGTCCAGGGAGAAGGGCAGAGCCTTACAGATACACACACGATTTTCTTGGGAATGCAGACAAGCAAAGGAAAAGCAGATCTGTTTATTCCAGGATGACAAGATAGTATTGTGACTGAAATGAGGGATTTATCTGGGAAGGAGAGGGTGAAAGCATGTTTGGTTTTAAACAGTTTTAAAAATTGAGGCCACCACGGTTTGTTGGCTGAAGGGTGGGGGTGCAGATCAGTGGGAGAAAAATGGGATGAGATTGTCGCATTCTTGCACCGAAGGGAGGGAAATGAAAAATAATTGGACGTGACTTTCTGTTTGGACTGGATCAGCCCATGCTTTCATGAGTCAAAAATAATAAATACAGTATTTGTAACATCATAAAATCCCCATTAAAAAAGTCCGGTAGCAGTAAGTTTTTGGAAGTCGAGAAACAAATTACAGCAGGTTTACACTGAGAAAGCTTTAAGCCTTCAGCATGTCAGATATTTTGGGAATGATTTACCACCCTTTTCTCAAAATAAAATGTAAACTCAATGAGATGCAGACAGAAAACAGGCCTCCCTATTGAACTTTGACACAAGAATAATGAAACATCCATAATCCACATCTGATTTGTTTGGGAATTTTTCTTTCTCTGTATTTAAATTCCTTGCTAGAAGAAACAAAAAAAAAGTTCTTGCTGAGAAAAGGGAGGAAAAGGGCTAACTTGAAATATATTTCTTATCTTTTAAGAATCACTCATCTTGATTGCTAGTTGCATCTTCACGGTCTTACGGATGGGAACTAAAAGCTACTGACACCAGTTGGAAGATTCTGCCTCATTTCAGTGGAGCTGAGATGTCTAAACCAGACCCTTCATCTCCAACATTTCCCAGGCCACTGTCACCAAGGAGCAAGCCTCCCACGAGGCAGGAGCAGGACATTCTCAGTGGATTCCCAGTGCCTGAAGATCCACTTGGCACTGGCAACAGACAGGGAGAGTTTTCCCTGAAAACTGAGCACTGAAGCAGTGTCAGTGTCTCTGCCATGCTCCAGCTCCTGCATCATCACAGACTGACATAAAGGCACCTTGGAAACATGTGGATTTCATCCCTAAACCCATAAAATAGTCATAGATCAAGTAATAGATTTTAACATCTTTTATGGTCTATTGCTTTCCCCTACGCTATCTCCTGTCCACATTGTGCTAATTTGTATTCAATGCTGCTGTCCTGAAAGTTTCTCTAAAACTTCCCAGGAGATCTATCATACCTTGCCTGTTTTCCTAGGTTTCTAAAATTAATTTAAATCAATTATTTCATATATTCCATCACTTTCTTTAAGCCATTTAGGGAAGATATAGCCAATTATTCAACATAAAATACAACCGGATCATTTCACCACAACCAAAAATGTGATTTATCATCACATTCAATTAGAACCCACTGAAGGCAGTGGCAAAAGCCCCATTTAGCTGAATAAGGATCAAGCCTTTGATTTACTGTGCCACTGGAATAATGCATAATGGAAAAGGCTGGGATACGTACGGGATTCCAATTTCAAAGAGATTGTTTTGGATCAGTTGTTTTCCAAGCATGATGATGCTCAGCTGAATGCAGAGTTCCATCAGACACCCTCCTGGAGCACACTGCAATTAAACAAAACCAGAGAGCATGAAGGGATTAAGAGAATTAATTTAAAAATCCCCACCTGGGAGAGCTCCCAGTGTCTCCATGTGCCCACTGTCCCTGCCACCAATTTGTGTGGGATCATGGAGCTCATCCATCACTGCACATCTATGCTTGACAAGGTATTTCATCTCCACTCATAAAACTGCATTATGGAAAATATGCAGAGCTCGGAAATAACTCACCATGCCCTGGGGATCCTATATTTCCTTTAAAAATATTTACTATATAATCAATGCAATAAACATAATGTAGTATCACCAATATTCTTCCAACCTGATGTCTCCCAGGGGAGAAAGGAACCTTCAGTCTTGAAAAGACTTTTATGTTAGCTTTATTGTCAAACCTTGAGCACATCCATCAGTTTTCAAGGGAATACCCACAGCATTCCCTTTCATGAGGAAATTTGGTAAAAAAAATATAAAAAAACCCCAGATGTTTACAGGTTTAGCACACAATGGCTGTAGGCTTTTAAGCTGTTAAAATTACCAAGCTTGCAGTGATCTGCAGAATGAGAAGTCAGATTCATGTTTCCCAAGGGCCTCAACCAAACCATGGAATGTTTGTGCCTTAGTGTCCACCTCTAAAACATAGAAATGGTGGAGCTTCACCTAAGAAAGACCATGAAATAGTCAAAACTCGAGAATGAAAAATTTGCCTTAGATGGAAACCCTGAGTTTTGTCTATTTAAGTTGAGGATTTATCCTCTTGTTTTAATGTGTTTTCTATTTTTCCCCTGTTGTCTGTAGTCCACTAAATATTGTAGACACATTTCTTTGTGTAAAGGATTCCTTTCGTAATTTTAATTTCATGTGTACTTACCTCTTCCATCCTATAACCTTCAAATATGTACACATAACGACCAGGACGGCCAACAAACCTGAAAGCAATAATAATAATAATATATAAATGAGTATAAAAATAGAAAAATGAGCTAATTTTGACACCATGATTTAGTATAAAAGCACAAAAATAAGTTAACTTTGAAATCAAGATTATTCATTCATATCAGCCAAAGTATTTCAGCAGTAGTTTCTTCAACATGAATTTTCAAAGACTCAGCACCTATTCTGCTTTGATTATGTAAAATTATTTCAAGGCAATAGGCCTCTGCAAATGGTTTTCTACTACACCTGGATAAAATAATTTTAATAAAATATTTTTCTGTGCTAAAGCAATACAATAACAAACCCCCTCACTTGATTAGAGATCACAAATAAAACTGGGGACACATATCCTAATTCACATTCTCTTATATGTGAGTAACGCCCTGAATGGAATTGCTTAACACATCTATACACCAGGAGAAACAGTGATACTGACTTTGTAACCATACAACACAAAAATATGGTCCAAAAAAGCAAGAATTTGGTGATTTTTTCGTTGGTGTCTTACAATATTTGCAACCACTGGCAAAATGCATCGTTAGTCCTGAGATGAAAGGTGCTGGGTAGGATTAGTGAAGAGCAGAGATTAACAAACTTTACAGCCCCCAAAAGGAAGAGCAAAATGGTAGGAAACAGAATCCAGAGGATGTTTGAAAGATTTTTTTTTTTTTGCCAAAGTTTTAGCAAGCAATCATTTTAAGCTTCCCATTCAAAAGGATGTGGATGAGTGGGTCCCAAAAGACAAAGATCCTGAGCCCATAGGAAGTCACACTTCTTTAGCAGGACAGCTGAATTAGATTTTTGGTCAATCACTTCATTTGCCAGTTGACTGTAACTATTTCTTAATTTAACTTGATCTGGGAGAATAGTGCAAACTATGAGAAAATAATGGAAAAGTGAGTTCCATCCTTTCTTTGCTGAATGTAAAGGCCTGTAAGCACCATCATTCACTAGAAAGACAACCCCCTTTTTCAGCTAAAAGGAATTATTAACTTTAGATAACTCTGTCGATAACATTTTTTCAGAGCTGATTTTTTCAGGTCTTTGTGTCCATTTTTAAACATAGATCCACTAATAGAGACATATATATAATAATGTGTAATAACTCTGTGAAAAAGTGTAAATAACTGTCTATATGTAAAGGATATTTGTCCTACCTTCCTTTAAAAAAGGCAACATAAAAAATTGATGCATAAGAATTCACAAACTTCAGTAGGAATGCCTTCAAAATCAGTCTCTCCTCAAAGGTTTTCTCTGTTTTTGGTATTTCTGGGGAGGGGAGAAGCAAAGAAGAAAACTGAATTAGTAAATATGTAAAAATCCCTGAATCCCAAAACACACACAAAGACACCAGACCAAACTTCAAACTTTGGGCTCATACTGATTTTTCTTTTGTACCTCTAATTGTACCAAAGCCCACTAGGTCTGTCACGGAGTCCTGATTTCCAGAGATATTCAATTCCACACAGCAAAAGCAGTATAAATTACTTTGCTGTGTATATGTACATTGACTTCACAAGTGTATCTATCACTTACACAACTGAAATAATAAAGCATTAATATTCTCAATTCAGGAATGCTGAAAGCAAAGTACAAAGACTTTCAACCAGAAAAAACACCTTAAAAACATCCTTAACTTGCAGTCCACAAGCCTTCTTTTCTGTGGTGAGGTTGTTGAGATGCTTGATGTTAAACACAAGGTATTAAGTAAATTATGTGCAAAATAAAGGCACATTTTTGCTAACACCTCTCCCTTCTCTAGATATAATCTGTATTTCAAGATTTCTTTAGGTAACTAGTAAAAATGTGGTTTAAATATTTTCAGCATTCATTACTCTGTTCCAAGATTTCTTTTCAATTTCCATGGAAATTTTCTAACAGCAGAAAACATAGGTATAAGACAGAGGTTTTCAAACTGACAGTAGGATCTGCTTTTAAAGATTTTATATGGGTGAAACCCTTGTGTTTCTGGGCTTATCCTGAGCTGCATCTAACAGGAGAGAAGATAATTTTATGATTAAATTTATCATTCTTGGTTGAATTTCTGTGGCACAATGAAAGTGTGGAATAACAAGGAGATCCAGAGCTCTGGTTTGAGGACTTCATTAAAAATACTGCTGTAGTTGTACAGTTTTGTTTTGGGCACAGTTTGGGTGTTGTTTGCTTTGCTGTTGTTTTAGGGGTTTTTTTCCTTAAGAAAGCAGCATGATTTTTTTAGCACCAAAGGAATAGCAAACCCTAATAAGCCCTCTCTGCCTAGCTTTATTTGTGATGCTTTCCACCACGTTTTCATGAAAGATCAGTGCACAACCTGGTGAGCCCTAACTCACCTATATGTCTGAAAAAGCTTAATTAAACTGTCAAACAATTTGCACGTGATCCTAATCACTGAATAGATCCACAGGACAACAGCTCAGGGCAGCAGGAATAACAGCGCTTGCAGCTTTTCATTTGAGGGAGAAAAATCCTAGCCTGTGCCTTACAGAGAACCCCCTCAAGGATGAGCTCAGCCTCTGGAGGAACATTTGCACACCATATATAGTCCCAGAGGCTCCCTCAGACATTCTATACCATAGATGTAAGGCATGTGTAGAATTTGTCCTCCAGCTCATCGGGTGTGCTGCGGGAGAAATGCATTCAGCCAGAATAGGTGCATTGGGAACGCAGAAAACTCCCTCATCCCAAAAAATGGAGCTCTCACTGGTGGGTTGTTATGCCAAAATCGGGCAGCTGGAACTTTCCAGATGGAGAATGAGCTGAGCTAAGCGTGGAACTGGCCTTAGCTCACTGAAGGAGCTGCTGCCTTTAAACATGAGGAATTTTGGGTTTGTCCCTGTTTCACTGGTCCTTCCTTGGCCTCTGGGAATTCCTCCCTGTGAGAGTGGGGAGGCCCTGGCACAGGTTGCCCAGAGAAGCTGTGGCTGCTCCATCCCTGGCAGTGTCCAAGGCCAGGTTGGATGTGGCTCTGAGCAACCTGGGATAGTGGAAGATGCCTCTGTCCATGGCAGGGGATGGGAATGAGAGGATCTTTAAGGTCCCTTCCAACCCAAACCGGTCCATGATTCTGATTTACAAGTGAGCTGGAAGTATTGTCTGGCACCACCTGTTTACTGAAGATGCTCTGATTTTCCTGGGAATAGCAGGATACCATCTGCACTTTGGCTGGTCTCATTTGGGATAAATTGGCATCAGTGTGGAAAGAGAATTGAGTGTGTTTTGCTCCTCTCAGCAAAAATGAGAGTTCACAAGTTAAGCAGCATTTATAAGCATGCAAGAATTGTAATTTTTTAAACATCTTGATTACATTTGACATTTGAGCCTAGCACTGGAGAAAGCTGCCTGAGTGAACTTTCTAACTCATGTAATTTGTAGCACTGGAGATTATTCTGACTGGGTTGTTCTTAAACAAAACATCTGATGACTGATTAGGAATGCTGCCCTAAAAAAAGATAGGGTTAGAATTAAATGCCAAGTGACAAGGGGACAATAATCAGCAAGTAAGAAATCACTGTTTCTTTCACAGTTCAGCCTGGTGCACATTTCAAAGGGAGAGATTTTCCTTTTGAGCTTCCCAAAGAGAGGCCATGGCAGTGGCTTGCACTTCCCAGCTTCTGCCTAGAAACTGCTGCAGGAGTCTCACCTTCATCTTTTCCTACTCTTTCCACACAGCTGTGTCATCCCTTAACATTTGTGCCCTTTTTCCCCAGGCAGGTGCAGTGGACAGAATAGATCAGGTCACACACAGTTGGCTGCCTGTCACTTATGTGAAAGCTGAAAATCTGGGTACAATTTTGGCCTGGACAGTGAACCTGAGCTCATTTATGCCAATAGAACAGAGTCCATGTGTGTTAACCACGTTACAATCTGCCCAAAGACTGGTGCAAAACAGAAACAAACAAATTAACCCAACAAAGTGGCAACTTGTGAAAATGAATTGCTTTGTCTTCATTTCTTTCAAAGACTTTAGGAATTTAATCTAAACTAACAGGCTATCTCTAGTGGTAAAACCACAGGACTGTGCTTCCAAAATTCAGGATTGGATCTCTATTATGACAACTGCAAAACTGTAGCTTGTAATCTTCTTCCAAAAATAGGACTGAAAGAAATATTTTCATTTGTGAATTTAAAAGTGTTCTGAGAAATTGAGAAGAAATGGAAGTTTTAAGAGTAACCTCATGTAAAGGCCCTATCAGTCAACATCCTCGGTCTAATTTATATAACAAAATAAAAGCACAAACTCCTATTAGTAAAAATCTTTAGCCTAATGTATATAACAAAACAATACTTCAGGCCTAAACCTCTATAGTAGTCAAAGGAATGTCATGCCTTTAAAAGACTTAAATAAATAGCCAGGCTTGCAACAATATTTTGATATTTAAAATAAATTTTAAAAGTCCAACTACTAACTGCAATAGAAATCATTATTAAAAAGTCCAGCCCAGATATGCCCCTAAAGTGGAACAAAAAAAATCATTTGGGCATAAGGAAATGGTTACAACTTTCATCAGAGAAATAAAGTGATAAATATGTGCCAGTGTAGCTTTTGCAGGGCCATCAACATCTCTGAAACAACCCACTGACTTTTTGCAGCTCTCAGCTCTAAAGAGGTACACTCACAGGCCTGAATGTTTTCACTGGCACTGACCAGGGGGAAATATTCCTGCTGGACCCTCCCTGCACCCCCTGGTGTCCATACACGGATTAATGAGGAATGTACCAAGAGGGTTATACCGATTTCTGTCAGCCACTTGGCCACAGCTCCATAAATTTCATCGAGGATAAGGACCACCACGAGGTTCAGGATGACAGCAGTGGCAGTCACAGTCACTCGAACGTTGGACCTGGTTGTCTCATTTGTGCTGAAGGACAAGGCTGCTGCTGTAGTGACTCGGTACACAATGACACCAAACACTGCTGAGAACGTCAGCATAATCTGCAAACAAATGAACGCAGGGATTAGTTCAGCTTTGAACCTCCTCTGGTAGGTTGGCAGCGTTCCGTGAATTGGCATCGCAGGGTTATTTCTTAGAGCAAGGTAATGGGATGCAGGTGATCAAATCGAAATGAAAGGATTCAAAGCTCTCCAACAAACGGAGTCATAAATAAGAAAATGGATGCATGACTCCAAACAGACACAACAGTTCAACTGGCACTAGATGCTCAGAGGGCTGGAGCACCCCTCCTATAGAGACAGGCTGAGAGAGTTGGGATTGTTCAACCTGGAGAAGACTCCAGGGAGACCTTACACCACGTTTCAGTATCTAAAGGAGGCTTATAAAAAAGAGCAAAAGTGACTTTTTCCATGGGCAGATGGTGGTAGGTAGGACAAGGGAGCATGGTTTTAAAACAAAAGAGGAGATTTTTGTTTAGATATTGGGAAGAAATTCTTTGCTGTGTGGATGGTGAGGCCCTGGCACAGGTTGCCCAGAGAAGCTGTGGCTGCTCCTGGATCCCTGGCAGCATCCAAGGCCAGGTTGGATGTGGCTCTGAGAGACCTGATCCAATGAGTGGCATCCCTGCCTATGGCAGGGAGTTAGAAATAGAGAACCTTTCAAGTCCCTTTCAACCCAAACCATTCTGTGATTCTTTTACACTGATTCCATGAATTCTTGAAGATGGGCATGTCTGTTCTGATTAACATTCCACACTTCATTCACGCAGTGAAATTTGGGCATCTGGGGTTCAAAAGCAGGAATTGAGCAAAATCCTTTATCTGGCAATAGGTTCAGATGACTTGGACTGAAGGGCTTCTATTTATGTGCAGTCAAGTTAATGGGCTTTACTGGCTCAAACAGCTTCACCTCTGCCCAGCAAAAGTGACAACTTACAAATTAAAAAGTAAAAAGTTTCCCCTGTTATTATTCTTTGGAGGCTGACCTAAGCAGGGTTATTAGGGCTTCACTTTATATTTCTGTCCCAGAAATCAGTTGGTATCCCTGGCATCCTCTGTGGGCTGGCTTTGACCCATGAGATGAGGAAAGTCAGCCTTGCTACTTAAGGTCAGGTTCCCACAAGAAGAATTTGAATTTCAGAGAGTTGTGGTAATCTGGTTTAAAAATAAAATACCTAAACCAATCCACAATGAAAAAAAAAATCAATAAAACCAAAATAAGAAGTAGCAAATTTTCATCATCACAGCAGAATAGGGGAGAAGGTAGTTTTCCCTTTCATTTTTGCCTTTGGCAAGAATTCCAGTGAAACATTCATTATTTTAGGTAAAACATCTTGAGATCCTCAGATGAAAGAGACTACCTAAAAGTGAAAGATTATTGCAATTATTTCAATGGGCCTAGGGGCCCAGATTCACAACATGGGTTCAAGGAAATTTAACAGTTCTTTTTAATGATACAGCAATAGTTTATTGAATTCCTGTATGTAGAGGAAAGTTGTTGCATGAAAAGAAACTATTGCAAAAGAACCACAACAAGAATCAGAGTGAAATTATTAAAGGTTGGAGGTGAAAACTGGGCACATTTTGCTCTTATGAAAAACTAGGAAACATACTAAAAATTAATTATTTGGAGAAACTCCTGGAGATTTCAAATGAAATTGTCAAATATGTTTTGTCAGCAAATAGTAATAAAATGTTAGACCTAGTAAAACATCCAATTTTTACTTTTTAAATAACTGTTTCATTAATTTTAAATGAAATGTAGCTGACTGATAAAAGCCTGAACATGAAACAGTTTAAATGAAATCTTTTCAAATGGCTTAAAACATTATTTCCTTTGCTTTTGTAGTTTCCATTGTGTCAAGGAAACATTTCTAGTTTTTGTATCTATTTTTCTTTTTTCTTTTGCCTTACCTACCAAACATGCAGACAAAAAAATCACATTCATGCTGAACCATCTTGCTGGGACAGAAGTGGTACAGGAGCACATGGACCATGACTTTTTTCTCACTTCCCCATTGCAATCACTCACGTAGAGTAAAATTCCCAATAAAGGAAGAAAACAAAACAGCACCACCTGGTATTAATTTAATTCACCTTCCATCTCTACAGCCACCTTAAGCTCTTTTCTTTTTCTTAATTTGAGTGACAGATTCCTTCTTCTTAATCACCTTCCTAATACTCTTTTCCTGTTTCTTTTCCCTGTAGATTTCTTTGCAATTTTTTCACTAATGGTGGACCAGGAAAACCAGGAAAGTAAACTTGGATGCCTTGGTCTGGAGATGATGAGATCCCTGAGCCTCCACAGACACATCTCTCCATCACAAATTCCCACTTAGGAATGATATTTTAACAGTACAGGAAGAAGAGTCGAGGACAGTCCTCGCTAAATAAAGAAAGAGGAAATTTCAGATCCTGAAAGTTCAACAGCAAACTCTTAAACCTGCCCAAAGGATTTTAGGGATCCCTTGCCCCTGAGGAATGTTACTGAAGGACGAGAGACTAGCAGCCTTTTTAATCCATGCAGTGCCATAGCAAGGTATACAAAGTTATTGAAAAAAATGTTTTATTTGTTTAAAGAACAAAAATATTTGCTTTGCAAAAGCACCAGGGCTTCAGAAACTCTCAGTTGCTCAGCTGTTTTTAAACATCTGCTTAGACACAGATGGAAAAACACTCCTTTAGGAGTCTTCATGATCTGTGCATGCAGCAAGAGAAAATTGAGGAGAGCCTGTAGGACTGCACAGTGACTGTGAGCACAGCTCTCACTCCCCAGACAGTCACAGGGGGGAATGGTTCCTGTATCTTCACAGCAATCCTCTCATTCCTGAAAATACCTCTTCTGCCCAAATTCCAGCTCAGGTGGCCACCATTTGCTCAGGTGCCCACTTTGGGGTTTGCTGTCATTGCCAACATTCCAGCTGGCCGTTCTCCCCAGCCCTGTTATGGCAGTTTCTTCCCTGAATATCTAAACTAGTCCGTCCAGGACTGAATTGCTCAGAAACAGATGTGAAAATTGGCTGCAGAAAAGGTCACCTACTGAGCCTGGTATGAATGAAGACAAACAGGAAAGCAAACTAGATCTGAGAAGGAAGCTATAAAACCCCGTGGGCTAGGCTGCTACCTCCATCCAAGTAGGATAACAATTTAATGTCCAAATAGTTCTCTGGCTCCCCAGTAGGGCTATTCTGGAGTCAAGTATTACACCATGCGAGTGAGACTAGGGTGGAAGAGGCTGAACTCTTCTGCCATGACACAACTTGATTTTCTTCCTTCCTCTCACTGGGACAAACAAAGAAAAGCCCCAGTGATGCATTGCTCCATGCCACCCTGCTCTCTTCCAACACCACCAACATTTTCATCACAGACTCATAAATCTCTGTCATGACACTTGCCTTCTAAAGATGGAGTTTATAAACTGTGATGGGTTCTTGTTAATCACATTCAAGCAAGACTTGTAGATACCCAGCTGAGCCCAGATCTCCTGCTAACAATGCTCTTACTCTGCAAAAATGAGCCTTGTGAACTTCTCTGCTAAAATCCCTGCAAAATACATTGCTTAAATCAAGCTTGGTTCTTCTGCCCCCTCTGCAGTTCAGTGAGGCTCTGTGTAAAACATGAGAACTGTGACCAGATTTTAAAGCACCTATAAATATGTGGATTAATCTTGAGAATTATTTAGTGATGTAAGACTGGGCAAGAGAAGCAAACCCAATTTTTTTTTCATTGGGTTTAAAACAATCACCTTCATTTTTAACAAAACAAACAGCACGCCTGGCTTAATACATACAGAGGAAAAGCCAGAAAGAAAGGAAAAGAGCACGACACAATTCTTGAAAGAGGATTCACAAAAGTGAAGTACAGAAAAGAAGTACAAATTAATGGAAAAAAAATAAAAAAGAGTAAAGATTTTCCACTAAGAAAACCATTACCAGCTTCAAGAATCATCACGGAATGTATGGGATGTATACATGCTTTATATGGGGGAAGGAGGGACAGAACACAACAGCATCATTTCATAGCAATGTAGACATCTTCATGGAAAACACCTATGGATTTGGGATATTAGACCTTTTGGGCCTGGAAAAGGTAGCATTAAAAATTCAACAATCACCTCTGCAACACTAGAAATTAAAGTGCACTTGTGTGCAGGTCTGTGTCTGAGCTTTGTATGTGCACACACACACACACAAATTCAGTATTTCATTGCTTATTTTGTACTTAGTCCTTACAGCTAAAAGAATTAATCTGTGTGAATAATAAAAACAGAGACCAGTAAGGGTTTCTCAGTACAATTCTATTTCACAGACTGACAACAAAACATCGGTCTGGTGTTTCCAATCCCTGTTTAACTAATCTAGCAGAAAAAAGGGGAAATATCCCATACAGTAAAGAGCAGATTGCAATATCCATGTAGGAAAGCAGAGCGTGCTCTGCCTCATCAAAAGCTGGCTTGAATTTCATGCATGGTTTGCAAGTTGTCTCCTCTAGGTATTTACACATAAATAATGCTCAAAATATTGCAAAAAGAAAAAAAAAAAATCATTGTGGCCACTTTACCAGATGGTGAAAGTAAGCCTAGTTCCACTAGTTATGAACAGGAGTTAAAGAATTGGAGCTCTACATTTTACATCTCACAAACTGTAGGTAATAACCCTTTATAAATCTCTCTGAGATGTTACAGTAAGCAGGGAGAGTAATTCCTAGGCTATGAGTCAGGAAAGCACTTTAAGCTCATGCTTAGGGGAGATTTAAATATGTGGTGAAAGTCAAGAGCACATGTAAGCACCTTGTCTGCAAAAGGATGACTTGTAAAAGCTAAATCAGGGCTGTGTGCTTAGTCAGACTCTGCACTCTGCTCCAAGTCATGACTGATGCCACTTAAAAGTTCTGTCTAAAAAGCAAATATTTGGGATGGCCACAGGATGGTAAACGCACTCAAAATGTTGCACATTCATGCATACATGACACACTTAATATGTCCAGAAAATATATTTAATGTAGAATGCATACCTCTTCATAAATATGTAAACATATCTATAAGGGTGTAGACATTAACTTCAATGTGAGCATTTGATTTGTGTAATGAGCTGCTGACATTCCAGCAAGTCAGCTCTTCCACAAGCAGCCTTTGGAAAAGGAGAATAAAGCTGGAGGCAGGCATCAAGCTCCATGAATCTTCCCACTATTTCTTACAAAAGGGCCTTACTTTCAGATTTTTAACATATTTGAAAACATCAGATCAAGGGTTTCACTCTAGATGCTCACGGCAAAGGTTCTCACAAGTAATAAACAAGCAGAAATGCAGATTGTGTTACCATAAATAAAATCAGTCCAAAGTTTGCTGCGTATCCAGGCATGCGGTCACTCCATGTCAGCTTCTCCTTTTCATTCTGTAGGCAAAACACAGAAACAAAATAACAGGCACGACAGAACTCTTCAATAGGAAATGGTAGAATTAATAAGATTTGTTACTGAGAACCATTCTCAATTCCCCTGCTGTGATTTTGAAGTATTTTATGCAATGTAGAAAACTGATATGTTAAAGTAGATTTTGAGATAAAAGAGGGTGAGAGTAAACAAGACATGTAGAAAATGTCTCCAAAAAACCAGAACATATCCTATGTAACTATGATTTTAGTATTTGAAAACATGTATTCAACTCTTACTAAAGTTCATATCAGGAGAAAGCCTTGAGAATGACCTTAATTTACATTTAGGCAAAACAAGAGCCAAGCATTTATCCTGAATTGTTTCTTGTAAAGCTACAGAAAAATAGTACTTGAGACAGAAATCATAGTAAGAATGCTGACTACTGACAGATTTTTGTCTGATGGTCACAACCACCAAATGTGACCCCTCAGATAATTCTTGCAAGACACCCCAGTCCTTCTCCTGGTACTTGTTTTATAACAGAGAGGAACTACAAAAGCAAAGCCCCTCTGATCTCTGCTGCCAACCTTGTTTTCTTCATGCCTAAACAGCATCTCTGTCTTCCCTGCATAATTTAAAGCAACTGGGATCACTGAAATCCAGTATGCTTTTCCCCTCCCCACACAAACTCAACTCCAGCCCCAGCTGCATGTACATCTAAAGAAGACATCTGAAGATGGATTTATGTGAGAAATATGATTCCCTCCGCTCAAAATAGGTTTCTTAAAATAATAATAAGGTCACTGCTTTGTTTAAGTTAAACTAAAACCATATAATCAAATTAACTAAGGACACAAAGCCAGCTGCTGTTTGTATTTCTGTGAAGCACCAGTGCTGCCCTATGGACCAGTACTACCCTTACACTGGAGTTAGCTCAGAGTTATTCTGAATTTAAATGAATTTAAATCAGATTAGAAGTCAGGTCAAAGGTTTCCAATAAACCATTTCTGAGTCACAATTGCCCACAGATAAACATAAAAATCTGGGAGCATTATACCTTTGTAAAAAGTCTTCCCAGGCAGAAGTAGGAATGTAGCATATAAGTGGCTGATAATATAGAGATGATAATATAGAGGTGGGTTTGTTATTGCTCAGCAGAGCTTACACAGAGCCAAGGCCTTTTCTGTTTTTTGGCTGCTACTCTGGTGAAGGAATTTAGGAGGAGACACAGACAGGACAGGTGTCCCCAAACGACCAAAGGGACATTCCAGACCTGATGGCATCACGATCAGCATATAAAGTGGGGGGAAGAAGGAGGAAGGAAGGGATGCTTGGAGTGATGGTGTTTGTTTTCCCAGTAACTGTTGCATGTGGTGAGGCTCTGCTCTCCTGGGGATGGCTGAGCACCTGCCCAGCCATGGCAAGCAGGGAATTCATTCCCTGTTTTGCTTTGCTCCTGCATGTGGCTCTTCCTTTCCCTGTAAAACTGCCTTTATCCCAACCCAGGGCTTTTCCAGCTTTTTCCCTTCCCATTCTCTCCCTGATCCTGCTGGTGGAGAGTAAGCAAGTGGCTGCTGGCTGGGGTTACAACAGGATGGTCAGCAGGCCATCTTCTCAGCTTGCTCTTCCATGCGTGTGCTTCCTTGAACCTTACTTTTCCATGATTTTGTCATTGCCTGTAGCACTCAGCCAAAGAGAGATCAGAACAACATAAGCAGTTGCTAAGCCAATATGAGAAGAAAGGACAGGCTGGATGAAGTAACTGAGTTACTTAGCATACATGGCAAAAAACAAATTTGGAAATTTAACTCAATATTCAAAATTTCCCAGTTCATCCCACACTATCCCAGTCCATCCCAGAGGTCTCAGTTCCTCCTAGTCCCTTCCAGAGCTCTCAGTCCATCTCAATTAGTCTCAGTTCATCCCAGTTCACCCCAGTCCATCCCAGAGCCCCTAGTTCATCCACCCAGTGGAAAGCTACCTCCTGTTCTCATGACCAGAGACAGGACTTGAGGAAATGGGAGGATGAAGCTGAGTCAGGGGAGGGTTAGGGTGGATATCAGGAAAAGGTTCTTCCCCCAGAGGGTGCTGGGCACTGAACAGCTCCCCGGGATGGTCACAGCACTGAGCCTGCCAGAGCTCCAGGAGTGTTTGGACAACTCTCTCAGGGATGCACAGGGTGGGATTGTTGGGGTGTCTGTGCAGGGCCAGGAGCTGGACTGGATGATCCTCTCTCTGGAGCAGCCCAAAAAGTGTGTTTGTTGACGTAACAAGATGAAATGGATCATCTGAAGAACAATCTCAGTGACAGATATGTTACACTGGGGAATATTCCCCAAGATGAACTGTGTTGCAGGGGAATATTTCTATGTAGACAGAAAACCTCACAATAAAAATTATTTGGTTTTGTGCCAAAGGCACACTAAAAGATTTACTTTAAAGATCTTACTTTAATTTTCTTTGAATAGCCATGGATTTGCAAGGCTAGTGGAGGAAAAAGCAGATTTTGTTATGTGTGCAGTGATGTGTTCACGCTTTAATGTTTAATGGAGTGTTGAATGTGTTCCTTGAAGAGTTACAATTCTTTTCCTATTAAAAAATAAAAAATGAAATTTAAAAAAAAAATCAAAAAAGAAAGATAAAATTAAACCCCTTCTGTATTTTCTGGATGGGTTATTTCCTTATGAGTTACTCAATTTGGCAGAGATCCAGCTCTGCATCCTCAGGTGGGTGGGCCTCTGAGCCGTGGAAACCTGGAAGTACCCTGCACTTGGACAGCACCAGGCAGCTTTTGACAACAGTTCTACACTTCTCTGCAAATTAAACCACAGCCACTTTGCTCAGATCATAAGTATTTCAGTTATTTATTGATATTTTCCCTCAAGGCAACACCTCCTCTAAGCAGGTGTTTCTAACCATCAGCAATGCCAGCTCAACCTGCACTTGGGGAGTACAGCAAGAGATTTCCTCTCTTCTCCCTCCTTCTTTGTAGCTCCAGTGCTGAAATTCAGACTTTTCAGTGTGGTTGCACCTGGGCAACCCCAATGATTTCACTGGACTTGCAGAGAGCTGTAATAATTGAATGGAACTTAGTAAAAGATGCTCAGAGAAGAACAGAATCCAGGAGCCCTCTCTAAGGTCTTACACTGCTACCAACAAAAAAAAAGCAGCAAAATATATTTCCAATCACAAAATCCAGACATTCATCTCAAAGTATGCCCAGGAAGACTCAAACAAGTAATTGCCATTTTTATAACTGCACATTTCTTAGCAGATTTTGACTTTAATTTCTACTTCAGTAGAAAAGCTTTAATTCATGTAAAAACTGTGCTGTCCAAATGAACATCTAGAAATATGAATTGAGGTATCAAATACAACTCTTCTGTATGTGTGTTACACCCAAACATTGCCTGTGCACTGCAGGCTCAAGACAAGGCATGAAATGAGCTGCTGCTGAAATAAGAGGTCCCTATAATTTTACTTTGGCCTTGAAATAAGTTAAAGACAAGGAGAAAAGGATTCTTCACAGCTATTTGAAAGTTAAGAGCCAGAAAAAGCCTGCAGGATGGGCAGCTTTGGAAAACATAAATTCCAGGGTGATGGCACAAAAGAGGCACAATCAAGGTGCAGTGTCATTACAATTAAGAAATTTTGGCCAAGTTCGTGGGATTCTTTCAGCCTGTATTTGGGGCTTGTATCAAACTTTTTGAGGGTTTGTATTAGCCCTCCGACTTCTGTGAGGAAAGAAAAACCTACTGCCTCGCTGGGCATCTGCAATGCCTATGTCTATCCCGGTCTGAATCTAGAAGTTCTCCCTTCACACTCCTACAGGAGTTGAAAGAAAGAGCTTTTGGTTTAAAACCCATTAAAAGAGAGAATTTAATTTTCTATTCCTCTCGCTCAAGCAGCAGTGACATATTAACGGTAAATATGGTTGTGTTTTGTGAGCAATGCTCTGTTTCAGGACTGCACATGGAAAAGAAACTGCCAAGACTCATTTGGAGAGAGATGAAGGACTGCAAAACCTTTAATTAAAGATTGTTGCTGTCTTTGAAACATGCAGAATAGCACAGACACACCAATAGCTTTCAGTGGAGCTTAGTGGACACAGTCTAAATCTAAATTGTGGAAGCAATGTGGAATAGAGAGCTGTGAGAAGTGTGTGCAAGGCTCAGTACAGGGATCATAGAAATTTATGGATTTTAAGGCTAAGCAATGTTACTTTTAACCACCCAGTGTTAGTCTCCTTTGTAACCACACAACTTCCTTGAGATCATTCTTGCTATAAGGATAATAAATGCGATTTAACTTTTTTTTTTCCCCTTGAAAATCCTCTAATTACAGCTTGAGCCTTTCTGTGATCAAGAGTCAGTTACAAGCCTTATTAGGTCATTCCAATTGCTAATTACCTTAGCTGATGAAAATGTGTGGCTTATTTCCAAGCTGAATTTGACTATCTGCATCCTCCAGGCAGGGGATTGGAACTGGGTGGTCTTTAAGGTCCCTTCTAACCCAGGCCATTCCATGATTCTGTGACATATGCACAGCATTTGACACACATATATACATATACATGTCATGTGTGTGCAATGAGTACCTTGATAAAAACTAGCAACTTGCAGTAGATTTGTGGAAATATTTCAAGCTGTTTCCTTCACCCAGTAATAATGGCAAAAGCTGGAGGTCTGCTCTCACTAATTTGAATTTGTAAAGCCAGACATGGTTAAACTAATACGCTGTAGTTTACTCAGGAACAAAAATGGTTCCTTTGCTGCAGCTAAAGCTTCTTTTGCCATTGACACTCAATGCATTGTGGCATATTGCAATCTTTATTGTGTAAGTGGCATTAAGGCTTAGACTTTATATCAATGTTTAATATCAAGTGCTTGATATTTACATATGGTTCAAGTGAAAACTGGCAGCACTTAGTCTTTTACAATGACAGTTTAACATATGGCTTTACAAGTATGAATTATTTATGTCAACTTGAAGCCATTCAGAATATTACCAGGAAAACACTATAATTTGCACCAACAATAGGGTTACATCTGTAGTCATAAATATTCATTGTTTGTCAATGCTCTTTGCAGATGATTAATAAATCATAATGAGGCTGATCCTGAGAAGGCAAAGGGCCAGATGTACAAATACATCTGGTGGGACTTCCAAAGCCACCACTGGCAGTGTATCCAGGGCTGCCATAGTAGAGAAGGTGGTACTGGAATGCCACAATTCAGCTCAGGGCGTGAAGGGTTACTCTGTCACCTATTCAGCTGTTGTTTCTTAGTGGAACTCCTGAACAGTCTCAAAGAAGGTCATGAAATGACACATGTAGCTTTAAAATATGCTTAAATAAATATAGTCAAGCATATGGAAGACAGATTCTGAGCCAGACCTGTGCCTACTTTAGTTCGTGTAATTAAATCAATTTAATAAGCTTTGCTATTTACTGGACATGGAGCTATCAGGGAGAACAAAGTGAGTTTCAAACAGTGGCTTTAGGAAAAAAAACATACTATCGGCAAGTCACTACTTTTCACTGTCCTGAAGTTAACTGTATTTCCAACTACCACTTTGTACCCTGAAATACAGAGCACCACTACTGTAATAATCAATCTGGTTTCACACTTTCTCACATAAACTGTGAACATCTGATGGAGAAGTTAATAGAATAATAAACACAACCCATTTTAAAACAATTTATCAAGCATAACTTTAAAAAAAATTACCTTTTACTAGTTTCCATAATCCAGCACCATTTAAATTACTGACAGTGATTTAATTTAAGAGTTTTTTCTCTGTAAATTATTATAAGCCTAGGACTAATATCTTTGTGTATGTCCATTGATTACACAATCAGTTGCCAACTACTTTCAGTATCTCTTCTTAAAATATAAAAAGGTCCAAAACTATGTTATGTTTTAAACTTCAAGTCTATTTGTCTCACGTAGATAACAGTTTACCTAAATTTTATCTTTAAAATCGCCTGTTTATTCTCATTATAGACTTTAATATAAGCAATTTAGACCCAGTGGAACTAAGGCAGTTGGCATATCTGCAATTTGCATAGCACAAATTATGATTCTCTGAATTAAATTCATTGGAGCTTATGATTTCAGTTCTGGAAGAGATGCATTTAGTGCTAGACTCTGAGGAAAGATGTCCTTTCTCTGTTCCCTTCAAGCTTGTCTGGCCTAATTCTATGTTGGTTTCCTGGCTGGAAGAATCTAGATTGAACGTCTTGCTCCTGTCAAATCAACACAGAATTCCTAGTGAAGCAAAATCTCACTCTAAGGCATTGGCATTGCACACTTAAAATGTGATTCTCCATTGTCTTACACCATGTGAAGCCACTCGTCCCCACACAAAGTGGGAGACAAAACATGCACCACATTACTGGCTTCTTTGGGTTGCAATTTCAGATTTAGCTTACACAAACTGTGAATGATCACACCAGCACCAGAGGAGAGCACAGTGGTGTAAATCTTAGCAACATTTTTAAGTTGGTAATGAAATGCCTGAGAAACAGAGAAAGGATTAAAAGGGGGGGTTGTGGCTATGCAAAATTCTTTTCCTGGCTCCAGAGCATTTATTACCAGCTGTAAAGCATTAATTAAGTTTGTATTCTAATATTTGAATTTGCTGTAAAATTTGAAACTCAACTGCAGAACACAATCTACAGAGGCAAACTTTTGCCAACAACAGAGAGATGACGTGCAGAAAAGAGTTCTGGATAAACAGCAAATGGAAGTCTGGAAGGATGAGAAAGGATACAAGAGCATGGGGCCTTCAGCTCCCTCCATTTTGCTCCAAAAAAAGACACATTTTGGAGTTACAAGAGTCCTGCCCCTGCATTCTCTGTCACTGGCACTGCCTCCTGCTCTGAGCCCATGTTCGGGGAAAACATTTCTTTTGGTTAATCATGAAGAAAGTCTATAGTAAGTAGAAGCCCATAACAAGCACCCCTTCACACACACACAGCCTCCCCCCAAAACCCAACAAGAGTGGAGGAGTATGGAACAGTAATTAAGAGGTGTCAATAAAATACTGGAAGGCAAAGACAGAAATCAGAGATTAATGGAGTTGGGAGAGTAGTGAAATACATTTTAGTACTATTATCATTATCTTTAGACTTTTGAGAACTGTGATTTCAGGGAATTACAACCATTATTGTTTGGGTCAATTTTCATTTTTCCAAATTGTATATTCAAATCTAAATTTATTTTCGTTATATATATATATATATATATGTATGTATGTATAAATCACAGAATCAATCAGGTTGGAAAAGACCTCTGAGATCAGTGAGTCCAAATTTTGACCAAACACCATCTTGTCAAATAAACCAGAGCACTAAGTGCCATGTCCAGTGTTTCCTCAAGCACCTTCCAGGGATGGTGACTCCACCATCTCTCTGGGCAGCCTATTCCAATGTCTAATTGCCCACTATATGAAAAAATTCTTCCTGATGTGCAACCTGAGCTTCCGCTGGTCTGTAGCAAACTAATTGCAAATCCTTTCCAATTTCCAAACAGGGAAATGATAAGTACTTATACACTGGACTGAATTAGGTAATATTTATTCTAATTGTATATGTGCTAAAACTGTGGAGGAAACACACAAAGCTCACCAGTGGGCCACTTCCTACCAGCATCCCAGATCATTTGCCTTTTTTTTTCTTTCTGAAGAAACAGAAATGTTGGCAATTGGCAGTAAAACACAGATCTATTGAAAGATGCTTTGAAAAACCTCAGTCGGATTTAATATAAAGCAAGTTGGCAAAATGGGAAACAGTGGGCTTCACATTTCATTTTCTTGAAAATGCTTCTCTGTGTCTTTCCTACTATTAATAAAAATATTGAGCAGGTCTATCAACAAAACAAATGCCTGTAATCCCAAACCAAAACAGTAGCGGCAACATGCACATGAAACTGTGAGGTAGTATCTAGTCAGAGATCACTGTTTAGCCTACATTTAACATAGCAACAACTCTGCATATCAGCTGGCCATGTCCATTGGATCTGCAGAGAATACTAAATTAGGAAAGGTGGTGAATAGTGAAGAGAACAGAGATTAAATACAAGGCTGTTGAGAAGGTGGAAATACAAGCATGAAATGTGACTTTCTGAGTCAACAGACCTGTTGTCCTTGACACAAAAAGGCAAAGCAAGAAGACCTGATATGCAGACCTTACAGACAAGAAAATGTGCCTCCCAATTAGCCAAAATCCTGAATCAATGATCAAAGGCATCCTGTCACTTGGTGTCGGGGCCAAAACTAGTGCTAACCCTACAAAGTCTTGCAGCCAAGACACCTCTAATGAAAGAATTGCTCAGATCCATCAGAGCTCCATGGTCCAAACACAGCCCTGAATACCCAGAGGTTCAGGCTTACTGCTATCGACCCAACAGCCCACCCAAATCAAGAGCTCATGAAACATTGTTATCTGGTAGTGGCTGAGAGAATAAAGGAAATGTGTGATGTCTCAGACATCAGCTCCTGCATCACCCATTGCCTAAAATACATCAATTCTCGTGTCCCTGGAAATGCCCAACAACCTATAAGATTATAACAGAACTACAATTATCTATCCATGGGAATAATAAAATGGAATCATTCCTTCAGAAACTAAGCAATTTCATTTATGTCCAAATAAGATTGAACATATTAGCCACAGATTAAGCATCTGGAACCTTTTAAATAATTTGACTAAATGTGCAATGTTATGAAGAAAAGATGTGTGCTTTTTCTATTGGGATTTATGTCTAATACTTATTTCTCCACAGATGAGCTTCATCAGGCAGCAAGAGGAACAGCCAAAATAAAGCAGTTTGCTTATTTGCTCAAGAAATGAGCTATTTGCTCTGTATTTTGAAGGAGGTGGAAACTAACCCTGTGATAGTCCTGCCAGGCATGGCCTGTGTGTGGTTGGTCACCTGAACCCTGAGATCTGCTTTACAGAGATCTGCTTTACAAAGGTCTGGAACTGATCCAACACTGGCAGGTTCAAATGAGACTTGCGAGCTCAGTGCACTCAAACTCCTCATTCCCAAATCCAAATTTCCAACACTGCACTTTGGGGTCTATAGAGGCCCAGAAAGGAATTTCAGCTTCCATTTTCTTTACTGGTATCCCACAACATGGAAGCTGGCATATCTAAGGGAGAGGCTCTTCGGAGAAATTACATGAATACCACCCACATGCACCCATTTCTCTTTTCCTGAATTATCCCATTGCCAGTACCCCCAGGGATGCCAGGTGGCTTTTCTTCATGAAAACAAGCTGTTCAAAGATGCTATTCAATATGTATTGCCAGCCTTTGAATCCAGAATGTCCTCTGGGGACAAGGAGTGGGTGGGATGTTTCCCCAGCGACCACAAAAGAAGCTCTGTCACAATTTCTAGCCCTGTGGATTTCTTCTGCTCTAGAAATAACCCAGACATCATAAGACCCCTTTGTCACAGAACTTCTGGAGTGCACATTTTTCCATTCTTGCCTCATCCTTCAGCAAGACAGATATTTCCCTTGTGCAGCCTCCCACCAGAAATCTTCTCTGAAATAAGGGAAAGGCATCTGTCCATAAGTGCCTCACAGAAAACCCATGGATGCTTTTGTCTGCATCATTCCTTTCTTAGCATTCCACTTCTAGAGTCCTCCGCAGACCTGCTGGAGCAAGTCCACAGCAGGGACACCAAGGGGATCACAGGGATGGAGCAGCTCTGCTGGAAGGAAAGGCTGAGGGAATAGGGATTGTTCACCTGGAGAAGAGAAGCTTTGGGGTGACCTCATTGTGGCCTTGCAGTGCCTGAAGGGAGCCTGCAGGAGAGATGGAGAGAGACTCTTGACAAGGGCCTGGAGTGACAGGACAGGGGGGAATGGCTGCACACTGACAGAGAGCAGGTTTAGATTGGATATTGGGAAGAATTTCTTCCCTGTGAGGGTGCTGAGGCCCTGGCACAGGTTGTCCAGAGAAGCTGTGGCTGCCCCATCCCTGGCAGTGTCCAGGGCCAGGCTGGATGGGGCTTTGAGCAGCCTGGGATGGTGGAAGGTGTCCCTACAGGGAGCTAGAACAATGAGATCTTTAAGGTCTCTTCCAACCCAAATAATCCTGTGATTCTATGATTTCTCCATACAAAGTATGTGGCTTCACCTTAAAGAATCTCCAGCACACAACTCATACATATCAAACCCTATTTTTTTTGAAGACATTGGCCACTGTTTCTCTGGGCAAAGATCTCTGTCTTTGCTTCTTCTTTTGCCCAGTCTTCCAGTTCTACCCACAGAACCACAGTATGACCGCAATACACTGGCATTCTGCTCCTGTTTTGGTCTCACTGCTTCTCTTCTCATGTTTTTATTGTTCACCTGCTCCCTGTTCAAACTTTCATCTTAGACTGGCATGTCTCATTGATAGAGATGGCATTTTGGCATAAAATTCTGTTAAATACTCTGATTATTTTCAAAATGTGTGTAAGAGTGACTCTGACTGATGGTAGCAAAACTATTCCTTTCATGCTTCTGTAACCTGTGAGATCATAAGGATCAGTAAAATGGAGAAAATGGACCAAAGAGTCCTTCTCAATTTAAAAAAAGAGTACAGAGATCTGTTACAAAGAAAAGGTGGCAATAAAAAGTTAGGCTTCATAGGCATTTAAGCAAGATAAGAAGGGCAATAAACAATTTTTTTTCTCTCCAATGAAAGTTTCATTGCATTTCAGAAAAAGGGAAAAAAAGGAAGGAGATATGTCCCAAATTAGGACGAAAAGCTAAAGTGTTTGTTTTCAAAAATGTTTTTAATTACTGTGAACCAAATATTTTACGTCAACAACTTATAATATTTTGTTTTGATTTCTTCTATTTTTAAATCCCCTCTAACATAAATTCCATTTTGCAATAAGAAGTAATTTAAAAACAACAGTTGGAAACTCCTCACTCTATAAAAGTTTAACTGAGATATTTTATTAAAATCAAAATATGTTTTACTAAAAAAAATTGCTGCAGTAAACAGAATTTTAGTAGAAGGGACTTTCAATGTACAGGGGCAACATACTGAGCAAAAATTCAGCATTTGCAAATACAGACATATTTCATCAGAATATCTTTTTTAACTTTTATCAGGATAGAAATGTAATCTCTGCACCACCAAATGTATTGTCCGTATTTGTATAGAGAAGCTTGGGAGAAAAACAGGAGAAAGTCTACTTCATGCAATAGTAATAAAATACCAAGAATTATGGTTTTATCATAACTGCATTAAGAAGAAACATCTTGCAAAATGCTTGTAATTACAGAGAGAGGAAACATGCAGTGACAAAGCTGATCTTTAAGTTCTGTGGACTCAAAATTCTGTATTACATTAAAAATAGTATTGCAAAGGCCCCACTATGGATGAAATTAATTATTCCCTTGAATAGAGGAGCCGTAGAATCACAGAATGGTTTATGTTGGAAGAGACTTTAAAGATCAGCTAGATCCAACTCCCTGCCATGGGTAGGGACATCTTCCACTATCCCAGGTTGCCCAGAGCCACATCCAACCTGGCCTGGAACACTGCCAGGGATAGGTCTGTCATTACAGTCAAATTCCAATCGATAGCCCTGTTTTGAGAGAACTGTGTTTAACTTCAGTTATTTTAAATTTGTAGCTGCTTCATGCACAGTTTAAAAATCTAGCACTCAAACTGTCAATCCATGTTCTAATTGAGCTCAGAGAGTCCTGAACATTCTGTAGCTCACCTTAGTAAAGTTATTTTCAATGACAACCAGTGGTGTAACTCAAAAGGAGTAGATTGAAACAAATCCTTTCCCTGCAGGGATACACCATGCTGTTCCACAAGTGGGTATGTAGAAAACTGCGTTGTGTTGCTGTCATATTCCTCCCCATGTGTAACAATCCAGAAAAGAAGAAAGACATAGTAACTCCTCTGGCTGTGCTTTCAGTTTCCTGCATAGTTGGGATCAGATCCTCTTCTGCTGCTGCCTGTGAGATTTGGATTGCTATTGGATTCTCCCCAAACACAGGAGGTTCACCACTATATAGGCAGATAGCCATGGAATAATATCGCTCCTCTGAAAGCAGGGCCTTAATTTTTATATTTTATATTTTCATAGATAGCAAAATCTGCAGCCTAAAGTAACAATTAACCCTCTGAAGAACCTCTGCTGCACATCTCCCACATATCATAATAATTGATACATTTCCTGACCTTTGGAAAAGAGTGCTGTGAACTATGATGTCATACCTCAGCTGAAGCAAAGCTTTAGGCCATGCTTCATAGCTTGATAAGAGTTGTATGAATAAAGAAATGTACCCTATGTCTAATGCCTGACATAGGAAATGCGTAGAATCAGCAAAATGTTAATTTTATTAGTAATAATAATTTTGACAGTATCAGCTAGTTGCACATCAATCTGCCTAATCGCTGCTTCTTCCACACAGAATTGTGTGAAAGCTGAGCTCTAGGGCACCAGCCAGAGCCTTGGGCTGTTTAACACCCATCCAGAAGTGTTTGCTTTAGGCAAAGAAACACACACAGAGTGGTCAGGCACAGTCCACACAGCAGCATCACACCCTGAGGAAAAGGTGACAAGGGATAGAGAGGGATAAGAGGTGTGTGGCCTCATAAAAACATGAGCATGGCAAAGACATTTAAGTGGAATAAAGCAAGTGCCAGGCAGCCACCTGGGCAAAAGTCACAGACTCGCAGAATGCCTAGGGTTAGAGGAGAGCTCTGGAGATGATCCAGCCCAACCTCCTTGCCCCGAGAAGCTGTGGCTGCCCCTGGATCCCTGGAAGTGTTCCAGGCCAGGTTGGGTGGGGCTCTGAAAAACCTGGGACAGTGGAAGGTGTCCCTGCCCATGGCAGGGGGTTGGAACTGGCTGATCTTTAAATTCCCTGACCACCCAGCCCATTCTGTGATTCTGTGTTACCTAAAAGCAAAAATTTAACAAAATAATGCGATGCTTTTTGGCTATTCACACAACTTCAAGAAACATGGTTTTTTTTAAATATTAGATATTCTGAGCTATGTAATAAAACTTCAAGGGTCGTAAAACTGGGAATTTACTGGAAAATTTTGAAGGTGTTGATTGTTCATGGAGAGATTAGAAATATGCTTTGGGTCCAGTGTTGCTGCTGACCCAGCAGCCCATTCCACCACACCATCTTCAACAGTGTTTAGGTCACAGGAATGGTACAGATGACTTAGTACTGCCATGCTCAAGACACTCCTCTCTTCCTTCAAGGCTTGAACCTCTAAAGCCATATATTCACCTTTACTGAATACTAAATGCAGGTTTAAACATTCAGCCTTAGAATAAACCCAGATTATTTAAAATTTCTGATGCCCTGACATAGCTTTTAAGCCTGGAATATGCAGCCATTCAGTGAGAAAATGGCTACAAAACCTTGTATTTTGTACCAATGCTACAAAACTTTGTATTAACACTGTCTAGCCTTTCCAAGTGTAGAATCAGCTAAAGGAGATTTCAGTACAGAAATGGAAAACAAGGCTAATGATATCAGGCATTACTTGGCTTCTTTTAGTGCTCACTACTGTAAAATAAATGCAAGAAGATCCTTACCAGCTTTTTCATTAATGTTCATGTACAGAAAGAGGTAATTACATACTTTAAGATAATTCACTGCCAACTTACTTTTCACATAAAATCTTTTAAAATATAGACATGCAGTATTAATAAGAAGAACTATTTCTACTCTTCTTCTTCTAAAAAGCTCCACATTCTCATAAACAGTCCTATAAAGGAAGGCCATTGAGTAAAAAGCTTACTTAACTAACTTTTAAAGGAAAATCTGGAATCAATACACTTGAAATCAAATGCATATTGATTGTGCCATTTTCCTCTTCAAAAATAAACTGTCTCAGTAAATTACACGAAGCTCTCAATTCTTGACACAATCCTTATGACACACAGATCTTATTCCTTCTATATCCTGTTAATTTTACTGCTTTGACTGGCCCCAGTTAGTAAGATTAGTACTGGTGGTAAAACTATGTACATGCAAAAGCTTATGAAAAACTTCAAGTTTTAGGATTCTTTGTTCATAACCTTTTTTTGATCAAAATCTTCAAAGGCTCTACCAGCTGTACAATCACCATCTCTAACAGCCAGTCTCTAAATCAGGTGGACTAAAACAGCACTCCTTCACTTTAATGGACTTTGGCCACAATGTAATTTCTATTGAACAATTAAAGCAAAGCCAGTGACTTCTAACATATGGATAATGATGGGCTGGAGATGTTGAAAACTCTTTATAAATATCTAATTTTAATGCTGTGATAAATACAGATGCTATGAATGTGCTTTCCAGGGTCAAGCTTTCCTTAATGCTCTCCCATGCCAGGACCTTGTCTTGCAAGCTTTCCATTTGGAGCTCTCCCTTTGACTTCAGCAAGGGCTCTAGAGAAAGGAATTGCATAATCAGACTCCTAATCAAATTTATTAAAACCTTGATGATATACAACCCAATTAAGGAATACCTCTCCGTTCCATAAGAGCTTTTTACATTCCCTATAAAACACTTTCCTCCTCACCACATAAAACTCAGTGTGTGCATTGCCTTCTGTCAGCATGAAGTACAAGCCCTAGAAATGAAAATGGGGCAATTAAATCTACAAGCTGTGGCTGATTTAATCATGAAAAGATAATGCTAATCGGCTGAAGAACTTTCAAGCAACGTTCAGTCTTGTTATTAGCCAGGGTGTGAAAACCACGGCAATATTGTAATATTTCCATTTCTAAAAGAAGGATCTTTCTTATCACATTTGCTGGTACAGTACTTTCCTCAAGGGGTAAATGTATTTCTGTCTGTTTTGAATTTCTCTCTATGATATTAAACAGTCAAAACTCATACAATGTTTCCTCATCATCTTGTATTTTGTGTTGTTATATAGTCAACTATTTTTTTCTTGCTGGTCTTCATTTCAACTGCTTTGTTTCAATGCAAGACCTTTCAATTGTGTCAACCACAGACCTACACATTAAACATTACCAACAGATCTCTTTCAGATATATGTGACACATTTCAGAGCACAGCATCCTTGCTTGGGATTACAATTTGTTGCCCTTCAAAAGCTGATACTGAGAAAAATAGAGTTTAAAACATTCATTAACAGCTTGGATTTGGGGACTGTATTTAACTCTTCGGAGACTGCATCTAAAGACCTTTAAAAGTAAAAGAAAGGCACTTCTTTTTCTCAAAAGTCTGTGATTGTTTTTATTTTCTCATGATATGTTTTTCTATCTTTAGATTTCAACCCTGCTTCTAACTCTTCACTGGTCAGGCTGGCAGTGCTCCAGCTCCCACGTAAACCCATTTAGACCACCTCTTACCATGCAGTACAAACCTAGGAAAATACACTTTTTTTGTAAGAATCCAAAAGCAATTTTTTAATTATGCTTTCAATGAACACTTTGTTATCCAATCTTAGACATTCTGGAAGCAACTGTTTTCTTTCTTTCCTCTTCAGACTGTTAAAAATCTACTTAAATTTTTTCTTGACTTCATTTTTTTAATTCAGTTTTTGTCTCTCTGAACCTGCTCTAGATTTTTCTTTCCATGAAAAGAAACTAACCAGCAAAAATTGCCTTAACATTCTGGGTTATTCCCTGGTTTAGCACTTAGAGGGAAAAGGGCCTAATTATATACTGGAATAAATGAAAGCAGGTAGAAATTTTGGTTTTCAATATGAGAGCCTTCTAAACCCTTAAGAACAAAGTGGCAGAGCCCAGCCATCATACATTTGCTTCCATAACAGAACAAGCCCGGGGCAGGAATATCCAAGAAAATACCATTTTTTTGTTACATTTTTACATATTTTTCTATGTAATTGGAAAAAAAAAATTTGTCAAGAGCAGAACTTATCTACATTCTAAAGCTTTAGATCAGCAGACATTTTTAAAACGAAAAGATCACCAGCAAAGTTTCCCACACACTTGATATTTTTGTTTCTTCGAGAAAGATATTCCCAAGCCTGTAAAACTGTTTAAAAAATTGTGAAAACAAGTGGATGATGAAAAACCATCTCATGAAGGATAGCAGAGAAGAAGGGGGCATGAAGCACTGAAGTCACTGTAGTTGCATTGCCAAATCAGCCACTTGAAAATCAGGTTTTTCTCTTTTTTTTTGAAATGAAAATTCTTATACACACTTTTCTAGTAAGCTCCAGTGAAAGATAAATACATGATATTCCCCCTGTGGAATAATACAGTGTGGGTTTACTGAAGTGCACTACATTTCCCTTCTGTAGGGAATCCATTACATCATTAATCAAACACACAAGTTTAGATGGCATGGTTATTAATCTGCCTGTAGTCAACCCAAGTTACCTTTTGTCCCATTGCTCAAGTACTTCTAGTAAGACTCAAATTTTATTTTCTTTCAAAATATGCCTGTTGTGGTCAAACCAATTTGTCTACACTTGTTTGAATCATTTCTTTCATGCATTTCACAGAATTGCACAACAACAGGAGTTGGAAGGGACCTCTGGAGATCATCTCAGTTCAATATCCTGCTTAAAGCAGGGTCACTCAGGGCAGGTTTCTCAGGCCTCTGTCCAGTCAGGCTTTAATTATCGCTAGAGATGGAGACTCCACAAGCTACCTGGGCGAATTACAGTCATAGAATTACAGGATAGTTTGGGTTGGAAGGAACCCTAGAGCCCACCTTGTTCCAACCCCCTGCCATGGGCAGGGACACCTTCCACTAGCCCAGGTTGCTCACAGCCACATCCAACCTGGCCTGGAACACTTCCAGGGATTCCAGGATCCAGGGGCAGCCACAGCTTCTCTGGACAACTGTGCCAGGGCCTCAGCACCCTCACAGGGAAGATTTCTTCCCAATATCCAATCTAAACTTCCTGCCTGTCAGTGTGCAGCCATTCCCCCTTGTCCTGTCGCTCCAGGCCCTTGTGAATAGTCTCTCTACATCTTTCCTGCAGGATCCCTTCAGAGAGGTCACAGAAGGTCACAGTTAGGTCATCCCGAAGCCTTTCCTCTCCAGGCTGAACAATCCCAATTCTCTCAGCCTTTCCTCACAGCAGAGCTGCTCCATCCCTCTGCTCACCTTGGTGTCAAGTTTATTTGCTGTATGAAATCCCACAGTGTGAAGTGGCTTCCAAAAACAATGCCATTGTATCCCTAAATCAAGTGAATCATGAAAATCAGCAGATCAGCAGGTGAGTGAGTGTTTTTCAATCAAGCTGCAAAAACTGAGAAGTTCAAACTGAGTTCCTTAGCTCTTTAAGCTTGGAGTTTGTGGAATTTCAATCTTCATGGGTTGGATGCCCAAAAGAACTGAATGTAAATGCAGTTTATTTCTTTAAAATTGCAGACAGGATTGCAGTATGCATCAAATAAAAAATCCTTGCCAACTAAGTTAACTGACTGTTGTTTCCACAGCCAATTTCTGTAAATTTTGTCCCAAATCTGGGCTTCTCTTGGAGATAAATAGCAAGAAATTTACCCTATAAATGAACTCAACAGAAGGTAAAAAATACACTCCAAGATACAGTAGTTTGTCACCAGCACACAGGAAAGGGAGAATACTCTAGTTTTTTCTTTCTAGTTTTCCTAGTGCCCTAGATTAAAACCCAGCAGAAATCATAGAGATGTATTTTTCAGCCTGAAACTTTTCCGTAGCCCCATAACCTGTTATTACAGTCTTTGACTGGGTACAATGTGACAGCAAGCCAGTAAGTGCAGACTTAAGGACTTCATTACTTACTCAGGCAGAAACTCCCCTTAACTTCAAGCACTGATGAATACAACCTACAGAAATTAGTCTTTCCACTCAGTTTAATAGAAAAGCGACCTGCATCATCTTGAATGCTGACAATAAGAAGCTTAGGCCTCAATTCAGAAAAAGCATTTAATTGTATCCAGGACACTGAAGCCTGTGCTTAACTTTAATCATATGCTTGGGTCGGAGTTCCACGATTAAACCACGCAAGCTATAGCACAGCCCTAGAAAGAATGCTTCCTTCAGCCAAAATCTTAATAAGTAACACAAATAAGACCAGTAAACAGCAGCTCTGCCTTCTCTTGTTTCTAGGTTCAAAACTCTCTCCTGACAAAAACTATTTTTTTTAATATATCTATATATATATTTTTTTTTAGCAGAAAGAATCTCACAAGCATAAGACATTGTTTTCTTAAAATCCTTGCTCTCATCTCCATCTCTGGAGATTTTCACAACCCGACAGGGTAATATTCTGAGTAGCATGGTTTGAGGTCACACCTGACACTCCTTCGGACAGGAATGCCATGGGTAGTCATTTGGACTAGAGAAAATCCCAAAAGCCTTCCCAACTTGGAATATTCTACTATAGTATATTTTTAAGTATTTTATTACTTCATATCAAGAATGTAGGAAGAGCTATTTCCTACTGAAGGCTGGCTGGAATATAATTGTAAACACAGGAGCACAGCGCTGTGGCCAAACATTGGGTCCATCTGTCTGATACAAATGAGGAAATCCCACTGCAGATTTTCAGAGAAACAGGGAGCAAATGGGGCATTTTTACCTGCATTTCTTATACTACTATATACAAAGACAACCAGATTCCGAGACAGCAACAGCAAGGAGGTTTGAGTACATGTCATGTACTTTATAATCAAAGAACGCACACATCTAAATAAGAACACATTGAAAGACCATGCCAACACTCTTTTGAAGATATAAGTTCCGCTTATGAATACTCTGGTATGAAACTTCTCGGATCTAGAACTCAAATAATCATTAAGATAGCCAGAATAACAACAACTATAGGTACAAAAAGAGTATGAGATCTCTGTATAAGATTATAATCATAAGGGTCCTCATTCATCTTCAGTCATTTTTTGATTTTCATTCAGTCATTTTTTAGTTTCAAAAGGTAATGATGCAAGAAATAAGTTGAAAAGGAAATCATTTATTACATAGTGATCTTACTATCCCATATGCTTAGAAAGTTATTTGTCAAAGTAAAGAAATGATAGAAGCTAGAATGACACTGGTCAGTTTAAGAAATACTATCTCAAATTGATGGGTTTATCATGCTAATAACATAGTTTAATAAATGCTAAAATATTAGGGCTTAAGGAACTCCGGGTATATTTAAAGTTCTTCATAATTCTGATTGTTCAAATTGGTATTTAAGACCAATTATCTTGGTTTCTTCTGCAGAGTTTAAGTTAATACACAAAATAATAAGAAATCCTCCTTTCTTTCGTTAATCTTATTAAGGACATGCTTAATGAAGAGATGGGCTCCAGCATCTGAAGTGGTTGTTAGTCCTTGTGGGAGATTTGCTGACAGAAGAATGATAAGGAATCAACTACTAGCAAGAATTACTGTTTCATGTTTTGCAATGTTGAAATTTTAAAAACAGATATATGAACTACTAATATGAACTATTAGTAATGTACAATTCTACTTCATATTTATCTGTATCATCCTTTACACCAGAGACCTTCCTCTTCAAACCAGCTTGCTTTAATTCAGTTGTTAACTGAAACAATGGTTTAGAAAGAAATACTTCTTTCTTTTAGTTTCAATTACCAGCTGAATCAACAATTTAAATAATTTATTATGCCACTTAGATATTTAGAATGAATTAAAGGGAAGACAGAATGCCAGATTCTGTTGTTCCTAGGGTTTGCTCCAAGTCAGGACACAAGCCAAGAGACAAGCCCTTTTTTTTCTATAAAGAAATTTTTCCTTGAGAAATATGTAGAATGAATCATTCACTTTCCTGCCAAATAGGAAAGATAAGAACATACATATATATATATGATGTTGAATCATGTTTGCCAGATCAGCTGGACATTTAATGAAAAGGAGTCAGGCCCTGATCCATCTCTCACAGCAATGACTGGAAGGCTTTCCATCAGCTCCAGTGAGAGTTGGATCTAGCCCCATCTGCATGTTTTCAGGCACAAGACCAATTTTCATTTCCTGACCTCTGTGTAATTCCATTGAGGATGCCACTACTGCAGAGAGAGAAGAACAACTTATCAGAAGGTTGCCAATATCCACTGCGTTTGCAGTTAACATTCTGCACATACAGGAACTTTACCCTATTCATTAAATATTTCTATCCACATCTTCAGTGTTACAGTGCAATAAAGAACAAAATAGAATAATAATTGCCCCATTACAAAGCTTGCATCTGCCATGTTTGCATGAAGGTATTATCAGACACATGCATTCATGCACACATGTGTAATCCTTCATCTCTGCTGCAAGGACGAAGATCCCTTTTGATGTACATGAGTCAAGGAAATATACATTGCAAGTGCTTATATCAGAGAATCATAGAATGGTTTGGGTTGGAAAGAACCTTAAAGATCATCCATTTCCAACCCTCCTGCCATGGACGGGACACCTTCTACTAGCCCAGGTTGCTCAGAGCTCCATCCAACCTGGCCTTGGACACTTCCAGGGATCCAGGGGCAGCCACAGCTTCCCTGGGCAGCCTGTGCTAGGGCCTCATGTCCTTTACAGGGAAGAATTTCTTCCTGATATACAATCCAAACCTCCTCTCTGTCAGTGTGAAGCCATTGCCCCTTGCCATTCCCACATGTCCTTGTAAATAGCATGTGACCACAAAGAATTAAATAGTAGTACTGACTATAGGACAGATCATTCCAGATTTCCCAAATTAGTCCCTTAAAACTTGTCAGTTTTAAAAATCAATGTTGTAATTTGTAAGGACTGTCTGTTTATATATTTGCTACTTAACCTGAGGCATTTCACACAAATGTTTCAACTCCTTTAGCTTTAAATGAATTCTCTCCTGAAATAATAGAACCTCAGGGTGTTAGAGTAACTTCACACCAATCTTTTGTAAAGCACTCTGAGGCCTCACAGTTTCTTTCCCACTCTCCAAATAACCAATAAAATATTTATTTCAACAGCCTGAACCACACAGGGTGGTAGAGGCTGAAATTTTGTTTTTTGCTTGCTCCAGTAGCGGAAATACACCAAATGGTGTTTTGTATGAAAGCTGTATTCTAGAACACAAACCCCACTGGGCAAGTAACACATTAGATGTGTCATACTTTGTCTTGCCAGGCTCATCAGGCTGATTTGGAATTTGCTGCCTGGGTAGAGTGACTCATATGCTTACTGGCCTTGACAGGTGCTGGGCATCTTCCACACTTATTAAAGTTAATGATTTGAACAGCAGAGAGGGAAAACTGTATGTTGGTTTCCTCTTTATGTGAATTCCCAAGTTATCATTTAAGAGAGGATGTAAGTGGTGTCACCTTTCTTCTGCAATCACAAAAGCAGGCCCTAACCAACCCCCTGTCCCTTCCTTGCAAAAATAACCCCATTAGCTTCGTAGGAATTCCTTGCTGGAGTAAGGCAAGAAAAAAAAATGCACCATACACACAGCTTTGCACATAAAAGCTGCTTCTTGCCATAAAACCAGTCACTTCCTCAGTGGAACAGAGGAATTAACATACTGGAAACAAGCCAGTAATTTTATAGAAATATATGCCTTTGAGTAAGCTCTAGACCAGTATTGTCACAATAGCCACACTTTGGCATCATTTCTATCCCAACAAGCCACAGCTGCTGAACTGGAGACTTCTGACTTCATATTAGATAAATAACGAGATGTTTTAGGCAGCAGTGCCAGAGCCAGTCCTTTGATATTAACACAGCACACTACAGTTGTTGAGCAGCCACACCAAAAAAGATATGCCTTTAATTTACACTAGTTAACTAAAAATATTCAGGAGACAACTTCACAGAGACTTATGCCTTGACATTAGACTGTCAACCAACAGATGAAGAAATGGAGACCTCACAGACATTTTGTATCCACACCAAACCAAGAAATTAGGAGGATTGAATCTTTAACTACAGAGACATCTCTACTTTGATGCCTGTCCAGCCACTAGATCTGCCCTGTTAATATGACAAAGTTCTGTACCCTGGCTTCCACCCAACAAGACAAATACTGAGCCAGAGACCTCACAGAAACCTGTGCCTTAATATTAACCTGCCCCACCAAAATCTCCTGAGCTAATGGTCTTGCAAAAAGAAAAGGTTGAAAGCTCTAAAAATAAGGTTGAAGCATTATTGCAGTCTTAAATACTCATCACTTTTAATGTCTAACTTTTCAGGGTCATCCAAAGCAAAATATAATGGTGCATTTCCACAGATAGGCCAGCTCTTTAGCTGAACAGTTACGTTTAGTTTTTTTTTGTCTTCTCCAGTTCTCACATCGACATCTATTGCTCTTATAATTTCATAAGACACTGAGGTACAAAGGCCTGAGCAACACATCTTCCAAACCCAGACTAATGTGCTGTTTGTTGGACAGAATTCTGACAGAATCAGTAAGCAGAATGTTGACTGATGGAAAACTGCTCAGCTGCTTGGGATATACTTCAGTAATTGGGGAAACACTAATTCAGGATTCAGTAGCTCAGTATTTTTTCCATCCACATTGTCAGAGAAAGCAATTTGAGAAAAAAATATTCCAGCTTAGCCTTTTCATTCTTGATGTCTGAAAGGAGCTCTTCCTATTTTTGTAGTGCTGGATCTTCACATTGTTCCTTATTTTCCACCTATTCACTTAAAATTTTTTTCTTGGGTTGTTTTATGGGTTTTGATTTGGGGTTTTTTGTTCAATTTTGGTAGGCTTTTTGTTTGTTTGTTTGTTTTTGTTTTACCTTAAATTAATGTCTAATTTATAATGATTTCTGTATCTTGCGTAAGCAAGATAATCATAATATTCTACAGCATCAATGGCTGACTTGTTTACAGTTCCCATTCACTTTAAGTCAAAAACAAGCTGAACAGCAACAGTTTTTTCTGAGTTTTCCAGTCTTTGATCCCTCACTAGGAAGGCCAAGAGAGCAGTGTAATGTGTAAGGAAAGACTGTCCATAGTGCTCTGTGAGTCTCTGCTTATTGGGCAAGATCAAAAGCCCACTAAAATAATTGAGAATCTTTCCGTGATCTTCTGTGGAGTTTGGTTGGGCACAACAGGTGAAATGAAAGATTCCCTGGAGACACTTTGCAAGGGTGGTCAGCAGAAGAAAGGGACAATGAAGTTCTTCCACAAGCTGCAGGGCTAAATTTGTTGGACAAAAACTGAAAACCCTCCATTTCAGATATTGATTCTCAACCTGTAAGCAAATTAAACTGATTCTTTCTACCTGGAAGCTAAACATGGTATTGAAATGTTTTGGCTTTTCTGGCACACATCATATGCAGGGAATAAGCAATGGTTGACCAAGACTACAGAATTTGTGAATATTTAGAAAATAGAATATGAATATTTAGAAAATAGAATATAGATTTCAATCAAAAATTTACAAGAGGAGATTGATAAAAAAGGGGTTTGTTCAAAACGGTTTGCAATAGCCATAAAAATCCTGAACACGTTTCAATCTGAAAATGATCTACTAATAATTTCTCCATTTGTCCTGGTAATGCCATTAAAACTTCACAACTGTGTAACTGCAATAGCACTAAAGACACCAATGTTACCTTTGCAAATGAAATCACCACCATAAAAGCTGCTTTCTTCACTGTCCAGAAATTACTGACATTCTGAGTGATTGCTGTAAGAATTCTGTGGTGATTATCTTAGGAATCAGGCACTACTCTGCAGATTAGATCCTGAACCACCTGTCAACCCTATTTCTATGCAAATTGCTTTACTTTGAAAGACCAAATTACTTTACTTTGAAAGACATGACCTCAAAGCCTTGCAATGGCACCGCAGGACAGCATTTAACCACACCACCACCAACCAACTCAAAAGGCTGATACGAGCACCAAAAAGTGCTTTTAGCAACCTCCGAGGGACAGACAAAAATACAGTCACAACATAATGAAACACAAATTCCACAGAAATGAAAAGAGCAAGCTGTATCTTACCTCATTTGAATTTTCTGCTGTGATGTTTTTATTCTTCAGCTTTTTCTGCAGCAGTTTGGTTTCATACTCTGGTCTGGGATGCTCCTGAAAAAAAAAACCACAAACAAAAGAACTAAAACAAACAACCAAACATGATTATGATTAAGAGGAAAAAAACCCCAAAAGTTCTGGTCACTTATTCACAAACAAGTTGATTCAACTCCATGCACATTTTGGACTAGGCCGTCAAGTCTGGCCCTGTTTCCCTAATCAATAACCTTTCAAGGTACCCTTACTAAATATATTTTTCTTTTCCAAACTAGACCATAAATTAGGCAAGGTGGCAAATATTTACCAAGCTTTTCAAGTGAGCGTGTCATAAAAGAGACAAGTTATCATGCATTTCCTCATTCCCACCAAGTTCTGAATTCATTCCGAGACACACATTAGACATTTCTATTCTGGTTATCTCCACCAGGTTGCTCAGAGCCCCATCCAGCCTGGCCTGGAGCACTTCCAGGGATCCAGGAGCAGCCACAGCTTCTCTGGGCAACCTGTGCCAGGGCCTCAACACCCTCACAGGGAACAATTTCTTCCCAATATCCAAGCTAAACCTGCCCTCTGTCAGTGTGCAGCCATTGCCCCTTGTCCTGTCACTGCAGGCCCTTGTCAAGAGTCTCTCTCCATCTCTGCTGCAGGCTCCCTTCAGGCACTGCAAGGCCACAGTGAGGTCACCCCAAAGCCTTTTCTTTCCCAGGCTGAATAATCCCAATTCTCTCAGCCTTTCCTCATAGGAGAGGTTATCCATCCCTCTGCTCACCTTGGTCCACCTCCTCTGGACAAAATGTGGAACTCAGAAATAGTGAGGCATGGGGAAATGCTAACATGAATAAAGCTGATTAATAAAGCAGCAAAACTGGTGGTAAGCAGGATGAGAAAAGGACAGACAAAGATACAAGGATATGCATTTCAAAATGCTGCAGTAAACACCTGTATCTTGATGGTTTCTATTTTTTCACTGGCTTGCATTGATTTGCATTGTTTGCTACCAGGCTTCCTTATATAAAGGTTCAGAATTTGGATGTAACAAACATCTTTAGACTTTAATAAAGAAGGGATGAAGACATTGGGCATGGATGGCTACATGAGAGAAGACAGCTTGGCCAAAGTCGGGAAAGGAGGTAAATGAAGCAGTAAGAAACTGAGGAGACCTAAATACACTATGCAACTACAGAGCTGAATTAATTTTCTTCCTTTTATTCTCTTTCTTTCTGCTAAGCAAAGTATTCTGAGACACCAAGGGCAGCCTCCAGAGGTCAGAGCAACTTTTGAAAACTGATTTGAATGAAAACAAGGTGAGAAAATGAATGCTAAGCAAAACATTGTACTCTGACTTACTTTTTGCTATTGACAATCTCACTCTGAGTGCATATTCTGTTCAAATTTGGCCAAGTTATGTTTCGTTTTCCTTGGAAGACATTCCAAAGTCCTTTTAACTACCTTTCATACACCTGCATCTGGATTGGAAAAGTAGTTGCTCTGCCTTTTGCTGAATCTGCCAAGTCATCTTACCCTTGACTGAACAGACCACAAAGCTCCCCGGAATGCGTTTTGTATATATTCCTTTTATGAGCACTTTATTTCTTTACAATCCAGACCTAAGGATGCTGGACCCATACATCCCTGGATGTGAAGGGACAATTCCACTCAGCTGTAAAAAAGAGCGTGATTCAGAATCAATTCCATGTCTGAAAATGGGAAGAGCTCTACACTTAGGACAATAAGCTAGAAATAGTTGTGATGACTTCAAGAAGGCCAAATGTCCATGTAGGGATAGATCTGAATCCCAGGATGCTGGAAGTTTGCCAGTACAGCTGCCAGACACTTATTGAAAACCATGTGAGCCAAGGTACTGTGAGGCCAAATGAGTGCTCCGAGTAGAAAACGATAATTCCCATTCTGAAAACAAAGAGCCAAAACATGAAATTTCTACTCAGGCGAAACTTATGTTGACATCAGTGGGAATTTTCTCTGAGAATGGTGTCCAGTATTTGCCTCAAACATACACATGTGTATCCACTATCTATCAAATTAGGGCTCTGTAGATAATGATCCAGTTTGATAAGAATAAATAACGTGAACCAATATCTCCTTAATTTCCTTTTGATTTAGGAAGAAAGTGATAACGGAATTTTATAAAGCAAGCATGACAAACACATTGAATTTATCAAAAAACAAAAATAGAACCTTAGCAGCTATCCCAGATTTTACAGACCAAAGGAGTTATCTTCAAAAAACAAGCTGTACTCTCTAAGAAAAGGCAAAGATCCACTGCAAATTCCTTGAACAGCCTCATCCTGATATCCTGAACACAAGCAGAGCAGCTAAGCAGTGCACACTGATAGGAAGGAAGGTTTCCACAAATTCAAACTGAAGGACCCAGCTGCTGCCCCAAAGCAAGACAGGAACTTGGAATGAACAGAACAGAGAACCCAGCTGTTCTCTGCTGCAAAAGGGTTAATTATTAGAAATCAAAGACTAAAACCCTCTATTTCTTATGATGGTGACACAGGAGGCAGGGGGCAAGAAGTCTGAGGAAGAGTTTGTCATTCACACCAAGGATCTCTTTAGACTGACCTACTAATGGGATGCTCATCCAAGGAAAAATACTTTTATATCTCAGCATGGAGTCACTAGTAGATGTTCACAATCTTTTTTAGTCCAGATCACTTTCAAGTTTAATTTGGTAAATGAAAAATTAAAGCAAAATCTTGAATAAGTCATGTAATATTAGCACAAGTTTAGGCATGTTACTGAATCTGTAATCACACACTTTTTCCAACTTCTTGGAAAGAAAAGAAATTATCACCTGACTTTGTTCTTACAGTTTACAACTTTAAAAATTTTAAAGTGTGCCTTCATGTGTAATTTTTAATGGAGTAATAACAGTATTAAAGAGTGTCCCCAAACAGCTGAGGGATAATATTCATGTTTCAGCATCCCTTTCCCAGCTATCCTAATGCAACTCTCATCCCCTTAAACACAGGATTTAAATATAATGGTGAAAGGAATTGTTTAGAAGAACAGAGCTAGGCAAGGTTTATTAAATAATTAGTGTTAGTAGGAATTTAGTGAAGGTCAGGGAAGATTCTCTGGAAAGAGGAATGAAACCCAAGAAAGGTGAATTTAAAAAAAAACCAAAACAATTAATTAAAAAAAATTGGAAACATGGACACAACAGGCAAATTAGAATAGTTATGGGAAAATTGTGAGATAAAGAATCTGAAGAAAATAATCCAAACTAAAGATCTCATTGGCACAAGAAACTGAGGATGCAGAGATTATGAAAGAAGAGATTTGAGACAAGAAAAAATATTGTAGCTACAAATTTTTTTTTTTGCTTAAGATGTCGTGTCAAGAGGCATGTCCATTTTGCACATTATTCTTCAAAAAAGAGTCAGATCAACCAGAAAATAGCCAGAAAGAAACAAGAATAAACAGATACAAAGAAAATCCTTCCAGTGCCTGAAGGGAGCCTACAGGAAAGATGGAGAGAGACTCTTGACAAGGGCCTGGAGTGACAGGACAGGGGGCAATGGCTTCACACTGACAGAAAGCAGGGTTAGATTGGATATTGGGAAGAAATTGGCTCCTGTGAGGGTGCTGAGGCCCTGGCACAGGTTGCCCGGAGAAGCTGTGGCTGCTCCTGGATCCCTGGCAGTGTTCCAGGCTAGGTTGGATGGGGCTCTGAGCAACCTGGTCTGGTGGAAGGTGTCCCTGCCCATGGCAAGGGGGATTGGAATGAGATCTTTAAGGTCCCTTCCAACCCAAAGCATTCTGTGGTTCTATGAGCCTATGAAAATATTTTTAAGAACAAAGACTGAAAGAGAAGAGGCTTGTTCATCTTAAGACAAACAAACAAGGGTGACAGAGATATGATATTGTGTTGAATTTTGCTGAAAAGAGGACAGAAGTAATCCCTCTCTTGATCATTGAAAGTTTAAAAAAAAAAGAAAAAAGAAAAAAAAAAGAGAAAAATTAACATGTAGCAAGGAGATTTAAAAACCACTAGGAAAAGCTTGTTAGCAGTACAGATAGAGAAGCATTAGAGTAGATTACCTAGGGAGGAATTGAAATCTCCACGGCTGGATTTATTTAAGAACAAATTAGACATACATCTCTTCATAATGATTTAAGTAAAGTTGATCCTACAACACACAAGGGATGGCCCCTCAAGGTCCATTCCATTCTTGTTTTATGAATTTAAGTTCCCAGTTTTTCAGTGTATGCTGAGATTTGTCTGGCACTCCTTCACTTGTCATAAACAAAGGATTCTTGCTGATCCCACAGCTCCTGCCCACAAACTTTTACCACTTCAGGCCTCTTCATCACAGGACCTCACAAACCTATAGATTTTTCCACAGCATTTTGAAAATATTAAGCTAAACTGAGGGTTTTGTACTGTGAGTGATGGACTTGGAATTCAGAAAAATCTGGTGGGTTCATCAAATATGCTACAGAGGCCAGAGTTTGCTCTCCAGCCTCTCAGTTTGCCCTGTAATTGGTACAGGACTGCTGCTCTGGCAGGGAGCAGTTTGACATTCCATGTAGGATGAGCAGTAATTTCTGTTGGGCTGGTGCACTGGGTTTGCATCACAACTCACAGACTGGGAGCACTGAGTTATACTGTGAGCATCACCCACGTCATGACAGGAGAGAGAGTCATGAAAAAGCTGAGAAAGAGAGACAAAACAGAGGAAATTGCCAAGTCACCAGCGAATAATTATTCCTGCATTGTGGGATAGTGAGGGAAGAAGAGCACTGGAGTGTGCTGTCTGTTCTCAAGGTCACGTTTTTGTTCTATCCGAATATTTTGATCTGGGAAATAGAAAAAAGGGGAGTAACATCACCACCATGAAGGTAACATTTATCATGAAACCCACGATGTCAGCTTGCTTTTCTCCTACAGTATTTGCACTCTTCTGTTTGAGCTGAGCTCAGCTAGCAGGACTGCAGACTAGTAGGCGGCCTGTTGTTTAAGGAACTATGCTGGAACATGAAGGGAAGAAATGGATTCAAATCCCCCCAGCAAACCAAGACAGTTCTGAATTATTGGATGTGACCCTGATGTAGAGACATCTCTTGCCAGGGGAAGGTCCAAAGCCTGTTCTTGGTATGATATTCGTTTATGACTTTAGTAACTGCACTCTCTTTAGTCTGGGTTAGAAATGAATCCTTGGATAAGAGACAGTCACTAGAACAAACCAAAGGACAGAACTAAAAACAAAATTAGGGACATTGTAAATAGCAATAAACGAGTATGTCTCAGTTTTCAGTCAGTTCAGGCATGGCTGGAGACCCCATGGCTCACTGAAAAGCTCTTTCTGAAGAAACCCACAGCATTTATTGTTTCAAAACAGCTGTGCTGGTGAGTACCCAGAGCTCAGGATGATGTACCTAAGGCATCACAGATATCACACAGACCTGGATGCAAAACTTGCTGATCGTACTGTGACCTGTGGCTGTCATCATCAAATTCACAGAGAACTTTTGTTACACGAAATTAAATTTTGTTACACAAAAGTATTTATTCCATGTGGTTGTGTTATTGCACACTGTAAAATGGCATATGGGCATTCTCGAGAAAACATGAAATGCTGTTATCTTATAATCCTTTTCAACATTCATTGTTGACTTCAGAGTGCTGACCAGCAATACATAGGTGAGGGTTTTTTAAAAAAATATTAATACTCAAAACTGTATCAGTGACAATCCTTTATCTACACACAGCAGCAAACTGCATTGGGCTGGAGAATACTCATGAGCAATCTATATATCAGTGCTTATATAATATGCACGTAGAGAATAATTTACGCAGTAAATTAGCCCAGGGAGAGGAGACTTACTTCTTCTTCTTCCAGTCCAGTTAGATCCCAGAAGTAACTCAATCTCATCTGCAAACGCTTCCACTGTTCAAGGAACATGGTAGCTTTAAAAGAAATCGAACAATTTTAAAAATGATAAATCCAAAGCCTTGTGGATAACATTTGTTATACTTATAAGCTTCAACTGATCTTTGAAGCCCATTTTTCTAGAGCCCTTAAAATGAAGCACTAAGAAACAGTCTCAGGCCCAGTTTTAAGTTAAGAACTCAACCAAAGCATTGGAAAAATAATTAATATTTTAGAAATAAAATACAGAAAGATGGAACATGGATTGTCCAGAGGCACTGGTGAGTTCTTGTCAGAGAATGGAACTGAACCCTTATCTGCTGATATCCACTGAAGACATCATCTCTCTTAATTTACCATGAAGCATTCTGCAGTAGGTTTAGCCTGATACTGAAATTACTGGGATTCCCAGTAATATGTAGAAAAAGGTATCTTGAAATATATTACAATTTCGTAGTTGAATGCTTTTGTCCTTCACAGGTATGGTGATTTTGTTCTAAAGGACTGGCTCCTGGTTCAGCTTCCTGCTTCTCCTTTTTTACTAACAAGAAGGAGCAGATGTTTTACTGTTGTCTCCTATTTACTGTCTCCTGGCTGTCCTCTCACAACTGCTGTTTCCTCTGTATAGCCCTTTCCCTAGTTGCTCATGATTTATGGACTTACAGATTTATTAGAAAAAGCACTTCTAATGCTTGACTTTTGGACACCTATTTTCAGACAACAATATCAATACTAAATCAGTACATGCCAACTAAAACCACCAAAACTCTAACAATAAAAGCTATACTTATAAGCAACTGGGGGCATTGTTTTCCATTTTCTTTTGCTTCACTTCACGTTTTCAGTAAGTGAAAAGGATATTGTAAAAATATTGTTAGATCACGGTAGCATTTACATCAGTTTGAAAATCTCATAGATAGCCCCACAAGGCAGACAACAGTGGAGAATTACATCCAGCTTCCTTTGACTACATCTACACTGCCAGACAACACTGTGAAAAGTGGGAACACTGTGAAAACAACATGGCTCTTACAAGTCATAGTCTATTCTGAGAGTTAGCTGCAAATATTTTCTTCACAGGTATCATCCAATCATATGAGAAATAAATACCATTTACAGACAGGACTGGCAATACACTGAAAGCAAATCCAGACACAAGGCAACTAAGTTGTTATCTGTGCTTCTACCCTTGCAGAAGAGAGAACATATAAAAGCTATATTTAGCATGGTTTGAAAACTCAAGGGTTTTTAGATATCCTAAATACAAAAACATTTGGTTATTTTATAGGGTGCTATTACTCATTCCATTCTTTCCTGTTGTACAAAAACTCAGTTCCACATTTAGCTCTATAAGAACGTACTTGGAAAAAAAAAGCAGAAAAACAACTGATAGAGAGCAGGTTAGATTGGATATTGGGAGGAAATTCTTCCCTGTGAGGGTGGTGAGGCTCTGGCACAGGTTGCCCAGAGAAGCTGTGGCTGCTCCTGGACCCCTGGAAGTGTCCCAGGCCAGGCTGGATGTGGCTCTAAGCAGCCTGGGACTAGTGGAAGATGTCCCTGCCCGTGGCAGGGGGCTGGAACTGGATGAGCTTTAAGGTCCCTTCCAACCCAAACCATTCCATGATTCTGTAAATCTTCCAATAAATGCATCTGTCATTGAAATTCAGTACCAGGACACTGGTGGGAGCATCAAGCACAGTCAGCCAGGCATTACTGTGAATATGGTCACTTGAAGCAGAGCTGCTGCAATCACAAAGACACTTCAGGAGCAATGAGCATCAGACACTAAAAGCATGATTCCTTTTGAGATATTAACCACAGGAAACCTTCTGCTTTCTAAAGAATGGGAGAACACAAGCAGGATGAAAGAATTCCTGTGCCTAACACCCTCATGAAAGGAAGCCAGCCCAGATCACCATCATTTGGTTTTTTTAAGTACACAGCTGGAACAGGTGTGCCAATGAGCTCTGCCATACAACAGATTGAGGGCTAGATATAACCAGCACAGCCTCTAATAGGAGGGCAGCAAAATTTGGTGTAATCTGATACTTAACAGGCAAGCTGGGCAGAGTTAGTAAAGGCTCCACTATTTGTCTTTGCTGCTCTTTGTGTGTGCCGGCTGCATTTTCTTGAACTGACAAGCTCAGTTATCATGGTCCCAAGAACAGACTTTTCCAATCTGTGGGAAACATTTTTTGGAGGGGGGCTACAGCTCCAAAAGAATTTTGTTATTCTTACGTGCCTTTTTCTAAAAGCAGTGCATATGGAACTTTTTGTCCTGTTCTGTTCCATAGCAGATTCTGCTAATTTGTCTTAGTGCAAGGATATATCAATATTTTCTTTCGCACATTGCATTGCCTATACTAAAATACAATTGTTCTGGATGAGGTTCAATGGAAATTGTCATTTGCATGGATGCAAATTCAAAGTTTCTCTGTTAGGGAAGTGATCTTTTATTTATCTATCTTAAGCTTCACAGCAGCAGGTGACACTTTATCTGCCAGTCTATCCTGTAACTGGCAGCAATCTGAAGTTGTAAACTAAAGTATTGTGAGAGTCTATAATTTCATCCTCTTTTTTCTATTTCTCACTCATCATTCTCACATATTCTTGAACTTCTCTAGGGTTTCCAGGAACTGGTAAATACATGCATCTTGCTTCCATGATGTGTTCTGTCTGCAAGCTCCTTAAAAACCTTCTGCTGTCCTCACCCAATGCCAAGCCACCAATCAGTCCTTTCTAAAACAAGCTGTAAAATCTTAATGGGGTTGCAAAGAATAACACATGGGTTGCTGAGGGATGGCTACAGCACAGTAACATATTTGCTCAATTTCATATTAAGGATGATAATTTCATTTGGGGAACAATGAATAGGGAAATAAAAAATGGTTTTACAGTAGCAATAACACATTTAACTTTCACAATAAACAAGCTCTAGAGTAAAGGAGAGCATGACACCAGCAATAATTCATGCAAGCACGGTACATACACTTTTCAGGGCAGAGGTGAGGCCAGAAACAATAAGAATAATACTACAGTGCATTCATTCATGTTTATGAAGTGTTTTGATATCCTCATGGAGACAGGGATATTTGCCATTAAAGAAAACCAAGCTTGTTTAAATGGAATACTCTAAAATATATTATAATTAAAATTACAATAGTCCCATTGCTCTTGGAATCCCATAAAGTTTTGATAAAATTATGTGACTGAGTTGACCCACAAGGAAGTGGGACTGTGCTTAAAGTAGGCCCTTTCAGCTGTCTGCATGATACCAATCCTCAAACACATTCTGGCCCCAAATGCAGAAGGTGTTAAAAGGACTTTACATGTCAGTAGAAAATGAAGAAAAATTAACAAATACATAGCAATAATAAGAAGTGTCATTAAAGGCACAATTTCCTCCATGGAGAAAACAGCTCCAAGATGTGCCAGGAGAGGTTCAGGTTGGACATCAGGAAGAATTTCTTCATATAAAGAGTAGTCAGGCATTGGAAGGGGCTGCCCAGGGAGGTGGTGGAGTGACCATCCCTGGAGATGTTTAATAAAAAACTGGACATGGCACTCAGCACTCTGGTTTAGTTGACAAGGTGGCAATCAGTCAAAGGTTGGACTTGATGAGATCTTTTCCAGACTTGAGGATTCTGTGATTCTAAACACAGCTGTAGAGGAAGCAATGACATATTTTTCTTCCCTCAACTACCCAACTCCTCTCCATTTATTCCAGAGCTTGCTGTTGACAGAAAGCTTTGTGATCTTGCTTTCCCCAGTCTCAACACAGACAGACAGCTCTCCCCAGCCTTCTGAGGATCACCAGCTTCCTAAAGCCATAGGGATCACATTCAATCAAACAGCAATTTATTATTCCATGAAGAGTCCAAACATCAAGTGACACTGTTGACTTGCAAAGCAATACTCACCCCAGAGCGCCATAAAGATGGAGAAGAAAACCGTGGCAGGGTTGTCAAACAAGTGACTGGCTCGAGCTGTGGCACAGGCAGAGCTGAGGTTCCAGTAATCACAGAACTTGTCACACAGGGGGCACATGGTGAAGGCATTGCGTTGGTCACACATCTCTTTACTGGGACAGACAAGGGCACAGATTCCTCTGAGTATTCCAGCTCAGAAACTATGGATGTGCAGTAGTGACATGGAGCAGCACATCACACCTATTACAAGCTATCTGCAACATATGTGACCTGAACGTGCTGTGTGTTTCTCCAAGGCTCATTGCCATGGATAGGAATTTTAAAAATCTTTATAGGCATGTTAGCAACAGGAAAACAATGCAACACTCAACCAGACTGAGCACTGCACTGTGTTAGTGAGTTAAGGAAGACAGCATCACTGAGGACCGAGGTTAACCACACTGAAAAACCATCATTCAAAGAAAAAAGTGGAATTTGCCATTTCTGCAGTCAGTTAAATTATTTGATGCAGATCAGATTTAAATCACTGAAGTGGGCATAAATGAAATCTGGTGCCCTTGTCAAAATACACATTTTTAATATGGTGGCACAAAAACATGAGAGAAAATACTTTTTTACAGATTTTAAGATCTTTAGTGTAAGGTTGATATTTTAATTCTTTGTCTTATTTGCCATGTATGTATTCAACCTCTAAAAATCTTTAAGAAAACCCATTATCTGTATCACTTTAACAGGCCAAACAGTACTTGTCAGTGCTGAGGATGCTTTCAGTTTTTTCCATAAGGTTTGGATATGAATACTTTTCATACCTGCCCAGTGTCACCTAGGTGAAGTGAGTAGTGCAAAGTTCAAATGCCTTTGCCAAGATACTGAGCTAAGGAGACTTGTAATATTGCTTCAATGGTAGCTGACATATTGTGATTATGAGTTTTCCTCTATGGAGCATCCTGAAATAGCTTTTACCATATTACTTCAAATGGAAAAAGGACTATTCAACCTGTAGTATCAACATGTTTATATTCTATGTTTTGAAAAGCAGGCAGCTGTTTCCAGCTCTCATGTTGTTACAGTAATTCTCTATTTCAAAAGGCAGCAGAGGGTGCTGCGGATACATCTTAGCCGTAAATCTCACTGAAGTTTAAATGTTAGCACAAGCTCTTACCCCAACAAGCACAGCCCACTGAGATTTATTCAGATCAAGCTAAGAAAACAGACCCTGACTCAGATGTGGTGCTGTTCATCATTTAGCTATCAGTAACCTTGTCCTACTGCAGTGATTTTAAAAGTTGTCAGTTCAGGGACTGTCATGAGTGTGATCAGCATGCAAGTAATGCAGTGTCCTGTCTCCAGCAGAAGTCAGACACACCTAACACAGAGAAATGTCCTGGTTTTTCCACTGGGAAGGAGACATCAACATCATGGTGTCCTTTGGCAGTTCTTGTGTAGTGTATCCTCCTCAGGACACGAAAACTCAACACTTTCTTTGTGTCTAGAAGGGGAATACTGTGGAGACCAAATATAAAATCATAGCATGGGTTGAGGTGGAAGGGACACTAAAGATCATCCATTTCCAACCCTCCTGCCATGGGCAGGGATACCTTCCACTATCCCAGGGTGCTCAAAGCCCAACCTGGCCTTGGAACACTGCCAGGGATCCAGGAGCAGCCACAGCTTCTCTGGGCAACCTGTGCCAGGGCCTCATCACCCTCACAGGGATGAATTTTTTCCCAATATCCAATCTAAACCTGCCCTCTGTCAGTGTGAAGCCATTGCCCTTTGTCATGTCACTCCAGGCCCTTGGCAAGAGTCTCTCTCCATCTCTCCTGCAGGCTCCCTTCAGGCACTGCAAGGCCACAATGAGGTCACCCCAAAGCTTCTCTTCTCCAGGTGAACAATCCCTATTCCCTCAGCCTTTCCCCCCAGCAGAGCTGCTCCATCCCTGTGATGCCCTTGATGTCCCTGCTGTGGCTCCAGCAGCTCCATGTCCTTGCTGTGCTGAGCCCCAGGGCTGGAGGCAGCTCTGCAGGGATAACTCAGCAGAGTGGGGCAGAGAGGTAGAATCACATCCCTTGATCTGCTGGCATTTGCTAAGCCTTCTAACAATTGTTCATCTTTCTTGTACAGATGGTCGGATTTTACTGAGAATAAAGTAATCAGCGTTGTGGACAGTGCTTGCATTAATTGCAGTGAGTTTTACATAATAACTTTCTGATTGAGCACTGAGCTATATGCACTCATAAAAAGCAAATTAATGTCTTAAAAAAGCACTCAATGCAGTAGACTCATGAATCATTTCTGTTTCAGGAGGTGAAGCACTGAATATTCAAATAAATGTGTGCCCTTCAAATACTTGTTCAATGCCTATGTGTTTGAAATGCTCACAGGGTTAGTAATATGTCACTGCTCTTTAGACAAGTTAAAACCAGTTATTCTCACTAAGGATTCATAAGAAAAAGCACAGTCTTATAATTTTCAAGTAAAAAATCATGAATCAGAGATAAGCTTACCTAGGAATGTCACTTTCAATGGTTATACATCCATATAGAAATACAATAATCCCAACTACTGAAGATGGAATGAGGAATTCTGTGTATAAACCCAGCCATGCAAAATAAAGTCCTATCTTCTCTCCAAAATACTTCCTAAAAAAGAGAGAGGAAAAAAAAGACAAAAAACCATGTGTCAAGGATATAATTTTCAAATGTGTTTTACAGCTACTAAAAAGTCCCAGAAAGTTAAAATGCCAATTGTGAAAGACTTGAATGAAAACCCTGAGTATCTTGAAGACAATGGGACCAAATGAAGGAGGTGATTTAGGCAGTTGGCAGTTTGGGCTTCTCTGTTCTGACAAATTAGAAACAGACCTGAATCATTGTCCTGAGCTGATACTGAGTGGGTATCATTACAATATATAATATTTATAATCATTACAATATATAATATATGGTCAGGCAAGACTGTGTCTTTGCATCTCTTAAAAGAAGTCAGTGAAATAGGAGAAAACATTAGAAAACATGAGGCTCCTCAGAGGTGTATGCTAATTTTTGCCTCTGTAGTACTCCTGGATTCAGGCAGTGAGAGTCATAGAAATGACATCTATGAGACCATACTGACAACATCCTCTAACAGCTTGAAAGATGACTAATCTGGAATTGCTGCCAAAGGAGGAAAGTTTACTTCCACACCTAGCACTGGCTTTTCAGAAAGAATATTTTTTGTCAAGTTAACAGGCCCTAGACAGCTGGTTTGAAAAAACAGTTTCTGCTCTGAGAAACAGCCCCCTGCAGATGTTGATAAATAAGTGGTAGTACTCAGCCCAGCATCTTCATGAATCATGCTGCAAGAAGTAAACTAAGCAGGGATGAACCCTGCTGATCATTCCAAAGCACGGTTAGGAGTGATTACAAATATTGCAAAACACCAAGAGCTTCAGAGAACTAAAGAACTCACCAAAATTTAGATAAAAACCAACATGGTTAAAAACATTTCACAAGCCAGAGAAGGAGATGGGGCAGAAAGCAGCTACACAGAGAGCATTTAGGGCATGAGTCAGTGAGACACATTTACACTGTGACAGCAGCAAGAATTAGAAGAAATCCATGGTATCATGTCTAATAAATGAAAGACAAGACTTGCTCTTCATACAGGTTGAGCACAATCCCACTTTGAGATTTATCCTGGTCTCATTCACCTTAGGAAAATTTTATCCAAGTTTAGCACCCCAGATTCAAATCATTCCTACTGAAAATGGTTACATGAGATTTTTGGAGGCCAAAACCAAAATTTTCTATTCCAGAAGCTGGAACTAAGGGCCAGCTGCTCCTACCACAGGAAAGACAGGGGCAGAAGTGCAACATGGCAGAGAGCCATGGGACAGCAAGACAAGCCTCCACAGCCAATTCTAGATCAGATGAAATGGATAAGGGAAGCAACAGTGAGGAATTTTTATTGCTGCAGATCCTGCTGTTGTTCTCACACCATCACAGCTGCAGCTAACTCCACACTTCCAGGCTCTCCCATGGAATACTGGCAGTGCAATCCTGCTTATTTCATTGTTGCCTTCCATGAGTGCCTCTATTTTCTCATGTCTAACCAAATTTGCTTACCCTTTAGAAAGGATATATGCAATCTTAAAAGGGAAAACAAACCAAAAGCATTTGAAGATGATTCACAGACAACATTATCTTCAGTACAAGGGGATTCCACCCAGAAGTTGGGAAATTTCAGGAATCTTTTTAGTGTACATCCCCTACACCTGATATTGTAAGGTACCCTAAACTTCAAACCGTGTGAAATATCCAACAGCACAAGTGAAATTATCACAGCATGGCTTGAATGGAAATAACTTAAGATTTAAAGCACCTTGGGACAATGGATTTGCAGAGAGTACAAGGAAATATGGCATTATATTATATAGAATCTGTTATGAAATGATAATATAAATATTTATGTTGCAAATATAAGCCATATACTGGGACTACCCTCTAACCTGGCACATGCCAGGTAATTTTGGATGTAATTATTAGGAAGAAGCTTTCCTTATTTTCACATTTGAAAATAAATATATCTTTTTAATATACTTCTTTGTTAATATACTATGTTTTAATATGCTTCATTTAATATACAAATTTTAATACACTTTTTAAATATTAATTGAGGGAGAAAATACTAGATTGAAATATAGAACAAACCAGAATGCCAACAGCTTTTCTTCAAGCCTCTTGTGTGAGTCAACACAACAGCAGCAATGGCCTTGGAACAGCACAGGACAGAGGGAGACTCCATTTGCTCTTGAGTTTCCTTCTAACTGGGGAGTGACAACCTGAAATTTTACACTAAAGCTGGAAAAGGAGGACCAGAGGGAGATTATTCTGATTATATCTTCTTACTGCTTCCTTGTTTGAATGATGGGCAACATGGACATTGAGCAAAGTGCTTCAAAGAGGTCAGAGCAGACACCCAAAGCAGTCCACAATCTAAGCTGTTCAAAACTGTCTGTTCTTTTGACAAAGGGCTACAAATTAGCATGGAAAGTGTTCAAACCCCAGCAGCACTACAGAGTAGCTGACCAAGGTCAGTAAAGTTGAAATTCATGGCTCATGAGGCTTCCCCTTGGATTTTTAAGCCTTCCAGTGATAAATGTGATCTGTAACCCATGAAGATGTTTCAGCAAATAGCATGGTTGCTATCTGCATCCATGGCAAAAGAAAGTGAGAAGGGCTCAACAATGTCCTGGCAGTATGGAAAAAAAGCAGTAGCCAAGAAGAAAACTGCACTCTGTTCCGTGGCTTAACTGTTTTGAAAAGGAAAAATAATTAAGCTGCTTTGCCCAAGCTCAGTCCACCAATATGCCAGAAAGAGAAATGATCTCTTTCTGGCAAAGAGAAGCAATGAAAGCAATGAAAGCACTTTGAAACATGAAGATAAATTTAAATAGGAGTTTATCAAGCCAGAAGAACACAGGACATAGACATATTCTCTTCTTCATTTGACACATGCCCAAAAGTCTAGTGCCTCTGAATAGAAGTCAAGGCTCTGCAAACACCTGTGACCTCCTGTACCAGCATCTACTGCAGCTGCTGCTGGATTCAGTAGTGAATGAACAGAAGGGGGAAAAAATAATGTGTTCTTCAAGGGTAGAGGAAGATGTAAGTCAAGAAAAAGTATTTTTACAAGTTTTTGTATATTTATACCAAGAACTTGGCATGTTCTATCATTTACATTGGGATAAAACCAGTCTCACTTTATTATCCTGCAGGAATTAGCTCTGATTTATGCTGGCATGGCAAAAGCACCAGTACCTCAGTAGCAAATTCACATCTGCCTCACACATAGCCAGACAAAGATAAGGACTAATCCTTTCCAGAGCGTGCTCATGGATACTGCAGAATGTCACCAAGAAATGTGTCCCTGCCATTGTATGAGCTCTATTTCCACATTAGGGAAATGTCCCTTTATATAGACATATTCCACAGACACAGGGTTTATTCCCAAACCAAGGGCAAATGGCTTTAATAAAGAATGCGTACTGCGCCTACCAGGAGCAGCATCCAAGGCTTTTGTTCTGAGTGTTGATACAGCAGAAGGTGAAATCTGTGCCTTTCATTTTGGAAGACCCTCTAAAGGCTGTTTAACTGGCCACCTACCAAGTACTGAGTTCTCTTGAACAAGAACCATATCTTTAAGGAGAGATTTGGCCAAATCACCCACAACTCCTTCAAGAAGCTGAACAGGAGCTGCTCTTCCAGCAAATTATCAGAAACAGGAATAAAAAACTGCAACAGCAGCAACAACAGCCACCTGTAGAAAGTGTATTCCCTCCCATAATTAGAATAAGAGGTGCTGAGGAGCCCACAGCAAAAATGTTGACTTGGTTCCCTCTGTTTTGCCCATATAACACTTAAACCAGACATCTGCAGTGCACTTTGGTCTGTCTGGTTGCAAAACCAACATCAAAAAGAATAACTGATTACTAAACCCTCTGCTAAACCACGTTGGTCACAGTGCTCCCGTGCCAAGTTGTGCAATTTATAAATAGACTAAGGTTTGGGGAGGGGAGGAGAAAGAGAGAAGGAAAAAACCCTTCGGTTTTGACTCTTTGAAAACAAGTGTGGGATACCTGGAATGTGAATAAAGTGTGTGGTGCGTGACACACGCTGGAAAGAGCTCTGGGGACATTCAGGAACAAAGCTAAAAAAGCAAGGAAAAGACGCTGTGGACACTGAGTCACCTAACGGGGAAATCTGTTCAGAGCTCTTCAGTTTTTTTATTTCCAAAGCCCACTCTAGGCCAGCTGTCACTTCATGTTTCCAGGTCATTCCACCAGCCCTTTGGTGGGGGGATCATCTACACACAATAGTTTCTGTGCAAAACTAATCTGATTTACAGCTGCCCCTTGGGTAGGTTTCCCCTGTGCAAACAGTCAAACAAGTCACATGAATTACTAATGCCTTCAAAATAAACATTTTTGCACAGTTTGTGGGTGAAATTCTGGTGTTTCTACTGCTGGGGAGAAGGACAAGCAAGTTTAGTTTCATTTCAGAACACCTCTACTACCAAGGCCAGTTTAAAACTTTCTTTCCCAATCCAGGTGCACATTCCCTCTCTGACCCACAGCAGGACAGTTCCCAGGAACACAATTTATTCTTTCAGGGCTTTTATAACCGGAAGAAAACCTACCATTAAACTTAAGATAGAACAATGACTACTTAGAAAGACAGAAGCAATTTCTAGCACATAGTAAGTTCAGAACACAGATTTTTTTCCTTGGTTCTGAGTTCTTCCCACCACTGGAAGTTTCCATCTCAAAACTGCAGACTTCTTTCAGAATGACTGCTGGAGCATAGGGAAAGCTTCAATCACCACAAAATGGTCAGGAACATTGCTGCACACCCCAAGATTTCACTCCAGGTAGAGCTGCCTACATCCGAACTTTTCTGGATTTGCCATTCTTCCTTCACTTGAAAATTTTCTCAGGGCAGGATTCAAGGATTTATTGCAACCATCTGGGACACCTGGGTGGAATTACTGCTCAGCAGCAGCACTGGGGCTGCTGTGCATCCAGAGATCTTGGAGATTTCTACCATGGTTGTGCCTGACAGCACATATTCCATCCAGGCAGTCTCAAGAAGGAACATATCAGTGCTAAATCCAGAGACACAGAGAGTGCACCAAATGGAGCAATATGGAAGCCAAGAAAGGATCCTGGCAGAAGACAAGTCCCCTTGGAACAGCGTGCCAAGAGACTGAAAAACTTTTTATTGGAATTTTAAGAGGGGGTAAAAATAACAACCACAGAACCTCAGAGAAATTGCAATGCATCTGGGTTTGAGGTAGAAAAGAAAATGTCCATTAGAAAGGACAACTGGTTCTGCATACAGAAAACAAAGAAAGGAGCCTCTGCCCAAGGTAAAAGCACTTTTTTTCCCTATAGTGGATGTAAAAATTAAGAATGTCCAGTAGAGAGTGATTAAAGGTGTGTTTTTGAATAGAGTTGCAAATCTGACCCTTTTCTCCTGAAAACAGGATGAAGAAATGTGCCACCAGGGCCATTTAATCAAGTCCTTTTTGCTAAAGTTCTTGTTTGAAAACATTACTTAACAAATACTTGCTGTGTCCTCCAATGGTACTTAAATTTGGAGCCAAACTTACCTAAATTACAGATATATTTATCTTTCAAGACACTGCAGAATTTTAATTGTGATTCCTTGTAAATTTTTTCCTATAGGTAAAAAAACCAAACAAAAAAACACTGTAAAAAAACTTCAACTCCATAAAGAAGAGAAATTCTGAATTTAACTTTGATGTAGAGCTATGTTTTTCCCAAGTTTTTTTGGCTCCTAAGAAAAAAATACTATTTAGCACAGTAACAAGGAGAAGCTGATGTGTGTGGAGGAAGGGATTATTCAAGTTCTTAAATTCTAATGTATTTGAAAACCTAGGGAAAATATCTATAACAATAGTAGTAGATAATAACAATAGCAACAACAACAATAATAATAATAGCCAGAATCTGTGTATTACCTGCAATTTAAAATAGCAAAAGGTCAAATTTTATCCTGAAAAAAAAAAAAACCAAAAAAATCAAACTAAGACAAGCCACTCCCTGAACCTCATAGATTCATGAACCTTATGCTTCCACTCCAAGAACTTGTCAGAATACAACTGGAAGTGCATAGTTTGTGGTGATGGATTATAAACTGAAAAAAAGCCTTTGTTTACTGACTGTAAGAGAAAGAACAATAGAAGCATAATAAGTAGACATGTAATGTGACTGGGACAGAAATTAAGGCTGACAACTGCCAAATGGATAAGCAAACAACACGATGCTGGGTAGTCAGAAGTACTGTAATTGCATTCTCCTCTCTCTTCTGGGACAATACAAAACTCCAGAACATGTTTGAAAGGAATAAGTGCCTGATTACATTAGGCTGTTGACGTTGCCTGTCGTGTTCTTAGTGTAAAAAAGTCCTGCATGTCTTTGAGACTGCAGAAGCCACAGCACACCTTGCTCAAGTTCAATGTGAATGTAAGTCAATCAGAGCTTACCTGTGAGGAAGTAAGTTTCATTTTATAAACAAATCAGGGCATCAAGCGACACTCTATGTAAGAAGCAATACATTCAGTTATACAGATAACATTTTCTCTATAATAAACTCATATAAATAAGGAGTAACCCATTTAATATGAATCAGCTTTTCTTTTGGACTGGAAAGGAGGTTGCTTAGTCTTTTTCTTCCTATTTTTTTTTTAAATATCCTATAATGACATCCTTTTCTGGCTTTTCGTTACTTAAACAAATGTGAGATCATTGACATCTCATCACTTCCCTAATCTCCAGTTTTTACAAGACAATTTGCATGATTTTTTTTTCATCTAGTTTAACAAGAGTTTGAGCCACAAATACTGGCTTTTTTCCCTAAATACCTTTCACTGACAATAACTTATATTTCACGAGCGCTCTCTTGCTTTTCAAGCTAACACATTATTGCAGAGCCTGCATTCATTTCATGTATTTATTTTAGTAAGTAGGTACTTCGTTCGTGCTTGCACTGTGTTACTGCTGTCAGATAGACACCATCTGGTGACTAATAAACAGATGTATCATTTCCAATTAAAAACAAGTATAAAAATTATTTTTAGTCACCTTGGTGGAAGACAATCAGGTCAGGAAATACTTAAGCAAACTGGACATCCATAAGTCCACAGGCCCTGATGGGATGCAGCCACAAGTGCTGATGGAGCTGGCAGATATCACTGTAAGACAATTCTTGATAATCTTTGATGGTGTCAACTGAGAGAAGTGCCCAAAGGCTGGAGAAAAACAAATGTCACCCTCATTTTCAAGAAGGGGAAGAAGAAGGACCTATGGAACTGCAGGCTAATCTACCTCACCCTCATTTGTGCCCTTAACCTCTTGTCCTGTCACTGGGCACAGCTTAAAAGAGCCTGGCTCCATCCTTTCCCTACCCCCTGCTCAATAGTGCATTAAAAGGTTAATTTTTCTGCTCTCTGAACTGACTGTGGAAGTTCAAAGATTTCCTATATTGAAAGCTTTCTTTAAGCTTGTGTTTTTCTGGGGATAATTTTTATGAGCTGCCCAGTTCTTGATCTCTTCCCTTGTCAAAACTGGATCAGACAAAGCATGGCCTGTCCTAATATAACTTCTGTACAGAGAGGATCATCATACAAAGCATCTTAGTATGGGGAAATACCTTTAAACCACAAATGGGTTGGTCTTGACCCCTGGTCAGCACTCAGGAGCCAGAAAAGAACCTCCTCTAAGCCCAGCAAGCCACAGCTAGAATCTTCTACAGGAAAGATTAAGATATCAAGAACAGTTCTACAGGAAAGATAAGCAGACCTGTAACCTCACAAATGCAGCAGCTGTTTTCTTGTCCCTGCAGCTCCCAGCAATACACCTCTATATGCCTACAAATATTCACATGCAGGTAAATATTTAAATGTGCATTAATTCTAAATGTGGCCTCTCACCTCTGTGTTTTGTTTCTCCGGTTTGAAAGAATAAACTTCCAGTTTCTATCAAAATACACTGCTATCACCTCCAAAGACACCTTTTGGAGTGGGACCTTTTAGTCACGTCCACTCAAAAATATAAGTTTCTGGCTGTGAAATGTAGGTACCATATAGGCACCATGGAACTTGCCCTGAGACAGTTCTGGATGCAAAGCAAACAGAATTCTAGCTGCCTACAAAACTCCACAGACCAAGGGGGAGACCCCAGGAAGTTGTGCAGCAACCTCAGTCTTCAGAGCCTTGACTTTGCAGAAGTCCTGAGGTAGATATGCACATCCTTTGCTGGATCTAGCTTTTGAAAATCCCACTGCAGGAGGGAGGAATCTGGGTGCTAATGAGGATCTTAGTGCTCAGACAGAGACCTGAAGCCTCAGTATTATGTTTATCAGAAAGCAGGGATCTGTTTTTCCTCACCACTGCAATCCAAGCCTACTGGTTTAAAATTCCATCTCTCATACAAGCAACAATAAATAAGACCATGCTTTTGCCAAAAGAGACAGAGAGAGAAGCACTTCCTACAGGACTGGCAGAGTCTGTGAAATGCAGAGCTGTAAGTAAATCATCTCACTCCAGTCACAGGCCTGCATCCAGCAGAATAATTCAATACAAATTCCTCAGTGATTTATGTACCATGAGCAAAACCCCTCTGCTTTGCAATAAACAATGGCTGGAGGACTTGGGTAAGCCCTGTGATGAGAAGTTCCAGTGAGGGGAGGGAAAACTCCCTACAACTCAGCTGAAAAGTGCTGCCCTAGCACCAAACTCCTAAAATGCAGGCCATTTTCATGGATGTATGGCACGATACTAAAGGCCATTCATAAACAAACAGGCCTCACCTGCTTCTGGCTCCCTCCAGGAAGCTCTCTGCTGTAAAACCTGGTGTGAAGGACATCAAGAATGAGTGGCTGCTGGCACAGCACTTCCCCCTGCACCCAGAGCTGTAATGGTGATGAACTGCAAGCTGGACGAACCGCTTGTTGGGAAGGAATCTTCGCTGTAGAGTTTCTTGGAACTCTAAAAAGATGTTGGCCTCAAAGTGCAATAGGGTTGTAGGAGAAGATATGCTCAGATTATTGCCTCAGGCATGTGTTTGGCAGAGCTTTGGAAAGGAGCTGGATGGACAACTGCCAAACTTACTGGTAGATTTCAGGGGCATTTTTCTACTTAGAGCTATGTCTGCTCGATTACTGCACTTTCCCAGGCTTAAAGCTTTTTTCTCTTTTTCCTGACACAGAATTCCTTGCAGGCAGCCTCAGCATATCTGTGACTACTGAAGATTTGCCTGCTAAAGACAGTCAGGGAAGAATTGCAGGCACAGAGTACATCAGGGACGGTTGTTCAGTCCCTGTGAGATAACCAGATGCTACAGGGCTGTTTCTACCAAAGTGGTCACATTCCACAAATAAAAAATAATATAAAAAACATATTTGGTGAGATTAATTCACAGTAGTAACAGAAGCAGAAGAATTTAAACATACAGGAGAATTTCCACACTGAGCATCAAGAACCCCAAAGTTAGCATAAGCAGTGGCTTAACAACATTTCCTCTGTGACTGAGCACCACACACTTTATTTTCAAGTCCTTAGAATCCTAGACAGCATGTGGAGCAAATGTTCTCTAGACATGAAGATGTGACTACAATTCATGGTGGTGAAAGAAGAAGTCATTTGCTCAGGTATTAGGCAGGATAGAAGGGCTCAGTTAGGGAAAGCTGTGCCACAAATTGATCTCAACCACACTTTTGCAAAGGAAGAAACACTTATCTCTAAAGACAATAAAAGCACCACTTTGGCAGAACTCCTCTGTTCTTATTCTATCTCTCTTTTAAAACTACCCTGAGTAGGGTAAGCAGATACATCCAGGTTTGGGTTTTTTCTGGTGAAGATTGATGAAAGAAGCAAAAGGTAAAGAGGCAAAGCAGTAATGACCCTTTGGGGTCTGGCTGTTTACACTGAGCACTGTCCTACACAGGTCCCAAGACACTCAAAGTGAAGGCAACAGTATCCAGAGCTCAGACAGTCAGACTTTGGGATCATAGGTCTGTCAGTGCTTTAAAAACTGCCAGGAAAAGCAAGCTTCAGGCTTTGGGAACACAGCATGCACAGGCAGGAACAGGAGGGACTGGGGATGCTCAGTCAAGAGCAGGTTCAACATGGGTACACTACAGTGAAAGGCCAGAATTCATTACACACCGAGGTGAAACAATTTTCCATACCAAAGGAAAACATAGTCAAAGATAGGGAGGAGGAAATATATTAGCTAGACAGTTTGACTAACAGAAACTCCTGAGCTTTGATTTATGTTCTATACACTAGAAATAATATTTTAGTTAACATGCTTTCCTACCTGCTCCTGCAAAAAGAGTTATTGTATACAGTATATTGTATCTTAATCTTTACATGTCTTCCCAGTTTCAGGCTTTACAGCAAGAGGCATTTGGAGCTTTGAAAATAATCCTACTATAGATAATGTAGCCTGTTAACTACTAAGAAGTTTGGTGAAGTTCTAGAAACAGGAAATAAAAGTTAAAATGTGAAAAAACAATTAGAAGATGAGCTGGGACCTTATGGAAAGCATTGGTATTAAAATAAGCTCCACCACAATTAGAAATGAGCCAAGTCTGCTTGATTTTCCTAGGATGTGGTAATCTTATAGTAATAGATCAAGAGATAAAAAGGTGACATGCTCTCTAAAAAGATGGAATTTCAGCTCACTCCTGGAATTTCAGTCCCTACATGGCTTCCCATCTGCAGGTGCTTCAAGATGTCCATTAAGAAGCAAACATGCCAGTTTTCCAGGAGTTAAGGTTTTGTCTCAGAAGGAAAACCACCTCTTTGTGACACTAGTACCCTTAGATTACTCCATCTGTCATTTAGACTCCCTAAGTGATAAAAGTTGCATTGCAACCAGAAATATAATTTATTATAGATTCTACTGCACTGCTTACACTCACTGTGTATTTTCTAGACTTGCTAGAACTCATTAGAGGTGCACTGCTAAAAGACAAACAACGACTATAAGTCAGATCAACCAATATTTGGTCCAAAGAGGAGGAAAAAACTCTTGAGAGTGGTACAGTGTTGGAAGAGCTGAAGCTGCGTGATCTCCATCCCAGGAGATTTCAAAACTCATGAGTAGTTTGATCTGACTTTCAAGGCAGCTGTGCTTTGAGCAGAGGTGGGGTCTAAGGACAACCTATTAATTCCAAAATCATGTTGGTAAAACTCTGAGTAACATTCAATAACATCTATAAAAGCATAAAACCTGCTTTCTTTATGCAGGGTCACACAACTCTTAGGGAGCATCCTCCCTGTCTCTGGATCAACAGTGGCATCACTGTTGCAGGAATTGCTAAAAACTGACTTTGAACTCATCTTCATTTGAGAAAGGAAAATCATCATAAATAGAAGAAAACTACTAACAGAAGAATACCACAGATGTTTTTATAGCACCTTTTATATTATAGTGCAAGGGTTGAGAGGAACTACTGCTGATAAGTGCATTCCTACAAAAAAGTCACACTAGAGAAACTCCTCTCTAGTAAAAATCAATACTGAAATTAGGATGATGAAAAAGGTGTGTTACAACAGACAGATCCCCAGAGCTCTGCATAGTCTAAAAATGCAGCTTTCATTCTCTACTTTTTAATATATCCCTCAGGCCTTCCTTAGATGACTGAGTTGAGGTAAATAATTTTCAATATTTTTAGCCTAAGAAGTCTGTTAGCAAATAATTTATGACTTCTCTCTCAAATAAATGTTTATCATCCTCTTCATGTGAGTTTAAAAGAAACAAAAAAAAAAGTCAATTCAGATTTAGACATTCATACACATTTGCAAATAAAGCACTGCATTAGGCAGACTGTGTTTCAAACAATGTGGTTTTATATCTGGATGTGCACTGAGAGATGAGGTGTTATAACATCTTACAAATCAAACCTCAATTCACACTGTACTATTTGCACAATCTGCACTATATATTTCCTTTAGGTCTTTAACTGAAATTGTTCTGCTGTAGAATAGAAATATGTAACACCCACCGTGTTCTTTTTTGGTAAAACCCTCCTCACTCACAGCTGCATTTTCTTTTACAAAAAAAAAATTGCTTTTTCTTATAGCTTAAAGAGGTCCACAAAGCCAGAGAAGATTATTTTTACAGATTAAGAGGCAGGAATGAGTGGAATTGTCAGTGAATTTTGTAAAGGTCCTTTATTTCCTTTTGTTATTAAGAACTTTAAAAACTTTCCTAAACTGACTATGCAGTTAAATTCCCTGAGGATGACACACCTTAGGAGAGAATTCCCAGTCTGTACCAAAAGTGAGCATAACAAATATGTGTCTCATATCTTTGGTGTACAATCAATTGGGAACTGCCAACAACGGTGTGGTCAGAAGGAAGATGCTGAGGAATAATCTATAACATTAATTCTACAGTGCCACATCTAATCTCCCAGCATCGGCGCTTGAGTTAAAGAATGACTCTCAGTTTGTATTCCTATGGAATGAGAGTGAAACAGGAATAGTTAAAAATATCTTGCAAGCTGTATTAAAAAGTTTGACTAAAAATTTGCATTCATTTGGGGACAACTGTGTGGTCAGAAGGAAGGTGCTGAGGAATAATCTATAATATTTATTCTACAGTGTCACATCTAATCTCCCAGCATCGGCACTTGAGTTAAAGAAAGACTCTCAGTTTGCATTCCTGCGGAATGAGAGTGAAACAGGAATAGTTAAAAATATCTTGCGAGTTGTATTAAAACGTTTGACTAAAAATTTGAATTAATTTGGGGATGTGAATATTATTTAAGCAGCATACTTCAACAGAGTTAATGTATTTAAAAACAGCAGGCAGGACAGGCTTTGAGTATAAAGAAAGATAATGTTGCTTCATCTGTCCATCAAAGCCTGACATACAAAATTAAGTTACACCAGAACAAACAGAAAAACAATTGACTATAATCTAAGCAATCTAAGAAAGAAGGGTCACAGTAAATTACCCAAAAGCCCAAAGTGTGACTGATGTCTGCCAAGGCAATAAATATGCACATCAAGGCTGAACTCAAATACCCCTGTGGTACAAAAGTGAAGAAACCCACTTCACTGGCTGGGTGAGGTGAGAGGTGGCCATTCTCCAGGTATACCCACACTAAAGCTCTAACATTACCCAGGAAATAAAAACCACATTTATTTTAGTGGTAACAGTCAAACTTGCAGTCAAGCAAAATATGGAAGATAAAAGCAAGAAAAATCATCTCTGAGAACAGACAATCAATTGCACATGTCTGGTCTTCTTTTAGTTTCTCACAGAAGTTCAAGCCACAGAATTTCTATGAAATCATATCAGCACAGAGAAACATTATAATGGAGACAGCAAAACACAAATGAAGATGGAGTGTAAGCAGATGAACCTCTATTTTTAACTCAGCTGAGCTGTCAGGTCTGCTAAAACTTGAGAATTCCTCCAGCCAGTCACAGTTGAATTTAACACTTGTAGTATTTACTAACAACACAGCAGGTGTTGTAATCTCATTCTGAGTTTACCTGTTCCACACAGGAGCTTGGCCTGGAAGAACTGCTCTACAGAAAGTACATAAGTTTTTTCTCAAAAGCTTTGAGGCAAAAAAAAAAAAGGAGGAAATTTCAAAGCCTTGCAGAACCTCGGTAGGGTTTGGCGGTCTGACTTCCACTTGCCACTTTGAAATGTCTTGCTCCCAGTAAGGAGTAATTCTTCTCACATTAAAAGTTAGTGCTTAACTCTTTGAAAAACTATGTGCAGTATTTCACTTTAACTCGAAATGTAACAAAAATCTTTTACGAAGCTTATTGACCATCCATATTACCAACACCAGCTTTTGCAGGTAATCACGCAAGGGCAGATCATAGAATAAAAAATAGTTGGAGTTTGATTATTCAAAAGATGAATGGTAACAAATGCCATCTGTCTTATATCTACAAATTATCAAGAAACAGATATTTGTTGAGGTTTTTTCCATTTCTTAATAGGGCAGTTCATTTCTTCTTAGACAGGCATCTTATATAAAAATATTTGTAGTCAGCAGTTCCCTCAAATATTTATTTTTTTTTACTCAGTATCTATAGTACAAACAAAATACAATACAATAAAAATTGTTGTGTTTTGGCTTTCTTTTAGATGTTGTGGGAAATCCTTGAAAATCATGTCTGGTTTGTTTTGTCTTATTTTAAAGCCAACTTCTTCTATGTTTGTAAAGAAAAAATCCATAAATATACAAAAAAACCACCACTGGAAACACATATGGATGTGTTCAGATGAATTAAACTTGTAAAACCAGGAGTAAAAAAAAATCAAATCAATTTCAAAACTGTCAAATACTTTCACACTGATTCATGATGTGAACACCAGCTTCTGATTATTCACCAGATTTTGTGACTATACTCCCCAATAAAAATTCATCAATGTAAACGGCAATTCCTCTCCTATGAACAAATCAATACTTCAAAACCCCTAAAACCCAAAGTATGAAGTTATTCCAGAAATAAGCACTGTACAAAAGCATAGGTACGAATTGTTGAGTGTATTTTGTTGTAGTCAATTATCATTAGAGTCACAAAAAAGCAGTGAGAGCATTATTCTAATGCTCTGATCAATCCAAGATTTCATTTGCTGAAGTGGAAATTAATTAATCTGTATCACCTCTGAACCAGGTGCCTTGGTGCTTTATACAAGCCCACATTACCTTATGAGATCAATAGGCTGAAACTTGTAAAACACTCCATATCTTGCCCATTCTTGGTACAGCAACTAAAGAAAGAAAGAAAGAAAACAAACTGAAAGTTATTTTGAAACAAGTTATCCCTTCTTTTTTCAAAAAACGTCTTTTAAGAGTTTGCACCAAAACCAAACCAAAACAAAAAAAGCAGTTTTCCATACAAGTACATTTTTCAGACAGTTCTAGAAGCCTCCAACCACGCCAACAACGTGAGGATGGTGGAACATCTTTCTCCACACTTCTGTCTCTTCCCCACATTTATTACACAGTGAAGTTAAACAGGCCCAAAAGGAAAAATACAGGATGCTGCAGTCTTGGGGAAGCCTTGCCATTTGGCATCCCTTGCCATTTGGCATTCCTTGCCATTACACCACAGAATTACCTACAAAATGTTATTCATTTCCATAAATAATCATACTAAGAAATGCATTCACTCAAATATACAAAAGAAGACAAGTAAAACTATTACATTCTTAAAACTACCCAAAGGCTGCTTTGAACACAGCTACAGAATGGAAGTTGAAGAGCAAAAAGAAAGTTCTGTCTAAAATAGCATTCCATTTAGGAAAAGGTTCTTTCTGTAAGTTTATAATAATTTTCTAATCTGCTTCTAATAATAGGTATTCTGCAGCAGCATATAAAAGTGTATTTCCCAGGTAGGTTACAAAGCCCTCATGGATTTTTTTAATGTCAAACACAGGGACAGCAAAGAACGGTTACAAGTTGCCAGTGGGCCAGAACCTTAAAAAGACTAAACCGGTGTTTATTCTCATAGTGAGTTATTGCCATTCTGCTGTTCAATACCTTCCTTTAAAAGATGGGGTTTTTTTTCTTTAGAGCAGAAGTCACACTGAAACTGGGAAATTCCTTTACTCCAATCAACACTCTTGGGAAAGACTGAAGCCCTCTCAGTCTGAGGGTTTCCTAGACTGCAGATTTCTAATTCTTACATGATGTGACAAAAGTGTTGCTTCACTGTGCCTTTTCTCCAAGGAAATCCTAAAGAAGGTTGATAAGGATTAACCTTTTATGTTGTAAACTGGTACAGAAACCTTAATTACTTCTGCCGCCTTACTGGCCTAATTAGCCCATATGGACTCAGTTCATTTTTGGGCTTATACAAGAGAAAATTGAAATTGTGATACAGATAAGTTGCGATGGGCAAAATAAGAGGGGACAGAAGGAAAAAAAGAAAAAGCTCAAAACTGCCCTCCTTTCTTTTAAACCTGATCAGAGTTCTTCAGGAAATTAAACACTGAGACTATTAGATTCAGATAGAAAACAGATGATGTTGTACATAGGAATACTACAGAAGATTCAATGCCTAGGCAGCAGGGACATATGTGAATAATCAATGAAGTATTTCTGGAAAGAAGCTTTTATGTTTTTAATACTTAACACTTCATAACTGAGCCTAATAGGCAGAATAAAGAGAGGGAAGCACAAAATACAACTAGTAGGGGGAATATTTTTCCAGACACTGGTCCTTCTAGGCCCTCTTCCCCCCCCATTCCATTCCCAATCTTCCTCCACTGACTAATGCTCATTTACTTTTTTTTCTCTAAAATTTTTGCTTTCCAAGTCAGTAATCTGTGGAGCTGCCTTTCAGAATCCATTCCTGGATCTCTATCACTTGCTCAGAGAAAATTCTCCAAGTCCAGAGCACACAATTCCTTCAAAACAAAAAGTTCAAAGTAACAGACACAAATAAAAAAGCTTCTTTATAGTTTATTTTCTAACTTTGTTTTATTTACCAAGGTTCATACACTAAATTATGTTGTATATGGCACATGAAGACATCTAGTGGCTGAATGGCAACATTATTTACCAAAACCTACAAATATTATGTTTTCAAATTTTACTTATTCAGCATTGGAAAAATCAGATGTATTACCTCAATTTGTATTAACTCAGTCTTCACAGTATAGCAAATATTGGAGGTAGCCAAACATTCCCTTTTTCTTCATTCTTCCCTCCTCCCCTTTCTCTTCATTCTTCCCTCCTCCCCTTTCTCTCCCTACTGTTTTCCCCCTTCATTTCCCATCCTATTGTTTTCATATCAAGGAAAATAAAATGAGCAAACATTAGAGAACAATATGGAATGGATCTTAATAGATTACAGTAATTAAATGGGTTTTTTCCCATTTCTAAAAGTAAGCATTTATATTAAGCACAGTGTGAATTCACACTGTTTCTCTTGAGGGTTGATCTATTTTCAAATGTCTTTTGATAGCTAGAGACTTTATTTACAAAATAATTGGAAGCAGATTTTAGAAATTGCATGCAATTGAATAGAATGCACAATGAAATGAAATGAAAAGTGCAACTGTTTTATTTTAGTAACCACTGCTCTCTCGTAGCATTTGGTTATGAAAAGAAAATTATTATGTTATTTATTTAACAACTTTTGCTTCCTGACATGTTGAAAAATCTTGTCCATCCATGCAGAGGAAAACTGGAAGCATTTCAAGATGTAAATATCAAATTAAATTTACTGACATGCTTCAGAAGACTTTATGAGAATCCTGCAAAAACATTTTTACATTCAAAAATACAGGAAAATATGTAATGAAAAAAATGTATGCATTTGTAGAAGCACCTACTTGTTTGTACAATGGCTAATGCTTTACTGTAACATTTAGAACATTAATTCACATTTATTACATTAAATCTAATATGAAATAAATTTTGCAAAGTATCGTACCTTTCTTTCATTCATGACATCATTTTGGCCTTCATATTCACCCTGGAGAAAGAAAATAGTTTAATAACTGATGTAAAAGCAGATAAAACTAAATAAAACCTTGCTCAGCTTTTCCTACAACGTCGATTTTACTTTTAGCTCACAACGTGAAATGTACTTCTGGAAGACTTTTCATATTAGAATCACACTTAGAAGAGATTTTCACTGTCACAGACAGGAAATATCAATGTCTATGAATTGATGTCTCCTGAGTGGCACCAACAGAGAACTGGATTGTTGATAGGCCATACGTACATCATGAAGTGGGTAGGCTGCATCATAAACATTGTTTGCTAACAACGTGCCAATGCCTACAAGAAAAAGAAAAATTCAGGTGGGTCAACAGGCACAATTGAACAGAAAATATATCATTACAGATTTCATTTCATGACGTTCTGAAGGGGATGGAGCTGTATTACAGACAACAGTGAGGATGAGAATAGAGCAACATAGGAGTTCCTGGCTGTGCAAAACGTTTTTCAGAGAATCTCACTTCCATAATGTGCTTTTCCTCAGTGGACAGCACAGTATAAAGACTGTTTTGACCACTTTTTCACCCTGATAGCAAAGACCCCCATGACTGAGGAGCAAAACATCCAGAAGTCCTTCTTGAATCTTTACAATGATCAGAACCATGGATCCCTACTGGCACATCCCAACAATTAAAAACACTTTCACAGGTGTTTGTGGTTATAAAATCATAAAATGCTTGGGTTGGAAGGGACCTGAAAGATCAGCCAGTTCCTGCTCCCCCTGCCACGGGCAGAAACACCTTCCAGCAGACCAGGTTGCTCAGAGCCACATCCAAGCTGGCCTTGAGCACCTCCAGGGAGTTTAGGAAGGGAATCCCCTGGGACTGCAGCACCTACAGACAGACACAAGATCCCTGCTGCCTCTCAAGACCTGCAACTCTTACAACAATTCCATCCTCAGTCTCTGCAGGTGAAAACAATTCTTCCATAAAAAGGCAACCAAAGATGAGTAATTTATAATAATTAGTAATTTGTTCTATATATGTATAAAAGACCTCTTTGCTTTCAATGCCCAGAAAAAAACGTAAAACCAGCTAGCATGTCTTCAGGAAGGTAAAATATTCCATAGTCAAATTACACATTGTTCTGAAATATTTGGAAAAACCCTGTGCTCAGATATGCTAGACAGCCAGCACTAATAAATGCTTCCTTGATACAAAGACAAGTACAACTACATGCATTAATAGAATCAGTAAATCATGCTTAGATAGTGTCAAGCCTGCTCCTGAAAACATTTAATGTTTGGGAGTTTATTTACAGTGGTTCAGAGTTATGCTAGAAGAAAATAAGCCTTCTTGTATAATATCATAGGACTGGAATCAGATTCAGCCTTACAGAGATGTTAAAAAAAAATCCATAAGCAAATGTGTTTGAAGTGTTGTTCTTTTCATCCTATCATATAATAAAAAATGTTTAGGAAAGCCAAAGACTCCTATAAGCACTTCCAACATCACTGTCCTGCCTCTTGTGCAATGCAAACCATGAACTCTTATTAAAAAAAAAGAGAACAAAATTATTTTAAACCTCTCCTGATGAGTGGTTTTAAGCTGAAGACCAGTGAGATTGGGAAGGCCTTAGTGACATTTGAAACATAAGACTTTTGGGGGAGGAACTCAGAAGAGCAAAGGGATAAGTGAATTTAGGTCAAACATGGTGCACAATCAGGTTTTGGCTATGTGCCAGAAAGATGGAAAGGATGGGAATGTTAAACAAGTTACTTCATGTCCAATGGGATCTTGAGCTGACCTGAGCTTGAAGTGCATCAGGCTGTATTTGCACCTTAGAGTTAAAAAGAAAACCCTGGAAAATTATTACTTGTCCTTTGATCTCTAATGATGTCTGGTACTCCACTATAAACCAGAACAAGCCATTAAAGTAGAGATAATTTGAAGTCAGAGGCAGACATGTCCATTGGCAAAGTGCTCTCTCCCTTCCTACTCTGTCCTTGTAGGACAGGTTGCTTCTCAAGTTTTCTCCCCAGTAAATTCCAAAGTCTCCAGGAGGGTTCCCAGCTGGGACAAACCAGAAAAATAAGGCAGCATTCCTCTCTACTGCCCCACTGGAGCCTTTTGAGCTGATCAAAACACAGAACAGCACCGAATAAACAGTTTAAAAAAGCAGACACCTGCCAAATAATGCTTTTTAAATGCAGAATGCCTGACATTTTTAAAACAAATTTTTCTTTTTTTTTTTTAAGCAAACAATGTGGCAATCATAAATTTAAAAGTTTGTGATGGGAAAAGGCAAGTGGTTTCAGTTGAAAAAGAGAAAGCATTCTTTGTGGCTTTCATTTTTGTAATGTTTTTTGTGTCATTGGAAAATAAATAAGAAATAAAAAGTCCTGTTCAGGGAAACTTAATTAATCTCTTTTCCTGTACCAAAGATGTGTTACTGCAGCTTCCCTGCACACAATCACACCAAGACTGTGCAGAACCTTGCTGCAGCACATTCTGTGCCAGGAACATTACCCCTGGGCATTGTGATCTGTCCCTAAGTGCTCAAGCTTACAGAAAGATTCCCAGAAAATATTTCAGACAAGGAGCACCATCACTTCTTTTCCACTAGGGAGATGTGTGCTGTGATCCCACAATGGATGAGAGAAAAGAGAATAAGTACACCTGTATAAAGTCTGAACCTCGAGAAAATTAAATAAATTCTGAACTTCAAGCTCCAAATATTTTAGGGTTATCCCAAAAGTGTCTTCAGAACAGTCATATTTAAGTCATATATTTCACTAGGCAGCTCAGGGAGGTGATTTTTAAAGCTGAAGTAATAAAAATAACCTGGAAAGATGCATTTATTCTATTGAAATGGCAAGAAAAATATGCTCCTGCAAGAAATAATGTAACATATTGCAGTTGACATCTGAATTTTCCAAAGCAGATCATACACTAATCAAATCCAATTTTATAACAATTCATGAAATGTGAATTACGTGCCAGATGCTGCACCTGTAGAAATGAAAAGCCAGCTCCCATTACTATGTCCTATCCAAACCATGGAGTAGAAATTCTGATTTTATGCCTCAGAAAAAAGCACTTCTTTCAACCTCTAATTGTTTTTTAATTTTTTTTTGGTGAAAATGTGCCAGCATATTTTGTGTCCTGCTAGAAAAATCACTATTTGGTGAGGTACCTAAACAATTCCTTTCAAAAGAACACCTCTAACTCTCTTCCCTCCACCTTACCCATGCTGTTTCTGGCCTTTGTAGATGTGCGCTTCAAAATTTCTCTCACCTGCAAAAAAGAACAGTGGGATAACACACAAATCCTCTGTTAGATGACTTCCATCGGGGAGTTAACAATACCACAAAGCTTTAAAATAGGTGGCTTCTGCAGTGTTGGTTTGCACAAACATTTAAATCATTTAGCAGATTTTATTGGTGGGTTATCTGCTGGATTATTTGTCGGCTAAATCCTGCTGTCACATATCCTTATAGAACTATTTGAAATATCAAGGCCTATATGGAAAGAAATCTAGTTAAAGATATGGAACAGGGCTGAAAACCAGCTTTGAGAAACGGAGAGGAGTCAGCTGCTTCCCTGCAGAGCATTTGCAACTCCTGAAGCACTGAGAAGTTCCAGAAAGGAATTCCTTACACACATATATGTCAGAAATTAGTGCTCTGCAAGAGCAGACAAATGCACAGACTGATGATAGTAGCAAAGGTGAACCAAAAACACTCCCTACAAATCCCATTCCAAATCCCACTAGCAAACCCCACTCAGCATAAGACAAGGATATGTCACTTTTATTGACTTACTATTCGGCTGCGGGTAGCATTGTCAAAAAAGGTGTCTTTGTCTTTGATGTTATACCTAAAATATTGAGAAAAAAAAAATCAGCTCTGTTTTAAGACATGGAAGCAACAAGTAAGACAACATGTAAGAGTCTAATTTAGAATTCATTTAGAAACTACAGCTAATCAGAAAAACAGATGTTTAAAGGAGATGTAGAAGACAAAGTGCAGTGTAATAGAATGTGCTGTTTAAGACCCAGTCATTCAGAGTTCTACCAGAATTGCAGTGATGGTGGGCTTAAAAATGCAAAATTATTAGCTAATATAAAATGCATGTTGGGGTAAAGAACCTCTCTATTGTTTACAGGAGATGACCTTTTAATATTTTTCTTATAACATGCCCTCAACACAAAGTTATGTTATTAGGTTTCAACCAGCCTGATGCAGATGTTCATTACTCTTTTCCTGGCCACTAAACAGGCAGCATTTCACTTGCTTTCAAATAACCATTCCACTGGAATTATGCCTTCCCTTAAACCTCAAAGTCATCATATGTGAAATTAGCTGCCCAGTTTATTCTCCTCCATCAATTTGACTTGTATTCAGAATTAATTAAAATTGTCAGAGGGCAATAAATGATATGGTGGGTCACTGTATTTATTACTGAATTTTATTTATCAAACATAAAGACAAGGAGACACCTAGGAGGAAAAAAAGAGTGTTTAATGTCAAACTGGGCCCAGAAATATTATTCTGAGTGAAAGGGCAGGTGTCAAGAATTCCTTATCTGCATATTATTAGCTGAGTTTTAATTGCTACAATAAATCTATCAAGACAGAAAATACCACCATATTTCTACTAGCTCCTTTTTTTTTTCCCAAACAGGCAGTAATATCCCTAACCAAATAATCAGGAATTTGGTGGGAGGATTTCTACATTTCAAGCTAAACACATGGATATTTTATTTGGTGCACTGCTTCCAGTGCCTTATCCAGCAGAAGTAGAACACTGGCAGAAAGTCTCTGCAAGTTAGATTTCTGTTAATCCACTGAAACTGACAACTCTGGATATTTCCTCAGGATTTACAGAAATGCTCAATGAATTTCTGAGTTTTGACTTAAATAGGGGTAGAAAAAATGACAACACTAAAATGACACATTCCAGCTTTCTTCATTGTTCCTCACATTTTAAAGTACTCACAAATATATTTTCTCTCTGGAAAATGGGTAGGACAAGTTTTTCATCTTGGTATTTTCTTGTTGTGGCAGCTGGGGTTGCAGAGGTTCAGTCAATTTGCACCATATTTCATTTAATGTTTTTAGTATTCCCCCTTCCTCTTTGATTTCATACATCTGAGGAAATGAAACGATACATTAGCATGTCCCTTCCCAAATTACACTAAAATGAAGAAGAAAAAGAAAGAAGAATTTGCTGTACGCATATGTTTAAAGCTGTAATTAAATAGTGTCTTCTCTGAAGACATATTCCCATATAACTGTAAGTGCCTGAATCCATATGGGTTGCAGCTCCAAAAAATTCTTATCCTTCACAAGCTGCTTCTAGAAAAAAAAACCTCAGTGGAGAATTGGTAATACAAGAAAAAAGAAAACAACCAGTTCTCCACCCAGAGCTCCAGGTACCTGCTCACCTCACAGTTAAACCACCTGCCAAGAAGGATGCTGTGGGGGACAATATCAAAAGCTTTACTAAAATCCAGGGAATTAATATTAAAAACTGAGGCAAAAAAAGCACTGAAGACTTTTCTCCAGTTTTTCTTCATCCCTGTTTGTCAGGTGACAATTTCCAACAAGTATTGGTCCAATATTTTCCTCACACCTCCTCTTGTTATGAACATCCTTTGAAAAGTCTTAATTGTGTGGCACAAAACTGGCCAGTTTCAACTCCAGATGAGTTTTGGCCTTTTGTGTTTTCTCCCTGAATATGTGAACCACAGCTTTGTAAACTTCCTGCGAGGCCTGGCATTGTTTCTAGAGATGGAAAATTTCTTTTTCTTCTCAAGCTCCATGAGGAATTCCATGTTCCACCAAGCTAAGTAGGTCCCTGAGTGGCTTTGAGTTTGCTCTCTTAAAACCCAGAGCAACAACTCTGCTGACTTTTTTATCTCATTAGGCTGAATATTTAAAACTCAACTATTTTGTGGTTGCTGTAGCCAAAGCAGCCTCCTACCAACACCTATCCCATGTCCTTTTCTAATGCCAAATACCCAGTTTGTGAGTGCATCTTTCCTAGCTGGCTCACTGAATCCTTGGGGCAAAGTATTATCTCTAACGTCCTTCAGGAATTTCTCAGGCTTGCTTATCGCTGCAGTGCAGAATTCCCAGCTCATGTTTGGGAAGGGGACATTTCCCATAAGGACAAGAAATTTCTCCTGGTTGCCTATGGAATAATTCATCACTCCTACATACACTCAATGACACCTGGTTTGTTTTCCATCCCCCTAATCCTCACCCAGAAGCTTTCGACTTTATGATCCCTTTAACTGCAGCTTTTCTCTTCCCTACAGCAGAGCTTCTCCGCCTTTCCATCTCTGCCCATCCCTCCTGAACAGCCTTTAGTTCCCCATCTCAGCACTCCAGCCACAGAATTCATTCCCCCAAGACTCACTAAAGCCAGAGACATCACAGCTTTGGGGACAGAGCAATGCTTCCATTTGTTCCCATACTCATATTTTAGTCTGGCATGGTCTCGCTCCCCAAAATAACTGTATTATCATATCCAGAAGTTTATATATCATTTAAAGGGCTCACAGGGTACCTTTTCCCAGCATATCATGTGTTCTGAAACATGATTTAAAACTGAACATTTGGGGAAAAAAAAATTGTAACCAACTCGTGTTTAGAGGTGGAGAAATACTTTCCCCTGAAAATGCTTTTTTTCGACTGGTTTCACAGGATTCTTGAATAAACAAAAATAGCACCACAGAAAATACCTAATGTGCCTTGAGAGCAATGTTTTGTCTCTTTGAACAAAAACAGAGTTTTCCTTTTAGTGGTTACTGGCTGAATTTTTTATTTTATATTGCCAAATCCCCAAAATACAAGATTTCTGTTTTTTTCAAAAGTTGATTTTTGTTTCCTTCAAAGGAAATTCCTCTTTTGACTGTCTTTAATTTCAAAAAAAAAAAAACCCCAAACCCTAGGACATGAACATAGCTTTCCTTTCAACCTTGTTCCTGGTAGTGCTGCCATTTCTGCAGCTAGAGATAACAGAGGATTTTTTTTTTATTTTTAGAGATAACAGAGGATTTTTTCTCCCAGTCAGAGAAAAGAAGGGGATGCAGAACTGATGTGAATGAGGAGGGTACCATCAGATATTATCAGCTCCTGGGCAGACCTTAATCTGGGCCACAATGATGGCAATATTCTTCAATTAAAATAGTGTAAAATTTACTTTGGTGCATCTGCAAGAAACTTGGAGAGGAAAACTCCCATGAGGGCAGAAGGAGGGAGAAATGAGCAGGCACTAAAAATGCATAAAAGGAATTAATTTGGGAAGGGATCAAAGCGAGGAGCTGAATATGTAGGTCCATTTCTAACAAGTTTCTAGGGGTACTGTATCTTTCTAAAACTTACTCATTTTCAAAGATTGATTGGAAATATCCAATTATTTTCTCCCCTGGAATGCAAACATATTAAGAGTATACAAGACTGATTTGGCCAGTCTTCTGATAATGACAGATTGCAACAGTATGAAATGTGAACCACAATGAAGATTTTGGTGGGTGAAAACAATAGGAAAAAACTCCAACAGACAAAAAAAGATCAAACAACGGTGTGAGAGAAAACAAAATCGATCTATTCTCTAATTCTAATGACTGTGCAAAGAAATAAATGTTCATCAGTGCAGTTGATGAGCATCACTAACTGAAAGCCCAAGGCAGTTCCCTCAGCTCCAGTGGAGTTGTTAACCAAAGAGCTAAATCATTTCAGGAACACTGACAACAGGATCTGCTAGTCAGAATTTACAAGGTTTGCCAGCAATTCTGCTGAAAACAGACTGCAAAGAAGATAGTGAGCTGAAGTTCTAGTGACAACAGGCAGGTCTGAATTCACTGTCATTGATAGCACCAAAACAGACTCTCTGGGGAGAGCCTCTCTCTCTTTGGAGAAGTCCTGAGGCAATAGGCTTTTGTCCTATCTTCCACACTGCACCTCACCTTGGAGGGAATTTCCTTGACAAAAATCCAAGCAGCTCCTGCCCTGTCAGCTTTCAAAGCCCTCCTTAACACTCCCCTCTGTCATCACCCTCCACAATGCAGTCCATCAGCCAGCTGCCTCTGTGACCTTTAAAAACCCCTTTGGAAATCCCATCTTAAATATAGCTCTGAAAAGTAAATCAACTCCAAAGATTTGGTAATGGGATAAAATAAGCCTGACAGTTCATTTTCTCTGATTTTTGAAACAAAGTAACTCCATGAGCTTCTACATATTTAATGATGATTCTGATCCCTCCTCCTTCAGTCATACAACTCGTTGATAGAAAATGAGAGACATTTACCTTTTTAGTGGGCATTTTTATTTTAAGGAATTCTGCTTCTCGACTAAGGACTTGCCAAGGTGCGTGTATACGGACAAAACTCAATCCTTGGCTCTTGTTCTGAAACAGAAAAAAAAGGGAAAACAAAGTATTTAAATATTATTGAACAGAATACAGTGCTAATGTTTCAAGTTGTCAGCTCCAGCTAAATCTTTCAACATAGGCAATCACAGCAAATAACCAACTTCTGCTCCAGCTGGGCTGCAAAGTGACATTTTTCTTATAAGCTGAATCTTTTATGCTCTAAAATCCATGAATCTACTGCCTACAGTGTAGCTGTGTGCACACCAGGATGACAGGAAGGCACAGGTCCAGATTTTGGAATTATGTGAATGAGAAACCCCCAAGCTACAGCTTTTTTCATATATTAATATTTTATAAGTGTGTATAAGTATATATGTAAGTTTGTATAAATATTTTATGATCAGATTTCTTTGGCGGGCTTTTGTGTCCATCTGAATCAACAAGGAAAAAAAGATTTCTCCTGCTCTGGGTAGGCTTTGCTCTAGGTTCCCATTTTCAGTTTTGCCCAGCTATTTTTGGGACACTTCATCAGATTAGTGGTTCCTTACAGAGAATCAGGCCCAACATTTACTGCCCTAAATACCTGCAGTGGAAGTAGCAAATGTAAAGAAAACATAAAAATTTAACTTCTGAATAGAGAAGTGAGCCTCATGTTTATGTAAATGACTGGTTATGCTGGTCAGAAGCATAAAACTGCCCAAAAGAGCTTTGGTACAGCCAGTTTTTTTCAGGCTGTGCAAAAGAAGGAAGGTTGAGACAGAGTTTTCCTCAATGCAGACAAATAAATTGTATCAGTAAACCATAGAGATGAAGGCTTACTGTGGAAATGTAGGGAAGAAAAGTTGGCAGGGAGATTAGAAAGGGAATACCAGAGAAATCAAGGCAACGACCAGCTGTCACACTATCTCCCATCATGCACCTCCCCTTTGAGGGGATTTCCTTGACAAAAATCCAAACAGCTCCTGCCTTCTCAGCTTTCAAAGCCCTCCTGAAACTCTTCTCTGTCATAACCCTCCTGAATGCAGACTGTCAGACCATATCCTTTAGGGAAGGATGTGGAAGTGGACACAAGGAGTCTTTCAGGAGGAATTTCTTCACTGAAAGAGTGGGCAGGCATTGGCAGGGGCTGCCCAGGGAGGTTTGGAGTTCCCATGTCTGGAGGTGTCCAAGGAATGACTGGACATGGCACTCAGTGCTCTGGGCTGGGTGACAAAGTGGTGGTTGGTCAAAGGTTGGACTTGAAGGTGTTTGGAGTTCTTTTCCAACCTCAGTGATCCTGTGAGTCAAAAGCTCGATTAATGCTAAGATTAATGATCGTTGTGTGGCTGCTTCCAACTTCATGTAAACCCTATTTATGCATTTGCTGAATATGTCTTAATGCTTCCCAATTTTTTTTTTTTTTTTAATTTAGATGGAAATCCTACTAGTATTGCAACCATTTTGTTCTTATTTCCCCTATAGCTGCAACATGAATTACAAAGATCACTTCCTCACCTTCAGCTAACATTTGTTCAGTGGACCAAGGCTATTTTAAAGAGCAGAATGAGCTGCAGAATCTCTCTTTCATCAGTCCACTGGGGAAGTCAGCTTTAAGAGAAGGAAGTAAAAATTTACTGGGCATAAGCAGATGTTCTGGGAATCATTTGCTGAAAATAGATTAATAACAGATGAGAGTTTAAATTTCAGGGGTGAAGATCAGGAGGCTGCTTCTGAGCTTTTGGCTAAAATCAAGTATGTGTCCCTGTCTGGGGGACTATATTCCATGTTGGCAAGAGGAGGGACAGTGTGATCTAATTGGTTGCTTCCAGCTCAGGCTCATATGACTACACAGATTGCAAATAAAATTATGCAAATAATGTGAGAGAATAGACCAGATGAAGAATATGACCTTTATAAATTTGAGCAAAAATATGTTGGAAAGTTGTGCTGTTCATGAAGTGATATCAGATGCTGAGGAATCAGACCATTAAAAATCTTTTAAAAGCTTAAAAATCACCCCATGGTGGGAAATTGAGATAATTTTACTAGATGCTAATGCGAAGTAAATAAAGTAGGTAAACCAGGACTAGGTGACTCCTGCTGCATGGTAAACAAATATGAGAACAATGGGCTGCTGGATGTTCACCTTGGGATTACTAGAACCATATCTCCCGCATCTTCCTAACATTAAAATTAACCAAGGAACTTTAAAATAAATTCAAACCCATCGATTCCATATCATAGCTCAAGAGATAGACCATCTAGCTCATTTTCTAGGGGCTCAGCAAAAAAAACCCTATAAGGCTACTCCTCTGGAAAGGCTCCTTTCCCCACTTTTCCAGACTTCACCTGCAGCAGTTTCAGGTGTCTTTAAATGTCCTTTTTTTGTTATGATGTCTGGCAAGGATCTGCTCAATTAACTTATTCCCAGAAGGTTTCTTGTGTTGCAAACATCTCCAAAAGTTAGAACTGCTTTTCTCCTTGCCAGAGTGGATTTATAACTGTTTACTTGGAGACATCCACTAACTGCTGTCCTCTGGTTAATCACCTGAAATGGTAATTATGCAAATGCTCATCAATTGGTTCTCATTAAATGCTGTCAGCCTTCTATTTTGAATGCTCCAAATCACCACTGCTGATTCATTGTACTCTGGATGTGTCACTAAAGCCAACATGGGGTGCTGGCAAACATTATTTTTGTTAGACCATTCACTTGTTATTTAATACAGCCATCCTTAATCGAGGCCTTTTTCACTTACAGCTGATGTCCCACAGGACTTTATCCTTGGCCCTGCATTGTTCCATGTCTCTATCACAGCAGTCTCTGATTATATTATTGAAATTACGAAGTATTTCTATGCAGATGACAAACAGATTTGTTGCTCTCGTGATCCCATTTTTTTGCCTGTCAAATCTATATTCCATATTACAGAGTACTTCCAATAAGGTTCCAGAGTGGAAGTTTTTCAATGAGTTCATTCAGAATTATTCAAGATATATTTATATCTTGGCTTCTTCTCTGTTTTCTGAAGCTGAATTTGGTTCTCCCATTTCAATAGGTAAACTCAGCATTAAAGTCAAATGGAAGAAAATCTGGAAGGTCTGCTTTGCTTTTCAATCAGCATATGAAGAAAAATATATTGGGTATTTCTTTCAGTCTATCATGATTCTTAGTACTCTAAAGCAGGGCTTTAACAGCAGCCTATATTGTGTTTTTTCTGTCTTGGACTGGAAATGTATAGCCTGAATAAAATTCAAATTTCTCCAAGGAGACTTTTTCTATCTTTCCTGCCTTAACAGTAAAACACATTAGGAACTGCATAAGATTTATTGCAAACTTATCACCATCAAGACCATAGCAGAAAAAACTGTATGATCATGACAAAAGCTTTTACAAAGATGTATATAAAGTGATTATTCCTTTCACTGAAAGCTGAACATTCTGAAACATGGCTAGACAAGCATAACTGAGCAGAACTAAATTTATTTAGACACCTCTAACAGGAGCTAAATCATATGGTACTAAAGGCATCAGATTTGTCAGTCACAATCAAGCCAACAGAAAGGGCAAATCCAATGATTTTATTCAGGAAGAGCCCAAGGGATTGTTTTGTTTTTTGTTTGATTTTTTTTTGTGGTGAGCATATTGTTCCTAGGAACTTTGCAAATACAAAATTCATTGCTGAATGTGTAGTATTTGTCATTATTTCCTCATCATGAAATCACTGATCATTCTATATTTAGGGAATACATTTTATAAATAATTTATATATTTAAAAAATAGTTACTTTAAAATACTTGTCCAAAGAAATAGATTTCTGCTGCATATCTTAACAGGAACAAAAAGGGTAGAAAGAAGCTGCAGAGAAGTGATTAATTAATGTCTACGGGAGTCCAGGGAGCTGCCAATCTTTCTTATGATTTTTTAAATATGCATAGGAAAGGGAAAAGGCATAAATCATAAAACCTGAAGCATGTAAACTTCTGGGGAAAAAAAAAACCAACAAACCAACAAAATAACTGAACTTTAAACATTTTATCCTTCAGTGACTATTAAATAGACAGAAAAATACCAGGCAGGATCTTTTTAATGGCTTCAGTTAATATAATGAGACATCTTTTGGTAGTGCAGCCACACTGGGAAAGCGACAGTGAAACAGTTTGCAGTGAGGAAAAGGAAATACAGATCCTATTAGCTCAGTAAAAGTAATCATCTTCCCATTAATTCCATCACCAAATGGATCCATCACGTCTGCAAATGCAATTGTTCAAAATTAATGTCTGCTCTCCTGATACCAGCCCTGGAAATCGAGGCGAATACCAAAGTGGTGTGATAGTGCAAATAAAAAGCAATTTCTTGTTATTATCACAGAACTGTGGTCACCTTCATTTTACAAGAGCAGAGCCAAGTGCTGAGCTGTTGGCCCCCAGCACGGGTAGCACTGGATTGCATGACACAGCACTGCCAGATTCAGGCAGAGGCTGCAGAAGTGGCTATGTTTCCTGCCAAATATATTGAATTTCTATCTGTAAAATGGTGGGTTTCTATTCCTGAAGTTTCCAAGTGTCCAAGGCATAAAATCAGTCCATCACCTATGATATGTGGGCCAGTTCCATTAGAAAAAGGAAGTTCAGGACACTAGTTCAGGTGAGACAACAAGATCCAGAGTGTCCTGACATGGCCATGTCAGTCCAGAGCAACTCCTTGCTTGTGTGATCCTATAGTATAGGCTGCATCCTGTAATTGTAGGCTGATAATTTAATTCTGCTTCTGTGTCTATGAAGATGATGGAATTTCCCTCTATCAAAAGGCTTTCGTGAAGATAAATATGTTCCAGATTGAGAAGTGCTCAAATAATGCAATAAATTAGTAAGACAGTACAGCTACATATTATCTATCTTATAATTTTCACATTTTCCTTCACAGAACTGTAGTCCTTTTACCTTTGCCAAACTTTCCCTTTTCTAATTTCATTATTTCTCCAGGGTATAGATTTACCTCACTGCATGAGTACATAGACATGCCCAAGACCTTAAGCAAAGCTGCAATAATTTACATATTTTGACAGTTTGCCTTTCTCAATTCCTACCAACAGTGATGGTGTAAATGTCCTGTTTATTTTGTTCTCTTGCTCCCACCTGTGAACATAAACATTTAAAGAATATATTAGTGTGCATAAGCACAGAGCAGAACACCTGGTCATCAAAGAACTGGCCAAAACACCTAAAAACCCCTATATAACCTCAATTTCTTAGGTAAAGCCCTGTGGAATGAAACAGCTGGCTTTGCTCATCCTTTGCAGTGGTTCTTCATGGCACTGCAGCCTCTCCAACCAAAATCTTCCCACTCATGTACAGACGGGAAGTGTCCCTGAATGGAAAGTGATACAGGAAGCCTAAAAACACAGGCATGCTTCCCCTGAAGAAGATGGAAATTTTTAATGGCACGGAACAGAATGAAAATGAGCTGTTAGAAATTCAAGCACAAATGTAGAATAGATTGATATATCTGCTAAATAAAACAAAAAAACAACCAAAACCAAGGCACAGACCTGTGCACTATTGCAGTGCTCAAAGCAGGACATATATGCAGGTGAGTAACAAATATGCCAGGATTGGAATTCCTTTTAATTCTTTCTAAATACACATTTTGGATTTAAAAATTAGTGCATTTCTGTCAATATTTTCCAAATGTTTATCTCTGTCCACTAATCGCTATAGCATGAAAAGTATGACTTTCCAACATAAAGCAAAATGGTAGCTAATTATTTAGAATTACTTTATCAGCCTATTTCTCCTATGTCAATGACAAAAATTCCTTGCTCCAAAAGCATGGCACGATTTCAACACATCTGAGATTAAATGCCATAAATAATAATAATAATAAAATATAAAATTGAAAGCCTCCCCACCCAAATCAAACTGCCTCAAAGGGGAAGGGAAGAGTGTGTCTACTCTACCACCTCCTGTGTTTTGGCAGTGTCAAAGGAAAATCATGTAATCAGCTGGCCTGGCTCCATTCAGTGCCAAATTAGCTAAAAAATAAGCCAATATTCTGTAGAATACATCATATCAGGCTTTATTATCAATAATAAAATCAACAAACTTCTTGAGGCCAAAGAGTTAACATTTAAAAGGGCAAAATGTAATTCCTCTTGAGGGAATGAGACTCACTAATCTGCACGGAGATTTATACCCTAAACAATTTTCCAGATGAAGCAGCGTGATCATGGAAGTCAATCTTTAGACCAGATAACAGGCATTTTACTAGTGGGGAGATTAATGAAACAGAGACTGAACCCCCAATCTAGAAAACTCAGTTTCAAGGAGAAAAAGGATTTGGAGATAAAGAAAAAAATTAAAAAGAGTTAGGACACCAAACTGAAAAACAGAGGAAGGGTACCTTAAAATATTGCTTCATCACCCCATAGCTGATCTGGGATATTAACAAATATTCATATGAAGGGATGATGCAATTTTGTGTTGAAAGATTTTAGATTTTAATTCATTCTTAGCAAAAACATTTTAGAGAGTTTTCTGTGATTTGAAAGTGTTAACAGATGGTACAAATGTATTTAGTTGAATAGGAGTGTTCTCCTAATCAGATGCTACAAGCCTTTCCAGGATGCTGTGGCCCTTCGAGGTCTCTCTCCAAAGATCAGTAACAGCAAAATGAAGGTTGGCTGTGTTCACAGGGGCTTGTTTGGGAGGGGATTAAAATGAAGATAATCAAAGTTTCTGGGCTGGCTCTTTTGCTGGCAGGGAATTCAAAACCTCCCTGAACAGCCACAGCCTCACTGCAAACAGGGAGAGATGGGGAAGAGGCAGTGGCACAGTAGCATCATGGGACTCATTTTGGGGTGAGACAACAGGTCCAGGGGTGGGGAAATAATCAGCTAAACACCAGGAAGCAGGGAAGGAGGAGAATCTGCACTGCTGGAAAAAAATAAAAAGTCACTAAGGGGATTTTTCAGTGGTAAGAGTATCCAACATTTTAAGTGGCCTGGAGAAAGATAAAGCAGATGAAGTTTTTCAGGATAGCAAGGATAAGGGCAGACTGTGAAAAATTGTAAAAAAGCTTTCTAAGAGTAAAAGCCTGACTAGTGGCAAACACCTCTCAATGTAAATAAATATAATGCAATACCTGTGGGTTAAATCCAGATCGACATAAGATGGTGGGCTCTGATTTCACCTATACTGGTCAGGAAAGACAAATCAAGGCTGCAACAGAAAATCCTTTGAAAAATACCAGCTCAGTCTTTTCTAAGAATCAAGAGGTAAAACAAACTTTACCTTTTATTAGAAAAAGTATAAAGGATTAGGAAAAAACCTTCAAACATATCTGTATCCACATCCTGTACTCAATGTACACTCTCTGTCTCCTCACCTCCAAAGAGATAAGTAAGACTGAAAATAGGGGCAGAGGAGCCATAAAAGCCTTGCTATAACACCTGTATAGGAATCCCTGAGGAAACTGAGACCTTTTGTTCTGGAAATCTGAGGAAGTTATTGTGGAAGACCATAAAATCCTGCCTGATAAGGGTGTGGATGGACTGCCCAGTCTGTCTTCTAGAGCAAGCAGAGGGTCTCAGACAAAGACTAAAAATCAACAAAAGGACATAGCTATCAGTGCAGCAGGGAAGCACCTCTGCCTTTTGGGTTCGAAAACTGAACAATATTTTAAGAAGAAAACATACCAGACTTTGGAATAAAGATCCCCAGAAGGTTCCTAGGCAGACAAACAACATCACGTGGGGGAACAAACCTGAATTGAAAGTAGCTGACACCAGGAGAACATCGGAATAAAAGCACCACAGAAGTTTGTACCATTCCTGCTGTTTCCTAAACATTTTACCATTGCAGCTGTTGAATACCCAGTACTGCACTGAGGGAATCTCTCACACCACTGGTTAATTTGTGGCAGCATTGCCAATACCTGGAGAAGCAGTTCCCAGCCAGCAAGGCAAAACCCTGCTCCAGATGAAATGTGAAGCTGACAAGCTCTGCTGGGTGCTTGCAGCCTCTGCAGATGATTAGAAGGCAGCAAGAGCAGCAGCCCTGAAATCTGAGTAAATCATCAAGCAGGGAAAAAGAGTTGCCTGAAATGTTGCATCTGAGACGAACATGAGAAGCTTGGCGAACAGGCTGGGACTCAGTGTCCAAGAAAGACCTTGCTCCTAGATGGAAGTTGCAGTATTAGAATATTTCTGGAGCTCTAGCAACCCAGCACCCTCAGTTAATGTGGTATGAGGGCTCAAAATAATATCTCCCCACAGGAGCATGGTAATCACTGAAATCAGACAGTAAATGGACAATATTGGATTTTCAGGAATGGTAAGTAGCCAACACCTTCTACTGATCTCTGCAAATTGTGCTGAATTATCAACCTTTTTGAAAAACAGGCATCAGTACACTCAGTTCCCCAAAAATTATGGTCCAAAGGGCACTCAGTAGATATCAGTAGAGTAACCATTACAACACATACTTTTTTCATCCATCCAAGCAGTACTGCTCTCTACATGCCCTAAAATCTGTTTGCCAGATTTAGCTCTCATCTCCATCACCATAAATTCAGAGTCACTCTGCAGATAAAAAGACACCAGTCAGTCTGAATATACCAGTGCTAGTTTGCTCCTCTGTAACAAAAAAAATTAAGGGAAGATTATGAAAAGATCAGTTGTCAAATAATTGTAAATGAAATGTGAATTTTGTTTTCTATTACAATCCTAAGAATAAACTCTCAGCAAATCTCATCACAATGCCAATGTTTGCTAAAGCTTGACACATTACTAAGTTGTAGCTTCTCCAATACATTTCACAACAGTATGCAAAAATACCATATTTTAATGAGATTTTTAATTGTAGATTGGCATTGAAATGTGAAGATTTGTGTAGAAAGCTGAACAAATCACTTTGAGAGATGTTAAGGGTCAAGTGTGCCATTAACTTTCAATTATTAAAAAGATAATTAGCAGATAGAATGCAGAATGTGAATATTAACCTGATACACTGCCAAAGTGTTTTATGCCTTGAGGGAAATGAATTAGCAAAGGAAAAAATGTAAGATTTGTTATTCCAGTCCTGGTGGTATCACACAAATTGAAATTTACAGGAAATCACTTCCAGGTTTTTGTAATAAACATGGTGCTATACACTGATAGCAGTTAAGTACCTTCCATCTTCCACATCTTAAAATCCATTTTATGTCTCATTAGAAGTACTCTGCATTTTGTCATTTTCATAAATCTTCCTGCTTGTTTCACATCAGCTCACTCAAAGAAAATCACACTGTAACTCTGCCTAGACAGCCTATATATATATATATATATATATATATATATATATATATTGTATGTATATATGTAACATCGCAGTGAACATTTTCGAGCTTTTATTTGGCATGGTTCTGTCATATTTGTCCTCTACTTCTACCATAATTATTTTATGCTAATTATTAAAAGTCTACAAAAGGGAGACAAAGCAATAAAGCCACAAGCACACTGTACTAGGCTGGGATTTAATAACAGGAAGATATGTTCAGCAACAGAACACCCTAATCATAGAATCATGAATGATTTGTGTTGGAAGAGACCCTAAAGATCATCTCGTTCCAGCCCCACTGCGATGGCAGGGACACCTTCCACTGTCCCAGGACACTGCCAGGGATCCAGGAGCAGCCACAGCTTCTCTGGGCACCCTGTGCCAGGGCCTCAGCACCCTCACAGGGAGGAATTTCTTCCCAATATCCAATCTAAACCTGCTCTCAGTCAGTGTGAAGCCATTGCCCCTTGTCCTGTCACTCCAGGCCCTTGTCAAGAGTCTCTCCCCAGCTCCCTTCAGGTACTGGAAGGCCACAGTGAGGTCACCCCAAAGGCTTTTCTTGATGGCCCACAACACATTTACTCTTTGGTGTATTTCCTTCTATACATCATGGTCATGACTCAAAAGTGCCAAGTCAAAGCTTTCAGAAACCAATGGGGAAAGCAAAAATCTCTTTATACTGCTGTTATTAAGGTCTGCAGAATGCAGCCATCACTTTTACAGCCCAGTTAAGTGTGAGAGAGTCACACACTTAACATCACATATCAAGAGGGTACCTCAAGAGCATTCACAAACAGAACATACAGGAAGTGATTTTTGGAATAAAAACTCTTATGCCAAGTTTTAAATGCTTCAGGAGGTTGTTCTCCTGAGGACTTAGACTCCTTGCTCAAGAGAGAACCTCAGGACACGTTCTTTTAACAAACTGCCAGAGCATTCACTGTCCTCTAGCCTGGCATCACCTGAGAAGTGCTGCATATGTGAACAGTTCAGTGTGATCACACCTCAAGTGATATCACTAACCCTAAGTCTATAAAGAAGGATATATCAGGACTGAGATCAAAAGCAAAAAAGTGGGAGGGGTTGTTTTGCCTTCTTATTTTCCCCCCACTTGTTTTGGCAGTCTTCAGTAAACAAAGATGTCTCAAGCAAAACTTGGGTCCATTTGCAGGGGGTAGGACAAACTCTGTTTAACACTGATCACAAGATACTTTTTGTTCTTGGCATGCAGTAGGGAGGGTATTCAGAGATGAAATATTTAGAATTAGCCTGCAAAAGTGGGAGCAAGAAAATAAACAAGGAAAAAAATTAGCAGATTTAAGCAGTAACTGGCAAACAAAAAGAGATGAGGCAACTGATGCATGAAAAATTAGATGCATAATTTAGGTTGCTAAAGAAATAATACAGAAAAATGTGCCTTTGCCTTTCATTATTACATATCCATACTGGCACTTCTATTACACAAATATTGCACTTGTGGACAAGGATAATTTAAATGCATTGTGATATCCTAACCATAAAGTTCTTTGGTCAGGTCAAGGTCTCATTTGCACAAGTTTGAGAGGAAAGCACGTATCACTGTTTCTTTATACTCCTACTGCAATTTGTCTTGGCTACACTGTTCTATTTTCTTACACTCAAATTATAATGTTGGTAATACAGAATTCATCTTTTTTTTTTTCTGTGTTTATTCAGAACTGAATAACTGGATCACTGAATTACTGAGCTGGATCCTCATCTGTTGTACACCCCAACAGTAGTATAAATAGCAGTAACCACAGAGATCCAGACCTGGTTATATAACTTATGCACGATAGGAAAACATTAAAAATACAACTTTAAGTCTAGCATTCACTATTAAAAATATTGAGTGGGGCCTTTGCCAAGAAATTCACACATCAATGGCAGATAAATGAACAAATGTTTTGGCTGAAGCAGGCTTCAACTGGGACATTCACACATATAGAAAATTATCTCTAATACTCATAAGATATTATGATTTTAGAGCTTTCTCAAGTTTTGCTTTAACAAAGACTGTTAACTAAATATTTGCACCATGTGTTAGCTCTGTTCAAATATTTATAGAGATGGTTTACAAAAAAAATTACAACTGATTGCAATGCTTCATTTGGACTAAAAGCACATACCTACACACAAGTTTACATAACTCTGAAAGTCTAAAAAATGCCTTCATTCCCCTTAAGCCCACAAGTTGGTATCAGACGTATATGTATAGATATATATATACACACAGAGTTATATTTAATCAAATTAGAAACCCCTGCTTGAACATTGCCCTTCCAGGGAAACTGCTTTGGCCTTCAAAGTCTTCTCCTTCTGCCCCCACCAAAGGAAAAAAACACCATTTGGGCTTTTCACATTTCCACTTCCACTCCAGCACACCTTGCCTGCCTGTAATTATTATATCAATGTATCAATATCCAATCATGATGGATTTGTCAAACCCAGACTTCTGGAAAAAAAGAATAGCAAATTTCTGGCAGTAGTGCACCTTTTGCCACCAACTGAACAAAATAGGTTGTTAAGTAATATTTAATAACAATGAAACTCTACATAATTGAATTGGTATTTATATATGATTAGTAAGTAAAGTTTTATACTTTATAAGAAGTGATATATAATAAATACAGCTCTCAGTGTTACAGACAAATGAAAGAATAAAGACACAAATTTCTTGGGAGGAAGAAAAGCTGAAGACGTACATAAGGTGTGTGCAGGTAAGAGGAAAACATTTTAAGAGCAGAAGCTGTAGGAAGTACATTTCCAGTTGTTGGTAATAAGTGTAAAGATGAATACATGACATGCTGCTAAGGGAAAACTTCCCATTTTTCCTTCTCATTCCCCTTCACACAAATGCTTTTACACATTCATTGCCCAGAGAAGCTGTGGCTGCCCCATGCCTGGCAGAATTCAAAGCCAGGCTGGATGTGGCTCTGAGCAACCTGGTCTGGTGGAAGTTGTCCCTGCCCTTGGCAGGGGGCTGGAATGAGATTGTCTTTAAAGTCCCTTCCAACCCAAATCATTCTGGGATTGTAGGATTTGAAAACCCATTTTCCAGTGAAACAACTTAGCATTTATTTGGTTTTCACACCCACTTTTCTGTTGTTTTCTGTTCAACATTAAAGGATATGAAAACTGGAAATCAGAACTCTAAGGAACCCAGATAGGATGCCAGGGAACAGAGGAACAGGAAGCCCTGTGCCCACAGACACCTTTAGTCCCATGATATTTTTTGTCTCTAAGGTTTGATTCCTGTCTCTGTCCTCATATATTTAATAATATTTTAAATTTAATAACAGTTACTCCTTCTAAAAGTAATTTCATAGCAATTTTGCCATTGAAACAGAGAAAGACACAGGTATGAGTCCTGCCAGGCTTCCAGTCTTCACTTCAGGACCTGCAGGAGATAACAGCAGCTCCTCAAGCTCCTGCCATCCCTCTGAACAGGCAGCTGAGGGTCAAGATGAACTTTGCTCTTCAAAGGCACCTATACCTTTATTCTGATTATATGAAAATATATTTGGATACAGGCACTTAGACACAGAGAGTATCAGGCAATAGGAGTTTACCTTGTCCTGTTGAGTACTTTAAAGAGCACTCAGGTTTGAACTAAGGAAATGCCAGCAGCTCAGGGAGGTGATTGTGATTCTGATTCTGGCTCTTTTATTTCTTCCACTTTCCGATCTGTTTTCAAGGGTCCAGGTAGCAGGAGGATGCCCACTGCCTCAATTCCTGCATTCAGCTTACAGCTTTTGATGTATGATTTCTTGGCTACACTTTTTATTATGATTTTAATTTCACTGGAGTGCTCCATAATTATATGCCAATTATTTTCTTTGATAATTACCACTGGCATGTACAAGTGAAGGAATACATTTTTGAGCTACCTATTAGTCTTCCATGGTACTTAAAATTCTACAACATTAACAAAATTGGTTTTACATTATAATTACATATGCAACTTTTTATGAAATAATGGAAGTAGAGAATTGCAAGAAGCACAGTCCATGAGTACAGAATAGCTGCACTGATATCAGGAGGGTTACCAATCACTATATTATAAAACCAAATACTTTTAAATATTTTAAATACTAAAATGAGCTGTCTTTTACAGCATAATCTATCAAGTCACCTGACGTGTGGGTTTTGTCCTGCCAGAGAGTCTAAGCATTATGAAGATCTGGAAATTAACAACAATTTACAGCTGGAGCTTGGTAAAAGCATTCTTTGTGCTGACTTTTCTGAGAAGAGACTTGCCAGTTGGTAGCCAGATGTGACAAAACATCCCTAAACCAACAAATACTTTCCAGGAGAGTCACTTGTGAACTGTGGCTCACAGGTGAAAAACAACCCGGGGTCCCTTGTGGTGCAAGCTGTGTCTCAGGTTGTCACTGTGGGGCTCTCAAGTGCCTCCTGCAACACATCAGTTGAGAACTAAAGAAAGTCCTCTAATGAGCAAACCTTGGTGCCTCACTGAAGCTGAACTTTGCCAGCTTTGGGTGAGCAGTTTCTTCAGGACAGCTTTGAAACTGGAGAGAATAAGGGAGGAAGGAAATTTTGCACAGAAGTTGTTGACAGAGAAGCAGCTATGAAGTAAGCAATCTTCGTGTCCAGCTGTCCCTGGATTTTCTGGATGGAGAGGATCGCAGATCATGGAATATCCTGAGCTGAAAGGGACCCACAGGGATATCAAGGGGTCTTGGATGTTCTGACCTCACCTGGGGCTGTGACTGATGGCTGCTGATGGACAGCAGGGAAGGGTGAGGGGCTGACTTCACACCAAGCAAAGCAAGATATGGTGACACCGAGGGGTGGCAGATTGCTGTGGATATAGGATATGGAGAAAGAGCAGCGTGGAGAGAAATGGAGCACCATGTGGAGGACAGGCCAGCAGCCCTGCAGGAGGCTGGTGTGAAGGTGCAGAAGGGAATAGGCAGAGGCCAGAGGTAGGTGAGCAGGTCAAGCACTGGTGAGGGGAAGCAGTTACCACTCACTGACCTGTGAAAGCTGAGCAGTGCCACTGCAGGGAGAGAGTAAACATTATCCAGTGAACTCACAGGGACCTGTGACAAGCAGGGAGGCTTGCCAGGGCTACAGGGCACCACAAGTGCATTGACTGCACTGCAAAAGCCTGAATGTAGAACTAATTTAACTAAAAGCATGAAATTTCCCAGGTCCCACTAACCAGAGTGTTCACAGTGAAAGGATGCAAGAGCCTTCCAGTGAGCTTCCTTAGGGACACAATTGTAAGAACATTGCTTTGTCTTGATGACCTAACAGGGTTCAGTGGCAGCTGAACATTTGCAATTATTCATAGGCAAGCAAGGAATGATTAGTCAAAGCCTGCAAAATGAAGTGTGGAATATGAGTTGGAAAAAAGCGTGAGGATAATGGGAGTGAGGCAAGTAGGGGGTAGAAACAATTACACATAAATCCAGAAACACTAAAACTTGAAAAACCTGTGACCTACGGAACATGCATGGAGCTGAAACTTTCTTTCAAAGCATTGGGAAATTCAAGTCATCCTTCACACCCTGTAACCAGTTTAAATGGGAGCAGACTTAGGACTTTGAATGACTCAAGGAAAAATTTTAAGTAAAGATGGGAAGGGATATCCTTCCCCATTTTGAAGGGATTAAGGAAAAATTACAGCAGTTTGAACTAGCACTTTGGACACATCAGCTTGGAGTTCCACTTAAGTATTTGCAAGATCTTGAATATATATTCTATATCTCTGAAATGTTAATTTGAATTTGTATTACTAAATTACTCCAGGTAAACCACAACTGAGCTAAGGCAGAAACCAGCAGAGAGCTGATGAATTAATTCCTAGATGGCAGAGCTTAAAACAAGCACATCCACTATCAGTATATGCAAGCAAACAAACAACAAAAACAAAAACAAAAAAAAAAAAAAAAAAAAAAAGAGAGAGAGAGAAGTCCCATAAAAACAGCAAATAAAAATCCATGCACCTATTCAAAATAAATAATTTTGTCCAACTGTTTGGTTTCAGGGGATGAAATCATTGTTACATTAATGCTGACCTGGAACAACTGGACAGAAATTACGGAATATTACAGAAAGCAGCACAATATTACATAAATCAACCTCTAACATGATTTTTTCTTTGGCCTATCACTGTGAGACATACCTGTACACAAAAGAGATATTCAATAGAGGAGGAGAGAACCCACCCAGAAGGGTAAATTTTCCATGCTGTGCATGGGGATTTAGCCACCAAACTCTCATTAATGCTAACAAGAACCGTGCAGCCTGATGCCACTTTTCTAAATGATTTCTTTCCTTGTTCTATTCAGGACAAAATAATTGCTGCCTTGGAACAGCTGGAATGACAGAAACAACTCTGTGATACAGTTTTGACTGATTTGCCTTGTCCTGTGACTTAACAGAAGTTGCAAGGACCAGGAAAGACACTTGGAATACAATCTGGTTACAACTTGTGGCTTTTATACGACAGTTTCCTTTTTTTAAGGATGTAGGCATGGGGGACAGTTAATGAATCTTTCCCTCTATGAGAGCTACTCACCACTAAGTCTGTGCTCATCCACAGGAACTATCACTGAGCTTCTGGACCTCTGCCCCTACCTAAGACTGAAGTCTGCAAAGGATTTCAGAAACAGTTTGAGCTGAAGAGGGTGTTCTGATTACTAAGGGGAAATTATTTTGTTTTTTCTTTGTTTTTTCTTGAATAGACCCCTGCACTGTTCATATGTAAAATCTTGATTCCAGTTTTCACTCCAAAATGCCTCCCTGTCGTGTACAATATAACATTTGAAAGTGTACACAATGTGAAATGTCTTGTGCAACTGGGATGGGATCATTCCCTCCCTGCAGTGTCTCACTTCCTGGATGAATGAATATTGCTTGTCTGTCTAAGCATAATGTCACGATCAACAAGACATTACAGTAACTCTGATTTGGGCAGAATGACACACACAGCCCAGCGTAGAGTAAGCAGTAAAGCAAGAAGAGTTCAAAACTTACAAGAATCCCACAACTCTGAGTCATTATTTACATTATCTTTCCCTGGATCTGCTAAAAGATAGTGAATTCCACCTCCTCACTCCACACACACACACTAACACTTGTGGGGTTTTTCCTCATAAGGCAGTCCTATCCTTCAAGGACTAATTTCCATCATCAGATAACCCCAAGCCTTTTCTCTGCTGGAATCCATTCCTGAATCTGAAATGGCAGGAGCTGGTGAATGACATATTGTGGAATGCCTTTTAATTTGTTTTATTGCAGGCAAAAAAAAAAATTAAAAAATGAGAAGAGAAGAGAGAGAGAAACCATCTTAACTTGGATCTCTTATATCTACAACATAAACCAGTACATAAATTAATGTATGTATGTATAAAGCAACATCTTGAAAACAGGGAGCACTTATCTACAGTGTTGCATCTGCTCCTCCTATGCAGAATTATCAGTGGCTCTGATTTAGGCAAAGGATTTTTGGATTTTTCATGAGGTGTGAAATCATTGCTAACCAGCAATGCCTCTAAAAAGTAATGAAATCATAGAACCATTTTCCAACCAGCAGAAATTCTGTAGTGAGCACTCCTTTGGCATCAGAGATACCTGCAGGGCTGTTTGCTGCTAGAGACAAAGTAGGCAGTGGCCTGGGGAGAGGAAAGCAAAGAAAGTCCCATTTTCCCTACAAAAAGAAAAATCCTGAAGTTCAGGGATTTTTTACTGTGACAAAGAATAGGTCAAGGTGCAGCAGGTATTGCAGTTGGGGCAGCCCTCACACAGCACCTCACCCCAATAACAGCAGCGTGACCACTGCCATATAATAACTCAGAAAAGTAACAAATCCCAGCACCAAATTTCCCAAACTATCTCATCTTTTGCTACTTTTCTTTTCATGAAACGACTATTCAAGCTGCACTGGCCTAAATGCCTCAGAGAAATGATCACTATTCAGCCTCCAAGCCTCCTCTGCAGGCACTGTGGCAGCATCACATCCCTCAGGGCTTCATGCGTTGCCCTTCAAACCCTCCCCAGGGATTTAATTTGCACATTAAAACCCCTGCTGCAAACAAGAGCACTGATAATTAAAATATGTTTTCAGGGAATCATCGGTGAACAAGCCAAGCAGCTGGTTTTGTTGCTTTGCATGCCCTATCCTGCAAGCGTCGAGTTCCCCCCTGCTATGCCCCAGCAGAGATGTACAAGCCATTCCCTGGGGGCTTCTCATCTACCAAGCAGTTGGTAGGAATTGAAGTGGTTCTCCCAGCAGGTGACAGAACTCAGCACAGGACACAGAGAAATGAAAACACAGATTCAGGAGGCTGTTGGCCATTTCTACCAGGCAAGTCTGCTAGAAACAGCACTACGTAAAAATATATGTAAAATTAGGATTCCTCTGGCCCAAATCTCATTGTAAATATCCCCAGAATGTACAGCCCTACTCTACCCCCATCTAAAATTCAAGATATGGATGACTCCATTTCCCAATCTGCAGAAAATTGATGATGTTTCCCATCACTTGCCTAAGAGTTTTATAAATTTAATTGACAAAACATAGGTGATTTTTGTACATCTTTTCAATTTTCTCTACATCTCTGGGAAACCATTTTGACTAATTTACCTCATAGCTGAGCATCAGGAGTCTGGATGATAATTAAAATACACAGAGTGAGTCTGTCCATTCTTCTTTTCAAGTCATAACATAATAATTAAAAAAACAGGATTCGTAATATGGATTTAGAGTTTTGACAGCACAGCCATTCTATTCAGCCACCTTTTATTATGGATCATTATTTTAATGCTGATTTAATCACACCTAAATCCCATGGGGCTACTTCAAAATCCTGTCTAAAATGGAGACATAATTTCCTCTTAAATAGTTAATCAACTTGCCAATATTTTCATCACGTTCACTTCACCACCACTGAAAAGCTTACCTTGCCTGTTCAACTTTAATTTTATAAGAGCTGTGTATTACATTTCAGCCCCATATAAGTAACATACAGGAGCAGAACATGATTTAGCTAATTAATGCTTCTGTAACTAGAGTCACTGAAAAAATGTGCATCAAATATTTATATAATTGGCTCCCCAAAGAAGTATTGCCTTGTTCTGAGTGCTGAGAGACTGAAATACAAAGTCCAAAGACCTAGAGCACAAAAGACCCCAGTCTGCTTCCAATGCTACATTACTCTGTTTGCATTCTCATCAGTTTCAGGAGGCATTAATTAATAGGGATAAAGGTCAGGGACTCATATTAAATTTCCATATCCTTTTAAAATTAATGTTAGCCACTATTAATTTTTTCTCTGCATTTTAAATGAATGAATATTTTGAGGCCACCACAATGTCTCCTGCAAGATGTCCCACACGTGCCAAGGGCATGAGATTATTTTCCTGGGATTATCCACAAAGTATATGGATAGATTTTGCAAAAAGACATCTTTTTTTTTTTTCTTCAGGCTTTTAATTACAACTAAACTAAGCAATATACATGATATCATTTTGGCTACTCTTTGTCCTTAACAGCTGGCAGCAGACAAAGCCATCTCCCGCTGACAAATAGGGAGCACCTTAGTGCAAGAAAACAGTGCATTTTAACCCCATAAATAAAATATTCTGCGGTACTATAAACTTTGGTTTGGCTTTGGTTGGGAGGTTTGTTTGGCTGGTTGGATTTTTAAGGCTATGTGGGTTTTTTCCACAAATATTCAAAAACATGCCTCGGAATATCAAGCAGAAAAATCCAATCACAACCTCCATCATCAGGAATATTATTATCAACACTGAGGACCTTAAGGACTTCCTTCCCTTCAAGTGCAATGTAATCAAGGGAGTTTAGTGAGACATTTTTGAAACAATACTAGCTCAAAAATTGAGGCTAGATGAGCTTCTTGGAGGGCAATTTACACTTTGTTTTAGAATTGTCATCATCTTCCCCTTGAAATAACATTTCCTCTCCCAACTGCTATTTAGCAAAGTACATTTCATTTCCAATGTGCTCGAAAATGATCCAGCTTTGTCAGAATGCCAAGGCACATCTCCAGTGTCTTCTTAGTCCATACCTATTATGCCTTGCCATACATAATACTAGTTGAATATGGTGTGTGTTGCACTTGCAGTCATTAAAGCAACGGAAAAATTCAAATTTATGGGAACTACTGGTTTCAGATTAAGTGAAACACAACAAGCAGTTTGCCCAGGTACAAATAACAAAAAACAAAAACCCAAAATAACAACAAAGGAAAATAAATTAAAAATTTAAAAAAAAAACCAACCTGAAAACAAGACCTGCAATGTCTGTGGTATTTATTGCTCCTCCTGGGCAATTTCAGACTGTCACTGAGCACTTTATTTTGGACATGCAAAATATCATCTCAGTTTAAAAACAGGAAAACAAACAAAAACAAACAAACAAAAACAAACAAAAACAAACGGGCAAACAGAAACGAAACAGGAAGGTTGTATTAAGAGAAATGAATGTTTCTCTGAAGGACAGCAATAACAAATGATAGAAAGTTGTTAGGAAGCTGAAAATTTAGTCAAACACTCCTTGATTCACAAATAATAAGTGGATGGTTATGGAGACAGTCCATAATCTTTCCTATTTTCCACAGATTCAAAAGGAGCAATACACCTCTTTCTACATACAAATTATACATCTTCCTTTTTTTTCTTGTCTCTCTTCTTTTACACAGTGAATTGAAAATTAAGTAAGAAAGGTGTTTATCCTTATTTATCAGGCCTACAACGAACACAACAATGCCACATGTTAATACACATATTGGCATCATGAAAAATCCCATTTTTCCAAAAAGATAGCTGCAGAAACAAAGGATTTTAAATTGTCATAGCTCTATCCTGTGTTCCTAGAGATGAACTCCCTGATGTCAAAAAGGTTTCAGCCTTCAAAAGCAGCTTCCAGAAGAAATCCCATGTCCTAGGAGGTTGGTAGACCCAAACCATTCCATGATTCTTTGGTTCAGGACATCCTATTGTTCTTAAATTGGTGGATTTTCTTGCAAAACCATATGAAGATGATGTAAGGTAGGGAAACCAAGGCCTGATCTAAACCAAGGGTCCAAAACTGAAATCCCTCTAACATTTACTTTTCCAGCCAGCCTTCTGAGTAGATCAGACTTATCTTGAAACATGGTCCAGAATATATATTAGAGAAAATAGCTCAACTTCCAACAGCACTATATGAAAAGAATCCATTTCTTATATTAGCACTGAAACAAACAACCACAATAAAAAATCCCCACCAAACAAATATTCAGTTCAGCATAATCCACTGGAAATATAGTAGTTGAAAGTCCACTCTGCTGTACAAAAATACAAATGCTGCTTTAAGGCTGTTCTCATTTTAATTAACTTATAGACACATATTTTTTCCCAGGAATAAAATCAGAAGTTTTTCTCATATCAGCTCAACACACAATTTTAATCCACATGTAAGGCCAGCTGTGCCTTTCACATGTGCCTAATCAGCATTTTCTACAAAATTCACAGCAAGAAAACAGGCAGAACCATCAGCATGTTCCAACAGGAGTTAACTAACAGAAGAAAAAAAGATCAGTGAAGTGAGAAAAAGAAAAGGAAGTAAAAGCCACAGGTCATGGGCAGGGAAGAAAAAGGATAATGCATAGTCCTTCCAGTCCCTTCCAGTTTCTCAGGAGATTCTGGAAGGAAAATCACTTTCCCCTTTTTGATTATACAGCTTGTGTGTAGGGGAAAGACGGGAGGAGGGGTGAGGGACAGGAGTGACTCTGTACATACACAGTTAGAGAAGTGGTGGAATAGCATTTTTTGTAATTTTCAAAATCAATTCATTTTTTCCCATAAAAGAACTAATCAACAATTTCCTGAGAACTTCCCAGCTCATTTACAAAAAGCCTTTTCCTCTTCGTAATGAAGACTGTGACAAAAGGGGTTTTTTGATCAACACTTTATGACATCATTTATCACTTTGTGTATTATTTAAGAGCATGTGTCATCACTTGGAAGGAGGCCAAAACAGAATTTATATCCAGCTGGACATTGGGTAACTAACAAGTCAAATAATCAAATCCAAATCTCCTGCTAGGCTTTTTGGGTTCTGATGAAATTCAGAACTCAAAGAAGTCTCCAAAAACAGCCATTCTCATGAGTTTTATGCAATTTTCTTATAAAAATCATAGCACTGAGATGGTCACATACTGAACCATAACCCCAGTGGCAGGATAAAAGAATCGGGATCTGAGATCCCTTTTTTCTCTTCATTGCAGAGATGGCTCAGCCAGGCTGTGCAGTGAAATACAACCCAGAGCCACCTGCAACTCAGCAAATTAAGCAAGGAAAATGTTAAGAGTCAAAAGACTTTTCTATTTCTTTCCACCCCTGCCAGTGATTTAACATGCATACTCTACGCCAAGCCAGTCAGACTCAAATTTTCAGATTCAATCTGTGATTTGCTCCATGTTTTGGAAGTGTTGACTGCTTGCACTGGAAGCAGCACAAGCTGTAAGCTCTCAGCAAGTATGAGATGAAGCTCTAAATCTCTCAAATTTGGTGTCAAGAACAAGAGAGCACCTAAACCCAGAGCCCAGCAGGGACTGTCCTTCAGTGGATATAAATATCCATTGCTTTCAAAGAGGCACAGAGGGATAACACAGAGCTCACGGGATGTGGAAGACCTGTGCTCAGCTGACTGACTGGCAGCAGCCAAGTGAAATAACCACAACTCCCAGCTGACGTGAGCATAGCGTCATTCAACATCACACATGTGGGAGAATAAAAACATCACAGGCTGGGAGCTTCTCCTGCACAGCACCAGAGCTGCTCATTCTGTGGGTGCAATGAAGAAAGGACACAAAACTTGCGTGTGGTTGAGAAGAAGGCTGAGAGTCACACTGAAAATATTCTGAGGAAATATGAAATATCTTAGCAGTGTTCCAGCAAATTACTTGAGAGATACTTTCTTAATTTTAGCAATATTTTTTTTGTTTTGTTTTAGTAAGAAAAGTGTGTTCACTGCATGTCATAAGAACATGTAAATAAAGAAATATGCTTTCACCTGAAATAAGATTGAAATTGCTACTCAGCACTACATTAAACAACAGCTATGTCTTTCTCAGGCAGCAAAAACCAAGCAACGCAAACACAATTCTTAGCTTCACGCCATATTCTGGGCATCCAAAGTGGTCACTATCCACAGGGACGTGGATAAGGTGCAAATCTCCCCTCTTACCTCAGGATCTTTCTCAATCTCCAGCCCCGCTTCCAGCAGGTTCCGTTCATACTCCTCCCTCTGCAGCCGCTTCTCCTCCTCCAGGGCGTCCAGCGGGCTGAGCTCCACGGCCTGCAGGCCCGGCAGCCCCGGCCACTCCCTCAGGCCACTTTGGCCATCGTCCTGCCACTGCTGCCGGGGCCCAGCACGGCCCTGCCCGGTGCCTCCGTTGGAAACCAGGGCCAAGGAGGCCGATGGGCCCGTGGGCTCCGGGGAGGCGGCGCTGGGCGGGCGCTGGGCCAGGCGCCGGCGGTAGTGGTAAGCCAAGACGTAGTCAACCTTCCTCTTGCTGTCCCTGAAGTGCAGGCCGCTCGGGGAAGCCTTGTCCCCGGCCTCTCCCTGGGTTCCCTCCACGTAGTTGTTGATGATCTGGGAGAGAAACACGGGAGTGGCACAGACAGGAAAGCCAAAAAGCCCAAATAGGTGTGGGGGGTCTATCTCCACACAAGCACGTGAAGGATCCAGGCATGACCTGCAAACACTCACTCTCCAAACACACCAGTTTGTTTGTTCCTCCTCTGACCATGAAGAAATGGCTGAAGATAGTGGCCTTATCCCAACCCCTGGGGTGCCCACAGAGGCACACACCAGCCCTGAAACCCACATTTTGAAAGGGGATGGAGAAGTGAGAACAAGGATCCCATTGCAGGCCCTGGGCCATGTGCTGCGGAGCAAAGCAAGGCAGGAAAGGGAAGCAAAAACTATGTTGGAAGGGCAGAAATCAATTTTAGCCAGAACAGGAGAAATATCTTCAATGTAGTTTCAGGTCCAGAAGGGCGGGCCTGGACAGAAACACTTTGGAAAATGCCAGGGATTAGAAAGAATCTGTCCCACGAATGGCTAACAGTGCTAGCTTGTATTTTAACATATCAGGGAAAAAGACTGTTTGACTAACCACTAACACTGCAAAAGGGAATCAATGGCTAAAATCATTCAAACCACCGAGGTTTGCCCATGTCTGCCCACTCAGTGAGCCCCTCAGACCATCCCTTCTTCATCATCTCCCTCTCAGAGCCCTTCTAGGATGCAGCTCCAACAGTAATCCCACCATCACTCCCCAGCCTGGATGGGAATTCAGCACCATCCTGTGAACTCTGGCACCAGGGCGTTCACCTGCACTTCCCACTCACTAAGGCTGTCCATGAGTTTTCCATACTGTTACCAACCACTCTTTCCAGCATAATGCTGCAGTGCAAAGCCCTTCACAGAGCTCTTTAGGGTGTTACTCACTGGAGTGACACCAGCCCTCCAGTGACAGGGCAACAAGATAAAACAAGTCAATCTGATCCAAAGCAATCACCTCATAAGCTAATTCCAGACATTTATGGTTCCCATAGGTGACTATACAAGCAAAATCTTGACAGGTGCAAGTCACAGGTTTCTTTCTCTCTCTTCCTCCCCTCATTACATGTGCTGGAAGTCCCGAATGCAAAATTAATCACTTGCTGTATGGCAATTACCTTGTTTGTTAACACAACACAAATTTTTGAAGGCATTATAGAAATGTGCACGTTATCATATACATCAACACCTCCCAAATTCTTGTTTTTCATTGTTTTGCTTCACTTAGTTTCCCACAAAGTGGCTTTCAGTCATCATACAGCTAAATAAATCTTGGGTTTCCATGCAGGCTACATCCTTCATTCTTTCACTGAATAATATGTTCTGCACATTACATTTATCACACCCTTTATGTGTAAAGTATATACACAGCCCCTTTAGGCACATCCAAACTTACACTCAGCACTGCGTCCTGGCAGAATATAAAACGGCTTGTGAGACAGCATTTCATTGCAATTCCCCATTTCCTGATTAGATACATTTTCAGGTAGTACTTACAGGCAGTCCATGCAAACCTCCCAGATCCATCTCTGCCCCAGTGAGGAAAAACCAGAATTCTAGTGTCCCTCCCAGAGAGTTTGAGGCTATATAGTGCAGAAAGAATGATGTCACCACCACCAGGTCACTGGCACAAGGCAATGCATTAGCTGGCTCTTGAGAAGATGAGCTCTGAACATCCTCTCCTCCCTTACTGGAGAGTGTGAGCAGAAACAAGAAGCACGAGCAAAAAGTGAGAGAGGGAGCAAGGAGGCTGGAGAACGTGAAAAGTCTCTGCAAGGTTTTCCTGTTTATTACTGTGTGCAGCCACTGCCACATCCCAGCCACCTGAGAGAGCACCATAGCAACACCTGGGGTTGCTGGAGTTACACAGGGGATGAGGAGACTCCGCAGTTACTCCCTCTCCGTTCTCTCTTTTACTCCCTCTTGGCAGCAAGGTGCTATCCCCATAATCATGGGGTCTGATGCACAGAAAATTAATCAAAATTCCCACAGATTTCAGAAAAGACATTTCCTGCTCCTAAATTTGCACTGTTTGCCTTACCGTGTGACATTCTGGCACAAGAAGGCTTTTTTAAGGAGGAACACAAGAAGTTGCAATTTGAAAAATGTCACTGAAGGAGCTGTGAAGATATTTCTCTCCTCCCCTCTCACAGCCACCATAAAAGTCAGGAACAGTGATTTCAATTACCAGCTTTGGTCCTGCTTTCACTGCTTCTTGATGTTTTCAAGACAAGAGGACATCATACAAAGGAATAAGAAAATGAGAAGGTAGGACCAGCATTTCATGATTATTTTATTCCAGTGGTCTGATAGAAAATACATCATGACAAATGCATCCCAAAAGGTGCCTTTTCTAATGACAGCTCTCCTCTGAACACCACAGACACACCACACTCCCACTGGGAATCAATCCAATCCAGCCCCTACTAACACCTGGGCACAGCTGGCTCAGGGTTTGCCCAGGCACACCTGATTTAGCCATCAACCTGCAGATCTTTTCTGACCCTAGGGCTAAGAGCAACCCCTCCATTCCTGCTCTGAAGGATTTTGGCTAAAGTAAACAATTTTCAAAAAGCCTGGTGAGATTACTTCTGTGGAAACTAATTCTTGCTGTGCAGAGAGAGATACAACTGAACCACCCGAGGGTGTGGCATCAATTTCCTTTTAAAGACTCTTCTCCCAGTTCTGTGTGGATTTAACTGACACACAGGAGAAGTGCGCCCTGCTTTTCTCACCCTGCTTCAAGCCTCTTCCTCACCCCAAAGGCATTTGAGGTAGGTCAATGAACATGAAATCCTACTTACAGAACTTCTGTAGGATGCCACAGATGCTTCAAGAGCTCCATTGGTCCCGCTGCTGTGCCAGGAAGTCCGGTTGTGAGGAACAGTGAGGTACTTGCTGTTGTAGGCTGAAAAATAGTCCCTTGCTGATTTTGCTGTCTTCTGTCCATTCAGGGTTGGGTGTGAGGAGCGTAGAGCAAAGTCTGAGAAGGAGAGATAAGTGTTGTTACAGAAAGCAGGTTTTGTGCAGGTGGTCCCCAAAAGGAATGGGAAATACTGCACTCAGTAGACATTATTCATTTCTAGTGATGTGGACAGAGCCAGTGGCATCAGGTACAGGTACAAACTTGTGGATCGTGGTCATGCTCCGTGAAGAACTTTCTACACACCTGAAATGCTCACAAAATACATCTAAGTTTATACCTAAGTGTTCTGGTCTCAGGGACTAATGTATGGAACTTTTAGACGTGTTCCCCCTTCCTTGTGTTTGACAAATTACATAGTCACAGGGCAGCATAATGGAGGGTCTGGATGGGTGGAAATCACAGAATCACAGATTGTCCTGGTTTGGAAGGGACCTGAAAGATCATCCAGTTCCAGCCCCCTGCTATGAGCAGGGACACCTTCCACTATACCAGGTTGCTCCAAGCCCCATCCAGCCTGGCCTTGAACACTTCCAGGCATAGGACAGCAACAGCTTCTCTGGGCAACCTATGCCAGGGCCTCACCACCCTCACAGGGAAGAATTTCTTCCCAATATCCTATCTAAACCTCCTCTCTGTCAGTGTCAAGCCATTGCCCCTTGTCAAGAGTCTCTCTCCATCTCTCCTGCAGGCTCCCTTCAGGCACTGCAAGGCCACAATGAGGTCACCTCAAAGCTTCTCTTCTCCAGGTGAACAATCCCAATTCCCTCAGCCTTTCCTCACAGCAGAGCTGCTCCATCCCTCTGATCATCTTGGAGGCCTCCTCTGGACTCACTCCAAGAGGTCAATTCCATACAGGCAGTAGCAGAGTGAAAAATGCTAATAAATACCAATGGGTACAGAAATTGTTTCGATGTATGAATGTTTCATACTCTTTCCCCCTCTAGTGGTGCCACAACTGAAATGGGGTCGCCTGATCCATACTCATGTTTTCCTGGAAAAGCTCTTATTGTGAGGGAAAATCTATGTCTTGGTCCTTCTAGCATTAGTGTTTTATACCCAGGAGAAGTGATCCTGTACACATCTGTCCACATAGTCAGCACCATCACCATTACAGACACAAAGCACCACTGCCTCTGTCCAATCAGGACTTTTCTCCAGGAAGAAGAAATAACAGCTCCCATCTATCCAGGGAGACACCACATCCATAGTGTACTGCTAAAATCTGGAAGCTGAATTTCCCCCTTATTTAGTTGAGCCCCTTCTATCCCCTGTACTCAGACTGAAACTGCTTCCCCACCACCACATTCTGAAAGAGGAGGCAGTGCAATGCTAAAGAAGGAAATGCTTGGAGGAGGGAGGCTGACCCCTAAATGTTATGATTCTTTTTATGTTTCCTATCAATAACAGATTGGAGTCCAGCAGCACTTGAACAGCCCAGCAGATTGACTCACCAGTCTTCCCTGCCTGATCTCCTGAGCAGACTCATGCTTGGTTTACTTTAATGAAGCACATAATGATGCCACAAGGGAAACTCCAAGGAAAATAATTAATAAGTGAAGGTTTCATTCCCAAAGGCCACACACAATGTTTCTCTGTTATTTTCAGACTAAGTCTGGGATATCTCACAAGACCTTTACACAGTCAATTAAAGGCCTCTCTTCTTTCCAGTCCTTTTAACTAGGCCTAGGAAAAAAGCTGCAGTTCATTTGTAATAACATTATTTCATTTCCATTATGCTTCCCCCTCTCCAGAAACTGTGTCACGAACCTGAGATTAACACTGGTAAACTGCTGAGGCAGTCAGGGACTCCCAGTCAGAATAAGTGTTTTGATGGAAATGCAATTGCCATATCTGCATTTGGAAGACTTCTGTTCTCCCAAAAGCTTTTCATCTTCCCAAATTAGACTGATTGAACCAAAATGTTCCGTTTTGAATGCATTCCACATTCGACAGTGCTTGCCTGTGGTACTGCAGTGCCCCAGGGGCTTCTGCTTCAGATGCTGCCTGACCTCATTCCACCCCATAAGCCTTTATGACATCTGGCCTTACATGTTCTCATTCTGTAAATATTCTGGAGGAATTAGTATCAATAGAAACGAGCTGTGTGAGTGTGTATGAGAATTTATATAAAAATTTTATATATGCACACATGCATCGCTTTGGTGTGTATGTGTGTATATATATATATATATATATGTAGCCCCAGAGGAGAGCACCACAGTGAATCTTGAATTCAACTTGGAAAGCAAACATTCAAGACCTACACTCATTCTACAAAACTAGCTGGGGAGCCATCCCTTCAGTCAAACTTCATCAAGTTGCAAATGGCTTCCAAGGACGAGATACCTCCAGGACAGAGGTCAGTGACCAGCTCCAGTTCCAGTGCCAGTTCACAGCCAGTCACCACCTGCTCACTCAGCCTCTCGGTGCTCCTTTGCCTCAGCTTTTTCAGACTCAAAGGTTGGCCACATGTGTTCACTGTTTGTGCTCCCAGGTCCTTGTCTAAAGTGCCACAGTGAAGAAGTTGCACAGACCGCCAAAAGTGGAGATGGAGTGTTAAAGGACCACACTGCTTGTGAAAGAGGCAGAAAAGGAGTCTGCCTAATCAGGAGCTCTGTATTAAATCCTGAGCAACAGCCAATTAACTGAACTGAGTGGTCCAGATGATCAGATTATCCCAGCACAGCTACTCAGAGTATACCCTGCAAGCGGTGTGGCCACCCAGGGCACAGACAGTGAAGTGCTTTCATTTCTCTTTCTCTCTTTCCAGTTCAGTTTCAGAAAGTATCTGTATTTCTGAAAGGCACCACAATCAGAAAGATACTCCTCTGCAAGGCTGCACAAAACATGTGCAATTTAGGAGCATTGTTTGACAAACTCCACCCCCCAAGTAGGTGTGAAGAAAAGCTACCTGAATTTTTTGTTTCTATGTAGCTTTACTCAAATGTATATTTTACAAAGGACATACATATATATAAGACATAGCATGGTTATACATGTGCTCATTAGGTCCCCAGCATATAATGACTTCTCAGCTCTGAATATGCACATCTAGAGTTGCTGATTTCAATACAAGGGGCTATATCTCTGCTGTGAACTCCAAACTATCACACAGTTCACCAAATTCTGCTGTTTCTGTGCTCTCCCATGCAGTCCCTTACCTAAAATTATTTGGATAGTGGACCACAGAGTGCAAGATTTAATGTCATTGCACTAGATTTAATGTCTACTGCTGATCAATCTTTTTTGAGTTCTTCTAGTGCCCTTTCTCTGGCTCAAGTCCTTCACTGTTAGTTAGTTCTGATATACAGTTATGTCAGAAAAATAAGTTGCTTTCTGTAATTTTTACATGTAGACTAGAATTAAAAAACCAAACCAAACCAAAAAAACCCCAAACCCAACAGGAGGGGAGTCTGTAAAATTACAGAGTTGTGTCATGTAGATGAAGATGCTCATCTCATGCCAAAATTACTTCTTGTGCAAATCTCCATGAAACTCAACACGACTACAGCAAAGGGTGATTTTCTGCAGTGTGTCTTCAAAGCCACCATTTTAGTGCTTTCTAAGAATCACAGGAATTAAAGGCAGACAAGTCTGTTTGGGTTGTCTCTAATGCCATCTAATCTGCAGCCTGTGCATTCAGTGCTCACACAGCACCTCTCAGACTGCAGGTGCAAAGGACAAAACCACAAATCCTGACTAATGCCTTGGACAGCCTGGGTGCATCTGCCTGTCTGAACCTCATTCCAACACCCAGTTTGAAGTGTCCTGAGCCTCCAGGACACCCAGCAGGAGAATCTCTTGTGTAGGACTCAGTATCTCAGTTGTCATTCCTTTACATTTAGTCATACATAACATTGATCCCCTTTGCCTTCCCACCTCCAGAATATGATTAGAGAAGAAATATTCTTTATAAAGAGAACCATCTAATTCTGAGTTTAGTCATGGGACTGTTTTTACTAGAAGCAGTTAAGCAGCAGGGGACTAAACACTTAAATAATTTTTGAGCCATTCTAAAGAAAGAAATACCAAATATCTAAAATTTAATGGTCAAAACCTATCCTTCTATTATTCAAATAAGGATTTTGGAGTTCACAGCAGAGATACAGCCCAAGATACAATGAGATAACATGGAAACAACCACAGAGCTTTTGACTGTGACAGCAAAGGAACAGTGACCCAACATCAGCACTGAAGGTTAGTCTAAACTTGTACACTAGGAACCCAAACACAAAGGTTTTATGCACTGAGCAGATTTGCTTGTGGTGGGTGGGAATTGAGAGCTTTTTGCACATTTTCTTCTGGAAAGGATATTGCTCCCTCTCCACAGTTGCATTGCAATAAGGCAAATGCAGGTGGAAACAGCAGAAGCCCAGCACAAGGCATTTGCCTAGTGATTGTCTTTTCCACATAGATCACAACACAACAGCTGCACTCCTGAGGCTTCAAGAGGAATGAACTCTGCATGTTTTATCTCTGAGCTCTCTGCATGTAACGTGGGCCGCAGATTTCTCTTTATTTTTTTTTATATCCTGAAAGAAGACAGAGAAATCCTTCCAAATTACACCTTTCTCTGTTCTACACCCCCTGTAGGCCTATCCCACTTCACAGGCAGCAATTAAGAACGAAGCAGAGAATAAACTTACCGGGCATGTGCATTTCCATGTTGCCTGGAGGTTTGGCTGGAAGTTGCGTCAGTGCTAAAATAGGACGTGACTATGCTGTGCACAATCTGCTTCTGCACTGGCTTAAGGAGGGAGCAGCACCAGCAGCTATTTCCATCCTGCCTTGATCCTGCTTTAAGCAAACCACAAACCGAAGCTAATCAGCGAGACCTTCTGGTTTGGTGATTACCGTCATGGAGGGAAGAGAGGGAGAAACACCAAACTCCCATGACGTGAGAGGCCGTGGCAATTCTCTGCCAGAACTTCAGCAGCTTGTCTTCATGCTCCATAACGCCTCAAGAAGCAAGGGAACAACAGGCATATTTTGTCCAGAAGGCAGTGCAGGGGAAGGGAAAAGGCTAATGCAGAACCAGGGCTCTACAGCAGAGCCAGTTCTGTCCGAAGAACCACCACTTGAGGATCAGATTGTCTTGGAGGTGGTTGCTGTGGGGAAGAGTGTCTTTATATCTACAAAGCTTCACAGTGGTTCCAGGTAGGAGGTAAGTGCAGAAAGCTTTTTATAAGGCTCTGTTTCAAGTACTCAAGTTACCTCAGTGCCTGGATGCAGCACTGTCATTCCTGCATGAAATATTCAGGGGATTATCTTGTAATCAACTGTCTAATCACAACAGGTGATGGATCCTGCTTAGCCTTCAACCTTGCAATTTAAGCAGTGTATAGGGAAGAACAGTTGTTGATGGCCAAAGCTATCTGAGAAAGGACTTTTATTTGCTAATGATAACTACGGGGAGATGTAACTAATTTGAGTCCAAATCTTTTTCTTCTTTTAGCCTATTTACGACACTGTGATGGTTTCTCTAGTGGGACAGGAGGAAATGGATTTATTCAATGCCTGAATAAAGTCTACCACCTTGTGAAGCAGGATAGTGCACTGTGTCACAACTGGCAAGAGTAGAAGTTGTCTCTGTCACAGAGAGACGTGCTGATGCACTGTGGGTGTGCTATCAAACCTGATGAGTGCATAAAGGGAGGAGTGCAGCTATTGTGTCCCAAAACTTGGGCTGGGTGATGTAATATTTTCCCAGCAAGACTAGGAAATATATATGTGGCTTTAAATTCATGAAATCACCCCACTCTTCTTGGTCCCTGCCTTGAAATGGCATTTCTTAACTTCTAACAAAGGTATGAAGTACTTTGTTTTTACCCTGCTAGTATCTTACCTTATCTCAGAACTTCCTTCAGAAGTTTTAAAAACAATTAATCTGTTTCCTAGATAAAGAACAAATCTCCTACTTTCTGCACTTATCTCAGGGAGAGGGAAATGAAAACTTTCTGAAACTTTTGCTATTTTACATCCACAATCTATGCTGCTCCAACTAAGCTCAAAACCAGAAAGGCATATCCATTAATTCTGGAATAGTATAGGAATGTAGAGCCAGGTCCTGCTGGGATCCCTGTGGACTTACAGCTCTGCCTGCACAGGTTCCAATTACCAGCTCCCATAAGCCATAAGGGTGGGTGTGTTACAGGTAATACACTTAGCTCAGGTAATAAATAATATACACAGCATGCAGTATGAGAGCAAGCAATATCCAGCTGCTTAGAATGGAAGGAGTCTATTTTTTAAGACTTTCTAATGGAGAAAATCATATCTTGGCATCACTGTCTTTCCTGAGGTGCCTGGGTATGGTGTTAATTGATAATGCAGGGCTGTGACAAGTAATACCAATATACCTGATCATGTTTCACCTGCTGTAGAGGAGTGGTTCTTGCAAGTCTGTAAAAGTTAGCAGAGAGATTAAATGCTTTTAATTATTAAGAAGTTATATAAGACTCCTCCCCAAATCCATTTAGCATTCCTGTAAATCTATCCTGTGGCACACTCAACGATCCAGCTGGTGTTCTGAAGTGGTGGCATGTGCTCCTAATCACTGGTGGAAAGGTAAAGTTCCAGGGTAGTTCAAACCCATCAAGGCTCACAAAAAGTATGTATGACGTGGAAAACAATTTTCCCCGAAGCCTGGCTTCTGCTGGACAATGTCAATGGAGCAGTCAGATGTACTGCACTGTGTGACATGCTGGCACAAGTCATTGCAGGGAGGATTATGCTCCTCACTTCTGCCAGGGAGGAATGCTTCCAAAAGTACTGGGATCACACTAATTGCAGCTGTCTGCGTGAAAGGCAATGAAACCTGCACGGAGCAGATCCAAGCCCACTGGATCCTTAGGCAAAAGACAGACAGGTCTTTTAGGGCAGACTGCCTGAAAAAGTTTGATTCTCATGCCAGCAAGTCAAGGTCAAAAATGTATTTACCTCCTCAGCCTGTCAAAGGAGACGTTATGACATGCCCTTCTGCTTTTTCTTTCCTTCCAGTCTGTTTCTGCAACAGGATTTTCAAGGAAGATCCTTCTGCCCTTGCACATGACAGGGGCATGGAGTACAGAGGTAGTAGGCAGGCCTGAGTGACAACACCCAGACCACAGCAAAGTGCCCAGAACTCCCTGCTCTAAGTAAAACCAATAAGTTCTTAAGGGCTGCACTGCACTGATAAGCCAGCACCTGACTCATACAGTTAATTATCTAATTAGAAGACCTGTCTGCAGCCACAAAGCCTTAGGCTGCAATCCTGTCAGCTTTCATGAGCTAAGAAGGGTCAGTCTGGGTGAGGGCACAGGTGGAAATGAAGAGACATCCCAGCCACGGTAAGTGGAAGAGGATGACACCTCTTATTCCCTACCCATTCCTTCTCTCTGCTCGTCTCTGATGTTGCAGGTTGCTATTGCAGGAGTTGCTGATCTGCAACTGATCCTGCAGAGGTGGAAGTGTTTTGACCCATTTAATCATGTCACAGTGCCATTCATTATTTAAAAATTGTTATTTAAATGAGAAGCTTAAATAATTCTTGTCTTTTGAAAATGTAAATGGAAATAACAGTCCTCCCCCTCTCCTGTATTTTTGAGAAATTAATACTTCACAGTGAAACTGCTTCACTGACACAAGATTCCTCCAGGACCAACAACACTCTGTTGTTCCATGGCCTGACCAGACAAAGTAGAATTTAAATCCTGGTAACTTTATGGCATTTAAATGAATTCCAACTTTTGGAATGAATGCAATAGGTGAAGTTCTGGTACCTGGAAATAAGGGAGATAACCACTGTGCTTTCTCCTCAAGTTGCTCTGGGGAAGGGCTGAAATAAATAAGAGCTGTCCTTCATCCTCCATCCTCACACAAGTGCTGAGGAGTTGCAGAATTTATACAACCTGTCCTCCACACACAATTTCTTTGTATTCTGCTTCAGGAGACTATATGCATTGCAGAAAGATATTTGGTTGTCTGAGCCATAACCAGTATTGTTTGTGTACCAGGAACACCCCATTCTTACTCTGAAGCCTTATCCCACAATTACCATACTCCCTGAAAAGAAGGAGAGAAAACTCCCAAAAAAGGAGAGAAAGAGCAAAAAATTAAATTTCCACAGTGTGTCAGTAAGGACTTATGTGGGGAATGAAAGTGTAATGTCTCTGAAGACAATACTAAATTATTTGGGATATGTTCTTTAAGCATAAGCAACTGTTTCCAGGCTTGATTTAGTTGTGGTTGTTCTTTTGGTTTTGTTTTGAATTTTTTTTCAATAATGTGGATTAATTTCCATGGTGAATGAAGGGGATCAATACAACCTGAAATCTCTCTTCTGCAATCTACCCCAAGACAAATCAGGCTATGTTCTGTTGTAGTAAGTAATTTGCTAGTAAGCTTTATTGTTTGCTGTGTTGATACAATCAGTTATTCAGGATTCTAATGGATAAGGCAGCGTACAGAGAAAATGAGGCTTGCATTGGGAAGTTCCTTCATCATAAAGCTTCAGATTAAGCAACTGAGCTTCTTGGCAACATTCACTGTGTGCACTTCCGAGCGCGGCATTCGCACAGCGAGGCGGAGGGGATGGAGTGCTGCACCATGGTGCCGTTGGGACAGCGCAGTGGGATCGTCACCATGGTGGTCTGAGTGGCTGTACAGCAGCTGCACAGGTCTTCCCACTGCCCTGTCTGAGCAGAGTACCTGGTGTTGCTTCTGCACTTGCCCTAAGGGGAAGAAAAAGAGCTGAAGTTTGAACAGAGCCTCATTGCACTCAGAATTCTGATGCTTTCCTTCAAAGTCATCCATGGGTGACTTTGCCCAACTTCCATGCTCTGCTGTAAAACTCCAGAGTGTAGGATGTTCTTATGAGCATAAGCAGAGCAAAGGAGAGGTGAGGAAACTGGTCACACACACACAAAAGCCCAGAATTTAAAATCTCATAGGCAATGTCCAGGGCTATGGGGTTGGCTTCTGACATGAGGTTATCATACATTCAGAAGGTGCTTTAGCCCAAATGCTGCAAGCCACACATCCATGGTTGTCCTACTGGTGCCATTTTCCCTCCTTCTGCTCATCTGGCCACTTTACTCATTTAGAACAAGCTGTCAGTGCCTGTAGCTGTAAGCTTTCCTGATGTCAAAACAAGTGGCTCTACATCGCACTCTGTCAGAGTCCATTTCCTCTGGGGGCTCTGTGCTCTTTTTTCCCCAGTCTAATTCAATTAAAAGATCCTATCATTATCAGGAAGGACTTTAAAAAAATGTACTTAATACTATTTATTCCCAATATAAAATCTGGACTTCTGCAGGAGAAACTTTGGTACTCATGACTTTATAGCTAAGGACAACATACTTTGTAGACAGGACAAGAGGTCAAAAATTATTAGTTATGCCATAATTTGGATTGCACACAAGGGTTGATTAAAATCCTTGTATGGGGCTTGGTTATCTTGGAAAGAGCAGAGATGGGAACACCCAGAAGGGAAGCTGTGCTAATGTTAAAAGGAAGTTGCCCTATAAGGTGTAAGCAGTGATGGAAATAAAACTTTTAATCTGATTATGGAAGACAGAAGACATGTAGAACACAACATGTTCAAGAGTGCCAAGGCTAATGGAGGAGTCAGAGCTTATAGAGCACACAAGTCAAATCTTTGCACTCAGGTTTAAAGGTCTTTTAAAGTGTCATTTCTCTAAATACCCATTTAACATTACCCTAATCAAGCCAGATCTGTGGTGCTTAACTACAGACTCAGAGCTGAAAATCAGCTTCATGAATGTGAAGATAAATATTCCTCTTTTTTGTGCAGAAAGTCCTAACAGAGCTCCTTCACAGCCATTAATGTCTGATGGAAGCAAAGGAGAGTGGGATGAGCAATGCCTTTGTGTCTAACATACATGCCTTTTTTCATGCTGGCTTGACTAGGGAAAATGCAGCATCACCAAATTAGTTTAGGAAATAAGTGCCAATGAGGTTAACCCCAAATCAATCAATGAGGACAGAAACAGATGCTCCACTTACGGCAGTGAAACCATGGTGGAGGAAGATGTTTTCTTTTGGAAAGAGAAAGGGAATGTCTTGGGGTAGGGGAGCTTGGTTTTGTTATTTACCTCACAATGAGAAATGGGAACCTCCTTTTCAGCCACACATCCATTGATATTCCCATACTGCAGTCTGGTACTTACTGGATGACATTCCACCTCCACACCTACCAAGTGAAAAAAAAAGAAAATAAAAAAGTGTTCGACACATCTGAAATTTCCTTTTTGTAACTCACTTCCCTTTACTCTTGAAATTGCTGTTAGTTAAATGTTATTCCTGGTAAGATTCCTAGCTGGGTATTTCCTTGAGTGACTAGTTCACACTACAGCCCTAAAATTCCACTAGACAGGAAGATTTCCCTCACATTTTTTTTCAACTGACTGCTTTGTTTTAAAGTCCCCTTGGCCATCTACCAGCAGCCCCTTCCCTGCTGGCTTCTGTCTTAGACAGCTCTCCTTTTAAGAACAGTTCAATGGTAAAGCAGGAAAAAGAAGACACCCATGGGAACCTCAACACCCTGACCTGACAAACAGAGCACCCTGACATGGCTATTCCTGGGGCTGGCACAGGAGAGAGATCCCATTGTTTTGGGATGATGTCTTTTGAGGTGAGTCAGTGGGAGCAGCTCTCCAGATCACCTCACATGCAGAGGTGAGTTACTGCCTTCTGCACTCTGGGGGACTCCTTAGACCCGTTTTCCAATACTACTTGCTCAGTGTTAGGTAAATTCTCCCTGTTCTGTTGGGAGTTTTCCATCTTATCAGACATCCACACAAGAGGCAGTAGGTATGGATTTGTTCTATCTGGGAGGTACAAGCTCAGGGAATTGGCTGATCCCTGTTTGTGAATTAGGATGGATTGCTATGATCTCTTAACTCTGGTAACCAACAGGAAATCTGCTCCCTCACTTCCAAAATGAACCTCATCATTAATATGCTCAAATATAGACTAATCCAGCATATCTTCTCCTGAACTTCTGGGTGCTTTGGTCTGCATCTAAGGATTTCTGAAGGAGCCAATGCTTTCCCAAGTAGGTATTTTGTTCCCAGAGAACAGCAGCTCTGTGCAGTGTTACTATAGCATTATGTCTCTGTGAAAAGACAGGCTCCTCCTTGTACCCATTCCTAGCTAACCAGTGGGATTTCTGTATTTAACAGAATACTGGACTGGTTTTTAGGTACTACTCAACAGCATTTCAGAGAGCTGAAGGAATTCAGCAGGCCAACTGCACAACTAAGTACATACACAAAGCACAGAGAAAGGTGTCCATCCTCCCACCAGCAAACACAGCTTTCCATCAGAATGTTGGTACCAAATTGACTCTGTGCCTTGCTAAGGCTTTACATTTCATTAAAAAAAAAAAAAATGCAGCTGGTTTCTGGCTCCAGGGCTGGAAATGCCCTTTCTCTTTTAATGATTTCATCATTCATTTTTAAAAATTGTCCACCTGAAAGGACAGCTGTGTCCACACAATTGAAAAGCACAAACAAAATAATTGTCATCAGCCTCAACACAGCTTCACCCCCTTTTTGATCCTGATTTATCAACTTGCTCTCCAGTTACCTTACCTCTGCTATTTACTTTTTTTGTAGACTGTGCCTCCTCTGCAAAGGCAAGTGCTTGTAACTTAACAAGACACATAAAACTGAGATCAACAGAGAGAAGAGGTGAGAAGCAGAGATGCAACTTCTTTGTTCACTGGGAAAATAAGGAATATCCTGTCTCAATTATTAAGTCCTGTGGCTAATACCACAAAACTCTAATGAGAAAATAAGAGCTGCTCACTTACGTGCTCCTACAAACTGAAAAGCTGGAACAATGTCCTCAGACACACTAAAAACTCCAGTTGTGAAGGAATAACAGAGAAAGGGAAACTGGCTCCTGAACCAACCTTTGCCCAGAGACAGGCAGGACTCTACTGAGCCAAAGGCATCATCCTGGGCTTGAGGGAACAAGTGCTTTGGCCAGTTCTTCATGACACTGACACATTTGAAAGACAGATTCTCACAAGGCCTTGGAAGATAATGTAATCTGTATCCATAAGAAACTGAGCTATATCCGGGCAAAATCAGTGGGAATAAAGATTTGAAGGTCTACACAATATGGGAGTCTTTAGGCATGCAATACTTCACTTAGATCAATTTGCTCTTGCTGCTGCAAGGAGGTATCACTTTTAAATGACTGTAACTGTTAAATAAATCTATGCATTGATCTGTGCTCATTTGGAAATAGTTTCTCCTCAATTGCAGTGATTGGCATTCACAATTAGTAAGCCTGCCCACCACCCTGTCTTTTAAATCTCAAAATCTGTTTTTGTTAATAAGTAATTTTGAGTATTCCTTACTTGTAACCTGGTAGATTAAAACTCCCTTAACCAAATTACCTGTTTGATCCATTTGATGACAGTCTCTCAATAGCTTCCTGACTTCTATTTCTCAAGCCAGAGCTCAGTGATTATACAACAGGCAAAGGCTGCAAACTCTCTAGGAGTTACCATCCTTCATCAGGGGTATTATTGCAGCAGTTCCTGTGCCAGTAGAGTGATGGGCAGCTATGCTGGCCATCTTTTATTTATTATCACATGCATAACAAAACCAACAAAATTAAAAGGCCTAACTCAACACAGACAAGATGTTGATATTCTGACCTTAAAGGAGAATTTCAATCCTTTGTTATCTTTTTTTAACTTTTAATGAGCTACCGTTCTCTTATTTTTTTACTTACAGAGGAGAAAACTGAGAGGTTATCTGCTCACAAAAGCATCAGAGATTCATTTTAGAAATGAGAACCCAACCCTGCAGTCCCTTCCTTATGTAAGCAAACCCTCCCTACTCTCACAGCCTGACATTTGGATTATTCACACAATGATGCATGAAATTAAGAGTTGCAGGACTGACCCTTACACTGACAAATTTAAGAAGCAGTCAGGCTGTTCCATAGGAATACGTTTCCCCTACCATTTTTAGTTATTACATTATCAAAAACATTATTGCCACCAGGGTTTGGCTTTTTTGATGAATTAATTTTAAGTCGATTGATTATTCATGAAGAGTTTTCCTCACATATTCAGTCGTATCAGGTTATGTGACTTGTCAAGCTGCCTGTGCAGGACTGTTCCTGTTATCACCAGCTGAACAATAAAATAAAACATTCATAATTAACATCTGCATAAAATGTGGGGAGTATTTATTTCTTTCTAAGCACTTGGAAATACTGTCAAAACACGTGTTCTAGATGACAAAACATGACAGCAGCATCCCAGTCAGAGGGTGGGCTTTTTGATGGTTTATTATAACCACATTGCTAAGCTCTGTTTCATTAAACTGCATATTATGGAAAATGTAGGTACTTACACACTCTGCAATTCCCATACAAGATTTCTGGACTGTTTACTTACATGTGTCACAGCAAGTGTTGCCAAGTTTTGCAATTCGGCCCTAAAATGATAAAAAAAGGAAACCCCAAATTTTGGCACAAGTGATACACTTTTGTCATGCTGAAAGAAGATGTGTAAAGCAGGGTACAAGGCAAAAAAAACACCCACAAAACCAAAACCCACCTGCATTTCTGTATTGTACCAAATTATAAATCTACATTAGCAATCTTTATCCATTTTAAGGTTTTGAACTTGTGATTCTATTTGCTGGTAGCTAATCAAAAGTAATTGACTTATCAGCAAGTCCAACACCTGAAAATATTGCTCTCACCTTCTATTAGGAGCTTGCTAAAATAAAGACATTAAATGCAAATAAATTCCTGGAAACTAGAAGGACAAATTTACTAGCATCCAAGTCTCATATCTGTTTAGGAAACATCACATCTGTCAAGTAAGTTTTAACAGCCAAAAATCTATCTTTCTTGTTTCATTGTTACCATGCAGAAAATAATTCTCAGAAATATATGTATGGTGCAAATTATTGAAAATCCATCATGAAAGGAAAAATGTGAAATGTTAACACTGCAGGGTGATGCTGTGGTTGCACTAAACCCCTGAGCTTACATGTCAAAGTTTGGAGGCTTTTTTAATTAAAAACCCTAAAATTTTGATCCGCAACTAGATGAAAAGCACTAATTTTATAGCTGAAATAGTCCTGTTTGGGGAGATTGGGAAAGAATAAATGCAGTTTGAGAAATTACAGTTTAAAATTAAACTTTTTCTCTAATTATCCATGAAGAGCATTTGAATATGGTAATAACCCCAAGCCTGAAATATAATTAGCAAGCATTTTTTTCTACATCTTTGTTTCTATAAGAAAACTATGTCTTATAATTCCACAAAGTGAGAAATGCCCTGTAGAAGCTTTATTTTAACAAATAACGTAACAAATCCTCCATTTGTTCCACGTGTAGGAGGAGAGAGGTTTGGCCAGAAGCTTTATATTAGTTTCCTGCTTCCTGTCATGCCCAAGAAGATGGGAACAGGTGGATTTCAACACCTGTAAGATGCATAAAACCTGGCAGATGAGTAAAAGCAGGACCCCATGTGCTCCATTCCCTCCTCACACTGCTCCTCAGTGCCTAGTGAGCCTCAAATCACAAGAAAGAAAGGTGGATACTTTGTGCAGGGTTTTTATCCTGCTAAACAACTGCAGTTGGGAAGTTTGGTTTTCCTACAGCATTGTGAAAATTCTTTTCCCTAACCTCACATAAGGGCAGAGAAAAGGTGTCTTACCATTTCATATGGACATTTCTCAGTTTGTGTCATTATCCACAGAGTTTTGCTCTGGATCCCAAACTGAAAGCATTGTTAGAAGCACCACTTCCAAATGTTTGATACTTCAAATATTTGACTTCATAACAGAATTATTGTCAGCAGTCAGTACAGGCCCAGATAAAGCCAGAATAGATTTTAAAACAGAGAAAACTTACATCTTTCTGAATTTCAAAGGAAGTTCAAATTTAGTTTATCCAAGGTGTTGGGAGAGAGTTGAGGTTTCCCACTCCACAAAAGGTGCCATAAACATGACAGAGTTCATAAAGAAACCTGGAAACAGGACCTGTTTCACTACTTACTCCTTCAGCCAAGCATCTTCTGGCATCAAAGGGAGGACAGCCAGTGATTCTCCTTTCCCAGATAAATTCCCCTCTCTCATTTACTCTGCAGGAATGACTGTCACAGCCATCCTGAAGGGATGTATTTGCCTGGAAAGATTGAATGGCTGTTAGCTTTACAGAGAAACAGCAGGAAGTTTTCAGGATATTCTTTTGCTGGTGTCTCAGTTAATGTACCGTGGTGGTGGCATTTATAAAACATGGAAATCTTTAGTAAACAGCATTGTTTATCAACAAAGTCATCATCTTCTGTTTAATTCCATGGCTACATTGATTACAGCTCTGCCCAGACTGCCAAAAAGCACTGGCAATACCATGCTACCTAATCAAAAAGGAGGAAAAAATGCACTTCCTTGGGTTTAAACAGAAGTCAATGACACACTTAAACTTACTCATAAATAAAAGAAAGAGTGCTTAAAACTTACCTGAAGATATTGAACCCTTCCATCTCTCAGCCTGATGCTACATGAAGTTGGCACACATTTTCCACAGCAAGAGCCAGGGATTTCCTGCCTTCTGTAATTCTAGAAGGTAAAGGACATTTTTCTGGGTTTATTTGGTTGTAAGCATGCATCCTATATATTTTAAGAAGTTTTAGTAGTGGTTTTTTAAAATAAGATTCAGTGGACAAAAGGATAGATAGCAAAATGCTTCTCAGTAAAGCCAATGAATTCTACACAGTGCAATGTGGAAAACTAGTCAGAAGTGCTTGAACTGGAGAGAAAAGGGCAAGATACCCACTAAGCAGTGGGCAGGGAAAGGTGAGAACAAAGCTAAGATGGAAAATTTGGAGTATGGGAAGAAAGAGAGAATGGCTTGATAATACAAGAGAATAAAACATCAGAGAAGGTATAATAAAAGGGAAAAGGAGAGAATAAAAGAAAAGGGGAAAAGTGGAGCTCCACTAACAGCACTGGAAAATAAGACAGTGGCAGGAAAAGGAGCATAGGAGAATGAGCAACACTAGATGGAGTGGAAGAAAGGTATAGAGTGGATAATGGAAAGGAAAAATCCAAACCAAACAGAAAGGAACTGAGCTAACACATGAAGTGTCCCACAGTAATTGTCGCTGTTGAGCCGCTAGCTGAGAAATGACCCAGGTTCTCAGACAAGGAAAGAGAGAAGGTGTTTTTATTATTTTGATTTCCATATATATAGGTGACCCAGATTGGTCAGCCCGAGACCTCCCCCTAGGCCCAATTGGCCAAGCCCAAACTGCCCTAATCTGGAGACACTGTTTGCAAAACATCCAAACTTTATCTTTGTTTATGAAATGTAGCAAAATGTTCTCACGGGAAAGACCTGTGCTAGCCACAGTAATGTCCCCAGCTGCTCCAGATAACCAACAGCTGCCCACGATGAGCTGAACATTTTTAAGAAAACAAACACTTTCTGGTTGACTGAAGGTATGCATGTTATCCATATGTTTTTTATAGAAAGAGAATTTGGGGAGCAGGGGGTTACTGTAGAATCATTGGGAGAAAACGTAGTTTATTGTTATTTAGGTGAACTTGACCTACCAGCAAAAATACAAGCACCTAAAGCAGGTCGTAAAATGACCCAAAAAATGATCCTCCTGAGCAGAACATGCTGCTGTTGGCTGCCCTTCAATTACCACTGCTTTTATTTTCACAACTTCAGCATCCAGGAGAAAGCAGGTGCTCCTGAGAGAATTTGTACTCTTAACCCATTTGTGCTCTTAACATTTATCCATTAGCAGGGAATTGCTTTTAATCTGGGTATAGCATGAAGTCAAAGGCTTTGAGACAGGAAAGATCCTGTGAAGTGGCCTTAGGGGGATGAAGACATTCTATATCTTATTTGACTCTTTTTTTTTCCCCTCAAGCTCAACAAATTGATTACAAAGGCTAGGAAGGGATATATATTCCTAGACCTGCAACTTCCCTTGGATAGCTGCACATCTCCCAAACACAAGTTCGCAGTCCTTAATAAGCCCAACTGGAAATGGCCCTTTCTTCAGGGTTTTCTGTTTAGTCTGTACTTTTGGGTCAGGTGGGGGAAAAGGAGCTGTTTGGGAATTGTGTGGGTGGTGAAAGAAGCTGGAGAGGAATGTTTCCCCATTTTTTTTCCCCATGTACTATATTGATTCCTCTACATTTAATTTCTACAGATGGCTTCTTGCACTGAACAGCAAGAATGGATGTTCGTGTATTTTTGTGTGGGAATATACATATGCACACACGTCTCTGGCCACAAATTCAATCTGATGTATCTGTCTGGGTTTTTTCATGGATCTGCCAGGTTATATTCTGTGGAACTGAGAAAGATGCTCAGCACTGAGCTTGGCCATTTACTTGCCCTATTTTCAGAAGCCTATGTCTATAGTCAAACCTTACATGAGGGGTGACATTAGAGCCTAGAACCACAGAAAGCATTCCAGATTGTCTTTTATGTCACACCAGCAAATAAAAGGGGTCAAGGCCAGTTTGATGGCCCAGTGGACAAGTGGAACACTTGTGAATTGTCTGAGCTGCGTTATCTACACAAAACTGGCTGGCTTTGCATTGTCCTAACCACTGACCTGTCCCCAGACATCATTTGGAAGTCACAACATCATTTTTCTAGTCACAACACGCCAGCTGGGACACTGTTGACAATTCTTCAAGAAAAAGAGTTGCAGGAAATAATTTGAGCCTGCAGTCCTGCTCTATTTTTTTATTGGTAGAGATTACTCTCCACAGAAACTTAACTACATTTCCAGTCTTTTCCAGTTCTATTTCAGGATGGGAGATTGGAGTCATCCAAAACTCTGCTCCTCTCTTCTCTAGGGACCCTGTCAATGTGTAGCTCTCCTGGACACCAGCCAGGAATCCCACATGATCATGTCAGAGATGCAGATTTTGGGTGCCATGGCTTGCACAAGGTCTTGAGCTTGGTTGGGCTCATTGGGCTCCATCCATTATCCAGGGAGAGGATGAAGAAGAGGAAGAGTCATTTAAGCCTTTTTCTGTGGTACTTAGCTGCTGGTCTGTGCTCTTTGGATATGGGGAGATCAAACCAACCAGCCTCTGCAACTCTCTTAGGCCTCCTTCTACTCGAGGTATTGGTGCTGAGAGAGGAAACCACACAGCTCTGAGCAGAGCTAATCGGGCAATCCTGCCACACCTTGGTCAGTGGAGTGAAAATGGGAGCTATATCCCTCTGGCTTTTCCAGCCAGTCATTCCTTGCAGGTTATGGCAGCAAAGGCATCAAAAAAACAGTGGAACTGATGGGGATAATCACCTCAAATTACCCACAGCCTGGGCTGGGAACCAAACAAACACTACTGAGCCCAGTTTTCAGACAGTTTGGAAGAGTCATGGGAAAGGCCTGAAGCATGGAGAGCTGGCTGAGCTGCCAGTCCCTGGAAGGACAAATAACACTGTAGGGAAGAGGCCACAGCAGTTCTTGTTGCAAATGATTTGCCAAACCCCATATTGCCCCAAGGGTAAGCCGTCTAAAATAAACAATAAAATGTGCTGAGCGCCATGTGAAGCTATCTTTGCTACACTGAGGATTTAGATCAGACTTGGTACATATCATCTAATTCAGGGAAAGAACACAGAGCCAAGACTTCTCAGAAGAGCCTAAAGAAAGGCCAAAGGCCCCAGAGTTGTACCAAATGTAAGCTGGTCTGTAGAGTGAAAAACACAACCCTGATCAGACACATTCCTGAGCAGAACCCCCAGACTGCTCGCACTCACCGCTGGGCAGAGCTGGCAGCTCAGTTTGGTGCATCTCAGGGTGTATTTCCGAGGCGCTGACTGGAAGCACTCGCACGTCGTGCACTGATCCACCATCAGGCGCCTCCCGTGCTGGAACATCGAACCGCTTTGTCAGTGAGCGACCATCTCCCAGCAGAACTCAAATAAACACAGCACTCCAGCTTCAATCTCTTTCATTGTACTGTAATGCTTTGCTAGAGAAGCAAACCCATGCTCCCAGTTTCCAGAGACCCCAATTCATTGTATCTGTAATTCCAGAACAAGCAGCATGGCTGGAGGCTATTTTTCAAGAAAGCCTTTTAGAAGTCCTTAATCTAAGAAATGGCATTGGCATTTCTTTATTGCTTACAAATCTAGCAAGCAAGAAAGGGATCCTAGAAAGTCATGAGGAAGATTTTTTTTTTTTACCCTGGCTATGTGGCTGCCCACGGTTCATTTTTTGAGTGTAATGAACTGGTTTAGCAGCAAGTTTTTATCCTAGAGCCCTCACAACCCACAGATTATGGGCAGAAATTGCTTGTTATTGTTCCTGTAACAATACTGCTTGGAACCTCTAAAGGCCTAAAAGCTTAAAATTGAGAAAAGACAAATAAAATTTAAAAAAACCAGAATTATTGATTGAAGAACTCTGCTTGCCCATAGTTATAAGCAAATCAGTGGCTGAACACAATTCAAATGCCCTGAGCTCTTCCCCAGCACCTTCTTTGCTGGATCCTTTCACCTTTTCAAAGCAAGCAAAAATGACATTTAAAATGCAGAGCAAAAAAGCCAAACCGTTAAGTGGGAAGCACTGATGGATGCTTGATGACATGGCTTTAGCTCTAACAAACTGATAAACTTATGCCCATGGACTATGAAAAAAAAAATCCAAACCACAAGAAATAGATGGAGAAAAATTGTCTCTGCCACACCACTAAAATATAAAGAGACTTGAGTAAATTTACCTTTAAATAAATGAAAAAGGAAGACACACATTGACCAAGCAGGAATGAGTAGGTTAAAGTTAGGTTAAATGACTAAAGAGAACCTGTTTCCCTGGGGGATGCTGAGAATATTTGGAGCTCTTTGAGACCAGAGGTGCTGCCAGAATATGGATTTAGGGAAACAATGGACAATTGACAGAACTCTCCAAAGATAAATTCGGCATAAATGAGATCAGATGCTTAACTCCCATCATCCCCACTGTCATGGGCTGGGTTAAACATGTCTTAATCTATCCATTAAATACGCAGTTGAGGAAAAATTTCCTCACAGGGCATATCAGCAGGGATCTTGAAAGGGAAAAGAGGTCAAACAGGGAGGAAGCTCAGCTTTCCTGTTCCTGCTAATAGCCAAGGAGGGATACCTCTCCTTCCACACAGGTGGAGCAAAGTCTGCATCCTTGCTTTAATCTGCCTTATCCTCTAAGCAGAATATGGGAAGGTTTTGCTTCCCCAAAGTGGGCAAGGATCACTTGGGAGATTAACCCTCACAGAGAGCTTCCTGTGTGTTTGGTAGTCTGCAAACCATTACAGAATGCAGATTAGCACAGTTTCTAAGCACTCTTTTCAATCATCCCTCACGGCAAAGAAACATTGCTGTCCCCATTTGGCAGAGATACTCATTGTCATATGGGAAGACCATGGCAGGGTCAGGACATACACATGCTGAGCCCCCCAGCACTGCTTTTACTCCAAGGTCTCACTTGTGGAGATTCTGTCTGGAAAAAAAGCTGCCCTGTATTCTGTGTGCGCATTCTGACAAGTGTGTGTCCTTCCAAAGCTCATTCACATATTTAAATATCTTGCCATCTCAGTGAGTAAAAGGAATTTGTTTCTTACCCCAATAACTGTGCCGTTCAAAGGACAACCATTCAGGGGTACTGAAAAAGAGCAAAGTATTCCATTTAGCACTACCATTGTAATGACAGTTCCAAGGTTTAATCAATCATACCTATGCTTTTTTTGACTTATTACAATTGCAGCTTGAAGAAATTTGTATCCAGTTTTACTGTAAAGAGGCATAACTGAGTACCTTTATATTATACCTTGAAAGGCAAATATTTGTCAGAGCTATACTTGATGCCGCATAAAAATCTCTGTCTGAGCTGTTTTTAAACAAATACATTGAGGAACATAAATTTTCCCCTCCAGTTCAAGGGTTCTGCACTCAGTGTCTAAATTACACAGGAGCACTTCAAAGTGCTTCCAAAACTCACACTTTTAAAATTGCCGAGAAACAGAAAACCACCCCATGAAAGGATTCTGTTTGGTGTACCCCAAAACCTACCACATCTGCAGGAAGGACAGCAGTCTATCACTTGGTCACAGCGCAGCTCAGTTCCCTCTGGACAGTCAGGCACATCCATTTGGGAGCAAGAAACATTCTTTTGCTGCACAAAAACCTCGTTGTTCACCCGGACACACTCGTTGACAATGCAGCGGTTCCAGGGGGATCGCCACTCCGTGCCAACCTGAGGGGAAATTGTGAGAGGATTAAACATAGGCAGCAGCATTTGTGCCCCTGGAGAGAGGGAAGACCACCCCAGGCAGATGCTGGATTGGCAAAAGCACATTTACTGTGTCAGGAACAGTGTCACTCAACAGCTCTCCACAAACCCTTACCGTGACAATCAGTTTATAGAGCACACTGAGTGTGTAGAGAATAAGAATTATTATTTTCCACCATCCTGCTGGTGGAAAATAATGTGACAGGTCAAATAACATGTGAGGATAGGAAAGCACTCCTAAATGGAGTTCAATCTGCATTTGTCCCCTGCACTGCAATGTAGCTGAGCAGCCCCTCTTTCTGCTAGAACCTGCTGCAAATCAGCTCTGTTAAGCCCACAGAAGGTTTTGGCAACAAGCTCTAGACCTGAAACACTTGCAAGTATAGAAAAGACCAGATCCTGTTGACAGTTCTCTTATTATAATCACCCCCAGGTCAGACAAAGTGGGAATTTCAAGTGCTATTTATGGGAAGAGGCATCACCTCAGGCCAGGAGGAAGGTGCTGCCACAGTTCATGGTGGGAGGAGCTGGTCACTGCCTTGCAGCTTTATTCCTTCACTGTTACCACTCTGAATGCACTTCAAGAACAGTGAAACTGAAGATCAGATCCTCAGCTGCAGTCAATTCAAACATTTTTGCTCAGAAAGTTAGGGAAACACCTTCCTCTAGTGGGTTAAATGCTTGGTTCTTCACTAATGACAGAAGAGTTGCAAGAGGACATAGCAAGAAAGAGACTAGAAAGTATAACTATGACTCTGTTAGGACAAAAGAAAATCAGTGAGAGACAGTGGGACATTAAAATAGGATCTCTGAAGGCTTGTTTGATGAAGAAGAAATCCACGTTAAGAAATGCCCTTGTTAAAACCAGGAAGAAAGGCAGATTGCAAAATGACACTTCAACAAGCTTTTTCTTTAAGACAGGACCAGATTGCCTTTGTAAAAGAAGCAATGAGAAAGTTAATATTAAATATGTGATTGTGACTAGTAGATAAAGACTCATGCACATTAAAAAGAATGACTCTGAGGGAAGAAATATGGAGAGAAAGCCTATTATTTTAAATATATTTGCTGTTCTTTCAGGCTACCATGGCTGAAATTATTAATTTTACACAAAATACCTGACCCAGAAAAGGACAGGGAGGATTCAGATGTCAGAATTGACTGGGTAGGTCATGGGCCACCCAAAACATTGTCTCTCAGTGCTGCTTTCTGCGTAGAAGAGATAGCTGACATAATCTCCTTCCATGGAACACAAAATAATTCCAAGGGGCTTTTGCTAGGAGGAGAAGTGTCCATCCCACTGGCACCTCACCTCATGCAGAGGAGGATCCTCATCACCCCGAGGCCAAAACTGCTGCTCCTCACAGGCAGTTTTCTGGCATTTTCCACAGCACTCCCCTTCTGGCACAACATACTTGTAGCCCTGGAGGAGAAAAGAAAAGCCTTGACTGATCCAAGAATAGCAGACAAAGGAGAACATTGATCCCAGCGTTTTCTTTGAGGATCAATGTTTGATGTTAGCAACATTTTATGAAAAGGAGAGGTGGAAAAAGAATGTATGTAATTACAAGGGGTTTTTCATTTTAAAAAATCTCTAATATATAATAGCATTTTACAAAGGCAAATTAAAGGCAACAATTGCTCTTGGGGCATCTTGGAGGTTATTCAGCACTCACAACTGAGCACATTCAGACATCTGTTTAAGCAGAGGGAGGAGGTAGGTTGCTCAGAGGTGTAATCCAGGGGCCAGTTTTGACTGATCATTTCATCTTCTCACAGAATCATTTAGGTTAGAAAAACCCTTTAAGATCATCAGGTTGAATCATTAACTCTGCACTGCCAAGTCCAACACAGTTTAAGCCAACAGTTTACATACAGAAGGCATTTTTAAAAAATTCTACAAATTAAGATAGCAAAATGAAACTACTATGCAACACTAGAGATAATGTATCTTATCAAAGTCTAACACTTAACTATGGAAAATGAAATAAGCAGCATGAAAATTGAACAGCAGATCCTCTGATAGTAAAAAAAGAAAAAATCTTATAAATCCAGCAAAATAGGTCAAAAAAAACCCCCAACCCACAGAAACAACACAAATCCAAATTCTCACTTTTAATACATATTAATCTCCTGAAGCAAGCAGCCAAATACTGAAACACTGGAATAACTATGTGCAACAAAGCAAAGAGCTTTAATTTAATTAGAAAAAAAACCATTCTATATGTAATAACTAGGCAGTCTCCAAGGGGCAAAACATAACTCTGATATCAAAACAGAGTTGAAGAAAACATGCTCTGTCACAGAAAATACTGTTCATGTGAAAAATGACAGTAAAAATAAGTATAATCTTATTTTGGTCAAACTGAATTAGTGAGGGATTCCCAATTGCTCCTTCCCTTCATGAATTGCCTCTGATTTGCAACATGAAGCACATTAGCAAACCTTGATAATCAACGGACTTTAACATGGAAGTGTATTTCATATGTGTTAAAATGTGATGCCAGACCTTGATCCATCTTTGTGCTGTTAAGCATTTGGTTTTATTTCACTTTTATCTGCTCAATACAGGTCTGAAGCATCTGAGCTATCAGGTGCAACCTTTTGTGTGGCAAACTTAAGAGAAGCAAAAATCAACGAGCTGTTTCTGCCCAGAAAAAAAGCAAATCCCAGATGCAGGACCCAAATTTCCCCAAGCTGGTTTGAACAGAGACATCCCAACTGCAAAGATGTGTTTCAGAGCAGACTCCAGGGAATCAGGAATCAGCAAAGGAAAAAAATCTGAGCTATCCAGGTAGCCCAACAGTTACAGTTTTGGTTGTACAACTTTGGTAATCATTAAAGGAGCAGAAGAAATGACAAATTCCCAAAAAAAGAACTGGCATTGTTTCCACCAAGTCTTTTTATAAGTTTTTAACCCTTTTTTTGACATTGATGCCGCAATGTCAAGAAACTGTAGCTCTGCATTAATGATATTTTATTGGAATAAAAAAATTTTAATAAATTATTGCAATGAGCTGAAACACAGCCAGAACTTTAGATCTAATATTTCACAAAAATTGCCATAATGGAGACAAGTCTTTTCAACACATGGAAACTGAAGGGATTCTCTTACAACAGTTGAAAACTCCCACATTTATGTTTTTTACTGCACTTGGCATCCTCAGACCTTCTCACTGAAATCTGAACTTGCTTTAGGCAGAGCTGAGCAACAGGCAGATCTGAAATGGGAACTTCAGAAAGTGAACTTGAGCAACAGCAGAAATCTGCAATTGAACTTCAGACATCATGAGCACTTATTGTGCAAGTGGTGTAAATGACAGGCACTTCAGGAGGCAGTTTGTCTTTCATAAAATGCAAAATAAATTTGTCACCGATTTTCTTGGCAGTGGGATGCGATCCTAAAGCAATAACCCTAAAAGTCAATAATGCTCAGACTAATGCTCTTAGAATCTGTTCCCAAGATAATTCATTGCTGCAACCCTGATTTTTCTATTTTTCTCTGGTTTCTCTCTAAACAAAAGGGATCACTGCAGGTCCCCACCAGGGCTCTGCTGGTTCTTACACTGGTTTAAACGTGACTCACCCGAGAGCAGAACGTGTCACACTCTTTGTCATGACACTCCATCATCCGAAGTCCTGTAACATCATCCCTCACACCAGTGCAAGAGCATTCCCTGCATCCATCTTCCCAGGTTGTCCCAACAGGATAGACTATGTTGTTGTGCACACACACCTATTAAATGCAATAATTAATATGTAAAAGAGCACACTGCTGCTGTCAGGGCACACTGCTGGCTCCAAAAGGCTGCATTTTAAGGTGTGAAACCAACCATCAATTTTATGGAATATTTTGAACCCCTTAGAAACACTACAGGTCTTAAGATTGTGGCCATTCTGTTGAGGAAAGGAAAAATAAGGGCAAGCAAAGCTACTGTTTTATACAGAATAAATTGCAGAGTTTTCTCTGCAGTCAGTGGAGTTGCCCAGGATCTGACTCAGTTTCCCTCTAAGTATAACATGACACAATAATTAGGGATAATAAACAGTGAGTCCAATGGAAGGAGCCTTGCAGGTAAAACTTCATCCAGCAAAAACATCTGATCTGAAGTGATCCTACCTGGAGCTAAAAGCTTTCATCCTCTTGTATCCTTAGAGCATCACAGCTACCCCAAAAGCAGAGTCATCTCTTACATTGAACTTTCTATTAGTAAATTTTACAGCTTGGTATTAAAGAGAAAACACCATTTATTTTTACAGATAGAGCAAGGAAGTCCCAGAGACATAAAATGAATGATACAAGGTCATGAACTACTTAGAAACTGACAATAAAAGGTAGATCCCCTGAGCTGCAAGACAATCTAACCCTGTGTTAAAGTTTAATGAAAAATTTACATTGCCCTGCAATGTCGCCTCTAAGCAACTTTATCTTAAGGGTTAGCATGATATAACAACTTAATAAAAAGTTGGCAAAATAAGAAAAATATACCCTAGTGAGGCCTTAGCAAAGTCAGTTATTAATTTGGCAAAAACTGGAAAGTGGCAATATTGTTCTTATACAAAACAACACCTTCTCATGCAGAGACAAAGGTAGTCAATGAGCACCAGGAATTTTAGGTCTAAAGTGTACCAAATATGTCAGTAAATTTAGTATGGGATTGGAAGAATATGTAGTAACTGTAGTGGATTTAAAGTATGCACATCTGCTATCTGAAAACAAAAATCACCTCAAATTCTTGAGGTCTGAGTCACCTTTAAGTTTCAAATGGTTTTTTTGTTTATGTAATCTCAAAGTTACCAACAACGGACTGGTTATGTCAGAATAAATGACTGTAATAAAAGAAGCAACAGCATGAAGTAATAGTGTGTTCCTTTCAGGCACTTGTAAATGAAAAATGCCCTGGCATCCTTTTCCAGCAGTCTCATGGGGGGTTTATCCAGATCTAGCTGTCTGCCTGCTTGCTCTGGTGCTGCCACTCCACATGGAGCAGACACTCCATCCACAGAACAGACATTTCCCTTCCCTTACCCGGTCTGGAATGCAGGTGGTGGATACACAGCCACAGTCATTGGTGAGGGACTGGGAGAGGTAGCCCAGAGGGCAGCTCACTGTGGAGTTCCTGCAGCTGCAGGTGCACTCGTATTTATCACAGCACTCGGTCTGGAAAACGGTCAGCGTCCGGTGTGACGGGCAGGAAGGCCTTGGGATGGAGATGCACATTTCCCTGTTGCAGGCTGGCAGGAAAAGGTGGAAACCATGTCAAGCTCGTGGATTTTCAGAGTGCTGCCAGTGAACAGGACAGTTCTCTGGCAGCAAGGCATTAATTGCTACCTCAAACTGTTATAAATCTACTTAAAGACTGAGGAGTAATGCAGATATAAAAGGCTCAGGTTCAGGAACCCGGAGAAGTTCCTTTCCTGCCAAAAAAAAATTCTTGTCTCATGCACAAACCAGAAGATTTATAAAATAAACCATAAGGGTCAGGGAACACACGTTCAAGAGTAGAGTGTTTGTCTTGTCCTTAATTTGAAATGTACTCAAAGTGCCAACAATACAATTCTGCCAAGTCTGGGAAATCATTACACATCCATTGGCGCCAAAATTAAACCTTTCAAGGAGTAAAACAATACCTAAAGGAAGCTGTCAGTGCTGCTCACATGCAGTGATCCAATGTCACTCCCTGCTAGGAAAAACAACCTTACCACATGTGTAATTGGGTCTGCATTCTCCAGGGTTGGTCAGGGCAAGCTGCTGGCCAAACTCACACACAGGGGCAGGAGGCAAATCACAGGAAACCAGGTCACACACTGAGAACAGAAATTCAGAGTGGTTAAAACCACACCCAGTTAGTCCTCAAGAAAAGGCACACACATGTACATCCCCATTAAAATCACACTCAATTGCTGTCTTAAAATGTGAAGTACATTAGAGTTCAACAGGTCAGAGATCATTTTCAAAATAGCTTAGGGAAGAGTTCAAGCTTGTGTTATGGGGATTAAGGTTCTAATGTTATATTTAATGGGCAAATATAGACCGTGCAGGAATAGATACTTGAAAAAAAAATTCTACTGTCATTTAGACAAAAACAAATTGCTCCATTCCCTTCCTCATCTATTACAGAAAAAGGGACAAAGTTGGAAGTGAATGGAGATTCATATCCTTAGGAGCTGTTTTGTTTTCCACTTGGGTGATTGTGCAATCAATCAGTGGTATCAAAAAAGCAGCACTGGATTAAATAATAAAAACAAAGAGACATTGTATACCTTAGGAATATCTGGCAAAAGTATGGACCAAGAAGATTCCAAGAGTTTGAGAACTTACCACACTCGTACTCGGGGCAGCACTGGCCAGGGCCCCTGCGCAGACGAACGACTTCACACGGACCACACTGGACAGCTGGAGAAAACAGCCATAAAACAAGCCTGGATAAGAACTAGGAAAGCAGGCACCAAAACATCAGTTCAAGTCCCATCACAGAGCTAAATGGATTTACGTTTGAGAGTCGGGCAGGGTCGGGCCGTGCAGTTGATTTTCTTGTTATCAAGGCACGTGCAGATCTGGCAGGGCTCGTTGTCAGGAATCCACGTTTCCATGTGCTGCATGAGAAAACCCCAACAGGTTGTTAGACAGAAATCAGTGCTCTGGTCAGTGGTGTGTTAGGGATGGGAGTGGCTGAGGGTGAGTAACATTAACCTGGAACATCGGAAGATTTATAAAGATTTCTCTATGAAGGGTTGGTTGGTTGCTCTGTTAACAGTAAGAAACTGAGGAGACACATAATTCTGAAACGACTGTAGTGTGCCAATTTAGCAAAAGATGTAAAGAATGCACGAATGGGATAAGGAATTACTATTGTTTTAAGCATGAAAAATGCTCAGATATAACAGCAATTGCCAGCTATTGTGAGTAAAAGTGGACTGGTGCAACTACATAACATGATTGCATGGTCCACGGTAATAAGAGAAACAGCATTATTTTGGGAAATACAATGAAGTGTCTGCTTTCCCAAATTACTAGGACTTCAACACAGAGAAATAAATAGTGCATATTTTTATATTAAGAATATTTGGAGTGTCATCACTTGACTCTCCAGTGGACTGAAGACTGGAAAAGCACTGTAGCAACTCTAGAACTTAAACCATCACTGTGGTGACTACCTGGGGGTAATGAGTACATTCAGAAACCACCAGTAAAGGGAATAATTTTTCAGTCACTGCTCCTTCCCACGAGAGAGGAAATCATTGATGTTAAAGCTGTAGTTACCCATGTGAATAGGGAGGTAAGAGTGGAAAGATTATGAGACATTTTACTTTTCACAACCAACCCAGGCTCTGGTGAGAACATGTAGAGTAGGTCAGGATGCCACAAAAAAAAAAAAAAAAAAAAAGCTGTCATATGGAAAACTGTGGAGCATGGTTCAAAACTAACAGTCTGCTGAGCCCTTTAGAGATAAGAAGGGGGAAAAAGGACAAATCTAAGCATACTGCACCTGTACTCAGAGATAGTTACATGTTTTAAGCCACTCTGCAAGTGTTGGGACTGAAGCCCATAAGCCCAAACACAACCTAGGGTGGAAAAGAACAGAGGAAGGAACAGCAGAGGAAAAGAAAGGGGTTAAGGAACTCCTGACTCAAGTGCCTGTTATATTGCTCACAAAGCAAATCCTGCAATGATGGAGGGCCAAAACAGTTGTGTGAGCTGATCCTCTCCTGTCCTCCATCTCCCAAAAAATCTCATTAAGAATCCAAAGCCCATAAAATACTGTAAGTAAAGTCCTTTCTCCTTCAAATCCTATAATAAAAATATGGATAGGACTGGCTGATGTAGGTACAAACTCCAAAAGCTGAGTAGGTGGGGGTGATTAAATTGTCATTACTAGTAAAAGTCTGCTGAATGGAGATGTTCATTTTGGTAAATATTCACTTATAGCATCGCTCCTCCTCTCTTTCCTCTAGACTTCCCTCCACATGGAATTGTCATGCCTGTCCAGATCTGTACAATCCCAGCTGTGAACTTTATATCCAATCCCAGCCAATTTCACACCAGGGGAGCTACACAGGGCTGACAGCCAGCAGGTTATGAGGAAGTGAGCTAGAAAATAAAGTATCCAAAGGGAAAACAGATTAACTCGCAAAGGTGTGAACTCCAAGCACTGCCAGAGGTGAGCTGCTGTGTGTGTAGTTACCTGATGGTGTGTGCCATCCTCACTGACACACTGAGTGCAGACTTCTTCACTGACACAGCTGTCACCAAAAATCACCTTTCCCACTGGGCAGAAGCAGCCTTCGGTGGGATAATCCTTGCAGACACTGACTTTGGTATTATTCTCACAGCTCTTCACGCAGGCGTTGTGGCAGTGATCATATGTCAGGTGTGGAGCACATTTCATTGCTGAGCAAGACAGAGAAAAAAACACCACCTTGATCTAAAGAGTCTAAAGAAATGCAGATCAATCTTTCCACTCAAGCTTTCTGTAGAATTCTTTCCATTTCAGAAAGCCAACATCCAATGAATGGATTTGGTCCCTTGAAGCAGAAATCAGCAAACCACATTTTCAGGCTACGTGAATCAGCAGCAACATGACTTACCCAAATAATGATAAAATGGTTTAGATATAGTGTTCACTTGTCTAATTTTGTTTCCAACACTGGGCCAGAGACCTAACAATTTAGAACCTTACGTGTATGGTAAAAATGCATGGTTAAGAGACAGCCAGGATAGACTAAAGCATTGGAGAAAGTTTGGGGGTTGGTTGGTTGTTTTGTTGGTGGTGTTGTTTTTTGGGGGTTTTTTTGGTTTTGTTTGTTTGGGATTTTTTTTTTGTGGTTGTTGCTGTTTTGTTGTTGGTGGGGGTTTTGGGGTTTTTTTTGTTTGTTTGTTTTAACTTAATAGGCTGCAGTGTTCCCCTACATCTGAAGAAAGCTAACACACCAAACATTTAGGTACTTCAAAACTGAACCTGCTGTGTTTCTGCATCTTTTTAACAAATTTGCCTTATTAACAGAATTAACTGAATCAAGGAAAGTTGCATAAGCCTGTAAACCAACATTTTTACTGACACGTTCACAAACCTGAGGATATTGTCTCTAAAAGCAAACACAAAATTAAGACTACTATTAAAAAAATCTATGGACACAGCTTCCATACTGTATATTCCCTTAAGTCTATTTTTCTCTATGGCTTCAATCAGAAAAAGTGTTTCTATTTCCCAGTATGTGACTGCTGTGAGGTTTATAAAACTTTCTTTCAGTCCCCTGACAAAAACACTGAAAGAAAACCCAAGCTCCCAAACAAACATTCATCAACTGACCTGTCTACACACACCCTCCTTAGCAGCCAACAGAGACAGAAAATAGAAGTCTTTACCATTAACCCTTTCCATGTTAAAGCCAATTTTTCAGAGTCTCAGAATGGTTTGGGTTGGAAGGGACCTTAAAGACCACCTTGTTCCAACTGCTGCCATGAGCAGGGACACCTTGCACTGTCCCAGGTTACTCCAAACCCCATCCAACCTGGCCTTGGACATTTCCAGGGATGGAGCAGCCACAGCTTCTCTGGGCAACCTGTGCCAGGGCCTCCCCACCCTCACAGGCAACAATTTCTCCCCAATACCCAGTCCAAACCTGCTCTCTGTCAGTGTGCAGCCATTGCCCCTTGTCCTGTCACTCCAGGCCCTTGTCAAGAGTCTCTCTCCATCTCTCCTGCAGGCTCCCTTCAGGCACTACAAGGCCACAGTGAGGTCACCCCAAAGCTTCTCTTTTCCTGGCTGAATATATCTGAATTCCAGAGAGTATATTCACCCACACAGGAAGGGCAATTAGGAAGAACTTGTACTGCTTGGAATGTCCCAATAAGGCATGACAAAACCCAAAATAAAATTCTACAAGAATGACAGGGATTCAGTGGACTGGGAGGAGCGAAACAAGGTAATCCAGAACTGTGCCACTGTTATAAAACATGTAGTGGTAGAGTGATTAAGCTGTACTGCCTATTTAGTCATTAATGTAACTTGGATAAGTCAAATGCTGGCAATTTTATTTTTGGCAGTTGCACACAGGTACCTGCTAGAAGAAAAAAGATGATGATGATGTTATTATTAGGGCACTTAAGGCTTTTATGTAATTAGTGTTAAAATGAGCAATGCTTTGTCTATCCTTGTACAGGCTGTGTAACCAGATAGGAATTTGAAAACTGCAGGGAGTTATTGAGGTAATCTGCTGACATCCAGCTTTGGACATTGCAATTTGCAAGGTCTGACTGAGGCACTGAATTTGGAAAATGGCTGGCAATATTCTCCCTCTGCTTTCTAGGACTATATTCCAAACAGACTACATTCAACAACCTATGATCCTGGGAAGATATTTCAAACATTAACTGGAAGCTCAGGCCAAATTCACACTGACATTCTTGCCTTCCTATCCCATCATTCCTTTAGTCTGAGTTTAAATCCTGAAAAAAGCATTTGTTTTTCACCTTTTTGTTAATATAATGCCTTTAGGATGCTGGTTCTCCAGTTCTGAAATAAAAAGTATCCAGGGAAAGAAAGCAAAGTAACAAGAAACAACTCAACTAGAGAGGCAGGAGGTGAAAAACCCAAACCTGGGGCATCGAGACATTCTGTGACAAGGGAGCTGGGAAAGAAAATGCCTACACACAATCTAAGGCACTTGACTAAACCAGACACACTGAGGGAATATCTGAATGTTTGCAACCATTACAGCAGAAAGGTCAACAGGAGAGGGTGTAGAATAAGCCACCTAAAGCATTATTTATTTGTACTTAATGATACCTTGCATTTTTGGCAGAACTTTAGGTAGGCCTCCTAATAGGGCTTTCAGGAGAAACAGGAACAAAAAAAAAAAAAAAAAAAAGAAAAAAAAACCAGGAAGAGCAAGCAGAACTAGCTGTCTATGAGAATTTAGGAAAGCAGATAAACAAAGCAACAGCTGAGTTTGGTATTGGCATGGGTGTCTTGCTTGCCTTGGTTGGGTTCTGGGTAAAGTGCAAGACTCACATCCTGTTACACTGCTTTCCCACAGCACAAACTTTTCACCTCCAAAATAAAAGCAAAACCCAGGCAGAAGGAGAACCAGCTTTGCAAAGCAAATTACAGCTTGTTCAGTCAGCCTAGCTGACATGTCCTGGCAAGAAACGGCACCACGAGATGCCATTTCCCCATTTTTCCCCGTAGCAGAAACTTAAAACCACACTTGCTCTTCCACCACATTCTCAAAGTTTTGGCTTTGATGGAAATGGGAGGAATTTGTGAAACTGTTACAAAGAAAAGTCTTATTTTGCGCCAGGTGTGACAGTGACAGGCTGGGAAGTAGTTCCACTACTCCAAAGTATGAGTTTCTCTGTCCACCTCCAGAGTCTGTATTAAAGCAACATCTGTTGCTAAACCAGCCTGGCAGACTCTCAGCGCAAACCTGGCCCCACAATGGTTCAGTGGCTACAGAGTCAGGTGCTGTCACACAGCTGTGGATACCTGTTCACAGCACTTCCATTTCCCTATGGCCTGGAGTTTTACCAGCCAGCAGTTTACCAAGAAACATTTCTTCCATAACATTCAACTCAGTGGATGACAAGCCAGTTACAAGACCTGCAATACGACTTGTACAAAAAACTTGATCTGGAACTTCTGCCCTATTACACAGCATTCAAAAAAATCAATACAACACTGACGAGATGCCACAAGGCAGGGGAATTTCTACATCAGTTTTAGCACAGAGTGAAACTCTTACGGCAAAGTTCAGGCGTCCTCCAGTCCACGCAGACGCCGTACTCCCTGCAGATGTGAGTGTAGGAAGTGATCATCTCACAGGCTTCCTCCTCGTAGCAGCTGCTCTCCACGCAGGCCTCGTAGAACATGTTGGGGGAGATGATGCTGTGGCACTCAGCAAACTGCTGTGACAGCAGGAGGAGGCAGTGGCCGGGCACACGCTCGGAGCACCTGTCCTCCCGGCGGCTCTCGCACACCTTGCCCGGCTCGGCCACTGTCCAGTCCTGGATGAACAGAGCGCTGTCAGCAGTGACTGAGCCATTGCGCAGCATCAGGTCATTGGCGTGGTTCTGGTCACACAGCCCTGCCAGGGTGAGCAAGGGGAAAAAAAGCTCTGAATAACCAGCGGTAAAATAAACCTAGAAAAAAAGCAGGGACAGGATAGATGGCGCTCATTGGGGCAGCTCAAAGAATTCAGGATATTCCTTAGAGCTGTTGTCAATAGAAGCATGAATACCCTGGGTTTTGTTTTGCGTTTCCTTACTGAAGGAGTTGCAGGTTATGGCACAGAGGTATAGTCTCTGGATAGATTACACCACTGAGGGTACCATAGGATTAATTCTCCCAGGCAGCAGTTCGCCTCTCCAATTTTTCACCTTCACTGCAAGCATATTTCTCACATTTGTATTTGTAAGAATCTAAAATTGAACCCTCATCCAAAAAAAGCACTAATCTCCTTGAAAAGATAACCTGAAGCAACAAAAATCAGAGAGCTGTCTCTCCTATCTTTTCTAAGGTATTACTGGGCATCAGTGAGCTGTTGCATGGGTGGTCAGAGTAGAAAAACCTACACAGATTTGCAATGTTCCCCCAACAATGTGGCACCAGTTCACCCAGAGAGTTTACTGATTTGGAGATGCACAAATGGCAATAAAATAAATAGAAGTTCAAGCCCAAGTAGGAAGTTGATAAAACTACTGACTTTCAAACTTACCACAAAGCCCTTTTGTTCCTGAAGAAAAGCTCTTGGAATTAAGTTTAAGAATAAATTCATTGTTTCTTGGGGTAAATGTGAGATTATGTCCAAGAAGGGAGAACTTGATTTCATGCATTATTTCTCCATAGGCAGTGATTTCAAACAAGGTGTTAGAATAGGGCATTTGAACCCTTTCACCATTAACAGCCACCTGTTTAAACAAAAAAAGGCAAGGTCATCATATCAGCTCTAGCAAGCAGTTAAAAATCAATATTTAGAGTTGAACAGCATTTTGACTCAACAAATACCTGAAGATCCAACTGAATCTGGACACAGAAATCAATTTTTCCAGCTAAAGCTTTCTATTGAGTCTAAAAACATACAGAATTGCTTGACCTGCATTCTGCAAATTATATGAACAACTCTTCCAACACTTTCCTATAGAAGTGCACTCCTTTAGCATCACATATTTACAGACTAATAATCTCATACTGTGATGCTGGAATGCTGCCCCAGTGGAAGTCAAGGCTGTCCATCCCCATGCAGAACTTGGTTCAGGTGTTTTGTTCAACTCTTATTTTGCTACATGAGTCAGAAGAGGTCATTTTGGCAGGTTAGCCAACTCCTGTATGTCTGAGCACCCAGAGGCTGAAAAATGGGTTCAGTTTGAATATCCTCTGCCTGTAAAACAGATGTAAAGCATACTAAGCTGCCCTTTCTTCTAAAGCTGGGGTCCAGTTGCCCATAAGGTGAGAATCAACTCCCTAGACCTTCAGCTGGCCAGGCAGGCACAGCTCCGTGAGGAACAGAGCACACTCCCATCGACCAAACAAAATCATAAAGGAGCTCTGCCAAAAGAGGAGAATCAGAGTGCAGTATGTTCTGTCTGGTAGAATTGCCAGGGAGACACTGAGAAATCCCATATTCTTGACACACCAGCACAGCAGGGAGAGCAAGAGAGAAACGTGTCTGGCTCTTTATGTGAACATTGATTGTAATCATGAAATGGAGAAGAGACATGAAAAAGAGGCTGAAACTGGATAAAGAGAACAAATTTGTCTCCATAAGCTGAATTCTCCAGCATGAGCAGACAGTGCACAGATGAATTCGTGGTGTTTGCTTACTGCCATGTCACTGAAGAGCTGCACTGCCACACCACGATGCTTCACTTCAATGGAGTCCATGCAGTTCATCCTGGGGTTTGCTCTGCATGACCCTTCATGGAGCAGGACTTCAACATCATGGTGCAAGTCTTGGAACAAGGTGTAGGAGCAATTGCCAGTCAGCTTAAAGTTCAGCCCATCAAAAGTGACAATATGTTGAGATGAACTTCCTATGCAGACACCTGGAAAGGAACAATAACAACACAGAAAGCCAGGTAGGCATTTGCTTTTGCTTAAATATTATTTCTTCACAACTATAGTTGGCATGGGGAACCAATTACTTGGGAAAGAGGGGAAGGCAATGAATTGCAAATGCTGCAGCAAATCATTGACAATAAACTTTGGTAAATACTTCATCACATGTGGAGGGTTTTTGAAATATCTTTGTCTGGGAGCAAGAAATATTATAGAAGATTTGGATAAACTTGTAGAAAATCCCTTTGCCTGGAACTTATTCACATTGAATATGATTTAGTAATAGATTTTATGTTAAAATAAAACAGGGAAAATCCCTTTCCTATTTGCAGAAAGACTGTAACACTGTTCAATCTTTGCATTGCATCAGACCCTGTACAATGTTACATTTGATTCCAAATAACACTTTCACATTTATCAAACACATCTCAAGTTGATGCCCAGGGACTTCGTTTTTCAGACTGGAAACAAGAAAACTGCAGAGATAATATGCACAGGATAAACCAATGGCCAGCTGACAGCTCAGTGTTCTGGTCACTGGGTTATAAACACTTCCTTGTCCTCAAAAACTGGAAAACAAGGAGGATTAAAATCCCAGAAGGACCAAAACAAAACCTGATGCTTCTGGCTCATAGGCTTTCAAACCTCTTGTTTAAAGGATAATAAGGACAATAAAAGCAATGTCAGCAAAACAAGTAAGGAAGAAAATTACCACTGTTAATAATTCAGTACTTGTAGCTGGGAATAATCTGTTTCCTGTTAAATGACCTTCAAATTTAATTTTCCAGGAAAGGTAGGCATCCCTAAGACTATATCTTAAACATTATAAAGTACTTACGACTATCCAACTAAAATATTTCTACTTCTTCAAAATGCTTGTAGCAAAACAGAAATGTTGGATTCAAAGGGCATAGATAATCAAATACACTTTTAGGAAATGCCAAAACTCAGGGTGTAAAAAATCTGGTATGTCTAAGAGCTCAGGGATCAAAACCCAGATACCAGCCTTGGTATTTCAAGCCATGGCTGGAAGAAACTGCTCTTAAATCAGCCAGCTCAGAGAGAACATTTTAAATTGAGATTATATGTTGTGAAGAGGAGGTGTGTACATGTGTATATATATTTATATGGGTTTGATCTACTTTTTTAAAGTAAGCATATGACTTCAGATTTAAGCCCACTTATTTTTTAATAAATGGATCACCAGCCTCAGGGCTGCATCCCTCTAATCCTGTAAACATGAGCGGATGCACTTAATTCCTGTTCCTATCATCCCAGCCGAGGCTCCAACCCCACAGTGTTCAGCCCTTCTCCTCAGATACTCAGTGTGAGGTCATCTGGAGGCAGGGAGAATTTTTTATTGATGTTTTTGTACTACACCTGCTCAGCTGGGAGAAGGCCAAACCCTCAAGCCCCAAGATGGACCAGGAATACTTTGCTGGCTTACAGCCTGCCAAGATAAATACCTGGTTTTTTCCATACGTCCTCCTTCCCAGCTCACGCTGCTTTGGAAATTGAGTGTGAGATACACTGATTAAAAACACTGTAGCTCTGCTAATGAGAAAAATAAGCTCAGAGTGGCCCTGAACTTGCAAATAGCATTAGGCATTCCAGCAGCAGTGAGGCTCCCATGCTCCTAATTATTTGTTTAATCACTGTACAGCAATTAAACAGCAATTCCTCCCACCCTGGTGGCCTTTGATGTGTTCAGTGGCTGAGCAGCTCCCCTCAGCACTACATTTGTGGTAAAACATTTCAGGTGATGGGCAGGGAGAGGCACACGTGGCAGACACTCACATGGGCACATCCATCGGCAGCCGCAAGTCTCCTCCACCTTCACAGCAGGCAGGTTGCTGTGGCACACGGGCTTTGGCATCCTCTCACAGTTAATGTGGTGGCTCTCCAGAACGGTGTAATCTCCTGGGAAGCATGTCACAGTGTGGCACTGGTCTGGTAATGTCCATTTATCACCAGGCTAGGGAGGGAGACATGGATGTGCAACAGTTGAGAACAAAAACGCAAAGCTTGGCTGCCGTCACGGAACTAGAGCCAGCAAGTGAAGTGACCCTGACAGCAGTGCTACTCATGTTAGCCTTGGAAAAATAAATAATGGAATGCAAGGTATTAAGGGCTTCATGAGGATGAGAAAGTTTAAATTAGCAACACTAAGAAGCAGGCTGAAATTCCCAGCTAGAGAAAACAACCTACAATAGGAAATATTTTGTTCTAACCACCTAGAGGTAGCTTAGCCATCCTACAACAGGCATAGAGAGTAGAGTCAACAAAGAATTGCCCTCAGCTTTGCTTCAAATTTCAAATCCTTTCATTTTCATTAGCCACAGATGGTCAGAGCACAGCAGGAATTAATGTTTGCTCCAAACTAGAAAAGCATGGAATGCTTTTTAATGGTAATTTATCAACAAATGTGAAACTTTAAAACAGCTCCTCCCTTCCCAAAGGGAAATTGTTCCTTTACCAAATCAGTGCTATTAGATGTACACAGTGGATTTGTAGAGCTAAAAAATTAAATGTGAAATATATTCCCATTTTCCAAAGCCTGAATTTTAAGGCATGAGGATTATGTAGTAATAAATGACAGAGGAATAGATGTGGCCACAGTCTGGAGTGTCTCAAAATTCCTATCTCCAAAAAACTGGGTAACATTTCTTGATATTCACAAGCAGAAATGTGGGGGAAAAAAGAGGATTGATATTGGGCATGGCCATCTCCCATCCTGCCCTTCTCAGTTTAACCATCATTCCCACATGAAAGAAGAACAAACTGATAAAATACCTAGGTAACAACATAATTCACAGATCATTCTTGTCATTAAGGTGCAAAACAAGAATAGTGATATGAAAGCATTTCTCTGTATCTCGGAGCTATGGGATAGCATCAAGTCTAAACAAGAGCTGCCTAAACAAGAGATTTGAAGCCATAAAAAAATTACATATTAAATACAACTTAATTTACTGGACTTGTTTTATATGTTTCAGGACTCAGAGAAGGCAACTGGAAATTGCTTAATACTTTTTTCAGGCTTTTTCACAGCTTCCTCTAGGCTCATAAGTAACAAGAGGAGCTTTAAGGATGGCAAAAGAATTTATGGCAGAAGAAATTGAATGGTTTTTAATTATAGTTGTCTCTCCTACAACTCACTGAAAGTGGAGCACCTGGAAGGGTATATATACAGCTGTGCAAATCTGGCTTCCATACATATTTAATTGGTTTTATTTCACTCTTTAACAGGACATCGATTGGAAAACATCAGAGCTGGACAAGAAAAGCAAAGCACTAATAAAAGCATTAATAAAAAACCTCAAGAATCCTGGTGCAGAGGAAAACACAGGGACTCTGAAGACAAAGAAAGCCTAAGTCCCAACTGATATGAAATTGTGGGAGCAAAAGCAGGACAGAAAGGAAAGCAAAATCAGGGTTTCTAAGCTGTGAAGGATAAGTCTGCCAGGACACTGCAGGAAGCCTCAGACTTCCTCTCTGAGGGAGCTCTGAACCTACAGAGCTGGATGTGCACATTTTGTGTCCTGCTGTGCATCTGCAGGAGAGAGAGCCACACCGCTCAGCAGCTTCCTTGGCTGTTATCTTTTAGTTTAGATTAGGTTATTTGTTTGTCTGTTCTTTTAGCCAAGAGCTGAACAATCCTAGAAAAGCCATGGTACGGCAGGTAATACTTTAGGAATGGGGGGTTCACCACATTAAATAGCCTAGAAATTCAGATTGCTCTACAGATCACTTCAAGATGAAATATTCCTACTTTAAGACAAGAACCTACACTTCTATTATCACCTGCTTATAAACTTCAAAACAAGACTAGCAATGAAAATCACCTACATTTAAAAAAACCCCTTAATTTGTTGTAATTGGTCTGATATTCTGTCAGCTGGCAAATTAAAACGTTAAACCAGTGGTTCCTTACACAGCCTTTGTTTGGCACTTCTGCAACTCCTTGGCACTGGACCTGATGTGTACTAAAAACCTCCAAGGATTCAAAGAATGGCTGAACAAATTCATGGAGGAGAAAGCTATCAAGCACTACCAAATGCAAAAAGGTGTCACTTGCAGCTCAGGGTGCCCTTGAGTAACACGTTGTCCAAGGCTAGGACAGTTCAGGGAAATTTTATACATATTTATTGACATTGCTTTCCTGCCTCCTATTTTTGGCCACACAATACAGACAGTTGGGTGGATTTTTGGCCTGACCCAGCACATTTGATCTGCTGTCCTTTTGCTACTAACAATGACCTTAATCATGAATATTCCTTCTACAGTCACTTCCAGAGTAGGGGTAATAAAAAAAACAAACCAAGAAAAAGTAACAAATCACATTATTCCTGATACTAATAGGATTTAGGCTGAGACTTTTGATCCTGAGAACTCAGATTTCCTCACAAACTGCAAGAGATCAGTTCCCACAACCTCCAGGTGCATGACAGACATCCCACTTGGGGAGCTGAGGCTCCTGCAGTCATTCCCTGAGTAACGCCTGAAATATTATGAAGCTGATATAAAAGCCTGTGTTTTCTGAATTAGGGAAGGAAGAGCCTTGATTCTTCCTCCCGGTGGATTTGTGGGCTGTGCTGGAAGAGGGGAACAGAACAGTGGCACCTCAGAGCCAGTGAAGGCAGCAGAGGATGCTGCACCACAGAGAGAGGAATTTCCACAACGCCCTGGAGGCTCCATGGGATGCTCCAGAAGGCAATGGCCTCATGGTGCCTTCTAACACCTATTTTTCCTGGCTGACAGAAGAGGCAACTCAAAATCCCCCTAAAGGCTGCCATTTGAAAGTGTGGTTCATTTTTAGATGGACTGGAGCCCGGTCTGTTTCCTTCTAAAAGCATTTTAGCCAGAACGGAAATTCTGCTTTAAGTTTATCACCCCAAAAAATGAAACCTGACATGTCTGAAATTCAAGTTTAGCCTTCCCAGCATTTATCTAACAAGTGTCTGTGTCTGCTTCTAGGAGCCCACAGGCCTGGACACATGCAGTTTGAAATGCAGACAAGAATATGATTTTTGCTTTAATAAAAAAAGTTTTTCAAGTTTAGTTTTTGTTTGTTGTTTTGGTTTTTTTTTTTCTTATTTAAGCTGTCAGCCTCAAAGCCACCAGATTATACTTAGTGTGTGATTTAGCTAAAGCCTTTCTGTGTTCTGACCAGCTGATTGAGCCCAACCATGCAAGGCAGCTTTGATACATTTCCTCTGTTTAGACAATTCATATTCATTTATTAACCACATCCTTCCTTATAGTCATGTCTTTGCAAGGGAAAAATCAAAGGAATATTTTTAATGTACTGGAAATTCAAGATAAATTCTGGAGTACAACTAACCAATCCCTACTAGAAAATATGGCCCAAGCTTATGCTAATATTTTCAAATGCATGAAGTATCTCCTACCCTGGAAAACCCTGGCATTTACCTGAGATGAAGAACCTGAACCATTTATAACATCTAGAACATCACTTTCTTAGAGCAAGATCACTTTTGAGAGATCAGACAAGTTTCCTAACATTTCCGAGCATTTTCTCTGGATTAATGAGAACTTTTGCACAAACACACACCAAGAAACTTGATTCCATTGCTGAAGAGATGATTTCCCCTAGAGACATAACTATCACACAATAATTACCTTCCTGTAAAATTGCCATAGGGACAAGGTCTTTGCATTTTTAGCAGAAGGACAGGGGCTGGACGATGATGTTGCCCCTACACGTGCACCTTTATTTTGGCTCTGTGTAGCTGTCCCACAAGCCCTCCCAGCAGGAGATGGAAAATGCATTTTTTGTTGTCAGGGAAGACAAACACTGTCACAACTTTGGGTTCCGCACTGACTTCAACAATATTCAACACTCTGCAAGATGAGGTGTTGTTACAGGAAGCCTGCTCTGCATGCAGTTATCCCACCAGTTCAAAAGCCAACATTTTCCTCCCCCAAAATCATTCCTAATATTGTCCCACGTTTTTCGTTTCAGGTTATCTGTGAAGATATGAATATTTCTAAACAACCTTTGCAACTTGAAAGCCAGATGGCCAACCCAGACCATGCACTTACTTTCTTCTTGTTTCCATCCTCATCTATGCATTCTCTGACGGGGTCTGAAAGAGAAGCAGACATCTTTCAGTCATCCCACTCCCTTATCCAGCCTTTTCAGTGGTGGCCACCAAAATACACACTGCTTACTTAAAAATTTAAGCTGTGAGAAGTTTGGGGCTTTTTTTGTGCTAGAGTATGTGAATCCCTACCTGTAGACTGCAGGTATTTGTCCAAAGTGTACAAAAATAAACCACAAAAGGCATAAACTCTGTTGCAGCTGCCATTACCTGGCTTCTGCCATGACAAATGTCCCAAAATCCTCTGTGAGCAACACTTGGGTGCAATTCTACAGCACTTCTTGCACAGAGACAGCTCTGCCCAGATGGTACTCAAAGGATGAACATGGCTTTGGCTCTGAGGCAGAGTCCAGCCTAACCTCAGAATCTTGTGATCAACTGAGAATATTCCTGGAAACTGGCAGGTAATGAGAATTTGCACACATGCACACATTTATGAAAAGCAGAAAGATCCATACAGCGTAACTAGGCAAACAGCTGCAATAAGAACACTCAAATTCAGTCTTCTTACACTCAAGTATTACTGTGATGAGAATTTTCTCAATATAATCAGTTAAATGGTCAGGGGATGCCCACTGAATTGCAGTCTCTATGTTTATGTGCTCTCACTACACTCCTAGAGATATATGGGAATCAATTTCCTATATGTACTATGGCAGGACAAAATCTCTAGGAAAATAAAACACTGACTAGCAAACCCTTTGCAGAATACTAGACTATGTTATCCTATATACACTCTCTGCTCTGTCTTTTCCAGGATAAATAATGTATTTTAAAATCATTTAGGAACTCTTTTAAACCTTTTTTAATGGTATTATTTTTGGTACACTTCCATAGAAAAGGCAAGACTCCCTCTGCACAAGAAATCCAACTGTATGAGTCTAGAGGGGAAAATTATACTTTACAGATTGTATGAAATTTATATCAAACTAAACAAACAGGAAAAAACCAAACAAAATAAATCCCCACCATGGAAAAAAATATAGTTTTTCACCCCATAGCAATGTCTTTACCATCAGCAAAAGGGAGAGCTAAATTTCTCAAATTTAGATGTTGAAGATGAGATACCTATAGTTCAAGGCTTTCTGAGCTGTTGGAAACTTTCATTAAAAATACAAAGCTTTCACCTCTAGCACTGATAGGTTATAGCACAGATTGCAACAAGAAAATAGATACTTGTTCCAAATTCCTGCTCCCCATCCTCTATCTTGGATCAATGTAATTTACAGCAAGAAAAATCACATATTTTACAGTGTGAAGAGAGGAAATGCATCTTTAAAAGCTTATTTTAGAAGAAAGGAAAGAAAATGGCAGCTGTTTAAATCTAGAAAATGGCAGCTGTTTGATGCTCTGGAGAGATTTTAAAATGCCAGAAGTGATCCCAGCGGAGGCTGATCGGATATCTCCAAGCTGGGCTGTGAACACTCTGCAACTTCCTCATTCTCAGAGGTCCTTGGCTCTGCAAAAAAAGTCCACTTATTGTAGTGGAGATGTAACTAAGCCCTCGTAATGCTGGCAAAAACCTGTGCAATGACTAACACCGTGAGGCAGTGGCTTGTGGTGAGAACGTGGGGATGTTATTGGAACAGGAATAACAACAGCAAGATGAGGGATAAGTATCTGTATCCACACAGACCAAGGAGGCAAGAGAAGTCAAATCCTGGTCAGTGCTGAAGCAAGCTTTCTTAGAGGAGTGTTGTCATCTACAAATAAATGAATGCTTGTTTAAAACATTTTGCACTTTTCCCACCAGTATTTGTTTCCCTGGGAAAGTTAATTCTTTATTATTTTCCTTTTTTCCTTCTATTTTGCCTGATTTTTTATTTTTTTGTAGACAGACATATAAAAATGTCTGAAAAACACATAGCTTGGAATCTTTACTCACAACATTTCTGAAACATACCCCACTCATTCCTGACAGCTTCAGCTTTCCTGGTGTCCTTCAGTTACTGAGCGGTCCTGATTATTGATTATCAATATTTCTATCAAGGTGACAGACTGAAAGTTCATGCCTAGGCAGTTCTAAAAACCTCTCTGGAATTGGACTAATTGGAATAGTAGCTGGATACATGTTGAAAAGACTGCCTTTGAACTTTGATGCTTCTGTTTCATTCCAGACTTGAGGCCACAACTATTATTGGACTTACCCATGCAGACTTTTTTGATAAATTCACTGTTCAATGTGATCATAGTGGATAAGTCTTCAAAATTCTGGAGCTTCATGATTCTGTTAGCAGCAGAGGGCCCAGCTAAAGTCCTTAGCTGCCCTTCATCATATCTGCTCCCAACACCAATTGGAAACAGAGATACCCCTAGGAAAAGAGAAGAAAATATTTGAAATAGGCAAGGCACAGGAGCAGATCATTGCTTATGGATGTGGAGTGTTCACCCCTGGAAGTATTTAAAGGATGTGGCACCTGGGAGCATGATTTGAACTTGGCAGTGCTGGATTAATGGTTGGACATGACAATCTTAAAAGTCTTTTCCAACCTAAAAATTATATCATTTTTATTTTTTCCATTTCCTTCTTAAAAACAAAACAAAACACCAAAACCAAACAAAAAAAAAAACAAAAACCAACCAACCAAAAAAACACCTGGGAAAAGTTTTTCTCCAACACCTAATTTTCATGTGTTATTGTAGCATTGGCTAAAGACAACTAAGGGCTGATATGGTGCTGCTCTAATCACTGTGTTAGCTAAGATGAGCTCTATTAGTCCCAAGCATAATAAGATCATTCATGGGCAACAAAACACAGCTGCAGACTTACTGACAACATCTTCACTCTTTTTAAATGCAAAAAAAAAAAAAAAAAAGATTCTCAATATGCTGTTTTCTTTCTTCAGTTACACAGCAATTGGATTATTTTCAAACCATTTAATTTAAAATAACAGTTAATAGTTGTTATACAGTCCATGCCTTATTCAATAGCTCCCAGAGCAACCTTCAAAGGAAGTCAAAGTTCCTCAGCTGAACACCTGAGGAAGCTGAGGTACAGAAACAACTGCCAGAAAACTTGGAAAAACATCATGCAGCACAACTTTGATAGCAAAAATATATTCCTGTTGAGGTCAGTGCAGAATCTGATCAAAACCTCTAATTATTATTATGATAATTATTACATTGATTATTATTGTTTATCCTTATTAATTATTATGATTGGAGTGAACCTTTCAGGTTTCACTGTACTGCAACAGAATTGATAATATTAGATCATATTTCCATTATCCCTGTCTACCTGAAGGATCTTGGAAAATGAAATGCTGCTAATTTGTGACCCCTGTGGAAGCTGTTCAGCCTTAATTGCAGACTGGTCCTGAGTTTCCCAGTAAGTCCAAGGCATCTCCATGGGACACCTTTTGTTCAGGTCTGCTCCTCACCACAACACAGTAACTCCAGAACTCACATGAACACACCAGTGTCTTAACTTTCTATCTTTCGTTCCAGTTCATTACTTAAAAAGCAACAACTCTACTTAAAACTAGTGCTAGTGAAAGGAGGTTTACTGTTCATTCTTGCAGCAAGTGCAGCAGCCTCCACAGCATCCTGTGAGCTCCCCGACACAACGACGATGGCGACCTTTGCTGCGCTGGGTCTGCCCCCGTGGGACTCTGACATGGCATTCTGCACCACAAAATCAATGGCATTTCCTAGGAGGAAATGAAGAGAGAATCAGAGATATAACAGAAAACTCATTGGAGAACGTAAAACTAAATCTTATGTTGCGTTGGTGTGTTACTTTAGGAGGTAGTGAAGGACTTAAAGGACTTTTAATGTCTGATTTATTGCAGCTACATGAAAGAGCTCAGCTATTAAAAACCTTCCAGTATTACTAAGACATCCCAACGCAGGAGGACCATCCTTAGCTCCATCCCTAGACCAACCCAATCTCTGCAGTGATAGGAACTTTACTACCTTTCCTTAGCCATGATAGCAGTTACTCTCCTCACTTGAGTATTTACCTTTTCCAGAAGTGTTGCCATCCCTAAAGGGTAGAAGATATTGTGGAGAGTCTATTCCTGTTTCCCAACTGCTGAGCAACACTGACATCCAGTGGCAAACTGATCCACAGCTTGGCATCATCCTGAGCTGTTCACACAAGTTGCTCTCACTCCTAGAGAAGATCTAGTGCTTCCCTAATTTCATCAGCTTTCCCTGTGGGTGTGAAAAGCCTATCTTGCCTCCTCACAGCCAGCAACCTCTCTGAAATTTAACCTCCATGTACTTCATAATATAACTCGGTGATCCATATTAAAACAAAACCAAAAACAGAATGAAAGAAACCACGCAAAACCCCACAGAACTTGCAACGAAATTCTACCTGAGCTTCCAAATCACGAACTGGCTTAAAAGGGAAGCTGCTGCCCCTTCATTTAACATCTGTGAACACTCAGGCAAATTTCTGTTGATAATCATGGCCTCAGCAAGAGAGCACTTTGCTAGTACTTGCATTTAGACATGTATTTGCACAAATATTTACACTGGGAATCATGATATGCAGCTTTCTTAAAAGCTCCTTTGGGCTTGGAAGTTATCAGGTCAGGAAGCAGAAATGAAACTGGGTGACTGATGTGACATTCGGGGCAAACAGTGACTGGTGAATAATAAACACTTGAAAGAGTATTTCCTCTGAGTAATCTGCAATAAATGTGGAGCAAAAATAGGTTTGCCTGAGGAATTCACTGTACAATTTATAATAACATGCAAAACCCTGGAAGTCAGACTGTAGATAATTCACCAGCACAGCCCAGTACACCTAAGCACACCCCAACACTTCGTACTTTATGTCTTCTTACCCCATGTCCTCCACAAATTTTCAGTGATAGAATCAAAAACCCTTTTCCCAAGCATGGAAAACCTTTAGGGATATCCCATTGGAGAGCTGGAGAGGTGGCCTTGTTCTTTATCAAGGTAAATGTTAGACAGAATGGCACATTAGCTATAAATAACTAAGGATAAAACAAAATACAGACAATCAATCTAACAATCTAATCAATCAATTAATATTAAATATTAAAAAAATCTAACATTCCAAATCCCTGCCATTTCTCTAGGATGCTCATTGCACCTGAAGATTGACTCATTTCCCTTTGGTCCTACAAATAATGACCAAAAAAAACTTTTTTCAACTTTCAAGTACATTTTAGGTTAAACTTTTGCACAATAACAATCACAAATGATTTTTCACTCATTTGCGAAAATTACTTGAGATTTCTGTTTGTTTCCTTTAATGAGCCTTTGACTTTTGTGTGGTTGGTGTGGTCAGCACCCACTCCAGCTACATTTTTCTTCTTCTCACACAAATTCTGAAAATGTTCAGAAATTCCATTCATATTTATAAACTGGGGGAAAAAAAGTCATTATTTTTATGATTTCTCATAAAGAAATCAAGTGCAGTTTAATAGAACCAGCGACTATTTCAAAGGCCCCAAAAGCAATTATTCAATTTAATGCATGGAAAATTTGGTTTAGCGTAGTAAAAACTCTTTGGATTTCTCCCTTTATTTTGAAGCCAGCTCTAGAGAAAAGAGCCAGGTGTCTGAAGATATGATCAAATGAACACTTTTGTCCTGCTAGAGGGATTCAGAAAGTCCCCATCCCAAGCTGGAAGCTGTCACTTCTCAGCTCTTCATCTTTACATCTCACCACAGAGGGAAATACCAAATCCCTCAGAGGCCACAATAAAAACTATTGACTGCTAAAAAACCAACCAACTTGAACATTTCCTAACTGTGAGACTGCAACACAACGGAAACCTGACATTTTCATACCAATACAGGAAATATAAATGATGATCCCAGGCTCCACCAGGAGCTCACTCAACCTTGTAAGAAATGAATCAGAAAAAACAAGCAAACAAAAAAACCCTGAAGGGCAGTGAATTGAAACAGCTGAGGGAAGATATCAGTGGCACCCAAAACTGCCTTCAGAAAGGATTTGGCACCACCAGTTCAGAAAGACTTGTGTGGGAACAGTTAAAGTCTCTGTGAGTGGATGGGAGCACTCTGATCAGGAGAGCTGCTGGCCTTGAGGGATGGGGGGCAAGATTTGGGAAATTCAGCATAGAGTGCATCAGGTGGGGAGAGATCTGAATAAGGAAAAGTCCTTTGGGGGACCTTTGCTTCCAAAACCACAGGGGAGGTTTAGAAGAAAGACATTTATACCTTCTTAATCATGACAGCAAGGCTGAATGCTCCTAATCAAATATGTTAAGAATTATGGAAAGTTGCAGGAAAAATATTCAAGATTTTTTTTTCTTGGAGGGGTGTGGGGGAACATTTCTTTCCCTAATGATGCTTTTATACAGCTGAGCCACATAGAACATACTTCCTCCAAATTTTGAGGCTGAGGCAGGAAAATGTCAGCCTAAATGAGCAACTTTTACTAGAGCTATAAGGAAGCAAAATAATGTTTTTATAAAGTGTTAAGCAGTATTTACTGTAGGGATTGCTCAATCTGCTCCCTATGACTCTCCTAAACACCCACAAATGCTGAACAGAGACACATTTATGTGATCCTCAGTCCTCTTGCACAGATCACTTTAGTGTTTAGTTAGTTTTCCTCTTCTTTTTTATTTTTTTCAGTTGTTTCTTATGTGAAGTACACGATTTCATGATGTCTGAATGGCCCCAGAGCTGCTTCTTGAAAGGTTACTTGAGCCAAAATTTGCCTGATGTTATTGAATGGCCCCACTGCACAAGCATAGAAAAGATCTGTGGTATAGGCTGCTCTTTCTTGTTCTTCCTATGCTTTCAAATGCTCAGTAGATTTTCATTATTTCTTACTACTAAAATAATCTCTCTCCTGGAGTTTCCTTATGGTTAAATGATGCAGGACAGGGAATGCTCTCTACAGTAAGACTTTTGCAGTGGTGGCAACAATTGCTATCTGCACATAGAGCTATTTTAGGCAAAAATTGCACAATTTGGATCAACAAACACAGAATAAAGATTTCACTGATTTGTGCTTCTACCATAGGGCAGCCAGTGCAAATAAGAAGAAACAGCTCTGCTCTGCTAGCAATGACACTTCTGATGGGCAAATTCAGATCAAGCAAAGGCAGGAAAAGATTCCCAAAGCTACCTAAGAAACTGCAGCACCAAGACTGAGCCATCTACACTTGTCAAGCAGCCTGTGCATTTCCAGAGGCCTGAGCACAGACAGAAAGCCCTGAGTGACCATGCACTTCCCAGGAATTCTGTCTCCTGCACAGCCAGCCGCATTCACACACATCACAAGGGGCAGGACAGCACTGCTGATTTTCACAGTGACTGATTTTCATGACTTCATTTGGGAAGAGCTACTTTTACTCTATTCCACTCTGGTTCATTATACCACATCCCCACTCAGAGTCTCTGAGCATTTTCCAATGAGACAGAAACAAATCACTAACGAGGATGTCATGTGGCTGCCTCTCCCATTTCATTTCCCAAAGGCCATGTTCACTCTGTTTATCCTGCAGTTCCGTGTGGCTTTTTCTACACATCACATGGAAGGCTTCACAAAACTTATCTATTTGTATGCAACAATTCATCCCACAATGAGCCTAGAGAAGTCTCATCAGCCATCTGGTATTTTTATTTCTCCAGGCTGAGAAAGCAATCAGAGCTAATCCTCCTGCGAACTATGGAAGTCAGGTTTTATTTCTCACTTTTCTGTACAAATAACTCTTTACAGTCCAAAGACCCTAAAAATCTGTGTATTCCTCAGCTCTTTTAGGACTCTGATGCTAGGTGGCTGCCAGAGTAAATGTGGTTCCAGTCCAGAAGAACAAAATTCTCAGGGTATCTGGTGAAAGATGCTGCAGAATAATAATTTTTTACTGAACCCCACAATATTTGAACTCTGATATCTGCATACACACTGTTTCCACAGAGACAGTGGGAAATCTGTGATGTTTCAGCATGTGAAAATTGAAGTGGACCTGTCTGTCTGGAATAGAAGATGGCATTTCACAAGTAGCTCTTCAGCTGAGGTGCTGCCTTAGGCAATCCTTGTTCCCTGTTCCCTCTCCAGTCTTGTGCCAACCCAAGTCCCTGTGGAACCAGCATGGTAACTTGGATGAAGGAACTGAACCACACAGAATATAACTCCTGTTTTGTTATTTTTCAACCAGAGGGGTTACACTGGCTCAGCACAGACATCTGGCAAGGGCAGCTACTGAAGTCAGCAGGAGCAATTCTGCTCCTAAATGTCTAATCAACTAACCAGCACTGAAAGCTTAATGATCAAAGTCCTTACTTCTTAATTAATGCTTTGCTTGCTTGAGAGATAAAGACTGTAATTCCTGAGCATTACTCCAAGGCTTCTTTCCAAAATACCTTAAAGATAAACCACAATTTGTGTAACCTACGAATACATTTCAATAGAGACAATTGAACCTTAACAAGAAATGCTACCACAATGACATAAATTGGTGCTTGGGGCCAGCCTATATTTAGCATTCCTTGAGGCTTCTTCCCCCTTCTTGTTTAAACTTCAACATTCACAAAATCACTCACCTAGTCTGGTAGGACCTTGCTCCCTTTGCTGGATGGAGCGCACCATCTCTACAAGCCTGTCAGTCTCTTGAGGCATGTTCCATGAAATTTCTAGATTATTTTCCCTGGCATACTGGAGAACTGACACGTGAATTGAAGAATTGCCTGCAGCAGAAAATAAACACTTTAAGCAGTGCATGTGAATGTCTTAAAATAAATCTGGAGATGTTGTGGTTGTGATTTACATTAGGTGCAGTGGTTTTCCATCAGAGTGTGACAACTGTATTTTCAATTAAAAGATCAAAACTCAACTATTCCCAGGTGAAAAAAAAATGCAAGTACTGGTGGAAACAGTTGTTTTTCTATCAGGAGTCAGCATGCAGTATTTTAGCCCAGATCATATGACAGTGATGGGAGAATTTCATTTTATTGATCTCCACCCAGTATTATTCCTTTTCAGTTTTAAAATTATCTAAACACCCTACTTGGGTTTTTTTTTGTTTTTTTGTTGTTTTTTTTTAACGTGCACCTTGTTTTGCACCAGCAGTAAATTGATGCACCATTTGTCAGATGGGCCAAGCTCCCTGGAGCATTTCATGCCCAGTTCCCTCTCTCAGACAGCACTGGAGTGATGTGCATGGGACAAAGTGAATCCAGGGAGCTTGACTTGCAAAGGGGAATGAAGAGAAATTCCAAGTTATGCTCCTTTCTGACATCCTGGTTATACATTATGTAAGAAGCATGAATAATTCTGTTACTATAGAGTTTATACAGAGAGTTAAAAATAGACTTGCAGAATTGAACCAGGCAATATCTTGTTTATAATGATTGGCTGTACTTCTCTTCATGGCCTCCTACTGAAGATATTTATGTGTAGGGCACAACGAGCCTTTATTAATGTTTTGTAAAGCATTTATGAACACCACCAGCAACAGCAGTTGCTCCATGGAAATGGCTTAATACTGGATCAAAAAAATACAATTTTGATTTAAAAAAAAATTTTAAAATCCACATTTATTAAATGCTGCTGGGGAAACACAGGATCCTGTGTAGTCCCCACCATGCAGATGGACTTGGTTTTGGAGCACAGCTCTGCACGTTCAGGGAGCTTAGTGCTCCCAAAAAGTGTCAGCCATCCCCCACAGGTCAGGAACTAAACACCAAGCAGACCGTTTTTTGAGGGGTTGGAATGAGTAATTGAAAATTAAGAATTGAAAAACCTCCACTGAGAAGCTGTTCTGTCCTCTACAAACAAAAGAATACAAAACATCTTTCTGTGTTTGAGCTGAAAGGCAGATCCATACCAATCACAACACTTTCAATAAATGCCTTCACAAAGCTTTTCATTTCCTCAAATTCCGATGCTCCAATATTGGAACTTCCATCCAGAAGAAACATGATGTCCATGGGTTTGTTGCACAACTCTGAGGGTGAGAAAAAAGTTATCTATAATAACCAAAAGTAGCATCTGCTAATGCTGTAGGAGCAGAAAGGGCAGGTCCACTTGCATTTTGGGAAAACAAAGCAGGATAAGAACCAATGAGTGATGAACAATAAGTAATGTCCCTATAATGAAAGCCATGAGATTCATATTCAGTGGGATACATGGATATTTCAATTCCTGCTTTTCTACTGATTCTGTTTTACTTAAAACAAAAACTGACAGCAGACAATGACAACAACAAAAAAATCCCAACCTAAACCAACAACAAAACAAACAAATAAACAAAACACACAGAATACCCTTCTCACCCCCAAGCAAACAAAAGAGAAAAAAGTATGTGAAAAACCCAATAAAGTCTCTTCACAAAAGAGGAAACGCAATTTTATATTATACTACGCAGAGAAGAATAATAAGAATAAAGATAGGAGAATGTTTTTCTCTTGGCACTCTCCAACCTGTCTGAAAGCTGCTGTACTTTGCTGACCAAAGGACACAAGGACTTTGAGCTGACAGAAGACAGACTGAAGGGCTGGGCTGAAGTCTGCTGAAATGAGGCAGCATCCTCAGCCTCCAGAAAAGAAATATAGTCCTCCTTGGCATTTGGACAGCAAGACACCAAACCAGATAAGGGAACTCTTCAAATTTCAGTGATGCAAGGGGTAAATGGAAGAGACCTGGCACAGGAAAGAAGAAATCACACAGAAAATTCATCCAATCTTACCTGTAATTTCAGTCCAAACTCTCGCCCCACGAGAGCAGCATGACTGCAGCACTAACTCAGGTGCCTCTTCAATAAGTCTGTTGTAACTATCCAAGATGATTGGGTCATTAGGCTGACTGATCCTTCTGAGCTCTTGGATATTGGCACTGGGGGTTATGCCTATGGGAATAACATTGATGCTCCTGGGAGGCCTTGTGATAACGTCAGTGGAAGGACTGGATGACACCATATATACCAAGTGAGGAACATCCTGCCTGCCCCCATTCACTGACGTAAAGGTGTGTGTGGAAATGTAATTGAGGGCATTACCAGTGTTGGTAGCCCTCCCTCCCTGGTAGGGTATGCTCCTCACTTTCTCAATAACTTTTTCCTTTGACTGTATTTCCCTAAAGGAATACTCCAGACTGACAGTCTCTGAATACTGCATGACTGTAACGTGAATATTTTCCTCTCCCACGCTCATTCCTGTGATCACCTTCTCAATGAACTCCTTGACTTTATTGAAGTTCTCCTCCCCCACATTGTCAGATCCTTCCACAATGAAAGCAACATCCAGCCTGCTGGGACGGGACTTTTCTGATAACAGTGGTGGGGATGTGAGTGCCGTAGGGGAAATTACGACACTGGACATGGCTGGAGTGGATGTAGCTGGTAACACAGCGCTTTCTTCCAGCCCAAACTCACACAGGTGATCAATGAGGAAATCTCTGTTGTCCATCAGCTCCAGCACATTGCTCACCAGGAAGGCTCTGCTACCTGGAAACATCTTTGCAATGAACTTGACTTGCTCCACCATGACATGTGGCCCAATCCCCACAGGAATTACTGTGATATCTCTTGCCTTCAAAAACCCGAGGATGTCGCGGATTTTTTTTTGAGACTTGCTTGCCATAAATATCACTGCAATTTTGGCAGCATTGGTCCTTTCTGCTTTTCCAAACACCTGCAACGCAGTGTACTTAAAGACTTCATAGGCAGAGGCATCTTTATCACCTGTGTATTTTATGTTTTGGACAATTCTTCTCATCTGGGAATTTGTTTTGATATCTTTAAGGTTAAGATAGATTGTGGGACCAGCCCTGTACACTAGAATTGACACTCGGATTTTCTTCTGGGAGATGTGGAGTTTTTTCATCATGCCGATTATGAAATTCTTCAGCTGTTCAAAGTCCTCCTCTGAGAGTTTACTGGAGCCATCAATTAGGAAGGCCAAGTCCATCATTTTGCTGCATGAGTATTCACTGGCTGGTAGCTCAATGTCCTCCTCTGGAATAGGTGTTGTCAGTGTTAGGGTGTTCTCCGTGGGCTCACAGTCTGCACAGGTTAAGTTCTTCCCTTCACACAGGCTACAAAAATCATCAAATCAAAAAAAAAAAAAAAACTCATCGAATTTACCTGTAAAAAGCAATGCTTGTAACAAGTCATCCACGCATAATAAAAGAATGTCAGTACAAAACCAAACGTCTCAAAACCACAATGAAAACTAAACAAGACGTGAATAATTTCTTCTCCCCCACCCCAACTCCCCACAAGGTATTGTACACCTAAATCCCCCATGTTCCTGGATGTTTGTTTAGATCCAGGAAACATGACAAACTATGAAGTGTTTGTTAGAGGAACTCCTTATATCAGTCTTTGGCAGAAAGGGTAAAATCTGTGTCTGGAAACTGCCTAGGAACCCACTGAGCATCAGTAGTACAGCGACATACACTGGTGGACTGAACTGTGTATGCTCACCATATCTGATCTGGCTGATCTGGTTTGCTTCACAAGGAAGCAAAACAGGAGGCAAACTGCAGGCAGCTAACACCAGGTAAAATCCCAGAGGAGGAAAGATGTTTTACCCCTGATATGAGTCAGCAAACTGTGCAAGAACCAGGTTTACATAGATTTTAACCTTACTGAAATTAACAGCCTTTTTTCTACCCCTAAAACGCTCTACATTCCTGGTGGGGTTTTTTTCCTGACTTCATTTTGGTTTGGATACAGCTTTGGCACATGCTCATCTTGCATTGTTTCTTATATCTCTTTTACCTCCCTATTATTTACCATTATTTCTTTTTCAGTCCAGTTTCTCATATTAAATGGTTTATTTCAACCATAGCTGCTATCTCTTTTTAGTCCTATGTCTTCACTCACCATCTCTGCTCACCTCCGTTAGTACATTTTCCCCTTCCTCTTTCCATCTCGGCTCCCAGTTCACTTCCCACCCCATCTCTGCCTTTTCCACTCTTCATCCTTCTGCAGCCCCAACAAGCTTTTTCACCTTTATCACCCTCCACCTTTTATGAACTCCTTTATAATTCACCCCTCTCTGGCAAGGCTTTAACACTTCTGCCCTCTGATTCCTGGCTGCATGTTTCTCTTTACTTCCTAGAGTCACAGAGGGGCTGGGGCTGGCAGAAATCTTTAAAGTCTATCTAGTTCAGCTCTCCTGAAATAAGCAGGGACATCTTCAACTAGATCACATTGCTCAAAGCCCTGTCCAGCCTGACCTTACATGTTTCCAGGGATGGGACATCCACCACCTCTCTGGGCAACCTGTGCCAGTGTTTTATCAACCTCATTGTAAAAAAACTTTTTCCTTACATCTAATCTAAACTGACCTTCCTTCAGCTTAAAGCCATCACCCTTGTCCTGCCCCAAGTGGCCCTGCTAAAAACTTTGAACCCATCTTCCTCATAGGCTGAAGCACTGAAAGGTCACAATAAGTTCTCTTCTCCATCCTGAACAATCCCTTCTCTCACTGCCTTGAACAGAGCCAGTCCATACATTCTCCTTGTCTCAATGGACAGTCCAAGGAACAGAGTACGAAAAGGTTACAAAAGAGCAAGGACCAAAAAATGTTTGTTTTCACTGCCAGAGAAAACCCAGGATGTACAAACTACATGAGTGAATACTGGAAGAAGGTGCCATTTTCTATGAAAATACTTTACTTTATGCATGGCACCTTCATTTAAGTTCTCTTAGTTTAAGAGCTATGTTCTTTTCAAGCTCATTTCAGTGTCTTCCTAATTGCAGAATGCACAGCTACTTTTGGCATTAACATATAGCAACAGAAGATTTATTATTCTAATCCTATTATGAACGAGACTTCTAGTTTCCAATTTCCTTTGGATACTTGCTATGAAATTAATTTTTGTACAGTATTTTCTATTGTTTGTACAGATGGTGTAGGCATCTAAATTAGGTGACAGCTATGCAAAAGGATGTTTCCCTAGTGAGGTAAGTTTTCCTAATGTTCTGAAATATTTTGTGAGCAGCAGCCAGTGTATCAACATTTAAGACAAATTATTATTAAGGATTACAAAAATTAGAGAACAGAGACTCATTTAAAAAGACTCTTTTTTTGACCTTTTGATAGAATTCAGGGCTCTTCATGTATATTGCTAAAAATATATATATTTAATTGATCAGCCTAACAGTCTCATGCCCTAGGTTTATTGCTTAAGTTGCACACCAGCCCTGGCAAGAGACCAGGAATTGAAAGTTTGTACCCATTCCGAGCTTCTGTGAGGTGCAGAGCACTCGGAGCTAAGGTGTTAGTCTGGGCTAATAGCTGCTGCAGTTTTACAACTCAGTTTCCATTAGATCTGATCAATTTACAAGTTGGAAAACTCTCTTGTATTCACCATGTTATAAGTCACTAGTGGAAATATCCATCAATAGTCCAGACATCCAGAGAATGACAGATTTTCATAATACGCCACATGGCATTAAAAGAATGCAAAAAGTCTGCATTTCAGCTGAAGACCCTCATCCTGCACAGTGCACACATCACACTCCCTGCCATTCATTTCATCCTACTTGGAAATGCCTGCATGCAGGATCAGACCACAGCCATCACCTTAAAATCTCATGGAAATTGGTTTTCCAGTAATGGGACACAATTCCAACTGCTAATGATCTCAGCAAGTTCTCGACTGAGTGCACATTCGGACCTTGCACTATATGCAGGAATTTTTTAGCACTGGCAGAAGGAAAGAGTCTGACAGCTTTATCGATGTTGAATCACACATTGCACAAAAAGAAGTGGAACATCTGAAGGCAGTAGGGCCACCTACACATGGGAAAAGGCCTTTTTTGAAAGGAATTTATGAACTTCACTTGCTTCAATTCAGCTGACATCCTATAATCCCCACTACTGTCACTGAAATTTGCAGCTCTGGGTTCTCTGTGAAGGGGTATTGACTTAAAAGATGTTTTCCAAGCTTCTTTTTGAGTGATATATTTAATGTTACATCCAGAAAGTTATCCATGTGGATGTATTTCACCCCTGACCCTTCATCCCACACAGGAGGCATGCTGGTTCACTGCACAACCCCATCATACCAAGATTGACAGCGCTGTGGGTCATCTCTGTTCAGAACTACTCTCCTTCCATGCGGGATCTTGTCACCTCCAACTGTACACACGGGACAGTCTTCTGGACTGACACAATCCAGGGACAGCTCATCAAGTATTTTCCCTGTTTCAAAATAGCACAGCAGTGTAAAGATGTCATGAATTGTAAAACTAATCATGGGGTTAAAAACATAACAATGCTTCAGAGCTGGGCTCAAACCACCTGAATACTGTGCTCGGTGTTGCGGCCAACTTGACACAGAGAAGTATCCCCTTCCCTCAAAATGGCTTTTATTTAGATACTGGAAGCACCTAACCCAGTGTATAACCTGCAACAGCCAGCACCACACAGGAGGTAAATATATCTTTAGAGCAAAGCATGGAAGATGTAAAAAAGAAAAATTCCATTTGCCCTGACATGTATATTATTTTTTTCTCCTCCTATCCTCTGCCTCATTCTGATCAGAGATACCAGGGCCCCAAATAGCTACTTGGAGTCTTAAAATACCTTATTTTTTTGTATTATCACTCTGTCTTTAGGAATGATTTATCTGAGTTTTCAATCTCCTTTTGGCCCTTGCTTGTCTTTCACTCTTTCCCTTCCTCTCTACCTTTCTTCTCCTGTCCCATATTTCCTGTATTTCTTCCATTCCCTTTTTTATGAGAGAGTTGCTGGAACAGTTAAGCTGGAAGCTCATGCTCACAGGAGGATACCAGCTGGGCACTCTCAGAAGCATCTTGGAGATAATAAACAGTTGAAGGCAATGAGTTTCCCCCACTGCTGTGAAGGGCATGCACTGAAGCAGAGCATTTTATCAATTTCCAGCACAAATTCACACCCTACCTTAACCACAGGCAGCAATCTCCATTGCCATACAGCCCCTAATCCTCCTATCCCATTAAGCTGTTCCCATCTTCTCTCATCCCTGCTCGTAGGGGTTCATCCTCCTCTTCTAAGTACCACTTCATGCCCTCCACACACTGTGCTCATTTCACAAACCCAGACCAAGATGCCCAACCACCTCCCTCCTCGGGCAGTAAGGAACCGTGGTGAAAACACATCAGTGAGCCTATTAGGAAGAAGAAAAACTGTTTAAGTGAAGCAGAAGATGGATTACCTGCAGGACAGTGTACGTGGCACCCCTCCACACACTGCAGGGGACACTCCAAAGCCTGGGGGTGTTGGCATGTGACAGGACAAGCAGGTCCACAGGTGTTGTATCTCCATTCACATTGATAATCTAATTCCTGTTTATTCAGGTCCTCACAGCTTTGTGCTATGCAGGGAAAGAATCAGAGGGGAAAAAAAAAGTCAGAGCAGAGTGAATATTCACCATGCTTCTCAGAAGTATGGCACCGAACATTGTACAAAATGGACCACATATACATATAGAAAAAGAAAGATTTCCACCTTTAAATAAAAATATTTTTTTTACTATGTTGTATTACCCCAGCCAGGGCAGGCCACCTCTTCACACTTACATTTTACATCACATTTACGTAATGAAATACCTGCTCTGGACCCAAAATTCTTGGGTTTGATAACAGCAAATGCAACACAACCCCAAACTGTAAACTTTAATTAAAGCATGTGTATAGGTATTACAGAAAACATTTCCTCCTCTAGATTTTGTACCACAGGCTATTACATCCCCTAATTGATGGAATGGGTTTTTCTGGTACAGAAATAGAAAAGGAAGTGGGAACGTCTGCTAGCCCAGCCCCATCAAGGTGAAATTCTCTGGATGTCAGTGGGAGCAGAACTAAATCTAACCAGTCTGAGCCAAAGCCTTGAACCTTTTCACTCAGCTCTTCCTCGTGTTTTCTGCACTTACGGCACAGAGTTGGCGATCTCCAGTGAACAGCAATCCCCTTCTGAGCACAGACGTGAGCGTAAGCCGCGACGGTGTCACAGAAACACGCACAGTCCCCAACAGACTCGCAGGCACACGTGTCGTACAGGCAAATGTCAATGTAGGGCTCAGGATTCACCTACAGGAGACACAAACAGGGCACTCTGAGTGCCTTCGTCTCCCTCCTGTACACAACTTTCAGATAATTTCGCTGCTCCACTTGCCAAGGGTCGAGGGGACATGTAAATCAGTTCAAATCTTCAGGAAGGATGCAAACTCGGCCATGTTCTCAAAGTTGCTAGACACACTGCAGTTTGTGGTCACTTCATGTTTTTAGGCCTTGTCCACAGTCCCTCTTGTGCAGCAGTTTGGGCATAATGCAGCCTGAATGGCTTTGCATTAGCCCAGCTCCCCCTTCCCTCCAACCTCAACCCTTCTGCTTTCCTTCATGTGCAGTCTCTGGGCTGTATGATAAAATTTCCCTTGGGCAGAAGTTATTCATAGCTTAATACGTGACATTTTCCCATAAAGCATCAGCCACAGGACAAGGTGACAGATAACACCAGTCAGCCTCCTCCAAGTCCCATGTGCTGTGAGCACAACCACACTTTTTCCCTCAGCTGTAGTCAATGCCAGCACAGATCATGCAGAATCGAAGAATGTGAAACATGTGACTCAATACTCACAAATTTTGCGCATTCCTCAAAGAGACTTCCAGACAAAATGCGGCATGATGTGTCTACCATCATCTGCTTCACCACGTTTCCACCACACAGTGGAGACATCAAGGTCTGCTCCAGGTTGGGCTTAACATTGTAAGAGACAAGTAGAGATCACATTAGCCTTGTCTTCAGGACCTTGGGACTCTTCAAATTGAACTAAGAGTTCTCTAGCAATTTTTCATGGCAAAGGAAATCCTTTCTTTGAGTAAAGATTTGACCTGTTGTAATAGGCACAGATCCTGCTGCAGTAGAGCAGATCACCTCCTTGATTTTCTTACTTGCAACCTGCAGTTCCAACTCAGGCATTCTGATGAGAGCAAGACCCAAACACCATCCTGACAAATGATCATCCACAATTCCACAGAAGGTCCATGAGACTTAAAAATATGAGCAGACTTCAGCAGACTTTAGCCAAGGCTGCTACTGAATAAGAATAGCTCAGTAATCTCCCCTTCTCCCATTTGATTTATCTGAGAACAAGGAGCACTGGTATTGACATGGAATTTAACACAATAAAACCCAGCAGGTTCTTTCCTGTGCCTGTTACACTGAAATGAGAAGCTGCTCCTTCTCAGTCTTGCTCTGTGGTCTCACTCCTCAATACTGCAACTTTTTCCCGTGCTGCAATCAAGTCAAATGAAACAAAGAAGTGACATTCAGCAAGGTAATACTGTGGCTATGTCACACTTGCACATAATTAACAAACTAACCCAAAAGATTTCATGTGCTCAAGAATAAATGCTTCAGTGTATTTTTGTGGTAATTTAAATCTTGTAAGAAAAGATCTAAAAAAGGCTTTCTCCACCCCTCTGCACCTGATCATTCAGACAAATTTTCAAGAAAAAAAAAAAGGCATCAACTGAATGAAATGCTTTGTTTTGAAAATGTCAAAACAAGTTGTTTTCAAGGTGTTTCCTTGCACATTTTCATTTGTAAATACTTTAGGCTTCATTATTTGCCAGTAACACAGAAATTTATTGTTGAATTTCATTCTTCCAAAACTCTATATTTGGAAAATAGGAAGCAGACCCTCATGTGTAATATAATCAGTACCCCATGAACTCTCTACCACTAGGACATAGATAACTCTTTCAGAAAGCAGGTACCCTCCCCAAACTTCAGATGCAATGATGGATGGCAATAAGGTCTCACATGGCCTCCAGTATTCTGCTTCTTCTGTTCAAGCCTTTCCAATTAAACCACCCCCCAAAAAAAAAAAACAAAAACCCAAACCAAAAAAAAAACCAACTGAATGCTCTTTAGTTTAAAAAATTGTATATATAATGATATAGAAAGAAATTAACCTGTGCATTCCATAGTTTGTAATGGACAGACTAAGATTTGGGATATAGGAATTTGAATAGGGAGAACTGAAATTTTTATCGGAGCTCCCCCTGACTGAAAATTACAGCTATTTTTTTAAGATTAAACTCTAAAATGAGATTTCCAGTGATACATGGATTTCAAGCACCTGGACTGGATAACTCTAGGAACAGCTTCTACCATACAAATTGGATATTTTAACTTTTCTCTGAAGCCAGGCAGCACAGAAGCTTTACATAAGTTAATCCATCTTCTACCAGATTTCAAGAAACAATATTCAGCAAAAACACAGGGAAACAGTTTACTTCTACTTATTTTAGTCCTTTCAAAGCTTTTTGTCCACTCTTCAGCGAAGCTGTAAACCCACATTAATTAGTTTTCACAGTTTGTTCGCAATCACCTTTGCAACATCAGCACAGTGTGAATTAACTTTCCAAGAATTCCCAAAGTCAACTGGATCTACTTCAAGATGTTCATTGCTGCTGGTCAAATCATTGTTTTGGATTCCATCAAAATTTCCACACAGACCACACACTCGATCCTTGCAGGGAAAGAAACACAAAAAGCAGAAATCTTACATATGTAGACCGGCATGGAGTTTTGTTTAAAAGTCTTTTTAACCTACTACTTTAATGCCATGAGGCTTAAAAACTGAATTACCCCCAGCCCTGCCAAGCCCACTAAAACAGACATAGTCTCTCCTGGAGAATGTGTAGCTCTCATTTCCATTCTGCTTTGCTGAAAGCAGGACCACACTGTCTCCAAAGACTTTATTTTTGGAGATCACTGTCCTATCACCATCACCAGTAAATCTGGCTCCTTGTGCTGCTGTTCTTGAATGCAGAAATCGTCACTCAAGGCTTGGTTATTCTGAGGCCCCACAGCATACATCCCTCCTGTCACAGCTCATCTCCAATGACCCAGGATTTACCCCTCACAGCTGAACTACCAGGAAAGTAAGACAGTCCTACAGCATTACCAAAAAACCCCTCCATTTTCAAGCCTAACATTCCATGGAAATCTACATTTAATAAATAAATAAATTAATTTAATTTTTAAAATCCAACCTAATTTCCAGGGATAGGTTAAGTGCATTGTTCAGTGAGAACAAGAAGTAAAGCAAAAACCACTTACTTTGAAATTGCCTTTTAAGATAACAGAGACTCCCATGGCCAGGTCCCAGGTCACAGTGATGCTTCTGCCCAGTAAAATGATGTAATAACGGCCGGACTTGATGACATCTAAATTCTCACTTTCACCCTTCGGAGGTACCCTGATGTTTACCTGAACAAGAAAAGCACATTGTGCTATCAACAGGGTCTGTAATTATTATTTAAGGTGGGTGATTTTCCTGGTGGGACACTTGCTCTCATAGATTAACAGGTGCTTTCAACTATGCTGTTCTCCAGAGAGTTTCCACACACTATCCAGATGCTCCAGAGAAAACCAGAAATTTGGGAGACATGTACCGTATTTCAATCTCATCCCATTCCCAAAGTTTTTGAATATGTTTCCAGGTTATGAGATGCAGATGCCAAGACATGAAGCAGGGCGGATCAGAACAGAGTATACTCAATTAATTAGCAGTTTAATGTTGGTCACTGGTTCACTGAATAATTACATGTTGGTTTGGGGTTTTTTTTATTTCAGCTTTTTAGGAAACTAAACAATTCTGTCCTCCTAATTCAAGTGTAATGGGAACTGGGAGAACCACACATATCAGTGGCCTCTGAAAGACCAGTCTGATTCTGGAGTCAGGAATAACCTTCTTCCCAACCAATTACACCAAGAGAAAAAATCCAGAGAGATTCCTCTCAGTGTCTATTCATTTTTTCCATAACTTTCTATTCATCTGTGTGCCTCCTTCTCCTTCCATCTGGCTGCAAATTCACCACCTCCAGCTACTAAGAATTTAAGAGATTAATTTAAAATGCTCTCTTTCACACCATAATCCCCTTTCAATGGAAACTCTAATAGGATTATTAACCACATTTGGAAAGAAAAGTCTGGCATGGCTGTTATTTTAAGCACCATTAATGCATTAACTGCCTCATTGTGGAAGAGGCAGATAAAAACTATGAAACTATCAGTATGAAAAGCAATTAAAGCAAGGGAGAAAGAAGAGGCCAGAAACCCATTCAAGACAACTCCCCTGCTCTGAGGACAAAATATTTCCCCATCCCACTATTCTTTCTTGCTTAATTCAGTAAAAGCTCAGCACCATAATGCAGTTCTCTTCATCTCTGAGTTATCATCAGAAACCTTTCTGATGATGATCTCTGTTCCCAGAGAACACAGTTCACATCTTCTATGGATCTCCTAAAGAAGGCCTTCAGTGTCTTTAGGAAAGAACATGTTAAAAGATATTTTAGGTACTGGAAGCTTTTTAACTGTCTCCAACACCCAACATACTGCTACACAGTATAGTCACTTGGCCACTTAAAATTCTGGACTAGTCTTTGTCTTTCCAAAGCCAGAGGGTTCCAAAAAACAGAAGCGGACAAAGTTAAGCTGGGAGGTTGACCTAAGTTACAGAATTTTTATGTTTATGGAGGCTTTTTGCCCAGCCATGAAGTCTTAAACTTTTGACCTTGCAAACTTGCAGATTTGTTTCAGAAAAGTAAAAATTATTCCTTTTTTTTTTTTTTTTTAATGTCAGCCAGAACTGTAACATGCAGATACTTCCATTAAACCCCCATTTATCTAAAAGTAGAAGCTGGTCTCAAAATATATCGTCTTTGAACAATGTTAATTGGAAACATTTTAATGGCCAAAAAAAATACTTGATTCTTCTGCTTGTTTCTAAGGATGCTTGTGGAAAAAGAGTGTAGAAAGTCATCATTAAATAAGAATTTCCCTAAGACTCTCCATATCAGTCGTTTTTCTTTCATGTCTCTTTCAGTTGTTGTTATTTCTAAGCAAACCTGCTCTAGATATTAATACACCGAGCCTTAAACTCTCTGAAAATAGCTAAAAATTCACTCAGGGTCATGTGGACAGTGCTGTAATACAGATCCAGCTCTTGCAAGGACAGGCTCTCTCAGGAACCAAACACCCTCTGATGCTGGAGCTGCTGGATGCCTAAACCACCTGCTGTTTTCTTCTGACCCTTTCTTATGTGTCCAAAGGGAATCAGAGCTTTTCTGAAAATCTGACACCTAAAGAAGTTTCCAGACAAAGCCCAGCTAAGTGGAGTGATCCCTGCACTGCAAGTCACCCTCACCCAGGAAAGGAATTCTTTAGCAGTAGAAATAAAGAATTGGGCAACAAATATGTCTTCAGTTCATCCCTGCAGCACCCAAAAGCCTACATGAATCGTGTGCTGTCAAGGTGCACTGCACACACCCCATTAATAAAGGTTTTTGTACTCCTGCCAAGGCTTAGTGGCAAGTTGCAGGCAACCCCAAACCTGGGACAACTTTATCTGTTAACCCAAAACAAGGTGGTTTCACATTTCACTGGAAACATTCTTGCAAAACTCTAGTCCACATGCCAGCTCAGAGCACAGGACTTGGAAAAAGGGAGTGATAGAAACAGAATAATCCAGTGCAGCTCTGCAATGGTTGAGCTCACAGAGGGCTGATTTCCTGCTGGGAAGGGACATGGAACATGGCAGCAATTCTTGGTCAATTCTTCAATGTTTGTTAGTAGAAAAAGAGAGGAATAAAGAAGAATGCAGTTATCTGGATATTCCATCTGGCAATTTAACAGGGGAAAGGACAGCTGATATTTCAGTATCAACTTGTTTGAGCTGTGACTTTTTTCCTGTGTGCTCAGTCCTTCAGATCGCTAAATTAGCTCTGATGTTCTATTGGTCATGGGTCAGTCATTTCTTAGCCCTTACTTGCACTTCATGTTGCTGCAAACAGGGTTTGATCAACCATGTTTAGAAAGGGTCTGGGGCCCCACTGTAAGAAGGACATGGAGCTGTTGGAGTCAGTCCAGAGGAGGCTACAGAGGTGATCAGAGGGCTGGAGCAGCTCTGCCATGAAAACAGGCTGAAAGAGTGGGGACAGTTCAGCCTGAAGAGAAGGCTCCAGGCTGACCTTATTTTGGCCTTCCAGTAGCTAAAGGGGCTACCATAAGAGCTGGAGAGAGACTCTTGACAAGGGCCTGGAGTGACACGACAAGGGGAATGGCTTCACACTGATAGATGGAAGGCTTAGATTGGATTTTGGGAAGAAGTTGTTCCCTGTGAGGGTGGTGAGGCCCTGGCACAGGTTGCCCAGAGAAGCTGTGGCTGCTCCATCCCTGGAAGAGTTCCAGGTCAGGCTGGATGGGGCTCTGAGCAGCCTGGGATAGTGGAAGGTGTCCTTGCCCATGGCAGAGGGGTAGTAATAGGTGATCTTTAGGGTCCCTTCCAACTCAAACCATTCTATGATTATCTGAGATAAATTAGTTGGCATCAAGCAGAAATACCAAAACAGCATTATAGCTCTAGAAGCAAAATGGATAAATATAATCCTGCTAACCTGTTCATTTTATGCTCAAGAACCCCTGAGTGTGAGGTCATTCATGCCTCATCCTACTGAACAATCTCAAACTCTTTTCCCAAAAAAACAGGAAAGAAAGAGAAAAGAAAGAGTACATACATTTCCATTAAGCAGCTCTATTTCCCCTCCTTCATACACAATGGTAACCCTTTTGGTGCACTTTTCTCCAGTGAAGCCACAAGCTTCGTTTGAAATGAGTATCTGGAACGTTCCAGAGTCACCCTTGCAGAAATCCTAGCAGATAAAAAAAATGAGTCAGTGTAATGAGGTATTTGAAAAAGACATACAGGGAAAAACACAGAAAAAAAGAATCCTCAGGTAAGAGTCTGTATAATCTGTGGCAAACAGGATATATATTGGCATGCCAGCTGTTCCCACACTCATTTATTTTGTGCTTAGCACTGATATTCATGTGGTACATCCCTTCAAGAGTGAGGCACACTCTGCCAGTGACACACACATGCAGAATCTGGAGAGTATTTTTTGGCAGGGAAAATCCACCCTATGACAGTATCTGTGATATTTAAAGATGTATGATGGGCACTGAGTATATCTGAATACACAGATAGTTTAACATATTGTTTTTAAGTCAAATATTTCTGAGATCCTTGGAGAGTTCATACTACATTTATATGATTATTCATATCTCTATGGCCTTTTAGATTCTATTGTTTGGTTGTGTTAATTTTCTTTTTTTCAGTACACACCTTTTAAGAAAAAGGTCCTATGTGGAGTTCTCTGGAGTGTTTGCCATTGAAGGAAAACAGATCTAAGTTCCATTTTAAGCAGTTTTGTAGTAGTGCATTGTATTGCTGCCTATAAGACCTTTACACAGAGCTCTCATTAGGCAGAGGAATCATTCCTTTAAGATAATCCAGCTGGCATCAAGGTGGGAGCATGGGAAGTCTGAACACACCTTCCTCCCTGAAGAGAGCTGCCAGGAGGAATGTGCCTCATGAAGAGTCTGTGGGGAAAATTGCAGCCCACCCAGGAAACACATCACACTGCAATGGCAGAATATTGCTGTTATCAATCAGCAATGAATCCCTCTAGTTTTTAACTCAGTTTTCAGATAGATCTGGTTTTGCACATACATTTGTAAATGCACAATGATTTGCATGTAGATGAGTCTTTATCTTCATTAACTCCAAATTTCTGGCTGCTTCCACAAATCACAGGTGGATTTTAGTGTGCTGTGCTTTTATCCCCCTCTCCTCCTTGCTGTGAGGAAAATGGGCATTGTCAGTGGGCTGCAGGCAGGTGCTGCATGGAACAAGACAGGACTGTGCTGAAGGGAAGGAGCAGAGCCTGTGCTCTGGGGGCATTTAGGGAAGGTTCACTGAGCATCCCTGGTCTCACTCAGCCAGACAGCATGCTACCACTACAGGATAAAGAGGAAAATGAGGAAAAATTGATTTATGGATATCCACAATTCCATTTTAGAAATGAGATTCAGACAGCTCCTCTCTGTACCGAGGGACTCTCATAAGGTTTACAACAGCCAGCTGGACACGAGACAGCCTGATTTTTATAGAACAAAATGCACTCTCCAAAGTTCTCAAGACATCTCTGAAGACATTAATAAGCTCTATTCTCCTCTACTGTACATCTGGCTTAGTAATTAGAAATACTTTACTGTTATTTATCCAAACACTGGACTTCTCACCTGGTATAAAACACTTTTTATATGATCAGGCAGCTTTAGTACTTGACAGGCTCTTACCTGAGCTAACACATATTGGCAGTTTCCTGGAAACTTGTATTTCAATCCATCAAATGTCAGGTAATGAGCTGTACCAATAACAGTGCAGGTGCCATCACACAGATTTTTGGTGCATTCCCACTTCCTCCCTTGGCACACACTGTAACAGAGAAAAGGAGGCTGTTACAGTTGTCTTTATCTCAATATAAATAACATGCAAGAGAATTCAAAGTGCTTTAGGCAAAGTGAAAATGCAACAGTCTCTGCCTCCAGGAGCTCTCTACCACCGGATGAGAGGCTCTGTGATTAACACAAATTAGCATAAGTTACCAGTAGCTGTGTAAATCCAAACAGTGCAATAAGATTAAATAAGTAAGGGATGTGTTTTTCTGTTTCTTACGAGCTGCCTGTCAGACTCTACATGGTTTGAACTTCCCTGACACAAAAAGAGGCCAGGACAGAGCCTGCTGGAATAATCTTTTCTCCTAGAATTTTGTTGAGGATATGATGCTCTGTTCCTAGTACCCTTTCAGAAAAACAGAGCATTCACCCCATCCCTCCTGCCCTTTTCCAGTGACATCCTGAAGCACCACAAGCCTCACTACAGAAGCTGCAGGTATGAAAAGGGAACTTTCTCTTGACATCCAAAGGCTTTTGATCAGTGAAATCAATTGATTTGCTAACTAGCAGAAGACTGAGCAAATTAAATAAAAATCACAATCAGTGGAGAGCTAGAATACTATTTGACATGGTATCTAACAATAATAATTTAATAATCTAATAAGCAATATATTGCTGGAGGATGGCAAAACATTCATCCACTAAATGCTCCATGAATGCAGAGGGACATCATCACTGCCCCAGGAATTTTCTAATTAAGCTCTGTGAGGGCAGGGAAAGAGGAATTCTATCCACACTTTACAGACATAAAAACTCAGGGACAAAAAACTTGAAGTACTTTCCCAAGTTTAAATTGCTACCCAAAGGAAAAACCAGGCACAGAACTGAATTCTCTAAAACTGCCTTAACTTGAGCATAGGCATTGTTTAATCTTGGTAACATTTCACATTATTATAAATATTGTGCAGGAGTTTTCTTCAAAGAATGACATTTCAGTAACATGAAACCTATTTCCCCCTCTGCTATGAATTCCCTGCTAATAGTTAGGCAAGAGCAAGATTTTGTAAATACGTGCATGAGCAGATTACAAGGGACGTGGGGTAGTTAAATTCAGATTAGCAAATTTCTGCTGTGCACTGCTCCACAAGTGTGACTGCAAAATTTTCATTGAGCTCCCCAATGAATTCCCAATACATTGCATAACAGAAGGTTTGCCACTGGCTTAGGCTTGGAGACATTCCGCTGTTCATGAATTAGGGTCTCCCACATGTCAAGTTGGATGCAAACGCCAAATCTGACACCTCTGGCTCATATATTGCCTTTGCAGGTGTTCACATCTGGCTAAGAACAAGTGAGAATGAGAACTCCTGCAACAGCAGTACAAAAAAGCAAAAACAAAAGAGAAGGAAGATCTCGACCTCCAAAACGCAGACTCTCAATCCTTATTAATTCTCAAAGCAATAGTAATTTCCTATATCACTTTCTAAATGGCATTTGACTTGATATTTGCGGAGAACTATCAGGAAACTTTTCAAAGTCATATAGTTCAAAAAAGCCCTAGTGACAGTTTTGAAGGGACATTATTTCCTATTTCACTTTCACATTCAAGAAAAGTACCTAAAACGTGAGGAATTTTTTATCAGTGAGAAAAAGCCTGATTTCCAACATTTTCTTGACCCTGACATTGAAGTAAACTCAATGTATTTGAGGAAATGTCATTTACAATGGCATTGCCAGAATTAAGTGGGCAGTTACAAGAATGAAACAACAAGGTTAGGATTATTTCATGATCAAATATTGTAAGAATGATTAAAAATAAAAAATCTGATCATGTTTATTGTGAAGAATCTCGCAGATTTCTCAGCACCGAGGAGTTTTACATGGGGCTCTTGTTGTTTCAATAAAATTTTCACGGTGCCTGTTTTTCAGTTAGGTGCAATGTAAAAAGGTTATAGAATATGTCTCTAGACAAAAATATCAACTTCTCCTCCATCTTTTCCCCCTTCAAACCTGTTTTTCCCCAGGCTTAATTACAGTACATGATTCACAATGTTACACGTAGCTGCAAAGGAAAGAAATTAAACAAAACACTGGGAGGTCAATATTGCCATATAAAACCTTAATCCAAGTCTAATTTACACTAATTACACTATCATTTAAAGATCAGTGTACCAAACAAAAATCAAGCCTTGGACTCTGCAGTGATGGTTATTCTCTGACCCGACTCCACCCAGTCATACAGAGGATGACAAATATTACTCCTGGGGTTGCCACAGAGCTGGGCAGGGACATTTGGGGTAGAATGCATGACAGATTCTTAAGTCTGAGTTCAAAAAACCCCAGAATTTTCACATTGCTTGTGGCTGAAGGTCAAACACCTTGGACTCTTGGAGCTCTGAAGAAAAGATCCACCATTTCCTCCACACACATGGAAAGAAAGGCTCCTGCAATGCAGCCAGTGTTCTGTGCAGGAGAAGCCAAGAGTAGTCCACTGTACTTTACCAAAGGCTGTGCTGAGGGCTTCTCTCCATGCAAACTGAGCAGCCCAGAACTTCCTTTTGAACCTATAAATCCTTTTTCAGCACCCCTACAGGATAAGGGTGAAAGACATGGAGCACTTACTCTTTTCTTCCAAGGAAGTTTTCCATCTATTTTCATCTTTCTTAATATATCAGCAGACAGAACACTCTTTTGAGATAGAAGAGGTCAACCCTGTCTCTGGCTAATTCTTAGTCATTTTCCCAAAGAGTTCCTGTTGTATTGTAGCTGGTGCATCACATCCCTTCTAGCTGAAAAGGGCTGATTTGAAAGGCCTCAGACAGCCAAAAATAAAGGGAAACGTGACAGCAAAACTTAATGACAAAGCCGAAGCTCCAACCCTCCCACCCCAAAGGATATGGATCCTAAATTGGTATCTTGTGTTGCAAAATCCACTATCCAGTGCCTACAGAGGAGTTGCACAGACACACAGCTATTTGTAGGGCACTGGGTAGAGGTTGCCAGACATTGCGAGGAATTTTATTGGATCTTTATGCAACATGCAAAGGGAATGTGCTGTCTGTGCAACTAGTGTGCTACATAAACAGGCTTTCTGTAAAATAGATCCCTCAAGCAAACAATATTTGGTGTCATCAGAAACACAGCAGCCCCCCCCCCCCCCCACCAAAAGAAAAAGAGAAAAATGCTCTTCCAGCAGCTCACCAGGTGTTGCAGTCCTTGGTCACGGTCTCTCCCTTGGAATATTCTCTCCCATTGTGGAAGCAAGGGCACCTCTCAAGAGCAACACACTTGTTTTCATGTCGTACCTAGGCAGAACACACAGTTTGTCACCACATGGGGTGACACACAGCCACGTGCAGGGGGAACAATCAGTCAGGAGCAAGCACAGAATGTGTGGATGCAGAATAAAAGAAAGGTTGAAAAGAATAAAAGAAAGTTTGAAATGGTTCAAGACTATCCAAGGCAAGAAAGGCACAGTACTACTAATATTTTTAGCCATTAACATAAATAGAGCTATCGGTACATCAATCACAGCCTTCTCCCACCATCTCGAGCTGCTGGGCGAATAGATGAGATTATAGAATGTCACAATGAGAAAGTCCAACTGGACCAAAACCAGGATGCAGTGAAGATAAAACCAGGCTAACCTGAGTGTGGAGAGCAGGTGAATAGCTTCTCACACACCACAAAATGGAAAAGGGCCTACCAGGAAAGCAGCCAAAGGGCCCAGATGGACTAAAAATGGAAATAGGAACACTGAGGAGGAGAGCAGAAGCCACAGTGCCTGAACCACCCACGTGCAAATGCAGGTTCTGTTGTCACAGAAAACAGCCCCTTAACAAAGCCAACCCTCTGTCAATTCACCTCTGAAAATTGCAGTAATCACTCATTTTCTTTCAAATCCCTATTTATTTCCTGGGAGGCAGGATGAATATCAGTCCACTTGAGATACTATTCTGCCCTTACAGGCTCTGTTGCTAGGAAGTAGGACATTATGTTCTATCCATATTTTCAGTTTTATCCTACTGATCTGAGTTTCCCTTTGTGTAACAAATCATTCGTCCCACTTAAACAAAAAGCGAACCAAAAAACTACAACCAAACAAAAACAAGTAATGCCTTTATACTACTCAGTTTTTCCATTCCTTTCCTGCTTTCTTTTTCTGTGATTATGTTCCATTTCGAAGGCTCCCAGTTTTAGAGAATCAAAACCAACCAAAGCTGACTATGCTGAATTTTCACTCAATAGCAGTTCTGGCAAAGCCAGGACAGGTTTGGCTCTTGCTTCATGGAATACCTAAACAGAGAGCCCTTCCCCTTCTTCCCATTCAAAAGTCACAAAATATCACCTTCCCACTTGAAACTCTCTCTGCAAAATCATTAAAATAGTTTCTTTTTTACCATTAAATATGGGCCAATGAGATCAATGTAGTCTTGAACGCCAGGTTAATAAAGAAGAACAGCTTTGCCTTTCCCTATGGGGACCTAGAACTGCCACATGGAACAACTCATAAAAAAGATTTCACAGCCCAGAGACCCTTCCTTCACATGCAGCTCCACATGCTCCATGCCTCATGGAGAGCTGTATTATGCCAAATAAAATTGCTCTGATAGAAGCAAGATGGAAACAAAGAAATGCTTTTCTAGATCATGGAGATGCAGCTCTGCCTGAGAATTCATCTTTACAAAGGATAGTTAGAAAAAAAGTCCAGAGGAGACCATGTGTTTCCAAGGGAGTTTAATACCTTCTTTCCTTCCTTCCTGGTTGTATTTAGGAAAAAAGCAGGAATATGACTTCACACTTGTGGCTACGTTTCTGAATTTCTGCAGAGTGTTCAGCAACACAGAATCACAGACTAAACTAGGTTGGAAAATACCTTTGAGATCATCAAGTCCAACACAGTTCACAATACACTTGAGGGTTTGCCTCTGGATACAAAACTCAGGACTAGACATCTGGTTAGTAAAAGGAGAATTAGAACCTCCTCTACTTGCTCCCTAATAACTGGTATAGACTGGTATTCATATTTCTATCCCAACCAGTGCCACACCTGTAAAACCACCAACAAAGAGGGAAGAGCACCTTGTCTGAACACTGCAGAGAGGGTGGGTGGGATTCAGCAAGCAGAATTTAAAAACCCAAACAGGACTTCCACCAGAAGAGCAATCATTTTTTCTGCAAAATTCAATGAATTACAATTTTCTTAACAGTAACACACAATCTGGTCCTATTAACACCCCATCCAAAAGCTGGAGCACACCTGGCAGCCTGCTGCCATGCTGCATTACAAGGTCCATGTGGTACCCTACAAGGCCAGGAGCACTGTTCACAAGCAGCTGCATTTGCTGTGGAAGTCTCTCAATCCATCAATAGACTGCAGTTAATAAAGGAGATTTAACAGTCCTGAGTGCTTGAGATGACAGGAGGCACCAGCACTGGGGAGGCAGCCACAAGAAAAGACAGAGGTTTGTAATGAAAACAGCAGCTGTTTGCACCATTAAATGCCCTTAGGATGATGCTCTGTATCCATGGGATTACAAGCAGCTGACTGCTAGCTAATGATTCTCCCATTACTTGGGGATGAAACATATGTCCATCATTTCCTTGCTCTTATTAATTGCTCAGCCTCGAAAAATCTTGCAAAAGGAAGGCCAGATTTCAGAACTTTTAAAATTCTCCTTACCCAAACTCATAGGAGGTGATTGCCCTGCTCTGCTCTGCACTGGTGGTGCAATCTCACCTTGAGTCCTGGGGGCAATTTTGTGCATCACAATGTAAGAATCTAAAGCTCTTAAAGAGCGTCCAAAGGAGGAATATGAAGATAGTGAAGGGCCTGGAGGAGAAGCTGTATGAGGTGTATCTGAGGACACTTGGTCTGTTCAGCTGGAGGAGACTGAGGTCAGAGCTCCCAGCAGTTCTGCAGCTTCCTCCCGAGGGGAAGAGGAGGGCAGGCACTGATCTCTGCTCTCTGTGACAGGGACAGGACCCAGGGACAGCTGGAGCTGTGTCAGGGAGGGTTAGGGTGGATATCAGGAAAAGGTTCTTCCCCCAGAGGGTGCTGGGCACTGAACAGCTCCCCAGGGAATGGTCACAGCACTGAGCCTGCCAGAGCTCCAGGAGTGTTTGGAGAACTCTCTCAGGGATGTACAGGGTGGGATTGTTGGGGTGTCTGTGCAGGGCCAGGGGTTGGACTCAGTGACCCTTGTGGATCCCCTCCAGTTCAGGAGATTCTGTAGTCTTAAAATCCATCTCAAGGACCCTAAACTTTGAACTCTCTTGACATTGAACTATTTGAGGGGTATTTCTCTGTCAGGGGAAGCTCAGACATCACTCTGTTCCTCCTGACACACCTGTGGATTTCAGTGGAAAGTCAGACAAAGGTACAAAGGAACATGGGATTAAGTAAAGGAAGTGGGTCAGATTAGAACCCAATAGCTAACAGACCTTAAAATAACAGGCTGGTTTGGGGAAGAAGGGACTTTAAAGATCACCCAGTCCCATGGGCAGGAACACCTTCCACTATCCCAGGTTGCTCAGAGCCACATCCAGCCTGGCCTGGAACACTGCCAGGGATGGAGCAGCCACAGCTCCTCTGGACAACCTCTGCCAGGGCATCACCACTCTCATATTAAAGAATTTCTTTCATAGAGATTTTTGCTTTAACTAAAGCAGCCTCTCACCATTACTGTGCAAACAAAGACAAGCCGAAAGCATGTTAGAACATCAAAATGGGCTGGTTTACACTCGACTGTCTTATGGTAGCTATGTGCCTCTGATGTTTATTTGACATGCTGTCCTTCTCATGAAGACACCGTAATATAGGATAAAAATACACTGAAAATACACAACAGAGAAATCAAAATAGCAGTCAGCTGAATTTCAGTCGAAAACAGTTTGGAAGAAAAAAGAAAAAAAAACCCTTCAAACTTTCCTGGTTTGGATGTTTAGGGTTTGTATTTTTTTTTCCATTTCTCTACTAACATACCAAAGTTTTAGAAATAGTTTTATTTCAGCAGTCAGAATGCAATTAAATATTTCATTTAAATTTTAAACCTTAATTTTGTTTCAGTTGTTGGGAATGGAAAGAAACTACTTTTCTACTTATGGGGTATCTGAATTTTGTGCTCTCTGATTGTCCTGCTCCTCTTTTTACCCAGAAAGGTTGTTAACACTCCATTTGTATATTTATTAATATTTTCCAATGGCAAAAACATGGAGTGCAGTAAACGAACCTGAGAAAGCATATTTTCCCCCACACTTGTGCACATATGTTATGATTTCTCTTTTCTGCTCTGCAAAAGGGGTGACAAGTATGGAGAATTTCCCACCTTCCAGATGATCAAAGAGAGAAAAAGAAGAATTATTTTTATGGTATATTGAACATTTTTATTTGCTAGAAATTTAAACAATGTAAAACACCAAGTCAAGATGAACTGGGAAACTTATTTTTCAGCTGAAAGAAGTTAGGTTTTGTCTTCAAGCAAAGATGTCATCCAGGAGCATTGATAACTTTCATATGCTACTGCATCATGAAAGAAAAAAATAATCTCCAGTAAGAAGGCACGATTTCTTCCTGCATGATGATATATGCAAGTATTTATGGGAATGCATGTTGAGTAATCTGTTACTTCCCACAGACCTTCCTGCAAACAGCAGCTCACCTCTGTGAGTGCATGTAAACTCCTTTTTCCAGTCCCTTTGTTGCTCACCTCTTTGGGTATAAGTCTGGAAAACACAGACTTTAACCTAACTTTGTAGAGCTTTGTGTCTGTGTTAGAAAGGGGCAGCATGGAAAGGAGACTCTGATCACCACCCTGAATCCTTCTCTAGGGGGGAGCACAAAGGCTCATTGCAGAGCACAGAAATAAGAAAAAAAGGCTGTCCCAAAATTCATCCCATTGGCAAGGAGGAAGAAACTGCTCTTTGACAGTGAGCTGGCAGGTCCTGTGGAGCCAGGAGTCAAACCCATGGCAAAGGGGACACACCTGGAGGGAGATTGGGATTGATCTTGTCTTTGCATGGCAGTGATCACAGGAAAATCATCTCTACATGAGCTTCTCCCTTCGTGGCTTTGGTGCATCCTGTGATTTTTATTCCCTGCCAGAAGGGAAGCTGATGAGAACAAGTAATTCCAGGCTGAGCTTAGTGGAAGATTAAACCATACTGTCATCTAGTGGACAGAGAATTTATTTTACTAGTTAAAAAAAAATATTGAGCCTGATTCTTCAGTCCAAAACCTGACCAACTATATTGTAGCATTCAGGGGCGTGTTTCACATCCCTGCAAAGTGAGCTGGAGTTTCCAATTCCAAAAGGCCAAAGACTGCTCTCCTGGCAACAATTTTATGAAACAATTGTTTGTTCCAACTTATTGAAAAAGAATATGAAATACTGTACCAAACACGAAGGTTAATCACTAGGAAGTTGATTTAAGGTTTGGGGTTATTTTTCCTATGGAGCAGTTATCATAATTTGTTTTCCACAGTTATGTCAAAAGCGTACTATTACCATATCCCAGAACTGAAACGAAAAATCTCAAGCTCCTTCACGAAATCAGAGGTCTGAATGTTACATGCAAAGAAAAGCCTGTTCACCATGGAGTTCTTGGAACTTTACAAGTACACAAGCTTTTCTAATTTTACTTCTCTCACTACTATTTAGGAATATTTTTCACTTAAAGGACAGACATTTACAAACTGAAATGTGAAAAGAAGCAACACTTGTTTTTAAAATTGGGGTGAAAATTTATGGGTGCCTTCAGATTCTGTTCTGTCTTTTTCACCTCCAAGACATTTACCAAGCCTGAGCTTTTGCCTAGAGCTGGCATTTTATTCTGGAGTAGCATCTATTCACATAAATGCATTGGAATGGGTTGGAAGTGACCTCAAAGCTCATCCATTTCCACCCTCCTGCCATGGGCAGGGACACCTTCCACTAGCCCAGCTTGCCCAGATATTGGACTGGAACACTTCCAGAGATGGAGCTGACACAGCTGCTCTGGGCACCCTGTGCCAGGGCCTCACCACCTTCACAGGGAAGAACTTCTTCCAAATATCCAATCTAAACCTGCTCTCTGTCAGTGTGAAGCCATTGCCCCTTGTCCTGTCACTCCAGGCCCTTGTCAAGAGTCTCTCTCCATCTCTCCTGTAGACTCCCTGCAGGGACTGCAAGGCCACAGTGAGGTCACCCTGAATCCTTTTCTTTTCCAGGCTGAACAATTCCTATTCTCTCAACTTTTTTTTTCCTTTGGAGGAGAGGTGCTCCATCCCTCTGATCAACCTGAATATGAGTGTCTGAGTACTTCTGTCTCTGACTAGGAACATGCAGCACAACTGAACAGGAGTTGAGGAGCACAGTTGAAGGAAGACAAACTGATCTTCAAAGTGAGCTTTGGAATTGCAATTATTGCTTATTTTTACAAGCTAAAGATCATCTTCAATGCAAATACACTAATACACATTCTTTACACTGGCAACAACTTGACAATCAAAACTTCCCAACCACTTATTCCCAAGCTGCAAGAAGACTGTTGGTAGAAAAGAATGAAGGCAAGAAAGCAAAGAGGGCCTGCTTCTCCCTGCTGTATTTAAAGCTGCTTACCATCCCTCTTGGACAGAGGCATCCAGATACGCAGCCATGGCTGATGCACTCCAAGTCATAGTTCTGGCAAGTCTTGGTACATTCCACTCCTTCTGCTCTTGGGTTGTCAGCAGGACAGATAATTTTTTCCATGGGGAATCTGCATGTCAAGCTCCTTTTTACTTTAAAAAAAATGAGTTTACAAAAATTGCAATTAGAACTCAAGTATTGTTGGTACAGTATTTTTCTGATAGACGCTCAATAGTTTTATTAGAGAACTCATTTAGAATACAGCCTGGAGCAATACCACTACACATGACATAGCAAAGAAAACAGCCTCTACTTCCCTGGCAGCAGTGTAACCTTCAGGCCACAAAAAGCCTCCAGAAAAGGCAGCAGAAAAGAGTTTGCATCCCACTAGTGAGAGGCAGAAGGTATAGAGCTGATGAGTTACTGATGTCTTGTGATCCTCAAATAGCAACTGTGGGCCTCAGATCGCTGCCAAAGGATCCTTTAACCTCTTCAGCTCAAGAGAGACTGCAGCGGCTAATGATAATTATATTTTTTGAGAGGTGAGATTTAAGGAGCCCTGCACCCTCCCAACTCAACCCTTCTGTTTCTATCCCATAACAAAAAAAAAATTAGAAAAAAATCTCACAACATCACAGCGGTTGCAACCCCTGGAATTTCTTCACCAATCTACACTACCAAGCAAGTGAAGAGGAAAAAAAAAAATGAAAAATGAAATATTAATTTTTTAAGGCATACTAACTTCTGGGAGATGGCCTCTGGTCAGCAAAAATACCAGGCAGGAAGGCACCGGGAGCTCTGTTTGTACTGCAGTGCATGAATCCATTCTCACAATAGCTAAGAAAAACAAACAGAAAAAAACCAGAAAAACAGAAAAAGAAAAACATTTCGTGAAATGGCTTTTAGCTTTCACTCACGCTGATTTTCAGTCAATAGGAAACTTGTCAGAACACAAGACTACACCTCACTGGGGCTGAGCTGTTGCTCTTCATCCACTGTGTCTATCAACGTTAACAGCAAACTTCCCTTAAGAGAGTTGATGGGATACAGGGGCATGGTAACCCAGCTGCCTGCTGGATTCATTGCAGCTGCACAGGGATTAAGCTGGGCAAGACTACAGTCAGCTTTGCTGTGGAAAGAGGTAAGAGACCACCTAGTGCCTGAAACTTGGGATTTTTGTGTTAAAGAGGAAAAGGAGAAGACACTGTTCCCAAAACTGGGCTGGCCCAGCAATTGCAGTCCCACTCCCAGTGTACTGCTACTCAATGTAATAATTAGATGTGCTTTTTAGTACTTGTATCTTTGACAAGAGGTAATTAGGTTTTAACAGTTAAGAAATGTATCACAGTACATTAAAGTGACATTTTAAAAGCCCACAAAGTAGCTATTGTCGGTAATTAAGCTCCATTTCAAACTGGCAAGGGACAGTGCTTAATACTGAGTAATTCCGAGTAAGGTGGCATTTGAAATTACGTGGAGAGAGATGCAACTGGAAAACTCCCCATTTGGTTTGTTGGAGGCAAAATCTTGCCTTTTTTAACCTAGTTTCAGTTGGAAGCACAGGAGCCAACCTAGATAACAACCCAAGCCATCCAAAAATGGGAGTGACGGTGTGCAGGGAAGGGTCACAAAGAGCTCACTTACCACATGGAGACATGATCTGAGAAGACATCCTCTGGCTGGAAGATCTCCCCATCATAGTAACAGGAGCACTGGGCCTTGGGCACGCACTGCTCATGCTCATCCAGGTATTCCCCAGGGGGACAGTAGCAGCCCTCCAGGCAGAGCTGCTCGCAGTGCTCCTCCGGGAAGGACAGCGACCGGCACGTCTGGTTGCACGGTGTCCCACACTGCTGGTACACCTGACCCTCAGGACAGGCCATTGCTGGTGAAACACACGAGGGAAAGCGGCATTTGATCCAAATCCAGCTGAAGGAAAAGCTGCCTGAACCACACTGGGATTATAGGTGTTTGTTCAATTTACTCCTCAGTGGAGCGTTACACCGTCCACCCTGAACTGCAGCACTGCTGATTTAGACACACAAGCAAAACCTCACTACTTGCAAGTTCTCAATGAATGTCAGGACTGGACTGCAGCCCCTGCGATGAAAATCCTGCCACAAAATGTCATGCAGAACATGAAATACAAGCTCTGTCCAACCTGCTATTATTTGGATCACAGTCAGGATATACTAATTGAAGTTCTCCAGTACCTGAAGGGAACCTACAAAAAGATGGAGAGAGACAACTGACATTGGCCTGGGGTGACCGGACAAGGGGGAATGGCTGCACACTGACAGAGAGAAGGTTTAGATTGGATACTAAATTAGGAGGAAATTGTTCCCTGTGAGGGTGCTGAGGCCCTGGCACAGGGTGCCCAGAGAAGCTGTGGCTGCTCCATGCCTGGCAGTGTTCTAGGCCAGGCTGGATGGGGCTCTGAGCAACCTGGGACAGTGGAAGGTGTCCCTGCCCATGGCAGGGGGTGGAACTGGATGGTCTTTAAGATCCCTTCCAACCCAAACCATTCCATGATTCCATGCATTAGGAGCATCACAGGTGTCACATAGATATTCACACCTCTCTGCCTTTGCAACATCTTTGGGGACAATTTGGTCAAAATAAGTGGAAAAAAGTAGAAGAAAAGTACTTTTATGCTTTGATAAGCAGGTGTGCTGCAATACTTCATAGCCTCACATCCCTGAAGCATTCTGTGATTTCTATGGAAACAGGTGCAAATAATGAAGTAATTTAGCAATCATGGAGCCAAACGTTGGGTAATAACTATTTTTGATGATTAATCCTTTAATGTGGAGACTAATTATGGCCTTTGGAGCCATTTTGGCTTCTTAATTTATAAAACCTCCACTTCTACAGGGCTGGTTTTGAAGTGTTCACCTCTGCACACATCAGCATCAGCGCTAGGTGGCAGTTATGACAACACATTGCAGAAGACAAGAAAACGAGTTCATTGAATCAAGAGCTTAAATTTAACAGGCCTCCTGATGACAAGGATTTTCACTGTCATTTGTAGCAACCTTCCACAGCAAACAGTTGAAAGGTGATGAGGAAGGATGTTCAGGGAAGCAGCTGCAAATCAAAGTTGGCACATTTGCACCTTGCTAAAACCAAGATCAAAGGGTGACAGGGAAAGCTCTTCCTCTTGTCATTAAAATCACATCCCAGCAGGACAATCATGAGGCCTCAGCTGAAAGTATTATTTGCTGCACACGAACCTCTGGAAACATGGAACTGGTTTGCCAGATTTTAGATGGGTACATCAGTTTATTAGCATTTCAAGATTAAAAAAAAAAAAAAAAGGATAACTGAGATCAACATCTTGCCCTACTTTCTATTCAGTGGTATCACTCTCTGTCCACAGGGACAACTTCGCAGTGGATCCCTTTCTTAGATAAATCTTTGTAATCCATGGGTGGGAATGGCTTCAAACAGAAAGACAGTAGGTTTAGATTGGATATTAGGAAGAAATTCTTCCCTGTGAGGGTGGGAAGGCTGTGGCACAGGTTGCCCAGAGAAGCTGTGCCTGCCCCATCCCTGGCAGTGTCCAAGGCCAGGTTGGATGAGACTTGGAACAACCTGGGCTAGTGCAAGGTGTCCCTGCCCATGGCAGGGGAGTTGGAACAAGATCTGTAGGGTCCCTTTCAACCCAAACCATTCTATGATTTTATTTGCTCATGCACCTCCTAAAGTGGTGGAAACATCTCCCGTTTTTCCCATTATGCTTGCCAATGTCATGCTTACACTCCACATCCCACCACACTGCTCTATCCCTTCCCAGAAACATCTGTTTTTAACAGCAAAGAGGCAAGACAACTGGCCTGGGAGAGGCCAGCTGTCTGTACACTGTGCAATACACTGTCACTGGGAAAATCCCATCATTGACAGGAAAAGGAGAGGAAAAGGCAAGGTGCACCTTGTCTCTGTGGATGCCTCCTATAAAACCAAAATAGCTCAATGCTGTGCTCTGCAGCACAGCCCGTCCTAGGAATGAGATGAGAAACAGTAGGAAAGCATTGGAAAAAATGTATTTGCATCAAACAGCTCATGCAGCTTTTGTGGGTGGGTTTTCAAACCAGAGTGAAAGAGACATAAACCACGACCAGTTCTTCAAGTAACATGAGGTGAAAATGTTACCACCTCTGGGTGAAGGTGCACCTTGTCAGGACTAGATTTAACACAGCTCCTCCACTCTGCTGAGGCTCACCGTGTGCTGTAGCCATCCTCAAATGCTGCTCAGAGCCTGCCCTTCATTCCCTACTTGAGCACTGTTGGATTTATCCTACACAGATCCTCTAGCAGAAGCCATGCAAAGCCACCAACAGTCCCAGCACTACCACATTAAGGAAAATAGTGCATTTATCAATGTATCCTAAAATCTGAAGAAAGATCTAGGGACCTGTAGACTGATTCCCCTGTGCCACAGAACAATACATACATACATATCCATACACGAGACAGGTAAACATAGAAATTTCTAAGGTTGGAAAAGACCCTCAGATAACTGAATCCAGCCATTAATTCCACACTGCCAAGTCCACCACTAAACCATGTCCCTAAGTGCCACATCCACGTGGCTTTTAAATACCTCGAGGGATGGTGGCTCAACTAGTTGACTGGGCACTCCGTGCTAGTGCTTGACAACCTCTTCCATGAAGAATGTTTACATAAAACATCATCTAAACCTCCCTGGTGAAACCTGAGGCTGTTTCCTCTCCTCTTGTCCCTTGCTCCCTGGGAGCAGACCCTGATGCCCACCTGGCTGCTCTCTCCTGTCAGAGTTGTAGAGAGTGTGAAGGTCCCCCTGAGCCTCCTTTTCTCCAGGCATGAAGAGATTGGCTCTGGTGCTTATTCATGGTGGGCTGCAGGGGTGTGACTCAGGTCTTAAATAATCCAACTGCAACTGAAATAATTTCAAAGACAGAGGAGCTGAATGCACTCAACAGCTTGACACACAGCAGAAATGTTGTGCTACGCTAATGACTTTGCTCCCTGACACTTATCCACTCCAAATCAAGCAAACTGGCTCTGTCAAGTCATTTCCCAAGAAACGGAATCTCTGGGGATGAAGGCAGGGGTGGAGCACACATTCAGTGCCCTGGGCCATCAGCACAAATTACACAACCTGCACATTCACATCTCAAGCCCATTAAAAAAGAGGGATTGCTCTCCTTCATGTGACAGGAGATGTCTAGGGTACCAGGATTATTTAATGGGGGCTGATGGATCTGCAATCAGGGGAATCGTCACTTTGTGAGAGCACAAAGCTCTCTGTAATGCACAGAAAGGAGGAAGCAGCTCTGCACTATTAAAGATTAATTGTGAAAATTGACTTGTTCAATTACAGAAAGAGCAATGGGGCATTATCACTGCTCTTTCTTTCAGCCTCCAGACCTGCAGAGTTCTGAAAGGATTTTTATTACATTACTGTTCCACTATCTGAACATTTACATAAACTGGGTAAAATATTATAAAGCCATGGAGCAGTTTAGTATAAACTGGGTTTCTTCTCATTCACAGCAAACATGCTCCAACCTGCAGAAGCTGTGGTTACTGACCTTACAGACCCTACTAGGTTGAAAGCCAGTGACCTCTCTCTTTTCCACTTTCTCCACACTCAGTTTATAAATGCTTTCCCCACCCTCTGTTTGGGAAGAAGCAGCAGAACAAATCTGGAGAGCTGCCAAGCACACATGCTTCTCTCCCAGAATTTTCAATTGTCTTCTTTCCTTAATAACAAAGTGGCTCAGGAAAATGGAAAAACATTCACTTCACAAATATTTATGGGAAAAGTATGTCTGTGCTCAATCAGAATTACATGGCAATAGATTTTTTCCAACCACATTGACCTAACAGAGAAATAAAAGAAATTAAAGCTGTTGGATTCTTCTGCTCTTGGCAATTTGGCTATTAATCTTGCCCTGGACAAGAAAGAGAAATCAGAGAGGTTCTGGGACCTCTGTCTTTGGAGATATGAAAAATTTCCCTGGGCAAGACCTCAGCCAATCTACAATAATTTAGCCCTGCTGTGAGCAGGGGTGGTGCCACAAGACTGCCAAAATTCTCTTCTGATAAAGTTTGTCTCGCCCTTTTGTGCTTCCTCCATAACCCCACATTCAGCTAAAGGCAGGAGTCACTGATGAGGTCAGGACCCGGGAAGCCTGGGCCTCAAAAGAAGGCAATTCATGGATTACCACAAACTACTTGGGAGATTCCTACCCTGGGACATTCAGAAAGTTTTCAGGTGATTTATCTGAAAGTGGGAATCCAGGCAAAAGCTCTGTGGAGCTGTGTCAGATCACTGCTTCTCTCCCCCAGTGCCAACCAGTCCCTGGGAGCACCTTTTGCAGCCTTACCAGCGTGGAAGAAAGACACACCCTCATTTGCCATAAGCATTATCTGGCATCTCATTCTATATCCTTCATCCAACATGGCCAGAAAAAATCCCTTCAGGACAAGGCAAAGCAGTGGGTTTTAGCAGCACTGCACTTACGGCAGAAGTCGGGCTGTCTCCACTGCACCAGGATGTTCTTCCTGGCACAGGCTGCTGCGTAATTGGCAACGGCAGAGCACAGACAATCCTTGCCACTGGAGCAGGAGCAGACATCAAAGCGGCAGTTCTTCACGTAGGGAGCGGGACTGACCTCATGGTGACAAGGTTCAAAGGCAGAGGACAGCAGAACTGAGCAGGAATCCTCAGCATATTTGGCTATAAAGAGAAAAATTACATGCTCGGGCTGAGTGGCTTTCAAGGAAAGCTAGGAGAGCATCAGTAAGCATTTTCTTTCCCTTTTATAAAAGAAAAAAAAAAACCAACAAACCAAAAAACAAACCACACAAGAATAAAACAGGATCATAGCACTACAGCTCATATGTCATGAGCTCTACTGAAAGAATCATGTTTCACTAGTAAAACAAATCAAGGAAAAGCAATGCTTTTATATTCTCTTAGCACTATTTCTGGTGCTGTAATTCCTTTTACAGGGCCTTTACTTTCTGCTGCCTGTTTATATTTGCAAAATTAAACCAATTTTTGCTTTCAATTTTCACCAAATATTACATTTTCCTTAGGAAGCCTGCATCAATGAGTCTCTCTGTAGGGTTTTTTTGTTGCTGTTGCTTATTGGGGTTTTTTTAACATATATTACAGCCACCCTGGTGGTAATGTAAGCAACATTAGCTTCTTCCCTTTTTTATTATTTTTTTTTTTATGTAAGTGGAAGATCACCATTTGCTGCCCACATTAATTTTGGATAAATTTCAGTACCTAAATGAGGATTGAGATTGCAGGGGTCACTGTCTTGTTTTAACAAGTCCTGGCAGTCTGCATTGAGCTTCCAGGAGTTTCCAAAGTCCTCCAGAAGGGATTCCACCATGCCAGAAGGTGTAAGAAAATCATCCCCTTGGTTCCCATTGTAATTTCCACACAGCCCACACATCCTTTCAGAATAGACTGGAGACACCTAAGGAACACAACATTAGCATCTTCCAGAACAGGTTACCACTGCAGAGCAAGATTCTTTTAAGGAATGAACCACACACAATTTAACAGTCAAGAAAATTCTCCAACACACATCAAAATACAACAAACACAATGTCATCCTACTGTATTTTTAAACTTTGAACAAGAATGCTACTATTAGTGGCTGCAGGACAATTTTTGCACAGTACAGTGAAGTTCAGATGGTGACAAACAGAAAAATAGTTTATTTTTATGCCTTGAGCATGAGTCCAGTTTAGTCTTTCCCCATTCTCCCCATTCATTCATATAAATGAGTAAAGCAACAGTGGGGGTTGCATTTTTTTAATGTAATTCCAATGGCAATTTGAGGAAAGATTTGCACCTGAGAGCATTTCATATTTTAAAGGAAAATTGGATGATGAAGAAAATCTAAACAGGCTGTTTTATCACAAAATTGAGGCAATATTGGAGATGTTTCCCTCAACACTGAGGACCATAGATAAAATAAGGAATAAACTACTACCCCTAAAGCTACTTCACATTAGAGCTTCCTCCTGCCTAGAGGAACTTCAGGCATGCTAAAAGCAGAATTGCCAACAACCTATGAGCAAATGCACTTTTCACCCTGTTTTATTCCTGCTTCAAATCAAGGGGCAGCTGAAAGGTGACCCTAAACCTAGAGGTAAACAGACAGAAATCTCCTAAGTAACATCTGCAACACAAAAGCACCAATACCTTTTATTTTGGTAGGAACTGTCAGTTTCTGTTAGGGGTAAAGCTCTGGTACTTTACAAGTATTATAAACTACTCAGGAGCTTTAAGGCTACATTAGCCCCCTGTATCCATGTAGTAGAGTGCTAGTTCAGGCAGACTTGCGGTAGTAACCAGTGAAACAAACCAAAAGAAGTTAGAAAAATTCACATTTTTAAAGAAAGCTGGTTTTCTGTATAACTAAAAATAAAAAACATCCTCCAAAATACAACCTACCTAATACTACCCACCGTTCCAACACAGGGGTCAGAGAATAAATATGGAAAATCAGAAAGAGCAGTGAGTTATTAGTGGATAAATATCCTTACTACTAAGAGTACTACTACTACTCTTTCACGTTCCATGCAGATGGAACAATGACTCACACAAGTCCAAATTCTAGTGTACTTTGTAGTGGAAGCTCAAATCACAAATATCAAGCAATCACAGAAAGGGGAGTCTTCTTGAGGAACACAGAAAGAATTTTCGCCAGAAAATAACAAGGTAATGGAAGTGTATCACTTCCTCCAATTGTCAGCAATGCTTGGCAACAGGTCAGTCTATAAATCCAGCATAAAATAACTCTCCAAAAGCAATTAAAAAAAGCTTTAGATGCCCAGCAAGGGAAGAAGCAGACAATTGGAGAAACTTACACTGCTTTTATGGGTAGAGGATCTGGAGCAGAAAATTAGGTTTGTTTTCAGTGAGACGAAAATATTTGCCAGGTTATATGTGTCTCTGACCAGGCAAAAAAATACTTCAAATACTGAGGAAAGCCAAAACTCCTGCCAAGGGACTGAAGTGAATTATTCTAAGCTCCAAAAGAACTTTTAAGACCCTTGGAGCACAGAGAAACAGGTTAAATAAAAACAACAACCACAAACCCACAGATGCTTTCTAAAATTATTCCAGACTTTTCTTATTTGTTTTCTTTTCAGCTCTTGAGCCCAATTCTGAACTAGCTTTCATAACCCTTTGCACTGCACCAGACGTGACATTTAAGCCAGATTTTGGGGCAGGCAATGAGAATGCAAAAGCAGTGCCATGGTTCAAGGAGAGCAGTGTTTACCACACAGCAGAAAACCCCAGGAAAACTGGTTTTCATGGCAAAACTCCTCTCAGTGAGCAGACACCTGCTACAAGGGGGGTTCAAAGGCAGCAGGGCTGTGGTTACAGCTTCCTTACAGATCATTTCTGTTAAAGCTGGCTCGGCTATCTCTACACTCTGCTGTGTCTGCAGCACCAACAAACCCTAATTGTTAATCAAGGCTGACTTCAAACATTCCTCACAGTAGAAGGAGCATGCAGCACATCTTCTATGAGCTGATTTCTTTTTCCTGGAAATTATGAGTAACTGTGTCCCTGGAGACATTTTCTTCCCTTATTTAAAGCTGTTCACATCTGTTGTTTTAGACAGGGCAAATAAAAATAAAACTCCAGTTTGGAGGGTATCTGCTGAACGAAACACAAAACTGCTCATGGTTAATAATGGCAATCATTGCTCACAAAATAAAAGAAAGAAATAAAAAGAAGGAAAAAAAAGAAGAAAAAAAGCTACCAAGCTGCTGTAAGATGAAATGCTTGTTTCTGGAATACAAAAGGACCTGTATATCACTCCGGGGTTAGCAAAAGACAAAGGAATTTCTAACATGCAACACAAAGCAATTTCTGACTTCAGACAAGAAAATCTTTGAACCTGTTTGGGTGGAACAAGACGGGGCAAACAGGCAGAAATAATACAGACGGGGAAAGTACCTTCACTAGGAGTTCTCCATGACCATCCCAGTCAATCTGCAAATCTTCCCCATAGGTGAGGCGAACGGAACTTCTCACCATGCGCTGGACACGGAGAGCACCTGAAGGTAACCACAGTGCCAGTGATCTTTACAAGATATAGTGGCAGGACAAGGGGGAACAGCTTGAGACTGACAGAGAGAAGGTTTAGATTGCATATTAGGAAGAAATTCTTCCCTGTGAGGGTGCTGAGGCCCTGGCACAGGCTGTCCAGACCTGTACATGCCCTACTCCTGGAGGTGTTCCAGGCCAGGCTAGATGTGGCTGTAAGCAACCTGGGATGGTGGAAGGTGTCCCTGCCCATGGCAGGGGGTTGGAATGATACCATCTTTAAGGTCCAAACCAAATCATTTTGTGATTCCACGATTTCAAGCTTCTGGCTGAAAAATAATAATTTCAGAAAGAACAGACCAACAGCGGTTTTCACAAATCTCACAAGTGAAGACCAGCTTGATTCTCCTGATTTTAGAGGAGCCAGGAGGTTCCAGAGGACACATCTTGATGTGTCAGCTGCATGGAGAGAAGCCAAAATGACAGAGCTTCTAGAAGAGACTGCAAGTGAACGCTTGGCACTGAAAACACTTTCTGATTGAGCTGGGCTAAGGCATGTCTAAAACCACCATGTAGGAGCCTTTGAGTGGCTGGCGAGAGTGAGCCCACATGAACACACCTTGCAGCAGAGGGATCTGTATGTCCTGTCCATTCAGTGAAACTCCTCCTCCGTGTTTCAGTTTGATGATGCTGTTGTCTATATCCCGGATCCGGACAGAAGCAGAGCGAGTGCACACAGCATCAGGATCATCTGCACACTGCACAGAAGGGAAAATCTGCCTCAAACCTCAAGTTTTCACTTTCTTGGTGACTTAGTCCCAGAAGCATTTTGGCATCTAATTTGGGAGGTGTTGAGTGGCATGCTTGTTTTACAGATTTTATTTCTGCATCCCACAAACGCCAGGCTAGCAGCCTTCCCTCCATTATCTCACTAATCCCACGGCAGGGAGCTCCCTGTCTCAGAAGCTGGGAAGGGATCTGTGGGTGTTCCACCTCACCCCCAGGAGTGCCCATGGCAGTGACCAGCCCCCCCCAGTTGTGGCAAGAAGGCCACCTGCTCCACACAGCCTGAGAAACAGCCACGCACTTCCCATTGCCAGGGACTCCTGGGGTGGTTATTTTCATTTTCCTGGCTGTGGGTTTCCCAGATGAGGAGCAGGGATTGCGGGGGCCCCACGTCTCCTCCCTGGTTGCGAAAGGCAAGTTTCAGTGGAAACCTGTCCTGCAGGTTCCCAAGCACCGATGACCTCAGAGCTGCACTATCAGCTCTCTAATGCAGGAGGCAGAATCAGATGGAGCACAGAACTGTCACAGCCCATTTCTCCAAAGCCTGCAACTTCCCTGGTGCTGCTGGACAGGCTCCTTCCCTCCTGTCAGCCTCCTGTCTCCATTGCACCTCTCCCTGCCTTCAGTTCCTCTGCCCCCATCACCTTTCTTCCCCTCTGCTTCCTTCAGGGTCCTTTCCAGTCTCCAGATTTGTTCACCTTTTCCCAAGCACAACTGGTTGATTCATTTCATGACAGGTTTAACCCCCCTGTGACATCCCCCTTCAAGGTCTTCATCCCTCCCTGCACTGGCCTGGCTCCCTTTTCTGCCACTCTTCAGTTGTCTCTCACACATCCCTTGGGGGAGAGAGCAAACAAAGCTAGGAGCTGCTGTCTGGCTACAAAAAAATCACCAGCCAATCTGACTAAATGCGAAGCACTGCTCTGCCAGTGCACTCTCCTTGTGTCCAAGGAAATGTCCTTTCCTCACGGGCATTAGGGAAGCACCAGCAGCCAAGGTGCTTTGCAAAGTGTACACCCTTGCCTCTGTATGTTTGTTTGTTCAGGTGGCAAAGAGTCAGCAAGGGCCCATTCTCCAAACCTCATCATGAGTCTCCATCTCCAGGTAGGCTCCTGGGAATGGTGGTGAGGAGAAGCAAAACACTTATTAACTAAGGAGAAAGACTGCATCTGTATTTTAAACTAATTATCTCATAGGGAAATTGCTTCTGTTGGCCTGTGCATCTGCAATTCATCTCATAGTCCCAGAGCCCTGCCCTCTGTCTCAAGAGCACGCGCAGAGGCACAGCCAAGGCTGCTGTTACCTGCACTGTCTCAATGATCACAGAGAAGGAATTTTCCACGCAGTCCTTGGCAAATAAGTACTGGCAAATGCCGCTGAAGGTGAAATACTTGTTGTCAAAGCTTTTGAAATGGGACTGGCCGGTGACAGAGCATTCCCCTGGAAAAAGCAAAGAGCCATTAATATCCCAGTGCCAGTTGTGAGCAAAATCCTGCTCGGCCCCCACGAGCTTCTGAGGGGGAAGAGCAGCCCTGGTGGAACAGGTTGTACAAGGCACAGGCTCCCCACAAACCAGAAAGCACCAGCAAGATCCTTGTCTCACCATTTATTCCCTTAAGGCATTTCCAGTAGCAAGAGAGGAACCAACAACAGCAGGGGGGGAACATGGAATAAAGTGCAGTCAAGAGCTGAAATTTGTGCCTATGGAAAAGACTATATTCTTTTGTTGGGCTGCCTTGAACACCAATGTTCTGACATTAAAGTAAAAATACCTTATGAGAATGAAGATAACGTCTCTAGGAGTTCTTCCAAGCATAGAATTTACGTTGGACTTTACCCTGAACCATTATCTCAACTAACAGAAAGTTAAAAATAATTCTATAGTTACAATAGCTACATCTAAAGTCCTTACAGAATAATGTGAAAGCCTGGCTTGACCACCTTTCTCCTGCAAAAGGGAGCTATTTAAACACAGCACCATTTGAAGATGTTCTGGTAAGCTGTGGTTTTTCAATTCCAGGAAAGCAGTATCCAGATACCACAGCTGGGATTTAGTACCCTGTTAAGCAAACACACAGAGAGGCTCCAACTCCACAGAGCTTGCAAAGAAAACCTTCCATATGAGAAGACCACCATACTTAGAGATGATCCCATGGCAAACAGCGTGGGAAGCCACTTCCTCATCCAGAAAGAAATTCAAATGCTGGGCCTGCCTTGACCATCAGCAGTCAATGGATGGAGAAAGGTTAAATGTTACAAGCTGGCAGGTGAGCTCCATAAGTTATTCTCTTTTCACTGCCTTTGGGTCCCACAGAAGATTTGCCTAAGGAACATCACGTGGAAATTTCCCTCTTCAGCATGTTGTTCACTGTTTACTGTCTTAAACCAGCTTGTGCTAAAGCACAGATCCTGATGATTACCAGCCTTGCACAGCTCTGATTCATCCTAAGATAAGTCCTGCACCTCTGAGATGTTTGTCATCCCTTGGAGTTTGAATTTCAGGGCATTCTCTGCAACAAGGACATGTTTGCAGCACAGAGATCTGAGGACTGCTATCCAAGACCAGTCCCAGCCTTTGGCATTGCTCCTGAAAGGAAAATTTCTTTCCTGTGGCCAAGTCTTTTCTTATGGGTCCCTCTGTCTATTCCATTTGATGTAATGCATCCCATTAAACTTCCTGAAACCTTCTGCCTTCTTAATTATTTCCACTATGATATCAGCTTGAAAGCCTCTTGGTAATGCCAGCCAGCTCCAGCTGGGGACCCACCTTATCACCAAACTTACAGCTGGGCTATTCATTACCACAGTATGAAAGAAGTCTTTAATGACAAAACAGTTGGTCAAAAAAGCAACTCATACAAACTCTAGGTAGTTGTGTAAGTACATAAATTTTCTGGATACACGATTTTAGAAATATCTGCGGTAACTCACCCACAATAAAAATAGGCTGCAATATTGCTTCAAGTAGAGACAAACAGCACAGGTAACAATATAAATTTGGCTGTTCTGAGAGGCTTTGCTGCCCTCCCATACTGTCTCAGTACGGTTTATGTTGTTGGTAGGCACATGTACAACAGCTGCATGTACAACCTTCAGTCTTGAACAAGCCTAGCAGAAAACTGATTTAGATATATTGGCAGAGGTATAAAAATAAGCTGCCTTCCATTTCCATTTCTGTTCATTTGGAACAGCCTCCCAATTCAGAAAAAGGGAGCAATGCTACATTCCCTCCTGCACAGAGCTGGATACCAACATCTGTTTGCAAGCTTCGATACCAGATTTATCTTCACTTCTGTAATCACTGTGAAGCAAACATGGCTAGAATTAAGGATAAAAATTTGGAGTACTCATCATAGTCCAGAGAGCAAGGACATTAAAAGCTATAACCTAAGTGAAACCTGAAGTTAGAAAAACACCTATTTCTTGTCTGTAATCATGTTGCTGCCCATTAGCTAAAAGACATAACAATCAGCCTGGGCTGTGTCCTTGAGGCTGTGTTTTAGACTGTGAGATTCCCTGCACTAGGAGAGATCCTTAATGAACAAGCACAAGGCACAGCTCACTAAAAAAGTCATCTCTGTTTGAATATTTGCATACACCACTGTCGCTGTTGAGCCGCTAGCAGAGAAAAAGACCCGGATTCTCAGCGTGGCATAGAAAAGAGAGCTTTTTATTATTTGATTCCAACTTATATAGATTTTTCAGAGGTCGCTCAGATTGGTCAGTCAGAAACCTCCCCCTAGGCCTGATTGGCCAGGCCTGAACTGTCCAAATCTTGAGACACTGTTTTTAATAACATCCAAACTTTATCTTTGTTTATAAAACACAAAAAAATTCTCATGGGAAAGACCTGTGCTAGCCACACACCACTCCGCATCCTCTTCTTAAAAGTGCTGATGTTTTGGGGGAAGTTCTCTTTTGGTCTAAAACAGGAGGAAACGGAGCATTGATGGGTCAGCAAGTTTCACGTTACTAGAAACAGACAGATTTATGATAGAACACTTTAAGACTGTTGCAATTCTCCTAATTTGTGAAGGTTGCACAGACTCATCCCAACAAAAAACCACCGAAGTCACCAAATCTGCTCTTTTCCTGTCCAGCCATAACACCAGGAGTTAGGAGGAAAAGGAGCAGGAGCACCTGCAGAGCTGCCTCTCCAGTCTGCCAGCTCCCATGGAAGGCAGGGCAACCACCTTCTCCCTGGGGCTGCAGCTCCTTCACCCACAACATGACCATGAGGGAATTGTCATGGTCAAAATGGTATAATAGGAAGTTGTACCTGGTCAAAGAAAGCCAGGAGTGTTCCTCCACCTGGAAGCCAATCTTCTGAACATACAGACCCTTATAACTGGCAAACTAAAGAATCAAAACAGGAACTGTCCTTCGCACCAAACTGGATTTTTCATTGCTACACATAAACCACACAGGGCAATGTCTGACTTGTCTCAGGAGAAGAACTTAAAAGTAGGATTCCAACTGGATTGTACTGAAGCCAGAAAGATTTTTTTTTTCCCTCCCAAAAAGCAAAAGTGGAGCATGAGTGGTAGGGATGTAGGTAAGGCTTGCCTGTCAAAACCTGAAAAGAGTAAAGCCAACATACCTGGGCATTCCCCATTGCTGCAGATCCATGTGCCACGTCGACAAATGCTAGGAAAGAGATAGTGGCAAGTTAGGCAAGAGTTCATGAATTCAAACCTTCTGTTGCATATTTTTCCCAAAAAACTGAAAATGGGCCTCTGTTCCAGGGAAGTTAGATCAGTCCCCAGCATCCTTTCCATCTCCCATAAACTCATTTCTTAATTTATTCAGCCCTTCTTACCATCATTTGACAGCAACTGCTGGTAATATGAATGGGTATGGTTGCAAAACTCAAAGACTTCTGTTTCTCCCTTCCAAAGCTCTGTGTTTAATGGAGTTTTCAGCTATATTCCACTGATGTGGAATGAGTTTTCAATGCAGTTCTCAAGGTGCTTCTATCAATACCACAGAATCACAGGGGAAAAAAGTTTGAAGATACTTCTAGAAAAATCATTTACTACAGTCCCCAACTCAGAGAATGCAATGACAAAGTTGGATCAGGTGGGTGAGGACCTTGCCCATTTGAGTTTAGAAATAACCAAGACAAGGTCCCACAGCCTCTCTGGGCAGCTGTCCCAGTGCAGCACTGGAGAAGGGGGAGGAATTTTTCCTTGTGCCAAAAGAAAATTTCCTTTGCAGCTTGTGTCCATTGCTTCATACTCTTCTGTTGTTTGCCTCTGAGAAGAGTTTGAGCTCATCTTCCTCATGGCCCATCTTTAGGTAGTGGAAAGTTCCCTCATTAGCCCTTAAACAAATCTATTCCCCTTTTCTCCTTCTCACATCAAACTCCCCTGCTGTGATCACCTCCAGTGTCCTCCACAAGCCTCCCTGCACTCCTTGCTTCAAGAGCTACTATATTCTTCTCATTCCTTTCATTATCTCAGCCCTTGCAAGCCATTTGTGGGGAGGCAGCTATTGAGGATGTTAAATGCAGAGTCAATGGAATGACGTTCTCCACAGCAGTATCAAGTCTGAATAACAGGAAGCAATAACAAAAAACAAGCAATAAAAAAACCCAGCCTGTCAGGCAGCACTGATCTCCCCAGAGCACTAAAGCTGAACAATGTGGCCAAGCTCAAAGCTGCAGAGGGCTCCAGGGAAAAGACAAAAATGCTAATGTCATGGTTATGGTTCGTGTTCTGTGACACATGGTGCAGGCAAGGAAAAGTTTCCAATTAACAGGGATGATGCATAGACCACCTTTCTCCTGCATATCATGGTCTCCACTGAGGCCTCCTCCTGTGCTCTAATTGGAAACATCTGAGTGAAGAGTTGTCCAAACTCCTTGCACAAATATGTCCACACTTAACACAAAACCAGATCAGGAACACATGAGTAATTCCCCTTCCTTTCTTTAAAGTGCTGGTCTTCCCCTCCAGTCCGGTACTCAGAAGTGAAAGAAAAATGGTTAGCCATGCTAGGAAGACTCATTAGCCTTGTGACAAGTTCCAAGGACGTGCCTTAGGCTAACTCCTCTTGGAAAGAAATGGGGTTTAGAGGTTAAATACATGTAGGAAGTCCAAACAAAGACAGCACTGCTGACCCTACCCAGAAATGAGAACCTGCTGGTCTGTCTTATCCACAGGAAACAGGGAGTTCTCTGCTCTTTGAAGGACTATGACCTTCAAGTTGTTCTATCAGATCAAATATCCCTTTAAAAACAGAGCTGATTTTGCCTTTGTGAACAGCCCACTTCTTGGAAGGGGCTGGCAATTCCAATAAGAGAGCAAGTCCTTTGCCAGTGAAAGGCAATTTTTTAAAAGGTAGAGAGATTTCTAGAACGATAACCCCAAACAGTCACTGAGCAATGTGCAGTGCTTATCTACAGCAACCACAGCAGAGCAGCACAGGGTTTACCATGAGTTGCAGTCCTGGGAGATGGTGAAGCCAGGAGGATAATGTTTTCCAGAGTGGACACAGGAGCAGTCAGAGCTTTCAATGCAGTGTTCACCATCAAGAAGCAGCCCCTCTGGATAGGTCAGGTAGCATCAGACACACACACATCACACACAGAGACAGAAACATAAATACAATTAGATTTTCTTGTTCTTCACATGCTTTGGCAAGATTTCATACGTTATTATCCATACTTAGTCACAGACAGCAATAAAAAGGAAAGAGGTTTGCCAAAAAGCATCACAGGTGTCTCCTTTCCTTCTAGTGCTGCCTCTCCCTCAGACATGCTGAACAAAGCATTCCTGGTGCTCCCAGAAAAGCTCTTTGCTTAGCACATCCTCAGGTCTAGAACACATATTGGGACATAGACAAATCAAACACAGAGCTGGTCTGGAACCTGACTGTTGGGAAAACCATGAACTTCACTGGCTGCAGAAAAGGGTGTCCACCACAGGTGTTGGATTTGTCATAAGAAAACCAAGGATGAAGCAAAGTAGGGAATGAAGAAACAAATTTGGACATCATGTAAGTCTAGCAGAGAGGGTCTGAGAGAAAGAAGCCACTTCTCAACTTCAGCAGAGACAAAAACCAAAGGGGCCAACATCCCAATTTGGATCCAGCTGCTGAGGTTTCCATATTACACAACTCTAATTACCTGCTCTATATAGAGACCTCTTAATCTGACAAAGATAAACAGAGGCCCAAAAGAGTTACAAGTCTTGTCTAAGATAGAAACTTGTCCTTTCTTCTATTGCTAGTTTATAGTGCTTTCTATTCAAACCCAACATTGAGAGATAGATGATATTCCCCCATTTTTGAAAGAGCTGCTCTGGCAAAACATTTGTTTCTTGAACACCCCTCTCCCTTCTCTTTGAGGGACTCCTTCCAATCACCTCCTGAGATTTTGGCTCTTTTCCCTGGCAGCAGTCATCACTGACAGCAAGACACAGGTAAGTCTCTTTTCTCCCATTCTTCCCATAAAGCTGCCTGGAAAGATCTTGGCTGTTGAGAAAATCCTTCCAGTGAGATATTCACAACAAGATCTGAGCATTTAAGAGTGCTGTGGCTCTCCAGAGAGCACAAGAAAACAGAACTCCTGCCCTTTTTCCTGCCAAGTGTAATTCCATTTGCAGCAATTAATGTAACTGTGTGGGGCATTTAATGGAGGGGAAAAGAAAAAAAAAAAAAAAAAAAAAAAGAAAAGACATTTGTCAAACAGATCCTTCAGATCCTGTTTACTCTTGGAGCACTAGGGGGAAGCTAAGTGAAGATATCATCCTCATCCTAAATCCCTTTAGTCATCTGTCTGATCCTCCTGGTTTTCTATTAGACTTAAATGAAGGTACTTCCCTTTTGGCTGTGCAACAAATAACAGCAGAAGTTTTGAACTGCTGATTGTTATTTCTTTCCATGCACTTCTTGCCACTCATCTACTTGTTCCTCATGCCCCTGCTTCTCTGCTCCTCAGTTCCTCCCCCCTTAGACCTTTCCCATGCTGAACCAAGGCATCTACCAAAGGAAAAATACAGCAAAAGCATTTGTGCAGCCAGTGAATTCATCTCCTTTGGCTCTTCTCAGCACTTCCAGAACTGCACAAATACAGTTTCTGGATCCTTCACAACAAAATAAACTCCTCAGTGTGGTTACATAACCAGTTACCCGCCATGTGCACCTTCCCAGGTCCTGCCACACCTTTGAACCTCCAGAGACTGGCAACTAAATGGGAAACTACTAAACTCTGAATGCAGTGACTCCTCAAATGAGGCTGACATTGTCATTATTGCCTTGTTTTGGAAACCAAAATCTCTGCACCTCCACCACACTTGGCATCTTATACAAGGGCACAGTAAACACCTTGGTGCATTCACAAAGCCCAGACAGGGTGACAATGCAGAGACAGTCCTATTCAAAACAAACAAAACCCCCAATAAACAAACTCAGACAAAAACCAGCTAGAAATGGAAGCATATGCAGCTTCAGAGCCAGGAATCAAACTCTCCTCCTGCACTTGTTCTAAGTACAACAGACAGAAAAGGAAGATTGATGTGGCTGGGCTGCTCCCTTTAATCCAATCAGATATCCTGTATGGAAGATTCAGTAAGAAGTGAAATTATTCACTTAAAATCATGAAGAACTTTGCAATTGCAGTGCAAGCTCTACATGTACTATTTTTCTGCAAGAAATTCCTTCCATGGATTCTCTCTTGTTTCTTTCTCTAACCCAAGTGATTTAGAAGGAATACATCAAGGGTCAGCAGTCCCTCACCAAGAAATAAAGGCAATCCTAGAGTATTAAGTTGGTACTGATTTTCACAGAAACATTTACTTTTTAGTTGGGTCTGAAAAATGGCCCTTTCACGAAGTCAGCATACAAGCACTACAGAAACTGGTTTATTCTAAGGCATGGTCCCAGAAAAGAGAAGTGTTTCTGATGTCAAGAAAATTTAAGGGAAGACACAGCTTTCCTTCTTCTAATAAAATAGGTAGCCTGACTGCCAAATGTTTCTCTGTAAATAACCCAGTAAACAAATTACCAGGGCAGCTGCAGCCATCAACACATTGTCCATGACACACTTCATTGATATTCAGGCTCTGGCAGGTTTTGGTACATGGGGATACACACTCCTTATATTCCATGCCAACTGGACATCTTGGCCCTGAAACAATTAAAAGAAATTAGAAATGCAAATTCCTCAATAACTCTTAAACCAACAAATCCCTCAATTATCAAAGGATGAACCACAGAGATACAAAAGGTCATGTCAGCTTCCAAATGATTACTTCTTTTTTAGAAGCAGAACATTTGAGAAATATTTGATTTTCAGTTTGCTGCAGTAACATCATCTATCAGATAGCACAGCAAATACTCAGAGGTTAAAGTCAATTTGTTTTCTAATAAATTGAGTCTTAATAACTAAGCCCAAGTGCATTAAGAATAATGAAACCCGAGGAGAAGTTTTGCAATAATATCTAAGTAATTTGGGCACACATGGTTGTTCTGTACCTTTAAGCTATGCATTACTCCCCTTGTTTGTGAAATTATATTGTTTGGTGTTTCCAGGGAGAACCAGGAGACAGCTAAAACTCTGAAATCCCATCCTCCTTCTTCCAGAGAACCATGAGTACAGGATAACACCCATGCCCTGGTATGTCCCCTGCTGTCATTAGCTAGGCCAGGCCATTATGCAAACACACGCTGTCACAGCCATTCCTTCTCTTCAATGCACACACACACCATACCCTACAGGACTGCGTGGGCATGGAGTGGGAAGAAAAGGTTAAGGCTTGCCCTTTCCAAGCAAATCCTCTGCTGAAGAGGTGGGAGGGTAACAAAGGAGTGGCCTTGCCCTTGGTGCCCTGGGCTTGGGCACCAGCTCACACTTGCACAGTGTGCCCAGCATTGGAGCTCCTCCCACTCAGTGGAGCATTCCACACCATCATCATCATCACCATCTCCTGAGAAAGCACCACAGCACAGCTGAACAGTGATAGAAAATGAAGCTCCTGCTGTGGCAGTGGGACACTTCCCTCTTTCCTGACTCAGGAGAAAAAAAAAACAAACTATGGGGCTTGTGAATTCAAGGGTTAGAAAGGAGCTCTAAAGCTCCTTGGATGACAGAAAGGCTCATTTCACCTGTGGCTTTTAATCAGACTTACAAAGAGCCCCAGAAAAATGGGTTCTCTGGCTCACACCCTGAGCAAGGAGATGAGCTTTAATAGATCCTTTTTATGTCTCAATGGAAAGGTAATAAATTACTGCTAGAAATCAGAGTGTATAACCCTTAGAACAAGTGGCTGGCAGCACCTTGCTGCCCTAACCAGTCTCAAGGCACAGTTTTCTTCAGTGGCCAACAGCAGAACATCTTTACCAGAGAACAAAGTGTTGTCAGTAGAAATCAGTTTACCCCATGAAATCAATTTACACAAACATCCCAAGGAAATTGTCTTTTCTCCTAACAAAAAACATGAGAAAAATCACTGAGAACACAATACTAGGGGACTTCCTAATTTTTTTTTTTTAATGCTTTGTATTAAACCAGGGTTCTCCAGTGGAGGTAGCAGCAGGTGCAAGTATAACTTGTCCTCTATAAACACAATCCATCTCAGTTAGTCTATGCACTTCCTTGTTGCAAAATCTCAGCAGAGATGCAATCAGGACCTCTGAACTCAGCAAAATTAGGCTAATAAGGGCAGCAGTTCAAGATACAATCAGGATCTCTAACCCAGAAAAAAAACTGGCTTAGAAAAGGCAACATCACCATTTCAGTGTGATTGATTCGAGCAAATAAAGGGTGAAACAACTGTCTTTTTGAAAAAAAAGTCAGAAAACATTTCACAAGGATGCTGACAAAAAATACAGGCTGGATAATGCCACACATCTGACCCATATGTGAAATAGCATCCAAACCTCCTGGTCTATAGCTTTGTGTATCAAATAAGCCTTCATTGATGGTGTAGGCTGTGGTGGGACATGTGACAGCTCAGGATCATCTTCACATGTGGCTCAAACAACACTGCTTTAGAGGCAAAAGCTTCTAGAAAAACGTGGTGGGGGGGAGCTTCTAGAAAAAAACTGCCTTAGTGGTAAAAACTTCTAGAAAAACGTGGAGAGCTAAAAGGGGGAGTGAGCAAAGGCACTTCCTTTAAATGGAAGTGATGGGCAGTTCAGATTTTAACCAGCCAGGCATGAACCACCCTCCTAAAAAAGCAACCAGCTGCTTTCAGCTGCAGGACACAAATCTGCAAGACAGGCATGATCTTACTGGGGATGGGAAGCCTACAATAAATCTAGCAGCTTACTGCACGAGCTCTCTTCAGGCCACCCCTCCAAAATCACTCCTTGGTGAGCACAGGTCCTGGCGTACTCCAGGAAGGCAGGGCAGTGACAGTCCCTGCCCTGGGGACAGGCACAGATGTCCCTTTCACAGAGGCTGATGTACGGCTCGGGATCCACCCGATGGTGGCACCGGGAGAAAGTCAGAGAGGTGCTCAGCAGCTGGCAGGTTTCCAGGACATCCTGCAGGACAAGTGAGGGCCAAAGGGACAGAGAGAGAGAAAAAGGGACAAAATTACTTTCTACAGTCTCGGGAAGAAGGGGAAAACCACAACTTTTCCCAACACACTGTTGTTGAACAACATCACAACTCTTATTTAACACCACCATGCAGTTAATAGTTAATCAAGAGCTAATAGTGAGCTCTACCCGTTTATTCACCACATCCATAGATCCATCAATACACTGATTATTCTAGAGCAGAGCATCATGTAAGGAATGTTTCACACAGAAACACATCAGTCAATCAGTCAGCAAAAGGATGGAGGCCTTCTACCTCCTTTGGCTTCCCAGAAAAAAACTGGATGGTATCCAGATTCCCAGGAAAATGCACACAGCAACAGAGGGGAACTGCAGTACATAGGAAGAAAAATAACCAGACAATCTTTTGGATAACAAGCGACCAGAGGAAGTGTCAGAGAGAAAGACTGAGTCTGACTGAAATCCCAGGAATGAAATTTGTTTTCCACTTCTGGCCACACGTTCCTGTCACTCCTGCTGGCTTGTCCAATGCACAACAGGTCAATTTAGCTCAGATAAATAGGAGAACAATAGCCCAGGGAAGAAAAGCAATTTGCTCTGCTCTTCTCCTGAGTTAAATCAACATGGTGACAGCCAGTGTGAGGGGAGGACAGCACAGGGAGATGGGAGCAGGGCATCAACACCTCTCCTTTCAGACAGCAGCAACCTAAGAGGAAACTTAACTGTATGTGAAATAAAACCTAAGGAAAACTTAGTGTATGATTAAGTTCTCCAGAGGAGGCTCCCAAGTAGACTCTTTTGTGCACATTATGTCACAGTTCAATGAGTCTGAGGTCCTCAGTGCAACTTTCTGAGTTTAGATAGGTGGAAAAACGATTTTCTAATCCAACCCTAGCACAAAGAGTTGAAACATAACTTTCTTCTACTCATTTCTCAGTGCTTTATGTAAGCAAATGGAATCATGGTGTATTTTGCAGTTATACTCAGTGGTCAGGGGGGCATATTCTTCAAAGCAGTTTACAGTAACAATTCATTACTTCTGAAAAACTTTACATGTACCTGAGGTGACAGCACACACAAGCTGCTGTGTTAAAAAAAACTAAAAACCTCCACGCTTTCCCATTTTTTGGAACATGAAAAATGGGGAGGAAAAACCCCCACAGGAAGAAAAAAAAAAAACCAAGATGTCTTCCCTGCATGATAGCTGTACAGGAAAACTGCAGAGTAGAAAATACTTTTTTTCTTTTGGCTAAAGGGTGTTTTGTTCAGGTGATCAGCTCAAGCTAGTGCATGTCTGAACCAAGGCAGAATCTCTTGCTTATGAAAACAAACTAACCAGAAATGTCTAACTCATTGGGAATGTATTCCAAGTTTAGCAAAGGGCTCAGGGAACAACCACATGTGCAAAGACGTTTTGAGCTTTCTGAGAAAGGTCTCAGGGAATTTAAAGCAGTGTTAACTGAGAGCTGGACATGGTGAAAATCAGAATATCAGCTACAGCCTGGGATAATTCTGATGCCCAGACAGCAGCCACCATGCTGAATCAGATGGGAAAAAACAAAAAGACTAGAAGGAGGGGAGCAGGAACTACATAAAATGGTGGTTGAAGTCTATACAGAAGTACAAAAAAGCTGAAAAAGTGCCCTAAGGGTGGAAGTAACAACAGCAGAAGCAGCCAAAAAAGCTCTTAAAGCAGAGATGAAACTGATGAAACCAAAAGTGAGCTCAGAGCCATTCAGAGGATGAGCAATACAGCCACTCCTGGATCAAAGCCTTGATGCAGACCGTATCAAGTGCAGCAGAAAAGCAGTATATGCAACAACCCCAATTAGGGGCTGAGCTAATAAGGTTTCTTAAGGTAACAGCCTTGGCAAAAAGTTAATACAATTCAAACAGCAAAACTCAGACTCTATATTCCACTAAAAGTAACATTTTAGATGGGAAAGTGACTTAAAGGAGATTACACATTAAAATTAATCCATTTTCCTTTTCCTATAGTTCTTTGGTCTTGGGCTTGTTCAGTAACAGCATAGCTAAAGGCTGAGCTCTAGCTGGTTATCTAGAAATGAAGTGATATATGCCAAAAAGCAACAAACAGTTCATTTTCTCTATGTAAAGGTTTCCTTGCCATCCAAGTTTCATCAGATTTTCCAGTGACTCCATACGTAAAATTATAGCTGAAATGTTCCCATCTTTCAGACATTTTGTGACTATCGTGACAAATAAGCTGAAATATGGGTAAGTCCAACTAGATACAAAAAAATCACCATGAGGTAGTCAAAGAGAGTATGGAACCACCACCCTTGGAGATATTCAAAATGTGAATGGGCAAGGATCTGAGCAGCCTGACCTAGGATGGCCCTGTTGAAAGCAGGGAATTGGAACTGATGACCTCCAAGGGACCCCTTCCAACTTTAACCATTCTGCAACTTACTTTTATATTCACTCCTTCCTTTCTTTAAAAATGAGTGGTCAGGCTGGACTAAGAGAGGTCCTTATTCTTTTATTTAGTGTTAAATATTGGCTGCTGTCACATTCCTGCTTATGGAGCAACAGCCTTGGAAGCTGCTCCACACAAAGAAATGTTTAAACCCAACAGGCTGAAGAGCAAAACCTCAGGCTGAAACAGTGCTTAGAGTAAAGGTGGCTGCAAGATTAAAATTAGCAGGACTGACTGCAGCATCTGAAATGCAAGTGAAGGTCATAAAATCTGTCCTTTCATTTCTGCACAAGTCCTATTTTAAATGTTTCTTTAAATGGGTTGGCGGGGTCCTGGCACTGACAAGCCTCAGCCACCACAAAACTTGCTGACCTTCTCTCTGCCCCAGGCCCACCACACAGAGCTGGAGGTGGAATTTTGTACATTCTTCCCATTTCTGTGGCATTTGCTTCTGCTGCTGCATGAACTGCATTTGTCTATGGCTTAAAAATTACCATTAAAGAGATAGAACCTAAAAAATACCAGGAGAAATCAGAGACACCCTCTATCGCCTTGAATCTAAACCCTATGGTGGGTAGGTACACATATAGTTTCTCCAGAATACTCAGGAAGGGTAAATTTTGGTTCCATAACTAGGTGTGTTTTTTCAGAAAACATATTTCATGGAGAAAGGTTTAACCTCCCATCCTTCCAACTAAAAAGCATCCAAACCCAGTATGTTTGGTGTACCAAACATTGGCTGTATGTTTGAACAGACCAAGTAACAACTGAAAGAAATCACTCCCCTTGAATGCTGCTTCAGTCAATCTGATGAAGAAAAATGTGATTTTTACAGTGGGCCTCATTTTCACCCCTATAATTATATTATACAATATAATATTAGTATATTGTATAGAATGATCTGGGTTGGAAGGGATATTAAAGACCCTCTAGTCCAATCCCCTGCCATGGGCAGGGATACCTTCCATTGGCCCAGGTTGCTCCAAGCCCCACCTAACACTTCCAAGGATGGGCTGGACCTCTGGACCTTTGCTGGACCTGCCTCTGGCCCCAGTCATGACAAATTATGGTCCAAAGCTGAAAATTTCTACTTGTTTTCAGATCTGAGAATGAGTGCTATTTCATTACTACATGTCAAAGTCTTCCACAGGATAATGGGGGAACTGTTTCTTACCAATTGCAGAGATTAGCTGAACTTTAATTTCAATAGTTTTCACATACTATAGGTATAATTTCCTAATAAGAGAAGAAAAAAAGGAAACAATACAGTGAATTCTGGCCTCCACACACCATTTCTATTAGAAGCAAAATCTAGAAAATAAAGGTATAAGAACACATTAATTAGCTGGAATGCTTTAAACCATACATATTTTTGTTTTCAAGACTGTCTTCTTGCTATCATTTTCCAGATCACCCATTCATACTTTAAGATCCATGTTACCCATGATGTTGGACATCTTAGAGCCTGTTAAACAGCAGTACTTTGTTAAGCAGCCTAAATCAGTGAAAAACTGGATCAGACAATGCAGTGAAACTCCTTTTTGGCAACTGAACAGCAGCTGCAGAGGGTAGGGCATGGTGAGAAGGCTTTCTTCCTCCCTCCAACAATGTCCAGTGTGGAATGCTCTCTGGATCACAAGGCAAGGCAGGTAATCACCCAGATGGAAGTGTGTGAGTGTGTGTTCTAGAGGTGGAGGGCAGGGAGAGGCCCTGGCAACAGTGGGGTAAGAGTGTGAGCTGGTTCTAGACTTTCAGTTGACACGCAGAACCAATAAACAAGAAAAAAAACTTCCAAAAAAACCTGCCAACGTTTTCTAGGATTTGAAGATGAAGGAGTAGCTGGGCTTTGATTCCACTGCACAGAATCATGGAATGGTTTGGGCTGGAAGGGACCTTAAAGATCATCCAGTACCACCCTCCTGCCATGGGCAAGGACACCTTCCACTATCCCAGGTTGCTCAGAACCACATCCAGCCTGGCCTTGGACACTTCCAGGGATCAGGAGCAGCCACAGCTTCTCTGGGCAACCTGTGCCAGGGCCTCACCACCCCCACAGGGGAAAAATTCCTTCTTAATAGCCCATCTAAACTGCCTCTCTGTCAGTGTGAAGCCATTCCTTCAGCCTGTCACTCCAATTCCTGATAAAAGAAGCCAGAAGCCATCTCTCCAAGGATGGTGTTGGCTGGGCAGAGGGGCAGACAGGGTAAAGAAAACCACAACCCACGCAGAGTGGGGGAACTGGGGTGGGAGGAGTGCCTTGAAACAGAGCTGCTGTCTCCCTCACCTAACAGCTGAGTGCCTGGCAGTGAGGGAGGCTGGGAGACCAAGGAGATTTACATTCCTGAAGCTGAGGCAAGCAAACAAAGCACACTATTAAAAAGCCCTACATTCTTCAGCAGGCACTTGTTTGGCCGGACTTCTATTAATAGTGCTGTGTTTATTCTTGCACAGGGAATAAATTAAGGCAATGCTAAATGCTGTGAGATTATGAACTCACATGAGAGAGAATGTAATTTCATTCACTTTGTGGGAAAGAAAACTTTATCCACAAAGCATCAATATTTAACATGATCTGTATAAAACCCACATTAGTTGCAGTCAACCCATCAGACTGGATTTCACCCTGTATGCCACTCCCCAGCCTCAGCTGCAATGTTGACACTTTCTAAACATTAAACCTGCCTGAATAGATAAAATTCCAAGGGCCACAACCAGTCACAAGAACTGCCCTTTCTCTAGGGCTGTAACCAGGGTTAAAGAATCATGACATTGTTTGGCTTGGAAGGGACACTAAAGATCTGATATCTACACCCCTCTGCCATAGGCAGGAACACCTTCCACTATCCCAGGTTGCCCCAAGCCCCATCCAACCTGGCCTAGAACTCTTCCAGGCATGGGACAGCCACAGATCCTTGAGGCAACCTGTGCCAGGGCCTCATCTCCCTCACAGGGAAGAATTTCTTCCCAATATCCCATCTAACCCTGCTCTCTGTCAGTGTGCAGCCATTCCCCTTGTCCTGTCACTCCAGGCCCTTGTCAAGAGTCTCTCTCCATCTCTCCTGTAGGCTCCCTGTTAACACCACTTGCTTCAGAAAATACTCAAAGCTACTTTCTTCCCTGAGCTGGTGACCACCTGCCTGCATCCACACCCTGTCTAAGGGAAACAAGGAACTTGTTTGTACTTATAAAAGACAAGAAGAAAAAGGTTGATGCAGCAAAGGGGGTCACAGGGTTGGCCAAGACAAACAGTTCTGTGTTTCTTCAATAAATCAGCACTACTATCTGTGTGCGTGGCTGAAGGAACTTCCTCCTGGGAAGGGAAATAGCCTGGTGACACAGAGATTTTGGAACACCTTCCGAAAACATCTCCTCTGTCCAAAACAGCCTGGCTGGAGCATCTCCCTGCTCTGCTGACTCTCAAGTATATAAACTGCAACACATTCACAAATATCATTTGGGGAGGCGGTGCCTACAGAGGCTTCAGAAGTGATGCTTCCCTGCTGGCAAAATCAAAAAGGGAAATAACTACCTCATTCTACAGGAATCCCTGAAACACACCTTTCCCAAGTAATATCATAGTTTCTTTGGCAGCAACTCACACTTCAGGCTCAAATGAGCTCTTGCTGTCTTTATCTGTTTGATGTTTGGGGGGGAAGGGAAGGTGGTTGTACATATAGATACGTTAGTTTTAGAAAGAACAGGTAGGGTTCAGGATGGGAGAAAAATTGCATTTACTATCTAGTGAGTGAAGCATTCCTTTCTCAACAGCACACGTGAATAAAGCATCAGTCATAACATGCAGCCTCCAAGGTCATTTCTCCACACCCTTAACGTACAATCCGATTTCCAAATTAAAAAGCAGAAAGGGTTGATTAAAAAAAAAAAAAAAAAACAAAAAAACAAAACAACCACAAGGAGCAACATCTGGCAAAGCCAGTGCAGAAATCCTCCTGCCAGCAGCAGCCAGAACTGCAGGGAGGGCACAGCCCCAAGGCTGCCAGAGACAAGGAATGTTTAGAAAATGCTCTCAGGCACTGGGTGGGATTTTGGGGCTGTGCTGTGCATGGCCAGGAGTTGGACTCAGTGATCCTCGTGGGTCCCTTCCAACTCAGAATATTCTGTGATTTGTATTCTGACAAAGGGCAGGCGAGTTGCCTTTCAAGTAGGGGAAGATTGAAACTGGAATGGCATCTTGCAGCACCAACCTTCTCTGCAATGTCAGATGAAATGTTGCAGGTGTTGCTCGGAGTCTGCACTCTCCTGCAGCGCTTGTTTTCACTGTGCAAAGCCCAGGAGTTGGCAAAATCATAACTGCTCCCCACCAGGGTCCCTGGGAAGGAAGAAGAGGAGAAGCAACATGGCTGTTTGAGGGGTTTCAGCAACAAGCAGGCATTACTGGCTACTATTGAGGTGATAGTTTGCTGAAAGCTATCTTTAAAATAAAAACTGTTGTATCAAATGGATTTCTACTCCCAACAGACTCTAGGAAAGCCACTACCAGTGATATAGACTCACTTCTGCCAAGGAGCTCTCTGAGCTCAAGGCCAGACTAAAGGCTGCAGCAGGCAGCTCCCAGCACTTCTCACACCTGCATGAACGTGGTAGGAGTTGCTGCTGGTCAGCAACTGCAATCTGCAGAAGCCAAAGCACATCTCCCTACCACTTAGAAGTTGTCAATAAAACACAAAATGTATTAGGGAGGCAATCAAACCCAGCTGCTTTCCCTAACCAAAGAAAGCATAGCCCTCCTGATCCCAGCTAGCCATGATTTTTCTCCTGTCCAAAACTAAATCTTGTGTGCGAAGAAGCTTAACATAGACCATACTGGTTTGGGCCCATCCTCTTCCTGGGTAAGCTGTCCTGAAACACACTTCTGCCTCAGGACAAGCAGCTCCTGGCCCAGGCTTGGCAAGATTTGCATCCATTTTGCATAAAAGCAAAGCTGAAGGAGTTTATATGGCTGCAACTTCCTGGGAGATGCAAACCACCTCCCTGCTGCTCTTGCTCCATCCTTCCGAGAAGGGGGATCCTCCCAGAAAGGGAATGTTTCCTCCACCCTCTTTTTCCAGCCATAGCCTTGCTGATTCCAGGACTATCCCTGCTTCCTACTGTGGGTACCTGCTGCTAAACACTTAATTTTGTGACTCTCAGCTGCTTTTTAAAACCCTGCTGTGTGGCATGTGAGAATATCAATTGCTACCGTTAATGCATTCCCAAGCTCTTACACAGAGAATATGTTGAAATACAAGCCTGGTCATGTCTGAAAACCAAAAGAAATTCTCCCCAAAGACATCTATGGAATATTTAACAATATATGGGTCTATAATAAAGATTCCATCGAGCTCCCTGTTTAGTACAAACACATGGACTACACTGATCACTCAAACTGCTCCTAAACTATGGGGTAGTCATGAAAACTGCATAGAGAATGCTAAGGCACAGGTATTAAGACCTGCAGACTTTTTTGTAAACTTAGAAATTAGGGGCTTTTAAAGGGAGCATGTATCAGGCCCACAGCAGATATCAAAGGAGGAAAACTCCCAGGGAAAGGGGATAAAAGGCACACAATTTTCATCTATGCAGCCAGGACTTGGCACAAGAAAAGAAATGAGCAACAAGAACACAACCCTTGAGCTTACCACATACCATAAACATTAAAGCAGCAATGCAATCCAGCTTGAGAGGAAGCAAGGTGCCAAATTAAATCTATTCCCTTTTGTTTGCAGTAAGGCAGCCTTTCCCTAGCAGGTGTGTAACAGGAGCTGGGCTCTGCTCTGACGCAATGTTCCTCCAGCCCTGAATACACATCCATGCCAGGATTCCTGCTGGCAGCTACCCCCAATGGCTCATTCACCCACAGGCTGAGATTTGAAGGCTGGGACAATTGTTGGCCCTGAAATACTGGTCACCTGTTTTTCTTTCATTTCTCTCCTTCCATTAAGTATTTTTCTTCCATGCTGCTTTTTGTATTTGCCTATGCATTTGAATAACACCGTTTCAATTCTTTGTTTGCTGGATTTTGTGACTCACACTTCAGGTAGGTGAAGGGTCTGGAGAGTCAGTCATGTGAAGAGCAGCTGAGGGAGCTAGGGAGGCTCAACCTGGAGAAAAGGAGGCTCAGGGGGACCTTGTGGCTCTGCACAACTGCTGACAGGAGGGGACAGCCAGGGGAGTCGGGCTCTGCTCCCAGGGAACAGGGACAGGACAAGGGGAAACAACCTCAAGCTGTGTCAGAGGAGGTCCAGGTAGGACATCAGGAAGGATTTCTTCATGGAAGGGGTTGTGAAGCATTGGAACAGGCTGCTGAGAGGGGTGGTGGAGTCCCCACCCCTGTAAGTGCTCAAGGAATGACTGGATGTGGCACTCAGTGCTCTGGTTTAGTTGACAGAGTGAGGATTGCTCAAAGGTTGGACTCTGTGATTTTGGATGCCTTTCCCAACCTAAGAACTTCACCTGTTTGATGAGGCTTCAGGAAGAAAAGGGGAGAGGGAGAAATGTCTCCAGCACCCCTGACTGCTCTGGGCAGAGGGAAGAGGGAAGAGCAGCTGCCAGTACCCCTGCCTTTCCCACCTGACACCTCCATTTCCTTCTGCTGAACTGCTTGAAAAGGGAAAAGCAGTGGAAGAGACAACAGAACAGCCTAAAAAATAATATGGGGTTTAAGTGTGCACGTGATGTTATCAACATAATGTGGCACTGCAATCCCACCCCACAGCAGGACTGCCCTGGTCTCCTGCACAGCAGTTTTGGTTTGCCTTTCATCCCCTCTGTGATCAGCTTTTCTTCTTCCTGGCAGCACCCAAGATTCTGCAGAAACAGCTCCCTGCTAGGGCTCATCAAAGCCCTACACCTTCACTCTTTGCAGGAAAAATCCATGTTCACTAGGATTATCTGAGCCTCCAAGCCACCAGCTCCTTCTGAAATCTGAAATTGGCACCAGCTTGTTTGCTTTGAGACTGATGGCCAGGCAGGCAAAGCATCAGGAATGAGCACCTCGTGCTGCAGGCACTGCTTGGGAAGCAGGAACCCTGACCTGCCTTCCTGGACCTCCTGCAGATTTTTCATATGGCCACAGGCCCATCAGATAACTCAGATAATCAGACAACGGGGCTGTTAACTCATCTATAAAATAAATGCAAGAATTTGGTGAAAACACCACACTCCTGTGTGTCCTAATTGGTAAACAGAGTCTTAGTTGGTAAATAACCAACTTTCATGTGTTGGTTATTTATCAAGCAATGAGGTGGGGTTTTTGTTTGTTGTTTTGGGGGCTTTTTTTTTTTTAAAACAGTTTTACATGGTTCCAGACAACCAAAATTATTGGTCAGGCTGCCCAAAAATGGATCCAAAGTTTGCATCAAATTAATTATATGAAATAAAGTCATGGGCTATAAAAATCTTTCCTGCCCTCTCCAGTTTAATGAATATCAAAACAATAATATTGAATTGAGCACAGGAGAGGGAAAGAGCCATCTCCAAAACTCTACAGCCCAGTGATAAAGCCACACACCTCACAACAGGAATGTCTAACTTCAATTCCAGACCCTGAATAAAACACAGATTGTTAGGAATACAAGTTTCTGGCATCTCAGATAAATGCCCTAAAACAAAGAATGCCACAACACAAGTCATCTTCACCCGTACAATTTGTAATTCCCTTAAGAATCTATTCCCTTTGCTTCCAATCTAAAATGCAAGAAAATGAGATTACTGACTCAGCCTAAACAAAACCTTCCAACTTGCCAAAAATCAAATTACTGATATCCTTTAAAATGTCAAGAAATTTGCATTTCACAATGATCTAAACTTTTGTTTACCTTCTTAGGCAAAAAATTAAAATATTTATTATCTGCACTACCATCACTGTGAGTTTACAATGTGCTTTAAAAGCTTCTGGTGCCAGAGAAGTCACATATTCAGTCATATGCATCTATTCTACTTCTGAAATCAAATCATTACCTGAAATACCAGATTTTTCCTTGCAGATACTGCCTGCTTCTATGTGTTTAACCTTTATTCACTCTCCTGTAAATGTATATATTCATCATATATGCTGTCTTTCAGGAGTTTGAGGCTGGAAGATGTTGCTGACAGCTAGAGCAGGCTCAGAATATGAAGCCTTAATCCAAAATTCTCCATGGGAATTGCTTTACCATAAACATCCTTGTAATTTGGCGCCAGATACCCAGAAACATGCTTCCTGCCAGTGCCAAGAAAAGCATCATGGAATACTGGATTAATGTGGGCTGGGATTTTTTTTTCCTTCCATTATGCTCAGTGTGTGTTGCATGCACAAATAACAAAACGATGGAGTGCTATCCCTGTGTTGGATTTGAATGATCCATTTAGCACAAATCAACTTCAAGGATGACCTAAGCATCCAAGCACCTATCACAACAATACCAGAAATTACTGCAGGTGGCACTCAGTGCCATGGTTTAGTTGACAAGGTGGTGCTTGGTCAAGGGTTGGACTTGATCTTGGAGGTTTTTTTCAATGATTCTGTGACAAGAGCATTAAGCACAGACTGAGGCTGCAGGCACACGGATATGCTCCAAGAGCTCTGTGCTGCAGCCTCTCTCCCTGGGGAGGAATTCCCTCACCATTTCTGCAGGGCAAGAACACACCCTGTGACCACTCTCATGCTGCAGGGCTGAGGGGATTCAGCACTTGCTCCTGTGTGCACAGCCTGAGGAGATTCCAGGAGCTAACTGCCTGTGCTGTGCCAGATTTCCTCTGCCATGCTCTGTCAGTCGTCTCTCCTGGCCTGTGCTTTCACTCCCCAGCTGTAAAATGCTGACAATGGTCAGAATGGCCACAGCCATGGGCTAAAGGTGGCCAAATAGGCATCTGGGCATCTAGACAGAATTCAGCTTCACATTTCTGATATGAGAAAAGGCTGGCAAAGCAGAGAGGAAACTCTTTTTAGGGTCTAGGAGAAAAAAAAAAAGCCCAGACAAAAGACCAAACAAAAACCCTAGAAAGCTTCCAAGACATTTCTTTTTATATTTTAATTAGGCTTTAAGTGTGAGAACAAACTCTCAAGGTTTGGCCTGGCTTTGCTTCCCTATCCAATAAACAAGCAAGCCCATAGAATATAATCAATGTTGTTTGTCAGTCTGGACAGGACATGAGCACTTCTGCACAGGATGAACTATTTATTGTAGGAACCATGTCAGTGGGAGTGACTCAGCATCCCAGGCTCGGTCTGAAGGGCAGTGTGTCTGCAACTTTAGGAAAAGGCTCTTCCCCCAGAGGGTGCTGGGCACTGAACAGGCTCCCCAGGGAAATCATCCCAGCCCCAGAGCTGCCAGAGCTCCAGGAGCATTTGGACAGCATGGTGGCATTGTTGGGGTGTCCTGTGCAGGGCTGGGACTTGCTGATCCCTGTGGGTCCCTTTCAACTCAGGATAATGAACACCAAAACCTATTGCAGAGGCTTTTTTGGGGCCTTCAAAGCTGGGTCCCACCAGTATTAATTTTCCAACTTTATTGTCATCACTCAGAGCTCCAGGACCTCAATAGCTGAGCATCAAAAGTGTACACAGAAACAAATGTGTGTTATTCTCTCATCAGATTCTCATCAGTTCTCAATTTCCACACTATAAACACAGTGAGGAGTCATAAGAGCATCATGACAACAGCACATTTGAACAGATTCTAGAACAGGAGTATAAATGTATCAAGAGAAAAGCAAAGCAGTTACAGTGTTCATTAGGTTTTAAACACCCTTCTGTTCATGCCTCCTTTATTTACTCACTGTAAGTGGTAATATCCACTCAGAGCAGGTGCTTCCCTTCTCTTTTCACCACCACCCCTAAAACAACCCAGATATAACAATGAAGTTCTATATCATACTCCACTTTCTTACAGGGAAAAATCAAACTAACTCAGTGTTATTAAACCACAATAATTTCTTTCCCTAAAATATGGGGGAAAAAAAATTTAAAAATCACATTTTCATTTGTTTCTGTCACACGTTATTCTGGAGCTCAAAGATCTTAATGTCTCCGTTATCAATATAAACCCATCCCAGAAATCTGATTTATTAGAACTGAGGCCCCAGTCTGATAAATTCCAGGTTTTAGCAGGAGGCAATGGACACACCTACAGGAGAGTTCAGTCTGCTGAAAACCTTAGTGTAACCCTTCACTGCCCTCAGATCACTAAGTTGCTACACCAAGCTCACTTCCTGAGATACGCTGACCTTTAGGAGATCTAATCAGGCTGAAAGGAGAACAATTAAAAACTGCAGTGAAAAGAAGAAGGTAAACTGGTTCACAGGCTACCAAGAGTCTGCCTACTTTTTCTGTTTGAAGAATACTACCTCTCCCAGCTGTTTGTGTTGCCCCCCACCTGGAAGTTAGATTCAACAGTTTAAAATAAAACAAAACATCATCTGAATTATTCCAAAACTGATTTTACTTGGAGCAAGTTAAGAAATGCTCCAGTGAACCAGGAGAGCTGCCAAGGAGACAAACAGTCCGTGGGTGTAGTGACGTCCCTCACTGATACAACAATTTCAAGCATAATTCAGTCTAATTCCTTCTAAATTAGTTTAAATGAAAGGTCTTTAGTATCACTGGAAAAACTGGCAGGATCGCTGACACACAGTTCTGTTCTTCAGGCTAAAATCAGAGATCTGTGTATCCACACAGGTGGATAAACATGAGGAAAGCCCTGACTTCTGTAAGACACAGAGAACACATTTTCTCTGTCACCTTGTCTAACATTTTACAGCTCCTTCAAGCAGAGACCCTGCCACGGGCTTCATCACATTCTGAAATCTGTGGCTGTGAATGGACTGGTTTTTTTAAGAGGGAAGATACAACCTCCAGCATGTAAAACAAATACAGCATGAAACACATTTAAACATGAGCAGCAGAAGTGCCTTTTCCACATTTGAACAATCCAAAGCATTACACTCTCCTTTTTTGCTCCTGCTTTTTCTAAGAGCCTTACTACTATTAACTGTCTCAAGAAAAAGCCATAAACTTCACATCAACTCATTCAGACATCAAGGTATCCAAGCAGCTCTGTGATCCGTTTGTTCCTTGTTATTTACATTGCTGAAGGACAGATTAATCATTACAACAAACCAAGAGATCTTTTGTTTTCTGTGCACTGAAGCTATGCTTATGTATCCCAAGTGCCAGAAGAACACATCTCTGGAGCACTGCCAGGTTCCTCTACAAGCTGCTTTGCCTCCCTTTCTATTTTCTGTATCATTTATTTTTAATACACACTTTGTATTATCAATCTAATGTATTGATGTATTAACTAACTTTAAACCTCTCCTCTTCAGGTAAGTGCTCAGAATTAAAAGACACTCTGAAATACCACAAATCAAGAGCAGTCCTTCAAAGTCTCACTCAGGGTTTTTCAAAAGCTGTGTCTTCCCCACCTATAGCACCCAGCCTGATAGACTTGACACAAAGATGTACAGAGCAGCAAAAGCAATCTTGCTTCTCCTTCTGACTAGGAATTGGTGTGATATAAAGATCACACTATAAAACCCCCAATCTGACAGCCCTCACAGACAGGGAGATGTCATTAAAAGGCAACTCCTTTATAGAACAGCAGCCCATGCCAAACCTGCAAGCAGCAGGAATTTAATCTTAAGCAGCACCATCTATTCGTACTATGTCTTGTCTAATTCATGAAAAATTAGAAGTTGGATCAATGGGTATTTCACACAGCTTTTTTGCTGGATCTTCTTCTAGCCAGTCTCCCCATGTTACATTGCACATAAATTAACCTGTAGCTTTATCTTTGTTTTTCAAAATTTCAGGGTTTCCAAACATGCCAAGTTCAGATGCCTGGGCTTTCCTCAGGAAAGAGATGTGACAGCAAATTCCTTTCAGGAGAAAGGAAGGTGAAAGGACTTAGTCAGATAACTTTTCAGCACACCAAGTTAAGGTACCTGACAGGTTCTGTAGAAATATTTTGCTGGGTCAGCAACAATTTGTTGAATCACCCAGCAGGAAAAGTTTGCAGAGCATCCATTAAAATATGACCAGTGAGTTGTAACCTTACCTTCCCGAGTTCTGAAGTCATCCTCAAGGAATTTATTAAAATTGCCACACAGCCCACAGGTCTCATTATAGTGCTTTTCTTGAAGGAGTATCTGAATGTTTCCACTGGCATCAATCTTCACCACAAAGCCATGCTCATCGCTGGATATTTTATAATAACCTGCCTCCTTCTCTATAAATATCCCATTGGAGGCAAAAGGTATGGAAACCCTGTGGAGAAAAAAAAACAGGAAACTCTCAGAATGTGACACACAAAACCCATCAGGTTGTTTTCTGCTGGAATAATAGTTCCTACAGGTACCTTTTGTCTTCCTGCATCACGACTCCATCTAAAGAGAGGCGAAGACTGAAATATTCTCCAAGATACACAGAGAAACCAGTTTTCTGCCCATCCTGGTAATCACCTGAGGAGATGACACACAACCAAATATTCTTAGCTCTAGGGGTAAGGGGGACAATTTGTAGTCAGTAAAAACTTATTTTAAACTATGACCAACACAGAACAATTATTAGTAAATATAAAAATATCTACAAAAGCAGTTGATAGGAAAGTAATATACAGTTTTCTATCCACAAGAAAAACTCTGCAGAGGCCCATGCTAATTCCAAGGCCTTCTGTCATGGAAGATGGGATTTCTTTTTCCTGTGATTTAGCATACAGACAAATTTAGTTCTACAGGATCATGTAGTTATTATTCCTGGACTCAGCTTTAACAGCCACATTTCCCTGAAAAAGTCAAAATGAAAAAAGATCTTCTCCTTTTTAGAAAGAGTAGTAAGAAAATCCCTGTTTCTCAGCAGCTTATTTATGTGTGAGCTACATTACCAAGCCATAACAGAAGCATCAGAAGTAATCCCACTTTTCAAAATAAGCCCAAAAAAACCAAAACAACCACAAACAAACAAAACCCCCAACCAAGACCCTTTTTATGCAGCTATCTGACAAAGGGCAACTTTTTGTCTTTTTTTCCCAGTGGTGGAACCCAGCTCAGACTCACCCAAAAGCGTGAAGGAGTGCTTGTGACAGTCCCCAGCCAGGAGGTAGCTGCAGTCCCCAGCAAAATCGTACAAGGAACCATCAAAGGTTTTGATGTGATCATTCCCAAAAAGGCTGCAACGGGCAACTGATGGCTCCTGAAGTGAAGCACTTGACAGCCCTGGATATCAAAACACAACATGAACTAGCAATTTAAAACTTATCATTTTGCAGTTTGGGAATTTCCTGTGCTGGAATTTATCCCCACTGATCATTGCATGTCCTGGTAGCTCCTAGGCACACTGTATGCCAGGCATGGCAGTCCAGAGGATCACAGATTTTTTAGTTATATGCACTAGAGTAACGCCTTTTTTTTTGTTTGTTTTATTTTAACCGGCCCAAGCCTTGCATGGGTAATTTCAGTCCTGATCCTTTGGGGAATGCCATGTGTCCATTTGTGCCTGCCTGCAACCCCACTAAAGCCTACAGGGCACTAGGAAAGCCCCATAGCTTGTTCAGTCAAACATCCCTGACTTTAGGGAGTGTTTGGGACTCAGCACAGTGCCTGTTTCAAGGTAAAGAGACAAAAGGAGTAACTTTAGTGATGAGAATAATCCCTGAGCCAGTATTGCAGGATTAAATGCACATAAAGGGGAAGGGGGGCTCATCTCTCACAGAAGAAACAGTGAGAATATAATCCAAAGATGTTTTCTTACCTGTGATCACAGCAGCCAGCAGTAGGTTTGTTTGCAGCACTGCCAAGAGGAGCATCTGTTAAAAATCAAAAGGGGACAATTAAGAATATTCTTTGTTTGGGATACAGTTTGTTTCCCAACGCCTCATAATTTTCTATCCTTCCTTTATAAAGAAAATTATCTTTGAGGTTCTGCAACATTTCAGAAAGCCACAATCCATGCAGACATTCACAGTAATTCATCTGCCCTCCATCCTGCTTTAACAAGGTAATCTAGCAGAGTAATTATTCTTTGCTTCCATTTTCACTTCTCATGGCAGGGAAGTGAACTACATCCATGGGAAATACAACCCCATACAGACATATATTCCAATTTCCCTGCACATGAAGCCCTTCAAAACACAGCATTATTATTTCTCAGCCAGCCTGATGTGAAGGAGCACCCCAGACTGGCTCAGCCAACTTGGCTCCAGCAGAAGTCACCTCTGCTGCACAAGATTTACACCCTACTCAAACAACCACGGAGGGAAAGAAAAAATATATAGTCGTTGCACCAGCCAGCAGGTTTGGCTAGCAGACCATTGTAAGCACATGCTAATAATCCACTCATTTCAGGGTGATAATGTGCTTGAGATAAGGGGCAAGAAGGAAAGGGAGGAAATCATGCAGAGATTAGAGACCCAGCGTGAAAACTTTCATTCACCAGAATCAGTTTTACCATTGTGCCCTTCTTTCTACAACCAAAACATCAGTCTATTTTCCATATGTCTATAAACTACCTCCAGCAGGACCAGGTCTGTAAAGGCAATAATAGTAATTTGAGAGGAGGTTCATGCAGATGATAACATAGACTCTGTGGCAAAACATCAACAGTTAAAGAGGAAAGCTGTAGGAAGCTCCACCTAAGGGACTTAATTTCAGTGATCATATAATCAAATAGAGAGGCTTCAATAGACTAAACTTAATATATTAATGCCAGAACACCACACACACCTTTTCCTAAAAGAACCCTCCAACTGAAGACCAGAATGCATTTTGCAAAGAAAAATTGAGATTTCAGATCTAGGTACACACTTCTTATTGGTATTAGTTATGTAGGTCCAGTTCACAGCCACATAAATAAACACTGAGTTTAACTTATTTACACAAGAGAGGAAAAGAAAGATCTATTCTAGAATTGAGTCTAACACAATGCTGCAAATCCCAAACTGACATGAGGCTGCAGGGTAGCTCAGAGATGGCAACAGGAATGCAAGCACAAAGAATGGTAAAGAAAACAGTAGGCATTATTCTCAGATTACACACTTGCTACTGTATTTTTGGTGCACACACAGTGGTGTTGTGATCAATCAGATACTGTTTTCTTTTGTTAACCCTTCAGTTTTACAAAGCAGGCAGAGAAAAAAGGCAGGGTGTAAACCCATTCCCATCAGTCCCATTTCACCTCCCATTCTATTCTGAACTGCAGATGGAGTTTCCCACAATTCTGATGGAGCAGGTGCCACTAACAAGTCAGAATACAATCCAGTAAAATCTGCCAGCATAAAACCCTCCACACTTTTATCACTGGCTTAATTAGAAACAAATGTACCTTCTTCTGTGCGAGATTCCTCTTGCACATGAGCAAGAAACTCCTCCAGTTTCCACCTCTAGCCTACAACACCATTGTTCCCCTGTTGCTTCAGAAGTCAGGACTGGAATGGCTTTGGTCTGAAACCTCTTGTTTTTGTACAAGCCAGGAACTCTTGTCCATTTAAGAGGAAAGATAAAAACCCGGACGTCACATCCTCCCGATTCTCAAGACAATAGATTAAATTGCTATCGTGGAAATCAGGCAGTCTGAATTGCCAGAAAGGTACAATGAGGGGAAATAGTTTTAAAAACTGACAGATAAGTCTTTGAAATACATTTCACATGTGTATGTGTGACAAATCTCACTGGCTGAGCCAACAGGCAGCGTATTTATTTGACAGAATACTATTCAGAGGAATAGTAGGATGCTCCATGCCTCAAAGACCACAGAATCATGTAGCTTTTTTTTTTTTTCATAAAGACAACTGCCTTAAGGGAGAAAGAAAAATCCAGTAATGCCTTGGGTTTATTCTTTAGGTTCAAACGTACTTGAATTTTGCCACCTTCTATCAGATCGACACATTTGATCCTTGAAATGTTGATGGAGGTACCCTTTGGTACAACACATGGTAATGAGATATCCTGGCTTGTTTGCAGAGTGGGCACAAAATTTATGGGTATGTGTACAGCACTGAGAAAAAAAAACACACAAAAAACCCAGAGTTTGTCAAGTTTTAGTTGACCTTCCATGTCCCATTCCTCATATTTTCAATAACTGCTAATATTAACAAAGGCCTCAGGAGGCAATATATTGTATTGCCTGGGAATTCTTCTCTGCTCTTGAGTCCAGCTGGCACATCTCAGCAGGTCCTGCATAGCCCTGAGAGCCTGAACATGAGTGATCCCAGAGAGAAGTTCTCTAAACCTTTCCTTACGGGAATTCCATTATTCCTCAAGACATAGGGGGAATTACATCTCCTATCACCACAGCCTCTTGTTTCTCAGTTCTAATCCTTTCACTTCCTGAGCCCAAAACAAGTCAGTTCATTTGGTAACAACTTCTTGCAAATCTAAATCCAGTAGGGCTTTGAGTCACACTTTTTTGTTTGGCACATACAGAAAGCAGAGTGAGAATATCTGGAAAAATTCCTTAAAAATAAGAACAGTGCTGGTTCCGATAAGTCAGACATTGTGACACTTCTTAAGTGCGTTAGGGACCTTGAACAACGTAATAAACAAAATTAATTGGTATAGACACACAAAGAACAAACTTCCTCGTTTTTCATCCTAGCTCTTTTTCTCAAAACCAAAAATTTAAAAAGGAAACTGTAATTAAAGAGTGCATTTATTGACTGATACCGTACATTGTTCCAACACAAAGCTTAGTGATGCTTGGGCATTTCTGACCTGTAATTTTCCAAACAGTACACCTGAGACACAAGAGAAAATATACAAACAACTGTGAACTGCTGCCAAAAGAACATCTATAGTACATTCTTAGAAACAGCACAGGAATAACTTCTGAAAAAAATTATCCATAATACTGCTTTTCATTGCTTTGTTCAAATTCCAGGTTGCATGCAACAAGTCCTGGCCATGCTACAACTATGTTAAAATTATTCTGGACAAAGTTTGTTTGCATGAGGATCACTTAATTTCAGCAGACAACGGCATTGATGGATTTTATGGCATCTAAAAAAGTGTTCTTAGCATCTTGAGTAAACAGAAACCCCACATCCTCAGATGTCACATGAAAAATCAAATGAAGGCAGGTGCACTTTGAAATGTTAGAATAGAAAAGGAAAAGATAAAATTATGATCAGAGGTAGGAAGCAACTTCTCTGCAAGCGGAGGAAATTGCCAATCTTGGAAAAATCAGAGAAATTATAGAAGCTCCTTGTGTATCCTGTCACAAATAGCACAGAGAAGGTGAGAAATAAGGGCTGCTCTCTCCTCTGAGTGTAAAGCCTGGGAGCAAGCAATGGAATCCTCAGGGGGTTGGTTGCCTTCAAAGCACATAAGTAGAAGGTCCCAGCACAGGTCACTGTGTCCAAAAGGAGTCAGACAAATTAATGAAGGGCTTGTGCATCACAAGGATGGATCAAATCTCAGGGGTCAAGTGATGAATCAGAGATAGCTTTTGGCTTAGAAACTCTTTACCCTGCTGTGTATCAGAAGCAGAAATCCCATCCTCTAATGTTACTCTTCATTTCTTACTACTCTTTTCCTAAGCAACTGCTGCTAGCCACCAGAATCCCACTTTTTGGTCAAAAAAAAAAAACAAAAAAACCCAAACCCCGAAAAAACCCCACTCAAAATAAAATAGACATCTTTATCTTATCCCAGTCTGCAAGAAGATATGTTTCAGTGTTTTTCCACAACTAAGATTGAAATTAACTTTCCCATTACTTCGCCAACAGTGAAACAAAGCAAAAAAGACAAGGAAAGGGGCAAAAAGACCAGAAAAGGGGCAAAATAAAAGACCAGGAAATTAGCCAAAACTCTACAGTCCTATTGGTTTACACTGTGTATTTACAGGCATAAGATTTTGTAAGCTGGATACCTAATCTATACATGCTATTCACAATTACCCTGGGGGATGTTTTCCACCTGTAGAGCCTGTTCTGGAGAGAGGAACACATTTCAGCATCCTTGTCATAACGTAACAACAGCACTGACATCAGACACCAACCACTCAACTACCACAAAATCACCATCAGGCAGAAAGAAAAAGAAAACCCTACATGCAATGCACAGGAGTTTTTCCATTAATATACTATGAGAAAATGAGAGCCTGAATTATGCAGTGTGACATCACATCAGTTTTCCAGCTCCATGCTTTAAAAGCAGTTAATCCCTCCCCCTGGCATTCAATTTGTCCAAATGCATGGCTGCTGAAATGTCTTTAACTGAAACCACATAAATAATGAGTAGCAAACACTTCTGGGCTGCAGGTGTGTAAAACACTTGCAGTAACAATTCACCTTGTGACACTGTAGATGGAGTAGAATAGTTAATTACTAAATGAGCCAGTCACCTACAGATATGCAGCAAGATCTCCAAACCTTCAGATATTAAAAATGCCCTCAGTTGGTCTTTTAACTTTTAATCTGAGGTTTAATCAAGCATAATGAATGCATGCATGTGCAGATATACACCCATATATGCACCCACTTGCATATATCCACTAATTAAATTAGTCCTGACAGGAAAATATTAATATACTGAGAAAGGAGGACAAGTAAATACGAACAGCCAAAAGATGGGAAATATCCTCTTGGTGTGGGGAGACAGATGAAAACAGTAGAGAAGGAAGCCTTCTTTCTTGTATGTGTGTTCTTACAAAAACAAAAAGTCTTGATTTTGAATCCCCTATTCCATAAGTAGCTGTGATTTTGGTCCTAAATCAGTATAAATCCAGGAATTTCAGGAGTTGTGGCAACTTCTGAAACAAGAGCCAGAGTTTCCCAGAGGATGATTAAAAAGCCTAAGTGGTTCTTTTGGCAGAGTGAAGCTTTGCCATTACAGAAGGGAGCAAACACAGACTCCGTGCTGCTGCTTTGAGAAGCAATCACACCCCTCTCCCCTTCGTGCAATAAGGCAGCAACAATCCTTTGTGTATTTCCATCACAGGCATGTAAGCAAGGATAAATTAATTAACATTGCTCAGGGCTGGCCCAGGGCCCTGGGAGATCTACTAATTATGAAGTTTACTAATGACAGACTTCCTGAGATGCTGCTGCACGAGCACAGGTTTCCTTCCAGGGTCACCACTGTTAAAATGACCAACTCAGGAGCCAGCTGGAGCTTCTGTGTTCAAGGCTGACCCCTGTAGGTTTGTCCCAAATTAATTATTTTTCAAACAAGAACAGCACCAGGGGTTCATTTAAAGTTTCAACACAACGGTTAGGAAACTGTTCTGGCAATTAAAGCCACACCATGTTAAAAATACTCACTGTAACTCGAGTTTTTGCTAACCCAAGCTTCAAACAACACGTTAATAGAAATTTAAGAAACTATTACCATGTTTTCTCCACATCCCTTCCTGGACAGTGAGTTCAAGACAATTCTTCACCATCCCCTTTTTCAGCCAAATGAACTAAATGAAGTTCCCAGGTTCTCTCTCTAAAGTGCATTTCTCCCCATTTTTTATGGTTTTCATGGCTCATCTCTAACTCCAGAGACCAGAGTTAGGGCCAGGTTTAAATATTTAACACTGATGCTATTCCTAAAATGCAGCATCATCCATATCCCTCCCTCCCTTCACCAGCATCTCCTACCACTTCAGCAGTTTAAACAGCATAAGGCAGAGACAGATACTAACAATAATTGGAAACAAAACGCCTCAAAATGGTAAACTATCATTGGGCAACAGATAATCAATGTCTTGAGCACTCAGTTGTTGGTGAGTTTTCTATATGTTGCATTAATGCAATTTGCCAAATTGTGATCTCACCAAAGAATTGTCAGGTTTGTTATACACAGATCATTTTCCACAAACCCACCAAAATTCATTTTAAAAATCCTCAAGCAGCATAATGTAAAATACTAATCTATCAAATGAACAAAACAGTTGAAAAAAGATTGGGAATAGTGCTATGAATTCCACAGAACTGCAGAGAGATGTTCCTATTGAATAACAGGGCATTTCTGAAAGTCTTCACCAGGAAGGATGATCTTGGTCCCTAAGGTTGAAATTTTGGTCTGTGGAAGTTCCTTGCATTATCTTAAACGTTTATAACATTTCCTTAATCACTTTTGAAAAGGAAAGAAGTCGCATCCACACAAAATCCATTTTACTCATTTTTATAATGCCAAGGAAGAAACAACTCTAATAAAAAGCAGATCGTTAAGACAAAAAAATCACGTGTTTCTCCCTCTGAAAGGCTGATTTACCCCAGTACAAGACAGAGCATGTTACTCATTGTGGAGGACAATTAAGTCCCAGAAACATTCACTGCTCGCTGGGAACAATTGGCACCATTATGTGATCAACAAATCTGTGTCTTATGCGCATTCCCCACCACCACCCTTTTTTTCCTGCAGTCATCCAATATAAGCACAAGAAGTGGGGGGAAAAAAAAGTTTTAAAAAAAAAAAAAAAAATCAAAAAGCTCAGATGGTGAAGTTTGCCTCCAGTTCCTGGTTTTTCCTCAAAAATTGTGATCCAGTATGTATCCTAAAACCACCAAACAAGATATCAATCACAAGAGAGCAACCACAACATAAGGACTATGAAATTCTAGAATATTAATTGTCTCTCTCCCATATGCCTTTTGATTTTTTTTATTTTCTGACAAAGATTGGCATTTATAAGATTTTCTCCAGAAACATGAAGGGTAGAGGCTTCAAGATGAAAAACAAAGCTGAGACATTCACAAGAACTCCCAATCCCCACATTTAGCATTCAAATAAAAGATAAAAGTCTCCAAAATCCCTAAAACATAATCAAGTAAGTTGACAACACAGATATAGAGGGATTGTAATCAAAGAATATCCTGAGTTGGAAGGGACCAAGTATCATGGAGTCAGCCTGATAATCACCCCATTCCCTACAACCCTTGGTGCCCAATCCATCAGCCAGTTACTCATCCATCACAGACTGGAGGTGATGGAAAGTGTGTTTTTCTCCCACTGGCCTGTTCCTAAAACTATGGAACTTAATAGAAATTGCATCTAAGTTTGACTTGATTAAAAAAATACGCACCAATAGTCCAGTCTTTTTCCATCTGGCACAGGAGAAGAGCTGCACAAAATGGCATCCTAATAAAAGTTTAGTTTTTGAACAGCCTCAAAGCTGAGAGATACCTTGGGCTTACTGTTTTATGAGCCCATTGCCAAAGATTTTCTCTTTAGAAGCCCAGCAAAAAGACAGGATCTTGTTGGTGTTTGATAAACAAAATCACGGCCATAAATTGTTCAGAATACACAAAATAGTTACAAATTAAGCTTTCTTTCTGTGTCAAGCAGAAGTAATTGGAACATATTCCTTTTTCCTTCTCTTGCTTAGCAGAAAAGGTATTCAGAAGGAACAGTGCCTGAGGATATTTGCAAGCATGGATGTATCTGTATATTTTAGTTGCTTTTTATTTCTGTCCACATCCTTCTCCCATTTCACACACAAAGAGTTCTGAAAGTCCTCAGGCCCCAACAAACCTACACATCTGAGCTATTGATCCCAGCAATCTGCGAGGTTTTCTGAAAGGACAGATTCACACATGGATATAGAGGAGTCTTGGGTAAATAAAGGCAGATTTTACAGAATGGCAAAAGTCAGGTTTAATTGGAAGTTGGTGGGATGAGAGGACAGAGCACACACCCTTGGGACTTGGTGTTCTGGTGGATTACCATGGTGGTTGCAATGCCTTCCTCACTTCTCCCCATTTTACCTTCCAACACAGGAGCACAAAAATCATTTTCCCTTGAATTTCCTTTGGAAAATGAAATGTCAAAGGTTTCTGAAAGTTAAGCCACCTTCAGCCATTTTGCTTTAATACAGACTGTTTAATTAACATGCTGTGACACATATTCTGCTACATAAATTCATCATTCCATGTATTACTCTTATTTTTTTAGTCTCCTTGTTGCCTGATGCAGGAAACACATCCCAGGTCATGTCATCACCCTCAGGTGACAGGAGGCAGAGATGCCCACTCATTGCATAAGGACAGTTTTACAGCCATTACAGTGATGGCAGAAGGGCCAAAACTGCTTCCAGAGAGCATTTTTCCTCACTTACAAATAGCAAACATCCACTGGTTTGATTAAACTGTAAGCTGTAAACTAAAACAAGAAGTTTCACCTCAACACAAGGAAGACTTTCTTTACATTGAGGGTGGCAGAGCCCTGGAACAGCTGTGCAGAGAGAGTGTGGATTGTCCCTCTCTGAGACATCCTAAACACACCTGGATGCATTCCTGTGTCACCTGCTCCAGTTTATTCTGTGAATAAACTATTACTTTAATGTATAGAGCTATCAATTACTCTATACAGGACAGTGGCAAAAATAGAAAAACTTTTCTGTAAAGAAAAGACCCTGCAAATTCTTTATATCTACTATAAAACATTATAGTATAGGCATTTATTTGGGAAAACAGAAAGAGAAAGAAACAACAATACCTTTAAATCATCTAAAACACTGCATTCTAAATCAGGACCACAGTCACATCTTGTTTATTAAAAGACAACATGAACTTTAGTTCTCATAAACACACTGTGATTTTCTTCCAGACTCAAAAGCATCGAGCCGATGACACCAATCTCAAACTAAAACCTCCCACACTACATGTTCTATTTATAAAGACAGAAGAAAAATACCTCCCCTAGGAGCACCTACAAGACTCACAGAGCAGCATCCCACTATGTTAAGTGCTGTACAAACATAGGACAAAAAAAACTCTGTCCAAACCAAAGCATCAGTCGGAAGACCACAGAAAGGAGGCTTGAGAGAGGAAGTTATGCTAAAAAAATTATACAGATCATTGAGTAGACCTCAGCATGGCTTGGGAATCTACTGGCTTTGCAAGTAAATTAAGCTTTAAATATTTTAACACTACTTTCAGTTATTTGTAGCTTTGCGGTCTGAAACTTCTAACTCGAGTTAACGCAAAAATGGCTGTTTAGAAAAGGCAAAGCAAAGAAAGCATTCCGCAAGGAAAAGCTGAAAAGCACTGGAGCCTGAATTTCCAGCAACCAGAACCAGCAAGAACCAGACTAGCATTAGTAACTACAAAATTACAAACATGGGCTAAACCACAGATTTCATCCCTCCAGAGACTTCAAAACATCCAGCTGCCATTTTTGTTAAGCACCAGAAAACATCCCATATGACATTTTATTATGTCCAAAGCTCTGTGTTTCACTAAACAACAGAAGGGCTCTGCCTTGAAGGTGGTTCTGGGGCATTGAACTCAAATTATCGCTGAGCTCTTCCCTCTGGGACCAGGCTCTTTCAAATCTCTTGGCTTCTGCCTGACAGCTGGGAATTAGCAGCACTGGAAAGTAAAATTCAAAACTTCCTAAACATATGCACTTGAAGCCTGTTTTTCAGCCTGGTTTAAACTTTATTTATACATATATATTAATAGATATTCAATTCTTCAGCCACTTTTGTGGGTTCTTATGTGCTCCCTCAGCAGCCTTGGGGGAGGAGGGAATCCTGTTCCCAGAAAAGTAAGCACCCACTCAGCAGTTACCAGCATTACCTCACTACAAACCAGCCCTTGCTTTATTTCTCTGGCTCCAGTTTGTAAACAAAAGAGTGATATTTAACTCTGCTACTCTTCCCAAAGTTATTTATATATGAATAGACATATTTTTTTAATGCGCCATCTGGAAAACCTGACATGGGATTTGCAAAGTTCCTGCCCTGTCTCCTGATCAAAGAGGAAAAAGCACAGAAGCTCAGAATCTGGAAATTCCCATTAGACCTGTAAAACGCCACAATCTGGTGGTAACTGAGCTAAGGGGGGAATTTAGAAAACATTTAGAAAATTTTGCATTTCCAAAAAGTTTTCATCCCACTTTGGGAGGCCTCCTTAGATGCCTAAAGGTGTAATCAAGCAGTGTGCTGAAACACAAGGGAATTGGGCAAGGGGACAGATGGATACCTGAACCAAAAGGTGCCACAAGCACATTGCATCTTCTAAAGATCTCGAATTTTCCAGTGATAATGCTAGAAAGCCTCTGACCAACTCAGGAACCACAGCTCCTGTCCAACAGCACCACAGTGTCCCTTCTCACCAGTTAATTTGCATAACAAGTAATGCACCAGGAGAACAAGGAAGCTGTTTGAAGGACTTCTGGCAGGGACAAAGGAAGGCTTGTGAACTTCCCCAGAAATGCCACTCAGCCACACAGCAAGACAAATCTGATACGGATGTTCTGGACAGAACAGCTCACAGCTGTTCTCAGTCTGGTTTTATCTGGTCATTGCTGAACAGGACAGGAGCTGAGCAGTTCAGCAGCATCAAAAACTACCAATACTACTCACTAACATGTAACCTGGCAAAGATGAAAAAGTGCATTGGCAGGATGATCTGCTCAGAGCACCACCCTGGCAGGGGAAAAGGGCAAGACAAGCCCTTGATGGTGGCTTGACCACAAGAACTGCCAAGGACATGGCCAATATTGGTTCACCAATTACTTGTAGATAGGAGGAGCACAGAAATTTTTGTTTCATGTTTTACACACACTGCAAATGATTTGGAGCTGGCACCTCCATGCTGTTTCCAGTTTGTGCAGAGCTTTAAGTGGGGACTGGGTCCACAACTCGGCCTTACAAATAACATCAGAACCACGCCACCAGGGGAATTTAAAAAAAAAAAAAACTAAGACAAAACATCAAAACTGAGCTCTACCACATGCACTGAACCTGTCAAATTTAATCCTGTGGAATGGAGGGAAGGTAAAGCCTTTGCAAGTGATGAAAGACACATTCATACCTTGGCCAGAGTTTACAGCCACCAAGGAGCTAATCACACAAGTGACATAAATCCAAGTCTAGACAAAGCTTTGTACACTGAAAGGGGTAAAAATACAGTGCCATGGCATGAAACACACCTTCACACCCTTCTATAATAAACATTGGGATTATTTCAGAGAAGATTTTAAGCACCAGAGGACCATGCTGGCTTCCCCCCTCCTTGTCAACACACCAAGTTCAGAGCCCCCCAGCTATGGATCTACCAAGGCCACACCAGTTATTTACAAAGGCCATTTTGCATATTTGTGCCCCAGCATTTTGGGACCCTGTGTTTGTTACCTATTGCCCCCCAGTTAAAGCATGATAGTCCTCAATCCTATTTTCTAGAAGTCCTTCACAACCTCATCACCAGACCAGCCAGTCCCCCCAATTCTTGCTCTCCCTGACCATTTCATCCAATTTACACATCCTAGGATGCCTCATGTGGGAAGTAACAGAAACTGTATTGTACTAAGCAAGAAGAGGGAGTGTCACAGATCTAGAAACTGGAAAAGAATGAGCAGAGAGCCAAAGCACTCTGTGTCTTACACAGTCACTGCCAGGAAGCCAGAGACTCCAAAATAGTCAGCCAGGGTTAAAGGAACATCCTGAAAAAATCCTTTCAAAAAGTGCATACATCTGTACAAAATTGCCAATTTCCGAAAATCCTTGTTCACTGAAAGGTAAGGATGTGCAGCAATAACTCGTTCCCAGTGTTAAAGAAATCTCCAAACCCAGGGCCTAACAAGGTGCTATAAATGCCATCTGCTGAGAAGCAAGAAATATGGAGTTGTTGTGGGGAGATGGACACTTTAATCCATCCTGCTTGATGGGAAGCAGGAATAAATCTAAACTTCTCTGGCTGTTATTATAGAGGCTGCCCAGCAGACATTTCTGACCTTAATAAACCATTTCCACCAGAGTAAGAGCAGAAGACAGAGCAGGAGGAGCCCAGCTCCAAGCACCCTGGGCTTTCCAGCCCAGCTGTGTTCACTGGCACAGGGAGGAGGGACAAGCTCTGAAGGCTTTCCCCTATCTGGTGCCAGCACTTTTCTCCCTGCCTCCTCACTTGTCCTACCCTTCAGCACATGTGTTATTTACCCTTCTGCAACTCCTGCTGCCACAGAACCAGTGGTGCTGTGGGAAGTACCTTGGCACTTCCTCAGATGCAAGGAAAACACCCTTTTGGGCAGCCAGGAGCCCCTGCAACATCATGAGACCAACTACAGCAAGGGCCAGATTAAATCTGAGGTTTATTAATACTGATTTTGAGCAGAGGCTTTGCTCACTAGACAGTACTAACTCTGCCAGCCCAGGATGTGTCAGGGTGAGGTTGCTCTGACTATATTTGCTATAATCCCAGATCATATGCTGCTGTATTAAGATAAAAAATGACTTTGAACTTTTAAATTTATTTCCCTGGATTTCTTTTTGGTACTGATTCAGCTAGGATCAGTGTGATAAGAGAAGGCAACTTACATTATTCTAACTGTGCAAATACAATCCTGACTGGTTTGGGGGAATATTTTCTCTGTACTTTTAACTGTGAAGTTTTAAAATGACAAAAACACACCTGGATTTGCATCCAGTGGAAAAGCACCTACTAGGCTGCTGCTAGCTGTGCTGAGGAGCCCTTGAAATGAAAACAAACCAACCACAAATCACACTAATGGGAAGGCTGTCACTTCTGGACTCAACCCTAGGAATGAAATATAATAGGAGAAAAGAAATATTTGCTTTAGTCCCTGACACAAAAAGTAAATCATCTGTGGAGAGAATGACATTCCTCTCCTCCCCTTCATCCCAAACTAGATATCAGGTCTATTGACATGAACAAAAGGAAAGAGAAAAGAAAGAAAAGACAAGCCCAAAACATGACAAACAGAACAGTTGTGTATTTTTTTGAGATAATAGATATCTATCAAATACATGAGACAATTATCTAGAAAACCAGAAACCTCAGTTCAGCTGTAAATTTTCCACAGGCTCCTTGGGGAAACTGGGGTGGGGGGTGTTCCATATAGAAGGTATTTTGTGAAATTAGATATATAAATATCTGAGGATTGAAACAGTCTCAGTTTCCTGACCTAGGATCTCAAGCTGGACACCTAAGAAATAGAAAGTCTCCCACCCTGGGCTTGGCAGCTCCTCAGATAGCACAATTCCCCCTTTCCATTCCCCACCAATTCCCGACCCAGCTCACAGCAGCCAGGGCAAGGCAAAGAGCTGCTCCCTCTCAGGTGCACAGCCACTGACTTTAAAAGGACCAGAACATATAAAATGACAAAAAAACTAGCGATAGGATCCATCACAAATATCACATACTTGCTGTGGGGTTTTTAGCTTTGTTTCTAAATCATCTAATCCCAGACTTGAGCCCGGTAGGATCAAGCACATGAACAACACATAGCTGCCGAAATTAACGACTTTGAATTACATGTGGAGACTTTTGGAAACATGCATTTCTAATCCAGGTACTCAAATAGGATGAGGGACTTTCCACTTGGAGCTTTGCTTCCAAGTGGCAGCTGAGCAGTGGAAAACCCAGCTTTGACACACTTGTTAGTTCTGTGGTTAGAAAAGAATAGCTGTGTACTCAGATCTCACAGCCCTCTGAAGAATATATTCCAGTCATCCAGAGCTCTGGTATCTGGCAAATCTTCAATATCACATACTTGCTGACTATCCTAGTGTGCTCCAGGATAATGCTGAATTATGAACCCAGTCCTTTGCACAAAGTGTTCCCCTATTCTTTGCAAAAGACTTCCCTCCTCCACCCAGAAATTTAAAGAAGCAATTCAAGCCCCACCGTGGAAATAGCGAGTTCGTGTTTTAGCTAAGAGGAGTGCAAAGCAGGGAGAGCAGACTTTTACAGGAAGGGAAAGGAAAAACAAAAGGGGACAAAGCAGCAGCTCTGATGAGAAATTAAATCAGGGAGAGCACTGAGGCCACATGAAAAAAAAAGCAATGCCCCTCATCATTTCCATATAAGAAATTGAGAGCAGAATGTTCAGGAAATGACACTTTCAGGCTAAGTGACACTTGCTATGCCCTAAACTGCAACCTCAAGCCATATCCACAGGGAATATGCCTACTCCTGGCATATGACAGGCATCAGGACATCCATGCCAGGTAAAAGGGTGCCAGCCTGCAAGGAAAATTCTGCTGCTCTCTTCATTTCTAGGTGGAGGCATGGTAAATCCACTGTAACAGCTCATGCCACACTCATTTGGTTTCTGATCTATTTCCATTCCTGCCTCTCAAGCATCTTTAATTACATCACAAAGGTAATCTTAAAGAAAATCAAACACCCTTTTCAGATTGTCTGTGACTTGTTTCAGAATAAAGGTATTTGGCAGAATCTTCAAGCTTAGCAGTTTCAGTTAAGCAATTAATTCCAAGTATAGAACTTTCAATTCAGATATCCACACACCTGATTCATTGCTGAGCATTGTTAAGAGACCCTTCTTTAGAATGAGAATAAAGCCCTATGATTAAGGACATCTGCCAACTGCAGCTTAAAATCAATACCAAACTCTGAGACTAAACAAAATAAGCCCTTTCTTGCTTTATATAGAGCTGACAGGTTAGCAATTCCAGCCAAACATTCCCTCAAACTTCCATGATGAGTCACACCACACAGTGGTTACCTTCATGGCAACAAGTTTATATGCAAGTAATAGAAGGTAAAAATGAAATCACTAAAAAAAATTAAAAAAAAAAAAAAACAAACCAAAAAACCCCCAAAAACTAAAAAAAAAACCCCACAAATCCACAATATTTATGCAAGATCTGTATCCACACTTAATATTAACTAGACATGTCAGGTTTTATACCACAGTAGAGACCCTACGTAGACAGGCAGAACTGAGGTTCATTTTGTGTACAGGTGTGTTCAGGTTCAGATATGCAATAGGTTGTTTTCAATTCTTAGGGACAAGCAGACTTGCTATCAGTCAAACTCTAATATCAGTATTCTCACAAGGAGCCCCACAAATCCCCCAGAGAAGTAAGATTACAGTATTCTATTAGAAAGGTGATTTATTACTTGGCATTTCTTGAAGTTTTGGAGCCACTAAGAGACGAGAACCACATGCTGGTTTTGAGACACACCCCACAGTCTGCCTCTGCCTCCTGGCATTTGAAGACTTGGTTGTTTGAGTTAAAAATTCTACTCCTCTTTTTCCCAAGACTCACTAAAAAGCCTACTACACCTATTATTTTTTTTTCCTCGATCCAGATTATCCGGGTTTGGATCTACTTTATTTCAAACCTTTATCCTCCCTGGGATCTGAAGAGACTACCTCTCCTTCCTCCAAAAGGACTTTTCACAGGCTTTATTAAAGCAGCTAAAATATTTGTAGAAAATAAGAATACCTAGTCCAGCCCTTGAAAAGCACATCTTCAGCTCCCTCAAAAGATTTCTGAAGAGGAAATAATTCCCCCCTACTTCAATTATGCTAATTATTGACATCTTTTCTCCTCGATATTATAGTTATGCACAGTAAGAATACAATTTCAAATTTAGTAGTAAGCTGAACAAGATGACATCTTAAAACAAAAGCAAAGGGTTTTAATTATGTCAATGCAAAAAGAACCAAAATAATATAATGACACTTATTTACAATCTCTTTAACTCCTCAGGTGAAGATTTATTTCAGAAAATATTACAAGACTTAAGACCATAAACAAAACTTAAAATGTAGAGAATCCAAGTCTGCGTCCTTGAAAAAGTGGAAAAAAAGAATCAAAAAATGCACATACCATTTCTAAGGATGCTTTCAATCCTTATTTCATTTGATGGTTATGAAAGAGATGGTCTTTAACTATACCTTACCTTAATCCTTGTTTTTATGCAAAGGAGGTTGTGGCACTGCAGTTGTTAGTGCCAAATTTAAATCCACCTATAGGCTCACCAAGCAATCGAGAGACCTATAGCTTTGCTCTACAATAAGAAAGTTTCACAGGTTATGTCACCATATGAAATAAATCGAGCAATAGCTGTGCCTTTAAAGGAAGATTTTCCATTTAACTCAACACAAGCCGAAACTGAGAGGGGAAAAAACACAATGCCAAGGCTTTAAAAACATCTCTTAGTCTCTGAAAAACTTCCTGGGGAAACAAACCTTCCTGAGGGATACCACAGGGTACAAGCTGACCCTGCTCTCTTCAGGAGGGTTTAAGTACTCATCATTTAGTTAATGGTGATTTGGAGCACCTGGAGAAGTGTGTCCATCATTTCGAGGATGTGTGATTCCTAACACGAAACACATGAGAATAATTGTAAGCTATAGTAAATATGTTTATATTTACTTTATTATAAACATATTTACTTTACTATAAATATGTTTACCTTCCTATAAATGTATTTACTTTACTTTACCCACCACATCTTGTCTTTGAGGAGAAGGTGCTACCTCACCCCAATGGTATCATAAGGAAAAGGGAAAGCATGTTCAGCAGTCTGTTCCCTCTTGAATATCTTGCTTTGCTGCTGGATTTGATGAAAATACACTCATTGAAAGGATACTGAGCAATCGGCTCAAATTTGGTGTGACATCCCTTGTCTAAATTGAATCACAACATTCAGTTTCCCCATCTTGGCATTTACACCTTTTACCAATTCTAAAGAGCAGCCCCAGTACATGATGTATGCCTTTTCCATGCTATTTGCTGAACTCTTCAGATTTTTTCCAGGAAAGACGGGAGTTGTCTCCATTTTACAATGCTTGAAACTCCCAGATTGATTGTAGCACCCTTATTTCTCACTCCTGTTCTGGAAGATACAGATTGGTTTGCCTCAAGCAGGTCTTGATGATCTATGCTTCTCTATTTCCACAACTGAAATAAAAAAAAATAAATGCCCAAGTAAGCACAGGCAGCAAAAGAATCGAAGCAGATGGATTTCAACCCCCAAGAACGCATCCATCACCTGTACAAAGTCTCCTGCAAGAGCTTCCCAGCTGATTTACATTTGACAACAGCAATTGTGATTGCTCAAAGCCACTGAAGTGCTGAGAGCAGGGAGGGCATCCATCCTATCATGCTTTTCATAGCAGCTGTAGCTAAAAAATTTCCATAATATGTTAGGTATACCAGCCAGAAGCCTGCCCACTACACTTCGACCTCCACTCTGACAGTATAAAAACAAACAAAAATAAAAATGGCAACACTGTGTGACATTGGCATTATTTACCAAAGCCTGAGAAGGTACTCAAGTACCTCCTGGTAATTTCAGACACTAATGCTCACCTGGACTTTAAAGATGGCTCCACAAGAAGCACATTTTGTCAGCCAATTTTCAGCATGTAAAATAGGTGATATGGTCAGATGCCTTCCTTGCATTAAAAGAGAAGCTGCAGCTCAAGACCACTGGCAATAAAAGTCCTTTCAAGAGTTCTCCTATGGATAATAGCAATAGGCCTCCAGTGACACCAGCTGGGATGACCCACCCACTGTGGTCTAAAGCAGCAGTTGCCACCTGTAATCCCTGAACATTGTTCCAGGCCTGCAGGAAAAATTTTGTCAAATAAAAAAAAGAGACGCTGATGGAAAGGGGAAGTAATTTTTCACAGGTTTCCCAAGCTGTGGCATGACCAGTAGGAAATGACCAGCGACCTCATGATGACACAAAGAGTCACCAGAAATATTTGAGAAACCCTACTCTTGCTCATTTGACCATCTCAGAGAAGCTATTCAAGTCAATGACCTCACTGGAATGGCAAAAATAGACAGTTCATTTTGAAATATGACACTTTTTTCCTGAGAGACCTCAAATGACATCTTCAGAACCGACAGCTTCAAGGGAGCAATATTCAATACTGCAACTTCTATTCAGCAATATTTCCTCCTCAGTTCTCAAGACATTAGTACTTTTAACTCAAGGCGGAGTTAAAAGAAACTGAAGGGAGGAAAGGAAAACCACCAAGAAAATATGAGAAGAATTTAGGAACTGAATTGCACTGGGGAGGTTAAGGAATAAAAAAGAGAAATCAACAGAATAAAACACAAAGCTCAATCCTACAAACAACTTTTTTTTTAATCCACCCACTTAAAACTATGCATAGGTGCTTTAATTACCAGAGTGAAATGCACGCTTGAAACAAAATCCGTGCTTGCAAAATGAAGTTGAAAACAAACCCAGAAAACAAAATCAGCCTTATCCAGTCCAGCATTAACAAAAACTGTGTTGGAATACCTGTTTAGATCAGCTCCCTCAGATGAGTGCTAGTTCAGAATGAAAAATTATGTACCTTCACCTGCAAGGGCTGTGTGGTTACCCAGAAATAAAACCCTCTGTCTCTCAGAAAGGGTGCTTAGGGAGGAGGTTACTCTGCAACAGCTTATCTAGAATAGCCACTAAATAATTTAGTCCAGCTAATTTTCAGTAAGGACAGGGTTTATGGCGCCTTTTTGTGGACCATAACAGATTCTAATATTAAACCACTACTACTAAAAATAAAAAGCATCTACTGATTTATTTATTTATTTTTAATTTTCATGTATGACTTCTGGGGGTTTTGCAGACTTTCTTTAGTTCTTGGCATTTGCATAAAGAAAGCTTATTTTCTTTCTGAGTGGACAGGGGGAAGAATGTCCTGAAAGACTTCTGCATAACTGAAAAATTAAGGGGAAATATTCCCCCTTTCTCCATGGTTGAACATTACTTTTCCTGCTTTCTTAAACTGACTGAAAGGTAACCCCCCAGCACTTCAAAGCACAGTTCCATAACTAATGTTTCTAGCTAGGTCTGAAAAATATTTATACTTACACTTACAAAAGGATTTATAAATACAGTTAACTGAGATTCTGCCAGAATGTGCAGATTGCTTTGCACCAGGAATTTAAATGGTAAAATTCTTAATGGAACCATGAATCTGATTAAAAATAATATCTTGACAACTTCCTAGTCATTCATCTGACAGCACTGGGAAGAACAGCCTGAGAACCTTCCTAACCTGTGCTCTGTGGATCCATGACACTGGCACTGCCAGGGGAATTTGAGGAAACACCTGGAAATCCACCTCTGGCTGGAAGAGAACCAAGACCAGAAATATTTTCAGATTTGGGACCATTGTCACTGATCATGTTTAAGAAGTGTTTGGACAATGCCCTTCATACAATGCTTTAATTTTTGGTTAGCTCTGAAGTGCTCAGACCAGATGGTTGTTGTAGATCCCTTCCAACTGAAACACTCCATTCTGTTCTGTTCCATTCCATTCCATTCCATTCATTCGAAAGGGGAAATAAAAGCCTCCAGAAACACTATTAAACACACAACTGTTAGCTATGGCCTGTGTTTTCTTGGCTATCAGACACAGACCTGAAGCTATCTCATTCTTTTCTAATCTGCTTGCATTTCTCTCCAGGATTATTTTCCCACAACAGTCCTAGCTGAGCCTCAGCTGCCTGATTTTTAATCTGACACCTAGAAAGGTTTTCCCAAAGTCCCCACACATTGCATTATGGCAACAGAGATGTGTCACATCTTGGGGCTCTGTGCTCAAAAACCTGACTGACCTGCCTGCACCTCGATAGCAGCTACAGCCTGTGGCCCTGCTCTTGTCCTCTGCTCCTAAAATATCCTCACCCACACGAGAGCTCTGACACATGCATAGCAGTCAGATGAATCACCCCTGGAGCTGCACACGTGTTGCAGCCATGATGTCCAAACAGGAATTTTGCAATCTCTCAGAGTGGCAGCATTTGTTTGTCAAAGCTTTGGTCTCCTGTCATCCAGACACGAGCCGAAACCAGGTATAAGCACTGCTGTCTGCAGCATGAGGGGCTCAAATGGTAGTTTAACAGGAAAAGGAGTTAAACCATGGGCTACACATTCAGTAATGTCAAACGGCTGCTGTGAAAAATTAAGGGGTACCCAGACTTCTTTTTGTATTTCATGACAATTTAAAAAGCAGGTATGTTTTTTTTCTCATCAAGTAATATTGTGACATTTTCCACATCACAGAATCCCAGCATGGCTCAGGCTGGAAGGGACCACAGTGGGTCACATCTGGTGCCACCCCCCTGCTCCAGCAGGACCATCCCAGAGCTCACAGCACAGCATTGTGTCCAGAGGGCTCTGGAATATCCCCAGGGAGGAGACTCCACAGCCTCTCTGTACAATCTGTTCAGGGCTTGGTCACTGCACAGGGAAGAAGTTCTGCCTCATGTTTAGGTGGAACTCCCTGGGCATCAGTTTCTGCCCATTCCATCTTGTCCTATTGCCTGACACCACCGAGCAGAGCCTGGATCCATCCTCTTACCACCCTTCCTTCCTGAAGGAGTCTACTTTCATCATTGGTAATAGTAATGAAGTCTGAATTATTTGGAATGGATGCTTATACTTGGACTAAAAGTTTAAAGAACTAAAACCAAAATATTTCTGCTTTTTATCCCATGCATTTTATCTCCAAATTTGAGAATGATAACTCTTTATGAAGCAATTTTTAAGGGTTCCTAAGTTCATATTGAGATTTTCCAGTTGCTCTCCTGACATTAGCACTATTCATGCATCATACACAAATGTCTTATGCCAAATATTTGCAAGGATGTGCCCAAATCTCTTCTAAATGTCTTCAAATGTCAGTTTAAAAAAAAAAAAAAAGTATTAAAAACATAGAAAATTAAGAAGTCTGGCTTTGGGTTTTCACTTCCAGCTACACCTCCAGTTGTAGAGGAAGACCTGATTTCTAGTGAAATCCCCCAGGGCTTTGTGGTTTCTTCAAAGCCCTTCTCTCGTGGCTGAAAGCAGACACACTTTCATGATGCACAGATTTACTCCCAGCATGACTTCTTCCAGAATTTATCTGCTATGGATACCAAACACCAAACACTTTTCTACCAGCACTGGAAAAAAGGCCAGTGCCTTTGACGTAGCGTTATCAGCGCATGACGGATCCTGTGAGTCATTTTTGTAATGACTCTTTCCATTTTGCAATTGGAATGGCAGTTTGACTCTCCAGCTCCAAGACCAGCCTCTCCCTCGCAGCCCCAGATGTAGAAGGAACTACTCACCCATCGCCATTCCAAATTATTGCTGTGTTGAAATGAACCAAAGTACCTTAAACTTTGTTTGAGAAGGTGAGACCAGAAGTAAAGGCATTAATTAAGGTTATGTTTCATGGACAACCTTGAAAGTTTAGGATGACCCAGACAACATCAACACAGGGTGTGTGGCTCCCTATTTCCTCTTTCCTCCCAAAATCCATCCCCACCTCCCTGACAGCAGAGAAGTGATGTGTTTGTACAGGCCCATCCCTCACCAGATGGATGGATCCAGCTCAGCATCACAGTCACTGCAAAAAACAATCACTGAAGCTAAAAAGCAAGCAAAACAGCCTTTAGGGCTTTTTCTTTTGTGGCTGGCTTGTACAGTCAGAGATGTTATTCTCTACAAAGAACAACATTTTGTTATTGTTTTTCTCCTTTAACCCACACTCCTCAAGAAAATCTGTTAATCCCTATCCTTCAGTGGGAAAAGCTTTGCACTAGAACTCTGCACAGTTCCAACTGTTTATGCCTGGCTTTTTAAGGGAGCTGAAACATTTTGAAAGATCTGGAATTGTTTATGTAAAGAAGGCTAAAGGCCTCAAGCTAGCTGACACTAGTCCTTCCACATATTCCTAAGCAAGAGATTTGAGGAAATCAGGTCAAGGAGGCAAGGAATTCTGCAGTACCTACCAGAGAATCCCACCACCCTTTAACACAGTCAGGAGAGAAACCCCTGATTCCCTTTACCCTCCTATATTAATCAAAGGACTAGGGTCTATTGGATCATGCAGTCTCAGGAGAAAATCCTTCCTGGTGAGAAGCAAATCCTTCTCCTCTTTACTATTGGTCCAAACAAGACACTCAGTTTCACATTAAAACAGGATAAAATAATTCAGCCTATCTGTAGAGGAAAGGTCTACAGATAGTGTTATGTCTAGATTATGAGAAGGGTAATTTTAAAATGCTTCTGGTAAACTCTGATTTCTTCTTATCAGCAATATTTTGAATTTGCTTTTCTCTGTTCCAGTAGGACAAAATAACACTTTAACCACCCAGCACAATTTTAAGTGCAGATAATAAATATTTCATGCAAAATGCCTATTATCACATGCAAATATAAAGTTTCAAAATAATAAATCAGTTTGAAGTAGCTCTACAAGGGTCATGAATTTCCATTAGTGATTTCTATTATGCAGAAATTCAGTTGATTACTATCTCATTCCACTAGTCAGAGAAGTTCAGGTGTGGTCAGAGAGTTGCATCTACCAGATCGTCATACCCTGGAAAAGCGAAACATAAATGTTGTCTCCAGATCCTTTATTTGGAATGAAAAAAAAGCCACATCATTATTTTCATTCCATATTCTTGAGGATACTAAAGATAAACATATGCATTTCACTTCTTCCTAAATTAATTTGCCAGATGAATGGGGAGAGTTTAATTTTTTACAAACTCACAGGCAGTTTTTATCCAACAGGTCCATTTCTTGCCTCTGATCAAAAGGCTACAGTCCATGAATTTTAATGGAAGTTGCTTTAACACAGTGTAAGCATGAAAAGCTTAATAATACAACAGTAGAAAGAGAGACATCCAAAGTTATTCCGTGACCCTTAATTTTAGAAACTCAAGGGAAGCCATATGACTAATGCTAACTAACAGCATAAATTCTGAATGGCAAAGTGACAAAAGAAAACCAACCCAAAAGCCACACAGAAAACCAGTCTGAGCTCAAGGGTGAGGCACAGGACCTCCCCTTGCTCCGTTTCCACTTACCACGAGAGTTTAGTCACATATATTTATTAATTTCAGCCTTACTGGATCTATATTGTTGTGGACAGCCTCCATCCCTCTGTCTCCTTTATTTTATAGGAAAGGTATTCCTGTTTTGTAACCTGCTCTGGGAAGCAGCTGCCCAAGCATCTCCCCCTCCGTATTGCCTCTGGAATGTGCTGTAGCTTATCATTTGTTTTGGCAACAAGAACTCCAACATGTTTTCATTTGCATTTTAGTATGGCTTTTCTGTCTTTACTGCTCTGAGTGGGCTGGTTTTGACTCTCAATACCTGCTGAATTTCTAATCCCACGGTATGAAATTAAGGCATGAGCCCTCAGTTTTCATCCTTGAGCCAACAGGCTCAGAAGATGAGTGCTGAACTCCCTGTTACAACGAAAGGGAAATTCCTAGTTGAAATTTAACATGTTTTTTCTCACAACTGGGGTGACCTAAGGGCACATACGCAACCAGTTACCATGGATCAGCTGGCAGGCTGAAACTTATCCCACCTTATTTTTCTAAAATGGATGTTTATAACGTCATACAGACTTACTTGAAAGTTTGAAGGAGTTAAACTCTGCTGTAAGTTTATCCTGTAAGGGAAAACACCCATTTAAGCTAGACTGATGCATTTGTGTTAAACTAAACGGCCGGCAGAGGCCACAGAGGTGATGAGGGGGGACTGCAGGAGCTGGGCTTGTTTAGTTAGGAAAGACTGAAAGGGGATCTTATTATGCATATAAACATTTCAAAGGGGTGTCAAGAGGATGGTGCCAGACTCCTTTCGGTGGTGCCCGGCGACAGGACAAGGAGCAATGGCCACGAACTAAAACACGAGGTTTCACCTCAACATGAGGCGCTGAGGGTGGCAGAGCCCTGGAACAGCTGCCCAGGGAGGACGTGGATTCTCCCTCTCTGGAGACATTCCAAACCCACCTGGACACATTCCTGTGCCACCTGCTCTTGGTGACCGTGCCTTGTAGGGGGATCGGAATGGATTATCTCCAGAGGTCCCTTCCAATCCTTAGGATTTGGTGATCTACGCAAGAGCAGGTCGGGTTGGGGGGGGGTAGCTAGATATGAGGACAAAATTGTTCACCCACAGGGTGGTGGGCACTGAACAGCTCCTCAGGGAATAGGCACGGTCCCGAGGCTGCCAGAGCTGCAGGAGTGTTTGGACAATGCTCTCAGGGATGCACAGGGTGGGATTGCTGGGCTGCGCCGTGCAGGGCCGGGAGCAGCGCTCCGGCGCTCGCCGTGCTTCCCCCCATGCCGGGCTACGATGGCCGGGCACGGCCCCGAGTGGCGCTGCCGGAGCGCCGGGACTCTGGCTCTCCCCGCGCTTCCCCTGCCCGCCCCGGGACGGCCTGACAGGGCCCCGTGTGGCGCTGCCGGAGCGCCGGGAGCCCGGGCGGCCTGGGGCGGAGCGGCGCGGCCGCAGGTGCGGGGCGCGGCCGGGGGCGGCCCCGGGGCGGGCGGCAGTCCCCGAGCAGCCGGGCAGGGCCGCATTTAAGCGGCGGCGGCGGAGCGCGGGAGCCTCGTCCCTGCAGCCGTCACCATGCCCGTCAAGGGAGGCACCAAGTGCATCAAGTACCTGCTCTTCGGCTTCAACTTCATCTTCTGGGTGAGGCGCCCCGGCTCTGCCCCCCGCGCTGTCCGGGGGGAGCCCGCGGGACGGGGATGGAGGGGAGGGGGAAGCCCTGGAGTCGCGTTTTGTTCGCTTTTCTGCTGCGTGGTTTTTGCCGTGTTCCCTACTTGCTGCCGCCCGCAAGGAGAGCGGTGTGTGCTGGGGAGCTCGCCGCTTCATTTTCCACGTTTTTTCGGGTTTTCTCGTAAGGCGGGCTGAGCGCTGAGCCAGGCGGGGAGGGGTGCCGGGTTTGCGGATGGTCACCCCTCTATCCCCCAACACTGCGTACAACCCTCGCCCTAAAATTGTGTGCAGGTCGCGCTCCCCGGTGCCTTTCTGGGTGCCAGGGCTGTGCCCGGGGTGACTTCCTCGTAAGTCGCTGCCTGTGGTTGTGCGTGTGTGTGTGAACTCCTGGTGTGGGTAACCTCGTTGCAAACTGCGGCTTCCCTTCGAGTTTAATCTCTCGGAGCAGACCTGCACCAGTTGAAAGCGCGTCTCCGCTGTGCTTCTTGGCCAGGCAGCCTTAGAGAGCATGGCTGAGCTGCGAGGTTGGGGCTGCTCTCAGGCACTCGGGGCGTGGGCACCTGGATCTAGCGCTGGCTCCCGCATGGAAAAGTACCGCGGGAGAGCCGCACAGCTGCTTGTGTGCCTAATGGATAGGTGGTTCAAAAAGTTAGGTTTTCCCTGGGCTGTTTGGCACGGTGGAGAAGTGCGTGTATGACTCTGAGGTGGAGGAATGAAGTTGGAGCTGTGGAAAGAAGCCGCGTCTGGAGTCAGTCGCAGCATTGCCCGTGGGATGAGTGGAGGTTGCAGTGTTAATGGCTAAAATGCTTGGGATGTCTCAATCTCAAAGTGGGTGACGGCAGAGTTGGGAAAACAGAGCTGGGCTGCGGTTGAGGGAAGTTGTGCAGAACTTGACCCAGGAGAGCACATGTTGCCACGCAGGAGTCACCAGAACAGTGACCAGGGGTGTGCCATTTGGTGGGTTAGAGCTGATCAGAGGAAAAAGCCTAACAAAGCACTGCCTGAAATTTCTGGTCAGTTTCTGGTTAGTTTCTAAGCCTCTTGTTGAAAGAGACTGAAGTACTCCTGGTTTGCTTTGAGGTTGTTTTGTTTGTTTGTTTCAGAGCTGCAGACTTTCTGCAGAGTATTTCACAGGACAAAAATTCTTGTTATGACAAAGGCATTGCCTCAAAGAAGCTCTTAACCTGAGCATCACCCCCTTTTTCTCTGGGGCCCAGGGCTGAGAATAGGGAGCCTGGTTTTGTTTAGCTCAGGATGTACCTGTTGCTTGGGAGTGTCATGGTAATAAAGGTCTGAGGCTTTACTTGGACCTTTGGGTGCTCTTGGATGCAGGACTGAACTTGTGACAGGGTGGAGGGGAGAAGAGTGGTGCTGAGGAATGGGGCTGGTGCTGCTGCCCAGAGGAGCTGAGAGATTGTTGCTTTTCAAGTGGCCTTTTTGAGGCTGCCAGTATCCAGCTTGGATGTGGGAAAGAGGAAAGGCAGGAAAAAGAATTAAAGGGAGATAAATGCATCTTGAAGATGCCAGTAAGTGTCTGGAGGCCCCAAGAGGCAGTAAATGCAAGCATCTTGGGTAGGCCAGAGATAAGTGTGTGTTTGACCAGCTGGAGTGGTCCTTGGCTCTTGGGGATCACCACATGTCATTGTGGCCTGCCAAAAACTGTTGAAGGGGAGTTTAGGGGGTATGGTGTTAGTGAACCTCGTGTCCTCTGTGGGGAAATAAAGTAGCTGTATCTTGGGTTATTCTACACTGAACATTCTGAAAAAAATGTGTCCTGGGGCTGGCAGCACTAGAGGACAAGAACTACCCTAATAAGAAAAAAGGCTTTAATGTTTCTTATGGCTTTGCAGATGTGAGAAGTCTATGAAGTAATGGAAATAAGCTGACAAAAACTGTTGTGCTGGAGTGCAATTCTGTCCCCCCTTTTTTGAAATAATTTGCCTAAAAAGATAGAATAGGAATTTAAGTAGTCTGCAGCAAACCTGCAGATATCTGTGGATGCCATGTTAGGTAGAATGTATTTGCTTCCATCAGAGGCTTGAACAAGGGTAAGAGGAAGCAGAAAGTCTCAAACAGTTTGGTATAGGAAGTTATTGAGATAAAAATGGAAACTCTCAAAGGGGAAGATGTATCTAAAGGAAAGTGATAAAGGTTCATAAATGCTGGTGAGCCAAATACAATCATACAATAAGGTTACCCAAAAGAAAGCTTTAGGAGGCATTTGTGAAAGCACACCCAGCTAAAATACCCTCTTCAGACACATGAGGGAAAGGGAGTTTCTCAGGGAGTCCTTCCAGGCAGTAACAGGTACAGGTGTAAAAGTTTTGGGAGTGATGTTCTGCAGGACTTTATTTTACTGGGGAAGATGTTGGCAAAGTTCTGTGCCATAACCTGTCTTTGACTCTGAATCCTGCACAGGCTTCAACTGATCTCTTGATGCAAAGGAGTTGAAAGAGCAGCAAATGTTTGATTAACAATTCTCCAAGGTCACACAACACTTCAGAGCTCCAAGCGCGTTGTGATTAGGTAACTCCCCCTGCTCACCGTCCATCTTGGTGCTGGAGGGCTGGAATGCAGCAAACTGGAGGCTGGGTTTTTGCTTTATGGTAGTCTGGGATACGTGGAGAGTGGCACATAGGAAGCATCTGGAAAAAGCAGAGAAGATTCTTTAAAAGCTGCTGTACATGTGGAGATGGTACACTGGCTACTGCAAGGGGAAGTCAGACTTCATGAAGCCACTGACTTGAAGCCTTTAAAAGCCTGAATGGTGGAGAGAGCAAGGACTGGTTGATGTTGTTTCACTTGTTCAGTATCTCCTGGAAATCTCAGGCCTCTTGTTAAAGCCAGGCACTCCTGGAGCAAGATCCTGGCAAGGATTAAATGGCTGTCAGAGTGGAGGCAGGGCTGAGCTGAGGTGCAGCTCTTCAGTTGTGGAGGGAACCAGCAGTGCTGGCGCAAACTCTGTGCCGTGGGTACAGTTCCACCTCACCTGGAGAAGCATGGGAGGTACGGCTGGGGTGCTGGGCTGATATCCATACCCACAGTGATGGAGGTGATGCCTGCATGCTGACACAGCAGGGTGAGACTCTTGCCAAAGGCAGGCATCAGGTAATTCCTTTGGGAGGCACCAGCAGCACCTGGAGTTAGGAACTAAATGATTCAGGGGCAGCTTCAGCCATGGAACAGTGAAGCCTTGGGAGAAGAGGATCTATGATGGCTTCACAAAAGCACCAGGTGGGTGCTCAACATCTACAGAGCAAAATCACCAAGAGGAGATGGAAAATGGCATGTAAAGCTCCATAAATCCATGGCATGCTGGTGTCCCACAGTGCTGTGGGTTGCTCTGGTCATCTCCTTACCTTGAGAGGATCACAGTGGAACTTGGTAAGATTAGGGAAAGGAAGAGGAAGGTTTCTGCCATCAGCAGCTGTAAGTTTTCAGCCTGGAAGTGTGCTAGAGATTTTTAGAATGACAATTGTCCAGGCAGTAGATAGGGCCTGAATATTGAAGGAGGCAGTGAGCAAGAGCTGTGGAGTATTAAGCCTGGAAAGAGGACATTTTGAGAAGAAAATGTGACTGGGGGGACAGTGGTGGTGCTTTCTCCCTCAGCAGGTGTTGAGGAATCGGTTGATCAATGGGTACCTGGCTAACACAGATTTCAGCAGCCTTTTGCCACTTTTTCCTCTCTCAAGGTGCTGTCTGAGTCTTTGCATAATCTTTGAGTGCTCAACATGTAGACCAGAAGGTTGGTCCTGGGCAATGCTGCTGTCTGCCCTGTTCTCATAACACTTCCTGGGAATCTTGTGCTTGACTGATCTGATGGCCATTCTCCAGTTGGGAAGGCTGGGCACTTATATGGTGTTCTTTGAAACTTTTGGGACTTCAGAGTTTGGGTTAAAATGTGCATGTGGCCTAAACGGAAGAAAGGGCACATCTTTGGATGTTTTCAACGAGTCAGGTTAAGCACGGAGCAGTAGGTTTTGGGGTTCAGTCCTCTCTCTGAGGTGTGGGAATGAGGAAGGGCTGTGTCTTCCCTTAGCATGGAGTGTTGCTGCAGGCACCAGGCTCCTGGCTGCTGTTGTGCTGCCCCTGCAGGGGCTGGTGTTCTCCCTGCTGGGTTTGCCCGCAGCTCTGCTGTCTTGGCATCTCCAACAGTCTGCTCTCTAATGACAGAAGTTTGGGGATGGATTTGGGGTGTGGAGGGAGGTGTCAAGCCTGACAGAGAACTAAAGACTTCTGTGTTTTTGCTGCCAGGCTGGCTTGAGCTTGGCGAGAAGTCGGTGGAAACAACACATTAAGTGCCTTAAACCTGATGAGCGGTGGAGTGGTCTTAGCAAAGTTGGCTTGGACCAACCTTTGCATGAGAATGCTGGATTGTCTTGAGTTGTGCAATGAGTGACTACCTTTAGCTGTGCTCCCTTAACACCCTGGGTTTGCTCAGGCTTGTTGGTCCTGGTGACAAAGTCTTTTCCTAGGAAAACTCTGGGCTCCTGAGCAGCTTGGATCATGCCGGGCAAGTGCTTGCCTGTTCTCCTGCTGGCTTCCTGCTGCTGAACAAAAGCAAGGGCTTGCATCCTTAAATTTCAGTGCTGGGTTTTCCCCTTGTGAATTTTGTGGAATACAAAGGCATCTGCTGCTGATATTTATAGTTTAATATATTTTAGGCAAGGAAGTGTTGTAGTAGAGAGGCAGAGTTCAGGTTGAAGTTTTGAGCAATCATTTTCTTGCTCCTTTCTACTGGTGGGAAGCTCTCTTGTCCTGACTTCCCATTCTCCAGAGTATTATGTGTTTTATGAACAAATGCATTTGTCTGTGGTAGCGCCTGCTAAAGCAAGATGAGCAGAATTAGGCCTGGAGAACTCTTTTCCTGCTGTAACTTGAAAATACCTGTGCCTTTATTCTGAGCCACAATCTCAACTGCTTTTGTGCACCAAGAACAGCTGATAGCAATTCAAAGGTCTCTCCTTGGACTGACAGGGAAATAAGGATGTGTCTGTTAGTATGTATATATGCAGGCACGTATAAAAAACCCAGGCATTAGTTGCTTTTGCTTTCTGTAATGAACTGATGTCGTTGCTGGCTACAGTGTGTGAATATAATGCTGCTTGGGTTCAGTTCAGTGTACTTTGACTCCAGTGAGTGCTGTGAAGTCAGGAATGGAGTTGGAATATGTTGCCTTGAGAAACCTGATGTGAAGCTACTTGGGGTTCTAGCAGTCCTAGCTCCTATTTGCAATTCTAATTGCAAATATAGTAGGCTGGCTTCTGAATAGGAACTTGTATGAAATGGGTACTAGTTTTGGCAGTGGTTCAGGAATTTTGTAATGCTGCCCCTACTGTACTGGAGCACCATTTTATTGCAATAAATGCTATGACATTAATGTAGGCCACAACATTCTTGAAACTAGCTAAGCAGAAAGAAAATACTTCCTTTTGAATCCACTTTTTTCCTAAGGAGTTTGAAAACAGCTGCAGCTTCTTGCATAACTGCAAGCACACATGGCACAAGTGTTAGGGGAGCTTTTTCAGAACTCTGAAAACCTGGGCTGTTGTGGATAACACTAATTCTGTAATTGAGGGTTTAGAGTGATGTTGAACCTCTGCTTACTGTTCATGGGGTTTTATTTATGGAGTACCAGCAAGTAACAGGACAGAAATAGTTCATTGCTACTCATAATGTTCTCAATCTCTTTGCATGTTCTTTGCAATGTTACAGATCTGGTCCTGGCTTTGTTAGTTCAGTCTAACTTAGTGAGAAGTAAATTGCCTTATGCAGTCAGATTTTCAGCTGAAAGTTCAAGTGTTTACGAAGTGAAGGTGGTGGCTTTTTTTATGTCCTCTTGTCACATCCTGGGGTAAACATATATAGAACAGTAGTGTAGAGCCTGACGTACCTTCTTACTTCAAGAAAAAAATTAGTAAGTGTTTGGTTTGGTGCCATGCTTAGCTAACAACACTTAAAATAGTGTTAATTTTTGACTCTGCGTTTCCACATAGTTACTTACCTTCTGCTGGATGTAATGCCTTGGGCTTGGTAGAATTTGCATGTAAGCTTGGCCTCAACATGTCAAAATGGCAGAACCCACAGTTTCTTGTGCCAAGGCTTTTTTTGCAGGCTTTGAGCCACATATCATGCGTTCTTGAAGTGTCTGATTCTTCCCCTTCCCAAAGCTTTGTCCACCAGGACAGACAAAGGATTGTCTAAGGACTTGATAAGTGTTTGGACCTTGAGCTCCTCGAGAAGGAGGAGCCTGTGGAAAGATAAGATGCTCTGAGGTGTCTGTAGCAAGTGGGGTGCTTGTCTGGGGATTGTCCCTTATCGAGGTGACAAGGTCAGAAGGGACTGAACAAAACATCCTTGCAAAATAGTGGTGAAATCCAAAATTAACTTTCCAGCTTTTCAAAATAGTGTCATACACTGTGCTGCTCTGGAATATGTTTACCAAATTGGAATTATTTTTTGTTAAAAACTCAAGGTTTTAACATGTGTTTATGGCATTATCATTAAAAATGAGGGTTTCCTGTGCAAGCCTTTTGCTGGGAGACCGTGTGTGTGAAACCTCAGGCGTCAGGGCAGGGAGGAAACGCGGTGGAAACTGCTTGATAGCGTTCAGTGCTGAGGGACACTGCGAGCTCATGCTCAAGTTAGCCAGGAATGGTGAGGGGAGCAAGGCAGAGTCCTCTGTGTGGCTCCTGCCTCCAGGATACACAGGCTGTTTCTCATCTCAAGTGTATCCTGACTGGTTCAGGTCCTTTCTCATTTACCTCTTCTCCCGTGGAAGGCTGGGACACACCCTTTATGTCCCCAGAGGAAAAGCAAGGGGGACACGCCGAAGCAGTGGGAAGGGCAGACTTTGGAGAAGGCATTTGTCAGTGTGGGGTGGGAGGAGGGAAGTTCTGCCCAGGAGGCTCACTAGAGAAGCTGCACGGCTATGTAAGAAAGGCAGACAGACCAAAAAAAGCTGTTTTCCCTGTTGCAACAGGCAGAAAGCTGCGTGCAGGAGTGAGCTTTTGGGGCAGTGGGGGGGGTGGGGTGTTAGTTTGCATGTGATTACAACGAGAAACCTCCATAGGATTAGGAGGGGAGTGACCAGACCAGGTAGTTTCATCCTTGTTGCAGCCGTAGAACAGCCAAGTAGAGCAGGAATGAGCTGGGAGTAGTGCTTAGGGAAAGCAAGGAAGCCTGGTTAGCAGGAGTGGGGAAGTCAGGAGTATAATTGTGCCAGAACACACTGTTAATGGAAAATCACTGCCACAAACTTTTCCAAAACAGTGAGTGAGCAGTACCACTTTAACTTCACGTTTTGGTCAGATGGGAGAAAAAAAACCCACAACAAACCAGCCCTGTCTTCTGAGCTCCTTTTGCTGTACTTGTCACTATAGAAACATACTACTTACCTGTCTGATAAGCACACAAACACTCTCTTTTCTTTGTCTTTGTGAAACCAGACAAAATGGGTTACTTTCCAGGAGTACAGCGTTGCTCTTTTCCTGCTAAATTTCTCTTTCAGCACAGGATAGATCTACATAGAAACACACACTGTATTGCTCAACTCCTATAACAAAACTAGTCTGTTAGTTAGGGAATCCCCTTAGATTTCCAGACAAAAACCCAGCAATTAGGTCATCTGGGGATCTGCTTCCATGCACCCCTTTTCCAGGAAGGAAAAACCCAGCTTCCAAGCTATTCCAGTGTGGCTGCCCATCCTGTTGGCATGGCATGGGTGAGCAGGGAGGTGACAGTGCCTCAGCCTCTGCTGTGCCAGACTGGCCAGAGGTGCTGCCAAGTGCCCCTGGGGCTGTGCTTGCATTTTCCTCAGAGGCTGGTGTTGCTGTGTCCTTGTTTTGATGGAAATTTGGAGCTTCGAATTTCTCGCCTTCTGCTTTAAAACTGCCTTTTTTAGTTCAGTGGTCACTGTGGGTAGGAAGAGCACAAACTGAGAACATAAGTCTGCTTTTCTTAAGAAACTCAGACAAAAAGTCTCTTATTCTTTCATTAAGGCACAGCATTTTATTTCTAGTCCATCATGGAGAGAATTATCACTTTATTTAATTCTACCACTTTTTTTTAGTGCTGTGCAGCAGTTTACTGGCATTAAGTGTTATCACTGTTCTGTGATCCCATAAGTCTCTTGCCTCCCTGGCATCTTCTTAACCTTTTCCACAGAGTGATTGCTTTTCCAAGGAAAAAATGTACCACATGACTCTGGGTGGTGCTGGGGAAGGGTTAAATTTGTGTTTTCAAAGGAACTATATTAGGTACATCATTTCTGCCCAGTGTGAGCCAACCAGTTTGATTCTGGAGGTCGTTACCTGAGCCTTCTCCTTTGCTTGGAATTTTAAGATTATCTGCATGGTTACAGTATGACTTAAGAGTTTCTTTAGTTCTACAGTCCTTTTTCTGTGCCTTGCTCCGCTTGCAGAGCTCTCTACTCAAACACTGGAACTTGTCAAGCAACAAATACAGTTGGTAGGTGAGACGAGCTGAGTGTTCAGGCTTGTGGCTTTGCAATTAGTGAGTTCCTGGCAAAACAAGCAGAGGCTGTAGGTTTCTTCTAATGATGGGGATCTGGATCCCTGTAAAAGCTGGATACTGTTGGATGACACAGGAAAGTGAGTCTCAAGCAGAGTATTATTAAATACTTGGTGACTGAACAGCAGCCTAGAAGCAGTGCAGAAGTTTTTTGCATCACTAAGCCCTTCTGATGTTTGAACTGAGGCACTGGAGTGAGACGAGGTTGCAAAGGCTTTTTGAAGTAGCCAGGAGAGCAGGTCGAGCAGCAACCCTTCTCTCTGCCAGTCTCGTTTTGCACCTCTCCCTCCCCTCAGGGCGCAGCTGTGGCACAAGAAACTGAAATAATGACGCTGTTGCGACATTCTGTGTCGTACCAAGGTGCTTCAGCAGAACTTAATCACCCTCTCAGGGTAGCCCTAGGAAGGCGAGCAGGAGGTGTGTGCAGGTGTGCTTTGGGAGTAAGCACCTGGGACACCAACAAAGGCCTTTTGCTGAGCTCTGGAAACCTCCAGGGGGGTTTGGCTCTTTGGGTTTTGTCGCTTGATCTGTTTTCTATGTAACCCTGCAGCTCCTCTTGGAGGCAGGCCTGGGACTCAGGTTCCTAGCAGGTTTAGGAAAGCTGGGGCTGCCTTGGAGCAGGAACACTTCCACCTCTCTGGTGGGCTTGGTGAGAAAGGAGTGTATCCCTGGGTGCTTTCCATGGGAATGCTGTCCATGTTCTCACTGAAAATTGACATCATTGAACACGTCCTGGTTTCTTAGAGGCAAATTGACAATGTTGTATCCTTCTAGAAGGACCTTCTTGTCAGAGATCAGGCTTTGTTGGGATTGTTTTTTGGTGGGTTTTTTTTTTTTTTTGCTTTTCATGCATGCTTTGCCTTACCAAAGCACCAGACTTTATAAGCTTATTGCTCACTCTTAAGTTTAAATTTTTAATGTCTGCTGCAACGGGGATTTCTGTCCTCATCTCACTTTTGTAGAGCTTTTTTTAATGGCTAAATGGTCTTCAAAGGAAGAGCTGAGAAGCACACTCCTGCTTTCTTTGTCCTGGTTTCTTCTTTTTTTACATGCAAGACAACCCCATTTGTTTTTCTTTTTAAGGGAGGATTCAGTCTGTTCCAAGCAAACTGTTGCTATTGGCCTTACCAGAGTGCAATTCCCTCTTTCTTGCAACACTCTTCCTATGCCTTTTGCCTGATATTTCATCCAGAGGCTAATTTATATAACAAAATGACTCGCTGCAAACACAGGCACCAATGTTAAGAGGAACCTGGAGGCACACAGGCAGAGATGATAATGAAATAAAACTAAATATTATCTAAAATTCGATTGTACTGCTCCAGAGCAGCAATGTTGCTACTCCTCCAGCTGGTATTTTCTTTTTCCTGTCAGCATGGTCACTTAATGGGTTGGTTTTATCTTGTTTTGCAAGAAGAGCACTCTTCCTGAACTCCCTTCTGTGGTACACTGGACTCTTATCAGGCTGTTTAATACACTAGAACTTCCAGCTGGCCCCACAAGGTACTTTTCCTTGGGACACACTGGCTCTTCAGTGTGACACTTGAAGATTCCTAAGCCATGCAATGTCACTGCAGCCACCCAGAATAAAACAATGTGTGGAAGAATCAGTGGAGATAATGACACTTGGCTAAACCTTGGATATTTTCAGGAAGGAACAAGAATGGCATTGTTCTCCTGTGGCATTGGAGTTTAATTTATATAAATTAATCTGTCAACAGGGTGCCTCATGTCTGGAAAGTTTTTCACGTGCTGGTATCCCTATGCTTTTGTGCTGGTCCTTTGTCACCAACTCTTTAAATAAAAGCTGTGTTTGCTTCTGATGTTGTTACTAATGCATGGGTGGGTGGATTAGTTGGTATCATTTAACAAGGCTTCCTTGTTCTTACAGCTTGCAGGGACAGCAGTTCTTGCAGTTGGACTATGGCTTCACTTTGATTCACAGACCAAAAGTGTCTTTGAACTGGAATCCAATGACACCAAGTTTTACACAGGTGAGCTGGGGGGTCACCCAGGGGATGGGTCACACTTTTGTGCCCTGATCCCCAGGCTGCTGAGAAACCTTGGCCTTCCTTGAAGGGTAAAAAAGCTGGTGCTGGGGGCAGCTTCCCTTGTGAGCTCTTGTGCAGACAGCAGTACTGTCGTGTCAGTGGTTTCTTGGCTCTTCATCCTTTTTCCCAGAGCAGTTTCTTTTTGGTTGCTGTCAGTAAACATTTTGTAATCCCAGGGGCTCCTAGTAGACACAGAGGATGTTTCTTCTTGATGTTCATGATATGCGTCAGCAAAGTTTCACATTAAACTAAATGAGTAATTAATATTTCTTCTCCAGAGTGACCAACCTAAGCTACCCAAAACACAACTCTAGTGCCTCATCCCTCAGAAGGAGCACATGGTCTAACTCTTAAAGCCCCACATCTCCTAATTTATACTGAACTGAATGAGAAGAATACACAAATATCTTGGTCCCTATGAGAGTTATTCCAGCCAATGTGGATCAGTGTAGCTTGAGCTAGACCAGGTGGAAGGTGTTTGTAAGATGATCAATTAGGGGATGCACATGTTTTCAGTTTATGTTAATGTCATAAGAATTCCTAAGTTAATTGGATTTTATCTGAACCTTGAGTCACTTTTAGGCTTGGCCAGGGGAACCCATATGATTTGGTTGTCACCTGTAGGTGCTCAAACACTTGGAGCACCTCTGCTATGAAGAAAGGCTGGGAGAATTGGGATTGTTCACCTGGAGAAGAGAAGCTTTGGGGTGACCTCACTGTGGCCTTGCAGTGCCTGAAGGGAGCCTGCAGGAGAGATGGAGAGAGACTCCTGACAACAGCCTGGAGTGACAGGACAAGGGGCAATGGCTTCACACTGACAGAGAGCAGGTTTAGATTGGATATGGGGAAGAAATTGTTGCCTGTGAGGGTGGGGAGGCCCTGGCACAGGTTGCCCAGAGAAGCTGTGGCTGCTCCATCCCTGGAAGTGTTCCAGGCCAGGTTGGATGTGGCTCTGAGCAACCTGGGTTAGTGGAAGGTGTCCCTGGTCATGGCAGAGGCTTAGAATCAGGTGATCTTTAAAGGATGGCCTTTCTCTTGCAAAAAACTGGCTCCTGTCCTGGGCTGCTCAACCTGGGACAACTGCCAGAGTGGTGTCTGAAGGGTCAGTTGCAAGGAGGTGCACCCTGTGCTGCAGCCCCACAGCCCCAGGGTAGCCTGTGCCCACAGGGAATACTGTTAGTTAGGAATGGTGTCGAGACCATAGCTGGGAATATTGACATGCTCATGGGACTTCATGAAGAGGCTGCAGCCATGCCAACAGCTTATTTGTGAGAAAATTGGTGTTTTGCCCTTGATATGATGGCATTTTAGCAAGCTGGGTGGTTCTTGGAGCTGCCAGGAAGATTTCCAGATGCTTTTAACTGGACCTTGGAAAGGGAACAGAAATCTAAACTTGACCATTGAGCTGAATATTTAAGAACTCTTATTTTGGGTGGTATAAAATGACTCTTTCACCTCCTTAAGCGTAAAATTTTTATGGTGTAATGCTTAAGGTACCAGCTGAATGCAGCCAGTGAAACCTGCTTGAAATCTCTGTATGTTAAACTGAGTTTTAAAAAGAAGCTTAATAGGAATTGCTGTTTTAACATCATTTTCTGGGAGTAGTTACTGACTGCAATAACAAAGCAAGTTACCTCAAAGGCTTTCTGTGCAACTCAAAATAAGCTGAAAGAACAGATACTGATGGACTCTTTTTATTCTAATTTTTCAAAACAGAAAAAGTTTAAGTTGAGATAAAAAAATCCACATTGGAATTTCCTCCTGATAAGAAATGTCAGGCTTAATCCCTTACAAATGCTTCATCAAGTAGATGTTTATTTTGGCAGCTAATCTTACTGGTTTGCATTTAGAATATGTCATTTGCAAATGCTTACATCTGGCTTCCTTTGGCTAGTATTGATTGTCTCTGAACTGTATTTTTGTCCCTATTGGTGGAAATGTCCTGTTTGTTCCATGTGCTTTGTGCTGATTCTTTGATGTTTCACCACCCCAGTAATGCTTCCTTGCCATTCTCTGGGAGTTTCCTTGCTCACCACATCTTGCTGCTCTCTCCAGGTCACAGCTATGATGTTTAGGAGCCAGAGGACTGGGCATAAATGGAGTCTTTTAGCCCAGGAATATTTGGTTTTCTTGCTTCAACATATTCGCTATCTATATTCTGGGCAGAATAGTTTGCAAGCTGTGAGACTTTTTATAGTTTGAAGAAGTACCTGCTTCAAGAACTTCTCAGTTGTTGATAAATTATTATTCCAGTTGTCTCTGTCTTCACCTGAGGAGAAGTTGATAACTCTGGCTCTGAGCCAGTTTTTAAAAAAAGTACCTTACAGCTTATGTTAGATGGTTTTGTCTTGCCCATTTTCTAAAACTTGTGAAACGGCACTAGTGGTACACATTGATTGTTACAAGTTGAAGGTTTTATTTATCAGTATATTGTATTTCCCCTCAAGTTTTCAGATATGTTTGCTTTGAAAATTAAGAACACACCTTTTTTTTTGTGCTTAGCGCACCTCAGTAAAGAAACTTAAACCGTGGCTTTAACCTGAAACAAAAATTCATAAATGCTATTTGTGGAGGAAATAATTTCATACCTTGCTGCTGGTGTCTCAGTAAGTGAAAACACATTTGTTTTCTTCTTTCCTAGGTGTCTACATCCTTATTGGAGCTGGTGCACTTATGATGCTGGTTGGTTTCTTGGGATGTTGTGGTGCATCACAAGAATCTCAGTGTATGCTTGGCCTGGTAAGTGTTCAGGGCAGTGCTTAAATTTGGAGCAGCATGATGAGAAAGGAAGGAAAATATTACTGTGCAATTCAAGGGCAGCAGATTGTGAACCCAGATCACAGTGTTTAAACTCATGGTTGCCTACATAATGCTAGTATGCTAAATACAGTTTTTGTTTCTGGCCTTAAATACAAATGTTTGTGCCATATTTGAACACAAGATGACATCAAGAGGCTGGATATGTCTGACATATCCTGAAGTGTCAAGACTGGGAGAATTGTGAACACGGAACTATAATGTTGATAAGGGCAATGCTATCATTGCTAGATCATTTATCCTGGACTCTGAAGGTTGTGCAATCTGTAATCTCTGAGACCAGAACTGTGGTATTTGATGCTTGAAACAACAAGGCTCTACTGTTCATAATCACAGGATGAGCTCTTCTAGTTGACAACTGCTCTGCAAGCCAATTGCTGGAGAGCAACCTCATTGTTTTCAGGCTGGAGGGGCCAGTAGAGCTTACTGGGTTCATGCACATCTGTACACTTGCAGAACTACTCATCCAAATAACCAGAAGATTTAGTTAATAAAAGACAGCTACTATAGCCATTAAAAGAACAATTCTTTCTGTGTCACAGGAGAACTTAAATTCAAGTATTTCTTGCAAAATGATGCCTCTAGCCCTTTGTAATTCTGATTATCTCTCTAAAGTGCTTTGAAATCATAGTGGTGGTTTGGATCTGGTAGTCAGTGAGAGACAGAACACTTTTATTTCTGTTTTATGGGATACACAACAAAGTGACCATTAGCTCTCTGGGAGTTGGTAGCAAGCTAGGAATTAAGTAATGACTCCTAAAGCAACAGGAGTGACAAACCAGAGTGAAGGATTGCTGTCAGCTGTTGTGATGTGTCTGAATGACTTGGACGACTTCAAAGTTGGGGTTAACAGATGATTTGCTTTAATTAACACTGATCAAAAAGCAGGACTGGTGCATGGAGAGCACTGCCAGACTTTCTGACGCTCCTGGGAAGAAGTGCTGACCCAGTGCAGGGTGTCCTTTTTCCTGGTGTCACCAGTGTTTCAGACCTTCAGCTGGAGCCTGGTTGAGGGATAGTTCCTACAAGACTGGACAAACTTGCAGTGTATCTGTGTGATGCTGGTTTGTGGTGCTGTGGTCTTCATGAATAATGTGGTCTTTCTTTTCTAGTTCTTCTTCTTCCTGTTTGTGATTTTTGCCCTTGAAGTTGCTGCTGGGATCTGGGGATTTTCAAATAAAGACAAGGTAGGTTGCTCTTGAAAGTTGGAGTGGTGGGATGCTGGAACAGGTTTCCCAGGAAAGCTGTGGGTTTCCTATCCCTGGAAATGTTCAAGGCCAGCTTGGATGGGGCTCTGAGCACCCTGGTCTGGTGGAAGTGGTCCCTTCCCATGGCAGGGGGGCAGGACTTAGGTGGTCTTGAAAGCCCCTTGTTGACCCCAGATGCTCAGTGATTCTATGGATGTGCCCACAGTTACCAGTCTGCTGACATTTGGAAGGGGAGACAGTCTTACCTGATTAGGTGTGGCTTTTAAAGCGAGTGTACAGTTATTTCTCACCTGAAACAGGTGAGCCTTCTGTCCACCCTCTCTTCTCACCCTCCATTTGTATGTGGCAGAAAAATGGGTATTGTAGGCTGCAGATTTTTTGATGACTGACTTGCTGAAAGCAAGTCTTCCATAATTAGTATAAGGTACAACATTCATGCACCACTAATACACAACTCTTTGCTTTTCCTTAGATTATTGATGAGTTAAAGGAGTTCTACATGGACACCTACAAAAAGAGAGGTCAACCAGGTCCCAAAGAGACTCTGACAGCGTTTCAGCTTGCTGTAAGTATATGGCTCTGCTTAAACTGGACAGTAATGCAGCTGCTTCCCACTGTCGTCCCTGTCAACCAGTCCCCTGTACAAGTCTAGTATCTTACTAGTTAGAAGAAACCAAAGGAGTATTTGTAACAAATTGCAGAGATGATTTTGTGTAGTATAAGTGAATTTAGGCTGCCTTTTTTGTACCTCTGAAGTGACTAGAACTCGTTCTTGCTTTTCTAAAACTCAGCAGCAGGCTGGGAAACCCTAGATCTGTGCTGCTGACCTAGTAGAACCCCAGCATGCACACCTGCATGGCTGTGAGGGGTTCAGCTTTGTGTCTGTAAGGAGCACAGGTTGTCACCAAAATGATTTTGTGTGTGTCCTTAATGAGGTCTGGCTCTTCCTTTCAGAACCTTGTCCTCTAACACGATAAAGGCTTTTTTAAAATTAGGTTTATAGTAGTCACGTTGGCAGGATTTGCTCTGTAATAAAAACTAATGTAATTTTATTTTTTAGCAGAGTACTGAGCAAAAACAAGGATTATTTAATCTGTGTCTCTTCTTGTGTTTTCTCTTGTAGTTAAACTGCTGTGGCCTCACTGGAGCTCTGGAGCAGCAGTTCATGGACACCTGTCCAGCAAAGACACTGTCTGAGTCATTCTCTGTCAAGGTAAAGCTTGACTTAATTCACCAGCAGCTCTGCCCAGTGGGTAGAATGAGAAACACACATTAGGAAATCCTCCCAGTCCGTGGGAAATCCCCATGTCACACTGGTGTGGCTGTCTGTAATCAGGTTGGTTGTGGAAAACAAACCCGCCGTTACCATGGAAAGAACAAGCAGGAAATCTGACCTTGCTCAGGAAATGTGCAGCCTGTGTGTCACAGACTCGCTGGCAGGGTGGACAGTGGAAGATCAAAACCTTGCCTAAAAAAGCCCTCACCAATGCTTGAAAGCTCTGTTCTCCTCACTGTGTCTTCCTGGTGCTTCCTGGGAGCTGTCACCTTCCTCCTGGTTAGGGAGAAGTACAAGAGTTTGTCACTGTGAAGGCAATTCTCTGAATCCCATTTCCCTGCTGGAATATTGCTGCAGAGGTGCCTGTGTGCCACAAAAACCAGGAGAAACAGCTTGTGTAGTTCTTAACCACCCCTCTTCCTCAAACCATCCTGTGCTCTTGCTTTATTCTCCAAGACAGTTTGTGTGAGTCCTCCCATGGTTCTTAAGATGCAAGAATTTGATTAATTGCATGGGGTTTTTTCACTTGACAATTTCAGGTATCTGCTCACATAAGACCCTTCAGTCTGTGTCTTTAATCCTTTCCATGCAGTCTGAGAGGATATGGGAGTAGCTGAGACTGCATGCAGGTTTTATTGTTTGCTTTTGTTCTGCTGTGTGTTTTAGCTTCATCTGTTGACTTCCTCTTGTGATGCCTATTCCCACTTGTAGAAAATGGGATAGACTGCAAGATCAAAGGGATGTAATGGAGCGTGCCTCCAAGAAACAGTGCTGTGTTGGTACTCTGACTGAACTGATTCATTCTTGCCAGTGGAGCCCTTTAATCCTTGATTCAGTCTGTCTTTCTGGACTGGATAAGGAACAACCACAGAAGAATGCAGCTTTCAGCAGCTCAGTGATGTTTGCTGCTGAAACAAGCAGGAGGGAAGTTGGGGTGAGACTTTGACCAGCTACAAGGCTCTTAAAGATTTATACCTCTGTAAAAGTGCCTTGTTCTTTTTATTGACTACCATGTGTCTCCTCTGGGGAAATGACTGTACTTAGTTTTTTTTTAGTTGCAGTGGTAATTCATTATCCAGGGAACACTAAACTGGCCCCTCTCTGAACCTGCCTATAGCCCAGCATGGATCCTAGCCCAGCATATCTTTCCAGTCCCATGCACTGTGGGTTCATGAGGTGTCTGCAAAATTACAGTAGCAATTGGCAATATCAAGAGTGGCTTTAAATCAGTTTTGATAAGGGATGAGCAGTGCACCATCTGAAGTGCTGACAGCCATTAGCAAGGAGGCAAGCCTGAAAAATTGCATGTTCAGATTGACTACAGCAGGATTCCCCTCTCAAGATGCTGTCAAGAAGTTTAGATACCTGAAGAGTAGATTTAAACTTTTCTACCAACTCTTGTGTGGGACCATCCCTGGCTCTCTTTCAGGATGCAAAACTAAAGGCCAGATCAAAGCAGCTTTCAAAAGATGAGCCTTCAAATGAACCTTGTGTGTGTAAAACACTACTCAAAAATCTGTTCTTTTTCAGTCCTGCCCTGCTGCCATTGATGATGTCTTCAAATCCAAATTCAATGTGATTGGAGCAGTTGGCCTTGGCATTGCTGTAATGATGGTGAGTTCCCCAATGATTTAGAGGGTAGCTGGGTGCTCAGAGGATACTCTCAGCAGAAGTCGTGTAGAACAGTGCCTGGCCCAGCAGCCCACAGGAGGTTATTCCACTGAGGACAGGTCCCAGCAGGACCAGGGTGTGTCCTGCAAGTCCCTGAGGCAGTGCAGAGGCTGGGATGTCTCAGGCCTCCCTGCTGCTGCTTTGGATTAGGATCTGCCTCCTTGCACTTTCAGCACTGGTGAAATCTTACCAGTGGTGTGTGTATCTGTGGAGTGAAGATGTATTGGTCATGTTGCTGGCCCACGTCTTCATCCTAATATCTCTTGGAGATTTGTCTTTTCTTTCCTTTATAACAATTACAGGCTCTGCTAGAGGGCTGAAACAACTGCTGCTAAGAAAACTTGCACTTTTTTTTTTTTACTTTTCTGGAGAAAAGTACATGATGGGGCGATCAAAGATTTCTTAGGAGATAGGGTAGTGGTTTATAGCTGCTAGTGCTGAGCAGGGCCAGGAGTTGGACTCAAATCCTTGTGGGTCCCTTCAGCTTGACATATTCTGTGATCTGTTTTCAAGTACTGAGGTGAATGGGATTCCTGGCAATGAACTTTGGGGATGGCAGAGCAGGGACTGCGGAATGAAGTGTAAAAACACAGAACAAATGTGGCTTCTGGGCTGGGAAGAGCAGCTGTGCTTGTCCTAATGCTGCTAAAAGCACGTGCTTTGGTTTCCTGATTTCTAATCTGCCTGTTTTCTTTCCAGATTGTTGGCATGATATTCAGTATGGTTCTGTGCTGTGCCATCCGCAGGGAAAGAGAGATGGTCTAAGAGCTGCAAACCCAAGATTCCTGCACTATAAACATCCTCGTCATTAACTTTAGCCTTCTGAGAGCATTTCTAAAACGTTATATATTTGTTACCTTTTTAATGCTTTATTTGGTACTGATGTAGGTTTGCTTTTTATGTTACAGGTTACAATGATAAAGGTTTATCTGACTCAAGATAAATATTGTACATAAAATATCTGACTTTCTTGAAACTTACGTAATTTGGATGTAATTTATGTTGGAGACAATTTGATACCTAATAAAGAGTAAGATGTATTGTTTGTGGGGGAGAGGAGATGTTGCTATGTTGACTAATCCCACTGTTTGATGCATAGCAAGGAGGTGAAGTTGCTTAACATGTTAAGTGGTTTTGGTATAAAGCAGGAAGTAACTCCTATGCCAATGTCCTGTTTGAAGGGAATGGGAGGTGATATCAGCATGGCAAGGAAGGTGTGGTCATTCCTCTTTCCTTGGTGTGTGGGAACAAAAGCAGGTCTTAAGTACATTCCTAAAATGTCACTGCTGTAACACTTTCGCTGTCCCCTCCCTGGAGGGTGGCAGAGGCTGGCTGTCACACAGGTGATGTGCAGGCCCAGGTAGCTCGATGCAGCCAGGCTGGGCTCTGCCCTGGGGCCAGCTGGGCTTCCTGACATCAGCCTGTCTGCTGACACAGCTGTCCCCTGGCAGCTGGCATGGCCTTGTGCCCTTGGCAGTGCCCATTCCCTAGTGTGTGCTCAGGGCTTTTTCACTGGCTGGCTTGGGGCTTTGTTTCTCCCAAGGCAGCGAGGTGCAGTCTCAAGGGCTTACAACACGTGTGCCAAATCTCAGGTTTCCAAGTGGAATAGACGTAAGTTGCATGAGAAGTTGTGTGCAGCTCTGCAGTTGCAGAGCTGTGGCTGTCCTGTTTCAGTTTAAATACGGATATGGGAGAGAGCAGAGACACCAGTGTGGAACCCTTAGCCTGAAGAATTACCAAGTTGTCCTGTGTTTCTACTCTAAATGGCCTTTTAAGTGGGTTTTTTTGGTTTTTTTATCTCTACAATACCTTCTGGTGGGGGCTGCCTACGGACTTAGCAGCACACTGATGTGCTGTTCCTGTACCTGGTGCTCCCTTACTCTACAATCTCATCTGTGTTCTTACAAGCTTCTGGTCTTTGTCCTCTGAGAAATACAAATGTCTCTGGGTAGTCCTTGCTTGCTCCCCTTTTCTCCTGCAAGGAGGTTGGTATTTATTCTGAGAAATACCAGAATTGGTGGGTGGCAGACTCTGGCTGATGCATGAATGTATTGTCACCTTTGTGTTACCCACTGTCACTTGTCTAAGGGAACCACGCAGCTTTCCTCTGTAACGCGTTGCACTGTTCTGTGTTCATGGGCCTTCTTTAAAAAAAAAAAGTGATTTAAAAAAAAAGTCAAATGGTAATCATGCTTTTGTGTGTCTTGCAGAGACTGAAATGACTCCAGAAAGGAGTTGGTCTAATTTTCTTCTGTGGCTATATGTGACAGCCTGGAGGGAAAAATCTAATCTCCTGGGAATTTGAGAGCAGCCATGTCTCCCCTGAGCTCTTCCAGAGCTGAAAAGTAGCATTTTTGTCAGCTCTGTAATTCTGGGCATGAGAATGAACCTCGCCACCTGGAGGAGCTGGGGTGAATCACTGTCAACCATCAGAAAAGGTTACTGCTGACTTTTTTTGCTTCCTGATCACAGAATCCTCTTGGTTGGAAAATACCTCCAACATCAGGGAGAGGCCAACCTTTGACCACTCACCCCCTCATCAACCCCCCCCCAGTGCACTGAGTGCCACATCCAGTTATTCCTTGGACACCTCTAGGGAAGGGGGGAGTTCACCTTCTCTGTGGTCAGCCTATTCCAATTCCTGACCACGCTTTCAGTGAAGAAATTCTCCCTGATGTCCAACCTGAACCTCCCCTGGGGCAGCTTGAGGCCATTTCCTCTCCTCCTGTCCCTGTTCCCTGGGAGCACAGCCTGACCCCCCTGGCTGTCCCCTCCTGTCAGGAGCTGTGCAGAGCCACAAGGTCCCCCTGAGCCTCATTTTCCCCAGGCTGAGCCCCCTCTAGCCCCTCAATGTCTTTATTGAACTGATGGGACATGGGATTTGAGATGCAGCCTTACGAGGGCTGAGTACAGAGGGACAAGCACTGCCCTGGTCCTGCTGGCCACTCTCCTTGGTGCTGGTGCACGTGTTCAGGTTGCCAACACCCGCCATGGCTGTAGTCCAGCAGCTCTTGGCAGAGTCCAGGAAAATCCAGTGGGTTGTAACTGGGGGAGGAGAACTCAGCTGTGGGCTCAGCACCTCATTGTGAGCTATGGGCAGTGGCTGCAGAGGCAGCTCTTGAGCTGGCATCCAGCACAGCTGAAGATTTAGAAGGGAATACTTCTGCCCCTGTTCCTATGTGCCACAGAAGCTACAGAGGGATTTCCTGGGAATTTAGTCTTTATCTTGCAGTGCTGCTGCCTTACCCACAGTGTTTATGCCATGCTCTGCCTATTTGATACCTGCCCTCATCCACACGTGTTTTTTAAAGCCCTATAGCCCCAATCTTTTACCCTTATTTTGAACATACTCTGCATGTAGATTGATGTTTTCTGAGGAATCAACAGATGGGTAAGTCTTACTTTACCAGAGAGGGAAGATCTGATCTTTATTTATCTTCAAGTATTACTTTCCTTCTAGCTGAGAACATGAACTATAGATGCAAAAGCTGGTTGCACTCAACCCAAGACCTGCAGGGTAGTCTGGAATGAGTACTACTTCAGTAATGGATATTGATGGATTACATGTTAAGTTTCATTTTACTGGTAGCAGTTGTGATGGAATTTCCTGAAGAATTGGGTTCTAAGCAATGGCAGCCCTAAAAATCTGAGTGTGTGGCACTGACTGTCCAAGCAGGGAGCAAGTTCCTGGCTTTGAGTTTGGTCAGCAATAGAATGTGACTTGTGAGGTAATGCAGAGAGGCAAAAGGGGTAACAAATAGATTGTTCTGGAAAACTGGAATGGGGGATTACAATACTGAAGGGGAAATACTGCTTAGGACAATGTCAGAGCTGTGGTAAGAGTGACTGACACCGGTGAAATACTTGTGGAGGGTAGAGGGAGGGAGGAAAGGATCCTTCCGAGGAATAAGTCTGCCCAAATTCAGAAGGTCAGCAGAGAAGCAAGTATTGATGCTGTCAAAAAAGCATGAGCAGGGAAAAATTGTCCCAGAGATGGGATGTAAGAAACACTCCTCTAAGGAAAAGGGCTTAAGCAGTTTGCTTTCCAAACAGAAGCAGATTTCTTTTCACACAGGTGCTGCCGATTCTTTGTTGTAAATTTGCTTACAATAGCTGTGTTTTATGGCCAGATGTGACACTATATATTCTCTATCTGTGGGAGCTGTTTGTGGATAGCAAAGAGCTGGGGGATCAGAGCAATCCTGATATTTTCTTGGATTTGGATGGTGGAAGAGATGGCAACAGGTAATATAAGTCTTGTTAAGCACTAACATAAAGCACTGCCTGTCATACTGTTAAATCATAGAATCACAGAATGGTTTGGTGTGGAAGGGACCTTAAATATCATCTCATCCTAACCTCCCTGCCATGGACAGGGACATCTTCCACTTGACCAGCTTGCTCAGAGCCACATCCAGCCTGGCCTTGAGCACTTCCAGGCATGGGAATTGCTCCAAGGTGTCTCTCAGCTGTGCCCCTTGGCTGCTGTGAGGAAAACAAGGGCAGATACAGCCAAACCAGTAAAAGATGTGGCTTATTTACATGTTGTAACAGAGCTCACACAGAATATGGGAATTTGTACCAGGAAACAACCTATTACGAGTTTAAGAGAATAAGTGTTGGATTAAGGGGAAGGATTTAGCAGTGAAGTCCTGAGGAAGGCTGGATTTGGTTATCTACAAGGTAATTTTGCCAGAAGAAAGATTTTTAGACTCACTTTGGAAAACTGGAGTTAGCCTGCCTCAGGAATGGAGGGAGTCACAAGCTAGCTGTGTGGTCAGCTCTGTGGGAAGGTGTACCAAGGCAGGGAGAGCCTGGTTTTCCAGGGGGACAGGGATTATTTTGGGAAATGTCTTCCTCCTTCACAGTGGAGCTGGGAAAGTTGCTTGTGGTACAGCACAGTGTCATTTTACAGCAGTGCTGGCACATGAGGACCATAATTGAGCACAGGGAAAAAATGACAGTGGGGCCATGAAGTGGGAAAAGGGTGTGGGAAGCAGCTGGCTACAGTGGAAAGGGGTGAGCCCAGCACATCAGGAGGATTGGAATAAATCCTATCCTCTCATACACTTCAAAAACTGAAATCCCCATATTTCAGCAATTACCAGCCTTAGTCATAGAGGGTGTAGAGATGGGTTTGCAGAAGGGGAGGATGTCATTACCTGCAGGGTGGTTTCCAAAAGATCTTCTAAAGGAATTGCTCCAGTAGGCAGAAAAGCCGGGATTTATTTTGATAGGCTCTCCCAGTCAGGACCATACTTCTCCCTCTCCACCCACCAAGAAAAACAATAGCAAGTTCTTGCACTTTTTTAGGACCTGCCTGTACCTCCCCACTGTTTTTTTTTTTTAGATTAATCTCCAAGTCCAAGCAAGCCTTGCAGAAGATGGACTTATAGCAATTGTCTTGAGGGAGAAAAAAAGCAGTGGTGCCTAAAATCTCAGTGCTAAATGTGAGTCAGATACCATTTCCATGGGGTTTGTGCCATGAAGCTCAGGCTGAGCCCTGCCCTGTTCCCTTGCAGGCCTCTGCAGGCATTGATAAACACAGTGCCAATGCTCCCTCTGACTATTCCAGCATCTTTGTCAGCCTGAGAGGGACCTGGAAGAACCTGGGAGTCCCATGAAGGATGCCTCCTGTCCCTGGGTGAGAGATGCTCTTCCAGCTGCAGAGCACAGGCACAGCTCAAGCTGGGTTTTGTTGGGTTTCTATGTTTAGGGGTGGTTTATGCCTATGGCTACTGTATAATTATGATTATAAAATAGCCACCTCCTCAGTTTCTGCCTCTTGGCAGCTCTCAGGAAACGACCTAATTTGAACTACCAGCAGTGAGGACCTTGAATCCTATCAAAAGTCACTTTTAACTGAACCTAGAACATCTAGACATTTGCCAGACTCTGCTGGCAGTGACAAAAATAGTTCAGTGAGATTTTTCCACTGCTGGACACAGGCTTCCACATGCGTGGCTGCCACAAAATGAATCCACAAGGCAGTCATTCATGGCATGTTGAATGCTCTTCTCTTGCTGCTGATTTTGGGATCAATAGGAATTCAGGCTGGGGCTGAGAAGTGACCTTTTATGCCTTGTTCTAACGCTGGCCTTTAGTCTCAGCCTTGCCACGCACTGGGCAGCTTGTGCTCTGTCCCAGCAGCACCACTGCTCCCTTTCCAGCTCCAACAGGGCAGGTCCTGCTGGGTGAAAGGAGCTGGCATCTCCAGCTGCTGCTCCAGGGTGGTGTGGGGAAAGAGCAGGAGGGAGGAGAGCCGGGGAAGCTGCACCACGGGACAGGTTTTTCGGCTTTGGCATCGCCTCTGCTTGTGGAGAGGTGGGGAGAGAACTCAGCAGCCCTTCCCAGACCCACAGGCTCACCTCAGCTGCAGGTCTGTCAGTGAAGGGAGCAGCTTGGAACATCCTGGCAGTGGAGGTGCAGGGCAGAGCGAGTTCTCAGCAGGACATTGGACATGTCTGTAGCTCCCATGGTGTCCCACCAGCAGCAGCACAGCAGAGCCAGGGGTGGGGTGGGGCCAGTGGCCAGCAAGTCCATGGCTTGGGCCACTTGGACAGTGTGAGTACAAACAGATGGAGAAGGTTCAGAAGTGGGTGTTCAGAAAAGTTTCTGTTTTGCCTCTTCTTTTGTGGGATTAGCCACTCCTTTTGGAGCTCTCTGGGACTTTATTCTGCATGGGGGTGAAGGCAGAAAAATCAGGGCTGCCACTGTTTTCAGGTAGGAGCCACACAGCTGTGCTGTGCCACAGGGTGGGATGGCAGGTTTTATAAACCAAATAAATGGTTTTATTTGCCATGTGAGTTTGAAGGGCAGCTGCTTATTCTGATTTTTAATAGCAGGGAATTCTGTCCTTACAGGGTGGCTGCTTTGGTTTGTAGCATGGGGACATTCTGATTTGTAGACCCTCAGTCATTAACATCACTGGACCCCCAAGTAAAGAAAATTCTATTCACTGTGGTTTTACTCCTATTTTCCTTCTTTTTAAAATCTTCCAGCCATTAGGTGAGGCATGGAAAGGGACTTTTTCCCTCCTGCACAGTCTGTGGCCATAGCTTTTGTCCTCAGTGCCAAGCTGAAGGTTTGTGTATGGTGTGCACATTAAAAATGCCCTTGAAAAGAAACCAGGGTGGCAAATACAGTGTAAATAGATGGAAAAGAAAGACTGAGTCAAGTCCCCCACCCCCTGATTGTGCAAATCATGTTTTAATGGCAAGTGTGTGAGGTGAATGAGGGAGGCCTTTCCCTTTATCTGTAAAATTAGCCCTGCAGTTGGTCCTAGCAGCTCCTCCGTGCTTTTTGTGATTGGACTCTCTTATCAGCCCCTCATCATTGCCAGAGCTCGATTGTCTGGGCTAAGACTTTCTGTGCTGCCTTCCTCAAGTTGAGTGGATTTTTTGGGTATGTTTTGAAGTATGTCTGGTTATTGCCAAAATGTATTTTAGCTAAGAAATGTTGGTTTGCCTGTGCTTAGGAAGAGAAAAGGAAGGTATCAGCCATTTAACTTGAAGCTCAGCCTCTGTTTTTGAAGCAGTGCCTGAGAGTTGTGGATGATTTCTGCCCTCTGCTAGAGAGGTGCCCATGGCTTTTGAGAAAGAAAAAGTCACAGAAGTGCGATCTTCTGGGAGACACCTTCCTCCATGCAGTCCTGACAGAGCAGCAGGGGAAGTCACCAAAATACCAGTCCTTGGGACTAACGAGGCAGAGCTCCAGAGCTCCACCCAAACTCAGCCCCAGGCCCCTGGGATGTGCAGATAGGCATCAGGCTTTGCCTGGGAACAGGAGCTGTTCCCAAATGCAAACCACATTCCCCGAGCCTGGTCAGAGCTCAGCCGGGTGGCTCTTGCCTCAGGCTTGTCCCCAGGAGGAGGTGACCTCCCCTGCCTCCCTGGGAAGGTCTGGCTGTGTGGAAAGGCGTTTCCTAGATGCTCACGGATATCTGTGGATGTGTCTGGAGGATGGGATGTGGTGTGGGCATGGCAGGAGGTAAGGCCCTATTCTAGAGCAGGTTCCTCCAGGAGCCTCTTCTGTGCCAGGGAATGCATCCCACCATCCCCTCACCCATCTCTCTACATGGGCACCCAAATTCCTTCTCCCTGTGCAATCAGTGGAGGAGACCAGGCTTTTTTTTTCCTTTTTCACAATGCTCTGATTCACCCAGGTGCCCTGCACCCCTCTGCCATCAGCTCCATGTGGGGGAACATGCATCCTTCTGGAGGGACACCATGGTGAGCTACACCCTGAGAGCAGCAGACCTGGCCCAGCCCAACAAGCAAAAATTCCAGCATTTAAACTGAGTTGACTTTAGGAGGACTATGTGGGATTTCCTAGCAAACAGAAGGATTTGTTGATTTTGTTTTATTTATTCTTTATTTACAGATCATGCTAGGATGAGATTGAGGGGTGGGGGAGCCAGCATTGCAAGCTTTGTGGATATTTTTCTTTATCAGATAATTAAGACACTGTTAGCCAATGAAAAATAAATTTCAAAGTAATTTAAAAATTTTATTCTGTATAGGAACATGGAAATTTCGAATGCAGAGCTTCTTAAGGATGAGAAGGAAGTTTGTGATTAAGGAAAACCTGTACACTAACTTGAATCTGGCACTGATTGCAACATGATTATTCAAGTACTTTAAACTTAATTCAAACTTTTCAGGCACACCTGGAAATAGCCCTCTGCCCTGGGACAACTCCCTGTGGATTTGCTGGTTTCATTTGGATTCACCCAGTTTTTCCTCTGCCAACCCCAGGCTTGTGAAACACAAACAGAATGGATGTTGGAAGATTTAAAGCATTGTCCTTCCACTCCTGCTCCCCTTTCTGGCAACATTTTCAAATAAAGCAGTCCATCATTCCCTGGGTTTGCTAGGAGCAGCATGGAAAGCTTCCCTCAGGGCTCCTGTGCTGTGACCTGAGCAGGTTGTGCTGGGAACAAGGTAAGACTTACATCAGGGAAAAAGAAGCTGAAGGGAGGGGCTTGGAAAGTAAAGGAAGGGAGGAAAAACTAGGGAAGGGTCAGTGCTAGAAACAGGGAAGGGAAGGCAAATGCAGAGCACAGATATGAGGATAAAGGTGAGGGAAACACCAAGTGGTGGGGAACGACAGGAACGGGCAATATTTGGGAGAAAATATAATGGTCTGGGCATACAGCACGTCAGACAAAGCATAAAATATATACAGGGCTCTCCCAGATTGAAATGCTGGCACCACAACAGGGTCTAGCAAGTGGTTCTTTAGATGATGAAATCAAAGACTCCAACCTTCTGGAGGTCAGTATGTGGCAGCATGGCCCCACATCATGAATGGTAGCTTTTTCCATTTATTAAAAAACAGAGAAAAAAAAATCAAAACCCAAACCAAACCACCAAAAACCACCCCAGCCAGAAGCAGAGCACAAGTGAAATTAAGACTGCAGTCTCAGGTGATGCTGGCATGAAGAGGAACGAGCACATGTGTTGCAAAAAGAGATCTGCAATATCTGTGCTTCCCTCTTGGCAGGATCTGAGAGGCTCTGAGGAGCAAGTCTAGGAACTCAAGGAAGAGATAGAGCAGTCTTGTGATGAAGATGTTGTCCTGCTTTGGGCCCAAAGTGATGTGAGGCAAGTCAGAGGTTCTTGAGATAAAAATCTTTACTTACCAGATCCAATATGCATAGGCACAAAAAAGGCTGAATAATGTACTTTTTTAAAAAGTAGTACCTACGCAGCAGCCTTTCCTAACTTTTGCATTATTGACTAATTTTCTGCGTTTTGTTGAAGTGAAACATTTACGCTTTATAAAGTGCTGTTCTACCCTCTAAAAAGTGACTGTGTTACTTCTTTCTGTCACTGCCTGCACATCAGCTATGCTCCACGGAAAGTCTCAAAGTTGGGTTTTGTTTGCTGCCTGCCAGCTCTGTTCCAAGCAGGATATTTTCCATTTTGCACGCAATTGCCAGTAAAAAAAAAGTCTCAGAGAATTCCACGCGTGCCTCTGCACCTCTCCAGATAACAGCTCCTTTTTATGTCAGTGCAACTATGTTGTGGCTAATTTTGTGCAAATACCTTTGAGGGCAAAAGGTGCTCCTCAAGCAGGAGCTTAATTTAGTCGATGTTGTTTGGGCTCAGAGTTTCTCACTCATTTTCTGCTGGCTAGGTTGGGTTTTGCAGATCCAAGAAGTTTAACAAACGACTCTTATTTTAGTATTTTTTTTCGGCAGCATCACGTTTATACAGCCACTTTTCAGAGCAGGATAGGGAATTTCCTCTTTTCTTCCTCTTCGTCCTCCTAATTTTTTTCCTGTGCTTCCAGTCCCTGAAGCAGGGCAGGATGGAGGGAGGGTGTTGGTCTGGGCTACACCCAGCACTTTATTGACCAAGAGTTTTGGCCACGGGAGGAGTCCTGCCGCCACCAGCCTGGAACCGACTCAGGCTCCAGAGCAAACACTCCTAAAAACAGCTTTCACTAAAGCCAAGCCTGCTGAAAATGCCATTGCCAAAATCAGCAAAAGGATTCTTTAAATCCCTGCAGGACTTGGCCACCTTCCTTTGGCCTGGAGGACAGCACCTCTCTGTTCTGTGCCTCTACAGATGCAATCAGCATCTTCTCCACATGCCAGAGATGCTGCTGGAGACCCTCTGCTTGTCAGAGAGGAACTAAACCCACTCCTGCACTCCTAATTTGTAGCCTCTATAAGCAGCCACGTGCTGCCCACTTCACCCTCACTTCTCCACCTTTATCCAGCTGCTCCTTAGCCACAATAGAGGGAGAGATGCATATTCCTTCAATTACTCACTCTTTCACCATGCAGAGGCTCTCCCGCCAGCACCGCAGGGCAAGTCTCGCCTATAGGGAGGCAGGGAGATGGGGAATCCCTTTCCATTTCCTCCCTTCGTGCAGACAGAGCTGAAAACAGTGTTTAAAATCAGTGGGATGACTCAGGAAAGCAGCTCTGGCAGGGTGGGGAGCCTAATTTGCAAAAAAAAAAAACCACCAGGGAATGACTTTTGCTTTATGATACGTTGGCTGCTATTCAGCCATCAGTACACAAAGGGCTTTTCTTCCTGAGCCATTAGCTAAATGAATCAGCAGAGAGTTCCAGCGGGGAGCGTTTCTCCCATCTCCTGTTCCCAGAGGCTGGGAGGACACGTATCCCTCTGCCACTGCAGGGACAAACAGGACACAAACAGGAAGGTGCCTTCTCAAACAGTGAGGTTACTGTAAAAATAAATCATGACTCTTCTGCGGGGAACAGCAAACACAAATTATGGGAAATATTTTCAGCCTTTGCTGCTGCAGAGGGAAGCGAGTGTAAACAGCCCAGCTGGCACAGCAGGCTGACAGCAGCTGGGGGATGGCTCGGAGCCCTGCAGCTCCAAGGCTGCCACAGCATTCCCAGTGTCACCTTCTGGAGCTTTGCAAGGAACAGGCTCTGCCCAAGCCCGCAGGTAGGCAGGTGGGATTGACATGGGAACACGCAGGGCTGCCTCCCCTGCTCCCAAAAAAGAGAAAAAAAGAAAAAAAATCAACACTCAACTTCCCTTCGCAGCTGGGTTGAGAAGTGGCCATGGCCATGTGACTTCCCTGCTAAAGGTAAGTGAGAAAGGCAAGGATGAAAGCATCTTCCAACAGAAGAAGGAGAGACTGGTTCCCCTCCCCAAAAACTATGGAGAGGCTTTTATCTGTCGCAGCAGGAGGAGAAACTGGGTTCCCTCTCTGCCCCAGCACCAGAAGGTAAGGTGGACCAAAGGGGCACATTGCTCCAAATTCTTGAGAACAATCAAGGAAATAACTTCTCCCCCTTGTTTGAAGTGCTGTAAAAATCTATAATGGGCACAGGAAGTATCCCAAGAGGATGGCTTATATCCCATATATAACTGGAACTTCTAAACTTCTGGCTATTTACAGCAGTCTTGCTGTAAAATCAAATACTTCCCAGCAGTTCTTTTCTCCACTAACAGCCCTTAGGAGATTGCTATCACAGCCCTGGGCTCTGTGAAGCTGTTGCCTTAATGTTCAACATTTACCAACCCCTTTTTCTGATGGATCAGGCAGCCGTGGGATGTAGGACATGCAGGAAGGTAAAGGAATGTGTCCCTGAAGTTGGTTTGATGACTGAGCTGTGCAGGCTCACCTGGCAGCTGCATTATCAGTGCTGAAGGTGTGATTATCATTAGGCTAAATGAGGTCTCACAGGTGTTTCCATGCTCATCAGCGCTTATCTGTGAAGATGGAGGGCACTGGCAGTTGATTGATTTGGGTTGGGTTGGGTTGGGTTGGGTTGGGTTTGGTTTGGTTTGTGGGGTTTTTAATGTATTCTGCTTAGCACAGCTGCATGAAGGGAAATCAACATTTATCACTCAGATTATTGTCTCATGTGATTCGTGGCAACCTTTATAATAAATGCAAAAAATAATTCCTGCTGGTAAACTGAATTAATGTTAATACTTTCTAATGTATCCTACCTTACAGAAACTAAGAGGCCTGTAAGAAAAGGTGTCTCTTGTTTACTAAAACTCAACAGTTAGGTAATGAGAGTTCATGTACTCTCATCACATGAAACAGAACTTGTTTGTAGAAAATAGTGTCTTTTTGCCAGCCAAGGCAATATACCAAATTTACCTGGTTACACATCAGCTATTTAGAAGTAGCAGAAGTTTAAACATTAATTATGCTAAAATATGCAAATAGGGGATAGACATGCACATATGTGCACTGTCAGCTGAACAGCCATGCTTTGGGGAACTGGACAAAACCTCACAGTGCTCTCCTTCTGTGGAAAGAAGTTTGTGACAATATCCTCCCTCCCATTTCCAGTCTTACAGCCATGGGACTGCATGAGTCCAACAGAAATACATCCACAATTTGCCTTTCCACCTCAGAAAACAACCTGAAAAATCCCCAGCAACACTTGATAACACACACAGCTTTCTCTATTTGCACCGAGTCTGACTCACTTCAAAATCCTGACTGTTTGGCTTGGCACATCCAGTTCATATGATGATACAGAGGCAAAACAATTCCCCACACTTCAAAAGAGGTGCCACAATCAGGCAGCCACGGAATTTGGAATTTTGATCCTGCCCACCCTAACAAAAGGAGCCTTCTTGAGACTTAACATGAAATGGAATTGCTAATGAAAATACACCCTAGGTTGCAGCAGGAAGAACAGCACAAGGAGCCTGGAATGCTGGGATTCCAAGATACCAAGGTGCAATAGGGAGGGTCACATGAGGATGGAAGGCTCGTCACCTTGGTGGGACACCTGGCACATGGTCACTGCTTCTGCCAGAGGCAGCACTGGGAAGAAAATCCTGCCTGTGGTTACACTTGGTTCAGCTCTGAAGTCAGATGAAGCACAGAGGGGATGAATCTGGCCATCCATGGACTCCCAGGTCCATGAAAGAGTCTCCCAGGTCCACAAAAGAGGAGGACTCTTTCCTCCTCTTTCTAATAGAAAAGAAACCTCAATTCAAAACTGCAAGCCCAACTACCTGTCAAGTTTATATTTTACCCAAAAGCTTAAATGCAAAGGATTGGCCTTTGCAAATTCAAAAATTTCACTCTGCTCATTCAATCCCCAAACCTTTTGAGATGGTAGCACACAAAACTTAGTGCTCAGTGCCACATTTTAATTGGGAATGCTGTGGGCAGACGATGTGAGCTGGTGTGGTGACTCTGCCACCAGACCACAGACCAAAGGCCTATTTCTGAAAATGTGCATTTCTCACAAAGCACACTGAATTATTTTCTTCTTTACAACAAAGGGCAGGTAGGGCTGAACAAGCCAGAATTCTGTTGGTTTTGGACTCTTCCAAACCTGGAAGGGCTGGTTTTGGATCCAGGCAAGATTCCCAGCCAGCCCTTCCTATGAAGAATTTTGCCAACATCACCATGAACAGCTTTCAGAGTGACTTGTAATTGCAATGAAAACTCCTATTCACACCTCTTGAAAATACTGGTTTAGGCTGTTCAGCTGAGGATGAGCGAAACAAATGTGAACTAACGCACATTCCCAATGATTCTCTGCTTATGACAGGCAAGAACTAACTTTTGCTCTAGGAAATGAGAATTCCAGAATAGCCACACAAAGCTGTAGCCTCATAATCTGTCCCTGTCTATACTGCTTAGTCTTCCAGCAGAAGATATATGCCAGATACAAGCCAGTGTTTTATAGGAGGAAGAAAAGGGAGAGGAGCTGCAGCATTCAGCCCCTGCTGGACACTCCATGGACAGATTGCAGGGGAAATGAAACAAAGGCCTGGTAATGTCTAATTTCACAAGGTACAAGAGGGGCTCCCACATCACACTAAAAACATACAAGTTCATTGGGCATTGTCTGTGTCTAAAAGCCAGTGGAAAGGCTCAGGGTTAAACACAGGAAGTAACAAAGGAAATGCATGTCCCTCTTCCTACACCACCATGGTCTTTCTGCACGAGGACACAGCCAGTGCCTGACATCCATTTTAGCCACTCCTGTTATACATCCCACACATCCAGGTGGTTACAGCTCCTCTGGGAAGCACAATTCCTAGGGACTGCAGCTCTCTGGCTGAACAATCTCTTCACTGGCATCCTCTGCTCCTGCTGCTGATCACTGATTTCAGAGGCATATTTCATCTGTTTTCCAGGCAAAGCAGAAGCCAAGACGATCAAGCCAAGATCAAAGGATCAATTCAAATGGGATGCAAACCCAATTAATAACAGACAGGGATCTGGTTACACTGCCAACATTTATAGTTACAGTCTTGCTGCTGTTTATTGGTATAATTTTACATTGAAAATAAATTTTTCAGAAGTAATTCAAGGCTAGCAAAACTAGCAAACACCAAATCACTGGTGGACTTCCAATGACACTTCTTTTGCTGTCTGGAGTCCCTAAAATTAAGTGTAGTTGCTGGAGTTGTTCCTCCTGTTCTCCATACATCTTATTCCTCCTGGTTTCTCTTCCTGTGTATTCCAGGATAGCAGCTAGACCTTCTGACTCTTGCATGATCTGGAATTTTCACCCAGGGGACTCTAGTTCCAGAATTTATTAAGAAGGATAAAGCCAGGAGATTAGAGGGAAAAAAAAGAAAAAAAAGAAAAAAAAAAAAGCAGGAACTTTTATTTAGTGAAATATCCCTGTTTCTTTCTCCAGCAAAAAATAATCACAGCACCGAGAAAAAGAAATACAACTAAAGCAAGAAATTAAAAAGTGCATCTGTTGCAAACATTATTGTTATTGTCTCTTTTTGACTCTTCTTACTTTGCAGATTAAAATAGCAATTTTTCCTTTTCCTTCATTTTTTTTCTCAGAGTGCAGCATCAGTCGTTAGTTTCTTCTTTAGTTTCTGCAAAAAACCCCAAACAGATTCATAAGAAAATGTGATCTCACATGACACAAAATACCTTGAATTTTTCAAATGTTTTATATTTCAAAATTAGACATTCCACACACACACACTTCCAAAGAATACTTAAGGCATATGACACCTTTCAACAGTTCTAGAGTAAAGGAATTTTGTTTTAAAGACTGAGAATCCAAACAGAAAGCTCTCCCTTCTCCCTTCTTGCTGAAGTTCTGCCTTGAAGAGAGGTGTTTGTGCCTCTGGAAATCTTAGAAATAATCAGTTCTGTGTAGCCATACATCTCACAACAGATGATATCTGAAGAAACACAGAACTCTGCCATCTATTTTACTGACTTTTATGTCCCCATTTCTAAAAACAGATGAATCTAAAAACTAGGTATAGGACAGGTATAGAATCACAGGACCTGTCTGAGGCAGCAGCTCACCAAAAAATCATGCCACAGTTTCCATCCTGCATTCAGGGGAGCTACTGCTGTCTTGGCACTCTTTCCTTTTCCCCCCTCCCTCTCCAAAAAAACCAATCAGCTCGTTACCAACAATAGTCTCTCCTTCCTTGCTGCTGCTCTCTATGTCCTCTTTTTCAGTGAGAGCTGCCAACTCTGGCTCTGTTTGGTGACTCTGGTCTGGTGGTGTCACTCCCTTCTGTTTTCCAGTCTGTGGCATGGATGCCAGTGCTGCTCCATTGGGCACTTGAAGAAGGTATGGCTCTGTGAAATACTGTCCTCCTGCCATGCTAGAAAAAGTCATTTGGGAATGCAACTGATTGGAGAAAGAAGCTCCCTGCATGCAGAAGTCATTCCAGGACACAGCTGGGTAGGCAGGGATGTCTGCTGAGGGAAAAGCCATCAAGAAAAGACAAAATAATGAAAGTATCTATGTGCAAAATGTTGTGCTTTGCTCAGTGCAAAGACAGCATTGCAGTACAGCAGACACCACACACATATAAAAGATCACTTTGCAGTTTACATTGCAGTGCATTTGTCCAAAACAGCTCTTAGGAGATAAGATTTAGCAAGTTCACAGCATTGTTATAATCTAAAAAAAAAAAAAAAATCCATGATGCCACTCAGCACTGATCCTGAGTGTATGTAATGATATTAGAGAGTTTATGTAATGATACTAGACACTCCCCCATTTTTTTTCCAGTCCCATTTTCCAAGTTAGGTCTGCCAAGCATAAGCTGGATGCCTCATGTTCACTTTCATTTATAAAAGCTGTAAACCAGGAAGCAGGAATGTTTTGCTAATTAATATCCATAATTCAACTAAGCTGCTCCCTGGCTTATGTGCTGAAGTAAGAGTCACAGGTATGTCTGCACTGACAGACTGTTTTCCAGCCCTGCACTTTGGGAATCCTGGAACCTTTTTAGGAAGAAATTCTTCCCTGTGAGGATGGTGAGACCCTGGAACTCAGAGAAGCTGTGGCTGCCCCATCCCTGGAAGTGTCCAAGGCCAGACTGGACAGGGCTCTGAGCAACCTGGGATAGTGGAAGGTGTCCCTACCCGTGGCAGGGGGTTGGAAATGGATGAGCTTTAAGGTCCCTTCCAAGCCAAGCCATTCCAGGGTTCCATGAATCTGTGAACTTGGTCATCCCCACTGCATAACAGAAAAGCCATTCACTGCTGATTGTGCCCTGGACAGAAGCATGGAGTAAAAGGCTATCAACACTGCCTCTGTTCCTTCAACAACCTTCCAGCTTCACCAGCTTTCACCTTTACAAATCCCTTTAGCTCACACAACATGTCCCAAGAAATGGAACTTACACTTGGGCATCATGCTATAAAAACATTTAATTTGATGCACTGGGGCACTGCCCTCTCATTATTTCTTGGCACCTCAGACTGAAAAGCCACAGAAAATAATAATTATGCCTTGGAACTAGAGTAGGGAGCAGGGCCAAGTATGTTAGACAGCACAGGTGCTGCCAACCTGTCCTGGACAATGTCAGCTGTGAGGAGTGGGGACAGGAGCCAGCTTGCAGCCTGATGTGAGTCAGGCTCTGAGTCACACTTCCCTCCCTGACACAGTCCACCGAATTGCTACAAAAACAGCAGCAGTATCTCTGCTCTAAAACTCTTTGTTCTCTCATGTCACAAGACAAGGGATGTAGCTTTTGGACTGTGACCTTAATTTAACAAACCTGCCAGTCCAAATAAATTAACTACAACCGTTTATCATTTGATTATACTTGGGCTTGAATAACTTCAACATACAAAGCCCAGACACAAAACAAGGAGGATCAGCAATGCCATTTTTACCAAGTTATTTTTTAGAAAATTATGCTGGAGTGCCTTAATCTCAGTGCTGCTGTGAATTCAAGTCAGAGGAAGAAAAAGAATCTATGTCCATACTCTGTTGGCTCCTGTCTCTATCTTTTGCACTACCCTAAGATATATAACGTGATTTTGATTTCTGCAGAAGCCAAACAGTGACAATTCTGTTTTTCCTCAGTATCTCCAACTATCCCATTTGCTGTGGCACCTTTTCCACTTTGCACCCTTGACTCCCAGCACATACAACAAAGGGATGTTCATTGACACAACAGGACACTCCTGGAAAAGTTATTTCTCCAGTCCAGACAAAACCTCTGCACTACCTGACACATTCACATTTATTGCTATTTCTGATATGTGCAGTCTGGGTAGTAACTTTTGATTCAAATGAATGGGTCACTCAGCACTTTAAAAAAACCCAAGCATACAAGGCAATTAAGTGAAAAAAAGATGGGCAGATCTACAGATTCGTGCAGGCATGTGGCCATTTCTTCTTTCTGTCACAGTCATCACTAAACCCAGTGATCATCCTGAATGTTTCGCGGTATTGTTTAGTTACTCCAGAGGAGCAGGATACTAAAATATTTCAGAAATTTACCTGAATTTCCACTTGGCATGAGCAGCCCCATTGTCTGGTTTTGCACATAGCCTTGTGTGGCTCCACAGGTCATGGCTCCACTGTTACCAGGTAAGGCAGGGAAAGCTGGATGGGACTCCAGGGGTGTTGGAGGAGGGAGGTGGTCACTGGAGAACACATTGCTGCCCAGGTGACCTGGATGGCAGAACTGGGAGAGCTGGTAGATTCCCTCCTGGCTGCTGTACTGACAGTAGGTGGTTTCCAGGTTGTCTGAAGGCTCCAGCTGCTCGGGGTAAGGGCAGGAAACTGGTGAACTGAAGCTGCAGAGAGCAAGGAGAAAGGCAATCCAGAAATGACAGGAGGGTGAGCAGCTACATCAACCTGTACAATAAACTTTTATTACCAACCCTTCCTCCCAAATGCCAGGCTCAGGACAAGGGCCACAGAAAACACTTGAGCCAAGTGCTTTCACAGCAGGATTCTTGAACAATGATGGGTGTTAGTGGGGATTATCTTCCCACTCTTCTAAGTACGCCCCACAGCCTGGAACACCCTCACTTTCACTTGACAGACATGCAAATCTGAGAGCACTTTGAGTGCAGGTAGCACCTGGCTCAGAGCAGGTGCCCTGTTCTGTTATGCTCATTATACAGCTTTTCATACTCCATTTAAAGGATATTGTCACATCTGCATCTCACTTTCCATTTATGCTGCCGCCCTGTCCCCCGTCCCACCTTCACCCTCCCAAAGCTTCTCCCAGGGGCTGCTTTTCCCACCTCCCTCAAAGACACTCTGATCTGCTCCTACCCTGGATTCTGGATGCCGTAAGGGAATGCTTCCCCGGAGCCGTTTTCCTGACTGGCCAAGCTGCATTCACTGCCGGGCGTGTCCAGCAGCAGGGGAACATTGTGGCTGTGCGGGTTGAAGGCCAGGCTGAGCGGCAGGCTGGCCCTGCGGATGGGAGGAGGGCTGGGAAGGCTAGGGAAGCACTCCACGCCGCTGGAATTGAAGTGGGGCTGCGGCAGCGCCTCGGTCTGAGCTTGTGCTTCACGAGGGGCCACCATTCCTGCCAGCGAGGAGGCTGTGAATGAAAAGAGAGACTGTCACACCGCGCTGTCACACTGGGAATCAGCAGGAGCAAGCAGAGGGAGCGACAAGAGGAGCAGAACAGAAAAGCAAGATGCCAGTGAAAGAGTGGACATTAATTCATGGGGATAAAAGTAAAGGAGTACCAGCACTGCTGTTGAGAAGCAAAAGGGAGTAGTAGCAAGCTCTCCGGAACACAGGATGATGTTTATTGGTTAAATAAAATTACCTTTGTGATTTCAGTCTCTGCATACTATCCTTATCCAGGTCTCAAGAAGGCAGCCAAATGAAGCAACGTACTTCCTGGAAAAAAGCCAGGAACAATCCCCCAGTCATCTTTCATTTCTACTGTCCTCTGGGAGAAGTGTGCTGCACAGATCACCCTTTTGAAAAAAGGAACTGTGGTTGCAAAGAAACAAAGCTGTGCCTTTACAAATCCACTGTCTAGGCCACTTTGAAACTCCTGGTTTTGCTTCTGATGAGTCGTGCCAAAACCAAAAATTAAAAAAGTAGAGATGGCATCTTGAAGGTCCTTGGGAAAAAGAAGCTGGGAGTTGGAAAAGGAAACCAACACCTTTTGATTGCTAGAATCTTGTCTGGTGACCTGTCTCCTCAGTCAGTGCTGGAAAAGGAGAGAAGAAGAGTTCCCTACAGAAAAGCCTCTGTGGAAAGAGGACAACAGAGGAAATTCAAGGTCAGAATCAGGTATGCTGGTGATCCAGAGTAACAACTATACATGAAGTTCAAGAAGTTTGGGCATGGTGCAAGAAAGCGAGTTTCACTCTTATTATGGCAATTAGCAAATGATTTCTCTCTTCAGAAGTGCAGCCATCAAGTGTGCAGGAAGCTGAAATGATTTTTCCAGTCTAGCTAGGCTGAACCAGCACAAGGATGAGGAAGAGAAGAGAAAATGCCAACCAGTTGCTCAGGTGAAGTTTGCCTACTCCCACACACGGCAAAGCTTTCAGGGAAAGCCAGGCAGAGTCTGCAGCTGCACTTCACCCTTGCAGGCATAGAGAGTAACATCAAATGCACTACACCAGGTGTGAATCAAAGGCCTTAAACACAACACCTAAACATAAAGATGCCATAACAAGCATTAGCAGCCTTTAGAGAATTTTGGAATGCACGTCCAGAGAGCTGATGAGGAGTTTCCACTTCAACCTCTTGCAGCACTGTTTCTCAGATTCCCCAGTGTGCTGGCAGTCCTGTCTCTCTTATTGCATCTTCCCACCTTCTGTTTTTTCTAACTTTCTGAAACCATGAAGGGAAGGAACCACGATGTTTTAATGAAAACTTTTCAAGTTTTCAATTGCCCTGATTATTGGCTCAGTCAGAAAACTGAGGCAAGATCTAGGATGGCATCTCTAAAGCATTCACATGCCCAGGCAATTCTCAGTGGTTTATTTTTTCTGCTTGAACATATTATTTATCCATGCCAGGCAGCATCTCTGATATACCTGTCACATTCGTGGTTTTTGGCTTGGCCAGAAATGAAACTGAAGATCTCCTGTGATTTTTTTAAATCCCTCTTTTGCACTGGTTCTCCTGACCATTGTGTCCCAGAATGCTCACACAAATGTTATTGAACAGCAGCCACGGGGGACACAACTTACCTGAAAAGCAGTTTATAGCCAGGTAAAGCTCCAGTTCAGTAATGACAGCAGGATGAGCTGTTCTGCAGATGGCCCTGCTCTTCTCACAATGAACAAAAGCAGCCCAGGAAATCACTTCTAAATCCATTTTCATATCTACTGAGAATTAATTTTCTTTTTTTAACATTTGCAACACTTAGTGCAGATACTCTTTGTGGATCACGGCAATAAGACCCCCAGGCAATGGGACTGTGAGACAACACCCTTCATCTCCAAAGAGCTGGTTCAGCCTTTTCTAAAGTCTCCTCTGCTTCTCTGTCCTTTCAAAGACAGACACTGAAATCGTGTCTTCTCAAGAAAGTCACAAATACAGTACAAACAATTACCAGAGAAGTAAAATCTGATAAATCTGACATATTTAGAGAAGATTCCAGAATTGTTCCATGAAGGATTCTGATTGAGGTAATACTTATATGTTCTGTTGCTCTTCCTGACACTGTTGTAGAGACATAGATAACCTCAGAAGGCTTTTCGGTGAACATGGGAATGAAACAGTATGGTTTTTATTTCTTGCTTCCATTACTTCTGGGTTCTCATGTCCATGAGACAACTTAGGGAATTTTTGGAGGGCAATGTAATCATTTACAGCTTCAGATCTCTGAACCAGTCCTGGCACTGCACTTGACTTCATCTCTAGAATGGTTATTTTGTTTCCAGCCTTTACTGGAAGGGCCATCCCAAAGCTTTTCATAGATTTGTCCTCATCTTGAAATTACAAGAAAACACATTTGTTCAAAATTTGTTTGAAAGCCAGAGTCCTATAAGTGAAATCATTGTAACTTGTCATTTATTTACTGTTCTTTGACAGTAGATACCCATATCCAACTTCATCCATTTGCTCCAAAGATTTCCATTACAATCTCACCTCTGCCAGTGAATTTAATCACCTTGCTGTTTAGGAGTTACCTGCACAGGCTGGGCTCCTCACAGGTGTTCTCAGCAAGGCAGACATGAAACATGTCCTACCCAGTGGGACAGAAAAATCTCCCACAAACCAGAGGCACAGAAAAGAACTTTTCTTTCTAATGGGTTAAGTCTAAACAAAACATAAGCCAGTGAATCACAGATATATGTATATTAATAAGAAATCTCAGAAAATCAAGAAAAACTTCAAGTAACTGCCAGGGTAAAAAAAAAAACAAACAAACCCAACATTAATTTCAAGCATGCTGTCTAGCAAAAATAGTAAAAAAACCAATTCTAAGATCAAAGCAAGTTCAAAATCGAAGTGTTGAGGCACAAAAGGCTCTTACTGGCAAGTAGTGGGGCTACTATCCAAATCAGAAGCCATAACTGCCAGCAAAGTAACACATCTCAAATATAAAGCACTGACATTTTTCGTCAGCTTGTTTGAGAACTGCTAAAAACAGCAGGACATTAAAAAAAAAAAAAAAGGAAGAAAAAGAACCCACAAACCAACAGACAGAAGTACTGGGGAGAGCAAGGAAAAACAATGGAAATTGCAGCACTGAACACTATCCAAGGTCTTGGGTAACAGATCAGACTGTTCTCATGCACTTAAATAATTTTCTTGTCCTGCTCAAAGTGGTTAATAACACTGGAAAGCACCTGAATAGCTACTCCAGCAGGTCACACTCTGTGAGTCCAACTGCCCCACGGTGCACAGATCACAAAGTATTTTGCTGAAACCACCCATGAGCTGTTTCTACAAGGGACACTATTAATTAATTGGTTGTGCCTTGTAAATTGATAACCTTTTTTATGCATCTGTTCCCTTTATATTTTGCTCCTGTTAATTTGGACTTCATCCTATCCAAGTTTTGTCTCCTTTGTTTTCTGAGATATTCTAATAAAGAAAACAGGTGGTCCTTGGATGGCGCTGTACATAGGCAAGCTTTTTTTTTCTGAACAAGAATGCTGAATGGATTCAAGTCAAGTTGACTTTCATTTTCTGTTTCATTTTTTTGTTTTCATTCTTAAAGGGAAGAAGTCTGTCTGTGCAACGGTAAACAACAACAACAAAAAAGCAAGTTTCAGAGCCCATGGCTGTGTTATCCTGCATCGAGCAAGGCAAAATTGCAACTGGAGCTTTCCAGGTGATTGTGCCATGCAAATCTCTCTTCTACAAGGACTCCATGTAGTATCAGTCTTTTCCCTCAGAGAGGACACTTGCCCTTCTTCTTCCTTACACATTGCACAAAGAACTCAGATCGGACCTTTCTAATTTATCAGAAAGAATTGTGTTTTCCACATGGAGAGCTGCATTCCAGAGTGCAGATCCCCCAGAAAGAAATGGTTCAATGCAAGCAGAGGACAAGATTACATCCCTGAACGAAACTTTGTTTCTCTGACAGACGTACCTAACAGGGAAAATGGCTTGAAACTGACAGAGGGTTGGTTTAGTTTGGGTATTAGAAGGAAGTTCTTCCCTATGAGGCCCTGGCACAGGTTGCCCAGAGAAGCTGTGGCTGCCCCATCCCTGGAAGTGTCCAAGGCCAGGCTGGATGTGGCTTTGAGCAGCCTGGGACAGTGGGAGCTGTCCCTGCCCATGGCAGGAACTGGATGATTTTTTAAGTCCCTTCCAAGCCAAACCATTCTGTGATTCCCTGATACTCTCTCGACTACATAGTGCCTGCAGAGGTACTTTACGAAACAGGAGATGTTCCTAAAGCATAGAAACCAGAGGATATTTGGTTTGTTTCCTTTAAATTGTTTCGCAAAACCTTGGTTTCTATCCAATTAAACACAGGGCTCAACAGACTACACCACTTCACCACTCTGAAAGCAGTGAATTACTCAAACACTTTGACCATATTTACTCTGTTGCAAGAAGTGGAAAAACTGGAACTAACTGAATTACAGTCCTATTGGTTAAGAAGGTCACTGGATTGACTAAAGCAGCCCTTGGCTTGAGAGGATGACAGGCAAATTTAAATTACAGAAGTAGCAAATTAGGTTATCAGGAAAGTATCTCAAGTACGTATTTCTAGCACACATTTTAGCATTCTAAGCTTATTGATACAACCTCACAGTTGGTTTCCACAGTACCAAAATACTTCCAAGGTAAAAGTGCTATTAAAAAATTTGAGTCATTCTTGGAAAATGAGTTGCAGGAACTGGCCTTAATACTGATAACTAAATACTAATATATTTAGAATACAACGAGGGGACAGGCATGATGGCATGAAATTCCCAAGAATTAATTACACTGGGAAGCAGGAAAACACACACAGCAGTACCACATGTCAGCACATCTATTGCTCAGGATATCCATCCCTAAGGGAGTGGTGAAGTCTTCACCATCACTTTGGAAATCTTTTCATATTGTGCCAACTTGGAAATACAAACATCTAGGAAATGCTGTACAGAGCATCCCTGACTCTAGGGAATGCTCTTGGACTGCACACATCAATAAACAATTAAACTAATCCTCCCTCTTTCGTGACCATCAATCTGTAAACACAGCTCAGGTAGAAAACTGGTTGAACAGCACACCCCACTGACTTAAAACTCCACTGCAACAGTGATAAAACAGCCCTCAGCTTTGGAACTCAGCTACTCTCACTCCCTCAAGAATATGGGGTGTATGTATCTGCCATGGAGAACATCAGAACCAGAACAATACTTCCCTCATCATTTACACCAGCAGGACCAGGGTCAAACAGCTATTATGGAAGAATGCCCTGGTCATTTGGCCTTATGAAGTTGTATTCAGAATTCCTTGCTGGTTTGTGCTAGGACAGGAACAAGGACTGTAAATTTGTTCCCAGGATTAGCACAGAGGCACCATGGTGCTGGTACGTAACTGGTAGAGACTCAATAAGCAGTGAGATGCTCTACCTAGAATCACAGAATCATGGGAAGAGACCTTAACGACCATGTGATTCCAGCCCCCTGCAGGGATACCTTCCACTGTCCCAGGTTGCTCAGAGCCCCATCCAACCTGGCCTTGAACACTTCCAGGGATGGGGCATCCACAACTTCTCTGTACCAGGGCCTCATCACCCTCACAAAAAAGAATTTCTACCTAATATCTAACCTAAATTTCCTCTCTTTCAGTATGAAGCTATTCCCTCTTGTCCCACCACTACAGTTCCTGATGAAAATTCCCTCTGCAGCTTCCTTGTAGGCCCCTTCAGATACTAGAAGATTCCTCTGAGGACTCCACAAAACCTTCTCTCCTCCAGGCTGAATAGCCCCAACTCTCTGAGCTTGTGGAGTGACTTTTTTGCACTGTTGGCATAAGGCTCTGTCATGGCCTTTCCTAAAGCATTTGGAAACCTCCCAGCTCCAGCAGCTGATGCTGTAGCTGTGCAAAACACTTGTGCTGGTCGTGGTCTCACCTGGGGCGGAGGTGCAGGGTGCAGGGAGTGTGCTGGACGAGTTCTCAGCTCCAGGGTCTCCTCTCGGCACGGCAGCCTGGTCTCCAGCAGCCTCAGGAAACGGAGGCACAGGCAGAGGAGGTGCCCTGCAGGCAGACACAGAGGACAAGGCAGGGCATTATGACCAATCATATACTCTTCATCCTACAAGGGGCAGATCCTAGATCCCTAAAAGGTAGAAAGGGAAAGCCCTGGCTAACTACCTGTGCAAAGAATGCTGAATCAGAAATCTTTGGGGAAGCAGCCCCAGGTCACCTGTGTAAGACATGCAGCAGGGACAGTACAATGAAGTGAGTCAGGTGGTCTCTAATTATTTCACTTAATTTCTCCTCTTCCACTTAATTTTTTCCTCTATTCATTCTGTGTTCTTCATAAGAAGAAACTTACTCCAGATTGCCATAAATACATCCCTATAGAGAATGATTTCTTCCCTCACACATTCACTATCGCCTGAAAGACCATCTATCCTCTTGTATATTCCCTTACCCCCCACACCCATTAATGTTCTCTGCTCACATATGGAAAGTGCCACCTTGTGTTTCTTCAAAGAAGCCCATGACTTTGTAAGACTGATCTAAGCAAACGGCATTTCCATCACTGAGTGAAAATCCAAGGACATGGAAAGAAGTGGTGGGAGAACTGGGTTAAAAGAATCCCCAAGCACACCGAAGCACCTGGCTGATGCATTCACAGAAACTAAAAATGAAGAGATGATTCCATAAACTTTCGTATCTCATCCCTTGCTCTCTACACGACTTCAGCCAGAGCAATTTCAACAGTTTTATTTAAAAATTAATTTGATTAATCTGTGTTACAGGTTAATCCAAAAGCACTTTTAAGAGGGTCCACAATATGCCCAGAAATCTGGGCTACCTAGGTCCAGATCAATGCTCAGCTTTTCACTGTTTAAATATAAAGGGGAAATAGCAAAGTATTTGTTAGGTATCAGTTGTGGAGAAATGAGAAAACAGAGGAAGTTCCTCACCCATAACCCTCTGATCCGAAGGGGACCAACAGAGCTGATGATGTTGGACATGTTTTGTTGCCTTTCATCCTCAACTTCTCCAATTTCCGCCACTTTGCCCTGCGATTCTGAAACCAGACCTGAGAAATGGGAAGAAAGGAATGCATTCAGGGAGGAAACCAAGGAAACCATCAACACATGGGGACACTGGCAATGTCCCAGTCCCCCTCCATCCTTTGTGTGCACAGAACCCACAGCCAGCACCCAGCAGGTGTTACCAGGATACGCTGTGGTGTCACACCAACCACAGCTGCAATCTCCTTCCTCTTCTCACTGTCAGGATAGTGTTCTTCCTGGAATATCTTCTCCAACTTTTCTAGCTGCCCTAGAAACGATGCATTGTCCAAAGAGAGAGAGAGATGGGAAGTAAGTGACCAGAAAACAAGAAAAAAATTTAACAACAGAGGAAAACAGAAAAAAAACCTGAACATTTTTTTACTATACTCAAAAACACAGGAATAACATAAAAAGATTTTTTTTAAATAAATCACAAAAAGAAACAAAAATTTTATTTTGCTGTAAAAGCAAAAATCATTGACAGTGATGCTTCAAGTGTGAGACACTCAGCAACCTTTACTTGTGTAAGTCTTCACATATCTAATGGTGTGGAGTGCAGTGCAGTATCAGTTAGAGCAGCTCAAGACCTCCATGCTGGGCCTTCTGCACAGGGAAGGGACCACCAAGTGGCACTGGCACTGCCAGTGTCACTGTGTGCCCGTGTGTGCCCTGGGATCTACCTGCACTGTAGAAGGTGCGGGGCTTCTTCTTGACAGGTAAGAATTTTTTCCCCTTGACCACATCATAGCTGCCTCTGGAGTCCAGGACTGAAAATCCCTTGTAGGAATTCTGAGCTGCAGTGCTGGCTGGAGCACCTTTGGATTGGCAAGGGGCCAGGCTGATCTCCTCCTGCCTGCAGGGAGCTCCAGCCGTTCCACTAGATGCATTATCAGCACACATTCCGCTGCTCTTAGTACTTTTTTTCTTCTTTGCCTCCTTTTCAGTTCCAGCAGGGTAGTAATTCTCGCAGTGTTCACGTGGCCCTGACTGACCTGTGGGCTCCTGTGCTATCCCAGCCACAGGAAGCGGGGCCACAGCCTTTGTGTCACTGCAGAAATCCAGTGGTTGCCCACACGCCGAGGCAAAGCTGCGCTGGCCATCGAGGACCACTGAGCCTTGGGAAGATGACCCAGCTGCCTGCAGGGTGCTGCATCTCCCCTCTTCCTCCACCTTCTTTACAGAGCTGTTCCTATCTTCTGTTCCCAAGTTATCCTCAACTTCTTCTTGCCTGGCTGTGCCTGGGAATGCAGGTGGCACACTGCTACCGGTACTGTGGCCGCCAACAGCATCAGTTTCCACCACAAAGTGCTCTGTATTCAGCAGCATGTTCTCCTTCTCGTCCTGGGACTCTACAAGGGAAAAAATGGGGAAAAAAAACCAAAACAAAACCCCACCGCACATGCACATTGCCTAAGCTGGATGTGTCTGGATTGGGAGTTTCAGTTATGGGGGAAGGAAAAGACCATGCAGTGAAACCCAACAGGGACAAGAACCAGAGAGATCAAAATAAAAACGGGCACTGACAGGAAAGCAACAGCAAAGAATCTTATATGGTCAATATGGAGATAATCAACCATCTGTGATGAGAAAAGCTTCATTTTAAAAGCAAGCTGTAAACTACAGGAGAAGGTAATTCCAGACACAGAGAATAATGGGAAGGTTGCACATTACAAATACAGTAGTGGGAAAACAGTACCAGGGATAACACAGGTCTCTGGAATAAGCAACAGAACAAAAATCAATGACTAGGCAAGAACATGTCACCTTATTAAAATGAGGAAAAGAAAGGCAGAAACAGAATTCTGGTCTACTGTGTCAGCAGCGGTTATCTGACAAATATCATCACTTCTTTACTTTTATATACTTCTATTGTACCAAAGCTGGTGAAGCAAAAAGATATTAATTGTACAGACTTCTAATAACTGCCTTAAATTATTTTTCTGCAGCTTCAGCTACACTTATGAATGACAGACTTACAAGACAGGGAATTAAATAGGTGGATGAGGACAAAACTAGGTGCCCAAGTCTGATGAAGTTTAACAAAAACCACAAACTGCATTACAATAAGAGAGACTGAATAGTAGAAGACAGGTCAGAAACAACACAGCAACAGAAATAATTAAAATAGGCAACAGAATAATACAGAAGCATTATACTTTCCCAGCTGGCATGTGCATTTCCAAATAAAAAGTTCCAAAAACCTCCCAATTGGCTCAGAATGTGTGAGCCTGTGTGATTTCTGCTACTAAAAAAAAAAAAAAAAAAAAAAGTGATTACTTCTTAAGAATAGAAAGTAGAATAATAAGCCCAAACTCATGTATTTTGCCTCTGTCTGGAGAGAGGAAAGCTTGAGCAGACTGCTGGCAGCATTCCAATAGTATGTGACAACAGAGAACAGAGAAACTCTACAGTTTAATTTTTTGGGGGGAAAAATATAAAAGATTCATTTCACTGTGCCCTGCCTTTAATACATATTAGTGCAATGCCAAAATAAAGGATTTGCTTCTGCCTCAATGTCTCTTTCTGAAACAACTGTTAATCAAGGAGGAGCCCCACAACTCCAAGCAGATGGGACAGTCTTCACTGAAGTATGAGGGCATGGCAGGCTGCTCCAAGAGCATCTAATTTGCTTTTTACAGGATTAGGAGAACCAAATTAGATGCAGAAGAAAGAAACAGAAGCAGGAAACTATGCAGCTATAATAATTTGATCTTGTTAAGGAGCGACAAGTTTCCACTGCTGTTAAATGATATGAAAAATCCTGATGGGGAGGGTCAAGAACTGAAGGAGGCAGAAGCTGGCACTGGTCTATATAATTCCTTTTTCCACCGTCCTCCTGGCTGCATCTGAACTTGTGTCACTCATTATGTGAAAAAAGGAGTATTTTTACATGATATGAGCAGGGGTTTTACTTGTTTCTATACAAACACCAGTATGTGTTTACATCATGAAATAAATGTCCAAGTTTTATGTGGGGTCCTTCTGTAGCAGAAATGGACACCTGGGAGTTTTATATCCTCTTAGAGAAATATTCCTTCAAGTGAAAGTAAACTGCTGTGTTTTACTTCTAAAACAGATAGCAAATGCCTCACAAAAATTTGGGACTGCCCAGGAAAAGAGCTGAAATGAAAACCAATTTGGAGAGAAAGATGTGCCTTCATGGTAACAAAGAGGGAGTTACAAAACCCCTCCTTTCTCCCCCCATCCAGAGACCAGACTAAACATCACTTTGTCCCACTTTTAGATAAACAGAACCTTAAGCAGAATGGGTTTTAACCAAGTGGGAACATCAGGTATAGGCAGTCTGGAACACCTGGTACATAAGCTGGAAGCTAAGCCCTCTTTTCCACCTCACAACCACCTTTTCAGACATTTTTCAGAACAAGCAAACCACTTGCACCGCAAGGTTTTTAAGGCTGTTTGGGGCATTTGGTGCAAAGCCACCTGAACACACACACGGGGGGAAAAGAAACAGCTTCAGAGGTCTCTCCACACAAGCAGGAGGAAAAGTGAACAGCGGGGGAAGGTGCAGCCGAGAAACCCCAGAGGCAGTGGGAGCCCCTCGGTGTGGCACGAAGGAAAGACCCCATGCCCTCAACCCTCGGCCAGGTGCTTTTACAAGCCAAGGGCACAAAGGCAGGGAAATGCATCATTGCCGGGCACGGCGGGGCTGAGAGAGGCAGAGGCTAATGAGCGCCCAGATACCACCGACGAGGAGCGATTAACCTCCCCCGAGGCTGCTCATTAGGCTCATTGCCGGCTGCCTCCCCCCGCTCATTAACGCGGGGCGGCATCCCTCATCCCCCTGCCCTCTTCCCTAGCCTTACCACAGCCCAGCCCTGTGGCCGCCCGCTCCTCCTGCTGCCCCTCGCCCGCTCCCTCCATGCCGGCTCCGCAGAGGCTCGAGTCGGGTCCGTGCTGATCCGATCCGATCCAGCCCGGCCCGGTTATTGCCCCGCCCGGCGGCTCGGCTTGCCCGGCCCCGGCCGCCTCATCAGGGGCACCTGGGCACGGCTGGGGAGCGCTCCCGACCCGCCACACGGCCCCTGTTCTGCTCCCCTCACGGTCCCTGTTCTGCTCCCCACACGGCCCCGGTTCTGTTCCCCTCACGGCTCCTGTTCTGTTCCCCACACGGCCCCGGTTCTGTTCCCCAAACAGCCCCGATTCTGTTCCCCTCACGGCCCTGTTCTGTTCCCCTCACCCCTTCTCTCCCCTCACCCCCTGTGCTCCCCCTCACCCCTGTCTGTTCCCCACACGGCCCCGGTTCTGTTCCCCTCACGGCCCGGTTCTGTTCCCCTCACGGCTCCTGTTCTGTTCCCCACACGGCCCCTGTTCCTCCCACGGCCCCGGTTCCCCACACGGAGAGAACGGGAATGTTCCAGGCTCGTTGGGGATATTTGGAAGGATGGTCCCCGTGAGGAGCTGGGTGAAATATCGCCGTGCGAGCCTTGGTGTTACAAAACTCATCACCCGTGCATCAGGGGAGCCTCATTGCATGGGGTGCCGTACGGAGTTCTGGGCTCCTTGGTATGAGGAGGACAAGGAGTACTGGAGAGGGTCCTGTGGAGGGGAACAAAGATGATGAGAGCTCTGAAGTATTACAAGGAGAGACTGCAGGGGTTAGGCCTGTTTTGGCTGGGAAGGGGAAGACTGAGTGGATCTCATAATCCATATAAAGATCACTAAAGGGGTGTCAAGAGGATGGTGCCAGACTCTTTTCAGTGGTGCCCAGTGACAGGACAAGGAGCAATGGCCATAAAGTAAAGAGGAGAAGTTTAATCTCATCATAAGGAAGAACTTCTTTCCACTGAGGGTGGCAGAGCACTGGTACAGCTGCCCTTGGAGGGCCTGGAGTCTTCCTCTCTGGGGACATTCCAAACTCACCTGGACATGTTCCTGTGTCACCTGTCTGGGTGACCCTGACTAGAGCATCTCTAGAGGTACCTGCCGACGTTAAGGATTCTGTGATCTTTTCCTGTGGCCTGGCAGGAAGACATTAGTTTTTTAACATGCTCTGGCCACAGGTGCTCAGCAGCTCCTGGTTCTCCAGCTACAGGGGATTGCAAGAAACAAATTGCACTCCTTGACTTCTGGGTGCTGTAATTTGTGTCCTTTCAATGCTTACGGATTCTTAGTAAAAAGAAGGCTCCTAACACCAGGTTAAAGGAGTGCCAACATTTGGCAACATTAGTCTAACAGTGCACCTGGTGTCAGCCATCAGCTGCGAGAAGTTGGGGCTAAAATGGCATTTAATTTGTTAATAGCATTCAGCTGACAAGACAACCGTCTTGGAGGGGGTGGGACCTTTTCAATATTAGAAAAAGTGCAAATATAAAAATCACTATCTGCTTTGAAAGTTGGTTCTGAGCAAGGTTGTGTTTATTTACTGAACTCTGGCCCTAATGTCACCTTTTTTTTTTCTGAACACAGTAAGAACTGTGGAGAATGCTTTCATTTATGTTCCTTGAGGAGGCACCAACACAGGTCTCCAGGATGGGGAGTTTTTGGTGTTTTTTAGAGACACACATATATGTGTATGTATATTTAGAGATATATATATATAAAAACCATATATACATTAAACTACTTTATATGAAAAATGACAGCAGTCATAAAATTTGACTTTCAGACATAAACCATTACTTTCTCAGCTTCTCAACAAAGCTTTTTAAATGTAGTTCATGCTTGTACTTCATTGCTGTCCTTTTTATAAAAAGAAATTAGTGTAACTGCCCTATGAGGGTTGTTTTTAATTTTTTTTTCCCCAGTGTAGAAATCCTGAGTTTCTTTTGTCCAGATACATTGTGTATCAGTCTCTACCAGTTCCTGGGGAAGATACAGTGACACCTCTCACAGCGTTTGGGAACTGTAGAAGAGTATTGGCATTTGCATGACAAATCCTATGCTTCTGTTAAATACTGATTTCCTGGGAAATCAGGTTATCCACATTAGATAATGTAGGGAGGAATCCTGACGTATAATTAAGACTGTGATAGGACACAGCAGGCACTCCATTAACTTGATTCCTCAATCCTGGATGTGCAGTTGGAAGGGATATTGTACTAGTTTGGTTAAGTTTGTACAAATCAAGGAGATGTCAGTCAGTTTCCAAAAGCACTTCAGTGCAGATTTGTCTATAGATTGTGGTGGCAGGATGGTGCTGGGGCTAAATGTTTAAGTAAATAGTGAGAAGTTGAGGCCTATCTGAAATGTAAAAAATCAAAGTAACCCGAGGTATAAGCACTTGTCCTTAGAAGCATAAGGTGACCTTTAAATGCTCCTCAATACACAAAGGCCTGCCATCAGGAAATAAAGGCTGCACCTGTGACAGGGACAAGTTAACCTTTGATCCATCTAGGTAAACAGTACAGAAGTGCTGTCAATCATGACAACAGTACCCTTGAAGTTTCCTATTTCAGCTAGAATTCTAACAACATACAGAATTCAACACAGAAACCACTTTGGGAGGGCTCTAATGAACAATCTGCCAGCTTGCTTTTGAGAGCAGGAGCTGAGAGAGTAAATAATTCTTGACTTTAGGTGTTGAACAAAATGACTTCCGATTTAGAATGGGAATATGTATGGCTGGCTTCTCCTGGATGAAGCTGAAGTGGATGTGGAATGCCTCAACTGCCCGTGAGAGAATACCTTATGCAGACGTGTGCTGAATTGATGGCATGGCAGTGTTCTGTATCCCAGCTGAGAGACTGACAATCCTGGGGACTTAGGAATTGCAGAAATTCATGACAGTCTGGGACAAGCAGGCATTTGGGATATCTGAACATTCTGGGTCTTGTGGAGGATTATAACCTTTCTTGTGTGAGTCTGAGGGAGGGCTTTGCTGTGACTCTTAGCTCAAGACCAGCTCCAGTTCTTCTAGGGGAAAAAAGGTGGTGGCAGATTGTTGTCTGGCCCACAGATTAAAAGTTGAATAACTGTGTCCTCTCTTTGTCCTCTAGTGCGCTGGACTCCCATTTTCTGTAGTTCATCCCTCGGCCTGCCTTGAGTTATGGATGACTAACACCACCATGAAACCTGCACCAGCAGCTCTCCAGGGTGGGGGATAACACTGAAGAACCTTAAGGTATGAAGATAAACCCAGCTTTCCTCACTGCCTCTGCTAAGGAGAGTTGTTTGTACTTAACAGTCACTTAGAAAGGAAAGTTATAGCAAAAAAAATACTGAATGTATATTCAGTAAATTGAATTACTTACATTTGAGAGGAAAACCTAAGTAATAGGGAAAGCAGAAAGTTTTTTGTTTTAACTGGAGAAGTGCATGAGTTTATTAGGACTAAAAGCAACTCTTTTTTTTTAAATCCAGCTAAAATTATTGATATAAATAGGCTGTAATAAGCTATTCTAGATACAATGTAAATGGGATTTAAAGGCAGAGTGTTACAGAGACAGAAAGCTGAAGATACGAAGGTAACTAATTCTTCAAATATATTAAATGCAAGAAGGCTACACGTGGCTTTCTTTGGTGTATTGATTCTTATACTTGATCTTGCATTGACTGAGCTGAACACTTTAACACAGAAAGTATTTTACAGTTGAAGGCATATCCTCAAACAGACAGGTTCTGCACAAATGTATGTAAACTGGACTTTAAACCAGAGAGTTCTAAAAAAGAACAAAGGCCCTGGTGCATATTTTGACTTTATCTACAGTGGCTAAATATCTCAGTGTTCTCCGTAAGTGTGCAAAATGGTGCATGCAATACCACATCAGCAATCAGAGTAAGAGCAGCAGGAAAGTGCCACTTCACTGCATGTGCCTAGTCCTGGTTATTTTGTACAGGGCGTGTACCAACACGAGATACAAATCTTTGTCAAAAGTCACTGATCTACTTCCAGGGGGAGGCAGAGTAAAAAAAAAAAAAAGGGTCAGTTCAGATGGTTTAGTAGGATGCTTGTTCAGAAGAGAGGTGACCTTTGTGAGGCAGATTCCTCAGCAGGATACCTCTTAAGTGGGGGAAATCATCACAGTGGCTCCTGAAAACTTTGCTTCATTCCAGTGGATTTTGTAATGCTGTCAAGAACTCCTAACAGCATTTGGGTACAATGAAGTATTTCCCTATCTCAACCCCAGTAGATTTGCATGATCTAATACATAAATTGCTCTAAATGGGAATTACACTATGGAGATCAACACCGTGAAGGTATCAAGAGGATACTGAAACGGAATATTCTCCTCATCTCTGTTGTGCTTTGCACTTAGCACCTTCCTTCTCAGGAACTCGAAGCTCTCAGTCTGCTAATACTAGTGAATTTAGCCTCACAACATGCAGTGAGGTAGGTAAGTTTACCTCCATTTTGCAGCTGGCAAAACTGAGGCAGAACTCTGAAGTGACTTGCATAAGGTCCCGCAACTCGTCAGTGGCAAAACCAGGAATATGTTTTCAGCAGTCCAGACCCCAGACCTCTGTCCGATTTAAGTCCCTCCCTATTACCACAAAGCAAGCAATACATGCAGCCTTTATTCCTCCTCCTGCTGCCGTAGTCCTGCTGACACAGAGGAAGTTTGTCCTGATTGAATTCCCGCTTTCTTTGGCAAAAAGCACCTGGTCCTGTCAAAGTGCTGTATTATGCTCTTCGCAGAGGCATTTCTTCTGAGGCACGATAGAAAAGCCATGGTTTCCCCATGGCAGGGAGACTGTACAGGTCCAAACAGAGTCTTATTTCTTGCAGAAGACCTGCTGCTTGGCATTCTTCACCCGTTGTTCCTCCTTCAGGTTCTTCTGCCGCACGTGTTTGCTGGAGATGTTTTCCACATGTTCCGAGGGAAACCAGCCTCTCTCCCGGTCTGAGAGTTTTACTCCTTCCATCCATCCTGTGGTGTGGGGAAAAGCACAACATGAGGCAAAAGTCACGTGTTTTTTTCATTGTTTCCCCAAAAACAGTCCTCTCCAAAAAGACCCTAAGAGCAAAGGACAAGATCCCCTTTCAGCTTCTAAATAAAGTGTACTAAAGATGATGAAGAATCTCTTTGTCCTCTTAATCCAACAATATAAGACAAGCATTGTTCATTCTGCTCACCATCATTGCTGTACTGCATAACCATGATGATATCTGCCTTCTCCAAAGCCAGCTCATCATTCTCCCGAGCCTTGTAAGTCTTTATGCATTGAACCTGTGGTGCATCTGAAGGGGAGGAAAGATCATACTGAAATACTGGAAAGCAACAGTAATCCTGTGGGCATCAGCTGCAGAGGAGGTGGAGGATAAGGAGCTGCCCAAAGAAAAAGCAGAGAAGTGGAAGGGACACTAGAGGTCCTCATCTAAACTGAGGAGCAGAGCAGTCTCACCAGGGCATTCCAGGAGATCCGGTTCTCCCCGTGGAGGAGCCAAAGCAGAGATCCACCGCAGCTTCTCACTGCTGGAAAACAGCACAGGATAGGTGTCAGAATTCAGTGTGAGGGACAGCAGTCTGGTGACTGAAATGGGAGGGTGGGGGGGGGTGTTTGCTCACACAAAGGGAAGCAGGGAAGGGAGGTAGGAAAAGGCAAAATTCCCATTTTTGGAGGCTGATGGTATGATGTAATGTGGTAGTATTGTATGAGCAGCTGTGATGAGAGAGGAAGAAAGTGGTTCACAAGGAAATAGTTATAGCAAGAGGATGTTTTTCAAGACTTCTGCTCAGCAGCTGCATTTGGTATTTCAGCGTTTGGGTAGCTGAGGGACAGCCATCAGGCTCCTAGGTGGTGTTTGATCATGAGAATGGGACATATCGAGGGTAAACTTGAGCTCTTACTGTGTCTCTGTCCGAAACAAGAACTCCACCCTCTTTCCCTGGTAATTCTGAAGTAGAAAGAGACGGAACAGATTTTTGTTTGCCCCATGGAGTTTCATCTCACACTTCTCCCCACGCACATCTGAGAAAGCAGCGTGGTCGAACACAACAAAACGTCCACCCCTGCAGGTGAAGAGGAGGAACAAAACAAGGTGTGAGTTTTAAGGTGATAAGGGTTACAGAGTGAGTCCACGTTGTCTGTTGACGTCAGGAAAGCAAAAAGCTTTTAGTGAGTCTTCATCTGCTTCAGACATCCTAAGCATTGGTCTTGTTAGAAGTCTCAGAAGGCCAGAGAAGAGAGAGAAGGGATTTAATGAAAAGGGTAGAAACACTAAGCTCTGTCCTGTCAGAATTTTATTTGTAGCTTTATAGCTGAAAAACAAACCCACCACCCCTAAAACCCCAACACAACCAATCAGCAACTCTCTTGACAAACCAGTGATTTGCACATTCACTAGCTGTAATACTGTCCTTTAGGAAGAAATTATTTACCAAGTAAAACTAGAATAAATGGTTATTATTCAAGTGTTTCACACTGTAGAGATGCAAAGGCAGAATAGAAGAGTTCTGTTAGGGACCCCAAGATATCTTTTTATATTATCATATGTAATTAGGAGTTGGGAATATCAATTTCCACATACTTGCATGATACTCACATCAGGTCGGGACAGGAGAGTGACTTGACAAAGGCTGCCACTTGCTGGCAGGCAGAGGGAAAGGACTCTGTCACCAAAGCATAGACCCCGAAAGAGACAGGTATTTTAGAAGGGGCAGCAAGAATTGTGTTGAAGCACTCACTCCTTGGGCCGAGACAGGAGCAGACAGTCATTGAAAAGGTGCAGGTAGATGGGCCGGGTGGTGACTTTCCATTTTGGACTCGGGGTGTTGAAGTCCAATGCTGTCAACTCCCCACGCTTCACAAGTCGCCTCGACTGTGAGATGAGCGGGAATATCTGCAAGACCAAAACAAATATATATGTACAAGCAAATGAGTCTCTGGGAATTTTTGCTTTGCATTTTTGTCTTTCTCTTGAGGAACTGTGCTTTCAGTTCTCTAGCTGGAGAAGTGTAAGTCATGGTAGGCACCTTCATCTGAAGGCTGGCATGAATGATTGGGCAAGGGAAGCACTGATGAAGAGCTGGCCTGTGTATGATGTTGTGGTTCAACAGCTCTGTGTACACTGGAGAGGAGAGAACAAAAAGTGGCTTTGTGGGGAAAGATAGAAAATGCATTAGGCTAGAGCAAGGCCCAGGGAATGGATGAGCTCACCTTACACTCAAATTCAATCTTCTGGCTGAGGTAGATCAGCTCTTCAGTGCTCTTCATGCGCTGGACATTTTCATTGCAATCCTTGATGAGCTGCAGAGGAAAACAGATGATCAGTGAGGTGGGGGCAGAACTGCCTGGTAGGATCAGCACTAGTCCTCAGGAGTTAGCATAAGTGACAATTCCTTAGGCAGCCTCTTGCAAAAAAAGGTATATATTACAATCAGAGAATATTCTGAGTTGGAAGGGACCCACAGGGATCACTGAGTCCAGCTCCTGGCCCTGCACAGACACCCCAACAATCCCACCCTGTACATCCCTGAGGGAGTTCTCCAAACACTCCTGGAGCTCTGGCAGGCTCAGTGCTGTGACCATTCCCTGGGGAGCTGTTCAATACCCAGCACTCTCTGGGGGAAGAACCTTTTCCTGATATCCACCCTAACCCTCCCTGACACAGCTCCAGCTGTCCCTGGGTCCTGTCCCTGTCACAGAGAGCAGAGATCAGTGCCTGCCCTCCTCTTCCCCTCGGGAGGAAGCTGCAGAACTGCTGGGAGCTCTGACCTCAGTCTCCTCCAGCTGAACAGACCAAGTGCCCTCAGCCACTCCTCATGTGGCTTCACCTCCAGGCCCTTCACCATCCTGGTGGCCCTCTTTCGGAAGGTCAAATCATCACTAGACAGAACAATCCACCTTTATGAGGCTGTAAAAATTTTAGATAACAAGTTGTCCCAGAAAACTTTAAATCTTGCCTCTACAATAAACAGGATAAGAGGAAAGGATGCAATTGAGTAATGGTTTGGCTTTTTTTAAAGCAAGATTTTCTTGCAGGGGTAAGGGTGGGAGTAGATGATTAATTGGAGACAAAGAAAGAAACCCTGCAGAAAGGGTTGGCAGTTTTACCTTTTCAAGTGCATCATAGGCCTGCGTTGCTTGCACTTCCTCCTCAGACCCGGGCCGAGTTCTTTTCAGGATATTCTGTGTGAGTAAAAGATTGATTTTCATGATGCAAACAGGGAAAGGTGGACATAAGCACCACTGAAGAGTAGGAGAAATAATAAAGCAGAAGTAGGTGATGACATGTGGACACAACAAGGCCAAAAATCGAGATGCAGAATGTCATTGCTAAGTCACACTGACCAGGACATTCTTGAAAATCTAAATTGCATTAATTATCACATAGAAGTTACATGGCATAGGAAGCAACCACTAGCTAAAGCACAAATGGGTTCATGAACAGAATACAGCTGTCCTTTTCTCCTGTTAAAAAGAGGCTCAAATAATCAAAAAGAAGAATTTCATAGAAAGAGCTCAAAATTAATTCATTAGGGACTGGCTGGTTCCTTGTCTGGAAGGCTCCTTATTAGTCAATGTTGCAGGCAGAGTAGAGACAGGCTGCCTTCCAGAGGGCAGCCAAGGAACCCTTGCTTTGTTTTCCTAGCAGGAAGCAAGAAAAGTTCAATAAAATGTAAATCAGCATGTTCTGAGAAGACTCCATAAATTCTGTACTGGAGTACAATTAAAGTAGTGTCACAACAAAGTCCTGCAAGATACACAAACAGCATTGCCTCACGCAGTGCCTCATCCAGTCATTTCCTGAGCCCCTCCAGGGATGGTGACTCCATCATGTCCCTGGGCAGCCTCTTCCAAAGCCTGCCCACCCTTTCAGTGAAGAAATTCTTCCTGGTGTCCAACCTGAACCTTCCCTGGTGCAACTCGAGTCCGTTTTCCCTTTTCCTGTTGCTGTTCCCTGGGAGCAGAACCCGACCCCCACCTGGCTGCACTGTCCTGTCAGGGAGTTGTAGAGAGTGAGAAGGTGCTCCCTGAGCCTCCTTTTCTCCAGGCTGAGCTCCCCAGCTGCTCCTAGACACAGCCTGAGGGAAACTTGAGGGAAAGCAGAGAATCACCACAGTTACCTGTAGGAGGAGCTTGAGTCGAGTGATGCGCTGGAAGGGGAGGATGAGGAAGGATTTAAGCGAGAGGCGCTGGCATACTGGATCACTTTCCAGTCTCTCCAGGACTTGCTGGAACCCTGCATTTCCATTTCTGTGGGAGTGGCAAAGGAAAAAAAAAAGACATCCGGGCATCAGAGTAAATAAATAACCTTCCTAGTATCAGATTTCAGGGAATATTGGAGTACTCCCAACAGTCAGGTGTTGTCCCTGGAGCAAGAGATGTCAAGAAACTGCACCAGGCTGCTGCTGAAGAGCACATATTGGTTTGTAACAGCTACAGGATGGCAGTGCAGCTGTTATTATCCCTTTTCTCTTTCCACAGCCCTCTGGAGTAAAAGCCAAAAGTAACATCTATGTTTCAACTCTCTCTATCAGTAGTGCTCCTTTGATGGGACAGTGGTGGTTTGCACTCTCGTTCTTGGTGGTCTGAAAACCGGAGACTGAAAACCATTATCCAGGATGGTCATTTTTGCTCTTTTCAGTAGAGGGCAGAAAGAGAACAGCCTGCAACACAATCAATGCTATGGGAGAGAAGCGTGCAGGAGCTCTGTCCTGCTGTCCCAAATGCCACTGTATTGAGGAAGGTACTTCTGAGGGTGTAGCAAGAGCACTGCTCAACAGCCCATTCCTGCAGCATTCCCCATTGTGTGAAAGAGTCAATATTCCAGGCAGTAAGGGGAAGAAGGGTGCAACAAATGAGGAAAACTTACAGTAACCTCTGGAAGGTTTGCTCCTGATATGTCTGGTTTGTCACATATGGCAGATACACCCTGCGGAAGTCAGGGGCGTGTTTCAGAGCCACATCACACACATGGAAGGTGAACATGTCCTCTTCAAATTTCTCCTCCAAGTCAAAGAGGAAACTGCAGCACATGGATGTAGTGCCATAAAAGGAGAGAGAAATATCAGTGTCATTTAGTCCTCTAAAACCCTGACAGATAAGCACAAGCCAGCTCTTTAATTCTAGAGAGTGTAATGTCTGGACAATGACAATTTAGGGCTTGGTATCAGCAAGGAAAAGCAGAGGCAAAAGACCTCTGTTCTTGAGAGGTCATGCTTCTAAAGGCATGGTCAGGAAACAGCTGGAAACCAAGACCTCACCGGAATAATCCCACTGGTAGAAATGGAAAAGGTGGCAGCAAACCTTACCAGCTTAGTGATTTATCTAGCCAAGTCTTGCAGGAGGAAAAGCAGAACAGAATCCTACAACATACAGGATTCCTTGCATGTGGGGTCATGTCCACATTTCACAACTTATGCTCAATTGATTCACATTAGTTCCTGTCAAGTGATGGTTGTAACTTACTTTTTTTTCCCTTTCCCTGCCTGCTTTTCATCAGGGCTCATGCAGCTGCCCCTTTTGTCTTGTATTTGGCAGGAGCTGATTTGGGTCGGGCTCTAGTTAGTCAAGTTTAATTGTAGTTGAAACCAATGGCACGAGGCTACATTACCATTTGGAACATTTTGATCTCCTGCTCTGAGCTCTGTGCACAATAGAGATTTAACACCAGAATTTACATTGCCCTGCCACCTAAAAAGGTGAATATTCCTCTCCAGCCAGTGTCAGGATGTCATCAGTAAGTGCTGTATCTGCCTTGAAGGTCAGTGAAAACGCAGAAGAGGAGGGAGAAATGTTCCTGATGGAATCCCCACGAGCCCGTTAGTCCTGGAAGCAAAGGGCCACGTCTCACCTGGCGCTGACATCGCGCACATCGGACAGGCGGGAGAAGAGCCACTGGCGCTCCTGGTTGGTGAGCATCGCCTGCAACTCCACTGAGCGCTGGAAGTGATCCACTGCCACATTCAAACTGCGCAGGTAGGAAGCCTCAGATATTATCAACTCAAACTTGGCCTTGAGAGAGAAAATGAGGGAGCACGGCATCAGCAGACTGCACAAGCCCGTGAGGAATCTTATGGAGAGGCAATAGCACATGATGCAAGTAGTAATGACAGAAGAGAGGCTTTAGAAATGAAGGGCAAGCATGATATTATAGACTTTCTTTAGAAAACAGACTTGTGGTATGACTTAAAAATAGCTACTTGCTCTCATTTTACTTTTTATTTCCCCTCAACACCACTTTCACAACGTTCCCCATTTTACAAGTCCAGCACCTGCACCACCCACATTTTCATCCTTCATCATGTTTCCCATGCTGTTGTTTTCACCTCTTCCTCTGGGTCCTCCCATCCACTTCTCAGTTCCTCTCATTTTCCTTACCCAGTTTCTCTGTACCATTCTGCCAAATCCATACATCTCCCTGTTTTCTCTCAGCCCTGCAGCTCACAGAGGTCAATTTTCTAAACTCACGCAGGTCAATTTGCTAAACGCATGCTCTACCACAGAAAATACAATTTACCGTGGTTTTATTAGCATCTCTCACAAGCTCATGTGTGGAAGAATGCTGCAAGTCTTCTACTTTTATATGTCCTTCTGCATTGAGTATACTAAAAGTTCTTTATCTTGTTCCCACTTTCCCATGTCTGTTTTCATGGAGTTCCTGATACAGTGCAGAGTCTGTGCTTCAGTGCTGCTTTTCTCTCTTTCTTCAGCACTGCTCTACTTCACATTCCATGCTGCTGCCAGAGGTAGAAGTGACCTCTGCTTCAACCACCTGCATTCCCACATCACAGTTTTTGCCCTCTCCTTTAACCTCTCTTCCGGAGACTCTTGACTACAGGCCACCCATTTACCATGTCACATCTGTCCCTTACCTCTTGTAGCCTCTGCTCTTCACGGGACATGTTGAGCAGCACTCTGCTGCCCCGTATCATAGGGATGTCCTGCCAGAGGGATGCATTGGAGGAGACTGACAGACGTTGCAAGTATGAGTCCTGGGGAGACAGCACTTTCCTCCGTAGCCTTGGGGAACTTGGGAAACTTGAGTCTATATCCTCTGGATAATCCACTCTCTTCTGGCTTTGGATGGCCTTGTTCAGAGCCACATCACTGTACTCCTGATACAGCAACCTTGCTGTGAAGAAAGATACATGCATTTATCTCTTCTGTAATCAGAACCTCTGTTTCAATCTGGAGAAAACTCTCTCAGACTGGGACAGCCAAATTCAGGCAAAGCTCCCCAGCTGCCTGAGTGTACTGCAGGGCTCCAGCTGCCTTCCCTGCTCTCTAAACACTCCATCCCCACTACCACCATGTGGCAGGAGTCCCTCTCCTTTGAGCTCACTGCAAAGGTGAGAGATGATGGAGGAGAGGAGGTTGCCACAGCAGCCCCAGGCAGGAGGTACTTACAGGAGTTGATCAGTTTGGAGTGCCGGCGTTTGAAATTCTCTGTTGTGTCCACAGGTTTCTTCTCTCTGCCAGGGAATAAGGATTTCAAAACACAGAGTGAATGAAGAGCACAGTGCCAGAGATGGTTTATTCAAACCTTAGAAACTGATCTGTCAACAGGGATCTCTCCCTTCCCAACAAGCTCAAGCTCCACAAGCCTTCCTTGACACAAAGGGCAAAGTATGGCTTAATGGGAAGGCTGTGCTGAAGGCACAGAAATACTTCTGTTGCAGTGGGGTCCTCTTCAAGAGAGCACAGACTGAAACACAGGCCTAAGGCATTTAATTCTAGTTTTCTACTCCTTATCATCATCTTTGGTAACTCAGAAACAATGGAGATGTCTGTGCTGCTCAGGGATGGGGGGCAAATTCTAAGGGTCTTTGAGGGACTCACCGCATTATAACTGTTTCTGCGCTGACTGGTGGTTCCCTGTGTACCTTGTGAGCTTCTTCCTCTGAAGGAACAGAAGAAACCTCTGCATAGAAGACAATTGGGAAGTAAACACATCAGTCCATTTTTAGAGTCAATCTACAATCCAATACCACTTACCTATAACCCACCTAAGTGGCAGTCTTGAGTTGGAGTACAGATGCCCTCATGACATTTATTTCCAGGTCAGAAATATTCTAGTTTTAATAGTCCTTGACATTACTTACACTTTACATCTTAGCCACCTTTACTTCTCACACAAAGAAAAAGGCTGACATTTTAGGCAACAACAGTAACACTAAGAGCTACCCTCTCCAGTTATCCAAGCAAAAACACTACCTGTGTGCCCTGTTTGGTACAGTCCTTGCACTTTCAGCTACCTGGGCCAGGCATCAGGAGATCAGTGGTGCCAAAGTGTAAAAATGGAGAAAGCCTTTTAGCTTGTGAGGGATTTAATCAAATAACGGGTGAAGAAATTCTAAATCTAAAATAACTGGAAGCAGAAAAAGGAAGGAAGGCTAAAGAGCAAACTGCAGTTATGGATAAGGGGAAAGACAGTACTGTTGCCTTGAATGTTTTAAAATATGGAACCATGAATTTACAGGTCAGGCATATGAAAAAATCTTGATTTGAGTTCTGCCAAACCTTTTACACCCCTCCTTTTCCTCTGTGCCAAAAATCCAGCATGTTGCAGAGCTTCAAAACTAAACTAAAGCAAGAGCTGAAAAGAAACAATTATTTAAAGTTCATGTAAGATATAGCAAAGAACAGACACACATCCTGACAGCAAGTACTGCTGAATGAGCTGCATTACAGAAAATGCATGTTTTCCACTTGTGACATCAGTGATTTGACTTCTGTGCAAGCTGGGACCTTGGGTTTGACGAATTTGCATTCTTATCTGTACTCTCAAATCCTGCGCTCACAGGAAAATCATCTGTTTTAGAAGGTCAACTGGGAACCTAAAAGTGCCAGCTGCAAAATAAGAGGAGGCAGCAAATAAACAAGTGATAAGAGATATGGGCTCCTGAGGGTGTGTGCATGGCTCTTCCTCAGCACCTTGGGGTTCCATGAAACAAGTTCATTGGTGCAGGTGTTAGTGTGGAATGGGGGCACTGAGCCCCAGAGGGCATACTGACTCAAGAGAACAAGCAGAATGCACAGGGCAGCAGAGAGGAGGGAGGGGACAGCTGGAAAGGGAAACCTGGGGCAGGACAGCAGGGGGCTGTAGGGCTGGAGCAAGGAATATCACCAGAAAGGCACAAGAGCCATGCTAAGCTCTCAGCTCTCATGCCTCTCCATCACATTGTCTATTTAATTTAATCCTACATTTTGGTAACTGCACTAAGTTGGAGGGGGGAAGGAGGAAGAGAAATGGAAGAGAGGACTCACGCTGCAAAATGTCTGGTGGGACTGACATCCTCTTCACCCCCTGACGGTGCCAGTCCTTGGTTCTTCCTCGGATTTTAACCGGGTTTTCTTGATTGGCTGCTGACTCCTGCACAACTACCCCAACTTTTTTTTTGTCTGGCCAACTAGATGATTTTTCCAAGGGAGCATGTTTGGCCACTTCTTCCTTTGGCTGATGTTCTCCTCCTTCCAGCCTTTGCCTGACCCTCCTCTCACCTTCTGTTTTCTCTGTGGCTGCCAGTGGAGCCTGGATGTTCTTTGTGTCCACCCCAAAGCTGCCTGCAGGCTGCTCCCACTGCAGCTCCTCGTCCTGGCAGGTTGTTCTGGTGGTCGGCGGCGATGGAGGGTCGAGCCGAAGGAAGTGGATTGGATTGCTGAATGCAAGCATTGGAGGGAGCTGTGCAGAGTCTCTGCTCTTGGAGTCTGGGGATGTTATCAAGCCTTCCAGCGAGGGCCAGGAAGGGTGGTCAGGTGAGGATTTTCCACTCTCTATATCCATGTGGTGGTCTGCTGTTTCAGGGCTGGTGTCAGAGCAGCCAACCAACATTTCACTTCCAAGAGCCGAAAAGCTTTTGGTCAGCAAACTGACCCCTGAGTCATCCGAAGTCTCTGTATCGTGGGGACCTGAGTCACCAAGATCCCACTCTCCACTGACTGGAGCCAGCTCATCTCTCTCTGCTAGACTTTCTCCATCAGAAGCAGAAGCCACGGAGTTGGACTCAGATGCAGAGGTGGCAGTGTGGAGAGGATGGCTCAGTGCAGGGTGAATGGCTCCCAGTTTATCATCATCCACCCCACAGCTGAGGGAGGGTCTGGAATGTGGTCCAGGAGCCAGTGGTTGGTAACCTTCGGGGGCTGGAGGTGGAACAAGGTGATTTGCATGGAGTGCAGGGGCCTGAGTTTGCCTGGGCCTTTGAACGTGGGAAGGAGGATGAGGAAGCTGTTTGGCATCAGGCTCAGACACCAGAGGTAGGCTTGAGTGGGACACAGGGGACAGAGCTTGTCCTTGCTCGTTCACAGCAAGGACTGTATCGTCTTCGGAGGGCCACGTTAGGGTGCTCAGGACACTGGAAATTCTGGATCCAGGCTCTTTTTGGTATGAACTGCAGTCAGACTCATCAAATAAAGGCACTTGTGCTTTATGATCCACATTTGTTCCCATTTCTCTTCCTTGGATAATGGCACTTTTTTGGGGGGAGCTTTGCTGCATTGTCTCTGGGTGGCTCAGGGGAGTGGAAGTCCTTCCTGGTGTTTGGGATGGTCCCAGAGGCCCTGCAACGCTAGCCACAGACCTCCTATCCCCAGGAAGGCTCTCTTCTAGAGGAGGGGAGCTTGTGCACATTACAGAGAAAGAAGATGGCCCACTAAGGTCTTCATGAAAGCCTTCCTCAGAAGTAAGGAGTTCATGGGAAGTCTTGGCCTCCTCTGCATCTGTCCTTAAAGCAGCAGTTTCTGCTGGTGTTGGGTCCCACCCTTCTGCAAGAGCAGCTTGGGAGGATGGCTTCCCTGCAGAGTCTGGCAGCTCAGGGGTCACAGAGGCTGTTCTGGCAGCCTTCTGCTCTGGGACAGACACTGAGGCTGCTGAGGTGAGCTCTGAGGGGGAAGCTGGAATGAAGTCCCAAAGCTCAGCTCTTCCTGTAATGGGATGATGATCTGTGGGATCAGGAGGCCCCAAGTTACTGCTACTAGAGGAAGGGTGTGCTGGAACAGGAGCCTCTGGGTTCTCTGCCCTAGAAGGTGCTGCCACTCCTCCACAGAGTGGTGCCTCTCTTCTGTCAAACCTCTGCACAGCTTTTCCATGACCATCACTGTGCTCATTGTCCCTGCCCAGTCGTGTCTTATCATCCCAGTGAGCTTCTCCAATATCCTGACCACTGATGGAAAAGCGGCCAGAGTCCTCCAGGTCTCCTGCTTGCTCAGAGCCCTGGCACGTGTGTGGACTTTCACCCCCTGGGTTCAGGTGATTTGAGGACAGAGGGCTGACAGCAGGTGGCTGACATCCAGAAGCAGCTTCTGTGACGTGAGCTTTCAGCAGCACGTCCTCACCAGGATGCTGATCCACAGAGACAGGTTCCCCAGGAGGAAACGCTGATCCTGTTTGCTCAGACAACAAAACATACTCCAAACCACACACATCCACACGATGCCTGGGAACAGAAAGCATCTCTGACCCAAAAGCTGATGACAGAGCCTCTAATTCAAGCTCTTCCTCTACTCTGAGTTCTTCCCTCTGCACTTGTTCCTGCTCATTTTGTTCCTTGCTTTCCTGATCTTTGGGCTCCAAAGGTTTTCCTTCTTCTGGCAGATTCTGCTCTTTGCACTCTTTCTCCTCCTCCTCCTGCTGAAGTTTAGACACTGCCTCCTCCTGAGCTGGCTCCTTATACTGTGAAGCCTTCACTTCCCCCACCCTTCTGCCCTCAGTTTTTCTGTCATCATCATCTCCTAGATGAAGGCATCTGGAAGCAGATGAGTTCTCTTTAGGAACCATTCCCTGGTCTTTGACTGTGCTGGTATTCCTTGTTTCACCAGCTGAGGTGTTTCCTTCTGCTCGTAGTGAACTCATTTGGCTGTCATGTGTTAAGGTGGAAGAAGACTGATGGGAAGAGAAAGATTCTGTACTCTCTTCTGAACCCTGGGGTGCTCTTAAGCTTTCCTGAACATCTTCAGAAGTATAAGGTTTACCTGTGTATTCTACTGCTCCCCCTGAGGTAGGCTGCTCATCAGGTGCTGGTGCCAACTTTTTGGTGCTTTGCTCCTTTTCTGCACCAGTATCAACCTCCTGCAAAGAATCCTTGCAGACGTTATCCAGAAAGGGTTCAGCCTTATAATGCCCCTCTGAAACAGTTTTACACACCAAAAAGCACTTAGGTGTCTCTCTCTGAGAGGAAATGGCATCAGCCAAAGAGGATTTTGGTTGCTGGGCCTGAGGGTCTGAGCCATGAAAAGCCAGTTCTGCCTGGCACTGAGGAAACTCAGTGCTGAGGTTCACAGCCTGCAGGATGGGGCTGCCAGGGGCTGACTCATCCTGGACTGTGCTGCACGAAGAAGGGTCCTGGTTGCTTTCCAGGCCAACCAGTTCCAACTGCCTAAGTTTCAGAGAATAATCCAGTCCACCCTCCTCTAAAAGCGTATCTCCTTCCACTTCTGAGAGTCCCTTTTGAGGCTCTGCATCCCCTTGGCCTTGTTCCAGTCCTGCTGGCACTTTTTGCACAGAGTTAGAGGGTCTGCCCAGCATCTCTGCTGCTTTCCCTGGAGCAGAAACGCAGTCCTTGGGCATGCTGAGCTCTGCTCCCTTTGCAGAGTTAGACGGGCTGGTGCTCATTTTGGCTGCTATGTGAGTGGCATGATGCTCTCCTTCCACGGCTGAAGAATCCCAGGTGTCCCCAGTGGTGCTGCTGGCTCCTGGGGGAGTGGTACCTCCCTCACTGGTTTCTTCAGACTCCATCAGTGACACATCCTGCTAAAGAAAAATGCATTTTTCTGTTACTATTTCAGAATGATACAATGGATCTAATTCACTGCTTCTATTGCAGCTGATAAAAAACAAAAACAAAACTAACACTGTGTACCTAGTGGGTGATAAGAGCTGGGAAACAAACAAAAAGACTGAGAGTAGGCAAACACCTGATGTAAGCTTGCAGTATGAGAGAAACACCAAAATAAACCCACTGGTGTCTTTTTAGTTTCACATGCAAATGCAGAAAGTGACTTTTCTCAGAGCAGAGGTGCTGAGCTCTTTGTAATGGCTGCAGGGCAACTTAGGAAAAGTGGTGGCCATGGCTGGTTATCTCAGACCCAAAAGGGGATACCAGAAGGCATCCAGAGAACAAGAAAGTTATCAAAAATCTCCATTAATTTTCATGGGGCATGGTGGACAAATACTCTTGGCCTCTTCTAGCTGAGTCTTAAAGTTCTCTTTGATTTCCACCTGTTCTTTGGAGCTGGATAGCTCTCTTCACATATCTCTGTGTAGGTCTGGACCTTATTGCAAATGATCACAGAAACTGATTAACAAGACATAGGTAAGAATTTGATTAACTAGGACATGACACAAGACACGAGATATTTGAAGGCTGTAAACCACATGGATTGAGAGGCATAGCTCATGTGTGTGTGGACTAATCTACAGACTATAAAGAGAAACTACATCATCATTTAGTCTATGCTTTTAGGGAGGGCGAAGGGGAAAAGAAAAAAAAGCCAAGTCAGGATTGTTGGACAGTTTCCCAAAGGATATAGTGGAATTTCCCATCCACTACTGCATTTGAAGTTCAGACATGACAAAGCACTAGGGAATGCACATTTGGGATATGTCTGTGAAAAGGACAGAAGAATATGATTCACCACTTTTATCTTTCTGGTTTCCACAATCCCTACCTGAAAAAAAAAAAAAAACTGAGAAAGAGACAAACCTTTGTGGCTCCCTCCCTTTTCTTCCACAATGATTTCCTGTGACTACAGAGTGGCTCCATACTCACAAGTACCAACTTCTGATCCCACACAGAAAGTAAAAGCAGTAAGGGCATAATTACATCTTTACATCTGAACTAATTGTCCCAGTTTGCTCCATGGCCAGGGCACGCCTGGCCTGAAAGCTGGTTTAGCTTCTATTTGCCTTTACATCAAGTGAAACAAAACACCTGCACTGAAGGCAAGGAGCACATGCTCTGGAGTTAGAACTGAAGCATTTTATACAACTTCATCGTGGGTATTGTCATCACAGAATCATAAAATGGTTTGGCTTGGAAGGGGCCTTGAAGATCATCTCATTCCACCCCCTACCATGGGCAGGGACACCTTCCACTATCCCAGATTGCTCTGAGCCATATCCAGCCTGGCCTTGGACACTGCCAGGGATCCAGGGGCAGCCACAGCTTCTCTGGGCAACCTGCACCAGTGCCTTGCCACCTTCATATTAAAGAATTTCTTCCCAATATCCAATCTAAATCTCTCCTCTTTCGGTTTAAAACAGATCCTCCTTGTCCTAATACTACCTATCCATGTAAAAAGTAGCTCTCCCTATTCCTATACACACCTTTTAAATACTGGAAGGCTGAAATAAGTCTCCCTGGGGCCTTCCCTTCTCCAGGCTGATTAACCCTAACTAAAAAAATACAAGGAAAATAGTTGTTAGCTAATTAACTCATCAGTTAACTTCTGCCTGTATATTTTTCCTCATGTAATCTTTAATTTTTGTTTATAGTAAAAAGACAGTCTTTCTTACAAAACCAGGCTGAAACCCTGGATTTTTCATCAATTTGGATTTTGCCTCCCAGGGAGTAAGTAGTCGTAATAGCTATAATTTCAACAAACAGTCTGTGTCGAAGAGATCTGTCCATTCAGGGAGTTCCCACGGGGTTTCCACCACGTCTTACTGTTGTCAGCTGCTGCTGAACTACCTGGATGCTGCTGAACTGTCTTTTCAAAGCTTCCACATCAGATCACTCTTGTGCTACACTGCTCTTGGCTCTCCTAGCTACCTGAACTGAGTCTCCTCTGCTTCAGGCCTAGGAAAGTACTACTTCACATGCCTAATACAGACAGTTTTCAAAAACACACTCCCCGGGAGTAGAGAGACTGTTAAGGGAGACACAAGCTGCTGGCTGAGGAAGGTTTACTACTACTCAAAATAGGATTGCTCACAGAGGTCTAAATAGTAAGATCCTCAAACTCAAGCCCACACTCTTGCTCACTGCGCTGTTTCACATATGTACACAGCACTGAATTTCCTTTTATTAAGCTCCAAACCCCAGTTTCCACTTCCATAGCTCTGTTGCAAGGGATATGGGCAGGTGAAAGGGCGAGTTTAAAGCTGCATTTGGAGCAGATCCGTGATGATACTGGGAGGCAGGGTAGAGGGAGGTGCACAGCACATCAACACTGGAAGCTGCCAAGTGAGATTTGTCTCATCATATTACTGCCAGGTGTTTTGCACACCTCAGGGAGAGCAAGAGAGGAGCTTTGGGAAGTGAGGCAGGAGAAGGAGCAGGCAAACTCTCTGCAGAGACAGGAGGGGAGGACTTATGCATCTAGTCAGGGAAACTTAAGCCCCTGGTTGAAGGCTGGGTACACCACAGTAGAAGACAGATGTCTGCAATAAGGATTTCATGAAGATGGAAGAGGAAATAATAAAACAAGACTGACAGCACCTGTAGTCTTCCCATGCAGAGCAGCTATGTACAAGAGCCCAGTAATTACCAGTGAGAGGGAGCAGCCACACACCAGCATGAAAACAGAGGGGCAATGCTTGGTCTTGCTACAGTGACAGGCACAAAATCTGAGAGGGGAAGGGTGCAGGAGATGGCCAGCTGAGCAGAACAGGACAGCAGTGAAAGCACGAGGGCACAATCCTTTCATGGCTTTCCCGGATTACAAAAGGCAACGTGAATGTCATACTTCCTTCCACTGTGGGTTAATTCACCTGGACGGAGATGACAAACACTCCTGGTTTTAAATAGAAAGTACCTCACCTTCCCTCCCCCCATCCTCCAACAAACAAGAAAGGAGCAATAACAAGTGCTATCAAGCACAGACAAGCCCTTCAGCTAGCCAGGAAGCAAAGCTACACACAAGTGGAGCCCTGAGATCCTCCTCCTCCTCCTCCTCCAAAAGTGGGGAGAGACAGAGCTTTCTGCCTGCCACCTTGGCCCTCCCCGCGTGGTGCTGGGTGCCACCCGTCCGCCCTCAGCCCTGCTCCCCATCCTGCTCCCCTGCCGCAGGCAATGGGGCAGCCCACACGCCCAGGCTGCTGCAAACACGCTCCCAGCAGAGAAAGTCCTGCCCTGTGACGCCGGGATGGAGCTGCTCCGGCCCAATTTCAGCCGTGAGCTCCTGGCAGCAAGAGGAGAAAGCCCTTCATGACAGCGTTTAAGCGGCCTGGGCAAGGACATCCTTTTTCTTATTGAAACAAAGGCTTTCCCAAGTAGCCCCTAGTTTGGGCTTATCCTCACTGGTGCAGCCACAGCTTGGTGTAGAAATACCAAAGCTGGCTTTAAAGGCTGCAGCTCAGACAAGGAAGAGCTCTGTGTTTGGCTCCAACACCCACCCAAAGAGCAGCAAGGCTGCCCCAAGCTTCTTCCTGCTAATTCAGCTTGGTTTAGTTGTCTTGGTCACACAGTTTAGGTAACTTGACAAGGAGCTGAAAGATGGGATAGTTAGGTTAGATATTAGGAAGGAATTCTTTCCTGTGAGGTTGGTGAGGCTCTGGCACAGGTTGCCCAGTGAGATTGTGGCTGCCCCATCCCTGGCAGTGTTCCAGGCCAGGTTGGATGTGGCTCTGAGCAGCCTGGTCTGGTGGAAGGTGTCCCTGCCCGCAGCAGATGGGTTTGGGACTAGATATCTTTCAGGTTGCTTCCAGCCCCTTAACATTGTATGATTTGAATCAGTAGGGGCTAGCTCAGAGCTAGTCTTTCCCCTTACAAAATCCAGAGCTCCGTGTGCAGGACAGCACCATCTCTCCCAGGAAGCCACACGTTGGATTTCAGTTTGGTGAGACACCTCGGAAACCAAACACAGAGCCCGCCCTGTCACAAGCCTCAATTTTTATGTTGCTTCAGTTACTCCCACCATGCTTAGGCCAGTTTTCTCAGTTGGATGTCCCTCCACATGAGATTCCCACTGCACATATTCCCCTGCAAAGAAACAGTCACCAATCTTCACACACCACCCCGGGCTGCTCTATCGCTGTACAGCCCATGGAGAGAGGTGAAGGAGGGGGGTCAAAACTCTTGAGCTCAGGAAGAGATAACACAGGGCACTAGAGATAAGAAGGAAGGAGGGAAATAACATTACATGGAGTCAGCTTTGAGGACATGGAGAGCAGAAGGAGCTTGCTGAAGGAAACGACTTACAAAGTAAGAAAGGTGATCTAAAAAAGCAAAATAATGTTGAGTCTACTGCTGTGCTACACAGTGCTGGTAATGTTCTGGGAACCAGGGGCTGCCTAGGGTGTCTTAGGCAGGGGAAAACAAAGCATAGCTGCCAATAGTACCTGACCTCCTGGAAAATGCATCTGAGCTGCTACTGAAGCTAGAGAAACTTCAGCGAGACCTCCCGGTCACACCAGTGCAGAGAGTTTGCCCGAGTTTTAACACACCCAGTAGCATCTCACCAGCTTTCACTCATGGTAGGCAAAATCAAGATACACTGAACCTAGTAATTATCTAATGACTCACTAACTGAGGGAAAAAAAAAAAGGATACTTTTCCATACTTTTCTTACGCTGGTTTCCATTTAAGTAGATTATAATGCTTAATGCTAACAAAGAAAAAAGTGTCAGAGAATCATAATTTTGGGTTGAACAAAATTTCATCTTGGAAATTGCTACTGAACATTTGGCAAACAGTGAGTGAAGAATGTGGCTTGCACTGCACATTGCACTTCCCAGAGATGCAATAAAAGTGATTCATTCTTAAGATAAAATGGGGTCACCTGTAAAGCAAAAACCCAGCTCACTCTAAGCAGAGGTCAAGTTTATATTCATAAAAGTAATGGGTAAGCCTCGATGTTCTGCAGTCTTCTAATATGAGAATAAACAAGAATAGTGTATCATTCTCACTGCTGGAGCTCAGTAGAAAGATTATTGACACTACTAGGTGAACAGCAGAATTCACACAGGGAAAGCAATGTACTGAGTCACTGCAAGTTGATCTGTGCATGTCTTTTTACAAACTCTGGGGATGGAGGCACAACTGACAGAAATACCTGGCACAAAAGGAGGTGAGGACTTCCCAAATTACTTCCCCTCTGACATTTTATGCAGAGGTGGCTGCTAGCAGCATGCTGTACACGTTCCTAGATGGCATGTCTGCCATGAGCTCGAGGAGCTCCCAGCTCCTCTTTGTGCAGGATGATTCAGGACCTTCACAGGAGAGATTCTCCAGTTAGCAGCAGAAATCCAGGAGTTTCTCACTACACTACAGATGCATGAGCCAGAATCCCACACTGCTGTTTCTGAGTCTCAGATTAAAGGATGCTCACATTTGCACCAAACCATTCTGACAGATGCAAATGCCCTTAAAACATCAAGGGACCTGGAAACACACTTGAAAGCTTGGCCTTGCCCAGCCTGCACAGTGGAACCATTTGTGAGCACAGCTGTTGTCACGTTACCTGTACCCATCCCGAGCACAGTTAAGCTACAGGCAGATAAGGATGAACAATATTCAGCAAACTGAACTGGGACAAACTGTTCTGCCCTGCAGAGAAGGCCTCCAAAGTTATCCTGAGTTTTTTGGCAAACATATAACCCTTTTCACAGCCAGATCAAGTTCCACCTTGAAGACTGTCAGGTTTCTGGTAGCTGTCAGAGCCCCACAGAAGGTAAAGCTGGAACATTTTAGCAGTGTGGGATGACTGACAAGCTAAGCACTGATATATACCCAGCCAGAAATATATTGGGAAAATCCTGCTTTTGTATCAATAGGTAAAGCACACCCGCTGCAACTAAAAAAAAATGCTAAAACACACATAAAACTGCACCTGTGTATCATACCATGGTAGTGACAGCACAGTGTCATCAGCCACAACAACAGCAGAAAACTGTGTCATCCTCTGGCTTCAATATTGTACCATCACTTGGAGAGAACAATAAAAAATTGCTGGATTCAGAATCCCAGGAGATAGCAACCACCACAACAAAATCACACATTTATCCTCATGTTGTGCCACCAGAATGCATGTTTTCAGCCTCTAGCTCCCCATCCCATTTTTAATTACCTTATGACTGCAGCGATGAAATTTATTTTAAAAGGTTGTGATATTCAATACTTGGCAATACTGTAACAGTGATGGAGCTTTGTACTGAAAACTGCAGCTAAAGCAAGAATCCATCCAAAAGGGATGTAGGGATGTATGGGGAAAAAACAAATCCTGATACAACCCTCCCCTAACCCAGCTTGTCAAGGAACAAACCATTTTTTCTTCGAAATTTAATTGGTGTCCTTAGATCGAAGAAGCTACAAGGACAATGAGACAAGTTTGCTATTGGAAGCAAAAAGTATTAGATATAAATAAAATGTTATAAGAAATGTAAATGTGGGAAAGCACCAGCGGGGACCCCTTCCCTCTCCCTTGTGGAAAAATAGCTTCACACACCCAAAGCCACAGGAATTGTGTGGGTGCTGAATAGGAAGGTACTAATGCAAACACACGGAAAACTTGTTGTTACTCACAGTCTAAGGCTTGTATGGCCAACTGGCACAGGTTTATTGTGCACATCACAACGTTTTCTGTTTTTCATACAGTCCCACTTCCTAGAATCATGTGGTTATGTGAGAGTTTTGGCTTACAATTAAGAAAAAAATGGATGTATGGCCTTTAATGGCTGTGGAAAAAGCTTAAAAAACTAAGTATGACTCAAAAATTAGATCTTGCTGTCTGGGTTTATTTTAATTTCTTAATCCTAAACTTTAATTTGTGACTAAGGAGAGGAAGGGCAACTCCCCCTTCCCTCTCTGCCTGATCCCTGGTTTTCAGGAGTTGGGACTGATGACGGTGCAGAATATTTAGGCCTGATGCAGTAAGCTACATGAGCTATCAGAAACAAAAAAGGGCAGCTTAATACACTGTGCTATAACTGGGTTAACAAAGATGAATAATCAAATTTGTCATGCCCAATTTAGGTATTTGCAGATATCCTGCAAAGTTCATTTATGTTCCATTCCTTTAAAAAAAAAAAAAAAAAAAAAAAAAGAAAAAGAGCTTCTTCAATTCCTTCTGCTGCTGACTGTATAAACTATCCAGTCTTAATAAATTTCGATTAAGACTTAACATGGAACCCTGAAAATCCAGAACACCTGAAATCCAGAACAGACTAACTTACTATGCATCCAGGCTCCTGCCAACATCTCCCTCATGCCAGGGAACACATGACCATATTTGAGCCATCCCAGGGAGTTGTCCAGCCAAGAAAAACACAACCCAGGAGCAGAGTGATGTGAGCAGCCATAAAGGTGTGACACAGGAGAAAAGATAAGTGAAGTTAAATCTGACAGCTCCCTGCAGTAGTTGTATATGGAATCCTAGAATGGTTTGGTCTGCAAGGGGCTTTAAAGATCATCTCATTCTGATACCCTGCCAGGGGCAGGGACACCTTCCACTATCCCAGGTTGCTCACAGCCACATCCAACCTGGCCTGGAATATTCCCAGGGATCCAGGGGCAGCCACAGCTTCTCCGGGCACCCTGTGCCAGGGCCTCACTATCCTCACAGGGAAGAATTTCTTCCTAATGGCCAACCTAACCTGCTCTCCTTCACCGTGAAGCCATTGCCCCTTGTCCTGTCACTTCAGGCCCTTGTCAAGAGTCTCTTTCCATCTTTCCAGTGCTCCCTTCAGGCACTGGAAGACTGCAATTAGGTTACTCCAAAGCTTCTTTTCTCCAGGCTGAACAATCCCAATTCTCTCCACCTTTCCTCACAGCAGAGCTGCTCCATCTCTCAGAGCATCTTGGTGGCCTCCTCTGAACTCGCTCCAGCAGCTCCATGTCCTCCCTCTGCTGGGACCCAGGGCAGTTGTAGAAGCTACAGGAGTGGACAAGGACACAAGGCTGGCAGCAGAGCAGGAGCAGGAAAGCAGAAACCTGGACTTAGCCCTAAGTTCTGGTGGAACCACACCCTGGATGCACAGGGCAGTCCCTGCTGCTCCAGCATAGGCGTCTCCCCGCTGTGACTGCCAAGGGCTCCACACAGAGCCAGGTGCTCCCTCGGCAGCCCACACACTCCAGCAGCAGGCCAGGGAGCTCTTCCACCCTCACTCCTGGCCCTCTGCTAGGAACACGGCTGCTGCCCTCCCAGCTTAGAAGTGGGCAGCAGGGGAAGCAGGATATTCTAATTGGATTTACAACCATTCCCAAATGAGCCATGGTTTTTATGGTTTAATGATTCCTTGTCTCATTTGCCACCGACTCTGCCATTCCAGTGAACCCACAGCCAGCCTTCTCCCCCTAGGGAAGGACTGGCTCTGAGGGGATGTTGCATGGAACAGAGGTGAATTAGGAGACAGCCCCTGCCAGCAACGCTGAAAACAAGTAACAACATGAAGGGGATCCTAGGAAAAGCCCTGGAAACCTCCTCAAACCTTCTGCAGAGTCTAGCATAGAAACACTCCAAAGGCAAGGGAGGGGGAGACATTCTTGTGACCTTGTCTTTCAGCTCAAGTTGTGAAAAGTTGTATAAATCAGGGGTTTAAATGCTGTAACTGATATACATCAATCTTAGGAAACACTTTTTATAACTAGCTTTACCAATTACTACTACCTTATTTCAAAGTTTATAGCAGTAATTACAGCCCATAGATGTTGTAGTTAAGATTTAGCATTAGATCCTAATACTGTCATTAACACAGCATATTATAAATTTTTTTTAAAAAAAATAGACCCCTACAGGTACAATCTTAAAAAAAAATTAAGAAACAGCACACAGAGATGAACAATACTGATATTCTCTATTTCAGTATTATTTCCCCTTCTTTGTCAAAGGCCAAAATTATTTCTACATACTTCAATGCGCAGTACATCTCCAAGTGTGGATTAATTTAAAGCATTAATTTTATACCAGCTCGGAAATATAACTAGCATTTCTATGATGCATTAATTAAAATATTTTTCCCATTTCAATAATTAAACAAATTTCAATGCATTAGGAACAATTAGAGATATTTTAATCCTTCCTTCTTCCATTTTCATTTTTCTGCATATGAATCAGGGGGCAGAGTCTCCTTCCCACCACCACCCTTCTAGATTTCCTAAAATAGTACTCCTTCATGGCTGCATGGCTCTTCAGATATTAGCTGAGCAATCAGGATCCTAAGATTTGCCCTTTGAAGACACTGACTCTGACTCCTCTTGACTGGCCTACGGCTTCCTTTTCCTCAGCCCTGTGGCATGTAAAACCACCTCTCTCTTTCCCCTCCCAGGTCCCACCTTATCAGATGGCAATGCCGAGGAGTAAAAATACAGCCTCAAATTCACCCCAAGCTCCTGACTTCAGTGTGCTGGTGAGAAATTAGAGGATGAGGCAACTTAACAGTGGCCATGAGCAGCAGTGGAAAATCGACCTGATACAATTTCCTTCACCTCTTTTATGACACGGTCACAAAATGCCAGCTCTGGCTGAGGAATGCAAAGTCCTCGCGTCCCCAGGCCTACGCAGGCGTGCATGGTATATTCTAATGGGGCTGGTGCATACCTTCCCATCCTTGAGAGACTTCCCCTGGGAAGCCATTGGCATCAGGCAAATGAAATCGGAGCCTCGGCTCCTTCGCTTCCCATTACCTGCACCACGCTTTGATCAGCGGGGCATAAATAAACACGTCAATGTCCCATCTCTGCCAAGGTCAACGAGATGCAGCAGAGTTCCTCCAGTTCAGCCTCACAGGCAGCTCTCAGTGCACTTCTGACACTGCCCAAACTCACTTAAGTGAGTTCATCGGACTTGGCGCAGGGCAAAATGGTTTGCCGTGCTTAAAAAAACCCCTGGATGTACCAGCAAAGAGTGTGGTGTGACCTCTGCAGTTGGGAAGGCTAAGGGCAATGGAGAGCCTGAAGGGGGAAGGGATGGGATTGTCAGTGGACCATGCCCAAGGAGGAGTGAAGAGCCAGAGGTCTCCTTCTTCGAGTTCTCTTCCCAAACACCTTCCTGTCTGGAAAATTTGGTCTTACCTCTGCCAGACTGATGCAGCTGAGGAAGCCAGCTTTCAGCACCAATGTCTGCTGCCTGTTCCTGTAGCCAGCACCTCACCTCTGCCATGTGTGCCAGACAAGGTGCAGTTACAGCCATCCCCACAGAACTGCTGCTTTTGATGCAAACATGGCAAACACCCCAGCATTCCCAAACTTTTGGCTATCCCTGCGCTTGCCCTAACAGAAAGTGACAAAGATGCTCCCTGCTGTTTTAAATCTTGCCTCTCCTCACAGCTGTGGCTTCTGAGCAGTTAAGCATGGGTGCAGTCACCAGAAATTTCAAGCCAGTGGGGCCCATAAAGGATAGCTGTTATCTCCAGTAACATAATCCAGGCTGGAAGGAGAACACACACATTAGGATACCAGGAGCACTCCTTCCTTCAGTTCCCTGCTGCAAGTCATTCATTAAAAGGAGGATCTACAGAAGATTTAGATTGTAGCTGGTTTTTGGATTTTTTTAGGGCAACCGAGCATGGTGCCCTCATCCAGCAGAATTTCCAGTTCCTAATTCTAGCTGTTTGCAGCAGTTTCTGCCTGTCTGAGGGTCATCTGTGCAGCTGGGGTAATAGTAACCCCTCCTACCTCACAGCCATACTCTGAGGATTAGGCAGGGAGTGGCTGCTCAGTGTACTGAATATGCAAAGCCCTGTTATAAACCCTGTATCTGATTGCAACCATAAGCAAAGTCTTATTTAAGCAATCCCTTCCCCAACAAAAATATATCGACTGCTTACTCTGTTCTTTCCTTCCGTGTCTTTTTGCCTCCAAGTTCTTCAAGGTAACAAAACACATTATTATGATATTTTCCTTTTGTGCTGTAAAGTTGTTTACTACAAATAGTAGAGATTTTTCACACAATAATAGTGTACATAATTGGCTGTTTTGGCTCATTCTGGTATCACACTTCTACTGGAGGGATCTCACTGCCCAGTCAGTGAAAGCTCCACTCCCATAACCTCACACACGTCAGATATTCACAGTTGTCTATTTCTGGCTGTGTCCACATTCAGGTGAGACCCTTCCTCCATCAATTTGATGAACTTGGGACATACAGCACTGGATATTTCTTCCTCCTACTAAATACAAAACTGTATTTCTCTACCAAACCGTAGTTTAAAACCAAGCAGGTGCTTTTGCATGTGCCTTCCATGATACTTCTGATACTGAACTGATACTCCCACATCAGTTAATACCTTTTTTTCCCCTTTAAGTGCACTTTATTCACTCTTTTTAGCAGTCACAACAAAACCTTTTACAATGCTACCTTTTAAATTAAGCTGTCAAAGGCAACATTCTAGTAAAACATAATTATAATACATTTCAGGGCAGATTTGCTCCCACATAGCCTCGCTGAATTTGAGATTTCTGATCACGCCAGTTTTCACTGCACAAACAATGCAGCACGTCTCACCTTTTTCTCGTTCTGGTCTCTTCTAAAGTAATTTTGCTATGACTATCAGAGTCAGAATCAATCCATCTTTCCCCTTTTGCACTCCGATGCCTATTTTCATACCTTTGATATCACTGTTATTACACACTCAGCAGCTGGACAGGTAAAAATGATGCTGATATGGAACAAAGGAAAAATGTCCATGGTGTATCTGGTAATACCCACTGGGCAACTCAGCTGTCACGATTTTTGTATACACACAGACCCAATTTTTAGCTGCTTTTCACAGCCATGACCTCCCTTGTGATGGAGCACACACTACAATGACATAACTTGCATGCCTGGCCTTGCTCTTCCAGGATAAGGCACATCTCATTGCTGCAGCATACCTCCAGATTGCTCATCTTCCTCTCTCTGCACCTCTCCGAAATGAAACAGCTCAGTTTACTCATTGTGCAGGGGCAGGAAGACAAGGTGAACCATACAAGTGGTGTCAGAGGACGACTGCCTTCCCAGATGGCACCAAAACAAGCAGCTTTCCTTTCAGCCTTCCCCACGTGCCCTGACAGAATATTCCCTCTTCCCAGCTGTGCCCAGGGATGAGATGAGAGTGTCAGTGCAGTCATTAATTTCCCATACACAGCACCAGCTGTTATTAAGAAATTACTGGGTGACTTAAGGGGTAAACCCATCTCCCTCAATCACTTGTACATGGAAGAAAACATGCCACAACCCACCAATTGCTATAAAAACAGTGGGATAGTCCCGCTTCCCTTTGCCTGTCTCCCCACAGCAGCCTCTCTCTGCCCCAGGGTTTGTCACTCAGAACATCCCTTCTCCCCTAAACCCAGCAGCAGAATGGAAACAGAGACACAGTGCACCTTCTCAGCTTCACCAGCAGCCTGGCAGCCCTCACCTGTCAAACCAGACAGTGATCTTGGAGTACCTCAGAAAGGAGAGCGACTCAAATGTTGCAGCTGGATTACATTGCATAGGTCTAGAGTTACCCTTGGATGCCTGCACTGTGGAATACCTACAGCAAAATTTTTGCATCTAAACTCAGGCTTAATCCAAGGATTTTGCCTGGAGCCCAGATCCACTAAAGACACAGCATCAGAGCTTTGCTAGGCACTGGCATGGCATCCTTTCTTTTCCTGTGAAAGCTATACTCTTCCCCTGTGCTCCTTCCAAGTTTCCATGAGTCTCTCTCACAGGACAGCAATCTGTAGTGAAGATGTAAGAGCCCAGGTAAGATTTCAGCTATTCAAAGAATATATGTAGGCATTTTTGATCATTACACCTGTAAATGTTTGTGAGTGTACAGCACACATACCATATAGCCTACACATCCTGATTTTTTGCAGCTGCCCAGCAAAATCGAGGGCAAAGCATCTTCTTCCCTCCCACCAGTGGCCCTTGTGTTAGTTTAACACTGCTCTGTGCATCTGTTTCTATAATTAAGTGAATATGCAAGTGTAGCCATGGCAGCCACTTTGTGGCAGATGTGAACAGGGGCCATGTCCATCCAAGTAGTTACAGGTCTGCTTGTAACCCACACTAGTGTCCCCTGATTATCCCTGGGCTTCTGCAACCTGAGCAAATCATGCTCTGACATGACCAGGATCCTAATCCCCTCCCCTCCAGAGGGGTGTATTTTGGATTAATAAACTCTACTGCTGGATTTGTTGATGACGCAGGAGCTGTTCCTCCCCTCGCCTCCTCCAGTCACACCCTGGGCAAGGCTGGGTCTGTTCACCAGGGCTCAGCTCTGCTCTGCCCATGGAGGGGATCACCCAGCTCGTGGATCCCACTGAGCACCACCCCAGCCCAGCCCAGGTAAAGATTTGGGAATTTCTGTGTAAGATCAGCAGCAGGAACCCCAGAGCTAAATGCACTCTGAGCACCAGCGAGGCCACAGGCAGTGGAGCTCACACTCTGAGCCCCTGCCTGCAACTGGGTGTTCCATCTGAGATCACAAACAGGTGGTTTGGTGTCTGAATGTCACACAATTCTCCCTGACACTGCAAATAGGATATGTCTTCAGGAAGGTAATTTTTGGCCAGCTCTGCTTTAATGCAGTATTCTCCCAGAAGCAGGTTCATGTGCTTCCTCCCACCTTGGTTCCCTTCTTCTGAGCTATCCCATTACAGTTTCTTCAGCCACTCCTCCTCAACCTCTCCTAGCATCAGAACACCCTCTATTTTGTATACATTTACATATGTGTGTCTGTTTATCTATGTACATTTGTACACATGTCATGGTAATCACCTTCCCTCTTCTAAATTTTTCCCACTATCAAAACCAATAGCCTTCCCCCTGACCTTGCACTGAACTTGTATTAAAGTCAAGGGAATTTCTTCTTTGACATCATCTCTTTTTTAATCCAACCGCCAAAACTTGAGGTCAAAACAAGTCCCCACCACAGGCTTGGTTCTGTGTTCTGCATGGGACTTGAAGGAATGGTGTTTAAAACAAAAGGTGGGGAATGGATTTTGTCTCAGCAAACCAATTCTACTCAAAGGGCAAGAAAGCTGGAGCCACTTATTAATGGAAGTGACAAGATTAATGAAGCTTTCCCAAAAGGGCACCCCACCTTGCTCAGCACTGAGCACCACTGAGAACTCACATCTAGAACACATGAATGCATTAGCCTGGAACTTTTCTGCATCACTGAACCCTTTACAGGTATCAATGTGTCACAGCCAAGGCTCAGACCTCCTTCTTCTTACATTAAATGCTCTTTCCCACACAAGAAATTTCAACACACACTTCTCAACCAAAGACATAAAAGCAGCTGACCTAACCCAGTCCTGGCTAAACCCAGTTCTCCCAAGCCATGCAACAGAGTTAACCTGCACTGCTGAGTAAATCAGGGCAGCTGCTCTCACACGTCTGCTGTAAAGGGAAGGTGAAAAGATACATTGCCTCCCATGAAGATTTAAGTTAAGGTGTGCTTGTGACAACTCTTGGTTTCACCAGCTCTTCAGCTTGCCAAAAGGAGTTCCATCCTCTGCCCTTTCTCTTGTGGAGGTACAGGTGTATGTGTGGCCTCACAACAAACCACAGCAGGGAACCAGCAGGGATGACAACAGGCAGGCACGACGGCTTCTTTCAACAGCAGTGCCAGCTGAGAGCATTTGTGCAACCACAGCCTGTTTATCCAAGCACAGAAATGTAGGAACTGCATGTGTGACTCCCTCTGGCATCTAATCCTGTTGCTGGGAGAGGTGGTCCTCACCACACTTCTCATGCCCAGTGTCATGCTATACTTCTGCAGCAATCTCTCTGGCCACAAGGCAGGCTGATCCCACTTCTGTATTTTTTTGGTCAGGGAAGGGGGTTAATATTCAGCTGGAGCAGTGATCTGAGGCCGCTTGGTCACCAGAGCCCATCCCAGGGAAGCAGCAGGAGCTTGCAGTCAGGAGTGGATGAGAACTGGATCTTTCCTTCAGCAGCAGCCTGTTCTGCTGGATTGCTCATCAAGGGAAGCCCAACTCCAAGCGACACAAGTTATCCAATTAACAACTCCCGGGAAGCCCTGCCTGTACACAGACACCAGATTAGGCACCCTCCACTGCTGCTCTAAATCACACCCATCACCAGGACTCCAGCTCCACCACTGCCTCTCCCCAGAAGGAAGAGCTCAGCACAGAGGCTTGCAGTACAACAGGCCATCTTTTAGCTGGAACGTGTCATCCTGGCAGCAACAGGCTCTGCCATCAGGTATGAAAACTCGTAGCAAGACTTTGAGGTTAGGAACCAGGCTGGACAGATGGAGATAAGAAATTAGCGAGGGTAATCAGCCATTGGAATAATTTACCTGGGGAACCAGTGCAGCCTATCACTTGATATCTTGAAATCAAGACTGGGTACTTTTCTAGTAGAATTTTGGATTCGATGCAGTGATAACCAGCTGGGAATGTAAATACCTGCCAGGGGTCAGGTGAAGGTATCTGTCCCCAGTTGGCCAATACTTCGAACATCAACTGCGTGACCACCTCAGGAAAGAGGGAAATAACCTCTCTGTACAGCCCAAGTGCCAACACAACACAGCACAACTGCATTTGCACTGAAGTCACTTCTGAGTACTTCATTAAAAGATTCAACAGGAGTTCAGTGAGGAGCTGCAAAGCGGAAAGGAATCGCAAAACTTCCCAGGCATGACTACTGAAATAAACTAGCTGTGGATAATTTAGCCAAACAGTAACTACGTAAACAACATCAACTGGAAAGATACCAGATGACAGAAGGCACAGTAACTCTTAGAATCAAACATCCATCCTTGGAAAAAAATGTGATTCCAATTAAGAATTTGAAATCCCTTGTGGGCTGTTTCTTAAATTTTGCCTGGAATAGCTATGGTGAGTGAATGTAATATGAACACAAACTAATTAAATAAAACAGCCCAATTTAAACAAGATTTTAAAGCAGATTGCATTAAAAAGAAAAAAGAAAGAAAGAAAAAAACATCAAAAACTATAGCATAATTTGGCTCTTTCTTGCTAGAAATCACTTGCAATAAGTGAATGAGAAAGGATAAGACTCAACACAACAACCACAAGAACATCCATCTAAAGTTAGCAGGATGAAATAAAAAAAAAAGAAAACAGGCCTGTGGAACAGACTCTTACCGTCAAAACCTATCAGGATGCACAAGAGGTTCCCAGAGGAAGTATTTGTGTCCCACTGTTTCAGACAGCAGGAGCACCAACCTCAAGCCCAGTTGCCTGCTGTCACGAGCGACTGGACTGTCTAATCCCACTGAGATTCACCCAGCCCACGAAGCTGCTGTACAGGCAGGACAGGACAAATGCCACCCTTAATCACCAGCTGGCAAAATGAGGCTCTACACAGAAAACAGCTGAGCTGTTCCTAACATTAACAAAAACTAAGAATTCAGACTTGTTACAACTTCAAGTCTGATTTACAGATGCCTCCTCCTCGCCCAGCTCAGGTGCAGTTCTGAAATCTGGGTCACCCATACATTATTCCTCCAAACCAAGCCACCTCCCTCCGGTGCAACCCTTTAAAAGGACTCTGCCCTTATCCAAGCCATCTCCAAGTCATGTAGGTTATGAGAAACTCCAAAACACCGGGGAATCAGGTCACAAAACTTCCAACAACACATTACAGATGTAGCGTTGGTCCAGAAGAACCCAACGTGGGCACCCACATCCAGCAGCTCCCTGGTAGAGTCTGCACCAAGTCAACACTGATAAACTGAACTCAGATCTCCTTCTCTGACCCCGTAATTCCTACCAGGTTTGATGCGGTCTTAGCCAATATCTGGGAATGAACGAAGCATCAAGCAAGGACAAACATGGGTGCTGGGAGGACGACGGGTCAGGTGAGAGCCGCGGGAGCTCCGAATCCCCCCCTGGCAGGTTGTCTGGGTCGCTGGGGTTGCCATCGGAGCCGCTGCGGTGGCCGGCGCTGCGGGAAGGAGGCAGGAAGCGAGCAGCAGGCAGGAATCTCGCCTTTCGTTCCTCTGCCTTCCCTCTGTGACAGGCCATAAAAGTCACGAGGCAAGGAGGAAAACAAGGAGGTGTCCAGAGTTCAAGAGCGGCACCCCCGCGACTCCCGGGCCGCAGCTCCCGGCGGGAGCTGAAAACCCGGCGAACACCGTGGGATCTCGCTCCTGCGTGGGAGGCACCATTTCTGCGGGAAGAGGCTCCTGCTGCCGCTTGGCAGCCGAGCCTGGGAGCGGGCCTGCGCTCCGGGCCCTCCCAGCTGCGGGCAGCGGGCGGGGGAGCGGGGGGCGGCGGGCGGGACAGGCGCTGCCGTCGGGGCGCGGAGCCCCCAGCCGAGGATGCGGACCCCCGGGGCTGCCCCGGGCCGGGCGGACCGGAGCCCCTTCGCCGTGCCCTCGGGCCGCACCGGGGCTCCCGCAGCGCCCCCGCGGCGGCCGCGACCCCGCCGGGCTGCGCGCCCCGATGGCGCCGCTCCGCGCACCCGCGCCGGGCCCGCTGCGGGAGGAGCGACGCTCTCCTTCCCCGGAGATCCCTCCTCCCGTCCCCCTCGGGTCCTAAAATGGTGGGTCGGCCGCCCTCCCTCCCCTTCCTTCTCCCCCTTGTCCCGTCCCCCCCCTCCCGCCCCGCGCTCCCGGAGCCCGCCCGTCGCCCCCGCCCCGGCCCCGCGGGGCAGCCGCCCCTCCGCCCGTGCCGGCCCGGGCTCCGCGGGGATCCGGCGGCAGGCCCGCGCCTCTCCCGGGAATACGGCACCGGCGATCCCGGGAACGCGGCACCGCCTCTCCCGGGAACACGGCAACGCCGCCCCCGGCGGCCGCCCTTACCTGCGCCGGGCTCACATGGCGGGGCCGGGGCCAGCGCTGCCCCCCCGGCGCCCCTCGGCCGCCGCCTCGCCGCCGCCCTGCGCGGGGCCGCAGGTTTGTCATGAGTGCCGAGCGCGGCTCCAGGTGAGCCGGGCACACCTACAGGAAGGCAGGCGGGCCGCCCTGATTGGCGTGCGGGGCCGGCGGCCGCGCTCCGACGGCTCCGCGCCGGGGCAGGGCAGGGCAGGGCAGCCGAGGGGACACGGCGGCTCTGGCCGCGCTCCTGTCCCCGGCCGGACACAGCCCCCGACGCGGCCGAGCGGAAGGTATTCTCGATTTTTTTTTTTTTTTTTTTTAATTTCGATAGTAAGACTATGGGTGAAGGTCCTAGAGGGAAAGCCACACGAGGAGCGGTTGAAGTCGCTCGGTTTGTTCAGCCTAGAGAAGAGGAGACTGAGGTCAGAGCTCCCAGCAGTTCTGCAGCTTCCTCCCGAGGGGAAGAGGAGGGCAGGCACTGATCTCTGCTCTCTGTGACAGGGACAGGACCCAGGGACAGCTGGAGCTGTGTCAGGGAGGGTTAGGGTGGATATCAGGAAAAGGTTCTTTCCGCAGGGGGTGCTGGGCACTGAACAGCTCCCCAGGGAATGGTCTGCCAGAGCCTGCCAGCACTGAGCCTGCCAGAGCTCCAGGAGTGTTTGGAGAACTCTCTCAGGGATGTACAGGGTGGGATTGTTGGGGTGTCTGTGCAGGGCCAGGGGTTGGACTCAGTGATCCCTGTGGGTCCCTTTCAATGCCAGACGTTCTGTGATGCTGTAATAACCGTGTGCCCCTCGGGTTTGGACATAGCACTTGGTTGCTTTGCCTCTGGAGTGCACTTGACCCACCAGCCCAGCTGTCTGGACTAGCTTAAGATTCAGAGGTGCTTTTCTTTTTTGAAGCTTTCTTCATTACCCGAATCTCTTGTTTACCCATTCCTTAACTTCACATGCGTGACACTTTTATTGCTTCCCAACAGGCAGCCAGGGGTTTAAGGAAAAGTGTTGAGTTGTCCTAGGCTTTACAGGATTGTGGGATCCCAGGGAAGATTACATCCAAGATCATCCAATAAATGTAAATTAATGAAGCACATTAATTGAGAAGAAATTGAGCAGGACATGGGTAGAAAAACTCTGTAAGGCTGCATTAGAAACCTGAATCCACAGCTACAATTCCTGGGCATTTTGTCTCTCATAACTACACAGGTAAATAACCTGAGGAGCCTGTCTGCCTATGCTCAACTATGGACTGAAAGGGGAGAGCACATCAGCTCCCAGTAAAGGGAATTGTGTCCCTGTCTGCCAGTTTGACTGTTATGACAGGGACACGCAGTCTGTAGGGAGATTTCCCACATGTGGGAGAGTGGATCAGAGCCTGGCACAAAAAAAAAAAAAAAGGCATAAATGAAGGGAAAGAAGAAAAGGGGAGGACAACTAGATACAAAGTAATATGTGTTTGGGATGTATGGGCTTAGCAAGAGAAGGGGAAACACTGACACAGCTTATTATTGTAACAATGAAAAAAACGGGGCAAGTTCAAAGGGTGTTCAGGGTTTTGGGGGATTTTGATTCCATGGCAAAATAAAGAGTGGGTTGCTTCCTTCTCCACTGCCCCAGTTTCATTAATTGCATCAAAGATGCCTGATTCTGCAGAAAGGGATACAGGATTTATGTGAGGGTGCACTCTGCCATGGTGGATACAACAGGTCTTTGCTCACCAAAAATGTGAAGCGTGCAAAGAATTATTCTAGACAGGCGGCTGAGGAAGGCATTACCTATATTATATATTCTGTCTGCTCAAACTGATATCCAGAGTTGTCTCTTTGCTAAGTCTGTTTTTTCCTCTAATCCTTTCCCGAGGCTTGCAGGTGTGTATCCTCTAGGATGTGCTCTGAAGATATCAGGAAAAGAGAAAGAGGGAGCTTGGCTCAACCACCAGAGAAACCCCGCAGCCCACACCCAGGCAATCCCGACCCCTCCCTTCCCTGTGTGACTCGTGTGGAGTCTCCCAGGCAGGAAAACTCTCCTGGCACACTGAGAGCTCTCCCCAGCCAGCCACAGAGTCGTCCTCGTGCTTGCTGCTGCCTTCTGATTCAATTACTCCTTTCACTCGTTTGTGTGGGTGCCTTCTTTCAGCGGAGTGGATCAGCTCCTGCAGCTGAGATTCCCATTCCACATCACTGCATTTACAGTCAACGGCCAGGAAAGGCATGCTTCAAATTCCCACAAGCCGAGAGACTGGGAAGCTGACTCTGGATCACATCTCTCAGGCTGGTGTCAGACCTCTGGGACATCACATAAATAGCCAATGCTCATTCCTACTGCATTTTCTAAGTTCCTAGCAGCCAGCAGTGGGTTGGAGTTGGTCATCCTGACTGGAAAACTGCTTCTCTTCCATGCAGAAAAGGGCAGCTCATTTTCTAAGGCAGGCTTAACCTTTCACCTGTCTCCTCAGCCCACCAAACTCTGGGCTGCAGCAGCTGAGTGCTTGCTATGCCCCTTTCCCTTCAAGGACATACCTCCTCAGGGTGTATATATATATCCCTGGACATATATTCCTGGACATATATCCCTGGTATGTCCCTTCCCTGTAAAGAGGCCCAGAGCACCAAGAGCAGGGCCCTGCGCCCTGAAGTGCTCCTGCTTCCTGCAGTGCCTTGTGCTATCATCAGGCTGAGGGGCAGCTGGGACATTAACCTCCCTCTCCCACATCCTCCTCGTAAACATCCCGTCCCGCTCAAGTCCTGTGCTGTCACATCCTCCCTGCTCTGCAGCAGACACTGTTCTGGGTTTGGTTCTGTGTGCAAAGCACACAGGCAGCCATGCCAAAATCCAGGCAGGCAGCAGGACAGAACCTGGCAGTAACTTGGCTCAGCTGCTGACATATCAGAAGTACTGCAGAGGAGGGGAGATGTTTTCTTCTTAAAACTAACTAAAATCATCTGCTTGAGCCTTCCCTGGAAAGCCAGTTTGCTTCCCTAGCAGCTATACCTTACTCCAAGCAGCTGCAAACCTGTGTGTATGGCATGAAAAACCTTGGCAATAATGGAAAGGCACAGAACAGAGGGCTGTGAAGCTGAAGCACAGTAAGTTTACACAAGCAGCAAGTAAAACACCCATCCCCGGTGAGTCAGTCCTGGCCGTTTCCTTCATTTCCTCCAAGGCTTGCTGGGAACATCCAGCAGTAACAGCCCTTCTGAAATCCAGTCATCTCCTTTCCTGCCCCTTGTTTACAGCTTTTCCTCAGCAGGGAGAAGAGTCCCAGCCTCTCCAGCACTGCGTTTTCACTGCAGCAGATGGAGAGAACCACAGACCCTGCCCTGGCCTCAGCTCAGCTTTGGTACCACAGTGCTCTTGGTGCTTTTGTGGGTGCCAGCACCTTCCTGAGCTACAGCAGGTGCTGAGCTAAAAGAAAGTGTCACAGTTGCACAATTCACTCACGTATTTTTTTTAATATTGAATTCAGCTGTGTGATTGACAGAGGTTCTGTATTCCTACAGCCATGGCTTTGGATTTGGTCTGGTAGGGCAGAAGGGATGCCGGGGGGTATTATGTTGTTTTAAGTGGGCAAACCATCCCTCAGAGATGTGGGTTGGAGCTTCCCTGCTTCAGATTAAGGTGTATCTCATGCTCTGATTTCCCCACATGACAGCAGCTAGGGAGGAGGAGTATTTTTAGCTTTTGCTTCTTAGTTTGTTTACAGGAAGTTCTTAATTTGTGGGAGTGAGTTTGGGCCTTTCTTAGTCTGAGAATCTGCTTCAGTGGCAGTCGTGGATGCAGTTATAAGGGTGAACTCCTGCTGATGTCTGGCAGAGCCATCATTTATCCCAGGTGTTCAAGAAACTATGGACTCCACACGGACAAATAGTGATTTCTGGGATCTTTCCTGAAATTTTTTCAAGGGGACGTCCAGGTAGCTGTGACAGAAACATTTAGGAAAATACAGAACTGGGAAATTCCTTCAGGTGATATGCTAGAAATGCTTTTCTATGTGAAACTAGTTATAAATCCACACTGCTGACATAACCTGAGCTAATAGCAGTCGCTCTGAGACTAAATCTATATTGTCAAAGAACATGAACATCCCAACAGAAGCACAGACCAAAATGGGCTTTCCTATTTCCTTCTCAAGTGCCTTCTCCTGGGAATCCCAAACACTTGCAGCCAGCAAGTGACCTAGATGAAATGCTGTGTTTGCTCTTATGGAATAAAGCCAGGAGCAAAATAATCTACCTAAATTATATATCTTTATAATTCTTGCTCAACCTCATCCACTTCTTTTCCATACAAAAAGCAGTTAAGGACTCTGTACAAATGGATACCTGCAAATGAGCCATGGAGAGATAATTTTATGTCATGGATTATCTACCAGTTACAGTGAAGGTCTGCTGGATGGATTAGGTATGAATGGGCCATTTAATGTGTTGTACAAATTTCTTCCAAAGTAATTGCAGTGGTCTGGCCTGATGAGCAAATTGGGCCATTGTCCTACACAGCCAAATTCCCCTTTTTTACAGGGTCTGCCAGGAAAATTGAAACAAATGTACAAGGCTGCAGACTGTCTTGAGACAAAGGCTGCTGTTAGAGGCACGAGGGTAAGGGGTGGTCTGGAGAGTCCCTGCCTGTCAGCCATGAAAGGTGGTAAAAGAATGTTTTTATTTGCACACAGCCTGTAGCCTGACATTGCCCAACAGTTCATTTGATGAGCTTCACACATACAAATGCTGGATTCATTGTCCTTCCCTGATTTTGATGGAATTGAGGGTAGGAATGGCCAGTTTCTACTAGCAAAAGCAAGAAAAAACACCTCAGATGTTACTTTAGTTTTGCTGAGGGTATAAATAATGTCAGCTGAGGAGAAGGCAAGACAAACTACTGCTCATAGCATTAGGTACAAACCAAAGAAAGAAGAAAAAAAATCCCCACAGTGTATCTACTGCTCAGGATTTCACATAACTGCAGCAAAATATGGCTCAGAAGTTCATATCTGTTTCTTTAAATGCTGTTTTTCAAAAGACACAAGGAAATAGCTTAAAAGTTAGTCCCATTAAATTCAAGCCCTTTTATTTGGGATTAATAAAATAGGGATTTCTTGCACAAGCAAGAAGCTCTTTTGAATAAATATTGGAGGAAAAAGGAGCTGTGCTAAAGGTGTTCCATTTTCTGAAGCAGTTATCCAACCTTTAATGATACATACTGTGGTTAAAGCACTCTGCTTCCTGCTCACCATTAGCATTTGGCAACTCAGTGATTGGAATTTTCAGTGGACTAGTAGTAAGCTCTTACATTTTCAGGAGGATTTCCCTCAGCCAAAGTAGCAAAAATTACATTTGATATTCCTAATGCAGTATAACATCACAGTCTTTGCTTCCTGTTGAATATACGACTTTTTAAGCCCTATTCCCACCTGATTAATATATGGAGATTTATATGGAAGTGTCCATGCAGGTAAACAACATGAGCTTGAGTTAAAAGGGATTTTTTTTTCCAAAATAAATGGAAAAATATGCAGGAAACGGATGGTTTATGACCAAGACTATTAATGAGGGCATTCTTTAGTACTTTACACTGAATGGCAGCAGAGATGCCTTTTACTGAATAAAACCATTTCAGTAATTTCTGGCCTTGAGTCCATCAGGAGGTCCATGGGCTACCTGAGGAGGAACCACAAAAAATACTCGGGGAATAAAAGGAAATATCTCTAAACAAGGGTCAAAAAAAAATAAAAGCAGATTGGAAAACCCCAGTGGTTCATACTATTAAAGATGCCTCCAAAAGAACAGAAAGACATTATCGAGAATAAAACGTGTATTGGGGGAACGAGTAGTCAGACAAAGAGGAAGATAGGAAAACTTTCAATGGGCTTTGCCTCTACTCCATCATCCAAAGTTTTAATTTTTGGCAATGCAGGATCACAACATTGGTCTTGCTATCCAGAAATACAACAAACAAATTTTGAAAAATCTGAATGAGAACCGGTTATGCAAACATTACCAAACAGCTGGGTTTTTTTGCAGCAGACAATTTAGGCAATTGCAAGCTCAGGTACAATTTTAAGGAAATCTTTGGGCTTATCCTTTTTCTACCCTGAGATGCTCCATGCCAAGGATACCCCAAGTTGCTTGTTCTTGGCAGGTGTGTCTCCCAGACTGAAATCCCAGCTGCAGCTCCCAGGGAGCCTTTAGGATGCAGCTCTTGGTTTCCTGTGGCGCTTTCCATTTCTGTGCTGTGTGATTCTGAACACTGCAAAAAGCTGGATTTTCCCCCAAATCCTGCTGTAATCCTTCTGTTGCAGCTAAATCTTTGAGCAAATCTGAAGCAGAGCCCTCATGCTGCACTAAATGATTTCCCAGCTCACGCCATCTTTCATATCCATGTGCAGGTCATTGCTGGATTGGAGTCTCAGCCTTGCCCTTCACCTGCACCTCACACACTGATGTTTCCCCTCCTTCCTTAGGACTGAGACAAAGCATAAAGAGAGAGGATCCAGGATCATGACAATTTTTTCATTTTCCCCTTTGAGAAGTCCATGAGAACATTACTGGGACTCTTAAAATACTTCCACTCCATTTGCTAAAGAACAAACTTCATCAGAGTCTTCCTTCTCTCGTCTCTGTGGGCATTGATGGCAATAACTTAAGTTGTGGGGAAAGAGGGATGACATTAAAGGCCTCTCTAGAAAGGATCCTGACAACAAACCAACCAATTCACTGCCAGCACATCTAGAACACTTCATTCTGCCTTTCTGTTTTGTTCAGATTCAGGTAGGCCACTTACCCTGTGATCGTTTCTTCAGGCTTTCTGCTCCAGCTGTGAACTCTAGAAATAAATTGCTGTAAGGGCAAAGTGGAAAACCAAGTCACACCTCGAAAACTCAGGTTTTTCCACCTGAGTGTGTGCAGCCAGGTGGGAGGATGACACTCAGCAGCTTTCCCCTGTGCTCAAAACAGCTGCCTCTGCCCCAACCCCATCCTGCCCATCCCTGCATGCTCGGAAACCACTGTGCCAGGAAGTTGCTTCTTCCTAGCTGAGATCCTCAGATGATAATGGCCATTTAAGTGTTGTTCCTTGTGGTGTAGGTCAGTAGTAATGACTCAGTCCAGCCCTTCACTTTCCTTCCTCTTGCTGGCTAGACACAAAACCCAGCCCACAAATTAATCTGTCCCATTCACCAATAAAAGGGATTCCCTGCTCATTAAAAAATTGCACACAGAAGTCCTTAGTTTGCAGTAAGGTCCTCTTAAATAGCTGTGAAATCAAGCACTTAAAAGTTCAGAAATCTCAGATTCTCCCTGCATTCCAGATGTGGTGTCTGGCATTCTGTTTTGGTTCTCCTGGTGGATGGAATTACACACAGTAATGTAACTTTTAACGAGATAAACATAGTAATTTTTCATCAGCTTAGTTTTTGCAGAGGAGGGTAAACAAAGCTGAAATGTATTTTTGCCTGTGTCCTGGAGGTGGAGATCTCTAAGCCTGGCTGTGTGATAGTGCAGTGCCCCCTCATGGGGAGCTGTTCCTGATGCTGTCTCCTGGCTGCATCCAGGGGAGAGAACATGAGCACAAACATCATTCTGTTTGTTGGCACTGCTCCTGTGTGTTGGTTGTTGTCACACCAGCAGGTTTGGAGAGCAACTTCCCTTTTCCTCCCTCAGATAGTTTGTGTTAAGGCTTACTGTAAGAATGTTCAAGCAACATCCATAATTTTATTGTCATTTCAGCTTTTTTTTTTTTAATAAAATCCCCGTGATTTTAGCCACCATGGGTGGCTGGAGGCCCTTAACTTGAGTCCTGTAACTAGATAACAAATCTCATAATAGAAAAATGAGCACACGTTCCTGGATCACCTCCACAATGCTGGCCTGTGTTATACCAAGAGAGGATTCCCTGTGCTCCCCACTCCCCTCAGTTCTGGAAAAAGCAACCCTTCCCATAGGATGGATTGGAAAGATGGATGTGAGCTTGCAGAGAAATACAACCATGCCCACAGGGTGGGGAAGCATTGTTTGTTTGGAGCTCTGGTGCTGTTGTTGGAAGGGCAGACTGAAGCAGGATTGTTTCCTATGAGCAAAGGCACATTTCTCATGAATTGGGCTTTTGTCCTTAACACACAAAAAGGGCCTTTTTTGTGATTCACACTGTGTGATATTTATAGTTTTCTTTGCATTTAGTTAAGAACAGCACAAGAATAATACTGCAAATCAAACATAAAAGCAGAATGACCCTATAAAAAGAGTGGGGTTTCTGCCTCAGGAAAAAACTGTAGTACTTTGGAGGCTCAGAGTGGCTGTGGTAGGGGCCACATCCTTGTCCTGTGGTCAACAAACATTTGTCACAGACTCTTTTCCTCTTCTGAAATTTTCACACCTCCTGGGACACGTGAGCTGCAGTCCCCAAGGAGTCGGAGAGAGAATAAAGAAACAAAGACCAAAAGGATGTTTAAAAGTTACCTTGTCACAGCTGCAAGTCGAAGTGCTGGAATGCCTTCCTAGCAGGACTCACAGTGGCACATTCCATTCAGGAATTTTCACATTTCTTGCTGAGTAAGGAAGGGGTGAATCCCAGCTCCAGCTCTTCTCACAAGGAGCCAAGGGATCAGGCTTTTCTCTGGTGTCAACCAGCTGATCCAAATCAGGTCAGAATTCCCATCAAAACCTTTTCCACATATATGCCATATGGGAATATGCCTAGATTGTTTCAGCTTAGATACCCACTCAACGACTCAAAAACCCCCTAACTCTTTTTCTTTTAGGTACTCCATTAAATAAGATGTCCTGGTGGACTGGGAATGTCTGAATGCCTCTCTGTCTTGGGAATATTTGCTGCAGTGGATCCCAAAAGAACCATATGGTCTGGATTTTTTCCCAGTGTCTGAGGTATCTTACAGCCCTATATCATCAGATGGTGGACAGATGACTCTATAACCTTGCTGTGGGACTGGCCCAGCCCACGAAGATTTCAACAGGAATAAAAATGCTCCAATATAAAGTGGCTGCTGCTTCTCTGCATGGGAGCAGGACATAACAGAGGAGAAAGGTTGGTTGCAGGAAGGAGGTGCCACGTGACAGAAATTGCATTAAAAGGTCTTGCCAGCATTTACCTGCTCAACAACTGCAAGGTAGCTTCTTTGAGAGGAAAGATCAAAGTTTTCTATCCAAATAATACTTTGAATTTAAATGCCTGCATTGAAATCAGGATTTGTAAATCTGTAGTAGCTTTGTTATCCAAATACTAAACTTTTTACTCATCACCCACATGTTTAATGATCTGTGTGATATGCATGGATGGTTTTTAGTTTATTTTTGAAAAGGGTAGATGGATTTTTGCTTTCCATAGGCTGAGGGATAGCTTGGCAGTCCATCCTCTACTGAGAGAGCATGGTGATGTCTGGTTAACTGCTGCTGCAGGGGGTTTCACGACCTCCCAGGTAATCTTTTCCAGCTCTGGCTTACTCAGAGAAAGTTTCTGCAACATCTAGTCGTTTTCTATTCTCCCATCTTCTTTTCTTTCCTGGAAATTAACTTGGTTAGATCTTATCTCTGCTCTTCCAGCAGCATAATTGCTGCCTCTCTTAACAGCAACCTCTCATGTACTGCAACTACACTATCGTGTTCTGCCCTATTCCAGACTCAATAACCCCAGTTCCGTGCCTTCTTCCCAGAGGTTGTTTTGCAAACCCCTTATCACAGGACAGCCAGGAGCAGCCTTTGCTGTCCCCTGTCCCGTGTCCACGTGGCTCCTTCGCCCCGTTCCCTGTTCCCGGTGGCTTCCCGCGGTGGGGCTGGCAGGATTCCCGCGTGGGTGTGGGGGGTTCCTGCCGGGCCAGGTGCTGGGAGCAGGTGCCAGGCCCCCGGGCTTGCTGAGCACAGGAACCAGCATGTGCAGCTCGCTCCCCGTGCATCCCGGCCCTGCTAAGGAACCTCAGTCCCCACGGCGCTTTGCGGCTCTCTCCTCCATTCCAGATGCAGCAAAGTCGCCAGTGCTCACCTCAGGGGCTTCCAGATCATGGGATCAAAGAATGGTTTGGGTTAGAGGGGACCTTAAGCTCATCTCATTCCAACCCCCTGCCATGGGCAGGGACACCTTCCACTATCCCAGGTTGCTCCGAGCCACATCCAGCCTGGCCTGGAACACTGCCAGGGATGGGGCAGCCTCTGTGCCAGGGCCTCACCACCTTCACAGTAAAGAATTCCTTCCTGATATCCAATCTAAACCTGCTCTCTGTCAGTGTGAAGCCATTCCCCCTGTCCTGTCACTCCAGGCCCTTGTCAATTGTCTCCATCTTTCTTGCAAGCCCCCTCTACATACTGAAATGCCACAGAAGGGCTCCCTGGAGCCTTCTCTTCTCCAGGCTGAGCAACCCCAGCTCTCTACACTATTCATCATAGGAACAGTTAATTAATTTCTGATTGATTTCTGGTAATCTGCTTTGGAGGTTCTCTTAGGCGAAAGAGGTTCCCATCTTGTAAGGACTGTGAGTATTTCAGGAGCTCCTAAGGAGGAAGGGCTGCCAAAGAACAGATGTAAATCCTCTCCTTCATTTCAGGAGCACCAGCTTCCAGGATCACTTGGAGCTCTGTAACCTCCTTGTATCAGCTGCTTCAGTGGACAGCAGTGGAAATCCTGGTCATGCACAGTGTTACAGAACCAAATCCTTCCAGTCTAAAGACCCCAAACAGTATATAGAGCACTCATTACCACCAATATTCTAATTAATACTTCATGATAAAATTGACGCATTCTGCTGTCATTCATTTCACTCTCTTCCCAACACCCCTCTCCCCCAAATCATCCTTACACCCTTCCCGTGTTCCCAAAAGTTTCAGAGGAGCATTGCTCCCTGGCTAGAGGAGCACTGATCCCTGGATATAGGAACCTGCTCATCTCTGATTCCTCTAGTGCTTGTATTTGATTGAAGTGAGACAGTTGGTTCCTAATGGGGGCCTGACAGTGGGATAAAAAGGTCTTATTTCCTCCAGAAACTAGTGAAAAAAGCCTTCCTTAAGCTTGTCAAAAGTATACCACCAAATTAACCCCCAAATCTCAAAATCTGTATTAATAGGATCAAATAGAGCTTCTGAGCTGTCTCTGATTTTGAAACTTGTGGGGAGAAATGGGCACTGTTAGGTGATGATTCATCTGACCTGGTTTAGGTGTCTACCTTAGGAATAGGTGAATCATGCCCTAGAAATGCTGCTTCAGTATTTGAAAAAGGGGCTTTTCTTATTTTGTTTGATGACCTATTCTCAGTTTGTTATTACTTATAATATTTTGAAATAATTTAAATTTTCAATACAGAGTTAATCTTCGCTCAGGTTGAAGATGGGCTGATAATACATCTTTCTCTGAGAACTGTGGTTTCAAAAAACCAGCAGTTTCACTCCTGTGATTTTGCAGTTTGTCTTCTGGAAGGGATGTGTGGAGTAGAAATGGAGAAGCTGTAAGACCAAAGAAGACAGAAGCCTAGAGGGGAAAAAGGTGAGCAAGTCAGAATCTGAAACAACACAGCCAGGAAACACAGATGATGTGGTTTCTCTAAAAAGCTTGTTTGTTCAGTTAGAGGGAAAGGGAATTTGTATATGCATAGCTGTAGTTTTACTAACTGCATATAAAAAAGGCAGATTAATTTATTGCTCACACTACACAATACCAGGATATACTGTTATAGATTTTTTATGTTTTAGACTCCAAACCTATGTGCAGAGCAGCTTGACAGAACAGGGTCTGTGTAAGGGACGTGGAAAGTGATGGAATAAATAACTTTTTCTTACATCTAGTGATCCAGCTTTTTAAAATTGCTGAGACAACTCTAACCCTTCAGTATAGCTAAGAAACACCTGAAGATGGCTCCTCACTTCAGGGATGGTCCCCTAATGCCCCTGATGTAAAGATTAACTCAGTGGGATGTAGACCTGAGCTCTAATTCATGTTCTTGTGGTTGTCTCCCAAACCTAGGACAGGTTTAGACGTTCTTCATCACATACATTTTATTCTGTTTTGTGTTTGGTTTTTCCTCCCACTGAGCCTTTGTCAAGAGCAACTAATGAGCTGCATTCAGTGTCCTTTTTCATGTATAGTCTTATGAAAGCTGTATTTAAAAGTGGAAATGTGTTCATAAACTTATGAGAAGGGTGATAGACTGAGGTATAGAAGTAATTTAATTGGGCAGAAGACAGAACTTCATTTACAGCAGATGAACATGCTGTTATTTAAAGTAAGCAGCATCCAAGCTATTCATGGAATGGCGTTTGTCTTCAATAAATATTTTACATAATACATGCAAGTTATTCATGGAATGGCATTCATTTTTCATAGAAGTTTTATGTAATGCTGACCCCTTGGGACCCACAGGAACTAAAGATTTGATAACAACGTGGTCTCTCATTTTCTGTGATTTGGAACTCAGAGGCTACAAAAGTGGTTGGAATAGGAGGGTTTTTTTCTTCAATTCCAGACCCCCTGAACATTTCCAACATTTCCATTTCAACTGCTGTACATGCAGGCCTACTAATAAACCTTTACTTTCCTTTGTGACCTCCCCAAAATGTCAGCAGCTTATAAATTGGGAATTAGCAGTGTGTCTGTGATGACTTCAATTTTGGGACATATGGGATGCTATTTTAAAGCACAACATAATTGTGGGGGCTTTCTTTGTTGCAGGTACTGATGACAAATTCCCCTGGAAGCTCAGACATTATTCCTTGGGAAAAATGAGTGTCAGGAGCCTGATTATGGAGCCATGGGGCCATTTATGGACAGCCTTTGCTGGAGGTGAGCGTAGGGCACAGCAAAATTCAGCCAGGAGGAGCAGAAGATATTTTGCCTACTGAATCATGGCACTAACTGTGCTTTTTACAATTATTTATGGTGAAATTCAGTGGAAGAATGAATCAGGTAATTGGTATTTAATCTGAACCAGAGTTGTGAAACTGTGCAGGAGGGAGGTTGCCATGATGATGTGTATCATCCAGGGAAAACATGTCCTTGTGCTTACACCTTTCCTTGTATTTCTTCTTGCTTATGTAGAAAACCTGTAGGTGTAATAACCTGCAAGATTGAAAGGCTTTTAAAAACTTCTTACATGAAATTACTGCTTGTCATCCCTGGATGCAATTCTGAGAGAAAAAAACACCAGTATTTGCACAGCTTTTTCATTTCCTGGGACAGCCCCACAATAAGCAGTGGCTTTGTGCACATTTTCAGTGTGCTGCTGCAGCCACAATCATCATAAAGAAAACAAAACACACAAATGAACACGCAAAGTAAGATGGCTTGTGGTTTGACTTGATGACCTTAAAGGTCTTTTCCAGCCTAGAAGGGTCTGAGTAGTTTTGTTTGACCTCACTGTGGCCTTGCAGTGCCTGAAGGGAGCCTGCAGGAGAGATGGAGAGAGACTCTTGACAAGGGCCTGGAGTGACAGGGCAAGGGGCAATGACTTCACACTGACAGAGGGCAGGTTTAGATTGGATATTGGGAAGAAATTGTTCCCTGTGAGGGTGCTGAGGCCCTGGCACAGGTTGCCCAGAGCAGCTGTGGCTGCCCCTGGATCCCTGGAAGTGTTCCAGGCCAGGCTGGATGTGGCTCTGAGCACCCTGGGACAGTGGAAGCTGTCCCTGCCCATGGCAGGAGCTGGAACCAGATAACCTGTAAAGGTTCCTTCCAACCCAAACAATTCCATGATTCTATAAATCTTTCATGCACTTCTGCCTTTGGATGGAGCAAAGTCCTCATGGAACAATGTCCCCACCATTCCTTGCCCACAGCAGCAGTTGCTCAGGGACCTCAGAGAAGGAGCATGTTACATATACCTCAGTGAGTGATTTTAATTCACTAAATAGATTTTTTTGCTTCTGAATAAATGCCTAAATTTTTAATTATACCTTCGGTCTTTAAATTATGTGTCAGAATTACTGTCTTTTCGTAGAGACCAATATTTAGCATGTGTCTCAGGCATGGTTTTTGTCCAGTGTAAACACATTTTGCACACTTTTGGGTAGCTGCTCAGTGCTGGTGTCTGGCAAATTTTGATCTCTACAGGATTTGACCTTTAAATATACAATCTGGCCAAACTACAACAGGTAAAGAAGCTGTGAGGAACCCTGGCTGCTTTGCCTGCCAGCATCCCTGCATCCAGCTTGCCTTGATTCATGCAGAAAGGTGCAGCTGAACCAGACACAGTGCCATTTCCTTTCTGTGGCACAGACTTGGGAAGTTTCCTAGGCTTTGTTTCTTGCGTAAGAAGTAAGACAGGGAGCTGTATAGAGGTTTAAATAAGTGCTGCCAGGCATTTAGAGCAATCATTCATGATTGTGGTTTCCCATTTGGTACCAGTGATGATTAAACTTAGCTAAGCCTCTCCTCCTCTTCCCTCAAACATTTTCCTCCTGTCACACTGACACAGCTGTTCATGTGTCTGCACAGTGGATTGGATCAGGAACTGATCCAGCTAAAAATAACCAAGGGTAGAGTGGGAAACTATTACTCTGCAGCCACTGAATTTTCAATCTGCACTCAGAGCTGCACTGGCACTGTGAGCAGAGCTCAGGTGAAGTGACCATGAGGACACACAGAAGAGGGGAGGAGGCGTTTGGAAGAAAGGGAGGTGGAACCAGAGCTTCAAGGGGATGAGCAGACTAGTACAAACCTGGCAGTGCCACTTCCCAGAGGTACTTAGCCAGAGCTGAGCACCGATTCCAGCTGTGACATCTGCTTGGAAAAGATTCACAAACTGAACCTACTCTGCACATACTCCTCGTGTGCAAAAAAAGGCATATTTCTGTTTAATGCCTTTGTTCTGCTTTCTGCTAACTCCCTGCTGCTCCCCGCAGCATCCTGTTTGATGGCATGGATGGCATGGTGGAAATACCAACTTAAAGAATCGTGGAGCTCTGGGGATGTTTGTTACCACCCACCCCAGATGCAGTTTTCCCTCACTTGTGGCAGCCCCGCTGTTCATGAAGCTGTGCTGAGCACTGGATCGGGGAAGCAATGCAAGTTAAAAATAACCCAGTGGGGTGGCTGGGGATGGCAAGAGCTTTAGCCATCCAAAATAATCTGCTGTCACAAATCAGCGAGAGCTGTTTGCCACTGCAGGATGTCATGAAAGCCCTGCCTTGGAGATCCCTATTTAGGACAAGGAATATGAACCTTTTAGCCAGCTGGAGGATCCTTGGGAATGAGGAGGTAGAAATCCTTTTCCCATGTTCATAAGGGACACGAGAGCAAACCTCACCGTGCCCAAACAGCAGCACAAAACATCTTCACACAGGCTTTGCTTTAGCAGTTCTTCACACGAGGCTTTTGGAACAGAAGTTTGTGGCAGCGTGTGCTGTTCAGCTGATGGATCTTCTTTATTCTGTGGATTAGGGAGAAAGCTACCAGGATTTTTAAGGGCTGGGAGGGTACTGCAGATATGGGGGCTGTGTTATCACCAAGAAAGGGAATAAAAGAGCCTTCTCCACAGACAGCTTCATGGTACAGTGAAGTAACAATCCGTGGATGCATTCCAGAGGAGGATGTTTTCCTCTTCTTCTCTGCTCTAGAGAAACAATGCCACTGCTGTGATGCACCAGCACTAACCTACATGATCACACCAGCAGTGACATCATTTTCACCTCCTCACAGACTTGGAGGAAGCATCTGTAATTAGTCATTCTCTCTTGTATTCCAAGCCGTGTCTGGTTTTCTCCTGGCATCTCTCTTCAGTTCATGGTTCATGCCTCCTGGGTTGAGTATTTTTAAGTACCAGTCATTTCCTTTTTCTCTCCCTCCTACTTCTGACTTGGCACTTCACTGCTTCTCTCCCCAGGAATACTCCTGCTGGGAGACTTCAGCACTGATGGCAAAGGGGATGAATCCAGAGACTCAGAGCCTGAGGAATTTCAGGATCTTCTCAGCTTACATTTCCAGAGAAAGGAACTCACTTTCTCTTCACACTTTCTGGTCACAACGAGGTGGAAGATGCAGGTGAAACCCACAGTCACATTGGCAGCTACATCCCAAATTAGCCAAATGAAATCAAGTGCCTAAAGCTTACAGCAAGATGTGGCTGCCCTGAGGTAAATCCTGAGTATTTTCACACCAAGCCCTGTCCTCACAATAGCCCTGACAGGTAACATCCACGCTGACTATGCCAGGGAATTTGGATTCAAGGGTCCAGAACAAATACCATCATATTTTGCCATCTTCTTTCACCTCTCTAAGAATATGACAACTTGTGTTCATGATTTTAATTCTTTTTTCTCTGGACACAGGAAAAATGTTCTGTTTCACCCTCTTGCTCCCCACATTCCCGTTGCTGCTTCTCTTTTTCCAACAATTGTCAATATATATATATTTTTTTTCAAGAAAGCCTTCTGTGATTCCTGTTTCACCCCATGTTCACATACAGGCTTGATCATATATCCAAAGAATTGGGAAGATGCCTGAAATCCCTCCAATGCATACTATATGTAAACTCTGTTTTTCCTGTTTTGCTTGGTATTTCTGCCTGAAGGCATCGGGAGAAATCCAAAGGTCATCTGTTAAAGAAATCAGGCAAGAAAAGAAAGCAGGTGACCAGCAAAGAGGCACCTCCTTAAGCACAACAGCCAGGTGCAGAGCTGTGGGAAGAAACTTCCCAGTCCTGTACTGGAAAAGATCTGCTAAGGCTGGGAAGAGCAGCCTGGCAGCAGAGCAACTGCAAGAGGTACAGAAAGCAAAAAAAAATGGAAGTGCAGGTATGAAGGATAAATTACTTGGGGGGGGGGGGTGGGGCTGAGAGTGGTGACCCTTGTCCCATGCAGTGTTATCACCTCCAAATCACATTTCCCCAGCAGCTTCAGGAAATCAACCCCGCTCAGTGTTCCTTCCCAGCTGTTCATCCCATTTCAGTCTCTTCCGCTCTCCCTTCCCCTCACGTGGGGTTCTACCATTCACCTCTGCAATGGCAAAATGCTTTGGGACACCCTGACTTTGGCTGTGTTGCCTCTTCTGACCTCTCTTTGCTCAATCTCAGGAAATTTCCTGTATTTCCTTTTTTTTTTTTTTTTTTCCAAAGACTGGGGCTCCTGCTGTTGTGTCTCTGGCTATTCCGACCAGTGTTGTTGAGGTAAAGAAGAAACAGAGCCTGAAAGAAAATACTCCTGTGCATGCAGGGACACTTTAGTTTGTTTGATATAGCTCAAAAATTGGTTTAGAGATTACACATAAAACGCTTTGAAAAATGTATTTAACACACACCTCTTGTCCAAGATTGAAAGAAATCTGTTCTCCCAGACACAATGAAGAAAAGAGTGTAAAAAGGTGTATTCCAGTCATATGGGGACTGGAAAACTGGATCCCATATAACCCAAGTGGCACAGGGAAAACCATCTCCTTAGAACCAGGTTCTTCTACCAGCAGGATGGTGTGTCACTGCAGAGTAAAAAAGACAAACCACTTTCTCTCACAAAGGAATGCTGAGCACCGAGTGCCCTCCTCTGGCTTTTCAGATTCGTGCAGAAATGCGAGAAAATTAAGACCAGTTACAAGAAGACTCCTAAACTCTAGATTCTTGGGCCAAGAAACTGATGAGAAACTCACTATGGGGAGACAGAAAAAACGGGAAGGATAAAATGAAGGGAAGGGAGAGAGGCAGAGAGTCAAGATAACAACACCAGGGTGACAGATTTTATTTCAGAGACATCATTCATCCATTTGTCTATCTGAGGTATTTCTAAATTGCCACAGTCCCACTGCAGGATCTGAGCACTGTTAGCACCACAGAAATTCACACTATTCTACATCCCACAGCTGGCAGAAGCATTTGGGCACCAGCAGCTAGGGATGCTCTGCTGGAATTAGAGTAGCTAATTCCCCCTTTCCAGTAGCCTCCCACTATGATCTTGAGGGAGGAGCTGGTTGGTAGAGAAGCTGGAGAGGTGGCTGCTGTCAAAGTGAACCTTCTGGTTTGTTGCCTTTTTGCACATCCCCAATACCTTCTGAATTAGGCTTGGGATTTTATGCTGTCCACAAAGTGATTAAATCCCTGGAAGAAGAGGGACATATCCTGTAACTTCTGCAACAGTAAAGGATGGGTTGGTATCCAGATTCTCCTCTCCAGCTACATGACCACAAAAAGTAAAGGGCAAACAAGCCAGGGGAAATTAATTATTTCAGCCAAGTGATACTGAACAGGCAAAACCAACAGTGGCTCTGGAAAGGAGCTCCAGTTATGTGCTCAGACTGGTAAGCAATCCCATCCTAGCTGCTAGGGTAGAGCTGTGAATCCAAGGCCACTTTGATTTGGCATACTTTAAAATAAATTAATAAAGATCTTAATTTTCTGTTGTCTCACTTGTTCTCTTCACCTGACACTCCCTGGCATCTCTCTGTATCACAACTGTCTCTGATTCCTCCCTCATATTTCATCATTCCACCTGCAGGAAAAAAAAAAAGAGAAGGCTCTGGGGAGACCTTTTTGTGGTCTTTCAATAGAAATAGTTTCTCTCCATCTTTCTTGTAGGCTCCCTTCAGGTACAACATGGGGTAAATCTTAACCTGCCTTTTCAGAATTTACCAATGTTGTAAGAACCCTCTGGCTTTTCAGGTGGGATATTCTGGACTTATCCCATGGCTTCAGTGGGTTTTATTCTGCCAGCAATTCATTCCAATAGCCACATTGTGTATAGCCATGATTTGTGCAATTCCTTTGATTCCTGGGGAATGTGGTGGGCTCTTTTTTTTTTGTTCTGGAGATTTTGGAAAGCTGATATTGGGCCATATTCAATTACAAAATAGCAGAAACATGCAATAAATTATGCTAGAGTTTATTCTCTGTGAAAGGCTTCCCATTTGAGGGAACTGCATTAATGCTGCTCTAGACTGAAAGTTGTCTGTGACAGGAAACACTGTCAGTTCCATTTTGTATTTGTACAATATCCAAGTACAATTATGTCTCTGCCCAGTTCAAGGTCCCTAAGAAGCTACTGTCGTGTAAATAAAACACAGTTGTAGATCCCCACCTGCTGGGTTTTTCATATATTGCAGCTAATTATATTGCACTGATTTTGAGAGGAAAAAGTATTTGGCTGTGTGTGGAATTTATCTGGAACTAAGTGTCACATTAGCATCCATCATGCCTCATCCTCCGAGGAGGCACAAGCTAAGGTGAAAGAAATAAGTGATCAAGCTGGACAATTATTTCAGTCTATGCAACCATGAGCCTGGTTTGATGGATTAGAACCTGGATCATGGGTTACTACCCTCCTAAAGCCTTTAGGGCTGACAGGATGGAGAAAATGGTTAGCACAAGTTGGACTTGCAATTGTCACTGGATTTGTATTTTTAATTGTTGGCATTAGCCTAGTTAAGTGCATTGTAACATGCTTATTTATCCTTGCCATTTTCCTACTTTTCTATTTTTTTCTTTCCTCCTTTATGAAAAACAAGTTGAATGATCACCTTGGATCCCAACATTTAACCTCATCTGTGTTTTAATCTCACTTCTGGGTGTGTTGAGAATCTAATTCCTTTCCACAGTTGTGGATCGAGGCAAAACTTGCCTTTTTTTCTCAACGGAGTACCCAAAAATCCCAAAAGTTAACTGATGCAGAGTGGAGGTGTCTTCACCATCACCACTAATGAATGATCATTTTCAGCCCTAAAAATTTCGGGCAAGGCCCCCAAGACCTTTTTAACTTTTCGAATACAATTAAGGAATAATATCTTACATGTAACCAAATCACAAAAATCACAATGTAACTTACCTGAAATAATTATCCTTGCCTTACATGATTAAGAAATCAGGATCCAATCCAGGTTAGTAAGGCTAAAAACCTTTAAAGACTGCTGGGCCAACATCCGCATCGATCTTTAAATTCATGGATCCACACTAAGACCTTCCAGATGCCATCCAGGTCCCCAGGATTAATATTTCACATTATCTGTCTTTTTCCAGAGTTAAATAATAATAACATGCCATAATAAATTGTGTGGTTAAGGTGTAATATGGGGATATCTGTTAGTTCTTTTTTTTTTTTAATTATTATTCTACTTGTTGACCTCCACACAGCTACCAACTTCAGAAACTCCCATTCACAACAGGAACACCTCAATTACCTGCCTGAGTGCATAATTTCTTCAGATGCACTTTAATCAGCAAACTTTTTCAACATCCTCTCCTGCTGTCAGCTTAGTAACACCTTCATGACTTATTTTATTTCTCTCTGAAGAAAATGGTTCTGAAGACCAACAGGTTAAATGCAAAATTGAGCAAATCAGTGCAAGCATTACAGATCTGGAGTTCCAGCTGCTTTTCTCAAAATTACCCTCCATTTCCAGATCATTATTTCTTATACTTGCATCATTCTGTTATTATTATTATACAAAGAGAAGAAAATGGATCTGGCTGAGGGATAAAAAGAAAAGTTAATGGCTACATGCCCTGGCCTGTTTATGCATGAGCTGGTCCAGAGTTGGTGGAGGTCTCCTCAGACACCCACAGCACACAAAGGCTGTGGGTTTCTCCAGAGAGCAGCTCATGTGCTGTGGGCAGGGAAAGTGCATCAGCTCATCCTCTTGCTAACCAGGAGATCTCCAGATTTCTGATCAGCACAGAAAGGGAAAACCCAGATGAAAGCTGCCAGCACTGATGGCTCTGGCTGGCCTTGGACTCCCAGGGGCCACCTCTCTGTAACTCTTTCACAAAGGACAAAAGCTCAGCAAAGATTCATTTCTAGCAGAAGTCGAATGTTTTAATAATGAACATCATAAAACCAACCAAAGTACAGATTTTAAACATTGATTTAATGAGGAGATGCTGCTTTAAGGAGGATGACATTAAACTTTAAAGAAGTTACAAACAGTACCCCCAAGTTTCCATGGAATAGTAGCAACTCTTACTGAAGCTCTGAAGCCTGGAGACTCTGAAATGCTCAACTGATGGAAATTACACCCCAAACATCCCTTTACAATATCACATAGAAGGGATGCCCTTTAAGACCTCTGAATTTGGCTTAAATTAATATCCTGACGAGTTAAGGCTAATCCAAAATCGCACACAGTAAAAACAAGTTTGTGATCTTCACAGTCTAGTCACACAGCAAAATTGTCATAACTGGTCCCACAGTTTTATCTTTGGGACAGAATGTGACATTCTGTCAACAAGATGTCTTGTTAAGAGAAACAGTGTTTCCCATTCTTAAAATCTAAACCTTATTTTATTAATTACCAAGAGTGCATTCTTTTAACATAGTAACACAAAAAGCCCCCAACAACAAACCACAAAACCAACCACACAGAAACACAGCCATCAGTTCAAGAGAAAGACTTTTTGGCACAGGTGCAAACCCCGCAGTTACTTTATCCCAGTTCAAAAGTAAATGAGATTTTTCTCGCTTTTCAAGCTCAAAGGCTCTGACACTGCTCCAAGCCTGTCACTGGTGGGAACAACAAAGTGGACCAGACCAACATGCCTTAAAACTCTGCTTTTTCCAACCCTGACAAGCTCAATGTCAGAGTCCTATAGGGGAAACAAAAATAAAATTGTTTCCTCTGATGTTTTCACAAGATGATGCACCTGAGCTTCTTAGTGTTTCTCCTCAAACAGTAATTATTTACCCCACTCCTACCCCTAGTTAATATAGAACAGCCAAAACCATGTAATAATCCACACAGGATTATTTTATGACAGATTATTATTATGACAGATTAGAATTATAGGATTATTATCATGACAGAGGCTCAACTGAGTTCACCATTGAAAAAAAGACAAGTGCCCTATAAACCAGTTTGGTTTTTCCTTATGAACTCTTGGTAAGCAAGACCTTGAAGGTGGTATTTTGTTGAGGGGTTTTTGGTTTGTGTTTTCAGTTGGGCTTTTTTTTGTTTTGGTTTGGCTTTTTTTGGAGGAGGGTGGGGGGAAGAAGCTGTTTGATTTAAACAAAAAGCAGGAAGTATTTTTTTCTAGTTTGAGCAGTGATGCTGGCTTAAGAATCAGCTAAGTCAAGGACACCTAATTTAAAGACTTCCTAAAGGAAGGAAGCTTTTGCAAACATGCTGGGAACGGGGGTGCAGTTAAACCGAACGTCTTTACATATGCATGTTGCTTCCCTCTACATAAATCAGACTTAACAGGAGATGTTTAAAGCATCCCTGAGGACTTCATCATTAGTTTCAACTCATTAGGAGAGGTACAATTGCCCAAGGAAATGCTGAAGACATATCAGGTAAAGCATACCCTCAAGTTTGGTGCATTATCTTGCATATGAACACTGCACTTCACTGCACCCCAGTGATAACAGTCTTTGAAGCTGCCTTGACAAAGGTCATTCCTGGCAAAAATCCCTGCAGGCTACAGGAATTGGGATTTGATCCATTGCTGCTTCCTGATGCATCTGAGTGCAGAATCAACACCTTCACAGCTACAACAACTGCAACATCACAGCCCAGAGGTCACCTGCCCCAAGTGACAACCCAAGCCATAACAGTCACAGGTGTTTGCACTGGACATGTTCACAGCACAAGGCTGAGCAAGCTGCAGAAGGCACAGGATCTCGACAGACTCAGAGCTGAGCTGCAGCCAGAACCCCAGAGGCAGATGAATGGGATAAGACACTGGCACCTTCACGGGAGAGGAGACTGCTGGGATTAAGAAGGGGGCAAGAAATGGATGCTGCTGCAGCTGTCTGCTGTCCTAGCAGGAGCCCTAAGCCATAAACATTGGCATTGAGGAGAGCATTGCCTGGGAGCAGGATATTCAGTTGCTTCTGAATTTCCTGAAGCACCTGCAGCTGACTTCGCTGATTCAGGAGAAGCATATCCATGTTTTCCCTCATTTTCTTCACTGTACAAAGAGAAGAGAACGTTAATGCCTGCTATAGAAAAATACAAGGCAATTTTGAAGCCTTTTTATACTTACACTCTTCAGAAACAAGATTCCAGTGATCCATCTCACTTTTCTCTGTACCACACATTTGCTCTTCTTTCTGATGCAGAGATGTAAATTCAGGTTGGTTTGCATCTAAAGGGAAGACAGTGCTAGTCAAGAGTTGCAAGGTTTGCATTCCAAACATGGCAGCTCAGCAACAACCCTTCCTCTCACCCACATCCTAAAATTCAAACTTCATCCAAGTTAAGCCAAAACCAGACAAAGATCAGGTAGATAAAGGGTTATTTGGGGATTTTTTTTTGAGGGGGGTGTGTAGGGAAAGGAGGAAGCAAAGCTGGAGCATGGGATATGGAAAAGGGCAGTTGAGATTTAGTAAAAATGGGTTTGTATTTGCACATTGTCTTTAGAAGCAAATACAGTGCTAGACTAATCTGATACTACTTCATGTCCAACTGACAGGGCAAAAATGAGACTTTCTTCAGGAATTATAAACTCTTACATCTTATAAAAGCCATGAAGAAAAAAAACAAGCTTTAGGAGTGTAAGGTGCCATGCTAAAGGCTCATTAGCAGGATTACTAGGCCACCTCTCTGTATCTGTGGACTGAGAGGCCTCAAACCCTACCTTAAGAATTCAGTTTTGCCACTCCATTATACACTTGATAATAACTTCGTCATTATTTCCCTTATTAAGGTGAAAAGCTCTTTTTTTTCCCAGAAGAAACAAACAAAACAAAACAAAAAAGTCAAAAAAACCAACCAAATAGCAAACCAACCAACCAACCAACCAACCACAAAACCCATTGAAAACAAACGACAAAAACCTCACTCACAAAGCACCTGCTTCTCATGCCAACACCCAGAACAATTCTGTGGGTGTCTAGGCAAAATCCAAGATGAAAACTTACATGATTTTTGACCAAGGATAAAGGGACTGCCCATGTAAAAGTACAACGACAGGGAAAAAACCCCACAATGTCAGCTTTTATCCCTGAGTTTCTGGTTATTACTAGAACATGAAATACTGCAAAATCCAGAGAACTCCCTACTTGAAATAATCCCTTTGTCTGACAGCCTGTGCTAAGAATATTCCAGAGACTTCCCACTGCAGACAACAAAAAGCCTAGGATTCAAAATCCACATATAACAAGAATTAGCTGCTAGAGATTACCAAGGCACTGTTTACAGTCAAAATTCCTTGCAACCCCCTAAGCTTAGCATTTTGATGGCTGAGCACTGAAGATCTAAGGCTAGACGTCAGGCAACACTCCTGAAGCAGGAATTAGTGAAATCTTTATTATTAGTGGGATCTGAGAGCTTTGAGGAATCTAAGGTGCCAGGCAACCTTCATGGTAACACCTAAATTTCAGCTTCAGCTTTTTCAAGGAACTTTTTCAGATGACAGAGATAAATGCATTATAAAAGAGATGAGGAGAAAAAAAAAAAGGCAACAAAACCAAAACAACCAGCCAACCCCCAACACTCATATCCAGAGCAAGGAAGAAGAAGTGTTTAATAAGAAGGAGAGAACAGAGTATTTCATATATCCCCTGGGATTCTGTATAATATGAACCAAACACAGCTTAATTCAGTTACCTGCTGTGTGCTCACTGGGTCTCTCTCTCAGATGTTGGTGTCTGATGGAGCTTGAGCTCACACTCAAGCTATTTCCATGCTCTGAGTGCCTGTAGGGCTCCTCATCTGCATGGACTCTCTGATGCTGCAGCAGAGCTGCGCTCCCACTGAAGTTCTTCCTGCATATGGTGCAGGAAAAGGTTTTCTTTTTCAGATGGGTTTTGTGGTGAGCAACGAGGCTCGAGGCACGGCTGAAGGTCTTCTCACACTCCGTGCACTTGTAGGGCCTCTCCCCTGTATGGACTCTCTGGTGAAGCCCCAGGTTGGCCTTCCTGCTGAAGCTCTTCCCACATTCTGCACACACAAACACCTTTTCTCTCCTGTGGATCTGCAGGTGGGTCAGGAGCCTGCCGTGCCCCTTGAAGCCCTTCCCACATTCCGGGCACTTGAAGGGTTTCTCTTGCCGCCGCCGTTTCTGACCACTAGCACCGAGGATGAGTTTCCTGGAGTCTCTTTTTGGGTCATCACAGGCTGCCCCAGTGTCTGGGCTCTGGGCTTCACTTCCCTGAGGCAGTTCCTCTTGCTTAAGGCTTTCAGGGAAGCCTTTCTCCTCCACATTGTCCTCCAAAACGCAGTCCCCTGATGGAGTAAGAGACACATCTTAACGCTCCTCTTTCCCTGAAGCAGATAAGCTGCTCCTTGTAAAAGAACTCCATTTCTTAGGCCTACCTTCAGCTTACACCAGACTCCCCTTTCCCAAGGAGCAAGGGAAATTCTGAAGATTGAGACAAGAAGGGGGAGAAAAGTGGCAAAGGGAAAAAAAAGGAAGGTAAGAAATGTTCCTCTTCTCTTCCTTCTGTCCCCATTTCCTTCTCCTTATTTTTCCCTTCAGAGAACGGCAAAACGAAGACTACCACAATGAAGGAAGGAAAGGAACATGCTGAAATATCTCAACCATCCCAAATATCTACTTTTAGGTATTTGTTCCTGCAGACTCTGCTCAAAAGCTTTCCAGGCTGCTAAATTAGCATTAACATTCTGTTTCAAAGCTGGGCACTTGGGTGGGGATCTTTCAGCACAAAAGAGCCCATTTAACCTTCATTAGGCAAAAATAGCAGGGAGATTTAGGTTGCTTCTCACTTGTGCTAGTTCATATTTACTGAAAAAAACCCCTATATTATAGGGGTTTTTCTCTATCACAACAACAGTTTTAAGTACTATAAGGATACTATTATATTTATGCATCAGAAGTCAAAGGGCTCTTTATTGATTAAAAAAATTAGCTAATTCCCAATTAACTGTTACAATCTCTTTTGTTGTGTTAGATCTAACACAACATTTACTTTCCTTGCAATGACAAGCTAAATAAATTGCATTCTAAAGAAGCTCACCAGACACATTCAAACACGTCCCTTCCTTTCCTAAAGAATATAACGTTTTTATTTCACAAGTGAATATGCACCATCACACACTCCACAGAAAGGTCCACTTATCTTGTTCTGATGGCTAGATCTTATTTTTACAGCAGTGCACCATTAACAGAATTATGAGGATCACCTAAAAAACGCTTAGCCAAGGTTAATTTTTGCAAGCAGTTTCGGGTGTTTAGCATTCAAGTAGACAATTTAGCAATTAGCATCTCTGATCTAGCCTTAAAACAGTACTCACTCATTTAACACAAAAGGTTTGCTCCATCCACTAACAAAACCAAACCAAGCTTTCTACAGTCGAGACAAAACTCTGCAGTGCAATTTCAGTCCTACCTCTATGACACCAAGGAATAAAATTCTTAAATAACATGCCCTCGAAGAGGCAAAATACAAAATGCTCTCTATTTACATGGACACGACTGCCAGCATCCAAAAAGCAGCAATAAAACAAGCATACTCGCTGAGAGAGGAGTCCTCTCTCTTACATCAAGGAGCTACACCCAAGAGAGAGCTTTCTCCCGGAGGGATGAGGAAGGCTCTCTGGCAGGAGCAGTCATTCCTCTGGCTACAGCCACGAGGCTGACTGTCCCCCGGGAGCGCTGCAGGTCTGGCAGTCACACGGGAACCGAGGAACCCTCCACTGCCACCCACACCGAGCTGGGCAGTCACACTTTGGATGCAGCTCCGCAGCTCCCTCACAGCCTCCTCACCCGTGGGAAATCACGGAAAGGAGAAGTGTCCTGGCTGCCCTTTGCTCCTCATGAGCTGTACATGCCTTATTGTAACAGAGATGCTGGAAAACCGCAGAGAAGGCAAGCCAGAGCACCTTGTCTGGGCCTGGCATGGCATCCCGGCCCAGGCTGGCATGCCAGCGCCGAGGGGAAGGGATGAGGGGAAGGGACGAGGGCACCGAGCTGGAGTGCCACGCTTCCCTGCCGCACTGAACTAGCAAGAGCTCGCTTCTCACCTGCACATCCTGCGGTATCACTCCTCTCAGGGCTCTGGAAAAGGGAAAACACGGACTCCACTACTGGCTCCATCTGGAAGAGGAGAGGACAGTGAGCGTGGCACCCTTCCCAACAGCGGCGGCACGGGGGGAGGGACAGCCGCTGGGCAGCACTTCTGGGCAGCCCGGCCTGAGAGGGGCAAACCTGCCCACGGCACCCAGCCCTGCGGGACACAGGGTTGGACCTCCACAACCACCCCTCCACAACCACCTGGAGACCCGTGAGCTTCATGGGGAGCACCGCGATAAGAAGCGCCTTCTCCTCAGCTCAGTCTCTGGAAGCACCGAGCAGCCCTGGGGCAGCAGGCCCGGCTGCCCTCACCCTGCACACCTCCTCAAGTGCTTCCTGCCACGCTCTGACCCCGCGGCAGCTGCTCCCAGAGCCGCCCGGCCCAGAGCCGCCCGGCCGGGGAGCCTCGGTGCCGCTGCCCTCAGCCCCTCGGGGCCGCCCTTCGCCACCGACACCCCGGGGCCCCGCGGCTCCATCCACACCTCCGGCCGCGGCCCTCGCTGGGCTCTCCCGCACGGAGCTTCCCCGGGGCTCCGTGTCCCTAGGGTTCCATGTCCCCTGGGCTCCGTGTCCCCTGGGCTCCGTCTCCCCAAGGCTCCGTTCCCAGGGCTCCGTGTCCCCCAGGGCTCCGTGCCCCTAGGGTTCCATGTCCCCGGGGCCCGTGTCCCCAGGCTCCGTGTCCCCAGGGCTCGGTGGCTCGGTGGCTCCGTGTCCCCGCTGGGCACGCACAGGGCTCACCTGGGCGCGGCGGCAGCTCGGCATGGTGAATCTCAGAAGGGTCACCGGTGCCACCCCGCCGCTCCAGCAGGGTCGTCCCAGAGCACGTGGCACAGGGTTGGGTCCGGATGGTTCTGGAGCATCCCCAGGGCGGAGACTGAACACCTCCTCTGGGCAATCTGTTCCACAAATTGCGCAGGACCGAAGTTCTGCCTGCTGTCCCGGTGGAACTCCCTGGGCATTAGTTCTGCCCGTGCCTCTGGTGCCATTGCTGGGCCCTGGAGCAGAGCCTGGGCCCTCTCCTCAGTGCTGCTCTAAACTAAAGTTATTATTTAGTCTGACTTCTGGTTTTCAGGGCGTTTTCCCTTATTTGTCCGGATTAAGTTTGGTTTGGGAAGAGCGTGGCTCCATAACCCTTGTGGGTCCCTCCCAAGAATCTGGCAAAATTCAGTGATTTGATGATGTGACCTTGTTTTGTGGTGGTCTCAGGTGCTGCTCGCTGGTTGAGCTTTTCCCATTCTGAACTTGTGTGCTTTGGAGGACCAAGGTATCCCATTCATAGTGACAGTATTTTGCAATAAAACAGGCTTATTTCCCCTGTACTTCCTGATACGGATGTTAATGAGCTCGTTGCATTAGATGCTGTTGGTTGCCAGTAGACCTTTATGCAGTATCCCAACAAATCATCTTCTGGCAAGACCTGTTCTTCCTTGCAGGGAAAAAGGGAAGCCTAGATTAACTAACTTCAGCATATTGAAAGCTGGTGTAAGGATTAATATTCCCAGTATCTAAATGAATTAGATATTGAAGTGATGAGTGTCATAGAAAAATTAGTAAAGAAATTAATGGTTTTGTTGCCCTCGCAGAATCTGAACTGATAATAGCATGATAGCTTGTAAGACCACCAGGTAAAGGAGGTGCAAAAAAGATTTTGAGGAGTTTTCTCACTCATCCATCAAGTTCACCAAAAAGAGCAGTGGCTCTTCATGCAAAAATAGTGTGTAATACAAAAGCCTGTCATAATACATCAGTGGGTTAGAAAACATTGCTCTGGCATTTTATAATTTTAAATTCTTGAGCTTGGGAAACTAATAATGTCCACTTATATAAAATCCTTTCAAATAAGATAAGTAAGTCCAGATTAGATGTTCATGCAAGTACTTTTAATTTGAAAGACATCATTTTCACTAACTTAAGAAGGAGCCTTGTGTTTCAATTTAAAAGGAATATTCTGACTTCTAACTAACCCTGTCCCCCTGCACTGCTGACACCTTCCCACCTTGTAGTCATGGTGTTAAAGAGCCTACTCTGTAACCCAGCATGCAAACCTTTAATGAATCTGTTGAATCCTCTCATCTGGGGTAACACATAATATAATTTACCAGGTTAGCATTGAATTGCAAAGAACTATTGTGATTTTCTGTCAGGCTTTGCATTAATTTTGTTGTATTCTTGCCTATATATTTGTTATAGTCATGTGAGATGATATCAAAACCTTTTAAAGCACAGACTGTATGCCATCTTCAACTCCTCCGTTTTTAACAATGCCTCTCAGTCTATTCTAAGAGAAAATTAGATGTGACATAATTTGGCTTTGGAATTCCACACTGTCTATTATTCTTTTTAACTGCTATGTGACTGCTAATTACTGTTCTTTTACAGAAGTCAGGCTCACTAAAAGTAGCTGCCAGGTTCTTGTCCTCTTGTATTTCCTCTGTTTCCTACAATCTTGTCCATATTTCCTGAGTTCTCCATGATATTTACCAGCCTACCTCCGCTTGCTCCAGCCTACAGGTGATGTTAAAAAAATCGAAATTAAGTACTCTGTAGCATCTTCTCTGTCTGCTCAAACCTGAGTACTTACCCTTTTGATGCTGATGTTGTGTTTATTTTGTAATGTCTGCTGATCTTTCAAGTAAAGATCTGTATTTTGATGGGTTCTTTTCTGTTGATTGTCTTCCAATCAATAATGTTATAGAATGGTTTTGGACTGTTCAATGTTCCAGTTACTTTGTTGCTTGGCTGTGCCTTTTTTTTCCCCAATACATTATTTTATGTAATCTGACCTACTTGTCACCTCGTGTGCAGTTCCTGTTCATGATTTCAGACCAGTAGGGAAATTTGTGGCTTGTCAGATTTATTCTCTTAAGCTATTTTTCCTTTCTCTAGTTTGAGACAGCACATTTTTTAGCAGTTTCTTAAAGGAGATTGAAGTGCACATCTTCTCACTACCTGTTCTCCAGGGATTTACCTGCCTTGGGATCTTACTGCTGCTTCTCAAAGACTGCAGATACCTAATTCCTGGAAATACTGTCCTTTCTTTCTTTCTTTTGGTGGGTATCCAACTCTCACCATCTGCTTGAGCAGAAGTGAGGAACAGGATTTTGAATTCCTTTCTGTGCCCTGGGGCAGTGGATGTTGTCTAGGATCTTTTCTCTCAGTGTTTTATCTCACTTCTGATAAGGCAAAATCCTTGTATTTCACAGATCATTAAGGTTGGAAAAGACCTCCAAGGAGATAAGCAAAACTTTTCAGTGTTTCAAATCCGTATTTATCACAGGACATAGCACTTCCAAATAAAATGCTGAAATGCTGAAATAGAGCAAGCTGTAAAGAACAACCTATTCGAAGGTAATTCTCACTTTACATACCAAAACATATTCACTGCTGTATATTGGTCATTGGCTGTTTTTATGCTTTCTAAGGCTAAATAGTATCTTGTTTAGAAGAAATACTAATAGAAGCTAGTTTGAATTTGATCCACATTACATTCTAGCTAATTCTTTTGCTTGTTTTCACATTCTATATTTTGAGTAATTATGCAAATGAAGCATAGGAAATTTTTTCCTGGAAATATTAATCTCACCTCAATGCCAAACGTTAAAGAATGAACAAAATAATGTAACTCTTGCTCCTATTATCCCACCACTGGGATTGTTGTCTATCAGATGCCTAAACTCACATCCTCTGTCCCAGCTTTTTCCTTCCTTTCATTGTTAGTCATTCAAGCTTTTCATAATCTTGACAGAGGAGGAGCTCTTTGGTCATGAAGCAGGAAAATACCAGAATTTTCTTGGTTTCATCTTGTTATCTCTCACTTTTTTCCTAAATAAATATTAACTTACCAACCTTTAAGAATTCACTTAAAAGAGAAGGCACAATTTCCCCTTAAACTCTGTGTTGCATAAACACAGCCATTGTTGAATAAGGTAATGCTGTTCACACTTTCAAACAGCCAGTTTTATTTACTCCACAATGACAATAGTTTTTACTGTCTATAGCTGTAAATTTTTCATTTGTTCCTCAAGTTCCACGATGCCTCCATTTTTAAAAGCCCGAGGCAAAGAGAAAGATAACAATTCACTCACCTTTCTCTGCAAGACTGTGCCATACTGTAAACTTTCTATTGCTTTCTTGTCAAAACCTAACTACCAGAGGCACTGGGATATGTGCCTGAATTTTGGGGGTTCTTAAGTGTCTTGCACAGCAAATACTCAGGGACAAATCACAGTGGCAAAGGATTTGTGTTTTCAGTAGCAAAACTGGACTTTGTGTGCCTCAAATCTTGCCTGTTGACTGATCCAAATACAGTTACAATCTCTTTCTACAAACATTTTTGCTGGCATTTTCACCAGCCCTGATTTCTCTGGCCAGTTTATATACATTTAATCCAATTAATTATGTTTCATTTTTTGCAGCAGCTTTTCCTAGGTTAAGCCAGGTGGTTCTCAAGGTTTTGTGTTCTCTGGAGTGGTTATGAGCCCCAGTGAGTGCAGGAGCCCAGAAATCCAATTTATCACTGTTCACAGCATGTTTCACAGCCAAAAAATCCTGATAGTTGTGAACTGGGACCTGTGGGGTCAGTTCTTAATGAACAACAGTTGTCCTTAGCTGAGGGAGATGGGGAAAATTGAAAATTGGCTGGGATGCCTTCCCTTGAGAGCTGGTCATGTCACCTACAGTGTATCAGCTAAGGACTTGTCCTATATTACATCATCCCTCCTTCTCCCCCATTTTTGCTTCCCTTAGAAAAAGATTAATGCAATTTCCCTCATTTATTTAAATTTATTATTTGCCTTGATAATACTGTGCAATTAAAATGTCAGAAGAAAAGCTTTAAATATTGAAGTCTGCAGGTTGACCTTTAAGTCTGTTCTGTGGAAGGAATTTGAACTTTCTTGCTGATGGCTTTAATTCATTGATGCATCTTAATGGAAAATTGATTTTTTTCTTCCATAAAGATCACATTTACATATAAAAAAGGGAAAATGATTTTTTAAGAATTAAGATTTGCTAACAAAATGAAAGCTGTATCTTTGATGTTTGCCCTGGGTTTCAGGATTTGAAATAATTTTCATTAAGGGAAGGGACATGATAATGCTGTGCCCTTTCTTCTCATAAAAGTCTGCTATATTCAAGGAAGTAAGAGATAATTACTAGACATTATCTACTCTTCCTTGACAGAAAACTAATATAATGAGGTGAGGTCTCTATACTTAAAAATTAAGAATTTGGGATAATATACTTAGGTACAAATGTCATTCAGGGAAGTTGGCTGTGTTACTCCAAATTTTCCTTTGCTGCAGACCTGTCCCTGAGTATCCACAGGACACCCATCACAGAAGGACCTTCCCAGTCTTCTGTATCTGGGTTAGAGTCTCCTTGTCACAGCCTTTAAAATCTGGGTTTCCCTCCTGTAGGTGGGGCTGCCATTCCACCGACAGATGTGTGCAGATGTGCTGGGGAGATGTGCTGCTCAACTGCAGTGGCCAGCAAGGAACCACCTCCTTTAGCCAACGAAGCAATGCAAAGAGACCATAGCTTTAAAATATTTTGTTTTATTAAATGTTTCAAATAACATAAACATCATATTAACAATTTTATGGCTGAGGTTCACGTAATTTGTGGTTTGATCATTTTATCTGATTTGAGAGCTCAAAAGATTACGCCTTAACATTAGAAACTCTGTAATTAAGATTTATAACAGGAAGTTGTCTCGTAGCTAACAAGAGGATAGAAATAGCAGACAGAACTGTAGAAACTCTGGAGAGTGGGAGAATATGTATTTTACTATAAACTGGGATCTGCCAAGATCATGTAAGGACAAGAAACCTTTTGTAAGTGGCTTCATGTTCATCTGAAAAAACAACTCAATTTATAGTTGGCTTTTAAGCAATAGAGAAAAGTGGGATAGTACATTACTCCCCAAATACACTTTATTTTTTTGATTTTAATTCTCTTAAATAAATCTGTACCATCTTCGTACCAATATTTAGCACCATGTAATGGGGTGTTCACCACTTTTTTTCTGGGGAATGTTACTTGCTCTGTGCTAGAATAAGGGGTCCAATTGTACTAAAATTGTACTAAAAGTTCATCCTTGCTTTCAGCGGTAGGACGTCAACGCTGGAAGAGCAACAGCATGCTTTCAAACCATGAAGCTGTAGCTTATTTACAAACAAAAGGATGCCCCCCCTCCCTCTTTTCCCAGTTGCTTATTCGTGGTAATGACTCGGCTAACAACTACAGGTTAGGTTCCCTTTACACTGGAAATGAGGGGATGATTGAACTGAAGTGGAACAGGGCACGCCAAACAAGCACAGCCTGGCATTTCAGGATGAGCTCCACTGCTCTCACGTCGTCTGCTGGCTGCTGCTGGAAGATGCAGCTGTACACACAGGCAGATGTACTCACGTTTCCTTAGAAAATGTAAAAGAACCTGTTTCTCCAGGAGGTGGGTAATGGGCCAACAACCTGTAATTTACCAGTGTGTCTGTTACCCACCACTTCCTACCGTGGAAGAATTGTTTCTTAACAAAGAACAGAGGAGGGTGGAGGGGCAAGAAATTTTATTTTTTTGGTAACAGACATGCTGGAGATAAACAGCTTTGGTTGTCATTCAAAAGGCAGTTAAAACATGGATTAATTGTAGGGATTTGTTGTGGTTGGTTGGTTGGTTTTGTTATCGCAGTTTTATTTAAAAAAAACCCAAACTACTTGTTAATTGCAAGCTTCTGCCCATTGCTGACAGTGAAATCATATTCAGTGTTTCCTTTCAGGTATTTTCCCCGAGCCTTGGGTTTCTTCAGGGCACAAACAAATCCACTGAGGAGGACAAAGTAAACCATCCAACATCAGCCACTGCTTGAGATGAGAACAAGTCCTTGTGCCCAGCTCCCCACGATGACAATCACAACTGGCACTCAAAGGCCACTCCCAAGCATCAGCCCCTGCACTGGGGTGTTCTGAAATACAGTCTGTTCAGACAATCACCTGGAAACATCTCAAGCCGCAAGAAAATGGATTAAAGATTCGAGTTTCCCTGCATGTTACGTGTGTTCAGACAAGCTAACAGCTTGATCTGCCCCAGGCAAGGCCAGAGGTCCGAAGCCAGCTGCTGGCAGTGCTGTGTGGGTTATGAAAGGTCTCTAGAAGAGCAGACACCATCTGCAACGGCTCTGTTTTTCCAACCCAAGCAGCTCCTGCTGGTTTTTTGGGGCTGAGTTGTAGCTTTTCTGCGGCTGTTTCCTTCAACTGTCATGCCACCACTGTTCTGAGTGAAGCATCGTTTTGTGTGTTCAGAAAACCAGGGCTGGATGTGCTCAGAGGAGCAGAACTACACCTCAGACTTGGTGGGACAACAGAGCCTGTGCACACAACTGTGAATGCCTGCAGGCATTTTGTGAGGAACGCCTGGCATGAGTTGGGAAGAGGAAGGAAAGGTGGGACACTTTACTCTTAGGAGAGCTGACTGATGTAGGTGTAGCAGCTCTGCACCTTTGATTTTTCTGAGATCCAAGCTTTTGTCTGTCACATGCAGAGCCTAAGACTTATGATGCCCTTTACTGCTGCTCCTCTTTGTCCAAAGGGCAGGCACTTAAAAAGACTTTCAGGTTATGAGTTAAAATAATTTCCTAACGTGTGAGTGGAAGTTTGTTTCAAAGTGATCTACAGTTTTGGTTTGCTTCGTTTCTTAGCCTTTCCTGTGAGGAGACTGCAAGCTGCCTGATGACCTGATTATGTAATTTAGGGAATGCAGTCTTTCTGGAGGAATCCCTGCAGCAACCTGCCTCAGCCCCACCAAGGTAGCAAAGCACAATGCCACAACCTTCCCCACAATACTGCTGTGGCAGAACTGCACAGGGAATGTTGGTCCCCAGCCCCAGAACCCACAGCTCCAGGTTTCCCAGGTGGTGACACCTTGCACAGCATGCCCTGAAGCTGGAAAACACACACCTAACACCCAGTTTCACTAAGGAAGTACATTTCCAAGGCAAGAACTTCAGAAATCTGCATCTTTGTGAACTGGGTGCTTGACCTATTTAAGTACAGATCAAAAGTAGTGTGTGACAAACACACAGGTCTGTGGCAGGCAATGCCAGAGCACTGCCATCCTGGACACCACGTTTCTGGTCAGGTTCTGCTGCAGGCATCCTTTGGCAATTGCTTGGACTAGACTTCTGGGACATATGGGGGAAGATTAATTCCTTGCACCTTCAGAAAGATTTTTGAACTAGCTTGAAGGCCTAAGAAATAAATATACTGTCATAACTTACTCTTGCCTTCACTGCCAAAACCAAGTATAATTTCTGAGGAATGCCAGGCTTGTAAATACTCTGCTCTTCGCAGCTCACAAAAGAGCAACTGTGTCATTTTGTTGTGATGTAGCATTACATTTTCAGGCAGCTGGCATGACACAAGACTAGAGAAACTGAGTGCTGCATTGTTTCAAAATCTAGCTGCTTTGAAGACTGACCATCTTAAAAGTGCTTATTCAGTGTTATCTGAATAAAAAATATTGTGGTATTAGATATGACTCTGAAAATCTGGCAACACAGTAAATTTGTTGCTGTTGTTGCACCAACTACTTGGAAGAAGATTCTCTTTCTGCCCCCACACGAAGTCATAATTCCCTACAAGAAACAAGGATCTCCAATGGGCATGAGCATTAGGAAGGTCCTTGGCTTCCTTTCTAAATTTAATTCCAAAATTCTGAAAAACTGAACTCCGAAAATTCTAAATTGCAGGACGAAGTGTGTTAACCTTCACAGTGCTTGACTGTTCTTACAGAGAAGTCAAAGAATCACAGAGCTGTTTAGGTCAGAAAAGACCTTTAGGATCATCAAACCCAACATTTAACCTATTCTCAACAAAAACAAGTTTCAGACTTTTTAATGCCTGCCTACAGGAGTGGCAGCAGAACAAGCCCAATGATGTTTCCTCCATGTGTGTTTTTACACTTTCTTTGCCAGTGGAAATAATCAACTGCAAAGTGATGTAGCTGTAATGAAAGCACAGTATCAGACTGGTTTTGAGCTACAGGGAGAGAGATTTTCTGCAGGCAAATCCAAGGGGAAAAAAAGACCTATGCCTCAAAAATAATGAAGAGTTTCTGTATTCTTCTTCCAATTTTTAACATTCTCATGGTTAACAGAATATTTTTCAAGACCCCAAAAACATTCCAAGCAAATGTGATAAATGCAAGACCAGGAATTTTTTAATAAACTGAAACCTTAACCACAGGGAGAAAAAAAGACCTCTCTGTAAGAAAGCAGCTTGTGAGTGAGCAGAGTTAATACAGGTGCACAAATTCTATGTGTGTCTTCAGGTATGGCTTGAAAGCATCAGTCCTCAGCAGCAATACAAGACAGGATCTGAAAACAGTTCTGTGTGTTCACTGGCCTTGTGTGACTGATCTTTCCCACTCTCAAGTTTTGAAAACCTGGAAAGGTGCAATCTTGGTTTTTTTCAATAAGGTACCATTTCACTGAATGAGAAGGAAGGAACAGCTGCTTTAGGAAGACCTCTCACAGGTTAATTTCCTTGGTTGGGTCATCCCTGGTGGCATTCTTTTCTTCCAAGGTCGTGCTTTAAATGTGCCTCTTTTGAGGAGGAAGATGGGATTACGATAGCCTAGGGAATATTACATGGGAAGACAATGACTTTGGTTAATCCTTTGTCTTGCACATCACACTTTAGATGAGGGGTTCCAGCTTGACCTGTTCCTAAAGCTTCAGTTATGGCTTTAAAAATTGGCCTGGTCCTGTGGAAGAAAGACCACCATGTATTAAAGCATTAGTTAAAATTAAAAAGGTGAGCATGTAACAGTGCACAATAAATGCCAGCTGCTGTTGGAGGGAGTGGATTTTTCTGCTACTTTCAGACCCCGATGCCCACAGTTGCTGATTAGAGGAGATGGAGGTCCTTCTGGAAGAGGCTGGCTGCTGATGGATGGCTTCAGTGCCTGAGGGTGCTGGATGCCCTGAAGTAGGACAGGAACTTGTAGCAGAGGCTCACCACAAAGTACCAGATGTTTCGAGCCATCTGCGATCTCGCGATGAAGATGCGCCAGATGATCACCAGGAGGGTGGTGTTGAACGCGTATCGGATGTTCCTCAGCCTGGGAAAGAGGCATCTGATCAGGAAACACACAGACAGCAAGAAGATCACCTGCCCCCTGTATTTCCTACAAGTAATTTGGGAAGAAATCCTATTTACAAGAGGTCCTTGGGCGTTTTGCCCTTCTAGTTTTAGTGGAGATGCTGTGCTGGATTCCTTGATCTTGCCAAGGACTGTGGTGAAGTTGGAGCACAGTGAAGAGTTAATGGGATAGGTGGAATAGCTGTACTGGAATTCTCCCTTGTTCTGTACTCTCATTTTAAACCAGAACAAAATCATGTGGAGAGGTTTTTCATTAGGACAAACTGTGTCAAATACTTTCTGCTTTGCTTTCATATACTGACTATTTCTCTCCTTGCAGGATTTGGGGCAGGCTAGAGAACCTTCAGAGGAGTTGAATGACCAAGGTTCTCTTACTTGGGTGAAACCTTGACTTCAGAGTTGTGAAATTACTTAATAATAATGAATGGTCTTCACTGTTGCAATACTGGAGCACTGGGATTTTTTTTTTTTTGGGGGGTGGGGAAAGAGTGGTAGTTTACAGCATCCATTTCAATGGTATTACTGAGTTTTTCAGATGCTAATGATTCTGTCAAGAAAAAGTTTCTGCAGTTCTCTAATTCTCATTTTCCTAGTGCTTGACCAAAAAAGGGAAAAAGGGAAAAAAGACACCTAAAGACCTCAAGACTTGTCTCATTTTTAGAAGAGCCTTTTTTTTTTTTCAAGGTAAACTTCTTCACTGCACCATAGCCCACTGTCTGAGGCAGTCAGTAGTCTGTTCCTGAGGTTCTTATGAACCTCCTAAAAATGATCCATGAATGATGAACTTGTTTAGGATTCCCTGCTATGACAAACTGTTCCATTGTTCTATGTTTGTAAATACTGACAAAGTGCTGCCATAGGAAATAAGTTACTGATCTCCATTTTAATTAATAATAATAAGGATAATAATAATAATTTTGCAATGCAACTAGAATTATTTTCCCCAAATGCCATCCAAAGGTAGCCAGGAGCTCTTATCCTTGTCCCTGGGTGTGACTTACTTCCGTAAATGCTGCTTTGCTGCTGGAATGCCAGCCATGTCCTCATTTAGCAAGTACTTCTTAGCACCTATGCAGTAGCTCTCGATGTATTCTGACCAGTGCAGCTGGCGAACATCGAAGTTGTATAACTGGGATTTAAAGACAAAGAGCAAAAGTTGAACACTAGAGTTCAAAACATGTTCACTGGAAGCACCAATTCTTCATCAATCTCTGTTCCTGACAAGGAGACCCTCTCTCTGAAATTCTCAAAGCCACCAAGTTCCCAAGCACTGCTATTTCACAGCTGCTGATTATTGTCTCACCCAGCTGGAAATTTGGGCAAAGCAAGCAGAAATGTAGTGCTAGCTGGTAAAAATTAAAGATGTTTATCTTTCAGGTGGCAACTTTTCCATAAATATATGTATTTGTACACAAGCACACACAGAGTCATGGAGGAAAAATGGCATTTCACACAGGCAAAAGGATTAAAATGAAAACCTCCAGGCAGTTTTTAATATGTCACTAGAATTATGTGTAAATAAATTAACTGGACATTGATGCCTCTGCATCAGTGTTACTCTCAGCTGTGCTGCATTCTCTTCTGGCAGCTTAATCACCAGAAGTCCAGGAAATTTGGTATTTGGCAGAAATAAAATCTCATTGCAGAGCCAACTACTCCAGTTCATTTTAGGTGCTTGTACTGGACAAATTGTTAGCAAGCTCTCAGGCAGCTGTCTGTCTCCAAGAGCAAAGAAAGGCTTTGTAGAGAGGAGGAAGTTTTCACAGCATAGGTTGGGTTGGAAGGGACCTGAAAACATTCTCCTCTAATAAACAGAAAGCTCCTGAAATAAATGAATTATTTCAGGTTGAAGTAAATTCCAATCATCTAGATAGCATTAAAAAGCTCAACAATACACCAAAAAAAACTGCTGCAGATGAACATAACTGGAAATTAGCAACCCATATTCAGGGCATTTTTACCTTTTTGTCCTCTGTGTTAAGGTGACTCATTAACATATTCATATTATCTGAAGACCAATTCCAGGACTGGGTAGAGAAATACTGCAGGAGTGTCATAGACTTGTGCAGTCGATTGATGATCTTCATCATTCTGAAACAAAGGGGGAGTGTCGGGGTGAGCACGAAGCTTAATCTTGTGCAGAAGCTGTTGGTTTGTGTTTTTACCAATCCAGGTGAATAAGCATTGCAATCCCTCCTGAGCACTGCCCTGCTGCTCACCAGGCTGAGAACTTACTCAGCAAGTCTGAACTGCTGCAGCTGAGCTCCTGAGCCTAAAGCGACTCAGCTTTTACTGCTGGCTCCAACACGGCTGCAAACGTGTTTTCCACTGATGTCCAACTCACTAGTCTGACCTAAACATGGGGTGGAAGCTGCATCTACCTCATGGCCCACTGTGGAGGGAAGAGCCCCTCTGAGCTAGCATGAAGTCTGCACCACAAAGGTGCAGTGCTTCTGCTCCCACAGTGGATACTTCTCTTTCTGCCACAGGAATTCTCTTCTGTTCCCAAGCCTGAGTTGGGTGCTGAAGCAAGGCTCTGATTTTTGGAAATAGCTCCAGTACAGAGGTCACCACATCTGCAGTATGGACACTGAGCTCTGAAATCATGTGCTCAACTTCAGTTTTCAGACAGAATGGTTTGGGTTGGAAGGGACCTTAAAGATCGTCCTGTATGTTGTCTTGCTTCAGGGGCATAACTGCTTAAGGACCTTGAAATGTAAGTTCAGATCCTCTGATGTGTCTTAGCCTTTTCTGATAAATTTTTTATTAAAAAGAGGATTGACAGTAATGCTGTCCTACCTTGCAGGATTATTTTACAGTTGTCCCAGTGGTCATGAGTACAAAAGGCCTCTGGCAGTTGTTTTAAAGTGTGATATACAGTGCTTGGTCAGTTCTGAGAGGATGCCACATCCTCTCAGACTGGGTAAGGGCAAGAGAAAGCACTAAAAGGCTGATTTCCATGGAAAACAGAGCTGTTTTCATGCGAAATTTTGAGCTGCCTAGAGGGTAACACAGTTGCTGTGACAAATAAAAGGAGGCAGTCTGGGGGAGAATGGTGCCAGGCTGGGCTCTCCCCATGCAGATGTGACTGCCACGATGATAAGCACTCAGCACAGCAGAGAAAGACACAATGAGTCCATCAGCTCAGAGGAGAACTGTGCAGCTCACCCAAAGCAAATGGAAAGAGTACTAAAACCTTAGATAGGCACTCCTTCTGGAAGTGGCTTTCATTTTAGAAGCAAAGCAGACCATCGGATTAAAGGAACCTTCATTCTGAGTAATTATATGCACGTTGACTGAATGAAGTTTATCTGAACTAATTTTAAATTATTTCAGATTACTCTTCCTGTGTAGGAAAGCACCTCGTGGCAAAGCTTTCTGAACATTTTAATACCTTTCAGAAGTCTGGGAAAAAAGAAGTTTGCTGATAGATTGGAAAGATCTGAAGCTGCCCCTCAAGCTGACTCCCCAAAATCTTCCAAGTGCTCAGGACTAATGGAAACTGCCAGAAAAAAGAAATTACAATAGAATCAACTCTTTAATATAGGGAAGAATTTCTTTCCTGTGAGGGTGGTGAGGTCCTGGCACAGGTTGCCCAGAGAAGCTGTGGCTGCCTCTGGATCCCTGGAAGTGTTCCATGACAGGTAAGATGGGGCTCTGAGCAACCTGGGACAGTGGAAGGTGCCCCTGCCCATGGCAGGGATTTCAAACTGGATAATTTTTAAGTTCCCTTCCAACCCACACCAGTCTGTGATTCTATAATCTGTTTCATGTCAACTGCCTGAGCTCAAATGTTGTGGCCACATTCAAAAAACTAATTTGTATGAAGCGAACGTCTTCTGAAAAACATCAACTGAGTAGAAAAATGGCAAAGATTTCTTACAGGTAGTCTCATCCTCCACTGTGAAAGAACTGAGAGGAATAAATCAAGTATGAGCTGTCACTCCACCCACACTTCCAGAAAACTGTTTACAGCAATGATTTCTTTATTTGCCCCCATACAGAGCCTTGCACAAGCAGATCCTCAGGTGAGACAGGACTGCCCCAGGAGACTACCAAGGATAGAAACCACATTATGCTGTAAGTCATGGATGGACATGCAGCACTCACGGGAAACCATTTAGGGCAGTTTTGCTTGGCATGTGGCAATTTATGTGAAACGAGCTTACACCTAAAAAAGCTTCTTTTACTTTTGTTTACTGCTCTTAGACAAAAAAGGCCTGATATTCAAGTAGCTGGGAAAAGAAGAAACAATGAGCTGCTCCTGTGCTTTCTACCACAGTGCAGCAATACCTGGTTGAGCTGAAGTAGTGTGTAAAAAGAAAAGAAGAATTATATTAAAAAATACTTGGTAAACTCATAACTTCATTGCTGAGCTGTGTTTGCTGAAATTGCAAATCTTAAAGTTCAGAAGGTTGTGCTGAGGTCTGTTTGACATTTAAATACAGCATTGCAGGCAGTGTCCACTGGTTAATTGTGCCAATCAACTTCATGAAAAGAAATGTCAATTGTAATGGCAGTGCCAAGATCTTAGTGCTGCCCATTGCAACAGAGATTGGAGAGTCCAGCCTCATTTTCAGTTTACCTCTATTTCTAGGGTAATTCCTCCTGGATAACTGGAAGTCTTTTTACAGACCAATTTGCCTCTGTAGCAGAATGTCAGGGAGAAATCAGAGCCGTGCCAGGGATTTCCTTGCAAACAGCTGAAGCCAGCTTTCTAACTAGCAGAGGAGCACAAGAGCAGCTGACATCAACACTGAGCTGCCATCCTGTTCTCACGTTGCACAATAAATCCTCCTCTGTGGTGGCAGGGGGTAAAGGAGGACAATGTCTGGAGTAACACTACCTTCCAGAGGATTCCTTGCACATTGGACATGGATATTGCTGTTCCTCCAAGCCATGCCACTGCCAGGGCTCAAATTCCACCTGTAACAGTGAACTGCCCTCCTGAATACAGCTAGAATTTAATCCTACTCAGAAACTACTGCTTCCTAGATTTCAGGCCAGTGCTGGAAACAGCTAATTAGGCATCTGATTCATGGGGGAAAAAAATAGATTAGCTAGTATGTTGTAAACCTTGCCAGTCTCAAGTCCTTATGCAAGCTCATGCCAGATGGGGGTGATCCCACTGGAAAGCTGAAGTGGTAGAGATCTGGATATAGAGAAGACAGAGACTACTAGTCCTCCTCTGCCTTGGGAACCTCTGAAGTGTGTGAGTTTAAAAGATGTGCTATTCTCCAGGTGGTGGGAAGGGTGCAAGCCCTAGGCTGTGCTTAGCTTCAGCCACACAATTTCCTCATTTTTTCTCAAGACAAGGCAGTAAGAAGCTCACGGACTCCATTTCTCATCACTGGTTAGAGCTGTGCTCCCCACAGGAGCAGCAGGCTGCAGGAGGCTGAGGGCACCATTCCTTACCTGGGCTTTCTCCCCGTGAGCCTCATGTACAGGTCGTAGAGGATGGCAGGCGCCTTGTGGCTCACAGTTATCCAGTACTGGTTTATCAAGTAGCTGGAGGTCATGTGAGCGTTGGGAGTGCGGAAGGCCTGCTCCAGAGGGTTCCTTTTGAACGTGGACATGACATACTGCCCTGCAAGGGAACAGGCATTTCACTGGCAAGCACTCACTTCCAGCTGGGCACAAAGCAAGCACAGCCCAAGCTGCTGTGCTTCACACCTCCAGCCCACAGCTTCCTGAACTGTGGCACCACAGCTTGGACAAGATTGTCCCTTCTGCTGTGAAAATTGATGACTCCATCTATTGCCTGTTTGAAACACAATCCTGCTCCACACTTAACAGCGGCAGACAAAGCCTCCTTGTCAAAGCACCAAAACATAAATGAGGAAGAGTAGGCAGTTGTAGGAACGTCAAGGAGCTGCAGTTTTGCTTTGTCCTGCAGCAGATGGAAAAGAAATTCCTAAGTCCTAACATTTCTTCAGATCATTGAAAGCAAAGTCTGATCTGCTAGCATACAATAAAAATGACATTTCTAATTTCCAGTCAGATTTTCCAATGGGCTGATGTCTGAGTTAGTCTGAGTCAGGGACAGGTCTTACACACACAGGGTGATACCTCTAAAGAGACTTCATAACATCCTTTCAAACCTTATCTGACCCACGCCACCAAATGTCTGCCTGTTTTCAGACCTCTGGATGCTCTAAGGCAACAAACTGTCTTGCATTCTTAACTTGAAAACAAATGGTAGGGTGGAAATCTTCCCTTCCCTTTGCATGTTAAGGCACAAAATATGTTTGGTCTGATTCTGAGCTCTGGCAATGGCACAGTGCCACAAACTGGCACCTAGATGTGCATATCTGGGGCATTTGCATACTGCAGAGGCTTAATAGAACTGCAGGAATTGAATATAAGACTATCATCCTAGGGACTGATAAACAGATGGTGCTGCTATTCCTGAGCACCAGTGAGCTCAAGAAAGAAGAATATGTGGGCTTTTTTCACTTTTTAAAAAACTGATTGGAGAGTTAACAACATCAATCTGTGCTCATACTATAGTTTAGTCTCTAAGCTTATGTTACAAATAGAAAATCAGATGAGAATTTGCAAGTCACAAGAAACATCCAGATCATCCTCAGATAAGCAGATTCCAATCAAAACATTCAAACAGGACCCTGCAGTGTCTGTGGTCAGCTCATTACTGCACTCCAAGTAGTGATTTTTGCTGTATGTCTTCTAAGAAGCCCAAAGCAGGGATTTGTCACCTCTAGGAGCTACTGAAACAACTTGGTGGGTGGGTGGTCTTTCCCCTCTGACCTCAACACAAAAATGCAGCAGCAAATCCTAAAACTCAAAGGCAGGTTCTGCAGGGGGGAAACAGACACAGATCTCACCTAGGCAGACTATCAAGAAAAAACTGAAATTAATTTTTACCACACTGAACATAATTTTACAGCCTGTTTTTAATTTTGAGGAGAAACTGCAAAATGTACTTCGCAAAGTCAGGCCAACCAGATTTACATTGCAGCAAAGCAGAATGCTTCTTCAGATTAAAATTTCGTCTTTTGACCACATCTTTGTAACAGAAGGGCAAGTAATAAGAAAGTAACGAACTTGGAGTGATGTTCTCAGCACTCAGCCAATCACTGAGACCTCTTCCCTGCTAGACCATTTGATCAAATATCATGGTTAAGACATTTATTCTGTAAATGCAATTATGGTCTGATCCTCTGCTGACTTAAGTTTGCCATGTAAATAGTGCAAGGGGAAAAGCAAAGCGAAGGCTGAGAGATGGAGTAGCCAGCCTCCTGTATTTAAAGCACAAAGGTATGAATGCAGGGGTACCAGAAAGTAAACCAGGCCCCGTACATCTGTCCATGAATGTACTGACTGCAAACACTATTTCACAGTATGCAGCTGAGACAAATTCTGCTGCTTGGCTTCAGCATGAGTTTTTCTCTGCAAGGGTGTCAGGATCTGTCTCCCTTTCTTTCACCCCTGCCTTGGAAGTACATCCACCTGAAAAAAAGTCAGCCATGAAAATAACTTGATTTTTTGCAACTGACAAAATTCTCAATCAAAATACAAACTGTTCTTGAAGCCCACCTGTAATCTCAATGTTTGCCTCCTCAAGCTCACACCAGTTATTTCTGTTCAGAATTTTCTGATGGGGAAGAAAGACCACTTCACTTCCATAATATCACTGAATCCTAGAATGGTTTGATTTGGAAGTGCCCTTTTCATCACAGGACCCCTCACCTGCAGTTTGAATGGCAGACACTGCCACCTAAATAGACGAAACCATTTCTTCAAAGGGTAAGGAACACTGTGGATGTTCTCCATTTAAATGAGACCTTACCCATTTCTCCCCAGAAGAAAGGGTTGATTCCACCTGTTGTGCAGTTGTACACCAACAAGTTTTTTGGTCTGGAAAAGAGAAAGAAGTATTATTTTAAGATGCGAAGAAAAACTCCACTTGTTAGAGAAGGGATTACAGTATCTATCAATTTCAAGGAAGTTCCTGGTTTAACACCAAAGTTTGGGTTTTGTGGTGTGGAACTAAACATGGATCACACTGGTTTTATATCTTCCTTCAACCTAAGTAAAAAATTAATCCGTTTACTTGATGTAAGCCTGCCTTTCCAAGGGTGCAGGTGATGACAATCATTTTTCTCGCCGTATACTTGAAAACTGCACAGTTTTAATTTGGTACTTTTCTTAATGATGCTTTCAGGGGAAAGCTAGTGAGCTGCCCTTCAAGGTCCTTTTAGGATTCTTATCTAGCTTATTGAACATAGCTCTACCCTCAGCTCAGAGGGCTTACTCTGTCTTTCAAAGTAAAACACTTCTGCCTTTTATTTGCCTGGGTTTGATCTCTCAGAGTTGCATAAACCTCCAGAATAATTCACGTGGTTTATTCTCCGTATCCCTACCTAATGACTAAAGGCTAGGTCAGAGATTCACAGGAAAAGATCTTAAATCTTTCGTGTCACTTCTACATGCCTTCTCAACAATGCAAAGAAGGGAGATTTTTTAGATCATATAACCGATAAGCCCATAATATATTTATATTGTGCAGTATTTCCCAAGGAAAGCACGCAGAGCTTTGTTACCAAGAAAACTCCACAAGACACTTGAAAAGCAACTCAGTGAAAAGGAGGCCCAAAAAACCACTGCTGCAAAGCTCTTGGCCTTCAGAAGAGTGACTTCTGAGAGGCAAGAAACAGGTCTCACCCATAGGTTCAGAGATTTGCTAACTCTAAACCCTGCCTTTATTGCTTCTTCTACACACTCAGTCCTTGCCCGCCCGCGGGGAGGAAAGGCTAACCAGAAAATGCACCAAGCAGCCTTTTGCACAGGTTTTTAATCAGCTCCTGGTTCCCTTTAAAGTGCTGGTGCAGGGAGCAAATATCCCAGGCATGCCAAAGAGGAATAGCAGAGGGGAAAGCCCTCCCACCTGTGCACAGCCGTGTACCACCCGGCTGCCAGCGTCAGGTTGATGGCGACGTCGACGGGGATCATGTCAGCCACGGCTTCGTTGTTGGCGATGACGGTCCGCAGGATCCCTTTGCCTGCCTGTGGGACACAGGGAGACAGGAAAACAGTCACCCACTTCAGGCTGAGCTCAGGTTTGACTGGCAGGACTCCCTCTGTGTGCACTGGGCACAGGCCAGCATGGTAAGAGTTTTGTCTGCTGCAGATTGTTTGGTTTCTGTGACCGCAAAGATGGATCTCCCCGTGGATCCTGCAGTGCTGGCTTTTCAGAGGAAGGCTGGAAATATGATGATGTCTGTGCTGTGTAGAACAAGAAAAGCTGGGACTCTTAATTTAACTCAGTATGAAAGAAAATACCTTAGGAATGAAATGTATCTGAATTTGCTGATGTAAAATTCCCAGTGATACCTGAAAGTTACATTTTCTCAAATGACACAGGCAGACAGAGGGCTGAGTGTCCCTCAAAGACTGTAGTCACTTTGGAAATTACATCAGTGGGCTTTTTGAAAAGTTCACTACCTTTCCCTTGTAGGTATTCATCCTTGGTGCATCTGGCATAGGGATCACAGACTCTGACACAGACAGCAGTGCAAGATTCCCCACATGGCTCCCTCCATCCTCCTCCTCAAACCTGTCATGCATTAACTTCTGCTGCCCTAAGTGGAACCATGGTTAGGCTCACACATTAAAACTTTAACTTGCAACAACATCACTATGATTTTCTTTGGGTTCTTACTTTGGGTTTTTTCAAGGGGAAAAAAATAAGGCAAAAAGAAACAAAGGAGGCAACCAAGCTCAGCTCTGAATTTGCCACTGCTGTGAACACGTCCACTAGAGACCACTGTCTGATCAACTATCACACCGTCACAGGTACACTAAAGACCTTTCTGAGGTCTTCAAAATGAGGACGTTTGATGGATCTGCTGCAAAATGTGTTCAGAGCAGCATGTAATGGTCATACACACACAAATGATTTAGAGATTTCCTACGCTGTGTTTTTAAGAAAGGCTTCAAGTTTATGTTTTTGAGGTTACTTTTTACATTAAAAATGGTTCAGTGGTACTTCATCAGGTAGGGCTTGGCTTCTACTTATAGATGCTGACATTTTTCTCTTTAGTGAAGCAGAAGCTACTGCAAAGTGAAGCCTCCAAAATAATTTCCTGCTTGGAGTCTGATGTTTCTGGACAGCCTTTCAGCTGAGGTGCTTTGGGGCCAGTCACTGTCCAGACCACAAATTAAACCAGTTTTGCCCTACAGCTTCACTGCCTTGCAGGGAGGAAGGTCTTTGCATGTAATAGGGAACAGTGAGACAAAATGCCTTAATTACACTCCAGCGGAAATGTAATTGATTTCATTTTGTTCCTCAATCAACAAACACAGCTCCCCACAGCAGCTGGAGCAACTGTAGGCGAAAGAAATATAATTAGATTATCAAGAACAACTTGGACTCCCATATTTCATGACTATTTGAAAGAAATATGTCTATTTATGGAATTAAATGATCAGACTCAAACACGGTGACTGAGGAAAAAGGTCTTTGCAAGGTTTGGAGTCCAGATTCTGCCCAAGTGATACCAAAGATCATCTGAACCAAATCTGAATCTGAAAGGGGCTGTTCTCCCTATAGGATGAGCTTGGTTAGAAGTTGAAAGTGAGTATTTTGGTGTGGGGGGACACTTCAAATGCACCAAACCAAACCACCAAAACCACTTTCCTTTTGCTTTTTCAATTAATTAAGTTAATTGCTTAATTAAAGCAAATAAAGCTGCTTGTGTAATAACTGCAGTTTAAAATACATTTGGCCAAGAGAGCTGGTTGTGCTGACACAGCTTTCAGGTAATCAAACTAATGCATCACTCAGATGTTCTAAGGTTCATTTTCAAATAACTCACTGCATTCAAACACATTAATTCATGTTCTTATGAATTTCCCCTTCCTCAGAAGACAAAAGTCTCTTGGGTCCCTAATAATAATCACCTTTCCCTGCCAGAAAACATTCCAAACAACTTTATCTCTACACCCTGCATCCATTGTCATTGTTCTTTATCTTTTTCTTGGCTCTCAGTGTAGCTGTATATCACAGTTCATCACCCAAGAGCTCGGTATAGGTGACACAAATTTCATTGTCTCTTTATCTGCCATACTGAAAAACCTCAGAGCTTCAATCCTGGACCAAAAAATACCATCTCTTTTTCTCAGTGCCAGTCAGATCTTTTCTGTAAAAAGAGAAGCCTTTTGAATGCCTTTGAAAATGGTTCAGATGAAAACATTAGCTGGGATAGACACACTATTTTTCCTGTGTATTTTATAACTGTAACAGTTTCTATTTATGCTCCACTTCAGGTATAAATGAGCTTTTTTTAACAAGATATTTGGATTTTATTCTGCTCTTCCATGACTGCAGACCATTAATCCTTTGATACACTGCACCAGGCTGATTAGAATATAGTCTTGACAAAGTAACGAAGTTGGACAGCTCATACATGAACATAAATATCTGCCCAGAGCTATACAGCATTCTGGACTGACAGAGAGACTTAAGGCAGTGATTTTAGTTCATTTAAAAAAAAAAAAAAGGCAGGAGAAAAGGTATGCAACTTTATTATTTTCATGTATTACATTGAAATGATTATTTTCATCTTACAGGGAATATTTTATCAAGTTATTATTTATCTTATCATTTGTTCCCCACCATTTTACAAAGGCATTATTTACACCAGTGTTAGGAAAAAATACAGTGAATTATCCATGGGACTGGCAGAGTCTGAATCAATCACACAGCATTTACAAGTCCTGCACAAAGCAGTGGCAGGTGGGACCCAGGATCTTTGGTGTTGTGGAGGGATACCAAGTGATAGCAGTGGATTTGGAAACAATACCCACAGAGCCAAATGAAAGGATAAACACTGCTGCCTTGTATCGATGGTGTGCTAACCTGGCCTGGAAAATAAAGTTGTGTTAAAAGACTCAAGCTTTGACATCGGTGAATTACCCTCATTTCAAGGACACATCTTTTGCCTTTTCTTTGAAAATTTGGCCAAATGTGCCCAAACCTTTAGTTTTTTCAGAGTTTTTAGAAACTGCAATTCATGTTTAGTGAATCAGCAACATGAATACTCTCTCAATGTCCTTGTTTGAGCTCAGCACAAACAGACCATGCTCTGGGTCCTGCCAGCTGACAGATGCGTGGCAAGTGTGTGACACCGTTCTCCCTGACTCAGAAAGCCCCTGTGGCCCCTTTCTGCACACAGTTTCTGAGTGGGGCTGTAGAGTAACATCAGAATTGCTCTTTTAGTATCTCAAACTCTGCTTTAAAGGGAGCTTGAACAGTAACCAGACGTACCGCAATAAATATTCCACTGGTCCCGTTGAAGTTGTCAATCCAACCCTGTGGAAAAGAAGAATGGTTAGTGTTCCCTTCAATGATACGTTGCTCCAGAACGATGACAGTGGTGTGGTGGGAACAAAGAAGGAAGGAGACACCAGCTGAGATGGATGCCAGCCCAACTGGGACAGCTGCCAGGATGCCAGCCAGTACCAGGAGATACATTGCCTGCAATTTACCCATCAACAACACAATCCAAGTTTGTTCTTAGAAACCAATTCCTTCCTATTCCCTGGCCTCAGGAATAGAATCTGGCTTTAAACACCGCAGTCTTGGTGCTGCCACACTTGCTGGAAACAGCTGGAGTGACATTTACACTCGACAGACAACATGCCGCTGTCACCAGGAGTGATTTGGTCACTCCAGCTAATTTCTAAGGCAAGGAAGAAAAAAACCCCGAAACTAAAACACAAACCATACCACATCACTTTTGAATCCCATCCTGCTTCAGGTCAGGGAAGCTGCCACTTGTGGGAGCTGGAGTTCAGAGCAGTGATGAGCTGTCTGACCTGGAACAAGTTGTGACACCAAACAGAGCTCTTTGTCTTTCCAAGATGGGGAGCTTGGCCCAGAGCCTTGGCTGTATCTCAGCCATCTCTGGCACACTTCAGGCTGCATGAAAGCCAAAGGTGACTTTGTGTTGCCTTTCCAATTTGGCTGCACTTTTAGGGCACATTATTCCTACCAGTATATTTAGCGTAATGAATGCCTTCATTCCAGAAGTACAGCTGCATTTAATTACCGTGTGCCTGACACTTGTCTCTCAACCAGAATGCACCAGGAGTACGACTGACCCTCAGATCCCATGGCCTGAGCACAGAAACTCCCCTGAGTGCCTGAATGGACAACCACTTGCAATACCAGCATTCTGCACTGTAACTATCCCAGCTCTTATCATTGCTTAAATTTGGAGTTCTTCCTGAAGGTGCTGTTCTACTCCAGCACAGGTTTTCCACCTCTTCCACACATTTTCCTATGAACTGGATACCTGTTTCTCAATCACTGCTACAAGGAGGGACAGATTCCTGACAGTACCACAGCTCCAGCTGCATCCAAAGGCTCTTGTAGGGAATTGTGTGTTTGCGCTTACTGGGAAAGGCTCATGCCAGCTGGCTCCCACGATGGATGGCCTGATGATAGCAATGTTCAAGTTTCCTTTCTCTTGCTGGATCAGGTACTCTGACAAGGCTTTGGTGTAGGTGTAGGTGTTGGGCCATTCCCCAAGCAGCTTGGGTGTGATGTCTTGAATGATGGATTCATCCAACCACCTACAAGAAACAAGGAGAACATCATCATCATCCACCATGCAGGGAGAGAAAAAGACTCGGGCAAAACAGACCAGTGAGACAGGAATCCTCACCTGAAACAGAGGATAAGCCAGTCAAAGCCATTTAAGGTTTGGATTTAAAACAGCTCTGTGGGAGAAGGTTACTTTTGTTTTCAAGGTGCAAAATAAAACCTGGTGAGCTTCATGCTACCATGTCCAGCTCCAATTCAGGCATCTCTACAAACTCCCTTTAGAGCAATCTCTTGCATGGTTAATGCTTCACTGCAGTCTGTAACATAAATATTGTCATGGTCTACAGCCTGATGGAGCTCTACAGGCCAGGAATCCTGCTAGGCAGAGCTCATCCTTAGCCAATACAGTCCCTGGATGCTCCCAAATATGTTTCCAGATATTCTGGGTAGCCTTGAGTGAGCAAGTCACTTTGTATGTAACAATACAAAGGTCTCAAAAGCTGGAACATCATCCTACAGGGGTATTATTCCAACAGCAGATTTCCATCATTTACAGTGTTAGATGTTCCTTCCAGCAGGCTTTGCACAGGTTTGTTCACACAGGAAACTGCTGATGCTTAAAAAAAAACAAACAAAAAACCAAAACCAAACCACCATAAAGCCCGAGAGAACTCTGCCAAATTCTTTTTTTACTGTTTTTAAGGTATTGAAGTACCTAATCCATGAGAAGTAGTTACACAGATAGCTTTTAAAAAGCAGCCCTTACCACCACGGTGCTGTAGGAAGCACCTAAAGCCCAAAGGCTCTTCCCTGGCACAGCACCAGGGCCTCACAGGTCCTGCCAGCATCTGGGTCTAAAGGACAAGAACTGGCTGTGCTTCCAGAGCCCTTGCACGCCGCTGCCAATCCCTGACAGGCTCCCAGCAGCCTGATGTTACACCACAGAATCAAAGATTAGCTCCTCTAATCCAATTTGTAATTAAGTCAACGGACTTACGGTTCAGTCTGAAGGGGTGGACTCCTCCCAGGGGCATTGCAAGGATACTGCTTCCTGCAGATCCTCGCTTCACCCCTCCCTGGCTTGAGTTTCAGAAAAAGGCAAGAGGTCAAGGGGACAGAAATACGATGCCGACTGTCACACCTGAAGAATTGCTTGATCCTGTCAGCCCTGCAAAGGCCTGGTGGCTCAGGTGGCAGGGCACTTTTCAGATGGCTCTCATTCGGCACAGATGGAAAACTGTTGTATGAGAAAGCACTGATTCACAGGGGAAGGCTGGATGCAGCAATTCTCTCCCTTTCAGAATGAGTTAAAAATTAGACAATTTTTAGTATGTAGAATATTTTTTTTTAAATAAAAAAGCCATATGGAGGCACAAATACCTTCCTTTGCAAGCCTGGTTCCATGCTGCAGAAACAAGGCAGAAAAAAGCATTTAAACACAAAATATGAACTTGAACTATGCAGAGGTTACAAGCAGCACACAAGACTGACATAATTTGCAAAGCCTGTTTAAGCAGCCATTGAACCTCAGGGTCTCAACTAAACTGCCACTGTTTCAATCTGCTGAGCAGCTAATTACCAGCCTACCAAAAGGGGATGGCTATTTCTGCAGAGCCTGGAGAAGACTAAGTTCATTTGGGAACTCGAGTTAAGCTGTGTGTAAGTCTTTTTCCCCTTATCTTTTTTTGGTTTATTTTCCTAATAGGGGGCTGCAGGTTTGCATTCTGTCAAAGCAAAGCCAGGTGCAGAAGTACAAGCAGAGGCAATTTCCCCTTGCCCTCACCCTTCCACAGAGGTCTCTGCATTACCTGAAGAGGTCACCAAGAGGACCTGTCCCACTGATACCAGCCAGTCAGGTGTTTGATTGGCCAGCATTCCCATCAGGGCAGCTGAGCTGACAGTTCAGCAAGGACAGCTGCTCTGTGACCTACTTGGAAGGTTCTGGAATGCTAACTCACAAAAGCTGCTGCTGCATTTGCCCCTTTGTAGCAAATGATGCAGATTAAACAATTAGTAACTTCTCCATTACATGCACTGAATTACTCTGCCACAGGAAAACACAGCTTCCTGTGTTAATGGCTTTGCATTAACCAGCCTCCTTCTTGTAAGCAATGATGGATTTGTATTTTCTGCAATAACAAAACCACAGCTTCAGCTGAGACATTGCTGCGTGCTCTGTTCCTTACCTCAGCACACCCTTCAAAGCAGATTTCCTTCAGCTTTAGATTAAGGCAAACCATGCTCGAGGAAGCAGATTATATGTTTCCCCTATTGGCCTGGCAGCACTTAGAAGTGTGACTTTTGGTTTACACAGCTTAAGCCTCAGGGTTTACTTGCAGGTTAAATATCAGAATACTGAAACAGCAAGATGTAATAGGAGGATAAAAACAGAAAAAGAAACAGCTGGGAGTCCTCTTTGAGATTTCAAGTGGATAAATAATCATAAGCATATATCAAGTGCACGGCCAAAAGCATTGTTAAATGCATCTGTTATTGCATCCACTTGTTCAATTATCCCTCTTAAAGCACTTGAGCAGCATTTTAAGGCCAAGGTTGGTTGTGAAGGGAATCATCCACAGCTGGCTGATGCAAAACATAAACCATATTTCTCCCCATTTTTGAAGGCAGATTTTATTTCCTTGTCTGCTTCCCCTCCCTCCCCTTTGAAGGTAAAATTCTGATGCCTGTTACTCCCCTCTCTCTGAAACCTTCTGTACCCTGATATCCACACACTATTTCTTTTACTTACATGGTGAATAATAAAGGGTGCATCTCAAACATCACCCTCTCTGCTGCATTTTCAAGCTATGATACATAAATTCTCAGTGTTTTATATGAAGCAGCTGAAGTAGCAACCTCTGGAGGTAGCCAGGCCCTTCTCCACACTTCGATTAGCAATCAGACCTGTGCAGCAGTCTTCTTTTTAATCTGAGCCATCAACACCAATTGTTTCCAATGTTGCAAGTGATGGTAAGCTTTTTGGGACAGCGAAATGTAATCTCAGAACTGGCAACTGGAGCTCAGCAAGAGCTCTTGAATCACAGCTGACAGCTCTGTGAAACCTTCATGTCAATGAGAAGCAGCAGACAAAAAAAAACAGTGAAATGCTGGACATCACCAGGTGCTGAGAACGAGACCAGTGGTGTAATTTTGAAGCGATTTAAATAATTTTTTGAGTGACCACGCCTTCAGTACTGCATGACGTTCTGCCTGGCGCCTGCACTTCAGGCAGGAAGTAAAGAACAGGTAGAGAGGAAGGACAGCTAAAATCAGCACAGAGACAGAACAATCAGCACATGAAGAGACAGTAAAAAGGCTGAGACTCTCCAGGCTCCTGAGAGTGGAACAGAAAAGAATCTCCAGGCTGGTGTAGCTACCCTAAATAGCATCTCCCAGTGATACTCTTGAGGGCAAGATATTGGGTGAGGCAGTCCATTGCTCTAATGCACTGAGACATTCCTCAAGTTTTTATCATGCTCCACTTAGTGAATAAATGATAAATGATTGATGACTACTAGCTGGAAGTAAACATATCCAAGAATATGAATATATACTAGACAAATTCAAACAGAAAATACTAGTTTGTACTATTTTTTCTGGAGTAGCACTTAGTTAAATTACTTCTAGGACAAACATTTATCCTTTTTTTTAGTAAAAAGTCAGTGGTTCTCTTAGAGGACGTTAATTAATATCATCTTCTGTTAGTTTAAATCAAGAAGAAAGATTTTATACCAGCTCCCTGGGTTAACAGTTCACAGATCAGTTGCTTATATCACCCACTAGAAAATTAATGAAAATAAATTAACAGTTGTGGGAAAACTCTTCTAAGGGGAAGATTTCCTGGGGCCTTTATCAGCTGATTTTGTTATTCTTTTTAATTATTATTTTGGTAAATTCAGTTAACCAAGCTTTTTTTTCTTGTTTCATCAAAGTCCTGGATTCCTCTCCGGAATGGCAGGACACAGCCTCAAGCTGTGCCAGGAGAGGTTCAGGTGGAAACCAGGAAGATTTTCTTCACTGAGAAGGTAGTCAGGCTTTGGAAAGGGTTGCCCAGGGAGGTGGTGGGAGTCTCCATCCCTGGGGATGTTTAATAAAAAACTGGACATGGCACTCAGTGCTCTGGTTTAGTTGACAAGGTGACAATCAGTAAAAGGTTGGACTTGGTGGTCTTAGAGGTCTTTTCCAACCTCAAGGATTCACATTGAGGTGTCTAAAAAAGCCTGTTTCTTACTCAGTCCCACATAACTCCAGTTAAATACCACAGGATTTCTGAAAGAAGTGGTAACAATGCTGGGAAGCTGAAGAGATAAAAGAAATAATACGTGGTATATGAAAAAAAAAATCAGTTCTTACTAAGGCAGCAGCAGAGCTGAGTGTTACAGAAAGCAGCAACTTCACTCCTGGTGGAAAACACACTCCTGCAGAACTTACTACTGGACTCTCATGAAACCAGAGTCTTTAAAAAACCACAAAGAAACAGCAGCAGCAGCAACTCGGAACAGAACCCCACCCGGTTCTGTGAACAGCTCCCAGGTCTGCCGCAGGACGAAGGGAAGCCAACCCTGGAAGGGACAGCGCAGTTCCTACTTACTCCACTAAGTCAAAGAGCTTCTGGGGCTCGGCCGGGGGGTGGGTAGATGATCTCCTCGATGCACTTCCGAACGCAGTTTGCATAGGCAGTGGAGATGTGGATGAAGGCCTCGAGGTTCCGCATCTGCCGCGCCAGCTCCAGCAGCCGCTGTGTGCCCATCACGTTCAGCTGCAGGGCATGCCTGGGGAACACGGGGGAAATGAGGCGTTTCACTGGGAAGAATAAGAGTTATCCAAACCTCGTCATGGGAAGGGAAGTCAGGGAAGAGGAGGGGACGTGGGGGAGCAGAAAGCGTGAGTGAAATACAAGTGTGAAACCAGCTTTCAGAGCAATGCTGTTTGGTTTGCTGCTCTGGACACTGAATGTCTCTCAAATATTTTTACTCAGTTTGAAGGGTCACAAGTGACACTTCACTATCATCTCTACATGTGATGTGTTTGCCACCCCTCCCTGGAACATGTTTTTCTAGCCACCGAGGCACTGTGGTTTCTACAGTGCCCATTGAATGCTCTCTGGAAGGACCACTGCTAAACCAGATGAACACATGGTTTCAGAAAGCAGGAAAGAGTCCTTGGGCCCAGAAAAACAGACTGATGGAATCACAGAATGGCCTGGCTTGGAAGGGACCTTAAAGATCATCCAGTTCCACCCCCTGCCATGGGCAGGGACACCTTCCACTGTCCCAGGCTGCTCAGAGCCACATCCAGCCTGGCCTGGAACACTGCCAGGGATCAAGGATCAGCCAGAACTCCTCTGGGCACCCTGTGCCAGGGCCTCAGCACCCTCACAGGGAAGAACTTCTTCCCAGTATCCAATCTAAACCTGCTCTCTGTCAGTGTGAAGCCACTGCCCCTTGTCCTGTCACTGCAGGCCCTTGTCAGCCACAGCCTCTCTGGGCACCCTGTGCCAGGGCCTCAGCACCCTCACAGTAAGGATTATCCTCCTAATATCTAATCTAAACCCATTCTCATTCAGTTTGAAGCCATTCATAATCAAAGAAGACACAATTAGAGATACCAGCCTAAATTCCCAAGGAATGGAGACAAGAACTGACAGGCACAAGAGAAAGAATGTCCTGGTTAGCAAGGCTGAGCTTCCAGCACCCAGAATAGCTAGAACTTGTCCTAGAGACAATCTGCAACAGATTTCAGCCGGCAGACTCTGTCACATGCTTTGTAGTGGAAGAAAAACACTTTTCCTGCACAGAAGGGAAAAGGCTCAGGAATATGCAATCTGCTCAGCCCAGGAGTAGAATCTGTCAAAGACATATAGTGTTAGGAATTGTGCTGTCAAGCACAGTGTACACTAAAATACCTTAATTATGTGGAAGAGAAATTGTAAATAGTCCAAAGGAATGAAAACATTAGCTAAAGAGTATGATCAATATTTGGATTGCAATATCTAAAGCTAGAGATACATTTCTTTTTACATGATGCTATTAAAGAATGGCATTTTCTGTAGATTTCTATTTCCTTCTGCCCTTCTAGCAGTATGAATACTTCTACTTGAGCTACCCTTCAGACAAAAGTTGCTTTTCCATGTACACTTCTGTTTGATTGCATCCCTTCTGAGAAGGGGTGAACAGAACTGCACTCATAATATGGGCCTAGCATGGATTTCTGCTGTGGTGCTCAGAGTTCCTTTAGCCTTTAAAGGGAATTATCATCTAAGCCTGGTGGTTTGTTATTTGTTTTATCATTCTTTTTTTTTTTTCCTATTTCTATTAAAACAGCATCTATAAATATTTCAATACAACACAATTTCTGAGATTTCTACCCTCAAGAATTCCATTTGGAAAATTCCCTAAATGTACTGCATGTTGATGCCAATAATTCATGTAGTGTCTCTGCTGCTGCTTTCCCAGTATCTTCACATTAATGCTTTTGCCCTTTCTTTTTCTACTGGCTTTACATACTTTATTCCTATCTCTGACCTTCTGCCACGTTGAAAAAAAAAACTTTATTTGTGTTGCTATCAAGTTGCTGCTCAAAATTCTTAACTGACAAGCAATATTGTGCTTTCACATTTAACTTGCTAAAACTTTTACCCATCTGGTATATTTTATTATTCAGGCACAAATCATTTGATTTTAAGAACTTCTCATATTTTGCCTTCTAATAATAATTTTCCTTCTTCTGTTAGAGAGATTTTGACAGATCACATACAATCAGTCTTTAAATAATTTCTACACTGCCTACAAACTGATGACCTTTTAAACTTTTAACTTCTTTCTAGCTATCCTCCTTATTAAAAATGTGGTTTCCCTTTGATGTTTTATGCCACTGAGATTTATTTTTAAAGTGGGTTCATTTGTGCATTGATTTAAGAACATTTATGGCTACTTACATATTGGCTCAAGAGCTGCTTCCCTTCTGGTGTTTCTCTAATTAGTTGCTCTAAAAAAGCAAATATTTATGGTGGGCACAGTGGATATCTATTTAGCCTATGTATGAGCAAATGAAGACTGATCTTAAGAATTGTGTTTTCTACTATCACAGCTTTAGTGTTTTTCAAAAGGATCACGAAGATCTAGCAACGCAGATCATCCACCTCGGTCTGCTGAACTGTGCAATCTGCATAGAAGCACTTACACATCTAATCTTATTTCAGTGGCTTATTTCTGTGGGTTTTTCTTCATGGCAAAGCCTGCCTGCACAGGCACTCCCTAGGGAACTCCATCAGAAACCGAGCGCTTATTGTAAACAGTTAATTACAGGGAGTGCTGGGTGTTTCAAAGGCTGTGATGGGCTGTTTCCTCAAACCACAGCTCATCTCCCTCCCCAGCTACTCAGCGACAAGGAAAAGCCATTAACACCAGCTTTAGAGACAGACACAACAGTTTCACTTCAAGCTGTCTCCGCTCTGCCAAAACGTCTCCCTGTTGACCACACTTTCCCCACCCCAATTTTAGGTCGTGTTTAACTCCCTTACTGTATTACAACCCAGTCCCGCAGCTCTTCCTTCTGTTCCCCTGGGAATGTGCCAAGGCAGTTCACTTTTGACACGCACACGGCATTTTCAGAGCTCTCCCCCTGCACGCTCAGTGCAGAACCACGGGGAGCAGGAGCATGGAAGTGGGGAATCAGCACTGCAGACATGCAAGGGATGCTCTGAGCAGGGCATCCCTGATTGTGCTTCGCAAACACAGAAAGCAGGACGTACTTGAGGGGCTCGTCAAAGCGAACTGTGGCTGCACAGTGGAAGACAACGTTGACCCGGGTCAGAAGCTCCTCCTCGTCTTCAGCACTGATGGCCAGCTTGGGCTGGGTGAGTTCAGCATTAATAGGCTTAATCTTCTCGTGGAAATTAGGGCAATCTTCTCGGACCCTGTCAAAGACCTGGAAGCACAAACAGAGAGAGATCAGGTACAGAATTAGGCTGCTGGGATCGCTTTGATTAGCAGCCAGTCTGATTACATCAATCAATGCAACTGGCACAAAGGAGAATTCCTTTGTAGGCACACGGGTGAGATGATAAAATAGTCCATTCACTTGTCCCCTCCCAGGGGAAACAGACCGAAAATACAGGGGGTAATGCATTGCTCTGAAGAGATTAATGAATCTTCTCTCCAACACTCACATCCTCAGACAGCCACCAAAATTCCTCTGTGTCCCCATCATCCTGAGACCCCCTGCTACTTGATCTGGAGGACTGCCTGTAGGACCAAAACAGGAGCTAAAGAGCAGGAGGGCAGAGTATGGGGTGGGAAAGCCTGTGTAGCATTAGACTCAAGCAATTTCCTAGCTGGTTCTACAAAGCACTTGCAGGGAGGAGGGGAACCGGGCATTCTTGCTCCTCCTCCTCTTCTGGTCCTTTTCTACTGTCACTCTTCAGAGGAGTCTAGTGGGGACTAGTGGGGACCTGCTTTTGGGATGGAATGATGGGGCATCCCAATAACCCCCACCGCTGAGTGCCACCAGCAGCTTTGCAAAAGTGCAAAAGTGCAGCTGGCTGGCCTCTCCAAGCTATCTTCCAGACCCTTTTTTCCTACAAGTATAATCCATAGCTCTTTCCAAGACATGTTTCTGCCCAGCATTTTTATATGTGAGCAACTTCAATGGGATTCATAGAAACTGTTAAGACCAAAAACCTCTTTGTGGGGGCGAACAATGACGATGAAGCAGGGTGACAACATGAAAGGCAGAAAGAATCAAGAGAACAGAAAGGCTGTGCGATCTGAAGAGGTATGATCTAGACTCCAAAGGATAATCACACTTCCAAGGTAACAAGTCTGCTGACAGGAACACCTAATACTGGGAGAGATTGCTGAGGGATGCAAGGGGTGGGTGCATTTGGACACCTTTTGGAGCTGTCAAGATAGGCAGTGCCAGGAAAGGCAGGGAAGAGCTGAACCTGCCTTGGGGCAGGAGCAAGGACTTTTCAGCAGCTCTGTGGTTTTGGGGTGTTTTCTCTACTCTGTAGATTATTCACCAGTAACACCCAGTTTGGAAATATTTTTACTACCATAGCCTCATGTTTTCCTAGAGATTCTTCCACCTTTGATGTGCCCGGTGCTTATGTATGAGCAGAAATTGTGTGACATAAATTAAACATACTAAAAGACACATGAAAGATTACACTGATTCTAACGGCAGGGTTTGTTTTTGGTTTTGGTTTTTTTTTGTTTGATTAAGGGATTACCATCTTTCTACTTCTCTGACAAGCAAATCTAGATAAACCTCGAGGTTCTTAGGGATAAAGAGGTGATAAGAGAATCATTAGCCTTCCCAATTATGCACCACACTATGTACTTAACTTATTTTACACTGGCACACAGCTGCACATCCTTCATAAACCTGAAACTTTAGCCCAAGTTAAGACAAGATAAAGCCATTTCACTGCTCTCAGTTGCACCTGACTGCACTCATCTTTCATCAAGGTGGATGGGCCAGGAATAGGAAAGCTGTTCATGGGGAAAGGTGGTGGTGAGAGCTGGCAGGACTGTAGGAACTGAATTCCCAGGCACCAACAGCCTTAATGTCTGCAAAAAGCTTGTTTTCTACCAAGATGCTACACTGGCTCTCCAAATATGCATCATCTCCCGAGAGATCACATGCCAGCAAACCCTGATGGGACACAAAAAGGTTTCTCAGAGAACCCACGTGAGACCAAAGCTATCTCGTGGGACTCTCAGGAATATTTATTTGCATTTGTTTGTGCTATTGCAAAGAGAGTGCAAAACGCCACGAAAAGAGAGCTATTTTCTGCTTGTTTGGCATCAATAATGCAAAGGCAGAGAAAGAATGAATCAGCCCTTTCTCCATTTCAGTCACGGCATGTAAAATAAGAGTAGCATTTCTGCAGTGCCAGCCCTGGACAGCTAAATTCTTCCTCCATCTCCTCCTGCCATTCCCCACTGCAGATAATATCCCAGTGGCTCCTGTGCCTGCTGCCACCACGTGCTGCTCAGCTGCTGCAGCTTTTCACCCCTCCAGTGATTCACTGCATTCCTCCGAAGGATGAAGGCAATTTCTAAATGCAAGCTCACAAGTCAGCACACTGCTTTGGAAACCTTCTGCACCGCGGGAACATTCAGTACGGTGCCACCATTAAATCAGATAGCGGGAGCAGCTGTTTAATGAAGGTCTGCTGCTTCTTTTATGGGAGCTGAAGGTTTCAGACTTGTCAGTGCTTTACGGGGAAATGAGGGGAGATTTAAAGGCAAAACAAATGCAGCTTATTTTATACTGCTTCCTACAGTTCAGGGAGTACTTAACATAAAGATGATGCTTAGTCTGAAGGTAAACTGTAATTGCATCTCTAAATTCTGATGAACTCACCCAGAGCGTAAATAACAAATCCCCAATAACCGTGTGAGGACTAAGGATTGTTCCGTCTTTTCTTTTCAGCAGCCATCTGCCAATACAAAATACAGTCAGTGGACTGGCCTGATGTACTGTTGGAATTACAGGAAAATACTGGCCAGGTCTGCAGTACCTCTGAAGGGATCCAGGAATTGCCACAAAATTACAGTGAAGAGAAAGGAAAGGCCTTTGACTTCAAGTTGTCCAATATTAGTGAAACTGAGGGAAATCAGTAATAACGTTGCCCTGATTTCAGTGTCTTTTTGAGCATTGACCTTAATGCATTGCAGGGGCAGCACTGCAGCCTTGCACAAAGCAACAAATTAATCTAGTATCTGCTATTCTCATTTTTAACCTCAAAACAGGATGCAAGTTCAGCGTGGGCTGTGCTGCCCCTCAACAGAGGGGAGAATTCCTTATTTCTCATTTTACAATGAGGCAATTCCCATTTCTAACAGTAATGCCATCTCTGTGTTTTCACTTTACATTGTCAAAAAAGTGCGAACAGGACATCTGGGATTTGTCCCAACACTATAGCTGAGTGTGTTTGATGGGCACTTTCCCCATTCCTGTCCACTTAGGCTGTGACCTCCCTTTCCAAAGAACATCTGCAGCTCTTGGTGCTCTATGCTCTTGCCTTAAAGCATGAAAAAATTCAGAGAGATTTCTGCCTACCAATCCTCCAGCAAGAGATTTTTTCCATGCCACGAAGATACAAAAACCTCAAAGAAAGGGCAAATTGCACATCCATGGAACAGCACAGCTGAAAAATAAAGGAACCACTGAACAGTGCAAAATGCCAAAGGCTTCTCATCTTCCTCAGGAGGCATTTTCAGTGAAGCAAACACAAACTAATGAAAAGCAGAGTGCCTAAGTCCACTTCAAAAAAGGAAATTGCATGAGTTTGGTCTTGTAAAAGCCATTCAAAGTCCTGGGTAGTCCTTTCTTTTTTGGACAGCACTCATGGATCTCCCTCTGCTGCATCAGGGCCTGGTGACTGACCCAGAAAGCATCAGGTTTGTAAGTGTGGCCAAGAAAGGCAACCGTTTTCCCTCAGGTGTGTTTAACAGGTGCCAGGAAATCAGGCTTCTCTAGGAGGATCGGTAATTTACATTACAGTAAGAACATTTTAAGGTGTTACTGTATGAGAACCTTTAAAGTGGAGAAAATCCAGAGATTTTTCCACAAAATGGAACTCATCTATGATGAACTAATGAGAACATTAAAGCTAAGAGTTCAATTAAAAAAAAAAAAAAAAGAAGAGTATAAAGCTTCCACCTCTCAGATAAAGAAATGGAAGGGATTACTTAGCATAATTCAGGGGAATGTAAGCAAGAATTGCTCCTGTGAAGGAAATAAATAATTTATCCTAAGAAAGGCATAGGCCAAGGGGTTTGTGGCAAGAATTTCTTTCAAGAAAAAGGTGTCCACTAGCTGTGTGGAGTAATTTGAAACCCAGTGTATTTGAAATCCCCTTTCTGAACAGAGAATTGGTGTAGAAATGCAGGGGAACAGCTTATATATAAAAATACACAAAATAACACCCTGGGGTGTACACCCACCCCTCAGTGATTTCAATGACAGCATCATAAATACACAAGTGATCATCACAAATTTACACTACTGAAGGTACCAAAGTAATGAAAACAACTCTTAAAAAGCCACCTGATGTCTGCAGTTTAGTCCTGCTGAAAGGGCTTATCAGACTTGTGTTTGCCAGTGATAAAACCCTCCAACACATTTAAGGAAGGAAGGTGCCACAACCATTTTAGAATTGCCATTGTAGCAAATTTGTGATATAATTGTGCAGCTTCTTGACATAAAGTAATTAGCCTGCAATTAATCTTTAGCCTGGTAGATTTCTGGCAATAAACACCAGGATTATTCAGTCAAGAAATGTGTGAAAATGCAGGTCAGGAAGCTTCAATTGGGATAGAGCCTTTTTTTATTTTTTTCCCCCACCCTTTTGCACTCTCTGCCTCATTTCCTCTTCAGAAAATTGCTTTTAAGAACAGTTCTTCTCAAGGCAAATAAAACATAATTCATCTCATCAGTTGGAAAGCAGGCAGCAGAGCGTTCCTCATTACAGAGAAACAAATGACTTATGCTTCAATCCAGAGCTATTACTTTCCCCTGAGAAGAGCTAATGTAGTGGAAATACAGTACCCACCACCAACATCTAGTAAACAAAACAGCTGATTATTTAAAGATGAAGACTACAGAAACAAAGAGATAAAACAGAAAGTTTCAATACAGGTCAGCTAAGCCTAAGATGTATAGCCAGCTATTTGGGATGTGGTTTTGAATAGCCAATTTCCTTGAGAATTGGCTGCTGACCAAGGCTGGTGTTTTCTAGCAAGAATACCTGAATTACACAGCAGTGAATCTGGAGCACTTTGTGACTCAGATGCTGCAGACAGGAGTATGAGGGACTTGAGAGACATGGAAAAGCCTTCCCTGGTCTCTAGTGCCATCCCATAGGTGGGTGGACAAGTCGTGGATAGGACATGGAGCATTCTGAGGTTTCTCACAGATGTTCCTGGCGCCCTGGGTGGAACTCTGAGATTGGCATCAGCGTTGGATGGGGAAGAATGTCAGCGCAGGGAAGGAGAATGGTTACACTTGCTGCTCTTCCTACAGGAACCACAGAAAATATTCCTTCCCACACGTTTTCCAGGACTGTTTTCCTTCTCATCCTTCTCCCATAACTATGCCCCAATGAGGTCAATAGGAGTCAATAGCCAAAGGATGTCAGCAGTCACATGCATAGTCAGATCCTGGTCCCCTTCCTCAGTTCTGCCATGCAGAATTGATTACCACTTGCCTTGAGAATCACTGTATGGACCTGGAAATGTCAGGAAGTATAAAATTATCCAGACATGGGATCTTTATCTGCTTTTCCATACCCACTGGATGTGGCTCTGAGCAACCTGGGATAGTGGAAGGTGTCCCTGCCCATGGCAGGGGGTTGGAACTGACTGAGCTTAAGGCCCCTTCCAACCTAAACCATTCCATGATTTCATGATTTACCAAGGAGAATTTTTCCTTTCAGCATTTTTCTTTTGTGCTCTCATCTGTTACAAATACTTTGGCCTTCTCATGTGATGTCACATAAATTTTTGTCATCCTCATCATGACAACGTAATTTTTTGAGTGGTGCTAAAAAGAAAAGCTCTAAGCCAGGGTACCCCAGCCTGTTAAATACCTGCCTTTTTTTCCTTGCTGTCACTTAGCTAGGACCATATTCCCACAGTAAGGCTACAGGCAGCACACACAGTGGGTAAACAAACGGGAAAATTCCTGGGAGATTATCAGAAGCTAATGCCATTTAGAAGACTGATAGGAAGAGCAGGGACACTACTAAAAGTGAGGGCCCTTGTGAACAAGAGACCAATCCAGTGAAGAAGAAAAGGGTTGATATTCTAAGAAAACATCTAAGAAAGGATGTCTTAACCACTATAAACCGATTTTCTGTAGTGTCACTATTCCAAGCAAGCAAGGAAGTAGCGAGTTACAAGTAATCCTTGATTTCCATCCAAGGAGCCTTCAGCTTAGGGAAATTAAAACTTCTTTAAGAAGATAGAACCATCTGTCCAAATAGTGTCAGCTACTTACAGCACAGTCTGGCTCTGCAAGTACCCCTGTTACTGGAGACAAACTGTAAGCAATGCCTCTGATTATGGCCTGTTCTCAGAAGAATCCATAGAAACCTTTTGGATATGGCTGCAGAATCCCCTCTGGAATCACAACTCAAACCTTCTCTCTGAATCCAACCTCTCTGCATGTTATTCAAAACATGGACTTCTTTTAATCAGTGCTTGGCTCAATTGCTTCTGCCCAAAATGAACATTCTTAAAATTCACCTCTTCCTGGCACGGGTAAAAACAAACAAATACATATATATAAAATCAATTCCACTAAACTTTGTCAAGTTATCTGAGCGTGAGGAAAAGGCAAATTTGCCCCGGGAAGCCTGTAGCAGCCTTTTGGCATGCAGACTCCCTTTTCCACTCGCTCGGTGCCATCGAGCAGGAGGTGTTGTGTTGTTTCCCAACAAGGATACCTGTTGTCAGGAGGGCCATTTCCCGGCAGCCTGCGATAGTAACACGTCTGCCAGGAGCAGATGTCGCTCACTTGCCGGTACAAAGATCAGAGCGTTGCCACAGATGGCTCAGTTACACCCTCTGAAATGTTTCTCCCTCTCCTGCCATTGCAGTTGCACCCCACTAGAATGTTCTGACAGGCCTGATGGTAAAAGGCAAGTCAGATGATGTTTCATGCTCCCTGCAAGACTGCTCCTCTTTAAGGCAGGGAAAGACGAGTTTTGTTTGCAGGCAGGTACGAGTTTATCTGTGCTTCTTCTTGTTTTTCTTTAACCACAGAGGAACCTAGATATTTTAGTACAGAAAGAAACAAACATGCACTTTAAACAGAACCAAGAGAGCCAGATCAAGTGTCCTTAAGCCAGGCTCAGGTTTTAGCTTGCTCTGGCATCTCAGACACTGCTGAAGGGTAATCAACAAACCTCACTTACCATCTCTGGCACTCTATTAATTCTTCCAGCAAAAGCCAGAATGTTAAAACTTTCTGAGCACAGGATTTGTGGCTCAAGACTTCTTCCACACTGACATGCAGTTTTCAATACAGCTTCAAGAGAAAAGTTACTTTTCTCTGCAAGTATATTTTCAACCCATACTGTTTCCAAGAGAGACCAGAGGATAATCCATGTAAGCTGAACTGGAATTCACATTCACTGCATGTCCTGCCTTTAGCTTCCAGCTCTAGACTGCACCCATTAATTTTATGCTACCCAGCCCATACAAGGCAGAAAAGTGAGCACTTGGGCTAATTATGCTTCAGGTCTAAAAAATCACTTCCCTGTGTGTCATCAGAATGAGCAAATTTCCCAGCCAGCTTAAACTGTGCAGGGCCAGGAGCTGGATTTGATTGATGATCCTTGTGGGCCCTTTCCAACTCAGAGCATTCTATGATTCTATGAACAACAAAAAGTTGTTTGTACACAAAAGCCTCCCCATCTGTCTGAGCAGGGATTACCAGTAATGAGCCTGTGTCCTTGGCTGTGGTCCCACGAGGTTGTAAATTCCTTTAATGCTTTAATCTACCGGTGAAAAAATCCTGGCAGAAGGAGTGGAGGAGAAACGAACAGAACATACCCCAACCAACCACCCTGAGGTACTGAAATGCACCTCTCACCCCACACAGTGGTTTCACAAATAAGAAATACACAATGTTCTGCAAATACTACTTGCATGAGGCCATACTGCACATCCTAACCATATATTTAACTGAGGGAAGCACAACTCTTTTCTCCACCTGTCCTGCTACAGTCAGTAGAGGCAGCCCATCGGTTTCCCAGATTCCCTGGGGGAAAAAATCCAACCTAATACTTAAAGATCTGCCCCAAATTATGTGGTCATAAAGTTAGGATCTCCAGGGCATACAGCACAACTACCACGGTGTGATAAGGTGTATGCAGGAGGTCCTGATGGAGCACCAAGAACTGCTTCTCCTGGGAATGAGGAAAGCGATTAAAACAGCTCAAGGACAGCACAGTTGCATGAGCACAATAGCAGAGTGTGAAAAATGGGTTACTCTGGTGCTGTGTTATGCACACTATGCACAACAAAAGAAACCTCTTGTGCTTAATTAGGACTGGGAAGAAGAGTCAAGACTAAAATAAAATTATTTGCCTTAGTAAGTGGACATGGTAAACAATATGATGCCAGCATGAACTGGATGCTGGTAGGGGAGTTTTGTGGTGCAAAGTCTTCCACAATCACCTGTAGCCAGGCAACCATTTAAGGAAAACTACACAAATCAAGATTGCCTGAGTAACAACACTGAAACAATCCACCAAACTCAAATATGAGTGCAGCAGAAATGGAACCAATTAGGAAAAAAAGTAACTATGGAAAAGACTGTTTATTTGAGAGAGGTTTGGATAGACAAAGTGAGGTGCAAGAGTGGTCCAAAAAACAAACATTCAAACCAGAAAACAGGAAGATATAACATCAGGTATAGAATAAAAGACGACAGGGGTTTTTTTGTCAGTAGGAGTGTGGACACCTACAGATGGTGATACCCCCCCCCCCCCCCCCCCCCCCCCCCCCCCCCCCCCCCCCCCCCCCCCCCCCCCCCCCCCCCCCCCCCCCCCCCCCCCCCCCCCCCCCCAACCTTCCCCCCCCCCCCCCCCCCCCCCCCCCCCCCCCCCACCAACCCCCCCCCCCCCCCCCCCCACCCCCCCCCCCCCCCCACCCCCGGGGAAACCCAAAAAAATTCACACTTTCCAACAAACCCCCAGTGATAATCCAATTCCACAGTGATCTCGAAAGGCCCCCTATTGGATAACCTGCTGGAGCTTCCATCATGTCTTCATCTGAAAAGACTTTGTGTGAGACAGTGGAAAAAGGGGGGAGAATAGACCTCAAGTGGGAAGGGAGATGGAGTTATAATTCAACAGAAGTTGGATGTGATTCGTAATAATTATAATGATAATTAGTAGCTTTATAGTTCTGTGTGCTTTTAGATTAGTTATCATTTAATTGCCTTCTTAGTCTCTAAGCAGTGTATTGCTTAATTTAAAGTCATCATAATTTCTTAATTCAGTCATTTCTCAAGCCTGGATCCTGAAGGGGAGAGTCATGTTTGTAAGGTAACCTATGGCTATCTGCTTGGGCTTACCAGCTTGAAAGACTAGCTCTATCCCTCAATCAACAGGGACAGCCTTCAACCCACCTCCAGATGGATGCTCAGCCTCACACCCAACCACTCTGTCTCCATCCTCCCACCAAATGACACCTGTAATTCCAAAGGACTTGTAACAGAATGAGAAAACACTAATCTCGGTGTTCTCTGGTTTTCTGTGCTCAGCTCATGACACTTCTGCTTCTCACACTTGTACAGGAAAGCAACAAGCCCACTGGTGTATTTTGATCTAAGAGTCTGGAATTGTTCTGTCAGCCTGAGGGAACCACGACAGCATGAACAGATCTTCTGAAGTCAAAATCGTGATGGGGGAACTCTCGTACTCCTCTGGTCCTCCACCTTGCTTTTGCAGAACCTTTTTCTGTGCTTTGCTTTTGCAGAACCTTTTTTAGGTGTTGCCATATCACTAAATCGCTGAATTCTTGGGATGCTTCATACCAGCCACAATTCAGGGTTCCCTAAGCAGCTGTATGAAGTGCCTGAGCAGGAAAGGAGAAATACTGCTGTGTTACAGCTGCAGAAAATGAGCTCTGAAGTGGCACCTACCTGCCCCACTGGTGACCCTGTGTCTTGTATTCTCCAGCAGTATCCCAGTAATGGCCAAATATCTCACACACAGATCCCTCTAACTCCACAGATATGCTGCTTTCAGACTCATTGTTACAGCAAAAAGGTTTTAGCTCACCAGGTGAGCAGAACTATGAGGAAAGGACAAGGAAAATCCTAGTCCATGCAATTTTCCTTATGTTGAACATTTTAGGGCAACTCACCCCTTTTAAATGAAAGGCATTCAGTTTTGGCATCTTCTCTCTGGGGATAATAGCACAGCTATTATCTCCCCATCATTTGCCCAATTCATCACTCAGAGCATTTCAATTTTGTCTAATTCAGAGAGAGTAAAAATGTACTAAACCAAGAATATCTTCTTCCCTTTTACACTGGAAGAGATGACTCTCCAAAACACTGTGTTTCCTTCCCTCCCACATACCTAAAAGCATCTCCTGAAAAGGCTCAGTTTATATAATCATGTCTGATCATCACTCTCTGAACCAAGAGAAATAACAACTAATACACAATATACTGACAATGCTGGAGCCATCTGTGTCCTATGGCATATGAAGATCAGTGATGTGCCACTATAGAAACAGCAATTCAGGAGATCATCTCCAAAATTAAAGCCTGATTCCAAAGGAATGCTAATCTACATTTAGGGTTGTAGCCATGGAAATCTGCATTTCCTTGCATGTTGCTCAAAAGACCTTGCCAGTCTTGGTAAGATTTTACCAGGAGAGAATCCAATTTTGAAACATTACTGCAGGATGTTTTGTATCGGATAGCCCTTGGCCCTGCAGTTTAATATCAGTTATGGTAGCTAAGAACAGTTCAGAGCATGTGCAGCCATTTATTTTAAAAATGGACGTGTTTACTCTAATGCCAAAGGGAAGGAGAATTTCAGTCTCAGTCTGCTTAGCACTGCCTCTATTAAACCCAAGTGAAACCCTGCCTTGTCTTCTACATTTTTAGTAGGAGGGCAGAGTATCCTGGACGACTGGTTAACACACAGGGTTGGGAATTCCCTACTACATTGCAGTCAGCCCTAAACTGGAAAGTCGGTGTAGATACAGACTTTTAAATAATCTCCCTTGAGCTGTGCTGGGTCTGCAGGCCTAACAGACCTAAAATTGCATTTCAATCAATACAGCAATCAAAGGAGTCCTGAAAAAATACTGCCATGTAAGACAGGGCCACTTCACTGAACCATTTTCAGCTGTCACTCTGGTAAAATTGAGATGCTAACTCCCAGCTGGTGGGATTGTTAAACACCCTGAAAATGCAGCATCAACGTATCAAATGGCTGACAAGAGGCTCTTAAGAGATGACTCAAGACTGAGCAATAGCCCACAGTCCTGAGTACTTCTTGTGTAGGGGAAAACCTGTTTCATGGAGAGAGACTTTAATCCACCCACTCAGAAACTGTTCTGTATTGGTCATGAAAGTCATAATCAGCGCCAACAATTAAACCAAGACCTTTAAAGGATAAGTATTTATAAGTTTATAGTTTTTATCAACACTAGTGGACTGATATGAGCTTAAGTGAAGAATTTGTCCATTCCAGCTGTACCTATTGGTGGGTCCTCCATCAGATATTCTTAATGGTTTCCACCTTCAAGTAGACAGACACGAATGTGTAGCTGCGAAATTTCTCCTAGTGCAGAATTTTTCTTTTCATTCTGAGTTTTGAGTGCCTGGTTTTCTGCCCTCTTGTTCTCCATGATAAACACATTAGTATTTGAAAAAGAAACAGCTTAGAGAATTCCTTCTGTAAGAGAGCTATTAAAAAGCAATTTCTCTACCAGAGAGAAATACCACTGTCAAGCATACAACAGGCAGCCTTGCCTCATCGTTCATTTTTGTGTTTATATTATGGTTATTTTTCCTATTTCTATTCATCAGCAAATCAGCTTGATAGATTAATTCTTTTCTGAGAGTCGGTCTTAGTCACTGGAGTCTGTTCTCCAAGAACCATCTGTTCCCCAAGATTTCCCTCCCACACACCACGGCAGAATGACGCCTACAACCAGTTTCTTCAATTAGGAAAGAAACGACTGTAACAAGCTGGGTGACACGAGTCCCCAGGGAGACAACACAAGAACTCCTAACTTTGTTCATTATTATTATTACAAAGCAATACCCATTGCTCAAGGACTGACTCTGGAGGGTAGGCGAATCTGTCTACCCCTGCCTTCCCACTCTCTTGCTGCAGTACCAAAAGGTGAAGAGCTGTCCAGGAAGTGGGAATAGGGAGCAATGGGATGAGGTTGTTTCAGCCCTTCTTCCCCTCCCACAGCCTGGGCCCCAGTTTCACAGTTTATGTGCAACTGAGAGGTGATGCCACTCAAATTCCTTCCTCTGCCTCCAACCCTTTCATGATCCTGCAGAATCTCCTAATCTTTCCGACTCGGACTCATCCCATCTACCTTACCTAAGCAGGTGTCAGGGAGAGTTTAATCAGATTAAACTGAACGAGCTAACAGATCTATTATGAAGGTATCACCTCCCATCAAATCCAAGACAGCTGCCAAATGACAGCAATGAAGTGGGAGCCTCATGCTGAGTGCAGAACACAGAGAGGCAGAAGCTGGACTGCAGCCTGCACCAGGCATTCCAAACCCAGGAGCAAGTGCACCCTGGGTAGCTGTCACCTTCGCTTCTGACACTCAAGCAAGAAGCCAAATTGCCAAACTTAAGTGGGGCAGAGAGTGACTACATACATACCTTGCCTTTGACAGGAAAGCCTCCCTCCTGGGAAGGACTGAGAAAGGGAATTGCTGGTTTCGGATTAAAGACAGCACTTCTCTTCCATTTCATCTATACAACATTTTCACTCAGTCCCTAAAGTGACCTGCTGAACCAAGTCCCTGGAGGTGTGCTGCTGGCCTCAGAGAAAATCTCATCTCTTTTAGCAAGACGTTAATCTTTTCAGAACAGAAATGGCATTTCTCGCTACTTCCTCTTTTCCATGCTGCAGCTCAAAAGTCCTGGCACCTTCCCAGTGCATGGGCTCAGCTGTGCCTTTGGAGCTGGAATCCATCTAGCCTTGCTGGCAGAAGGAAAACTAATGACAAGAAGGGAAAGGGACTGGTGAGTTAATTAACTGCAGCTCCTGTCAGAGGATGGGAGCACAAAAGCAGGTGTAGGCAGGGAAATTATCCAGGGGCACAAGAACTATCATGCAGGAGCAGAGCAAAGATGTATTTGATTTGAGCCACAATCTGACAAGAGCTACAAGAAATGTTTCAAAGAAAGACATAATTCAGCAAATTATGTTTGCTGAATTATATTACATCCTCCCAATCAGGTCTCATCATGGTTTATAGAAGGAAGGAGTGGTTTAAGTGTTTAATTTACAACATTATCTTCTACATTTACTATAATATGTATTTTTAGCCATACAAGTGTTTAGTAGAGCTTGAAGCCTCATTTCATTGACTAAACATCATACATCATTAATTTTAAAAATCTAGCTATTATTTAGTAAAATACTCTTTCCTTCTTCAGCCCTGAATGACTTTCACTGAACGTTCCCTTTCCTGGACACTGAGCTTATCTTACTTTGGGTTTATTTATTTTTAGCACAGATGTCTCTCACCACTCTGGTTTCATGTTCTGCCCATTCCCCTGATGCCAGGGATTTGAGCACCTATTAGTACCTGAACAATCTGCAGAGAAGCACACAAAGCTGACTGCCTTCCTAGAGAGCACCTGTGCTCCAAGGAACTCACTGCTTCCATGGGTGCACACGGAAAGCAAACTGAAAGAGGATGGTCCCAAAGTTGTATCAGTGACCAGGGAATGACATTGATTAAATGTCCCTCAACCTTCCAGATTAGATATCAGGCAGAAGGGAGAGAAGGGTAACTAAAGGTCTCCAGACATGTATTTTGGATTTCAAGTAGTTTTTTAATTAAATATTCCATTAATACCTATTACATAGTCTTCTTCATCGGTAAGTTCTTTATAAAGAAGACCCATACATACAATTTTTCACAGGAGAAACAGACACATAGATTTGAAGTGACTTACCCAAGATCACGTAAGTGGAAGGAGAACCTAGCTATTTTAAAGCCCTTTGAGAGGCAATATGCCTTCCTAACCAAGTGCTTCTTTCCTGAGAGCTGCCTTTTGAGGGCCAAATTAAAATCAAAATTTTGGCACTGCCTCAAAGTCTAATCCATGTTTAAAAAAAATACAGCACACGTTTAGGATAGGGAATATTATCTCTCTGTAACTGCATCATAAGAAACTGTGTTTAATAAAGGCAAGATTCATTGGGATGAACAGCAAAAAATTTGGGTAACAGGCCTGTGGAAAAAATCTGTTCTTTTCTGTAGGTTCCATGTGCTCTCCTCTGACATTGTTCATTGCTTTCAGTCCTGTGCTGGGAGAGCACAGGCTTCTAGAGAGAAGGAAGGGAGAAGCACATGGGTGAGGCAGAGTAAAGCCAGCCCCAGAGAGTGCCAGCCCTGGGAAAAAATGGTGTTAACTGGAGAATGCCTTTTGCCTCCCAGCAGGCTGGGAACATCACTCTTTCCAGCTCCAAGCTTACAAAGAAAGAGGATACAAATAACTGCTTTGCCCTTCATGCCTTTCCTACCCACCATAAACTGCTTTGGACCCACTCTGATCAGGAGGATCTGTTCAAATTGATCTGGAGGAAAACTGCCCAGAGGTGGCAATCCTGATGTGTCTGCAAAGGTAACAGGGATAGGAAACATAGAAATTGCCATTTGGTGATGCAGAGGTTTCATGTGAACCAAAGGAAAGCAGTAAAAACTGTCCTCAGGGGACACATCTGAGAGGGACCAAGGAGTGAGTGATGTGTGACCAGAGCAGGCACTGGCAAATGGAAAAAAATTGATGGACAGCAACTAAGGTGGAAAATCAAAGGAATCTTCTCTGCAATGCACAGAGGAGCACAGAGGCAGCTGTGTCAGCTCTCACTTGATGCAGCACAGATCCCAAATCAGCACTGAAATGGTACATGAAAAACACTTACAGAAACAGCCCCAGAGCTCAAAACAGCCCCAGAGCTCAAAACCTATTCCAGAGCTCTGCAGAGAGTCCATTTTGTACAGACAGATGGATAACACACACCTGGAGGAGGCTGAATGTATATCACTGCTATAAACAGCAGCAGGGAAGCGATGCCTCAGGATTGCTGGTGCTTGTTTTTCCACGTCCACTTCCGCAGGAGGTTAGTTTTTATCACAGACGTAAGCAAGGCTTCAGTTCAGCCACACCTTTGGGCCTCTAGCACCAAAAAATGTTTACTTGGTCTTGCACTGGTTGCTAAATTATCCCCTGCTCTTATTCCAAATAATGAATCCATCACACTCCCTAAAATCTGGATCCTCCCAGGGAAACTAACATTGCATTTGATTTTGACAAATTACATACCAGTGCATTTCTTCTGCAGCTGATTCTGTGCAGCACAAAGAGTAATTTCATAGCATATATTTCTGAGTAAAAGTTGGGACTTCTACCTTATTTGTTTTTTCCTACTGTCACTGGAGAAATGTTCACCTTTGAATCAAAACCAGTGTACAGATTCACAGGAACACAGAAATAAACCCCAAGTGAACCTACTTCAGGTTATGCTTTGCTATTTAAAATACACAACGGCAGGCATGGAGAATTAATATCACATACAATTGGCTTCTCAGTTAAATTGAGAACTTAACAGGGGAGAATTTTGTTTTCAGCCCAGTTTCCTAGGAAACATTTCTAGCTACTATTGGTGGAGGCTACAGGTTGACTGTCAAGCTCACGACTTCCTTTGTTCCCAGTCCATCAGTTTGATTTCTTTTATCATCTGGTCTTCCCTACTGAAATACTTCTAATTTAGGGGGAAGGGTTTCTTAATACATGCAAAATAATCAGTATTTCCCAAACAGCCTCCCCAAAAGAGAGACACAAAGCAGTAGCAGTGATTAAAGAAGAATAAATGAAATGAACTTACTTGAATTAATTTAAAACGTGATATCCAGATTTGTATATGTTCAAGTCTGCAAAATGTTGATAAATATCTGCTAGAGATAATCTACAATTTTACTATTTATCCCTAACAAGCAGATGGGCTTCCACATTGCCATTTACGAGAGTATAAATACATTCTCAAAACAAAAACGAAACAAGGAAATGTTTAGGAATATGTCCACAGGTTTTTTACTGAATGTGCTGTTACTTAAATGAGATTTTATACCCCTTTAGAACACCTGCATTTTATAAAATGAAAGCATTACAGACAACAAGGAGTGGAGAAAATCAACCCCCAGTGTCACTACTCTTTGAAGACAAGAGGCAAAACATGCTGGAGAGAAGGAAGGAGAGAAAACAGGTCCCAGCCCCACAGACAGGCACTGACCTGGGCATGGTGCCTTGGTCTGGAACCTTCCTGGCTCTATTTCTCACCAAAAAAAGGGATTGCTCCAGAGAAAGAGAAGGCAGCTGGGTATTTTCATGCAGACTGAAAGATATATCACTGCTTCTGTTTCTACTGTCGTCACTCGCGCTTCTGTTGCTCTTTCTTTGTGCCTTAGCAGGGAGAAATATGGGCAACCGTAGTGGTTCCTTCTTCTTCCCTGGTGGAAGGAGACTGGACCCCTTCTTCTTCCCAGGAAATTCACATGAGCTCAGACTGCAGTACTTTTGCAGCTCTCCTACCTGGTCCAAACCCACTGTAGAGGCAGAAGGCTGGCATGGCTCTTTTTAAGGACACTATTAATAACCTCCTGCAGACACTAAAGACAGTGTCTAGGAGCTATTCCCCCTCTGCCCATGGAACACTCAGTCTCCCTCAGCTGTTTCAGTCATAAAACACAGGCAATACAAGAGGGTATTGTTTTTGTGGAGTTTTTTGTTTAACAGACACACAACATTTCCAGTGCCCTTCCATCCTACTTTACGGGACTCCTTCAGCTCAGGCACCCAGCAATGATTAAGGCAATTAGGAGCAGAGATTAAAGACTGTGCTTTAGGTTAACAACTGGGTGATGACCCAGGCCTAATAACCTCAGAACTGGAGCAAGACATGCCCTGCTTGTGTAGAAAGCACAGACACCAATGCTGCTACGAGCTGAACCTGCCCTTGTGAAACATTCCCCTGGATTCCCACAAAGCAACACCTACTCCACTAATTTTCCCCTCAGACATCCATAATTTTGGATTACTAGGATAAAGGTGAAGCTTTTCCAATCATGCCATTGAAACAGGAATGCCAGAGCAATCAGAAGGGCTCACCTTTCTCTCCTGAACTAAGCTACCTGAACGTATTACACTATTATGAAAAACCTGTAGGTAGCACAAGAGCAACGCAATTGCTTGATACCAATCAACACTGAAGTTGCTGGAGAAATAAAAAGCTGTCATTTCACGTCAAGCCTGCAGCAAAAGTCCCTTAGTTGACAGTGAACAATACAAACGTTTGTTTATTTTATGCATTTCAGTTCTCAGCACGACACACCTTCTGTCCAGTGATGTGAATGGATTTGCAGTGTACCTTAGCAGATGAAACATGTCCATCAACAAATACCACTGCTCATTCATGGTTAATATTTCACAGCAATAAACATTAAATACGTTCCTCCTTGATAAGATAACAATCTGGGGGCAACACCTTCCCTGTTGAGGCTTCCAGTAAAATGATAACCTTGAAACACATAAGCTGCCTGATGTAAAAACTGAGAACTGTCTCCATCAAGCAACTCAATAGCTGATCTATATATTTATTGCTACAACTTCTCATTATGGACATACAGATACCACCTAAACCACTTCAGTAAGACACAAGCAAACGTGGGGTTAGCTCAGCATATCAAGACACTGATATGAGGAAGTTCTGCTGGCAAGTCTTCCCAGCTGGACAAATCCCAAACCACAGAGCATTTTTCTGTTTGGTATCCATGGGCTGCACGGCTACTACTCCTGCAGTGCACTTCAGCTACGAACTTGGAGAGGCACACAGAAAACTCTTTGCCCAAGGAAAGGAGGATAAATTCTTAATCCCACTTGGGAAAGGGGCAGACACTCAGGAATAAGAGGTTTGTATTATGCTGAGAGGGAGAAAATATATACAGAGGGGTGTGGAATAAAGGACTTTGCTTCCTAAAGGGAGAAGGCCTTTAAGATCACCTGGTCTAGTGAAAGGTGGCCCTGCACGGCAGAAGCTGGAATGAGATGAGCTTGAAGGTCCCTTCCAACCCAAAACACTCCATGATGACTCTGTGATTTTCCTTCTGAACATCCCATCAGCTATCAGACTATCAACTGTGCAGCACTGGCCAGCCCAAATCCAAGATGCAATCTCACTTCTTCCAGCCTTCTGCACTAACAGATTTCACTCCAGATTGCTGGTAGGAAAGAGTGCAGTCCTACCACCCTGTTTAAAAGGTGGCATCTGAAACTGGGAGCTGTGGAGGTGTTGGTGAGGGAACACAATCAGGAAGCACTTTTGGCCATCACCCAAATGTGGTGGTGATCCACCTTAACCAGAACATGCAGTCATCAGGTCCTGAATCTCAGCAAATCCCCCTCTGATTCTTCCCCTTTATGCATCTGAGATGATGCACTAAAATGTCAAAGAATTTATTTACTGTTGGCTGTAGCTGCTGAGGAACATGGGAGGGACAGGTGACTGCACCATCCTGGGAGATGAAGGAGGTGTGTGAAGGTGGGACAGAGCAGATCATGGCTGCAAGGATCTGCAGGTCACTAACAAAAATGAGCAGCAGAGCTGCACGCTGGATTTGGGTCAGAGCTGACTTGGAAGAGGTGCAGCTAGAATTGCTGATGATTGAGTGATGTTCTGATCAAAACCTTCCCTGGAGATTGCTGGGGTTAGTGGAAAGTGGGGAAATGGGTTGCTAGGCCCCAAGGCAGCAAATCCAGGCTGTCAGAAAGAGATGGAAGAAGCAATAGGGGAAAGACAGAAGGAATGATAATCTTCCAAGCTTCAAAAGGAAGGGCTGAAGGGCAGAATTTTGGAAGGATGACAGAATGATTTACTGTTTCCATGCCCTATGGAGGCTCAAGGTCTCCATGCTGCTAAGAATGGTTACTGTCCTCTCACTCAATGCACTGTGCACATAAAAAATTTGACAGGGAAGAATCTAATTACCATTCCCTAAAGGCTCAGAGACTCTCCATTGATGAAACTTCATCAAAATCATACAGGCACTACATTAACAATTCTGAATTGCAGCAAACTTGATTTATTCTGTATTCCTTTCCTGTTGAGGCTGCAGTGTAGAGTCATGATGCCCTTTGGACATCACAGCCAAAACCAGCTCATTGCCTTTGATCAGTCCGTATTTCTGCTGACAATGAAATAGAAAAAACCAAAATCATACTCAGGATTTGTGGCAGACGTTAATCTTTTAAAGGATCAGGTTTACTGGGTTAAAAATATTAGCCCACAATGTATTTTTAGCACATATAAGCCTTCACATGCAAGAATTTTTCCCCCTCTGAACTTCCATGCCTTGATCTCTTGTCCATCCTTTCTTAGTGTAAATCCTTTAAATGGATTATATTTAAAGAATGACTTGTTTGACAGCAAGAGATGCTAAAGCAATGTTTTGGCAGTTGTTTATGAAGTGATTAAAATCTTCTATTTATTCTACACAGATTTAAAAAAGGATGGTCATTTGTTTTGCTAATTGATGTGAAATGGTAAGGACTAGAACTGTAAACTGGTGGAAAGACAGAAATCAAAACCTGATTGTCTTTTCTTCAGTGGACAAAGCAAGAGCCCCATGCAGAGAAAAACCCATCCTGGAGGAACGTGTATGATGACAACATGCAGGAGATGGATTAATCAAAAAGCACGATGATGGATGAATCAAAAAGCATGGAGATGAAGGAAAGAGTCTTGTCTCTCACTCCTTTGAGCAAGTCTGTATTTTCCCTGCTTATCTTTCTGGATACTCCCAGAGATGTTACACATCTCTCTTCAAATTCTTATCTACAATACAGGTTTTCTCCGCAGGCTGTTTCTGTGTTTCACCACACTCTTTATGACATTAATACTTACATGCACATGCATTTACTGTTCTCTGCCCTTTCAAAACAAAACCAGAAAACAAACAAAAAATACCCCGAATAAACAAACCAACCAGAAAACCCCAAGCCCATCTCAGCTTTTTTACTATCTTGAAAACAAAAAAATAGCAAACCCTGTTTTCAGAGAGGAAACCCTTGTGGATCTCAGAGAAGGCATGTTGTGGGTTTAGGACTTATCTCTCAAAGAGGTGCATCATTCCCCTGATACCACGTATGGTGGAGAGAATTCTCTTCACATATGTGGAGAGGATGTGACATGGCAAGCAGTCAAGTGACGATGATGGTGACACTTCACAAGAAGAAGTTAGGAGCCCCACCTTCATGGTCTTGGAAACTTGGCTAACTTGGATAGCGTACCAGGAAAGCTGAACTGCACCTTGGGCACGAAGTTTGGTAGAGAAACCAGCTGGCAAGAGCGTATTTGAACAAGCAACCACATGGATGAGCTCTCAAACACACTCTGGTTATCTCTGCCAGTGCCATGTGGAATTCTGTGGCTGTGTTAGAACTTCCACCCACAGCATGGGAATAGGCTTCACAGCTCGGTATTCTAGCTGGGGAAGATGAACCCTGCTCTTAGAGGTCTTTGGGTTAAAAAAATCAGAACTCATGAGACACAAGCTTCTTTGCTTGCTTTCTGCTGACACAGGTCAAATAAACCTTGCTCCAGGAAAATGCCTAAGCAGGTATTTTCTGTTGAAATGGGAACTCACTGCAGCTTTTGTATGAGCTTTTGGCACACTGCATCTGGAAGCCGCACATCTGGTTCATCCCACATTAAAAAAGGGAAAGCAATTTTCATTTATTTGACAGAAGGAGTAACGGATTAATCTAGATATTTAAACAGTAGTCCTGAAGGAAGAATATGAAGTTTAATATGTATCTCACATCTTCTCAAGTCCTTCAGCTTTCTCACAGGCCCCCTTTAGGCACTGGAAGGGCTCTGTCCTTCCTAACCTGCTCCCTGGGTGGCTGAAATCCCCCATGAGGACGAGGGACTGTGAACAAGAATATGAAGTGCTGCTAATGGCACTGCCTCTGTTTTAAGCCCTTTGCTGCCAGCCACTCACTTGCTTCACTATCACCCAGTGCAGCAATTCCTGTGACTTCAAACAACATCGAGGCAGCTGCAGGACCTTGTCCCCCTAAGGTTTGTTTAGGGAGTGACCTCTGGAGCACAGAAACTTCCTTGTCATGAACACTGCCCAGCCGTGGCAGGAGAGTAAAAGCCAAAGGATGGATAAAAAAACCTAGGGAAGCTACCAGCACTCAGGAGCTCAGAGATCCAGATCCTGTTTGCCTAAGTTAGTTATTACTCATGGCAGCACTGTGAGTTATCAGTAGATAGTGTGGCATAAAGAATGGACTACAGTCTGGGGATTTTTTTTAAGGTACTAAACAGGGTAAGTTCCCAGAGAAACTCTCAGGGAATTCCACTTATAAGTGACCTCCAGGGAAAGCATGAACCATTAAACTCTTGCAGTCTGACTGTCCAGCCAGGTTTCTTTTCCCCACCTTGACTGTAACATCCTAGTCTGCATGTTGGCATTCTGATGGAGACACTGCTGAAAGCTTTGCTAATGTCTGATATCCCCAGCTTTCCCCTCATCCACAGATTCAGTGATTTTATCACAGAGCAGGACCAGACTGGTACAGCAAAGCACACCAAGGGTAAATCACAGAATCATGGAATGGTTTAGGTTGGAAGCAATTTCAAAGATCAGGGATCCAGGGGCAGCCACAGCTTCTCTGGGCACCCTGTGCCAGGGCCTCAGCGCCCTCACAGGGAACAATTTCTTCCCAATATCCAATCTAAACCTGCTCTCTGTCAGTGTGCAGCCATTGCCCCTTGTCCTGTCACTCCAGGCCCTTGTCAAGAGTCTCTCTCCATCTCTGCTGCAGGCTCCCTTCAGGCACTGCAAGGCGGCAATTAGGTCACTGCTTTTCCAAATCCATGCTGACCTTCAAGTCACCTCCTTCTCCTTCATGTCCCCAGAAATGTGTCAAGAAAATTTACTCCATGATTTTTTTTTGCAGGGACAGAAGTGAAACTGCCTGGTCTGCAGCTGCCTGAATTGTCCCTCTCAGCCTTTCTGACCATGGGTGAAGCATTTGCCCTTTTTTCCAGCCATAAGTGTCCTCTAGAATGTGGAAATCCCAGAGGCTTCTGAAATAAATGGAATACACAGTTCTTCATGCTCTCTTTACCCCTGTGGCAAAGAAACTTGCAGCAAAACATACACACAGACACAGAGCTCTAGTAAAGTCAGCTTCCAGGAGATCAAAACAAGGGCAGCAGCTTGGGAAGTGCCCACATCCAACAAGAGAGTCAACCATCAGGGAGACAGAGAGCCTCCAGGCATGGATACAGCATGGTAAGGAACACATCAGCTTTGTGAATGGGTTATTTCCTCTCTGCAAGCAACCTCCCCAAGCAGAAATCTACCCATAAAAATGTTTTTCCCTGCTCCACCATGGAGAATTCTGTCACACTTTGTATGGAAATGCCCTTCCCAGCGCTGAAATTATTTGTGGGTGGGCAGTTCAGGTGGTGAATTCCTCAGGTGTGGGCATACATGCAATGGCAGAAGTAGCACAGTTGTATTCACCTGGTCTTCTGAAACACGAGCTGATCACTTGAAGGATGATAAAACCTTTTGCTCCCCTCCTGCATCCCTGTTGTTGTGTTCTCACAGACTGCTTTATACCTGAACACCTAGAATAGTGAGCAAGGTACTTCTAAAAAGGTTTAAAGAGGTCAGACTGAGAGGTGTTACAGAAAGGATCATAAAACTTTTGAGTGAAGGTGTAATTACCCACACTTACAGTGTGTGTGCTAGCAGGTTTTGATACATCTTTAATAAATAAAACATTAATGTAAACTTGAGACCAGTACAAAACCCTCTGGACACCCTAATTTTTCAAGATGTATTCATTAACGAAAGGAGAATCTAAATAACATTTTCTTGCTTCATCTTAAGGGGAAATTTTCAATGTCGTGGAAAAAACTGTCAACTGACTAGAAATTTTTGCTATAATTTACAGTTCTAGTTCTGCAATTATTAAATTTAAAAACAGAAATAGCTAAAAAAGGAAATCGTTACTTTGGAAGAGGTTGTCCCAAAATATTTTGGGGTTTGGTTTTTTCCTGCCCTCTTTTTAGAGCCTTGGGGTTGGAGCTCCAGCAAAGCAATGAAGGTAATTCAACAAAAAAGTCCATTTTGCTTTTCCTTACCCATGTCTTCTTTGCCAAAAAACATTTGGGGGGCATTTTCCCCCCCTCCCTGCTAGGAAAATACTGACCACCATAAAAATTTGATTATATAGGTGAAGTACTAGTATTACATACACAACTGTAATCCCAGTAATGCCCAGCCTGGACACAGATCCAGGTTCCTGTTTTGCTGAGCTCAGCAGCAGATTGAAGGCTTAAAAAGACATTTTAGTGCTTTGCAGACACAAAACCAAAATAAGAGACCTTTGTCCCTAAACCAAGCTATGAAACCCCACTTTTAAGATGAGATGACAACACAAGGAGACAGCTGACAGAGTAGACAAGAGATGAGAAGAAGACTCACAATAATGGAGATCAAAGGACAACACACAGTTCATATCAAAGGTTTGTTTGGTTGTTAAACAAGCAGTAACTCAGTGTTTGTTTTTGTTATGAATATTTGCTATTTCTACTGCAGCAATGCCCACAAGTCCCATCCAGACATCCCACGCTCAGTCCCTGCTTTTAAATCTTGATGCAATCAGACACTGACGATCCCAAAGCTTCATGTATGACAAGATCACTCTCAATCTTCCCTCTCCTCTAAATCACGCCCATAAATAATAAGCCACTTGGCAAAACTCACCCAATTCAGTCTGTATCAACACAAGGCAAGATTCTGTTAACTCTTCAGTGGCACCCACTTGGACACAACCTCCTTGAATTTAGGATGAAACAGACCCAAACTGCAGCACCAGGCTGATGCACCAGTGAAGACACACCAACCTTCTTCAAGGAAAACAAGTGGAAGCTTATAGTAACTGAACATATATTGGTGCAAAAACCAGTCTCATGGTAATGTTTGATACAGTGCATAAGGCATGCCTTGATTTTAAAAATATTTAGCTAGACTAGCAACCCTTCCCCTATGCCAACTGCAGATCAAACCCAAGTCAGGCAGAACAGCAGGCTCTGGACAGCCACCTCCACAGTCCAGAGCACGGCAGTGAATCATCCCTGTTCCCTGAATTAACAGGATTTCTCTCTGCAAACTCAGACCAACTCATTCTGGGAGCCTGGCTGCAGTCAGCCTATTGCTGTTCACAGTCACACCATCGTTCACATTTAACTATGAATGGAAGAGCTGTTTTGCTTCAAGAGGCAAAATTAATTTACAACACTAATAATGCTCTTGCTCCCTGCTCCCTTAAAAGAAAACAGAAGGCCTAATACAAGCCCCCAGAAAATTAGCAAAGCCCAGTTTTCAGGCTTGGGTTCCTTGGCACAATTCAGACATTTTGATTTGTGCATCCAATGACATGAGTCAGAACTTCACAGTTTTTAAAAGTAATGTCCCCAATATATTTGGCAGTTCTTACAGGTCTGGTAAATGTAATAAAAACAGCGGGTTGGATCTGCCAGAGTAAACTGCAGTCAAAGGTGACCTTCAGACAACTTTCAAGCTGTGTGATCCTTTGGAGGATGGATTTTAGGAATAATCTGGGTGCTGTGGAACACCCAGAAGATTCGAAGCTCTGGATTGTGACTATCAAGATGTCCCACTGTGTCACAAGCAGGAGCCCTCTCAGAGCCCAAAGGCTCAATGTATTCATTCCCCTGCCATCTCCCCAGTATTTCAACAACTTTGTTTATCCACATACTATTCAGGAATCAGGTTTTGACTGGGAAGTCAAAACAGAAGTTTTAGACTACCCCACTATATTTAGGATTCCTTCTTAATCTGCTGTTTTGTTCACAACAACTTTATTTCTTTGCAGGGTCCTCTGACAAAATTGGTTTTAGCCTCCATCATTCAGTCATAGTCTGCTGCCACAGAAGAAAAAACACTGGTAAGGAAGGCCAGGGTTAGATTTAGGAAAACAGAAAAGCTTCCTTTAAGAAAAAAAAGCCCAAAAAACAGCTGAGGGTAGAGTGGAATAAAATCAGACACAAAGGACAAAACATGAGTTAACTTTACATTGTGCTGAATGACCGAATAGCCAATTCTGTTTTTTGGGTGCTGACTGATGACTCCATTGCCAACCCATTCCAGGAAAAGAAGAGCCTGTGTTCTTAACTATGATTTGCAAGGCCTGGGAGGTTGTCTGAGGTTAGCTGTCCTCACTCAGCCCCAATCCCAAGCAGAGAATCCTTGGATGAGCTGAGCCACACGGGCAGCTCCGTCGGTGTCCAGAGCGGCTCTGAAGTGCAGCAGCCCAAAAAGGAACTGTGCCAACTTGCCCACGTCAAGAGCCAAGTCCTGGGCTCCAGCAAAATGACAAACATTGTTTAAAAACATGTTTGCTGAAGGCCTCGTTGGTGAACGGGTCACTTGGCAAAACTGTGAACACAGAGCATGCTGTGCAGCTGCCTAAAAGCTCGGCTCTCCATGTGCCTGAGCAAAGCCAGGATCCAGGAGAATTCGGTGGCTTACAAAGGATGCCCAACAGGACTTCTCTAATGATGTTGCTCCGTGGCCTTGCTGCCAGCAAAAGCTGTGGGAAATGGCTCTGATTCCTGTTACTGATGCAAACTGTCAAGCCTACGGAGGAGAGCTTTTCTCTTCAATGCTCTTTGTTGTTTTCCCACCCTCTTTGAAAATGCCATGCTGAACTCCACCGTGCCTCTAATGCACACTCTCCCACTTCCTTAAATTTTTCCTCTTAGGATGTGTAGGCAGCAGTGGTGATGATGCTGAAAGCTTTCTCCTGGCAAGGCATGACTTTCTGGATGGAGAGATCTCCGACTGGCATAAAAGTAAATTCTGTGGATTAGAGAATCTAAAGCTCCCCTTCAGTCACTTGAAAAAAATCTAACACCAGGATACTATTTCCATCTCCAGCTTGACAAACAAGGTCGAGTTTGGATGCAATCACATGGGTAAAGAGGTGGATGAGAGTCAGCAGCATCAACAAAACAATTATTTCTTGGGTTTGGCAGCTTCAAAACCCAGAAACTGTCTAGCTTGCTTATGCTCCAAGGCTTTTAGGCTGGAATCACAGTATTGGTTTCCCAGATATAGAAGAGTGATTAACTGCATTTTCATCTCTGTACCCAACACTTTTCCCTGTGTTTAAATCGTTGTCATCTGAAGCTGAAGTACTGGCAGGGAAATCAAACTCACACATGTAATTATCTAGAACAAGAAGAAAATCCACCAGAATGCCACAGAATTGAAAGGACAACTTGTAAACTACTTATTTGGGCCCATCACCTCTCTGAAATCCACCCTTCACAAGATACTCCATCAAAACTAAATGAAGGCACCAAGAGAAATTCTACTGACTGCAGAAACTGGGCCTTGGCTGCAAACCAGAAAGTATGGAGGCACAAATGCAAATTCAAGCAATGTTATGAAGATCCTTTAAAGCTGTGACTCAACTGCAATCTTAGTTTGCTAACTCCCTTACGAGATTCCCTCTTTCTTCTGCATGACACCCTTGCACATTAAAGAAAAAATATTGTCAAGTTACAGGCTGTAAGTGTCCCAAAATATCACTGCTTATGGAGCACTAAAAACGCATTTCATTTTACAGATGGCAGCAAATGCAGCCTAACTGCAACCTCTATGCTGTTACTGGGAAGAGAAAATCTTATTGTTGAGGGTTTTTTTAAATTGCATCACTCTCGAGGTACTGCCTGCTCCTCTGCTTCAAGGGCTGAACTTTTGTCATTTATCAGCTGACAGCATCCTCACTGCAGAATTTTCACTGATACACACATCCTTCAGGAAACCCACCACTAAATAAAACAAAAATGGCTAGCTTGAAAGAGAGTACCTTTATGCACAAGTGTGCATTTGTGTGTATACAAATATGGATGCATTAACTGGGCTGCAGAGCACAGTGTCGTGTTGGCTGCATAGAAAGCTTGTCCACAACATTCCTAGGATAAAATGAGGTCTCTGGCTATCAGAGTTCTCAGAGAACAGCCCACTATTAGCCATGACACCTTTACAGATTTAGCAGAATAACTGAGTATTTATGTTTTAACGTGTGCATGTCTCTTGTTAGATATCTTATGCAAAACTGAGAAAATTCTCCTTTCTTTTCAGCTTTTTTTTTTTACTTCACTGCATGAGCGACACATACATTTGTCTTTACAGACAACTGGCTATAGGGATTTTTCTGGAATGCTTCTATTTGAGGCTCTGTATTCTCCCCTGGAGGTGTTGCTGTTTAGATTATGATCTACTTGACATCACAAAGTGATTTTAAGGGGAAAAAAACCCCAGCCAAACAACAAAACCCTTCTGAAATCTGATGATTCACTGCAGTTCCAGTCCAGGCCACAGAAAAGTTGCATGAAACCAAGAAGTAAAGATAAAAGTGAAGGGGCAGCTCTTACAGGTTTCTTTGCAGGTGGCGGGTATGTGTGTAGAATGACATGAAGACAGAAACCATTAACTGCCTTGCTGTTGCAGCTGAGCAATTAGGCACAGAGAAAGCTAAGCTCCACAAAAAGATCTGGCTCTACACTTCACATAAGGCAAATTTTCTGTACACACACCTTGCAAGGACCAAGACTCTGCTGAGGTGGCAGCTGCTGCCAGGCAGGTGGCCCCTGGTTGATATTGCATCACCCTGCTTCACGCTGGGTTTCTCTTTTCCGTGGAAAATGAGGGAACTGATGCATCAGGTTTTGACACAAGAACATTTTTATCCACAAAATAAAAGATGAATGCAGCCAAGATGAACTGAGAAGCATTTCTGCTTTCAAGGACTTGCTAATTTCAGAGCAATTCACCTCGTTTCTACAGTTTCATATAGCACTGTGTTGTTGTTTTTTGTTTAGAATCCTCTGCCATTTATACATTCTTAACTCCCTTGTGATTTACTGCGTGCCTTTGTACAGCTGGAGAAAACTGAAAACTGCCATTTATTTTAAAAGAGTAACTTTACTACAGTGAATCCCCGCAGGAGCCGAAGAACTGAAGACAGTTTGCAAAGATGGAGCATTACACTGTGACCTCTCCTTGACAGTGATAAAACTGAGGTTCAAATGCTGCACCATCTGGCAGAGCTTGTGACCTGGAGACAAATGGCATCCCCAAGGCTTGTCTGGGTTTCAGCAGCATCGCTTGTTTTAATAAAAGACAATGTATCGCACCATTAGGTCATAATCCTTCCTAGAGCTTCCAGTACTGCAAGTTCTGCTTTTAAGATCAGCAGGAACTGTGCTGAAAACACCACAGAACTGCATCCCCAGGTGATCAGAGAGTGATGTTTCAGGGAAAGATTCACGCAGGAGTGCAAGGAGAAGTAATGTAATCAGGGACACAGCTTCTTGCAGATGGAAATGCTTTCAGGAAGCATCTGGAGCACAAGTCTTAGGAGTGGCTTAGGGGGCTGGATTTGTTTAGCCTGGAAAAAAGAAGGCTCAGGGGGTACCTCACTGCTCTCTACAACTACCTGAAAAGAGGTTTCAACAAAGCAGGGGTCAGTCTCATCTCCCAGGTAACAAGTGACAGAATGGAAAGGAAACAGTCTCAGGCTGTGTCAGGTGAGGTTTGGATTTTGTATCAGGAAAAATTTCTTCACCAAAAGGGTTATCCAGCATTGGAGCAGGTTGCCAAAGGGAGTGGTTGAGTCATCATTCCTGAAGGTATTTAGAAGAGGTGAAGATGTGATGCTGGAATGGTTTAGTGGTGGACTTGGCAGTGCTGGGTTAACAGCTGGACTCCATAATCTTAAAAGGTTTATTTTTCCCAAGATAACCGATTCTATGACTCTATGATTCTATAAGCCATTTGTTCTTCAAATGCACAGAGACAGAAAAAGTATTACTGCAATCTTGGCCTTAAACACTTGCAGGGATGGGGCACTTACAGAATCAGAGAATCGATGAGTCTGGAAAAGATCTCTGAGATCATCAAGTCCAACCTAAGACTGCCATATTCCATCAACCTAAAGACCTCCTTAACCCTGATTCAGGTACAGGCACCTCTACAGTGCTCACAGCAGATTCCAGGGATGCTGCTCCAGATGACACTGCACTGGTTTGGCATGGAGAACTTTAACTGTTTATGGTGATGAGTGGGGAAGCAAAAACAAGGATAGCCACAGGAGGTGGGAAAAGATAAACCTGGAATGATTTGGTGAGATTAACAGGGCTAACAGAGGGCCTTGCTGGATGTTTGCTGATTGACACAGCACACTTCACGAGGAAGTACTGAAGGAGCAAAGGTGTCTGATAGCACTGAGGATCTGCTTTCTGCAGGGGTCATGCCCATCCCAACGTGCAGGTCCAGACAAAGTTTTGCAGGGAAGAGAAGGTCTGTCTGTGGCATCCACGGTAACTATAAGGCTTAACTGTGGCTGGATGACAGGAAAAAGCAACAGCACTTTACAGTCACACCCAACTCCCCATTTTCAGCAGCCTCACAGCCTCCCCATTTTCTCTCTGAGTTAGCAGAGACATTAATAAGAGCCTTTTCCACTCCCCACTTCGACTGATCTTTCTAATTAGGAACGCTGAACAAATATATCTGAAAAACAGGCTGAGAGCAGCAAGCAGCCTTGGTTCACTGCATGCAGGGCATGGAAAATGCTCTGCTCTCCCAGGGACAATGGGAAAGCTACAACCAGTGACTCAGCGTTAGCCCGGTAACTGCTCTCCAGGGAATCTAAGACAACCCCTCCAAGCATTCCTGCCTTTTTCTGTGCACAGAGGGAGCAGGCAGCAAGAACTGCTCCTCAAAACAATTCCCTGCCTCTGATAAACACACACCTCCCATCAACTAACGATTATACAGCCTTGTCAAGCTTTGTCTCATCGTCTACATCTCTGGACACATCCAGGCTGCAGCCAGTTCTGGAATTTGGAGGGTTTTTTTGTGTACCAGCTGTGCTTTGTGCAAGGCAGACGTGGCATTTCATTAAGCACAGGGTAATAGCTTGACTCCCTTAGGGACTTGCTGCTGGAAAATAGAACATCTCCTCTCATAAAAAGGCAAAGTCACCATGCTTGTTTTGGATTTGATGCTGAGATAATTGAGTATCTGTTCATTATACATTGCATATTAATGAACTGATGCATCTACATGTAAAACTAATTTTACTAGACCTGAGGAAAGCAGCATTATATTATATTCCAAAGTCTAGTCAGCTACAGAATGCAGTCAAAGAATGCTGATTTTTGCCCAAACTATTTTTTGTATTTCACTTTTCACGTTGGATTCAGAAGTTGAAAAATTCCAAGAAACCAACTGTTGAAAAGCACAGACTAAGCTATTTTGCCCATTCACACTGCATCACCCTTCTGAAATTCCCAGCTGCTCTTCTATTTAACAGAAGCCATCTTCCAGCATGTTCACATGTACACACTAGGAACAAGGCAGGTCACAAATGTGTCACCCCAGTGTTTAAAACCTTGTGGGTATCATGATAAAAGCCACACACATTTCACAGAGATAAATGAAGAGGGATCAAAATTCCAGGCAAGTTCTTTCAATATATTTGTAAGTGCTACCAAAAATCAGGAGTCCCCAGAGGACCTCACCTGGAGAGCGTAAACATTATGCACTGCAACTAATTCTGACCAATCTCCTTCTCCACTTTCATATGACTTCCTCTCAAATACTAATTTTATCTCTTTGTTTAGAATATTTAGAAGTTGGCAACCTGTTTTTCTCTGTTCCTTTGGTTGCTGGAGTATTTCCTTTCTGGATGTGAAAACAAGACAATCCAGAGGACAATACTAGCTCAAAGTTAAATGCAAAAGAAGAGTTACTTGCAAAGTGAATGTGTTATGAATGTGTAGAGAAGATTACACAGGGTAGGACATGAAAGAATAAATAAAGTATTTTCTCTTAAACCCCGATACAAATACTGTTTTGCATTAAATCCAGTAGTTTGTGGGGGAAAGGAATAATTATGCACCAGAGTTTAGAAATTATAGAGGTACATATAAATAAGAGAAAGGATTTTATTCTGAATTTTCCTGTGTTTACTCCAATATATCTCATCAGAGATTATGATCAGAAATTTCAAATGCAAATGTTGTCCGAAGATTTGGAACAAACTTTCACTGCATTTTTGTTATATACTTCAGGGATTTCCCAGACTGGAGGATGCAAACCACAACTGTAAACAAAAGGACAGTCTCTAGATTGTGATCAACTGGAAAAGACCTGCAAAATTGTTAAGAATAATGTTTCCTGCCCTCCTCGCCTGTCATTAAATTAACAGTTAGTGGAATTAACAGTTTAATTTCTACAGAAAAAACCCATCCCCTAGGCTGCCAACATTGGTACATGAAAAACACCTTCAGGGAGAAGGGTTTCTGCCTCAAGCATGGATTTTTGAATAGTTTTAAGAGGATCAGCATCAAAAAGACCTTCTTCCTTGAGAGGATCTGGCTGACTTGGGAGAGTTTTTTCTTTCCAAGGCTGCAGCAGCCTAACTTAGAGCTCTGCCTGCTCCTTTTGTTCCTTTGAAACACGTTGAAGCAGCTGCCAAAGGTTCAAGGAGAGGTTATCAGGTCCTGTTCGCTGTTGGCATGTCTGAAACTGCTGACACACGCTAGGAAAGAAAAATGGGTACATCTAATACAGCTGCAACAATAAAACACCTACTAGGGAACCTCACCTAGAGCTAACAACACCACCGAGCTGTGCTGGCCAACCGAAGAGATAAGGCAGTAGTATTTATACATAAAATGCAAACAAAGCTTACAGAAGTCTTGATAAATACCTCGGTTTATGATTTCCTCAATATTTTAAAACACAAAAGGCCACTGAAAAAAACACACCACATTTGGGGTTTGTCAGCTGGTGATGAAAACCATTCTCCACAGGGATGAATGCTGAGGGTGGACTTGGCAGTGAGAGATCAAGGGTTGGACTCAAAGACCTTAAGGGTCTTGTCCAACCTAAATCACATTATAGGACAGACTTGCAAAAGGCAACCAAGGCTCCATTTCCTTTCCTATCACTCACAATTCTTCCTGAATATGAAAACAATTCACCCTTTGTTAAAAATACACCAAAACCAATCAAACTCAGTTCTTGGACACACATAAGATTTTTCTAGCTTGATGCCTCAAAACATTTAAAGGAAAAATACACATTTTCTGCCAGACCTACTTGTCTCAAAGTCCTTTACAGATCTATTTTACCTCTAACTTCTGTAGAAAGAGGAGCATTCTTTCAGTCAAGTCTTGCTCCAACTTTTAGACCAATCCTCTATAAAGATAAGTTGACATTTCTCAGCTTAATTCCAAGGAATTCTTTGCCTGCTAGGGCCAGATCTGTCCCTTCCTCTCATTTCACATCAGCTCTGTACAAATTCACACCTGCATTAAGCACGAGCTCAAACTCTGGTGTTTACTATGGCTGAAGGAGTCTGAGCAAGTTCACAACCTCACCACTGCCTTAAGATCCAGAGGATCTTTAGAACCTTGAGGGCCTCAGGCCAAGTCAGTGTCTCCTTACAAACTCTTACATTAAATACAGCAAAGGGCTTTGACATCCTGCTTGCCACTAGAGATCTGGATTTCCTCCCTGGGATGGCTAACTAAAAGCTCAGCAGGATCAAGCCTGCTGGAGGTCATGCAAAAAGGAAGTAAAAAGATTACAACATTACAGTGTAAAATGCTGCAGCATCTATCAAAATCAGACAGATACAGGTTTGTTCATAAACAATTCTTTGAGTTGTCTGTCTTAGACACAGCAAAAATACACAGTAGTTACAGCAGAAGTCAGCATTTTGTTCTTCGTGAATTGAGTAAAACAAAAGCCCTTTGCTTCGCCCAGCTAAACAGTCTTCAGATTAGATTCCAGAACAAACCACATGAACTTACCTTGCATTTCAACATGTTGGCCACTCTCTCTTGCATTGACTGTCCAGCCTTTGGCCTGACAAGAATATAAACCGCTTTCACTTCAGGGCTGGAGCGCAGAAGCTTTTCCACCAGAACTTTGCCCATGAAACCTGTAGCTCCTGTGATAAGTACAGTCTTTCCATTGTAGTAAGCTGAGACTGAAGACATGGTGCTTTCTTGTTCGGTCCCTTCCTGCAGCAGGTACCTGAGAAGATGCAGAAATAAAGCTTTAAAGGCTTTTGGGATAACCTTTTTAGTCACCTACGGCAGCTCACATTAGTTCGGCCAACGGCAATTTTAAAGATGAACGTTTTGAAAAGTATTTATTGTGACAATAAACCATAGAAATCCGAGAAGCTTAAAAAAATCAAGCTCAGCCCTATCCTCCATGTGACACCAGAGCTGCACACAGAGGTCAAACACAGCTCGTGCTGTCCAAGGCTCCCAGCAGGAGATGCTCACTGCAGTGCTGAACACTGTTTATCTGCTACTGTGAAGTGCAGTGCGAAGATACACAGCTATCCGTACAAGACAGAGGAGAAAGATTTCCTCACAAACACGGCTGTGTTCTCCACTTCAGTTCCACTGTGCCTATGGCATTCCTTGTCAGCCATCACTCATGGCTGTGCTCAGTCTTTTCCTGTTGCCTCGGCTTGGAATAACAGTCTGAAGAAAGCTCTTCTTCATGGAAGATAAAGTGTAATGACACTGCCCTGCACAACTGCAATACCACCTGCAGGTCACCACCCTTTATCAGCTGCTGTGGCCAGAATTGATGCCAGCTCACCCTAAGGAGTGCAGATGTGACAGACCCTCTGGAGAGTTTAGGTTGGCTGAACTCCCCTTTGGAGATCCACTGACATGTTGTTTGCCATGACACTGACCAGGCTCCCACATGACGTGTCCCAGTTAAGTATTTTAATTAGATGCAATGGTTTCAGGCCTGCATGTCCCCAGCCATCCTGATTCAAACTCTTAAGTTGATTAAATGACAAACAAGCTGGATTGAATCCTCTTAGAAAAGCCCCTCTTCCCTATTAGCCCAACAGAAGGAAAACAACTATCTTTGGAGAGGGGCAGTCCACAGCAAACACACACTGCAAGGGAAAGGCTCAGGAAAAACACCAGGAAATGTTTTGAAAAAAGCCTACTGAATTCAAAACAAAAAGGAAACAAGAATAGTAGAACACTGTCAGTCACATATTCAAGAACCAGAATGATGATCTTCAAGTATCCCAGAAAAACTTCTCTTCCTCCAGTAGAAGCTTCAGAGACACAAACTAGGGAGTCAAGCCTAACAAAATATCATTCTTCTTTCCCAGTGCTGCCTGGGACCACAGAACTTAGCATCAAACAAACGAAAACCCCCAAATTTCTTTATCTGTGACAAATCATCAGGTGTAAAATTCAGTTGAGAAAGTGGGTCAAGCAGAGTAACTTCTCAGGGACACTTATTTTACAAACTAATAGCTGTGGGTATTCTGGCTCAGTGAATTTGGTTATTAGCCTACTTTCAAATGTGGTCTAGATTATAACTTAGATGAATGCAGAAGGCTCATCTAGGCCTATTAAAAACCTTGTTCTTATTAAAGAGCTGGCCACTTGGGAAGTTAAACCAACAGGTTAAACTATTGGATAATTAACTTATTTATAACAAAATGTCACATCTCGTTCAGGTTTGGAAAAACTGACTCATATTGGAAGACAGGAACTTGCAGAGCCTGGAAAAGTGTGAAAGACATGCAGGGCCAGAGGGAGGTAGTAGTTTAGCCAGAAGAAGATAAAAGACCTTATAAATTTGGCATGATCACACCCTGCAATGTAGAAAAATTAGAGAGTCACTAGAGGCGATACAAATCCCACTGAACAACAGGAAACAAAAGGATAAAATATAAGGACCATCTCCAGCCATTGGATACTTGCTTTGAATTCATATTCATAAGACCATATTAGAGCACTTTGCACCACAAACTTGGAGATTGCCACAGGGATTACTCTCCCTCCCACACTTCAGAAGTGGAGAGCATTTCCAACCTGCATCACTAAACATTGCTGCTTTGTCTTATGGTTGTACATTATTGCACAAATATAACTGTTAAATGCTTCAACGTGTGAACATCAATTTATTATGTTGTTTCATTTTGGGTTCCCTGTTTCAGTTATCTAAAAGGGACTTCATTTGTTTTGGCCAGATGTTCAATGCCTGCTAGAATAGTAAAATAAATAAATCACACTACTGTGAAGTGTCTCTATAATTAACCATGCAGCCACATTTCATTAAGTATTCCTAACAAGGACTACATGCACATATAACTGACAGTTCTCCACCTAGTCTCAGACCATTTTGAATGTTTGATTCCAAAGAAAACCAACAATGTAATCTCTCAAGCCAGTCTGGTATGATGAAAATGGAAGTACCAAACACAGCCACCGAAAAAAACCAAACTTACCAAACTTCTAAGGCAATCTGCTGTTACTCTTGATTGCTGGCTTAACCTGGTAGTGTAAAAAGGGAAGGAAAATCACATCCTTTCTATTTTCCGTAATAAGGCAGTCCAAGTTAGGCAGCCTAGAGTTAGTAAGGGCAGTTTCAGTGTTGGATCCAGTTGCTCAGGGCCTCCTCCACAATAAAAAGCCACAAAGAATGAGATGGTGCTTGCCTATCACGGGAGAAGATTCGAGTCTCTTTGCAATACATTTATTTTTCTATTTCCTAAGTGAGCTTCAGAAGAAAATACAAAAATCTTGTACCCATCTGATGCCGTGCTAATTATCAGGGAAGAAAATCTGTGAATTTGGTTGATGTACAGAAACAAATTCATTTTTTGAGATCATGACCCAGAAGCCAGAATGCTGCAATTTGATATGTTCAGACAGATCCCTGAAATTCCACTGGTCATGCAAATTTAAAGAGGCATTTATTAGGTTCCAAGTTCTAAGGCAGATGCCAGTTTATATACAGGATTGCTAAGATATTTTCCTTTCAACTCAGTCTTGAATTTTTATTGTGTAGAACTATCTTTGGGGTTTTTTTTATATTTTTAAGGGAGTTATTGATTTTTCTCTCTTCTTACTGATTTTGCTTGGCCTTTGCAAAGGAAGTACTGAAGAACTTATGGAGATTTTAAGGAACCAGAGGATTTCTGAGGTCAAAGGGTGTGATCCAAGCAATGCCTGCTGACCCGACCCTTTGAAGGTCTGCTTCAAAACAGAGAGAACTATATGCATGCCTTTTAGGCTTTTTACACTCAAATTGTTTCCTGCAGAAGGTTATACTCGGCCCTTCATTTTAAGGAATAAATAGTCAATACTGAGCACTTGACTATTTTCCAGCCAATTAAACTACAAGGGATTAAGTGTCTGGCAGAACTGTCTGAACTATAGTCAGAAGTCGCAGTGAGCTGACCCTTAGCGAGGTAAAGAAGGATATTTCATAGGCTGAGGTTCCTGGCTCTTCCAAAACTGCCTGGAAGTGAGAAAGCCACTGAGTTGTGGAGAAAAGCCCCTGAAAGGGCTTCTTGATACCCACTTCAGCTGGGTAATGACAGGCAACTCAGATGGTTCAGGCACTAACAGGAGCAGGGAGGTAATCGCTGATGCCACCTGAATTACTGAATGCAGCATCTTTGCAGCAGCACACATCTCTCTGATGCTGACTCATCTCCTGCCAGAGCATGAAAAATCCACCAGCCAGGAACCCCACTGAGCCAGGAACCCCATGGAGCATCTCTGCAGTGCACAAGCTGCTCTGAGGGTAAAGCTGGTACTGCTGCCTCTGGGAGTCTCCTCTGGATCAAACAGAATGGAGGGATGAGCTACAGGATGAGCTACAAGCAAAGCCATGATCTGGTGCCAAAGGACAAGGAAAGGTGGGAATCCTAATCCTACCAACCCAATACTCCCCTCCTGCAAAAGAAAACCCTCGTGTCCTCAGCAGAATAGCACAGGAGAACCTCCCCCTACCGAGAGCAGGTATGACTGAGGTGACATTTAACAGAATAACTACCACACTTGCCCTCATCTTTCACCTATTTCAGTGGTGCCAATCTGCATCCAGATCACAGTGCAGAGTCTGGCTGCTCCCAGAGCCAGAGCTGTGGGAAGGGAAATGTGGATGTGAACCTCAGTGAGCACTGCCACTGCTGCTGCCCACGGCTTCTCACGGAGGGACAGCAGAAGGGACAATGAGCAGTGCAGGTGGACTGGAAGAGGTGAGTATTTCAGCATGGTTTGGATCACTGCCCTACTCAACTAGGACAGCAGCCATCTCAGAAGCTTATCTGTTGAGATACTTGTCTTTTCAAATTGACAGCATAAAATGAAAAAAAAAGAAAGTTTTTAGTGCAAGAGCCAAGGACCATATGCCAGTAAATGTACATCAAGGTTCAAAAGTGGCCTCTCTGGCATCTCCATCTCCTTACACTGGTTTTGACAAGCTTCTTCTCACACAACTTTATGCAGGGATGTAATTTCTGTAAACGAGAGGGTTAGCCTGTTCAGATAACTCTTTTTAAACATCATATTAGGTGTAATGAACCAGCTTCAACCAAAATTACACTTAATGACAAGGAACAGTTTTTGAACCTAAGCTACAGAGAGCAAGAGTCCTTTAGGACAAAATAATTTCAGGCCACTTTATGAAAATAATTTTTTTATCTTGGGTGAAAATATCCAATCATACGTAAAACAAATTTCTTTAATCAGGACTCTGGAAGAGCCATCATTAACCTGGAACATACAGAGAAAGGAAAAATCCTCTGTTGTTTCAGAGACCTTGTATAGCTGAGGTCAGAAAAATCAGTATAATGTGGTCACAGACTATTTCAGTCTCATCAATTTAATTCTTCAGTCTATTAATTATTTTATGAGTTTCAAATGCACTGCACACTGGGGATGCCTGAACAATACATCTTCATATAATTATTTTCTCTTTTACATTTTGTCCCAGGATGTATTACAGAGACTTCCCAAACTAGGCAAGTAATTATAACACATAAAAGCAATTATTTCTAACACGTGTTTTTTGCCTGAAAGCATTTGTTACTAGTTTAATCATCAGAAAATAAATACACGCCATGCATGCTAGAAATAGCTGAAATAGTGACTTGTTTTACATCCTAATGACTTAACTCCTGGCTCCTCAGTAACACCAGGAGAAGGTCACTCAGCCCCTTTTATTTCATTTTCTGGGCCAAACTCACGACCAGGGAAGTTCCACTGCGATGACCAACGTTTCAACTGGGATTAATGTGAACTAGCTTAGATCTGAGCCTTTGGATTTAAAATATTTTCTGCATTTTCAGTAATAAGCAACAGTGAATCAGAGCAGAAAATGGCTGTACAACACTGTGCACCATTTGCTGCTGACACAAACAAGCAGAAAGCACCAGCAAGGAGACACTGAAGTTACATAATATATTTCCAAAGGTCTTCAGGCACTGAAAAGATTTGTGCAGCCTATGAAGTCGGGGGGATTTTACTGATGGCAGAAAATGAATCATAGAGGATGTTAAAACGGCTGCTCTATGGAAAAATTAGAAGTTCCTTATGGTTTGTTGAACTTCCACAGTTATTTAACGTCACCTAACAGCAGCAACAAAGATAAACCTCCTCTCATTTAGCTACAGAACTGAAAGGAAGGTCATAATCCACCCTTTGTACAGGCACTATAGAAGCTAATGCAGCATAAAGAAATAAAATCCTTTGATTCAAAGATGGGCACATTTACAGCCAGACTGAACTCCTGATGATAATCCTCTTTGCGAAAGAGATTTTGCTCCAAGCAATTTACACCAAATATAAATGTTGTTGTTAGAAGCCTGAAGGTTAAATCACTTTTCTCCAGCTAATACATTTCAAATCATATTTTGTTTGCCAACAGTAGCAATTCAAATCCATAACAGCATCCCCAAGTAGCAACACGCAAGGAGAAAACTCATTGCTCCCGGAAACCCTTGGTGCCTTGAAAAACCACACCAGTTTTGCAATTCATTTTAATTTACAGCAGTTAAATCTAAAGAGACAGGGAAGTGTGACAGCATAATTAAGAGCTGGAGACAACGAGCAGCGTGCACAGCCAGATCCTACAAGCTGCTGAACGCTACATGACAGGCGGACAGACATGGAAACCTCTGGGAATTGTGGCTGCTGGGCCAAAGATCTGCCCCCAGCACAGGGGTAGGGCAAAAGCTGGCATTTCCAGACTGCTGAGGCATTACCTGCACAGCTTCACAGATGTCCTGACTCTCCTGAGCAGTACAGTGTGACCACCATGAAGGATTAGAGAAGAAGGAAGGAAGCAGAAGGGCCACTGATGCATCACAGCCCAGGAGGAACCTCTTGATTTTTTAGGGAAACCTGTTAGTCTCTCTCTGTCTCACTGTGATCTCTCCCAAATTAAGGAAAACAAGCCTGTAAACATTTTAGAGCTGAGACGAGGCAACGGTGCTGACAACATACTTGTGTGTGTCATGTGGGATTTTAAACAAATATTTCTCAGCAGCTCAAACATCAATGTATTCTGCCTCACCCCTACCTAATTATCCACCTAGTAAGAACAGCAGCTACCAGAGACTTCTGCAGCTCCTTTTGCATCCCACAGTCCAACATCTGTATCCACTCTCCCTTTTTTTTTGGAGAGATCTCATTTTTTTTTTTTAAAGCTAGTTGTTGCAAAGGCATTGAGCAGGTTACAGGATCAAAGCATAGATCAGGACTGGAAGGGAGGTTTTGCTTTGCCTCAGCATAATTAAATGCAGACATCCTACATCAGAACCTTTCTGCAGGCAATCCTTCCCCTTCTCACTCCCCCAATTCACTCTTCACAGCCATTTTCTCCTTGCTCTTTCTCCCACGATCTCCACAGCCAGCAGTCCTCCCCCAAAACCCTAAATCCAAACCCCTGCCCTACCTGCTGCACACCAATCACTCTGCCCCCTGGAACTGCAGAAGGGAGGTCTCAGTGAAGAGTTAACTCTCTGTGGTAACAGGCTTGTCTGGCACATTTATTTTATTTTAGACATCTCAGTTGGTAACTTCTTATTTGCATCCAGCAGCTACTGTATTAATTAATGAAGGTTTTCTGTCCTTTTTCACTACTTGTCCTCATCCCCATCAAACATAGTGGCACCAGCATTTATGACATTTATGATTTTTTTCCCCCTGAAATGGTTATCAAGCACTGGAACAAGCTTCCCAGGGAAGTGGTGGAATCACCAACCCTGGAGGTATTTAAAGATGTGTAGATGTGGCACTTGGGGACATGGTTAAGTGGTGGACTTGGCAATGTCAGAAGCATAGAATCACAGAATGGTTTGGGTTGGAAGGGACCTTAAAGATCATCTCATTCCAATCCCCCTGCCATGGGCAGGGACATCTCCCACTGTCCCATGGTGCTCCAAGCTCCATCCAGCCTGGCCTTGGACACTGCCAGGGATCCAGGGGCAGCCACAGCTTCTGTGGGAAACCTGTACCAGAGCCTCAGCACCCTCACAGGGAAGAATTTCTTCCTAATGCTCCATCTAAACCTCCCCTCCTTCAGCCTAAGGCCATTTCCCCTTTACTCTCACTATGTGCCCATGTGAGAAGTCCCCTGAGCAGGGCAGAGGGGCAGAATTCCCCCTCCCCTGCTGCCCAGCACAGGGGTGGTGGTCATTGTCCACTCGCACCCTGCGGACACTCAGAGAGCTCTGCAGCCACCAACAGCCTCCAGTCTTTCTCCCCAGTGATCTTTAAGGTCTTCTTCAACCTAAACAAACCTATGGCTCAGCCAGTTTAAGAATACTTGCACACAGTTTGAGGGTAACCAGCGGCTGAAGTGTTTTGGTGTTTTTTTCCCAAGCCCCACTGTTGGAACAGCACAATCAGCACAGCTGCTCTGAAGGACAGCAGCTGCAGGATTGCTACCTCCCCAGCCAATTTCCACATTCCAGCATTCATGGAAAACTATCCCACAGTGGCCCCAAAAAGGACTGGGGAACTAAAAACTGCCTGCATTTCTGTAACAAATGGAAATGAAATGATTGATGGCAGCAATGCAAATACTTTTTGTGGTTACAACAACCACACTCTTCACAAAGGCGCTGTCATGACATGAAGAACGGTCTTCACTCAAGATTTAGAGTCAACAGCAATATTGGTCCAAGTAAATCAATATCACTGATCATTATCTAGTAAGTAAATCTATGCCTTGGAATGACGGAGAGACTGCTTTCCTGAGACTAACCTCCTTTTTTCGGCTGTGACTCCATACAGCACTCCTGTCGGGTAAATATCTAAGCACAATGCTCCAAACTCCTAATGAAATCCAATGAAACTGGATTTATCTGTTTTCTTAAGAAAACAAACAAACAAACAAACCCTGCAGAAAACAACAGAAAAGAAACTGAGGACCATGTGCAGGAACACGGTCAAAGTGATGACCCCCTAATGACCATGCTTTTAAAAAACAAAAAAATTATCTAAGCCATGTTACCTTTTTATTTTTACAACTTTTTTCATAACTATGTCCAATGCAAGATATAAATAAAAAAAAACAAGTAGCTCCTGTGCAGATTTATCACTATAAATGCTCATTTTCGCTTGTACTAAGCTTCAAAACAAATGCAAAATAATTAATAACTGGCTGAATAACACGAGCTGAAAGAACCCAAGCCAGCTGTAGGGGTTCAAACACACATACATGTATTTACCATTCCCAGTTTCTGATGACCACAGAGTCCCCCGTTCAGTCTCTCTGGATCCCCCAGATCATAAAGGTTTTCACTGGAGACTTTCCTTTAGGAATATGTGTTCACTTGTGCAATACATGCATAGAACACTGGTTTTCAGGTTGTAGACAGAAAAATCTGTCAACTGCTTTCTTCCTTGAGCCTCATCCATTTTTGGATCATCAAGACAATGATGGCAGTGGTTATAGAGTGGTTACAGGTTCACTAAAAACTTGGGAACCTTTCTAACCTGTAAAAGGGCAAATATTCCTTTCACTCCATCCCCCACAATATCTGAATTTGCTCATACCTTCCTTGTAAGACAGAGGAAACCATTTACCAGCTGAGAAGCTCTTGACATGTTGTGAGGGAAATGTCTCGATGAGCTCAGATAATGCAGGAGCTGTGGTGACTGCACTGAGAAGCTTAGCAGTCCTTTGACAGCAAGCTAAAATGAAATTTCACACTTTCCATCTCACATTTAACAGAGTGGAAAAAAATCACCTGCTGTGCTCGGACACAGATTTAAGGTCAACTAAGTAACTGTAATTATTTTTCTTTCCAATGGGAAGCTAAGCTCAGCAGTCTGAGTAGTTTTATATTGGGGTTTTATTAAAACCTATTAATTTTTATTAAAACCTATACTATTAATTTCATAGCAAAGCATATATACAGACATACATTTTCAAACCCAGAGATGTGAGATACCCACAGGTTGTGTGATATTTTTTTTAGTTGAAAGCTGAATGGGAACATTATCAATGGGAAGACCAGCTTTGCCTTTTCCCTCATAATTGACTCAAACCTCAGGCTAAACACAAACAAAACGCATTTATTTTTTTCAGATTTCCCACATTTCTCTCTCTTTCAGGCTCAGAGCATTTGATGGCACCTGGCAAAGTTCTTCTGTCCAGAGCAGGATCAAACCCTTCAGGAACATGGAAGAAGCATGACCAAATCCTAATTAACTCCAGCAAGTCCACAGGGAATTTTACACTGGTTATTGCATGCTGCTAGCTGGCTCACTGACCAGCTCTCCAGTAATTCCCTGCATCCCCTGCTTTGTTGGAGACAATTCTGGCTCTACTGGAAGCAGAAACAGAACACAATGACAGATTTGCAGTTGGGAGTCCTCAGCACTGAAATGACCAGGTCTGCAATGACAAGAGACCACAGCAGGTCCAGCCTGGCTGCTGCCTTCTCATGACTCTCACTCATCCCCCCTTTGGGAGTTATATGTGGAAGAAGCCAAACCAGAAGATCAAAATGATATCCTTCCAAATTAGATCTTCTCATAAGCTGCAAGGAAAATATACTCCTGAAATCTCCTTGGTTTGTGTGGAAGATAGGCAGCTCAGCCTGCAGGTTTTTCTCCCCTAAGTTCTCCAAGAAACACAAATATTTACACTTCAGATAAAGGGAAAAGAGCAGGAAGAGAAAACTTAAGAGAATTCCCTGGAGTTAGTGAAAGCTGCATTAAGGAACTTTCCTCTTCACATCAGCAGCTCTGAATAATGAGGCAGCAGATAACTCTGCAGCTTTGAAACACACTTCTCCAGAGAGAAAAGACAATAAAATGTCAATAGAAAATACCTCTTGGCTGGCACACACTGGCACAGAGAAAACTTTTCCTCCTTTTGCACCTACAAGGACCAATTTTTTTCTTCCCCTCTTCTCCAGTATTTAGAAGACAAGCTGATGAGAGATGACATGGCACATTTACAGAAGTTCTAAAAATCCAGCACTGAATAAAACATAAGTGCAGCATCAGGAAAGGATGGCCAGACTGTACCAATGTCATCTAATACATTCCCTGTGCACTGACATTCAAGAAGGGAACAGAAAGAAGAAATTCAGTGATGATTTGGTTCTAAACATCTGAGAAAAGTCTGAATTAATTTTAAAGTACTTGAATAATCCTGGTGTAATCAGTGCCAAATTCAAGTTAGTGTACAGGTTTTCCTTAATCACAAACTTCCTTCTCATCCTTAAGAAGCTCTGCATTCAAAATTTCTACGTTCCTATACAGAATATAAAGTTTTTTTAATTACTTTAAAATTTATTTTACATTGTCTAACAGTATCTTAATCATCTGATAAAGAAAAATATCCATATAATTTGCAACGCTGGCTCCCCCACCCCTCAATCTCATCCTAGCATGGTCTACAAAATAAAGAATAAATAAAATACAATCAATAAATCCTTCTTATTTCTAGGGAATCTCACACAGCCCTCTTAAAGTCAACTCAGTTTAAATGTTGGAATAATTTTAAATCTGAGAACAAGTATGTGTGCTGACTTTAGGCACCATGGAAGAATCCAATGTCAATCCCTGCAGCCTGTCCAGTGGCAGTGCCTCTGGATGGACTAGATGTGCCCTGAGAACCCACAGCACCACACAAAGTTGGCATATTAGGATAGCTTCATGGAGCATAGAGAAGTACAGAAATAAATATGCCTCCGGATTATTCTCCTTTTTAAGCCTTTTCCATTCTTGTAGGGACAGACAAATTGGTATGTGCCAAAGTGAAGGGGCTTAGGTCTCATCTAAAAGGAAAGATTTATTCATATCATTAAAGAAAAAATAACTTATGATGCAATTAGTGTTAATAAGTTTTTTATTTTTCCAAGAAATGATGCCCTAGCTTTTGTATGACCTCATGATCTTGGAGACAAAGCTCAGTCTGAAGATATAAATATCAAGCAAGCATTACTAGTTCTGAAGCACTACCAAGCTACTTTGGTGCTTTTAGCTCCATCACACTCAAACATGCAAAGCAGGCACATTCTTCTCTTACCCTTCTCTGGTTTGTGTATTTTAAACTTTGATATTCAGAACATCTCCTGATCCTAAGCCACATCTCCTTCTCTTAATTAATTTGTGCCAAGCAGAAATACAAAAGATCTGCATCTTAAGCCAGGTCTCTTAGCTCCTGGATCTTTGCAATCACAGGATCAGCCTGTCCTCAGCCCAAACCCCTGAGATGCTGTGAAAATAAATACCAAGTGAATTGGTGCAGTAACCAAACTTCTCCAAATCCCTGCTTCTCTGAGCAGCAGCCAAAAGGCACAAAGTCCTCTTGCTGGTGTCACCACCAGCATTATTGTCCACATTCCTCACGCACATATTATTCACCTCCAAGCCTCGTGGCGTTTGTTTGCTGTCCCTCACTTTGGATTTCTTCCTGCTAATCCTAGGTTCAGATAACAGTCCTGTTAGGCAGGGCTGCTGTGAGGACCACGCAGATTGCCAGGCTGGAAAGTGCTGCCAAAACACACAACTCCCTTGGGCAGGGACACAGTAAGTAGCATGTATCCCCACAAGAAAGAAAAAAGTTTTGTTATTAACAGCCAAAACACACACTGACCTTGCCAAAAAGTAGCCTTTGAGGCAGGGCACTTGGTGCAATACAGAGATACTTACTAAAATTAGCACACACATCAGGGTCCCACTCAACTACAGCTCTCAGCAAAGGAAGAGATGTCAGTACATGGCGGCAGCAGCAGTGTTTTTTCTGCAGTTTAATAGCATGAAACTACTTCTCTGTTGTTGAGAGAGCAAAGAAAACAAAGCAGGAGAGGTGTTTCACTCTGCTCAAAATTTAAGTTCTTGAAATCTCTGTAGCACAAAATGCTATTTTAAGAATAACCTTTTTTTTTTTCCCTCCTGGCAGTGCAAAACAGCCTGAAACTCAGCATATTTGGCTTCCTGAAAATTTTTCCTGGCCGAGTACTCACAGCCTACAGAGATTCTCTGTTAAAACTGTTGCCAATTCTCTTTCTTGACCCCTTTCCAACAGGATAAAAAGAGAAGAAAGGTGGCAGTCAGTGAAATAGTAGAACTCAAGGATGCCTGTTTTATCAGAAGGGTGTTTGAAAACACAGTAAACAGTCCACTGAGGTGGCCTTAATTTGCACTGGAAGCCAGTGTAGGTTTTGGGACATTGCCACCACATCCCTCCTCCTTCATCTTGGACTGAACACACACCAAGAAACCTGGATTTTAACAACTGAATGGCAGAGATGTCCTGCAAGGGAGACAACACTTAATAACCAGAAGGGAAAGAAGCTATGCCTGTGAATGCAGGGTGAGTCTTTTGGCAGAAGGAAGTTTAAGCATAGATACAGGAGGGAGATGGTAGGGGATTTGTGCTGGGAGAGAAAAAAAACACTAGTTTAGATGACACTTACTTGGGAATTATTTGATCTAGCTGAAATCTCCTAGAAACACATAGTATCAAGTGGTTGCTGTCAAGACATACAAGCTGAGGGAGGAGAATAAATGCAATATAATGATCCTGTGTAGCCCTAACTCAAAGAATATAGAGATCAACTCTAAGGAGACCAGATGATCTGTTTCTTACAAATGAAAGTCAGGCATTGCTGTAGAATTTCAAGACCTTCAGACAACTTCAGCATGCAAATTCAGGTTAGAAAGTCACAGTGTTTAGCAGGACAGAAAGAAGTATTTCACACAACAGACCATCCTTAGAAAAAGTGATGGAAGATGACAACTTTTGAAAACTTTTGTTCAGCTTTTGCAGTTGAACACCTGTAGTTCAACTCCAAGACAGAGCCTGGGCCAGTTAATTTACTAAATGTCTACATTCATAAACCTCAATTTCAGCACTCTTCAGATGTGACAGCAAGCCTAAGACAATCAATGCAGTGCATTTCACAGGGAAAGTCATCCTGCTCCTCTACTGCTTGCAACTCAGGCCATATTTTTCTTGTCCCTTTACATGTGCAGGAAGAAATCTTGTGGGATGATGCTGTGAGTTAAACAAATACACTGGACTGGTTTGTGATGTAGCTGGAGAAAGATTTGTGTCAGCACTGCTGAGGGTGTTGTGAGCAGCAGTGGGATGAGAGGCAGGGGCAGGAAAAAGCAAGAATTTGCTTGTCCTGTATCACTGCCAAAGCTTTCACACAGTGGAACACTGGCCTCTCAGCAGGAAGGTTTCATCTCCCTTTTTTCAGCAAGTACTCCAGTTTCACTATTTAACAATTCTAACAGTTACAGCAACTTTCCCCAGGATTTGCATGATGCCTCAAAAAAATTCAGATTGTCTCGCGATCTCTTTGTGGATGTTTTGCCAATACTCTGCTAATTCCCCTTCAAAGACTTTCTTTTCTTTCCCCCTATTTATAGAATCATAACTTTGTTTAGAATGGAAAAGACCTTTCAGTCCAACCTGCAGTGTTGTCTTTCGAACTGGGAAACTTACGATAAGAACAAATCCTCTATGGCCACAAAGCCAGAAGGAATAATAATAAAAAAACCCTAATAGCCATCATCAGCCTTAATCCATCACTTCTATGAGAAGCTGGCAGTGGAGAAATGAAGACAGGGAATCACTTAAAAGGGAAAATCCCAGCCCAACACTGAAGAGAAGGTCTAGCATCCCTTACAGGGCAAATCCCTCACCTGAAAAAGTCAGCTCTTCCCAAAGTTTATCTGCAAGCAGTTAGTTTAGGCTGGAAAGTCAGCCAAACTCTCAGGTAACATGGGAACATTTACTGCCTAGCATGGGGAGCTCTTCCTTTCTGTTTGCCATGACAGGGAGGTACTGTAAGGCTTGAAGGACACAGAGAAACCATTCTCTGTGTTATTAGGAAAGAAAATGGCTCTAAATACATTGGACACACAATCATGAAACACAAGAGGAGAATTGCAACAGCTAAGCTGACACTATAGCCCAGGTGAGCTTTTTATTTGACAGCTATTTTTTAGAAGATATACCCTGCTCTTTCCACAATGGGTTGAGCATTTTTAATTTTCAGTTGAATTGAAAGAGGAGTCACTTTATCACAGAATGACTCCAGCACAGCTCAGGTTTCAGCCTGTGAAAGCAGAACTACTGTGAACACAATATAATCTATCAAGACAATCTGACACTCCCTCCCTAATGCCTAGGAAAAACAGCCCCTTTATTCCACAGTTTATTACATCTTTGTTTTCACTGAAATAGCCTAATATGATGCTTTCATGTTCTCTGTGTATCAGAGCAAGCAGATCTCAGGCTGTAGGTCTTCCCTGCACCCTATCCTAGAGCAAAATCATTCAGTTCAACAAGAAAGCAGAAGACACCCATGATAAAAATAAAAATTACTTTCTCTCCCCATAGGGAATACACTTACCTCAGCTGTATCCAATACATTTTCTCAAAAATCATTGCAAAGTCCAAGTGAGAAGATGTATGTTTTACTCATGCAACTTGCCCTTCCACTTACAAAGGGCAGTGTTTTCCCTTGCAGGAGTCACTTTAGCCCACAGGCTAAAAACTGATCAACAGTTTGACATCTTTGCAGCACCAAATGACACCTCAAATGAGTTCATCTGGGTTTTTTCCTGTTATTGTGACTCCTAGGGCAGGTGTTTTAGAGATTCTCAATGAAGAGAGAAATTTCTGTGAGCCCTTCTCCCTCAAAATTCCATAAAGAGCATCCCAATTAAATCCTATTCCACATGAATAAATATCCCTTTCACAGAAGTGTTTGCTGCAGAATTACAGCTGATGGCTGCTGTCCAGCCAATGGCTGAAGCACCCCTGCTGCTCTGGAGATCTTCGTGGCAAAGCTGAATAAAACATGGACTTTATAAAGGGTTGCATAAATGTCCTGCTTTTCCCCTCTATAAAACTGACTTGTCATCTCAACAACCTTTCATAAACGATGTATTTTACTTTCCTTTTTCTACCCACAGCACCACATGTGCCATGGTTTTCCTCTGAAAGCACACACCACCTTCCTCAATTCCTTACCCACAACGTGAAAATGCTCCCCCATGTCACAACCTGCAATCCATTACCACTGTCAGCTGTGCCTTTTGACTGGCTGGATCTGCCAACAGAGACACACACATGCAGAATTGTGGTGTGTGCTGTGAGCTCCACTCTGCCACAGCTCTCTGGATGCAGAGCAGGAGGTGCATCAGTACCACTCACCAGTGAAAATGCCTATTCAGAGACCCCAGCTCACAGTGATCAGTGAAGATATCTTGAATTGCCATTCCCAGGACTCATTCAAAGCCATGGGGGAAGACAAAATGTCTAATTGGTCTTTAAAAAAAAACCCACACCATCCCTTTGAAAACCAAAATTTTTCATAACCCTCCATTCCAGCACAGAAATTAGAATTTATTTTCTTTTATTCCCGTCCAACACAAAGATAAATGCTGAAGTTAGGGGAATTCCCTCAGGGAAGGAAACACCAAGTTTTAAATCAGCTCTAGTTATTCCTCCTCCTCCTCATTTCATCTCAATCAGTGTTTGCTATGTCTTCTACTACTCAACTTTTCCTCATATGTCTTTCCCAGTCAAACCTTTTGCTTAAGCTGCTCTTCAAAAACTCTGATTTGCTGACTATTCTCAGAAACAGATGAGGCAGAGCCTCAGCCCTCCCTCCCAAGGAAGCATCACAATGCCTTTGCCTGAACACGTGAAATTCTTTTGGGTTCATCTCCATCTCACATTCCAGCCCCTTTACCATGGAGCAGCATCTGCCTCTTTCTCACCATCATGCCACAGGGGTGAGCCTTCATTTTACCACCCTCTGTGAACCCTGGAGATGCTCTGGGCAGTGCATTCTCCTGGCCCAGCACAGGAGAATCAGTCAGAAAGAAAATCAGTCAGAACTGCAAAGAGAAATTAAGGTGAAAGCCTTCACCTTGGAAGTAAAAAACAAAAACAAAACAAAACAAAAAAAAACCCCCAAAACAACCAAACTTGCACGAGGCTTTTTAAAACTACTTCAGATTTCCTGCAACTTAAAAGTCAAATGAAACTCCATTTTTCAAGCTGCTTTAGATCAACTCCACGTGAAGGTGACCATATTTAAAATACAGTATTTTAAATCATATATTCTTATACAGTATTTGAAAGTGCTTGAAAAATGTCCTATTTTTTTATTTTCTTTTGCTTTTTCTCCATTTTGCTTTCTCCTTCCCTTTGCTTATGCACTGTGGCAAATAATACATCACATTCCAGCATAATGCAACCTTTGAAAAAATCTGATGGAGTCACAGCTAGTTTTTCCCAGCAAGAAGTCATTAATTGCAAAAATGCCAAACACTAAAGCATGGGACATGAGGAAACGAGGGTTCCATCAGCTAGTTTTTTTTTTTTCTTGCTAAAAAAAAAAGACAAGGAGGAAGAAAACAGACATGTAAAAGGGGAAAGGGGAGCTGAAGGGTAGTTTCTTTGCTAGGCTGGCATTCAGTTTTGCTTGCTGTAAATGGTAAATATCCCCAAATACAGGCTATAAAAACAGCCTTTATTAGCTCTAGTGAAGATGATGAAAAAAAAATAAATCAAAACTCAATACAAATCATGCTGTACCTTAGGCAAAAACAACTCAGCCATTATAGACAGACACAAATGCAGCTAATTTTTCCATGCAGCTAATTTTTCCAAGCTAAATAAAGAACTCTATCCAGAAAGAAATAAAAATACTTACAAAACCACTGAGTTTCTTGGAGTTATACAACTTCTCTATAGGTTTTTTTTTTTGTTTGTTTGTTTTTGTTGGTTTTTTTTAAATGTACTAATCAAACACCTAGATTCTTAGCATGACAATTCCTGGTTTTCAGCAATAGATTACCATGGAGCCCTGTAATTACTTTGGCCAGGAAAGCTTTCCTGAGATGTCTCAGCCTCCTGCCTCAACCTGCTCCCCAGAAAACAATTCCCTTTCATCGAGGGAACACTGCCTGCTCAATGACAACCAAACCCAAATATTTTTATCTTTCCAGCATTGGGAAACCCTCCAAACAGCTACTGAATGACTAAAACCAGGGAGTGTCCGAGCAGGGAGGCTGATTCAGAAAAAAAGGGCTTTGTCTCTGCTCTCTGAGAGCCACAGCCTGGGAGCAGGGCTGTTCTATTCCTCTCACCCCAGGAGCAGGTTTGGACATCTTTCTGGAGTGTTGTTTTATCAGAATGCAAGCCCTGAATGTCATCTCACCACTCCAGGGATGTCCCATGAAGGTTTCTGTGGGAAGCTGGGATGAGCAGTGGCTCTTTGCCATGCACAGCCACTCAAGGTCAGTAATAAAGAAAGAAAAAGGCAGCAATAAAACAATGGAAAGAGACTCTGACTCTCCTTGTTGGATATTCCTCTCTCTGCCCACTGAAAATATGAGGAGCAAGAGGTTTTTGGCCCTTAACTCTGAGGTGTCTCGTATGTAAGAGCAGAGTGACTACATAATTCTATTTTACTGTTACTGACACTAGCCCAGAAAGGGCCAAATCGTCAAAGGAAAGAGTACACAAAGTGAGAAATAAATCAGCTTTTGTCTCACCTAGAGCAGAGAAACGATTACAGATGAATGAGAGTTTCAGACAGATACCATATAAATAAAAGAGTATGTTAAATTGAAGGTATTCTGGTATGTCAACCTAACAAAAGCAAAAAGGTATAGGTTGGGTATATATAGAATATAACAGCATTTTGAGAAGTTCTTTACGGGAAAATATTTTCCTGACTAGCAAAAGATAAATAAAAATATATTTTTCTTTGTTTTGTGAAACATTTATTACTTGTCATGATCATTCTCTGTCTTTCCCTCACACTTGTGCTGCTCTGGGCTTTTTTCTCATTTACTGCAGATCTCTTTCCTTGTCCCCTGAGTGCCTTTTCCCTTAGCTCTGAAATATTTCACTTCTAAAATAAATATAGAGAAACTGCTGCTTCCCTAGAGCATCCCCAGAGGCAACTGTGAAGGACTTTCAATGCAATGCTGCATCCTGGGTCATCTGCCTGACATGGCCTTTCTTGCTTTTCCCCATAAAGTCAAACCAGAAAAGATGTCACATTTAAAAGCCCTGTAAAGTGGGAAGCCTGCATGGCTAAAACTCAGAACTCTTGGATCCTCAGTTAAAGACTGCAGAGAAATGGTGCTATAATATAGCTGCCTGAATAGTTATGGTGGATTTTAATTCATTTACTTTAAAATGCACAAAATGCACCTTTGCGCCTAAGAAAGTTATTTCAGATCACCTTGCAGCTTTGAATTTTCACCCTCTGACTTCCCCACATAAAAGCACAGGTAAGGAATAAGGGAAAGCATGTCCAGCCACTTTCAGAACTGTTAAAGGTGCGAGACAACTGGCAGCATTTATTACAGTATGCACTGTAATAATTAATTTAACTTCATGATATTGGCCTTCGGTTCAAGAATGGCCTCTGGTAGACCAGACCCAACAACAACTGGACTCTAATTCTAGTCATTGCACTCTTTCCGGAAAACCCTTCACCAAGTCAAATCCAAGAAAGCTTTATGATTCTTACCAACTTCTCCTGCATTTTATTAATTTCTAATCCAAGCCATACATAGCAATTTCCAGCTCACTGCATCATTGTAAGCTATAGAAATAATGTTATACTTAATTTAGATTTATTAATCTATGAGAACAGGGAATCTGATCAAGCGACAGAAACCACATGGGAGAAAAAAGGAGCAGAAAAGATCTGCTATATTGGATTTAATTCTTCTATGGTGTTCATTCAGTGCCTAGTAATTCAGGCTGGATTGTGGATGCAGCTGGGTTTGGGTGCATTCCCTCTGACACAATAGGAACACTGTAAAGCAAGAAACTTCTAACAAAACATATGCAAAACAATTTTAGTTGCTGTCCAACTACGAGAAAACCTTGTTCTTAGCTGCAGAAAGAGAGGAACTGAACACAGCTGTTGGAGTTGCTGATGATGCTGAGCAATTGTTGGGTGAAGTTCTTATGGCAATTAATAAAATTAGACTGCATCCTGCAGGCTGGAGCTGTGTCAGGGAGGGTTAGGGTGGATATCAGGAAAAGGTTCTTCCCCAGAGAGTGCTGGGCACTGAACAGCTCCCCAGGGAATGGTCACAGCACTGAGCCTGCCAGAGCTCCAGGAGTGTTTGGAGAACTCTCTCAGGGATGTTCATGGTGGAACTGTTGGGGTGTTCTGTGCAGGGCCAGGAGCTGGACTCAGTGATCCCTGTGGGTCCCCTCCAACTCAGGATATTCTACAGTTCTGTGGTTTTAAGGAGGGATTCCAGAGTGACCTGGAGGAGGAACAAATGTGGAGTGAGAAGCAGAGGACAAGGCATTGCTAAGTGAGCAGTTTAACACAGCAGCTGTGTCCCCCAGGGAGCTGTGAGCAGAGAGCAGAAGGACACATGGCGAGAGGAGAGGAAACAGAGGGTGACTACGAGTGCAGCCAGAGCTGAGGACTAAAAGCAGCTCATGGGTTAAGGGAGGGTAAATAAAGGCACTGACCCCTGAGGAGTCTTCAGGGAAAAAAGCGTTTTCCTGTGCACTTGAAATACTGATTTTCTAATTGTACCAGAATGACCACTTAAAGAGCCTGTCCTCCAAAGTTGATAAGCTCAAATGATGTGACTCAGCACCCAACTTCTTAGTGTGTTAGATCTCTTTGGAGGCAGGAAAATGGAACAGGGTGATAACATGACTCATGAGTTTCCAGGGTTAGGTATGACAATTCTGTAGCTGTAGGGGCTGACACTTGTGCATCTTCCTTCTTCCAACTCAAAACTGCCCGTGCAGCTGCACACAGTATGGACTGGTCCGTCCATTCCTTCCCCAAAGCCACAGTTAGTTTAGAAAGGTAACAACAGAAATCGCTGCTCAAGTGCAACCTACACTTCATCATTATCATCTGAAACAGGATTTCCCCACCTGTCCTGGTTAACAAGCCACAGCCAGCATTATGCACACTTAAAGCCATCTGAAAAATCTCATCTCATCTACAAAAGCTCTTCCTGCTTGGGGAGGCTGTTGGTACTCCCAGAGAGCTGGTACACAAACAGATTTCATCAGATTTAAAAGAGTGGCAAAAGAAAAATCTGTGTGTCTTAAAAATAATATTAAAGCCCAGTGATATCAGAGTGATGTTTCCTTCAAACCACTCACAGCATCAAACCTCCTCTCAGGCTGCCTCTCTCTCCAGTGAGGGATGGGATGTAGCTGGGAAGGGAAGCTCCCTGTGCCAGGCAGAATTAAGCACTGATACTACCTTAAAGCCTGGGAGAGGGAAGGAAGCATGGAAGGGTGAGGAACACAGCATGCATGCTGGGGCGACACGTAAAAGACAGAAAATAAGAGAGGTTCAAGAGCATTCACCTGGAAACTCCAGGAGGTTGAAAAGCCTGGTGTTTACTGCCAGTGAAGCTACTCTGGAGGCACCAAACTCCACTCAGAGCTAAGCTAGGACTTATCCAACCTGCAGGACTAGGAACACTTCAGAGTCAATCAGCCCAACTAACCCAAGCCTAGGCTTACACTTGTTCTAATTCACAAGTCAGAAAGGCATCTAGTTAGAAACAGAATTTGCTGGATAACCACTGGCAGAGCCTGAACAAGCCTCAGACTGTCTTCATGTGCACTGATGCTAGGTCTGGAGGAACCAGGCTTCTTCTCTTGCTTCTTACCAAGCATGTACTAAAAATACTGGGTTTGATCTTTTGGCACTGTTAAGGGAACATTTTTTTCTTTAAGGCCAGGTTCGTTTATGGTTTTATATGGGAACAGTTAAGTAGGGAGCTCTTTGAAAAACCTGATACAATATAAATATTTAATCCTTAAGTAAATCCTTTGGACCTTGCTCCTCTGTTCTCAAGCTTAGCATCCACCAAAGGCAACAACAGAAATGACAAAGTTCTGGTCTCATTCCTCAGAAAACAAAGAAACTCCTCTATAGGCCAGGTGTCTAGCAAGCACATTCAACAGCAATACAAACACACATCAGCAGAGGTTACATCCACACACAGACATCTGTGGGATGAAGGGGATGAGATCCTGAGTCAGAATTCACTGCCAAGGTTTGGGTGGCAGCAGCATGCTCAAGCCAGTGAGCTATTGCCTTTACAACTACTTTCAGACACAAAAGAAAGCCTGCTTTTAAAGAAATACTTCAAATGTTGGAAAGCTTAAAAATTTACTTATTTCATAGCAGTGCAATATTTGCCGTTTCAATTTCATCTGAACACATAGTCTCAATCTTTCACTGAATTTTTCTATTCCAAACATCACTACAAAGTAAAACACTCATTACTTCATTAAAATAATCGAATTTCTGTGTCTAAAAAGAGACAGAAATAGGATAAAATCCCACAACAGGCCTGTCACTTTCAATTATTTCATAGTCAGATGCTTATTGTATTTCTCATTGATTAAATTAGAACAACAGTAAAGATAACTTTAAGAAGTTTCCCATTCTCAAAATGATTGATTTCTCCGACATGAAAATCAGAGCCATTAAACATGGTGATGTAGTTGTACTCTCCATTCAGAGGAGCTTTCCAAAGTTGTTTGTGCAAAGGAACATCTGTTCAGGCAGGGCAGCTCTCCAAATTTCCTCATCTGTCTGGCTGCCCTAACAGCTACGTTGTCATCTGTCACCTGCCACCAAAGCTGCAAGTGACCAGGAAGTTCAGGAGGGAAAATTGCTCTTGCAGCTGCTTACAGACAATTCTCAACTGTAACTGCAAATATTAGCAATGCTTTCTTTCCTGGACGGGGAATGAAAGATTAACAGCTGGTGAAATACACAAAACCCCAAAAATCCTGGCTCCCATGCAGACATTGGTGAAGGACTGCCCTTTCCAACAGAACCAAGGACTCAGGCTGTGTCTCCAAGCCACCTGACCATCCTGTCACCATCAGAAACGCCTCCTCATTTTTTCACAACAACAACAAAAAAAAAAAAAAAAAAAAAAAGGTGTGGATTTGCCTGTTTTCAATTGCAACAGTCATCTAACTGGGAGAGGACTTGAAATCTTTGTTGCCCAAGACAGCTCATGTGGCATTGAGGCTGCTACCTCTTTCTCTTTACCAAGAGGAGGAGGTAACACCTTCACCTCCCCGCTTGGTCCAGGGGAAATGGCCAAAAACGGCACATCTTTGACTCTTCCTGTCAGAGGACGCACTTGTTTTGCAGAGCACCAGCTGCACTCTTCAGAAATCTGATGTCACCAGAAACGCCTGAATTGCTGCCATTCTCTGCAGTGAATCTGCTGTCATCCCTCCCAGAGCAGGGTAAGGCAAGTCCTGTGTCACTGCATGGGAGTGACCACCATGCTGACCGCTGGGTCACTGCGCTGTTTGGAGATCTGTCACACAAAGAGAAATGAGACTGTTCCATCTGTCCGCTTGCTGCTGGCAGCTCTGCCTCCTCCGACTGAACACCTGTAACCTTCCTCCTTCTCTCCCACCTGTCAGGCTTTTTTACCTGCTCCAGCTCAAAACGTGGTGGGGTGTGGAGCAGAAGTGGTAGGAAGCACCCAGGAGTTCTGGGTGACTGCAGAGCCAAGAAGGAAAGCACAAAGCTCTCTGGCAGCCAACGATGAATATTCTAAAATATTTCTAGACTATAAGAAGAAACGAGCAAAGAGAGATGAAAGCTGACCTTGCTTCTTCAACTGAGAGAGAGTAGAGGCATGTTTGTTTTCAAAACAATAAAATGCAACAAGCACACGTCATTCTGCAACTACCATCCTTAACAGCACTCTTCGCACAATGCTCTTCTGTTACACACGAAAATCAGATCCTTTGTTTTCTCTAATGAAAAACCAAAACACCAGTGTAGGAAAACAACAAACAGACCCAGAAAAACAATCCCTTCTCCCCACAAAACAACAAAAATGCCCGAAGGCAATCCCAACATTGTCAGTGCTCGGAAGACAGGACACACTCACCAAAGCGAAACATGGTGATGGTTTTCTGTAGAGATGTGTTTACCAAACGCTCTCATTTGTAGCATCCCAACCACCAGCCAAGGGGAGAACATCCTGAAATGACCCTGGAGCAGCAGAGGACTGCAGGGATAACCTGCTCTAGCTGTGATCAAGCTGCTTCCAGCACCGGGAGTGCTAAAATCCGCTTCAGACAGCGCTGCTCCTCAATTAATTAACGCTGCTCGTTTAGCCATGTGCCAGCTGACACTTTGGATGTCCCTCTGAAGCTCTCAGCTCACACCACCCCACAGCACTGCCAGACCAAGGTGCAGCACAGATGTGCCCTTAGCTGACATAACCTCTTGGCCATTTTTCCTTTTTCTTCCGTCTCCATCTAACAGCAATCTCCTTGCACAAGGGAAAGGCAACACCTCAGCCAGCAAAAGTAATAAGCTCGGAGCACAGTGATCCTCCTGCTTGCCTGAAGTCAGGCAGAGCAGTGGATTTGAATGCTGGCACAGATCTGCATGAAGAAGAACCCCAGGTGGAAAACAAACAGATGTGATTTTAAAGTGAGAACACAACTGTGAATACGTACAATATTTAGGGCTGCAAAAGACTTAGAGCTGTGGGCAGTACCTTCCTATTTTGACCATGTTACATTCAGGGAAATGGGTCTTTGCAGCAGGGAGACAATTCCTCTTCCTGAGCAGGAAGACTCTTCATTTTTAATTATTATATTAGTCAAACCATATTTTGACTAGACGAAGCTGTTAAAGGATGAAGAGTCTGAAACAGAGTTCATGCCTTTGCCATTTCCTGCTGACTGTCAGCTCACCCTATTCACCAGCAACACCAACGAGCAAAGTTCTGTAAAGATAGCTAAAAAACCCCTACAACCCTCCCCAAAAAAACCACCCCAAATCTTGTCAGATTCTGCCAGGAATTTGCCAAGCCAAGAAGGGAGGATGGTGGGAGTTTCCTCCTCTTTGCATTGTCAGAACAGATTCTGTCAGCAATTCAGAGACAGTGTAAACAAGAAAACTTCTTTTTGCTTTGTCACAACTTTATTTGAATTGGATAATGCTCCTTTCAGGAAGAGTGTGTGACTACAGGAGTAAATTCTGCCTACCAGAAGTCTTCCCACATGGGTACCATGGCAATGGAACAGCAATGTAAGTCTCCCGAGGAGACCAAATGCAGCTTGGTTAGGAGAAATGCAACCAGGAGAAAAGATCAAATCAACAGCATTAATATTATAAGAAACTGCCAAACAACTAAATTTTACTCAGCGCTGGTATTTAAAGAATTTTGGAAACCCTGTTATTTCCTTTTTAGAAGTTTATGGTATTTTTAAATAAATCTGTAACAATTTTGGTTGATTTTCTCATAACAAAATGAAAGGTAGAAGGTTCATTTCTGGAATATATATTTAAGGGGAGTATTCCCATCCTAAAGGCTGCATTCCAGTTGGCAGCAGCTTGAGCAGTGTTAGTGCATTAAGCCTAAGATAATGTCTATTTGCTATCTTATCCAGGGCATGGTGACAAGTGACATTAAGGCTTGTCATTGCAGGCTTCATCCTGAGGGCTCTCCCCAGCTTGATCCACCTGGAAACAGGATCAGGTATCTCAGCTAGTGCGTCTAACCCAGATGGATATGATCTGATTATGGCTACAGATACTAAAGTGCTTTGTACCCACTGCAAACGAATGCTTCACCAAAACTGACCTAGGACCTTCTTCCTAGACTGGCTCCTTTAACAGCAACCAGTGCTCTCCTGCCAACAGAGCAGGAGGAAAAGTGAGAGGGAGATGAAGTTTTGCAAGAAAAAAGGGTGTAGGAGGAGGAAGTCATCTGTGATGCACTCTGTAATGAAACACCACTTAGGTGCAGAAGTGAGACATATGCTCCGATCCCCAGCTGCTTGACAAACGTGTTTCCAGCCCTCAGGCTCAGGACTCTTTCAAAAGCAGCTGGCTGGCTATATAGTAAGTTCTCCTAAGGTGAGGAGAATTTTTCCAGGACTGACCAAAGAATAGAGCCTTATTACCTGCTGGGAGGAGTCAGGTCTGCAGGTTTGATTTAATGCAAAAGCTGGGTGATGGGTTTACCAGAGCAGCCATGGCATTGTCCTGGTGTGGAAGGGAGACACATGATGCCCCCAGAAGACTTGGTCTCTGCCCCTCAAGCAGAAATTGAGAAGCAAACCAGAGAAGATCTTAGAGAGTCACAATCTCACTTGCAAAGACAAGCATCTAAATTGTCACTGCAATCTCTGTAAAGTAAACAGATATTCTCAAAACTATCTTAATTATATGCCATAGGTTTAGCACTCCAGGGTGATGAGCAGGGTTTCAAATGTATAGAGAACCCTAAGTATTTTATTTCAAAATTTAAAAAGTGAAACAGCTTTGCTTTAAATATCATCACTTTGGTTTATCACTTGGGGGAAGGTGGGCAGACAACCTGGACAGTTTAACCAGGACAGTTTTCCTCCTCAAATTCATAGACCAGTGATTTTTCCTCTCTGATTTTTCAGAGAGAGCACTGCTCTGAAGACTGCATACCCTGAATTCTACTGGTAAATAATCCTTATCCACCAACAGCACCTTCACCTCTGTAATCTGCCCAGAGATGGTCTGTTTCCTTTCATGTTTCAAAATACTCCAGAAATCCAACTACTCCTTGCTCAGGAAATGAAAAGAGCAAGTGGACTCATAGAATGAGCTTCTTTTTGCTCTGCCCAGCTCCCACCTGCACACACAGACCAAATTCAGGAGCCAAACTGGGGAAGCTGGCCCAGAATGAGGGACAGAAATGTTTCCAGCCTGCACCACAGCCACCTGTATCTGAGCTGCAATGTGCTCCCTCCTCCTCCTCCTCGCCAGATGGGTGTGAAAAATCAAAACATGGAATAACTGCTCAGGCTCTAGCTTCTCCTTCCCAATCCTCAAAGGAATGCAGCTTCTTCACTTATCTCCTGGCTTTTCTTATCTGCCAGCACATGGGCTGTGGTGCAGCAAGGTGGAGGACACTTAACAGATGCACTGTAATCTGCAATCTTTGCAAAATGCTATCAAGAGCAGGACTCTCCCTTTCTGTATCTCCTGGGTTAATTAAACGTTCCTTTAACCAGTGGAAAACCTAGAAACTACACTATTGCTTCTGCTATTTTAGCTTCTTGGAATAACAAGCTTATATTACAGATGTGCCTTCTGAAACTGCAGAGACTCCAAAGATGCAACAATTTTAATAATAGTAATTTTTTTAAAAGTAACACTCTTGACTCCAAAAATATTATCCTTAAGCATTATTAATACAGCCTCAGTGACATCTCCTGCTGGACATGAATAATCAGAGAAAAGAAGGACAGAACTCACTTCCACTGGAACAAGATGAAGTGTGATGAGTACCCATCTACAGACACTTATTTTGCCTTTTACACTGAGGCCAGTGACTGTGCATGCCACAGAAGAAACTCATTTTTCATACATCTTTCATTGATGGGGCTGTTGAAAGATGAACTATCTGCTCCCAATTGTTATATTATCCAGATAATCTTACCCTCCTACAAGGAGAGGCTGAGAGAACTGGGATTGTTCAGCCTGGGAAAGAAAAGTCCTTGGGGTGACCTCACTGTGGCCTTGCAGTGCCTGAAGGGAGCCTGCAGGAGAGATGGAGAGAGACTCTTGACAAGGGCCTGGAGTGACAGGACAAGAGGACAATGGCTTCACTCTGACAGAGAGCAGGTTTAGATTGGATATTGGGAAGAAATTCTTCCCTGAGAGGGTGGTGAGGCCCTGGCACAGGTTGCCCAGAGAAGCTGTGGCTGCCCCTGATCCCTGGCAGTGTCCAAGGCCAGGCTGGTGGGGATTGGAGAACCTGGTCTGGTGGAAGGTGTCCCTGCCCATAGCAGGGGGTGGAACAAGATAATCCTTAAGATGCCTTCCAACTGAAACCATCCTGTGATTCTATGATTCCATATGCAACATCTGGGAAGCATCTGCTGAGCAAAGCAGAGGGCTGGCTTGAGACCCTGAGAATAACACAGCTCTCCCAGTAGTGTTTTTCTCACTTGAAATACAGGACTCCAAAGCTAGACTTGGTAACAAGAGCAGCATTTCCACAGGAGGCTGCAGGAAGAAGGGGCTGCTGCAAGCAGGTTCCCTGGTGGCACTGCTTCTCCATGCCATCCACCCTTCAAGAAAAACCCAGCTGAACCCTTCACATTCCATGAGCTAGGGAATGATTGTGACATTGCCCTCAAAAGCCCCAGAGAGGCACGGAGAGTACTCCAGAGCTCACATGCACTGCATGTAACTGGTTTGGTCTGCACCTATCTTCCAGCATTTGTTACATCCTCCAGTGTTTCACAAGTGCCCCAAATCATGTTAGGAACTTTGCCTCATCATGGGTGTGTGCTGCTGCACCCACAGAATGTGGATAGACAGAAGGGCAATTTTTTTCCAAGCAATCCCCAGGTGGACTAAATCCCTGCATCAGCATCTTAGTAATGCAGTTTATAGTGCACTGCCCAGTGAAGACATCCTTGTCTTGCTGGTGTGCAAGGATGAGCAGTTTCTTTCTGGAAGCTGCACCTAAAGCACTTTCTCTCTTCATGGAAAAGCAGGATAACAAACCCCTGCGTCACACAAGGACTGTGGTTCCTATCCAAGAGCTGCCTTGGGGCTCTTGCCTCGAGGAATACCTGTTACCTTCTCCTATTCTGGCAAGCCCCTGCACTGCAGAATTCACCTGGCAAAGGGAAGGCACTGTGCCATGGAAAATGTAAGCAACCAGTACAACATCAAAGCTGCAGATTACCATTTTGAGGCTGATAGAATGGCTCTGATGATAGCAGCTGATAGAGCCACAGACCACACATAACCAGGGATTCCTACAGAAGGGCGGAGGAGGATGACAAGATGAAAATTTATCGCTTTGTTATTGCTGTTGCCTGACATCAGGAGAAAAAAATGGGTGGAAGAATATATTACAGATATCTGGCACAAGATGCATAGCCCTTCCCACTTTTCAGCCCCTACAACCTTAATTTTTAATTGCAGTCTTACTACTAGATTGATCAGGTTGGAAAGGAAGAAGAAAAAGAGTTGGCAGGCAGAGTTTTTATACTAATATGTATCTACTGATATTTTCAGGAAAAACAACCAAGAAAACAACAGGAAAAAACATCAACTAAGTGCATACAGCGTTTGTTAAACATAAATGTGCTTTTTCCCCAGTGAGGACCTTTAACCTGTAGTCCCTTCTTGGAAGAAAGAGAAACAACTTACAGCTCCAGCTTTGATGTTAGTAACTTTTTTTCAGTGATTTAAGAAGTTCCCCTTGGTATTCCTACAGTTTGGTATTCTGTAGGCATTTGGGCTTCAGTGCCTAACAGACAGAGATAGCTGTGAATCTGCTCATTTTCTTTGTATGATTTAAGACTGCAATTTCTCTATAGGTACATTTATAAGAGAGAAGCTAGCCCTTCCAGGGGTGAAAAAGGTGCAATTCTCAGCCTAGTTAAGAATCCACACAAACTTAAAAAACAAGGAGGCGACAGTATGGCTGGCAAAAAATTACAATCTCTTTTCCTTCCGAGAAACAGCATTTTTCATTCGGCTCATCTATTTCAGAAGGTTTACCTGCTTGGTCCAGAAAGCTACAGAAAACCCTGTTTTCCAATTCGTATCATTAGATTGAAGCTGTGAGCCCAGAACTCATCATTTACAGTCTGCACCAACATAAAGCAACGAAACAGCTCTTGGCCAAAAAAGCCCAACTGTTTAAAGCAGTACCTGGAAAGAAGGAAGTTTTGACAGTGAAAGTATGCATATCTGGAAGAAAATATATTCCAATTAGTTCTACTTCACACATTATAGCAGGAACAATGATTTATAGATGGCAGTTTTTCAGCTAATTATTATTATTATGTGTGCCTATTTGACACACCCAGTGTGACACAACATCACAGGAGCTTTTATAACAGCCACCTGGGGAAGGAAGAAAGCATACCTCTATATATCATGCATGTATTTGTAATCTTTTGCTAGGAGGAAAACATGCACAGAAATGAAAAACCTGTTTCATATTTGCTGTTCAAAAATAAAAAAAGAGGCACAAGCTAGCAATCTGTAATATATCATCTTCTGCTTATTTTAGGACATTGGGGTGGAGGGGGAAGCAAAGGAAAAACTTTCTGTAGATCTCATTTATGGAAAAAGTGGCATTATATAAAAAGCCAATGGCAGCAGGATTCCTTCCATTTCTCAGATACCTTGAAATGCTTCTAGGAAGTCACATTCAGAGTTATTTTTAAGGAAAATTTATGACTTGTTAACGACTTCTAATTAAGCTTCCCACTCTTCTACGGTATTTCTATGAAACATCTTTAAACTGCATTGAGCAAATGCCTCCAGCTGTCCCTGTCTGGCTGCTTTTTGGTTTTCATCTTTCCAGCTGCTATGGAAAAGGAGCTTAGTTTAGCTCTCAAGTTTAAAAAGCCATCACACATTTTCCCTTCCCACTGGTGGGCAGACAGGATAGTGAGGGAAGGAGTTAAATTCTTACTGTCTCCAGCAAGTGGATTTGTTAGGTGCACATACTGCACTTTAATGACAATAAAACTCCAGGCAGTAGCATTTGACCTGCAAAATCAGTGGCTTTGAAGGGAGGAGAGCCAGGAAAGGAGCAGCTGCTCAGTTTTCTCTGCTGGAAATCCTAATTTTCAATAAAGATGTTCTCAGCCTGACACTATCAAATTAGCAGACAACAAACACTATTATTTCCTGACGTCTCTTTCCTGGTTTCCTGCCACTGATCCAAGTCCCTGACTGTGGCCAAAGACACAAAAGACTCCTATGGGGGTCTGTGAATCACTGCCAAAATCTGCAGGCAGAAGGCACAGAGAGAGATGTACATATTGTAGTTTCCACAAATCAGAAAAGGTTCAGAAACACTGCTAATGCCAATTCCATCGATTTACTGCTTGGGACAGGAAGAGGTCATACTGCACAGCACACCAGGTGTTGAGGCTGGAAGGCAGGGAGAGTAACATCAGGTCCCAAGCTGAAGATTTTATAGATGCTGGTACCTTCTGCTGTTTTCCATGTCATCCTAGCTCGGGGCAATATGAAACGTATAAAACAGGTAATAAATTGAGTAGATGACAAGTCATGCCACTTATTAGAATTTTCCATGTCTTTGCCCTTAGGTTTGATGCTGTAATTCAAGACTGCTCTCATGTTATCACTCCTACATACTCTTATCTAAACCTAGCCTCACCCCTTGAAGCTTTCCTGCCAGCATTTATTATTAAATAAAAAAGAAAATACTCTTAATTTTTCTATATTGGTAGATACACAGCTGAAAGAAAAATATAAAATAAAACAGAGTTCAAGATGAAAGAAAAACCCCCAGAAAGCCAAACAAACATCTACCATTAAATATAAACACAGCCAGCTTTTTAGGCTCTCTGATAGAGAGGTCACAACAACCTTGATGTATTCTTGTTGTCACAGGGGGTCTACTTCTGTTTGAGCCTGTCCTGCTGGGATGCTGCATACACATTAAGAACTATTGCTTTTCACCAGAAAGGTAAAATACCATGTCTGCTAGAAGCCAAAGCAGTTCTTACTACATAATGGTTGGTAAAAAAAAAAAAAAAAAAAAAAAAAAAAGAGTAAGATATTCCTTCTCTTCTTTCCTTCTTTCTGTGGTGAAAATTCTTCAAAAGATGGCAAAAGAAGGCATTTTTGTTCATCTTTTCTTATGCTTACCAGTACAAACAAGATAATCCCTCAATAAATAAATAAAATATTTCAGGAAACATGACATATAACAAATATGGAACAAAGCCAAATGAAAAAACGTGCATGTACCTTTTCTAGTTTGTTCACCTTTGACTTTGCAGCAAGCATATTTCCATCCCTGAGACCTGCTAGAGGGCAAAACATGTGGGAGGATAATGGGACAATTAAAGTTTTATCAGGATTTTTGAAAAGAGAGACAAAGCAGTGTGTGTGAAAGAAGACAAAAGCAGTAAGCCAGCCTGAACACAGAGTCATGATTGCACTGTGGTTAAGCGGTACATTTATCCCTAATTCCAAAGACCATTAATTCCAGCAACTGTTCAACTGAGCCAAAAACCTTTGCAACCTGTGCCAGGGCCTCCCCACCCTCTCAGGGAAGAATTTCTTCCCAATATCCAATCTAACCCTGCTCTCTGTCAGTGTGAAGCCATTGCCCCTTGTCCTGTCACTCCAGGCCCTTGTCAAGAGTCTCTCTCCATCTCTCCTGCAGGCTCCCTTCAGGCACTGCAAGGCCACAGTGAGGTCACCCCAAAGCTTCTCTTCTCCAGGTGAACAATCCCAATTCCCTCAGCCTTTCCTCCCAGCAGAGCTGCTCCATCCCTGGGATGCCCTTGGTCCCTCCTCTGCACTCTCTCCAGCAGCTCCATGTCCTTGCTGTATTGGGGACCCCAGCTTCTCTGTTCAAATTTGCAGCAGTACTGTGCTCCTCTAGGTGAATAGTCAGTGATTCCTAAGGACTTTCTTAATTACTTGCAATTACCATTTCTAGCAGTATTGGTATTCCAAGATGCTACTGTATATTCACAGCAAGATGCAGGAAACACCTAGCAGCTCTTGGCTTCTGTGCCCTTCCTGGAAAACTGACACACAGCTCCAGGAGTAAAACAACTCCCACAGCCCTTTTAAATAATTTTCAAAAGGCCAACAATAACCAAAAAGACCTCTTAAATGATGCTAAATATCCACCATTTCAGCTTTTGACACTCTGCCCTTCCCAATAAAAACCCACAAGTATCTTAACAGGCAGGTCAAGGCTCCTCAGGAATGAGCCTCCCAGCTCTCTGCTCCAGAGAGACTTGAGGGCTGAGGTCACAGCCTCCCACGAGCTGTGGCTCCCAGGGATTTATCCCTTTCCCTGTCCAGGACAAACAGCCCATTGTGGTGGGGCAGGCGCTGCCCACAGAGCAGCAGAGCTAAGGCGCTGTGGATCCTCCAGAGGAAAGCAGAAATGTGCCAGAGCAGAACATTTGCACAAGTCGTTTCATTGGAATTCTCCCAACGAGATCTGATTATCAGATCTCCTTTTGCCATGTATGTCAGTGGATTGGCTGAGGCTGTAAAACACAGCGCCTGGGTGCCTGGCCAAGTGTCAAAACAGTCTCAAAGGCACAATTTTGAGTAACAGGGACAAGGCGGTTGTTTTTATTCTCTCTGGCACTTACGGGGAGCAAGCCTTGGTCAAATGAAATGCGTGACAAAAAAAATCATCCGATGTTCATAAATTCAGAACTGTTCAGAGTTAAAAATCAGACAGACAGCATGACAAACCAAGTTAGTATATTCTCAAGCAAGCCTGAAAACTGACTTTCCTAAGGAATTTTTCCTTCTGCACAGCTCCACTCAGAATTAGCAAAATACAAGCTCCTAACTTTTCCATCTCTATTCAGAGCCTGACTTGTGAAATGAATTTTTAACGGTAGCTTTAAAAAACTTCTGAGTTGTCTGAAAGGAAGCCTGCGAGAGATATGACTATGTTCCATAATGTTATTAGGTTTTAGCTTCTCTCATGAATCACAGAGATGATACAAGAATGCTCGGCTCCAAAGCTGAAGATGGTGCTGCCCTTTCCAATTTCCAAGCGCACATTTATCAGGTCTTGTGGGCCTTTTACAGTCCAGCGAAGCTTTAATTCTAAAAGACACAGACACACAGCTTAGTCGAAGTGGCATCTTCAGTCTCTGTTTTCTTATCTTCTCAAAAACAGCTTTGAGAGTTAAGCACATGGATTTTGCAGAGTGCTGCACTCTCATCCCCCACGTTTATCAGCTGTTCAGCTTTCAATAGCAGTTTGATATTCGCCGTGTCAGCAGCACTGCCCTCCAGGAGCTGCATCCCCAGCCAGACCTCAAAAGAAGGAATCACTTCTTGGCATAGGCAGTTCCTCACCAGGTGCTCTGCTTCCTGCCAGCCACTTTGGGCCGAGGCTCAGCTCCCAGCACCAGCCCCAAAGATGCTCTCGACCCTCCCAGCCCCTCTCATCTCAGAGCCATATCCAGAAATAGCTGCAAAGATCTGCAGTGCCTTAGGAGAAGAGCCACTCGTGCTCTGGTAGGATTTTTAGGGCACAACTGGATGGCATCTTCTCACAGTGCTTTAGCTTTTGCCTGGGAGGATAATGCTCAGTGGAAGCTGGTTTCTTTTAACACCATTCCACAGTGTGGTCTGTGGCACCCAAAGTTTAGCAGCCCCACAAGCTGGGAGCAGAAATTCCTCTTGGTTGTCAAGTATTTGTTTGACTCAGGTCACACTGAAGCATGTTTTGCATGACTGGGGTAAAAGATGTACTGCTTAGCAAGGGGAAAAAAACCCAAACCTATCAAAAGCCAAAAAGCCAACCGCATCTGAAAGTAGATTTAATTGGAAATTAGCAAGGACAACTGAGTGACACTTAGTGCAGCCACAAATCAAGAGAGGACATTCGGTGGCTCACCAGAGACTCACCCAAGATACAGAATTTTGTAATTAATGACACTGTTTTCTGTACTTTAGGGCACAATGTGCCTCACTGCTCTTGGAGAGGAACACCAGCTTTGGTTTGTGGTTTTATTGAGGCACATTGTTGACCACAATTACTGGGAAAGAAATTATGCATCTCTATCTCGTCTAAATTAATGGGGTTTTTTGAGAAGTCTTCCAAACCTCCCAACTACCAAATCAAGTCCTGTAAGTAACTTAGTCTACTAAGAGTGCAAGTCCTTTCGTTATTTATGGGCATATTGCAATAATTTATAAGACAGGTGATGTTATACATAGCTGCTATAAATGCTCCTTAACTGTCAGAAAGGCTTTTCACTTCAAGTACTATTTTCTCAACTCATTTTCTTTTAAAAGAAACAGTGAATCTGAGTTTCTTACAACTAGAATTCATGCTAGAGCATTATTCTTTAAGCTGTCTATGAGCATAAAGAGTTTAAAAAAAAATTACAGAAATGAATCTGTTGTTAGGAAACCTCTTCAAAACAATTACAGAGAAATTTCATAACACTTGGTTTTGGAACACACTTTCTCTTTGCTTGACTACGTTTCATAAATTACAAATGGGTTTAATTTTATTGGCCTCAACTGAAAAATCATCGTTAAGAGTTTCATAATGAATGAGCTCGTAAGAGAATTACAAGGACATAATGCATGCCATAACATAGTAAAGAATAAGGCAGGCTGACCTCATTAAATCCATGAATTTAGAAAGTGCTCCTGTTCAGGACATCATCTGAAGCACTTCTTTCAACTGGAAACAAATTATAACATTCTGAAAGGTTACCACTTCAAAGAGATTAAGGACTGTATGTACCTGTGTAGATAACAGGACTTTAGCTGAATATGAATCACAGAAGACACAAAATACTCAAAAGCCCAAGACGCTTAAATGCAAAATATTAATCAATAAAATACAACACTGCCTTTAACTCCTATGACAATTCACACCTCACTGAACTTCAGCACAGACACAGACTGTAAATACCTGCACAAGTCTGCATGAAAAGAACAGACACTCAATGGGTTGCTGTTGCTGTACATGCCACACTTCAATCCTTTCCCTTCCTGCAGATGAACACCCATCTGCTTTCTCTTAGAGGAAACATGTCATACAGCAAAATTAAGATGTTCCAAAACATTTCTTTTCACTTGGGCTGTGGCAAATAGTCAAAACAAAGATTACAGCACTACATGCCAGTACAAACTTGCAGCTAAAAGCCATTACACTTCGTGATGCTTTCAATGAAAAATAAATTGCGAGTAAATTGTTTTGTAAATCAAGATGCTGCGTATCAGATGTGGAAGTCCTTGGAACAGAGACAATAAACATTTCCTCCTCAAGAGAACAAAAACCAACAAAACAAACCCCTCAGGAGATGCTTACATATAGGACTGCTAGATATCAACTTAAAGCTCACCATGACTGTGTTGAAACAGGTAATTCCAGGATCTGTAACATTAATTAAGATTGAATCACCAGCAGGTAAATGGTGTTTATTGGATAATAAAACTGCACAGTGTCTACAATCTCACACATAAAGCCACATAAAGTTAATCTGGTTTGAAATGGTAATTACCCAGACCAAATTTACTGAAAGGTGTTTCGACATATACGACTAAAATCTGAAGTTTACAGATGACTGCTGCATGAGGCTGAGGAAAAACTTGTAATGTTTTCCTTTCCATTTTCAGCAACATCAAAAGGCAAGCTCAAAAGGAAAACCGAGGAAAACAAGGGGTTGTAAGAAGACCCAGCTGGCTCTCTTCTCATCCCTTTCAAACATACAAGAACCCGAAGTCTAGGGAGCAAAAGAGCACTTGCACAAAATAGTACCAAAAAGTGCACAAAATAGCACCAAAAATTCAATGTTCTGGTAAAAGCTTTGAGCTGACACCATCAATGCAAAGCACACTATGCCCAAAGGAAACAAGGTGTTTAAATGTTCCTAAACCAAAGCAACCAGAAAAATCAAAATGAACACTAGAGAGATCAGCTAGACCTTGTCATGATCTTTTTGGGTGAGCTGTGATTGCATTTCACCTCAAGAGGAACACAGAAGATTAAAACAGCTACATTTTCTGGCAAGTTCTGTCCCCACAGCATAACAATTCTTGCAATAAACAAACCCTTATGTGATTTCAGCGGCTTCTCCCCTCAGCTAAATAAAAGAAAGAAACACTGCGCTGCTTGTAAACAAAATGAATTGACAGCTTATGTACAGAGAAAGTGGAAACTGGGAGAACCAGCAGACATCATCCAACACAGCATATACTGATTTTATATGTTTTATAAAATATATAAAATATTTATATATTTTATATGATTTTAGCTATATCTAGAATCTGTTACAGCTTATATCCCTATCTCAGTAATCCCATCCTTAGCAATAGCACAACAACACTTGCAAGTAGTATTTCTGTTGAACAGCCACCTCCTGGACTCCCTGATGACATGTGAATTCTGCTCCTCTAGCCTCAATTACTGCAGTGAGAAGACTAAAGCTCATGAATTCAAACAAATTTGCTCATTTGTCCGATTGTTTTCTCATTCAGTGCTTTCTCATGGTTTTTGAGGACGTGATTTATGTTTCCTGAATAGCCAAGCTTGGCAAACCTAGTGCCACTTGAGGATAACAGAATCTAAGGAGAATCATCCCTGAAGCAAAATCAAAATGTCTGTGAGTCAGGCACTGAGGAAGGGTTCCAAGGTTACGCACTCCCAACTCATCTGCCCAGTTTAGGGCCTTCATTAAACAAACCTAACTTTACAGCAGGCAAATTTAAAAAGAAAAGTGACAGTTCACTGCCCAGTTGTATTTCTGCAGCATTTGATAACACTTTTTACCAAGAAAATGAAGCATTTTCAACAACTTTTAAAAACCCCAAACTGATACAGCTGACAAGCTTAATACCTGAATGAAAACCATTTACTTGAGTAATTTAATAAACTTACATTAAGCATTATAATGCATTTCCCTCTCAGTCTGTGGCATCCAGGAACAAATACCCTCTGGCATTTGGAGGATACACGAGGCAGTTTTGAAGGAATAGATTTATCCATGTAACCACCACATAGGACAGCACACTGCGTCCTTTAATTATTCTTTACTGAGCCTTTTAATTATTCTGCCTCATAAAACCATGCTGAATGCCTCCACAATTAGGAGATTTAGTAAGATGGCGTAACACAGAAAATCAAAGAGAGCTCTGCCTTCAAACTTGGCCAAACTGCGCTTCTGCAGTTTGCTGCACTTGCAGCGTGCAGACTGAGTCCATCCCATGGCAGGAGGCCACAGAAATGCAGACTGCTGCTCTGGTAATGCTTTGTGCTTTGGGCATTTGCTGTTGCTTAGCAGTTATGAAAACAATCCACTTGACAAGGTCAGAATTCACGACCAAGAAATGCGGCGAGCAGAGCAGAAACTTACACATAGACCCTGTCTTTTGAAGTACCAGCTAAGGGCTTAAAAAGGAAGTTGCTCTAGTCATGATATTAAAGTTACAAACAGTGCATTGTGCAGTAGGAAATCAGAAAAAACCTTGGCAGTTTTTTGTTTCCCTAAGTTATCCTGCACTGATGCACAAAAAAAGATTTCTGCTGGTTGGTTATCAAGTTCTCTGCAACTATAGTTTGCTTAAACACATTTTTTAACCATGAAAAAAAGCAAACAAAAAATCTTCAGTGACCACAGACCAAGGCACATCACTCATTCTGCTGAACTTCCATTGCCTATCTGACCTATAATAATCACCAAAAATAATAACAAAATACTAAATTACACCAGCTTGGTTATTCCAGAACAAATGTTCCTGCTACCTCCCGGGTTAAGTAGCTTGTAACCAGCCTAACTACAAAATTTAGAGGCACTGGTGTGTTTCCAACAACTCTCAGAGGCCCACACAGTGATGCCACTAGCCACATATCAACCAGCTTTGTTTTAAACATGTTCAGGTTCAAAAAACCATGTGTGCAATGTGGTGCTCCCTGATGATAAAACTTTAGCTGAATGCTTCACTCCCTCTCCTCCTTTTCCAGCAACACAAGCGATTTTACCTCCACCAAACATGTTTTTATGACATAGCAATAGTCTCTTCATTCCTTACAGGTTACAGAAGGAGGTATTAGCAGGGCTCTTCTGCAGGGGCAATTCCCAGAGAGGGGCAACTAAGTTCCAGCCTGAGGTATAGATGAGTCTGTTCTCAGAACTCACTGAAAAATCAAGAGAAGGGGTGGGATTTTATTAACAGCATGACTTTGGTACAAGGGGTCTGAAAACACTTCTCACTCATTCCATTCAGTAAAACTGTATTTGTATCACACCTCAAGAGCCTTGAATCTCTCAAATAAAACCTGGTCTAAAGTATTAGCACAGAGTGGAATTTAAAATGAACAACCCACATATTACAAGACAAACAGAACCAAGAAATCCAGGTAAAGCTACAATTTATTTCAAAGCTGTGTGGCTGCAAACTCAGCTGGGAATTACCAGCTGGGCTGCTCAGAGAAGAAAGAGCAGATCATATCCAAGGAATTCAAACTGATGTGCGCTTTTGTTTTCGTAACAATGACCCCTCACCTTCTTGAGCAAAATGTGATTGCACTCCTACCTTAGCTGCTGTCACTCTGTAGTTCTTAAGTTCATTTCATAAATGCTCTTGCATAATGCACAGGGTTTAACCAGAATCAGGTTTACATTTTCTAATTCCTAGGGGCTTGTGGGTTTATGCATGCAGTTTAACAACGAGATTTGCTGGCTCCAGTCAAACACAGTTCACTGCCAGGCAGCATACCCAAGGTAATGACCTTCCCATCCTGTCTGCTCAGACAGCTCTTGTGTGTAACATTCCTTCTGACTGCTGCTCCTACTTCTGGACTGAAAACAGAAAGAGGAACACAGACATACTCCTATTATGTGAATAATGTGATTTACACAAGAAGTGCTTGTCTTTTTCTCTTTGAAATATATTTTCAAGATATTCCACGTGTAAATAATCTCCTTTCTTTGTATGTCTCTTCTGAGATCTATACCAGGTCGTAATTATCCCCCCAAGACATCCAGCAGAGGCAGAGACACTCCTAACAAGAACCTTTCTGGTGAAACTGCCACAGTGAACACTGATGCTTAAATTAAGCTACAATAAACATATTAAATCCAGAGACTGAAAAACTGTGTTCGCATCTAAAAACAACTTACTGAAAACTGAATTCCTAAATATAAAATTATTTTCTTGAAATGAAAATTGACGCTTGGTGGGGTATTAATAGGAAAAGCAGGTATTTATTTTATTTGACATTAGGAATTCATTGCTAAGTACAGACATAATTTACTACATATAAGATCAATGGCAACTTTTGTAATTACAGTCATGGTTTGGAGGGAAATGTTGCTATAGCAATACAAACCATAGGAAGGAAATCTACATCTACTCAGAGCAGCATTTCTACATGGCATTATTTTTATAGCAGAGCACTTTAGCAACAAAGAGTGCAGTAAATCAACAGTAATGCCTACTTTAATCCCACAGACATAGCCTGGAAAAGTATTTCACAGAAATATCCTGAATGAGGAAATGATGACCACACCTCAAGTAAGATTTTGTTTGGTTTAGTACTGTCACTCAGTTAAAGTCAAGAGCTTAAATCCAGGCTTTAAAGCCAACTTCTCCAGGATTCAGAACACAAAATGTTTAGGGGTTGGCTTTCCCCCACCCCATTCTCTACATAATCCCAAGCAACCTAAATGAGATCTGATCCTCCTGAAACTGGCTTGACTTAGGTCTGCAGGTTTCTTGGCTCAGGCAGTAAGTGAAAGAAATAAAACTGGTTTGGGACTGGAATCAGCCCTGAAGTGATACAGGCACATTTGCATGTTCCTACCCCTGATACAGCTGGCATCAGTGCTTACCTGAGAGTCAGATAAAACATGAAGGATGACCAACGTATCATTAGAACACCTTTTCCTGGCCAGCCTCAAGGGAGGGAATTCCCACCCACATGTTTCTGGCAATGGGACTTGGGTTCTGGATTTGGGGAACCAAAACTTTGGGTGTTTCTTTCTAGCTTGTCAAAGGTTGACCCCATTCTGTCTGTCTCTGCTCCTACCCTGGATTACAGATAAAATCATGCTCTCAATTATCCTGGCTTTTAGCTGACTACTTTTTCACCTTTCCATGAGTTGGCCTCTTCAATTAAATCTTGCAGCACTCGCAATCAATCACAGTCAGATTTAAAACAAGCATCACCTCAACTGAAAACAATCATCAACACTGATCTGTGAAAACAGATCTATTATGAGTTGGACAGCTGGTTTTCTCATGTCTCTTTCTGTCTTACTTTTGACAAATTAAGTTTCAAAACCAGATTTCTATACACTTTTACAGCTCCTAGAACACCTACGAAGAGAGAAGCAATGACTACAATAGATGTAATGCTCAACAAATAATTCAAATTAAATAATTCAAATGCAATACAAATTACCTGGCTTCCTATGGTCATGTGAACATTGTAGTATTTATTCCCAAGGCATGTCAAAAGAGCAGAAAATTTGAAAATGGCAAAGCAATATAAACCCACATCTCATACAGCATTAAGGACTCCTAGTACATGGATACATTTCAAACCGATGGTAAGGAGGAAATCTTGAGAGAATGACTTGCACTGTCCACCATTTCAGATTTACCCTTGTGAACACAGAAATATCACAGATGTACCAAATTCTTCCTCTGCATTGCACGGGGAAGAATCACAGAAAAAAACAGAAATCCAGAAAAACAAAAAAAAAAACCCTGCTGTGATTCTTTGCAGATCAGCAGTTTGATTCTCTGCTTGGAGAACGACTCTTATCAGTGCTAGATGAGGTCTTCCACAGCTTGGTCCAGCAGAGAAAACCTCCAAGGAAAGATTCCACCACCTCTCTGGGTGGCATTTTAGAAGTCTTGTGCTACTTACTGGTGAAAAACTTTTTCCTAATGGCCAGTCTGAGATGCAATTTCTGACAGTCATTCCTTGTTCTTATGATCTGCCACTAATAAGAGTTCAGCTCCACAGTCAACAGAACTTGTCTTCAAGAAGCTACAGGCTTCTGTAAGATTCCCCCTTTGCCTCTTTTTTTGGCCAGATTAAAACAGCCTGAGTACCCCAATCTCTCCTCATGACTTATGGTTCCTGTGGCTCAGAATCACCTTGGTAGTCCTCTCTCCATTTCCTAAACATTGTGCTTTTCATGTGAGGAGCCTTGGGACTGACTGAACAATCACAGTACTTGGCAATGCTGAGGACAATTATTTCCCCTGATGGCCGTGGGGACCACTATGCTGTTTGCCTTACTTGCAATGAAAATGCATCACTAAGTCATTTTGCCAGCAAACATCATATCCCATAGCTTTCCCACAAATGTTCTCCCCAGACTATGTTGCTGCAAGGAGTTAATCTGCACGAGCACAGAACGTCATGTTTATTCTCACTGAACTTCATGAGGTTTCTGTTGGCCAAATCTCAGGCTTCCCAAGACCCATCTGAATTGAACTTCTACCACTTGGTGTACTGAACTTCCTCTCCTGCCAATAGAATGGGATCTGTGAGTTTTCTCCAGGTGCATTCTGCCTCACCACCTAGGTCATTAACAGAGAGGTGACATCACTGGCCAATCCCTCACAGGCCACTTGTTATTTGTCTCCAGTGGACATTGAACCACTGAAGACTACACTTTGAACTCAAATATCCACAGAACTTTCAATTAATCTAACAATCCATTTACTTCCTCAGTGAGAGATGATAACAAAAACCTCACTGGAGTCAGAGAATCACAGAATAGTTTGGGTTGGAAGGACCTTAAAGATCAGCCAGTTCCAACCCCACTGCCATGGGCAGGGACACCTTCCACAGGATAAGGTTGCTAAAAGCTCCATCCCTGGGATGGGGTATCCACCACTTCCCTGGGCAACCTGTGCTAGTGCCTCACCAGCCTCACAGCAAAGAATTTATCCACCAACAGCCCCACATCTACATATTGGGTCATTTAATTACAAAGGGCATTCAGGCTTGTTGAATGCTTCTTGCCCCTGGTACACCTGCGTCGACTATTCTTGATAAGCGTCTCATTCTTCACACATTTGCAAACAAATTTCCTGAAGACATGCTATGTAGTATTTCCAGGGATTGCAGAAGGCTGACTAGCCCTGAACCACCCTTCTTTCTCTTGTTAAAAAGACAGGTGTAATAATAGCCTTTCCCTCATTTTCAGGGGCCACTCTGGTATTTCTTCACAGAGAATTGCAATTGCATCACCTACAACTTTCAGCATCCTACCATCAATCCCATCCAGCCTGATGGATTTGAACATAGCCAGCTTTAAGTAGTTTTGAGCAGTAAAACAGATCCCTGTGCTGCACTGCTTCTTTAAGTTCTCGTAGGCAATCTTTGCTTTTGTACAAAGCCGTATTTGGAACAAGAACACGTCATGCCTCTTGCTTGGTGGGACAAATTGCAAGACAGGCCACCTCTTGCCCATGTACTTAATCCCACATTGCTTGAGTTCTGAGGACACAGTATTTATCCTCCCCTTGCCCTTGTAAAGCAGGAGAGGGCTCTACCTTCAATCTCAGTGAGCAGCCATCTACCAAAAAGTGCTTCTCACAAGTAGCCAGTGATATTAGCAACAGAACCCAAATATTCAGAGCACCAGGCCTCCAAATATTGATTAAGGGAAAAGAACAGAGAGCTGGGAAATACCCATAGCACAAAGAAAACCTTTACCCTTCACTTAACATCTCCAAAGTAACTGAAAGAATGAAATAGAAGAGTCGTTCACCTTTCTGACACTGGACCTTACACTTACTCAACAGGACTAAAATTACTAGCTGGCATGTGGATTCTGACAGGATGTGGTTCCTCCAGGGAAACAACAGAGACCCAGTGAGGCTGCACAGACATTAGAGAATCTCACTGCTGTCTTGACCAATCTGCCAGGGTGCCTTCCTGAATGCTCAGTGCAAGACTGCTACCTGCCCTCTCCTCTGACTTTACCAGGGACCTACAGTCTGCTGCAGACTTGTCACTACTTGCTCCTGGGTTGAGAAACAGGAGGACCCAAGTGCTGTCTAATGGCAGTGCTTCCAGAGGTCTTCAGACAAAGCCCATCGTGCTGTTGCCAATTCTCAGTGCTCAGAACAAAAGAAGGGAAGCTATTTCCACTGTATGCAGTTTTTGAACACTGCTCCCTACTCCACGTGTTAATGCCGTGCACACACTCTGTGTTACAGAATTCCAGAATGTCTCAGGCTGGAAGGGACCACAGTGGGTCACATCTGGTGCCACCTCCCTGCTCCAGCAGGGCCATCCCAGAGCTCACAGCACAGCATTGTGTCCAGGGGGGGTCTGGAATATCCCCAGGGAGGAGACTCCACAGCCTCTCTGGTCTCTGTTCAGGGCTCAGTCGCTGCCCAGGACAGAAGTTGTGCAGGTGGAGCTCCCTGGGCTCAGTCCCTGCTGTTCTCTGGTGCCATTGCTGGGCACTGCAGCAGAGCCTGGCCCTGCTCTGACCCTCCCTGCACACAGGGACACCCAGGGCTGAGGCTCCTCTCAGCTGGGCTCCTCTGGAGGCTGAGCAGCCCCAGCTCCCTCAGCCTTTCCCTGGCAGAGATGCTCCAGGCCCTAAATCATCTCCTCAGCCTCCACTGGCCCAGCTCCAGGAGCTCCATGTCCCTCCTGTGCTGATGATCCCGGGACTGGACACAGCTGTCCAGATGTGCCTCACAGGGCTGGGCACAGTCAGTCTCATGTTCTTTGTTAACACTGAAGTGGCAAACACAAGTGCAAAGCACTACCTTGCTCCTCTCCATTCAGCATGTGGCACACTGGCAAACCTTTGTATCTGATTTCAAATCTACCACATTTACCCAATTTCCACACACTTTGTACCACAGGTTACCACTCGTGTTCCCTTTGCTTTCAAGTACTAATTGCCACACTCTTACAAACAAAATACACATCTCCAATGCGTGTTTGAGTGAACACAAAGTGCAGATACAAGAGATTCACTGTGCCAGTAAAATCAACATGTTCTGGCAGAAAACATCCTCAAGAGGATAGAGAGACCACACTCTATCTTGGCCCAGCACACCTTGTTCTTGTAGCATGCAGTTCTGGTGGAGAAATATTACTAGAACTTTCATGATCATCCTAAAACATCAGAATAGGTGTTCCCTTGCTAATGCTACACCTGATATTTATTTGCAATATATTAAAGAAATTATTTAATCAGTGAAGAAACAACACATACACAAAAAAAAAAAAAAAAAGAGTTTTGTAGTTGTAGGCTTACAACTTATGAATAGGAGGACAGTGAAAACAGAAAATTTATGTATTTTACCCTAATGTTGCAGTCAGATTCCATTAGACTTCGCCTTTTAAAGGAATTAAGGTAGATTTCCATAAAGTATGAAAAACATGGCATTTTAAAAGCTAAGGCAATGAAGTGTGACCTTTTCATTGCAGAATTAGTTATCCTTACTGTATTTTCTTGGCCTTAATCTTCCTGAACCTTCAAAACAATTATCAAATAGATGGAATATCTCTACTAGTGCAAGTGGAATGTTCTTGTTTGTTAGGATTTTTGCACAGCACTGCACAGAATAAAAACACATATACCTATGGGACACCCCAGTGAAGATTCAGTAAATGATTTAAAGGAAGCCTCTGCTAGCAATTATGAGCACTTAAGATTAAAAGCACTTCAGACAGGATATTTTGGGCACTACACTTTGCATGGAAAGGGCATAAGGTTGCACACAGCAGCTAAGATTTTTGAAGTCAGAAAGACAAAAAGAGAAAAAGTGCAAGGAGGTGCCCATTTTATTTTATAAATGAGTCAGCAGTACTGGGTGATATTTTTACAAAGCTGCATGAAGCAAAGCAGCAAATGCCGCCAATGCTACTCTAGAGTGATAATACAGACAGAACGCTGAAAATTATATGTTTAGAGTAAAAATGACTTGCATGCATCTCATGAAAATGAATCCCACTGTCTTAATTAATTCCAACTATCCGATGTAATAAATTTAGCTTACTCTTCTTACTCATAAGACAAGGTACAAGTTTCCTGCTCTGTATCTAGGAATGCTAGGGACGTACTTCTAGAATTCCACTTTTTATTTCAGGGCTCACAGTCACAACCACATTAGTCACGCTCAGTGTGGGTGTACACAGAAAATAAGGGTACTCTCTTTGAAGGCACCCTGTCATTTAATGAAAAATTCACAGTAGTGTGACTGTTTTAACATTTTGAAAACACGAATCTCGTATCAGAAACAGGTTCCTATTGAGGGCCCCAGATCACCTTACTTCATCTCCCAGAACAAGAGTTATCTAGGCTGCCAGGGAAATTAAATGTTAGTGACAAGCAGAGGAGGTGGTTTTTGATGGATGCAGATTAAGTCATTTCAGAAGACAAGAACTTCCCCATCTTCAAGAATGCAATCTATGGTCAGCAACAGAATCTCTGGCATTATTTTTTTTTTCTTTCTTTTTCAACATGCTTATCTAATTTTTAACATGAAATACCAGCAGCCAGACGTGCCAACCTATAACCTTTAAGACTGGAAGTTTAAAATCATACTGAATGCCAAGAGCAAAGCAGCCTGTTCTCCTGTGTGCACCAACACCCTGGGCTGGGGGAATTCTGGCCTTCCAGAAAAGGTGACAGAAATGTGTTCAGCATCAATGCAACTTCAGCCTGCTGATGATTCACCAGCAGAGGGATGACTGTTGAAACACAAATATTCATCACTTGAAAACCAACGCTGCAGTAAACGTAGCATTGACAGGCAAAGGTGTCCAAGAGGAACCTGAGAATTAAGACACACAGCCCCCCCATCCAAGTGGAATAATATGAGCAGCTAAAGAATCTGTAGGCAGTGATTGACTTGCTGTCAGATCACAGTTTAGTTTTGCATATGTGGTTGGTTCAACAGTATTACTGTGTTGGCAGAGTCCAGAGATCTCATCTTTAAAATATGGGTGGGTTGTCATCACATCACTTTGGTAGCACACAGTTCCACCTCCTCCTTGATCTGTTTGCTGGGAACTCTTCGTGGACAAGTTTGTCAGCAGCAAGCAATGCCTAATCAGCTCTTGAAAACCCCTGATTTTCAAGAGCTAGCCAAAGCAGTAAGCTTTCACTCAGTGGAAAATCCAGCGTTCCCAATGGCAGAAAAACAATCTCAGCTGTGTATGGTCCAGTGCAGACATCCAGCAAAGAAAAATGCTGTGCCAAAATACCTGAGGCCCCATGTACAGAGCACCCCAGTAGCAGGAACTGGACATCTCCACAGATCAGCTGATTTGGACCCTGTAGCAAACAGCAGTACGCAGGAGTTGAGCTAGGTGCCTGTAAAGCACTGATTTTAGTGTAAATACAGCTTCAGAACACAGTGGAGATGCGTTCAGTTCTTCTCTCAGCCAGAGGGATTAATACACAGCTAGCAGTCTGCCTGATACTGCAGAGGAATGAGGTGTCAGGAATGGGCCAAAAAAAGGTGAGGGGATACACCTCAGGCATTAAACGAGCTTTTGTGGACACAGCCTGAGCTCTCTCAGCTTAGTGACACCAGAACTAGGCAAAGGAACAAAACAAAATGCCTAGGAAAGGATACAGATTAGGAAATACGGGTAATGAAAAACACATTAACTGACACAGGAATCAAGACACAGCATCTCCCATGAAATCAATATATTGTTTAGGGTATCCTGAAACCTTGAACTCAAGTATAGCAGAGACCCACTGGCTGCTCTGAGGATGCACAGGACAAGGCAGTAGTCACTGAACAGAAATGTAAGAATAAAGAAAAATTAAAACTGTAACTAGACAGATTATGGCAAAAGTTACTGGTTACCTGCAGAGCCACAGTGGTTTGCCTGCTGCATCTAGGTACAAGATTTGATGGCTGCTTTGATACACACAACAGAGCATGGCATAAACACCCTGGTACCCCTGGGCTCCTTGCCCTCTCCTCTCTGCAAGTGTCACCAACTTTATCTCAGATGCAAAGACACAAAGAAGTGCAGAGGGGAGCACTGACATTTTGTTCCATACTAGGGATGTGTTGCTTTGGAGTATCTAACGAAGACAGCAGCTATGAGGACTCAAACGAGGTCACTGGTAGAAGACAGTGTCACTCAATGTCTGTAATATCCTGACCTGGGATTTCATTTCTTCCTGCAGAAGGGCTCCACGGGGAAGTAGAAGCAGAACCACATCAAAGCAATAATGTACATTACTGGAGAAAGGATCACAGGGCATGTAAAGAGCCAGGCTGAGAAGTTCCAGCCGCAGCCACGGGAATAAAGAAGAATCCACTGCACGCAGTGCTGCACTGCATGGCTATCAGAGCTCCGAGGCTGCAGCAACAGATCCTTTGTCAGAAAAGCAAGCAGGCTGTTTCTCTGCAGTCTGTAGGATCAGAAGTAAAGCAGCAAGGACGCAGTTATTTGAGTTGAGGGTTAACTAAGGGGATAATTCTGTCTGTCACATTCAATTTAGAAATGTGAGTTCATGAGAGTTTGGGTGTCTTATTAATGGCCTGGGGACCAACTGTCTCAGACTCTTCAAAAATTTTCTGGCCAACAAAGGAGTTGGGTCCTTTACAGCAATGACATTTAATTCAATAACCAAAGGAAATCTAGAAGCAGTCCTGGACTGTGATGTTCCCCTTGACTTAAAGCTAGAAGCAGTGAATAAGCTGATGTCAGTATATGCAATAGTTTTGCTAAGGGCTTCTAGTGTAACAAAATTTCTCCCTCAAAATAGTCCTTAAAATTAGGTTTAAACAGAATCATGCCATGCATTTCAGACCAACTGATAACAAAATTGAAAGAGCTCTGTGAGCATGTCCTACATCAGAAAGTGCTTTATGTCAGGCAAGCCAGTCCTTTTATCTCTCTCTCCCCCCACTCTCCCCCAACAGAACACTTCTGAAACTCCCCCATTATATACCCACAGCACAAGTAGGGGACTATAGAAGAAACCTATTCATTTTCATACTTACAGAGAAAGATTTTTAATACTAATGCCCAACAAGACCATGTATTAGTGAATAAGCAGTGACAGGTGGTAAAAGCAGATGGTTTTGAAAAGATTTGCAGCAGTCCCTGGCTCCACCATCCTAGCAGCTCCACAGGATACTGGCAAAAGAAGTGGCTCCCTTCCTTTTCTTTCCTTGCCTTACTCCAGCAAACCAGCAGCTGATCTCACTGGTTGCCACAAAGGCAAGAAAGGACACGCAAAGCTCACTCACATTCTTCATCCACCTCCAAAGTGCTTTTGCCTCTCTGCAGAAGCCCAGCTGAACACAAGCCATCAATGCAGGCTGAGCTGCTGACATGAGATACAAGCCCACCCGGTGTCTGCTGGTCCCAGCCAGGGCCAGAGCACAGCTCCTGGGTTTGGCAGTCCCTTTCTGCTTCTGCCCACACTAGTGGATGGTCCTAGGAGAGAGCATCATGGCACACACAGCTGCCCACAGCTCAGAGCTCTGCTCTTGCTGCTGAAGGCCTTAGTGATGAAGGAAGCATCTCAGATGCTCCAGCCCTGCACAGCCAAGCTTTGACAAATGGTGAACACCTTTACATTAATCACAGAGCAATGCTGCAATGGGAGCAAAGCTCAGGGAAGCACGTTACTCACATTACACCTCAAGCAGAGTAAATGGGAAAAAAACCATTATTTCACGTGTCCACAAGAGCAGTGACAGAAAAATTTAATTCCAGAGAGTGCTGGCTGTTGGTTGCTACAGCTACAGCCTTCTCCAAGTTGCTGCTATTTATGCTCAGGGAGCAAGGACCCTCTAATGACAAATTGACAGCGTGAGCATCATGCTGTGGTTTTGGGCACACTGCCTCAGCTGGAGCTCCAGGCAGCTGTGACTCTCCTCTGAGCCATCACAGCACACCTAGAAAGATGACTCAGACAATTTCTTATTCCACCAATGAATCATTACATGGTGCCACCTCTGGCTACTATCAAAACCACCTGTAACCACCTGAACCATTAACTCCACGGTACACCCATTGCAAAAAGCCTTTTAGAACACTGCTCTGCTCTGTTAATACCCACACATTTTGTGAGTAAATCAAGACTCTCTCTTTTAGGATTGACTGTAGTGTAGGGTAGGAACTACACTCCTGAAAAGGGTTGGTATTTTTCCTACATGACATCTCAATTTTTCAGATTTCCCTCAGAAACAGGAGTGATTGACTCAATATCAAGATAATGCTTATTCTTGTTTTACATTTATTTAAACAGTACAACTGCAATAGCCTTGTAAGAGCCTTTTCCTTGCTGTTCACCTATAGCATTGTTTACAAAATTGCAGTCACTTTACATTTTCATAATTTCACTCAGTGAATCAAGGTAGTTTCTGAAGGAATATTCTAGAGAGGGTTGTAGCACTACATTGTGATTATATTCAGCACCTCCTGAGTAAGAAAAGGCCCTTTTGAACCATCTACAGCAATATAAATCCCCATTCTTTACATGAAATCAGGGGACCTTCCTTTCCTTCAAACAACTAGGTTTACGGTTTCTTTCAGGAAGGTAAAAAAGAAAACAAACAAATAAAAACCAAAACAAGACCCCAAAATAATTAAAAAAAAAAAAAAAAAAGAGCTGTCAGTCCAGCCACCCCCAATTTTACACAGAAATAGCACTCAAAACTAGTATGCTACAAAGGTAAACAGAAGCCATTCACACCGGCAATCAAAAACTTGTATGTGTTTCCAGAGAACAGCCCACTGTAAAACCTACCTTTGGACACAATAAAACATGGATCTGGGCTGGGATAAAGGCAAGGCTGACAGTTGGCTTTAGAAATTACATTCTAACCATCCAGGTTTGTGACCAGTCCTGCCATTCTTGAATGCCTTAACCACTCATCAAATTAAGTATTTGTTCTGTTAACCACACAGGACAACCTCCTGCTTCTCAAAGCAGATATGGAGAATGGATACTGGTATAAAGGGCTAAAAATTTAATGAAGTACGAGGAAAACCTATTTTATGCATGTTTTATGGGCACAGCTGCACCACTGTTCATTTGGGGAAGGAGAAAACTTTGGAGTCAAACACCAACGGTGCGTTTTTGAGGCACAGGATACCTTCTTCTGCGAGCATGGGTGGAAGAGCAGAGCCAGATGCAACTTCCAGTCATGTGGAACTACCTAAGAAGAGGTACACACAAAGAGAAACACACATTCAAGCAACTCTTGCAAAACCCAGCTAATGCAAGCTTAGAACAGACCACAATTATAGCTGAATTACAGGTATTTTTGCCTAACCCTTCACTATGCCTCATGCTTTAACAATAAATGCAGCCACAGACTTGAAGGAGAAAGGATTTCCAGTTTTCATGACTTATCAACAGTAATACCTGCTATCGCTATTTCACTATGAAAAGACCTAGTTAGCTGTAATTTTAACGCTGTGTATCACTCAAATGCAGCTCCATTTTCTAAAGAAAGCCTTAAAGAACTATGAAAATATAAATTTTTAAAAAAATACATAAAAACCACCACAAGATGTCTGCCTCAGATGGCACTAAAAAATGGGAAACACTGGTTTACCACTCAAAAACTGAATGGAAAAAAACTGCAATGAAACACAAAGCATCAGCCTTGATGGGAGCGAGGTTTGGGGAGCAGCAGCACAGGTGAAGAGCTCCCAGACAAGGACTGCCTTTGTGAAATAGCTGCCTGAGCCAGGCAAGAGAACGTCCTTCAGATTATCCTTACTTCTGGTGATGCCTGACTCTTTCCATGACCTACTGCTGGTAATTTAGATCATTTTAATCTCGTTGGACAATGTTCAAACTTTCATTTCTTAAGCCTCCTTTGTGGATTCAGGACCCTTAGGGAAAGGGAATGCTATGATTTTTCATAGTAATAACTGGAAAGAATGCAACTATAGGACAATGCTAACATTATCCCCAGCAGCTGTTATTCCCAACATTTTCCTCCAAACACTGCAAAACCAAAAAACATAGTAAGATAAGCAGCAGTCTCCAGATGAATCAGGCTCTCATCAGTACAGTTTTATCCACCCCACTGAGTTATTAACACAATCTGTCCCTTGTATAGGTTAAAATAACTTGCTATTGGGGAAACCTGGCAAACTCTTCAGATCTAGGAGCTTTCTGTGCGAAATATATGGAAAAAACCTGGATTTTTTTTTTTTCCCAATGACAGTCTGATGCTGCAGACTGCTCCTCTGGAGCAAGGATCTATACGTTCTGCCACAGGACTTGAAATCATCAGTATCCAAAAGATTTCTGAAGACAATGGCCACTTGTTCATGTTCTCTGCTGTGCCATGCAGACAAATGACAGCTTCTGTGCCCTTGGTGACATTACCAACAGTCCCTGTCACAATCCTCCTGCCCTGTCATCATCCATGTTCTCCCTGCCAGCACTCCCACACCTTCCCAACTCATCCACACACCCACCTCCCCAAGATTCTGAACTGCCAGATCTGAACTGACTTTGGGGAAGGTAAAGCAAGTTTATTAGTCAAAACTGCCTCCCATAACAGAGCCACAAACTTGGTAAACTTTGTGCCTCTGTTAACAGGCCACTTCCTATTACTTTTGTAGCAGTTGATCTCCACATGTGGTTTTTTTTTGTTTTTTCCCAGCTGACATCCTATGGGTTTTATTTACCCAGGCTTTTCTCACATGGTCTTCAAGATGTTTTAAAACTACCTTTCCCCACCACTAATTTAAACAAGCCTTGACAGGAATTAGACTTGAAACCTGAATTGGAAGAACTGAAGAATTTGCAGCTTTGTTTCACTATCAGATGCATCCTCAAACATACTCTAAATATAGTCAAAGGCTGGCCTAAATCCGCTATTGCTTCATGTTTAATTCAGGTACGTTTGAGTGAATGCATCTCCACCCCAATGAGAACTCATCCCCAGTTCTCATCACCTATGTACTGAAATTTACAGTGACTTAAGCTTAGACAAACACCCCCAAAACATAGAGGAAAAGTTTTAAAACTCTATAGTTATGAAGAAACAAATTGTCAGAACAACACAATCGATCTAGAGATTAAAGCACTACATTGCAACAGGGATTTTACAACTTCACCAAAGCAACTATCAGTGCAATTTATAGACTATGTAGTTCCTTCAAACAGAAGACAAGTACCTAACTCAGTGATGAACAGAACTTGCCCTTTTCTAGTCAAGAACATTACAGGTGAGCAGGAAGAGATGATGGCTTTGATACAGCAGTGCAAACCAAAACAAACTCCAGCAGCAGATCTCTGTGCCACCAGCTTCTTCGCAAGTGGGGATGAAGGTTCCCAGAATGCCAGCACACACAGAAAGTTACACTCCAAACTAACATGCCAAAACCATGGGAGCTTTGCTATCAAAACCTTCTGGAAGGCCTTGCATTTTGTTGTGTTTCTGGGATCATCTAAGAGAGTTCAACTTGTTTTAGTACACATTCAAGTGAGGCAGGATTAGAGCTGATATGGATTTTGGAACACGTTTTTCTAGCCTAAGAATGACCTTCAGAGACAGCAAACTCTCAACCTAAATAAAGACGCAAAACCAGCCTTCTGACTGAATTTATAGAGCAGTGTTTCTGGGTGAGCTCCCGCTTAGTGTCACTGCTCCCCCCTGCCAGATAAAGGTCTGTCATTAGTTATTTGTTTCCCTAGTTATGCCCTCAAAAAGCTCCGAGGCAACCACGTAAAAGCAAATTGTTCTGAGTAACAACACTACTGTAAAGGACTGTACAAGGCAAGACAAGGTCACGTCTCCAGTTTCCAGAGAGCCGAGGACATCCTCGCAGGATCCTGAACCAAAATTTGGGTTAAATCTTGTGGTGCCCTGCGGCTGGGGGGGCAGCAGCGATATCCTGTCATTTCCCAACCAAGAGACAGCAAACAGCACCAAGGCTCTGCGGAAGGTGCTTTCCTCACGCCAATAAAACTCTACTGCTGTCTAACACCACACTTGCACTAAAACCAAACCAAAACAACGTACGGGCCTAAAATCAGATAAACAAAAAGGCAACCCTCCCCTAAAGCTAGATTAGAGCCTCCTCTATTTTTCACAGCATCGCGCTGCCGATTCGCCCCTATCCAGAGGCAGCCCTGCGGTGAGGCCAGGCGCCGCTAGCCACATCCTCTGCTGGCTCGCAGGGTCGCAGCTCGGCGGCAGCTCAGCCAGGCAGAGCCGAAGGGCCGCCAGGGCCCGGGGGACACAGCCCGGGGGGCACAGCCCGGTGCCAGGGCTCTCCCGACTCCCGGTGCGGTACCTGCCCGGCACGGAGCTCCCGCACGGCTGCAGCCCCGCCGCCTCCCGGGCATCTCCCTCTCCGCCGGCGCCTCCTCCCCTCCCTCGCCCCCACACCACCTTCTCCGGTGCTTTTTGCTTGGTGTGGGTTTTGGTTTTTTTTTCCCTTTTGCTTCCCTCCGCTGTGCCCCAGCGGGTTGTTACCTTCAATTGCCGCTTTCCCGACAATTCCTGTTTCCGAACCGCTGCCCCCCACCGTCCCCAGCAAGCAAGCAACTCCCGGCAAAGAAGAGGAGGAGGAAAAGAGAAAAAAAAAAAAAAAAAGAACAAACCTCTCCCAGCGCTCGGGGTGTGCCAGTGTGTATCCGGCCGGGGGAACGAGGGAGGCGGGGAGCAGCAGCGCCTACCCCGCTGCTCGGAGCGGGGAAGGATGCGCGCCCGGCCGGCTGCGGAGCGGGGCTCGGCGGAGCGGGGCTCGGCGGGGCTCAGCGCCGCGGACTCTGCAGCAGGAGCCGCCCGGCAGCGCCGGCCCGGCAGAGCGGGGCCACCCCCGGCAGCTCCGAGCACCCTGCGTGTCGCTGCACCCCCGCCTCGGGCCGCCCCTTCCCCCCGGCCGCCAGCGCCGCCGGCATCGCCCCTCCGAGCGGGGCACGGGCGCTCGGCCGCTCCCGCCCTGGCCGTGCCGCAGGGGGTGCGGGCACGCCGCGCCGGCAAACTGCAGCCGGCAGGGCGGGCGGGAAAAGGCTCCCTCTCTCCTTCCCTTCCTCCCTTCCTCCCGGAGGGCTCCCCTCCTTACCGCGCTGCCGGGGCTCCTCTGCCGCCTCCGGGCTGGCTGGGGCCGGGGCGAGTGGCGGCGGCGGCTCCTCCTCAGCGCCTCCCCGAGCCCCTTCCCCACCCTCGTCCTCCCCCGCTCCGCCTGCGCCGGCGTGAGCCGCCGGCCGGGAATGCGGGAGCGCGGCCGGGCTGCGCCGGAGCCCCGCAGGCAGCCAGGGGAGGGCGGGGGCCGAAAGCGCCTAAATGCACGCCAAGGGGCAGGGCGAGTGGTCCCTCGGGTGTCCTGCAGGGTTATTACACCTCCTTGCTCCCTTCGGCTTACGGCAGAATCTACCGCCGCGGTTAAAATGATCGGGAAGAACGTTGTGCGCGAAACGGAGTTATAAAATAGGCATGTTGAGTTAATTACGCAATTTGTCTTATAGGCGGCAGGAAAAAACCGAGATATGCGGCATAGCCGCTGAGCCAGGAATACCTGCCTTGTCCACGAATATTAATTTTCTCACTTTGGAAATGGAAGATACACCCTCGGAAAGATCTTTTCAACCCGACATCAGAACCAGCGAGACGTGACACTTTCATATCGTCCTATTACCCTTACAGCATGTGTGAGCATTAATTAATTTTACAAGGTTGTGTTCACGTCATTACTGCCCTCAGTTTACGAGCGCTGGGGAAAAGCCAGCCGCAGAGAGGTTGGGTAAGCTGCCCGCTGATGAGTGAATGGGTGTCGGAGCTGTCAGCACAACACCCCACAACACAGAGGGGTATTGCACCCGCAGCTCTCCCACCTCTAGCTCCTTCCTTGGGGAGCTCACAGGCTGCAGGCTCCTGCTGCTTCCACACGAGATCTACCAGCTCCTGGTGGCACATCTGGCCACCATCTGAGACTAGGCGGAGTCTCAAAGCCTCCCCACTGTCACCTCACTGTGCCAGGTGTCCTTGCAGCACACATGCCACTCCCCTTAGTGTGACACAGGGTTCCAAGAGGGCCAACAGAGCCCGGATTGCCCAGAGACAAGATCTCTGTCAACTGCTCTCTGCATTACACCCAGAATTGGAGTGAGGATATACTGAGCTGTGCAGGCAATTCATCCCACAGAAACTGGTTGCCTTCATAATTTGTGTTCTTCTCCAATCCTGGGTGCTATTCCAGTGGTTTGGAGCACTCAGCAGGAAAGTGGAAGCTCTGTTTGAATTTCATTTTGCACTTGCAAGGAAAAACATCCTCCACCTTCTTTTACAGTTGTACTTGGTGATCTTAAGGGTCTTTTCCATCTTCAATGGTTCTGTGATTCCAGCAAAGGAGTTTCAGATTCATTCACTGGGAATGTAGCAGGAGGAAACTCACAAGGGAAGAAACCATGGGAAGTGTTTCTATTGGAGAAGGTCCCAGCTGTCTGCAGAAAGTGACTGATGACTTCTGGGATGATTCTGAGTAAACAGAAATTTGGTTGCCTGCATCACAGGCATATTCTTTAACATAAACATCTGCCTTGACAGGCTGGCCAGGCCTCTGTCTGAACTGGAAAAGCTATGCCTGGAACAGCTGCTGGTGGCTGTTTGACACCAAAATGAGGAACAAGTAGACAAAGAAGTGAATTACTGGAATAGTCAGTAGGGGTGGCTTTTTTCAAAGGCCATGATCTTGCAGGTTGAAAAGTGACGAGAAGGAAGGTCTTGGGGAAGCACAGAATGAGAGACAACTCTTGCTAATGTTGTCTTTCAGGACATTGAATAGAGAGCTTGAGAAGCCTCAGTTCCTGCAGAAACTATTCCCAGAGCCATTGTATAGGAGACACACAAATCTGCAAACTTACTGAAATTCCTCTGGGGAATTTCCAAAAAGCAGGCAGGCTGTAAGAGCAGTTCCCACTAAGAACCAGTTAGGACATTAAATTGCTTGCGTGTCAGAGACAGTTCATGACAGCTTCCCAGAAATCTCTAGGAAAAATAAAAAATATTGAGAGCATAATTGGATTAAGGAGATGAAGAAACAATAGGGAATTGTGCCAAGCTGAGAAGGCTGGCCCTTGAACCCAGGAACTGAAGGTAGCAATGAAACTCTCAGCTGTGTCAAGGGCTGGGGAAAATGTGGAGGCTTCAGCTCGAGAAGCAGTAATAATGTGTCTGAAGTCTTGTGGGAGTGTGTAGGAAACAAGTGTGACATGCTTTATCAGAGTGAGATGGGCAAGGATGAACTGTGTGAGGAGAGTATGGAGTCAAAACATCTGCAGTTCCCTCTACAGAGGACTGCAAGTGGTTTGATACACTGGGAAATATGCTACAGGTCCTCAAAACTCACTCTGGAGCATCTTTTTTGTTGTTGTTTTTATTTGACTTCATTAAAAGATAAGCTTCCCTTGTCTCCTTCCCAGATGTCAGTTTTTCTCTGAATTCTTGCCAGTGCAAGTGATTCAATCTTGGTGAGGTATTCACTAAGCAAAGCAATCATTTTTCCATTAAGCATCCAGAGGGGAAAAGAAATAGAACAGAAAACATGCAAAAGTAATTAACCTTGGTTTTTCCACCAGAAATTTCTACCTGTAGCTTTACAAAGTAGCAGCTTGAACTATATTTGTGTTTCTTCAAGACCAATGGGAATAAAAAAAGAAAAGTCAAATGCAATAACAATTAAGTTTATTCTAAGCAGAAAATCATATCTCTATTAAAATAATTTTTACTCGCCACTCACTCCTACTTATGGCTACCCATCTTTAATGATTTGAGGTGTTGAAAGGAAATATTTCTTCCATAATGCATATTTAGCAACACAATGTTAAATGGATGTCTGTTATCTCTATGGCTCCCAGTACACACTTCTTGTATTTCTGATTTAGCAAGTCAGCTTGCCTTCCAACATTTTCTCCAGTTTGGTTGTTACTCTGGATTTGGAAAGGGTATATCTGGTGCAGTTTTTAGATGCCCTCGATTAAATGATTCCACAATTCTATTATACAGACCATGTAAAGCAAATTGAAATGTAATGGAAGATGTTGATTAGTTTTGAATCATCTATTAGACAAATACTAAAATTATGATTAATGAACTAACATACACTGAAGAGTCATAAAAGAGTGAAATGCCAAACAGAATCTTAATTGCCATGTATTTCGAACCTGTTTCAAAAGATTTGCTTCTGATACATATTTATTTCTTTTTCCTTGTGAGAGGGATGGAGTTAATTAATTGAAGTAATGTTGCTTTTATTTCCTTGAAACAAGGAATTCACATTTCACAGTTGCAGTTTTTTTGTCATGTATTAGTGATGTGTTAGCCTTCAGTCAAGGTACAGGTGAAGATTAGGGACTGTGAGAAGAAAATTAAAAAATTAGGCCTACAATTAATGCAATTCATGTTTGAAAGTAAGAAGATGTTATTAACAGGTGTTGTCACCTGTCAGCCTGATCAAGTTGTATTCAAAGCTGTTGTTTATGAGGAAGGAAAAGCATAGCAGTGCATGGAGAGCTGCCAAAGAGACTTTGGACAGGTTGATTTCTTAAATAACAGTAATTAACCCACTTACAGTTTCCTCATGTGGACATAATATCTGAGGAGAAAGTGAAGGTGGCAAGTTGTTGAGTGCAAAAAAAAAAAAAAACCAAATATTGAGTATTTTTTTTAGAAGAATCCTTCTGGTGCAAGCAGTGCAGTGCACAGAGCACAGAGGGTCAGACTCTGCTCCCAGGGAACAAGGGACAGGCAAGAGCAAACAGCCTCGAGCTGCACCAGGGGAGGCTGAGATTGGATAACAGGGAACATTTCTTCCCTGGAATGGTTGTCAAGCATTGGCACAGCTGCCCAGGGCAGTGGGGGAGTCCCCATCCCTGGAAGTGTTCAACACCACGGAGATGTGGCACTCGAGGACTTGGCTTAGTGGAGACTTGGCAGTGCTGGGTTAAGGGTTGTAATGATGAGCTTACAGGTCCTTTCCAACTGAAACAACTCCATAATTCTGGGATTTGACATCAGTTGCTGCTCTTCACCCATTTAGGGGCAGCAGCACTGAGGACTGAGTGACCAGCAGTGAAATGTCCTAGTGCTGCAAATAATTAATTCAGTACCTCCTGTTTTCAGGTCCAACTGTGCCTGAACAAATAACAGTCTGTGCATGTCTGCAGTGCCTCACATCACAAAATGCCAAGGCACTTCTCATGAAATGCTTATCCACACACAAATAGGCTCCTTGTCACACCAGCCCTAATCCTGCTTTTGAACCATAAACCTTACCATGGTTGTACTGTAATCTTTCAGTTTTTTATTGGGAATCCAAAGGTAGATTGGTTATTTCCTGATTGGCTGATCTCTAAACCTGTAAATCTACACATGTAAGCAGTTTTCTGCTATGGCAGATTTTTTATTCTTTTGATCTGTATGCCAAACAGTTGGATCTGGAAATCAGTGCAGAGATGTGAGCTGACAACATCCCAGTATTTCCTGTGTTTCAGAAGTGAAACTGAGCTTCCAAAACCTTACAGAAGGCAGGGCAAAAACCACTCCTGGGGTATGCATTTACAAGATTTTTTTATTTTATTGGATTTTCCCATCCCTGAATACAATTAGAGGAATATCACCGTGAGAGAATACCTAATGGTATTTTGCAGAAAGTCAGAAACGTGCACCACATTTTCTGAAGGCACTCAATATTTTATATATACATGAGCTCATGCTATCCATTATTCCCTACTGATGTCTGTCTATGATATTCCAGATATTCCTTGAGAATACCAGAGAAAGTGCAGATACAGTGGCAACCCCTCTAAAAAAAGCACAAACCCAGTTTATTCATAAAACCACTCCAGAGTATTGTATCATCATAATATCAGTTACAATATTCTAGATCTCATTTCTGTGTCGCATTTGGTAGTATTAATTTTTTACAAATGCAGCTATTTTGTCATTTTGCAGTTTGATAGCACAGGCTCTTCCTCCAGATATTTTCTATTCCTCACTGACATTTCTTCCTGATAGAATCCTTACTATAAGGATTTGCATGAGTAGGGAGTTTCAGCATTTCAGCAAAAGACTCCCTGTTTGACAAAATCCTAGTAGACCACTAGAAGCAGAATTAAAGCCCAAAATACCTCAGAAGGTCATGTGTGTGGATTTTCAGCAATTCCACTGTCTGCTAAATCCTTCCATCTCTTCAGCTTGCAGTGATGAGATCAGGTTTGTGATGAGCTTTGTTGCTCAAGCCCTCATTGTGACTTCACAGTGCTGAAATGTTCTGCTACAACAGGAGCTGACAGGGTGGCACATCCAGGTTTGCCAACAAACCTTGTGAGCAGTACAGAAAGGTGCTTTCCTAAAGCCATTTTCACATGGCAAGAAGAGAGAAATGCATCAACTTCCTCTATGCAGAAATACTCTTAAAAAAAAAAAACCAAACCAACAACTCCAAACTTCCAAACTGCCTGTGTGATTTTGTGACTGGTCACTGAGGATGCTCATTTTTCTCATGCAAAAAGTTATTTGTTCATGTGAAAAAGAAGGGAAGCTTGAGAGAATGGTAAGTTTGCTTGTCTATCATTATACAGAAAGGCAGAGAGAGGAAATTAACTTTCAGAAATTACAAACAACAAGTATAGAAAGCAATGAAACCAACAAAGCCATAATCTTCCACTGATGTCGCTACTCATGCGGTTAAAAAGATTATAAAGAAAAATTCTATTTGAAATCAAACTTCAAGAAGATTTGTTTTTCTTTGCAGCTCTTTTGAGTTTAGAAGTCCTTATATAATGGATCTGGACACCAGAGGCAATTTCAGCGATTCAGGCTTTTTGAGAGATTACTTTTCCTACTTCTGAATTACGTCTGGTAAAAAGATCAGATTTCACAGCAAAGATGAATATATGTCCAAATTTTGGGAGGAGAGGCAGCACTTGAGCTGAATTATTCCATCATGTCCAAGAGGATGCTTGGAGAAAAAAAATACCACCAAAAACCCCAGGAAATGCTGATTGTGTGTGGAGTAGGAAAGGCAAAGGCTTAGTTGAATGAAAAGATTTAATGGAGGGAGAGGCTGAAGAGACGCATGGAAGATGTTAGACACCACCAGGGATGGCTGGTGGATTTCTGGGTTATCTGTCATGGACAGAGCATCCCATCTCCATCCACTCCTTTTTCAAACAACACCTAGACCAAACTTTGGAACACATGGCTTAGAAATCACTCCCCCTTGGAAGCTGCAATGAAAGGAGCTGGAGAAAACAATTGCCTCCCCTTCAGCTGGGAAATGCATTGCATGATCCAGCTTTGTGTCTGGAGCAGTTTGGATCTGAAGGCAGTGGCACTGAAGAGTGGGGAGAAGCTAAATGGGTGTTAAAAAGTGCTAAAAGTTGTTAAAAAGCATTGTTTGAATGTTCATCCTCGTTGGGCAGAAGAAAAGGGAAGGGAAGTCCTAATGGAGGCAGGATGAGAGCTTTCCAGCCTGAGGGGGAGATTGACTTGGCAGCAGTAAATCTCTCTTGCTGAACTCCTTGCAATCCTCATCCACACCAGTCATCTGGCTTTGAAACCCCCAGTCATCATTATTCACTGTATTCCTAGCATGACATTTTCTGCAGCAGAGTTTCACATGGCTTCTGTGGCATGTTATTGTTTCTTTTATGAATGTTTATAGGATTGTCCTAAAGGGAACTGGGAAAAATGAAAAAATAAAAATTAAAAAAGAAAGAAATTGCTCCTGAGGAAAACAGAAAGGAACAAAACAATCAAAAACCAATCAATAAAAATAGCTCTAGATGTTATATTAAAGAATGTCTTTGTCTACTTTGCTATTATCCTGTCATCTGGAGATGTTAATTTTTAGGAGTACAGAGTTAGTGTCATGTTGATGATGTAAGTCATGGATAACTGAGAGAAAGCATTGTTAAAATGCTTAAAATGAAATTTGTCTTTCTACATTCATACTACTTTCAAGATTGAATTCACATGTAAGAAATGATCCCAACTGCTAAACACTTATTATTACCATTGCTTCAGTAGAAATGTGACACTTTGGGGATATATGTGGAATATTGCAGTCCAAGGAGGAAAGGAAGGAAAAACTAACATAATGCTCCTGGGACTTCTCAGGGGGGAAAAAAAAAGAGCACTCCTGCTGTGACTAAACTGCAATGAGAAGAAATGCTGTTTATTAATCACTGCAAAGTTCCAAGGTGTATGAGAAAGAGATCTAAAACCTCCTGCATACAAACCAGCATTATTCATTGTTCTACAGCAAAGCAAAATTGCATCTCCACAACACTGGCTTGTAATTGTGCATCAGGTGAGCACATGCTGCAGCATTAGCTCTGTTTAGCAAGGATTCTATCAGTTCCCTGGGGCAGATGTCCCTCTCAAGCTTTCTGCTACCTTTTTTCAAATATGTTGCTCCAGCTTTTCTGAAATATTGTTTTTTTTAAGCTGCTGATCATTTAAAGCAGAGGAAAATACTAAAAATACTCTCAATGTGTGAATCTAGTCCCTCAAAGCTTGTTTTCTTAGCTGTATTTACCAAAGCCACAGCACTGTGGGAATGATGTAAAAATACACATGAAGACTTGCAGACATTTTTCTGACGTGCACTCCTCCTGACAAATTAAATCTGTGAGCCTTACCAGTGTGTGAGCTAAAACTGTACACCTGGGCACAAATTTATGAGGATGTAAAGGTCTGTTGGGTCGAGGTCTGCATTCTTGTTGAAAACACAAGTTGCTCTAGAGAAGCAAGACGACCTCTGTTTTGTTAGAAGTAAATCTGTGCATCCACCGAGGCGAGCTGATTTTCAGCATTTTGCCAGAAGTGTGAAATACATGTTTTACATCATTCTTTCTGAAATGCCAAGGAATTTCCCCGGGAGACAGTACACTTTTGTGGACATGCAGATCCCAGCAGGGCTCTAAGGAAAGCTAGGTAAAAATTATCTTATTATTCCTGTGGAAATATTAACAAATCTATATCTTGAACATGACTTTTAGAACTAGGGCTTTGAAATCTCTGCCTAGTGGTAGCTTTGACAGCTTGAAAAAGGCGACAGTCCATAAAACTTGCTTAAACTCGTTAAATGGATCAAGGGAAAGAATATGTACATCAATTGAATAATTGTTTAAAAAAGAGGCTTGAAAAAATGTCATTGGGCACGAGATGCCCCAATGTGTTGATAACAGCCCCAGAAGGAAGTACCAGATACAAGATGCTTTTGAAATCTTGCTGTGAGTTCAAGGGAACAGTTAGCAGAGCAAACTAAACACACCACTGGAGGGATGATGTTCAGCCATACATTTCAGCAACTTCCAGCTTCCACAAACTGCATCACAACCTCAGAGTCAAATTTCATATTTTGGACTAGCCATCTTCTGCCCTTGGAGCCCCATTCCTCTGGATTCTGTAAGAAGGGCACTTTCCTTCTCTAGATTAATATTTTAATGGTTTTTTCCTAATTGTTCTGCTTGTTGCTGTGAGTTAGATTGCCTGGAAGCAAAACTCGTGTGACTCAATCATTTGTATATTCTAAACCGAGATGGAGAGAGGGTGTCATGGGTTTTAGACAGGACGTTGCCAGGAGGACGCACAGAAAAAGAAAAAGGGCAACCAGGCTCTAAGCTTAAAGTTGCAAAAAAGGTGATTTAATTACTTAACAGAATTGGAGGATAAATGCAAGGCAAAAATAAACTTTTCATACATTATTTTGTTCACTCCCCCCCTCTTTCTTACAAATCTATAGTAATTCACTCCCTTTCTTTCTTTACAATTAACAAGTTGGGTGGGGGGCAGGGTGTGGGGTTTCTTTTCAGTCTGCAGAGCAGATTCTCAAATTTATTCATCACTACAATTCTTCTACTACAAATACTCTTTATCTGTACTTGTTTCTCTCTCTCTCCAGACAGTTTTCTGCTCTCACCCCCTCCCTCTTAAGAAGCAGTCTCTGCACTCACCCCCCCCCCTTTCCCTCTTTCCAAACCAGCAACACAGACAGGGGGCAGGGTGAGAGGAGTTCTCTGGTCAGTCCAATCAGGGAGAAGGGGTTTCTACTTAGCTATGGGGTCTTTTCTCACGAGAGACAGTCCTTTGAGAAGTTCTTTGGCGTGGGTCCAATCTCACGAGCAACATCCCGCCAGAATTCTGCTGCAACATGAGTCTTTTTGTCCATAGGGTGCTGTGCAGACTCTCTCAAGCCGAGGCCAGGCTGCTTCCATGCCAGGAGCAAGGCCTTTCTCTCCTTTGCAAGGCCTTTGCAGTTTTAACTCTTAGATGAGACTCCCACTGGTTCACAGTCTTTTCCAGGCATCCACCTGCTCTTCTGGCGTGGGCTGTGGGTGGATTTCTGCACTCCTTATGGACTCCATGGGCTGCAGGGGGACCTCCTGCCCCCCCATGGCCTTCACTGTGGCTAGCAGAGGGTTTTCAGCTCCAGCACTGGGAGCACCTCCTCCCCCACCTTCTTCACTGACCTTGGCGTCTCCATGCTGTTCTCCCTCACATATTTTCACCTCCACCTCCTCCTCCTCCAACTACAAAGAAGTGAAAGTGTGTGCCTGCTTTGTTTTGATTTCTTCTTAAATATGTTTTCACAGAGGCGAAACCAGCACCTCCAATTGGCCCAAACTTGGCCGGCAGCATGTCCATCACCTTCAGAGCCATCAGAGATTGGCTCTGCTGGACTTGATGTAAAAACTTCCAGAACTTGCACTCAGGACACACAGGAGCATCTTTGTGCCACTCCCCACCCCGCAGACACCTCCCCAGGCTTACTACAGCAGCTTCTGAGGGGTCCAAATTTCTCCTAGAAGTTAAAAACACTTCACTGATGTTTTGAGGCAATCAAAACCACCACAGAGGGGAAGGAAGCAGCATGAATAAAATATAAAAATAAAATGCATTGCTTTGTCTGAGCTGCTTTAAATGCCAGATTAACGTCTGCTTGATTTAGTTCTTTTTTCCCCCCTTGTTCATTTAACAAATGATTTCATAGTGCTGTGTTGAGCACAGTTTATTTTTACCACTAAAGCCCTGGATCCCAGTAGGGGTTATTAGCACTATGACACGAGTTCTAAAAGCTCAATACCATGAACACAAATCTTTTTAAAGAGAAAAGATTTCATGTGCATCCCTCCTGGATCAATTGAACTCTAAAGCACCTTCTCTAAACTGGAATATGTTTCCTATTCATTTCTTGAGCTATTGTGTTTAAAGAAAAGCTTCCTCATGGTCCATTTGGTTTTACTACCTGTACTTGAAGCACTGGACCAAGGAACACAAGGACCTGGAAGTGATGCTGCCTGCTCCCTGTACCCAGCTCTGCCATTCTCCTAGCACTCCCTGCTGTTTCAATTTCCTCGGCACAGAGGGAAAAGGTGATCAAATTTTCAGATATTTAAAGCAATTTATACCAACTCTGTGGCTGTTATTAAATTCCAGATAAAAAGAGATAAAATGTATTTTATCTCTTATCACAATAAATTCCAGTGCAGGAACATTTTACAAATGATAAAGTTATTGCAGCTCTTCTTTGAGAAAAAAGCCAGAAGGGATCCCATCCTGTCAGCTGCTTTTGCCCAGAGCAGCTGTGGCTGCCCCATCCCTGGAAGTGTCCAAGGCCAGGCTCTGAGCAACCTGGGACAGTGGAAGGTGTCCCTGTTTGTGGCAGGGCGTTGGAACAGGATGGGCTGAAAGGTCCCTCTCAGTAGAATATGGTTCTATTATATATTCCAGCCATAAAATAGAGATTTCTGTATAGATTCATTAGTAGAGCTGATTTAAATTTGCATTTCTGTTTTCTAATTAAGTTTTGACATTTGTCTTTGTTTAAATTACCAATGAAAATCAGTTTGTGAAATCAGTTTTCATTTGGTTTCGTTTTGCAGAGCTCAGAAAATGTCATTGAAGAGAATTGCCTTAGGGAATTTGTTATTTTTAAAATTGCACTTTGAAATATGAAGTGTCAACCAGAACATTGCATTTTTAAAAAGAATGTTATTATTTAATGATTTTCCATCAGTAACAATAACAACATTAGAGTATTAGTACTGCCAGTACTTAGTATTAATAATGCCAGTACTGCTTTAGTATGAAATAAAACATTTGAGGATTTTTTAAGTATTATGGACAGTTATGTCATAAGGATAACTGAGATCCCTTCTTCTCTAGTAGATCAGACCAGGTGTTACTTGTTTTACTGCAGCATAAATATTCAGTGTTTGAGGAGGGGATATTGGACCTGGTACAACTTAGCTGCTGTATTTCATTATCTTGTGAAGAAAAGGAATATTTCCGTGTTGTAAAAAGACATTGAAATGATGCAATACGTAATATTTAGACTTTCTGCTCCTCCTCCAATGGGCCAGAGCAGCCCTGTCCTCACAGAGCCCTTCTGCAGGCCATGGAAAGGGAGAGGCTCATCCAGAGGCTGCCACAGAGCATCCCTGCAGCCCTGAAAGGCACACCAGGACAACTTCTCCATTTTCCCTCAGCCACAAAGCAATAACCTTATCCTGTGACCCACAGGTACCTCTAAGGGTGCTGCAAGGTGCACCTCAGAGCAGCAAAGCTTTTCCCAGTGTATTTGAATTCAGCTGACAGGAGTTTTCACCTGCAGTAAGAAATTGTTAAGGACTGAGAGGAAAAGAAACTGAAAATCACTGCTCTAGATGTAGCCTAATAAGATTGTCCTTGTGGATCTAAAGTTAGCTGCTGTGAAAAAGCCTTAAATGCTGTTTTCCATGTTCAAAGCTGTGAGATTTAATCCACTGAATTAGCCCTGTGAAAGCTTAGATCTTCCTGCAGCACTGCACTGCATGGTCTGACACACTTCCATAGCAGTTCTGGGATGCACCCAGTGACCACTGCCTCACTTTGTGCTCTGATTTCAGCTTATTGCCCTGCACTGCTTTGGCACATTGTCTCCTTTGATTTTTCCTTTCAAAAGGATTCTTTGCTGCCATCTACTTGGCACAGTCAATTACAGCAACACAAAATGCTGCCCAAGCAGAATAGTAACACCTAACCTTCACCTGAATAAGGTGCACAGCAACTGTACAAGTATTTCCCTCTCTTCTTTTTCTTTTCTTGAACACCTTTTAATGTCAGTCCAATTCTTCCAGCAGAACACTGAGGTGACCACACTGATGCTGTAAAGTTCATTGGAAGCAGTTTTGGAAAGTTCTGGAGCAGTTCTTACCTACTCCTGTTCCCAAAGCCTGTTCTTACCTATCCCGATTTTAGAAACATTTTAACCCAATGTTAACACCCTGAGCCCCACAGGGGAAAGGAGCATGGAGCCCTTCCTGTAGGGGAGAGGACGATGGAGATCTCCTGGCAAGCACAAAGGCGAGATGAGGATTGAGAACCCACCAGCCTCCCCAAAAGAGAGGAGGACGGAGAACGTCCTGCCCTCCCAAAAGTGAAGGACAAAGGGAGCCCCACAGATGAGTCCTCATGAGATGTCAGCTCCCAGTACATGCTAGATCCTGATTCTGAGCTGAGCAGTTTCTGCAGCAGAAGACAGGATAATGTGTGTTTTTCCTAAGTACCATGAAAATTGGAATCGGAAAAAGGAGCCAGAGCTGGAGCTAAAGTCCCCAACCCAAATACAGACAGTTAATTCACATTAACTTCAAATTGAAATAATGAGGTGACTGAGTACCATAGACCTATATCTGTGCTCCAGTGCTTATTATTTGAACTTCCTTAAGCATTTTAACATTTTTATACAATTTAATAAAAATAAAATTAAAAATAAAAACAATTTCTTCTCTATTGATCTTAATTTTTTATATTTTTTATTTTCTATGTATAACCAAGCATATATTTTCTGTGTTATTTTAAGGAAAGCTCTACCCATCAAAATTCCCCTCCGGCCACGCCCCCTGCGGCCCCGCCCAGTCCGATCGTCACAGAGCCCTCTGCCTCTCGACCAATCAAATCGCTCGTTGTCGTTCTGGCCCCGCCCCCTGTGTCTGGGGGGTGTCCCAATGGGCACCGTTCTTTGCTCCGCCCCGATTGTGATGTCACTGCACTGCCATTGGCTGGTGCTGAGGGAGAGGGGCTGTGCTGGCTATATAAGGGCAGGTGTGGAGCCGCTGGTGGATTTGAGCTCCGCGGCAGTGGGGCGGAGCAGCGCGGAGCTGAGCAGCGCGGAGCTGAGCAGCGCGGAGCTGAGCAGCGCGGAGCTGAGCAGCGCGGAGCCCCGGGACTGCCCCTGCTCTGGGGCCCCGGGATGGGGGGCTGCTCGGGAGGGAGGTGGGAGCGGTGCGCCCCTCCTCGCTATCGGGTACCCGCGCCGGCCCCTCCAAAACTGGAGGGCTGCGGAGACTGCCCTGGCCCGGCACAGGTAAGTAGGGTGGAGAGGCGCCGGGGCTGCGGGAGCGGCGAGAGCGCTGGCCGCCCCAAATGGGAGCGGGACGGACCCGCTGCCGGCACAGGTGAGTAGGGTGCAGAGCCCCCCGCTAGCCCGGCACAGGTGAGTAGGGTGCAGAGCCCCCCGCTAGCCCGGCACAGGTGAGTAGGGCGGAGAGCCCCCGCTAGCCCGGCACAGGTGAGTAGGGTGCAGAGCCCCCCGCTAGCCCGGCACAGGTGAGTAGGGTGCAGAGCCCCCCGCTAGCCCGGCACAGGTGAGTAGGGTGCAGAGCCCCCGCTAGCCCGGCACAGGTGAGTAGGGTGCAGAGCCCCCGCTAGCCCGGCACAGGTCAGTAGGGTGCAGAGCCCCCCGCTCGCCCGGCACAGGTGAGTAGGGTGCAGAGCCCCCCGCTAGCCCGGCACAGGTGAGTAGGGTGCAGAGCCCCCCGCTAGCCCGGCACAGGTGAGTAGGGCGGAGAGCCCCCGCTAGCCCGGCACAGGTGAGTAGGGCGGAGAGCCCCCCGCTAGCCCGGCACAGGTGAGTAGGGTGCAGAGCCCCCCGCTAGCCCGGCACAGGTGAGTAGGGTGCAGAGCCCCCCGCTAGCCCGGCACAGGTGAGTAGGGTGCAGAGCCCCCGCTAGCCCGGCACAGGTGAGTAGGGTGCAGAGCCCCCGCTAGCCCGGCACAGGTGAGTAGGGCGCAGAGCCCCCGCTAGCCCGGCACAGGTGAGTAGGGTGCAGAGCCCCCGCTAGCCCGGCACAGGTGAGTAGGGTGCAGAGCCCCCCGCTAGCCCGGCACAGGTGAGTAGGGTGCAGAGCCCCCCGCTAGCCCGGCACAGGTGAGTAGGGTGCAGAGCCCCCCGCTAGCCCGGCACAGGTGAGTAGGGTGCAGAGCCCCCGCTAGCCCGGCACAGGTGAGTAGGGTGCAGAGCCCCCGCTAGCCCGGCACAGGTGAGTAGGGTGCAGAGCCCCCCGCTAGCCCGGCACAGGTGAGTAGGGTGCAGAGCCCCCCGCTAGCCCGGCACAGGTAAGTAGGGTGCAGAGCCCCCCGCTAGCCCGGCACAGGTAAGTAGGGTGCAGAGCCCCCGCTAGCCCGGCACAGGTGAGTAGGGTGCAGAGCCCCCGCTAGCCCGGCACAGGTGAGTAGGGTGCAGAGCCCCCCGCTAGCCCGGCACAGGTGAGTAGGGTGCAGTGCCCCCCGCTAGCCCGGCACAGGTGAGTAGGGTGCAGAGCCCCCCGCTAGCCCGGCACAGGTGAGTAGGGTGCAGAGCTCCCCGCTAGCCCGGCACAGGTCAGTAGGGTGCAGAGCCGCCGGGGCTGCGGGAACGGCGCCAGCGCTTCTTTCAGAGCCGAGAAAGATGCCCACGTGCATCTTTCAGCGCTCTATAAATAAAGTACAGTTTATTCTCCTATTTGAGTGGTGTGCAGAATTATTTGTGTGATGTCCACCCACCCAGTATTTTTGTATATACCTCCTGTCGATGGACACAGATGCTAATGTTCTTGTTAGCTGGTCTAAATATTCTGCTGCCATTGATCAGGAAGTGAACACTAAGTTGGATTTGGGCACCGTTCCAGATTCAGCCCAAGGCAGTTTGTTTTCCAAAGAAAACACTGCTGACAATAGAATTGGAGTTTACAGACTGGCTCTTTGAAAGGGGGACTTTCATGCTGGGACAAACATGCAGAAATGAAACCATTGTACATTTTTCTTCCCCAGTATGTACATTTCTGAGTAAATATTATAAAAGATACTTGCATGAGCAGCACAGCTGCTTCTGCTGAAAGCCAGCTGACTTTTTCTGGTTTTCTTCTGCAGTTAAAAAATGATGACTGATCACAGTAGAGCAATAAAGTAATTATTCCCTGATAAAACTATGAGGTAAGGCTCCTGGTCAGACTTGACAAACCCTTTCCGAATCACTGGTCTCCTCAAAGTATTTCCTTTATTTTCATAATATTACCACATGTCCCAATCTTCCACTTTAGTTTACTGTGTGTTTTGTGATGGAAAGTTGTCCTTCCACAAGAGCAGCAGCAGCTTTAGTTTTATAAATATCCACCTCCACGATTCAATGTTTATGTTTATGAAAATATTTATAATTCCTCTTCTGTTAGGAGAGGAAAAAAAATTTCTAATTAGGCAGGAGCAACAACCACGGTGTGCAATTGCATTATTAGCATGTGTGAATTCAGAATAGGAAGCCCTGTGAAACTTTCACAATTACCTTTACCAAGTGTGCCAAAATTCATTAACCCAGAGAGATCAAAATATGTCCTAAAAATATTTCTTTATGGCTGAGTTAGAATTTATAGCCTTTAATATAATGCCTAGGATTAGAGAAACTGTCCAGCTTAATTATCTTTTAGTGCTGCACCCCAGAGTTACATTCTGACCAGGTAAGATAAAAGCAGGAACTTTGCATTCAAATTTCTGGGCACCACCTCTTAATAATTACACTGAGGTTTAGTCTTTAGGTGCTGCTACTTTGAATAAGCAAACTCATGTCAGTTGAAGCTCTAGTTTACCCAAGTGAGGTTCAGAGCATGATCTGGAACCTGCATCAAAGTGGCTGCTGGTTAGCCAGGGGGTACAATTTGAAGTACATGGCAATATGTGTTACTTCTGTTGAAAGAGCTTTTTGTTTAATGATTCTGAGTAAACAGAAATTTGGTTGCCTGCATCACAGGCATATTCTTTAACATAACCATCTGCCTTGACAGGCTGGCCAGGCCTCTGTCTGAACTGGAAAAGCTATGCCTGGAACAGCTGCTGGTGGCTGTTTGACACCAAAATGAGGAACAAGTAGACAAAGAAGTGAATGACTAGCATAGTCAGTGAGGGGTGGCTTTTTTCAAAGGCCATGATCTTGCCGATTGGAAACTGACCAGAAGGAAGGTCTTGGGGAAGCATAGAATGAGAGAGAACTCTTGCTGATGTTGTCTTTAACCAGGATCCCATTGAATCAATGTTTTTCAACTCCTCCCAAGGGAGAAAAAAGTTAAAACATTGTTAAAATCAATGTTTAAAAGTAAGAAGACGTTATGAACAGATCTTGTCAGCTGTGAGAAACGTCACCTCACTACTTAAACTTTTGAAAGACTTTATTCACTCTTTTCAGAGCACAAATAATGATACCAGGCTTAGGGTGGCTGTCTGCCGTTACACAAAGCCAAGTGCAGCGCTGGCTGCTTAGCCACCCATGTGGGGTAGCCAGAGGCACACCCTCGGGCCAGGGGAGGCAGTTTTTATAACCCCTAACCCTGCCTCCTTCTGGTGCTTTGATTGGCTCGTTGTCTTCTGATGGATTGGCTGCTTGCCCCACCCTCTTCTGTCTTAACTATAACACTTAAAAATTAGATATAACATGAATCTATAACAAAAACGTCATAAGCCTTTATGAAAGCCAACTCTGTGATTTCATTTATAACAAATCCCTCCTCTTTCTTTTTGTTACAACATTTGGCTTTCGTAATTATCTGTCCTTCAAAACAGATCTAACTTTCTTGGTCTGGACATTCTCCGCCTGATTTTTGAGCATGTGTTCTAACATTTTTGGCCAGCCGATATGCTTTAATCTGATAACATGGCTCACAGGAGTTTGGGTCAGCTCCAAGAGGATGGACTATGACCATACAGAGTAGAGGTACCATTAGCCTGAGCTGAGGCTTCCTTCCTCCCGCCATTCCTGCAGGGTTGCAGCCTGCAGAGGGGATGTCACGAGGCAAGGACCATGGCTTCCTCTCACGCTCTACTTCTGTCCTCCTGTTCAGGCCCATATTCTCCTTCTCTCTGTCTCAGATCTGCGAATCTTAACTACTAGGCTGGTTAGTCAGGGTGTTTTCATTAACAATTCTTCAGGCGATGAAGGTTCAGCTACTTCTGAAGAGGTAGGATATAAACTTCAACTTCAATTAAATGAGCTTCTAATATCAATCACACAAGACTGTTAACAGTATCAGGAACAGTAACAACATTAATTCAGGGATACTCTTTGATCATTCAGTCTCTGGGTTTATCTTGGTTGACTGTCTGCTTGTGGTCTTTTCTTTAGGATGACTGTGAGGTTTCCGGGTGGTGATGTCACTGTCCAGTCCCCAGGCGGTTCCACCGGTCCCTTTATTTGGGTGGCATGTACCCAGCCTTTTTCTTGGGTCCTTACGGCTGCTTCGGCGCTTAGCTGCACCTGAAATGGACCCTCCCATCGAGGAGTTAGGGAGTTCTCTTTCCAGGTCTTCACCAACACCCAGTGACCAGGCTTAACTTTGTGAATTTTAAAATCTAGAGGAGTTGTCTGGGGGATCAACCCTCGTGAGCTCAGATTCTATTGATCATGAAAGGCAGCCCAAACTACATCTCATAGGGTGAGACCCCTAAATCAGCTCTTGGCTGAGTTTGAATCCTCAGTAAGGCCAAGGGCAGACATTTCCAAGATATTTTAGTTTCCAACATCAGTTTTGTTCGAGTCGCTTTTAAGGTTTGATTCATTCTTTCCACTCGTCTGGAACTTTGTTGGATGGTGGATGCCAAGGGGTGTGAAATTTTTATTCAATGCTGAGATTTTTAGCCAATTTCTGTGAAATTTGGGAGGTCAAGTGGGTTCCTGGGTCTGAATCTATTTTATTTATAATACCATACCTGGGGACAATGTGTTTTAATAACACTTTGCTCACTGCATTTGCTGTTGCATTTACAGTTGGTGTTTCCCTAAACCTCCAGGTATGGTTTTCTCATCTATTAACCTTTTGGCACACCAAACACCCTTCAGTTACCCTTTTTGCCAATTCGTTCACCCCTACACATCCAAAAGTCCTTCCTCTTCCTACTCGAGCATTCCCTTTTATGATTACATTCTCAAGAAGTGGTGCCTGGAAACACTCCCCTTTTGCCCCCACCACATTCACAAGTTCTCTCCACCCCAATATCAACCAAAAACTCATCATTTTCTTCTTGGGGACCAATTTGTAAATTTGTCAAAGGCTCCATGTGGTACTCATGCCCCAGGAGGTAGAGCCTCTGACACCCCTAATCTTCAGGTGTTCCCACCTGAATTTCCTGGAATGTCCTTTGGTCTTTAAGTCGTTGTTCACAATTTTTTTGGTGATGGCCTTCTTGACCACAATAAAAACAGTTTCCCCATACTGGTTTATCTTGGCCCCACTGTCTCATCCTTGGATTCCCTCCTTTTCTTCTTGTATCAGCAGTGTCTCTTTTATACAATTTAATAAAAAGAAAATTAAAAAGAAAACCAAATTTCTTCTCAATTTATCTTATTTTTTTTATATTTTTTATTTTCTATGTATAACCAAGCATATATTTTCTGTGTTATTTTAAGGAAAGCTCTACCCATCAAAATTCCCCCCTCCGGCCACGCCCCCTGCGGCCCCGCCCAGTCCCGATCGTCACAGAGCCCTCTGCCTCTCGACCAATCAAATCGCTCGTTGTCGTTCTGGCCCCGCCCCCTGTGTCTGGGGGGTGTCCCAATGGGCACCGTTCTTTGCTCCGCCCCGATTGTGATGTCACTGCACTGCCATTGGCTGGTGCTGAGGGAGCGGGGCTGTGCTGGCTATATAAGGGCAGGTGTGGAGCCGCTGGTGGATTTGAGCTCCGCGGCAGTGGGGCGGAGCAGCGCGGGAGCTGAGCAGCGCGGAGCTGAGCAGCGCGGAGCCCCGGGACTGCCCCTGCTCTGGGGCCCCGGGATGGGGGGCTGCTCGGGAGGGAGGTGGGAGCGGTGCGCCCCTCCTCGCTATCGGGTACCCGCGCCGGCCCCTCCAAAACTGGAGGGCTGCGGAGACTGCCCTGGCCCGGCACAGGTAAGTAGGGTGGAGAGGCGCCGGGGCTGCGGGAGCGGCGAGAGCGCTGGCCGCCCCAAATGGGAGCGGGACGGACCCGCTGCCGGCACAGGTGAGTAGGGTGCAGAGCCCCCCGCTAGCCCGGCACAGGTGAGTAGGGTGCAGAGCCCCCCGCTAGCCCGGCACAGGTGAGTAGGGTGCAGAGCCCCCCGCTAGCCCGGCACAGGTGAGTAGGGTGCAGAGCCCCCCGCTAGCCCGGCACAGGTGAGTAGGGTGCAGAGCCCCCGCTAGCCCGGCACAGGTCAGTAGGGTGCAGAGCCCCCGCTAGCCCGGCACAGGTCAGTAGGGTGCAGAGCCCCCGCTAGCCCCACAGGTGAGTAGGGTGCAGAGCCCCCGCTAGCCCGGCACAGGTGAGTAGGGTGCAGAGCCCCCGCTAGCCCGGCACAGGTGAGTAGGGTGCAGAGCCCCCGCTAGCCCGGCACAGGTGAGTAGGGTGCAGAGCCCCCGCTAGCCCGGCACAGGTGAGTAGGGTGCAGAGCCCCCGCTAGCCCGGCACAGGTGAGTCGGGTGCAGAGCCCCCGCTAGCCCGGCACAGGTGAGTAGGGTGCAGAGCCCCCGCTAGCCCGGCACAGGTGAGTAGGGTGCAGAGCCCCCCGCTAGCCCGGCACAGGTGAGTAGGGTGCAGAGCCCCCGCTAGCCCGGCACAGGTGAGTAGGGTGCAGAGCCCCCCGCTAGCCCGGCACAGGTGAGTAGGGTGCAGAGCCCCCGCTAGCCCGGCACAGGTCAGTAGGGTGCAGAGCCCCCGCTAGCCCGGCACAGGTCAGTAGGGTGCAGAGCCGCTGGGGCTGCGGGAACGGCGCCAGCGCTTCTTTCAGAGCCGAGAAAGATGCCCACGTGCATCTTTCAGCGCTCTATAAATAAAGAACAGTTTATTCTCCTATTTGAGTGGTGTGCAGAATTATTTGTGTGATGTCCACCCACCCAGTATTATTGTATATACCTCCTCTCTATGGACACAGATGCTAATGTTCTTGTTAGCTGGTCTAAATATTCTGCTGCCATTGATCAGGAAGTGAACACTAAGTTGGATTTGGGCACCGTTCCCAGATTCAGCCCAAGGCAGTTTGTTTTCCAAAGAAAACACTGCTGACAATAGAATTGGAGTTTACAGACTGGCCCTTCGAAAGGGGGACTTTCATGCTGGGACAAACATGCAGAAATGAAACCATTGTACATTTTTCTTCCCCAGTATGTACATTTCTGAGTAAATATTATAAAAGATACTTGCATGAGCAGCACAGCTGCTTCTGCTGAAAGCCAGCTGACTTTTTCTGGTTTTCTTCTGCAGTTAAAAAATGATGACTGATCACAGTAGAGCACTAAAGTAATTATTCCCTGATAAAACTATGAGGTAAGGCTCCTGGTCAGACTTGACAAACCCTTTCAGAATCACTGGTCTCCTCAAAGTATTTCCTTTATTTTCATAATATTACAACATGTCCCAATCTTCCACTTTAGTTTACTGTGTGTTTTGTGTTGGGAAGTTGTCCTTCCACAAGAGCAGCAGCAGCTTTAGTTTTATTAATATCAACCTTCAAGATTTGTTTTTTTGAAAATATTTATACTTCCTCTTCTGTTAGGAGAGGAAAAAAAAATTATAATTAGGCTGGGGCAACAACCACGGTGTGCAATTGCATTATTAGCATGTGTGAATTCAGAATAGGAAGCCCTGTGAAACTTTCACAATTACCTTTACCAAGTATGCCAAAATTCATTAACCCAGAGAGATCAAAATATGTCCCAAAAATATTTCTTTATGGCTGAGTTAGAATTTACAGCCTTTAATATAATGCCTAGGATTAGAGAAACTGTCCAGCTTAATTATCTTTTAGTGCTGCACCCCAGAGTTACATTCTGACCACGTAAGACAAAAGCAGGAACTTTGCGTTCAAATTTCTGGGCATCACCTCTTAATAATGACACTGAGGTTTAGTCTTTGGGTGCTGCTGCTTTGAATAAGCAAACTCATGTCAGTTGAAGCTCTAGTTTACCCAAGTGAGGTTCAGAGCATGATCTGGAACCTGCATCAAAGTGGCTGCTGGTTAGCCAGGGGGTACAATTTGAAGTATATGGCAATATGTGTTACTTCTGTTTAGAGTGTCAGGGTTTGACCCTGACTAAACGCTGGCACTCCAGCTTTCTTAGGCTACAGGAAAAAAACCTGTAAAAATGCACATCAATCTCATGAGTCAAATGAGATAGGACTTTGCCAGGAGGACGCACGAAAAGAGAGCAAACAGGCTCCACTTAAAGTTGCAAAAAGTGATTTAATTACTTAACAGAGTTGGAGGATAAATGCAAGGTAAAAATAAACTTTTCATACACTATTTCTGTTCACTCACTGACGCCCCCTCCACCTTACGCACCCATTTTATTCACCCCCTTTCCTCTTTTTAACCTACAAGCCCGGGTAGGGAGGCAGGGTGTAGGGTATTCTCTCAGTCTACAGGGCAGCTTCATAAATCTATTCATCACCACAATTCTTCTACTACAAATACTCTTTATCTCTACTTGTTTCTCTCTTTCTCCAGGCAGTTTTTTCTGCTCTCACCCCCTCCCTCTTTCCAAACCAGCAACAGGGGGCAGGGTGAGGGGTTCTCTGGTCAGCCCAGTCAGGGAGAGGGGTTCTCTACTTAGCCGTGGGGTTCCTCCCACGAGAGACAGTCCTCTGGGAACTTCTTTGGCATGGGTCCAATCTCACGAGCAACATCCTGCCCGAATCCTGCTGCTTTGTGAGTCCTCTTGTCCATAAGGTGCAGACTTCTCCCGAGCCGAGGCCAGGCTGCTTCCATGCCAGGAGCAAGGCCTTTCTCTCCTTTGCAAGGCCTTTGCAGTTTTAACTCTTAGATGAGACTCCCACTGGTTCACAGTCTTTTCCAGGCATCCACCTGCTCCTCTGGCGCGGGCTGTGGGTGGATTTCTGCACTCCTGTGGACTCCATGGGCTGCAGGGGACCTCCTGCCCCCCCCCATGGCCTTCACTGTGGCTAGCAGAGGGTTTTCAGCTCTGGCGCCTGGAGCACTAGAGCACCTCCTCCCTCACCTTCTTCACTGACCTTCACGTCTCCATGCTGTTTTTCCTCTACATATTTTCACTTCCACCTCCTCGTCCTCCAACTACAAAGAAGTGAAAGAAGTGCATGCCTGCTTTGTTTTTATTTCTTCTTAAATATGTTTTCACAGAGGCGAAACCAGCACCTCTAATTGGCCCAAACTTGGCCGGCAGCATGTCCGTCACCTTCAGAGCCATCAGAGATTGGCTCTGCTGGACTTGATGTAAAAACTTCCAGAACTTGCACTCAGGACACACAGGAGCATCTTTGTGCCACTCCCCACCCCTCAGACACCTCCCCAGGCTTACTACAGCAGCTTCTGAGGGGTCCAAATTTCTCCTAGATGTTAAAAACACTTCACTGATGTTTTGGGCCAATCAAAACCACCACAATCAGAGACTGAAAGCTTGAGCTGTTACAATTAATTTGATGTGGTTGATGAGTGGGGAGAGAAGAGGTTGTGCCTCTTATCAGTTCTGTGAAATGATATTTGGGAGCTTGTGGGGTTTTTTTGACAATAATTCTTCGCCTAAAGCACAGGAATAGCAAGAAAGCAGCATGACATGTGCTGCCTGTATTGCCTTTTTTATACATTACCAGGAATGGATTTGATGAATGAACTAAGTAGCATCAATGACAAGTAACTGGTTTTGGGATGTTTTGACTTGCAAGGACCTTGAAGAGTTAAAAAATTCTTTTAGCAGGGCATGTCAAGGATACTGTCCCTTCCAATTGTTTTTTGTTGGTTTTTTTTTTTTAAATTTATTTAAATCAGTAGTTTTGGTTTATCTCGTCTGTTCCTTTCTTAGCAGGGACATTCTGTGCAGAGGATGCTTGTCTGCTTGTCATCACCTAGAGCTCTTGTACCACCTTGGCTGGTGATATCCCATCCTAGACTGCAGAGGGTGTTTCAGAAAGAAAGCTCTCAGACATCTCAGTAGGCTGCTGAACTTTTTAACTTGCCTGATTTCAGTTTGGTACCTGCAGAATGTAAGATGACAGACATGACCAGCTTCTTTACAGGATTTGTGTGTGAGGGGGTTAAGAGGAGAGGGAATGGCAAACCCCCTCTCAAAATGATGAAGACAGAAGAGCCTCCCAAATAATGCAGAAAAGCCTCCCAAATAATGCAGAAAAGCCCTCAGAGCAAGAGGAGAAGTGAAGATGCTCAAGAAGCATGAATTGCCCAGGGACTGGCAGGAGGGAAGTGTTGCACAGCAACAGACTCCATGCAACTGGAGAAGGAAAAGCTGGCGGACAAGAAAAGGCGTTCTGGAAGGGATGTGCTGTGCTCTGTCCCTAAACAGGAGTGGGACAGAGACCACCCTCGGCCTGGCAAAGGAGAGGAGAGTGGAGAACCTTGGGATCATGCTGTGGAGTGACAGGGACAGGGATGCCCACCCAGAGCCCCTCCCAAGCATGCCCTGGGGCGAGAGGGATGGAGACCCCTTGAGCTTCCCCTGGGGAGCAGATCAAATAAAATTGGCTGAAATCAAACTTGACAACACATCAAATGCTTTGCTGGTATTTGCTCTCCCGAGGAGTCACTTGTGTTGAAAATGCAAAGTCACAAAGTCCCGGTCCTCCCCACAGGAGAGGAGGACAGAGAAGCCCTGGCCACCCAAACAGGGAGAGAGGACAGAGGTCCCCTGAGCCCCACAGGGGAAAGGAGCATGGAGACCTTCCTGTAGGGGAGAGGAGGATGGAGATCTCCTGGCAAGCACAAAGGTGAGATGAGGATTGAGAACCCACCAGCCTCCCCAAAAGAGAGGAGGACGGAGAACGTCCTGCCCTCCCAAAAGTGAAGGACAAAGGGAGCCCCACAGATGAGTCCTCATGAGATGTCAGCTCCCAGTACATGCTAGATCCTGATTCTGAGCTGAGCAGTTTCTGCAGCAGAAGACAGGATAATGTGTGTTTTTCCTAAGTACCATGAAAATTGGAATTGAGAAAAGGAGCCAGAGCTGGAGCTCAAGTCCCCAACCCAAATACAGACAGTTAATTCACATTAACATCAAATTGAAATAATGAGGTGACTGAGTACCACAGACATATATCTGTGCTCCAGTGCTTATTATTTGCATTTCCTTAAGCATTTTATCATTTTTATACAATTTAATAAAAATAAAATTAAAAATAAAAAAAATTTCTTCTCTATTGATCTTAATTTTTTATATTTTTTATTTTCTATGTATAACCAAGCACATATTTTCTGTGTTATTTTAAGGAAAGCTCTACCCATCAAAATTCCCCCTCCGGCCACGCCCCCTGCGGCCCCGCCCAGTCCCGATCGTCACAGAGCCCTCTGCCTCTCGACCAATCAAATCGCTCGTTGTCGTTCTGGCCCCGCCCCCTGTGTCTGGGGGGGTGTCACAATGGGCACCGTTCTTGGCTCCGCCCCGATTGTGATGTCACTGCACTGCCATTGGCTGGTGCTGAGGGAGCGGGGCTGTGCTGGCTATATAAGGGCAGGTGTGGAGCCGCTGGTGGATTTGAGCTCCGCGGCAGTGGGGCGGAGCAGCGCGGAGCTGAGCAGCGCGGAGCTGAGCAGCGCGGAGCTGAGCAGCGCGGAGCTGAGCAGCGCGGAGCTGAGCAGCGCGGAGCTGAGCAGCGCGGAGCCCCGGGACTGCCCCTGCTCTGGGGCCCCGGGATGGGGGGCTGCTCGGGAGGGAGGTGGGAGCGGTGCGCCCCTCCTCGCTATCGGGTACCCGCGCCGGCCCCTCCAAAACTGGAGGGCTGCGGAGACTGCCCTGGCCCGGCACAGGTAAGTAGGGTGGAGAGGCGCCGGGGCTGCGGGAGCGGCGAGAGCGCTGGCCGCCCCAAATGGGAGCGGGACGGACCCGCTGCCGGCACAGGTGAGTAGGGTGCAGAGCCCCCCGCTAGCCCGGCACAGGTGAGTAGGGTGCAGAGCCCCCGCTAGCCCGGCACAGGTGAGTAGGGCGGAGAGCCCCCCGCTAGCCCGGCACAGGTGAGTAGGGTGCAGAGCCCCCGCTAGCCCGGCACAGGTGAGTAGGGCGGAGAGCCCCCCGCTAGCCCGGCACAGGTGAGTAGGGCGGAGAGCCCCCGCTAGCCCGGCACAGGTGAGTAGGGTGCAGAGCCCCCCGCTAGCCCGGCACAGGTGAGTAGGGTGCAGAGCCCCCGCTAGCCCGGCACAGGTGAGTAGGGTGCAGAGCCCCCCGCTAGCCCGGCACAGGTGAGTAGGGTGCAGAGCCCCCGCTAGCCCGGCACAGGTGAGTAGGGTGCAGAGCCCCCGCTAGCCCGGCCGGTGGTGGGGGGCCCGCGCCCCCGTGGGGCCGGGGGGGGGCCCGGCACGGTGGTGGGGCGGCCCCGCCAGCCCGGCACAGGTCAGTAGGGTGCAGAGCCCCCGCTAGCCCGGCACAGGTGAGTAGGGTGCAGAGCCCCCGCTAGCCCGGCACAGGTGAGTAGGGCGAGAGCCCCCGCTAGCCCGGCACAGGTGAGTAGGGTGCAGAGCCCCCCGCTAGCCCGGCACAGGTGAGTAGGGTGCAGAGCCCCCGCTAGCCCGGCACAGGTGAGTAGGGTGCAGAGCCCCCGCTAGCCCGGCACAGGTCAGTAGGGTGCAGAGCCCCCGCTAGCCCGGCACAGGTCAGTAGGGTGCAGAGCCGCTGGGGCTGCGGGAACGGCGCCAGCGCTTCTTTCAGAGCCGAGAAAGATGCCCACGTGCATCTTTCAGCGCTCTATAAATAAAGTACAGTTTATTCTCGTATTTGAGTGGTGTGCAGAATTATTTGAGTGATGTCCACCCACCCAGTATTATTGTATATACCTCCTCTCTATGGACACAGATGCTAATGTTCTTGTTAGCTGGTCTAAATATTCTGCTGCCATTGATCAGGAAGTGAACACTAAGTTGGATTTGGGCACCGTTCCAGATTCAGCCCAAGGCAGTTTGTTTTCCAAAGAAAACACTGCTGACAATAGAATTGGAGTTTACAGACTGGCTCTTCGAAAGGGGGACTTTCATGCTGGGACAAACATGCAGAAATGAAACCATTGTACATTTTTCTTCCCCAGTATGTACATTTCTGAGTAAATATTATAAAAGATACTTGCATGAGTAGCACAGCTGCTTCTGCTGAAAGCCAGCTGACTTTTTCTGGTTTTCTTCTGCAGTTAAAAAATGATGACTGATCACAGTAGAGTAATAAAGTAATTATTCCCTGATAAAACTATGAGGTAAGGCTCCTGGTCAGACTTGACAAACCCTTTCCGAATCACTGGTCTCCTCAAAGTATTTCCTTTATTTTCATAATATTACAACATGTCCCAATCTTCCACTTTAGTTTACTGTGTGTTTTGTGTTGGGAAGTTGTCCTTCCACAAGAGCAGCAGCAGCTTTAGTTTTATTAATATCAACCTCCACATTCAATGTTTATGTTTATAAAAATATTTATACTTCCTCTTCTGTTAGGAGAGGAAAAAAAAATTTCTAATTAGGCTGGGGCAACAACCACGGTGTGCAATTGCATTATTAGCATGTGTGAATTCAGAATAGGAAGCCCTGTGAAACTTTCACAATTACCTTTACCAAGTATGCCAAAATTCATTAACCCAGAGAGATCAAAATATGTCCTAAAAATATTTCTTTATGGCTGAGTTAGAATTTACAGCCTTTAATATAATGCCTAGGATTAGAGAAACTGTCCAGCTTAATTATCTTTTAGTGCTGCACCCCAGAGTTACATTCTGACCAGGTAAGATAAAAGCAGGAACTTTGCATTCAAATTTCTGGGCACCACCTCTTAATAATTACACTGAGGTTTAGTCTTTGGGTGCTGCTGCTTTGAATAAGCAAACTCATGTCAGTTGAAGCTCTAGTTTACCCAAGTGAGGTTCAGAGCATGATCTGGAACCTGCATCAAAGTGGCTGCTGGTTAGCCAGGGGGTACAATTTGAAGTACATGGCAATATGTGTTACTTCTGTTGAAAGAGCTTTTTGTTTGATGATTCTGAGTAAACAGAAATTTGGTTGCCTGCATCACAGGCATATTCTTTAACATAAACATCTGCCTTGACAGGCTGGCCAGGCCTCTGTCTGAACTGGAAAAGCTATGCCTGAAACAGCTGCTGGTGGCTGTTTGACACCAAAATGAGGAACAAGTAGACAAAGAAGTGAATGACTAGCATAGTCAGTGAGGGGTGGCTTTTTTCAAAGGCCATGATCTTGCAGTTTGCAAACTGACCAGAAAGAACGTTTTTTTTTTTCTTGGGGCCAAGACATGAGTAATGAGAGAGAACTCATTTGCTGATATTGTCTTTAAACCAGGAATTCCCATTGCATCAATCGTTTTTTCCAAAACCGGGGGGCCCCCACCCAAGGGACAGGGGAAGATTAGGGACTGTGAGAAGAAAATTTAAAACATTAGTCCTAAAATTAATGCAATGTTTAAAAGTAAGAAGATGTTATGAACAGATCTTGTCAGCTGTGAGAAACGTCACCTCACTACTTAAACTTTTGAAAGACTTTATTCACACTTTTCAGAGCACAAATAATGACACCAGGCTTAGGGTGGCTGTCTGCCGTTACACAAAGCCAAGTGCAGCGCTGGCTGCTTAGCCACCCATGTGGGGTAGCCAGAGGCACACCCTCGGGCCAGGGGAGGCAGTTTTTATAACCCCTAACCCTGCCTCCTTCTGGTGCTTTGATTGGCTCGTTGTCTTCTGATGGATTGGCTGCTTGCCCCACCCTCTTCTGTCTTAACTATAACACTTAAAAATTAGATATAATGAAACTATAACAAAAACGTCATAAGCCTTTATGAAAGCCAACTCTGTGATTTCATTTATAACAAATCCCTCCTCTTTCTTTTTGTTACAACATTTGGCTTTCGTAATTATCTGTCCTTCAAAACAGATCTAACTTTCTTGGTCTGGACATTCTCCGCCTGATTTTTGAGCATGTGTTCTAACATTTTTGGCCAGCCGATATGCTTTAATCTGATAACATGGCTCACAGGAGTTTGGGTCAGCTCCAAGAGGATGGACTATGACCATACAGAGTAGAGGTACCATTAGCCTGAGCTGAGGCTTCCTTCCTCCCGCCATTCCTGCAGGGTTGCAGCCTGCAGAGGGGATGTCACGAGGCAAGGACCATGGCTTCCTCTCACGCTCTTCTTCTGTCCTCCTGTTCAGGCCCATATTCTCCTTCTCTCTGTCTCAGATCTGCGAATCTTAACTACTAGGCTGGTTAGTCAGGGTGTTTTCATTAACAATTCTTCAGGCGATGAAGGTTCAGCTACTTCTGAAGAGGTAGGATATAAACTTCAACTTCAATTAAATGAGCTTCTAATATCAATCACACAAGACTGTTAACAGTATCAGGAACAGTAACAACATTAATTCAGGGATACTCTTTGATCATTCAGTCTCTGGGTTTATCTTGGTTGACTGTCTGCTTGTGGTCTTTTCTTTAGGATGACTGTGAGGTTTCCGGGTGGTGATGTCACTGTCCAGTCCCCAGGCGGTTCCACCGGTCCCTTTATTTGGGTGGCATGTACCCAGCCTTTTTCTTGGGTCCTTACGGCTGCTTCGGCGCTTAGCTGCACCTGAAATGGACCCTCCCATCGAGGAGTTAGGGAGTTCTCTTTCCAGGTCTTCACCAACACCCAGTGACCAGGCTTAACTTTGTGAATTTTAAAATCTAGAGGAGTTGTCTGGGGGATCAACCCTCGTGAGCTCAGATTCTATTGATCATGAAAGGCAGCCCAAACTACATCTCATAGGGTGAGACCCCTAAATCAGCTCTTGGCTGAGTTTGAATCCTCAGTAAGGCCAAGGGCAGACATTTCCAAGATATTTTAGTTTCCAACATCAGTTTTGTTCGAGTCGCTTTTAAGGTTTGATTCATTCTTTCCACTCGTCTGGAACTTTGTTGGATGGTGGATGCCAAGGGGTGTGAAATTTTTATTCAATGCTGAGATTTTTAGCCAATTTCTGTGAAATTTGGGAGGTCAAGTGGGTTCCTGGGTCTGAATCTATTTTATTTATAATACCATACCTGGGGACAATGTGTTTTAATAACACTTTGCTCACTGCATTTGCTGTTGCATTTACAGTTGGTGTTTCCCTAAACCTCCAGGTATGGTTTTCTCATCTATTAACCTTTTGGCACACCAAACACCCTTCAGTTACCCTTTTTGCCAATTCGTTCACCCCTACACATCCAAAAGTCCTTCCTCTTCCTACTCGAGCATTCCCTTTTATGATTACATTCTCAAGAAGTGGTGCCTGGAAACACTCCCCTTTTGCCCCCACCACATTCACAAGTTCTCTCCACCCCAATATCAACCAAAAACTCATCATTTTCTTCTTGGGGACCAATTTGTAAATTTGTCAAAGGCTCCATGTGGTACTCATGCCCCAGGAGGTAGAGCCTCTGACACCCCTAATCTTCAGGTGTTCCCACCTGAATTTCCTGGAATGTCCTTTGGTCTTTAAGTCGTTGTTCACAATTTTTTTGGTGATGGCCTTCTTGACCACAATAAAAACAGTTTCCCCATACTGGTTTATCTTGGCCCCACTGTCTCATCCTTGGATTCCCTCCTTTTCTTCTTGTATCAGCAGTGTCTCTTTTATACAATTTAATAAAAAGAAAATTAAAAAGAAAACCAAATTTCTTCTCAATTTATCTTATTTTTTTTATATTTTTTATTTTCTATGTATAACCAAGCATATATTTTCTGTGTTATTTTAAGGAAAGCTCTACCCATCAAAATTCCCCCCTCCGGCCACGCCCCCTGCGGCCCCGCCCAGTCCCGATCGTCACAGAGCCCTCTGCCTCTCGACCAATCAAATCGCTCGTTGTCGTTCTGGCCCCGCCCCCTGTGTCTGGGGGGTGTCCCAATGGGCACCGTTCTTTGCTCCGCCCCGATTGTGATGTCACTGCACTCCCATTGGCTGGTGCTGAGGGAGCGGGGCTGGTGCTGGCTATATAAGGGCAGGTGTGGAGCCGCTGGTGGATTTGAGCTCCGCGGCAGTGGGGGCGGAGCAGCGCGGAGCTGAGCAGCGCGGAGCTGAGCAGCGCGGAGCAGCCCGGGACTGCCCCTGCTCTGGGGCCCCGGGATGGGGGGCTGCTCGGGAGGGAGGTGGGAGCGGTGCGCCCCTCCTCGCTATCGGGTACCCGCGCCGGCCCCTCCAAAACTGGAGGGCTGCGGAGACTGCCCTGGCCCGGCACAGGTAAGTAGGGTGGAGAGGCGCCGGGGCTGCGGGAGCGGCGAGAGCGCTGGCCGCCCCAAATGGGAGCGGGACGGACCCGCTGCCGGCACAGGTGAGTAGGGTGCAGAGCCCCCCGCTAGCCCGGCACAGGTGAGTAGGGTGCAGAGCCCCCCGCTAGCCCGGCACAGGTGAGTAGGGTGCAGAGCCCCCCGCTAGCCCGGCACAGGTGAGTAGGGTGCAGAGCCCCCGCTAGCCCGGCACAGGTGAGTAGGGTGCAGAGCCCCCGCTAGCCCGGCACAGGTGAGTAGGGTGGAGAGCCCCCGCTAGCCCGGCACAGGTGAGTAGGGTGCAGAGCCCCCGCTAGCCCGGCACAGGTGAGTAGGGTGCAGAGCCCCCGCTAGCCCGGCACAGGTCAGTAGGGTGCAGAGCCCCCCGCTAGCCCGGCACAGGTGAGTAGGGTGCAGAGCCCCCCGCTAGCCCGGCACAGGTGAGTAGGGTGCAGAGCCCCCCGCTAGCCCGGCACAGGTGAGTAGGGTGCAGAGCCCCCCGCTAGCCCGGCACAGGTGAGTAGGGTGCAGAGCCCCCCGCTAGCCCGGCACAGGTGAGTAGGGTGCAGAGCCCCCGCTAGCCCGGCACAGGTGAGTAGGGTGCAGAGCCCCCCGCTAGCCCGGCACAGGTGAGTAGGGTGCAGAGCCCCCCGCTAGCCCGGCACAGGTCAGTAGGGTGCAGAGCCCCCGCTAGCCCGGCACAGGTGAGTAGGGTGCAGAGCCGCCGGGGCTGCGGGAACGGCGCCAGCGCTTCTTTCAGAGCCGAGAAAGATGCCCACGTGCATCTTTCAGCGCTCTATAAATAAAGAACAGTTTATTCTCCTATTTGAGTGGTGTGCAGAATTATTTGTGTGATGTCCACCCACCCAGTATTATTGTATATACCTCCTCTCTATGGACACAGATGCTAATGTTCTTGTTAGCTGGTCTAAATATTCTGCTGCCATTGATCAGGAAGTGAACACTAAGTTGGATTTGGGCACCGTTCCCAGATTCAGCCCAAGGCAGTTTGTTTTCCAAAGAAAACACTGCTGACAATAGAATTGGAGTTTACAGACTGGCTCTTCGAAAGGGGGACTTTCATGCTGGGACAAACATGCAGAAATGAAACCATTGTACATTTTTCTTCCCCAGTATGTACATTTCTGAGTAAATATTATAAAAGATACTTGCATGAGCAGCACAGCTGCTTCTGCTGAAAGCCAGCTGACTTTTTCTGGTTTTCTTCTGCAGTTAAAAAATGATGACTGATCACAGTAGAGCAATAAAGTAATTATTCCCTGATAAAACTATGAGGTAAGGCTCCTGGTCAGACTTGACAAACCCTTTCAGAATCACTGGTCTCCTCAAAGTATTTCCTTTATTTTCATAATATTACAACATGTCCCAATCTTCCACTTTAGTTTACTGTGTGTTTTGTGTTGGGAAGTTGTCCTTCCACAAGAGCAGCAGCAGCTTTAGTTTTATTAATATCAACCTTCAAGATTTGTTTTTTTGAAAATATTTATACTTCCTCTTCTGTTAGGAGAGGAAAAAAAAATTATAATTAGGCTGGGGCAACAACCACGGTGTGCAATTGCATTATTAGCATGTGTGAATTCAGAATAGGAAGCCCTGTGAAACTTTCACAATTACCTTTACCAAGTATGCCAAAATTCATTAACCCAGAGAGATCAAAATATGTCCCAAAAATATTTCTTTATGGCTGAGTTAGAATTTACAGCCTTTAATATAATGCCTAGGATTAGAGAAACTGTCCAGCTTAATTATCTTTTAGTGCTGCACCCCAGAGTTACATTCTGACCACGTAAGACAAAAGCAGGAACTTTGCGTTCAAATTTCTGGGCATCACCTCTTAATAATGACACTGAGGTTTAGTCTTTGGGTGCTGCTGCTTTGAATAAGCAAACTCATGTCAGTTGAAGCTCTAGTTTACCCAAGTGAGGTTCAGAGCATGATCTGGAACCTGCATCAAAGTGGCTGCTGGTTAGCCAGGGGGTACAATTTGAAGTATATGGCAATATGTGTTACTTCTGTTTAGAGTGTCAGGGTTTGACCCTGACTAAACGCTGGCACTCCAGCTTTCTTAGGCTACAGGAAAAAAACCTGTAAAAATGCACATCAATCTCATGAGTCAAATGAGATAGGACTTTGCCAGGAGGACGCACGAAAAGAGAGCAAACAGGCTCCACTTAAAGTTGCAAAAAGTGATTTAATTACTTAACAGAGTTGGAGGATAAATGCAAGGTAAAAATAAACTTTTCATACACTATTTCTGTTCACTCACTGACGCCCCCTCCACCTTACGCACCCATTTTATTCACCCCCTTTCCTCTTTTTAACCTACAAGCCCGGGTAGGGAGGCAGGGTGTAGGGTATTCTCTCAGTCTACAGGGCAGCTTCATAAATCTATTCATCACCACAATTCTTCTACTACAAATACTCTTTATCTCTACTTGTTTCTCTCTTTCTCCAGGCAGTTTTTTCTGCTCTCACCCCCTCCCTCTTTCCAAACCAGCAACAGGGGGCAGGGTGAGGGGTTCTCTGGTCAGCCCAGTCAGGGAGAGGGGTTCTCTACTTAGCCGTGGGGTTCCTCCCACGAGAGACAGTCCTCTGGGAACTTCTTTGGCATGGGTCCAATCTCACGAGCAACATCCTGCCCGAATCCTGCTGCTTTGTGAGTCCTCTTGTCCATAAGGTGCAGACTTCTCCCGAGCCGAGGCCAGGCTGCTTCCATGCCAGGAGCAAGGCCTTTCTCTCCTTTGCAAGGCCTTTGCAGTTTTAACTCTTAGATGAGACTCCCACTGGTTCACAGTCTTTTCCAGGCATCCACCTGCTCCTCTGGCGCGGGCTGTGGGTGGATTTCTGCACTCCTGTGGACTCCATGGGCTGCAGGGGACCTCCTGCCCCCCCCCATGGCCTTCACTGTGGCTAGCAGAGGGTTTTCAGCTCTGGCGCCTGGAGCACTAGAGCACCTCCTCCCTCACCTTCTTCACTGACCTTCACGTCTCCATGCTGTTTTTCCTCTACATATTTTCACTTCCACCTCCTCGTCCTCCAACTACAAAGAAGTGAAAGAAGTGCATGCCTGCTTTGTTTTTATTTCTTCTTAAATATGTTTTCACAGAGGCGAAACCAGCACCTCTAATTGGCCCAAACTTGGCCGGCAGCATGTCCGTCACCTTCAGAGCCATCAGAGATTGGCTCTGCTGGACTTGATGTAAAAACTTCCAGAACTTGCACTCAGGACACACAGGAGCATCTTTGTGCCACTCCCCACCCCTCAGACACCTCCCCAGGCTTACTACAGCAGCTTCTGAGGGGTCCAAATTTCTCCTAGATGTTAAAAACACTTCACTGATGTTTTGGGCCAATCAAAACCACCACAATCAGAGACTGAAAGCTTGAGCTGTTACAATTAATTTGATGTGGTTGATGAGTGGGGAGAGAAGAGGTTGTGCCTCTTATCAGTTCTGTGAAATGATATTTGGGAGCTTGTGGGGTTTTTTTGACAATAATTCTTCGCCTAAAGCACAGGAATAGCAAGAAAGCAGCATGACATGTGCTGCCTGTATTGCCTTTTTTATACATTACCAGGAATGGATTTGATGAATGAACTAAGTAGCATCAATGACAAGTAACTGGTTTTGGGATGTTTTGACTTGCAAGGACCTTGAAGAGTTAAAAAATTCTTTTAGCAGGGCATGTCAAGGATACTGTCCCTTCCAATTGTTTTTTGTTGGTTTTTTTTTTTTAAATTTATTTAAATCAGTAGTTTTGGTTTATCTCGTCTGTTCCTTTCTTAGCAGGGACATTCTGTGCAGAGGATGCTTGTCTGCTTGTCATCACCTAGAGCTCTTGTACCACCTTGGCTGGTGATATCCCATCCTAGACTGCAGAGGGTGTTTCAGAAAGAAAGCTCTCAGACATCTCAGTAGGCTGCTGAACTTTTTAACTTGCCTGATTTCAGTTTGGTACCTGCAGAATGTAAGATGACAGACATGACCAGCTTCTTTACAGGATTTGTGTGTGAGGGGGTTAAGAGGAGAGGGAATGGCAAACCCCCTCTCAAAATGATGAAGACAGAAGAGCCTCCCAAATAATGCAGAAAAGCCTCCCAAATAATGCAGAAAAGCCCTCAGAGCAAGAGGAGAAGTGAAGATGCTCAAGAAGCATGAATTGCCCAGGGACTGGCAGGAGGGAAGTGTTGCACAGCAACAGACTCCATGCAACTGGAGAAGGAAAAGCTGGCGGACAAGAAAAGGCGTTCTGGAAGGGATGTGCTGTGCTCTGTCCCTAAACAGGAGTGGGACAGAGACCACCCTCGGCCTGGCAAAGGAGAGGAGAGTGGAGAACCTTGGGATCATGCTGTGGAGTGACAGGGACAGGGATGCCCACCCAGAGCCCCTCCCAAGCATGCCCTGGGGCGAGAGGGATGGAGACCCCTTGAGCTTCCCCTGGGGAGCAGATCAAATAAAATTGGCTGAAATCAAACTTGACAACACATCAAATGCTTTGCTGGTATTTGCTCTCCCGAGGAGTCACTTGTGTTGAAAATGCAAAGTCACAAAGTCCCGGTCCTCCCCACAGGAGAGGAGGACAGAGAAGCCCTGGCCACCCAAACAGGGAGAGAGGACAGAGGTCCCCTGAGCCCCACAGGGGAAAGGAGCATGGAGACCTTCCTGTAGGGGAGAGGAGGATGGAGATCTCCTGGCAAGCACAAAGGTGAGATGAGGATTGAGAACCCACCAGCCTCCCCAAAAGAGAGGAGGACGGAGAACGTCCTGCCCTCCCAAAAGTGAAGGACAAAGGGAGCCCCACAGATGAGTCCTCATGAGATGTCAGCTCCCAGTACATGCTAGATCCTGATTCTGAGCTGAGCAGTTTCTGCAGCAGAAGACAGGATAATGTGTGTTTTTCCTAAGTACCATGAAAATTGGAATTGAGAAAAGGAGCCAGAGCTGGAGCTCAAGTCCCCAACCCAAATACAGACAGTTAATTCACATTAACATCAAATTGAAATAATGAGGTGACTGAGTACCACAGACATATATCTGTGCTCCAGTGCTTATTATTTGCATTTCCTTAAGCATTTTATCATTTTTATACAATTTAATAAAAATAAAATTAAAAATAAAAAAAATTTCTTCTCTATTGATCTTAATTTTTTATATTTTTTATTTTCTATGTATAACCAAGCACATATTTTCTGTGTTATTTTAAGGAAAGCTCTACCCATCAAAATTCCCCCCTCCGGCCACGCCCCCTGCGGCCCCGCCCAGTCCCGATCGTCACAGAGCCCTCTGCCTCTCGACCAATCAAATCGCTCGTTGTCGTTCTGGCCCCGCCCCCTGTGTCTGGGGGGTGTCCCAATGGGCACCGTTCTTGGCTCCGCCCCGATTGTGATGTCACTGCACTGCCATTGGCTGGTGCTGAGGGAGCGGGGCTGTGCTGGCTATATAAGGGCAGGTGTGGAGCCGCTGGTGGATTTGAGCTCCGCGGCAGTGGGGCGGAGCAGCGCGGAGCTGAGCAGCGCGGAGCTGAGCAGCGCGGAGCTGAGCAGCGCGGAGCTGAGCAGCGCGGAGCTGAGCAGCGCGGAGCTGAGCAGCGCGGAGCCCCGGGACTGCCCCTGCTCTGGGGCCCCGGGATGGGGGGCTGCTCGGGAGGGAGGTGGGAGCGGTGCGCCCCTCCTCGCTATCGGGTACCCGCGCCGGCCCCTCCAAAACTGGAGGGCTGCGGAGACTGCCCTGGCCCGGCACAGGTAAGTAGGGTGGAGAGGCGCCGGGGCTGCGGGAGCGGCGAGAGCGCTGGCCGCCCCAAATGGGAGCGGGACGGACCCGCTGCCGGCACAGGTAAGTAGCGTGCAGAGCCCCCCGCTAGCCCGGCACAGGTGAGTAGGGTGCAGAGCTCCCCGCTAGCCCGGCACAGGTGAGTAGGGCGGAGAGCCCCCGCTAGCCCGGCACAGGTGAGTAGGGTGCAGAGCCCCCGCTAGCCCGGCACAGGTGAGTAGGGCGGAGAGCCCCCGCTAGCCCGGCACAGGTGAGTAGGGCGGAGAGCCCCCGCTAGCCCGGCACAGGTGAGTAGGGTGCAGAGCCCCCCGCTAGCCCGGCACAGGTGAGTAGGGTGCAGAGCCCCCCGCTAGCCCGGCACAGGTGAGTAGGGTGCAGAGCCCCCGCTAGCCCGGCACAGGTCAGTAGGGTGCAGAGCCCCCGCTAGCCCGGCACAGGTGAGTAGGGCGGAGAGCCCCCGCTAGCCCACAGGTGAGTAGGGCGAGGCCCCCGCTAGCCCGGCACAGGTGAGTAGGGCGAGGCCCCCGCTAGCCCGGCACAGGTGAGTGGGCGGAGAGCCCCCGCTAGCCCGGCACAGGTGAGTAGGGTGCAGAGCCCCCGCTAGCCCGGCACAGGTCAGTAGGGTGCAGAGCCCCCGCTAGCCCGGCACAGGTGAGTAGGGTGCAGAGCCCCCGCTAGCCCGGCACAGGTGAGTAGGGCGGAGAGCCCCCGCTAGCCCGGCACAGGTGAGTAGGGTGCAGAGCCCCCGCTGCCCGGCACAGGTGAGTAGGGCGGAGAGCCCCCGCTAGCCCGGCACAGGTGAGTAGGGTGCAGAGCCCCCGCTAGCCCGGCACAGGTCAGTAGGGTGCAGAGCCCCCGCTAGCCCGGCACAGGTGAGTCGGGTGCAGAGCCCCCGCTAGCCCGGCACAGGTGAGTAGGGTGCAGAGCCCCCGCTAGCCCGGCACAGGTGAGTAGGGTGCAGAGCCGCTGGGGCTGCGGGAACGGCGCCAGCGCTTCTTTCAGAGCCGAGAAAGATGCCCACGTGCATCTTTCAGCGCTCTATAAATAAAGTACAGTTTATTCTCGTATTTGAGTGGTGTGCAGAATTATTTGTGTGATGTCCACCCACCCAGTATTATTGTATATACCTCCTCTCTATGGACACAGATGCTAATGTTCTTGTTAGCTGGTCTAAATATTCTGCTGCCATTGATCAGGAAGTGAACACTAAGTTGGATTTGGGCACCGTTCCCGATTCAGCCCAAGGCAGTTTGTTTTCCAAAGAAAACACTGCTGACAATAGAATTGGAGTTTACAGACTGGCTCTTCGAAAGGGGGACTTTCATGCTGGGACAAACATGCAGAAATGAAACCATTGTACATTTTTCTTCCCCAGTATGTACATTTCTGAGTAAATATTATAAAAGATACTTGCATGAGTAGCACAGCTGCTTCTGCTGAAAGCCAGCTGACTTTTTCTGGTTTTCTTCTGCAGTTAAAAAATGATGACTGATCACAGTAGAGTAATAAAGTAATTATTCCCTGATAAAACTATGAGGTAAGGCTCCTGGTCAGACATGTCAAACCCTTTCCGAATCACTGGTCTCCTCAAAGTATTTCCTTTATTTTCATAATATTACAACATGTCCCATTCTTCCACTTTAGTTTACTGTGTGTTTTGTGATGGAAAGTTGTCCTTCCACAAGAGCAGCAGCAGCTTTAGTTTTATAAATATCCACCTCCACATTCAATGTTTATGTTTATAAAAATATTTATACTTCCTCTTCTGTTAGGAGAGGAAAAAAAATTTCTAATTAGGCAGGGGCAACAACCACGGTGTGCAATTGCATTATTAGCATGTGTGAATTCAGAATAGGAAGCACTGTGAAACTTTCACAATTACCTTTACCAAGTATGCCAAAATTCATTAACCCAGAGAGATCAAAATATGTCCTAAAAAGATTTCTTTATGGCTGAGTTAGAATTTACAGCCTTTAATATAATGCCTAGGATTAGAGAAACTGTCCAGCTTAATTATCTTTTAGTGCTGCACCCCAGAGTTACATTCTGACCAGGTAAGATAAAAGCAGGAACTTTGCATTCAAATTTCTGGGCACCACCTCTTAATAATTACCCTGAGGTTTAGTCTTTGGGTGCTGCTACTTTGAATAAGCAAACTCATGTCAGTTGAAGCTCTAGTTTACCCAAGTGAGGTTCAGAGCATGATCTGGAACCTGCATCAAAGTGGCTGCTGGTTAGCCAGGGGGTACAATTTGAAGTACATGGCAATATGTGTTACTTCTGTTGAAAGAGCTTTTTGTTTAATGATTCTGAGTAAACAGAAATTTGGTTGCCTGCATCACAGGCATATTCTTTAACATAACCATCTGCCTTGACAGGCTGGCCAGGCCTCTGTCTGAACTGGAAAAGCTATGCCTGGAACAGCTGCTGGTGGCTGTTTGACACCAAAATGAGGAACAAGTAGACAAAGAAGTGAATGACTAGCATAGTCAGTGAGGGGTGGCTTTTTTCAAAGGCCATGATCTTGCCGATTGGAAACTGACCAGAAGGAAGGTCTTGGGGAAGCATAGAATGAGAGAGAACTCTTGCTGATGTTGTCTTTCAGGACATTGAATCAATGTTTAAAAGTTAAAACATTGTTAAAATCAATGTTTAAAAGTAAGAAGACGTTATTAACAGATCTCTTCACCTGTGAGAAACGTCACCTCACTACTTAAACTTTTGAAAGACTTTATTCACTCTTTTCAGAGCACAAATAATGATACCAGGCTTAGGGTGGCTGTCTGCCGTTACACAAAGCCAAGTGCAGCGCTGGCTGCTTAGCCACCCATGTGGGGTAGCCAGAGGCACACCCTCGGGCCAGGGGAGGCAGTTTTTATAACCCCTAACCCTGCCTCCTTCTGGTGCTCTGACTGGCTCGTTGTCTTCTGATGGATTGGCTGCTTGCCCCACTCTCTTCTGTCTTAACTATAACACTTAAAAATTAAACATAACATAACTGTAACAAAAACGTCATAAGCCTTTATGAAAGCCAACTCTGTGATTTCATTTATAACAAATCCCTCCTCTTTCTTTTTGTTACAACATTTGGCTTTCGTAATTATCTGTCCTTCAAAACAGATCTAACTTTCTTGGTCTGGACATTCACCGCCTGATTTTTGAGCATGTGTTCTAACATTTTTGGCCAGCCGATATGCTTTAATCTGATAACATGGCTCACAGGAGTTTGGGTCAGCTCCAAGAGGATGGACTATGACCATACAGAGTAGAGGTACCATTAGCCTGAGCTGAGGCTTCCTTCCTCCTGCCATTCCTGCAGGGTTGCAGCCTGCAGAGGGGATGTCACGAGGCAAGGACCATGGCTTCCTCTCACGCTCTACTTCTGTCCTCCTGTTCAGGCCCATATTCTCCTTCTCTCTGTCTCAGATCTGCGAATCTTAACTACTAGGCTGGTTAGTCAGGATGTTTTCATTAACAATTCTTCAGGCGATGAAGGTTCAGCTACTTCTGAAGAGGTAGGATATAAACTTCAATTAAATGAGCTTCTAATATCAATCACACAAGACTGTTAACAGTATCAGGAACAGTAACAACATTAATTCAGGGATACTCTTTGATCATTCAGTCTCTGGGTTTATCTTGGTTGACTGTCTGCTTGTGGTCTTTTCTTTAGGATGACTGTGAGGTTTCCGGGTGGTGATGTCACTGTCCAGTCCCCAGGCGGTTCCACCGGTCCCTTTATTTGGGTGGCATGTACCCAGCCTTTTTCTTGGGTCCTTACGGCTGCTTCGGCGCTTAGCTGCACCTGAAATGGACCCTCCCATCGAGGAGTTAGGGAGTTCTCTTTCCAGGTCTTCACCAACACCCAGTGACCAGGCTTAACTTTGTGAATTTTAAAATCTAGAGGAGTTGTCTGGGGGATCAACCCTCGTGAGCTCAGATTCTATTGATCATGAAAGGCAGCCCAAACTACATCTCATAGGGTGAGACCCCTAAATCAGCTCTTGGCTGAGTTTGAATCCTCAGTAAGGCCAAGGGCAGACATTTCCAAGATATTTTAGTTTCCAACATCAGTTTTGTTCGAGTCGCTTTTAAGGTTTGATTCATTCTTTCCACTCGTCTGGAACTTTGTTGGATGGTGGATGCCAAGGGGTGTGAAATTTTTATTCAATGCTGAGATTTTTAGCCAATTTCTGTGAAATTTGGGAGGTCAAGTGGGTTCCTGGGTCTGAATCTATTTTATTTATAATACCATACCTGGGGACAATGTGTTTTAATAACACTTTGCTCACTGCATTTGCTGTTGCATTTACAGTTGGTGTTTCCCTAAACCTCCAGGTATGGTTTTCTCATCTATTAACCTTTTGGCACACCAAACACCCTTCAGTTACCCTTTTTGCCAATTCGTTCACCCCTACACATCCAAAAGTCCTTCCTCTTCCTACTCGAGCATTCCCTTTTATGATTACATTCTCAAGAAGTGGTGCCTGGAAACACTCCCCTTTTGCCCCCACCACATTCACAAGTTCTCTCCACCCCAATATCAACCAAAAACTCATCATTTTCTTCTTGGGGACCAATTTGTAAATTTGTCAAAGGCTCCATGTGGTACTCATGCCCCAGGAGGTAGAGCCTCTGACACCCCTAATCTTCAGGTGTTCCCACCTGAATTTCCTGGAATGTCCTTTGGTCTTTAAGTCGTTGTTCACAATTTTTTTGGTGATGGCCTTCTTGACCACAATAAAAACAGTTTCCCCATACTGGTTTATCTTGGCCCCACTGTCTCATCCTTGGATTCCCTCCTTTTCTTCTTGTATCAGCAGTGTCTCTTTTATACAATTTAATAAAAAGAAAATTAAAAAGAAAACCAAATTTCTTCTCAATTTATCTTATTTTTTTTATATTTTTTATTTTCTATGTATAACCGAGCGTATATTTTCTGTGTTATTTTAAGGAAAGCTCTACCCATCAAAATTCCCCCCTCCGGCCACGCCCCCTGCGGCCCCGCCCAGTCCCGATCGTCACAGAGCCCTCTGCCTCTCGACCAATCAAATCGCTCGTTGTCGTTCTGGCCCCGCCCCCTGTGTCTGGGGGGTGTCCCAATGGGCACCGTTCTTTGCTCCGCCCCGATTGTGATGTCACTGCACTGCCATTGGCTGGTGCTGAGGGAGCGGGGCTGTGCTGGCTATATAAGGGCAGGTGTGGAGCCGCTGGTGGATTTGAGCTCCGCGGCAGTGGGGCGGAGCAGCGCGGAGCTGAGCAGCGCGGAGCTGAGCAGCGCGGAGCTGAGCAGCGCGGGGCTGAGCAGCGCGGAGCTGAGCAGCGCGGGCTGAGCAGCGCGGAGCTGAGCAGCGCGGGGCTGAGCAGCGCGGAGCTGAGCAGCGCGGGCTGAGCAGCGCGGAGCTGAGCAGCGCGGAGCCCCGGGACTGCCCCTGCTCTGGGGCCCCGGGATGGGGGGCTGCTCGGGAGGGAGGTGGGAGCGGTGCGCCCCTCCTCGCTATCGGGTACCCGCGCCGGCCCCTCCAAAACTGGAGGGCTGCGGAGACTGCCCTGGCCCGGCACAGGTAAGTAGGGTGGAGAGGCGCCGGGGCTGCGGGAGCGGCGAGAGCGCTGGCCGCCCCAAATGGGAGCGGGACGGACCCGCTGCCGGCACAGGTGAGTAGGGTGCAGAGCCCCCCGCTAGCCCGGCACAGGTCAGTAGGGTGCAGAGCCCCCCGCTCGCCCGGCACAGGTGAGTAGGGTGCAGAGCCCCCCGCTAGCCCGGCACAGGTGAGTAGGGTGCAGAGCCCCCGCTAGCCCGGCACAGGTGAGTAGGGCGGAGAGCCCCCCGCTAGCCCGGCACAGGTGAGTAGGGCGGAGAGCCCCCCGCTAGCCCGGCACAGGTGAGTAGGGTGCAGAGCCCCCCGCTAGCCCGGCACAGGTGAGTAGGGTGCAGAGCCCCCCGCTAGCCCGGCACAGGTCAGTAGGGTGCAGAGCCCCCCGCTAGCCCGGCACAGGTGAGTAGGGTGCAGAGCCCCCCGCTAGCCCGGCACAGGTGAGTAGGGCGGAGAGCCCCCGCTAGCCCGGCACAGGTGAGTAGGGTGCAGAGCCCCCCGCTAGCCCGGCACAGGTAAGTAGGGTGCAGAGCCCCCCGCTAGCCCGGCACAGGTGAGTAGGGTGCAGAGCCCCCCGCTAGCCCGGCACAGGTGAGTAGGGTGCAGAGCCCCCCGCTAGCCCGGCACAGGTGAGTAGGGGGTGCAGAGCCCCCGCTAGCCCGGCACAGGTGAGTAGGGTGCAGAGCCCCCCGCTAGCCCGGCACAGGTGAGTAGGGTGCAGTGCCCCCCGCTAGCCCGGCACAGGTGAGTAGGGTGCAGAGCCCCCGCTAGCCCGGCACAGGTGAGTAGGGTGCAGAGCCCCCCGCTAGCCCGGCACAGGTGAGTAGGGTGCAGAGCCCCCCGCTAGCCCGGCACAGGTGAGTCAGGGTGCAGAGCCCCCCGCTAGCCCGGCACAGGTGAGTAGGGTGCAGAGCCCCCCGCTAGCCCGGCACAGGTGAGTAGGGTGCAGAGCCCCCGCTAGCCCGGCACAGGTGAGTAGGGTGCAGAGCCCCCCGCTAGCCCGGCACAGGTGAGTAGGGTGCAGTGCCCCCCGCTAGCCCGGCACAGGTGAGTAGGGTGCAGAGCCCCCGCTAGCCCGGCACAGGTGAGTAGGGTGCAGAGCTCCCCGCTAGCCCGGCACAGGTCAGTAGGGTGCAGAGCCGCCGGGGCTGCGGGAACGGCGCCAGCGCTTCTTTCAGAGCCGAGAAAGATGCCCACGTGCATCTTTCAGCGCTCTATAAATAAAGAACAGTTTATTCTCCTATTTGAGTGGTGTGCAGAATTATTTGTGTGATGTCCACCCACCCAGTATTATTGTATATACCTCCTGTCTATGGACACAGATGCTAATGTTCTTGTTAGCTGGTCTAAATATTCTGCTGCCATTGATCAGGAAGTGAACACTAAGTTGGATTTGGGCACCGTTCCAGATTCAGCCCAAGGCAGTTTGTTTTCCAAAGAAAACACTGCTGACAATAGAATTGGAGTTTACAGACTGGCTCTTCGAAAGGGGGACTTTCATGCTGGGACAAACATGCAGAAATGAAACCATTGTACATTTTTCTTCCCCAGTATGTACATTTCTGAGTAAATATTATAAAAGATACTTGCATGAGCAGCACAGCTGCTTCTGCTGAAAGCCAGCTGACTTTTTCTGGTTTTCTTCTGCAGTTAAAAAATGATGACTGATCACAGTAGAGTAATAAAGTAATTATTCCCTGATAAAACTATGAGGCAAGGCTCCTGGTCAGACATGTCAAACCCTTTCCGAATCACTGGTCTCCTCAAAGTATTTCCTTTATTTTCATAATATTACAACATGTCCCAATCTTCCACTTTAGTTTACTGTGTGTTTTGTGATGGAAAGTTGTCCTTCCACAAGAGCAGCAGCAGCTTTAGTTTTATAAATATCCACCTCCCTTCACGATTCAATGTTTATGTTTATAAAAATATTTATACTTCCTCTTCTGTTAGGAGAGGAAAAAAAAATTTCTAATTAGGCTGGGGCAACAACCACGGTGTGCAATTGCATTATTAGCATGTGTGAATTCAGAATAGGAAGCACTGTGAAACTTTCACAATTACCTTTACCAAGTATGCCAAAATTCATTAACCCAGAGAGATCAAAATATGTCCTAAAAAGATTTCTTTATGGCTGAGTTAGAATTTACAGCCTTTAATATAAGGCCTAGGATTAGAGAAACTGTCCAGCTTAATTATCTTTTAGTGCTGCACCCCAGAGTTACATTCTGACCAGGTAAGATAAAAGCAGGAACTTTGCATTCAAATTTCTGGGCACCACCTCTTAATAATTACACTGAGGTTTAGTCTTTGGGTGCTGCTGCTTTGAATAAGCAAACTCATGTCAGTTGAAGCTCTAGTTTACCCAAGTGAGGTTCAGAGCATGATCTGGAACCTGCATCAAAGTGGCTGCTGGTTAGCCAGGGGGTACAATTTGAAGTACATGGCAATATGTGTTACTTCTGTTGAAAGAGCTTTTTGTTTAATGATTCTGAGTAAACAGAAATTTGGTTGCCTGCATCACAGGCATATTCTTTAACATAACCATCTGCCTTGACAGGCTGGCCAGGCCTCTGTCTGAACTGGAAAAGCTATGTCTGGAACAGCTGCTGGTGGCTGTTTGACACCAAAATGAGGAACAAGTAGACAAAGAAGTGAATGACTAGCATAGTCAGTGAGGGGTGCTTTTTTCAAAGGCCATGATCTTCCGATTGGAAACTGACCAGAAGGAAGGTTTGGGGAAGATAGAATGAGAGAGAACTCTTGCTGATGTTGTCTTTCAGGACATTGAATCAATGTTTAAAAGTTAAAAATTGTTAAAATCAATGTTTAAGTAAGAGTTATTAACAGATCTCTTCACCTGTGAGAATCACCTCACTACTTAAACTTTTGAAAGACTTTATTCACTCTTTCAGACACAAATAATGATACCACTTAGTGTTCTCGTTACACAAAGCCAAGTCATCTGTTACCACCCATGTGGGTACAGAGGCACACCCTCGCCAGGAGTTTTATAACCCCTAACCCTCCTCCTTCTGTGCTCTGACTTCTTGTCTTCTGATGATTTCTTCCCCACTCTCTTCTGTCTTACTATAACACTTAAAATTAAACATACATACTGTACAAAACTCATACCTTTATGAAACCAACTCTGTGATTTCATTTATACAAATCCCTCCTCTTTCTTTTTTTCAACATTTCTCGTATTATCTTCCTTCAACAGATCTAACTTTCTTGTCTGACATTCACCCCTGATTTTTAATTGTTCTACATTTTTAGATACTTTAATCTGATACATCACAAGTTGACTCCAAGAGGATGACTATGACCATCAGAGTAAGTACCATTATGACTGACTCCTTCCTCCTCCATTCCTCAGTTCCTCAGAGGATTCAGAACAGCTTCCTCTCACCTCTACTTCTGTCCTCCTGTTCACCCATATTCTCCTCTCCTAAAGAGCTTTCTGTTTGTCCATTAGGGTTCAATAGTTTTGTACTTTTGAACAAAACAATTCACATTTTCTGTCTTTTCTGACGTCAGGAAAATGCTTGTGAGGTCTTCCTCTTAGTGAAGTATCAATAATGAATAAACACCTTTTCAGTTCAAGCATCACTGTTACTGGGGAACAGCCTCTGTATCAATCAGTGCACCCCAAGGCAGGCATTAAGCCACCACCCTTGGGGAGTGGATTCATGATATGGTTTTAAGTGTGTGATGCTCCCAAAAGGGTTAGTCCTGCCCTCCCTCTACTCACAAATACCAAGCAAACAGTCCTTTTTGTGGGATTTCAGCCCCTGGGAGGTCAGCAGAGAATGAAACTCCCACGAGCACCCATCGGATCCTCATGGATAGTTATCCCGGCTGTAAATCTGGTGGGTGCTGAGTGAATTGTGTGGCTGGGTGATGATCCCTGAAGCCCAGAGAGATTTTTGCTTTGGCTGTGCCCACTGTCCTTTGCCATGTGTGACCGTGTGAGCCTCCCTGCATGGACTGCCTATGAGAGGGAGCTGCTGGACAGATGACCACTGCTGGTGGATCTTGCCCTGGGTGCTTTCTGCTAATTGCTAAGCCTCATCTACAAACTTATAACCAGCAGTGTGGAATGGCTCCAGGCCCAGTCGGGCCATCTGGATCTTTTAGAAGCCTCAAATAAGTCCTGTAAGTCACCCATCAAATTCAGGCCACATTGCTGTGCAGGGGGAATCTCATATATAACATTCAGCCTTCCTCTGCTGGCTGCTGCAGGTGCAGAGAGAATATACCTTACCCTCAAACCTGCCAGATACATAGGAGCAGAGGCTCTGTGCTTGCAAGCAGCCTGTCAAACTCTCACAGGTGCGAATGGCTTCAGTGTTCAAGGTTAAGCTTAATGTGCTGAGTTGTCACTGGGCTGGTCAGGTTAAATTTTGTGATCTGCCCAACACAAGCAGCATGTGGTTGGATTGCCCACTAACATATAGTATCTGTATGTTCTCACTGTCACACGCAGAGTTACAGGTTTCTTTTTTGGCCGTGCTGCTCTCTGCTTGTACTTCAACTCTTCTCTGTTGGCGGTTTTATTCTGACACAAACCACACTTCTGAAGAGCTGCCACGGGAGGGCTCCCGTGTTTAAGGTTTCCAGATATGGACACATTGGCAATCCATGCAAAGGGCTTTATTTCCCTTCATTCTTCCCTTCAGCGTTAGGGAGGTCTGGCTCACACATGTCAGGGAACAAACAGCTGTACTTTGAGCCACTCACAGTGGCTGCTATGACCAGGCTATGTCACACTGAAGCTCACCCCCTATGTCTTTTCCATTGTATCACTGTTCTCCTGGCCTTCATCATTTCCTAATATTTCCAAACTTAAACTCCTGGGGTGGTAGGTTGGGTGATGTTCTCAAAGGACTGTGTGATGGTGGCCTGTAAATGAGTTTGCCTAATTCACTTTCACTGGCCAAAGCAATTTCTCTGCCCCACCTTAATCAAATGCAATTGCTTTATCTTCCTGGTCTCCTTATCACGTAGGACTAACTATGGTGAGCACTCTGAAGCAGCTGAATGAGTCAGGAAGGAGGTCCAGAAAGGCTACAGCCCACGGGTCTGTTTAGTTTGTCCATAAGTTAAGAGAGCTCAGCACAACAAAGGCTCTGCCCCAGGATCCTCACTGAAAGGTTTAGTTCCACAGAGTGATTTCATTAAACACTTTCCTGTCCAAAGATGCAAACACTAAATACCTTCTTTGGAAAAGACTAGAAGATAAAGAGCAGAAAAAAGGAGATATGGAAATGTGAACTTTTACCTGGTTTTTTTCCCTTATTTTTCTCAATGAAAATTTCTAGCACATCTTAAAACTTCTAATGCAAGATCTTTTCCATTTCTTTCTCACTAAATCAGGTTTTCTCTAGACTCAGCAAAACAAGCTCCATTTATTAATGTGAGCATGTCCCAAGGTCTGGTTTTGCCAAGTCTTGAGCATTAGAAATCCCCTAAAAAGCCTTTCCTTCTCATCCATCCTCCTAGCCTTCCTCTCCCACAACATACACAAGGCACTTACTTAAGGTTTGCTCTGAGATCAGAGTTTCCTCAGGATGTTCAGCCTGAAAGCTTAAGAAACACTGCAACATATTAGTCACCTCCCTCGCCACAGTTCCCAAACACCAGCCAGACTTCCAGCTGATGCAATTCATCAGCATTACCCTGTCAAGTTTCACTGAGGACCTGATCCACGGCCACTCGCTGGCCTTTTCTTGTGACTAAACTGAGAGGCACCATGGCCAAAACAAAACTGGGGGAAACTCATCCCTTATGCTCAGGGTCATCTGAATATTAAATTTTTGCTTAGAGTCAGATACAGATAAAAAAGAAGGGGATATGCATGTATATGCCTGTTAACATGATTTGTAGGAATGTGTTGATAATAGTATTATCCTGTAGGAATATTTCTCTGCCTTTTGTGTCCCACATTACCCAGAAATAATAAAAGCATATACAAGAAACATCAACACAGGAAGTACATAGAGTACATACCCAATGATATTTACTGTACCATAATCATGTGTGAGAGCTCTGCAGTAGATATAATTCACCCACGGTGAATTAATTTATTTTCTTTCCTTTTGCGTCTTTTCTGGATTTCCAGGTTTTCATTGCCATTTGCAAGAGGACAGTTTGTAGAGCAGATCTGTGGTGTCTGTCACAACATGGGGCAGCTCCTGCCCGCCATGGCACAGGCCACAGGGGAGGGACTGTACGTGTCACTTACGCAGTGGTGACACTCACATTCCTCTGAGTAACAACATACTCGGGTTCCCAGCACATTCCAAAAGATAACTCTAGTGCTGTGGTAAAATGATATCTAACTCCATTGTCACCTAGCTCAGTACAAGCCAAGAGTGGAATCAGGAGAGATGCATCAGAGTAAATCTACAGGGAATCATGTCTTAGAAAAATTCTAATCAGCTTCCTTGTCAAAGCCCAGCTGTGTTTTCTGCTCGTGTTTTTCTCACTGGATGTACAAGTTAATATATTCCTAAATAATTTTCCAGAGAAGTTTTGTTTTGTTTTCCAGTTTCACAGAACGGTCGAATGGATTTTCCTCAGACTTTCTCCCAGAAGCCATTGGCTGAGCACAGTGATGGAAAATTTCAGCCTAGAAAGTAGAACCTTTCAGAAACTCAGGAGCAAGGGAAAACACTGGACTTGGAACAAAATCTGTTTTGAAGCCTTAACTACAATACTACGTCAACACCCATGTGGGTGCTATGGTACAGACATAGCATTGATTTACACACGCAAGTTTTGAAGCTGAGGCAATCACTGTTAGTTATTTTATGGACCAGTAACACAAGAAAAACAGAAGATGCACACAGCTGGGCTGTGCTGCTGGCCTGATTTGACTCACCAGACTTTCTCAGGAAATGCTTGAGCGTGTTCCATTCAGTAGGTGCAGCCGGCAAGCCTGGACAGAGCACCCTTTTTGTGTTTGATGTGGTTTTAGGGTTTGCACATCCTTTGTATCACACAAGCTCGTGGGTGCTCAGGGCAAAATGAAATTGGCTGAGGATTAAATGGCAAGCATGTACAGTGGCACCCTCCAAAAGTCCTCTGATACTATTAGAACAAGCAAATCAGAGCCTGGGTGACAAACTCATCTCCCAGTTCATCCCCTGAAACCATGTGATGGCACAGAGGATGAGGAGCAAATCTAAGGCAAGAAAGTTGATAGGCATTCATGGAATTTAGTTCGCTGCAGGGTCACCATCATTCATCTTCAATATGAGAATCAGGAGAGATGTGGTTTGTGGGGGCAGGCAGCAAAACCATTGGGAATCATCCTGGATATGTGATGTAGCCCTTCCATTTTGCTTTCCACACTCTGAAAAATTTTGCTGATGGGTAAGAGAAGGTTTGCTAACATAGCCTTAGCCGTTGGATTACAGCTCACACTGCTTCATATGGAAGAACTCCGTAGCCTAATTATGCAACAAGTGCTCACAGAATAGCAATTACTGTGTCCTTCCATGCTGTGTGACAATTATTTCTCCCTTATAATGCCAGCAGCAGCTCAGGAGAAACCAATTTGCTACTGATGCAGTTTGAAGCAGGAAAAAGTTAAACCAAAGAGAAGCAACCTAAACAAAGTGGTCTTTGGCCTCAGTGGCCAGGGCTCCTGTGCTAATTTACAGCCGGGACCACAAGTTGTCAAGATGCTTTTCAGTCTTCAGGCTGGTGAAGTGGTTTTGAGTTCTGTGCAGAAGGTGGTTATTTTTTGTAAGCTTTGATCTGCATTGAAAAAAAATCTTTTTCATTTTACATTTATCTAGCCATTCAATTGACGGTAGGAGAAGGCTTGCTTCTTGCATAAGCTTAGCATAAATACCCAGAGAAGAGAAAATGTGTGGTCCCTAGCCTAACTGCTTGTGGTTGCTTTGTCAGTCTCATTTCCATTAGAGGGTGCCCTTGTTTCAAAAATTCTCCAGCCTGGGGTTTCTTCCATCAAAGGGTTGTCTTTAAAGCAGGTCTTCAAGTTAGGTGGTCCAGTCCAGTTAGTGAATGCTAAGCAAGGTAGAAGACAGCATGATTAAACAAGATAGCATTACTTATTTTCCCTGCTGTACAAGTCAGGAGCACTGCAGACATTAAAGGCAGCAGCTGCTCTCCTTGGAGTCTCTCATTACACAGACCCTGCACAGAGCCTCACCAACAGGCTGAAACCACTTTTCACAGCTTCATTCTTTCTTCCTTTTAAAAAGGAAGAAACCAAAGGACTGTGTATATTTGCATTTTAAAGTCCATCAATACAAAAACCTTCTACTTTGTACAGAATATTGGAAATCTGCTGCATTAGATATTTATAAGACTTTACAGCTAGGTGCATTTTAAACAAAACAAATAAAGCACAGTCAAGCACTAGATAGGTTTTTCCACTGTCACGTTGGCAGCAATGACTCAATGCTAGAAGAGGAGATGCTTGATCTCTGCAGCTGTCCATCCCAATAACCTGCACATAATATCCTCCTTCCTGCAGAGCCTTCCATCTAAAAGGCAGCAGGATATTACTTGAGGGAGATGCTGGCACTTGCACAAAAAGCACGACACAGCCACTTTCCATTCCTCTCTTCCCTTCCGTTCTTCCCTTCACTGTTTCTGTAGATGACGAAAATTGCCATCAACTGTCCTCAACAGGTGTCCTTCTTCACTGCAGCACCTGCTGTCATGAAGCCTGCATCCCAACTCTATCCTGACAATCCATATGGAGGCATTTTTTGAAGTGCTCAAACGTGAATGATTTTAAAAGGAGATAGCAACAATGACATCAGCTTGCTGGAAGAACAGTGTTGGCTAAGCACTGTCAATGTTTGAGAATCTCACAGCTAAACATGTCTGCATCTGCCTTAGGAGGGAGGCAGTTGACCCTTCAGGTGTTGTGGAAGCTCCCTGCACCCCCAAGGTTCAGCTGCAGACTTAGGAGAAACCAAACTCTCCCACCGCTTCAGTTTCAGGCTGCTGCAGTCACAAGTGACACTCCTGGCTATGATTTCTACCAGAGTTCAGCAGCAGCTGTGCCCCCAGCTGGGAGCTTTCACTTTCTATTTTTAAAATCAGTGAAATCAGGAGCATATGTGGCCTATAATTTACCATGTATTTTTAATAATAAAATCCACTCAGCAGCTTATCAGTCTGTAATTCTGTGCAGGAGATGCTTTGCTCCCTAGGAGATCCTTTACCAGAGCTTAATATACCTGATTATTCTGGGAGGGTGATGTTCTCTGCAATTTGCCATCATCAAAGTGTACAGTACATCACACAAAAGCTTAGACCACACGGAGTTCTTTGCCTAGGATCAGGCTCAGAAACAAATAAGTGAAAATAGCTTCTCACTTTGGTGCAAAAATGGAAACAGTACATGACAGCCAGGTACATCCCTAATACTTTTTTATTCCTGGGTTGTGACAACAATTAGTGAATACGTTTCGATTCATAGCACTTTTCTGAATTTAAGAGATTTGTGTATTTAAGTGCATGTATATTTTAAGCATTGTTATATTTTCAGGTGGAACTATTTCTAGCTGGGAGACAAAATTCAACAGGAGAAGGAGGAAGAAAAAGAATATAAGTAATATCTGGCTAAGGCTGAAAAGAAAACTGAAATGATCTTCCCTGCTGTGAAACTTCTAGGAATGATATTGCTGACAGGTTTAACCCAAAGGTTAGCTGGTGAAAAATAAACACAACCTCACAGCATCATATTTGGCTTCTGCTCAGTCATAAAATTGCATTTGTGTCTTATTTGCTTCTCCTCTCAAAATATTTCCAGCTTCATTATCTTTGGGTTATTTTGCTAGTGGTTTTACCTTTCATACTCAGCCGGTTATCTGTAAAGCTCACCAGTAGTAACTGTTTCACTGGGACCAGCACTGTTTGATGTCTTCCTTAACGGCATGGGCAAAGGGATCAAGTGCACCCTCAGCATGTTTGCAGATGACACCGAGCTGAGGGTGCAGTGGCACACCTGAAGGACATCCAGAGGGACCTGGATGAGCTTGAGAAATGGATCATGGCAATCTCATGAGGTTTAACAAGGACAAGGGCAGGTGCTGCACCTGGCGGGTGAGGGGATGGTTTTAAACTGAAGGAAGGTCAATTTAGATTAGATTTGAGGAAGAAGTCTCTTACAATGAGGGTGGCAAAACACTGGAATAAGTTGACCAGAGAGGTGGTGGATGCCTCATCCCTGGAAAAATTCAAGGTCAGGTTGGATGGAGCTCTGAGCAACCTGATGTAGTTGAAGATGTCCCTGCTTATTGCAAGGCAGGGAGGAGTAGTTGACCTTTAAATGTTCCTTCCGATCCAAACAATTCTATGATCTTGTGCTCACTGTTCAAGGAGGCACTTATTCACAAGAGCAGTGCTCATCATCCACAGCCACGCACTCAGCTCTCCTCGGACCTTAGTAAACAAGGCTCTGGAGAACCAAGCAAATGCTTTAGCTTTTAGAACATTTGACTGTTCTACTCTAGCACCATCTAATGTAGATACGGTTGACTCACTTAAAAGACAGAAGTGGAAACTGAGAAGCAGCTTGGCTAACAATGTCCCATACTTGAACCCACTTTGGCAGTGGAATAGATAAGATATTGTAATAAAGTTGTTCTATCTCTGGTTTCTAAAGTCGCTGTAGGTTTCAGGAAAGGGTGAGTCAACAGGTTAGCAGACGACATCTGTTCGTCTGATTTGCTGGCTACTTTATTTGCTCTGTATCTCTTGGTTACCCTGGAAATAAGAGAAAACCCCAAAACATATGATGCAAGTAGGGAGACACAGAGGTCAAAGACAAATGAGTTTAAATAAAAATTTCTTATAACATGCTTCAGAAGGTAATAAATTCTGAGTTGTTCTTTAGGTTTTCCAGGGGATCTGGTTCAAAAACCTTCCTGAACCAGGAGCATGAATCAGAAACAGAGTTTTCATCCATGTAAAATGCCTTCCATATCGACAGCAAATGGACTGTCTTTCAGACCACAAAGACAGCATCCTGACCAGAGCAGGACATGCATGAGGATTGCCTGATTTTTATTAGTTAGGGTGGAAAAGTGAAGGATTAGTGGTTGGAATAACATTTAGTCAAAGTCCTGGGCTAGTTTTGTGTGCAGAGATGCACACAATGTTGCCAATGCATGAGAAGACTCCTTCTGGTTTTTAAAGCCTGAAGCTTTCCTACACAGAGGTTACCAACTGGTTTAATTTCTTTGACAAACACAAACCTACCAGGAGCTAAGAAGAAAGTAACTTTGTTATATTCACCTTTAGACCTGAGGTAGAAGTTCAGCTCCTTTTCCTGGCAATGGAACAGTCTCAAAGCAGCCATTTTCTGTGTCCCATTTATTATGATATTCCAAGGAAGAAAAGAGACAAAAGAATCCACCCATCTCATAAAATGGGAATTTGAGGTGCTTAAACCTTCTGGTAAAAAAAGAAAGAGGAATTGAGGTTGAATTTTGGGATACAGGCTTCTGAATATCAGAACTGCTGGTAGAAAAGAAAATTGAGACTGATGCACCTGTTTTTTATCTTCTGTTATGCCAGGGGAGAGTGCTGATGTCGGCAGCAGGTAAAGCAGCACAGGGCAGAAGATGCCAAGTTGCTCCAGTCAAGTTGGCACAACCACATGGCACAAAGCCTTTCTGTGATACTAGATCAGGTCCAGAAGTGTACTTCCAGAAGTGAGGCTCAGCAGCCTCAGCTCTCCTGATCATTCCATGGCGTGGTGAAAATAAACCCATTGTACCACCGGGGCTGAAAAGCTGAGCCATTATTTTTCTTTCATAAAGGTCCGTTTCCAGGCTGGCTGTGCTTCTGTGCCAGGTGTAATGTGGGTAACACTCGCTGTGAAACACTGTCAGTGGGTGGCTTTTTAGGAGGCTCCTTTGCTCACTGGCAAAGAGCAAATACCTCCTTTACACCCCCACACATTCTCTACCAGAGGAGCAAAAAACAGCAGTGCCTTCTCCTGACATGCACTTGCCAGGTCTGTCCTTTAAAAGGCCTGCAAGTCCCTGGGAGAACAAGGAGCACTGCCTTGAATGCCATACATATACTAGTTTACAAGATGCATCCATGCATGGAGGCACAGTCCTCCCACCTAGGCTGTGCCTGCAGCCTCTTCTGAGACTCTGTCCCAGGAAGAATCTGCTCCTGGCTGCATGTCCAACAGGAGCATGATGTTACCCAGGAGCACCCACCATGTCACTGACTGGCTGCAAACTGTGACACTGGAAACCCAGTCCCTCTTTGTCCACATCACCACTTCCACCCCTGGCTCTGCCCATGGTGTCATCTGCCCAGAAGTGAGTCTGGGGAACTCTGCAAAACAGAGCTCTGCCTCTCACAGCAGGGGCTGAGGAGAGGGGGAGATGCTCTGCATTAAGCCTGTTTAGGAAGATTAAAGAGTAAGGAATATTATGAACTTTTGTTTCCTACCTCCCTTTGTGCAAGTAAATGGCTCCTGAGAGGAGACAGAAGACCTCACCTTAAGCACTTTCCAGAAAGTAAGCAAGCAAGCCCCGCTACCAAAGTCTGCCTGTTAATGTAAATTGTCAGGAATTATCCTTTTAGGAGATAAAGGGGGGAAAAGGAACAGAGAATATGATTGTGCCTTGCAGCCAATTTAAGAGGGAAGCTGAGCTGGGTTTGGCATAATGCTGGCTCAAATTTCACCTGTAAAAGCCCTGTAGACATTAAAAAAGCATTCATTATCCACCCAGACACAAAAAACTCATTATGCTCTATTTTTCCAATCTTGCTAACTATGTTCTTGCTGAAGGGCAGTATTACCTGCTTCCTTCAGATTGCTTGCAGCTCATGGGGCTTTGTTTTTAATGACATGGAAGGTTCTTGGCTGGGCTTCTCCCAAATGACCATGGACCTAGAGTATGGATTCATGGTTCCTCTTTAAAGTGTTCAGGTACAAGCATGATCCCAAGGCCTGCTCATCGTGAGGCATTTTCCACATTTCTATGTATAACAAGTCTTGTGCTGTCTAACAAAGGATACCAAATGTCTTCCAAAATCTATTTAGGCATTTTTCCGCAGTCTGCCTCCTGCATGGTAGAGAAAGGTCTATTTTGAATTTGATGGTGAATGTAGACACCTCTATTAAAGGCTTAGCTGGACCTTATAATTAGGTTTTATTTCAGTTCTGCATTATTAGCACTTTGACTTCAGGAGGAAAAGTGTTGTAGCTGCCCTTAACCATGACATGGCAGCCATTAGCATAGCAATAACATCCAAGCACTGCAGTTAGTGTTTTTCCCTGAGCAAAGGCAGCAGTTGTACCTGGTGGTCAGATGGTAAGATAAGCTTTTGCAGTGATTTATCCTGCAGTGTACAGGTGCCACCCTGGGTGTGCTCCCTGCCATTCATCTCCAGGCTGAAACTGGGGGCCTGCCATCTGAAGGCACCAAGTCTGTCTGACTACCCTGGTCACAACAACCCCCTAGAGCTCCAGGCTGGGGCAGAGTGATTGGAAAGGGCCTGGTGGGAAAGGCCCTGGGGTGCTGGTCAACAGTGGGTGAACATGAGCCAGGTGTGGTCAGGTGGCCAAGAAGGCCAATGGCACCTGGCTTGTATTAGCAATAGTGTGGCCAGCAGGATCAGGGCAGTGATTGTCCCCCTGTACTCAGCACTGGTGAGGCCACACCTCACTGCAAGATGGACATTGAGGGGCTGGAGAGTGTCCAGAGAAGGGAATGGAGCCTGGGAATGATTTGGAGCATAAGCCTGATGAGGAGAGACTGAGGGAGCTGCAGGGCCCATCCTGAAGAAAAAGAGGCTCAGAAGGAGCCTTCTCACTCTCCACAACTCCCTGACAGGAGGATGCACCCAGGTTGGGGTTGGTCTCTTCTCCCAGACCACCAGCAACAGGACAAGTGGAAATGGCATCAAGCTGCACCAGGGGAGGTTCAGGTTGGACATCAGGGGAAACTTCTTCCTGGAAAGGGTTGTCAACCATCAGAACAGGCTACCCAGGGAGGTAGTAGAGAACCCATCCCTGGAGGTGTTCAAGAAATGACTGGACTCAGGGGTCTGGTCTAGTTGAGGTGGTGGTGTTTGGTCAAAGGTTGGACTCAACCTTTGAGGTTTTTCAAACCTGAATGATTCTGTGATTCTATGACTGCTTAGACAGGACCTTTTGTGAGCTAACACCTGGCTTTGTTTTGGATGTGTGACTAACCAGAAATTTTTACCCAAGTTACACTGCTGCACAACGTCCCCAGCTTTTCTGTGTCTGCTCTGCAAAGTCCTTACACCAGAGCCATGCTAATAGGAGAGGAGGAAGTGTGTGGCACATGGCAGTGAGTTTGCTCTGGAGCTGAGCTTCCCAAAGAGGTGGCATGTTCTTACCCTGTGAGCAGCTAAAGGCCTCCTCATGCATATGTGTGACAGCTGGTGCCTGTTCTTCTACCAGAGCTGAGTGCTTTGGGAAACCCTCACTCTGAGCTGTTGCAGCTTTTTCCCCATGACCCAAAGTTCCTTGCGACTCCACTTTTTTTTCCCTAAAGAATATCACTCCAGCTTGAATATGTTCTTCTGTACAGCTCTGATATCACAAAAGTGGGCACTGGCAGTAAGCAATGCTTAATGAAACACTTAAACACTGCCCAGGTTCTGACAATGTGAAAGCACAACAGAAAGAGAGGTGCAGGGGAGGATTTTCTCACCATGGCTAAAGGCATCCTGCACTGAAGGGGGTTTTCCCTATGCTGATTCCTCAGAAGAAACTAGGATGGTAGAACCAGTGGGACACAGTGGATGAATCACCTCTTATCTGGAAATCCAGGTCCCAGAGTGGATGGGTGGCAAATAATTTGGTGCTATGCAGTATGAGATTGTCTTCCTGTAGCTTTTGGTCTGTGCCTCTCCCACTAGGTGGCTGAATTCTTATTAAAGAAATAGCATGGCGAACTTTTGCAGACCTTTGCACATCCATGGACTGTTAAAACTAATGTTCTCCAATCCCATGTTTATTTCACCAAAGGGTGTGGAGGGACGAAGCAAGAAAATCCTTAAATGGTGAGAAGCATTTGGAGCTGGATCCCCTGCACACACTACCAAAGGTTCTTTCTCCCAGTAGCTGCCTTCTTCTCCCACACTTGGTCTTTATCCATTTTTTCTCTTGAGCCCTAGAAGTTTCCTTTTCCCATAAGTTCCCATGCTGTACGCTTAAAATACTACAATTTAGGAGTAGGAGAAGAGAATTCCTATTTTTAGTTCCAGCATATAAAATGTTATCTAGGGACAGGTCATTTTGTCCTAAGTGATCAAGCAGATAAAGGATATGGCAACAAATCAAACCTTAGAAAGGATATTCATGTGGTTAAGGCATTAGCCTGTTAATTCTGGATATTTGTGTTACTTTTCTGGCTATCCTACAGCCTCCTTAGGCCCCTCATGGGTTAATTTCTGTTCCTCTCTTCTCTTCCTGCAATATGGGGATAATGCTAACCTATCCAACAGTTTGGTGCCATGAGAATAAATTAATTACTCTGTGACAGATTTTCAAACACATTAGTGCTTGCTGCCATAACAAAGCCTTTTGTGTAAACAAATACCCCTGGGAAAACAAGAGGCTGGATTTAAAGGTTGCTTTTGAGATGAATTCCTATACCAGCACTCCCACCATGGGCACACACCCACACCAAAGGAAAAAAAACCGGGACAAATGTATGGTGTCATGCTTTAAAGATCTTGAAAATCAGCCAAATCTGTGAAATGTTAAGGAGACTTTATGCAATACTTATACATCCTGGGGCTAGTTCTCAGGAATGCTGAGTACCCTCTGCTCCCCACTGACTCTAAGTTGTTGGCACTCAGCAAGTTCAGATGGAAAATAATCATCTAGTGAACAAAGGGCATTTGAATTAAGCCTTATTCCTCAACCTCAGAGCTTCCACAAATGCAAATGTCCTTAGCCATAAGAAGTTCCACAAAGCTCAACTGCTTTGGCATCTGCGTGCTTGGAAATCTGTATCTTAAAATACCAAATAGGTACTGATTATCTCTTTTCTCCCTCTCTCATTGTTCTTCCAACCCATGGAAATGTCCTTGTCTGGCTCTCAAGAAGGCAGCCAGGAAAGAAAATAGGGTGAGGATTTTACCATTATTTTCTCAAGTCTCTAGGATGGCCTTGGGTCTCCCCTTCTCTCACTTATGCATCCTGGAGTCCCAAAGCTTCATCAGCCTTTGAGCAAACCCCAAAACCCACTGGCAGATTGTAATCCTTCTGCCTTGCACCCATTTTCCTTCATAAGATGCAGGGAGAAGACTGTGATTTTCCACCTGGTCAAAACCAACATGACAGCTTTGAGTTTCTTTGAAAAGCAGCTGGTTTGCTTCCGCTTGAAAATGGAGCTAAATTCCTTTCTGATCTGAGACAGCTTTTAAAGCTAAATTAACAGCAACACCTGGCTTTTGGGGATGCATTTGAACCAATGCTTCCTGTCTAAAAATACGGCACCTTTGAGGAAGTTTATATCCAGTCCTGTGCTCGGTGTGTAACCGTGGATAAAATGCTTCCTTTGGGTGCATATTTCCTCTGAGCATTCAATGCTGGGAGTGGGATTTTATAGGTGCAGGGGGCTGAGGTGCGATGGTGGGAGCTGTGTGGCTGGATGTGGCCTCACCGAGCTGGACAGGCCCGAAGGCCGGCGGGACACCTCAGCAGGGCCGACATGCCGCCGCTCCCCTCGCTGGCACAGCCTGGCCCGGGCTGATCCAAACCCGACAAACAAATCCAAGGCCAGCCCGGGCGGAAAGGCCTACAGAGCTCATGCCCAGCGCGAGCCGCCATCCCTCAGCAGGCCTCACGGGAGGCTCGCCGGGAGCAGCGCGTGCCGAGCGCGGGAGGGAAATGCCGGCAGTGCTGCGGGCCCTGTTTACCAAGCCAGGCACGCTCCCCTGGCTTGGCCGTGTCGCTGCTCCGCGCCGGTGACCGGCTTTGCCTCAGACCCACCTCAGAGCTCTGTTTGCTTTGGCGGGGCCTGCGACCCTGGGCAACCCAGCCCGGTGCTCGAGCCGTGCCCAGCGCGTTGCGGAACGGAGAACACATGGGTTTTTGTTTCAAAGATATTGCTTAAAATAACTCCATCTCTAGAAAGTTGAAGTTGGACACCATCCCCTTCCACCTCTTTCCCCTCGCTCTCCCCTCTTTGCACAGCTGTGGCTCCCATGGGTACCCAAAAACAGATGTGCCGTGAGGATCTGGTTATCATTCCTTCTTCCCACCCCCACCAAAAAAAAGAGATATATATATATTTCTTTCTCTGGGCTGCTGGACAACAGCAAGTGTCTGTGAGAAGGGGGGAAGCAAAGCATTGGCTGAAAAACATCCCCTGCTCCTTTTCCACCCCCCGTCATCCTGTGCTCTCTTCAAACACGTTTTTAAACATACCAGTTTTGGTCCGGTTTCCTGGATGGCACATCTTCGTGTCTAGCTGGGCTCCATCCATTACCTCATGAGACAGGGTAGAACCAAGGTGACAAGATTGATGAAACATTTTGAACAAGGGGAATGGGTGAGGAAACCCTCCCAGGAAATCAGTGGAAATGGGGCGAGGGAGTACTGTTATTGAAAGGCATTGAGAAAATCTGTTTCAGGAGAGAAAAGGTAATTTATATTCTGGAGAGATAATTTGGCATTTCCTTTTGTTTGTCCTACCAAAATGATGAACTGACTAGTTTCATTTTATTTTATTTATTTTTTATTTTAAATTCAGTACCTGAATTTGCCCATGTTTCATTTTCTTTTGCGGTTTGGAGGCGGGTGAGTTAAAATGCCTGCCTCACCTAGAGTACAGAAGCAACCGAGTTACTTCCACTTCTGGAGGGTCCTATATTTTATTCCAAATTGGCACAAGATCTGTTCAGTTATTCTTAGCCTTCCTGACACCTTTTTGCTTTTGTTACATTAATGCATGGATGTGAAGAGGGAAGGGACTCTGGGTTCTGGATCCTGTTCCACTGAGCTGCTAATTCACATTAAGAAAGGTCAAGTCTAATAGAGCACTGCCTTATGCTGAGGCCAAGAGGAAAAGGAGTTCATTTGAAAACTCACTTTCCAGGTGTATTAACCCCTTCAAGTGCCATTAGGCTGCGTATCTGTCACAGCAGCAGCTCTTTTATGGAGGAGCCCAGATAAACTGGCTAATTTCTCAGCTTTCAACTCCAATTCTCTCTAGCTCAGATCACAGCTCTGCTATGTTCCTACTGCTGCTTAATCTCACCTTGTATCAGGCTGTTGCCTGCCAGGAGTGAAGACTCTCCTCCCTACTAGGGTGTGGAGTTTGTACATGTCTGTTTATTTGTCAGGGCGCTCTATGCAGAGTGAAGAAAGGCAGCAAAACCAACTAAACAGGATCGCTTAATAAAAAAAATTTTTTTTTTTTTTTTTTTTTGGAAGGCAAATGCAAAGGTACCTTCATGGGTGCAGTTTGTAGAGTTTTGCGTCTTGGAGAAAGCTAGAAGGGAGAGGGGACATTATGTACAGAGGAGCTGATCTTTGCTACTTGTATTCCAGCTGGGAAATAAAGGACCTAAGTAGCCTAGATGTGCTGGCTTCTGCCTGACACCCTACATATGTGATTGTAAAATATAAAGACAAAAGAGAGGAAGGCTGTATGACTGCTCAGAAGGTGCTCAGGGAAATGGAAACAAAGTTTGCCAGCTAATGGACAGACATATATCTGTTTATCTTGAGCAGAACTAAGAGGTATGAGGAGCGAAAGAAAATTTGCTTTTATTAAAAAAGAGAAATACAGATCATGATTTGGCCACATCACAAAACCTGAAGCTGATTTGAACACTTTAAGAAAACAGAACTCTGGGCTCAGCCTCAAGGGAAAGAACAAACAATTTACTTTTCACTCTGTCTTAGTTCAGACCAACTTTAGAAAGTCTTTTCTATCACAGGGACAGTGCATGATGAACAAAACAAAGCAAAACTACCACTCTGGGAGTGTGGGTGGTTCTGCAGAGATCTTGGTATTGACCTGACTTCTGCGAGGGCAGAGCCCCAGGCGGTCTAGTGAACAAGATGCGCAGCCAACGTTGGCTCGCAGTGCCCAAATTAACTTGTTAAAATACAAAAAGACTGCAAAAGGAAATGAAAACAAAACAAGAGAGATATCCCAGCTGTGTATATTCTACTCTTTCAGGATGTCTACTTCTACAGGGAACCTTTTTCCTTAACCTCAAAACAGTTCATTTTCAAATTTTTTTTAAGAGGAGCTACTTTACTGGTGGGTTTTTCTTCTAAACATATGGTGTTTGGTTTATGTCTCCCAGTGAGGCTACATGTGTGCCATTTTTAATATATATTTTTATGCACATGGGAGCGTAACAGTTCCTGAAACATTTAATTGAAGCTGTGTATGATGGCCTTTCCTAAAGCTTCTCTGGACAGTGGAGATCTCAAATAAAGCCTGGAGCTAGCACTGGTGTTGGCCCAATATACCAGATGTACCTTTCCTCACAAATAAGAACCGGTGAGAAGCCACACTGACCAGGTGACACAGTGGGGGACAGGGGTGACATTGCTGGAGAGCAAAGGGGTAAATCTGGAGCCGGCGGCACACAGTGCTCGTGGTCAGCACTGCCCTTTTCCAGGCACTCGGATGCCCCATGAGGCTGGCAGGCACCTTCTCTCCAGGAGGGGAACTCCCTCAGTGTTGGTTGGGAGAAGAAATTCAAGTCTTTGCCCTGTGTCCTTCGAGAAAACAAGAATCCCTCAGTTTGCATTTATGAGAAGATTTCACATTTGATTCCAGCTGGAGGGAAATAGAGAAAAAACACACCCTTTCCTTAGCCAGGCTGGAGGTTGTCTGCACACACAGGCTGGGACTGTAGGTTATTCCACAATGGTTTGAGTATGCCCCACTTCCCAGCCCTGCCAATAGTCTCGGTCCCGGGGGAAAGCAGAACATCCTCAGGTGTGAAGGCCTTGGAGGTGGGCAAAGCACGAGGTCTGGCTGAGAAAGGATTAGTGCCACTCCATTTGGCACAGATAATGACAAGGTTTTCCTCTGGCCTGCCAGGAGGGGCTGCTGCCTGCAGAGCACCTTCAGCTCGGCTGTGAGAATGTGCGTGTTGGAAAAATCTGCTCGGGGCTTTCGTCGCCCATTAATGGTTTCATGAAGGTCAAGGCATTTTTGCACAGAATCAGAAATCCTAGAAAGAGTCCCAAAGCACAAAGTTGTTCAAAATCCAAACTATTTATGGGGGAAGAGGCTGAGTTCAGGCTGTTATAGACAGAGGATGCCAAGTCTGGATCCAGACACAGATTTCTTGGGAAAAGCTCAGGTGGGAGACTGCAATCTCTTCCCCAGGGGAAATAAGGGTGAGATATGCAGTTCAAATTTTGCCACACCTTATGCGTTCATAAATGTGAAGCTCCAGGTGAGATTTTTCTGCTTAAATCAACCAGGGACTCCCCAGGTGCAGGCATAGGACAAGAGCCAGTGGTACAGCTGGCCTTGCAGCCCTCTTTGAAGGACAGGATCTGCTTTGGAGATGGATGGGAACCCAGATGGGAAGAAGATGGGAACCAAAGTAAGCACAAACTGTGCAGGAGTGGGAGAAAGCAGAAGGATCCAACAGATGTCATCCTTCTGAAGTCCCAGTTGTCCTAGCTGTCCTTGACATGCTGCTGTGAGTAAAATACCTGGGAAATGTCATTTTGTGTCACCTCTCTCCTTTCTCCTGCTCCTTCACTACCCCTTCACGCCTTCTGGGTCAGAAGAGAGCATCTGCTACAGCAGTCTGGTCTGCACTGGTAGGTGGGTAAATGGTTCCATACAGCACCAGCTGTGGGCTCCAGCAGGATTAGGTTTAAACACCTCTGTGCTATTTTCTCTACCTCCTGTTGTTACCCCACACTGCTGTGGCCTGCAGCAAGGCCAGGGAGGAGGGCAGGACAATTAGATCCAGAGCAATAACGATCATGATAAGAAGAAGAAGAACCAATGCTGAATGCAATTCCCATTTCTCATTACTATGCTACTGTAGCTATGGTTTGGCTGTCCTCCTGGCCTTGGCAAACACGATCCACTTCATCTCCTGCTTCTCCTGTTGGCCGAGCTCCCATCCTGCTCTTGGCTCCTGCAGCCAAACTCCTGGCTGGCTGCAGTAATCCCACATAATATTTCACGCAAATTTATATGAAGCCCGTTACAAAGCTCAGCAAGGAGACACTGTTTCTTTTTCTTGATACAATTAATCACTTGTAGCTCTGCTCCAAGGACCAGCCTGTCTCCTGTGTAACTGCTCCTTTCTGTCAAGAAGGCTGAGAAAGCACAGCACCCACGGAGGGCAGGGAGAAGCCCGGCTCTCCCTCCCTCTCCCACAAAACCCCAGGTGAAATGACTCTCCGGAAAAGCCCCCCTGCCTCCTTCCTATCTGTCTCGCCCAGTGCTGGAGTGAGTGCTGGCAGAGATCCGCCATCCCGCAGCCCACCCTCCTCCCTGCAGCCCGGGCTGCTCTCCTGCCTGCTCAACACTTTGGTGAACACACTCCAGCTGCTCCCCTTTCTCATCCTGTTGCTGGGAGTATTGCACGGGATTGCTCTTGCCTCCTTTGGTTCCCATTGCTTCATGCAGTCTGGTTAATCTTTTGGTACAACATCTTCTTCCCTCTCCTTTCATGCTCCCCCTGTTCTCTTGAAGTATTTCTGGTGTTGTAGCTGTTTTGGTTCAGGTTTTTTTGTTGTTTTTTTTTTCCCCTTTACTTAAAAGAAAACAAACACCAAAACCAAAAAACCAAACCAAACAAAAAAAAAAAAAACCAAAAAACCACCTCCAAAAGAACAAGAACAACAAAAAACTACCAAAGAGAACCTACCAAAAAACCCCCACAAAACCACAAACACCCACAAAAACAAACAAAAAACCCCTAAACTAAACAACTCCCCCCCCCCCAAAATAAACCTAACCAAAAACCCCACAAAGTTGACCCATAGTCTAATGTTCCTGCCGCTAAACAGAAGACCCAAGTCTCTGAGCTTGTCCATCCAGGACCTCACACTAGTACTGAAATTCAGAGAAACAGGAAAAAAGGGATCTCTTTTCAGCTCGTAACTGTGGGTGTCCACTTCTTCACTCAATACTTCCTTGCTTGAGTCTGTCTGGCACATTTCCCACTTTCTCATCTTCCTCTTTGTCTGAAGTGCAGCATCAAGAAAGTAATTAGGGTATGTAAGCTTAGCCAAAACCCGTATCCCCCTTTTTAGTGTCAGGCCCAAAATGCAGGTGAAAGACGCAATCTGTTTCAGTGTCTTTTTTCTGCTATTCCTACAGAATTTGGGGTAGTCTTTGGGTTCAATAAGAGATAGTAAAAGAAAAAGTAGTTTGTTTGTGTGTTTAAGAATTCTTAAGACAAATGCTAGAAGAACTGGCTTTATTTATTTTCTAAGCTAAGTACCCAGAGGGTCCCATTTTCCCTCCCAGAGCAAACCCAGGCCATGTGTGGTAAAAGAAGGAAACTAAATAAGAAGTTGGCCTTTTTCTCTATTTTCCCACTCCACAGATTCATTATAGGAATGTTCTGCATTCTCTGAAGCACAACTGATTGCTGTTAAGGGAAATACTCTTGCCCAATAGCTGCAGTTCCTGTGTTGAAAGCATATTTATAATTTCCCAAGGAATTTGGGGACCAAGTCTATTATACTCCAGAAATATTTTCCAGTTGTCACATGGCTTACCTGCCAGAGAAGTTTTTCCTCTCAGCAGATAGTTATCTTTCACTGCCTCTCCAAGTTGATGCATTTCAGGAACCTATTTGCAGCCTGAGATTGGAACTATAACCAAACCAATGGGAAGGGAGGTTGCAGTCACATCTGACAGGCAAAATAATTTCTGAGGGTCAAATTTGCATGACAGATTTTTCACACTTTTTTTTTTTAATGATACATAATTTCCTTCTAAATTGATCCTGTGTCTAAACAGCTGAACAGGCAACAGTGCTTGGTAGAATTTATTTAGAAATAATGGCATCACAGTGAATAAAATGTAGACAGAACAGGCTGTGGGAGAAAGTTGTGATGTGAATCTGATATTTATTTCACATTTAATCATCTGATTAGGAAATCTCCAAACCATAGGCTTCCAGAGGATGAGACAGCATACAAAGGGAAAGATCACACCTGGAAGAAATAGGCACCTGTTTCTTACACATTTTTTTGGTAAGTAGATAATAATTTCCACTGCCAGAGACAAGATACGGGGCCTGAGGAGCCCTTTTTGCCAGTCTCATTTTCTTATTGCCAAAGCTACAAAATCACTGTGTGTGTCTCTGTGTGTGTTGTTTCATTTCGGCTTTTGGTTTTATTTCTTTGGTTTTTTGGGAGCTGGGTTGTAAGTGGTTTGTTTTTCTATCAGCAGCAAAATACTTTTCTATCAGTTGCCCTTTTTTTTTTTTGTAATTAGTCTTACATTTCATTCACAACATTTTCAAATTTTGCAAATTTGGATTAAAAAAAAAGTGATAACTTCTTTTCAGCTCCTAACGTATCTTTGTAGAGCACTATTTACCACCTCCAGGAATGGCCTACAGGGGAGACTTCTATTTGGACAGTTAAAAGTAGGGAAGTAAATTTTCAGGACACCTTTCATAACAGGAGAAGGAATTGAAACTAAGATACACAGTGCTGTATATTTTTGCTGATATGTTTTTGGAAGATAGCAATTTCTTACCCCTCTTTTAGTAAAAAATACCAGCCTTTTACTTTAGACTTATACCTGACCAAAGTTGGGATTAAAATGGTTATTACAGGACCTTGAATCAGCCAGAAGCTTGAGGGAGACTTGCTTGTATATTTTCCTTACTGCAAGAATTCCCCTATAACACCAAAAGGAATTCCATAACTCCAGTGCTGAGATTTATGAGAACCTAAACTAAAGCAGGGATCCTTTTACAATATAGAGGATAAAAGTCTTCAGGTTCACAGGAATTTGACAATAATTCTCCCTGCCCATTGTCCGAGGTGATCATTTCCCTCAGGTTAGCTCATAGCACAGCAGGATTTTGATGTGCAGCATCTGCTTCCTGGGATACAGCAGTTCTGCCCAGGCTTTTCTGGGTCTCTGGGAGCAGCACCTCTCTTCCCATCACCTGGGAGGCCTGGCTCTGTGCCTGCTGCCTGTTCTCCTCAGCAGCCCATGATTTTCTCCCTGACTCAGAGCTGATGTTTGCAGTCCCCCTACCCCAGGATGTATCTGTTCAGATTCACCCAGGGAAGGAGCAATATTCCCATTTTCCCTCTTGTCTTGCAGACAGGATGAAGAAAAGATGCAGTTCTCCTTTCTATTGCCCAACCACTCCGTCTAGAAAGATACACCCCAAGGAAGGCTGTCTTGTATTTGGAAATAATAAGTTGTCAACAAACAAAACCAGAAACTTCCTGTTTCAAGACAGAAAAAAAAAATCTTCATTTTTTGTACTTTTAAAATAACATGCTCTATAGAGAACACAACTTGGTGTCCCCTTTTGCTTCCTTCAGCTTCCAATGGATGTATCCTGCTCTAAGGATCTTTGCAGGATAACTGCCTGGTAACTGTTTTATATATTGGAACGTTCTTCAAGTAGGAAAATGATGCCAATGTCTGTGTCCTTGTCTCCAGTGTTAAATGGAAAATTGCAATGACAAACTGTGGCACCTGCATTCCTACACCTGTGCCCTGAAGCCTGCCTGAGAGCACCTTCAAGGGTGAATAACAAGAGGCCTGCTCTTCCCCGAAGATTTTCAAAGATATTTTTAGGATATTTGAGGTTTTTTCTTCTTGTGTGGTAAGGGGAGAGATAGCATTGCACAAGAATCTGTTGATCTCTCAGCTGGAAGGAGCAGTAATTGTCTTTGAACACCACGGCTGGGGCTCCTAATTCCTGGAGAGTGAACGCTGCCAGATGTGCTTGACCTGGACGATGTATGGGGAGCTGAGGAGGGGCTCCTGAATGTAAACCTGCCAGTACAGCGTGAGAGGAAGTAGTTAGCCCAGCCTTTGTTTCTGAGCCAACTGTGTGTGATTTCAGGGCTACCCAGAGATTTAGCTTAAGTGCTGTCTTCCGTACATCAAAGCTGTGAATCCCGGCTGGATGATAGCGAGAGCCGTGGCCTGCAATATGATACAGCAGCCCCTTCAGACATGCCAGGAGGCCCATCTGTTTTCTTAACTTCTTGGTGAAAGCAGCTGGGAGGAAGAGCTTCCATTTGGCTGGAGATATTTATTTATTTATTTACTTATTTGCTCATATTTATAAAAATAAGTATAAATGAGGTGAAAAAATGTCACTCTTCTGGTGACAGAAGTTACCGAAATAACCTTTCAAAGACCACTGTGTAGCACCAGTAGGGACACCATCAAGGACTCCCTGCAAAACATTACCCACTGCTGTTTGTTTCTAGCCAGTTACCTTTACAAACTGCATTTTCTCCTTCTTTTGCCCCGAGGTCACCTTCTTTTTTCCCCAAGGCACAAGCTGAGCTTGACCATGCTTCCAGGATGCTCATTGGCAGGATCCTGGGGAAGACTGGAAGCAGGAACACACAGTACCTCCCCAAGGAGAGGATAGAAGAGCACAGCACCCTGGAAAGCTGATGTGTCTTCACAGGCTCTGTCTGATGTCAAGTTGTTTGATGGTGAGGGACCATGGTAGTTGAGGGGATGGAGGGGAGTTTCAGGGGACAGTGGTCACAGAGCAAGCACCTGGTAGGACTTTTCAATATAAAGCACATTCTAGAACAGCACATCACTAGATACAGTGCTGTACTGCTGTTTTTTCAATATTTTGGGAGCCACAGGCTCCATTAGTGACTTTTGAGCAGTTCATGTCATGCTTTAATGATTTAATATCCCATCTGTCTCTGGACACTGACAGAAAATTCTCCTGGGCATAAGCTCTGGCACTTTGAGATGCTACTTCTCCCATGGATGACCCATCCCAACACAGGGCATCGCAGCTCTGTGGCAGAGCTAAAAGAATGAGCTACAGGTTGCCATGCATCATCTCCACTGATAATCACTTGCACTCAGGAGAAGGAAAACTCGAAAACCAGAGGTTATTGCCATGTTTCTAGGAAGAAAAGAAAGGAGTTCAAATTTGTTGAGGTGGTAAAGGATTTTGGCTGGAAAAGAGCCTGTAGTTATTTGCACAATTTTACTGGTATGGACACCCAGGTACAGATGCTTTCATGGAAACTCTGGTTACAGAAACAGTATTAATTTTGTCTGAGTCCCGAGACTATTTTTGGGAGCTTTCAGAAACTTACAGGAAGTACTTTCCTTTTCATTTATGTATAGATTTCATGTTATTTTTATGTATTAAACAAATAAATGGAGATACTTTACTTCGCTTCTACTAGATTCCATGCTAAGAAAGAAGGTGTGGTGGACGGGATGAAAATCTTGGCTGAACTAATTCGAAAACAAGGCTCATGGCAACCCGAAAGTTGAATTCTCTTTCTAGAAAACCTGGTCTTAAGAGCAGTGGGCTCCTCTGAGACCGCCTGGGCTACTGCTTGTGTTGTGGCAAAGCAAACAAACAAACAGAGTAAAGTAAAGATGAGAGGGTCCCCTGAGATTTGGGTCTTTCACTGTCTCTTTCATGAGTAATGAATGGGGTGACCGCACAGACTTGGAAAGTGCTGCGATGCTTGAAGCTGCTGCTGACTTTCAAGTAGGCAGAGTGCAGGTTTATCTGGGATTCACTGACAGTGTTAGGGAGTCCATTTGAGGGGCTTCAAGGCAAACCAGGAGTTTTTATTGCTCACACACCGGAGGAAAAAATTTAACAGCTGCTCTTTACTCTCACTGGTGGTATGTAAGCAGAAGCTGGAATTATACAAGAGAGTCCTAAGAAACTCCTGGAAAGGCTGTCTCTCCAGCTTGGCTGTCTGGAGACCCTTTTATGAGTATGAACTCAACTCTCAGTGGTACTAGGGAATCTCCTGTTCAGCCTGAGGTGAGCATGTATCCCAAGGTACTTTGCTAAACACCTGGGTGGTCTCAGCCCCCCTGAAGGGAAAACTCTACCTACTGAACGATGACACACCAGGTACAAGGAGCAAATGTTGGCCAGTAAAATGACACAGGGTCTTTGAGCACAAGCATGCTGTGTTCTCCTGCTCATGGCCCTTTGTTCTGTTTGCTCCTTGAGTTCTCTCAGCCTGGTCTCAGAGATCTGTAATCACAGCTGTAAGAACTTACTGGAGCAAGTTCTTCCAAGGTACACATGATAAAATGGGAAGAGTTTTTACTAGGCAAAGGGCATCTAGTCCTGTCCTCTGTGCCTACCTGAGAGGACAAGACAGATCCTTTTAAGTGCCTGTTGTGGCTACAACACTGGTTACCCTTTTGCTGTCAGAAAAGTTCTTGGATATGGCCTCTGTTTCCCTATTTAGGTTCCTTCTTTTCTGCTTTATTGCCTCCCCTGAGAGAGCATTAGCAAAACTTTAAAGATCATATGCAGACCTTGGATATTTCTTTGTCTTTAATCAAGACACTCTGTTCAAGAAGGTAAAATATAACATTTTTTTATCACATGAAAGATTATATGGTATTTGGGGTACTTGTGAAGATGGGAAAGTTTCTAGAAGTGCCTCATGCTGTAGAATTCAAATAGATACCTTAAGGGTAGCAGAAAAAGAAAATTTCTGTCTCTGGTGCTGTCATGGTCTGGTACCTTTCATGAGCAGCAAATACATTTTTCAAACCACTATAAAGAATAAAAAGTCAGAGCTAATAAAGTTGAAAAAATATACTATGAGAGAAAGCCAGCATTAGAAACATGCCATGAAAGAAATCCTATTCCCTTTGAAGAAGGCAATGGTATCATAAAGAGGGAAAAGTATAAGAAAAATGGAGAAAACAAAATTAAGGTATTAATGATTAAAAGAAAACCCAACCCTGGAGCTGAAAAAAAAAGGAGGCTGCATGCTGAAAACCTTACAAGTTAGCAGAGGAATTAAACCAAAACCAAACAATAACTTTGCAATCTCTACCAGTACAGAGCCTGTCCTGACCACAATGCTCTGTGCCTGGTGGGAATGTAGAACAATGGAGGGCTTTGAAGATTAATGGCTGTTAAAGTCAGAAGGGGCTTGTTGGACTTCCCACAGAAAATAAGATCTTCAGCCAGCAAGAGGCCACAAAATGTCACTCAGTATGAAGCCTAAGATATAAGGACTGAGGCCTTAGATTTGTTTGGTTTTCAACTAACTACAGGTTTCCTGAAGGAAACTAGATAGCTAGATATAGGAAATTTACAACAACCAGAGCTGCCATTTATGAAGTGAATCATAATGACTAATTCTGAATGCATTAGGCTGGCCTTGGATTTTCTTTTCCCAATTGCAAATGGAAAAGATGTTTTTTGTTTGGGTTTGTATTTTTTTTTTTTTGGGGTGGGGGTGTCAGAAATATTTGGCTTTTGGAAGAAAATCAAAGATGCACACAGTCATAAAATTTCAAGGCTAGATATTTTTGAAATGCTTCTTTTCCCCTAGACAGATTCACCCTATAAAATTGCTGAGGTCAGATGAATATCAGCTAAATCTCTTGATAACTTAGAGGTAGCTAATTATTCATGACTGCTGGGAAAGTAATAGGGAGCAGTGGATCTTTGCTGTGAAAATAACGAGGAATAGTAGATCTTTGCATTACTGCTGCCACTAGGAACAACCCCTAGCTTTAGAACAGGGTGAATGGAATTGCACATATGCTTTCAGTTCCTAAGGCCTTGGGAGAGAAAGAGAGTTTGCCCATCATAAATCTGAGAAAAGACAGAAAAAAGCCCACAAAAATCCCCAGATTTCTCAGGCTAACCAAAATCTATTCAGCTGAGGAAGGCCAGCATAAGTGTTACATGAAATGCTGAGGAAAATCTCAGCAATGCAGACACCGTGGCGTGACTCCTGTCCTTGCTCATTCTTCATCTGTGCTGAGCTGGAGATGCACATGGCCACGGTTCAGATGTGCAGTGATTTTCAGAGCAGCAGGTCAGTGCTGGGCAATAATGAGCAGCAGTTAATTGCTGGAGGATGAGAAGCAGCTGTAGCTGTAGCTGTGTCAGGCTTCCTTCCCTGCGTGAGGATCTGACACTCAGCGCTAGTAAGAGGTTCCAAATACTCCTCTCTGTCTCTAATCAGAGGTCCAGTACACAGCACAGTCACTTTTTCTGCAGTGTTTCTATGACTTCCTGCTCTCTGGACCAGGTGGATTCAGAAAAAGGATGGTTTATGTTATCTGGAATGCATCCATTGTCCACTTCCACGAGTCCACCTCAGGTGTGGATGATTTTCCCTGAAAAATGGCCTGTAAGTTTTACCCTGATGGTGTACATAATACACAACATTACTGCAAATTGGAAAGGAAGCCAACTTTCATTTCTTAGACCTTGCCGCCTGCCATAACATCTTGACTTGTTCCACATGTTCCCTACACTATAAACAGAGCCCTGGGTAACCTGACACAGTGTCACAAATTAAAATAAGAAATACTGCTTTAATTAAAACACTAGAGCAAATTTGTTCAATAATTAGCAGTTGGATTTGTCAGGTAGGTGGTAGGGTCTGCTGGGTATGTTCAGAAAGGGACCACAGGCTAACATATACACCATCTCCCTGGAGGGCATGAAGTAAATTGATTAAACAGTGCCACAGGTCATGCTAAGATTTATAGCCAAGGTCTCTAATGTGTTTTTTGAATGAAAGAGTAAAACCCCTATGGTTTTCACTTCAAAACTTTTGGCAAGCTCCCTATTAGCTCCACTCGCATGCCAGCATGGTGGGCAGTACTGGGAGGGTACTTTATTCTAAGGTACTAAAAACTGTGATTAGGCAATGATTTATTACCTTCCTTAAACTCTGAAGTGACTTTTTTTTTTAAATAGGAGTATTTTTGGCTGGGCTAATTGAACTAAAAGTTGACTGATTTATGATTTAATTTACAAAACCTTTTGCCACACCTTTAATGATGAAACCTCCTTCTTTTTTTTTCCACTGAGGCATATTTTCCATTACTGCTATGCCAGTATAGCATTAAAAAAGCAGTTGCCATCTCAAACATCACTGAAAGGCTCCATTTCTTCTTGGAAGCTGTTTAAATTATATATTTAAACTCTTCTTTCCTCACCTCCCTCTCCCCCTAAACATAAAGAAATTATTCCTACAGCATTTTTAAAGCTTGCATGAAGCCTTAACTTCTCTTGCATAGAGCAAATCAGTGAGATTAAGGCTTGCTTTATGATTTTTTTTACAGAATATGTGAGCTTCTCATGCTATGCTAGATACACCCGAGGGGATGAAATCACCCAAGAGCAGCCTCTTTAATACACCACTTCAAGGTGCTCTAAAGGCATAAAAAACCTTCTTCTTCTCCTGAGGCAGTTTAGCATGGAAGCCACCAAACCGCTTTCATTTACTGATTTCGCAGTGGTTTGTCTGAAGTGACAGGGGAGAAAAGGCAGGACAGTCCTTTGCCAGCTCCTTTGGCCTCCAGATGGGGTTTTGAAAAATCAGAATTGTCACGGCAAGTGCTCTTCTGGAGAGTGTCAGTGACTCATCCCTATCTGTCCCTTTCCCTGGAAGCTGAAGCAATAAGGATGACATGGAACAGAGGATGCAAAGACTAAAATCTCTAAAATCTCCAAAATCTCCAGTTTCCCTATTTTGGTCATGAAAATTCTGTGTCTTTTTGAAAAATCTACCCAAACCTTTTGGAAACCTACCCAGTTTTAATTCTGTTGTAGGCATTTCAGACACCATGGAATGCAATTCTAGTCTTTTTAAGACTTTTCACCATTCACTTCTTACTGTTTCTTAGCATTGCTGCTATAACCTTCAACATTCCCCATTCAGGCAAATGGTCACAGGGAACCATATTTTTTCAGGGTCTACCTGAATTTCTTAGTTATGTTTTGTGCTGCCAGTAAGCTAGCACTCAAAACAGGTCTCAATGCTTTGTAATTTTTATAATATCACCAGTAAAATTAACTAAGTAATTGAAAAATAGAGCACCTCTGGTCCCCTAAGTGCATGGAGAACAACTCATAATATTTGGAACAGCACATTAAATTAAATATATAAACAAAGGATACCAACCATAGAGACACCCTCAGACGATAATCTGATTTTTTACAGTGATTGCTTTCATGTACTTGCTGTTTTCAGTCGTTTCTGACTATTTTATTACAGAACACTATTAAAAACATGAGAAAGGGAAGGACAATCAAAAAGGTTTAAAAACAAAGCTGTAAAACTTGTTGTTTGACTCCTCTAAGGAAAGCTCCAAAGCTGTAAAAAAATGGGCCTGGGGCAGTGTTGGAACAGGGATTTATGTCAGAATGCCTTGCAGAACTTGTCAGAAGTCACAAAAATCAGTAAACAGATCTGTGACACACATGATACTCCAAGGCAATTATCAGTATTTGGAGAAAGACAAGAGAACTCGGAGAGATTTGACTCTCAAAGATTCACATTCATCAGACAAATTTTTCACAGCCAGAACTGAACATGAACCTGCCAATGAATTTTTTTTTTTTGGATGGTTCAGACAGAAAGCTGTTCTATCTTTGTAGTAAAGCTACAAGGTCATAGAAGTTAAATAGGTGAAACCATAAACATATGTAGAAATCATAGATAACCCACACTGGAGAATATCAACTAAAATTAAGCAACATCATGGAAAAAAAACCATTTCTGATATTGCTTGGGCAAAAAATGAATGATAAGTTATAACAGAAAAGAAATGACACTTTTTGTGTTTTGGATTTTTAAATTATTTTGAAGGGGTGTGAATATACTGAAGCAGGACAGGGCAGGTTTTCTTTGAAAAGCATGTGCAAAAGAGAACTCTGGTGTCCCACACTAAGCCCTTTGTGACTCTAAAGGAGATATAAGGAAGGCAGTGTTGCAGGTAGTGTCATTTTCTGGGAATCGGGCAACTGATGGAAGAATTTACAGAGCAGATACACAAACTGGTAGAGAAGACACAAATAGCCCAAGAATGCAGTCCTCTCTATGGTGCTATGTGTTTGGGGAAGAGCTTGGTGCCAAATATTTTTCTGTCCTCTGTGCCTTTATAGGCCAGTGACTGTTCTCTGAAAAACAGACCATCCACCTGTGTGCACAGTAAGTCCCACTTCTGGACAGCACTGCTGAGGCACTGTGGCAGTAAAGCACAAAAGCAAAACTACCCGGGAATATTTCAGCACAAATAGAATTAGTAAATCTAATAACTGCTTCTGTTGGACAAAGGTGATACCCATGCTTTAGGGAGACCTGAAGGCATACACAAGGATGATACTGCAGGAGCATTACTAAACCAGTGCTCCTTGGTTATTGACTTGACTGGAAAAAACATCTGGAAAATCATTTCATGTTCAATCTGCTTGTTAATTACAGCTTTTGTGACATTTTCCCTAGAAAGGAGCATGTGAGGACACTCCACCATCACAAAGCATCAGTGTGAAATTTTTGGAAGCAGCTGTGGGAGGCTCTAGCACACAAGAACAACTGCAGCTCAGACACTGAGTGAGACTCCCAGTCTGTGTTTGCTTTGCAGGTATCCGTGTATCCTTGTGATGGGTTTCTTTGCTGTGGTTCTTATGGGCTCATTTAGAAAGGTAAAACTCAAAACAAACTGAACTGAACAACTTGAAGACCTATCTGGCTCGTCAGTGTCACTGAGATTTAAAAATCAGCTTGTCTGAAAAGAGTAGTCTCAATTACCCCACAGTTATGAGAGGAAACAAAATCAACAAATCTTCAATGCTTGTATCCCTTAACTAAAATTCTCAGAAAGTGCATCAAGGGTAAAGAAAAGAAATGTCTTCCTGTATGCATGCAGATAGTTAACTCTCATAATTTGGTAATAACTGAACCATTATCTCAAACTTGGCATTATTTATAAAGCTTGACATTAGAAAGTAACATGCCTTGAAGATTTGTGCTCCAACAATTCTCAAACTTCTTCACAGAGAAAGGATAATCTCTTTTTTATCCATTTCTTTTTGTGTGCGCATGTGTAAGAACTCAAGAATGAGAAAATGGAAACACATTTCTTTATGGTGTGAATAAAAGACTTGAAAATTTCAGTTTCAGAAAATAAATGTATGAGCATCTGAAAAAAAAATAATGGAATGAGCTTTTGGAACTTGACCAGAGAAGATGTTCTTTTCGCCTGTTATATTTAACAAAACAGGATTCAGTTTGAAATACTGTGTTTACCTCCTGCTTCTCTTCAGAGATTATTCAGTGTCGCTGCAGATGTAGGAGAAAAGGAGAAGTGCAGAGCAGCAGCTTTGAGTGCCAGTCAAAAAGGGCCCATGGAGTCCATAAAAAACATGTAGTTCTGTTGGGTAGAAAGCTTAAATTTGATCTTTGGGAAGTCAGTGGCAGAATTCCCATTGCCTTTGATGCTGTTATGACTTCAGCCTTTCTTCTCAACAGCTATGCTCAGATCTCAAATTTTCAACATAACTTTTGCCCCAGTTTGATTTGGTAATTATGAAAGCTTGTGCAGGCCAGTTTCATACCTGTAAAAAAACTATGAAAGTCATAGTTTTTTAGCTCCAGAGCAACAAAGATTGATCTTTTTTCCTTTTTTTTTTTTTTCTTTTAACAAACCCAACTTTCTCTAAGGTCTAAATAAAAGTTATATTTTCATCAACTGTTTTCTAGGTCTTGCTAGAATATTGGAAAGAATGCATAGAGGGAGAAAAAAAAGGAGAATTCTGATCACAGGATTTTTGTTTTGTCTGGTGATGGAGAGAGCAGATGATCAGTCAGTATTTTCACAGGACTTTACCTCCAGCAAGTGGAACAAATCACATATTTTCCACCCAGGCCATGTTAAGGAAAACTTTAAGTAAATAAAAGTGTTCATCATAAAGTCACAATAATATTTTTAATACATTTCTTTTTTTGAAAAAAAAAAGTAACTCAACGAAGTCTTCAGGAATATTTGCTGAAAATATCTTAAAATTTTCTGAGAAAACAAAAAAATATTTTTTTTTTAATCCACACTTTTCTCAAGAGAAGAGTTATCTCTTGGGAGAAGCTCTTTGAGCATACATGCAACTACAATTGTGTACATCTCCAAGGTGTATATTTGGGCAGGCAGGGGCAGATTTAGCCTTGGGCAAGAAACTCATTCACATCAGAGGGCCCTGAGAATACACAGAGCATTGGGTCATGCTGCAGGAATTACAGTTCAAGAGCAAGTTCAGAGCAATAATTACCCACAGTCTCTGTGGGTAAATTCACACCAAGTGGTGTTTGGTGACACTTTTGCTGATCAACCTTAGAAATGGCCATGTTTACCTCAGAAACTTTCTCCATGCAACAGAAACACAGAGTCAACACCACCACATCAACCAGACCACGGCACTGAGTCTTTCTTCAAACACCTCATTAACTCAACAGCATTTATTGCTGTTGCTTCCATGCTTTGTCTGTTTTTGACATGAGGATTTGAATCCCAGAACCTCCTTTAAACATTGTAGCCAAATACTATTTAATAAAAGGTCTTGCTGCTAAGAAAGTTTAAAGTTGTGTTCCCTGTTACTACTAGCACTAATTCTGAGGACAGTAGCCAGCCAGCCAGGCCCAAACAGGAAAAAATTAACCATCTGGCAATTTAAGATGCTTTAATTCCTACAGGACCCATTTTCCACGGTGGGTGAAAGGTCTGAGGTGAACCTGATTTTGTGTTTAAACAGGGACAGCTCATTCCCATCTCTGAGCAGATGGGACTCAGAAAAGAGGAAGGGGAATGTTTTCAGGAATAGACAAAATATCAAGCAGGGAATGGTTCAATACAGAGATAGGGCAAGGGGAAATGGCTTCAAATGGACAGGGAGGAGGTTTAGATTGGATATTGGGAAGAAATTCTTCCCTGTGAGGGTGCTGAGGTCCTGGCACATGTTGCCCAGTGAAGCTGTGGCTGCTCCATGCCTGGCAGTGTCCAAGGCCAGGCTGGATGGGGCTGTGAGCAACCTGGGATAGTGGAAAATGTCCCTGCCCATGGCAGGGGGTGGAACTGGATAATCTTTAAGGTCACTTCCAACCCAAACCACACTGATTCTGTGAGGATGCTATGAATTCCAGTTCATAGAGGAAGGATGGCTATGGGGAGAAGTGCTTTCTCATTCCACGAACACAGCCCCAGAACTACTTTCCTGTGCACTTCTGCACATTGTCATAGTTATATGGAGATACAACTTTATCCCCAGAATTTAATTAAAAAATTAAAAGCACCCTGTGATGTCCCGGTATGACAGAGAATACTTTTGATACAAGATCTCTCCACACCAGTTCACTATTTGAAGCTGTTCTTTTTTTTTCAAGTCTCAGCAAGCTTTCTCATTTAATGTTTGCAACACCCTCCCACACTGCAAAGAAAGAATTTATGATTCCTGTTTTCTAGCTGGGAGAAAGGAGAATGCCCCCAAAAGATATTTAGACCAGATTTTGGATAGGATCTTTAAGAAGTGGTGAGCTTTGAAATTTAGATAGATGGACATCTTTGGAAATGTTTCTGGGCAATCTGTACACATTTATGTGACTCTATATCATAAAAAAAACCCCAACTTGGCTTTGAATTGAAATGAATTGACTACCATTGTGCAGAAAATCTTTAGCAGAACAATGCAAAGAAAGCAGTCTCCCAAATCCACAACCAGTGTTCTTATCTCCTGACGTATTTGTCAAAGAAGCAGAACATTTAAAAACTTTTGTGGATGTGTATCTCTGTACCTGTGTTTGTCTCTGTCAGTAATATTGATTTATAAAATCCTCTTTAGAATGTACTAAATCAAATACATCTTTGCCATACTTTACAGATCTGACAGATTGCCCCCCCAAGAAAACCCAGACCCAATGGCATTCAAAACTTATATTTTACAGTACTTTAAGGGGGTTTTGGGGTTATTTTTGTTAGTTAGTTAGTTAGTTAGTCAGTTAGTTTCCTGCAGATTTTAATACAGCCCGATGCTGTGCCAGCTTCTTGCATTTGTGCAATTTAAAGACTAAAAATTTTCTGGGATTAGCAGGACACTTCCAGCTAGGTCAGAGCATCCTATTATATGTCAAAGTCTGGAGCAGTGAGGAGCAGCAATTGCTGAGTCTTTGCTGCATCCTGTCTACTCTCTGGGCAGTTCAGGGTGTGTGAACATGTGTTTGTTTTATGCATGTCTGTCATAACTTGCTTTAGGGATTCAACCAACCATTTGTCTGCAACCTGGCTTAGTAATAGCTAAGTCAGAGGAAGGAGGGGGCCCAGGGGAAAAAAGGTAAGACCCAAAAGGAGCTTGAAAAATATAAACACTAGAAGGGAAAGAAATTACTTAGAGGGTTTACATTGTGGAGTAATAGGATTAAATTCAGCTGGGAAAAGCTGATGAGAAATAAGAAAAATATGCTTGTCACTAAAATGACATTTAAAAACTGCTCTGGACAAAAGTCTTACAAAATGTACAGTATGAAGCCAGTTTAATTAGATTGCCTGATTTTCTTATACAGCCTTTATTATAATTATGGAGACCCACATTGAAGCGAAGAGATTCAAGGCCTCTTTCTTTCTCACAGTCAAACTACTGTCCCACAGTTGTGCAATTGTTACATCATCCAGCTTTGCTTCATCATCCAGCCTTTACACATGGCATATTTGCCTGTCAATCCATCTATGGAAAAACACTGGCCAGTATCCATCTCTTACCACGTACAAGAAAAGCTCTGTGGTCTAAATGTTTTCAAACATGCATGAGACATGGAGTAAGTGCCTTGCATGATTGCTCTTCTGCTCACCCTGGGGTTTTGTAATCCATCTATCTGTGCCACTGCCCCTTTTCAGCTGGGCAGCTGTGCTGTTATGGCTTGTTTTTGTCCCTTTTTTAGACCCTCTGCAGTGATGGGATCAGGGGACAATCAGAAAGCATGCCCGTCCTGTTCCATGAATATATACCCCTGGATATGTTGATGGCCAGGGTGGTCTACCCCTTTGTTCATTAACCTATGCAATATTAAATAAACCAAGAGTTTCTCTGAAGTTTGATGAACAGCAGAGCAGGCACAGCAGCTCAGCCAACTGGCCCCATATCTAGTCTCAGCCAGCAGTCACACTGCATGCTGAAGGAAAATGGGAAAAAGTAAAATAGCTCAAAGCAGTGACACTTTCTCAGAATACCCTCCCACTTCTCCAGCAATTTGTGGCACAGAGGTTTCCTGAGATAGAGGCAGTGGGGAATGCAGGAGCTCACAGCTTGTCCTGCAGAGAATGCCAGCAGAAGCAACAGTGATGCACCACAGCTCCCCAGGCACCCTGGTGGAAATGAGCACTGAGTGAAATAAGGAAGAGAAAGCAGATGTCTTTCCCGACAGCATGCAAAATACATAAAATCTGGGGAGGTAGAAGACAGGAAAAAAATGTTCTACCATGAGATGTTTAAAATTTTCTGCATATTCATATATACAGTAATTGATTCTGTCTCTATCCATTCTGGATTTTGTGCTATCTTTCCTGTACCTTCACACGTAATAGCTAGAGTACTCACATACATATTTTGAGCATATAAAGGTTATATTTCATTCTTCCTGCATAAACAATGCTTTATTTACATCATGTTTTTCCCTCTATTTCACAGTGCCACAGAACAGTAAGAAATTTTTATTGTCTTTTGCAAATAAAACAATGTGCCTGCATGAAAACTAGACCAATGGCAAGTGAAGTGTCAGTCAATGGAACTACAAAGTGGAACCTTGCATAGGTTTGTCTCCAGAGAAACTTGTCTCCAGATGGAACAGTCATGGAAAATTTCAAATCCAGGTGATACCCTGGCTGCCTGAATGGTCCAGGGCTAAACTCTAACTCAGAAGGTATGAGGAGAAAGGTGTTTCATGTCCCAGGCTTTGCTTGTTACATGTCTGTATTGAAACAGAAAGAGTCAACATCAGGAGTAAAACTCTTGTAAATTAATGGAAATATCTGAGAAATGGTGCTCTAGTATCCTTCTAACACAGGTTTGTGGGACTCATCTAGTTATTATGTTAGTAGCCTCTGCCCTGACCTTATAGGTTCAGCCAGCCACATTTATAAAATGCAGAAGAGACCCTATTAAATGTTTCAGTGATTAAAACTTAGGTTTAATCAAGTGTGAAGGTAAGTATTGTTGAGGAAGAGAACTGGATATGCTCCTACAAATATGCTTGATGGGCAAAAACTGACCCAACTTGAAACTGAGAATCCTTGAGCTCAAGTCAAAACTAAGACAGATCTGTCCTGATTTGGGGGTGAGTAGTTTTCAGGGCATGGCTGAAGCGGCTCTTAAGTGTGGGACAAAAGTTTTAGTGAGGTGAGCAGGAGAAAAGATGACACTCCAGTCTAGGATACAGAGTCAGATTTAATATAGACTTTACCTCTCTTCACAACTTTGGTCAAAACATTTTAACATACCAGTTGCAGAAGTAAGAAAAAGCCAAACTTTACTGCTTGTTTCTGTGTCCATTTCATCTTTTGGGAGGGCACAGTCAATCTCTGTTTTCTTTAATTCCTTCTCTGAAAAAAAAGTTAAGAAATTAGGAAACATCATGATGAAACAGTCTTCCTTACCTGTTGTCTAGATCAGAAGTTAAGACCTAAAGCTGCATTTATTTTCTATCCAGTCCTTTTGTTTCAGGAGCTGGATGTATCGTTGCTGTGAAACGTGTTTTATTTCCATAAAATTATTTATCCAGATATAGACAATTAAAAGGCAAGAGTATTAAAGTCTTTGATATCATAGGCAAATTAACAGCTTTTTTTTCTAATCTTCTATATATGATAGTGAACCTACTGAAGTATAGAGAGTTTATTAGTGCCTCCTTCATATCCAGAGGAATAAGGAAGAAATTTTTTTATTAAACAGTAAAGTGAAATTCCCAATGCCCCCTGCATTATACACATCCTAGATTATTCAGAGCTCTTTAAATCAAAACTTAGATATACTATAGTGAATATTTTATCATAAACATTAAATGATTCTGTCTGCACGGCATCATCTCTTACACTGCAATTATTAAACTCTCAAAGACCTGCCCAAGCAAGCTTTGAACTTAATTAGTAGAAAACTTGAGAAGAATTTTCTTGAGGGGCAATCATTTGTTTGTCTCTTTGGAAGACACACTGAGGAATTAGAAGGGGATATATTGTGAGCACTGTGCTTAGGAATTGGAAATAACCCTGTGGTACCAATGGGCAGCCTATTTCTGAGGTATAGCCATGTCCTGGGAGTGGAGAGACAGAAGGCAAGCAAGCAAGTTCTCTAAAATGGATTTCATTCTGTCATTGCAACCATCATGACATCTAACATTGAAGATTTTCTTGTACTTCAGTACTCTGAAACAGTTTGCAAAGGGTTCTGTAGAGCCAGAGGTTTATTTTTCTTTTTTTTTTGGTAGAGAAAGAAGGAGGGAGAAGATGGGGCAACAAAACAGCCCAAAAATGCAGTCAGTGCAAAACAGATTAGTACTTTTGGGAAATGCCTCACTTACAAATTCTATCTTTATACCGATACCACTTTTCCAGTTCAAGTGACATGAAACATTGATACAGCACAATGAAGCCTTTTAGGACTGGTTCCACACTTCAGCAAGTAACCAAGGCCAAGTACCATGCATCCAACTGGTAATTTTTTGCTTCTGTGCATGTTAAAATACCCGATATGCCCCTGGCACGGGCCAAGCAGGTTTGATAGCATCCGCAGGAAGGAGGCCACTTATTTTTTCATGCGTAATTTATCACCACAGGTATTTTTGCCTACCTATGTGTCCTTTGCTTAAACTCATGGTAGCACGTACATTTGCAGCTGGACGTGCTGTTGCTGTAGCAATCCTGCTCCACCCTTCAGCTCACTGGCAGATCCTGAAACAGGATGTCAGCATGAGTTGCCTCTCTGCAGAGCTACTGTCTATCAGAAAGAAACAGCCTTGAGACACCCTGTGGGGCACTTTTTTAGAGGAACGGGGTAATTACTTAGGATATTTAAGTATAACATTAAATATTTACTTCTCCTGAGAAAACATTTAAAGTGGCAGTACTTTATACGATTCCTGCAAATGCAAACTCACAAGCTTGGCCGGGATGTTTTTCTCTCATTCTTCATAAAAGTAAAGTTCCACCTCTTATTTTATATATATCTGCACTTTTAGAGTTTATTGCTTCTCACTAGCCACCTTACCAAATTACAGTTTTTGTGAAACTGAAGAGAGCAGTTCTAAAGCCTTCTTTTCATCCCAGTCTTGAACCTGTTTGACAAATCTCTGTGGGCTTTCGGAGGAGTTTTGCTTCTGACCCATATGACAAGCTTTTCATTCTCTTTACTTCAGATGTAGGCCTACATACCCTGTAATTATGGCTGTGCAGCTGATTTTGCCTTCCCTCACTGCTTTTGCCTTGCCTTATCATGAAAGGTCACGGGATGGAGCCGTAATGATTGCTGTAAAGTTGTGTGATGCATTTGAAACACAACTTGCAGCTCCAAGTACGTGTGCATGTGCACACACCCCTTTGCTCCAGACATAACTCACTGTTCTTTATGAGCCTAACCAAATCTCACTGCACCCTCTTCCCACACACTCCAAGTACTTCCAGTCTGACATGTTATCTATGTACAGCTTCAGTTGTGAACAGCAATCCTCCACCTTGTATTACAGACTTAAATAACTGGTGTCTGTTGTGACAGGGCATGTGACAAGGAAGAATGTCATAACACGCCTATTATGTACCTTCCTCCACCTAGGAAGATTTTTCTCCATCTATTTTTTTGGTGACCTGGCCTGTGTGGGAAGATTCAGGGAGTGTTGAGACATGGAAAGTTAAATCTCCAATTATCCAGAGGTCGTGACAGTCAGCCAAATTGTGTGCTTCCCTTTCCACCTCTACACCCACTGCACTGTCCTGCTGCTGACCCTGAAATGGAAAGACCACCCTCCTTTGAAATGAAATCAAATCCGCAGGACTTGCTCATCCTTGGGCCTCTCCCAAAAGCTCATGCTGCCAAACATGCCTGATTTCTGCAGTAGTTTCATAACCTGGTGGGCTTCTACTCTCTTGCGACCTGAGCTGAGGTCATTGCATTCATTTCCATTTACGAAGTTGTCTTGCGATTAAATCTGTGTTGTCCCAGAGGCAAATGTGTGTCTGAGTTTTTCCCACTGCGTGTGCGCTGCCCTCCTCACACAGATGAGGTTTTTCTGGCAGCCTTCTGTCATGTTGTTTTGCTTTGAATAATTATTTTTTTTTGAAACTTCTCCGGTCCAAAGTTCACTTTTTTCCCTTCTCTCATGCTCTCCCCCTCTCTTCTTTTTCACTCCATCCTCAACCCCTCCATTTTATCTCTGTGTTATTCTTGGCCTGTCTAGGTGCCGGTTGGGAGCTAAGTTAATTTAGGTACTTGTCTGCTCGCCTGTCAGGTTCTATCAAGAGCAAAAAGAATGGCAAGTTAATAAACCCAAAATTATGTCAGGCATGAAGCAGACTCTCATCCCATGCTGTTCATCTGGCAGCAGGTGCAAGAAAGACCAATAAAAGAGAAGAAATACGGCTTTTCACACGCAGACACAGACACACACGTGAGCACACTCTAAAAAGAGGGCGAATGGCTGCACATTACTGTCAGCTGGCCAGCACAGGATTAGCTGGTGGTCCCAGGCCAGACTTTATGGGGCAGGTGTCCACGTTACAGAAACCACAAGCACCATTCACTGGCGTCTTGGCAGCTGCAGCACAAGGACTGACACACTCTCTCGCCTCCTGGGCGACTCACTCGGTAGGAATTCAGCGATGAAAGTGGGGAGAAGAGGGCAAGTTTGTTGTGTTGCTGGCGAGTCACCATTAATAAAACACGTGGCCTCCACAGACAACAGCCTGGTTTTGCTAGGAAAGTGGGAACCATGGAGGTGGCCTGGTCCTTAGGGGAGTGTGTTGGGGATTCATAAAACTTGGAGTGAGCACTGTTGTGCTAGAGAAAAACAGTCAAACAACACTATACAAATATGGCTTCTGGCATCATGGGGATTTTGTTCATCTTCCTTATGAAAGATAAGTGAAGCTTTGTCAGTATATTTTAGATAGTTCAGAAAAATATATATTGGGTTCAATTGCAAAAATGATGCTCTAGGATGGAAAAGTTTAGGAATAAAATGGGATTGGAGATGTCTGGAAATCTACCCAGACTCTGATGCAAATAAGACAGAGTCACATAAATGGGAGGAAAAGAAATCCTCCCTTATTTTCCTCTTGGTTTGCTTTACTGAACTTCACACCTGTAATTTCCCTTCTCTTCACCACGAGAAGCCTAATGTTCTGCCTCCCAGGCTTCAGAGCATGGTGTTTCTCAGGTTTAAAGAAGAGCCTCCTTCCCTCAGCAGATGTGTTATCAGTTTCTCTTTACTCATACCTTCCTTCCCTACTTTTGCTCCTCGAAAATAATGGCAAACTGTATCTTTCCTTATAACAGAGTGCCCAACACGATCTTGAATGAGGTTATCATTTGTATCCAAGGAAAAAGCTATGACTTCAGGCAACCAAAAAAGCAGCATATTTTTTGTTTCTGAGTTCTTTTCCCCTTCCAGTGTCTTCCTAGTTATGTGGAGTTATCCTAGGCAACTGACTGACAAAGTCAGAGCCTTGCAAGTAAATGAGAACATCGTAGTGATATCACTGCCAATACATCCAGCTTTTCAGGACTAAACTTCTGAACTGCATCAACAATTCAAATTTCCAGTGGATTTTATGAATGCAAGATCAGCATTTGACAGCTGGGTAGTTACTGAAAAATTAAATGGTATGTGAAAAGACTTCAAAGGTTTGTCATCAGTAGTGGGTGGCAAAACACACATCATTAATTCATAGATCACAGCATGCCTTTCAGCAGCATTGAATATTATGTTTGATTATGTATTTTATCTGTGTTTATACATGTATTCATAACTATATAAATTAGACTTGTATAATTATGTATAATTACATACTTTTGTTTACATATGTGACTGGGAGTTTCCCACAACTACTGCTGCACTTTTGAAGTCACACACTGGTTGATAAGGGTGTAAAAGTTCCAATACCATCTGGGATTTTTTACAGAATATCTTTCATTAGACACTGGAGGGACTTGATGAAAACATTACCATTGTATTTAGTGTGCAGTGGACAACTTCAATCAAACCATGAAAAAAATTTATATTTCGTGTTTTTATATATTAAGCTCCTACTTATTATTAATATTCTAATCAATACTTAAAACCTGACAAGTAATGGCCCAAGGGTAATCCACAATCTAAAGAAATCTTCCTTTTTTCAAGGTTGTCCTTCTGTTTGTATTTGTTTTAGCTTCTTTTTATTTGGCTTCCTTAACCTTACTGATTTTTCTTTCCAGTTCCCCAGCAGTGTCCTATGTGGTCATGCTGATCCTTGCTTTTACCCACACCATGGCTTAAGAGGGAAGAAACAGGATTCTCAAAGTCCTCCTGATTCCAAGTACTGCTGCCCACAGTGGCTGCATGTTTCAAGCACTCCATTAATAACACCTGTCTTGCAAAACAGGTATTTGACAAGGTGACAAAGTTTGCTCCAAAAGCAAAAGGGATGGAGCAGCTAGAGTGAAGGCCATCTTGTCTCAAGAATACAAACTAGCCCTGTTTTCTAAGGAAACAGACTTCTTTACCCCTCATATGGGTTGGACCATCTGCATCTTTCTGACAACCTTTGAACCCGAGGGCTGAATCCATTAAGTAAACCTGACAGAGGGACAATGGTCTCATTATGGACATAATGGAACAGTAAACTGCTATTACTTGGGGAAAAATTTGATATTTTGGGTGCAGAAGGAAGGAAGACACCCTGAGAGAGCCATGAAAGAAAGACTCATCCTTCACTCCCTGCCTCTGCTGAATGTAACAAATGCGATGCAGTGGTCAATCCAATGACCAGGAAAGCCACAGCATTGCACTGCCAGCATACTGCCCATCTCCTGCTGAGAGAGAAAGGCTCCTGAAGACATGTAGGAGGTGAAAAGGACTGAAGATGTCATGGGAGTGGGTGGTTTGGGCAAGGTGGAAAGTGTTACTGTCACTTTTGGGAAAGTTCTTCCGGGCAGTGGGGAAGCTTCCTATAGTGTGAGGATATAGGGCATATCGGGTACGTATTATTAAAATTCTAGGCTTCATTAGTCCTACTGCTAATAGACCAGCTTGTAATTCCAGGCTGCTGGGCCCCAGTTCATCACCACACCATGGTGGGTGATTTGCTTTATGCAACTTAATGACAATAGTGGCAGCAGGGGAACTGTTCAGCGCTCACAGGCTTGCTGCAGAGCAGTGCTGGAGGATGGCCACCAGTGACCGCAACAAAGAACTGCGATGTGTCCTGCAGATAAAAGGCATCAGTCCAACATATGTAAACAAGCCTGGTGTCTCTTGCATTGAATTCCACTCTTATTCAACATATCGTTTGCAGCACCAGACCTCATCCCTGCGGAGCAATTTCTTTCCCACTTGGTCTGCTTCTGATTAATGTAAGAGAATGACGTATAGAAATGACACCGTAATAAAGATGATGGATAGCCAGTGAAGCAGCTGCAGATTAGGAGAAAAGGAAGCTGACTACTGAAGGCTGGCTTAGCAAAAACCAGAAAAACAAAAACCACAAACAACAATATAAGGTTCTAACTGTGCATGCAAAAGCCACTTGAAATTCTCCTAGTGGTATTCTTACTGGCATGCCACTCCGAGCATGTAGAATAGTAATTTCCCAGTGGAAAAAAACTATTCAAAATCATGTTAGGGGACTAAATGCTGTTTAGATCAAGCACTTACCCTGAAATGCCTTCTCCTCTGAAACTCATACTTCACAAGGAATAGGAAAAAAAGATGAAGCAGCTTTGAAATAACCAAACAACATTCTCTTTAGATAAAGCTGTTAGACTAGGGTGTTAGTAAGTCTGTGGCTTCCTTAAGCTCATACATGGATTTTACAGACCAGGCTGAGTCAGTCTAGCGTGGGATGACTGGATGACATTATATCCTTAATCAGATTTTGGGTGAATAGTTATTTTCCTTCTGTTTTGCACCTGAGGAAAAGCTTACAAGTATTTGCACCGCCTTCTAAGCAAACAAAATGAATTGGGCAACAGCAGCCTGGAATACTTTACTGTACTCCTGATTCTGCAGGGATCTTTCCCATTTTTGCTGTGTTTCACTGAGAGGTAGCCTTTCATTTCAGAAGGTGGTTCAACATGCCATTTTGAAAATGGGGGAGTGGAGTAGAAGAGAGGATGAGACCAGGGAGGGAGGGGGGCCACAGAAATTTTTTCTTAATGAGTCAAGTAGCTCAGCTGTCCAAAAATTTCCCAGAAGACATTCACTCCTTATGTCTGTGTGAGCTCCTACAGAAAGGAATGGAATGTGCCATACTTTTCCATAAAATGCTCCAAAGAGATGATTGATCCACTGCTCTATGCTGTGTTTATCCTCTGGCTACAGAAGACTACACTAGTTTTAGGCCATGGCCTGTTTGTTGAATTTCTTGTTTCTGACATACGTTCACATAAAAGGATTTGATATTATGTTTCTCTGCAGCAGAACTGAAGATGATGGTGGCTCAGTCCAGTTTTGTCACTCTTTTTAATCCTTTTCAGTGTACTGAAGTAATACAGGATCAATCTCAATCTGCAATCTCTGGATGTATTAAAGAAGGAATTGTATCTCACCATGCAAAGCAAAGAGCCACACACCACACTCAAAGGGAGTTCACACCAAAGGGAGAGGAGGTATCAAATAATTTCATATAAATCTATTTGAAGAAAGCAATTTAGTGCCTGGTAAAGAAACTGGTTTGATGACCCAATGATGGACATCTGATCTACAGGGCAATCAATCACGCATTAATTTTTCAATTGCATCATGAGGGATGCTACTGGTCAATTTGTTTCCTCTGTGAGCTGCAAGTCTCCCTGCAATGGAAAGACTGTAGCTCAGATATCATCTATTTATACTTGCACTTTCTCTTCAGAATTCTTAACACAATCTTTAATGCTAATGATATTAATGCTAAGGAAAAAAAAATTCTCTTTGACGTGGTTTTGCCAACATTTATTTTAGATAGTTTACTGTATCATGATCAGAGATTGCTGCTTTTAAGTCATTAGTTTATCTGAACTTAATAAAAACATGTTAGTTTAAGTCCCTTCTGTTCAACCAGTTGGCTCTTAGTCCCACAGCTGTTATAAATTTTGACATTTTAGTGGGGTTTTGTATAGTTGACAAATTTTCTGTAATTTCTTATTATGCAGTCTAAATAGTTGAGGCGTTGCTTAAAGGTTGTTAGTGGTTTCTTTGTTATTGTATTGGTTTGAAAACAAACCAGTGGGAGATCACAAGTCAATATTAAAATTAATAGGAAAAATTAAAAACAAGTGAAATAATACAAGGAAAAACACTGACAAAGTCAGATACACCTTGACACCCGGTTAGGGTGGTGGTAACAATCCAGATGAAGTAGTTCAGTTGAAGCAGTGATTCTGTGAAGGTCTGGTCTCCAGCTGAAGGTCCAGTGGTAGCTTTTGTCCTCTGAGAACCCAGTAGACAGGACTAGCTCAGGCAGCTCCACAGCCAGGTTATATCCAGGTGGGAATGCTTGGCTCCTCCCTCCTGGGCAGAGCATCTCACAATAGGATGAGATAAATCCATGAGTCATGCGGTGGGGTCTTGATGGCCCATTGTCTGTTATCAGAGATGGGCCATTAGCAGGCAATAACCACTAACGGCCCACAGCTGGTGGTAATAGAATACTTAAATACATCTATATTGTAACTTAGGACATTATCCACCCCTTATTCTATTACCATCTCCATCATTGCCTAATTTTTACACACAGTTTTCACTTAAGATTAGGTCTCCTTGTGGTACACAACGGGTTTCCCCATCTGCCTGCATCACCCACCAAGTGTAACCAGGTTCTTGGGCAAAAACAACCCCACGGATGGGTTTGCTTTTGCCTGAGGTGGGACTAATCCAAACAGTCTTTCCTAAAATACTTTTCATTTGTACTGCAGGGACTTTATCTCCGTCTACTGTGTGCAAATGTTTGGACTGGGCAGGACTGGCTCGATTGATGGAGCTTTTTGTGTTGACTATTTAGGTGGCCTTTGCTAAGTTCAGTTTCCAATTTTTGAAGGTCTCTTCACCAAGTGCCTTCAAAGTTGTCTTAAGTAGTTTGTTGTACCATTCAACTTTCCCAGCAGCTGGTGCATGATAGGGGATATGGTATATCTATTAAATTCCGTGTTCTCTAGCCCAGGTGCTTATGAGGCCATTTTTGAAATGGGTTCCATTGTCAGACTTGATTCTCTCAGGGGTACCATGTCTCCACAGAACTTGTTTTCCCAGACCCAAGATGGTATTCCAGGCAGTAGCATGAGGCACAGGGTAGGTCTCTAACCATCCTGTGGTTGCTTCTACCATGGTCAACACGTAGCGCTTTCCTTGGCGGGTTTGGGGAAGGGTGATGTAGTCAACTTGCCATACTTCCCCGTACCTATACTTTGACCATCCTCCACCGTACCACAGAGGCTTCACCCGCTTGGCCTGTTTGATTGCAGCGCAAGTCTCACAGCTGTGCATGACCTGTGAGATGTTGTCTGTGGTCAAGTCCACCCCTCGGTCACGAGCCCATCTGTATGTTGCATCCCTCCCTTGATGACCAGAGGTATCATGGGCCCAACAAGCTAGAAATAATTCTCCTTTGTGCTGCCAGTCCAGATCCACCTGCGACACTTTCACCTTGGCAGCTTGGTCCACCTGCTCATTGTTAAGATGCTCTTCATTAGCTCAACTCTTAGGTACACGTGCATCCATGTGTTGAACTTTCACAGTCAGCTTTTCTGCCCGGGTGACGATGTCCTGTCAAATCTTAGTGGCCTAGATGGGTTTTCCTCTGTGCTTTCACCATCCCCACAGCGCGTTGGCTACCATCCAGGAGTCGGCGTAGAGATAGAGCCTTGGCCATTTCTCTCGTTCAGCAATATCCAAATCCAGCTGGACGGCTTTTAGCTCTGTGACCTGACTCGATCCACCTTGTCCCTTGGTAGCCTGTGCAACTTGTCGTGTGGGGCTCCATACTGCAGCTTTCCATTTCCGATCTGCGCCTACAATTCGGCAGGAACCATCGGTGAAGAGGGGGTAATGTCTTTTACTTTCCAGCAGCTCGTTATATGGAGGTGTTTCTTCGGCACGTGTTACTTGCTTCTCTGCTTCTTCTGAAGATAATTTAAAAGTCTCACCTTCAGGCCAGTTTGTTATAATTTCCAGAATCCCAGGGCAATTCGGGTTTCCAATACGGGCGCTGTGTGATAAGGGCAATCCATTTGCTCTACGTGGTGTCGGTGGCATGGTGGGTAGAGGGAACCCTTCCCTTGAATATCCACCACAGCACAGGTAGTCGGGGTGCAAGGAGAAGTTGTGCTTCTGTGCCAATCACCTTTGAGGCAGCTTGGATTCCTTTGTAAGCTGCCAAGATTTCTTTCTCAGTGGGAGTGTAGTTGGCTTCGGACCCTCTGTAACTTCGACTTCAGAATTTTAGTGGTTGGCCTCGAGTCTCACCAGGCACCTTCTGCCAAAGGCTCCAGGACAGACCATGGCTTCTGGCTGCAGAGTAAAGCACATTCTTTACCTCTGGTCCTGTCCTGACTGGGCCAAGGGCTACCGCATGAGTGATCTCCTGTTTGATCTGAATGAAGGCTTGCTGCTGTTCAGGGCCCCAGTGGAAATCGTTCTTCTTGCGGGTTATGAGGTAGAGAGGACTCACGATCTGGCTGTACTCAGGGATGTGCATTCTCCAAAAGCCTATGGCGCCTAGGAAAGCTTGTGTCTCCTTCTTGTTGGTTGGTGAAGACATCACGGTGATCTTATTGATGACCTCAGAAGGAATCTGACGCCGTCCATCTTGCCACTTCACTCCCAGGGACTGGATCTCTCAGGTAGGTCCTTTGACTTTGCTCTTCTTGATGGCAAAACCGGCTTCCAGGAGAATTCTGATGATTTTCTCTCCTTTCCCAAATACTTCCGTTGCTGTGTCCCCCCCCCACAATGATGTCATCAATATATTGCAAATGTTCTGGAGCCTCACCCTTTTCCAGAGCAGCCTGGATCAGTCCATGGCAGATGGTGGGACTGTGCTTCCATCCCTGGGGCAGTCGGTTCCACGTGTACTGCACGCCCCTCCAGGTGAAAGCAAACTGAGGCCTGCACTCTGCTGCCAGAGGAATGGAGAAAAAGGCATTGGCAATATCGATGGTCGCATACCACTTTGCTGCCTTGGATTCCAGCTCGTACTGAAGTTCCAACATGTCCGGTACAGCAGCACTCAGTGGTGGTGTGACTTCATTCAGGCCACGGTAATCCACCATCAGTTTCCATTTTTCACTGGACTTACCCACCAGCCATATAGGGCTGTTAAAGGGTGAGAGAGCCTTGCTGACCACCCCTTGGCTCTCCAGTTCTCGAATCATCTTATGGATGGGGGCCACAGAGTCTCTGTCGGTGCGGTATTGCCGGCAGTGCACTGTTGCTGTAGCAATTGGTACCTGTTGCTCTTCAATTCTCAGTAGACCTACAGCAGACGGGTTATCTGAGAGACCAGGCAGGGTATTCAGTTGTCTTATGTCTTCTGCCTCTACGGCTGCTATCCCAAAAGCCCAGGGATGTCCCTTTGGGTCCTTGAAATATCCACTCCTGAGATAGTCTATGCTGAGGATGCATGGGGCGTCTGGACCAGTCACAATGGGGTGTTTCTGCCACTCGTTCCCAGTTAAACTCACTTCAGCTTCCACTACAGTCAGCTGCTGGGATCCTCCTGTCACCCCAGAAATAGAAATGGATTCAGTCCCCACATACCTGGATGGCATCAGTGTGCACTGAGCGCCAGTATCAACCAAAGCTGTGTATCTTTGTGGGTCAGATGTGCCAGGGCATCGGATCCACACAGTCCAATAGATCCGGTTATCCCTTTCCTCTACCTGGCTAGAGGCAGGGCCCCTCTAATCCTGGTTGTGGTGTACGATGCTCTCCTCCTGTAAATGTGTTCCTGAGGTCCCTTCAAGAGGATCAGTCATATTGTCATTTCCATTCTGTCTGGGGTTCTGTCCACAAGAGACTGGGGCAGTGTTGAACCCAGATGAGCCTCCTGAGGTGGATGTTTTTCTTTCAATTCGTGAACCCGGGCTGCTAAGGAGGAGGTGGGTTTCCTATCCCACTTTCTCATGTCTTCCCCATGCTCCTGTAGGAAAAAACAGAGATTATGTCACAGAGTTTGTCTTCTTTCCCTGGCTGGGGGATGTCTGCTCCTGATGGCAGAGACTCTGGTTGGTTTCGGTGAGGCATGGAAAATTCCTTCTTTGAGCTCTTTCCTTAGTTTCTGGTGGCTCTCTTCAATCAAGCTCTGGATTTGCTTGGCCAGGTTTGTTTCCACTGATGAGACACGTAGTGGAGCGGTGACAGTGTCCTCGTAAATTCTCAGTTGGTTTGCTAAAACGCCCACCTTGTCTTCGCCTTCCCTCCACTGCAGTGTTGCCAGGTAATGAGAATATATCTCTGGTCCGAGCCGCGCGAATCTTAGCCACATTTGTGAAGTGCATTGGACATTATCTGGGCTCTTTGGGAATCTCTCGTTTTCCGCAAAAATGACCTCTAGCACGGCCAATTCCCTCAGGCATTGGATACCTTGTTCTATTGTGTTCCATTTTCTTTGGTGCATCTGGAGGTCTTCTTTACAGAGGTATCTCTCCCATACACTTGTCAGCAATTGCCGCCACAGGCTGAGAGTTTCCTGGGTTCTCCCAGTCTCCTGGTCAATGACGACATCCTGAGACAGGGATCCCAGTTGCCTGGCCTCACTTCCGTCCAGAATGGTGTCGTTAGCTGCGGCGTCCCAGATGCGGAGCAGCCAGGTCAGGATGGACTCGTTCGCCTGCCCGGTGAATTCCCTCCGTAGGTCCCGCAGCTCCCCCAGGGACAGAGAGCGAGTGATGATCTCTGGCTCTGTCTCTTCTGCTTGGTGAGATGGTCCTGCCACATCCTCGTCAGTTGCTATGCGGACTGATTTGCTCTTGGATTTCTTTTTCTGGACGGGGGCGACCGCTACTGGCTTTGGCTGTTCTGATTCAGCAATGGTCTGTGTTGAGACATTGACTGCTTGTTTGGTTCCTTTCCTCTTGGTGGCAGTTTGTGTGGACGTGGTGCCTGCTGACTTGTTTCTTTTCTCCTCCTCTTCAAGAAGACGCTGTACCACACTAAGTATTGTTCTGTTCCTCAGCATGAGGTACATGATGCTGGTCAAAGAAAACAGAACTAACAAAAAGATTATGCCATCCTTAGCATTCAGAGAGAACTCAGTATTGTCAAAGACAGCTGTGCCTGGCCTGAAAGGCTGGAAGAAACGCTCTCTCCTTCTAACCCCAGAGGGTGGGTGCGATTGCTGAGGAGGTCCCAGACGTAGCAGCTCAGATTAAGCTAGGGAGACAAAATTGAGTTTATGTTCCAAATGGCATTCATTGCTTCACAGGTTACCATGCAATAGGCACAGTAAACCAATAAAGCAATTCTCATGCCATTCCCTGGTCGCAACAGGAGCAATAAACCAGGCACTTAGTTTCCCATTTGAGGAAAAATATAGAGAGCAAGATATAGTACCCACATAGACTGACTGAGCATCATGGTGATAGGATTTCTGTAATAAAAATTATATTTCTGATTTTCCCTCAGGTCGTGCCCCACATTGGGCACTAAAATATGTATTGGTTTGAAAACAAACCAGTGGGAGATCACAAATCAATATTAAAATTAATAGGAAAAATTAAAAATAAGTGAAATAATACAAGGAAAAACACTGGCAAAGTCAGATACACCTTGACACGTGTGGGTAGCACACGTGTCAGGGTGGTGGTAGCAAACCAGATGAAGTAGTTCAGTTGAAGGAGTGATTCTGTGAAGGTGAAATCAAATTTTGCCATCTTCTTTACTGGTTTTGCTCAGATGCAGAAGTGGTCAAAAGTGAAAAAAAGCAGCCTACACTAAACTCTAATTTAAAAATAGCCTTTGCACTACCCAGACACTAAACACTCATTTGTTTCATTCTCTTCCTACTTGGTTGTTGTAAAAAGTCCCTGGAGTGGGGAGGGGAGTGCTTTTCTTCCGTGTTTTGTTCTGGGAAAGTCTGAAGTAAAGAGAAAGTGTATCCAGGTGCCAGAAGTGTGAAACTGTATTGAAGATAAAGGTCAAGAGGCTGTTGGCTTTACTGGACTCCAGGTTTTGCCCCATGATCTAAACTGTACTCCTCTGAAGTGCTTCAAACATCTTCTGTCCTACATATCAGGTTCCCAATACAACTTCTTAGTCTAATTTTTGAGATGACAAAATTAGATTTACAGATGCTCTCACAACTGATTGGAGCAGAACAAGTGGGAGAATAAAGATTGTTGAAAAAAACCCTATGTGCCTTCCTTTTCAGGAAGGTATGTGTTGCTTCCTTCCACTTCTGTCTTGCTCCTTAGTCCAGGGTGTTTTTGAAAGTGAAGGGATGAAGAAAGTTTGATGATTTTTCTGGAGTAGCTACTGCAGAATTTGATCCTCACCTCACAAAGAAGTTTATTCCCATAAACCATCCCACTCAATTCTGCAGAACCAGAAAGGCTGAAAGCCTTGAATAAACTGTAAAGTTGTTGAAACAAATGTTTCAGTGGTTCTTAAGCTCTACCTTTGAATCCTTGTCAGGTTATTAATTATCACTGTTTGCCCACTTATGAGAAGAGAATGAAATAGATCCCAATGGCTCAGTCGAAATTATGTGAGCCTTAGTGACACAGACTGCCTCATTTTCCTTCAGGGAATATTGAGTGTATCACTGGATAACCCACTGCTTAAGAACCTACCTGCCTGACAGTGTGGAAGCTTCTTTAGTAATTCAGGCATAATCCTATGCTTTGTATTTTTCAAAACCTTGGCAGACGGCTGTTGGCAAAAATGCTGTGCTTTCAGTAAGGGAGGTGGAAAGGGTCATAATTTGGTCATCAATATTTGATGCATCCCAGAAGAGGACCTGAAAAGGTATCCTGCGAGGAGTAATGTGTTGTTGTTGGCTGTCCTTGTCCCCAGCTGTGATTGAAATGGATTCAACATTTTAGGAGTGAGAATAAAAAAGTAAATGGTCAAGTCCCTTAGCTGTTTTTTAACTTTGTTTTAAAAATTATGAACTACTGCAATTTTCTGTCTGAGAAGAGACTGTTTCATCTGTTTTATTGCTTTGAATAATTAACAGTGATATTTCTTTCAGAGGGAAAAAGACCATGGTAGATGCCTTACTTTGCATACTTAGATTTGAATAAAATAAGGCACATTTCTGTCTTTCTAAACTCCAAGCTGTTCTCCATCTAGATGTAATTTGTGGGCAGCAAAGCAGCCAACAATCTATAGTGGCAAAATAAAATCCATTCTTCCCAGGCAAAAATGGTCCAATGATCCAAAGCATGTCCTGCAAGAGTCACAGCAAAAGACAGCAGGACACAGACTGAAAATGTGTTTGTGCATTGTCAGTGACACTTCTGAGCAGAAGGCACTGGTGCAGCCCAAACATGTCCACAGAGCAAGGGAAGATTCTCTGGTGAAGGCACAGTGTGGAGAGAATAAATGCACAGAATTCCAGCTCTTGTCAAGACAAGACAAGCTCTTCTGCAAGATTAGGATAATCCTGCCTTAAAACCGAGACAAAAATGTTGTAAGTGATGCCATAAAATGTTAAGGAATGGAAGGGGCCTTAAAGACTATCTAGTCCCAAGCCTCTCTGCCATAGGCAAGGACACCTCCCACTAAAGCAGGTTGGTCAAGGCCTTATCTAACCAGGCTTTGAACACTGCCAGGGATGGGATATCCACAGCCTCCCTGGGCAGCCTGTTCCAGTGCCACACCAGCCCCACAGCAAAGAATTTCTTTGTAATACCTAACCTAAATTCCTCTCTTTCAACTTGCATCCATTATGCCTTCTTCTGTCACAGCAGCTCCTGATGAAGTGTCCCTCTTCAGCATCCCTGCAGGTCCCCTCCAGACACTGGAAGACTACTATGAAATCTCCCTGGAGACTTCTCTTCTCCAGGTGAACAACCCCAATTCCCTCAGCCTTTCCCCCCAGCAGAGCTGCTCCATCCCTGTGATGCCCTTGGTGTCCCTGCTGTGGCTCCAGCAGCTCCATGTCCTTGCTGTGCTGAGCCCCAGGGCTGGAGGCAGCTCTGCAGGTGGGGCTCAGCAGAACAGAGGCGCAGAATGACCCCCTGCCCTGCTGTCCCAGCTGGGGGCTCAGCCCAGGCCATGGTTGGTTTCTGACCGGCTCATGGTGGGTTTTCCATCAACCATCATCCCCAAGTCCTTCTCCCAGGGCTGCTTTCCTTCGCTCCTCTGCCCAACCTGCCACTGTGCTGGGGATTGCCACGACCCGGCTGTAGGACCTTGAATTTCACGTTGTTGGACTTCATGAGTTTCACACAGACCCACATCCCCAGCCTGTCCAGGTCCCTCTGGATCCATCCCTTCCCTCCAAGGTGCCAACTCTACCCCACAGCTCAGTGTCAGCAGTGAACTGACTGTTCACTGTGTCACTGTTCACTGTCTGGGGGAGCAAATTTGACATCCCATTGTCCATGCCACCAACAGAGCTGTTGAGCAGCATCAGCCCCAGCATCAACCCCTGAGGGACACCATTTGTCACTTATCTCCATGAGATAACATCTTAAGTTACTGTCACTTCCAGTCTTTTCTGACTTTCTCATCATTTTTTCAGTAGCCTGCCTGTTTGAAGAACACAAAGATATTAAAAAATCAGCTGCAAGTAATTTCTCTATAATAAAAACAAACAGAAATTCTGAAATTAATCCCAAGGCAGCAGCAGGCTATGAACTAAAATCTAGTTCAAAGCCGGATCTCTATCTGCTAATACAGCCAGTTCAGCCAAAATAAATCTTTATTTTCACCAGATGCTACATGTGGCTTAAGTATTCCCACACATCTGCATTAGAATAATGTTCAAAGAGAAGATAAGTCCTTTCTTGGACAATGTAAATGTAACTTTTGTGAACTGGTCTTATGATGATCCTTGATTTTCCAGTCTTTTACACAATCCTCTGGCCTTTCAGGGATTAGCACATTCAACAAAGGTGGGGTCACCTCCCAGACAGACTTGACTGCTGTGCCCAAATGATTTCTGATCAGGATCCAGGCAGGTTGCACTGTGCCAGCTGACATACATAAGTGCAGCTGAGCGAAGCAACGTGACAGAACTAAGACTAATCATTTTGGTGTGTTAGTCACTTCTTTTGAAGGGCTTCATGAATTGAGACTTTTAAACTGCCCTTATTTTTCACAGAAGAATAAAAAGTTTCTGATTTATTTGAAGGCCCAGTCCTCAGTGGTTTTTTTCTCAATATAATCTTAAATTGAACTGGAAGCAGTACTCTTCAGGCCACCACAGCTTAATAAATAAAGAATAGGGAAAGCCTGGAGGAATCCTTAATTGGCTTGCAATCTCAAAAAAATTAGTTCTTCTAATGTATTTTCTTTAAATCACCAGTTTCTTAAGAAATAAATGCTGCTTGCAGGACAGTGGGAATGAGGCGAGAACCTGGGAAAAATTGTATTACTTTTTACATGAAAAGAGGGAGAGCTGGAATAGCATTCAGATGTATTGAATAAGAGCATCCAGGAGTTTTGTTCATTTTGCTCTGCCCTACTAATCCTTCCTTTCCAAGGTGGGAACATGCTGTTGGAATTTGGTGCTTCACCCCAGTTTAAGTATGTTAGCACTTACCTGCCATAGGGGTGTGAAAAAGAAGCCAATGTTCTCTAATTAGATGTGGAAGGCAAGAAAAAAATGAGAAAAGATGAAGGTGAGGTAAAATAGTTCTGACTGCCTCGAGGGGACACATCAGTACTGGAGACACAACACAGAAGAAAAGCACAGTGTTTGAATGATGTGATTTTTGTCACTAACTTTAATTTGCTAATTCTGTGTATAGAGACAATCTTTAAAAAAAAAAACCCAAGCCAAAAACAATCAACCCAGAAAACCAGCAATATTGACTGACAACTTTAGCAGTGAATGAAAATCCTCAACCCTTCTGTGAGATGTGGTGACTGGAAAAAGTAAATATTAATGGAAAAGTTAGAATGAAGGACTTCAGGGAAAAGAGGCAGTTGTCATGTATCCAAAATGTCTGTTGAGTACTCTGAAAATGCAAGTTTCAGAGTCCCCAAGCAAGACTTCCAAGCCTCTGGAATGGCCCAAGCCACATGAATGTTAGGGAAGTGTACAAAACCACTGCTTTCCTTTGGCCCATTCACCTAGAGTTGTTAGAGTTTCCTGCCTAGAGAAAAAGAATCTGCTACAGGGAATTCAGGAAAAATAGCTGCTTGGAACCAGTATAGCTTTTTTCCTAAAACTATAATGATGCCCAATTCTCAAAAACCCAAAATGATAATGAAAGTGTTTTAATCAACAGCAGGAGATTTCACTGATTCCAACACTAGCCAAAACAAAAGTACAGCATTTATTGGAAAATCCTTCAGAAATAAAAATGTCCTCACAGCAAAAACAAAATATAATATTCACCATAACATTCATAGACAAGACTATTATAAGGCTATTCAGATGGAGAGCTGGATACCCTATCCTCTATTCCCTGAACTATCCTATCATGCCTGCCTGAAGCTTCCTATCACTTATTTTGATTTCTATAACAACTTCCTTTTCCATCTCCTCTTCCATTCTCCCCTTCCTGCCTTCCTGTTGGTGTCTTCTCCAGTTGTGCTTCACAGAGGCCAATATCCTTCACAGGCCTTCAGAAATATCCTTCCAGCCCTCTCCCACATGGAGCTAAACATAATACTGAAGTGAAATTCAAAATTTTTTAGATTTAAAATTCTGTGGCATTCTCTCTACTTCGGCCAAAGCTCCTGAATGAAAAAGCTTGTTCAGAGGATGAGAGGTAGAATGGGATAGCTTTTGATTTCTTGCTGGGGAATGTGTGAACTTGGGGAGCTGCAAAAACATGGCAGCAAAAATGCACCTCTGCAAAAATCCTGTGTTCACTGAAGGGGAAATGAGGGGATTGCCAGGAGGTCCCGAGAGCCTATTGATGCACTGTCAAACTTTTCACCCTCGCCGTTTCACCACACCCTATTTTAAATCCCTGCTCAGATTATTTTTATTTTTTTTCAAATAGCTCATGGTTTTGTTGGGCCTACAGCTCACACAGACTGCGTTGCCACTAAAAACACATAGCTAAACACAAGCGGGTAGGATTCAAAGGCATGAAGCAGATCTATTTATTTATCATTTATTAAAAGGCTCTGGATACAGATTAATGTTCCTCACCCGATACATTTTTTTATTGTTTCACCTGCTCTACAGTGGGAATTGAAAAGGCTCTCCGGTCATCTAATCTGGCTGTAGCTGCTTGAAGTGTCTGAGGCTTCTCTGAGGAAACATAAACCAAGAAACCACCCACAGTAATACTTCCCAGCTGCCCTCTGAAGGTCAAGGCTCCCTGGGAAGCTGCTCCAGGCTCTCCCCAGTCACAAGAGAGCTGCTTCCCATGCACCAGAGTACAACCAGCCCTTCTGCTGGTGCTTGCCTGCTGGGATCACAGGAGCTGCCACAGCTATGTCCTGCCATTCATACACTCCCCAAAACTTCCCTTCAAAGTAGGGCAGAAAAAAATGGATTTTTTTCTATACACTGGTATACTTTTTGATGCTCTGATGGATCCTCTTGCCCTCCTCTGTGCTGACCATCCGGAGGCCAGAAGCAGCAAGCTCAAGGATGGCTTTTTCACTCATTCTTGCAGGCACTCAGGGCAATATTTATGGAATCCCAAGCAGTGTGCTTCGTTTGGAGTTTTTTGTTAATTACCCTCTGTTATGTTCTTGCATCTTCCCTCCAGGCTCTCACTCTTTGTTTGTTTTCAGGTCTGTCTGTTATATTTAACTAGATGATGCCTCCTCTACGGCTTCTCTCTTTTTCTAATACTGTTAGTGAACCTTATTTTTGTATTTGCTGGGCCATCTCTCCATTACCAAAGCCTGTGTTGTGCTATTCCTAAAGCCAAAGCCCCCAGAGTGAGGCATACTGCATTTGGTTGAGGAATCCAATTTTTTAGTATAATATTAAAGGGCTCTGCATGCAGCCATTGTTTTTCTTCTGTGAACTCAGTCTGTGCAGAAAAAAAAAGTCAGGTTCATATTTCACTCCATAGTGAAATATTTCCCACACCTAAACCAGCCTGCAGACACATTGCCCATTGGGCACACATACAGTCTGTATATTATTTTTATCTCCTGGTTTTGAGTGCCAGTTGTCACCCAGTAGCTGACCTTGAGGTTGGCTGAACATTCTTGGCTTTGTCTGGAGAAGAATCATTCATGTCATGGAGGAGGCTTCCAATGATGATGAGTATTTCTTAAGCAGAATAAGGAAATTTCAGCAATTAAAATAATTAGACCCAATTCAACTGAGGTAGAGTTATGTGTTGCATACAATGCTAGCAAAGCCAGGATTTTTGTTCAAAGCAAGCAGTTTCCTTTTCCTTTTGCTCTGGGACTAAAGAATCTTATATTAGGCAAAAAAGTTTTAGAGAAAAAATTTAAAACTATAGCACAAAAATTAATGAAATGTCACTTTGGGGTTCAACATGTTCTATAACAACAGTCCTGCCCAACTGGGAAATTATAATTTTTCTTTTTAAATACAACAGAAAAGAAATCTTTTGTGAACTTTTGAACCTTTAAACTTTTTTTTTTTTTCAATAAAATATCTAAATTAACAGAGGAAAAATAAAGTTTCTAAATAAAGTCTTCCCCTAGGACGGCATTTTTGTCCTGCCAAATTAAACTAACCAAAACTTTTGTTTCTCTAGCAATTTAGCTTCCCAAGAAAAATACACCTGCAGCTATCAGGAGCTTTGCTTGAGCATGCAGGCCTTCTATTTCATGAACAACATTAGAGGGCACTTCTGCATTTTGGGAGATTTCAGTCAAAGAAAAGGACAAGCCAGACCTTCCTGGCTGAAATACACCTGAATTCAGAGGCAACTTGAGATCTGTTCCAGCCCGACTCAGGTTAATTTGTTCTGCAGGCAGACTCTTTGATCCTTTCCAAGCTGATCCCGAAATAAGGCATGACCAGGAGGTGAGTTTGGCTCCCATCCTGCCCCCCATCCCTGTGCCCCTGCACTAAACAGATCTCACCCAGAGCTTCCCTGGTTTAGTGTCTTTCAGCATTTGGTGCTCTTGCAGCTTCCTTTGACAGAGCCAAGTGATTAAGTTACAATCTCTGCTTGCACTAAAAAGAAACACCCCAACAAACCCATCAAAACCCCCTTTTTGACCTGGGTGGTTATAGAGAAAAACCCGGAAAGGAGATCTAAAAACATAAAAATCAGAAGGTCATTGGGAGGGAGAATGAGTACTCAACCTATGTTTATTTAATTATTTTTTAAATGCCATGACTTTTAAACTAATTGTCTCATTTTGAGAGTGCTGGCTCACGTTTTACAAAAGTTTCAGGTTGGCAGTGCTGGCAAAAGGAAACAGAAATTATCAATATAATTAAATAGCTCTACTTTATCTGAAACCCTTCAAGCAGCCTTTTCAATATATGCTTTTCTTCAAGGATGTGATCTCTTTGAAAGAATTGTATAAAATTGTCAGCACAGGCACATTGAGTTAATTTTCCAATTCTTGAGTTTATTTACCATTCTTCAAGACCTGACCTATGGAACTGAGCTCCTGAACCCAAACTGCTGAGGAAACGCAGTTGTGGTTTACTCCAAGTCTCTCTCCCCATTGGAAGGCAGCAATTTCACAGTGTGCCTCAAGAGCAACCTGCAGTGTTTATTATTGTACAGATTAACTAGGCAAAGTCTGCTTGGTTTAGGCATCCAAATCCCATGTGCTTTGAACCTCCCCTTTCTCAGTCATAATGCTAGGGGAAAGTTGTAGGAACTGTTTGAGCATCTCCTCCCCATCTGCCTGCAGCAGTGAGGAAGTGAACAAAAGCAGAACATTGATGGGCTGCTGTGAAAAACACAGTCATTCTTTTCTGGAGAGAACGACTGCAGCCCCTTCATGATCAACTCCAAATTTAGACCTAGAATTCCAAGAATAGGCAATTTCTTACCAGAGGTTCTTTTGAAAGTTTTGTGTCACTCAAGCCATTCTTAATGCTCAGCCTTCTCTCTAACACTGCAGCCATACCTATAAATCACAGAGTGGCCTGGGCTGGAAGGAACCTTAAAGATCTTGTAACTCCACTCTCTGCCATGGGCAGGGGCACCTTCCACTATCCCAGGTTGCTCAGAGCACCATCCAGCCTGGCCTGGAACTCTTCCAGGGATCCAGGGGCAGCCACAGCTTCTCTGGGCAACCTGTGCCAGGGCCTCAGCACCCTCACAGGGGTGAATTTCTTCCTTATATCCTATCTAAATCTCTTTCAGCTTAAAACTGTTCACCTTTGTCCTATTACTATATGCCCATGTCCGAAGTCACTCAAACCAGGAGCCCACACAGATTCCCAGTAGGATATTTTTCCTCATGTGCTGTCTCATTTTCTGTGGGGGGCTGCATCCCACCTTGTACCACATCCACCACATAAACAGCAAGCACAGCTTGGTGGGGAGCAGCTTTCTGAATCTGTGATATTTCCATGGCAGGTGTCCAAGATTCACTGTGGCAATGGTGAGTCAGACTTAGAATTTTTTCCTGTCCTGGTCTTGAAGCCATCATTCTGTATTTTAAAAAAAATTGGGAAGAAGAGGTATGAAATCTCCCTTAGAAACAGGTCAGCTCTGAAGATGTTGCTGTCTAACTGAGGCCTGCATTCCCCCACAAGTTCTAAACAAGTAAGACACAAGTTGGAGTCCTGCAAAAGAATGGGGACCTGTTTTGGCCAAGCACAGAAGTGAACAACAACCTTGTAACTGTGCCATTGAAGTTTCCTGGTGCAATGCACACAGCTCCGAGGGAGCACGAACACTTGTGCATCTGTTCATCTCACCCCTCCTTCCCATCCAGAAACCTGCCTGTCCCTCGTCTTGGCAGCCACTCTCTTCAAGTTTCAACCATCTGATTCATGCAGCAAAAAGTCTCCCCACAGAAATCATACTGGCTGAACCGCTTTGTTTTTCCTAGAGCAGTGCAAACAGTTATTGCAAGGGGAATTTTAGGAAGATTGTGCCTGGCAAGAAAAGCTCACTAAATAAATATATGATGTTAATTACCCTTTGCCTGTTTCAACTGAGCGTTTCAAAGTGCTTTGCAAACCATTAAGTAAGGTGGAATTTAGTACCATGTGGTAGTGAAATATTATCAACACTGTTTTCTGCAGGTGGGACACTATGACATAGTCATGTCACCCCTGGATGAAGTCTGTCAGCAGCAGACCCGAGCCCCAAACCTATTAATTTCAGCTCACCAGCTCCCTGCTCCATTAGAACCTTTGTAACTGGTAAAAGATGTGGTTATCTTGCAGGCAATGCTGCATTTTGCTTCCTTTCTTTGACACATCTCCCATCAGATGCTCCATTAATTCCTATATTCTCCCACCATCTTAGCCAGTCTTTTCCTTTGATTCATCACCTGAAGTTTGTTCTCAGTGGAAACTCTAAAGGAATGAAAGAAAAACAGAACAGGGAAAGTTAAGAATGAAGCATTCATCTTGAGTGTTCATTTGTGAGGTGGACATTTACAGCAAAGACAATTCAAGGTGCAAATGTTGGGGAGCTGTTTGTGCATTCAGCCACTCTTTTTTCTCCTGTTGGTTTACACCATTTTGGACTACATGGATATATGGATATTTGGATGAACAAAGATGGGCAATATGGCAGATAGACAGATGTGGGGAGCCACTAGATGGGGCTCCAGGAGGAAGAAGACAGATGTGGGATCACAGGCAATCCGTCAGGATCAAGCCAAGTTGCCTGTTTAGTATCCTGGCCTGCGTGGGATCTTTATTGGAAAAAAACAACCATAACAGCAGCATGCAGCACCTGTGCTCTCACCACGGGAAGGGAAGGAAGTGTGCCTTCCAAGCCAAAATGCACAGTATTTCACCAGGCAAAAAAAACATTGCATCCCTTCAATTGTAAACTCTGGGTGAATGTGCTTATACATTCAGAGCATGAGGCAGATGGTAACAAACCACATGCTTGTGGATTATCCCACTTTTTTCCACATTTGCATTCTCAAAACCGCTTTTGGTGCCCGTGGTTTAACCTCTGTTTCCCTAACTTCTGTTTATGGGTTGAATGGTCACATGTCATCATGTTGAGTGGGAAAGTGTGTTCAGGGGATAAGGAGGTAGAAGTGGTTCCATATGGTGAAAGAAGAAAGTATGCCAAAGTATTAAAAAAATATAGGAAGAGGGAAAAGCAAGAGTAAAATCTTTTGAGGTGATTGGAATCTAAAATGCTTGTGACCTCGGAGGAGGAAAACAGTTATCTCTGCCTGAAAGGGAAATTTATTATTTGAAATGCCAAAAATATAAATTTCAGTGTTTGGAGAGGGTTGAAGGTTAAACAGATTTACCTTTCTCTGCTCTAGGCATGGTTCAGGCTGAAGGCTGAAATATTCCAGTCACAGGATGGGAGGCCACTGAGAGACCATGAAACTACCAGCTTCACTTCTTCCAATTAATCTGTTGATCAGAATGGGAAAAAAAATCTCTGTTCACAATAGTATTATGAAGTTGCTGGCATGGTATTAATTACATGCTTGCAGTTTCGTGAGACAATTCTTCTAGCAAAGTCAGAATCTTTATGCTTCAGGGAAAGGCGAACAAAACACAAGAGATGCCATCTATTGAGTGCGTAGCAAGGGTCAAATTTATTATAATAGGAGATAGTTAATGAAATACCACAAAACGATGAAAAAAACCCCAATGAGAAATGGTCCTTTATTTTATTATTTTTTTTTTTAAATTTGAGGTTTGAATAAAAAGCAGACAATAGAATAAAAATACCTTATTCTTGAGTAGGAATTTAATGTTTTCTGTCCTGGCAAGACCAGCTTCAGAATCCCTTTTGCCACCATGTTAGGTTACCAATCCTACACTTTTATTTAGAAAGACCAACCAAAGAAAGATTAATTGAAATTCAAACCCAAAACATACATCTACAATGTAAGCATTCATTGGTGTTGTGTGCCATAAATATTTGGCAAATGAAAGGACATTTCAATCACCAAAACTGCCATGAAGCAATTTGAGAAGTCAAGATTTTGAGAATGAGGCACCCTTCTGTAAATCAAGTGTCTCTGACAGATTTCCAGCTGGGCACCCAAAAGGCAAAGCATTTCTGAATATTTAAGTCAAAGGAAAGGACTTTGGTTTTGAGAATCAATTATGTAATAATAAGCCAGTCCCAAAACAGGGTTCAAAGACCACATCAGCTGGCATTTATATTCATTATTGGTGGTCCTGAGGGTTGCAGTCTTGAGTTGGGAGTGGTTTCAGAAATGAGACTAAGAAAAGCTGCATGTGGTTCCAAAGCACCTAACTCTGCCTTCGAGGGGAAGCAGACTTTGTGATAGTCTTTGCCAATAGAGCAGATGAAGACATCGAGCTGAAATTCCAATTTCTCTTTGCCATCAGCTTCAGTGTGGCCAGCATTCAAACCCAGTTATTTTAGGGACACATCCAATGCTTATTTTATCAGCTCAAAAACTTCCATTGACTTAAATGGGAGACGGAAACCAGTCTCAGAAGCCAGCTAACTCACAATCACAGCTCAGGAAAAAGTGTGCCACTTCATTATTTCAGAAGTGAAGTAGAACAAATTAGACTGGAAGGGGAGAGAAAGCAGAATGACATTCACAGATCCAGACTACTCCAGTTATCAACAGACCCAAACCTGCTTCATCCCTGCAAGAGAGAATTGGATTTCTCATAGCAGGTCTGAAACTTTCCCGAGGCAGGTTTAAACCTGCAAATTGTAGAGGAACGCTTTCCATCCAACAAGACATCCTATTACAAACCTGTTCTATATTCTGTAGAGCTGGCGGTGGGTGGCTTTCAGTTGACTTCCTCCCCACACACTTTGCTGCCAAGTCAGAAAGACGAAAAATCATATATACTTGCATTCACCGAGTGATCTCCAAAGCAACTTAATACTGCTTCAAGTCTTCCTTGTCTTATAAATCGGATTCTTTCTGTAGATTGTTTACCTACCACTTCTAGTGTGTCTCCAATAAATTAAATCCTGCTGAAGTGGTAAAATATATGGAAGATATACTGAATGGTCTGCAGGGTGTACAGTGGAGCCATTATTTGAAGAGGAAGTAGGAAAGGCAATCATAAAATTTTGAAAAATTATGCAATAACTTTGTAGTTATTGCCCATCTGTATTCATTACAATGATCTACTTCACAGGCATATAAATAGAGCTGGCAAGTAAAAGATATGCTGTTTGCCTCCAGACATGGCACTAGACTCCAGCAAATGAATTTCTGTTGAAGACTTTAGGAAAAGTGCTGTAAGTGTTCATCTGCAGATGGAATCTAATCGCCCATCTCCCCCTGCTTCTCCCCCTCCATTTTACATTCCCCCATGCTTGTTCTTACCCCCAGTCGGGACACCTTTGTAAGAAAGATGACAAAATTTAATTGCTTCATTTGCAGGGCAACCCTGATACACTACATGACTTCATTCTCACAAGGCAACAAGTCCCATAAATCACACCTACTGAGAGCACCTATTAGAGCTCCAGTGTGACAATTTTATGCCTAATACTCTCCAAACAAGGACCACACAAAACTAAGACTGTAAAATTACTGTTGACTCACAGCTGCTTTTATAACATGGACTCAGCTCAAAAAGACTTAACTTATATGGGTTTTAATCATATTTGGGCATAGGAGACCTCTCACTGATTCAAGACAACATATGTTTAAAAAAGAAGAAAAAGCAGAATATATTTTGCATAGCTCTTTCCCTTGCAGTTCCCACAGAGAAACACGTCAGAATAACGGAAGAATGACTGCTTTATTTTGCAATGAAAGACCATCCTGAGAATTGTTTCTTCCTAAAACTGAGTTAAAAAAAAAAGGTATTTCGCGTGTCACCATAGGTTGGGAAAGGTGTAGGAGAAGTGCTGTTTCTGGGTTAGATGCTTAACTGTTGCATATCTGCACAAAGCCTTGGAGGCAGCTGGAGCCGCACAGCCTTCTCAGGAGTCCCTGTGCCACAGGGTGATGTGGCTTCATCCCTGCTGGCAGCTCAGCCCCACACAGCCCCTGCTCCCTCCTGCTCTTGTGGGCTGGGGAGACACTCAGGAGAGTGAAAGTGAGAGACCTCCTGGGCTGAGGTAAAGACAGTTTAATAAGTAATGCCAAAGCTGCACACACAAGAAAAGCAAAGCAAGGAATTAATTTCCCACTTCCTGTGGGCAGGCAGATGTTCAGCCATCCCCAGGAAAGCGGGGTTCCATCACTCGCAATGGTGGTTTGGGAATACAAACTCCAGCGCTATACATGTACCCCCATTCCTGCTTCTCCTCCCCACTCTGAATGCTGAGCACAATGCCAAGTGGTCTGCAAGATCCCCTGGGCTGTTGAGATCAGCTGTTCCAGCTGTGTTCCAGCTGTGTTCCCTCCCAGCTCTTTGTGCAGCCCCAGCCTCCTCGCTGGTGGCATGGAGTGAGAAGCAGAAAAAGCTGTGACACTGTACAAGCCCTGCTCAGCAATAATGAAAATATCCCTGAGTTACCAACGCTGTTTCCAGCACAAGTCCAAAACACAGCCCCACACCAACTACCACGAAGAAAATTAACTCTACCCCAGCCAAAACCAACACAAAGGGTTCATCCTGCCCCTAGAACATTTGCCCCATCAGGCCAGTGGGCAACGGCCTGTAATGGCCCCACTCATGCCCAGTGCATGGACACAACTGCACTGGGAAGCTGCAGCAGTGTGGTAACACCAGAGAGGAGGGAGCCCTGGCTGGGCACTGACTGATGCTATTCACGCAGTCAGAGAAACAGCTGGCCTGAAACAGCTGGTATTCAAAAATATCGCGGCCGAGGCACCCCGCAAAGGCAGGAGTCTCCAGAGCACAGGCTGTCACAGCAGGCTCCTGCGTGAACAAAGAGTGCCTGAGAGTGTACCCAAGGATTTCCATGTGCTTCAGAGCAGGGCTCCCATTGCTTCCCTCCAACAATGCGACATGCATCACTGCATTTCACTGACAATCTCCTACTTCTTCACACAATAGCTTTTTTTTCCCTGCTCTCCCTACGGCTACAAAGGAGACGGAGGGGGTGAATCTTACACACTGTCCAGCTGACTTCCTTGCATTTGGAAGGCAAAGCCAAGAGGTTTATACAATCAGGCTAACATGCAAACCAATTGAAATTACAATGGTGTGTTAGAGTATATTCCTTAAGTATTCCAACCACAGCGAAAAAAAATCTCCTCCACTAAACTACAGGGGACTGACGGAAACCCACAAAAGCTGGGAAACTTCAGTCAGGTCTGACTGAAAGCTTGTCCTTACTTCACCCCTGAGGAAAAGAGTAGAGAGTAGAGATAATACTGTCTGCTTTTTGGTGGGCCCTAAATACATAGCAAAGTCCCACAAAATAAACAGGAGGCTTGACACCATATTCTCCCTCCCATTCTCACAACCAGACCTCTAACTCACAGTCTTGCAGGGCAGCTGCTTGCTTTCTGTCCAGAACTTCTTATCACAGGAATCATCAGTCTTGGCTCTGGTTCCCTGTTTTATAAGTTTCCAGTTAGCACCTGTTATGCTTTTCTCTCTGCCCGCCCTTGCCAAAAGAGGTTTTGATAGCACCAACTCAAAAGAAAACAACACCGGAGGGAAAAAAAAAGTAAGGAGAACACCTCTCGATTCCTGGTTTCCTATGGATTCATCCCCTCTTCCCACATTCCCCATTCCCACCATCTTTATCACATCCCCAGCATCATTCCTGCGTCCCCTCTCCATGGTGGCACACTGTATGTCTTAGCAGTGTATGCTCTGCCTGCTCAGCTGGTTGCTACTTTTTCAGGTGCATAAGGAACAAAGCTATAATTCCCTTTTCCTTGGTAAAAGAACTATTCTGAATCTTCTTTCTTCACCCAGCTACCCCTTTTAATGAAAATTCTTGTGCACCCATCTTCATTTTTGTGCTACTGGCAAACTGAGCTGAAAGCAGCAGTGAATTTGAAAGTTATCAGGAAGGATGGATGCTGTTTGCTCACAGAAATGTCATTTCTATAAAAACCAACCTAAAAATAACCTCATCACAGAAGACCAGTATTAAATGAATCAAAACTGTAGAGTTATCCACAGGTGCCACTGCAAAGAGTGTGTTTGGTTTTCATCTAAGATTCATGTAACTAAAGCTACTCACCTGTGTAAGTCTCATCAAAGTGTCTCTGAGCCTTCTGAGGTGGCTACCAGGGTGACCAGTGAAGCAGGGATTAGATCCCTCTGGGTTTCCCATCTAAAAATACATTAATGTGCACACATGTATGACTCATGTACATGCACATGTAGGGCCCCTGTTATTTCTTCATAACTGCAGCTTCCAAACTCTTCACCGTCTTTTGTGTGTTTTTTCTACAAACTGTATTTTCTACTCGCTAAGGTATTAGAGTCGATTTATTTCTGTTTGTCAGTTGAAGAGGTGAGAACATTCAAAGAACCTTCAAAGGTCAGCATCCTAATTAAGTCACCAGTTTCTTTGGCTTATGTACATCTGAGAAATCAGCACCGTGGGCCTCAACCAAGGACTAGGGATCGACTCATAGAAAAGAAAGGAGTTGGATGTAGTTCCACATCCCAGATTCATGCCCTGGTTCCATCCTCTTCCCTCCATCCTTTAATGACTTATAATACAATTAGCTGAGAGTGGAAAGAAAAACCCCAACCCAAATACATAGGAAAATGAGATTAAACAGAGAAAGGTTTTGATCTTACTTGTATGTTTTCCAGTTCTTTGTTACATATAGTCTAGACTCAGCTGTATTCTGAGGATACTTTAAATCACTCTAGTAAATCTGAGAGGTCTTGAATAAGGCCAAGTAAAGAGGTCTTGGAGAAGACAAAATCTCTTTTTGCCTTCTCAACCCCTCCCACTATTTAAAAGTTACTTTGGTCTTGCGAATATTAGATTTCAAGTCTCTATAAACCCTCTAGATTAACATCATCAGAATATAATTTTTTTCTAGGATGCTCTCTTCTGGAGGAGAGGCAACATGCTGTACAGATGGAACTAGCTTCAAACTCTGCTTGAAGCTGCTGGAACAAAAGTGTCCCTGCAAATAAAAAATCATAAATTAAATCTAAAAAGCAATATTTCACTTGCTTTATGGGTTGGCATGAGCCTGCAGGCCCACGGTTTGAGACATTAAAACCATGGGTGCACCCCACAAAAGACAAGCCAAAACTTCTGACACTGAAGCATAATGGTTAGGGCTGCTCCAATATTTCATTTGCTTTGCTCTGTTTTTAAATGACTAGATGAGAAATACTTGAGGTTTTTTGCGGTTTCTTTTTTTTTGCTCCTCAGAGCAAGAGAGGGTATTGTTTAGCTGATAGACAACAGATCTGGTAAACCTAACGACACATGGAACAGAAAATACAGAAATTGGTATGAAGCCTCTTGTATCACATGAGGTCTTACCTATAATCAGCTCTGACTCAGAAAAAGACATCAAGTAGTTTCCAGATTTGAAAAACTAGTGAAAAATTAAGGATTTCTTCATTTTTGAGAAGTAAATAGCAAAGGACAAGAGCCTATACAATTTACAGCACTTTCGAAAAGTGAGAACAGTTGCATTCAGGGAAGTTAGAGGCTGAGTCACTTAAACATGCTGAAAAACCCCACATTTTAGCAGAGCATGTAATAATGTGCTTGAAACAAAGAATTTAGAAAGATGCAAACAAGTTATATATTTAAACATACACTAATAAAAATCCTCTCACTGTTATTTATGGATAAAAGGATTAATAGTATAATTCTGGGGATTGGAGAGCTGGATAAGCAGGATTAGTTTTTCACATGTTTTGAAAATTAAAAAGTCACAAGGGACAAATGAATCATCTCTTGCACAGTGTTGCTTATTGTCACCCCAATCCCCTCATACTAAACCCAGGATGTTGAGCTGTAAGGTTTCTCTTCCCAGAAGAATATTCTGAACACGGTGAGGGGACACCAGAATTGCCACCAGTGCCTGAGGAAGGTCCTTGCAAAGACAAGGAAGGAAGGACTGAAAGTCTTATAAAGGTGCGGCTGAAGCTCTAAACCATGAAATTGGAATCATTTGGTTCAATCTTTCTGAGTGTTTTCCCTTCAGAAATGTTCATGTAAAGGGGACTGGGAAAAGATAGGTACCAGAAATACATTATTTGCCAAAACCTCAGTGCTGACCAGGATCTTAGGAGAGTTCTCAAGAAAAGCGCATCCTGCAGGGATCTGATGCTGATCTGATGTTTTTTGGAAGATGAGAAACAACCCTTCACATGAAGTTTGCCCAAGACTGCTTTTTACCTGCGCCCTGCCCCACTTTTTGAGTATGCTGTGTAGCCTCAGCTGATATTTTTAACTCTGCCATTAAGCAAACTGGGAAGAGAGGAAAGAAAGCACCACTAATCCAGCACACTTATCTAGAGAGGAGGAAGCACTCCAGTGTGCTTGCTGTGATGCAGATGAATGGATAAATAAATGTGCGGTGCCACTGTTGTTGAGACCACAGCTGAACAACGTTAAACCAGATTCCTAAATCCCAAGCCTGGCTGAAAAACAATAATCTCCTCAAAGTTCTTTTAATGCTATATTTGTACATCAACATTACTGCCATTTCTGTTGGAGCCTTTTGGAGTTTTCAAGATTTTTTTTTTTTTTTGGATGAAGAATCTTGAATACCTATTCATGTATATAGTTATATGTAACAACAACAAAAATACAACAACAGATGATGCTGGAAGCAGCATTCTTGATTAATTCCTCTAAAACTGGAACAACTTTCTGAGTGTCCAACAGTGCACTGGCCATTTCAGACAGCAAAGACCTTTCCATCCACCAAGGAGTACATCAAAAAAGCGAGGGAGATGCATTATTTGTCACAGTACACCCGCTTGAAAAGAATTTTATCCTACTTAAAACACTATTTATGGAAAATACTTGACATTTAATATTTAAACCAGCTTCCAATTAATCACAGATTAATTCATACATTCTAGACAATTCTCTTTTTTTTCTTACATATGCCACAATTTTATTGTGTTTTGAATGCTCAGTTTATCAGTGACTTGTGTTTTGATGAGTAGTCATAAACAGCACTTGCTTGAAAGAAATTTTGGTAAACACAGCTTTTATGTGAGACAACTTCAGTGACTGGTCTTACCAGTAAGGAGATAAAATTTTCCACTTCATTTATAACACCAGAGGATTTGCTGCAATTTGCTGCCAGCGTTTGCTGGCAATACTTGTGACCCTGTGGGAGGAACCCACACTGGAACAGCTGTTCCTGAAGGACTGACCCTGTGAGGGACCCACTCTGGAGCAGTTTGTGTAGAACTGCAGCTCATGGGAAGGACTCACGTTGGAGAAGTTCCTGTAGAACTGTCTCCCTTGGGATGGACTCCATGCTGTAGCAGGGGAGGAGTGTGGGGAGTTCTTCCCCTGAGGAGGAAGGAGTGGCAGAGACGTGTGATGGACTGACCACAAACCTGTTTCCCTCTCCCCCTGCACCACCGTGTAGGAGGAGGTAGAGAAAATTGTGAGTGAAGTTGAGCCTGGGATGAAGGGAGGGGTGAAGGGAAGATTGTTTCAAGATTTGGGTTTATTGCTCAGTGTCCTATTCTGATTAGGTTGGTAATAAATTAAACTATTTTCTTTCTCCAGGTCGAGTCTGTTTTGCCTGTGTTGTTAATTTGGGAGTGAACTTTCCCAGCCCATGAGCCCTTCATTGTTTTCTCTCCTCTGCCCAGCTGAGGAGGGGGAAATGATAGACCAACTTGGGTGGATACCTGGCTTGCAGACGGGCTCAACCCACCACAATCATTTTCTCAGTGTTTGCGACATTCCTAATGTGAAGCTCAGAACCATGTGGGAATGGATATTACCATCCCATTGTATTCAACAGAAGATTTACAGCAAGACTTACCCATTTCTTCCTTGGTGAGCATTATGACCTCATGGCACCCTGGAATTATCCTTCCCTGACTCTGCCTAACCACTTTTACAGTGTGAAAGAGCTGTTATTCTCCTTGTGGGGCAGCACAGTAATGAGCTGTGGATAGGACTCCTTAGCCAGTCTGTCTTCTTGGAAATGTCCCTTGTTTCTGACACCCCACCCATACTGCCTGCCCTGGCTCTGTCAGCTACTCCATCTGGGACAAAAAATCCTCTCACTTGCTTTCCTTTGGGAGTCACTGCAGAGTCACAAAACCAGGACTGAGCCACATCTGACAAGTCCTTACTAAAAAAAGCTCCCAACTCCATCTGCTTCTAGAAAGTTTTCCTCATTGGCAAGTGCAGAGAGGTACAAGTGCATCATATCCTCACCCTTCTTGCAAGTGGTTGCAGGACAATGGGAGAAGTAACTAGGAATTTGGCCCCAGGCTTGTGAGAACCATCCTTTGAAGCCTAAAAGGGCGTGCTTGAAGAGGGGAAAAGGTTCTTGCAGACAAGCTTTAGGTATGGGTGAGTTTGTAGAACCTCAGGAGAGCCCTGAGACACTTTTTGCCCTTTGGCTGTGAGGAAGAACCTTCTGCATGCTGGGTGGTAGATGTTGTGTGTGTCACATGTTCTGCACATTAGATGGCACAGGATCCTCACAGACATCTCCCACCTCCTGTTTGATACCATACTGAGATACCATCCTTCCCCTCTGTGGGCTGCTGGAACCACAGCTGAAAAAACCCTACCTGTTGAAATCCTGCTCTGCAGAGGTTGTTATAGGGATAATTCCTGATACCTCTGGCTGCATTACCCCTTTCACACTCCAGGTGGGATTCTTTTAATCAGGATTTGAAAGTGAGGTGATCCACCATGCCTTTGTGTCAACAGACAGACAGGGATGTTCCTCTCAGCCCAGATGTGTATTCTAAGCTCCTCTCAAGACTGACCATTTCTCTTCAAAAGCAAGATTACTCTAGAAAAGAATTACTGACATGAAAAAGGCAAAAGTCATACGAACCATGTCTTTAATTGATGGTGTTGTTTGTGCATTATATATTACAGCATCATAATAATAAATGTACCACCATGGCTGGTGTATTCCACTGGATTTGGCAAGTGTACTCAGAAAGAAATGAAATGAAAATTTCAGGAATTTCCAATCAGGCTTGGCAAGTGGTGAAAGAAGAGTGATGACTGCTATCAGTGTAAAGAGCTATGAGCTGCCTGGTTTTCCTCTTTTATGGAACAGCCTAGCCATGGAGCAGGACCTACTTCACTGCCACTGTGGCCTGCTCCTGGCCATGGCCTTAATTTTTCTGAGGATGTTATTCATAAATGTTCTCTTAATCAAGCTCAGGCCCAGGATTTTACTGTACAGGCCAAACGAATTGCCAGGATACACGAGAAGCCAAACTCTAGAAGGTAAAGCTGAAATTTGTGTGTCCTGGCTCAGAGAACCACTATGGTTCAAACCTAAAATTAAAAGTGAGTTTTTGAATTTCTTAAATAGTTGATTTTTCCACTTCAACAATTAGAACTCTGTGCTTCTCAAAGAATTCACACTGTGATTAACTACACATCCTTCATTTTTAAAATTTGACCACGACAAAAATCTCTCTTTTAAAAGTTGGGTTGGTTTTTTTTATTTTTCAAGAGAAAGAAGCAAGGTTTTATTCGAAAATTATCCCTGGCTGGTGTGCATGGTTACCACACTGAAAGAGACAGCAGTTTTCTGGGTAAAATGGCATTGCCCTGGGTGCCAAGACCCACATGGAAGGTATGCCAAGGACTGGGAAGATTTTTATGTCTCTTCTGCCATCATAAACACAAATGTGATATCTTTCAACTAGGCAGCTGGCATGTACCCCATTGATTACACCCTTTAATTGAGCAAGGGAGAGATGAATGATTTTCTGTATTCTTTTCACACGTAAAAGCTTCTACAGGATTAGCAATCCCTTGGTTCATTATCAAAATACAGACTCCAACACAAAATGCTGTAAGATTTCATAATATCTCAATATTTTGTTCATAGTCTCACAAAATTTTTATGCTGGAATAGTCTCACCCATCCTTAAGGAACTGAAATATGATTCAATAAGTGACATAACATCTGTGCTGGGGTTTTTAAGTTCTAAATCTGCTAGCTCTCACTTCTGTGGCAGTGGCAAACATTTTGTTTTGTCATCCTCGATCACATGTGTAAGAAGAAGTGAGATGAAGGGATCTGAGGGGCAGTGCCTGGACAGAGAAGCTGATGAACCCAAACCCCTTTTCCTCTTTGCATAATCCCTTGGTTTCATAAAAGAAGCACAGAGCTCCCAGCACACCATATTATCCATATTATCCACTGGTTCAGATGGTTGTGAAAGAGCAGCTCTGGGGAAAAAGCTGTCTGACCTGCCTTTTCTTGGAGACCACTTTATGCTCAGCCCCTTGACACTCACCTGAGTTATGTCTCTGCTACATCACTGCCCAGTTTAACACCTTCCTAATTTTGGCTCTAATCCCACAGATTTGACTTTCTAGCTTTGTCTCACACCTGGACTTTTTGACCATAGATGACACTGTAAGAGGATATGGGATTCTGTCACCTTTAATAAATGGATGTTACTGATGCAGTAGGAATCCTAACCTGTGTTCAGGAAAGATACACAACCCATCAACCTGCTAGAAAGACACATGAGATATATATTTGCATCCTAAAGGAATTATTCCTACCCACACCATTCCTCCACAAGATAAACTCAAAATATTCCCCTTGTCCTCTGGAGCTCTGAAGAAGATTCTTCTGTGCTGTGCAGATAGTTCAGAGCTCTAAAAGCTGAGTTGGATGATGGATAGCTGAAAGTTTATAGTCAATGAAGAAAAAAGCTGTAAAAAAATCCGCACCAAAGCCCAGCAGAGAACAACAAAAAACACTAATTCTATTTCTTTTAATATCAAAGCCAAAAGGAATTTTGCCATAGACTTGGCTAAGAACTGTTGAATGTAGAAGCATGTTCTCACCAGCAGTTCCTAATTTATCTTTGCCTGTATTCCAGAGAAATCATTTAAAATTTTGGCACTAGCTGCAGGATTGGATATGATTTGTGTATCAGGAGCCATTTGCAGAAGGCAAGAGTTAAATTTCCTGTGAGTCAGGAGTAGGCTTTGCTGGAGTCAGAACCAAAGCATTCATACTGAAGTTTAAGTTCTTCTACAAAATAGTCCACTCAAGGCAGTATTGCTTTTCACTGCCCCCTTTACCTTAAGAACTGGTGTTCAAACTTGTATTTTAAGTTTTGTAGTGATCTTAAATAGATGAATCTTAACATTGCAGAAACCCTTCCCACAAAGGGTCTACAGATAACCAAAGATTAGCTTTAATGCCTTAAACTATGGTCACACCAGATTTGCTGTCAGCAGCACAGACAGGCTTTTTTCTTTTTGCCCTTATGCTGCCACCTCAAACCCGCCCTCCCACTACCGCAGGGTTATGATGAGACTGAGGAACCAAATTAAGGAAAAGCTGCAGATTAAAAATGAGCCATCAGGGAAAATAAGAGCTGACTGAAAAGGATAAATCTAGGAAGTTCACAAGTAGTTGTTGCCAGAATGATGGACAGGGCAGTCAGGGAACGGAAATGAGCAGCTGGTGTTGGGAGGAAGGGCAAGGAATGGTTCAACTCAAAGAGAAAAATGTCCATGGAACTGTGATGTGACAGTGCAAACATCACTGACTTCTTCGAAGATTGCAACTTCAGGCACCATTTTCAAGATAAAGACACAAGTCCTAGTTTTCTTAAGGGGGTCAGAAATGTTGCTCGTTTGCTACAGAAGTATAGATTTGAGCTCAGTATGCAAATTGCAATGAACCATTTAAACAGTCATGTTCCCACTTTCCATTTTTCATGATAGAATATCACAAAATCATAGAATATCCCGAGTGGGAAAGGACCCACAGGGATCACCAAAAGCTGCCTGAGGACAGCTTACAAAATTCTCATCTGTGGTTTAATTGAAAACATTTGTGAATATTACCAGCAGACTGGTGCTGTTGTGGAATATTATCTGCAATACAGACGATTTCCATGCACACTTACCCCATTAGGCTCTACAAGCTGCATAGTTGAATGGAAAATTGAAAAGTTGCATTGCTTTTGGCTATGCAATGAAATGTTATGATGGACAGCTCAGAAATAAAATTACTGTACGAAGAATGGGTTTTCCATGAGAATTCTGCTTGGAAAGCCCAACCATTCAGTAAAAGTGTACAATGAGGGAAATAAATTAACTTTTGAATTAATTGAACTTTTGAATTCATTTATCTTTTGAAGTTAAATGAATAGCTCCATGAGAGATAATGTTTTGTTTCATTCATTTAAGTCTGCAATATTAAAATTAATATTAATTCATCTATTATATGAATAGATGAATTGAAAACCACTGTCTTGTGATTCTGGATAAGCACTCGGAACTGTCAGTTATCTGGCTCATTTGGGCCTGGAAAGGCTGGGTGGGGAATTGCATGAGATTGGGGAAGAAGAGAGGAAATCTCATGAGAAAAGGGCTACAAGGCTCGCTGCTCGCAGTATCTTGGCAGTTTCTCAACCCAGAAGCACAGAGCAAATGAAAACCAGCAAAAACAAACTCCAGATACTGTTGGGAATTAGCAGAGCTGCCAAGATGAGGGTTGTTTCTGGGACCCTACGCACAGACAGAGAGGGCTTGTGGCATGCCACCCTCCACTCAGCTGCTCGTATAATTGTACAGGGATGGTGTTTACTGCTGACTCACGCTGGCAGACAGACCTTATTTATCCTAAGCATGATACAAGAGGGTTTGGAGTGCGCTCTGGAACAGAGGAAACTTACAGCTGCAGCAGAGGAATCCCCCAGAGAGAGCTCCAAGAGCAGTCAAGCTTGAGAAGAATAGCTGGACTCTGTCCTTACTGTGTCTCTTGAAAAGACAGACGTGAGGGGGTTTGCCTCAACCTGCAGAACGCAGAGGCTGCTCAGAAAAGGGTGGGAGCTCCAGCTGCTTACAAACACTTTCCTGACCCCTATCACTCCTTTCTAACAAACAGATTAATCATTTGCAAAAGCAGAGCCTGCCTGTTTGTTGTCTACTCTAACCTTTTGCATCATGCCAACTCTGATTTTATTAGCTTCAGCTGCTCTCCCTCTGACACATTCTCTTGTCATGTTGGAAAGGGAACTTTGAGCACAAACATTCTCATGTGTTTTTTGTTCCACACTTTTCCTGCATTGAGTAGAAATTGTTACAAGAAATATAGGACCAGGAGACTCAGAGTCTGAGGGTGCCTCACGGCAATATAGCAGCCTTCCAGTTTGGTCTTGAGAATCTGCTGTGGGTCTCCTGATAAGAATGCTTTGCAGATGGAGCGCCATGAAAGGAATTTTCCTTACATTGGGTCTCTTTCTAAAATGGCACAGCCCCAGTATGTCTGATGGAACTGCCAGGTGTGGAGGAGCCCAGTGGGTTTTCAGGGACCACACTAAAAATAGCCCCTCCTAATAAAAAGGTGAGATCATATGTTGGCACAGCCTCAGGACGTAAAGGATCTAAAGGACCAAGCTGACGTGTTACACTCTGGTACAATGAATAATAGAGCTCTCTGTGCAGTGCACAGCGAGTAAACTCTTTCCCCCCAAAATGGACAGACCTCCACCAGCCAGCTGAGTGCTCTTCTGCCTCTGCCACCAAAAATCAGCAGCAGTCAGAGCTCTTGGGCTCAGGGATCAGCAACACTAGGGCTGCTCTGTGAGTCAGGACAAGCCCAGAGCCAGGGATAATTTTATCTGTGCCATGAGAGAGCACTTGAGTTTTATTTAATAGTAAATTAGCCTGTTCTTCCTCTAAGGGTAATGATATTGAAACATCGCTGCTTTGGCTTTTTATGTTAAGGAATTAATTAATAAATTAACTGATTAGCTATTTTTCTAATGAGCTGGTGCGATTTCAAACAAAGGCTGATACTCAGCATGTTTATAGTTTTGTAGACAGAGTAAATCAGGTTGTAGAAACTGTTCTGTAGAGGACATTGAGGTGATATCTCCTGCCCTGTAGGCATCCAGCACTGGTGTGTCTCTAGGATTACTCACAAGTCCACTTGTGGTTGTTTCCAAAAGAACCTCTGACAGATTTTTTTGTGCTATTTCTAAGCCATCATCAAGCTGTAACTTTAATCTTTCTGTTTCTCCTCAGGTGAGATAAGTACATTCCTTCACACAAACAATACCTGGAAATTTCCGCCCCCCCCTCCCCCGAATAGTTCTGCCCAAACAAACTCCATCTTCATTTGATAAAAAAGCCAGTATATGAACAATTCATGGGAAAAGAATAAAAACCATAACAGTACTGGGTTTTAGACTTTCTTACTGAAAATCAGAGCAAAAAAGCCGTGTCAGAATTTGTGATGTGTGGCTTACAGCAGGGTAGCACTTCAGCCGGTTATGTGTGTGAATTCCTCCTGCTTGTTCATGGGTATAATGATCCCTTTGACAGGACCAGAATACATTTGAAATATTATAAACGCATTGTGTTGCTCTCCACTCATTACATTTTAGGCTGTGCTAGTCAAGATGCCTGCCATGCACCAGATTTTAGAGTGGAATTGGTATTTGATGTGAATTCTCCTTCCTCCTGGTGGATTTCTTTACTCCCCTTGATTCCTGTGCTTTTGTGCTGCCACATTTAATGAAAACAAATAGATTTGGACTCTTAGGAATGCTTTGGAAATGTCAAGCATTTTGCCAATATAAGGAAAGCCACTTTCCACCCAACTTTACGTTTACTCCTTTCAGGCTTTTCCTCCCATCTTACTTTGGAATTGTCATGTTTTGCTTAAAGTATTGATATAGCCTTGCCAGACATGATGACCAAGAATTCTTTGCCCTCTTGCATTGCCAGCTGCTGCAGCTGGTTGAATCTTCTACTTCTACTGAATGCCTGGCCTAGAGTCCAGAGAATGGCTGTTATCCCTCCCCTGAGTGGAATAGAGTTAATTACTAGTCCTGCAGAATAACAGGAAACCCACAGAATTTCTTACAATAAGAAATCATAATAATTTTACCATCTGCGGAAGTTTTTGGAGCCACAGCCATCCAAAGGCAGGATTTCTGATGTAAGTCCACCAGGTATCCACAGTTTTAATTTAATTAAAAACTGTAAAAGCTTTTACTCCACTGGCTCTGGGCATGAGAAAATCTAAATTACCCATGCTTTCAAAACACAGATCAAATGAATTTCAGGGTTGTCATGGAAGCAGATTGTTGTTCCAATAGCAGACCTCTGTAGCTGCAGATAATTAACCTTAATTGCTCTGACGTACTGTTACCGAAAATATTTGGTTACCTATGATGCTTGCAGTGCACAAGTTTGACAATTGTGCTCACTTTGGGCTGTGTGGTTTGATAGCTAAGCATATTTCACTAGCAGACCTGACACAGAAATTTGATTTTGCAGCATGATAGCATTTTATCTGCCATGCTCAGGCTAACAATCCACCTTCCAACATCCCTGCATCTGAACACACTGAGCTCTACATGTTGAGGCAAATTATTCAGGGGGAAAAAAAAGAAAAAAAAAGTGGCAGTTTCTTTTATTATTCTTGAGATATTTTGCCAACAAATATACACTATGCATCACCTAATTCTTCTTCTTTACTAGCCTGGCAGAATGAGGAGGAAAACAAGTTTTCCAAGTTCCAAAGACTAACATGAAAAGCCTGGCAATCAACCCCGTTTTTTTTTTACTTCAGTACAAAAAAAATCAATTTTGCATTTAAAGAATAGTGGGATAGTGACACAGGAACAACAAAGGACACTGCTCCCAGCAAAGACCAACTGCTTTCCTACTGCCATTCTGAAGATCTAACTCTAATTTCTTTTTCCCTTTTTCTCCTTTTTTAATACTCTGTTTCAAAGGTTGGCATGCCAATCTAAACCCCAAGTTTTTATGGCTTGTGCAGAATTGAAACACAACTTTTATGTGAAATAAAGTGGTTTGGAAAAAAATAAAGTTAGAATTACTTTTTTAGTACTTGATTTCTTTCTTTTTCCTGTGATGGGTGGGATTCAGTAATAAAGAGTTTAGGGTTCAGGTCACATTCCTGATGCTGACTTAAGACAAAAGATGAAGCACCTACTGATGCTTGAGGGGTAATATTTTAGGTACTTGGTCTCTGTTTATGTTTTCCTCTGCTTTCTAAAGAGTTCCCAGCAGCAACTGAGGTTGTGCTGCATTCTGTCATTTGAGCTGAGGTCGTTACACCCCAGACCAGACTCACCTCTCCACCTGAGGGCCTTTATTAAAACTTTTTGTCCTTTCTTGCAAAATAAGCAGCTCTGAGCCTCTCCTGGTGGGTGCCAAGACAGCTCATTCCTTCTCATGGCCACAATACAATTGTAGAACTCAGGCCTCCAAAATACCAAAATTGATATACAACTAAAATCAGCATGAGAAGAGGATCAGCCTTGTTTCACAGTCCTATCAATGTTTTCATTCATTTCAGCACCTTCCTCAGATAGTTCTTCCAAATTTATGAAGAATATAGTAAGCCTCAGAAATGGATTAACTCAGGACTTTTTTTTAAAAAAACCTGCATTATTAATATGCTATCGGGTTTATGACAATATGATAAACCCTAGTTAAAGGTTTCAAGTTCTGAAATAAAAAAAAAGAATAAGAGAAGAATATTAGAAAGATTCTAGTAAAAGCCTTGTCTAGAGCAGAAAAGTTATCTGCCACGGTTGGCATCAAAATGAACAGAGCTAACAGGCTGCTGTTTAGATGAAAGTGTTGAGAATAAAACATATTTGCAGCTGTGTTCTGGGATAAATATTGGAAATGTCTAACCCACAGCACAGCTTTTCAAGGTATATTTCCAGGGATGAGCTGCAATTCGATCTTACTTACAGAAAGAGGAAAAACTGAATAGTTTAAACCTTCAAGGCTGAGCTCTGACATAAGCAAAGATGTCTCATCTTGTGACATAAATTATCCAACAATACCAGGATGTCTTAAATGTCACTTTGAAATGAAAGACACCTACCTCCCAGAATAACTGATTTGCCTTTAAAATGGAATCATTATTTGTAAGAAAAGCCCCCTAAGCCAGAATGGCTCAGAAATGGTTTTTGGTACACGTCAGAGAGTGCAGCATCTTTGGGACAAACAACATGTTGTTGTCAAATATTGTACAGTAGAAGGGAATAGCAGCTTTTGGATTATGATAAAACAGCATGGTAATTGAAACCTCAAATGACAATATGCAGATAAATAGAATTATTTGTGTTGGGTGTGGCACTGCCCATTTTTGTTTCTTTCACATTTTCTGCCACAATTTGCGGCCACAAACAATCTCAATAAATTCCGAGGAACACTAAGGGACCATTCATAAGAAACAAACTCCTAATTCTGACAGACTTAATGAATTCAGAATGAATTCAGAATTCTCATTCAGCACCGACCTACTTGAAACCAAACAATGCCATGTGGTTCATGCATCCAACTGAAACTATAGAACACAGATTAAATTTCTATTTTTTTTTTTTTTTTACATGGAGTGGCTATCTAAGGCATTTATAGATGTGGCTTTACAGCACAACCAAGCCAAAGCTGAGTTGAAGAACATTGAAAATTTCTCATGGACGTGCCACAAAAATTAAGAGAGAGTAAATTGGGTGAATAGTGACTGTTCACACAGGAATAATATAAGGCATTTTACTTTACAGCAAGGCATTGATTCAGACAAATAGGGGAAATGAAGGCTGAGAAAAAGGTAGAATCATGCAGAGTGATGCCAAGAAAACCTGGCTGCCAGCAGCATTGTGTCTCTTGGCTGAATTCCTTGGTGTCTAAAGAAGGAAGGGCTCACAACACACCCCTTCCCTCAGAAAGGCCTTTTCTAACCATTGTCAGAAAACCTGGTGCAAAATTCCTGTGGATAAGACCATATGTGGTTCTGTGTCTATGCTCAGCTCATGATTTTTTATCTGAATTAAAAGAGCACCAGTAACCACAGAATCACAGAATCACAGAATGGCCTGGGTTTGGAGGAACCTCAAAGATCACCCTGTTCCAACCTCCTGCCATGGGCAGGGACACCTTCCACTGTTCCAGGTTGTTCAGAGCCACATCCAACCTGGCCTTGGACACTCCCAGGGATCCAGGGGTAGCACAGCTTCTCTGGGGAACCCCTGGATGAAAACATCCCCACACTTTTGGAGGTGGATTCTAGGATTCTGTGATTTCCTTGATGCAGTTCTTGTTTCTGCTGACATACAGCCCTCCTTGAACCCTCCATATGTTAATTTAATTTCTTTTTGAGAAGGATAATTCATTCTAAGAAAGAGCTGAATTAAGGCCTTTAAAAAATGTGTTCTTTAAACAGCTAAATTTATGTATCTGAACTCTGAGCTGGCATCACCACTAGCCTGAGAATGAGATATTACTACTCTTAGGAGAGACAGTGCTGATTTCTGTTGGGTATTTCTAAGCATTAATGCTCCAGGCTGGAGAGTCTTTCACAGCTATTCACTAGGCTGGTTGCTTCTTGGGAGGGCAGTTAATCCCTTCCTTCACCTCTGTGCTCCCTCTCTTCCTCTCAGCCTCCCGTGGAGCTGTCTCCAGCCAGCCAGGATGCCCTGCCTGGGTGTTACCACACGGAAACTCACAGAATTCACCCACAGACCTTCCTGTGAGTGGGGAGGAGAGCAGGCATGATGGAATGGTGGCAGGATTGCAGCTCTGGAGCAGTGTTGCTCATGGAGGTGATTAGAAGCATGTTTGCTACCACCTACAAGAGCCATGCCGGGTGTCCTGTTGGACAGATTCCATTTGCCTTCATGTCTCCTCCCATAACAAATTTATGAGGCCACCAGAGGCCTGTTAGCTAGAAACAAATCTCAAATCGTTATGATGCTACAGCTATTTGCTCTTTATTATGGAAATAAATCAAAAGCAGGCTTTCAGCACAAAAAATCCCCACGGCTGGAATAACCACTGCTGGGTCCCTGAAGATGCTAATGCCCCAATGTCTTTAGCATTTCAGTGTATGTTTTGGCCACTGGAGGGTCAGTTTTTCAATTAAGGATCAAAGACCCAGCTTCGGGTGAATTTCCCAACATAGACAATGAGATTCCCGCTTTTAATGATAAATTGTATTTATTTAAGCTTCAAATTTGCATTCATATTTAGTTTTAAAGGGTGCTGGAATTGGGCTGTACCATGTTTAAGAAAAAAAATTATAGGAACCTGATTGAAAGCAGAGCAAGAGACTGACATGAAGATGCTGACAATTACATATCACAGGACAAGTGGCCTCAGGGAGAGGGGAAGTTCAGCTCAGCTGGAAGTGAGTTTTGCTTTTCTGCTGTCGTGTCTATGCTAAAGAGACATTCCTTGATCAACCCCAACCCTGCAGCCTATAGGGAACACTTTGTGTCACTGCAAATAGAGAAAAAAAAAAGGAAAGTTTCTTTCTTTATCAGTCAGAAGTATATTCAAAAATCCACACTGGAACAATTATTGGGATTCATATGCTGCCCTCAGGAATAGAAAGGCTTTACCATAGTATGTGCAGCTCCCAATGAAGCCAGCCAGGGTTTAGCTGGTTCTGCAGTACTGAATGCAGACCTCCTCCCTTCAGAGGAATGTTTACAGTGCACTGTGCACTGAAAACCATTTACCTGATTTTTAGGCATTTTCAGGATGACTCTTCCCATTCACAGAGACACCCCTAGGCCCCTCTCCAAGCCACTCCCAGTCTGCAGCAGGAAAGTTGAAACAATCATCTCCTCTTTTACCATTTTTGTATTTAAGTCTTCTTCCCGTCATTTTCCAGCAACAGCTGGAAAGCTGCAGTGCCAAGGGAACACTGGTCAAAAGTGGAAGAGACCGATGTTAATTTATTTATTATTATTACAAGACCCGCTGTGATGTCAGTCTGTGTAGTACAGTAGAATCAGGAAAGATTTATTTTCACCCTTGCTTTAAACTCAAGAAATCTGAGTATGAAGGTGCACAACCAAATTAAACCACAAAAAATTGTGTGTAAGATTGTCAAAGCCCATTAACCCTTTCCTATCTTCAAGTATTCTGCTTATCAACAAAATCCTTAGCTTAGCTTTGGTAGCAAGTATTGTAAGACACCAATCATATGGGATTTCAAGCCCTGCTTGGCTGCAATTACTGATATCTCAAATATCTGAACACATACAGTATAGTTGCCATTTGGAGGCACCCAGGAATTCCAGGCTCTTTACATACTTCCCACTATCCAAGAGAAAAGTTCCAGAACGCATATGAAATAAATAAAGAGATTGTTGCTGTGGAGAAGTCTGCGGCGAGTGACTAGAAGGAGTTAGTTACCCTGTGTTTGAATACCTGGCACCAAAAGGAAATATCTGATTATCTGCATCACTGATTGCACGTGGCCTGAGTGCTGCAGCTCATGAGACAGGCAGGTTAATGTGTGCCTTGCTGCACTTTCAGAAACAGGAGCCTGCTGAAGAGATGTTAAGAAGACTGGAAAATCAAAGGTGTTAAAACACAGACAAGAAAATTTGGAGTTTGGACTCTACAGACAAGCTTTGTTTCATTTCAGATTATTTCAAAGGGGGAGGAGCTCACTAAAGTTTTTTATTGTTTAGTAGGGAAAACAGATCGCACTGAAAAATATTTTTTTTTTCGGAATAGTAAAAAAAAATTGTCCCTTTCAAAACCATCTGCTAGACAGAAGCAGAATACTCAATATATCTGTGCAGCACAATTCTCTAATTATTAGGTAATTCCCCTCTACTTGCAGTGTCCCTCATATCCCAAGTCATCCTAATTTTGCTCATCTTCTTCCTCACTGCAGATCATTTGTCAGGAAAAAAACCCAGGTAAAATTCCCTAATGTATTGAAGGATATTTGGTATCCATAGTGTGCCTCTAAAGGTGAGAGCTGAGTGAGGTCAAGGAAGTATTTTCATTGTGTTACAGTGAGATTGCCTGCATTAAAAGCTCCACACCCATGGACCCAGTGCAGCTTGAATGGATCTTAGCAAAAGCAATGGCAAGCAGGAATTTGCAGTCAATGAGGACAGGGAAGTGAGCATTAAATAGACACTCAGTTCCTACAGTAGTTCACATTTTCATGATATTCTGACTGAATTTTTTTCAGCTCTCTTTAGGGTTTAGATTCTGAAAATGTCAACCTTGTTTTTGGAATATGTAAGTTTTATTTATATACTATATAGTCAAGAAAATTATCTCATACTGACTATTTTATCCTCTTTGGCTCTCATTTCCTAAATATAATCCAACTTATTTATTTAGATATAATTCTAATTTCTATTATAGTCTCTTTATTCTTGATGATTTAAATCCCACAACTTGCAGAGAAACTTAATATAGCAATTCATAGTCATTGCTATAAATCACCACTGTTGGTTGAGTAAACTGCATATGTTCTGTGCAAGAACTGTTGCATGGTTATTTATAATTTAACAGTAAGTCTAATTTTATGAGAAGTAGCCTCAAGGAAACAGATACACTTTCTTTCTGAGAGGTAAATAATTTCAGCCTTGGGTCCTTTTCTAGTCATGGTCTGATTAAAACATGTAAACATTCTGATTGGGAGTAGCATTATAGGATTTGCTCTAAAGCTATCTTTTTTTCCTCCCTCTGAATTGTGGGATTATCCTTTAGGTATCTTGCAATGATGTAACTTAGGTCTGTTGGAAATGAAGAAGAAAAGATTGGAAAAATAGGGAAACATCCAACATATTGTTAAAAAAGGGAGCTAATAGTAAATGTAACATTAGATACAAGGTAGATGCAAACATTACAACTGAGTTTGTTCTGCTCTTTAGCAATTTTCACAGAAGGGCAACTGACAGATAAGCAAACTCCAGAACAGAAAGCATGTTCCATACACTTCATTAGACAATTCACAGCTCTGTTCCTCAGCTATGGCAAGCACCTAAGAGCTCTGCTACCAATGCCTAAAAGGCTGGAGCACTGCTGCTATTTGCTCAGAATCTCGTGGATTTGATTTGTGGTTTCCATCACTTCTCCAATCCCTCCATTTCACAGGGTAGAGAAATAAAACACAAAGGACTGAAAGGCCAAGTTAACTGAAAATTTACAGTTTAATGCTGGAGTCCAACAAATTGCTAGTCAAAGCTTCAGTTTCTTTAAACAAACAAACAGCCCAAAAAATTACAACATAAAAGAAACCTAAAGTACTAAAGTTAATATTGAAAAGGCTGGAATTGAACAGCTAGGTGACGCAGTTTACAATATAATACTTTATTGTGTTTATTAATGGTAATAGTAGTATAAGCAGCGTTAATATTTTGATTATGGGATATAAAAAGGAGCTAACCAAGATGAGAATGCCACTATGCAACATATTGGAGAAACAGGGGAGGGCACAATAACATATGGCCTCATGCTCCTTACACTGCCCAACAAAAATTATTTCTATGCTTTGCTGCATCTGAAAACATGCAAATGGCTGATACCATGTGCTGGCTCTTCAAACTGAGGCATAGATTTCCAAAGCAGTATAATTCTGAGCCCACTAAATTATCAGTCCAGATTCTACATGTTTTCTAGTATAAATGTGTTGACAGAGTGTTAAAATAGATTTTAAGCGTAAAAAAGAGGTGATGGTCTTGCTAGGTTTTGCATGGTAATATTGTGTCACAGGTGTGAAGAAATACATCCTAAGTGTTCATATTTTTGCCTTGTGGCTGAAGGTGATGAGCACACAATGCTGCCAGATTTTATGATGCACTGTGGGTCCTGCAGCCGTGGGAGATTTTTTTAATCATTGAATTCCTACTCCTGCTCCCCTCCCCTACTGTTTGAAGGTATCAATACTGAAGGTCAGAGAGCTAAAAGACAAGAAAGATAAAATACTTTTTCAGTCTCGTGATTCATAAGCCTATCCTGTGACTCTGGGAGGATGGACTCCTGATCTTTTGGGCATTTAGATTTAGCCAGTTCCAAGAAAGGGTGTCTGCATATTGCTATGAGGAATAACACATTGGGGTGGGAAACTGCACCTCTCTGCAGACTGGAGCTGATGCTGCTAAAATGCCACAGATGCCTGAAGGGAATCTGAGCCCCTTGATAAATGCCTAGAGCCACCTAATTATGGGAAAGCAAGCAAGCATGTCTGTCTGCGTAATTATAATGGTGCATGCCGAAGCAAGTAGGTGCATAGAGCATGAAAGTCAAATCCACTGGGCACCCAATTTCCCTTAAAAATGTGCCTGGAGGAACAGCAGAGGTAAATAAATAAATAAATGTGAAAAGAAGACCTTCTAATGTGGAAAGAGAGGAAGGGTTTCTCCCTGTTATCCAGTGGTTTACATCTATAGAAGACTTTGAACATGAAAGAAGGCATGGGTGGAGCCACAGCCACACATGGACCTCACTCCAGCCACCTTCTGCTCAAACCAAGCTCCCATGCCTGTGACTGACATTTATAATGCCTCTTACCCATTTGTATTTTGTATAACATCAAATTCCAGCTTTTTTAACAGGGGAAAAAGAAAAAAAAGGAAGAGATTAACTCTGAACATTTGCACGGATTTTGTGTTAAAAGCATTTTGTTTGTATTTTGCCTGACATGAGGCTGGGAGCCTGATTGCACTCCTGAGTAGACATGGGCTAGCTTGGGTCAGCATTGTTCACATTTTGTGTCTCTGAGGAGAATATAGTTGACTGCTGAAAGTGGGAGATATTTGTAATTCAGCAGAACTACTGTTCCTTTGTCCTAATAGTTTGGGGTCAGGCAAAATGTCCTCCACCTCCCCAGAAGGACCATGAAATGTCATTCAAGCACACTTTTTTATCTATTGCATGTATAGCATCTATTTTATCTGTTTTAATTCTTGCATAAATTTCTCTTGGATATTTGCTCCCTGTACTTCAGAAAAAAAAAAAAAAAAAAAAATTACTCGGACTATGTGGCCAACTGAATTAATTACTTCTTTTCTTACACTTTCTCTCTCACTCTATAAAAGATTAAAGTTTGGGACAACCCTGGTGGGATTGGCACCTATTTCTTCCCAGCAACATTTTATTTTGAAGTGGATGCTTAGAGAACTGAAGTCAACCCTTTCAGTGCTCTGTTTGGGATATCTTACATGATCTCCTAGGGAACCGACTCTCATTCTACAACCATCAGCAGACAGCCTCCAAATTTCACTTATACCTTTGGAAACATACAGATTATTCCTGGAACTCTCCTTGCAAACCTCCACGTTCCCACTTTCTGTATAACTGCTCTTGAAAAACAGAATAATTTTTAAAATTACCCAATCCTTTGCTCAACTACCAGCCAATGCAGTCTGGCAGCAAGACGCACGCTTCAAGTTGGAATTGTTCAAAATGTGAAAAATGAGCTCAGAAATATTTTGTTTCAGAGGTGATTTTTTAGTTGGTTATATTAAAAAAAAAAAAAAAAATCTTGGCTATGACTCCAACGAATAATTTCTTTAGAGTTTTTTCAAACCTAATGACATCTGTAGAGACAAAAGAGTCAGCCTTGCAGATATTCAGGTCTGTATTCCTGGATGTTCCTGCTCACAGAACACACTGGAACAGGTCTTTTTCCTTGGCTAGAGAGCCATGTAATGACACAAAGCAGACCTTCTTTTTGCAACCTAGAGGGACATGGTAATTATTTATACCTTTCCTTAATGGACCACCACCATGGTAAAGCTATGAACCAAGCTGTGAAAACACCATCGACTCATATTAAACTCATGTTTAGACAGTGGAAGATGTAATTTTTAATAAGCCTTACCCTGTCTGTGTTTTTTACTTATTAAGGTTACTTTAGTAGCCATGAGTCTATCACTTGGAGCTATAGAAGCTGTGCTCTGTCTAAATTCGAGTGAAGCACTGCCTCCACTACTGACATTTATTAAACTATTTAAAAAAAAAAAAAAAAAGTATTTTTGAGAAAATACAAAACACAGTTGGTTATCATCTAAAAAAGGCTTCCACTCTGGATTTATGGCTTATTCTGAGCATGAAATGGTGCTGGCACAGGCAGCCTGTGAGAGAAGGACAGGATGTGAAAAATCTCCCTTTCGTTACAAATGGATTTGTGTGTCCTCTGGCTGTGGAATGCTAACAATGAGAACAATTGGGGTGCCTCTGGCCAGTTTTCAGACAGGGACAGATTAATGGAAGCAGCAAGGAATTTCCCTAGTAAGGAGGAATGAATTCATAGCTGTCAGAAACAGGGAGTCTAAATTTGGAAATTGGAAGTATGACCTAAACACCTGTTTTCAAGCCCAAATCTCATTAAGAATGGAAGCTGGAGGGAAGCGATGCAATAAATGGGGAGAAATTCCCATTCATGAAACACTTTCAAAGACAAGTCCAGGATGGGAAAACTATCTAAGTAAAACTTTGGCTTGGAGGAGTCCAAAAACTAAAAAATCCCCTTACCTTCACTCCTGGAATATTGCCCCTCTTGGACAATTCTGAGTAAGAGCTGGAACAGGGCACGCTGAGTAAAGCTTAGGCAAAAGCCTCAAAAATTCCATTATAATAAAAGGATATTAGCTTCATGACTTTAGCAGACCTACCTCAAAGGAATTTTAAATTAATTTGCCTTCCCTACAGTAAAACCAATGCGTTGCAGTGGATAATTCTCTGTACTTCCTGCAGCTGGTGTGACAAAGCAAATTTTAAAAATGGGGAATGTGCCATAAAGGGTCTTGGATTTGGTTAACAGAAAGGCATCTTAGTTTATTCAGTGTAGCTCTGAATGAGTGCATCGGTTTGAGATGATGATTTATGAGAGTACAGGCCTGAACCATAGCCTGAAAGTTAGATTCCATATCCCCTGTCACATCTCTGAGTTTCCAAGCTGAAACAAGAAGCCAAGGTGCAGAACTCCCAGGCAAAGCTCTCCTTTGGGAAGCTCTTCCTGCTAAAAGCCCCATGAGAGAGAGAAATACCCTAAGTCTGCCACTCCCTTAGGGTGCTCTCCAGGGATACCTGGACATATTTTTGGAAATGTGCACTGGGTGTGGTTGGGACGGGGTTAATTTTCTTCCTAGCAGCCTGTATGGTGCTGGAGGGTGGAGTTTGTCACCTTTTCCCTTCTGATTCTCTCCCCCATCCTGCTTTGGAGGAGTGAGAGAGACAGAGTGGGGGCTTAGCTGCCAGCTGAGGTCTATCTGCACCAAACCCCTAAGTTCCTAAAATATTCTTTTAATGGTATTGAATGAGTTGGGTGTGTAAAACCTTGTCTGTCTGGGCTTTTATTGATTTAAGGTAAGGGTAGGTGATGAGCACAGACCAGAAGATGAGCAGTGCTTAACCTGGAGTAATTTCATCAGAAGTTGACCTGTCTCTGGATTTTTGAGGATGTTTAGGAATGATTTCCATTGATGTCACTAATGATGTTATTGCTATGCATCTCGATGACCTCAGGGGCTGACTCACCAATGACAATACTCAGTTCAGAATTCTTCTTTTCATCCTAACCTTGAAACTGGGACATTTCCAGTGCTGAGTTCAGAAAAATTGTTTCAGTTTGAATATACATCTTGTTGAAGTGGATGGCCAAGTCCCTCTGTTACCTACACAGCTGACAAAGCAGGCTAACACTCATGCAGTTCATCTCTTCTTTCAGTGCATTTTGCTGAAATGTAATGGGTGAAGACATTTTAAAGGTGCTAGGCCAACCCTGATGGATATCAGGTGGAAGCAACTTCCTCACCAGAACTACCTGAGCTGGATTGGAGGTGACCAGGTCCTTACCTCATGGCCAGTCTCACAACTTGTGTGATCCCACTCAGCTTTCCGCCCTTTGATATCAGCAGCATCGACAACAACCTCTCCTCTTTAAACTAGAATTAAAGCTTTTATTTTTGTTTTTATTTTATTTCAACAACAACAAAGCACATGTGCCAGCAGTGGATAAGACACGGGCCAAAGTCTACAGGCTTCTGGCACTGTGTCTCTGCTCCTTCCAGCTGAGGAGTAATAATTTGACACCTCTGAAGCAGCAGGACCTCATAGCCTGACAACTGCAGCCTTGTTCTACAGCTCTTAGCCATTCGAACACATGACAAAAATCACAGTCAGCAACATCCATAGTGGATTTTTTTCCCACCTTAGCAGTTCTTTCTCTCCTCTGATGTGGGCTTGGAGATATACTCTGTGGTATCACTGTTAAGCTTTTCATTTATTTTTCCACGCTTACCTACACAGAATGAAACACTCCTTTTTTAGACTCCAGTCCAAATTATTCAAGAATACTTTTGACAGCTGCCAAGTAATTTAGAGCGATACCTTCTTAACACCTTCTCAAAACAGCCCTGACAACCCTGAAGAGTAAAGTTGCCCCACTTTTAACCATTCTGTACATGCTGAATTTATCAAGGCTATCAATTTCATTGAAGCGCCGTTTCTCTTCTTCTTAGTTAGGTGAAGGGGTTTCATGTTTCTCTGGGCTAGAATGTACATTGCTATTTACAAATTGTTATTGTTTTCTTCCACTTGTCACCGTGAAAATCCCCAGTTTGGCTGATGAGAGCTAAACACAACAGGGAGTGTTTTAAAGCATGTATTTGCTTTCAGAGGGTGTCCCATTGAAATGCTTGACGGGCTCTGCAAGAAACATGCAAGGTACTGAACTGATCAAACTGAAGTCTTGCTTTCAAGGGCCTGATTGCACCACTTTTACAGTGCAGCAACTACAAACCCACCTGATTGGTTTAATTCACCTTCCTACGTGGGATTTCACCTCATTTTCCTTCCATCAGTCCAAAGCAATCCACTAGAAAATAAGGTGGGATGGTGGTTGACTCCTTTTACTACTCTGAGAAGTGGTCTGTGGGTAGAGCATGAAAAACCTGGCATGTGTTCAGAATGAAGGCTGTCACGGAGGGTGGCTCACTATCAAGAAATATTAATAAAACATGCAACTTCAAATGGAGCCCTCACAGCGATCCTCTGAGAGGGCATGCAGCCAGGAACGCTTTTAGGTATGTGGTCTTCTTTTTGTACATGTGGCCATGAGCAGAAACCCTTGGGGGCATGAGTATTTGGTTCAGGAAACAACCCCAAACTGGGGAAAAAAAAAAAAGCTGCATCACTTACCTAAAACAATATGCCCCTGTGAAATACATGGATATATAATACCTAGGCAGCATAAACCATGTGTTCATCATTATGGATAAATACATCTCTCAGCACTAGACATTTTAGAAAGTAGATTAAAAAAGAAAGCCCCAAGCAGTGTTAAAAAAAAAAAGCTAAAATAAAACAAAATAACAAAAAAAAACCCCAGGAAGGACCTGTCAGTACTGCACCAATTAACTCTTCTACCTTATCCCTCAGTCCTAAGCCCCTGATGACTCTAAGTCCAAGAAGTAAGAAAATAAATTTTTTTATATATATATATACACATATATACATATAGTAATGAGGAGCAGGGCCAGGCTGCCTTAGGTTTAATTTTTCCCAAAATCATTGCTTATTGAGCTGTTTCTTTCCTGAAGGAAGCTGAGAGTTGACATGGAAGTGTTAGAAGAGTGAGATGGTAAATTACACTTCAGGCCAGGCCTTGAGAGCCTCAGATCCTGTTCTCTGACAGGGACATAAGCTTTGATTATTGCCAAGGGTGTCACAGCCAGAAATGCACCCAAATTGAGCAGCACTGCCAGACCAGCAGCAAGCACAGCTCCAGAATGGCAGAAACAGGAAAATTTGGTTTCTCCGTTTGAATGGACAGATTGCTGGTGACTGCTGATGGCCTGTGCCCCTCCAGGCCTTTTATTCTTTCCTTATGGCAAAGATTTTTTGATTCTTTCATTTTCAAACCACAAGCATGAAACCTTGAGACTAAACATTGATTTAGAAAATCAAACATTTTTGTTGTTGTTGTTGCCTTTGGGCGACGTAGCTCACTCTTCCCATCTACAAACACCTGTCCTACTCTGAGGCCACTGATTTCAGTAATGTAAGGAATAATTTTTTTTTTAACACACATTCATTTTTCTATAGGGGTGATCATTCACACTGCCACACACGCACGCCAAAACCTGACACAAGGTGGTAGTGGAGAGAAGGGAAAGAGGAGGGCGAAAGTATTTAGAAGTATTGTAGAGATCAAATATTTCATGAGTTTTCTGTGTAGAAAGCTCACAGCAGACTGGAAATTAAAACTCCAGCAACATGAATGTGATATACGACTTTTAAATTAATGTGAAAAGCTTGGCAAGTTTGGACCAGAGAAAAATGCATTGATTAAGAAATAGTGTGGGAGTCAATGCACTGGACATTCCCAAGAAGTGACTTTGGCATAGGATGAGAAGCATGATTGCACAGAACTAGGAAATGAAATTTAAATCCTTAAAGTTGCAATTGGAATAAGAACTTCACGATCATAAAGATGGAATCCCTTTGGTAAAATAGCATGAAGGAGGGAAGAAGAGGGAGAGGGGGGAAAGGACATGCCACACCCAGCAGAAGAAGGGCAGCATCTCATCAGTGCTTTGAGCAGCTCTCCCAAACTGCTCAGCACCTTGGAACAGCTCCATGCTGTCTAAAACTGTGACACGACAAAGCATATCAGCTGCACGGAAATCTAGGTGAATCTGTGTGAAACAGAAGCCTTCTGTGTTTGTGGAACCAAAGAAGGAATTAGAGAGTAGTGATACTTGAGAGTGATGGTACATTTTGTAGGCTTCTAAAAAAAAAAAAAATCTGATAATTCCCATCATAGAATCATAGAATCATTAAGGTTGGAAAAGATCTCCAAGATCATCATGTCCAACCTTGAACTGAACATGACCTTGTCAATTAAACCAGAGACCTGAGTGCCATGTCCAGTTGTTTCTTGAACAATTCTGGGGATGGTGACTTCACCAGCACCCTGTGCAAGTATTGTGCTCCTCCAGCAAAGAACAGACAAAGCTGGAATAACTTATGGACTTTCTGTCCTTTTCTTCTCAATACACAAATGCTGTTCGAGAAGAAAGCAGGGAACTTTGCACTGGGAGTAGGATACAATGGAGTTAATCATAATGTTTGGTTCATGGGATGATTAATTCACTGGCTTGGGATAGGTCCCAAGAAAACTCTGTGATTGGCTTAAAGAAGCTATTTCTGAGCAGAACTGCTGAGCAGATGCTACCAGAAATGCTTCTGATAGGATTGTCAGCCAGCTGATACTACTCAGCTGGAGAACAGCTCATGATGTAGTCCTGGCATGCCAGAGCCCCGATGAGCTCTCAGCAGATTCCAAAATGGGTTTGGTTTTCCTTTCAAACTTTTTCCCAGCCAGTGCTCCAATCCTGGCCACAGCAGGTGTCCTGGCAGCAGCATGCATGGTCATTACAGGTAATTAAAGTGCAACTACACCCGAGCTTTGAGGTGAATGCTGTTAACTGGTCCCTTGGATGCTCACATCTTCGAATATGGCTGGAAATATGTCATTCACATTGACGTACACTGCAAATATATAAATACACAGATACATTTCTCCAGTGGCTGTGGAACTGCTTTCCATGCTATGTCCTCATACTGGGTCTGATAGAAACGTGGGAGTCCCTGATGCAAACAAAGAGCTCAGCTGAACTTGAAGTTCATGGCTTCAGAAGAAGCCTGGACAAATGTATTGAGGAGAACTCTGTAACCAACTGGGCAAAGTGCATCAGACTCAGAACTTACCTTAAGGCTGGGAGAGCATTTGGAGAAAGTACAGTACAATTTGATCTTGGCTTTGCTAGTTAGGCATCTGTTTATGGACACCTTTGGAGACTGCAGCCTTGCTAGGCTGTCTCAGATGACCCTTAGCACAGCCATTCTTCAGCAGCCAGATGAACTTAAAAAGCAACCTGGATTCCCTGGAAAGGAAGATGTAGCATTATTGCATGAACAATGCTTCTGCATGTAGGATTTGGACTGAGACTGAATGGAATTCATTCAGGAATAGTCCTCAGATGAAGAATCTGACTGGCATAAAGAAACTTCACTGGTTTACTACAGCCCTGTGCAAAATAGGTAAAAATATGCTGATTCAACATTTAAGGTTCTGAACTACACTAAGCAGAAGAATACATTTAATAAATTGATTAATGGCTTTGGCATCTGAAAGAAACATTTAAAATGGTTAATGGAAGTGCTTTATACTTTTGCATAAAAACTACTAAAAGAGCTGACTCTGAAATATTTGAGACGTTTGGTTTGTATTAATATTTAAAGGTTGAATTCTTATCCCAAACTTTTTGGATATTTTTGGGCAGTGGACTGTATGTGAACAAGTTTTCCCATGTGGTTTGTAGGCCTTGTGCTTGGCAGTGTCAGAATTACCACAGGAAGAGCTTTTTCTCATGGCATTTTGGCTTCCGGTCAGAAGGGCAGCCTGGAAGTCAAGAGGCATGGGAAATGAAAAGAAGAAGGGAAACAGTTAACCAGAATTCCGTGAAAAGGCTTTGGATTCACTGGAAATTATGGGAAGGTCAGTCCTTATTGCATCCAGATCCATTCTCCCATGCCTAATGAATTACAGGATTAGGTCAACCAAGTTTGACATGTAAAGGGACACTGAAATGTCTCAGGTCTTTCAGTTTGCCAGCTGAGGAATTTTCACCCACTCTCTAGCCTCTGGACCAGCTGAGACAAAGGGCTAACCCCCCAGTTAAGAGAATCCTTATTTCTTCTCTTGGGAGACCATGTCATAATTAATAGTTTGTAGTGTCCCGTCCCCCCCCCCCCCCAAAAAATGTTTTTTTCCCTCTGGTATTTAGCAATATTTATTAATGTTATTGTTTTTTAAAATCTAAGTTACTTCTCTGAACTCCTTTGGGTTTTATGGATTTGGCTTGTTAAAGCTCTGTAAAGTAGGAGAACGTCTTTTCATTTTCACAAAATGCATAAAATGCCCATTTACAAAATAGCATAAAATGAATATATGACATGCCATAGACTACACACAGAATCTGAAACTAATCAGGCAACAGAGCCCCAATTGCTCAGTTTTCAGACAAGTATTTTAACTCCAAGTTTATCCATGTGTTGTTGGAAGATCCAGTTTGGTCCAAACAGTTGTTCCCAACTGCATCTGATTTAGAAATCATCAACCCTGCTCCACTCTCATCATCCTCTAGTCAGATGCTCTTCCCTTGGGAGTGTACCTGCCAATTCTACATGTTTCTCTGAAAGATTTGCTTTATTCTTAGTGCTGGGGGGTTTTTTGGTTTTTTTTTCTTTTTTCAATGATTGCCACAAAGCAGCTTTTCCATCAGGCCTCAGATCATTCTGGATTTTCCCTTTATGATTTTCCCTTTATGATCCCACCCCTACCTTGTATTGAGAATGAAAACAACCTCACACTAAAGAGAGAGAAACAGAGGTAGAGTAACCTTCAAGTTTAATGGAAACTTGTAATAAGGAGTGTGAAAAAACTTCAGGTCACTTGGGAAGCTTGAGTTTTCTCTCTGAAGACCTTTTCAGAAGGGATTTGTAAGTTAAGTTGCCTGTTCATCAGCACCCCTGACCCCATGGTATGGTTCTACTTGTTGCAATAAAAACAATCACCCAAAGAAGTGAGATATCTGTTTTTGTATGGAGCGAGTTAATTTTAGAGAGGTGGAAAAGCACAGATCTGATTTAGATTCATGTTTATTGCCACAAGTATGTAATCTGAAAGCTCAGCAAAGAACAGTTGATTTCACCTTCAAGCATTATCACCAATTTCATTCTGTAGAAGGCAAAGCTTTATTAGTATTTGGAAAAGCAAGTGATAGAGACAGTATTGGTCTCTTCTGAGAAAAAAGAGTACTGCCTATTATGTTAGGGAGAGCTAACTTATGTGAAATATTCAAACGTTATAAAAATGGTTAAAATACAGTAAGTGCACCTCATATCTGATTTGAAAGAGAGTGACAATTAAAGGAGCATTTCAGTAGACCAGATTTTGGGCTGTATCCAAGGGTTTCTGCTCAGCATAATGAGCTGATGAGATCCTGTTCAGCCCTGCCCTTCCCCACAGGAGAGACAGCATTTTGCTGTTACATCCCCAAGCTGTTAAAACCAGCATAAGTTCCTGACTGTGAGATTCATTGGCCAAGAAGGAAGGGAAGTGGTGGCAAAGTTATGCAATGACACTTTTCCGTGGGAACTCTTTGGTCCTTTTGATTCAAACCACTCAGTACTCGTCTGTCTCCTGGATTTATCGCAACAACTGTCTTTTCAGAAAGACTTCAGGGTGATAGGATATTGCTCACAGGATACAGGTGAGCAATATGCAGGTGAGATAAGGGGGTCTTTTTTGGGGAGAAGGTGTGGGAGAGGGAGGGTTTCTAAATGCTTTGCTTGGATCTCGAGTTCTGTAGCAGCTGGAATTATCGGTGTGTGGGAAACAAGATCTTAGTCTTTAACCTCTGACATGGAATTGACAGCTTGGGAGAAGCATCCTTTAAAACTGACTTGCTCTAAATCAAATATTTGTATATGGAAATAGCATTTGATTAGGAACTGTCTACTTTTCTTCAGCAGACATGTGGGCTCTGGTTTCAGAGCATCCGTCCTAATATGTTTATCTTCAGAGACATCCAGAAAGCTTTACCACAGAAAAGTGATATGCAGAGATTAAATGACTCTCCCAAAGTCATATAGGAAGTCTGTGGCAGAGCAAGGAAATGAATCCACATCTCCTGAATCCTTGGCTACTATCTTAGCCACTTTTCTTCCCCCTGCAAAACAAATCTTATGTTAGAATTTAAATTTCTGGGTGTACCTCAAGTCTCATTGGGAGTCTGGCTCCATACATTTAGTAGGGTCACTGTGAATTTTATCCAAAGCTCTTCTGACTCAGAAAGTGGAAAAATAAAGTAGGTCTTTTATGTAACTGTGTCAGAGGCAACTTAGACAGCAGCCAAGCCTTTCAAGGAAAGTGGATTTCCCCTGTGTGTTCTGGCTTATAAATCTTGTCTCTTTTATTTTAGGAATATAATTGTTGCACCTTCCAAAACAACACACAAGGAGCCAACTACAACAGTCAGTGTCTTGTGTGCCCATAATGGTCTTGGCCAATGCAAGGAAAGAGGGGTTGATACAAAATTAATGAAAAGGAAAGGCAGAAAAACCAAAGCAAGTGGGTTTAATCACTATAAATAACCCACTTTTGGCAACACATCATCTGTTTGGTGTACATAAATGAGTCTTTTTTTTTTCTCTGTGGATCTCTCTAATCAAAAGGGAGATGTGGACCCTTCCTGATGCTGATTCAGTCCTCCTGAGAAAGGTTTCTAAAATAAGTGCGATGGATCATTTTCTAGCAGCTCCTGTCTCCCTTCACTGACTGTAGAGGACCTCACAAAGAATACATGACTTTGCCACAAGAGAAAAGCCAAACATTATTTCTCTCATGTAGGTGCCAGTTGCACAGCTTGTCCTACGTTGTAGGTAAAGCAATTAAGGCATCTTTGCATTTTTTACTCTGATTTGCTCCACTCACTAATTCATCTGTACACATTGCCGAAAAGGTGAAGAAAAAAAAAAATAGATGGTGATGGAAGGAGTATCCAAAACTTTCAAATTAGGCAGAAGACACTTCCTTATACATAAATATCACTTCCTGACTCCTGACTCCATGTACACTTAAAATTCCTCATGAAAGTAAAATCTGTTTAATCACATAGTTGTATTTCTTTGGTCAGTTAATGAAGGAAGGTGATAAATATGAAGTAAAATCAGAATCTTCCCTGGAAAGACACTATGTTTTAGAGTCTTTAACTTCTCCAGAAAAGCCTGTTTCTCCCCTGTCAATACAAAGAAAGAACATCAAAATGCATAAATAGATGAGGTGTTGCACCCTTTCACCAGGGCATCAGTGAGCACCTGCTTCTGCTGCCCGAGACAAATAAACTCTTTTAGGGAAATTGAAAAAAGTATCTCCCTCTAATTTCCTTTCTCTTTCCAGGTCAGCTTTCACCCAACATCATCTTTATTAAGGTTTCCATTTAGGGCATTTTTCACTTTAGAATCTTTCTTCAGCCATGTGATTTGAGAAGAAATATCCTACTATTTATCCTGCCTATGTCTAGCACAAAAGCACTTGGATATTTCTGAGTGCTACATACACATTACTAATTAATAAAAGGATACAATAATGTATTTGTATTGATTTGACCAATATTAATGTTAATGTTAATAAATATGCTAATGATGAATGTTTTAATAAAATACAAACATAAAGGAAAGGACAAATCCAACCTAAGTGATAACAGTACCCATGATGCAAAAGCCCATTGCAACACCAAAAACTGATTTCTATCCCATGATGTTAAGAGTCTCATTCCTGCTTTGAAAACCTGTAGGTTTTTGTAAGGATTTACTGTCAAATTGAACTTTGAGGAAGTTTCTGCAGAAATGCACTTAGGGCAAATGTGATTCTTTCACTTTTAATTCTAGAAAAAAATAAAAGGAAAAATAAATCATACTTTTCCCATAATGATTGTCTAACTGTAGAATAGTCATGGAGTTCTTTGCTACAAGTTGTTTAATAACCCTGTTTTCCTAGGGAGCTCTTTCTGCCTTTTTCTTTCACACTGTTTACATTTTTGTGCTTCCTTTCCTGACTGTTCAGCTGGTGCAGGTTTTTGCACCTGAGCAGCACTGGGCAGGAACCACCCACGCTGCCTCTGATGAACTCACCAGTCAAGCTGTTGACTCCAAAACATCCTCTGGCCTCAGGATTCCCTCCTGGCAGTGCAAGAGCTGAGCTCACATCGTTGGGCAAAGACAAAACAGGAACCCGGCTTAAAATAGTAGATGATGCCATATAGATTGTCTGGATTTTATTTTTAACCAGGTCAACCTTGTGCCAGGGAAAGTGATGGCTGAGATGTCCATTTAAAGTCAGAAAGGGAGTTGGGCTTGCTGGTGAGGACCATCTCCCTCCAGGCTGTGCCAGGATAGCTCAGTCCAGAGCTACTTCCAAGCCTGACCTTCCATTCCTTCTCTTAGTATCTCTCCATATTTTTGACCATATCTGCTGTTACCTTTGCACTGTGCCTCAGTCCCAGCTCATCCCTTCTGCCTGCTCTCCCTGTCCTGCCTGCCTCCCAAATCCCATCTGCTCCCCCCTGCTAATTTATAGCACTCTGACACAACTATAGCAAGGCAGGGTCATTTGGAATAAAGAATTCCCAGTTTTTTGGTCTGCAGCACTCTGGGTTGCTTGGAGATGAAACTGAAACATTCTAATCCTGAAGGGGAAATTATCAAGCCTGGTGAGGAAAAAGCAGATGTGTGCAACATGTACAGTGCACCTGGCTTTTCTTCATCAGGAAAGCAACAGGCTTATGCTCTTTTTCAATGAAAATACAGTAGGTATCATTTCTTCAGACAACAGATATTAAACCATGGTGATTGAAGCAAACCATAGTTTCTACTTCTACTTTTCATCTAAATAATTGTCCAAGTTGATCTCAGAAGCCTAATGAACACTGATTTTTAAGAGAAGCTGGGACACCAAGAAACTCTGGAGGTTTGATAAGAAACTGACAACAGTTAAAAATTCAGTTGGGACATGACAAGATGAGCTTGACACCAACCTTAGAAAAATCCCAGAGAGGCTTCTAGGTGACCCTATCTAAAAGGAATGAAGAAATTGTAACACCAAGATGAAAGTGATGCTTTCATAAAAAAGCCTGTGATCGTTTTCTGATTATTTCCTTTCTTTTCAAGACTACAGTATTGATGGCTAGAGAGAGCTGTGTAGACATAATGCTTTTAGCAGTCTGTAAAGCATGTAACCCTGTGTGACCTGATTTTACATCAGAAAAATGAATAAACTATGCTAGCCAAAGTGAAAATTATGCAAATATATAAAAATTTAACGGATTACAGCAGTTTTTGTAAAAAATAGGATCGTGTGGCCATGCTAATATTGATGTCCCATGGGCTCCTTTCCAAGGCTTACGGTGCTGCTCAGTGTTTTTATCAGAGATCTCAAAGACTATTAGTGAAATAAAAAATATGTCCATTAACAGTTATTGGAAATGCACGCGATGCCATATTAACCTGGATACAAATCAACACAGATCATGGGGGAGAGTGGGATTACTAAAACAGGTGCATTTTAAACCCTGTGAACAAAGAGAGGAGATCATGCCTTTAAAACAGGCAAATCAATGCTGCAATTCAGTAGCTCTGGAGAACATGAGGATGCTAACAAATGGTGATTTGTGAGTTCGAGTGATGTGTTGAAGCTGTCTGTATTGATATAACTTCTGGTTATGAAAGGAAGAGATAGCTGAGAAGAAAAATAGAAGGAATATTACTCCTCTATCTGGCACCATTAAGAGCTTTTGGGAGTCATCTATCCAGCTGGATGCCTACTCTGGCAAAAGAATGTAGAAAAACTGGAAAGTGTTTAGAAAGAGCTATGACAGTGACCCCAGATTACAAATACTGGTTTGGAAATACCACAGCCTGAAAGCATTTTCATGAAATAGATAGCTTTCTAACCCAGCAGGACAGGACATAAACAAGATTCACGGACTAGAAGCTGCAGTTAGACATAATCCAGACTAGAAATTTGCCTTTTTAACAGGTTGGCAAATCAGCTGTTAGGATTATGGTGCTTTGTCTCTCAGCTGAGAGCTTGAACTCCAGCCCAGGCCTGGAGACATAGCCTTGGTCAGCTTGAGCTCTGGGCTTGAAGCAGAAATTTCTGGGTGAGATGCTGTAGCCTGGGCCATGTAATTGCCAGTATAATTTATAATTTTCCTGTGCAGTTTTTGAAAACTCTGAAAAACTCAATTTACTTGTTGCAGAAAACAGGACCAGAATTCTTGTGCCTTCAGGAGAGATGTGGCCATCCACTGAAGTGCAGTCTGCAGAACCAGAGGAGGGGAAGAGTTTTATGAGAAATGTGCCCCACTGGATTGTTTAAACTCACTACATCTGTGGCAGACCTGAATGAGGTTTTAATATACATTAAAATGATTCCGTAGGCAGTTATATACTGTGAAGCCAAAACATTTCCTTTCCTCCCCCTTTCCCTCCTCCCAAGCCCTAAGGCTTTTGATTTACAGTAGAAAAATGGAGCCAGTAAATCTATACTGTTCTATAAACAGGGCAGCACAATGTGCGTTAAAATTCTGGGCAATTTCTTCTAATCGCATGTACTTAAGTAAAATTTACATGACCATTATGGGCTGCTCTTGGGCAATGGCTCTTTGTCAGCCTATAGTGATTAGCACATCGGTGCTGCCAGGACAAAATTCTGTCAGCACCACAAGGAGCAATTTCATCAGGTTTCTTTTTACACAGGCTTGCGGCTCTCACTGGCCCTGCAGCCTACTAGAATTTTTTTTTCCCCCTTCTTTTTTCCCTTTCCCTAGCCATGCAGCCTGACTCTCGGGATGGAAATTAAAACAATTTCAAGAATGAGGAGTTCTATCCTGTTTCTAAAAATAGCCCCGATCTTCAGCAGGGGATGCGATTCCTTAGCCATGTGCAACAAAGATGACCTCTTTGTCAGGTCTAGCCTGCAGCAGGAGGTGTCTGCTGCTGCTCTGCTTTTACACGGGTTCGAAAATAAACAGGCAGTGCCTCTGGCTGGCCTCCCTCTCCGAAGGCAGGCAAGGAACATTCTGTACAAGGAAGCACTCACAATCATTCGAGGGGCCAAGCCTAATTGATGCATCAAGGACGTGTGTTAAGCGTTTAACTAGCGTGTTCATGGCTTGCACAGCTAGGTATTATATCAGTGCTCAGTAAACACGGTGCCGTGCGTTTGGGATACCCTACGGACGTGAGTTGAAAGAGAATGCATTTATTTTTGCAAAATGGAGTCTTTGTGCTCAGATCTGAAACTTATGTAACGTGCCAGGGACACCAGAATATATCACTTTTCTAAAAACAGTTGAGTAAACCAGAAATGTGTGTGATGTTTTACAGAAAAAAAAAACCCTGAATTAAAAAAAGAGCCACTTGAGTCCTATATGAATTACATCTTTTAGAAAAACAAAACAGGGAAGGGAAAATTTTGAAGTTAAAGCAACATGAAAGTCATTGCAATGTGAGCATGTTGGAAAATTAATCCCTCTCTTTAAATAATTATAGAACTTAATTTTTCGTAGCAATGATTGAATAGAGAACTTGAATGTGGACTCTAACAGAAAAGATGGGGAGAAGTATCCAGAAGAGTGAGTGTGACTGTAGGTACATTATTCAATGATCTGCTGGGTCTTGATAAGTATATTTTTCTTATAGAAACCCCAGATAACCAACTAATCAGATTCTGGGTCACTGGGCACATCACACGAAAAACAAACTTTGTAGAGGGAGGTGCATGGACAAGTTGGACAGATAGAAAACTAGGTTCTTATTGTTGATTGTTATTTTATAGAGTTTTTAATTAGTTTTTCTCCACTCAAGGGTTCTATTTATCTGCATGTTTCCCATTTTCTCTTTCCCTTTTTTTTTTTTTTTTTTTGGCACTGAAGCCACCATTAGGCATTTGAGCCAGAGAATCCCAGATCTAAACTGTTTCAAAGACTGGAAGATGAGGGATGAAAACAGAGTTTTGGCTCCTAAAATGTAAGGTCAGCTGGGGATTCAAATTCCACTGAGTTTGGGATTGTGTGATTGTGAGATTCCAGTTCAAGCCCATCTCTCCAGTCACAAGGTGGAATTCATGACATTAAAATTCTTTCCACAGCACGAAAGGGATGTCATCATAAACACTACATTATGACTTCCCTACAGGTTGCTGCAGAAGAGAAAACTAACCCAGGAACAGCAGAGACATTTTTAAAAACATCATGACCTTTGAGTAACAGAAAACATGGGAAAATCTAAGTCTTAAAGAAACTAATTTGATTCTGGTTTGGCACTCTGTGCAAATCCCTGCATAAAGAGTAGTTTAGGCCAGGGATTTCTACTCTGCTGCCTCTTTAACTGCAGGCACAGTTTTGCATGTAAATGTTCTGAGATCTTCATGTTTTTCATGCTTCCCAAACCAGGCATTGATGCTTCTAAAGCATAACAACTAACTAGGAGAGTGTCATTGTGAGAAAGGCAACCACAGTAACACTCAAGCTCTGAATCTGGACATGGAAAAAATAACAAAGCAGAAACAAAAACAAAGCAAAGAAACAGAGTCTGTGTTGGAGCCTTTCTAAAAATCATATGCAAGAATCCAGATGGAGAGAGTGCTGGCTGCTGGTCATGTCTAACATGATCAGCAGATAGATGAGTGGCTTGGAGATGTGAGAAGTGGGCTAGAGAAAGTGCCAGACTGCTAGCTGGGATTTCAAGGAGTGTTTGTGGTAAGCCACAGTTCAGATCTTTTTTTTTGCTGTGGCCTGAGTGCTGTCTTAGAGACCATGAATGGAAACTTAAGGACCAAATATTTTGGGGCTGGTCATGATTTCATGATAGTGATCCATTTTCCAACCTGTGAGCCATGTCCCTTTGAAATCTTGTGAGCACCATTGAATCAAAAAAACAAGCCAGTCTCACTTCCCCAGAAAGCTCATAGCACACAGACCACAGTATTAATAAAGGAAAGGGCTATGTAGGTATTCTCCTCTTCCCAAGCTTTAAACTTGTAATTATCTTTCAATTCTCCTCAGCCTTAGCTACCCCAGGTTTTGGGCTGGGGAAAGTGTCTTTCCCTTTGCATCTCCATTCCCTGCTACTACTGGCAATGCCCTCAGCCTCCCAACTACTTCTCCCAGTGGACATTTTATGATTCAGTGGTCACTTTCAGTCTGTGAGATTCCGTCCATGCTTGTCCAAGTGGTTTAGACTCCTTCCTTTTCCCTTTCACCACTGCTGTTATGTAAGGAGGGAGTGAAAGACAAACCTGGTAAAATCCCTGCTGTGAGTGTCTGTGGTCAGGCTTTTGTGGACAAAAGTGGTGGTTTGCTATTCCCAGAGTTGCTAGAGTGCAGAATAAAAAGGATGAAAGCCAAAAAGGACACGGAGTGTTTATGCCATCCAAAGCATCTCAACCCTTTGGTTGGTGTCAGGTCCACTGGCTCAGCCACAGGCTTTTTCTTATTTGCTCAAAGAGAGGAGCTGGAATTACAATTTAACAGGTGACAATGTTGTCTTCCTTACTTTCTGCATTCTCTGGAATATCCAATTCTGCTTGCTTAGACCATCCCAGGTTCTCAGCACAAGAGCAAGGTATGGAAAGGATTATTTGACATTCTGATTTGCAGCAGAACCTGAACTGACCCAGAAAGTGAGGAACCAATTGGGCTGCAGCTTATGCTCTTTAATCTGCTAAAAATCCTCTACCAAATGGGAAACACCAGGAAAGGCAAGGTTCCCAGATGTTGGAATGATGTTCCAGAAACCTAGGGAAAAAATGGTCATTAGGGCCTGTGTATTCACTGCAGATGTCAGGTTGGTTTATAGGCTTGATTCAAAGACACTTAAAGTCAAAGAGCATCTTTATCTTGACAGGTTTTGGAGGAGGCCTATGCATGTGGAGGGGTCTTAAGTGACAGCTGGCCTGAGCAGGGCTGATAGAAAATCTTTAGAGAGGGAGTGTCATGGACAGGAGCACCCATAGAATATTTCTGTCTCTGTACTCATGCTGTGGGTTAATACTCCAGAAGAGCGCCCAGCACTCTGTGCCTCTTACTGCTCCAGCACAGTCTACAAGCTGGATAGGGAGAAAAGCCCTTTTCCGGTTGGATTTCCCCTTTAGCACAGCTTTATGTGCTTGTATAATAGGAAACAGCCCTTTCTATTTCTGTTCAAGCTCTGGAGGCTTGGATTTTCCCCAGAATTTTTGATTAACAGCTGAGCCTAAATCAGAGCTGCCTGGGGTCTCCTTTGCCTTACTGACACATCATAATATCCTTTCATCTGCTATTCCAAGCCAGTTCCTTGTTCTGTCAAGCAGCTCACTCTCTCCAACTGAGACCACGTCAGTCCCTCTCTCTTTCTTAGACCTTCCTGAGCTGCTTCAAAGCAGGATTTCCATCACAGCAGGGAAAACCTCTCTGTTTGACTGCCTCAGAACCAGACTGCAAAGGACAACTGGACTAGGGACTGCAGACCCTGGGATGGATCTTGTTAAAGGTCATCAGCTTCTGTAAGGTCAACCCCACTTCAGGTTTACCTGGGAGGCTCAGGAGCCAAAACAGTAAAGCTACAGCAGTGGCTTTTCACAGCATCTCATCTAAGTTAAATCACTCCTACAGCACTAGCTGGGATCTCCTTTTACTGTACATTACTCCTCACCATCAGTCATACAGAGAAAATCCCTCTGTGTGGTTTGAATTTGAATGCATTAATTTCTTGGAGGTGGAGGAGACAAGACTAAACAAAATAAAACTCATTTGCAGTTTTATATGGGCTGCCATTTAATCATCCCTGAATTAACTGAGTCACATAGGATGTTTTTTTTCTATTTCTGGAAACTTGGTGTAGCTTGATAGCACTGGCAATGTAAACAGCAAAAACTGTAAAAGGTGATGGTAAAATGGCAAAATGAAAAGATGACTCATGCATGAACTGCCTGAGTAGGAATGCAGTCAGGACAAAGCCAAAGCTCAGCTGGAGTTGAAATGATGAAGGAAGGTAAGGATCGGAAGGTAAGGATCAGAAGGTTTTGTGTGTATGTTGGTAGAAGAAAGGGCAAAACCAGCATGAATCCATTGCTCAGTGGGTTCAGGGTCCTAGTGACAAGCTACAGGGAAAAAGATGTAATTTGCAGCTCAGATTTCACATGTGAGACTTGTCCTTGGGCCTCCCAAGTTTCTGAGCCTCCCACTCCAATCTGTCAGTGCCTACAGGGAAAAGAGCTGGGGATCCCTTCACCCAACTGGGGATCCCTTCACCCTGCTGATGTGTGCAGCTCCATCACATCACATCAGGGGGCATCTGAGGCTGCTAAAGGCTGACATCACTGAGGACATTATTTCTATCACCTTTGACAGGTTCTGGCAATGAGGGAAAATACCTAATGCCTGCCAAAAGGCAGACGTTGCACCAGCCCCCAAAAAGAGCAAGAAGGATCCAGGGAACTTGTATATTTACCCTTAAAACTCAGCATATCAGACCCTGAACCATTCCCTAAATGGCATACCAGAAGAGTCCCTTTGAGCTTTTCTCCCTTGTGGGGCAAGATGGACAGTGGTTGCTCTAAGGAAAGCAAAGACCTTCCCAAATACAGAAGCTGCCACCAAACTGGAGTCGTGTGGAGACAGCAGTGGATTAGACTAGCAGGAGAGGAGTGTTGAAATGCTTTGCCCTCTGATCATCCTCAGAGAAAAATACAGCTCAAAAGAGAATTTGGGCCAGAAAAATTTTACGAAGCATTTGTTTAAGCTGCACAAATATCACCCAAACTCATTCCTACCTCCAAGTAAGCAACAGTTAAAGCCTGGGGGGAGTAATGAGGAAGGAAAAACCATCTTCTTGCTACTCTATCAAGCCAAGCTCAGCACTGAGGAAAGCTCAGACCCAAGCAGTTGTCCCCACTGAATATTCTTCCAGAATACCACATTTATGCTTTAAATGATGCTGGTGGCCATGTTTTATGACATTTTTCCCTAAGAATACACATCCTTCCATCCTGCCTCCTAATGACTCATGGAAGTTTCAGGTAGAAGAAGGAAGTTTCATTAACAAATCCATAATTGACGACTATACAGGTCCTTTTTACACAAAAAAAAGGACAATGATGTAATTACTTCAACCATATGCTCACTCAGATTAACTGGAATGTAAACACCAGAGACATGGGATTAAAACTATGGAAAGGAAAAAGATGAGCAGGGCATTACTGTAGCATTAAATTTTTTCTGGGTATGTGAACAAAAATAGGGTTTGTATTCTGAAAAAAATTGTCTTCCTATTCAACACTTCCATTTCATAATGCATGTCAAAACATCTCCCAATTCCTTCATGCTGACAATCAGGTTCTGCTTAAACAAAGTTTGTGTGTGTCCTTCTCTGGCCAATTCAACGTCACTGTTCTAAATGCCATTTTTAGAACTGGCTTTTATTCACTGCCAGGTGAGGTCACAAACTGCTTCCTGTCAGTTGCTAGACATTTTCCTAAAACTCAGAACTGACAGCAGACTTGCTTTCTGTTGTTCACTTGATTGCTTTACGTAAAAGGAAGGAAGTGTTTGGGGAGAGGTGATGCCATGGGACATCGATCAAGAGACTGGGAAATGTTCATCCTCTCAGCAGTCCTTGCAGCACAAGAAGGTTTCAGCCACTCCAAGCTCCAAGCTGTCTCACTTTTAGCGTGGATCTTTCAGGACTTCATGGTGCTGTATCACCACAGCGCACCCTTCATGCTTCAGACAAGTTCCTTGCCCAGAATCAGATTTCTCTATAATTCCCATCTTTTGCCCAGAGGCAAAGTTGCAGTCCTGTGCTGCAAGTGTAGCCTCACAATGTGACCCTGGGATACTTCCAGGGAATTTATTTCTCCCCATCCTGGCACGACTGCAGCACCCCATCACTCTCAAGGTGGGGGTCAGGAGACATCCCAGCATTTTCCCACTCACACATTCCATCTTCTTTCACGTGAGGACCTCCTGTTTATTCCCCAGAGCCCTAAACTAACACTAGCTCGTGATTCCCAGTGATCCAGGCAGCCCATAACTCTCCCAGGCCTCGGAGTGAAGGCTGTGAGAACATTTGCCAGCTGAACCAGGTGATATCCCCTGTCACACCCACTCTAGAACTCTGACAGACCAGGCTGAGTGTGACATTGGCATCCACTACATCTGCAAAGGGTGACACAGCGCTTTAAATTGTCAGAGACATCAATATGAGATGCTAGTTGACAGCATGAAAAATACAGCGTTTTTTAAAAATGCAAGAAAAATTAATTCCTCAGAGCATATTACATTCTGTTCACTGGGAAAGGGAATGTTTTCCCTCCAGTACTTTGCCATCTGAAAAAGACAGTTAATCAAACACAGCTCCTGGTACAAAGTGCAAATCAAAGCTTCTCTGAAGCAACAATTACCACATTGATTCTATACACAAAATAGCCTGTCAATGAAAATGGTTTAAGACAGAAAGTGTTTGTGGAAGTAGCACAAAGTAGTTTAGTGACCATCTGATCCCAATCAACACATGCAAATGAGATTTTGTGGGATGCTGTTGTGAAGACAGAGAGTTTTCTATCCACTCTCTTTGGAGAGCATGTAATCTTGGAAAAAACCTTTACATTATCATTGCCCAGCATGAATCTTTGAGCAGGAGAGCTTAGATGGCATTTTCCTTCACTCCCTCCATAAACAGCTGTCTCTGTAAGAATGTAGCTGAGGAGCTTTTTAAGAAATCAGAAGAATAAAGTGCTATTTATGCCATGAGGGATAGCACTGCAGCAATTTCCCTGAGAGTCCCCTGCACGCTTTTGCAGATAATTCATCTTCTTTCCAAAACAGCTATCAGGCCCAAGTCCATGGGATCATGAGATCATGAATCCAACCCCACTGTGAGGGCAGGGATGAGGGTGATCTGGAGGGACTGCAGCAGCAGAGAGGAGTTTATGTCAGTCCTCACAGAGGATTAGCATAAACTGAGACTCTGAGTCTCAGAAGCTGCCAGCTAATTCCAGCATCCAAAAGGAGGGATCTGAAGATGGTGAAGGGTCTAGAGGAGAAGCTGTATGAGGTGTATCTGAGGGCTCTTGGTCTGTTCAGCTGGAGGAGACTGAGGTCAGAGCTCCCAGCAGTTCTGCAGCTTCCTCCCGAGGGGAAGAGGAGGGCAGGCACTGATCTCTGCTCTCTGTGACAGGGACAGGACCCAGGGACAGCTGGAGCTGTGTCAGGGAGGGTTAGGGTGGATATCAGGAAAAGGCTCTTCCCCCAGAGAGTGCTGGGCACTGAACAGCTCCCCAGGGAATGGTCACAGCACTGAGCCTGCCAGAGCTCCAGGAGTGTTTGGAGAACTCTCTCAAGGATGTACAGGGTGGGATTGTTGGGGTGTCTGGAGCTGGACTGGATGACCCTTATGTATGCCTTCCAACCCAGAATATTCCACAATTCTATGATTCCATGAACTCACTGCAATCCCCACCTCAGTGTGTGCCAAAGCCCATCCCAGGTCTTGATGCCTTCTGTGCTGCTGAAGCTCCTCTAAGCTCAAACCAGCACTGTGCACCAGCATGAGCCCCCAGATCGCTCCAAAACGGATTTGGCAGCGTGTGCACCCTGAAGTTTTAGGTCAAACACAGCATTCCCACATTCCTTGCAGCTCCCCTTTGGTTCCAGGCTGTGTGGAGTTTGTGGCAGGAGCACATCAGCTGTTTACAGACCACAGTGCATGGCAGCGTGAAGATAAATCACATAGAGCCTTCTTTGTCTCACATACATTCTGGGCTTTTCAAAAAATCCACTAAAACATACACATCATGAATTCGGGATTTTGGGAACATCAGGGATTATTACATTAAGGCTCTTCACTCACTGACTTCCCCAACATCTCCTGGAACAGATCTGGATCTCTCATTGAAACCTCCCTATGACCAGGCACTGATCTTTTCATTTCCCCCAGGCACTCTGGTTGTACTGGAAATATTTTTAAATTGTGAATGTACTTGACTTAAAGTTGTCTTTCTGCTCACTTCAATCCCTTTTAAATCTGTCCCTGCATTCCCCTTGGAAATACATACACAGTGACAGGGTGACTGAAGGAAACAGTTGTGCTGCTCTGAACATCTGTGAGATGTGAGTGAAAAAAAAAGAGCAAGTTCAAGTTACCCCTCCTAAAAAAAGTGACAGATGTGAGTAAGAGGTACCGCTCATGAGACACCTCTGCGGAGTAAACATTTTGGAATAATATTCCAGGCAACAACTACAGAGGCTCTAACAACAGATTGACCAGCCATCTATTACATTTCAAGCAAAATGACTCAAAGGAAAATGTTCCAAGCAGGCACCGCTGGGTATTTGACTCAGTTTTTAACTATTTCCTTGCCACAAAGCATACACGTGCCTCCTGTAACCCATGCCCCGCCAGCCTCCCTTCTACAGATGCACAGCACATCTGACTTGTTTTTCCACCAACTTTTTAAAACCTGTAGCCATCACAGGGTGCTGTTGTTTCCTCTCAGTGTGTGGGATGCCAGGTTCAAAGTAATTATTTAGCTATTTTAAACTTTTTCTTATTTTGTTTCTTTTTTTTTCTTTTTCCCCTTTCTTAAATAACATTAGCATTCTGGGCTGGGCTAGCTGAAGGGCTAAAAGCTGGTTTTAATTTAAATAGAAATAAAACCAGAAGTGACTGTGTGATTGTACTAAAAATAAATTGTTTTCTGTTCTAAATGTTTCACTGATCTTCAAATTGGAGGAGGAGGCAAACGGGACAGGATGTCTAACTCTTTTTTAGTCTGAGGGTGCCTCAAATCTGTGGCATTCTGTCTCTGGAGAAGTGGGTCGTTTCTGAGATACCATCACTTTATCTGGAAATGTATTTTCCACACTTCACCAGCACATCTATTCAGCATGTGGTTCAGAAATCATGAGGGGAAATCACACACTGTTAAGACAGAGCATTCTTGAGCGAGCCCCAGCTATGGCAAATTCAGCGGCAGAAAAAGAGGCTGCGGCGAGCGCAGTTACTGAAATTTTCCAAATAAATAAAGCAAACAAGTTGCTCCAGGAACAAACTCGTACCTATATGATTTATAGCAGCAGGAGTGAGGCCACGAAGGCGAGGTGAACCCAGTGAACCAGCAGTCCCAGGCCACCCGTGGGCTGTTGCCTTCCCTCCTTGTACCCAGCGGGTGACAGCTGGGACAGACCTCATCTGCTCCGAGGTGTGTGTGGCTTCGAGCAGTGCTCAGCAGCTTCTGCTGGCTTGCACGCTGCTGATGGGCTCCAGCCTGGGTTAGGATCAACAGGGAAAAATATAGGGATCCTATTTACAGCCTGCTGGCAGCAGATAGGTTAAAAAAAAAAATAAAAAAAAGGCCTTCTCCAAAATCAATGTTTGCTTTACTGAGGGCCTCCTAAGGTGTACATTGGAAACAATTCTGTCTGTCTTCCACCACAGTTCAGTCACCCTACAGTTTGGTGTGCCAGCCAGTAGTAGTTAGCAGTCCAGAATCAACAGGTTTCTGCTGTTGAGCAGTACCAGATCACATTGGCCAAAGGCAAATGGAAAAATATTAAATGTGACACGGCACCTGATGAATGGTGATAAAGGACAAAAAGCAAAGTAGGGACTGTGGGCACCTTGGCTATTTTTTACCCCATTTGTGGCACGATGTGAGGCGTGTTTTCAGCAGCAGCACTCCTCCCCTGCAGCATAAACCAGCCCCTCCTCTCACTCCTTCTCTTCAGCCACTCTAAGCTCAAAGGATGTCATGGGGCTGATCCTCCAGTCCTGTCACTGGCACCCTGTGCTGTCACTTCATCATGGGCAAAGCCACTAAAAACCAGCATCGGTGCAAACTCTCCGTTAATTTCCTTTCATACTAGGAACTTTACCCCTGCTGTTCCAAACCATGGCTGGCCATCCAATGCACACAGAATGAGGGGGAAGTGCAGCCTCTGAAGACAGGCTGAATGTAGGAGCTGTGTATTTCTGCCCCTTTCTGATTATCCTGTCTACATGTCCTGCTCTATGCCTGCACCTTTGCACATGAATTTTTCAGCATGAGGGCCTCCCACATCCAGAAAATGTGTGTTACTAACTCGTGGCATTCTGATTTGAGGCTAAAATAATTTCTTTTCTCTTTTACCAATTGAAGTCAAGTTATGGAACTTCAGTCCCTCGAGAAAGGAACAACCCAAGCAGTGCAAGTTGTCCACCAGGAGCCAAGTGTTTGGAAAAGCTCCTCCCTTTCAGTGTGCCACCAAAGAAGCAAAAATGCTCTCCAGTGAACAGAAATGCTGCTGAAATAGGTATTTCATCTCCAGCTGCCTGGTGGCACTGCACACACCATGCCCTTGGTGTTCTGCTAACAAACAACACCCTCCCTGGCACCAACTTCAATGAGCCACACCAGAGCAGGAAGCTAAAATAGGCTCTTTTTCTCCTCAAAAAGAGAGGAAAGAATTTGTTGCAAATCCTTCCAATACTATCAGGACACCTTTCCCTACCCACCCCATATCTTACTAAAAGGAATGTGCATAGTTGTTATACTGATTCCATGTAGTCCACAATTAGATCCTGAAAAGAGTGTGAAATGTGCTTTTCCACGTAATTGACTGTTTCCCTGTGATTCATGAAGCTTCTTTTCACATGAATAAATGGTCACTTCTTGTTTATGTATCACCATGGTACATAGCTCCTAGCAGGCCAAAAAAATAGGTGCAAAGCTAATATTTAATCAGTACAGCCACATGCAACTTCCCCCCACCACCCCTTGCTCCCAAACCCTTGTCTTTTACCTCCTCCCATAACAAAGAAGGCACAGATTTTTTATGGAGGAAATAATTCTGGGAAAAAAAAAAATCCCAGCAGTTTTACCTTCCTTAGCACTCGTTAACAATTCCTTTTTTGCTTCATGCTTATTTTGTGTTTCACATTTTCCAGTGTAAAGAAAACAACTGAGAAGTCCCTTACAAACAAAGTGAGATGGTGGAGAAGGAGGAATGTCCTGTGTGCATGGCTGCTGGAAATGGCAGCTTTCCAACCACTAATTAGTTTATTTCTCAGGGGAGATACAGTCAAGACGACACTTACCAGCGGTCACCTGAATTAGAAAGCACCTCAGTGTGTTCTCAGAATAGCATTTCAGCTTCTAGACACTTAAATGACACTTAATTTTTACAGTGCAGTAAACTGAGGCACAAATTAATTTGTTTACGGTGAGTTCTCAGTGAGTCACTGCTCAAGCAATTCTGCACTCAAGCTATGATTGCAGAACTCCTCTGCCTTCAACTACAGCTTCTTCAACGAGGCTGCATGATTAGCTCAATGTGACAACATCTGTGATGGGTAAGTGTGGATCTCCATGTGTTTGTGGATTTGGTCCTTCCTGCCTGGAAAGCTGAGGACCACCTTGTGCAGTATTTTGACAGTATAATTAAAAAAAAAAAAAGAAAAATCATAGACAATTATATTTGTCTTGACAGCATCGTTCCATGGCAATCCAAAAACACATCAGAAAACAGATGTCAGCAGGGACACTTAACAGCATAGGAAAAAACATACTGGTTTAAGCCTGGCTACCAATCTAGCCCAGTAGGTCATGTCATTCTGCAGAATCAATGCAAAAAATCCGAAGGCAAGAGAAAAGAGAATATTGGTTGTTGAGAATACACGAGGACATTAATCTCCTTTTTACCACAAACCCAAAGCAACATCAGGTTTTAAGGCTGGAGAAAAAAAAAAAGCGGAGTGGTTTTTACCTCATATAGACACGAGACAAAACCAAAGCCTCAAGATCTGATCTTGTTAAAAAAACCAGAAGGGTGAGCTGTGATGTTTTTGTTTTCCTTTTTTTATTTTTGGCAGCAAGGTAGAAACTTTTGTGAGTGTTGGGGGTTAAGACATGGGGGAGAGAAGGGGACAAAGGAGAGAGAAAAACAACTGCTTGGAGTCCACTTTTCTGATTCAAATACACCTTAGCAGCACTCAGTGGAAAGCAGACTCAGAAGTGGAAAGAATTTCTGGATCCAGATCAAGACAGCAGAAATATCTTAATCTTTACTGGGCCATAATCTCCTGAGAAGGCTTGTGAGAATTTGATCCTGTCATTCCCAAACTAGAATCTTTAAACTGATTTGGACCAGAATTACAGTTGGGTTGAAAATATTATTACTTCTTCCTGTGGAAACAACAACAACAAAAAAAATGAATAAAAATGGAAAATAATTCAGCCAAACCCAAAGTGCATGGACTCATTACAAGCTCAGGAAATCAACTCTATTTAAATCCCTTTCAGCACCACTCTCCAACTTTAATAGTGCGTGTGTGGAAGCAAACATTACAGAGTTCATCCTGGTCTCCTGCCTCTCTGTCCCCACCCCAACCCGAGATCTGCATCTCAGTGGTCACTATTTGTTTTTTCTTTCTGATTAGCCTTGACAAGACTTGCTCTCACTAACCACCATTTTCATTCTTTTTGGTATTGCTCGCTCCAAGATTTCTGTGATCTTCAGTATTGCACCCTTGCACTCCTATGTTCAGTCCACTCCCTGCTTTGCTGACTTTACTCTAATGAAGAAAGAATATTCATACTTCATTGTGATTAACTTGGTCCTAGCACAATATTAAACCATTATTTATTTACAGAACTAAATGAAAGCTTCTTACAATGCTGATGGATCATTATTCTTCCACAATTTTTCCCTTTTTTCCGTTCAAAGACACAAGCTGCCCTTTGGGTTTGATGGTACAATGAGAACCAGTAATTTTGTACTACTCCAGTCAATTCAGGGAAAGACACTGTGTGCTCTAATGGGTCAAAGACTGTTGCATTGTCTTTGCTTTAATGAACTTCTATGAGGACACAATAAGCTTTAAAAATTTCTGTTTGTCTCTGCTGAGATCTTGTGATTAGCCACTTTTATTTATGTTCTTTGTTTTTATCCTTAGTTCAGATATATCCACAGGGTAACCAATAGGGAAAAGAATAACTACTTTTCCCCAGCAGCACCAAGCTTTCCTTCTATTCATTGGCAATCATATTTAAAATGGGATTGCTGACATTTAACTCACAGATGCTGCAAATATATGTTTTGGCCGTATCAGCTCTGCACATTTGATCTTGTTTTATTGTGTATCGGAATGAGGTAGGACTTGGCGTGTCAAATGTGAAGAACCTTTCCTGCCGTCACCCTGAGGGGCAAGTGAAGTTATGGCCACGAAATTGAAGTTAACAGCAGGACAGGAGAAGCAGGGAAGAAGTGACACCCTCCTTCAGGGGAGCCACATTCCAGCCATGGTGATTTTATCCCCTGGTGATTTTATCACAGAATTTACAATATTTGATGTTTTCTTTAACACCATACCTCTTGTGCTCCTCTACATCTCAGATGTCATAAAGGGGGAAAGAAGACTTTCCAGCACTTGCATTTCCAGTGCAAAGACTGAATGTGAAGGAGATCAAAACTATAAAGCACACTAAAAAAGGATGATTATTTATTATTAAAATGAATAAAAACACTCTGTGACTTTCAAAATACACAAAGATCTTGATATATTTGATGATAATGTTTGACTAGGATTTTATAGCATTGTCAAGCATGTATAAATGGGGGCACTAGTTTATGGGCCATTTAATGAGAGGAAAACACAGGAGCAGAATGTGGTCAGTTCCTCAAACATGTCAAAAGAACTGCACACACCACATGGCTACCAAATATGAACCTAAAATTGAATGACACGTGATGCCATTTCTGCAAAAAACCCCAAATTCCTGAATTGAAGAGGAAGAATTCTGTCCCATCAGCTGATTTTAAGCATTAAGGACAAAGGACTAGCTTTTAAAGACTTGCAGTAAGATCTACACCATACCTGGCACTAGAAGAATGACGAAAGTTTTGCAGTACTGGCAACCTCCTCCTTCTTTATGCAAAGACATATCAGAAGGTTTCCCTAATAAAAGAGAACATAAAATTCAAGATCTTTCAATTTTTCTTTCAGTACAGTATCTGAAGCAAGTTTAATGAGATGCAAAAGAGGCAGCTATAGAAAATTCAACATTAAAAGGCCAAGACAGTAGCACAGCATGTCAGGAACCACTGCCGAGTACCAGATGTATCCTCACTGTGCAACTGTGCTAAAACATTTCCCTCCAAGACTCAGAACACATTATAACCTGTGTAAAGTGAGGGAGTTCCCCCTGAAAATGTGGAGTAGAAGGATAGATTTGGCTAGTGAAGTTGACAGAATGCTGTCTTTGGAGATTGAACACCATGCTCCCAGCTGGACTCCAGGCTGGAATATTTTTCAATGTTCCTCTCTTTCTTCATCAGAGAGTCCTTTCTGAGGTTGGAATAGCTGACTTTCCCTCAAAGCGCCATTGTCAAGAAGGCAAGGCATTAGCTAGAAACAATGAGCAAAATCCTGGCCTTGCTATTTGACAGTAGGAGTGAAATCCACTAGAGAACTTAGACTTGCAATTTAGCAAATGCATCTGTTCTGGTTTATTTCTGGACGCTTTCATAACAGTATGTACTTTTTTCAGAGCACTGTGAGAAACATGACTGACCAATAGGCTTTCTTGATTAATAAAATCAAACCAGTTGTCACTCCTGTTTTGCCTTCTTTAAGGGAAAATGCTCATGTAATTGAGCTCAACAACAGGCAGTCTACAAAGTGTGGATCAACTCTTGCTATAATGCAGAAAACCTTTTTTAAAGTTGCTAACTGACAGTTCTAGGCTTTGTCTTGGAAATGGCCATCATTACATTTTGCAGAATAACAAGACTATATGAGAGATATAAAAGACTTAGCAGTTTAACCAAGAGGAAAAATTTCATCAGAATATGTAATTGCTACAGTCACCTGAGCTATAGGATTTCTCTGTGAAAACCAGCATGAACTTCTGGATGCATATGCTTCAAAATAAATATCAACATTTGGTCCAACTTACAATCAGTCATTCCATCAATCAATCAATCATCCATTTGAATATTTCTTAAATATCATGAAGAATGACCATGTCATCCCTGCCTTCCACTCACCTGTTCTTTGAACAATTTGTCTTTGAAAAACTGTCTTGAAAATGTGCACACACATTGTGACTATGACACTTAGATTACATACTGATACGGTAAAACTGAGTACAGCTTGATGCCCACCCTGTTTGTGATAATCTGTATACTTCTGAGTGGTTTGTTGTTGCAGTGTGCTAGCAGGGTTTAGGGTATGCATATTAGCACGAGATCATTGGTCCTGCACTCTCCCCCACCCCCATTCTGTATATAGTTTATGTTCTAGAAATCTCTCCCTGGTTGGCTCTTTGGAGCTAATCACTCCCCTCTTCCCTTCCCTTTTAGCCCTCTGCACCCCTTTGTTCTGGGTTTGCAGCCTTGGGTTCCTTGCACCTTTCCCACCCCTCGCTCTCCGCTCCTCTTCACCTCCCTTTGCCCTGTGCCCGTGGATCCTAATAAACTCCCCTGGAACCCCAGACTGCAATTCAGCACTTCTTTCTTCGCCACGCCTCCACGACGACTTGTGTCCCCCGAGCCCCACTGCCTGCCACAGTGCCTTGTCACCATGTGTGCCCCGGGGTGTCTCGGCTCCAGACGGCTCCCCTCTGTGCGGCGTGGGGTGTCTGTCCGTGAAACACGAGGCTGTGACGCCGCAGTTTGTCATTCCTGTGTAACCATCAGTCCTTTGAAGACCTTCTTCACTTGCCCTCTGGAGCTTACAGGAACTTTTGTTCCAATCGTTGCAAATGGAAAATTATTGCATCTGAGATTAAAATACAGTTTTGATTCCCAAGAAGATGATTAGATGATACATTATCTTTGGACACAACTTCTGGATCCTCTTCCATTTTATCTGGAAGACATGTAAAGACTTCTCCATTGTGTAGATAACTTTGTTTTTAATATTAGTGTAGCAATCAAGCAAAAATACGTTCATCATTCTGATTCTGCAGTATCCCCAGCAAGCGCTGTTTTTCCAGAGAAACTCCTAAAGCATTCTGCTCAAAATGCTCAGGAGCCCCTATTGACATTTGGATCTCAACATGTCAACCATGCATTGCTTTCAACTTTTAAAAAGCCCAAGCTTCTGTTGTTGTTGTTGTTATTATTATTATTATTTTATTTTATTTTGGGGTTTTGGATATAATTTTGAAGTACAGATTGTCATGCTATACTATTTTCTGAGATGAAACCTTCTCAGCAGCATTATAGTAATAATGAGACACTCATTTTCCCTCTCCTGCATCTCAAGCCAGCAGCTCATCCTCCTTCTCCAGGACATTGCCAACAGAAAAAGTGCTGACACTTTTTTCAGAGAACTGATCATCAATTCTGCCCTTGATTTCTCTGCAGATTTCCAGAACCACACAAAGACAGAACTGTGTGCGTTATATTCACTGTGGTCACAATGTCGAGAAATGTGGAAGACATCTTGAGATGCAAATAGCCAACACCAGAATTCCTGCTGACTTCCTGGGAGCCAACGCTTCCCAATCATGCTCTAAATATGTAATACATGATCCTAATAAAAGAGTGGGATGTTTAAGTAATGGAATTTTTAAAATTATTGCCACGAAAATAGACGCTGGCCATGTATCACCATGACCAGTCATCTTCTGGAAACTTTATGCAGCAAGATTGACGTGAAGACTTAACCAGTGGCCTAATTTGGTAGTGATACAAGAACTGGAACATCCTTCAAAGCTCACTCAGCAAAAACAGTTCTGTTTCTCCCTTGGTTAAAGGGCCTCCTACAGCATTCTGTAGAGGGGGTCAGTTAGGACAAGTTTCTTTTTAAATGCAGAGAGGCCTTTGATGACCATCAATAGACCATTGATGAAAAAAGAATGCCACTCACTTTGGCTTTTGAGAGAAGACAAAATATTTTAATTTGAAGAAAGAGAATGAATGCCAATAATTTGACTTCTGATAGTGTTCTATACCTATTACAGCAGACTCATTACCAAATGTGAAGAAAAAAGACAAATTTGTAGCATTTTGTTGGGAATCACATTTTTAGGATATGAGTCTTAAACATCTCGTTTTTTTACTAGTGATCACTGTTACACTGTTTAAAATCATCCTCTGAAAAGAATAGTTGGAGTGTTTTGTCAGTAATATTTTGTGCATTGTATTATTCATTCTGGACAATGGAAAGCATCTAAAAATGCTGGTTGTGTAAGTCTGAAATGTGAGGAATTACAGGCAATGTAAGCAAATGTGATCCTCTGATGCAAATTAGATTTGTTATAATTACACAGCATGTAAGAAAAAGTTAAAATACAATTATCACATCTATGACAGAAAACTATTGCTACTATTATTGCTATTATAATAGGATAATAATTTTAATTATTATCACAAGAATGTTGTATCACTGCAATGTGAAACAAATAGAAAACATGAGCAATTCAGGAAATACAAAACTTGATAGTACGACTCAGGGTGGTTCTCCTATGATGTTCTACTGTTCAAATATGACCCTAATTCAGCAGCAGTACCATTGATTTCATGTGGGCTTTAAAATTAATAAACAATGAAAACAGTGCTAGCAGATCAGTCTTCTTGAAGCCTCAGAACAATATTCTTGGACAGAGCATAGACAAGAAAACTTTTTTTTGGTCAATTCCTGCAAGAACACTATATTGAATTAAAGGCATGAATTGTACCCATGTAAAAAATATTTACCAGTCCAGTGTTTCTTTGGCACATTTATAGACCATTGGTGAAAAAAGAATGCCACGGATGTTACGAAATCTTTCTATATATCATTCGGGATGGCCATGCAAAACAAAAAAACATTTAGGACAATCTCATCCACACATTAAGTCACTGCTGCAATGCAGTTTACAGTACCTAAACTAAGTCCATTTGATAACTGCACCCACACCATCTGTGAACTGAAAGTGAGCATAAACTATGTGTCCCCCTGATAAACAATTTATATTGGTGACTGTTTCCCTCTAGGAAACAGGACAAAATCTTATCACATGTTCCCTTCATCCACGCAGTAGGGAAAAATCTGTCAGCTCCAACATTTCAAGGCATAAGAAAGGCATGGAGGAAGAGGAGGGTCTCGAGTGTTGTAAGGGAGATTTGGTGTGGAAAGGAATTAGGCTCTCTAAGGTCATGTCTGCATGGGTAATTTCAGACAGTCGGGAATTAACATTAGCATTTACTGAGCTGGCAGGACATGACACACTTTTGATCAGAAGCCAATGTAAAGATGCACAAAAAATCTCAAAATACTAAAGTGATCTCAGCCTCTGGAATGGCTCCTGCTTTTTCTTTGTTCTGCCACCTAATGATGGAGTGAAGGAATTCAATGCGCCAAGGAATTCAAGTGCAACTTGTCAATGAGATTCTTACAGCATGGCAAAAATCCAAATATCCCTGTAGCTTAAGTACAGACAGTATACAAAAAGCATGTTGCCAATGATTCCCTCTTCGTGGATGACTTGCTCACATATGGTCTCCGAGACAATCTAGAATCCTGCAGTGGAAGTAGATAAGGAGCCAACAGAAACATAACACAAATGTGTAGGACTGCATGATGCCACAATATTCAGTTTTAACTCAGAGTAAACTATTGGCTACAAATCACACTGCTCAGTTCCAGACCATGAAGTAGAAGTGTTAAAATAGAGTGGACCAATGAAAGACAGCATTTTTGGCACTGGATCTCCTGTTGCCCTTCATTTTAGGTCACTTCTAGTACACACAACAGAGTGTCCAAACCATGCCTTTATATAACAAGATTTATGGTTTATTTCTAATATGAACCATAACCATATAGATAAAATGTTTATTATATGAGCTTTGTGGATGGTCTAGTTCTTGCATTTTGATTCTAAGGATTAGTTCCAGAGTTTTTTGTTCCTCCTACTGCAGACTTGCCAAAATTGAACACTAGCAGCCACGCCTCAGAGGCAGATAAAGCTCTACCCCACAGTCATACAACATGCTATTTTCTCTTTTATGTCATTCTTCAGTCTGTATGTAGAATAAAAAAAGAATTACAAAGAAATTGTGATGTCAACTTCTAGGATCTAGATTGGGTTTTGCAAACATCTCCCTGGCTTTAAACTGAAAGAGAGTAGGCTCAGATTGGATATTAGGAAGGAATTCCTTTCTGTGAGGGTGATGAGGCTCTGGCAGAGGTTGCCCAGAGAAGTTGTGGCTGCCCCATCCCTGGAAGCATCCAAGGCCAGGCTGGATGGGGTTTGGAGCAACCTGGGATAATGGAAGGTGTCCCTGCCCATGGCAGGGGGATGGAACTGGGTGATCTTTAAGGTCCCTTCCAACACAAACCATTCTACAATTCTATGATTCCCTTCTCCCAAATTTTCACAAACTGCATTCTCCTGTGGTTAGATAGAAATAATGAAAAATATCCCTAAGCTTTAAAGCTTTGCATGCAACATGGAGAAGGTGGAATTACTGTATACTGCGAAGCTCACCTCCTGAATAGGTCTGGTTTTGCTCTGCAAGTAAAGTTCTTCTCTGAGACTTGGAGTTTCGAATGTAACCAAGTTCCCAGTCTGATCTTCCATCTCTGTGGTCTAGGCTGTAATTCTGCTTGCAGGGTAGAGAGGAAGATCAAAGGACTAAAACTGTCAAAGGTGAGAAAAAAACACCTACCATTCTCTATGACAATCGCAATATTCAAGAGCTGAAATGAAACAACACATAATGTTCTAATGGGAAAGATCCACCACAGCTGCCAGTGAAATCTTACTGGCTCCAATCATAAGCTTCTCCAAAAAGTGCTTTTGCATAGTGTTCCGAGTTAGAGCACAAATCAGGAGAAGGCTAATAGACACGTGAGGATCTGGCTTTGAAGGGGAACACCTGGATGTCTTTAGTAAAAAGGAATATTGTTTCAAGTACAGGCCTAGAACAAAACCAAGGAGCTCATTTAGGAATCTGCTCATACCGCACACTTCCATATTTAAACATATATTGTGCGACAGCACTAGGCAATCAATTTCATTTTACAGTACCTCAACATTCAAAGAAAAATGCCCATGGGGACATCTGCATCATCTTTGGTGCAGTTACAGAAACCAAAGTTTCACAGGTTTAGGAACAGAAAATGAGCAGACGACTCATTAACACTAAAGGATTTTCTCGACTTCCAGAAAAAATGGAAACAGATCAGTCAATGGGGTCAATCAGAAGATTGGCTTTTAATCCATTTGTAGGATATGGTTATCATCTAGTAAAACCAGCACTATTTACTTCTTCAGTGAACCTTTTGTATACAGAAGACAAAACCTTTGGGTTTGATTACAAAAATGAATCACAGAAAAAGATTTAAATAAAAACCTTAACTTTCTGCAATGTACATATCATACTGCCAAGTATATATGCAACCATTTGGTGTTCCTTATTGCTATAAGAAGGCAATTTTTGAAAAATATTGATGAACAAAAATTAGCTAATCAAAAAAGCCCCAAACACCTCTGAATAACAAGAATCACACTAAAAAAAATGCCTCTAAGTCCCCCATTGATTCACATGCTCACCATAAGAGAGATCATTCTTAGTTTATTTACATACCTAAGCATGAACACTTATTTTTCCCTTATTTCATTCAGAACTCTTCTATAACTAAGGCCCCAAATCTACAATCAATAGAGTGTAGGCACAGAAATTCCACTCCATCTGCAGCTAGCAAGACTAGAAAGACCTATGAGTGATCCGAAGTCCAGTAATGTCAGTGGGGAATTTTTCTACTTCCTTCAATGAATTTAGAAAGGGCATGTGAGGTCAGCAAGCTGCACTCCTTATTCTGTCAGAAATTCCACTGAGGCAGTGCAGTATCAGTCTCCACATAATTACACACATCTTCTTCCTGAAACTGAGGTCAGTCACATTAATCGTAATTTCATGAGAAAATGACTTTTGGAATTGAACTAGCTGTATAAAACAGGAATAAAATACTATACATTGGTTATGGCAATGTTTTGCACTACTCCAAACAGATGCAGTGTTTAGTTTTTAAATTTTGCTATTTCTAGAGCTGGATTTGTTTATGAATTACTTAAGAAATGCCTGACAGCACTCTTATGTTTCAGTATTGATTCTTCTGTTATACATCAAAAGTAGTAAGAAATAATAAGCTGCTCAGGCTCACCTGAGGCAATGGACTTGGGCAGATACTTTGGAAATAGAGATGGATTTGTATCTATAATCAACAAAATATTTGTCTCCATTTTTTAAAATATCAAAAATAATGGTGAATCACATTAACACATGATGCCAAATTTAAAACAGACATAACAGGGAAATGTTTTCATCATTGCTGCAGTTATCTAGAACTTCAACCATGCGCTACTAGAAAACATAAAGAAAGCAAAATCCTAAGAAATCCCAAATAAAACAAATTTTTTTGTCAAGGTTTTCTTTTCTCTTACACTTGCTATCAGATAATAGTAGTAAAATAAATAAATAAATAAAAGAACATTATCCACAAACATTTCTATCAAGCTTCTCAGATCAATCTTGACTTCATGATATAATCAAAAAAGACTGGAATATATTCATAATTTTCTGGATGGGGATTTGCAGCTTCACAAATCATACTGTATGAGCAGCACTGAGATTGTCAGTCTCTGTTCTCCTCTGGAGTTGGTTCTTCCTTTAATAAAACATTTAACTGTTTCTGTGCACATGACAGGAAAAGTTCCAAACTGTGCAGATTTCTTTGACGGACAACGTGATCAAGCTGTTGAAACAAAAGAAAAGAAATAAAAGATGGATGAACTTTAAGAAAACCTGAAAACAAATGCCAGGGTTTGCCAGCAAAAAGTCAACTGTATCCAACGACAAAAATTCAACAACTAAAGAATTTCAACTAAAGAATTTCAACTAAGTAATTTCAATGTGGGCAATTTAATAAGAACTTTCCGATGAAGTATTTTGAGTTTTCTCAAAATAAAATGTACACAACGCTAAAAGTAACTTTAAAGCTGTCAAATTTGACACAGCTATTTGAAAATGCTAAACAGCCTAACAGCCTAGCTGCCATGCTAGGTAACTCCCCACAGTATATATATTTTTATATATGTATATACACCCATATATACACAAATATATACATATATATATATACACACACAATATATATATACTTGCAATATAGACAATGGCCCTGTCTTCCCCACTAAAAGAGATAAGAACACCACAGCAAGACTTGGCAGGTTATATCATATAAATGACAAAAATACGGTTTACTGAAAGGCATTTGAATTTTCTTAATTAAAACGTAAAACCCATTCCAAAATTCCTTCCATTTGAATTTTGAAGTTCAAATGTCAAACAAATATTATCACAACTGAGAGATGTTTTCAATCTGACTATTTTTTAATCAGCCACAAATTCAACTAAATACCTATATAACAATGACATAGGGTGAGACTGAAACGTAGTGGTACAAGGCTAACATGACATGAAAGTTATGCCACTCAAGAGAAAGAAAGTAATGGTATTTTGAAGAAGTCCAGCACTTCTGTTAGACTACTGTGTACAAGTTTATATTCAATGGCAAATGGAAGGTTTTAAAAAAAATATATCCTGACTTGGACTCACAGCTTTAATTACAGCTTTCAACAAAAACTGATCTCTTTATCAATCAGCACTCCAGTTCATTGGTCTAACAGTCACTTGAATGCCCATTTTGTTTTATAATAGATATTTTTAAAAAATATCAAGACAGAATGCAAGGCAAAGCTTGTGACAGCTTCCCACTTCACTTTGAAAATGCACTCAGGATAAAGCTGCAGCGAAGGGAAACATTTTTATGACCCTGTGCTTTTCTGCTCCATAAGCTCTTACAAACTTATGCAAAACCAGTTAGAATATTTTGGCAACTTGTTTCAACAGAGATGAATGTGTCAAATCTAGTCACCAGCAGAACACACACATATTTCCTAAAAACCACACAATCATAAACCTCTCCTTCAGCAACAGAAGTTGGGAATGGTTTGGGTTGGAAGGGTCCTTAAAGATCACCAAGTTCCGACCCTCTGCCATGGGCAGGGACACCTTCCACTGGATCAAGTTGCTAAAAGCTCCATCCAGCCTGGTCTGCTTGTGCAAATTTTCAGCTGCTGCTCAAACTTTCACATCTCTCAGCAAAAGCAGGCATTAGGGCTCCATACACAGCCTGATGTGAACCCAGCCCACTGATTTACAACAGATTTTAAAGCAGATCTAGCTCAAATAAATGTCAGAAAAGTCTGCTCTTGATATATTCAAGGAACAGCTGCTACTGACAAGAACATGGAAGAAACAGCAAACTAATCTCTAAAGAAGGTGTATCTAAAACAGACAGTCTGGAATAAATGAACAAATAAAATCCCACTCTGTTGTGCTGGTGCATTTTCTCTGATTTGAAAAGTATTTTGCTTCCTTCCTATCTTCTGGACCAAAACATTTTGCTTGGGGAAGCTTGCAGATATTTTTTGTGCCTGTGATCCATATTTCTTTGGGGAATGAATGGACAGATACAGCACAGTTCACACAACTCCATCTGTTGATTCTTAAGAAAGAGCATGAGAAACCTCTTTCCCTAATTAATATAATTCTCACATTATGTCATCAAATTCTGTTGCATCTGGTAGGCATATCAGTTGGAGAAGCTTAGCATGACATAGAATTTTATTGGTTTCCTTTTGTAGCATATTATATCATTATAATCCTAGATAGGTCTTTATTGAGCTTTGACCAAGAGCTTTGGCTAAACTCTCCATTTTCTGTTCCTGCAGCTTTTCATTGCAAATTCTGCTTTAAAGAGAGCAGAGTAGCTCACCAGATGTGTGTTCTGACATGTTGCTGTTAACTTTCTTTACCAAGGCTGCAATCTCAAACTGTATAGGATTAAATTTATTTCACCAAGTACTAAAGTAAATGTTTAATGTGTGTAGTGACTGGCTGCAGCATGAACAAACCAGAATTTCTTCAGGCTTGAGCAGGAGTTTAAAAGTCTCAAAAGCATTAAGTACAGGTTTGAGGAGCCTTTGTTGAACTCAAGTGGTTTGTTGTAGCCTCCGTCTGTGCATAAGGAAAGTTTATTGCTTGTTAAAAGTTTATGTAAATTCGCTAACATAAAACTTGAGAATTCAGTTCCCTCTTGTTTGCTCAGTTTCTGAATAAGCTTTGCCTTGAGCAGGACATTTTAAAAATCTTCCATGCTACAGAAACAATCCAAAAAGACTTGGGATCTTCACAACACAGAAGAAGAGAAGCAAAAAACAATGCTGGCTTTTAAAATGGTACATTTGAATGTATTCAGGAGAACATGCTCATTAATGGGGAAATCGGCTTGGCTGGGAAATAGAAACAAAACAAATCCAATGAAACTTTTTTATATAATATATTGTTTAATGAACTGTTAGCAATGGACATGGGTTTTTTTTTTTTGAACACTGCCTCAATGTTGCTGTGCTCCTGCTTTCATAATATACCATAAAATGGGAAAATATGTGAGTAAGATATTTTAAATCTTGCGTTTCCAAACAGTCTTCTCTCTATATTTTTAGGTCCTGTTCACTTCATGGAATGATCTCATTATTTAAACAAACATAAACAGACATCTGGCAAATTCAAACTGAATGTGACTCATATGCAAATGCAATCAGTATGAATCACATATTTGGGATGGAGCATTCACACAACCAAAGCAATGCAACTGTTCTAATTCTATAGATGCTGAGAAATGCATCATGTTGGTTCAGATCTACCACGAAAAGGGCATTTTCCTACATCATCCTGTCACTGTTGTCATTGCTAGCCAATGTTTGTCTTCCACTCTATGAAATCTATTAGGTCAAAGTTCCTAAATTCTTTAGACTGTGTCCAGTTGGTGAAGCTTTAATTAGCTTAAAGGTTTAATGCTCCTGAACTCCCTTATTTTAAAAGAGTATCTTTTAACTCTGCACGGATTTTTTTTTCCTTAAGAACCAGAGGTTGCTTCTCCAGGTACTTGCATGGATCCTGCTGAGAAACTGGATATATGAGATTTGGAAACACACTTCTTGAATTCCACTCCCTAAATTCCCACTATCATTCAGACATTTCATTTACCAAAAATGAGATGAGTCCTGCAGGACAGTCAAACACATTCAGTGCTGTTTGTTCCTCTCTTTAAAGCTTCAGTCCACTTTTCAGACCTTTGTGCATTTCCATAATCCTTCTGGCCAAAGATGACTGGATGAGACATCTTGTGGGGTCTCACCTCAGTCATATCCACAGGATTACATGGCTTTTTTAAGCCATGAAAGGCATGACCTGGAGGCCCAGGCCCCAGCAGAACTCCTGAGTGGATGCAAGAATTGGACTTGGAAATGAAAGAAAAGGCACTGTATCACCACCAGGTGAATGTTTCCATCCCAGGCTGCTCTATTTTACTTTGAGTCAACCCACCCTGCCCAGCATCACTTCAGCCACCCACAGCTCAAACCAGACCAAAGTTAACAGCTATTCTCAGCTCTACATCTTCCTACCTTTATCTTACCTTTTGAATTTCCTGTGAAATGTTAGAAGAGTCTACATTGAGTGATGCCTAAAGAAAAAATTAGTTTCTTACACAAATAACTGAGTGTGCACAACCTCTCTATCTTCCCCTTGCAACACCTACCTGCAAATAGTTTTGTTTTCATGGCATTCATGCTTATCTTCCTCTATTAAATATTCACCAACCTGTTCAAATACTTCAAATTACTAGAGGAGAAACCCAGCCAGGACTCTACAACTAACTGACGCATGTCAGAATTATGCTATCCCTTTCTAGTAACTACTAAAACATCACACAGAAAATATAATTTTAGGTTAAGCAGTGAAGGTTCAAGGATGAAATCCTGATCTCACCAAAGTAATGCTGTATTTTGTTATTAATCTCACTGTGGCCTGAAGTTCACCCAGAAAAGAGAAGAAAGCAAAATTAATGTTACATATGGCTCTTCAATTTTCCTGTCTGTATAAATATAAAAATGTTTAAAAGTGTATTTTTCAAAATTATTTTTCAGATAATACAACTTCCCACTACCAAATGTATTTGCAGCTGCAGAAATAGCAGCTACATTTATTCAAATACGTATTGGAAAATGTACCTGTATTTCCAATACTACTCAGAGGATTAATGGCAATTAACTGAATTGCAGTTCAGCTCACTGCTCTGGCTCTGTGATACTAACAGGAGTAAAAACTGCAATCTTCATTTTATCACAAAATTCGACATATACATTGACCGGAGATTAAAAAATAGCAAAGATGTTGAGGAAGAAAGCTTTTGATTGTATTTCATTTTATAACGGATGTTTTAATAGTTGATCACACATAAAATAAATAAATAATCGTGCAATTATGATTTATTGAAGCAGAGCAGTTTCCCTAAGATCATAAAGCTGCTGGATAGGGTTCAACACCAAGGCATCTCTTTGAAGTTGAATATTGATTAGCTACAGGTAATTATTTATGGACATCAGCCTGGCATAATTTCATGTTTTTCAAAGGACTTGTAGTATAAGGAATCTTATATAATTCCTGTCCCCTCTCAGAGGATTGTTCAGTAGAAAGGGAATATTTAAACACTGGAGGTTCTGATGTAATATTTGGTAAAGTAGTTTATCCTAGTTTATTTAGTCCTAATTTCTCTATATATTTTATTACTGATAAATATACTGAAGTTCTGTCTATTTGCTGTTTGCAAACTGTAACTGATTTCTATTTATTATTTTTCTATATGGTTTCATATGATATAAATTTACTAACTAAAAAAATTTTATATAAAAAAGAGTAAATACAAGCTGAAGAATGATGACAGGGATACTTCAGATTATATATTTTTTTACAATTTTCTACACGTCATCTTTGCAGAAAATTCATATAAACGAAAATGTACGTTTTTACTTGAAAAGACTCCAGAATATTTTTTCATTTTATTCTACAGTTCGAATTTAGCACTGTTTGATCAACACTTAGATGGATGTGTCCATGGAGACCAGAACACCAGTCGAAAGTGTTGATGATGACAGATTGCTTTTCTAAATAATTCTGTCCTTATTTATTAAGGACTAGAGAAAGAAATTTAAGTCCCTTTGAAATCAGTAGAATGGGGAATACACATTAGTTAAGTATTAGGAAGAAATTATACTGATGCTTGATTTGTTCATAGTACAGAAATAATTCACTAAAAAACTCTGTCAGTGCATTCCTTCCTCTGTTCAGGGATGTGCTCAACAATGCAAACATGTTAAAAATATACTGGGTTGCTCCTGGAGCACTTGATCCAGAAGTAACACAACTTTTGCTTAGAGTCAGCCATTGATGTTGCAGCTGAATTTCCCTTTAGGTATTTCTGTTTAGCTTTATTACATGTACATCTGTAACAACAGCTAATTATTTTAAAATAATTTTGGCATTTGTCTGCGTTATAAAACACAGTTATGATCTTTCCCAACAATGGTCTGAACTTCAGCTCTAAGTGAATAAATGGTTTTGTTTTATTTTAAACCTCTGGCACTTTCTAAACATTTCTAGAGAAAAAGTATTTTGGAAGAATAATGGATTTTTTTTTGTATGATTAAAAACTGAACTTTCGCAGGCTCCTCCTGCCCCAAGTGATGGTGCAAAGCACTAATGCAACTTAGTGTTAGGATTCTTTGCATGCACTGTCCTGGGTATTGGCCAACAGACCCAGTCCAACAGACCCTTGCAGCACTAATTAAACACTCATCAGTGTCTTCTCACTGCTTGACTGGTCAATGCCCCTCTTCAAGGAGCATTTAAAGAGAAGGGGTTTGCTTGGTACAATTTTTATGTTATATAGACAGTTTTTGTTTGGGGTGTTTCTTCCCCATGACTAATCCACTCGAGTGAATGAGCCTGACAGGATCCTGGAATGTTCTGTAGCTGCAGAAGTTCAGCTACAGATTATATTTTCTAGTAAAACTATGGGACCAGAGCCCTTTCCCAGTGCACTAACATGAACTTGTCCCCAGAGATTCAACAGAAGGCTTTAAAAAAATTCCCTAGCACATTAAATAGACCATATAGAAAAAATATTACCTTGAGGAACCTGCAAATCTGAGAGCTGGATGAGGAAACAATGAACTACTTCCTCTCATTTCTATAATGGATGAGAAGGAAAACAGATCCATATGGTACATATGTGCAGCAGAGCTTATTTTAGAGTTAATCCCAGGACAGGACATTTTTGTCTGTCCACCTGTGAATTTCTACTATTGATAACACTTACTAAGTACATAAAAACAAGGTTCTTCATGGCTGTAATTCATACAGTATCTGCTACACATTAGAAAGTCATCAGGTTCAAGACAACCTCTAGGAAAGAGTGATGTTTAATAAATTATATTGCCATGTGAAAATGTTTTTTCCCCTTTAAATAAATAACACTACAACTTTTAAACCTTAAGGATTTTACGCTCTGAACTTGATCATTATAATAATACCATATGTTGGACACATCTTTAAAACAGATTTGCCTAGTTTGCTCAAGGTGGTGGGAAAACACCCTGTCAAAACTCTCAGAATCTCCACTGTCTCCCAGCTGGACCCAAGAGTATAAGAAAATACTAATGTCCCTTCATATAAACAAGAGAAAGAAATTTGCTTTCAATCAAGGAAATTAGATTGAATGCAAAAAAACCTAAAAACAGTTGCAGCACCTGCTCAGACTACTGTAGAAGGTGAAAAATAGGTATTTCCTTAGCCTACAAAAATAATATTGGAAATACTTATGTACATTAGTACGTGAGCAGTCTCTGGGGTGACCTACCCACTGAACAGATTGCAAATATGGGGTTTCTCCATATTTATATTTATTCAAATTGTTTATAGTTTATCACCGTACACTAAAAATCAGGAGTTACCATAATTGCTCCCACAATTGCTAATTGGTCCAGCAATCTGATTGTGCTGGTTTCATATCACAGACTCAAGGTTCTTCAGACAAACATCCAGAAACAAATGCAAACAGTGTCTTCAAAATCTCTGAATGAGAAATGGTCAGTGTTTGGCCCTGGCAAGTGTCTGCACAGCTTCTGATGCACACACTGGATTGCAGCTTCCAACAAGGCAGGCACAAGCAGAAGACCACAATGTGGCCAAATTCATCAGATCTCTTCCTGTGAGATGGAAAGAAAAAAAAAAAGAACTAGAAATTTAGAACAGCACCTAAACAAAGGATTTATAAGTGACTCAGACTGGTTTCTAACCAGGCTTGTCAGACCCTGCGAGCTCATAGAGTGTAGAAGTCCTTAGGAGTTCTCTCTTGATCTCCAGCTATTATAAGGAACCAAGTCAGTCTTGAGCACTATCACAAACTGATTGAATACAGCTACAAATGACTTGGCAGAGATTAAACAGGGCTTCTGTGGCTAGCACAGGTCTTTCCCATGAGAACTCCTTCTGTGTTTTATAAACAAAGATAAAGTTTGGATGTTATTAAAAACGGTGTCTCGAGATCTGGACAGTTCAGGCCTGGCCAGTCAGGCCTAGGGGGAGGTTTCTGACTGACCAATCTGAGCGACCTCTGAAAAATCTATATAAGTTGGAATCAAATAATAAAAGCGCTCTTTTTATGCCACACTGAGAATCTGGGTCTTTTCCTCTGCTAGTGGCTCAACAATGACAGGCTTCTGTGGAGCTTCATAAACCCAAATTGCCATGTCTCCACGAAAATGCCTGAAGATTATCAGGCTTTGCTTCCTGAAAAGCCTTGAGTGCTGGGCTGGCTGATAGATCTGGTAGCAAAGATCTGCTTAATTTGTCAGAATGCAGACATATTCCAAATTAATCCACACTTGGTTAGAAGCAGCGACAATCTTCCTACATGTAAAAATTTCTATTGTTATCAAACAAACAAAAAAAAGAAAGGGAAAAAGTTATCTGATGGGCACATGTGGAGCCATAAGGAATTTGCCTTATATGATATCTACAAAACTGGATTAATTGAGCCTAACTGAAAAGCAAACAGCAAATACAGGCATTGATAGGAGCAATACTTTTTGTTACTGTGAGAATGTATTTTGCATCATCTGTGAATAAGTATGTAAAATAGAAATAATCATTGCATCATAAGTGTTTGCAGTGTATGCAGACTGAAAAAAAATACCCCAATAATGTGCATGACTGTGAAACCACAGGGTGAACCTTTCCACAGTTGTGTAAATGCTATTCCCTTGCCATGGGTGCTTTCTAAACAACTATATTTAATGTTATCCTTCATAAACAGGAGACTCAGCAGCACAACTTCCTTGCCTCTAAGAAGTGTTAACAGGTTGTTAATAACACACGGAGAATAATAATAATTCAATACTAATACTAATAACAATTTAATATAAAATTATATTAAATATTAATTAATAACATGACAGAGAGCCACTGCTTTAGGCTGGGAGGAGACAAAACAGTGTTATATGGAAAGCTGAAACTACAAACAACACAGTGAGTCAGACTGTAATTAATCTACCTAGATATCAAGGAGACTGGAGTTGTATTGTGAATATCTGAAGCTTCCTCTGACACTTCATGCCACTCTCTCTGAAGCAAAGTGTTCCCTAACAACACACTGGAGTCTGGTGAATACTGAAGTAGCAGAAGAAAAATCCCACCTCTGGGTTTTGAGGAACACTTGACTTAACAGCCAGGTTTTCATTTTGATGAAACTTTAATTCTACAATGTGACAGGATGAAATGTTATATTCTAGAAGACATAGGCAAAGATGATATCACATAAAATACAAGTATCTTTCTAAAATTACCATTGTAGATTAAGGTTGATGGACTCACATGAAGAAATTAAACAAGGCAAGTCAGCCTGCAGCAAATCTGCGATAAATTTAGCATTAAATATGTGGCAATTTATCCTATATAGGCATTAGGATAAGTAATTAAACATTAAGGTTCAGAGAACACAAAATTAATATCCTCCCATTCAGACAGAAATTTTGGAGCCCACTTACTACTGGACTATTTCAGCACTGAGAAGATTGAAGCTTTTGACAATGTTTTTTACTGACAATCACATTTTGCTGGCGAACTCAGTTTGGAATTTGAAGCCAAATTTGAAGCTACTGCAGCAAAATTCGGGACAGCTGCTGGAGAAGCTGCAGTTCATAAAGCTGCAGCTGCAACAATGTCATCAAAGACAAGACCTGCTGGTTTCAAAACACACACAGACCCAGGACCCACGGCTCTCAGCAGGGCATCACTTACACCACCACAGGCAGGGAGATTCTGAAGGAGGAGGGAGGAATCACCAGCAAAACACAATAATCTGCAGGCTTTCTGCTCCACACAACTCCAAATCCTTCTGCAATGTCGGCCAGCAGAGACTTCCCAGCTGCAGGGACAGAGTGGATCCCCCAAAGCAGGTTCCTTTGGGTACCTGCCTGGCCATTGTGCTGCTTTGCCAGAAGCAAATTTGTACTAAGGCTTTGTAGAGAAATAATAACACCCAGAACACACAACCAAGAAAGGAGAACAGCGGTTTTTCATATTGGCAATACCTTATCTTACATGACCACAAAAAAAGAGAAGAAACTGTGGCTAAGCAGGGGGGGTGGGGGGAAAGGGCAAGGGGAGGGAAAAGTGTACTTGACCACATTCTATCAGTCAGTAGCCTGCAGCCAAAGCAGAAAACAACATGAACACTTATTAAATATAAGTCATTGAAGCATCTTGCTAAATTTCTAATGGGTAAAGATTTGAATGCAAGAAGTGAACAGGGAACCACATCGTTTTGCTTCACCTATCTAATCTTGCTATTGCTGTAGGTAAGAAAATTTATTTCTTTACGTGTTTCTCTAGCTTCACGGACAACTCGATTAAGTCTCAAATTTTGATCCCACTGGCTTTGCTGCAGGAATCCAACTGCAGGAAATAATCATAGGAAAGATTCATCAAAACACATATGGTAAGGCCAACTTTCCCATTTACTTTTTTTAAATCAGAGTTCAGCAGAAGGATAAAAACAGCAAAGGGCACACCTGAAAAATAGAACGAAGAAGCTATAAGACTTGGGGTAAAAATGCTTTGAATTTTTCTTCATATAACCAACTATGAAAAGTCTCCAAACATTCCCCAGCTAAAAACTCAGCAAAAAAAGTAAGCAGACAAAACTACTGAGGTTAAAGTATCTCCACATAGAAGGACTTGGGTGTAAGGAGAAGCAGCACAAAAAACCCAAACAAACCCTGAACTCTGAATATTTCTCAGCCATAGGAGAACACAGTTCAGAACAGAATAAACCATCCTTATACACAAAGTTATCTACTCATTTTATTTGTGCAGTGAGCAAGAGAAAAAACCGATTTGCCTCAAAACTGTACAACCAAGACAATCTGCTAAGTAATGGGACTCTGTGGTGGTTCTGCAGTTGCTCTGGGCTTATCTTATCCTGGTACATGGACAGAGAAATCCTACAGATCACCTCATTAAAATGAGTGTGATTTCTACATCTTCACAACACAAACACAGAGACCTCAAAACTGTCCTTGCATGTCATGGAAACAATGCAGAAAAGGGCTTTTGTACTCTGTCCTTGTCTCTTTGGGGCTCAATTCCAATGTAATTAAAATGGTACCACAAAAAATCTAGGGATGGAAGAGACAGTGACCCAACTTCTGATCTTTGCACTGGAAACTCATAATAAAATCCATCAGAGTGGAACAATTGCCTCTTCTCTTTTGCAGTCTGACAGCCTTGCAGGTGCATGCCAAAATGCCTTTGCTGAGCACGGCCATCATTAATTTCTAAGACTCTTTAGGATCCCCTTGGTGCTAGGAGAATGGTACAGCAGGGACTTAGAAAAAGCCAAGAAGTTGACCTATGACTAAGAAAATAAAATTGCAGATGATATTCTTAGCTTTAATTAATCCAAGTGATCATATTGAACTGATTAAACTTTCCATCTAGTACAAAGCAATGTGGATTACATGAACTTAAAGATCAAATTTATAACTGCTGCAATGTTACAAAAATACCTAGTTGTACATACTCATAAATTCTGAATTGAGAAATGACAGTGAAATACAAATCCAGTTACAAGCATATAGATGAATTTGAAAGACAAAGACAGCAAACGAATTAAGGTTTTAAGAGGAATGGGAAAAAACTTCCCAAAGTCCTCCTCCTCAGAACATTCACTAATAAAATATTAAATGTTTAACCTTCAAAATTCAGCTGACCTGTCCAACTTTCTCACTGGGATGGCAAGATAAGTGTATTCATGTTCATTTGCACATATGGATGCATTGATTTTTCTGGGTTTTGTTGTTGTTCCTGTTGTTTCCTTTTCTTAAATTACCAACTCCTGGTTAATCTAAAGGTCTCTTGAAAACGCCCACGAACAAGAGTCACAGTTTGCATTAAAAATACATAATTCCACACATCTCATAAGAAACTTTCCAATTTTTTTCTCCACTCAATATCCAAAGGTATTTTGAGAAAGTCATACAGAATGCAAAACAACCAATCTTCAAACAGATGATCTGGTTACAACTCTCACCTTCCTAGAAACACAGGATGAAATTCTAACACTGCGGGGTGAATCAGGAGCACCACAGGAGAGCCTCATGTCCAGGGGACCAGAGGTGTGGGAGGATGCCTCCCTTCCTCCTGTCACACACAGCCTTCCTAATGGACTAGAGAGACATTTGGGAGCCTCTTCTGCCTCCTTATCAAATCCCTGCAGAACAGAGGGACTTTGCATGGCAGATCTCGTGTTTCCCTGGTGCTGCTTCATCTCCTGATGATGAGAAAACCACAGCACCCTCCACTGACAGAGAGATCTGGGTGACATTGCTACAGTGTGCACTGCAAATCTTTATTCCTGGGAACAGTCCGTGTCCACAGAGCCAGTTGAATAATTATGTGTTTACAGACCAAATCCAAAGTTACTCTTACAGTAATTAAGATACACACATTGGATTAAAAGCACAATACATCTCAATCATGAGGGGAGCTTTGAAATCATGTAGTATCCAGTCATCTCACTGCTGAACGTTATAATTCATCCTGTTATTTTTTCCCTTTTTGGCTTTGATAGCACAATATTTTCTCAGTAATAACACCACTTGATTTCAGTTTCTGCTGGAATCTCGCCTGACTAAAGAGTACAGGCATAATCTTAGTCTTTGTAGATTTATACACTGAGGCACAAAAGGATATATGAAACAGTTTTAACTTAAGCAAAGAATTTCAAACTCTGGCAATTTTACTCTAAAGTAATTGCAAAAAACCTTACAACAGGCTATGTATGTAGTTTCAACTAAATTGCTTTCATCAGCATAAATGATCACTCAAAGAGTTTGGAAATTGTAATTTTGGTTATTTAGCAATTTCCTTTGCATTTCAATGAAGCTAAGTGGTGGAGAATTGTATTTTTTCCCCCTTTCCATTTGTTAAAGACAGAGCACTATAATTTCCAGGAAATTAAAAATTCTCCTCAATGCATGATGTTTTGCTATTGAAAAGTGGCAGAAAAATGCCAAAACGTCCTCTGAAGAACAATGCCTGATAGGATCAATCAATAGAAATACTCTATTCCTCCACAGGAAACTCTAATTTCCTTTTAATATTTAGAAACAATAATTTCAAAACTTACAGAGGCTTAAAAGTTCAGGAGGAAATGCCAGGCTCCCTTCTGCATCCCATGCAGGACACTGTGTCAGGATCCTGCTCCACAGAGGAGAAAAGGAGAGCCAGGTGCTCCAACTCATCTTACACTACAATTTCCCATAAATCCCACACCTAATCCTTTGGATTTATGCTGCTCTTTGAGTTGGGTAGAGGAGCAGTGTGAAAATGCTCCTAAAGCCTCAATGTAAATGTTTCTTTAATCCTCTTAAAGCCACAAAACAGGCCCAGCTGAAGGAGAAGGAAACTGAGCTAAGGAACTCGCAGTGACCCCATCTCTGCAGTCTCTCTTGGCACTGACCTGTTGGTCACAAGCTTCTCCTGGGCATGACACAGATGTCCTGAGATCAGCTGGATTCAGGACATCACCATGGGGACCCCCAGGACACACTGGATGGTGGTGAACTCTGCAGTAACGTGAGGTTTTGCACTGGGAACTTAGGGCTGAGTAATTAAAAGAGCTGATACAGAAATAGAAGATAGGATTAAATACTTTCAAATGCGACTCTGTTGCACTACACAGAACTTTATGTTCCCCAAACATGACATTGAATGCAGCCAAAAATGATACCACTTGATTGCTTTCCTTGAAAAGTCAGAAGAAGGGGGGAAAAGTTGAAAGAAAAATACTCAAGGTGACACCACACTTTAAAACTGGGAAGCTGGTCTGTTAAAATGTGTTGGTGGTAACATTTAGGGTTTGGACTCTCATTAATGGGGCCCCAGGGAAAATATAAACACTCTTTCTGAAATTAAATCTTGAGTTTGCCCACCGCAGTCTTGTTTTCAGCTTCAGCTGCTGGCACGTCAGCCTGCAATTGAGGCCTTGCATGAAATGCCAAGGCAAACATTCAGGAACAAGAATGGTAATGACACCCTATTTTGTTCTAAGGCATATTAAAATATAGCGAGTCTTATTAAAAAAAAAAAAAAAAAAAGGAAAACCCAAGAACACCAAAAATCACTCATTTGAGATTAATAACTTAAAAGAAACTGATTTTCATAACCTCTCCCTCTTGCACTTGTCTTCAAATAATAAACCTTCAGAAGAAAGCTGTACTTGACTCTTGAAGTTAAGTGCACTTGCAAAACAATAACACATATCAAAGCTCTGCTAATAACTGCCTAAGGGCATAAGCTTTACCTACAAGAGCTCTAAACCAAATTCTCTGGTTTTGATACATGATTTTGCAAGTGAGTTGACATTATTGGATCAATAAATTAAAGTCACCAATTTGTAACTCAAGTTATAATACGCCAGCCAGTCATATAAAATGTAAATATATTTCAGGATTTTTCTTCACAGAACAGCAGAAGCTACACTCAGCTGCACAAAATCTGTATGTCCAGATAATGAATGCAAAGGAAAGGCCAACACACAGCCTCAAAATAAGATGAAGAAGCAAGTAGATTAATATACTCCAACACTGCTATTATTTTATTCAGATACTGCTTATCTGCTACTATACTATTTATTTTCAAGCTTATTTTCTGTTCAGCAATGAAGCATTACTCCTCTAAGTCAGCTTTATACCTGGGATGGACCAGTCGCTCAAAGGGAAAAAAACCAAACCTCTGTGAATCCTAGACAAGGTATTTTCCCTCAGCTCTTTCTAGGAATTCCTTCCATAAGCTGCTACTTTTTAGCACAGTCCTAAAGTATATTTATTACTCTTACAGGTGCATGAGCTTTGACCAAGGTTCATTTCCTCTGCCTCTTATGTAATCACATAAAAGCTATTATGCTACATCATTTGGAGTTCAACAAATCTTTCACTTCCAAGTTGAATACAGGCAGTCTTTATAAACCTTATGCCAGTAAAATCTAGCTGTCCTTATGTATGATTTTTTTTATGAATTACCGGATATGTGTCAATTGATCAGTAAGAGAAAAAGGTTGACTGAAACATTTGATATGCTCCACGAAATGAAAGGAATTTGTGCTCCTGCTTGATAAACCAAAACGTTTTTGTTTCTTTGAAGATGATATTTTCATGTCTATCTGCACTGGAGGCCTTCTTGACCCATTTATTTCTGACACAAGTTATTTTAATAGTAGACTTTCACCTATGTCACAGCTTATCCTCATAAACAACTGAGTCCAGATATGCTCAAACATCCTTATGGATCATGTTTTGCACTGGACTCTGTTTAAATTGTCTTTCCAAATCAAACAAATCCTGCTAAAAGGAAATGTCTCCAGACACAGCATAATGGAAGGAGCTCACCTAAGTGCAGTCTTAATGAGAAGCAGAGTGAAACTTCTGAAGGTAAATCCTATTTTCCATACTACTATTGAACCCATAAAAGCAGGGAATACAGAGGCAGAGGGCAAACTCATTATTTCTCCTTCCTTCTCAGGACAAAATTACCCATTAGATTCAAGCTGAGTGATTTTGTTTATTGAGAATACTGAAATTTGATCTTGGGCTGCTACTGCCATGTGAAGGAGGATTTTTAGAAATATTTTTTGTTTATGTTTTCATAAAGAGCTTCAAAGGGGAGAAGTGTGGGGTTTTTTTTCCTCCTCCTACTGAAAGCAAATCAAAGTCCCTTGAGTTACATTTTACTGTTTATACACAAGCATTAAACTGCCAGGATATAGCATTAACAGAGCAACTGAAAACAACTTTCAGAACATTGCAACACTTCATAACAAGACCAATGCACTGACTATAAATCATGCTCAATAGAATAACAGTACATTTTCATGTTCTCAGATAATATGGGTTGAGAGGAAAAAAAATAATGACTTTTGTGTACATACAAACTGCACAATGAAGTTCATTTGTGAACATAAAACAGCACCTGTTATTTATACTGAAATGCCTTCTATGATGTGAGCTCAGATCACAATTTAAATCTGACAGACTGCATTTATGCCCCATCTTTATGCTACTTTATGTAATAAGAAACACCATAAATTTTAACAGAACTATTAATTTCTGCTTTTTGGCTTGTGGTGGACTTAAAAGTCTATAAATATATATGAAGAAATATATCATAATAACAAATTGTTTGAGAAAATGAGAGAAAATATCTGAAGACCTATCTCTAATTCTGTTTTTCTGTGCATTTTAAGACAGGTTTGAGGTTTAATAAAGTTTAGCAATTTCTCACTTCATGGTGAAACCCATTATCCACTGGAAACTCACCCTTTTCTGCTCTTTAATATATTCCATCAGTTCCTCTCTTGTCCTTTTTACTGCTTCTTCAATTGCCTTTTCACTTCGTTTCTGCTCCTCCATTAATGCTTCCTTGACAATTTCCTTTTCAAAAGAAAAGCATGCAAGTGTAAATAAAAAAAAAAAAAAAAATCACAAATGTTATAAAGGTCATCCCTTTTCATCCTCCTAAATTTTGTATCACCTCTGCACTCTTTTCTCAGTAACAGTTACCCTAAATGTATGCAGTATCTTTACAAAAATCTATAAATCCAGCACTAAATGGCAAAAAAAGAGAGAAAGAGAGAAATAATTGCTTTAAAGCTGTGTTAATAGAAATATAATGTTCCCAGAGAGCAGACAAAAATCAAGCAATGCAGGTATTACTTTCCACCAGAAGCAGGGAGGGCAGGGAAGTATCAACTTCAGTTGGAAAACACCTACAAGATCATCTGCTCCACCTGCCTGAGCCCTGCAGGGCTGCCCAAGAGTCAAACCCCACGATTAAGGGATTCTCCAAATGCCTCTGACAATCTTGGGGCATTGATGACCTTTCTGGAAGCTTCTCCCACTGTCTGACCAGCCTCTTGTCCAGAAGAGCTTCCCCATGTCCAGTCTGAACCTCCCCGGTGCAGTTTTGAACCATTCCCACACCACCAAAGTCTGTTTCCATCCTGTAATACAAATTATCAAAGCTTTTTGTAAGCCTATCTAAAAACTTGTCAAAATTAGCAATTTGCTTCCAAACTTGGGGAGTTTCCAGGGACATTCTGTACACAGCAGTAAAACACCAAAAAACCACCCACCCCCCCAAATCACCATTTCCATCACATCAAATGCACAACACATTGCATCAAATGCATTACAGAAGAGAAAGCCAGGAACCACTTCTTAAAACATCTCTCTCACCTGCAGTATTTGGTTAAGTTAACAGCTCAGGAAACAAATTGCAGGGCTAAAGTCACTGTCCCAAAACTTAAAAGTCCCAAAAGCCACTCACAGAATAAATAATGACATTATTAATTCAAGATTCAGGAGAACAAAATGGCAAACCTGAGATTCCTACAAATCATTAAAACGTAACATTTTCAGAAAGCAACAAACATCCACTAAAAGTAATAATATGATCCCAAATGATTTGTCAGAGAGATTGAGAGGGAGATGGAGAGTGTCTCAGAAATCAGGCAGAAACTAGCAATTCCTATGCCTTTGTTCTGGATATCCCAAACTGGAAGAAACAGAAACACTAGTGCTGATTAAGCAGGAAATAATGGAAAAACCCCAATGGTTCAAAAAGGAACACAACATGACTTCTAGTGTACTTATTCACGTCCGTGATTGTTTTTTTTTAAAACCAAAACTTTCAGAAAGTTAAAGGTAAATATAAATGGATTCCTTATTACTCTTCACTGGTTAGACACAACACTGCGTTACCCACAGATTTGTTTATAGGTTTGCTTGACTGCAGAGTAATACAGACATTTTATGAAACATATTTACAACTTGAATTTGTGGGAGTGGGGAAGGGTGGCCAGAGAACAGGTGGTATTCTAAGGTTTTGGAAGTAGAAGATATTTATGAAGTTGCATAATTCATCTGTATATTTAAGAGAGGCATTTTACAATATGCTGTTATTGTACAAAATGAAGAATCCATGGAGTTGGATCAAACTCTTTTTTTTTTTTTTTTTGAAGTCCCTTCAGTGGAAGTTACTCAACTGAAAAAGCAAACTCTATTTCTTACCTTCAGTTATTTGCTCTATTTCAGCCAAAACTGAATACTTTCTGCAAAACTACACTTTTGCTATTTTTATAGCAGAAAAGGTCTAAAATCCCAGATTTAAAATTTATAACTATGTAGTCTGCACTGTTCTGGAATGCAGTACATATGAAAATCATAGTTGTGAAAAGTGATTATAATTTCTTTCTATTTTAATTCACTTCACCAAAGAAAAAGTCCTGAGAAAAAGGTCTCTTTCACTACAGAACTCTGGCAAGACTAACAGAAAAAGTAGCAGAAAATTACATATTACAGAAACACACTGTTCTTGTAATTATATTTTCATGCCAGTTTAATTTGTCAAAAGGTCCCAAAATACTGTCTGGTGTTAGAATGGAAAAAAAATCCCATCATGTATCCCATTAAACTCTTCAAAGCAAATTACAGAACTGATAAGGTTCTATATCTTCATATGTAGAAAATTTTACACTAATAAAATATTTACAATCAATTAAAGTTTGTTAAGTATCCTTGACATCATACCTGAAACTCTACATTGTCCAAATAAATATTTGGTCTATAAAGTCCAAATAAAAACACGATTCAATTCTACAAGTCTATTAATAAAATGCACAAAACCAGAAACCACTAGTAATACCTTTATGGATCATCAATGATACCAGTTTTTCCTTCTGTGAAAAGAATCCTCACTTCTTCTATACGACCTTCCACTAAGTGCTCTCCTCTAAGTACTCAGTCACTGTCTGTCTTCACTCTATTTCTGTCATTAGGGTAAATTATCAACTAACACAAAGTTATTTAAAGTCAGATATTACCTATTACTACTGTGTACCAAAGCCCCAGCTGCAGGTACATTCTCTCAGCATATGCTTTTTTTTTGTTCTTCTCTTTCTTTGCTCTTCCCTCTTACGCTATATCCACCTTTAGATATTATCCTAACTTAGATTTTGGTTACAAAGGCAAAATTTGGCCCTTAATTCATCTTTATCTAAAAAAGGGTAGAATATTATTTGAGCCTCTTAGTGCTATTTTAATAGAGTCAAGAAAATGGGAAAACCCAGTTTCCCACAAGAAGCTGAGGAAGAAAACTCTACAAAATGGCACTTGAGGTGCAATTCTTCTCCCTCCTTCCTTTATTTTTTTAACATATTTAATGAGTGGCTGGAGCACTAAATTAGAGTCACAAAGTTGGCTTCTTTGCACAACTCTCTATACATGTGCTTGACATGACAGCAGTTAGAAGAATACAGAATAAAAAATAAAATTCAAATTATTCAAATTATTCAAGTTATTCAAATTTTCAATTGACAAATCACAGTCAACCATTTATTAGAAGTGACAACCCCACAATCACAACATATAAATCTGTAGGAAGAGAGAAAGAAAAAGCATGTATATACAAAAAACTCAATATACCAGAGAACTCCAGACAGTATTTAAAAAAATAAAGCAAGCCATATGTTGCTTTGTGATTTTATAGGAAAATTCTTTTGTTTCCACACAAGGATCAGGTGGCAGTACTAAACTTTATCTAGGAAATGCAACCACAGACTGCAATGTTAGTGGTTTTTCAGAAAATAGGAACCCTCAAATTATAATGTCTGTGGTTATAAACTACTACAATCTACTTCTGAAGTCAGACATGGTTAAAGTCTGTATGCCGTGAACTATTCCCTTTCCAGACTCTGCAAGCATATTAAAAATAAACTCATCTAATGGTAGGGATCTCAGCTGAGTCCTCCCTCACACATTCAAGATTACACAACACTTGCTTTTAATGTGTCTCCATAAACGAAATGAATGTTTCTGCAAAGTGGTGCAAAAACAAGCAGAGAGTAAAACTGAAAATAATGGCTTGCTACCTTCTTGAGAGAAGTGTGAGCACACACTGCCACTGGAAGTTGAGCAATAAAGGCAACAGAAACTGGAGAAGAGGTCCTTTGAAGAGCAAGTTCTATATTATCAAGAGACTATTTAGGTAGGAGTTGGGATATAGAGAAAAAACCACAGCAACTTCTTGTATGAATCCACAAGATACTGAACATGAAGAGCAATTTTACAGCAGTCCAAGCCTGTTACTGAACAAGCATTTTTTTCTTCCAAAGATTAGCAACTGTCCCACCCAGTCAAAATCCTACAGAGTTGAAAGAAGTTATTTCTGAAATTACATTAACAAATAGGCCATTTTGGTGAGTGCTTCAGAAACAGAATAAATGGAGTATTTCAAACTCTGACTCCTCCACAGGACTCTGCAACCCTTGTGAAACACAAAAAGAATTACAAATGGACAAAGAGAGACTGATAAACATAAACTAGTCTGTATTCCCTTACCTGGCAATGCCCTCAAACCTCTTTACATCATAGACACAAAGAGGTTTGAGGAAAAGCAAATTCAAATTAAATTAATATTTAATAACAAACTTTTTAGAAAGACTTTTTAGCTTCCTAGTCCTTACAACCTTCTCAAATGCAGGGCAGCGGGGAAAAACACTTAGACAAACAATAATTTTCAGCAAAAATTTAACAGCTAATCTTAGCACTAGTAGAAAAGAAACAAAAGCCAGTTCTTGAGGTATAAAGGCAATGGCTTCATGTTTTCACTTACATATCTTTTACTCCCTTACATATGACTGGGTGTGGAAACCCTTGAGAATTTCAATACCAAATTGAAATTGGTACTGAAATTCCAATTTCCTTGAGAATTTCAGTACCAAATTCATTCAGGCTTGCCAAACTACCAACAGAAGCACTCCCTCAAGTAGATGAGCATGGAAAAGAGAAAAAGGTTTTGATAATGTAGCAGGTAAGGAGCCATTCACTCGACATTTGTCTTCCACCTTCTAAGCAATGGCATATGCTGGTATTCAGAAATCCATGGAAAGTCATTCAACACAGTTTAAAGAATAAATTCTTTTTCAACTATCTAGATGTTTGCCAGTAAAATGGTCTTCATGCTTTCTAAGATCATAAATTACAAATTTATTGTTCTGCAAAGAACACCAAAGAACATGAACCTTCAGAAGTGTGAACATATCCAATCATCTTTAATTCTTAAAGATTTACTCAGCAAAGACTGGTGGGAAGTTCACTTTTTTTTTTTTTTCCTCATAAGCCTTTTATTTTAATTTTCTTGCAAAAATATTTTTTCTTTGTATATCTCAGTATATCTCAGTTGTGGCTTGGCTGAATGAGACACCACAGCCTCAGTTTTCCTGAAAATACTTTCCCATTGGTAAGACAATTTTGCCTTAGTGCTTGTGCTCATGTCCAAGAGGAAGCAGAGCTTATGTCAGTTCTTTTAATAAATTAAACGTTCTTTTTTTTTCCCCCTAAATATTTTCAGCCTTCAGAACACTTGAGCCTCCAATGGATCTGCTGTGTGGATTATGGCAATGATGAACTCAGGCTCTTTTGCCCTTGAGAATCAGGGTAAACTACACTAGATTATATAAAGTATTTTACATTTAAGCCTCCAGGAAATGACAAAGGTGATTCTTTGCTTCAAATGCTTTAGCAGAATTATTTATTTCAAACTATGAGATGGACTTAAATTTCCAGGGTTCACCCTGCAGCTGCCAGCTTTCATTTTACTTTCAATGATTTTATTTTCAAACAAAAATAGTGGTGCATAAATTTTCTTCAGTTTCTTTTGCTAATTCTCTCCCACACCACCATGGACTTCACCTCCTTTACGTAACTGAGTCTTTGGCTTTGCAAAATGATAAAAACTGCCATGCAGAGAGCTCTGTGCTCTATGGGAGCTACTCTGCACTGCCCACTGATTATGAATTCAATATAGTAGCCTCCTACTTTATTCAAAATTGTATGGATATCATCACCTCTCCCCAAAGAATTTTTGGATTTGAGTTTTTTCAAAGAGTAAAGATAAACATAAAGAAGATGACAATAGAGAGGATTGTCCCCTGTTTTTTCAGTTTAGAGTTGTACCCCAGGAGCTTCACTGCAATTTTGAATTCTGAGGTAAAAAGCTTCTGCCTCAGCCAAACTACCTGTTAAACTTCCTCCTTACCTAGAGGACATCCACTTTTTATTCCAACAAGTGTCCTAGAAAAAAAAACATTCTGGTGGAAAAATTTCACCAGGCATTCCTCTCAACACTGACAGCTCCCAGACATTGAACTGTCCTTGCAGGGAAGATGCCACTGTAAAAAACAGCAGACAATGTATGAAAAATAAAAAATACTGGAGACATGCCAGGCTACATCTAGTCTGCTGAACAGATGAGTTCCTAATCTATAATGACTTCTCAATGTGTTGTGAAAGGATCACGAGGTTCCTGTGCAAATGAGCATTAATCAAAAGACGACTCATTTTCTTCAAGGAGAGCTTGTTCTTCCTGATGTAAAATGCAAGCCTGCCCTTCCCTCAAATGGAGAATGCTTTTCTGAATTAAAAAAAACCAAACCTACAAACAAACAAACAAACAAACAAACAAAAAAACCCCCTCAAATAAAATCATGAAGCACCTGAATAACACAGTTATAAAATCTGAAGATGCTGCCAGTCTCAACCAAAAGGAAAGTCATCTGGACTTCTAATACCTCACAGCCTCAAGAGAGTGCTCTAAAAAATCTTACCATTTCCCTGGTAATGTAAAATATCTCATTTATCCCTTCAGAGTTATAAAGCTGCAAAAAACAATACCTTTATTTTAATTACAAATCCTATGTCCCTCCAAGTCACAGGAACAGTCAAAACTTTCAAGAAAAGCTTTTATTAAAAAAACCCGTAATATTCCTGTTACTGTAATCCTTTAATTTCTTAAAGAAAGAAAGTAGTATGTCAAGGTTGCTTCATCAAGTTGAAATATTAACTCATCTTGTTCCTACTTTCACTGAAAGTTTATCGTTACTCTGCTGTTTCACATCTGGTAACAAAATATTTCATATTAATCATGACATTTATTAAACTGTCTCTAAGCATCCAGATTTTGCTCTGGCAATGTGAAATTAGTATAATACATCTTAAATGGAAGTAGCATCTCCTTATCTGCAGGCTTGACAATGATTTGACTGAGGACAAACACTTTTTTTTCAAAGTTTTGTCAAGCAGGAGTATCTAAGAAGTAGAAGGCATCTGCATAAACCTTCCAAATTTGCACACACTGCGGATCTCCTTCCTGGCCACTCTGCAACAGCACCACCAAAACAGTCTAAAACAATACCTGTACCATGCCTGCACAGGAAACACTCCCCTCTTCTTCTTTTAAACAAATTATTTAAGCGATGAAGGGAAAATTCACCACCTGATTCAGCAAAAGTGTGATCTGCAAATCTTTATTGCTCTTATGCTAAAATCATATCCAGTGAAATTCCCTGGCCATCCTTAAGTGGATTTCTTTTCCATTTGCTTCCTCATATATAGCCATAGTGCATGTGTTTAAACACTGGTGAAAAAAACCTCAATGTTTTATTTTAATAAAGATAATTAATTGAAGGTAAAGTCCTCCTTTAAACCAAAGAATCAAAACTAAATGTGTTTCTCTGGTCTAGAAGGTAAAGGAGAAGCCAACAAATTCATTCCACTATGACAGAGAAATTTATTTTCCCTTATTTTCCTAATTTAAGTGTTTTACAGATACACAGTGGTGCCACAGTTTTTAAAATATGTCTTTTATCAACTCCTGCCCTATACACATGAAAATGCCACTTTCTCTATGGGTTTGCATCTCAAAGAAAATAATAAAATTTTGAATGCTTTTGAAGTTTTCCATTAATTATTCCTAGAGTTAATTGTGAGCACTTTGACTCAGTGGGCCATTCTGCCTCACCTATTTGCAGAAGAGCACAGTGACCCTTTGTGATCTTTCCACTTTGCAGACTTACAGTATTAGTGAAGGAGAATTCCTTCTCTTTAATACTATGCAAAATTTCTTTGCTTTGGTTCAAATCAGTGAAGCAAATCCCTTTGAAATAATTTACAGCAAAATAAAATTTTAATCTAGTTTTTTTTTTTTACATGCCATTGTGTAAAGTGTTAGAGTCTGTGTTTGATTTTTGGGTGTTACAGAGCTGACTTGATATATTGTCTAAACAATAACAGCAAGAGAGTCAAGGGTGCAGTTATGGCTCTGGAAAGAGAAATCTTATAGAAAACAAAACATAAATAAAAAACAACTCTGCATGGAAGGCTCTACACTGAAAATATTAATGCCCACACACAAACTGCCTGTAGGGCCAGGAGTTTTTCATTGTTAAACCACAGTTGTATCTGACACCACGTATAAGTTATCATTTGGCACATCAGCTCTGCAGGACTTCTTTTGTTGACAGACAATTTTAATAGTTGGTGTTTGCTTATAATTGCAATGGCCTAAAGGAGATATGCAAGTTCTTGGCATAGGAAGAAGGGAAAATTTCTCCAAGAAACCAATTTCTGCATGAAAGTCCATCCTCCTCAGGGAATTTGTTCTCATTAATTAGAGAGTGTAAATTCAGATAAATCATGCTTATAAGTGAGAGAATTTTGGAAATCTCAAGAAAAATCTGAATTTTTTCTCATTTAAAAACAGATTAGGTATTTGAAAAATGAACATGACACAAAGCAGAAATAATCATATGTTTGACTAAGAGAAATGATTCCTGTTACAATAAAAGTTGTCAGATGTATTTGATATTGAAAAGAGACAGAATTCACTAACGACAGAAGATATAAGATAAAATGCAAGATATTTAAAGCAGAATTAATCACAAGAGTCTGCAACACCTCAGTGCTGCTTACAACAAGGACATCACGAGGTACTTCCACACTACAAACTGCTTGATCAAAAAGCAGCTTGAGCAGAAAAACCTGTCCTTTGGAGAGGCCTGAACTGCTCCTCAGGGGAGCACTGACATGGCAGTGCTATTTCAGACTTTATCAAAGAATATATCCATCAATATTAAACTACTTCTGATATCATCCTGTCTTGTGACAACTTCAAAGGCAGCATCAGCCATGGGAACCTGCAGTGCCCTGCACAGGGAAGGCAAACCTGCCCCAAGGCACTGTGCCAGCTCTGTCCCCATCTCTCCCACCCCTGGGACACCCAGTGCTCCCCATATCCCTAAATACAGAGCCCTGGCTCAACTCCAGGACTCAGCCATGGGGCTCCTTCAGCAAAAATCATCAGGATTCATCCCTTCTCAAACTTCATTACCACGGTCCTATTAATTTCTTCGTGTTCCACAAGCTGGAAAGTTTACTGCAGTAAACAACTACTTGATCACTCTCCCTTCCAGGAACAGGTTCCCTGCACCTGGTACCAGTTCTCATTCTGGACAGTCTGAAGGATTTGTGTCTAACTAAAGCCCAAGCAATTGATCTCAGCTTGAATTTAGCTTTTAACTCAGCTGGGTCTCTTTCTTTCCTGAAGAAGAGTGTGAGTGCTCGATGCCTCACTGAAAGTCTTGTCAACTGACATTTTACCACTTGAGGCTTTTACATTCAAAAGAAGTAAAGAAGATGTAGAACTTAAAATCGTTCTATTTACATTAGGAATGTAAGCAATACAGAGTATGGTAATGGCATAGCATCAAAATCCAACTTTTTTGTGCAGCTGATTAGGTATGAGGTGATTAATTGTGTTTAGCTCTGGAAAGAGAAATGGTGTTTGTTCCCAAAGAGTTTGTGTGATAGGCTATCTTGTACTTATATTTTCAAATTCTCAAGCTTTATTTTGGTTGGGGTTTTTTTTGTTTGTTTTTTTCCTTATTCAGGACATAAAAACCTATAGCAATATCAAATTCCAACACACCAATGAAATACATACTCCTTAAGATTCTGAAGACTATAACATTCGATATATGTTACCCAGAAATCAAGTCAAGTCACAGGCTGTTCCTCCAAATATTTCCACCATCACAGACTACAAAATTCAACTTTTGGAAGAGTAATTTAACTGCTATTAGAACATATTTAATTTGTAGTTCCTAGAATTGCTAAAAGCACTGTCGGGAATGTCCCCCTCCATTTGTTTTAAGTGACATACAATTATCGTTACAGAAGCACTTCTCTAGTGATTAACTCTAGAAATGTTTCTGGTTCATTACTGGTTTAGGTATCCAGGTTTTATAACCCATTCTTAATTTTGTACCTGCTCTATAAGGAAGAAATGTAACATCATTAGTCTTCCACAGGTGTGGAAGTCACCCAAACTGTTTACAGCATGAATTCCACTCTCTGAGATCCTCGTCTTGGGCTCCTTTTGAAGGCAGGGGACAAAACCAGGCACTTGGAGGTCACAATTTATATAATTTCAATATATGTGCCTGTAAAGGTCACAGGAATTTTGTTCTGCCTGTGCCAGCTTCTCTCCATGCACACAGCCTAGATGAGGATAAACAGATTGCTGTGCATTGCAAATATCAACCCAACGACAGCTGTCACAAGAGGATCTACCACAACAGCAGAAGACGTTCAAAAGAAAAAACAAAAATACACAAAGCAGATGCATGGAAGGGTAAAACATACTGACCTGATTCTGCTTTCTTTGCTCTTGCATGGCTTCTGAAACAGCCTGGGCAATCTTCTCTTTGTGACTGTCACGTTCTGCTTCCCAGAGTTTCCTTTCTTCTGCATGAATCTTCTCCATATTTCTCCTCTCCTCCTCTACTGCTTTCAGAACAGCTTCCTGCACAACTTCTTTTTCAGCCTTTGAGACAGATCAGGCACAATTAGATGAGAAACACACCCAGCTTGAATGACTAACTCATCTATATTACCTTCTTCTAATGAGATCTACGAGCTGACAAGGTATGGGATGTGAATATTTTCACTTCTGAACTATGAGGTTAAATTTATCTTAAGGTGCTACCAAGCAGGTATTACCTCTGGGCAACGACTTCTGTAGTTACAGAAAGGAGAAGGAAGTTACAGGTAAGGCTCTTAAATTCCCACCTACTGAAAACACAGGAATTCATAACTAGAGTGCTTAACACACACACAAAAAAAAAAAAAAAACCAGAAAAAAAGAAAAAAAAAAGGCAGCAAAACCCATGTAAGAGTAGGCACATCATGGGCCTCCCTTGATATTCTCATGTAAGAGATATTCCTGCTCTTATGAACAAATATCTGAAGTGCAAAAACAGTCTGAGCATTTTCTGTAGAAAATTAGCCAATATGTAATAAAGACAAAAGTGTCTTCCCTCCCAAAGCTCCTTAGCCATGCTAGAAGAAATACTGCTTTATTTTTCCTCCCAATCATTATATTCAACCATAATCTGAAATTACAGTATAGCCTGATGAACTGTGCTAGGTAACACACATCACTAACGCCCCCAGATCATTACATGCAACTGAACTTTTATACTGGATTTTACATCAGTATTAGCAATTAATTCTAGCTTAACATTTACAAAATTATTGTCCTAACACCAATGCACTTAATAATGAAATAGACAGGAGAAATCATATTTAAAAACTGAACAGTCACTTTTAGTCAAATACCAACTTACATAAAATAATTCAAAATGTCCTTGTTTTTATTTCATTTTAAAAACAGTTTTCTGCTCATTGAAAATGACCACATTCAATGAAAGTTAATAAGACCTGAAGCTAATTGCACTAAGATCATCAGTTCACCCTGCTACCCAAGCTCTTCAGACTGAGATGCACTGATGTTGAAAGACCACAAAAGCAGATATTTAGGTAACAGCAACAAATGAGCTGCAATGTTGTAATTTCTTCTTATAAACAATTCAGAGGCTGTTGTCCAAGAGAAGGAAGTTACATCTCTGTATTATGGCATGGGATATAGCAGGCATGTTCATTTTCAGTAGAACCAGCCTCTCCTGAACACAGATGAGAACAGTTTGATAAATTTAGCTATGAAACAAAAATGGGTGTCTGAACTTGGCATTTCTAATCACACCCATGGAATCCTCATTGCATGTCCACTAATTAACCAGAGCTACCTTAGCAGCAGCTGCCAGAGCCTCCTTGCTCCTTTGTCTTTCTTCATCCAAACATTTGTTCAGCACTTCCTGCAAGAATTATGAAAAATTAAACTGCAATAGACAATACAGGAGTGGTTAAAAATAATTTCAAATAGTCAAAGTTCTTAAGAAAGCTTCCTCTTCCTGTCAGCAATTGTGACAGGATGATTCCAAATAATCTCCACGATGCTGATCTGATCTCTTATTTTTTTTTGTAAACAAAAGCAATACCTTGTGCTTTTGTGACTGCTGCATCAAAGCTTCTTCTATCTTTTCTGATAACACTTCCTTTTCTGCTTCCAAAATGTTAAGAAGTCGCTGATGCTATTGGGAGAAAACATTCATATTTTTGTAAGCAGAGTCAGTGAGTAAAACAGACACAAAGAACTCATCCAAGACACTTAGACTTGTCAGTTACTTACAAAATTACTTAAAATGTAGATTCAGTTAAATTGCATACATAGCACTCTTTTCAATATTTCATGGAAGGAAAAATATTACAATATTAAGAAATATTTAGCTTCCTGAATAATTAGTATTTCCTCTCAGTCTAAAAAGTATTGGGAAAAACGTTTGAAAATTAATTGCTTTATTAAAGCAATACTTAGACAATTGATAAGATTTGCAGCATTTAAATTAGGCTTGTACTGCCTCTCAGTTATATCCACATAGAGCAGAAGGGAAATATGTTTTTTTTAACCATTTGTGATATCATGAACCTCGAGAGCCAGGAAATGTGAACAAAGGAGAATGCTGCTTTCTTCTCAATTTCTTGTTACCCAAAACATTTTTCAGGCAGAAAATGAACTCTGAAGTGATGTGACCACGTAGTCTATACACAGACATAGAACCTGTCACTGTTCATAATCACAACCCATTTATTTGATTTTCCCTATATCAAGGAAAGAATTTTCAGGATGTGGGTTTTGTCTGTAAGAGCTAAGCTGTTTTCCAAAACTAAACATGATTGCTGGAAATTATTGATGCCACATATTTGCCATGAGATAATTGCTAGCAAGTCAGTGCACTTTTTTACATGTTATTTAACAGATGACATATTATAACCTGAAAGTATCACTGCACAACAATATTTTACAAGATCACCAAGAGGAAAGTGTTACAGCAGAGTTTTATATTAATGTCAATGGATATAACAAACATAATTTTTTTACACAAACAGTTATGCAGGCAAATCCCCCTTTCATCAGCATTTCTAAGAACCAGTATTTCTGTTTCACGAATTTTATTATGTTTTAATTTCAAGTGTCTCTAATGGCAGCTAGAAATACATTACCAAACTGCAATACTATGCTCTGAAAAATATTTTTTCATTTGAAGAATAGAAAACTTTTAGACTGCTTTATAAAGTAAAACACCTATCTGCCCTTCCAGGATAAACATGTAAAGAGGCATTTCCTTGTGAATTTACTTAAAATAGGTCTGAATGTGGTAGACATATTCTAATGGAAAACACTTGTGGAAGGAGTAGCAAAATTCACATCATGTTTATATTAAATGACATGTAACTCACTTTTCTTGTGTTTTCAGACATCATCTTTAAATATCAGGGCACTTACAGAAATTACATTTCCCCATTAACTCAAAGGTGAAACAAGAAAAGGGTTTTTTTAGTTAAATGCTCTCCATGACTCTTCACTTGACTAACTGCACGGACTGCAAATATGTTATTTCACAATGACACAACATAAAACAAACACATGCAATTATCTTCGCAGACATATGCCACAAATCAAAGCTAATTAATGTCAAGCAAAAGACTGAACTTTTATTTTCTTGTCAAGAATCAACACGGGAGTTTCTGAGGAGAGTTCCTTAGAGAAAAGCACCTCTATCTTTAAAGCATCTGCAATGAAATGGAAGTCAGTTTGTTCAGTGAGGTGAGAGTTTCTAGGTTAAGCCTGGCAGACAGTGAAATCCAGCTTGGCTCTGACCATCAGATTTCCAGGTTTCATACTGAGGCTGTCCATCAGATTTCTGGGTTACCTTTATCCCCATTTCAAGTTGCCACAGCAGGCCAAATGTACCTCACACCATTCCCAAAAGGACCACAATTTTCAGCTTTTAAACTTCAGAACTTTAACTTTTTAAACTCAGAAGAGTTTTAAAATTTTTTTTTTCCATGGATGTACAACAAGCCATTCAAGCCCTTCCTGGCAGTCCAGCAATGTCGCTGTTGAGCCACTAGCAGAGAAAAACCCCAGGTTCTCAGTGAGGCAAGAAAAAAGTGCCTTTATTATTTTGATTTCCATATATATAGACTTTTCAGAGGTCACCCAGATTGGTCAGCCAGAAACCTCCCCCTAGGCCTGATTGGCCAGGCCTGAACTGTCCAAATCTCGAGACGCTGTTTGCAAAACATCCAAACTTTATCTTTGTTTATGAAACACAGCAGAATGTTCTCACAAGAAAGACCTGTGCTAGTCACACAGCAATGCAGATGTTTGCATTAACGCAATACAGAAAATGCACACATGGCCAGTGGAGAAGATCAGTGCCAGTCCTCCCTGATGACGAAAGAGTTTTCTGACCACAGCCTTTCACATTTTCTAAACCTCCATGCAGAGCAGGTAACTTCTCATTAACAGTGTTAAAGGAATAAGGGAAGAGCTTTGAGCCTTCTGGTACCACTTGGAGCTACATCTGCCCTCAACTGTGATTCCCAAGCCATGGAGAGGCCACTTTCTCCTGGTAATTGTACCTGTCAAGAGCACACTGCCCCTCCTTCAAAAAGGAAACCTAATAAAAGCTTTCAAGCCAGAGTGATCTGTCTCCTGTAGGCAGGATGACTTCATCACACCCAGTGGTCCTGTGAAAAGTAACCAAGTCTTCCAGGTTTCCTGTGAAAGTGGGGATGGAGACTTATAGATAAAGCCTTAAATGTGGAAAAAACCACATTAAATGTGGAAAAAACCACCTAACCTGCACAAGGGCCCGTGAAGTTTTTAAACAGAAGTTGAGGTGAGAGTTTCCTTAATTAATCAACAAGCCAAGAACCAGAAAACAGGTAAAAAACCAATCTAAGTACGTTGGAACTTTGAATCCAATTATCCATCTGTTAATAAACAGATACACCTTACTGAGTTTCTGGAATAAAGAGCAAAAAGATGGAAACTGATAAAAAATTATGGCTACAGAAGTGGAAATAGGGTGCACAAATCAGTGTGAGACAAAAATAAATCTCAGTGAAAACTCCACTTCAGAGCAACAGAGAAGTTTTCACCCAGTGCAAGTTTCCTAGGCTGCCCATTCACATCTTGTGTATTATCTAGAAGTCACAGCAGAAAGTTGAACACTATATTTTAGATACTCAGACCTAAAAAACCTTCAGCTTAGACACAACAAATAGTACAGCTCTTTAATGCATCACTTTTCCTGATTTCCATAGCCTTGCACTCTCAACTAGACTTCTTTCCCACAAAGCTGTAATTTACCTCCTTTTATTCCTTCGACAGGGAGTACAGGGTTAAGAGTGTAAAATTAGGAGTTGTAAAAATTCTGAAGAGCAAATTGTCTCATGACACGATGGCCCAGTGAGACAGAGGAAAGAGATTAAAAAAAAAAAGAAGAAGAAGAAGAAAAAAAACCTCCAACTTTTCTAAAAAGTGGTATTCCACAGTGGAGAGAAATTCTAGTATTTCTACCCAACCCTCTGGAAAGTAGCATGAGAGGGTCAAGAAGAGTCTTGTGAAAATTAGCTTAAAACAAAAGGCATTCAAAAATAGGTTATAATGTTTTCCTCCCTGCAAGAAGTTCTCTAGGCAATGGTTCCAAATGAAAAACGTTTGATGTAGATTCAAATATAAATACAGAGGTCCTGTGGTTTTTCTTGATTCCTGTAAAAAAGAAATCAAAAAAATCTTTCTTTTTTTCCTGGAATGTGACTCACAGAAGACATTGTAAACAGATTTAATCACACTAGCAACTAGTCAGTCTTTTTTGTTATTTTTATATATTAAATTTATTTCTGAGGAACCATGAAATTTTTCTTTCAGGTAAGCATAATTTGAAGGATTTCATAGAAGATAATACACTAACTTAAAGGGTGAATGAAATAATGCATGAGATGAGCTACTTTGGAGCTAAAATTCTGCATTAAAGCTATTAATAACTGATTCTAACTTATTCTAACATATTCCTCTTAATCCCAAACTCCAAATTTAAAGTCAAACAAAAAATCAGGTGTCTTGCATGAACTGAAATGCTTTTTAAGAAAACAGCTTATTTTCCTGTACTTTTTCATTTAAAACTAAATGTGTACAGGATTTCATCCACTAAATAAAAATGCAGTTCTTTTGCTATAGTAATGGGCATCCAATGTATGTTTCAGCAGATTGGTTTCTTATCAATATTGAATAAATCATTCTGCATGGATCACCAAATTTGACCTGGATAAATTCATTTTGGTAGCTGCTATTCATAGCTTATGTAAAAGTAGTCAGTTAGATAAACATTCAAAATAAACCAGCAAAGAACATCACAGTTAATCAAAGAACATCCAAGTTAATATAAATACCCTAATACTAAAAAGGACTAAGAGACCTTGCATTATTTGGAGTATCACTGCAACAGGTTGTTGGTATTTCCCTCTTGCACATATCTTTCACCTGAGGAAACAATTTTCACACACTAATGAAATGACACTTGGAACCTTCTTTTAATGACATCGTTATCCAAACCAGTATATTAAGACATTCATTTGTCTAATTCACCCCCAGTGAATGACCAGTTTTCCTTGTTACAAATATCTACTGAGTTTTTTAATGAAACTGCATTGTAGTTTGCTGTTTAATAGAAAAAACACAGACATCATGTCATCTGCAATATTGGGGGTTTCTTTGTACCTTCATAATATATGAACATAGAACCATCCTCCTCCCTCAAGACTCGGGGAAAAATTATCTTTAGAAACATTCAGTAGATGTTTCAGCACTTCATAAAAATAAACCACTGGATGGGGCTTTTTAAGAATTCAACACTTCAAATCTGTTCACCTATTTGAAAAGAAACCTTCTGAACTCACAAATTTCTCCTTTTATTTCTGTCTCTCCTAACAGGGACCTAACAGTAGGAAGAAATAACAGAGGTCATGGGAAACATTATTCTGTGAGAGGAAGGTGACGTAACAAAAATACATCATGATTTCGTAAAGTTATCAAAATATTCCCATTCCTACATCCTATTCAAAATATTATCCCGAGGAAAAAGGCGACCTTATTAAAATAATAGCAGTTTTCTGCTCCTCTGGAAAAGGCTGGCTCCATTTAACAGCATTTTCTTCTATGCTGCGCCTTCTGTTCAGCACCGCTAAGCTGTGCCTAAGTCAAATGACAAGATCTGGGGATTGTAACTGGTTTCTTACACTGTCCTCACTATCTGTGGCATCTCAGTGTTTGGCAGGGCAAGGTGGAAAATCTGTCTGAAGAATTCCAACATCTGGTACATATTTCCACTTCCTCAAATTATAACTTATTACTGCATGGTTGAACTGCGTCTTTTTGCCAGTTTGAGGTTCAAGTGTCTAACAAAGCAGCAGAGCTTTTCTGAGAGACAGCTCAGGCATCAGCAAAACATTATGAAATGAGAAAAGCTAAAACAATGTGAATGTAAAGAAAAATGATAATGGAGGTAATGAAATAACCAAAGATATGCTTGCACTCAGCATTCCACTCAGCAGCATGCAGTGAGTGCACAAACTGTGTCATTTGAGGCACATCAGAGGCTGAACTTAAGGGTAAAACATTTTGCTGCATAAGTATTTCACTCTTTTTATAAATAAAGTGAGAAGCTATATAAAGGCATCTAATAATGAAAATACTTTTCTTGGAAAGCACACAGTAATAGAGACCATGAAAAACCCGACACACTTTGAGGTCCTGAGGATACAGAGATAAGCAACTTTATAAAAATATGAAAATTATAAAGAAGTATCAATGACTTCTTCTTTTTTGTGATTTAATTCATTTCATTGCCCATATGAGTTCTCCACAAACTGCTCCATTTATCAGGAAAAAACAAAGGAAACAAACTCCTAAACTATGAGCAATGTAAACAGCAAATTATTCAATAAGGGAAGACAGCAAAACAGAGGAAACCAAATTTTTTTGCAGCAACAGCTGACAGGAAAATAACTGAGGAGAAAAATCATACTATATTACTTAGCTGTTCAGTACTGACAAGAGTTGATGGTATAAATTCCCAACAAGTAATGAAAGCTTGAAGATAACAAGTTATATAAGCAAAAGACAGAAAGAGAAAAAAAAATCACTCAAAAGAGCTACTTCTAAGTGCCATTTGACAAATCCAAGGAAGCAAATGCAATTTCCAAGTAAGATTTTTGGTGGAGATGCTAGAAGTGTCCTGGCTGAATTAGTGGTGCAAAGGGTCTGCAAAATCAACCTCCAACTAGTAGGTGACAGTGGCCATACTGAAATCAGGTTGGAAAACTCTGGTAAGGGTTTATATTCAAAAAGCTCCACCAAACAGTTATGCTGTTATCAGATTTTTTAATGGAATGCTTGGAAGGTAATGCTTTTTCAGAATTTAGGAAAAACAAGCAAACAGAAAAGCAAAAAAAAGCCTTCCCAGCACAGGAAAAGCTGATTCTTGCTCTTTTCATTTCGATTCTATTTACATGGAAATAAAGGAGGTAATTCGGAATCAGGAATTCAGGAATAAATTTCTCAGATTTGCCACAGGATTCTAATAATTTTTTTTTTTTTTTTTTTGCTCCTTTACATACTGAGGAACTACCAGAAAATAAAGAAATTCTGAGAAAGTGTAACTTCGCTCTTGGCAGAAGAGCAGGAGACGTGAAAAGACACGACTAGATGAATTATGTGAAGATAAATTGCATGAAAATGCAACAGGAATGACTGATTAGAAGTACTTGGTTTTGAAGGGAATGAATAAACAAGTATTTCTACAGCAGCAAACTACAAGATTTCTGGGAACTGGGAGGAAATGCCCAGAGTAGGGGACATGGTAAGAACTCTAAATAATTTCCAAACCTATCATAGTTGGAATTAATGAGCCAGAAAAATTATGCCCACCATGGTGTTTTCAGTCTGCAAGTCTTCAGGATTATTAATTCCACTGAAAAAAATTGGCTAATGTCTCCCAAAAATGCAAACCTTCACAAGACTCTCAGAATCTAGTTTGCATATGGCCCCTTCAAGATCAAGCATTAAATAAATTTCACAATTTCTACCATCAGATGGGAAAAACATAGAACCTCTTTTGTTTGCAAGAGAAGAAAAACACAATCAAAATTCATAACATAAGCATTATTAGAGAAACATGAGGCATATTTTGAGTAGCTACGAAAGAAATGATTTGAAATCATAGAAAATTATACCTCCTGACTCTGACACCAAGCTGCTGAATGAAATAAACATTTTCCCTGGCATACAGTCACTCACTATACAAGAAAACTTCTTCTTACATTTGACATTCTAGGAGTTGTCGGGAGACATACTGCTACCTTTCCCAAAAGGTTATGCAAAACACCTCAAAATGCATCATCCAAACACTAGAGAAGTTAAGATACCTATCACATTCCAGCAGCTCATGGATATTGCCACCTCAGTTTTCTGCTTGTCCCCAGACTGTCCTTGAGAGCATCATAAGCTTTAAAAAATGAGTTCCAGCCGATGGAACTTTTATTCTGACTGACCTTTCAGCAAGTTGTTTTCAAATCTAAGATAAACCAGTGCTTCTCTGAGTGAGCCTCAAAGAGACAAAAGATTTCATGCAACGGATTTTGAACTACTGTTTATCATACAAATGACAGCCAACATCATGACAGAGTGGAAAAAGCATTAAAGACCCGGGGGTAACTCTACTTAAACATTGTTGCAACTGCAAAAGTGAGACGTTGCACACTCATAGAATCATCACGAGAAATCCCAGCAGGAGAATGTGCAAGGAATATTGTCAAGTGACTATTTAAGAAGTAAATGTGTGCTCTGAACCTCACTCCATACCTACTTGAATCCCTCACCATCCAAGAATGCCAGCTTCCCCCTGCTTAGAAACAGTGAGGAAGGAGAACATCAGGGTAAGGAAAGACAAGTGCAAGGTAAACAAAGGGAAAACCATTTCTCATAACTGAGAAGTGATCTGCTGTAGGTATTTAATATTTTATTTTGCCTTAATAAGTAGATCATTGATTGTTTTAAAAAGAATAAAAAACCATACCTCTCCATAGTCACATTTTTAACGCCTCCATCAGCTTTGATTGAGTAGTAAGGGAAATTTTTGAGTATTAAAAAAACCTATTCAGAAGTTTGTTGATCATGTTTCTCAGCATGTATTTTCATGCAGCACATGAGCAAAACCACCAGATCACAGTTGGTGTTAATTTTCAGAAGGCAATACCAAAGGTCTGTGTCTCAGAAAAAGATAAGGATGAAATCTGTGATTTTCCAAGCTGGAACAAACTGGTATGTGTTTTCCATTGGCATTTTCTGTTATCCTCAAATGACAGAAAAGCGAAACAGATGTGCACAGCTTTCCTAAATATTCACTAGATGACATGACTGATTTCTGGCATGGAGGAGAAGAGTTCTCTTTGACCTGTTCATTGATGGAGAACACTGTGACATTGGTGCCCCCAAAATACACCACAAGAATGCCTGGCTTGCTTTTGGAAATGCTGACATCATGGAATGACCTGGGCTGGAAGTGACCTCAAAGATCATCTGGTTCAACTCCCTGCCATGGACAGGGACACTTTCCACTGTCCCACGTTGCCCAGAGTCACATCCAGCCTGGCCTGGGACACTGCCAGGGATCCAGGGGCAGCCACAGCTTCTCTGGGCACCCTAGGAATGAGGTCTTTCACATCTTCCCCCATCCTGAAAAGCACAGCCTTGGACACTGAACATTATCAGGATAGCACCTCTCTAGACAGAATTGTAACCTGAATCTCCACCTGATAAAATTAGGCTTCAAACTCAGAGACTTCAATAAATTCTAGTGGTAGGTTAAAGGCAGGCAGAAAAAAAGAGCCTTGCCTCCTTCTCAAAGAGGCTTTCAGGAGGGAAGGGAATACGAATTTATGGGGCTAATGGGAGTAAGTAGAAAGCATGACAAAGGAGTTATCATGAGATAATCTTGATAGGGTGGAACTGGAAATAAAGCAGCTGAAAATATAAAAGGAATGGCAAATGAGTGGCAAAAAACTATGGGGGTTGACAGAGTTACATGGGCTTAAAACTTTGGAGGCAAAATACTGCTTGTAAGGCAAGAATGTTAGAAAGAAACAAAAATAAAAGGGATTTTTGTGCTGAGTTTATACTTGCACTGTGTGATTGCTGCATCAAAAAAATCCTTTACAGTGATACAAATACTTATAAATCTCCATGTAAAGGTGGCTATGCATGTACAATCTCATTACACAAAATATTCATCACTCAGTGCAAAAATATTAGTAGTAATTTCATCAATCTCAACTGTTAGCACCGAACAAAACCATTTGAAGAAAAAGAAATGTGAAAACAAACACAAAAACATACATTTAAGAGTAGATGTGTTCAAAAAGAATAAAACCACACTACCTCAGATCTTTCAACAAAGTTTTAGGAGTGAATAAAATCTGCCAGTATAAATCACATTTAATTAAACCTGACAGCTCAACCATTAGAATCGATACTTTTCCATTTGATTAGGCTTCAAAATCCCAGCTTTATATTACAATTAAAGGTAGAAAACCTTGATTGCATCGAATGAGAAATGATTTGGAAGTTAGTGAACAAAAGTGACTTTTTCTGGGATCCAAAGGGGATGTTAAATGCAGACATGGTGTGACCTGGACACTGCCATGTCATAACCACTCTGTTGTCCTTGTGATCAAGAGCAATTCTTCACATTGCTGAGTTGTCCCAAGGTAAATCCGAACCTCTCAAACACATTTTCACACTTCTGTCCTGTTTTGGGGGTTTTGATGCAAATCCATCTGATCACAGGTGCAAATTTTTGCTCAGTCTGTAAGAACACTCTCAAAAAACCTTCCTGTGACACTTCCATATTTGATGAGATTCACTGCTTTGTAACATCCAGAAAGTGATATCAAGTTAGCAAACGGTTTGTTCATTCCAAAACCACAAATATTTTTATAAAATTCATTTTTACTTGCTCTTAAGGCAGAGCTTTATAGCAAGCATTAAATAACTGCAATTCTGTGCAATAACCTCATTCATGATGCAATCAATTTCTCCACATTATTACATATTTCCTTCATACTGTTTATACAGATGCTTATATATTTAATACACATTTGCAATAGGTGTTAATTGATATGCTCAGAACAGTCAAATGGTCATAAAACACTTCTGGAAATGGTGGAGTACTTCAAGGGGACCTTTGATGTATTTAGGCCAAATATACTCCATGCAAATTAAAAAATTTATTTTGATTCAAGAACTGGAGTTCAGTCAAATCAAGATCTTATTGACAACAAACCAGGCTGACAATGTTCAGACACTCATTAGTAACTGCTTTGATTTCAAATACTTGCTGTACAGTATTTGCACTTTTATTCAAGTCATGCTAAATGAACCAGTTTAGGCCATTAACATATATCTATATATATATTTATCTGGATATTGTATAATTCCTCATAGGTTTTATTTTTAGGTAAGACTTCAATGAAATAAAAAGAAGTGTGGATAACACATGTTTTTGTCTATCATCTAAGAACCAGCACAAAATTTGGACCAAAAATTCACGCAAATCCCACACAATCAAACCCTGCATTTAACTACATAAATTAAAAATAATTGAATGGTTTCTCCACGACCACAGAAAATGGCAGCAGTTAAGAAGTAAGCATTAAATTGCTCTGAGACTTCTTCTCAGTGCTACCCTCTCCTTGAATCTGTTCTAAGCAGGCTCCAGCATTACAGAACATTGTTGATCCCAACAGATGAAGAGTCCTTACTTATTTAGCATTTTTAAAAGCCTGTGTTCAGTGGTATGCTGAGGAAACAAGGTGGAAAATGGATCATTTTCTTTGGGGATCATATGTGTTAATTTTGTTTTCAAGGAGGAAAGAGTTGAAACTAAAAGAAAATCAGGGAAATTCTTGCATGTGCACATCCATACCTGAGCATCAAGAAGTTCTTCACATTTATGAGAATGCTTTTCAATTGCTAATAGATACTGCTTTTCAATAGCTGCTTCTTGCTGCTGAACTGTAGATTGTAGCAGTGCCTGCAAAAAGAAAACACAAAATACTCAACAAAGATGTAACTGGGATGTTTATTGGTAACTGCAGATCCACTAGGGCTCATCTATAACCAGAATGTGGAATGCTGTTATAAATTTGGAATGTGCAACGATTGAAGTACCTTTCCATGTAACACTACCTTGTTTTCAGTCAGGACTGACATTTTTTGGATCTCAGATTTCTAATACAGTCTGCCTAAAAGACAGCAGCACACAGAAGATAGAGAGGGAGAGTATTTCTGTAAAATATACTCAGTTCAGTGGGACCACACAAGAAGAGAAGCATATGAATGCTGCTGAAGAGAAAAAAAAATTTAAAAAAAAAAAAAAGCCAGACATATTTCCCTGGCTGACAAAACTCCACATCCTCTCGGCACTGTGTAAGATCCCATGGGCCAAGCATGATCTTCACAACCACAAGTCAAGTAGAAGCAGATGGAAATTCTGAGTAACATAAAACATAAAAGAATGCCCCCCAGCATGTTCACACTCGAATGCGAGGCAGTGGAAGTCCAAGTGTGGAAAGTCAAAGTACCAAGGCAGTAACAGAGAGATGATAGAGCAGGAGCTGGGAGTGTGTGAGCACATGTTTGTGCACATGCCTGCATTCACACATGCTTGGCTAAACCCCACACAACCTCCAGCATCTGAATGCAGAAAGAGGAATAAAAACATTGGAGATACGTGAAAAAAACCAAATTACCGTTTGGAGAATTACGCTCAGGTTTCCTTAAACAATGATGGTATCTAACATTGACTTGGCTCATGTGATTGAAGTCTTTTGCCCTGATAGTATGAAGTATTTATGGCACTTCTCAAATATTCATCAGGCTATTTATACACAGTGGACCAAACTATTCTTAATTCGTAATCAATATACTGAAGTAGTCAAAATTACTGGGTAAGTTAAAACAGACATGACTTTTACAGAAAACAGATCTTTGGCCCAAATGCAGACAAAGAAAAAGAATTCCATCTTTCAAAAAATATTTTTGAGATATATTTACTTCATGGAACATAACAGACACATCAAATAAAATTGTGAATAGTTTTAAAAAACCTCAAAAATATGTAGAAAAGATAAAATCTTCTGACAATTTTTGAATTACCATTTCAAATTTTCTACTAGCTATCACTGTTCTCCAGTAATGCTATAGTATGGCAGCAGTTCTCAGCACAAATTCAGTGATTTAAAAGGCTAAAAGTGTAATCAAAGTGTAAGAATACATTTTCTGATGTTTGCAGGGGATTTAGCGAGCTGTAAGTTTACTTTCAAAAAAAGCCAATTTATTTCCGACTGAATTCAATTCTTTCATTCATATAAATTCAAGCAATCAGAAAAACTGAATTCTCAAAGAAGTATAACCTCTGTATGTGAATCTTTATACATTAAATCCTACTCTGCACAAGCTAGAATTGCCCCAAATCACTGGCAAAAATTAAGCCTGGACTTTGGGGTTTGGGTTCTTCTTTTTTTCATTTGCCCAAACTATTGTGGCAAGAAATCATTCATGTAACTGGCACAAAAGAAAATAAAACAATTCTGTTCTTAGGGAACACAGTAACAGAATGGTCATGAAGCTGCAATGGCATTTCTCAGACAGTTTCTTGCTCGTGCCAAGGGTTGAGTCACCTTGTGCACTTTGCTTTGCAAACTTTACTGGCAACTGTTAAAATCCTATTAAATCATATAAAGACCTTTCCGTTTTCAGAGAAATAATTATTATTCAAAGGATGGCATGTAGAGGCTGTTAAATTTTAAAAATTAATTTATTATTACTATTTTTCTTTAGAAAATACATAAAATTCCACACTCAGAAACAAAAGCCTTCCTTTTCTGTCATACACATTATTAACACAGTTTAAATAGTACCACAGGGCTGATCCTATATTTGACTATTCCACTTGTTGGCCAAGGAAGGATAAAGTGAGAAAAATCTCCCTGTGTAGCACAGTACTTCAGAGAATCAGGTTTCTTGATGGGAAATACAGCAGAGATGTGTGATACCCATCCAAAGCTTAGGCAAATTTCAAGATAATCAACTCCTCAATAGTTAAAACAATTTCATTTACAAATTGAACAATTCATTTGTTAAACTGAAACACACATTTGGCCACCTGATGATAGGCCTCTCTAATCTTACAGTTACAACTACAATGACACTAAAAGTCTTTCATTAATTGCTACTTTAGGCAAATACTCCTATCCCTGCTGAAACACCACTTTCTTCCTTAATTAGTTAAGGAGGAATTATTAATTAGGCAGCTGGGCTGACATTCCATAAATCTGTGGCCAGTGATCTGATATCAAGCTGGCATTCTTGAAACAGTCTCCTTTTAATGGAATTATTTCAAACATGGTTACAGCAGAATGTAGCCCATGGCATGATGTCAAGGGTAGGATTTCAATATAAGTGCTCTTGTTAATTAATTTCTCCTTCTATATATCATAGAATGAACTTCCTTGACACTGGGTTGGAAGGGTCATGATTCTATGACCCTTTTTCCTTCAATAACCAAAACTTTTTGGTGGCTTCTGACAGAACAAAGAGACCAAAACCCCTTAAGAACAGAACTCTCTACAGAGTCTTCACTTTAGTTTGATATATGATGTGTTACAAAAATCACAGAAAAAACATTATTTCCTCAAACCATTATAAAAATCTTCACACATTCAAATGACTGTACAAAACATTCTTAAATTAAACTAAGTAACCTAAGTAAATTACTCTGAACCCCTGTTTGAGCTCAGATGAAGAACTAACCTTAGCTTTAATTTTTACACATTAGAATAATTTTAGAAGGCCTTGAACTGAAAGTAGATCCAAACATCATCATAAGATCCGTGATCACCCTGAGGGGGTTTTAAGGAAATACACATCTACTACATGCTTCAGCAAGGGTCAGAGAATTTATTCCTGGAATTAACAGCACACTACCTGTGCAGTGGGAATCCTGGAGAACAGCATTCCCACTACAGACTGGGGACTGAAAAATGGTACTGTACCCAAGATGAGGAGAAAAACTTAAAACCACACATGATCACAACACTTCATCCTGTATTTCTACATTGTCTGTTAAGTATTGAGCACTAGATTATCTCTAAAATTTATCCTCATATTTTTTATCTTAAATATAATCATATTTTATCCTTAAAAAGGCAAAAGTCCAATAACTATGGTTTTGCTAAAAGCATAACACAGACACTCCAGCCCGTTTTTAATGCAAACCTAGTTGCAGAGCCCTAGTGTGTAGCATCTTCATCCTACTGGCAATAGAAACCACAGCTACTTGCCCAGACAGAATTTACTGTACTGCCAGAAGCTAGAATTCATGAGAATTCCTCTTGAATTAAATAGCCAAAATACAGACTGTTAGCCCAAATTCCCTTAGTAACAAATTGCCAAATCCCGTTCTTTCAACTCCCTCTTTTTACCATAGGAAAAAGCTAGTCAGAATAAAGGCAAGAGGAAAAACAAAGCAGAGGTCATTATCTCCTATCCCATCTGAAAAACAGTATAAAAATTCTGACCATGCAAAACACGGACTTCCCAGATGCATAGCATTGTTTAAAAATGTTAAACCTACTAGTATGTAACATCAGTATGAAATATGAATCATGATGTGCGTGTTGCTGGATTATGGTTCAGAATGCTACTCAAAAGCACTGCATCAAAACCCTCAGTCCATCCAAAAGAATATCCTGCTCAAGCATCACTGGACTGCCTCAGTAGCTAAATGGAAGGCACAACATCAAACATCTTCTTTACTTCAAAATTGCCGAGTCAGGATGACCAAAACACGGCATCTTTAAAAACAGACGTTCCTAATGAGAAGTACATTTGCCACACTGCTTCAAACATGTGAACTGTATTAAATACCAGCATTAATTTCAGCAATAGAACTTCCAAATTTTTATGCTTTATAGCATTAGACAATGATTCATCTAATTCAGCATCCTGTCTCCACCATTTAACTGCTTTATGCTAATTAATTTAAGGGTGAAATGCAATTAACCAATTGCTGAATGATAAAACAGAGCTGAGAACACAATGGAAATTCTTTCCTGACCCACAGAAAAGATACATTAACTCCCTAAAATATACTGTGTGACCATAAAATGTACTATTTGTGGTATTATAATTCAGCTATTAATTAAGACAAAGACAATACAAATAAAATTATTCAAAATATTTCTGAAAATGTTTTTTTCAAAAGAATTCAATTTATCCTCTTCAGCCCAAGACACTAAACATTTTCAAGATCGGGCTACTTCCAGGTGAGCTCAGTCTCACTGGTACATGAGTGTAAAGGATTTATTTTTCACAAAACACCGTTCTCACAAATTCCTGCCAGAAACAAACTGCAAACCCACTCTTAATCTTCTATTAACTTTTCTATTGTTATAATATTTAAGACTTTATTTATTATTCTATCACCAGGAGCACATACACAATTCATCGTTACTACAAAGGGAGAGAGAGACTCCTTGCAATTTTTTTAACTGCTTTCAAAATATAAAGAACATTTAATCTGCGATAAAATATTTTTGATAGCCAGATCTCTGGATGTGTGAGACTTGACTGCACCTTGCTTTTACTGTAGTTCTGTAGCGAGACTTTCATGGTAGCATCACTGTTGTACATGAGTACTCTTACATAGTAAAATCACAAGGAATCTCTCCTTTTCCAGCCATCAGCTCTCCACGAGAAAAACCAATGTTGTTTTATGTCCCAGGCTCACTTGAATTCTAGTGTGACTTGCACATGAACGAGCTCAGAAGTTGGAAGTGAAATCCAAGCCCTTGTAACAACTTTTGGATTTGTCCTTTTATTCATGTGTCAGGCCTTTCTGAGCCAGGATGTCAACTTCGAAGCGTAATAAGCTAAGCTGATGTTTTAAAGAGCTGAGAACTGGCAACATTTCAGAGCTTTCCCTCACTAGGGATAAACTATGTCTAAAAAAAGATACCCTGGTTCTAGATTGACTTCTTTTGTAATAAAATCCTTTAAAATTTCCTTTGTTTATTAGAGGGTAACCTTTCAGTTCAGAGGTGCTTTATTCACACAAATATTTTTGAAAGAAAATCTGATGGCCCCCACATATTCCATGCTTTGAAAATCTGTCTGCTCTTACATTCTGAAAATCTGAAAAAAAACCCCACCACCTAACACTGAAAACTGATAGACAAAACTCTTACAGCAGCAAGGGCTGGGAAGAATTTTGCATCTTGAAGTTAACTTCTACAAATGGAACACACATCTGAGTCATGCAGGCTGTCTTTTAGAAGACTATTAATTGCTTAAAATAATCTAGGGAAATGAAACCCATCAAATAAATACACCTGCCTGTAACCTCATATTCTTTAAAGCTTACATTAGAAGACATTTTATATGATGGGAAATAAAACAGATTAAAACTATAAACTCATCTATTTACAGAACTGTGACAATTCCAGAACAAAAGCTTGACTAAACAAGCACGGCAGAAACTCTTATGTTGCTTGTGGTAAATATCTTTAGATGTGATGTGATCCCATAAGCCCAACTTCCAAGAACTACATTTACTTTTCTTTACCGTGGTTAATTACCAGGGATAAAAGTTTAAAACAACAATGACATGAAAGACAGAAATTAAACAAAATTAGGTAAACATGAGAAGGGGAAATTTGGCCTGCCCAGAATACTGAGTTAATTTTTAATTTGCTTTCCTGTGGTTTTAAATACAAATTTCGTGACTCTGTTGTGGATGGTTTGTTTAAAGGAAGATTAGAATGTGAGATGCTTAACAATGGCCAAGGCTTTTGAGGGTTTGTGCTACAAAGCATCTAATTGTCCCTATTAATGGATTTCCCAACACATTCAGAAAGTGAACATTCCAAAGACAACTGAAATTAGTTCCAAGGGCTTTGATATATCCACGTCCTTGGAAAGAGGTCATTCTCATTATCTGACTTCTTGCATAAGCTGCATTTTCAGCACTGCTGCCACATGAAGAAGGGTAGGAATTGAGGGCATTTGGCCTCAAACTTGAGTGCCTGGTCTGCCCAGTAATACCACACTGAAAGACCCACATGGAGAAATACTGTCCCTTTTACAACAAATAACTCCCCAGAATCTAGCAAAGGGACCAGAAGGAGGCATGACTCATCTGGAAGCACACAAAGACACATCACCAACAACAGAAGACTGCGGCACTGTGTCTGCAAGGAGTGGAATCAGCTCTAGATGGAAGATAACTGTGATTTTCTGGTTACCAGCTTGGCAAACTTGTTGTACAAAGATGCAAAGATGGCAACTCTTTTCCTCTGAAAACCAAAAGGAAGGAACATTCACAAATCCACCAGCAGCATCACTTACCTGTGCCAGGAAGACAGAAAAGACCAGTCAGTCAACTTTTTTCTACTGCTGTACCACTCAAAGTCTCAATATCTAAGTTGTAGGATTTGGGGGATTGAGGGATTCCGGGGATTATTTCCTGGGGCTTAGGCTGAACTGTTCATATTTTTACAAGCTACCCTTAAATAATCAATATTGGGCATTACAATATGTTGTGCTAGGGCTCTGCTTGAGCTGGGATCAGAGAGGATTAGTCAAAGTTCCAACATTCCCGACTGCAAAAGAACCTAATTAGTGCCTGAGCAATCCCTTGACCGGGATAACCTGCATCAGGTCACTGGAATAGACCCCAAGGAATGCAAAATAAGCCTGTTTTCATTGCCAACAAGATTTTCCTTCCCACGCCTTTTAAACAACTCATAGACTTGTTTAGGTTAATTTCCGCACTCAAGGTAATTTAGGGATTAATTAGATAATATTTACAAAAATCTACTGAAAATGGAAATTACTTCTGCGTATATATGATCTGTATTAGTGTAACACAGTCTTAAACCTTAAAGAAGACATATTTCAGCACAAAATTAAGTCTGGCTAATCATGACTAAATTAAAAGAGTTAATGAATCTCACAATTCTGTGTTTCACTAAAAGGACTAATCAGATTTACTTTACATTCCTAAACAAATTCTACATGTAGGAACTCTAATTTGGTTATCTAACTACTTGCCAAAATGTCTGAAAAATTGAATAAATTCTTAAAGATGTGAGCAGTTAAAAAGCCCCCAGAAGGTAAGATACTACTTTTATAATTACAAAACCACATTTCACTAATTTAATTTAAAAAAAAAAAAAGTCTTAGCTCTGTTCCATATTGAAATATTAACAATGAATTAACATTTGAAAAGAATACATGAGATTATTTTCTCAAACAGAACTACAGTTTCACCTTCACTGAATTCCCTGATGATTCAGTGTTTTGTTTTGGCTTTTTTTTTTTTAATTTAAAGTACATGGCAAAGGGTTACTAGAAAGGTATTAAAGTATGAACAACCAACCAAAAAAGCTTGGATTTTTTTGAACCTAGCAATCTTTTTTGATTTTTCTTCCTCCCCTGCTGAGTAAGTCACCCCATGTTTTCAGACAAGGTTGATTGCACTAATTGACTCCAAGGTTGGCATATCAGATATTATTTCTCATCAGAGTGTTTGAAACATGACCACTAACCACATGAGGCAACAGGAAGGCTTGTATGAGGTATATTCATGTCATGGTTCCCTGGTATTGAAGAGTGACTTTATGTAACTTGAATACAAACATTTTATAAGAAATAATATACTAAATATAAACACTGTTTAGAAACACAGTATTCAATTATTCACAGTATTAACTTAATCTTTTGTGCCAGCTCACTGAAACTGATAAACATAAATCTTATTTTCCAGATGACATAACAGATCCATTCAGCTGCTGCTGACCTGCTGACTGGTAAAACAGCTTTCAAAAATGATAAGGCACATAAATACAGCCCTTTACCCAACTACACAGGAGAAATTATTCCTTTAAAAGGCCAATATGACACATGCAGAGCTCTCCTCCAGCTCAAACACATGAATCAAAATGGTGAAAAATTGTTTTCTAGAAAACATTCAAAACTTTCATTCAATACTATAAAGTCGTAGCATTTCTTAATGTGCTTTTATTTCCGGAAATAAAAAGAAGGAAACATAAGCACAGCAATTATTAAAAGCTCAGGGTTTTTTTCAAAATGCAAGCTCACACAGAAACAGCCAGATATTCTACTCATATCTAGCACAAAACAGAAATGAAAAATGCTGCTATTGAAGATGTTCAGTGGCCCATTCAAAGGGGCACAGTCCAAAGAAAATTCCCATTTGAGAATTTCTTGGTCCTCAAAGAAGTAAGGGAAGACAAGCACAATAATTCTTATCCAGAAGTGAAATGAGGGAGGTATGGAGAAGCGGGATGTTTAGGTTTTCTCAGGAATGGAAACTTTTGAAACTTTTTCTGCATAAGGTTCCCTTCAGATGAAATTAGTAAAAATCATATTGATGGAGACACACATATTTCCACAGAGAGCCAATTTCAGTATTAGCTAGAACCCTACTAACAGTTTTTAGCAATATTTTTAAAAGGCTTTCTTATTATCCTAGAATCATTAAAATTGGAGAAGACCTCTAAAATCATCAAGTGCAACCACTAACCCAGCACTGCCAAGCCCACCACTAAATCTTCCTGCCCTCCATGCCAGCTCATTCTTTGGTCAGGAATTACTACAACCAAACAGTTAAAAGCTGAAATTCCCCTTCACTACCTCCATTGTCAGATTTGTGTTCTCAGCTCACAGCTGCCTACCAGGTCCTCAGTTTCCCCTTTCATTTTCAAATCCAGCCTTCATTTCCACATCCCTCTATCAGTTTTCCTCCTGCCAGATCTGCTTTAAGTCTAATTAGAATTCTTAGCTTTACCTACTCCTCCTAACTTGATTCAGTTTTTGATCTTTGTGCATTTCTTACCCAATAGTTTCCATAACAGAACAAAAGACACAGATTGATGCTCCATGGTAACATCCAGTTCTTTCATCCTAGAAGCTGACAGGAACTAAAGCAATGTGAAAGAAGAGCTACAGATTCAGCTTTATTTCATCCACAACTCCTTCCCTGAGTGCTGTGTAGATAAAAACCTGCTGAACTGCTCTGTGATGCTGCTTTCCTGCAAGTGCAGCTCTTGAGACTGAAGAGGTCCAAAACGTGGATTTGCGATAAACAATCCAACCCAAAGTTTACCACAAGTGACTGAGACTTTTGGGTTTGTTCTGGTTTTAAGTTTCCTTACTGAAAACGGCTAACCAGCTTTATCTGAAGTTTTCCAAAGCGCAGACTGAGAAAACATGTCATGCGAAATTTCAGACCAAACAATCTAAATTGAAAGCAACAGAAAAGACAGTGAGAGAGGTCGAGCAATCAGCACAGGCAGCACTAATAATCGTGCACTGCAGGCAGTCATCCTATTCACTATTACAACAACATCATTTGGAAATCGTGTTAGCTTGGCAGCTCATTTACCTTGAATTCTTCAACAATAATAGTTAAGGCTTCATGTCCAGCTTTTCTCATGTCTTCTAATTCCTGCTTATGCTTTTCCTGCACAAAAATATGGAAAAGATTATATACAACATAGGCACCCAACAAAGCAATTTTAGTTAGGAAAATAAATACCAAGTATTTGCCTCAGTCTTTGTATCTTTCATTAAGAAATGCACACAGCTTGATCCTTTAGATATTACATATATGTTAAATTCAGGTAGGTCCCAGTATTAAGCTTATTTTTATTTCTTAGTTCTTCAATTTCTTTTTTTTTTAAAGGATTTTCTTTGTTTCTTGGTATATACCTGTGGATGGCAGGACTTCCAAATCACCCTCTTAGTAAAGTGTTATTTACTGCCTCTACTAATAAAAATGTTGAGATCAAACAGTATCAGGTTCAGTTTCCTCACAACTGCACACCCTTCTCCTACTCCCTACATGGCTCCTCTTTTACCTTTTGTTTTGTTCTTAATGTTCCAAGGAAAGTGTCCTTGCAATAAAAATCCTGAATATATTTTTCAAATAAAGCTGCATTGTTTGCTTTTTATTTTCTGCACAGTTATGTCAAAGGAACCTGGGGAGAAACATTCTAGTATTTTTGCCTTTATATAATCATCTGGTAAGTCTGCAATTTGAACATCTGATGAGATTGTCATCAGCATTTCCCACTTATCAATAAGCAGCACCACTTTTTCCAGTCACCAGTTAGTAAGAAGAAGAAAAATATTCCTTATTCTTTGCTTCAGGGTCTGTTCTTGTATCAGCTCATATGGCAGGACATGGTAGCTTTAAATTGTCTTGGATTTAATTTAACTTTGGATTTTCTCAGTGCAGAAAGCAGAAACACATTAATCAGAAATGTTCCCTTGCAGTGATCACAGGACAAAACCATACACAACTTACACTATATAATTTTTGCTTTTTGGGCCAAAATCAAGTTGAAATTATTTAATACAACCCTATGTTTCCTAAGACCTGTGTGTTTGGAAAGAGTAAAACATAATATCTAACAAAGCATGTCCAATTTTGTTATGAAACAACATGCAACACCATTAAAAATTAATTAATCAGTCTGTAACTGTATTTGATTAGAGGTTTCCACTCTGTCATTCAATTCCTTTCTCCTGAAGGGGTCATCTTAGCAAAATGTGGGAAACTAAAGCTACGCAATCATCTTATCTCTGGCCCAAGTCTAATGAGACATTGAGATTTTCATTAAGAAAAATATGGGCTTTTGTGAAGCCCTGCAAGAACAACTCCTAAGTAGCAGAAGAGTTGAAGACAGAAATATTTTGATGTGTAACTAAACTACTGCATGAGACAATGACACACAACATCTGGATCCATCAGTTTAATCTCACAGCGATGTAGTCATGTATCACTGACATCACAAATCAGTCAAACTCTGATATTATACAGCTTAAAAAAACCCCAGTCGTTTCGACTGAGGAAGTAAGATATTCCACTCTGGTAGAAAGCACAGTGCCTCTCACTCACATTACCAGGCAAAGCAAGATGCAAAGCAAAAAATGGAGTTTGTCCTCCTTTACATCATTAAAACGCTTCATACTGGACTCCATTAAACTGAGATTTTTGTCTTCATAAAATCAACTCTTCTTTCTTTCAGAGAATAATTTAAAAAAATTATGAATAACATTCAGCATCATAATAATTCTGCTAACAAACTGGTAAATTGTTATTTGAAGATATACATATTTCCTTCAATTCATCCAAGTATGGAGAAAAAATAGCAACACTGAATGCAACAGAACTAAATCAATGAGAAATTGAGGTAAGTATGATGAGAATCAGTCCATAATGGCTAATTAACACACACACTAGAGTGTGCTATTGTGTATAAAATACAGATTGGTCACTATTTCTGTTCATATGAAATAAAAAAGGGAGCTTGACAGAACTAAGACACAGGAGCATCTCCAGGTCTCTAGCAAGGCAAATATTTTCACTTTGGTTATATCATCATCTTAGTCAGAGACAGCTAAGAACCTAAAGATAAGGACAAATATAGAGAGGAGAGAAAGACTTCAGATTTCCCAAGACAACCAAAACCCCCACGTTATGCACAACCTTCAGCTCACCACAGGAACCAAGGAGACACTGTGATTTATTTCATACAAGTAAATACCATTTGTACCTGGAGCATAACAATGGAAGACTTGGAGCTGAATAATGAAGTGAGGTAGCCAACAAACTTTCACAAGCAACTGCCTAACGTCGTAGTGGTGAGGACATTTCCTGCTGAGTTAGGATGGAGTTGAGCCAGAGTTGAGTGAGTGTGAACAGAGCAGTCTGCTGGGAATAGAATGACTGATTAAATGTGAAAAACTATGCAAAGGAAATAGTATGGAAGAGCCTGTACATGTCCCACACTGAAACACAATTAGAGGTCCCACACCACTCTCTGAGTATTTGTGACAGGGATCTCTACCCTGTCACTTTTAAGACATTAATATCTTGTGAAGAACAACTATTGTTTATATCTGCTCTTTTTTTTCCCCTACAGGATGTGCATACAGAGGCTCTCCACTGAAGAGGACATTAAACAATAAAAAGAAATGCTAAAGCTAAAGTATTGTTACTATGAATGTACATTTTGCTACCAAAACTGCATGATAGGGTAAATAGCACCCACACTTGGCTCAGGGAGCCTTCTCTGGCTGCCTTCAGGTTTTTCAAATATTACACAGATAGTTACTTCTTTGGGATAAAGCTATAAATGTGGCAGGGCAACTTATGTCCTGAGTGCTTTCCTACTTCCCCACATAACCTAAATGGTGGGACATGGTAGCAAGAGGATGTGAGGAAGAAGGAGCGAACAGGAGAACAATTCCAGGGAAGCTGACAAGAGAACTCTTCCATTAAAGAACACAGCAAGCATGAAAGGAATTCTGAGCTTCATGAGGATATTTTCATGTCTCTTGTATCAGAAGCACCAGTCTTCAGATCAAATTAAATTCCACTGTTGTCCATAAAGAACAAAATAATATTAATTTGGAAAGGGCTGCCAGCTGACATCAGCTGCTACTGATACTGAAGTCAGTTACAAACACAATTTTATATCGCTCATGCATTTACAAATATATCAATATTTATGTAGTTCTTTACTGTAGTACACTTTATGATATATATAGAAATGTATAAAAAAGCTACACTATTTTCCTTCTTTCTATAGATAGGAGACTGACCTGGACACTGCAAGGGTCTGGAAAAAGGACCACTTAAGGAAAGAGGATCATTTTAGGAAACACTTAAGCAAGCTGGACATAATTAAGTCCACAATGCCTGACAAGATGAACCCACAAGAGCTCAGGGTGCTGGCAGATGGAATTGTGAGGCTCTGCTCAACACCTGTGCACTGATCACAATGACCCAAGGAAGTGTCTCAGAACCAGGGGTAGGAAATGTCATTCCTGACTCCAAGAAATGACAAGAAACCACAAGGAGCCACAGGCTGGGCAGTCCCACCTGGGAAGGTGACTGTGCTGGTTTAGCCTGGGACAGAGGGAATTTTTTTCAAAGCAGGGGGCTACATTTTGTATTTGTGCTGGAAAAAGCATTGGTAACTCATGATAAAACTCATTGGTAACTCATTTCGTTATCACTGGCCTTTGACGCTTCTTTAAAATCCTCCTAGAGAAGCTGTCTAAGTGTGGTCAGGAGAAGCTGAAGGTGAGGTGGATTGAAAATCAGCTGAGCTGCCACACCCAAAAGGTGGCAGTGTGTCCCACGTGTGTGCCATGGTTTAGCTGGTAAGGCAGTGTTAGGTCATCAGTCAGACTTGATGATCCCAAAGGTCTTTCCCAACCTACCTGATTGTGTAATTGTATTTATTGAGTCCTAACATACTAGGTATTAATCCTGAGGCTACTTGTTTTTCCTCAAAACTCTTCCACAGAAAGTACTACAAAAGATCTTGCTGTTATGTTACAAAGCAAACAGTGGAGTGCAGCATATTTATCATAGGTGATCCCTTCTCAAGGACCCACTGCTTACAGTTCTCTACACTATATATGCTGTTTTCCAGTATTTATTCTGGATAAAATCTTTGGTTACTAGTTTCAGACATATGGAACTTCCAATGTCCAAAACCAAACCCACTATTTATATCAACAAAACTATAACTAGAGATACCTTATGTGCCAAAAATTGCTAACATTTCCATCTGCAGCTCTGTTAACATTTGAGAAGTAATCAGCAGATGCTTTAGAAATATAACTAACTGAAAGAATGTATATTGAATTTTCATAGAGTTGTAGTATTGGTAACACATAATGATGCTCACAGCACATTCCTAGAGGATACCTTCAGTCTTTTCATGGATGTTTAAAAAACCAAGATGACTACGAAGAAACTTGACAAGTTTCAGTCAAGTAGCTTCAAAAGCATGCAGGAATAAGTTTCACTTAAGCATGAATAAAAACTTCCCAAGATTTACTTCTAGAAGGCATAAAATAAGAACTCATAAAAAAGAACTCATAGCATCACTGTATGCAAATAATCTAATAATTTTATGTCGAGCTGTAAGACTTACATATCTTTGAAATTTTTCCAATGTAAGGAAAAACCTAATTGTTTTCTTCCTTTTCTTTCCGTATAGAAAATGAGTTTTATTATAACATAAACAATCCTACCTAGCACAAAATCAACAGAAAGAGAAGTTACATCCTTACATTTGAATCTCCTTTTTATTTTCATTATGTGAACTATTTTCTTATAACCAGCAGCTTGGGAAATTGAGCGTCAAATCAAGGAGTTTGGGATAAAGTAAATACCAAGAAAAATGGGCACTGAAGAAGATGACAACACAGCCTTGTATAGACTTCCTCAGCTGAAGATCTGCAAGAAAAGCTTCTCTTGACCTTTTTGTTCCAGAGAAAAGAGGGATATGAACTAAAATCAAACACTGGTCAGTTAGACCATTTTGCCCAAACCAGAATGCAAATGTTACCTGCAACAGAACTCCCAGCATTTTACTGCATCAGGGAAATGCTATCAAGCTGTAAACTTCAAGATCAGCTTGTTGATTATTTGTTTTACTTCTTGAAAAAAAGCATAAATAATCTCAACGTGAAAGGGAAAAACAAAATGCAAAGAGAAATGAGACCTTCTCCAGAGAAAACAAAGTATATCAAGAACACAGGAGAACGAACTATTGCTTGCTTATTTTAAGATACTGCAATGGATTCTGCAAGAAAGGGATTTTTGCCTAACCTCAGAAAAATTCCTGCTGGAAGGAAGCATGTCTCACAGTCCAGAAAAAGGTAACCAAATCACAGATACACAGATTTTATAGGAAGTCCTTCTCACTTCTAGTGTGTCTTAGGGAACTAGTAACGTAGCTCCACATTCTGAATGACTGTATTTTGCTTCCTCACACTGAACATGGATAGGTTTCACAGCACAAGCTCCTAGTCTAACATGGCAGATATATTGAAAACCACCAAGAATGTTATATTCCATACAACAGTGATTTAAGTTTACAGTAACTGATATTTTGACTAGTTTACCATTTCAAATACTGCATTAATCAGATTTTTGGTTCAGGCATTCCTGACCCTGCCCTTAACTGGCAATGAGGTAGGCCAGACTGGAGTAAAATATTCCAAATAATTCAGCCTGGGGAATATCCCCTGGATTGGAGTTATGATTTTAGTGACTGGGAGTAGGCTATTTATTTTTCTCAGCTTATGACCAAAGTATTAAATCACAAAATCACACAATCATTCAGGTTGGAAGGAACCTCTGGAGGTCATCTAGTCTAACGTCCTGCTGAAAGCAAGATCAACACTGAATTCAAACCAGATTGTTCAGATCCTTGTCCAGTGAGATCCTCAAAAACTCTGAAGACAGGGATTTCACAACCTCCCTGGCTAAGACATCCCAATGCTTATCTTCACCATGAAATACCTTTTTCCTTATACCACATTGCAACTTCCATGGTTCAATCTATAACCATTTCCTGCTACACATCTCTGCAGAGCCTGCCTGGCTCCATTTTTCTGACAACTTTGTAGGTATTGGCCATCTGCTATTGGGTTTCCTCTAAGCCTTCTGTTCTCCAGATTTGAGTCAGTGTACACTGCATCCCTCTCATCCGCAGTCGAGGAGTTTCATCACAGAAGGCAATCAGCTTGGTCAGGCATAATTTGTCTTTTGCTAAGTCCATGTTGGCCATTTCCAATCACCTTTTCCTCGTGCCTAGAAATGGCTGCCAAGAGCACCTACCCCATGATATTCCCAAAGACCAAAAGGCTGGCAGGCCTGGATCCATCCATTCATCCATTCATCCATCCATATATCCATCCATCCTCCTACTTGTCTTCTTCCAATAATCAGCAGCTTCCCTCAGTCTCTGAGTTGATGCAGAACTCTCTCATCACTCCTAAGCTCTGTGGACTGAAGCTGCTCGTTTTTACAAACGACACCTTTTTTCTTCCATTCCTTTTCACTGAGCTGGTGAAGCTCTGGCTCTGCTTCCTTCCCAGGCACCAGGCATTTTTATCTGCACATTTGGCATGGCTCTCCAGAATCTATTCAATTGTTGTGCTGGTTTAAGTCTGCTTTGGGTTATTTCTTTTAGCACCTCCCACCTCTGAGGTGACTCAATCCCCACTTCTTACAAGCAGATGTTGAACTCACACATGGGAGGAGAAAGAAAGTCTTGCTTTGCTCTTTTTCAAGCAACACGTAAGATGGACAAATCAAGATGACAGAATTTAATTCTCAAGTCTGTGTTTAAGAACTCGGGCTTGATTAGCAAAGGTGATGACAACATCCACTTGCCTGGCATGAAGGAAGTTCCAATTCTACAGGATTTGTAACAAACAAACAACACCCCAACCTCCCCCACAAACCCCCCTTATACTTTGGGGTCTAGATATGAGGCTGAGCATCTAAAGAGCACTCCCATGTGAAAACTATAACATGCATTTATTAATTTCTCTATTTCACTTACTGTGAAACACGATGGAACTGAACTAACAGCAAAAGTAGTTACTGCAGAGGAGAAAAGTTGTGTTTGAGGATGTGGGGTGGGTGAAAATCTAACCAATATCTTAAAAAAATTATATATTTAAACTATTCTGTTCCTCAAAGCAAAGGAGTCTCGCTAAAATCACCAAACCAAAGTCAAAATCAATTTCTTTCTTGTTTTTTCCCCACTAAATTGACAGAAAACATCGGATGTAGCATTCTGAAAGAGTCAGCAATGATTGATACCACCTTAAGTTGCCTAGAGGTAACTAAAAGCTTTTTTGGGTTTTAATTGTTTTTTGGTGTTTTGTTGTTTTGTTTTTTTAAAATTAAAATGTGATTTGAAAAACACAGACCCATTAAATTTTAAAAATTACAGGTCATTAAGCTATGTCATCTAACCTATTTTTAAAAAGTATTACTATTGGCCACAAAAAGCAAATGGATTCATACAGATAAATATTCAGGATTCTAAAGTTATAGTGAAAACAAGAAAAATAGACATATATATGTGATTTTCAAAACATAGTCTAAGAGTAATACAACTCAAGATTGACACTTTCCCATACCTTATTTACTTCTTGATCTTGATGATATTAACACTTAAAACCAAAACTGAAAGAAATATTCTTTGATAAATGCATACATTTGAGGCAGGGACTGACTTTTCTATTACAGTATCTGACACTCATTCACTCTCCAGATCTTTTCCATGTTGCCATTTCATCATTTCTAGAACACACCTCACTTTCTTCCACCCCTCACTCTGTCCTTCCCTCCACTGATGTTAAAACCATGATTTTCATATTTGAATTTTTTATTTTGAACAACAGTAATTCCACACGTCCCTCTTTAATCTGTTCAATATGCTGCAGTCAAAAACAAAAAGGCAATTTCCCCCCTTCCCCCCTAAAAAGACCCTAAAACCAAACAACCCCACCAAACGTCCCACAGCAGAAAAAACCTTCCCACCCCCCAGTAAGAACCCTGTTGTTCCTGAAAAAGTGAGGAGAAGCAGAGGGATTCTAGTTTGGACACAATTTTTTTTTTCCCTCCAACTCCAATTTATTTCCTCCAACTCTGCAAACCAAGACCATGCAAACACCACCCCCTTCGAAGTCCCTCAGTTCCTTTCTCCAAGCCAGCTGGCAAGGAGGCAGAAACAAGCTCACTCTTCCTTTGTTGTATGTGAGAAATTAAAACATAAATATATTTTAAAAGGCTGTAGCATTAGGACTGAGTTTGACAGAAAGCTTGGGCTGTGTTTTAGCTTGGTTTGAAACTTCTTGGTATTTTACACTACGTCAGACCTCCCACAAATTGGCTTACCCAGATGAGAAAAATCATGATTAAGACACGTTCTGGTTCTGAGCAGCTCCCCTCTTCAGAGGGGCACAAACACTGCTTACAGTAAGGCTCTTGGCTAAAAGTGTTTTCAGAAAGGGAAAGTAAATCCTGCTGGAATATAGCCTTCTCAACTGGATTTATGCAGATTTATTAAGCATATGTAAAGGTATTTAAAGGACTGAAGGCCACATTTAAAAATGTAAAGTAGTGTAGCACCAGTTAAAAATACAAAATATGATAAAAATGAATTAAATTCTTATTCTTCCTTGAAAAATACTACCAGCTTTCTGATGTGCAATGGAATATTCATCAGCTAAAGCAGTGATTGGTATAGGATAAGATAATTGGTGGTGACAGAATGGGACTGTGTTGAAAGTTGATAAAATACTGTCACAGGAATTGCAACACGCCTCAAAGAGCTGCTATTTTTATTTTACAAATAATCATTTCTCAAAAGAATGTGAAAGCAAAGACAGACAAATTTGATCTAAGAAGGAGGGCAAGTGTCACTAGACCCCCATTCATGTCAGAACTCTGTAATGAAAATATTATGCGAAATATGAGATTGATCTTCAGACTATTCCTGCAGTCTTTGTTAGCTACAATATCCTCTTTCTTCCTGCACGGGAGATGTCCACTGCATTTCTGGCTGAATTCCATAAAGCCCTGAATAATTTTCCTCAACTGACAACTGTCACCACATTTATAGTAAGTAACAGCACAGGTTATCTAAGATCTGCTTAATCTATCTCAAAACAACACCACTGAATGTGTTCAAGTGACACAAAGGTTGAATATAAGGGAGGTTCAGAACATTTTCCATTCTTTGTTGCCTATGAGCTCCAACTGTGTTTTCCTTCTGAGCTTCCCTGAAGTTACCAACCCTTATATCGAATTCTCTGCCTAGCAGGCCAATGGAAATTTGCTTTTCAGTGACACACTCATTTCTTACTTATCTCAAAAGTCAGACTACAAGCTCAGCCCTTTCAAACCTAGCACAGAAACAAGGATTGTTCTCCCTGCGTAAACAGGACATACATTAAGCGCAGACTTACTAGCTGAAATTATTCTTAAAGTATAAAAGAAATTATAACAACTGAAGAAATTAAAATTTTCTCTCATTGCAATGCCTTAGGTTATTTTAAAGCATTATTCAGACCTTCATTTTCGTAATTTCATCATGGTACTTATTTCTGGAAATCAATTTGATCATCCTAAGCAATTATTTGCCTGAGAATGCTTTAATTTGTAATGCATATCCAAAACCAAAACATTGTATGTTTTTATCAATACATTCAAGTAATAGGTTTATTTTTAAGGACTTACACAGAAGTGGGAAAATCTGTTTTATCTCAATATCCTCCAGGTTTAAGAACAGATGTTCTAGTTTTCATTAGTATCAGCTTTCTTTCAGTGATAAAACTTTCGCCAAGAATAGTAAAAAAAGCTCTCAGTAGTTTAAGTACATGATTATTTTAAATGTCACATGCTGTTCTGGACCTTTTAAGCCTTTAATGAGGAAAAAAACTTATACAAGTCTCAGCAGCAAAATGTTATTTATTTATTTAGGAGCAGCCAACAGTAAAGTAACTAATACTTTATCTCTGGAAGTGCTTTCTTAGTATCAGGAGTTACATAGAAGTGACTTGTTACACACCTTTGCAGTCGTTTAAATATTCGCTCTTTGTTGACACTTTGCCTCTATATATTAACATTTTGGCAGTTTACTCAAGTAAAAAAATTAAAGGCATAATTAATAAGGAAGTTTCTGAGGTAACTGAGAAGGGATGAATAAATTCAACTTTGATATGTAAATCACAAGAGTTTCTTGGCTATGTAATAACTTCCAGTGTGTGAATTAGTTAGATTAAAATACGTTTATACAAATAAATTTGCTTAATATTTGGCAAATTATACATTTCAACTGTGTGTAGAAACACAAGTAAACTGTGTTTCAACACCAAGTGTATATATACTATATAGAAATAAAATTTAATACAGATTGAAAAAGTAAATTTAAAGATGTAGCAGGTTAATTATGCAATAAAAGTTCTAGCAATGTGTAAGTTGCGTCCTGCAGTCATTCATAGTTTATTAATGAATTATGATCCAAGCAAGAAGACTTAACAGTTAAAGGGAATGAAGGGACAATTCTTCAAATTTCTTCCCAAAACATCATCCTAGTATTTGCTGCGCATCTCATTCCTCCCAAGTGTATAAACAGGAAATACAAAAATTCCGTTAAAAGCATTGACTAATTTTCACTAACATTGGCTAAGATTTACTGTTTTGGTGTCGAGTAATGCTCAAGTACTCACAATAATTACCCAGTCTCAGATGCTTTACACTGAACACAAACAGGACTGGAGGGGACCCAGAGACATGGAGGTGCTTTGGCACCATTCCCCACATTTTTTAAAGAGGTTCGTGCCAAGTAACAGCCAAGTGTCCTGCAAGCATGGCAGCATTTCCCTTGGACTGATAAACCATCTTGTGTGGTTCACAGCTCATTAATAAACTATGAATACCCGCAAGCTGCTGAAAATTTGATTCCTCATTAACCTGCTACACCTTTAAATTGAATTTTCCAGGCTGTATTCAATTCTATGTACAGAACAGATAACTGGCCTTAAGTATTGTCTTAGAAATACAGGAATCGAAGTTCCTTTTGACACAGCTTTCTTTTTGCACGTTTTGCACGTTTTCATCATCCCCTCAAAAATCCAACAAGACACTACTCCTGCAAAAGCTGGAAAAACCTTGATGTGAAAATCTTGATGAGACAAGCTGGGTGGTAGAGAAGTCCAACTGATCAGGGCTAAATATATCTGGGCATTTCACAGCCTTCTTAAGTAGAATTTCCATATTAATCAGGAAAACCCCAAAAATATTAATCCCTCTGAATGCACTGGCTGTGAATGTGCAAATGAAGACTGAAGATTGAAATGAAGATTGAAGAAGGCAAGTCAGGCATCTTAAAGTTGTTAAATAACAGCACAACAGTATAATAGAGGTATGTCTGAACACAGCATATTTTTAACACAGAGTGCTTGGCCTTACACCCACTTTTCTAATTAACGACTCTGAAACAAGACAACAAAACAATTAATAAAAGAAGAATTGAAGTTTAAAAGGAAAGTATAAGGCAAAAGAGCAGAATCATTTCATAACAGAAATAAAAAGTTACTTTTCCTCATGGATGGAAAAATAATTTAGAGGAAAGAAAATATCAAGGGGGGGGGGGGGGGGGGAAACAGGCCAAAGTATAACAGCTCTGAAATCACTAATAAAGACTTTGAATAAAAATGACTGTCTGAAAGAAGAGTACAGAAAGTAACATTTAAAAAAAATTAAAGGTGAATAAATAAACGTGAGGTATCTGGCACTCACTTGAAAAAGAGGTGGGCAAGGGATTGTTGCCATATCCATAAATACCTTTAGCAGTTCAGCAAAAAGATGCACTGCTATCTGTTAAAGTGTCTTTTCTGAATTTCCCCTTTTTTCCGTGTTCCATAATTTTAAACCCTGCTGTGACCCGTGAAATTTCCTGGAATCTCATCTATAAATTTGTTTGCAGGTACAGTACATAAACTTTTTTTTCACACCTATTTTTTTTGTTATTAACATTCTGTCTCCTCTATGTCTGCACCTAAAACCAACCTAAATATTTTCTTAGAAGACGGTGTTTAACAGGATGTAAGTCATATATTAGTTTTGTAAGAAAACATACATTTTCTAGTACTCCAGCCATAAAAACCACCTACCTCCAAGACCTGTTTCCAGCAGAACACCTTTTCCAGAACCATAAATGCACCCTCCTGGAAGGAAAGATGAGGAAGGCGATGACAGGGGAGGAGTTGGAATGTGTGGAGCTCTGTTTTGGGGCAGGGGATCAGTGAAGGACTTGGGGGTCAGGATTAGCATGCAAAGTGGGAATTCCTGTGCCAGATGGTGTCCAGTGGGATGAGGCAGGTGGGACTTTCTCCAGACAGCAGGAGGGAGCCTCAGTTCACAGGTCCCCACGGGATTCCTCACAAGGAATGCTGCCAAGCCCAGAATCTGCCGGTGGGACAAGGCAGAGATCCAGGGGATTACTGCAGCACAGGGATAACAACCCCCGTGACACAGGCAGATGAGGAACAATCCATGAGCTCCTCTGGCGGACTTGAGCCTTAAAAACACGGAAGGACTGTCTGGGCATGTGGAGATCTGCCCTGACTGCAGGGAGCATGAGATGGTGAGTTCAGGAGAGGGGCAGAAAGAAGGATCACAACATTGGACTTCAGGGAAGAAGGCTTTGGCCCCTTTGGGATCTGCCTGGGACATGGGACACAACCCGAGAAAGAAGGTTCCAAAAGAGCTGGCTCCTACTCAAGGGTTGTCTCCTCCAAACTCAAGAATGGTCTGTAGGACGAGCAGGAAATCAAGCAAAGGCAGCTGGAGGCTGCATGGATGAACATCACTAAACTCTTACATAAAAAAGGAAGTGGAAGCACTATCTTCAAAAACAAGGAGACAGACACAACCAAAGATGTGCATCCTAGTTTACATTAATTTGTGTGGCACATGGGTCTAACATATGCAAACCTCCAAAACAACAGGCAATATTAATCTGAATAAAAATAAAGTCATCCCTCAGAATCAAGAGGGAACAAACCAGCCCAAATCTCAGGATTACCTTTTCCTATCTTTACATAACTGCATTTAAAGCCTTTTCCTCATAATTTGAAGCTGTACAATTTAAATGTGACATTTGTGCAGGTACTAAAATGAAAAATTCCCAAAACATCAACAGTTACAGAAATAAACAAATGACACAACATCCAACACCAGCAATGATTCTACTTAGGTTATTGTTACCTCTAACCCCAGCTAGATGTTATTGCATGACCTAGTGAACTTCCTTTAGATCATCCTGTACTGTTCTGTCAATGTTTTCTTCAGGACAATCTTCCTCTCCTACCTTTCTGAAACACCACTCACCCAAGGAGCCTATCTGACCCTCTCCTGTACACACAAAAACGTTCTTTAAAGTGAAGTTAAATTCCTTTTCAATCATGATTCTTTGCAGTGACAGTTTTACTACTAAATAAAATAAGCATCTTAAAGTCTCCTTTACAATGGAAATTTTAAAGATGTTCCCTAAAAAAATGGTGGAACAGAAACAAAGGTTTCCAAAAGAAACAGACTCATTTTAGTGTTTTCAAATTAACTGTAGATTTGTTAAGCTGGAAGAACAGACGTCAGTTGTCAAAAGATAAAAAAGAAGGGGTTTGTTTCAAAAAGAAGGGTCACACTGCATGAACTATATTGTTCTTTAAAAAGCAGCCTGCTTAACTTCCAGAAAGGGATGATGATGGGAAAAAATCTGTTTAACTGCAACTAGAATTTTCCAGTGGCAATGCAGCATTTCTTCAAATGTGACTGGGTGGTAAATCAAAGAAATAGCAGACAAAACTATGATCCAGTTCTTAGTGAATCATCAAAACCAGTTGCATGTAGATAAATCAAACATCAGGAGCTTTATCAGCTAAACAATCTGTCCGAAGAATTAAGTTCCTGCTCAGAGCAGTTGAAACCAGGCAAATTTTCCTTTCTCAAATTAAGTGTTCCCTCACTGATTTGCAAATGAGGGAACATCACCTACTGAACAGGAATGTTATTTTTTTCTATTGATGGTTCACTGAGCTAAAAATTGGTAGTTTGATAGATTTAAAATGCAGCCTTTGCTCATTTCGACAACATGTTGCAATGTGGCTACAACAAAATTTTAGATTTCTAGGATTAAAATGACCACAAAATCTACATGATCTTCAAAACCTTGTATGATCTACTAGCCCTAAGTGACTTTAAAATATACAGAAACTCTTACCTAAGGAAGAGCTGAAGTGTCAAAAGTTGAGATGAATATATATACTGTGATCAAAAAAGGGAAAAATATAAGACTGACATACCAACAAAGAAAATGTAAAAATCAGACATACATTTGCACCTGGTTCTCTCCTGTCTAAAATAAGCACAGAATTATAAGGCTAAGTTTGCAACTTTATGGTTGCAACACTGCACACAAGTCAAAACCCCTAAAATTACACTGCCCACAGCAACTTTAACTCTGCTCCAATTTGCAAGTAAAGCAGTTAGAAATGCACTAGGTTCCTCTGCCTCTTAAACATTGCAAACACTGAAGCAGGAATGTGGGAATCATAACTCTAATTTTATTAGCTTATATGAATTCAAGATCTCAAAGAGACCATTGCATTAACTATCCAAACAACTCTATAATACTAGTTAACAGTAATTTGTTTATTCTGTTTATGAACCCACTGCTGCCCCTTTACTGTCTCTGGTTGTTGCAGTTACATATGGAAACAATGTTAAGAATGCGAAAATACTACATGGTCCGTTCAATCTTGATTTTTTTAAAGCTAATTTTATTTGGATGAAGTACAGAACTTTTTACCTTTTGGTTTTACACAAGAATAAATGTGGCAACACTCTGTTGTCATCCATTGGTTAAATGTTAACATTACACCAAAGATTCAGAATTCTGCCTCCCATGCTTAGGAACAGTGATTATCACCAACCTTCAGTTCTTCAATTTTCAGAACAACCAAGTTCAGTTTAAGGCTTTTTTCATACCTAAGATGAAGAAAGTTTGTGACTTGTCCAGAAAACCTGCTTCACTAGCATGGTAACCCAACTCAGAGAAAACATCTTTATGTTCTTACCTTGCCTTTCAAAATATTTTTCCTTTTTTATCAAAAAACCTAAAGCATATTTTATTCATGCCATTTTGTGAGAACAAAACTGTGATAACATAACTGTCACCCTTGACTGAGCCAAAAGCCAATAGGAAAATACGTTAAAAAAAATAGATGACTGACTTAGTTGACAAAGATTAATGAAATCTTCTCTCAGAACTAAGAACAATAACTTTCCCTAAAAAGAAAAAGGTCTTATCTAAATATCACCTTGCTAAAAATCTGATTAATTGCTTAGGTCTGTTACATCCAGAGCAGCTTTTGAGAACTCCCTGTCCCAAGTGCCAGAAGTGAGCTAGTTAGGAAATATAAAGGTGCATGAAACAATGCATATTCATGTAAAAGGCAGTTTGAACCATCTCCTGAGGCATTTGTTTTCTGCATTTTATTCAAATATAAACACAGCAATTCCATTTACAAGGAATTAAGTCAATGCACACCTCCAGCTTTGGATGCAGAACCTGTTCTGCTGGAAACCTCATCCTGAGAGCTCCCAAAGCTGTGCCACACTCACCACTGCAGCCTGCCTCAAAGCTCTGCAGCTCCACAGCACTCAGAACCAGCTGCTCCTGCTGGAAAAGGCACAGCCAGTGGGACACACATCTGTCCCTGCAGGCTGCCAGGGCTGCTCAGTGTGTGGCCACAGGTGGTGATCCTCGTGCTGCAGGAGCCAGAGGAGAAAGACAAACGAAACTACGAGCTGTAGTAGCAGGAGGCATCCAAAATTCAAGGCTCATGAAGGCAATTTGAACAGGCAGCTCTTGGAAGCATGACTCACTTTGCATCTCTGGTTTGATTCTGGCTGTATCCAGAAGACAGTGAGAGCACAGGAGCATTTCTACAGAGTAAGTTAAAGCCCATGACACTTTTATGGCCATTTTTGAAAACTGCAGTACCTGACTGAAAGAGTGATGATACAGACTGACACTTGCAAACCTCAGTAACATTTCCACTATTCAAATACTTCTGCTTGAAGAGAACTGTGAAAGTATTAACAACATAAAATCCACCCATTCTATTGTTTAGGATGACCAATAACTTTAACCACTATGGTACTCCATAAATCAGAAGGGTTTTAAGTTAAACTTCCTTTTAAATCACAGTTAAGCAAACATTTCTTTCCCTGAGTACGATGTTACACACGAAAAAGGAAAAAACAGTATTAGATAATGATATTACTGTAAATTCTAGAATGTACTGCTGTCAGGAATTCAAAATAAATTATTACCCTTACGTACAAATGGGAAACAATGCAATAGCTATTAAAGACCATTCACAGCAGCAAAAAAATTAAGTGACTCTGAATTACAGACACAAACTTCTGAAATGCTGAAATATAGTTTGCTATGCTCTAACACTGGAAGATGACTGAAAACTTCAATGAAAAATCTGGCTTGGATGTGAAACTTTACACGTGTATTTAATGAATGATGTTAACTTTTACAATGGAAACAATTCTAATTCCACCGTCTATCATCTAATTCCACTTTACAGATTTTTATTATGCAACATGAACTATTCCATATTGAAGTTAGTTAAGACAGCACAAATAATTGGCCATAGCCACTCTAGAACACGTTAAGTTGTGCTGTTAAACACAACTACTGTGCAAAGTGGTTTTCTTTTCATCTGTTTTATGAAATAGATCCTGACAAGGAAGAGTGATCCGAGTTACAAAATTGTAGTTAGGCAAGTGGGATATTAAACTTACATTCCTGCTAATGTCAAAAATCAGCCTCTGATCTAAAAAGCTTAGAAATTCTTTAAATTCAAAAGGCTTTGGAACAGGCCCAGAGGTACTTCAAGGAATATCTGTTGGACAGAAATGGACTCTATACAAAACCCTCCTGAAAAACAAAGATACTACATACAAGAAATTACCTGGAGTGTCTTGTAATGATCTTGATGTGGAAGCACTTTTTCTTTTTTTTCCTTCAAGAAATCCATTTCTAGAATACTATGTTTTTCCAGCAAATATTCCAATTCCTATAAAGTTAATAAAATAAAATACATGAAATGACAAACATTTGTGAATTGTGAAAACACAGATTCCATCAACCAAACTAATTTATCTTCTTAACACTATGACAATTTGCTATCTTAATTATCACGAGATAACTGCAATCTTAATTATCAGAGATAAAGGATTGTACAAGAAAACTCTGACTGCAGTCTTTAAACGGAGACAGTATTTTCAAGTGTGAGGTATTTAAAGCCCAAGGCATGTGCCATGCATAAGGAATGACCTAGGTGAAGTGGCCAAGGTGCCCTTAATAACATTCTCTAACTTCTCCTGAACCCTGAAGGGTTCAGGAAGCTGGAAGTGTTGCTACAGGTCCCTTCCAACTGGAACCCTATTCTATTCTATTCCAATTATTTCTGTATTTCTAATATCATGCTCTGCCTTTCTGCACTTGAAAAGCAGCATATTAAATGTACTGTTAGCAAATGTTTTCACTGAAAAGGCAGAAATCCAATGACATATATCCATGTATACAATGATCTCTAGCTACATCTCCAAAATGAATAAAATCTTTAAATATTCTGGGATCTTGCAGACAGACACTCCAGTAGCCTGTCCAACCTTAATCAACAGAGAGGAAGAATAACACCACTGACAATAAACTTCAAAATTATTTGCTGTACAGAGAGCTAAAGATTTTTATTTTTTCTCATGCAGCCATCACTATTATACATAAGCTGTTGGCACCCTTTCAGCTGCTCAAGAACAACTATTTCTCCAAGCCATGCAGGAAGCCAGTATAGAAACAAATGACCTGCCAGGTCAGTGCACAGCTATTCAAACAAAAGCACGGCTGGGAGGGTCATGAGGAGGACAGCAGGAGCAGGTCTGCTCAGTTCAACCCTGCTTTTGGACAGAACAGTAAAAACAGTTTGAGAGATTCCACTGTCAGACTGTGGAACACCAATCCAGAGCCTCTCTCTCCACCTATCTCCTCTTCCAGCCTGTAGTCCTGCTTCCCTTCCAACCTTTCTTTTATACACTCAATTCCTAGCAAAACCAGCCCACTGCAGAGCTCCTCATCCTTGGCTCGAGTTCTTCACCCTCATTCTTCTTTCCAACCAGGTGTTTGCTCCTTCCCCAGCACAACTTGAGGGCTACCAAGAAACAGTGTTAAGAATAACAGAAGTGGAACTCTCCCATGCCTCAGCGACCTTTTCCTAACTCAGATGTGGAACTACAGGCACAGCCCTGCTTGGTGCTCTTACTGTATTCAGGTCACAAGGAACATGAAGAATTTAGCTACACCCCCAAAAGAAATCAAAACAAAGCCACATGGCTCATGCTGAGAAAGCTTGTCTTTTTTTTTTTTTTTTTTTTTTTTTTGGTGGGTTTTTTTTGGTGGTTTTTTTTTGTTTGTTTGGTTTTGGTTTTTTTGGGGGTGGGGGCAGTGGTCAGTTTCTCTGGAATTGTGGCTAATTTCTAGGAAAATATTAATTTCACATGAATTTCAAACCTCTGTGAGCTCCACCTATATTTAAATCCTATATAAATGCCAAATGTTTTCCTTCAAAAAAACTATTCCTACCTTTTGGATTTTTAATTTTTCTTCTTCAGCGGTGCAGAGCTTGGTTTGGAGGTTTGCAACAGCTTGTTGAAGGCAGCTCTTGGGTTCATTTGTCCTCTTTGTCTCAGCATCAATCAAAGCAGTGGTTGATGTAATTGAAGTCCTGTCTTCAATTATATTTGAAGAGGCAACTGGAGTATCTGCTTGAGTCTAATTCACAGGAGAAAAGTGGAACTGAATCATCTCTCTTAATGCACCAGGGAAACAAACTCTCCTTGGATTAGTCAGTCCACCTTTTCACCCAGAGCACACTGCAAACAGTGGTCATGGAAAGGGAATACAAAGGGTTTGTTCCAAAAATAAATATCTCATCCTGAGGCTGGACTAACAGAATAAAAGTAATTCAGACATCTCTACGACATTTAGTTATTGCTATTTCAGTAAACTGTAGAAGTACAGAAAAGATGTGAAACACTGATAATGAGCACACACTTTCAGAAAAGAACAAAAATAGATAAGGCGATTTTTAAAACATGTGTGTAGTATAATTAACAAAATCCAAAGCTTTATTTCTCCCCTCTTAAAAAAATAAAGGGGGGGGGCAAAAACTTGTTCACTTTGCAGCAATGGAACTTCAAAGGAAAAGGTTGTTAAATTAATTCAGGTGCCACTTTTTCAACAACTGGAAAGCCAGCCACGCTTGAGATTTGGGTGATGAAAGGAACATCTCAATGTCTTTATTAATGATCTGACCTCATCCACCCTCCTAGCACCTTTGATTCCAAACATACACTCAGATAATGCATTGACCTTTCAGTAAATAAGTATCTTTCAAAGGATTCAAATAAAGTTACTAACAAAACCAGCTGAGGTCTTGACTGTGTGTGAGTATAGAAGATAAAGGAGACAAAACAGGAAAGAAAACTGCAGTTTGTGCTCTGAATGCTCCTGTGAGAAGCAAAGAGAAGCCAATTCCATTTCTGAGCACTGCGCAAGATTAGAGTCTGGTGCCACCGAAAACTGAGTATGGAACATGTAACAGGGAAGGGTTTTTTGCATGAAACCACAAAAGGCTCTGGAGATAGAATTATAAAAGAATGCAGTTCTCCGAAAATTACCCTCTATTAGGTGTAAGAATATTTTACTTTAAAGTCCACCATTTTCCTTTAGCTTAATCCTAAGTGTGAAGTCATCTCCATTTCAAAATACTGTTAAAGGGCCTGCTCTCAGCTCCCTTCAGCAAAACTTGCTACTAGTTTTTTAATTTGTACTATTGCCTGTATTACAGAGAGTTTAAGGAATGATGGGGGTCTGTCAGTAGCTGAACAGAGCAACATGAGGAAAACCGAAACATGGACTACAATTAGAATTTGCACACACACTTGGTCTGAAGTAACAAAGTGTTTCTTTCTTATTTTTCTGTAAGATTACCTAATGAAATGACTTTATAGTTTTAAAAAATACCCCTAAGCCTTAGTGTTCTGGAATAACCCAAGTGTTCTTTCCAGAGAACACAAAAGCTAAAATTGCTGGCCTTGCTCAAACAAGAAAGGTTGAAGGTTATTCACTGTTAGCCAAAATTTAAAAAGGCAGGATCTGTGGTGGCTGAAGAAAATCACTATTTGATCATCCTGCCAGTAACAGAAATTTTCTTATCAAAACTTTGTCAGAAAGCCAGATGAAGAACCTTCAACACAGAAAATTACCCTGGCTGGCATCAGTCAAAAAAAAGAAAACAAACACTCCCTCTCTTGAGAAAAAAACCCACAACCTTTGGATTTCTAAATTTCTTTGATATCATTTACATCTGGACACATCTCTTTTTCACTTTTTTATAGGTTTTCCCCAGAATATTAGTTTAGGAACAAACACAAAATGGTAACTAATTAATTCTTTAATTCACAATTGGTGCCACAGTCTTTCTGGAAGTGTGAACATAAAAATGCTCCTCAAAAGAAAAAAATAGGAGTCAGTTAAAGCAAAGCCAGTATTTTGTGCAAGTTGTCTAAATAATTCTAAAGAAATTCTTTTAGAATGGTCAGTGAATGGAAATCTGACTTAATAATGAAATTCAGCTTTCATCAGGAGTAGCCTTAAGACTCAATGAGTTGACCTGAAGAATAAGAAATCAAGGAAGTGCTGAAAACAGGAGGTTTGACCATTAGCCCAAAACATTCATTGGGTCACAACGAGGCAAGAACATTTTCTAATTCAAGTGCACACTACCCCACATCCTGAAACAAGGAAGTTTACAGTGAATTAACATGTTCAAGTGGGCATCGCTGCAATCAATGGCAATAAAAAACTTGGAAGGGTAAATTTATTTAAGTCTTATCTGCAGAAACTCTTGTGATTCTGATAGAATTCTTGTGATAACCTCCAGGCAGAAAGGCTTTTCCTTTCCTTGCTTACCTAGTTATGTAGTTAAAACCTAAACATTTTCACATCCCACAAAGAAACAAAGATCAATTCTCAGCAGCACTGCAGCCACAAGCAGAGATTGAGATCACACAACTAGGACTGTGTCAGATCACAAAAACCCAAAGAAATCAAGTTTAAAAGTAATGGTGAAAAAATAAAGCAAAATAAAATGTAACCCCCTGAAAATTAATTTGAATATAATTAAGTAAAGAGTAAATGTTAATCCTCTAATCCTAGAATGGGTCGGGTTGGAAGGGACCTTGAAGATCATCTCATTCCAGTGCCCTGGCATGGGCAGGGCCACATTTCATTAACCAGGCTGCTCAGTCCCATCCTTGAAAATCCTAAAAACCTAGCCCTAAAACAACTTGAGAAAACATCCAAATATGACATATAAGTACAGCTGTAATTTTTACAGCTCTAACAGTAACCAATTCTTTTGAGAGAACCTTTCTGCTGCTGCCTCCTAAATGCATGTCCAGTACCATTATGTTATTATTGTTATTATTATGTTATTATTATGTTATTATTACTTACATATGCCTTTAACTTTTAATAACTCCAATGCACTTCTCTCTCTTGCAGTTCATACCAAAGTAGTATGGTTTCTATCAGCTACAGGTTTCATAAACAACTTAAAAATCATTTAACTTCAAAGTCTGGATCATTGAAATGCAAGGACCTTTTGCCCTTAAAAAGCATTTCAACCTGAACGTGCACAGAAAAGATACAACACTGATATTTAATACATTGAATTCCCATACTGAAGCTCAAACATTGTGGCTTTACCTGGTCTTCAAGAACAGCTGGATTTATCTTCAAACTCTTGCCTGTTTGAAGAGCTTTTGCCACATCATCATTTGATAAAAGGAAGGAGTCAGAAGGAACCAGGCAGGAAGAAGGCACGGAGTGCTCCAGAAGAACATCAGGAGATCTGTGGACTTCAGGCACTAGAAACAGAAAACACACACAATATGAAGAACCACTCAAAAATTAGTTCTCTTTCTGGAGTCTATCCTAGTAAAACCCATCCCAAGTCTAGTCATACCAATGCAAGGTTGTGTACCTCTTACAATCTAATTGCACTGAAGAATAATTCCACACAAAGTGCCAATGTTTTTGAGCAGTATCAACTTCAGGACACTCGAAATCATAGTCACGATAAATTTAGACTTGTAATTCACACCGAGGTTTTACAAGACAACTGCTCTCAAGAGGATCAGTTTTAACTCTGTCTCTTCTGATTCACACAGCCTGTCAGCTTCAGCATGATCTTTAATCAGTTTCAGTCAACTGGAAAACTGTAATTTCCTAGGTTTTATACAACTTAAAGTTAAAAAGATCCACAACTATTTTAGAAGACACATACGAACAGTTTGCCAAGACACATGATAAAGCAGTTTTATATTTTGTAAGAGAGAAAAAAAGACAACAAAGTAAATTACTCTCTAGCTAATAAAACTTAAATGGAATTAATACCAGACTGAGAGTTCTTCCATAGCAAATTCCACCTATGCCATGAAAATCCTGAACAGTGGATCAGCATTACCAACCAGGCACAACAGAAAATCATGCTTTCACAAAAGACATAAACTAAACAAACTAAATAGAAAGAAAGAAAAATAGAAAGTTTTGCATACATTTTTAGTTTAACAGCAAAGTCCTGCTAACTTTGACACAGCAACTGAGACAGGGCACATATGCAGACTCACTGGGATTAAAGATTTAGGTATTCACATATTTTGGGGTATCCAATACTAGAAATAAAACTCCATTTTTCAGGTAGCAGAATTTTACGTGGGATCTTCTACAATCAAGTGGAGCTTTCAGTAATTCTAGTTATAGTAATGTTTAGCATCTTGAAGGGAAAAAAAACCAAAACAAACCCAGAAACAAAATCCTCACTTCTTAAGTTGTCAAAATGAAGCCTAGGAAATGAGGAGCAACAACTGGTGAGCACTTCTGAACATTGTGGTTTAAAACTTTCAGCTAAACACATGACCTTGCAGAAGACAAGAAATGGTGGCAACTCTCCAAGGTATCACTGAAACATCTTTTTTACAAAATCTTCTTTTCGCTTTTCAGCAATGTTAAGGATTCATAAATTAGACATTCCTAGAATTACATGTGCTATGTCTGTAATTCAAGCGCTCTTAATTCATTCCTCTTGTGTATATACTGGTGAAATTGCTTTTTAGTTCAGCTCAAAATTCGCTTATAAAGAGAACCCCTAAATCATTCCTGCTTGCCATGCCTTAGTTACCATAAGCTTCAGTTTCACAACCCCTGAAACAAAAATTTGCCTCTGATAGAACTACCTGACTTGACTCCAACAGGCTAAGTCTGTTAGTCCTGACGAATTTCCAAATAAATTTATTGCTCATTGATCAGAGCTGCGACAACATAAAGGAAAGAAGCATGCACTCAGTTACAGGTGAATCAAAAGTCATGTGCCCAAGAAGGCTGAAATAAGATGCAGATGTAAGTTATTGCCAGAACTCTGCTTAAAAAATATCTAATAATTTCTGGAGCCCTGACTTCCCAATATTAAGAACATTCTATCACAGGTTTGTATGTAAGAACTGTCAGAACCATCAGTTTGCTAACAGAAGCAGAGATCAGTGACAGCCTGCAATCTTGCTGATGCAAGGAAAATTCTATGTCTTTATGCTGGTAATGAAGCTGGAATGATTATTAAAATCCCCAGGGGATCAGAAATTCTGAAAGCAAAACCTCTGTCTTGATATTACAATTCAGTGACCCTTTCAGCAAGCCTTACAGAGCAATTTCTAGGGCAAAAGAAGAGCATTTTATATAGAGATAGCTTTGGGCCGACAATTTAGTTATTTCTGTTACTATAAACACATCAATTTACAAGTCAATGCCTAAAAAGCATTTCACCAATACTATTAAAATTTTGCCTAGTGCAATAAACTAATTTATTCACAGCAACATTTGCATGAAAAAGTCACATAAAGATTTTACAGCAATAAAATAATCAGAATACAGGAGTTTAATTTTGAAATACTTAAAATACCTTGGTATAACCTACCCTAGGACTTCTGTGTCACTTAAAATCATACAAAAAACTTCTGTGTTATGTACAAATAATTTCAATTCTACACACCTTACAGGATTTTAATTGACTTTCAGCGACAGACAGACACTGCACAGCTATATTGGATTAAATTTATTGAACACATTCAGACATGCTACTGAATTGAAACAGTAATTCTGAATATCAGTGAAAATTACAAGATGGATAATAAAGTTATTTGGAAAAATACCATTTGCTCAGTATTTGTTTTATGCTGCTTCAATGGCAAATAAAACTAATTACTCTGTAACAGATGAAAGCCAGAAATAAATTAATAAAAACATTTTAAGAAAATGATTTATGGAGAACTTGTGTTGAGCAAAATCCCTGCCTTACTTTTCATGATTTATTCTGCATAACAATACAATGTGAGTTGTTGGTCATTTTCTTCCCCCCAGTGCTGCTAAAGTGATGCTTCTTTTTGTGAAGAGAGTGAAATCTAGACCACAACAAAATCAGTAACACCTCCATAATCTTTTAGTTCTATTGATGTTACACATTTATTAATAAAGTTTAATCAATGTCTTAAAATCCAGACAGGCACCAGGCAGTTGTAGAAGTTAATAAAATCGCTCCATAATGTTTCTGCTTCTGCTTGAGATAAAGGATATTTAACATATTTTTCAACTTTATAAACTGCTTAAGTAAAAAGGATCATTCTCAACCCTCCCCTCTTCTCCAAAGGAAGTAAAAGAATTCATCACAATCCTGGTTTTAACTTTGCTTTTTCTGTTTTCCCACAATTTGTGACAGATCTTCCATACTCAAAAGTAAAGAATATCCTTGGAATGAAGAAGCTCTGTTCCTTTTCAACTGTATAAACTGAATTTCTTTTTCATTCCTCAAAAAGTTGAACTTTAAGAAGTGCAGCTTCCCAAAAGAATTGCTCAGGAACATTCTTATGCTCAAGTTTTGACTGCTGGCTATCTTTTATTGTGTATTATTTTATTGTATGCACCCTTCTAAACACTACTTTTTACAGTGAATACATAAGGCTAGCAATAGAATATTAAGATTTTTTACAGGGATTTTGTCAATACCTGTAGGAAATGCTGCCCAAGCAATAGCAGGAGATGTAGTCTGTTTTTCACCATTTCCAAACTCATAACTCTCTGCTGCCTGGAAACAAGAAGAAATTGTTAAATATTTTAAAAATGCTACAAATGTCCATAAAACAGTTGAAAAGAATTGCATTTCAAAGCAAAGCAATCCAAACAATGTACCTCAAATCCTCCAAAGTCATCATCATCCATCTTTCAGCAGGAACTAGAAAACAAAAGAAATCTTGATTTTAAAACATTTTCATAACCTCATCCCCCGCTCACTCAGAAATGAACATTCATTCCTTCCCTCCAGTCTCAAATCCTCAAGTCTCCATCCTTTCTAAGTCCTACAACAGATCAAGGAGGCCTAAATAAGAACTTTTTCACACAGAAGATGCAAGGGCAAGAACCTCAAGATCTCGCTTCAGAAGCACTTTTTTATTGATCAAGTTAAACACGAGAAAGCTGGGTATTTTACAAGAGAATTGGAATAACTTCTACGGAAACATAAGCACTGCCCATCAACATCATCCAGCAGCTTTTGAAAGCAAAAATGCAGGAAAAGTTTTCTCATAGAGGAAAATAGAAAGATGCTACCCTTAAAAGTTATATCTAAAGGTCTTAAGTACAGCAGCCAGGTCCCCAGTACCTCAACAAATGGTACTAAAATCAGCAAATAATCTATTCTGGATATATATTTTAAAAATAAACAAGGAAATAAATATGTCCAGGAAAGAGGATTTCTGACCACCAGATTTCAAAATGAAGGGTTATCTTCACTCATAAGGAAAACAATCTAACTTAATGCAGTAATGATCCACCATGGACTTTGTATAGTTTTGTGTTTATGGTTTAAAATCTAAAAAATATTTTCCATTGTTAAGTTGCTTTTCCAAATCAGCACTGTGATTAAATCCAAAAAGATTTCCTGCTTTTCCCATCTCTTCTTAGCTGTCTGGCAACATCAGAACAAACTGCAGCTTGGAAAAAGACTGTGGTGAATTTCTGGAAATTTTTCTGCTACCACAGAGGTCCGTCCCTAGGTTTCATGGAGGAGCTGATTAAGATTTTACAAACTGATCAGCATTTTTGACTTGTAGCCCTGAATTCTGTGGCATTTTGATATATTTATAGTTAAACTGCAGTTCCTTTTTAAAAAACGCAGGCTAAGTTACTCAGCTAATGAAAGTAACTCAAGATACACAAAGCTGTTGAAAGAAAGGTATTATGTATTTAACTATATATATATATGTATAGATATATGATTCTGATATGTAAATGAAGGATGATCCAAAAAACCTTTATGGTCTTTACAGAAAGTTAAAATGTTTATAAAGCTAATTCACTTCAGTTAAAACAGTCTGTAGGCTGGATAAACTTCTATTACTGCAAAAAAAAATGAATGGAAAGGGACTGTTAACAAGAGAGTGTTAACAAGCCAGTGTCCAAGGCCAGGCTGGATGTGGCTCTGGGGTAGTGGAAGGTGTCCCTGCCTGTGGAACTGGGTGATCTTTAAGGTCCCTTGCCATCCAAACCATTCTATGATTCTATGACATATCATCCCTATCACAGTATAAGCAGAAATATTTGTTTAAATTAAAGTATTGTTCAATATTCACACGGGGTGTAAGAACTAAGTATCATTTTTGGGACTACGAGGGGTTTTGCTGCCTCTGTGTTGGTTGGGCTCTGTGCTGGTTCATTTTCCAAGAGAGAAAGAAGGCAGTTGGGTATTTTTCCCATCAGTGTTAAGGTTAATTGGTCAAACATTCATGCACTCAATTAACATTCAGAGCTTTAATCAGCAGCTCAAGAACACAGCGCGTGTGAGCACAAACGGTGGGTGGAGGTTGTATGGGCAGCACAAGACTGCTGATGCAGACAGCACAAACTGAGAATGTCACTGTATTCATGCCACATTCCATGAAAAACAACCCAAACCAGACTGGTGATTGACACAGTCCCTGCAAAACACAGTGCTCAGGTAGCAGGCAGAGCAGCCAGCTGGAGAAAGTGAGCTTTTAGAAAGGTATTTTATCTCTACACTCTGTATCACATCAATAGGTCCTACAGTTCCTTCCGAGCAGATTTTCTCCACAAAGTGCAAGAGACATTATTCCCATCATCTCAGAACTGGTTATGTCTCAGCCAGAGAAAGTACATTCAGCACTATATTTTAAAAACACAAACTGGAACAAGTTCAGAGGAGTTCAACAGGAATTAAAGCAATTTTGGAAAGGCATGCTAAAATGGAGAGACTCTGAAAAAAAAATTAAAAGGCAAACAAGAATAGAAAATATGAAAAATCATGTTCTAAGAAGTGATTAACTACTTTGATTTCTCTTCAAATACAACACTGACCTGAGGCAGTAAAGACAGAAGGCCCTGTAAGGAAAACATGTGAGGATTTCCATTTCTCCTACAAGAACATTTATAAGAAACTATGCATAAATAAAACAGAAGTTTTGATAGAGAAAAAGAATGTAGGGCAAAAGAAAAACTGGAGAACAACCTGTTATTGAATCCATCATCCTTTTATTGCATTTCATATACAGTTTTTTAAGTCTGGTAACAGTCCCTGGTCTATTTTAACCTAAGATTACCTTCACTCCAAAATTTTTAAACACAGACATTTTGTGGCTGTAACAGTGTGATTAATTTATGAATTTTTCCACATATCACTGAAATGGAATAAAAGACAAACAGACTCCAAGCAAGTCTCTATAGTACCAATGGTGTTTTCAGACCTAGCTGTTAATCCTCCAATTTCTATTCTTCAGAGACCCCAAAGGTATTCCAGGCTAAGCCATTCTCCCCCAGCTAGGTCTGTTTGCTCTTTGGGTGTGTATAATATATATTCATACACCTCCATGCACCCCTGTTTCAAAATGAAATCCTGAATTGTTTCCACTCTTTGTTTGCCATGGACAAACATAAATCTTGAAATACCAGAAACTGGCAAACTCAGCATGCATCACAAATATGCAGGCACCAGATTAGGATGGAAAGGATGGAATAATCCTGAGGGATGCTGATATAAGGCCCTTGAAAAACTCAGAGGCTGAGGTTCTCTCCAAAGAGTGTTAGTGCAAGGGTTCTTATCAAAGGGATGTCTTTCCCAAAATATGGTATCTTCATGCATAAAAATGAAGCCTTGTGCAGGGAAAAGGGATAAGGGCCATACCAATGTTAAAAGAACTGTTTAGAAAAAGAAAATTAATCAAGCCTATTCTTAGACAGGAGTCCTCAAGGTACATGTGCATTTAGCTCTTAAGAAATGTATTAATAATTCATTACAAATTTAACTCACAGCAGTGCTGAAAATATGACCAAATTTCTCAATTCTACCCCTTAATCTCATGATGGAAATGCATTTCTGGTACAAATGAATAGCAGAACTAGCCTAACACCTCACCTTAGAACTGCAACAATTTTGGGGGCAAGTTATTTTAATCAACCATCTAGTGCAAAATGGGGAATCAGATTTTTCTTTCCTCACATTTGGAACATTATTGGTTGGAACATTATTCGTGGCACCGGAATAGGAAAGAATACATTAAGTGCTGACAATCTTCAGGATTTGAAAAATAACAGAAAAAGACAAAACAACCCACACAGTCTTACCATGACTAAATGTGGTCTCTTGAAATATGCCTGATACTGGAATTAAGTAACTGTAAAATTGGGCAACAAGAAGTCGACCTCAAAATTACAGAGTCGTAGAAATTATGGTTGGAAAAGACACAGTAGGTCATCCAGCCCAGGTCATTTGCAAAGTATTCCAGTTCTCAGACAGTCATGTCCTAAAAGGCTGGAGAAGCTCTCCAGTCACACTCTGTGACTGGAAGGAAACTTTCCATGGATAATGAATACGCAAGCCACTGAATTTTGAGTAGGTTTTATCAACGGGTTTGTATCCATCAAATGGAACAATAACTGCTGCCAAAAGTCAGACCAGGAGGTCATCCAACCCAAGTTCCTGCTCCAAGCAGGGTCAACACTGCATTCAGATGAGGTTGCTCAAGACTTTCTCCTGCATGCCTGGTAAGCCTGCCTGATTAATTTATCCAGATTGATGTGCATATCTGAGAACCTCACAAGCTTTTCTGTGCCAAATACAGTCACAAAAGCCTGGCCAGCAGCTTAAAACAGGTCATGAGAACTTTCTGAAATGCATTTACCTAACACACACACCAAAATCGTGTTTTTATACATAGCAAGATCAGAAGCCATTCACAAGGAGTAAGACAGAGAAATGTAAACTGGGGGAAAAAGCGTCCCTCTTCCCCATTCCAACTGTTAGGGGGAGAAAGAATGTTGTAATCCCACCAGAAATCCTGCTACTCTTCATATCCAAAAGGCAAAAGTGGTGGAAAGACCAAATGGTGATTTAGGAAGATTTCCTCATTCACATCCACCTTTCGTTAATGAGAATTCAAATTAATCAAGTCCTGATGTATTACTTGATAATCTAAATTGGTATGGTAATAGAGAGAATGGATTTTGCCAGGTACAATCAAGTGAATGCCAAATAACCTAGCCTGTAACTTAGACTTTGAGGCTGAATTTTGTACATTTTAAAGGAAAAACTGGTGGAGCATATTGCTGTTTGGTTGGTCAGAACAGTGTGGGTGGAGCTGCCTCAGGGTGGGGCTGCTGCATTTGTATTTCTGGCAAACTCCTGGGTTAGGTAACCCCTACCTATGACAACTTAGCAGTTTTACATCCATTCTTATGCTTCCTAAATGCCTCATCCAATGTATCCAGTCCAGGACAGGCTTATTAGCTGTTTCTTCACTGGACATAACACAGACCACAGCATTTGAAGAATAAACCTTTGGCCAAAACTGCCGGCTCCAAAAAGTCTACCCAGGATAAGTAGGAGAGTCAGGAAAAAAAAAAAAGGCAAAAAAAAAAAAAGAAAACCCCAATAAAATAAAAATTTAAAATAGTGATTTAGAAAGCACATACACTGGCAATACCTCTGTGATAAAGTGCAGGGCAGATGATAAATTTCTGTATCACCAAGTTCTCATCAGCTCACACCCACTTTCCCCCAGGGCTCTGTCACCAAAACCCCAAGTACTTCTTCCAAGTTTTAAAACAGGAACAAACTTTCTTCTTTTTACCCAGCTGATACAGACTTTTCTCCTGATCTATACCAATTACAGCTGCAGGATAAGCATTTGGGGCCTTAAAAACTTATAATAGCTACTAAGCCATTAATTGGAAATTTTTTATTACAGAATACACATATCCCAAAGGATATCTAGCCCAAGAATGACCAGAATATGAATGTACAGCATAATGGAAACTAAAATATATTCAGAGCATCTATAAAGTTTCCTCAAGAAGAAAAACCACCTTAACATTTCTGCACGCTGTGTGTCCCACCCCACCATAAGACAGGGAAAATCAGGCATCACCAAAATCCCAGTGTTCTCCATCACATTCCAGTGTGGATTCCATCATATAAAGGGACCTGTCTAGTAAGAAAAGGCGAACCTAAAAAAAACCAGCAGATTCAAACTCACCTATTTTACAGTAGCAGTTGCTTATATTACAATTGATTCCATTCAAATGTATGGGACTTTTAAGAGGGTGAGGGTGGTGAGGCCCTGGCACAGGTTGCCCAGAGAAGCTGTGGCTGTTCCATACCTGGCAGTGTTCCAGGCCAGGTTGGATGTGGCTCTGAGTAACCTGGGACAGTGGAAGGTGTCCCTGCCCATGGCAGGGGGTTGCAAAGAGATGATCTTTGAGGTCCCTTCCAACCCAAACCATTCTATGATTCTACGTCTCTATGAAATATTTTCATCATGAGCTCAAAGAAAAAATGTCTTACACAAATCTCTGTACTCAACAGAAATGTTTCTTGAAGAAGGCTGAGATGAACTTTTGGCATTAAGAAAAGAAAATCCTGGTAAGAAAGAAAAACTGCGTGGGAATGCTTCTTCTTTAGAAGTAATATAATATTTCATCAATTCATTCAAAACCTTTCATAGGAATCATTAAATAGTACTATCTGATCGTGAACATGGTAAGGCATCTACAAATAATTCTTTTTCTCAAAAAGAAATGTCTAACACTTCAAAATGAATCAATGGCTCTTTGAGCAAGTTTCAGTCGTCTCAGTCTGTATCTTCCTCCTGGCCTTGACAGACCCACTGGTTTGCTATTTAGGGCTTCCCTCCCAGAGAAGAGCTGGTATCACTTCCAAGAATTTTATGCAACTATATGCTTAATTTTTGTACAGCACTGATTTAGGAACATCACTTTTTACTTAGAAGTAAATAAACGGCACAGAAACACATCCTGTTAAGGGTTTGGGAGTGCTAGAGCAAACAGTGACCTTTCTTCTATAGGTCAAGTCTGATAAACTTAAGAAATTGAGGGGTTAAAAGTAAAATACAAGGGTCACAGGTATTTCAAATGCATTCCCACTAAAAATATTACTGAGCTTCAAGAACTCAGACTGCCAACTGCAATTCTTCAGCTTCTCCATTCATTACTGTTAATAAGCAGTGATAGGAAATGCAATCAATTCTTTTTACCTGCAAATCACAGTGATGTGCTTTAACAGAACTTAAAAAGAGGTGTCTGCACAACAGCAAAGCTTTCCAAGAGTAAAAGGCACCAAGTTCTGCCTCAAGGGAACTTTGCCACAGAACAGGTATGTGGAAACAGAAGGTTTGACATGATCTTAGTTTAGTTACAGCAAGAGCATCATAGCAACAAAATTCAATGTAACAACATGTCAAACAAAAATCCAAGTCTGTGAATACATGCTCATATGGATGTGTGGCAACTTGTACTAATAAATGCCATTAATGTTATGAAAAGAGGGCTCAAGACCTTCCACATTAAGAAAGAATATATGCTTTAAAGGAAAACTAAAAAGTAAAAAAAGCCAACTAAAGAAAACCAAACCCAAGGTAATACCAGGTTTTGGCACAATGCACTGCCTAGGAAAATCTGGTGCTGAGTGAATCACTGATTGTAAGGACCAACACTCCTTCACCAGATAAAGAATCTTTAACATAAAAAAAGAAGAAAAAAAACTTTAAAATTTCTGTAGACAGGTAAAATGAGGCTTTTTGTCTTAATTAAATGTAAAACAGGATAGCAAAGGTCTAAATATAAAGGATAATCAGTAGACCTGATAGTTAAGTATTATCAAAAAAATACTCCTAAACATATATATAAACAGTTCACAAAAACTATGAAATGTCAGAGTTTACAGCTTATCACTACAATCTTATGTCAGGAAAGCTGACAGGTGACCATGGATACTTGAAAAAACCCCAAAACAACCAAAAAACCCCACAAAACCAGCAGCACATGGTAACTCTACTATGAAAGATAGGATTATACTAAATAAAAATACAGAGCTTTCCTTTATTATTCCTCTGTGTCTCCTAAGGGACAGGAAGACTCACTTTGCCAATTAATAAAACTCACCTCAGCTTCCTCCAAACCCAGGAAGTACAGTACTTCTCCCAAAGAAAGGTACAGATTTCAGGCAAATAAAAAAATTTATTAAGCTATTTCCCTGACATGAGATGACATCAAAAACAGTAACAATGATGTCTCAGATTTTCAAGTCCTGATTTCATATAACTCAGTCGCTAGTCTTGAACACCTTCAATAACCATAATAATATTAATTTCCCCCAAATCACCTATTAGGAATTCAGATTTTATGGAAGTTTAATGCAAATACTGAGATACAACATGACTGGTCATTAAAAAAATAACCCTTTTAATCCTTTGTTTTGCAAGCTCTAGATATGTGATTAGAAGCAGAAAAGACCAGATATTATTCTCCTTCCCACAATGAAAGAAGAATGCATCATCATTGCACCTTTTTCTCCCTTTACTAATACTTAAAAAGAAGACTTGATGACTTTTTGTTCACATATTAAGCAGATGGATTTGATTTTCCATTCCCTCCTAAAGGGATGGTTTGGTTCATGAAGAAGAACTAAAGATGTGACTTAGAATTCATTTTCATATTACTCTTATAAAGCAAACTGAAGAGGTTTCACATTGTCCAGCTCTCAGCTCATAATCAAGCAAAATGAAAATGCTAAAGTGCTTTCCAACAGAAAGCATTGCTGCCAGAATGTCTGTGCACATTATCTTCCTTTATTTCATCTTCATTTTGGGTCTGCTCCTAGGCATGCAACCCAACACTTCCATCACATGACCTTTGACCAACTGGATATTATCATAATTATATGTTCCCTGTTGTGATCAAAAGAAAAAAAGAAAAATTACTTCTCACAGAAAAGGCTGATTGCCATCAATGCCTTTGTAATATGCTGAGGGAGTTGCCATAATAGAGATCCCAGATCAGGCCAGAGTGAAAATGGGATTAGGGCTCAACGCCTAAATGCTTTTCTTTTAATCAGATCACAATACTTTAAAAGAATTTATCTCTTCAGGTTGATTCTTAATGCCTACTATGCATTTCCAGAATGCAGCTCTTCTCTAGTCCCAAAGTTTTGACGAAGATTTGTCAGCACTACCAAGCCCTTTCCAGAAAGAGGGAGACATTTCCTAAGAGGTCCCATACCCAGCAAGTTCCCAGGACACTGAAGTACCCTGTAGGTGAGGAGGGCACTGATTCCAAGAATATCACACAGCAGTTAACAACTTAGCAAAAATTATTTCTCAGTCAAGAAGAGTTAAACTCCCCTCAGCCCCAAATAAACAGACAAAACCAAAATGCTCCACATCTTCCTGGTCTAAGAGAAACCAATTGCTCCTTCTCCCATGCAATTTATTTTAAATCACAATTTTGTACGTCCTCTAAGACCTTTGTTAAATAAATGGAAATAAATGCATGCCTAACAGATATTCATCCCAGAGCATAAAACTTCCATGCACATAGAATACATGTACAAGAACAAAGCAGTAACAAACTGTAGTGGACACTTATTTATATAAGGACAGTGAAATTGGATACAATATACTTGAGAATTCATGGAATTATTTAAGGTAACAACAAGGACCTTACATAGTCACCAGAGCTTAATGGCTTTTGAAACCAGCACTGTTTAAAGTGAACTACTGAAATTTATCCAGAAATTACTATGCAAAAGTATCCCTTCTGGCAATGCTGAGAAAACCTGCATAACATTCAGGTTCCAAAGTGAAAACTACATGTAGAGTGATATCTTTTAACTACATTAATTACTGGGCAATTACATAGTCTTCAGTCAGCAAAATTCCCAATGAAAACAAGTTTTGCTTGACTAAAGTCAGCAAGAAAAAACTTGAATATTTGAACAATAACCATTTATACACTACACTTACACTCAGTAGTAATTAAAAAAAAAGAAAAACAAACCCCATAGTTAGCAATTAAAAGTTTCAGGTGATAACCATAATTTTTTGCAGAGGCTTTGACAAAAAAATGTATGTGAATGGACAACTTCAGCTAATCCAGTCATCTTCTAAAATACAGGGTTGTAAAAAAAACCAACAGAAAAAATCACTATCTTCCTTCACTAATCATGAGTAGTACGTTAGGTTACTCCTACAACCAAATAACTACTTTCCCCAGGACAAATATTGCTCACTGCACAACTTACACAAAAAATTACTATTGTAAAGCATTTCACCAAATAGGAACAAAGAAAAACCTTTTTATTTTTAATCCAAAACGCCGAAATAATTTCAAGAAATTCAAACCCAGCACGTTTCATGAGAGCAGCTGCTCAGGAGGGAGCCTGGCTGGCTGGCACCGGAATTCTGACCAGGAGCTGCAGCCTGTCTAAGAGTAGAACTAAATTCAACTCTGAAAATGTTGGTCTGTTCTCAGCCTTCCCTCACTTTTTGATTTGGTGTGTGGTTCTATAATTCAATGGGAAAATCAGGATTGGATTAATAAGCAAAAGCTAATCAGTAGTCCCTGTTGCACCAAAGACACTGTTAGTGTTCCATCCTTCATCAGCTTTACCAATCCCACATGTCCTGCAGTCATGTAGAGCTAAACCAGGTTAAATACACACCTGCATTTTTCCATGGGATTCAATGTTGACATAAAAATTAACATTAAAAAAATATCTTTTTTGAAAATAAAAATGCTTATTTATTAGCTAGACACTGTAATCAGATCATGGTGCAAATTACACTATGAGGAAACTGGAAAAAATTTAGTATAGATGTTACCAGAATATGACCATTTAAAATCAAAATGCATTCTGTTTTTGCAACAACTTTGTTAACTTTTCCCTTTTTTTTTAAGAAAAAATATTCAAGCATGTTAGAAAATTACTTAATTTCTAAGTGTGTTTTACATATACTACATCTGTGTTTTACATATACTACATCTAGATCACCACTTATAAAAAGTGATTTAAATTTGTTGTAACTATTTTTGAGCACTCTCACTACTCAGTGTTCATCTATTTTACTAGAAACATCTTTAATACAGTTCACATCACAATAAACTGGCAAATTAACCTCTTCCACCTTTCCTAAACACACTCTGGAATACCTTAAGGCAATTCAGCAAGTCAGGATCTCGTAAAAATATTTTGAACCCTTTTACTGATAAGTTAATGTTCTGACTGTTACCTTGGCACCTTATAAATGCAATGCAAAGGTGGTTTACTTCTAAAGATAAGCTCTGAAAGTAAAATGGATTTATAGCACATATTTTATGCTTGCTATAATAAAAAAAACCAAAACAAAAAACCACAAAACAAAACCCAAAAAATCAACTATGAACTTTGCTCAACTGTTGAAGAACCACTGAAGCAACATAGGTGTGTATACACAGATATACATATAGATGATATATAGATATAGAGATATAGATATAGATAAATAGATTAGATATAGTAGATAGATAGATATAGATTAGATATAGATATAGATAGATAAAGCACACACATTTTCAGATAGTAAAACAAAGGATCTATGTACAGCAAAGTCTTATGGGCACACAGTCAATTTAAATGTAATATTTTCCAAACAAAAGTATAATTTGCATCAGTTTTTTAAATTTTCAAGCATATTAGTTCTTGTCTCTTCTCCATTTAAACAAGATTCTTAAACCAATACTGCTCTTTCAAACCCAAGAGAGGTCAAGTCAAGTCTCTTTATAAACATTAAAGGCAGCTCATGAGTGCATTTATAAGGATAACTTAATTCAATCCCAGGTACCTTTCATATCAGTGGAAGTTATATAGCTGTATCACACACTTTTAAAGTGCTCTTTAACTAGAAAAAGCATTCATAAAAATCTTAAAGCAGAACCTATTTTTTATGTTCTAATAATGAAATTAATCTGGTCCCGGAGTACCAGTATCTCATTTTATCATTCATCACACTGTAATTAATCCTTAATTTCTGTAAGAATCATTTTAAGTGGATTAAACAAGAATGGTTTCAAACTCAGTTTCTGAGTCCCCTTCTGGAGTTAGTTTACAATGCTATTGTCCATCAGTGCTAACCAAATCTGCAAGAACTCTTCAGGGGAAAAAAAAAAGAAAAAAGTGGGGGGAAAAGTGTTTTGGGTAAAAATCAAGGGGAAGGCCAAGAAGGCAGATATCCTGGTGGGAGTGTGTTACAGTCCACCCCACCAGGATGTTTAGGGTGGAGAAAAGGAGGTTCAGGGGGACCTTCTGGCTCCCCACAACTCCCTGATAGGAGGGGGCAGCCAGGTGGGGGTCAGGCTCTGCTCCCAGAGAACAAGGGACAGCACAAGGGCAAATGGCTTCAAGCTGTGCCAGGGAAGGTTTAGATTGGATATTGGGGAAACAAATTCTTCGCCAAAAGGGTGGTCAAGCACTGGAACAGGCTGTCCAGGGCAGTGGTGGAGTCACCAACCCTGGAGGTATATAAAAGATGTGTGGATGTGGCACTTGGGGACATGGGTTGGTGACGAACTTGGCAGTGTGAAGTCAACAGTTGGAGCCAACCATCTTGGAGGTCTTTTCCAACCTTTACAATTCCATGATTTCAAACCAACTACAACTTTTCTTCAGCCTACAGCTGATCAGGCCAAGATACTGATTTTTCACTCTGGCAGCTTATGAACCTCAAGCAAGTTGACTGTAGCATGTGCATCATGTGGAAACCTCTTCAGAAACTCACTGTTAACACTATTTTAGAAGTTGCACCCCATGGAAAGTCCTTTTAAAAGCTTAACTGGCAAATGCATGCTAAAATATTTTGGTTTCCATTTAAATCTACACTAAATTCCAATCCTCAGAGACAGGATTTCCACTTTATTTCTCTCTATACACACACACTAAGCTCAAGAACGGTAACATAGTAAAGTGTTGTTTAAGTTTTGAAAAAAAGCAAGCCTGGCAGAAAGAACTTGACTGTAGGTCTCTTTTTCTCAGAAATTTTAAAAAATCCCAATCATCACTGTGTTCTGCAATGAATAAAAGATATTTAAGTGAAAACATAGGAATTTAATGTAAATGGATACTAAAACAAATTCAAAGTAAAGCAATTCCATCTTTCTATAAGCCCACCTCAAGAAAAAAATAACTCAAATATCCCACATGCAGTGGGTTCTGCCAAAGTATTTAATGAGGAATAAAGAACTACAAGACCACATTTTGGCAACAATATGCAGAATATTGGATACCTTTTACCTGTATTCACTTTATTCAGAAACCTGAAGGAGACATAGAATGAACATTAGGGAAACAGAGAATGAACGTAGAATATTTAGTACATTATTTAATATATTTATTTATTTACAATTTAACAGAAGTTGAGAAAACAAAACCATTTCTAAGCGTTTGGAAGTTTTGTAGTTCAAATCTTTAAATTTTATGCATAATTATTTCACTTGACTATAAACACCATGGAGCGAGACAAAAATAATTACTTATGAGCCTTTAATTTTAAGGCTTGCTACAAAGAATCCTTTCATAATCTTGTGTATTGAGCTCAAATTGTTTATGAATTGATGTAATGGATCTTTAGTCTCTGTTTCCCAGACGAAAGACGTTTGTTCACTTGGGTTTTTAAAGTACTTCCAGAGCTAGGTTAAGCAACCTGGTTTGCTGTAGATCATATTCACTTTTTGTGAATATGGTTATTAACTGATGAAGCACCTCTAAACCTGCTCACCTTCTTCCACATTTCTTCTGCCTCCAGCCAATGTGCCCAAAAGAACATGTGCAACAGCAAGGAAGTCTACAGCAGTTATTTTCTTGGAAAGTCCACAGCTTAGAGCAAGTATCTGTCATCCCTTTCAGCTCACATTTATTCAACATCCTCTTGCACAGCTGCATCACCTCCCCAGAGTGCTCACAGAACAGAACAGTTGCAGCTACAAGGGACTTATAACAATCATCTGCTCCAACCAACTGAGCCCCCACCAGGAGTTGGAGCCCATTAGGAAGGGCATTGTCCAAGTGCCTCTGAGGAGCAGACACGCCTGGGGCACTGACCACCTCTCTGGAAGCCTCTCCCCTGCCCGGCCACCCTCGCAGAGGCACCTCTGAGCCTCCCGCTCTCCAGAATGGACAAACCCAAAGCTTTTGGCTGCTCCTCACAGGACATGCCTTCCATCACATCCATGCTGAAGTATGGAACTTCCACTCCATTCTCATACACGTTTATTGTCACTTGAAAGAGATTTTTCATCTTCTCATCTTCTGTTGGGATCAAAAGATGCAGTGCCTCGGTGTGGCTGGGCTGTCACACAAGAGGCTCTCAAGAATGCAGTGGTTCATAACCAGAGTACAATGCTCCAGTATGTACAAAAACTGAAACACAATCAGTCAGCAGGCTCAAACATTGACAGCAACGCCCCTGTGAACTGCATTTCTAGAAATTACACAGCACATTAAATGCCCCATTAAGTTCTTTGTTGGAGGAAAAACAACAGCTCTAGCAACAGATCCAAGGCTACAGCCTTGAAATTACTAGTTTTCAGACTGGAATAATTTGAGTTTGGATGTTTTGCACCTTAATGTGTGCTTGCACACTCTATATCCTTCATCTCCACAGAAAAAAAAGTTTTAAATACTGTCAGCCCTTTGTGCCAGGTTCCAACTGTACTCCTACAAGCAACTCACCCTCCAGCACAGCTTGCTTTACCCTGTACACAATCTGCTACAGCCTTAAAATCCAGAGGAAAGATGAATAGAAGCAAAAGTCACAATTTCGAACCACCCCTGCTACCAGCATTAATTATTCTTTTTCCAAAACCAAGCAAATAAAAGGCCCCAGCCATGACTGTTGCACAGTCACCTAGAATCAGTTTATGTACCTGCACCAAAAGTTGGCATTTTTTCCAGCACTGCATTAAATGACAGGAATATTCCTGAACTCTACTGAAGAACTGATTGAGACCTGACTTATGTTTCAACGGAAGTGAAAAGACTAGTGGAATTGCCTGACTAGTTAAATTTTTGAGTATTATGATGCCATACGTTGTCAGATAAGGAGGTTCAAATTTAGTTCTTTAATCAAGGAAAGTGCTGAAAAGGTGAAAACTCAACATTCTAAAACTCTTACCACAGTTGTTAGTGGAAACCCTAAAAATCAGAATTTAGCCCTATACATTTTCACTAAGTGGAGAGTTTTAAAGACCTCAGATTTCCACAAACTGCCTGAGATTTTAGGCCTTTTTTTTTTTTGTACTAAATTAGCACTATAGTTCAGACACCCTTGATTTTCTTAAAACTAAAACTTAGAATTCTTGCAAATATAACGGAAGACATATTTTAAGCTAAATCCATATCCAAATTCTTCTCTGAAAGACATAAAACCCCTAAATTTTTATCACTCCAATGACAATTTAAAAAAACCTGCTTTTTTTTAATTAGCATTTTATAGGTATGATAAATAACTCTCTTTCTGAGGATCCAAAATGGCTTTATAAATGTTATGCCCATTCCTGTAGGTCTGATTCAAAGGATGGGAAAGGTTACTAGGCAGCATCTGTAACAAGGTGATCACAGGAAATTTTAGCCACATGTACACTAAACAAACTTAAGGCAGACACAGATGGCACATAAAGCTGCTGGAAAACGGCAGAAGAATTCTGTAAAAATGACATCCCTAAAAACCTCTTGAGGAACATCCATTCCCACTTGTACATGTAAGAAAAAAAGTCCATTCACTTTTTTCTTAATTCAGAAAGTCCTCTGTGATCACTTAGGAAGAAATTTATGGCTCCATAATTCTGCTTCTCCGACCGCTCCCTATAATGGACTTTACATTTTTAATGGTTTAATTGAAAGAGTGGACAGAACCTCCAGAATTCACTTCAGACACACCTAAAATAAATCTGCCAACTGAACAATAAAAAGGAAAAAAACTCTGCTATGTCAGAAAAACAAAGTTCTTCACATTGGTCAATCCCAAACTTTTCAGGACAAAGTAACACAAATCCTACTGTACGGTAAGAAAGTTTAGATAATATAATTCTACATTAAGAAAATTACAAATCACTTAAATCTTAGCTGTAAAAACAATACCATTTCTGGAGACTCACGTCTGGAGAACAGGTACCTTTGCTTAAGGGATGCAAAGTGATGAGGGAAGATTAGGGTTGCAAGAGGCCTTATCAGAAAAGATAAATCCAACCCTCAAATTTAAGTTATTTATTTTTACTAAAACCAGCAGGGGTTATTTCCACATAAATCTTAAGTCTTCAGAAGTATGAGTAAAAAAAGAAAAACAAATCCTGCATTTTGAATTTCTGACGCTTTCTTACATTCGTTAAGTATCAAAGTAACAAAGTAATGAAGTGTAACTTAAAGTATGTCTGAAAGTCACCTTGAAACCCTTTTCAGATGATCTGCCTCTAACACTGCACTTAAAGGCAGATTTAGTCCACATGACTTAAAATTTAAAGTCTGTAGCCTGGAAATTGTAGTGTGCTGGGGGAAAAGCTCTACAACAAAGAAAACCACAGCTGAAAAAGTTCTGAGTATCGCAATTGGTTTAACCAGAATTTTTTTCCTCCATTATTATGACCAAATTAGTTTTCCACGAGCAGAAAGAACTTTCTGGCAAGGGTCTTTGAGCATTAAGCCCTGCACAGGTGGACAACAGCAGATGACACCACACATGAGGGTACTGGGCCCTGCAGGCACAAACCACGAGTCGTGTATCTGAACATGGGCAGGAAAGTGCTGTGAACTTTACATTTAAGGATTCACAAAAAATACATTTCCATCATACCACGAACCTTTCCCATTTGGTGTTGCAAGCTTTCCTGGAAGTTGGGTTTTCAGTAAGCCAGGTGGAACCCAGCCAAGCACTCGAAGAGACACCGTGCTTAGATATCTGTCTCAGCAGTTCTGTAAAGATTTGGGGCATTACTGCCCTTAAGACTGTGATCCAACTGTTCCTCTGGACCAGAAATATGCTTTACAGCATCACTATTTTGGCACCTCTAAATCTGTGTGGCTGTCATCAGCCTGACATCACAGAAGCAGCTAACAGTGCCTAGACAACACATACTCCTCACCAAGCTCTGGCAGCAGCTGTGTCACTTGGGAAGAAACGGGAAGGAATTGGCCCAACAGCCCAAGACCTGCAGCAAACAGTCAAGGAGCCCCTAATTATGTGCAAAAGGACTGAAACTGCATTAAGAGTCCTAGTGAAGCATGGGCTGATCACTGTGTCTCCAAATCCTCGTGGAGGTTTATGTGTGAACATGACAGAAGTAAATGTGTCACCAGGTATGCTCAGTTTTCCAGGTAAAATCTAACTGGTAGGAAGCCTTAAACTTAATTATAGCAATGCTCAGAGTAAGATTTGGGTAAAAAGGAATCCAGAGGTGACAAGACTGTATTTTAACACCAATTGCCTCAATCTGGTGTGTACATGACCCACCCACCTCCTCAGCTGAGCTACAGTAAAACACCATCTCAGCTTCAATTTCCCAGACTAATAGCAGAAAGCATTATTGGTGCAACTATTCACAAAATCACACTGAGGCACAGAGCACATAAATTTATCTCCTGTACTTAACTGTCTTCTTTCAAAATACTCTTAAGACTCTCAAGAGTCAGACTCTTTTAAAATGTCTTTAAGAGGCTCTGAAAAAAGGCTCTGGGATTATCTACTCTTTGTTGAGCATCCAAGCATCATCTGTTTGAACACTACTGTGATTTTCTTCTTTCAGATCCTACCAGCATGAGGATCACTACTGCACTCAACAGCCCTGCAGTCTGTGCTTGAGGATGGTCAGCAGCCTGCTTCCAGTATTAGGGAGTGAGAAACTGAGAGCCCCTGAAGGAAAAACAAGGAAGTAATTACAACACTAGCATCAACATTTACTTTAGACATTCAAGCCACGGATGTGGAGGCATTCAGGACGTGGTCATACATTTAAAAAATACATATGGAAGAGCAAAATCTGAAGGGCAGAAAGGCAAACAGCCAGAAAGTGCTGAGAACAAAAACTATTAAGCAGATCTACTGAAACAGGTGTTCCAGCACTGTGACAAAAACTACCCAAAGTTCTAAAATGCTGCAGCAAGGTGGCAAAAGATGTATTCACAGTGTGCAATTGAGAGTCAAAAAGAATTGCTAAGACAAGAAAGAAAAATTGCTTATGAGATGAACTACAGTCCCCTGACAAGAACCAAAGCTGCAGAGTTTATCATGACAGTATCCCCGAGCAGAAGGTAGGGCTCAGCTGCTGAGGTACCAAGAGGACACGATCAACCCTATTGTACGTATCAGAAGCCTCAAACTCCTAAAATGTTTAAAAACCAGATGCACAGAAATTGGTTTAGATGCCTGAAGATTCAGAGAGATTTTCAGAAATACTTCCAACACCTAACTCCATTTATAGTAACAGATACTAGGCACCCACGCACCTCTGAAAAATCAGACAGGATATTTCACAACTAAAGATTCTGGACAACGTTTGAAAACTTGGCCATGTGCAGTTTGGCCTTGGAAGCAAAGAAGCAGAGAACTCATAGCCAGGATTTCCAAACCTCTGCGCTAGAGAACTACTCTAAGGGTGTTCCCGCTGACAGGCACACCAACTCTCTGGTGCAGGGAACAAAGGTGCAGGGAAGGAAGGCAGGCCACCGCTCCTGCACACTTCTAAAATGCCCTTTCGTAGGCACCCTTATTCCCACAGCACTGAGGACACGATTATCAGCGATGTGGCACTGGGAGGGCTCGGAGGGGTCAGGCAGGCGGAGCAGGAGGAGGCAATGAAGGTGGGTGAGCTGCAGCTCAGGAGGGCTCGGAGGAGGAGTCAGGCAGGTGAGGGCAAGAAGAGGGAGGAGAAGGGAGGTTGAGGCAGGAGGATGAAGGAGGAGGGAGCAGAAGGCAGGTGGAGACAGGTGGAGAAAGGTGAAGGCAGGTGGAGCCGGAGCTCGCAGGACCATCCCCACAGCCACACTCCGGCCGGGCCCTGCCGCCCGCTCGGCCAGCGCAGCTCCGCTCCCGCACCCGGGGCGGGCAGGGCCGCGATCCCGGCGGGCAGAGCTGTGATCCCGACAGGCAGGGCCGTGATCCCGGCGGGCAGGGCAGTGACCCAGCCGGGACCAGCGCCCGTTCCGCCCCGACTGGCCCGGCCCTGCCCGGCCCGGCCCGGCGCCGCTCGCCGCCCGCTCCCCGCCCGCCGGCCGGCCTCACCCGGATGTGGATCCGGCCGCCTCCCCCAGCCCCGCGGCCGAGGTCACCTTGGTGGCTCCCGGCTGAATTGTGTGTCCCCACGCTGGGCTGTCTCACCTTTTGTCAACGCAACTGATGGCGTCAGATAACTTCTACAATAGGAGTTGCTTAATGAAGGAAAGAACCTTGTGTTTCGAGCATTGCGTAAGCTTACATCACCGGGATAAATATGCATTAGGTAGGCGGAGAGTGTGTACTAGATAGGCGAGTCCTTGGGAATTCTGCTCCAGGAAAGATGCCACTTGTTACCACCTGGGCGTGCTGGGCTGGTGGGAACCCCCAGTGTGCGCCGTGCTCGGAATGAAGAGCGTTTCCTTTCTGAAGTGCTCTGGGGGTGTTTCGGGAGCTCCCGAAGTCGGGAGAAGCCCCCGCAGCGCCGGGAGCTGCTGCTGATCCCGGCCGGGCTCGGGCAGGCCCTGGAGCCGCCGCTGGGATCGATCACCGCTGGGATCGATCACCGCTGGGATCCTGGGATCAATCACCGCTGGGATCGATCACCGCTGGAATCAATGCTGGGATCACCGGTGGGATCAGTCACCGCTGGGATCAATCACCGCTGGGATCACCGCTGGCATCATCTGCCCAAGCACACCCCGCCCTGGTCTGGGCAGGGGGAGATAAGCATTTGTGGACTTCAAGAGGCCAAAGTAAGGGCAAGGAGCCAAGTTGTGAATGGCACACTGTGATGTACTGGGAAAACAACAGGTTAATTTCACTAGCGGACCTCTTCTGTGAGCAAACAGTGTCAGTATCCTGTAGATAGATGCTTAGTGAGTATGTTGAAGGGCACAGAATGAAAAGATTTAACGCTATGGCACTGGAACAGTGCCTTGCAGCGCTTTTCTTCTCCATACTACGTGAAGAAATGTAGGATCACAGAATCACGGAATGGTTTGGGTTGCTGAGGACCTTAAAGCTCATCCAGTCCCACTCCCTGCCGTGGGCAGGGACACCTTCCACTACCCCAGGTTGCTCAGAGCCACATCCAGCCTGGCCTGGGACACTGCCAGGGATCCAGGAGCAGCCACAGCTCCTCTGGGCAACCTGTGCCAGGGCCTCACCAAAATATTATTAAAAATCCAAAAGACATGCTGGTGTAGGTTATGTGGCCCATTGCACCTGACTGCAGTGTTGCCAAAGGTAGCTACAAAACTTGACTTTTTGGGGGGTAAATAACATGCACCTTTATCAGTCTTCTTCCAAGATACACCTTGGGGAGAAAAAACAAAGCTGGAGCCTGTGTGCCTGAGCATTATAAAACTTGACAGTTTGATGAAACTTTCTGAAATGCTCATACTCAGCAAACAAAACCAGCAAATAAGGGCTTGTTCTCTGCATTAGTTAATCTTCTACTGCACTATTATCCCAGCTAAAGACCATTATGTAAGTCAGTCAGATGGTAGAATTTCTTCTTGGATGTAAAAGGGAAAAAAAAAATATCTCCCCAAAAAATCCTCCTCAGTATTGTATATTAACGTTGGTACATTCAATAGGTTCTATAAAGTTTTAGTCAGTAGTTACTTGATTGGTTTCTGTAATGCTAAAAGTGAACGTTCAGATTCTCAGAACTTCAGGAGGTTCTTTCCAGGATGGTGTTCAAACCTGCTCTGAGGCCTGGAGTGCCTGATCCTGTTTTGTCAATAAACTGAAGGTTTCACTTTTTTTTTTACCTGCAAGATATTATTCTCTTTGTACAGATTAATGTAAATTTGGGTTAGTGAAGACAGTAATCCTTAAGTATGTTACATTTATCATCAATGTGTTCTTGTATTGCATCTCTGTAACGTGTTCCTTTTCATTTTAGAATTTATTATACTCTTTTTGCAGAAGGAATAAATGTATTCTGGGCAAAAAGCCAAGAAAAAGTAGCTCTTACCAAGCTAAATTAGATAATTACAATTTTACTGTGTCTTCAAAGCACAGCTGTGTCTTTTGGGTTGTGAGAATTACTATTTAATACACATAACTTTACACTTTTCTTCTTATCTAAAGAAAAATGTCCCCTCAAAGTGCAGACTTCTCTAATTAGCTCATTTTCTCCATTTTGAAATTCAGTAAAAGTAAATGTATTCTTTGCAACAATCTGTTATTTTTATTGTTGTTGTTGATATTATTATTATTATGAGTCCTGAGTTTAATGCTTTATAATGGCCGTTTCAGATTTCTCTTTCTTTTCTTCCATGTCAGAATTTGGTAGATGAGAAAAATAAAAGCACTTTTGTTTTGATTTTCCACTGAAAAGGACTGTGTTAATTTTGTATCTTCTATCCTTCACTCATATACCAGCAGCCCATGAGGAAAGTGTCCCTAGTACACTAACACAGTTCCAAAAAAGAATTCAAATATTAAGATTTTTCATGTGTGATTATGTTTAGCATGTCCAAAAATCAATTTCAACATCTCTTCCACACAATTTAGATCTTTGTAACACAGGCAATCTCTGGTTGGGGTTTTTTGTGTGTTGGGGTTTTTTAAGGCTATAATTTTCGAAATATCTGTATTTTTGGTTTCCTTGGGGTCTGATGTGGTTTTGTTTTGATAATCATCTTCCCATCTTCCCTGCTGAGTTGCCACACTGTAACCCTTGAAATAAGCTGCTCTTGGTGAATCTACTTCGACGTTTCCTTCAGCTGACCTGTCTCAAGGCACTGCTAAGCTCACTTTGCAAATCTCCCTGGATAATGCCCCTTATGTTTTAGGACTATTTCCTATTGTAGTGCACCCCAAGGAAACAGGGCCAAAATGTCCTTACTGTCCAGCCCTGCATTTCATTGAATACCCCAATTTGATCAGACCATCAATATAAATTGTTGGCATTTTTCCCAAAGCTGTATTGATTCTTGAGAGCCACCGTATTTTGGAAAGCTAAAGGGAAGGGAAGTGGACAGAAACAAGAATATTCACTTGTCTCAGTCTCAGACTCATTCATACAATTTAATAAGTGTAAATTCAGCAAGTAAAAAAAAGCAAGAGGAGGAAACACATCGCAAACTATACACTGATTACAGCTTTTAAAAGGAATCAGGAAGAAGAAGCTGTATGGGAAGCTTGTATTTTGGCTTAAGATTGAATGTAGTAAATAGCAAAAGGTTGATGGTTTATATTTTTTAGCTGCACTCAGCTTTAAACTATGTTCCTCTCTAAAGCTTTGTGAAATATGAAAAAGACCTTTCATAATACTGAAAAACAGAAAGTCCAGTATAATTGCACCCAAAATAGTTCAAACCAATCTAAGACCGAAAAACATCTTAATTCGGGCTGAATGTTATTGTTTGGTCTCCTAGAGAGCAAAGTTTATAGAGGTTCCTGTCAGTTCTGGGACTTTTAAAAAATTCATTCAGCCTTAGTTGGTAACACTGGGTGGTTATAAATAGGTGGGTGATACCCCCCTTCATTTGAGCATTTTTGTGTGGTATGAAGCCTGTCATACTTGTGGGTCTTCCAAAGGAAACAAGGTTTGTCATGCTGTTGGGCTGGAGGCTTTTTTAAAATCCTAGAAGAGAAATAAGCAAAACTGCTGAACAGGCATGATTTATAAAGTAGATGTGGATTGACTTACCACTGTTAAATGCCATCATTAACCTACAGGGCTGACTTCCTTAGTGAGGGAAGTTGGTGATGGAACCCAACGAAATGAAGCATTCACTTTGCTTACCCTGAAGCAGGTAGAGACAATGGGGCAGTGGAGAGGACAGTGGGATTCTTTATATGAAACATAACCACTATTTTTTTTTCAAATGCAGCCAAAGCTTAGGGAATCCAAAGCCTTTATGATCTTTTGTTGAGTGATCTGCAGGAAAGAATGGACCAAGTTCATTGTGTTGCCAAACTATGATTTCCACAATAAAAGCCAACATCCTCTCATTGTTGTGGTCACTATGAGGAGCAAGATCCAGTCAAACGGTTTGCATGGGCAGCAGAAGAAACTGCTGTGTTAATCATGAAAGCAGCCATACTGTGTAGAATGATTTAGGCTGTTTTATCAAATTAAATCTCTGATTTCTACCATATTGAGGTCACTACTCCCATCACCACCTACTTCAGTCCTCACGATTGGAAATAAGCAGAAAGCGTATCTGCTGCTAGACCACAATCCAGCTGAGAAAAATTCTGCCACCCTTTTCCACCCACTAAAAAACCCACAGTCAAGGCATACTGTACTTGTTTGCCTTTTAGGGTTTTGTAGGAAAAAATGTGGTATAGAAATCGTCATTTCCTTTCAAGGAAATTTACTAAAAGACATTTAAAAATCCTGCTGTTAAAGAAGAACCATTATAGAGTAACTTTTCTCCTCTACCTATTATAATATATTTCTTTTAGATGACAGTAGCAGAACCCAGAGGCCACATTCTGAGGTGTTTTTTTTCCCATTTATGGAATCTGTTTATTGGCAGAAATGCTAAGGTTTCTCCAGCTTCACCAAGAATCATTCTGATAACCTGTTGTACTATACCTGTCATCTCAAGTCCTGTCCATGCAGTCAATTAGTAGTGCCTGCCTAACTAACCTTTTCTAATTATCACAGCTTTTGTGCATTGAAATACACACCATATTAGGTGACTTGGTGTTTTTCTGGGTTGGGTGTTATTGTTTTAAATATTTGATCCTGCTGTTTTTTAAATCCTGTGGAAGTACTTTTGGATTTGTAGCCAGTGATCTGTTTTTCAGCTACCTTTTTTCCTGGTTTAATTGATTTATATGTTAAGTGCATTTGTATAAGCAGCAATGCTACACTGGAGACATCTTTGTGAAATCATGTTAAAAGTTTTAAGACAGATTTTTGTTTCACAAGGGCAACTCTTTTTAAATCAGCTTTTGCATACATCTGCAAGAGCAATTTAGGAATGGTGCTTTTACTTCAAGCAGTATTTTCCTACAGTATTTTAGTTCTCCTATTTAATGTTAAAATGGATAAATATTGGACTTCATAGAAATTCTAGAGTAAACAATATTGCACAAAGAAGTCACTTAGTTAATCATGGAAAACTGCACTAATGCTGGGAGAATGGTTTAGCTGGGAGGGAAATGTCTAAGTAGTCCTTTTTAAAGCCATTGTGAGCATACTTGGGGCTCTTAAAATCAGTCAAACCTCATCAAAAAGAACAAGGACTGGATTCTCCAGCTGGTCACTAATGTATACACATTTTGTGGGCATTTGAAAGAGTGGACAAACAAACTCTATAAATTCTCTCAACACCAAGGATAAGAACTCTGAACTTTATCCAAAAGAAATAGTTTCTGAGGACAAAAGCATTGCCACTTGAAAGCAATTCTATTTTCACACTTGGCTTTCTTAGAGCTTCAGCATTGAAGAAATCTATGGATCACACTGAAACATAATTTAATTTATAGAGTAATCAGTATCTTCTCCACAGTGTAGCCTGAATACATAAATTTAAGCATATGTTGAGGGTTAATGCCCAGTAGCAGAGAAATTCAATGGGCCAAAAGTTTTCCTAAAGCTTTTAGTCCTCTTTTCAGGCTTTTGCTGTGTTGTTGTTGTTGTTAATTTTTAATACGTATGTAAAAAGAAAATAACAGGCTTTTCAGCACTACTGGATATATCCCATCAACACTGCTTTGTAGAGACTAACTCAAGGAACAAGAGAGAGTTAAATCATGCCACTTCCTTACCTTTAGTCCCTCTACTCAGAGCAACAGTATTTGACAGATAGAGCTTCACCGTAAGAATTTGGGTTGTTCATTAATATTTTTATAAAACACCGAGAATATCTATAATGACAAGTTTGCTGTGTTAAAACTAATGACTTGATACAGACATTAAGTAATCTAGGAAGCCATGCAGTCAGCCCTGAACTTCTCTTAAGCAGAAACTGGCACAGTTCCCTCTAAGCTATGGAAATCCAGAGCTGAATCTCAGAATTTCTGGGATCTCAGAAATGTCAGGTGAATGATCCAACAACTAAAAGGTGGTTGTAAAACTTGCCAAAGAACTTGGATGAGCAACTGCTCCAGTTGCTCAGGGGATGATCTCGAGCCCCAAAGAAGGACAAATACTATTATTTTGGAACAGCTGTTTGGAACTGTGTGTCCTACTGTGCAAAGCATGACTCTAATACTGCAGTTGAACCAGATGCTGTGCCACATTATTCAGTCCTGGAATCCTCTCTGACCAAATTGGCTGGAACCAGGTACTGCCTCAGATTGTTCAGCATATTAGCATATCATTCCTTATGAATGTCTTTATCCACTGTTAAAAATAGCTTGCAGTAAGACCTAAAAATCTTCAGACTGAGAGTCTGAACGCAATCCCAGAGTTATTTATAACCACCTACGAATTTGTTATGTTTGAGACAGATGCAGGCAAACAGTCAGAAAGGTTTTGGAAGGAAAAAATCCTCGATGAGTTCTTGTTGTAAAAAGCGTGCACCTTTTTGGGAGACCTGGACTTTGTCAGCAGCGGTGGCTGCCCCCATCACTGTTGGACAGCTCTCAGCCAGGGAATGGCATTCCTTCCACTGGCAGTCAGAGGGGACTGACCATTCCTTTCTCCAGCAGTAATCCACAGAGCTGGGCCATGGCTCCATCAGGAATGTCACAGCCATGTCTACATATAGTCAAAGATTGAGCGTGGAGGTATGGAATGAAAAGGAGCACGCATTTCTGTTCCACTCCTCTTTCCTGAATGAAGAAATATTTTTTTCATCTCTTCACGCTGAAGTGTAGGGAGAATGATCTGTCTCTGGAATTAGAAGCAATCAATCGTTGCTGCTTTTGATCACTTGTGAAATACCTTCAGCAGGGATTTGTTCATGATAGAGTTCAGAATATTATATTTTAGAATGCAGATAACTGAAAGGTAACAGTGGACAATGACATTTCTCTTTAGTTCTAAGATAAAATTAATCACTGTTTTTATCAAAGTGGCTTTAATGCTGCTAAATGAAGTGGTTTAGCCAAGAACTTATCTAACAATGTTGTTTTGTTTCATTATGGAAGGAAAAAAGTGATGGAATAAAGATCTGGAATAATTATTTCCTATATTACTGCCTGATACAGGAAAATTGTGACAAGCATACAGCAAATGTTTTGTGTAAATTTTTTTCTCTGTGCAACCAAATGATCAATTTTTGGGGATAAAATCATTGTAATAATTGCCCAGCAAATAGTTGATTACTATTCTGATCCTGATTATTCATTCATCTACTGGAGGTTGGTTTTCTATTTAAAACACTCCCAAGTAATCCAGCTGCAAGGCAAAAATTTAATTCAAAACAGAATGTTTGACTTGGTATTTTTATTGAAAAGAGCTAAATGTTTGCAAACGTGTAAGTGTATCAGAAAAACTTCCCGGGAAGCAAAGAATTAGAAGAAGCATTGGAGACTTTTGATACTCATAAATTACATTATCACACAGGGGAAATTAGTGAAAAAGATATCCCTAATTTTTCTTTTTAAGAAAAAGTTCATTGAGCAAACCTGGAAATTGCTGAGCAGGTTATAAATGCTACCAACTCTTACTGCTTTTAGAGGGAAAATCTGTTGATGCAGCTATTGAGCTATTGCCACTTCAAAAAAAACCCCAAAAAAACCAACAACATAAAGCCCTGTTGCACGAAATATTATTAAACCTTTAAAGCAGTGGAAACATCTGTCTTTTTGAAAATATGCATTAAGAAATGTGTCCACATATTGAAAAAATTAGCTGAACACTTGCAAAATTGCTCAGGAGAATTTTTACCTTAATCCATTGATCCACATTTTAGTACACTAGATACATTAGAAATAACATTATTTATTAGCATATTATAACGGAATATCACACCAGTATATTGTTTGCATGAGTGAAGAAAGCAACAACATATTTCCAAACATGAAGATTTAATAATTTAAACAAGAGCCTTGGAGAAGCAGTTATGCTGGAAAAGGCCTGGGAGTTCTGGTGGACAACAACTGAACATAAGCCAACAGTAGGCTCTTGTGGCAAGAATCTCAGTTTCTAGTATAGCAAACAGTTTACTTTTTCTTTTGTAATTAAAATACTTGCTAAGTGGTCCACAGGGGTTTATGTTGGTTGAGGTTTTTTTAAGTGGCAATAGCTTTATAGCTGCATCAAGTGCTTACCAGCAACTGGGCACTGCCAGTAGCTTGAGGGGTGCTTCTTCACCTATCTGGTTTTATTAATTGGGAAGTTTCACATCAGACTGAGCTCAGCTCATCACAGAAAAAGGACAGTGCTAGCTGCTCCTGCTGACACGCAGCAGGTACCTTTCTGTGGGTTATGAGCAAGGTGTTAGGACAGCCCTGAAGTTTTCTTCATTGTGTCAAAAAGCTGCTTTCTTTGCAGCTGTGTGGGGAAGATTTCTCCTTCCAATGCCCCTAAGCAAATGATCCAGCATAGTGGTTTTGTGGCCTATAGCTGAGATGGAAACAGGACTTGAGTCTTAAATACAACAGGATCAGATCTTGTAACACATAATCACCCAAAATACTTAGTTACTATCGAATGTCTGTGTGTTGCTAAAGGAAGGGGATTTCTGCTCATTTGTTAGCGAATGAATGAATGACTCTATTGTTAATTAGAATCAGATTGCAAGAAGTGTTTGCATTTCTGTGAAGAGACTTCAGTTTGAGAAGTGGCTGTTCAGTCTTGCCCACGGTTTTGTGCACGTACTTTCTGAAATCAGCAAGTGTTGGCGAGCACAGGAGCACATAAATGACACGTGCTTGTGTATCTAGGGGCAAGATTGACCCCACAGGCTGCAAGGCTTGCCACCACCCAACCCTTCCCATGCCATGGACACCCTATGGATAAACCCAGCTCACACTCATAGAAGTGCCTGTACTTCTTCAAATTCATTATTAGTAATGTTCTACTAAACAGCTTGTACACCTATTTGTAAAGCAGAATGTGACATCCCGGTGTATGTACATCTTCTGTTCACTCAGGTTTACTTTTGGATGGTTTTCTTTCAATCATGGTATTCTAACTAGGTTTGGAGAGAATACATTTTCAGTCACACCAAGGAAATTAGCAAATGTTATGTCAGATAGAAATTTTCACCAGATGGTTGTCTAAATACCTGTTTTCTAGAGTATAATGCCTATTCTCTTGAACTTTGCCCTTCTAGTATGTCTATATGTTTGTGTTTCACAGAGATATGAAAGATCTGAAAAGCTGCAGCCTCTGGAGTTGTGCACAGACTGCCTCCAAAGTTTATGTTTCCTCATCCTGGGCTCAAGCACTCAGAAAATTTTCACAGTAGGGTTTTGGATTTGCCAGTTTCTCCACATGTGCTGCGCTTTTCACGACACACCCCTTACCTGTGCTCACCACTGCCAACGTCTGCATTACACCTGTGCAGTCAGCAGGGTTTGCTCTGCAGGACCTGCAGTGATGTCTGCAACTGAAGTGTGTGTAACATCTGCAGTGGAATTTCCAAAATCCACCTTGGTGTAAGGGGCCAATGCCCTGTGGTCTCACACCTTGAGTGCATCCCAGGGGCTGTGGGCTGACTTACCTATTTCACTTGTGGTCCTGCCGGTGAATGGCAGGGCCTCAAAAATTACCTCATGTAGCTTATGTCCACTCTGCTCTCCATGGAACAGGCAAGTGTGTCCCTGCAGGGCTGGTTGATGTTGAAGATCCACATGAACAAATATTAAATTCCTCACTTTTTAATCTCGCATTGTATTCTCCTGTTGCGTCCAGATCAGAATCATATTCCCTCTGTGCCCTTCTTTGTTTGATGGTTGGAGGAAAACTTTTCCTTCCTTTCAATATTTCCAGAAATTTTATTTTTCTCCCAGGCTCTTATAGTTCCCTTCTATATTGTAATTCACTAACCCGCTTCATGTAAGAGCTACGTAATCCTATAAAGACTCCCTCAGGGGGCACAAGTGTGTTTCATGCCTAACAGATTTTTAATAGAACTCTGAGATTGTGTTGCTATTGAGTCATGGTAGAAGGACATGGCAAGCTGATAGGGTTTTTGGACGACTGGAGCCAGGACAAATTAATTCAGCCATGCTCGTTACCTTCTGTAACAATAGAGCTGAATCATAAATCAGATCCCAATCCTCTGGTCGTGTTCCTTCTCCAGCACAGCTTCCCTGCCAGTGAGCATGGTGGTATATGCTGAATTGGAGTCTGAATATATATTTGCACATAGGCAATAAAGGTGTTGCAGAAACTATATTTCAAGCTTGAGATTGTGTCCACATGACAGTGCAGGTGTATCCCAAGGAACCAGGAAAGTTTATGCTCTGGTGCAGGGCCTGCTGACAGAAAACATCCTTTCTTCAGGAGATGACTGTCATTCTGAAGTCCACTGACACGTTTCAGGTCTATTGCTTTGTTCTAGCAGGTATTTTAAGAAGCCATGAGAGTAATTATGGCGTACTCAGAATCTCTCCAGCTCCAGGAACACAGGACCAAACCTGTTCTTAGTTTTGGGAAGGGATTCATTCTCAGGGATTCCATTTTGTTTAGAGTGGGTTGGTTTTGACTTTTCTCCAACAAATATCCTGAGGTTTGACTGTAGTCAAAATTTCTTTTTTTTTTTTTTTTAAAGGAAGCACATTCATTGAGCACATTCTTTTGAAACTAATGTTAAGACTTACATCAACACTGCCAGTTATGATTCTTTTGTGCTGCAAATATGAAATGAGAGACGAAAACCCCCATGAATCCTGTGTAGACAGTATCTACTTGTGACAGATTGGCAGTGGCAGTCATGGCTTCTCATCAGGGATTTGAAAGGAGGGGAATTATCAAGTTGTGATAGTCATACCATGGACATCCCCAGATAACATTTGAAGGCAGGGGTTTTAGTGGGAAGATGCCTATGGGCTCCAGAAAGAAGTAATAACCTTACTCTACTGAAAGAGGAGAATCTTCAAATTATTCATGTTTTGTATTTTTATTTATTTTTAATTTTACTTCTTTTTTTCTCTTTCCTTTTTTTTTTTTTTTTTTTTTTTTTTTGTTTCTTTGGTTTGGTTTGGTTTTGGCTTGGTTTGGTTTTTTGGTGCTGTTGTTTTGGTTTTTTGTTGTTGATTTTTTGTTGTTTTGTTTTTGGGGCGTTTCATTGTTGTTTCAGGGGGTTTTTGTTTGTTTTTTAAAGGTGGGTAGTTGAAAGAGGCCTTTCCCGTCACAGAAAAGGAAATGTCCTGTCCACAATCCCACAAAAGATGCTCTTCCTCTATGTAAAGCCAAGAAATAGAGCAAGACATTTATAAGACAGGCAAGTGGTTTCTAATGACACTAGAACTGCTGTTTTTCTACACTTGGTTTGTCTTACCAGCATGGAACTCAGATACTGTAATTATGATTAGTTAGTGATCCCCTGATTATGCTGCCCTGATCAACCTGAACTATCAGTGGTTTAGCAGCAAATAACACAGTGCTGTAATAATAATGATTATATCTACCTACAGTTTACAACATTTATTTACGGTATGTTTCCCTTACAAATTACTCTGAAGTCAATGCCATTCTCATAGACAGCTAGAAAAGGAAACATTTGGTGTATGGGTATGGGTGTGCCACAATAAAGATATTTTATATGGTTAGACCATTCTCTAAGTTAACTTCAGGGGTTTTGAGCTTAATTAAAGTAGATAATAAAATAATGTTGCCACAACACTAGGAAAATAACTTCTTTTTTTTTTCAATTGGAAGGGAGATACTCTTATGCTAAAAAGAGGTATACTGTTATTCATATTGCATTTAACATTATTCGTGTGCAATTGCTTTCCTTGATTGCTGCTACGAGGCTTTCAGGGAGCAGTAAAAGAGAAAAACACTATCAAAACATGGTTATGAATCATTGTATTTAACTACTAGTATTTCAAGTTCATTCTAGAAGCACATTGAATTTCATTCAGTTTTTGCACATGGCATATTTAGATTTTTGTTTCCCCTGGAAAACAAAATAATTAGGCAGCTTGTGAAATGTTTTAAAACAAATCTGAATCGCCGTTTCCTTCTCTGAACCCGTTTTACATTTTCAGTGGAAGCGTTATCAGGTTACATTTCATTTTGGATGCATGCAAACAAATTTAGCAGCTACTTTCCACCAAAACAAACAGCAGCAGAGATGATCTGTCATGGAATGATCTACTTAGCCCCCGCTGTTATCTGTGTAGAAGATGTGTCTGAATGGCTTCCGCAGAGCCTGAGAATGCTGCATTTGTCTGCAAGTATGTTAGCTGGGGATTTAATTGCATACAAACATGAGCTGCATTAACTTTGGCACTTGAAGGACTCCTGAGAAAAAGCTACCACCAGGAATATGGAAGTGTAAGTACTCCTACATTGTAAGGCTATTGCATCAAAGCTGTTGCTTGGTAAGCAAATCAGCCTTTCACTTCTGTCTCAGAAACCAACAGGATGCTATCTAAGTGTGTTTAGCCAGCTGAAAGCTATCACAGAGTTCCTCCAAACAAACATTGTTTGAATTAATACGTTATTTCCAAACGAGTTACATTGGCAAGGTGTAAGGTAACACGTGGTTTAGAAAAATAAACCTAAATAAAATGAAAACAGAAGCAGCAGAAACTCTGTTTGAGTCTTCTATGAGCTCTGTGTGGATTTCATCTCGTATGGCAAATGACCGAAAATTAGAAGCAATGTTCTGAGGAGAAAAGGTCAAAACACACAGGAACAATTTGAATACAGTGGAAGCACCCATTAAGTCTTAGGTAGGTGGGGAAGTGTACATTTGGTAACATGTCAGTGAAGTTGCTATACCTTATTAAATAGGTTTTTTTCAGTTCTCATGGTACTACTGACACCTGTTTAAAGAAATTTCCCTTACATTTGAGACCAGACCTGCTGCAAAGGCCAGCAGTGTCCATTAGCATTCAGTAGATAGCAGAGTTCAGTTGCTGATAAATACATAAAAGCATATTTGTCAAGAACAGGCCACAGTGTGGTTTTCAGAACCTCTTTGGATTTTAATTATATCTTTTAAGCTACGAAGTTTTCCTGTTCTCCATTTCTTTATGAGTTACATTTTCTTTCATGGCCATAAAAGTAAGACAATACAGGTGGACCCTCAAAACAACTGTGAGAAACCATCTGTTAAAAAGAAAATTGTGTTTTGTATGTTTAATTCACAGACATCTGCAAACCAAATGTATATTTATTGGTTTTTAAAACACCTTTAATCTTCTCCATATACCATTCTCCTAACAGAAAGGTGTTTACAGAAATTATTTGGATCCCTTGGTGAGAAATTGTGCTTTAACATCCTTAAAATGTTAAAATCTATTGTAATGTGTTTAATCTGTTGAATCAAAAAATGCTTCTTTCCTCTATCAAGAAATCAAATCAGTGAAAATCTGTTTTATTTCATTTTGGTTTGTTTCTGAATAATCTCCCTTGTTTAATAACACCACAGACTAGTAAAGGATTAGTGAGCAAAGGCTGAGAGAGCAATTAAAATAAACAAAGAACAAAGAGGTGTAAAGTTGTATAACCCAATTTCCTTCAAGTTGTTTGAACACTATTATGCCCCTTCAGGTCTATTTGGAGTTACACAGCAACTACTAGAAAATGACTGACCCCTCAACTTCTGATTTGCTCCAACTTTTGCTCTGAACTAAAGTCTATTGGGAGCTGAAGTTTTCTTTGAACATATCTGTATTTATCTAAAGAGTATCTCACTGTCCAAGCTGTAGGCATGACTCTTCCTCTCTCTGAAACTTTTTTCCCCCTGGAATCAGAGGAGTTCAAATTCGCTGGGTAGAAATGTATGTTCAATAAATTTTCAGTGGAGCTGTCCTTGGGAAAAAATCTTTGTGTAAATTACTATCAGGGGGTTAAGAGAACATATTACCAGTGGCCCCTTATCCTTCCAGATCCTACCTTCTTTATTTTTTATACTTTTAGTCTTAAGAGATCTCTCTTACACAGGCTAGATATACTGAGGAAGCCAGTGAGATCACAAGATGAGAAAAACCCAGCAAATTACAAAGAAAATTGTTCTTTGTCAATGCTGTAATTATTTTTCCAAGCCTTATAGGCATGATTGTATGTCCATGTCCACTATTTTCACACCAAGTTTTTGAGAATCTAGGAGTTCTCTGGGAAATAATTTAAATAATTTATCAAGCATGGCACTTTTGTGAAATCATTTTCCATTTTGGCTTCTATTTAGTATTCGTTCAATTTCATCACCTCCTAAAAGAGGCATTTTGGAGAAATTTAGATCAACCAGTGAAATTTATTTTAAATTTCCAGCCTCTTCCCTCTAGATCTCATTTTGGAGACCCCTGTTGCACTTTTTAATCTTTGGTTACTGGGGTGTGACGAGTGCATAGGGAATTCCATGTCATCTAGGACATACATTGTGCTAAGGCAAATTTTTGTGTCAGATGCTTCTCTCTGCATTTAAAGAGGTTGAAATGGCCTTGGAATGAATGACTGGATTCGTTGGAATTGTACTCAGTGACTAAAATTGTATCCAATCTTTATTTTATACTCCAAAACTGTGAAAGCTTCAGTTTGAATGTGATGCTTGACTGCTGTGTCTTGCTCTCCAGAGCCCTGGTTTGCTTTGTATCTTCCTTTTTTGAACAAATAAAACCCATTAAATGTTGGAATCCACATATATAAGCATATTGCTGCCATCATATGGCTACATATTTATTTGTCAGAATGGTATAATGAAAGCAGCTCTCCATCTGGAAAGAAAAGTTTTTATGTAAGGAGGCATAAAGCCTTACAGTGAAGTAGTAATGAGTGGAATGATGTTTCTAATCCTTTTTCATGTTTAGGCTGTAACAGCTCTGCCTGTCTCTGAGTGTGAAATACTTGTCTCCTGGAGCTAAATGAGTAAGATCTGTGTGATCCATACAAGGTGACACAGAGATAATGTACATAAATATTAGTCAGAAAATAGACCGTGGGAGAGAAGTTAGTGGGAGTTTTGCCTGAATAATGAGTGAATAAAAACTAGGAAAAGCTGTCAGAACTCATCCCAGGTGGTTACAAAAGTATCTGTGTCATTGTATTACAGTAATTTAAATCAAATTCATTCTTACTCCTTTTGTCTCTGATCATCTCCTTTCTGGAGCTTCTCATGCAACTTCCATCAGTTCATATGTTGGCAGTCTTTGACAGTTTTTGAAAAAATGAAATAAATTGTCTTTCCAATCTCAGGCCTATATTTGTGCTGGCAGGCACAAGTCATGTTGAAGCAAATTCCTATTTCCTTTTTCCTTACTTGTCCCATAAAGATCATAAGCATAGTCAGTCTGGCAAACGCAGTAACAGTGTGGCCAGTAAGAAGAAAAAAATGAAAGAATGGGATAGGAAAGGAAGAATATATGTTTATGAGTACGTTACATGAAAACTTTACTTGGGGTAGGGAAAACTAGTGGCAAAATTAATGCAATTTTTGAAAATTTTTGGAAATAACAACTCTCAGTATGAAGAAAACTGTCAGTATTTGAGGAAAAAAATGCTTTTTATCTTTTAAGTTTCAGTAGTATAAAATTCTGCATGATCAGACCTTGGGTGGGTCAAATCTTCCACCATGCATTAATTTTTACCACATATTTTTATTTATTTTGAAATAATTCCATAGTTAGTGACGGACTTAGGGTTAAACTAGGTGGTTCATAGCATTGCATGAAATACAGCTAAGACAACTCACTCAGTCATCATAAGATGGATTCTGACTCTACAATCATTAATAAACATCAGAAGGAAAAAGTGATAGGAAGGACAATAATTAAATATTGTGGTCCATCAGTGTAATGAACTTTAAAAAGTTCAAAAAAGATATTTATCTAGCATAAGGGTCTATCATTTCCAGGTGAGCTTCTTTGGATTGGTCCAAAATTCCAGATCAACAGAATGATGTATTCAAAGGAGATTTGAATCCCAAGTAGAACTGCCAGACTGCAGTAGACAACAAAGATAAGCCCAGTTCTCACATCTATTGGAAACAGATGTTGAAAGGATGAAACAGTTTTATAAACATGAGTTTGGAATTGCTACATTGCTCAGAAGTGGTGAAATAACAAGTGCAGATTCTCATAAGTTTGCAGGGTTTTATCGGTCCAAAAGAAGGAATGACAAAAAAATGTCTCTGTGATGGTGTTCTCTCCCTATAGAAGGATTCCCTTCTTTTTTCTTTTTTTTTTTAAATTTTTTAATTCATGGGGTTTTCAATCTGAAACTGGTTTTGCACCTTCCATTGCCTGAGGACGTTCACATGGTGGCACAGACCAAACATCTTCTGTCCCACAGGTATCTTCAACATTCATGTTTAATGCACAGGAAAGCACAAGAGGAAGGCTGTAAGGACTCTGGCTATCCCTGTCATATATCATAGGAATATCATCCCAAATCTCCCTTAGAATTCCACTCCTGTGGCAGCCATTTGGGAACTTCTGGCATACACTGGGGGTCAGGAGGAGAGAAAATTGTGTCATTCTAAAGCGGAGGCACGTCAGCAGACGATACTCCGTGGCTAACCTGCTGTCCTTCAAGTCAAGAAGGATTTTCCAAGGGTATTTCCATGGAGACAGCTTTTGGTGACTTGGCCCAAAAATATACCTTGTGTTCCCTCAGGCCATGAGAACCCAGGTGTTTGGGGCTCACAACCAACACCTTACAGCCAAAATCAATTCCTTATATTCCAGCTGGAATCATTCCACAGCAAGGAACACTGGGGGCATCTATTGCTGCTAACAGCAGCAGATTTCCTTGTGTAGGATTTTGGATTGCACCCCAAGTAGTTTAGTTTGAGGTAATCCAGTCCTGAAGTATGAAAGCAAGGATGCTAACAGGAAACTCCACAGCCACAGGGAATGTTTCAAGCACAGGCAATACAGCATTTTTGGTGGCTTCTGCTCCTTGATCAGAGAGCAGCTGGTGTCCAACATGACCACAGGTTTGCAAATGCAAGTAAGAAATAGTGAAACAATGAGAGATTTAGGGTTTTAAGAAATGGTGAAACAATGAGAGATTTAGGGCTTTTACAATTCAGTTGCAATGCCCAACCGTGCCATCAATCTAATCCCTGTTGCACTGGATGAATCAGCAGATTTCATTTCTCTGCAGTTTCCCCAGACTCTTGCCAAGGCACCGCTGCACTGATGGTTGGAGGAGTGATAAAATTGTGATAACATCCTAGAAACAATACCCAGGTCCTATTGCTCCCTGTCACCCAGCAGTCTCAAATACACAACGGACAGGAAAGATGACAATAAAGATCTCCAATGTAGTCCCTCCTCTGAGTGCCTTCAGGGGAAGGAAATGGATTTTGCACAAGGTGTTTTGGGAAAAGCAAATTTGGAGAGATAATAGCAATTCAAAGGCCACATTCACAGCTGTTGTGTAATATGAAAGTGAAATGTGGAAGACAAGCCTTGCAGTGTTACTGTCACCATGAAGTCGTAATTCAGTCTCAGGCTGATGGAACCAATGCAATTTCCATCCCATACCTGTGCAAATAAGGGGACTGAGAAGGATCAAGGGGCTCTGAGATAAGCAGATCTTTGGGGATTTTCTTTGCCATGGGTTTGGATGTGATTTTAATGAAAAATAGAATGTAAATAATAGATTGGTAGTCAATCAATTCACTCGATATTCTTGTCTGCACTTTGTGAATGCTCCACAAATATTTATGGTATATTTTTCACAAGACAGCCTCAGGGAACACAGTCTTATAGGCAGAGCACAGAAGCACAAAGATCTCGAGGTCAGAAGTTCTCACTGATTGTGTGGGTTGGATCTTGAGTGCCTAGAAATAGATCTTTGCAGAGCTATCTACCACTTCATGTGCTCAAAACACAAGTCCCATACATATCCAAAGCCCTGGGCTGTAGGCTTTTCTATAAATCAAGCAGACTCTAAAAAATAGAGAACATGCTTGCAGATCATCTGGCAAAGACAAATTCAAGTCAGCTGTCTGATATTAGTTGGGAAGTACCAGAGTCTAGAAGAGAATCCTCCAGGTTGGTATCTGATAGTCATTAAGACATTCTCTTAAACTGTGTTCTCTGCCTTATGACTCCCTTTGCCTTGGACTTCTGCTGTAGCTGAAGTTTCCTTCATTATACTAAAAAACCCCAAAAAAACAAACAACCCAAACTGGCATCTCGTGTATTAATAACTCTTCAACTATGCAATTAAATATGATATTGCAACTATGTAGGTGGTGGCCAAATGGAGGTTGCATAAATAATTCTAGTTTGGACTTTTCATAAATGTTAACATTTGGCATTATGACCATGGTGCATAATTGTCATGTAATGTTTTATTTCTTCTTGATTTTTTGAGAAATGAACTGGAAAAAAGTACTGTATTCTGGCAGCATGTGAAATGTCAGCAGGATTGGAACCCAAATCCACTGTACTCCTTTGCCCTACATGAACTGACAGACTGATTGATTGCAGGATGACTAACCATTGTCTAGGTGAACCAGCATAAACAGAAATAATATCTTTTTTTTCTACCAAAGTAAGGACACAATGCCTGGTAATTCCTGGTTCCATTCAGGACCAGTGTCTTTTCTTCCCCCTGGGATTTTTTTTGTTCCAGATTGACTTTCCTTGGACAGCTACCCAGCAGATATTCACTGGACAGTTGTCCAGCTCTTCTTTCTCCTCTCATTCTTGCTTGTCTACATCCAGCACAGTGGGAATGCCCAGGCTCAGCTTTCCTTTAGTTGGAACTTCAGGCACTTCCAGTTCCTTGTTGATGGGAATGACTGCTTATCAGTCCCTTCCTCTGCTGTGCCTGGACCTCACCAATGTCTCCCAGGGTGTCTGTCCCTCCTGTCAAAGGCCAGTTCAGCATTACTCCCTCCTTCAGGCTTTCACAGCTTAACCCCTCTTCTTCTCCTAACCATGTATTCAAGCATCATCCTCACTCTGCCTGCCTTTCCTTGCTAAAAGGACAAAATACTTTGACATTTACTTTGAAATTACTTTCAGGTTGCCTAAACCTGACCTTTATGGCTAATACAAAGCAATTCTGGCAAATGAATGTGGCCACTGCTTCTCATTCCAGTACATCTCTGTTTCCCACAATCTCTGTAAGTAGGTAATTCTAGGGTTTGGGTTGTTTGGGGTTTTTCTTTACCCCCTATGCATTTTGATCAGCTGCTTTCTTGTTTTACCACAGCACAATTTTGGCTTTTCTGTTTTCAGACATGTACAGAACACTCAGTGTGCTGTGGAGTAAAAATGCATTCTCAACTAGATATAATCAAAGTTTGATGTCTGCCTCATGCTGTAAGTTTGAGCAGGACTGGTTCTATCAGTCCTTCTAGTACCAGCTTTACTGCAAAGAGAATAAGATTTTACATGCAGAATAATAGTGTGTAAGTCGGAGGCAATGAGATGTTTTGCCATTATGGGGTTTTATGCTTATGAGGAGGTGCAAAGAACTCCCACAAACAAAACCTGGTGATTAATTGGGTATTTTGGGTGCTTGATGTTTTTAATTTAGGCTTTCAGAAATTCATAAGCCCTTCCACCCTGTGGTGGACATCTTCCTTCATCACAACATAGTAGACACAGCTCTTGATCCTACAGACTACTGAATTATGGAATTAAAACAAAAGAAGTCTTGGTCTGTAATTGGGAGCATTAGCCTTTGAATTTAGACCAATTTTCAACACAACTGCATTGAATAACTCTGCTTACTTGATTTTTCTGTTTTTGTTTTGAATTGAATGTCATGTTATTCATCTGTTCTGAGAGCCTGTATGTTGTTAAATGACTGCATTTCAGTGGGCTTGCTTTATGAGCTCAGCTTCTTTCCAGCAGCAAAAAGTCTGGGAACAGCTGGTCTGCAGCCACAGGAAGGCCTTTTGGAGAGAGCTGGGGGCAGAGAACGGGAAGCAATGTCAGAGGTGCTCAAGGCTTTCCTCTCCTCCAGGGGAGCAGCCAGCTCATCCCCGAAATTGCGCAGCAGAGTGAGAACATGTCCCCATTTACTGCACATCCTGGGCAGTCTTGGCCAGAGCAGGTTCTGTGGGACCCCACCCCTTTCTCTATTCGTGGTAACATTTCATTTGCTTTTGATTGCCTTCCCACATTAAGCAGATGTTTTTATTAAGCTCTCCAAGGTGACACACAGGTCATTCTCTTGGGTGGTTACTGTTAATTCAAAATTCAACAATGTGCGTTAGTAATATCCTTCCAACACACCTTATTTTGAATTTTCCGTCATGAACTTCCTCTGCCATTGTGCTGCCTAATTGCCTAGGTTTGTCTTGACTAACTTAAATAACTGCTCAGTTAAATAATTGTTCCTTGTTAAAAAAACAGTTCCATGGCAAATGGTGCCACCATGTTGATTAAAGCCTTTTCCAGGACTGTCATGAATACAGTGGAGTTCTGTTAGTGCTCTGCTGCTAACCACTGCCATATTGAAAACTGAACTTTTCATTCCATTCTGTTCTCTTCCAGCCAGCTTGTGATCAACACACAGCTACAACTCCCACCTTACAGCCTCCCAGCTTCCTTACTAGCCTCTTGTGAGGTATATTGTCAAAAGTGCTTTAAAAATCCCAATAAATTATGTCAGTGAAACAATTCTTGTTCCTCATCCAGCTGAATTCTTTCAAATGTTCTCTGCAAAGTCTCAAAATGCACTAATCTAATTCAGCAAAAGAGTCGGGAATGCTAGTAAATTATGGTTGACTTGCTTGTTTTTAGTAGTTGGCAGCAACCGTATTGATGCTATGACTGGCTCTAAGCCATTTAGATTCCTGTCAGAAAAATTAGTAGCAGTAATTGTTGCTCTGGGATTCGGCTGAACCCCAAGCAATTTCCGGTACCAAAGGGAGGCACAGAACTCTCACTGCACACCTGGCCTGTCTGGGAACTCAGCGTTCTGGGCAGTAGCAGCAGTGGAGATGCTGGGCTGGAGGTCAAGGAGCACTTTCAGAGACTGGATGAGGTCAAAGCTCTGTGTGAAGTGAGTCCCATCACATCCCACAGTGTCTGCCTTCCCGCTGCCAGGAAGCTTTAATTGCTTCCATGGAAACCTCGCACAGCTGACCTAAGCTCCTCGCTGCCAGCTCTCTGTGTCTGGGGGACAGGAAGTGTTTTTGGCAGGGAGAAGACAGAGAACATGCTGGAGGTACTGCGGAGAAAGTGCAGTCTGAAATTATTTCCTTGGAGTTTTTAACCTGGTGGTTGGGGGGAAGGGAAAGTAACTTGGTTCTGCAAAAGATAAGATGTGAGATAGGAATGATGGTGTCATCTTTTTTTTTTGCCAAGAGATACAGTAATCTTTAGGAGAACTCCTACTGTCTACAGTTCAGAGTTCCATTAAACCTTTCAGTTTCCAGTATTGAATTGTGGAATCACATCTCCCCTCAAAGATCTGGCCTGGAATCATCTGCATCATATCAAAGTGGTCTGAAGAAACAGTCACAGCTCTTTCAAAATGTCATTGTCACTCATCAGCCTGCACATGTGCTCGGTAAACTTCCTGAGCTCTACCAAAGACATATATTCGAAGCAAACCTCAAAAGGGAATAACTTAATATCATGGAAACAATCACCAGGAAGTCATGCTATGCTTCCTGCCAGTTCACAAGAATCCTATTTTTCCAAAATGTGAATGTTACAGTGCTGCTTAATGGACTCTAAACTTCAAAAGAAATGGTGAAAATATTTTATTTTGGCAGAGAAGAACAGCAGCACTGCCATACTCCCCAGCTACAATCTAGAACTGCTTTAAACTGAGTGTAAGATCCAAACACTCTTAAAAACTGGAAGGTGAAAATTAGCTAGACTGGGAAGCTCCTTCCATCTACCTGTAGCTCTGGAGATATCAGGAAACACTGTCCTCACATTTCATATATTTGCAGTTCGCATTAAGTTCATTTTCCTACAGATAGAAAGCTGTCTTTTATTTAATGTATATTTGGATGGTACACTAGTCAAGTTTCACCTCTTCAACATCGTCTATCACACGACTAAATTCTCATGGAAGCAGAGAAAACCATGGGGGCTAAAGCCTGGCCTCTCATGCTGAGGGGAGTTGACTCACCAAGTTCTTTGGAAATGTGATTTATCAGAGGATCAGGCTTTGCGTGGTTCTTCTGCAGTGATGTAAAGCAGGAGCAATGCCACTGAGGTTCTTCCCACAGTGCCAGAGCAAAGTGGATGGAAACCACCGCAAAGCACAGCTGTTGATTCAGTGGCATTTGTTTTCCTTTGCTAAGGCATCTTCAGTTTTGCCAATGAGAAGCAAGATAAATTAGTGTTTGTTGAAATATTTGCTGCCCCATGTTACACATTACTGGCAGAGAAGCTGAAGTGCCACCAGTGCTCACAGCAGGGCTGTTCCAAACCAGCCTGGGAACATCCCTGTTGAGCTGCAGGCAGTGGCTCTGATGGATTGTCCTTTATCTCTTTTATTCATGTTTTAACATAGACTTCATTTCATAGTCCACAGATGGCACCTGAAAGTACAGTATCTGTTCCAAAAGAAATTCCAGGCTCTTTTTTTTTTTTTTCCCCCTCATCTTCTTCCAAGAGAAAAAAGTACACATACTTTTTGTGTGTTATGGCCTTCTGTGGGACACCACCCACAACCTCACCCTTTTTTCCCCTTCCCTGGATAATCTCTTCACAGGGTGGAGAGGGGATGGGATGGGATGGGATGGGATGGGATGGGATGGGATGGGATGGGATGGGATGGGATGGGATGGGATGGGATGGGAAAAAAAGAGTTGCTTTCATGTTTTCTAGCAATGATTTTGTCTACAACTATTTCCTTCTTGACTTCTTACTCACTGTTTATAAAATCTCTCTGTACTTTAACAATAGTATTGTTGCCACAGCTGCACTGATTATATTTCCCTAACTTCTCTCATTTTGGGGCTTGGAATCAGTGTGGTTTGTTTTCATACATGGTAACTTGGAACAGCCTATAATAACATTACAGAAAGCCTTGATAATATAATTGTAATGTGCACACACACTACTCTCTCTGTTTTTTTGTCTCCAGGATCAAATGCCTAATTTGTTGGGTTGTTCCTTTTTAATACTCTGCCTACAACAAAAAGTGAAGAGTTGATTCCAGATTGGTACATTGCAAAATGTAGTTTTTTGACAAGCGTATTAATAAGGGGTCAGTGAATGTATTAAGTGTTTTATTGCATAGCCATGAATCTCACTATGTGGGGTTTGGGTTTGGTTTTATTTGTGGTGGTGGGCTTTTTATTTATTTATTTATTTTGATCTGCTATATCCCTTCTCCTCTTTAAAATCAGAATTAAAAAAACAAACAAGAAAACCATTAAAAATGTGTAACATAATTTGACTCGTTTTGTTTTAGGTTATAAAAAAATTCTTTTGCCCTTCTCAGCTGATACTCAAAATGAAGATATGGTTATTATTTGTGCTGAAAAGCTGCATGAGCACTTTTGCCAGACAAAGGATCCTGATGGTTGCATGCTTCCCACACTGCTGAAGTTCAACCTTTGAACTTCAGGACAAGTCCCCCTTTGCTGGAACACCACTCAGTGTTCTTGAGGTCCTTAAATGAGAAGTGTGTAATTAAAAATGTCAGATTAGGAAGTCCTTCACTTGCTAGATGATGACCTGGAGGTGCAGAGGTGTAAGCTATGAGCAGCTACTGCAATCAGCAGCTCCCCAGTGTAAAAATCTGGCTTATGGGACATTCATTGAGACATGTTGGGTATTGCAGCAGGTCTGTCTCCCTGTCAGATTGCATCAGATCCCTGTGCAAGTCTTAACACACTGTGCTCAGTTTCCCTTTGTGTCAGGGCTGATGAGTGCTGGCAGAAGATGGCTCACTGACACTCAGGGACACCACATTTCCCCAACCTGCAAAGCCCAGGCAGGATGGAAGGACATCACCCTCCTGTCCTGCTTTGCTGCACAGATATGCTCAGAGAGTTTTAAGGGGTGGAGTGCTTGTGTTTGGAGCTGCCCTGCTGCAGAGGATGAGCACTCAGCAACAAAAACCTGCAGCAAGCTGGGCAGACCCCTTGTCACCTGCAAAGAGACAGAAGGAAATATCCTCCAGCTCTGTCCTCCATTCAAAAGCTCTGTCCTGAACACTGATGTCACCTAGAAAAGCAAAAGTAGTTGGACACTAATGGTATTCCATTGTTACCACCAAATTAACCAGTCTCAAACAAATGTCTTAGAAGCAAAGCATACCAGGGCTTGTTTTTTTAAAATTATTCCATCAATTATTCCATTCCTCATGTTTTATATAATCCATCCCAATTGCAATATTTTTCCTAGCATGTGGGATATAAATAAGGTAGTTATTAAATCCAGAGTTGATGAACAGCTTTAAATGTTGGCTTGGCACCATTTTCTCTTATAGATGCTCCCCATATGACGACTTCTAATGAACTAGAATTGCAGAATTCACAGTTGCTTTTTCTGGTGTCACTGCATATATTTAACTGATAAGAAGCAGGAGGCAGCATGTTCAGATTCCTGGTACATTAAAGGAGAAAGCGAATTTCAAATCCAGAAGGCAAGTTTTTCTGCCTCTCACTAGTAATTGCTTTTTGGCAAATTCTATTTGAAAGAAGAGCCAAAAACTCTTTAGAAGCAAGGCTGGGAAGCAAGCATGTTTCCAGGTTAATCGATGAATCAAATCACCAAGTGCTCTCAGGCATTGTCTAGCAGATTCCAAAAACCTTTAACACAATTAAAAAGCTGGATTGTCTGCACAGGCCACAGTAGATCATACTCTCAAATAAGTAGTTGGTTAAAAAAAAAAAAATTAGTGTCTGATGTTGAAAGAAAATGTTTGCACCAAATGAATTAGAGAGGTCATCAGTCAAGACTGTTTAATACAACTCAAAATATCACCATCGCAATAAACTGGCAAATTGAACATCAGTGTAAGTTATCTCTTGTCGTAAGCATACAGGTTTTATGTGCCTAAGGGAGTCTGTTGCAACTTGCATATACTTAAATCGCTTCCAAATGATGTTTTAATTTTATTTTATGAGCAGAGTTTTCAATTTATTTTCTTTTCACAGGTTAGCTGTCCTCTTACCTTCTTGAAAGTGTTTGTGTAGTACAAGATGCATGTCTGAAGAGAAGCCATGCTGGTGACTGCAGGCTAAAGCCAAACTATAAACCTGTTGTGAAATCAATGCAATTCTTAGGAATACCTTACACAAAGTTGCTTGGTTTTTGCTGAAGTCAAGAGCTTTCTCTTTATAATGACATCAAAGTTTACAGCTGCCCCTTGGATGCACTGCTGTTGCTCCAGTGGAAAAAATCCCAAGAACCATATGTATGTTACTCTTGGAATTTAAGTATCAACCAGTTGTCATGAGGTTTGAGCACAGCCTCAATTCACCTATGAGCCCTGAGGAATTCATGTCCATGTTTCTCTTGTTGATCCCTGGTTTTGCAAGCATCCGTGCTTCCTGCTTTCATCTAGCATTAGAAGCAGAAATACTGATACACACTGAAACACCTCAGGGGAGGAAATCATGCTGATCTGTGTGGAAATACTAATAACTGGTTTTTTGCCCTCCCTAAAATAAAACTGCATGCCCAAGAAATCTGGGAAATGTGTACTTGCTTAAGTACTTTCCTGAACCTAGACTACCAAACCCTTCAATGCTGAGCAATTGTAATAATGGAAGAGAATTCTTCCAGGAGAGATGTTCTTGCAGAGGTTAATATTAGGTCAAGGGGCATGAAGGTCTCAGTCCTTTTTCTCCCTCTTCTGATGTGCTGAAGAGAAAGACATGTCACATCCCTAGGCTGTGCTCTATAACCCTGATGTTGACAACCTGAGGGAACTATTTTGAAATAAGGTCCTGCTCAGTGTTAATGAAAGGGCACCAGGGGGTTTCTCATTTTTAAAGGCATCCCAGCACTTTGATTCAGTGGAAATTAGGTACCTTGGTCCCTTTTGTACTCAGTGTCTCTCTGAAATTTGGGGTAACCTTACCATGTAAAATAAAACACTGACACCTTAGACTTTGGGGCTATAGATGTTTCTGCAGATGCTCAGCTTTAAGCACATGAATCCATTCATTTATGTTACCTGATCCCAGATGCAGCAACCAGAGGTTTATTTAAAAATATAAATGTTTGTCGGGCAGGAGTTTTCCCAAAATCAAATAATGTTCAAGGTATTGGAGGATGTTGGGAGTTACAGATCCATTTGCAGCCTTCCTAGTGTGATGGATCACAGTGTGATGTGATCAATATCTAGAGAAGCAATCTCATTTGGTGTAGCTCTTACAAACAGGATTCAGGCTTGAACTCAGAGGTTCTACATAAAAAGAGAAAAGCTTCTGCTGTTCTGTGCTTCTGCTTAATAGTAAGTGATTAATTGTGATTGTTTATATCTGTAATGGGTCACTTGGTGAGGAAGACCCAGCTTGCTAGTGAGCCTAAAAGGAATATTCTCCATATTTGTCCCTTTTGCTTTTCAAATATATTGATATAGGTGCCACATGGTAACTGGATTGGCCACTTTTAGAATGAAAATAGCTATCATAGGCCTAGGAAGAAATATCTTTTTTAATCCATATTAGCCCTGGCTCAGTCTAATCTATGGCACAGGATGACCCTTATGCTCATATAAATAACTTGGGTATGGAAATATCCTCCTGCTCACATTACAGATGTTTCCCAACAAGAGAAAGAGAAGGTTACTTAATGTGTCCTTTGAAGATCAAGTCAAGATGTTCCAAGTGTATTGAGATTTTTTTTCCCCACTGAAAAAGGGTGCTGAGTTATTGGGTCATTGTCTCTTCCTGTGCTGTTTTGGAAGTCTATCCAACATTAGATGTGGGTTTTGTTTTCTACAGAAAATACATTTATAAAATTTAGATCTATTTTTCCTTCTAGTGGTAAAAGCTGCACAACTTGACTTTGTAAAACAGTGAACTAGAGCTATGCATCTTTTAGGGCTTTACCTCTGTACCTCAAGGCATCCTTAGGAAAGACAATTGTGTTGTCTACATTCCTGCAATTACTGAATACTTTATTTAATTGGTAAGAAGCAATCTAGTGCTTATTTTTAAAAGATACTACACAATTTGCAGCATTAATTTTTGAAGCACAGCCAGAGAGAGGCTGTAATTATTATTTTTTCAATTGTAAAGACAGGGAATGGCCTTTTCATTAAAAGATAGGTTAAGATTACCCAAGAGAACTCTGAAATGTGGAAAGTACTACCAAAAACCTTAGCTTTAAGCAGTAGTCACAATGATTAACATGCCTTTTGCTTTGCAAAATACCAGGAAGTGGGTGATGTTCACACAGCCCAGCACCAAAAAAAAAAAAAGTTTAAATGCAACATCCCTCTATTGGAGAGGGTAATTGCATTTTAGAGAGGTTTGTGGGGACAAAAGGAAGGTGTGACCTGGCTTTGTTGTGACACCTTTGGGAGGGCACTGTCACTACTGCTGGCAGCCTGTGGGGAGCCTGGCAGTCCCTTCATGATCTTCCCTCCGTGTTTCCTCTGCGTTTCACTATTCAGACATCCAGGCTTTGTCAGGAGAATGTTATGACTCCTTTGCTCCATCACTGCCATTTACGTTTGCCAGACTTTCCCCTATCAAGCTATCTGCCTTCTGTTTCGCGCCGCAGGAAGACAAAAGCCAGGGCTGAGTCTAGTCACTAGAAATCTATCTCGTTAATCTCGAGCTTGTTTGAACAGGAATCTGCTTTCCAATAATGTTACCGCTGGGTCTGGTTTTTTCCCGTCACCTATCTCGCCTGTAGCAAAGAATACGCTAGAATTCAGACACAGCACGGAGGTAGGTCTCTCAGAGCAGCTTGCAGTGCACTAAATCACAAAATAATCCGGGGGGACTACTTCAGAGCACGCTTCTTTTTGGAGAAAAACATCACTCTTCTGGGCTGTCATGATGAAGTTAAGGACGGGAGAGCCTACTGGTGTTTTCATAGCTGTATTTTTTCCTTCTTTGTCCAAAACAATATGGTTAAAATTTCCATCTCTTTCCCATCTTTCTCTCAGTTATGATAAAAGAGCACTGGGGGATCTTGACTGGTCGGGCAGTGTAGTGATTATATTTTCATATGCCATCAATAAGCGTTAGGTTTTTTTCTGGAAAAAGAGAGATGGTGAAGATTGGAGATGTCAAGAAAACTTAAATACTTGTGTAGTGCTGAAAGTCTCCTCAGACATGCTGGATCTAAAAACCATATGAAAAGAGGGGATTACACAGCCCAAATATTACCAGCCTTGCAGAGAGGTCTCACCATCAAAAAGTGAGAGCTTAGCTCTCTCCTGAAGCCATCAGTTACCATTACATGTGGACAGCAGTGTTGCTTGGTAAATGGGCTTCATGAAATTTTTTCCTACCTGGAGAAATTATTAGGAGGAAGAAGAAGCATCTCTGAGAGCTTTTGGCACCTACCCCAAAAGGGCTTGAATAGAACCATTGAGAGACCTGAACTCTTCCACCAGCCCATCCTTCCGACTCTGTGTCTGGTGGGGATCTCACCTCAGCCACATCAGGCGGGTGTAACATGAAAGGAGACACAAGACTCTATCTGCTTCACTATTTGTTCTAATCTTACTGCTTACCTCCAATTTTTCTTTTTTTTTTTTAACTCCAGCTCTAATTCAGGTATGTTTTTATAGTGATGGAGTGGGGTAAAATCTTACCGAGAGACTCCCCTTTGTTCCACATCTCCTGGAATTGAACAGATTTTCAGAAGTTCCTGTTCCAGCATGGTCAATATTGGCATCACCTTCACGGTTGTTTTTTATGCCTCCATGGTGATCATGGAATATACTACTTGCTCTGTGGGAGGAAGATGAAATCAGAACAATGGAAACAGAGACAAAATCTAGGAGAGAGGGAGGAGGAAAAGTAGAGCAAATGTTGAATGCAAGAAACCTTCACAGTAGAGTGGGAAATCTGTGGGCTCAAAAGAAAGGATGACAAAAATAAACAAGTTTAGAATATTTGAAGACAAAAGAAATTATATTCTAATAATTATCCTGAGGTAAACAAACCCAAATGGGGGGAAAAACCCAACAAACAACACCAAAAGCAAAAAAAACCCCACCCTCCCTCCAGAAAAACAGCAAGGGCAAATAACACTTTAAGAGTAGGTTATTTATAGCTGTCCTGCCATGTAAGTCATGCTGCATGCCTTAGTTTGCATTGAATATTTAAGAAATAGTGCTGGTTTCTAACCCACAACAATTTCCTCCTTGCTTTGAGGGGGTGGATGTTGTATGGCCACCCATCACTTCAGATCTGAATTCTTCTTGAACAATATCAAAAGCAATAGTGAAATTCATGGAATTTCAGAAAATTCTATGGCACTTGCTCAGAGTTATAAGCTAAAGTAAAACACTTCTTTTGGGTACAAACTTTACTTTTCCCACACGACTTCTAAATTTAAGTGAGGCTAATCAACATCCCGAGTGAGACCTCACCTCCTTTTTTTGGCTGCATATATTAATATTTTTCATTGCTTATTATGTTACAGCAGTTTTCCGATGGCCCTTTCTATGAGACACACTCCATGAACACAGAGCCCTTGTCCTAAACAACTTCCAATCGCTGCATATTTGGACTAACCCCAAGTAACAAGGAAATAAAACCACCACTTAGAACACTGAAGAAATTCAGGGTGGGAGCATTGGTACAGAGTCATTATCAGATTTTGCCCCAAGCCTGCACACATATCCACAGTTACATTTAAAGGCTCTTAAATGATATGAATTTCTATAAAATAAAATCTGGCAGGAGCTTTTTTTTTCCCCCAAATGGAATTAGGAACCATGCAATGCTACCATGTCTAACATGGCTGGATCTTGACGAGTATCTTTCATGACTGGTGTACAAAAATAGAGCTTTCATGTTAGTCAGAGCACCTTAAACAAGGGGGACATCAGAAAATAATAGTAGACTTGTTCATATTAGGGCAGAATGTATAAACCACAGTATCTCTGTGAGGAAATAGACTTCCTGTCTGCTGGTTTTGTGTGTCTAATTAAGTACAGATTTTTTGGCTACTAAAACATTTTTCCAGAGCTACCAAGAAATAAAACCTAAACAAGTCCAGTAGAGCCATGAATGGATAAATACTATGTGACTCTTTCACAGTAAACCTTGAAACCTCCACATGCAGGTGAGCCCAGTTCTCCTAACATGGCTGTTTTTTAGCCATGGTATTTCTAACAAGCTCTTACTCAGCTCTCGTGGGAAAAACATCTCTAAGCAAGTGTTGTTTGTTCAATAAAATCACTGTAATTCACCTTTTGATCTTGCAACTGGCTCCATTTAAACATAAATCTTTGTACCTAGCAGACAAACATGCAAGTGTCTTCCAAGCCACCTAGCAGATTGAAAAAAGAATAAATAAAAGAAGGGATAGAGATGGGCAGAGAGAATGGATGGAGCAGAGAATGTTCTGTTCCTCCCAGGAGATATTCCTGTGGCAACCTGGGCACATCTGACTTACGGATGAGGCTGGGGAGGATATAAAGAGATTTTCAGTGAAAAGAAAATGGCAATGTTTCCTCATGGAGGTGTGGGAAGCAGTGGGGTTTCCAAAAGAGCAGAGCTGACATAATTCAAAGGAAATAATTTACAGACGTTTTCAGGGCACTATGAAAATTGGGAACTCTGATTACAATCCTGGCCACTGTCCTGTAGCAACTTATCTATTCCATTTCATAGACATAGACTGGCCATGCAACACATGGAGGGTCCCTTTTCTGGCCAACAGTAACCACATTCATTGCCTTCAAAATGTTTGAAATGCTTTTTGTACTGTTCTCCTTGCCCTCTCACCATGCAGCAAGGACACCCTGAGGTAAGAAAAACTCACTGAAAGGTCTCCAAAGGCTGATCACCACCACTGGTTGATGTGGGTATTTCTTACAGAAGGAAACAAAACACCCAGCTGTCTCAGAAAACATCTGAACTCACAGGTACCTTTTCCAGGAGCTTGCACAGAGCCGAGAGAAAAAGGCTTAAAATGCTGGTAATGACAGTAGAAAACCCAGTCTTGGGAGACTCTCACCCAAGTTCTGAAAAAAAAGAGTCTTCTTACCAAAGATATTGGGCTTGGTTTTGCAGAGGGATGTGGGAAGTGACACATAGTGAACCTCAAACAGCTGATAGATGTCTTTAAGCCAAAGGAATATTTTAAGTTTATGCAAACTGATGGGTCAGGGAGGCACTTAGTGCTGAAGATAAGAAGTCAAAGGATGCTTTCCTAAAGGTGGAAATGGTTATCCACCTTGCAGTGCTCTGGGACATCCTTGCAGCACGGGGCTTTAGGTACTTGTAGAGTTTCACAAGGGTCAGGTCCTACTGTGGATCCTTAATGAAATGTTATAACAAGTAACTGCTTGTTAACTCTTCCATTCCCAGATCTAATTCCTCCAGAGTACTTTAAAAGGAGGCAGTTTCTCACTTCTACAAGATTTTCACCATTGGCTAGGGAGCAAGCTCTCTTGGAAGTCAGCCTCACTTACTCTACTGATGGACTGAGAATTTCCTCGTATCTCCAGCTCTCAGTTTTTACAAGAGGGAAAACTGTAAACAAATACCTTATCCTGAAACTTGGAATTTATCTGTTCTGCATCCTGAGGACATCAACAGGAGAGTAGTCATAACATTCAAGCTACTAATTTCATTTTCAGATAGGAGTAAGTTGAGAAGTTGGATGCAAAAACATGGGATTTTGAATATGTGTGGTTAGTGCAAGAGTGAAATAAGATGAAAGGTTCATCTTATTCATCTTAATAAATGCAGGGAAAGCCACAAATAGTATTCTCATGTTCTTCTGTTTTTGAGCCATGGGCCTAAAGGGTGTTTTTAATGCAGAGGAACTTAACCATGCTTGTCGAATGTATTTTCCATCAGCTTGAAGCTGTATATCACCGTGCACATTTACATGCATTCAGTCTTTCTGCTGTATCTTTGTGGCTGGTAGCCAGTGGGATTAATGGAATGTATGAAATAGCAGAGGAGCCATGTAGATTGAGTCCCAAAAAACAAAAGCTAAAAGGCAGGGTGGTCCTCTGAGTTCAGTTTTCACTTAATCTACTGAGTCATTTGGTGACCTTGGACAAGCAAACTGACCTTTTGGCACTGTGGTGAGGCCAAGTGTAAAGCAGTGTAAAACCAAACATGGAAGATTAATTGCTGCAAAAAGAACTGAGTCAGTATGGCAGGCTAGTACCCCATAAGCACCCCTCCTTCTCATCAGAATAATCCTAGATAAGGTAATGTATCAATTTGTGTTTGCTTGTGTCTGGAGTGATCAAACTTGGAAAAACAGTTATTCTTTGAAAGTATTTGCCAAGCCTTACAGAGCTACTTCCTCCCTCTGCACTGTTTCTTTTCTAGACTTCTTCATTGCCAGATTGAGTTGTAGGCTTAATGAGAAAAAAAAGGGAAAAGATACGTATCTGCCACCAGACCTTTTGATGATCCCAATTTTCCAAACTTGGGAATCAGAAAAGCTGTTTCGGAGGAAGCTAATCACTAACTTCTGAGCCCATTCTGAAAGCAAAATTTTGAGGTTTGAGGGGTCCCTCTGGTTTTACTTGTTTTTGGTTTTGATTTTTAACGTCTGTGAGGTGAGCCCAAGGCCAGACCGAGGATTGCATCAGGAAAATGGAAAGATGAAGAGAAGAGAGAAAGAATGGCCTCAGCCCTAAAATAGCACTGTTAAGGGCGTTTTACTTGGAACTTTCCTTCAGCTGACATCAGTCAGAGTAAGAAAAAGATATTAGTTCAAAAGTGTAAAGCTAAAAGGAGATTCAAGGCTGGATGTAACACTCTATCTACTTGGTGTTGTGAAAAAAAAGAAAAAAAAAAAGGGAAAAAAAAAAAAGGAAAAAAAAAGACAGAAAGATGTTCCACCTGGACCAGAAGCTTAATGTTTTTTTCAACTTCAGAAACATTTGTTTTGTTTGGATGTCTTTGACCCTGGACAAGACAAAGGCAGCACACACCTAAAGACACGCTCAGAAAAATAAGAGGAACGAAAGTGCAACAGAAGCTATTGGCTTTTTTTTATTCCTGGTGAGCTGGAAATTTCAGGAAAAGCTGGTTTAGAACAGGAGGTTTTCAAGCCAGGCTTCTGATAATCTCTGATGTCCAAAGTCAATGCCAGTGGGAATTTTTTAGCAAAGCCAACAACGCTGAAATTTTTTAGTGTAATATATAAACAAGAAACTATTTTCTTTTTGTCCAAAAGCTACAGTTTCATCTGTGGAGCTCCTCCAGCCACGACTTGTAAACCAAAGTAGGTTTTATGCATATTTTCACTAAGCAAGTCAACATAGCAGGCCTGGGAGCCACTGTGGCTGTGCTCTTCAGCAGGAAATATGTTTGTCTGAATCAATATTTGAAATTATGCCTCTAAGGTCTACCCCATGCTCAGAAAATTGAGTGAAACTATCGTGTTACCCAGACAAAATAATCCTTTTCTTACACAAAATTGTATGTCACAGATTCGGATTGTAGTGCATAAAACTGACAGCAAGCAACTTGCACGTGAAATTTCACCTAAATCTCAGCAGTGAACATCCTTCCTCCAGCTGGGGAAATGGGTAGGGAAAACAGTGCCAGCATCATGTACACAATGGGAAGAACTAAAGCAAGATCTCAGGCCAAGTGATGAGACCCCTCAGTGACAAGGAACGAGAGGGTTTGTTATTATTCGTTCCTTTTTTTATTTATTTAATTTTTGTTTGTTGTTGTTCCTCATATGGCTTTATGCAAGTAGAGGTGGTTTTCAACCCTGAATAACTCTCCATGGACTAACCCCAGCAGGAAAGGAATGCTGGAAGAAGTGTTCTCAAAACAATGTCAGCTCCTTATTGTAAAACAGCTCCTTACAGAAATTAATGTTCACTCCAAGAGATTGGGTGGGTTCTTAAGTGGGGATGACTTGTGTAGATAAAGTGGTCCAATGGCAAGGGAACAGACTGAGAATCTGCTAAGCATAATTCTAACCACTGTGCTACTTCATCTGTGTTTTATCTTTGTGCTAACATTAAATAGAAAAGAAGGGTTGAGGGAAAAGGAAAAACAAGTCTTTTCTTCAGGCAGGTTTATACATGCTTAGCCAGCTCTTCTGTTCTGGTTTTAGGGCAAAAGAAAAAAAAAAACAAAACACTGAAACATAAAGCAGTGTGGATTGTATGGAAAATTTGACTCAGATCGAGTGCCTGGCCAACACCACAAAATGGACTGGAGACAAATCTGATAATTAGAAAAAGCAGTGAATAACAAAATATTTTTGACTCATGCCATATCAGGCAGCCTCTGAAAATTCTCAGAGGCAAGAAAACAGGATTTAATTCGCTGCAGTTTATTGCAGTTTTCTGTTAGAGCAATGCCACTGATTTCAGAGGCGTTACACTGGTGTAATACTGGAGTTGGCAATTAAGCCAAAATTCACCTTATTCTTCCATGGCAGTTCATTTTGACAGCAATTTTGCTCAAATTGCACAAACAACCAGGTGAACCAGGAGGGACCACACTGACGTCAGCTTGTGTCCAGTGGACATAAACAAGGTTAGAAACACTCCTGTCCTATTAAACTAATTTACAGCGCCTGGGGTTTGGTTTTGGTTTGTTTTTAGACCAAGTGGCCAGGGTAAACACATCTGCTGACCAGTCCACAGCAAGGGTGGGACAAACACACTGACCATCACACCAGGGATGCCATATAGGGGTAAGAATGTCTGATGCCTGGTTTTCATCCCGTGCTGCTGCCACTGCCAAGTCCAGCAGGTAGTGGAGGCTGGCAGGCACAGTGATAAGAGCTAGAAAAGAGAAAAGGCTTGCCAGAAAACAGTGAAATAAGAGCAAGAGAAGAGTAATGCCTGTGAAGGAGCCAGCAAACACAACAAGGACAACACCAGGAAACAGCTGGACCAGGCAGTGAAGTGAAGAGATGAGGAAAGCCTCCTGCAGAAGCCAGAACTGAAAAGAGATGAAGCAAGAGGAAGTGTGAAAGGGGAAAAGAAATGCCTAAACAAGAGCCTGAAATCAGGGAAGGGGATACACAACAACCTCCTGTCAGAGCTGTTGCACACTGCCTTTAACCCCATTCAGGAAAGCAAGATGTTCTTACCTGGATGCTTTAAATGGCTGCAGAAGATTAAGGACAGTCTGTAGAAAGCAGTTCTGTGTGTTTCTGCTTGAAGAGAGTCAGAGACATCCAACATCATCCCATGTGGCACTGTTCTTTTTTTGGAGATAGATTAGGAAAGGCAGGCAAGCAGAGACTCAATTCATTCTGTCCCTCTCACCAGAATTTTTGATTTTTATGGGATTTTCACCTGGATTTTCTCACTTTCCTGGATATTAATGAACAATCAATGTTGGACAAGGAGGAAGCGGAGGAGGAAGTGCTTTAGGCAGAAGAGATTCTTCAGAAGACTGTGAAGGAGACCCCAGTGGAGCAGATAATCCCTCAGCTGATGGAAAGCACCACGTTGGAGCAGAAATCCATGCTGCTGCTCATGGAGGATGCCATGCTACTGTAGGTTTTTCCTGGAGGAATACAGCCTGTGGAGAGGAGCCACAGGGTAAAAACATGAGGAGGAAGGAGCTGCAGAAAGAACTCATCTGGATTGACCCCATAAATCCCTACTTCCCATACCCTCTCACCACCCCAGGGGGTGAGCAGAACAGTATAGAGGAGTTGGGACTGAAGGACAGAAGTTGAACCTGAAGGGAGAAAAAAAAGGGGGTGGTGGTGGTTTTTTTTTTTTTTTGTCTGTCTCCTGCAATAAATTAATATTCTGTTCAGTCTTTTTTGCCTATTGTTAATAACTGGGAAGTGCAGTCTGCATTTATCTCAACCCATAAGCTTTTCCACCTTGGGGATGGGTAGGGAGAGAGCCTCTGGATGGCACCTGGCTGGCAGACAAGGTCAGCCCACCACACTGGTGCACATTCTTATTCTGCCCCTTCTTCTTCACCTTATGTCCTTTGGCTTCCTTCCTCTCTAGGAATGCTGAATCCTAATAAATAAAGAGATGTACCTCGTGATGTAGTGCCCACAAAGCAGAAGGTTGCCTGGAACAAAGAGCTCAATATCTAAAAACTGGTGAAGATTTTTGAAGACTAGGAACACTATCAAAAATAATGTTATGAAACAGAAAAACGACAAACTTTGAATAAAATTTCCCCTTTGTGATTTGTGTCCTTGTCGTGCTTCAGTTGTTGGATGGAAGGGAAAGCCTTTTTCCATGTGAGGCACAACTGAACAGTCACCTGCCAAAAGCTAAGTGCTGAGTGCTTGGGAATGCTCATTTGCAAAGCAAGTGAAGAAGGGGTAGAAGTGCTCTTCAGCTTCATGAGCCATTCTGCCATCTATGTGCATCACACATGGAAGAAGCAATGCCAAATTTGAAGAGAGGTTTGGCTCTGAATTATTTAAAAAAAAGAAAAAAGAAGGAAATAAAAAAGCAAACTGTATAAACTGTATATGGAATCCAGTAGCATTAAACTGGATCCTTCTGAAGCTCTACTTCAGCTGTCAATGCCAAAGCCTTCCTATAACCAATCTTGTCAAAGCATTGGTAGTGCTGAGCAAGTACCCACAGGAATCCCAAAATTCGCTCCTTTCAGACCCTTTGGATGCTGGGTATGTCCATGGCACTAAAGCTTTTGTTGGAGGTCCAATCCACTGAAGGCATTTAGAGGTAGATTCTGGGGTCAGCCTGTAAACCATTCCCATTTGTCCCACACACCCTTGTATGATTGTGATCCATGACTCCTTCAAGATCCACAGCATGATGTGCCTACAACCATCTTAGATTTCTTTTACCTGGACTGCCTTGAAGTCTGTATTTCTATCAAGTTAAGAGATGACTAGGTGATTGCCACTAAAAAAAAAATTCCACCTTTCCATCAGCTGCCATAAAAGGATACTAGAGATGTGGTTTTATTTCTACTTCCAATTATTCACAATTGTATGGCAATGCTTTTGTAATTTTCCTCTGTGAGATCTTTGTAGGTATTCTAGATAATGACTAGAGAATACTGAATCATAAATTTAGATAATTAAATTCATTCATATCTCCATTTACAAAAATCATTCCCATTTCTCAGGGATACCATCATCTACTGACTGCTTTAGATTGCACAAAGATTTATGGCAGAAAAACTGATTAACAGATTATGCCTGTGGTTCCTTACTCATAGAAGGCTCTCCTCAAACAGAGAAAACACTTTCTGAAATCTTTAAATTCACCATCCAGAGACTGGCCTGACACAGGGACATTCCACACCAATTTCTTTTTCTTGTCATCCTCTGTTTCTCAAGAGTACACTTAGGAATGTCTAACAAGGAAGAAGAATCTGCAAATGAGGCACAATGTTTGTCAGAACATCTTTTACCATGAAAACAATTTCAAAACTGTTTAGCAAGCAGATATTCCATTTAAATAAAATTGGTTAACTCCAAAATTAATCTAGAGTCTTTTCATCATTTGTGGATTTGACCTTTTTGGAATCTCTATTAACTCTTCAGTAAGGGATTAACAAAATAAACAAATTTAAATTAATGTGAATAGGTCAAGTGTTGATGTGTTTGTATTTTCCATATTTTAATGAAGTAATTTATTTAATGAGTCATAATTTCAATCTCTCCAGTGTTTGTATCTTGGGTGACCTTGGTTTCTTGATGTGTGGTAGCTCTTTACATCAGACCGACAAAATTACCAGTGTCATAAAATTATCAAGGTTTTTTGACTTCATCCTGATTTGGATCAGAAACTAAACGTGTCAAAATTCTACATGTAATGAAAACAAACACCAAAAAAGATTATCGGAAAAAAAGTAAAGTTTGAAATCCAAGAATCCTTCCTGAATGTAATCTGTCCAGATTTATGCAATGAATGTTACTCATGTAACATCCAGAGCTCACTGAAGTCACTGAAATGGTGGGAGTTTTTTCACTTATGTCACTGAAATCTGGATGACACCCATAACACTTTATTAGCATCTATAAAATGCTTTAAAAATAAATGATGTAAGGAAGATTGTCAGTTATGGAGGTTTTCTCCTCATACTTTGTGTCAGAAGCAAAGAATGTATTTCTGTGCTGGGAAGTGTTTTATTAGTATATGTGAGGGGTAGATGGAGCAAAGGTTTTTAAAAGCAAAGGAACTGTACTATTCTCAAATCAGGGATTACAGTACAGAAAGTGATTTCTTTGTAAGTGGATGGACAAGTTGCACTAAAGGGTATAAACAAGGCCCAGTTCACTACAAAAAAAAAAAAAAGAAAAAAAGGAAAATTAGGTTAATTACCACTTGTGATTTGGCACTCTTGCACATTCCAGGATCATAAGTTCTTCTGAAAGAAGAAGCATTTCGCAAGTATTCCTGTACCATTCAGTTTCTTGAAATATCACAGCCTTTTACGTGTTCAGATGTATATTCCCAGCACAGAAAACTTTCTATTCTACAGATACTGCTACATCAAAGGTAAAACAGAATGTAGGAAAAGATGGATTTTTTTAGACCCCTTGTCCTTGGAAATCCACAGCTTTCTGGTATGTATCTAAATGCTGAGAGGGCAGTTGTGCTTGCAAAAGAGATCCTCTGGATTTAAAGGCAGAAAATTGGAGAGCAGAAGTACTGAAGCTCTTTCCTTGTCCTGTCTTGGCTCCTGACTTCCCCATCTGTCATCTTTATCCTTGAGACAGCTGCAAATGTGTGGGTGAAGTACTTCATCCAGCCTGTGAGCTCCTTGTGTCACCTGATGGCTCCAAACATGCAGTGCCAGCCACGTTCTAGGGAGATAATTTCTCTTAATCCAGCTCATATGGCCACAGAAACTGAATGTCAGTGTTTATAACAACCTCTGCTGTGATTGCTTTAAATAAACTGAGAGAAATAAAACCAGCAATCCTGCCCTGAATTTATATTCCACTCAAGTGGAGACAAGTCTTTGCAGAAACAGTGTTCTCAGGGCAGTTGCAGGCCATGCAGGTTTTCAGTGATTTTGGCTGATCTGATGAAATTAGGTCAAGAATATTTGGGCATTTTAAGGTACGTCAAGTATACAAAGAAACTGCTGAATTCTGAGCTGTGACTCTTCTGCTGTTCTCATCTTTAATCCCTGTATGGTTTTGCTAAAGCATCACAATTTTAACCAGGAAATAAATCAGCTGCTGTTGAAGAGTCTGATACCATCTATGGATTCTCAGATGGCTCTTGCTTACATGATAAAGCAAAACTATGCAGTTTATACCAAAACCTGTATATATACCTCATCCATGTTACTACTAGTTTTTTTTCTGCACTTTATTTTTGCTGCTTGCTGCCATTTGGATTATGGATCCAGGAAGTACTTTGAGTTGAAGGTTCCATGTGTCCAGCTGTGACAAGAGGTACAGAAGTGGAACACTGTAATAGTGTTACAGAAATGGAACCATTTATCTGTCAAAATACTTAAAATTACTGGGCATGACTTTTTTTCCTAATACTAGATGTTTGTAGAAAGTCAAAACAAAACACTTTAAAAATAAACCAACCAAAAAAAATTTTCAGCTTTCAAAACATTGCTAAAAGGAAGAGAGACAGGGAAGAAAAGGAAACCAACCAACCCCCTAAGGTCTGTGTCACCTGCTACAAGATTTATTAGAGTAAGGTAATAGAGTCAAGATGTGTTTCAAGTTCACCTTCCTTGCTCCTTTTGCTCCCATTCTATTTCACTAACACCCAGCATTTACTGAATATGTTAGGAATTATGTCTAATTACACAATGCAAAATGTAAATTGGTTACATTGCATTATTTACAGATGAGAATGTGACTGGAAAGGACAGCTATGATGATGTAAAAAACTAAAGCTGGTAAAGTGGGAAACAAAAAGCTGAACATTTTTATATATATTTGTACAACCTCCCTTCCTACTAGTTGTTTCCAAGTTCTGGTTAAAGCACCTATTTTTATTTCAGCTGCAGCCTGGCCTTTTTCCTGTACCGAGATTGCCAAATGTGACAAACCATAAACTGTTTGTCAGCAATTTAGAACATGGTGAACACAGGGCTCCATGCTGAGTTTATGGGTGAGTTATGCTGACTGCTCTATTAAAGAAGGCTGTGCTCAATCATTTAATCAATTGAAAAGAGAAACACTTTCAATTTTCATGTGATCAAGCCCACAGTTATGTCAGACTGACGGCAGTGTTTGGCAAGGAACTCCTTCTTCCCTTTGGAGAACCGTAAAGGAGAAATGAAGTGAGTTAGAGAGCTGAGCTTTTTGCACTGTCAGTGAACAATGCAAAAACAAGGGTGAATTCTATGCCTGAGATACGAGAATGACCACAAGGGAGTTTGAGATGAAGATATTCTGCTTGCCTTAGCTTGAATGAGGAAATGAATTCTTAAATTAGGGTTAAAAATCTGTTTCTGCCATAGGGTGTGTGGAGATCACAGAAGACACCATCTGTGAAGGACCACCCTGCAATTTCTCTATTGACACTGCTGGGACAAGTCTCTAGGTGGAGTTTGCAGCACTCAGGACAGACACAATCAGCAGTGTGGAGATCCCCAGTCCGTGTGTGCTGGTCTGAGAACACTCCCACAAACAGTACCCTGTAAACAGCCTCTGTTCATTTCCTGACACAATGCTAGATTGCATAAGCACAGCTGCTTTGCTGTAAAGCAAAAAGAAGTCTGGGGAAGTCTGGAATATAACAGCCTGGAGCTGAAACCCTTTCATCAGTTAGCAGCAATATTTTATAATGATACTTCTAAAGTATCTGTGTTTACCTATCCATTTCTTCACATTACTCCGCAGTATCCTTACAACTGCCTTTCATTTTATGTTTCCAGCTACGCTCGGAGGTCAGAGCTAGATTTATTAGCCTGTCCTAAATAAAAATTGAAAATGTTTGGTGGCTGGAGCCTGTCACATTGATGCTTCACAGTTCTGGAATCAGCTTCTTATTTATATCCGGAAATCAGAATCCGATTTGGTTTTTGAATCAAAACTGAAGAGGCGTGTTTGTTGCTGGTTTTAATTAGTTCAGATCTGTGAAGTTTGCTGGGACTTTTTCTGAAACATTGTGTAAAAAACTGTTGTGAAAGATCGTCACCTTCTTTTAACGATTAGGGCACTGTCAGACCTGTGAAAACACAGAGCAATGCAGAAATCTCAAGCATTTATTTGCATTGAGTTTATTTCACGCAGGAGGAGGTAGTAAAATGAGATACGAGTACTCTAATGCATAAAAATTTCATGAAATATGGCCCCTTAGTACATAGATGGAAAAGTTTCTGTAATTCTGGGTCATTCTGACACAAAATTAGCCTGCCTTTACAAATAAAACTAATATATCAAACCTTAGCAAAACCTTGCCCTAGATTCTTATCTTCAGGTTAACTATCTCCACTCCTGCTGAAGTCTCTCCTCAGAAGATTTCCTGGCCTCTTCTTTTTCTCGTCAACCTCCCTGGGTTTTCTGTTGCTACAGAAATTGAGTATCATTTCTGGTGGTGCAAAATTAGATAGTATTGAACAGCCAGAAAGTCTTGTCTGTGAACATAACCTGCTCCAAGCACTGCCTTGCAATTTCAGCATCAAATCTTTATCTTAGAATTTAGTACAAACCAGCCTATTATTATTCATTATCATACATTATCATTATCATTATTATTATTTTAGAATTGTTCCATCCTTACTAGGTGGTGATCTTCTGTGTGGGATACAGTGGCTTTCAGAGGAATGGACAAGAGAGAAAGAACAGCAGCACTGCTTCATGCTATTGGAGAGAAAATAAGCTGTAAAATAGATGACCAAGGACAACTAAAAAGGCTCAAGCAATGACAGAGAATAATTCCTCTTTCTGCTGTGGAAGGGAATCCCCACCTAGCTTTGCAATTGCTGCCAGGGACTTGCCCTGAGTTTTCTGTCTTCTTGTAAGAGGGGAAGTAGAGAAGACTAATTCCAATAAGGTGTTTACCTCCATTTCTACTAACGCATTTCCAGGCACTAAAGCCAAACCGAAACTTTTCTCTCAGGGTTGTAGACTTCTCTCTGGGTCTTTTTCAATGCAGGATTTTTTAAAAATAAATTCTTTAGCCCCTTGCAGAAAGCTGCCCCTCAACAGAAAAGAGTGATTAGACCTAATAGAGAGCAATGTTAAATAGAAAAGCAAGATAAACCACAGATGATGAAAGAAACAGCTGTCACTGGGCTAGACTAAGTAAGTCCTTTCAAAAGGGCCTCAGGCAGGCTTTACTGGGAGTATATGAGGGTGTAAACTCAGCTCACTGAATTCCTTCCACTACCCTTTCCTTCTCCAGGAGAGAAATTGCCCACTGCAGTCACCATCCGAGGGCAGCTGGTGATAAAGGAAAAGGGCAAGATGGGGAAGGAGCTCCTTCAAAGAGTGCATGCAGTGCTTTTGCTAAGATCAAGACTTCAGCTTTCTGTCCCAGTGCACTTTTTTCAGCTGAAGAGGAAAATCCTCATTGCTCCCACGCTCTCATTTAGGTTTGGTATAATTCAAAGACAAAGTTTGTATTTTCAAAATAATATTTTAAGTGTGTTCTGTAGGCTGCGAAAGAAAAAATTACTCCTGAATGCTGATGCCCTCTCCTTATGCAGAAGGCAATTGCTACAAATGCAACAGAAGTCTAGCCAGGACTGAAAACAGGGGAAAAGAAAAAAGAAATCTCTTACATCCTAGCACATATTTCTGAGCCATCCATTCACCCACCAGAGGTGTGTTTATTTTCACCTTCCTGTCTCAACAAGGCTGACAGACAAAAGCTGAATGAGACTGTAGGAATGCTGGAAGCATTTACTCATGGAAGACCTTTGTGGATGACATTTTACGAAGAGGAAAAAAAAAATCTGATGGGAGATGTTCTGGACTGAACTGTGTTCTGTTTTTTTTAAGCTCTGCATGCAGCCAGACCCAGATGGTAAGGTCAGAGGACCAATGTATGCTGTTGTTCCAAGATGCCAGGAGCACAGGGAAAAGCTCATTTTCCTCCAAAGCAGCCGTGATAGACAGGTGTTTATGAGAGATTTTTGGGTGCAACATGCATGCCCTGTTTCCTAATAGCTTAGCACTGCCAGTTGCTCAAGAACAGCAGAAGTCAGAGAAAGGGCAACAGTGCCATTTCACAAAAATCTACTGAAAAATCTCCTGAGCTTTGTCTTCCTCTCCATCATTTTGTGCCATAAGCTTTTGGGAGGGGAAGAAGCAGTTTTCACCTGCTTGTAGCAATTGCAGCTCGCTCCCTCATACAGCTGATGTTCTTTCTACCACTTGCCACACAGCTGACATAAGCAATATAACTAAATGTACATAAAACTATTGATAATGAGCTCCTGGGCTTGAGCGAGCTGTGGCAAAAAGCAGATCCAAAAAGCAGAAGGCAGGTCTTTGATTTGGCATCTTGAGGAATGAGACAACAGAGTGCTTAATCCCTTTGTCCCTTCTTGCCCCGAGCTTGCTGCAGTGAGAAGGGTGTGCAGATTCAGGCATGTTATGATTCATTCTCTATGTGTCATCTGGTAGAACTTAGCTGTAAATGCAGCAGTCCAAATTACCACATAGTTTATAACATGGCCTAAAGTGCTGACCTATGCTGCTTTTCCCCTGCTTCTCCCCCCCGGATGGGTTGTTCTAGGAGTTGTCAGGAGACTGGGGAGACCAGATGATTGCTGAGCCTTCTGGAAGCAGGCAAGAACTTACAGACATCATGCCCCTCGTGGCTACCTGACATGGCCTCAGTCTGTTTCCCAGCAAGGACAGCGAAGATCCAAAGCCAGATCAAAGATTTCCCAAAGGAACAAATGAGTGCCCCGCCCTAATTCATCACAGGAAAATTGCCCTGTCTAATGCTTCCTGTCATTCTGTTTCTCAAGGTCTTTGAGAAACAGCAGCAGTCAGTCTGCCAAAGCAGAGTACCTGTAGGAGAAGAAAGAAAATTATTCATGACCACACAACTCAATGAGCTCCTAATGATCTCGTAAACTTGATCCAAAGTCTATGGAAAGAAACAAAATCCTTTCCATGACTTGCAGGATGGGGAGTTCTGTACCCATATTTACATTCTCCTCAACATCTGATTCTTACTGGAGAAACAGCGTAATAGCAACAGACTTGAACAAAATACTGCACCAAGCACAGCTCAAGTGTGCCACTGACAGCCTCCCAAACGCTGCAGCTCACCTCAACTGCTGCATGAAGATCTGCCCTTAAACAAACCAGGAGCTTGTTCTGCTGTGGCTTGCTTTGAGGTCTCTGAGTCTGGCCTCACTTCCCACTATCTGGGCTTCATTAGTAAGGATCAAAGAACTGCTCTTTTCAGCCTGAGCTTTGGGAACCACAACCTAACCACAGGTAAACTTTGAAGCAGACCACATTGTTCCCCAGCTAGCTGGTGCTTCGAGCCTTCACCCACAGCTTTTGGCTCCTCCTGTGCTTTCAGGCTTCGGCTTTTGACACCAGACTCAGGTGCTTTTTGATTCCTGCTGCATTTGTTGCGCTTCCACAGAAGAGCAATGCACCTGGTGAGGGGTCTGGAGCACAAGGCTTTTAAGGAGTGGCTGAGGGAGCTGGGGGGTCTCAGCCTGGAGAAAAGGAGGCTCAGGAGTGACCTTATCACTCTCCACAGCTCTGTGACAGGAGGGTGTAACAAAGTGGGTGTCGATCTCTGTTCCCAAGTGACAAGTGACGGACAAGAGGGAATGGCCTGAAGCTGCACCAGGAAAGGTTTTGATTGGATGCTAGGAAAAATTTCCTCACAGAAAGAGTTGTCAAGCTTTGGAACAGGTTGCCCAGGAAAGTGGTTGTGTCACCATCTCTGAAGGGATTTAGAAGATGTGTACATGTGGCACTTGGGGACATGGTTTAGTGGGGACTTGGCATGGGGAGGTTAATGGTTGGACTTGATGGGCTTAGAGGCCTTTCCAACTTAAACAGTGCTATGATTCTATGATACCATGATTTTTTATTTCTGGCTTGACTCTGGCCCTAGATATTGTGAATTCAAATATTCTTCTTCCTTTCATGGCTAATTTCTGCTGTCTTCCTTTCAGGTGACACTTGCGTGCATGTGTTTCAATATTTCAGATCAGGCTTTTGGTGTTTGCCAGCAGCCTTGGAAAAGAGCTTTATTTGCAGTGGTAGAAAAATTTCCATTAAAGCACTCTGACACAGCAGTGGCAACAGGCTCAAGCTCTGTTTTTATTGACTGACAGATATCCTTTGAGCAGAGAAACAGTGGGACACTCAGCACCTCAGGGAGAGTCTTTCAGCAATGCTACCCATTTTAGGGAACAGAGATTGGCACTTTGAGCACTGATATTTCCATGGGTTTTTCTAGAGAAAAATGAATCTGATTCCCAGGAAAAGAAGACAATCTGAGAAGTCCCAATAGTAAACATCCCTTATTTTCACAGGAGCTGTGTGACACAGGGAGCAGAAGGATACACTCCCTCAACTTTATTTTGACAGTGCTCCTGAAATTTGTCCTGACAAACCATATCCTAAGAGTAAAACAGTCATTTGTTCCCCATGTTCATTAAATCATTTCTTTCTCTGAAGCTGACTGAGGAGAAACTAGCCCATTTCAGCATGGATCACTTTTTTAATGGTACAGACAACCTTGTACAAGAACTTCAGTAACTTCCTACAGGCTTCCAAAACAGTTGTGAAGAGTTTGATACAAGAAAGGAAATATCAAAACAGAGCTGAAAGCACTCTTGTCTTTTGATAGACATAATAATCCATCATTTTCTAATACTGAAAATCTAAAATGCTGTTTTAGATACCCTTCCTCCTTGAATTCACAATCCCACTGCTGGTTTCTAAATTAGATTGACATTTTAAATTGGATGGTCTAAATCTGAAATGCTTGACCTATCTTATTTAAGAGTGCAATACTCAGCATCTTTGCAATGGTTTTATGAGCTTCTAGAAAATGGATTTGAATCTGGTGCCTGCCTCTCTTTGCGTGTCCTAAGGAAGAAAAGTCAAGTGGTTTACAACAAGTAAATGATGGCCAAGCACTTGTTTAACTGATCTGCAATTGATTAGAAGGCAACATCTGTCTGTGCATAGGTATGACGTGAACATGAGCGTTGCCATTTACAAAGAACACTGCAGAGTTTATAAAAATGCTGGTTCAAAAGGGTAACATCCTTCCTTGCTTTATCTTGAAATGTGATCTCGTGAGTCAGGGAAGCCTCATGGGGAAGTGAGGCACACTCATTCTTGAAAAATTGTAGCTTATGTCCATTCCAACAGGGGGAAGTCAGGGCTGAGGTGTATCTCCAGAAGCTGTGGGAAAAGGTTTTGACTGCAGGGACTAACTACAACTTTGTAAACAGAAGTAGTCCTTTCCTGTCTCGTAACTAACTGATATTCTTCCATTCCCTCTCAAATCACAATGTATAGCAAACTTTCCCTCCCTAGTAAATCTTCCTATTGATTCTCTGCAGAGATTTTTGTGGCAGTGTTTTTTATGGATTCTTTTTAATAATAAAAAGTACCTTTTTGGTGTTCTCAGCTTAAACCTCAAATCACTCTATAATGATTTTATGAGTTAGCATGAATAAGCAAGTATAGTTATAATTGTTTCTACTGTTGACAATAATGTGTAGCTTACATCTCCTGAAATAAAATAGTATATATTGCTTCATGGACTCATGCCAAGCACAAAAGTAAATTGTGTCACCCTTTTAGCCACAGTGGTTCCAAGAAAGCACTTTTATGGATTTAACTTATGTGTCTAATTACCAGAAAAGAGCCCTGAAGGCCTGAGTGTCTAATAAAACCCAACCATTCTGCTTTAAAACCAAGTGCCATAAAAATGGCACAGTATCCCATACCTTGCATAGATTGTACTTAAAGAATGATTTCATATTAACAATCCAGTTCATGCAAAATTATTTGGAAAAAAAAATCCCTGATATTTCTTTCAAAGTAAAAGTACTTAAAAGTCAGAACCACCTCTCTTCTGACCCCCTCTGGTTTTGCCCCAAGGGTATGAGGTCCTCACAAAGCAGTCTTGCATCCTTTCTGTCCTTTACAGCCACCCCCTTCCATCACTCCAAACAACAAAGCACAGTCTAGTGCATTTCTGAAAGATTAAAAAAAAAGCTTCAGAGATTTTTTTCTTAACAATTAAAAAACTGTATAGAATGTAGAACTGGTTAAAACATTGTTGTAGTAACAGTCTGTGAATAGTCAGAAATTTGTGAATAATGTCAAAGATATAGCTGCTGTTTCTAGGATCTGAATGGTGTGTGAAATACCTGATTTCTTGTCTCTTGGCTTGTGCTTGAACTCTCCGAATGTGAGGTTGTGTTAACTGGAGAGAGAAAGATTCCACATTTCAAAGATGTGAAGATGAAGAGGAAGATGGGAAATTCCCAAGGATACATTTAGTTGCTCAGGGACTTGTCTGACTGAGTTTTAAAGATATAAGCAAACCTAACAGGTTCTGTGGGCACCTTTGCCAATGTTGTGCCTCTCTCAAGTGAATACATTTTTCTTATGTGTAACCAGGACCTCCTGAAATCTGTTGCATTTCACTGCACAAGTTTGAGAAGACTTCTGTGTTCTCTAGAATCCTTCTCTAGGTAATTGAAGACAAAAGTGAAAATCCCTCCCATCCTCAACTCAGCCTTTTCTTCTTCAAGGTGAATAAACCCAACTCTCACAGCTCCTTTCATACATCTTGTGCTCCATGGACTAACTGCAATATGCCAAATTTTTCTTGTGTTAGAAGCCCAAAAGTGGACCCAAAAGTAGTGCAGGAGCCACCTCACAACAGTTAAATTCATTAATACCCTTCATGAGTTCCCTTTCCCCATGTGAATTATTTGTGCTGAGCCTGGTTATTCCATCCAAGTGTAAACCTTTAATTAGAATAACTGCAACTCAGGAAGGATGATTGTCTCAGGCCACAAAAATAAACATTTCTAGCTTTATTGTTTTCAAGCTTAAGTCTGAGCTTTTTAAACAAAAACACAATAGCCCTGAGAGGCCATATCTGACCTATAAACTAAAGGCTGTAGTGAATTAAGTGTATTTGCTTTGTTCTGCAGATGTTAGAAGGATTGCCCACAAAATATGACAGGTTCAGTTAATTTTGTCTTAGTCAAATGTAATGAGCATCTGTTTTAATTTTTCTCAGTCACTGATACTATTCCTTTTGAACTTGATACCAGCTGGTTTATACAAGTGTGCAAAAGTTGTAAACAGCCAAGGATGAAGCTATTCCAAAGCTGAGGAACATTTATTCATGCCACTGTTCTCTTTATACTAATAAATACAATACCAAATTAATACCAAAAAAAAACCCAAAAAAACCCAGGAGTATTTCAAAACACAGCAGGATATGTATCTATAAATAGGGTCGTATTTACAGAAGTATTTTATGTGTCTATGTAAAAGTATGGGTGGTGTTATCCTCACAGCAAGATAAACTGAAGAGCCATGCACTAAATAATATTTATAACATGGCTTCACAATTTATGATGTGCTTCTGGAAACCTCATCTGGCCTTTCCCTACTCACCTTCCCTCTTCTGGGACTATTTCCACCATTCCATACTTCTCAGCACCTCCAAACAACTGTTCTCTTCTCTCTGGGCAGCCCACAGCAAAAAGGTGGGGTTTTTTCTCAGCAGATCCATCTGTAAAATCAGGATTCTTGCCTCTCAGCTCGCTGAGGTGAGGCAGGCAGGTGGCACCACCAACCTCTGCAGAGGTTTGTGAGCCCAAGTGCCAGCACAGCCCATGTCTCTCATCACTGTTCCCCTCACATGCCGAGATGGAATCTGTCAATCCCCACTTGTCAGCACTCTGCAGCACACACACACACACAGAGCAGGAAATGGAGGGGCTGCTTGTCTTGTAGCCACACAGTCTGGGCTCTGCTAAATCGTGGATGGGAAACACCACAATGCTTTGTGCTGCTGAATGTAGGGGTTTGACCTGTTTCCAATGCCTCCCCTAAAAAAAAAAAAACAAACCCCAACCCAAACCTCCTATACTATTCAAATTGTGGGCTGAAAAAAATGCCTGTTCCACAATTATGAATCAACCAAATGTAAACTGACATTTTTGGAACCCACGAAAGGCACCTCCCTAAGTCCAGATTTATCCTTCCAGGAAATTTTCAATCATGCTGTGAGTGATAGAAATATTAGGATAATAAAAAAAGGGATGAGTTTGTGTGTGCTTGGAGGCACGAAGGTGCAACAGTAAATACCACTCTTCTAACAACAAACAGTGGGGGAAAGAGCACTAAATATCATCCCAACGACTTGTGATGCAACATCAGCTCTGACATTAGATATTGCATTTGTTTGCCTAGCATTTCAAAAGCTCCTGGCTAGAAATCCTGACCACATGGTAATTTCCAATTCCTTTGTTCCATATCTTTGGGGTAAGGAAGGCTCTTTCAGTTTGCTTGGATGCACTCAGCTGTTGTGAAGAGGGACCATTTTTTCCCCCTCATTTAAATTCCAGTGGATGTTGAGAACAGCTCAGAGGTAAAATGAGTGATAAAGCAAAGACAGGGAGACAGACAAGTAGTATGAAGATGAACAGAATAGAGAGGGAGCTAAACTTGTAACTCAGCAATTCACTCCTGTATTTTGTAAAGAACATAGATACTGAAATATTCTTGTTTAACATTAGTGTGAATACATGATGATGAAGCCACTGGTCTTCAGGCAATGTATCTATACCTATAAAGGTCTTATAATTCATACTGTGATAAAGCTGAAGAGAACCCTCAGTGGATGAAGATCCACTATGTTTGATTTCTACTTGCAAGAGAATAGAAATAGACCCAGATGCATCACAAAATTTTTCTGACATGTTATAAAATGTCTTTAAAAGTGACTTGAAATCATTTCTTTATCTCTAGTTGTACACTAAACCCCTTTTGCAAAGGTGCTGCTCACTTTCCTTGCTAAAATGACACAAACCAATGCCAGGGAAGGTGTTAGGATTGTTTTAAATTGTCTAGAATTTTCTGTCTCCTTTGAAGTTAATAGGCATAATTGAGACATTGTTTGTTTAGTGAAATATCATACTCAGTTTCCTCCAGCTTAAGTAGGTTTTCTTCAGGATGTTTATTGCATATGGCATGGATTTTGTTTCTTTGGGACAAGTACAGTCTTGAATAGGGAGGCAATCTGAATTGGTATTGGGTCAAAGGGAGAAGATTGTGCAGTATTTATTTGTGTATTTCTTAGATTTAATTGCTATGGCATCCCTTTAAATCTGTAGGGTTTGTTTCCTTTCTATTAAACCAGGTGTGTAATAACTGCCATCTATATCAGCCACAGTTTGGCCCAGCAGTTGTTCATGTTGCTGTGGAACAAGAAATATATGGATTGAAAGATCAACAGATTGACAGGCACAGATGAACTACCTGAAGAGGCTGTGGTTCTTTCTTCTGCTTTAAGGATATATGGGACAAAAGAAATACATTATAGAATCCTATACAATATACATTATTTAATATGTAATCCTCTCCATATAGGACAACACAAACAGTAGCAGTCTCAATGCTCAATTTCATCTGTCAGCATAACCAGTTTAGAAGTAAGGATTAGTTTGTGATTATGTCCCAGATGGTAAATCCTCAGAAGTTTTATAGGAAAATGTTGTTTCTTTCCTCCATGCCTGAAAATCTTCTTTTCTTTAACTGGAGAAGTCTTGTAAATGGTCCCAAGTGCTTACAGGGTGATACACCTATTAACTGGTCGTACACTTGAAAACTCTGGAATGTGAAATAATAAACCTTCATTTTGGTAAAAAAATGTAAACACAAGTAGCTGAACCAAGATCCAAGCTCTGCAATCAGATCTCTGCAGGTGGTCAAGTGCTCCTAGAATGCATCACTGGGAGAGAGAGAAAAAAACCAAAAAACAAAGGGTTTTGCCATTCAATGTAACAAGGCTCTCCAGACAAAGAAAACACTTGATAAATAATATGAGTCTATGATCAGATCTCTCAATCTCTCAGAGGCAAGACAATTTTTTGATATGTTTCATGTCATCTCCCACTAGTCTGTGATAGGGTATGAAACATAAGAATATATCTTGATTCTACTTGGTTCATTCTTAAGATTAATGAATGTTGCTCTGATGGAAAAGCCTTTCATGCCTCATTTAGAGACATATTCCCTCGCTGTTTTCAGCATTCTGAAACAGGTCTGACAAATCAAAAATTTCAAGTTAGCACTCAGATCAAATGAAAATAAATAAAATGCTCAGATAAATGAAAATGCTGGCAGCACAAAGGGCTCTGTTTTAATCAGTGGCCAACATTACCTGTAAACCCTGTAAAACCTAACAGCTGTTAGAGCAGAGCCACGTTACCACAGCTCTTTAGGATTTATCACTGGAGCAGTCCCACCCCCAGAACAGCCAACTTGTTTTAATGAAATGTAGCTTTCAGTTTCATACTGTAAAGCAATCAGTCTCTTCTATAAATTATCCATTTTTCTGGAGTAGAGACCTGCATTTCCTATGCAGGGTGTACTGAAGGAAACATATCTGGAAAAGGCATTCTCTTCCAGCTAGTGGCACTGCTTCTGTGGACTTAATAAGAATGTAAATCTTGAGGCAAGTTTAGCGAGCATTTTCCACTTCTTTGCATCAATCTTCAGAGGCTGATACAAAAGAAATGCTGTAATACTGGTGTTTTAAATAGCTGTTTAAAAATGAGACAATGAAATGAGGAATGCAACAGCAATCTACACCTCTCTGTCTTTGTGAGGAATTTTGACCAATTGTTATCTGATGATTTACACAATTCCATCCATGGAAAACTTTGTTACACTGTTTCCAAAAGTCACACTCAATTTCCAGACTTCATTCATTTTCAGCTTCATCACATTAAAAGCCTGTCTTCAGGAGCATATTCTCTCTATTAGCATATTTCTCCTTTCCAATTAGGTGCATTTAATCTGCTAACAAGTCTTTCCATGTCATTCTTTTTGTCAAACTGAGCCGTTGGAGATCCTTTCTGTTTACCATTCATCATTCTCCTGTCTCCTCCATGAAACACCTGATTTATCAACACAGCATTTTTATTTTCTGGCCCAGACGTAGTGGCTGTGTCTGGTCTCTGCTAGAGGCTCTGCTCAAGACAGAGTTTTGCAGCAAATCCTGTGTCCACCTTGGTGTCGTGGTCCTTTTCTCATGTTCAGAGCCCTTTTTCTCCTTCTCCTTCCCTCCTGCGAATAATAAAATCCTTCCAGGGTATGCTCTCCTCCTGTTCTCAGTCACATACAATTTGTATATTAATTGACTTATTGCTTCTTATTTGAAAGCGAAGTGATATGTGTTAATATTTTCAATGTATTTTCTATTGTGTGGTTAGATCAACTTGTGTTACCATTCCTTAAGGAGGACACCTCTCTTCATAAGAGTTCAAATGAAAGCCCAGGGTCCCTCTGTGCATTTAGTTTAGATACATTTTAAAAACTCTCCCTACACCACACATGCAGGCTCAAGTTTAGCTCAGTTAAATCCTTTGACAAGAAGCAGTAATTCCACAAATCAGTGGCACTTCTGCATGTTCTCTGATGAAACCCCCAGCAAGGCTTTAATTTTTTAGTTTTCCTAATTGAAACAAAGTATGATGAAAGTGGCCACATTAAATGTCTTTTGCTATTGTACAATTAAGTTTGTGTATATTGTCTTAAAATGCATACAACTGTGCTCAGTTTTGTACAGTGGTGCTGCACAATAAGGTCCTTTAAAGTCTAAGAACCTCCAGCAGTCGTAGGGCAGATCTTTCTTGCAATGCCCTTTCTGGATGACAATATAAACATTTCCAAAGAAAAACACATTTTGTAAGAGTCAATACTATTCATTTGCCATTAAGCAACACAATATTTATTATAATAAAGTGTAGCTTGCACCAAGTGACATTGTGGTTCTTAAATGTCTGCCTTGCTTTAGTAGTTGGAGCCAAATTTTGCTTCCACTCAAATCAGTGGGGAATTCTGCAGACTTCAATGGGAGAGAGGCTAGAAGCTCCATCGGCTGCAAAAGCCTTTTCCTTGTGTCTGGTAACTCTTCCAGAACCATCCCTTTCAGTTGTACACGTATGCAAACTTGTAGCTTTCTTAACCTTAGCTGGGAAGGAAGCACTCTCTCAGAGGACATAAGGACGCCTGGTTAATGATCATCACTGGATTTTTACTCCTGAAGCAGATTCTAACCCCTCCATGGCTCAAAATGCAGTTTTGAAGGCTTTTATTGTGGGTTAGCATCAACATCTAACTCTTGCTTCTTCCGTGCTTCAACTTTGCTGATTTCTCTCCTAACACTGAGTTACTCACTGAAAGAGCCAAACCGTCATGCTCCACCTGATGTGAAACAGAGGGGACTTTATTTCTGGGGAGGTGGCCCCAGTTCAAGTGTCTCAACAGCAGCTCCTCTCTGCTGCCCTCCCCAAGGAATGAGGATGGGATGCACGTCAGCGCTGAGTTACACAACAGACGCCCGATAAACCTTTCTGCATTCTGTGCTTTTCCTGCACTAATGAGAGGGTGATGATAAGGTGTTGCAACACACGTGTGCAAGACTGGGCACCGTTTGTTACGACAGAAGGACTAGCCTAGGTTCATTAGAAACGATCTAACCTCTCCCTACCAGAAGAGTGAGTTCTTAATTACCGTGATGGGCCCAGGTTTCAGTCACCACCTTGTAGATTTGCAGATCCTGATGCTTGTGCAGGTACAGCTCTAATTAAAGATCCAGGCTGGCAGGCTGGGTAGTGTAACAAAGCCACACTACCTGCATGTTGGCCAAAGAAGGAAATTTGTAGCACAAAATTACCAAAATTAGAGATCCATTTTGTTTCACCATCTGGAAGTGGAGCTAATCTCTGCATGTGCTTCTCTTTGAGTTCAACAAGAGACAAAAAAATGAACTGGAATATCTTTTAGCTGAAATAAGATGTGTTGGGAGGCAAGGCAAATTTGTTGTTTCTTACTCTTGATGGGGTTCAAGAGAGGGTTGGTGGAATCAGGTCCTGATGTACTGCTGTCCTTGGAGCTGGCTTCTCAAAAGCCAGGATTTACCAACAGGTGCTGCTTTGAAGGGTCATTAGACCTATGATGGTAGAGTTTTAGGTTCAAGACCTAAGGTGGCAAAGCTCTTTTTGTCCTCACTGTGATTAACTTTTCTGAACATCTGACTCCTGAATGAGAACATGCACCATTTTCAGGGGGATGATCAACCCTTTCATAACTGATTCCAAACCAGCTTTGGTCACCAGGCAGCCTAAGCAGAGCACTCAGCACACTGCAATCTTGCCAAGGACCCTAAAGGCCCTTTCTTCTCTGTGAGAGTTGCTGCCATGGGGCCACATCAGAGAAATTTCCATCTGCTCCTTCTGCAGGTGCATCGGCGGCACTCATCACGTGTGAGCGAAGAGAAATTGCGTAAAAAATCTGGTGAAGGTGAGGGACTAACCTCTCTGAGCCAAGAAGCTTTTGTGTGAAAGAGGAAGCAGGGAGCAATGGAGGGGAGGAGCACCCAATCCAGACGTTACCTCAGGCATTAACGCCCCGAGGGCTAGTGAGAGGTATGTTGGTGTGTTTATAGCGATAGATTAAAATCAGATTTCACACATAGATATGTAGCACACCAAGGGTTATGAAAATCCTCCTTGACTGGTGAAAGCACAATAGGATCGTGGTTGGTTGCCCAGCAAACCTGAGGAAGCTTGGCTCTGCTCCATGCCAACAGACAATACAGAAACCACACAATGAACAATTGCTTTTGTACTGAACTGAGGAAATCTCAAGTGAAGGAGGACAAGATCTGAAAGGTAAGCTTGTAGCTACACAAATCCACCCTATCTTTTATGTACACCTCAGTAAACCATTACTCAGCCTGTGGAGCCATGCATTCACCTCCTGTGCCTTTTCACAGCAAGCGTCACACGCGCTCAACCTCTTCGTTAAGCCTTTGAGCAATCCTTTTTGGTTTTGTTTTTCCCAGAGTCCTAACCTAACGTGGTGGGAATGCCAACATGCCATGCTCTGCAGGCCAGAGCCAGGATTGCATGTGCCTTGAGCAGCTGCCAGCCCAGCCTGCAGAGGCAGCCAGTGACCAGAGTGTGGTCAGCACTGAGCAGAGCTCGGGCTGCCGAGCCAAAGATAACAACATTTCTTGTTTAGCTGAGCTCATGGAAGCTCCATGGTGGCTCATTCAGTGGCCCAAACAGACTCTTGTCAGCCTGGAAAATACCACTTAGATGAAGCCGGTGTGGCTTTCAAAGGAGAAAGAAAATGAGCACACAAGAAATGTGTGTGCTCAGAGGCAGAAGAACAGGGTCTTCACATGGCGCCTGGATCTCCAAAAGAATTTAGCAGGTGTGATAGACACCAAGTCACTCTATCTGAACTCTGTCCTGCTCCAGCAGTCCTGTATTTCCTATTATTGACTGCACTGAAAACACTCCAGCATGCAGACCTGAGCACACTCAGTGAATCAGCACCTTTTTTTCTGTCTTCATCTCAGTTATGCAGCCTATCTATGCTTGTAAGTGAAAATAATGTGGGACTTTGTTAAGACATCATAACAGGACATCATCATGCTAAAAAATTAGGAAAGAAGGAGGTTTTAGCATATCTCCTTCCTCCTAGAGTTACAAGAGTTGAAGCCATACGCACTTATTTTTCAGTCCTAGAAACTTGCTAGGTAAAATTAGCCATTTCAGTGCTGTTTCCCAAAGGAGCACTTCTGGATGTTTTCCATTAAATGAAATGAAAAGGTAATATTTCTAATTTATGTTTTTATGTCATTCCAGCTCAAGGAAACTCATAATCATGAGCCCCACTGGGGCCAAGAAGCAGGTATGACAATGTCTTGAACCGTAGGGACAATATTCACATCCCACAGGCAAGAAAAAAGAGCAAGTTCCTACCAAATTCCTGAGAGCTAACAAAACCATGCATGCATGGAGATGCATTTAGAGACAGTCAAATCACAAAGCTTAACTCACCTTAAGCTTGGGGAACATCAGTGAAGCCAATGGAAGCACTTTCATATGGTTAGATGAACTGGAACACTGTGTTAGAGCTATAAACTATCTGGCTGCACTTTAGCCAAAGTTTTATTATTAAGTCAGCATCTGAACTGACTTCCCCTCCTGTTTTTTGTGCTCTGCATAAGCACATACATTAAACCCACTCTCTACTGTCTTCAAGGACACAGAACCTGCTGTAAAGAAAATACCACAGGTCTGTGAATAGAATTTTGCACAGCTCCAGCATATTAAAAATAGGTCATAAAAGAGTGATTCTGCAAAAGCCCCTCTCACTACCTAGGACCAAATCACTGTAAAGCACTTTATAGAAAAATTGTTATTGATTTATTTTCAATTTGTAACCTCTTATCTATAGTGCCTCTGTATTCCTTTCAAATGCCAACTTTATTTCATTCTTCAGAAAGCATTCAGAAAATTTTCTCCTTTTTTTTTGAAGGGTGTTGCAATAGGTACACTAATTTAATTTCAGCCACAAAATTTGCTTCTAACACACGAATCCATCTTCTTTAATAAAGGAGATGGAAACCACAAAAAAATCTGATATTCTTGTAGGAGGCTCAGCTTGGGCAGGGTTCTGTCACAGGCCACAGCTTTTGTACCTACATGTACAAATATATATATAAACAGTTAATTATCTTAAGGTTTGATAAATTGAAGCCCTCCAGGGTTAGATAAGCAAACTTTATTTCTTTTGTGGGAGGGAATTTCCCAGCATCCCAGTGAAACACACAACTTTTGCTTCTAGCTATGTCAGAGACCAAAATAAAACTAATTAAACACCAAGACCAGTGTAAGTAAAATTCTTCTAAAAAATAGCCCAAAATAGCCTAGCCTGGAAGATCTGTATTATTTTATTCTGCTCTTGACTTACACATGTATTTACAATAGGATATTATATGCCTGAAACAGAAGGAAAAAATATACTTCAAACTTTCTAAAAATTAATTTCTGTAATTTGTGCACGTATTTACAATTTTTTTAATTATTTAGCTCAGATTATCTACACATTTACTGTTGCTTGTTCTCCCTGATCCAACCCTAGATTTACCCATGTGCTTGATCATCACATATATGCAAGTAGTTAACATTTTCATGCATACAATCGAAGCACAGGGAGTTGACCTGCTATGGGTGAAATTTTCTGTAGTGATTAACATAAAATTTTGAGTATTTTGAAAACATAATCCAGTTAGTTTCAACATGTGCAAGCTCAAGTAGCATTTCTCTGTGGACTGATTCTTCTGGAAGCACTACAATTAAATGTATCTGCTTTTTAACCTGACTTGTGCCAGACTGGGTCTAAAGTGTCTCGCATTTTTGTGATATGCCATCTTCACCACTGCCTTTAGTGTAGTCTGTGTCACTTCTACATGGGCACTTCTTATTCATCCAGGTACAGAAGTAATCCCTTCTTCTATTATTTCATTCTATTCTGAGAATTTGTTCCTGATTTGTTTTTCCTTCCAACCAATGTTGTTCCATGGGAAGCTCAACTTCAGAAGGTCAACATTTTCCATGAACAATAAAATAACTAGTGTCAGATAATTCTCCACTAGCTCTGTGTTTCTCCTGATACCTCTTTTTGGATGAAAGATCCTATCCCTGTGACTCCTGGGAGAGAAGCTTTGTGTTTAGTTCAAACAATTAGTTGGAGCATGGGAGTAGAATTTAGCCCATGCATCTGAGTGGAAAGGAAGTCTGCAGCAAAATACTTGCCCTTCTTGAATAATATGAGCTCCAGCTTAGAGTAAACAGTGTCTCCATTGACCAACAGGCCATGCTTGCTCCTTCTCCTCAAAGTTAAACAATGCCACAAGGAAACATCCCCTCTTTTCTCCTTCCTGCAAAAGCCGTGCAGAAAGGGGAAGTGGCAACAAACGGTGAACACACAGGTGAAAAAAAAGTGGGTTTGTTTGGGTGTTTTTGATGGACAGGCTGGCAAGAGGCAGTGACAGTGTCAGAGGAGGAAGAATAGAAGGAAATCTGGGAAGGACACCAAATCCTTGGGATTATATCCATCCAATTCCGAGCAGGACTTACCTAATAGTACCGGAAATGTATTACCTAGAAATCCCATTTCTTACATGTACCCAAACTGACGTTGAGTCAGTTATGAAATTTCCCATACCACTGTCCTGTACTCACTCAGAAAAGCAATGACTTCAGCCATTTCTTGAGAAATAGCCATCGGGATGTTTTTAAAAACTGGCAAGAGGTTCTTGAAAACTACTTTCAATGTGGCAAATTTAAAGGCAAACTGGATTTCTTCAAAGCATGCTATCCTTTCAATTTGTATTGCAGATTGAGCAATGGACACACTGGAAAATAAAAAACAGTTTTCAAGCTTTAATTTTTCAAATAAAATGCCCTCATCCTTGGCCACAGTTATAGTAGTGTTTTCCTAGTTATCAATCTCTAGGAAATACCCATACACTGATTTCTTAGTTCTGTATCTCAGATATTTTTCTTGCTAATTCATATAGTCTGGGGAGAGAAAAAAAAAAAGATGTGCTCAAAGTTTTTTTGGTTCCTGCAGTTGGTTTCTCCCTTGACACTGCACAGAGGTGTTCTTCATGAAACATTGTGTGAAGCATAGATTAATGTTGTTTTATCCATTCAAGGAAATGGCAACTCCATCTGCTCTGAGGGATAAACCCATACTGCAAGTCTGTATTTTATATGGAGGGAAATGGAACACATAAAACACAAAAAGGATAATAGAACCTGCAATAAAACAGGACAGTTATGAACTCTGCCGATTATAAATATCCATTAAGCCTTTTTTACTATTATTCCTTGCAGTCTTTTGAATTCACCATGTATTAGCTTGATGAAGTCTGAACATTAATTATTACTTTATCAACACATTCTCACAGGGTAAAAATAAAAAAGAGACATGCCATGGAACAAAAATAAGTTTTCTACTTTGTACCACAGAGTACAGTCAGGACACTTCTTTTGTTTTAAGGAATTAAAAGATTAAGCAACATATTTAATGTGTAAGGAAATAACTTATCTGGTTGAGCTCCCTTGAAATATGATAGATGGCAATTAGGTGAATTCTAGCCTACAGGATGATACATTTTATTCGTTCACTACCAAACAAACTCAAGAGTTGAAAAGATCTGAAAGAATACATTTTGCAAAGCCAGCACAATCCTATGTGAAGCTAATCTCGGCTGACGACCTAACAATGTTATCCAAATTGCCTAAGGTGAAGAATGAATATAAAGGGAGAATACACATTATGTTTCACTGAAAAGAATAGATGTTCATTTAATTAAATAAAAAGGCTTCACAGTGCTTTCAAAGCAACCACAAATGTAAACATATTTAATCCCTGGGAAAGTGTCTATTATAGTAGATGGTGCAGCTCAGCCAATGAAACTGCAATGGAAGCATGACCAGAGGCTTCCCATGGAAGCAGCAGTGCCCCAAATCCCTCTCTGCAGAGTAACACCTGTTTTGACACCAGCATCTGGAGTTTCAAAGGACCATGCTCATGTCACTGCCATGACCACAGCTCGCTGCTGTTGGAATGCTGGCTAAGAGCAGAGCTCTCCTCAGTTAAATGAAGCAAACCCAACACTTTAAAAGTTATTTTTAATTAGTTCTTACTTGTCTGAGAGCTGAATCTAACCATGCATCTGTAACACAGTAATGGGGTTTTTTTATGTCACAGAGCTAAACTAATACCCACTGGCTCTAGAAATTAGGTGAATGTCCTTCAAGTTATGCTCCAGTTTAGCAAAAAGGATTCACCCAGCAATCCTTGGGTGAAGTGCATGCTGGTGCCATGCACCAACACAATACATCTAAGCTCCATTAAACATTCAAATCCAGTATGAACAGAAAGAATACTTTTACTTAACGAGCCCTTTATGCAGGGGTTTAAACAGGGATTGCTAACACAGACCACCAGAGGACACTTAAATGCTACTGGGACAACCAGATGCAGTTTTTGCTCAGGTGTTCCCCTTCCCTTCTTTCTCCAAAACCTTTTTAGTGTGATCAGCAAGGACCAGATTTCATTATCTTTCTTACTGCCATCTCTCATTTGGTTGGTCCTAATGGTTCTTTCAGCTGCAGGAAATAAATATTTTGCAAGGTGCTCTGTACCCCTGTAGAGTCACAAAGGGGACAACATGCCTGCTTACACCCTTCCAGAAAGCTTTATTAGAGCAAAGTGCACATGGATTTGTTCATGTTCAAAGTGCTACTCTGTTCATATATGTGAGGGAATAATTGTCCTTGTTCCCGTTGTTGTAGCAGGATATAAGAAAAAGAGCTATTTTTCTGTCTTTAAGTTAAGTCAGTGAAGTCACATGTGTCTATGGAATCTTAGGAAGAAAAATACAGGGGGTGGAGAAAAAATATTACTTTAAAATGTTTGAGAATTAAATTCATAAAACCGGTTCAGTGACAACTAATAAAGCTCTTTAAGAATGGAAAAATATCCATTAAGAGTTCACTACAGTTGTGAGTAACAACCACATTGAAATTTCTAGGGCTTTTGAAATGCACACAATGAGAGGCAGCTGTAGATGACCTGCAGAACTTCCTCTTACACACACACACACATTTCACTAATGCTCCTTAAATGCTATTAAAAGTAAATCACTTTCAAAATGAATGTAAACATTATGCGGTGGACAGCTCAATGTCATCCCTAATTCCTGCACTGTATCACCTACAGTGGTCATGTTGTGCATAAAAGACATTAAGGGGTGGTGGACAGCTCCCTTCCCACCCTCAGCAGCTCTGCTCCTGGTTATCCAACAGCTCCTGAGGTTATAAAATCCTCACCCTTTCTAAGGCCTTTACTTTCCAATGGAAAAGAATCATTTGGGTCGGGAAAGTTTTGTATTTGGTCATGCTCTGAACTAGGTGTAACACAATTGCTCCACCCTTCCCCTGAGGCAGGGAGTTCAATGCTTCCTTTTGCCAAGTTTGCCAGTATGTCCATAAAAATCAGAGTGGGTGCCATCACCTTAGAAATGTATTCATTGCCCTTTTCCTTTGAATTCTGACATTCTGTGTGCTGCAGTAAATGCAGTAGAGCATTATTAGGGGAAGAGGAGACTGGACAGTTTCCTGAGGACTTGGGAGACCCAAGCTGGCTTGAAGTCATGCTGAACTTAAAAAATATGTGAAAAGGGAAATGAAAAATGGGGTTTTTTTATAAAAAGGAAAATAATAAGGGCAAGGAAGAATAGTGAGGAAAGGGATGAAGGGTGAGAAAAAGGGAGAAAAGGAGAGAAAAGGAAAAGAAAAAAGGAGGGAAGCAAGAAAGAGAGAAAAGGAAGAAAAGTGGAAGGGGAACAGAAAGGGAGAAAAGGGAAAAGGAGGGAGGGAAAACAACTGGGGAAGTGAATAGGTAAGCAGATTTCCAGTCAAGACAACGTGAATCTGTATAGTTCCATGCCTCCCCTATTTTGATGTTTATGTTTATCTATTTGGAGATGCTGACTGCTCTGTAAAGTGGTGCACCAGTCTCTTATCCTTTCATTAATAAATGCACTAAGGCACTGCACTGTCTGGCAGTCAAAGCGAAACATAAAGTCCTTCTCAGTCAGCAAGGAAAGGGATTCTTCCTGCTGCAAATACAAGGTGTCATTTTGAGAGCTGAGTTCTGCTGTATAGTCTCCCAGAGAATTTCTAATGCTTCTGACTAGCCCAGTGCAGCTAATTGCAAGGGAGGAAATCTGTCTGGATTTTTATTATGTATTTACATTGCTAAGTCTCAGGAATTCTCCCTTAAGATTATTTTTGAGCCTCAGATGTTGCACGAGCCCCATTCTAACTTCCAGCACAAATATGAATTCCTGTCCCAGTTGTAGCAATTCCATTCACTGCTATTCAAATATATTGTTTATAAAATGGTTTCCTTCATATCTTTATCTTCATACACACAAGCAAACACACATATATTTATAGCTTTAGCAAATGCCAAGCATTAAAGGAAATACTCATTGATTAATTCTTAAGTGTGGCCACAAAGCAGAGTTTCAAGAGCAATTAGTTGATCCAAAGATTAGGATTTGGGAAGACAAAAACACAATTCAGAAGAGGTGTGGCAAGAAGGAATTACTAAAACAATTCTCCATGACTTTCATGTAGGTGGACCATGGCCAGAGGCACCCCATTTCCACCTCCTCCTCCTCAAAAAAAAATCCCAAAACCACAAAATCTCTTCTGAAATAAATAAATACCTTAACAGAAACCAAGACTCAGCATGTATTCATTAGCACAGTTTAACAAGACTATAACATGCTGCTTTTCTTTTCCTGTTAATAAAGTTTGATAGACTTTATTTAAATTGTGTGAATGTTAAAAGATGTTATAATTGGCATTTCTAGAGGATTCTTCACAAATAACCATATAAAGACATGAGATGAGGGGAAGGAGGCAGGGAAGTGAGAACTGTACAACTGAATCCAGGATCTACTTTCTCCCACTCCTACTAATTTTCTTTTTTTCAGAGCGTGGGGAGCAATGATCCTACCAAAAATAAAGAAAAATAGCAACTGGCGTGTACTTCTGTGATGAAATGGTCATGGCAGCATTCGCTGGAATCCTATAATTCCACATTGTATTGAGGAGCTGTCAAATAATAGTGCAGACCTGGCATAATTAAGGCAATTGTTACTTTAGTCAAGTATTAATTCTGAGGCTTCTCATGAGGCTTTTTTTTTTTTTAAAACAGTGAGTAATGTCCCAGACCATACAACTCCTCTGTCTCCATCACCTCTTTAAATCAAAACTGCTGTTAGGACACAGTTTATATTTAGCAATAATAATGTATATAGTCACAGGAATCCATGAATGAACATGGGCAGACAGAGTTTCCCCTACAATCATGCTTGCCTGGGCAAAGTACCTTAATGCAATAGGGCTATGTGAAATTCTTGTGCTACGTGTTGCTTGAAAGTCTTTTTTTTTTTAGCATAGAAAAGATGGCATGTGTAGATAGTTATTTTTCAAACATACCCTCATTAAAACACCAAGAGTTAGTTGGCAATGGTTTCCCTCCCCTTACTCACCATCTGTTATCTAAGTATTTCACCTAAACCCCAGAAAACTGAGGCGTAGTGCTGGAAAATTCCCCTCTGCTTGAAGGTGTAGATTTCCCCCTCTGCCAAATAAAATTTAAAAAATAATATTTTTTTTTAAAAAAAGCAGCTTCACCCTGTACATCTGCATTGAGGATCTTGGCAGAAACTTCATCGGGATGCAGAGCTCCAGTAGCCTGCTATTACATTCACAGCAGCTGGAATTGCAGACCCTAATTTGGAGTTAGAATGTAATACCATCAAGGCAAATGCTCATTTGGGTTTGGTTACAGCCCTTCGGCTTTCACAACATCTGTCCCCACCCACACAGGGCCAGTTTCATCTTACAAAAGTAGGGATAAGCCCTGCTACCTGTAGCCTTGTGTCAGGAGACATTTGCAGCACTTTTATTTCCAGATTACATTCTGGCAGTGGTCTTTTTAGATGAATCCCTGTCCCCTTCAAGGCTTAACTGAAATGTCAGCAACTTTCTTGTCAGTTCTCTGACAGTTCCCCTTCTACCCAGCCCTGATCCTTGGCTGTTCCCACTGCTGCTGTTGGGCTTTTCCCAACACTTTGGGCTGTTCCCAAAGGCTGCTGCTCTTTGGCCCCAAGGTCCTTTGAACACCCCAACCCTCCAACCCTACCTCACTGCTCAGCAAGAGCAGGGAGCACAGTCCTGCAGCGTGGGGACCATGTTTAATATGGCACAGCAAACCTTTCTGATCTCACCAGCACTTGCTTAACAAGGGGCCCTTTAGCACTCCAAAAAAAAAAAAAAAAAAAAAAAAAAAAGGGGGAAAAAAAAAGCCCAAACATTAAAAGCAAACAAACAAACATCTTCCTTGAAATTTTAATAGCTCACTTAGTGGTGGTGACAGATGTCAGATTGACATGGCTGGAGAAGACAGCTCTCCGTGGTGCATGCACAGGTTCTGCTGGGGCACTGATAGTCCTTTTTGCCTCCTGTGCCACCCCCAGACCTCCCCTCATGAATGCAGCATGGTGCTGAAGCCATCACCTGGAGAGACCACCTTGAAGGACAGTGTAATCCCCATGCCAAATTAATGCTTAGGTTCCTGGCTGACACTGCCAAGAGAGGTGCCAGTCTTGATGGTCTTTTTAATGTAGATACCTGCCACCCACTGAGAGCCAGACTGAGAGACCATCAATTCATAAATTTATTCTATTTATTTTATGACATCACATCAATTAAACTTCTATTCCAAAATCTTGGGTTGGAGCTGCAAATACCTCCAGGCAATACCTTCACATTTAAATTTACAAAATATCTCACTTCATCTGGCTTCTTCTGTTCCTCCTTCCCCCTCATTGTAGCTCGGAAATGACATACAACAGATGAAGGAGCATGGAAACAAACTAAAAAGCACCATTCTAGACACTATCCCAGCAGGTGTGCATATTTTTCTTGGAATTCATGAGAAGCAGTAAATATTGCTAACTCACCTCTGCCCATCTTGCTGCAAACTGTGGCCAGCTATAAACACCATCCCATTGCCACTGGTGGCAGTGGACATGGCCATCAGTGCCCACTGTGGGAGACTCTAAAGAGCCAACACTTTCTAGTATTGCCACCCATTAATGCTTTAAAATTGTCATTAAAGATTTTATTTTCAAATTTTCTCTGTTTGAATTAGCCATCAGCAGGGCAAATCTCATGGTTTGGGCCCCTTTCAGCTCAGATGGGAATCACTTGGCCTCAATAAGCAGCCTGTCACTGCTGAATTTCGTTACTCATTTCCTGTCATTAAATTAGATGAGATTAATAAATAGAAACTGAAAGACCGTTGGCCAAATTCAGGTCTCCAGTGAAACTCATTCCCAAACAAAGCTGTGAAGGGGGCCCAGTCATTCACTGTATGTGCTATGGGGTGTTTCTTGTGCCTTGTAGAGATGCTCTACTAGAGCAATATTGTTTTATCTAATCTCTTCTCTTTACCCCATTTGTCCCAGGTGGGTGTCCCAGCCTGATAGACAGCACTGCTAGACACCAGACAGGTTTTGACACAAATGAGAAGAGAATCCAGTCCCACAGCAGAAGTGACACTAATTAATGACATCTCAATGAGACCCTCATGAGCCAGAGTGGAGAAAACATTCAGAAAGAGAAGCCCCAAGCAGCCTACACAACCTTTTTGGCTGTTTTCTCTGCAAGGGGATCCTGTTCCCCATGCCCCTAGTGCCCACCCCTCCTGAAGCTGTCCCCACACCCAGCTCCCTACTCTCCTCTGTGAGATGAGAGCCACTTGGTTAAGCAAAGGGAGTGAGTGAGAAAAGCTGAAAGAGCAATCAAAATGAGGCTGCAGTTGACACTGTGCCCTGAATCTGCTGCTGTAGTGCCTGGGCATGGCGAGGCAGACGAGACTATTATTGTAGCAGGAGCTGGCACCAGCCCCTGGGTGGAAGTTGCCTAATGCTTTCCATCCTGAGATTCTTTCAATCCATTTTTGAATAACGTTAACACCTCCATTGTTTGTCTTTGAAACCTGGCAGGAGTGGGGATTGCCCCAGGGCCAGTGTCATGCCTTTCGCTGGTACTGTTAATAAATTCAGATTTGGACAAGTAACTGAGGTGTTGAAAATCATCATTTTTGCATTGTGCTTTCCAGAACCTGGAGTTATTTTGGCAAGTAGCAAACACCCCCAGAGGTCTGATGTGTCTGCCTTCATGCTGCACCCTGAACATCTCCATGCATGGCAGTGCCTTGGGTACAGACAAAACCCCTCTGCCAGTCCACCTAGGTGACACAGGGTAGTAGGCAGAGGATTGGAACAGCCAGTGTGGGGTCATGGAATGGTGGCAGGAAACAAAGAAGAACAAGTCATTGGGATGAGGTATCTGGAGTGTGGGAGCTGTTGAAAAAGAAGAGATTTGAATTAAAGGTAGAGGGAGGGTTATGAGCAAATATGGAATGGAGACAGCACTTAAAATTAAAATGAAGAACTAGAACTCACTGCACATCTCCCTCAAATGTCCAGTTCACACAGGGAGTGACTTTTGGTAACGATTTGAATAACCTCTTTCTGTCTGGTGACACTCAGTTGAAAATTGCTTGTGTTGTTATGCCTGTTGTTATGCCAAATGTTATCAATGGGGAATGATAAATGACTGTTAAGATTTGAGCTTTTTTGGTGACATTTATTAATTAAATGACTGTAACTAATGTGAAATTGCATACTTATAGCTAATGAGGGAAGGCTGCTGTTTTAGTTTCCATTGTAAGGCTTCCAAAGGTAGAGAAACAACAAATTCACAATTGCCTTCTGTAACCCTATTTACTGCAGACCTTAATGACAGGAAAACATTGCTATTTTGTCTGGAAAATGAGGCAGCTACTGGTGCCTCTGCAGATGTGACAACTTGTACTAAATACACCAAATTAATCTGGACCTAATATGCCAAATGCTTAAAAAAAAAAAGGGTAAGGGAAAACCAGCATACCTCCTTAGGTCAGGTATGTGGTCATAGTTCCCTTCAGTTTTGTGCTTGAAGTAGACCCTATTTTGATACCAAAAATTCCACAGTTCTTTTCAGTAGACTAGGCCAAGATAATGTTCATATCCCACTCAAACTTCTGTTGAGGTACTGCATTTTAATTTTGCTGCAGTTCTGATGGGTGTCGTGTTCTCTTCCTGTGTGTATTTTTGTTATTGATAACTGACATGCAGTATTGAAATGCTTTTTAATACCATCTTATTTCAACAATGAATAAAATTATAGTGTCTAGAGGGTATTTAGAGCCTCAAAGCTAATGAAAGTTATTCCCTGGGCTTTAAAGCAAACTCATGTAGAGATCTCCAAGTTATATTTTAAGTGTGTGTGGTGCTTTGGCAGGTCCAAGAAGAAAGATATTCCATAAAAAGGAAAAATCATTGTAAGGTGTAGCTGTTCCTACAGGATAAATTATTCTGCAAAAATAGAATGTATGAAGTAATTTTTCTAGAACTGTGTACAACAGAAGTTAAAAAAAAACCCTCACAATTTATTAAAACACACATTATTCACAGTTTTGCAGCCTAACAAGACAGTAATTTTTATGATTTTAAATTAATAGTTTCCTACTTTCCGTTTAGCAGTCAGAGCATAGCGGGAGAACTGAATCAGTAATGACACGGAAATAATGCTTAAATAAATACATTTAACTTTAAGGAAAAGGCTTGTTCATCCCCTCATTAAAAGCAGAATGATTAATACTCCAGCTATTGTTTGAATGCCTAAAGGGCATCAACTACTATTTTCCCACTAAAAGCCAGCACTGACTCAGCGTGTGGTTGCATGAGGTGTTTCTTTTTGGATGTGTCAACTGAAAAGGGAGCCTGCTGCAACTGCCACTCAGCTCTGAAGTCAGAGCAAACAGAGAGAGGCACGTAGTCAGGGCCTGATGGTGCTGAGAAAAATAGGGTAAAAATAGATTTCATTTCCTCTTGCTCTGCTTTGCCGTTAAATGCCGGTTTTGTTTTCAGATTTTATTATTTAATCCTACATTATAGTCACACCTGTTAATCTTCTCGCTCAGCAGTGCTGTGCACTTCTAGGTGTGTGGTACCCTGGGAGAAACCAGGAAAACCTCACAATGGATGCTTTCTAGGTGCAGACGTGCAGTTTACACAAGCACAGTTTAGCATTTTGGGTCATAAAAGTTCATTTCAAGTGGATTGACTTCAAGAAAGGACTTGCAGCTCCCTCCAGTACAGTTGGTTGCTGTGGTAAATGTTTCCCTACCACAAGATGCAATCCCAGACATGAGGTTTCATAACCCTTTGCCAACTCTTTCTCACTAACCAAGTCAGTCCTGGGCTCTTTCTTCTCTACATATTTTTAATCTTCGATTCTCAGTTGCTTAAAACTTTCCCAAACCAATCCACTTTGGGGAGAAACACCCTGTGCCCACTTTCAACCACTAGAGAATTTCTTCCTCAGCTGAGTTTCCTTCTGAGTAAATCTCATTTATCTGCACTCTCAGCTCACGTGCCTCTCATCTGTTCCAAGGAAGGTCTTGAACTCACACAGCTAAAAATCCTAACCTTTTGCATGTGGACACAGGGAAAGGTTCCTGAGTCTCCTACTGGTGTGAATAATGACATCAATTCATAGCATAATAGCTGCAGTTATAGCTACAGATTTCAAAGGACATCTCAAGGAGTTGGAGCAACTGATATTCACCCTAAAGAGGCAGAAGCTGGGAATGAAAGGATAACATAAATTGAGTAATATGTGGAGTTCTGTCAGGTTCTCAAAAGTGGAGTGAGCATAAGCACCATACCTTGGTTGTTTACCTCAGAGACTTGTCCCAGACTTTATCCCAAACTTACTATTATTTGCAAATAGATAGATCTATATATTCATATTATATGTCATGACTGTATCAAGTATAAGCATCTGCACACATATCGCTACATATACTATACACATCTAAAATACATATTAAACATCTTTTTGTCTATTACATATAGAGCACAGCCCATCTAGACCCATGTATATATAACAAACTAATTTTCTTTTTCTGTGGAGTGGTTCCACAAATGCAGAGGATTAGGACTGAGCACCCTGAAGCTGAGCATTCCATTCCATGCCCAGATCTCTCTGCGATAAGTGGGCTTCTCAAGAAAGCTGAGCTTTCCCCCAGCAAGAGACAGCTTAAAATGCTGAACATGGCTTTTTTATTCCCCCTGTAGCCAGACCACAAAACCCTTTCTCAAGGAAGAATGACCTCATATCTTATTAACCCCAGCACAAAGCGAATGAGCTCACACACACACACACTAGCACACACATACACAGGCAACCACACACCCCAGCAAAAGCTGAAAGTCAGACTTTTAAAAACAGGACTTCCAAGGAAAGGTTAGTAAACACAGATTTTGGAATCTAAGTTCTTTTCTAAAGGTAATGCCTGGCAATGGTCCTTCTAGAGCTTTGAAAATTACATGAGGAATTTGCAGACCTCTTTTATACTTTTTCTTTTCCTTCTCTTCTTTAAATCTAACAGGCAAATAAGTAAAAAGTCCATATTTGTCTTCTCTTTGGATTTTTTAGAGGGGAAAAGCAATTTCAGATTTTCTTTATAAATACTCACATAGGACAGAATATGCAGAAACCTTTCAGGACCAAAAGCACTAAAGCTGCAGACAAAACCTACAGAACAGCAGTGAGTAGCTGGACACTGCCACGGAAATGAAATCCTGTAAATGTGTGAGGAAAAGCAAGCTGAGTTCTGTGTATTCTAGCATGGTGTGTTTGCACTCTTTTGAATAATTTCCTAATTTTGGTAATAATGGCACAGTAGAAGTGGAAAAAAAAATGCAGGGTTTAACTATGCTGAGAAAAAACGCAGAAAGGCTTGCACAAGAAGAGAAAGGAAATGGACTACAACTTCCCTGCTGGAAAAAGACATGACAGAAAAGAAATATGATAGCATCTACAAAATTCTGAATGGCAAAGAGAAGATGAGCAGAAAATTACTATTCCCTATTTCTCATGACATAAAAATTAGGAGAATTCTGTTCCCTTTATATGAAAAACAATCAAAAGGAAGTTCTATTTCGCACTACATAATAATTAAACTGTGGCAGTAAACCACAGGATGTTGTGGAGACCAGAACTTTAACCAAGCTCCAAAAAGGTCTGGGTAAAACTCAGGAAAAATAAGTTTATTGGTGGTGCAATGCAACTACCAGTCACTCTCTAAATCAGCAATTATTGAGAGACAGGAGAATGTAATTGGAGATGATTCACTTTATACTAATGTCTGTGTCTGCTGCTGGCCCCTGCCACAGGCAGTATGAAGGGTTAGCTGCACCTTGGTGCTGCACCTTGATTCTGCTTTAATAAGGTGATTTTTAGGCTCTCTGAAGCCTTCAGATGTCTAGGTGTATGTAGGTATAGGTCCTACAAAATAATGTCCATGCACAGAGAACTGCCATATTTAATTTCATGGAAATGTAATAGCCACAAATTGGTGCAGAGAGGAAGGGACCATACATATCAGAATGAAACCAGCAAAGCACATCTGAGACAGGCTGATTTTGCCCCTTAATCTCTACGCAGTCTCACAGCTGGCTTTTGGCTTGTGCTCCTGTTTCAGTGTGTGAATGTTCATTTTAAAAACAGCACTTGCAGGCATATGCTCGGGGTGGCTTTTTCACAAAATTGAGGGATATATGGTGCAGGCTGGTGCAGGGATTGTGTGATTTCAGTGTTCATTGAAGAAGCTAACACTGTCTGAGGCCAGGCAAGCATCAGCAATTTCCGATGTAGTCCTGCAATGCATTTCAATCCTTCCTTGGGTTCTACCTTTGAATATTTTAGCCCCTGCTGTGCTTGGTTCTGACCCAGAACAGCTCAGCAGCCTTTCTTTACCTTGAGCATGTGGGTCTCCCACTCCTGGGCTGTTTGTACTCCCCAAGTGCTTTGTTTCCTGGTGGGTCTAGTGCACAAATCTGGCTTCCAGCATACTTTTTTCCCCTCTTCTCCCCTTTCCTTCAAAGTATGGATTTTGTGGCAGCTGTATCTTTGTTGTTCATTAGGTATCGAGGAGAAGAAAACAAACTCATGTAATCTTATAGAGGATGTTAGCCCAAATCTTGTGAGATGAAAAGACAGTCAGGGCATAAGTGAAAGGGCATTCTCCCAAACTCATGATTCACTCCTAACAAATGCCACTGCAGTTTTCTTAGGGTTGCCATAAAGTTTCAAGGATCAACATTATTTCTGAAGTGCAGACTTCCTAAGCAGGGATTCTATGTGAAAACTGGGAGTGACAAGTAGTTATTTTTAAATTGGTTTCCTTTGAATTTCTAGGAGTAGACCTTATTTATGATCTTCCCATTGGCATTGTTATTTGAAATGCTGGTAAGTTTTCTGCTCTCCTGTAATCCGTAGTAGCTGCTCATATATAAAACATGTCACCCTCCTGACATGTTGGGAAGTATCTCAGTCCAGTATAATATTTGGCTTTCAGATTTTTTATTTTGCAACAAGAGGACCAACAGTCTCAATCGGCAAAAGCGACTTTGGTTATTAGAGTTCAGACACGAACTTGGCTTGCTAATGCCAGAGAAATACAAGAGCCTCCTTTCATGCTCTTAATGAAATCATTAATTATGTCAGCAGCTCAAACGATACATCTCCAAACACTTTACATTACTTTGCAAAAGGCTAGTCACATAGAAATTGTAGGAAAAAATATTCTTAAATTCTAAATTCGTAAATTGTAATAATAAATAGATTTCTGTGTTGGGGAAGATGAAATAGGAAAGCCTTATAGATATGATTGCCTTGCAAAAGATGCTGAGAATATGGAAAATATGAGCGAGATTGAAATGAAAACAAGGTTCGAGTTGTATAGTAACTAAAAAACAATGGTATGGCCACGGAAGGTAATCCCCCTTCTTGATAGAACAATGCCCTCTGCCCAGGCAAGTCCAAAGGTCAGAGCAGACCCTGCCTGCCTGGTGGAGATCCCAAAAAGCAGTTCTTTCAAGGTTTGAAACAGGACCCTGTATGGTAATGTGATGATTCTTATAGGTTGTATGTAAATGCTGTAGGGGTTGTAGCTTGTCTTAGATTGGTTAAAGGGAATTAGAATATTCAACAGAGAAGATGATTTATTGCATTGTAAACAGCAAATCGCTCTCTTTTGCTCTCTTCTTTCTACTCTCTCTCTCTTTTCTCTGGCCTGCTTTGGGCTGTGTCTCGCAGCCCAGCAGGCCTCCCACGCTCATGCTCTTTCGCAATACACCCTCATGTTCTAAAACTCATCTTTAGAGATCTCTTGTCCCTATTTTTACCCCCATAACTAAACCCCACGGAGTCCCTCCTTACATTTCTGGATGCAGGCATTCATAAAATCATTTTCTCTCATTCTCTTATTCTGTCATACAGTGACTGAGGATTCTGTTATTGCTCCTGGAAAAAAAAAATCAAACTGAACAATATATCCATATACAGTTGCCTTGTTGCAACCTAAATGAACTTCCTGAGCCTGAAAATTTGCCATGCTTCTGATTAGCAAAGAAACCATCTCAATAGACTTCTTTCTTTATAGCTAAGAATTTGCTGTACCTTACTGTGACCCTTGCTATATTTCCTATAATTACTAAATAGCTGTTTTGATTAAATAATCAACTTGTTGACAATGTTATAAATAATAGTAAAAGTATTTATCTTTCAGGACTTAAGTAGACACAGCTTCATGTTTTAAAACAGCTTCCATTACAGAAATGAGCTTTTATAGATGATAAATAAAACCAGATTTCAACTGCTAAAATCAAAAGAAGTCTTGGGGAAAACTGTTTCCAATCACAGAGCTATGATAATGCTGTCTGTGCTGTAGTACACTTGGGGAGACAGAGAACTTTTCATGTAAAGCAAGGATTGACATTCAGATGGGTTTTGTAAATCTTCCACATAAAATACATGATTTAATTTTTTATTCCAGTAAGGCCAAATCCACTGTTACTGCTCGTTTCAGTAAACAGTCAGTCATTGTCTTTCTCACATCATCAAAGATGGAGCTTATCTGTTCTGTGGTGGTACAAATAGAATAAAAAACATAGTAGTGTGAAAAATATAGCAACATTAACAAGATAATATAAATACATAAAATTTACATTTTTGTTTATGACCAAGCACTGTACTCACATGACTTGTCTGAAGATCGTGAAACCTGTAGAGAAACTTCTGTGAAAGAGGCTGGGGAAAAATCCCAGTATTCCTTCCCACAGGGGTGATTTCATGGAACTTTGTACATGGATATTTTTGGACTTTAGGGTGTGATTACATCATTAATTAAGTACTTCCCGCAAGGTCCTGGAAATGATGACAGAAATGCAGAAAAACTTCCTCTCTGTCGCTATACCAGTATTCTTGGGGAACCTTCCAGTGCAGAGGCTGGATTCAGCAATCACCTTGAACTGGGGTTTGAGAGGATGGTTTCAGCTCAGTGAACTGGCTGATGTGGTGTGGTCCTTTGGAGCAACTTGAAAAACTTGGTACCTTCTGTGTGAATTACTTGGGCAGGTAATGTAAAACTTGAGATGTTTCTAAAATAGCTGTGATAACAGAGGGGTGTGATTGAACTGTAGACAAGAGGAAAAAAAGCCAGCATGGAAAAGCTTGGGGATGAGGGTATAAACCAACTGTGGGAGGTAAACTTATTGCAAAAGAGAGACATCCAAAAAGGGCAATGATGGACTTGAGAGATATTTTTTTTTTAAAGAGCAGAGAAAATAGCTATTTTTTACACTAAGGTGAAAGTTCAGGAATGGGAAGACTCAAACATGCTGTGCTGTAACCCAAGTGAAGTTGATCGAGGCTCATATAAGCGTTGCAGTTACAGCAGAATGACTTACCTGTGAACTTTGCACTTGGCAAGATATTTCTGTCCTACACCAATGGGATGAAACAAGACAGAGAAAGTCACGTTGTTTTAAACATGCTGTAGTTCTTCCTGTCTTTAAGCAACCCATACTTGACAACGTTCCCATTTTCTTTCCCCCCCATCAAAGGATGTTGTGTCACTTTTGCAACACCAAAGGAAAAAACTACCCCAAACCCGAGAATTCTTCTCTCTAATCCTATTCACAGCTGGCTCTAGTTTGACTTCTAGCCTCTTCTTTTGGCTAATGCAGCTGTCAGATAGGTTTCCAACCTCTTTCTCTTGGCTAAGTCCCAAATCTTCTCCTCTATCCACATCCTCATAAACTGCTCATTTCTTCTGTTCAGCAACACCCTGTTTAAATTTCACTTTGCACCGGGCACTGAGTTTCATTACATTCCTATATTTGGCTATTTAAAACTATATCCAGATGATCTTTGCTCCTTTCCCCCTTTCCTTTCTTCGGGCTCCACAGGCCATTTTTACTCTTTCTCCCTGTTGGTAAGAGTCTTATCAAACATAGAGTCTCTTGGGTGATGGTTCTGGAATTTCATTTTGGTGGTGGGGAGAGGAGGGTTGAGGATTTTCTTTTCTTCCAAAGTTTGCTTTAGACTCAAATATTTTTCTCTTTCAACATCTTCAGAAGTTATCTTGAATACAAAAGCTTGCACCAGGATGCTTCACCCCTGAATCTTAACCTTCAGCCACTGCAAATTATTTATCACCTGGTCTGTTAAAAAAAATTGCCCACATCTTCTTCTTTCCTAGCTATTTCAGTTCTGCAATTTATACCATTCATGGCCTTCTGCTTCCTCCCCCTTCTTTCCTAAATTGGCAAACAAACAAAAAGGCAACCCCACATAAACAACAAACAAACAAACCAAAAACAAGTGAAAAAACAAACCACCTTTTGTCCCTCCTTTTAGGTCTTTTCACTACTGAACTTGGCCTTACCTGGCTGTTCAGCTCTCTCTAGATTCCTCTTTCCACACTAATAGCACTTCCCACTTTCTCTGTCTGGTCATCCACATCAATCCTTTTATCCCTTATACCATTAAACTATTTCCTTTCACACCTTTAGATGTCACCCGAAGCTTTACCTGCCTTGATTTCTAGACAGCAGGCTAGACTGCCACAAAGCTAACTGAAATGGATTTGGGATTATTGTTATCCCATTCACCCTCTCCCTTTTTGCTTCTTTTGTTCCCCTGTTGCAACCTGTCCCTCAAGTGGGTTGTTAAGCAGAAGGTATTTTTGCAGCACAGGAATCCACACAGCAGCAGGAGTGCAGCAGAACCCTTTGGCTCACCAGCAGCCTGGAGATGTTTTCCATTGTGCACAATCTTCCTAGAATGTACAGGGGATCTGTAGAGGCTTGGCAAAACTTAACAAGACTGTCTTAGTTCAGCTTGTGCGTGTCTATGGGAAAAGGCCCTAAAATTTATCAGATATGCTGTTTTGTGCATTCTTACATCGCAGGTTTTTTTTTCTTTTTTGTCAGTAAATGTATTTTGAGGCATAACAAGTAAACAGCTTACACAAGCCTGAGCCTGAAGCTGAGCACCTGCAGCTCAAATAAGATCATCATTGTTTGAGTAAGGTCTAAATAATTTAGTACAAATTGGCTTTCCTATGAGTGTTGACAAGCACATCATCACTAGTTACTAATGAGTACAGGATTCCAGAGGTCTGCACAGATATCACACTCCTCCTCAGACTGTGCATGTGTCCCTCGAAACAAAGTATTTCACAAACAAGCACCTGGAGACCTTGATTAAAAACCACCTGCTCTGAAGCTCTTGGGAAGACAGATTGCACAGCGTGCAGGTGGCCTTCCAAGAGGGGCTTGTTGATATTTCTGATAGCTGGAGTCACTGAAATGAAGCTTGCTTCCATTCCTCCCACACACAGACCCAGCCCTTGATGCTGGTTGGCTTCATGAAAGGAGTTTGCCCTCAAAGAGTCTGACACAGTCCGACTGCAATGACAGGAGGGATGAGTCTAACAACCCCTGCCTTTGTGGCAGGACAGGCTGTTCTTGTCACTGATTAGCTTTCGGCCAGATACACAAAAATAGTGATTTTTGGTGAAAACTGGACAAAGGCATCCCAGGGATAATCAGTGATAGGCAACAATTTGGGAAGGTTTACCACCTGTGGCACAACTTAACCCTCTTCATTGCTGTGGCTCCATAGATGGTTCACAATAAAACATACAGATCTAATGAGATCTGACATGTCACCCCACACTGAGTCCTGCAAGCTCTGTATACAAATCGGATCTCTCAAAATTAATGTCATTTTTTTTCTGGACTGCTGGTCTTGGCACAAGGTTCTTGTAGGAGTTTCGGTGCTGTGTTTTCCAAGATGGAGCACAATAAAGTGAGGCAGAGCTCTGCTGGGTCTGAGCACCCCAGTTCTGTGAGGAACAGCTGCAGTGACTGGGATCTGAAAGGATCTCTGAAAAGGACTGGAATAGCCACACACCCTGGATGACTTAACTCTTTGTGGAAAGTCCAGGAGCCTTTTCTGTCCATGTGTACACATAATTTCAAAACTTTTACATCACTCAGAGCTGAAGCAAGAATCTCATCAGATTTCCATGCCCAGCTACACCCCTTTGCCAAAAGCAACATGAAGCTAAGACCTCTGGTTCCTTTAGGCCTGCTTGGTCTGCTGCAAAGACAAGGCTTATTCAAGAGGGCAATTCAAGTTAATCAGACAGCAAGTGCAACACCTCAACAGGACAAAGATGAGAAAACCACCTAAAGATGGTGCTTCTAACCTGGTAGCCTCCAAAGCAATTGAGAAACCCAAATATTTCCAATACAATAGAAGCCAAGCCCTTGCTGCTATTCTGATCCTCAGGTTGAAGTGATGACTACGCTCTGCTTATGTCAAGGTGTGTACTAAAACCTTGGATCTCAGTCCTGCCAGCACAGTCACCTCCAGCTCCCTGATGGAGCTGTCCTGGGGCTGCTCTAAGTATAGCTTGCTTTGTTTCCACATGCGTTGTGTGGGGCCAACCCTGAGTCATCCAGGCTGCTCTCACAAATCTCCCAGGTGTCACTGCCTCACCTGCCAGCTCCAACTGTGTTACACTCAAGGTGTCTCAAGGGCTTGGAAAATCACTAAGAGCAGCAGAACCCAGGAAGTCTGACTGTAAAATCCAGTCCTGCCCAGAGCCAGAACTCTTTTGGGTGCCTTAACACTTCCATCTCCCACAGCCACTGAAATTGCTTCAAGCATCTGGCAGAAATAAAGTAGTCTAAATTCCTAACAAACAAAAAACAGCTTTTAGGGAGCACCCTTTCTAGGTCAGACCAAACACACAGAGTAATATTTCTGGTTTTAAGAGAGAAATCTGGAGGTGAAGGAGCAATTAGCTTCATCTCAGTGTAAGGCAAGTTGTTATGAGAAACATCTTCCTCATCTTGGGATAAACAAATAATAGCAAAGTAGTTTTATAGTTTATCCTTATTTATTTCTTCAGGTTAATTGAATTTCAAAGTTGATAATCTAGTAAATTTAGAACCCTAACCTGCAAGGGGTAATTGAAACTCCTAAAAAATATGCTTGCTCACATCTCCTGCTGTCCAACTTATCATGCATTGTGTCACAGGCAGCTCTCCAGACTACATTTCACTATGCATGGCCTGATTACAGCCAGTCCGGTGGTCATTCCACTTTGCTTACTGTGGTAAGGTCACACATAGGTTCACAACCTATGGGACATCATGTCTGGAAAGAAAACCACATTGCAAGGTTAAAGAATGTTCCATATTTAGAGAAGGGGTGGCCATGCAAGATGCTGACCACCATCCAAATGAAGTGAATGAAGAGAAGCAGTCTGGCTTCAGGGAGAGCTGGACTGGATCCCATGACTTCTGGGAAGAGTTTAAAGATGCAGTTTGTTCACTGGGAGTTGGGGAAATGAAAAAGGATCATTAATGTGGTATGAAAGAAGAGAATATGGGATCATTTTACTTGCATAGGAGCAAAGGAAGGAACAAAGCACATCTGAGTCAAAGCAGAGGATGCAGTTCCAGTTATCTCTACTTTTTAAAACAAACAGCAAGAAGCAGCAAAGTTCCTGGAAGGCAAACTGGACGTTACCAAAAATAATTCGATGAACAAAACCAAAATGCATAGAACAAAGACATGTACTTCAGGAATGTTAGCTAATAAAGGCTATGCTCAAGGTAGAACTTGTTACAGTACCTCGCTCTCCAGAATCACAGGCATGACTTCAGGCTTCCCACAAACCAGCTCTTTCCATCAGCCTAGGTGTGGAAAGGCAGCCTGTCTTCTTAGCTGGGAAGTCAAATGAAATTGGATGATCCTAAGATCCTTCCTCTTGTGTTCCCTAACCTAAAGGAATAGAAAAGATCAAGCAAAACCATACCCAAGGAAAGCATACCCCAGCTGCACTAGCCCTGTGTGGCTATGGGAAAGGACAGATGCCTCCTGTTTTTCCCAAAAAGTCTGCAAAGATAAAGATAAAGAAAGTATGTCTTAACCACACCAGCCCTGTGTATCACCACAGATGGACACTTGTTCCTTTTTGCCAGCTCAGCCCTTCTTTTCACAGCTTTCAATTCCCTTCCAATGTTGTATGATGGCTGCCTGGACTTCTCCTTGTTTAACCAAAAAATTCCAGAATAACTGCTCAGAATAACTGTTAGAGGGAATTTTTCCTTTACTAAACATTCGGTTTTCACCCACTGGAAAATATCAACCCATCACAAATGTAATCGGAAAGGTTTTTTGGTCTGGGATGGGAGGGAGCTGCGAGAAACTGAGAGTCCAGGGATTAGGACTCTGAATCAGAGAAAGGAAGGACTTGAACTCTGGTGTCCCACATCCCAGATGAGTACATTAACCACTAAGCTATCCCAAGGCAGGAGGTGAGTCTGTCTCAGAAAAGCTTCTCCCCCCTCTTTAAATTGAATTCTTGTTCTCCAGCCAGCCCAGCTTGGTATTAGTTTTGTGTCAGTTAAATAGACCAGACACGTTTCTCCTTGTTGGTATTTGATAGATATTCAGTAAAAGACAGGGGGGGAAAAGGAAAAAAATTCAATCTGTGTTAGGAGATATGATGAAGTCAAGACCAGACCTAGACAGAGAGTCAGTGTAACAGCTCAAGGTTTCAGAGCGCTAAACGGAAATACACGTGCCATCGACAGCGTGGTGTCTGCCAGCACTTCGAGTGCCACAAGCCCTTGGTGGGCTCTGTTCGCAGGTGTCCCCTCAGCGGGGACTAAACCAGCTGCCTGCTCGGCTCTCCCGCAGGCTGGGAGTCAGGCGGCGGCCCGGGTGGGCTGGATGCCCTGGGCAGGCAGGCACACGGAGCCGGTGCCGGTGCCGGTCAGGTGTCCGGTGGCGGCGGCGGAGCGGCGGAGCTCGGCCGGGGCAGCACCACCATGGACAGCGCCCTGGGGCTGGAGCCTGGCCACGCTCCGCCGGGCTCCGCGGGGCAGCGGGCATGCAGCGCCGGCTCCTCGCCCTCCGAGCTGAAAACTGCTCCTTGCGCTGTCTGCTGGATTCTAGGAACCAGACAGAAGATTTGGCAAAGCTCTCCTCGGTTCCGCGAGGCTTTCTGTAGCTTTGCTTCGCCGTCTCCCCGCCCCGCCCGACCTTCCATCAGTGCGTTAAATTAAATGCATATTGTCTAAATAAACGGCGCGTTGTGTCAATGGCTGAGCTGGGGGAACTCCGGCAGCCCCTCGGGTGCGAGAGGCGGCTCTGCTCAGCTACTCTATCATTGTTTAATAAAGCAGATTAGCGTGCTCGCCGCGGAACGTCTGGGGCTGGCTGGCGGGGAGGGGAAAAGCGGGTTTCTCGTCCTCCCCGAACAGTCCTTTCACTCAGTGCGAAGATGACACCACGTCAGACGGGGAGGAAGGAGTTTCTCATCCCCGACGGCCACTGGGGAGTCAGAGGAGGGGAAAGCACCCATCATGAGAATTGGGCACTGCAGAGCACAGCAGGGTTAAGTTGTGGGCAGGAATGAGTGTGTGCTAGAAAGTCTGTCTCTCCTACCAGTTGCACAGCAGCCTTGCCCTCAAGCCCACCCTGGGAGCCTTGGAAAAATATTCTGGGGCTTCGTACCTCGCCTGCAGAGAGCTGTGCTCGCTGGTTTTTAACCTTGCCGGATCAGAGAGGTTGTGCAAGCCAGGGGATTTCTGGTCCTCGCAGGACGAGTCCAGCAATCACTGTTGTGCCGCTCCCTTCCCTTCCCCGCCAGACTCTCCAGCAGGCAGCACGCCTGTGTTTTTTTGCTGAACACCATTTTTTTCCACCCTGGGAAGATTGGGGAGGTTAAACTCCCCGTCTGAACCGAAGCCCTGGACGGGTGCAACTGAGGTTATAGAAATCCGGGAGGGGAAATGACGAAAATGCTTTATTGTGAATAAAACAAGAGGGAGGAGGGAGAGGCGGAACTTCACAGAGGTGAAGGATGGGAAGTTTGCAGAGCTGAGGATTTAGCCCGTCTCCGAGCGCCGGGCGGGGGTTTAGTCATTATTTCCCTCTGCCTCTCTGAGGCTGCAAGGGCACCTCCTCCCCAAAGAGCTGAACCTGTCCCCCTTGCTGGCTTTTGTTTCTCGCTCCTGAGCGGCTTCTGGGGCTGCCCGGTCACACACCCGCCCGCAGCCCCTGGCCCTATTCCCCGCTCGGGAATTGCTTGCCAAACCTGGAAGAGGGACTTATCTTTCTAGCCAAACTCCCAGGTCAACTTCCTCATAGGAAAGCTGATTTATGCCTGTTTATACGTATGGAAAAAGGAGGCAGAAGCCAGACGCGGCATCCCTCCAAAATCTCATTGTCTTTGAGGCGGGAAGAGTGGAGAAAGTGGAGGCAGAAAACCCAAAATGATAAGGTTTGCCTTGTCGCGGCAGAGAGGGCTTGGCCAGAAAGGCAAGCGCAGGGTTTTGCCTCACCTCTCCGAGGCTGAAGCCTTTCCCAGGTCCGACAAAACGACAGGTTCTCTCCGTGCTTCCTGGCTGGAGAAACGACGAGCGGCAGCAAGCTGCTCGCCTTGGCCGGGAGCCCCGGCAGGTGAAACCCTCACAAAGTCTGGGGTTTTCCTCTCTCCCAGACACAGGGCCGGCAGTGCCCGTGGGCGCTCCGTGAGCGGAGCGATGTTCCCTGCAGGTGTGGGGATCGGAACGGCGCCTAAGGCTTCTCCCTGCCGGTCCATCCTCTAGTCCAGCCTCATCCCTTCTCACCCCTCCGAGGCCAGGGGACACCGGGAGCTGCCAGTGCGGAGCAGCCGGGCCGGGCCGGGGACATGCTGCAGGTGGCGGTGCGTCCCTCCCGGGAGCGCATCTCCTGCGGCATCCTGCTGGGAAGGGAAGGTTTAAACCCCAAGTGAGGGGACTTTGCTCCCCATCCCGCCACGGAGGAGGGCTCAGGCTTACGGGGAGGCTTGGGACCAGGAGTTTGCTCACGGGGACGTGAGTTTGCTCATTGGCGTAGGTGGCAGGTGACAAAGCGCTGCTCCGGTCGTTGCAGGTGACAGCCCTCGGGGGAACAGGGGGGGCAGGGGGTGATAGTGAGTGTCCTAAACGCCTTTGGCATTGCTCAGTTCCTGCCGTATTAGCACAGCCATAGTTGGGTTGTACTTTTTTTTTTCTGCCCTCCTTTTTTTTTTTTTTTTTTTTTCCCAAGCCCACTGAGGCAGAGAAGAGGCAAACTCAGCCATAGGAAGGTGGTTAGTGATGTCACAAGTTTGGTCTTTTCAATAAAAGCAATGGAGAAGGGTCTCCCTGGCTATATATATTGGGGGAAGCTTCTGTTCTTCATAATAAAAAGAGCAGCAAGGGAGAAAAGCACCTGCTTTTAACACCCTTTATTTAGTCCTAATCTGTTACAGGCAGAATCAAAGCTCTGTAGGCTGGACTTTTGAAAAGTATTGCTTTTTTTTTTTTTTTTTAAATTAATTTAACTTTTTTTCCCCCTTTTTTCTTAAGCATAGAACATAGTTTTGGAAGCAATTGCTGAGAAGAACAACCACTGTTGGCCAGGGTGATCTCTGAGAGGCACAGACAGCTGTAACTCGAGGAAAAGGTGAAGTAATAAATTGTGAAGAAACTTCAGTATTCTGAGTATATAAAGGCTATTTATTTTTCCTGAGTCTGTAAGGGATGGTGTGTGTTGGCTTTTGGTGTATTTTTTTTTTTAGAAAAAATTAATTTCTGGGGGAGAGGAAATTCTAAAAATATTTGATGGACGTTTTACTTTTAACATGAGCAATACACCCATGAGTGTGTGTGGGTTATTTTCAGGGGATCTCACAATTATTTTTAATTAGTCGAAAGGGCAGTGTAAATCAAAGAAGCCTATAAGCTATACATTTTAATTTATAGCCTACCAGGTGTTCAGGGAACCTATTTACAGCATAAACGATTTAATGTTTTCAGCATGATTTTTATTTCAGCTCTTATGTTGTCGGTTTTATTTGCCTGTGTGGTGTGGAATCTGGCTGAGGAGCCGGGCTTTTAAATTGTGGCAGCAAGCGTCGTTTAATGTCAAATAACCTGCAGGTAGAAAAACTCTCTGCTTTGCACCTAACCCTTCTCCAGAGCGCCTTCCTTAACTCGGGGGGAGGATGAGAAGGAGCAACCAGCCGGCACGCCTCAGCGGTTTGTTGCGGCTTGTGAGGGTGTTGGGAAAGCATTCCCTGTAAATCAGGCTGTCAGCGGCACAACCAGCGACCCCAGTGTCCCCGGGGAGAGCGGCGGTGCCCGGCCCGCAGTCTCGGGGGGTTCGGCGGAGCTCCGCGGAGGGACGAGCTCTGCCGGGATGCTGCCGGGATGGAGCCGGGGTGCCCAGGTGTGCTCTGGCACGGCGTGCAGAGAGCCCGGCGAGCGGGAGATCGGGGTGCGGGGCATTTCCCGCTGGGAGAGCCGCCCAGGGTGAGAGCAAGGGGCGCTCCGGCCCGCCGGCTCTGTGCCTGTACCTGCCGGGAAGCAGCCGGGGCAGCTCCTTGCGGACAGGCTGGAGAGCCGGGCGGGCTGGGCTGCCTTCGGGTTTTGCATAAGTGTTCTCCCGGCATGGAAAAGTTCGGTGCCTCCGTCGGGGGTTGCGCGGCCGCGGGCCGTGGGTGCCCGGCGGGGTGCGGGGGTGACCGGGGGTGACCGGGGGTGACCGGGGGTGACCGACCATCCGCCTGCCGCCGCTCCGGCCACCGCTGTCCCCGCAGCCCCGCGGCGCTGCCCGCCTCGCACGGGAGCGCAACCTGACGCGGAGGTTTGCAGCGCCCTGGCCAGGCTGAAGGAGGGCGAAGTGCAAGGCGAAAAAGGGAGAGGAGGAGAAAACTTTCCACTAGTTTACTTTTTTGGCCAGGAGCGCCTGTGTTCAGAGACCGCGAGTCCTTCCCCCAGCCCTCCCTCCCCCTTAGCTCCCCCCTCCCTTCACTAGAGTACAATTAGCATCATTAGGAACCGACCCTCCCGCTAATAGGGGAACGGCGACGAACAACGGTAGGTGCGTGCAAGGAAAGGCGGCAACAGTCCCGGGCAGGGCTTTGGGGCTCGAGTGAAAAGTGCTCCCACCGATGGGAGGAATCCCCGCGGCAGGGGAGGCGCTGACCTGGGGATAAACACAGAAAGGGAGAGCTGGAAGGTGAGCGAGAGGGGAGTCGGGCTGCAGAAGATGCGGAGAGCTTGGCCGGTGTCCTTAGGGTCCGCTGAGTGCATGTGCTGCCGGGTGTTTCCCTCTCTTCGCTCCTTTTTGATTCCGGGCCCGGGAAGCGCTGATTCCTGGTCTCCGTTTTGGCTGTGGGTATCCCGCCCGGGCTCTGGCTCTCTCCGCACATGTTCCTAGGGCGCCATCTCTTTGCAAAACCCTCCGTCCTCCCGCAGGTCTCCCAGAGGCTGCTGCGGAGCGTGTGAACATCGCCGGCTGCAGCCCAGTCCAACCTGCCGAGCCAAGCATGCTTCCCAGCCCCTGAGCCTCCCGGGGCTACCGCTCCTTCCCACCGCTCGGGCTCTCCAGATAGGCAGCGACCTTCGCTTGTCTCTCCTTGTCCCTGCTTATTGCTCTCCTTGTCACTCTTGGGGACCAAAACTTTCCGGAAGCTGAAGACGTGAACCTGGCCCTTCTTTTTTTTTTTTTTTTTTTTTTTTTTTGCAGAGGTATACCAAAAGACAGATGGGGAGATGCGTTCCCCCTCCCGCCTCAGTCTGTGTGTGTGTTTGTGCGTCCGCGCGTGTGTTTAGAGAGAAGTGAGCAGCTGAGCTGACTTTTGGGAATCTTTCCTTATCTGAAAAGAAGGCTTCTCCAGTAACATAAAGCCCCGGGAGAGTGGCTTAGCGGACTGGAACTGAACAGGGCTCAGGGAGCTCAATGGACCCCGCTCTAACCCTATTCAAATGAGAGCTAGATGCTTTTCAAACTAATATCGAGAGAGATCTTGCCTGCGGGCAGAGAGAGACACAGAGAGAGAGGGAGGGAGGGAGGGAAAGAGGGAGGGAGGGAGAAGCAGACAGCAAGGAAGGGAGAGAGACAGAGAGAAGTTTGGAAGGAGTGAGCCGAGAGCTCAGAAAGTTTGTTTTTCCTTCAGTGCCTCGGAGCTGGTAGAGCCGAAGCGGGGACTCCTTAAGACGGCGCTGGGGCATCTGTCCCTCGGGACTGACCTCCCTTTCCTTGCAGGTTTTGAGCCCCGGAGGATACAATGTTCGCTAAACTCTTCCAGCAGTGGAGTTTCGCAGTGTTCCTGCTGAGTTATTCCGTGCCCTCCTACGGGAGATCAGTAGAGGGGATCAGCCGCAGACTGTGAGTTTCTCTTCGCTCTTTTTCTTTCCCTTTATTCCCCCTGGCCGCGGCCGCGGGGCGGGTGGGGAGGGAGGCAGCCGGGAGGCTCCTGCCGGGTTACCTGCCGGGTTACCTGCCGGGTTACCTGCCCCAGGTGCTCACCGGCGGTGCCTCACAGCCGGGAAGAGGCATTTGGGGCAAGGAAAGGGCTCTTTGCAGCTGTCTGACCTTACAAAGCTTCGGGGCAGGAGATGTGAAAGCTGAGGGGCTTCTCTCCCAGCGCAGCTGGGTGATTGTTGTGCTGCTGTCCGGGTGCCTGTCGGTGCCCTGGGAGGACCTCGGTAGGGAGCATCCCGGTTTATCCAAATGCTGTGTGTTACACTAAATAACACAGGCTTCCTCGGCTCTGGCGTGGAGCCAATATCGATAAGGGTAGGGGAAACACGCAGAAGTGAGGGCCAGTGTGACACTGAAGTGCTGAACAATTTCTTTGGATTTCTGCCACTTCAGGGGAAAAAATCCAGAGGGAGTCCAGTGTCTTACTTAGAGGCAGAGGCATATTTTTTGATAAATGATAGTGTAACTTAAGACAGTCTGTTCAGGAAATGACCTTTTTGCTCCTTCCAAAATAATCAGCCTGGTTTGTAGCAATACCCATACGCAAAGTGCAGGAGAAGCCTCTGGGCTGATGCAGGAGCAGCTGTCTCACATATCTAACTCGCTGGCTTTCTCTGGGCTTGCATCAGATTTCCTAAGGAAGAAACACCTCAGTCATACTGGGGAGGGCTGTATTGTTATTCAGTTCCAAAAGAAGCCAAGTTGGAGAAGGATTGCTGGAAAATCCGATTACAACTTGCAGGGAAACATGACACAGCAAACAATTTCAGATGGGTTTCCTTGTAAATGTTTTATTACATACATGAGGATAAGATCTCTAAATAGCACTTCCTCTGCCATTTAAGCAACACATAGAATAATAATAATAATAATAATAAAAAAATACCCCAAACACCCGAACAAGAAAAAAAATACACCCCAGGTGAAGTGACTTCAGACACACCTAAAGTTTGGCAGCAGGCAGAGAGCTATTACAAATCTCCTACAGCAAATTATGTAGAACATGTCATTGCTGATAATGTTACAGTGTATTCTTCTCAGTCCATTAATGTTTCAGTGTTTTGCAGCTATTCTTGAGCTATTTCCTTCATTTGGAACCATTTTATATAGAGGAATCAAACTTCAGTTTCAAAAATAATAATAAAAAAAGAAAATAATTGAAGTGCAGTTAAATGCTGTTATTTTCTTGGCTAGGAAACTCTAAACTGGATCTAAGCCAAATTTGGTTGTTTAAAAAAAAAACTGGATTTGCAAAGAGATACTTCTTTTTGAAGTTAGTGTAGCTCTAACACTTGTTTTTAAAGGTCAGGATTAGAGGTCTTCCCAACATCCCCATTCTGTCCTGACAGGGGGAAGAAAAGTGTTAGCTAACCAGCGAAAAAGTGTTTCTCAGCTCCCTCTTTGCTATGGCATGTAAAACACACACAAGAACCCAGTCAGCTGTCAGTTAGTGGCATTCACGTAGTTTTGTTTGTGGGCACAGCACAAACACAGACACCACACTCAAACATGTGTCTTGTTTTAATATCACCACAAACCATTCCTAGAGTTAATGGTTAATAACTCACTTAGGCTTCGAGATTTTTTTTTTCAGTGAAAAGCTTAAAGCAGTAATGGATGAAAATACTGAAGCACATTATTATAGACATGCAAAAATAATCAAAATTATATAGGCCTGGTTCTACAGGCTTTACTGAAATAAATCTCCCATGGAAAGCAGTAGCAAATTGTCCCAAGAAAATATTTCCAGACATGTTATTTGTTATAGGAGTGCTTTAGCTGCTAAAGAACTTCTGAGAAACCCAGCAATGCCTCAAAATGAAATTAGATATTTTTATCATCATGTCCAGACATTGCAGCATCATGTCCCCAGATCTGCTCAAAATATTTTTCCTAACCCTGAGATAGGCTGAGTAGATTTCACTCCCTTTGGAGTCAGTGGCAAGGGCACTCAGTGTTGCAAAATCCAGAGAGCTGACTGAATCCTCCTCAGTTATTTTGCTGAATTCATTATCAGACCCAGCATGAACAGACAAGGATAATAACAGCTAAGTAAGAGCAACTCTCTGAGACTGAAAGAGGTAGCTTGAAAAGGTTGCCTTTTAGAAATGCTAGGTATCTCAAGGGGAAAAAAAATGCAGGAGGAATGTGCCTGAAAAGAGCAGCTTATCTGGAAGTACGTGAAGTCAGGATAGCCACAAGTCATGGGTTTCTACTGCTTTCCCCATGATGAGACACTCAGTCTTGTATGTACACAGTGTACTTGGATCAAGTCGTTAGTTTGGATGCTCTGGTCAAACACAAACCATCAACATCCCCCTCTCAAAGTGCCTGCCACATGTAAGCTTAGCATTTACTGCTCTTGCTTTGGGTACAGACTCCTTTTCCTTGGATGGGTGTGTGTTTTATAGAAGGATGGAAGGGACCTCTAGTGGGTCATCTTAACCCTAACAGCCTAATATCTTTTTACATATCGTAGCCAATATGTGAATGCAATCATTTCAGTTGCCATTGCCTTCCCACTCTGAGTGTGTGGGTGAGATATAGTTGATATCTCCATTATGAAGCACTTCTTACATCAGCCTTCTTGGGCAAGCATTTCTCCATGATTTACAAACATAGGAGTTGTTTGAAAAACTGGAGCAGAAGGAGGCAGAAGGTCAAAGAGATATGTATCTACCACATCTTTGTTTCAAGGAGATTTTTGATCTAGAGCATACAAAAGAAGCTGGTAGGCAAAATGTAATGCTGAAGTCTGGCTGAGTAATAAAAGTCATGTGAAATGTAACACTACATAATGTTATACAATCATCTGGAATAGCAGAATGTTATTTGGGGCCAGACTTGATGCTAAATACCATACAGACATTTAAAGAGAAACCCACCCTCTTTGGCACACCAATCCCTCACGCGTCAATCCCTGCATTATTTTGGAAATGCATACTCACTCACTCAAGATGTAGCTCTTGTAATGCTCTCTGACTGCCTTGTGTGTACTGGAACCAAACGTTTAGGTTTCAGTTCTATAAAATGGAATAGGTTTTCAACTCAAGAAGACTTTAATAACAGGCTTTGGGGAGTCAAGATTTTGTCACAGTGGGAAAATTGACCAAATACACATTAGAGGATTAAGGCAGCTTTAGGTTGTCTGTGATAGAAGGAATTATCCTTGGTAGTTCACAAGAGGCAGTAGGAAAGCTTTGCTCATCCCATGAGACACTGTTTTAGACTCCCTAAAGCATGGAGATTCCATAGACATTCTATAAACTACAAGAGTGAAAACAGAACTGCATTTCCCATACAAATTTCCTGAGCAAATAGACTGCTAAAGCTTGGAATGTAACCTGAGTCATACTGGACAGCCTGACAGGCAGCACAGAGGCAGTCACCCAGAGGAGGCCAGGGTGCTGGTTTTATTGGCCTAGCTGCCAATCAGACTGACCCTAATGAGATGGGTGTTGGAGATGGCTCTTGGTCAAACAACTTCTTCTGGGGGAGATCATGAGCTTGTGTTAATTGTCACAGCTGCACTGAGGAGAAAGACATGATGTGGCATCAGTTTAGGATTATCACATTGCATTTTTGCTTAGGGGCATTTTGTAGAGGGGCATAAAATATTTTCCCTAAAGACTGAAGTAATGCAAAACTGATTTTGGGACACTTAAAACATAGACAATATTTGATGATACGTGTGCTAACAAACCTCAATATATGTAGACCTGATTTGGAGCAAGGTTTGGACAGTCATCTTCCAGTGTCATTGTGGGATGGGGGAAAGCTGCTGTTTGAATTTTGCACTGTGTAACAGAGATGTAGTATCACTTAAATCCATCCCTTGAACCCAATACTCAAAATGTGCAGCCCTACAGAGACAAAGTCTAAAGGGAATGCTCTTAAATCAGTGCTACTTGAAGTTGCCAATTTCCAATAGCTCTCTGTTGATCAAGTGATAAATCTAAAGAGTTTGGCTGACAGGACTGAGAAGGAGAAACTGCAGAACACTCCCAAACATTTTGCATTTTGCAACTTGGTAACATAGCAGGAAAATGAGGGATGGGAAGGCAGAAAGGAATATTCATTCACAATAATGTGTCTTCTTCCAGTTCACCCACATGCAGAAACCACTTCTTACCCAGCTAATTGACCAAATGATTATAGGACAGGCAGTGCAGTGAATGGAATTTCTTTGGCCAGTAAGAATCCAGTCACATGCCATACCCTGATGCAAGAGGAGAGATTCCATAGCCAAACTCTGCACACTGGAGTAGAGCAATTGGAAGGATAAACTGTATTATTGCATTCATGGGAACATAGCTAAAATCCCAGCTTGTGCTCTGTGGTTCACAGTGCAGCTGTGCATGTACTCCATTTCAAGGAAAAGGCATGTATTTTCTCACAGTTATTTATTATCCAGGTGCCATTTGTATCTTCTTTCCTCAGATGTGTAATACATTGCTTGCCAGTACAACATCTCTAAAAGACAGATAGCTACTCATCTCCCAGTTCCTCAAAAACAAGACAGAGCTCAGTGTACCAAAAGGTCAGGATGAACCCTGGAAAAATCACTCCAACAAACCGGGATGCTCTTGAAGAAAATCCAGTGAAGAGGGTTAGCATAAAACTCAAACAGCACAGCAGACAAGAAAATTGGCCCCAAAATGTCTCACTTAAAGCAATACCAGGAAGGCATCTAAAACCATAATTAGACACAAATGGCCAAGAAGTAAATCCACAGGAGTGGCTGAGGCTCATCTCTGCTGATGCTCAGGTTGCCTCCCTGGATAGCTCATTGTGAACTGAAGTGCCTGTCTTTTAGGCACCCAAATCGAAATATTTTTCCCTTACACTCACACAATTTCACTTATTTAAATGTAGGAATAAAATGCACTTTTGTGTATTTCTTTCTGGTTTTGAAGTCCAGGACTGAGCAGAAGAAAATCATTAGGATGATGCTGTATATAAACACTGCTTCCAGCTCCAGTACAAACACTTGGTTTTCCCTCTTTTTGCTCAACTGCATTATCTGACCCTTTGGTTTTCCCATCTATGTCAACTGCCTTCCTGCTTTTACTGCCTGCAGTGTGATATATTAAGAGTCATAATGCTTTCCTAGAACAGAGCAGTGACTAATCCAGCTCCAGGTCCAGTGGTGTGTGATCGGTCAGCTGAGAATTATTACCCGCTTAGGTCTTTCCCTTCTCTGCTGGGAGCAGCTACTCTGAGAAAGAAAGGACTTTCTCCAGCAGTCTGACTTCCCTGGATGTCTCCAAGCCTGGTTCACAGTCACTGTGGCCACCACAGCCAGAGAAGAGAGGAGCTCTGCCAAGCACTGGGCGCTAAGCAAATCCTAAACATTTTTCCCCTCTCCTCTCCTCTCTCTCTTTAGCAAACGGGCTGTATCAGAGCACCAGCTATTGCATGACAAGGGCAAGTCAATCCAAGACTTACGAAGAAGAATATTCCTTCAAACTTTAATTGAAGGTGTCAACACTGCAGAGATCCGTGCCACGTCAGAGGTGTCACCCAACCCCAAACCTGCTACCAACACGAAGAACTACCCCGTCCGGTTTGGCAGTGAGGATGAGGGCAGATACCTAACTCAGGAGACAAACAAATCACAGACCTACAAGGAGCAGCCCCTGAAGGTGTCAGGGAAGAAAAAGAAAGCGAAGCCTGGGAAACGTAAGGAGCAAGAGAAGAAAAAGAGGCGAACCCGCTCAGCTTGGCTAACTTCTGGCATGTATGGAGACACCGTGACTGAGAGCCCACTCTTGGACATCTCTGTTACTGCACATAATCACACTTTAAGGTAATCCTGCTATGTTGTTTTGGGGAGCACATGCTGTATTTAGTGACACTGTTATCCCTCTGTGTGAGAGGCCAAGGCCTCACTCAAACTTGGAGTAAAAACTGATCTTTATACTCATGACTGGGCAGTGGCTTTTCAAGCACAGTCTCAAGGTGCTTTCTGCAGGTAAGTGCCCCTCCCACTTTGCACTGGGGGCAAAACCTTTTCCTATGACACACAGTTCAATAAAAAACTTATTGCCAAAATGTGCTTCCTGAAGCTGAGTAGTAAGTGAAGTTATTTCTGCAAAAAGGAATCACATCACAGCCCCTAAAATTTCCTTTCCTGCTTTAACTGAAGTGTATCTCACATCATATCTTAGTCCCATGCTTGGGCCTCAGCAGATTGAAAGCTTTGACTTTTATTTAACGCTTTGCATCTATAAAATGGAGAACTTTTCTTTCCTCCCTCTCAACACCTCCCCTTTTTGGCAACTTTCCTACCCTTACTTTACAGTTTTTCACTTTACTGTTTAACCTTAGGGGAGAACACAGAAAATTCCTCTCTCAGTCATATCTGCAAACAATGCAGACCAGCCTTTCACCATTAAATTTTCCCTGCCACTAGGACTTTTTAAAAAAAATTTAGCTCATCCTTTTGCCAGCTCATGAAACAATTACATTGCTGCTTCAAAATATTTAGTGTTGCTCTTGGAGAGGGACATGCTTCCCTCACACATGACAGTGAAGGGTTTTTAGGGCAGTGGCCTGAAGACATCAGCTTAGGTGTCCCCTGGTGTCACCCACTTGCAGTCATCTCAGCTTGAGTGGAAGTCTGCACACTTGCAGACAAAGCCAAGGATTCCACTCCTCAGTTCTGCTTGAATGTTTGCATTTTCACCAGCAAAACCTCCACCCTGTTGTCTCCTCCTCCCCTTCACCTTGGCAGAACACAGACATAAGAGAAGTGCCACTTCCTGGCAGTAAATCCCTTGGAAAGAGACACCAGCTGTGGGATTTGCTAAAATCCAGTTGGGCTTGATCTTTACAGGCCACAGTTTACAATGTGCTCCATCACCTCAACTTGGGCTAGCATCCACAGGAGTTACCAGCACCTGGGGCTGGGCACTCAGACCATAAATCAGGCTGTCCCAGACCATAAACCAGGCTGCCCCAGACCATAAAGGGTTTGGCATGGCTGTAGCAGATAGGAGTGAAGTCAGAGGGATTGGTTTGTCTTTGGAAAGGCATCCTTCAGGATTCTGCTCAGGAGGTGCCTGATGTTTCAACAGATGACAAGGAACTGTGGTGGAAAGTAAATGACCCCCGGATTGAGCACAAAGAAATCTAGAATGTAGGGAAAAACTTCCTAGGGCATTTCAACTGTTATTTCTTTTTCTTGCTATGCTGTCTTTGGTGTCTATCTAATGGGATATAAGAGCTACAGGTACAACCCTGTTGATTTTCCCAGTTCAGCCTTTCTGTTTGAAGTGTGGCTGGATGGCTGAAGGCTCTCAGCTTTACTGTGCAGTCCTAATGCAGCATTTCTCTCAGATTCCTAAAAAGAACCTATACTTTAGATACTTAATTGGAGATGATTAAACAAAGAGAATCCATTTAAAAAAGAAAATGGAATTCCTCCTTCACAAGTACAGAGAACATGTTGATTCAGCCCTAAGAAACTTCTAGTACATGAGTTTTTAGTTATCCCAGTGGGCTGGCAAAAGATACAAACTTTAAGTGTGATCCTCCCTATATTTCTGTGCTTCTTTTCTGCTCAACGCCCCAAATTAAAATCTTCTTGTCAATTCTCTGATCAATCTTGAAAACAAAATTTTAAGTTTCGGCCAGAACAAAATGGACAAAAGTAATGTAATCTCTAAGTCAGACTCTTCTGACTTACTGCAAGAAGTATCTCAGGAAAGAAACAGATCTTGCAAAACCTGGGACCAAATCACAGAATAGAATACAGCTTGCAAATTATCATTAGTACAGAGCCCACTGTTCAGATGTCACTTAGCTTAAAATTTAAAGCAAAGCCTAAAATCCTGGCCAAATCAAAAATATCACACTGTTAGAAATAGGCCTGAGTAGTGCAGACACACACACAGAGCCATGCTATATGAGTTGTGTGCCATTGTTACACCTGTAACAATGGATATATATATTCCAATATATATATTCCAACACCTGTTGGAATATATCCTGAAATGGACCCTAATATTATTGCTAGCTAATTATTAAGGAGCTTCATGCTAGCATTTCCATTCCAGGCACTTGAAAAGTTATTTCTAATGGACATTCCATCTATATTCCCACTTCAATTCAATTAAGTTACTCTTACCTATTTTCCTACAAAAATCTTTTGAATTGGTAAACTCGCTTATGTTAAATGTAGCTTCCCTTTCAATGTGCATGTTAAAAAAACCCAGTCCAGCAGGGTAGAGGATCCTACTCCATCCTATAGCTCCTCATTCCACCCAGTGGGTGTTTCCCACTAAAAAAACGTGCTCTCCACAAGGACAGAAGGGAAAACCACCCAATCCTTCAGCTTTTCCAGCAGCCTCGCTGAGCAACTTCGTATTACAATATAAGCAACACACTGGCAGGGTGGGAGCAGCATTTGTTCTCATGGGGAGAGAACTCCCAGCAGACTGCAGCATCCTGCAGCATCCTGAGATCCCAGATCTCAGCACTGTGTGCACCTGATTGCTCCAGCTGGGCTGGATGCAGGAGGAGCTGCAGGATAACAGGACAGGATGGTTGTTTTCTTTCAGGACCAAGATCTTAGAGGGGAAAGTTTCTGGATTAGAGCCTTTTCACTCAGTCAAGCACTTGAAGAGATGCTATCAAGGCTCTGTTCACTCCAAGCCCTGAGCAGCCTTTACTCACAGGCACCACAGCCCCTTGTCTAAGGGTAGGTCTCTCAGTGGGGAAAAGAGATCAACTAAGCCCCATGGCACTTTTTTAATCAGAACAGGGCACCACAGCCCAGCAGTTAACACAGCATCGCCACAGCACTAACGAGGACTTCCTTTTCCATACCTTCAAAACTAATTTCACTTTTCTCCAACTACATTTTTCTCTTTTCTAGCACTTGACATATTTGTCATAGGGTGGTACAGTTCTTCTGCCTGTAGCACTCAGTAATCTTCTGGCATCAGGCTCTAAATAAAACTAAAGCCCCTTTCCTTTCCTCTGAGGGCACCATGGCCTCAGAGTGTGACAAACTGCAGGTTATCACACTGCTGGAGGAGTTGAATTGAGAAAAACATAACAGAGGTCTTCAACAGATACCTAAAACTGTCACATGGTAAACACGCCCTATTATTTCAAATGGTTGCTTTCAAGGCATACATGTTGCACTCTGTGGCACTGTTGCTATTGATTTTATGTCCACACATTTGAAGCGAAAATGAACTAATTTTTCTATTTTTCCTGTCCTTTTTTTTTCTTCGCAGGAGGCGCTGACATTTTCAGCGAGAGATTTTTGGAAGACATATTGCAGTATTCTGTAATAGTGAACATATGGGAAGTATTAAAATATTTATTACCTGTAAATATTGTAAATGCTCAGAATAAAACCTTCCCCCCCCCCAATTGCTCTCTGAAACTGCACATTTGGTTATTGTGAATTTTCCTCTTTTTTTCCTTTTTTTTTTTTTTTTTTTTGGCTAAGGCTAAGACAATTATTATTGTCACATTTACCATAATTTATTTTGTTGACTGGTGTATTTATTTTGTGACCATATCTTGGTGCTGCTGACTTTCTATATTTTTTTGTAACATAATGCACTTTAGATATACATATTGAGTACATTGATAACTGACATAAAATGTTCCTGTTTTGTGGTTGATTTCAATGATTGCCTACATACAATTGTTCAAACTGATTTTCCTTTGTGCATGTATAATAGCAGTATTTTAAAATTTGTAAAGAATGTCTAATAAAATATAATCTAATTAAATCATGACTCAGGAGGAAAAATGTGTTCTTTAGGAATTTCAAGAGCAGAAACACTATTTTTTTATTTACTACATTTGAAAACCATTTTAAATTTAATGTGTTTACATTGGTCTAAATTCCCACATTTTCACATTAGCTTTTACTTAAAAATCACTCAGAACATATTTTGTTCCAGTGCTCTATTTCAAGTCAGCTCATTTGCTGAACAGCCTGGGGTACAAAAGGCACAGAGCTCAAACCCCACTGCAGGGGAAGCAGATTCCCAACGGCTCTGTTTCCAAAACCCTCTGCATTAATGCTGCCTCTGCCTCATGTCCATAACCCATAGATGAGACCAGCTAAGAGAGAGACCTCCTTCAGTAACTCATGTCCACTGGCTGAAGAAAATAAAAGAAAAAAATTATAATCTATCCCTTTTTCTTGCTTCTTATCCCTTCCGCAGGCAAATCCCAGCAGCTGCCAAGGGGGCAACCTGAATAAAGGGGGTTGTTTCACAGAGATAGCTGAACTGTGCAAAATCCAACTGCATTTCTTCTGTCTCACTCCTTTAACACCAGCATCATCAGAAAAACACAAGCATGGAAAAATAAATTACAAATCCTGGGAATTTTAAGATAGTTCTTGTAATTGTTGCTCTATTCTGTAGTTGCCAAACTTTTCTTTTTTATTCTTCTTTCCTTTTTTTTTAAGTGCCATCTTTTTCCATTGCCAAAGTACAGCCATCATGTAATATAAACCAGATGTATTTCTGCTCCCTACCCGATCTTCCAGAAAACTACCTCCAAGAAAGTACTAAAAGCAGGAAAACTTGAGACAAAATTACCCATCCTTCCCAATCTTCTTCTCTAAAGTGTGAAATTCAACGCTTCATTATGTCCAGTTAATTACAACAGCCACAAAGCACGTGCGTGCTGTTTCCTTTTCAGATGAAAAATATTATACATGATGAAGCATAGCACTAAGGAAAAAAGGCATGGTTTCTGCACATTTTCAACTTGGCCTCCTTGCACATCCTGCCTATTTATAGCATCCAGCTAATGCTTGGATTTATACAACTGAAGTTAACTGCAATATATTCAGAAGACAATTTTGTATCTCAGGATTACCAGCATATCCCAGCTGGAACTAAAACTGAAAGCTCTGGTGGGCAGAGGCAATTTATCTTCATCAGAAAGGATGAGCCTTGGCAGCCAGAGGCCCAAAGTGCATAAACCAAACCAAACACCCAAATGCTTAACCTTGGCTCCACAGAATTGGCCTTCTCATAAGAGGAAAACTGATTTTGAAGTGTCTCTGGTCTCCCTTTCCACCGTCCTTTCAGGACTTGTAATTTTCGTCCTAGTTTCTGTCAGTAAAAACTGCAATAGCAGAGAGTTTGAACAGAAGTCCTGTTTTTCTGAAAGACCTTTGCACAAGCCTTACAAAAGCTGTCTGTGGATCCTGTGCTTTGCAGACAGGAAAGTCACTGATGCAGCCTCCACGAAGCTGAATGCTAGTTTTTTTGAGCTCCCAGCTTTGCAGGAAAATAAATCCAGAAGATCCCCATTCCTGAGACAAACTAGAGCAGCTCTGCCTTTCTTGTGGTGGGGGGCAAAAATCTCCCAGAGATTTCAGTTTCTCACAGTTCAACACTAAAGGTTTTACTAAAGATTCCTGCAGGAGCTGTGGGGGAAATCATCCTTTTCCTCCATTGTTTCTGAGCATGAGCCTGCCAGGGTCTGCACTCCTGCAGGGTGGTGGGATGTGCACAGGGAGTCCAGTCATGCCCAGGAGCTGAACCATAATGAAGGCTTTTGCTGATAAAGGAGATTTAATTAAATTCCTGTGATTTTTCAGAGGGTTACAACAGGCCTAGATGCTCTTCAAGGTGATAAAGGAGCATTCACAATGCAGAGGATGCACTTCCAAATTTCCATTTTTTCTTCTGTGAGCCATAGATGTGCTAGGGCTTCTCAGAAGGAATTCCAAAGGATTTTTAATATGGACAATACAATAGGTTTTTCTTGGTTTACTTTAAAAATGGCATGACAACTTTGGCTGAAATCTTCTGAAAGGCAGTTTACAGGGTTTCAGCTCGAGAGGTCAAATACAACTCAGAATCACAAAGAACTGAGGCCAGAGTGTCACACCAGGAGACAGTGGCCTCCCTCAGAAGTGCCCTGAGCAGCAGCCCTGCCTCCCAGATCCAAGCAGCACAGTCAGAAACGTTGTTCCTGCTGCCCAAGACCTCCGAGGGGAACACAGATTTGGCACCTCAGCGCTGCTCTGGTTTTACAGCAGTCACCGTGTTTACTACAGAACTTAATAGTGGTTAAGAGACATCAAATGATGACAGCTCTTCCCAGCAGCTCCCCTGTGCTGGACCTCCATCACAGACCTTCCCAGGCTCCGTGCACTTGGCACGGGGAGCTCACCAACAGTGGAGTTCCACTCGCCGAGTTTGTTTCGTGGTCCTTTGTAAATACAGACATTCATCTGCCCTTGGAGACGCACAAAAAACAAGCAGTGCAGTTTGTGCCTGTCCTCTGGAATGGCTCTATGCTCTCCAGGAAGGGATTTCAGGCACAGGAACTGTTTGGCTTGCTTTGAAGCATTCTCCTCCCCAGCCTGTGGACAGCACTATCCCGACACAATGCAGCCACAGTGCACTGATCATGCGTGTTCACTTACGAGTAAGTGCCCTTGATCTGCTGAGCCACCACAGAGAATTTGGCTTTCTTGCAGTAATTCAGAAAGTAGGGGAATTCTGCCTGTTTTTAGTTACAGTCTTTGAGAGTTTGAAACATTTTGTTATTTGTCCATATTTTACTGCAGAGAAAAAGTGCTATAATAGTTTTCATGCAGTCTGAGGGGCTTTATTTATGTACAAAAGAGATACTACTGCAGGAAGCACAAGCTACCTTTTAAGCACCACAACATGATACCCCCCAAAATAAAATGGGAAGCATCAGTGTGAGGAGTCTGGTCATGTGAGCAACTAAGTCCTTAAGAAGTACATTTTGTGCTCTACTGAAACCACCACCAGTTTCTGCTAATAGCTTCAAAAACAAAGCAGGGAAAGGGGCACATGCATTCATACCCAGTTGTAATGGGGAGAGCACTTGGACTCCTTAGCAAAGTCATTGTATTGCTTTATCCCAGTTATTATTCAGGATGGAGTCAGATTTGCCCACCTTTCTGAAGGTTTGTGAGCTGTGTGGAAAGCTTGGCGCAGAAATGCGAAGCATTGCCATGTCACCTTCCCACCTTCCCCTCGCTGCATTGGTGGGTTGGCTGGTTGTGGTGGTGGTGGTTTTGGTTTGGTTTGGTTGGTTTTGGTTTGTTTGGTTTTTGTTTTTTTTTCTTTTGCTTTGTCTTTTTTTTCCCCGTGGTCACTTGTCCCAGTTTATTTAACCAGGCTATGAAAGCAGTCATCAGGTAGTGAGTGGTAGATTTCATATTCACCCAGATAAAGATGACCACCATTTTCTCATGGCCCATCCATCCCTCAGGATGCCACTCTGGACACTGACTTCAGTGGAAGTTATGCACACAACTTCCCACACAGTTCTCTGAATACATACCCCCTCGAGTCCACTTTTTTAATTGGTTTCCTGGACTGTTCTCCTCACAAATAATTTTTTCCTGCAGTTAATGCTAACTAATTTGCTGTGGAAAATGTCTATGATCTAACCCTCTCCATGCCTTTCTTTCCAGATGAGTGAGTGATCCAACAGAGTGGTTTGCAATGCATATGCCATGGACCATCCTTTTCCAACAGCTGGATTCTGCTCTCTGACAGGGCAGGTGAGCATCCTCTGTACATTAATGGGCTCACTAATTAATGCTAAAGTAACAGCCCTCGACTTCAGGGAGCATGTTTGAGGCCATTCTGCATATTGTGGACCAAATTCCCTTAAGAAAAACTTCTGAAAATTTGAAGGGCTTTTTTTTTCCTCCAGTGGAACTCTCAGGAAAGCCCTACTTATTCACTAAGGAAAATCCTTCCTTATATATTGGAACCAGCTTTCTTGCCATGGCCGTGCATGTACAAGCACGTTAGAGGGAGGAGGGAGTTGTGTGGATTGCTGTAGCTAGAAATACATTTTACAAGAACTGGGTCACTCAAGCAGAAAATCAAGACACAACAAAAGGCAAAAGAATCCCACCTTGTCACCTGAGTTTTCTGGCGTGTATCCATTGTTCCCATTTTGTCACTGCACTGGAGGAGTGAAGAGGACTTACTCTGATCCAGCTCAAGTCTTCACACTCTTAGACACTTCACCTGTTTTCATAAACTTGTTCTTGCCCTCTTTCACCCTCTAGGAGCTGAAAGGAAACACACAAGCACTGAGTTCAGTTAAACTCTGATCCAAACAAGATCAAATCTTTGTAGCCAATTCCCCAGTCAGGCTTTTAGGCCAGTCTCCTTTTGGAATTCTGAGACAAAACAGAGAAGATTTAGGGCTTTGCTGTACCCACTTTAAAATGTCTACAGTTTCCAATGCCAGCAGGCAAGAAGTGTCTGTAAATAGATTCTTTTCCTTTCTACCATTTGCATCGCTCCAGTTCCTCTTCCAGTAATAACCAAGAGAGATTTACCAGGAAAGCACACAGGCTTAATAAATTTTTTTGTAAGACAAAATTGGCTTATCATGCTTTTGGGGATAATGATGAGTCTTCTTCTTATTGTGTAGTGCTGACATTCCACTCACTCACATGAAATCACCGGAGATGAAGGACAAGTAACTCCCCAAGTATCCTGAGAAATGCACCTTGGGTTGGCAGCCTTGCTGCACAGCCTCGAGCAGTTTGAGTCTATATACCCGTGTGAATCCCACATCATTCCTTATCCACAAATAAGCAGGGATTGCACGATCTCCTGGACCACAGGAGGGTTTCTCACATGCACAAGGGCTCAGCCTTGAAAGCCCTGATCTCAGGATTCTGGTGTTTGTTGAATACAAAACCTGCCAGTCACACAGAGCAAAACCATGACAATGGACCACGACTCTGCAAAGAATGGGGGAAAAAAGGGCAGAGCAGGGACAGAGCTCTGGGAAGATGTGTCAGCTCATCTCCTGGGGCAACCAGGCATCACAGGAAAGAGTTACTGACAGTGACTTGAAGGACGCACAGTTCCAAGTGATTGCTGGGAGGATTTGGCATTGGTATGAAAACTTGACAAAAGTTTGGGATTTTTGAGTGTGAAAGATACAGAGAGGCTGTTCTTTAAAAGGCCTCTTCTCAAGCAGCCTAACTGTTGTGCAATGGTTACAGGAAGTTCCCTACAGGACAGAGTAGATTTGTTTGTATCTGAAACATCAGATCATGAAATAAGATACAGAAAATGATACTCACATTAATGAAATGCAGCTGACATCCACTGATTTTTAATTTTATTTTTGCATTGTACTTAGTCTTACATCAGGACTCCACAGGGCTAAGCAGATCCAGAACTTTCAGCTTTGCTCAGTTTCAGAGGCTCATTATTGGCATAAGAATGAAAACTTTAAATAAATATATCGCAATCGCTATGACTGTATTTGAGTTTCTCAGTTAATGATAAGATGACATGAGGTGAATAACTGGAGTTAAGAGCAGCTCTAACAACAGATGATTCGTCACTTATATTTAATCCACTTAAGAGACATTTTTGTCAGACAAAGATCAACCCACTGGGACCATTAATAGTTGCACTTAAAAAAAAAAAAAGCCAGCAGCCAGAGACCAACAGAGACAGACGTAACAGTCTTACGGTTGAAAATCACCAGTAAATTTAGAACACACTCACATGAGCGTTTTGCTGTGCGTGTTATTATTTAAACAGCATTGTAGTAAGAGCATATGCATGCCTAATGAAAACCATGCCCAAGGATCTAATGAAAACACTCGGAACAAAAGATCTCAGGAGAATGCGTGGCTCATCCGAGGTGACTTTAGCACATGAAGAGGAAAGGCAGTACTATGGCAAGGTGCCTGAAAGAGCAGTGCAGGCTGTGGTCTGATTTGTCAGAGCCCAGGTAGGATTATGCGGAGCAATCAGTGGAATACACAGCGTCTGTTAGGCACCGAGAAAGGAATGCTGCTCTGGATGCACTAGAAACACCCTGCAGAGCTTTTGTTGGTGTGACAGGAGCTGTCCCCAGCCTGGCACACGGCCCTGGGCACTGCGGGGCGAGGCTCACAGAGAGCCACAGATTCATGGAATCACAGAATCCCAGGATTACAGAATCATCACAGAAACCCAGAATCACAGAACCACAGAATCAGAGAATCGCGGAAACACAGATTCACGAAATCACAGAATCATGGAATCCCAGAATCACAGAACCAATCCCAGAATCACAGGATGACACAATAAAGCGAGCTGGAAGGCTCCCACAAGGATCACTGAGTCCAGCTCCTGCCCCTGCACAGCACCATCCCCAAGAGCCATGCCCTGTGCCTGAGAACGTTGTTCAAACACTCCTTGAGCTTTGTCAGGCTTAGTGCTATGACCATTTTCCTGGGTAGGACCATTTTTATTGAGGGCAGCCTCAAAAAAAAAATCAGTATTTAGCCCAGAAACCAGAGGCTGATCTCCCGCCGGATTCTTGGGACTCATCCCTCATGTCACCAATATTTACACTTCTGCCACTAGACAGGGCTATCAGGAATGAGGAAGGTCACAGCAGATGAGACACATAAGCTATGTCCGAGCAAAAATGAACACTGCAGGCATTTCCAACCCGGGAAATTTATGTGTAAATTTCCCCATACACAGTAGACGAGAAATTAATTTGTGAGGATTTTCCTTAACACCTAGACTTCTGCTTTTTTATATTTTTGGGGGAGGCTTGGGCAGGCAGGGCAAGGGAGGCTCTAGGACAATATTCAATGGCCCTTAGTCTTGCAAACCTTCTATTGGGTTCACTGGTAGTTTTGCCTCCATAAAAAGTAGTCCCAAGGACCTCTCGGAGTTTGACAGCATTTGACTCATTTTCAACACAACTTCTCTCCCAGTGTGTGGAGATCTGTCTTTCCTTTGCCTACAGAGGTGTCTCAGTCTTGGCCTCTGATGCCCTTCCCTTTCATCCCCGTCCTCCAGAGGTGTCCCATCAGCCCTCTGCAGAGCACAGATTTATAAACTGTACATATAAGGTGAGCAGGCTTATAACTTCAGAGCTTCTGGCACAAGGTACAAAGTAAGAGCAACAAAAACACTGACATATGCAGCTGTTTCTTTAAATAAGGGAAGGCCAAGCAAGGTGACTGCTGCCAGCCAAGTCTGAATGTATAAAGAGAAGCACTTCCAGAAAGAGGGCTCACAAAGTTCTTGAAAGTGGGACCACCTCAGAGATGAAGTTAGTCCCTTCCCCTCCCCCAGTCTTCCCTGACCTGCTTCAAACTTCAGCAAATTAGTTTTTCCAAGCCTCTAGCTCCCTCCGTCCCCTTGAGGAGTCTGATTTTTCTATGTGAACATTTTGGCAGATCAGAGAACAGTTTTACTCATTTATTTAATAGTCACAAATAATGGTTCTGTTTCACCAGTTAATTATTTCACCAGTCTCACAGATGCATGCCTTTCCTTCATGTTCAGTGGAGAGGAATCCAGTGCCCACACAAGCAACGGTAACAATCTGATCCATTCTGATTTCTTCCCTTCAACACATTTTGCTCTGTTTGTTCAAAAAACAAAAAAAAAAGAAGAAGAAAAGGAAAAAGGGAAAAGATTAGGCCAGTTTTTTAGAGGGACACAGCATGAAGGACATAAATGAAGAGAACCACTGGAGGTCACTGTGACAGAAAAGGAGAGGGAGTCAGATGAAAGCAGGACCTCCAATGCACCAGCCAGTTTGAGGTGGTGGTGGTGGCAGTGGGGCTGAAAGGGTGAGAGAAGAGACTGTATCTCCAGTCTGACTTTACTGGAACTTGAAGCCACTGGCTGCAGAAGCAAGGCAGGAGATGAGGCTTGTGTCCACATCAAAAGCTTGACTCCTGCCCAGGTTACCCTCCAAAGAATGTCAGACTTTTATCTCCTGTTTATCATCTTCAGTCTGACTGTGAAGTGTCCTGCCCTGCTCAGGGTCTCCCAGCTCCATGCCCCGATGAACAGGAATTTTTTGTAAAAGTCACGTTGTATCTCGCATATATAACACCAATCTGCTTTCAGAAATACTGTTTTTCCCAGCACTGAGGGAACTTTCAGCTAAGACCTTGCCTCTTCAAGCCCAGCTGGCAGAGAGGTCCCAGCACTGTACACAGCACATGGGACTCGTTCCTAAAAGGAGAATCACACATCGCTCACAGCGCCGTCGGCTTCCCAGCCTGTTTCCAAGAACTGCATAGCTCGAAATCCTCCTTCACTTTATTAATGTGTGTGTAGGAGGGAGGAAAGGAAGCGCTGTGGGGGCAAGGGGGACAAGCAAGAAACATCACACCTTTCAAATGTAGGGGGTCATTTTCTGCTTTTTCCACCCTTTCCCCAGCCAGCCGTTAAATCCCGCGTTTCTCCAGCCATGCCTGCTGCCTCTGCGACAGAGAAATGCGCAGCAATCATCACTTGCAATGGCTGAAATCACTTGGCAGGACCCACAGGAGAAGAGGTTTGCAAGTTCATTTGGAATAAGAGCCCAAAAACCTACAGAAGTTGCTTTTGATTTCCCTTTAGAAGTCCCTCCCTTTACCCTGCAGCTTCCTTCCCACCCCAGAGTCTCCCTTGCTGAGCAGTTCTTGATGTTCCTTTAATCCACCCTGTTGCCCTCCACAATTTTCTGGTGACTTCTTATTCAGCTCAGAATACCTTACAGAAGAAGAAGAAAAGTGAAACATCTGCATCAAATAAAATAATTAAAATCAGCCTGCAAATGCTGCATCTTGCCCACGACGTCCCTTCAAGGGCAGCTTTCCTTCCTGCCTTGTTTTTTGGGTCTGTCTGCATGTATTTTTGACTAATAACTATGCATACATGCACATGCACGTACGAGTGTGTGTGGGAGTGAGAGCCAGGGAGCACATAAAGGGTATTTGGGGATTCTTTGGTTTTGGACTCTCACACACAGTTGGGGAAGGCAAGTTATAAACATATAGGTAGATCCAAGAATGAATACTTTAATATTTGCAGATCCTGATGGCTGCCAACTGCTAGCATTTCAGGGATGCATATTCACATGCAGCTGGCGACACACGTTGGAAGGTACCCAACATTTTGCCAGTCAGGTTCCAGACTTGAAATATCTCAGCAGACCCATAAGGGGATGTTAACACAAAGCAAGGAATGTTTTCTCTTATTCTCCATACTCATTAACTAACAAGCAAGCAGTTTGCTGAGAAAAGGAGGATGGAAATAAGTCCTTCACTAGAAATCCTTCCCAGGGCCTCCAAGTCAACCTGCTACCTCCCCAAACTGGAGAAAGACACCAAAGCTTATTAGACTCAATAAAAACCAACCCACAGTCATCCCCCTTTGGGACGCCTCACCTTCAGGATACTTTCTAGGCATTTGTGCTAAATGGATCTTTGCAGCTGGGCTTTTTATTTGATTTCAGTTTCTTAGGACTATCTCCCTGCTCCAACATTCCCCAGCTTGTTTACAGCCAGTCTCACCAGTGAGCCGGGTGCCAGTTTCATTTAATTTGTTTTTCCAGTGGCAGCAACAATCTGTGTGGAAAGCATAAACAGAGGGAAAGAATCTGGGATCAGCAAATGGTGTGCACAGCTGCACACCATAATTTCTCCTAGTGAAAGTTTTAATTCCACTCATCAGAAGAAGAGCAGAAGAGTTGGAGGCAAAGAAGAGGTGGAGTAGTGGAAGAAATATAGCAAGAGGAAATAATAAAATCCAAGGCAGCTGGAGAATCTTGGAGTCATTATAATTAAGGCCCAACAGGTTACAATTTCCCCAAAAGAAGGCAAAGCCAGAGAGCAGCCAACAGGTCTTCAGGAGGAATTGCTCAAAGATGTGATTCTAAAATATATAGTGGTAGAAACAGGAAAATATGTTTGTTTCTCTTGCAGATAGGAGCATTTCACCCAGCCACAAAATGAGGGGGGAAAAGTTGTAAGAGAAAGAAAACTCTATCAATTATAAAAGAAAAATAAGTAAATAAATTTTTAAAAGTTAAAAAGCATTACTATTGGGGGTGAAGCAACCAAAATGACATTTCAAACTCTTTAATAAGAATACTACAAGTAAACAGCAAAGTTGAAAACCATGGCAAAAAGCAAGTGTAAATACAGAAATTACAAGAAAACTCACCCATCATGTGTTCCTAGAAGGCACCACACATCAGCTATCATTGTTAGAGAAGCAAGTGAACCAACTGAATTGCTAACATCTAGAAGGAAGGAAGGAAGGAAGGAAGGAAGGAAGGAAATACAATTTCAGCCTATAATTAGAACAAAACTGCAAATATTCAGAAAAGCCATTAGCACAGAGCAAGGTGATCTCTGAATGAGATTTCCAAACCTGTGATTGTTAGTTTTGTTCATGAACTGACATATTCATGAACATGCCCTCACAATTTTCTTTTGATCCACCATCACATGTGATTGAAGACACACAGCTGATTGAAGACCCTACCCTTTTAGCAGTGGCTGACATTCATATCAGTGTATTTAAAAGGAAAAGAGATAACAAATGTATGTACAAATTCTTGAGTACCAGGCAGGTAAAAAGAACTTTTAAAAACTAAATAAACACAGGAAATATAAAAATAAAGCATTTTCAAGGAAACAATATGTTGTTGTTATTATTATTATTATTATAATTACCCTGTAGTTTAAAAGAGCTATAGATGAAGTGACAACAAACAAACCTCTATCTGAGTTTTAGCAAGGTATTGCTATTAAACTTGACTCATTTATTTGAAAACTGACCCAAAGTTCTAGACTGGAAATAGGCTGAAAGACCATAAACAAAAAGGCAATAAGAAGGACTGCATTTTTGTCACAGCTGTCATCTGAGTCATGGATTTTCATGTGCTTTCAAAGTATCCGTGACTTTTGATATTTAGGGATTTTGCATGTGGGCTGGTAAACGTGATGGTTAAAGAGCTGAACCAATTTCTCTGAAAACCTTGAGTTCTGCCAAGTTAAACCCTCGACTGCACAGGAGGCTAATAGAGAGCAGGAGCTCAGCAACAACACTGTGGTTACACAAAGGATCAGAGCAGTGAATTCTCACTGAGAGCTTTAATTCCTCCAGGGATAGAGAGATTTCTCTTTCCCCACAACATTTGCAGTTAGGTTGGATTTGCAAGGGCCAGCTCTGGCAAAACAATGACTGAAGCTAAATGGCTTCTCACAGCAAAACACAGCAAATTAATTACTTGGGGGAGGGAGGCAGGGGGCAAAAAGAACGAAGAAAGAAAAGGAAAAGATATATGTGAAAAAATAAAGATGTGTTATTTATACCAAAAAAAGGCACTTCTTCACCTGCATCCCTCCATCTGTCACAACTTTCCTGTGACACTTCCGTAAAATTGTAACAGCAGTGAGTCAGACCAAAGATCTGTCTGGCTCAGGACCCTGTCTCCAACTCTGGCCAAAAGCAGATGCCCAGGGAAAATTATAAGCAAAAGATACAGTGATACTTCCTTGGAACACTCTTCCAACTTCCAGCAATTTGCAGTTTAGGGACTTTCTGGTTTTGTATTTAATAGCCTTAGTAGATTTTTCTGCCATGAATTTGCCCACACACTTTTTGAAGCTGTGTAATTTTTTCTTGGAGTTACTGTCACTGAAGATTAATCAGAGAATTCAGTACTAAACAATGATACTAAATAAATATTCAGAAAGAACAGGCAAATGTGCCAAAGGAATTGCCCTTGGTCCTGTGGTGAACATTCCTTATTAAAAAAACAAAAAGGATGGGGAGAAAGAAAACTTTCTATTGCTCCATCAATTGCCTGGTCACATAACCAGCTTGAAAAAGTGGTTGACTGTCTCAGGATACACTCGAGCTAATTATACACCAGAACTTCTATATATACAAAATATACGAACGAGAAATAAAGATAGGAAAATAGTGTTTACAGTAAGAAAGGCCGTTAATAGCTATGACAGCATGGAGAGGGATTTCAGACAGACAGATGATGGTTTCCTGAAAAAGCAATGATCAGGCTTTTCATCCTTTTCCAACTGCACTTGTTCAAACAGAAGATGAGTTTTGCAAAGGGTCACTAAGTTTTCTTCAGCCCAGGCACCCAAGGCTAAACCAACCCAGCCAAAAGTCCTGCTGTTCCTGCTTTACCTTCTGTGCTCTAAACACAACAGCAGGAGCTGGAGACTTCTGAAAACTCCCACTCTGAAAAGTCTCACTGCAATAGTTCATGAATTTGTCATCAGGCTGGTTAAAGAGGCCTTGCATCTTCCTTGCCAAGGTGTTCCTTTTGGTCAGGAGTGGAGCCCTGTGCACATGGACGTCTGTGTTGTTTCCTCTGATGAGCCAAGTTTGTTGTGGCAGAGATTATATTCTCCACTAGCAGACAGATCAATTCTGGTGTCAAACCAGTTAGAAACAAAATAAAACTACTCTTTTTTTTTTTCGCCCCTGTCTTAAGCTGTCATCTTCTTTTCATACACAGGTAATAAGAAGTGGCAATCAAAAAAAAAAAAAAAAAACAACAAAAAAACCCCAAACCAACAAGCTGCAGGAAAAACTCTTACCAAGATTGCAGGGAAATCTCTTGCATAGGGTTTGAAACTAAGCTGGTTAAACTGAGCAAATTAAAATTCTGCATTATAACTTAGTTCTTGAAAATGCCAGGGCAATTCCATGTCCTTGATTTGCATATAGAGTCACAGATAGCATTCACACATAGAAAGCAATATTTGTGAAGGGAATTATTGCAGTGACACAGCAAAATAGGCACTTTAAGGGCACTGGATGTCATCAAAAAGCCAACCTAACACAAGCTCCTTATTCCCTTTATCTACAGTCAATGTGGACACAATACAACTCTGAAATAATTATGTGCTTTGAGCCAGACCAGTGGGAAGATGTCAGCTGGTTTTACCCAGGTCTGCCTGCCTCTGACAGTCAAAAATCATTAGTCAATGTAAAGAAAGGTTGGGATGGGGTTTTTGTGCTGCTTTCTGAATATATTATTTATCTTCTGATATCAGCATTAATTTTCTGTTCCATATACAAATAGTCAAGACTTATACGGAATCTTTAGTGTCCATGTGATAAATAAAAAACGTGCTTCTCATTAATTTTCTTCTTTAAAGGCTATCACCCATTAACATTTTCTGGATTTGTATGACTGTGTGGGGTTTTATTAAAAGCACACATTTTCTGTCTTATTCACTATTGATTCTTTTAAAGTTAATTTTTAGTTCTAATAGCCTTGATCACATCCCCTGGAGAGGAAAAGGAAGATTTTTCCCTCATTCCAGCGCCAGCCCAAGAACACCATGACCCATGGGAATTCCGCAGTGCCATCTACTGTGAGGTACCAGAACAACTGAGAGTGCAGCCAGGCTTTTCCACTGGATCTTGCCTTCCTCACTAGTTCCATGGCCTCTTTTGCCTCTGCACAGATCCCAGCACAGCTTGTCACCATGCCAGTTTCTCTGGCCCTCTTTTGTGCTGTGTTTGTGGTAAAAGCACTGCTCTCCTTATTTCCAAGGCTAATTTTAACATCCATGGGGGTTTTTTGGTTTTTTTTTTTTTTGTGGGTAGGTGTGGTAAAGCCATGCTGGTTTCTGAGGCATGACTCTCTCCTCTTGCCAGATCTCTGGCATCATCTTTCCTCCAAGAAGACCTCGAGAAAATTCCCTTGGGAGCCTGCCCATGCTGATGGCTCATCGGGCATAGGGCGAGGTGAGACTTTCAAACCAAGCAAAGCGCTGACATCCTTCCGGAGGGAGCCAAATGTGCTGCCTCTGCAGCTTCTGCCGGCCTTGGAAGCAGGAGATGAGGAGAGAGGAACACACCACTGCTCAGCCTGAGAGCAAAAGAGCAGTGCCTGGGCTGACTGACCATTGGAGCACAGCCCATTGCTTAGCAAGGAGGTTCACTGAGGTTCTGATGGAACTGAGGTTCACAGGACTGATGGTTTTTCCTTTGACACCCTGAGTTGTCCCATTAAGGTAAAATTTGGAAGCCCAGTGCTTGAGTGGCAGGTAAGGGGGGCTGTGGGGTTAACACTGTGGTTTTCAGCCCTGATTTCCAGGCTTTCTTTTTGTTTTAGTGAAACTTCAGGGCACAGTGAGACAGAGTAAGAAGTGTTCATCAGTTGCACCATCACCAGCTGGAAATGTAAATCCATATTTGGAACAAAACCTTCTTCAGTGTCTCAACAGATTATTAGCTTTAATATGCATTAGAATTTAAACAGTCTTAAAAAATGACTATTTGACATAACAAAACACCACTAAGGCAACTATCCTATCCTGCATATTCCTGAATTTAGGAAGGCAGAAGGGAACTTCATCCTTGACTATGGGGTGTGTAGCCAAAGAGGCACAACCTAGTGCTTGCCTAGAATCTGACTACACTGAATTAAACTGAACACTTTTCACTGCAGCTGCCAGCAACTGGACTCTACAAATCCCCAAAGAATAACAAAAAGGAAAAGCAATGGAATGGAATGGGGAAAATATTAGGCTGCAAATCACAATATTCCTCCAAGCCAAAGTAAGGCATGCTTATTCCCCAGACCAGTTCTCAGCTCAGCTTTGATTGATTACTGTCATGTTCTGGCCAGATTTGGGAGATAATAATGAATTATGGATAATATGCAAACACAGAAAAGAAAAGGAAGTGTGGTTATCTGTCTATACGTTTCTTTAAATTATAGGCTTTTTTGTACACTGGTCATATACAAACATTTAAACATTAGTGCATGTTCAACAACTCCAGTCAAGGAAGATTTTCTTCATTACTAAAAATAGATCTGCAGCCTGTTAAGCACTAGCACAGTCATTAAGGAGTTATGTGTATTCTCTGATCAGAAAATAGTTCTACCTTGCCATGCCAAAACGACATCGATATTTCTAAAATTAGCCAGGGGAGGTCAGTAATCTTTTAATAGCACTGTTAAAAATTGGCAACCTAATTAAGTTATGAATTACAAAAGGCTTGTCAAGTTGGAGCTACTTGCTCAAGGACCAGAGAGATATATAAGGAGAGGTTCCTCATCAAGTCTCAATTCCTTTCTGTGTGAGTAATGCCCAGGAATCCTGAGTAAGAGCTGATCCCAGCTACGTAAGTGTCTTGGGAGTTGGTTTGCTGGTTAATAGGTGATCTAAGGAAAGAGTAATTGTAAGTGTGGTTTTGTTTTATTTTATTTTGGTGTGTCTGTTTTGTTAATCTTGGAGGAAGAAGAAATTCAGTCATTACTCTCACTCAGTTTGGTGATTGATCTTTTTTTTGTTCCATGGAAAGGGCAGCTGGCAAACCACTGAGGAATTTCAGCAGGATTAGAGTATTCCTCAATGGGGGGCTGGACCATGGCTCCAATGACCAATGTTTCCAAGGAATACTCGAGGTCACCCAGCTGGTTCCTTGCTAGGCACCATGCAGACCAGTCTGGAGGCCAGTCTGGCAGTGCTGCCTTTGGGATTGGTGTGGAAATGGGACATCACCAGCTTGTCCTCACAGCAGGACAGTGGCTTCAGCACCTGAGCCTTGATGGTCACTCTGTTGCCAGCACACACAGAGGAAACTGGACAGTGTGACCCTGTTTACCACAGCCCTAAAACAGGCTCTGAGGCATTTTTTTAAAAATTAAATTACAGCTTCCTACCCCTAAGCAAAGGATCCCCTTGGAGGTTCACCCCTGCGATTCACTCCAAATTACCAGAAAGGCCACACAAGCTCCATCCTCTGCAGAGCTGTGCAACTTTTCCTTGGGTTGGGGGCTATTTTCCCATGCAGAAATGACCCCTTGGGCATTATAGCATATTCTCAGTTCATATTTACCTGATCTATTAGAGGCAAAAGCAGTTCTGACAAGAGCAGTAATTACAAGAATGTAATGTTCATTTCTACAGAAGGCACGGTGTCTGCATGCCTGGGAAGGGCCCAAGATGCTTACAGCATTTCTATTTTCCATGCTGTGGTGAGTTTGGAACATCTACACAGCTTAAGACAGAATAAATTTCACTCCAGCACAAATCTCTTGATCATTTCTCCTTCAAATGTGGGAAAACAACACTGAGAATGTGGAAAGTGTAGAGCACATCATAAATCCATGGACACAGGAACTCAGAAAGCTGCATAAGGCACATAAGGTCTGCTATAAAGGAAGCACTGTGCTTTCATATTATTTTCTGTTTAAAATCTACATGTGTGGTTTGGGACAAAGGTCTTTTAGTGTGGAAGAAAGAAGGTTCAGTGTTTTTCTTCTTTTTTTCTTTTTTTCCCTGAAGAGAGGTATGTCTCTGGAGAGACAGTGGAGAGATGTGCTCCAACCTCTAGCACACACTGCTGCAGGAAAGGTGAAATTTTTGAAACCACAGAAAGAATTCTGGGGAGCCCTCAGCACCCAGGATATAGTCGGTGTGGGAATAACCACCAGGTGTTTAAACAACCATGCAGGTTTGCATGCTGGCTGTCATTTGCTGAGTTTCACTACAGATTCCTGATGCTGGAATTGGGATGCCTTGAGGAAGCCTTCCTCCACCTCATCTTTCTCTTCTCAGGAAGGCAGAGTATAGCTGCTTCTCCTGGCACAGAAATATGACACCTGCATATTCCTGCTGCTGCTTGAGAAAACAGATCCCTGAAACCAAAGAAGAGGGATTTCTTAGGGCATCTGACTATGTTTCACAGCGCCTGGGAAATCTGCAGGTTCCTACATTCATATTTTCCACATGCCCACCCTTTTCCTTGCTCGAGGTGAAATGCAGAATTAAGATCCCTAAAGGACTTCAGGTACAAATAATCTAGACAATCTAAAAAGAAATTGCAGATTAGTCATCTATTTAATGGAAGAAGTCAAATCACCACCATCAGCTGTCACAATAAATGCCATCAACTCTATTTTCGCCCACATCTGCTCTACACTGGAGAGAGACGTAGAAGCTGAATTTTGTGATTCATGTTCACAGGGGGAGCAGAGTTCAGGTGGGGCTCATCTCCCCTCACTTTCGATCTGCACACTGTGCATTTTGTTCTAGAGATGAATGAGCCACTCTGGGCTCCCTTGGTAAAGAGTTTTCACACATGAGGAAGATCAAGTTTTGCTCTCCTTCCCACCAATCAAATGCCAGAGACTGGCTGTGATCCCAACAAAACCATGGATCAAGCACCAGTGGAAAAAAGTTGTCATGCAGTGGGACAAGGTTGTGCTAAGAGGTATCTAGAACCTTTCCTGAAAACATCCCTCAGGATATATCCTCACCAGTAGTTTTCATTATATTACGTTTTCTTCCTTTTCTTATACAAATGCACTTTTTTCTCATTAAAAACAGGATTTTGAAAACTACATGCCAAACAAGTAAGACTTCTAATCTAAATAAATCTTTACAGCTTACAGTATACATAGTAGTTTGTAAATATTTATTTACATTTAAATATTTAAACTGTGAGCTGGAAAAGTAAGATAATATTTTCCTCAAGAAAGGCTTGCTTAGGTGCAGTGAGTTTCAAAAGTTGCTGTTGCTTCAAGAAAGAATGATTTTTGCTTGTGGCACAAACAGATAGAAAAGCTGGAATGCAACTAGAACTACAACTATGTGAAAGATTAATGAAATTCATGGCCAACACGAAGACTATTTCACCATTCTTCCTGCAGATACTCTGCAGCACTGCAAATTGCAGAGTAATGAGGCAGCTTGTATTGAACTGCTGCTGCTGCTGTGGGAGAACAATTGCTCCTCTCTGCTCCATAAACGTGGGTTTTTGCAAACTGGGGGGCTGTAGAAAAGCCAGGTTCTCTGAGGTTTGTCTGTGCTGCCTTTCTGCTTGATCATTTATGATTCAGAGTCACAGACACTCAGCAGCAGCTCCTGTTGTAAGAAGCAAAGTCCTCAGCAGGGTCCACACAGAGGATCAGTGAGAAGGGATTACATAAATACAGTTTTATACCTGTGGCAGTCATTGTACTGCCAAATTCCAGGAACCCAGTTCCCCTGAGCACCTTCTGCAGGTGCTGCTGGAGCAGTTCTGTCTCCTTTGTGCCAGCTGCAGGAGAATCCTGTCACTCCTGTCCATGACAGGAATCCAGGGACACAGCCAACCTACCCAGCTTGGCTCAGTTCCTGCAGCTGGACCCTCCTAAATAATTTCATTTGACTTCTCAGCAAGGAGGGGAATAAAAGCTGTTGCACAGCTGCGAGGTGCCAATTTTCTGTTGATCCACAAGGATCTGACAGCTCACCAGAGTGCTGTTTCCTCCCTGTTCCAGTGGGTTTGTGGCAGAGACTCATGCAAGATCTCACCCCAAATTTCTACACATATCTGGATTCTGGGAGGGGGGGGCAAATCACAGAGATGGTGCAAATGCCAGGATTAATTTATTTTCAAAATCAATAATTAATGTTAATTAAATTTAATAAATTAATTTTATTAAATTTGATAATCAACTCCTTGTTGATATTAGATTGGAAAGCACTTGTAGAAACCTTATGATTCACCATTAAGTTGATGATGTTACTCACTTAGAGGTAAAAAGCTCCAGCCACAAAGCAGGAAGAAAGCAGAAGGTGTACTTGAGCTATCAAACTCTTACACAAGTACAGTATCTCCTGTAACAGGGGATCTTTATTTCTGCTAAAATCAGCACAGGAATCTGTCAGACAAACGCCATGGTCTCTTGCCCTGCAGGATATTCTAGATCCTAATTCAAGCTTTTATTGCATTGTGTGCAAAGAAGGAAACAAACAATCTATTTAAAATCCTGCCTGAAAAACCCAGCCAGTTTCCAGCAGGCACCACGAACCTGTGCTAGCAATGCAAGCTGCAGGAGACAGGGGGTTGCATTGAAAAATTTTGTTCTACCATACCCTGTAATAAACAGCTCTTTAAAAAACCTCTTCTGGTTACTGGCAGTGTAGGTAGGAGACCTAACCTCCCACCTACTGGAACGCTCTCAAATCCATGGAAAGAATATCAGTGATTTTTACTTTGGAACTGGCTTTTAAAAGTGTGCATATCTTACATAAAATCAAGAAGTTGTCTTTCTACGAAACAAGAGCATATATATATTGTCAAACTTTTCCAAATAGAGATGGCTCATTCATCATTGAAATCATGCCCATCAAATATCTGAATTTATTTGTTCCTGTAATGAACTTTGTAATTCCTAGAATCCACAGTTAACCCCTAAAGGGACATTTGCTGCATTTCTTACAAATTCTTAAAAGTAAATATATTTTTTCCTAAAACTGCTACCACGCTATCATAATTGACTGACCTCCGCGGTTTTCCAAGAAATCTTTAAGATCCTGTATGGAAAAGTGTGTGTTACACATGGAAACATGTACTGGGCTTGGAAACTTCCATGGCTTGGAAAATTTGCGGCACGGAAGGATTTATTCTATCATCCATAGAAATATTAGATCCTTCTGAGAATCTTTCATGGATGTAGGCTCTTTGGATCTATAAAGAGAGGGAATTTTCAGCTCAAACAAGTGCCCAGCGTTAAAATCTCCACGTTGAAAGGACAGAGTGAGTTTTAATAGGCGTTTCAGTGCCAAGACATGTCAGTCAAATTATTATTGGCTCTAGCTGCACTCTCACAAGCTGTTACATTCTTTACCTGCAGCAGAGTGGCGCTCGAAAAGGTGCAAAATTCTTCTTTGCTTTTGAAAACACCAATGAAAGTTAAAAAAAAAAAGCAAACCCACACACCAAAACCAAGCCAACAACCCCAAGCCCCCCAGTCCAATTCACACAGCTGAAAACCTCTGATCTTCATATAAGAAGGGTAGACCCACAAACTTCAGTAGGAAGGGTCCTTTGAGAGATAGAAGTCCACAAAGCCCAGATATTTAATAATTAATGTGAAAACCATAAATCCAGCTGATTCACATGAATGGCCATGGATTCTGGCCTCATTTCTCCTGTTACCACACACGGATATTTGTGCATGCACACACAGTGTTACATAGCATTGCACAAATCACAATAGTGATCTCAGGCTTGCTCTCAATTCACAGAATCAGAGCTGTGTCTTGCGAATAAAATCAGTCTCACTGAAGTGTTATACGGTTCATAAATTCCCAGGATGGGAATTTTCTGGAGAGAAAATGAATTACATTTCACAGAAGAAGGGTAAGGGGGAGAGGAAGAGAGGGAAGGGGAAAACAGAACTATTATTTTTAGATCACAGTGTTTTGAAACGTGATCTGCTCTTTAGTCTAAGATTTCCCAGCTGCCCTGTCTCCTTTTTTCCCCCCACTCCTTTTTCTTTTTGCGAGGAAAGGGTTGAGACAGGAGAAAAAACCATATATACACAAAACAACTTTGTCTATAAACTCTGAAAGTGTGTTTGGCCTTGCAGAAAAGAAGTCCTATATGAATTTTGGGGAGTGGAGGCCGGGGGATGTTTTGTGGGGAATCACACTGCTCTGTAATTAGAGATCTTGTATATGTATAAACAAACTTTGCTGTAAGATCAGCAGAGAAAAGACTTGCCCACTTGTCTGATGGCCAAGGAAAATTAAACCAGAGCAGGCTATAAATAGAATGAAGAAGAAAACAGAGGGGAAAAAAAAGCTCTAATGGATGAGAGAAAAGGCTCCTCCTGGCAAAAGGGCTAAAGCTCTGCCTGCAACCTCTGTTAGACCTAGTACAATTCTCTTTTCCTCTGGAATTCTTAAGAGATATGACACAGATCTTTGCTGTGAAACTTTTTGGCCATCCCTTAGGTGTGCTCCAAATGAGTGTCAATAAACTGTGTTTCAAGGCAAGGGTCAAAGTGCATTTCAGATAAAATGGAACAACAATGGCAAGAAATTCCACAAACTAAAACCTCCAACCATTCCTTGCCGATGTCCCTTTTCCAGGTGAGAAAAGTACAGCTTGTTACAGTTCCCAACCTTCCCCATCTCTGGACCCATCCAGCAGTGCTGATCCACGCTTGCTTTGGTGGTCTCTGAGGGGTGATCTGCCACCTGAGAACTTCCAGACACAACTACATCATTTGCTCCCAGCCTCCCGACATGGAGCTGGGGCTGGAGCCAGCAGCAGGAAGCACCTGTAAATGTTTTACATCCACCAGGGACAGCACCTCCCAGCTTGCAGACTTCTCATCTGGCCAAGACAGCCAGGGACTGACTCCCTCCGCCTCAGGTAGCCAGAGCCCCAGGCCAGAGCACTCAGAAGCAGCCACAGCTCATGGGATGAAGGCATTTCCTCTCCACCATAAAATGCATCATTTACTTTTTATCATCATTTTACATCTACATCACAACTTTTTTCTCCATCGGGAGCGGCTGGCGATGGATGTTTGCTTCTCTCACCCTTCCTCCCCTTCTCGCTCCATTTTTCCACCACCCCCACATGTCAGGCCCCAGGAGGTTTCACGGGAAGGAAGGAGGAGGTTGTGCATTGTCTGAGAAGGGTTTATAAGCTGCCCTTCTGGCGCAGAGCTAGAATCAGGACATTGTTCAGCTACGTGTCTGAACTAGAGGAGCAGGCACAATTGGATGCCATCGGGTGGTTCTCAGGGAGTAAATCAGAGTATTAACCAGCACTTTAACCAGCTGCAGCTCTCTCTGCCTTCCTCTCTGCCTTTGACTATGCCAGGTAACATCCTCACAGCTGCAGCACAATGCCAAACGCGCCTTGGGTTATCCCATGTTTACTGCATAACACTGCAGTCCTTGGAGACAGGGCTGGAGACAGCCAGGGACAAGGCTACCTACTGTCTGGAGTCCATCCAGGGAGTCCAGGCGTCTGGTCGAGACAGGAGACAGAGTCAAAGGCAAGGCTACCAACATTGCAGCCCAGACCAGAGATAGGATCACAAGCTGGGCTGGAACACAGGCTGGGAACCCAGTCAGCAACTCAGGGCAGCAGTACCTCTCAAGCACCCTGGGAGCCCAGGGCTGAGCTTAATGGAGCTCATGGACAGACTGGTGGGCAGGGGCTCTGTGGATGGAAGTCCTTGACCTCTTTAGGAATAAAGCTGTGAATGGAGTACAGGAATAAAAGAAGCATTTAGATTGGGTTCCTCATCCCTTTATCCCTGATTTTAACATCAGCATATCTAACACTTTGACCAGCTCCTTGAAGCCAGCTGGAGGAAAAGCATCACTCTCTTTTGTTTGGGTTCAGCCAGACCTCTTAGCAGCACTGTGGTTACATTAATCATTCAAAGCAGCCAGAATGTTCTCCCCTATTTTAATCTCTGTGAGATAAGACCATCAGACGCTCCCACAAGCCTATCTGAAGGCACTGTATGTCTGCCTGAAGAGAGCCACTCTTTACCCTGTTTTCCAGTGTAACACCCTTACCAACAGTACTGTCTCTGCTCTCCTGCAGCCTAAACACAGCTTTGCAGTCTAAACCCAAAGTTTCATTTTGATATGGCAAGGCCCTTAAAGGTTTAATCTTAATCTTCAAGTCTGAGGACAAAAACCCCTCATCTAACTGGTGCCATTTTGAGTCAGAACCACCCTTGCTGTAAAATGCTCCATTTTATAAACCCCAGTCCTTGAGGGCAAACAGCTAATTGTTTAATGGTGCTGTGCAAAAAATTCTAGAGGTGAAAAATCCCCAAAACACCTGCTGCTGTAGTTAATGCCTGTGCATTTACTTCTAGCCATAACATGCATATGTATAATCTGTCTGTGAAGAGACTGTGCGGAAAGTTTTAAAAAGGCAAGAATGTTCAAGCCATTTTCTTCTAGCTTCTCTTTACCAAAAAGACAGAAAGAAAATGTAGAGACAAGTGTGATCTCCTAACAAATGGCAAGAGGGTTTAATTCCTTTTAAGACATTCATGTGTCAGAAGACGCATATACAGAACGGAGGCCATCTATTTTGTACGGGAAACTGACTGGGTGATAAATCACATCCCAGCCTTGACAATATTCTGAGAACATGATTTAATGTAAGGCAGCCCACTGGCTTTGCTGCTTTCCTCCCACAGGGGAGGAAACCCCTCAGAAGCAGGGGGACCAGACCCAGTGCTCCACTGCAGGTTTTATTGACTGGTCCGGTTTGCTGTCCTCCCCTCAGGCACCAACTCAGTCAGGTGCCCCACACCCTGGGAAAGCATCCCACAAACAGCCCCGAGCAAGAGGCAAGAGCAGAGGCAAGAGCAGAGACAAATTTTTTCACAAGCTGAGATGGCAGTTTATGCCCAGAAGCAAAAGAACTGATAAACCTCATAATACTTTAGCCTCACAAGTTAACTACAGGTATTATTCCCATTCAGGTGCTTAATCCTACCCTGGCTCTCAAACTGTTTGTCCCACAGCAAAAAATTCCACAGGCTGATTAGAGATGCCACTTTAAGGTTTACCGCCTTTCAAGTGCTTTAAACACATATCCTTCATTTTACACTGCTGATCCAGCATGAAGAGATAAATGGAAATGTCCAGTTAATTACTCCTCAGTCAGCTCTCAACCTGCTGGGATAAGAGCTGGCCAGGTAACCAAGAGCTCCTAATGGCAAGGATGTTCTTAAACTAAGGAGGTAAGGATTGAGGCTCCAGCCATCCAGGGTGGATGTTAAAAATTATAAGAAATGTGTGGCCAGCTATTCTGAAGTGGTCTGCCGTTGCTCCCACAGAAATTTTTTTGTTACATAGTTTAGTGGGAGTGCAGTGATCTGTTGGAAGGATTCTCATTTAAATTAACACCAGAAACTCAGAAGTTTATTCTGTCTATCAAAATTAAGTTTGGATCACCAATGTATTTTTTTTCTTAGAGGCAAAACAATGATCCTTCTTTGCTCAGGTTGGGATGTTCACCTCACATGTGTCTGCAGAAAAACCCAAACACCCATTACTTGCCTTTTGACCATACATTGAATGTAAAAATACCAGTTCCATAAAACCAGCATTTTTGATGGGAACGTATTAATTTAGCATAACCTTAATTCTCAGAATTTTGATTCTAAATTTTGAATGGAATTTTCTGCAAGGTTTAGTTCCAGTGATTTGACACTCACCGGGAATATGGGACAAAATCTTGTTTCATTGCAAAAATATTTATTTAAATGAATGGGACTGCTCTGTAAAGACAGAAAGACTAAGGTATAGATCTGGAAACAGACTCACAGCCAGCCTTCATCAAAATACACTGTATATAAGACTCAATACAGCAGCACAGAGAAATCCAGGGAGTGCAGACAGACACTGTACATTCAGTACCTGGGGGGACCACGAAATAGACTAAAATTACTGAATTTTAAATCTTGGTGAAACTTTTTTCTTTGTGCAAAAATAATTAACGTGGAAATCCTCTTAGCATAGATCAGAGATTAGACAGCCTGGGAAGGAGGAAACCCATGGACCACAATGGTATGAGATGGGAGAGGCTGACCAAATAAGTTCAGCGTGGATGACAGCCTACTGATTTGGGCTGTCAGCTGGGATATAAAAACTGGATTTAGACCTCTGCTAAGTCCTTCTCTGCCAACCCACACAAGTGCCCTAAGCAGACAGCTCTTAGCTGTCCCAAGGTGTCTTTGCACATGTGTAGGAAGATACTTTACAAGGCCTTTTAGTTTTCATTGGCCTCACCACTGCACAAGAACCTTTCTTGAACTTCAAACACTTCTGTGGGATGAAGCACTCATCTTTCTGCTGTTGAAAGCTGTGCACTTTTAAAGCTCAGCCTCCTGAAAATTTTGACACAATGAACTGGCTGTGTTAGATCTGCAGAGGATTCTGCTATGCAAATGGGCACTGAAGAACTAAAATCATCAAAGCAATGCTAGCTATTCAACAATGAGCTGCCATTTGTTGCCAGAGAAACACTGTGTTGAATGAAATGCATTTAGGAAAACATTATTACAAAGGGAAAATATGAGTAATCAACCTAAAGCAATGAGCCATGGAAGCTTGTTTTATGAAATGTCTTCCGGGCTGTCTCAAAACATCAGACATGCTGACAGAGATACCAGAGAGGTTTTCTGCTATTTCTCGGAGAGGTGGTTTCAGTCCTGGATTCATTACCCCAAAACTATACCATCTTGGTCTACCTGTCAAGTTGAGTTTTTGAGTGGAGGAGACGGAAAGTCTGAACATCCTGAGAGAATCAGAAAGAACTTCCTTCCAACCAACATGCTCATGGCTATGCCTTTTTTTGGTGGTTTTTTTCATGTGTGTGTCTATGCATGAATGTTCTTCTGTACTTCCACATTTCTTCCTCCCCCTTCCTTAAAGACAGGGAATCAAATCATACTCCTTGCACCAGGCACAGAAATTCTCATATGAGCAGAGAAGGAAAATTGCATGTCAGGAACTCAAGCTGAGCTCTCCAGAATCATCTCCCATCCTGAAGCCTCTTGTTTTACTAAATCCATGAGCTTGAAATATAGCATAGCCTGACTTACAATGAACCAAAAATTCAGTTTGCACATAAGCAGCTTTCTTCCCAGCATGCCATATTCTGCATGCAGGATTGCAAAGTTCTTTGCCACATCCCTGGAAGTGTCCAAGGCCAGGTTGGACAGGAATTGAAGCAACATGGTCTAGTGGAAGGTGTCCCTGCCCATGGCAGGGACTAAATGATCTTCTAGGTCCTTTCCAACCCAAACCATTCTGTGATACTACAACTCTATTTTTTCTATATATTCTATATAGTGGATGTATTCTGTAGGCTATTGCAAATGTAAGACTTTCTCCAGCAGGAGCAAGAAGGCAACACAAAAGAAAGTGTACCTTTTTAAAGCATGCTTTTTTTGCTTTTTTGCTTTTTTTTTTTTCCTTCCCTCAGGTGCTCCCAGAGTTACACAATTTTGGCTTTGCTTAAGTTGAGAAAATTTCCTGAGAATCACATAGACACACACTGTGAGGCTCATTAGCCTGCTGGGTGATTTTAATAACCCACAAATATTTGATGAAGAAAAACATTGACTCCTTACAAATGAAATTAAGGAGATATATAAGCAAGTCTGGTCATATCAGCATTATGCATAGATCAGCCTAGAGTGTGACTTTGGTCATTGCATGGAATAAATAAGTGTATTGGTGTATTCTGTGCAGATAAACAATATCTGCCATAGCAACATCAAGAGGTCAAGAGACACGGAAACTTAAACCCACTGCATTTTCTTTTTATTTTCTAGGGTACAGGATGAGTTGCAGGTTTAACAAAGTACACTTTCAAGTAGAACATGGGAGCAAAGAGAAATCATAAGTGGTTGTGAACTCCCTTCTGGGCCTGGAACTTTCTCCATTAGCCAATTAAGGAAGGTAGAACAAAACAAACTCTTAATACTCTTACCTTTTGTATCTTAATAAACTGTTAAAACACAGACTTGAAAACACTCAACAAATAACAAAAATACTGACTCATGCCAAACTTTTTTCTTTCCTTTCCATTTTAATTTTTTCCCATCATGTTTCAAGCCTTCTTAGCTAATTTAGGTGTCAACCTACCTTGTAGAAGTGCTGTCAGCTTTATGACATTGTTTCCATTAGGGTGTGCACTTTTCCATTTTGATGTCTCTCCTTAATAAGAAGTTCCATCAGAATTAAAACACTTGAGGGTAGGATTATGTCTAAGTATATCCATTACTATTGCTCAAGAAAAAGAAACTGCTGTTGTCACTTGATAGGTACTTCATCTGTTACAACAGGATTTCTTTTATTCATTTTAATTCTGCATTTTTTGACAGATACATATTCTCCTATGACACCTTCCTGGAGAATTTTTCCTCTGGCCATATGTATTGGTCATCAGCAAAAAAAAATATACCATTCCAGGCATGCAGCTGGTTCTAACACATTGCAGGCACATCTGAGCCCTTCCCAAACCACCAGGTCTGCTCTGTTGGCCATTGCAGCTCAGGGACCTGCTGTCCCTCCTTGGGATGCTACTGCAGAGAGCTCTGGGGACACACGAGCAGCCTGTCAAAGCAGACTGAAACAGAGAGATCCACAATTAAGATTTTTCACTTTTATCTTGCTCTCCAGAGTCCTTCCTTAGTTATCTGATGACATGGGAAGTTTGCTGATATCCCAGCTGTCCACTGAAAGCACTCAGCTTCTTGCTCCTGTGCTAAGTGGAGCCCAACCCAAAATTCAGTTATGCCAGATGAAGTGTTGCTTCCCAAGGGTCTCTGAATGGATTCAGGCAGCTGGGGGAGAGGGATTAGTTCAATATTCTCACTACACTCATGCATATTTGGTGCTGCATGGCCAGCCTCAGGCATCCAAGAACTGTGAGCAAGCACTCTGCTGCCACACAAAATGTTGAGATTTAGTACCTTTGAAAGCAGAAAACAATGACAGCGGGTTTTGTCCATGCTCAGTTTCTAACTCCCACTAGCTTGCTCGTGACATTTAGTTCTGCCAACTCCTAGAAATTTGTCTGAAGTGATCTTTGGCCCCAGCATCCCCACATGAATTAATTATGCACTCCTTCAGCCCTGTGACAATTCTTCAGTGTCCAAAGAAATCTGCCCTTTGTGTCCACTTCACATTTGCTGCTTCTGCGTCTGCAACAGACCTTCACCTTCTGACCAAACCGGGGAATGGTTGTTTCCAGAAGACTTCTCTACATCCTACTCAATGCCAAGACAGAAGAAATTACTTGAGAGGCATTTTGTCCCATTTATTTCCTGGAATGGAAATTAAAGGAGCATGGTGAGGAGGGAAGAGAGAAGCAGAGTGTAAACTGACTCGTTTTTTTTGGTGTAGCGATGGAGCCAGCTCAGATGTCCTAAAATAGCGGGCAGTTTCTGTTCCACTCCCATCCCAGGAAAACAACATCGGATGCTGTCCCTCCTTTAGGTTTTGGGTAGCCTGAGCAAAAGGAGTGGAGGGATGGCTTAGCCTCCTGCAGGAACCCCACTGAGTGCCCTGCCCCACAGGGAGAGCAGTCCCTGTGGAAAAGCCAGCTTGGCAGGGCGCTGTCTGCCAGCAGCAGGGTCAAAAGAACATGGTGGTGAAGGTGAGAGGTTCCCAGCTGGCACTGCTGCTGGAATGAGCTCAGAGACATGGGTGGCTCCACACAGAAGTAGTTGCTGATGCCATGAATGCTGCTAATAAATCCTGGCCTGTTAATAAATTCTGTCTGAGGCTGCAGCTCCATCCTACGTCCCAAATACCCAACCAGACTAAAAAGTAGATTCAGGCTTCTTTGCACAACTCCAGTGGTCAAGAGAGAGGAGCCAACCCTGCAGGATATTCCTGGCCTGCAGAACTTTCCTGAATGGTCAAAGGAGGGCATCGTGACCCAAGGCTCTCGCAGCTTTGGCATTACAGGCATGGCTGAGGAAGAGGCAAATGCCTTGGGCTGGGGCAAATTAACTCAGTCTTATGGCTGTTCCAGTTCATCCCGAGCCAAGCTGGGATCTGACCTAGCTGGGAATATCAGAAGGCAGCATGAGGCCAGCCGTGCCATCCCCTTCTGAGGGCTCCAAAGTCAGAATTCAGATTTTATTTGGCTGGGTTGCTGTGCTCCAGCATCCCTAGGCCAGACATCTTTTTTAGATATTACATTTTACATGTATGTTTTAAATAAATAGCCTGTATTTTAGGAGCACTTAGCCGTAAGTATATAAACTGCTCTGAGGTTTACCCCATTGGAATTAGAATGAACCTAATTCATAATTCAGACATCAGGCTAGAAACAGCTCAGCTTCGCTCCATGGACCTATAGCTTGATGTCTGAACTGCCCACGAGACGCCCTCTAATCCCAATAGCTGTAACCTAACCTCAGAGTGGTTTCTAAACTTACTAAATAAATATACTTTTTAAAGAGGAATGCACCATATTTATTAGGGTTTTTGCTCCGTTCAGGCAGACTATCATTTTAGAGCTGTTCCTATGAGAGAGGCTGTGGAGAGACACAACTGCATTCTGTTGTGAGACCCTAGTTCTTTTCTTTTTTTTTTTTTAATGAAAAATAAAAAAATCCAGCCTACTCTATTTAACTGACTACAGGAAGTATGTGATGATACAAATTCTCAAGCAAAAGCACTTACCCATGCAAAAACTTTCTTTGGATGGGTAGTCACACTGAATTCATTATCCCTGCCAGCTTCAGAAGGTGGCCAAAGAATGGGGTTAAGCTCTTGTTTCATTCCCCAGTCAACATCCTTTTTGCATGTTCACACATGGTACTTGGGTAAATAAAAACAAAATCTTCCCAGTTAAAATGGAGTGACGGCATTTGGTTTTTCCTCAATGTGTTCATTCAACCCTCACTCCCACTTCACACCAAAATCTTGCTCATTACCAAGAATTATTTCAGAAGCATCAGTGTATGAAGACACAAAAGCTGAATTCTCAAAATAGTGGTTTTGCAAGAGGAAGGAACACATTAATAGCATGAAAGTCTGGCCGTCTGATCAGATCATGGCGTTCAGATTTTATTTTCATTGATAATTTTTCAACTTCACTCAACACTTTGTGTACTGGAAAAGAGCTGTGCAGCAGGGACTTTTCTGAATGCCTTAATACCACAAACTGTATCTGGTCAGTCTGTCTGCTCTCCATGTGTGCCTGGCTTCACAGCAAATAAATGCCAGAAATAGCATTCCTACAGGATTTCCAGTTCAAAAGCCACAAGAATGCTCTTTCTCATGGTATGGCACCATGCAATAAAATGGTGTCATCTGGAAAATTGCAGTCTTGGAAACAAATGTTTTTCCCTCTTGACTGATTTAAATCATCTAAAAATAGATGGGTTGTCATATAACTTTTATATTTGTCAGGGGAGCCCCTCATTTCATCTTGTGACAGTACAAGAAATGTATCCCATAACAAGACAGACAGATCTTCCTAGGGAATCCCCCAGGAGTATTTTTTTTTTCCTCTAACTGTGCAAACTCCTCAGAAGTAAAACCTGAAAGCAATTCATCAAAGGTTGAGAACCCATCCAGAGTAACTCCAAGCAAGGATTTCAGGGAATATTTATAAAGTACAGATTTAGAGGAATAAGGAAGGAAGTGTCATGGACAAAACTCCTCTTCGGTTCTTCTTCCTGCTTTCCTAAGTAAGACTTCTTAAAACTGACTCCATATAAAAACAGGTTGTCACATCTGGTGGCTGAGAGAAACATCATCATAATCCATCTCCCTGATCCGTGCAACTGAGCCATTGGGAATGATGTTTGTTGCCTTCAGAAAACAGGAAAACCTTGCAGCTGAGAAGTCACCGGATGATTTAGTGTAAGAAACAAAGGTTTTCCAGCTTGTCAAGGAAGAATCCTTTTGGTTTTTAACTAAGATCACATCTCAGCATGATCAGGATGGATCACATATCAGCTAAGGAAGGTCACCAAACTACCAGACCTTCTGGTGTGTTCTTCCTTTTCTATTATTCTTGCCTTCCCTCCTCAGACTTCCCATAGAAACAGCTTCTCAACTCTTGTCACCGTGTGAGGCCAGCGTAAGCACAGATGTTTGTGGAACCCGCTCTATCTAAAATCAACTGGTCATTGATGAGCAACAGTTCCAATCTCCATGTATTTGCTGCCTTTTGCAGCAACTCAAAGAAAATGCATGGTCCCCATTTTGAGAGGGTTTTATTCCCATTATTCCAGGCCATTTTTTAACAACCAGCACAAAAGCTTAAAGAATAAGCTACTTCATTACAAGTCCAGCTCTTTATTTCCATCTGAAAGGGTTCATGCTCTCACTGTTTAGAGTTCAAGGGTTCAGGACACACTCATGGTCTGAAGCTATGCAGACACAGAAATCCTGGCAGTCTCTTGAATACTTAATGTACAATTCTATATATAATCCATATCACATCAAGGATCAGAGACTCCTTATAAGCAAAGGAAGCAATATATTGTAGTGTCTGAAGGTGTCTTTGCAGTTTTCAGTGACTCACTTCTGAGCAATGTTAATGATGGAGAAAAGAACAAGTTTACAGGTAGGGAGGAGAATGTCAATTATCAGGAGTGGCGTGCTAAATTTCAGGTAATAAAGTGCACTGCAACAATTAGAAAGAGTGTACATTTACGCACATCTACCTGACAGGAGGGGACAGCCAGGGGGGTCAGGCCCTGTTCCCAAGCAACAAGGGACAGGACAAGAGGAGATAGCCTCAAGCTGTGCCAGGGGAGGTTCAGGTTGGACATCAGGCAGCATTTCTTCCCAAAAAGAGTGGTCAGGCATTGGCAGGGGCTGCCCAGGGAGGTTTGGAGTCCCTGTGCCTGGAGGTGTCCAAGGAAGCACTGGATGTGGCACTCAGTGCTCTGGGTTGGCGACAAGGTGAGCATTTGGCACAGGTTGGACTTGATGACCTTGAAGGTCTTTTCCAACCTCAATGATTCTGTGATTCTGTGAATTAAAGGCTGAATGGTTTCAATTCTGGTGACAATCTCATTATTACTTCTTTCTACTCTGCTAAAGTGAAATATGCAAGCAAAACCCCAATGCACCTTAGAAGCCTTTCAGCCTTCCTTTCTCTGCTGTTTGCTTTGTTGGCACCTACTTTTCTGTGCTAGCTAGCAATGCTATACGTTATAAATTGCCCTATAAATTCTAGAAACAAAAAAAAACCACATAAAAAATTAATTTTTCTAAGTGGGAAAACCTGCCATTCCTCAGAGCAAAAGTCCTTTGCTGAAAGTACTTCCTTGCCCAGCCCAAATAATTAACATCTCTTGGCCTGAAACACCTCTGTTTGGCACACATAGAAGAGATTTGCATGCAAGCTTTCTTCCACGTACTTTTGTTCAACAGCTGTATACAAGATCAGCCAGGACAGGCACATGACATGCTTTCACATGAAGTACACATGTGAGCCATAAGCCTGCTAGAAATTCCCAGAACCACAACATTTCACTTGCCATGTTACTTGGCCTCTTTCCTTCACCAATGGAGTATCAGCTTCAGAGCCTCACTAGAAAAAACAGGCATCTTACATCTTGGTATCAGGCATTTGGTCGCCCACATTCACAGCAACATTGCAACCATGTTTTGGCCATATATAATTATTTTTCTTCATCTTTCCTTATGGTTTTGGAAGGCTATCTGGCATTTATGAGCAGCAGATATATCCTTCTCTTACAGGTGACGGCAAAAACGTGGATGGTGACACTTCCAATACAGGAAGAATTGCCCCCAAATCTGTATGGAAAGACAGGTCTGATAACTAGAGTTTGAACAATAATTAAGCACTTGAATAAGCAGGCAGACACTAACCAGGATTTTAAATCAGTAGATTTTTAATAATCTAAATGTTTTTTAAAATCTAGTCCCCTTTGAGAAATGGAAGATCTCACTCAATAAAGCCTAAGAGCTTGGTTACCTTTTGTTTTCTGTTTGACTGAGTTTCTTCTCTGAGGACCATCTGTAATTGTGCTTTGGGGCATGTCCATTTATCTGGGAAAGGGCAGTGAAGAAAGGAGTAAAGAGGGTGTTGCTAAAACTTTGTGAAGGTCAAAGCACTTTTGCCACAGCTCCCCACCCTCCCAAGCCAAAATTCAAGAGTACTTGTGGTGGAGATCAGCACTATTTGCAGAAGCAGAACCAATTCTCAGGCTCTCAGAACAGCAAAGCTTTGGGGTAGAGGGGTAGGAATGACAGAAAAAGAAGAGTGAGACATTCCCTGTTCCTAGAGCTATGGCAGGGACCTTGTGTCCAGCTCCAGCTTCCAAACATGAAACCACCCTGAGTTTCATTGCCAGGACCCACCTCATTCTTGAGCTCCTGCAAGGTCACCTTCTTCCTTCTCCCTATCAGTCCCTATGGCTCTGAGGCAATATCCTTTATTCCCTCAAGGATAAAGTAGAGCCAGGACTGGTAAAAAAATGATAGGAGGACGGAGCTCCAAGCTGACTGACAACACTAGTATCTCCTAGAGGGCAAAAAGGAAGAAACTGTGAGAAGGAATTTGCATCCCCAGAAGGAAATATCCTCAGTGGAGTAAACATGTCAGGGTGCATAAATCAGCACCAAAGAAGCTGTGTCCAGGTGGGCCTTGAAGTGGATGATTACCTTTGCAAGGGGCCCTTCCATGAAGACCAAGACTTGGATTCAGTTGGGATTTTTCTGGTCAAAGTGAGGAAATATCTCAAATGCAGATGTTACACAATGCCAGTCACAGAGCGAGGCTGTGCTAGCTGGAATTTGTGAGGATTTCTGGGAGAGCCACACACAAAGCATTTCTACCAGTTGCAGACAGCTTTCTCCTAACAAATATTAACCTGAGGGGAAAAAAGGAAAAAGGGTTTGTTTTTTTTTTCCCTGCAGGAAAAAATAAAAAAAAAGAAAAAGGTTTGTATCTGCATCTGAAAGGGAACTGCCATTGTCCATGTAAGTGCCTGAGCTTGCAGCTTTATTTTCATTCCAGATCCACCATAATCAGCAAAAGTCTCACAGCACTGAGTTGCCACTTCATTTCCTAGCACAGGTTACCTTGACATCATGACCAGCTGTGACAGCCCTGAGCGTGCTCAATACATTGCTATTACTCGGGAAAAAATACATCCAAAATGTATTTTCAATTGTGGAGGTTTTGCACGTGCTGGCCTGGTTGTTGATTCTGTACAAACTCAGTGTTTGTTTGAGAGCAGGGCCTTGCCTCCCTTATCAGGAGAACCTACTGTGCTGATGTAATTTTGCCTTCCTGGAGATATTGTTCCATAATTTAGTGCTAGCTACCAAATTTAAGCTTAAACATATATTCAGCTCATGTCAACACACATCCTGCCAATGTGAAAAACCATGCACTCCAGAAAAAAAAAAGCAGAAGGAAAGAGCATTAAGCAGTAAGAAGACTACAGTACCAAAATAAGTGTTTTGCTCATTATACTGTATTTTTGTCCATGTTACTGAAAAATGGAAATGGCAAAATGCTGCTTGTTGCACTTTCAAGATTTCTGCATAATTAGTCTCCTTGTAGGAGAATTTTGCTAGTGAAGAAATGGCTGAGAGTTTCAGGGCATTTTCAGAAATCCAGAATAATGTTTAACCACTGCTGGAGTTGCCTGGCTAAAGAATCAGAATTTATTAGACATTTCAATCAATAGCTTATGGCTTTTAAAATTTTTACTAATAAGTAACTTGCTATGGACAGAGCAAAGTCCACTTCAGCTTTCAGTGATAACTGTGAAGGATTTAATGTCATTTAGTGTGAACATGACTAGATCCTGATGACCATATTTAGGTGCTCATAGAATCACAGAATTATTTACATTAGAAATGACCCAGAAGACCATCAAGTCTAGCCATGAACCTAACACCACTTTGTTCACCACTCAGCCATGTCCCCACGTGCCACACCTACATGTCATTTAAATTCTTCCAGTTGGGATGGTGACCCAACTGTTTCCCTGGGCAGCCTGTTCCAATGCTTGACAACCCTTTCTGTGAAGTAATTTTCCCTAATATCCTACCGAAATGTCCCCTGGTGCAACTTGAAGCCACTTCCTCTCATCCTGTCACTTGTTACTCGGGAAAACAGACTGACTCCCACCAGCTGCCCTCTCCTGCCAGGGAGGTGTGGAGACCCAGAAGGTCCCCCAGCCTCCTTCTCTCCAGGCTAAACGATCCCAGCTATCTCAGGTCACAAGACCTGTGCTTCTTACCCAGCTCCATTCCCTTCTCTGGACATAATCTAGCACTTCAATGTCTTTTCGACAGTGAGGAGCCAAACACTGAACACTTCAGTCCCCCTGCTTACTCAGTAGAGAAACCTCTGAAGGCTCTGAGGATGGCTTAGAGGGCTGAAGAACACCAAGAATGGACATTTTGGAAAACAGCTGATAGGAACAACTGGGTGCTGGAGCTGTGGGAATCAGGCTGCCTGACCTTGGCCTCAGTGTCAGGCTCCTTGCCAGTTGGTTTGCATGCATGGTTTGCAGGCTGCCAGTGCTTGACAGAACCACTTTTGAGAGAAGTCTTCTTTTGGTTGCCTGCTTTCAAGTGCCAGGAATCTCCATTTTGGAGCTGCAGTTCCAGTGTTGCAGACCAGCCCTTCCAGGTGCATGGATTGTTAGTGGCTTCCTCACAGTTACAGAAAACTTAGTAATTTTCATAACTTAAGAGACCTGGGCACTCCCACTCTCAGTGCAGTATCAGTGACAACTTGAATGCTTCCCAAATGTTTGCAATGGGCAATTTTTAAATTAAGAGTTCTTATAATTGCTTTCCATACATACTTGGATCCCTTTTTCTGTATAACTAACAAAGATCTTTGAAGTAAAAGAAATGGGAACAAAGTCAGACCAAGGAGGTTTTTAAAAGTAGAAAGAACAAAACGTAAACAAAATTTACATCACTGGATAAAGAGACAATTCTCTTAAGAAGTGCAATGGAGACATTCACTGTTGGTCTCAGAACTGAACTGGCTAAACTTCAAAAAGCAAAAGAGACTCCAAATCTGGTAAAGTGACTCCTCATCCTGCATTCCCTCAACATAATGCCCCCTGAATTCAGAGGAATTTTCCAAAGGAAGGAGCAAAGGAAGAGAAAGTTTGCCAGAGGTTACATAGGGAATTTGCTGCAGAGCCAGGAATGGAGTTAGCTGCTTGCTAAGGAGTTCGATGCAGGTCCTATACTTAGACCACAGCAATCTCCATATTTAGCTAGACCAAGAGAAAAGGCAGTCAAATCACATCTATCTCCCCAGATTCCCAAAGGCACTGAGATTTCCAGATGAAAAGCATGACGTGCCCAAAGCACTGCTCACCGTGGCTTTTGGGGATGAAGCTGGGCAGGTTCCTGCCCTGGCTGAGGACTGGGAACACAGCACGGGGGTGTTTCAGCTGCCTGGTGTCTCCCTGGGGGCTCAGCATCCCTTCTTGCTGTGTGAGCAAACCCCCTGCCCCACACCTGGCATGGAAACCATCCTCTGACAGCCTCGGGCCACCTCAGTGATGGTGATCCCCTCTAGGGTCCACTGGATATTGAGAGCTGGCCAAGATTAGGGAGAGGAGTCGTGTGGAATTCAACGCTGTGCGAAGAGAAATGAGCTGAAAGAAAAAGTTCAACCCCACGTGTGCTGCTGTGGTGAAGGCAGCTATGGAGTCCTGAACCCACACCACCACCTCAGAAAAAAACTAAGTCAGTGACAGCAATAAAAAAGGGGTTAAAAAGAGCTAAGCTCTTCCAAACCTGTATGTAACCTTAAACCAAATATTAACAGAAAAAAAACCCCTGGCATTTAAGTTGGTGCTTAACTCTAGTTAATGAGGAGTTCAGATTTCCATTCTAACCCTCTTTTTCTGTTGCTTGTAATTTTCTCAAATAAACTCTGTTTTGGGCTGAAATTTTCCGTGCTTGAGATTTTTTTGGGAAAGTTTATACAAAATCAGTTAAACAGTTTATTTATGTTAGCACTGAAAACAAAAAAAGCCACATAAAAATATTTCCATGTATGTTCTGATCAGATATTTTCTGCTCAATGAACTCAAAATCAGTCACAGTAAGGAATTTCCAAATTTTGCTTGTGTTTATCCACAAGAACTTTAGGAAAACCCAACAACAAACAAACACAGAAACCTCAAGCCAAATCTGGACATTGACAAGTTTGTTTTTTTAAGTCTTTTAACTTTCAATTTTGGGATGTTATGCAAGTACTTTCTGTCTTTCAAGAAATGGTGGGAAGGTTTATAAATACTTAAAGTGGCATCATCACCTTTAGTCTATCAGTGCTCATTGGATATGTTCACACAAACTCAAAACATCTGAACACATGCATAACTATATATATATATAGTTATAATAAGTATAATATATATATACTTACCTGTATGTAGACATATATAAATATAAAACGTATATCTATTAATTGGCTAAACATCCCTTATGGAAAGTTGTGTTTCCTTGCTGACATGAGAAAAAGATGCCAAGACAGAGTTTAGCAGAGATTTTGATATGGTAGAAGCACAGGACACTAACTATGCAAAACACTCCGAATATGTGTGACATTTCTTAACACAGACAACCAACCAAAGCAAGATAAATCAATTTCCCAGCTGGCAATGTGTAATATCCTTTGTTTTATCCACCGCTAAAAATGTTATTAATGGCTGGGTATGTTCAGCATGCTTATGAAAAATCTATTTCAATCCCTCTGATGAACGATCTATCCGTAGACAAAATAGCTTATTTCCACTGAGAAATCTTGCTAGTTGGTAACAACAAAAAAGAAAAAAGAAAGAGAAAAAAAGAGAGAAGAGGTCATTACTTGCAAACTCCAGCAGTCAGGAAGAGTTCACTTCCTTTGTATTGTACTTTCTTACTGCAGGCATTTCATTTCTGGGGGAAGAAAATCACAAACATTATTCTCATGAATGAAAATTCTGAGCTTAGTCTGTATGAAGCTCCTCTCTTTCTCTCAGCTGATTACAGCCTCATTTCACCAGCGAGAATACTGCACAAGAATACCACCCTGGCCATAACTCACAACTGGAGTTCCTGGGTCACAGTTCCACAGAGCACATCAGTGGCAGCATTTCTGCTCTCTCAACTCACAGCCTTGGCACTAGTTCAGCTAAATATTTAAGCACACATGAAGCATAAGCACAGGCATTTTTTCTCCACTTTTCTGCTCATGCTGATACTCTGCTGTTTTTAACCAGGAGTCTTGTTACAGTTTGTCTCTGAGCAGTTTGGAAGCAAACAACTGGGGAATGGTGCTGCCTTCGGGTAACCTGCTTTCACAGAACTAGCAAGTAAATGGTGTTTGGCAAGGTCTGATGCGAGGGAAATGTGTTAACTCAAAACACAAAAACTCCCACCAAAAAAAAAAAAAATCCATATCAACATATTTTGCTGCCTTCAGAGAAAAAAAGAGAAGAGACAAAAAAACAGGCAGACTGTCTGAACCACAGACTCCCTTCAGTCTCTGAAGCCCACAGACACACACTTTGTACAAATATATGATCTTATCCACAGACACACAGATACTCCCCCCTTCCCCTCTCCCATTGCTGCCATCCTTACTCACAAGGGTGGTATGTAGGCTGTACATGGTGAGCAGAGACACTATAGCCTGTCTTGGCACACACAGCACTCAGGGCTGGCACAGACACACAGGAGGATGTGCACATTACTCCCGAAGCCAAGAAGGGAATAACACAGTCAGAGGAAGCAAAAAACCACCATATTCTCCTACATTAGTACTACTTGACACTTCCAATGGGACAGCAAATCCAAGAAACTAAAGCTTTCTCCAAACACAAGGAATATTTCACGCCACTCGTGTTTTCTTGATAAGCACCATTGTCAAGGCAGGAAAGCTGGGGAGCATGGAAGTCAGAGGAACTGGTTTCCCTCTGAGTTCAGGCAAGTCAGTGGCATGGCTGGGATAGAAGATTAGACTCCTAATTCTTCACTCATTCATTCATTAATTCTCACCCCTGCAAGGCAGCCTCCTGGGACACTCTGAATGCAGATCTGGAGCAGTGCAGAGCACAGTGGTTACCCCAAAGCCACAGCACACCCTGACAGGTGGCAAATGCCACGGGCAGCTGCAGGAGCAGTGAGTAGGAGGGCACAGGAATTTTGCCAATGTCCTGGCCAGTTCAAGACCCACAAAGCTTCCTTTATTCCACAGTTCCTCCCACTCTACACCAGCTTCTAGCATGGGCTGAATTGGAAGAGGAAATGCCTCTTAAAGGGTTGGGAGACACTCGTGGGATCAGGGAGGGGAAGGAATGCAAGGGAAGAAACACAGGGCTAGCTCTGCCCATCTCAGCTGCTCAGCCTCCTGGCAGCTCACAATCACTCTACTCTGCTGTCTCCCCTCAGCCTGCACTAGAAGCACCAGCTCCTATTCATTCATGTTTCTTCTCACATGTCCTCACATAAGTCTTACTTGGTAGAAGATGTGGCTTTTTTTGTATCTAGGAGAAATACATAAGACTAAATAAAGAATTGGATATTAGCAACAGCACCAAGACTTCCATGAAATTACATCTTCCCCCAGTGAATTATGAACAATTTTTTGTCTCTCTTGATCAGTTTTATTCTGTATTGCAATGTACAGGTTGAAAAACACAACAATATGCCTAAATGAGTGTTTAAAATTCTTTATTGATCCACTTCAGTTGATATCAGACACTTCTTTTTCACCTCCTTTCCTGCCAAAGATTCTCCACGTTGCAGCCTGAAGCAGGGGTGGGAGAGGTAAAACTGCCACCAGCTCAGCACTCCCTGCCATGGCAGGAACAGTGTGCTGAGGGCAATGAATGCAGTGGAGGATCAGGAGCTCAGGTTTTTCAGGGTGAACAATTGCCTTGTGTTAAGCTGCACAATATTGAAAAGCAATTCATTTCAGTAGGTAAACTTTACTACAAGAAGTCAATCAGGGCACATGGTGTAGCACTGAACATGGCTTAGTGGTTGGATGATGCTAAAGGTCTTTTCCAGCCCAAATTATTCCATGATTCTATGATTCTGTCCTACAACACAATTCCCTTGTTCTGTGGCTGGTTCTATAGAGAGTTCCCACCCCTGGTATAATATTCATTGTAATGGACAGGATTATATCTGTTTGGATGAGAGACAAGCCATGAACTGAGTATTGAAGCACCAGCTCTCTTCAGCAGAAAGAAATCCATTGAAGTCACTTCATATTGGTGGGTTTCTGCAGTCCTTTAAAAGTAAAACTGAGTAAGGCAGCTATCATCTAAAGATCCAAACATGATAAACGCACAGTGCATGGATGCTGAACTGTGTGAGTGGTTAGTTTGTCAACATTAACAAGCCCACAGGATGTGAAGTTCAGCACATTTCTAGGTCTCTGCAGCACCAGGATGAAGTTGCTGAACTTCAGTCAAAGCTGAGGGGTCACTGTGGGCCACGACAGAGCTACTGAGATCCAAGAACAATAGAAAGATAACCTGATACTTGAGGATTCTCACTGAAGCCTGTGCTCAGATGCCATCAGATGCTGATTTAGCCCAGAAGAACCCTGACACTGGGACAGGACCCACACACAAGAATGTAGGTTGCTGCTGGTTTTAACTGGTTCAGGGATGGGAAGCTGCAGTGTCACAGAGAGCCTCGACGTCCCTCGGCGGAACAGGCGGTTAACTCCACATTACAAGAGCTCTGCTTGGAGGCTTGAGGTCAAAAAGAGCTCCTAAAAGGATTTTGAAATTTTCTCGTAAATGCTGCATGTTTAAGTTATGATTAAGCCATGTTTACCCGTTAATTGTGCAGTAAATAAAGCTGTGGCTTTAACCTCCCAGTGACAGCGAGGCAGCGTGTTAATTAGGGCTGAGAGGCTGCCAGGGCTGTGCTGGGGGGTGGGAGGCACAGCTCGGTTATCAGTTGCGCTGCCGTGCGCCGAGCGCTCTGCGGTCACATCCAGCGCGGGCTCTCCCGCTATGAAAGGGCTGCTGTCTGCTGCAGCTGGCTCCCAGCCAAACTCTCCGGGCCTGAACATCACCAGTTGGTTGGGTTGGTTGTTTTGGTTTTGGGTTTTTTTTTTTTTTTTGTTTGTTTGTCTTTTTTTTCCCTCTCTCGTTTCTATTAGTTTTTATAGATCCACTTGCTCACTTACAGGGGGAGGATGAGGCTGACCCATATGGCAACAGGGCATGAGGCTGTGGGAGAGGGAAAAGAAAGGGTGGAAAGGTTTGACTTGCAGCTCTGCATCTATTTACTCTTTTTCCCACTGTTTCTAACCTCAGCCATTTAACAATACTTGGAATTTAGTCCTAAGATGGGACTTGAAACTTTCCCACGGGTTGAACCTCCGTGGATTCAGAAATCTGCACATGAGCCATTGCTAAACATTTACCAAAGCTGTCCACTTGCAGGCTCCCAGGATGTTCCTAGGGCACTAAATGGAGATGCAGGATAAGAGATGGAAGTGACAGATAATTAGGAAATGTGAGGAAGAGAAGGTGATGAAAAAAGCAGTTGGTTGTTTCACAGAAACTCTCTTGCAAAAATGCTTCCCAGACAGAAACCAGAACTCTAAATATTCTCATGTGAGCTCTGTCATGTGCATCTATATCCCAAATTTATACCACTCACGCCAGTACCTTTCCTTTGCACCTCTATTCCTTCTCCACAGGACATTTCCTCTGAACTTGTCAGGATCCTACCACATAAAAATGTGATGATCTCTTACAATAGTAAGTCAGTCCTGATTCACCAATCCTGGCCACAAACAAATTGCACAATCAAAATCCAAGGAAACTCTGAAAGAAAAAGGGAGAGATGACAGTGCCTGAGAAATTATTATCTGGTGGGGAGAAGTGGATGGATCTCGAAACAATTCAGCATTTTGTTGCTTGGGGCTTTTTTTTCTGGTAGTGCAGAATTTTCTTAAAAGAAACCACAGTACTCGAGATATTACAGTCCTGCAAACACAGCTGCAAGCTACAACCCAGGAAACACAGATCTAGTTCTCACTTCTGATTCATTACATCACTTTCTGCCTGGTGAACCCCCCATTTTTGTCTGCCAGCAATATTTGTTATAATAACAATCAATATTTTATTGTAAGCTTGTTGAAGCACAATTTATCTCTTGCAGAATAAGCACAATGAAGACATTAAATCCAACTATAGCAGGGAGTGATTTTTCCACAAACAGAACACATGGTCTCTGTCAGAAGACACAGCTCATCTAATGTTTATTCTCCACTTACATGAAAATAATAGATTTGCATTCCCATTCCTCCATCAACAAATTATCATTTTAGGCTCGTTATATGCAGAGTAATTAAAGAGGTTCTATCCAGATGATCCTTGACCAACAAGAACAACAAAAAAAAAAGTGGATGTCACTTGCTCTAACATGAAAGCCATCATGTTCCTTAGAAAGAGCTTCCACCCATGCTCATTCTCCAGAAATCTGCACAATCCACACAAAAATTCTCACTCTGCCATTCAGATGGGAACATCCACAGATATGTGACAGTTTAAGCAACACCAGAACAACACATATTCCCAATTCATTTCAAGTGGAAATTGACCAGTGGGAGGTTAAACTCCTTGCCTGGTCAAACAGCAGGTCGTTGGCATGGACTAAACTAGAAAAGAAAATTCTAGGATCTTCTCTTTGTCCTTAATCCACTCAGTTCCATTGGCCCAGAAGTTCCAAACTGTGTGCAAGGCAATTACTTCTATGTTTTCCCCTTTTTAATCAACCATAATTGGAGCATTTTGGTCTCTTTCAAAACAAAGCTTGAAATAAAGCTTGGAAAAAAACCATAAAGCTTGCAATCTATCTTGTTATTGTTTTTCTGACAAGGATATAATTCTTGGGAGACAAATTCCATGGAGTATTTTGACAGTGCAAATTACTGTAGGATCCATGCAGAGAATGAAAATCAATTTCTCATTCCCCAAGGCCATCTCCACACATGGGCATATTAAATTAAAAGGTTTGAAGCAAAAGGTCCCTTTTACTTCTTCTTGGTACAACTCCTATTACTTGAAAGAGTTGTTTTGAAATACCTCACACTTACATGCAGTTATACATGGGGGTTTGCAGACACAACTTTAATTGGTCCCCAGGACCTTGCTTTGAAGCGATGACTCACAAAGAGTATTTTGTCAAGCCAACTGTGCCATAAAAATATTAAGTGTGGCTTAAAACAGTAAAGGTTTTATTATCCTGTTAACTTCCTGTCATGAAGCATTGCGTTAAATTGTACTTTCAAGGGATTAATGACCTATTTGCTTCATTCCTTGCTGCATTTGTGGTTATAAAAGCTATTAAAAGCCATGTTATCAACAACAGTGTTAATGAAGATATTGGAAAATCAGTCAAGCACAAATATATTCTAATCCATAATATTAATCCAATTGCCTTTCCCTAGGAGATTTTATTTTTTAGTGTTCCCTGGTGACCTTGCAGCATTGTGGCCCTTTTGTGGGCACAGTCAGGAAAGTTAAATGTTTGAGAAAGAAACACAAGGGAGAAAAACCTGCACCTATGTTACACAAGTCTGAAGCCCTCTCCCTTTGGGAGGACCATCCAGAAGCGTGGAAAACATCGCCATCAACAGAGACAACAAACAGCACAACATGTCACTGCCACAGCTGAAAACAAACACCAAACTATGGGAAACAGCAACCATCCCTGGGCTTGTTGTTTTGAACAGACACGCTACAAGATGGAAAATTAATCCAATTTATTCCTTAAGAGACAGGTCTGCAAAATAAGCCTTGTGAAACAATGGTGGATTATTAAAGTTTTTGTTTATAAATAGAACCGAGGAGATTGATTTCTTTGCTTTTTTGGCAAGTAGCTTATCCACAGAACTATGTGGTTCTGGGAAGCTGAAACCATTCATGAAGTTCTGCTGAATTTCACAATCACTTTTGGCTAAAAAAGATTAAAATGCAGGAATGCTGAAATGTGTTTCTCTGACGCTGGTTGAAACATTTCAAAGTTATATTTTTCACTTTTTAAAAAAGGCAGGCTTTGATAAAAAGAAGTTAAAGGTAAAACACTTCAGGCAGAGAGCTAAAACAGGATCACATTTTCAGTATCTCAAGTAACCCAAGCTGCCATTATTTGTGTAGCTAAACATATACCTTTCTTTTTGAGCTCTCAAACTTCCAACCAGGAACTCAATTTATTTACCTCAGAAAGGCAAAGAGATTCAAAAGTTCTGACTAGTGAGTTATTTGTGCCAAAGTAGGGAAATAAATGTGAGCTTTTCTTCCATCTAGGTTATCTTATTATTTTTACTGACTGCATGCAGTTTCTGATGGAAGAAAATTTGAATGTGACTCTGGAAATGATTGAGAAACATTTGAAGACATTTCTCTCATGAGTGGGATTGTGAAAAGAGCCACATCTAACACAAAGTGCATATTTAGCAGATCTTTGCCTGTGCATTGCAAAGTAGGTGACTTCTCTCTTCACATCACCATTTCATTGTAAAAACACAAGAATTGCAGAGAAACTGATGATGAGGGATTTTTTACTCTATAAGTAATAGACATAGGCTACTTAAGAACACCTGCACAGGAATTAAACTTTGTTTAATATTCCATTAGCACCCAAAAAAAAAAAAAAAAAAAGGAGTGAGGAGCATTTTCAAAACTATTTCCAAGGTTAACCTTTCCTGGTTGGTGCCATTTACTATCAGCTCTGTGTGGCTTCAGATATCTGAGTGGTGTTAAAAGCATAAATATGTCAGCTGAACTGGTAACTTGCTTTTTATGTTTTCCTTTTATTTCTCTGCTGTTTAAATCTCTTTTAATGTGTTCTTTATTCATCTCTTTCTCTCTTTTTTTTTTTTTTTTTTTTCTGTGATTACTGTGGTAATCAAGGATTATTGTTCTATTTCTCCTTCCTTTCTGGACAGTTCTTGTGGCCTCTTACTGCCTATTTCAGAACACAGATAGAATCTATAGCTTATGCAGAAAAAGAATTTTAGGACATGCAGGTTCTCCATCACACAGCTGTGTCCTTGGGAAGCCCTGAGTGCTGAAGAGGAGCAGCCTTCAGTGGTCAGAACAGTCAACAGCCCATTGAAAAATAATTTCCAAAGCCTGGATGTAGATCCTCCATCTACTGATACCTACTGTTATTGATGCAAATGTTGATGCAGGTTGACAGCAATGTGCCAGAAGTTTAGGCTCTGCATAATTTGAGTTGACTCTGAAAACTATTGGAAACAGAAATCTATATATAGATTATAGGTTTCAAACAAAGCCAGCAGTTTATGAGGGAATGCTCTGCATTAAAGGAGCTTTCAGAGATGTTGAAGAAAGGCTTTTGTCTCAAATTTCTAGGAAGAAGCTAGGGATGTTTTTCATATAAGTAGTTTTTTATAAATTTTGTATGCTGTATCCCTAAAAATCTCCAAGGACTTTGAACTTCTAAAGCTTTCAGTCAAGACAGAGATGGAGAGAAAGGCAAAAAATACATGCCCACAGCGCACTTTTTGGGAAGTGCATATATACCATAAATAGCACTAAAATGTGCAATAGCACTAAAAAATACATACCATAGCAAATCAGCTCATCTAGTGTCAATGGAACTAAAGCTTTCTTATTAAAAAGATTTATATTTAAAAGCACTCATGGAGCAAATGCTTGTACTTGATACTACATTTCTCAATTACTCTGATATATTTGATTTCATATCAATGAAATAATTCTACATGCAGGGGGAATCGAAGAAATGTAGACTAAAATAATGCTGCCTGTTGATTCTGATTGACAGCTGTGAAGTATGGCCACATCTGGTTGTTAAAGTTTAAAAGGATTTTAAAATTAGAAGTAGCATTTCTGAGCCCAGCGCTGAAAAACCCTGACATTTGCAGTGCTGGGAGCAGGCTGTGAGAGGGGTTTCTATCCTGGTTTCCCACCCAGAAGAATATATTTACTGTTCAAACATTTTGAGGCAGGCACCCATGGAAATCAATGGGAACTCTGCCACGGGTTTTAAGGGGAGCAGAATCTGTCCCTATGTGTAAATATACAGCAATATTTTTTTCCCCTCTGACTGTTAAAAACCACCATCACAACTGGATGGAACCTGGTGTTAAACACTCAGACATGGGGCCTCTTTACCACAGGAGTCTCCAACCATGTCCATCCTTAACACCACACCAGCTGCCAGCTGAAGGCTCTGAAATGCTGATTTTAATCAAAATCTTTCCTTTCAAATCTAGCTTACAGTTTACTCACAGCGCAAAAGTGCTCCTTGGCGCTGGAATTTTCAGGATGCGATGCCGAGCCAAATCCTGCAGGCACAGCTTGCTCATAAGACAGCAATCTCGTGGCCCACCTTGGAGGCTGTAATAGGGCTACTGTACTCAGCCTCCCACCCTTGGTGAAGCCCACTAATAACATCTGTTTTATAGCATTCACTCCTGCAACCTGCTAGTTCCTTGGCTCTCCTGCTGTCACAGAGAGGATGTGCTTTACTATGCTGCAGGTCTGGTGGAAAGTTGTCAGACTTCAAGCCAAATGTAAAAGCAGCCAGTGCTGAATAAATGACTTGAAACACTTTCTCCAGGGACCCCTTCCAGGTCCAAGATAGGCAGATTTGGCCAGTGTTTGTAGACAGTCTTGTTCGGAGGCAAATTAAAAATCAAAATACAGACACCGTTTGAAAAACATCGAAAGCTAGACTCAAACATCCACCGTGTATTAAGACATTCTTATATAAAAATAACCACAAGGTTGCAAATTCATACTTTCCTACTTGGTGAGACCAACTGCAACCAGGAATAAACCTGGAAATGTGTGGGGCAGACTGCGGTACTGCCTTCAGAGAAAGCATAAAACTGGAGGTGGAAAGCCAGAGTGAGAAAAACAGGACACAGTGAAGCAGGCAGTTGAGTGGAGCAGTGGGTGGCACAGGGAGCAGGACCCTCACCTGCCCCAGTGCTGCCCACCAGAGCTGCCCCACACTCCCCACTCCAGCCAGGGGGAGCAAAGCAGGGGGACCAAGCCATCCAACCTGGCTTGGGAGGCTTTTAGGGATGGGGCAGCCACAGCTTCTCTGGGCAACCTGTGCCAGGGTCCCAGAGCCCTCCCAGTAAAAAACTTCTTCCCAATATCTAATCTAAACTTCTAACTCTCTCTCAGTTTAAAGGAATTCTTCTTTGTCCTATCACTAAATTTCCTTACAAAAAGTTCCTCTTTGGTTTTCTTGTAGGCTCCTGTTAGGCGCTGAATGGGGAGCCATGAGCCAAACGCCACTGAGCTTGTTTCATTATTGGGGGTTTTTGTAGCTGCAGAGCATTAAGAAAGCCTGCACTCCAGCTGCCAGGCATGCCTGCATGAATGACACACAGGTGAGGGGGACAGGACTCCAAAGAATGGATATGGAAGAGTGGGAAGGTGGGAAAAGAGGCAAGGGGAAAACTTCAAGCCAGTTTTGCTGCCAGACTTTATCTCAGAGAGCTACAACCTCAGACAAAACAAGTCCCCCTTCCAATCAGCAGCCCCTTCAGCTGGCCCTTGTTCTTGGCAGTCACTTTTTGGGTTCTCTGGCTAGGTTTGTAGCCTGGCTACATAAGTGACTTATGGACACATGCTGAGGGCCACAGCCCAGGACTGCCACCAGCATCTTGACCCTGTCACACTGCAGGCTGTGCTCAGGGATTACTTGGAAGCAGCCATGCAATTGTTATTGCAGAATCTTGTTTACAGCCACTGCTTCCCACAACACAGGAAAAGTAATCTCAGCCCATGAAGCTCCCTTTTCATCCTCCTGCTCTCCTCTCTGTGGCAGGGTCATGTAGCCACCTCTATTCTCACAACCCCAGTTACCATTGCAAATCCTCAGAGACCCAGGAACTGATAATTCTGCCTCTCCATGTCAGTGCTCTTGTCATACATCACCCCTCCTGCTGTATGGGACAGCCAGAGTCGTTGAGAAAGCCACAGGGCTCCCATAAAAGCCATATATGACATGAGTCATGTCTCAGTGCTGCTGTGGTTTGGGCACAGCGTGGTCAGCAGCTAATCATTGCAAATCCATGGCACAGCTGGAACAGAACTCCCTGACAGTCAGCACTGGCTGGCTGGGGACTCCTTTCAGTTTGTATTCACTGTTCTGCATTGTTTTTATCTGCTCATGGATCCTTTTGTGTGTGTGTGCCACTGTCCCAGTGACACAGAGGGAGCAAAACTCCCAGAGAGGAGCCTGTGCTTCCATGAAAATGAAGTTTATCCTTACATCCATATCCTAACAGAATCTCACCCAAACACTTCAAACCTCAAGGTTAAAATCTTAAATCAGTTATAGCAGGATGGACTGTGTGTGCAGTCATCATAAATGCTCTTGTATTATCTGGATTTGGGACTGATTTGAAATGCATTAAAAATGATAGCAAGGAAAAGAAAAATATCTCCCAAGCAGTAAGGAGGAAATCAGAATTTAGGGCACACTTCCAAACTGATATTTAATGTAACCTTCAGCCAACTCAAACCCTTGTGAGACAGTATTTGCCTGCTTTAAAATGTTTGCTTGCACACCAAAAAAAGAATTCTGCCAAACAACATCACAGCTTCACTACAACTTATTTGAATTATCATTTTCAAGAGGAAACTGTGAAAACACGAGTTAGGAGGCAAAAGGAAGAAATAACCTGGAATTAACCACATTATACAGCTGGTTAAGCACCACAGAGCTTTCTAGGGTAGGCAAGCCCTTTGAGCTGTTTAAAACTCCAAATTTCTACTTTAAAATGGTAACAGCAACTTTGTTTTATTTATATTCATTAGGCATTGATAATGCTCTTCATACTGTATTAGAGTGGGCTTGTGTGGGGGTAGGTTAAGAGCAAATTTTTGTAATCATCAGGGAAGGAAATGGAGAGAAATAATCACTTCCAAAATTGATGCAAGAAAATGAAGATGCTTTTCCTGGGTTACCCCAATTAACTAGACATAAAATAATTAGTCAAAGTGGTGATGTTTGTATCTTATGTTTTTGGAAAGATTTTCTACATTTGAAAAAAATTTAGCAAAGCTTCTCATGGCCTTTAATGCTCAAAAAAGCCTGAGAGTCCTGGAAGATGCAAGGAGAATTTCTCAACGTGCTCACTGACAGACAAAATGCTTTAAAAGGGTTACACAGAAAAGTCTGTCTTCAAGAAACTGATAGGACCTCATGCCAGCTCTGGCATACCTTTAATATTGAAAAGAGCTGCCAATGTTTATTATTTCACATCCAATTTGTTGCCATAAACAGTTCAAAAGAAAGTGATTAGCTTCACATTAAAGAGGCTCTGCCAGCAAGGGAACAGAGCACATCAGAGATGCCAGAGCCTGAAGCTTTCCTCCTGGCCTGTTGGGAATGCTTTCAAATCACACAGCACCAGACAGGAGTAGTGCTGGAGGCAAAAAGCAGAATAAACTGAAAGTTAAACAGAGTGTGACCATGTGTGTGTTATTATTGTGTCTTGCTGGAGCGCTGTTATTGCAAGCCCATAATGGCATCATGATAAAACTGCAGGCAGACCCATCATATTTTTGTAAGGGATCTCAAGCCTCTGGAATATTTTGACTAGAGGGGAAAGCAAAGTCAATCTCCCATCTTCCACAGCTAACAAGAAGTGACCTTCTCTGAATTTTCTTCGAAGGCTTTACGGTGCAGCAATAAAAATGTTTCATGCAATACGGGTATCCTGAGTTGAGGAAGAGTTTTAGATTTACATGCACAACATGGAATGGAGGCATAGGACAGGGAAAAGAGACAGTAAAAACCAGGGTACACTGGTTTTTTTTCCAACATGGCTAACACAAATGGCCCAAATTCCAGTAGTCTGGGAACATGGATTTGAGAGATCACACACCTTCCAGTCCCACTAGTGTGTTCTAGTCAGCTCTCTCCTCTCAAACAGGGAATTATCACTGGTACTGAAAAGCCTAAGAAAAGAGATTTCCATCATGATCAAGGGCTGCAAAAAGATACAATTATAATAAACCTCCACTGGTGGAAGCTTTTTACTTCATACAAATAATCTTTTCACAGTCAAAACCATGTATTTGTTCTAGATAACAGATGCACTGCTCTTGCAAAAGCAGGTTGTGCACTTGGTATAGCACTCAGTATAGCAACCCCTAGCAACATTTTCTCCCTCCCCCATCGTGGGGAAATCTGCATCTGTGCTGGAATAGGTTAGATAGCTACTTAAATATTTACTAAAGGAAATATATTATATGATAAATGTTTATAGAATGCATGGTATGCTTCAGAAAAGCAGTGAAGTAAAGCTGTGGAATAAGTGCATTGGGTTTATCCTAGGTATACAAGTTTGCTTTCGGAAATGTTCTTGAACAATGCAAGGTATGACACTTTCACAGCATGTGACAAATGGGAGTTTGTGTTAAAATCATATCTGGAATTGTAAGTTTAGGGCAAAGTATGTAGATCATTAAGAAGTCATTAGATCCACCTTACCTAGGATGTAGATCCATATAAAACTTGAGAATGTATAAGTTTTTATGTTTCAAACGATAGGATTATTTAAACTCTCTGGTTTTTATGTGCTGGAAGTGTTAAATTTGTAATTAGGCACTCAAAATCAGCTCAGGTGAGAGGGGCTATCTGGAAATTAATCTCTTTTAGATTAAACTCCCCTTGAAGGAAGAGCTTGGCAGAGGTCACAGTGACAGGAAGATTTTTGGAGCCAGACTCCTTTACACACATACACAGACAAAAAGCAGAGGAACCACAAGGTCCCTACAGGTTTCTCACCAGATGAACATCTGGAGGTGTCACAGACTGGCACAAAAGGTACCCTGGTGCCATGGCCAAACAGAACATGCAACACATGCAGAGAAGGGAGTTTTCACTCCTAATTTCCTCAGATCACTGCGCTGATCTGAGCCTGCTGAGGAACATTTCTTCATACCAAAAACCTCTGAATGCAACACAACCCACTTGACCCAGAACAGATTAAACTGACAACCACTTGGAACAAGTCCACTGTGAAACACTGATAGCCTAGGAAAGGCTGTACATCTTTCCTTCCCCTATCCACTTCACCTCTTACTGCTTTAAAAATCCACTCTCTGGTGCAAAATCAGTAGGATTCAGCCGAAGACTTCTGCTCTGAGTAGTCCCCACTGGCTCCTTACTCATACAGATCACCCGCAAACCATGGAGATTTGTGATGGCAAAGCCAGAGAAGCGTTTTTTCTGAGATCACCAAAAAAGTACTATGCAATATTCTACAACCCTCCCAGGTCTTTGTAGGAATCTAACTGGATAATTTTCACCGTTGTTTGCCCTTGTGGGATTCCATCCAGCATTACAACATGACATCAAAACTGGTGTTTGTTTGGCAGATTTGAGCCACAGTTGATAGTTTATTACTTCCAACAGAAAGGCAGTTTTAAGTGAATAATTTAAGAGGTGCAGTAAAGAGCTTTAGGTCCTAAATATTCCTTAACAGCTACTGCTGTCAGAAAACAATGGACAGATAGATGTGCTCCCTCTTCCCAAAACCATCTACAACATGTGAGGGATTTCCCAGTCATGGGAAACACAGGGGATGGGAGAGGAAATGAAAGGGTGCAAAGAGAGAAGATACCTCTCAGCACTGGATAAAATGATCTCTGGCTTAAAGGAGGTACAAAAGTGGGCAGATGGTGGACAGACACCTGCACAAAAGTGGTGTGCATCCAAACCCAGGTTATCACTTTGCTGTACACACATAGACCCTTTATTTCCAAGTACTTTTGTTTCTCTGTCTCCTCCTTTGAATATGCACTTCCTCTGTTGCTACACTTGATGCTTAAATAAACCCCCACAGTGTGTTCTCCTGCGTCACACGATTCCTGTTTGCTGATCACTGCTCAACAGCTTTCCATGGACAGGGCAAATAAAATATATTTGCAATTTCTTATCTGGAATGCGTTGCACAAAAACTGTGGAGATTTGAACTGGAAGAACTGCACTTCCACACTGGAAGTGAGGCACTATTTCTGTCTAGATATGGCTTGAGGGAAGCCAACCCAATTTCATTTGCTCCACTGAGCAAACAGTGCTTTCAGAGTTGCAAAGCATTCAAAAGAGGAAGATACAGAAAACTGCTCAGTGAAATTTACAGAAACAGCTCAGAGTGATTGACTAAGCCTTCTAGATGCCTAATTAGAAACCCGTCAGAAAGCACTAAAGCACTGAACTTTTGAAACATTAGAGTCCATGCTGAAGAGCCTCAAATTTAATGTCCCAATGTTTAAGGCATTACAGACCATGACAAAAAAAATCTTTGCTCCTTTTTCCTGTGTCTGCATCCACTGAGTTGCCATTGCAGTGCTCACTGTGAACCCTGAAATTACGGTGTACTCTGCACCTCAATTCACTTTTTCATTGCACCATAACATTTTTCTGACCATTGCCTTCATTCACTTTGAAAGCACAAGTGTGTTTTACTCCTGACAAAAAGACTGGCAGATTTTAGCATTAATATATATGATCCATGCTCGCTACAGAGGGTGGAATTCAAATCCCAAATTTTCTGCCTCTGAAGAAAATCCTGAACTTCTGTGAAGACCTCCCACAGAAACCAGGAAAGAATTAATGGGCTGCTGAGTTCCTAATATGTCCCACCCTGTGGCACCTGAAGGAAGTAGGTGTTAGACTGGCAGGGAACAGCTTGACAGGTTGAATTTCCAGCTATTTATGGCGACTGACTGAGGGGCCTGGAGCCAAGGACGACTGTTCCCAAGTAAAGTCTGCCTTTGGCAAAGAAAGCCTGGCAGAAAAGGAGTGATTTTACTTGCTGCCAGTGACTTGGGGGTCTCTGATACCTAGTGGGATGGAAGTATTTGCTGTTGTTTTTTCTTTTCTGACTTTTATTGAGCACTGCAGGGGTGAGGAGGCTGCTGAGTGCTGGGCCCAGAAGGGGTGAATGGGTTTATGTTCCTGTGTGTTTACTTTGGACTTCAGGGGCCACAGAGAGAGTGGAACTTTTTATGCAACGCAGCTGGCAGAAGAAAATATCTCTGATTTGAGGGTGTTGGAGGGCGGATGGATCAACAAAACTTCAGAAAGGAAACAATTTCAGAGTTCCTATTAAATTGTGCTGCTTGGAAAGGTGATGTTCTCTGGGCAGGATGGGCACGCTGATCAACTCTCACTCCTCAAAGTGACAGTCAGCCTTTACAGCCAGTCTTGAAGAGCTGGCTCAACACACTGGGACCAACCTCCCAGTGAAATACCCTGCCACAAAAACCTGTGCCCAGTTCCCCTAGGACAGGTACAATCATTGCAGGCTGATGGACATATTCCTATTTCATGAGCTGGTCTACAAATACTCAGAGGACACAGCAGGAACAACGTTCATTTCAATACTCCAGAAACAGATTTGAAGAAAAAGCAAGGGAATTAATACAAGGAAATGCAAGCTTGAACACCCTGATTTTGGTGTATTGTATAGATGTTTAATGTGTGGACATCTTGGGGTAAATATTTTATTATCTGAAAAAAGTACGGTTTCATTATTCCAAATAAAGCCTGAAAACTGGGGTTTTTTGTTGGGGTTTTGGAGTTGTTTTGGTTTATTTGTTTGTTTGGGGGGTGTTTGTTTTTTGGTTGGTTTTAGGGTTTTTGTTTGTTTGTTTGTTTGTTGTTGGTGGTGGTGGTGGTGTTATTTTTGGGTTTTGGTTTGGTTTGGGTTTTTTGCTTAAGCAAATAACAAGAACTAGTTACCCACTAGCTACCAAACTGAAGAGAGAAGGGACTATGTTTACTAGGAGTTTTGCCAAGGCACAGGAGATTTGGAGTTAAGTTTATCCTCTTCCTCAACGATTTCAAATCCCTGTGTGGGACACACCTTATCTTTCCTACAAAGGGAAACCACCCTGAGGTGTTTTGTTCTCAAAAAGTTCCTGGAGCTGTTTCACCTTGCATGGAATATCAGCCAAAGTTTTAATCCTTGTACAAATAAACCTTTTTCAGTTGTATATAGTGACAGTAAAGCAGGGATGATGCCTGAGTCTCACATGACTATACTCAGGTCATTTTGTTGGCTATGGCATAATTATGTCTGTGAGAGAAGGATCCAAATGCCTGGACCTGGATACCAAATTTTTTGTTTTGTTTCGGGTTGGTTTGTTGTTGTTGTTGTTGTTTTTGGTTTTTGTTGTTGAGGGGGGTTTTGTGGGTTTTTTTTTTTGTTGTTGGTTGGTTGGTTTTGGGGGGTTTTTGGTTGGTTTTTTCTTGGTTTTTTGGTGGGGTTGGTTGGTTGGTTTTTTGGGTTTTTTTGTTTGTGTAGTTTTGGGGTTTTTTAGATGCTATAGTGCAAGCAAACAAACAAACAAATAAAAAATCTCACAGCACCAGGATATAAAGTAAAACATTTCAACCTCACAGATCACATTTCTTGGTACAAGGAAATACTTGTACATCTCTTGGTACATTAGGACACACAAAAGTGCTCTGCTGGTCAGAGTCAGAAGTATGAGAGCAATGTTTTCTCAGTGACTCCTCAGCAGCATAATTGTAGAGATGATCACCTTCTCCCCAGATATTCCTAGGAAAACACCATTCTCCTATTTTAGAGCCAGTATGTTTGAAAAACTTGTGTTTACAGAGATGGACAACTTCACAACGAAATTCAAAAACCACAGGTGGGGCACATCAGAGATCAAACTGTAACAAGGCTCTCCAAGCCTATGCTTCTTCTTTCATCAGCCAGTTGTACAGCTAACATCCCTTTGGATTCTTTCAGAATTATCTAATTCACTGAAACATGTGCCTATTCCCAAGCTGGTTCTTTTTATTAACATCAAAAGGCTTTGGATCAGGCCCTATTTAAAAAAAAAAAAAAAAAAAAAAAGAAAAAAGAAACAGAAAAAGCTTTTCTACAAGGCCATTGTGCATTTTTTATCAGGTACACAATAGTGCCTCTGTGACTCCTCTCTCTGCCTCACCTATCATCACACACACGTGAGCAGATAACTTGTCATTAAAGAGTCATCAGTGTCCTCCAGGAAAGCTGCAGGAAGGTTCCTGGGCCTGCCAAGCAGCAGTTCTGATAAGGGATCACCTGCCCAAGCAGTGCATTCCACCAACATTCTCTTTCAAGTACACAGAAGTCCTGCCACAAATCACTGAGGCTGAAAGGGTTTGAGTCGCAGTGGAAGAGATGGGAAGAGGGAAAAAGGAGTTGTTATTTTAAAACCATTTGAAATCAGGTAGTCTTGTGTCTGATTCTGCATTTGAAAATTTCTTATGCCTGGAGGTTAGAGAGTGGTTGTCCCTCAGCATCTCTTTCCTGGCTTTATCTCCACCCCTACCTCCCAAAATCATGTTTTTGTGGGCTTTATAGCAGTTATCATCAGTCAATAATTTACAGCTGCAAAATACATATTCTCAAATGGCACAACTTTGGTGCTCATAATAAATCAAGGCCCTGTTTAAGAAGGCAAAACTTCCCTTACAACTGAGTAAAAAGGCATTCAGTGGGATAAAAGACATTCATAATAGCCCAAATAGAAAAAGTAAATTGTAATAACAACATCCAGAGATGAACACAGAGCCCTTGTAACATCACCTCCCAAACCACTGTTCAGTTGCAAATGTTTTAACCTTGGTGAATGGCATAAAACTTGAAATTAGTAAATTAACACAATTAAATTAGTTAACTATAAATTCGACTAAGTTTCAAAGGAAACAAAGCAATGACACTTCTTACACTTCAGACCTTGTACAGCTGAAGTCGTGTCCTTGAAGAGCTACAGATATTTCCCTGTCCTGACTCTGTTGAAATCCCTTATATTGTCAATACTAAGTACAAGTACTGAAAATTCTACAAAATCATTTTTCAATGCATGACTAATAAAAGCAAACCAGAAAGTTTACAGACTAAGTAATTTTGAAGATGCTGAAAATTATTTATAAAGGGCGTCCTATCACAAGACAGGCACTTTAATATGTCTGGAAAATATAAGAGAGTGGAAAATCAACAGAGCAAATAATCATAAATTTCAACTGAAAATGGAGTGAGGGAGGGATGATTTGGAGAGTTTGTATTCACTGCTCAATTTTAAATAATGGTCTAAGTACCAACAAACAGGAAAGATCTTTGCTCAGGTGCTGAATGCCTTTCTCTCCTACTGAAGCATACATGGGCTGAAGATGTGCAGCACACTGTATAACTGGGTACTCTAAAAATGGACCTTGTATGATTTGCCTTCCACTAGAAAAGTACAGTAATTGCAATGATTCCTGGTTTACTCTTCCCATTGCAATAATGAAACCAAATCCTACTTTAAAAAATACTGATATTCATAGGAGGTAACAGTATGTGTTTGCTGGTAAGGTCACTGCTTTTAGAAAAAAAATCCATATACTATGTATAATAGAGAGACTGAATTTAAATCTGTGAATGCATGATCCCTGTTAGTTCACAAAATCCAGATTCCTTTTCTAAACTCCACTCTCCTTCTGAGGTAGAACAAAAAAAACCCCACAGGTTTCATCAACTAGGCTCAAACTTGATGAGACAGAAACCATAGTCTGAGAATGGCAGTAAAGAGGTTTAAATTTTCTGTCTGAGAGCATCAGCTCTGGTTGCTAAGCCTTACTGTGGGGCTGGGGAGCCACCCTTTGGTCATTGCTCTAAGTGCAAAATCAATATAACCACAAACTGACAGCTTCTGCCCTCTGAGGAGGGCTCTTGGTGAACACCTATAAATTCTCTGGTCTTGCCAACAGCTATTCCAAGGATGTCTCTGGTTTAACACCATTTACAGAGTGCATTTTACCTTACAGTGATCCTGTTACTGACACAGAACAATTCCCACAAACTGAGTGTCTGCAGCATCATTTCTCACTGAAAATGAGGAGGAAAGGAAACAGAACATTTGTAGCTTCATAGGTTTCTCTTCCCAGAGCCCAAAATGGACTAAATGAAAAGATTACACCTCAATCACAAACTACTTTGTGACTGACAGTCACAGATGAGGGTGAAAAGCAGCGTAACACACAGAAAAGACCAACTAACTGCTACCATGTGATTTCAGCAAAACGGGCTGGACACTGCTGTAGAAAGGCAAAATCCTCAAAGAATGTAAACCAGATATTAAGCTCAAGAGAGGTCAGCCGACAGGGCAGAAAGGGAAACCTATGGAAAGCAGCCAGAGAGATTCAAGTTAAGCCCCACACAACTCTTATTTCACATTGAAAACCACAAACCATTCCCGGAAAGGAAGAAACTTTTATGCTCCCTCTTAGCCTTGATGTGATCAAACTTCTTAAATACTTTTGTATTTTATGAGTAGGGACTGAGTTCCCAGAGTTTTCCATTTACTCCTCCCTCAGGACTTCGGGGGCTGCTTTTCTTTCTTTCAACTCGGGATCATCCTCTACCATAGTCTGCTTTTGCTGGTCAGTATCAAAGGGAATTGGCCCATGAAGCAGAGAAGATAAATAGTGGATATATAAGCAGTGGATAACCCAGACACAGCAGGAAAGCAGTGGTTTGGAATTTGGATACAGACTTGGGAACAACCAAGACCAGGAAACTTAGATGAACTACAGACTACGGGGTGACCCAAAAAAAAAAAAAAAAAGGAAAAAAGAAAGAAGGAAAGAAACAAACTGGAAACAGCCATCAGTTCAAAATACAGGTAATTAGCAGAGGTCACAATGGGATTACTGTCTGCCTTCTGTCCTATCACTTGTTGAAGCAGTTTGAACAGCCAAGGAAACAGTTACAGCACTGAGAACAAATGTACTTCACATGCTCAGGAACTCTTTCAACCACTACATACCAGACAAACCTTGTGTCCCCTCAAGATGAATATTCCTAGTCACGTGCTGCATTTGGAGATGAAGATGCCAGGAGCTGGAATGATCTCTGATGGTAAGTTAGGAGCAGCATGAGGACAACATAGGAATTTCCAGTTGATCAGACTGCAAGGATTCTTCATCTCCTTCCAAAATTAAGGGCCTTTTTGGCTCCCACCACCAGAGAAAGGAGAGCCCACCAGATCACTGAACAACATTTCCATTGGCTAAAAAGCAGTGTTTTAATTATTCTGTTAGCAGCTCTCAGACATTTCTCCTTGCCCCAAAATATAAAAAGTGAATATGAAGTATAAAGCTGATAGAAAGAAAATGAACAGGGCATGAGACAGTCATTACAGTGTTTGATTTCTTTCCTGAGGTACAGGGCCACACACATTGCATACTTTTCTGTAATGGGTTTTGTTAAAAAATTTATTTATTTTTATTTCAGCCTGTAGTAATGCAGTACATTTAGATGATTACACTAATTACTGCTACCACTAAATTAAACACCAGTTTTGATTTGTGAGTGCAGCACTGTTAGCTGTCAGTGTAGGAGGCATTTGCACCATGGACTGACAGAAGGGTCTGACTGTATTTACAGTCAGAGACATCTTTGTCTTTTGCATTTGAGTATATTTTCCAGGTTTTCCAAGTGGTCAATTAATCACTAGAAGTTGAAACCATGATAAAGCCAGTGTGGAAGGGCCTCTTCTGAAAAAGAGTAATCACACCTAGATGATGACGATGTCATCGTTTTTTGGAATTATGGCTGCACTAAGAAATAATTGGGTTTGAAAGGACTTCATTAGATACACCCCACTGCAAATCCTGGGGTGATGGGTTTTCTTGGTTAATTTTCTAGGAAAGAAAACACTGCAACTTCGATCTGATTCGCTCCACCAACACTGGTCACAGTTGACCATAGGGTACTGAAACTGGAACTGAAAAAAATTCAGGAAAGCAAGTAACATAACGTGACCGAGATAATTTATCATCAGGCAATGGCACACTACTTATATTTATTCTGAAACACTTCTGAAAGAAGAATTTTATGGAAGTCGCCTTATTTCTTCATTGCAGCAGAGTAATTGTGTGGTCTGATACTGCTGTCAAAACACAGCAGCTGCACGATGTTTTCAAAGGAAATAACACTTAACACATCAGCAAGGACTTAGCTAATTAAAGCCATGCACAGAGCTGAGTGGCAGGCACCAGTTTGGGCTGAGGCCTTATATTCTCCACCAGGGCTGCAAAAGTTCCACCCAAAAAGGTAAATCTTAGACATCCAAAATACCTTGTGTTGTGTTTACTTTCATCCTAAAAATGTTCAAACACACATGCCCTCATTCTGGACAAGTTTCCTGGGGTTTTCTTTGGGTTGCTACAGGTGATTGGAAGCACCAAGATTAATGTGTGAGCAGTGACTGACAAGGCACTTTAAGACTGGAAACTCTTTAATAAGAACTGATTTCATTCAAAACCATGGGAAAGCAAGGAGTTATTAAAAGGACCTTGAGGGAACCATTGCTGCCTCCTCCTCCTCTGTACAACGCGCACCTGTCTTCCAAAAGAACGCTTCTGGATTCTGGCAAAGCATTGCATTACAAATAATTCAGAGGCAGTTCTTCTTGATGGGACCCCAATTGCTGGCACCTTTAAGAACCTCACTTGCTACTGTGGAAGAGATAAAAGTGGGAGAGTATAAACAATTTGAAACAGTGCATTTGATAGAACATTGCTTGAGTAAAAACTGTTTTGAAAGAAATAATTCCCATTGTGGTTTTGATTATACTTATTATTTACTTTATTGAATTGTTTCCACTTTTAAAATGTGTAAGTTTTGCTCATGTTCTCCACTGTCCATTAAGATGAAGAATAAAACCAGACTGATCAGTTTTGCCTTTGGAACTCCTGAATCAGTAGGCAACACAATAATTTTATGTTTAAATTGCGAACAGTATCTGGTGAAATTTTAATCCAAACCAGTAAAATTTTAAAATCAAAATCTTAAAACTGTTTCTGGAAGCATTTCTCTTCGTACTGGATTTTGAAACATTTTTAGAGAAGAGAACCAGTATTTTATGCCTACATTATGCAACCACATTGCATTCTGAGAATGGAATTATTCAGAGGGAGCAGTATTTTTCCAATGAACGACTGATGAACTGAAAAGAAAACCCTGGTGCTGTTACACTTCTCGCCCATCAGGCAGATACATAGAACAGATCAGAATGTTTTGTCCAAAGGCTGGGAAGCGCCCCAGTGACTCCCAACTGTCCGTAAAGATGTTGTACTTCAGGAAGAGACGCTGCTCCAAGCTGGAAGACAGAGTAATATTCCTACTCAGGATATAGACTCCATCGTTGTGGAGAGTGCAAGTCAAGTTAAGGCCGGATTTGGACGAGTTCTCACTGAGGTAGAGCCATTCTTTGGTGGCAATGTTGTAAGACTGCACAGTCAGCACGTCCTCGCTGGGGCTGGATCTCTGGTTTGGTCCAAGGTCCAGGATACAGCCCCCCACCAGGTAGATGGTCTCCTCCACAGACAGCATCTGCTGCTTGCGGACGTGCACGTCGCACAGCTCCAAGTTGGTCCAGGAATCAGAAGTGGGACAGTACTGCAGGATGCTCATGTTCCTGCCTGAAACAGAGAGGAGACATTTACAAACAGGTAATTCTATCAGCAGGCACTCGTGGGAGAGTGCTTCTCTTCCCTACGAAGTGTCCCAGCCTTTAGGGCAGATTGGTCACACAGTGCAGTACAAAAGCAGGGCAAGCCAGGGGAGACATGGGGATCACTGACAACTGCAGCTCTTTGCCCTTGACAGTAAACCTTGAATGTTCTGTTCCTTGGCATGGATGAAGAAAATTACGCTACTTCTGGCACATTACATGATGTAAATTGTCTGGGCATGCACATTTTAGCAGAATAATCCCTACCTTTTAACTTATGCTTTTAATTTTGTCTCTGATTGATATATAAGAATTTTCTTACTAAGAGGGAAATGGGTAAATATTCTCCTCTCCAGAAGTGGTCACAGATGAATCAAACTATCATGAAGACAGTATGCTTCATTAATGGCTGTCAAGTGGGGATTTATCATCCAAGCTTAACTTTGATACTTTACGTTTCATTCCATAAATTAAAGTTTTATGGAATAAAATTCATAAAGCTGGTTACATTTCAGCAAGTGGCCTGCATGACCTAAGGGCCCTTTATAAAGAGAGAAACACACATTGTCAAAATCATCTAAAAACCAGGAACTCTGTGCTCTGCCATCAGACAGAGGCTCAGGAAGAAGCTGAAATCATCTCCATAATTCACTTGCAACTCAGTGGGTGCATGTGTTTGCAGTAGTGTTATTCTACAAATTGTTACAGTGCCACCCTGATTTATGGTGCAGCAAAGACCCTGGCTTCACTAAAGGCTTCACTAAATTATGACAGAATGCACAGGACTCAGTAATTCAGTTCTAGTCTCTGGAGACCTGAGCTCAAATCCAACCTCAAGTGACAAGCAGGAACAGGTTTGCAGACTCCAGACTGGTCTTTTATTAAATCTGCTCCATGTTACCAGTCTGTCCTGCATGATGACTTCCAGATGAGCCCCCAGGGGAAGAGCAGACAGGGACATACTGACCAGTTCTGTAAGGGCACAGGTATAAATAGCCAGAAATATAACTGGATTGTCATGAATGAAGTGCATCAGTGGCATGAGCAGGGAGGTGCTGCTCTAGCATTTGCACTCTGATTATTTTCATGTTCTGCAATGTTCTGTGAATCTGCAGCTCTACACATAGATGACCTTTGTCTACAAACAACATATCATTCTCTGACTCATTAAGGGGAGGAGAAGGCTCAATTAAGTTTCTATGACTATCTATAGCAGTAAACTTCCCCTGGAAAAAGGGTTATTTGAGAGCAGATGTATGAAATACAAATCCATTGCAACGTGGCCCTCACATGCTCAGTCCACAGCCTGGGTCTTTTATATCCACTGAAACAACAAAAAAACCCCCAAAACAAAACCCACAATACAGAACATGAACATTATAGTGCCTGACACAGAATTTCTATTAGGATCTAGGTTCACAGGTGAGAACTGCAAACTCAAGGGATGGACTTTATTCAAGAAATGTCATTATAATTTAAAGTGGGAAATTCCAGATCCTGCCATCTTTTGGAAAGTGCTGTCCCAGCAGACAGCTCTACACAAATTTATAAAATACCCTACAAAACCTACCAAAACTGAGGTATATACAGAAATACCAAAAAATACTAAAAACAATATAAAAGCTATTACTTACTGTATGTGTTTTATACAGTGAATGTAGCAAACCAGCAAATAAACCTTAGTGTTTCTCAGATCTTTAGGCCTTAACAATTTCTCACATCTGCATAATTTGGAAGAAAAATCACCAGTGTGATTGTGGCAATTCTGGTTTCTAAGTCTGCTACCTGTCCTAAGCCAAGGTATCACAGAAAAACTGATCCTAGCCCCTTGGTCAGGAAATTATTTAAAACAAGCACAGGCATTTGCTGTCCTCAGTGATCCTGGGTTTAAACAGAAACCTAAATGTGCTAGTTATCCACTGCTCACAATTTTGTATTGTTTTACTGCCCTATTTCCATCGAAAAAAGCTTTTAGGAAAAGACCTAGGAAAAGACAGAGGTTTGGAGGGCAGCAGCAGTCCCCTGAAGTGTGGAGGAAACCAGAGGTAACTCACTGCCTTCCTTCAGCTGAACCCACAAGTCGCAAGTTCTGAGTAAGGAGCCTGGCACAGGGCAGCACCCCTGACTGCACATGCCTTGTTAAGGTGTTTTAAAGGAATGGGATCTGCACTAGCAATGTGCTCACCTTCCCCTTTATGACACCAGGAGCAGGCAGCCTGATGAAAGAGCAGCAGAAGCATCAGAAAAGGAACTTGTGAAGTGCAGAGGGAGTAGGAGAAAAGCTGGTCCACCCATAATTGTGTAGTGCCCTTAAGCAAATCAGAGGTTTTTCTGCTCACCTCTTCTTTCTCTAGGTAAAAATGACAACCCCCTAACTCTGGTCTCTAGAGACAAGTCTTCCCATTAATCTATTTCAATCCCTTATCCTCGTTCTCTTGTCTCACAGGATGTTTCCCTTTGGATCTGACTTTCTCAGCATGGCAAGTGTTTCATGCCAGACATCTCTGAGTCCCAGTGTTGGACATGAGGGAGCAAAACAGCCCCAACAGACCCTGCAGTGGGGGTGAGCAGAGGACTGGGACTGCAGCTCTCTCTATAGACACAAGCACATTTTCCTCAGAGGAGCCACCAGGCTCTGGGTCACAATAGTCTGGACAAAATGTGTTTGAGGGTTTTCATTCCCCTGAAGGGTGGCAGCATGTCTTTTATAAACTTTAAAATGATTCAGAGCTCAAATCTGCTCAGACACTAGAAGGGACAGCTTGTTCTAATGTCAGTTTAGCTTTGCTTGCAGTACTGTCTGTAAAAGCTAATCTGTCTTCTAATTTCATTCTCTGTTTGGAAATAAAACCCCTAAAACAACTGTGGTCAACTGAAGTGGGCAAAGGCCAAATTCCAACTTAATAAATACTGAACATTTGACATGTTTTAAAAATTGAATTCTAAAGTTCTGAGAAAATAGTCTTCCTCCCAAACAATGGCACTACATACTTAAGGAATGAATGAATGGGAGCTCCTTTTAACTGAATTTCTTTGCCCACTGGATAAGAAAGAAAAGTAATTGTCAGAAGAGAATGAAACTTCAAATCCTTCCCTCTGTACAGTGTCCTCAGAAAACTGGGTATAGAAAGGAAATAAGCTAAAAGTGTTGGTTCTTGCTTAAGCCTTTGATTATTATAGGCGTAGTTTGAATTTTTCTGTAAAACACTGAAATACTGTAAGGAAAAGACCATGACATCTATTAATACATGAGAAATACTAATGAAGGGAGATATTTTCTATGCATTTTTCTTTCTGACAGTCTAAACTAGGTATTTTAAAAGTAAACAAAGCATATCTGTTGAAGTGTCTCTGTACTATGTGATCAAAATCTAAGAAAACAGGTAGTGGCTAAGCTGGGTGCTGAAGTACCCATCAGTTTGTTCTCTTCAAATAACAGAGCCCCAGGTCCACATAGGCACTGGAAAAAAGAATATAAATACCTGATTCTTCCCTGACAGAGCTATTTTTTTGTTCTATTTGTCAATTATTTTCTACCAGCAATTTATTTCTATGTGTTGTAATGAGCATTATGCTGCCTTCTACAGGAGTTCGAAAGCTTTCCTGAAAAAAGGAGAAAATTATCTGGGCCTTGGAACCAATCAGGTAAAAACCAACAAGAAGCAACAGCAAACTTGTTACCTCGTGCAGTGTATCCTCCAATAACATAGATCTTGCCCTTGCATTCACAAGCTGAGAATTCTGCAAGAGGGTTTGGCATGGATGCCACGAAATTCCACCAGTCATTTTCTGGGTTGTAGCACTCCACGTTGGAAAGGGACTGGCCACCGATGGCATAGAGCTTTCCACTGACAGCCAGGAGCTTGAAGTTGGATCTGAAAGAACAGATTGCAGCACTGAAATGAGTTGAATCCATGAACAGAAATACACAGGGCAGAAAGTTCTTCCTATCCAGGTTCTGACACACTCATCACCACTCACACATTGCACCATCACTTCATGTACTTGCAGCATCTGAACTCTTCAGTGCAAGGCCAAAATTCTGTAACTACATTGTAATTACTCAGGACAGTAACCAGTGACATTCTGGATGTTATTGATGGTGCTGCTGAGACTGAGGAATATTTTATATTGTATTTCAATCTGTGCCAGTTCAGCTGTAAATGTTCAGCTAACCAACGTGTTCAGTAGATGGCTCGTTTTTATTAGGCTTTTAGTAAGGTACCATTAGCAGAGAAAAGTGGATTACATGGACACAGAGCGAGGGATATTATTTCAGTTAAAATGGCAAAAATTTCAGACAAGACTTGATGGATGTCTAAGAACGCATACTTGTCTTAGGCTGTATTACGGAATCTCTTTAATAACCCTAATATAAAAGCAATTTAAAGTGGAACATATTGAACCATGTTCTGCAAAAGAAGGAAGAGAGAATCTTCTGTGCCTTATTCAGCATTAAACTACTAAATACATCCTCTGGAGCAAGATCTATCAGTAAATTATGTTCTACCCATAGCTGAACAAAAATTACATTGCACTCCATGAGCAATGACCTGGTCATTTATTTCTTATTCTGTTCCATTACACTGTCAAAAGTCACATATGGCCAAGGGGAACTTTCTAATTCCTGAAGCATGAGAAGTCTCCTACCTCACACTCTGAAGGTAATACAGCCAGAAACAAATAGTCTACAGGTATTAAAGGTGCAAGTCTGGAGGAAGAAACTGGAGGATGTGAAGAACTCTTGTACACTCAGCTCTTCCTTCCAGCCAGGGAAGCTGGTCTAATAAAGGATGAGCTTTTCCTCTCCCCAGGAACAGTCTCAATGCCTAGAAAGGCTGCTCCTTCTCTACAGCTGAGCCAATTGAGATTTTACCATGAGCATCCCAATTAACTGGATGTGTGGCAGTCCCTGGAGTGCACCAGCTCAGCACAAAGCCAAACAGGGAAATGTGTTATGTCTGCAAAACTGAAGGGATGTTTCAGACCTGCACTGGCCTGCTGGGCAGCAAAGGGAGTTCCACCCTGCAGGAATCCAGCATTCAAAACTTAACTGCTAAGTACTTTTGCAGAGTTTTGTCTGGATAAAATGAATCCTGCCTAGCGGCAGACTGCCCTGCAACTCCTTTTTATTAAATATATTTGGAAAAAGAATTTGTTTCCAGATGGAATCACTTTGTTCTTGTCATCCTGATATAGCTTTGGAAACTAAAATGCTCCTTTGAAGGAATTAATTGCTTTTTATTCTTTTTTTTTTTTCCCCTGACATTTTCGATTAGGTCAGTCTGTTCATATTCCCTCAACAGCAATTATGTTTTCCATTTTAGAGAATCCAGAATAACATGGTAATCAATAGCAGGTATGAAATGAGGATAACTACTCGCAAATCATTATGATTTTCAAAGCAACATACCTGTTGTAAAAGTTAGGACAGGAAAAAAAAATCCATAAATTAAAAAAGAGGCAAAACCACAGGGAAAATTATCTATTGAAATACAAATGGTACAGCTTTCAGCTTTAAATATGCTAAAAGGAGGCCACAAACTGTTGTGTTAGTCATTTAACCACTTCCAAACACTTGTTAAAATGGGTGATATTCAGTGGAGGTATCTCAGACTTATGAATTTCATTAACAATAAGGTTCATTTTACTCAAAAGTAGCTGCAAGTATCCATCAGCACACTATATGAAAGTTTGGACAATGGCTCAATATGCTCAATATGCTATGAAAAGCTTCTGCCATTCACCTCTCCATGCCAATAACAGCAGGTGTTTTTATGGAGAGTGAACATTAGGAAATATTCAGTGCATTTTTACACTCTTCTAATGTGTTGGAGCAGCTGGAAACAAGGAAAGCAAACACTGAGCAGGGAGCCAGCTCTCCACAACGAACAACTGTTCCATGGACTACAGCCTGGAAACAGCAGGGCTGAATTCATCCGATTCAACCACGGTGGAACTCCACTTGCACCTGAGACTTGTCTAAACCTGAGGGATCAGGTTCTTTCCAAAAACCCGGCTGAGTGGGTCCCTTCTTGTTGGGACAAGCTGAGGTATGAGCTGCCTTCTGTTGCCCCCATTCACTCTGAACAGAAGCCCAAGAACACCAGCAAGTGGGAGCTGTGGGGTTTCACCATCCCTCAAAAGCCATTCTTGACTCCATAAAGTGCAAAGCACTATGTGTGCAAAGGTAGGAAAATGCAATGCATGAATGAAAAAGACCTGGAAGTCAGAGAGGCTTTCTGAACACAAGGCAACACTCCACAGCTTCCCCAAACCCCCAGAGGGCTGTGGATTGTGTTAGGTGTATGTGCTGGAGGCCATGATGGCAGTGGCTATAAAGGACCAGCAAACATGGTTTTTGTTCACTGACAATCTCACGTAGTGTACAACAAAAAAGAGTCAGCCCAGATACTAGACAGGACTTTCTGAGCAGAGGGGTGGCTAAACATGGGAACAAGACATGTGGGAGGAAGGTCCCAGTGTAGGTTGGAATCTACGTTGCTGGAGGATTTCAAGAGCAAGTTAAACGTGGATTTGCAAGGTAGCCTTGGTCCTGCTGCAGAACATGAACCTTGGACTAACCAATATGTTGTTTATTCCTGCCAAATGATCAACTTTAACCTTAGCATTTCTCAAGAATCAGATGACTTCTTTATTCTAGAATTAAAGCACTTACAGCAGAGACAAGGCATCATGAAAGCACAGTTACGAAGCAATTCCAAAGCATTTTACATATTTTCCAAGAGTTAATTTTTTCCTTTTTTTTTTTAATATTTATTACACGAGTCTGCAGAGTAAACTGCATCCAACATTTAGCTTTGGACATGTGTGATACATTTGTGATAAGTAAGGTATGGATAGTTCTGACTTAAGAATTTTTGAAGTCTATTTTCTTCCAGCACAGAAGAATTTTGAGTGAAAAAAAAAGTAAAAAATTAGGAAAGAGAAGGTGTCCTACACAGGCAGCATTGCCCATAAGTATCACCTCCTCTACTCCCGTAAGAGTCCTCAGACTGGCAGCATTTCAGGCACAGATTGCTCACAAAAAACATGTTCCACATGCATGTGTATAATTCCAGCCAGGGGCTTACATGGGTCTTCCAAGCCTGAAAGATTCACCTGCCATGAGTAGGAAGGTGATGAAGGAAAATAAAAGTGGAATATACAGCTCTAGCTGGCACATGCAGTAGAAATCCTAGGAGTATATTATGTTTAAATAGCAAATTTTAGTGTTCATTTAAAAAAAAAAAAAAAAAAGGTTTGGAAAGGTATTCGAGGACATTACTGCAGGAGTCCCCTCTGTACTTAGTTACCTTCTTGACCCCAAAGACCACAAGTGGTCTTAGGAAACACATAGAGCTGCTTCTATTAAAAAGTTCAGGTCATTCTCTGCAGACACCATTCCATGTACAGAAACACCTCCAGAATGAAAAGTTCTAGAAACTATCATCTGCTGTGAACTATTTGTGACCAGCACTAGATTTAGCACTCAGACGATCAGAAATTCCATGCTCAGTCACAGGCTTCCTCTGTGAGCCTGAGCAAATTATTTTATCTCCCTTGTGTATGCATAAATAGGGAATAACACTTCCTCAGACTCCTGGGGGCATCACAAGAATAATACACAGGAGGTGCCTGCTGTGAACAAGTTTGAAACTAAAGTAATAAGACCTCTACCCAAACTAGAATGGCTGCTAAACATTCAGTTTATCTGGTGTCTTTTGTCTTCTGCTTAGAAGTAAGTTAGGACTAGATCAGCTAAACATGTGCAGAGAATCCCAGCATCCTGGGATTCTGTATTACAACAATGGAAATAATCAAGGACAAAAGTATCATAGAATTGAAAAGGTTTGTTTAGGGCAGAAAACTCTCATGTGAACAGTAGAGCAGCACAATTGTATCCACAACTCCTCAGCCTTCCCTCGAGGCCAACACATGCAGTCCCTCATGCAGGACAAACCCAGATCCTCTGTTGTCTGAAATCAAACCAACTTCAATGGAAACTAGAGCCCTCCCTGAAGGTATGTCAAATTTCATCCATGGGATGTAATTATATCAGCTGACATAAATTCATTTGCCAGACAGTCACATGGCTGTAATTCCTAAGTAGAAGGCTGGGCAACCACCCTGCTTATTTTACTACAGCATAACAAACTAAAAATGCAATGCAAAGCGAACTGCAGCTCTAATTGCAGCACAGATGTGCAGCAGACAGGCATCAGCATTGGTCATGTTGCATGCAAACCTCTCATGGCAAAAACATGGATACAGGCTATCCCTTCCTGTGCTCTGGCCACAAAACACCAAGCAGGTCATCAGGGAGCTGAAACGTTATGTCAGATAGAAAAAAATACCAATTCACAGTTGCAGAGCTGAGACTTCATGAAGCTGGTAAAATCAGAAACATGTTTTGTGACGCAGTCAGCTGAGTTTCCAGGAAAAAAAGTTCCCCTGATTACTCTGGGGGCAACATTCTCACTTCTACCTTGCAGGTGTAATTCTGGGTACTTTTTGGCCTGCAATAACTACTAGGAAATGTAAGACCAAAGATTATTCCAAAAAATATCCATCTGCATGCTGATTTCTGCAGTGAATGGCCAATGTGAAAGTCTATTCTAAGGAACACCTTTCTGTTGCCTATGATGGGTTTGATGATTAAGTTGGTATGGCAATGCCATTGAAAACAGTAATATTAGGAGAAAATACCCATGTGTTTATTTCAAGTATAATGATTACACATCTAGGAAAAAAAAAGGGCAAGTGTGGAGGAAAAAATAAAGGGCAAGTGTGGAGGGAAAAAGGCTGACCTAGAGTTTGAATACACAACTGTAAAGTGCAAACAGGGCCTTGGAAAAGTATTTTTTGAAAATCCATGCTGCAGAGTCATCACACTTTTGTGTGATGTACACATCACACAAACAGAAGCTCGTAACTTGATCAAGGTGGGACTTGTGTGATTGATTTCCATATGAGACACTGTGTGGGCTGACCCCATCCTCCTTTTCTAGCAAGGCCAAGTGCTCCCAACCCCGTTCACACAGGTCCTGCTGTCAAATGAAGTCAGCTAAAACATCTCAGCTCCCCAGGCACCTCAGGGAACTCTGCTCTAGGCTCAGCCTGTAACAAACAGGTCTGTAAAAGAAGGTGTTTGCAGTGTTTAAAAGCTAAACACCCATTTCACAGATTAAACTTTTCCCAAAACTGTTCCAAGCAGTCAGAAATAGCAAGAGAAACGGTTTCAGATCGGTTGGGATGACTGATTACGGAAGTGATTATTTCAGTAAAATTCTCACATCAATACAGGAAGTGGGAAAAAAAAGATGAAATGGGAAACACTCAATTTTAGATCGACCCTTTGTGAGAGGGTTTAGGTGGCAAAAGCTAAATAGAGACAGAAATAGGGACTGCAGTTTGACTACCCAGATCCAAAGCATTTATGCCAATGGTTTGGGTCTCTGCATGCTCTTTCAATTTACTGGATAGAGAAAACGATTTCCATTCTACAGTAAATTTTGGCCTCCTTACTTTTTTTTTTCTTTTTCACAGAGAGAGAAGATAACATTCAAAACACTGTTGCTAAAATGGAAACAAAGAGGAAGTTCATGCTGGAAATAAACCTAGTTTGTTTCAGTGAAATGAAAGCCTTTGTTTTTATAACTCCAAAGCGTGGTTAAGGTAGAGCAGCCACAACCTTGGCCAGGGAGAAGGCTTCTCTTCTTGGGTCCTCCTCAAGGCTAGCTCTCTATTCCTCTTTCTTGTGTAAGAAGAAATTACACAAGTGTTTCTGACTACAAACTAAAACATCAATGTCTAATAAACACTTCAAAAAGATAAAGGAAAAATTGTCAAAATTACAAATGTGCCGGGATCCAAATATTACCACCAAGTGAGAAATTTCTCACCATCTTCCTGATGTTTTCCTGGTGAGTATTTCACTGAAGTGCAGGCGTACAAAACATTCAGCTTTTTAAGAAAATACAAACCACTGGATAACTGCTCCAATTAATTTTTTTTCAGCCATCTCCAGCTCTGGTATAGCCTGTACTTCCCTACAAAGAGCAGGAAAACTTGTCGCCCTACTGCACTGGAGTTACGATATACCCCAAAGCCAGCAGGAAAGGCATTTTCCCATTGGGTTTGCTTGGTGGTTCAGAGCACAGACAGGTCTGCAGCACGTCCCTAAGGCTGAGCCAACACCACGGGAGCGAACAGCCTCTATCTCAACAGCAGCCAGGCACACACGTGTGCCCCAGGGAGCAGGGGTTACCTCTTCTGGTTCATCGAGGCCAGCTGGCTCCACTCGTTCAGGCACGGGTTGTAGCAGTGCGCGGCCGAGATCTCCTGGCTGGTGATGCGGTAGCCGCCCACGATGAACAGGTAATTGTCCAGCGTGGCCGAGCCGTAGCCGCGGACGCTCACCAGGTCCGGCGGCAGGTTGTTGGCCAGGGGCAGCCAGCGCTGCGCCTCCTCGTCGTACCTGAGCATGGCCCAGGGCGCGTCCCCCGCGGGGTGGCATGCCGCGGGCAGCGCCGGGGGACAGGCGCCCATGAAGTCCCCGAGCAGCACGAGGGTGGCCGTGCCCCTCATGCGCCGCTCCCGCAGCTGCTGCTGCAGCGCCGGGGGCAGCAGGAGGTGCGGGCGGGCGTCGGGCCTGCGCAGCACCTGGTGGTAGTGAGCGGCCATGAAGTCCAGGCAGGCGTCGTGCAGGTCCTGCAGGCCGTACACCTGGGCCAGGCGGTGCAGCTCGAAGCAGTTGCCCAGCCGCACCTGGGACAGCAGCAGGCGCAGCAGGGGCGTGACCTGCAGGTAGGACGCGGCCTCCACCAGCTCCTCCAGCAGCGGGGGCTCCTCGTCGCCGCCCTCCTCCTGCTCCAGCCTGGCCAGGCAGGACGTGTTGATGAAGTCCAGCACCAGCTCCAGCCCCAGGGCGCTCAGCCCCCCGCGCAGCAGCTGCTCCTCCTGGCCCTGCCCTGCCTCCCGCATTCCCGAGCGGTAGAGCGCTCGGAAATAGTCGCTCTGCTCGATCAGCTTCCTCTTGCACACGGGGTAGCACTTGTCCCCCAGCCGGATCTGCACCACCTCCTCGCCGGCACCGGCCCCATCCCGTGCTTCCCCTTCCCCCTCCTCTTCCTCCTCCTGCCGCCGCCGCCGCCGCTCGGCCAGGGACATCGCTCACCGCGGGCCTGGCCGCGCCTCAGCCCGGCCGGAGCCGCCGCGCCGGCTCCTCCTCCGCCGCCGGGATGGGACGGGACGGGCCGGGCCGCGGCGGGATGGGCGGAGCGGGCCCGGGATGCCGGGAGGCGCTGCCGCCGCTCCGGCCCTGCAAGGAGTCACAAGGGGAAGGGAGGAAAAAAACCAAACCCGCACGCTGAGAGGAAAGAGAAAAAAAAGCCCGAAAAAGGCAATGTTGAGCGCTCCGGCGCTGCCCGCCGGGGGGGCCGCCAGGGCATCCCCCGGGCCGAGCCCGGGTGGGTGTCAGGGACACGGTGGAAAGGCCGGTGCCTGGCTCCAGGGGCAGCCCAGAGGCACAGCGATCCCCCCTGGTGCTCCCCTCTCCCGATTTGGGCCGGCATCGCAGCTCCAGCCGCAGCGCTAACCCCTTGCCATAAATGTACCGCTGCATCCCTGGCGAGGGAAAACATTCCGGAGCCACGCAGGCAGGGAAAAAGCACCGTATTGTGAGCTCCTCGTTTGCCCCGTGAAGACACTGCATAACCTGTTCTGACACTCTATCTTTTCTACTTAAACTAAGTTCCTGGAATCTCATGAGAGTGAGCTACGTACCAGGGTCCTGAATTTGACACGGACAAGGAAAGAGCAAATTTACAACTGAGCGTCTTGGGCAAGGATAAAATGACAGATTTGCTGTTTGCCTTGTTATATTCTTCAAACACAATGACAGTCCTTTTTTTAAAAAAACCCTACTACCTCCTGAAACAGGCAAGAAGTCTGCCATGCCTGTATTCCTGTGTGATGATACTTAATATAAAGATGTTCAAAATATACTTCATATTTTTTCTTTATAAAGATGTTTCCTGTGGGTATTGCAGACTATAGAAAATCTTTCCCTTTAGCAGTAGTGTGACTCAGCTCCAGTTAGTGCAGATTGCTTAGTTTTCAGACAACTCCCTGTTTTCATTGCTCAGAAGGGATCTTTCCCCCCCACTATTAAAACATTTCAGTGGTATTTGGGGGGGGGGGGGGGGGGGGGCAGTTCCCCTCTCTTTTAAGGAAGACAGGATTGTTTACTTTTTAGCCTTTCCTCTGTGAAATGATCTTCACTCTAGCCCATAGAGATGACACAAATGTCAATCTCAGTTACACGTGTTCTTTTTTGCTGACTTTTGTAAAAACATTTTTTGAGGTGAGGTAGATTTCTGCACATTTTTATTTTCCACCTCATTCCAAAGCATCTTCATCATCTTGCTTTTGAAGGGTCCATTTCATGTTCTGAAATCCTTTTATACAGGATCTCAACCAGCCCCAAAGAGGTCTCTTCAGCTGCCTCGGTCACCATCACCTCCCACCTTCTCTTTCCTACTGTGTCTCACAGCTTGCTTGGTTTGTGTTCCTCATTTGTTCTTCCTAATTTTTTAACTAATATTCAAATTCCACTTTCCTGTCTTTTGTTCTTGATGAAGCACCACAACATTCGGCTTTTTGAGTTTCTTACACCTAATTGAAGCTTAAGTATGAGCAGTGGGCTCTTTTTCTCTCTGCTTCAGGTTAATCCTTCCAAAGATAACACACAACAAGTGTCTCACCACTTCAGTAGGAGTGCAACCCTTAATTTCTTCTTCTCCTTTAATTCCCATAGGCAGACATTTCAAGCAATTGTAATCATGAATACTCCCGAGGAAAACAGAGATCTCATGTTTGGTGTGGCCAGGAAGCTGCCCTGTTGGAATACAACAGGATTGCCATCTCTAGACATCTGTTTTGTAGTCTATTATGTTTCATGGATTTGTAAGCTAGCTCCTAATTGGTGAGTGCTTTTTTCCATGTAGTCAGTTATGGTAAGTTCATCCTCAAAGTGTTGACACCACAGCCTGGATAGATGGAATATTTCTTCTCTGGCCATGTGTTGCCAGATGTGCCTGCACCTGCCACTCTGCCTGGGGTTTCCAGTCTTTCTTCCTCACAGTCCACGAGGTTTGTTAATGGGCTGGATCAGTTCTGGCATGTACTAGTAAGTGTTTGATTCCTGCCAGCAAACTTTCAAGGGCAGCGACTCCCACAGCTTTCACCAGGAGCTCTCACGAGCCCAAGGGGTCAGCAGTACTGAGTGGCCACTTTTGCAAAAAGCCTTTTTCCTTACCCAGTTGTTTTTACTGGGCTATTGTCATCTCTCTGTGCTTTACCCATGCTCAGGGGTGGGAAGCTGTGCTAAGCCAGGGTGTGCTGACAGGGCAGGTCCCTTGTTTTTTACTACACTCATCAGTTAGCCTGTGTGATGTGCTTATAGAGTCCTTACGCTGCAAATGCACCAAGGCAAGGACTGCTCTTTTGTTCCACTTTTGTGGAGGTAATTTCATCTTCTAGTCTTCCAGTCTACTGCTATACTTGTTTATTCTAAGATCAATAATACATGTTATTATACTGGAATCAAAGAAAAGGCTGTGCTGTTTTACCAGCAATCACCTTGGTTGAATCTTAAGTGAGTAAGAAATGTATTTTGCAGAGTTGGAACTCTAGTTCTAGAGCTACAAAGTCAAAATCTGTAGTTCAGAGCCATAAAAGATTTGCATGATTTTTGAAACAAATACGAAGGACCATCTCTCATCCTTCAAGAACATGCTGAAGCATCAAACATGAAAACAATCATGGTAGATGTCAAATGAGTTTATTATAAAAGAACATGCCCAGAAGAATAAAACACACAGAAAGGAAGACAAGGGCAACTCTGCTCAGCTTTTCAATACCTGTCTTCTAGACTTTGGCTCCTGGGGCAAAATCTTCAAGCTGTTTTAGACAGCTCAGGTCTCTCTTTACTGTACCTGAGAGACAAACTGATACCAAGGAAAAGGGTTCCCAAGTGCCAACAAAGGGACTGCAAAGCCACGAGAGAGTGTCAGGAAGGACTCTCTTGCTCCAGGGTTGAGTTGGATGTTTGAGCTACATAATTTTTTCCTGTGTCTGAGGCCTGAACTATTTTCTTGTAATTAATGTCTGAATTACTTCCAAGGCTGACGAGAGATCACTCTTTTTTTTAAAAAAAAAGACGTAGAAATGGAAGAAGTTTTTTCATACAGCAACTCCATTGTAATAGACCATTCAACCATGATACAGAAAATCTGAGCCTTTCTCTGCCTGGGCACACATTTCTATGGCCCTCTGGCTTTCCCAATGTAGCAAAAGCAAGGAATCACAGTGAGTCAGGAGGAGTGACTGCTACAAACAAAGACAAGGAAAGTAAAGCATAGAGACACCGGATAATATTTGAGAACCCGAGAGTAACACTGACCTGAATGCTCCAAGATAAAGACCACACTGAGTGAAAAAAACCAATGGAAAAATTGAATTCCTTTCAGCCTTATTAGTTTAAAGTGTGAACTGGAACCAAATCTGGGGATATTTAAAATATCAATGCTATCTAATATAAAATATAAAGTGCCACATTCTGCTCTCTGAGACACCAGGGAATTGTCCTGCACTGCCACGGAACTGTGCATTGAGTAATAGTGGAATTACTAAAGATAGGAATTGGTCTTTTGGAAAGGATTTGCCAAATGCTGCCATGGTTCAGTATTTTCCCTGTCACAGGATACTAAGTAAGCATCTGTGCAACATAGGAATTATTCTGCAGTATTTCAGCATTAAAAATGAGCATGTTCTAAAGGATCTTGGCATTTCTGAGAGGAACTGACCAGAGCATAATTTTACTTCAACTGAACTCTGTCATTTGTGATGGATGACCTGCTAAATAAAGGTAATTTCTCTTTTCAGATTCGCAGCCAAACAAAGCACTTCTTACCCAGTGCCATTAGCAATGCTATTCCAAAAAAAAAAAAGAAAGAAAGCATTCTTATTTCTAATAGCACTTGTTTAGACTTTATTCCCTAATATTTTCTGGGGGGTTTTTTCTGCTTTTAATGTGCTGATTAATTTATTCCCTGCAATAAAAGTATGTTGCAGCACTAATGAAAAGATACTTGGAGTGGCATTTTTTTTGAAAGCAGATTATTTATTATCAAGTACTTACATCTGAGTGATTAATACTAAAGTGTGTGCTCCTGAGCTCTCTCTGGACAGCAAAAAGGCTGTCCCAAAAGTCTGTGTGTGGTGGGCATTCCCTGTGGACCATGAGCAAGTCCAGGCACCAGATAGCAGAGTGGAGATGGAAGAGTGTAAATCCTTACAATAGCCTTCAACGTGGTCCATTTTTTACACCACAGGCTCAGTAAGGAATTTCCTTGAGACTCCCTCAGGTGAAATGAATGTTCCCTGACAAAACCTGAACGGGGTCAGGCTGCTGGAGTGCTCTCCCTGCCGCTGTACCCCGTTAGGGATGTTTGCTCTGCACAAATGCATTGTGCATCCACAGCCAGGAATTTCTTGTGTAGCTGTTCCTGGAGGAGACTAAACTGGCTGCTTTTAAAGTGGCAGATATTTTTTAATCCTGGTGCAGACAGGCAGAGCTGAATTTTAGTACATAATAACTACGTAAGATGAATAGTAATCCACATGGAAGACTTTCACTAACTATCTAGCTCTATAAAGTTCACCACAAGATTGAAACTCCATCCCCTTTGCCTAGTTCAAGTTCTGCCATAAATCAGCATCTGTTCATTAGTGTTTGCTAAACATTGTGCCCTTTGTCATGAAACTTGGCTCAAGCTGATCTGCAGTGCCAGTAGATTTATATTTGTATAAATCTAATCTGGGTAAGGCTTGTGTTGCTCTTCGCTTGAACACACAGATCCCAGCCTTTGTGCAGAGGTTTGGCCAGAATTAGTGTGAAGCCAAGCTCTGAGAGAATCTCAGGGCCTGGCAACCCCTGGAAAGAAGGGTTTAAAAAAATGGTTTGCATGAAGTCCCAGGAAAAGAAACTGAAATATTTCACCTCTTTTTACCATGTTGCTGGGATGGGACTGAAACCAGAATCTTTGGATCCAATTGTCCCTAACCTCGGAGAAGGTAAAATTCATTAAAAATGTGATATATTGCTCCAAACCAAAACCTAACCACTAATAGCTGTTTTTGACAAAACGGTTCTCTCAAAAAATGCTGTTTTGTTGGACTTCAGACATTTTGCAAGAGTGCTTTGAATTCAAGGAAAATTTTAAAGAGAAAGAGAGCAAGCACATTATTTAAATAACATCAATGAGATTTCATTTGTTTTTTTCCACATATTTACATTTCATTATTTTATGATTCATTACATTAGTCTTTTATAACTTTTATACCTTAATAGAGTTACAGTGACACATTCTGGAATTATCAACATATTTGGCTTACTTAAAATTTTGACCTTACTCCTACTATAATAAAGGGAAAACACAAGTGCATATCTCAGAAAAATGAGATAAAGATGAGTTTAACATAGGCCTGAAATTCACTTTATTTATGTGGAGCACAAAACAGGCAGGGAACTTCATGCTGATGTCACACAGAATTATGCTGCACATTTGATTAAACTCCTTACTGACATTCAAAGGAGGACTTAGGAACGTTCATACCTCACCTAGCAGAGAGCTTTGGTCTCACTTCTCAGCTTGTCACCTTCCAACTGCTCTGTCACACAACCCCTGGTGAAGAGAAGGATTCAGTGTAACCCAATTGTGGCCTTGCAGTGCCTGAAGGGAGCCTACAGGAAAGATGGAGAGAAACTCTTGACAAGGGCCTGGAGTGACAGGACAAGGGGCAATGGCTTCACACTGACTGAGAGCAGGTTCAGATTGGATATTTGGAAGAAATTGTTCCCTGTGAGGGTGGGCAGGCCCTGGCACAGGTTGCCCCTGGATCCCTGGAAGTGTTCCAGGCCAGGTTGGATGTGGCTCTGAGCACCCTGGGATAGTGGAAGGTGTCCCTGCCCATGGCAGAAGGGTGGAAATGGATGAGCTTTGAGGTCACTTCCAACCCAAACCATTCCATAATTCTACAACTAAATAGATCCTTTCTGGTCTTTACATATTCTGAGTGATAGAACCATATATTCCACAAAAACTAAATACAGTTCCAAAAATCAAGATATATCTGTTACTTCACATGGAAAACCTGTCTGCTTTTGTTTCTATTTGGCAAGAAAAGAGTTAATGCCTGATGATGAATCCTTTGTGCTGGGACGCTCTTGGATTGTGCCATTCTCACTGCCAGCCCAGGTGGGAAACTTCAGGGACTGTTTCTGATTATAAGAAAAATCATGAAAAGGATTTTTTTTTCCATCTTGGCAGGTCCATTTATTTCTCTTTTACTGAAAGCTCTGCAAAAACATCCAGGTTCTCACAGGAAACAGGCACCTGCCTTTTTGTTTTCTAGGAGGAAATGTGAGGAGTCGGATAAAAGGAGTTTCTAAATAACATGAATTGCTGGTCTGGTACTGGCCAGAGACTGCCTTGTATCAGCGAAAGCCTCTTGGTCCCTCTTTGCAGAGCACATGGAAAATCAGCCCCTGGTTTGCAGGTAAGACTCGGGCATTTCCTTCTTGCAAAATGTTTGTGAATTAAAATTTCAGCACTAATTTACATATATGCAATTCCCATTGAAAAGTCTGAGTGACATTAAGGGGAAGCTGGCAGAAGACTCTGAAATTTAATAGGAGTTGTCAGTTTTTAAAGGAAATTGCCTAAAGCAGTTGTTTATTTACTTATTTCAATCCCTTTATCTTTCATTAAAAAGCAAGTTTCACTGCAGCTATTTCTGCTCTTAAAATTTATTCAGAAATGGAGGAGGAGGAGGAGGAGGAGGAGGAGGAGGAGGAGGAGGGGAGGAGGAGGAGGAGGAGGAGGAGGAAAGAATTTTTTAAATTTCCTTGTTAAATGCTTCCCCAAGCTATTCAGAGTCTTCCAGGTTTCTCTTCTTGGAGATACAGAAAGAGTAAGAGTGAGAAAAGCAATTTGAAATCAACATTTTTGCATGCAAATCTTTTAGAAAAATACACTTTCAATAGTGCTTGTGGCACTGGTAGATAAATGTCTAAAAACTTCCCTGTGCAGTCCACTGAGTGAAAGCTATCAGGTATTTTAACATGTGTTTAAGGTTTTAAGTGCTGATAATCACAGAGATGAAAATATCCAACTCCCAAAACTAAGTAAAACAACACAAGTGCTGAGAGCTGGTTTTCAGGACAGAGGCTTGAAGAATGACCCACTTACCCTCTTTCTAACAGCTTAATTCTTGAATTCCCCACAACAGACATTTATTTGGAATCCTCCTAATTAGAATTGCAGTGAATAAAATAATGCCTTGGGCTTGCTGTTGGATCAACAGGGGTTAACCTGCTCTGGGCTTTGTTACCTTCCAGTGAGCTGTGTAAGGAACAAAATATTACACCTGTCAGTTCATTTCCAAACTGGGGGCCTTGTTCTGCAACACAAACCTCATCTATAGTGGATGAAGAATTAAAGTGAGTTGGAAGCTCTCCCCACTCCATGTAACTCATCTATACTTCATGTGGAAAGGAGGATTCTAACCTTGATTCTAACCTTCCTTGATTCTAACCTTGAAGGATAAAAACACAGTGAAAAATATTCTTATATATAGAATGCCCAATTTTTATTGCAGACAACCATACTTCTACCTAACTCTCTCAACCTCGCTATCTAATCCACTGGGTTTAAATCAACTTGTGTATTGTAATATTTTAAAGCCTTTCTGGATGAAAGGCATAACATGGGAATCTGGCATCAGACTTGGTCCTATTAAGAAACAAAATGTGGGAGTTTCAGGTTTCAGACCAGGAGCTTGAAAAATCATCTCCCAGCTGTGTTTTTTTTCTGACAGGCCTTTTCCAAGCTTAAGCAGAAAACCTTGTACAGACTGCTCAATATTCTTAAATTTATTAGGGGCAGAACTCTCTCTTAGCTTGAATGTAGGTTCCAGCCCTCTCCAGTCACAGAGAGCTCATCTAGTCCTAGATTTTTGCAAATAAAATTGTATTATTCTTGCAATCAAAACAGTGTAGGGAAGGGGAACAGATCTTCACCTCTGGCTGGCAGACAGAATTAGAAGGTTCATTTGTTAGCAAAGAAGGCAAAAATCTGCAGTCAGCAGATAATTCAAAGTGTTCAGATACTAAACAGAGCTGTTTCTCTGTGCTGAGTGTAACAGTGTTCCTGAACAAAGTCAGGTGGAACAATGTGCTGAGCTTTCACCAAATCTCAAGGCTGCCTGCATGGTTTGGTCTGAGAAGGCCAAGAGACACAAACAGGGGACCACAGAAACAAATTCTCTGAATGACTAAAAACAACCTGTCCCTTTTGTGTCTCAAAACCCATCTTGAAATTAATTAAGTTAGAGAACAACAATAATACCTGCTATTGTAATTGCCTGTAGCTCACAAAAGGGCTGCTTTCTTCCAGCAGCTGCCCAAACAGTGCCATGGGTATTGTCTGGAAGAGCCCACGCCCAGGCTCATGCCCCTGGCAGAGCTGTCAGCATCCTCAGCCCTCCAGGGATGGTCTCTGCAGTGCTGGTGCAGCCCTCAGCACAGCCCTGGAGCAGAGGGCTGCTCCCTGAGCCCCAACACGGGGCCATGGCTCTGCTGGTGGCAGTGGCAGAAGTGCTGCTGCTTCTGGCTCTGCCTGGGGCGTGCCAATCCCTCTGCTCACCCACTGCCTTTTACAAGAACTGCTGGATCCGGCGCTTCCCAGGCCTCCTGGTTGACCTGCGGGAGTCCCAGAGGAGGGGAGCCCAGCTGCTGAAGGGCTATGCAGAAATCTCAGCCCAACAGTGCAGCAGAACCTGCTGCCTTCTCAGGAATGGTGAGTGCGTCTTGGCAACGTCGTGGCACACATTGAAACTTACATCACAACATATGAAACGATTTTTTGGGTAATGTTTATCTAAACAGTCCATTATTTGAAGAAGAAATAGAGGGGCTGGAGGGAGGACCTATATATTTTTTTTGAGGCAGGAAAGCAGAAACACGTTGTAACTGTTGCCCCAACTTCAGTCCCATAGAAAGGAAATTGTTAATCTGTATTTTTTCAGAGGACTAAACTAGGAACACATTAAGATCTTAGGGTCTGCTTTGAAATTTGAGATCTCTGTTACAAAGCTTGTAGGCAATACCAACATTAAAAGGGTGACTCTTCAGTATTTATCCCCATCCACTGTAGAGGACAACCAGTGACAGTGTTTCCAGCAGCACTCTCTTCATGGAGTATGGAATCAGATTAGGATATGGTGAGAGGGGAAGGGGGGGGACACACAGTTTGTCCTTCTCTGAAATATATGAATATTAATTTCCTTGGAGAAAGCATTCTGATTCTGTATTTACACCATGTTTCTGGTACAAGCCAGGTAACAATAAAGTTATAGCAATAAATAATAGCAATTATTGAGCTAGCCACCCCTTTTCCCTAGCCTGGTAAACTCGGGCTCAGAATAAAAATAAGCAAAATCATTGTTTATCCTAAGCCTTGTACTTTTGCTGTATCACACTGCACTGGTACTCTACAGGAGTATATTTTGGATGATACATGACATGCATGTCTGTGGTGCCTGAATTTTAAAAATTCTTCAGATCCCAGAAAAGGGGTTTGGATATGGTTTTGGAGGATGAAAGTGAGCTACCAGTTACTAAAAGAAGTCAATATAATTTCGATTATATTTTGAATTATGGGCAGAAATATGACCTTGACAACCTGACAGTGACATAAGTAAGGTATGTAAGTAAGGACAGCAGCAGCAGTCCTGGGAAGAGTCAAATTCTGTCTTAAATAATGTGAAGTGAGAAAAATTACATACATTTCAGCAAGGTTTTTCCTATTTGGACAACAAACCTTTTCTCATAGAAGATGGGACTGGCTACTTACAGAGATAATTAATGGCAACCCAAAATCTCCTTTCAATATTCTTGTATAGTCAAGCAAAATTTGTTACAATCTTAACTAAAATAGAGACTTTCGAGGGCATTTCAAAGGGGTTTAAATCAGTTATTATTTAATGAGATACACGTGTAGAACTCAGATGGTTGTTCTAGTCTAGATGTAAAATAAGAATTTAAGTCCTCTTTTTCCTGTCTGCTCAATTAGTTTGTATGATAATGAGAGAACCACAGGATCTGGTCTCTCTTCCCACAGGATCTGGGCAGAGCTGCCCAATACAATGAACTTCTGATGTTAAATAACATCATAACATGCAAAATGCAATGGTCATTCTGCTGAGAAGCTCAACTTTATTCTTTATGGGTTCCAGTCTCCTGCAATCTAGCAGTGTTCTACCATGGAGCCATTCCTGAGAACATGAACTGCTTGCACATGGCTTGCCCAGCTTTGGAAAGCTGCATTCTAAAGGTTGGAGGCGCTGTCGTTTTGTACAACATCACAACAGGTAATGAAGCGTTTCATTTATAAAGGCTGAAAGCACAGCAGCTCTAGGAAATGTTAAAATGATACCAGGTCAGCTGCTGTGCTAGATGATCTCCTGAAGTAGCACACAACCCTAAAAAAGACGAAGACTTTTTTCCTTTTTCCTTAATATACTTAGTTCTGAAAATACTTCCCCCCTTTCTTCCACTCAGTGAGAAAGGAGCTTGAAGATACACCCTGCTCTCAAGATTCATGTTCTGAGTACTTCATGAATACTGTGCTTGGCCAAAATACCCTCCCAGCTCTCAGAGACTGAGAGTGCAGGCTGCCACTGCTCCAGTCCCCAGACCCAACCAGTAGCAAGGCTGAACATTTATGATGAACAGTATGTTTCATGGGGCTGAACATTTATTTTCATTTCATTGCTGCACAAGGAGCACACAGGTAACACAGGTAACACAGACAAACACATAAAGCAGACATGCCAACACAGGGAGCACCAAAAGCCTCATCCTGCTTTTTCTGTTAGTGAAAATATGTAAGTGTATTTATATATATACACATAATAATAGTAAGTGTATTTATATATATACAATGCAAAGTCCCCCAGCAGCCAGGCTGAGGTGCTCAGGCTGCCCAGTCTGGACCCCAGTCTCTCCAGTTGCTGTCACTGGGATGCTGGAGCACCCAGGGTGCAGCCTCCCTCCAGTTAGTGGTGCAGACTGTCCCTAAGCATCCCATAATAAGTCCTGTGCAATCCCAAAATACACATCCCCTGCATCACATATGGTGTCCCATAACCCAAGGCAGTGACACTTGCAATCCAAAAGGTGCTGGTGCGCTTTATTTGGACTCCCTGCCCTGCCCCTGTTCCCATGGATTCTTTCTGTTGGCGTGCAGAAAAGCTTTTATCAATAAACTAACATTATTCTAATTTAATAGGGATTGATCCAGATCTTCTCATTTTTGAGAAACTGAAATCCCAAAAGCCAAATGCTCACTCCTCAGCGAGTAAATCTGAGAGGCAACGAAGCACAAAGAGCCCTGAGTGTGGAAGATGCCAACCTCACAATGCCACCAGGTCAGGTCCTCCTCTGCTCCGAGCTCCATCTGCTGTCACGAGGCATGGCTTCCCAGCAAAAACTTCCACCCCCAGCTGGAGCCTGACAGTGCAGAGAACTGAAGGTACTGCCTATTCCAGGGCAGAAACTTCCCCAGCAGACCTTGATCTTGCTGAGAGGACAAGCAGCATGTCCATCACCAGGTCAGACAAGACTGCACACTCCACTTTGAGCCCCAGGCCTGCCGAGGGTTTCTCCCACATGCCCACCCCTCCTCGCCTGAACAGCAGCAAGCAACAGCTCAATGAAACCAAAGGCTACAGCGGCAGGAATTCCACATCAGATAACGAGGCAGCTGCCTGGGAAGCTGCAGCTTTGGGGGTCTGGCTGATTCCTGTTGTCCTTTGCTGCTCTCTCCTGTGCCTGTGCTGTTGCACTGTTGCTCTCACAGCTGGGCGCTGCAGCTACAGGAAGGGTCACTATAAGCCTGTAAGGACAAGAACAACAATGGCCAGACAGCTCATCAAACATGCTCCTGTCAAAGGTAATCTGTGAAACACCATCCTGCCTATGGAATAAACAGGATTTTAAAAATGCATCCGATACACCAGCTGACTTCTCTTAGTGAACCAATGATGATTGAGTGTAGAATGTTTCAGTTATGATTTAATTCTTGGCAGATGAAACACCACTCCCTGTCTCTCTAGGTAAGAAGCACCCACTCACAGCTCCCACCGTTCAAGCACATTTTGCTTCATAATCTGATGCAGAATAATGTCTGACAAGCACTGTAACACCTTCCCTGGCTGAAGACACCAGGTTCACTGCAGCTGCAGTGTTGGCACATCTGTGTGGCAGAGAATTATTTAACTAGATGAGAAATCCAACTATAATTATCTGTCTGCTTGCCTATTTGCTACCAAACAACTAAACATCCAATGTAATGCAGGAATACACAAGTGACTTATGAAGTGGTGGTTTTGTTTGAAATGGTCAAAATCATCATGTTTGCTGCCAAAGAAGGGCTCATCAAAAACCCCATACTTAAAGGACATTGCATTTTTATATGACTAAGAGTTAAGAAGCCTAAACCTAAACTCAGAGAAACACTTTGTAAAGAACTAGGTCTGTACTTTTGGATGCCTTTCTTCAAGCTGAATACAACCTTTAAAATTCTGCTTGTATTCACTTTATCATCTCAAGTGCTGTCAAAGAGAAGGCAATTCAAACTGCAAGACCTTGCAGCACTGAATTCCAAATACAATTTCTCCTGAAAATCAGGGAACATACTAAAATTACTACTGCCACATAATTGCATGTAGTTTTTAGGATACAGAATTCACATGCAAGTAGCTTAATCTAATTTAGATTAGAAAAATTATGTTCTCTTGACCTAAAAATTTCCCCCTAGTTTCCGCTGGATAATGTGTTTCAGTTTTCTTAGCCTGGGGTTTTGCCAAGCATTGCTGAATATTAGTTATCTTCAATTACAGAGGCATACACAGCCTATGTTAGAATTAGTTATTTCATACTTCCCATTTTTATTTGAATACGAATTTGTTCGTGTACTTTTTATTTTTGAAGACAGGTGAGTGCACAAGGCCTCCTTCTCCCTGTTTCACATAACAAAATTTGCAGTTTGAGACAGCAATATGGTAACACAATGCCCCTCCCTCATTAATTTATAATGCTGAAAAGAAAGCATTTTTATTTAACTCATGATTTAATCATGCATCAAGGATAGGGGAAGATGCTTAAATCCATAATGTATATATTTATGATCTATTGCTGATCTTGCAGCCACAAAAGCCTGTCTAGGGAATTTAGTTCTTACATTGTCAGTATGGAAACAAACTGTGAATGTGGGCAGTCACCATTCTTCTCTGTACCATTAAGGCATTGCTGCAAGACACATGCTGTATTATACATCCTTGAGGCTGAAAGACTCCCATGAAATGCTAACACAATCAAATGAAAAAACAGTTTCCCCTGCTGTGCTGTTCTTTCTACCAGACAATATTATTAGTAGTGAGGTCAAATTGTTGTTTTAGCTATGACTTCCAGAGTTCTACTTAGGTCCATTCAAATTCTGCGAAAAGCAAAGGGAAACTGGTTTGTCCTTTGCTGCAGAGAGGATTTTCTCAGGTGCTCACATGTCCTGAGTACACAAGGACAGCTCTATGGAGAAAAGCAAACTTAGGGAGCTTGGGGTTTCTTCAAACATTTCAGGGCTTTGGTCCTGACAGCCTTGAGCACACCACTGGCTTCACAGAGTGGCTCCTAGGGCAGCCTCAGTGCAGGCACTGACAAAGCTAATTAAGGAAACAGATTTCTCCTGCACGCATACTAGACCCAAACTGCCTCTGGAACAGAGCCAGGCACAACTCCAGGCACCAGCCATACCATTCTCTTGAGTCAAACTGCACTTACTTCCTCAGTCATTTTGGTTTCACGGCTGTTCAGAGAAGATTTGGAATTACACAGATGTACCATTTCAAATGAGAATTTTAAACATTACCCTCATTGTCCCTGGATAAAGGAGCAACCTGATAACAGCTGAAACTTTCCCCATATTAAGCTTCTGCTAAAACTTTACATTAATACACATCCAAAAGGAAGGACTGCTAAAGAACCAAGTTGATAAGTGCAAAATTGGGATTACAGGACAAGCATTTTCAGTCTTAGCTACAGCTCTGGCAAATTCTCATAGGAATTAAAAAGCTGTTTTAAACTCAGTGTCTCACCATATGAAAACAATCCTGACCTAAGAAGAATCCCTCCTAAACTGACAGTGTTTTGGCATTGGGAGCAGATGCACTCCTTGGCTGTATGTACACACAGAGCACACAGTGAGAAATCCTAGCAGGGAGTGAGTCCAGCACACAGAACAGTGCAGGAATCAATTCCCTTCAGCTTTCAATGTCCTTATTCTTACAGTGCTTCTTCCCAACGAGCTGCTGCCAGAGTCACACGGGCAGCTCTTTTATAGGTATGCAGAATCCTTAACTCCCTCTGCCCCTTCCAGAGAATGGGAAGCTTTCTCTCTAAGCTGAAACTGTAGTAAGCCAGGAAGGTACAATAAAAGCAAGAATTATTTATGTCCTTTCAAGGTTTGGTAGGGTTTTTTTCTTAACTGTGAGAAGGCAATAAAATTGGCTGCGATTCCAATGTTTTAAATCAATTCCTTTCAAATACAAATTACCAAATATAAGATAAACATCCATATAATTCTTTCTCTGTGCTACATAGGATGCTACAAACTTTTTTCTCCTTGAAAAGCCTGGGTACATTCAGGAGAGAACTCAGCAGGCTTGAGGGTACCAAGACTCAGTCCATTCCTATTTAGTTACAAACCCATCTCAACAACTGTCTTCATTCTTCCTGTCCCATGTACTCTGAGATCTTCTCAACAACTGCTAGTTCACCTTCCCACTACCATCTCGTTTTCCACCTTATTTTACTCCATTATTTCAGAGACAAGTGTTTTTACACAGGATATTTGTTTGCCCTCATGGTAACAACCCAGAACCTCACACTGTCCAGAGTGCTTCAACACCTCTCCAAGTCAGACTACTTAGGCACCATTATCCTTATTTTACAGACAGGGAAAAATCTGAATGGCATTTGAAAAGCATTTAGAACTCTTAATTTTCAGACTTTTAATTAGAGGAACTGGGAACTTAAGTAACTTCATTAGTTTTGACAATGTTGCTCCACGTTAAATGTCCAAAGATGTTGTGTGAGAAATCAGAATGTGATTAAGCAGAGGACTGAACCAGGATCTCCCATGCTAAGAAAATACAGAACAAAACATTCAAGGTATCAGTATGAATACAAACATATTTTATTCAAAGAACAAAATTCAAGGACAGGACTTAACTCATCGTCCAGTTTCATATTTTTGGTTCAGGTTCTGAATAACGATAGATCCATATAATTTAGAAATACGACCACAATAGTTGAATATTTCTCTAATAATCAGGGGTGCCTGCACACTCTGTTCTCATGCTTGTATATTGAACATTTTCTTCACAGATTCCTTGTACTGAGACGTGATTTTCTGTTTCCCCTTACTTTTTAAGCGCAATGACTGAGTTTCTGTAATTCTTACGCACTTCAGATGTGAGCAGCTCCTCGTTAATGACATTCCTGATGCTCTCTGAGGCTTTTATTTGAAGCAGTGTGTCGAAAGCATTTTTCTGAGAGTGACTATTTTCCCAGATATACTCTTAGGTGTCTTCCTCAGACTGCTCACTCTCCCACTTCTCAGTTTTCTGAAAGAAAATACACAGCCTTAAAAACTACTCAAGACAGAAACAAAGTGACAATCAGTTGAAGGAACTCATCTCTCATAGTGACACACTTCAAAAATGGCATTCATTGGGGAAGATAATTCCTCCTCTAGAGTCCCAGGCTTGAAACTCAAGCCTGTATGAGCAGGATGAGTTCCTTTCTCCCACTCATCAGGTTCTTTATGTGTCTGGTGGATACAACTGGGTGAGTCAGAGTGGGAGGAAAAGCTTTTGGACTATACGTAATGAATAACTAAAAAATTTGCAAAAGTAGTGATTTTACAGAGCTGTAAGCACTCAGTTCTGGAAGCAGCCAGCCAGCTACTATGTCCCTAGCACAGGATTCTGGTCAGGCTGCACTGGCTGTGAGAGGAAAGTGAGACAGTGCCTAATGAGCAACCCATGATGTGACTCACGAGGAAAAGCACCACCAAAAAAATCCGTTTCTTCTTCCTGCAAAACAAAATGCCCCTCAAAAGAATCTCTATCCACAAGATGCTAACTTTTACTTAATCAGTGCTGCAAGATTAGACAGGATCACAAGTTGGACAGTGACAGAACACAGCATCCCAGTGCCTGTAAATACACTTGTTCTGTACAAATTCCGCCTTTCAACATTTCTCCAGCAGGCCTTCAAAGATTGTTTAAGGAATATTTCAAATATTATAAACTGCTATTTTTGTTTACTCTAGTTTGATTGTACTTTCGTAAATATAGATGCTTCTGGGATATATCTGCATTTTTATATACTGAAGGCTGTATGTTAATTTGTGTATTTACAATTATTTAGTATTTTACGGATGAAACCAGTATGTCCTCTCTTTAAATTACTTCACCCATGTAACAGTCACAATTTGAAATATTGTGGGTTTATTTTTGCTGTTCATGGTTTTTTTACAATTGTTATAAAATCATGTCTAAATAAAACTTGCATTGCTCTGGAAACAAATTCAGAGAAACCTTTTAGTAAAGCATTGACATCATATGGATTTTTCCTTTCTAAAATCACATGCAAAAAGGGCTCTTCAGTAAATTTTTAGCTACGCTTTGCAGAACCAAAAAAACCCTCGCAAGTCATGGGAGGTGGGTTTTTGGTTTTGTTTTTGTTGTTTGGGGATTTTTGTTGGGTTTTTTCTTTTCGGGGGTGTGGGGGGATGTGAGGTGGGTGGGTGTGTTGGTATTGGTTTTTAATTTGCTTATTTTAAAGTATTCTTTCCACTAAGCTTCAAGACTGCTGCAGTCAAACCACAGTATTCAATAACCACCAATTAAGACCCAAGAATTTTTTTCCCCTACAACTCTGCGTGCTTGGATTCCTTTATATGAATTTAAAACACTTTCCCAACTGCTGTGTCCTGTACCTGGTAAATGGAATCTCTTGTCCTTTGAATCTGAGTCCAAATGTTTAGTCAGCAGCAGCAATTCACCCTGCTCAAAGGTTCACATGACTGACATGAAACCCTGGACACAATAAACCACAGGAGTAAAAGGACCTCATTCAATTTCTAGAAGGCTAAAAGAGGAACAAAAGGACATCCTGTAGCCCTGTATTGCTAAAACATTAACAGAACAAGTGGGTACAGTGAAGTGCTCCTTATATGTTTGACAAATCCTGCAATGCAGGGTGGAGATTTACAATTTTAAATTAACAGCATCATCCTGCTTTACACATCCCTTGTTTATCTGCAGAACGGCTATCCAAGACATTATTCCCCCAGACTCCAAAAGAATTTTCAAGCTAAAGCCTCTCCCACAGGGATGGGGTTTCTCAAGGGTAAGGAAATATGGGGATCACTCCTGGTCACTCCCTGGACTGAACTCATGCCTGAAGTTCAAACAAAAGATCCCTGTGAGGCTTTTAAACACCTCTAAGTCACAGCAGAGACAACAAGGACTAATGACAGTATTACATTTATCTCTTCAGGAAAATCCATCTCTGCACACAGTAACTCACAGGATTTGGGAGATGCTTGCTGATAAACAGATTAGGATTTCCCTACCTCTTCTGAGCAATATAAAGCAAGATTTTAAAGCAACTGTTAAGTATTTCTTGGAATCCTTCCCAGCAGAATGATGTTGTCAACATGGATTTTAAAATAAAAGCTGACTACGTGGTGGGAGGTGAGGGGGAAGGCAGGAAGGGATTTGACAGTAGAGGGAGATTTCCAAATCCATTCGTTTTTGCAAGCTAACTGTATCCAGTGAAACTTAAATACCTTTTCAACACAATTTATTGCAAGTGAAAAGTGGCTGTAGAATTATATAGGCAATTGGAAACATTCCCTAGGTAGACAAGCATCCATGAACTCTGAATAGTGGAAATGTTACATGTGTTGCAGTCTCAGTTTAAAGTGTTGTTAATAAAACTAATAAGACAATCAAATAAAGTTCAAAAATTAGGTCTTTATCACTCAAAATTCTTTTAGTTTAATTGTTTTTGTCCCCTGCAAATTTAAAATGTTAGTGAACGCTGAAGTCTTAAAAATGAGAATAAAACTGTGAAAAGTGCAATAAAAGTATAATATTGTGTAACATTTTCCTAGAATCCCTCTTTGTGAATCAGGTTAAAAATAAGAATATGAATTTCTTCAGTGAATTCACTAAAAATGGTTTCCTCATTTTATCACACATAACAGAAAATCTCAGCATTATCCAGTTTGAGTGAAGATGCACTTAGCTGATAATTTCAACCTTTTCCTCTTACGAAACTTTAAATAGGAATCAAAAACAAAACCCCAAACAAACAACCAAACCACCAGAAAACAATTTTCCATATAAAGGCGAACTTTTATTACTAAAGAGGCACAGAAAGACTGTTTTTTCTCACTTCCTAATGAAATATAGAGAATTTTTTTTTCATTCCATAAACATTATAACAATTTGTTTCTAAGCAAATCTTTTATGCTACAATATAAGCCAGTCTTTTGGGAGGTTTACAAGCCTTTACAGTGTTTAATCTGAATTCTGAAAGAGTATGAATGCTAAAATAGTACTTTGGACAGTGAAGTTGCTTTTGACATGTAGGCCATTAACAGAAAGCTTCACTTTATATTGTACCTTGAAGTACAGAAGAAAAGAGCATTTTTGGATCTCTTAAGCAGGTGTTTCACCATCAATTTGCTTGAGTTTTTTCTGCCAGTTTAACTTGCACCATTTTGCTGCTGCAGTGATACAGAGGTTTAAAATTGTCAGTTCCCTGGTGTTTCTTTTGGGGAAAACATTTTAACTAAAATTTCTCTAGTGGCACACAGAAATCCTGAGGGCAATTAGAAACATTGCTCATGTTGGTTATTTTTCTTGTCAATGGTTTGAACAGCTAAAAATTTAATGCTGTTAAGCAAAGACGAAGTATTTTAAAGGGAATATTTTGGAGGGGAAGGAAAGTTCCTTAAATTCCAAGTCAAATTTCAAATTCTGTATAGCCTGGAATAAATACACCTATTTGTTTGTACTGCACTGAAATAAAAGATACTTTGTGTGGTACAATAATCTTAGATTTTCAGGTAATAAATGACAGTTATGCTAACATTTTCCAAATTACTGGGTACCTTCAATCCTAAGAGGAGCAGCCAAAACAATTATGTGCTTATCTCCTTGGATATAATACACCTTTCATCTGTACTATTTAACAACCTAGAAATATCAACAGCAGTTTTCATAGAGGCAAAACCTATTTTTATCATTTGAGATTGGATACAAAAATTGTAATTGCTTGGTGATGTGGAGTAAGTTAAAATCTCTTCTTCTGAATAAGCAGAATAGTATTTTCTAGGACACAGCAATGGCACAGGACAGGTAGGACCTCTAGAGGGTCAAGGAAAAACCAAGAGAAAGTGTGAGGACTAAACATTCCAGTGAGATACAAATGTGTAACACAAAAGGAGAACAAGCAGAGAAGTAAAAACAGAACTCTGTCTCAAAAAATAATACTGCAGAAGAGATGCTCTCATAATTAATGATGCTCTCATAATGATACTCTCAAGTTTAATCTCTGGCTCTGTAACTGACTCGAGGAAGTTGCCATCAGCCTCTTTCAAAACTAAGGACAACATCTAATTTCTCTAGCCTGGAGTGGCTGCATGCATTTTCTGGAAAATCCAGGCTTCCAACAGGATCTTTTGTGAGGTATTTATCTACCTCAGTTTGTTTTCTGTAGGCTGATCAGATAAGATTTTGATCTCATCAAGAGAGATCAGTGATATTAAAAGTCCAAACCTTTGATGATTTTCTGTTTGTTTTTTTACAGAAAATGTTTATGCCCCACAAGCCTTCATTTTCACTCCAAAGCAGAGACTGAAAATTGGATAGCTACAAAAATTGTATTTATGTATCAAAAAGGAGCCTTGTTTCTCCAGCAATGAGAAACATGGAGCTTAAACACGAGGTATTGCAAAAAGCTTACTACAGTCTGAAATATTAGAAAGATAAATCTTATTTCAACCTTTTGCTGGAATGCTCTTCCTTTCTGGTTCCAAGAGGTACCAAAAAAAAGTGTAACATTCTTCTACTAGAACACACATTTCCAGAAGACCTTTTGGCTATGATTATTCTTGTAAAGAAACCACTCCCCACCTATCCCTCCTTCTATATTCCTTCTTCCTTACTGTTATTTTTAAGTCTTGAATCTTCCATCAGACTTCCATAACTACACTACCAGCCTAAGTGAGAGAATTCCAAAATGTGGGTAGCATTACTCTGCTGTTAATATGGCAGATTAGACTTCTTATTGTAAGAAGTAGTGGAGAATTGGAAATCCAGGGCAACTTTTTAATAATCTTTCAAGATCCCAGCTCAGCCACGTAGAATTGAGATCCTTCACTCTCCCTCACCTTGTGTATATTGAAACACCACGTGGAACTGGAGCAATAAAAATTTAATTACTCTGAATGGTTTTCCTCACTGGGAAATTGACTTCCCACTGCATTTGCTTCTCATTTCTGCTTTCAACTCCTATCAGAACAGGACTTTTGAGTGATAAATGATTAATCTAAGCTGTGTGAAGAAATCAGTCCATGATCCTTTCAACCACTCGAGGGCAGCAAACTCTTACTCTTTAAAAACCACTTGTACCATAAGAATACATCCAGGTTTTGAGTGATGTTACAGCATTCAAGAAATGCCATCATTTAAAGACTGCAAAAGCACAACTGGTTAAGCTGCTGTTTAATAATCTATCTAATATATCACACTCATTATATTATATATTCAATATATCTCACTATAGGAGAGGTCAGAGGTGGGGAGGGACAGCAGATTTTTCATTTCAAAAAATACTGTCTGTAAAAGTTAATAGAGAAGAGAGTATAAACATATTAATTGATGCAGAAAGCATTTCAGGAAGAAGCAAAAATATGGAGAAGGATTTTTGTGGCACCAGTCAGGTATGAGTTCTCAATGACCACTCACCTGCAAGAGTGTGTGGAATATTGTATTTATTTCTGTGCACAGGGTAAACTGAGCAACACAGCATCCAAGGAAAATGTTCTGGATGGGTTGGCTTTTAGCTCAGACTACATGTATTTAAAAAAAAAAAAAAAATGGAACTAAGAGGGTTTGGTTTGGGGGGTTTGCTTTGGGGTTTTTGCAGTGGTATGGAAACATAACTGTGAAGCTAAGAAATAATTTTCTGGGATAATCTTTCCAAGGAATGAGATGCCTTAGCCCCATAAACAATTATGATAAAAATTGAAGACTCTGTGAAATGGCAGCATTTCCCCACTGATGATAACCATAAGGTGAAATGGATACCACAAAGGTAGGATTCTGTTCTCAAACTCCTGGCTCTGGAAAAGTGGAAAAATGATGTTCAGAATAATGGCATTGCAGACAACAGTCTGATCTCTGTTACAAGAGGGAGAAAAAAGAAAGAAATAGCAGGATTCACTTTCTCCTTCCTGATTAGAAAGGTCAACAATCAAATGAGGAGTTTGATGCTGGAATGGTTATGTTTGGGATTCTTTTCCTCCCAAATTAATACAAAAAATGAGCTGTAGTTCAGACGGGCAACAACATTAGAGAACCCTGATTTTCCACTACTTGACGTAACAACGAAATACTTGCTTTTGGCTTTGCCAAAACTTTGATGGAAAAAAAAACCAAACAGCTGAAGCTGCTGCTTAGACTTTCTGAAAAGAGGATGCAGAGGCACAGGCATCACCTCATTCAGTGTTTGAAGACCCGCAGTAAGAAAATGCTGGGTGGGACTTGGGGAGCTGTGGGCAGAGCCAGGCAGCTCCTCCTCTGCTGCATCTCTGCAGGGAATCCGCGGGGTGCAGCAGCCGCCGGGAGAGGGATCCGCCAGGAGAAAGAGAAAGCAGGTGCTGTTTGCCGGCTGCGTTCAGGTTTTCCTGTGCCCTGCCTGGGGGATGCCGTGTTTGGCTGGAGCAGCCTGGCAAAGGTGTTCCAGGAGCTGTGCTTGCAGCTCTGCACAGCCAGCCTTGGCCAGGCAGGAATGTTCTCTGAGGTGCTTCTTAGGGATTTGCTGCAGGCTGCCTTGGATGAAGGGCTTTGTGCTTTAATATTTGCACCCTCCAGCTTTTCATTAACTGCTGAGGGAAGGGATGTATTTCTCTATTCGCTACTGGACTGCTGTGGAAATGTGAGCTGATGCTCACCTTTCCACAAGCAGCGTCGAGAAAGGAGCTCAGTGTAAAAAGTGATGCTTAAATACATCCATGTAACTCTTTTGGGGAATAACTTGGAGGGCTCTGTTCAGAGGTACTGCAGTGGGAGGTCATTCACTACACATGAGGATCTTAAAGTAACAGCAAAAAATAGGATTAATTTAAAAACAGGGGGTGAAGGCTGAAATTATGTATCTAAAATACTCTATTCTGCTGAGGCTAAAGTAACTCTAAATGTGGGAATGAGTCTCTTATGAGAGACGAGCAGTCAGCTGCAACTCAGCATGTGGGATTTATATGGGATTTATATTGCAAATAACACATTACACTTCAATATATTACAAATGTAGCTTTTACATTAATATCAACAGTGCATTGACATTAAAGTCACATCCTCTCATCACACTTTTAATATTTCTTTTTGTATTTTCATTTCAGCTAAGCATTTCAAATGAGGAAGCCTTTCGTGGTGGTGTGTAAGAAATAAGGCAGTGCAAAAGAAGACATCCACTCTCACTGTCACAAAATTATTAATAATGCTGCTAAGAAAGCTGCTGTGTATTAGCAGCAATTTAAGTCTGCTCCATGAAATATATATTGATCTAGAAGAACCTTATTGTCTATTCTATTTTGTCTAGGTACTTGTTTGAGAGTAGCAAAATTAGCTGCAAACATTAAAGGGCTTGAAGAGATTTGATCTTTTCCCTTGTAGCAATATTAACCTCCCCAGTATCAGTTATCATTAATGGCATCCTCCCTTTTTACACGTGAGAAAAATTGTCCCAGAGTGCTGTGGACTGCAGGATTGGGTCCCATGAGGTGACTGAAATGATTTATTCAAGTCTCAAGATCTTCCTGTAATGTTGGTGATCTCCTGAGGTGCAGGTGTTGAAGTTCAGAGCCTCATCCAGGTGTGTTTTGGGCAACACTTCCATGTCTCATCAGGACACCTCAAGAACTGCTCAGCTGAAAGTAATCTGGTAGGATCAGCTCTCAGGAGAGTTCTACTGTTGTAGAAGTGTTGCATTGTTTAAAGGGTTGTAGCCTTCCTTCTTCCTCTCCCACACTCCTGGTTCCCTCTGGGTGTCAAGAACACAGAGACACATCCACAACTTCCTAGAGAAGCCCAGTGGATGGAAGTGATTTATCTGTCATTTTGCTGTGTAAGTACCTACATGCTCACTGATTTTTGGTGTAAGAAAAACCTGAAACTGCCCATTTAATCAGCCAGAAATCAGGACTTGAGCTCCTGGGCTCAAAACCTGTTGTGTGAATAATCCCACTGAAGGCAATGGAAAAGCCAGTTCCTCAAAGGATCAGCCACTGTATACATTATCAATTCCAGAGAAGGCTTTTTATTCCTCAAGTGATCTTTGCTTTCAAGGATGCACGTTTATTTGGTATTTCTGAGGGCAAGTCCTCCATGCTCATGGCAGTTCTGATTGCTGACTGAGATGCTTTACACTGTTCCAGCTTCAGACACTGCAGTTTTTAGCATGAGATGTGGCAGGTCCAGCTGTGATCAGACACATCCTGCTCGTCTGTTTTGCTAAAGTTTGTTGTGCTCAAGTGCCAAAACAAGTAATTTGTTAGACCAACATACAACATTACTAATTTGAATTAATTCCTAGTCATGAACATGAAATGAGTACAAATTTAGCAAAATGTTTTTCATTATGCCATGTATCTAGTACATGAAAAGAGGAAATTAAGGCTTCCATTTACTGCTTGTAAAGCAGTGGTTAATATATTAATCCAGCTACTACTGTTTCTATTACTGTTTTCTTTGAGTTGCTTATGGTATCTGTCCATCTTAGCAAGACCTCAATTACTATTGTGAATGCTGCTTAACAGGATGATAATTTGTCATCTTAGCTGTAGAAAGGATCCAGTTGTGCTCTCACTGAGACCAGAGCAAGTTTTACTGGCTGGAGTGAATTCCAACTGAGCCAAAAGGCCTTGCTTTTATTATAAAATTAGTATACTTCCTAAAAAAATGCAGAGTGTTGAAATTATTCTGTTTGTCTTATATAAACTATGGTCTGACTGCATTTTGGAAAAAAAAAAAAAAATCATTGTCAGTGACTGCAGTCAGGAACTGCCCAGAGAAATATATGGTAATTATAAGGATGCATCCTAATGCTTCTATTTGGCATAAAATAGACAGTCTTAGTAAAACTTGCCTTCTTTCTCTCCTCAACATTACATGGGATTTTTTAAAGGATTTTTTGATTCAGGAAATTTCTCCAAGTAAAAAGATAGGGCCTCTTTCAATGGCACATAATAATTCCTAAGGACTAAACAGATGTGATTTGTGTAGATTTAAATATATGAATAGTTATGATTTAAGCCTATTTGAGACTAGAACCTACTAATCATGCTAAAATGCATTTGTTTCATCATCTGTGTTGCTTTTATCCCTAACTAAGATTGACCTTTAATATGCACTTTATATTCTGAAATGGACATTAAAACAAATTTTTTTAAAAAATCTGTACACTCCCTTCATACTAGAAAATTGGAGAAAATAATGGTAATACCAAGAGCAACCTTTTTTTTTTTAAACAAGGATTCCTAACTTACATGAAAGAATATGTAAATTGACTGCTTTTAAAAGTTATTTGTCTTTGAGGCTGCTAGAAAGGAAACATTTTAAACAGCTTTTGGCAAGCATTTTGTCTCAAGGATATTTGTGCTATTAATTATCCCAATAACTACATGATGTGTTCATTTAAATAACAAGTTTCTGTTTTGGAAAGAAGATGCTTTATAAGATTATATATTATTACAGGGAAACATTGCTAAAGAAATAAACTACTAATTTAAAATACACTTAATTTCATAATTAGAACAACCTGTAATTTATTTTTAAAAAGCTTCCCATATTTTATGTGTGGCTTTGGAGGTAACTTAAGTACAGCTCATCTGATGCTGATGATGATGACTATTTTCCTAACAAATCCACATTTCAAGCACATGGCTGATATTTGTGTAGCCTGGAAGAGCTGGATGTGCTCTGTCCCTTCTGTCCTTCATGTGCCACAAAGATTACACAGCTCATGTACAAACCTGGGGGAACCTTCTGTCCAAGAGAGACTGGAGTCTGTTCTGACCTCGAGTCAGTTCTGCTAGAAAGAAAATGACTTTCCAAAACCAGGCAAGGTGAGGGAACAGCAAGTGCTCCAGGAGATGACCTTCTCTCATTCTGAAATTGCCAAAATAATCTCATCTCCCCTCACACTTGTAGGAAGTTTCTTTGAAGGAAATAAGCTGATGGTTCTGAAGGAACTTTATAACAGTTTTAGAAAAGGGAATTATTTTTTGCCTAATTAAATCTAGAATTTGTATTATTTTAGTGGCGTTATTGGAGTTTTAGTGGAGGTTGAAATTATGTTTTCCAAACAAAATGTTTCAAGGGGTGAGTGGGTTTACTTGAGATTCCCTCCTCCCAGTCCTGAAAACATTCTCACTCAGACACTTTTCTGCTTTGCTGGAAGGACTGTGAAACACTTCACTTCTAAAATCCCCAACAGAGTAGAGGATCTCACTTAGCAAGAGCTGAGGGCTTGAGAAGCAGCTGTTCTGTGAAATGGAAATGTATTGATCCTAACCAAGTGATTCCTGTGGCTGTGTAAGAGCCTTAGGGTGTTGGAGATCATGTATGTTTGAGTCCAGCAATTTGCTGGGTGCCTCTCAGTCCAGAAAAAATCCCATGTACTTGGCTTGGATTCATTTCTAAACTCAGCCATGTACTTGCTTAAATCCCATCCAAATGTCAGGTGTAAGGGTATAACCCTCATATTTTATCTCTTGAAAGAAAAATACTGTATTTATTGGTGATGTGCTATGTATGGCAATGACAGTTGTTACTCACAGTGACAATGTTACTCGGCAAATCTACACATGGAAATAATTTAATTGCAAGTGGAGTCTTAATTATGGGATGGATATGTTTCTGAAGCATATATCCATGTAGTGACCACTGGAATGGCTCCATTGGGGGCTGGAATGCTGTGTCTGCCTGGCTGGCTGTTACATGGCACTGTTCTGTGAGCCACAGAGGCCACCTTGTGTCAGCCCGAGGCGATGTCACAGCGCAGCTCCCAGGCAGGAAACATCTGAGTGTGCCCAGGATCCACAGTCCTTTTCCCCTCAGATACACCCTGGAGTTTTTATCACTGCAGTCCAACCCCCTTGTCCCATCTCTTCCATTTCTCTGGAGCATGCAGTGACTGCTAATTTCGGTGTTTTCAGCTGCTGTTGGTTGGGTAGATGAATTTTTCAGTTAAAATCCGGAAACTTGGAGGGAACCTGTGTTCCCCTATACTGAGAAGTGAGGGAGCAGGACAACTGGCTAACAATGGTCAAGAAGCTCAGAGAGCTCACTGGGAGGAACAAGGGTAGGGGATGACAGCTGGGAAAAGCAGGAGTGTGGAAGTCTTGATGGGACAAGGAACCTTTCACCTGCAGGCAACTGGTTTGAATCTGGTCCAAGTCAGTAGTGAAGAAGAAGCAGAGATGGCTGTGGGAGATACAAAAGGAGCTGTTGGTCCCAGTCCAGTTCTTAGCAAATGGATGTCACATCACCCCAGGAGCCAGCACAGCTGGAAGGGCTCTGTCAGGCACTGCAGAAACCACAGGCTGGCTGGAAGAGAGGCAAGTCTGAGGCAAGGGGTATTCCTGGGAGAGAGCCTCTCAATTGTGTTCTCAGGCCTGCCATTTTCTTGCTGTGTGACACTGCAAAAGCTTCAGTGAGAACCTGCAGCTGTTCCAGGTCACTTTGTGCAGCTTTGGCCACTTGTTAAATGAGTGTTGTTAGATGAGTGTTAAATGAGTGTTCCTTGCTCTCTCTGGAAGCTTAGAGCAGCCTTTGCATCCCATAACTTCCCATGGGATGAGGTGAGCTGATCTGACAGCTAAGGAGGCAGCACCAGTTCTGCTCCCCTCGGCCACCTTCAGCCCTCAGCTTGCTCCTGCCAGCTGTAGCTGTCCTTGGATAGTTAAACTTGGAGTTACACTTGGAAAGTCATTTCATCTTCTGCCACCAGCAGAGATCTTACCCTAGTGGGAAAGAGTGGATGGTCTTCTGTCAGGTTAGTAGTGCACATGAAGCACCTTGAAACACTGCCCCACTCTTGTTCTCTGAGTGGATCAAAATCACTTATTAAATTTCATATAAAATTGAACATAGGTAATTGTAAAGTAACATTGCAAATCATCTGGCAAGGACTGCAGACCACCTGGCCTGACTGCAAAACATTTCATAAATGCAGAGTTTGGGTAGAAACAAAGTCTGCCCTGCAGGCTGCCTTGTGATTTGTGGGGAAACAACTCCTCCACATGGTGACTCAGAGAAGGCAACGGCTGTTGCTCCCAATCATTCCTAGGGGATGCTGCCTCTCTCTGGGAATTGTGTGGTACAGACAAGGAAAATATCTTCCCTAGGGTATGATTTCCCAAGGGCTGGCATAGTGGTTTACCAACACCAAAAGGCCTTGGTGCCACTCTGTCACCTTCCTTCTTCTCTTCTGGACACACATTTCTGCTGCACAACTCGTGTTGCTCCTGGCACTCACTCAGTGGAGCCTTCCTATGCTCCATCAGCTCCCTGAAATGGCAGGAATTTGGATCAGCAGGAAATGAGGAGCCTTTGGGACCTCAAGGAGTTGCAGCATGTCAGCAAGTGGTCTGAAGGGACGGCAACCAGTGCTAACACACACAGTTGGCCAAGACTGGAACGGAATGAGGGAAGGTTCTCTTTCTTTTTTTCCTTTTTTTTTTTTTTTTCCCAACCAGAGAGCTGCGGTGTGGGGTCAGTGTTACAGCAAAACATGCCCTAGATTTACTTGGTTACCCCTCTCCTCCTCCTGATCATCCCACAGCTCCTTCAGAGAGAAGCACATGTGGACACACACACACATACCTGTTCCTGGCAGCTCGTGGGGAAAAAACTCAGCTAAAGAATTACTGCTGAATGATTAAAAGTGCATGATCATTACAAAAATGTGAACAGCATCATTAATATCACAGACTTAAAACTTTGGGAGGAAAGTACAAAAGATCAAAAACATGTTTACGAAAGGGGAGCTGGCCAGCAAAGGGTTTTTTCCTTTAGGAAAATTTCTCTGTACCAATATCTATGTCACTGTGAGTAATACATAAACAAGAGAATTCAGATTATTTGGACAAATTAAAAATTGCATTTTTTCCCTATTATTGTTTCTAATTCAGACTTTGCTTTCTCAGGTTATTTTAATTCCTGCAGCTTCATGTAAGTGTTGTAGTTGTGTTCTGTTAATGCAATTGCAGAAGTTCAGAGCCACCATTCTGGCTGATTTTTGCTTGGCATACAACTGCTGCTGATGTAAAGAACTTTAAAAGGCAAAAAATGTAAGGGTCTAGTGGTTCCTTTTAATGGCTGTGGGGCACTTGCCTGGATATATTTTGATTCTTTAAGGGTAGCAGCTCTTTAGTGAACTGAAGTAAGTTAGCACAGTTTTCTCCAGCTCCTGTTTTTATCTGGAAATGGAGCGTATAACCCAGTATTTATAACTGTTTATCTCAAAGGGACTGTCAAATTCCCATTGTCCTTTCCACAATTATCTCTAGAATGCAAGCAGATATTTTGCTTTTTCCAATGATGTGGTTGTAGTGTGACCAACACAAGCAGCAACTAAAGTTCAGAGTAATTATAAGCACATGGCTGCTTTTGAGATTTTGGCTTTCACCTTCATGTCACAGCTTAGTTCTGGACATGGTGTGCTTTCATGGGAGTAAGTTAGGCCGATGGTGATGATGATTGTAATGTTCAGGATGTTTCTTGCCAGCATAACAGTTACCTATTTGGAATTTTATATAGAAATTTCACTGGCAAACTTCTCAGTTTAGAACTCTAACAGCTACTCTGCTGACAAACTTCAGGTACCAAAAGATGAGCAGTAAGGAAAGGAAGAAACTCAAGAACTTATTCATTAAAGTGGGATGTTCTTCTTACTGCTTAGGGTTGCATGTTCAGCTGGATGAGATGGTGGAATGGCTGAAGCTGCTAATGGAGGTGCACTGATATTTAAGAAAATTGTCATTGGGCTTCTGTAAGGTTCCAGGATTTGCTTGTTCTAAAAATACATGGGGGTAGTTATTAATTTTTAACTTCTCTTCCTAAGGAAATGAGGTTTCTGCAACCACACTGTCTGAGCGTGTCTGTCTGAAAGAGCCTTACCAAAAACTTCTGAGCCAGTTGGCAAGTTCCAGCTAACGTGGGTAGGGGATGAGGCATGTCAGAGATACTATGTTTCTTCTCATTTGGTTAAAATAGACATTTCTCTAGAGGAGAGAGAAATTAATAACCCCAAAGATGAAAACACTTCACTTCGAGCTCCATTAGATTGCTTGGCACCAAGGAGTCTTTTCAGGAGAGAGATGTTACGAAAGCTCCTAAGGATCTGGGAGTACTTTGTGTTGGGCACAGAGTCACCTAACCACAGGGCACAAAGCCACAGCATGAGTAAGTTTTATTTTCATTTTTTGAAGTTATTGATGATTTTTTTCCATCATTTTTGTAAGAAATGCAATCCATCTTATTCTAGAAGCTCAATTTATAATAATCAGAGCAATGAATATGCATTAATGTCTGTCCCCATGGGCTAATGCTGTTTCTGTAGTGAAAACAAATACTGTAGCATGACAGTGATATGGTGCTATTGATGGAGTTTGGTTATGCTTTTGTGGAAAAAAGCCCTTTGTTCTTACAGAAACCAGCAAAATGAAAATATATTCCTTGGTGTTGACATTACAATTACTCATTGACTCGTGGACTCCACATGGTACCAAATTTAAGAGTAAGTTTTTCAGGTGTCTCCCTGATAATCAATCTGGCATTAACTTAGTGGGTTTATTTGCACAGCATCCTTACCTGCATTTGTTCTTTCCCTTTTTTGCTCCTGAACCCAAGAGACATTATTTAATGTGAGTCCTGCGAAGAGGCTGCTGTTGCTTTGTAAATGGTGGTGGGAATTCCCTGTTCTTCTGAAGGTGTGTCATAAATCACATGCCAAAACCTACTGACTTCTGTGTCACGGTCAAGGCTGGTGATAAATCCAGCAGAATCATCAGCACTGAAGTCAGGATGATGAACTGGTTCTGTCACTGTCTAAAGAACTGATTATGTCTCTTCTGGAAAGTCTTAGCTATAGAATCAGAATGAAGATTGCAAGAGATAAGAAAAAGAGAATCACAGAAGTGCAGATGTCAGCGGGAGATAGAGGCACTCAGGGGAATCAAGGAGCTTAAATCCCAGGAAAGGCAGGACACTGAATGGAAGGTTTCACTAAGATCAGTGCTCCTGGTTATTGTAAGGGATGCAAGAATGCAGTTGGTCAGTTCTGAACTACTGCCAGATAAACTTATAGAAAAAGCAAAAGGCAAATCTTAATGCTCTTCAAAGAACAGCAAATAAGTTAGGCTATCAAATGTTTTGCAAATGTGAAGTGCTCATTACTGCTGGGAGATGTGGATGTTTTATAAATATCATGCAACAGATTGGGTCAGTTGATCCAGAAAGGTGGTTTCGAGTGGGAGATCTTTTTGTAGGATGTGTGGCTCCTGCTGTGGTTTAAACAGCATTGGTTTTAGCTGTTGATCCAATCCTATCTGTGATGATTTGTGTGTACACACGTGAGACCATTTGTAAATGGAATTTTAAACTCCCTTGGTGTTGTAGAAATATTGACTTGTTATTTCTGAGGGAGCTAGGAGGGCAACTTCATGATACATGCAATGAGGCTATTTGGAACTTCTGGGTGCAACCCAGAAGAGACAGCTAAAAGCAGATATCCTGAGTATATCCAGCTGACAGGTAGAATTTTCCTTTGGTTGAGGGCTTCAAATCTCTGAAAACATTTTATTCTGAGACTGAAAGAAGAAAGTCAGGTATGCCCAAATTCTCTGCCAGCCATGCTCTCTGTTAGTACAGTCTGAAGTTAGGCAGGTTTCCATTTAAACCTGTCTGGTCTCCTTCTTTGGTTCTGCTGAAAGCAGCACATTCCCAGACTATTTCTAATATTAACAGATTGGTATTTCCAGCAGAAAAATTGTTCCTTTACCAAAATTTCCAACCAACTCTAATTTGTGTATGATCACATACATATAAGCACAGGACCTTTAAACAAAACATCAAACCTCAGGAGCCTGGAAATAGATTTATGAGAGAACTGAGGGACATCAAAACTTGCCTACAAAGGCATATGGACAACTCTGTCTTCATGACTTAGAAACTCCTTTGGATAACAAAAATAGGGAAGGACCAGGAGTGAGGTTTTAGTCAGACCAGTAGGAATATTTTCCAGGAGCACAAGGCTATTCAAAATAAGACACTACAGTCTTATTTAGGAGAAAGTGCTTCATATACTCAGGAATGAGAACATCTTGTAGAACATCTTTTACAGTATGAAGAAACAGAAACACTCCCCTTAGTTTTCTTGCCACAAAATGACCAGTTAAAATAGAAAGCAGCCCATGCTGCTGGAGCCCCTCAAAGAGCTTTTTGTTTGCTAAACTCATTTATTATCCCTTACAACAGACTGACTTAAAGCTGTTGGTCTCCTTTAGACAACTCTGTAGTCTGTCAGCCAGAAAAAAGCTGAAGCTCCAATGGTGTAGTTGCGCACAGATTTACTTGGACATATTAGCCTCAATTCAATACTTTTTTTCTTTTAATTTGAGTCCAGCTGAAGCAGCTGCATTTCTTCTCTCCTACTGTGATAGTGGACCAGAACATTTTGGCTTCATATCTTCCATCTTAAACATGGAATGGTTTGGGTTGGAAGGGACCTTTCAGATCATGGAGTTCCACCCCCTGCCATGGGCATGGACACCTCCTACTAAACCAGGTTCCTCAAATCTTCTGGAGCAAACAGCAGATAAGATAAAAGATTATCGAAGGAATTTGAAAGGCAGGGTTTCCATATAATTTCAACTGGAGACACATAGAAGCTATTTGCAATTATCTACCTGGAGGGCTTTCATAGAGAGAAGTGAGGCAGAATAGCTCAGTTCTGAGGAAGGAACAGGACACCACTGGTTGTGTTAAATCATCAGCAACCCACAGTCCAGGCATCTGAATACTACAGAGCATAGGTTTCAGTAGCTTTTCCAAAATAATTTTTGTTCATTTGCTTTCATTGTAGAACTCATATTTTTCTAAAAGCATTTTTTTTTCTCTAAACAACACTTTGCAGAGCCCAGAAAGTTTGATAAAACCCAGAAGGCCACAAAGCTACTGTTTTTGTACTTGGATGCCAAGGAGAATATCTCTGTCTGTGAATTTACAAGCATTGCTTGACGCTATGTTCTGCCTACCTAGACTGGCAAATACTGCTGCTGCGGTTGGAATATTGCCATGGAGGGTCTGGGGACACAACACAATCCTTCCCCTTCCAGGTGGAGCTGTGCCACACTCAGAGGTTATGGTCTGCCCTAAATTGCCACAGAGAAAAGATCCCAGGGAAGCTGCAGAGTCTCCATTTCGTCTTTTTTCATGACCCACGCTACCACTAAGCGGCTTGGTGCCGCCCTCGGCAAGCAGGGCCAAGGCCTGAGCCCTTCCCCTCCCGCTCGGCCGTGGCAAGGGTTCCTTCGGCCCAGTGCCTGCACACAGCTCCTCCTTCCCTCCCGGGAAGTCTAAGCTACGCTGGCCTATTTCTAAAGGGGGTCTAAAGCACAGCCACACTCCCTCACGCACGCCAACTACACACAGGGGGACACAGGGGAGGGGAAGGCAGTCCCAGAAGGGCGAGCAAGCTCTGTGCAGCCACCGGACCAAAGGAACCGTCCCCACCGCCGACCGGAAGGCAAAAGCCTCAGGCCTCGCCCCAGCTCTTCGGGGACGACACGCAGGGGCCTCGCCACCCTGAGGCTCCTCAGGGGTGGCACGGGGACAGAGGCCGTGACGCACCCCCGAGTACGGGGGGGGTCACGCTGGCCAGGGGCCAGCAGACTAGGCAGAAAGCTGCCGGGCTCGGGGAGAAGCCCTGCGTCCTGCTTACAGGTTGGGCTGGAGGGGCCGGGAGAGCTCCGTGTCCCCGACGCGGGTGCGGAGAGAGGGGCTCTGACCCTGCTTACAAGGTGGCCCCTCTCTCTGGGCAGCCAAAGGAGCACAACATTGGCAAAACACCAACAACAGCAAAGACCTGGCCCCTCTCACTTACAGGGGCGGTCACCCAGCACAGAGGCAGCCGGGGCACCCACAAAGAAGGTGTCCCGTGCATGGAGGCTATGGCCTTTGCCCAGAGGGCCTCTCGTGCCCCCTCTTCCCAAGCTCAGAGCCGCCTCTGCTCCCTTTGCCATCGCTGTTCTCCTCTCCCACTGCTGCTCTTGCCTCGCCGTTCCACTCTTGAGCTCACCGCTGCTGGTCCTCTTTAGCTGGCTCCTCTCACCTCATCATCCCACAGCTTCTGCCATCGGATAACGACATGCTCAGGCCTGAAGATCCCTCACCTCCCACCCCTGAAGGTGATGGCTATCCAACAGCCCCAGAGTGACGTCCTCGAGCCACCCCTTTAAAAGCCTAATTGTAATAGTGGGTCTTCCAATATACTTTTTTCATAGAATGTGTATTTCAAATTTCCTCCCTGACTGGGGACACTACTCTGTTATTTCTGAGGCATATGTGAAGGATACTTTCCCTCTTCATTGGTATAGCTAAGTGACATTAACTCCTACAATTATTTTTTTCACCGTTTTATATTATTGCCTCAATACTGCTTCAAAATCGTGTGTTACACTATACTAGTTTTTGCAGCTGCTACCCTCTGTACTAAATACTGCTGATTAAGATTTTGTAGTCTAATCATTATCATAACAAGTTACATGAATTTCTATGAAGATATTTGGTTTGCAATCTCTTCTTCCAAAGAACAAAATTTTGTACATTTTTCTTTACACTTATAAAACCTTCTAGGCATAAAGCTTTGACGAAATCCATGGGTAAAAACTGTTTTAGCCTCACTAAATTTCCCTGCCGAGTTTAGAAATAAGGGCACAGTTTTGCACATCACGACTCAAAAGACTTTTCTTATCCACTTTTGTCTTCAGCTCCCCACTCTGACCACAACAGTGCTCTTCTAAAGTACCACAGATTTTCAGCTAAAAACATCACCTACGTCCAGATGCCTATATAAATTGAGTGAGAGTTACAAGATAGCTTCCTTATTCGAATCACAGTGTGCTAGAGCCTCAGAGCCAGCTATAGCAATAGAACCCCAAATGCAGCTCGCTGTAGCTATAGAACCTCAACCACAGCCTGCTGTATCTTCAGAACCCCAAGCACAGCTTGCTATAGCAACGTAACCAAAACAAAAGCTTTCTACAGCAATATGAACCACAACTGTCTAAACACTAATATAACTTGGATTGTAACTTTTTTTTAATGTAACACCTAACATATGGCTCACTAGTGGTTTAACATTGCATAGACAAAAAAGACCCAAACAAACAAAAAGCAAAAACAAGAAAAAAAAAGAAACCCAAAACTGAAAAACTGACCAAGTGGAAACCCCCCCAAAAAAAAAAAAACAAAAAAAAACCCCAAAACAACAAAACCAACAAACCATCAACAAACCCTCCCAAAAAAAACCAAAACAAAGCACAAAATAGCAAACCTCCACCAAAAACCTCACAATCCAAAGACCCCACAACCCAAAAAACACCACCAAAAACCAAAATGGCCAAAAAACCCAAAATAACAAACAAAAAAGCAAGATACCAACAAAACCAACAGAAGAACCAAAAAAAAAAAAAAAAAAACCCAAAAAACAAGCAAAAAACAAAAAAAACCAATCAAAAAAACCCCAAAACCAAAAAAAACCCCAAAAAAGCTGCCAAACCACCCCCCAAAACCCCCCAAATTAATCTCCTCCCCTAAAAAAACCTCAAAAAAAATATTCCCCCCCAAAAACCAACAAAAAAGCCCCCAAAAACCAAAACAAAAAATCCCAGAAAAACACACAAACAAAAAGTAAACAAACATCCAGCTCATCAAGTGCATAGCTTCAAAGATTGACAAGTATAGTACTAATGAGAAACTGGCAAATGCAAAGCCATTTGGCCACAAAATACAGAATTTATACCGGTTACAACCCGAGAGAACAAGGAACACCATAATGGCTCATGTTCCAAAGACAAAGTTGAAAAGCTCAGATGCAAAAAAAACTTGGAGTTTTCATCACAACAAGACCCTCATGACCACTGAATTGGGGAGGCGCAAGTGCAGTGCAAAAGAACTATTTATAACCATTACATCATCTTATGTAAATTAGTTGCAATGGTATATAGTGACACAGTAACATCAATATATACTATAACATTAATATACGCTATAACATAGCGTATTAACTGCTACTTAGTGTATAAAAACACCACAGCACTTGACAAAGGCGGGTGAGTTAGGTGGAGAAATCCCCCTCACCTCCAGCACTGCAATAAAGAAATACCTGCTCTATAGACATCCATCTATGGGGCTTTATTTTCAGCCTAGCTTTTTTGGCATCACCCTTCTTTGTTTTCTTAGATTTTCTGTCCAAGATGCTACCTCTGCCTTCTGTCTCACAACAGACTTTCCCTCAAAAATGCTCATTTTTCCTCTCTAAACTACATCAAATTCACCCCAAAATATTCACGTCAAAAAAAGCTAATTTCTTTCCTCTACATTACATGAGGTTTTCTTTTAAAAACATGACATTTTACCCCTTGCATAGAACCTCAAGTTTTCTCTCCAAAACATCCCCTACAGGTTGTCTCAGATTCTGCACCAAAAAAACCCATCCTGTCCCCCAGAGACGTCACATTTTCCTTCCAAAATGTTCCTTCTGCCCCACAAAAATTATCTCAGGTTTTACCACAAATTTTTTTCTGCCTTTTCATCCACAAATTACCTCAGACTTTTCCCCAAAACAAAAAGCCCCCAAAAAAGATAAACAAAAAACAAAAACCCCAACCCCCAAAAAACAAACCAAAAATCCCCAGACCCTCCCAAAACAACCAAAAAAGCCCAAAAACCCCCACACTGCCCCCAAAAAACCAAGCAAACACCACACACAGAACCAAACACACCAAAAACCATAAACAAATCCCAGAAAACCAAACAAAAAATGAAAACAAAAAAAACCTCCCCAAACCCCCCAAAAAAGAAACAACCCCCGAAACCAAAAAACAAAAAAAACAAACCCAAAAAAAACTGACAAGAAACAAAAAAAGTGAAAAGAAACAAAAAAACCCAAAACCCCCCAAAAAAACCTGAAAAGAAACAAAAAGAAACCAAAAAAACCCCAAAAAACCAAAAAGAAACAAAAAAAGAAAAAAACACCCCCAAAATCCCCAAAATAAAACACCAAAAATCAAAAAAACCCAAAAAACCAAAAATTACTCAAAAATTAAAAAAAAAATATCCCCCCAAAAACATAAAACCCCCCAAAATTAAAAAACCCCAAACCAAAAAACATCCAAAAAATTTAACTCCCCCCAAAAAACCCCCAAAAAATAAAAAAACCCAAACCAAAAAAAGCCAAAACAAAAAATAAGTCCCTAAAATTTAAAAAACCCAAAAAACCAAAAAACCCAATACAAAAAACCCTGAAAAAACAAAAAAGAATCAAAAATAAAAAAGAAACCCCAAAAAACCCAAAATAAAAAAATCTAAAAAATCCCAAAAAACAAAGAACACCAGAAAAATTTTAACCCCCCAAAGAACCCCAAAAGAGATAAACAAAAACCCCAACCCCCAAAAGACAAAGCAAAAGCCCCCAAACCCCCCAAAACAAAGAACCAAAACAGCCCAAAAACCCCTAACCCCCCCAAAAACCAACCAAACACCACACGCAGAACCAAACACACAAAAAACCATAAAAAACCAAAAGAACAACCAAAAAAAAAGGAAATCCAAAAAATAGGAAACCCAAAAAACCTCCCCAAAACCCCCACCCCCCCCAAAAGAAACCAAAACGAAGCCAAAACATTTCCAAAACAAAAAAAATCCCAAAAAATAAACAATCCCAAAAAGCAAAAAAAAAATTTCAAAAACCAAAAAAACCCAAAACCAAAAAAAGCCCCAAAAAATAGGACCCCAAAAAGATTAAAAACCAAGAAAACAAAAAAAAACCAAAAAACCCCAAAAAACCAAAAAAAGAACAAAAAAAAACCCAAACAAAAAATCCCCCGAAAATAAAAACAAAAAACCCCCAAAACAAAAAAAAACCACCCAAAAATTTTAACCCCCAAAACAAACAAAAAAAAACCCAAAAAGATAAACAAAACCCAAAAACCTAACCCCCAAAACACAAACCAAAAACCAGATTTGTTGCAGCGCGTATATGAGGACACAATAACATTAATATATACTATAACAATAACATACGCTATAATAACATAATAACATTAAGTGCTATTTACTGTATAAATAAAGCAGAGCACTTAACAAAGGCAGGCGAGTTAGGTGGGGAAATCCCCCTCACCTCCAGCACTGCAATACAGAAATACGTGCTCTACAGACACCTGTCTATAGGGCTTTATTTTCAGCCCAGCTTTTCAAGCATCACCTTTCTTTGTTATCCCAGATTTCATGTCAAAGATGCTCCTTCTACCCTGCAGAAATTACTTCAGGTTTTATCACAAATTTTTCTCTGCCTTTGCTCCACAAATTACCTCAGACTTGTCCCCATTTTCCCAGCTACATGTTGCCTCAGGTTTTCCCGCCAACAATGTCCACTACATGTCCTCCACAGATTACTGCAGCTTTTGTTTCCACAGTGCTCAATTTTGCTCCAAAATGTTCATCCCGCAGCCCACAGGTGATGCCAGGGAACTCTAACATTCTTCCATTATGATGCTGGTGCCCTGCCCACAGAGTTTTTTTGCCCTGCCCTCAGAGTTTCTTTGCCCTGACCTCAGAGTTATCGCAGCTTTTCCCCTCACGAAGTGAAACATTGTGACACTTTCCCCCTCTGTGTCCCAGCTCAGGGGTGATTCCCACACGGCTGACGTATCCCCCCGGCACCCTGACAGGGCGGGCAGAGCCGGTTCGAGCATTCCCTCCCTATGAACTTCTCGCTGTGCCCTCACACTTACTTCTCGCTTTTCTCCTCACAAATTGAGCACCGTGCAGTTCTGCGATGATGCCGTCCCTCCTTCCTCGGTGCCACAGTCTGCCCTACGCCGGCTCCCAGGTGGTTTATATGCCCCCGGCGCCCCGCCGAGACAAGCACAGCTGAGGTGATTTCCCCGCCGCGGCTCTGAGGGAGCGGCAGCTCCACCCGAACCGAACCGAACCGGCGCGGACCGGTTTTTCCCGCCCTTTTTCCCTCCCTCAGCGTTCCCCTCAGAGCCCTCAGAGCCTCAGGGCAGCCGCAGCGCCTCACTGAGAGCTGGTGCGGCAACAGGAGCCGAGCAAAAAACAATCCAACAGAAAACCAAACAGCAAACAAAACCACCTCACCAACAATAAAAAAAACCCCTCAACCCCCTCCCAAAACAAAGAACCAAAAAAGCCCAAAACCACCCCACCCCCCCCCCAAAAAAACAACCAAACACCACACAAAGAACCAAACACAGAAAAAAAACCCACAAAGAAGTAAAAAAAAACCCCAAACCAAAACAAAACAAAAAAAAACCCCTCTAAATATAAAAAACTCCCCAAAAAACCCAAATAAAAAAACACCCCCCAAAAATCCTGAAAAAAAGAACCAAAAATAAAAAACAAATGAAAAAATCCCCCAAAAATAAAAAACATAACCCCCCCCCCCCAAAAACCCCCAAAACCAAAAAACACCCTAAAAATTTTAAACACCCCCAAAACAAAAAGCCCCCCAAAAAGATAAACAAAAAACCTCACTGACCCTCATGTCCCCCTCAGTGTGTTGGATTACATAACAGTCTAAAAAAATTTGATATAACTTTAGTCCAGGGCTTTGTTTGCTTTTGTCCTGCAGGAAAAGTATTTTAAGTTTCTTTCCAGGGCATTGTTCCACCAGGTGAGCTCTATTAAGGAAGATGAGCTCCAAACCTCACCCCTGGCATGGTCAGATTCACCTCCTCTGGGAACACTGAGCTACAAATGAGGACCTAATTAGCATCAAAACCCAACGCATTCAGATCCAATAGAAAACCGAATATAAAGAACTTAACAACTGAGGACAAACAAACATTAAACCAATGAATTTCTATGACTTTTGACCGCATAAGTATCTAAAAAATCTAGTAAATTTAATGTGTCAGGGAATTATTTTCTCTGCACACCTGTGCTATGTGTGAACAAAATTATTTATGTTACACATTCTGGCCAGAATAACATCCTGGCCAAAAATACAGCAATGCCTGGAGTCTCCAACACTAAAATGTTGTTGGAGAGGTTTTGTCTATCCCACAGTTTCAGTGACATAGAGACCACCTCAGATTTTCTGCTAAAATGTTCACTACATGTCCTCTGCTGACTCAAACTGACCAACTGCAGTGCCGCATAACACCCTGAAACAAGCACGGAGAGGTCCCACAAAAATCCTTCCGTTTCTATCACTGTGGATCCCAGGGGTTCAGAGAGAAATTAACGTGTTTCCCCTCAGTGTTAGGGCGCTCTGTTCACCTGCAGAATGACAAGTTCTCTAAGCTTTTCATGTAGGTCAGACTCAACTCCTCATGGTGTGTTCAACCAAGATGCAGCTATTAAGGTTCCCTTTAGAACATTTTCATTTCCCAAGCCAAGAGCCCTGGCTCAGTGCTGTGATTATAAACTTCAAGTTCCGAAATTAGCAAGTGGTAAAGGTGAAAAAGGAGAGAAGCACAACACACCCGTGATTCATTATTTGTTGAGTGAGGTCCAACATTGGATGGGAAAACTAACAAGCACTTTGTGCTTCGAGGTGGCTCAACAAAATGCGGGGAATTGGTCGGAGCCTTCCCCTGCCGCTATCTTGAGAAGGTCAAAGACTCGCGCGCCGAGCCGCTATATTTTGTTCGGTGCCATTCAAAGTCCCCGTGTGACTTTTCCACTGCCTGAACCCAAACCCGACTCCGACCCGCGCTTCCATCGCGATTTTCCGCAGCTTTTCCCGTTGTGACAACATGGGCGGTGGGGTCAGCGGCGCCGGGGACGGGCGGGAAGCTCTCGGGCGGCGGCAGGCATGGCCATGATCGCCCCTCTCGGGTCCACTCGAGTCCGCCATCTTGAGTGTGGCTCAACCCGGCCCGCTACTTGCGGGACCTGCCACGGGATTTCTCCCAGTGCCGCCATCTTGAGAGTGGCACAGGCCAGCTCTGTCCCGACTCTGCTCGCCCCGTGTCCCCCGCCCGTGCCCGCGGTGCCACCGCGCCTCTGCTGCCGCCACAACCGGCCCCGCCGGGCCGCCCCGCCCCGCTGCCATCCTTCTCAGTCACCGCCCGCTCTTCAGCCGCTCCCGCTCAGCCACGGCCGTGTCCGTTTGCATTCCTAACTCTCCTTCTTCGCTGCCCTCCCTCTACAGCCATCGCCCCGCTCGCTCCCGCTCCTTGCCCTTCCCACGCTCGGCAGCCCCGGAGGTCGCCGCTGTCTCGTGTCACCCCGCAGGGACAGCAGGAACAGCGGGGACGGCGGGGACAGCAGGGACAGCGGGGACAGCAGGGCAGCAGGGAGGCTCAGGGCGCTGTCAAGGGGCGGCAGTGCCGCTTTCTGACACCAGGTGGCAGCACTGCCGCAGAGCTCGGGGTTTAGTTCCTTGAGAGAACTGAGTTGGCATCGAGCAGATTTATTTCCTTTGACACAGATCACCTTATGTGTTCCGGCACTCGATCGTTTCATTCGTGTATAAAAATTGTACCAGTATTTTCCAACCCTACACATCTCCATTCAGAGTTTCTTGTATTCCTGTATACAACATAGCAGATAGAGAGAGTTTATTTCTAAATGAATTACATATGATTTAATACTATCAGTCAATATATGTAAAAATTAAAAACTTAACAGTTTTCAGTATTCTACACACACTCCCTCCCTGTGACCTTCTTGGCCTTTTTGGGTCAATTTGGGAGAGGGCACCCAGCATGAGCCCCATCCTTCCCCACTCACCTGCTCCTCTACTACATCAGGGCTCTGCCAGGGACATCGGGGGTCCCAAATGACATCAGAGCCCCTGAGACTCCACCCTCTCCCCCAGCCTTTTCTCCTCAGCCCCACAGAAGGCACAGAACGAGTCGAGCTGCTCTGGACAGCAGCGTGTTGCTTTAATAAAGCCATTTACCAAATGAGTCCATCCCCCCAGCAAGGGTCTCTGCTGCAGTCAGGAAGGAGGCACAGCTCCCAGAACGGCTCCAGTCCCTGCCCAGCTCCTGTGGCACAGAAACAGGGAGGGGAGCAGAGGGGATGGAGGAAGAGAAGGAAGAACAGGGGGCAGGGTGGAGATGAGAAGAAAACTGGGACGGGCAGCAGACAGAGAGGGATTAAAAAGGAATAGGGACAGGGAATGGGTCAGGAGGATACAGCGAGAAGCAATGGCACAGGGAGCAGGACAGAGCAACAGGGAATGAAAAGGAACACGAGCGAGGCACAGAGAAGGACAGGGAAAAAGACAGAGCAACAGGGAAAGAGGACAGGGAGCAGGACACTGGGACAGAAGGAGAAAAAGTGGGAAAAGGGAGCGGGACACTGGGACAGGAGAAAAAGAGGGGCAGCAAGCAGGACAGAGTGCTGAACACACATGGAGGACAGAGGGATACTGAGAGGGAAACGAGGACAGAGAGAAAAAATGACCATGGCAGGCGGTTGGGGGAAGATGGGCAAGGGGCAGCAGAGGGATGGAGAGAGGGATGGGCAGCAGGACAGAGGGTTAGAAAGAGAAGAGGACACTGAGGCAGAAGGAGGAGCAGCAGATGCAGAAAGGTGCAGGCAAAGGACAGAGAGATGGACAAAGACATACAGTCACAGTGTAAGACAAAGGAAAAAGGAGAGGAAGAAAGAAGGAAAGGTAAAGATGCAGGCAAGGAGTGAGACAGAGAGATAAAAAGTAGGACAGAGGACAGGGAGAGGGATGGAGAAATATTTATTAAACAAATATAGAGTATTTATTTATTAAAAGAAAAACTAGAACAAGAGAGAGTGAAGTAGTGAAAGGGAATGGATGGGGAGCACACAGGACAAGAAAGTAACACAAAAGACACACCTAGACAGGTGTCATCAAAAAAAAGAAACAGGCTCTATTCTTCTGGATTTTCCACTTTTAACTCCTCAGCACAAAGCTGACAGATCATCTTCAGCAGTGATCTACGGCCTTACTGTCCAAATCTGTCCTGTACAGCCACTGGCAACTTCCTGGAATGCAACACGAAGGGAGTTCTGTGCAACAAGAAAGCAAACATCAGGAACTGGAAAAAACCCTCATTGTCTGAAAAGTCAGAGACAAAAAGCAAGCCTGTTCATGGTCCAGCTGTAAAACACCCCAGTGGTTCCTCTGATGGCATCCTGGGAACTGCAGCCTGCTGTCCAAGCCTGGCCTAACCCAGCTTCACAGGACAGCATTTCATTTTTTGAGGGATTCAGAAAGAAAATTTACTCTCCACCATTCAAGTAAACCCACATGATCTTGAGCAAAAGCTGAATCTTATTTTCTGTACAAACTGACACAAGCCCACAACTCTGACAACTGGGGTACATTCTAAATCTGTCCCACAAAGAAATGTAGTATCCCCTGCTTTCTAATATTTTTGGGGGGTTTTTTGTTTGAAAAGAAAAATTAGCTAGAATTAAAGACTAAAATGCAGTAAGATTAAAGCAAGTGGAAAAAATTACAGTGAAAAAAAGTTGTTCATTGACTGAGCTGCTCTCTATGGTTCATGTGTGCAATAAATCAAGGCTGATGTAAAGGGGTTGAAGAAGCAGACAGCAAACAGCTTCCACTGCTTCTCACTCCAGCAAGGGGAGCAGCCCTGGAATTTCAAGTCCAGTGTCTCCTCCAGGTGCCACAGATGACCAACAGGCACTCCAAGACTGATTCCCCTTGGACTTCCCCCAGCACAGACACACCAGCAGGAACTGGAACCCAAGGACACATGGCAACAACTGTCTTCCCACTCACCACTCTCTCCACATTTGCCCTTCCCAGGGGGATGCAGGTGCCATCCTCAGAGGCAGGAAAACTGCCCTGCAATCCAGTACCAAACCTGCCCGGAAAGCCCAGGATGCCAGCAGCCCTTTCTCTTGCATTTCCTGCTTACAGGCATTTTAAGCCCGCTTTGCCTCACAGATGCCTTTCTGACAAGGGCATCCCCAGCTTTTTTTATCCTGAATCAAGGCTTGGAAAGCTGAATTTCATGAGAACTGGTTCATATTTAGATGATTCTTAACTTGGAGTTTCCCTTGGAACCAAAAGCAATGGATAAACCCAGCATGGACTTGAAGGGCCATAAGATCCCAGATTTGCAATCCCCAATTCCCTCCGGAGTTGTTCACAGAAGCTTTTCAGGGCTCGTTTAGCAAACTGAAGGTATTGGCAATTTCACGATCAAAGCAACAAGAAATCTGTGAAAAAGAAACTTCACTAAAGCTGGCTTAAAGCGATCCCTGCTGACAACTAATTAAAACAACTCCTTCAAAAGGAGGTAGGACTGATGAAACACTCACCAATTAAACATTCACCATCTTGCCAAGGTCAGAGTTCTCTGCCCACCAAGAACACAGCAAGCAGGAGCGACATTCCCCCCACTCTCCAGCAGAGACCTCCTCCCTGCGCATCCAGGGAGTTGCCATTTCACTAGGGCTGAACCCAAGTGGCCACGTCACTTTGAGAGGGCAGCTGTTGTTTCACTGCTGCATTTCTTGGCTTGTTAAAGCCCCTCCTACCTGTGCTACGGCCCGTGCTTAAAGACACCAAACTACCGTCCTGGAGGAAAGGCCTCAAAAGCTTGAAAAAGGCTGAAAGGAACACTCGGATTACCCCTTGGCCAAAGAGGTTTCTTTAGCTGAAGTTGCTAACAGGAACTGCACTTGACACCGCCGAATGGTTCTGTCGTTGTTTTATTTTTCGGGTCCTCAGTCCTGCGAGGGACTGGGGAAGTGGGTGCTGCAGAGGCTCTGGCAAGGCATCAAAGACGCCTGCCCAGCACCCAAGGGTGGCACAAGATCTCCTCCAGAGCTGGCCTGTCCGCGGGGTGCTTGGACAGACACCAGCGGATCAGCTGCTGGCACTCTGCGGAGAGAAGCCAGAAAGTGCCCGTCACTCGCCAAAGGCTCCTGCCCGGCCAGTGCTGTGTGCGCTCAGAGCTGCGCCAGCCTCCCAGCGCACTCTGTACTTGGCGGGAGAGCGGCACGGCAGGAAGCACCGCCACCTCCTTCAGCCCGGCGTGCCACACTGAGCGGCCCCGTCACGGGCCACCTCCCGCGGCACATCCAGCCCTTGACGGCACATCGACCTGCCGCGGAGCTGCGTCACGCTGGGCTGTGCGCAGCCGTGTGCCAAAGCCTGCCTTCTTCAGGCCGCATACCTACCTGGAGAGACCTGCTGCCTGAAGCAGAGCTGCCCCGACACGATTTCACAGTCCTTGTAGAAGGGGATGTTCCCACAGACCATGACGTACAGCAGCACGCCCAGGGACCAGATGGTTGCCGAATGGCCGTGGTAGCAGCCGTGGCGGATCCACTCGGGTGGGCTGTACACGTGTGTTCCTAGGGGAGACAGGCGGCGCTGTCAGGGCACAGGCTGTTGTCTTCCAGAGCCTGGGCCCAGCCTCGTGGCCGAGGCAGGGGCTGCAGCGGTGGCCATAGCTTCCCCCCAAGGCCGCAGCCCCTGCTCCAGCACCCTGGCCAAAGCCAAGAACCCATTCTGCCAGCAGGCAAAGAAGGGCAGCGGTGCAGCCCAAGCCCTGGCGGGCCTGCCAAGCCGAGCGGCTGGGGCCTGCCTGGCTTTTGCAGGCATGCTCTGTCGGCAGGGCCGGCAGCACAGCATCCTGGGGCACAGCATGTGCCCCGTGCCAAAGGGCAGCAGGCTGAATGCCGCAGCCCAGGAGGGAAGGAATGGGGCCGTGCAATGCCTGGCGCTGGGAGCACGGCCCCGGCCGTGGGCTCACCGGCAAAGTAGTTGAAGGGCTGCTCCTGGAGGAAGGTGCCACAACCGAAGTCGATGAGCTTCAGCTCGCCGCTCTCCAGGTCCACGAGGAGGTTGGAGGGCTTGATGTCCCGGTGCAGGACGCCGCAGGCGGTGCAGTGCCGCACGGCCTCCAGCACCTGGCGGAAAAGCCAGCGCGCCACCTCCTCGCACAGGAACTCCCGCTCCGTCAGGAAGTGCAGGAGATCCTGCGACGGCTCCGGACGCTCCATGACCAGCAGGAAGCTGTCAGGCAGCTCAAACCAGTCAAGGAGCTGGATGACGTTGCGGCAGCCGGAGCCCACCTTCTCCATCAGCACGATCTCCATGGGAACACGTGTGCCGTCGGGCTGTGAGGAGGAGAAAACGCCTCCAGCAGGCCTGATGCTGCCCTGGGGCTCCGCTGTCCCCTGCCTGCCGTGCCCCAGTGCTCCCTCGGGCAGCCTCCCTGGGCCTTGGGCTTCCTCCCGCCCAGAGCACGCTCGGGGATTCCCCCCTGCCCGGCCACTTCACCGCTGTCCGGCATCCCCGGCATCCCCGGGCCCGCCGTGCTCCCTCCGGCTCGCTCGCCGAGCCCGCGCCCGCTCCCCCCGCCATCTGCCGCCTCCCAGCCTCGGGGCCCCGCGCTTAGCCCTGCCCGCCGCGCCCCGCTCCGTCCCGCTGGCCCCGCTCGCTCACCAGCTCGTGCCACCGCGCCACGCTGTCCCGGGGCACGCGTTTGATGGCCACCTGCAAGCCCACGAGAGAGGCGGGCTGAGCTCCAGCCCCGAGTGCCCGGCCCCGGCCCGGCCCTCCTGCCACGCCCGCCCGTCTCGCCCGCTTACCGGGCTCCCGTCCGAGAGGCGGCTCCCCGAGAAGACGGTGCCGAAGCCCCCCTGCCCCAGCTGCGGGCCCAGCCGGTACAGCTCCTGCAGCCGCTTCTTTCGCCCTGCGGCCGAGAGCGAGCCATCAGCCTTCCGCCCGGGGCCCCCAGCCCCGAGTGCCCGCCAGGGAAGCACGCCGGGCCACCGCGGGCCACCTCGCTCTCACCTGCTTCGTGCTGCAAGGCGCCGGGCAGCGGCCACCGCCTCGCAGCCGTGGGGCTGGCGAGCGGCGCAGCTGGGCCAGGGCAGCGCGCACGGGTGGCTGCAGGAGCCGCAGAGCAGCGGGGCGGGGCGGCACCGTCGCTGTCCCCGGCGTCGTGAGCTGGACGCTGCTCTTGAGGACGGCCGGGGCTCCAGCCCGAGGCTTCTTCGCACAGGGGCGTCCCAGGAGCGGCTGCAAAGCGGAGAGGCGTTTTTGGAAGCCCAAAAGCAGCCCGTCAGAGGCGCTGGAAGCAGCCAGGGACTAGGCTGCTCTCGGGGGCCCTGGCCTGGCCTGGGGCTGCCCCTCAAGAGCCCCGGGGGAGCCTCAGAGAGCTGCTCAGAAGATCTCACCTGCTATCGGAAAGGCCTTTGTGAGACGCGGTGGCCGCCTGGGAGCAGCTTCCTGGAGACGGAGGAACCTCCAGGGTCTCTTGGGGATCGTCTCCGCCACCAAGCACGGGCTGTTGCCAGCTGGCACAGCCGGCACAGCGTCCCGGCTGCTGTGGGCCGGCAGCTGCTGGCTCAGCCGGCACTCTTGCTGCTCCGCCACCTGCTCCTGAGAAGGCTCCTGTGCCTCGGGCTGGGCTCCCTCTTGGACTTGGGGGCTTTCCCTGGCCACGGCAGTGCTCAGGGATGTGCCCGTGTTGGTCAAGTCCAGGAGTCCAGGGGAGCTGGGACACCTGCCCACGGACTCTGCACCTTGTGCAGGCTGACAGGTCTCACTGAGCCTCTGGCAGGGATGGAGGCTGTCAGAGATAGCAGAGGCTCCTGGAAGGATGGAGGGTCTCTGACAGCCAGAGGCTCTTGCGTGGATGGCAGATGTCTGATGGTGTGCCATCCTTGCAAGGGCTGAGGCTCTCCCAGAGATGGAGGTTCCTGCTGGGAGCAGCCTCTTGGAGGGATGGAGGCTCCTGGAGGAGCTGGACGAGCCACAGCAGGGCAGGTGGCCTCGCTTCACCAGCTCCTCCAGCTCTTTCAACAGTGCCTGCCACATCCCTGAATAAAGCGGCTCGCGTGTCCCGTTGCGAGCCCACAGCAGCAGCATCATTTCCTGCAGCTGCTGGGCCACAGCCAGGCAGGGCCCGCAGCTGCAGGGGCTGTCCAGGGGGCTCGCGGGAGCACGTGGCCGCTTGCGAGGGGTCGCCAGAGGCCTGGAGCGCCTGGGAGCCACAGGGGCTCCTCGGCTTTTCCGTGAGCCTCTGGCTTGGACCCCGGCATGCTTACGTCTCTTTGTTGTTCCTGCGTGCTGCCTCCATGGTGTCCAGTGGCTAACAGCCCGCCAGACAGCCACAGTGGCTAGCAGCAGGAAAAGTACAGTCATTGGGATGTCACCGTCACACATGGCTCCGGCACGTCCCATAGCAACTGCACTGGCAGGTGCGGCTGCTGGCCCCTCTTATATAGCTAGCTACGGCACTGTGAGCTCACAGTGCTGTGGGCCAGCAGAGCCCTGTGACATGCCAGCCCTGCCTGGCGCCAGCGCTCAGCCCCTTTGTGCCGTCACAGCCCCGCCTCAGCCCAGTGCTCACCAGTGCGGCAGTGGGGGAAAGGGGCTTCCCGTGGGCACTTGAGGGCCCTCTGGAGCAGCGTGGGTGGAAGATTCTTGGCTAAGTAGGACACAGAAATGAGGAGGGGAATGATGATTGTGTCTCCTCCTTGTTGGCAGAGCACAGGATATGGATTGTCGGATGGGACACTGCCAAGTCCTGGAGGAGGGCAAGCTGTGCTCACTGGCAATGAAACCCTCCCTGAACTATCCTGTGAAGTTTTGGAGCCACAGTGAAACCCACAGTGAAAGCCAATAAGATAGTCTATGAAAGAAGATGTTCTTGTTATGGAACGTGAAGTGTGTACAAGAAGGAACTTGCATGTAATATGTAACCAGCTATACTGTTCCTTGTATAGCTAATTTTATTATTGCCTGAATGGTCATTGTTTGTTAGACTGGCTTGTCATTGTTTTCTGGCAGCCAATCTTCATAAGCCACAGTAACTGTGAAGAGGTATAAGAGTAGCAGCAGAGAATAATAAAAAACATTTACTTCTTATGGCTTTTGATTACAACAAGCGTGTGTGTCGTTATGTCCATGTCAACAAAGGGACAGGGTTGTGAGAGCAGAGCAGAGAATGGACAGATCAGCTCCAGCAGGTTGACAGCTATCTCCTTAGATTTACAGAATATAATAGAAATGTTACACAGCAGTGAACCCAAAGCCTGTGGCAATTATTCATGGCAATAACTGTACTTTTTGCTCTTGAGGTCGCTGGCAAAGGTGACCAGAATGTCTTTGCACCCAGGCAGAAGGAGAAGCAGCAAATGGAGTTGGGAGAGTTTCAATGAGTCCCTGTGAGATCATGATTTTCTCAAAAAATGTCCAAATAAATATGAAGAGGAAATCATGGTAACATTTTCCACATGAGGGTTTTGTGTAAAAAACCAAGATGATTTGATGAGAGATTTGTTGAAACCTAGAAATATGCTGACGGTAATACTTTTGATATTTGATAGAAGCAAAGCACCTGCAAACACTTGGCAGAAGACTATGAAGGTTAAGTGAGGAGCTGAATGACACAAGCAGGAAAACAACTGGGCATGTGATTTGATTTCACAAGGTGTTACAGATTGCTGTCTCAAATGTCCACATGTCAGGAGAGCTGGATCAATATCCTTCAGTGGAAAGTAGTGGTAGTCTTGTGTTCCTAGCTTTACAGTAGATTGAGTTTTGCCCAAGGAAGGGTGTGCTGGTTTTGCTGCTCTGTTCAGCCAGAATAGTGCTGTTTGGTATATCCTTGAAGAAGCAGCAGGAGCCTGGATTTCTGTCCCTTGGATTGCCTTGCTGTCCAAGACAAGGACTAAAGGTGAGTGCCAGAGCTCCCAGCCCTGCCTTGGAAGTCAGGAGTGACTGGCATCTTATGTCCTGGTTGTGCTTAGGAAATTGCTCAGGTGTACTCCTAATGGTTTTTTGATATCCTTTGACTTTCTGGGTGGAAGTAAAAGCATCCTTCCTCTCCCTGCTTTCTGTAATTCCAGGATCAGTCATTACTCTTTTATGGCAGCTAATTATCCTCTGGAATGGGCAGAGGAATTTCTGCCTGAAGTGTGGCTCCACAGCAGATGTGAGCAAGCTTTCTGCAGAGGTTCAAACAGCTGGTGATTTACTGAAATACTGAGGCCTGAGCAGCAGCCTTGAGCTGAAGTTGTCCTCTGGGTGAACCTTCAAACCAGATGCTGTATATGTGTTCTCTCATTAATGAAATAAGCAAGATCATTACTGCAAGGATCTCGATATCTGCTCATTAACAAAACATGTATTGATCTTTCTGTATTGAGAAGCTGGACAAGGCCCTGAAATCAGGCCTGGGGCCTTGTTGGGAGGTCCATGGTCCAAGGCAACTCCCCGGGTTGCTCCCTGAGCCCTAGCCAGGCTTTGGGAGAAACCCAGGAAGAGGCTGAAGCCAGATGTTCCCACACTGGAAGTTGTGTGATCTTGTTGATTGCACACTGCCCAAGCTGGGCTCTGTCCCAGCTCAGTCGGAAGCCTCTTTGCCTGCTGGTGGATTCACCAGTAGGAATTCCCAGTTCTGGCAGGGGCTCTCCAGTGCCTGGCTGTGACAAGGGCTTTCCCAGCTGCTGTGCAGCTCTGGAGAACTATGAAATATTAAGGTCACTGGCTCTGTATCTTTCTAATCCCTGTAGGCAACCTTTGGTAGCAATGCTCAGGTGCATTGCTGAGCTTCTCCTTTGGTAATTCCTTGCTGCTTTGAGCTGTAGTAAATGACACTTAATTCCTGAAGTTGGTGTCTGTGGTTTTGGTACTGACCCTGCCCACTGGCAGAACAAAATTAGTGTAGTCTGGCCCTATCAGAAAGAAATGCCACTTTTCAAATCTAAATGTAAGGAATCGGTCCTGTCTAAAATTCCTGAATGGATCATCCTACAGGGATGAGCTTCCCTATAGTTCACTGGTTCTCAAGTGTTCTAAGGTTGGAGGATTGTGCGAGCAGTCGGGAAATTGGTTAAAAGAAGCTGAAGCCCTGGGTATATAAAATGCATCCAAAAATTGCATAATAAAAGGGGAAAAGAACTAGGTTTGGGAAGACAAAGATGGATTTTTTTAAACAGTATCAGAAGCAGCACCAACAGAAGGAACAAGTGTTGTTGGAATGCTCCCACCTGGCGTGACAGGTGTTTGATTTCCACAATCAAATTGTAATGTAACAGATCCTGAATAACCTGCTTGCTGCTGAGTTGGACACTTAGCAGACTGTAGCCAAAAATTCTGGATTTGGGGTGGTGCAGTAGGAGTGTACGAAAAGAAGGGGATGAGTGGAGCAAAACCACATGAATGCAGGGATTGCAGGAGCAGGAGTACAGTGGGATCCTGATAAATGGGATCGAGATGTTTGGGATTCTATGGATTCTGAGGAGGCTGGGTCTCCAGATGAATTGATAGATGTGAGACTGCCATGGAGATGAAAAATGGAATTCAAGGCTAATGGACAGCAGGTGAGGAGGGATGTGACAGAGGATTATAGTCAGCATGAAGTAAATCATACAATGGAATAGTTTAAACAAAGGCTAAGCAAATCCCTGCTCCTTGGGTGGTGTGTTTGCACAACCAGGGAGCATCAGGGTAACCCTGGACTCAGGGGACTCTTAAGAAGTTCTCAATCTTGAGCTCAGATTTGTTTGTGCAAGATGCCTTTTGAAATAATGTTCACAACCCTGATTTGTCCTCTTGGTCTTCTCAAGGATGTGACACTGAATATCCTACAGAAAATGACTGGCCAGGGCCCGAAGGTCAGTGGTGTACTTTGTGAGATTGTATACAAGGAATAAAGGAGGAAGGGATGAAATTGGCTATTTTTACAGGAAAGCATGTTTAGAAGAGGAATGGCCTGAAGCTGAGTCAGGGGAGGCTTAGGGTGGATATTAGAAAAAGGTTCCTCCCCCAGAGGGTGGTTGGGCACTGCAACAGGATCCCCAGGGCAGTGGGCACAGCACCAAGCCTGGCAGAGCTCAAAGGAGTGATTTGAACAATGCTCTTGGGCACATGGTGTGACTCTTTGGGATAGTCCTGTGCAGGGCAGAGTGTTGGACTCTGTGATCCTTGTGAATCCCTTCCAACTCAGCATATTCTGTGATTCTCCTGCATCCTTGCAGCCAATCTTCATAGAATCCTGGAATGGTTTGGTTTGGAAGAGACCTTAAAGCTCATCGTGTTCCACACCCCTGCCATGGGCAGGGACACCTCCCACTGGACCAGGTTGCTGCAGCCCAGCCTTGAACATTTCCAGGGATGGGACAGGTGAGCTGTAGTTTGGTTCTAAGGAATTTAGAATGGGAGAAAGGTGGCTCATCATCTCTGGTGCCTGGAACTGCTGATGGATACCAGCTCCCATGGGATTGTGCCCCAGCAGTGAGGTCCTCCTCAGCTCCCTAGTGTTATAATGCCAAAGGCGTCATTTGCAGAGCTGAAAAATCTCAAAAAGTGCACAAAACTTGGACACAACTGGTGCGGTGTTGCTCTGTCATTGCTCTGGGGGAACCCCAAAGCCCTGTGGCTCCATCAAAGTGAGATCATCTCCTCTGGGCAATTGCCTTGAAATTCAGAATCTCAGAGAAGAGATAACAACCTGCTTTGGGCTTTCTCACTCTCCTGGGGCTCCAAGAGCCCCCAGATCCCCAAATTACTTGGAATAACAAAGGTGTTTGCTGACAAGGGTATATTTTCAAACTCCCTTCCAGAGCTCCCGGCAGGTGCACCTAACATTCACCTCCAAGAGCATCAGGAGGAAAGCAGGGAGAGTGCAGAGATGTAGGAGAGGATCATCCTGGAGAACCATGAGCCAGGACAGTGCATGCTGAGCCACCCATCTCCGGTTGTTTTCTCTTGCAAAGAAGAAACACCTTCAATTTTCATCTCAGATCCTATCTGGAGGCTCCTGGGCTCCAGTTCCTCATCATACTCCGCGCTTAGCACCAAATCCAGGTGATGCACAGCAGCTGTGTGGTGAGGACACCCTGTTGGAATGCTTGCTCTGGAAACTTCTCCTCACTGACCACAAAGGGCTCCTGGATGAGGACTGAAATATTTCCTGCAAGGAACCCTTGTGGATCTTACCATTGCTGATATAAGGCACATCTAAAAGGTGATTTTTAAAATATGCGCCCAAAAAAATGTTTTCAGGAGGAGATTGCTCAGCTTTGGATGTTGCACATTTTCATTCTAAGACTGCAGGACTAGGGTAAAGAGCTGGGAAAATCTTTTAGAGCCAAAAGAGTGTGTCCAGGAGGGAGGGGAGGCTTCATAGTCAGGAAGTTTTGGATGCCCCTGGATCCCTGGAAATGTTCAAGGCCAGGTTGGATGGGGCTTGGAGCAACCTGGTCTAATGGAACGTGTCCCTGCACATGGAATGGGAGTGGAATGAAATGGTCTTCCAGATCCCTTCCAACCCAAACACTTCAGGGATACTATAGAAAAGACAGACAAAGCAAGTGTTTGGCAGATGTCAAACCAAGGATGAATAATCAATTCTGTGCTGTCTTTTACAGGTTTTATTGGGTTTCTCCATGTTACAGGTTGTGCTGGATGATCTCAAAGTCCCAGACTGAACACACACAGGGGATTAAAGGCAGCACCAAGGTAAAGCTACTCAGGGCTGTGTAACCTACAGCTTCTCCCTAACTGTGCCTTGACTTCTGCCCAGGTAATTCTAATTGATCTGTACCTAAACTCTCACTTTAGATCCTGTAGGGCTGTCTTCAAGCAGATCCCACTGGAAAGAGGGTTTTCCACCTGGAAGAAACCTCCAGCATGGAGTTCACAGAGGGAACACACTTTGAAGGAATGTCAGGATGGAATTGCACCCAACCAACAGAGTTCACCTTGGCAGGGTTCACTGAGGACCCGGCGACCCAGGTTGTCCAATTCCTGCTGTTCCTGCTCATCTACCTTGTCACCATCCTGGGAAACCTGGGGATAATTGCCTTGATCAGAGTCAGTCCCATGCTCCACTCCCCCATGTATTATTTCCTGGGCAACCTGGCATTTGTGAACCTCTGCACTTCCACCATTGTCACCCCCAAGATGTTGGTTGGCTTATTGGTGGAGAAGGGAATCACCTATGCCGAGTGCATGGCTCAGGTGTTCAGTTTGGACCTGTTTGGGGTCACTGAGTGTTTTCTGTTGGCCACAATGGCCTATGACCGATACATGGCCATTTGTCACCCCCTGCTCTACCCCCTTGTCATGTCCCCAGAGCGCTGCTTCCGCCTGGTCACCGGGTGCTACCTCCTGGGGCTGACCAATGGTGTGGCACAAACCATTAGCATGTCCAGCTTGTTCTTCTGTGGCTCCAGCACCATCCATCTGTTCTTCTGTGACATTTCCCTGCTGATCTCGCTCTCCATCTCTGACAACACCCTCAGCCTCATCATCCTGAGGACTTTAGCATCTTTGCTTGGTGTTCCCAGCATCCTGGTGGTCCTGGTGTCCTATGTGGCCATCATCTCCACCATCCTGAGCATTAGATCAGCCCAGGGCAAGCGCAAAGCCTTCTCCACCTGTGCCTCCCACCTCACCACTGTTAGCACCTTCTACGGGGCAGCTCTTTTTATGTACTTAATGCCCAGCTCAAATACCTCCAGGAGAGGAGATAAATGGGCTGCTGTGCTCTACACCATGGTGACCCCCATGCTGAACCCCTGGATCTACAGCCTGAGGAACCAGGAGGTGAAGGAGGCTTTTAGGAGACTTAGGAAAAGAGCTTGAATGTTCTAACTGTGTGGCCAGATGCAATGGAGATGTGGTTGATATCCTGGGAGTTTTGTTAAATATCTCAGAGGGAAATTTTTGCGGCCTACTGCATTTTGATTTCAATGATCAGCACTGGCTAATTCAATATCAGCTGAGAACAATTTCACTCCGATTTTGATGTTTGGATGAGGGTTGTAGCAGCCTGGTCTAGTGGAAGGTGTCCCTCCTCTTGGCAGGGCAGCAGAACTGGATGAGCCTTAAGGTCCTTCCAACCCAAACCATTCCAAGATTCTGTGACAGATGTACAGTTTTGGTACAAGCAGTACCTACATGGAAAAACATAAAAATCCCCCAATTTGTGTATTTTCTCACCCTGTGCAAGGTCCATGGTGAAATCCAGAGTGATGGAGCTCTCCTGGAGACATGGAATAACTTGGAATGGAGGAGAAGCTCCAGATTAGATTAAATTTAGATTAAATTTAGATTAATTTTAGATTAAATCAAACCAGGATCAATGTAGTTTGCTGATTTATTCATGACACACAATTCACAGGCACCCAGGGTCAATCAGCTGAATCCTTTGTTCCCAAAGCTTACTGGTAATTTCCTGGTTATTATTTAATCCAGCTGCCTGGATAAATCCACCCGAGCTGTTCATGCTCCTGTTTCTCTCTTTCTGGCTGTGCTGACCCCCATGGCAGTGACCCCAAAGGTCTTCAGCTCACATCCCCAGATGACAACGTCCTCAGGTTGCACCAGCAGAGGTTTAGGTTGGATATAGGGAAAATTCCTCCATGGAAAAGGCTGTTTAGCCCTGGAACAGGCTGCCCAGGGCAGTGGTAGAATCCTCATCCCTGGAGGGATTTAAGAGCTGTGTGGATGTGGCACCAGGGGATATGGATTAATGGTGGCCTTGGCAGTGCTGGGGGAATGGTTGGACTTGGTGATCCTAGAGGACTTTTCCAGTCTGACCGATTCCCTGACTCTGTGATCAGGACCATGAACTGGGACCTCTGTGTGTAACTCCTGCTGTTTTGCCACCCTTCTGATCCTCTGTAACTGTCCTACTCATGGCATTGTTTAATTTAGGTGCAGGGAAGATTGTACATATTTTCTTTAAATAAAATGAAAGACTATTTTTAACGTTTTATTTAAAACATCAAAGCTTCATAAGTATTAAGAAAACATTAAGACACTTAAACCATAAGCCCCAGAACAACTCTCCTTCCTCCAGGGCCTTACAACCATTGTTTGGTGATAAGATATTCAATAATTTTTAAAAATATTTGAAAAATATTTAATATCTGAATAATATTTTGAGTAGCCATTCAATGACTTTGTGTCCCACTGGTCTTACCTTGACCATCACCTGACCTTTAAACGGGAACATGAGCCCACGGTGACTGAAACCTCGAGTCTGTGGCCATGGTGCCGTCACTCTGCGTGCTGTGGCTTCTTGCTGGAGCTGCTGCTCTCAAACCCGAAAGGTTTTGGCTCTTTGTGCAGGTGGGGATTGGTAAAATGGGGGTGAACTGTGTCTGTCTTCTGTGGTCAAGCATTTGACCATGAGAGGAGCTGGAATCACCACGTGGGAAGGAGATGGAACATCCAGCATTGATGTTTCCTCCTGATGGACACACTTTCTTCCTGGGTTATCCTGTGACCCTGCCCAGGGCAGGGGCTTGGAATGAGATGAGCTTTAAGTTCCCTTTCAGCCCCAGCCATTCCAGGATTCTCTGGGCAGTGCAGATGACTGCAGCTGAGTCTCCTGCAGCCATTTTGAAGCACACCATCTTCATCTTCATCTGTTCTGATTACAACTACTGTGGGACCATTTCCTTCTTTTATGGGTAAAACAAAAAAAATTTGTTTTCTACTTCACAGTCATAAACATGATTGTGACTCTCTTTGATATCTGGTTCTGACTGTCTGGGTTTTCAGACATCAGGATATCCCACATAATGTAAAAATAAATTGCATCAGGCAAGTTTCTGATGTGTTTTGCCTTCCCAATGAGCCATTGCAGCACTTCTTCAGATCCTGAGCTGTCTCCCAATCCTGGATTCTCCATTTCTAGTACCAGTTCTTTTTAACTCCCTGTGATACCAAGAGACAAATTATATATTTCAAGAGATTAATTCATATATTTTAAGATTATATATATTTTCAGAAGAAAATTTAAATACAACTTTTCTTTATATAGATAAAGAAATGTATCTATTAAGACGTTTTTACATATAAATCTGCATATATAAAATTACATATGTACAAAGAAGTGAGATGTAAAACCTCACAGTTCGATTGAACTTCCTGAAAGTAGCAGTGTTTATTTACCAATGCAAGTCTCTTCCTTATGGAGCTGCTTCCAAAGTCATTAATTTCCAAGGGAAATTTCCTGTGTGCCACCACAGAGTGGGCAGTGACCAAACTCAAGGCCCAAGCTTGCTCAAGGAGCAGAGAGCCATCATCTGGCATCTCCCATGGTTTCTGGTGGAATTACCCACCACTGCTCTCTATCCTGTCATTTTGATCATATTTTGGTTTTATTATTAAATTGGTTTTCCTTAGTTTTGGGTAATTGTGTGATTTCCCCCCTAAAATAAATCATGAGACACAGAGGAAGGAAGAACAAATGGTGGGAACTACAGTGAAACTGAGCCCAGAAGCCAACAGGAGAGGCAGGAATGCTGACCAGGGGCAAATACGGGGTAGAAGCATTTACAGCATCCCAGAATTATTTTGGTTGGAAAAGCCCTCTGAGATCATGGAGTCCAACTGCTAAGCCAGCAGTAACCCATGTCTGAGCTCAGTCTGTAGGTGGGAATTTCACCTCAGGGGTGAGAGCTGAGAGCCTCTTCCAGAGCCTAAAGGGGCTCCAGGAGAGCTGCAGAGGGACACTGGGCACGGGTCTGGAGTGACAGGGTGAGGGGGAATAGCTTCACACTCTCAGAGCATTTAGATTGGGTATGGGGAAGAAATTTTTCCCTATTGTGAGGGTGGGGAGGCCCTGGCACAGGTTGCCCAGAGAAGCTGTGGCTGCCCCTGGATCCCTGGAAGAGTTCCAGGCCAGCTTGGACAGGGCTTGGAGCATCCTGGGATAATGGGAAGCATCCCTGCCCTTGGAAGTGGGTTGGAATGGGATGAGCTTTAAGGTCCCTCAACACAGTCACAATCCCACCACACTGACCCTGCAGCTCTTTGTCTCCTGGATCTGACAAACAAAGCAGCTGGAGAAGTTCACTTTGTCTTTAACAAGGAATAAAGTTTCTTCATGGTTTTCCCTTGCTAATTAGTCTCTCATGGCTCATTAAGAATGATGACAGAAGTTGTTTAAAAGTCCTCTGAGAAACTTCCTTGATCATTAGGAAACTTCCTTGGCAAAGCCCAGAAGATCTTGTTAAGCTGATGATTCCTTGAAGGTCTCCCAGGATCACTTCTTGCTCTGGGAATGGGAACAGCATCACTTGTGGTGCAAATAGCTGTGAGCAACTGGATGGTGGGACCTGGAGCTCAGACCTGCTGGTGGACTGCCTTAATTCTTCATTTCAACCTGAAAATCTTTAAACTGAAGGAGGGTGGATTTAGATTGCATAGTGGGGAGAAATTCCTCCCTGTGATGAGGCACAGGTTTCCCAGAGAAGCTGTGGCTGCCCCATCCCAGTAAGTGTTGAATGCCAGGCTGGACGAGTGCTTGGAGCAATCTGGTCTAGTGGAAGGTGTTCCTGCCCATGGCAGGGGGTTGGAATGGAATGAGCTTTAAATTCCCTTCCCACCCAACTTTGATATCAAAAGTCTCTCTCTTGCCAAGCCGTTTGTCATTTAATTACATTTATTCCAACTCCTTCCATCCAGGTCCAGATCCACCTTTTCCAGGTAGAAGCACCCATCCCTAAAACATCTCTTCTCCTGCTGATTGTTCCCAAAGAAGAACACTGTTCACCATGCATTTACTTTTCAAAAGGAAGTGAATTCCCAGGTGACTCCTCAGAACACATCTTCACAAGACAATAACAAAGTGAAAATTTTTCTGTTTCCACCTTTCCCTGCCACAGCCAAGGCCTGTCCCTCTGTGGAGTCAGAACTCATCCCACCCCACAAAGGTGTCAACAGGTGAGGGACAAGGTGGAGAAGAGGAGGAAGAGGTGGACATCTCTGCTGAGCTCATCCAGACCACCCAAATGGTGAAAGGAAGTTGTAAGGTTGCACTCAGTTTGCCCTTAACCCAACAAATAGCCTTTGGAATTCATTAGGATGGGCAGAAATTGGGAGTTTTTCCAGGCCAGGAAAAGATGAAGGATTGCTGGTCTCTCCCCAGTGCTGTGGCTGTTCCTGTACCTTCTTTAATGAGCCATGATTTGGAGAACTGTTTGGTTTGGGTTTTTTAGGGCCTTTGCCACACCCAAACAGCTCCCAGCTATCCACAGATCATGTATTGAGGATTCTTTCACCTCTGGAAACTAGACATGTGCTTACATTTGGGGTGAAAAACATCCTTGAAATAAGTTTTCAAGGTATGTTTTGGCACTTGAACACTTGCATTCCCCTTGATATTCCAAGGTGTACCTTGACATCCTGAGTCCCATCAGCTTTTTATCCTTCTAAGCCAGAAAAATAAATGCACTTTTTAAGGCTTTTATCTTATTTTTTTACCAATCAAATGTTAAAACACTCTTACTCTTCCGAAATGCTCCCTTCCACCACAGCAGCTCTGCTCTAATAAATCACTCACAGGTAACAAAGAGGAATTTTATTGGAGTTTAGGGATAAGGACAATATTCTTGCAAGAAAAATACACATTCATCAGTGCAAAATCAGTTATAAACCAATAAAATTGTGATTTGTGCATCCTATGAGAAAGAGAAGAATAATTGGAGTAATATCCCAGAATCATTCTGTGTGATTTCTTCTGACAGCCTCGTGGCTGGAAAGGGAATTCAAGTTTGAGGCTCCCACTCTTGTTTCCTTCCATGGCAGATGTGACTGTGGAGTCTATTTCTACAGGATGAATATTGTAATTGAGTTTTGTGAGGAACTGTGGAAGAGCCTATACAAAATTGTGAGGATCAGGGACATATCCAATTATTTTAATGGATCACCTCTTACTTTAGATGAATGGTTTGCTTCCACAAAGGCACAGAGTGGCAGGACAATGGGGCAAGGCTTGAAGCTGAGAGTAGGGTTAGATGGGATACTGGGAAGAAATTCTTCCCTAAGAGAAAGGTGAGGCACTGGCACAGGTTGTCCAGAGAAGCTGTGGCTGCCCCTGGATCCCTGGAAGTGTTCCAGGCCAGGTTGGATGGGGTTTGGAGCAGCCTGGTCTAGTGGAAGGTGTCCCTGCCCATGGTGTGCTGGACCAGATGATCTTTCAGGTCCCTTCCAACCCAAAGCAGTCCAGGATTCCCTGATGCCCTGAGCTGCACTTCTTTGATGCCAGCAGCAGTTTAACATCCTCCTCCTGCACTTCCCCAGCGCTGCCTTCACCTCCCTGTTCCTCAGGCTGTAGATGAAAGGGTTGAGCATGGGGCTGAGCATGGTGTACAAGACAGAAACCACCTTATCCCGGCTGCTGTGCTGGGACGCCGGCTGCAGGTACACGAAGAGCAGCGTCCCGTAGAACACCGACACGGACACCAGGTGGGAGGTGCAGGTGCGGAAGGCTCTGGCCCTGCTGGGCACCCAGCACATCCCCAGGATGGTGTGGAGGACGCAGCCGTAGGAAAGCAGGATGACCATGCCAGTGCCCAGCCCGTTAGCTGCGTGACCAGGGCAAAGATGGTGACCTCAGCACAGGGCTGGTGTTGCAGAAGAAGTGATTGACCCTGCAGGGCCCACAGAAGGAGCCCCCAAAGGTGCAGCTGGTGTAGATGAGGGTGCTGAGGGAGGCCATGAGGTAGGACCAGGCCACCAGCTGCCAGCAGGCATGGAGGGACGCAGCCATGGTGTCAAGTAGGGGGTGGCAGATGGCCACATGCCGGTCGTAGGCCATGGCGGCCAGGAGGTGACAGTCGGACGCAGCAAAGAGAGAAAAGAGGTGGTATTGTGTCACGCAGCCCACCCAGGAAATGGTTTTATTCCCAAATAAGAGGCCCGTGAGCATTTTGGGAGAGATCACGGTGGAATAGCAGACGTCAGCCAGGGATAAATGAGTGAGAAAGAAGTGCACGGGGGTGTGGAGGCTGAGAGAGACCCAAACCAAGAGCATCAGCCCGATGTTCCCCACCAAAGTGATGGTGTAAATCAGCACAAAGAGCCCAAAAAGAGAGGCCTGCACCCAGGGAGTGTCCTACAGGGAAAGCTGCACTGCAACAGGCTAAGTTCCTGTTCTTAATTCCAAACATTTTCAGACCATGTGCATCATCAGGAATGAGCTGTGTCCGCTGATCCCTGTGGTGGGTGGGGCTGTGACGGCACAAAGGGGCTGAGCGCTGGCGCCAGGCAGGGCTGGCATGTCACAGGGCTCTGCTGGCCCACAGCACTGTGAGCTCACAGTGCCGTGGCTAGCTATATAAGAGGGGCCAGCAGCCGCACCTGCCAGTGCAGTCGCGACGGAACGCACTGGAGCCATGAGCGCCGTTGGTGTCCTCGTGTCTGTGCTTTTCCTGCTGCTGGCCCCTGTGGCTGTCTGGTGGGCTGTTGGCCACTGGATACCATGGAGGCAGCACGCAGGAACAACAAAGAGACGTAAGCATGCCGGGGTCCAACCCAGAGGCTCACGGAAAAGCCGAGGAGCCCCTGTGGCTCCCAGGCGCTCCAGGCCTCTGGCGACCCCTCGCAAGCGGCCACGTGCTCCCGCGAGCCCCCTGGACAGCCCCTGCAGCTGCGGGCCCTGCCTGGCTGTGGCCCAGCAGCTGCAGGAAATGATGCTGCTGCTGTGGGCTCGCAACGGGACACGCGAGCCGCTTTATTCAGGGATGTGGCAGGCACTGTTGAAAGAGCTGGAGGAGCTGGTGAAGCGAGGCCACCTGCCCTGCTGTGGCTCGTCCAGCTCCTCCAGGAGCCTCCATCCCTCCAAGAGGCTGCTCCCAGCAGGAACCTCCATCTCTGGGAGAGCCTCAGCCCTTGCAAGGATGGCACACCATCAGACATCTGCCATCCATGCAAGAGCCTCTGGCTGTCAGAGACCCTCCATCCTTCCAGGAGCCTCTGCTATCTCTGACAGCCTCCATCCCTGCCAGAGGCTCAGTGAGACCTGTCAGCCTGCACAAGGTGCAGAGTCCGTGGGCAGGTCTCCCAGCTCCCCTGGACTCCTGGACTCGACCAACACGGGCACATCCCTGAGCACTGCCGTGGCCAGGGAAAGCCCCCAAGTCCAAGAGGGAGCCCAGCCCGAGGCACAGGAGCCTTCTCAGGAGCAGGTGGCGGAGCAGCAAGCGTGCCGGCTGAGCCAGCAGCTGCCGGCCCACAGCAGCCGGGACGCTGTGCCGGCTGTGCCAGCTGGCAACAGCCCGTGCTTGGTGGCGGAGACGATCCCCAAGAGACCCTGGAGGTTCCTCCGTCTCCAGGAAGCTGCTCCCAGGCGGCCACCGCGTCTCACAAAGGCCTTTCCAATAGCAGGTGAGATCTTCTGAGCAGCTCTCTGAGGCTCCTCCGGGGCTCTTGAGGGGCAGCCCCAGGCCAGGCCAGGGCCCCCGAGAGCAGCCTAGTCCCTGGCTGCTTCCAGCGCCTCTGACGGGCTGCTTTTGGGCTTCCAAAACGCCTCTCCGCTTTGCAGCCGCTCCTGGGACGCCCCTGTGCGAAGAAGCCTCGGGCTGGAGCCCCGGCCGTCCTCAAGAGCAGCGTCCAGCTCACGACGCCGGGGACAGCGACGGTGCCGCCCCGCCCCGCTGCTCTGCGGCTCCTGCAGCCACCCGTGCGCGCTGCCCTGGCCCAGCTGCGCCGCTCGCCAGCCCCACGGCTGCGAGGCGGTGGCCGCTGCCCGGCGCCTTGCAGCACGAAGCAGGTGAGAGCGAGGTGGCCCGCGGTGGCCCGGCGTGCTTCCCTGGCGGGCACTCGGGGCTGGGGGCCCCGGGCGGAAGGCTGATGGCTCGCTCTCGGCCGCAGGGCGAAAGAAGCGGCTGCAGGAGCTGTACCGGCTGGGCCCGCAGCTGGGGCAGGGGGGCTTCGGCACCGTCTTCTCGGGGAGCCGCCTCTCGGACGGGAGCCCGGTAAGCGGGCGGGACGGGCGGGGCGTGGCAGGAGGGCCGGGCCGGGGCCGGGCACTCGGGGCTGGAGCTCAGCCCGCCTCTCTCGTGGGCTTGCAGGTGGCCATCAAACGCGTGCCCCGGGACAGCGTGGCGCGGTGGCACGAGCTGGTGAGCGAGCGGGGCCAGCGGGACGGAGCGGGGCGCGGCGGGCAGGGCTAAGCGCGGGGCCCCGAGGCTGGGAGGCGGGAGATGGCGGGGGGAGCGGGCGCGGGCTCGGCGAGCGAGCCGGAGGGAGCACGGCGGGCCCGGGGATGCCGGACAGCGGTGGAGTGGCCGGGCAGGGCGGAACCCCCGAGCGTGCCCTGGGCGGGAGGAAGCCCAAGGCCCAGGGAGGCTGCTCGAGGGAGCACTGGGGCACGGCAGGCAGGGGACAGCGGAGCCCCAGGGCAGCATCAGGCCTGCTGGAGGCGTTTTCTCCTCCTCACAGCCCGACGGCACACGTGTTCCCATGGAGATCGTGCTGATGGAGAAGGTGGGCTCCGGCTGCCGCAACGTCATCCAGCTCCTTGACTGGTTTGAGCTGCCTGACAGCTTCCTGCTGGTCATGGAGCGTCCGGAGCCATCGCAGGATCTCCTGCGCTTCCTGACGGAGCGGGAGTTCCTGTGCGAGGAGGTGGCGCGCTGGCTTTTCCGCCAGGTGCTGGAGGCCGTGCGGCACTGCACCGCCTGCGGCGTCCTGCACCGGGACATCAAGCCCTCCAACCTCCTCGTGGACCTGGAGAGCGGCGAGCTGAAGCTCATCGACTTCGGTTGTGGCACCTTCCTCCAGGAGCAGCCCTTCAACTACTTTGCCGGTGAGCCCACGGCCGGGGCCGTGCTCCCAGCGCCAGGCATTGCACGGCCCCATTCCTTCCCTCCTGGGCTGCGGCATTCAGCCTGCTGCCCTGTGGCACGGGGCGCATGCTGTGCCCCAGGACGCTGTGCTGCCGGCCCTGCCGACAGAGCATGCCTGCAAAAGCCAGGCAGGCCCCAGCCGCTCGGCTTGGCAGGCCCGCCAGGGCTTGGGCTGCACCGCTGCCCTTCTTTGCCTGCTGGCAGAATGGGTTCTTGGCTTTGGCCAGGGTGCTGGAGCAGGGGCTGCAGCCTTGGGGGGGAAGCTATGGCCACCGCTGCAGCCCCTGCCTCGGCCACGAGGCTGGGCCCAGGCTCTGGAAGCCAACAGCCTGCGCCCTGACAGCGCCGCCTCTCTCCCCTAGGAACACACGTGTACAGCCCACCCGAGTGGATCCGCCACGGCTGCTACCACGGCCATTCGGCAACCATCTGGTCCCTGGGCGTGCTGCTGTACGTCATGGTCTGTGGGAACATCCCCTTCTACAAGGACTGTGAAATCGTGTCGGGGCAGCTCTGCTTCAGGCAGCAGGTCTCTCCAGGTAGGTATGCGGCCTGAAGAAGGCAGGCTTTGGCACACGGCTGCGCACAGCCCAGCGTGGCCCAGCTCACGCAGCTCCGCGGCAGGTCGATGTGCCGTCAAGGGCTGGATGTGCCGCGGGAGGTGGCCCGTGACGGGGCCGCTCAGTGTGGCACGCCGGGCTGAAGGAGGTGGCGGTGCTTCCTGCCGTGCCGCTCTCCCGCCAAGTACAGAGTGCGCTGGGAGGCTGGCGCAGCTCTGAGCGCACACAGCACTGGCCGGGCAGGAGCCTTTGGCGAGTGACGGGCACTTTCTGGCTTCTCTCCGCAGAGTGCCAGCAGCTGATCCGCTGGTGTCTGTCCAAGCACCCCGTGGACAGGCCAGCTCTGGAGGAGATCTTGTGCCACCCTTGGGTGCTGGGCAGGCATCTTTGATGCCTTGCCAGAGCCTCTGCAGCACCCACTTCCCCAGTCCCTCACAGGACTGAGGACCCGAAAAATAAAACAACAACAAACCCATTCGGCGGTGTCAAGTGCAGTTCCTGTTAGCAACTTCAGCTAAAGAAACTTCTTTGGCCAAGGGGTAATCCGAGTGTTCCTTTCAGCCTTTTTCAAGCTTTTGAGGCCTTTCCTCCAGGACAGTAGTTTGGTGTCTTTAAGCACGGGCCGTAGCACAGGTAGGAGGGGCTTTAACAAGCCAAGAAATGCAGCAGTGAAACAACAGCTGCCCTCTCAAAGTGACGTGGCCACTTGGGTTCAGCCCGAGTGAAATGGCAAGTCCCTGGATGCGCAGGGAGGAGGTCTCTGCTGGAGAGTGGGGGGAATGTCGCTCCTGCTTGCTGTGTTCTTGGTGGGCAGAGAACTCTGACCTTGGCAAGATGGTGAATGTTTAATTGGTGAGTGTTTCATCAGTCCTACCTCCTTCTGAAGGAGTTGTTTTAATTAGTTGTCAGCAGGGATCGCTTTAAGCCAGCTTTAGTGAAGTTTCTTTTTCACAGATTTCTTGTTGCTTTGATCGTGAAATTGCCAATACCTTCAGTTTGCTAAACGAGCCCTGAAAAGCTTCTGTGAACAACTCCGGAGGGAATTGGGGATTGCAAATCTGGGATCTTATGGCCCTTCAAGTCCATGCTGGGTTTATCCATTGCTTTTGGTTCCAAGGGAAACTCCAAGTTAAGAATCATCTAAATATGAACCAGTTCTCATGAAATTCAGCTTTCCAAGCCTTGATTCAGGATAAAAAAAGCTGGGGATGCCCTTGTCAGAAAGGCATCTGTGAGGCAAAGCGGGCTTAAAATGCCTGTAAGCAGGAAATGCAAGAGAAAGGGCTGCTGGCATCCTGGGCTTTCCGGGCAGGTTTGGTACTGGATTGAAGGGCAGCTTTCCTGCCTCTGAGGATGGCACCTGCATCCCCCTGGGAAGGGAAAATGTGGAGAGAGTGGTGAGTGGGAAGACAGTTGTTGCCATGTGTCCTTGGGTTCCAGTTCCTCCTGGTGTGTCTGTGCTGGGGGAAGTCCAAGGGGAATCAGTCTTGGAGTGCCTGTTGGTCATTTGTGGCACCTGGAGGAGACACTGGACTTGAAATTCCAGGGCTGCTCCCCTTGATGGAGTGAGAAGCAGTGGAAGCTGTTTGCTGTCTGCTTCTTCAATCCCTTTACATCAGCCTTGATTTATTGCACACATGAACCATAGAGAGCAGCTCAGTCAATGAAAAACTTCTTTTCACTGTAATTTTTTCCACCTGCTTTAATCTTACTGCATTTTAGTCTTTAATTCTAGCTAATTTTTCTTTTCAAACAAAAAAAGCCCAAAAAGCAACAGAAAGCAGGGGAAACTACATTTCTTTGTGGGACACATTTAGAATGTCCCCCAGTTGTCAGAGTTGTGGGCATGTGTCAGTTTGTACAGAAAATAAGATCCAGCTTTTGCTCAAGATCATGTGGGTTTACTTGAATGGTGGAGAGGAAATTTTCTTTCTGAATCCCTCTAAAAAAATGAAATGCTGTCCCGTGAAGCTGAGTTAGGCCAGGCTTGGACAGCAGGCTGCAATTCCCGGGATGCCATCAGAGGAACCACTGGGGTGTTTCACAGCTGGACCATGCAGAGGCTTGCTTTTTGTCTCTGACTTTTCAGACAATGAGGGTTTTTCCAGTTCCTGATGTTTGCTTTCTTGTTGCACAGAACTCCCTTCGTGTTGCATTCCAGGAAGTTGCCAGTGGCTGTACAGGACAGACTTGGACAGTAAGGCCATAGATCACTGCTGAAGATGATCTGTCAGCTTTGTGCTGAGGAGTTAGAAGTGGAAAATCCAGAAGAACAGAGCCTGTTCCTTTTTTTGATGACACCTGTCTAGGTGTGTCTTTTGTGTTACTTTCTTGTCCTGTGTGCTCCCCATCCATTCCCTTTCACTACTTCACTCTCTCTTGTTCTAGTTTTTCTTTTAATAAATAAATACTCTATATTTGTTTAATAAATATTTCTCCATCCCTCTCCCTGTCCTCTGTCCTACTTTTTATCTCTCTGTCTCACTCCTTGCCTGCATCTTTACCTTTCCTTCTTTCTTCCTCTCCTTTTTCCTTTGTCTTACACTGTGACTGTATGTCTTTGTCCATCTCACTGTCCTTTGCCTGCACCTTTCTTCATCTGCTGCTCTTCCTTCTGCCTAAGTGTCCTCTTTCTAACCCTCTGTCCTGCTGCCCATCCCTCTCTCCATCCCTCTGCTGCCCCTTGCCCATCTTCCCCCAGTGACCTGCCATGATCATTTTTTCTCCCTGTCCTCGTTTGCCTCTCTGTGTCCCTCTGTCCTCCATGTGTGTTCAGCGCTCTGTCCTGCTTGCTGCCCCTCTTCTTCTCCTTCTGTCCCAGTGTCCTGCTCAGTAATCCCTGTCACCAAGTGATTAGCTCAGTTTTCATTCTCTTCCCTGGGGATTATTTCATGTTTCCACCCCTAATTTTCCCTGTCTGTCTTCTTTCCCTGTCTGTTCCCTTCTGCTTCCCTCATTTTTTACAAGCAAGTATTCATTTTCTGCTCTGCAGATTACCTCACATTTTACCCCCAACATCTTCCCCATCTGCCCAATTCTGATTACCTCCTTTTTACCCTAAAATATTCATTCCTTGTTCTACAAAGTAACTTGGATTTTATGACCAAAATGTCCATCTTGTCCCCTACATACTAACTAGATTTTAAAACCAAAACCACAAGTTATGGCTGTCTTATCCCCAGAATGTTCATTCTGCCCCCTACACATCACATCAGAGTTTTTCTCAAAAGCATTTATTGTTCTTACATATTATCTTAGGGTTTGCCCCCCAAATTCTCCCTAGATGTCCACTCCCAATCATGTCCTTTTTACCTCAATATGTTCATTTTCTGCCCTATAGATTTTCCCAAGTTTTACCCCCCCAAAATTTCCTTGCCTACCCCCAGTGACTGCCTTGCTTTATTTCAGTGTTCACTCTCCCCCTGGAGATTTCTCAAGTTTCACCCCCAAAATTTTCCTGACCTATCCACAACTTATTACCTCATTTTTAACTAAAAATATTGTCAACCTTTAGATTATTTCAAGTTTTATCCCCCAAAATTCCCCTACCTATCCACTACTGATTCCCTCATTTTTACTTCAGTATTGATTTTCTACCATGTAGCTTTTCTCAAGATTTACCCCCCAAATTTTCCATCTGCCTACTACTGATAACCTCATTTTTACCTCCAAATGTTCATTCTCTGCCCTACAGATTATTTCCTATTATTTTCTCCTCCCCAAAATTTCCCTATCTTCCCACAACTGATTCCCTCACACTACCTTACTATGTTCATGCTCTCCCCTAGAGATGATCTCAGGTTTAGCCCCAAAATTTTCCCTACATGCCCACTACTCATAACCTTATTTTCCCCTCAGAATATTCATTCTTTACTCCAAGAGATTTGGTCAAGTTTTGCCTCCAAAGTTTTCCCCACCTGTCCCTTCTGAGCACCTCATTTTTAGTCCAAAATATTCATTCTGTTCCCTACAGATTACATCAAATTTTCCTTCCTGTACACCATTAACTCTTTTTTAAACCCCAAAATTTGCATTCTCTCCCCTAAACATCACCTCAGCTTTTCCCCAGTAACATTCCCATACTTATTCCCTGTAGATGAACTCAGATCTTCCCCCAGCTCTGCCACAAATTCCCTCCATTTTGCCCCCAAAGTGTCCATTCTGTTCCCCACAGGTGCCCCGGTGACACCAGGGAGGTCCCTTTGCCCCTTTGCAGTGCCTTTCTCCTGCTCCTCTGCTTGCTCTCTCCAACCTTGTCCCACACAGAGGGGCAGGAAAGGGGAAAGTTTTCACAAAACATTTCTGCAATTAATTAATAATTATTTCCAGTTCCCTAGTGAGAAAAACACAAACTCACAGTCATTAAGGCCTGACTGTGCCCTGCAGTGAGAGCTCAGCACACATCCACAGAGGCAAGTCCAGCATCTGAAAGAAAGAAAGAAAGAAGAAGAAAAAGGTGATTTCTTTTGTTTCAAAGTTATTTCAAGTTCTCAAACCCAAACCTCTTCCATGAGGGGATTTTGCTCCATCTAAACCCATCTGCCCAGGATGTTCCATGTGGGGATTGCCAGGCTGGGGCAGCACAGGCAACCGAGATGCAGTTCTCAGCACCCTCTGCTCCAAACACAACTCTGGGCTCCTTTGCAACCTTCCTCTGCCATGAGGTTTTCTCCAGGAGAAATCAAAGAATTGCTCATGGCAGGGTGGAAAGTAAGTTATCCCAAAGGGAAGTCAAAAGGAATATTCCTGTAAAAGCCTTTGGGATCTGCTGGGCTGAATTGGGAAGGGGACACTCATTCCCTGCAGTGCAAATACACAACCACTTCCAACACAAAGCACACACTGTCAAGTGGGGTCTGACAGCACCACTTGGACAAACCTCGTTGCCATTCTTCTTTTCAGCAACTTTTGCCACCAAACTCTGAAGCTGACAAGCCCAAAATCTTTCTCTGGCTGCTCAGGAATAAAAGGGGATCCCTCATTCCCAGGGATGAGGCACATTCCCAGCAAGCACTCCCAACACAGCACAGAGGCACCACTGGAGCTCGAGTGTGGGGCTGGGAAGGGCTGCCGGAGGATGCAGCCCCCAGGACGGGTGGCAGAGGCAGTGACAGCAGCACATTCCCACAGTCTGATGGCACAACAGAGAGACAAAGGCCAGCAATGCCCCCAGGATGAGCAGGTTTAATTCTGCCCCCTGCAATGCCACATCCTGGCAGGAAATCTCCAGGGGGGATATAAACTCTCAGGGTGTACAAAATGCAGCATCTGTCACCCTGATCCTGTTTAAACTCAGCCTGTGGGGCCAAACCCCCCAGAGGTAAACATTGACCTGACCTGGATCAGTGTCAAACACAGCCCCAGTTCTCACCTCCAACCTGCTCCTGGGGCTGCCACCACATTCCTGACAAGGTGGAGAAGGCCACTTTGGACAGGGCTCTCTCTGTGTCTCAGACGCTGGTGACTGCAGGGACCAGGGCAAGGACAGCCTGAAACCAGGGCAGATCCCTCTGGATTTGCAACACTCTGGGAACAACTGGGAACCTACCCCACACCACGGGCAGGACAAGGGGCTCTCCAGCGCAGGCCGGCGAGGCTGGAGCACGTTGGGTTTTGCTGCTCAAATACCAAAGCTTTTGGCAAAACCAGGACGAGTTCAGTGGTTATTCCTGTCCCTAGAGAGGAGAAAATGGAAATTAAGTCCCCTGTGGAAGTCAAAGGCTCCTGGCTTTCACACTTCTGTTTGCTCACTATAGGGGTTTCGTCCATAAAAAAATGAAAGATGACACCAAGTAAGTGTCCCTTTTCAACTTTTTTTTTCTGCTTTTTCATACATAAAAAGGATGCCCATTTTCTCTTACTGCATTCTTTGCCTAATTTTAACAGAACCGCTTTCATTCCAGGCCCCACTTGTGAGTCATTCATGCCTTTGCCATCCTTTGGACAAAGGAGGAAAAGGATCTGTTCCACACGGGTGTCATCCAAAGGGGAACACCCCCTGTACCAACCCCAGCCTGGGCCGAGCACGCTGCCTCACTTTCCTCCATTCTGGATTCTGGCTCTAATCCAGTCTGAGTTTTTCCCTTATTTTCTACATCTAGGAAAAGGAACTTGTCCTGGTCAGGGTGTAAAACTTAAACTGCACATTGATTTGGGAGGCTGTGACTGGGATTCCAGCAGGGAATTCATTGTTTTCCAAAGAAAAGCTATTCTAGGGAGCAGCACCATAAAGTTGGGAGCTGCTGTTTCACCACATGGTGTCAGCAAAAGAGAGAAAACACAAAATGTGTATCTGAAAACAAGGATAAAATTATTCCTCCTGCTTTTAGTGGAACCAAGGCTAATTCTGCCCTGGAATGACAAAGAACTTCCCCCATCAGATCCCCAGAGAACCTCAAAAAGCCGAAGTGTGGGAGGGAGGGCACCCATAGGTGGCCCAGATTAAAAAGTGTGCATTTGGCAGCTGAGGCACCTGTTAAGCCCTGGAGCCTCAGCTCCAGTGGTTTAATTCAAGCTCTGCCTCACCTGCTGGGGACAGCACAGGGACTGGGAATATGTCTGGAGCCAAAAGCACCTTCCCAGGCCAGAGGGGCATTCCTAAACCACCACCTCTGGGGAGCAAAGGGCTATGGCAGAAATGGAGTGAGAATTTATAATAATAATCATAATGTCACTGGGAAAGAGGAACAATGGAAGCAACAATAGTTCTTAGGGGGGCAGGAGGGATGCTGAGCTTTAAACAGGGTTTGAGTGAGGCAGCATCTCCTGGGGTTTCTAAAGCACAGCTCCACTTCTGGGATTACAGGAGCATTGCAAACTCCTACTGTCCAATCCCTGGATTTGCCTCCTGCCAGCGCTCGGCACCTCAGGCATATTTTGCTGCAAGTGCTCTGGAGCTGCTGCCTCGAGGGATTGGGAAAATGGGCATTGAACCCCTTCCCACAGGGCTGGCTCTGAGCTCTGGCTGGGGAAAGCAGCTGGCACCCCTGGCATTTCAATAAAATCAGTTTCCATCATTTTGAAGATACACTGAATAAACCCTGGGCAGATAAATAAACCTTTCTCCATAAGGACAGCCCCAGGGAATACACAATTATTGCTATGCCTGGTTAAACAAACCAGCAGCCAGTTTTTGGGGAGAGACTCCAGACTCGTCTCCCTCCCTGGCTGTAAAACACTTGTAGAGGGTTTGGAGTTCATACAAGCTTGTCAGGATTTGGATACTTCATTTAAAATCTGTTTATATGCTACAGAATTGGAAGTGTCCTAGAGGCACATCCATTCATACTTTAATTTTAAGCCCTCTACCGCTGATGAATTTGGGCGTTCTTTTGTTAGGAACACCCCACCTCTGCTTCTTTAGGGGTCCCCAGGTGGGAGATAAAATAAATGTGGACAAAAGTTTGGAATGTTTCCAAGTTCCCTGCTAGGAAATGACTCCAGCTCTCTGGTACCTCAGGCTGTTTTAAACACAGCCCAGCCCTTCGTGGCTGCAGACTCTGAGCTACACAACTTGTGTGCTGGGAAGTAACAACAGCTACGGTCTCATCCCAGCCTTACACAAAAACAGGGACTGGAGGCTGCATTTGGATACATGCAGGCAGGTTTGGGCCACTTCAGAAAGCTTCAATCCCTGTTCTTCAGAGATTCAATCAGGGATAATGAGCTTTTCACAAACGTCTCTTAAGGCACATTAGAACCTGAGTAAGAAAATGGAATCAAAGCCTTTGTTCCATTGGCCTCATGCCCCAAATTCCAACAGGACAGACAAGTTCCTCTCCTTGGAAGGCAATGTCTCCTACCTGGACCTGTGCCTTTTCCAGCCTTTGGTGGCTGCTGTCTCCATCCTCCCACACCTCCTCATCTTCCTCCTCAGCAGGGTTGGCTTCCATATCCTGCAGAGCAAACACAGGGACAGTCACCAGCCTGCTCATCCCAATCCTGGGCAGCAGGGACGGACTACTGGGACCCTCTGGATGGTCACCCCTCTGCTGGGCACCGTCCCTGCTCCACAGTCCATTCCCATTCCTGGACTGGCATCTCCTTTCAACGGGATGTTAAACCACAAACGTTTGCTCCGCTGGGTTTTGGGACGTTGGAGACTCCCCTGACGCAGCGGGCAAAGCTCCTGTTCCCACACCCTCGGCCTCCCGAAGCCCTGCTGGGTGCCTGGACAGAGCAAAGGAAACGTTTCAGTTCCTACTAGAAATCTCCTCCTGTGCCCATAAATCCAGAGAAATTGTGGCTGCCCCACCCCTGGAAATGTCCAAGGCCAGGCTGGAATGGGGCTTGGAGCACCCTGGGCTAGCAGATGGAATGGCAGGGGATGGAATGAGGTGATCCTTAAGGTCCCTTCCCACCCAAACCATTCTGGGATTCCAGGATGATTCCCTGATCTCTCCCTGCATTTATTTTGCATCACTTCCTCTCAAATTCAAATTCCCAAATTTAGACGATTTGTGAAAGGAATCATTTAAAATTATTCCAGGAATAAAAATGGGAATGTCAAACATACAGGAATCATTCCTATGCCCATCAAATCATTATTAATTGGAAGCCTATTCCCTCATCTCTGTCCTTGTTTTCCTTTCCTGGAAAACCTTATGATCCCAGACTTCCACTGAGAGATCTACTGTGATTATTGGAAGGTTTACTCTGTCAGAGAGCCAGGAGGGTTTACACTTGTTTCTCTCCATCTTTATCCTTAAACCAGCCTTCCCCCAGAACAGTATTGTGGGAAAAGTTCAAAATTACTAAAAATGCATCAGGTTCACCTTTTTTCCTCACTGTTTTCCAACTATTTCCAAATTCTTGGAATCACCCTCAAACGAGGCTTAGGAAACTGCTGTAAAAACATCAATCAGAGGAACATCTTGAAAAGAGAAAACCCCATCCAGCAGCAGCCAGAACAATCCCATGGCTATTCTTACCTGGTCCCCAGGTGTTCCTGCCAGAGCTCCCAACAGCCATTGCCATTCCATGAGGGTGAGGAACCAGTTTCGGTGGTGTCCTTTGACGTGGGATGGGATGACAATCCAGAGGGCCTTCGTGGTCCCTTCTGAGCCAAACCACCCCACGATTCCATGGTATAATCAGCACCTATCTCACCCCAACCCACCACCGCTCCCAGGACCCCCTCCTAAGGAGGGAGCCCCCCTAACCTCCAACCCGGCCCTCCCGGGGAGCCCCGGTGTGATGTGGGGGAAGCCGGAGGAGCCCCGGCGGTGTCGGGCGGTGCTTGTGAACTGCACGGGGGGACCCGCCAAGCGGGCGCGGCCGTGTGGGTGTGCCGGGCTCCGGGAAAGGCGGTGGAAAAGGCTGGGATGGGGAGAGAGGAAGGGCGAGGTGGGAGGCAGAAAGGAACTGCAGGGGTGGGAAAGGGGATAAGGGAGGGAAGAAGGAGGAGGATAAGGGCATCAGGAAGAGGGGGAAGAAGGCGAGCTACAGGCGGGTACAGGACGGGAGGAGAGCCTCATCTGGGCCTCGCCGGGGCAGCCCAGCCCTGCTGCCGCCATCCTCCCACACCTCCCAGCCAGGGAAAGGCGGCGGGGCGGGTTCCGGGGTTTAAATCCCCTCGGTCGCGCCCCGCGCAGCCCCGCTGAGGCTCCTCACACCTCAGCCGGCCCGCGGCTCTCCCGGCGCGGCGGCGAAGGCGCTCGGGGGTTGCCGGGCGATGGCGCCTCTGCCCCAGAATAGAGAGGGATAGAGGCGGGATCGGGGCTGCGATCGGGACCGGGAGGAGCCTTTTCGGGACGGACGCTGGCGTCGGGCTCGGCGCTGGCGCTCCTGCTCCGGCTGGGACCCGCCGGGCTCCCGGCACGGTCCGGCCGCGGGGAGCCGGGGCTGTGCCGCGCCCGGGCAGCCCGCGGGATCCCGTGCTGAGCCCGACACGCCGGGCTGGGCTCCCCCTGAGCTCCAAACCCCTGCCGGGAGCCCGCGCTGAGCCCCAAAACACGGCCCTGGGGCTTGCCGCCAGCCCCAAACGCGGCGCTCAGTCGCTGCTTCTGAGCTCCGAGCGGGGCCGGGTGAGCCGGGCTTTGTGCTGTGCCTAAGGCAGGACTCGGAGCTCACACACACGCTCGCCCTGGCCAAAAGAGCTCGCTTGCAGCACCAAAACACGGCAGTTGGGCTTTACTTCCAATCCAGCAAAACGCAGCACTTCAGTCTCTCTTGGTGAGCCCGAACACACAGAACTTGGTCTCTTCCTCAAGCCCAGAAAACGCAGCATTGAGTCACTGTTTCTGAGTCCCAAATCCAGCCCCCCGAGCCTGCTCGGAGGACTCCAAAATGCAGGGTTTAGTCTCTCCAGTTTTACGCTCGGAGCCTGATTTTGAGCCCCCAAAATGCAACCCTGGATCTCTCTTTATGAGCCCCAAAACTGCTCCAGTCTGTCGGATTTGGAGCCCCCAGAAGTGCCCCAATCAATCCCAGATTATAAGGGCTGGCACAAAGCAGCTGCTGGGCTGGGATGGGCGATTTTGGTGGCTCCTCTCCCCTAAACTGGGAATTCAGTGCTGCCGAGAGCCCGGCAGTGATCATGGGTTTAACCCTTCCTATGGATTAATCCCAAACACTCACTACCAAGTGCTGCTGAAGCATGTCTCCAAGGAAAAAAGCTGTGCCCAGTCCAGAGGGGTCCCTGCCCAGTTTTCCAGGGTGGATGGGAAGCTGCTACTGACAGGCTGGATCTCAGGAGAATTTCAATAAAGTGCTGAAATGGAAGAAAACTCAGACAAGCTCCCATCTGCAATACAGAATAGGGGAAAATGCAGACAGAATCCTGACTGGAATCCAACGTGTGGGAAAAACCACATAGGATAATGCCTGGAGTGTGGAACTGGGGAAATGCCAGACAGGATCATGCTTGGTATCCTGACTGGGATGACAGTCCATAAGGCTTAATTCCCAATGTCCAGAACAGGGGGAAACCTGGACAAGATTGCCAACAGAGTCCAGAATGGAGGAAAATCCAAATGGAATTGTGCCTAGAGCCCAGAATGTAGGAAAACATAGAGGGGATCATGTGCTGAATGGAGGAACACCTCAAACGGTCGTGTGTGGAATCCAGAATGAGGAAAAACCCACAGAGGATTGCGCCTTAGGTCCTGAATGGGTGGAAAACTGGACAAGGTCACAGCTGGAATTCAAAACAGTGAGCAAGCCAGACCAAAGTGCACTTGGATTCCAAGCTGAGGGGAAACACAGACAGAATTGCACCCCGAATCTGGAACTGGGGAAAACTTGGGCCAGATTGTGCCTGGTGTCCAAATGAGGGAAGGTCTGGAGTGGATGTCAGCCATAATCCAGAACAAGGAAAAAGCCAAAATGAATGTCAGCCATGACCCACAATGAAGAAAAACCAAACTGGATGTCAGAACAACGAAAGACCTGGATCAGATTATGCGTGGAACTTGGCAAGAGGGAAAATCCAGCCTGAATCATGGGAAGGTGGCAGCATGGGGGAAAAATGGGTCAAGATCACGAGCGGAGCCCGGCATGGGGAAAAAACTGGCAGGAATTTGCATGAAGAAGAGACGTGGGAAAAAGCAGATGGGATTATGCAGGAAGCCAAACGTGAGAGAAAAACCACTGAGGATTGTATATGATGCCTGGGAGAGTATGCACCCTCTGGGTTCAGGAAAACTCATCTGGGACCACATGCAGAGTCTGGAATGGGAAAAAATTGTCTGGGATTGAACATACAGCCCAAATCCGGGGAAATATTTCCAGGACTCCACATGCAGTCCAGATCTGGCAAAATGCATCCATGACACGCAGACTGGAATGGGGAAAATTGTCCTGAACTGAATGTACAGTCCAGATCTGGGAAAACGCATCCAAGATTGCACATGCAGTCTGGATTTGGGGAAATGCATCCAGAACCACACAGGCAGTCTGGAATGGGGAAAAATTGTCCAGAACTGAACATACAGTTCGGATGCGTGAAAACCAAGATGGGATTGCACACAGATATGAGTCTACAGTGAATTATTTGTAAACAGTTTAAGCTTTTATCTGTTCACCAGGAACATAATGCCTTCTTATTTATTTACTAGCCAGAACCATTCGTTTTATAGCTATTTATCTATGGAGATTGTTCTCAAGTGAGTTCATTACATGTGCCTGGTATTTCAAGTGCCAGGTTTACTGGATGCTTGTCACTGGATACTGATATCCTTAGCAATGCTTCTGGCTGAATCAATACTACTGCCCTTAAAAATCTGGTTTATAGTAGGAATATTTGCGTACATTAAGCTCCAGTCTTGCTTCTGGAAATATCTTTTTCTCAACTTAAAGTCCGACATTTAACAAGCAGCTCACTGTGGGGAACATTTAGAGGAAATAAGATGGGTCCAAAAAATGCCCCAAAAGACCCATCTTTGCCCTCTCTCCTGATCAAAGAGGATTAAAAATACTTGCAGTCTACTTGACCAAGCAGCTCTTTTGAGGTTGTTAAACATACCGGTCTTTGATCCTAACCAGAAAACACAGGTGTCCCTGTTGGATTTTTTTTTAAAAGCACAAGTCTCCCTGTTAGGCTTTTCGGTCTTAGCTACAGTCCAGAAGTGAATAACCAGCTAATTCAGAAATTCAAAGGACAGACTTCCTTCCTTACCTTTCTGTTTGCCCCTTAGATAGAGTTTGCTCTTTATGCAGAGCCCCAAGGGACTTCTCTTTTCCTTTTGGAGGAAGAGGACAGCCTAAAAAGCAAAGGGGTGAAGCATTTCAGTTCCACTAAAATGGAGCTGAGGAACATGTGGAACTGATTCAATTAATCTATTCCTTATCTTAACCAACAGCCTAATACTCTTCATTAACAGGATGTCATTGTATTCAAGTTTTATTTTATAGAATAGAAATCTGAGGGAAGAAAAATCATCACGTTAGCATCTGTGAAATAATAACTCATGTACCCATAAAGTTATTAAGTTATACTAACAGTATGCAAAGCCTAGAGAAGCTTTTGTTGATGATCTCTACTGAGGGATCGATGATCACACAAATGGCTGGCATCTGCTGTTGCAGGAATCAACTGGGAAGAAAATAATACTCACAGAAATATCAGTTTCTCTGCCTTTCTCTCTTGTTTTTCCGATTCTCTCATTCATTCCAGTGACCAGCTGGGCATGCAAACACGAGGCTTTAAGGAAGCTTGACAGCCTTTGAAATCAAGGCTTTTAAGAGACAGACACACAACATGGATGAAGGACTGATTTGAAAGTGACACTGCATTAGCAAAGAGCAGCAGGTAGAAATGGCAGGAAGAAAGGAGCATTGATTTATTGGATTTCCATTCCATGCACACTGGCAGACTGTTGAGAAAACCAGCAGACAATTAGGCAGTGTTTTTACTTTCTGGTTACCCAGCCATTTAGTACATGAAAGGCTAAAGAACACAACTCACTAGGAAGAGAGTGAAAAGTTGGAGCTGTGAACCCGACAGCTCAATTTCTCTTGTGACCAAAACCAGAGCTCTCTTGTCCTCTCTTCAGATACTCAGCTATCAAATCCTCCACTAGAATCATTAGATTCTACTACCACAGGGTATAAGAATAATATTTTCAGCGACAAGAGCACATTTATGTATCCACCTGCATACAGTAGTGATTAAGGAAACAGATTAAGTGAATTGTATAATGAGACCACAACTCTTTGAAAACTGACTAAAACTCATCTTACAGAAGGAAGTGGAGGACAGCAGTTAATTCTAAGATACCACTTGAACCAAATTGTTGTTTGAGATAAGGAGCTAAGTGTTGTTGAGTAAGGGTATGATCCTTGATCATTGCTTATACTGTTATTTATCTACTCTTAACTATGTCTTCTTTTCCTTGAAGTAGGGAATCTTTATAGATTTTTCTCATAAACCCCATACATACGGCCTTATTGCAAATGTTATCAGGAATGTTAGAGCTGCATCCTGAATTTTAGCTTGCTGGGAACTCAGATGGATACCACTCTGATTTCCACAGCAGGCAAAGATTTTAGGCACGTGCTGACAGATGGTGTGGATCTGATGCAGAAAAACAGCCTATAGTATTTAATGTGGTGATGAGAAATTAAATTGCCTGAGGCATGAAATGTAATTGTCCATTTACACTGAAAACCCGCTGATGCAAACCCAACCATTACAGGCATGGGTGAGAAAAGAAGTAAAATAAGAGACCAAATCTTCTATGAACCAATGTTGAAACCTTAATACTTTCTCTAAGTAGTCTCTGGGGAAAATTTTTGCTTCAACAATAGCATTGGTGCAGGTTTCTTGGTGCTGGAAATGGTAGAAAAGCTGGTATATCCACAAAGTTGTTCCTCAATGAGTCTTTCTCAGATCAAGCATAAGAATTCCCTGATAGTTTCCCCTATCCCAAGCAAATAAATTAAAAAAAAAAAAAAAAAAAAATGTGCACCTTACATTAGAAATGTGGCATGAAATAAGGCTGCAGTCCCAAAGCGATCCCAGAAATCATGTTCTCATTATGAATATGCAGAGTTCTCTCTTCAAAATGAAGCATCATGACCCAATATATTAGCCGATTTTTTTTCCATGTCATTTTTTCTTCTTGCAATTTGTGCAGTAAAGGTCACAAAAAAAGAACTGATGGAGTTTGGGGAGTTTAATTGCTTTCGGCTTGGATATATTAAACAGGGTTTATCTGCAATTATGTTTGACTTGGAGCTGAAGCCATTCATTAGATACAAAGGAAGTTGTTTGTTTGACTGTGGAATAATAAAGCTTCCACTTCCTTACCAGGGAGTCAACAACATTATCATTTGTCACTATAATTTTCTTCCTCTCCATAGCAGGCGACAACAGATCTTGTTTGCAAAATGATGGGCAAAAGCTTCACCCCCCTGGCACAACTGGCAGGGAGCTCTGGGTGGTAACACTGCCCTGCTGACTGTTCCCCCCCCTCCATTCCTGAATGCCTCCCATAGATAATGGAATTCCGTTTCTCCTCGGATCCTGGCTGGCACAGTAAACAAGGAGATGCCCCTGCCACCACCCCTCCCTGGCAGCAAGCCAGCGTGGCTGAGGAGGCAGAGAGAACACCCCAAGGCTTGAAATAACGAGCTCTCACTCTCTAGGCTGGCAACTGCAAACGAGCCCATGTCAGCAAAAATAAAGGGGATTTAGAATTGTATGGGTGATTTAGATTAGTGTATTCCTTCCCCAGTCCCACATTCCTTCCCCAGTCCCACACCACTCAGAGGAATCCTCTTAAAAAGCTCCTTTCCATATATTTTTTCCCTTTGTTTCTTTTCTTGCTAGGACAAAAATCATCAAAAGCCTAACTTTAATGATAACAGATTTTATGTGCTTATTTCAGTCTGTTTTGTCCACTGTTTCTTTCCCCTCCCTCTTTTCCATCCTGTAATTTAAGGAGAAGGAAGTAAAGCACAAAAAGGGCTCAAGCTGAAGAAAATAATTCTCAGAAGCTGTCAAAAGCCAGCCGATGCTTTGAATGATCATTTTGTGAGACATTCATTTCTCAAGAAATGCTGCAGCTGAAATGTGGCTGCTAGATGCAAGAAGGGACAGCATCTTGGGGGAGAATATATTGATTAGACAACCCAGGTTTCGTGTCACGAGGTGGTGACAGTGAGCTACCACATTCTCATGGCTGATGATTCTGAGAAACCAAAGTGTAATCTGTGAGGACAGGAAATAACTTCTCTGTGTGGTGCAGAGATATGATGGCAAGAGCATCTTGACAATTTTTTTCTAGGCTATTGAGGAAGAAAAGCTTCATAGCATTATAATAAAGCAACGAGAAAGAGGGAGCACAGACAGAATAGAGATGAACAATGGGAAACACTGAGTAATGGAGAAAGAAATAAAAGGAAGATACTGTAAAAAGTCAGTTCATGCACATTAAATGAGTCAAAAAACATTCTTCTTTCTCTCCTGAAATCCTCCTTCATTCTAACTGAAATGCTTTGAGTAAAACATTGCAAATAAGAAGAATTGCTCAAATTAACCCAGAAATAAAATATTTTGCTCCATAAAAGAAATAAAAATGTCTAAATCTGATACAACTATTGAGTTAAATTGAGAAAGTAAAACTGGAAGCAGAAGTCATTGCCCTCTTAATTTTTCTGCCAAGAAGAAATGGTTATGTAAAAAAAAACTTACCTAAAACCCAATGAATTGCCATAATTGACGTACGTTATCAAGTTCCATTTTTAAAAATATTTCTGTCTTTGTTTTAGTCTCTTCTCTTGGAAGAACATTTGAGGTGTTAGTGGCTCTGTAGCAGTTGATAGTCTCTGCAGTTACAGCTGGAGAAGAAACATCATTCTTCTACTACATCAGAGCACCTCTCAAATTAAGAGCCCCAAACAATAAACTCATCTTGGCCTGCAGTGGCTTTGCTATGCAATCCCTCTGCTGTGGAAGGACAAGACAGGACAGCCAAGTGAAAAAAATAAAGTTTTAGTTGACAATATTTAATTTTTAAGATATAAGAATTGTTATTTGCAATATCTTTACTTGGTAAGGTGAATTACTAGGTTATGACTTGACTTCAAGAGGGAAACATTCCCTCTACAGCAAACCAAAGAAATATTTTGGAGAACTCGGTAAGATCAATGCTTGTCCCTTGAGCAGAGGGGATTTCAGATTGATTCTTTACTCCAGCAATTAAATTAATGGCCTAAAATAGAGACATATTTATGCCTGCAGTCACTCTTTTGGGATGGTGGAAAGGTTCAGAAGGCTCTTTCCTATGCTCACTCAGGGCTGGCCAGCTTAGGCTACAGGGGGAGATTTAATTGACTTCATCACTTAATTGACTTCATGCTCACTTCTATGCAAACCCTGCTGTCCTTCCACCTGCCATTCCTTTTCTTCTCTTTCTGAGAGTCAGCTACCAAAACTTTCTGATGAGCTGGGGACAAGCAAATTAAACTACTTTAAAGTATAAAAAAAAACTTCTAGGTGACTTTGCTCATTTGACAGAATGAAGACCTGTCTTCTGCACTTCTTTCATTTCATGCACAGCTCTGAAAAGGGCTAAAAATTACTTGATATTTTGTGATGGGCACTCTGTCATTGCCATACCACAAGGGGACAGCACAGACAGGCAGGCTATAGTACACACACTAGAGCTGGGTAGGGCAGCTTCTCTGTCCTAAAGCATTTCTAGCACGCAGTCCTGAGAGCAGGGACTGAAAATCAAGCAACACAATGGATTCTTCAGCTACAGCTGTTCAGGTTCTAGATTAGGTAAGACATTTCTGCTTTAAACTTCACAGAAAGGTGGAAGTTGAAAGGTGAAGAAGATTTTCTAAGCATGAGGTGATGCAGAAGTGTATGTATTTAAATAGAATCATAGGATTGTTTAGGTTGGAAAAAGACCTCCAAGATTGCTGAGTCGAACCTGTGCCTGATCCCCACCTTGTCACCCAGCCCAGAGCACTGAGTGCCACATCCAGTCATTCCTTGGACACCTCCAGGGATGGGGACTCCACCACCTCCCTGCACAGCCCTTTTCCAATGCTTGAACACCCTTTCAATGAAGAAATTCCTGCTGATTCCAACCTGAAGCCCCTTGGCTCGTTTCCCCTTGTCCTGTCCCTGTTCCCTGGGAGCACAGCCTGACTCCCCTGGCTGTCCCCTCCTGTCAGGAGCTGTGCAGAGCCACAAGGTCCCCCTGAGCCTCCTTTGCTCCAGGCTGAGCTCCTTTCCCAGCTCCCTCAGCCCCTCCTGGCTCTCCAGACCCTTTCCCAGCTCTGTTCCCTTCCCTGGACACTCTCCAGTCCCTCATGTCTGTCCTGAGGTTCCAGAACTGGATACAGCACTCGAGGTGTGGCCCTCAGCAGTGCCAGCACAGGGGACAGTCCCTGTCCTGGCCCTGCTGCCACCCCATGGCTGGGACAGCCCAGGTGGCACTGGCCTCTTGCCCAGCTGGGCACACCTGGGCTCAGTCCAGCCACTGACCCCAGCACCCCCAGGCTGCCTTTGGAAGACAAAGGAATGATCATGGTGTGGAAGGGCTGGCATCAAGCTGGGTGGGCATTCCTCACCCTGAATCCTTCTCAGCCCTCCTCCAGTGAGAAGATTTTCATCAGGAGCTGGGCCTTGTGTACCTCAGAGAGCCTTCCCTGAAGATCAGAGCTGTCCCTGAGCATCCATCCCTCCTTGGGTAGCTGACCCTTCATGGGGAGAATTCCCCTCTGGCACAACAACCTCTGTCCAAAACCTGCAGGAGACTTTTCTATCAATTTTGATTGAGAAGGAAAACTGGGGCGTGAGGTCAACACCCTCAGGCAGCTGAGATGGGGAGTGAGAGGGAGCCTGGAGTTTCCCAGCAGTGGAGACTCGAGTTTTGTCAGTGGAACTGTCACCAGCTGAGTGAAGTTCTCAAGAGGACCAAGAGAAGCTCTTTTGATAGTAGGGCACTTTGGCAGAGGGACTCATTTATCATTGCAAACTCCAGTAGGTTGTGGTTACTGCAGGGCTAGTTAAGGATTTATGAGTCCTTTGCGGTCTAAATAAAAGAAAACTAGAATACAAGTGGCCTGTGTGCTTGTCTCCTAGCTTTGCTTTGCGAGTTTTGAGTGTGACTTTGCCATTATAGTAGGGCAATAAAGAGAAACACACACTTTCAGAAATGTCTTATAACATACACCAAAAGAAGGAAGGATGCTCTTCATTCCTTATTTATGAAAGGAAGCTAACAAGCAAAGGAAAACAGACAATGCATCTTCCACCCACATCAACTGTCAGAATTGATGTCAGGGAAGGAATGACACTCGTCATTTGTTCTTGCATCAGCTACTTTTCAACCATGCATATAATTCACAGGTAAATTAAATCAAAGACAACAAAAAGCATTTCTTTCTTTAAACATTCAATAAAACGTTATGATTAGGATGAAGGTTTTCCACTGAAGGCTCTCCTCCACCAAGATAAATGGTTGTTTTTAATGAAAATTCTGTTTGCACCTAAATGGTGCAAATGAATTCCTGAGACCTGCATTTTTTCTAGTGTCTAAGGTGGAAAACTCCAATTTAGACTTTGCAAACCATTATGTTATACAATTTCCAAGTCCTGGGATTTTGTGAGATTATTTTCATCAGTTCCAATAAATCTGCTTTCGAAGATGATATTTACAGAAACAGCTACACCAGTGCAAGCTGTCAACACATTCAGTTATCCAAGCACAAACAAGCACTGGCTGTGGTGCTTCCTTTCCCTTACTAGCAGTAATGATTATTCCTGCATGACTACCTGTAGATCAGCTGTCCACATACAAAAGAGAGATGATGGAAAAAGGTCTACTGGGACAGGTCTTTCAGTGAAAAAATTCTCCATAAGATATTTTGAAGAATATGCTCACAAAACAAGTTGTCCTTTCTAGCTGATGACAAAACATACTGCAAGAAATTTTGGGTTGTTATTTTGTTTAGGACTTAAAGCAGGTGTGGCTAACCTGCCTGACCCCACAAACCAATTATTGTCAATATGAAAACATTGCTGCCTTTCTGCAAAATATCCTATACTCATTCTAAAACCACGATTATTTGCGTTTCCTGTTCTTGAACTTCTTGGGTCATGTGGGTTAGCAATGCAAGGTGAGTACACATAGGTATAAAATAGTAAAGGGCATGACTGAAGGAGGGAAAAGCAATTGGTGGAAATTATTAAGTAGGAAAATGAGAATTGTCCCAGGAAAGAGCTGGAAACTATAAACAGGAGGAGGTGTACCTGGAAGGAAAACACACAGATGGCACACTGTACTGATTTGTGTTTTTAAATGCCTGACAACTCGTGTGATTTTACCTCAGCTTTCAATATTAGCGAATACATTTTTTATTTCCTTCTCATGCAAGGTTTAAAATGATTGCACATTGAGCAGGCCACTATGGCCCATGGCCTCCCTGAGCAGTTTAAAATAATTTCCCTCCTTCTACCACCCAGCTCTCTGTCTCTTATGAGAAGCAAGAATGCTTTCCCTCTCCTCCAGGTGGATGCTGCTTCATGAACTGCACTTCTTCATTTCACCTGTTAATCCTAAGCAGGGATCAAAAGATGTTTGCCAGAACAATGATGATATCTCTTGAACTGAGTTTACTGAGGAAAAAATCCCCTCCCTGTCGGTGGATTCAAACAGACCAAAATCCTTTCACCAGTCCAAGCTATGATTCCACTGAGCAGAACTGGAAGTGATAGGTTTGGAGGAAAGTATCTGTGAGGGTCAACAACCCCAAATCTTTCAAGAGAACTCTAAGTGGAGGGCAAATTGTGTTTAAGAAAAATGCTTAAATTTGCTAGGAAATACAACAAAAAAATCAGAATTAAAAGTTTCAGAAGATATTCTGCAGGGCTCACTAGACAGTAAAAGTTGAGGAGTTTTGGAAAATATATTCAATTTAATTGGATTTTCTGCCCAGTATGTTTCTATTTGTCATTCAGGTGAAGTTCTCATATAGCTATAAATGACTGGTATGGTAGGGTAGTGCCATACCAATGGAAGGATGGGAATTTTCAGCCTGGATCAGATCAGTGGTCTGTCTCACCCAGCAGCCTGTCTCCGTGCAGAGCTTAAGTGTGTTGAAAAGCAGCATAAAGAAGAGAGTGACTCCTGAGTTACTCGTGCTACAAACACCACAGGCAGAACAAGTGTGTGAGTGCTGATCTTCCATCTACAAACAAGGGCAGAGAGCAGAACTGATCCACCTTAAACCCCCCAGTAAGCATTCCCAAGCTCCTGGCAGGAAATTCCTTAGGTCCAGGCAGGAGAACCCTCTTAGCTCTCACTCCTCCTGTGTCCTTCAAGCTCTGCTACCATGTACCCAATGCCAACTTATGATCCCTCCAGGATGGTTCTGGTGGTTGCTACTCTTGCCCAAGCTTGTGGGTGTTTTTCCACAAAATGGAGTAATAAGTCATGCATTTTCACTGTGGATTTCCAGATTGTTGCTTGATGCTGATCAAAGGTTGCCCTGCTGCCCCCAAGGAGTGCTGGTGTTATTTATGGGGGAGCTTTTCAGACAGAGCTTTTTCAGCCCATGGCCATTCCATTCTGTTCACTCCATCTATACAGACTTTCTAGACATAAGATAAGGTATAAGTTCCCGAGGCTGAGGTACCACTGCAGTGTTTGCCCACCTTTGAAGTTCTGAGCTACCCCTGTGGATGTTGCCATGGAATGACAAACTTTGTATTGGTGCACTAAAGGAGTTTACTGAATTAGCAGATGAGCAGAAAATTCATGCCAGAGAACACTCATGGTTTTTTAAAGACAGGTCACAAGTCTCTTTCTCACTAAGAAACTGTTTAATATTAAAGACCTTTTTAGGGATGTGCTTTCCACTGATCCAGAAAACATCCAGCCCTGGGAATCCCTGGGACCTGACAGTGCCAGAGCACTGCGACAAAAAAAATGCAGTAAAAGCATTGTTAAATCTGTGCTATAACCAGGAAAGAAATACACAGTGCAGCCACATAGCAGCGAAAATGAAAGAAGAACTGTATTTCCAGTGTTCAGTGCCAATTGAAAAATTCAGGGAAGGTCAATTGCACATTATCCCACCTAACTGACAAAGGATACATTTGCCCTATAAACACTTTGTATTTTACAGCAGTAAGTGTATTAAGAATATGATTTTTCTAGCAAACTACGGAAGGAAAACAAAAAACATTGCTTTTTTATCTCTCTGAATATAAAGGTCAAGACACTGTGTGTGAATTCAGGAAAAAAAATAAAAAGGAAAACCAGGAAAAAGCCCCCACCAAACCCTCAAGATGAAGTATGTACTTAGAAGAGTTGTATATGAGTGCATATAAAAAAAGAGTGTATTATCACTGATAGGTTGTCCCTATCCTATGGGCACTGTACAGTTACATTCCTTGCTTTTCATAACATTATTAATATATTTATAAGACACAACTGTCCCTTACAGTGTGTTCCTGTGCCTTTCTACTCCAGACTTACACAAACATCAAGAGATGATAGGAAAACACAACAGAAGCTATTAAAATATCACTGACTATCCATTAGGTAGATAGGACAGTAAGCTCACGTGGGAGAGAGAATGGAAGAGTATATCTCTGATTTCCAAATCCAGGCGGGTTTTCTTCAGGCACATCTGTGCTTGTCAGACAGGACTGAGGCTCCAGGCTGAGGAAAACACCATGAAACACTCATTTATAAAAACTGACTGTGCTCATTATCTGTACATGGCTTGCTGGATACCATTGTTGAAGATTTTATGTCGAGACCAGACCATTTATCAAGCGTAATTAATGTGTCAGGCTTTAGTTTGAAAACCTTGCACTGATAATATTAATTTCTCTGTTCTAAGTTGGATTATCCACATCAAGTTTGTAGCAAAAGAACTGTCAGTGATAAGACTAAAAATACAATGGCTTTGTTCTTTTCCTAGCTCAGTCTCCATATTTTATGGATAATGCATGGCAAAATAAAACAAAACAGTCCCAGTGCCATTTCACTTGACATGAACCAAAGGAAACTACAGAATCAAGTAAAAATCTCACAGAGGTGGAATTTTAAAAGGCAGTTATTTCAGAGTATTGACGAAGCACTGCAGAAATCTGTGCTTGCTTCAGTTTTCATCCTTATTTCTAAGATCCTGATTCAGACAGACATGACATAGCTAAAATTTGGGCCAAAATGCTTTTACCATTATGACTCAATTTCCATATGGCATGAATTTGCCTTGAGGTTGGCACACCAAACCAAGGGTTTGAGTCTTTGAACCATGGAGAGCAACCTCATGCCATTGAAACGTTCAGCATTCAAGCTGAGTGCTACAAAAGCTTGCAGACAAAAGTGTTACTATTTCACAAATGTTGATTTGTAAAGAGAAAAAAAGAATCCTCAAACTTCTTTTCCTTCTAGAAGCAGGATTCCCACTAACATGACTTTGACATGCCAACAGTGAACATTTCAGGCAAGGATGCCCAGCACAAGGCTGCTACAGGAGCAATTCAAATAAAGGTGTCCTGACTCTCCAAGCCATTGAGCATTTGTGACTTTGAAGGGTTTCCTGGCTCAAAAAGCACAACTGAGAGCGTTAAGCTTCAGGAAGGATTTTCCAGCAGAAGGCTCCACACAGTACCTACAAGAAAGGCCACAGTTGCATATGTGTTGAGACCTTAAGTCAGTAACTATTCAACAGAAAGGAAAGCACTTCTGGAAGACCTGAGTTGCTGACTTTTGGAAGACCAAAGAGCAAAATAATTTGTAATCTACTTTGGCTTTGGTGAGCAACAAGATTTATTGTTGAATCTAATGATTGCTGAGTCATAACCTTTGAAGTTCCTTAACTACTGTGGTTTTTCAACAAAATGATCCCTCCCATATGATTTTTAGGCAGCTGCCTTGTTAGATTTAAAACTTGCCTGCAATGCCCATTAGGCTGCTTCCTGAGAAGATAACTGGATTGAGTTTACCCAGCTGGTACAATTATTTTACTGCAACTTTTACATTTGGACTTTGGTAGTTAGAGCCTTTGCTTGCTCTAACATTGTGAATAGTACATAACCTTAAGGTTTGACTGCCTGCTCACAGCCAGTACAGGAATTAATATGCACATTACTGAGATGTTTTTCTTGTAAGGTGTAATAGCAGCAACTTTTAAAGCACTTTTTGAATACAGTATGTAAAATGTTTCAGAAATATACACTAATATACTACAGTCAAGACCTTCAAACTGAGAACAGGCAAAAAGGTTGGTTCTCTGAGGAAAATGCAAAACCATATGTCAAAAATATCTAATTAGGTGCAGAAATATGAACAGCACCAGTTTTTGGAAAACATCATTAAAAAGACGCAACAGCCCTTCCAGTCAAATTTAGTCTACAGTTCTTCAGAATACCCTTTGTGACTCTGTCAGTGCTCATGTGAAAAAGTCACGAGCTTCACCTGGCACTCAGCAGTGCTAGAGAAGCAGCAGAACTTGTGGTGAAACTTCTCAGTGCCTGCAGCAAGAAAACTTGAGTGATAGCACAGAAAACTGGTGAGTAAATATCATATGTTTAACGTCTGCTAGTACAGAAGCAGCTGAGCTACTTTTAAACCTTGGACTAAGCACAGTGGGCAACAAATTTCCGTGCCTGTAAACCTACTGTTGGATTGTCTGTCACTTCCTACCTATGAGTCTGCTCCTGACAGTGTTACTGTTCCTGCCTTGATCCTGTTTGAAGTCCTTCACTGGAGCAGTTTTCTACTGCCACCGTCCTCTCCCAGAAAACAGGAATAAATATATTAGACAAAAAGGCTCCATCTGCCAAGAAGGATCCCAGGAAAAGACACTGATAGATAATTTCCTCTTTCCAAAATTAGCTGAGTAGTTAAAAGTTGCTTTTGCCCGTGAAGAAGAGTTCCCAGAAGAAGAGTTCCCATGAAGAAGAAGAAGACTGGCACCTCTCTTGGCTGCCCTTTGGGAGATTCCTGCCCAGGAGTTCCCTGATAATTCTGAACCTTGGAGAACTTAAGTATTATGTTCTGGGCTCCCCAGTGCCGGGGGAATGTGGAACTACTGCAGAGAGTCCAGCAAAACCACCTCATGATGAAGGGACTGGAGCATCTCTCGTGTGAGGGATGGCTGAGAGAACTGGGGCTGTTTAACCTGGAGAAGACTCAGAGGGAATCTCATCAAGGGACATAAATACCTGAAGGGAGAATGCAAAGAAGGTGGAGTCAGGCCTTTTTCACTGGTGACAGGAGAAAGGGGCACAAAGTAAATCAGAGATGGTCTGTCTGACCATCAGGAAACACTTTTGTTTTGTGTGGGTGACTGAGCATTGGAGCAGGCTGCCCACAGAGGCTGGGGAGTCTCCCTCCTTGGAGACACTCAAAAGCCATCTGGATATAGTCCAAGGCAATGGGATCCAGGTATCCCTGCTGGAGCAGGGGACTTGGACCTGATGACCTGTAGAGGTCCCTTCCAGCCTCAGACATTCTGTGACTCTGTGGTTCCACTTAAGTCACTGGTGTGGTCCTGAGCACCTTTTCTTCACTACCCCATACAAGCTGGTGGCATGACACTGAAATGATTATTTTTTAGCAGGAACATGAGCTAGTTATCATAGCTAACGTATTTTTAATATAAAATCTTGTATTATGCCAAGGCTTAAACCTCACCTATCTCAAAATTTACGAGGAGATGAACTACATGCAGACAAGTGTCAGTGGTGAATGCTTGGGGGTGCTGTGTAGAATCACCAGATAGTTTGGGGTGGGAGGGGCCTTTCAAGGTCATCTAGTCCAACCTCCCTGCAATGAGCAGGGACAGCTTCAACTAGATCACATTGCTCAGAGCCCTTAAATATTTCCAGGGATGGGCCATCCATCACTGTGGCTGGGCAACCTGTTCCTGTGCTTCACCACCCTCATCACAATTCCTTCCCGAAATCCAGTCTGCATCTATCATCTTTTAGTTTCAAACCATTTCAAACCCCTTGCATTATCAGCACAGACCCTGCTAAAAGGTCTGTTTCCATCTTTCCTGTATGCCCTCTTTAAATACTGGAAAGCCACAACAAGATCTCCCTGGACTCTCCTCTCCTGCAGGCTGACCAACCCCAACTCTCTCAGCCTGACTCCACAGCAGAGGTGCCCCAGCCCTCTGATCATTTCTCCATCTGAGAAAAAGCCCTCAAATGTTAGTACAACATCACATTGTGATAGAACATTTCCCTAGTGTTGTGCAGACTGCTTGCTAAAAACCCTAATTTACTGGGGTCTTTTGCAAACAGTAACAATCACATGGAGAATTCCCTCAATAAACAGTTGCTTGCTGTCTGGATGGCAACAATATCTTCATATGGATTGGGTGAGTCACCTTGAACTGCAGCTTTGCCAAATTCTTATATACAACTCATATATATTCTTATATAAAGCTTCAACCTGGCCCTCCCAGGGTTGGTAATCCACAGGGAAGCATGCAAATGTTAACTGTGGATGCATCAGTCCATTTCTGTAACCATAATTTCCACCTCATACTCGACTGAAAATAGTAACTTTAAGATCAGGTCATGACATAAATTCTAGGCCTCACTGGGAATCTGGACAGCTAACTTTCACAGAAAAGTCTGCTCTGTCTAAACCTCATTTTCACAAGATAAGAGATGTCAGTACCTTCATATACTGGGAATGTCTCCTTGGACCCAAACAGCTTTATCTGTCTTTGGACAGAGATGAGATTTCACATCAGACTTTCTTGGAATGAAATATATTATTAGGTGAGAGCTGATAACTTTATCAGCTGGGAAGCATCAGCTTCTTCTGCAAAAATCTCTATCTTTATATTGGAAATATGAGAGAAAAAAATATGTATTTAAAGTCTTCATAGTTCCAGTGATGGGAAAAAATATGATTTTCACTACCAGATACAAGATAAAATAAATCAAGAACTTTCCCTTAGGCTAGATATGCTAGCCATTTTCTGTTTCTGAATTTAACTCAAATTATGTGGGTTACATGAACACTTCTGCTTTTAAACTAAGGAAGGCCTCATCACGTGGATTGGATTCTCTCCCTGTAATATTCTGATAAGCACTTTCTTATCCTTGCCATGCCAAGCCAGTGTAGATTTTTACCATTATATTCCTTGGCAATGGACTTATTGCCAATAAGGCTATTGGCAAAAGTCTGCAGTGATTTCTTTGAAAAAGATGTTTTGACAAAGCACTTCCCCTGCCTTGCAGCACACCTTGCATCTTCCACACGAAGGCAGAGCTTCCTAGGGTTCCTGTGAGCCTCTGAGCAAATCTGTGGAAACATAACAAAAGACCAGGAAGAAAACCCACTGATTATGAGAGAAGGGTAACAAAAGGAAAATAAATAAGCAGCGAAGGAGATGGAGAAGCAACAACCTATGAAACAAATACCCAAATTAATTATGCTGCAGGCAGTGTGACTGCACTGACAGCCAGGCAGGAGAGCCTTGCTGCAGTGCAGGTCTGTTTGCTCATGATTACAATGCTGAAGCTGCTGGTCCAAGTATGACAGCAGTGTTTAAATAAAGCTTAGCAAGGAAACATGTTTTATCACCAAGACTACACACCGTGCTCAGGGAATTATCTCCTTGCGCCGTCAAGGAAATTTTTATCTATTTCCTTTGGCTTGGGATCCAGCCTGTAATGATTGATTTCCAGAGGAATGCTGCCAAATCCTATTCTCCTGGAAACAATAGAAGAAAGCTTGAATAATAGTCACAGAGACTTTCTTTTAAATGTGTGTTTAGGTGTGAGGAACCCCTTATGACACATAATCACCTCCTGGTCCGTCATTCCCAATCTTTTCTTACAATTTCTTTGATCTGAAGACAGCAAAGAATCTTTTAATATATTTTTACATCTCTGTAACATTCCAAAGCATCTGATTACTCCATTAAACTGTATTATCCCACAAATAAAACCTCATAATCTTACTCACATGCCAGTTAGTATTCTATACTACTAGTTAATGCAACATTGAGTGCAAGTAAATCAGCTTAATTTGTCAGTAATTCAGTATTGTAGTCAAAGACAGGCAAACCTATTGGTTCAGCTCATAAACCTGAAAGAAAATATACCAGGAAAGTGCTGGATACTTAACTGATTATGGCCAAAAGGCTAACAAGAAAAGTCAGGATAAAAGGATGTGACATAAAAGAACAGGGTAAAGTGTCTAGATTTAAATGCTTGTGTTGCCAAAATATAATAAAAATTATCATGCAAAACATAATTGGCAATGCTAAAGCTGGAGGAACAGACTCCGTGGTGAATGCAAATAAATACATTTCAATTATCTTATTAAATTTTACTGGTTTAAATTGATCCATTGCTTTAATAAATATTTTGACTATCCCCAGGATTTAATTTTCTGTTCCTAAACTTTCAGTTGCATTATCCATCAAAGTCAATTCAGGCTCTAAGCTTTAAAAGGGAAAAAAGGAGATATTAGGTCTGCCTGGTTGGTTCCCAACTAATGAATTAAATTAGGTAAAAAAAATTGAAGAACTAACACAGATGACGGAGAGCAGAGCAAGTTATTACATTGCTGTCTCTGTTAGCAGCCAATACTAAGCATATTTTCAGATCCAAAGAGTGGAGAAAGTGGTCTGTCCCATATCCCAACCCCTCTCTTTCTCCCTCCACCTTCACTGTTTCTGGAAATGATTTAACTTTCATGACAATTTTAATTAGTTCTTTTAGTTAATTGTAAGCAGTGCCCACTATTAAATTTCTTCACAGACTCTTACTGTTATTATCATCATAAAATCACCAAAGCCGTAAGTTTGCTAAAACTAACTCTGACAGGTTTCAATAAACAGAGCCACAGGGAATTGAAGATGGGACATCTGGGATCTTAAATTTATGGCACTTCAAAGACATTGGAGTAACCAGAAGGTACAGAGGAGATTAAGGCCTGGACACTTGGAGATTCCCTGTCTGAGGAGAAAAATCTGAATCAGTTCAGGAGGACATGGTCTGAAGAAGGTTAAGTTATGGGAGCTTACTGCCAAGGGGAAGGCAAGGGGCACCAAACAGGTAAAGAAGCAGGTCAGAAACAGAGGAACTCCTTTCTGAAGCTGTTCTGCAGGAAACAGAAACAAAAAAATTATGGTTGAACTTATAATTGTATTGTACTTCCAAACAAGGAATGGAAATATGAGTGATAAAAATCAGGTGGTGATTCAGACTGGCATAAATGAATTTTTTGGTGAGTGTAGAAGCACTAAGTGTAGCCATTCAAATGAGTAAATTTTCATGAGTCTACAAGCCCTTCACCAAAACAAGGCTTGCAAAATTCAAACCAAACACATCCAACATAAGCCTGTCCAACATTCAGGTGTCTGCACAGAGCTCTGATTAAAGAAGAGACTGAGTTAAACCTCAGTGCTCTTGAATTTTAAGGATTTCATTCTAAACCAAGCCATACATCTGATCTGATTCAGGTATTTCCTCTGACATGAACTAGGATTTAGCAGGTGCAATGGCTTTTGTCCCACAGCAGTTTGCAGGAGGTAGGATCTCTGACCTTCCAGGGAGAATGCAAGCAGCAGACTGTCCTGCCAAACAGATTCCTAGTGCACATCCAGGCACATGGCTACAGTGGCAAAAGTACAAGAAAATAAAGATTCAATGCTACAGCAGTCGCTGCACTCATTTTATCAGTGATGCCTGATTTGCTTGCAAATGGGGTGAGAGAGGTCAAAGGAAAGACATGAATACTGAAATATTTGGGGCTGTACACAGAAGAGGGACCTTCATTCTAATTTGAAAGAGGAAAATAAGCTGAAATTTAAAAATTTGCATATAAAATTAAGTCAAATAAGTTCTTTTATACTTGGATATGCTGTATAATTTCTGTCAAATTGCACTATATTAAATGGGGGGAAAACATCATAGGTTGGACAAGTGAAGGCTCATGCACTTTTAAAGCCCTGAATTTAATTTAATTTCTGGGCGCCACTTCAAAACAGTTTCAGTTTTACTTTTTCTTTTTCATTGTTTTTTCTGTCTTCAATTGTTTTTCTTTAAATGCATGTCACACACCCCAATAAATTAAATTCCTCATTACACTTCATTTTTTTTTTTTTGCTTGAGATGGTAATTGATTTCAATAAAAGCTGTGAGAATGGAGCTATCCATGCTGCACAGAAAATCTTCCATGCAGAATTTAACTCGAGTTTGTGGATTTTTCTGATCCTCCAGGCAGTAATTTGCTGAGGTTCATTTAATCAGCTCAGGTGCTATTATGTGAACTACCAGCTGGAGGAAGTTTATTTCTAATAATCTTCAACACATCTCTCGGAGAATATTCTCCTACATATCTGTATTACAAGTAGTATAATAGAGAGTGATCATTTTATACTTCAACGAATTCCTATACTTAGTCCTGAAATCCTAAGATTAAGAATTAAAGAAATTCAGATGGGGATTCAGTTCTTTAAGCATTAGTGTGAATCAGCTTCTAGTCTAGGAATTTAAAAATGTGCTTAAAAAAATTTAACAAGAATCCTATTCTGTGTATGAATCTGGCTTAATATGTGGTAGAAATATAATAGTGCTGACCATATGAAATGGCAAGTCCTGCATTTTACTGCAAGGTACACTGCATGGCCTGAGGGATGAGACTTTTTAGGGCCAGTTTTGAAGGTCCTTTCTGTTGTATTTAGGCTGCACTTTGCTTATTTACATTCGAGACTGTCACATCCCAGCCCCATCTGTTCTATTTGGGCCTTCAGGTTATAGCTGAGTACAAATGGTCAGAAATTCCCTCTGTGGCCAAATATAGAGTGAATTCTGTACTGGGTGTACCACACGTGCACCAGTCGAGTCCAAAGATGACTGCAAACTACTTCTTTACATCTGTTATACTTTGCTTGCCTGTCTTGTGATCCATTCAGCACCAGATTCTCATTTAAAAAAAATCAAAGTGCTGGGGAGTCTAATTACCAAGGCTCAGCTTGGTATTTATTATGCAATCATTCATCTTGATAATTGCTAGTCCCAAGCTTCCAGGTTTTTCTCCCATTTAAAAAAAAAAAAAAACAAACCCAAAAAACTCCAAACAAACCAAACAGCCAAAATTCATATTTTAATTAGACTATTTTGAGTATTATTAAATTTGAAAACAATTCCTTTCTCTTGCAGTTGCTCTTTTATTTGTCAACACCTTTTAAATAAACCAAAATCTTTCTTACCCCAGTCATGGTAGGACACTGACAGCCTTCCCTTCTAACTAACAAAGAGTAGGAGCCTCTCAAGGCAGAGACTGAAGCTCTTGGTTTGGATGATAGGCTGGAAGGGCTTCATAGCCATGCTTGATTTTGCAATTCCTTTCCAGGAGACCATTTCAAAAGACTCCAGAAATTACCCCAAAGCTCTCCCACAAGCTGAGGTGCACACAGAAATCCAAGTCACAAAGACAACAAGAAATCAGACAGTGAAACAGCCCTGCAGTCCTGGCCCTGGGTTTCTTTGAAATCCTGATTTAAAAGACAATTCTGACAGTTTTGTCTATGCCATGCAGCTGAGAGTGCACCATGCCCTTAACATTCAACACACCCAAATAGTCCTTCTGCCATGTCAAGCAACACTACCACAGATTCTGTCTAAAATATATTTATACCACAGCTTTATGAAGAGTGGGGAAAGCAGACATGTCTCTTAGCACTGGACCTGCAGTGGTAAAGAGAAGAAATACAAAGAAAGAAGAGCCCCTAGCCAAAATTGTTGAAATACTGTAAAACTGGATGAATTAGCTCTTCCTCCAGATAAGCTTCTTAGCTTACCTTTAGTATAAAAGATCACCAAAAAGCTGAGCTTACAGATGGCACCTGAGCAGCTCTGCTTGTGCCCCAAGTCATAGCAGGCCAATTTCTGTAAAATACCCAGAGAGAAACTTTTTTAAACCTCAAAAGCTTCACCTGAGGTGAGTTAGTTCAGTCTGCAATGGCAGGGGAGGTTTGCAGGGCAAAATGCAGGAGAGCAGTGGATCAGCTGCTCTTTAGGGCTCCTGGGGTGGGAGAGGCACTGCTGCCCAGAGCCACCCTGCCCAAACCACCTTGTTCATGAGTAGGAACAAAAGTATTGGTAAATAACTTACACGGAAACTTTACATTTTTCCCACACTAGGCGATTAAGAATAAAGATCTGAGCTGCATCGAGACATGCATTAAGTTAAGATTTGTTTGTGATGCAGAGGAATAAAGATGTGCATATGGATTCAGGCAGGCAAATGAAAAGCAGGACAGGCTTTTGTAGTCTTAGATACACTGCAGTCTTCAAACTTGCCACTAAATTTGACATCATAAAAGACAAGGTTGTCAGCATAGACATAGCAACTTCTTGGAGCAACAAATTGCTGGAATAATCCTTTTGAATTGTTGTCTCTGTTGTGTAAAATGTCAAAATAACTTGGGTCTGTTGCTTAACCCTGCAGGTATTGTTTTCTTGCATTTCACCTGCAATAAAAACAGGGAAAAATAAGGCTTAAATGGACTGGAATGTGACTGTGTCATATGAAGAGCTGAAGGTACAACGTCTCAGTTGTGACAACATAGCCTGGCATGCAAAAAAAATTAGTAATTTCTCCTTTAATAATTGCTGTTTTTCTTTGCATAGCTCTTATGAACTTGCAGTGGTCTCCTGCCCTGTGAGCACTGAGTACTCTGGACTAGCCCTATCTATCTGTCTGGGGCACATGCCTGCCCTTTAAGCGTGACCTTGTTTGAAGAAGATGTAATTTTCTATTATCACTGTCTCAGAATTAGAAATCCATAACCTTCTCCTCCACTGACAGTTATAAAAGGTGTCACTAAGAATGGATATATTCATGTTGCATGTGCATATTCCTTTTAATGGAGTGCAATTTTTTATTCATACTTCATTTCCTTTTTATAGACCTTGTTCCCAGTGGTGTCTTGCACTTCTCAGAAATATCCTCGCATGTTATACCAATCCTCTAAAAAAACAGTAAGTGGAGAGGAAAAATAGCCTCTACTGAAGATCCTGCTCAGTCAGTGCTTCTGGGGCAGAGCCAGAGTGGCCTCATGTAGTAGTTTTGATTACACTGATTTGGTACAGGAGTTCCATCCAGAAAATGGCTGGTTTTTGTTCTGAAAGATACAAAGCAGAAGTCTGCAGTGTGGGCTGTAGAAGAGGGTTTCTTTTGCCCCAGGACTGGTGTGTTAATTAGAATGAGGCCAGCACAGCAGAAAGTTGATTCTCTTTACAATATGTTTTTGCCTCTCTGGTGCAGGATCTGTTTTCACAGAAGAAGCTATTTATGAACCAAATCGTCATGTTCTGTCAAGCAATTGATGACTATTCCTATTCTCTGACAGCTGCTCCTTCTGATTAAACCAATGACAGTTTGCCTCCGGATGGTTGTATCAATCTTTTTCACTAAAAATTCTTAACTTTGATTCCCTTTTCATCTCGTGGCACAAACCCCATCCCACCTTCAGGGGAAGTCCTGATTGTTAGCTGTGCTACTCACATCATTGAAAAATACCCTCTGCTTCCTGCTTACTTCCCATTTTGGCAAAACATGAGCAGAGCTGTGGCAACAGTTGTCTCAGCAACTATTCTTCCCTGTACAGTGCTTCTCAAAAAGAGAAATAACAAATCTAGTCACTAAATAAATCTCTTGTACAGGTGACAGGGACTGGAAACATGGGCAAGGAACGCCTGCTTTGGGTTCTCCATTCCAGTGGAAGTTCAGGCAGTTGTACACAATTTTTTTTTTTTTAATAGCAGAGCTTTACATTCCTTTGTTCCCTGAAACTTTGGGACCAGACTACAACAGATACACTCAGCTTTAGACAAGCAGGTAAATATGATGGAAGACAGCATCTGAAGGAAAGTATTTGCATGAGCCACTCCCTGTGCCTGCCTTCTCATGGCTTCAGGATTATTCCTCTTGTCACCTTTTGTTCTGTGACAGAGAATCCTTAATGAGTTGCATGTGGAAATGAGTTCCTCGATGTGCCTTTGATAAGCTGCTGATAGAAAATGGGAAGTCAAAATCACTCAAGAAGAACCCCTCTTTTTTACTGAGGTGAGAAGGTAAATACCTTCCCCTGCAAAGATGTCTTTCCAATGTCACCTGAGTTCAAAGCTACTTCTAACAGAGAGCAAAGAAAGATGGAGAGACCATTGAGATAAGCCATAAAAAGCTTCATTCCTGCTCCAAGGCAAAGGGAAGCTGAATTGCTCACCTGCCTAAACTCCTCCTGCAAAGGTAGAAAGTTTTTAACAATTAGACTTTTGCCTTTCAGACTGAGCATTGGAAAGCTGAGCTGGGAAAGCAACTTGAGGGCAGTCAAGGAAAGGAAGAGATAAATGTGTACTGAGGAGTGGGCTAATGCATCCCTCTTCTTCCACAGAGAAAGGCAAAGGACTTGAGTTAGATCACAAAGCATCCCTCTAGCATTTGGCTTGATTTAATTCCACGTGAAGGAAATCTTAACTCCTAAAGTTGGATTTTTCCATATCCAGTTCTAAACATAACTTCTTGCAAGTATTCTTCTCCTACTTCTTCGATCTTTCTTTCCTTTGCAAATCTACAGACTCTTTTACAGCTTGTCTACCAATAGAGTTGTCAGTTAAGCTGTAGCAAAATAGGATACTGTGCTCAATTATATCTTAAAGCAAGAATGAGGGTAATGAATTAACAGAACTTGCAATGCTGCAAATGCATTGCTGCTAAGATAAGAGGTGCTGGCAGAGTGGGACACAGTTGGCTTTCAAATCTCAGTCTTATTTTCTTGGAGGTGCAGTCAGTGAAGTGTAAATATCTTTAGACTTCTAAATGATTAGCAGAATCATAAAGTTAATGAGGATCTTCAAATACCTCAGCAATTAATTAATTTTTCAGTCAGCTAAAGTTTCCAATTATAAACTTCACAGGCTAAAATCCTGGCTCCAGCACAATTAAAATGAGTTTTCTCATTGACTTTGATGAAGTCTGGATTTCACTTTTTGATGTGTGTATTATTGCTGTAAACACACGTGTGCACACCCTTTTGCATTTTAAACAACACTGAGATTTTGGCATCCTCAAGGGACTCCTAAAGACCAAATCTGCTCCAAAAGTCATGTAACCCATTTGGCTAGGACTTAACTCAAGCCCTGTATATGATTCTTCCTAGATTTTCCTAATGATTCCACTACTAAGGCAGAGAGCCAAATGTCATTGTGGAGCCAGCACAGGGTGGGAACACGAAATCACACTGGGTTCTTAAGAGAGATGCAGACTAGAAGGCAGAAAAGGTAATTTTGGTGATATTTGTCCCTGTGCTAATGACTCTGGACCAAAAACAATCTCCAGAAGTACCCTAGTGAGAGAAGCATTAGAAAACAATGAGGCCTTCATTCATGCTGGTTATTTAATGCACACTGATAAATTCATTTTCATAAGATTCCTAGCTTTCCTTCCTCATCTGTTTAACAAAGTTTAAAAATTTGTGCAGGAAAATGGATGGAATAAGATAAATTAATGGATTTTATGTCATCCAGCAGCCCCTTCCCTATCTGACATACTGATTCTATAGATGGACTGGAAGGTGTCAAGTAATCTCAATTTCCTGCTATTTGTAGATACAGCTGGTTTAGAGTTCTAACAGCAACCATAGGACAGACAATCATCCTGCTACAAACCTTCCACAGTGTACAGCATAAGCTGCTCAAAGAGCAGCAAAAATATTTTTTAGCATGGTCAAGATGCCAAGACTTTGCTTACTGCCCTTTTTGAAAATCACATTTAGAAACCTTGGTCTCAATGTTAATTTTGTTTGGGAGCAATTAGCAGTAAAAACTTTTTTGATCCACTTGAGAGTATAAACCAGCAGAATAAAAACACCCTTCAGTTCTCATCAGTCAAAATTCCCTTTTCAGGCTTAGTTCAGCCACGTGCTGAAATTTATCCTTAGGAAAGAAGCTCCAAAAAAAGGGAGAGGTATGGTGAAATTGTCACATCTATGTTTCCTAAGTGTGTGAGGCATTCAAGCAGATCAGCAGGCTACCTTCTCAAAATGTCTTCTGATGTTCACAAGAGGAGAAAGGACACAGCTGATTGCTGCTAACCCTTTTCCCCATATGTTGCTAATTTAATGACCGCTGTAAGTGCATGCAGTTATTCCACATTTGACCTGTCTCTCTTACTCTTCCTAATAGTGACAATTCGTTTTGCAGGAGGTCACATGGGAGCAAATTAGGCTATTCAAAATGTCACAGTTTTGCTCAGATGATATGATGTATGCAGGAGCCCAGCAATATCTGTAAGCAGTACACAGGCATATCTGGGGTAACATTAAATGAGATAGCTCAGGTGCAGAGAGCATCATACTTGCAGAAGAATGGAGCTTAGCCTATGCTAATTCACCTATTTTGGCTATTTTCAGTTAGCTACAAAGGAAAAGTCTCGCTGCCTGCAAGGCTGGCACTGGTTTGTGTCATGTCTGCCATGAGAATGGTAGAATATGCATAAATATAGATTTTAATCAAGTACACACAGGTATGATTTATAGTTTCTTATTTACTTAATAAATCTATTTTCCTTAGGAGCTGCAAACATCTTCAGGCATCAGTTGAAGTCCAGCTGGGATTGTATTTTATGGTGAAGCTGCACCATAGGAGCAGACCAAGAGATAATAGAGAGGGTAGAGACATTTGCTTTAGTTTTATTTCCCTCTTCTGCCCACTCCTATTCTCAGTCTTTTCAGCTAAGTGACAGCATTTTCCTCAGTAATTTTGGTTGCATTCAGCTGGAATTGTCAATACCAACCCCCAGCATTTGCTTTGACCAGCTCAGCATAACATGCCAAACTGGGGGTCAAGGGAGGAGCATACATTTTTTTCCTTTACTCCAAAATATTCATTCTGATGTTGATAGTTCCCTTTCCCTGTTTGAGATATGTGCTCTGGAAAACCAAACACTCCAGGAGCTCCTTCAGAAGATTTCTAGGCAGCAGGACCTCAGCAGTTGAGTGAGTGAGACTAGTGTACAAAATACATAAGTAAATCTATATATATTGATATTGATATATAAGTATATCAATTATATACTTATGATATGCAATGATATATCATTGATATATATCAATGTATACTGATATACATAAGTATATCAATAACTTACTAAATATGCTGTAGGGAGAAACATCATGCTGGTCTTGTGCTGGGGACAAAGATCACACAGCAGCATGATTTAAATGTTAAATAAGGAAAGGTTTATTCTTTGTAATAGTAAAGTGGAGAAAGGGATTAGTGGATGGCAACGATGCTTTTCTTCTAATCTAGTGGAAATCTCCGTGGTGTAGCAGGTGACAGAGCATTTCCCCTGGGATTATGGAGCCTTATTTTCCTCTTCATCTCTGTCTTCCACGTGTCCAGCTGGACATCCTGAGCACAACTGGTCTTGCTTAAAGACTGAAGCAGACAAGGTGTGACTACTTCAGCCTTTCCCTCATCTTTTGCCACTCTCTTTCCTCCTACAGTCAATAAAAGGTGGAAATCTTCCTTGGTTCTCCCTTTGCTGCTATTTATAAAACCATTTTTTGTTATCCTTTACAGTAGTAGCCAGATTAAGTTCTGGCTTGGCCATTTTGGTTTCTAACACAAAAACCACAAGGATGTGAAAGACATGAGGAGATAATCCACCAAGGAATCTGAAAATCAAACTTCTCAGATGCAGTTTAGTCCGGTTTCTCATGTTTTCCCAAAGCTAGTACCTTTATGTGCTTTGGGGTTTCTGGCCCTAGAAGCATCATTTGCATTGACTGCATCTTTCCTTTTCTCATTCCATTTTCATCCTCCATGCTGCTAAGAGGTTTCCATGGCAATCCTGATATTGGATGAAGGAGGATATGCTGCTGAGGGTAACACATCGTCCCTGGTCTGGCTGGAGCCAACATGTGCAGCTCTGCTGCCTGGGAACAGCCCAGGCATGCTAAGGGCTATTATCAGCTGGTGTCAGTAAGAAAAGATTGTATTATATTGTGTCAGCAGGCTGCAGGGATAAAAAAGCAAAATGCTACTTCTCTGATCCTCTGCAAACACAGCTTCATTGATTTTGTTAGAACTACACTAATTTCTACTGTTTGAGAAACTCAGCCCCAACAAATTGCACTTGTTGCAGTAATTCCACGAAAGACAATGTAATTAACATTGCCTGCTTTGAAAACACCACTGTTCACTGATGCCAGAGAACACTAATTCAATTTCTCTTTACCCTAGAACTGGAGACACTCTGAATGGCATTCTTGATCTTTATAATAACTAATATTAATATTTTCCTGCACGGCCTCTGACTATGACTTGTAAGCTATTTCAAACAGCTCAATAATTACAATTCTGCTACAGAACTATTATGCTTTGAGTGGGACTGATCTTTTCCAAAAGGAATAAATGAATTATGATAAGGCTATCAGTTACATCCAGAAAGGGTAGTAAAATGCAAATAACTGTCTTGTTGTGTTTAGAGGTTAATTTATTAGCCCAAGCTATTTTATTGATTCATCTTACAAAGATGTGGCACAGGCAATCTGTACCTTCATGAAGAGACACACTGGATATGTACTTTATCTAAATCAGCCAGTTCTGACAGACTGAGGAAATATATGGACATTCTAGGGGAGAAAAATGTTTAAATACTGCTTAAACAAACTATGACTTAAAACTTGAAAGTTTTCTAGAGTCCCTCTATGCTTGAAGTCTTAGCAAAAAAGCCAAAACAAAGCAAAAAAAAAAAAAAAAAAAAAAAAGAAACAAAAAACCCAAACAAACCCCCACATTAATCCATAGTGTTACCATCCATCTTGAAATTTCCTTTCTGTCCATGCCTGGCAGGGAGAAGTGGGAAAATCAGTGGTTTTGGCTTTGCTGGGGATGCTTCAGGAGTTCACAGGAGTGGATGTTCCATCTCTGTGTGTATGCCAGGAAGTAGTATCACCTCGTGTTGCCTCGCAGGGCACTCCCTTCATTGGGACAGCCAGCCTTTTAGCTCAATTCCTCAGCCCATAGAACTAAATACTTATTTGTGGGCAGTCTCACAGTTCTTGCACTGAGATTAAGGCTTGTCCAGCTGATGGGCTCTCAGTTTTAGCTTCTTACCAATCATGAAAGGGCAAGAGGGAATGGCTGTGCTTTGTTCTGGGTTTATTTCTAGAGATCTAATCTAAAACACAGTCCTGCAGCTAGTGCTCAACCCAAATGATCAGACTGGCTGCTTTCCTGGAAAATATTTGAAGCCATGGCTCTACCTGCTGGAACAGTGGGAAATGACACTGCACCAACAGGCTGGTTGGACAAACTGCCTCGTTTGTACACTGCATTTCCCTTCAGGATTCACCATTTAGCTTCTGTTGGAAGTGGCAGAAATTTTCACTACGTTTTTGGGGTTATGTGGCATGAGACTCAACACCTGTCTGTCCCTTTCCCTGCTGGAAATTTGTGTGCTGGGCTACAAAGCAGCCTTTCTCTCTCACGAGAACTAAGTGGGGGCATGTGTTAATTAATACCAGGACCTGCTCTGGTATTAATCTCCTCTGAAATCTCTGGTGCTGGCTGATTAACACGAGCTTAGTCACTTGGCCTATTTTCTAATGAATGCTAAACTTACAAAACCTGGCAAGGTGGCTCATGGGTAACATTTTCAGGAGCATCCAGGTGAGTTAGGCACTTCTGAACACTGCATGCAGTGCCACGAAGTTTCTATGAAGGCAGCAGTAGCTAAGAGTCAGAGTGAGCCCTTTGGGGTTTGTGTAGCACCCTGGTTTACAGAGGCTCTTTAATATTTTGTCTGCTTGTTTCGATTTTGTTTGTGTATTGGTTTTTGGTAAAGCTCTGTACTTCATATCACTCAGGTTAAATTTAGCCCTATTACAGAATGAGCTTGCTCCAGGATTTATGCTAAATTTTTTATTTCTATAGCACTGCCATCTAAGATTTTCAGTTCTGCTTTGCAACATTAACAAGCTAAGCCATACTGTCAATGCAATCATTTCTATTATTCTCTTTCTGATGCACAAATCACTAGCACATCTTCCAAAGCTGGCCAAAACAGTAGGTTATTTCACAAAGAACTGATGAGAAAATAGATTTTAAAAATATCATCAAGTAATTTGTGTGGCTTTGTTAAAATATATTTTGGTTCTACAAGCTTATTTTCTATTTCAAATTCTTATACTTGTAGTCAAAATCATTTATGAGAGGGACCTTTAATAAGAAATTTTTGGTTTATGTTTCCTGCAAGAAACAGGAATTAATTTGCTTTCGCTCTTCCTATTTTGCCTTTTGCCAAAAACACTGGAACACTAAAACTAGGATGTTGAGAGAATGTTTAAAAAGACATGAAGGGGAGCATCTATGAACAAAACCATTTTAAAATCCTCAGCTGTGTTGTGAAATATGTTCTGTGAAGAGCAGCACGGGGAATGTTGGTCCATTCAGCCTCTCATAAGTGGCTGCTTGAAGACCCCAAGTATAGTTCTTTTTCCACCCAATATGCCATGAAATTGTACCTGTAAGATAGCAGAACACACACCTGTGCATGCATGTGTCCTTCTCTATCTGCACACAAAAAATGTAGCAGTTAACAGATCTCTGGTCTCTCTCCAAGACTGAACATGGCACAAGAACTCTCCAAGCCTACAGAATGTAATTTATTTGAGTGGAAACAAATTCTCTGATTGCCATGGAGGTTAATAACAGGAAAGGGCTGTTTTGTTTGACTTGGATTTTTGAAACTCCAGATGTCTTCAGACATCTTTATTGCTCTAAAGGAAGAAATAATGATAATTTGAGGGTGAATGGATAACATCATTCATGGCTGTAGATCTGCAAAGCTCCCAGGATATAGACACATAAATACACAAGTGGAAATGGTTTTAGATTTTAAAGATTTTAAAAAAGCTTTTAAGATTTCAGTGTGCAAGCTGGGAAGGGAGACAATGCTGTTAAACCCCTCTGAGGTACTGGCAGGACACACCAACACATATTTGAAAAACTCTGTGCACATGGTGAGATTACAAAGAAAGAAAACCCCAGATCTTTGGGATCAAACCCACTGAATATTGCAGGGCTTAAATAACATCAAGAGACAGAATCCTTGAAGCTTTTGGAAACCAAAAACCAGGAAAATCAGCTTTATGTGGTCAAAAGCAGTTCAACAAAAGTTAAGCACCTGATCATGTTTGAGGCTTAGGGACACAGGTATTACCTTTATTTTTTGTTGTAATTGGGAACACTCCAAGTGAAGATGGGAGTATAGGTGGAATCAGTACCACCTGGTGGGGTTTTGACCAAACCCAAGGTTCACTATGCTGGTTTTCATAATGCAACTCCTCCATGTCAGCTACTATAATCTCACAAACTGGTGAGGAGAAGACCTGAACAAATGCAGGCAGGAGGCAGCTCAGAAAACACTTTTTACAATGGGGACTGTGTTCTCAGAAACTTTCATCCTGGCCTTAGATGTGGTCAAGTTCATGACTGAGTCTTCTGAAAACTCCTGTGTGTCAGCTAAGCGTGATGGTAATCAATGTGTAGGTGGAAACACCTTATCAGCCAGGAGAAGCTGTTTGATGGAAGACATGGGAGCTGAGTTGTGTGTTCCACATCTTTGTTTGCATGAAACAGCACCATTCTCTGAGAAAAAAGGCTTTCATGTATTTTCAAGGCATTTTGGGCAGATTATTTTGAAGCAGCTGTGAGACTGCCTGGGGTGTCTGTTTCAACGTTGCTGAAATTTAAGTGCCTCACATTAGAATTAAAGGTGACCCTCTGCTATTGTGGAGTCAAGGACTGGAATAGGAAATCAAAGAGTCCCCCTCTCTGCTAGCAGGGAAACATGCTTTCTCATTTAGAGGAAACAGAAGGAGGGAATTGGGTTTCCATAGTGATTCATGAGGAAAGGACATGGTTACCTGGAAACAGGACTGCTCCCATCCACTGAGAAAGCCTTCCTTGTATTTATTTATTGGTGAGAGATCAAAGCCAGCTCTTCACTCACACAGGAGTCTGGAGGTTGGACCAGAGCAGCTGCTCTGCATCTGACTTGAGCACATGCAAGTAGAGGGAGGTACCAAAAGCTTTCAGCAGGGCCTCCACCACCTGGAAATTGCTGTGTCTGTTTGTAAATCAAGCCTTTTTTTTGTCAAAGGCTTCAGAAAAGTGGCTACCAATTTGGAGTGATTTCTGCAGTCACTGCCATCTGTGGCTGTGTGAGAGCCATGACAGCATTTCACACAGGCAGGCAGCTGTACCTGGGGAGTACAGGCGCTCTTGAGCCTTTGCAGTTGTACTCTACAGACATTTACAGAGCATGATTACTTTTACAAAGGATTTTGGTCAAAGCACAGAAATATTTCTAGAGATCTTGGCAAGCCTTGTAGTTGTCCAAGGAAAAATGGGTTTAAAGCTAAACTGCTGGGCTATACCTCAGCTTCCAACTTTTTCTTAAAGCTGCTCAAGCACACTCCTTGCAATATCTTACTGTAGTTAGGGAATTCCCTTCCTCTGTTCAAACTAGAGACAATAAACTGTGCTGCTTTTCAGAATAAAGTCCCTCTCTCAAAGGAAAATAATAAAAAAAAAAAAAAGAGAAGGATCAGGCAGATACCTATTTCCATAAACTCATTCTACAAAAGCTGCAGACTAGAAGTGAAATCAAAACTGCAGACACAAACCTCTGGTCAGTCACAAAAAGGTCATCAGAACACACAGGAGTGAAAGCAGTCAAGCACAACGTGTCTACAGACAATAGTGAGGCTCAAAATCTGTCTCTCAAAAGCTTGTTTCAATATTTCCTGCAGTGAATTTTAAACAAAATACTTTAAACTCGAAAGAATGAGTGTGCATCCCTTTTTCAATGTTATTGCCTAAGTCATGGTTGGAGGGTTGGTTGCTGTGGCACCATCAGCTCCAGCAGAAGGGGGATCAGAGCTTGGCCAGAAGGGAACAGGCTCTGATCCCCTCTGCTCACCTGAGAGGTGTTTTAGCCACAGGAGAACACAGAAGACCCTGAAAGTCCTTCTAGTCTTGTGTTTCCTTGCAATCCTGCTAACTTTTTTTCAGCCATCGCAGTGAAGGTGTGGAAAGTGGAGTAATGGTTTCAAGTGTTTTAAACTCGAAAGGAACAAGAACACAGGCCCTGCACTTCCTGAGTGCTTCACCTGTAGCGTGATGGAGCTGCACCCAGACTCTGTGCTTCCAAAGAAAGGTCAAACCCTTTATCAGCACTCAGAAGAAAAGTGAGAGGCACTGGAGAAAATGAGAGGTTGTGAATCCTACCCTTACCCAGACACTTAGCTGTGGATAGCTCTCTGTGCCCACATCTGAGGAGATCAGGGGTTTTACAGATGTCCCTTTTGAAGGTGTTGCCCGTCATTTTTCTGCACAAAATACACTGCCCTCCCTGAATCCTGGGCACTTACCTGCTTCATCCTCCTGAGTCCTTACTCAGGGAACTTCATCTCTTAACACAGCCCTGGCAATTCTTTCCTGTGCAGCCAGGCACTCAAGGGCCCTGCTCAGATCCAGATTTAAAATTGAAATCTGCAAAACTGGGGAGGTGGATGTCTCTACTTTGTCTTGAAACTACCTAACTACAGTACCTTTCTTGACCACATTTTTACCCTCCAGCAGATATTCTGCCTCGATCCTGGCAGCTGTTTCTTTCCCATTCTGGGAAGAACTCAACCGAATGAATAAGAGTGGTACAGTGAAAAATCCTGGCTGAGATCTGAGGAATGCTAAACCCTCAGACCTGGGAGTGGTATTGCCATTCTATCAACAAGACAAAGATGAAGAGGTAGTTAGGCAACTACTTGCCCTACAAATGCCTAGTTCATCTTTTGGATTCCAGTAAAAAAGTCAGAATTGCAGCCTAAATATCTGTATTTCTTTTATGTATACAAAATCCTCCACAAAGGATAGAAGACACTCTCTCTCTCTCTCTTAATTTAGAAAAAACTCTCCAGGGCCCCATTAATATGTTAGGATTCTGAGCAGAGATAAAAATGCCTTCTGCATTTCATTCCTAACTCCTGGCTCTTTGTTTGGCTGTTGCTTAGGGAGCAAGATATTAAGTTGTTTTCACATCTCCTACAGAGAGCCTAATTCAGGGTCACTGTCCAACAAAAGCATGGCAATAATGAAGGGCACCTTCAAGACTTGGGGACAAGGTGATTTACCCAAGGATCATCTTGTGTTTTTCAGTGTTCTCATTCTCTGGGAATAAAGGCTATGCAGATTGTGTTTAATGTTAACTTTAATGCCATTTCTTGTCAGTTCAGTTAAATGAGGAGAAAAGGAATGAGGAATGCCTGTGATTGTGAGGTGGTTTTGCTTGGAGACTGTTTGCCTCAGGTTCTAATTTCTGAATCAGACTTAATTTAAGATCCTGTCTTTGAGAGCTCACTTTGAAAACTTTCTGAAACAAACAGAAAACACAGAAGTACCTATCTGGCTGTGTAATGAAGAAAACTAATCAGATTGAGCTCTGGAACACTCCTAACTTATTGCTCAATTACACAGTTTTCTGGTAGTTTACAAGAGCTCCTTTATCCTAGAATTATTTACCTATTTCTTTGTTTATTTAAAAAGAAAAACTCCACCACACAATACGTCTCAGACATGTTCTTATGGCAATCCCTTTCCTAGAACAACTTTATGCTCCAAAATGGAAATATTTCCATTTATCTGCTTAAAAAATATGCTTAAGTGCATACCTTCCATAACTCTGTTTCTTTTGGTAGAGATAAAAAAGATTTTAGGCTGAGTACCAACATTGTACTTATTCATACTTATTTCTATAAATAATATGCATTTGTGCCTTAGGAAATTGGTTTCCTAAATAGTCCCTTTAGTACCCTAATATGCTTAAAAGCCTTGTTAACCTCACATCACTGTAAACAAAGGCCATTATTTTCCTTAAATAATTTTGCTTCCCATATCACCCCATAAGAGAACACTGTAATGTGAGAAGAGTGTGTTACTCCTAGTGTGTTTCTGCAGTCTTTCAGAGTCACTGCAACCCAGTGATAAGGATGCAATTTATTTTTAATTTATTCAGTTCACTGCTGAGTCACAACTGAGGTTTGGTTTTTCTTCCAGTGAGGCAGATTGAAGGGATAAGAGAAACACAGGTTCTTAGGAAAATAAATAGCCCCAAGAACTTTGACAGTTCCTACAGGCCCCACCACCAGCAGAGCTAAATGTGTAACTCCCCAACAACTGTGTTTGAAAGCTCTGGGCAGGTAGAGCCACAGAACTCATTACTGTCACTCACACCCTTTGGAGCCAGCACAAGACAAATTCTGTGTACATCTCTCACTGAAGGTGTTATCAGCTAATCGATTCCCTCAGCACAATGTCAGGCTTTGAGTTTAGTCCCCAGTCCCTTGTTGTTTTCATATCAGGCAGCAGCACAGCACTGAGGTGCACAGAGGATGTGTGTGGAGCAGAGTACACGGGGGACAAAAGGGCATCCCAGATACCTGAGCACAGGAAATGACATTTATTCTTTCAGCTGGTGGCAAGTGAAAGAAAGGAAAAGCTATATTTCTCTCTGACTGGATAGCAGGGACACACAGGAACTTGAGGTAAAATGGCCAAAGCTGCATCTTTGAGGTGTTTCACAGAGAAATAGTAAGACATTTTGCAGGAGGTCTTACTACTGACCTGTCAATATTCTGACAGGCTGAAATCAAATCCAGATTGTTGAGGTAGTCCTGGATTCTCTCTACAATGTCTTCTTCAGCTCCAGCCATCAGTTTTGCTGAGTGCTAACTCTTTCTTTCACAACATTCCCACTATTTGTATTGACTCAGAGGGCTGTTGTGATACATCAAATCAGCAACTGCTGCAGCAAACTGAATAATTAGAGCAACACGAATAGGCACTTCCTCCCTGATCCATATTTATGGAACAGTCAACTTTCAGACCTCCTTAAAAGGCTTGGAGGGATTACAGTGCCTGCACTGCCTTCAGAGGTATGTGGACTCTGTCAACACCCACTTTGTGGGTTCAACCTACTCCTGGCAAAGTTCCTCACCCTTTGAACCCCAAAGTGATCTTTTACTCCAGTTTTGATCTGGACAGCTTCTGCCTCAAGCTGATTTGGTTGTGTCTCAGAAAGGCACATCTGCAAGTGTTTGCATGTGGAGGAAATGTGTTGTACAACAGAGCAGTGCAGCAAAGCCAGGATCTACACCTGGAGTGAGGGAGCCAGGGTAGCATTAAGGCTTCACTGGGAACCACGTATATTTTAGGTGTTTGTCTGCCATTGTCTGCTCTGAACCCGAATTCTACGCTTCTCACCAGCACTGGTGACACCTCCAGCCCTTCCTGGCAGACAGGAAACAGAGGTGCAGACAAGGACAGTGTCCTGGCTGAAGTCAGAGCAGCAGCAACCACTAGCACACTGCTAATGCCTTCTGGCACTTTTCCTTGCACAGACACAGCTGGGCTTGTTCCTCCTTCCCAGCTTTGTCTGGGCACAGTGCAAAGCTCCAGGGTGCCACAATGTTATCAAAAGGCACTCAAGATTTATTGAGTGGTCACAGGTCCTTTATAACACAGCAACTTCATGGTTCTTTCTGTCCTAAAAATTCGGAACAAATATTAACTAAGGAAAGTTTCCTTTTTTACAGTGCAAGAAGCTGGAAGAGGAGGGCAGGCACTGATCTCTGCTCTCTGTGACAGGGACAGGACCCAGGGACAGCTGGAGCTGTGTCAGGGAGGGTTAGGGTGGATATCAGGAAAAGGTTCTTCCCCCAGAGGGTGCTGGGCACTGAACAGCTCCCCAGGGAATGGTCACAGCACTGAGCCTGCCAGAGCTCCGGGAGTGTTTGGAGAATTCTCTCAGGGATGTACAGGGTGGGATTGTTGGGGTGTCTGTGCAGGGAGAGGAGATGGACTGGGTCATCCTTGTGGGCTCCTTCCAGCTCAGGCTATTCTGTGATTCTCTGATAGAGATGTGGTTTTGATACATTGTGCTCATGAGCAGTTTTCTGCTGTTGTTATTCCCAGAATTTACAGCTCCCTGGTGAGCAAACTACCAAAACCAATGAAAGAAAAGATTCTCAAGTGTGCTGTGTAAGCATCACGCAAAAGAAGATTGGGGAAGGGAAAAAGGGCAACCTGAAAAAAAATCCAAATGTAATCAGAACCAAGTGGTGGTTTTGACATGATGTCAGTAACTCCTCATATTATGATAAGATATTCAGATATAATCAGGCTCCATGTCACAGAGAATCAGAACTAATAACTGATGCAAATGTTTGCAAGCTGTGGGATATAATGCTCTCAGGGTCTCATTTGTCTGTTAAGTGTGAGGACAGCCTCACAGAGCTGACAAAGGCTTTGAGAGATCAGATGATAATAACTACCTACTTGCAACTGAGGAACTTCCTTTCTTATTCATTGTTATAAGAGTTTACTTTCCTTGTGATCCATTTAGCTCCTCTGCTTTCTTTAAAAAACCTGCATTTGCTAAGTACTGAGATGGAACATTCGTGAAAAGCTTATGTGAGGTTGATTTCAAGGACTGGATTTGTGATTGCACTCAGATCTGCCCACTGAAGCTGCTGATGACTCCACATCATTAGCCTGAGCCTCTGCTGTCTCACACCTGACACCTGTGAATCGCAAGCACTTCCAGAGAGCAAAATACTGTCATTAAATGGTTTCAAAGATGTTGATTTGACAACATTTTTACAGATGTGAAATCTACAACAAAATAGATGAGGAAGAAGCATATTTCATACTCTGTATATCACATTATCTGGGGCTTTTGGTGGGTTCAGTTCTGCTCCATCCCATCATGAGAGCAGCTGTTATGTAGGAGTGTTTAATATCCCAAGAAAATTCAGGCCCCCTCAGTTGATTTCACCCTCTCAGAATATTGACAGGTCAAATAATAAACACTGAAGCAATGTATTCCATATTTTGTTGCTTATATAATGATTGTTTCCCATGTTCCTTTGACCATTCCCACTAGCACTGCTGCATCATCTTCATTCCTTCAAAGTGATGTCAAATCAAGTGAATGAGATGAAAGTGGATGATGAGAGGTGGAAGGAGAGAATGAGAGAAACAAGAACCAATTCAGTCAATTAATGACTGACAAATAACAGTAAAAAAGGAGCTTCACAGTTGCAAGTGACATCAAAGTCAGAAAGCAGCCTGAAGAGAAATAATGAGGTTACCAGGCTTTGTAAAATATGATTAGGTTGCTCTAATCTAGAGAAAGAAAACAACAGTAGAACTTGGAAAGTAAGGGTCAGATTAAGACTTTGGCTTTCCACCACACGGCTTTGCAGGAAAGGACATGGAGCTGGGCAAGAGAATACCTTGCGAAACCTCCCAGAGCTCTCACTTCTGGGATAGACAAAGTCAATCCTTTACCTTTTCATCAAGCCTAAGAAAATGAAGGTTGCACAGCTCTGTTCCCTTTGCCTGACATCTCAGGAATTTCCTTGGCCAGTTTCCAGCACATTTGACAGCCAGGAGACTCCAAAGATGTTGCATTCCCTAAAGTCTCATGAAGACAGCAGTGTTGTGCTAAAGAAAACTCTTACCCCTCCAGCCTCTGACTGAATGCCCAAGTATGATTTGGATCATATTTGTTTTAGAAAACACACAGCACAAGAAACAAATGCACCAAAATCTCAGAGTGAGAAATAGAAAGGATTCTGAGTATTCATGAGTGAGGTTGTCCCACAAATTCATTTCACAGAGGTGGTGATTGTGTCCAAATAATTTAGCACACCTTGAAAGCCTGGTGACCTGCCTGCTCCATGACTTCATCCACAGGGCTCAGTGTTGGGCTGTTGTAAAGCTGCATGAAAATCAAAATGATAAGTCTGTCCTTATTAAAATTAAACAGCCATGCCTGGAGGTAATTGGAGGGCTGGTCTGTGCATTCTGCATTTCCTCCACAGATCTAGGAATTGGGTTAGTGATCTAGTACTGTAAGGACAATTTTGAAAACCAAAGTAGGTTAATTAAAAGGTAAGGAAGTGATGGATTAAGAATAGAAGTTCACCATTATCATAGTTTTATGATTATCCTGTTCATTAAGTACAAATTTGAACACTGCCTAATAATTCACACTGCTGCTAAGTCAAATTATTTCAGCAGGATTGTGAGTGAGTTCCCTGAAAAGTTGCATCTACTTCAATTTTAATGGAATTTAACTTAGAATCAACTGAAATTTTCTTACTGAAGCTTTCTCACAGCTCAGCTGGGAGCAAGAAGTGAATGCAGCCTGGCTTTGTTTGCTTTTAAGAGAAAGTTCTTGAGATGTATTTACAACATAGTGCATTGTTTCTAAGTTTGGCTGAAGGAAAACTTTTCAGTTAAGAATACTGTAAGAAAATAACTCATAATCCTGAAAGTGTTTCAACACAGGTATTACCCAAGACACCACTGAGCTTTATCTGTGCAAAAGCTCATTACCTCATTGGAAGGTGATTGTAGAAAAGAATTTTTCATTTTGATAGGAGAAACATTTTAGTATTTGCCTTTAAATAAACTGAATGAGATGGATGTTGCTTAGCTGCTACCTTTTTACATATTTATTCTGAATCACGAAACTAATTGTTTCTGGCTAAGCTTCATCAAGCTGAAAGCAAAACTGCCTCTCCCATTTTCCCCCTATCCATCAAAATACCTGTGCATGGCAAATTATATGTGCTGTGCTTCTCATCCTTGGAGTTTATATGGCTTTACTGGATGTCACAGTAAATAGTGAATGCACATAAATCCTTTTGTTCTAAAGGGGTTTAGCAGAAGAAAATCAAGTGTTTTACAGAGGAGATTTTAACAGGCAACTTGGTTTGGGGCAATTCTAATAACTCTAAGGAAAAGATTGAAATGAAAGAATGTGACAGAACTATGCAGCTATCAAGCCTTTTTGTTGTCAGCCTTTATAATTACAAAAGTCTAATTTTCCCCTTAATGCTTTCACAAACATGAATTACTGTCAACATAAAGTTAACTTGGCATGTTCCAGGTCATCAGGAGCTATTACTCAGCAATGCTTTTAGCACTTAAATGGAATTCACTGGATTTTAGTGAGCCTCATGGCTCTCAAGGGCATAGAATCATAGAACCAGTTGGGTTGGAAAAGCCCTCCTAGATCACTGAGTCCACGCTGGGAGGGATCAATCCCCACCTTGTCACCCAGCCCAGAGCACTGAGTGCCACGTCCAGCTGTTCCTTGGACACCTCCAGGGATGGGGACTCCAAACCTCCCTGGGCAGCCCTTTTCCAATGCTTGAACACCCTTTCAATGAAGAAATTCCTGCTGATGTCCAGCTTGAACTCCCCTGGCACAGCTTGAGGCTGTCACCTCTCATCATGTCCCGTGTTCCCTGGACACTCTCCAGCCCCTCATGTCTGTCCTGAGGTTCCAGAACTGGACACAGCACTCGAGGTGTGGCCTCAGCAGTGCCAGCACAGGGGACAGTCCCTGCCCTGCCCTGCTGCCACCCCATGGCTGGGACAGCCCAGGTGGCACTGGCCTCTTGCCCAGCTGGGCACACCTGGGCTCAGTCCAGCCACTGTCCCCAGCACCCCCAGGGCCTTTCCCAGCTTTCCAGCCCAGCCTGGAGCTGCAGGGCTTGGTGTGACCCAAGGGCACAGCCTGCTCCTTGGCCTTGCTGACCCTCAGACCGTTGGCCTCAGCCCATGGATCCAGCCTGTCCAGGTCCCTCTGCAGAGCCTCCCTGCCCTCCAGCAGACCCACACTCCCACCCATCTGGGTGTTGTCCATGAACTGACTGGGTGGGCACTCCATCCCCTTCTCCAGATCATCAATAAAGACATTAAACAGGACTGTCCCCACTGCTGAGCCCTGGGGACACCACTGGTGCCTGGCCACCAACTGCATGTGGCACCATTCACCACCCCAAAGTGTGGCTGTGGGTGCTTTACCCAAAGGTGTAACTGAAGAAGAGTTTTTGTTGCCCAAAGTTTCCCTAGACTGTAGCCAGCAGCAAAGCTTTCAGTGTCTTCTACTGGGTCAGGCTTTAATTGAAAGGATAAAAATTAATGCAGGAAGCTTTTTCTATCTTCTTATAACAGTTCTTATAAAATAAACCCAACCCCCCATCTCATTAAACTGCCTTAAGTTACAATATAAATACAAATACTTGAGGGTGGAAGGTTATTATCTTATCCCTTCCTGACATAAGTAGATTGCATGGTACATCACTGTCCACTGGAAGCACTAACATTATTGTGGAGGAAATTAATTGCTTAATTCCACTCTAAGCTTCCAGCTAATTAGCAGAATAGCACTTAGCATTAGTTCCCAGCTCTACAGTATTTCTTTGAAGCTTTGCTCACTTTATTCATTTTCTATGAAGTCATAGCTACTCCCAAGAATAAACTCTCAGCATCAAATGGTATTCAAGGATTTAAGCATAACTGGAGGTATTCTCTCCAGATTTCATTTCAACCAAATTGTTCTTTCAAATAATCCTAATCCCAAATTTAATGTTCAATTCCTTTGGATTTCACATAGTGTTTCATCAAATACCAAAAGTTCAACAAACTATATGACTCATAAATTTACCTTTCTTAATAGTTACCTATTAATGTTATATGTAATAGTACCTAAATGTTAATAGTACCTAAATGCCACAGTTAATTCTCTGGGATGTAACCACTGCATGTTGATTTCTCTTCTTCAGTTCACTGCTATCTTCCCAGCATTGCTGTGAGACACTGAATGATAAAAAGGTTTTATAATCTCAGCAAATGTTGCTCAGCACATCCAGCAACCATAGAAATCATCTGATGTAAGCCCATGTGCTTGTTTTTCATGCTGTGGATAGGAGTGGCTAAAGTTATGCTGAAAAACAATTAGGAGAAATCTATTAATATCTCTGTGGTTGTCGTGGAACTAAAATGGGTTCAGACCAATTCACATCATCTCCATTTCAAATGAATGTTAAATCAGAAGAACTGACATTTAAATTCCATCAATTCACATTTTAAAAGCTTTCAAATAATTTTGTCTCTACAGTGTTCATTTCTTCTTTGCCTTATATTCCAGAAATGTCAATATCCCTGCTTTCTTTTTCCTGTATACTGGAAATACTTTCTGTAGAGCAATGAATTCTCTCAAGACTCAAGACATCTGTAAATTTTGACCCACAGATGTGTCGCTGTTGAGCCGCTAGCAGAGAAAAGGACCCAAGTTCTCAGTGAGGCAAGAAAAAGAGCCCATTTATTATTTTGATTTCCATATATATAGAGTTTTCAGAGGTCACCCAGATTGGTCAGTCAGAAACCTCCCCCTAGGCCTGATTGGCCAGGCCTGAACTGTCCAAATCTCGAGACACTGTTTTTAATAACATCCAAACTTTATCTTTGCTTATAAAACACAGCGGAATGTTCTCACGAGAAAGACCTGTGCTAGTCACACAGATGTTTTTATATTTTTCTGTTTGCTGTAGCTGAACAGAGTGTGCATGCTCAGGGGCACACCCAAAACTTGACTGTGAATCATGGAATGGTTTGGGTTGGAATGGACCTTAAAGATCATCCAATCCCACCCCCTTCCATGAGCAGGGACACCTTCCACTGTCCCAGGTTTCTCAGAGCCCCATCCAACCTGGCCTTGGACAATTCCAGGAATGGAACAGCCACAGCTGCTCTGGGCACCCTGTGCCAGGGCCTCAGCAGCATTCTAAAATAAGGCCATGAAAATTGCCACTTTAGTTGTGTTGTAGCCTTGTGACTGTCAATGCCCCAGGGCTGAGAGGATGGTTGGAAAACTCCAAGGAAAAGAACCCAGCCTGGGAGATGACATGATGGGTCTGTGCTTGTTTGTCATCTGTCAGGGCCATAGTCCTAGTTTGTGTATAGAATCTGTTAATTAGAGCTGTAGTGAACTGTTCGGTTCACTTTGTTCATGCACTAGCTTGCAGACTTACAGACAAAAGCCAGTTCCTGAAGACCCAGGGGACTAATTAAGTACACAATGTTTCAAGGAATTAACATCCTACTCAGATGTTTTCAGTGACAGTAACTATATTATGCTGTCATTGCCGTGCCCTAGGGCGTCCTCAGGACAGGATTTTTTAATTCTTATTCTTGCAATCTGTTTTATCAGTTAACCAACACAGGTGTCAGGAGTTCTTTAATAAATTTTTTAAATAAATCCGTAGGAAAACTTGCTCTTCCCAAAAAAGTCACTGCCAGGTTTCTATGACCCAAGCTCTGATCCTTAAAATCAATTATTTGTGTATCAATTGAAACTAAATAGACCTATTGGCAGAAGAGATTTTTTTTTGCAAAGGATTGATGCTGATTGTATCTGTGGAGATCAAAAGACCAGCTAGACATCTTGTTGCATATTCACAATTGTCCTTTTGCTCTTACACCTTGGAGAATGGTGTATTTAATATTTCAACTGGGAAAATGCCACTTATGAAGAGTAAGCAGCAAAAAGTGCTAAAACTCCAGCCCTTTTGTCTGTTAAATAACATTTGTGAATGTGCCTTTGGTTTTCCCTATCATTTGACTGTCTTTGTGCTCTGAGGCAAGGGTGCTCATGTTACCTGAGCTAGATGAAAATGAGGAGGAAGACCACCATGTGCCACTGTGGCAATGTCTGCTTACAGACTGAACTATGAGCCTTGGTTAAAAGTTGGCAGCACAAAGCCCAGTGACTGTAAAAAATATGCACCTGCTTCTTTAAACAAGCAGAAAGTTATCATAGGATTTTCTAATCTGGGAGAACAGATCAGATTCGTCTCTAAGAAAGTGTCCAAAAGTAACAAAAGGTAAAATAATTCGGAGGCAGTAGCAAGATATCGTTCATTTCATTTCATTTCATTTCATTTCATTTCATTTTGAGTGAGTTATTTCCTTTAAGCATCATGAGATGGTATGAGGAAGGCATTGCTTCATGTCTTGGTGGGAGGTCAGTTGATGTGTGTGTTTCCCTGCTCTTCTGCAGGGAGGAAGACATTTCTGCGCCTTTCCCTCCCCTTTAGTCAGCAAAGCAGACTTTCTGATTTCAGAAGGCCCTCTGTGAAACGTTATGGGTAATTTTCACGATTTTGCAGCCTTGGAAAGGATGTCACAGAGCCCCAGAATGGGACGGGCTGAAGGGACCACTGTGGCTCACCTGGTCAACCCCCTGCTCAAACAGGGTCAGCCCAGAGCACACAGCACAGGGTTGTGTCCAGATGGTTCTGGAATATCCCCACCCTCTGGACAATCTGTTCAGTGCTCAGTCACTGCACGGGAGCAGTGTCCCCAGGACACACTGCTGGCTCAGGGACAGCTTGTTACCTTGTGCCTCAGGCTGCTGCTCTCACTGGCAATAGGAATCGAAGGATTCAGGATGTGTCACCTCTGCTTTGTCCAGCTGTTATCAAAATTTACAACCAGACCTTCCTGGTTGCTGCCAGCAAGTAGCAGGCTTGTGCCTGGGAGTGCAAAAGTTCAGATTTGGAAATTCACTCACGTACAGACCATTATCAGCTGCCTGTCAGCACTCACAATTTAAGTCATCCTTTGTCTACCCCAGAGACCCAGTCCAGAGAAAACACCATACTCCAGCATAGAGAAATTGGCTCTGATCTCTCCTCTTTTGACTTGTATCACCATAAATCAGACTTGCAGAGACATATAATATGACTAGGGCTTCTGGGTAATGTCCTCTCCCCAGCTTTTAATAATAACAACTCTTATGTGTTCTTCACTGAGATTGTCAGGAATTCCCAAAGATGGCTGGGAAGCAGGAGAGCCTCCCAGGGCACAGTCCCTGTCTGGTGGGCTTATATATTTTTTTTTTGGTACTGTCAAGCATTTGTGTATTGAATTTCTACAGAGAAGAGGCTGAGCCTGAATATAATTTGAATTTCTGACTTTCCTTTTGGATCACTGAGTAACTGACTTTATTTTGACACAGTTTAAATACACTGGCTCCCTTCTAGCCTCCATTTTCCAGACTGTCCCATTCAGAAAAGTGTTCAACTATGTGCTGTGCAATTAATAAATGCTATTCAATAATAATCTTTATTCTTCAAACATGATTTCATAAGAAATAGGATTGTTGTGAAGCAGCAGCCTAATTAATGTTCCTCACCACTTTCCTTCACTTTTGCTTCTTAGAGAAATTGGTAACTTTCAGAAATGGAAGGATTTGCTGTGCAAATGGAGCAGTAGGAATTTGGAAGGCGTATCTCAAAAGTTTTTTTTTTGTATTTTCCTCGCTATTCAAAAGTGTTGGTGCAAACACATTTCTGAAAGCCACTGAGTACAAAATACAAGTGTGCATGTACATTTCTGGGATATACAACTCATTTGTTGCATATAAATTTCCCATTGGCCTTATGACCAGGATTTCACCCATTAGTGTTGAAGAAATCAAGAACATTAAGCTCTAATCTTCTACAGTTCTTTCATGTACTTGTAATCAGGGAGCTAAAAACTATCAGAGCTCCTCATGCCTGCCCAAGGAGAGATGCTGTCACTGGGACAAAAAAGCTGGAATTGTCTTCCTGTTTTCTCAAGTTTAGAAGTCTAGGAAATGATATTTTAGAATATAATTTCTACTTAAAATAAATGAGATTTTTAAAGCTTTTCTTTCCTTGTTTTTTTGGTTTTTGTTTTTGGGTTTTTTTGTTGTTGTTTTTTTGTTTGGTTTTTTGGGGTCTCACTGGTCCTAATTGATAATTATTCCTGAAGCTCTGTCCTCCAGTTTGGCATGTTGCATTTCTACCAGCAGGAGGGTATCCTCAGAATCAGCAATTCTGTTTTGTAAAGACACCAAAAAATTTTGTGGAAGTTCAAAATTCCCCAGAGATATCTGTGCTGTCCCTCTGCCAGATGAGACAGCAGTATCAGTCAGATTTTTTTTTAGAGCCTTGGGATGAAAAATACTGAATGATAGCGAGGGAAATAATCTTTGTTTAAGAAACAATTGAATTAATATCTTGATTTGTTGCATATCTGCAAACAGGAGGTCATTTTTTATGATGCTTTATAGGTATGCATTGAAATTAATTGCCTTATTGTGAAATGATAACTTGCAATTTTCCTGTAAAATGCATGCTCAGATGATGTTGAGAAACAATCCTGATGCAGTCTTCCTTCCCCCTTGATAGACTTCTCCTGTATCCCAAGCATATTTCATCAGGTTCCTCCTTCCTTCTGGCATGTTTGTGTCACAGCATTTTTATGAGCCATGATTTATTTTCCTTTTAAAAATAACTTGTTCATCCCTCTCTGATTTCTCCTGCTACTTTTCAATACTTTTACTGACAAACAGGTTCATTTTGCTTGTGTTAGACACATAAAAGGTATTTACAGCAGCCACATTTTTAAATAGTATTTCATAGTGCTTGTGACTCTGAGGAAGATCTCAGCCTTTTATCTTTATTTAACATTTTAGTCCCACCATACCTAGCTGCCAAACAGATGAGCCCTGTGATGTCAGGTTCTGCAGGAAGAAAAGTAACTGAAGGCTCTTGGTTCATCTCTGAGTCAAACTAGGGAGAAGCACAGAGCCAGCCAAATGGGCTTGGTGAGGGAAATAGTAGTAAAAGCTGAATAAACCCCACATATACTAATAACTTTCAAGGGGGAAATGCCACAGAAATGAGAAACCTTCCTCCGAGCAGAAGATTATTTAAAGAACACTTGATAGGGTGCTTGATAGGTTTGGTTGTCCCTGTCCAAGGACCTTTGGATTCTTAGTGGCTTGGCTAGAATTCACAGCTATTTCTCACAGCTAGAAGTGTCAATAACCCCCAGGATAATATAGTCCCTGAAAAGCCACAATCACAAGGTGGCTTTTTTTCATGTGGCATGTCCTGCTCTAAGTTTCAGTGCCATTCCAGCCTGAATTAAATAGCTCTGTTTATTTTAAATACTGGTTCTTTACAGAATAGTATCACAACTCATTTAGTCACCAATTTCCTTTGGAATTCTTGCTTTTTTTCCTGGCTTCAGCCTCCACTGGCATGGCACTGCATACCCATCAAGAGTAAAAGCAAGTCTTGGTCATATGTGATAAGAAAAATAGAAGATGTTGCTCAGCAGGGACAAATGCAAAGTATTTCACTTGGGCAGAAATAATGACCCTCAGAAATTCTGGAATGAAACCAGAAAGGAGTGTGTAAAGGAGGAACTGTGGACTGCCGTAGATTCCAAGAAGGAGCTACAGCAATGAGATAAAATTATTCAGAAGGGGGCAAATACGGTCTGGTGTTGCAGGAACAAAACTAGGCCCTGAAAAATAGGTGAAGTATTTACTTTTGTTCAGAACTAGGCAGGTTTCACATGGAAAACTGCCCAGTTTTGGACGAGATACTTCCAGAGAGATGTAGTTTCACAGAGGATGGTCTAGTACAGAGCAATTTGATCAGCCTGCAGTTGGAAAGGATGGTTTGCAGAGAAAGTGGGAATGAGATCAGGTAACCTGAATAAGGACTGAAGAAGTATATGGTGGAGTCTGAGATATACCAGAGGCTGTTGTAATGGAAAGAGAATAATAGGTTTCAGTGTTCGGAGTAGAACAGCCAAGAAAGAGTTTGCTTCAATTGCAAAACGGATGAATGGCACACATTATTAGGGCATTCTGGTATTGCAAGGAGGTTAAATGGTCTCAGCTGCTGAAAAGGGTACAATACCTGAGTAGTCAGGACAGCTGGAAAATTCTCCTCGATGCTCTTATCTTTTTTTCTTCCAAGTCAATACATGCTTTTGAAATAGAACCCCTTATTTAGCTGGCAGGAAAAAGAAACTGGATTTCCTTGCTCTCGACTCGCATTAACTTCCCCCAAGCAGTTATTGCAGCCTGCATGAGCCTGTGGGAAGTGGAGCCCTGAGACTGCAATCAGCCAGCAATGCACAGACCACTGAACGTGAATAAACAGTGGGGCAGCGTAAAGCAAACAGCAGCTTGGGCTTCCCAACTGCCTGGGGAAAGCTGGGAGCAAACTGGTTTGAGAGGAAGCCCATCAGGAGACATCCTCCCTCGTGCTTTCCACCCCACAGGCTGAACCACCAGGGCTGGAGCCTTCATTCAGGGAGTGCCAGCCACTCCATGATGCCTTCCCAGGGAGAAACTGGGAACTTGTTTCATGAGCTCACAGACTAGCTGGGGTTGGAAGGGACCTGAGAGACTGCCTGGTCCACCCACCCCATTCAGCCCAGAGCAGGGTGCCTAGGACAGCAACTCATGGGACATTGTGGGTAAATTGAAGTCCACTTTACAGTGTGTGTTTCTTTTTTCTCAGAGAAAGACACCAGGTAGCTGGTGGGGGACACAGCACGTGCTCAGTGTTCATTGTGGTCACAGAAAGCAGAGGTTGTTTGCCATGTTTAGGTTGAAACTCCCACTGAATGACACAGCACTTTTTTTTTTTTTTATTGTATTTTCTGTGGAACATACTGGGCAAAGAATTCCCTTTACTGTGTGTCCCCAGAGTGAGTACTGGAAAATAAATGGGATGACTTAAAAAAATGAAATTCTCACACGTAAAGTTACTGAACTTTGAAGCAGGCAAAGTTTTTGTGTTATGAAAGTGCTAACTTGCATGAAGAGGAGATTTTTTTGCAGTTTTTCAAAGGCTTTTTTAGAATTAAAAAGTCTTCTTAGAATTCTTCTTAAAATTGTTTCTTGAGCAGCAGTGTTTTCTACACTTGTTTTGTAATTTAACAATGTTAGACCATGGGTCTTTGAAGCTCTTATGGCAATTCCCTGTCAGGAAGCAGTGAGCAATTCAGGCAGAAGTCTTCTGCTGACTGGAATATCATTTTTTTGAAGAGCTAAAAATGTGTTAGACTTATGACAGGAGAAAAACTGTGGAATGACTGCAGTGGGGATTCATCTAATATATGCAGGGACTGGAATGAAACTGTCCAACTGACATGAGTGGAAGTGTCAGTGTTGCATCATAAATATTATACCTGTCACTTGAATTGTATGCAGGCACTCTCCACTTGCTATTTGGATCTAGATGTCTGCAAAGAGGAACCTGGTTTTCCAACTCTTTCAGGTTTGTGCTATTTTTACTTCCACCTCCAGAAGAGCTCTCTTCTGATACTTGCTGCTGCATTTCCCCTGCATGTTTATGTGCAAAATTCATTCCTTTTGGAAGCAAGTAGGACTGTACTCTCCTAAGTCTTTACCCCAGACTTGCTGACTGCCCAGCAGTTGCTCCCCATGATAGTTCAGAGCTGTGTCTGCAGCCCCACCTGAGCCAGCACTTGTTCCATGCTGGAGCAGCAGGGTGAGCAAGCAGGGAGACAGAGCTCCTTCTCCTCTCTCTTACAAACCCCACGTGCAAAAATCCCGCCCTGAATCTGCCTCTGAAGGGCAATGAGGCTGTGGAGAGAAGCACCAGATTGCTCTTGGCAGGCACATTGGCAAAGTCAGTCAGTCACAGAGAACAGAGGATGCTGATGAACATATCAGGTCTGACTATGCATGTGATGGTAATAGAGATAACACCCAGGAGAAGACAACAAAGGGATTGCAAAGGTGGCTTGCACGACTTTAAAACATCAACTGGTGAAGATAAATGAGGATGGAGAACAGCTCAACTCCTAGGCTTAAGTTTCAGAAAGATTTCTGTATTAAGATAGTTCTTTTCTAAACAGCACACCAACTGGAGCCCCAACACAAATGGAAACCTGGGAGGCTGTTTTTATCAAGTCCAAAAAAATGGAAACCTGGCATGCAGTTTTTATCAATTCCACTGTTAGAACTGCATTTCTGCCTGATTAAATAATGCAACAGTCCACACTGAAAATAAGTCAAAGTGACTTCAGTCAGATACTTGGTCTTAGTGCAAAAGTGTTGAATGGGCTTCTGAAGAGGGAAACTATCTAACCTTGTTTTCTGTGGTATCATTCACACATTTCTATAATTATTTTACTTTGACTCTATCCACCTCAAAGAGGTTCTAGTGAAAACAGGACTCAGGAGACTCAGAAATGTATTTTTCAGAGGGTAAGGAATAAAGAAACACTAAAGAGTGGCACAATTTCAACTCTGGAGTCAACAGCTGAGTACAACACAGATATATCATTGAAGGGAAATGTCAAGCCAACAAGGTGGATTTAAAGAGAGGAACAGAGAGGGACTCACAGGTAACTACAGGAGGGGTTCAAGACTGGTACTGGCTACCTCGTGCACATGGGTAGGGAAATGCATTTATACTAGCCCGAAAAATCCTGAAATTAAGTGAAAATAACTTTTGTGTGAATCTGCCAAGGTTTTTACTTTTAAGCTTGACCAGGACAGAATAGAGTGACCCATCTCACTTGGAAAACTTCTTGCAGAGAAATATCTCAAAAGGGGTGTCAAGAGGATGGTGTCAGACTCTTTTCCGTGGTGCCCAGAGACAGGATGAGCAGCAGTGGCCATAAACACAAGAAGTTCCATCTCAGCGTGAGGAAGACTTGGGGACATCCAAAATCCACCTGGACACACACATTCCTGTGTCCCCAGCTCTGGGTGACCCTGCCTTGACAGGGGGTTGGACTGGGGGATCTCCAGATGTGCTTTCCAAGCCCAACTACTCTGTGATTCTGTGATTCTGGGATTCTGGGATTCTGTGATTCTGTGATTCCATGAATGCTCTGCCAGAACTGTCGAATCAGCCTTGAATAGCCTCAACCCTAATTCAGACCTCCACTGAAAAGCATCTGGGCCTCTTAACAAATATTGTCCTCTGGATTCAGATGTGCTGGTGGAGGCAGGAGCTCCCAGATGTTGTTTTTAGCTCTTTGAGGCTGCCATCCCACGGATCTGCTGGCAGGGAAGAGTGTGACTGCTCTCTGAAGTGCTTAAGAACAGGCAGCTGGTTTGCCTCAGTCAACAAGTTCAGACCCCACAATTCAAACTTTGGTGTAATGGGGGATGTTCCCCAACAGCACATTCTGTAACTCCAGGTTTATCTTGGATTAGATGATTCACCATCTCACCTTTATGAACAATCAATATTCTTGGCTACTAACTTGCAGAAGTAACTTTTAGTAATTACATTCCTGAAAATACCAGAGAAATCTAATTAAACACAGTTAAAACAAGCAGGAGCTTATCCCTTTTGTAGGCTGCTGTGAAGTTTGATTTTGCTCAAATAGTCACTTGGAGAAAAAGTTTCTAGGTTGGTTAGATGATCATGAAGGTCTCTTGCAAACTTGATGGTTCTGTGATTCTCTTATCTATGTGTAATCTTACAGAATATATGCAGGTCTCCTATTTATATGTATTTTAAGAGTTGTTATGGGAACTTAACTTTATTCAGTGTAATTCAGAGTACCAGTGATAGATCATTGTACTAGCAGATGGGGAAGGAACTAGGAATGCTTAAAAATTAAATAATTTTAGTAAGAGCTGTGAGACTGCTTCAAAATGCCATTATGAAATGCATTCTAATGAAATTGGTTCAGTTTGGTGTTTGAAAGTTTATTTGCTCCCATGAATATTCATACAAACTGCAATTTTTTTAGCAATAACATTCATTTAAAAGCTTCAAATGAATCATGCCAATATGTGTTTGCCCTGAAAGTACTGTGAATTCTCAGATGTCTCTTTTGCATGAATTTTCCCATCTATAAAACTTACTCAAGTCCTTTTTCTTGCGCCTTTAAGTGATATTGGATGGTGGAGACAACCAAATGAATACCTTGGGATTTAAGATGGCAACAGCACTGTATAAACAGCAAATTATAAGTAAAGAATGCCAAAAGCAAGTCCAGCCTGAGGCAGTTAATGAGCAAGTTATGGGCAAGAATGTGATCACAGAAAACCTTTTCTAAACAGCGTCAGCCATATTTTGTAGAAATGAAATAAAATTATTCCTATGGCCAAGGAGCAAACACAGAGAGGAGAGCTTTATATTAAATTCATTTTTCAGCCCCATATGACTAAAAACTTAAACAGTGCCTGTTTCTCTTTCCCTACAAGGTGGTTATCCCTGCCTTAAGGTGATGAACTCTTTTGCTATAGCGTTTGTAGTATGAGCAACAGATTGTCTCACCACATTACTAACAGACATCAGGGTATGGCTTTTAATAAACTTAATGCACTTTTGGCAACCTGTTTATAATTGTGACAAAACCCCAGCATTGTATCCTAATACGTGACAAAGCCTTGATTCAGGGAAGCAGAATGCCTGAATCTAAGTGTCAATATTAGGTTATTCCCTTGCCTTGCTCTCAGGGCAGCAATTCACAGACGTGAAGCACTAAAATAAGAGCTGAACAAAACCACAGCCAGTATCTGGGATGGGGAACAAAAATCCAGGCTGATGCAAACACAGACCCAACACCAGTGAGGGAAGTGTTGGCATATGAATTATTACAGATGCTTGATCCCTGCAAATCCATGAGCCTGGAGGGTTAGGAGAGCTGCATGGCATCATTGGGAAGTCTCTCCCCATAATCTGTGGGAACAGACTGAGGAGATCAGGGGACACCCTGCAAGACTGGAATGAGCTAATGCCACTCCCGTGACCTAAAAGAATGTCTTAAAGGAGAATCCAGGAATTTACAGGCCCATCAGTCTTGCTTCATTCCATGGGAAAGTTAGGAAAGGCATTCTCCCAGAGGCTGTCACAAGTTAACTGGAGCCATGAATGGGAAAAGGCAGCACAAGGGCAGATCGTGCTCCACAAACCCCATTGTCACCTATCACAAAGTATCCTGCTCAGCTGATGGGGGCTTCATCTACCTGGACTTCTCCAGAACTTTCAATATGGTTTCCCCCAGCCTGATATGTCACAGTCCTCACAATGGTCCATGGTCCAGGTGGGCACTGGCTGTCAGGCCAGAGGTGAATGGGAAATAGCTCCTTTTAACCTGTCACAAGTGGGATCTTCCAGGGATTGACAGTAGCCACAATCTATTTTAAGTGACCTGGATGATGGAATCAAATTGAATTTCACCAGTGATGCCAAATTGAGTGAGGAGGCTCTCCTGCTTAGGAAAGGAGAGCCACCATGAGGGAAGCCTTGGATGGACTGGAAGAGTGAGTTAACAAAAATATTATGAAGTTCAACAAGGACAAGCTTAAGGTCTTGTGTCTGGGAAAACATAATCCATTCTGTAATTCTGTGACCCTTGAGGTTACTTTCAACTTCACATTCTGTGATTTTCCAGAAGAATAATTGCTTCTTTATCACAAAATAAATAAATTATCCTGGAGGAAAAAGAACAAAGGGGTTTTTTTCCCCTCTTCTAGAGCCTCAGTGTTACACATAGAATAATGTTAGACTTAAAGAATACCTCATATTCTCTTTGCTTTAAGGTGACCATCTCCCACTGTCAGTGTTTGGGTTTGTGTTGTACCCCCAAAACCCCAAAACTGGCTGCCTTAAATAGACCTCTCCGCTCTGTGCAGCAGCTCTGCCCAGGCTGGACTCCCACCCATCACTGGCAGAGAGATCCCAAATCCAGGCTAGCCAAGCCCTGACCCCTTAGAGGAGGAATATCAGTTTTAAACACAGCACTGCTAGACCCCTAGCACTCAGTCTGTCCTGACAGACTAGGAGGGCACAATCAGGTAAAAATATGAAGGGATTGACTTTCTAATTATCAGCCAGGAACATGGAATACTGGGAGAATTGAACGATGGTTTGCAGATGGATTAAATTGTTTTTATGTGTGAGGTATCTTAAGATCTTGAAATTTGTTTTTTTCCAGAGCCCTCTCCTCTTGGTAATATAGATGAATAATAATAAGAAAATAATGAGGACAGGTGAGCTCAAAATCACCCACTTTGTTTAGAACAGAGAAGTGCCACATATTCCTGCCAGCCTTTTCATTTAGATGGAGATTTATTATAATGAAGAAATTGAATCATGTCCTCTGATACTGAATTATAGGAAAGATAATTTTGAAATTATGCTTACAAATGCCAAAAAACCATTCCCCCAGAATGTGGTGAAAAAGCAGAGCAAGTATGAGGCAGAAAAACCTACCAAAGAAATGCCTCTCAATCATGTCCATTAGCTACTGAAATTTAGCCTTTTCCATTCCAAGTAGTGCTCTCAAATGTAAAAATAATGACACAGTAGCACTGCACGCTGAGCAGCTGATGAAGTTTGGATCCCCACCCTCTTTTATCTGAAATTCAGCTAAATATCTAATGTTCCTCTAATGATGTGTCCATTTTAAGCACAGCCAGCACCTAAAAGCTCATGGACTTCCCACAAAGCACTTCATTTCCCCAGATCCATTAATATGGTCTCTGCCCAGCTACCAGGAGCTGTAGGCTTCATTTCATTTAATTGGCAATGAAGACAAAGAAGAGACTCAGGTCAGGTGTTTTCTGTGCAACCAGACAGCAAGAACAGAGCACAGGTGATTTCAGGTCAGGTTTGGAATATTCAAACCCAGTAGGTTTTCTATATTCAAACCTGGTTTGGTATATTGGTATATTCAAAGACCATGTCCTGGCAGGTTTCCTATGCTTTTTTTTTTTTTTTTTTTTTTTTTTTTTTGCAAGCAGCAACCAGGAGTTTGGCCAGAGAAACAGGAACAAAAATATGTAGAGAAATATCAGCAACGTTTCAACACTTTAAAAGTTGTCTCTGGAACACTGCTTAGCATTTGGGATGGGTGTGAAAGGGCTACTTGGCTTGGTTTGGTATTTCTTGGAAGTGTATAAATACGGATGAGTGCTGCCAGGAATAAAACACAAAACCTTCCCAAACAGAGTTAAAATGACAATAGAAAAGTAAGGCTTTAATTGAAACTTTTCAGGTGCACAATAGGGCGATATGCACACAGTATTTCTACAATTTGTATAGGTTTAGTTAGTTTGTATATCTAACAAATATTGTCCAATTAGAAAAGCAGTTGGTTAGGTAATTTCCCCTCAGGTTCTGCCCCATTGGAACACTCCCCCCAGTCTTTTAGCCTTACACTTTATTGTGTCTGTGGTGGACTAAGGCAGAGGGCAGGAAAAGTACTAGAAGTTAAAACTATGTATTAACAGTCTACAAAGTGACAAATATGTGAAAGACATATAAAAAGCTAAAAGTCTTTAAGCATCATGGGAAGGAGTGAAGCACTGGCATAAAAAACCCATCAGAGGCAGGGAGATCTGCTGTCCTGCAGAAGAAAGGAGAAGTGGGGACTTTTCAAAAGGCACACTGCAACTCCCCTGTGGCTAGCACAGGTCTTTCCCATGAGAATTTTCTCCTGTGTTTTATAAACAAAGATAAAGTTTGGATGTTATTAAAAACAGTGTCTCGAGATTTGGACAGTTCAGGCCTGGCCAATCAGGCCTAGGGGGAGGTTTCTGACTGACCAATCTGGGTGACCTCTGAAAAGTCTATATAAGTTGGAATCAAAATAATAAAGTGTTTTTTCTATGCCACACTGAGAATCCGGGTCTTTTCTCTGCTAGCGGCTCGACAGCGACACTCCCCAGTTTTCTTAATTTCTTTACTCCTCTGCATCTTGCCAGATATGAGGAAGTTTCTCCCCTTTAACCTGCAGAGGCTCTTGGCAGAAACTGCTCTTGGTTTCGAGATTTGGCTCAGTTCTGAAAACATGCAAACCCCCCCTTGTTTTGGATGGTTCTGCTTTGCATTTTGGCACCCAAGCAGCAGCATTTCAGTCTGGCCCTGCCAGTCACATGCAGCACAATGTAAAGTGACACCTTGCCTCGCCAAAAAAGCCAAATGATTTTGATATTTCCTTCCCTCAGTCTGGAGAGACAGTAGCTTGTATGACTCCTTCTCTGGGAAAAATATTCTGTGTGGGAAGGGAGGGTGGGAACAGTATTTTGATCCTGGGAAGGAGTTTCTCGAACAGTCTAGAGGATCTGCTTCATCCTTGGGAGGAAGCAGCTGCTCTCAAAAACTGTGTAAGCTACAGAATGTGTCACATAACCTCATAAACCTTTTGTCCCTGCCTGTGAGTGACCCTCTGAGGAGCCACTAGTGAGATTCTTCATGAAAAGTCCTTTAAACATGAGCTCCTTCCACTCTTTTTTATATAGATTACCCTTATTTAGCCCCAAGGGGGTGAGTTGTCATAGGTTATATAGACTTATGTTAGAAAGTCTCAGTATTTTTCAATTTTTTACCCCAATTTTCATTTTCTCAAGCAATTATTTAGCCCACAGGCTTGGATGCTGCAGGATTTCTAATTCATCCACTGTAAGGCATTCAACACACATTCACATGAAAATTCCTTAGTAGATTCATGCCAGTAAAAAAAAAAAAAAAAATATCCAAACCCCAGTGTTCCAGGATGCACAGTAAAATTAATGTTATTTTATGTTGGGGAAAACCCAATGCAACCACACTTCTTGAAGATAAAATTACTGAGGCTCTGAAAATTAATTTCCTGTTCAGCAGTGAAATAATTGAAAGACTGAAGTTGCTCATGAGATTAGAAGGCTGTCTGCAGGTTCTGTCTGTGAACAGACTCATGCAAAACTCCCTGCAGAGACATTTTTTGTCACTTAGACAGTTTCTTACAAACAGAGATGTAAATTAATCACTGCGAAATGCACACTAAATAATAGAATGATTGGTATAATTGCCTGAAAGTGGATGGCTATTCTTAAACGATCACAACATTGCAAACCCCTGAGGCAGAACATTCCTGTATTTGGACTTTGTGTGCAGAGCTTGGAGAATAGTTTTTTCAACACTTCCACTGTCATCATCCACCATCTGTCCTCCATCTAGAGCATTCCCAAAGGGCTGGGAGGCTTCAGGATCCATAGGAATGATATCCTGCTTCTGCATTGCTCTGTAGGGACAGAAACACCAGAGCAGCAAGAAATAAGTTATTGTTCTAGAAAGGAGACACATCTGGTTTCTCAGAAATCTTTCCATTTGAAAATCCTCTTGCACTTAGAAGGGTTAATCTGTCTGGGATGTCTGCAGCATCCTTAGATGTCACTGTTGAGCGGCTAGCTGAGGAATGACCCAAGTTCTCAGACAAGGAAAGAGAGAAGAGAGCTTTATTGTTTTGAATTCCATATATATAGAGTTTACAGAGGTGCCCCAGATTGGTCAGCCCGAGACCTCCCCTGGGCCCAATTGGCCAAGCCCGAACTGACTCAATCCGGAGAAGTTGTTTGCAAAACATCTAAACTTTATCTTGTTTATGAAATATAGCAAAATGTTCCCACGGGAAGAACCTGTGCTAGCCACACTTAGATACATCTGTCTGTCTTGCCTCTCTAAAAATCACAATTTTCTGCATTGACAGGTCCACTATTTATCATTTGTACTGCTGCAGGACATGCACCAGGTCTCATAAATCACTGAGTGGTTGCCTAGAAGAAGAGCCAGGAAGCCAAGCCAGAATGCACAGAAGACATGGAAAGAAATCTTGGTTTCATCTTTTACTTGCCAGATCCGAGATGGTGGAATTGGGCATTTTTTTATTCTCCATGCCTCAGTTTATGTACCAGGCTCAAGTGCTGACTTCAGGAAATAGAAATTTTCTTATATAATCAATGAGGAAAGACAGAAGCTTCTCCAGTGCTAGTGCAGGACAGGATCCTAACCTGAGTGTTTGCTCTGCCCTGTGGAAGAAAATCTTCTCTCTGTGCTGAGCATTTAGGAAGCCTAAGCAAGCCAAACCCATCACACAAACACCTTTCTATCTCCTCTGGGTCCTGTATCCCTACTTGTGAAGTAGGAATTAATGCTTATTTTCCTCACAGAGAATAGCCTAGGAGGTGCCTGTATATATTCAGGTCAGGAACATATACATATATATATTCATGGTAGGACTACTGAAATATGGCTGTATATTGGTATATATGCAAATACCTGTATCACAGATCACTGTATATTTGCTTTTCAGCATCTAATATGAGTTCTGTTTTATTATATAAAAAAGGCATTATGATACTGGAACCACTAAATTTAAAGGGTTTGCTTTTCGCAGAAAAAAATTATGAAGATTGAAATATTTTTTCCTTGTGAGGAGTTGGAGAGTTTAGAAGCAGACAGAAAATGTAGAAATAGCATAACTGAGTCAGTTTAGGCTCCTAGATTATCTTTATTTCTCTGTGCAAAGCAGGAATGATAAAAATGGATGAAGGAGTTCATCCATATTAACCAGAAAGCAGAGCTAACAGCAAATGGGAAATAACAGATTATGCTCACCAGACTGTTGAAGACAGACAAGAAAAAAATTCAGTGTTTTGTCATTGACTTCAAGGGGATTGAGCAAGGCTGCAGTTTGGTTGTCTGTAAATAGCAGGGGTTGGGTGAAGGTGGTCATGGTTTTTGCAGTCAGAGCAGGCAGTGATGAGAATGGCCAAGAAAATAATGAAATCTGTAGCAACAAGACATTTAATACACCTGAATGTGCTCAATCCCTTATTTTGTAGACAACATGGGTAGCTTCTGCATAGTGAAAATATCTTCAAGGATCTGCTGGGAATCTGTACTTGAAAGAGATCTTACAGATGCTATAAATATTACTTCTTCCTGGTGTTCTTGCTCATTTCTTAGGTCAGATCGTTTCCTAGTGGTAGCTGGTGCTCAGACTTACCCTGCTGAGGATCTGGTGACTCATGTGATAAAACACAACAATCTGAGATGGCTTGGCATTGGTACTTTCCAATTATCAGAAATAAGTATTTGAGTTTCCTGTCACAGACAGACAACAAGAGAAACTCTAGATTGTGCTTTGAGCAGAGTGGATGAGCCCAGCAAAGGGCAGAATCTGATCTGGTGCAGCAGGGGTTTGCAATGTACCCATTTAATACATTTGTTATGTGAAGAAAATGATATCACAGCACACCTTATTGAATATAATTGAAATATTATATTTCAATTCAAATAATTCAATTGCAAATATTTCTGTGTGAAATAATATAATTGAAATTATATTATTTCACACAGAACTTGTGAAACTCTTACAAGTTCTTTAGACTATATGATGGGTGTTATGAAAGGTACACTTGAACTTTAGAAAAACACCTTTCCCATGTCACTAAAAATGCATAGTATTTTCAGGCTGTGAACACTTCAGCTTGGTATGAAGTGACTAAAAATCTTTTCTTTTTTAATGAGGTCTGTGCTGAAAAAGCGACTAGTGGTGATACAAACAATATCTTGACTTTTGGCCACACAGTTTGTATTCAGTCCTCATCTCCCTCAAATATGCCCCAATTCTCTTCTCTACCCTTACTGAAAAATAAGATTATTCAGGCATTCCCCCTTTCAGTGGCCTCCATAGAAATAGCTTATCTGCACAATGAATTGCTTAGCCCGAGTGACAAGTTTTAAAGGCTGGGCAGAGCACCTTTCCATTCATTTCTCCAGCACAATCCGTTTTATCAACACCCTCCAGGCTCTCTCCGCTCTCTGTTTGTGGGAGATAATGAACTGAGCAATTTTTTTGGGAAGAATATTTTCTATTTAACAAACCATGGTTTCTAGCTGCTGTTAACCTCCTGAGCAATGGGGAAGACAGGGTGACTTTCTAGGTGGCGAAATTGCCATTAGGCTGATGAATCCAACTTCTTTAGGACAGTTCACATTTTCTTTCATCAGCTGCCCGGGTCAGAGGAGAGCTGGGGTTACTTTGAACTTGGATGTGGGTTCTCCTACCAGCTGCCCACCACTCCCTGGTTCAGCCATGGGTAATGTCATATATTCGAGGTAGTCTTGGCTCTGTCATGAAGCCAACTCATGAGACTTTGTGTGCTCCAAGAAAACTTCAGCATTCAAAGTGTCAGTCTAATAACCACTTTCAAAATCCTGAGGAGAAGTGAAGAAAACCAGTGGCTGGAAATACAACTCACAGAGCCCAATTTGCTTGTACAAAGATTCTGTGAAATTCTTGTTGCAGAGGGATCCAACCACTGTTTTCCTTTCCATGTGCATATTCATTTATATGCACAAATAAAACAAATAGCCCACTCAGTTTATTTACACGCAGTACTTGCCAGTTGATTTGTTGTTTTCTCCTCTGCTTTGAAGGCCTGCAAGGCTTGTCATTTGATCTCTGGGAGCTGTCTTCCTCGAGAAGGCAGCTTCGCTCTTCATCTCCCGGGAGGTAGCGCTTAATTCAAATCAGATTACAAAAAATAGTAGCAACTTGCTGGAAAAGAAGAAAAGCAGTTGTTAATGACTGGCAGGAAGAAGAGAGGACATCCTTTGAAGGCAATTTATCCTTTAATTCACTGACTAATGCACATTTTCTTTAGCGCTAATGTATTAGAGCTCTGGAGTTCCAGCCGGTGTGTCACAGCTGTGTCACCTCCAGGCATCAGGGCCAGCGGGTGGGGATTCTGCTCAATTTATAGTTCAGGCAGCTGCTGATGTGAAGCTGTCAAATATCACAGCTATAACATGTCTGAAAGCCAGTCAGTCTACCAAGTGCAATTTTTTCCTCCTTTCGCACATAAACATCACTTCACGTTAGATTAGCGAGTGTAGAGATAAGTGAATAATTTATCATGAACAATTGACTAATTGTGTCTGCTTCTGTAATGAGCTGATGATGAAGTGCTGAGACTGGATGTCTGAAATAATTTATGTCTTTCTTGAAAACAATTTTTCCATGTGAATGTCCTGTGAGTGATTTATTGTGAATAGCTGAACTTCAGCCGTGGTGATGGTTGCTAAGTTATAGAAGTCACCGGGATTGTTTGTGTTTCTTTAATTAGATTATTTGCAAGTCCAGACAAAACATGGTGAATTTGAATTTTTAGAACTGAAAACATCATGTCAGTGGAATAATAGCTGGAAACTACCTGGACGTTTGAACTCAATATATTTGGCATTAAAGCAAAGCCATTTGAATAACTGGAAAATTAATACAGAAGACCCATGCACATCATTATATTTACCTTTTTTTCCAATGAGGAGGCTTTTTAATGAAAATGTTTTTATTCCTCCAGATCTAACAGAACTTCTTTTAGCATCTGCACTTAATTTCTGTGTTGCTCATGGAGGTGTATTGCATTAATTAGCTGTTCACATGCGGAGTTTGCCAAGGTCCCAGACAGTGACATAAAATCCTGTCTGGAATGAAATTCAGATATTTCCACCGATGTCACCAGCATTGTGATTTCATCCTTTGTTCAGAGTACCTTCATATCACAGGAGAATCATGTCTAGATCTAGGTTTGATGCTGCTAGGCAAAGTTCTGAGATTTCAGAGAGTGAAAAGAAAAAGGAGAGTGACTAAAGGCCAGTGGAAGTGTCCCTAGAGGTCCCCGAGTGTCCTGCAGTGCCAGTGTCAGGTGGCAATGATGGAGGCATGCCTGGGTGGTGGCTCAGGCTGCTTGGAGACAGTCATTTATGCCACTCAGTAACTCAGAATATTCATCTGAGCCTGCCTGCTGCGTCATCACCTTGGCCATTCTTTAAAAACACTGATTTCTTTCCCTTGGGATTTCAGCCCTGGCTGCTGTGCCAGGTGAGCCCTCAGGTCATTGATAAGGGAGTTTTCCACAGGATGCTTCTTTTCTGCACGTTTGTAGGGATGATAAAGGCTCTCTCAGCATCTGGGCATCCTTCCCCTGGGCAATGTGGCAAACCCATGACGAGGACACTTTCACCCTGAGGGTTTGGTTGCACCCAAAACCTGTCATGGTCAGTTATTTACTTGTGCCATTGAGAGTCGATCACATAAAGGAATGTTTCAGCTCACAGATGTGCACTGGGCACTGCAGGACACTCGGGGTGGATGAATTTCATTAGAATTGAGCCCTGGATTAATTCTGCTCCCCATCAGGCCTGCCAAGACAGATTCCATGTTGAGCATAGCCTTCAGATGTGTATCCAAGACCTTTCTATTGCAATTGTTAACTGTTTGAGCTTATGGTTTTACAAATCCAGCAGATAATTCAAGCTGTCAGGAGCTTCAGGAGTCCATTGTAACAGGAGCTGCTAGAAAGTCAGAAAGTGAATGTTGCTTTTCAGGCATAATTAAAACTTTTCAGTGCCCTTTATAAAATATTCAGGAGAGTCCAACCGAGATTTAAATTAAAACATACTTGCACACATTTTTTAGTGCTTACCACCTGTGACCTGGCTGCCTGTGGCACTGATGTAATGGTGTTTTGGGGGATGTTATTCCCCCAAAGATTATTTGCAAGTCCAGACAAAACATGGTGAATTTAAATTTTTAGAACTGAAAACAAGGAAGAATCACCTCCCTTGTTTAAAAATATATTTTAAAAATATATTTTCCTAGAAATGGGCAGAACAAACATGCTTCTTCTGCACAGCAAGTATCAGGAGTGAATCAAATGCAGCCTGGTTTGGGATACACATGGGTTTTCTCATAAGGATACCTGAATACTTCCCAATCCCAACAGAGCTAAATCTCAATGCAGCCTGTGAGAATTAAGAAGGTGTAATTCATTTTTTACAGATGAGAAACACGGTAGGTTAATTGTGAATTCCCTACAGCAAATTACCTCAAAATCACACAGTAATGGATGTTATTTTCACTAACATCTTTATTACAGCATCTCTTTGAGTCCTGTGCATAACAGGGGCACCAGGAGATCAGGTGATGTGTGCAGACACAATACACAGCTCCACCCATGACTTTGGCTGTGTGCTTCTCTCCCAGAAGAGGTCATTCCTACCCCAGGCTGTCAACAAAAGTACCAGGGGGTATCTGCTGGCTTTTTCTGATGGCAGCACGAGTCCAGTGTCAATCCATGGATACCATTTCATGCTTCCAGCTGGTTTAGTTGGCTCGTGTCTAGGCTGAAGCTGTAGAGGCAGAAATGAAGTCAGTGTTCCCTTTTGGCTGCAGTTTATTTCTCAGGTAAAGTAAATTTTTTCATTTATTTGTTGGAAAGGTAAAACAGCCAAGGATCATTTGGGGATTTTTTTTTTCCAGGTTGCTTTTGTAGCAACTTCCTGACGGTAAAATATTGATTTCTATAACATGAAGTGATAGCTTGCTGCTAAGAAACAGCACCATTCTTTCAATGCAAAAGCTATAAAAGCAAAAATCATTGATCTTCTGCTTATAAAATCTGAGAGAATTCCTTTATTTAAAACACCTCACATCAGGCTCCTGTGGCTTTCCCCATTCAATCTGAATTTCAAAGCACTAAAGAAATGTCATTATTGAGAAGTAAACCAGCAGCTCCCTGGGAAAGTGGTGATGGCAGTGTGAAATAGAGCCTGTACCATATTCAGCAGCCAGTTCAAGAATATGCTCATCACTTATCCATGAGGCTCATGATGCTTAAATGCCACCTACAACAGAGCTCCTGCTCTGGCAGTCCTTTTGCTCCCCCTTTTTTCCTTTAATAAAGCAAAGATCAAAAGGCTTACAAGAGCTATTACTTTGAAAGTCACTTTTCCCCCAAGTGTCCCTTGCAATTACACAGGGAACTGTCTTCTGTGAGAATACTTAACTCAGTGGGTTTGGATGTTTAGGTTTCAGCAATCCCCAAAAATGTTTAAATATGTCTCAGAACTCTGAGGTTTTCTTCCTGATACCATGCCAGACATTTTAACTTTCCATCCATCCCCACTTCCCTTTCAGCCCAACTTTCTAGTTTTGGGTTTTTTCCTCTTCTTTCTCTCAATTTCCCCAAAGTGTCTTTTAACCTGTCTTGCTCACCTCAGACTGCAATTAGATCTTGCTTTTTTCCACACTCCAGCAACATCCACAGTTATTTTGATCATTCAAATCAGGAGAATTTAAAGGTCCTGCTTTGATTTTCCTCTCAGTCTAATTTGGATTAGACTTGGTTTTAAATGATGATCTGTAGAAGGGTTATAAACAGTTTTTAAAAAGGTTCTTTCAAGGCTTTTAGTTCTTTTTCTTTCTCTTCAGAAAAAAAAATAGCATGTGTTACATAAACGGTCTAGCATAAGGAGAATCAGAAAGTAAGTGGATGGGGAATTCCTGAAGTCAGTAGAACAAAAGTATCTAATGGGAGGTTACTTCAAAGGAAATCTGGGAAAAGGAGAAAAACCACGGGAATACCATGAGGAATACCTTGCACAATTTATTCCTACATGCCTGCAATTCTGTACGCTGAAGGATCCTGTACACAGGATTATTACACAACTGCAGCCTGCCCATGGGGACACCCCAGAGCCACAGCTTTGCTGAGACTCCTGGCAGGGAAGAGGAAGGAGTATGTTAAAAATGGGTCAGTACTTTTGCACTGCCCAGAAATATCTGTTTAAAATATTGAAGAATATCTGTTGCATTGGTGGTTTGGCTCCACCAAGTAAGGGAGGTGATCATGATTGCATTTTCAGACAAGCCGAATTAAGGGAGAGGACACCAGCCCGGGGAGGAGCTGGAGGTCAGCAGCTGGTGAGAGGAGATAGGAATGCTTTCTGCTCTGGGCAGTTACAGGTGTAAAAGCCCTGGGGATAGACACAGAACAGGAGCCTTGTTCAGTCCTCCATGCCAAATTCATTTTTTCTTTCTGCCAGAGACATGAGAGCTTTCCTGCTCTCTGTCCCCCTCCATGTGAACATGTACACATGCACACACTCACTTGCTCTCTCTCTGCCAGGCTCCCACAGACCTTTGAAGGCTTGTAATTATCTGTGTCTTCCAGAACTGAAAGGAAAACAGTTCTGACACCTGAAAACATATTCAATTTGTTGCATTATAATTTTTACCTTCTGCTGCTCGTGGCTGTTCCCTAAAGAGCAGCGCACAAGTCTTACCCCTTAAAAGATATATTTCTGCTAAGGATGTAAACATATTCATGGGAAAATTTTGAGTGATTAGTGGTTAGTGATAGGTTTCCCACCCTGTAAGGTTATTTTTCCCTCAGGAGGTGATGCAGTGACTCCCTCTCTGTGTACTGCTTCCTGAAAAGTATGTGCAAAGCCTATGTCTGTGCGTTCAGGAAAAGCATTGGCACACTAAAATCACAAACAAGTCCCAGGAGTTTTCCCTGAGGGTCAGTGAGGCTGAACTGGAAAACATGCAGATGCCTTCTAGGGGGAGAGGAAAAGGTGCCTTGAGGATGATGTTTGAATTGTGTCCAAACAGGGTCGAGGAAACTCTTTGTCCCCTAGCCTGATATGCTAGAAGGCTTTTTAGCTCTTGGTAAAATTTGTCATTTGTGCTTTGCTTTGCTTTTCTATTTATAGTGTCAGGCAGGGCCCTGTCTGCACTCCCATTAGTGGGAAGGTGAACTAGATGTTGTCATAAAATTATTTTCTCAGCTCTATTTGGTTTTTGATGTGAATATGTATATGGGATTTTACAGCACAAGTACTGACATACAGATGGAAAGAAAAGCTTTGCCTGTGTTCAGTTTTCTTATTCTTACACGGTAGTGAAACCACAAGGAGGTGATTTATGAAGTAGCCAGAATAAAGTTTCTGGATGATACCAGTCTTGTCCTCTCAAATGGGCGTAAGTGGTTTTTGCCCTTGATAGCAGTGAATAGGGAATATCCATGTCAAAGCAATGCCAAACCCAAGTTGTGCAGCTCTTGACATTCTGTTCCAATCCCAGCTGATTAACTACATCTCCTCATCCAGCATCACCTTCCGAAAGGTTTCACAAGCTGGACAATGAAAAAAAGAGAAAAAAGAAGCCTGATAATTTCTCCCATAATTGCCACCTGCAATCCCAGAGAGTGAAGGAGAAATGAAACCATAAATAGCAGGAAAGATTTGTCAGACTGTGCAAGATCAGAGCATTGATTCAGCCTTGATTGGGCTCCCCACTGCTCTCCTTTGGTTATTTATGTCAGGTTAACCTCTCATTTTCAGCAGTGACATCTGTTCCCCGTCTACTCAGTTCAGGGAACATCCTGCGGTTTTCATTTGGTCAGCTGCTTTTCCTTCTTCTGATTACTTTGGAGCAGAGCTGCTGGGGTGTTTCTCATTTGAATAATGCCTAATTCAAAGTGAATGTGCTGGCTTCGAGATAGGACACACGATAAGATGCAGTGTGTTCCATAAAACCTACCAAACACGTACACGATGAAATCAGAATTATCAGGAGCCAAGAGAGGAGGCAAAGACAGAGTTAAAAACAGGCTGAGCACCTGAGAGCACCGAGGTGGAAACTCCCAGACAAACTTCATGCGGAGGTTGTAAGCTTGGTACCACATTTCTTGGAAAAAATGCTTGAATCTCCACTTTTAATTTTGTATTTTTCCATGGGGTTACAGATTTCAAGGCAAAAAAGCCCCCCAAAACCATAGTATTTTAGATGCTTTTTGACAGACAATGCTTGCAAAGCTGTAAATTTAATTCTGGTGTTGATTGTAAGTGGTTAAGGTCGCTTTACCTCTTTATTCTGGCCTCCCCCAGGGCAGGTATTTCTTTGCACTTTGTACATGATTTATGTACTCTACTTAATCAAATTCCAAGCTGTAGAGAACTATGTGTCTCATCTCAGTCCAAGCATATCGCTCAGTGCTTAAAGAACAATAATAACAATCCTACCTGAAGGAGAAAAGAGCCATGTGAGCAAGGTAAGAGAATTAATAATCAGCAAAATCTCTGAAAAAACATGAAACTGCCTCCTTGCCCAGAGAGATCCATAAAAAGCAAGAAAATCTGAGTTAATGTATGATCTCCATACAGACCACTTCAACCATCTCCCAGACACTGCCCCACCACCCAGTCTCTTCTCTTGTAATATTTGACTTTATCTCTGTATTTAATTCTAGGTTTATTCTACTGTTAGAAATAGTTGCTGCTCAGGGAAATTTACATTACAAAAGCGATGACTGAAAAATTTTGTGGAATTTCTTTGAAATTGTCAGAAGGGCTGACAAACAACTGCTAGTATACCATTCTGTATGTTGTTAAATCAACCAGGCCACGTGATTAACTCCCAATCTGAAGACTTCTAAAATAACCTCAACATCTCATAGCAAAGCTCATCTCCAAAGTATTAAAATTTTACCCAATCCTCACGACTTCCTTCATAAAAGGGTTTTAACTAGTTCAAAAATGAAATTAAAGTGCACAATATGTACCACACCTCCAAAAGGATCCTTCCCCCTGTGCACATTCCCACTTTAGGGACACTCTGAGTTGAATGACAGCTTAATGGCTGCCACTGAAACTCCTGGAGTCATTTATTGCCTAATATTTCTTTACTGTGTTGTATAAGGTATTAAACATCATTGCAAATATGTTAAGAAAAATGTCTTCAGGCATAATTACACAAAAAAAGATGTCTGCGAAGGCTTCATAAGGATGAGAAATGTCTGTGTGTGTGTCTTTTTAAAAAGTATTTAATGAGACGATGTGCTTATAGAAAATGTTAAAGATCATTTTCTGGTTTGCCAGAGCACACTTCTCCCCCAGCTTCTTCAATCTCTAGTACTTCCAGCTGCTCCTAATGATTTTCCCAATGCAACAGCTGTGTTTATGGGACTCTCTCACACTGTGATGTCTGGGTTACAAAATGTTCAACACATTCACGGGTTTCTCCCTGTGACAAACTCCAGAAAATCATCCAGGCATTTTTGTCTTGTTTAGATTGCCAGTTACCCACTGAAATTAATGTCTGATGGAAAACTGACAGGATTTTATCTAAGTACAGCTGAAAGAAGCACAGATAAACTTCAGTCAAGAATGAAATCCTTCTCTGCTTTCATGACATTCACCTGTTCTGATTCCAGGTTTTCAGACTTATAGCATAAGAAAAATCTTGACTGTATTGGTACAAATCAGGGATAAACTGATCCCAAATACAAATCAGGGATAAATTGATCCCAAAACTATGTCACCCCACTGCTGGCTGTCTTTAGGAATGCAGTACTTCCCCCAGTTCCAGGATGCTGCATTATCCTAAAAGTCTTGAATCTTCAGCTTGGTCCCAGGTGCCTCCTGGTCTCACTGTTGGCTTTGTGCTGTTTTCCAAAGTCAGAGAAAACAGGACAGGTCTTGCAGAATTTTTATTTCCCCTGTAGAGTAATAAAAAAGTTTAAAAACTGATGCTGTTAGATCAGTGCTGGTACGGCTGGAACCTAAATTGAGCTTCAGCCCTGTGCAATATGCCAATTAGCAAAGACAAAAAGGGAAGCAATAACTAAGTATGCCAATCTTTGCAATCTCTTTTATGTGGAATTCCACTTCAAAGCACCTTTCTTGTTTGCTACAGGATCACTTACATAAGCATCTAGTGAATGTGACTAAAAATAAGTATTTTGTTATTCCTTCATGTCTCTGTCCTCAGCTACTGAGAATCTTTTATTCCTATTGTCCCAGGCAGCATTTCAGAATGGCACTATACAGTTCTCTTCTTGCTTTCAGCTTCTTATTTTTATTAATTTATTGCTTTATTTTAACTTTTTTTTTGCCCTTGCTTTTTACACCTTATTTTTTTAGTCACCTCCATCACCATTTTTAATGAGTGAATGAAAGTGCCAGGGGAGGACTGGGCAGGCAGGGGGACCAAGAGGTTGGGTTTAAACCCAAAACTTCTTTTATTCCTGGTGATGCTCTTTCTAGAGGCAAATTTGGACTACTTGAGGGTAACTCAGGCTGAGTTGCTCAATCTACAGAAAAAAGAAAACTATCACTCTGGATAAGCTGCTTCCCACATTGGAAGGGGCTGGGATTCCTCCTTCCTACTCCTACACGCAGAGCTTGATTTTTTTTTCCAGCTGAGGATTAAATCCCCTGAAGTGAGCAGTGTTTTGTGTTGTACACTACTGTGATAGGAGAGAGTAATCCCTGGTAATTCTATCATACAGCCTTGATTTGCTAGGGTATTACTGAAACTGGTGTGAAACTCAGCACTAAAACTGAGGCAAAAAAAGGTATTCTCCTAAACCAGATGCTTAGACTGCTGCCAAGAGAAGAGCTGAGATGATTCCAACTTTGCAAATGTAGGTATGCCTGTGAATTACACACATGCATTCAGGTGTCACCTTGTCCTTCAGTGTATTGCTCTGATGTATTTGTCCTCAAATCCATCCCCTGACCTACACACAAAACAGAAAAAGCAATTGCTGACAGGGTGAAGAACTGCAGGTGCCCATCCCTGCTTTTGGTACTCACCCTCAGTCTGGGGCCTTTTCAAGTAGCCAAGTTATCTGGAAACACTGCCCAGTTGAAGTAAATTGTCTACAAGAGCCTCTTCTCTAAACCACTCCAAAGGATCAGTTATGTCAGAGGTGTGAAATTCAATATTCATTGGTGTACTGCAGGAGGCCCTACAAGAACAATTGTATTTATTTACAACACTGACAACGTTTTGCAAGAATAAGCAAACTTGGAAAAAAAAAAAACAACAGCCATTTGTAAGAAGAACTTGCAGTGGAATTGATGCTCTAAATAGAGCTGCAGGACTCTGACACAATAAATCGTTCAAACCTTCATGGATGAAACAAATGAAACATGAAAGTCATTCTGTTGGAACTTTCTGTTGTGAAGCTTTGGGCTGAATCCCAAGCTCCTGTTGGCTCAGGTGCCTGCAGGGAAAAGGAGCTGTCTCTGCCCTCTATAACAGTCAAGCTAAAGAGAAAATTAAGCAGAAGGAAAAAGGAGAAAGATCAGGTGATTAGTCCAGTGTCAGAACCACAGCACAATTTGTCTTAATTTCCAGACAAGGCTTGCAATCTGCTGAAAAGCCTTCTGTCAAGGGTTGACACTGGCCCAGTGCCAGACACCCGTCAGAGCTGCTCTCCCACTGCCCTCCACAGCTGGACAGGGGAAAGAAAATATAACCAAGGGTTCATGAGCTGAGATCAGGACTGGGATAGAGATCTCTCATCAAATGCTGTCACGAGCAAAACAGGCTCCACTTAGAGATATGCACTGAATTTATTACACTGACAAAACCAGAGCAGGATAATGAGAAGTAAAATAAACCCCACTTCCAAAAACAGCCCAAGCAAACCCAATACACCTACCTTATTATATTACTTGTAGTAGCTCCTAAACTATAGTAAACACTTTTTTTTTTTTTTTTTCAATTGAGACTCTCATTTACTTTGCTTAAACCCTCAAAATGTTCCAGGCAAAGGCCTTCCAATAAGTCTGAAATCTGTGAGATTTTCCCAGGGGGTGGCAGAGAGGTTGAGGTATTAATCCAGGTAATGAAAACAAATCTGCAGGGAATTGTACATTTTGCTTTGTTTGTAAAATATTACCTAAACACTGTGCTTATGCCTGGGGACTGACAAATTTTGTGACCTCAATGAAGTTTACCTTTCACCATCACTATTTTCTTTGAGACTACACATGTATTAATATAGTGGACAAAGTAAAAAGTAAATTAAAATATCTAGTATTGTAAAATCTGGGAGATTTAACAAACCTACACAAGAAACTGTTGGGAGTTCCTCTTTGTTCAGCACTGGATGATTGATATTTGCTTTTTAACTGATGATTTCCATCTCTCCTTCAAAATGTGTGATGCTCTGAGACTCAGAAATCATTTTCCTTAGCCTGCCAGTGATCCCCACTGTGATCTTGGTGAAATAGTTTAATTTTTGCTATACACATATATATATGTATGTATATATGTGTGTGTGTGTATATATATATATATATATATATATATGCTTTGGCTTTGAAAGACAAATGTGCCATATGAAAGCAAGGTATTTCTACTGCTAGCCAGTTCGACTACACTAGATCAGATGGAGCTAAGAAGAATAGGAAAGTCAGAAATAAATTCAGCAAGTTTGTCCTTCTCTCTAGCTGCTAAGAATAATTTATCCAATTCATTCTGTAACTTAGTAACAAAGCTAGGATGCACTTGAGGATGAGTAGCAGCCAAACCACCAATTTGCCATTGTTGATTGTGGAGTAACAGATTTCTGAGCAAAGGACAAAAATAGTCAGAGTAAACTTTGGAAATTCATTTGGAGAGAAGGAAAATTATATCCTTCCACAGGACGAGGCATGGCAATTTAATTAGTATTTCTCAAAAAGTGGCTTCAAGTGCCGATGAAATTTCCGAAGAACTTTAGCTATTTAAATTCCACATAATTTTCAGCTCCTCTGATTCCATCTCGACCAATTCGGTCAGCTCATAAAAATATAAATATTGGATTTTAGCCCAATGCTAGGTTTGGCATTTGCCCATCTCACCCAGCTAGGAAGAGCAGGCTTGGATTTCTTTTTTCCCCCTCTTGCTACTTTATTAAGGGTCTCTCTTTTAAGAGTCATCTTCTCCAAGGCACCAGGAAATTTCTGTCTCTGACCTACCTTCTGGTAATGAATAATCACAGAGATGACTTCCAAGGAGGAATGGCTGCATATTTTATGAACTTTTTCAGGGAATGCTATGAAATAGGAGCTGTCCTGTAGCTCAGGAAGTTCTTTTTGTCATTTTTATTTCCTGGTTCTTCAACTTGCCTTTTAAAATACCAGCAGCCTATGAGACTGAGCCACCCCTCTGCTTTGTAACACATGATGCTCCCAAGGCATAAATAACATACAAAAATGACAAAAGGGTTTCAAAAAAAGGAAAAGAAGCTGCCAGCAGTGGTGAATGCTGTGTCTTCAACATTCCTAACACTGCAGGGAAAACTTTTTGCAAAAATTCCATGTATCCACTGGCTGCAAATCTGCCATGAAGCCCTTAATCAATCCGAGGCAGAAGCTTTGATGGTGTGTTTACACTTGCACCATTAAAAATAGAGCCACTCTGCAAATGATGGCTGTGCACCACACAGCGAGGAAATGATGAAAACTACAGATATGGACTATTCATTTCCTGATGATTTTTAATGGCACTTAGGAGAAAAGCAAGCAAATGTTAATACAATCTGCTTTACTTTTTTTTTAAATTTATTTTAGTTATTTGTAATCTGTCAGGTAGGTCTGTAAAGGAGTCATGTTTTGTTGCTGTTAGTATTATTTATAAGGGCACTCACACATCTTTGGGACATCATTTGCATCAGCTGAAAAATTAATTTTGGTCAAACGACATTCTAAACTTTAAAAAGTCATAATGGAAGTGATCTGAAGCAGAGGCTCTGCCCACAGATACATCTTAAACAGGGTGGTGACACAAACAGGGTTTTATACCTCATTAGCAGTCAATCACTAACCCAGGGTGAACATGGTGTCTTGGAGTTCAGCTGTGAAATAAAGTGTTTCCTTTAATTTGCTTTGTCACCTTCTGAGAAAACCTAGAGGATTAATTAGGTCTGCTCTGAGTCTTGGTGCTTGCACCTTTAATAAAGTCACATCCTGGGTTTCATGGAGCATGGAAACACCATTCCCTAGAGGCTTCTTTTTCAATACTTTTTTTCTCTTTTCAAGACAAAAAATGAGATTTTTCATCTGCTGACTCAATGTCTTAAAGAAAAAATATGCAGCTGAACATGAAATTAAAAAACCATTCCAGAAACAAAACAAAGATGAGGAAACAAGTAGGTACCCCTGACTTTATGCAGCAGCAGGTTAAACAAGATAAACATCTGTGCTTACTTTTAAAATTCCTGAGGTTTTCAGACTCTGTGGTCATTGGTGTCCTTAGTGTCAAGAGACACAATTGCACAGTTCAATGGGTAGTAACCAGGTTATACACACAAAACTGTGGGATTGTAGGGAAAAATATTATTGTATCTCTCTTCATTATTGGTATGAACAAACAAAAAATATCCCACGAGTATTTTATTCTTCTGTGTCAGAATATGGGAATGAAAGTGCTTGCAGCAGAAGCAGGGAGTTCTCTTTTCATTAACCCAGTGCACATCTAATTTCAGTGAGAATAAAGCTGCCCAAGTTACCAGAAAGGTACAAAATCAAAAGCCGAGAGAAACAGGAGCTCTCTCAGTTTCTATTCCTCTTCTTTACAATCTGAAAGTGCCTCTCTGTGGTGTTCTTAGAGAGACCCTGGGTGCATATTTCATAGATTTGTGAAAAGAAGCTCAAACAGAAGAAGCTCTGGGAGCTCATTCTGATATCAGAGCACATGGGAAATGCTTCTGATACAGCTGGGGCTAAGAGGTTAATATTAAGGTGATTCTTTCCATTAACATGTTGCTTTCAGCTGCTCAAAAACGTCAAACATTTTGACTATTTGTGCCAAAATTACCAGCCTGGACTAAGTTCATGTGCAGGGGAAGGAAAGGATGAGGACCCAGAATGTTTCAACCAAAACAATTGATCTCTTTCTGAGGAAAAATGTTTTTCAGTCAAGGAATTAAGAGTTTCCTTTCAAAATTCCTACATTTTGGACTAAGGCATGCAATTTGTCTGTGACAGATGGTTACAATTATAATGCACACCCCAGTCCAGGCATGGCCCACCACTACCCATCTTGTTAAAATACATACAAAACACATCCAAAATGCACCAAAATGGGTACCAAATCCTGTCCCATGCAGCCACTTCTGAATCTCTTCTCCCAGCTACGTGCAAGTTTTGGTTTTTTGTTTTTTTTTTTTTTACTTTTTCAGATTCCTTTGACATTTGCTGGTTTAGTAAGCCTGTACTTCAGTGCCTTAAATTTCTGTGAAGTCAAAATTTGTTGACTTCATGGTAACGTATCTGCTGCTGAGGACCATGAATTAAACCAAAATGTAAAAGGCAAGAATGTTGATTTTACTCCTGGCTATGTGGGAAGTGATCTCCATGTCTGGGTCCATTTTTTCCAGCTGGTAGTGTACAGCGTGTCATAAACTTCCAAAGGACTGTTTACTAAACAGTTTTACGTCACAAATTAAAGCTGAAAAAAGCCCAGAAACTCAATTCCAATTTAGAGCAATATGTAACTTGTAATGTAGTAACTTGTTCATACAAATTACTGCAGTAGAAAATTCATTAGGATTCCTTCAAGTATGGTGTGGTCCAAGGAAGCTTTATTATGGGAAATGACAAGGATGGCTTTTAATAAGTTACAATCTGGTAATTTGAATATTTTTTCTGAAGTTGCTCTCTTCTAATTAGAGCTTAAAAATTTTTCATGCAGACTATCTCTTCTGCCTAAATAGAAATTTGATGTGATTGTGACCATCGTCTTCAGATCTCATTTTCCCAAAATGATATTTGGGCACAACTATATCAATGCACTTGGGAAGTTTTCATGATCTGCTGCCTGAATTATTTCAAAGTTTTCTGTTTTGTTTAATCCCCCTTCTGAGGTTCTACAGGCTTCTGAATTTCCCAGAAAGCTGAAGAGGGAGTTTGTGTGGCTCTGCTTCTGATGCACCACAAATGATTCCTGTGCATGTGACAGTGAACTCTGGGCTCTGAAGTTAGGGGTTTTTTCTCACTTGTCCATAGCCTTAGTTTGTCTCTACTAGCAGATTTTGTATTTATGTGTGCTCAATTCCCATTTTATTTCTATCCCTATCCCTCAGCCAAGTGCCTTGCAGAGGCACATTAGATAATGCCTGTCATCTGTTATGTGGAAATTTCTCTTTCTGCAGGACTCTGTTCTGTTTCTAAAAGCTCTCTGCACATCATAACTCTTCTAAATAGAACAATTTTTTTTCTTTTGAGTAATTCAAACCTAATTCAGGAGCTCTTCAGGAGTCCAGCTACCGAAGAATTATAAATGTGTTGCACTTTCAATTATTTATAATACTGTGCATGTTATAATATTCACATCAATGGAAATAAGCAGATGATACATGCTGAAGCATCAAATGGAGTTTTCCTGAACTTTGACCACCTCCTCACACTTCCTTTAAGGGCTGCATCTTGAAATTATTTGCAGCACTGAAAACCTGTGAAGAGTTCAAAAGCAGCTGGCATATTTGTCTGGTTAAAAAGCTTCTAAAGTAGCACTCCTTCTCTCCATATGTCTCTTTGCTACGATGGCTGAATATTGTGCTCAACTTTCATGTATTTCCTGGGAATCCTCTAAAGCAGAAAATGGAAACAGACTACTGAGAAGGAATGGTGTCCATGGCTGTATTCATCAAATAAACACAGTCTAGGTGTGCTCACTCATCCTGAGCTTTGTGCCTTTCAGCAGTCCCCATGAAATAAGTCAGATTACTTCCTTGCAGGTGTATTTTCCAAACTGCAGCTACAGGAAAGAGGTCACGGGATCAGCAGAGTTGGAAGGGATCAAGGATCCCTGAGTCCTGATCCTGGCCCTGCACAGCTCCAGTTGTGTATGCACATCTGTCAGCTCTCTTGGAGGCTCAGGCAGGCACAAACTCTTGTAGGGGAGCACCTTCCTTTTGAGTGTGGTGTGTGTCTATTCTGTGCTAAGAGGACGGGGGGTTATGAACATCAGTGTCCTCTGCTGTGTGCAGAGCTAGCACTGATTATTTTTGTCTCCCAAGTATCTTAACACTTGTTATATCCTGCTGGAGGCTTACTCCACAAGACCCTTTGGGTCAGAGGTAAAAACAAGCACAAGACCCACCAAGGCTTTGCTTCAAATAGTTGCCCTTCTCCTTCCCCAGAAAAGCTGCAGTGCTATCTAGCAGCTCACTCTGGCTCAGATGATTTGGCTACAAGCAATCCCCCTGCATGCACGGCCTTTTTTACAGCAAAGAGGAAGAATTTAAGTACCTTGCTCTCCTAACGAGGTTCCAGATGTGGAAACGACAGAAGGGATTTGATTTTGCTTCCTGTCAGTGCTGCTCTTCAGGCCAGCCTATTTCACTTCTATCTCTAGGGTTACAGCAGCAGGGTTTGTAGGTAGATAATGCAATATTGAGGTTTTAGGCAATGAATAGATACCAGAAAGGTAAACAGATCTTGTGCCACAACCTATTTTTATTCTTTTTATTGGCCTGCACTTAGTTTTGCCTCTGCTTATTGAGGGCTGCTTTCTTTGCTGTTGCAGGCTCGGAATTACCATGAAAGAAACTCATTTCCTACTCCCACCTCAGACAAAGCGAAGCTTGGAAAATTATGATTTCTTTTCTTCCCCCTAAAATTTCCCTAACAGGATGAAAATGGGAAAGAGCATGGGCCAGCCTTTATCTCTGAATGCAGCAGCTAGGAGCCTCAGTGCTCAGCAAAATTAGGGGAAGGAAAACAAATGTTTTGGACTCCCCTGCCTACCTTCCCCTCCCCATGCACCAAGGAAAAGCTCTGAAAATGGCCTGACCAGAAAAAGGCCTTGCAGGTGGGGAAAGCTCAGTCCCCTGCCTCCCTTGCTGTGGCAGCCGTGGCTGAAAGGATCCATGCTGTGTGTGAATACTGCCCCAGAACATTGCAATTATCTCCTGATTGCCACCCTTCTCCCCCCAGAAAAACTGTGAGAAGAAAGAATACCTGTTCTGGCACAGCTCAAGGTCTGCTTTATGCTAATTTTACCAATTAGTTCCCTTTACAGTCCAAAGCCCTTTTCAGCTGACTATTCAATCTCTGAACATTAAGTGCAGATAAGATTGATTAATTTGTCAATTATCTGTCTCACTGTCAGCAGGGGTGAGCAGAGGATGTCTGTACTGCTTTATACCCTGCAGATATTTGTACTGAAAAAACAAAACCCCCTCTCCCACCAATCTCTTAAATGAAAGAAAGCAGAAAACATGGCTGACTCCACTAAATTTATAATAACATGTAAGTATTTTATATTTGTTTGATAGCAAATATGTAAGATCTATTGCCACGGGACCTAACAGAAAGGAAATATTAGCTAAATATAATGAGACAAGGAGAAATTGATCTCTAAAGCAGAAAGGTGGGGCCACTGGGAGGATAGCACAAGAGTGCAGCTTTCGGTAGGCTTTATGGTTATAAAGATAAGTGGTGAGGAACTTCTATTTGGAAGTTTGATCTCTGATGTGAAAGAGTGTTTCAGAGCCTCAACCTTCCCCTATCAAGGTGTATTCAGGCCAGAAACTTGGGCATGCAGCAGCAGAAGTGCAATTAAGTATGGGGTTAAGCTTTTGGCGTTAATGCCTTGCTGAAAGTCAGGTGGAGACTTGACCTGGATGTTAGGTATATAGGGTAAGGCAAAGTCAGCAAAAGCTGCTACCCTACATGGCTAAAAAATTGTGGCTTGGAGAGATTTCACCTCCTTTTCAGGCAGAACTAACCTCCTGTGGCACATCAAGAAAATTACTGATGTACTTCTGGGGGAAGAAACTTCATTCCATGCATCTTGGCTTGATAGAGGAGGGAGGGAGTTTATCTCTCCTTTATGAAGTAGGACATGAGACTTAAACTACCTAGAGTGATTCCCAGCCTGTAAGATGAGGATAGTCAACAAACTTGGCAAGTAGCAATGAGAGAGTCTTGACTTCATTTAAATCAGGAGAAATAATAAAATTGGTGATGTGAGGGAAGAGTGTGATGTGGGCATTGCAGTGACTTACACAGAGCTTTTGTAGAAATTACGTGAGAACGCATTGATACCTTAAGGATTTTTAGCTTCTATTTTTCATGTATCTGCAGTTTTGGTGTGTAGCTCTAGGCTCCATATAAAGTGCTAAAAACCTCTGTTCCCAGCATTTTAGACAAAACAATTCCTCTCAGTTGGAAAATCCAAGGACACTTCGCTGCCTCAGAGCCCAAAATATGTAAACAACAGTGAACTGGGGGGAGAAAGCTTGGGATGGTTGACATCATCACCTGAAGGAGTAATTAGAGAATTGATGCCCAATATGTCAACGGACAGAACTTATAAAATGTGAAGAACACATGACTCGCTGTCCATTTTGGGTGTAGCCTCTTGAGTAGGCTCTGTCTGCCCTAAATGTACCTAAAGACCTTTAACAAATTGGTCTGCTTTTTGTTCTCCTAACTTTGCCTAGCTGTCTGTTTTAGGAATCCTTGTTTTAGGCATCAGCATAGGAATTGGCATGGCAAGTTTGAAAATGAAAAATGAAGGATCCCAAACCTCTGGCTCCATGCCCCTGCTGCCAGCACTCATTGCTCACCTGTGGCACTCTGCACTCCCACGTGAGTGAGTGATCTGAGGGGTGTCAGAGCCAGCTGTGCCTTCCTTCCTGCACATCTGTGCTCCAGCTGTCAGATACCACAAGCAAGCTGGGGATTCGGCTCTGAAGCAAGCTCTGAAATCATCCCCGGGTTCTGTGTCACAGAAAAGATCATAAATACTGGGAAACTGTCACTGAGCTTGGGGAACTCAATAGCTGCCTGCCAGTTTGGCAACAGAGCATCTCCTCTGAAAACAAAGATTCTCTGAAGAGCATGCTCAAGGTACCCAGCTCCATATGCTGTTTAATGTCATGGAAACCAGGGTTTTGAGCACTTGACTGATCCAAAACCCACAGCAATGAAAAGAAAGGGAAGGCTGTGAGACATTTGGAAGAAGTCTGGCATGTTCAGGAAGAAGAGGGGTGGGTTTGAAGGAAAAGCTTCTGAGCACCATCTTTTCCCTTGGCTCTCCCACAGCAGCCAGTATGATCCACACCTCCCCATCACGAGGTCTGCAATGCACACAACTATGGAGAATGTAGTAGAATCTGGCAAATAAAATGCTGCAAGTATCTAGTTGTAAAACAAACATCTTCCTGTATTGTTTTATCCAGTGTATGCGGAATATTGTATGTAGGGATTTTTCAAGAGGTAGAGGATAATTTTGGTGGAAAGAAGCAGAAGTGAAATGGCACCTTGGAGTTTTCACCTCTTTTGCTAGATTATTATGAAAAAATTATGAATATAAGTCAGGTATTAAAAATTATCTCTAATATTTTCCTTTGCTGTAGCCTTTGTAGTCTTCAAGTTTTCTTTAAATCCTCTTTGTGTCATAGATTAGTTCAATGTGAATAGCAAGTACATACTGTGCTCTTCATCCATTAACAGTCTCATTTATTCAGATACCACATTTGAGCAGTCCTCAGGAATATATGTTTAAAAAAGAATAAAAAAAAATCTATATCTATATCTATATCTATATCTATATCTATATCTATATCTATATCTATCTATATCATCTATATCTCTATCTAGATCTATATCTAGATCTATATCATCTATATCTATATCTATATCTATATCTATATCTATATAGCTTGTTTTAAGGGGAGGCTTGTAGATACTGACTCTAATTTAACTTAATCACTTCCTTTTTTATATTCCTAAGAAACCTCCTGTGATTAAATAGCTAGAAATGACAGTTGGAACTGTATTTGTCTAAAAAGAAGTGACTCTTAAATAAATGCTGGGTTCTAACATGCAGAAACTGAGACTTTCAATCTTATAGTTTCAACTTCTACTGAAAGCAGCACTAACAACACTGTATAGTGACAGACTTCTGGTGGCTTTTCCCTTCCTATTGAATGTCATAAAAGAAACTCCCAAAGTTAGATCCAACTAATATATCAAATATGAATTTTCATTTGGTGAGTGCTTCAATTCAGTGCAAAAACGTTTCCAAGGCAATAAGAGCACTCGAGTCTGCACATGTACCCTGCCTCTCCTGTGAGCACACAAAGCCCAAAAACAAACTTTGGAAATATCACCTTTAAATGAACGGAGGGTTCATCTCCTATTGCTTTAGTCCAGAAAAACCAGGTCTCCCAGCTTTTTTTGAGCTATCATAATAAAAGTAAATAGCAAAACCTTAAACAGAGTCCTGGGAGGTCTCTTGGACAAGGCAAAAGGGCAGGTGAAGGCTGGATTTTTCAGCTTTCTTATAGAAGAATAATGGACAGAGTCCAGCTGACCCTGTGAAGAGGCATCAAATGAACCTCAGCTGCCCAAGTCCCAGTACAGCACCTTTATCAGACCATTATTATCAGCTGCCATTTAAAGTGTATTTCCTGCAAGATTATGCAGTTTGCTTCCAGGGCAGATAAAGCCCTGTGTTATTCTTGACAGGTATTCTTAAGTGACTATCAAATTAATAGATCCTTTTGGACATGGAAGGGTGGACTCAGTGGTTTCTTCACAAGGATTCAGCCTGAGAATAGTTTTAGTGAAGACTTGGTTTGAGTAGGAAGGGAGGTGATTTTCTGGATGATTGATCCTGTTTTGGACATCAGTGGAGCTTTAAAGTAATGGATTTCCTCTACCTTCTCACTGAAGAAGAATAGTGAACAATCAGCTTTTTTTAAGCAATGCTAAGATTTCATTCATCTGGGCTTTTGTTAGGGAACCCTTCTGAATCTGTGCAGAGCAAGGCTATAGCCTCTATCAAGCCTAATAAATAATGTCCATACTAGGACATTGCTCAGAAAATCAGAGCCAGCTTTGAGTGATGGGCTAAGCTTTCTGGGTTAGCTGTTAGCTGACTAAATCCAGCCATGTTCCTCCCGTTAGAACAAATGAGGATTCTAGGAAAATACCTTTTGGTTGCTTGTGTCTATAGATGGTATATCCAGGCTAACAATTATAAATATTGACATTATTTTCAGAATTATCCCCTATGACCTAATACAGGTTTGCACTTGAAAATGTTGTTTGGGAGTACAAAATCACTGATAGGAGATCTGGGTTCTTTATGATCAAATTTGCCTTGGCAAAATGTGTTTCTGTCAGTTGCCTTTAGCTGCTCCTGGCGCTTCAGATGCAGAAATAAGTGTTGAAAATGTATTTATTGTCGTGGATGCCAGCAGCCTGGATAACTATGACAGAGGAAATCAAGTGCTGTGCTGTGTCCAGGTCTGGGAGCTCCAGCTTAAGGAGGACATGGACCTGTTGCAGCCAGTCCAGAGGAGAGCAGCCAAGGAGGATCAGATGGCTGAAACAGCTCTCCTGTGAGGGAAGGCTGAGAGAGATGGGCTTGGTCTCTTCAGGAGGAGAGAAGAGAGGCTTTGTGGAGACCTTACAGCAGCCTTACAGTACCTGAAGGAAGCCTACAAAAAACCTGGAGGGTTATTTTTTATAAGGGATGTAATAATGGGACGAGGGAAAATGGATTGGAGTGAGTGAGGGCAAGGTTAGATTAGGTATTAGTCAAAGAAATACTGGTGAGATTATGTAGTTTAAAACTCTAATTCCACAGACTGTGTCTATGGAAATAAACACCAACTGGCCCTGGAAATAGCAGAGTGGACTGGGGAAGTAGGATATAAATCTGTTGTGCCCCAGAACCCCATATTTAGGCTTTGAAAACAGGCATCTTTTTAAGTGCCTCTTACATATTTATCTCCATTGTGTGCAGCCTTTCTTGGAGCATACTTAAGGGTTTATATTTAAAATGCTCCTTCCTTTTGTATGCTTGGGAGAAGCTGTTCTGCTTTCAGAACTCCTGATTGGGTCAACTGTCAAAATTCCCATGAGCTGACGAGCTGTGACCCATTTCTTGGTTAGAAAAACAAACCAACCCCGTAGTTGAAGCTGGTGTTTTTAAAATTGCATGGAATTTCAAACAGCGGGCCTTGTTGAGTGATGTCACTGGGATGCCCAAGCTCTCCCGTGGAGCTGTCACCCTCTGTTGTGACGTGCACGTTAGAGTTGCCTTTCCTCTCTGTCTCAGCATTGAAAACCTGATATCCTTTTCTGCTGCCTATCGTTTCCCATCAGCAAGAAGAAGAAAGACTGCAACTCCCCAGCACATCCACCCCCACAAATTCACAGCTGGGCTCGGAGCTGTGTGAGGAAAAACTGACAGGCTGCAATTCTGGATTTGAAAATCTTTGTTAAGCTCTCCTGTGATTCCTGTGTAGAAAGGGGGTCTTGTGTTAAATATAAACCTTTTCAGACAACCCAAGAAGGGAAACAGTCAGAGTGCTCGTAGCCAGGAAAATCAAAAACATATGAACTGCTAATCTGCTGGCAGATGACCAAATGGTTTGTATCAGTCCTACTTGGGTTTGAGACTTAATTTGGTTTGGAGTTGGATTGGAGCTTTAGGTGACTCCAGAGGACACACACCACCTCACTTTTGGTGGGGTGAGGGTGGAGAAGGACTTTATTTTGGGCTGTGTTACAGAAAAGGCATCCAAAGGAACCTTCTCTCACATGCTCATTCAGAGCTGCAGTTTTCCTGAATATACGTGGAGCTTGGAACAAATTGATCAGTAGGCAGCCACTTTGAAACCCATTATTTTTTGTTTTTCAGACCCATCAGTGGTGACAACTGACTTGCTAACAGGTAATACTATTTATAGACCTTCTTGTGGGTATAAATTGCTTAGCTCTAATTTTGTTCCTAGTTAAGGTACTAAAATCGCTCATTCTTAAATACCTGGCGAACCATTTTCTTTTGTTTTGTCAGCAATTATTTAATGTGTAATGCTCCAGCCAATGGTTGCTGCCAAAGAGAAGCCTTTTGACAGAATTTTGGAATTTTCATTAAAATAAAATGGGTTGAGTTGTTATTTTAGTGGCTTTTCATGGAAGCTTTAATACATGCCAAAAAATAAAACTTCTAAGGCATATACAGAAAAGTTGCTGGTATATAGATTTAATTATTTTTAAATCTGACTAGCAAGTTAATCTAGATGTTTCTGTCAGCATGCCATCTGCACGATCTCAAATTCTTCTGTCTTTTCAGCAAAAAACTCTTTGTTAATTGCCACTTCCATAGGGTTTCTACTGTAATGTATTTTTAATCCATATAATTATACTAGGTATATTTAAGAAACTGCTGCTAGTTTAAGATGTACTCTTCAGAAAACAACAGAAATTGATACGTGAAGTGACAAATTTCCAGCCTGACAAAACATAAGGTTAGAGTTTGTAAAAGAAGAATATTCAGAACACCAAATGTGAGCTCTTAAAGAGCTTTAGCTCCCAGAGGAGCAGTACTCAGTTGAAACAACATGACCCTACCTTGTGAAAGAGCAAAATTTTTATTGAAGTACCTGGGGCACCCAAGATTATTTCTATACTCAGACTGCAAATGTTACATCCTTTTTCTCGGCTGAGCTCCTCCCTGGATTGATGATGGCCAGATCGATTGCAAGCAGGTCCTTCTAACTCGGGACTGAACCACCTGGCTGTGAGGCTGAGTAAAGAAAAATCATTATTGTGACAGCTGTGTTACTAAGACAGCTCATAGCACGGGCTCATTATGCTTTCTGAGTGTAACAGAGTGTAAAGGCCAGGCCATTGTGAAAGTGTCTTTGGGATCTGAGTTTCACACAATTGAAAATGTGGAGTGGATTAGTCATGTGGCCATTGTGAGGCTGTGAAGGATGAGGGAAATATGAAATCTGCATCCCATATTATCTCCTTTGGACCTGCTTATTTCCTGTCAGGATATTATGGCAGTTCCTGACCCAAGGCAAGAGGTAACTTTTTTCTGAGGTGGGCAGATGATGACATGTAAGGTTTGTTGAAGACATGTAAGTCAGCTCCCTAAGAAAATACCTATGATTTAGAAGATAGTCTCCATTTCTGTGTCAGCATTAATCTATCTTCTTTTTTCATGTTGATGAGACAATTTGCTAGTTTGTCGTGAAAGAAAATGGTCTTACACAGCTCTAGCTGGGGAGAAAATATCATTCTTGAATCAGGGCTTTTTGGGATTGAATTCTTTCTTGTGCCTGATGATGATTTTTCTTATCAGGATATTTTTCTTATCCTGGCTGAGGATCCCACACCTGTCTTCTGCAGGTAGTGCAATCACACACTTAAACACTGAAGCCACCACTGGCCAAAACCACTTCACTGCCACTTATTTTCATCAATTTTTCCTGTAGCTCCTTGCTCCTGTGCTGTGAGAGGCTGTGAGGGTTATTGCTATGCATTGTTTGTAGCTTTAGAAGCCTGATTTAAGAACCATGACACCATTAAATTGTCCAAATAATACAACAACAGCCATTGCAGGAGGAGGTTTCTTCACTGCAGCATAATGAAATGTAAATCTGCAGGGAAATATTTTAAAGCCAGAGGACATTTGACATTTTCATGGTGATACAATACATGGTTTTGAGTTCATAATTGTTCCTCATACAGGGATTTTTTTTTTCCTGCCATCATTTTAAGATTAAGTGAAAGTCTAGGAGCAAGTGAAAAATGCTGCTGCCATAATGTATTTCTGGCTGAATGGGCTGTCTTCAGAGATCTTAGACACCATGACCTGACCTAAATTTATGTTTTTATGCTAATTTTTACTGAGGTATCCTACAGCACAGGGGACCAGGCTAGTTTTCGCTCTTTTCCTCTGTCTGGATTATAATCTCATTGAAATCTAAAGAACTGTCCTATGAGCAAGGACACAGCAAAAGTCAATTCTTAGGCTTATTTCAGACAAAATTGGACCAGAGACTTAGGAAAAGTGTACAAGAACAGCACCTGTAGAATGGTAATAAACATTTCTTTTATAAACATTGTTTTTCTGAAGTCAACCAGGACTAAAAATATATGCTTGGAAGGGTTTTAGACTATTATCAAAGGTCTAGATAATAGCTGCCAGATAAAACCACGAGTTACAGTAACATCTCAGCTAGTTAAACCTTAGGGTCACCTTATCCTCATAAAGAAAAATGTCTTGCAGGGTTTTAAAGATCTTAATATCCAGAAGGAAGAGCCCTTCCAAAAAGCTACAGGGAGACAGTAATTTTAAACAACAGTTTTGTTGTGATCTCACTGATACCTCAGTACTTTGCAGACCAGGAACTAAGGGATCTGAGGAGGAGAAAATAACATTCAGTACATATTTAACCCCATAGTCTCAGGGTGTCAAGGTGCTTTAATAGGATTTAAACAGGTAGAGAACTGGGTAGTGAAAAGTAGCTGGTTTTTGTTTAATGTGTATGTCACACAGGAAGTATGTGAAGCTTTAGATCTCATTATCCATCACAACAAAAGGGTATTTACAGACCGTGGACTGAAAAAAGATAGGAAATCTGCCTGATTATCTTCCAAATGGTCCTGAACATAAAAATAGCAATCTTGGATAGATCTGAGTAGAATAGATGGCAACTCAAGTTACTTCAGCAGATTAGCCTTGGTAAAGTGCTGGGAAGCACAGGATATTGTGTATGTTTTCCAATAAAAATTCTATCTTTATCCATTCTCCTCCCTGAGCGCCTAAATTTAGACTCTGAATTGCATCCTTGAGAACAGAAATAAATCTCAATGGTTGTTTGCATGTGAAGGTCTCATTGATCTTGATGGTATTCAGTGTCACCCTGTGCCATTAAACAGAGACCATCTTTGAGGTACGTGAGTACAAAATCTGAGGTTTGCATATAATTGGTGTAAATTTCAGGGGCTAAGGAAAAATGTTATTTGAAATGAACGGTAGCTTTAGCAGGAGTGCTTAGAAAATGTTGACTTCTTGGTTGCCCCCAAAAAAAAAGCATTTTGGAGATTGTTAATGTAGGGGAAAGGTTTGAAGAATTTGATATAAGTTGATGAAGAAAAGAGGCTCCAGACTGTGCCCTTGTAGGCTCAGTGGAAACTAACAGCCTCTGGTGTCACTGTTGAGCCGCTAGCAGAGAAAAGACCCAGATTGTCAGTGTGGCATAAAAAGAGCACTTTTGTTATTTAATTCCAACTTATATAGATTTTTCAGAGGTCACCCAGATTGGTCAGTCAGAAACCTCCCCCCTAGGCCTGATTGGCCAGGCCTGAACTGTCCAAATCTCGAGACACTGTTTTTAATAACATCCCAACTTTATCTTTGTTTATAGAACACAGGAGAAAATTGTCATGGGAAAGACCCGTGCTAGCCACACTCTGGGATTAGAGGAATTGCAGAGCCCATTTTCAGTGTTCAGCCCACTTCCACCATGATTTCCAAAGAGCTGCTGGAACTGAAAAGGAGCCTGGCTGCCTGGATTCCCTGCAAAAGGGAGTTTAAGGGGATGCAGGGAGCTGGAAATGGTTGCAGCTTTCAGGTACTGGCAGTGTGAGACAATGGATGGCAGAGGAACTAAGAGCCATGGAAAAAGAAGAGAAGCAGATGGAAAATGCATTTTTGGGAAGTGGCTGAATAGCTGTGTAGCACAGGTATGGAAAATGGTTAACAGAACAAGTATATGGAAGACTAAATATAGAAAGGAGATGAGATTAATGTTCTGGAAACCAGCTGCAGATGATGTGATGTGCTCTGGACACTCTGTTCTCTGTTCTTGTATCATCCCCCTGGTATCCAGGCACTTAACTGGCAGATGACTCACTGTGTCTTTGTGCTGCAGCTTGCTTCTCAATTAGATAAAGGTAATTCTTTCCACTTTTGGAGTGATGCTGAAAAGGATTGATCTGTAAAGTGCTTTGAAGGTACACTAACATTCACAGGGCCTCTGAAGCATAGGTTTTAATCGTGGAGCTGCAGATAAATTTTGGTCGTTTTTGCAGCAACAAAAATGCCTGAGTGCAGTAATTCTAGTCTGTGGTACAGAATTGTTGATGCTCCAGATGCCTGAGATGATATGGAGGCTTAAATCAATAACATAAGATCACTGGCTTCACTTACACTTGTTCCACAATGGGGCTCAAAAAAAATGTTCTGCTTGGGAATTAACTTCCTTTGTTTCCAGGGTAGCTTTCTGAATGCAGTGAAGATAACTTATTTGTTTATCTGGTGTGCCATATAAGACTTCAAGATTAACTTTGCTCTGAGTAACAAGCAGTGAAGTAAAATGATTCTGAGTGAAATACAAATTCAAAATGTTGCCATTCCATCCAGTATTGCAGAGCTCACACACCAGCTTCAAGTGTCAAGTACAGATGATTTCATGATCACTAGTTTGTGGCTCAGTTGTCATTACAATTCAGTCAAACCTGCTCTTTCCATGTCAGCATAAATGTCCTCCATTGTGGTGTTTAAGCTCTGCCTATTTTCATTGGAATTAACCATCCAAACACATTTTGGTAATTTCTAAGCAAAAGAGCAACTGTTCCAATGATCCCACAACCACTGCAAAAAATAAATTCTGAACAGAGAAAACAAAGAAGCGAACCAACCAGCTGTAAACAACCAAAGCCTTTTAGACAACATGAGCTCACTGAAATTCCAAATTACTTAGTAATCTGGAATTTGATAGTATCTGACCACTTGCAAACAAAGTCATTTGTCAAAACCCCAAAGGCTCCAGAGAGCTGGATAAGAGTCACTCCAAGGTATGCCAAGAGAACTGCTGTATCTAAAGTATCCTTGAACTTTGTTGCACATGAGTTGAGTGGAGGTTATGCTTCTAAGCTGGGCTAATTCATAAAAACTTTGAAGCTGATATTGCTGTTTTTAATTACTAAATGTGTACAGTAGGCGAAGTGTGATGGAATAGTTAAAACTCCCCCACGGTCTTTGCTGTACTTGGCATTTAGTGACCTCATTCCTACATAAAGGGCCTGATTTATAATGGCAAAGCACTGAAGGCTGACTTGAAAGAGAGTTGGTTTAGATCCTTTTTGTTGTGTTCTAATACCGCAGTGAGCCTTCCTAAAACGTGGCCAAGGCAAGTCATTTTTCAGAAATCCAAATTATATTACCTGTTGCTGAAAGGAAAGATGCACAGCTAGGGGTGTTTTTTTGCCAGAAAAGGTTTGTCCCCAGCTCTTGGCCCACGGTTGTATCAGATCTCATGGTGATTCATGTCGGCTTTATTGACATTTTGATGTTGTCATTGGTGCAGAAAGTGGGGGCTGCCACTGAGAAATCCACTAAATCCAGAGAAATTCTGGTAAATATGGTTTTTATTGACCTCACCCATGCTTGTGTTTAACCTGAACAAGGTGACTCTTCTGATCAAGCAAGAGGTTGTCTTTAACCAAGTAAGAGACAAGTTAAAAAAAATCCAGTGAATTACTAATATTTTCTGAAACTATCTTTACCAGCTCCCTGTATACCTGTTAGAATGTGACACTTTAAGCAAATTCAGATAACCAAACACTAGAGTAGATTATTAGGCAGCTGCTGCTAAATATGATTTCATTGCTAATGTAGAAAGATTTTATTTAAAAAAGCCCTGTCCATCTTTCTAGACCTAGTGCTAAGTCTTCTAGCTTAGAGCTTTTCTGATATTCTCTCCTCCTAAGATTTCCTGTTAATTAGATTGAATCATATATCCACCATAATTTCAGCATGCAGGTTCCTCTTACAGGACTTGTCTACTCAAGCATTCAGATTTTGAGGGAGATAAAATCCCTAAAAACTGCTGAGAGCCTTGATCTCATCTTTAGTGCAGGCTGCTCTCATCTGTGACATTTTCACATACCCAAACTCTTTCCTTTTGCTCTCTGCATGTGCAGGCACTGTATAGAAAACATTAAATCAGATCTCAAATGTCACATTATCAATTTAAGGCAGGATCTCATCCATTCATATAGAAAGTGAATCCTTTTTTGTTGCATAACAGGTGAGTTAAAAAAAGCAGGCTGTGTCTGCAGATGTGTGGTGCAAACATGGCACTCGGCTTTTTGCTATTTATCTTTCAGCTCTGTCTATTAGAATTACTCTCTCATCAAACAAACGAGGCTTTTATGGATATTAGCAGGAGATGTGCATCTGTTATAAGCCATGTAGAGTCACCTGATTCGATTAGTGTGCTGAATAATGCTTACATGATCTTATTACCAAAATATACTGTGTCCTTTTTCCTGCACACATATGGCAGCAGCCCATTTTGGCCCTGGCATTTCTGTGCAACCTGCTGTAGACAAACGACTGAAATAGTATAGAGTGGCTCATTTAAGCAGGACCATTCTTCAGACGTTAAATAACTGCTAAGTACAGTGCTTCTGGGTGTTCCTGTGAATTGCACTTTCCCATATTACAGGACATGGATCAAAGCTGTTCAAATACTGACAAAGTCTAGAATAATGGTCTTAGTTTGCTAAAAGGTCGCTTTTTCATCAAATTTAGTTTAAATGAATCATCTTTCATCCGTTTCTGTGGCTTCTTGACTGTTATACAGCAATCACCCTTATAATGAGAGTCATTTTAGTCCATACATTAAATCAAAGCAGTTGGATTATTTCATTTCAAAGCCATTCAATTCCAGAGTTTAAGTGAATTGATAGAATAAAAAATATCCCATCTCCTTGCCCACTAAGGCAAAGTTTTTCACCAGTTTGCTAAATGTTATCTACCAGCCTCCCTGATTTTGTACAAGCACTGAGATAGCTCAGCTGAAATTTAGCAAACTCAATTTTAAATGAAACTCATATTTTTCCAAATAGCAAAATCATAACCACTGAAATACCTACCTTTTGAAATACAGTCTAAAGCCTGTATTGCAGTGCCAGTGGCACAGTGCCTCACCCCTAAGAAGTTTTCTAGTGGTGTTTGACACACAATGATAACAAGTGTTTATTTTCTTAACACTTAGCACAGACTTCATCTCACTCCATCTCTTTGCAGCAGCAGATCCCTTCCCCTGTGAAATACCTTGCTGGGAACAATTTTGGACACAGTACTTGGTATATTATTTTCTCTCTCAAGCACTCCCTCCCTGTCTATGACAATTTCCCTTGACACAGCCACTGGATTACTTGCCTTGCTAGTAACTGAGGTTTCAGGAATGGGGTATGTTGCATGTAAAATGGGGAAGATTTGGGATTGTAAATTGCTGCCAATAAAATGCTGTGATGGTAAACAGGAGTTAAATATCTGCTGCACTTTGTTCAACAGCTGTACTGTATGAGAGGCTTACATTGCAAACAGAAATATTTGTGTCCACATTTATTATATAATATTCTGTGCCATCCATAGCCTGCCTGAAAGGGGATTTAAAGGTTTCATAACCTACAAATTTGCCAGTTTGTTATACTAAAGGAAATGTCTCATACTCTATTACCAGGTCATTACTTCAATGTGTAATTGCTGCATATAAGTATTCTAAATTCCTTCTCTATGAACTAGAAGAAAAAAATTAAATTAAAGCATTTAAATGATGCCCAGCATCTTGATGAGAGTGATGAAGCCATGCTGCTCTGGTAAATTAAGAAAATCCACGTTCTCCAACTTTCCTTTTTCTCTTTTTGACTCGTGCAGCATGCCTTGGAGTCCACAGATAAGGAAAATAGTCCTATGCATAAGGAAGATGCCTACTGGGATTGCACTGTCTGGCTGGGCTTGGGTTTTCATCTGACACTTGCAGAGATCTAAAAGTAGATGAGGGTTGTGGCACTGTAGATTTAGGAGCAATCCCTAGGGTATTTACTCAAAGCAAGTATTTACATGCTGGAAAAAATACTCCCTGGCCTCAGACCAAACACTGAGGGGGCCAAGAACAGTGAAAACCAACTTCTTTCTTCTAGTGGTAGTGAAGAGGTGTTCATGGAGGAACAATTTCACAGGGAAGTCCACAACCAGCAAGGCAAAGGAATACAAGAACCTCCCAGCTGCTGTTTTCTCCAGCTGGCAGAATGTTAGAAATCCCTATTCCCAAGTGGAATACAGCCTGTAAAACTCCAGTAGCTGTCACCTAACTGACATCTGCCAGTAATGAACTTTGACAGAAAAAGAAGGTAGGAAAACACCATGAAAATTCGGGTCTAATGTTGCCTTCACTAGAGTGAATTGCTGCTACTTTTTAATTTCTGACTCATAAAATTAGTTTTATGAAATTTATTCCAACACCTCTATAATTATTTGAAGTCAAATTTTCTCCTAAACAAAAATTAATCACAAATTTCTTCCCCTTTGATTGTGTCTGATAGCTGCTTCATACATGCTTTCAAGAACAAGTTGTAAAGGGCTTTTAGATGGGAAGAAACTTCTCAGCATTATGCATTTCAGGTTTGGGGTTTTTCCCTCAATTCCAGTGCAACAACACCCCCTTTCCCCAGCTGCTGTAGTGTGTTTGCATAGAGTTGCACAACTCAAATTTCAATTTTTATGAGTTTTCCTTCTCTGCCCCCTATCTATTTGGCATAAAATCATGCTTTTAGAAAGCTGATCTTTCATGGTTTCACCAAAACCAATTGTGCTCTCACAGCTAACTCTTAGCTAGTAAGATTCTTTTACTGTTTTCTTCATTGGGAGGTCCAATGTGGTGAAACAGCATGGAAAGTTCAATAGTTAATTCATGAAACTCTTAAATAATTCATTGCAGATAAGCCCTTTAAGATCCCATTTGAGTTGTTAATAATGATGAGAAGTTCATTCTGAAGACCTCTGCTTCTTGTGTCTAATATAAAGTACAAGTAGGATAAACTCACGACAGTCATGTTTCATCTGTAAAATTATTACAGGAAAATGATCTTTTCTTATCTTCCAGTCTTTTTTCATCCATTTCAGAAAGCACTAGGTGTTTAAGAGTCACAACTGCTTTTAGCATCCTACATGGCTATGTAAGGGAAAAAAAGACATTCGACTGGAGGATATTCACAATATTTAGTTGGAAAGGGCAGCAGTATATGAAATGCTTTCCTCATGATATTACTGCTTTCCTCAAACAAACTCTTCTAAAATATTATAAACATAAACATCCAGCTCTGGGAAATACACGATTCTTTTCCTGCAGAGATCAGAAATAAGCACCAAGTAAATTTCTTAAAATTCTTGTCCAAGTAGAGGCTTCCCCTACTAAAGGAATGAGGAGTTCAATATGGCCCTCAAATATGGAGAGCTCCAGGCAAATTAGGAAATTTCCCTGGAATTAATCACTAATTAAGGAAATTAGTGACCCCTTCTCCCTGGTGCTGTTTGCAACTCAGTGTGGGGAATGAATAAAAAATGGTATTTTTATGTTTTATTACTAAGTGATAGAGGGAAGTGGTCCTTCAACATCCTCAGCAAAGGACATGGGAAAGGTGAAAATTTCATGAGGTAGAACTGAGTCTTAGCAAATTGCTGGGAAATTATTTTATTGATTTTTTTTCAATTCATCCTGGAATATGTTAAGCTCTTGACTGTACTTTGCAAAATACCAGAGTGAGATGTTCAGGGTGATAGTCACAGAAGTGCTGAAGCAATAAAAGTGAATTATTGGAAATAACTTTGCTTGGAAGAGTAGAAAACTGATCTATTAATGTAACTTGGATGAAAAGAGTACTGTGTGACTTGTTCTCTAGGTGGTTTGTGGTTGTCCATCCCCAAGTTCAGTCTGTAATGTGAGTTTTTAGTTGTGCACCGTGCTGCTTTCATGGTTTTTTTGTTGTTTGGAACAGCCTTCTGTTTCCTTTGCTCGGTTGAAAGCAGAACTATTTTTGTGCAGTGTTTTGTCAAGTGCTGTACAAATGCCATGGAGAAATCCCAGTTTTAAGGAGCCTTTATAACTTTGCAGAGAAGTACCCAAAAATTGCTCTGCCAAGTCACTATTGTGACCTTCATTTATCAGCAAATCTCAAGCAGATGCTGTGTGCTTATAATGAAACTGAAGCTACTTTGTTTCCTCTTTTCTTGGTCTTAATATTTTGGGGTTTATCTTAATATTTGCGACTTAAATTTTTGGGTTTTAAAGGCTGAAAACTCCAAATCAAATGTAACCAGGTCAGATAGTTAATAGCAGATACTGAAAGAATATCTCCCAGGGAATGTGAATTCCTTGTGCACCTATGAAAACTGCAACTAAAAATGGCAAACATCCCAAATATAATCTTTAGTTGTTCTAGGATTCAACTGCAGGGAAAGTATTTTAGCTTTGAGCCTATGAGCTAATTCCAAAAGAAATAATTATAAGGCTACTGTGTGAATATATTCTTTCCAATAAAAAGCTGTTGTGCTGCAGGGAAGGGGACACAATGGGGTCCCTTTATTTTTAATTTAAGGATAATACAGGCATTCATATTCAAACTCATATTCAATCTGCTATTAAGGGGAAGTGGTCAGTAGGTCTCTAATTATACCTATATCATTATCCAAAATTCTAGCCAAAAAAAGGCACAGGGAAGGTGGTAGTTTGGTATCTCACCTTGCTGGCACCAGTAAAAATTCTTTCTTTGTGTTCTTCAGGAAGAAAGACAAGGAAAACAATTTATAGGTCCATCCAGGAGTCTTTTTTTCTATAAAAAGACTTTAGTATTCATAGCAAAAATCAATGAATTAAAATCAGTCTTTACTAGCTGTCTCTATTTTAGACACTTTAACTGCACTAACACATCCCATAAATGCAATATTTATTTAATTCGACACAATTATGTGTGGATAAAATTTAAATAGGACTGTTGTCATTTTAATTTAAATTCATTGGCAGGCAATTCAGTTTAATGGTAGTTGATTAAAAAAAGAAAAATGTTCTCTAGATTCATAAATCAACCCAACTTTCAATTTATTCAAAACAGTGAATTAGGCACTCAGCTAAGGCACTGGAGAAGAAAAAATTACATTGCTTTCACTAATAGCTTTTCTGAGTATGCAAATTTTTGTCAATTGTAACTGGCTTTGCAAAAAGGAGACTGGTGTAGAAATTAAAAAAACAAAATCCCAACATTGTTCAGGTAGTGAACACTCCACTCCTGCCTCTTTAAGTTTTTGTATGAAACAAATTATTCTGACACCTAGTGAGGAAAATTTCAAATTGCCCAATCTAAAACCAGAAGCATAACTACTGTTTGGTCTGAAATGATTACTTATTGAAATTAATGGGTGTTGCTGGTGCATATCAGCATGGGAAAGGATTCCCTGGCATTCCTTACTGACATTTCTGTGGTGCCTATTAGTGAGCTTTTGCAGAATGAGCAAAAACACTCTCCAGATTTAAAGCTGTTGCACTGTTTTATGCACAGATCCAATCTGACAGCACTGGCTAGTCTGTAAACCAGTGGGAAAACTCTTGTAAGTTTGACTCTCTTGGCCATCCCCTCTTTACCCCTCCAAAACAAGTTCACAGTGACCACCAGTCAGGTTTTCTTGCCTTTTAGACCTGTAAAAGTTTTTTCAAAAGCCATACTTGAGTAGATGTACTGCAGTCCTGCACTAATGCCAGGGTGCTGAAAGTAATGAGTGTAATAAATGCAAATGAATGTTAACAAATGGAAATCTTTCTTATCAATTTAGTATTGTGCTGTGTGGAACAATAAGGCTGGAAATGGTTTGTCACTTTGATTAATGTACCTGCTTCTCACACAGCAAACTCTGGCAGGAGTTTGCATTCCTTTGAAGCAAGGTTATGGATGGAAGGGAGCTTAGGGAAAATCTCTATTTTGCTGCTCAAAGTAATATATTTTTTATATATATTATCAGAGAGTTGACAAGAAGAGCAATCCCTTTATTAAATATTTACCTTTTGAGGTAAATCTATTTGAGGTATCTCTATTGCAGGAAGCATCTTAAAGCAACCTGTTATGAAAGGTTTCCAAAAGCACTCTCAAAACCCAGAAAAGAGTAACCATCCTCTTTGATTAATCAAGAGATTTAAAAAACTACTGTTCACAAGATTTTTACAATGGAGTGTATTTTTTTTTCAGAGCTTTTTGATATTGTTATATTCCCCACTCACTATATTGAGTCCAAGTGACACTGCATGGACTCAAATGAGACTGCACTGCTAGTAAACAGAATTTTCCCCCAGGATAGCTCTATAACAAACAATTCTGTGTTTTCAAATCCTTCAATTTCAGTCTTTGTGTAAAGCATTTGATGATTGATATAAAATACTTAAGTATTACGATTATTACATTTATTAAATTCACTACAATCAATTTATTACAATTTATTACATTTATTACACGTATTAAATTTATTACAATGCAAAATCCTGGACATAATCACCATTTTGACAGTGCTGTTATACTGAATGTAACATAGAGTTCAGGATTCTCCTTTCTGTGAATTTTGTGGGAGAACTCTCCGCATAGCAGCTCTGTCTGAAGCAACACACACATCCTTTCCAGAGTCAGAACTCTGCATCTAAAGGAAAAGCCTGAAGTGACTTTAAATGGGGAGCAGTTAATACCAGTTAGATTTGGACCTCTAGATCCAAATCCATGTGCTTAATGCCACTAGAAGCTCAGCTAGACTTTGAGAGGTTTGTGAAACTGGTAAGCAGGTGGTTCTGCTGAAAACTTTGTCTGCCAAGTAACATAAGCAGCTCTTTAAGATGCATCAATTTTCTTCCTCTGTGTGTGGGGAACAGAATATTTTAAACCAATACATGCTGTGCTCCTGTTCACGTATTTCCTGAAACAAAAGGATGTTAGTAGCCATTTCAGTGAAAGCAGACTAGATCAGTATCAAATAAAAGTATGAAATCCAAATTCAGCCTCTTAAAGGCTGAATAATCTATCCAGGGTGACTTACACAAACATGAATGCATGACAGCTGTCTTTTCTTTCAGGATTTTTTTGTGGTCCAAATTCTGTTGTAAAGGACAGTTGAAAGCCTGCTGAAACTGCTTTGGGATCCATGAGTTTACTGTCTGATTCCAAGTTGATTTCTCATATAAAATCCTTGTAAGCATCTTACTAAGAGTTGTTTTCTGAATGAAATTGTATTCAGTCACAAGTATATGTGTTGAGAACACTGGAAAATGACATCTAGAAAGCCATGCACTCCTTGTTGTCAATATTTGTTGTATGCTGGGCTGACCTTTTGGATGATAATCTTCATATTTGTGGAGTGAAGAGAGATTGATTTTGTTGCTTTATTCAAACTACACTAAAATGTAGCAGTACCACGCTCTTTGGAAGGGTATTCAGGAAACGAAATGTCAGTAACACAAACAACTTTCCATCTGCTCCCAATTTTATCTGAATGTGTTTGTGATTTTACAGAGGAAGGTTATTTCTGCAACTGGTGAAAGCTGGTAATCAGTTAATCAAAATGCATTGATTGCTCTAATTATTGCATCTTGAATAGGGTTTTTTGTGAACCTTACTCACCCACAATTTAGTTTAGACATGTTTTGCTTTCTATCCCAGGCAAATCTATGGTTTTCAAAAAACTTTGACTTTGTCAAGCATAACTTCTATATTGGGAGTTAGAGGCAGACCCACTGTGGTGGGTGGGTGGGTGCTGGCAATGTTATCACATCCCATTTATGTTAATTGGCTGGAAAAAACCAGTAAAATCAGTTTGGGCAACTTTGTGCAGTCAAAGCTGCTGAGTGTTACCAGAGAGCCAGGCTCGAGCTGTATTGCTTATAGTACAGAATGAACATTACATATTAACTAGAAACTTCTTTGGCATTTGGACCCCAGTTTGACCTGCAGCCTTTGGTTTTTGCACAAAAGAAATCATAGCTTTGTTATGGTTTTGCTTGTTGCAGCAGTACTTCATCTAGGGGGAGTGAACAGGAATAGCTCTGTGTTTGATTTTGGGCCATGGAGTCTGAAATCTTTGTTTGTTCTCTGCATTTTTGTGTAAATAACGCTGCTCCATTTCTACATGGCCGAGTTAAATGCAGACTTAGGGTGCTCTAGTTTCAAAAAAACCCCCAACAAACAAAAAAAACCCCAAAACAGCAACAACAGGAAAAAAACCCTACAATGAAGGAAAAAAACTAAACCCAAACAGACACAACAACAAAAAAAACCCAACCAAAACTACCTCTCACAGTACTAAGGAAGCACAATGCATACAATTCCAAGAGAAGCAAGGAAAAAGTCAGGCTTGGCCTGAGTGCCACTGAAAGCCCAAAGGAAATTGATTCCAGGTTGAAGTCTTAAAAATATTGATTGTACTGAAAAAGCAGATGAGTACCTGAAAACAAATTAGAAAATGGTCATGTATTTGTTTTGTGGATTGAAATCTAAGGTTAAGGATTAAATAGCCAAATAGCAATCACTTCCCAGGTGTTGATGTTAAGGAAGCATCATTTTCTAGGAAAAGAGCACATTTGCATAGTAGTTTAATTGTGAATATGAACATTTTTGCCTAGATGTGTTCAAAACACCAGTGGCCTTCAGATGAAACCTTTAGTACTGAAACATGACTCTATCATTGTCTAACAAACATAAACCAGATCAAGTCCACCCCATTTGAAATAATTATTGAGTTCTAAAAGCAGACCGAAATGATTACTGAACCAATTAGCAGAAATAGAGATTAAACTATTTTTTTCATGATGGAAGAACCTCTATGATTTAATCTTCTCTCCGTGAAGCACCAACCATGCTGTCAGAAATTGGCTCAGCTATGACCTGGAGGGAGGTCAGAGGGAAACTCCATCTTGGGCTGTGTCCCACAGTAATTGCTCTTTGAGTACTTTGCTCTGGAAAGCATCAGTGAATGTCCCTGCTGGTGATGAGAAGGGACCTCTGGTGTGGCTGGAGAGGACCATTGGTGAGCACAAGGAACAGAGCTGATTTTTCCCATTTTAGTAAAGCAGTGTGCATATTTCTGTGATGTCCAAAAGCTGAAGCAGACTTAAGGCTGACAAATCTGCAAAGCTTCGTGTGCCTGCAGATTATTAATGAGGGAATAACAAAGAAGAGATTTACTGCTACTGGAGATAAACCTGTTGGGATTTTGTCCAGAGAGAGCCAAGGAAATAATGGAGAGAGCTCAAGGAAGGCAGCTGGGGGCTGAGAACTGCCTTGGCAGTCTGAGGAATTGCTGTGCCACTGCTTTCTTCTGAGGTGAGTGTGCCTATCCTGGGAAAAGGAAGAAAATCTCTGCTTTGAAGAAGTGTATCCTGAGCTTCAGACTGACTTCTGACTATTAAGCCAGAGACAAAAACTTCTACAAATGTCCATGTGACTTCTTATGTTGGCAACTTGAAAATTGGCTCCAGTTTCGTTGCTTAGTAGATCCTGCTGTCCCTGGATTCAAGCTGCCCACAAACAGAGAGTAGAGGACTAATTAGTAAAGTGCTAATTCCGCACTGCTCTGTCAAGTCTTCCTGGAAGGAAACATGACCACAGTACATATGGTCTGTCTCAAGCAGTGGGGGCACCAAGTACAAGTTTTTTCTGGCTTCGTTAGAAGGCCTTGGATAAAATCTGGAAGCTAAAATTTCTGAGAGCTAAGATTTCAAGAGCATTCTAAGTCTGCACCATGTGTGCTTTGATCTATAATATTTCTGCAAGACTGGCCAGGGAGATGAAGACTTGAACCTGTGAAAAAGAGTGGCAGATCAGTGAAATGGGAATTAGGTATTGAGTAACAGTCAAAAAGTAAATACTTGATAGGATTTGGAATTTCAAAGAAGCTTGCAAGCAAGGAATAGGATTATCTCTCAAACATTCGGAGTCCTGCGTGAAAATATATAGGAAAACACTCTGGAGTGACAAAGTGACTCTTTCAGACACGTCTTGCAATAACATCACCAATTCAAGGAACTACAATTTTAAAATTAATCTGAGAGGAGAGCTCTAGAAGCTGAAGATTTGGAAATGAATTTTGTAAACACCTCTTAAAGTGTCTAGTGGTGTGACATAGAGGGAGTTGTTGAAAATAATTTGAAAATTATAGGAGACTGTAACAGCTCTGATTTGATGTTGTTCCTGAGGCTGGGATTCTGGTCTCAGAAAGGAGTGCATCATCTTGTTTTTTCCAGTTTAGGAAGTGTGATTTCATGTGTGGCCAGACAGTCAAGAACTGCAGAAGTCAAGAACTGCAGAAGTCATCCCACATTGAGCCCGTGTGGATGGGTGGTACCAAAAAATTCCAGAGTAAAAAAAAAAAGGTCATTTTTCAGCTTCCTTTCTGCAAGTAATAAAAGTACATGTATCTTTTTAGCTACACTAATTTTTGAGTGAGCTGGTTTAAAACTCCCCCTTCCTTGCCCCACAAAAAAAAAAACCAACCAAGCAAACAAACAAAAAAACCCAAACAAAAACCAAAACCAAACAACAAAAAGATGGAAACACAACTGCCTTTAGATGTTATACTCTTGAGCTAGGAGAGCTAGTCCTCTCCTACTTTGGGTTCAGGCACAGATTCTACCTTGGGCCACAGAAATTCCTCCCTGAAAGGCTTTTTGAAATTTAGATAGGAATTATTTTCTCAGGAGGACTTTTTCCTTTGTGCATCTTATGAAAGACAAGCAGGTAGGAGGTTATTGAGAATGGTAAGGCAGTTCTTGATAGAACAAAAGGCTGAGAGTTAGCCTAATGCATTAAAGCTCATCTCAGTCCTTTTCCACATGAAAACAGTGTTGTCAAAAGATTTACTGCTCACAAAGTCCTGCTACCATTTGTCGCGTACTTTGCCAATTAAAAAGAACAAGCTTTATTCCTTGTTGCCTGCAAAGGTAAATCTTTTCATCTGCCTAACACCAACGGCCTGTGCTGGCTCCAGTATTGTGTGACATAAAGCACATGTTTGTAAAATACTCACCTGCTCTGCAAACCTGCAGGAGGCCAGGATATTTTAGGGTAAGCAACGGAATCGGCAAAGGCTCTTTGTTAGGTCTTTTCTGAAGCTGAGCCACTGGGGGGAACTAAGCATTTTTCAACATGAAATCTCAAGGTGAAAACCCTCAAGCAACTGTTGACTGCCCTATTTTTCATTCCTTCTTTTATTAAATGGTGAGGTCTGAGGGAGGAATCAAACCCGTTTTAATTCCCACGCCTAAAAGGAATGGCAGAGAGGTGTTTTGAAGAGCTGCAGCCCATCAATACTGCTAACAGTTAACACAGTCCTGTATCTTAAGTCAGATCCAATTAGGAGAGGTAAAACATATGAACCAGGTTGGATATGAGAGAAAGTTTCTTCACTGAAAGGGCAGTCAAGCACTGGAAAAGGGAAGTGGTTGAGGCACCATCACCAGAAGTGTTCAACAAACCTGTGGATGTGGCACTTGAGGACTCAGTTTAATGGAGAGCATGGTGCTGCTGCCTGGTTGACTGCTGGCCTTGATGTCCTTTGAGGTCTTTTTCAATCAATCATCAGCCTCCTTTCTGCCTTCATCAGTTTTGCCAGGGATATGCTGGTGCTCGTGGGGCGTTTGACAGAATTTAACATTTACCTGCTGGTAGGAAACTATCGCAGTGACCAGATTTCCTTCTACTATATGTAGGCATTGAACATTTACAAATGAATAGGATTGTATTACAGCAAGAAAAATTCAATTTAATAGTTAAAAACTTCCCTTTAAGAAGTGTATATCAGTCTAAATTCTTCCATTTCTTTGTGTGTGATCTGCGGTAAAAGTCAAGGAACCTTTTCCTCAGTAATTTTGTATTTAGAAGGACACCAATGTTTTCTGCAGATTTTTTTTGAATTTTTTAATCTTGATTTTTATAGTATTTTCAAGCATCTGCTCTCATCCTTTTGAAATGTATTAGCAAGATGTAAAAATAAAGGAGGGGGGAATTATAGAATAAGCTTATACCTTGGTATAAGCTTCGAGCACATGTTTTGAAATGGAGGTTTAATGAGCTCTGGCCCTGACTTAGAGAGGTTTCAGAGACAAGCACCTATTTACCAGTAACCTATTACAGAGGTATTGAATGCTATGTTTCTAAAAGAATTCTTGAAGAGTGGACACACACCTGTGAAGTGGTCCTGTTTATATGATTCTGACATAAGTGCCAATAAGGTACAGGGCACGCTGGTCCCCAGACTGGTATTTCTGATAAAATGGGCCAGAGGTAGGAGGGAATAACATCTCATGCTATTGCTTTGGCTGCAGCACATGGTTCCCATCCAACCCCAGTGCCTTTACACCACTGTTCAAGGGTGGAAAACTCACCTCTGATAGTCCATGGCTTAACAAGCTGAACTTGAAGCAAAGCAAGTTGATTATTGTCCTTGTCTCCTCCTCCCCCTCCTTAAAGCTTTGCATCAGTCTCGCACTGTTATCATTTCCACGTTCCTTTTATTACGCTTTAAAGCGAATATACTGAATTTATCAGCACAGTCTTGTTTTGTGCAGCCTTGGTGATGCATGAGAGCTGTAAACTTCCACCAGCCCAAGCTGAGGCAGTTTTACAGCCTCTGAGTTTGGCCAGAAAAAGGCAAAGCAACTGAAGCACAGCAGTGAATACATCCCCGCTTTTTGCATTCTGAGCTCTGGAGAGTTCTCCTAAGTGCACTGATACACGTTGGTTAAAATAATTTATAATGAGTTGATATTCCTTCACCTATAAATAAGCCTTCTTCCCTGAAGAAAATGGTTTTCTTGAAGGTGTAAAATTGCACTAGTTTTTTAATAAAACTGACCTGGGAGGATTTGTGTGGGGAGACAGCAATTACAGCAATTAATTACTTGGAAAGAGCAGTTCCTCCCTCCTGCATTTCCTCATCTAGCTGGTTCACAGTTCATTGTCTTTTTATCTCCTTTATTTAAGTCCTACCCATACATCACTGTTACCTTCCTCCCCTTGCCCACAAAACAAATGAGGGAGCTCCTGGCCTGGAGCACAATTAAGTGCCATCCAAAGAGTACTGCATCTAACAGCAGCTTCAGAAACAGGCATTCTAAGGGTTGGCTGAGTGGATTTGCTTCAAAGAAGAGCTGGACTCTCCCTCATTCCCTCCAGCTGCCATTTCCAGTGGTCACTGAGGGATGTCTCAAAGGTAATCCTACTCATTGCCACATTTCTGACACTCATTTTGGCTGTTGAATTTCTCAAAAGAGCCTGTTTATGCACCTTTGGGATGTATTTCCCTGGGATCACAAGCATTAACTCATGTGAAAGATGAACTTGGTCCTCAATTCCCACCATATGGATGGGTTTGGAAATCATCTTGCACGCCTTGATTCCTTGTTCTGGGGGAAAATGTGGCCTTAAATTTGTGTGTGTGCTTTGTTTAGAAAAGTTGTCTCCTAAATAGTTCAGAATAATGAAATTGGTGACCTTTACTGCTTCTCTGCCCCATTTCAACAGTGTTGCCATACAGATAACTTTTAAAATAATGTTCTACACGAACTAGCCTGACTCTTAAGTCCCATTTTCTTTAAGTTTCACCTGCAGCACTTGATCTTTTCTAAATGACATTGGCTTTTAGCAGAATATTTTCCCAGCACAATCTTTGTCATGGCCCTTTTATAGTCAGCATTAGAAATGAAATTACCTGGAAAGCAATATTTCCTCTACTTCAGAGGCAAGCCATGAGCAATAAAATTACAAGCAATAAAATATAAATATATCTGAAAGTGAAACACCTTGCACTAGCTTATTTCTGCAGACAGAGAGGAAAAGCTGGCCACTAGGGAGATGAACACTTTGAAATTTCAGACTTCTTCAAATGTTTCTGTCTAATGCCCTTGGCCAAGTCAAGCGCTGAGTTTATAGATAAAATAGGAACAATAAGTCATTATGCTTCTGCTAGAGAATGACTGAAGACTGCTAAAGATTATTGGGGGGCATTGCATGTTTGAGAAAAGAGTTTTATAATTCAAGCTTTAAATTGGAAAGTTGATTTCTTTGAATTGGAAAGCAGAAAGGTAGATTTCTTTATAAATAAGCAAATGCCAGCCAAAATATGAAAGAATATCCCATGGCTATAGGGGTTTGTGACAATAAGTTTAAAATTTCCAACATGTCTGATCTACTGAGTAACTCAAAATTGCAGAGATTTAGGGGAATCCAAGTTTCTACTGTGAGATTAGGGTGATTTCTTTGTCAGATGTGTTTCATTCAAGGACTTTACAAAAACCAAAAGATGCTCAAAGCTTCATGCCTTTTACACTTTAGGTATTGCAGGAATTTAAGGCATCTCCCTTCTCCAAGAAAGAGAAAAAACAAAAAAATCAACAAGAAACTTACAGTTTTATCAATGGCTTAAAATGTTCAAAAAATACTTTATGGATTTGCAGAAATATGTAAACAGATGGGACTGAGACTGTACCAAAGCTGATCTTCAATTCAGATTGGATTTAGCTGTGCTTCTAGTTTTGCTCCCATGCATTAGACATAGCCTGTTCTATCAGAGCTGTTATTCAGCAGGCTCCCAAAACACGTTGGAGCTCACAGTAGATTGTGTTTTGCTGTTTTTAAATAACAACATTTCATTTAAACCGAATCTCTACAAAACCTCAACAAATCACTTGACAGAGCTTGAGAGAACAGGTGAGAATACACCATTTCCCCCTGGCTCATAGTCAGTGGCTCTGCTGCTGTGATGTTCTTAGGCTCAAAGGCTGCCTGGGATTCCTGCCCCTGCTCCTTTTTTGCCTCATGGAAGACATTGGAGGTTTGATATGACAGATGTGAGTCCTGCAGGGAAGTCTGATTTTTTTCCTGATTTCCATTGTCTGGATATGGGAGACTTGGGATGGTTCCTTCCTTTTCTGCTTCCCTGTGTAGCTGCCCATAGTTAGGGCACAGACTCGGGCACAGGGGGTGGAAGAGGGATCTGTGCTGGGCTAGGAGCACACATGGTTCAGTGAAAACTGTCACAGATCCATCTCCCCTCCAGCTGTTATTTCTACTCAAATCAGTGTGTCTGAGCCACTGAAGAGGCCAGGCTTGACCTTGTACATCAAATACTATGGAATTACCCTGTTGAGAAGGATGAATCTCCCTTCTCCACCCCTCCAAACCAGGGCTCCTGGAATTCTTACAGGCACTTGGGAGTTGCCATTTTGGACAGTCCAGCTGTGATGCCAACTGCCAGCTGTGTTTGTGGCTGCTGACAGGGCTGTCAAACAGCTGTCTGAGAGATGAACAAGGTTCTGCACCTGGGATCAGTGCTGACAGCAGGGATGGAAGCTGCAGCAACACCCTCTGCTGCTCTTGCTGCTCTCCAGTGCCTCCCAATTCCTCTTGCCACTGTTGGTGCTTTGTAAACATCTGCTTTCATTGAGCTCAGGTGAAGGAGCAACATTATGGGATAACAAAATTAATTTTAGGCTGAGCAGCCCTGAGGGAAGGACCTGTTGAGCCCAGAGGCTCTTAATCTTACAACTCTGCAACCATTTCCACCTCCCTACACAGATGGTGCACCATGGAGGTCTCTGCAAAGCCACAAAACCTACCAAATAGATATCAGCCTTTTACCAAAGTGAAGTGGACTTGCAAGAGGTACCTTAGAGCAGCTGGAGGGTCTGTTTAGCTTGTTGAATTTCTCTCTGGCTATAAGCAGTAGAAACGCAACCCTCACTAAATTTCTTACCAGAAGATTATGTCAGAGCCTAAGAGCTTGGCAGCTCATGAAGATTTAATTAAACATGCTTAGTTGTTTTCCATAATGCATTAACACAGTGAACTCTGAGTGCTCTTCCTTCTCCCAGTGAACCTCAGAGGATTCTGTGTTTGCATCTTTTCCCATCTCTGTTTGTCTGCAGATCAGCTTAGGTCAGTAATGGTATGTGACAAGCTGAATAAAAATGGGAAAATCTTGCCAGGAGACCTCGAACCACATTTATACCTATTCCAGTGATCTCTAAAGCTGCTCATCGATTAAATATTTCTGTTGATGGAAAAGTAACTACAATAATTCAAGAAAGGAGGAGTATTTTTTAATTATTTGCATTTTCTCCATGTCTGTTGCTAGCCACCTCTTTTCTCAGCCAGAAACAGTGTTGCTCCCATTTCTGAGCTGCTGGAGGATACCCAGGTGTATTTTCTGATAGTGCTGGAATGCCCAATTTGCCCACAGATGCCAAAACAGCACCCCTTTGCCCACAGGTGGTTTTGTGGCACACGTGGTGAGATAAGACATTTTTTGCATTGGCTTCTGTCCCTAGTCCAGCTCTGCAGATTTATTAACTCTCACAAAAGCAGGTTTAGAATTATTCAATGTGTCTAACTGTCTTTTTATCCCCTGCAGAAAGGGAGCGATTCTGCCCTGTGTTGATTTCCCCATGTTGCTATTGTATTCCCAGTAGCTTTCACAGAAATAGCCCTCCTGAAGCAATATTAAGTCGTAGTGATTATGTGATAGTGTAATGTTGTATTTTGGGAATATCAACTCCCACAGTCTCATCAAAAGATGATGGGCCTCATTATTCTAGGGAACGTGTGGAGTAAGGAATGGCAGGTATTGCAGGGGTGAGGACTCTGGGATCAGGGCTGAGCCTGTGTTTGCACATCTGTCCAAAAAGCTGGAGGGGCGGATGTGTATTTTTGATTTAGGGGGATTACCTGAGGGTTATGGAAAATATTGACATTTTCTTTATTTGTGAGTACTGTGGTATTGGTATAAAAATGGTATAAAAATGGTATAAAAATGGTATAAAAATGATGCTATAATGAATATCTATAGTTATTATGTTGTCATCCTTGTCAAAGTGGTGTGACATCCAAAAAAGCTGCAGCTTCTTCCTTTGTCCCCTGACCCTACCTGTACAGGAATTCCCAAAAGCGCTGTGGGAAGTCTGGATGAAAACTTAGTTGCCAAAGTATGGCCAGCACCAGGCAGCAGCAAACAGCCTGACTACCCAGGAAAATTAATTGATTTCAATGGATTCATTAGTCTGCCTTTTTAAGCAGAGGGATCTTGGTGCTCAGCCCTACACTGCTGATGCTGTTTTCAGTGCACTTGGCCTCCAGCTGCAGCTCCAGAAAGCCTTGTGTCTTCTGTAGCTCCTTCCCATGATCTGGCAGCCTTTTCCAGAACCCTGAGGCATCTCCCTCTTACACCTGAACCTTCCCCTGAGGCTGCTGAGGGGTTAATTGTGCAAACAGCAATGAAAACCCGAATTTTCCTAATTCTGCTGGGGAGTCGTTGAGCATTCAGAGTTGGGTTCCCTCGTGCTCTGTGTCAGCACAGGAGAGGAAGGGTTGGCGGGTGCCTCCTCCTCCTCCTCCTCCTCCTCCTCCTCCTATTTTTCAGCGTGTTCTGAATTCCAAAGGCACGGAATTCTCCAGGATGAAAATACAGCGCAAAAATAGGAAACTGCGCCGCGGAGCTTTGATGTTGGCGGCACAAAAGTTCCAGCACGTTGTTGCTGTTTCTGTCCTGTTCCTGGTGAGGAGAAACTCTGATCGCCTGGGAGTTTCCAGATGAGGATGATGGTGGAATATCTTTGAGGGTGTTGCCTTTTTTCTTCCCTTCTTTCTTCCTGCCTTTTTTTCCTTCTTTCTTAAGCTAGCAGGAGTGAAAAGAGTACACAGCCTTTAGTCAAAAAATGGACTCTGTGAGGTGTTTCACAGGCTAACAATGACAAATGAACACACAGAAAGATCTAAAAGAGAAAATACATTCCTTAAAATTACAAAAACCCCATAAAATAGCTCTAAAATAATGTTTCATTTCACCCATTAGAAGTGGGGTTTTTTTGCTTCAGTCTTTTGAGTAAAAAGTTGATATCCTTTGTATCAGGTAGCATATTTTCACAAAAAAGAGCAGTGTTTAATGTGTAAAAATGAACAGCTTCTCCTGCTGTGGCTCTGCAGTGACAATGGCTGGTGGTGCACAGGTAACATGAGGGCAGATTTCTGCCTGATTCCCATCTCTGATCCTGTGCAGCCTTTTCTCACTGATCCCAACAGTTGTCTGCTCATGCTCTGGCTTTGTTACTGGATCTGAAGATCTATTTTCAAATCTAAGTTATTTAACAGTCGTTGGCACATTTTGTGCATTTTTAATCCATATATGACTCAAAGATGTTGAAATTTTGAAACAAAATAAAAGATATTAATTAGCAAAATGTTAAATCAAGGTATTCTAACAATTTTGGTATAAAGATGTATTTCCCAGATGTTTTTGCTCAAGTCTGCTCCTTTCAAAAAACAGTTGGCTTTGATGATTGGAGACTTTCTGCTGAAAAACACTTCTTAGAATGTTTCTTAACAGATTTGTTTGTCTTCAGGACACTATTCAAAGCAAAATAATCACCTACCATCAATATTGAACATTTCATTCAAATAATGAAAATGCCTGGTGTTAGCCTGAGATACTAATTTGTTTTGGAAAATATGGTAGGGTTGTTTTTTTTTAACATACCCACTCATTCTACATGGAATAAAAAACAAACCAATTTGACTGACTGAAAAAAAACCCATGAAAGCACATTTCACTGTATAATTCTTGTTTATCTCTGAGATTCTCTCCTGCTCTGAGGACTGAAATGTCTGTGTGGGTTGACCCAAGAGTATAAGCGAAACAGCTGAAGTAAGCTCAGCTGTGTCCAGTTTCACCCCAAGCTTACTGAGCAAGAGAGATTGCTATGACATTTTGATCCTTTTCTGGACAAACAAAACAGCTTCCTCGACTTCTGAAGCCCCCAGATCTCTGCCTTCACCACAGGGAGTTCTTAGCAGATTCACTTGTACAGCTTTGGCAGGTGTGAGCGCAGAAAGATGGGCTAAAATACCAAAACCAACCATCCTGGGTGCAAATAACATGGACAGAAAACATTAGAAATAGTTCAGGTCCTGTAAAGAATTTTTAGAGCTTTTTGTACTTAATCAATCTGAGGTTTCTTTATAAGATCAGGACATAAAACCTGTAGAGAGATATTACTAAAGACTAGAGCCTAAACAATCTCAAAGTCTATCAAGCTTAAATAAACAGTATATCCTAATAGATGCAACTTTTCTTTTATAGAGATAGTATGCAGGCTTTTGATCAGTGACCTACTTGGTATGAATATTGCTGTAAGAAAAAAAGTATGAATGTTTTTCTATTCTCTTATGCTAGTATGTGTGTCAATATTTTAATATTTCATGTGAAGTCTGTGCAGAGTTTATCCTTGCATGGATTAAAAAGGACTCAGGTGGAGTTTTCTCAGTCTCCTATTTTGGTAGGCTCTGTGAGAAAAGCCCTGAAAATAAAAATGTGTATTGCATCAACCTTAAAATATTCTGATTGCAGAGATAGATTGTCAGAGATTAACTGAAATATCAGTACTGGGACCCAATTAATGTTGACTCATCTTTGCTCTTACTGAAGTTGGTGACTGCCTGCCAGCACGGACCAGGCAGGGCTAATTGTTGAAACTCTTCAAAATATCAACTTAATACCTAAACAGAGCAGTCTTAACCTCCACAAATAACCTAATCCCTGTGGCACAAAGGGAGTGACCCTGGTGAATGATGCTGTATTTGCAAGAGCTTTCTGTACCACTGGGAATTGGTGAAATGAAAACGCGGGGAGTTCAAGGGCAGGCAACAGCAGGAGCAATTTATAACCTCCATATTTCAGCCCTGGAGCTCGGATTGGTGTAATTTGGGATCTTTGGTTGCTGTTAATCACACGTGCACAGGTGGGAGTTCGATGTGTTGAGGAGTGTGTGATGTGGGAGGTGGGCAAGGGCTGCTGAGAAAAATTCCTTGTTCCTTTGCAAAGTTCTCTCAGGCAGCACTGGACACTTAACACAGGGCCCTTCCTTGGGAACTGCTCCTTAACAAAAATGAATTTGCTTTTCCTGAGGATTGGGGCTCCCTTTTGCCTGCTCTGGGATTCAAGGCCCGTGTTAGTGGTTTAATTTGCTGCTGCTTAGCTCAAGCAGGGCAGCTGCAAACAGCCCAGGTGGCTCCAGCACATGTGCATGATCCAAAAAAGGAGCCACTCAACAACACTTTTTTAAATTCGAAGTGTAATTTCCAGCCATTTGGTCATTCCAGTGAAACACAAGGTATTGACTAGACAAAGCACAGGGCAGTGCTGTCAGTGAAGGACAGAATTTTTGGTGAGCGACATGGGCTTAAAAACACTAAAAACAGATCTGAAGAAAGGAGCGTCCCTGAGCTCAGCATCACTTTTGGCCAGCACAGAGAGAAGATTCCCTCAGCCTTGGAAAATGATGCTGTTATTTCAGCATTATTACAAGATGTGTGATCCCCAAGCTTTTTCCAGAAATCTCATGTGGGGGGAAGGTGCTCCCTAATGCCTGTGCCATCTTTACAGTCAGAGATTCACCTGCTGGGTCCCTTCTGTGTGCAGCCCTTAGGGTGGGTCAGAGCTCAACCCAAAAGAGGGTGGTGATGGCTCCTGCCTGGGGAACATCCCAAGAGTGGTTGCACCCTGTGCCACACCAGCTGTCCCTCAGGGAAGAGGGAAGGGTGGAGGCAGCACATGGATGGAAATGGTCTGCAATCCTAGAAACAGAGACAGGATCCAATTAAAACCCTGGATCCCATCATGAGAAGACCTGAGATGGAGCAGGATGCCAATCTCTTGCACAAATTGGACTTGCCTCTACTTGGTGCTCCTCTTTTTTTCACTTTTTACTGGGAAGATTGGAAATTTCTGCTGGCTGAGCTGATGGAATCCCAGCACCTCACTGCAAAGGGATAACAGCAAAACTGATGGCGAAGAGGAGCAGTAAAATTACTTTTCCTTTTGGGCCAGGGATGAAAAATTCTTTTTTAATTCTATACAGAATGTTGGCATGATGTAGGAGTGTTTTGGAGATGAAGGTGGCAGGAGGGGGAAGAAGAGAGGGAGGTATAAATAAATTTAATTAATAATGTCCCCAATTTCTCTAGTGCTTTAATGAAGCTGCTGATATAATTGACTTGAAGTCTGTTCCTTTTTTCTCATTTGAGCCACATCAAAGCATCTCTTTCTATGGCATTCCTTGCTTACAAAGATCATAAATTATCACTTGCCAACTTTACTTTTACTAAGCAGCAAACATTACTTCATACTGAAAGTCTTCATTATGTTTAATGGAAGTTATGCCTAGCAACTAAAGACATAGATGCAATATTTCATTTTAGGCAATGATGTTGGAAGTGTATATAGGCATTTAAAGTCAATAACTGTAATAAATATTTTAAATGGCAATAATAAGTAGCAGTGTTCAAACATGTAAATATAACGGACTACATCAAAAAAGCTTTAAATTTTTTTGCTAGGATTCACCTAAGAAGTCCAAGACTTTCGTTCCAGATATTTGATTTGATCAAAGTTTTGGAAATCTAATAGTTACTATTAATATTGGGGTTTATTAGGTCTCAGTTAACCGAAATCTCTCACCTCCTCCATATTACTGAAGTCTGCAATTCCTTACTCTAATATTTTTTACTCTCCCAGTCACCACACTTCACCATTTCTACCTTCTAGCAATGTCTAACCATCCTGCAGCGTTTATCCATTATTCTGTAGCGTTTTGTGGGCTGGGCAGGAAAAAGCTGTATTCTAAATTCAAATGTATGAGTAGGGAAGGACAGCAAAGAGAGTCAGTGTCTGCCATTGGTGTTTAGAATTCAGCCTTGCCAGCACATTGCTGATTTTGAGTCATGAATAGGTTAAAGGTGTCAATATCAGTGGGGGGTTTCTTGTCATTTTAACAGTTATGGTTTAATCTGAATAGGGGATGCACATAGCTGCAGTTCTGGTCAGTGCCTCTCCTTAGAGAATTCACAGTTCTCTTTGAAGAAGCTCTAATCCCCTATGATCTATTTTGGATGCAATGCTAATGTTACATGGACAGTGGTGGGCTCTCAATTAAGTATTTCCATGGAGGAAAGACATCACAGAGATGTCTCACCACCCTTGGAACACGACAGCTCAGAGACAACCCAAAAGTAAAGAGAAGTAGATGAGCTGGGACATGCAGGCATTTCTCCTGCAGGGCTGCTGCTGCTTTCTCAGAGGTGCACAAAATACAAAACCTGGCCAGTTTTCTTTGCATATTGCTCTTTTAATCTCCTCTGTCCTCTGAAACTTTCTCTGGGATGGGTTCAAGGAGCCAAGAGCAATCCCCAGGTTTTCTGAAGAGCCAGAATAGCTTCTAAAGGGCTTAGATCCTCACAGCCCAGAGGACCTCGTTGGGCCACCTCGCTGCAAAGCTCTTTGCTCTCCTCTCAGCTCTGAAACAGTTCTGTTCATCTCTCTCCAGCATTTCCAATGCATCCTTTGGCTGTCAGGCCTTTCCAAATCTCTCCTTTGTCAAGTCACCTCCCCTGGGGAATTTCAGGAGCTGGTGCCTTGTCAGCCTTTGGCTGTTTTCTAATGGATTCTCAGAAATGTAAAAGCTGTACAGAGATTTTACAGGTCTTTCTGGCCCTGTCACAGGTATTGGTTTAAGGTTAAGGAAGCACATAAGGTTTGAAAATGCTCACTGGTTGAGAGAATTGACAAAATTCAGAGGGTCTGCAAGCAATCAGAGAGTGTTATTAATAAATTACACACTTGGCATGTTAGTTCCTGACCTCCTATATAGGCACTGGGCTTTTGATAAAGGGGCAGGGTGAAGGGAAAAGGGAAATCATAGGGGTTCATGAAAAAGGGAGAAATTAATTAATTAGGAAAAGAGGAAAAAGAGAGAAGAGAGAAAAAGAGAAAAAAGACAGGAAAAAAAGGAAGCAAGCTTCAGGCCAAATTATTGCTTGCTGCCAAATGTGACAGTCTGCTCAAATCGAAAGAAAAATTGGATTTTTTAAAACTTGCTACTTAATTGTTAAAAGGGTGTTAACCTTTGGGTGGATTTTGCACAGAACTTCTTTTAAAAGGCTTTATGTTTATTCATGCAGGTCCCAAGGTTCTTCCTAAAGAAGTCTTTCTCCACCCTCATACAGCAGTGTCTTTTGTTTCACCTGCTGTAGAAAAGCGATACTTGTCTTTTCGTTCTTTTATTTCCAACATTTTTAATACATAGCTTTGGTTTTTATTGGCCTTTTTAGAAAGTTGTCTGATTCCATTCCAAAACTGTAGAATTCTGACCTTAGCTTCCTCTTACTGCATCTCTATTAGAGAAATATTCTTTTCTAGAAAATTAACCTTTACTGCCACTTTCCTGACTGAATCATCAGCAATTATTCTGTCTCTGTGGAGTGTTTTCACGACCCTACAGGAATTTATGGGCAACGGGAACACAGTCACAAGAAGGGCTTTATTTCTACTTTTTGAAAACTAATTCAGGCATGCATCACCTGGGAAGAAGTTAATGAGCCTCCATGAGCTGGTGACTGTCTGCAGGGGTAGGTAGGGCAGTGAGAGCCACATCACAATGAAGGAAGACTTTGCAACCTGACATTGTTCTGTGGATCCCTTCTGGTAATTGGGAAGGAACTGTTTTCAAGTATGTTCTGCAGTCAGCTAAAAAAGAAAAAAAACAACTCGGGTGTAATTCTTCCTTTTGGCACTTGTGTCACTATGACTTAGCACTGTCATGAAATTAAGCATCTGTGAGCCCTGTCTTGGGAGTCCTCAGGGAGCAACTCCTCTGTGATGGCAGGGGAGGATGTAGTCATAATCCCTATTTTCAGATGAGGTTGTAATTCCCATTCTGGTTGGAGGCCCAGCTAGACACAGGCTTATAAAATCTGTGGAATAATTATCAAGACATATTCTATAGCTGGGAGATATAATTCCGGATCATAAAGCTCAAAGAGCGTTTAATCCAGCTGTGTCAGACAAGAATGGGATTTATTGGCATAAAACTAGCAATCCCCCTTTTTCCAGCCTCCCATTCAGCTCAGAAAAAAAAAAAAGAGGAAAAGAAGGCAAAATGACTGATGAGCCCTGGCAAATCTTAGTGTTGAGTTTAAGATGTAATCCTGCTTTATCTCCAGCCACCGTGAAGGAACAGGACAGAAAAAAAGGGTAGAAAAGAAAAACCACAGTTACACATCTAGCAAAATTCCAGTTCTAATTACAGTCTTGAAAAAAACCCAGAGAAACCTTTATTTGGTTTCTTCTGCAAAAATGTATATAATAACTTTCCTCCTTCATTCCTCCCAGGAGCAACTGTGTATTTGGACACTCTGTAAGGAATCTGGGTCTCACCTGATTTCCAGTGAGACTCAGTCACTTGAATGTCCAAATAAATCATGAAGTAGGATTTAGGGCCATGTTTCCATACCCACTTATGGAAGGGTTCAACCTGACCACTTCATTCTTCAGTGCTGTAATTATTATCTGCTGAAGGTTTGTAGTCCTGGTATAAACATACATAATATGATTCAAATATGTTTTTAAAGTATGCCAGAAGTATAGCTGACTAAATTTCAATTGGGCCAAACGTGGTAATTTTAGTAATTTTTGGGGGCTCAGTCAGAAGTCCATTAAGTAATACTTTCTGGTTTTGCTACTTATAAGAAATATAATTTTGGGAAACTCATGGATATTTAACATTTGAGGCCTGTATGGTAGATTTTGTAAATTTTCCCTTTTTGTGACAATAAGATTTAAAACTTCATAATCCAAAAGAGAAGTTGGCTTGAATACAGCTGTACCTGATTATCTTGTGGCAAAGGCCTTTGGCTGAGGTAATTAAAATTAGAGTTCCTATATGCAAACATAGCTCCAGAAAAGCAAAACAACCTACCTGAAAAGGATGATGACAGGCTAAAGAGAAGGTATACTTTATGACAGACTTTTCAGAAATTTGGTTATATAATTTTTGTGCAATTTTCCTTCTTTTCTAACCTACATCTTGAACCATCCGTTTAAACATAATACCTAACAAATGCCCACTGCCATAAATAAGGTTAAACAATGGAGTCCCAAGTTGAAAACTTGCTCCTGTTTTAAACCTGTTTTCCTGGTGCAGTGTTAGATTTTTGGCATGGCAGTCCATGCTGGGTTGAGCCCAAATTTGATTCATACAAAACCCCCTAAATTTATTATATCCAGATCATAGGGTAATATAACCATTAAGATCGTCACAATTTTCAGATTACAACTGGGTTTGTTTCCCACAGAATTTAAATGGAGGGGAGGGGGAATGTTTGTTGCCTTGAAAATATTAGGATTTTTGTTGAATAACTAGCAAGATAGTCACCATGACTCAGTGATGTTCCATAGTGACAAAACAAAAATAAACCCCAGTAATTGAATTCGAAGGCCTATTTGCTCAAGATTTCCTTAGTTGCCATTCCATGTTTTAATGGGAATTACAAAGTGTAAACAATAAAATAAAGCCAGAAATGAAGAGAAAGGAAACTGTCTTTTACCCTTAGCCTCTGAAAATTCCCTTTCTGCTTGCAAAGTGCTTCTTTTTTTTTGTTTTGTGTCACTTAAATTCAAATAGGTAAAGTGCCTAGAAATTTGTTTCTAAAGTCTGATGGAGGGACAACATGAAATAAAGAAACCAGGAAAACAACTCGTTTAAATGTTTAATGCAGCATATTTTAAACAGTCCTGTTATTTACTTGACCTTTATTCCGCCTGGTTCTTCATGTATTTTTAAAAGCTTTTAACAAGCTGCAAGGAGGACTGGCTGTATCTGCCCACTGCTGACATAAATAGCATGCCTGGGAGTGATAAACTACAAGCTTTCTCTAAAAGCCTTGTAAAGGGATGTGTAGCAGAAGCAAGAGTTACTATTAAGCAGCTTTTAAGACCTTTCCAGAAGCCATCCTTTTTATGCAAGTTTAGTCTCGGTGGTGAAGGGAATCTTTTACAAACTCTTGTGCAGAATCATCTCTACACACTCCTTCAGGGTGCTATTTCTCAGAATACTCATCCTACTAGAAGTGATAGTTTCAGTCCAGGAGCCTTTTGAGACTGAAATATCTCCAGTAGGTTGCTTAGGGCTGCCGCTGTCCAGCAGTGTAGGAAGTAATTATGGCTCATCTTTCTGTACTCACCTTCCCTCTGCCGTCCAGCAGCTGCTAAGTGGTATGAAATGTGTGCAGGATGTGCCAGGAGAGCCCCTCTTTCTGCCCTAAAAGAAGAGCTGGACATGTATCTGCCATGTTTTTAAACGGCTGCAAAATATCCTGCCCCAAGCACTTGCAAAAACGGCTGGAAGGATCTTTAAGCATGAAGGTAATATTGCAGTGTGTATATTGAATTTAGCCCCTCGATGCTTGTAAAGGAGCCCGCCATTCATTTTTAAAAGAACTGTGTCTTTTGATATGTTGTATCTGCATCTTTTCGTTTGCTGCATGTCCCCAGATGGAGAGAAGGAATTGAAGACCACAGACACTGTGAGGGAATGTTCATTTATGAGCTGGGAATATTATACTTTGTACAAGCAGAATTATAAGGGCTGAGGAGTGGAGAGTGCCTGGAATTAACAACCCTCCCCTGGAAATGTGCCTTTGGGGCTTATATCACAAAGTGGAAGAATTCCGTGATGATGTACAAAACCAGTTAAATAATCTAGTGAATTGAAAAAGGCCTTGCTGAGAGCACCTCAAAAGGAGGAAAATCTGGTAACAGAGGTGTGAGGGGGATAGGGAGCCAAGTGCCACTGGGTTGGAAGTTCTGTTTCAGAAGGGCATCTCAAAGAGTATCTGCCTTTTCTGTTTGCTAAACAGGTCTGGGACAACTCTTCTGGGGCAAGGAAACAGTGGATGTACAAAATAAACATGGTCTGTGTAGTTATGGACCTCCCTGTGCCTGGGAGCCTCTCTGAGCCCAGGATCCTGCCCAGATTTAAGAATGTAAGACTGGCTGCTCATTTATTTATCCATTCATCATGGGCAGGGACATTGAAGGACACAATCAAAAAGGTTTTGAGTGCTGGGGCCAAGTGCTGTTCTTTCCCAAAACCTGGGGTGTTGGATAGCTGGGGGGAGCAGAGCCTGCAGGGTGAAGAAAGTGCCCCTGGGTGCAGGATAAAGGAAATTATGATCCCCACAGTGGTGTCTACTGGAGAAAAATGAGTTATGCATGTAGGAACTGGCACTGCAGAGAGAGACAAATGATAAGAAACTAAATTAAGGTGTCAGAATAATGATAGTGTACCAAAAGGAGAAACATCTACCATCTCTCTTTCTGCTTATAGCCTGGAGAATTGTGTCTGAAAAGGAACTTTCACTAATGATTGACAATGGAAATGTCCAACTCAGATTTATGAGACGAATCTGTCGGATTTACACTTATTTTCTGTAAATGGGAAGACAATGCAAAGGGGGTATAATGGGATGCAGATATCTGACAAGGGAAAACTACAGGGGGAAAACAACTTCACTCTTGGGAGAAAATGTACAATAATGGCTAAATGATTGGTCACATTAGTGCACCAGATTGGGACCCTGCAGGTGTCACTCAGTCCTGGCCTCTGCTGCAGAGCTCTGCATGATCTGCAATCACCCTCTTTGGCCCAAGCCTTAGAGCAACATCACCCATTTTGGCAATTGACTGCCCTGGAATCAACTCCCAGATGAACAGAAATTGGGCATCTCCCTTCTGTGTGCCTCACTTCCCAGGAAACTGCAATTCTGGCACAGTCCCTTCAGCTGCTGAATTTCAAAGCCTTGGGTGGCATCTCTTCTGTGAGGCCTTTCCAGGCAGGATTAAGCTCAGGGGACTCTGCTGTCAGTCAGGGTCTCCTGCCACTGTTCAAGGAATAAAACCAGTTTTGTCTTGATGCTGTGATCATATTAACATGCAGCAATATCCAATACTAAAGATATTCTCAACTCCCTTCCTAATTAGTGCCTTAATTAGTCTTCTACTTGCCACCCTCATGTGCCATCAGAATTGCCTCACCAAGCAAATGACCATTCAATTTACTGATAAAAACAAAGTCAGGCACAAGTCCTGTTAAAATTTCATTGCTATTGGCATCTCTAACATTTCATGTGTCTGTATCAATTTCAATTCCAAGGAAAAGAGTCCTAGTTGCATTTCAATAGCTAATTGTTCTGACATGCTATGAATTCCTTCATTGAATTTGCCACGTGGCTGGGTTGATATGGATAATGTCTTGTTATCTTTACATTTCAGTATCAAATAAACAGGGTACTTTAGACTTTTTAGCAACTGCAGTCACCAACACCCGCCTGCTGCTGCAGACCAGACCAGGTTTTCATAACACAGCTGTTTTTCAGGAGGAAAAGTTCCTCTGCAGGCCAGTGGAAGAGTTTGCTGATTTGTGGCTCAAGGGGAGCCTTTTCCCCAGGCACAAGCTGAGCTGACCACCAGTACCATGGTTTCAGCTCACCCCAGCCAAGTGGCTGCCTTAAAAATCATGAATTTGAGATGTGAGATCAGATGAAGAAAATCATTCCTAAGGTATTATTGCATGAGAGAAAAATGGAAGTGTCCAGCTTAGACCACCTCCCTCGAGCACATTGTCTTTAAAAAAAATCCTAAGCCAAACAGAAGAAACAGTTTTAAAAATAATATCATGCTGATGCCAGGCTGAGTCCTTTAAAAACTTAGTGCTTAGGTCAATAGAGAGGGGAGAAGGGTTTCAATAAAAAAAAGGGAACACAGGCTGTTTAATAAGCAATGAGATAGGCTCTTGCCAAGGAAAGTGTGTAGCCAGCAGCCAAAAAAAGAAGATAAGGGATATACTTCACTCGATGCCCTCTGAGTGCAAGCTCTCTCTGCTGTGAATGATGTCCCTGGGCTGTGCAGATCTCCACCTCTGCCCATGACCAGGTGAACACTAACTGCACCTGCATGGCCTACCAGGCGTTCCTGGTATTCCCAAAAAAACCATCTGAACAGACCTGTGGGAGAACTGCAGCTCTCCCACAGGTGCCTTCTGATCATCGAGGTGTTCACCCACCCTTTGTGCTCTGGGTGTCTTATGAAACATTAGTGCCACCAATGTGGGCTTGGAAACCAGACTCAAAAGCCTCACAGTACCTTGTGTAGCTTAGTGGGATTCCTGAAAAAAAATTAATTTTGTCACCACAAGGCACATAAATACATTAAATTTAAAAAAAGTGTAAATATTAAAAAAACCCATATATATATATGTTAGAGGCAGCAGGTTTTTCATTATATTAATTTCTATGTTGCCTTCTTAATAGGACAAGGAATAGGAAAGAGCTGATCACAGGCTGTAGGTGCAGTGTGCTCATGGTAGTAACACAGAACTGCAAAGGTAAATGTAATAGTCTTAACGTGAGATCATGAAATATAATAATAGGTTTTCATAACACAGGAACAATGCTATAATGTAAATGAAATTGGTATAACTGAACAGTTATATGAGCTTGAAAGTGAATTTGAAAGTAGAGACTATTTTAAACCTCCCTGTGTCTTGCAAAGAATGGTTTCTTTGGGAGCAGCTTTCAGTTCTGTTTGGTTTTTTGGTCTTTTTTAATAATATGAATTGTACTGTATAAAACCCTGAGTAAAGGAAATCAGCCAATGATAAGAGGTCTGTTGAAATGAAAGGTGATCAAAAATTCTGGAATTATATCTTGAACCAAAATGCAAGTCTTTAGGAAACAAACAGGTGATCAACTTCCTGGACTGCTGAAAGAAAGGCCAAAAATAGAACATTTTTTTTGAGTGACAGAGTTCCCAGAAGTCTTGTTTTCAGTTCATCAGCTGCTCACTATTCACCAGGGAATTTGTTTTTAAATATTTAAGGATTTTTATCTCTCTTTTGAAAAATTAAAATTCTTTCATTGAAGCATTCAAGCTTGCACAAACAGCTCTAATTTGTTATACATATTTACAGCTGCGTTTTACTAATGACTAGAGATACAGAAAATAACTTTATAATGGGACATAATTTATTACAAGATCATCCACATGTGAAATTCTCTTGAAGGAACAGGGTTTCTGTGAACTATTTTATATAGATTTAATAGAAAGCAAACTGTGAAGATTAGTTCTTAATCTATTTTTTTACCATCCTTATCTAAGAAAGGCTAAAAAAATAAAATCTGTGGAATATTGACAATAACGCTGCAGTTGTTGTAAAGACCATCCCACCTCGTACTCACAAAATCCAAATGCAATCTGACATAAAAGCTTTGACTATTGCCATTGCTCTTGTCTAGGACAATTCTTGGCTAGCATAAGAATAGTTAATTCATTCCCCATTAAACATCTCCCTAACACATAACAGCTTTCTTTTAGGAGGTCATAAATACTAAGATTGAAAGAAATTACCACCAAAATATATCAAGGTGGGCTTGCTTTCAGAAAGAGACCACTATGATCAGAAGATCTCTACGATTAGAAGAAATAATGAATTATTAAAGAGAGTCTCTGGAAGCAAAAACTGGCATGGAGTGCACATTGGGGACACAAGAGGCCTTTAATCTCCCCTGAAAGCCACATCTCAGCATTTTATCAGTGTGAGACCTCTCATCAGAGGATAAATAGATGTTCTGGTGGCACACGAGTGTGTTTTGCTCCTCGGGAGCCACACGTGCCACACTCCTCTGCTTTGTTTGCTTGCTTTGAGAAAAACAGGTGATTAGCAGCCCTGCCAACCTCATGTAGTCTAACTTCTTAGTCTTGGAAAAATATGCTCTTTCAAGGCACTAACAGATGGACACCAAACATTATTAGTTGCTTTGGGAAAATGATGTCCCAGGCTTTAAAACAACGTAAGGAGTAGCACACAGCTCTGGTTTTAGAGCTCTTTCTAATTGAAAAGTACCCACAGCAAAATGTTTACACGTCAGTGCAAGTGAAGAGCAGAATATCACACATAATAAATTGCAACCACAAGCAAAAAGACCTCGTTGGGCTTTTTTTTTTCCCCTAAAGTTTCTCCCTCTCAAAACGAGCACATGCTTTCATTCTCCCTGCAGCAAAGGACAGTGCTCCCTGTGAGAGGCCAAGTGAGGACTGCCACTCTGGGCTTTTGCATTAAAATAATGCAAGCACGTATTTATCTCAACCAAACACCTCTCACTGGAAAAACTGGCGAGGAAAGGAGAGATCCCACAGTCCTTTAGCTGCCTAACAAAGCAGAGTACAAAGGCATGGCTTTAATACCACAAACACACACCGAGCTTGGGAGCAGATGCTGCAGCGCAAGATAATTTTCCACAGCTTGGCATGAGGGTGTTAAATTGCTATTGAAAAACTGAAAACACTGAATTGCTGCAGGATGAGAGAACCATATGAGGTACAAGCCTTTAATTAGTATTTAGCACGGTAGGAATAGGATGGGGAATGCCTTCTAACCTACCCATGGCACATCAAGCTAGTGTTTAAAATTATTTAATTGTCACCTGTCTGCCGTGCAGCAGCTGCCTCCCTTTTTTTCCTTTTGTTCATAAATACCTCCAGCCTTTTCCAGTGTCAGCAAATTGCTACAGCCAGGATGTCAGCCTGACTTATTTCAAAGACATCCAGCAGTAACCAGAGTCACGGTGCTTTTGGTGCATAACCACCCGTTAACCCTCAAAAGGGAGGAAAAACAAATCCCTGTTTCCTATGGAACAGCAACCGGTGTGTCAGACCCGAGTGATGAGTTGTTCTGGACCTTGCCAGGGTACCCTGAGCCAGCAGCTGCTTCTCCTCTGCCCTTGCCCCTTCCTGAGGAGGGCAGGAGCTATGGATAGTGAACTGCTGAGGCTGTGGCTTTTCTCTGTGCTGAGGTAAGGAGGCTTTTGCAAAATGCCCTTGTGTTGAGTCATTTGCCTTACAGCAAAATACCCTGACAGAGCAGGACACAGGTCACTCAGTAGCTCTCAGCCAAAGCAGCAGTGGCAGCTGGGCTTTTTCAAATCCCTGAAGCAAAGGTCATCAGGTCAGGCACATGAACTTCGGGGCTGATTCCTCATAAGCCATACCTGCTCTTTGCTGTTTCTCTCCTTTGCAAGAATTTTTGTTTATAGGCAAATACTGAGTTTCACGGGTGAAACAAGGTTCACCTTTGTAAAAGGAATCTTCTAGGCATTGCTGCCCTGCCTGCTTCCTTATGATGCTTTGCCTGATTCAACTTTACTATGTCAGTGATTCCCCTCAGCCAAGCTCTGTGCATCAGCCAGAGAAGAAAGGAGATGGTGCCTCACCAGTCCCTCTCAGAATTGAAAACAAAGCTCACGAAAATCAAGGGTTTCCTTTTCTGTGCATTTCAGTGGGCTGCAACTCTTCCTCTCAGAGCCTGTGTTTAATGAGTCGCCATTAGCATTTATATGTACCAAGAAATGGCTGTGCCTCGCAAGCTTATTGCAGTTCCAGCATATTAAGTGACAGAAGAAGCAATATCACTCCTAACAGTGTTTTCCCTTAGTTCAGTATTCTGACCTAATACAGATTTTTCTGTATAATGGGTGTTTTACAGAGAAATGTACTTTGATGGAGAATAAAATACATTGTGGATAGAAAGCCAAATTTGCCTTGAGAAGCATGAACTCCTCATGCTGAGATTGCTCAACAGCTTGATACCCAGCTACACCTCACCAGGTGCCCATTCCCCTGGCTGTAAAATGGAAACATTTACATGTTTCCCCTCTGCAGAATGTTCAGAGATAACACTGTAGGAACAGCAGGCTTTGCTTACATGCAGCAGACCTCGTTATCTCCTTAATGTTGTCAGCAGCAGCACAGTTAAATGACAAACATTTTTACATTAACCAAATACTTTACTCCCAAAGCTTCCCACCTTTTTGTCACTTCTCGATCAGTACTTCACAGTGATTTTGTTAAGGTGGTGGGGACTGAATCCCCAATAGCAATGGTTCATGTTTGCATTGAAACCTTTGCGTTATCTGTGATTGATACCCTCCAGAAATCCTCTTCTCTCCGTGTTCTATCGTGAGCTTGCTGGTGTTTGTTCAAAACTTGGACTTGGTCTTGGAGGTCTTTTCCTGCCTTATTGACTCTGTGATCCCATTTGGTGCTGTTGATCCATCTTATGCAGTTAAGGAGCCCCACAGGAAAGACAGACAAGCCTTCTGCTTTTACTCTAAGGAACTGAACCAAGCTGCAAAGAGCAAACAATGTGAAATGGCCAATAGCAAGGCAGTACCACTTAGGGGCTTCTTCCTGATGGATTTCTATTTTATTTATATTAGCTGTATCAGTGAGCTGGAACAGCTTCATGGCACTTAACTTCCTGCAACTTGACATTCTTCTCTTTATTTTGTCAGGAACCTCAGTTAAAGCAAAAGCCAAGAAGCCAAGAACTTTAACTGAGTGTTTTCTCCAATCAGTCCCTGGCCAAAGAGCTCTGGCTTTGTGTACACAGGAGCTGCAAATGCCTGCACCTCGTTGTCCTGATGATTAATGCTTTCTCTCCCTTGTGCTGTCCCTGAGGTGCTTGATGTCAGCAGAACAAGCCAACACTTCCCCAAATAAATCACTGTTTTCTTTCCAGGGCAGCAGTGGTTTGTGCCTGCTCCCCCTCTGGTGCAGCTCAGCACAGCGAGCAATTTTCCACACCCTGTTTCAGACCAGTGGTGTGTGACAACTGGAAGCAATAACTCCAGTGGCACCAGACCCTGGGGATCATGTCTGCTTCTTCTGGGTCAGCAGCTCAAGTCTCTTATCATCCGAGACAAGAATAAATCTGTAAAAGCAAGACACTAATGGTCAGTGGCCAGAACCAAAAGTGAGCTACCAGCCGAGTAAATGACACTCAGCAAAATGATGGGCTGAATTTTAAATTTTTACTCACTTTTCTGTTGTCATTGCTTAGAAATTTGCATCGTATTTAAATTAATATCTTTGAAGTTCATACATCAAAAAGCTGCTCCTTAGCTAGAGCTTTTGACACATGGTAACTGCATTTTAACTGAAGCATTCAATGTCATTCAATGGAACCTTGTAACCATTTTTCATTTTCCTGCACAAGTGACAAAAATTCTTTTCCCTGTCTGGCTTTCAATGCTTTGCTTTTTAAATTTTATTCCTTCCACCCCTCTATTTTCTACACTTGAAAACGAGAGAAGGTTAAGGGAAATGAGGAAGAAAGGTACAAATGTAAAATCTTAGGTTGGTCATTCTTGGCAAAACTATGTAACATGCATGTGAGAGGCTCAGTTAATCTTTTTATTTGGGTTATTTCCTTTGTCACTTTTTTTTTACATGGTACTTCAGTGAAAAAGCTTTCTTAAGTGATGCAGATGTCTTGCATTCTGTTTTCACACATGACAATTTATAACTGATTTCTGATTCTTGTAGATATACTGCTCCTCCATATTTCTCTTATATCAGTAGTTATTCAGAATAAAGGAAACTGGATAGTGTTGAGACATATTTTAAGCAGAATGATGGATTTCCTTTCAATGAGAAGCCACTTCTGTGTTTTAAAGAGCAAAAATCTGCCTGTCTAATGACTTGGAAATTCAGTGACAAGCTCAGGAAGGTTTTTTCAAGATTTCCAGCTCACTTAAGGCCCAACCTAAATCCTTCAGAGCTGATGGGAGCCTTTGCAGTGACATTAATGTGCTCTGAGTCAGGATCTTGGGCCTGAGCTGACATCTCAGTTGCACCAACACCATGCAGTGCTTAATTAAATGGAGACACTTAAATATGCAGAGAGCCACCCACAAGATCCCAGCACAGCAAGGACGGTCTTAGTACCAAAAACCAAGAAATTATTTCAGCTCCAACTTTCTCAAATGAGCTCTTTTAAAGTTATCCCAAATCTGGGAGGTATTTTGTTGCCCAAAGTGCTAAGTGTTTTTTCAGTCTAGTTTCAGACATACTTGCAACTATGTAATTCTTGAAGTTTTTTGTGTTTACCAAGCATTTGTTTTTATATTAAAACGGATTTAGAGAAGTAGAAGAAATGCTTCTTTCAGTCTCTGTCTGATATGTGTTATACCAATTTAAGAGCTTCTATGCTGTTCATTGTCATTACAGAATATTCAACCCTACATGCTCAAAACACAACATATCGTCTTCCTTCTAGCTTCCTTTCCTTATCTCCACTTACTTTATTTTTTAATTCTAACAAATCCCAGTGTTTCTACTGAAAAATGTTCTCAGTAGTACAAATCATGCTCACTGCTTATATAAGATTTCTTTGCCTATTTGCATATGCATAACAAGGCTGAGAAGTAAGGACCCATTAAAGCCAAAGCTAAATTAAAATATTTCAAATTTATAGCCAAAATATTTTTCAGATCTCTAATAGTATACAGTCCTCCTTAGCAAGCAGTGTTGGTAAATTAGAAATTTGCATTAACAGCCTTGCTAATAACTTAATTTCCCACCCTCTACCCAGGAGCTCTGAATCCACAGAGGGACTGAATTACCTCTTGACTGCAAACAGTAGTTTTGAAAAGGAACTTTGGTCTAGTCTACATTTTCCTGATTTTGTTTACCAGTAATTGTCAGTGACAGAGCTTAAGAAGCAAGAACACGTTACTGCTAGGATTCCCAGAGAAAAACAAATCTGGGTTTTTTTAATTTAAGATTAGTCTGTCAAGGAGAAATGTAAGCTGGAAGCCACAAAATGTTACACAATTAAAAAAAAAAATCAACAAAAACCAAGAGACAGTTTACAGCTGTGAAAGATAAGTGGGTTGAGTAGTCCTTAAAGTACAATTATATTCTGAGAGGTGACTTGGGGAAAAGTCATGATCTGACTGAAGAGTTCTGCTATTCAGACTCATTTGAATCCCTGTTGTAGATAAAAATTATGTGCAATTTTTGCGTCACTTTAAATATCTTTTCTTCCTACCTTATAATTCAAGAGATTTACTCAGTGTTTTAAAATGCATGCATTCCTATCGATAAAAATTGATGAGTGTACCTAAATAAGTAGTGTCAGTTGAAGCCCAAATATTTTCCTGCTGTTCTAACTACCCTTGCATACAGAAGTATTTAGAAATATATATATATTATATAGTTTGTAAATTGTGACAACTGAAGTGGCACAAATGCCCACATATAAATTAAAAAACCATGAGAGTGATTTATTGCTTTTATCACATTATCAGCAGAAATCTTACCCACACTTCTAAGGACAGTCTCAGCGTCATACAGTTTTTATAAGGTTAAATATTTAGTATATCTAACAAATATTGTGCAATTAGAAGAGCAGCTGGCTAGGTAATTCCTGCCCCATTGGAGCCCCTCCCTCCAATCTTTTAGCCCTAAATTTTATTTTGTCTATGATGTTTGGTGCAAAACAAAGTGTCCTTGCTAGGCTAAAAGGCAAGACTAAACAGAATTCCAAGAAGGTAGCATAATATGTGAGAAAGTGCAGCTGCTATGCCAAAGTGACAAAGCGCTAGCGACTATACAGCTATGTGTTAAAGGCCATAAAAGCTATATACACAAAAGGCAAGAAATCTTAGGGCATGTGTCATCCCAATCCCCTGGTGCTCCTGTGGTGCCCTGGGACATCAAACTGGCAGGAACTGTCCCAGGGTGGCAGCTGGTGCCCAGGCAGGTGGGCTGAGGGCAGTCCAAGAACTTACATGTCCACCATGGGGCTGAACTTTCTCTATCTGGGTAATTTCAATATTAGATTGAATGAAGAAAGCCTAATCTCCCATTCTTCTGACATTGTCTTTGAAACAGGCTCTCCACACTAAACTCCGAGCTGCTTTGGATGGCATCCCTCAATCTGGCCAAGCAGAGGTGTTCCAGATGTCCCAAATTTAAAATCCATTTTTAATAGATCACTAAAACAATTTAAAAAGCTAAAATCCCTGAGTGCAAATAAAACTAAAATGTAAAGTCTTCATACTGCCGAATATATTAAACACAATTGTAAAATTAGCACTAAAACTAAGTAAGAAAGTAAGTACAATTACTGGAATTTTTTTATCTTGACTAAACTATACATGTGCAGGCCTTTCCATCTCCTTTTTAACCAAAAAGCCAACACAGATGTGTTGGCTTAAGCTTAATTTTGGTAGAGCGGATTCATCTGAGGAGTAGCTAAGGCAACCAGCTAATTGCACATGCCAAGAAACTGAATTAAATTTTACTTCCCAGAGATTCTCAAGTGTCTTTAGTGTCTTGAACTAGCAGATAGCCACAAAAATGCTTTGCAAATAGCACACATCTCTCCTTGTAGCCACTCGACTACTGTGTTGAGTGCATTTTTAAGTTGGCATTGTTATTTTTAACGACAATGACATAACAATTGAGGATTGTTTCATTGCAATTTCTATCTAAAGTGTTGCAAAAACTGTTTAAAGCTGGGAATGGAATGTCTAAGTGTCATTTCTCAAAAGTCCAATAAATGAAGAGACATTCAGCCAAGATAATTGAACCCTACTGTGCACAAACTTCTATTTTTTTGAGAAGGCAATTTAAATCTGTCATATATATGGCATGAAATATTTTCCAGTATATCTGTAAGATCTTCCTTACCTCATTCTCATTTTGTTCTAGCTCCTCTTCCTCACATCCTCTTACTTATATCTGGCTGACACACCCACATTTCATCCTTACACACTAGCCTTTCTAGGAAAAAAAGTCACCTCATTGTTTAAAGCAGTTTAGAAATGTGATTTCCGGAGAGCTCTCTGGACACATCTGTGGGGCTGGGGTGCTTTGTGCCTCCACTGTGCAAATATGGCCTTAGCCATATTGGGATACAGGGGCAATGCAAGTGCTGGCCCTGTGGACTATAAATCAATATAATATTGTTATTCAGGTATTCCAGCTTGTTCACCTTGCAGTCCCATCTCAGAACAAGCTTATGCCAGCAAACAATGAAGTGCTCCCAAATAAATCCCCTGTTGCACACCCAGCTCTCCTACTTGGCTTCTTCCCACTTCCCACACAAAAGGAGGGATCACAGCTGAATTTCCAAATTTCCAAATGAAAGGTCACCTTGCAAGTGGCATCTTCTATGATAGCATTAACTGTGAGCAGGCTGAAGCCTCCCATTTCTCTATCAGCTTAGCAAAGCATGGCTACACAAACTGTTGGACTGGTTCATCATTCCTCTTCCCTTTCCATTTCTTTCCTTTTTTTTTCTTTCTCTTTCTCTTTTTTCTTTTTGTTTCCTTTTGGCACCTTCATGCTGTGCTTGTGACTGAGTGAACAGGCTGTGTTCAGGCTGTATTGTGTACATACTATATCATTCCATATAATGACAACAGTGTGATTACAATGTTCAACAGAAAACATTGGCTGAGGAGACAAGGCTGTAATAACAGCCTGAGAGCTGAGATGTTATCCACTCCCTCTGCTCCACCACCATATCTGGGTCTTTTCTCAAGGGAAGAAAAGTCCTATCAGTCATATTCACCCTTTCCCAAAGGCAAAAAATTAGCATGTCCTGTGATCTAAATCAGACATTTAACACAACTCAGGAATTTACCGGCATAAACAAAAATAATTCCAGCACTATTCAAACAATCAACACTATGTTTTCAAAAGCCACACCTTTACTGACCTTTAGATGTTTGGGCAGGTGTTATACCATAAACTTTTGTATCACTTTTGCTTCATTTTTGATTGGGACTACATATATATTACTGTCCTTGAAGGGTTTAACTGTCCCAGCCCCTCTGATGAGCTCACGGAGTTAATAGATCTTGTTAACAGCTGGCAAACTATTGCTGCAGAGCTCTATTATCTTATCTAACAGAGGACTTTATGGCTATATTTAGTTTAATTGAAGAATGTCCTAGAAAAGGACTAATGACACTTTTCATTTTTAATATAGCGGTTCACATTCAGACAAAATTTTAAAAAGAAAGAAGACGGGAAAAAGGTTGATCGGAACCAAAAATGACTTCTGGAAATTAAAATGTTGTAGCATTTTGTTGATATATAGATTGTATCTAGTCACTTGCTGATATGATCCATCACTCAATCTTTTTCATTTAGTCATTTTGAAACTAATGGTCAAAACCATGCTCACTTCCACTGGATAAGTGTTATTTCCTTCCCACCAAAATGTCATTAATTTCCCATGGAGGCAACATGTTTACAGTACATTAAAAAATCTGACTTCTAGATGAAAAGGCTTTACTATGCCCTGAACCTGTGAGAAGACATGTTCTTTTTAGTGGAAAAAATGTAGCAGAAATCAGTCACACACCTTTTACTGGCAGGAATTTACTTTGCAATGCCATCACCACAATTCAAAGTGAGCTGTTTGACAGCACCATGGAGAAATTTATGTTGGAAGGGACTTCAGGGTGTGTCTGGCCATCCTCCTGCTCAGGGTCAGCTCTGACATCTCAGGGCATGTTTTGGCAGCACAAAGGCTCAGGCCGAGGTTAATCTAACCCATGGGGTGGGAGCTGAAATCGTGTGGTTTCTTGCCTGGGCTCATCAGGCTGGATGAAGAGGAATATTTTGTTAACGTGGCTCTACTGCTCCTGACTCAGAGCTGGGTTAGGCATCTCAGCCTCTCTCTGCCTCATTTTCCAATTCCAGCAGCTGGGAAGAGGAACTCCAGGGAGGTGTTGGTGGAGACACTGCTCAGCACAGTGACCCTGCAATGTCTCCTCCCAGTAACTAACCCCACAGATGTGGGTGAAATACATTCCTGGACCTATGAAGCAAAGTGCACTTGGCTGGGGAAAGCTGGCACTTCATTGGTTAAGACACTTTTTATAGCTCCAACGGATGGACATCTTAGTCTCTTAGGCCTTCTGGCTACTCTGAAATTGTTGCTTTCACCTTTTTTACTTGTTTTGCCCGAGATAAGAGCCAGATTTCCCGCATTTTGTACGCCTTCTGAACAACACGTACTGCTTCCTCCCGTAACAGCCAGGTTTCAATTCATGAACCCCATCGATCCTGGGAGAGCTGGGTTAGCAGAGCTCAGTGCTGCAGGGCCAGCCACAATGTCCTCCCGTTGTCCCCTCGTTTATGTGCCTCATGAACACAGTTTCTGCCCCAGCAGGTGCTCTGCTATTCTCGTTTCACACACGGAGGCAGTTTTTCCCCCCGCCGCTCCTCCTTAGCGGGAGCGGATGAAAGCACAGTGAAAACTGTTTGGACACTTGGTGATTTAAGAGCCTGCTGGCTCGAAGCTCACGCTGTGAAAATGTCACACATCTTAATCCTTGAATCTCCGGCCTCCACAGCATCACAGCACAGGAAAGGAAGCAGCACTGCTTGAAGCCTGGCACGGGAAGGCTATGAGTTGCCACTGGTGGTCTCAGTGCTCTCCCTGGCATTGCACAGCCATACCCAGCTCATTGTGTCACTCCTTAATGTCATTGCACAGGTGCCAAATACCTTTTATTTCGTTGTCTAAACAATTAACATATCCAGTCCAGCACACAGAGGTCTGCTCACTCACGTTTGTACTTGGTTGTGTCCAGCTTTAAAGGCTGTTCCTTCCTCCTCTGAATTTTGTGCCTAAAAGCATGTCTAGTTTTTGTACCCCTTGTTAACACTAGTGTTTCCATAGGGTGGAGTCCATTTAACATTGTCTGAAGACAAAATTCTCACTGAATCACTGAGGTTGGAAAAGCCCTCCAAGATCATCGAGTCCAACCTGTGCCTGATCCCCACCTTGTCACCCAGCCCAGAGCACTGAGTGCCATGCCCAGTAGTTCCTTGGACAGCTCCAGGGATGAGAACTCCAAACCTCCCTGGGCAGCCCCTGACAATGCCTGAGCACCCCTTCAATGAAGAAATTCCTCCTGATGTTCAACCTGAACCTCCCCTGGCACAGCTTCAGGCCATTTCCTCTCATCCTGTCATTGGTTCCCCAGGAGAAGTCCTCAGGTACAATTCCTGATTTCCATGAGCTTTGTTGCTTCTCATCAAGCCCCTGGTCTGTTTAGGCATCTCATCTCTGGCACTGCTGCTATTTTCCAGGGAAAACCAAGACATTCCCTGAAGGACAGCTTCCTCCCTGTCCTCCGTGTCTGTGCCCTGAGAAAGAAGGCCCTCACACCCTAAGGAGAAAACCTAAATTGCTCTTAAAGGGGTGTTAGAGCTGTTTATATTTACCAAAAATGTATGAAAAACATAACAATATACCAAAAATATACCAAAAATATACAAAAAATAAAATCTGTAATCATTTAACTAAAACAACTTTCCTGAAAAGGGCTGTGGGAAGCCAAAGAAGCCAGTTTCCATTTTCAGTGTGCCACCACTGGGTCACATTTTCACCTCCCCACTGACAGTGGACGTCACCACCAAGTCACACAGGAAACCCACCGGGCAGCAGGAACACATCCAGCTTTCCCACACTCCTGACTGTAAACCTGAGCTTGTTGCCACTGCAGGACTCAAGGTTTGCTCTTTGGAACCTCGAAGAACAAATGTGAGCAAAGTAACAGTAGATTTATTGGCTATGGTCATGAGGCTCTGCTTGTCAGCGTATTCCCAGATTTGCACGGAGTTTGAATGTACTTCAGAAGCTGGAGATAAGCCTAGAACTCACGTGAAAATAGTAATCTGCTTTGGGGTTGTCAGTAAAACATGTTGCTTCGGTGTCAAATCGAATTACTCAAGATTTAGGTCACACAAAGGTGTACATCATCTTACTGAAGGCTTCCTGGGCCCCAGAAGAAGAGAAGAGAGCTGGGATTGAGTGACATCTCTGTAGAAGCTATTTGGATCAGCTGCTTTCAAAAATCTTGATGTGATAATAACCCTGATAGTCAGAATGCTTATCCAACTACATAAATATGAATGCAAGCCCTACATTCAGGCATAAATAACTCTCTATTCCTGAAGTTTTCTTCTTCATGTTGTCAGCTAGGGAATTAAATTATCCATTTGTTTGTATTGTGATACTGAAGCAAGGCAAGACATGGAATGGTGAAGATTAGAATACAGACATTAATTTTCCAAATTCACTCTTCCTGAAGGATAATGGACTTCAGCTGAAAACTCACCAAGAACTGAATTATTCCAACAGAATACAGGAAATTTTCTCTCTCTTTGCAGTGACCAAGTCCTAGCTGTGCTTCACAGGTGTTGGCTGTGGAGTTGCTACCTCCCAGAAAGTACCACAGGATAAGACTTCTGGCAATTAAAGCCCAATTCCCTGTCTCACCATGTTTGTGCTGGCAAGGCAGGGAGTGCTGTGTGTGAGTGGGTGGCAGGAAATGTGAAAGATGAGCTGTCAAGGAGTTTGCTATGAGGAGGCTGCCTTCATGTCCCTGAATTTTGTCTGTCCACATAGCAGCTTTATTTGGAGTTGCAGAATTATGCCAACCTTTGGCAACTGGCAGTGACCCTTGAGGGAAGAGGAAGAAGGTGGGAATAATCATAGCAGTTTATATTTTCTATTTCCAGCTTACCCCATGCACTGGCAGATTGTACTGTCGTGTATATGGTTCTTCTGGGAATTATATGCATCTTTTGGGGAATCTGTGTGGGTGCAGCCCTTCCCTGCACCCCCCAAGGAATAGGGGAGGAAGACAGTCTGCTTTTAATTGTCCATGTCCTCCAGAGTGGATCTCAGAACACACACAAATAATGAATCTCAACACAGAGCAGGCTTTTCACGCCACTATCAGCAGCATGACTTCTCTGTCTACATTTCAGATAACAAATGCAAGCTAGTAGATTAAACAATGATAAAGCAAAGGTGGATCATTTTAAAGTCATGTGAATTGCTCTATAAATGTCTGTTATCCTCAGCGAGGCTTATGTGTCACTGCAAAATGCCACACGGTGTAGCAGTGTTTGTTTGTTTCATTCCGCAAAGGCCAATTCTCAAGGCAAGACAAATGACAGGTGAGTAGATCCTGGTTGCCAAATATTTGTCAAAAGTAAAATCAATCTTTTTTTTCTTCTCTCACTCCCTGCCTCCCCCCCCCCCTTTTTTTTCTGCCATAGTTCACTTCAAAGCTAAGCAGAAGCTCGAAGTAATGTCCCTTAATTCCTGTGCCCCTGGTCAGGCAGCGTAATGCCTGCTGCAACAGGTCAGCCCTGAGCTCTTCCAGGAGCCCTTGTCGATTTATGTGGCCAATAACACAGTCCATAACAACTCCCCAAATGCTGCTTTTGAACCATTATCAGAAGGTGAATCATGGGAATGATCCTGTCCCTGACCTCCCCTCAGAGGGTGAGTTTCTTCCTTGGAAGAAGCAGATTTTATCCCTTCAGCATCTCCATCTGCTCTCTCCTGAAGATGCAGGATCCAACTCCAGATGCCTCCAGGCCAAGCAGGATGCTGGAGACTGCCTTTCACTGGCTCTGTGGCAAAGGGGTAGATGATCCCAAAAGTCTTTCCCCACCTCATCTTAGTGTTGCCAAATTCCCTAATCACTTCACAGAAAGCAAACCCCTGATTTCGTTGGGACTGATTGGGTTCAGCCTGAGCTCTGCTGCACATGCAGAGGCAGCCTGAGAGGTGGCTGGCTCTGGGGACACTGAGGTGACAGGCTGGGAACACACCCAGCAGTGTCACCAGGTCACTGGGTCTGAGCTCAGCAGTGGCCAAGGAGAGCTCAGCCCTTCAAAAACCAAACTCACTCGATTTGATAAGCTCAGAGGTAAATATGTGAGACTTTGCCCTTTATCTGTGCCTAAAGCTGAGCTCTCAGAATTAAAACAACTGCTGCAGTTACTAGAAAGTGGGGGAAAACAAGCAAACAGAAAAGCCCTGTAGCTCTGTCTAATTCCTGTGTTTCCTGGAAAGTCTGCTTAGCTTCCCTTCTTATAAAAGACATCCAGTCCTGTCTCACAGCTTTACCTTGAAGATATTTTATTTCTGTCACTCTAAATTTCTTTTGAAAAGAAGAACAAGGGCAGAGATGTGCTTGCCAAATGCAGACTAATTCAAGATTGAAGCAGTACAGCCAACCCATTTATAGTGAAATGGCTTAATATTAATCCCATCATTAGTAGTGTAATTCTCTAAAAATGTAGGATAGAGAAGACAGTTAAGCACTGCAAACTTCCAGGGTTTAGAAGTGAATCTTGTAAGCAGCAGTAGCCTTCCAAAGCTTTTGACATTTAATTAGAAGGATGCTCATAACCTCAAACCACCTGCAGAACCTGTGTCTCTCTGTATGAATCAAACATGGCCAGCAAATCCACCTGAGAGGAAATAACCTCTCTTGTCACCTCTTTGGAAATACCTGATTTACCCAGGTTTGGTCATTAATTAACCCTCAGCAAGATGCCTCTCTTACAACTAGGTGCAAAAAAACCCCCAAAACCCAAAAGAATCAGATTATCCTCTCTGGCTCCTATATGTGGGAAGCCATGAAGTCTCAACTGGAATGAATGTTCTATATGCAGGTCTGGATATTATCTCTTGCTGTCCCACCCAAATATGCAATATTTTAGAAAAAAAAATGCAAAGTTTCACACAATATATGCTGAAAAATGTCCACAATTTTCTTCCATTATGTAGTTCATATGAGAGGACATGTATCCCATACATTAAAGGAAATTCAGTTCAGTATCAGAAGTTTCTAAGCTTAACAAGCCAATTAAGACCTTGCTAGCACAAAATCAAGATATACTTTTGTTGCTTTGTTGCATTCAGACCATATAATGCCTTTTTTTCAGGATGCTGGTACTGGGTAAGTTTGATTCTTGGTTTGCCACTTTGACACTGTTTTTCTATTTCCCATGTCGTGATTTACAGAGAAGATTCCCTCTCTCCCAAACCTCTGCCACACACTTCCATTCTTCTCTCCATTCCTGCTCGAGAAGAACACTCTCTGAGCTGGAGGCAGAGCTCAGCATGTGTGTGGCAGGGTGTGAAAAGGCTTGGGCAGGAGAAACCCAAAGCTCTGAATAAACTTTCACTGTGGTAGGCAGGGCACACACAGTTCTGGGGAGGGGAGGAGTATCTAAGCATGGCAGAAAAAGTAGTGTTGACAGATTTGCCTACCTGCAGATGCTGAAATCCTGCTGAGTTTTGGGGTCTTTTACAAGCTATTTAATTGCTTTAGCAGTACTCTGTTCCATATTAAAATAATCTTTCTCAAGATCCTGGGTAATTGCCCTTCTCTGTTTTAATCAGTAATTATTTATTACTGCAGTAAAGCAGGAGGCTTGACTTGGTATATACCTCACTGCAATGCCCTGTCCCTACCCCAGAAATTCTGCAAAAGCATCTTCTTTCTTTGGCACCAATGTCACTTCACCCCAGCCCTGAAATAAGAATAAGAAAAGTAGGATACTTGTTTATGACTTGCAATTGTTAAATTGCCACAGCTTTGCAAATTTCTATTTTTCTCTGTGTTTTTTAACTTTTTAATCCATCCAAGAAGGAAAATCAGCTTTAAGAAATTAACCTCTTGTATTAGTTAGCACAAATAAAAAAGGACAATGAATTATCATGGTACCCAGCTGATGTACAGTAACATAAATTTCAGTACTGCATTTGCTTTGGATTATATGACCACAGGTTTAGAGTTGTTTTAGCAGATGAGGTTTTCCAAATGAAACCTGGGGTTTGTTTGTTTGTTTTGGTTGGTGGTTTTTTGGGGGAATATTTCTTTTACTATTTTTCTGGGCTCTACAGAAGAAGACTAGTGAGTGTCCAGTTCAGTATTTAGCCTCACACATATCAGATAAAGTGTACGTGGTTAAGCTTGTGCCAATCTGTAACTCTGACTAGCAGTCTGTGGAGCTCTTTTTGTCTGCAGTCTTTCTGTCTGATTCTCTTGTTTCCATGTCTTTGCTGTGGATTGAGGTGCTTTGTGTGGTTTTTATGAGTTACAATTGTCTCTAGACTGATGAATCCCACAGAACTCTCACCTAAAAACACACCCTGTGACTGGGGGGTGATCACTGACCAGTTCTGAGCAGCAAAGCCAACTTTATCCCCAGTTTTATTCTCTCACCAGCTTTGGCAGTTGCCATCCCAGCAGTAAATCCAGAAATACTTTTGAGAAGCTTTAGAAAGGGTCCCCAAATACTTTCCTCATTGTTTAGCATTGACATCTCAACTTCTGCATACATCCTCTGGAAACTGTTCACCTTCCTGGAAGGCCTTAGCTTCTCTGCAAGCTACTTCATTAATAATGCATCATTTAATTTTTCTATTACTGACTTAAAGAAATAAAAATTTAAACACTGCATTAATGTGTGATATACGAGATGAAAGGTGCTCAGTGGAAATTCATGAAGAGTCGCCATTAATTTTCCACTTTTCCCTGTTGCCTCCATTTTGTATCTGTGGCCATGAGTAATACTGACCAAACTTTCTTTTACTGGATTTTGTCATCCCTGGCAGCGACAGGTACCGCTGTCAGCAGGGATGATGATGATGAGCAGAGGAAACTTCTTCATCCTGAGGTCTGGTTTTGGATATAATGCAGAGCTGAGACCTATCCCAACTCTGATCCACAGCACACCTTGCTCTTTCTAGGATGCTCCTTCCAGGGATGTGCAGCCTCACCAAGCTGCCTGAGCCCTTCATTCTTTTCACTTTGTGCTGTGGAATGAATTGGGATTCAATTCCAGCTGCCACAGCTGCAGCACCACACAGGCACAGCCCTTTGAAATGGTTTGCATCCCACAGTTTGAGAGCCCCTGACACAGAGCAAGAGGCAGTCAGAGGTGAAACCTGCTTCAGAGACTCTATTGATTCCTGGGTTTATTTTGCAGGAATTGGGCCTGGTAGCTGTTGAAAGCAATAGAAAAGATCCTCTTGTGCAGGCAGTGCAACGGGGTTTTCTGTGTGAGGAGTCTGCCAAATTGATAGCTGTGCAAACCAAACTCTGTCTCATGGAGGAGTAACATTCTATACAAGTAGAGACAGTAGGATCTCTTCCTTCTCCTGCCGATATACTGCAGTTCACACCCGAAGGGCATCATTTCCTGGGAGAGTAAATATTTTGCATGTATCCTCAATGCAGCCCTGAGTACTTTTGCTATTCGAGAAGCCTAGGAAAAGAGTTTGCTCTTTGCCCAATCTTTGTTAGATTTCGTGGTGGTGCATCCCCCCCGTCCTCTGTCTGCACTGTCATCTCAGAGCTACTAAAACACTCACTCACAGCAGATTTTAAATGGCATGGGCCTGAGTTTCCTCCCTGTAATTCCATGTGGTGTTGTATAATCCCTCAACATCATCCTTTTTCTCCCTTCCACCAAACACAGTTAAAGAAAACTGTTTCTCAGCTCCTTATCCCACCAATGCTTGAGAAGAGGTCTTCAATCTTCCATCTTAGTAAGACCTCAAACTTAATTACACGCCTCCTACTCTGACTAGCAGAGGTGAAGAGAACTCTTAAAGATGTCTGGAGTATTTTTATGGAAATCAACAGCCTGAGACTGCAATCTCTGTTGAGATAAAAAGTTGTACAAGGTGAAGTCGACCCCTGTGGTGCAATTCCCTCCAGTCCTAATATTAAAAAAGGGTTTCTCTGTTCCACCTGGGAAATCTGTGGCAGTGCTCACACACACACAAAAACCCAGTTGCATGCTGCCTTTTCCCAGCACACATCTTCCAACCTGAGCTTGGCTGCTAATATATGATTTTGTAAACATATATTACAAAATATATGGATCTCAGGTGTTTGTTGGGCTGTGAGGGACTGGGGAGTATCTCCTGGGGATGTTGCTCTCCTACTGAATTCAAGTTTAAGTTTAATGTAGAAGTTGAGGAAATTAATAAATTCAAAGCAAGACACACAAGAATGTACATTTTGCATGATTTCAAGTGAGACTGAGCTTGTCCTGATCTGTTTCCCAAGCTGTGATGTGGCTTCATGCTCATAAAATCCAGCCCAGTTTTGCTGAAAGTTTTATGAACTCCATTCAGCCTGGGAATCAACTCAGTTTTCAGCCAGATAACATACCTCAATAGACTGTGTGTGAGTGGGAGGCTGGATATGTGGCAATGACATAGGTTTTCATATCTGTTCGAAGTAATATTTTAGAAAACAAGAACATTAATAACAGCTGAAAAACTAACTTCAGAATCAATTTCGTTCAACACAGCTTGGGGTCCAATATCTGCAGCCCAAAGCTGATGGGAGTTTGTGTCTTTGATGCCACAGCCTGGAAATGGAAAGTGAATATTCCAAGTGCATCCACAGAGGGATCTGCTTCTTGGCACTCACTCTTCCTCAATAGCTGAAAATTCCACAAGCGAGAGTACACATTTTTTGTCAATTTATTTCTGATAGAGGATAAAATCTCACTGTCGAAGATGATGAAAAAAACCCAATTATGTTTACCAAGGAAACAACCAGTACAGAAGTAAGGAAATGAAGGCTGTGGGAATTCTCTCAGCCTGGTGATGCTAGTGGAAAGCTCCAGACAGGCAGGGTGTTTCCAGCTCATACCTCACCTCTCATAGCTGCTCTGTCAGATATTAACGACCAGATCCATTCTAGTTTAGGGCTGTGTATTTTCTTCTCTCTCCCTCTCTCCCTCTGCCTGTACATGATGATGAGGAGAGCAGAGGTGCTGCTGTATTTGCCAAACCCCAAAGGAAAAGGACTTCTGGTGCCCTGGTGTAGTGTCTGTGCCTTGGGGACCTGGGCAGTGCTGCTTTGTGCTGTTTTCCTGCAGTGGCTGTGGTCTGGGAGCCATGGAAGCCCTGGATAGATGGCGTGGAAATGGCCTGTCTGGAGTGCCATGACAGGTGACATACGTGGGCAGAGCTCAGCCTGTGAAACAGCCTGTGCTCATGCATATTCAGCTGCTGATTAAATGTAAACTCATTATGTAAATGAGTCTTCGTAGAGCATTTCCATTTGCTGGGTGTTTTCTTTGGTGGATCATAAATCAGGGGCATGTTAAAAATCAGCTTGTGTAAATTATGTAAAATCCTTCATGCAATGCAGTAATTTTCAAAATTATGTTCATTGTCATTAGGGCAGTTTTTCCACCGTTTTTTAAGTGACATGACTGAACAGACAAAAAGAAGCATTTGCAATAATAATGCATCATTGAGGTGCAGGAGCTGATTGGAAAGTCTGAAGAGCTCTGTAATGTTTCAAATGATTGAATTTTGAATTGCAGAAAAGACTGTAGCTATTTTTGACCACTTCAAAACAAGCTGGTTGGTTTTTTCCAGGTGTATTATCAAATTCTTTCCACAGTTCATGTGTAAAGTGTATTAAAACTGTTGCATCCCAATTGAAAAGGAACAGTAGCTTCTTCTAATTATTGAAGGAAGAAAGTTCATCCTTCAGATATTTTTTTCTTTTTAACTACAAAAATGTATATCTACTTCCAAGTTTCCTTCACTGCAATTGCCTGCAAAATGTTGGCTTTCAGTGCTCTTAAGAAACCATATTGCAAAGCACACAGGAAATGCTTTTTTCTTCCTTTTAAAAGATCTGCAACTGTTTTGGGGTTTTTTAAACAGACTGGGACACAGCCTGGGAGAAGACTGTGATCATGGCCCAGCTCTGGAGCAACCCAGTACCATCTTGAAGATGAGAGCATTGACTCATTGTTTTCTTCATTGCTTCTCAGTATCTCGGGACACTCAGTATCTCCCCTCACCTAAGGCACAGCTTACTGTGGTTTCAGATGAAGAGCAAAAATAATATATGGTGGCGAAACAAAATGGTTTTGTGGTTGGGCCAATAGCTCAGGTAAAACAAGGGCTTTTCACACTTGAATATCATTTCAGGTTCAAGTGTGAATGCAAATGGTAGAGGTCATTTTTCGAAGCAATGCCCACGCAGAAGCTCTTGCTCTGTGACAGGGGTGCACATTCTGGTATTGATTAATCCTTTTAGAAATTGTGCTCCATTTGCAGGGAGGGAATGAGGGCATCCAGAAAAGCTGCTGGTTAAAAAAACACCTCCAGCACAAGGGCTTTTTTGGCTGCTTTGGAGTGCTGCTGCAGATGGGCACACGCAGCTTTACTGGGGTCTCTTCTGGAGGGCTGTTTGCTCTGTTTTTCCCTGTTCCCAGCACACACAAGAGAGTTAATTGTCAGAGCCATCCCTGGGAAGTTGCTAAGCAACATCACTGGGCTCCGGCATCAGCTCTGCCACCAGGCACTTCTGCTGCCACAGGATGCCTCTGGTTCACAGATGATTCTGCAGTCCAGCAGGGAAATGCTCAGAAAGCTCAGCTCACCTCCTCAGATCCCATAGTCCAATCGAGCTCACCTAAAAAATCTAACAGTTGTGTAATTTAGCTCCAGCTGCTTGAAAATTATTCCGAGTGAAAAATTCGTGTAGTAAAACCTGTTTATACAGTTAACAGCCAATCATTTCAGATGTTTAAACTGATCATTCCCACTCGAGATGAGCTGATTGCCTTTATGGTTTTAAAGTATTATTGTAGCAAGTGAACATATGTCTTGACATCCCATCAAGCTGAAGCAGGATGAACACCTATCCAGTCACTGCAGTTATTATTATGCTTTCCAGAACCGAGCCTGGGATTTTCCAACAAATTATCACAGATTTTTCAGCCTGGAATCTAAATCAGCGCCAAGGCTATAGCGGGGCTTGCAACCTTTGGGTAAATCAACAAATCCTGAAATCATGAATAACACAGGACTGTGCACTCAGTCACCCCAGCCTGATTAGAGATCAGGAATTCTGGGCTACATGCTCTTAGTGGAGAGGATTTTGCCCCCTGTATGGGAGGTTCAAGTCCTGAATACCCTTGAGACAGCAGCAAAACTCCTGATCAGTGATACAATCTATTGTTGTATCTATTCTCAGAACAAATAACTCTAGGGCTGCCAGAGGTAATAAAAATGCCATTTTTACGGGTTGGCATCCTGCAGTGATTTTGAGGTCTGACTGAAGACAATGGCACTTAGTGGGTTTGCTTTCTGTGTGAATTCTCTGTCGTTAAGCAAAACAAAAGTCACCCTGGACCTTCTCTCCCTCGCCAAGGGTCTCATACTCTCGGGCTCTTTTTGCTCTTTTGACTGTGCTTCAAAAACTTGTAGGAACTTAATTATTGGTCAAGTCTGGCTGAACTCAGACCCCTCAGAAGCTACTGGGGGAAAGAGAAGATAAGCAAGCACTCGAAAGCAATGATTAAAGAAGCTTCTTTTCCTTAGGGAACCAGCCTTAGTCACCAGTCTGGATAACCCCAGAGAACCTATTCTTGCACATGCTTCCAGTCTATCAAAAGGACATGGATTTCAGCCTAAGGAAGGTACCTTGGATAAATAGGTTTGCATCCAAATCCTACTCCCTTGTTAAAATGGTTTGCTACGCTTTTTTTGTTTTGTTGTAAGTAGTATTTTGCATAAATATTGATCATTCTCATTTTCTACATCCACTGATGACACCTTGTTATCAAGACGAGCAATATCAGTGTTCTAACATATTTGATTTTTCAACTTCTTGGAATTTTTTGTTTCTCAAAAACTCCCATGGGTCAATGCAGGCATCAGCAGACTGAATTTATGTTGACTGGCAAGATAAATGCCTTGTTTCATTGCCTTTCCTAGGTTTTTAGGGATATTTTATAGTGCCATAGCAGTTTGTAGGCCACAGATAGAAATGGCTACTCTAAATTGCCTTTTTTTTTCATTTGATTTTACTATGTTTATATTCAGAGGCATCCTGAAATTATTCCCATCTGAAGTCTGAACAACATTCTATAATGCTAAGCCAGAATTTTTTGTGTCTTTTGATTTTCAAGGAAATCTGTACTGCCTTAGTCTGAAAGAGATTAAACATGTGTGCTGCTCTGGGAAGTGGAACCACATCTCTGGCAACCAGGGAAAGTAAGAAGGGTAAAATCAAAATAATTCCAGGGTCAATCCCATTTTATTGATGATTACAGCAGAGTGTGGGAGTGACCAGCACATTGCACAGTGGCAAGCACATTGTGAGAGTAAGTCTAGTTTTGTTTAGGTTAGTGGGAGTTTTGGATTCAGTGGAATCAGGATTTGCATTTTATTATTTTGGGGTTTAATATACCTACATCACTGTACTTATATCACTATACACTAACCTTCTCAGCTAGCTTTAATTTCTTATCTGCATTAGACAGACACTTTACTGTCCACAGACTTTTTTCTTTTGAGCAGGCAGCAAATATATTTTCCTTTTTCTGTTTGGGTGTGGAGTCTGACTGAGGTCATCCAAGATCCCTGAAGGGGCAGCAGTAGCCCTGTGCCATGACTGGCAGCTAAAAACTGTTCTGCATCAGCCTCTTCACTGCAGAAGTGGTTTACCTTGGGGGACTGGTAATGACATAAGGAGCCTTCTCCCGAGAGCATCTTGTTAAAATATCACTTTTATAAGTGGAAATTGCTTTGCCTCAAAGGTCAGCCCCTTTTCACCTATCATTTAATCATGACTATGAAAGATGACTTACCGCTGAGGGTAGAAAAATATTTTGCCTTCTGACGTACTTTTTTTTTTTAAGAAAAATTAGAGTGTTTGACATATAAAAATTACCAGCAAAAGGAATCCAATATTACCTAAGAACATTAACATTCCTAATTCCCAGGTGAAGCCCCCTGCCCCTCATGTCTAATGTCACAAATGGGACTGTGAGGAACACCATCAAAATCAAGACTATTTTCACCCATAAAATGACTGCAGATTGGTGGCCTTTTCTCCATGGTTTGTGACAGGGAGATGACAACAACTTTCTATTATTGAAGCTAATAAATGGAGAAATGGTTGTCACCACGGTGCTGCTTTCAGCACACAAACAAATGGAATTTGCACTGCTTAACCACTGATGCCACACTGAACATTCAGCTAAGCCAAGAGAAGGTATGAGGTGAAATCCTGGTCCCACTGCAAGCATGGCTGGAACATACCAAGAAGAAAAGGTGTTCAGTATCTTAGCAAAATCTCTTTTTTTCCCCTCTGTGCACCTGGTGATCAAAACTGCTGGGTTTTGAGTGTCCTTCGGAGGCTCAGATGATCACTGCTGCTGGAATACCTGACATATGTTTTCCATAAATATGAGCAAACAGTCATTGTGGCAATGGGAGAACGTTGGAAGTACATGTAAAAATTAAGTCAATAGAGAAAAAATAAAGAGGAATAATGTAGGATTAAATTGAACAAATCCATTTAAAAGTAGGGTCATTTTTATAATACAATGATCATAAGTCAAAAAAGACAATTTTCAGGTCAACCTCTGAGACAGCCCTTGGTGGTTTTGTACAAATAGAAAGCCTCATGTCTGTTCTGTATAACTGAACTCGGATTGATTTGAATCTCCTGTTTTTAGAAAAGTGGCTGTCGTCTTCCTCAACGTATTTACTTAGGAAAACCTAACCTGCTATTTAAAGTGTTGCAAAAGTGGCCTGACTGAAGTCTTATTTCCAGTCTGTTTAAATTAACCATTGCAGTCTTGTGTAGATCAATGTATAGCTAAATCAATGTATAGCTGCCATATCCATCCTTTGAATTAAGCTAGCTCAACATAAGCCAGTTGTAAATTCATTTAACTGTGTCCACGTGTGGATTTGCTTGATGCTTAATGAAATTGGTTTAAAACCCAATCCCACTGAAACCACTGTCCCTTTCCCTTGCAGGGAAAACCTACTTTATGTTAATTTATTTGGCACTAGAACTCTTCTGGCAAATTGAATAGCCAGCATAGCTCTGCAGGTGAGCTGCTGAACATCAACCTGAATCCTTGTTCTCTTATTCTGGATTTGGCTAATAAATTTGTTTTGCATGAAGCCATCTTTCACCCCCAGTGAGATTTAACCTATGCATTTTTCTTCCCAAATGGGTTGGGATTTTTTTTGTTGTAGAGTAAGCTGATTAACTTAATCCAAACAGGATTTCATCCTATGTTTTTGTGCTGTCACTAGCAGCATGGGCTCCTCACATCAGCAGTTATTTTCTTAATGGAATAGCCTGGCCTTTCAATTTGATTTATGAACACAAACAAGAAAAATTTTAAATCCAGTAAGAAAAAGTGTCCATGTATTGTCTAGACAGGATGTTCTGGTAAGATTTCCTTTGTATCTAGGAAATTGATGCTCCCATGAATTTATGGCTTCTGATGACAGTGATCTTCAGTTTGTTCCTCACTAAATATCATTAGTTCTCAAATTAAAGCTCCAACCATTTGTACTTTTGAGAATCATGTAAAGAATAATCATCCTTGTACATGTATTTGTCCCTTGGTGAACTGATATTTGTTTTCCTACCCATAATTCCTGGTATTTCTTCTATATGTGACTCACTTTGGTGAATACCTTCAAAAGGCAGCAGGAAAGGAGAAGTTCAGACTTGCATATCCCCAGTTCCTAAAATCACAAATCTACAGCCAAGAAAGACATATATAATAAGCCAAATGGGTATTTATAGCTTTGTCTAGCCTTCCCCCCCTCCAAAATATGGCTGTTATTCTGATAAAAGCTGTGACTGCTCCCTGCAGACTTTCCCTGGCTGATAGGCATAGACAATTCCAACTACAGTCACACTTCTGTTAGTGCTGTGCTCACCCCCAATCACATGTCCTGCACACCACTCAGAAATTCAGTAGGAGCATGAAAAATTAGTAGTGGTTTGGCCTTTCACACCCACGTGATCTGGAATAATGTATGTACACCTAACAGTCCTTAATTTTGTACATGTCCATTATTCATAACTGCACTGCAGGGCAACACCAGATTCCACAGTGCCAGATCCTAATGAATATTTGCTGTGGCATAGGAGGTATTCTTTGCCAGGAGTGGTCTCTTCTTCATTGTTCTGACTTGTAGTTTTCTGTAGGCTCTCTGAAGGCAACTTCAATAAAAACACAGATATGGAAAGAAAACAGATGCCAGAGGCTCACCTCACAGCAAAGATGTACCAAGTGCAAATCTCTCTGCCAGGCAGAGCCCTCTCAGGGCTGTTATTCCCAGCACAGTGTGAGCACATCTTTCTCAGTATAACACTACTACAAACATCCGAATGCTCGAAGATCTTTAAGGGGAAAAATTCAGAAAACCATCTTGGATTTTTCTGTGAGTACTTAAAACCTGTATTGGTACAGTCATCTTCAGTAAAATATCCATATACTGAAGGGATTCAACCAGCAGAATAATCAGACTTGACATGTTTCAGTACCAAACGTGGAAGTTCACAATATCTTGTTTGTTGGCATCACTATGGAGATTCTGACCACAACCCACCCACCCCCCTTATTTTGATCTTTTCCTTCCTGTTTCTCATCTAGACTCTGCTTCCCCCATCCCTTATCCTTGCCTTTTGTATGCATTTCCATCCTACCAGCTCAGTCTCTCAAATCAAAATATTGTCCTGTCTTAATCATCTCTTCCCCACATTTCTAGTCCCAGATCTTACCTCTCCTCTGACAGTGTTGAACATAGAAAATTTTCTTAAGAAAGGCTGTTCTTTGTCATTTGATGCTTTCAAGCTGAATCAACAAGAGAGGAGATTTAACTGAGGAAATAGAGAGCAGCCAACAAGCTGTAAGTGACGTCCAGGTGTTAAAAAAATTAATTACTTGTAGAACTGCCTTGTTAAGGTTTAGGGCTGGACATGCTTCAATGATCTCAGCCCAGAGGAGGCTAACAAAGCTTGGGAAGAAAGATGTCCACTGATAATGGACACAAAGAGTACAGAATTTACAGACCACTAGGACACATGGCAGAACTCCCAAGATGAGGAGGAAACTCACTGCCCAGCTCCTGCTGCCACCTTTTCTTTCAGTCTTGTGCCCTCTAAAAATGTCTCCAAAAAAGGTTTTATTCTCAAGCCACTGCTCCATGAGGTTTACCATATGGCAAATAGTCTAGGAAATAACTTAATTTTCAGATAAAATATGGTTTTAATTGAGATGGTGACCCACAAGGAATTCAGATGTTTGAGAGGCCTTACTGAGCAGCAGACTTAGGAACTCCTGCTCCAGAAACCATTCCCAGGGTTAATTTGACAATAAACTTTTTCTTGCCACACATGTGACTTTTGAATATGTAGAAAGACTTTTTTCAGCCACAGATTTATAATCCTTTGGGTTGGCAAAATCTTTCATGAACTCCTTTACTGTGCCCTTTGGCCTGAGTTCATCTTTCATCCAAAGCATCAGTTCTATTTCCGTTCCCCAAACCCATCTATTTTTACATGTGGGCTTTGTGTGTTACTCTCCTGGCCTTTGCACTCCCAGCCTTCATTCAGTCCCACATTTTCCAGAGCATTGTCTTCCCAAAAAGCTCCTGTCTCCCGTGACCCTGTTTCCAAGCTAGCAGCTGCTCAGTTCCTACTATTGTCTCTGCACTCTACCTGGCACTTATCCCACTGCTTTCAGGCACAGACATCTTCTCCCTGCCTTTTGCTTTTCAGAGTGTTCCTCCCCTGTTACTGCCAATGCCAGCTCCCTCCTGGTCCAGGTTCTCCTGGTGGATCTGAGCTGAGCTCCCCTCTCTGCTCCAGCCCCAGCCCTTGCCATGCTGCTTGTGCTGCCCATCACTCTCAGCAGAAGCAAAGAATTCCTCTGTGATGGCAGTGTAAAAACATACACTGTTTTTTTTAATAGTGACAAACAAAGTTTATCCCCTTCTCTTTGAAGAACTTGTATTCTAGCATATTTGGGGAAGCCTTTTAAATTGTTTCACAAAGTCAAACAGAGAGCACCTCAGTTTTGTCCCCCCATGTTCCCAAATGCTGCACGAGGCCCAGGATCTCGGCTAGAACTTTGCAATTAAGCAATTTTAAAGCCTGTCAAAGCTGCAGACAATACAAGGCCAGACAATGCAGCATAGACATAACACATTAGAGGGAGCGTTCCAATTATAAAATAAGAAGAGGAGTGCATAATAGGCAAAGAAGTAAACGAGGGCAGAGGGGGAAATGAAGGGCCAAAATTCCTTCCTCAGCCTCAGTGATTCTTAAACAATTGTATGTAGCTGCATGCTCCAAGTGGGTTTGAATTTGTCTCATTGCTCTCTGGGGTGGAAAGCTGCTCCTTCTGTTCTGCTCCTTCCCGACAGACAAACACCCTTTTTTCTATTCTGGGCTCAAGCTTATTTCTCTGTTTCCTGTAAAATCACACACTTCATGCAGGCATGATCCCTGCAGCTCTTAAAACCCAGAGCCACAGTGACCTGATGTGATACAGTTCAGCAAATAAACAAAGCAAATGGGATTTGTTCACAGACATTTTTCTCCTAAAGACCATTTCCAGTCTCAGGCCTCTCTCCACTCCTTCAGCTGCCTGACTGCTGGACAGTCCCAGGCAACACTTACCATTGCCCTATTTTCTTTATTATGGCTCTCTCAGGCACTGGAGAAAAAGGATTCTGCCAGCTCAAACTCCATGGTGTGCCTGATAAAATTGATATTTATATTTTTGTGCAAAGCCATGAGGGAGACACAAAACCATCTCGTATTACAGCATGCTCTGCACTCCAGGATCCCTTCACAGGGGTGACCTCCTTTCATAAAGGGCCTCGGGCTGGTGCACTTCTTCATTAGCAAAGTGTTGTAGGGCCTTCTGGGACCTGTGAGTGTCCAGGGCTAGCTGATCTAATTTCCTAATTTTAATTATTGTTGCAGGAGTAAAGGCAGCAATTCAGAACACTGCTTAGCACTGGGGAAAGGAGAACACATTTGCCTATAATAATTTGGATTTCTTTGAACGATAGACAGGGTGCTAACCAGAACTGCACAGCAGACCTCTACAGATGTTATTAATTTATTTTTAATAAGGTAGGAGAACATATACAGAGTGGCAACAGAAATTACAGAGGTATTTATGAAGAATATTAATTTTTGCACTTAAAATTCTCTCTGCAGCAGCTCAGAGGCAGATGACACTCCCTGTTCACCTCACTGGGAGGACTCAGGGTTTAAATAAGGCTTCTCTAACTAGTTAAAATTTCCTGGCAGTTTATTACCTTGGCCCTTAATTACATTCATTTCCCTGTGGAGATTCCTTTGAGAGAGCTTCTCCATCACACGACTGCCAGATGATTTCCAACAATTTGCATTTTTCCCCAATAATTTCAGACTCAAATATTGACTCATTTGGGGAATGACGTGACAATAAGACCGAATTTCTGATTTGTAGAGCTGGGTATATGTGTGCTGGGGTGGAGTATATACTATTAATTCATGCCCCACTGGATGACTGAAATATCTGCTGTCTACAGGAGCTCTCCAAGTGTTTTGCTTCAGCAGCGAATCCAAAGGAATAATGTGATGATGGCTTAATGCCTCTGAAGATAATGGAAGTGTCAAAAACTCTTTAGCTCAGGATGTGAGAAGCTGGTGAGAGAGTACAAGACCTGAATGCTGGAATTCAACACAGGCTGAAACACTAAAGCTTGTAGATGGTGGAAGATAAACCTATTTTTCTCCATGTAAGCCTAAAATACCCCATTGATCACTGGATTGCATGCAGTGGTACAAATAAATTTCAGTGGTTGTGGAAGCTCTTACCAAATCCGATTGGATTTGGATGCAACATGAAGCTCAAAGGCATTTTCAGACTCATTGCTGGGGCATCTCTTCTTCAGCCAGGCCTTTCCTTAGTCTCACTCTTCAAAAATAATTCCAAGTACCTCTTAAGAAAAGAAGTTCAAGGAATGGTATGTGGATTTCTGTGACTGGGAAAGTCCTCCAGGCTTCCTCTACTTTCAGATTCTTAACTGCCTTCTGATCTGATGATGAAAGTGTCTGTCCTGTGCCACCACAGCTCCTGGCAATTTCTGAATAAATAACCCCACCACACCAGTGTGCTCCTACCCAGCAGGTCCTCATGTTCCAAGAACTGAAAAAAAGTTCTTTCATTTCCTCAGAAATCTTTGGATGATGTTAATAATTTACCATTTCTTATTATAGAGGGCTGCTGTTCTACCCAAAAGGGCTGTTTAATCAGGCCTTTCAACCATAATCAGATGAGAAATGTCTGTTTTTCAGCTAATTCCCAGACATAATGCCTGTCCATAAAGGAGGAATTGAGGCTGACATGAATGTACTTTTTGAAATCATATTGCTATTAGCCAGAGCTTGCTACATATTTGGAAATAGAGCCTGCAATGCCAGTTAGAACACAGTAATTTGCTTTTATTTCTGAAGGTCTCCTAAAATTTCTCTATGCTAATTTAATTTTTTGCTAGGATATATCTGGCAGTTTGTGTATTACAAGTTGAAGGGGGAGATTCTTCTTTAGTTCTCACCAGGAAGTTCATTTTCCTCTGTAAAATTTTTGAAGGATGCCTCTAGCAGAAATGTGTAATCCCCAGTGTCTGTTGCTCGCATGTGTTTTCCATTCAGAGGGTTACAGATGCTCAATCAGAGGAAACAGCCGTGGCAACACAAGAGACAGAGAAAATTACTGAGGCATTGCAAGGCAGAAGGAATTCTGCACAAGTACAGAACCCAGAAAATGGCAAAAGTACAGATAATCTACATGTAGTGGATATATCAACTTCCAGGTATTACTTAACCTCTACATTTTGCAGTGTAATTCCAGCACTGCTGCATTTTGGCTGGTTTAGGAGTTTGGTGTCAGATGGACCCAGAAAGGGAATCAAAGTACTAAAGCAATCACAGCTGCCATGTGTGTGATTTCATGTATATATAAAAAGTCAATTAAAAGGGGAAAAGCTGGAAAGGCCTATACATCATATATATATATATATACATATATATATATATATATATATATAACACATCATATATATATCTCAGCAATGATCCATTAGATCCATTTTCCTCTTGATGTTTGGGCCCTCAGTGCACCACCAAGCTCTTCAATCTCCTCTCCTTTTCATAAGTTTGCCAAATATAACCCATAAGTGCTTTCAGCAGAGACTTAGGCTTGAACTGAAGCGTCTGAAACTGTGAGAGTTCTGTATCTTCACTCAGAGACTTTACATGCAGAGAGGATTTCCTTTTCCATAAAAAAGGCAGAGAGAAATAACTGAATTAACACAAGCCGATAGCTATGAATCATGAGCTTCCCTACGAAGACTCCTGTTAGTACTTGTGGCTTGCCATGTTGTTGTACTCAAGTGTTTTTGAGGAGTTTTGACTACAAAATAGGGTCAGGGAAGCTCAGATTCTGGGCAAGAGAGAGGAAGTGGGAAAACAGGGGAAAGGACTCTGAAAAAGAAGGGATGGGCAGGAGCAAAGTGGGAGCATCTGAGACTGAAATGGAAGTTAAAAGTAGTAAAGCAAAGCTGTAGATGGGTAGAAATCACAGTACCCCACAGCTCAGTATCCTTTTTTATCTTTATTTCCTTTCAGGCCCCCTATCAGTGTATTGTTCAGGTTATTCCTGCATCACCTGGTGCCTTTGCAAGAGGAGCTCGCTTTGACAAGTCCAGAAGGTGGAAATCTGCAGCTCCTGTGCACTCTGAGAAACCAGACAGGGTGGCACGGCAGGGCTTCCTGCAGCCACTCCTTTTCTAAAGCAAAATGAGTGCTTTCCTGCTGGGAAACCATCTCCGTGGTGCACTCCAGTGTGGAGATAACAGTGTACTATCTGCAAACAAATGATCTCTATTGATCTGCCCGGTTAGGTGTGCTGCCAACACGTCATTAACTCTCTGCCGCGGCTGGAGGAACCTGAAACCAATAACGCGATTTAAATGCATCCTTCACGCCACTGGTTCATTCCCTCAAGGAGAACCATGTGGGATTTGCTTTTTTTGCCTCTTCCTGGACCATTTCACATTCAAACTTGCTATACCTATTCCAGGAGATAATAAAGCATGGGCTGGGAGGGGAGAAGGTTATTGGAGGTGTTAGTCACAGCCACTGGTTAGGTTTTTGTATATGAGTAGACAACTGTAACCACTAAAAGGAGCTTGGTGTGAAAAAACCAAACAAAACAGTACAAATGTTAAAACTTTCTTCTGTTTTCTGCAAAGGAGGTACTTTGTAACTGAGCTGGAATTGCAGCTGGGCTGCGAAGTTCATTGAGAAACATGATATGCTTAGCATATCTCCTTGAAAATCTGAGCTGTCTTCTTGCTTGTCTTGTGCCTATTTTTTAAAAAATAATTGTCTTAATACACTGTGTTCCCTAACATAATTTCTTTTTTTAACACAGGCTAACTACATTCTCTTTTTTTAAAGGGGAATTTGAAAAAATGTTCCAATCAGTTCCGGAGATTTAAAATTCACTCTTGGCTTAGAAGACAGTAACTCATTGAAATTATTTCTATTTTTATCCAATGGGGTAAAAACTTCCTCAGGCAGTGGGGAGAGGTGTAGTTTCAGAGGCTGCTTTTCTCTGTCTTCTCAGGAACTCCAGCAGTTGCAGAATGGCCTCTTTTGAAGTTCTCCAATATGTTGTATTTAACCTATCTATGTTCAATTTTCAGCTCTTGCTCTGAATCAGTGCTCTCCCTTCCATGTCATTCTTCCCTAGTGCAGGTGTATATAAGTCTGTTTTGTTTTAGCAGCTTCTTCAAGCCAGGCAATGGTGTCCTCTTGAGCCTGGAAAGAGATAAAAAAAGTGGCACCATTCCCAAAGTATTTCATTCACTTAGGAAAAGAGTTCCCTAAGCACCCTCCAGAGGTTTGAAAGGAGGGAAAGGTCATCAAGGCTTCCTGGTGCTGACTGCAGGGGGATTTGGCACAGAAAACACCACAAAATCAGAAGAAACAAAGGGAAGGCTCAACGTGCAGCTCAACAGTGCAGGTCCTTGCCCCAGGAAAATGTGGGTGACAACAGTTTGCAGAGTTAAAGAGGACATTTGGAAGGTCAGAGTAAGAGACAGTTCAAGGCTGTTAGCTACAAAGGATGCTCGTGAGCCACATGCTGTTAGAAACAGGAAGAATATTGCAGAACTTTCCAAGCTTGTGCTCCCCCAGAGAGAAGTATTCTGGCTGTTGTTGGAGACCTTTGGTCTGACCCAGGACAGGTGGTCTCACATTCCTGAGCAAGTGACCATCCTAACCAGAGCAGGAGAGTGGGGTGTTTATTTCTGGCTTGGGTTCTTTTCTAGAATGGGAGGTCAGAGGCCAAAGTGGGACACAAAGAGTAAGGGACCAAAGTTCTTCCTCAAGGTGTTTGGTTTTTCTTCTTATCAAAACTTCAAATACCAAGTGTGCTCGGGTTCTTTACACACAGCGTGACTTCCCATTTCATCTTGCCTTTTTTTTCCCTCTCTAATCTAAACTATCTAGAGAGTCCTGGATTCCTTTAAACCTAACTTCAAGTACCTGGCTAAAGAAGCTATATCTGGATGGAGGTCACTTGGAGGGTGCCTTTGCAGTCAGTGAACCTCCAGTGGGTGATTCATTTCCTGGGTGGGCTGCACCTCCCTCAGGAAACATGAATTAACTATGTAGGAAACCTAACATGACCTTGTTTCTAATTTAAACACATCAGCTAAGTGTCTTGACTTGTCAGGACCTCAAGTCAGGTAGGAACAGAATTTACTACCTTTGTTCCTTCTATCCTTTTAGAGATTTGTTATGCTCATTTGTCATGAAAGTTATCAGATCTTTCCAATTTCTAATCCATAGAAACCACTGCATAGCTGTTGTGACAAGGATATAAAATCAAAATATATGATAAATAAAAATAAAGCATAGACACTTGGGATCCTCCATTTGCAGATAGTTTTTGTATACAAAGAATATTATCAGGATAAAACAGAACAAGTTTAATAGGTAGGATGGAGATATATAATACCCCTTAAAGTACAAAATTTTGCACTATAGAGCCAACAACACAGGACCTGCCATGATATGTGGCCAATCTTTCTTCATTTGCTAAGGAGAGGAAGGAAGGAGCCATCAGGATTTTATTTGCCAAACTATTGTTATATCTGTTTCTATTGGAATTCTTGTCTGATTTAGTAATCGAGCTAATTTTGTACACAATAAAACGTTGCCATGATGACTTAATTTTGTGTTTTCCTGCAGGAAAAAAAAAAGCAGATGCCTAAATGAGGTTTTCTGTAAGAAATCTAATGGCCTGTGATTCTTGAAAATGAGCACTTAACAATTCTTACTTGCACTACAGAGTAACACTGTGGTTACCTCAGCTTTCTTTCTGGAAGTGTGCAAGAATTTACAATATTGCTTCTACCACAGGCAGAAAAACTTGACAAACTCTCACTATGAATTTTAGTTTTCTCCTCAAGAATTTCATTAGATGAGCAAGAGAAGTTTTGAGTCTTCAGTTTTGGCAGTATCCACATAAACAGTGAGAGAGTTAAATGTCGTTTCTCAAGATTTTACAGTTCAGTTTTCATTTGATGAAGGGATGATTCATATATACTTCGTGTTTTCAAAAGGGTGTTTATCCAAAAGGGATTTTTCTCAGTGAGGCTTTCATGCTTCCTTTGTCTGAAAGGTTCCAGTATCATCATTTTGCAGATGAGCAGAATGTCTAAGCATCCTCAGATTCACACGGTGAGGCTCATTTCTGTTTCTTCACTGGTGTTTGTCCCTTTCTCTTGAAATGATAACAAACACCAACCAGCACAGGTCTTCCCACAAATACTGATGGTCACACTGTAACAGCTACTGGGATGACCATGCTGAGGGTCATTCCAGTCCCTCCCTCCAAAATAAACATTTTTAATGTGTGGCAGTGACTTTTCGTCGCGGTAATTTAACAGTGGACACCAACATTAGATCAGTAGATCTCAACCTTGATTGTTTACTGCACATGTCAACCTTTATCAGTGCAGCAGTGTAACTAGAAAGTGGAATAAACTGGACAGGTTCCTGATATCTGAACTAGACACCTGCCTGTGCTACAAGCACTGCAGTTTCCTGCTCCTTCTCACTTCACACACACAGCTGAGGCACCTCTACCTATTGTGTGCGACAGGTCCAACCTGTCAACAGGAAAATCCTCTCCTAGAAAGCCAGAAGAAGCAGGACCTGATTGTCCCAGAGCTGCTTCCTCCCCAGCAGTCAATTCTCAGTCCTGAGCACAAAGCTGGGACAGAAAGAGAGAACAGTTTTTTATCCATTAAATCACAAAGGGAGCTTAGGGAGCAAGAAATGCTTGGCTGGCTGTGAATAAGGCCAGGATGATGATGATATCCTGAACAATAATCCGAAGTGACTGGAACCATGATGTTCTGTCTCATGCTGAAGACAGCAGTCCTGTCCCTTGCCAGCTTTCCTACTGTTTCTCAGCAACTTGGTGTTCTCCAAACATCTTCTGTTCCAGCGCCGGCTCAGCTCTCCCCAGCTTTAGCTGGAAGGGCTGGCAGCAGCTCAGCCATGGCCCAGCAGTGATGCTATCTCCTTTCAGCCCTGGAATTGTGTGAATACCAACACATGTTCTCCTATAGCTCCCAGAAACAAGGCTCTCCAGTGATCATAAATCACAAAAAATAGAGCTGCAGAAGACCTCGGGATGTCGTTCAGTTTATCACCTTGTATCTTCTACATTCAAAATAAAGGGTGGTGCAGCTTGCTGGGGAACACTTCCAGTGATGGTTCCAAGCACACAGCCTTCCCACACTCTGGGAACTTGGAAATCTCTGGCCCTTGTGAATCTAAACTGAACCCCTGTGGAGATTGCATTGAGCAAATTGAGCACCAAGGAGCTGCTTTCAGCATTCTCCTTCCAACATTTTTTTGGTAACATCAGGCAGATGTGCATTCAGGTCAGTGAGATGAAAACAGCAATTTTAGTGTTAAGTGACTTTTATGTTTTGGGTAACATCAGGCAGATGTGCATTCAGGTCAGTGAGATGAAAACAGCAATTCTAGTGTTAAGTGACTTTTATGTTTTAAAATGACCAAAATCAGGGGTTTTACCAGAAGCTGGAAGGATGTTGGAAACCCTTTGAGACCCTGGCTATTCTGAAGCTCCTTTCTCACCCAGCTTTCTTCTCTTCTTTAGAAACCTTTGTGCTCTGTTGCAAACACCTAGAGAAAAATTCCAAGGGAAAGAAACCAGTCTGTGCTGGAGGTAGGGAAGGACAGGACAGGGAAAGGGGAAATGGGAAAGGGGAAAGGGGAGAGGGGAGAGGGGAAAGGGGAAAGGGTTTTCCTGACCATATCCTAGTTCTACTGCCATTGTAATACCAAATGAGTACTAAACTTTCCACAAAGCATTTAAAAAACTGGCAGCAAAGTTGATCAGTAGTGTCAAATATTAATTAAACAGACGAGTCTCCTGCTTCTTCCTGGAAAAAGGCTCTTGATGACTGAAATGTGTCTCATACTGTAGGTCTGGTTTTGTTTCTGAGGTAGAGTTGGTGCATAAGTAAGTTGCTGCAGAAAGTGTGAGATGCTGCCTAAAAGAGCAGTGTCTGCTTCCTTGGAATTGATTTTCACACATTTTCTCTGTGTCACTCTCTATATGATATGGCTCAGCTCGTTATCATCAACCAAAGACCAGAAATAGAGAGTCAAAGTTAGTATAGGGAGCAAAAGTTGGCTTGCTTAAGAAATAGCGAAATATGTTGTAGTTAAAATTTATTTATACACAATCTGTGCAGCCAGCAATAATTCCACATAATTTTTGAGGGAAGGTGGGGCACAGTTCTTGGATTCACACTCCAAAGACCATTATCTTACCATGTTATTTTCTTGTTAATTAAAATGGAAGGTGAGAATTTAGCTAAATCTCCTTCCCTTACTTTTTTCCTCATGATCTCTCATTTTTCCTTTTCTCAAAAGTAGCTGGATTTCTTTTATCAACTAAATATTCTTAAAAACAACTGTATCCATTCTATTTGCATGCCAGCTAGAAGAAAAATAGATTATCTTTCTCTCATATTTCCATGTCATTTCTCCTTTTGAAAAGAATTTTTTCTCCCTTTGTGACTTTCTTCCTGGGAATTTTATTGTGAATCAATACTTGAAATCTCCCAAAGAACATAACATTCCAAATAGGAAAAGAAGAAAAGAAGGACTTATTATGATAAATGCCTTCCAAAGAGATTTTTAAAATGAGGATATTAAATACAGAACCTTTCATCAGAATATAATAACTCAGATCCTCATATGCTTCTGAGCCTGTCATTATTTATAAAAATAATGATGTGTCATTGCTATACACTCCTGATTTCAGCTACAATTTAGCCACTCCAGGGATTGGAGGTACCAGCAGTGCCTAAATCACAAACTCTTTTCTCAAAGTGCTCTTTCATTTGGGCTGCTCTGCCCTGCCCTGCAGCAGCCTCCAAAATCAGCCTTGTGCTCACAGGGACAGAGATGATCCTCAACTCAGCAGCTTCCCCACCCTGGGAGTAGGGAAAGGATGGAATAACAAGTGTGGTTTGCCTCTCCTTTCCAGGAAGGATTGTCCTCTAGAAAGGCACTGCAGAGGGCCTTGGGAGATGCTGGGTCAGTTTCTGATTTTCACAGATTTCTTGCAAAATTGGAGAAAGTCATTCATTCTGCCTTTGTTTCAGCACTAAACAGCTAACAAAGCAGATTTTGGAGTTTTCTTCTGTTACTCTCATCTTAGTCAAGCACTCCTATTATGAGTAATTCTAGACAGGGAGATTAGCTTTATTTGCCCAAAATTTAATCCAGTGAGAGCCTGGTATCAATGGGGATGCTGGGCTGTACTGTAGCAGCAATTATGGAAATATTAGTGACTATTCATCAATTGCTTCTGTAATTCAAGGTTAGATATACACTCAGGCCTTAATAAGCAGATGAAAGTGAGCCAGATTTCTAAACAAAGAATGATCTTAGAAAATTCTGACCAACGTTGTCTAGAGTGAAGTGAATCAGACTCATAAATTTTACTATTTATTTACTAAAAATGCATTTGTTGGACGGTCACAGTTCCTAACTCATTTGGCTGCTGGTTTAAAAATGGAATCTATGTTGGATATATAAATATAAATATGCTGAATCCAAACAATGTTTTTCAACTTTTGTCTTCAAAATCAGTTTGAAGTTGCCAACATTTACTTTTTGTAGAAAAAGGAGGAGATTAAAGAATGCAAGATAGCACTTCTGTTCTGGTCAGTGAAAATATTCGGTAATTCCAAATTATGCCTTTTACAACCTGTGCTACTGAAAAAATAAAAAATAAAACCCCCCGAGCTTAGCCCAGTGAAAATGTAAGGTAGCAGACACTCAGCTCGTCTGGCTTAGACCAGGCAATTAGCAATAAAGTTGGCATTTTTTGTTGGTTGGATTGTACAGCTGGCTGGATGCCCATGTAAGCCAAGCTACTAAGAAACTGTCTCTCCAGATTTCCAGAGCTTTAGTGACATGAATGTAAGAGCAAATATCAAAACCAGAGTCAATTTTCTCAAATAAACAACAGAGTGTCTCAAAATACATAAGGAGCTGTGCTACTGTCTACATTTATAACTCAGTGGAGGATTTTGACTTTTTTTTCTTTGTTATCAAAGATGAATTGGATTATCATTTATCATGGTGTCATGTTCCTTATAAAAGACAATGTGGTAATAACAGGATATTTTCACGTTCCTATTTGATTTAGTATTTCTCTTCCTGAGTCATTTATTATGTTTGACAGCGCCTGGTGTTTCAGGTCATACGGCCAAAATTAGCAGATTCAGCTCACTCTGACCAAAAGTGAAGCACTTCAAACAGAGCCCCACACATTTCATGGGCTCAAGCTGACCCTCAGGTAAGGGACAGGACTGAATGCTGGTCAGCAGAAATCCCAGCAAGGTTGTGGAGAAGGGAGGAGGGCCAGAGGGGTGATTCTCCCAGGACCTCTTTCTGGTGTCTTATTCCCCAGGCAAGCATGGAGGCCTCATTCTGTATGTCTGAAGGTCATGTCCTCTCTGTGCTGTGACAATGACACCCCAGAGGTCCTCTCTCGGCATAAACCATCCTGCTGCTGACAGAGGCTGAGGTGCAGTGCCCCTGTGTCTCACAGGAATGAAAGGGAATGAGGTCAAGCTTTATTTTGTCTCTGTTGCTTCATTCTCACTGAAGCATCGCCAACCCAATTTGCCATCTTCCCTCTTCTCTCAGAGTGGTGCAACAGGGAAGACTGAAAATGGGAAGTTATCTGAAATACTGCATGCCCACGTTGTGGTCTCAAAAACCCCCACATCTCTCTGTTCCCTCTCCTTTGAGGTTTCTGTTTGCCTGCAATGCTTTTCTCTCAGACTGTGCTACGTTGACCTTTTGGCAGAGCAACTATTTCTTTTCTGATGAAGGAAGGAATTGGACACCATTGTCGCTGTTGAGCCGCTAGCAGAGAAAAGATCCTGGATTCTCAGCTTGGCATAGAAAAAGCGCTTTATTATTTTGAATCCAACATACATATAGACTTTTCAGAGGTCACCCAGATTGGTCAGTCAGAAACCTCCCCCTAGGCCTGATTGGCCAGGCCTGAACTGTCCAAATCTCGAGACACTGTTTTTAATAACATCCAAACTTTATCTTTGTTTATAAAACACAGAAGAAGTTCTCATGGGAAAGACCTGTGCTAGCCACACACCGTAGCAGCTTTTTGTCTTAGGTAGCCAAAGTGAGCTACAAATTGACTTTAGCACGAGCAACATGGACATTCTTCACAGAATGAAAGGTCCCACACTAGCCAGGGCTTTTTGTTGAACTCACATCTCAGTTTTCATTGTGATGCCAATTTAAGCTACTGCCAAGAGCAAAAGGAATGAGCTCAGCAATGAGATTTGCTTCGAGATGAAGCACATGGTGTAAGTTTCTCCCAGAGATAAACACCAGACTCACTGAACTATGAGTACGACTTATAAAAAATAATGATTTTGTATAGCCTCTAGGTCTTCCTGCTGCTTCTACATTAGTAATTGGATCTTTCCAAACTCAAATAGTATTTCAATTGGTGCTGCTCTGAAACAGCTTTTTATGTGCATCTTCTATAAAAAGGAAAGAAATGAACCTTAAAAATATATTTTGTAATAAAGGATAGAAACAAACTTCTTTCTGGTATTATTGAAAATGGAGTTAGGAGAACTTATCACAAAGAGAAAACAGGGACATCATTTAGGGGAGAAAAAGAGGGAGAAAATCCTACTAATGACTCAATTCAATGCAGAAACCCCAAAATTAAAACATCTATGATAATTTAGTCTGAATTCAAAATATTGATTTCCATTTACGAATGCCGTAATGGAGTGGGAGACTGGGGTATCCTGCTGCTAAAGTAACACTTGTCAGGAAATTGAGCAACTTGAAATGTGGTTTGGCTTCATGATCCATGCATGGTCATGCCATATTCCTTAAATACAGCCAGAGGGAATCGTAAGTCTCAATGTGGCATGTGCTGACTTTGTGACAGCAGAATAATCTGCTCACTTTAGTCTGCAGCTCCAGTCATGCTATATCACTCAGACACACAGCTCTAGACATATTAAGACAAAATCTGGATTCTTGACCCATTCCATCTTAAGTTTATGGCTCATCAAGCATAAAGTACCAACATTCTATCAACTTAAGGAAAAACGTACCTGGAACCTCCTGGTTTGTCAAAGTAGTCGAGGGAAAATATAGAAATGGAAAGCAATTAAAGGACATTATTTCAATGTTATTTATGCTGATATCAGGTTGTTTTGAAATGCTGAAAAAAAAGGCTGAGCAGAAAGCTAAGACTTTCTTAGTTTAGGTTTCAATATGATCAGGGGAGCTTTTCCTTCCTTAGCACCTGCACAGTCACCCAGGCTTCTGCAACTTCAGCTCAAGGGACTGAAAATCCACTGTGGCTTTTGTTGCTTTTCCAGAAAGGTTAACAGTGTTTGAAAATGGGAAAAGGCTTCACATTCTGCCTGGAAGCTCGGTAAAATAGTTTTTCCCATGTGGGACTTACTCATTTTTCACCTTTATCAGTGGCCTGTGTGAATTTGTTCTCTGCATGTTGGGGAGGGCTTTTTTGCTCCTCTTGTACTTTTCCCACGAGCAGCTGGATGTTGGAGAAAGGATATTGCATTCTGAGATTCAGGGACTTGGATGGTGTTTGTAGGCTCGTGTTGACATGGTTTATATTTTTCATTCAGACACTCTTTCTTGTTCCTTTTGGAGTGTAATGGACCACAGCAAGCAATCTCCTCATTTCGGGTTAGGTAAGCTGGGAGAAGGGCAGGCAGCTGGAAAAATAGGAGAGGATGCAATTTCATTATAGGATCTTCTTCTTGAATGCATTTCATCATTTAAATTGCATGGGTGTCAGACAAGGATGCTCTGAGTGCCCAGTCAAGGGGAACTTTCTTTGAGCATTGAAGTTCTTGTGCAATATTCAGGCATTTCTTTCAAAAACTGTGATTGAACAGTTTTCCAGGGAAGTGCATTAAATGTTCAGCTCCTCCTTTCTTCCTCCCTCATGGACATAGAGTTAGTTAAAAGGCACCTGACAAACAGAAAAAACCCTCACAGCAACTGAAAGCATTAGAAAGATATAGACACATGCATACGACAAATCCAGAGGAAGTGACTGTCTTTAATAACTTCTTCCAGTATTTGCAATTCAAATGTTATATTGGTGTGTGAGTGCCAGAGAGAGACCTAAAATGAAAATGACTGGGAAGTAACTATTTTTATTGCAAACAGAAAGACCCGTACAAGGTAATCAAACAGCATACACAATGAAAAGCAAATTAGTTTTCTGAAACTCTTCCCATTTCTCCTGACTCCCATGTGGCACTTGCAACACGAGCAAGCAAACTTGTTTATTTTATAAATAGCAGGCCAAACCCTTATACCTTTCCACTCCCCTCATGCCAGTCTACCAGCACGGGTGATGATAAATTGATTTAGCAGCTGCTTTCTCTGCTGGCCTGCAAAGGGATGTCACCTCCCTTTAGCTGCTTGAGTGCAGAGGAGGGTCAGCTAGAGAAAGGAGCAGGGGTGGTCACAGGCAGAATATAATTTTCTGGTCTGAGCTGGGTAAGGGGCAAAATCAGACACAGCCAGCTGCATTTGAAATGTCAAGGGGGAGCTGAAATTTGGGTAGGTGAAGAAAACAGAGATCAAGTCCACCTGGCATGTTAAGACATAATTATTTCCCTTTACACATTCCTCCTCACATTTTGACCATAATGCCCAATTAGATGTGGGAGAGGTTAGAAATACTCAGGATTTATATCTTGGTAGTGATAAACATGTAAATTGATCACCCCAGACAGATTGCCTGGGAGCCACTTCAACTAATGGCTCTCATTTCTCACTGTTCTTCACCATTTCTGTCTTCCACATATTTTTGACTTTTTAACATCAAGGAACTTGGCAGTGACTCATGTAATCTGTGTTCTAGCCCTGCCTCTCCCATAATTTCCCTGGGTGATCCTTGAACAAGTTACTTCATTAATTTTAATTGGGTGCTGTCATGAGGACAGACTTGTCGCGCTGGGCTGCAAGTCTGCACTTATTCAATCCTTGTTCACACAAATTCCTGTTCATTCGAGTGGGAATTTCCTCTGTGTGAAGAGTGCAAGGTTGGCCTTGTGCTCAAAAGGTGGCAACAGTTGGATATAGTTCCCGGCCTTGTGAAGGTTTCTTGGAATCTGCTATCAATATTTATCTTCTTGTTTGCCGCTTGAAAAAATCCAGGCTCTTCCTCAGTCTTCCCTGGCTGATTCCAACCACAGCAGGCATTGTCAAGTGATTTTGTATTTCTGTTAGCAGCTCTGCCTACTCCACTCAAACTTTGGCCATGAAGGAACAAGCACAAAATTAGGTGGTTTTTGTTGGTTTTTGGGGGTTTTTTACCTACCACTGTGAAGCAAAAATGAAGAGGTACATAGAGTTTCCCAGCAAATCCTTGTTCCCATCTCTAAATGGGCTGTGAAGAGCCCAGGAGAAGGTGGCCAGGCTGGCTTCAACTGCAGGAGAAATCCAGCCAAATGGGATTCTTCTGCAGAGGAGACCAGAGGCAGTTTAGATAGCTCCTACAAGGTGCTTAAGAATATTGCAAATAAATGGGGATGTGGAAATACTAGATTAGAATGTGAGTGTGCCTTATTTACATAGCTTTGTAGAGCAAATATTTCTATTATAATTGAAGTGGTGACAGCTTCTGATTAAACAGTATCCTTTTAAATACAGGAGTGCTATAAAAACACACCAGTCAGAAAAAAATGTAAAAAGTGTAAAATACAGACAAAAAATTATTATGATGATAATAATAATAGTAACAATTTTAATAGTAATAATAGTAATATAGTAATAATAATAATAATATGTTCCACCTGGACTCTCCGCAACTCCTCCCACATTAGTTTCTGATCCTCAGGAGACTGGGACAAGGTCTTGACATGTGGGAAAGGGGGACAGGAGATATTCTTGAACATTACCTTCAAAACTGAGAAACGGCTGTGAAAATATTTCGGACTTCTTGTGGCTAGCACAGGTCTTTCTCGTGAGAACATTTTGCTGTGTTTCATAAACAAAGATAAAGTTTGGATGTTTTGCAAACAGTGTCTCGAGATTTGGACAGTTCAGGCCTGGCCAATTAGGCCTAGGGGGAGGTTTCTGGCTGACCAATCTGGGTGACCTCTGAAAAGTCTATATATATGGAAATCAAAATAATAAAGGCACTTTTTTCTTGCCTCACTGAGAACCTGGGTTTTTTCTCTGCTAGCGGCTCAACAGCGACAACTTCTTTTTGCTTAGTCATTTTCTTTGCAAGTTATTTTGTCCCAAGAGAGTGTCAACAATTCCAGCAGGCATGACCATTCCCTGGCTACCTTGAAAGGGCTCCAGTATGAGAATTCAGGATTCAGAAGCCCGGATGTGTGAATACCCCTTTTTCCCATGACACAAGGTGGTGATGGGTGAAAGTTGGACTCAATGACCTTCAAAGTCTTTTCCAGCCTTAATGATTCTGTGATTCTATTAACTGCTGCTTTCTGTTTCACCCCTTACAATCCATGTGTGTTATTTGCTGAAAAGGAAAAATAAATACTTTATCCAAAAGAAAGCAAAATTTCCCTGAGGAAATGCATGCAGAACAGTCTTCTATTTTTATGAAATTTATGGAAATGCAAGCTCAGTATTATAACACCAACTAGCCAGTGGCCACTACTTGCAGACAGTGATATTGTTTAATGTATTTAATCCTGAAAATAAATTTCACCAGCCATTGCCCACAGAACACCATAGGTCTGCAGCCATCCTTCAGCAAGGGACAGCAAAACCACAACATCCTATTAGGTTTGTGTTGGACAGAAAAGAACCTTCATTTTTAAAGTCTCACCTACAATCCCTTCATTTTCTATCAGTGATTTGTGGTGTCTTCATGTAGGTGTGTCACCCCCAAAAAGATATTATTTTCCTCAGAATGAAGAGTGGCCCAAGACTTGTGGTTAAGGGACTGAGATACAAAGTAACCAATTTTTGTTTCTTTCACTACCAAAAATGTTTCTGTTTTAAATAAGCAGCAAGAGAAGGAGCAGCAGGAAGCTAGCAGATTTGTATTGAAGTTGGACTTCAAAGTGAAGACAACATTTTCTAATATATCTGTGACCCAGATCCTTAAGGATATGGAGCAATTTTATTCTGATGCTTAAATAACTTTAAGGGTATGGACAGAGATGATTTAGGAGGACATGTAAACATGGGTCCTCCAACCTGCCCATGGTGGGTGTGTCTGTTTTTGCGAAGGAGAAAATAGGGAAGAGAGTATACTACAATGAATATCAAAGAAATGAAGAGCTTGTGAGACTTTCCAGAAAATACCTAGACCCTGGTGAGCTCAGTGGTGCTCCTGACACGTAATTCTGGGACTGGCTGCTGTCAGCGATCTGTAGAAGGGAGGATACAGCACTACAGTGAGGGAGAATGGTGAGGAAAGTGGCCATCCCAGTTCCCACTTCAGGCACGAAAAGAACTTTACAGTGGAGTGAAACTCTTCCAGTCCATCAGGAAGAAATCCTAAGCAGGAGGATGGAATATTGCTCTGGATGTAGTCACTTATTAATACAGAGGGGATTCTGGTTATAAGCCATGCCCATACAATGAAGAAAGGCACATCTACTGCATGCAAATCTTAGCCCAAGGATGACAATCTTGCATCTGTGACCATGGAATATCGTGCAGCAGAAACATTCTGGGTTTACAGATTATTTTCTCATGTGTGTCTGTTCTGCACTGACAGAATCTATGGAGTTGAATATAAAGGAAATCATAAGCAACTCTGAAAATTATGCTTCAGTCTCTGGGTTCCACTGACATTAAAATCCCTTTCACCCAGCTTTTGCAGTTCAATCCCACACTGGAGAAAAATACAGCTCATGTAAAAAAAACATGAGCTAGCATGGCTCAGTGTTACATGGCAGGTTTCTCAATTCAAATACTTTCTCTCTTTTTATCCTTCTTTTTTTGTTTTTTTTTTTTTTCTGAGCATACATACCTCAAGGACTATTTCCTGTGAACTGCTAAGGCATAAACAATGTAAATCTTTATTATAGTATAAAGAGTAGGGAGATCCAACATCTTGGCCTTTTCCATATAGCAGCAGTTTTTGAAACTTTCCACGTTTTCGGTCCTCTCTGTAATAACAAGGATTAATATGATGTGCCTACAAAGAGATTACGCCAATGAATTACACAGAGGATTAGAGGGAAATCTCATTCCGTGGGCCCATCAAAATAAAACCTTTTCTGACTCAATGAAAAGCAGCCTTCCTTTCCTCCCTCATTGGACCAACTCCTTAAACATCCTATAGCTACAGGAGGACTGAAAAACCCAAAGCTAACCTATATTCCCAGCAAACTTCTGACCAATCCATCCTGAAAAGGTCACTGATGCTGACAAACATGGACATGAGTCAGTCCCAAATGTCTCTCTTGTACCACCCTACAAACCCCCCAGTGTGAGCCAGTGGTGGTGACAGAGTTGGCTATGGAAAAGCTCTTGCTGGTTTCAAGTAAGCAAAACACAACAATACAAATTCCTGCTCGTTTGGAGAACCTTAAAATGCTTTACAAACAATACGTTCTGCAGCACATCTGGGAGACCAGATATTTTTGTGTTTATGTTATGGATAACTAAACCAAAACTTGTTCCACTTGTCAAAGACCCAGGAAGGGGAAAAAAAAAAAGGATTCCCAAGAACGTTGTGCTGTGAGTACATGAAAATCCACCCTGTTGGCTCTCCTCCCTGCTTTGGTTAGTATCTTCCAGTAAAATATATAGTCATCACATGTCTACACAGCTTTTTCCATGTCAAGGATCTCAGACTCCTTTAAAAATTGAGAAAATTCAGCAATAACAATCCCTCCCCTGAAGTGCAGCCATATTTGGAATGAAATGTAGCCACTGTTCAACAGTCCAACTCTGTGTAATAATCTCTGACAGAAAGTGAACAGTGACAAAATTGAACTTTCGGAAAAACTATTAGCTGATACGTGTTGCCCAATAATTTAAACAGTAGATTGCAGAGAATATAAAACTTATCCCAGTGTTTGCTTTCTTTTCTCTTCACACTTCCCATTTGGTTTGCATAAATCTACTTACACTGCAATTGTTCTTCCATCACTTTTTTCTCTTATTGAGGATTCCACATCCAAGTCCAAATGCTGCATCGAGCTGCATCTCGTTCTTTCATAACTGGAGTGTTTGGCTGGACACTGTGGCCGCAAAGATCTCCTTGGATTTTGCAGAGCCAAACCCTCTTTCTTTCGTTCCCCTTCCTCCCTCCTCTCTTCACCAACACAAAGTTATCCAGTCCCATCCAACTCTGACTCCTTTGGAACTGATAACTCCTCTGCTGTGTGCAGAATGACTCAGGATGCCTTTTTACAGAGAACCATGAAGGCACCTTGCTTTTAATGCCAGACTGGAAGGCTTCTGCAGCTCTCTGCTTCACAAGTGTGACACAGCCCAGCAGCACAGCTCTGTTCACCTCTTGGGAGCAATCACACATTCTCCCTGTGCAATCAGACAAAGGGAAAGAGCAAAAAGCATCTAAAGCATGGTGGAGAGAGAGACAGGCTGGGGATGGCCTCACTGAGCTGGTGAGGGACAATCCACATGCTGGGTAGTATTTCTGTGACATGTGTGAATGCATTTTAAATGTCGCCTGTTGTAGCAGAACCCACGGTCGACACACAGAAGCGACCAATATTTTTAATTTGTTACACTAATATAGCTTTCCTCCTGTCTTGCCCTTCTGAGCAGCAGCTGCCTGGAGTGCGTGTGAGGGGGAGAGAGGTGTTGCAGTCTGGCTTGCTGAGGAATCAAGTGGAGGAGAGAGCATTCTGAATTCACAGTAGGCTGCTCTGTGGGAGGAGGGATGAATGTCCTTCCCTCTGGGCTAACAGGATTAATGCCAATCCCACACATTTGAGTGTGTTCTGAGGTGGATCTATCAGTACAAGCCCTTAGCACCAGCTAGCATGGAGTGGCACCTGCACTGTGTAATGCTGTGACTCACTCTACTTCCCTGGATGTACAGATTTGTGTAAATGTGCCTCTATGTGTGCATAAATCACACAGACAGATGTCCTTGCACTGTTATAATTAATTATTGTTTCACCTCTGTTATTTTCTCTCTTTTTCATTTTGGAAACCCCAGCTAATTGAAACAACAACCAAGTATTTATGTTGTAGGTAGTCCTTTTCAAACTCATGGCTTCACAAATGTTTATAGGAGAGCCAATGCTCTTGGTTCTCATGCACTTTTTAATTATAACCTTTTTCCTGAAAATGAAACACATATACAGTCTGGACAGCAACAGTGGGACTGGTCCCCAAGTCATTTCCCTGACATTTAGCCCTGAAAACCCATCTTTGGCAATCTTCAAGGACCATGTGGTAGCCAGGGCCATGTCCAAACCACCTGAGTTTGGACTGCCCTGTTTGCAGTCAGCACTTTGATTGTTAATTCACTCCACATGTCAACACTTCTCATCTGGAAGGACCTAGTGCACCTTGCCAGTGTGCAAGTCCCTCACAAAAGACAACCCATGCAGGTTCCCATGCAGGTAATCTTCAAAGATGAGTTGTGAAAGATGACTGAAACAATATTTGAAACTGTCTTACTCATGGTATTTTCCAAATATGATGTGGAAACAGTGCATTTCATGTCATCATAGTCCAGTGAAAACTATTCAAAGTGATGGAAGGTGAATGAGCCTTTTCAAAAATGAGCCTGATACTCACATGCTGTGTGTCTGTGCTTATAATGTATCATCGAGATTTCCTGATGTTGCCAAGGAAAAGCTTTCATGCAGAGGGTGAAAGTGCATGGAATTCCAAGGAGGGAACAACATGGCCTTGTTGGCTTTTGAAACCTTCAAACCCTTGAAACAGCAGAGGCCTGACTGGGAACACTGTCACACTCAGTGGCATTGAATCCTAACACCAGCTCCACACTGGTTTGAGCAGGTGTGATAGTTAAATCACCCATCTTCTGTTTGCTGTCACCCTCCATAACAAGAGAGGTACTTGTAGCTCACACTGTGGCAGAAGACAAGATTTTAAACAGCTCCTATTTTATTAGACAGGAGGGCTATAGCAGGAAGGCTTGTAGGTATTTTAAAAAATAGAAAGTGTCTACTAACTCATTAAAATATAGGATTGGTTTCATTTTATATTTACTGCCAAAAGAGCCATACAACATCAAGCAAATGATGATGAGGCTGTTGGGACACAAGCATTTGGTTGCTGCATCTGGCATTAGCATGGGATGACAGAATCATTGATCAGAATTTAATTTTAATTTCTTGTCCTAATTTGCATTTCCTGTTACTGTTTGCTGCATTTCAGCCCTGTGGGTTTGGGATCTGACCAAAAGCCAATTGAAAGCCCAAATCCCTAAAAGTCCAGCACTTCTCTCTTTCCTTCAAAATATTGACTAATAACAAACAGCCTCCATTCTGGTCTTTCCCCTCACACATTTATCCACTGGAAAATGTCTGTTCCTCACGAAACAGGCATGAGTAACACAGAATTGTTTGTGTCATTTTTAAAAGAGACTCTGGCCATAGCTTTTCCTTTGGCTGCTCACAGCAATGAAACAGGTGAGGGTGAGAGTGTATCACTCTAACAGAAAGAGAAGCACAGAACAAAAGGAGTAGCTGAAGCCTGAGTTCTTCACAGGGACGACTTAGAATCTTTGTGTATGTGTGGGAAGAGCTTCCTTGACACCATCTGTTTAAAAAGAAAAAGAAAAAACAAATGAAGAATAGGGAACAGAACAGTTCATTGCCCTTGCACTCTCGAGGTTCAGTCAAATGGAGGAATCAGCAATAGTACAGGACTGTAAGAAGGAAACAAACAGATGAACTGGTGGTTCACCATTCTCTGCTCTGTAATTGTTTTATGAAAAATAACAGCAGCCCACCTAGCCATAAGGAGGTATTTTTTGGTGTCTGGAGCAGAATTAGTCCCAATGGGACAGTGAAGCCTAGTTTTACACAGCTGTGTAATGAGACATCCCAGTATGAAAAATTGGCACAAGCTGACAGCACATCTTCATTTCTGTTTGAAATTGTCCAACTTACAGTTTTTATTTCCTAGTGCGAAGAAAGCCATAGTTTTATATTCCTGCCTGATCCAAGCAGTACATCTGTGATCACTCCTTTCCACGTGCAGTGCCTGTGCAGAAAGGGCACTCCACCTGCCAGGAAATTCAAAACATGAGTTCCACGCAGAACTCTGAATTAAAATGTGTCAGGGAAACAGACCAGGGTCAAGAAACGCTGCTTTACTTTCTCCAGAACATAATTATAGGGAGGCAGTTCAGAACATCCAGATTAGGTTATCAAGCAGCCTAATTTAAACACGGTCCCATCCTCAGACAATAAATAATGTACATGTGGTGGGCATGAGTCATCAGTCCTGCAACAGTGTCTGGAGCTCCCTACTTTGCATGATTTATGCATTAAAATGTAAATGAAAAATATTTTTTTCTTACAATCTGAATTCATGAGAGAGGTCATTTATAGACGTTACTTAGATAAGTTTAGAACTTCTCTGAGGTCACAACCACCTGTTGGGCTCTGGAGGCGTGATGCAGAAGGAGGGAGGGGGGAAAATTTAGCCATTTTTTGAGGGCTGAGCCCTCAAATGAGTAAATCAGTGCTCATCCTCCTCTTCCTAGCTGCGAGCCGCGTTAGTCCGTGTCTCGGAGCGGCAGGTCTGCTGTGGCAGCAGCCGGGGCCAGCGGGTGCGCAGGTGAGCTCGGGCATCGCCGCTCGCTGCGGAGCCGGGAGCGTCACACCGCGCTGCCTGCCCGAGCCTCTGCCGGCCTCACGGCGCACAAAAACCAGCCTTCCACTGCCCTGAGGGCGTGACAGCGTCTAAACCCCAGCTGCACGGCCAGCCCCTGCCTCGTCTGGGCTGGTTTAGTCTCTGGTGAGACGCGGGACCCAAACTCTGGGGCTATTCCCAGGCCGGGGCTCTCCCGGTGCTGCCTCCGTGTCTCCCCGGGCCGCCACCTTCCCGGGACGGGCAGGGCTCTCCCGTAAGGCATTTTCCTCAGGAACCCCTTAGCAGGTGGGCGTTCGGCCGCGGCTGCCCGGGCGAGCCCCGCCGGAGGCACAGGAGGACGCGGCGGCAGCGCTCTGATCCCTCCGATTAAAGCGTGCCTGGAGGGGATTGCTTCTTAACAGGCTGCCGGATGCTCGCAGAGTAATTTAAAATCACCGAAGCGCTGTTTATTAATATAATGCTCTTAAAATTGAAAGTACGCTTAATCCCCGGTGCCCTCGTAACGACTGGGAGAGGGGGCGGCGTGTGGGAAGGGGGAAGAGGAAGAAGAGGAAGAGGGGAGCGGGCCCGGGTCGTAGCCGGGCATGGACCAGCGCCCGGCTGGGAGCCCTGGGGAAGCCGCCGCTCGCTGGTGACAGAGCCCAGCCTGCCCGGGGAAAGCCGAGCCTTGTGCACCGCAGAGCGGCACCGCACGGCTCCCGCTCCGCCCGCACCCGCCCTGCCAGCGCCCCCTCCCTCCTTCCATCCTCCCCCCGGCTCAGGAGGGCGGGCGGCAGCCACCGCAGAGGCGACCCGGCAGTGCCGGCAGCGCCCGGGCGGCGCGTCCCTCCCCGGGGAGCCCGGCAGGAGCGGGAGGAGGCGAGGAGAGCAGGGGGTGAGCCCCGCGCCCCGCCGGGTTTCACCTCCATCGGTGATGCCGCCGGCGCTGCGTCCACCCCCATCCCCGGAGGGCACCGCCGGGCTTTCCTGAGGTGAGTGGGCACCTCCGGGCGGCTCTGCCCGTCCCCGAGCCGGGACAGCGATGTCCCCGGCGAGCCGAGCAGCCCGCTCCGTACGGGAGAGGAGCCGGGCAAGTTTCCGTGCGGGACAGCGGAGCCAGCGCGGCGAGAGGCGGCGCGGAGCTCCAGCTGCTGCAGGGGATGCGCGGGGGAGCGGGAGGCACCTGGAGAGCCAGGTGGGGCCAGAGCAGCTGCTCCGAGCGGGGGCGGGGGAGGAAGAGAGAAGGTGGAGAAGCGGGCGGGGACAGAGGCGATGGGGGAGCTGGGGAAGGAGGTGGCAGCAGCTCCCGTACATCGGTGCCTCGTCCCCCCGCTCGTCGGCTGAAGCGCCGTGCTCTGCTCCCCGAGGTCCGAGGTGCCCTCGCCGCCCGAGGCACCGCTGCCTTGCACGGCGACACGCCGGAGCCGCGCTTTCCTTCCTGCTTTCGCCGTGCAACTGTTGGGAAAAGTGGCTGCGCCCGGGGAGCGACTTAGCGCAAGGGTAGGGGTCGGTGTGGCTGTGCGGGGTGTGCGGGGAGCGGGCGGGGGTCGGGCGAGGGTTGCGCTGCTCCGGTCGCTCCCGGAGACCCGCGGGCACCGTGCCCAGCTCCGGAGGGGAGCGGAGCGGAGCGGGGCAGAGCTCCCGGCCCCGCCCGCGGTGTGCTGCGCTCTGGCCGCCGGCGCTCCCCGCGCAGCGCGGTGGCAGAGCGCTCGGGACACTTGGTGCGTCCCCTTCGTGCGCAGCCAGCCGCGGCCGCGCTGCTGTGCGCCCCGACCCGCCGGCTGGCAGGGCGTGTGTGTGTGTGTGTGTGTGTTTTGGGTTCTGAATCAATATTTGCTTACAGGACTCGGGAATTAATCACTCATGCCGTGGAAAGCTCATTAGCGGCGACTTGTTTCCATGACAACGGGACCCCTCGGAGCCTTCGGGGTTATCTATTTGCCCGATTTTTTCGCTTTTCATATTCACACTAGTATCGTGTTTTGCCACGGAGGAAAAAAACAAGCAAATAAACCCTGCGTGATCCTGCGGCCCCTGTTCGCTTTTTCTCCGAGGCTCAATTATTTCCCCAGACTTAATTAACGATACGTGGATGTGATTAAGCAAGTATGCGAGTTATACGAGATTTCTTAGTACTCGTTTTGCTGCATTCCCTCGTTCAGCTATAAAGCTCAAACTAAGATGTGGTTTGGCTTGTCTCGTGTTCAAGGTACTCCCTAGATGTGTTAGGGCTAAAAACTGTGATGTTACTTACCTTTTTGTTCGTTTGGCAGCACAGAACCCTTTGAGGAGCGCTGTGTTGCAGGCTCTGTTACAGCTGAGCTGGGAATCAGTGGTGCCTTCCTGTGCAACTTTGTCATCGTGCTGTGGTGTGACCTTGACAGGTCTCTTTAACTTCTTCATGCCCCACTCTGCTCTGCAAAAGGAAATGTTGCTCACTTGCACCTGTGCTCTGAGCTAATCAAGCTAAACACTTTATCTAAGATGGATTACTGTTAAAACTGAGTATATGAGTGTATTGTCTTCTATTACAAGGAGTAAGCATATATTATACATGCCTTTTCTCTAATGGTAGAGGTCAAAATCCCCTTTTTTAACTCCAGTCTTTATTTAAAATTGCATGGTCCTGCTGTCTTCAGAAGATACCTACTGTTATCCTCCAGCTGAAAACTGTGTTTCTAATGCCATTTTTAACTGTTTTCCTGGGTTAACTTCATTAGAGTTACATAAAAAGGAAAGACTTCAGCATTCTGAAATTTGTAGGAATGTCCACTGTCACAAAGAGTATGCATCCAATGAGAAGGAGCAAGAGTAAGGAAGAAAATACTGTAAAGTTGAATGACAGTCTTGATTGTTTGCCTTAGTATTGCAACCTGAGAGGGACTGAAAAGTGTTTTTTAGAGGGAGTGAGAAAACATACTTTTAACTTAAATATAGGTTAGGTTAAACATCTGAAACTGTTCTAGAAATGTTCCTAGTTTTGCAGGGAACAGTTTAATGTATCGTGTTATGTTGAGAAGCATTGTGAATGTGTAAGGAATGCTTTAGAATATTCAGTTCTAAGCTGAAATACTGCCCAAGAGACTTTCAGTTGTGACTGTTTCAGATTACAGGAGTAGGAAGTTATAATAGTAGGGGAACTTCTGTATGAAGCATATATTCTTTCTTCTTCTTGTAGCACTTCTTCTGAGTGAATAAACTATTATAAAATAGCTGTTTCTTTCATATTGCGAGTAAGAGTCTATGCCCAGCTCAGCTCAGTCCAGCAAAGTGCTAAAACATGCCTCATTCCAAGTGTATTAGAGTAGGCAAATCACACTTCAAGCTTTGACTGAAAAACCTTAAAGAATCAAGGCCTGTGACCTTGACTTTTGTATTCTGGTTTTTAGCAGCTCAGGAACGAGCTGCTAAAAGGTATCTGTCTGAAAATATTTCCTGTGGGTTGAGGACCATCACCAGCCACTAGTTACCAGTGAAGTAACTTTGATAATCCCATGAAGAGAAAGAAAGAAAAGAAATCTTAGTTGGCATCTTGTCTCCTTTGGATGTCCTTGACTTAAATTTCCACACTGATTAAATTTTTGCTGCTTAGTGCTGCACAATCAATACAAGTAGAGAGAAAGTGATATAGGTTTTACTTGTGCATTACATCCTCTGTAAAGCTCAGTCTTCTGTTACTGGTGGTAGTAAGACCAACAGATATTCCAGTTCATTTTTCAGACCCTACCTGGCACGAGAGAAAAAAAAATAAATTCTTAGTTTTATTTTTTAAGACTCATAACAGGCAGCAAGAAAGGCAATTCATAGCAAGCCCTTATTACTTTTATAGATATTTTCAGAACAATAGCCCCTTAAGGTTGTGAGAAGATGTCTGAGTATATAAGCTGTCACTGCTAAAGGTGTTTTGTTTGAAGGACGGGGAAAGAAGTACATAGACATGAAGGTTAAACCTATAGATATGGATAACAATACTGGTTTACATTGTATTTTACTCAACATTATACCAAAGTAGCAAGGATATAATTTGCACTGGATTTCATAAACAAAAATGCTTCTAATGGTGTTCATATTCAAGATACTACATATTGCTCAAGCTGCCTATTGCTTAAACTTAGCTTTTGTGGGGAAAAAGACTTAATGTTTTTTGTTTCTCTGGTGTTGGAAGTCCCACACCAGGGATGGATAAGATACTGAACCAGTATTTAGCAGAGGTGGTTGAGCTCCTTTCTCTGTGACTGATCTACTCTGGACAATCCACTCTACCCCTCTATTTTAACTTTTCCCTACCCCCATTAATCATCATCATCATTCAGTGTTACTTATTTGGAGTGTAGGGTCTTCCCATGTGCATGTGTAGTGCCCAGACAGATCTCTGGTGAAGCAGCAAAAAGTTAGTTCAGTACAAAAATAAATGGCAGCCAACACTTTTACTGTCTCTGTCCTCTGTGCATCACCAGTGATCTGAGAGGCAGTGAGATTGCTGGAGATCAGTGTGAAGATGTAGTGGAGGAATTGCTTCTAGTGCTAGTTCCTTAGCATTTGTTTGGCTGAACGTATTTGAAGAAAACAGCTTTCAGAGGAAAAAGTTCACAGATGTGTACTCCAAGGACTTGCAAATAAAAACTGGCTCATCACTGCTTTTCCTGAACACCTATGTTTGCTGCCAGGTTGAATGTACCATTTTTCTGGACGTAAGGAAAAGCTAATTTTGGATTTCAAAGAGGCATATTGGCAGCAAGTGGCTCATGAAGGGCGGAAACCAGCACTAATTATCCAAAGTGAATATTTTTTTTCCTGTGTTTTCAGGAGAGTCTTGGGCAGACGAATTTTCAGGTATACTTTCTGAGCTTATCAAATACACAACTTCATTTGACAGGGGTGAGTAATGGTGTTAGGAAGGGTTTCTGTTATTCCAGCTGGAATAATGATGTTCTTCGTAAACTACTAGAAAGTGTTTAAACTTCAACTTGTGATGTACTTGGTTCAGCTGTGTTGTTTTTTGTTTGGTCTTCATTTCAAAATCACCTTAATAATCAGTGTTGGTGCCTTCTGATAAACCAGTCTTTTAGACTGAGACAGGGTTGTTTCACGTGAAAGATTTGCAGATGAAAAACTGACTATTAGAGCAATCTCTCTTCTCTTACCTATGGTAGACTCCTGCCTTTTATCAGAATTTAACAGCCAAACTTAAGATAAAACAAAGAATATATTTTTACATACCAGTGGTAATGTAAAACTCGCCAGTTTCTGTCATTTTATTCTTTTTAAAAAACGTTACTTCTTAAACACGAAGATGTAGAAAAGCTCCTTTCTGACCTTTATTTGCTCGCCATATTCTGGGTATAATAAATTCAAAACTGCTTCGGCTTTTGAGGCCCAAGTGTGAAACAGCCCAAAGAAATCTGTGTTTTAAAGCACCCATTCTGGAGGGATGCCTCTCCCCCGTCTTTAAGCTGCCTGATTACACACACAAATCCACACGCTCAAACTCTCGAGTCATTTTGGAAGTTTTGGACCTGGGTGTGTTTTCCACTTGTACAACAGGCCAAAAGAGACATCAGCTCGAGTGACTCCTGAATTCAGGCTCCTGCCAATAGCTGTGTGCTGCTCGGGGAGTGATGGAGTTGAGCAGCACCGTGAGATGCTGCTGCTGCTCTGCCTTTCCCCTCCAGCTGCCGGGACGGGCTGGCAGCTCCTCCTTCTTGGGGAGCACAGCCAAGGAGCAGATTTGGGATGTTCTCCGGGGATAAGGCAGGGAGAAGCCTTCCCTCTGCAGCCTGCCTGCTTCTCCTCCAGTCTCTTGATTTGTGGGCTGACCTTTCCACACCGGTGAAGCTTAGCAGGCCCTCCCAATTTTCTCACTTCATGCCAAGATGTCTGATGTTGCAGACAGGGAGTCTGCTCCTGCTCTATTTGGAGGCAAGGGCAGAATTCTCGCTGATTTCCATAGGAACAAGATGTATTCCTAAACATACTTCAGTAGCTAGAAAGAGACTTCCTAATAAAGAACCAGACTCACATAACACAGAACATGGAGCATTGTTCTAGGCTTCAGAGCTCTTAGCAGTGCCATGTCTGCAGACCAAGCTCTGCAAACAGCAAATCTCAGGCCATGCCTGGCAGCACTGTGGAGGATTATCGCTCTTGTTCTGCCCAGAGAAACAACTGAGGCTTCAGCATGTTGCTGATAAAATCCTGTTTATTCTGATGGATGCCCATTTGAGCCCTTAGGTCACATGAGGAGTGGAACTCTAGGAGCAGTGAGGTGTAGTGTAGTAGCTTTTGCACAAAGGATTTGCTGCCTGAAGCAGGAAAGGCAGTGGGATTTCAATTTACCCAGAGACGCAAAATGCCCTCTCCCACACTGATGTGGGAGACTCTTGGAAGTTACCAGGGAAAACTTTGGAATGCAATTCTACTTCTTTGAGTTGTTGTACTCTAGCCAGACTGGTTCCTAACTAAAACTTTCTTTTCTTCTTCTTCCTTTTGATGTTATTTTTTTTTTTAAGTGGAGATGTTCCAGCCCTCATTTTACTGACATTCCTGCATCACTTGACAATGAAACCTTTCCAGTTACAGGCTTTTTCTGAAAGAGAGTTTAAAATGAATCACCGAGAGCCTGTTGGAGGCAAGGGTTTCCAAAATGTAACTCATAGCTATCTGTGATTCCTTCCTTTCCCAAATTCATCTATTCCATTATTTTTCCCACTGGAAAGGCACTGTTCTGTCCAGCTAGAGCTGTCAGGGTGCAAGGAAGTGGTGGAGAGATACAGGTTAGTGCTTTTGCCATCTGTTGCATTCCCAAATATGAGAGCTTCAGGTCTGCTTTTTCACCAAATTTTCAGTTTGTGGTAGTCAGAGTATCATTTTCTCTGGTTATCTCCCATGTTAGACTTGCTTGGTTTTGTGGTGAATGTCTGGGAAAATGCATTGTTTTCACCTGTGGTGTCTTAATAGTATCAACATTTGCTGATGCTGCCCAATAATTATTACACCTACTAAAAAAATAAAAAAAAACCAAACCAAAAGCCAAAAAAACCTTGTCTTGTAAAGCGTGTAGCTCACATGCTTTCCCATTATGTCACTTTTCAGGTAATTACTATTTTAACATTCAAAAATGTAGGCAAAATTCTAGAGACATTAACTTTTCCAAGGAAATTGCATCCACTTCAGATACTTCCTCTTAAATTCCAAACATGACTGTTCAATATGCATTAAAATCCAGAGTTAAGTTTGGGTTCTTTGTTCATGTCTTGTTTTTCTCAGTATGACCATTGCATATCATTGGACAGAAAGCTGCCAAGATAATAAACCAAGCTTCCTGTCCTAAAGATACAAAACCTTTCTATTTCTAAAGACAAATATTCCAAAACGCAGAACTTGAACACAAAACTGCTTGAATGATTTACTTGAAAGCTGTAGCCCAAAATTTCATAGTCCTGAAGAAGTTTTTGTCCCAAGGGAGGTGGATGTCAAGCTTGTGTGAATGGAAATGAATGGAAACTGGACAACATCTTCACAGGATGGGTTTCATTTCAATATTTTGTGGTGAAAAAAGACATGAATTCTTCTAACATTCATATTGTCAGTTTAAATTCCCCTTATAGATTAGTGGTGAAGGAGCCCTGACAGGAGTAAAACACTGGTTCAGTATCTGGCTTTTTTGGGAGCCAGGTAGTATTGCTGACAGGCAGGGCTGGAAGGCAAAGGTCACAGCAGAAATCAGTGAGAGGCTGCTCTCAACACTGAAACCATTTCTAAGAGGTAAGTTCCATGTGATGCTCATTCCCCTTTTTCATTGTGTGGAGTTTTAAGGGTAATTCATTGGGATCCTGCTGAAAAGTGTTGAGATAGCGCAATATTTTGTTAAGATATTGCTGGAAATTCTTCCTTTTCACTGTTCATCTCCCAGCTAGGGTTGGTCCAAAGCAGCTCCCTTGAAATTCTAGAGGATTTACATCAGAAACAAATTTTACACAAGGAACCAGCTCACATCGTACACTGCTGATGAAAATTGTTTTTTAGGAGCCTCACACATAGAACTATATTGATAAATTACAGGCCTGTCTTGCAAAAATTCGCATTTATTTCAGAGTAGGAGGGCACAAGTGAAGAGTTACTGAGCAGGGCTCTAATATTTCTCTAATATGAGATACCTTTTTTCAAGACAGGTCTCCTAATTTTGTAAGTCTATGGGTAAATTACAATTTATTTGAATGGGAGCAGGGTCAAGCCTATGTGCCTGAGGGCTGCTACTGTGAAAGTGAACCCTTGCTGAGTCCCCTCTGCAGGAGTCAGGATGCACTCCTGGGCAGAAAGCTAAATATAACAATGAGAAATTAATGAGGAAGGGAACTGGCAGCAATGGTACTATGTTTGCCTTTCTGCTCTTTATCATCAGAGCCATGATCTCATTGCAGCCACAGAGACATGGTGGGAATGCACTCATGGATGACTACATTCCTTTTAGGAAAGACAGGGCAGCAAGGCAGAATCTATTCAACATGAGAGAAATAAATGTGGATCTACGTGCACACATAGCCCTCCTTAAAATTAATTTGCTTTACATGTGTTCATTTTGTTCTTTTCTATTGGTCTGCTCTGTCTGGGATGAGAGCTGCAACAAGGTTAATGCCTATGGCAAATTTTGGTCCAGTTTTTAACCCTTATTACTACTTCCTAACTCCACCTAGCTTCTCCCTAAATCTCCTGAGTTTGGACTGCAGTGGGAAATTTTCAGTAGCATGAACATGAATTCAGATGACTGTGAACTATTAAGAATACAATTTGTTACTTTGTGTTGAACATAAGTAACATTGCTCCAAACTTATTGCAGTGGTGGAAACGAAATACAGAATAAACATGTTTACAAGGCTTCACGGTATGAAACATTTAAGGCATTATTTTTCTCTTTTGATCACTGAAATTTAATCCAACAGTCTTAAATCGATGGTAATTATGGTCCAGCCATAAAGCCTCAAGCCAGAGCTCCCACCATGGTTTCCAGGAGCAGCCTATGCTGTGCCTGTGTCACAGAAAGCCCCAGCTGCTTTTCAAGGAAAGATAAGTGCAGCAATATTCTCAAGGAAGTCAACATTTTCTTAAGCAGGATGTATTTATGTTGCTGCCTTTTTTTGATAATTGGGCACAGTAAGCAAGTATTGGTTTTGCTACCTCCTGCATGTTACAACCAACAACTAAAAGCCTTGTATAAAATAAATAACGTAAATGAAGCTGTAGTACCGCCACTCATCAGGATCAAAGCTAAGATTTCTCTTTCATTTCTGAATTTGTTTTGCCTTTTCTGTCCTGTGTTGTCAACCCTGTATCCTTCTTCAGGTGGGCTTGGGCAGGCAAGTGGGAATCTTGTAATTTGCTTTAGTTACCAGCGTTGGAATTGGCTGTGGTTTGCAGTTTACTGCTGGCATGGGCTGGCTGTCCAGTGGCTGCCAACAAACTTCCAAAATGAGCCAGACTTCTGTCTCAAAAGTATTTGTTGGGATCTTCCTATTCTTCATGTCTTCCATATGAAGTGGGACTGGGACTGGTAGCAATGGTTTTGTTTCAGGCAGAATTTGGAAAATCATTCTCCTGTTTCATGAGCCTAATTCCTCTTTCCTTTGCTTTTTCCTTTCCTTTTCCTTTCCGCCTGGTGTGAAGTAAATGTTCTGGTGTTTTAGTTTCAAGCATCAAAACCAAACAAATGTTTAGCCCATTTAAACATTAATTTCTTTGCTAATTTTCTTCCAATTCAGCTGCCAGAACAACAAAAAATGCCTGTCAGTTGCATAGGCCTTCTGGAGAATTTGTATCTGGCACAGTGGCCCTCCACAAGAACATGTTCTTTCCTGTGAATTGAGATGCTGAGCATATAATAGGATCAGTTTGTTCCAGAGCCATCACCATTGCAAGCACTCCGAAGTCCTGTCTTCTTGCACAAGAGCATTTTCCAGGATTGAGCGGCCAGAGATGTCGAGTTTGAAGAGTTCAGGAAATCACTAAAAAAGCCCCAAAGCTTTGTTTAAGAGAGTCAATTACCTATGTCCTGTTCTTGCAAATATAGCTAAGACATGGTCCTCAAGGAATTTGGTATCTTCAGTTCTTAAGCCCATAATGGCTCTGCTTATCATAGAATCACAAATTGTTTAATCCTCCTTCAAAAAGTGTAAAAAGCATTTTTTGGATAAATACCTCTTGAGTTGTAAGGTGGAATTATCTAACATGTTTTTGCTCTATCCAGGCTGAGTGCAGTCCATCAGAATGATGGCTTTATTCCTTTGGGGGAGTGGGAAGAAGGATCTCTCTAAAATTGAGTTTTCTAGTCTGAGTAGCAAAGCAGACCCAGTAAAGCAAGCTGTGTGTTGTGCTGCTAACAAATGGAATGACAGACCAAAACCAGTGACCCAGCAAGTGCAGAGCCTGAATTCTGAAGTACCAAGTGATGATAGCTGCAATGGAAATTAATGGGGATGGCAGTTTCTCTGGCCTTCCTTCCCCTGTGGAAGGGATCCAGAATTTCCAACAAGACTAAGCAGAACAGCCAATGAGTTAAAATACACAAACCAGGACCTACTCAATACTGAAGTTTGTTCTGTCATAAGAATGAATGAGCTCTGCAAATGTAATGGTATGAGTAGTTAGGAGCTCTTCTGCCACATCAGAAGGATGAAGTAATGTCTGAAGAACACATTGCTTTAAGACAGAAGTGGTAAAGTCTCACTTCAAATTTTAAAAATAAATTCTTCTGCGTGGTATGGCTTTTTTGGAGGTATGCTGTGGCAGTTTTTGGTCAAAGCTGAAGGTCAGCACAACACAACCCTTTCACTGTTTTACACCATACAGAGCACAATACAACAGGAAGTAAAGCTGTCAAAACACAAGTGATCAGCAGGACACAGTAAGGCATAAATATCTATACCATATTAGATTCTTTTAAAAGGAAAAAAAAAAAAAAAAAGGTAAGATCTCATTCCAGTCTCATTGTGACAAAAGGGAATAGCTGCTTTCCTGGAAACAACAACTGGCATGACTCTTGGGTTGGGCAGATGACCTAGCAGAATAGTGTAAGGGGGGATGTTTGGCCAGGTTAAGCATCCATCTAGCTTGTTGATATTGGCTGTGCCAAGTATTTTATTGTGTAAGCATAGGGAAAATTTATCTCTCCAGGTATTTCCTCTCAGCTTCCGGCTGGCTGCCTCACAGGTGCTTTTTGTCTGGCAGCAGAGTGGTGGATTTGTGTTTCAAAGCTGTTGGTAGAAGTTTTTACCCACAGAATTTGTCTAATTGTTCTTGAAAGATAAGTCAGCTTTTGTCATGAACAGAAATCCAGTTAAAATGTGTGCTGTGTGGGAAAAGTCACCTCCTTTGGTTTGTTTTCGGTGTGCTGTCTGACAATACAGTAATTCTTGTATTATGAGAAGAGATGCATGATTGCTGTCTATTCAATTTGTGAATGCTGCTTGTAAATTTTTGTAGATTTTTATCAGATTCCTTCCCAGCTGAATTTTCCTAGTCTGTTGAAATGCTTTGCATACAAAAAACATTCTACCTCTCTTACTATCCTTGTAATTCCTGATCCCTTCCCAGCTCTAGAGGTATAGAAAAATCATTCCATGATATAATGAGCTTTTCTTTTTCTCCCTTTTTTTTTTCTCATCAGCTTCTGAAATTCTGTCTACTGCTGAGTACTAAATCACTATCTGCATAGAATTGATGTGCATAATTTTATTATAGCTTTCCTGTCTAAGATGCAGTAGCCCACCCAGTGCTCAGGGAAAGGGATTTCCTCCCTGCATTACTTGGCATTTACCAGCACGAATTTCATTTACCCTTTTATCCCTCAGCTCCTCAGTGAGTGATGGATCCTACTAGAATGATTTCTGGGTGAAAGCAAGGAAGTTTCCTCCAAGCTGTGGATGCTTTGAGGAGGGAGTCAGCTCAGTGTGAGGGAAAGTGTGTCTTGGGATTTGTCAGAGTTTTGAGGCACTGGGACTCGTGAGTTCACTGAGATAAATTTGGTCAAGAAGTTCTGTTAAGCCTGTGCATTTCTTTGCCTTCTGGCACAAATTCTTTGAAGGATTTTGAAGTTCTACCTCCTTTCGTAGGTGAGTTCACACTCTGCTTTTTATTCCAATAGCTATATGCCGAAAGAACTCTGGTCTGTGTCCTAAGCACAGATTACTGAGTGCTTGTATTTTTGAGATCTGTTCTGTGCCTCCTTGTATCACATTAACACTGTCCTTGGACCTTGGCTTAGCAATTTGATATATGCAGGAATGGCCTGGCTAGTGAGCAACCAGTTAATCTCAGTGATGGGTAATTCCTCCTCCATTATGTGCTGCTCTTTTCTCAATTCATTTACTGAAGCATTTTATTCTATATTTTGCCATTGCAAAAACAAAGTACACTTGAACCTCAGTTTAACTGCTTTCAGTGAATTGCTTTTTCTTTAAGTTTGTAGCTCATGATTTGGCTAACCATGCTGACTTGAGTGTGCCAAACACAAATGTAATAAACAGCCTGTTTAATTTCAGGCTGATAGTCTTGCTTATCTTCTTCTAAAACCTCGTACGTAACTCTGAAGTAGAATGCTTTTGAATTAATTCTCATGGTGACATGGTTCTCAGTCAGGTTATGCAAGCTCTGGTTCTTATGTGTTCTTGTTAAGTCACGTAATCCTCTTGCAGTCCCTGCATCTGTCCTTCACATGGCAAGAAGTTTTTGTGCTGTCCGTTCACCAGAGGTCCATGGGCGACTTTCAGGATCAGATTTCTTCTGCTTGTAACAGTCTGGGTTCTTTGCAGTTTGCACAGTTGTTGTCCACTGTATATAGTTGGATTTTCTTCACTTGGCACATCCTCATTTCCTCCAGAAAGCTCAGAGCTGCATCTTCCAGTGGTCTCTCTGTTTCTGTTGTGTATTGTAGTTAGAGCCTGGTCTCTTGTCAGTGCAGAATTCCTTATTTATCTCTAATGATGAGGCCAACCCAGAGTTGGCCCTCTCTGTCATATTTGACTAAAAGACAGTCAACTGCTGCCAGAAATAAGTTTGTTTGTTTTTTTTAAACTGTCTCATCCTTAGCTGGTGCCCAGTGCCAAGAGATATGGTGACTTATTTGACTTGATGTATTCATGCACAACAGAGCGCTCTCCACCCAGTGCAGTCAGCAGTGCCTTTGTCTTCCAGGTGGAGATGTTCATATTGATTTGCACATGGAAAGGCCCTCTCCACTGAACTGAGTATAGATATAGATCTGTGTGCTGCAGAAAGTTTCTACAGATTGGTGATATGTGTCCCAGGAGGCTCTGAATATCTGCCAGGGAATATCTGAATATCTGCCAGGGAATATCTGAATATCTGCTTAGGGACCCTTAACTCATCCCTCTTTTACAAGAGGCATTGAATAGACAGCAGATTCCTAGTCCTGGAGTTCCAAGTGCTCAAGGAATTGTTCTTTCCAAGTCATTTGTAAAGTGAATTAACTTTGCTCGTGGTGAAGTGTTATACATTGATGATTACTATGTATATAAAAATACCACCCGTCCTCTTGTTTTCACTTACATTCTTCCTTAGCTACACTGACTCTTCAAATAATTGGAACAGGCTTTGAATCTTCATTCTGCACAAGGGGTTTTAATTTCAAAGTGTATTTAGGACAGAAAACTCTTTTTGACCATTACAGTGTAGAAAACATCTGTCCCCATACCGGTAGCCCAGTTACCCGCAGCAATTGCTAATGTTTCTTAATTAAGTCCATTTTCCTAGAGATGTGAAAGAAATGCGCTTTTATTACTCAAAGACAGATACTTGTTCAGTTGTACTCCAGCCTGTGTTTTGCATAAATTTCCTTCCTATGTGCAGCATCCTTTTCATTCCTGCACCCTTCCTGTTGCTAAGCGGCTTTCTCAGTTGTTGGTCCATCTTCCCACTCCTCATTTTTATTAATATCCTATCTTTTATTAGCCTCCTGTTTCCATTTATATAGTGCACTGTGATTCAGCATAGTTAATAGGTGATTTTTACTGAAAGACAGTAAGAAGGCTTTTGGAATAGATTTTAAAACATGTTGTAGTATGTTTGAAAATGAGATTTGTCACATTTAATATCTTGAGACAATGGAGCTTAATCCAGGCAGATTCCAAAAGCTCAAGGTATTAATGGAGATCTCACTGATATTTAAAGTTTTCACTGAACATGAAAAATGGGCATTGTGGTAATGAAAATTATTGCTTTCCTGATGGTTCAGGGTTCAGGATTGCACAAGCTTGTGACTCACCTTTTTTTTTTTTCTAAACTTGTTCCTTCTTCAAATATACAAAAAATCCAGAAAGCAGGTGAGCTTACTCTGCTGGAACATGTTCTTATGGGGATCTACAAAAAAAAAAGGTCCTGTTATATCATAGCTCATATACCTCTCTCAAATATATAAGCCATATATCATATATGTGCCATTAATAATATGTTTCATATATATCACATATGCCATAAATTGTATGTATCACATATTTTATGTGCCATGTGTCATTATATATAATTTTTTAATGGATCATATTGTCTATAAGATATCATCTATGTGTCACGTGATACATGTCACAGGTGTCACATCCCATGTGGCATGTCACATGGATCACATATATCACATCCTTTTCAATCATTTTAGGACAAACACCCTAGGGCAGTTAAAGCAGAAAAGTCTAAAATGCCATTTCCATTCTAGTGTGAAGTACGGTGGAAGAAGAAACTTTCTGAGGCAAGTTTTCTGTAATTCGGTTAAACCCAAGAATGTTTCAAAATCTTTGGAACCAGTTTCTGATCCCAGATATATTCTGGCTTTGTCCAATAGAGAATCCTTCTGGGTTTACCAAAAGGATAACTTTGCAGAAGTCAGAGGGTGAAAGTCAAGCTGCTGCACACAAATGGGGAGTCTTTTTCATTAAGGCACTATGAATATACCTGTCAGGTTTTAAAACCCTTCAGAAATACTTCCAAGGGAAAAGAATACTAATATCCAAGAATATTTCTTGTCACTTAAGGTGAAGGCCTGAAAATACTTTATCTGAAAATACTACAGAAATCTTTCAAATAATGAAGAAAATCACCTTCTCATCACTTGTTCTCCACAAGCAAAACTAGTGGTATTTGAACACGCCATACTGCTTGTAAATATTGACAGAGTAATCTTCATCTCTAAAAACCTTCACCTTAGAAGAGTGAGACATCAAAAAGATCCAAGCCCATTTAGAGGAGCAGGATCTTTGATTTTTTTTTCAGTCTGGCTCTCACTCTGCAAAGCCTGAATAGAGCAGATTGCGTTGATACTCAAGGATTGCAGTCCTGTCACAGAGCTGTGCTTGTGCAGGGGTGGAGGGTGTGCCTGCAGCGGCTTGTCAGCACTGTGGTGCTAATTAGCTAATAACAATAACTCTGTTCCACTGATTTGGACCCAAGTTGTGGGCTGGTTGTGACGTGCTGAGCAACTGGATAGAGATTTAGCCAGTGCACAGCTGAATAATAAAAGTACCACTCGAGGCTGTTGGGTGCTGTCTGCAGACTGGGCTTAAATCTATGGAAATTACCTGTATGCACACGTTCAAATTGAATAATATTTGTAACAGTGGAGAAAATGCTAATGTTTGCACCAGGAGTTATTTTTATAAAACTGCTGATTTTCCTGATGAAAAGCAGCTCTCTTTAATTATCAGATTATGTTTTTCCAGTAAGAAGGTTCTGAGGGATTTAAATACTCATTTTTTGAGTTATACTATGGGTAACTTTAGAGTGAATTAAGTTTCTCATAGCACTGAGTCAGTGGGAGAATAAACATATTTATCTTTATATGAATGAGCAATCTGAGCCATATGTTTGCATGGTGGAACAATATGAATTATACAGAATATACAAAGAGTTTTTATTTTCAATAATAAATTTTATTTAAAGCAAAAAAGCTTTAGTCTGGCTTCTAGTGGTAGAAATAGGTGGCATTAATATATATGGTGCAATATAAATACTTAATGCTCATGATTATTGTTTTTCCTTCGGGCACAACAAACCTCTCCAGAATGTTTTTCATGCTCCAAATACAAAGGCAAATTGAAATACCATGCAACTGCTTTCCTGACTGGAGAAAAGCTGGATAATCTAGATGCTTCCCCCTTGTTATGGGACGAAAAAGGAAGTTTCCACTAAATTTCCTGGTGGTTCTGGTGTTTGCTCCGTGTGAGTTCCCTCAGAGAGCCACAGACTGAACTCAGTTCACTCTTGTTCCCTTCCACCTCTAAGAAAGACAACAGAACAGCTTTACCCAGGCTAGCTGGCACCACTTTCAAGCACTGATGTTCTCTGAAACCTTGTGTATTCCATGAGAGATCTCCCTTTTTAACAGCAATATTTGCTTTCAAAAACACGCTGATCACTCCCTTCCCGCAGAAAGTTTGAAGATGTCTGTGGGTGGCCACGCTGCCTGAATTTTTTAATTAATTGCTTCAGTTGCAGATGCTTTGTCCTTCCCATGGACATTCTCCTGAACTGGCTGTCATACATTTGCAATTGAGATGGTTCCACTGGAACAGCTCGTTCCTGCTTCATCGAGCTGATATCCCCACAGGTCTCTCCTGAAGTGCATCTCTTTGTCTTGCATTTCAAGCATTCAGCAGCCAGTCAGAGACCTTCACAAGTCAATGTGGAATGTGGGTTGGGGTTTTGTGGTCAGTTTTCCCTGGCTGGATGCCAGGTACCCACCAAAGCCTCTCTATCACTGCCTTTCTCAGCTGGACAGAGGAGAGAAAAGATAATGAAAGGCTCTGGAGATCAGATAAGGGCAGGGAGAGATCCCTCCCCATCGCTGGCATGGGAAAACCAGGCTTGACTTGAGGAGATGGATTGAATTTAATAACAAAGAACAGGACAATGGGAAATAATGAAAATCTTAAAAACACCTTCCCCCCACTGCTCCCTCCTTCCCAGGCTTAACTTTGTTCCTCATTCTCGCCCTCCTTTCCTCCCAACAGCATGGAGAGTTGGGAATGGGGCTTAAGGGAAGCACATCACATCTCACCCTACTCTTCTCTGCACCAATCACTGCTGGAAAAGGAAAGGAAAAAAACCCAAAGATTTTATTCTCTATCTCCATCAGCAAGGAGCATCCAAGGGAAGCAGGGCTCCAGCACACAGTGGTTGCTCTGGGAGGCAGATGTAAATAATTGTCTTATTTATCTTCATTCCTTGCCAGTTTTCCTTTCTGCTTGCTTTGAGAAACAATACTTTTTTGGATTTCTTTGCGGCTTGCTTCATCTATTTGGAGCTTCCAGGTATTTTCATGCTAGAGAAACGAACAGGCTGACTCTTTGATATGCAGCAGGGATTCCTAGCACACTGTGATGTTTCAGTTCTGGTTGCCACCTCTTGACTTCTCTGAGGAAGGTTAGCCTTTCTCCACGTGAATCTTGCTCTCCTCTCAGAGCACATTTTACAGTTGTCAGTTGAAGAGCCCCTTTATGACAAGGAGAGAATTTGGAAGGCAGTGCAGATCCCAAACCTGCTTAGGCACCTTAGTGGGAAGGATGATGTGGAATTTGGTGCCCACAGTGTTGCAGTTTCAAGCTAAAGACCTGATTAACTGAGAAATGTTTCTGTAAGTGTGATGTTTCTTAAATTCTTTTTTAATCTGCTTCAAGGTGAGTTTTCTTCTTAAGATGAGAGAGAGATATTTCTGTAATTTAGAGTGGCCTTCCCAATTACTGTTAATTACCTTGTAATACAAGGAAGATGATTAATTGCATGACTTGCTTTGGAAACTGATTGTTCAAAATGGCCTTCAGAAGCTGCTGTGCTTAAAGCTTATGAGAAGGATGAAGGTTTGCCCCTTGGTTTGGCATCTTCAGTACACAACTGAGGTAAAGACAACAGTTGGGGGAAAAAAAAAAAGATATGACCGAAAAATATCCTGTGAGATTTCTTAGCTAGAAATATATCAGGTTAAGAGCAAGGCCTCCTTTAAATTGAATTTGTTATTCACTGCATGGTGTTTCTAGTTGATAGGGTTTCTGACTTTGGGTTTTGTACCTTCTCAAAGAAAACACTATTTTTAACCTAAGTGTAAATATCAGTCTAATGTAATATATGTGCTTTCTTTGTCAAATTAATTAGTGTCTCAATATTTCATTTTCTAAGTGCTTCTTTGAAATAAGGATTATGATCCAAGCCTAGCTTCCTAATCAAAGGCTATTGAGTTTCTCCCATACTTCTCACAGGACAAGTGATACAAGACTTGTTCCAAAGAGGAGGATACTGAGAAATTAAACTTT